>JAWHQI010000218.1:0-4874500 GCA_033032865.1 Dactylorhiza incarnata | reverse complement strand
AACCTCTATGTCATGTCTTGTCCTTAACCGGGGAGGATTCCAGTGGGGCCTTGCGAGGCACTGGGGGGAAAGAGTGCTAGGTTGAGCGTTCTCTAGTGTGTGCAAATGGGATTAACACCCCATCCTACGACATGTGTGCAGCTCCTCATGCCCAATCCGTCACTTATTACGGGGCTAGTGTGTAGGCATACAGTTAGGGTATTATAATCTAGGACATTCCTATTTCTTATATTTTGCATGCACTCTTTATGACTATATTATTCATGCATTCTTGTTTTTGATCGAACATGCTTATCTTGTGTTTTGCATATTTTATCATTTTTGATCTTTAATGATCTTGTAAAACACAAGTATTTGGAAACCAATAAAAAAAATATAAAAACCATTTTTTGAACAAATAAAATATGCTTAAATAGCCCTTCTAACCATTTCCAACTTCTCTGAAATATCTACCCTAAGAAGGTCTATATATATACTATCTATGCCAAAAAAAAAATTTCAAAAATTCTCAAAAATCGAGTGCTGTTTCGGCGTTAACTAGTTAACGCCAGGCGTTAGCCTTTTTGTCCAGATGAAAATTCTTCGTTCACTAGTATCTTTCTGGTATTTTTCAAATAATTTTTCTCAGTTTATTGTGTTTGATTTAAAATTATTTTGTTATTAATTTTGTTATTTTTCTTCCAAAATACAAAAAAAAATCAAATTATTCAAAATGCTCAAAAATATATTTTTGTTATTTGTTTTGCTTTAACTCTTTACAAAATTATAGTTTGACTATAAAATTTCACAAGAGCAAACATCTTAGTTATTTTTGTTTCAAAAGGTCAAAATTGTTTTTGGCATACACTTAAAGATATCCTTCAATGTCTAATTTTAATTTCAAATTTCCTAAACATTGTCTTATCTTCATGCCTTGACCTTAATCTGATTATGTGCAATTAAATAGTCTATAGATAATTGTGTATGATTGCCTAACATGCCTCTAAGTATGAGTAATGTTTTATGTTTATCAATGATTCATACACTCACTACTTTGATAATCTACATGTGTTCATAATCTTAGTATTGCATGATTGTGTAGTGTAATAATTTTGACACCTTGAGTTGTATGTCTAAATTACCTACACCATCTTTTAAACATAAATTTCTTGCACACATAGAAGTGTTAGTTCAATAATATAAATGTTTGCAACAACAAGTGAATTCAGAGACCTTTGGCCCAAAATAAAAATGTGAAATAAAAAGCCAAAGATAACTCCACCAAGCACTACTCACCCTCCTGATAAGTCTTAATGAGCATTGTGAGGTTGAGCACCTTGGAAAGAATTGTAAAGTGTCTTGTGCAAACACATTCATCTTTTATCACTTCTATTTGTACACCGGATCACTAAAAATAAAACCTTATAATAAAAATGCTTATGTGATCCCTAAGAAATACTCCGCTCCCTGATAAGTCTTAATGAGCATTGTGTGTGCGAAGCACCTTGGTAGTTGTACGTATGTTATGTGCTTTGAAATTTTATTCTAGATGTGATGTGTGAAAGTAATTCTATGTTTACAATCTTAATGTTGTTGTTACTATTTCACTACATGTTTCATGTGTTTTGATTATTTCACTTGTTTACTTTTATCAAAACACCTTTTGCACACATCATTGATTTTCATAAAGCTTCTACTCATGAGAATTGGATCCTATGCAAAATTATATAATTTTCTAAAACCTTAAGTAAAAGCACTAGATTGTAATGCATGATTTCTACAATGTTTTCTGTATTTGAAATATGAATTGGGTACATTGTAGTTCTAATCTTTTTGAATATGTTGATTCATGATTGCCTATTTGTTATGAAAGTTTTCAAAGTTAAAATGCTCAAACGTGAAAAGTCTAGACATATTGTTGGAATGGTCAAACTATAACAAAAATACTACTCTTATTTGTTTTGTTGTTGTTTTCCGCATTTTTCTATCTAATAATGTGTCCTTATATCATGTGTTCTCATGCTTATTTCTATTTTGTTTTCACTTCTGCTTTTTCAAACAAACTTGCATCTAACTTAACAAGTAGAATCATTTTTAAAATAAATTTAAAAAGCAAGTGATTACATTCCTCTGGTATAATCTTTGAATGATGTTCTTTCACGCTTATCATATATTTTTTCCGCTGTGCTACTCTCTCCTTTAGCTCGATCATGACTTACTTTTTGTTTACACAAAACTCGTATTCCTCTCTTAGTTATGTCCCAACTTTTGTCGTCTTTATTCTAGTTTTGTTTCACTCCACCTCTTTTGCTAATAACAAAGGGGGAGAATAAAATGATAAATCATAATGATTAATGGAGTAGGATTCACTAGATTAAGGGGGAGCATGTATCTAGTATATGGGAGTATACACTAAGGGGGAGCATTTTTGTAGGGGGAGCACTTTTAAATGATCTATAATTCTTATAATTATCTTAAAATTGCTTAGTGTGTCATATATTCTTATAATAACACAAATTCTTTATCTATGAATCTGATTTATCCCTATTGGATTTGTCATTATCAAAAAGGGAGATTGTTGGAACATGGTTTTCCGCTTCCCTTTGATTTGAGAATAACAAATCCTACTTGTATTTGATCTTGTTTGCCATTGTGTTTTTAGCATGCTGGTTTGGACAGATTTGACACCAGGTTGCTGCAACAATAGTCTAGCACTAACCACAAGCTGAAGGATTGAATGTTGTTTAACGCCAGGCGTTAAGCTTAACGTTGGGCGTTAGCGCTAGACAAAATGCATTAGACGAAATTTTCGTTCGACGTCTCTGACAACTGATTGCCAAGAGCCCTATTCCAGCACTTCAGAAACTTTTGAGGGCCGTATTTCCAGACCAACACATCTCCCGCTCATATTTCAAAAGGAGGAATCAAAGGAGGCTTGGATCAACACGTTAACTCAACGCGAAGAACGCACGCTTGGACTTCAATGATCTTCAGCGATTCTTCGGCGTCTTCTTTATATTACCTCATAGGAGTTTTATATTTGTCTTTTGTATTTGTCTTTTATTTTTATCTTTGTAATCGGTTTGTGAATTCGCCTCGTGTTGGCGATTGGGTCTAGGGAGTAGATCTAGGGGGTGCTCGAGGCCTTTCTGGTGATAGATTGGCTAGAGCAGCTTGAGGTCGTATCTGGGGAGAGATCAGCTAAAGCCAACCGGTTCGTGGGGATGCGAGTCGGTATAAAAACAAAAAGAGTTTTCATATTAGTCGCCTCGATTTCTAGCGACATAGAAATCAAATTTTGTAATCAAGTTTATTAATGATAATCATGTCTTTTTCTATTTAATAAGATTGGTTTGCTACTCTTTGTTTTATATTCACTCTTATTCATATAAAATATCAAAAGTTTTCTATTAAAGTTTAAAGTTTTTAAAACCCTTATTCACCCCCCCCCCCCTCTAAGGGCGCCTCAAGATCCAACAATCTCGTACAGCACCTGATACACTTCGTCTCCCTGTAGGTGGGTCTTGGCGGCCTGAATAGACAATAATAAAAGACGGTATGTGGGTCTAATACCTTCGACTACTACTTCCGAGTCTTCATGCCTTAGAACAATCCTCCTTGCCGGGCAGTCAATCCTTGCATGGTTCCCGTGCAGCCAATCCATGCCCAAGATCAGGTCGAAGTCTTTCATCTTCAAGAGCGTCGCCGACAGTTTGAACAGTTTTCTTCCAATCTCCACGTTCATATTTCACTTGGCACTTGTTACTAACTCTGATCCGTCCGGGAGTCGCACCTTCCCGTGGATACCTGTAAAGTGTCGAATTTGATCCAGATCGTCCACAAATTCTTCTGAGATGAATGAGTGCGAGGCACCCATATCGAATAAGGTATATGCGGGCTTGCCGTAGACGAGTACTATACCTGGGTGATTTTTGTTTTTGTGGTTCAATGCTAAGGTAAAGCTAAGGTTTGCAAGGTACTAGTAATTATAAGAAAAAAACTAAGGTACCTGTGATGACCCTAGCCGGGTTCCGTGGCTGAGCCAGGTCCAAGGCATACATCTGGTCCCTATTCTGCCTATGATCACGGCCCTAGAATCCACGACCGCGTCCACGTCCTCGGCCCCCGAAATGCTGGGCCGGTGGGGCAGCCTGTACTGCTGGTGGTGATTCCTCTGAGGGCAGTTCCTCCGAATATGGCCAATATGGTGGCACTGGTAGCACTACGATGGGGGAGGTGGCCCACCCTCTAGCCTCGACACCTCCCTCATCTATAAAGGATGATGAGCCAACACTTCCTGCCCCCTCTGCTTCTGCCTCTCCTCCTAGCGGGGTCGGTCCTCCGTTCTCCTTTAACTGATATCTCGCCCACTCTGCTGGTCTCTCTTTCCACCCCGACCCTGGTCCTCTGTCAGTGTCTTCCTTCCACGAACACCGTGCTGTGTCTGCCTCCAGCTTCTTAGCCATCTCCAAAATCTCGGCCATACTGCGGTCAGAAATAAAGAGGACGGCCTGCCTCAGCTCATCACGGAGGCCATTGTAGAACCTCTTTGCATATCCTATGTCATCCAACTGACAGGAATTTGCAAACTGGGCCAGGTGGGTAAACTTTATGTAGTACTCCAGAATGGTCCTTCTCCCCTACCTCAACTGCAAGAATCTGTCCTCCAGCTCGTCTCTCGCAGACTGCGTCCCGAAAGGCTCCAATAATGCTACCTTAAAGTCATCCCAAGAAACGTCTGCAGCCTCCAATACTACATAGGTGGTGTCCAGCAGCGACTTCCACCATCTCTTCGCATGGGACCCAAACATGAGACCACTAGTGGTACTTCCATCTCTGTCAGGCACTGAATCCCTGTCAGCATCTCGTACATGATGTTCACCCACTCCTCAGTCCAAACCGCTTACTCTGTCCCGAGGTAAGATGGGGGGCGAGAGACACAGAAGACGCTCAACCAGTTGGCCTCGGGGTTTGGCTGAGGAGTAGGAACCTGCTGAGCCCTGAATGCGTCCAGGATGACTATCAGTGTCTATCCCATCTCCGTCTGCTTGAACGGAGTAGGAGCCAGTGGTGGTGGGGCGACATTTGGAGTCGGAGGCACTCCATGCTGTGGGGTGGGGTTACAAGAGAAAACTGAACTCGTAAGGGATTTGGCTAAAAAAACGATTTAGTTAAAAGTGGATTTTTTCATATGATTCCCCATATGGGCACACCATTGCTTCCGCTGCTAGTTTGTCCTCAAACTAAGTTCGCGCAGTGCGGCCCAGGGTTTATGGACTTCTTTTCTTCGGATCGAGGTTTCCTTTGATACCAGTTTGTAAGACCCCATTTGTTTTCTCTACAAAACTGGGTTTTATGTCCAGAACCGCCGCTTTGCGGTGACACCAACACTCGAGAAGTTCGCCACTACAAAATGCCAATCATGCCGGCCATATCAATCATAAAAGAAGAAAAATATATTTGAACATATAGAAGCTCAATTCCATATCACATGCTATAAATAGATCACAATAATAGTCCACAAGATAATAACTGACATAATATAGTGATAATAAGAATGGCTCATGCCCAGTACATCATGTCCTCACTACAAGGCCACTCGCGGAAGCAAATCTACTGGTAACTACTCGCGGATCCACTGGGACGACAACTGCTCAACCGCTGAGACTGAAAGTTGTCTCAGCCCAACCGCTGAGACAGATTCAAATATTGAGGAAAAAAAGTGGCGGGACACGCCTTTGGCGCAAACAGCTGTAAAGGGAGATTAGAGCCAACCATTTGTTCCCAAGGTGTCAGAGCTTTCCCTTGAGTGCCGTTGAAGATGTGCAGAGTATAAAAGAAGAATTTAGTGCACTTTTGAAAAGGGTTGGTCGAGTGCTAAACAAATTGCTACTGTTCCATTGACGGCCCTGAACTTCTCATTCTCCTCCTGCTCACTGAACAAGGAAGAAGAGACTGAGATATAAAGATTGCTCTTCTACAAGAAGGAGCAATGTGATCCTTCATCCTTCAATTGAAGAGGAAGATCAGATAGTAGCTGGCTCACAAATCATCATCCAGTCAAGCTACTAGAAAGCACAAGCAGTGCAGGAACTACAAAAGACACCTTCTCTGTGCTGTCTGTTGTAGTAAGCATAAAACTCTTCTACTGTAGGGCTATTTGACCTGAGTTGTAGGGCTGTTAGGCCTGAGATTGTATGGCTATTTGGCCTGAGTTTGTAGGGCAGTTAGGCCTGAGGTTGTAGTGTTGTTAAGCCTGAGTTGTAAGGCTGACTGGCCTGAGGTAGGGATTGGAGAAAGCCTGAGAGATCTTGAAGGATCTGAACTGTAAGCTCTTGTAGCTGAGATTGGAGAAGTTGGCCTTGTCTAACACACTGTTAGAAAGGTAAAGGGGAAAGTGGACTACCCATAGACACACTATCTTGGGGAACCACTATAAACACTTGAGTGTTTTCTGGGTTGCTTGATTACTAGCTTAGAATAGTTTTAACTATCAATATCATTTAAGTAAAAATCAAAATACCTCCCTCTAGGTGAATTAGATCACATACCTATATTCTATCAAGTGGTATCTGAGGGAGGTTGGTCATAAAGGGCTTAACTGTCTGTCCAGGTCCTACATAGGTAG
This sequence comes from Dactylorhiza incarnata, assembly GCA_033032865.1. NCBI lineage: Eukaryota > Viridiplantae > Streptophyta > Magnoliopsida > Asparagales > Orchidaceae > Dactylorhiza > Dactylorhiza incarnata. The sequence continues at coordinate 4,867,893 of JAWHQI010000218.1, read as the reverse complement.
TATTAATTCTAAATTCAATGGCTTCTAATGGAGTTCAGAAGGAAATGGGTTCTATGAAGCTTCCAATATGCAAAAAAGAAACCTTTGGTATTTGGAAACAAAGAGTTAGGTTGTACATGGAAGCTTCAGACCCTAGGATCTATATTACTGTTCAGGAAGGCCCCTTTCTTATCACAAAGCCTCCACCACTGATCCTACTAGGCTGGTAGGCAAGTCTTACACTGAAATGACAAGGGATGAGATAACATGGCTACAATGGACAAAAGGGCTCAAAATATTATAGTCAATGCAATTGATGATTCAACTTTCCAAAACTTGGTGCACTGTGAGACTACAAAGGATATGTGGGATACATCGATTGTTTACATGGAAGGGACTGAAGAAGTGAAGAATGATAGGAAATCCCTCCTCAATCAGGAGTATGAAGCCTTCAGGAAACAATGTCAGGAATGTATTGTTGACTGCTATGAAAGATTCTTCAGGATTGTGAATGAGTTGAGGACCTATGAAAGGACCTTCACTCATTATGAGTTAAATGCTAAATTTCTAAGATCTCTAACTAGAGACTGGGATACCAAAATTTGTGCCATCAAGGAAGTGGCAAAGCTGAGTGAGACTCCTCCTCACACTCTGTTTGGAAAGTTGCTCTCATATGAGATGCAACTACCTGCTAGAAAGGAGGAGGACACCTCCTCCAAGTCTCATGCTAGGGAGAAGTCTGTGGCCCTCAAGGCTGAAGGGTCCAAGAAGAGCAAGACAAGAATTCCTACCCCTCCAAGAAGGGCTGCAGACTCAGAAAACTCTGAACACTGCTTATCTGATAGAAGCTCTTCTAATGAGGAATTTGCTGCCTTCTCAAGGCAATTCAAAAAAATGATGAGAAGGAAGCAGTGGAAGAAAAAGCCTTGCTCCTCCTCACATCCTAGGAAGGATTCAAACAGGGCAGACAGGCAGCACCCCAAAGGGGACAGGTATGATTCTAAACATGTTAAACATGGTTTCGCTAATGTGATTTGTGATTGCTGCAGTAAGCCTGTACATGTCATTGCTGGCTGTCCAGTCAAAAGAAAGGTTAAGGGTGACAAGAAGCCTTATCTCCAGAAGGGAAGAAAGGGTGAGAAATCCTTCCTAGCCAAGAAGGACAGAAGCTGGAGTGAATCTGAGTCATCATCCTCAGATTCAGATGATGAAGAAGAGGCCTATATTGGGTTGTTTGAAGCTGAGGACGATGAGGACTTTCCTGCTGCAAAGGTGGGCATCAGGGCCCCTCTATCACATTAAGACAGTGATATGGAGGTGGATGAAGATGTTAAAGAATATCTTGGCCTAATGGCCATAACATCAGATGATGAAGATTGTCAGGACACACCTGACCAGGTACCTACTCTTCCCTCTTCCACTAAGGATGAATCAATTCCAGAATCTGATGCACACTCATCAACTGATGATTATGATTCAGAATCTGAAGTGGGTGTCAATCAATTGATTGACAAATATAATGCTCTAGTTAATGCTCTGAAAAAGAGCAAGAAGCTTGCCAAAAACCAAGCCCTAGAGATTGACTCACTTAAAATGGCTGAAAGAAACTGCTCTGAGTCTCCTAACTTGGTGGCTCAGATAAGTAGAGAAATAAGCAAACTCAAGGGGATAACAATTGTCCAATTGAGCTCTATTTCTCTAAAGAATAAGATCATCAAGCATCTTTAGGAAAAGCTTCTCAAAGAGAAGAGCTTAGTGGCTCAATTCTCAAAGCCTAAATAAGTGCTTCCAATTATTGATACATTTTCCTTTCAAACCAATAAGAGAGGACTTGGGTTCAATAAATGGAAAATGGGTGAGGGTAGTGGAGAAAAGAGAAAGGAAAAGATTAAGCCTCATACCAACTTTCAAAAAGTGTTTCTTCCCCAACAAGTTTGACCATGATCTCATGTATGGTCACTGGAAGAATGGGTGCTCCTATAGGAAGGAAAACATTCCTTCCCATAGTAGAAGAAAGGGCATGGGGATGAGTGCTATGAAAGCTCCCATGAAGAAATTCAAATGGCCCATCAAGGACCATTTGTTTTTGGTACCTCAGCTCCCTCACTCATATGTAAGGAAAATAGATCTTCAAAATTCTCTCCAGCAAAAACTTTGTATGTTATCAAACCTGTAGATAAGCCTTGCTGCTCTGTGTCCAATGCCATCCAATCTTGCCTAACTTCCAAGTCAAAGCAAGGTGATGTCATTGTGACAAAGGCTGCTAGGCCTATCCACAAGATGACCTTCAGCCAAATCATTGCTGAAAGGAACAAAATGAAGACTGCTGTCTCCACTCCTGAACACAAGCATGTTGAGGCTCATGTCACCACAAGAAATATTCAGAAGAGGAGATATAACATTCATGAGTGTTGGTACTGTGGTAAGGTGGGACACTTTTCCATAGATTGTTGGCACAATCCCAAAGTGCCAACTGCAAGGATGAGCTTTCCTGCAAAAGTTGGAGCAGGTATGAAGTCTTTTTATACTAACAAGAACTTAGGACCCAAAATCACTTGGGCTCCTAAGGGTAATTAAATTCCATCATGCAGGTTAGTTCAAATACCAGCCTTGGGCAGATTTGGTATTTGGACAGTGGGTACTCAAGACATATGACAGGCACCAAAGGTCTTCTGCAGGAATACAAAGCTGTGAAGAATGGACCCAAAGTCATTTTTGGAGGGTCAGAAAAGGGATTCACCATAGGTTATGGTATGATCTCAAATGGCATAGTCTCCATCACTAAAGTGGCTTAGGTTGAAGGGTTGTAACACAACCTTGTTAGCATAAGCCAACTGTGTGACTTAGGCTATGTCATTGAATTCCACAATGATAAGTGCCTGATCAAAAAGTCTAATGACTTAGAGACCATACTCTCAGGCACTAGGAGTGGAAATGTTTACTGCTTAGATTTATATGCAAATCATCTTCCTCTCCTGTATGTCTTGTGGCAAATGAAAGTGAGTCTCTATGTGTTCAATGGCACAAGAGACTTTCCCACATCAACTACAAGACAATGCATAGACTATTCTCTAAGAACTTGGTTAGAAATAGTCCTAACATAAAATGTGTTAAAAATGGCCCATGTCATGCTTGCCAAATGGGCAAGCAAATAAGGGCCATTTTTAAAAGTATTGGCTCCAAGGACACTAAAAGATGCCTTTATTTATTGCACATATATTTGTTTGGTCCTATGCCAATTCAGAGCTTAGGAGGAAAGCTGTATACTTTAGTGATTGTTAACTCCCTGCTCATTGCTTCTAGGGTGGTGGACCGACGCAAAGCGAAGAACTATGCCCAGCTAGCCACAGAAACTGATGAACTTACTGCTGGCAAACTGCGGCCCATTATCTATGATGATGGCTAATGGGAGCCCATGTTGACAGATTATTTCCCCCCAACAAAGTTTTTTTAAAACATGAGATGGTACCTTAGACAACGCCATCACCTCTAGCCACTTGGAGAAGTAATCGAGCATTAACAGCAGGAACTTCCTTTGGCCACTGAATTGGTGGAAAGGACCAACCATGTCTAGCCCCCATAGCGCGAATGGCCATGGTGATGTGATGGTCCGAAGCCTCTTGGCTAGTAGGAGTTGGAGGGGAGTATACAGCAGGCACTTGGAACACATCTTTGCAAACTCTACCGCATCCTTGCTGAGGGTAGGCCAGAAGTAGCCTTGCCTCAACACCCTTCCCTCTAGGGTCCTGCTCCTAGAGTGGCTTCCACATTCCCCTGTGTGGATCTCCTTCAAGACCCTCGGGGCCTCCTCTTTTGACATGAAATGAGCTAGGAGCCCCGAGAGAGTCTTTCTGTACAACCCTCCTTCATGTAAAGAATAACATGCGGATTTGTACCAGAATCGCCTCTTATCTATATCCCCTCCCGAGAACTGCCCCGACATCCGGAAGGTGATGAAGGGGACCATCCATGACGCTCGCTGGTCCATCTCCATCAAATCTCCTTCCTCAAAGTATGGTCAGAAGAGTTCTGACTTCAAACCCGTGCCCGGGGACTGAACTATCCCAGGAGATCCACCGGGGAGCTCTTCTCCCTCAGAACATGCCGAATTGAAAAGGTGCAGAACTGCCCGATGAGTCCCTTGACCTTCTCTAGGTATCTCTAGAGAGTCGTCTCCTTTGCCTCAAACTCCCCTTTGACTTGGCAAGCCACCACCATGGAGCCCGTCGAGACCTCCACATCCTGCACCCCCAGCTCCCTGGCCAGGTGGAGCCCTGTGAGCATAGCCTCATTCTCGGCCTGGTTCTTGGTGAGTGGGAAATGTATGCTGATTGCCTGCTTGATTAATAACAATTTATACGTATTTTCTATATAGCTTTTGTATAGTTTTATATAAAATTGTGAATTTTATATGTAAATTAATAAATAAATAACTTGTTTTCATACATTTTCTTTTCTAACTATAATTTTCTACATTTTGTATGTTTTTTTATTTTTTTCTGTAGGTCACGCCCTCGGTCACGACCATGACCAAGGGCGTGTCAGCTCAAGTGCCAATTTTCAGCCCGCTCGATGAATCGACTTGTTATCTCGATGAACGGTCAAGTCACGCCCTCAGTCACGCCCGTGACCGAGGCCGTGTATAAAGTCATGCCCGTGTACTCATATCGATGAAAGACCGTGCTCACTCTCGACGATCCGGTTGTTGTCTCATCAAAATTGCAAAGGTCATGCCCGTGTCCCAAAAGTTACGCCCGTGACCCGCCAAACTTCCAGAAGAAAGAACACACCAGCCATCACGCGCCAGCTGAACCCGCCGCCTGCCGACATCAGTCACGCCCGTGACACTCAGGTCATGCCCTTGTTCAACCACCTCTTCAGTCAAAGATTCTAGAGACCTTCCAAATATGTCAGCTGGTGCCCTCTATCCACACCACATAGGTCACGCCCTCGGCCACGGTCGAGACCGAGGGCATGTAATTCCAAAATTTTCTCTATAAATACCAGGACTCAGCTGTTTTTTGCTTTTATGTAATTTTCATTTTCTTGCATTTTCTCTCTCCTAGGTTGTAATATTTTCTTTTGATAATGAAATAGTTTGTTTCCTTGAATTGTCTCCTCTCTTTCTTAATGATTGGGTGTGTGAGTGTAAGAGTGTAATTTTCTTATTTTACTTTTAATTTAGTTTTTTCTTCTTTTAGTTTTTCTTCTTTTTATTTCCCTTTTTATATATGTGTGTGTGTAAGAGAGTAATTGCTTTTATAGTTTTGTTCTCCTTTTAATTTAGTTTGTTTTTAAGTTTGTGCGTGTGTGTGTGTAAGAGTTTAATTTTAGCTTTTTGTTTGTTTTTTTATTGTTTTTGTTATTTTCATTTAGTTTTACCTTTATATAAAAGTGGTGAACAATTTTAGTTTTAGTTTTTGATAACTTAGTTTTTAATTCAAAGTTGTGTGGGTGGGTGTATGAGTATAATTTTTACATTCTTTTATTTCAGTCATTTAATTTTCGTAGAGTGGGTGTGTGTATGAGATAGCTTTTATGCTTTATTTATTTCAGTCATTTAAATTTCCAAAGAGTGCGTGAGTTTTTAATTTAGTGTGCTCTTTCCATTTTTCTCCTTATAATTGTTTTCTTTGTTTTTGCTAATGCACGTAATCGCTTAAATTATTATCATCATCGCTCTTTCAAATTCGCAAAATTAATCACTCTTTTAATCGATAAAATAATATCGCGTTCTTACAAAGTAAAAATATTCAACAGGATCCGAAAAAATACGACCTTGATATTTTCTAAAAACTATCCTATATTATACACGATAAGGTATACTTGTGTTCAACGAAAGATTAGTTTGGATAATTATTACAAAAACTTGCAAAACTCTCCTTTTCTATTTAAAAATTTATAGAATTCGGCGTCGTAGCCAGGGCGTAATCGTCGATATTTCAAAGAAGAAAAGATCGTTACTTCTATCTCCCGATAGGATAATGGTTAATTTCTCGAAGTAGAAGTACTCGTGAGACTCCTCGAAAATTCCCGCCTAATTCTTATCCTCATCACAAAAAGGAATTTGCAAAGAACCCAAATTTAATTCATCAAATTTTTGGCGTCGTTGCAGGGGACTTGTTGTTATTTCGAAAAACGAATCGATATTAATTTTTTCTTTTACTTCTTCCTCCCCCCTTTTCTCTCGTACATCTATTTTCTACACAAAAAACACAATAAATTAGAAAAAGCTCGAAAACCTCAAAAAAATTCAATAATCGAATCATCTATATATATTTTCATCCAAAAAATCAAAAAAATTAATTAAAAAGCTCTTTCTTTCTTTTATTTATATTATCATCAAAGAGCCCCACAAATCAAATCAAAATATTTTAAAACCTCTTTTGTCTCTTTTCCTCGTGAATATATTATCTTCAAAAAAAAAAACTAAAAATCAAAACAATTTTTTGTCTATAAAAGTCCTTTCTCTTTCTCTTTCAATTGTATTTATATTTCTCTCCAAAAACCCAAAAAACAAATAAAAAAAACTATTAATTATAAAAAAGGAAAGCATTTTTTTCTATAAAAGTACATGACCTGGGGAAGCTTCTCGGATAATCTTGAAATTGCTTTTGATCCCGAAATCGAGCGCACTCTTCACGAGCGCCTTCGATCTCGTGACCAACAGCAACCCTTAAATCTCGAACAGTTAACCGGCGATACTATAACGGATAACATGACAGATCCCATTCCAAATGCTACCCCGCAGTGGACCATGGCCTACTATGTCAGGCCAAATTTGGAAGATACTAGGTCAAATGTAACTCGCCCCGCGGTAACTAATAAATTTTTTGAAATAAAATCAAGTATAATCCGGATGGTACAACAGTCGATACAATTCGGTAGTTTGCCAGATGAAGAAACAAATCTTGTAACATCCCCCAAACTGCTAGACCCCTAAGTTGATTTTGTCGTGACTAGGTCATGACAAAACCATAAGAAGAGCCCAAGACCTTGTGAACTTAGGTGAGATGGAGAAAACCCAAGTGTTCTGCAAATAGCAATTTTCAGATACCAAGCCTAGGGCTGGGCTTTAGGGACCCACCTTGAACCTTTACTCCACCTATACCTTCCTAACCCTTGAGGGAAGCCAATGGAGCCCAAGTCACCCTTTGGGTTCAACCCAATTGGTTAGTTTGACCAAAGTCAACTCAAGCTTAATTTAGGTCGAATTACCCTAATTTAACCTAATCTAGCCCAATCCATTTGGGCTAGGCCCAACTAAAGAGATCCACCATCTAGTGGGCCTGCTAATTACTGAAATTACCACTTAAATTCTGTAATTGGTGATTAGGAGAGAGAAATTGGAGGTTTCCCCCACATCCGAAAGAGAAAGAGAGCATTCATGGAGATTAATGCAATTGATCCTTCATTCCCTCCCTAATTGATGAGCATTCACCTTTCCCCATCAGTTACAAACGAATTCTAGAGTTTTCTATGACCAGAGGGGCTGAATTAAAGGAAAATTAGGCGTAACCGAAATCTGGGTAATGACCATTAATGGCTTTCAGGAATAAAGCCATCCAAGCTCGATTGAACCCCCCCCCCCCCCCCCCCCCCCCCCCCCCCCCCCCCCCCCGCCATTTCCTTCAGTGCTCAGAGAGGAAGAGAACCCCTAACCTTCCAGTGAGAATCGTGCAGAGGAACTCTAGATCGGCATGGCACCAAAAGCTCCAGCACCGTCAGTGGCGACTCGTCGGAATTCACGCCGCCAAGCCCCCACACAGGTCCGATCCGCCTCCCCCCCTTAGTGCTAGATCTTTTCTTAATTTGGGGCTTGATCCATTCTCAATAGGGCTCGGATTGTGCTTCCGAAAAGGGCTCATTTCGAGTTCTTTTTCCCTCCTCTAAAATCCCGATCCGACCACCTCCGGCCGGCCAGCCACCCCTACCGCCGGCCACCACCTCAACGGTGGTGGTGGTATTGGCTGGCCGGGAAGTGGTACAGGTGGCTGGGGAATCACCCCGCAAAGAAGCCCAGGTCGGGCTGTCGCGCGGCGTCCATTCCTCGGGGACGATGATAGAGAGCCGCCAGATATGTTTTTAATGTTTACGTTTATTTCATTTAATTCGTCGAACGCAGTTATGAGATCGTCGAATGGAATCCTGTGTTCATCGAACGGAACTAATTCCTCGATCGCGTATTTGTCTTCGTCGATCTGATAGTTGAGTTTGACGAACTGAATATGGAGTTCGTCGAACGGAATTCATTTCGTCGAGCGCAGTTTAGTCGAACGCAGATTTGTTCTGTTTTCGTCGAGCGCAGGTTAGATTTCGGGGAACGTAGATTTATTTTGTCTTCGTTGCGTGCAGTTAGTTTCTGTCGAACGCAGATGTGCTCAGTTTTCATCGAGCGCAGTAAATATTTCGTCGAACGCAGAGTCAGTAATATAATTGAATTATTATATTGTTTTCTGTCACATAATAAGCAGTGTTTCATTTTAATTATTAAAAATACCAGAATACCTCTGAAGAAAAAGTGCCCAACACCAAAGTTGTAGTCCTAGGTGTGTACTTTAATTCAAAATTTGGTTTAGCCCAAAAGGAGTAATGTAGCTCCCTGTAGAGCCAAAATGGTGGGACTGGTCCCTAGGGTAGGGCAGTCACTCTTTCCTGAATATCTTTTTATGGGTAGATGCTATGGCCTTGATATTTAAAACCTAGGCTAGTTATATACACCCACACAACATACTAAAAGATGGGTTTTTAGGAGAAAATTTTCTAAGGTTTTTGTTATCATTTCATAAATCATATATTAATTAATTAGTGGGTCAAATGAACTCCAATGCCCTCCAAATTTTGGTGGGTGCTCCTTAGGGTTGTGTTATGACCTTGGTAAAAATCTCAGCACAATAGGGACTATTTTTGTTGTGTAAATTGTCAACCCAAGTTAGGTCAAATTGGATCAAAGTTAGGGCATGGTGTTTATTCTGGGATAATGTCGTCAAATCTCCTCAACGTGAGGTGAAACCTGGCCCACTGGTTTAGGATCACCTACAACACCTTCATGAGAGGGATGGGGTTGTGTAGAGGTGGTTAAGCCTTTGAACCCTAGTTTTATCCTTAGGTGTGCATTTAGAACCTTGTGAAGGACATGTGGTCAAGAGCTATAGAATGGTCATGGAACTTAGGAGATATGTTCATGGGGTGTAATTATGCCCTAGGGAATTTTAAGAGAATTCTAGGAGAATTTATTCCCCCTAAATTAGGACATAACCCCTTTAGAAAATTTTGTTATAAGAATTATTTGCATGCTCAAAATGTCTTGGATGGAGATGAAACCTTAATAGCGCCTTTATAATCATGATTTGGACCTCTGGTAATTTTTGTGCATTTATTTAAATGATTTAATTAGTACTTCATTCACAAGGCACCCATTTTGTCTTAGACTTAAGAAAAATACTTGAGGGTCCAACACTCTTTGTTAAATTGTGCAAACTGGTGATAGGACATTTCTGATCATTAGGAAGCTCTGTGATTTTTTATATAATTTTTGGAGACTTAAATCAGTAGGCTACTTCTCAACTTTCATATTTGATGTTTTCTTAAAGTATTTATTTAAGTGAGAAAATGATTTCCATAAATCCTGAAATTTAGTCAGTAAACTTTTCTGATGAGCATAAGAGCTTGGTATTTTCCCATAATTTTGGTGAAGATATTTTGGTGGTTCTTTCATAAACCTACAAGTTTGGATAGATGATAAATAATAAAAATAGAGGACAATTTCTTACCGTAAAAATATGATATGCTGTATTTGCTGTTATTTAGTCATAATAGATTTACCATAATTTTTGGAGAGCCATATCATAAGAATTCCTTATGCTTCATGTTCATTTTCATACTTGGCAGATGTTTGGAGAAATTAAAATAAATGCTAAATAATTAATGAATAATATGATTCTCTGGACTTAGTCTTATAACATCATGATAGACATCCATTAAATATCTTGAGTCAGTTGGATGAATATTCGGAGTACCTCTGCTTATAAGCTTCATATAGTTAGTTTGGTCTGCGTTTAGTAAAAATGTGAAACTTAGGTATTTAGTGGCCTACTAGGTGGAAATGGTGTGCAAATGGTGCACATGGGTTGGTTAAATAGTTAGGAGTCCATCCTAATGAGTGTAGGTGATGAGAGTGCACTTGGTGGGTTAAGGTTGTGCTAGGGATTGACGAAAGATCGTCTTCCCTGGTGTGTCATAAAACACTTAGGTCTATCTCAAAAGAAATGGTAAGAGGGGAGTTCTTAAGGGTGGATACCAATAACAGTAAGTGTCTTGAGAAAGGGAGCCTTGGGGTGTCAACCCTTATAGCTCCTAGTACCGTAGTGAGCCCCTTACAGGGTAACCGTCGGGAAGTCCAAGATTAACCATAAGTCATAGGAGTGAGATATTGTACAAGATTAACTTAATAACACACACACCCACACCCCGAGGTCACGGGCATTTAGTTGGTTTGGTACCCCGAGTAGTAGGTTCGGTGGTGGTTGCTGTGGATTATTGATCCGGTGAGTTTGTGACTCAGAATGGTTCTTGCCATGCCAAGTTAAGCTCAGGTGGTTTATGGTTTGGAGATTGTAGCTAGCTTGTGATAATGCATGTGCATAAGGTGGTGGGTCCTTAGTGTCTGCGATCGTTGCACCGACGTTGATACACAGGCTCGGTAAGTGTGGAATTTGCACTTAGCCATAAAAGTCTGGTGGTCCAGCCAGTAAGAGTACGCAGATGCTCCGCGGTTTAGCGTTGAGGCGTACGATAGGTCTAGGTTAGGTAGTGCATATACCAACCTAGAGGTGGGCGATACCCAACCCACCGCTTCTGTTTGCCACAACGGGAGTATCCTGGGAGTCTTGCTAGCTCCAAAAAGGGGGAACTAAAGGTCTGTGCGCATAGAGTCGAAGTGTGTGAGTTGCACTTGTGTGAACATAGCATAAACTGCATACCTTGCATGTCATAGCATAAACATTGCATTTCAACCCCTACCCCTATCGTATAGGTCGGTTATGGGACTTATTATACGATAGGCCTTGCTAAACGACCCCTTGGTCTATAGGTTTGTATGGGCATTCCTATAAATCAATGGTTACCTTTCTATTATATACATATCTTTACTTACTGCACTTTACTTACTCTTTACCTGCTCTTACTATGCTTTATTAACTGCTTCGATTATGCATATATATACTTTAGTAGTGGTAGAACTCTTCCTGTATATTATGCCCTGTCATCTGCGTTTTGATTATACCCTATGTTGTCCTCCGCTTCATCCTTCTAGCTCGGTGCCTAGGAGTCACCGGGGGAGGGGTGGGGGATTGGCTTAGTCCTTTTGACTAACGGTCGGTGGAACTTATCATTTTAGAAGACCGCGGCGACGGAGCAGCACCACAGGTCGGTGTAGATAGAGGCGGGGCAGTCTAGTACGGGAGCACCGATGACAGGATCCGTGAGTGGTTTATTAGTTCTAGTAGATTTGCTTCCGCGAGTGAAATTGTAGTGAGGTCTTGATGTATCGGGCAGGAGCCCTTGTTGTTTCTGTCTTTTATTTCAGTTATATTTATGTGGACATCCCTTTTGATGGATTACTTTTCTATGTGATGTAGACTTGGTTCTTGTTTTAGTTTCTTTGTTCTTTCTTCTTTATGATCGATATGGCCGGCAGCATCGGTGTTTTGTGGTGGCAACCTTCCCGAGCAAGGGTGTCACCGCAAAGCGATGGTTCTAGGCCTAAGACCCCGGGTTTGGAAAAAAATGGGGTCTTACAAATCTACACCTCTCAAACTTTTTAGAAATATGCGACACATTTAAAATTAATGGTGTCACTGATGACGACATTCATTTGCGCTTATTTCCTTTTTCTTTGCGGACAAAGGCCAAATTGTGGTTGACTTCTCTTCCGAGAGGGTCCATAAACATGTCGGCCGAGTTGACGAATTTTTTTTAACTAAGTATTTTCCTCCATCAAAAACCACTAAATTACGCAAAGATATCGCATCCTTTATACAATTCGATTCTGAGTCACTTTACGAGACTTGGGAGTGTTTTAAAGAATGTCTGCGTAGGTGTCCTCATCACGCACTACCATCTTGGCTACAGGTCCAAACATTCAATAATAGCCTGAATTTCCAAACTCGAAAAATGATTGATGCGGATGCCAGGGGAACGTTAAATAACAAAACCCCAGAAATGTGTCAAGATCTTTTCGAGGAAGTGGCCATGAATGTGTACCAATGGAATGTGCCAAGGTCTCATCCTAATAAACCGGCTAGAATTTTTGAATTGGATGCCACTACTTGTTGGATCTTGAGGCGCCCTTAGAGGGGGGGGGGTGAATAAGGGTTTTAAAAACTTTGAACTTTAATAGAAAACTTTTGATATTTTTTTGAATAAAAGTGAATATAAATCAAAGAGTAGTAAATCAATTTTATTAAATGGAAAAAGACATGATTATCATTAATAAACTTGAGTACAAATTTTGATTTCTATGACGCTAGAAATCAAAGCGAATAATATGAAAACTCTTTTTGTTTTCTATACCGACTCGTATCCCCACGAATCGGTTGGCTTTAGCCGATCTCTCTCCAGATACGGCCTCAAGCCGCTCTAGCCAATCTATCACTAGAAAGGCCTCGAGCACCCCCTAGATCTACTCCATAGACCAAGTCGCCAACCCGAGGCGAATTCCTCCCTAAGTCTAACCTAGACCTAGCCGCCAACACAAGGAGAATTTATAAACCGATTACAATAAAAAGTGGTTACAAACAAATATTAAATTCTAGTAAAAACTCACTAGAAGAATTCTAGAGATGGCGAAGACACGCTGAATATTCTTAAAGTTGAAGCGTGCGTTCTTAGCATTGTGCAAGCATTGATCTGGTCCTCCTCAAATTCTTTGCTCGAATATGTGTGAGAGATGATGGTCTTGAAAATATGGCCTTGACTGAGTTTCTGAAGTGCTGGACAAGGGATCTTGTTGATTAGTAGTAAGAGACATCGAAATCTTCCTATTTATAGACTTTGAGCTAACGTTGGCGTTAAGTGGTAACGCCTGGCATTGACCAGAAGAGGAAGGATATTCTACACTTTAGGAAATGTTTTATTTTAGGCAATATCAACGCCGACGTTAAGGCTAATGTAGGGCATTGGGCAAATCATTCCTAAAGATCCTCCTGCAATCACAACTGCTTTCTCCTTGCCAAATTCGTCGACCGGATAGCTCCCAACATTAAGACTAACGCCTGGCGTTGAGTTTCTTTCTTTAATCAGCAGGCACGCCATTTCATCGAACAACATCTTTGTCGAATGTCTCATTTCGTCGAACGCAGTTTCACTTCGTCGAACACCACTCATTTCATCGAACGGATAACGCCTGACGTTAAGCTCTAACTCCTGGCGTTGAGTTTCATCTTTAATCAGCTGGCACGCCATTTTGTCGAACAGAAAATTTCGTCGAACACATTTCGTCGAACGGGCTTCTTCTTTCGTCAAACACAATTTCGTCGAACTCCAGATTTCAGTTCATCGAATGCAGCTTTCATTTCGTCGAACGCAACTTTTGTCTAGCACTAACGCCCAGCGTTAAGCTTAACGCCTGGCATTAAACAGCTTTCAATCCTTCAGCTTGTGGTTAGTGCCAGACCATTATTGCATCAACCTAGTGTCATAACTGTCCAAACCTGCATGCTAAAAACACAATGGAAAACAAGATCAAATACAAGTACGATTTTTTATTCTCAAATCAAAGGGATGCGGAAACCCATGTTCCAACAATCTCCCCCTTTTGATAATAACAAATCTAATAGAGATAAATCAGATTCATAAATAAAGAATTTGTGTTTTTATAAAGATATATGACACTCAGTAATTATAAGATAATGATAGGAATTATAGTTCATTGAACATTGTGCTCCCCCTACAAAAATGCTCCCCCTTAGTGTATACTCCCATTTACTAGATACATGCTCCCCCTTAATCTAGTGAATCCTACTCCATTATTCATTACGATTTATCAATTTATTATCCCCGTTTGTTATTAGCAAAAGAGGGCGGAGTTAAACAAAACTAGAATAAAGAAGACAAAAGTTGGGACATAACTAAGAGAGGATTAAGAGTTTTGTGTAAACATAAAGTAAGTCATGATCGAGCTAAGGGAGAGAGTAGCACAGCAGAAAAATATATGATAAGCGTGAAAGAACATTAATGAAAATAATCACATGCCTTTTTAAATTAGTTTTAAGAGTTGTAGTACTTGTGTAAGTGAGATGCAATGTTGTGTGACAAGTACAAGTAAAAAAATAAGCATGAAAACAAATGTAGGCAAGTATGGAATGCGGAAAGAAAAAAATTAAAAAATAATATTTTTATATAGTTTGACCATTTCAACATTTGAGCAATTGAACTTTGAGAATTTTCATAACAAATAGGCGAACATGAATTAACATATTCAAAAAGATAATAACTACAATGTAACCAATTCGTAATTCAAGTAAAGAAAACATTGTAGAAACCATGCATTGCAATCTAGTGCTTTTTCTTAAGGTTTTAGATAATTATGTTATTTTGCATTAGGATCCAATTCTCATGAGTAGAAGCTTTATGAAAATCAATGATGTGTGCATAAGGTGTTTTAATAAAAGTATACAAGTGAAATAATCAAAACACATGACATATGTAATGAAATAGTAACAACAATATTAAGATTGTAATCTTATAATTACTTTCACACATCACATCTAGAATAAAATTTCAGAGCACAAAACATGAGTACAACAACCAAGGTGCTTCGCCCACACAATGCTCATTAAGACTTATCAGGGAGTGAAGTAGTGCTTGGGGGATCACATAAGCAATTTTATTGATTTTTATTTTTAGTGATCTGGTGTACAAATAGAAGTGATAAAAGATTAATGTGTTTGCACAAGACACTTAACAATTCTTTCCAAGGTGCTCAACCTCACAATGCTCATTAAGACTTATTAGGAGGGTTAGTAGTGCTTGGTGGAGTTATCTTTGGCTTTTTATTTCAGATTTTTATTTTGGGCCGAAAGGTCTCCGAATTCACTTGTTGTTGCAAACATTTATAATTTTGGAGAACCACTTCTATGTGTGCCAGAATTTTATTTTTGAAAGACGGTGTAGGTAACTTAGACATACAACTTGATATGTTAAAACTATTACACTACACAATCATGCAAGACTAAGATTATGAACACATGTAGATTACCAAAATATTGAGTGTATGAATCATTGATAAACATAAAATATTACTCATACTTAGAGGCATGCTAGGCAGTCATACAAAATTATCTATAGACTATTTCACTGCACATAATCAGATTAAGGTCAAGGCATGAAGATAAAACAATGTTTAGGAAATTTGAAATTAAAATTAGACATTGAAGGCTATCTTTAAGTGTATGCCAAAAACAATTTTGACCTTTTGAAACAAAAATAACTAAGATGTTTGCTCTTGTGAAATTTTATAGTCAAACTAAAATTTTGTAAAGAGTGAAAGTAAAACAAATAACAAAATCATATTTTTGATCATTTTGAATTATTTGATTTTTTTTGTATTTTGGGGGAAAATAACAAAATTAATAACAAAATAACTTGAAATCAGACACAAAAAAATGAGAAATATCATTACAAAAAATATCAGAAAGATACTAGTGAACCCAGAATTTTCATCTGGAGAAAAATGCTAATGCCTGGAGTTAAGTAGTTAACGCTTGAAATAGTACTCTGAATTTGAGAATTTTTGAAAAATTTTCTTTTGGCATAGATAGTATATATAGACCTCTCTAGGGTAGAAATTTCAGAGAAAGTGATATGTTTGAAGGCTAAATTAAGCATATTTTGGTGTTTTTAAGATAAAAATATATAAAATATATATATATATATATATATATATTAGTTTGGAATGAGACATATCATGTTGTGATTATCAATTTGTTATATCTAAGACTCCTAATTCTAGTCTAAGTAGGGCAAAGCAGGAATCCGGTAAAGGTTTGGTAAATATGTCCGCATGATGTGAATCAGTTCCAATAAAGTTTACATGAACATGTTCCTTTTTTTATATGATCCCTATGAAATGATGTCTAACATCTATGTGTTTGGATCTTGAGTGATCAACCGGGTTGTTGGTTAAATCAATGGCACTCTTGTTGTCACACTTTAGTTCAATATTAGTTAGATGAAATCCAAAGTCTTCTAATGTTGAGTCATTCATAATGCTTGGGCACAACAGCTTCCTAGTGCAATATATTTCGCCTCGGTTGTGGAGAGTGCAATGGAGTTTTGTTTCCTACTTGACCATGCAACTAGAGAAGGACGTAAGAAATGACATGTACCACTAGTACTTTTCCTATCTAGAGAACAACCCGCATAATCAGAATCAGAATATCTGATGAGTCCTGATCATATACACTTTTATGGACTCATCTGGGCCGATTTCCTAGTTTTTGCACTACACTCCAGGCATGTTTTCGCTCATATTTGTTATTCCATGCTATGTGCACTTCTAGGCCCGTTTTTGGTGTTATATCATGTTTTTCTTCATTAGTAGTTTTCATGTACTGTTAGGTGCCACTTTCAGTGGCTAGATTCGTGGTTGTACTGGATTAGGAGTCGTGCAGGTGTTCCCGGTGCAATTTTGCACAGGAACACTACGCACGATCACCGGTTCTATTGCGCACGACCACTGGTCGTGCGCCACTGATCGTGTGCGCTTAACCCTTTTTCATGAGTTCTGTTTGGTGCAGTGCGCACGAGCATCTACGCTAGTGCGCACGACCACCGATCGTGCGCCACTGTTCGTGCGCACTTATCATCAATTTTATGAGTTCTGTTTCGGCTAGTGCGCACGACCACCTACGATAGTGCGCACGACCACCGGTCGTGCGCCACTGGTCGTGCGAACATGTTATTTCATAATTTCTGTCTTTGCAGGTTCCATCCAGGCAGAGCGCACGATCACCGAATTCTAGTGCGCACGACCACTGGTCGTGCACCAATGACCGTGCGCACTGTTTATTCCAGCGCCTATAAATCGACCTGCTCGCGATTTAGGTCAGATCGGCCGCCGTTGTCACGCCCAGCTCCGCCGTTCCGCGCTAGTTTCGCCCCTCCATCGTCGCCCACCATCTAGAGGTGCTCCAGGCTTGTTCTTCACGCCAATCTTAAGCCGGAGTTTCCTCTCGGCCTCCTCCTTCATCCAAGAGCTTCAAAGAGAGATCTAGCCGCCATCTCCATCGAGCAAGAGGAAGTTTGCAACCTCTACCGGATCGTGACACGAAGATGACGGGTCCATTGGAGAGTCGTGACAGCTCTCTCTACCTCGGACGTAGTTGCGGACCGAGCTTGGACGCGGATTGACAACCCGGCGATTCCAACCGTGAATCTACAACGAGACTTCAGATTCGGTCGATTTCTTGCCTTATTCTTCTCTTATTGATGTGTATATGTTTTAGATCTCATTATTGTGATGAAGTGGCACTTAAACTAGTTGTATTTCTATTTATTTCATGTCTATGTGAAATATTTGTTGTTTGAGTTGCTTGAGGTGCGCCCCATTCCATCCTCCATCCCGCCGTCACGTTCATGTGCCGCACTAGCAATTGCTAGTGGCGTGCTTGTCGAAGAGGTGCTTACGACCCTCACTCCGCTAGCCTACTCGTCCATCCGCCTACCGAAGCGTGGCATCGCGGCCCGTATTCCATCCCGCCTAACGAAGCAGTGCGCTCAAGGCCTGCACAGTTCGATTCCGCTTGCCTACTCGTCCATCCGCCCTTTCGACGCAGCGCGCTCAAGGCCTGCCTAGTCTCCATCCCGCCAAGCGAAGCATTGCATAGCGGCATTGCATAGGAGTAGTTGATAGCTTTTATTTTATTTTCCAAAAGCCAACCCAACTCCCCGCATTCCATCTGATTTAAGGACTTCAATCTCAAGTCCTTCCTCGAAACCTAACTCCACCTTACTGTGTTCCTCAAGAGACCGACACTCGGGGATTTTCCCCATTATTATTACTTGCGCGACCGGTGCACTTGCCAAATCATCGCATCAAGTTTTTGGCGCCGTTGCCGGGGAACACAGTCGTGTGAGTTTTCTGGAGAGGGAGAACCTGAGAGAGAAGCCCTTCCATTTGTAATTGCATTTCTTTGTCTTATTTCTTTTTATTCCTTTTTCCTGTTTTAATTAGGTTGCTTTAGTAATTATTGTTAGGTGTAGTATTTTGCACAATAGCATCTTTATTTTGAATCGTTTTATCTTCGCACTATGTGGGCACATCTAAATATCTGTTGCCGTTGGTGTGGAGCTACTTCCCACTCTAGTGATGAATGCCCTACGGAGAATAGTAGGCATAATTCTTATAGCCCAGCATATGGAGCACCGACTTCGTCTGGTACTCCATATGGTGCGCGTAAGTCTTATGGCTACTCTGCTGAGCCTTTACGTCATACTTCTTTTCGGCTTCAGCACCCGCTGTGCCAAAGAAGCCCGCTAGGCAGTGCCAGTTTTGTCGGAGCACTGATCACGCCCTGAAGGATTGTGCTGCTTTTCGTCGCCAATTGGATGAGGATGACGAGCCGGACATCCGGATCATCCCGAATCCTAACTCCGGCGGCACACCTTCAACATCCGGTTTTGTGTCCTTACCACCTTCACATCTTGAAGGGTATGGCGTTGACACAGTCACCGGATGTGCGGCTGATCTATGCACCGACATTGCTGAGCCTATTCTCCATGTGCATCCACCACCCATAGTGGATTCGATTCTTTGTGAGGAATCGGTGCTCGACTTTTATCCGAGCACTATTCCTCTCCCTGTTGTGCATGACGACATTGTTGATGATGTGTCGCAAGAGGAGGCGGTTGATCTTAGTATTGTGCCTACTCCTATGGAGGAGGACAACCTTCTAGGTGAAGAGGAGTTTTCCTCAGCACCGGTGGAGGAAGTCCAATTCCTAAGCTTGGCCACCGTTGATCCCGCCGAATCTTGTAGCATTGATGACAATGCAAACATTATTTTACTTCTCCAACCTAATGGGAGTGAGACCGGGACCACTCCCCCGATTTTTGATTATTTATGTCATTCTTCTCTTTTATTTCCTGACCCCCCTTCTTCATCTGAGCCTGTGCAGGTTGAGTCTTCACAGGTACATCAGGAGGACTTGGAGCATGATGCTCAAGTCAATGATGAGAGCATCCTCTCATGTGAGGAGGTTGATCCTCCCTCCGTAGAGGAAGATCCACTCGTTGCCTTCTCCTCCTGCGGACCTGCTGTGGGCGATACCTTGCTGGGCAAGGATAGTTTTGGTGAGATGAGTGAGGTCCAGGCCTCCTCCTCTTCTTACTTTCTTTTCCCTCTACCTGTGAGGAGCAGGTATTATTATTTAGGTAGAGGGGTGACTGCCTTATCTCCGTATCGGTACCAGCTACCGAAACGGATAATGGAGCAGTTACCTGTGCATTTTCTTTTTCATAGGCCCATTAGCTAGAACCGTTTTAATTTAGAATAAGTCGTGCTGGGATGACAATAACCCCAGTAGTTATCTTTCTTTTCTGCATATTTATTTCATCTAATCATGTTTAGTTAGTAGTATTTCTTTTCAGTTTTCTATTTTCTTTTGTTTCTGCGGAGTTGACCCCTGCAGGTATCTTTTCTGGATGGCGGATGCTACAGCTTCATTTTAGCTTACACGCCAATCTTCTGGTGTGCTCATTTCTGAGCACTGGGTACTCTCTTTCCCTAGCCTTTCATGATTTTCATGTCATATACTCTGTGGATTGTTTAGTTTAAGTCTGGGGGAGAGTAGTTTTGTTTACCCGCTCACGTGCACTATTGCACTGCATACTAGAAGATTTCATTTAAATTGTTGTTCATTTTCATTGCACACCACCGCACCCACTTGAGCGCGTACTCGCCTGTATGCATGCTCTGTAGTGAATTTAATTCTTCTGCTTATGTGGGAAAGTCTAGGTGATGGCTTAGGACTATATAGCAGAGTAAAACGTTGACTCTAGTAGTGCTCCTAGTCGAGTGCTCGGTTGCATAGAAATTTGTGTAGAGTAGACTTCTCTTTATACTTATGGTTTTATATTTTTCTTATTAGTGTAAATGTTGTTTACTCTACTCAAATGGTGAATTCGGTGGAATCAAACGGTAGCATAGGGATGTGTGTAAACGATCGCTAGATTCGTATTGCTTGAGTCGGGAGAAAGGAGAATCTTTCTCGGTGGCTAGAACTTGCCCCAAGCGATTCTTGAAGCATGGGTATACGGTTAGTCAATTGCGTGAATGTGATATAGGCCATCATTTTGGCCCGGTTGAGCCTTTGTGCCTATCCCTACCGCTATATCCTCGCTAGCCCAGTTGTGCCTACCCGTTCTTTGATTCAGCCCCACTTTTATTTCACCAAAGCCCAAAAGCCAATCCTAGTTGCACACCCAAATCTGAGCTTTAGCTGTTTATTATTTCATGAGTTGGGTTGTTGATGTGGTAATATGTTTGTGAAGATGTGGATGTGTCCTTTTGTTTATTTGCTGAAAATGATAAGAAAAGAAAAAAAAATGAGAAAAAGAAAAGAAGTTAAAAAGAAAGGAAAGAGAAGGAGTGTTTAATTGAAAATCTTTATGTATAGATTTATGTTTGGGAGTAGGCGGTGCACGCACCCATGCTGTTAAGTCCAAGTCTGGGGGTGTTGTGTACCCGCGTGTTTGTGTGGTGAATGAGGATAGTTTCCTGCATTAGCTCATTTGGGTTTAGTATTTGAACCATCGTCTTTATCATTGTATACCTCACCTAAACCCAAGCCCCATTTAAAACCTAAAGTCCTATTGATTCACGCATTTGAGTCAAACCAGTGCCGTGGAGAGAATGTGACCGGGCAAGCTTATGGTCACCGACACTGATGGATTTCAGTGGAGTTTTTCCCGCATCCCGATCTTGAGCAATGCTCGTCTCAGTGCTTAGTTTACTTTCTCCGTATGCATGACCGAATGATTCACCGTTGTTCACCATTTGAGTAGTTGTAATATACTTTTACTCTTTTAGAAATATATAAACTGTTTTTATAATCAGAAATCTTTTCTACTATTTTTCTTATGCACGGTAGCATGCGACTTCGCATGGTACTCTGTAGTGTAATCGTTAAGCCATCTACTGTTCTTTCCTAGTTCGCTTAGAATTTGTTTGCCCGGGACGCGCAAACAGTTAAGTCTGGGGGTGTGATGAGTCCTGATCATATACACTTTTATGGACTCATCTGGGCCGATTTCCTAGTTTTTGCACTACACTCCAGGCATGTTTTCGCTCATATTTGTTATTCCATGCTATGTGCACTTCTAGGCCCGTTTTTGGTGTTATATCATGTTTTTCTTCATTAGTAGTTTTCATGTACTGTTAGGTGCCACTTTCAGTGGCTAGATTCGTGGTTGTGCTGGATTAGGAGTCGTGCAGGTGTTCCCGGTGCAATTCTGCACAGGAACACTGCGCACGATCACCGGTTCTATTGCACACGACCACTGGTCGTGCGCCACTGATCGTGTGCGCTTAACCCTTTTTTCATGAGTTCTGTTTGGTGCAGTGCGCACGAGCATCTACGCTAGTGCGCACGACCACCGATCGTGCGCCACTGTTCGTGCGCACTTATCATCAATTTTATGAGTTCTGTTTCGACTAGTGCGCACGACCACCTACGATAGTGCGCACGACCACCGGTCGTGCGCCACTGGTCGTGCGAACATGTTATTTCATAATTTCTGTCTTTGCAGGTTCCGCCCAGGCAGAGCGCACGATCACCGAATTCTAGTGCGCACGACCACTGGTCATGCGCCAATGACCGTGCGCACTGTTTATTCCAGCGCCTATAAATCGACCTGCTCGCGATTTAGGTCAGATCGGCCGCCGTTTTCACGCCCAGCTCCGCCGTTCTGCGCCAGTTTCGCCCCTCCATCGTCGCCCACCATCTAGAGGTGCTCCGGGCTTGTTCTTCATGCCAATCTTGAGCCGTAGTTTCCTCTCGGCCTCCTCCTTCATCCAAGAGCTTCAAAGAGAGATCTAGCCGCCATATCCATCGAGCAAGAGGAAGTTTGCAACCTCTACAGGATCGTGACACGAAGAAGACGGGTCCATTGGAGAGTCGTGACAGCTCTCTCTACCCCGGACGTAGTTGCGGACCGAGCTTGGACGCGGATTGACAACCCGGCGATTCCAACCATGAATCTACAACGAGACTTCGGATTCGGTCGATTTCTTGCCTTATTCTTCTCTTATTGATGTGTATATGTTTTAGATCTCATTATTGTGATGAAGTGGCACTTAAACTAGTTGTATTTCTATTTATTTCATGTCTATGTGAAATATTTGTTGTTTGAGTTGCTTGAGGTGCGCCCCATTCCATCCTCCATCCCGCCGTCACGTTCGTGTGCCGCACTAGCAATTACTAGTGGCGTGCTTGTCGAAGAGGTGCTTACGACCCTCACTCCGCTAGCCTACTCGTCCATCCGCCTACCGAAGCGTGGCATCGCGGCCCGTATTCCATCCCGCCTAACGAAGCAGTGCGCTCAAGGCCTGCACAGTTCGATTCCGCTTGCCTACTCGTCCATCCGCCCTTTCGACGCAGCGCGCTCAAGTCCTGCCTAGTCTCCATCCCGCCAAGCGAAGCATTGCATAGCGGCATTGCATAGGAGTAGTTGATAGCTTTTATTTTATTTTCCAAAAGCCAACCCAACTCCCCGCATTCCATCCGATTTAAGGACTTCAATCTCAAGTCCTTCCTCGAAACCTAACTCCACCTTACTGTGTTCCTCAAGAGACCGACACTCGGGGATTTTCCCCATTATTATTACTTGCGCGACCGGTGCACTTGCCGAATCATCGCATCAATATCCATGTAATATAAAAGAGTCATTATGTGGATACCAAAGACCTAAGTTAGATGTGCCAATTAGATATCAAAAAATTTGTTTAACCGCTTTTAAATGAGATTCTTTTGGGTCTGCTTGGAATCTAGCGCATAGGCATACGGCAAACATAATGTCGGGTCTAGATGCACTAAGGTACAATAAGGATCCAATCATTCCTCTATACAAAGTTTGATCAATGGAAATTCCGGTTTCATCTTTTCCTAACTTTAGTGACGCGCTCATTGGAGTACTAGCATGTTTTAAGTTTTCAAATCCAAATCATTTTAGCATAGCATGTACGTATTTAGATTGACATATGAAGATTGCATCATTTCTTTGAGTTATTTGAAAGCCTAGAAAATAAGTTAATTCACCAACTAGACTCATCTCAAATTCATTTTGCATTACTATTACTACTTCATTACACAACTCTTCATTAGTGGCTCCAAAAATAATATCATCAACATATATTTGTAAAATAATTATCTCATTATCACTATGCTTAATGAAGAGTGTGTTGTCGGCACTACCCATTTTATAACCGTGCTTTAATAAAAAAGATGTTAGACGTTCATGCCATGCACGGGGCGCTTATTTTAGACCATAAAGCGCCTTTTCTAATTTATAAACTTGATTTGGAAAATCTTTATCAATAAAACCAGGGGGTTGTTCTACATAGACTTCTTCTTTAATTATCCCGTTTAAGAAAGCACTTTTTACATCCATTTGAAATAAT
Organism: Dactylorhiza incarnata; assembly: GCA_033032865.1. NCBI lineage: Eukaryota > Viridiplantae > Streptophyta > Magnoliopsida > Asparagales > Orchidaceae > Dactylorhiza > Dactylorhiza incarnata. The sequence continues at coordinate 4,844,234 of JAWHQI010000218.1, read as the reverse complement.
TTAAATCTTTTATAACTTGCAAATGCCTGAAAAATTCTAATTGATTCAAGGCGAGCTACGGGTGCAAATGTTTCATCAAAGTCTACCCCCTCGATTTGAGAATAACCTTGTGCTACTAATCTAGCTTTGTTCCTAGTGATTCTAGAATCTCCATCTAATTTATTTTTAAATATCCATTTTAAACCTATGACTGGGTGATTAGATGGTCTTTCAACAAGCTTCCAAACCCTATTCCGTTCAAATTGATTTAATTCTTCATTCATAGCAATAAACCAAAACTCATCATTTAAAGCCGTAGAAACATTTTTTGGTTCAATTTAAGAAATGAAACATATATTAGAAAAGATTCATTAAGGGAAGAACGTGTCGTTACCCCTCTTGATGATTCTCCAATGACAAGCTCCCTTGGATGATCTCAAGTGAATCTAAGTACGCTTGGAGGCACAACATCTTCTTGCATCAAATCTCCAACTTTGTCCTCTCCAAGTGGTTCATCATCATAAAGCACCAAAGGTGAGAGGGGTTCATCTTCCTTTCCTGCACTGTTAGCATCTATACAAGGCACAAGTTCATCAAACTTCACATGAATAGATTCTTCAACCTTTGTAGTCTTTTTATTATATATCCTATATGCCTTGCTAGTAGAAATCACTATCATCACTATCATCAATAGGATAACCTTTAGGCTTGTCATCCAAGCCTAGAGTAGCCAAGAAAGATTCCTTCATCGCATTTTTCATCAAATTTAGCTAATGCATCTTTAGTAAGATAAAACATTTACATCCAAAAAAATGAAAGTAAGATACATTAGGTTTCTTTTGGTAATATAATTCATATGGAGTTAATTTCAAAATAGGGCGAAGCATGATACAATTTATAACATAGCATGATGTATTTACCGCTTCAGCCCAAAAAGATCTAGGTAACCTATACTCAGATAAAATAGTGTGTGCGAGTTCCTGAAGGGTTCTATTTTTCCTCTCCACCGCACCATTTTGTAGGGGGGGGGGTGCGTGGAGCGGAAAATTCGTGTTTAATGCCTAGATTATTGCAGAAAGTGGTGAAACTATCATTTTCAAATTCCCCTCCATGATCAGACCTTATGCATTTAATTTTTAAGTCTAATTCATTTTGAATGCGAATGCAAAGTTTTGAAAATTCAGAAAATGCATCGGATTTGGAGGTAAGAAATACAGTCCATGTGAATCTTGAAAAATTATCAATTAATACAAAAGTATACATTTTACCACCAAGGCTACAAATGCTAATTGGCCCAAAAAGGTCCATGTGAATTAGTTGCAATGGTCTTGAGGTGGATACTTCAATTTTACTTTTAAACAATGTTTTGGAAAATTTTTCCTTTTTGGCATGGCGAGCATAAGGAAGAGATGTTTCAATTTAGGATTGGCAATCCTCTAACAATTTTATTTTTTGATAATTTTAAAATCAACTTGGTGCTAGAGTGACCAAGACGCATATGACATAATTCAATTTCTTCATTTTTAGATATAAGACATTTAAGAGATGCACGTGATAGATCATGAAACGCAATTAAATAAACGTTAAGAATTCTTGGTGCAGTGAGTACTATATTATTAGACTTTGGATCAATGATTTTGCGCAAATTAGTAGAAGACTCAAATAATACATTAAGGCCTTTATCGCATAATTGACTAATAGAGATTAAGTTATGTTTTATGCCTTTTACAAACAAGACGTTAGTAAGAGAGAAGGAGTCGTTACCCAGTATACCGGTGCCTAGTATTCTTCCTTTTCCATTGTCACCAAATGTCATGGTTCCTCCTTTCTTCTTAGTGAGTCTAAGGAACTTTGCTTTATCGCCCATCATGTCCTTGGAGCAACCTGAGTCCAAGTACCACATGTCTTCTTTGTCCTTAGGCTGCCAACAAACCTAAGAGGAAAATGTCAGTGAAGATTCGGATACCCATGAGGTTCCTCCCATAACAAAAGTGGAGACCTTAGGTACCCAGATTTGCTTTACAATACGCTTTCCCTTCTTTCTGCAAGAATCTGCGGTGTGACCAAAAAATAAACAATTGGCACACACAACAAAAGGGGTTGAGACCTTTTTCAGAGAATGTTGTTGACCCTTGCTGGTAGATGCAGAGTTAGAGGGACTGAAAGTATAATTTTAAGAAGAGTTTTGATTTCTGGAAGCAGAGCTAACACCAGCGTTAGTAGTCAACGCTGGGTGGTAGGCTTCCAAAACATAACCCAGCCCAAACTTTGCAGATCCATGGCACTGGCTGCCCAAAATCATGTCCAGTGATTTTTGGCTAACTCCAATTTTTTTATTGCCATATTAAGATCATTTATTTGTGCTTTTAAGGCAAAGTTTTCGCTTACTAAATTTCCACATCTCTTTGCGAAATTTTTCTTTTCATTTTTAGTTTGAGAAAGCGATATTTTCAACCTTCTTTCCAAGTCTCCCTTTTCTTTTATGACTGATTCGATATTCAAGAGAGCCTTAGAAAGTTCGCATTCAAGTTCCTTTACCTTTGCCAAGTGATTGTCATTCACAAATTCTTTATCCAATGTATTTTGTTCTTTATTTAATTTTTGATTTTATTTTAAAAGGATTTTATTTTTATTTTTAAGAAGATCAAGATCTTTTAAATTTTTACCAAATGATTTGCACGTATTTAAGTATTCGACATAAAGATCATCATAACTGGAAGGGATTACCTCAGTGTCGCTTTGGACACTGCATTCATCGTCTGTTGAGTCTTGGTTTTTCCCTATGAGGCACAAGTTTGCCTCATCGTCCTCCCTTGAACATGATTTGCTTGAGCATCCGGATGAACAATCATCCCATGTAGCTGCCTTCAAGACTTTCTTCTTCTCCTTTCCCTTATGTTTCTTTTCTTTTTGCTCCTTTAAATATTTTGGGCATTGAGTTCTTATATGCCCGGTCTTCCTGCAGTGGAAGCACTCGGGAGGAGGTCGCTCTTCATCATCGTCGCTTGATTTCTCCTTTTCCTCCTTCTTGGAATATGATCCTTTTCAGAAGTACTTGCGAAAGGTGTTCCTCCTTTCTGGATTTCACAAAGAGACTCTCCTCATCATCTTCCTCATCGTCATCCTCTTTTCTTGACTTAAGTGCCAAGGCTTTTTTCATTGGATCCTTATTGTATTCTTCATCTTGAATTTTGAGTTCGACCTCATGGGTTTTGAGATTCCCAATGAGGCTCTCAATTTGGAGCCGTCTTAGATCATGTGATTCGGAAATTGCGGTCACCTTTGGATTGAACTTTGGAGGGAGAGATCGAAGGATCTTTCTCACCAAGTCACCGTTTGAGAAGGTTTTTCCAAGAATTTTTGAGGCTTTGACAATCTTGGTAAAGCGAGTATACATTGAGTTGACATCCTCGGTTGGACCCATCCTGAACCTTTCAAACCATGATTCCAGTTGGAATAACTTAGAGTCTTTGACCTGTGTTGAGTACATTTTGTACTCATCTGTTAGTATAATTTTAATGTAGTTTTAATATGAATTTATATAATTTATATGTATTTTCTTATTCAATCTATTCCTTTTTAATTTCTTCAACTAACTTAAGTCTTTTCTGTGTTTTTTAGGATTTCTGGGCATTTTGAGCAGAATTGTCAAGTACACGCCCAAGGTCACAGGCGTGACAACCTAAGACATGTTCCATACCTGCTGCCGCCACTTCGGGCTCGTTCCGTGAAGAATTCGCCAAGTGCACACCCCAGGTCACGGGCGTGACCAAGGGCGTGACCCTGGCGGCTGCGTTCGACAAAAATTCAGGAGATCGACGAACGGGCGAGAGTTCGACGAATGTTCAAGTACACGCCCCAGGTCACAGGCGTGACCAAGGGCGTGACATCCAAGTCACGGACGGGACCCCGCCACCAGCTGCCAGCACGCCTGCCACATCATTTAAAGTTACACGCCCCAAGTCACGGGCGTGACCGAGGTCGTGACATCCAGTCACGGGCATGACTCGCCCCGCGCGCCTTCCCGCCAAAGATTTCCCGCCAGCAGCACATTTAAAGATTACACGCCCCAGGTCACGGGCGTGACCTAGGGCGTGACGCGCCTGAAATGCCTGCATTGAAGCCAGAATGCGCCCTCTCCGCACCAGCATCGATCATGCTCCTTACACGCCCTTGGTCACGGGCGTGACCAAGGGTGTGTAACATCAAATTTCTGCCTATTTAAAGGGAGCTTCTCCAGAACATCAGGGACCAAATTTTTAGGATTAGAACTTTCATTTTATGTTTTATTTTCATGTTTTAGTAGTTCTTGTAATCCTCTTTCTTTATGCAACTTGTAGTTTTCAATTTGATAGTTGTAAATTCCTTTTCATAGTTCGTAATTTTTCTTTAGCAATTTAATAAAATAGTTGTTTTCTTCTCTCATTTTCTCCCTCTTTTATCATGTGCTCTTTTATTTATTTTGATTCCTCAATCTCCATGAGTAACTAAAATATTATTAGTACTCGATCGATATGATCCAAGGAAAGATATAAGTCATGAAATAATCTATAGCTGCCATTTCTCTTTTCGAAAATGCTTAAGATTTGCCCTTGATTTTAAGATAACGAGATTATATTTTTGATATATAATTCTTGTTCTTGTTTTTGTTCTTTAGTTAGCCGAGAGGCTCATAAGACGAATCGAACACTCAAGGATAAAAAGAGTAGAATGCAATCCTCGAGAGAGGACGACGTTACCCTTCCGGATTGGAGTAAAAGCCAATAGCGGGATTCACTTCGATAAGGCAAGTTTTAGGGGTTTTGATTCTAGAACGAGAGTTCGATTGATCAACCTAAACTCAGTTGAGCGCATCCTCGAGAGAGGTGCGTTCATAATTCGGGAATCTCAATGGTCAAAGCTATTTTATTAAGAGAATGCGCTTTTATTCTTTGTTCTTATTTTTCTCTCCAAGGTTATTCAAAGATCGAATGCTAATCGTTCTTCTAATTCATATTTTAATTTTCCATTTGCAAAACCCACCTCAAGTTTTAATTGATAAAATAATAGAGATTTTCTTGAAGTAAGAGTACTCAACCGCCCCGAGTCTAATACGACTTTGGTTTTAATAACCTATACTACATTCGATACGGTACAATTGTCATTATCGTTTGCAAGCATAGTTTTGCCCCATCAAGTTTTTGGCGCCGTTGCCGGGGACACGGTTGATATTTCGAAAAAAGAAATATTTATTAAATTTATCGTTCACTTTCTTCTCCCCCTTCTCTTTAATATTTTTTTAAAAAAATTCTTAAAAAGCGCAATCTAAATTCTCGGAAAGGACGCTTTGGGCTTGAATTCCCATCACAGCCTCTAGTACCTTGCAAACCCTTCACCGGGTAGATCTTGGGAAGTCCGGGACTAATTTAACCCGCTTTTTCAAAAAATATATATATAATAAAAATATTTATAAAATTCCATTCATTTGAGTAAAGGTTGTTCCCTTCTTTTTTATTTTTATTATGAAAGAATCTGAATTGGCCATTAAGTTTGCCGAGCTTCGAAACCAACTTTATCTCTTACAAGCCGCATGAGAACGCCAATTTAGTTGTCATTATTGTGGTGCGCCTCATCAAAGCGAGGAATGTTATTTACATTCTTATTATCAAAATAATTATTATGAAAATAATTTTCCTCAATATTATGCAAATAATTTTGATAATAATTACGATCATAATTTTTTATCTTTTAATGAAAATAATTTTCCAAACTTGGATGAAAATGCTTTTTCTAATGAGAATAATTTTTCGGCGTTTAGTAATTGTTCTTTTACCTCCGAAGTAGATTATTCTTGGTGGCAAGGTCACTAGGATAGTTTTTGGGGCGATGAAGATAAATCTTTAGATCCGAATTTTTGTTCTTCTTCTTTTACGCCGCAATTGCCTTTCTCTAATTTTGGGGAATCTCCACCAATTCAATTTGATACTTCCCCCCAAAATTTAGAGGAAAATTTAATTTTTTCTAGTGTTTTTTCTCCATCGTTGGATAATTTAGTTATGGAGGAACATGTGGTTTCGTGTAATCCATAACTTCTTTTACCAAAGATGAAGAAAACTTATTATACCAAGAATTTCTTAAGGTTATGGGCACCCTGGATGAAGTAGAAGAAGAACAAGTTTCTTCCCCTACTCCGCCCGGATTTTATTTTCTTTATCATGAATATTCGCGAATTTCTTCTATCAAACCAAAAATTGATTAAAATTTTGTGCCCGAAAATTTTATTCCGCTTGGTAATGCACTAGATTTTCCTAATGAAAATTTTATTTTAGAAAAGGAACAACCGGAGCTTAATCATTTATTTTCGCAAGCACCTCCTCCTTGCGAAAAATTATCTGACACGTTTAATTGTGATTCTCTCTATACTAATAATTTTCAGGTTGAAGATGAGCCGTTGCTACCCCAATCAATTGTTGATCCATATGCCGCTCATCTTTATATGTTCAAATCACCTCAGGTATGTATAGGTGATTTGGATTTACATATTCAAATTCATGAACAAAAGGAGAATCACAAGATAAACGGAGGAGTCATCGGGCAACGGATGACGGCACACTCACCTACGCTTGAATTAAGGGAGTTGCTAGTACATTTTAAATTTATATATCCGTTTAACTAACACTAACCGTCTAGCTTAAAGATGGGAAAAAGAAAGCGCTCTTGGGAGGCACCCCTTGCTTATCTTTAATTTTATGTATTTTTCTTTTAAAAGTTTAATTTTCAAGTGTTCTTCATACTTAGTTTTAAACATTGGGGACAATGTTTAATTGTAAGTATGGGGGTGTAGCTTCGCATTCATTGTATCTTTATTTGCAAAAAAAAATATACAAATTATAAAAATCTAATTTCTTGGAAAGGGCACTTTGGGCTTGAATTCCCATCACAGCTCCTAGTACCTTGCGAACCCTTCACCGGGTAGCCCTCGGGAAGTCTAATAAATAATATTTATAAAAATAATAATAAATACGCCTAGCCTTGTTGTTTTTAATGTTCTAGAAATTTAGTTTGAGGTCCGATTATAAGTATTCCTACATTTTTAATTTAGCTAATATTTTATTTTATCAGAATTTGTTAAATCTAAATTTGAAGTAATTTAGTTTTAAGAAACACTTTGTGTTTTTAATTCGATTAGAGGATTAATTTAGCACTACTTCTCCGTTTAATTTTAAATAACTTCACTTTGTGGTAAATTGGCTAAACACCTCTAGATTCCTATTATATTCTCTTTTAACTTTAAGATCTTAGGAAATTTCATTCCACCAAAAATTTGCTCTCAAAATAGTTTAATTTATAAACAAGAAGTATTATTTACCCTTGGTAAACATATGTATTTTTTTTCTTTTCCCCTATTGTTAGATCATATGTCATGGGAATAAGGAGATGTCAGTTCTTTATTCTCTGGTAAACATATGCAACCCAAAAATAAAAATGAAGAGAGAAAAAATGTGTATATGTCGTGGAAATGATAGGATAATAGTCTATCATTCTCTCGTATTACATATACTGAAAAAAGGGGGTTGAGAGGATAAAATTCATCACCCCAATCAAAAACCTCTTCATATCCTTTGTCTTCATTTTGCCATTCCGTTAAAACCCATCCCTAGCCAAGTTCGTTGTTTCTAGTCCTAAACTAAATTATTAAGAGAGCAATATTTTGGTAGGTGTCTTTTTCTTAAGATTCTTTTATGTTAGAGTGTCTATAATTTCAATCTACTTTTGTTTGAAAATTTCTATAATTTCGGATGCTAAGTAGTTATCTTGAGAAGTAGTTAGCTAAACAAATTTCTCTTTTTAAATTATCAACATAACCTATGACTTAATTCTTGAATTCCTAGAATTTACTTATAACTTACTCTTGGTTTAATGAAATTTTAGTTAATTAAAAAATAATATCGATGTCTTGTAATTTTTTCCTCACTCTTTTGCTCTGGAATAGCAAAAACTCAAGTATGGGGGTGTTTGATGAGTACATTTTGTACTCATCTATTAGTATAATTTTAATGTAGTTTTAATATGAATTTATATAATTTATATGTATTTTCTTATTCAATCTGTTCCTTTTAATTTCTTTAACTAACTTAAGTCTTTTCTGTGTTTTTCAGGATTTCTTGGCATTTTGAGCAGAATTATCAATTATACGTCCAAGGTAACGGGCGTGACCAAGGGCGTGACAACCTAAGATGTGTTATAGACCTGCTGCCGCCACTTCGGGCTTGTTCCGTGAAGAATTTGCCAAGTACACGCCCCAGGTCACGGGCGTGACCAAGGGCGTGACCCTGGTGGCTGCGTTTGACGAAAATTCAGGAGATCGACGAATGGGCGAGAGTTCGACGAATGTTCAAGTACATGCCCCAGGTCACGAGCGTGACCAAGGGCGTGACATCCAAGTCACGGCCGGGACCCCGCCACCAGCTGCCAGCACGCCTGCCATGTCATTTAAAGTTACACGCCCCAGGTCACGGGCGTGACTGAGGGCGTGACATCCAGTCACGGGCGTGACTCGCCCCGCGCGCCTTCCAGCCAAAGATTTCCCGCCAGCAGCACATTTAGAGATTACACGCCGCAGGTCACGGGCGTGACCTAGGGCGTGACGCACCCGAAACGCCTGCATTGAAGCCAGAACGCGCCCTCTCCGCACTAGCATCGATCACGCTCCTTACACGCCCTTGGTCACGGGCGTGACCAAGGGCGTGTAACATCAAATTTCTGCCTATTTAAAGGGAGCTTCTCCAGAACTTCAGGGACCAAATTTTTAGGATTAGAACTTTCATTTTATGTTTTATTCTCATGTTTTAGTAGTTATTGTAATCCTCTTTCTTTATGCAACTTGTAGTTTTCAATTTGATAGTTGTAATTTCCTTTTCATAGTTCGTAATTTTTCTTTAGCAATTTAATAAAATAGTTGTTTTCTTCTCTCATTTTCTCCCACTTTTATCATGTGCTCTTTTATTTATTTTGATTCCTCAATCTCCATGAGTAACTAAAATATTATTAGTACTCGATCGAGTTGATCCAAGGAATGATATAATTCATGAAATAATCTATAGCTGCTATTTCTCTTTTCGAAAATGCTTAAGATTTGCCCTTGATTTTAAGATAACGAGATTATATTTTCGATATATAATTCTTGTTCTTGTTTTCATTCTTTAGTTAGCCGAGAGGCTCGTAAGACGAATCGATCACTTAAGGATAAAAAGAGTAGAATGCAATCCTCGAGAGAGGACGACGTTACCCTTTCGGATTGGAGTAAAAGCCAATAACGGGATTCACTTCGATAAAGCGAGTTTTAGGGGTTTCGATTCTAGAACGAGGGTTCGATTGATCAACCAAATTCAGTTGAGCGCATCCTCGAGAGAGGTGCGTTCATAATTCGGGAATCTCCACGGTCAAAGCTATTTTATTAAGAGAATGCGCTTTTATTCTTTGTTCTTATTTTTATCTCCAAGGTGATTCAAAGATCGAGTGCTAATCGTTCTTCTAATTCTTATTTTAATTTTCCATTTGCAAAACCCACCTCAAGTTTTAATTGATAAAATAATAGAGATTTTCTTGAAGTAAGAGTACTCAACCGCCCCGAGTCTAATACGACCTTTGTTTTAATAACCTATACTACATTCGATACAGTACACTTGCCGTTATCGTTTGCAAGCATAGTTTTGCCACATCAACCTGCGAGGTACCTTCATGAGTTATTTCAAGCAAATTCTAAATGTCATAAGCAGATTCACATGCACAAACTCTATTAAATTCTGTCCCGTCTAATGCACAAAATAAGGCATTCATAGCTTTTGCATTATTTTTACATTTATTTTTATCCCCATCATCCCACTTGTCTCTAGGCTTTTCCATGGTAACTTCTCCAACAATATACGTTGGAGTCGTATACGGTGTTTCAACACTCGCCCCGACATCTAGATCTAAATTAATTAGAAAATAACACATTCACGTTCTCCAATAGTTGTAGTCAGTTCCGGTGAACAGTGGAGGTCTACTTATTCCTTGCCCCTCATAAAAAGTGAGATCACGAGACGCCATTATTCCCGGTAGTTAGACCATTTTTTGGAATAACCTAGCTTTGATACCACTTATTGGATCTTGAGGCGCCCTTAGAGAGGGGGGGTGAATAAAGGTTATAAAAACTTTGAACTTTAATAGAAAACTTTTGATCTTTTATTTGAATAAAAGTGAATATAAAGCAAAGAGTAGTAAATCAATTTTATTAAATGAAAAAAGACATGATTATCATTAATAAACTTGAGTACAAAATTTGATTTCTATGACGCTAGAAATCAAAGCGAATAATATGAAAACTCTTTTTGTTTTCTATACCGACTCGTATCCCCACAAACCGGTTGGCTTTAGTCTATCTCTCTCCAGATACGACCTTAAGCCGCTCTAGCCAATCTATCACCAAAAAGGCCTCGAGCACCCCCTAGACCCAGTCGCCAACACGAGGCGAATTCCTCCCTAAGTCCAACCTAGACCTAGTCGCCAACACAATGCGAATTTATAAACTGATTACAATAAAAAGTGGTTACAAACAAATATTAAATTCAAGTAAAAACTCCCTAGAAGAATTTTGGAGATGGCGAAGACAAACTGAATATTCTTGAAGTCGAAGCGTGCGTTCTTCGTGTTGTGTACGTGTTGATCCGGTCCTCCTTGAATCCTTTGCTCGAATACGTATGGGTGATGATGGTCTCGAAATTACGGCCTTGACTGAGTTTCTGAAGTGCTGGACAAGGGGTCTTGTTGATCAGTAGTAAGAGACATCAAAATCTTCCTATTTATAGACTTTGAGCTAACGCAGGCGTTAAGTGCTAACGCCTGGCGTTAACCATGTATAAAAACATGTTGATGGCTCGGATCTTCAGAAGAGGAAGGAGATTATGCACTTTAGGAAATGTTTTATTTTAGGCAATATCAACTTTGGCGTTAAGGCTAACGCGGTGCGTTGGGCAAATCATTCCTAAAGATCCTCCTGCAATCACATCTGCTTTCTCCTAGCCAAACTTGTCGACCGGATAGCGCCCAGCATTAAGACTAACGCCTGGCATTGAGTTTCTTTCTTTAATCAGCTGGCACGCCATTTCGTCGAACATCATCTTCGTCGAACGTCTCATTTTGTCCAACGCAGTTTCACTTCGTCGAAAGCCACTCATTTCGTCGAACGGATAGCGCTCGACCTTAAGCTCTAACGCCTGGCGTTGAGTTTCATCTTTAATCAGCTGGGATGCCATTTCGTCGAACAGAAAATTTCGTCGAACATATTTCGTCGAGCGGGCTTCTTCTTTCATCGAAGACAATTTCGTCGAACACCAGATTTCAGTTCGTCGAATGCAGCTTTCATTTCATCGAACACAGCTTTCGTCTAGTGCTAACGCCCAGCGTTAAGCTTAAAGCCTGGCGTTAAATAGTTTTCAATCCTTCATCTTGTGGTTAGTGCCAGACCATTGTTGCAGCAACCTGGTGTCATAACTGTCCAAACCTACATGCTAAAAACACAATGGAAAACAAGATCAAATACAAGTAGGATTTGTTATTCTCAAATCAAAGGGATGCGGAAAACCATGTTCCAACACTACTCACTTAGCCTCGCAAGTAGAGCGACTAAGTAGCAAGTGGCGGAGACGACTGCTTCCTTCTCCACTCTCGCGTTTGGCCCCCCTTCAACTGTAATAATAATCCATATAGTAATAATTATAATTCGGGTTGGAGGAACCACCCGAATTTCTCCTGGAGTAATCCAAATAATGCGCAGCAGCCCCCAAATGCTAATCCGCAAGGATTTCCACACGGATTTCATTAGGGATATCCATTGCCTCCTCCAAAACCTTCTCCGCTCGAGGAAGTTTTTGCTAAATACATCACGTCCAACGAAACAAATATCCAGAATATTACTGGATCGCTAAATAATCTAGAAATGCAGGTTGGATAGCTTGCGAAAATGATCTCCGAGCGGCCACTCGGAGCTTTGTCAGGGAATACGGAGTCGAACCCTTGCGAAAATTCCCATGCTATAACCCTTCGCAGCGGCAAGGAGTTCGTCTCCCCATCACGGGTTGAGCATAAGGTACACATTTCGACTCCGACCTCTCCACCCTCATCTTCGATTTTAATAGCTCCAGATTTTCCAATTGCGCCAAGCATTTCGAGCCCGCAAATTCCATACCTTTCAAAAAATAATATAGAGAAGGAGGACGAACATTATCAAAAATTTTTGCGTATACTAAAACAAATCCAAATTAACGTCCCCTTCTGCGAGACACTCTCTTAGATGCTGAAATTTGCGAAATACCTAAAAGAGCTGCTTTCTAATAAAAAGAAGCTCGAGGGTATTTCGCGCTCTTCACTTAATGAGGAATGCTCGACGGTCCTATTTAACAAATTGCCGCACAAATTGAATGACCCAGGAGGGTTCTCCATCCGTTCTTTTTCGGCAATTTGTTAATTAACTATGCCCTAATGGACCTAGGCGCGAGTATAAATTTAATGCCCTTCTCCCCATTTAAAAAACTTGATTTGGGCACTCTTAGCCCAACTAAAATGACCATCCAACTAGCGGATAGTTCGATAAAGTATCCTATAGGGGTAGTGGAGGACGTCCTAGTCAAGGTTGATAAGTTTATCTTCTCAGTAGAGTTCATCATCCTCGACATCGAGGAGGACGCCGAGGTACCAATTATCCCCGGTCACCCTTTCCCCGTGACCTCCCGAGCATTAATTGATGTAAGTAACGGTGGCCTCCTCCTTCGGGTCGGAGATGACAAAGTTGCACTTCATATTAATCCCTCCATGCGGAACTCCTTATCGAACAACGATTCCTATTTTAATTTGGAATCCGCGTTAAAGGATTAGTGTTCTTCTCTTTCAGAATTATTATCATTAATGCTAGACGATTTGGATCTAGCAAATCAACCTTTTTAGATGAATTGGCGCCAGATTCGCCATTCGAACCTTTAGATTTGAAAGAATTAAAAATCTCCCCATCTTATGAAGAACCCCCGGTCTTGGAGCTTAAGCAACTCCCCGACCATTTAAAATACATTCTTCTCGCCGCAAACTTAAAACTTCCGGTTATTATTTCATCTACTTTAACCGATTCGAAAACCTCCGAATTAGTTGAGGTTTTGTCTCAGCATCGCCACGCAATTGCATGACAAATTTTAGATATTAGGGGGATAAACCCCTCTTTTTGCACGCACAAAGTTTTTCTAGAGATAATTCCCGCAAAACCATCCAGCCTCAGCGATGACTTAACCCAAATATGTCGGATGTCGTTAAGGCTGAAGTAATAAAACTCTTGGATGCGGCGATTATCTACTCGATATCAGACAGTACGTGGGTTAGCCCCATACATGTCGTGCCAAAGAAGGGCGGTTTAACAGTAGTGGCCAATCAAAATAATGAATTAATCCCAACCCGTATTATTACGGGTTGGCGAGTGTGCATCGACTACAGAAACTTAAATGATGCCACCCGAAAGGACCAGTTCTCATTGCCATTTATCGATCAGATTCTCGAGCGACTTTCGGGCAATCCATATTATTGTTTTCTCGGCGGTCTTCTGGGATTTTTCCAAATTCCTATCTCCGACGAAGACCAGGAGAAAAAACTTTCACAAGCCCCTTCGACACCTTTGCATATCTAAGGATGCCGTTCGGCCTCTGCAATGCGCCAGCTACATTCCAATGATGTATGTTGGCGATCATTGGGGAGCTCATAGAGGACATAATGTAAGTCTTTATGGATGACTTCTCCGTATTCGGGAGCTCCTTTTCAAACTGCTTGCAGAATCTAGATCGAGTCCTCTAGAGATGTGAAGACACGAACCTGGTTTTGAACTGGGAAAAGTGTAATTTTATGGTCCGGGAAGGTTTTGTTCTCAGACACTAGATTTCCGCAGAAGGGATGGAGGTCGAAAAGGCCAAGGTCAAAATTTTTGAAAAACTTCCCGCACCTTCAAATTTAAAATCTATTAGGAGTTTTCTTGGCCACGCGGGTTTTTATAGGCGATTTATTCAATTTTTTTTCCAAAATAACGAAACTGCTAACCAACCTCCTAGAGAAGGAATCTCTATTTATTTTTGATAGCGCGTGTGTAGAGGCGTTTAATATCATAAAAGAAAAATTTATCCATTCTCCCATTCTGGTGGCGTCGGATATGTACCTTCCGTTCGAAATAATGTGCGACGCGAGGGATATCACGGTGGGAGATGTACTAGGCCAACGTGTTAATAATTATTTTCATCCCATCTATTTCGCTTCTCGCATGCTCACAGCCGCACAGGTTAACTACACTATGACGGAAATAGAACTTCTTGCCATCATCTTTGCATTCGATAAGTTCAGACCCTACATCGCGCTTTCTAAAGTCATCATTTTTACCGATTTCTCTGCCATCAAATACTTGTTAGATAAGGTGGACGCCAAGCCTAGCTTGCTTCGATGGAACCTCCTATTGCAGGAGTTTGACTTAGAGATCCGGCACAAGAAGGGGGCTGAAAATTTAGCTGTTGACCACCTCTCTCATTTAGAGCACCCAATCGCGAAAGCGCTCATCGATCTCAATATAGACGATACATATCCTGAAGAGCGCCTCTTAGCTTTTTCTAATTTAAAATCTTCCCCCACTCCTTGGTTCGCGGACTGCGCAAACTATTTAGTTGTGCGTGTCTTTCCGAAAGACTATACAAAACATCAAAAGAAGAAATTCTTTTCTGATTTGAAAAATTACTTTTGGGAAGACCCATTTCTTTTTCCCGTCTGCGCGGACCAAGTTGTGCGGAGATGCATTTCATGTGAGGAAGGTGCACAAATATTGCGGCACTGCCATGAGGGGCCGGTCGGGGGCATTATCAAGCCAGCCAGACCGCGCGGAAAGCGCTATAGGTGGGCTTTTATTGGCCCTCTCTTTTTAAAGATGCTCAAAATTTTGTGAGCCAATGCGATAGCTGCTAGCGGTCGGGTAACATCTCTCGTCGCGATGAGATGCCCCAAAATTTTTATTTGGAATGCGAGATCTTCGACCTATGGGGCATAGACTTCGTAGGCCCCCTACCTCCCTCTTATACAAATCGCTACATTTTAGTGGTGGTAGACTATGTATCTAGGTGGGCGGAAGCGCAAGCTCTCCCCACCAACGATGCGAGAGTCATCGTCAAATTTCTAAAAAAATTATTTTCTCGCTTCGATACGCCTTGCGCGATAGTGAGTGATAGGGGTACGCACTTTGGCAATGCCCTGTTTTCAAAAATCTTTTCTAAATACGGCATCACGCATAAGCCCGTAACCGCCTATCACCCCAAACAAGCAGCCAAGTAGAGGTAGTTAATCGAGAGATTAAGCGCATCTTGGAAAAAACCGTTTTGACAAATAGTAAAGATTGGTCTTTAAAACTCGACGATGTACTGTGGGCATATCGTATGGCATACAAGACCGCCATCGGTTGTACGCCCTATCGATTAGTCTACGACAAGGCGTGCCATTTACCTGTAGAGTTAGAGGACCGTGCTTTCGGGGCTTTAAAACTTTTAAACCTCGATTCGAACTTAGCCTCCAAAAGTCAGAAATTCCAATTAAACAAACTCCATGAATGGCATGCGAATACTTTTGACAGTAATAAATTTTATAAGGAGCGCTCTAAGTTCTACCATGATCGAAAAATCAAAATTCCAAAAATATTTGCGTGAGGCGATCTTGTTCTTCTTTATAATTCACATCTTCGTCTTTTTCCGAGTAAGCTAAAATCCCGATGGTCTGGCCCCTTTGGATTCAAAGAGGTTTGGCCGTATGGGACCGTTCTTATCTCCTACCTCGAAAAAGGCGAATTTAAAGTCAACGTTCACCGTCTAAAACTTTATATTATGGGTGATCCAGTGGGTGATAAACTCGAATCTATACTCTCCCCCACTTCTAAATAATCTCCCTCCCCGCCAAATTAGTCAAGCTATGCAACGACAAACAAAGCGCTCGTGGGAGGCACCCCATATTTATCTATTATTACGCTCCATTTTTCAATTTTTTTTTGTACAAACCGCACTTTCATTTTTCACTCCTTCATTCTTAAATTACAACATTGGGGACAATGTTATATTTTAAGTATGGGGGTATCTTTTTCCATCCTTTATCCAAAATCCAAAAAAGTATATAAAAATTCTTAAAAAACCACCAAAATAAAAAAACAAATTTTCTAAAAAAAACCAAAAATAAAAAAATTTCGTAGTTTGTAAATAAATAACTTTGAAAATAAATAAATAACTTTGTAAAATTTTTACACTTTGATAATTTCATCTTTATCTCTATCTTTATCCTAACTTTGTAAATAAATAACTTAGAAAATACCAAAACAAATAGAAAACCCCAAAATTTGTTATAAATTAATTTTGGAAAGAGAGATTTGGGATTCATCCCATCACATCTCCTAGTACCTTGCGAACCTTTCACCGGGTAGACCTCGGGAACTCCAAAACTAATTAAAACATCAAAAATATTTCTCTTTTTCTTATAACCTTTAAGAAAACTAAAAACAAACCAAAACAAATCATAAAACAATTTTTTTTTATAATTTTTTTTTCTTTTGTTATGTAGTTTTTTTTGTGCTTTGCAGGTATTCATGCCGTCACCCTGTCTCCAAATCAGGGATGTGCCCTTTTCCCTTTTATTTTTATTCTGCATTTTATTTTTTATTTCATGCTTTTTTTGTAAATTAAAAAAAATCAAAAAAACCAAAAACATAAATATAAACTTGGAAAAATTTAAAAAATTTGCAAAACCCAAAATTTTCCAAAAAATAGTTAATTTCATAGTACAAACTTAGAAAACCCAAAAAAAAAATATTTTAAAACCCCAAAATTTCTCAAAAAATATATGTATATTGTGTTTATTGCGTAGTTGAAAAAAAACCAAAAAATATTATAAAACCCTATTTTGTTTTTTCTTTTCTTAAAAGCAATTAGTTTTGCGAGTATCTATCTGCGGATTGTCATAATTCCTTGTTTGCTATTTGTTTATTTATCTAAAATTGATAGATTTAAACGTTTAGGGTTAAGTTTAAAAAAATATCTTGCATTTGTAATTTAAATAGAGGATTTGTTTTCAAGCACTACTCCTAATTTATCTAAAATAGAGGCATGTGTATTATGTTAGCAAAACGATCTTAGACCTCAATTATCTTTACTTTATGCGTTTAGAAATTCAGGAACGTTCAAACTACTAAGGTTGCTCTCAAATTATTTTATTAAACTCTAGAATCTTTCTTGAAAACCTAGTATCATTCACCCATATAGCTTGGCATAGAAAAATAGAAAAAGAAGTTTTCATTTCAAAAATTAAAAAGATCTTATGTCAATGGTAATAAGATTTCATTTCGCAAACATAGGGTCCCAATAAAAATTAAAAAGGTCTTATGTCAATGGGAATAAGATTTCATTCCGTAAACATAAGCATTGGGTTATTATAAAAATATTTGAATTTGTTTCCCCTCGTAAACCACGGCGGGCGCAAAATAAAAAAAAATTCAAAAGGAGGGGTGAGAGGATAAAATTCATCACCCCTAATTCAAATCTCTTCTTTTGCCAAAACTTTGCACCCCCCCCCCCCCCTTTCCCCTAACCAATTTCTTGTTCTTAGACTTAATTTAAAAATCTTTTGAGAGCATAATTAGTAACTTATATTATTTCCTCCAAAATTATTAAAAGCAAGTATTTCTATAATTCCGATCTAATCTCGTTCACTAACAATTGTAATTTTGCTTGATATTTGGTTACTCAAGAAGTCTTTTGGCTAAGAAATTTCTCCCTGCATAAATTGTTTGCGTAATATATAGGACTTAACTCTTTACACCCCAAATTTTAATTTTTTGGTCTCTTTTGATTAAATAATACGATAACCAAAAATTATAACTTATGTTAATCCCGTATAGATCCCTCTTACTTTTGCTCTGGAATTGCAAAAGCTTAAGTATGGGGGTATTTGATGAATAGCAATTTATACATATTTTCTATATAGCTTTTGTATAGTTTTATTTAAAATTGTGAATTTTATATATAAATTAATGAATAAATAGCTTGTTTTTATACATTTTCTTTTCTAACTATAATTTTCTATTTTTTTATGTTTTATGTTATTTTTTTCTGTAGGTCACGCCCTCGGTCACGCCCGTGACCAAGGGTGTGTCAGCTCAAGTGCCAATGTTCTGCCCTCTCAACGAATCGAATTATTATCTCGATGAATGGTCAAGTCACGCCTTGGGTCATGCCTGTGACTGAGGCAATATACAAAGTCATGCTCGTGTACTCATCTCGACGAAAGACCTCTCTCTCTCTCTCTCTCTCTCTCTCTCTCTCTCTCTCTCTCTCTCTCTCTCTCTCTCTCGACGATCGGGTTATTGTCTCATCAAAATTGCAAAGGTCATGCCCATGTCCCCAAAGTCACGCCTGAGACCCGCCGAACTTCCAGAAGAAAGAACACGCCAGCCGTCATACGCTAGCTGAACCCGCCGCCTACCGACATCAGTCACACCCGTGACACTCAGGTCACGCTCGTGTCGGCCACCTCTTCAGTCAAAGATTCCAAAGACCTTCCAAATATGCCAGTTGGTGCCCTCTATACGCACCCCATAGGTCACGCCCTCGGTAATGGCCGTGACCGAGGGCGTGTAATTCCAAAATTTTCTCAATAAATACCAGGACTCAGCTGATGGTGGGGGCTCACAATTTTTGTCCTTTTTTGGAGTTGTGGACCACTTTTTGCTATTTTTTGCTTTTATGCGATTTTTCATTTTCTTGCATTTTCTCTCTCCTAGGTTGTAATATTTTCTTTTGATAATGAAATTAGCTTATTTCCTTGAATTGTCTCCTCTCTTTCTTAATGTTTGGGTGTGTGAGTGTAAGAGGGTAATTTTCTTATTTTACTTTTAATTTAGTTTTTTCTTCTTCTTTTTTGTTTTTGTTCTTCTCCTTTTTATTTCCCTTTTTATGTAATTGTGTGTGTGTGTAAGAGTTTAATTTTAGCTTTTGTTTTTGTCTTTTTTTATTGTTTTCATTTAGTTTTACCTTTATATAAAAGAGGTGAATACTTTTTGTTTTAGTTTTTGATAACTTAGTTTTTTTAATTCAAAGTTGTGTGTGTAGGTGTACGAGTATAATTTTTTTCAATCATTTATTTCAGTCATTTAATTTTTGTAAAGTGGGTGCGTGTATGACATAGCTTTTCTGCTTTATTTATTTCAGTCATTTAATTTCCGTAGAGTGCGTGCGTATAAGGGATAACTTTTCTGCCTTATTTGTTTTTGTCATTTAATTTCCGTAGAGTGGGTGTGTGTATGAGATAGCTTTTCTGCTTTATCTATTTTTGTCATTTAAATTTCCGTAGAGTGCGTGAATTTTTAATTTAGTGCGCTCTTTCCATTTTTCTCCTTATAATTTTTTCTATGTTTTTGTTAACGCACGCAACCGCTTAAATTATTATCGTCATCTCTCTTTCAAATTCGCAAAATTAGTCACTCGTTTAATCGATAAAATAATAGCGCGTTCTTAAGAAGTAAAAATAATCAACAGTGTTGGAACAACCCTATTACTAATTTGGCTTGGATCACTATATGTTGATTAGGATCTGTATTGACCCCAATGTATAGCCTTAGGGTCAAGTTTTAGGCTGATTAGATTAGCAGAACTTAGGAAAATTCAAGCTCAACACATGGCAAGTGGTGTTCGACGAATGACCAGATTCGTTCGACAAATTGCTTCCAGCAGACTGAAGAAACTCACAGCGCCAGCGCTCAACAAATGACTAGCAGCGGTCGACAAATTCTAAGCCAGCGCTCGACAAATGACTAGCAGCGATCGACAAATTCTAAGCCAGCGCTCGACAAATGACTAGCGGCGGTCGACAAATTCTAGCCAGCGCTCGACAAATTGCTTTCTGATGTTCAGACTTATATTCTCAGTGGATGTCAGTTCTCTGAACTCAACTCAGCAGAATAACGGATATATTTATTTCTCCATGGACGTATTCGGGCAGCCAAGTAAGGATATCTTTCTCATTTATTATATCCTTATATTCCTTCTATTCCAAGAAGAAGAATAGTCGTTTTTGGTGAGAGAAATAAAGAAAAACTTCACCATCACTTTCTCTCTCCTGTGATCACAGAACAAGGAGGATAGAAGAAGTTTTTTTAGAAGAAGAAGAAGAAGCAAATACACTATTCTTTTTCAGCATTCTTCTTCATCAAGGCAGCATCTTCATCATTCTGAGAACAAGACTTAATCTTTTAGATCTGCTGTAAGATAAAGTCTTTCAAGAGCAACAACAATCTGAAGATTAATTTCTTCCAGATCATCTGCTACAAAGACTTCTATTTGAGAAAGCTCTCTCCACAAAGCTGTCATCAACTCTCATCAGACAGGGGGAGCTTTCTGCTTCAACACCTTTTGTCTTCTCTCAGATCACTGACAGAGAAGAACACTCTATACCTTTTATCTCATCCTGTATAGGGTTAATACTCCCTTCAAAAGTATACCCAGTGGTGGCAAGACACCTTATCAAAAAATCCTAGTGTGGTTTTTAAGCACCTTATCAAAAGCTTATTGGTGTGTGGACACCTTATCAAAAATCCCTTGGTGCCTGGGCACCTTATCAACCCTCCTAGTTGATTCCTACCAAGGGTGGTAGAAGAGTAGACGTACCCAGATTTATTGGGGAACTACTATAGCTCCTTGTGTCTTCTGTGCTTGATTATCTCTGTATGCTTGTGCTGTGTGTCCTTTATTATTTCTGTAGTTTTCTATAACTAACACTAAATACACATATACTTAAACAATAGTTTAATTTCCGCTATAAAATGTATTAAAAATTTTAATACTCTATTCACCCCCCCCCCCCCCTCTAGAGTAATTTAAGATCTGATCTCCACTTTCAATTGGTATCAGAGGGGTGTTGATTCTTTACAGGCTAACACCTGAATCACAAAGATCAACCAGATCTTAATTTTTCTAAGAGTTTCCTTCTCTAGAATTTTATCTTATTTAAAACTCATGGCACAAAACAAGGAGTATTCCAGCACAAGACCTCCTATGTGCAATCTCAATAAGTTTGCACTATGGAAAGCAAGGATTAGGCTTTATATGAACTCCATTGATGAGGAGATTTTAAATGTTATCCTTACAGGAACTCCAGCACCTACATCATCAGCTAGTACTGCTGCAACAACAGACAACACTGTTGTTCCACCTCCTGAGTGGACTGAGGCTCAGAAGAAGCAGAGAAATGCAGATGCAAAGGCCATGAACATTCTGGCCCTAACTATGTCAGATGACATATTCCAGAAAGTAGTTGAGTGCACCTCAACAAAAGAAATCTGGGAATCTCTCAACAACATGGTGGCAGGCTCAGCAGATGAAAGAAAAGATAGAAGATCTAACCTGATCTCTCAATATGAGAACTTTAAGAAGGGAGAATCAGAAAATGTAGCTGATATGTACAATAGGCTCATCCTCATAATAAATGAGCTGAAGTCTCTGGACAAAGTGATCTCACTCACAGAGATCAATGACAAAATTCTTAAGTGCTTTCCCAGCACATGGGACTCGAGAATCTGGCCAATCAAAGAAGCCAGAAGTCTCAATGAGATCACCACTGAAGCTCTGTTGGGCAAGCTCAAATCTTATGAGCAGCTCATCAAAACTAGGGAAACTGAAGAATCCACTTCATCCCCAGCACCCAAGAAGGAAAGAAGCATAGCCTTCAAGGCTGCAGAAGATAAAGGAAAAGATCCTGACAAAGAGGAGTTTATGAGTCTGTTAGCCAAATAATTCTATAAGATGGCTAAGAAAGACTTCAGAAAATAGCTATCCAGAAGTCATGACAAGCTAAGGTCTGACAAAAATCATTCTAATGAAATCATATGTTTTGGCTGCAGGAAACCAGGACACATTGCTCCTGAATGTCCAGAGATTCAACACAAGAAGGACAAGAAGGAAAGAAGAAAAGAAAAGGAAGAAAAGAAGGGCTCCAGCAAATCTTCCTCCCACTCTCACAAGAAGAAGGGAAGAGGATTTGTAGCAACATCCTGGAGTGAAACAGAATCTGAATCAGAATCTTCATCTTGCTCCTCTGATGAAGAAGAAACAAAAGAAAACAGCCAATGCTGAATGGCTATTATGACTCAGACAATGAGTCACAATCAGCATCATCATCCAGCTCCAGTGATGATGAAAAAGAAAAAAGTTTTTGCATGATGGCAATCAATGCCTCAACTAACAATTCTGATGAAGAGAAATCAGAATCAGAAATAGAAGATGATATTGATCAGGTATTATCTGACTTTGATTTCACTTCTATTGAATTCAAAGATGATTTCAAAACTCTTTGCCAAGACTTAATAAAATATGAGAAAGAAATAATCTCTCTCAGAACTAAGTTAGTTGAAATGAACAATATAAGTGAAGAGAATAGAAATCTTAAGAAAGATTTGGCTGCCTCCAGAGAACACATTACTACTCTTGAGAGTAAGTTATCTGAAGCCAAAAAGTTTGAAGAATCCCTCAATGGGAGATGTATCAAGCTGATGGACATCACAAGCACTGTCAATGCTAGATTTAATAATAGCACACTGGGCTTGGGTGCCTCATCAAGAGAGCTATCTCTGATTAAGAGAAACATCCTCTCCACACCCATAAAATTCATTTCTGCTAAAAGCAAAGAAGCTGCAGAAAGAAATAAAGACATTTCAAGCAAGTTTGTTAAGGATAAAAGAATTCAGAAGAATTCGTCGACCGACACTCGACAAAAGGATTCAAATCTGTCGAACGAGGCTCGACGAAAACTGAGAATAGATTTTTCAGTATAGTTATAAAATGAACAATAATCGACGAATTTATTCAAATTCCTCGAACAAGCACTATACAGAAAACTCTAAGAATTCTAATCCTAAATATACTAAAAATCCTTTTACTGAGTGGACTATACTTCCACGGAGATATCATCCACAAGGCTACAAGGATCAGCCTGAAATGACATTTATCTCTGAATTTTGTGGTAACATAAAAGGACCCAAGGTAGTCTGGGTCAAAAACAACTAGTTTATGTTTTTGTCTTTGCAGGTACACAACCATCCAAGATTAAATCAAAAATGGTACTTGGACAGTGGATGCTCAAAGCATATGACAGGGAACAAGGCCAACCTGAACAACTACAAGGCAAAACTTGGACCCAAGGTGATCTTTGGAGACTCCAACTATGGACAAACCAAAGGCTATGGTCAAATTAAAGTTGGAACAGTGACATTCAAGGAAGTAACCAATGTCAAGGGTCTAAAGCACAACCTCATCAGCATAAGTCAGTTATGTGATGAAGGTTATCAGGTAACATTTAATAAATCAGAAAGCATCATTAAATCATCTGATAATGTTATTGTTCTATCAGGAATTAGACAAGGAAATATATATTTAGTAAACTTCAACTCATCTAAATCAGAAATTTGTTTATTTAATGAGTTAAGCAAATTTAGTGAATTATGGCATAAAAAATTAGGACATGTAAAACTTAGGACCATTGCTAAATTAGCTAAGGATAATCTTGTTAGAGGCTTACCATCAGGATCATATAAGAAAGAAGGTCTTTGTAGGGCATGTCAATTAGGTAAGCAAACCAAAAACAGCTTTAAATCATTATCTAAAAGTGATTCACCTAGAATTTTATACTTGCAACATATGGACCTTTTTGGACCTATTGCAATAAAGAGCTTAGGGGGGAAGTCTTACACTCTTGTTATTGTGGATGACTTCTCTAGATTCACTTGGGTGTTCTTTTTGAGAGAAAAGTCAGATAACTTTAAAGTTCTTACAGACTTTCTTAAGAGCATACAGATTGAGTACTCTACTGTAGTTGCATTGATCAGAAGTGATCATGGCACTGAGTTTGAGTCTCTTCTTATGCAAGAATTCTGTGAGATGGAAGGTATCAGGCATTGCTTCTCAGCTCCTAGAACTCCTCAACAAAATGGGGTAGTTGAAAGGAAAAATAGAACTCTAATTGAATCAACAAGAACATTGCTTGCAGATGCTAACTTGCCCTTATCCTTTTGGGCTGAGGATGTCAGCACAGCAAATTATGTTCTGAATAGAAGTTTGATACACAAACATAAGGGTAAAACTCCCTATGAATTACTTAAAGGGAAGAAACCCAAAGTTGAGTATTTTAGAACTTTTGGATGTAGATGGTTTGTTCATAACAATGATAAGAAATATCTTAGGAAATTTGAACCAAAATCTGAAGAAGGAATCTTCTTAGGATATTCAATAGTTAGCAAAGCATATAGAGTATTTAACAAATCCTCTCTTAAAATAGAAGAGTCTATGCATGTTTCCTTTGATGAAACTAACATGTTTTATAAGGAGAAGAGCTCTTCTACCAAGAACACTTTGCAGGTACCAGCTCTATGTGAAGACCTTAAAGGGCTAAATCTACAGACAGGAGATTCACTGCATCCATTACCTCAAACTCTTGAAGATAGTGAAGAAGAAGATCATCCAGATCTTGTTGATTATTTGAATCAAGCAACAGCAGAACATCCTCCACAGGATATAATAGCTGAACAAATTCCCAATGACGATACTACTGCTGAACCAACTCCAACTGCTGACCACATCACTGTCAAAGATCATCCAATTTCACAAGTGATTGGTGATATCACAGCAGGTGTTCAAACAAGGCATCAACTACACCAAAATCAGATGCATACTTGCTTTCTATCACAAGTTGAACCTCAAACCATAAAAGATGCAGAACAAGATCCAAATTGGATTCTTGCAAGGCAAGAGGAACTCAACCAGTTTGAAAGAAACAAGGTTTGGGATTTGGTTCCAAGACCAAGAGGCCATCCAGTTATTGTCACCAAGTGGGTATTCAGGAACAAGCTTGATGATCAAGGAAATATTGTGAGAAATAAAGCAAGATTGGTAGCTCAAGGATATTCACAGGAAGAAGGCATAGATTATGATCAGACATTTGCCCCTGTTGCAAGGCTTGAAGCTATAAGGATTTTCTTGGCCTTTGCTGCATTCAAGAAGTTTAAGGTATATCAAATGGATGTGAAAAGTGCTTTTCTCAATGGAGACATCAAAGAAGAAGTCTATGTGGAACAACCACCAGGTTTCATCTCTCCAACTCATTCCTCCTATGTATTCAAACTTAATAAAGCTCTCTATGGTCTCAAACAAGCACCCAGAGCATGGTATGAGACTTTAGCTAACTTTCTCTTGGAAAATAATTTCTGTAGAGGCATGGTAGACAAAACATTATTTTACAAAGTACATAAAAATCAAACTCTTCTAGTTCAAATATATGTAGATGACATTATCTTTGGATCTACTGATTCAAATTTGTGCAAAAGATTTTCCAATCTAATGCAATCAAGATTTGAAATGAGTAGTATGGGTGAATTATCTTACTTCCTTAGTCTTCAAGTGAAGCAAACCCCATCAGGAATCTTCATCTCTCAATCTAAGTATGCTAAGGAATTAGTGAAATGATTTGGAATGTCTGATTCTTCTACTATGAAAACACCCATGGCCTCTAATGCTGTTATTAATACTGATGAATCAGGAAAACCTGTTGATCAGAAACTGTACAGGGCAATTGTTGGCTCTCTACTCTATTTAACAGCCAGTAGGCCAGACATAATATTTGCTACATGCATTTGTGCTAGGTTTCAAGTTGATCCTAAAGAATCTCATCTTACTTTTGTAAAAAGAATTTTAAGATATATAAAGGGTTGCCCTAATCTGGGACTTTGGTATCCAACAACATCTGAATTTGAATTAACTAGATTCTCAGACTCAGATTATGCTGGATGCAGGGTAGATAGGAAAAGCACATCAGGAACTTGTCAGTTTCTTGGTGATAGGCTTGTGTCCTGGTTTTGTAAGAAACAAACATTTGTGTCTACATCAACAGCTGAAGCTGAATACTTAGCTACTGGCAGTTGCTGCTCACAGATATTGTGGATACAAAATTAGCTCCTAGACTATGGTGTCAACTTAAATAATTCAGTTATATTTTGTGACAACACTAGTGCAATATCTATAACACAAAATCCAGTTCTCCATAGTAGGACTAAACACATAGAAATTAGGCACCACTTCCTCAGGGATAATGTGGATAAAAACAAAATTTGCCTATAATTCATTTCTACTGATTTGCAAAGAGCTGATATTTTCACCAAGCCCCTGGATAAAAAGAAGCACATCTTCTTTATAAATCAACTAGCAATGATAGATGGAGATTCAATCTGCTAAAAATTAAGTATTTCTATTTTTCTCACAAATTTGTCGAACGAAGAACGACAAATTTGAATCATTTGTCGAACGGTGGTCTCTGAAACCTCTTAAACGCAGAGTCAGTTAAGGCAATTTCATTTGCCGAACGACAGTCGACGAAAAAGATGCTCTCGTCGAACGCTTTCAGACAAAGAAATAAAGCCTTTTCGACTTCTAATTGTATTAGGTTTTGTCGAACAGTGGTTTACGAATGCGCCCTCATTCTTCGACCCTTCTATATAAGCCTTATTTTATCTTATTCTAAGCTTTGTGCCTACAGAAATCGTCTTTCCCTCCAGTTCCCCTCTGCACTTGACCTTCAACTTTCTTTGCAGGAACAATGGCGATTCCTCAGGCCTCTCTACACCTAATGATGTTTGACGCAGGTTTTGACATTGACATTGACTCGTTTGCACAGTTAGACCAAATCTTCAAGAAAATTCTTCAAATGCTGGATGAACAATATCTAAGGAAGCTTCTAAGCACCAGGCAGAAGATAGTTGTTGTAGAGATAAAAGAATGGGTTTACACTGCAAAACCAGTCGATGAAAGCTTGTCAGGAACAATCTCAGGTCATCATGTCTCTCTCTCCCACCATCCTTTCTGAAATCTTTGGTTTTGAAAATGGTGAAGATGAATTAGACATATGCTCAAATGAATTTGATGAAGCTTTAGTCAAAATGGGCCATTTGACTGGAAACCCTAGCCACCTTCTGAAAAAGAACCTGTCTCAGGACTACAAGTTCTTAGCAGATATTGTTGGAAAAGTCTTGCTGAGCAAGACTTCTGGGCATGCCAATATCAGTAGGCACCAATTTCTGTTAATGGTGGCCTTAATGGAGAAGAAGAAAGTCAACTGGGGATCAATTCTTTTTGACCTAATTAAAATGAAAAACTCTAAAGACAATGTATGCTTTGGAAGAGTTTTAGGGATTTTTTCTGCAGGAAAGGCATCCAGAGCTTCTGGTGTCACCAAAAGTAACAATAAATGCCAGTAAGAGGCTGACCTCAGCACTTTTTGCTAAATGGGATAGAGTAATTCCCAAGAAAAATACAGGAGCTGATGCCTCCAGAAAAAAGGAAAGCTTCTGAGGATACAAGGACTGATCAAGTCACTCCCTCTACCCTTCTAGAAGCTCCTTCCTCAATTCCTTCTTCCTCTCATATCCTCTCTCCACCTGCTCAACAATCTCCTGCACATTCTCACTCTTCATCCCCTCCTTCCACTGCAATATCACCCATCAATAATATTCCACTTGCAACTGCCCACATCAGTTATGTTCCACCTCCACCTCTATCTTCAGAACCACTACCTACCACACCTCCCTCTCCAATACACCATGAATATCATTCACCTATTCATTCTCCTAGTCCAATCCATCTAGACATCCCCACACATACCACTAACATCAGCATTATCATTCCTCCAATATCATCTCCATCCACTTCACAACCATTATCTAGTCATCCACCAGCTTATCCATCCCTCAACCTCTCCTCTATTGCTGATCAAGTTTTTGATCTTATCCTTCCTAAAATAAGCCAGCTCCTGGATGCAAAACTTGCTCCAATTCTTCAGGCAATTTTTACTCTATCTGCTAAAATAGCTTCTCTTCCCTCCTCTACTACTGTCCCTTCTTCTAGGGGCCTAGATTCAGGCTGCCCTGAAACTAGGCAGGGGGAGATGTCCTATGAAGAGGATCCAGAAACAGAAGAAGATACAGAAGTTACAATTTTTGATACAGATATAATTGATTCAGATACACAAGTTATAGAAGAAATAAATAGTATATGCATTCATCCATCCTGTGATCTATATAGCTTATTATCAAAATTTGATGTCACATATACTTCAAGGGTATCACCAAAGGTATACATAGAGGACCTATCCAAGGCTCTGATATGCCTTCCTCAAAAGACTCATTCTGATATCATACAAAATTACATCTCCTCTATTCCTTCATTCATTGTTCAAGACATTCAAATAAAGGATCACTCTGCAGAATATGAAGATAATCTTGCAGAATTCCTTGATGATACAACAGCCTCACAAATTACTTCTTCACCTCCAAATCCTGTATGGAATGAAGAACCAATGCCAAGCTTTAATGAAATCTGGAAAGAAGCAGATGCAGAGTTTGACAAAGCTGAAGAAGAAAGATTAAAGGCTCGTGAAGCAATCAAGAGAATTGATGATTTATACAATAAGCCAATCTCATCTTCTGTCTCTGATGATGATGATGACAACAGTGATTCTGATGATACACTTTCAAAGAAAAGAAAGAAAAGAATAGCTAAGTCAAAGGCTGCTCCCAAGCCCCCAAATCCAAAATAATGACATTCCTCTGTACATTTTGTATAATGTTCCTCTTGATGAGAAAACTCCTCATTGGATGAAGCTCTCCAGAAATGAGAACAACAGGAGGAAGAAATTCAAGAAGACTGGCTACATCCCTGACAAACCAGTCAAGCACAATCATCCTCCTCCTCCTCCATCAGGTGGTGCAACAGGATCATCAGGTGTATCATCTTCCTCTCAGAAGCCAAGCTCTCAACATTTTGGGAGACCTGATAGTTCTAGTGGTTCTCAAGTCTCTGGATCAGCCAGTTCTCCTTTCTCTAAGAAATCAACACCTATCCTTCAAGAAAGTCAAACCTTTTCTTTTTCTCAAATATCTTCAGAATACAAACTTCATATATCTGATGGATCTCTTCACAGAGATAGAGTAACTCAAAAGGTCACTCAAGACAAAAATGATTCAGAAGATATTTATTACTTTCCAGATCCAGAAGAAGAGAAAATCTGTCAGATGGAAAGACTGAGAGAAACAATTGCATATGCACAGATTAAAAAGGCTAAAGCAGAAGGCAAAGACTTCTCAGGTTTCTCAACCATGTCAGAATACAGAAGAAAAGAACTTGAAAAATACAAAACAGTTAAAGCATTCAATGCTGAGGAATATATTGATATGCACCCAGAAGCATTTATCCCTCATGTCAAAGAACAGAAAATCATTGGAGCTCAAGATTTGTTTATCAGCAAACAGAAATCAGAAGACCCCAACAGGAAAATCATATTCAAGCCACCTTCTCAGGACAAAAAGTCTTAAATAAATTGCTTGGTTATGAATGTAAAGTTTCTAAACTCAGAGCATTTATTTTTATCTTATCTGATGATCTATTTTAATCTATCAGATATATTTCATTTCATTGTTCCCCTGTTGACTATACTTTCTGCTGTATCTATTTAATTATTTGTCAAATAGTATCCTAACCCAAATAGGGGGAGATTGTTGAAACAACCCTATTACTAATTTGGGCTAGGATCACTATATGTTGATTAGGATCTGTATTGACCCCAATGTATAGCCTTAGGGTCAAGTTTAAGGCTGATTAGATTAGCAGAACTTAGGAAACTTCAAGCTCAACACATGGCAAGTGGTGTTCGACGAATGACCAGATTCGTTCGACAAATTGCTTCCAGCAGACTGAAGAAACTCACAGCTCCAGCGGTCGACAAATTCTAAGCCAGCGCTCGACAAATGACTAGCAGCGGTCGACAAATTCTAAGCCAGCGCTCGACAAATGACTAGCGGCGGTCGACAAATTCTAGCCAGCGCTCGACAAATTGCTTTCTGATGTTCAGACTTATATTCTCAGTGGATGTCAGTTCTCTGAACTCAACTCAGCAGAATAACGGATATATTTATTTCTCCTTGGACATATTCGGGCAGCCAAGTAAGGATATATTTCTCATTTATTATATCCTTATATTTATTCTATTCCAAGAAGAAGAATAGCCGTTGACATTTAATGCCAAAGGCATCTTTCTCGACAAAAGGAATTAAAAGGACCTGCCAAAATCGTTTTGGGTGGCTACCTGGTTCCAAGAAGGATTTAAGTCAGAAGAAGACATTCCTTAAAGAGACAGAAGATTTGAATTTGAAAATATATACATATAGTTATCAGAAGAAAACTATATAGAATAGCAAGAACTGAGATAGTCATTTTTGGTGAGAGAAATAAAGAAAAACTTCACCATCACTTTCTCTCTCCTGTGATCACAGAACAAGGAGGATAGAAGAAGTTTTTTTTAGAAGAAGAAGAAGAAGCAAATACACTATTCTTTTTCAGCATTCTTCTTCATCAAGGCAGCATCTTCATCATTCTGAGAACAAGACTTAATCTCTTAGATCTGCTGTAAGATAAAGTCTTTCAAGAGCAACAACAATCTGAAGATTAATTTCTTCCAGATCATCTGCTACAAAGACTTCTATTTGAGAAAGCTCTGTCCACAAAGCTGTCATCAACTTTCATCAGACAGGGGGAGCTTTCTGCTTCAACACCTTTTGTCTTCTCTCAGATCATTGATAGAGAAGAACACTCTATACCTTTTATCTCATCCTGTACAGGGTTAATACTCCCTTCAAAAGTATACCCAGTGGTGGCAAGACACCTTATCAAAAAATCCTAGTGTGGTTTTTAAGCACCTTATCAAAAGCTTATTGGTGTGTGGACACCTTATCAAAAATCCCTTGGTGCCTGGGCACCTTATCAACCCTCCTAGTTGATTCCTACCAAGGGTGGTAGAAGAGTAGACGTACCCAGATTTATTGGGGAACTACTATAGCTCCTTGTGTCTTCTGTGCTTGATTATCTCTGTATGCTTGTGTTGTGTGCCCTTTATTATTTCTGTAGTTTTCTATAACTCACACTAAATACACATATACTTAAACAGTAGTTTAATTTCCGCTATAAAACGTATTAAAAATTTTAATACTCTATTCACCCCCCTCTCTAGAGTAATTTAAGATCTGACCTCCACTTTCAAACAGGATCCGGAAAAATACGACCTTGATATTTTCTAAAAAATATCCTATACTATGCGTGATAAGGTATACTTGCCTTAATCGAAAGATTAGTTTGGATAATAATTACAAAAACTTGCAAAATTCTCGTTCTCTATTTACACATTTTAAGAATCCGGCGCCGTAGCCGGGGCGTAATCGTCGATATTTTGAAAGATGAAAAGACTGTAACTTTTATCTCCCCATAGGATAACTGTTAATTTCTAGAAGTAGAAGTACTTGCGAGACTCCTCGAAAATACCTGTCTAATTATTATCCTCATCACAAAAAAGAAATTTGCAAAGAACCAAAATTTAATTCATCACTGCTTGATCTTTGTTCTCTAGGGGCTCGCCAGGATCACTCCTCCTCTAAAGGAATGTGTCCCCAATGCCCCGTCGACCAACATCTTCCATGACATCAAGTGGGATGGCTCGAGCTCTTCCACCTTGGTTACATAGTTAGCTAATAAATCTGCCACTGACAGCGCCATTATTGATAGCTTGGGAACAACTGAGATGTCAAACTCGCTTAGCTCCACCGACCATTTGGCCAACCTTCTTGAGTGATCTACCCCCTCCATGATGTTGCGAAGGGGATGGTCGGTCACCACATTAATAAAATGTTCTTGAAAGTAAGGTCGGAGCTTTTGGGCCGAGACCACCAGGATGAAGGCCAGCTTCTCCATGATGGGATACCTGAGCTCTGCCTTTCTCAGCACCCTACTAACGTAGTAGATTGGAAGTTGCTTTTTCCCCTCCTCCCAGACAAAAATAGAACTCACTGCCTCGGCCCCTACCCCCTGGTATAGGGATAGGTCCTCACCCTTGTTTGGTACCTGGAGCAGCGGGGACTATGTTAATTATTCCTTTAGTGCTCGGAATGCCCCCTCGCACTCAAGGGTCCATTCAAATTTCTGTTTCCCTCATAGCACCTTGAAGAAGGACGAGCATTTCTCCCCTTCCCGGGAGAGAAACCTACTTAGCCCGGCGAACTTCCCATTGAGGCAATGAACATCCTTTGCATTCCTTGGTGACCCTAGCTCCATAATTGCTCTCATCTTGTCGGGGTTAGGTTCTACCCCAGCAGGGGTGAGCAGATGGCCCAAGAACATTCACTTGATGGCCCCAAAAACACATTTCTGGGGGTTGAGGCTCATCTTGAATTTTCTCAAGGTGCCAAAGGTCTCTTCAAGGTCTCAGAGATGGTACTCGAGGTCCCAGCTCTTGATCATGATGTCATTCACTTAAACTTCCAGGTTCCTCCCCTTCTGTTCTTGGAAGACCCTGTCCATCATCCGTTGGTAGGTTGATCCTGCATTCTTCAGCCCGAAGGGCGTCATCTTGTAGCAATAACACCCATCCCCAGTGATGAATGAAACGTCCTTAACATTGGGGGGGGGGGGGGAATACAAATGTAATGATAACCTTAAAAGGCATCTAGAAAACTCATTAGAGAATAACTGACGGCTGAGTCAACTAGCCCATCGATTCGAGGCAAGGGGTAGCAATCCTTAGGGCATGATTAATTTAATAATGAGAAATCGACGCACATCCTCCACCTTCCATCTCCCTTCTTTACCATTACTACGTTGGAGACTCACCTTGGATACTGGATCTCTGATACAAATCCTGCATTGAGGAGCTTGTCCACATCCTCCTGAATGGGTTCCACTAACTTGTCCGTGATGGACTTCTTCTACCGAATGGGTGGAGTGTCGGGGTCAAGGATGAGGCAGTGGCAAGCCACATTCGCATTGATCCCTGGCATTTCTACCGTGCTCCAAGCAAAGATGTCCACATTCTCTTGGACGTAGGCTAAGATCCTCCCCTAGTCCTCGGGGCTGAGCTCCCCACTAATCTTCACTTTCTCGATCGCCCCCGTCTGGGAGATGACCTCCAACTCAACGACCTCCTCCTCCAACCTAGATTTCTCCCCCCAATCTCCTTCCTTCTTCCCTCCCCACTCGAGTGCTTCGGCCCCTTCTTCCTCCATCCTCTCCTCCCAAACTACTAGAAGCTCCTCCGGCCCTTCCTCCTGGGCCTGATCCTCTTCTCCCCTTTCCTCTTCCGTCTCCTCTGCCATGGGCCCTTTGATGACCCCTTCCACCACATCCTGCCTCTTCATCTCCAGGTCCATCTCCTCCGCCTCTGCTTGCCAGGTTATGGCATTAACCTCGGTAACATAGCATTTCCTTACTTCCTTTGGGTCTCCCCTCACCCAGATCTGGACTCCACCCACGCTGAACTTGAGGCTCTGGTGCAATGAGGAGGGTACACACCGGAATGCAATGATGAGGGGCTGCCCGAAGATGGCGTTGTAGCTGCTCAAAGAGTCAACGATGACGAACCGATAGTTTTGGGACTGTCCCCCCCAGAAGACATGGAGCCCTACTCTCCTTCCACCTACTTCCTTTCCCCTGAGATCACTAACAGTGGGCCATATGAGGCTAACACCCTCCTTGCCTGCACCTTCATCTCGTCGAATGCCATCTTGATGATGACGTTGACCAAACTCCCATTATCGGCGAGGATCTGAGAGACGGTGAAGTTCTCGATGGCCGCCTAGATCACAAGCATATCGCAGAATGGGTCTTCGTGGTCAGCATGTCCTTCTGAGAGAAGGTGATCTTTTCCTCTAGGGGTGGAGTTATAGAAGTTGAAAACACGCTCTGTTGGTATATGGTATGGAGGTTTGCCTTTCGGGTCATCTCGATCCCCACTCCTCCGTGGATCACCCTGATCCCTCCTCGGATCCCCACGTCATCCCTATCCACACCCATATCCTCCTCATCCGCCACCCCAATCACCTCCTCTATCCTTTCTGGTGGATGTTGCTCCCTAGGGCCTATCACCCTCCTGATCTCCAAGAACTCTGGGCAAGTGGCCGTTGCGTGACCTTACTCCTGGTCGAAGTCACAATATGACAATGCCATCTCCCCTCCCTCAGCCTTCATCGCACAGATTCTCCTCCTTGATCTCACTCCTCCTCCTCCTACTCCAACTCTCCTTGCCCTTCCTCGGCCGATCGCCATGGTCTGCTGAGGCGGGGGAGGGAGTGGCCCCAGGTCCTGCCTCCACTCTAGGTGATTGGGTCTTCCTTGACCTCCCAGAAAGTTGCCCCCTCCTTGGGCGAAACCTCTTCCGGGGCCCTGCATCGCCCCACCCTTCTGCCTCTACCCCAACTCTGGGGCCCTTATCTCTTCTTTTCTCCTAACCTCCTGCTGCCTGACCTCTGACTCACTCAGCTTCGCTAGCCTTTTTGTGAACTCTGGGTTTGCCGCTTCCCTTTTGATTTCCTCTGGCGCCCTCTACATCTACTCCTCAAAGGACTGGGGGCTTCCGCTTCAGCTTCATTGAAGCGCAAAACTATATCCGCATATGACAACGACAAGTTTACCGTCGAAAGTAGTATAGGTTTATAAAGCCAAGGTCGTATTAGACTCGGGGCGTTTGAGTACTCTTACTTAAAGAAAATCTCTATTATTTTATCAATTAGAACTTGGATTGGTTTTTGCACTAAGGAAAGAGAAGAATTAAAATGAAGATTAAAACAATAATTTGGACGATTAGCACTCGATTTTGAATCACCTTAGAATAAAAATAACAAGAATAAAATAAGATTCTAATTCTCTTAAGAAAATTGCGTTGACCGTAGAGGTTCCCGAATTCTAAACGCACCTCTGTCGAGGATGCATTCAACTAAGTTTAGGTTGATCAATCGAACATTCGCTCTAGAATCAGAACATCTAAAACTCGCTTTATCGTAGTGAACCCTTCTATTGGATTTGCCTCCAATCTAGGAGATCTATGTCATCCTCTCTCACGGGTTGCAATCAACTCTCTTTATCCTTAAGTGATCAATTCGAATTATGAGTCTCCCGACTACTAAATTATGAAAACATGAATGAGAATTATATATCAAAAATATAATCTCAGTTCAATAAAATTAAGGATAAATCTTAAGCATTTCAAAGAATAGAAGAAGAAGATATAATTAATTCATTGCGATTATCATTCCTTGGATCATCTCAATCGAGTACTAATAGAAATTTAGCTACTCATTGAGAATAAGGAATTAATAGAAATAAAAAGTGCATTATGAAAGAAGAAGAAGGGAGTAGGGAAATAAAAAGAACTATTTTATTGATTTCAAAAGAGAATTATAAACTAAGGAATTTTGATTGCAACTATTGAAATGAAAGTTACACTAACAAAAGAAAAGTGCAAGAATTTAAACTTACAATTGCACTAGAAAGAGAAATACAAAAATTCTTAAAACATGAAAACAAAGCAAGAAATGAATGATTGAGCGGGAGGGTTCACGTTCGTGATTAGGATGTCACGCCCCATTGTCAATCCCGTGACCTGGGGCATGTAACTTTAAATGATGCGATAGACTGATCTGGCTGCATGAGTTGGGTCGCAGCCGTGACACTGGGTCACGCCCTAGGTCACGCCCGTGACCTAGGGCGTGTACTTGGCAAAACTTCACGGAATGAGACCGGGTTGCGGCAGCAGGTCTGGAAAACATCATATACTGTCACGCCCCTAGGTCACGCTCGTGACCTTGGGGCGTGTACTTGACATTTTTGCTCAAAGTGCACAGAAAACCTGAAGAACACAGAAAAAGCTTAAGTTAGTTTATAGATATAAAAAGAAATGAATTTGATGGGATAATTCATGCAATTTATAGAAATTCATATTAAAATATCATTAAAATTATATTAAAGGATGAGTACAAAAAGTACTCATCAAACACCCCCATACTTGAGCTTTTGCTATTCCAGAGCAAAAGAATGAGGAAAGCATTACAAGACCTCAATATTATTTCTAATTAACTAAAATTTCATTTAAACCAAGAGTAAGTTAAAAGCAAATTCTAGGATTTCAAGAATTAAGTCATAAGTTATGGTGATAATTTAAAAGGAGAAATTTGTTTAGCTAACTACTTCTCAAGATAACTATTTAGCAACCGAAATTATAGAAATTTTAAACAAAATTAGATTGAAATTATACTCTCGAACATAAAAGAAGGTTTATGAGAAGAAATTTACTAAAATATTGCTCCCTTAATAATTTTATTTAGGACTAGAATCAATAGAATTGGCTAGGGATGGGTTTTAACAAAATGGCAAAATGAAGAGATACAGAAATAGTTGTGATGAATTTTATCTTTTCACCTTATTTGAATACGAATTTGTATATGTTTAGGAAAATAATGAATTTTATCCTCTTATTTTCCATGCCATATAATCTTTTAAAAAAATATTCTCTTCAATCAAAAACCCAAAGTGTATATGTTTATAAGTAATGAATTTTATCCTCTTACTTCATGACATATAATCTTTTAAATGATTTTGGGTGCATATGTTTAGGGTATAATGAATTTTATCCTCTTATTCTCATGATATACGATCTTTTTCTACACTTTTTTTTCTATTTGCCAACAAAGGGTGAGGGTAAAGAAATACTTCTAGTTTATAAATTCAATTATTTTGAGAGCAATTTTTTTAGTGGAATGAAATTTCCTAAGATCTTAAAGTTAGTAGAGAAAACAATAAAAATCTAGAGATGTTTAGCCAATTTACCACAAAGTGAAGCTATTTAGAATTAAAATGAGAATTAGTGCAAAATAGTTTCTCTAATCGAATTAAAATCATAAAGTGTTTCTTAAAACTAAATTACTTCAAATTAAACTTTAACAAATTCTGATAAAACAAAATATTAGCTAAATTAAAAATGTAAGAATACTTATAATCAGAACTCAAACTAGATTTCTAGAAAAATAAAAGACAACAAGTAAATGGGAGATAAATATTTAAATATGTATATTTTTGTATTCTTGGACTTCCCAAGGTCTACCTGGTGAAGGGTTCGCAAGGTACTAGGAGGTGTGATGGAATGGCAAGCCCAAACCTCCCTTTTCCAAGAAATTAGATTTTTTAATGATTTTTATAAATATTTTTTTTCTTCTTATAAATTGAAAAGAAAGTCTAGAAAACTACACTACACCCCCATACTTAAAGTTAAACATTGTCCTCAATGTTTACAACTAAGTATGAAGTATAATCAAGGTAATAAAACAAAATGCAGTAAATGAATGGAGGGAAGAAGAGGGCTTCCCTGGTTGGTAGATTGGGTTGCCAGATCAAAAACCTGAAAAAGAAGTTAAAACAAACAAAGCACAAACAAGAAAAAAGGATAACGTTGGGGTACCTCCCAAA
Source organism: Dactylorhiza incarnata (assembly GCA_033032865.1). Taxonomy (NCBI): domain Eukaryota; kingdom Viridiplantae; phylum Streptophyta; class Magnoliopsida; order Asparagales; family Orchidaceae; genus Dactylorhiza; species Dactylorhiza incarnata. Next base: position 4,806,828 of record JAWHQI010000218.1, on the reverse strand, counting down.
AGTGCTTTATTTACTGTCGCGTAGCTTGACTAAGTGGTAATTATTGCTTTTAAAAATTAGGAAAATTAACCATTTCAATTTGTCTGGACGCTGGGTCGTCGGGGTGATACAATTTTAGTCGGTGGTCGTTAACCTTAAAAGAGCATTTTTCTGGGTGCTCTATTAGCACAGTTCCATATGGCCAAACCTCGTTTACAATAAAAGGGCTGGACCATCGGGATTTTTACTTGCCCAAAAAAAGTCGAAGCCTAGTGTTATATAGATGGTCTAAATCTCCCAGTGAAAAAGATTTTGGAATTTTAATTTTTTTTATCATGATAAAACTTAGTGCGCTCCTTATAAAATTTATTATTTTCGTAGGCGTTTGCTCGCCATTCGTATAATTCATTTAATTAGAATTTACATTGTTCGGAGGCTAAGTTTAAATCTAAATTCAAAGTTTTAAACGCCCAAAATGCGTGATGTTCTAATTCCACTAATAAGTGCCACGCATTTCCATAGACTAATCGGTACGGTGTACATCCAAAGGCAGATTTGTACGCTGTCTGATATGCCCATAGCGCGTTGTCTAATTTTAGCAACCAATCCTTCCTGTTAACAGAAACAGTTTTTTCTAAAATTCTTTTTAATTCATGATTCACCACATCCGCTTGGCCATTTGCTTGTGGGTGATAGGTTGTGGAGAGCTTCTGCATAACGCCATGCTTTGCTATAATGTTAGCCAGTTGGTTGTTACAATAGTGTGTGCCTCTATCACTAATAAGATCACGTGGTGAGCCAAATCGTGAAAATAAATTTTTTAAAATTTTACTATGACTCTCGCATCGTTGGTGGGAAGGGCTTGTGCTTCTGCCTACCTTGACACGTAGTCGACTGCAACAAGAATATATTTATTGTTAAAAGAAGAAGGTAGCAGTCCTACGAAATCTATTCCCCATAAATCGAAAATTTCGCATTCTAATTCTTCGAGAAGCTTAGTTAAATTCGTCGAGAAGCTTAGTTAAATTCATCGAGAATCTTAGTTAAATTCATCGAGAAGCTTAGTTAAATTCGTCGAGAAGCCTAGTCTAATATCGTCAAGAAGTTCTTCATGTCGTCGAGACTAAACCGTCGAGACTTAACCGCTGAGACTAAACCATCGAGATATTATATGAATTCGTCGAATGCTTTCGACGAATCCGTCGAGACCCTATGTAAATCCATCTAGACTTTCCCTGAACCTAAATCCATCTAGATTCGTCGAGTGGCATCTGGATTCGTCGAGTGGCTGGTTATTCATGAAAAAATATGGTATTTTTCCTCCTTTTATCGTGGTGTAATGATGGTATGCTGCGTGTGGTGCTATGTGATGGGTGATTGAGCTAGTTTTGAACAGTTGGTGAGATAGATTATTCAGGCCTCCTCCACAGTGACAGTTTTGGTATAATCATGGTACCCAGCAGTGTTTTGGACTATTGGTGTGTGGAATATTGTGGCCTCCACCTCAGTGCTTATTTTTATTCGGGGTTACTGATTCACTATTTTGCTCATGGATTCATTTGGCCCACACAATTCATATTTCTATGACCACTTTGTTGGGAACAGTGCCGAGTAATGTTCTGGATTTGAAGAAATGCTCAGATCAATGATAAGAGCATTATGTATTTGATGGTGTGTTCAGTTTATGCTTGTATAAGTTAAACATTGTCCAGTACTTCTCAATCTTCACTAAGTACAATATCGTCGAGAAGCACTGGACATATCATCGAAAAGCTCTCATACATCATCGAGAATGAATATAGAGATAAGCTGAAGAAGGATCACGATAGTTATCGTCAAAATGACATGGACAAAACGACGATATCGTCGTAATGTACAAGAAGATTCAATCAAGTTAAACATCATCGTGCCAATATAAATCACACGACGATATCATTGAAAGCCTTAAAGAATCCAGGAATATCGACGACATTGTCGTAAAGAAGTCTTGTCGCTGAGAAGACTAAGAATGAACTTGTAAAGGCAGCCGATAGAAGAAGAATGGATTGTCGTCGAAATGATAAAAAGCAATATCGTTGAGAATTAAGAATGAACAAGACGACATCGTCAAAAAGACAGTATGCTCTCGATGACTTCATTGAGAAGATCTCAAATCAACATCAAGTTTACGACGACATCTTTCAGATAACCTTCACGTCATTGTAATGTAAAGTTCAGCTAAGATATCTCGTATCGTAGAGATATGATCCTATGAAGAAGACTTGAATATTTACACATATCTAAGTTGGATCGTCATATCGACAAGTCTTATCGCCGAAATGTTGACAACATCATCGACACATTGAATATGTCATCGAGACGGGTTGAGAAAATTCAAATCGCGCTGTCTGCATTTAATGTCGCCGCCTGATGGTCCAATCAGCGCATGCTGTTAAGGAAGGGGCCACTGACACTTAAGGTACATTCTAGGAGACTGTTAGCCGGATCCTCAGAGGTATAAATAGGATAAGTGTCCTCCCTAATAAATTACAGAGAATTCACGCAAGCCATTTGATAGAACAGTAATACGGCTGTGTGAAAAAGGAACAAGAACTAGAGAACCACAAAATCTTTATCAAGTTCTCCAAGTTTCAGCCTAGCAACATCGACTGACAAGAAGTGTTCCAGAGAGGATTGAGGAGAAACCTGTGTTGTCCAAGGAAAGATCAAAAGCATTCTCTTCAACCCTGAGAAGCCAATCTTCATTCAACTAAAGTAAGTTCTTGTACTTTTTCTTTTATTTCCTTATAGGGCTTGAGGGCCTGAGATTTGTAGTGCTTGAGGGCCTAAGACTTATAGGGCTTGAGGGCCTGAGACTTGTATGGCTTGAGGGCATAAGCTTTGTAGTGCTTGTGGGCCTGAGATTTAGGATCTGTTTTAGATATGAGATTTTAGGGCTTGAGGCCTGAGATTGTAAGGCTTGAGGGCCTGAGTATTTGGTGGTGTTTGCTGAACCTAGCACACTGCTAGAAAGGCGCAGAGTGAGAGTTCACTACTCAAGACACCCTGTCTTGAGGAACCACTATACATCTGTTATTTCTGTGTGTGGTTTTTCTTCGACTGCTTGGTATTTAGTGATAGTTTAGTTTAAACTTTTGTGCATAAAATCAAAGAAAAGGCATATCACCTACCCCCCCCCCCCCCCACTAGGTGATAGTTCCATAACTAACAAATGTTATCAGAAGGGGGTTGATCAAAGAGTGACTTAACAGTCAGATCTAGATCTTGGAACTATTCAGTATGGTTATCGGCATAGAGAGATGAGATCCATGAAGCTTCTAACCTGCACTAAAGAAAACTTCCCTATCTGGAAGGAAAGCGTAAGACTTTTAATGGAAGCAGCTGATCCTAGGATATTTGTGGCTGTTCAAGAGGCTCCTTTCATCCCCATGATTGCATCCACTATAGATCCAACCCAAAGGGTGCCAAAGAAGTATGATGAAATGAACAAGGATGATCTTGCACTACTGAGCCTAGATAAGAGGGCCCAAAATGTTTTTGTAAGTGCCAATGATGACTCAACCCTTCAAAATCTCATTCACTACAAAATGGCCAAGGATATGTGGGACTCCCTGGTTGTCTATATGGAGGGGACTAAGGAAGTAAGGGATGACAGGAAATCCCTTCTAAATCAGGAGTATGAGGCCTTCAAGCAAGGCAAGGCTGAAAACATCTCTAACTTCTTTGAGAGATTTTTCAAAATAGAAAATGGGTTGAAAACTAAGGAAGGGAGTTCACAAACTCATATTTAAATGATAAGTTCCTTAAATCCCTCATTAAGGAATGTGATATCAAGATCTGTGCAATTAATGAAATGGGTCAACTGGGCAATATGGAGCCCAAGAAACTATATGGAAAACTGCTCACCCATGAGCTTCAGCTCAACACCAGAAAGGCTAAAGAAGAAAGCTTGAAGAAAAACACCAGAGAAAGATCTGTGGCTCTCAAGGCTGGGAGCATGAGGAGATCCAAGGTCAAGACTCCTATATACCAAGACAGATCATAGAGCAATGATGGTTCTGGTACCAGCACATCATAATCTTACACTACTTAAAGAGATGGATCTCCTCTCAAAGCAGTTCCAAAAACTGATCTCTAAAAGAAGGGAGACAACTATATACCATCCTCTTCAAGGTCCAGACGATCTGGTCATAATGACAGATCAAACTCCTCAATGGAGGACATGTACAAATCATGAACTAGTAAATTTGATTTAACTAAAATTGTTTTTTATTCCTGTAATAAAGCAGGACCCTTGATTGCTGATTGCCCTTCCAAGAAGAGGGAATCAAGGAATCTTGAAGACAAAAGAAGATCAAGAGACAATAAGAAATCTGAGAAAGGGTTTCTAACAAACAAGATCAGAACCTTGAGTGATTCTGACACTAGTTCCTCAGAAACTGAGGAGGAAGCCCTCATTGGCCTTATGGCCATCATTGAAGAAAACTAGGATGAAAATAACTCTCCTGGAAAGGTACAAATTAGAGCTCCTTTATCTGCGTCTGATTCTGAATCAATGGAAGATTCTCTGCATGATGATGAGGGTGAGTCTGTTACCAATAACACATCCTCAAGATCTCATTATGAGATTGAATCTGAGCTGATTCAGCAATATGAGACCTTGTGGAAAGCTTTCAAGAAAAGCAAGAAACTCCTTAAAGCTCATGCTAAGGAGCTGGACTCCTTGAGACCTATCCATACTGAGCTCCAGGAGACAGCTGAGAAGCTTGCTGCTGTGAGCATGGAAATTGACAGACTCAAGGAGGCCACAAAGCTCAAGAGTGCTGAACTAGCTCAAAAGAATAAGGTCATCAGGGACCTTGAGGAAATGTTGCTGGCTGAAAAGAAGATTATTGGCAGCTTTTCAAAACCCAAGACTATCCTACCCATTATTGACAGTTTTTCAACACCATTCAGAGTTGGTGTAGGATACAATAGTGAGACAATTAAGGGTAAATCCTCTGAAGAGCAACCCTCTTTTAAGTAGGTGCTGCTAGCATCAAATCCACTTGACCAGGAATCTTCATATGGTCATCTGACCAATGCCTGCTCAGCAAGTGGCAGTAAGCCCTCTATTACCAATAGAAGAGCAGGCTTTGGGCTAAGTGCTCTCAAGGCACCCCATGAGGAGATTCAAGATGAAGAAGCCATGTCCCTTTGTCCATGGACCTGCAGTAGCAACACTCAAAAGCAAAGGAAAGGTTGTTTCTACAAAGCCTATTCCCAAGAAGGTGAACCACAAGGTGGTGAGACCAGCTCCACTTCACACTCACACATGTGAGGTTCACTCAAGACCTATCAGGCCAGTTGCTCCCTCTTCTGCAAACCATCATTGTCATCCCACTCAGATGGTGAGGCAGAAGAGAATATATAACATGTTTGAGTGCTGGTGCTATGGGAAGATTGGTCACTTTGTCCTGGACTGTAGGTTCAACCCAACATGACCCAATGCAAAGAGAGTGCAGACCACCCAATGGTGTAGTGTCCCAGTTTATCCCCCTAACAAAAACCAAGGGCCCAAATCAAATTAGGTACCTAAGGGAAAGTAATTTTTCTTGCATGTGTGTCCAAATGCCAACAGTTCGCCCATTTGGTATTTGGACAGTGGCTGCTCCAGCCATATGAATGGAATAAGGAGTTATCTAAGAAACTTCACCCTATTGGAGAATGTACCAACAATGATATTTGGAGGTTTAGAAAAGGGGTGACCAAAGTTTATGGCAACATCTTAAATGGGTTAGTTACCATCACAAAGGTAGCTTATGTGGAGGGATTGAACCACAAGCTGATAAGCATAAGTCAACTTTGTAATTTAGGTTATGTTATTGTATTCCACAAGGATATGTGCCTAGCTAAGAAATCCTTGGACTCTGAGGCTACCTTAACTGGCACTAGGAATGGAAATGTATATCGCTTAAATTTTCTTTCAATCAAATTCTTCCATGCCTCTTTTTCTTGTAGCTAATGAAGGAGAATCTATGTGTTCAATGCCATAAGAGACTTGCTCACATTAATTACAATACCATAGACAATCTTTTCTCTCTAGACATAGTCAAAAATAGACCCAGTATTAAGTGCATTAAGGAAGGTCCCTGTCATGCATGCCACTTGGCAAGCAAACTAGGACAAGCTTCAAAAGCATCTCCCTTAAAGACTCTTCTAGGTCCTTATTTCTATCGCGCATAGATCTATTTGGTCCTCTGTCAGTTCACAGCTTAGGAGGGAAGGCTTACACTCTTGTTAATGTTGATGATTATTCAAGGTTCCCTTGGGTATTCTTCCTTCATAAGAAGCCTGATACCTTAAACATCTTGAAGAATTTTGTCAGGAAAATCTATAATGAGATGAGCTGCACTGTAGTCAAATTCAGAAGTGACCATGGCACAAAATTTTAGTCTGGTGTAACACCCTGCCAGTACGAATAATATAACAGTAGGTCCAGCCGGGACCCCACGCCATACTAACCACACTAGCTAGGAGTTAAAAGGTGATAAACAGAAAGAAACTACAATAGAGTATACTAAACACTAGCGGAAGCATAAAGATTTAACATTTCAATTAGAATTGTCCACTATCGTAGGAATGAAACCATGAAATAGAGTTATGTCCTTAAGGCCTTACATTCAACAAATGTACTAAAACTCCAAAACATACATCGGCACGCAGGCCGGCAATACATGAGAAAGCTAAAAAGGGAGGCTGGCCTTCAAGGGCCAACTCAGCAAAAGGGGCCACCGCCCGCTATTTCCCGCTAGGCTCACCTGCACCTGCATAAGAACATTCCACCAAGCGGTGGCAAACAAAGTAACGGTCAGCACAGCTGACCAAATTATATCGACCACACCTCTTTCTCGAGGTGGCGGAGATTCTACCCTGCAAGCAAGCCATACTAGCACAAGTACTAAATAAAGAAAGTGCAACTACACAAGGTGAGGTTTCAAGCACATTCAATCTTCTAGGTTGAGCATCAAAAAGGAGGGAATCTAGGTATGCACATGATGTTAGTTGGGTTCACCCGAAGGTTCCCCACAACTGCCTAAACAACCGCATGAGGCTAACAACATCAATTCCACAAACACTCCACCGTAAGGGCCATCGCCTTAGGTGGGAAAAAGAGCTTTTGGTCGGTCTAGGTAAAACACCTTCCACGACCTCTCCCATGATCGCACGGCTTTCATGAGGTAGGGACCTCTTGCCGATCTGCATGGAAACGGGTTCGGTTTAGCTTTGCTCGTGCTCTAATCGTCGCGATCTATCGCACGACGTGGGTACGGCTTCGCCTCGGCCCGTAAGGGTTTAGCACTTTCAAGTGCTACACAATTATAAGCTACGCACTTAATCCCTTCACAAGGATCTAGGCTTCACAAATACTCAAATAAGGGAGGTATAATATGCTCCGCATCAATTTCGCGGTGAAGGTTTGCCTTCATCCAATCTCAAAGCATGGGGCTTTCGTTAGGATCTTCACAAGACGCCTACACTTAAATCCCACACTACTTTAGACGATTTCACGGAGTCATTCTCCGGTACGCATTCTAGGCTTAACCTAAATGCAACGTCGCAATCCAAGCATCACCGATTCGGGCTCACGGCCACGAATAGGCTTCACACAAAATGCCTAAATCCGCACGACTACCGGATTTTCTACATGCAATATGCCGGGGACGGACACAATCGACCCGGAGTTCCGAAGAACTTGAGGGAATCCTACACTTCACCCATTTGGTGAAAGAGATCCCTCATGCAAGCATAGAGAAATGAAGGAGAGGACAAAAGACAAGTCCAAACAATGGGAGAAGGAATCGTTACCCTAGGAGCGTTCTTTTTCGCCATGGATCCGAGATTCTAGACGGAGGGAAATGACCGCACCGGGCTGCACTCTCCAGATCTGGAAACGGCTCGCGAAACGGAGCTCCGGAGCTCCGTCAATGGCAGAATCTCACTTCTTCTTCCTTGCCTCCTTCTTCTTCCTCTAGGTTTGGAGAGAGAAAAGCCTCAAAAGAATGAGGGTTTAACTCCTCTCACAAGCCCTAAGACCCTCCAGCAACTAATCCTAGCCATTGGATCGAATTCCAAAGGATTTGGACGGCCGGATCGTCTCCTCCGCTCAAAATCGCGGAGCAGATAAACAGCGCGCACGATCACAGGCGCACGATCACTGGTCGTCCGCGAAGAGGAGAATGGTCGTGCGATAAGCCGAGACAGAACTCCGATTCCTTGCGGGTTACGCACGATCATTGGCGCACGATCACTGGTCGTGCGCGAAGAGGACAATGGTCGTGCGCATTGACCTGATGTGGAATTTTTAGCCTATCTCGAGCGCAGCACTACCACTCCGCCTACCTCGCTGAACCACGATCTTTGGGGTGTTACAACTCCACCCCCCTTAAAAGAATTTCGTCCCGAAATTTCGAAAACAGTAATAGCAGGAATTTACAGTTTTTAAAGAAAATTTACCTGAGAGAAATAGCTCGGGGTACTCCGCAAGCATCACTTGCTCTCTCTCCCAAGATAGCTCCTCTCGGCCGCTATTATCCCACCGGACTTTTACTATCTGAATGGACTTGTTCCGCAACTGCTTTACCTCGGTATCCTCGATGCGTAAGGGCTTGACTTTCGTCGACAACCCACTATCAACCGGCACTTTGCCAACCGCAACGATATGAGTAGGCTCTTGCACTGCCTTCCTCAGAACTGAAATGTGAAACACGTCGTGCAGACCGCTTAGCTCTGCAGATAGTGCAAGCCGATAAGCCGCATCACCAATACGTTCCACAATCTCAAACGGTCCTAAGTACCTTGGACTGAGCTTTTTCAAGCGTCGGATCCTTGATACCCCTTTGAACGGTTTGATCTTCAGGTAAACCCGGTCACCGACGGCGAACTCTAGGTTCCTATGCTTGGCGTTGTAATATTTTGCTTGCCTATCCTGGGCAATCAATAGCCATTCACGAATAGTTCGGATCGTCGAAGTTGGTTCCTCAACATCCTTTCGCTTCAATAGCTTAGTATCGCCCATTTCCGCCCAAGACAACGGCGTACGACACTTCTTACCATAGAGGGCCTCGAAGGGAGCCATCTTTATACTGGTTTGGTAGCTATTATTGTAGGCGAATTCGATCATATAGAGATGATCTTCCCACTTCTTTCCAAAATCTAGAGCGCACATTCAGAGCATATCCTCCATAGTCCTATTGGTCCTCTCGGTCTGTCCATCCGTTTGCGGGTGGAAGGTCGTGCTGAAATTCAATTTAGTGCCCAACAGTTCATGGATAAGCCTCCAATCTTTCGATGTGAAACGCCCGTCACGATCGCTGACGATGCTACGAGGGACACCGTGCAGCCGCACAATACTATCGACATAGAGCTTCGCTAGCTTTTCTACAGAATCATCCTTCCAGTTCGGAATAAAATGCGATACTTTTGTCCGTCTGTCCACGACCACCCAGATGGCGTCGTTTCCATGCTGAGAGTTCGGCAATCCGTGCACGAAATCCATCGAAATATCGTCAAACTTCCATTCCGGAATCGGCAAGGACTTCAAAAATCCACCGGGACGCTGACATTCCACCTTCACCAACGCGCAAGTGTTACACTTGGCCACGTAGAGGGCAATGTCTTTCTTCATACCCGGCCACCAGAAAAGTTTCTTCATGTCCATGTACATTTTCGTGCTTCCCGGGTGGATAGAGTACTTGGTATGATGATCCTCGTACATCAACTCCGCCCGTAGAGTACCAACGTTTGGGACGCACAATTTGCCATTCTTCCACATAAGGCCATCTTCGAAAGAGAAATCAGCGTTTAACCCGTCAACGGTTTCCGCTTTAAAGCGTTTCATGCTCTCATCCAGCTCCAATGCCTGTCGAACTCAGTCGGCAAGGTGGTATTGAACCTCCGTCCAGTTCAAGCATGCTGAAGTAGACGCTCTTCGATCAACGCAAATGATCTCCATTTCTTCCAGCTCACGGATTAGACGCTCATCGTGCATCAAAATCAAATTTGCTTGAGCGGGAGCCCGACGACTCAATGCGTCCGCAACTACATTTCCCTTTCCAGGAGTATATTTGATGTCGAAGGTGTAGTCCCCAAGGAACTCCAACCACCTCGTTTGACGCATATTCAACTCCCTTTGATCCAGCAAGTACTTGAGGCTCTTGTGGTCGGTAAAGATGTCGATCTTCACGCCATACAAATGATGCCTCCAAAGCTTAAGAGCAAATACCACGGCCGCTAGCTCCAAATCATGGACCGGGTAATTCCTCTCATGAACCTTCAACTGCCGGGAGCCGTAGGCAATTACCTTACCGAACTGCACTAAGACACAACCCAAACCACTCCCTGAGGCGTCGCTATAAATTTCATAGCCTTCCGTACCACATGGCGAGCATAGAATGGGCGCCGTGGTCAGACGGCTCTTCAGCTCTTCAAAAGCTCGTGCGCACTTAGGCGACCAAACGAACTTATGATCTTTCCTAGTCAATTTAGTGAGAGGAAGTGCAATCCTCGAGAAGTTTTCCACAAAGCGCCTATAATAGCCGGCAAGTCCTAAGAAACTTCGGACTTCCGCTACGTTTTTCAACAAAGGCCAGGCTCGGATCGCTTCTATCTTCGACGGATCAACCGCAATTCCATCTCCACTAACGACGTGACCAAGGAATGCTACTGACGGTAGCCAAAACTCGCACTTGGAGAACTTGGCATATAGCTGACTCCTCCTCAAGGTGCTCAGAACGGCGTGCAGATGCCCTACATGCTCCTCTTCCGATTGAGAGTATACCAAAATGTCGTCAATAAAGACGATCACAAATTGATCCAAATACTCACGGAACGTCCTATTCATTAAGTCCATGAATACCGACGGTGCATTAGACAGACCGAACGGCATCACCGTGAACTCATAGTGCCCAAAGCGGGTACTAAATGCTGTCTTTGGAATGTCACATTCCCTTATCCGCAGTTGGTAATAGCCGGACCTTAGGTCCAGTTTGGAGTATACCGTCGACCCAACCAGCTGGTCGAATAGATCATCGATTCTTGGAATCGGATATCGGTTCTTCTCGGTCAACTTGTTTAGCTCTCGATAATCGATACATAGACGCAAGCTCCCGTCCTTCTTTTTCACAAAGAGGACCGGTGCACTCCAAGGCGATGAACTTGGACGTACGTAGCCTTGCTCTAGCAGCTCTTGCAATTGGACCTTCAGCTCTGCCAATTCCTTCGGCGCTATCCGGTACGGTGAGCGGGCCACAGGTTTGGCACCTGGCACCAACTCGATACAGAAATCAATCTCCCGATGAGGCGGGGCCCCAGGGAGTTCGTTAGGAAACACGTCGGCGTACTCCGCTACGACTGGGACATCACATAACCTGGGCTTTGGCTCCGAAGTCTCCAACAAGGTGAAGAACAACTCAGCGCCTTTTCTCACTGCCTTAACCACTTGGAGAGCAGACATCAGCGTCTTGCTCGCTCCTCGAATACCGGCAAACGTGGTTTCTCCATCGGTGTTCCTTCCCAGAGTGATCTCCTTAGAATTGCAATCTATGCATGCACGCTGCTCCGAGAGCAAGTCCATGCCGAAGATCACATCGAATTCAGCTAACGGTAATAACGATGCTTCCAAATCGAAATCCTGATTTCCGATCCGCACCTTCACACGGCTCTTCCTATCCGCAGACATGCGAGATCCATTGGGTAGCATTACTTCTAATCTATCCTCTACGAAGGTAGATGGCACTCCGATTCGCACCACGAAGTCCTCGGACAGAAAAGAGTGCGATGCACCCGTATCAAATAGAGCTCTCGCCGGATAGTTGAAAATTAGGACAAAGCCTAATTGCACACGAATAAAACATACAGTTGCACAACAGTATAATCACAAATAGCTATGCAAAAGCTAATTTTTGATTCATACCTGTGACAACATCAGCTTGTCGTATGGCTTCTTGCTGGCCAAGCGAGTAGACTCTCGGCTGAGTCGGAGTAATGTGCTGGGAAGCCGAAGACTCCGCAGCTTTACCCTTTTCCGCAGCTCGAGCATAGTCCAATGCTCGATTTTCTGCCTTCGGGGGACCACTTCGACACACTGCGGCCTTGTGTCCCACCTTCCCGCAGGTGAAACACGTGATAGGACTCCGCACAGTCGTTGCTCCCGAAACATTTGAGCTATTTTGCTCCGCCGGTTTGAACTTCCTTTTGTTCTTTCTGAACTCTGACTTGGACTGAGAGACCGGCACATGAAACTCAATTTTCTTTGCCACAACTTTTGCTTGTACCCTCTTCATGTCCAACTCTAGGGATCTGGCAGTTTGGACCATCACCTGGAAACCTAACGTCATAGGGCCTGCAAGGAGCAGCCTCAACTCGTCCCGAAGACCTTCATAGAACTTGTTCGTCTTTGTCTCTTCGTCTTCCATCATAGGCCCTGCATAACGACCCAGCTTAGTGAACTCGTGCAAGTACTCATCCACTGAGCTGTCGCCTTGAGTTAACTTCAGAAACTGGTTCTGCAACGCAATGCGTTGGGCAGAAGGAATATACCTTTGAAGAAAAGACTTTGAGAACTCCGCTATCGTGATCTCGGTAATCTCCCTGCCTCCGAACTTGTGCACTTCCTGCTCAGCCCACTAACGCTCTGCCTCTCCGTTAAGGAGGAAGGTGGCTAAAGTGACCATCATAACTTCTTCTGTTGTTGTCGCCCTTAGAATCTTCCTAACCGTTGACAGCCAGTCCTCCGCCTCCGTTGGGGATCCGGTCCCCGAGAAAGTTGGAGGATGGAAGCTTAGAAAGTGTTGCAGCTGTTAATCACGCGCTCGCGCAACAACTACACGCTCTACAGGACGCTCCACCCTTTGCACCACCGCAGGTTCCACTGCAGCCACTAGCACAGGGGTCTCAACCCTCGGTTCCACCGCAGGTCCCACTGCAGGTTCGATCACCGGGGCCGCATCTGTATTAGGCGTAGCAGGCTGTGCAAGCCTTTGCGGTTGAGCATTGATCATCGCGAAGACAGCTTCTGCGATTAACCTGATCATCTCAGCAGGAGGAGTGGTCGCTGGCACTTCAGCCGACCCACTACTTTCAGCAGTGTTACGGGGTTGAGACGGCCCCGCACCACTTCTAGTCGCCTCTAATCGTGTAAGACACAATTTAGTGACTGAAAACATAGCAAACAACAATCATGGAACGCTCAGGTTCCGCAAACAAGTATGTTTTCCCATTCCTAAGTGGACATTCTTATTAGTTTTTGTCGTTTTAGGTGAATGCACATCCCGTGCACACCACCCCTTAAAAGGAATTCGTCCCGAATTCGCTAAACTACGGATCGACGCCTTAAGTCCGATACCAAATTGTAACACCCTGCCAGTACGAATAATATAACAGTAGGTCCGGCCGGGACCCCACGCCATACTAACCACACTAGCTAGGAGTTAAAAGGTGATAAACAGAAAGAAACTACAACAGAGTATACTAAACACTAGCGGAAGCATAAAGATTTCACATTTCAACTAGAATTGTCCACTATCGTAGGAATGAAACCATGAAATAGAGTTATGGCCTTAAGGCCTTACATTCAACAAATGTACTAAAACTCCAAAACATACATCGGCACGCAGGCCGGCAATACATGAGAAAGCTAAAAAGGGAGGCTGGCCTTCAAGGGCAACCTCAGCAAAAGGGGCCACCGCCCACTATTTCCCGCTAGGCTCACCTGCACCTGCATAAGAACATTCCACCAAGTGGTGGCAAACAAAGTAACGGTCAGCACAGCTGACCAAATTATAATGACCCCACCCCTTTCCCGGGGTGGCGGAGATTCTACCCTGCAAGCAAGCCATACTAGCACAAGTACTAAATAAAGAAAGTGCAACTACACAAGGTGAGGTTTCAAGCACATTCAATCTTCTAGGTTGAGCATCAAAAAGGAGGGAACCTAGGTATGCACATGATGTTAGTTGGGTTCACCCGAAGGTTCCCCACAACCGCCTAAACAACCGCATGAGGCTAACAACATCAATTCCACAAACACTCCACCGTAAGGGCCATCGCCTTAGGTGGGAAAAAGAGCTTTTGGTCGGTCTAGGTAAAACACCTTCCACGACCTCTCCCATGATCGCACGGCTTTCATGAGGTAGGGACCTCTTGCCGATCTGCATGGAAACGGGTTCGGTTTAGATTTGCCCGTGCTCTAATCGTCGCGATCTATAGCACGACGCGGGTACGGCTTCGCCTCGGCCCGTAAGGGTTTAGCACTTTCAAGTGCTACACAATTATAAGCTACGCACCTAATCCCTTCACAAGGATCTAGGCTTCAAAAATACTCAAATAAGGGAGGTATAATACGCTCCGCATCAATTTCGCGGTGAAGGTTTGCCTTCAACCAATCTCAAAGCATGGGGCTTTCGTTAGGATCTTCACAAGACGCCTACACTTAAATCCCGCACTACTTTAGATGATTTCACAGAGTCATTCTCCGGTACGCATTCTAGGCTTAACCTAAATGCAACGTCGCAATCCAAGCATCACCGATTTGGGCTCACGGCCACGAATAAGCTTCACACAAAATGCCTAAATCCGCACGACTACCGGATTTTCTACATGCAATGTGCCGGGGACGGACACAATCGACCCGGAGTTCCGAAGAACTTGAGGGAATCCTATACTTCACCCATTTGGTGAAAGGGATCCCTCATGCAAGCATAGAGAAATGAAGGAGAGGACAAAAGACAAGTCCAAACAATGGGAGAAGGAATCGTTACCCTAGGAGCATTCTTTTTCGCCATGGATCCGAGATTCTAGACGGAGGGAAATGACCGCACCGGGCTGCACTCTCCAGATCTGGAAACGACTCGTGAAACGGAGCTCCAGAGCTCCGTCAATGGCGGAATCTCACTTCTTCTTCCTTGCCTCCTTCTTCTTCCTCTAGGTTTGGAGAGAGAAAAGCCTCAAAAGAATGAGGGTTTAACTCCTCTCACAAGCCCTAAGACCCTCCAGCAACTAATCCTAGCCATTGGATCGAATTCCAAAGGATTTGGACGGCCGGATCGTCTCCTCCGCTCAAAATCGTGGAGCAGATAAATAGCGCGCACGATCACAGGCGCACGATCACAGGCGCACGATCACTGGTCATGCGCGAAGAGGAGAATGGTCGTGCGATAAGCTGAGACAGAACTCCGATTCCTTGTGGGTTACGCACGATCATTGGCGCACGATCACTGGTCGTGCGCGAAGAGGACAATGGTCGTGCGCATTGACCTGATGTGGAATTTTTAGCCTATCCCGAGCGCAGCACTACCACTCCGCCTACCTCGATGAACCACGATCTTTGGGGTGTTACATCTGGAGCCATGAAAGAATTTAGCCAAGCATTGGGTATCATCCAAGAATTTTCCTCACATAGAACTCCTCAACAAAATGGAGTTACAGAGAGGAAAAATAGAACCTTAAAAGAGGCTAGCAGGGTAATGCTTAGAGACTCCTCTATACAAGAATACTTTTGGGCAGAGGCTGTTAATACAACTTGTCATGTTATAAACATGGCCTCTATCATCAAAGATCACA
The DNA here is from genome assembly GCA_033032865.1 of Dactylorhiza incarnata. Classification (NCBI taxonomy): domain Eukaryota; kingdom Viridiplantae; phylum Streptophyta; class Magnoliopsida; order Asparagales; family Orchidaceae; genus Dactylorhiza; species Dactylorhiza incarnata. Next base: position 4,791,249 of record JAWHQI010000218.1, on the reverse strand, counting down.
AGAAAACTCACTATGAGCTGATGAAAGGCAAAAAACCTACATTATCCTACTTCAAAATCTTTGGGAGCAAATGCTATGTACTCAATAATGGAAAATCCAAACTAACTAAGTTTGCTGAGAAAAGTAGTGAATGTAGTTTTGTTGGCTACAACTCCTATATCAAAGCATATATGGTGTACAACATTAATACCCAAGCAGTTGAAGAATCTATACATGTTGTATTTGATGAGACTACCCTTATTCATAAAGGCTAGTCTAGTTTGTTAGTGGATGTAGGTTCAATAGAAAGAATGGAGAAGCTATCCATTGAGGATAAGGATGAAACCTCAGGAGGAGACAGAGACCATCCAATGATAATAGAGATGGAAGAAGATGATGTAGAAGGATTGGAAACAGCTGAAGAGGTACAACCTGAAGAACCTACAATAGAAGAGATCCCAAGAAGACTGTCTGTTGCACTTAGACAAATTAGACATCATCCTTAGGAGAAAATCATAGGGGTTGTCAATCAAGGAGTGATGACACGGAGCAGAGCACTAAATGAAGCATTATATTTAAGTTTTCTTTCGCAAATTGAACCCATAAAATTTGATGAAGCAAATCAGGACCCATTCTGGATTGCTGCAATACAGGAGGAACTAAATCAATTTACAAGATGTAAGGTATGGAAGTTAGATCCCAGACCCCAAGTACACAACATTATTGGAACCAAGTGGGTCTATAGAATCAAGTTGGATGAGAATGGGTCATTACTAAGAATAAAGCAAGGTTGGTAGCAAAGGGCTACAGACAGGAAGAGTGCATTGACTTTGATCAGACCTTTGCCCATGTTGCAAGACTGGAGGCTATAAAATTGTTCCTAGCTTATGCAGCCTATAAAGGATTCAAAGTTTACCAGATAGATGTGAAATCAACCTTCCTAAATAGTGACCTCAAGGAAGAAGTATATGTTGAACAACCCTCAGGTTTTGTTGATTCAACTCATCCTGACTTTGTTTATTTCCTTAGAAAGGGATTATATGGTTTGAAACAGGCTCCCAGATCCTGGTATGAGACACTGTCAAGCTTTCTCATTGAAAATAAGTTTTCAAGAGGGAAGATTTACAAGACCTTGTTCCTAAGGGAAGTAAAGGGCATGATCTTGCTAGTGCAGATCTTTGTGGATGACATTATCTTTGGCTCTGCAGATGACTATCTCTGCAAGAAATTTGCCAATTTAATGCAGGGAAAGTTTGAAATGAGCAGTATGGGAGAGCTCAAATACTTTTAGGTCTCTGAGGGAAATAATCTGCAGATGGTATATTCATCTCTCAGACCAAATTCATTAAAGAGCTAGTCAAGAAATTTGGACTAGAGAGTGCTTCTTCTATGAAGACTCCCATGGGATCCAATGTGTCTATGGACAAGGATGAGAAGGGAATACCCTTTGATGAAACCAAGTACAGGTACATGATTGGGTCTTTGCTCTACCTAACTACAAGTAGGACTAATATTAAGTTTGCCACATGTGTCTATGCTAGATATCAGGTGAACCCCAATGAATCTAATCATACCTCTGTCAAGAGGATTTTAAAATACCTGAAGGGTACACCTAATCATGCTCTATGGTACCCTAGGAACACTAACTATGAACTAACAGGGTATTCAGATGCAGATTTTGCAGGGTGCAAAGAGAATAGGAAGAGTACTACAAAGGCTTGTCAATTCCTTGGAGGCAGACTGATCTCAAGGAGCAGTAAGAAGCAGACAAGTGTGGCAATGTCTACAGCAGAGTCAGAATACATCTCTGCAAGAAGTTGATGTGCTCGGTTGCTATGGATCCAGCATCAACTTGAAGACTACAATCTGAAGATGACCAAAACACCCCTATTTTGTGACTCCTTAAGTGCTATCTCAATTGCTAAGAACCATGTCTCATATAGCAGGACTAAACATATTGAGATCAGGTATCACTTCATTAGGGAGCATGTGGAGAATGAAGATATCACTCTTGAGTTTGTCCCCACAGACAAATAAGTTGACGATACAATCACAAAGACCAATTGGGGATGTTAAACTTAGTATAACTTCTTTAAATTCTCTTTATTACTAATCATTTCATCCTTAGAAATAGGTCAAGCTAGGTATTGAAGAAGTCTCTCACAAGGGTTGAACATGGGCTAAATCAAACAAGAATCAGAAGAAGCTTATCATTGAGACACCTCATAGTCTCGACGATACAATCCAGTATCTCAATGGCATAAGGCCTATTTTGACGACAAAATGATCAGGTTGGAAATCTGCATAATGATGACACATTTCCACGAAACACTGGCATATTGTCAAAATATGACTCAGATACTAATCACAATATTAGATCATCTAGGCCGTCCGTCAGATCTTCAGTACGCACTATCAAGTACGCTCCTCCTTATCTACCTCCACTATAAATAGAGTGAATGCTTAGGATAAAAATTATGCTCTCATTTGCCCTAAGTCTTTCCCACAACAAAACTCCATTCCTCCTCCGACAACTGCCATTTCTCCCAATACACCTGCCATGGCTCCCAAGAAGGAAGAAAGTTCTGTGGTCTCAGGTTGTGAGCTCCAGCGAGGAGGCTTCAATGCTTGTTCAGAGGAAATTAGATCTGTAATAGGACAGCTGAAGCCCCTAGGACTTAAATACCTGCTATGTGAACCTTGCGTTGTTCTCCACCGCAAACTACTGGAATTTTATGAAAATGCAAGACTCAACAGCTCCGCAACCTCTGTGAAGTCTGTGGTTGCTGGAAAGAAAGTGAAGATCAACGTAAAGAGCCTAGGAAAAATGCTACGTCTGCCTCAATTGACAATAGACTAATTAGAGGAGGAAGTGTCCCATGAAGACCTCTCAGCAAGTTACACCTGGTGTGGACACTCAAGAAAGACCTACGAGTCTATTAAACGAGCAGACTTCAACTAGAGAGGAAAGCTTCTGGCTGATATCATCGGCAAAGTTCTTCTCTGCAAGCCGGGTTCTCATGTCCGGATTCCAAGGAAATGTTTCAAGTGATGAGCCAGGTTATACTCTCCAAAAGGGTAGACTGGAGGGAGCTCCTGTTTCACAAGATTAAGAGCTCTTCGCAGAACCCATCCTTTGGACGAATTCTAAGCATCTACCTGCTAAAATCCCTTGGGGAAGTGCTCATCAGAAATATGGGAGTGCCCTTACACTACTCTAAAAGGCTGGGCTCCAAGATGCTGGACAGATGGGATAGGTCAAACTCCAAAGGACCTCAGACCTCCTCATCTGTTAAGTAGAAGAAATCCAAGAAGGATAGCAAGAAGGCTTCCTTAGAGGACGAAGAGACATCCAACAACTCTGAAGAGGGATGAGCCCCAGCTAAGTAGACCCCTGCACAGATTGAGGGGGAGACGCCCCTGCCCCCTGGTGCCTCAGAGAAAGAAGCAGCACCTGCTAGCAAAGAGGTGCCTGAAGAAAGAAGAGACCCAATTCTAGCAAGTGCTCCAGTTGATGGAGAGACCTATCTGGGGTCCTCCACCATGGAAGCACCAGTAGAAAATATCCCATAGATATCATCCTAGACTCACCATCTGACAGTCCAAGATAAGATCCAGTAGTATTTGAAAATCTTGAGCCCTCCATTGGGCTAGAACTAATTCTGGCTAGCAAGATAGTATTGGATCTTGAGGCGCCCTTAGAGGGGCGGGGGGGGGGGGGTGAATAAGGGTTTTAGAAAACTTTAATATTTAATAGAAGACTTTTGATATTTTATGTTGAATTAAGTTAAATCAAGAGTAAAGAGATTGGAATAATGAAATCAATTTTATTCACCATGAAATTGCATGATTATCATTTATAAAATTGATTACAAAATCTGAATTCTATGATGCTAGAAATCGAGGTGAATAATGAAAGACTCTTTTCATTTTCTATACCGACTCGTATCCCCACGAACCGGTTGGCTTTAGCCGATCTCTCCCCAGATATGGCCTCAAGCCGCTTTAGCCAATCTATCACCAGAAAGGCCTCGAGCACCCCCTAGATTTACTCCCTAGACCTAGTCGCCAACATGAGGGGAATTCCTCCCTAAGTCTTACCCAGACCTATTCGCCAATCTGCGGCGAATTCACAAACCGATTACAAAGATGAAATAAAGAACAAAATACAAATATAAAACTCCCTATGAGGTAATCTGAAGGAGACGCTGAAGAATCACTGAAGATCGTTGAAGTCCAAGCGTGCGTTCTTCGCGTTGAGTTAGAATGTTGATCCAAGCCCCCTTTGTTTCCTCCTTTTGAAATATGAGTGGGAGATGTGTTTGTCTGGAAATATGGGCCTCATAAAGTTTCTGAAGTGCTGGAATAGGGCTCTTAGCTATCAGTTGTAAGAGACGTCGAAATCATCCAATTTATAGACTTTGAGCAAATGCCAGCGTTAAGTGCTAACGCCTGGCGTTGACCATGTATATCAACATTTTGATGGCTCAAATCTTCAGAAGAGGAAGGAGATTCTGCACTTTAGGAATAGTTTTATTTTAGGCAATATCAACGTCAGCGTTAAGGCTAACGCGGGCATTGGGCAAATCATTCCTAAAGTTCTTCCTGCAATCACGGCTGCTTTCTCCTTGCCAAATTCATCGATCGGATAGCGCCCTGTGTTAAGACTAATGCCTGGTGTTGAGTTTCTTTCTTTAATCAGCTGGCATGCTATTTCGTTGAATAGAATCTTCGTCGAATGTCTGATTTCGTCGAACGCAGTTTCATTTTGTCGAACACCACTCATTTCATCGAACAACAATTTATTTCATCGAACGCCATTTTCGTCGAACGGATAGTGCCCGGCGTTAATCTTAACGCCTGGCATTGAGTTTAATCTTTAATCGGCTGGCACGTCATTTCGTCGAACAGAAAATTTCGTCGAATACATTTCGGCGAATGGGCTTCTTCTTTCGTCGAACACCAATTTCATCGAACGCCAGATCATTGAATGCAGTTTTCATTTCGTCAAACGGAGCTTCAGTTCTCAGCAGTTTCCTTCTCAGCGGTTTCCATTTCGTCGAACGCTAGTTCGTCGAACGCAGCTTTCAGTTCGTCGAACGCAGCTTTCATTTTGTCGAACGCAACTTTTCATTTAGCGCTAACGCCCAGCATTAAGCTTAATGTCTGGCGTTAAACAGCTTTCAATCCTTCAGCTTGTGGTTAGTGTAAGACCATTGTTCCAGCAACCTGGTGTCATAACTGTCCAAACCTGCATGCTAAAAACACAATGGCAACAAGATCAAATACAAGTAGGATTTGTTATTCTCAAATCAAAGGGATGCGGAAAACCATTTTCCAACAATCTCCCCCTTTTGATAATAACAAATCCAATTAGAGATAAATCAGATTCATAGATAAGGAATTTGTGTTTTTATAAAGATATATGACACGCAGCAATTATAAGATAATGATAGGCATTACAGTTCATTGAACATTGTGCTCCCCCTACAAAAATGCTCCCCCTTAGTGAATACTCCCATAAACTAGATACATGCTCCCCCTTAATCTAGTGAATCCTACTCCGTTAATCAATATGATTTAGCATTTTATTCTCCCCTTTGTTATTAGCAAAAGAGGGTGGATTGAAACAAAACTAGAATAAAGAAGACAAGAGTTGGGACATAACTAAGAGAGGATTATGAGTTTTGTGTAAACAAAAAGTAAGTCATGATCGAGCTAAGGGAGAGAGTAGCACAACGGAAAAATATATGATAAGCGTGAAAGAACATTAATGAAAATAATCACTTACCTTTTTAAATTAATTTTAAGAGTTCTAGTACTTGTGTAAGTGAGATGCAATGTTGTCTGACAAGTACAAGTAAAAAATTAGCATGAAAACAAATGTAGGAAAGTATGAAATGCGGAAAGAAAAAAAATTAAAAAGATTAATATTTTTGAATAGTTTGACCATTTCAACATTTGAGCATTTGAACTTTGAAAATTTTCTTAACAAATAGGCAAGCATGAATTAACATATTAAAAAAGATAATACCTACAATGTAACCAATTCGTATTTCAAGTAAAGAAAACATTGTAGAAACCATGCATTGCAATCTAGTGCTTTTACTCAAGGTAATAGATAATTATGTAATTTTGCATTAGGATCCAATTCTCATGAGTAGAAGCTTAATGAAAATCAATGATGTGTACATTAGGTGTTTTGATAAAAGTATACAGGTGAAATAATCAAAACATATGACATATGTAGTGAAATAGTAACAACATTAAGATTGTAATCATATAATTACTTTCACACATCACATCTAGAATAAAATTTCAAAGCACATAACATAAGTACAACTACCAAGGTGCTTCGCCCACACAATGCTCATTAAGACTTATCAGGGAGTGAAGTATTGCTTGGGGGATCACATAAGCATTTCTTATAAAATTTATATTTTTAGTGATCCGGTGTACAAATAGAAGTGATAAAAAGAAATATGTTTGCACAAGACACTTTACAATTCTTTCCAAGGTGCTCAACCTCACAGTGCTCATTAAGAAGTAGTGCTTGGTGGAGTTATCCTTGGCTTTTTATTTTAGATTTTTATTAAGGGCCAAAGGACTCCAAATTCACTTGTTGTTGCAAACAATAATATTATTGAAATAACACTTCTATATTGTGCATGAAATTTATTTTTGAAAGACGATGTAGGTAATTTAGACATACAACTTAATATGTTAAAACTATTACACTACACAATCATGCAAGACTAAGATTATGAGCACATGTAGATTACCAAAATAATGAGTTTATGAATCATTGATTAACATAAAGCATTACTCATACTTAGGCGCATGCTAGACATTCATACACAATTATCTATAGACTATTTCATTGCACATAATCAGATTAAGGTCAAAGCATGAAGATAAAACAATGTTTAGGAAATTTGAAATTAAAATTAGTCATTGAAGGCTATCTTTAAGTGTATGCCAAAAACAATTTTGACCTTTTGAAACAAAAATAACTAAGATGTTTGCTCTTGTGAAATTTTATAGTCAAACTATAATTTTGTAAAGAGTTAAAGCAAAACAAATAACAACAACATTTTGAATTATTTGAAATTTTTTGTATTTTGGAATAAAACTAACCAAATTAATAATACAATAATTTCAAATGTGAGAAAATAAACATAGAAAAATTATTAGAAAATTATTAGAAATATTTTGGAAAAATCAGAAATTCAATTTTGCCAAAATAGCTAACACCTGGCGTTAAGTAGTTAACGCCGAAGCAGTACTCAATTTTTGAGACTTTTTGAAAAAATTTCTTTTGTCATAGATAGCATATATATATAGACCTTCTTAGGCTAGATATTTCAGAGACGTTGGAAATGGTTAGAAGGCTACTCAAGCATGTTTTATTTGTTCAAAAATGGATTTTATATATTTATTTGGTTTTCATATATTTATGTTTTACATGATCAATAGAGCTCAAAAATGATAAAATATGCAAAACACAAAATAAGCATGTTCGATCAAGACAAGAATGCATGAATAATATAGTCATAAAGAGTGCCTGCAAAATATACGATATAGGAATGTCTTAGATAATGATACCCTAACTATATGCCTACACACTAGCCCCGTACTAAGTGACGGATGGGCATGAGGAGCTGCACACATGCCATAAGATGGGGTGTTAATGCCATATGCACACACTAGAGAATGCTCAACCTAGCACTCTTTCCCCCCAGTGCCTCGCAAGGCCCCATTGCAACCCCCCAGTTAAGGATAAGTCATGACATAGAGGTTAGGTCTTCTAATGCATACAATCTTACGCCCTCGTTATTGTGAGACACATAATGTGGGTGAATAATTATGGACATCCTAAGAATTTTGTTCTATGGAATAAATTTATAAATTATGGCTTTTATGAATGATTAATTTCTTATTATATTTGATATTAAAGCAACATAGTTTATTATGAGTTTTAACTTTCAATTGTTCTTCTTTAAGATTGATTCATTATGGTAATAATACGATATCTAGCATGGATGTTAATATTTATTAGTTGATAATGCTAGATATGATGAGTTTGAATGTAGTGTTATCACATAATGTTAATTGATATAATGTTGCATGTATTTAACAAAAGTAATTCAAATTTTAGACATAGAATAAAGTCATGATTCTAATTGATTTATTCATATACATATAGAGTTGATTCTATGGTCTAAAAATAAATGTGAAACATGCAAAACATAATAGATTCATATAATAATCTTGATCACAGACAATATGTTTGGAAGGAATAAGATCTTTTGTTAGTTATATTTGATGTTTGACTTAAAAGATCATATGATAATACATAATATAATTATGATCATTAATTTTATCACATAGAGATTTTGATACTCATAATTAATTATTGTAAGTGAAATATATAAAACAATTCATATTCAACCTTTTCAAAATATTAAAGAGAAAGATTGCAAGGTGAATGATGAATGCAATGAGAAACTATTTTTTGGTTATTTTTGAAAGGTTTTATAAATTTTCTCTTTGTTTTTTGAATATTAAACAACAACATATATTTTTAGTGATTTTTCAGAATTTTAAAATTACAGAAAATCAGATACTTGGGCTAGCGCTGGCGTTAGGTCCTAGCGCCTGCGTTAGCTCACAGAGAGTGCTTATTTTAATCATATAGCCTAGATTTTCTTCAATTTTGCTTCTGATTTTTATTAATTATTTTTGTACAATGTAAGGCCTGTCTAATGAAGTGAAGAGATGAGAAGAAATCCCAAAAAGTTGCGGAAGTTAAAATTTTAGTACACGGGTTTCATATTTATTAAAGCTCTATATTCATTAAACCTTAATTCTTGATTTTTGCACAACATATGCATGAGTGAAATGATCATAAATAAGTGAAATAATATTCATGCAATTTTTCATTTTCGGTTTGACATGATTATGATTAAACATACTAGGGGTAATAAAAAATGACGCAAATATATCAAATACCTAAGCAAAACTTGCGCATTTTATAAATTTAGCCTAATACCCCTAAAATCACCTTGTAAATCCATTTTGACACTTATTTCATTATGTCATAATAATATCATATGACAAATCTAGTTTTTCAAAATTTATAAGACTTTTAGGAAATGGATTTAGAAGGATAAAAATAAAAAGGATAAGTAGATCACTTGAAAAATGACATGACTTTTTATTAAACTTTATTCAATTTGATTTATTTATGAATTTTGGTTTAATATGAGAAAGTCATATCACAAGTTATATAAAGTGATCATATCATGATGGGTCAACAAAAAAGAAAAAAATAGGTTAGGCATATCATGAAGTAGATTGATGATATTTCATTTTTAGTTGATTTCTACTTCATGCAAATGATTGGATACTAATGAATGAGAGATTTAGGTATCCAAAGAGGACCGGGTGTGACGGTTCCTTTGGTACCCAAATACATCGCGTTTGCTTTTGGGGAGATATGATTGAATGGGCCCTTTTGAGTGGAGTTAGTGTTTCATCTTTAACTTTGGGCCTCCATTCAAACCTTGGTTTAATATTATTCTTATATGTGAAATTTCCATTGTGATAATCTTTATATTGATGATTATGATTGCAATGACTATTAGAAGTGTTGTTCATAGGAAATTTGTGTAGTTTTATTTTTAAGTTAAATATAAATGAATCATTATAAGGATGCCATAGGCCTAGATTAGATTATCCGATTAAATATTTAAAAATTTGTTTGACCACTTTTAAATGAGATTCTTTAGAATTAGCTTGAAATCTAGCACATAAGAAAATGACAAACATAATATCGGGTCTAGACGCGCTTAGATATAATAATGACCCAATCATTCCCATATATAGTGTTTGATCAACTAGATTATGGCTTCATCTTTTCCTAATTTTAGAGAAGCACTCATAGGACTGGAGGCTTGTTTTAAATTTTCAAATCCAAATCTTTTTAACATGTCATGAACATATTTAGATTGATTTATAAATATTCCATCATTTCTTTGTTTGATTTGAAAACCTAGAATATAAGTAAGTTCTCCTACCAAGCTCATTTCAAATTCATTTTGCATCACACTTACAACTTCATTACATAATTGGTCATTGGTGGCTCCAAAAATGATGTCATCTACATAGATTTGTAATATGATTAGATTATTATTAACATGTTTGACAAAGAGTGTATTATCAGCACTTCCCATTACATAATTGTGCTTTAATAAAAATGAAGTCAATCTTTCCTACCAAGCACGAGGCGCTTGCTTTAAACCATAAAGTGCATTATCTAGTTTAAAAACATGATTTGGGTATTTTTCATTTATGAAACTGGGGGGTTGTTCAACATAAACTTCTTCATTAATAATTCTATTTAAGAAGGCACTTTTAACATCCATTTGAAATAGTTTAAATATTTTGAAACTTGCAAAGGCAAGAAAAATTCGAATGGATTCTAAGCGAGCTACGGGTGCAAATGTTTCATCAAAATCTACCCCCTCGATTTGTGAATAACCTTGTGCTACTAAGCGAGCTTTGTTCCTAGTAATCCTATATTCACTATCTAATTTATTTTTGAAATTCATTTTAAGCCTATTACCGGATGATTTGATGGTCTTTCTATAAGATTCCAAACTTTATTACGTTCAAATTGTTCTAATTCTTCATGCATAGCTAAATACCGAAATTCATCATTTAGCGCGGTAGAGACATTTTTTTGGTTTAATTTCAGAAACAAAGCATAAATTAGAGAAGGAATCATGCATGGAAGAGCGTGTATTTACCCCTCTTGATGGTTCTCCAATGACAAGTTCCCTTGGATGATCTTTGTGGATCTAAGCACGCTTGGAAGCACAAACTCTTCTTGCACCGCCTTTATTTTTTTGTCAACTCCAAGTGGTTCAACATCATCATCCTCTAAGGGTGAAGGGGGTTCCTCTTCTTTTTCTACAGTATTAGAATCTACACAAGGAACAAGTTCATCAAACTTCACATGAATAGACTCTTCAACCATTTTAGACTTTTTATTGTATATCCTATATGCTTTACTAGTCGAAGAGTAGCCAAGACATATTCCTTCATCACATTTCTCATCAAATTTTGCTAATGCATCTTTGGTGTTTAAGATAAAGCATTGACACCCAAAAACATGAAAGTAGGATACATTAGGTCTCATTTTGTAGTATAATTCATATGGAGTTAATTTCAAAATTGGGCGAAGCATGACTCGATTTATAACATAACAAGATGTATTTACCGCTTCGGCCAAAATAGATCTAGGCAACCCATACTCGGATAGCATAGTGCGTGCAAGTTCCTGAATGGTTTTATTTTTCCTCTCCACCACACCATTTTGTTGGGGGTGCATGGAGCGGAAAATTCGTGTTTAATACCTAGATTATTACAAAAAGTGATGAAACAATCATTTTCAAATTCCCCTCCATGATCCGATCTAATGCACTTAATTTTTAAATCTAATTCATTTTGAATGTAATTGCATAGTTTTCTAAATTCACAAAAAGCATTGGATTTGGAGGTAAGAAATAGTGTCCAAGTAAATCTAGAGAAATCATCAATCAATAAAAATGTGTACTTTTTACCACCCAGACTACAAGTGCTAATTGGCCCAAATAGGTCCATGTGAATTAGTTGTAGGGGTCTAGTGGTGGACATTTCATATTTGTTTTTGAAAGATGTTTTAGAGAATTTTCCTTTTTGGCATGGCGGTATTAAGGTAGATAGGTTTCCATTAAGCATTGGTAAACTCAATATTTTATGTTTTGACAATTTTAAGACAAACTTGGTGCTGGTGTGACCAAGACGCCTATGCCATAATTCAAGTTCTTCATTTTTTGTGATTAGACATTTTAGTGACACACGTGATAGATCATGAAAACAAATTAAATAGACATTGTGAATTCTTGGTGTAGAGAGTACAATATCATTTGTCATAGGATCTATAATTTTGCACAAATTTGTAGAATACTCAAATAAAATATTAAGACCTTTATCACATAGTTGACTAATATAGATTAAGTTGTGTTTTAAGCCTTCTACATAAAAGACATTTGTAAGAGAGAAGGAATCGTTACCCACTGTACCGGTGCCTAAGATTCTACCTTTTTCATTTTCACCAAATGTCATCGTTTCTCCTTTCTACTTTATGAGGCTAGGAACTTAGCTTTCTTACCCGTCATGTGCTTAGAACAGCCTGAGTCCAAGTACCGCATGCCCTCCTTGTCCTTAGCCTGCCAACACACCTAAAAAGAAGATATTAGTGAAGATCTGGATACCCAAGAGGTTCCTCCCATAATATAGGTGGTGACCTTAGGTACCCAGATTTTTTTTAAAGTGCGCTTTCCCTTCTTCCTGTAAGAGTCTGTGGTGTGGCCAAAAAACAAACAAGCGGCACAGGCAACAAAAAGGGGTTGAGACCTTTTTCAGAGAATTTTGTTGACCCTTGCTGGTAGACAAGGAGGTAGACGGGGTGACAGAAATTTTTTTATAAAAAGAATTTTGGTTTCTGGAACCAGAGCTAACCCTAGCGTTAGAAGTTAACGCTTGGTGGTAGCTTCCCGAACCATACCCCTGCCCAAACATTGCAAAACCATAGAACTGGTTGCCCAAAATTATGTCCAGCGATTTTTGGCCAACCCCAAATTTGTTTATTGCCATTAAGATCATTGATTCGGGATTTTAAGGCGAAGGTTTCACTAACTAAATTTTCACACCTATTTGCAAAATTATCTTTTCATTTTCAATTTGAGAAAGAGATATTTTTAAACTTCTTTCTAAGTCTCCCTTTTGTTTTGTAAGAGATTCGATATTGGAGAGAGCCTTAGAAAGATCAATTTCTAGTTCTTTTGTCCTTGCTAAGTAATGATCATTTTCTTGGCAAGGCCCTATCTCTTTTCCCAAAGCTTTTACTTCCTTTTTTAATTTTTGATTTTGTTTTAAAAGAATTTTATTTTTAGTTTTTAAAAGATCAAGATCTTTTAGACTCTTACTAAAAAATTTGCATGTTTTCATGTACTCAATATAAAGATCATCATAAGTAGTAGGAATTACCTCAGTATCGCTTTGGACATTGCAATCATCATCCATTGATTCATGGCTCCTCCCCATGAGACATAGATTTGCCTCATCACTATCCCTTGAAGTTGACTTATTTGAACTTTAAGATGAAGAGCCATCCCACGTTGCAACCTTCAGAACCTTCTTCTTTTCTCTTCCTTTATGTCGCTTTTCCTTTTGTTCTTTTAAGTACTTTGGGCATTGACTTCGTATACACCATGTCTTCCTGCAATGGAAGCACTAGGGAGGAGGTCGCTCATCGTCATCGTCGCTTAATTTCTCCGTTTTCTCTCTTTTGGATGATGAGCCTTTTCAGAAATACTTATGGAAGGTGTTCCTCCTTTCCAGATTCTTCAGGAACTTTGTGAATTTTTTCATAAAGAGACTCTCCTCATCCTCTTCCTCGTCGTCATCAACATTCCTTGACTTTAGTGCCAAGGCTTTCCTCTTTGGCTCTTTGTTGTATTCTTAATCTTGGATTTTGAGTTCTACCTCATGGGTTTTGAGATTCCCAATGAGGCTCTCAATCTGGAGCCATCTTAGATCATGCGATTTGAAAATAGCTGTAACCTTTGGATTGAACTTCAGAGGGAGAGATCGAAGAATCTTCCTCACCAAGTCACCGTTTGAGAAGGTTTTTTCAAGAATCTTTGAGGCGTTGCCGATCTTGGTAAAACGAGTGTACATCGAGTCAACGTCCCGTTTGGATCCATTCTGAATCTTTCAAACTCCGATTCCAGTTGGAATAGCTTTGAGTCGTTAAACTGCGAAGTACCTGTTTGCATTATTTCTAGTAAATTCCAAATGTCATAAGCAGTTTCGCAAGCACAAACTCGATTAAATTCAGTCTCATCTAACGCACAAAATAAGGCATTCATTGCTTTAGCATTATTTTAACATTTGTTTCTATCCCCCATCATTACATCTATCTCTAGGATTTTCCATGGTTACTTCTCCAACAATATAAGTAAGAGTAGTATGCGGTGTTTCAACACAAGCCGATACATCTAGATATAAATTAATTAAGAAGTAACGCATTCGCGTTCTCCAGTAGTTATAGTCATTTTCGGTGAAAAGTGGGGGTCTACTTATTCCTTGCCCCTCATGGAAAGAGAGATCATGGAGCGTCATTATTCCTGGTTGTTAGACCGTATTGGAATAACCTCGCTTTGATACCACTTGTTGGATCTTGGGGTGCCCTTAGAGGGGGGTGAATAAGGGTTTTAGAAAACTTTAGGATTAAAAAAAATCTTTTATGATTTTCTAATAAGTAAATTGAAATAAAAGTAAAGAGCTAGAAATAAGAAATGAAATCAATTTTATTTAACATGAAAAGACATGATTATCATTTATAAAATTTGATTACAAAATTTGATTTCTATGACGCTAGAAATCAAGGAGAATATGAAATACTCTTTTGGTTTTTAGTACCGACTCCTCTCACTAAGAACCGGTTGGCTTTAACCAATCTTTCCCAGATACGGCCTCAAGACGCTCTAGCCTTTCTATCCCTAGAAAGGCCTCGAGCACCCCTTAGATCTACTCCCTAGACCTAGTCGCCACAAAATTAGTGAATTCCCCCTAAGCCGCGCACGGACCTAGTCGCCAACAACCGCGGCAAATTCACTAAACAATCACAATGAAAGAGGTACAACAAAATATAAAAGACAAGTAAAAACTCCCAATGAAAAATTCTGGAGATAGCGAAGACCCGCTGAATAACGTCGAAGTTGAAGCGTGCGTTCTTTGCATTGGGTGAGCGTTGATCCAATCCTCCTTTGAATTCTTCACTTGAATTTGTGTGGGAGATGGTAGTCTGGAAATTATGGCCCTCACAGAGTTTCAAAATTGCTAGAATAGGGCTCAATGAGATCCATCCTTGAATAGAATGAATGTCACCTATTTATAGGACTGGAATCTAACGTCGACGTTAAGGCTAACACTAGGCGTTGACTCGGTATAGAAACAATTTGATGGCTCAAATCTTCAAAAAAGGAAGGAGATTTTCCATCTTAGGAAACATTCATTTTAGGCAACCTTAACACTGGCGTTGAGGTTAACGACTAGCGTTAAGCCAAATCATTCCCAAAATGCTCCTGCGATCACGGCAGCTTCCCTCCATGCCATTTTCGTCTTGGTGGGAACAAAAGTCAACTCCGACGTTAAGTCCTAATGCCTGGCGTTATACCGCATTCATCATTTCAGCATGTGAGCAAATCCAGACCAACAATAGAGCATCCTAGTGTCAATTTTGTTCAAACCTACATGCTAAAAAAATAATTGCAAACAAGATCAAATACAAGTAGGATTTCTTATTCTCAAATCAAAAGGATGCGGAAAACTGTGTTCCAATAGTTTTTGCAAAAACCTTTGCCTCGATCCACTTGCCGAAGTTGTCGATCATCACAAGAATAAACCGGCGTTGTCCACTAGCTAAAGGGAAAGGTTCAATCAGGTCCATCCCCCAAACTATAAATGGCCATGCAGTTGCTATTGACCCGAGTTGTTGAGCTGTTTGATGGTGTAGAAGAGCAAACATCTGGCATTAAACACATTTCTTCGCAAATTTCTCGGCATCATTCCTCATTTGAGGCCAGAAATACCCTTGCCTCAAAATCCTTTTCTCCAAGCTTCTAGCACCTGAGTGGCTACCACACTCTCCTGAATAAACCTCCCGGAGTACAAATAGAATTTCTTCCTCAGAGACACATCTTGCTAGCGGTGAAAGAAAAGTCTTCATGTGCATACCTCCTGTGATGAGGTAGTAATATGCTGCCTTCAGTTGATCATATTCTTGTCTTTTATAGATGAGTGGAACTCCCCAGTTGAGAGGTAGAGGATGAATGGATCCATCCAAGAAGGACATTGATCTATTTGAATAACCTCACCTTCTTCAATAGTTGGGTGGAATAACTCTGAGGTAGTTTCTCCTGAACGAAGACCGAACTTTGATAACTCATCTGCTTCTGTGTTCTCTGAATGTGGGATGTGTTGAATGATGAATCTTCTGAACTTGCCAATCTCAATTTTCACCAACGTGTGGTATTGTTTCAAAAAAGAATCTCTTGTCTCATAAATCTCATTTACTTGAGATGCCATTACTAAAGAATCTGTTTTAACTTTCACATCTTCGATACCCATCTCTCTTGAAAACCCGAGACCACCAAGCAATGCTTCATATTCTGCTTGGTTGTTTGTGGTTGGGAAATAAAACTTCAGATCTTGATCCAACACAACCCCATTTGGGTTAATTAACACAACTCCCACTCCTGAAGAGTTTATTCCTGAAGCTCCATCAATGAAAATTGTCCAGGCTAGAGGTATTCCAACCTCTTTTTCTAAGTTCGTTTATGTTGCATCAATCATAAAATCTGCTAGCACTTGAGCCTTGATTTCTATTTTGGGCACATAGGAGATATGAAACCCGCTAAGCTCTATTGTCTATTTGCCAATTTGCCTGAATGCTCGCTTAACCTGAGATTAAGAATATTTGGCTGAACTCTCATTCTTTAATCGAATCTCCTTAATAATCACTTTATGTTGTGAACCCCGCTATTGGGTTTTAATTCCAATTCGAGAGACTTGCGTCATTCTCTCTCGAGTCTAGCGTGTAATTCTCTTTACCTGTGATCGATCGAACCGTATGCATGAGCCTCTCTGCTAACTAGAGTACAAAAATGGAAATGAAAACCACACATCGATTATATGGTTTCACTCGACATTTTTCTCGGGTAAACATAAGCTCGTTAATTGATTATAAATGAAAGAGATTTTTAAATTTAGAAAACCATTTATTTGTCCCAATGCTCTTCGACATCGAGTGCTAAAGAGATTACCCACTCATCGGAATTGGGACAGCTTTAGTGATTCAAGAGTACATGAAAATTCTGTAAATGATTACGAGTGTGTTTAGCAAAAATTGAAGAAAGACAATTAGTAAATAAAAGCACACTAAATAGAAAACTCACACACTCTACGATAATTTAAATGACAAGTAATAAATCTAAGTTACACACTCACTTACAATACTTTGAATTAAAACTAGGGCTCTGTTTGGGACAGCTCTAGCGGATGGAAAAGCTGCTTATCGAATAGAGCTTTTAGAAAAGAGCTTTCAAAAAAACTCTGATGAGAGAGTTGCAGACTGTTTAAAGAGTCTGTGCAAAAGTGTAGATCGAATAAAGCTTTTTTATTTAAGTTGTTTGATAGAACAACTCTTTGAAAACTCTATTCTTAAACAAAAATATTGAAACATAATGATTGTGAAAACTCGCGCCCAAGCAAATATGCGCGTCCGGGCAAAAAATGGTCACTCGGGCAACAAACAGCCGCCCGGGCAGAAAACGGACCGTTGGGCGAAAAATGGAAGTCCGGTCAAAATACGGTCGCACGGGCCAAAAATGACCACATGGATGAAAAAGGGCGCCCGGGCAAAAAACGGGCACCCGGGCAAAAAATGGGCTCCCGGGCAAAAAAATGGCCGCATGGGAAAAAAACACGTGCACGGTCGAAAAACTGCTGCCCGCGCGAAAAACAACCGCTAGGGCGAATAACCGTCGTCTAGGCAAAAAATGGGCGCACGGGCGAAATACGGCCACACAGGCGTAAAATGCCTCCCCGGGCGAATAATGATCGCCCGGGCGAAAAACGCGTGATCGGGTGAAAAAATGGCCGCCCAGGCGAAAAATGGCCTCCTAGGAGAAAAAGGGCCTCCCGGGAGAAAAAGCGTGCCCGGGAGAAAAAACAACCACCATGGCAAAAACTAAGCGAGCGTGAGAAATACGCGCGACCGAGCAAAAAAATAGACGCCCGGGAGAAAAATGCGCTCCCTGGTAAAAATTGGCCGCCCAGGCAAAAACGGCCTCCCGGACGAAAAATGGCCGCCCGGGTGAAAAAGCACGCTCAGGCAAAAATACGGCTGCCCGGGCGAAAAAATGGCCGCCCGGGCAAAAAATGCGCGCCCGATCGAAAAATGGCTGTCGGGGCGAAAAACTCGCGCCAGGCAAAAAAATAGCCGCCCGGGCGAAAAATGTGTGCCGAGCGAAAAATAGCCGGTCGTGCGAAAATCGGGCGCCCTGGCGAAAAACGGATGCTCAGGCGAAAAAAGTGCGCCTGGGCAAAAATAACAAGCGCCCAGGAGAAAATTGGCCGCTCTGGCGAAAAATGAGTGCTTAGCCGAAAATAAGCGTCCGACCGAAAATGCGCGCTCGGACGAAAATGCTAGAATGGTATGTAGCGATATGAAATTAATAAAAGAGAAAAAACTAAAAACAGAAAAAGCGGGTTTTAGCTATGTTGGGTATGCTTCTCAAAGAGCCTTTAAAACAGCTTGTTTGAAGAGGCTCTTTTCAAAAAGTTGTTCATTCAAACAACTAAAAAAATACCTTTAGCTGTTCGAATATAACTCTTTGAATAAAAAAGATGTCTGAAACAGAGCCTAAGTTACATAAAAACAAAAACTATCTCGTACACACACACACTCTACTTTGAATTAAAACTATGTTATAAGAAAAACAAAAAACTATCTCATACACACGCACTCTCTCTACTTTGAATTAAAACTAAGTTACAAAAAAGCAAAAACTATCTCACACACACACACTCTACTTTGAATTAAAACTAAATTATAAAACAATTAAAATCTAAAACTCACACACACACACACACACACACACAATAACATAAAGAAATTTAAGCTAAAAAAAATACCACGCATACACACACACACACCAACATAAAGAGAAACTAAGAAAAATAAACAAATTCTAACAGTCATACACTCACACACACCAACATAAAGAGAAAGCTAGGTTAAAAGAAAATAAAAATACAACTCATACGCACACACACAACAACAACATAAAGAGAAATAAATTAAAAGAAAAGAAAAATTAAACTCATACACACACAGACTCCAACATAATGAAAAGAAGAACAATTTAAGGAAGCAAAATGTTTCATTTCCAAAATGAGGAATACAACCAGACTAGGAGAGAGACAATTACAATTACTAAAAACATAAGAAAATAACAACACAGAAAACACACAAAAGCAACTCACAAACACTCAAAACAAAATAAAAAATTGTCAACCCTTAGCCTCAGTCAAATCCCTGTATTTATAGGCAAAAGCTTTGATTTACACGCCCTCGGTCACAGGCGTGACTGAGGGCGTAACCAGCAGTGTGTTGGAGGGGTCAAAACAGTTGTCCTTCTGGAAGAGTTGGCTGAGTTGATGGGAGAGGTGACTGAACACCAGTGTGACCTTCTACACGGATGTGACTGAGGGCGTGAACTAGGGTGTGTTGAAGAAGTCAGAATAGTTGTCCTTCTGGAAGAGTTGGATGAACACATGCATGACCTGGTACATGACCTCGGTCATAGGCGTGACCGAGGGCGTGGCTAGATCATTTTGCTGACTTGCTATGAATTTGGCCAAGACCCGAGTTTTTGGTGTTTAAAGTTTACACGCCTGTCGCGGGTGTGACTTAGGGCGTGACCTAACAAAAAATACCAAAATGCTGCAAAACAGAAATAAAGCTAAGTTAGTAAGGAAATGATAAAAACAAGCAATTTATTCATTAATTTATGTAGAAAATATACAATTCAAATTAAAACTATACTAAAACTATACTAAAAATACGTATAATTTATTACACATCAAATACCCCCATACTTAAGTTTTTGCTATTCCAGAGCAAAAGTAAGAGAGATATTTGTACTGAATAATCATAAGTTTTAATTTTGGCTATCATTTCATTTAATCAAAAGAGGGAACAAAAAATAAAAAACCGGAGTATAAAGAGTTAAGTCCTAAATTATGTAAGTTATTTAAGGCTCTGTTTGGTTGGGCTGTTGCTGATGGAAAGTTGCTGATGAAAAGCTGCTGATAGGAAAATTGTTAATTCTAGAAAACGGAGTTTTGTTAAAAAACTGTTTGGGTGAAATGGAGTTTGTAAAATGAAGTTTTGTAAAAGTTGTTTGGAAACAAAACAGGGTTTTGAGTGAAATTTATTTTCTCACCAAATATCAGAAAAAAAAAATATTTTTTCCATAATATAATACCAAACATAAAAAATAATGTCTACATGAACCATTTGCCACGATATCTCGTTCTATGATCTAGATTCATACAACTGATCCACTATACTATCATGTAGCTTGATCATCTCCTCTACACCAACTGCAGTGTCAGAGCATGTATCTTGCCACTCTTATGTGGCCACTCCATCATCTCAACCCCTCTGCTCAGACTCACTGAAATCAAAATCCACACACGAAGGGTGCCGACGAATGAAATTATGTAAAGTCATCGTGTCCACCACAATATCTGCTTGTTTGTCAAAGCAATAACTTGGCATGTCCCGTAGTATGACCCATTTCTTCTTCCAAACGCTGAACGGTCGTTCTATCACACTTCTAAGTGATGGGTGGGCATGATTGAACATCTCTTGATGTCCTTCTGCGCGACGTCCCAAACGGGCAAAATTTGGCAGATGATACCTTGTATCTTGATATGGTTTTAAATATCCAATTTGTAGAGGATAGCCAGAATCAACCAAGTAATATTTTCCTGAAAAATATTATAAAATGTTTAACAATAAAAATTATTTAAAGTAATAATTAGATGAACTATGAAAGTGCACAGTTAACCACACTAGAATTCTCTAGAGGGGGTGAATAGAGATTTAAAAGTACTTTGTGTAAAGTTAACAAATATATATATATATATATATGTAATAATCACATAGTTAAGCTTCCCACATACACCAACAAGAATTAAGTAAATAAAGAAAGAAATGGCAAAAAGAAAATCACAGCACAACACAAAGAAATATAGTGGTTCCCCAAACTTTGGGTAGTCCACTCTTCTACCCCCTTGGTTGGAATTCACTATCTTGCACTGAGTCTTTTGATAAGGAGACTCTTAGAACCAGCCTGAGTCTTTTGATAAGGAGACTCTTAGAACCAGTACAACTGAATTTTTTGAAGAGAGATTCTAAAAACTCTCTTACACAATTTGAAAATGAAATAAGAGTAAGAAGAAGTAGAAGAAGAAGTAATTAAAACAAGAAAGAATCTTCTTCCTAGCAAGAAGATTAGAAGCACAAGAAATAGTGAATGAAATCTCTCTTCTATAGTGAGAAGGAGATTATAGGCCTTTTTCTTTATCAATGAGAGCTTTCAGAAATTGCAGCAGTATGGCTTCAGAAGAAGGAGAAGAAGAGGGCTTGTTGTTTGCTGCAGCACAGTTTTACTTCTCTCAGATTTTCTCACTTTTCACTTGGGAGCTTTTCCTCTTTTTCAAATGGATGGAGTGGATCACTTCTCATTTTCTTCTCTATCGACTTCCCTCTTATTTATTGCTCTGTTTATTCAAAGAATACTATAGGAGAATAATCAATTAGCAGACAGAGAAATAGTAAGAGAGAAAAGATTCCATAATCAATATTTCTGTAGAAGGAAAGAGATCATTCTGATTTCAAATAATATCCATAATAAACTTAATCAATTTAGCCAAGAATCATTTAGAAGGAAAGACTGATTCAAAACGGCTAGAAAAGAATAATATCATTCCATAAATTTCAGATCTTCAGATAGAAGGAAAGAGATCTGGCGTGTTTTTGAATTTGACATAGAAATCGACGTACGTCGATTACTATTCGACGGAAGCGTCGATTTTAGACTGACTGGATGTCGAGAGGAGAAT
This sequence comes from Dactylorhiza incarnata, assembly GCA_033032865.1. Lineage (NCBI taxonomy): Eukaryota > Viridiplantae > Streptophyta > Magnoliopsida > Asparagales > Orchidaceae > Dactylorhiza > Dactylorhiza incarnata. The sequence goes on along the minus strand of JAWHQI010000218.1, from coordinate 4,769,460 downwards.
ATGGAAGGTGCGTCGACTAAGGTGCGTCGACTTCACTAGATACGTTGACTAGAAATCAGAGTTACGTCGACATAGGTTACGTTGAATTCTGTTTGGAGTTACTCTGACTCATTCTGAAAGGAACGTCGACTACACTTCGACGTTGCGTCGAATACTATTCGACGCATATTAACTTAGACTAATTTTTCATTCTTAGAATTTCTATTCTACTCATTTTTAGGGGTTAAGATAAATTATGTCCCCAACAATCTCCCCCTATTTGTCTTAACCCTACTCAGGGAGAAATTGTATCAGCTTTTAATTAACACAGCAAGGCATGTATATAGAAAATAAATATGTTAAGTAATCAGAAGAAAACATAATCATATACAGAGACTTCATAAACAGTATTTAAGCATGGAGGAAAAAGTATATCAACATTTTTCAACACATCACTCAGGAGGGGTAGGAGGAGTTTTTCTTTTCCTAGTGAATACTAAAGTTTTCAAAGAAGAGAGTTGCTCCTTCTCAGTAACAGGTGGTTCACTCAGCTCCCCCTGAGTCACAACAGTTTGCTCCCCCTGAGATGGAATATCCTTTGAGCCTTCTACTTCTGCCTCTTCAGTTTCTTTCTCAGCTCCAGCTTCAATTATGTCAGCATTTGGCTCCCCCTGAGCTTCAGCTTCTTTTTCTTTCTCAACTTCAGCATCAGTTTCCTTTTCAACTTCTGCTCTGCTAGCCTCCCCTTGAAAGAGGACTACTTTTTGTGTAGCTTCTCTTGATTTTGAAGTAGGAAGGGACTTGTGTGAGAGGGATTTGTGACTTGAGAGCTGCTCTTCATCTAATTTCTCCCCATTCTTTACCTTCTTAACCAAGGAGGTTAAGAAAGACTTGGTCACTTTAGAGGAAGAGACAGAGGACTTCAAGCTTTGCACAAAGGCATTGACCCCATCTATTTGGGTTTGCATGTGCATGATGGAGGAGTGAAGTTGGGAGCAGTGTGCATCCAACATTTCTTGAAATTTTTGGGTTGCTGACTGGATACACTGGGTGATGAGAGTTTTAGTGGATGGAGATGGTTCAAGGTGTGTTGGAGTAGGAGATAATGGTGGAGTAGGAGGTGATGAAGGTGGAGAGAGGACTGTATCATTGCGATGAGGTGAGTTTGATAGAGGAGGTGGAGGAATAGAGGAGGGTTGAGCAGGTGATTTAATTGGTAGTTGTGAAGGTGTAGGTAAGATAGGAGGTGTGAGGGTAGTAGAAGCTATAGGTGTGGATGATGTTGGTAGAGAAGAGGTGTCTGTATGAAGAGGAGGAGGTGAGGATGGATGGCTAGGAGAGTTAGGAGGAGAGGGAGTCCTGTCAGGAATGGCACCAGGCTTGGGAATTTGCCTAGTCCATTTTGAGAAGAGGGCTATGGACATCCTTTTTCCAGGGGCAATGGGGATTCCTTTTGACCTACATAGGTCAGGGAAGGAGTGGAGGAGTACCTGACTCATGATCCTCATATAGGCATTCTATTTGTGAGAATATTTGTAGCCTATCATTTTTAGTAAGCAGCTGGCCCAGTCAACCTTCTTTTTCAGCACAAGGGCCCCCATGATGTTCAGTTGCTGCTTGGGCACTGCATCATGGGCAGAGATCTTGCATAGTAGAACTTTTCCTACTATGTCTGCCAATAGCCTATATTCATCAGAAAAGTCTATTTTCTTCAGGTGAATTGGTCTATCTTTGGAGAATTTCATGGTGATTAACAGACTTTTGATTTCCTCAGGGGTGAGTTGCACAGATTCATCACCTGATAAGGGAATGATGATAGAGATTTACTTAGTTATTTTTAGAAAAATATTTGCTTCCCCTTTTTGATTTGAACAAGGATAGTGTACCTGATGGAAGATCAAAAGTGTCCCTAAGGTGTTCTGCTGAGATTGAGATAGGTGTCTCATAGAGTGTTCCTGTGATTTCTCCTTTCTCAGATATATGAACATGATTCATTAACTCAGTGAGTTCTGTCTCTAGGGTTCTACATCTTGTGGAAATGAGTTTGTCTAAACCAACTTCAATGAAGAGTGCTATGATGTTCTTATAGTTTTTGGCGGCGGCTTGGAAGGATTCAAGATCAATGTCGAAACCAGAGTTGATCTTGGGAGCCATTTAGGTCAGTGAGAGAGAGGAAGAGATGGTTGGACTGAGAAATGAGAAGGATGAGAGAAGCTCAGGAGTGTGCAGAATTTTAACTAAAGAGTCTATTTAAGTCAAGTGAAACGTCGATACGAGACACAACTCGAGGTTTATTCGGTACAGCAGTAGATGTGACCGAAAATATTTTAGTATTGTCGCCTTTTTCATGAAGTCGATGTTGCGTCGAGTGGAAGTTGACGTATGCATCGGTATAGTCTGATAGGGTTTCCTATCGACGTATGCGTCGATTAAGAGATCGACGTGACTTTTACTTGGTCTGAAAATTCCAGGTTTTTCTTCAGAGATTATTTCTTCCTAATCCTAAGGTTTTCTAAGTCACCCTTGGACTAATTTTATAAACAGTTGGATTGATTGTGCCAACATTGTTTGGCACTGTGGCCAATTTTATTACAGATCTAACACCTAATTGTCTTTTCATTATGGAAATTTGAGTTTAGGGAGGGATAGAGATGGTGATTAGGATAGAGATGGTGATTAGGTTAAAAGTTTTGATCAGGATAGTAATTTTGATTATGAAAAGAGTTTTGATTAGGATAGAAGTTTTGATCAGGATAAAAGGGTCCTGAATGGAGGTTAAGATAGAGAGTTTTTGAAGAATAGCTATGTCCTATATTTAAGTTGCTCTGAGGTTTTATGCGTCGATATCTATTCGACGTATGTTGAGAGTTGCGTCGATATGTATTCGGCACATTCTCTAGATTACGTTGATCTGGAATCGATGCATAGAAGTAGTTGCGTCGATTGTAAGTCGACGTACTATTATTCATGCGTCGATTTGAGGTCGAAGCATCTAAGTGATTGCGTCGAGTAGAATTCAACGTACTATCATTCATGCGTCGATATGAAGTCGACGCAATTTTATCTTCACAGATTTTATTTCTCCTTTTTTTTATTGGAGTTTTGTTTCTTTATAACTTGTTTCTTTTGGCATAGTTGCTTTCTCAGAGGTAGTTTGAGAGTCTTCTTCTGAATGGTATGATGATGATTCATTAAGGTGGTTTATCTCTTTAAAGGTGAGGTCTTCTGTATTTTGTGAGTCTTCTTCTAAGTTTGTTGATTTGATGGGTTTAGTGAATTTAACAGGGCTCATCCAAGCAGGTTTGGTAGATGGTATTGAACTAGTTGAAGGATCAGCTCCTAACCCCAGATTCTTATGTCTGATTATTTGTTTTTCAGTGATTTCTTTAAGTGTTTGGCTTCTGACTTTTATAGATTCTTCAAACAATTTTGCCTGGGATACCTTATTCTTAAGAAGTTGATTTTCTATTTTAGGACTATTTATTTCCTTTTCTATTTTATAGATTTTACACCTAAGTTCATAATTTTTTGAACATGTATCTTCTATTTTTCTCATATTAATTTGTTCTTTTAGATTCTTAATTTCTTGTTTTGCTTTTAGTTGATCTAAACAGAGTCTTTCAAAATCATTTTTAAAATCTTCACAGAGAAAATCTATTTCATCAAAAATGCTTACCTCTCCCTTATCCTCAGATTCCTCTATGAGAATAAGGCTATTTGCATTTGCTATTGAAGAGATGCTTCCTTCTGATCTTGTTTCATTCCATGATTCAGCAATACATTCTTCTTCTGTGCTTCCAAGAGCCATTAAGCATAGATCTTCTTGCTTAGACTCTTCATTGTCACTTTTGGATAAAGTGTTGTCTTCAGAATTTGTCTCACTCCAAGCTTCTGCAATGAAGCCACTTTCTTTCTTCTTCCCCTTTTTCTTGAGATCTTTCTTTTTCAGATCTTTATTTTCTCAGCATTCTCTGGACATTCTGGAGCAATATGTCCAGTTTTCCTGCAGGAATAACAAATAATTTCTTTAGTTGGAGTCTTATCATACCTTGGTTTTGACTCTCTCCTTCTAGATCCATCTTTCCTGACCCATTTCTTGAATCTTCTAGCCAGGTGGCTGAATAATTCTTCTTCAGTAACAGAAGTTTCCTCTTCTGTTGCTTTTAATGCAATATTTCTATCTTTTGAAGAGGTTGGAGTGTTTCCCTTCTTTCCTTCTCTTCTCTGGTTTTAAGTAGTTGCTCATAGGATTTGAGTTTTCCTAAGAGAGCATCTGTTGAGATTTCCTGTTGTCCTCTTGTATCTCTTATTGCCCATATTCTTGAGTCTCATGAACTTGGGAGACTCATTAACAGTTTTTCATTGATCTCTGTGAGAAAGATCTCTCTATCCATGCTCCTTAATTGATTGATGATCAAACTGAATCTGTCATACATTTCAGATATGCTTTCTTCATGCTTCTTTTGAAAGTTCTCATATTGGGAGATCAATAGAGCCTTTCTATCTTTCATTTCATCAGCACTTCCTTCTACTATCTTTGTAAGAGCCTCCCAGATTTCTTTGGCTGATTCACAGTCAACAACCTTTTGAAAGATTTCATCTGAGAGGGTTGAGACAAGAATGTTCACAGCTTTTGCATCACTTGTTCCTGCCTTCTTTTCTTCAACTATCCACTCAGTCCTTGGGACAAGTGTTTGAGTCACTTTACCACTTGAGTCCTTTCTATAGGGCTTAGGAGGACCTGTCAAAATAACATTGAACAAATCTTCATCAATTGAATTCATATTGATCTTAATTCTTGTTTTCCAAAGTGCAAACTTTTCAAGGTTGTAAATTGGTGGTCTGGTGGAAGCATAATCTTTGATTTGTGCCATGTGAAAAATAGTTTTTAGAAATCTATATATATATGAGGTAGGATCTTTTTAATCAAGGAATTACCCTTTGTAGATCAACCTCGCTTTGATACCAATTGAAAGTGCACAGTTAACCACACTAGAATTCTCTAGAGGGGGGTGAATAGAGATTTAAAAGTACTTTGTGCAAAGTTAACAAATATATATATATATATATATATATATATGTGTGTAATAATCACAGAGTTAAGCTTCCCACATACACCAACAAGGATTAAGTAAATAAAGAAAGAAATGGCAAAAAGAAAATCACAGCACAACACAAAGAAATATAGTGGTTCCCCAAACTTTGGGTAGTCCACTCTTCTACTCCCTTGGTAGGAATTCACTATCTTGCACTGAGTCTTTTGATAAGGAGACTCTTAGAACCAGCCTGAGTCTTTTGATAAGGAGACTCTTAGAACCAGTACAACTGAATTTTTTGAAGAGAGATTCTAAAAACTCTTTTACACAATTTGAAAATGAAATAAGAGTAAGAAGAAGAAGTAGAAGAAGTAATTGAAACAAGAAAGAATCTTCTTCCTAGCAAGAAGATTAGAAGCACAAGAAATAGTGAATGAAATCACTCTTCTATAGTGAGAAGGAGATTGTAGGCCTTTTTCTTTATCAATGAGAGCTTTCAGAAATTGCAGCAGTATGGCTTCAGAAGAAGGAGAAGAAGAGGGCTTGTTATTTGCTGCAGCACAGTTTTACTTCTCTCAGATTTTCTCACTTTTCACTTGGGAGCTTTTCCTCTTTTTCAAATGGATGGAGTGGATCACTTCTCATTTTCTTCTCTGCCGACTTCCCTCTTATTTATAGATCTGTTTATTTAAAGAATACTATAGGAGAATAATCAATTAGCAGACAGAGAAATAGTAAGAGAGAAAAGATTCCATAATCAATATTTCTGTAGAAGGAAAGAGATCATTCTGATTTCAAATAATATCCATAATAAACTTAATCAATTTAGCCAAGAATCATTTAGAAGGAAAGACTGATTCAAAACGGCTAGAAAAGAATAATATCATTCCATAAATTTCAGATCTTCAGATAGAAGGAAAGAGATCTGGCGTGTTTTTGAATTTGACATAGAAATCGATGTGCGTCGATTACTATTCGACGGAAGCGTCGATTTTAGACTGACTGGACGTCGAGAGGAGAATATGGAAGGTGCGTCGACTAAGGTGCGTCGACTTCACTAGATACGTCGACTAGAAATCATAGTTACGTCGACATAGGTTACGTTGAATTCTGTTTGGAGTTACTCTGACTCATTCTGAGAGGAACGTCGACTACCCTTCGACGTTGCGTCGAATACTATTCGACGCAAATTTACTTAGACTAATTTTTCATTCTTAGAATTTCTATTCTACTGATTTTTAAGGGTTAAGATAAATCATTTCCCCAACAAATAAATTTTTATTATTTACCTTGAGGTGGATGAGGGAACTTATAACGAGGATAAGTTATGGCATAATTGAAAATGCGACTACCGTGCACAGCTCCCTCCCAACTTACCATAATGAAAGTGAAACACATGTTGAAATCACAATCTGCCATGACATTTTGTGTCGGCCTGCCCTTTCTCCCAATATATGGAACTTGACTTCCTACTGGTATGCACGCGTCGACATGTGTTCCATCTATTGCCCCAACACAATCTTTAAAAAAAAGGCATATAACGCCTATCATACATAATCTCTGGAGGAGTGCAGCCAAAAGACCTATCTGTTGGCTGAATCACTTCATCGGCTAACTGCAACAAAGCGCGAACACCTCGAGCAAAACATCTGCTAGTTGTCTACGTTGAGTGTTGAAATCGCTCGCGTGTTTTTCTCATTGATTCATTATGCGACAATATGTATACTGTCAATGCTAGGGTTTCTCTGGATGCAGTTCTTCTTGTTCCTTGAAAACCACACTTCTCTTCCAAAGAATGCAATAGATCCATAAAAATTTCTTGACTCATCATGAATGAGTCATGAAATCTCACTCGAGTAACACGAAGTAGCTCTCCAACCCATCACCTGTTTGCTTTGAAGTCATGGATGGAACTGGGTGGTTTAACAACGAGGTGTGTTCGGAGATAAAACATATTGCTGCTACCACATTTTGATGATGGCGATAGCATAATTTCTTCTAATGATCTCGTGTTTCTCATGCTCTTCTCTAGTATTCTCAGATTCATCACTAGACATTTTTTGTTAAAAAAAATGCATTACCAAGAATTATAAATATAGTAACACTAACATAATGCAAGTAAAAATCTGATAATGTGACCACATCAAGTAATTAACATAAAGCAAGTAATTATCATTATCACCACGACAACAAAAAAATAAAAGTGTACACATCATAACAAAAAAATATAACATCCATAGTTCATAAAATATGATGTCTCATACTACCCTCCACGACTATAGCGGTTCTTCAGCCACTTTATGTCCATGCCTTCCGGAAGCCACATGAAAGTCTCTCTATGTTTTATTTCCATCAAATATGTGATGGCAAAGTCATAGAGGTCTTCATCGGACTGCACTTCTGAGTACGTGCCTAATTTTTCTAGTGCATGTCCAATAGTACAAGAACAAGATGAACTCTTGTGTGGCTCCTGGATGCATCGACTTATGATCTTCGAGGACTCGGCCAAATCTTCTAACACCGAGCTAGCAACTTTCTTCTTTCCTTTCTCTGAAGAAAAGGATCAGAAGAAAAGGATCAGAAGAATCAAAGTTGAGGCCATTGGACTCAACTCAGATTCAAGACTGCTACAGCAGTTGCTCAACAACAGAAGAATAAGTTTATTTTATCTTCTATTGTAATCATCTATTATTATTACTGTATGAACTTAACAGTTCTGAGTTGTAGGGCATCTTTGCCTAAGAAAGTAGGGTTGTTTGACCTGAGTAGTAGAGCTGAGAGGTCAGCTTGAGTGTAGGATCTCTGGGAGATCTGAGGTAGGGCTGTTGAGCCTGAGGTAGGGATGTTGACCCTGAGGTAGGGTTGTTGACCCTGAGGTAGGGTTTGGTAAAACCTGAGAGATCTTGAGGGATCAGTGTTGTAAGCTCTAGGAGCTGAGTTTGGAGGTGTTGGCCTTATCTAACTCATTGTCAGAAAGCTGAAGGGGGAAAGATGACTACTCAAGACACCCTGTCTTGAGGAACCTCTATAAACCATTGTGTGTTTTCTGGGTGCTTGATACATAACTAACCTAAAATCAGAAAACAGCTAGGTTGAAGCCTAAAATAAAAACAAACCTATTCACCCCCCCCCCCCCCTCTCTAGGTGACAAAGACTACATCCTAAATTAACTATCAGGCTCTATCAGGCACTCGCCCTAAAGGTTTAATGATAGCAGACAAGTTCTGGCTCCATCGGGCACTCGCCCGGAGAAAAAAAGGGAAGCAGACGAGTGCCGGCTCTATCAGGCACTCGCCCTAGAGGTGTAAGGATAGCAGGCGAGTGCCGGGTCCATCAGGCACTCGCTCGGAGATAAAAAGGGAAGCAGGCGAGTGCCAGCTCTATCAGGCACTCTCCCCAGAGGTGTAAGGATGGTAGGCGAGTGTCGAATCCATCAGGAACTCGCCCGGAGATAAAATGGGAAGCAGGCGAGCGTCAGCTCTATCAGGCACTCGCCCTAGAGGTGTAAGGATAGTAGGCGAGTGTCGGCTCCATTAGGCACTCTCCTGGAGATAAAAAGGGAAGTAGGCGAGTGTCGGCTCTATCAGGCACTGGCCCCAGAGGTGTAAGGATAGCAGGTGATTGTCGGCTCCATCAGGCACTCGCCCAGAGATAAAAAGGGAAGCAGATGAGTGTCGTCTCTATCAGCCACTCGCCCAAGAGGTGTAAGGATAGAAGGCGAGTGTCGGCTCCATCAGGCACTCGCCCGGAGATAAAAAAAGGGAAGCAGGCGAGTGTCGGCTCTATCAGTCACTCGCCCTAGAGGTGTAAGCATGGAAGACGAGTACCGGCTCCACCAGGCACTCGCCCGGAGATAAAAATTAAAGTAGGCGACTACTGGCTCTATCAGGCACTCACCCCAGAGGTGTAAGGATAGTAGGGGAGTGCCGCCTCCATCAGGCACTTGCCCGGATTGGTAAGGGAAGCAGGGCTGTGTCGGCTCCATCAGGCCCTCGCCCGGAGTGGTATAAGTTCTAGCTCCAATCTCTCTAAACCACGGGTTCTCCATTATTATTTTTTTGACCTCGTGCCGAGTCCAGAAAAAAGCGGGGATTGTGTATAACCCGTAATTTGTCGAGGTCAAAGAAGATCGAGGGAGGCTTATAAGATCTTGCCCACCTTGGGCGAGTAGAAAGGATCTCGCAGGGTGCTGGCTCGGGAAAGTCTCAGGTTACCGTCTCAGTAGGACCCCAAAAGCGGGCAAGGGCTCGCCGCCTCACAGCAAGCGGGCCGCGAGGGCAACGTGTGCAAGGGCTCACCGCCTCGCAGTGAGCGGGCCGCAAGGGGGAGGCGAGCCTGGATGATATCTGTGCGGGTCGAAAGGGGGACTGCAAGGGCTCGGCGCTTTTGGAGTGCATTCAGTAATGTCGAGGAACGGAAGGGCTCCCAGCCTCATGCAAGCAAATCAGGAAGGTGTATATGCACTAGGGGCTAGCGAGCGGTGCCCTCATAGACCACTCGCAGAAGGGGATCTCGCGAGCCTCGCTCACGGAAGGACTAGAGAGTGGTGCCTTTATAGACCACTCACCCAGTTAAGGTCTGGGGGCAAAATTTACCCAGATTACCCTTGGTGGGCTGCCAATAGCTCTCCAGAACAGTAGAGTTTGGCTATTAGCAGACCCATTTTGAGTGCATTTAGTAAAACCAAAAGGCGGATTCCCGCTATTAGTAGACCAGAAGAGAAAAGCTATATATAGACCTTGAAGTCACCTTTGGAGAGGGGGCCAATTCCAATTCTTGGATTCTTCCTCCCTAGGGTCTTTGGTTAGCCCCTCAGGCTCTCTAAGGGTGCCCAGCTTCAGCTTTGGCTTGGGAGGGGAAGTGCTCTAAAGATCTTCCGGGTGTTTGGTGGGACCTTCACGCTGTAGCCAAGGGTCTGTGTCTAGCTCTAAGTCTCCAGTAAGGTTCACCATTGGGATTAGTAGGTGCTAGCTGCCCCCCTTTACAGGGGTCCGAACTCCTTGTTGGGCCAGATACTGGTTCCAACACACGGGGTACATTCTAAACCTCTCCTCCTGTCTATTTAGTTTTTCATATTTAAAATGCTCATTATTGTCTCTGATAAGTTTGGGGGAGAGCATTGTGATTGAGTACACGCACTGCACAGGCATCACTTCACAAGCAAGCCGAAAGCACTTTTTGATTTCAGTTTAAACTTTTATATTTCTTTCATTGTTGCACACACCACGCTGCACCCACTAAAACACGCTTCTGCTCGTTTTTAATTATTCAGGTGTTTGGGAATTTCTTGTGCATGTATAGGTTTTGAATTTTGGGAGTAAATAGTAGATTCCTGTAGTGCTCCTAGTCAATCGCACGCATCTTGCATAGAATTTTGTATAGAATTAATTTCTCAGCATACTACTAGGTTTAAAATTTTCTAATTGCATTGATATAGTTTATTTTACGCTTAATTTATGAATTCGGTAGAGTCCAAAGTTAGTATCGAAGAGTGTGTAGTGGATCGCTAGAGACATATTACGCAAGTGAGTGGGAAGGGTATTCTTTCTCGATGGCTAGAACTTGCTCCTAGCAACCCTCGAGACATTAACACAGGTTAGTTCACTAGTGTGAGCATCATTTAGGCCATTTCTTGGTCCGTTTGAGCTTTTGCACCCATGCCTACATTTTATATCCTTGTGCACACTATTTGAGCCTACCCCAACCTTTTGATTTAGCTCCACCAAATAATTCCCCAAAGCCTATAAATAGCATCCAAATCACAAACCAAATTTTGAGCTCAAAATTCTATTTTCAAATAAAACTTGGGAGTGATATGGTGTTTTCATTATTGTGGTGGTTGTTATTATATTGAAACACAAATATGTAGCTGAAATATTTGCAAAAAAATGTTGAAAAAGAAAAAGTTAAAGAAAAAAAAGTACAAATAAAAATTTAAAAAAGTTGTAAACATGTTGGAAAAGGAAATAATGAGTTTGAGAGTAGGCGGTGTACATGACCCATTTTATTTCACTCAGGTTTGGGGGTCTCGTCTACATGCTCTTTTGCTTGGATTTCATCTAGTTGCTAGCTCATTTTGGGTGTAGGTGTTTTAGCCTTCATGTTTATCTTTGTATACCACACAGAAAACCTATGCCTACACTTAATCTTACTTAAGTCCTATTGACTCATGCTTGTGAAATTAACTAGTGTTGTGGAGATGATGTGAAAGGGCTAGCCTATGGCCATCGTCATTGATGGATTTCTTTGGAGGCTTCCCTGATCTCTGACTTCGTGTAATGTAGACCTGAGCGATCACACTCTTTCTTCCTATACGTGACTCTGGGACTTATCATAGTTCTAATTAGGAGTATAAATAATAAATTAAAATGCGTTTTAGAAAGTTATAAACTAGTATGTATGTTGAGAAAGTTCTTCTGCTATAATGTCTACGCACACGGGTGTGAGACTTCTCATTTTACTCTAATTATTCATTATCCTTGCAAGCATTAGATTTTCTTACCTCTATCGAGAGTTGTTTGCTCGAGATAAGCAAATGAGTAAGTCTGGGGTATTTGATGAGTACTTTTCATATAGCATTTCTTAAACTCGTCTAGGCGTATTATTTATTGTTATTGCTTCGTTTTTATATGAAAATAGTGCATATCACACTTAATCACTATTCACGCTTGAAGCACATTCTACGACTAATTTGGTGTGTGAAGTGTCGATTCCATAGAAATGTGGAGACGTCACATTGCCCTCCCATTTATTCACTTTTATGCATTTGGCAATTCTGCACATGTCGGCGGCTATTCACCTCGGTCCGTTTGCGCATAGAGAGCTTTATGTTAGGTTGTTTAAGATTAATGTTGTTGCTCACGCACAGACGAGCATTTTCCTTCGCGCATGGGCGTGCGTGTGTATCTGTCTAGTCGAATTTGGAATTTGCATGGTCATGTGTGTTCCTTATCGCACGACCGGGTCGAATGTGCATGAGCAACCTTCTCGCCAAATGCTTGTTTTGGTCTGAAATTAGGTGTTATGTGCGCACCCGTGCATTTTCTTCTCGCACGTCGAGTTCGACCGTGCGTCAAGATAATTGCATGGGTTGTTTGCATTAATAGAAATTTCATGGTCGTGTGATTTCCTTAGCACACGAGCACTTAAGATCGTGCATGTGTTTTCCTTAAGTTTTGAGTGTTCTATCCCACACCATGCGTCATCTTCTCGCCCGGTCAGTTTTGACCGTGCATGAACAAAATTCATGGGCATAGGAAGCTTTTTAGTGAAGTGATTGATGTGCCAAATTTTTGCGCCGTATTTGATTTAAATATTATCCTTCGTGCATGATCAAAATGCACGGCCGTGCATCCGACCATGTGCCCTCTGCCTGACTCCTATTTAAGCTTTTTTCTGCAGATTTTTGGGGATCCGAATTTTTTATCCGAGAAAACCCCAAGGGGTTCAGCTCCAGTTCCAATTCTTCTTCTCTAGTAGTTAGGTCTTTGCCCTAGGCCACCTCTCATCATCCTAAACAACAAGGAAAGACAAGCTAGCTCAAGATCATCACCAAACAAGGAGATCATCACATTTGACATGGCCAGATGCTATGACCAAAGATGTCGGGTACATTAGGAGTTGGGGACAACCCTCTCAGACCCCCTATGTAGTTGCTGATCAAGGACAGACATAGATTGACAACCTGGCGGCTTCCATCTTCGATCTACAGCAATCCTTTGGAATCGGTTGTATCTAATGCCTCTTTCTCCACTTGTTTTGATGTTGTTGACTATGTTCTTCATTTTATTGATGATGTATGCTCAATAAACATTCCTACGCTATGCTTGTATTTTATGCTTAAGAAATCTTTTTGAATGTATAGTAGTTGTTAGAGGTGCGCCAATTCCGTGAGCCTACTCTTCCATTCCGCGTGTCTACTCTTCCATTCCGCGAGCCTACTCTTCCACTTCATGATCCTACTCTTCCATTACGCATGCCTACTCTTCCATTCACCAAGCAAAGCGGTGCTAACGGCCCGTGTAATCCCCCACATTGTGAAGCGGTGCCGGCGACCCGCATAGTTAATTTAGGTTTACTTTAGTTTTCGTCATATTCACCCTCCAAATCTAACCTTCCGCATTTCACCCGACCTTAAGGACTTTGATCTCAAGTCCTCTCTCGATAGATAACTCCGCCTTGTTGTGTTCCTTGAGAGATCGATACTCGAGGATTCGCTCCTTGTTTTATATTACTTGAATGATTGGTTCACTTGCCATTTTGTGTTGCAGTCTCGCTCTCGCCAATAGCGGTGTTTAGGACCAGCGCATCACCTCAGCCCAAAAATATTATGGCAATGAGGATTCACTTAACATTGTTCTACCAGCCTCTATAAGGGTCCTATTCTTTCTCTCAGCCACCCCATTTTGTTGTGTGGTCCTGGGAGAAGAGAATTCTTGGTAGATACCTTGTTCTTGATAGAAGTCTGTCATAGCACCAGATTGGAATTCTGTTCCATGGTCACTTCTTATTCTGACCACAGTACAGTCCATTTCATTCTTGATAGACTTGACAAATGTCATGAAGGTTTTAAGTGTATCTGATTTCTTTCTGAGGAAGAAGAACCATGTGAATATAGAGTGATCATCAACTATCACAAGGGTGTATAGCTTTCCTCCTAAACTATGAATTGGCATTGGACCAAAGAGATCCATGTGTAATAAATATAGGCACCTAATAAAATCCTTGTGAGCAGTGCTCTTAAAGGTTGTCCTAGGTTGCTTGCCCATTTGACATGCATGATATTGACCATCTTTAATGCATTTTAGATTTGGTCCATCTCTAACTAGGTTTTCAGAGAACAGCTTACTAATTGTCTTGTAGTTAAGATAAGCTAACCTCTTGTGTCATTGTACACAAAGAGATTCCTTCTCATTAGCTACAAGACAGATAATCATGGAAGAATTATAGCAAATAAAATTTAAACAATATATATTTCCACTCCTAGTGCCTGAGAGAATTGTCTGCAAGTCAATTGAATTTTTAATAAGGCATTGATCCTTGTAGAATTCAATGACATTACATAAGTCACGTAGTTGACTTATGCTTATGAGGTTGTGTTGCAACCCCTATACATAAGCTACTTTTGTGAAAGAGACTATGCCATTGGAGATCATACCATAGCCTTTAGTAACCCCTCTATCTTAACCTCCAAAGATAACTTTTGGTCCTTTTTTCACTAGGGCATATTCCTTTTTCTGGCTTCTTATTCCAGTCATGTGTCTGGAACATCCACTGTCCAAGTACCATATATGCATTTGATTGGCCTTTGGACATACCTGCATGAAAGAACTAACCCTTAGGAACCCAACCAACCTTGGGTCCTTGGTTCTTGTTAGCTTTTAGAGCAGACTTTTGACTGAAAAATGCATTTGCAGAATAGACTTTCTTTGCTTGTGGCACAATAGGATTATACCAGCAGTCCAAGGAAAAGTGACCTACCTTACCACAACACCAGTACTCATATTTATTATTCCTTCACTTCTGAATAGTTCTATATGTTTGATGTGCATACTAATATTCAGGAGAGTAGGCATTTGCATTCTTTTCATTTCTTTGAAAGATCCTGTGGTTGTGTGCATGATGTGGAATGGACTGCACATCCACGAGATTCTTTTTAGGGACAGGCCTTTGCATAATGGCCTTTCCCTTGCCTTTAACTGATGATGTTGGTGTTGTTGAACCAAATGCAAATGATCCATGATGTTTCATTTGTATTTCTTCATGTGGAGATTTTAGTGCACTTGACCCAAGGTCTCTCCTTCCTTTCCAGTGAGGAGCATTGCTAGCCCCACTAGAAGAACATCCATTTTTCTAGTGACCATACATAATGTCATGGTCATAACTGTTGGATGTCAGTGACACCTTTTGGAAGATGGTCTGTTGTACTTTACCTTTTCCGTCATTGTCATTCTTTGCATGAGCCTTTTGTTATATCCTAAGCCACTTCTATACTAGGCAAAAAAGCTATCAATGATTGGCAATACAGTTTGTGGCTTGGAAAACTTATCCACCAACATCCTCTCATTAAGGAGCTTCTTCTCAAGATACACAATGACCTTGTTCTTATTGCTTATGGTCCCAATTTGGATTATTGACATCCCTCTCAACTTGCTAATTTCTTTGCTCATTTGACTCAGCCTTTCAGCAGTCTCATCAGATTTAGATTTAGCAAGTTTTAGAGACTCAATCTCCTCAGCTTGCTTCTTAGTAAGCTTTTTGCACTTCTTTAGTGCTTCCAAGAGAGCACCATATTTGTTAACCATATCATTGTATTCATTTTCAGATTCATATCCACCCTCATCATCAAATGATGTGGATGCATCTAAATTGGCACCAGTCTCATATTCAGATTCTGATAAAGAAAAGGCAACTTTAATTGTTACCTCATCAGGATAAGTGACATCCTGATCTTCCTCATCTTTCATGGCAATAACACCGTAGTTGTCTTCATCTTCATTGTCACTATCAGACAATGATATAGGAGCCCTGATGCCCACCTTGGCAGTAGGTAATCCTCTTCTTCTGTTAGAGCAATAAGCCCAATAAGGGCTTCTTCATCTTCTAACTCGGATGAGTCTGAGTCACTGTCAATCCAACTCTTCTTCTTCTTTTCCAAGAAGCTCTTCTTAGACTTCTTGTCTTTGTAGTGCTTCTTTTCATCTATTTTTTTATTTCTTTTCTTTTGATTGGGCAGTCAACAATGACATACCAGGCATATTACAGCAGTAACAGATGATGTCAGTACAATAGTGTTTATTCTATTTAGAACCATATATGTCCCCCTTGGGGTCTCTCCTTGATTTTTCTGAGTTGTTATGGGGATTCTTTGAGCTCGAGGTAGAGGAAGATTTGTTCTTCTATTGTCTCCTCCTGCTTATCATCTTCTTAAACTATTTAGAGAACAAGGTAATTTCTCCATCAGTTAGCTCATCATGTGAAGTGCTGGGCTCAGAGATTTCTATGTCAGCATCTCTTGTTGGAGACGAGGGAGTATTCTCTCGACACCTTCTTAAGCTTTCAGCTTTGAAGGCCATAGACTTCTCCCTACATTTCACCTTGTTTCCTTCCTCCTCAGCTTTCCTGGTGTCCAGTTGTAGATCATTGGAAAGCAATGTCCCAAACAGATTCTGTAACATCCCAGGGCGCGCTAGGCCCCTCATGAGTGTGTTGTGTCACAGGAGGTTGACTCAGACTCGGTAGAAGCCCTAGGACCCCAAGGTGATCAGGTTTGAGTCACGGTCAGCAAGTGATGATTAATTTACTTACCCTAATTAAAGCTTATTCTTATGTTTTGGAGCTGAGTTTGAGCTCGGGTAGGATGTTGGGGTAGTTTAGAAGAATTTGGTAAACTTCAAGACAATATTGACCTCCCATCCGCTCGATCGATGGGATCATCCCATCGATGGACAGCAGCAGCAGAGTAAGCTGCTTTCTTTTACTTCCGTTCGACGAACATCGAAGGGGAAGCATTCGACGAACTCGAAGGGGCAGCGTTCGACGAAGGCAAAGGGGAAGCGTGCGACGAAGTCGAAGGGGGCAACGTTCGACGAAGTCGAAGGGGCAGCGTTCGACGAAGTCGAAGGGGCAGCGTTCGACGAAGGCGAAGGGGCAGCATGCGACGAAGTCAAAGGGGCAGCATTCGACGAAGTCGAAGGGGCAGCGTTCGATGAAGTCGAAGGGGCAGCGTTCGACGAAGTCGAAGGGGCAGCGTTCGACAAAGTTGAAGGGGCAGCGTTCGACGAAGGCGAAGGGGCAGCGTGCGACGAAGTCGAAGGGGCAGCGTGCGACGAAGTCGAAGGGGTAGCGTTCGACGAAGTCGAAGGGGCAGCGTTCGACGAAGTCGAAGGGGCAGCGTTCGACGAAGGCGAAGGGGCAGCATGCGACGAAGTCAAAGGGGCAGCATTCGACGAAGTCGAAGGGGCAGCGTTCGATGAAGTCGAAGGGGCAGCGTTCGACGAAGTCGAAGGGGCAGCGTTCGACAAAGTTGAAGGGGCAGCGTTCGACGAAGGCGAAGGGGCAGCGTGCGACGAAGTCGAAGGGGTAGCGTTCGACGAAGTCGAAGGGGCAGCGTTCGACGAAGTCGAAGGGGCAGCGTTCGACGAAGTCGAAGGGGCAGCGTTCGACGAAGTCGAAGGGGCAGCGTTCGACGAAGTCGAAAGGGCAGCGTTCGACGAAGTCAAAGGGGTAGCCTTCGACGAAGGCGAAGGGGCAGCGTGCGACAAAGTCGAAGGGGCAACGTTCGACGAAGTCGAAGGTGCAGCGTTCGACGAAGTCGAAGGGGAAGCGTTCGACGAAAGTGTCGTTCGACGAAAGTGTTGCAGTGCAGTTAGACGAAAGTGTTACCGTTCCCGTTCGACGAAAGTGCAGATCGACGAAAGTGTTGCTGGGCAATTTTTCTGTCGTCGTCCCGTAAAGCTTAAATGCTTATCTTTTTAGGCTAGAAGTGGATACCTTGTCCAATAGGGGGCTGACACCGAATCTTGGGGTTTCAACACAAGGCATGGGAAAGGGTTTAGCCATTAATGATCATTAATGCAAATATCTCTCTCTCTCTCTCTCTTTATTCTCTCATAACCCAAATGGGCTGATATCTTCTAATCAGAAGCCCTATTCATCTTCTTCTTCATCTTCTTCTTCTCCTTCTTCTTTTATTCATCTTCCTCCTCCCACCTTAAGGTTTTAACTTAGGGTTCTTGAAGGAGAAAGCTTGGAGAAGGATTTACAGCTTGGCCGACCACCACCCCGCTGCCATGAAGATGAGCTTGAACCATGACTGGAAAATAAGGTGACTTCCGACCCCTCTCCCTTGGTGCTATATCGTAGAGAAAAATTAGGAGAGGTGTTGAGCTCTAAAGAGCTTGGCTTGTGAGTAAATGGAGTTTCCTAGGAAAAGACCAAGCCGGATCTTTCTTGTTAGGGCACCGATTGCCATGAAAGTTCCTTCAATCACTTCTTCTCTTCAATAGAAAGAGATAGGATTTGATTTCTTTGAAATTCATGGTCTATGGAGGGAGTATTGGATGAGAGAAGGTGTAATGACCTAACCCTTGTTTTTGGGGAAGATGATGAATAGTCCCCTGTTATGTAGGATTTCAAATTATTTATTATGTGAAAAAGATGATGAGTAATTCCCAGTTAAAAATCCCCTGTTAATTAGGGTTGTTAATTATATAATTGTGTAATAAAGGTGATGATAGCCCCTTGTTAAAATAGTTTTCAAATCATGTCATTGCACTTGGTTGTTAAGGGGTAAAATTGTGCGCAGCTGGGTTAGGTCAATCTTTAGGCTTGATCCAACTTGAATTAGACATCGAGCTCAACATGAAAGTTGTAGCACTCGGAAAGATCTTTCCGACGATAGGTTACACATTTTCTGAAGTGACTTGTAGCTTCCTAGGAGTCCAGTCGAGTGTACTGTCTAGAAAGTTGGAATGGGTTAAGTGCGTGCTGTTTTACTGTCCAGATTTCTGCAGTTGACTTCAGAGCAGATTTTGGGTGGGACCCACTTGGATCTGGGTTTAGGACTCAACATTAATGTTGTAGCCCTTGATGTTATCTTTCCAAAATGGGGTGGATCGTAATTTTTGGACAACTGTAGACCCAGAAATCCAATTTTAGTGAACTATGTCATAACACTTTTGATCTCAGTATTTTGTGGATCTCTCTCAAACTATTGGTTGGATGCTCATGAAAATTGGTGGAGATATTGGTGACAACAATATGTAGATCCCTGTTGAATTTCATGATGTTTGGAGAGGTGGTATTAAAGTTGTTGTTGTTTCATTTGATAAATTTGAAGGAGATATAAATGTTGAATGTGAAGGCCGCTTGGGCCGAAATTTTGTATGAATCATGTACATGCTAGTATGAACCTTTAATTGCTGGTTATATGTGGAATCGAAAAAATGGCATGTGTGGTTGATGGTGAAGGTAAATAACATTTATTATGGGTGAGATCTAAGTGTTTAGCATTGTTTATAATGGTCATATAAATGTAGAGCACCGTAAATACGTATTGCATAATACAATGAGGTCGAAATTTGGTGGTAATGATTCCGGCATTTATTATGACTTATAGTTGAAGTTTCAGTGGATTTGGTTTTAGAATGAATCCATAATTAAACGTGCCGCTATAAATTATTATGTTGAAAAGAGAGGTTAAGGTGCTCATCTGGACTAGGATTTTGGAACGTGAGGTTAAACGCACAAGTAGTCCTGCAGGATCTAGTATGGTAATTTCCATGTTATACACACGCTACTGCATAGATTCATGACAACTCGGTATGAGTAGCATTGATGGTTTTGTGTGGATTATAAGATATGGTTATATCTCATGGTGAAATGTTAAGGACCCGGTTGTTGGGGGCCTTGGATGCTAATTAGCAGCAGTTGAACTGGTATGATGTGAAAGGTAAGAAGGCTCCATCCGTGAGTCCCTGGGTGCTTGAATGCACGGGTGTGCATGGGAATTACATGAATGTGCATGGTTTACACATGGTTGTGTAATGATCCGGGTTGGAAGATTACTTGTGGTGGGTCTACAGGCTTGCTAGTCGTGACACGGACAGAAGCCAGCAGTTAGACTCTAGACCGGTTGGGTTGAACTCTTGGTGCTCACCTACCTAAGTCCCCTTCTGTGTCCTTGAAGGCTCACCATGATGCGAGCAGTACACAGGGTCTCCGCTGTGTGTTCTTAGCGACGAGGCGTACAGAGGCCTAGGACTGGTTGTGTTCTTACCCTCCTAGTAGTGGAGGATCTCGTTCCACTGTCTCCGTCTGGCCACAACGGGAGATGCCTGAGTGGTTAGCTACCTCTCAAAAAGCGAGAACTGTAGGTCTATGTCGACATAGCAACTATGCATGGGTGAGTCATCATATCATAATCATTGCATTGCATTGCATTCATCATTCATAATCATAGCATTGCACTGCATCGGGTCCATCATATAAATTAGTATGAGCTCTTTTATATGACGGGTTCAAACATGAAAACCTTAACTTATAAGTTTGTATGGGCATTCATATAAGTTAAGGTACGATATGAACTGCTTACTTCTTCTGTGTTGTTTCACTACTTGCTTATACTCTGCCATTGTCATATTACCTGTTAGATGTACTTCTTATACATTTGATACACTGTTATAATTACATCTTTCCTTGTCACCTGTTTTTGCTACTACTTACTATATTGCAGCTTTTCTTCATTCCCTTCTGCGTGGTGCCTTGGAGTCGTCGGGGGAGAGGATGTGAAGCCACTTAGTCTTTATGACTAATGGTTGTTACACCGCTACTTTTAGGTGCAGCAGTGTACTACAAAGGAGGACAGCCAGGCCAGGGTGACAGTGCTGGTGATTACGATACCTTAGCTACTGTCAGCGACAGATTTGAGCGAGTGGTTAGAATGTAGCCTTAGGGCAAGTTTATACTCTGATGATATACAGGAGATTGTGTAGCTTCCTATTTTTTTGTACTGTTTGGACATTGTTACTTAATTGTGAATAAATGTCTTCTATTGTTCTATTATTGATGGGTTGGCATGATGATATATGGGAATAGCCGGCAGGTTAGGCGTAAGGTGGAGGGGGCTAGCCCGTGTGCTGGCACTTCCGCAAGGCGGTTGTCCTGGCTTTAGGACTCCCCTCGGCTGTGTCTTTTGTTCTGGGAGGGGGGTCATACAAATGGTATCAGCTTGCAACGATCCTGAGATAAAGAAGTCCATTAAACCACTAGGCCACCCATGCTAGCTAAATCAGTTTGAGGACAAACTGATGCAGCGGAAGCGGTGGTGTGCCCATGTGTGATTCACATTAAGTATGTCCACTTTTTCCTATAGAAAGTGCCAACCTAAGCCAAACTCATACCCTTACCTATAGGTGTTGGCTCATTCCGAGACAGTAATTGGTATTCCCATTCCAACAGTCATAGTTGGTTTGGCATAGGATTGATGCCAACCTAACTAGGATACCATTTTGGTCGACTTAGCAGGATATGTCGTGACATACCTGTTGGATCGATAGGCGCCCTTAGAGGGGGGTGAATAAGGGAATAAAATTCTTTGTAAATTTTTACTAAATTGTTTAGAGAAAATTAGAACAAAATAACAATTTAACTTAAAGGAGGAAACAATTGTAATTTGCAATTCTATAAATTATGCCAAATGATAGAAATCTTGTAAATACAAAAAGAGACATGATTATATTATATAAAAAAGTGTTTTCATAAAGTTGATTTCAATATCGCTAGAAATCGGAGGCGTACAAAGTAAAATAAATTTTCCTTTTCTATACCGACTTGTATCCCCACAAACCGGTTGGCTTTAGCCTATCCTTCCCCATATAAGGCCTCAAGCCGCTCTAGCCAATCCTTCCCCAGATATGGCCTCGAGCACCCCTAGATCTAATCACCTAGAACTAGTCGCCAACACAAGGAGAATTCCTCCCTAAGTCCTACCCAGACCTAGTCGCTAACACAAGGCGAATTCTCTAAACGGTTACAAAAATATATGGAAAGAAAATAAAGATAACAATAATAAAACTCTATTTATGAGATCTCTGAAGATGAGGATGAAGGATCGTTGTAGTATGAGCGAGGTCGAAGCGATCGTCCTTCGGATGTAGCGTGACGTAGTCCTCCTCCAGAATTCTCCTTAAGCTTTTTGTGGGAGATGAACTTTCGGCAGAGTAGCAGCTCTGGAAATTTCGCACAATTAATCTCTTAGGAAGCACACACTTAAAACGAGAGAGAAAGCCCATCAATTTATAGAACTTGAAGATAGCGCCTGCGGTAGCTCCTAGCGCCTGCAGTAGCGTTCGTGTGGAGCGGTTGCGAAACCGTCGGCAGTGTGGCGCTGTGCATGAACTTGAGCTAGCGCTGGCGGTAGCGCTAAGGAACCGCTGAGACGAAACTAAACCGCTGAGATGGAACCGCTGAGACAAAACCGCTGAGGCGCTGAGAAGAAACCGCTGGGAAGGGAAACCGCTGAGATGCAAGCTGGCCAGACGAAATGATCTACCGCGGAGCGTTAGCACTAACGTTGGCGGTAGTGCATTCTTCCAGATGTTTGAATTCGGTTGCTTTCTACCTGTGGAGTATTGCACCTATAGTTCCTGCACACTATAAACACACGACAAGCAAGATCAAATACAATTTGGGGTTTGTTATTCTCAAACAAAGGGATGTGACACACATGTCCAACAATCTCCCCCTTTTGATATTAACAAATCCTCTTAGCAAGAAATCAACATTAGTGTTTATAGTATATGATAAGCATGATAAATAGTGCAACTATAGAATATGATAAGCATGAGAAATGTGCATACTCCCCCTATCTTAATGCTCCCCCTACATAAATGCAATTTATGTTTTACTCCCCCTAAATGATAGATTACATGAATTATTCTCCCCTTAATCTTCTATATTTCTTCTATATAGATTTCTTCAATTAATCTCCCCATTTTGGTATTATCAAAAGAAAGGTAGGGTGAGGGAAGTAAGGAGGCATTCTTTAGGCTAGTTATAAATCATGATCGAGCTTTTGTAATATATGAAATGATAAAGAGTTTAAGCATAATATTGAAGAGTTTAAGTTCAAAATGTAAAGATGTTGTAACCTTTTGGAAATCTCATAGTTTTACATAAAGATACCAAGCATGAGATGAACATATTAAAAAAGAATATACTACAATGTTACTTAATTTTAAGATCAAGAGATACCAAAACATTGTAGAGATCTTGCTAGGTTATCTAGTGCATTTCTTATATAAATAGTAGTATAGATAAAGCATTAGAATCCAATACTCATGAGAAGAAGTGTTATGAAAGATAATGATGTGCACATAAGTGTATTTTGAGCAATGTTAACAATTGATTTAATTCACAAAAGACAAGACATATGTAGATTAAAGTGCACAATAAAACACAAGTATATCAACTTTCATACACTTTTAATGCACATAATTTTTAACAAAGTGGTGTAGTAACCAAGGTTTGCACAAGACACTTTACTATTCTTTCAAAGGTGCTCAACCTCACAATGCTTATGAAGACTTATCAGGAGGTTCAAGTAGTGCTTGGTGGAGTTATATTTGTCTACATATATAAAAAAAATTTTGTTCACATTTGTGAGACAACATTCTCCGAATACACTTGTTTTGCAAACCCAAAAATTTTTTAACTTAACCACTTTTCTAAATTTCATAAGTGTAATTCAAATGTAGTTTAGGCAATAAACTTATGCAAGTTTTATTTCATTGTACAAATACAATACACAAGCAAGCATTTTAGATTTAAACACACATGTTGATTATCAAAATAAGTGAGTGAAATGTATCATTATCAATCATAAAACATTTACTCATACTTAGAGGCATGCTAAGCTTGGATCTACACATATTTTTTAATACTATTGATGCACTTAAATAGATATATCAAAGCATGATAACCAAAACAATGTTCATAGTAATTTGAAGGAATAAATTTTGACATTGTAAATAATTCTAAATAATAGAATTCATTCATGCTTGATATTAGCAATAAAGATCATACATTTTTTTTTGTTTTAACATTTTTTTAAATGAAAAAAAAAACAGAAAATCACAAAAAAAAATATTTTTGTATTTTTGAATTTTGAACTTTTGTAGTTGTTTTTTCATAATATGAATAGAACACAAATCTCAAAAACATATTTTTGTATTTTTGAATTTTGAATTTTTGTAGTTGATTTTTCAAAATATAAATAAAACAAAAATTAAATAGTCAGAAACACAAAAACTAAGCAGTACATATGGACTAGCCTATTTTTAAACATTTTTAGAAATTTTAAAACACAGAAAAATCACAAACCCACGCTAGCGTCAGCGCTAGTGCTAGCGCTGGAAACAGTACACGATTTTTTGAGAATTTTAAAAATTTGATTTTTGATATTGATTAGGGGTTTTAAGAGTTGTCTTATGCAAAAATTTTGTAATTTTCAGAGATGTCTTGATTGCTCAAATTGCATAAAACATTAGCGTTTTACATGTTATTCATCCTAAGATGTCTAAGACTCCTAATTCCAACCTTAACATTTGAAACCTTGCATCGGGAAGAGGTTTAGTGAATATATCAGCAAGTTAAGAGTCCGTGCCAATGAAACTTATTCTAACATTTTACTTCTTAATGTGATCCCTTATGAAATGATGACGTACATCTATATGTTTCGATCTTGAATGGTGTACAGGAATATGTGTGAGATCAATGGCACTTTTGTTGTCACATTTTAGTTCAATAAGTTTTAGATGAAAACCAAAGTCCTCTAAAGTTTGGCTCATCCATAGTTTTTGTGCACAACAACTCCCTAATGCAATGTATTCGGCCTCCATGGTGGATAGAGCAATCGAATTTTGTTTCCTACTAGACCATGCAACTAATGAAGGTCCTAGAAAATGACAAGTACCAGTAGTGCTTTTTCTATCAAGTGAACAACCCGCGTAGTCCGAATCGGAGTAGCCATGAAGTGTAAATGAATAATTGCGCGGGTACCATAATCCTAATCTAGATGACCCAATGAGATATCTAAAAATTCGTTTTACCGCTTTTAAATGAGATTCTTTTAGATTGGCTTGAAATCGAACACATAAGCATACGGCAAACATAATATCGGGTCTAGTTGCACTTAGATAAAGTAGAGATCCCATCATACCTCTATATAAAGTTTGATCTATAGAAATTCCTTATTCATCTTTTCCTAATTTTAGTGATGCACTCATTGGTGTAGAAGCATGTTTAAGGTTTTCAAATCCAAAACGTTTAAGCATATCATGGACATATTTAGTTTGACATACAAAGATACCATCAATTCTTTGTGATATTTGAAAACCAAGGAAATAAGAAAGTTCTCCTACAAGACTCATTTCAAATTCATTTTTCATCACTAAAATAACTTCTTTACACATCTCTTCATTAGTAGATCCAAAAATAATATTATCAACATATATTTGTACAATAATCATATCATCATTGTTGTGCTTAATGAACAGTGTATTATCCGCACTTCCCATAATATAACCGTGCTTTAATAAAAATGATGTAAGACTTTCATACCATGCACGGGCACTTGTTTTAAACCATAAAGCGCTTTCTCTAGTTTATAAATATGATTTGGAAATTTTTCACTAATAAAATAGGGGGGTTGTTCAACATAAACTTCTTCTTTTACAAACCCGTTTAGAAAAGCACTTTTCACATCCATTTGAAATAGTTTTATTCTTTTAAAGCTTGCAAATGCTAGAAAAATTCTTATAGACTCTAATCTAGCAACGGGTGCAAAAGATTCATCAAAATCTATCCCCTCGATTTGAGAATATCCTTGTGCTACTAATCGTGCTTTATTTCTAGAGATTCTTGACTCACCATCTAATTTATTTTTAAAAATCCATTTTACACCTACAACCGGGTGATTAGATGGTCTTTCAACTAATTTCCAAACATTAGGTCGCTCAAATTGTTCTAACTCTTCATTCATAGCCAAAAACCAAAATTCATCATTTAAAGCAGTAGAAACGGTTTTTGGTTCTATTTCGGAAACAAAACAAATATTTGAAAAGGATTCGAGAAGAGAAGAGCGAGTTCTTACCCCGATGGATGGTTCACCAATTATCAATTCCTGTGGATGATCCTTTGTGAATTTTAAGGTACTTGGAGGTACATATTCATCTTCCTTGGCCTCCTCTTCTTCTTCTTTGGAAGGTTCTTTGTCACCATGCTCCAAAGGTGGTAATAGATCATCCTCGTTGCCTGTGGAATGTTTTTCTACACAAGGAACAAACTCATAAAATTTTACATTTATTGATTCTTCAACTTTACTAGTTCTTTTATTAAAAATTATATAAGCTTTACTAGTTGAAGAGTTCCCAACAAAAGTTCCTTCATCAGATTTTTCATCAAACTTTCCCAAGCTATCTTTTGTATTCAAAATAAAACATTTACAACCAAAAACTTTGAAATAAGATACATTAGGCTTCTTTTGAAAATAGAGTTCATATGGTGTGAGATTAAGAGATGGGTGAAGCATGATTCTATTCATAACATAACATGATGTATTTACGACTTTGGCCCAAAAGGACTTAGGTAATTTATATTCACATAACATAGTACGTGCTAGTTCTTGAAGTGTCATATTCTTTCTTTCTACAACACCATTTTGTTGTGGTGTGCGTGGTGCAGAGAACTCATGTTTAATGCCTAACATATCACAAAAGGATGTAAATTTTTCATTTTCAAATTCTCCTCCATGATCCGAGCGAATGCATTTAATTTTTAAATCACTTTCATTTTGAATACGAGTACATAATTTTGCAAATTCACAAAACACATCGGATTTGGAAGAGAGAAATAATGTCCAACAATATCTTGAAAAATCATCTATTAAAACATATGTATATAATCTACCACCAAGACTTCGAGCGCTAACTGGACCAAAAAGATCCATATGAATTATTTGCAAAGGTCTTGTAGTAGAAATGAAGTTTTTACTTTTGAAAGAGGATCTAGAAAATTTACCTTTTTGACATGATGAACAAAGTGAAGGTAAAGTTCCATTTAACATAGGCAATCCTCTAATTAAATTACCTTTGGCAAGTTTTACAATGAGCTTTGTGCTAGCATGCCCTAGTCTTCTATGCCAAAGTTCTAATTCATCATTTTTAGTGATAAAATATTTTATAGATGATTTAGAAAGATCATGAAAAGAAACTATATAAATATTGTGTATTCTTGGTGCAGTTAGTAAAATATCTTTTGTAGTAGGATTAGATATTTTGCATAGATTAGTGGAAGATTCAAATAACACATCTAATCCTTTATCACATAATTGGCTAATAGAAATTAGGTTGTGTTTTAATCCTTTCACATAAAGAACATTAGATATAGTAAAGGATTTGTTACCAACTGTACCAATTCCCATGATCCTTCCTTTTCCATTGTCACCAAACATCACAATCCCTCCCTTCTTCTTTTCTAGGCTAAGGAACTTTGCTTTATTGCCCGTCATGTGCTTGGAGCATCCTGAATCCAAGTACCACACGTCTTCATTGTCCTTAGCCTACCTGCACATCTAGAAAGAAGATGAGAGTAAAGATCCGGATACCCAAGTGGAACCACCCATAGAATAAGTGGAAGCCTTAGGTACCCAGATTTGCTTTAAAGTATTTTGTTTTATTTTCCTGCAAGAACTAGATGTGTGACCTAACCTATAACAGTTTGCACACGAAATAAAGGGGGTTGAGACCCTTTTATGAAATATTTTCTTGCTGGAAGAAATTTGATTTACAGGAGAAAAAATTTTTGAGAAAGAAAATTAAAGCTTCTTGTAAGAGGTGCTAGCGTCGGCGTTAGTGGCTAGCGTCGGGCGATAGCCCTCACCTCGATATTCGAGCCCAAATTTTCTAGAACCATGGCACTGGTTCCTAGAATCATTTCCAGTGATTTTTGGCCTATTCCAAATTTTTAATGGCCATGGTGAGACCATGAACTTGTGTTTTAAGTGAAAAATTTTCTTTCACAAGCATGACACACCTATTTTCAAAACCTTTTTTATTATTTTTGACTTGCAAAAGAGAGGCTTCTAATTTCCTTTCTAATTCCCCCTTCTCTTTTGTAAGATTTTTGGTATGAGAGAGGGCTTTAGAAAGTGACTCTTCAATATTTTTTGCCAATTTAGTGGAGTGATCACACTCTTGGCAAGAAACCTTTCTCTTTTCTAAAACAATTACCTTTTTGGCAAGCTTTTGATTTTCTTTAATAAGAGATTCATTTTCACGATTCAATAAAATAATATCTTTCATATTTTTATCAAAAGCTTTGCAAGTTTCAAGGAATTCATTAAAGAGTTCATCATAAGTGGGAGGAGTTACCTCTGTGTCGCTAAGAACACTGGTGTCGTCGCGTCGTTTCCATGTCCCATGAGGCACATGTTTGCTTCCTCATCTTCGCTTGATGAAGACCCGCTTGATTCTTCGGAGGAGGAGGAGGAGGAGGAGTCAGCCCATGATCTAGCTTTTAGCACTTTCTTCTTCTCCTTCCCTTTGTGCCGCCTTTCTTTCATCTCCTTCAAGAACTTTGGTCACTGGCTCTGAATGTGCCCGGTCTTCCTACAATGAAAGCATTCTGGTGGAGGTCTTTCTTCTTCATCGTCGCTCTCCTTTTCCTTCTTTGAGGATGACCCTTTCCATCTTGCATCCTTTTGGATAAATTTCCGGAAAGTGTTTCTCCTTTCCGGATTTCGCATGAACTTTCGGAAGTTCTTCACCAAAAGGCTTTCTTCATCTTCATCCTCATCCTCATGGCACTCCTTCTTTGATTTTAATGCCAATGCCTTCTTCTTTGGCTCCTTATTGTATTCATCATGTTGGATTTTGAGTTCTACCTCATGGGTTTTGAGATTCCCAATGAGGCTCTTAACTTGGAGCGTCCTTAGATTGTGCGATTCTGAAATGGCCGTCACCTTCGGGTTGAATTTTGGTGGAATGGAACGAAGGATCTTTCGGACCATGTCGCCGTTGGAGAAGGTCTTTCTAAGAGATTTGGAGGCATTGACGATCTTGGTGAAGCGCATGTACATGGCATCAACATCTTCACATTCATCCATCCGAAATTTTTCATATTCCGACTCAAGTTGGAAAATCTTTGAATCTTTAACCTGCGATGTACCTTCATGAGTAACTTCCAAATGATTCCAAATTTCATAAGCAGTAGTACATGCAGAAATTCTATTAAATTCATTTCTATCTAACGCACAAAATAAAGCATTCATGGCCTTGGCGTTGTTTTTGCATTTTAGCTTATCCTAATCATCCCATTTATCTTTTGGTTTTTCTAAAGTTATCTCTCCAACTACACATGTAGGAGGAGAGTATTCCTCTTCGACCATATTCCATACCTCAATATCGAGGGTCATAAGGAAACATCTCATCCTATTTTTCCAGTAATCGGTAAATAGTGGAGGTCTACTAATTCCGTGACCTTCGAAAAAAGCAAGATCATAAGACGCCATTATTCCTGGTTTTTAAACCGTTTGGAATAACCTGTCTCTGATACCATTTGTTGGATCGATAGGCGCCCTTAGAGGGGAATACAATTCTTTGTAAATTTTTACTAAATTGTTTAGAGAAAATTAGAACAAAATAACAATTTAACTTAAAGGAGGAAACAATTGTAATTTGCAATTCTATAAATTATGCCAAATGATAAAAATCAAGTAAACACAAAAAGAGACATGATTATATTATTTTAAAAAGTGTTTACATAAATTTGATTTCAATATCGCTAGAAATCGGAGGCGTACAAAGTAAAATAAATTTTCCTTTTCTATACCGACTTGTATCCCCACAAACCGGTTGGCTTTAGCCTATCCTTCCCCGGATAAGGCCTCAAGCCGCTCTAGCCAATCCTTCCCCGTATATGGCCTCGAGCACCCCCTATATCTAATCACCTAGAACTAGTCGCCAACACAAGGCGAATTCCTCCATAAGTCCTACCCAGACCTAGTCGCCAACACAAGGCGAATTCTCTAAACGGTTACAAAAATATATGGAATGAAAATAAAGATAACAATAATAATACTCCCTATATGAGATCTCTGAAGATAAGGATGAAGGATCGCTGTAGTATGAGCGAGGTCGAAGTGATCGTCCTTCGGATGTAGCATGACGTAGTCCTCCTCCAGAATTCTCCTTAAGCTTTTTGTGGGAGATGAACTTTCGGCAGAGTAGCAGCTCTGGAAATTTGGCACAATTAATCTCTCTGGAAGCATACACTTAAAACAAGAGAGAGACCATCAATTTATAGAACTTGAAGATAGCGCCTACGGTAGCGTTCGTGTGGAGTGGTTGTGAAACCGTCGGCGGCGTGGCGCTGTGCACGGACTTGAGCTAGCGCCTGGCGGTAGCGCTAGCGCTGGCGGTAGCGCTAAGAAACCGCTGAGACGAAACTAAACCATTGAGACAGAACCGCTGAGACAAAACTGCTGAGACAAAACCGCTGAGACAAAACCGCTGAGACGCTGAGAAGAAACCGTTGGGAAGGGAAACCGCTGAGATGCAAGCTGGCCAGATGAAATGATCTACCGCGGAGCGTTAGCACTAACGCTGGCGGTAGTGCATTCTTCCAGATGTTTGAATTCAACTGCTTTCTACCTGTGGAGTATTGCACTTATAGTTCCTGCACACTATAAACGCACGACAAGCAAGATCAAATACAATTTGGGGTTTGTTATTCTCAAACAAAGGGATGTGACACACATGTCCAACAATACCCTAACCTTATACCGATCTCAGGGATGATGTGACCAAGCAAAAAGTGACCTCAAGTGACTAAGGGAAGAGTTTAACGTGAGTGTAGATGCTAGAGACTAACACCCTGAGATTTCTATCTCATATATGGAGTAATATTATCACCTTACCCAAAATATTAGGGCAATCTCAATGAGATTGATGCCTGTAGTCTATTATCAGCTTAGTAAGATACCACCAAGCATGTCTTTTATACTGTATGTGGATACCTCTCACTTCTATTTATGTAGAAGGTTTCATATGGAGAAGATATGATAAGAATTCGGATCCAGAGAAGGCTAATTTTGGGACGAATGTGTTATATTGGTGGTAGAAGAAACTCAGTCGAAGAGATCCGTCTTGGGTTCCTTGAGGATTTAAAATCGTTGTAATTTTTGACATTGGAAGTAGAGACCCTTGAAGAGTTAATTCACCTTAAGCAAGGCAGACTGCTAAGGCCATGTTTGGGTTGATAGGAATTTTATTAGCGGAATAAGAGAGGAAAGCATTTTGAAGATGATAATTTTCTCTATATTGTTCTAAGATTATGTGGTTAAGTAACGAAGAGATTAGTAAATTAACACTTTGGGGATATGCAGCTATGTTGTAATAACATTATAGCTAGGAAGTTAATGAACCTTTGTGCATGCATTGCTGGTATGATGATAAACTACCCCTGAGTTTGGAAATTCTTGGTGAACATTCCTTTAGTGTTGTAATTACCTGACATTGGGAAATTTATAAATGTACCATATGGGCGGTGGAAGAAATTTATTCCAAAAACGTACGGGGGCTTGTCCCTTCGTTTATTGGACTATTTACATATCGACTTCGTTTTCCCTTAGATCTTGTTTATTTGAATAGTACGTGAACAATGATGATTAGATTCGTGATAACCTCTCAATATGGGTGATAGCGTCAAGGGTGTTGAAACACGTCGTGAATTGAACACGTGTTATTAGAATGGAATGATGTGATTATCACCCATGTGAGGTGTAGAGTCATGGATTCACCTTACTTTGAGCCTCGATAACGATTCATAGTATCACCAGAACCAAATGATAAGCATCATCGGATGATCACGTGCGGAATTTGGAAACTTTTTGGAAACATAAACGCTTCCTGAGCTTAAACCCTTGAGGTAGTAGCATCATTTTTGGTAGTTGATGGATTGAAAGGGCATAATGTCATGGCAAGTACGGTGGGGTGAGTGCAGGACTTGACTATTATGTGGATTTGAAGTCAAGTGGTAAACATCCATGAAGTCTGACCATTGTAATTATCTTGCCATAACTTGATATTGGGCTTGGTTGGTGTATTTTGCATGAATGCCCTTGCACATGAATTATTATAACGTGATCATAATGTTTGTTGAAACTTAATATCGAGTGGATGTCGTGCAAAGTGTAAAAGATTTCTGTTGTATGAATGATTGCCTCGGACGAGATGACATTGATGGAATCGGTTGATAATGATATGGATAATGATGGTGTACTAGAAGATGAGGTTAAGGCTTGCTTCTACATATTTAATACATAAGAGAGACGATCTTGCAGATATAATAACCGTTTGGGTATTTGAGGTTTGACCCAAGGATATGACATCGTGAACTTTATGGTTGATCACCCATTTGACTTCGAGGCCATCCTTATTTAATGCTAAAATTTTGGATGCGTTGAAGTGATGATGTTGAAAGTGCTACACGTTATTGGATAACGATGCCTGGGATTGGAAGAATCAATTTATTTTTGCAAATCTAAAGCACATGACTCCCTTGTAGGAGGATTCTAAATTTTATCTGGAGGCACGAGTGGTAACCTTATGTGTATCTGGGTCACCAATCTTAAGGGGGTTTAGATCAAAGGTGCAATGAAAGTTGGTTTATTAAGGTGAGGGAACAAGGAAGTATGGGTTTCGGTTGTTTCTAACCTGCCCGTAGTGAGAGCATGGCTATAAACCCAACTATGTCTTATCACCACCATATTTGTGTTTGCATCAGGATGAGAGACACTTAAGATTTCTCTGTGCATAATTTGGATTATAAGTGTCATGAAGTATAACAGAAGTACACACGGGATAAATTGGAAGTGAGGTGATGTGAATGAGTTGTGACCCTCACTAGTGGTGAGTGGGATTTAAAGTTTACTCCAGATGACTTTGTGATCTGAACTTAAACCCCAAAACCTCAACTTAAATTTTGGGGACAAAATTGTTTCTTCGTTTATTGGATTTGTAACATCCCAGTGCACGATAGGCCCCTCATGAGTGTGTTGTGTCACCGGAGGTTAACTCAGACTTGGTAGAAGCCCTAGGACTCCGAGGTGATCAAGTTTGAGTCACGGTCAGCAAGTGATGATTAATTTACTTACCCTAATTGAAGCTTATTCTTGTGTTTTGGAGCTGAGTTTGAGCTCGGGTAGGATGTTGGCGTAGTTTAGAAGAATTTGGTAAACTTCAAGACAATATCGACCTCCCATCCCCTCGATCGACGGGATCATCCCGTCGATGGGCAGCAGCAGCAGAGTAAGCTGCTTTCTTTTACTTCCGTTAGACGAACGTCGAAGGGGAAGCATTCGACAAACTCGAAGGGGCAGCTTTCGACAAAGGCGAAGGTGCAGCGTGCGACAAAGTCGAAGGGGGCAGCGTTCGACGAAGTTGAAGGGGCAGCGTTCGACGAAGTTGAAGGGGCAGCGTTCGACGAAGATGAAGGGGCAACGTGCGATGAAGTCGAAGGGGCAGTGTTCGATGAAGTCAAAGGGGCAGCATTCGACGAAGTCGAAGGGGCAGCGTTCGACGAAGTCGAAGGGGCAGGGTTCCACGAAGTCGAAGGGGCAGCGTTCGACGAAGGCGAAGGGGCAGCGTGCGACGAAGTCAAAGGGGCAGCGTTCGACGAAGTCAAAGGGCAGCGTTCGACGAAGTCGAAGGGGCAACATTCGACGAAGGCGAAGGGGCAGCGTGCGACGAAGTCGAAGGGGCAGCGTTTGACAAAGTCGAAGGGGAAATGTTCGACGAAAGTGTCGTGCGATGAAAGTGTTGCAGTGCAGTTCGACGAAAGTGTTGTCGTTCCCGTTCGACGAAAGTGCTGATCGACGAAAGTGTTGCTGGGCAATTTTTCTGTCGTCGTCCGGTAAAGCTTAAATGCTTATCTTTTTAGGCTAGAAGTGAATACCTTGTCCAATAGGGGGCTGACACCGAATCTTGGGGTTTCAACACAAGGCATGGGAAAGGGTTTAGCCATTAATGATCATTAATGCAAATATCTCTCTCTCTCTCTCTTTATTCTCTCATAACCCAAATGGGCTGATATCTTCTAATCAGAATCCCTATTCATCTTCTTCTTCATCTTCTTCTTCTCCTTCTTCTTTTCTTCATCTTCCTCCTCCCACCTTAAGGTTTTAACTTAGGGTTCTTGAAGGAGCAAGCTTGGAGAAGGATTTGGAGCTTGGCCGGCCACCACCCCGCTGTCATGAAGATGAGCTTGAACCATGACTGGAAAATAAGGTGACTTCCGACCCCTCTCCCTTGGTGCTAGATCGTAGAGAAAAATTAGGAGAGGTGTTGAGCTCAAAAGAGCTTGGCTTGTGAGTTAATGGAGTTTCCTAGGAAAAGACCAAGCCGGATCTTTCTTGTTAGGGCACCGATTGCCGCGAAAGTTCCTTCAATCACTTCTTCTCTTCAATAGGAAGAGATAGGATTTGATTTTTTTTTTTTAAATCCATGGTCTATGGAGGGAGTATTGGATGAGAGAAGGTGTAATGACCTAACCCTTGTTTTTGGGGAAGATGATGAATAGTCCCCTGTTATGTTGGATTTCAAATTATTTATTATGTGAAAAAGATGATGAGTAATTCCCAGTTAAAAATCCCCTGTTAATTAGGGTTGTTAATTATATAATTGTGTGATAAAGGTGATGATAGCCCCTTGTTAAAGAAGTTTTCAAATCATTTCATTGCACTTGGTTGTTAAGGGGTAAAATTGTGCGCAGCTGGGTTCAGGCCAATCTTTAGGCTTGATCCCACTGGAAATAGACATCAGGCTCAACATGAAAGTTGTAGCCCTCGGAAAGAGCTTTCCGACGATAGGTTACGAGTTTTCTGAAGTGACCTGTAGCTTCCTAGGAGTCCAGTCGAGTGGACTGTCCAGAAAGCTGGAATGGGTTAAGTGCGTGTTGTTTTGCTGTCCAGATTTCTGCAGTTGACTTCAGAGTAGATTTTGGTAGGACCCACTTGGATCTGGGTTTAGGACTCAAAATGAATGTTGTAGCCCTTGATGTTAGCTTTCCAAAATGGGGTGGATCGTAATTTTTGGACAACTGTAGCACCCAGAAATCCAATTTTAGTGAACTATGTCATAACACTTTTGATCTCAGTATTTTGTGGATCTCTCTCAAAATATTGGTTGGATGCTCATGAAAATTGGTGGAGATATTGGTGACAACAATATGTAGATCCCTGTTGAATTTCATGATTTTTGGATAGGTGGTATTAAACTTGTTGCTGTTTCGTTTGATAAATTTGAAGGAGATATAAATGCTGAATGTGAAGGCCGCTTGGGCCGACATTTTGTATGAATCATGTACATGCTAGTATGAACCTTTAATTGCTGGTTATATGTGGAATCGAAAAAAATGGCATGTGTGGTTGATGGTGAAGGTAAATAACATTTATTATGGGTGAGATTTAAGTGTAGCATTGTTTATAATGGTCATATAAATGTAGAGCGCCGTAAATACGTATTGCATAATACAATGAGGTCGAAATTTGGTGGTAATGATTCCGGCATTTAATATGACTTATAGTAGAAGTTTCAGTGGATTTGGTTTTAGAATGAATCCATAATTAAACGTGCCGCTATAAATTATTAGGTTGAAAAGAGAGGTTAAGGTGCTCATCTGGACCAGGATTTTGGAACGTGATGTTAAACGCACAAGTAGTCCTACGGGATCTAGTATGGTAATTTCCATGTTATACACACGCTACTACATAGAGTCATGACAACTCGGTATGAGTAGCATTGATGGTTTTGTGTGGATTATAAGATATGGTAATATCTAGTGGTGAAATGTTAAGGACCCAGTTGTTGGGGGCCTTGGATGCTAATTAGCATCGGTTGAACTTGTATGATGTGAAAGGTAAGAACGATCCAACTGTGAGTCCCTGGGTGCTTGATTGCATGGGTGTGCATGGGAATTTCATGAATGTGCATGGTTTACACATGGTGGTGTAATGATCCGGGTTGGAGGATTACTTGTGGGGGGTCTACGGGCTTGCTATTCATGACACCGACAGAAGCCGGCAGTTAGACTCTAGACCAGTTGGGTTGGACTCTTGGTGCTCACCTACCCAAGTCCCCTTCTGTGTCCTTGAAGGCTCAGCATGATGCGAGTAGTACGCATGGTCTCCGATGTGTGTTCTTTGCATCGAGGCGTACAGAGGCCTAGGACTGGTAGTGTTCATACCCTCCTAGTAGTGGAGGAGCTCGTTCCACTGTCTCTGTCTGGCCACGACGGGAGATTCCTGAGTGGTTAGCTACCTCTCAAGAAGCAAGAATTGTAGGTCTATGTCAACATAGCAACTATGCATGGGTGAGTCATCATATCATAATCATTGCATTGCATTCATCATTCATAATCCTAGCATTGCACCACATCGGGTCCATCATATAAATTAGTATGGGCTCTTTTATATGATGGGTTCCAACATGGAAACCTTAACTTATAAGTTTGTATGGGCATTCATATAATTTAAGGTGTGATATGAACTGCTTAATTCTTCTGTGTTGTTTCACTACTTGCTTATACTTTGCCATTGTCATATTACCTGTTAGATGTACTTCTTATACATTTGATACACTATTGTAATTACATCTTTCCTTGTCACCTGTTTTTGCTACTACTGAATATATTGCAGCTTTTCTTCATTCCTTTCCTCCGGGTTCCTTGGAGTCGTCGGGGGAGGGGATGTGAAGCCACTTAGTCTTTATGACTAACGGTTGTTATACCACTACTTTTAGGAGCATCAACGTACTACAAAGGAGGACAGCCAGGCCAGGGTGAAAGTGATGGTGATTACGATACCTTGGCTACCGTCAGCGACAGATTTGAGCGAGTGGTTAGAATATAGCCTTAGGGCAAGTTTATACTCTGATGATATACAGGAGCTTGTGTAGCTTCCTTTTTTTGTACTGTTTGGACATTGTTACTTAATTGTGAATAAATGGCTTCTATTGTTCTATTATTGATGGGTTGGCATGATGATAAGTGGGAATAGCCGGCAGGTTCGGCATCTTGTGGAGGGGGCTAGCCCGTGTGCTGGCACTTCTGCAAGGCGGCTGTCCTGGGCATGGGACTCCCCTCGGCCGTTTCTTGTGTTCCGGGAGGGGGGTCTTACAGATTCTAGGGCTGGATGTTGTTTATATTTCCCATATCCCTTGTGACACAAATCTTCAAGTACCATTCTATGTTGAGGGATCTCAGGATTTTGCCATTCAGATCATAGTTTGTGAAGGTTATTCCATAAGTCCTCAGCCCATTCCCAACTTTGAAGAATCTTTCATAGCATTCAGCAATGGAGTCCTTCTTCCCTTGCTTGAATGCTTCATATTCCTTATTCAATAGGGATTTTCTATCATTTCCCTTGCCTCAGCAGTGCCTTCCATGTATACAATCAGTGTATCACGCATTTCTTTAGCAGTATGGCAGTGAATCAGATTTTGGAAAGTGGAGTCATCTATGGCACTGACAATTATGTTCTTGGCCATTTTGTCCATTGTGGCCAAAACTACCTCATCATTACTCATTTCTGTAATCTTCTTTGGGACTTGCAGATTTGCATCTATGGTTGAGACCTTCATGGGGATGATGGGTCCTTCTTCAACAGTGGTGAAGATTCTAAGTTCAAAGGTCTCCATGAATAGTCTAACTCTTTGCTTCCAGATGCTGAAATTCTCTTTTTTATAGATGGGTAACTTCATTGAACTGAGCTCGTTATAATTTTCACCAAAAGTTATGGTGAATAGACTAATGATTTCCTTGAAAATCTTATTCAGACGGTTAAGTCCTCTTATACCACTTGTAGGGACTCGGTGCTACCAACTCTCTCAAAAGCCCGAACTGTTTGGGTGAGGTGCTACCGCTCATTTATAGAGCTGGCTACACTAGGAAGGATCCATAGGGAGGCTAGTTAGCCCCAGGGACACGCCTTTCTGTTCGACCAGTGTGGGCCATAGAGCCTGCACTGTACCTCCCAACATAGGGGCATTGTTGGACAATAGCATCATGTGTCGTACCTCCCAACAATCCCCCCCCCCCCCCCCCGCCGAAATGTGAAAGTGGAGGTTCTAGTTCTTATTTATTTTATTAAAATATATTGCTTAAATTTTTTTTTTCAAACTAAGTGATATATATATATATAAGTGAGTTTGCTGATTTCTGTATAAGCAATAAATTCAAACAGTAAGAGTGCATATAAATGACAGCACAAATAAAAACAGAAATAGACAAGCAAATAATAAGCACAATCCAGATGACACAAGATGTATAGTAGTTCCCCTCAACTGGGTACATCTACTCTTTTACCCACTGGTAGGAATCCACTATGAGGTTGTTGATAAGGTTCCCTCACACCAGGTGAGCTGTTGATAAGGTGCTCTAACCAAACTGCAGGTTTTTGCTAAGGTGCCCTGTCACCGAGAGTTAACTTTTGAAGGGAGTTATAACCCTGTACAGGATGGGGTAAAGAAAGGAAAAAATAAAGGCAAAAATTATATTGTTCTTCTCTGTATAAGAAGACTCTTGATGATCCTGATATGGTGTTGAAAGGATCAGATGATGAAGAGCTCCCCCTGTCTGGTATAGATGAATGACAGTTCTGGAGGTCTCTTCCTTTTGATTGTTCAAATGCTTCTTCCTTCTTTTGCAGTGATGATCATGATCAATTGGTCGTGATTGTTGTCTCAGGATGTATGAGATCTGCAAGAGAGTATTAGCAAGAAAAATAGATTTGCTTCTATGTATTTTCTTCTTTGTCTCTCCTATGTGTGTATTTCTTTCTGCTCTTCTCATGAATATATAGTCTGGAGAAAGCTTTTAAATCCTTGCTCGGGAAAATGGAAAGAGATAAAATCTCTTTAATTTTGTTCCTTGGAAAGAGGAGTTGTCGATTTGACAATACAGAAACGGCAATATGCTTTTAATGCTGCAACGGCTAGATTAGCATAGTATAATAAAGATATTGCATAATATAAAAGAGCTATCAGCATAAATTATTGTTTAGTCGAACTGACAGAGCCACATAAAGTTTTCGTCGAACTCAGGTTTGCTTTCGTCGTTCTGAGCTCGCCGTTTTGTTGTGCTGAACGATTATTAAATATACTTGATTTGATCTGAGTTAATTTCGTCGATCTGAGCTTATCTTTTGATGTGCTAAGCAATTCTCTGCAAATAAGATATTTCGTCGATCTTGATTTATCTCGTCGACCTGCTAAGTCTGGATGAGTTCATTGAGCTCTATGAGATAGAGAAAACGTCGAGCGCTATGAGATAGAGAAAATGTCGAGCGTTGAGCCTGAGAGAAGGCGTCGAGCGCTGAACGCTGTTCGTCGAACGTCGGTAGCCGTTCGTCGAACGCAGAGGGCTTGTGATATTTTTATCTTTTCTTCTCCGATTCGATCGCATTATATTTAATTTATGTTTGCTTTAGGAGAGTTGATAATGATTAACTAAGGATCCTAACTCAAATCAGAACCTAAGGTTCCAACAATCTCCCCCTATTTGAGTTGGGATCTTAAATCAAATTAAAATTGGTGGCTTGGTAATTATCTCCCCCTATTTGGTTTAGGATGCCAACAATCTTAAATTTTATATTCTCCTTTTCTCTCTCACTTGGTTTCTCTGATTTTCTCCTCTTCTCTCTCATTTGGCTTCTCCTTTTCTCTCTCACTTGGTTTTGACAAATTTTCTGTTTAGAATTATTTGAGTAACTCTGCTTTCCTAGATCTTTAATATAATAGGATGTTGATAATATGAGTTGCTACAGCTTTTAAAGAGTTAAAATTAACATTTGCAAGAGCCTTTAATAAATTTAAAATTTTTAAAGACAGCAACTGTTGAGGGATTTTAAGGAATGTTAAAATCAGAAAAACATTGTCTGATATCTTCCTTCTTAAGAATCCCCTTATCAGAAGAAACTCACACTCAGTGTTTTGATCATTTCTGATCTATGCAGGATGAGTAGAATGCTCAACATGATTTTGGAGAAGATCTATAAGAACATTGAAGATATCTGATATAGTTTTTAGGAGGAAAATATTCAGATAATATTTGTGTTAGTTGTTTGAATTGGGATGGAGTTTAATGGTGAGAAACTTATTAATATATGATTTGAGAGTTTCTTTGAATTTTTAGAAGAGTTGAGATTTTTAGCAGTTTTAGCCTTTTTATTTCATTAAAATATAAATTTAAAAATTTTTCTTGAAATTGTTGAACATAATCAATTTGTTTTTCTTTAGAAAAATGTTCAAGTTTATGTTTTAAAAAGTCATTTTGTTCTTCTTTAGGTTTGTTATGTTCGGAAATCAAATGATTTATATTTGTTGACTTCTTTATTTTTATGTTACATTTTATTAAATTGGTAAAAGTTAT
The DNA here is from genome assembly GCA_033032865.1 of Dactylorhiza incarnata. Classification (NCBI taxonomy): domain Eukaryota; kingdom Viridiplantae; phylum Streptophyta; class Magnoliopsida; order Asparagales; family Orchidaceae; genus Dactylorhiza; species Dactylorhiza incarnata. Next base: position 4,729,459 of record JAWHQI010000218.1, on the reverse strand, counting down.
TTTAAAAGTAGATTTGTAATTTTTAGAGGTAGGGTTTTGAATTGATATTACCTCATTTACCTTTTATACTTCTGCTTCTGCATCTGGATTGTAATATAACCCATTTATGGCCATCATGCAGAAAGCTCTAGCTCTAAGTTCTTCTTCTTCTTCCTCTTCACTTAGATTTATTGATGGTTCTGCATCAAATATAGGATTAGTTAAAGTAATGGAAGAAGAGGGTTTATTTACCATCCTAGAGAGGGAGTTCCAGATTCCTCTTGCAGAAGTGCAGTCTTCAACTCTTTGAAGAATGTCTTTTGACACAGATTGAGTCAAGATCTGCATGGCTTTTGCCTCTGCATCTGTTGAGTAGTCTGAAGATGGGGAGGGTTCTGTAGATGGGAAAGGTCCTTTATGTTTATCAGTCCGCCCATCATCGACACCAGCTTTGAATTTATCTGGCTTCATTTTGCAAACACGGGCAGTGACATCAGTCTCTCTGTTGCCACGTTTTCTTTTGCAAACAGGCCCTTTCATTGCTCTCGAAGGAGACTTGATACCCATGGAACTAGGTAATGCAGGTGTAACTGCCTTTGATGACATGAGGGGAAGTCCTGTCAAAATAGATTTGTAAATGTTCTCATCTATGGCATTCATATATAATTTAATTCTAATTTGCCATAGCTCAAATCTATCCAAGTTACATAAAGGTGGATCTGTAATAGAGAAAACTGATGGAGCCATTTTGAAAAACTGTGTTGAACATATGAAATAACTAAGGTGATCTTTGTGATCCAGGTGTTAGCCTGTAAAGAGATCAACCTCCCTCTGATACCAATTGAAAGTGGAGGTTCTAGTTCTTATTTATTTTATTAAAATATATTGCTTAATTATTATTTTTTTCAAACTAAGTGATATATATATAAGTGAGTTTGCTGATTTCTGTATAAGCAATAAATTCAAACAACAAGAGTGCATATAAATGACAGCACAAATAAAAACAGAAATAGACAAGCAAATAATAAGTACAATCCAGATGACACAAGATGTATAGTAGTTCCCCTCAACTGGGTACATCTACTCTTCTACCCATTGGTAGGAATCGACTATGAGGTTGTTGATAAGGTGCCCTCACACCAGGTGAGCTGTTGATAAGGTGCTCTAACCAAACTGCAGGTTTTTGCTAAGGTGCCCTGTCACCGAGAGTTAACTTTTGAAGGGAGTTATAACCCTGTACTGGATGGGGTAAAGAAAGGAAAAAATAAAGGTAGAAATTATATTGTTCTTCTCTGTATAAGAAGACTCTTGATGATCCTGATATGGTGTTAAAAGGATCAGATGATGAAGAGCTCCCCCTGTCTGGTATAGATGAATGACAGTTCTGGAGGTCTCTTCCTTTTGATTGTTCAAATGCTTCTTCCTTCTTTTGCAGTGATGATCCTGAGCAATTGGTCGTGATTGTTGTCTCAGGATGTATGAGATCTGCAAGAGAGTATTAGCAAGAAAAATAGATTTGCTTCTATGTATTTTCTTCTTTGTCTCTCCTATGTGTGTATTTCTTTCTGCTCTTCTCATGAATATATAGTCTGGAGAAAGCTTTTGAATCCTTGCTCGGGAAAATGGAAAGAGATAAAATCTCCTTAATTTTGTTCCTTGGAAAGAGGAGTTGCCGATTTGACAATACAGAAATGGCAATATGCTTTTAATGCTGCAACGGCTAGATTAGCAGAGTATAATAAAGATATTGCATAATATAAAAGAGCTGTCAGCATATATTATTGTTTAGTCGAACTGACAGAGCCACATAAAGTGTTCGTCGAACTCAGGTTTGCTTTCGTCGGTCTGAGCTCGCCGTTTTGATGTGCTGAACGATTATTAAATATACTTGATTTGATCTGAGTTAATTTCATCGATCTGAGCTTATCTTTTGATGTGCTAAGCAATTCTCTGCAAATTAGATATTTCGTCGATCTTGAATTATCTCGTCGACCTGCTAAGTCTGGATGAGTTCGTTGAGCGCTATGAGATAGAGAAAACATCGAGCGTTGAGCCTGAGAGAAGGCGTTGAGCGCTGAACGCTGTTCGTCGAACGCCGGTAGCCATTCGTCGAACGCAGAGGGCTTGTGATATTTTTATCTTTTCTTCTCCGATTCAATCGCATTATATTTAATTTATGTTTGCTTTAGGAGAGTTGATAATTATTAACTAAGGATCCTAACTCAAATCAGAACCTAAGGTTCCAACAAAATGACTATGGGGTTTTGAACCTGTGAACTCCTCTGATACCAATTGAAAGTTTAAGGGGTAGTCAAATCACCTATAGGGGTGAATAGGTGTTTAATATATCTTAGTCCATTTTGAATATGCAGACTGTTTTAGCTCAGAAAATGAAAAACAAACACATCACAGAAATACACTCAGAGAATTATAGTGGTTCCCCAGATTATGGGTACTCCATAGTCCCCCTCCACCTATCTAGTAGTGTGCTATACTAGGCCAACTCCTACAATAACTTGGATCAAAGATCTTACAGTTCAGAGTCCTTGACTCCTACAACTCAGGAACACAATAAGTCCCTTACCTCAGATCCACTTCTTGGATCCTATCTCAAGTACAAGCAGCAACCCTATCTCAGTGTGACAACACTCCTGCATCTTAGATTTACCCCCTGAATCCTACCTCAATCTTCACAAGACCCTACCTCAGGCTTACAGCAAAGCTCTATACTCAGGCCTTCTCCCCAGCCCTACACTCAGGCTAGCAGCATATCACTACCTCAGATCTTAGAGAGATCTTACAAAAATGAAAGTAGATAAGTTGGTTTACAAGTTTTGACTCTAGAAATATATTTGCATCTTGAGTCTTCTTAGGTCTTTCTGAGTAGAAAGCCTTCTTCAGCATCTATACTAGATCAATCAACAGATATGTTTTTGTACTAGGATCAGTGCTGAGCTTCCTTGTGAATAGAAGTCTTCTTACTCTCTAGAGTGAGATCTTTCTTTTTGTTGAGCTTGACTTCTTCTTCTTCTTGAAAAGGCTTGGTTTACTACTTTATTGCTTTTTGCGTTCGGCAAGTTTTCTTTCTGATTTCACAAAGTTTGCAAGGTTCCAAGAGTTTCAAGGTTGGGGTTTGCTGACGCTCATCCTTTTATAGCCCTGAAATTTCAAACGGTCGAAACCTTAGAATATTAGTCTTAGACCACTTTTCAGAAGTAATTAATTTGACGTATGCTTTAGGCGTCTCCATCAATTTGAAATCCCGCCTTCGGAGCTTGACAAGAGGATAACGTTGTGTGAAGATAGTTGACATAACGATAAATGACTTAGCAAATTTTCCTTGAGCTTTCATAATGATATCATCGTGTGAAGCTTATTGACATGATGATATCGTCGTGTTCTTCTTGTTAACATGATGATAAATGACAGACTCTTTTTGCTCGCCTCTGTGAGTTATCACAACGATATCCAAACATACAGAGGTTGAATTATGTCCTATTCTGCTTATGTCACATCGGATAGACATCAAATACAGAATATTCCCAACAGAAGAGTTACCATCGAGTATTGATCTCACGTGGAACATGGTGGGGTGGAGTTATCTGTTGAGAATGACTTGAGGTTGAAGTCCATAATCTGTGTTTTATGGGGGGGTTGATTTGGTGAATGCAAACAATGAAACTAAATCAACTATGTGGGATGTCGGCACTGCTTTTCACCTCTGCGATTTGCCTTCCTCTGCCTCGCACCTCTGCGGAATGCCTTCCTCTGCTTCGTACCTCTATGGGTCACCATACTCCTCTTCGCACCTTCGCGGATCGCCTTCCTCTGCTTCACTCATTGTCGAAGCAACACACAACACAATCAATCACAGGCTTAAGAGGACAATCACAAAATCAACACAACAAGGAGAGCACAAACCACTCATCCATATCATCCACAATGAAAGTGGAGGTTAGATCTTAATGTTACTCTAGAGGGGGGTGAATAGAGTATTAAAACTTTTTCCCTTAATTTTATAGCGGAATTAAAATAGTGATATATATATATTGAGTGAGTTATAAAAACTAAATAAAACAAATCAACACAGCACAACAACACAGAAAATCACAAGCACACAGACACAAGGAATTTTTATAGTAGTTCCCCAAAAAACCTGGGTACATCTACTCTTCTACCACACTTGGTAGGATCCACTAGGTTTTTGATCAGGTGCCCTAACACCAAGGGGTTTTTGATCAGGTGTCCACACACCAAGTGAGCTTTTGATCAGGTGCTCTATCCAAACCACAGGTTTTTGTTCAGCTGCCCTGCCACCAAAAGGTTTACTTTTGAAGGGAGTAAGAACCATGTACAAGTTGGAATAAAATGGGTTAGAATGTTCTTCTCTGTCTACAATCTGAGAGAAGACTCTAGTGGATGTTGATGGTGTAAAGCTCCTCCTGTCTAATTGAAAATCTTGACAGCTTGAGGATGGAGCTTTCTCTTGAATCAAATTATCTTCCTTGATAAGCTGATGAATCTGAGAGACAGATGTTCCTATGATTATTGTTGCTCTATAGAAGATTTGAAAACTTGCAGTAGAAAGACTGAGAGAATGATCTTGAAGATGTTCTCAGAGAATGAGATGCTGCTTGAGGAAGATGAACTTTCTTTTTCTTTTCTTTTTCATTTTGGTTTTGGGTCACTTTCTCTCTTACAACTGATGTTGTGATATATTCTTTTAGTTCAGATATCTTTCTCCAGGTCTCCTGTCTTTTTTTTGGAAAGAATGATAACTGATTTTGAAATTCAAAATCTCTGAATAGGAATAGAATAATCTGCATTAAATCTTTCCTTGGAACTTCCACTGATTCAGCAAATCTTAATTCCTTTCCTCTTCCATAATTAATGATATCCTTTTCCAATAAGCCAAACGGCTATTTTATCTTGAGAGAAGGAATTGGAAAGAGAATAAAATAAGGGAGGAATAAAACTTGACTTATCTGGAAGAATAACTCCAAATGAAGAATAAAACTGAATCTGATAGAAGAACTGAGTTCAGAGAAATAGAATAACTGATCTGGACAATTTGAGGGAAAATTCGTCGATCTGAGATAAGATTTCATCGACCTAAAGGAAGAGTTCGTTGAATTGAACATCTGGTAGAGAATCATCGAACACAGACTGGAGTTCGTCGGCCTCAATATAGAGTTCATTGAACTGAAGAATTCGTCGACCGCTGAGACACTGAGAACTGAAGATCGTTGACCGCTGAGACGCTGAGACTGGAGATCGTCGACCACTGAGATGCTGAGCCTGGAGATCATCGATCGCTGAGACACTGAGACTAGAGCAAGATGTTCGTCGAACGCAGAGAGAAGGCCGTTCGTCGAACGCAGAGAGCAGTTCTTCGAACCCAGTATTGAGTTCGTCGAACGTAGAAACTTAGAGAAATTCTAATTTCTAGCTATCTTATCAGCCTAATACTATGACCCTTAGACTATACAAAGGGGGTCAACTTGATCCTAGTCCACACATAGTAATACTAGCCCAAATCAGTAATAGGGTTGTTCCAACAATCTCCCCCTATTTGGGTTAGGATACTATTTGACAAATTTCAAATAATAAACAGGAGAAAAATAGCAGAGCATAAAAATATATCTGACAGAATGTAAAACCATTTCAGCAGATAAAATAAGGAGAGCTCTGAGTTTGACAATATTACAATAAAATAGAAATGTCAACCAAAAACCAAATAGATTAAACCTTTTACTTCTTTGCTGATGGAGGCTTGAAGATAATTTGTCTGTTTGGATTTTCAGATTCTTTCTTGCTCATATACAGATCCTAAGCTCCCAGAATGGTTTGAGATTTGGCTTGAGGGACCACTGCTTCTGGGTGCTTTGCTAAGTATTCTTCAGCATTGAACACTTTTTTGGATTTGTATTTTTCAAATTCTTTCTTTCTGAAATCTGACATAGTTGTAAATTGAGAGAAATCTTTGCCTTCAGCTTTCTCTTTATTAATCTTGGCTATTGCAACAGATTCACTAAATCTTGCCACCATTTGATATATCCTCTCCTCTTCTAGATTAGGAGAAGGAGGGCTATACTCAGAAATATTGTTTTGAGCAAAAGAAAGATTTTGAGGGTTTTTGTTTCTGTGAGTTGAGGCATCAGAGATATGAAGTTTATATTTTGAAGATACTAATCTTGAGGAGCCTGAGGGAGGTCTTGAAGACCTAGAACTTTGAGAACCACCAGAACTAGTTGGTCTCTTGGATTGTTGGGAAGAGTATCTTGGAGAGGGAGAAGAGAACTTAGCTGAGCCAGCTGCACCTGCTGCTGGAGGAGGAGGATTGAACTTAACTGGCTTATCAGGGTAATAACCAGTTTTCCTCATCTTCTTCCTTCTATTTGTTTCATTCCTTTAAATTCTCATCCAAGCAGGAGAGTCCTTGGTGAGAGTGATGTTATGCAAAATATAGTAAGGAATGTCATTGTTGGGGTTAGGAGGCTTAGGAGCAGCCTTTGACATATGCTTAGCTTTTCTTTTCTTTGATGATCTATCATCAGAATCATCAGAATCATTGTCATCATCATCACTGTCATCAGATGATGGAGGATTATCATAAATATCATCAATAAGTTTCAAGAATTTAGAAGTATCTTTCTCAGCATTAACTGGAGCTGGAGGAGCTGGACTTTCAACAACTAAAACTTGAAGAGCTGGACTATCTTCAACAACTGGAACTTGAACTGGAACTTCAATACTCTTAAGAATTTCTTTCGATATGGTTTTATCTAAAGGGGCAGTATAAGGAATAATTGCCTTTGAATAGCCTTGATATTCTGGCAAACCACTGAAAACTGTATTGAACTAGGAAAGCAAATAAATAATATCTATAGAGGGATTAATAGAAATATTATTTATTTGTTCTACTGCTGGAAGAACTATCTATCATTTCTGTATCTGCCTGAACTACAATTTCTTCAAACAAAACTGCTTCTGCACTGAAAGTTGTGAGCTCTGGAGCTTCTTCATCAGACATATCCCCCTACCTAGTTTCAGGAATACCTGCAGCTAGGCCCCTAGAAGAAGGGACATATAAGTAGGGTGAAGGGAAGGAAGCTATTCTTGCAGAGAGATCAGCAAGAGCTTGAAGAACTGGAGCAATTTTTGCATCTAGGAGGTCATTTAGCCTTGGAGCAATGTGATGATAGATCTGATCAGCAACAGATTTAAAATCAACATATACAAGATCTGGATTGGAGTTAGAAGAGGATGGGATGGGGTATGGGAAAGAGATGTTGGTAGCTTGAGCTATGGGTGGATGAGAGTGGATAGGGCAATGAGGGTTGATAGGTGATTGAGGTTGAAAAGATGATTAAGGTGGATGAATAGGTGAGTGAGGTGGAGAGATATCTTGATGGATAATTTGTGTAGGAGATTGAGGAAGAGAGATATCTTGGGAGATAATGGGTGATTGAGGTGGAGATGAAATGTTTATGGGAGAATGAATGTTATTGAAGGATGAAGGTTCTTCAGAGGGGTGAGTCTGAAGAGTGGGAGAAGATGGCAATGAGGATGAAGGTATAATGGGAGAGTTGGGAGGAGGAATTTCTTCAGAAGAAATAGTATGTGGAGAAGGGAGAGGAGGAGGAGAAACAGCAGGAGAAACTTCTGGAAGGGTTGGGGGAGTGACTTGCACAGTCCTTGTGCCTTCTGAAGCTATCTCTGATGGTTCTGCTCTTGGAGTCCTTTTAGGGATAACCCTTTCCCATCTTCCAAACAAGGCTGAAGTCAGCCTTTTACTGGCATTGATAAAAACTTTTGGAGAGACTAGGAGGTCTGGATGCCTTTCCTCAAAAAATATTCCAAGAATTCTACCATAACCAACATTTGCCTTACTTAACTTCTTCCTTATTGATTCAAAAAGGACCATTCCCCAATTGATTTTCTTTTTCTCAACCAAGGCCACCATCACCAGAAATTGGTGCCTTGTAATGTATTCATGGGCAGAAGTTTTCACTAGCAAAACCTTGCCTACTACATCAGCCAAAAACTTATACTCCACAGATAAGTTTTTCTTTAACAGGTGGTTAGGGTTTCCACTGGAATAACCCATCTTAACGAAAGCAGCATTAAACTCATCAGATGTGATTTCCAAATCATCATCTCCATTTACTAAGCCAAAAACTTCAGATAATATTACTGGGGTTAGAATAACCTGATTTTCTGACATTGTTCCTGATAGAGTATTATCCTCTGCCTTGATTGTATAAGCCCATTCCTTAGTTTCAGCCACTGGTAGTTTGATTCTGGTTGTCATCATCTTCTTCAGTTGTTGTTCTTCAAACAAGTGAAGAATATCCAGGAAAACTTGGTCAGAATGCTCAAACGATTTGAACTCAATGTCGAATCCAGCGTCGAACTTCATTGATGAATGCACTGCTAGCGAAATCGCCATTTGTACCTACAAAAGAGAGAGCGATCAAGTGCAAAGGGAACTGGAGGGAAAGAGCAAGTTATGTAGGCGCACAAAATAAAATAAGATGAAATCTTTGAATATATTGAGAGATTAGAGAAGGGCGCACACTTTCGTAGAACAGGGTTCGGCTAAACCTAATAGAATTAGAAGTCGAAAAGACTTAGAGCTTCGTCTGACTGCGTTCGACAAAAAAATTCTTTTCGTCGATCTCTGCTCGACGATCGCACTTGCCTTTGTCGATCCTGACTTATTAAGTTTCGTCGATCTCCGTTCGACGAATGATAGCATTTCGTCGTTCTCCGTTCGACGAAATGATGGGATAAATAGAAATTTTAATTTTTATCATATTGAATCTCCATCTATCATTCCCAACTGATTTATAAAGAAAATATGTTTTTTTTCATCCAAGGGTTTGGTGAAAATATCAGCTCTTTGCAAATCAGTAGAGATGAATTGTAGGCAAATTTTATTTTTATCCACATTATCTCTGATAAAGTGGTGTCTAATTTCTATGTGTTTAGTCCTACTATGGAGAATTGGATTTTGTGATATAAATATTGCACTAGTATTGTCATAAAATATAATTAAATTATTTAGATTGACACCATAGTCTAGGAGCTGATTTTGTATCCATAATATCTGTGAGCAGCAACTGCCTGCAGTTATATATTCAGCTTCAGCTGTTGATATGGACACAGATGTTTGTTTCTTACAAAACCAAGACACAAGCCTATCACCAAGAAACTGATTAGTTCCGGATGTGCTTTTCCTATCTACTCTGCATCCAGCATAATCTGGATCTGAGAATCCAGTTCATTCAAATTCTGATACTGTTGGATACCAAAGTCCTAGATTAGGGCAACCCTTTATATATCTCAAAATTCTTTTTAATAAAATTAGATGAGATTCTTTGGGGTTAACTTGAAACCTAGCACAAATATAAGTAGCAAACATTATATCAGGCCTACTAGCTGTTAAATAAAGTAGTGAGCCAATAATTGCTCTATATACTTTCTGATCAACAGGTTTCCCTGATTCATCAGTATCAACAACAGCATTTGAGAGCATGGGTGTTTTCATGGTGGAAGCATCAGACACACCAAACCTTTTCACTAATTCCTTAGCATACTTGGATTGTGATATGAATATGCCATTAGGAGTTTCCTTCACTTGAAGACCAAGGAAGTATGACAATTCACCCATACTACTCATTTCAAATTTAGATTGCATTAGATTAGAAAATCTTTTGCATAAGTTTGAATCAGTAAAGCCAAAAATAATATCATCTACATATATTTGAACTAGTAGAGTTTGATTTTTATGTATCCTGAAAAAATAAGGTTTTATCTACTATGCCTCTATAGAACTTGTTTTCCAAAAGAAAATTAGCTAAGGTCTCATACCATGCTCTGGGAGCTTGTTTGAGACCATAGAGAGCTTTATTAAGCTTAAATACATAGGAGGAGTGGGTTGCAAAGATGAAACCTGGTGGTTGTTCCACATAGATTTCTTCTTTAATGTCTCCATTGAGAAATGCACTCTTTACATCCACTTGATATACCTTGAATTTCATGTATGCAGCAAATGCAAGGAAGATCCTGATTGCTTCTAATCTTGTAACTGGTGCAAAAGTCTGATCATAATCTATTCCTTCTTCCTTTGAGTATCCTTGAGCTACTAGTCTAGCTTTGTTTCTCACTATATTTCCTTGATCATCAAGCTTGTTCCTGAAGACCCATTTGGTGCCAATAACTGGATGGCTCTTTGGTCTTGGAACCAAATCCCAAGCCTTGTTCCTTTCAAATTGGTTGAGCTCCTCTTGCATTGCAAGAATCTAGTTTGGATCTTGTTCTGCATCTTTTATGAATTGAGATTCAACTTGTGATAAGAAACAAGAGTGCATCTAATTTTGATGTAGTTGATGCCTTGTTTGAACACCTGCTGAAATATCTCCAATCACTTGGGATATAGGATGATCTCTAACTGTGATGTGGTCAACAGTTGGAGTTGATTCAGCAATGATATCCACTTGGGGAATTTGTTCAGCTGTCACATGATTTAAACTGGCAGCAAGACCTGGATGATCTTCTTCTTCACTGTCTTCAAGATTTTGTGTTGATGGAAGTAAAGATTCTTCTTTCTGTAGATCTAATCCATTGAGCTCTTCACATAGAGCGGGTAACTGCATAGTATGTTTGGTAGAGGTGGTGTTCCTCTCCTCAAGTAACATGTTAGTCTCATCAAAGGATACATGCATGGACTCTTCTATCTTAAGAGTAGATTTGTTGTAAGCTCTATATGCCTTACTAGAAAGAGAATATCCAAGGAAAATGCCTTCAGCAGCTCTTGCTTCAAACTTCCTGAGATACTTCTTATCATTATTATGCACATAGCATTTACATCCAAATATCTTAAAATAGTTAACATTAGGCCTTTTATTCTTAAGTAATTCATAGGGAGTCTTGCCCTTAAGCTTATGTATAAGGCTTCTGTTCAACACATAATTAGTTGTGCTCACTGCCTCTACCCAAAAAGAGAGTGGCAAGTTTGCATCAGCAAGTAATGTAGTTGTTGATTCAATAAGGGTTCTATTTTTCCTTTCAGCTACCCCATTTTGTTGAGGAGTTCTAGGAGCAGAGAAACATTGTCTGATCCCTTCTTTTCCACATAATTCTCTCATCATAAGAGACTCAAACTCAGTGCCATGATCACTTCTGATCAATGCAACTACAGTAGAGTACTCAATCTTAATGGACCTAAGAAAGTCTGTCAGAACATTGAAGGTGTCAGACTTGTTCCTAAGAAAGAACACTCAAGTGAATCTTGAGAAGTCATATACAATCACTAAAGAGTACTGCTTCCCTCCTAAGCTTTGTATTGCAGTAGGTCCAAAAAGATCTGAGTGCAATAAATACAAAATCCTAGGTGAATCACTCTTGGATAAAGACTTAAAATTACTTCTTGTTTGCTTACCTAATTGACAAGCCCTGCAGAGTCATTCCTTCTTGTATGAACCAGATGGGAGTCCTCTAACAAGATTATCCTTAGAAAGCTTAGATATAGTTCTAAGATTAATATGTCCAAGCCTTTTATGCCATAATTCATTAGTTTTACTTATAGAATTGAATACGCAAATATCAGAATTGGCAGAGTCAAAATTGACTAAATAAATATTTCCATGTCTAATACCAGACAATACAGTAATATTTTTATTATTGGTAATAAGACATAAGGAATGATTGAAAGTTACCTGATAACCTTCATCACATAACTGGCTTATGCTGATGAGGTTGTGCTTCAGACCCTTGACATAGGCCATTTTCTTGAATGTGACTGCTCCAACTTTTATCTGACCATAGCCTTTGGTTTGTCCACAGTTGGAGTCTCCAAAGATCACCTTGGGTCGAAGCTTTGCCTTATAGTTGTTCAGGTTTACCTTGCTTCCTATCATATGCTTTGAACAACCACTATCCAAATACCATTGTTCATTCTTGTTTGGATAGCTATGTACCTGTAAACAGAAAAATAAACTAGTTGTTTTTGACCCAGACTACCTGGGACCTTTTATATTTCCACAAAACTCTAAAATAAAAGACATTACAGGCTGATCCTTATAACCTTTTGGATGATATCTCCTTGGAGGAATTATCCATTCAGTGAAAGGATTGTAAGTATGTGAAGAAAAAGAATTCTGTAAATTTTCTGTATATCTTCTGTTCGACGAACTGGGCTGAGTTCGTCGATCGCCGTTCGACGAAGGGATGTGCTTTCGTCGAGTGCCATTCGAATAATGACTATATAGAAAATCTGTCTTCAGAGTTCGTCGATCTCCATTCGATGAATTCATCTGATTTTGTCGAGCTTCGTCCGACGAATTCTGCTGAATTCCTTTAATCTTGACAGCCTTGCTTGAAATGTTTTTATTTTCATCTACAACCTATTTGCTTTTAGCACAGATGAATTTTATAGGTGTAGAGAGTATGTTCTTCTTAATTATAGGTGGCTCACTTGATGATGCACCCAAGCCTAGTTTGCCACTTAATTTGGCATTAACTGTGCTTGTAATGTCCATCAGTTTGATGCTTCTCCCATTTAGGGATTCTTCGAATTTCTTGGCCTCAGAAAGTTTATTCTCAATGAGAATTATTTGTTCTCTAGAGACAGCCAAATCTTTCTTAAGATTAGCATTTTCTTCACTTATTTTATTTATTTCAGCTAGCTTATTTCTGAGAAAGATTATTTCCTTCTCAGATTTTATTAAGTCTGAGCAAAGAACCTTGAATTCATTTTTGAATTCAACTGAATTGAAATCAAAAGTAGAGATTACCTGATCAGCTTCATTTTCAGCTTCTGATCCTAATTCTTCTTCATCTGAATTGTTAGTTGAGGCATTGATAGACATCATGCAGAAGCTCTTTTCTTCTTCATCATCTCCATCATCAGAAAAGCTGGATGAAGATACACTTGCTGACTCACTGCTTGAGTCATAAATTGCCATCAGGCACTGATCCTTTTCTTTTGATTCTTCTTCATCATCAGAAGAGATTGATGATGATTCTGATTCAGTGTCACTCTAAGTTTCTGCTACAAATCCTCTTCCCTTGTGTTTGTGCTTGTGGGAGGAAGACTTGCTGGAGTGCTTCTTGTCTTCTTTCTCTTTTCTCTTTTATTTCTTCTGATTCTCTGGACATTCTGGCAGAATATGTCCAGGTTTCCTGCAACCATAACAAATAATTTCTTTAGGATTTGACTTATCATACCTTGGCTTTTCTCTTGATCTGGAGTCCTTCTTTCTGAAATCCTTCTTAGCCATCTTGTAGAATCTTTTGGCTAAGAGGCTCATGAACTCCTCATCTCTTGGAGCTTTTTCTTCCTCTTCAGCTTGAAAAGCTATGCTTCTCTCCTTATTGGATGCTGGAGATGAAGTGAATTGCTCAGCTTCTCTGGTTTTGATAAGCTGCTCATAGGACTTGAGTTTTCCTAACAAGCTCTCAGTTGAGATCTCATTAAGGCTTCTGGCTTCCTTGATTGGCCAGATCCTAAAGTCCCATGTGCTGGGGAAGCACATAAGGATCTTATCATTGACTTCAGTGATAGAGATCACTTTGTCTAAGGTCTTCAGCTTATTAATTATGAGGCTGAGCCTATTATACATATCAGCAACTATTTCAGATTCTCCCTTTTTGAAATTCTCATATTGAGAAATGAGGTGGGATCTTCTGTCCTTTCTTTCATCAGCAGATCCTTCAACCATATTGTTGAGTGAGATCCATATTTCTCTTGCAGAAGTGCATTCTACCACTTTTTGAAAGATGACATCAGACATTGTTTGTGCTAGAATGTTCATTGTTTTGCATCTGCACTTCTTTGCTTCTTCTGTGCCTCTGTCCACTCAGATGGTGGAACTGCATTGTTGTTTGTTGGTGCTTCAGCACTTGTTGTTGCTGTTGGAGCTGAAGGTCCTATCAAAATCACATTGAAGATTTCCTCAACGATAGAATTCATGTATAACCTAATCCTTGCCTTCCATAGTGCAAACTTATTGAGATTGCACATAGGAGGTCTTGTGCTAGAATATTCTTTGTTTTGTGCCATGAGTTTTTAAGAAAATAAAACTCTAAAAAAAAATTTAGATCTAATTGATCCTTGTGATTCAGGTGTTAGCCTGTAAAAATCAACCTCCCTCTGATACCAATTGAAAGTGGAGGTTTGATCTTAATGTTACTCTAGAGGGGGGTGAATATAGTATTAAAACTGTTGGGTATATTGCCCTCAATATTACCTTGATTTGAAGAGGCATCACTCTCAATGCTAAGGACATATTGTATTTAACAAAGCTATACTTGTGTAGGTTATACAAGCACAGGTGACTCAAAAGGAAGGACCAAACATGCCCTTAGATGGGAAGAAATCATCTACAAGGAGATGAAGATCTGTCTCAGCAGAACCGCTGAGACGAAGGGTCAAAACCGCTGAGACGAGGAGCCATCTCAGCGGATCCGCTGATAAGTTCATCAAACACTTAGAATCAGCGTGTTCGTCGAATGCATAGTGCCGTTCGTCGAACGCAGAACTCAGTTCGTCGACCGCTGAGACAAGACCAAAGAAGGGGACTGAAGCTGCCGCTGAGACTGGAAGCTGTCTCAGCCCAACCGCTGAGATAGATTCAAATGCGCTGACGGGATCTGCTTTTGGCGCAAGCGAAAATAAAAAGGGAAAAGCAATTCCAATCTACCCCATACTGTGTCAGGAGGATCGAAATAGCTGTTGAAGCCTTCTGGAGGTATAAAAGCAAAAGCTAGGGCACAACAACAAGCACTGTTCCATTGAAAAGCTTTTGCTGCAAGCCGCACTCGAGCTTTCTCGTTCCAGCCAGTTTAAGTTGTTCTCTGAAGCTGGAGTTAATCTTCTGAAGGAGATAAGTTAGCTCTTCCTGTACTAACTCAAGAAGGGCAAGTTGATCTTCTGCTTTGCTGAAGGAGAAGATCAAGGTGATTCAAATCTGAAGCTGCTGTCCTTTAGATCTGAAGAAGGAAAACACAAGACCTGAGAGTAAACCTTTTATCTTATGTATTTAGTACAAACTCTTTTATATCTTTGTAAGGCATTGTTGCCTGAGTAAAAGGCTGTTGAGCCTGTGTGTAAAGCTGTGTTGACAGCTTGAGTGGTAGGACTTCTTGATAGGTCTGAGGTAGGAAATCTGTGTGATTTCTGAGTGGTAGGAGTTACATAACTCTGAGGTGTAGGGCTGCTCTGCCTGAGGTGTATGGCTGCTGAGCCTGAGTGTAGGGCTGCTGAGCCTGAGTGTAGGGCTGTTGTGCCTGAGGTAGGATCACTCTTGATTTGAGAAGTTCTGAGGAACTTGTGGTGTAAGCTCAAGGACCTGAGATTGGAGTTTGTGGCCTTGTCTAACTCACTGTTAGAAATGTGAAGGGGGAAAGAGGACTACTCAAGACACCCTATCTTGAGGAACCTCTATAAATCCTTGTGTGCTATCTTCGATTGAGTTTTCTGCAGCTAGATACATTAGGATCATATAAAGAAAATAAGTAAAACCTATTCACCCCCCCCCTCCTCTAGGTATTATTGACTACACCTATATAAACTATCAAGTGGTATCAAAGCTAGGTTGATCAAAAGGACTTAACAGTCTGATCAGATCCTATACAAGAGTAGTCAAATCTGAAATCCAATGGCCAACAGTGGAATGAAGAAGGAGTTGGGGTCAATGAAGTTGCCCATATGCTCCAAAGAAAACTTTGGTATATGGAAGCAAAGGGTAAGGCTATTCATGGAAGCCTCAGACCCAAGGATCTTTTTGACTGTCAAAAATGGTCCTTATACCTTTGAGAAAATCTCCACTATTGACCCTACTAGAAAAGTACTTAAGGTATTTTCTGAGCTGACCAATGATGAGATAGCATTGTACACTATGGACAAGAGAGCCCAAAACATAATAGTAAATGCCAGTGATGACACTACATTTCAGAACTTGGTACACTGCACAACTGCCAAGGAAATGTGGGACACATTGGTTGTTTATATGGAGGGAACAGCTGAAGTGAGGGATGATAGAAAGTCACTCCTCGATCAGGAGTATGAAGCCTTCAGACAGCTGAGCCAGGAGAATATCTCCATGTGCTATGAAAGATTCTTTAGGATTGTAAATGAACTAAGAACCTATGGAAGGGTGTTCACGGATTATGAACTCAATGACAAGTTCCTTAGATCTCTAACTAGAGATTGGGACACTAAAATATATGCAATCAGGGAAGGGGCAAGACTTAGAGAAACCCCCACCCATACACTGTTTGGGAAACTTCTCTCATATGAGATGCAGCTTTCTGCAAGAAAGGAGGAGGACAGTTCCTCCAGGGCTCACACAAGGGAGAGATCTGTTGCTCTCAAAGCTGAAAGCTCTAAGAAGAACAAGGGTAGAGTGCAGTCACCTCCAAGAAAGGCTGCTAAATCTGAGAAATCTGAGAGCTGCAATTCAGACAGCTCCTCTTCTGATGAGGAGTTTGATGCCTTCACAAGGCAGTTCAAGAAGATGATCAAGAGGAAACAATGGAAGAACAAACCTTCCTACTCTTCTAATCCCAAGAAGGATCATTACAGATCTGAGAGGCAACATCCCAAAGGGGACAGGTATGACTCTAAATCTAGTAAAACTATTTCAACTAACATAATTTGTTATTGTTGTAGTAAGCCTGGACATGTCATTGCTGACTGTCCAGTCAAGAGAAAGGAAAGAGGTGACAAGAAGCCTCATCACCAGAAGGAGAGGAAGGGAGAAAAATCCTTCCCCTCTAAGAAAGGCAAGAGCTGGAGTGAATCTGAATCTTCAGATTCAGATTCAGATGGTGAGGAGGAAGCCTACTTGGGGTTGTTTGCAGATCAGGAGGAAGAAGACTATCCTGCTGCCAGGATAGGAATCAGGGCCCCTCTTTCACACTCAGATAGTGATGAAGAGGAGGATGAAGAAGACACTGTTCAACTAGGACTTATGGCCTTCACTGATGAGGAAGGGAGTCAGAATGCTTATGACAATGATCAGGTACTATCTCATTCCATACCCTCTTCTGATTATGAGACTAGTCCAGAATCTGATGCACCTTCATCAATTGATGAAAGGGGAAAAGAAGCTGAGGAAGAACTCAATCAATTGATTGACAAATATGGTGTTCTTTTAGAGGCTCTGAAGAAGAACAAGAAGCTTGCCAATAGGCAAGCCCAGGAAATTGTTTCTCTCAAAATGACTAAGGATGTCAACTTTGAACCTACCACCCCGGAGGCTCAGATGAGTAGACAAATTAGCCATTTACAGGGGTTAACTGTTGTGCAATTAAGCACTATTTCCCTGAAGAACAAGGTCATCAAGGACCTTGAAGAAAAGCTAGAGAAGGAGAAGAGCCTGGTGGCTCAATTCTCCAAGCCCAAATCTGTGCTACCTATTCTTGACACCTTCTCCTTTCAAACCAATAGGAGAGGATTAGGATTCAATAAAATGGAAGTAGGAGAAGGGAGTGGAGTAAAGAGCAAGGAGAAGGCTAAGCCTCAACCCACCTTTCAAAAGGTGATACTTCCCTCCAACAGGTATGACCATGAAAGCATTTATGGTCACTGGAAGAATGAGAGGTGCTATAGGAAGGAAAATGCTCCTTCATATAGTGGAAGAAAGGGAATGGGATTGAGTGCCATGAAGGCTCCCCATGAGGAAATTCAAATGGCCCAACAGGGACCATTTGTTTTTGGTACTTCAGCCACATCATTCATGAATAAGAAGGCAAGCCCTTCTAAGGTTGAATCAGTCAAGAAAATGACTGTTGCCAAATCTGTAAACATGTCTGAGTGCACAGTGTCAGATGCCATCAAATCTTGTATGGTTGCCAAGTCATTGCAAGCTGATGCCATCAGGACAAAGAGCATTAAGACAGCACACAGAATGACATTCAGTCAAATCATTACTGAGAGGAACAGGAAGAATGTTGTTGTATCTATTCCTGAACATAAGGACTGTGTTGCACAATCCTCAAGAAATGGTCAGAAGAGAAGATACAACATTCATGAATGTTGGTGTTGTGGCAAAGTGGGACACTTTGCAATTGATTGTTGGTACAACCCCAATGTGCCAAAGGCAAGGATTGAACCTCAAGCCAAACCAGCCCTCTCTAGGAATATTCTGTAAGACCCCCCCTCCAGATCGACGGTCCGACCGGGGGATCTTATCGCACACCACCCTTTAGCACGACGCCGAAGCGACCCCGAAGGGTGAAGGCACTAGCTTCTCCAACCCTTTTCCTTGAACACTCCGATGTCACGCCTAGGGGTGGTGTTAAGCGAAAGTCACTACACACCAACAGAGTAAGGAAGCAGTATTTTAGCGGAAGACATCATTAAAGAGTGCGCTTTGTTACCCTTAGCGGAAGACATGGTTTATAGCGGAAGATTAAATATCACAGAAACCACAATTTCAAAACCTGTATGAGTAATATCGATTTCGCCGCCGCAATAAATCCTATCCATCAAGGCTTCATTGCCATTATATATATACCCTAAGATAGGGCACAACAAAAAGGGAGATGCGACTTAATAACGTATACCTGAAGTAGCCTGCTCAGTGGCCTCCTCCACCCATGAGTGTTGTCCCTCATCTGCACCTGTCACTTGTGCTAAAGACAAGTTATTAGAACCACGAAGAGAATCCAACCCTTACTAACAAACAAACATAATATAACATTTATAAGGGAGGGGATATCTGGAATTCTTATTGGGCCGAGGCAGTCTTCCCGCGACTACCGCCTACGTACTCTGTATCATCCTGCATACGGCCTCAGACCCACGTAGTTCTATTAGTTTCGCACGGGTTGCCCTCCTAGACCGTCCGTCGTGTGGGTTGCCTTAGAGTAAAACTCATAGGCCATCCGATTTTATCCCTTGTCACATTTCTCGAAGGCGTCAATTAGTTCTCGTAGGAATTATTTCTCGAAGGAAACATTTCATTCCCGTAAGAATTATTTCTCGAAGGCAACATTTCATTCCCGTAGGAATTAATTCTCGAAGGCAACATTTCATTCCCGTAGGAATTATTTCTCGAAGGCAACATTTCATTCCCGTAGGAATTATTTCTCGAAGGCAACATTTCATTCCCGTAGGAATTATTTCTCGAAGGCAACATTTCATTCCCGTAGGAATTATTTCTCGAAGGCAACATTTCATTCCCGTAGGAATTATTTCTCGAAGGCAACATTTCATTAGAGAAGAAAAGAGACACTCTTTAAAATCAGCAATATATCCACCCGAGAACTCAGTAGAAGGGGAGAAGATAAACTCTTTATTAGCTTACCGTATCTTCAACCGAGAGGATACCACTATTTTAATCCGGCTGGCAATCAAACCCAAGCTGCCCACATAAGGCACAACTGGATTCATGTAGACTTTCGCCAATCACTTGGGTGTTTTGCGATCAAGCCCAAAATACTCGTGAACTTTTATTTCCTTCCTTGGTACATGAAGTTGCATCGAAGAGTAAGAGAGAAAACCTGAATAAGATGAAGATAGACGAGGTGTATATCATAGTAGACCATGGGTGGTCAACTCCCATAGTCATTCCATTCTCTCATGAATTCGTTACCTCATTCAAAACGCCACTTTTATGTATAACCGACTCAACCTCTAATAGTGAAGCTCCTGGAAGAGTAAATCAACAGCCATCCTACTGGAAGGATAAACCAGCCCAATTTCCCCATAAAACATAGGCAAAGGACATCTCAAATAATGAGATTCCTAGAAGGATAGACCAACAACCACAGTCCTTCAGAAAAGAAGACAAGGAGCAGCCCCGACTAAAAACAACATGAAATCAGCCCCTAATTAACAGGAAACACTGCAGCAGGTTTTTCATAACAGCAGCCCCCAATGCAACAGCCTCAGGAAAAATGGTAAGGAGCAGCCCAAAGCAAAACAACCCCAGGAAAATGGTAAGGAGCAGCCCAAAGCAAAACAGCCCCAGGAAAAATGGTAAGGAGCAGCCCAAAGCAAAACAGCCGCAGGAAAAATGGTAAGGAGCAGCCCAGAGCAAAATAGCTCCAGGAAAAATGGTAAAGAGCAGCCCAAATCAACATACCTGCAGACCAACTCAACAAGGAGCAGCCCCCAAACCAACAACAAAAGAGGCAGCACCCCCATTTCAACAAGGAAAGGAGAAGCCCCAAATCAACATACCTGCAGTCCAACTCAACAAGGAGCAGCCCCCAAACCAACAACAAAAGAGGCAGCACCCCCATTTCAACAAGGAAAGGAGCAGCCCCAAATCAACATACCTGCAGTCCAACTCAACAAGGAGCAGCCCCCAAACCAACAACAAAAGAGGCAGCACCCCCATTTCAACAAGGAAAGGAGCAGCCCCAAATTAACATACCTGCAATCCAACTCAACAAGGAGCAGCCCACAAACCAACAACAAAAGAGGCAGCACCCCCATTTAAACAAGGAAAGGAGCAGCCCTAAATCAACATACCTGCAGTCCAGCTCAACAAGGAGCGGCCCCCAAACCAACAACAAAAGAGGCAGCACCCCCATTTCAACAAGGAAAGGAGCAGCCCCAAATCAACATACCTGCAGTCCAACTCAACAAGGAGCAGCCCCAAAACCAACAACGAAAGAGGCAGCACCCCCATTTCAACAAGGAAAGGAGCAGCCCCAAATCAACATACCTGCAGTCCAACTCAACAAGGAGCAGCCCCCAAACCAACAACAAAAGAGGCAGCACCCCCATTTCAACAAGGAAAGGAGCAGCCCCAAATTAACATACCTGCAGTCCAGCTCAACAAGGAGCAGCCCCCAAACCAACAACAAAAGAGGCAGCACCCCCATTTCAACAAGGAAAGGAGCAGCCCCAAATCAACATACCTGCAGTCCAACTCAACAAGGAGCATCCCCCAAACCAACAACAAAAGAGGCAGCACCCCCATTTCAACAAGGAAAGGAGCAGCCCCAAATCAACATCAGAGGAGAGCAAAAATTCCAATAGGTAACGCTTGATATCACCCTTACAGAAAACATCACTTATTAAGCACACCAACTTTCTCAAGTGAAGCCCCATGATAGTGTCTCTTATGTGCATGCATGTGTAAGAACACATGAAAATATATATATATATATTAAATCTTGCACAGATAGAGAAAGAGAGTGAGGGAGGGAGATGGGGTTAGAGAAAACCATTAATTAGAGAGTTGTGGTTAGTGTTTCAGGAATCCAGGGAGGAGGAAGAGTAGGGAGGAGAGGAGATGAATTATAGAATTTCTAAAGGGGCCCGTTAAGAAACTCTTAGCCTTGGGTTTGCTCTCCTCCCTTTCATTTCCTCTCACTTTCCTGTGAAGAAGAGAAGAAGAGAAAGAGTAAGAGGTAGAGAGAGATTCACACATATTGCCCAAATTATCTGAGCCATTCCTGATGTGCAACACCACTACCACTTCAAGTTCAGACATGATTCCCTTATCCTCAAGGTCATCCTAAACTGAGAAAGAGAAGAAGACCAGCCCCCATTTCGATAATGCTTACCATGGAGACGAGGAGGGAGAGATGAGGAAGATGGACCTTGCCGTGAGGAAGAGATGGTACTCCGATTAGGCCCAGATTTTTTAAATTCTACCTTTATAAATATATGTATATAAACGGGAAGAGGTGGAGATCACAACCCTTGCGGGCTGCTTGCTCGATCAAGCCATTCATGGCGCACCCGATCTCAAGACTCCATCTAACCCGGTTAATCACTCCCTGAATTAATCCTCCCTGCGTTGGCTAATCAGAGAGAGAGAGAGACGAAAAAGAATGCCTCAAACCTTGCCATCAACCCTTATTTGACTGAGATTCGAAGTGATGTTCATAAGAAGCACCCTTTTTGGCCCTTCAAAAATATGCTGATAAAGGGACTTAATTTTTGTAAGAAATGTGAAAATTCCAACTGGGATCAGTCACTATAACTTCTATATGGAAATAGAAGGCCAGACTTGTTTGACAATAAAACCAAAACCAGAAAAAGAAGGAGAATATGGTTACCACCCATCAGAGGCGGGGAGGGAGCTCATGAAACATCCACAGGCTGCAAGAGAGCCTTTGCTCATCCACCTTCTCATGTGAAGCCCCCTTCTTATGTGCATATATATATATATATAGAATTAGATGTGTGTATATATATATATGAAAACTTGCACAGACAAAGAAAGAGGGAAAGAGGGAGAGAGAGAGAAAGATATTATCACAACCACCCTATGTAAAGCTCTTAGAGGGAGAGTAGGAGCATATGAAACATCCAAAGGCTGCAACAGAGCCTTTACTCATCCACCTTCTCAGGTGAAGCCCCCTTCCAGTTCGGAGTGGCACGACTCCATTCCTCGCCAAATCAAAAAGGCGAGGAAAAGAAACAAAATAAGTGGCAGCTTCCTGCCATGGTAGGGAGAATTGAGGCAGGAGGAGGAGAGGAGATGGAGAAGAGGGGACCTTGCCGTGAAGCCTGCCTGAAACGAAGGTGAAGCCGCCCATTTATAGCCGGCATTGGCCAATCGGAAGCTCCCAGCGAAGCTCCTTTTTCTGAATCCAAAAGCACAGGTGGCCTTCATCCCATGGGTACTCGTCCAGGAAGGAAGATCGAGCCTGGGTTCGCAACTGCTGCTTGGCTCGCGATCATGCCACCAGAGTTTGCCCTCTGATTTGCCGCCCCCTTCTTTCCGTCCCTAGGTTTTGTTATATATAGGTATTATATATATGAATATATATAATCTTATGTATATATATATATCTATTTATATATAAACGCATAACTGTATACATATAAATATGTACACCCATTCATATCTCCCAAAATGAGCATGGGAAAAATGGCAGAGGATGCCATTTTGTTCGTGTCAACAATACGAATCTAATGGAATAAACCAATGTTGATTCCGAGTAAATTTACTCGTAGCATTTGCTCACGTCGACATGAAATTCGAAACAACTTATTTCGTCCAAATTTTCTACACTCTTCTTGAAATTGAACGAAATGAATTACATCGCGTTTATTATGTTAGTTCAACTTACCTGACCACGGTTGATTTGGAGCACATATGCTCAATATACTATTTCGGTGTTGTGGCGAAGCACAATGCTACCCAAAATAGCTATTTCTCTAAATGACCTCGGATTGAAATGAAACGAGTTCCGTTGTACTCCGATCGGCCATACGAGTCTAACGCAACTGACAGAAGTCAATTCGGAGCATGTATGCTCATTATACTAAAATAGCGTAGTCGTGACGCGTTACTATACTCAAAATGGTCACTTTCACCAAAATGACCTCGGATTGGAATGAAACGAGTTTGGTTGTACTCATATCCACCATACGAGTCTAATACAATTGATGAAATTCAATTCAGAGCACGTATGCTCCATATTCAAAAATCGCGTCGTCGTGGCGCGCTACGATACTCAAAATAGTCATATTCTACATATGACCTCGGATCGAAACGAAACGAGTTCCGTTGCACTCGTATCAACTATACGAGTCTAACGCAACTGACGGAAGTCAATTCGGAGCACGCATGCTCACTATTCTAAAACTGCGTCGTCGTGACGCGCTACGATACTCAAAATAGTCATATTCTTTATACGACCTCGGATCGAAACGAAACGAATTATGTTGCACTCGTATCACCTATACGAGTCTAGCACAATTGATGGAAGTTGATTCGGAGCACGTATGCTCACTATTCTAAAACTGCGTCGTCGTGACGCGATACGATACTCAACATAGTCATATTCTTCATACGACCTCGGATCGAAACGAAACGAATTCTGTTGCACTCGTATCACCTATACGAGTCTAACGCGACTGACGGAAGTTGATTCGGAGCACGTATGCTCACTGTTCTAAAACTGCATCTTCGTGACGCGCTACGACACTCAAAATAGTCATTTCTCTAAATGATCACCTATATGTGGTGAAGGTCGGGTCGTGATTGCCTGATGGGTTCCTCCAAGGGTTCAACTGAACCGGCTAGACCCCTTTTCAAAGTCGGGATGTTACATATTACCTATGGTGTTAACATGAACCTAGGACCCAAAATCAGTTGGGATCCTAAGGTACATTAAATTTTGTGTTGCGGGTTAGTTCAAGTACCAGTCTCAACCAAATATGGTACTTGGACAGTGGGTGCTCAAGGCACATGACAGGAACTAAGGATCTTCTAAAGGATTACCATCCAGTGAAGAATGGACCCAAAGTTATCTTTGGTGGATCTGAAAAGGGAGTCACCAAAGGATATGGTATGATTTCAAATGGCATAGTCTCAATCACAAGGGTAGCTTATGTTGAAGGGTTGCAACACAACCTTGTAAGCATAAGCCAACTTTATGACTTAGGCTATGTCATTGAATTCCACAATGACAAGTGCTTGATCAAAAAGTCTAATGACTTGGAGACCATTCTCTCAGGCACTAGGAGTGGAAATGTTTATTGCTTAGACTTCATTTGCAATTATTCTATCTCTTCTGTGTGTCTTGTAGATAATGAAAGTGAGTCTCTTTGTGTCCAATGGCACAAGAGACTTGCCCACATTAACTATAAGACAATGTATAGATTATTTTCTAAAAACCTTGTTAGAAATAGTCCTAAACTAAAATGTGTTAAAAGTGGTCCCTGTCATGCTTGCCAAATGGGTAAGCAAACTTGGACCACCTTTAAAAGTATTGGCTCCAAGGATACTGAGAGGTGTTTATACCTATTGCACATGGACTTGTTTGTCCTTTGCCAATTCAGAGCCTAGGTGGGAAGTTGTATACCTTGGTAATTGTAGATGATCATTCAAAGTATACATGGGTATTCTTCCTTAAGAAGAAGTCAGGTGCCTTACATGTCTTTATAAATTATGTCAAGGCTATTCAGAATGATCTACTATGTACTGTGGTCAGGACAAGAACTGAGCATGGCACAAAATTTCAATCTGAAGCCATGACAAAATTTTGTCAAGAATTTGGTATCACCCAAGAGTTCTCCTCCCCGAGGACTCCAGCAGCAAAATGGTGTGGCTGAGAGGAGGAATAGGACCTTGATAGAAGCTGGGAGAACATTGCTTAGTGACTCCTCACTCCCAGAATACTTCTGGGCTGAGGCAGTCAATACAGCCTGTTATGTTCTCAATAGAGCCTCCATCAATAAGGTCCTTTGGAAAACCCCTTATGAGATTCTGAAAGGCAAACAACCTACAATTTCTTACTTTAGAATCTTTGGTTGCAAATGCTACATTCTAAATAATGGAAAATCTCAATTAACAAAGTTTGCAGAAAAATGCAATGTGGGGGGTTCTTGTTGGGTATAGCATACATAGTAGAGCTTATAGAGTTTATAACAAGAAAACCCATGTTGTAGAAGAATCTATGCATGTTGTGTTTGATGAGACCAGCCTTCTCTACAAAGAATGGTCTAGTTCTTCTATTTTGACAGGAAATGAAGAAGGGTTGCATGAGCTGACTGTCCAAGACAAGCCCAGCAGCAGCAAAACACAAACAGCTGCTGCAATTCCTGAAGAAGAAGAAGAGGTATAAGATGGTGAAATCACAGCTGAACCAGTGGAACAAACACAGCCACCAGAGGATCCTCTTCCAGCTGCTGCAAGGCACCTGAGAGATCATCTAAGAGATCTAATAATTGGAGATCATACCCAAGGCATATTGACAAGAAGCAGAGATCATAATGAAGCACTATTCTTGAGCTTCCTTTCTCAAATGGAGCCCAAGAAGTTTGAAGAGGCCAATCAAGACACCTTATGGATTGAAGCCATGCAAGAAGAGCTCCTACAATTCAAGAGATGCAAAGTATGGAAGCTGGTGCCAAGACCTCAGGAACACAATGTGATTGGCACCAAATGGGTATACAGGAACAAGCTTGATGAGAATGGTACAATCATCAAGAACAAGGCCAGATTAGTAGCCAAAGGATACAGACAAGAGGAAGGTATAGACTTTGATCAAACCTTTTCACCAGTTGCAAGGTTGGAAGCAATTAGGCTATTCCTTGCCTATGCTGCCCACAAGGGGTTCAAAGTCTACCAGATGGATGTCAAATCAGTCTTCCTCAATGGAGACTTGAAGGAAGAGGTATATGTTGAACAACCTTCAGGTTTTGTGCATCCAACCCTAACTTCTCATGTTTACTTTCTTAGGAAAGCATTATATGGTCTCAAGCAAGCTCCAAGAGCTTGGTATGAGACTTTGTCCAACTTTCTCCTCAAGAACAAGTTCATGAGGGGAAAGATTGATAGCACATTGTTTCTTAGGGAAACAAAGGGCAAGTGTCTCTTAGTCCAAATTTATGTTGATGACATAATATTTGGGTCTACTGATGACAACCTCTGCAAGAGATTTGCCAATCTAATGCAGGGGGAGTTTGAAATGAGCAGTATGGGTGAGCTCAAATATTTCCTTGGGCTCTAAGTAAAACAGTCTAATGATGGAATTTTCATCTCCCAGACCAAGTACACTAAGGGGCTCATCAAGAAATTTGGGATGGAATCAGCCTCCACCATGAGAACACCCATGGGGTCTAATGTATCATTGGACAAGGATGAAAAGGGAATGGCCTTTGATGAGTCCATGTATAGATGTATCATTGGATCCCTGTTGTACTTAACTGCTAGTAGGCCAGACATTATGTATTCTACATGTGTTTGTGCTAGGTATCAAGCATGTCCTAAGGAATCTCACTACACCTCTGTGAAGAGGATTTTGAGATACCTTAAGGGCAACTTGCATCTTGGCCTTTAGTATCCTAAGAGCAATGACTTTGAAATAACAGGCTTTTCAGATGCAGATTTTGCAGGTTGCAGAGAAGACAGGAAGAGTACAAGTGGTACTTGTCAATTCCTAGGGAGAAGATTGATATCTTGGAGCAGTAAGAAACAAACCAGTGTGGCAATATCCACAGTTGAGTCTGAATACATTGCTGCAGGTAGCTGTTGTGCACAACTCCTTTGGACACAGCATCAGTTGGAGGATTACAACCTCAAGGTAAGGGAATCTCCTTTGTATTGTGATTCATCCAGTGCAATCTCTATTGCTAAAAATCCTGTCTCTCATAGCAGGACTAAGCACATAGAGATTAGATATCATTTTATTAGAGAACATGTAGAATGTAAAGATATCTGTCTTGAATTTGTCCCCACTGACAAACAAGTAGTTGATATCTGTACTAATCCACTGGATGAATCTAAATTCAATGCTTTCAAAATTGATCTTGGCATGCTTAGCATGGAATAGTCCTAAATGTATGAGTAGTAGCTGTCACTGTTGTTGATTCTGAATGGTGAATTATAAAACTCTACATTATTATACACTACAACATAGTGACATGACTAGGACATTTCTTCAGCCAAAATATCTACATTAGGTCTAAACCTTATGATCAGCCAAACTGCAGAAGTATGTTCAGCTGAATCAGCTGGAAAAATCCCAGCTGAACCGCTGAGACGAGCAAGCTGTCCCAGCGGTTGACAGTTCACTGTCCCAGCGGCCTAGGTCTCCGTCTCAGCTGAACCGCTGAGACGGAATGTGTTCTATTTAAAATCTTATATTCAATCCTTAATTAACCCAAAATTCCTTAACACAATAAGGTAATTATGATGCCGCGACCCCTCCACTTATTCATGAAGATGATCCAGTTGCCGAGGCGCAACGACACAAGGACTTGAGGCGCCCTGTTGATGCTAACGGAGGATCACGTTACAACCTCCGCCCGCGGCGTGCCAAGCCTGCTTAATGACCTCTCATTTATTTAAGGCGTTTATTTTATCTATTTATGGATATAAAATTATTTCATATGATGGAAATAATTTTATATTTCATTATGCTCTTGTTTTATTTTATTTTCATGCGTTTTGAACTATTGGTGTGCATTTAACCATTTGGATGGTGGAGATTCTAAACGCCATCTTGAATGGCTGAATTTTGATGTAAACTCCTATTTAAGGAACCCTCCTTGATGAAATAGAGAATTGAAAAGGCAAACCCTAAAATCCCCCTTGTGGAATTTCGGCCAAAGAGGTGGGAGACCTCCTAGCCGCCGCCCCCCCCCCCCCCCCCCCCCCTCCTCTTGTGGTGTGACGCCGCTTCGTGCCTCCTCCATCCTTCTTCGGTGCGACGCCGGCGTGGAGTTCCTTGGTGTGACGCCAACGGAAAAGGTTGCAAACCCATTCGGTGTGACGCCGGTGGATCCGTGGAGAGAGTGATTCTTCCACCATATCTTGTGTGCTTTAGATCCGGGTTGGGTAATCTCTATTCCTTTAATCTTGTGTGATTCATGCTTAGTTTTGTGGAGGATTTATGCAACCGTCTTTTCCGCGATTTTAAAATACATCGCCGCTTTTCAAATCATTTCTTTGGCATCGATCTTCACTAGATCCGGATCGTGAAGATCCATTGCGTACGGCAAACCTAGGCCTTTAAATCCTTTGTTTGCCCTCACAACGGATCGGATCTTTGATTTAATTTCTTGGGAGTTTGCGTCTTAAGCCTTGAATCGCTGAATTAGAATTTATTATCTCCTATTTTGATACGTTTGTGATCGTTCAATCCGTTATTACGATTGCTAGAATGCTTGTGTAGGTGCGGATAGATCTAGGTTTGTTGAAGGCGAACGAGAGATTTTCTCGTGACCGTTTCAAATAAGACTACCCCTACATCAATTTGGTATCAGAGGAGGTTGTTTCAACTCCCATGTTGCAAACATCCTCGCTGCGATCCTTGTTGGTCGTTCAAATTAATAGGAAAATCTGAAATTTTTCGGATTGGTCTGTAGTTAGTAAAAAAAAAATCAAAATTTTTTTTTTTCAAAACTTGTCAAAAAATTCTGATTTTTTTTCTGTAGCTTCCTGAGGTTATTTCTAGCAACTTTAAAACTAGGAATTTTTCGTTTTGCCCTCGTTAGGTCGGCCTGAAAATTAGAAACGTCGTAATTATGTCTAGGTGGTCTGCGAATAGCGGGTCAAAATCTGCATTTTTGGTCAAAATTCAAAAAAAAAATTTCTGTATGTTCTCCTTGATTGTAGCAGCCCGAAAATAATTTTCTGCAAACGTTTAGGTAAGTTCTTATTCAGGAACTTTTCGTTTTTCTTTTCGGATTTGGGAGCCCACCCGACCCTTTTGGTTTTCTCTTTGGTCGGAGTACTCTTGGACAGATCGAACTAACTTTGGGAGACAACTCGGCCTTTTGTTTTTCGCTCGCTTCTTTGGCCGAAGTCCTCTTGGAATATTGCTGCATGTACTTGTTTTCTTTTAGCGTGCGCGCTGTCACGTCTCGTTAGTCAAACGTCAAGCTTGCATGCGCACTAGACTAGGAACAGAATATAACACCTCCACATCGTCTAGGATGGCTGCAAATGAACAAGGGGAACGTAACGCTGAGGCCATAGAAGGGCTACGTAATGATATGACCGAGCTTAGGACCATGTTAGCCCAGATTCTGCAGAATCAAAGGGGAACACCACCCCCACCGGCTGCTGATGAGTTACCCGATCCGCAACAGCAGGATCATGATTCGGATTCGGATGAAGGCTATCCTCGAGCCCCTCCTCGTGGACGTCGTCCGGATCGTGGCACTGACATCACTAGAGCCATTAAGATCGACGCCCCCACTTACGATGGTTTGGGAGACCCCCAGGTTTTCCTTACTTGGGTAGTGGATATTGAATGTTATTTTGAATGGCACCATCTTACGGATCCCCAAAAGGTCCAGGTTGCCAGGATGAAGTTAACGGGTCGAGCAAAAACGTATTGGCTAAATGAAGAACGTAGGCTAGGAGCCGGACAGGGAGTCCCACCCATTGGATGGCCAGTGATGAAGAACTTACTCACTGACCAATACGTCCCCGCCTACCACCGAACCCAAATGTTCGATGAGCTAGCCACCCTTCGGCAAGGCTCAAACTCGGTGGCTGAGTATATGGGCGAGCTGAAAGACCGTATGGTGCGTTGTGATCTTCGAGAGATCCCTGAGGTTACGCTTTCACGATTTCGTAAGGGGCTCCACCCTGACATTCAGAGGAAGCTATTGAGATATGGCCACACAGATCTGAATACGACATTCAATGCCGCTCTTGACATTGAAAAGCATCTGGCTTCGAAGGCCCACTCTCGTTACTCCCGTACGAAGAGCTTGACCACATTTGGAGCATCTTCATCTACCACCCACGATAAGGGAAAACCTAAGACCGCCGAGTCTAGATCGGTAGTGATTACTGCGAGGAACTCTAGGAATCCCACGAGTGAGCGTATCCCCATTGGAAAGGTTAGCAAGGCTAACACCACATGTTATGCTTGCGGGGTTCAGGGTCACTACGCCTTTGAGTGTCCTACAAAAACCCGAGCCATAGCCCTGTTGGATGCGGAGGCCGACCCCGCCGATCTGATTTATGAGGCTACTGAGGAGGATGACCCTGAGGGAGTCCCGAGTGATTTGGAGGACGAACGCTACCTAGGAGTGATGCGATGCATCTTGACCACCCCTCATCCTTTAGATGACTGGAAGAGGACGAACATATTTTCCCTGATTTTTAGGAGTGGTGAGAAGTTATGTAAGCTGATTATCGATAGTGGAAGTTGTGTAAACGTCGTTTCTGAGAACGCCGTCACACGTATGGCCTTGACCGCGGAGCCACACCCGACCCCGTATCAAGTAGCTTGGATTAACAAGATCACTGTTCCAGTTACCAAGCGATGCCTAGTTCCCCTCTCGATTAAATCATACACGGATGAGATATGGTGTGACGTGTTACCGATGGATGCTTGCCACATATTATTAGGCCGCCCTTGGCTCTATGACCGTGATGTAACCCATTTTGGCCGGGCCAACTCCTATGAATTTAAGTTTAAGGGTAAGGCCATTACTTTGAGCCCGACCGTTCCGAAGGAACCAGTTGCGTTACCTAAGGACACCATTGTTCCGGTCAAAAGGAAGACGTTGAGTCTAGTAGGCAGGACGGAATTTGTGAGGGACCCCTTTTTAGATGGAGTGATGTATGCGTTAGTTCTTATGAGTAAGAAGACTGATTCGAGCACGTTAGATGGGTTGCCCAGAGAGTTGCGGGCCCTGCTAGATGAGTATAGGGATGTTTACCCCGACGAGCTTCCGTCGTCGTTACCCCCACTTAGGGATATACAGCATGCTATTGATCTTATCCCTGGGTCATCCCTACCCAATCAGCCCCACTATAGACTCCCTCCCGATGCCCACAAGGAGTTACAAGTCCAGATAGAGGACTTGCTGAAGAAGGGTTTCATTCAGACTAGTTTGAGCCCATGTGCTGTTCCAGCCCTTCTTGCCCCCAAGAAGGATGGTTCGTGGAGGATGTGTGTTGATAGCCGTGCTATCAACAAAATCACCATCAAGTATAGATTTCCAATCCCACGGTTAGATGATCTCCTCGATGTATTAGCGGGTGCCACCATCTTTTCCAAGCTAGATTTGCGGAGTGGTTACCACCAGATCAGGATCCGTGAGGGAGATGAGTGGAAGACAGCGTTTAAGTCCAAGGATGGACTGTACGAGTGGCTTGTGATGCCTTTTGGGTTATCCAACGCCCCAAGCACGTTCTCTAGGATGATGACTCATGTCTTCCAGCCTTATATGGGGAAGTTCGTGGTTGTCTACTTCGACGACATCCTCATCTATAGTACCACCCCCACCGATCACATCTCACATCTGCGTACAGTTCTTTCCACCCTTCGGAAGGAAACTCTTTATCTGAACCTTAAAAAGTGCACTTTTCGAGTCTCTGAGGTAGAATTCTTAGGTTATATTGTTGGGTCCGAAGGTATACGAGTAGACCCCGGGAAGGTCCAGGTGATTAAGGATTGGCCAGAGCCGACTAGCATTCGAGAGGTGCGCAGTTTTCATGGGCTAGCTACATTTTATCGTCGTTTTATACGAGACTTTAGTAGCATCATGGCACCTATTACCGATTGTATGAAAAAGGGAGAGTTTGCGTGGTCGAAGTCTGCTACTTTTGCCTTCCGTAGGATCAAGCAACTCATGACCGAAGCACCGGTGTTACGTCTCCCTGACTTCACCAAGGTCTTTGAGGTTACTTGTGATGCGTCTGGGGTAGGGATAGGAGGAGTCCTAAGTCAAGAGGGCCACCCTATCAGTTATTTTAGTGAGAAGTTGGCAGGCGCAAAGCTCAATTATTCCAACTACGACCGAGAGTTCTATGCGATTGTGAGGTGTTTGCATCATTGGAGACACTATCTTCTGTCCAAGGAATTTGTGCTCCTTTCTGACCATGATGCTTTGAGATTCATAAACGGTAGTCATAAGATCAGCCCGCGGCACGCGAAGTGGGTTGCGTTCCTTCAAGAATACACGTTTAACATTAAGCACCTTAAGGGTTCGGAGAATCGAGTCGCCGATGCGCTTAGCCGCCTCACCCTCTTTCTGTCTACCATGAAAGTGCATGTTATTGGGTTCGAGCGCATTAAGGATGAGTACGCCACGTGCCCGGATTTCCAGGAGTTGTACCTATCCGCACAGGACAACTCCCCCACCACTATCTCAGCCTTCACTATTAGGGATGGTTACCTCTTTCGGCACGGGAAATTATGCATTCCGCAATCTTCCCTACGACTACACATTATTTGGGAGTTGCATAGTGGCGGGTTGGGTGGTCACTTCGGGCGTGACAAGACTATTGTGCTCGTGGAAGAGAAGTTTTATTGGCCAAAACTTAAGGTCATGGTCGGACGTGTAGTGAGCAGTTGCCGAACGTGTCAAGTCTCCAAAGGTTCTAAGACCAATGTTGGTTTGTATACACCGTTACCTATTCCATCTAAACCTTGGGAAGACGTGAGCATGGATTTCGTTCTAGGCCTTCCCCCCACGTTTCACCGACACGACTCTATATTCGTTGTTGTAGATAGGTTCTCCAAGATGGCATATTTTATCCCTTGTAGCAAGACCAACGATGCCTCTCACATTGCGAAGCTATATTTTAGGAACGTCGTTAGCCACCGCGGGGTTCCGAAGACTATTGTCTCGGACAGGGATGTCAAATTTACTAGCTACTTTTGGAAGACTTTATGGATCCTTATGGGAACCAAATTGCTATTCTCTGCTGCCTATCATCCTCAAACAGATGGGCAAACGGAGGTGGTCAATAGGAGTTTAGGTAACCTTCTGCGGTGTCTTGTGAGCGACCACAAGGGCACATGGGACTTACTCCTCCCCCATGCCCAGTTGGCTTATAATAACTCTAAAAATAGATCCACGGGTATGTCTCCGAATGAAATCGTTCATGGGTATAACGCTCCTGTGCCTCTTGACTTGGTTCCGTTACCACCCACATTTAAGACAAGTCAATTCGCACAATCTTTCGCCCAACACATCCAAGATTTGCACGCACATATCCGAGCAACTCTGGCATCTCAATACGAGTTGTATCAGTCACATGCAAATCAACATAGGAGAATGTCACATTTTAATGTCGGCGATCAAGTTTTAGTCCGCTTAGTTCCCGAGCGAATGCCTACCGGCACCGTTAAGAAATTAGCTCCAAAGCGAGCCGGCCCGTTTCGAATTCTAAAAAAGTTAGGTGACAATGCTTGTGTTTTGGATTTGCCTGCTGATTGTGGTATATCCCCTATTTTTAATGTCTCGGATTTGACGTTGTTTGTGTTGCCTCCACCTGAGTTGAATTCTTTGTCGTCTTCTTCCTCCACTACACTTTCTAATGGGTTGGGGAGTGGTAGTTCGGATGATCTCTCTCTTTCGGCCCCCACAGGATTATCATCGGATGGTAAGTTGCAATCTTTTTTTCCTACTGCTGACATGTTTCCCAGGTTTCCGAAGACATTTCTTACTCCAGAGGTGATACTTGATGCTGAGCCACTGTCTACTCCGGATGGTGATACTTATCGCTTTCTCGTCCGTTGGCGCGACCGCCCCCCTTCGGACGACTCTTGGGTACTAGAGACGGAGCTTCGACGCTTGGATGCTGCTCTCCTCCACCGCTACTTCTTAGACCACGCATCAGTGACGCGTGATTTCGAGCAGGGGAGGATTGATGCCGCGGCCCCTCCACTTATTCATGAAGATGATCCAGTTGCCGAGGCGCAACGACACAAGGACTTGAGGCGCCCTGTTGATGCTAACGGAGGATCACGTTACAACCTCCGCCCGCGGCGTGCCAAGCCTGCTTAATGACCTCTCATTTATTTAAGGCGTTTATTTTATCTATTTATGGATATAAAATTATTTCATATGATGGAAATAATTTTATATTTCATTATGCTCTTGTTTTATTTTATTTTCATGCGTTTTGAACTATTGGTGTGCATTTAACCATTTGGATGGCGGAGATTCTAAACGCCATCTTGAATGGCTGAATTTTGATGTAAACTCCTATTTAAGGAACCCTCCTTGATGAAATAGAGAATTGAAAAGGCAAACCCTAAAATCCCCCTTGTGGAATTTCGGCCAAAGAGGTGGGAGACCTCCTAGCCGCCGCCCCCCCTCCTCTTGTGGTGTGACGCCGCTTCGTGCCTCCTCCATCCTTCTTCGGTGCGAAGCCGGCGTGGAGTTCCTTGGTGTGACGCCAACGGAAAAGGTTGCAAACCCATTCGGTGTGACGCCGGTGGATCCGTGGAGAGAGTGATTCTTCCACCATATCTTGTGTGCTTTAGATCCGGGTTGGGTAATCTCTATTCCTTTAATCTTGTGTGATTCATGCTTAGTTTTGTGGAGGATTTATGCAACCGTCTTTTCCGCGATTTTAAAATACATCGCCGCTTTTCAAATCATTTCTTTGGCATCGATCTTCACTAGATCCGGATCGGGAAGATCCATTGCGTACGGCAAACCTAGGCCTTTAAATCCTTTGTTTGCCCTCACAACGGATCGGATCTTTGATTTAATTTCTTGGGAGTTTGCGTCTTAAGCCTTGAATCGCTGAATTAGAATTTATTATCTTCTATTTTGATACATTTGTGATCGTTCAATCCGTTATTACGATTGCTAGAATGCTTGTGTAGGTGCGGATAGATCTAGGTTTGTTGAAGGCGAACGAGAGATTTTCTCGTGACCGTATCAAATAAGACTACCCCTACATCAAATTAAGTTTAAAAACCTAGGGTTAATAAAAACAAAACTGAAACCCTATAAATAGATACACTGTGACTTAAAACACACCACAAAGTCAAACCCTTAGCCGCCGAGACGATTCATCTTCCCTCCCGTCTCAGCGCCTCGATTTTCTGCTTCTATGGCGCCAAAAAGTTCAAAAGATCTCCTGGAGGGCTATGAAATCGTCAGAGATGGATTCTCTCATGCCTCAGAAGAAATAAGACAAGTGATTCATCTGATGGAAGCTCAAGGTCTGGAGCATATGTTGTCTGAACCCTGCTGCATTCTCAGAACTGAAGTTCTATAATGGTTCAGCAATGTCAAGTTATCTCCCTCCAAAACCATCCTGAAGTCCAAAATAGGAACTGAGAAGATAAAGATAACAGCCAAAAGGTTGGAGAAGGGACTGAAATTAACTCCCTGCAGTAAAAATAAAGAGGAGGAGATATCTGAAAAGGATAAGCAGACTGCCCTAAAGTGGATAGGATACAGTGATACTAAAACTAGTTGTCTAAGGAGGAAGTTCTTCAATCAACAGGGGAAGCTGTTGTCTGATATAGTGGGCAAAGCCATCCTATGCATGCCAGGTTCACATGACACTGTATCACAGTTCATGTTTGAACTAATGACTAGGATAATTTTGTCCAAGAAAACCTCATGGGGAGAAGTTATTTTTCAAAGGATAAAGGAATGTCTACAAGCCCCCAATATGGGAAGGATACTATCTATGTACCTACAGAACAGTCATTCAGAGACTTTTGCAAATTCAAAGGGGTCAAATCTCCATTATCTCAAAAGAATGGACATTAAGACTCTGGATATATTCTCCAGAGTGCTCCCTATGAGCCAGCCATCTGTGGCAAAGGAAAAGAAGAAAAAGTCATCCCAGCAGAAATCTGATTCATCCTCAAAATCAGATAGGTCTGACCTTAGATCTGCCAGCAGCCCAATGAATATAGATGATGAAGATGTCCTCAGGACAAGAAGGGATGAGGAGCCCCAAGGAAGAGTTGAACCCAATCCTGAGCCAACTCAGATGAATACTGATCCAGCTGTTCCTCAAGCTGAAGATGAATTTCCCAATTCACCCATCCATGGTAAATTAGGATTTCAGTTAAGCTCTCCTCTCTATCAATAGTATAGTCTAGGTGTTTAAATCATCAATCATTTTTCAGGTAACCTTAGAAAAAATTCTCCACCTATGGGTGCCCCAAGTGAGAGGGAGCATAGCCCTGCCTATGAAGGTGGAGGTGGGTATGCTAGTGGGGGGAACATCAACAGGAACCAACCCCCCAAATCTTCAAGGTACACCTAATGCCCCATCTAAGGGGGAGCAGATCCCTGATGATGGAAGGGATATTGCTCATAGTAGAGTTGAAGAGGTGGTTGAAAAGGAATTGGCCCAGGAAAGGCCAGTTGTTGTTCTGGATACATCTGACCTGCTAAACTCAATACAAACCATGATTGAGGGTCAGATGTTGTCTATGAAAGAGATAGTTGCTGAAAAGGTCCATGATGTCTCTACTCAGATAAGGG
This sequence comes from Dactylorhiza incarnata, assembly GCA_033032865.1. Classification (NCBI taxonomy): domain Eukaryota; kingdom Viridiplantae; phylum Streptophyta; class Magnoliopsida; order Asparagales; family Orchidaceae; genus Dactylorhiza; species Dactylorhiza incarnata. The sequence goes on along the minus strand of JAWHQI010000218.1, from coordinate 4,692,828 downwards.
ATGAGTTGTATGCAACAAGAGCTGTATTGACTCAGGAGATCCTGGCCAGTGAGCAAAGAATGGAGTCAAGAGTGGTTGCAGTGAGAACTGAGCTGAATGCCCAGGTTAATGATGTCAAAACTGCATCAGATCATATCCTCCTGCAAATGACAAAATGGTTTGAAATGTCCAAAGGCACAGATGCTGCTCAGCACACTGTACTGAAGCAAATTGCTGATCATCAAGGGGTCTCCACCAAAGACATCACATATGTAAAGAATCATCTTTTCAAAAACCAAAATGTCTGGGAGAATGCAGTTGCAAGGATGGCACAAGTGGCTAACACATCTAGCAGCCATGTCATGACCCACATTGACAAGGTCAAGGAAAGTATTTTGGATGATGTGGATAGCACCTTTCAAACTCTCTCCCAATCCATAATACATCAACACTCTGAAATAGAGAAGAAGATAGTGGAAAATAGCAAAGAAGGGGAGGAGAAGATTACCAATCTACATGCTAAGCTGAAAGGAGCTCACATACAGCTGTATAACAACTTGGAGTCTGCCCATAAGCTGATACTCTCCAATCAAGCAGAAGCTAGCAAGCAAGTGGTGGAAGTGGTCAACAATGCTTCCAATGCTATTCAAGAAAATATCCTTACCAAGGTCAGAAAGGTTACTGATAATCAGTGGAACTCAAGCTTAAAAGTGTTGCAAGGAACAAGAATTGCTTTGAATCTTCCAATCTTGAACCCTGGCAGAAATGAAGACTTTGACTTCCAAAGTCAATCAAATCTGATTGCTGATGAGAGAGCAACAAAGAGGACAAGGGCAGAGGGCATTAAAACTGCTGAAGAGTATATGGCCCAGAAAAGAATGGAAAGATTAGAGGATCCACTCCATGAAGATGACAATCTGGAGTTGGACACAATTATTGTCAATACTTGGGTGAGCCATGGCAATCAAATGAAGGACATTGACCATGTCTACTCAGTTGCTGAATGGATTAAGCACCTTGAGAGGGAATCCTAAAGGGAAAGGAGTCTCAAAGAAAACTTGGTGAGAAGGGAAACTCTAGTAAGGATTCCCACAAGATATCTTCCCAAGCCTCTTCTATACTTCAAAGTAAAGGAGAAGATCAAGGCTGCTGCTGAAGCTAGGAAGAGGAAGTCCAAAGATGGGGAATGCTCTTCCCAGGGTGCATCTAAGAAGACCGTGCCTTGAAATATTTTTTTATCATCAGTTGTATTGTTTGAAATATCTGTACTGAACATTTAAATTGAAATGATATTTCATCTTTTGATCATAATATTGTGTTTGTTACTATTGCTATATGTACTCTGTACTTTTATCTTTAGTATTTAGAAGCTAGAATGGGATGTTCAATTTGAACAGGTTTAGTTATTATAGAAATTGCTCACCAATTAAGGGGGAGCAAACTCCCTGCTCAGGTTGAGGGGGAGATGACAAATGCCAAGATTGTATAGGTTGACCTATAAGTTGATCCAAAGGGATCTATAGATGTAGCCTCCCAATCCCTAATGGGATAATTAGTTGAAGAAACCAGAAAGGGGGAGAAAGAGCCATTGCTAAGTAAGAACCTATGCTTAGGATATTAGCAAGAAGGAGATAGGTCCTATGCTTCACAGATCATTTTTCTGTGATATGATTTTTATTGTTAATGTACCTTAGCATTAGGGGATGTTCTGCCTTCTTCAAATAGGGGGAGATTGTTGGGTATATTGCCCTCAATATTACCTTGATTTGAAGAGGCATCACTCTCAATGCTAAGGACATATTGTATTTAACAAAGCTATACTTGTGTAGGTTATACAGGCACAGGTGACTCAAAAGGAAGGGCCAAACATGCCCTTAGATGAAAAGAAATCATCTACAAGGAGATGAAGATCTGTCTCAGCAGAACCGCTGAGACGAAGGGTCAAAACCGCTGAGACGAGGAGCAGTCTCAGCGGATCCACTGATAAGTTCATCAAACGCTGAGAATCAGCATGTTCGTCGAATGCAGAACTCAGTTCATCGACTGCTGAGACAAGACCAAAGAAGGGGACTGAAGCTGCGGCTGAGACTGGAAGCTATCTCAGCCCAACCACTGAGACAGATTCAAATGCGTTGATGGGATCTTCTTTTGGCGCAAGCAAAAATAAAAAGGGAAAAGCAATTCCAATCTGCCCCATACTGTGTCAGGAGAATCGAAATAGTTGTTGAAGCCTTCTGGAGGAATAAAAGCAAAAGTTAGGGCACAACAACAAGCACTGTTCCATTGAAAAGCTTTTACTGCAAGCCGCACTCGAGCTTTCTCGTTCCATCCAGTTGAAGTTGTTCTCTGAAGCTGGAGTAAATCTTCTGAAGGAGATAAGTTAGCTCTTCCTGTACTAACTCAAGAAGGGCAAGTTAATCTTCTGCTTTGCTGAAGGAGAAGATCAAGGTGATTCAAATCTGAAGTTGTTGTCCTTCAGATCTGAAGAAGGAAAACAGAAGACCTGAGAGTAAACCTTTTATCTTCTGTATTTAGTACAAACTCTTTTATATCTTTGTAAGGCATTGTTGTCTGAGTAAAAGGCTGTTGAGCCTGTGTGTAAAGCTGTGTTGACAACTTGAGTGGTAGGACTTCTTGAAAGGTCTGAGGTAGGAAATGTAAGATCTTTTTTTCCAAAACCCGTTCGGGTACTTGAAAACTCGAACCTCTCTCGCATCACACGGTTGAGGTGGATCTTCGCCCAGAATCGCTGCCTTGCGGTGTCACCGACACTCGGGTCGACCAACACCGCTCAGCACCAACCCTGTCGGCTTTACGATCATAAGTAAATAATGCCAAAAATTAAGTACATAAAAGAAGGCATGTCCACAATCACAGCATCATATATAAGTATATAATGAGAACAGAATGTCCATAAGAGAAGTACAACTAAAGGGGCTTAAACCCGATACATATGCAAAGTAATGTACTATCTCTCTCTCTACAACATGCGGAAGTCTACAACAAAAGCTCTCAAAAGCGGAAATCTAACTATCTAATCATCAACCTATGGCGTCGTGGTAGTGCGCTGCATCTGCTGCTCAGGTCCTGCCATCTCGTCCTGCTGTGCGCGGGACAACTCCGTCTCCTCGGACTCCTGCAGTCACACCGACCATTAGTCATAAAGACTAAGTCGTTTTGTCCTCGCCTCCCTCCACGACTCCTAGGCACCGAGCGGGAGGAAGAAGCGGAGGGAAAACAAGGGGTAAGCAAGAAGGTGGTGACATGGCATTATTCTAGCAGGTATAAGTAAAGCAATAAAATCTAGCTAGCAGTATAGCGCAGGTATAAGGCAGCAAAGTAGAGCAATGAAATAAGCAGTAAATAGGAAGAAAATGCAGTGCAGTAAGTAAATCTAAGCTACCATCACAGATTCGTACCTTAACTTATATGAACGCCCATACGACATATAAGTTAAGATGTCCAGGTAACCCATCATATAAAAGAGTCCATACTAATTTATATGATGGGGGTATGCTAATGTGTATGTTATGCTATGCTATGGTTATGATGTTTTAATAAGTTTATGAAATGTGACTCACCCACACGACTCTATGCGCACAGACCTTTATAGTTCCCAATTTGTTTGAAAGGAAGACAACCTTTCGGGTACCGACCATCGTGGCTCATGGTGGCAGTGGATCGGGCACTCCACATCCTAGGCGGGTATGGTCACTACCAAGCATAGACCTCATGTACGCCTCAACGCTAATAACGCAACAGCGGAGCTCCTGCGTACTCTTGCTGGAATCCACCAGACATTAAGGTAGGGGTGGGTTATTAGGGATTGTCCTCCAGACCGCGGTACTCAAACTTACCGGCCCTCTAAACCTCACCCTCACCTGAGTCAACGTACTACCGTCGGTGACACGACTAGCCTAGTACCGAAGACTCGCCACTATTTGAATAAGTAACAGGTGTTAACATGTCCACCCGAGCTTCCGGCTCAGGGACTAACACACAAGCTGATCCAACCCATCTCCTTCCCGGAGGAGATCCATACCAGTCTGCATACCCACTTAGGCTACTCTTGCCTACAATTTAGTTCGTGTTATACTTAGGGTGAATCTTGGACTTCCCGCGGTGTACTCCGTAAGGGGCCCCTAACGGTACTACGGATCAATGGGCTCAACCCCACTATCCTCTTCAAGACAATTACTTTAGTTGGTGGATAAGATTTGTTTTACCCTTCATCATTTCATATAGTTAAAGTGACTTAGCTCATCTCCCGTCCCACCCAATCGGGTCGGACGTACCTTCATTCCTTCTACATTAACTCTAGCACCCCCCACAAGTAACCCTAGGATTGACCCTCCTTGAATCATGGTGTGATACATCTCATTTACTTATTGGATATAACTCTCAAACACTACTTAGGGGTCTGAATTGTCTAAAACTCAAAATTCCGTTTTTACTAAACGCAGACCACCAAGTTGAACTATCCATCAACCCCATAAGGGAACCCTTTTAAATACTCATCACCAAGGTCTATAATAATTATCCAAGGTTGCCACTGACCTTAATAGGGTATGTTCCAATTTCCATAATTTTCCATATTAAATTGGTATTTAATATAATTTAAATTAGTTAAGGCCTTAAGGCAAATTACACATGAACTACCCTCAGAATGATGCTACATGCTACATGAAACATATCAGTAAGGTAATATCCCATATCAAGGTGGTTCACTGAGTATCATGACCCTAGGATGTCATTTGGCCTACTATATCATCATAATTGTATAATTACCAAAATGCCACTTTAATTAGGAAAAATAGTATTTCATTTCTGAAAATTCTCCAAAAATTACCAAGTGTCCAAATGGGGACCTAGAGTCCTCTGCCAAATTATAGTGTCATTACCATGTGATTTGATATTTTACAATGATTAAACATTCAAAGGTAGCAATTACCAATTTCTACATGAGGTATAAGAAATATAATTCTACAAGCCTCCAAATAATTATCATGGGTATGTATTGACCTAAAACTACAGATAACCAAGTATCACATCATTGCCCCATGATTTGGTATTTTAAAAAGATTAAATACTCATAAGGATGTAAAATCCACTTTCTACATGAGGTACATGAAATATAATTCTACAAGCCTCCAAATAATTATCATGGGCATATATTAACCTAACACTACAGATAACCAAGTATCACATCATTGCCCCATGATTTGATATTTTAAAAAGATTAAATACTCATAAGGATGTAAAATCCACTTTCTACATGAGGTACATGAAATGTAATTCTACAAGCCTCCAAATAATTACCATGGGCATATGATAGCATTAAATGACAGATAACCAAGTTTCACAATTTAACCTCATGATTTGGTATTTATCAAAATTAATTTCCCTTAAGCTAGCAAGTACTTAGAATTTCCTACACAAGGAATAATGCCCCAATAAATCATAACAAAATTATTATAGTCCATTTTCATCCCTAATCAGCCACTGATGGAGTTTCAACACCATACAAGGTCCTATGACCATGCATTTCATTTTATTAAGGAAAAGGTGACAATTTCATTTATTAGGAAGAAAATACTTAAACACCTCTAAAAATTCTCATTTAATTAACTAGGTCATTTTATGCACCTACAAACTTATCCACAAAGTTCTGAGCCAAGGCTAGAACATTTGGTCCTAAGTCCTTCACAAATCCCCACTTTGCACCATTAAGGATTCACCCTTAGGGTTTTAGGTCACACCACCCTAATGGCTCCAAATGGACCATTAGGGTGTGACACAAGCCTTTGTATATCCATACATACATAACCATCATGATGGGAGGAGGCTAACACACTCCACTCCTCAAAATGACCCAAACCCTAATATGACCCTTAAAGGTCCTCATTAGGGTTTCCCATTTTCCATAACAAATCAACTCCAAATGGAGTGAAATTTTAGGTAGGGACTACTCATGTACTAAAGAGCATGCCACCAAAATTTGGTGTCATTTGGACATCATATGCTCCAAAACTCAACATAATTTAAATAATCTAATTTACACAAAAACCCTAGGTAAAAGTGACCACCAAGGACTGCCCCTTTGGCAGGGGGTGCCCCTAGGGTATACAAACCCATGGTTAAAAGCACAGCTCCAAAGCTTGAAGGGTTTGACCTAGGTAATTTTTCTAATGGACTGACCTAGTGTAGGACCAGTCCTAGTAAAACAGCTCCCTAGGGAGCTGTAGGTCACCAAATGACCTAAACTTAAAGCCAAATGAAAGTTAAGACCAAGGCCTACAACTTTCATGTTGGGCACTCTTTCTATCTCATCCATTAGGATGCCCTAATTATTTATTGAAGTTGACTGATCATTAAGGGCAGAATAGCATAGCTTGGAATTAAATAAATATCAAAAATAATTGATCTGCACGGATCTTACAGCACATCCAAGGGCATTCAGGTTGTCTTCCTCCTTGAGCCGACGGCCAGGATTGGTCCCAACCTGGGCCATCTTTCTTCCTCCTTTCGCGGCCACCTGGTGGCCACCACGGCCGGCCACCACCGCCACCACCTTCGTGGTGGTCGGGGCTACAACTCCCGGCGACATGGCGGCCGGAGGAGGCATTTCTAGGCGGTCTTGGGTGACACAAATCGAGCCGAAATCCATGGATTTCGAAGATGGATCCGGGCTCAATTGAGCCCGATCCTTCAGCATTAAGTGATGAGAAGCTAGCATGAGGGGAGGGAAGGAGAAACGAACCACTACTGGCGCGTGGCGGCGGCTCCGGCGGCGGTTTGCCATGGAAAAGCTCAGCTCCGGCGATCCTGCTCCCGATCCCGATTCTCCAGCTACAGCTCTGTTTCAAGGCTCGTTCCCGTCTGCTCTCGACTTCCTAAAGCTAATGGTGAGGTCGGATTGGGGTGGGGAGACCTCTATAGGCTGATTTGAAATCAAGCTCCATCGGTTTTGCCCCTTGCTGCCACCCTCATGCACTCTTGCCCCTGCTGACACTCTGATCTCCTCCAGCTGCTTTGTAATCAAGGTGGGGTGCCCCAAACTGATTGGAGGTGGAGTGTAGAGGTGGAAATTGCTTTATGCTTTAAACTTTAAGCTTTTTGATCAACCTTTTGGTCCCCCCTCCATTTGATTAATCAAGCCATGTTTGGGTTCAGTCATAGGGCTGATTGGGCATGTCTTAGGTACATGAGTAAGGTTTAATTGATTGGTGTTGGGGTTATATTCAATTTAAGCTTGGAATTCACTTTAAAAGGCAAGGTTGACCATGGTTGACTTTGGTCAACCAAAGTGAATGGGTTGACCCCACTTGGGGGGTCATGGGTCCCTTAATATCACCCAACATAGGTTGGTCCATGGTGGGGCTCCAATTGGTTCAATTTAATCAAATGGTGTAGATTTGACCAATATTGGGTAAAGTTTGACTTTGGTCAATTGGGGTCAATTGGTCCCACCATGATGGGGCTTTTTCGTCCATTGGGTTCCTTAAGGTGTTTATGGTGTGGTGGTAAGGTCAATTTGAACATTTGAGGGTCAATTGAACCCTAATTGACTTAGTTTTGTTAATGTTGACCTATTGTTGACTTTGGTCAATTTCAGGCAATTGGGTCCCACCCAAGTGCAATTCTCAAGGTAATGGTCTTCCTTAGTGGTTAGGGTGGTATGTGGGAGGTCAATTTGGTGAATTGATGGTCAATTGGCCTAAGGGAGTGGTATTGGGCTATGTTGATTTTGTGCCCTTGGTGTGCACTTAGCACACTCCACTTGGCCCAAGAGCCTTAGTGGCCACTCTGCACACCACCCATGCCCTAACACCATCTAGGGGTCTAGAAGGATTGGGGATGTTACAGGAAATCTGTGTGATTTCTGAGTGGTAGGAGTTACATAACTCTGAGGTGTAGGGCTGCTGTGCCTGAGGTGTAGGGCTGCTGAGCCTGAGTGTAGGGCTGCTGAGCCTAAGTGTGGGGCTGTTGTGCCTTAGGTAGGATCACTCTTGATCTGAGAAGTTCTGAGGAACTTGTAGTTAAGCTCAAGGAGCTGAGATTGGAGTTTGTGGCCTTGTCTAACTCACTGTTAGAAAGGTGAAGGGGGAAAGAGGACTACTCAAGACACCCTGTCTTGAGGAACCTCTATAAATCCTTGTGTGCTTTCTGTGATTGAATTTTCTGCAGCTAGATACATTAGGATCATATAAAGAAAATAAGTAAAACCTATTCACCCCCACCCCCTCTAGGTATTATTGACTACACCTATATAAACTATCAAAAACTTTTTCCCTTAATTTTATAGCGGAATTAAAATAGTGATATATATATATGTGTGTATATTTAGTTAGTTATAAAAACTAAATAAAACAAATCAACACAGCACAACAACACAGAAAATCACAAGCACACAGACACAAGGAATTTTTATAGTAGTTCCCCAATAAACCTGGGTACGTTTACTCTTCTACCACACTTGGTAGGATCCACTAGGTTTTTGATCAGGTGCCCTAACACCAAGGGGTTTTTGTTCAGGTGTCCACACACCAAGTGAGCTTTTGATCAGGTGCTCTAACCAAACCACAGGTTTTTGTTCAGGTGCCCTGCCACCAAAAGGTTTACTTTTGAAGGGAGTAAGAACCCTGTACAAGTTGGAATAAAAGGGGTTAGAATGTTCTTCTCTGTCAACAATCTGAGAGAAGACTCTAGTGGATGTTGATGGTGTAAAGCTTCCCCTGTCTAATTGAAAATCTTGACAGCTTGAGGATAGAGCTTTCTCTTGAATCAAATTATCTTCCTTGATAAGCTGATGAATCTGAAAGACAGGTGTTCCTCAGATTATTGTTGCTCTATAGAAGATTTGAAAACTTGCAGCAGAAAGATTGAGAGAATGATCTTGAAGATGTTCTCAGAGAATGAGATGCTGCTTGAGGAAGAGGAACTTTCTTTTTCTTTTTCTTTTTCTTTTTCTTTTTCTTTTTGGGTTTGGGTCACTTTCTCTCATACGACAGATTTTGTGATATATTCTTTTTGTTCAGATATCTTTCTCCAGGTCTCCTGTCTTTTTTTTGGAAAGAATGATAACTGATTTTGAAATTCAAAATCTCTGAATAGGAATAGAATAATTTGCATTAAATCTATCCTTGGAACTTCCACTGATTCAGCAAATCTTAATTCCTTTCCTCTTCCATAATTAATGATATCCTTTTCCAATAAGCCAAATGGCTATTTTATCTCGATAGAAGGAATTGGAAAGAGAATAAAATAAGGGAGGAATAAAACTTGACTTATCTGGAAGAATAACTCCAAATGAAGAATAAAACTGAATCTGATAGAAGAACTGAGTTCAGAGAAATAGAATTACTGATCTGGACAATCTGAGAGAAAATTTGTCGATCTGAGATAAGATTTCATCGACCTGAAGAAAGAGTTCGTCGAACTGAACATCTGGTAGAGATTCGTCGAACACAGACTGGAGTTCGTCGACCTCAATATAAAGTTCATTGAACTGAAGAATTCGTCGACCGCTGAGACACTGAGAACAGAAGATCGTCGACCGCTGAGACGCTGAGACTGGAGATCGCCGACTGCTGAGACGCTGAGACTGGAGATCGTCTACCGATGAGATGCTGAGACTGGAGCAAGATGTTCGTCGAACGCAGAGAGCAGTTCGTCGAACCCAGTATTGATTTCGTCGAACGCAGAAACTTAGAGAAATTCTAAGTTCTAGCTATCTTATCAGCCTAAAACTCTGACTCTTAGACTATACAATGGGGGTCAACTTGATCCTAGTCAACACATAGTAATCCTAGCCCAAATCAGTATTATGGTTGTTCCAACACACAATTAATCGTGAACCTATGAACATTTATGCCCAATGGTTATGGTACATAGACGCTTTAGAGGACACTTTAATAAGATTACAAGTACTTCAAATGAGAGGGGAAAATACAAGTTACCACTCCTTAATTTGGAGGAAATGAGTGACTCTTCCTCGAATTCGAAGGGGAGCACAGCTTGGTCCACCATCTCGTACAACTCTTCCTTGGCAGTCATCCATAATATGGGAGAGAGTTGTCACCTCCTCTTAGTCATGTCTTCTCTCCAATTTGTTCACCTCCATGTCAAGTGGTTCGGCTTGGAGCTCCAATGGCACCTTGGAAATCACCTCCTAACCTTTGAAATGCTTGGGGAGGAAGGAGAGGGCCTAGGTAAGAAACCCTAGCAGCTGGAGAAGAAAAAGGCGAACTGGAAGTCTATTCTTCGGGGGCCAAGAAATGAGCTGCAAAACACGTATTTATATAATCAGGAATTACAACTTTGCTCACACACCATCACATGTATGATCATGCATAGTGATCATGCACGAAGAGCGGGACTGGGAAAATTGATTGTGTTGGGACCTGGAGGGAAAATTAGTGAAGAGCATGCACGACCAATGTGCATGGTCAGTGATCGTGCAGGAATAAAGATTACACTGGTCTTGCGGGAAGGAAGACGGCTACAGAACGAACTCGCAAAATGCAGTGATCGTGCACGAAGGAGTTCGCATGAGTCATGCCTCAAAATCGAGTTCTCTATACTTTCTGGGCCAAATGGTCGTGCACAATCAGTGATTGTGCACGAACAATGTTAGTGATCGTGCGCTAAGAAAAATGCACGACCATTGACATCAATGATGGAACACACTCCAGACGCGTCAAGACTTCCATCCACACTCTGATACTTGCACAGGAAGATCTAGCATAGCTGCAAAACATCCACGCACAGTCCACACGCAGTAAATATATAGAAAAATATAAGAGCTAGGAAGAGTAAATCGCCCTCGAGCATGGAATCAATCAAAATCTACTCTAATTATCCCAAATGAGCTCATACATCATAGAATGCTCATTTAAAGATTTTATTCTAATATGCAATAAAATATGAGTGAAAACAGCTAAAACAAAGTCTAAAATTGAGCCAAAAACCCTATATGAAATGCACTCATCATCCACCCAGCTCCTTTCATGGTAGAATTCCTCCTTCCAATCCATCCAATGCTATATTGAAGGGCTTCTAAGGGTAAAGGAGGCTGCTAGAGGATCTGATTCTTGATACGTAGTGTTTGGATTGTTTGTGAAGAGAAGAAGTACATTAGGAGGTTTGTGACATCTCCTCGTAGACACGGAACGACAGCCAAGGTGGTGTTTTAGAAGTTGTAGTACAAGTTCAAGCTTCTCCTTCGATCGCCGAGGAAGAGTCTCTTCATTCTCATAGTAGCCCAATGTTATCCTTGCCAACCTCCTCTTCTTCCCATATTCTCCTTTCATAATGATAGTTTAGCTTGCTTTTCATTACTTAATGATTATTAATCTTGTCATGTTATATATACATGTGTATGTAATTTGATATTGGTTATAATCATTACTTTTAATATTGGATGTAGTTTTTCATCGTGTGTTCTTGTGATTGGAATGCTTGTAGTTTGGTTTATTGTTGATGGTAATTTAAGATTCTAATTGTAGTTAATCCCTCATTTTCCAATTTGCTTAGATAACCCAAGGTTTATGAAATTCTTGTATCTTCACCTGCACTCCATGTTATTTGATACTCGAAGGATCCTCCATTATATATTACTTCGACTGGTGCACTACCGACATTATTCTGCCAGGATAATGGCTGCTGTAGTTTAGCGGCCAAGTTTTTGGCATCACTGTCGAGTATTGTGGTCCATATGATGGGATTGCGGGACATGCTTCTTTATATGTTGGTGGTGTGCTCTTTTAGGACAGTCTTCATGACCTTGTTTGCGACAAGGCTTGTCATTCATGCCCCAATTTTGAGTGTGATTGAGTATGTCCTTATCGAACTCGATGGTTAGGAATATCAATGGGAGAGAGTAGATGATGATGAAGATGCTTGAGAATCTAGGTACACTTCGGTGCTGCATGGGATACGGTAGTTGAGGCAGTTCATGGAGAATGAGCTGAGGCGGCGGAAGTATTTTATGGACCATGGAGGACATTTGTTAATTTATTTCTCGATGCTTCCCAGGAGTTTCATTATTTGCACACTCAGGTTGATTACATGATAAAGTATATATAATGCTTAGGAGTGTTCATGGGAATGCCTCATGCAGATCCTTCCGGCGGGGATGCTCCTCCATAGTTTCTCTTCTTCTTGGATATCTCTTTATTGCTTTTTGTGGTATGTTTTGGTAGGCTGAAGTTTTGTGTAGACCAATGATGCTTGTGGATTTATTTCTTCTAGTACCTTTTTCTTGAATATTCTAAAACATTTTTTTATTGTGATGACATTGTTAATTAGGGTATTTTGATCCTAGACTATTTAATTTTTTTTAACTTTTCTTGTTTCAAGTTTTATTACATGTCTTGCATGTGTCCAACTGGGGATATTAACAACAACCTTGTTAACTTCTTTTGAGTGTGCTTGCATGTTTTTATCTTACAGCTTAACCCCTTTATATTACCTATGGTTTTTTTGTTTTCTTCTTCTAGCGGGCTACCTCAGCTTTTTGAGATTGTTAGGGAGGAAGCTTGCAAACCTGGGTAATCTCACTCCTTATTTTCATGTCTTAGTTGTTTAGTTAGCTGTTAATTAGCTTTTTCTTGCATGGAGACAATGCTCATTTCAAGTGTGGGGGTGAATGTTTGATCTTTCTTTTCCCCAAATCTTTATATTTTGTAATAGCACTCTTCATATTTGTATGTAGTTGTGTTCTGGTGTGTTATCATTTCAAGTACCCAAATGTTTTTTATAGGTTGACTGCCTGTCTTAAGACACGCCATGTTCCTTCGTTGGGATAGTTTTTTAAGTCCTCTATGATTGTATTGATTTTGAGTAAATTCAATTTTCTTATGGGTAGCATGATAATTTTGAATAGCTTTTATGTAGAGTTTTGGTTGTTCGAAATGCATCCTTCTTTGAGCAAGTATTTCAGTTCAATAGTTTAATTCTAGCATTATAGTATTCGGTGTACTCATTTAGTTTATGTGTGTTAAATTATGATAGGGTAAGATTCTCTACTCACTTAAAGTTAGAAAGCTAATCTGACTCCTATAACATGCCCTCTTGCTAGACTTAATGTGGTTGCTAATAGGGTTGTGATTAGAAATTGAATTAGTCCTTTATTTGGATTGCTTGAGCATTGAACCACTCCTATTTTGTGTCACATTTGTGCATCCACATTGAGCCTACACATGTTTTCCTTGTTTACACTGTTGGGAATCTTTCCCACATGATTCATGATTTGAAGAAGTCACCAAGTCAAGAAAACTTCACTTTGTATTTGATTACTTCTCTAGACTATGATCTCAGGAAGTTAAAGATATGTCGTCGAGAAGAATAGGAGATATCGTCGACAAAGCACGCTTATCATCGTAATGATGAGCAAAGCAACCGCTGAGAAGTAGCGTGTTCGTCAACCGCTAAGACTTGACGTGTTCATCGACAGCTGAGACGAGGGGTCAAATCTGCTGGGACGAGCTCACTGTCTCAGCGGATCCGCTGAGACGGGAAAGGAGCTGCAGATAGAAGAGATCTGGCGCGTTAGTCGAACTCAGAATGAAGAAAGAACAATGTTGTTCATCACTCAGAAGGAAGTTCGTCGACCGCTGAGACTCGGCAAGATCGTCGAATGCAGAGAAGACGCAGTATCGTCGACTTCATCAAACTGGCCTTGTCGTCAAGAAAGAAGGCATGTCGTCGAGAAGTCTAAAGAAGAACAGCTGAAGTCGGGCAGTTACTAAAGTATGATCTGTCGACATGCTATCACTCATGTCATCGAGAGAACAACATGATTGCGACGACAGACAGCAAGACAGAAGATCTCAACGACACAGTCAAAGATAGCATATCGTCGTATATCCAGAAACGCCAGAATATCTCGTATCATCGAGAATCAATGACAGAGGCAGAAGCTTGAAGAGTTGAAGATCTTCCAAGATCAAAGGCATCGACAAAGTCCTGTCGTCGAGATAGTTTTCATGTCATCGTAATGATGGAAACATCGTCGAGACAAATTCAAACGTTGCGGATGCGCTGTCAGCATTTAATGCCACCGCCTGATTGTCCAATCAGTGCGTGCTCTTATAGAATGGGCGTCTGACATTAAAGGACATCACATGTTACCGTTATGCGGCTCATCTGTCCTATAAAAGGGAATAGTGATGCCCTAGAAAAGTATCTTCGAAGAAAGAGAAAAAGAACGAGAAAGTATCCCGCCGCTACACTTCAATAGAACAGTATTCTCGGCGGAGAAGAAGAAGATCAAGTAGAGAGCAAGCATCAAGTGCTCTCGGAAGAATCAGTCATCATCATCGACTGAAAAGTAGCCGATCAACACCAGGCAAAAGAAGTGAAGGCTGAAGAAGATCCAGTGCTGAATCTCAAGATCAAGAAGCATCTTCTTCAACCTAAAGAAGCCAATCTTCATCAGGTTGAAGTTGCCAATCTTCATCCGGCATAAGTAACAGTTATTTCTATTGTAATCTCTTGTAAAGGCTTGAGGGCCTATTTGTATAGCTTGAGGGCTGGAGAGTTGTGAGGCTTGAGGGCCAGGGCAGTGGACTTGCGGGTCCGACACCGTCTAGCTTGTGGGCTGGAGAGCTGTGAGGCTTGAGGGCTAGGGCAGTGCACTTGCGGGTGCGATTTGTCGAGCTTGCGGTCTCGGGGGCAGTAGGGGCTTGCGGGCCTAGGCTGTTGGGACTTGCGGGTCCGTGTTGTAGGGCTTGAGGGCCTGAGTGTCGAGCTTGTGGGCTCGGGGGCAGTAGGGGCTTGCGGGCCTAGGCTGTTGGGACTTGCAGGTCCGTGTTGTAAGGCTTGAGGGCCTGAAGATTTGGCGGCATTTGCCGAGCCTAGCACACTGCTAGGTAGGCGCAGAGGGAAAGAGGACTACTCAAGACACCCTGTCTTGAGGAACCTATATACATCGTTGTGTGTTTTCTGTGTTATGCTTTATAACTTTTAGATCTACTAACTAGATTTCAAGAACACCAAAAAGGGGGATAATATAAATTGAAAAACCTATTCACCCCCCCCCCCCCCCCCCCCCCCCCCCTCTAGGTGATAAGTTGACACTCAATAAATAACAAGTGGTACCAGAGATAGGTTGTTCAAAGAAAAGCTTAACAGCTTGAACAGATCTGCTAGTGGGTGTCCAAGTATCATAAGTATCGAATCAAGAATAGTTACTTGTTCTAGAGAGAACTTTGCCCTATAGAAAGTTAGAACAAGAATATTCATGGAGGCTATGGATCCCAGGATGTTTCAAGTTATTCAAGAAGGACCATATGTCCCCAAGACCATATTCAAGACTATGACTGAAGATGAGATCACCCTAGTTAACCTGGACAAGAAAGCCAGAGACATTATAGCTGATGCAGTTGATACTCCCATACTCCAGAAACTGATCCACTGCACTACAGCTAAGGAGATGTGGGAATCTCTAACAATCCTTATGGAAGGATCAGAAGAAGAAAGCAGCAAAGCAGCTAAGGAGAAAGTTAGAACATTGAGTGACAGTGACTCAAGCCGTTCAGACTCAGAAGAGAAGACTCAGTTTGGATTAAATGTCCTATCTGAGTCAGAGGAAGAAGTCCAGGATGAAGTCTCACCTGACCAAGTATGCATAGGAGCTCCTCTATCTACCTCAGACTCAGAATCGGAGACGAGCTCATCTGGCAATGATGACTGGTCCAAGTCATACAATGATCTCTTAGAAGATGTCAAGATGCTCAAGATGCTGTGCAAGGAGCAGGATGCAAGGATCTCCTCTCTTCAAGCAAGAAATCTTGATCTCTCAGAGAAAGCAGAAAGGCTAACTCTAGAGAATGCAGAGTTTTGTCAACTCAAAAAGGACTTCAAGGCAAGCTCCAACCTTAACTTGATAGACAAATTTGGGAAAAATCTGAAGGAATTGATTGAGAGCAAGGAGCTATGCTGCTCACTAACCAAAGAAGTAGTTCTTCTGAAGAAGGACAAATTTCAGCCCAAAGTTCTGAAATCTAAGAATAACAACACCAGAAGGGTGGAAAGTAAACTCCCCTTTGTGGTAATGCCTGTGACAAGCTCCTCCAAACCAGAGACCTCTCCTCTACTGGTAAATGGTTGCTGCTCCACTTAGAGAAGGGAGCAGGGATGTTCAAGGGAGACAGATCAGGCAGACCCTCTGGGAAGAAAGCTAGCTTAAGGAAGGTAACCACACCCTCCAATAAGAATGCTGGGCAATCCAATCTTGGGTATTTCAAGATTGGGAGGTCCACAAGTGGAGCAAAGAACATGCCAAAAACCATAATGGTACCTCAGAAAGTTATGAGGAGGCAGAAATTTGTTGAGCCCAGAGAAGAGAAGAAATCCTTAAAGAAGGCTGACTCCAGATGGAAAATATTGAATGGTGACAGCAAACATCATATCTATCATCAGCACAGTTCACCTTCTTTGCCTCATTCATTTGTTCACACACAAAGAACTACTGCTCATACAGTCAGACAGAAAAGAAGATATAACAGGTATGAATGTTGGTGCTGTGGAAAGACTGGGCACTTTGTAATTGATTGTTGGTACAATCCAACTGCTCCAAGGGTAACAAATGCTGAACTGGCAAACAATATTTTTTACAACCACTATGCATACCCTAGGGCAGTCAAATCCAATATGACCGTCAAAGATAACAATTCCCTAGGACCCAAATTCACTTGGGTTCCTAAGGGCGTGTAATCATATTTTGCAGGTAGTCCAAGTGCCCACCAGAAGCAAATCTAGGGCCTAGACAAGGTGGTGTTCTAATCCACTGTCAGAACAGCAAAGTTTATTTACTAACAAAACAAATGCAGGTATCTTACTAAAAGAGGGCTAAAATCTGGATAGGGTGGGTGCCAAAAGACAACTCCCAAGCAGGGCGGAAGAATGCCTTAGGCAGACGCGTTAGGAAGAATCGTATAATCGATACAATAAGATGTCACTACGACAAACGAACTAGACAAGAAGGATGCATATCCTAGATGTGCTTTAACGACAAAAGTATCGTCAGAACAGCGCTTAAATATTTTAAATATTGTTAAATTCGGTAAATCAGAGTCGCTCGATGCGATAGCCATCGATTTCTCGATAAACTCAAAAGGTACGCACCTCCTCACCTACTCCCACTATAAGTAGAGTGAATGTCTAGGATGGAAAATACGCTCTCATTTGCCCTAAGACATTCCTTCAACAAACCGCCTCTTCGTCTCCAACCCTTCGTCCTCCCAGGAAAAATGTCAACAGAAAAAGGAACCGGTGAGATGCCCCCCATTGTGACGCTCACCAACCTGTGGGAGCAAATAGAAACCCTCATAGAAAAGGCCATAAACAAAATGAAGGATGAGATGAAGGATGAGGTGAAGTCAATAAAGGATGACATCTCTCAACTTCAAGCTCTACATGCGCAGTCCACAGCTCTCATCCTGAACAGAATCACCAACCAGGAGCAAACCCTAGACGCTCACCTCCAGGAAGTAAGAAATGTCATAGATGTCAGAGATCAGGAAATTCTGGAGCAGATATTTGAACTAAAGGAGTCAGTAAAAGAAGTAATCCAAGACGGGGAAAGGAGAATTGAAGAAGAAATCCGGGAAGAGATCAAGGGAAGCGTAGCTGCTTGCTCGCATCAAGCAAAATGGGTAAGTAATCAAGTAAAGCAAGCGCTTCAAGTAACCCCCTCTGAATACATACCCACTGAACCCTCCACCAGCTCCGACTCTAAAACCGAATCGGGTGAATCCGCGACAACTAGAAAGAAAAGGAAGACCTCCTGCGAAAAGTACAGGAAGAAAAGAGTAAATGAGGTCCAACAGGACCCAAAATCTAGCCGGTGGAGTCCTCGCTCGAACGAAATCATCACTGAATCTTGGATAGCATTTGGACACGGTCAGAAAGACCAAGAGAGAGTATACTCCTCTATCGAATGGAATCGTCATGTGAAAAATCTGGAAGAAAGAACAAGACATAAGATGGCTTTTCCCCATGGTCCTCCTCCTACTCCAAAGAAAATCCCGAAGCCAATGAACTTCTATAGGCGAAAGAAAAAGAAGGAAGCAAAGGAAGCCAGCTCCAGCAAGGCACAAGAAGACGTCCTGTTTAAAAATGATTGAAAGACATTTATTTCTTAAGTTCATACTACGTTAAGAATAATTGGTCCAGTTATATGACTAATCTTATATATGAACAATTCTAGTATAAGAACTTTTATATATGAATGCTTATAAGGCATTTGCCTGTGATAATATTACGGCATGCTATTCTTGTTCATAAAGGTGCACTTATTGCTATGCCAAGTTATTGCGTGCAAATAACAGATAGTGTGCCTTGCACCTTGGGTGCTTAGCTAGCGAAATGCCATGCAATCATACATGAGTCTATGTTATACATCACATGCAGGTTATGAAGGATGCAGAAGAAAAAAAACTGGTAAAAGATCTCTTGCAGATCAGTGTGGCAATCTCAATAGCAGAATCAGAATATATCTCGGCTGGAAGCTGCTGTGCCCAACTGCTATGGATCAAACATCAACTTGAAGATTGCAACCTAAAGATGACCAAAACACCCCTGTTTTGTGACTCTTCAAGCGCAATCTCAATTGCTAAGAATCATGTCTCTCACAGCAGGACTAAGCATATTGCACTTCATCGGGGAGCATATGGAAAATGAAGATATCACCCTTGAATTTGTCCCAACAGACAAACAAGTGGCTGATATATTTACAAAGCCCCTAGATGAAGCTAAGTTCAACTTCTTCAAATTCCAACTGGGAATGTTGAACTTAGAGTAATCCTCCACTTATTTTTCACTAATCCCTTTCTAGATGATTGGTAAGACAATCTTTCAGGATTTGGATGAACTATAACCGAAAGGGGGAGCAAGGGGGAGCCTTGGACCATGGTCTTCTAAGAGAAGAGCTCCAGCAAAGAAGTCAGAAAGGGGGAGAAAGAAAGGGCATCAAATGTTCAAGACAAGGTGCTCAAAGATGACGACCTCAAAGACAGGGGAGCAAAGAAGTAGGGGGAGCCATAAAAGAAGAGACATCAAATCAAGGGGGAGCTATAAGCTTGATGTACTCAGAAGAGAAGCAAAAGATAAGTCAAAATCTATCATTTAAGATTTTAACATTTATTGCCAAGTGAAAGTTGTCTTGAGTTGAGATTCTGACTTCTTCAAATAGGGGGAGATTGTTGGGAATCTTGCCCACATGATTCCTGATTTGAAGAAGGCACCAAGTCAAGAAAACTTCACTTTGTATTTGATTACTTCTCTAGCCTATGATCTCAGGAAGTTAAAGATATGTCGTCGAGAAGAATAGGAGATATCATCGACAAAGCACGCTTATCGTCGTAATGATGAGCAAAGCAACCTTTGAGAAGTAGTGTGTTCGTCAACCGCTGAGACTTGGCATGTTCATCGACCGCTGAGACGAGGGGTCAAATCTGCTGGGACGAGCTCACTGTCTCAACGGATCCGCTGAGACGGGAAAGGAGATGCAGATAGAAGAGATCTGGCGCGTTAGTCGAACTCAGAATGAATAAAGAAGAATGATGTTTATCAGTCAGAAGGAAGTTCGTCAACCGCTGAGACTCGGCAAGATTATCGAACGCAGAGAAGACGCAGTATCGTCGACTTCATCAAAGTGGCCTTGTCATCGAGAAAGAATGCATAACGTCGAGAAGTCTAAAGAAGAACAGCTGAAGTCGAGCAGTTACTAAAGTATGATCTGTCGACATGCTGTCACTCATGTCATCGAGAGAACAACATGATTACGACGACAGACAGCAAGACAGAAGATCTCAACGACACAGTCAAAGATAGCATATCGTCGTATATCCAGAAACGCCAGAATATCTCGTATCATCGAGATATCAATGACAGAGGCAGAAGCTTGAAGAGTTGAAGATCTTCTAAGATCAAAGGCATCGACAAAGTCCTGTCGTCGAGATATTTTTCATGTCATCGTAATGATGGAAATATCATCGAGACAAATTCAAACATTGTGGACACGCTGTCAGCATTTAATGTCGTCGCCTGATTGTCCAATCAGCGCGTGCTCTTATGGAATGGGCGTCTAACATTAAAGGACATCACATGTTACCATTATGCGGCTCATCTGTCCTATAAAAGGGAACAGTGATGCCCTAGAAAAGTATCTTCGAAGAAAGAGAAAAAGAACGAGAAAGTATCCCGCCGCTACACTTCAATAGAACAGTATTCTCGGCGGAGAAGAAGAAGATCAAGTAGAGAGCAAGCATCAAGTGCTCTCTGAAGAATCAGTCATCATCATCGACTGAAAAGTAGCCGATCAACACCAGGCAAAAGAAGTGAAGGCTGAAGAAGATTTGGTGCTGAATCTCTAGATCAAGAAGCATCTTCTTCAACCTAAAGAAGTCAATCTTCATCAGGCTGAAGTTGCCAATCTTCATCCGGCATAAGTAACAGTTATTTCTACTGTAATCTCTTGTAAAGGCTTGAGGGCCTATTTGTCTAGCTTGAGGGCTGGAGAGTTGTGAGGCTTGAAGGTCAGGGCAGTGGACTTGCGGGTCCGACACCGTCTATCTTGCGGGCTGGAGAGCTGTGAGGCTTGAGGGCCAGGGCAGTGAACTTGCGGGTGCGATTTGTCGAGCTTGCGGGCTCGGGGCAGTAGGGGCTTACGGGCCTAGGCTGTTGGGACTTGCGGGTCCGTGTTGTAGGGCTTGAGGGCCTGAGTGTCGAGCTTATGGGCTCGGGGGCAGTAGGGGCTTGCGGGCCTAGGCTGTTGGGACTTGCGGGTCCGTGTTGTAAGGCTTGAGGGCCTAAAGATTTGGCGGTGTTTGCAGAGCCTAGCACACTGCTAGGTAGGCGCAGAGGGAAAGAGGACTACTCAAGACACCCTGTCTTAAGGAACCTCTATACATCGTTGTGTGTTTTCTGTGTTATGCTTTATAACTTTTAGATCTACTAACCAGATTTCAAGAACACCAAAAAGGGGGATAATATAAATTGAAAAACCTATTCACCCCCCCCCCCCCCCCCCCTCTAGGTGATAAGTTGACACCCAATAAACAACATACACCACCACTCAAGTTCACCACAACCAAATAGCCTTCATATCACCACTACTATGTTTTGAGCTTATTGTTTTACTATGTTTGTGTTGATGAATATTTTATTATGATGTGAGTGGAGATTTCATTGTCATTAGGGTAGAAATAAATCCTACCCTATAACCCCTTTTTGGTGAAAAAGAAAATGATTTTTGAAGTGAAAAATGAAAATGAAAAGAAAAAAGTAAAAAATGTGTGGAGGTGAGAGGATAAAATTTATCACCTCCATTTTTTAAAGAAAGAAATTATATTTACATTATGAGTAATGTGCGGAATGAAAATGAAAGAAGTTATTTCGGCGATGTAGTTCTCTTTACAGTGATTACAAGTTCTGCAAGCTCATTTATTTTTGCTTAGTTGTGGACATCATTCATGTTTATCTTTGATCACCATACCTTTAGCCAAATCCTATAATGTTCATCCTATGCAAGTCCTAGGGATTCTAGTGGAATTCTTGTGAGTAATTGTAAAGGGATGGTGGAAGGGTATTATATTAGGTGTTTGTCTTGGTTGATTCTGTTGGGAACTTTGCCCTCAATGTTCCTGATTTGAAGAAGTTATCAAGTCAAGAATAAACACACTTTGTATTTGATGCATGTGTTTAGTATGTTTTTTTCAGGTATTAGATAGTGCAAGCCTAACATAGGGTTAGTCTTAATGTCATCAGACATAGTATTATCAATGTAATCCCTCATTGTGCAAAACACCATGTCAGCCTAAGATGACTATAATTAGACATGTCACTCACTTATAAACATCGGGAAGAAAGATCTAGCAAGTTGCAAAAAGCAAAGGAACTAAATTCAGGATGATCAGAAATTGTCTAAGTCATATGGTCTTGGAGAGTTCAAATATCATCTTGAAAAGGTATCGATGTCGGCTTGGTGACCTTAAGCTTCAAGATGATATCATCTTGTAGACTCTTAGCAAAAGTCTCATATCGTCTTTATTAGGAGAGGCAGCAAAAGCTCCACATATCGTCTTGGTAATACACTATCCAAAACGATATCATCTTGACAAGGATCAAGTATACTCATATCATCTTGAAGAAGATCAACAAGGTGTTTGGAATCTTTTCCTGACTGTGGAGTTTTTCTAAGTCCATTAATGTCAACTATATGTCAATTGTCGTCATGGACAAGTAAAATGTCGTCGAGGAACCTAGACGGCATTTTAAAAGATTAATGATTTGAGAATAACTTAAGCCCATATCGACTAGATATGGCTGCCTTGTTGCCAAGACTGTTGGGATCATTGTCCATAATGTCTTAGATTTGGAGAAGTTCATTCCTAAGTCAAAGATATATCTCAGAATGTATTTGATATACTCTCTAGAATCAATGTGCAGGAGATCAGGTCAGGCAAAGTGCTCAAGGAATTCATCCAAGTTCACAAGCGTTAAGACATCATACATCGCTCGACGCCTGTGACCCAGAAGCGTTGACTCATGTCTACTGCTCTAATAGACAAGGTCGCCGCTGGAGTTATGAGACCAAGTTTGGAAGCATCGAGCCAAGTTATATCGCTCGACGCCATGGAAAGAGAAGTGACGACCAAATTTCAGTTAGCTCGGCGTCAACAAGAGGAGTCTAGATATGAAGGCATAGTTAAGAAGCGTCGAGCCTCTGTACGTTGCTCGACTTCTACAGATAAAAGGCGTCGAATAATTGATGATTGCTCAACGCCTAAGAAGGAGGAGTCGAGAGCTTCAGTCTAAGAAGTATGTGTCGAGTATCTACATATTGCTCGACACCTAATGGAAAAAGCGTCGACAGAGATGCTCAGTGCTCAACGCCTTTTCTACAGATACTCTGAGCTGAGAAATTTCTTCTACAGCTAGCTGAGCCTTTGTTTCTTCTGAAGTCATTAAAGACCGTTGAAGACTTAGCGTCGTGCTGACGTGGAGGAGCGTAACAGATGTTGTAGATGGCGGGCTATAAAAAGAAGGCATGACCTATGGGTTAAGTAGTTGATTATTCCTATCTTTCGAAAGTCATTATCGTCTCCATCATTTTGAGGGAAAGTATGAGAAAGAATCTGAAGAAGTCATCTTCTCTTTCAGAACTGATCTAACTTGAAGATTTCTTTCAGTAATCTGGTGCTGATACATCTTTCTGAAAGAAGAAGATTTAGAAGGAAGAATCTGTCTTCCTAGGAAGAAGAACAGTCATCACAGCCTGTCGAATCAAGAAGATCATTTGCTGTTGTTGTTCTATTGAATATTTCTGTCTGATCATTCAGGCAGATCAAGAAGACTCAACAATTTGAAGAATCTGAGTCTAAGTATTATTATTTTCTTTATCAATCCCTGTAGGGTCTGAGTTGTCAGATCTGAGTGTAGGATCTGTCAAGGATCTGAGTTGTAAGATCAGGTGTGATCTGAGTTGTAGGATTCAGGGGTGAATCTGAGCTGTAAGCCTAATTATAAAGGCTGAGGTAGGATCTGTGAGATCTGAGTTTGTAAGATCTGCCGAGATCTGAGAGAGTAAGATCTGTGAGATCTGAGTCTGGAAGATCTGTTATGATCTGAGTTGTAAGACCTGTTTGTGGTCTGAGATCTGGAGGAGATATAAACCCTATCTGGCACATTGCTAGAAGGGAGAAGGGGGAAAGTGGATTACCCAAGATAAGGGGAACCACTATAAAATTCTGTGTGTCTTTTCTGTGTGTGCTCTTATTCTTGAAAGCTCTGATCAGTCTTTTAGGTTTTATTTAAGAACTGTAATAGTTTTTCAAATAACCTATTCACCCCTCCCCCCCTCTAGGTGATTAGCTACCCTTAATTAAAGTCTTTCAAGTGGTATCAGAGGTAGGTTGTTCAAGAAAAGGTTTAACAGCCTGAACAAGATCTTCTAAGGGTAGATTTCTTAAGTAGTGATGGCTAATACAGAAGGTAACAAAGAATTCACATCTATGAAGCTACCAATTTGCAGAAAATAAAACTTTGGGATTTGGAAGGAAAGGGTCAGACTTTTTATGGAAGCCTCTGATCCTAGAATATACATAACTGTTCTAGAGGGACCTTTTGTTCCTATGAAGGTTTCATTTACAGATGGAAGTATCAAGACTCCTAAAACTTATTCTGAGATGACCAAAGATGAAGTGATTCTGGCCTCCATGGATAAGAGAGCTCAGAACATCATTGTTAGTGCTATTGAGGACTCAACCTTCCAAAACTTAGTTCATTGCAAAACTGCCAAAGAAATGTGGGAATCTCTCATTGTCTATATGGAAGGGACTGAAGAAGTCAGAGATGACAGGAAGTCTCTTCTAAATCATCAATATGAAGCTTTCTGACAAGACAAGAAAGATTCAATAGCAGTCTGCTATGAAAAATTCTTCAAAATTGTAAATGGTCTAAAAACTTATGGAAGAACTTTCACGGATTATGAGCTGAATGATAAATTCTTAAGATCACTGAACAAAGAATGGGATATCAAAATCTGTGCAATCAGGGAAATGGGAAATCTGGGAAATATTCAGCCACAGAATTTATATGGGAAACTCTTGTCCCATGAACTTCATCTGAATACCAGAAAAGCTGAGGAAGGACACAGCAGGGAAAATCATATTGCTCTGAAAGCAGAAAGTTCCAAGAAAAGCAAAGAAAGAATGTCATTATCCCCCAGGATACCATCTGAATCAGAAGAATCAGAAACCAGTAATTCTGATTCTGAAATATCAAATGGTGAACTGGCACTCTTCACCAAACAACTGAAAAGGATGTTAAGAAGAAAACAACACTGGAAAACTAGACCCTCTCATTCATCCAGATCTAAGAAGCACTCCAATTCTTCAGAGGGATTCAAACAAGGCTCCAAGAAGGACAGGTACAACTCTAAACACAATAAATTTAATTCAGAAGAAATTGTGTGTTTTGGTTGCAGGAAATCAGGACACATGATTGCTGATTGTCCTTCAAAGAGAAAGAACAACAAGAAATCTGATGAAAGGAAGCACAAATCTGACAAGAGACATGAGAAGAGTCTAATAGCCAAGAAAGGCAAAGTCACTCTTAGTGACAGTGAATCTCAATCATCAAACTCAGATAGTGAGGTGGCACTCATAGCTCTGATGGCTGCCAATGAAAGTGAAGACATTCTAAGTCATAGATCTATGATAAGAGCTCCACTATCAAGGTCTGATAGTGAAGAGGATGAAGAAAAAAATGCAGGACTCATGGCACTGAGTGATGAAGAGGATCAGGAGACAACTACTAATGTAAAGGTACTTGATGAAACTCCTTTATCTGATTCTGATTCTGAACCTGAAATAGAGTCATTCTCTTCTGATGAAAATAACTCACAATCTAACTTTCATGAAGATGAAATTATTGAAAAATATCAATTACTTCTCAAAGCACTTAAAAAGAGCAAAAGGCATAATAAAAGGTTACCAAAAGAAATATCTGAATTAAAGCAAACTAACTCCCAAAACTATGAGGCAGCTGAGAGGCTGAATCAGACAAGCAAAGAACTTAACAAACTAAAAGTCATGTTTATTATTCACATACAGACTTTATGCACTAAGGAGAAGTTAATAAAAGAACTTGAAGCAAAACTCCTAGCAGAAAGGAAGCTTGTAACAAAGTTCTCAAAATCACAAACCATCCTTCCCATAATAGACACATTTTCTACACAATACAGATCTGGCATAGGATATGATAGGAAGGCAGATAATAACCCTAAAAGTAATGACAAGGCACCTATGCAACCTATAAAATTCAACAAAGCCATGCCTATCACAAATAAGCATGATCAAAAAGGTGTGCATAAGTTTTATAAGGGTGAGTGTTCTAATAGCAAAGATGATTCAATTCAACCAAGTAACAATGATGCCAAATCACTATGCAAAGAAAAAGTATTAACTCATCATGACTCCTTTGTATTTAACGCAAACACTAAATTCAAAAGAAAGGAACTAAGACCTGAAGTGAAAACCACTGCTGTCAAGAAAACCGAACCAGTAAAATTTACTAAAACAACTCACATAGTTCCTTTGAATAAGGCAATTAAGCAAAATATGAGTCAACATAAAGAAGTGAGAAGACCTCCAAGGGGATATAGCAGATATGAATGCTGGTGTTGTGGAAGGGTTGGACATTTTGCTCTTGACTGTTGGTTCAATCCAACTATTCCAAGATTCAACTCTGGGAGACTAGTACTCAGACCTATAGCAACTCTCACAGCACCAAGGATTATTCAACAACTAAATGTTCCAGCTCATACTAACAAGGTTCTAGGACCCAACTTGGTGTGGGCTCCTAAGAAAAGGTAATTTCTTCTTGCAGGGTTGTCCAAAGACCAATCAACTTCCTATCTGGTACTTGGACAGTGGGTGCTCTATGCACATGACAGGAACAAAAAGTCTGCTGAATGATTACACTCCTGTGAAGAATGGACCAAAGGTTATCTTTGGAGGGTCTGAAAAAGGTAAAACTAAAGGTTATGGTAAAATCACAAATGGAATTGTCACCATCACCAAAGTTGCTCATGTTGATGGATTGCAACACAATCTCATCAGCATAAGTCAATTGTGTGATATTGGGTATGACATTTCATTCCACAAGGATGAGTGCCTGATTAAGAAAGAGAATGAGATAATTCTCTCATGCACTAGGAGTGGCAACATTTACTGCCTAAACTTTATATGTTCTGATCAAGTTAATTTCATATGCTTAGTAGCAGAGAATAAAGTTTCTACTAGTGTTCAATGGCATAAAAGGTTAGCCCACATAAACTATAAGACTATAAATAAGCTTATTTCAAAAGACCTAGTGAGAGCTGGGCCTAAGTGGAAGTGTGTGCAGGAGGGTCCATGCCATGATTGTCAAATGGGTAAGCAGACCAAGTCATCCTTCAAACCAATAGGTGAGAAGGATTCCATTAGATGCCTATACCTACTTCACATGGATCTATTTGGACCAATGTCAATCCATAGCTTAGGAGGAAAGTCGTACACCCTTGTAATTGTTGATGATTATTCCAGATTCACATGGGTATTCTTCCTTAAACATAAGTCAGACACTTTAGAAATATTTACCAGTTTTGTTAGGCAAATCATCAATGAAATAGGAAATCATGTAGCCAAAATTAGAAGTGATCATGGGACTGAATTTCAGTCAGGTGCAATGACCAAATTTTGTGAAAATCTAGGCATTTCACAAGAGTTCTCATCTCCTAGAACTCCCCAACAAAATGGGGTTGCTGAGAGAAGAAATAGAACCCTTATTGAAGCTAGTAGGAGTATGCTAAGTGACTCTTCTCTTCCTGAGTTTTTTTGGGCTGAAGCTGTAAACACAGCATGCCAAGTGCAGAATAGGGCTCTTATTAACAAAAGACTGGATAAGACCCCATATGAGTTGTTGAAAGGAAGAAAACCCACTTTAGCCTATTTCAAAATATTTGGTAGTAAATGCTTTGTATTAAATAATGGAAAGCACCATCTCACTAAATTTGCTGAAAAAGCACATGAGGCATTTTTTGTTGGGTATAGCTCTCAAAGTAGAGCCTATAGAATTTTCAACAAAAGGTCAAATAGGATAAAAGAATCTATACATGTTGTATTTAATGAAACCAGCCTTATTTATTAGGATCTGGGAAGTTTATCAAGTTGTGCAGGCTCTACACAGGAATTGAAGGAGATGAATATCAATGAACAGCACAATGAGAATAATGAAGAAACTAATGAAACCATAATTATAACTAGAGATGATGAACCTCAAGCAGAAGACAATTATGAAGAACCTATTGCTGTTGAAGAACCACCACATCCAGAACCTCTAGAAGAACCTACTCAAACAGATGCACCAGAATCTCAAAGGGAAAATGAAAGGTGGAGGAATGCAACCAAACATCTGAAGGATCATCCCAAAGAACAGATCATAGGAAATCCAAATGATGGTGTGCAAACTAGAAGAGGAAACTCAATACATGAGGCCTTGCATCACAGCTTTCTATCCAAAATAGAGCCTAAGAAGTTTGATGAAGCCAATAAGGACACTTCATGGATATTAGCTATGCAAGAAGAGCTAAATCAATTTGAAAGGTGCAAAGTCTGGATATTGGTTCCAAGACCAAAAAACACAAAGTCATAGGGACCAAATGGGTATTTAGGAATAAGCTGGATGAAAATGGTGTGATTATAAAAAACAAAGCAAGATTGGTTGCCCAAGGATATAGACAGGAGGAAGGCATAGATTTTGATCAACTGTTTGCTCCTGTGGCAAGATTGGAGACAATCAGATTATTCCTGGCATTTTCAGCACACACTGGATTCATAGTTTATCAAATGGATGTAAAGTCAGCATTCCTTAATGGAACAATATTGGAGGAAGTATATGTTGAACAACCCCCAGGTTTTATTGACTCTACTCATCCAAATCATGTGTATTTATTATTAAAAGCATTGTATGGCCTGAAACAGGCACCTAGAGCCTAGTATGAGACATTATCTAGATTTCTCATTGAGAACAAATTCTCAAGAGGAAAGATAGACAAGACATTGTTTCTTAGGATAGTTAAAGGTCACATTATTCTAGTACAAATATATGTAGATGATATAATCTTTGGCTCAACTGATAATAGCCTTTGCAAAAGGTTTGCAAACCTTATGCAAGGGAAATTTGAAATGAGCAGCATGGGTGAGCTTAAATACTTCTTAGGACTCCAAGTGAAACAGTCCGAGGAAGGAATTTTCATTTCTCAGACCAAGTACACAAAAGAGATTATCAAGAAGTTTGGAATGGAAAATTCCACTGTCATGAAGACACCAATGGCAGCAAATATGTCACTGGACAAGGATGACAAAGGGAAACCTATTGATGAAACCTTGTACAGAGGCATCATTGGCTCATTGCTCTACCTAACTGTTAGCAGGTCAGACATTATGTTTTCAACATGTGTGTGTGCTAGATATCGAGTGAACCCTAAAGAATCTCACTACACTACTGTCAAAAGAATCCTGAGATATCTGAAGGGCACTCTTAATCTTGGCCTTTGGTATCCTAGAAGCAATGACTGAACTAATTGGTTTTTCAGATGCTGATTTTGCAGGATGCAAGGAGGACAGAAAAAGTACATCAGGCACATGTCAATTCCTTGGCAAAAGACTAATATCTTGGAGTAGCAGGAAGCAGACCAGTGTGGCTATTTCTACAGCAGAATCTGAGTACATCTCAGCTGGAAACTGCTGTGCTCAGCTACTATGGATTCAACACCAACTCCAAGACTATAAAGTTCAGCTAAGTAAATCTCCTCTATATTGTGATTCAACTAGTGCTATTGCAATAGCTAATAATCCTGTATCACATAGCAGAACTAAGCACATAGAAATTAGATATCATTTCATTAGAGAACATGTAGAAAATGGAGATATCACAATTGAATATGTCCCCACTGACAAACAAGTTGTTGATATATTTACTAAACCCTTGGATGAAACAAAATTCAATAACTTTAAAATTGAATTAGGAATGCTAAAAATGGATTAAAGTTGTCCTGAAATAAATAAATGAAAATAATGATTGAGTCCTAAAAGGTGAGTGGAGAGGTTATTAGGCGTCGAGAGAAGTTACCTGGCGTCAAGAAAGGATACCTAGCGTCGAGAGAAGATACCTGGCATCGAGAGAAGATACCTGGCATCGACCGAAGAAAAATGGCGTCGAGATATCTCAACGCTTGAGCGAACATAGCTAGGCCGTCTCGACAGGGTAAATTTGAACCATTTGAACAATCTTGTCAAACAAGGTTGGCGCGCTGCTATTCATCTTCTTGAATTAGAAATTCTATAAATAGGGAAGACACTTCGTTAGTACATATGCCCTAGATCTCTAACTTCGAAATTATTTGCCCTAGAAAATTTCTCCATCAATTCTCTCACTCTTCGATCATCAACCACAATGCCTCCCAAGAGCAGTGATTACCTTTATGAAGGAAGCGAGCTTGTTCGAAATGGATTCCAATCAGCTCCAGTAGAAATCAAATCAACCATCGAGTTAATCTACAAAGCAGGACTAGAATTCGTACTATCTGAATCGACTATTATCTGGAAACGAGAGGTCTTAGAACTTTACTCCAATATAGTAATAGACTCCGTCAATTCGAAGCTTAAGACCACTATAAATGGTAAGAAGATTAAGGTCACTCCATCAAGACTCGCTAAGGCACTAGAACTGCCAAGATTAAAAAGCAATGAAGAAGAAGAAGAAGTGAGCTCTGAACAGATTAGATTAGCACAAATCTGGTGCAGAATTGAAACATCACGTGAAATCACTGAAGTATTCTTAGAAAAGGAATGAATTCAAAAGGAAAAATGCTAACAGATGTGATCGGAAAGGGCCTATTGTGCAAGACTGGATCTCATGATAAAATTTCCAGGAAAATGTTTATTCTACTAACCAGGATTATTCATTCTTTGAGAACAGATTGGGGGAGTGTGGTGTTTGACAGAATAATTGAATGTATCCAAGAACCCAACATGGGTAGGATATTATCTCTATATTTAGTAAAAGTCATTCCAGACTCTTTGAATAACAAACTTGGATCCAAGATAAATCACATGAAGAAAATGGACATTAGAATGATAGAGAGATGGGAGAGAGTTTTATCAAATCTTCCACCAGCAGATCTTTCTCCCAAGCAGAAGAAAGCTAAGAAGCAAAAGAAGAAGAAGGTTCCTTCAAGCTCACCAAGCTCATCCTCTTCCAAAGGAAAATCTAGATCTTCTCCAATTCATGATCCTAACCTCACAACATCTGAAGAAGAAGAAGGAAACAAACCTAGGGACAGTACTCCTGACACACCAACAGGTACTGATCCATTACTGGAAGGGGTTGACAAGTTCTATATAGAAAATGATGAGAATGAGAAAGAAGAAGAAGAAGAGAGAGGAAGTCATCATGGATCCCCTGCTAGAGTTGAAGGGATTTTTCAAATTGAGGGGGAGGCTCAGGATGAGATCCCTGCTCAAGACAAAATTGATCTGATCAATGCAGACATTGAGGGGGAGCCTCAAAATGAAATTCCAGCTCAAGACAATGCACCATTTGAGGGGGAGTCTCAGGCTGAGATCCCTGCTAAAGTGAATTCCGTAGTTGATGCTATGGATGTGGAAGGAGAGCATGAAGCAACAAAGAAACTTGATGAGAAGGTGATCAAGATAGAATCCTCTAGCTCACATATGAGCCAGAGAAATGACCCTTTCATCAGAGCAGAGAGCAGTAGAGGTAATGGAATGGAAAAGGAAATCAATGTGGATCTAAGTGCTATATTACCTCAACTGGAGGTGTTGCTTAATAATCAAAGAAGATTATTAGAACAATATATTGAAGATAATAACACAAAAATGAAAAATGAAGTAGATTTCCAAATGAAATTGGTTAGATTTGAAGTTAATCATCAGATGACTGCTTTGAGAAAGGAAATGGTAAAAATTTTCAAAAGAGCTGGTGCTTCAGTAGATTATACAACTGAACAACTTGATGCAATCAAAGAGACATCAAAGGTTCTTAAAGAGTCACAAGCAGGAATTACAAAGACAGTAGATGATGTTCAAACAAATCAAGGAATTCTAAGTAACAACATGCAAGTTTTGTATAAAAAACAGGTTGCACAAGTCCTTACAGGTACAGCTAAGATTGAAGCTAGACTGCAACCGCAGGATATTGCTATTTTGGCTAAAATTGATGAGAGCTCTACAATTCTAAAAGATCAAGCAAAGTTGAATGCAGACGCCATAGATGACCATCTCCTTAAGGTAAAGAAAACCATTGAAAGTGGAATTCATCATTTGGAGGGTCAAGTCAGGTTTCAGAAGAATGTTATAAGAGATCATATAGTTGAAGAAGTCCTAAAGGGGGAAAGGTCAATGATTCAAGCCAGCTCTGAGCATGCTGTGTGGACCTCAAATTCTATAAGAGAAATTTTTGGATATCCTCCCATAGATTATGAGAATGATCAAGTTTCTGAGACCAGGCCAGCTTCTCTTACACAAGTCCAAAAGCAAATTGCTAAAATGTATAGTCCTGAGGATAAAAGCAAAAGAATGAACTTTACTAGTGAGCAAGTAAAATCTAGTAAAAGAAAGTTCAGAGAGGAGGTTCAATCAAGGGTTGATTTTGAACATTGGTCTCCCTCTTCAAGAGAAATGATTCTGACAGCATGGGAAGCTGTGAAAGGTAATCCAGATGAAAGAGGAAAATGGTATTCTGAAGCTGAATGGTTGAAGCATAGGGATCAAGAGGAACTGAAGATAAAATTGAAGGCTGACAAATTGGCTGGGAAAGTTCAGGCAGGTGATAAGGAGCCAATCAGATACTTTCCAAAGCCGTTTGGCTATTTCAAGAGAAGAAAAGAAGTTGCTGAAACCCTTTCCAAAAGAGCCAAAAGAGGAATAGATATCAAGGAACCTGAACAGAATTAGGATTTTAATCTTTAATAAGTATTTTCAGAGAAATGTAATTGATATATCTTTGAACAATCTTGATGAGTTCCAGTGCTAACTATTTTTCATTATCATATATATATATGCCTGTGATGTGATCCTTTTTCTCTTCATGACATGTTTTATTCTGAACTGTTTGTGTTTTTGCGCTTATATGAGAAATCATGTCTGAGATAATTTCTGTGGATAGAATGTTTTGGTAATCTAATTTTATAAGGTATTATACTCTTTATTTTGATTACATGTATAGAAATTAGAAAATATTGATTATCTTTGAAAAGAGGGATATTTCATTGACTGAGATTATGACTTATTCAAATAGGGGGAGATTGTTGGGATCATTGTCCACAATGTCTTAGATTTGGAGAAGTCCATTCCTAAGTCAAAGATATATCTCAGAATGTATTTGATATACTCTCTAGAATCAATGTGCAGGAGATCAGGTCAGGCAAAGTGCTCAAGGAATTCATCCAAGTTCACAAGCGTCGAGACATCACACATCGCTCGATGCCTGTGACCCAGAAGCGTTGACTCATGTCTACTGCTATAATAGACAAGGTCGTCGCTGCAGTTATGAGACCAAGTTTGGAAGCGTCGAGCCAAGTTATATCGCTCGGCGCCATGGAAAGAGAAGTGACGACCAAATTTCAGTTAGCTCTGCGTCAACAAGAGGAGTCTAGATATGAAGGCATAGTTAAGAAGCATCGAGCCTCTGTACGTTGCTCGACTTCTACAGATAAAAGGCATCGAATAATTGATGATTGCTCAACGCCTAAGAAAGAGGAGTCGAGAGCTTCATTCTAAGAAGTATGTGTCGAGTATCTACATATTGCTCGACACCTAATGGAAAAAGTGTCGACAGAGATGCTCAGTGCTCAACGCCTTTTCTATAGATACTCTGAGCTGAGAAATTTCTTCTACAGCTAGCTGAGCCTTTGTTTCTTCTGAAGTCATTAAAGACCGTTGAAGACTTAGCGTCGTGCTAACGTGGAGAAGCGTAACAGATGTTGCAGATGGCGGGCTATAAATAGAAGGCATGACCTATGGGTTAAGTAGTTGATTTTTCCTATCTTTCGAAAGTCATTATCGTCTCCATCATTTTGAGGGAAAGTCTGAGAAAGAATCTGAAGAAGTCGTCTTCTTTTTCAGAACTGATCTAACTTGAAGATTTCTTTCAGCAATCTGGTGTTGATACATCTTTATGAAAGAAGAAGATTTAGAAGGAAGAATCTGTCTTCCTAGGAAAAAGAACAGTCATCACAGCCTGTCGAATCAAGAAAATCATTTGCTGCTACTGTTCTATTGAATATTTCTGTCTGATCATTCAGGCAGATCAAGAAAACTCAACAATTTGCAGAATCTGAGTCTAAGTATTGTTATTTTCTTTTTCAATCCATGTAGGGTCTGAGTTGTCAGATTTGAGTGTAGGATCTGTCAAGGATCTGAGTTGTAAGATCAGGTGTGATCTGAGTTGTAGGATTCAGGGGTGAATCTGAGCTGTAAGCCTAATTATAAAGGCTGAGGTAGGATCTGTGAGATCTGAGTTTGTAAGATCTACTGAGATCAGAGAGAGTAAGATCTGCGAGATCTGAGTCTGTAAGATCTGTTATGATCTGAGTTGTAAGACCTGTTTGTGGTCTGAGATCTGGAGGAGACATAAACCCTATCTGGCACATTGCTAGAAGGGAGAAGGGGGAAAGTGGATTACCCAAGATAAGTGGAACCACTATAAAATTCTGTGTGTCTTTTTTGTGTGTGCTCTTATTCTTGAAAGCTCTGATCAGTCTTTTAGGTTTTATTTAAGAACTGCAATAGTTTTTCAAATAACCTATTCACCCCCCTCTAGGTGATTCGCTACCCTTAATTAAAGTCTTTCAAAGCTTTGCTCAGATCTAAGTGTAACGTCTTATCGTCTTGACAAACTAAAATATCATCTTGATAAGCTTAACATTCGACTAAAAGAAAGTAGTCATGTTGAATGAAGAAATCATTTTGATAAGCTTGATCATTCGACTAGAAGAAAGTGGTCATGTTGAATGCAGAAATCATCTTGATGAGCATGACCATTCGACTAGAAGAAAGTGGTCATGTTGAATGATAAAATCATATTTATAAGCTTGATCATTCGACTAAAAGAAAGTGGTCATGTTGTATGCAAAATTCGTCTTGATAAGCTTCTTCATTCGACTAGAAGTCAGTGGTCATGTTGAACTCAAATATCATCTTGTAGACTACAAGCATCATTGAGACAATGCAACTGTCGTCGAGACAGTTCAAGACGCAGAAATTCAAAGATTGCCACCGTTGATTGGGTCAATCATATTTGTCCTTTAAGGAAAGAGATTTCTGACATTAAGTCAGTCTGAGATTTGACTGTTATGGATCTTAGTCTTATAAAAGGAAGAAGACATGAATAAAAAAACCCTAATTGATACATTTGAAATAAGAGCTTTTTCTGTCGCCATCTTCTTGAAAGGGTTGTTCATCAAGAAGCTCAAGATCAGAGAAGATATTCTTTGAAGCCAATCTTTTCTTCTTCAGAAGTAAGAATTTGATTCATCTTGCCGATCAACTCAAAGCTCAATCTTCTAACGGCAAGAAGAGGAAGGATCTTCTAAAGTGCAGAGGAGTTAATCTTTACGGAATCATATTCTCATAAAGTCCTCTGCAAGAAGATCAAAGTTAAAGCCAATCCACATTAGGCTTCAAGAAGACTCCAAATTTGTTAAGATCTATTATTATGTGTCTATAGAAAGGTTTTGTACAAAAAATTGTATAACTATGTGATCACTCTGAGATCTGAGCTGTAAGAATCCTTTGTTGAATATGAGTTGTATGGTCATGTGTGTCCTGAGTTGTAGGGTCATGTGTGGCTTGAGTTATAGGGACCTATGTGGCCTGAGTTGTAGGGTCCTGTACGATCTAAGGTAGGAGGTGAGATAGTACCTCTGAGGTAGGAGACTTGGTCTCTAGGTTATGGATCTGACGTAGGAGGCCAGCTAGTGCTTCTGAGGTAGGGTCCTAGTGAGCTGAGGTAGGAGGTCAGTCAGCATCTCTGTGGTAGGAGACTTGGTCTCTAAGTTGTAGGATCTGAGGATCTGAGTTTTGGTTAGAGTTTGCGGAGGAAAGCTCACTGCTAGATAGGCGGAGGGGAAAAGATGACGTACCTAACTCAGGGAACCACTATAGTTGTCTTTGTTTGTGTTATGGATTTTTTGTGATCGTGTGTTTGTTGCAATTCCTTTCATTACTCCACATTAAATTTATAGAAAAGTGACAACTCTTATTCACCCTCCCACCCCCACCTCTAGGTGAAGATTAAACCAATCCCTTAACTTACAAGTGGTATCAGAGCTAGGTTATTCAAAAAAAGATTAATAGCTTGAACAAGATCTTTAAAAAGGGATTCAAAGTCTATCCACCATGACTTCGGGAGGAAGTTTCAAGGAATTAAGATCTATGAAGTTACCCATCTATTCAAAAGTAAACTTTCCCATATGGAAGGAGAGGTTTAAGCTCTTCATGGAAGCCTATGTCCCAAGGATATTCATAGCAGATGAAGAAGGTCCTTTCATCCATATGAAAGCTTCAACAATAGATCCAGCCAAACAAGTTCCCAAGAAATATAATGAAATGAATAATGACGAAATCATCTTATTCACCATGGATAAGATGGCTAAGAACATTTTGGTCAGTTGTATTGATGATTCTACTTTCCATAACTTGGTTCACTGCAAGATGGACAAAGAAATGTGGGACTCTCTGATAGTCTACTTGGAAGGCACAGAAGAAGTGAGAGATACCAGAAAATCACTTCTGAATTAAGAGTATGAGGCATTTAGGCAGGATAAGAAGGACTCCATCTCAGAATGCTTCGAGAGGTTCTTCAAGATTGTGAATGGTCTGAGAACATATGGGAGAGAGTTCTCCAACTATGATTTGAATGACAAATTTCTTAGATCACTAAATAATGAATGAGATATCAAGATATATGCCATAAGGGAGATGGGGAACCTTGCAAGAATGGAGCCCCAAAATCTATTTGGAAAGTTGATGTCCCATGAGCTACAGCTAAATGCAAGGAAGGCTGAAGAGGAATGCAATAAGGACAAGTCAGTAGATTTCAGATCTAACAGTACAAAAAGATGCAAGGAAGACAATCCCAAGAGAGAAACGCTGATTATCATGAGAGAAACGCTGATTATCATGAATCTGGAGCCAACACTTTAGGCTCTGAACTTTTTGATGAAGAGTTACATCTTCTCAGCAAATAAGTAAAGAGACTACTGCCAAAGAAGAGATAAGACAAGCACAGGACCTCCTCTTCAAGTTCTTGAAAGTCTGATCACTACTATGACAGACCAAAGCACAAGTCCAAAGATGATAGGTATGACTCTAAACAAAACAAACATATTTCTACTAATGTTGATTGTTATGGCTATCTAAAAGCAGATCACATAATTACTGACTGTCCAGTAAGGAGAAAAGTGAAGAAGAATGTCAAGTATGATGAGAAAAGTTCTCATAAGGGCAAGAAGCATGAGAAAAGCTTCATTGGAAATAAGACCAGGACTCTAAGTGGCAGTGCATCAGCTCTTCTAAGTCTGAAGAAGAAGTCCACATTGGGCTTACTGCACTGTCTGAAGATGAGGGGCAAACTACTTATTCTCCTATCAGGATGTGCATAAGGGCACCCTTGTCCATGTCAAATAGTGAGTCTGGAGAAGAGGACTGATATGGGCCTTTGGCTATGTTAGAAGAAAGTCAGGATGAGTCCAACTCACCTGCTAAGGTACAAATCAAAACTCCTTTATCTTGCATTGATTCCGATTCAAAAGCAGAATTTTGTTATGAAATAGATTCTAAAAGATCATCCTCACCTGAGTCGGATCATAAGGATGAAGTTGATCTAGTGAATCAGTTTGGTGTCTTGATGGATGCTCTGAAAAGAATCAAAACGCTTGTCAAGGCACAAGCTAAGGATATTGAATCCCTCAGGGTTACTAAATCTGAACTCCTTGAGAAAGCTGAGAAGCTAGATCAAGTAAGTGATGAACTTAGCAAGCTAAGAGGGATCTCCAAGATCCAAGTTAATACACTAAGTTAGAAGAACAAGATCATCAAAGATCTTGAGGAGACGCACCTCATTGAGAGGAAGCTTGTGGCTAGGTTTTCCAAATCACAAACTATGTTGTCAATCATTGACAATTTTTCTGCACCATATATAAGTGGTGTAGGATAGCTGAAGAGGCAGACAAGGGCAAGGCGATAAAAGATTAGACTATTTTTTAGAAGGTCATATTGCCTACCAATACCTATGATCATGATCTCTCTTATGGATTTCTGTACAATGAGTGCTCTACTAGTGGAACAAAGCCATATAACTCAAAGAATAGAGCACATTGGACTTAGTGCTCTAAAGGAACCTCCTGAGGAAATCCAAATGAAAAATCATGGATCATTTGTGTTTGGCTCTACAGCACCAACACCCAAAGGGAATGGAAATGTTATTCCTCAAAGGCATATCCCTAAGATGAAACATGTAACTATGCAGCCCATCTTCCATCATGCTCACAGCTGATGCGCTGACAGCAAGTGTACCAGTCGCACAAGTAGTATAAAAATATGGGAATAACTCCCCAAGTATCGATCTCGAAGGAACGTGGGTTAGGGCGCATAATTCTGATGTTTAGGAAAGATAATTATAAAGATTTAACTAAGAAGAGAGCTTGGATTTGGTTTTGAGAAAAAGTAGAAGAAAACTAAATTAACTAATGTGGATTGAAAACATCGCTTCGCTCTGCGAATGGAACTACTGTAGGACACTGTGCACTGCTTCGGTTGGCAGATAGAAGAGTAGGCTGACAGATGGATGGATCACACAAGCGGAGTGAGGGTCGAAAGTACCACGTCACAAAGCATGCCACTAGCAATTGTTAGTGCAGCAACTGATGAGTCCAATATTTACACTATTTTATGGACTCATCCGGGCTAGATTTCACTTGTGTGCACTACATTTTCAAGCTATAATTGCTTGTATTTCACTCGTACATGCTTTCACACTACGCGCACTGTTTAGGTCCGTTTGGTGTGCATTTGTGCTCCATGTTGTTGGGGGTAAGCACATGGTGCTCCCTAACCCTTTTTATGTATTTGGATTGAGCTGGAAGGGTGTTCCTAACTGTGTGATTGCTGTTTGGATTGCTGTGCAGGTGGGTGGATCATCCATTTTGCCCAGATTTCATGTCTGCATGAATCGCACAGTCGTGTGTTTCCTTGGCGCACGATCGTTCTGACCGTGCGCCTTCATCTAAGGCACAAAATGGTGTTCTGTCCCCGCTCGTGCGATTTGTTCGCGCAAGGGCAGTTCGCATGTGCATGAGTAAAATCGCACGAGCATCTCTTGTGTCCAAATATGTATATCTCATATTTCCCGTGTGTTTACTTCACGCACGGTTGGACTCAACCATGCGCCAAGGAAACGCATGATCTCCTATTGTGAGCCTGATTTTAAGTTGTCTGGATTTGCCCGTGCATTTTGCACGCACGGTCAGTTTCGACCGTGCGTGAGTAAAATTGCATGGGCGCTCTGGTTTGTCTTCATGGGCTTCCTGTGTGTTTAATAACGCACGGTCCATGCACGGTCGTGCGTTCGACCGTGCGTGACCAGTTTTCTAACAGTTTACTAGGAGAGTGAGCTAGCGTCTGCACTATCACTACCATCAGTGCTAGGTTGAATTAGGAAATATTCTGCGCGTGCGTATCTTTCATTCCAAGGAAACCCTGCCGAAATTCCTCTTGTGCGTCGAGCTACTGCCTACGCTAGCCACTACCGCCTGCGACAACGCCTTCTATAATAGCTTCCCGGAATTGCTCTAATCAGGTATAGCGCATGCGCTAGTGGCTATCGTCGGGGTTAGTGGCCATGTTGGAGTTTTGGATTCAAACTTGGGGGTAACCTTCTTATGTTATCCTTAAGTCATATGACATTATTTCCTGCCCCCTTAAACACACAAGATCAAATACACATTGGATTTGTTATTCTCAAATATTGGAGATGCGGAAGACCATGTTCCAACAAAACTGAGCAAGTTCTTCTTGCATTGCATCAATCCACTGTGGATCATTGTTTGCATCTTCAAATTTTTGTGCTCAAATTGTGATAAGAAACATAAAAAAACATTGCTTCATTTGAGATCCTACTTCTTGTTCGAAATCCAACTACATGCCCCCAATAACTTGTGATGTGGGATGATCCTTTAGAATAACAAACTCTGGAGAAGATGATGCTATCTCATTTAGTTGAGTGATATGATC
The DNA here is from genome assembly GCA_033032865.1 of Dactylorhiza incarnata. Taxonomy (NCBI): domain Eukaryota; kingdom Viridiplantae; phylum Streptophyta; class Magnoliopsida; order Asparagales; family Orchidaceae; genus Dactylorhiza; species Dactylorhiza incarnata. The sequence goes on along the minus strand of JAWHQI010000218.1, from coordinate 4,652,983 downwards.
CGGAACATCTTCAATTGACCTAGAAGGTTGAGTCATGTAAGCTTGATGAGAATCTTCAATCCTTGGCATATCTTCTTCATAAACATTATCTTCTTCTTTATGAGTGCTGGAAATAGGAGTCAATTGAGATATAATAGGAGATTTTGTAGAGCATGAAGTGTAAGACCCTTTTTTTGCTTTCAAAATCGGGTCTTATGCCCAGAACCGCCATTTTGCGGTGACACCAACTCTCGGGAAGGTCGCCACTACAAAATGCCGATCCTGCCGACAATATCGATCACAGAAGAAGAAAAGTATAGAAGAACAAATAGACGTTCAAGTCCATAAATCACATGCTATATATATAAGTGTCCACATGGTATAACTGAAATAACAAAGGTAACAATAATAAAGGGCTCATGCCCTATACATCATGTCCTCACTACAAGGTCACTCGCGAAAGCAAACTACTAATCACTCACTAATCCCGAAACTGGTGCTCCTATACTAGACTGGCCCGTCTCCGTCTACACCGGCCTCTGGTGCTGCTGCGTCTCCTCGGTCCCCTAAAATGATATGGTTCACTAACCGTTAGTCAAAAGACTAAGCCACCGTCGTCCCCGCCTCCCCCCCCCCCCCCCCTCCGCGACTCCTAGGCACCGCGCGGGGAGGAGGAAAGGAAAGGTATTTGAGGTAGTAAATGGATCAAGCAAATGACAGTGGAACTATACAAGCATGAGTACATATATAAAGAGAACTATTGTATGATAGTAATAACAAAGTAAGAGCAGTGTTATAAATATGGTAAAGTAAACTGCAAGATAAGAACAGGCTACCACATACAAGGTAAAGTGAAGTAAGTAAGAAAGGTAACCTTTGATTTATATGGATGTCCATACAAACCTATAGATCAAGGGGTCGTTTAGCAAGGTCAATCGTATAAAAAGTCTCATACCAATTTATACGATATGGGTAGTGGTTGAAATGCAATGCTTATGCAATGACATGTAGTGTTATGCTAGTTAATGCTATGTTCACACAAGTGCAACACACGCACCCGACTCTATGCGCACAGACCTCTAGTTCCCCCATTTTGGAGCTAGCAAAACTCCCAGGATACTCCCGTAGTGGCAAACGGAAGTGGTGGGTTGGGCCTCGCCCACCTCTAGGTTGGTATTCACACTACCTAACCTAGACCCATCGTACGCCTCAACGCAAAACCGCGGAGCGCCTGCGTACTCTTACTGGCTGGACCACCGGACTTTTCTTGGCTAAGTGCAAATCCACACTTGCCGAGTCAGTGTATTAACGTCGGTGTGAACGACCGTCAATATCGAAGACCCACCACATTTATACGCATGCAGTTATGATTACCATCTATCTTCGAGCCATAAGCTCCCCGGGCTAACCCGCCCGTCACCATAACCTTCCGAGCCTCCGGCTCGCCGGACCAACCCGTCCGCACCTACAACCACCGAGCCTACCACTTGTAAGACCAAACCAACTGACCTCCTGTAACCACGGGGTGTGGGTGTGTGGATTATTAAGATAATCTTGCATAACAGTTTATCCATGCAGTTTAGGGTTAACCTTGGACTTCACGAGGTCTACCCTGTGAGGGGCTCGTAGCGGTACAAGGAGGTGCGATGGGATGACAGCCCAAACCTCCCTTTCTCAAGACAATTAATGTTATTGGTAACTACCTATAAGAATACCCCTCTTATCATTTCACTTGAATTAACCCTAGGTGGCTTATGACTCTCCAGGGGAAAGGTGCATTCATCGTCAATCCCGAGCACAAGCTTGCCCCTTAACTACCGGGCACACTCAACATATAGAATCCTATTGGTGACCTCAAATCTCTTCAACCAGACCAAGTACACCAACTACCTTCCATTCCCACCTAGTGGGCTACTAGTTATGTTAAATCTACAGTTTCTACTATACGTAGACCAAATGAGCTATATGAGTTGTATGAGAGGAGGTACTCCAAATATTCATCAAAATGACTCAAAGTTATTACTAGGAGTCTATCAAGATATTATAATTCTAAATCCAGGAGATCGTAATTTTCCTTATTTATTTGGCATTTATTATAATTTCTCCAACATTGGCAAGGTATGAAATTGAACATGAAGTGTAAGATATTCTTATGGTATAGCCCCCACAAAATTATTGAAAATCTATGATATCAAAATAAAAGCAAATATAGAATATCACAATTTTACAGTAAGGTATTGGCCTCCAATTATAATATTAAATAATTATCTAAAATTGGAGATTAAAGAAGTAACCACCAACAATACTTGTCCAAATATTATGGTAAAATTACCAGACCTCTATAATGATCAGAAAAGTTTACTGACTGAGTTTTATAATTTTTCAAAACCATTTAGTCACATAAATAAATATTTCAAGAAAATCCAAACTAGAATATATTGTGAAGTAACCTACTGATAAATACCTCAAAAAATTAAACAAAAATTCACAGAGCTTACTAATGACCTAAAATTTCCTATCACTAAGTTTCACAATTTTCTAGAGAATATTTGGCCCTTATTTATTTATCATAATCTTAAGGCAAAATAGTTGGCTTGTGAATGAAGTAGTCAATCAACCAATTCAAAAATTACAAAAAATTTACCAGAGATTTATATCATGATTATATGAGCACTAACAAACTTTCATCAACATCCAAGATAAATTGAGCTTGTAAATTCCTCTTATAAGAAAGTTGTTGGGTTTTCTATACCCCTTCATATGGGATGACATATCGAATATGCGCAGCGGAAATAATGACAAGAACAACTCAAAAAGAGATCAACGGATCTTGCGGTTTTTCATGATTCAAGAGAATAAGAAAGCAAATACAATATATACCTTCGTGGGATTGAGTCAATACTCAACCAAAGTGCTCCAAAGAGAAATCCGAAATCTGCTTTGAGTTCTTCAAGGATCGAAATAGATCGATCCCTCTACAGAAGTCCACACAAGCAAAGGAGAACCCTAGCTTCTTGTCGTACAAGAACTAGGTCGGAGAAGGATGCTCTCAATGTCCCCACGGACTGCTAGATCCAATCCAGGGGAGGAGGCGACTGACGGCGGCGACAAGCGGCGGCGGAAGGACGATCGGCGGACGGAACGAGAACGATCGGAACACTTCCGTCTTTTCTCTCTCGCAAAAAGGCTCGATCTGAAAACCCGTGTTTTTCGAAGCCCTAATCACGTTCATTTTATACGCAAGGCATAAAATCGGCTATCCGCAGACCAGAGGGAAAAACAGAAAATCTGTCCAGATTTACATTCGCCGAATGCGACTAATCAAATTAACCGAATTCGGCTAATCACTATAACCGAATTCGACTAATCACTATAACCGAATTTGACTAATCACTATAACCGAATTCGGCGAAACTATTTCGACGAATTCTTCTGTATATAAATTTGGCTATATAAATTCGGCGAAACCATTTAGCCGAATTTGACTTTAGCCAAATTCGTCTAAACCCTTTAGCCGAATTCGTTTAAAGCCTTTAGCCGAATTCGTCTAAACCCTTTAGCCGAATTCATCTAAACCCTTTAGCCGAATTATCTAGTGTAAATCCATTCGTTTAAACCCTTTAAACGATTTCTCGTTGAGACATTCTCAACTTAATTCCAAGCAGTCACATGATTGGTCCTCCACTCATATCCAATATGAGTAAGGCCAACACAATCCTTTCTCCAATTTCTCCAAACGCTTTAATGTGCGACCCTATAGGCTCATATTGCGTTGGCAGCAAGACTAACTGTTGATTGCTTTGAGATCATCTCAGAAACTCCAACAGTCTCCCACTCGATCACAAAGTATCAACAAAAGTCTCACAAACAATGAGCGGCATCTAGCAATACATCATTGCTACCCAAGCAATAAGAGTTCATAACTCATATAAGCATGTCATGACCAATGTATCAGTGTTGTCATGTCCCTTTGTTCTTTACATCCGGATAGAACTAGAGGCATGGACTGTTTCACCCTCATAATCGTTCAATCCTAGTTTCTTGATCCAGAATAGACTGTCTGAAAATTGGTGAGCTCAATATCATATATTGACTCAACCAAGCATGGCCATGCATTTCTCAGTCTCATTCCATCAAGGGGCCCATGGATGTAACTCTTGTCATAAAGGAGGACAAATCCCATTTCTGCTCACACACAAACATCCAAATGATTCGTAACATACCCAACAACCACCCTTATCGTCAACCTTTCTTAAGAGAAGACTTTAGATGGCATCAAAGTACGCACTTCCTCACCTGATGAATGCTATGACTTCAGGTCAAAGGACCACAAACACCATTGTCACTTGAGACCTACTTGTGACACGTTCATATAACAATCCACAAAGTAGTCTCATGGGGGGTCTGTCCAGTACAACTTGTTCTTAACAAGTACCCATGTGATGACTTGATATCACAATATCATGACCTGTGAGAACCGGTCATCAGTCAACGCACATGCTAGTCTTATGGTCTCATCCTCGCCCTAAATTTCTAGGATGATACCTCGACCAGGGACCATTTAAGAATGAAGCTTCATTTAAACATAGATCCTCACATTCAAGTCACGTACTTGAATTCTTATGGAAGCAAACACTCCAAGGGCATTTATTATGCTAATTAATCTTATCAGACAGATATAAATGACATAATAAAAGAACTTGCCATAAAAATAAAATGAAATACATAGTATATTTTACAATTCATCCAATGAACAAACAACCAACAATTATGCAATCCACAAGGCTCCCACTAAAGATAATCATTCAGGTATCTAATACCCATTGATCTAACATGACCATCATGCTTCTTTTGCGCAAGAGGCTTTGTCAGTGGATCCGCTATATTTTCTTCAGTCGGTACTCTGCATATGCTCACATCTCCTCGATCGACAATCTCTCGAATAAGATGGAAGCGCCGAAGTATGTGCTTGGAGCGCTGATGAGATCTAGGTTCCTTAGCTTGTGCAATTGCACCGTTGTTGTCACAGTAGAGAACTACAGGATCAACAATGCTAGGAACAACATCAAGCTCGCTGATGAATTTCCTAATCCATACAGCCTCCTTTGCCGCATTCGCTGCAGCGATATACTCGGCCTCAGTCGTAGAATTGGCAACTGTCTCCTGCTTGGAACTCTTCCAGCTTACAGCTCCTCCATTAAGTCAAAACACAAAACTTGACTGTGACTTTGAGTCATCTCTGTCAGTCTGGAAGCTTGCATCCGTGTAACCCTTTACAACGAGCTCTTCCTCTCCACCAAACACCAAGAATGTATCCTTAGTCCTTCTCAAGTACTTTAGGATATTCTTGACTGCGATCCAGTGACCATCACCCGGATCAGACTGATACCTGCTAGTCATGCTTAAAGCATATGAGACGTCGGGTCGAGTACATAACATTGCATACATGATTGATCCAATTGCCGAAGCATATGGAATCAACTTCATGCGGTCCTTATCTTCCAAAGATTTTGGACACTGGTCCTTAGAGAGACTCACACCATGTGACATGGGTAAGAATCCTTTCTTGGACTCAAGCATGTTGAACCGTTTCAACACCTTGTCAATGTATGTACTCTGGGTCAAACCCAGCAACTTCTTCGATCTATCTCTATAGATCTTAATACCAAGTATATAGGTCGCTTTGCCCAAGCCTTTCATAGAAAAGCACTTCCCTAGGTTGTTCTTAACAACTTGCAGGGTCGGAATGTCATTCCCGATCAACAGTATGTCATCTACATACAATATCAGGAAGACAATAATGCTCCCACTAATCTTCTTGTAAACACAAGGCTCATCTTCGTTCTTGATGAAACCAAACTCTTTGATCTTCTCATCAAAACGCAGATTCCAACTTCGAGAAGCTTGTTTCAATCCATAAATGGATCGATTCAACTTGCATATTTTAGTGGCTTCACTTGGAGATACAAAACCCTCGGGTTGTGTCATATACACTTCCTCAAGGAGATTTCCATTAAGGAAAGCCGTTTTGACGTCCATTTGCCAGATCTCGTAGTCATAATACGCAGCAATAGCAAGTAGAATTCTGATGGACTTGACCATTGCTACAGGGGAAAAGGTTTCATCATAGTCAACACCATGAATTTGCCTGAAACCTTTAGCCACCAGCCGGCTTTGAATGTCTGTACATTCTCATCCATGTCGGTCTTCTTCTTGAAGACCCACTTGCACCCTATGGGTCGAACCCCTTCAGGTGGTTCCACCAAGGTCCAAACTTGGTTTGTGTACATGGAGTCCATTTCAGATTTCATGGCCTCAAGCCATTTCTCGGAGTCTGGTCCATTCATAGCCTCTTGGTAGGTTGCAGGCTCATCATCATGATCCATAAGCAACACATTACCTATTTGAGTCATGAGAAATCCATATCTCTCAGGCTCAAATCTTGGTCTACCAGATCTACGTTGGACTTGTGTTTCTTGAGCAGGCTATCCAGCTACAACATCTTGTAGTCCTTGCTCAGGTTCCAATTCTGGTTCGTTCATTGTTTGTGGCTCTTGAACTTCTTCAAGTTCTACCTTTGCAGTCTTTCTGGATAAGAACTCTTTCTCCAAAAAGATGCCAGTCCTTGCGACAAACACTTTGCCCTCAGACGTTAAGTAGAAGTAGTATTCTTTGGTTTCCCTAGGATACCCCCACGAGATAACATTTATCCGATTTGGGTTCCAGCTTGTCAGGCATTTGACGTCGCACGTATGCCTCACAGCCCCAAATCTTGATGAACGACATACTGGGACGCTTCCCAGTCCATATCTCATATGGTGTCTTTAGAATCGTTTTCGTTGGAACTCGATTTAGTGTGAAAGCAGCAGTCTCTAAAGAAAAACCCCAAAAGGAAACGGGCAAATCTGCATGACTCATCATCAATCGCACCATGTCTAACAAGGTATGATTCCTCCTCTCAGAAACACCATTATGTTGAGGTGTTTCGAGCGGAGTGAGCTATGATACAATACCACACTCTTTCAGATGATCACGAAACTCATGACTCAGATATTCGTCACCTCGATCAGATCGGAGTGCTTTTATCCTTTTTCCCAGTTGGTTCTCCACTTCATTTTTAAACACTTTGAACTTTTCAAAGGTCTCGGATTTGTTCTTCATAAGAAACATGTATCTGTATCTACTGAAATCATCAGTAAATGTAACGAAGTAGTAGAACCCACCTCTAGCCATAGAACTCATGGGTCCGCATACATCACTATATATTATACCCAAGAGATCATCAGCCCTCTCATTACAACTAGTGAAAGGAGTTTTCATCATCTTGCCTAATAAACAGGACTCGCATCTCTCAAATGATTCATAATCAAATGAGTCCAGTAGTCCATCTTTATGGATCTTGGATATGCGTTTCTCATTTATATGGCCTAAACGACAATGCCAAAGGTACATAGGATTCGAATCATTTGTTTTTAGTCTTTTAGTATTTTCTATGTTATAGATCGGATGGTCTAAGTTCAAAACATATAAACCATTAAACATTTGGGCTACGCCATAACAAACATCATTCTTATAAATAGAACAACAATTGTTCTTAATTACGAAAAAAAAACCAATCATGTCCAAACATGAAATAGAAATAATGTTTCTAGTTATGGCAGGAACATAATAACAATTATCAAGTTCTATTACAAGCCCTGTGGGCAAAGAAAGACAGTAAACACCAACGGCGACGGCAGCAACTCTTGCTCCATTCCCGACGCACAGGTCTACCTCCCATTTACCCAACATTCTTCTCCTTCTCAGTTCCTGCACATTTATACAAATGTGAGAACCACATCCGGTATCCAATACCCAGGATGGAGGAGCGGAAAGGTTTATTTCTATAACAAAAATATCTGAAGTGGAAGTCATACTTCCCTTCTTCTTCTGCAGATCTTCTAGATACTGAGGACAGTTCCTCCTCCAGTGCCCTGCCTTACCACAATGGTGGCACTTCCCTTCCTTAGCCAATCCTTTCCTTTTCAGTGCTGAAGACTTGGGATCAAGATGTGACTTAGGTCCTACCTTAGTCTTCTTGGTTCCCTTGACCTTGCCCTTACCTTTATGCACCATCAGTATGGGGCTAGCAGGCTTGGTCTTCTTCATGTTGATTTCGGCAGTTCTTAACATGCCTAGGAGCTCGGGAGGTGTTTTGTCAATTTCATTCATATTGTAATTTAAGACAAACAGCTCGTAACTGTCCGACAACGATTGCAGGATCAGATCAGTGGCCAACTCTTGGCTCAAAGGAAACCCCAGTCTTTCAAGGCTCTCTATATACCCAATCATCTTGAGTACGTGAGTTCCTACTGGGTCTCGAGCTCCCATCTTACACTGAAATAACGCCCTGGATATATCGAACCTCTCTTGGCGAGCTTGCCCTTGAAACATTTTCTTCAGGTGCTCAACCATCTCATAACAACTCATGTTCTCATGTTGCTTCTGAAGCTCAGAGTTCATAGTCGCGAGCATAAGGCATTCAACATCCAAGGAGTCATCTCCATACTTCTTATAAGTATCTTTATCTGCACGTGGTGCATTAGAGGCTGGCTCTTCAGGGGGATCTTCTTCCAAGAAATAGAGCTTGCGCACTTGCCTGAGAACAATTCTCAAGTTTCTATACCAGTCAAGGAAATTTGTCCCATTTAGCTTATCCTTCTCAAGGATCGCTCTCAGGGACAAGGCGGAGTGAGATCCACTTGCCATGGATATTCTACAAGGAATTTTGCAAAGTAAAATTTTAGTACTATATTTCAAAATACATTTTATATATTTTTAATAAGGACTTTTATTAAAGAGCTCCCACTATTTTAATCAAATCAATAACCCTTGATATCGATTCGGAGAGTTTATGCGAGCTACTCTCTTAGTGGACAAGATCCGTATTTCACCAACACCACGAGTCCGCTTTGGCGTTCCTCTCATAATGCGGTTATTTAGGTAGACAACATTTGTCAATTTCATCACTATGCAACTCTTGTATGGTTGGTGAATAACTCTTTATTCGCATCCATCATATGGAGCATGCCAACCCTATGTCTCTAGGCACTCAACCTTTGAGGTCACCTAGTTAAGTTTGACCCGATGTCGACAGTGGGATATCACAATTATCCGCTCGCACCCTTACCAAGATAGATTAATGTACCTTGATTTGGCAAGCCCACACTTCATCGATCGAGGCAGGAAGAGTGTCATCCATCGGAAGGCATCCGAATACTTAATATTAGATAAGGGATTTTTTTTATTTTTTAATAGATGAACATTTCATCGCGATTAACATTTAATCATGATTAATATTTAATCACCGTGCACATACACAAAACAAATGCATCCTCTATGTGCACATAAAAGGATTATCAACAGTTTGATAATAGGGGATAAATCTGAGTACTTAGAACACTTCTAAATCTTCAGATTTACATGCATTGGACATATGAACAACAACTCCACTTGTGCAGTAGACAGGCTCGTCTCTCATGTCAGATTCAATAATCTAAACATTTGGTTTCACAAACCATATTGAGGGACGGTTACTGCAAAGGAGAAATAATCTTTGAAACAAGAAAATCGCAACGCAATCACATGCCTTCTTGGCGGGGTTCCAAGGGGCCGCGCCCCTGGCGGGGTTCCAAGGGGCCGCGCCCCTGGCGGGGTCTTAGGGGCAGAGCCCTAACAGGGTGCGGGGCAGAGCCCCGACCAAAAACTTTTGAAATCCCATCACCAGAAACCGCACAAAATGACATCAAATGTGATATTCCAAGAAGAAAATAGGGCTTTTAGAACGCTTCTAAATGTCCCAATTTACACGCACTTGACTGCAACCTCGCTTTGATACCACTGTTGGGTTTTCTATACTCCTTCATAAGGGATGACATATCGAATATGCGCAGCGGAAATAATGACAAGAACAACCCAAAAAGAGATCAACGGATCTTGCGGTTTTTCATGATTCAAGAGAATAAGAAAGCAAATATAATATATACCTTCGCGGGATTGAGTCCATACTCAACCAAAGTGCTCCAAAGAGAAATCCGAAATCTGCTTTGAGTTATTCAAGGATCGAAATAGATCGATCCCTCTACAGAAGTCCACACAAGCAAAGGAGAACCCTAGCTTCTTGCCGTACAAGAACTAGGTCGGAGAAGGATGCTCTCAACGTCCCCACGGACTGCTAGATCCGATACAGGGGAGGCGGCGACTGACGGCGGCGACAAGCGGCGGCGGAAGGACGATCGGCGGACGGAACGAGAACGATCGGAACACTTCTGTCTTTTCTCTCTCGCAAAAAGGCTCGATCTGAAAACCCGTGTTTTTCGAAGCCCTAATCACGTTCATTTTATATGCAAGGCATAAAATCGGCTATCCGCAGACCAGAGGGAAAAACAGAAAATCTGTCCAGATTTACATTTGCCGAATTCGACTAATCAAATTAACCGAATTCGGCTAATCCCTATAACCGAATTCGACTAATCACTATAATCAAATTCGACTAATCACTATAACCGAATTCGGCGAAACTATTTCGACGAATTCGTCTGTATATAAATTCGACTATATAAATTCGGCGAAACCATTTAGCCGAATTTGACTTTAGCCGAATTCGTCTAAACCCTTTAGCCGAATTCGTTTAAAGCCTTTAGCCGAATTTGTTTAAACCCTTTGGCCGAATTCGTCTAAACCCTTTAGCCGAATTATCTAGTATAAATCCATTCGTTTAAACCCTTTAAACGATTTCCCATTGAGACATTCTCAACTTAATTCCAAGCAGTCACAGGATTGGTCCTCCACTCATATCCAATATGAGTAAGGCCAACACAATCCTTTCTCCAATTTCTCCAAATGCTTTTTTGTGCGACCCTATAGGCTCATATTGCGTTGGCAGCAAGACAAACTGTTGATTGCTTTGAGATCATCTCAGAAACTCCAACAAAAGTGCCCTAACTGGTTATAACCTAATTCAGAGGGGAAGAAGTGTTCCTAAAATTCTCATAAAATTACCTAGGGCATACATACACCCTATGAACTTATATACCAAGTTTCATGCCCATTCAAGGAGATATGAGCCTATGTCCTTCACAATGCTCAAAGTGCAACCATAGGGTTAGAACTAGGGTTCTAGGTCACATCCACCCCAAACCACACCAAACCACTCAAGGAGGTGTTGTATGTGATCCTAAACCAGTGGCCAAAGTTTCATTACTTTTGGATGAGGGTTAACCACTTAAATCCACCAAGAGCACTTTTGACCCAATATCCCTTAGTTTGACCAAACTTGGGTTAATTAATTACCCAGCCAAATCAATTCCAAATGGAATGAAATTTTTACCAAAGTCATTTTATGACCCTAAAGACCACCCACCAAAATTTGGAGGGGTTTGGATGTCCTTAAACCATAAAATTAGTTTATATATTAATTATTAAAATTTTACAAAAACCTTAGAAAAAGTTTATCCAAAAATTCCCATTTTTGGATATGATTAGGGGGTAGGTATAATTCGACTATGCTCCAAATTTCAGGCCATTTGGATGGCTAGTTTAATGGGGGCACTCAGATCAAGGTTTGGTCAACCCTTTGTACATGTTGCACCATTTTGAGTGTTGTGGTCAAACCACTGATCCAATTGGGCTGAAATTAATTTTAAAATAACGTAGACTCCAAGGGATACAACTTTGATATTGACCACTTTTCCAGGTGAGGGCCCTAAGTATTTTTTATATTTATTTCTAACTACTGCCAGTAATAATATAGAAAATGAAATAATAATAATCATCACTTATAAAATTTCCTGTACAGAAATTGATGCCCCTAATTGTGTCTTCTCCGATGAGCGAACAACCATGATTTCCTCAACCTGTTGCTTTTCCAAGCATTTCTGTCGGCCATCCGGCCACCTCCCTGGTCGGCCACCACCACCACCTCCGTTGAGGTGGTGGCTATCGCCGGGCGGCGGCAGGGCCGCCGGAGAGGCCATTTCCGGCAAACTCACAACTCCAAATTTCCATGGAAAAATCCAACAATCTCACATGGGATCGGGCTCAATTGAGCCTTATGTCTCTCCTATTTGATCTAGGATAGTAGCACAAGGGGAGAGGAGGAGAAGTGGACCTTGATTGGAGCCCGACGACGATGGCGGCGGTGGTCGGCCATGGCTTTTCCCCTCTCCGCGAGCTTGCCCGATCCATCGATTCTCCACCAAAACATTCAATCCAATATATTATTTCAACTGCCATCCACCTTTTGAAGCTAATGGTGGAGTTGGATTTGAGAATATGGGGATGTACAGGGGGGATTTGAGGGGAATAAAATTCGACCATGCCATTAATGGCCATTACAGGTGAATTCGGCCAACTGAAATCTCATCAAATCCAGCCACCATATGGCCTGAAAAAACTCCTAACCTTCTTGTAACAGTCAGGGGAGATGAATCCTCATCAATTGGGGGGCCTTTGGTCTCCCTTGGCCATGAATGTCATTACTCCCTCTCTTTCTCTCTCCACCATTTTTGGGGAAAATGGGGGTTTCTCTCTCCTGGCCGAATTTCTTGAAATCGAATGGCAATTTCAGTAACTCCCAACCTCATTAGCTAGTGGACCACTTCAATTGGGTTTAGCCCAAGTGGATTGGGCTTGATTAGGTCAAAATAGATAATTTTGACCTAAATTTAGGGTGGAATTGACTTTGGTCAATTTGACCATTTGGGTTGACCCCAATGGGTAGATAGTGACCCACGGGCCTCCCTTAAGAGTTAGGAAGGTCTAGGTAGGGTCAATTTGGCAAGGTGGAGGCCAATTGACTCACAATAGGGCAATTTGACCAAAACAGGACTATAGTTGACTTAGGTCAAATTGGTGGGCCCATGATGAGGCTTTTTAGTCCATTGGGTCCTAATATCCTTATAAGGGTAGGGGAAAGGTCAATTTGGCATGTTGGAGCCAATTGACCCTAATTAGGCTACTTTGACCAATTTCAGGTCAGGGTTGACTTTGATCAACTTGGCCACTTTGGTTGATCCCAATGGGTCCTTAGTGCTCTAAGGGACACTTAATTGGTTAGATATGTCATGGTGGGGTCAAATGGTCAAGGTGAGGCCCTAAAGTCCAACCCTAAGCTTGGTAACTAGAAATTGTTATTTGCAGACCAAGATGGTTTCCTCCTTCCTTCCTAGGCTTTTATGCTCCTTTTGTGCTTAATGTGGTTTTGTCCTGCCCTAGTCATGACAAAACCATCCTAAGGGTCTAGTTATTTGGGGGATGTTACATGGAGCATCTTCACTCACTACCCATTGATCTATCTTCTTGACTACTTCTACCTACATATTAGAACTAAGAGAATAGTTTTTTCCTTAAAGAAACCATTTAGTTTCATCAAAAGAAACATTGATGCCTTTATTAAAGCATCAACCTTTTTGTCAAATTTGGCAAGATGGCCTTTGTCATTATTTAGAATATTACAAATGCTTCCGAATATTTTTAAATAGGAAATGTTTGGAGTTTTCCCTTTTAGTAATTCATAAGGGATCTTTTCCTTAGATTTATGAAGTAAACTTTTGTTAAGAACATATCAAGCTATGTTGACTGCCTCTGCCCAAAAGTATATATGTAAATTAGCCTTAACAAGTAATGGTCTACCTGATTCAATTATCTATTCTTTCTCTCAACAACCTCATTTTGTGTGGTGTTCGAGGAGCTGAGAAGCAATGCTTGATCCCTTCATCCTTACATAGTTCACACATCCTATGAGACTCAAACTCAGTGTCATGATCACTTCTGATCATAACAACTAAAGTATTCAACTCACTTTGGATCTGTCTAAGAAATGATGAGATCGAGGGTCTTGAAGGCAGACTTAGTTCTTAGAAAGAACACTCAAGTGAATCTAGAAAAGTCATCCACAAGAACTAGAGTGTAGGACTTGCCTCCTAAGCTATTGACAAAAATAGGACCAAATACGTTCATGTGAATTATGTATAAGATTCTAAGTGAATCATTCTTACACAACTTAAAGGAAACCCTTGTTTACTTTCCCAATTGGCAAGTTGTACAAGGTCTTTCCTTAGCATTTTTACATCGTGGCAACCCTCTTACTAGATTGATTTTTGGAAAAATTGGACACATTTTTGAGGTTATGATGTCCAAGCCTCCTATGCCATAATTTAGAATTAGTTATTTTTGAATTAAGAAGGCATATCTCAGATTGATTATAAAGAAAATCAACAAGATGTACATTACCTTTTATAAAACCTATTATAGCAATATTACTTGAATCATTGCAAATGATTTGGTGTTTAACATGTGTGAACATTATCTTGAATCTTTTATCACACAATTGACAAATGTTGATTAGGTTGTGTTTCAATCCTTCAACATAAATTACTTTGGCGAAGGTGATGGCACCAACATGAATCACCCCATAGCTTTGGGTTTGTCCACAACTATAGTCACTGCACATCATCTTTGGACCTATTTTATATTTAAAATTATTCAGCAAGCTTTTGTCTCCAGTCATATGTCTGGAGCATCCAATGTCTAGGTACTACAACTGCTTTGTGGCTGATCTGTACAGGTCTTGCAAAGAAATTATTTGTTAAAAGGAACCTAGTTTACCATGGGTCCATAATTCTCATCGAATGGAGTAATGAAAAAATATGTAGGTCTATCCATGAAGGACTTAGAATAGGAGGTTATTGGTTGATTGTAACAACAATCCTTCATGAAAGGCCCCACCGTGTGGCAGCAATGACATCCAAACCTATTATATTTGTCATTTATATTAATCTAAATATTGGAAGGAGTTGACATAAATGATCTTTGTGAAATGCCAAAAAATTTGATTTGTTGATTAGAAACCTTCATATAAGGGTTGGAATGTCAAATAGTATTCGATGTATATGCAGGCGCACGAAGATTTCTATTCAACCTAAATTCATCCATGTGTTGATTTCCATTCGATGTATGATGAATATCATTCGAGGTACGTCGATAAGAATTTAACATACGTTGAATCGTTTTTAAATGATCTTTGTGAAATGCCCAAAATCTCTCTTTGATCTTGGATAATTTGGGTATCGAACACATGTTTCTTCTTATTTTTCTTTCTCTTATGAGAACCTTTCTCTTTAACATTCTTTGAGGTAGAAGGAATGTTTATAACAAATTTTATAGCTTTTTTCCCTTTGCACTAACAAAGGTAATGAGATTCTTCCAAGAAGATGTATTGTTAGAATCCTTTACATTAGAGATCTCAACACCTAAACCCAGATTCTTAAATCTCATAGTGAAATTCTTAGAAATTGATTTTAATTGCTGGCTTCTTCCATTTAGGCCGTCCTCAAACAATTTAGCTTTGTCTACCTTTTCATTTAGGTTTATGTTTTCTATTCTTAGAGATTCTATTCTTAGAGATTCTATTTTCACGGAGAAAAAATGTCTAGATTACACATTGATGGTCTTGAGGATGCATAATATCCAAACTGTGTAGATCTCATGATTGTATAAATAATCTCACAAGTAATTCTCAATCTCTGCAACTTAAATAGTCAAGGTGTTAACCTTTGTATGATTAACCTAGCTCTGATACCAAATGAAAATGAAGGAAAAGATATTGGGAATTACTCTAAAGGGGGAAGTGAATATAATTTTGAAATTATTTTCCACAATCAATCACAGAACATGTCATAATTATTCAAAGTTAAGTAATACGGAGAAAAAGCACAAAGAGATCTAAAACTAGAAAGCAATGCTACCAAAAGGCACGAATTTTTATAGAGGTTCCCCAACTTAGGTACATTCTCTCTTCTACCCATTGATATAATTCCATTAATCCGTCCAGAGACTTTTGTTAAGGACTCATAGAACCAAACCAACTGAATCTTTTGATAAGGAGATTCATAAAACCAAGCCACTGAGTCTTTTGACAAGAAGACTCTTAGAACTAAAACTAAATTCTTTAATGAGAGATACATAAAACACTTTTCTGATTGATTGAAGAAGTAGATTTTCCACAATGTAGATCCTTTCTTCAACATGCTCTGAATGAATCTTGATAAGTGTATGCACTGTGTGGATTCTTGATGACCGACAACAAATCCTCTTGACGGTAAGGATTTAATGGAGAAGAGATAAATCTTGAATGAAGAGGAGAAGTTACTTGAGAGACAGGAAGCAGAAGACCAAAGAGAGCTTCATTCTAAGAAGTATGTGTCGAGTATCTACATATTGCTCAACACCTAATGGAAAAAGCGGCGACAGAGATGCTCAGTGCTCAACGCCTTTTCTACAGATACTCTGAGCTGAGAAATTTCTTCTACAGCTAGCTGAGCCTTTGTTTCTTCTGAAGTCATTAAAGACCGTTGAAGACTTAGCGTCGTGCTGACATGGAGGAGTGTAACAGATGTTGCAGATGGCGGGCTATAAATAGAAGGCATGACCTATGGGTTAAGTAGTTGATTATTCCTATCTTTCGAAAGTCATTATCGTCTCCATCATTTTGAGGGAAAGCCTGAGAAAGAATCTGAAGAAGTCGTCTTCTCTTTCAGAACTGATCTAACTTGAAGATTTCTTTCAGCAATCTGGTGCTGATACATCTTTATGAAAGAAGAAGATTTAGAAGGAAGAATCTGTCTTCCTAGGAAGAAGAACAGTCATCACAGCCTGTCGAATCAAGAAGATCATTTGCTGCTACTGTTCTATTGAATATTTCTGTTTGATCATTCAGGCAGATCAAGAAGACTCAACAATTTGAAGAATCTGAGTCTAAGTATTGTTATTTTCTTTATCAATCCATGTAGGGTCTGAGTTGTCAGATTTGAGTGTAGGATCTGTCAAGGATCTGAGTTGTAAGATCAGGTGTGATCTTAGTTGTAGGATTCAGGGGTGAATCTGAGCTGTAAGCCTAATTATAAAGGCTGAGGTAGGATCTGTGAGATCTGAGTTTGTAAGATCTGCTGAGATCTGAGAGAGTAAGATCTGCAAGATCTGAGTCTGTAAGATCTGTTATGATCTGAGCTGTAAGACCTGTTTGTGGTCTGAGATCTGGAGGAGATATAAACCCTATCTGGCACATTGCTAGAAGGGAGAAGGGGGAAAGTGGATTACCCAAGATAAGGGGAACCACTATAAAATTCTGTGTGTCTTTTCTGTGTGTGCTCTTATTTTTGAAAGCTCTGATCAGTCTTTTAGGTTTTATTTAAGAACTGCAATAGTTTTTCAAATAACCTATTCACCCCCCCCCCCCCCCCCCTCTAGGTGATTAGCTACCCTTAATTAAAGTCTTTCAAAGCTTTGCTCAGATCTAAGTGTTACGTCTTATCGTCTTGACAAACTAAAATATCATCTTGATAAGCTTAACATTCGACTAAAAGAAAGTAGTCATGTTGAATGAAGAAATCATTTGTTGAATGAAGAAATCATTTTGATAAGCTTGATCATTCGACTAGAAGAAAGTGGTCATGTTGAATGCAGAAATCATCTTGATGAGCATGACCATTCGACTAAAAGAAAGTGGTCATGTTGAATGCTGAAATCATCTTTATAAGCTTGATCATTCGACTAAAAGATTGTGGTCATGTTGTATGCAAAATTCGTCTTGATAAGCTTATTCATTCGACTAGAAGTCAGTGGTCATGTTGAACTCAAATATCATCTTGTAGACTACAAGCATCATTGAGACAATGCAACTGTCGTCGAGACAGTTCAAGACGCAGAAATTCAAAGATTGCCACCGTTGATTGGGTCAATCATATTTGTCCTTTAAGGAAAGAGATTTCTGACATTAAGTCAGTCTGAGATTTGACTGTTATGGATCTTAGTCTTATAAAAGGAAGAAGACATGAATAAAAAAAACCTAATTGATACATTTGAAATAAGAGCTTTTTCTGTCGCCATCTTCTTTAAAGGGTTGTTCATCAAGAAGCTCAAGATCAGAGAAGATATTCTTTGAAGCCAATCTTTTCTTCTCCAAAAGTAAGAATTTGATTCATCTTGCCGATCAACTCAAAGCTCAATCTTCTAACGGCAAGAAGAGGAAGGATCTTCTAAAGTGCATAGGAGTTAATCTTTACGGAATCATATTCTCACAAAGTCCTCTGCAAGAAGATCAAAGTTAAAGCCAATCCACATTAGGCTTCAAGAAGACTCCAGATTTGTTAAGATCTATTATTATGTGTCTATAGAAAGGTTTTGTACAAAAAATTGTATAACTATGTGATCACTCTGAGATCTGAGTTGTAAGATTCCTTTGTTGAATATGAGTTGTATGGTCATGTGTGGACTGAGTTGTAGGGTCATGTGTGGCTTGAGTTATAGGGACCTATGTGGCCTGAGTTGTAGGGTCCTATGCGATCTAAGGTAGGAGGTGAGATAGTACCTCTGAGGTAGGAGACTTGTTCTCTGGGTTATGGATCTGACGTAGGAGGCCAGCAGGTGCTTCTGAGGTAGGGTCCTAGTGAGCTGAGGTAGGAGGTCAGTTAGCATCTCTGTGGTAGGAGACTTGGTCTCTAAGTTGTAGGATCTGAGGATCTGAGTTTTGGTTAGAGTTTGCGGAGGAAAGCTCACTGCTAGATAGGCGGAGGGGAAAAGATGACGTACCTAACTCAGGGAACCACTATAGTTGTCTTTGTTTGTGTTATGGATTTTTTGTGATCGTGTGTTTGTTGCAATTCCTTTCATTATTCCACATTAAGTTTATAGAAAAGTGACAACTCTTATTCACCCTCCCACCCCCACCTCTAGGTGAAGATTAAACCAATCCCTTAACTTACAAGTGGTATCAGAGCTAGGTTATTCAAAAAAAGATTAATAGCTTGAACAAGATCTTTAAAAAGGGATTCAAAGTCTATCCACCACGACTTTAGGAGGAAGTTTCAAGGAATTAAGATCTATGAAGTTACCCATCTGTTCAAAAGTAAACTTTCCCATATGGAAGGAGAGGTTCAAGCTCTTCATGGAAGCCTATGTCCCAAGGATATTCATAGCAGATGAAGAAGGTCCTTTCATCCATATGAAAGCTTCAACAATAGATCCAGCCAAACAAGTTCCCAAGAAATATAATGAAATGACTAATGATGAAATCATCTTATTCACCATGGATAAGATGGCTAAGAACATTTTGGTCAGTTGTATTGATGATTCTACTTTCCATAACATGGTTCACTGCAAGATGGACAAAGAAATGTGGGACTCTCTGATAGTCTACTTGGAAGGCACAGAAGAAGTGAGAGATACCAGAAAATCACTTCTGAATCAAGAGTATGAGGCATTTAGGCAGGATAAGAAGGACTCCATCTCAGAATGCTTCGAGAGGTTCTTCAAGATTGTGAATGGTCTGAGAACATATGGGAGAGAGTTCTCCAACTATGATTTGAATGACAAATTTCTTAGATCACTAAATAATGAATGAGATATCAAGATATATGTCATAAGGGAGATGGGGAACCTTGCAAGAATGGAGCCCCAAAATTTATTTGGAAAGTTGATGTCCCATGAGCTACAGCTAAATGCAAGGAAGGCTGAAGAGGAATGCAATAAGGACAAGTCAGTAGATTTCAGATCTAACAGTACAAAAAGATGCAAGGAAGACAATCCCAAGTCATCAAGAGAGAAACGCTGATTATCATGAATCTGGAGCCAACACTTTAGGCTCTGAACTTTTTGATGAAGAGTTACATCTTCTCAGCAAATAAGTAAAGAGACTACTGCCAAAGAAGAGATAAGACAAGCACAGGACCTCCTCTTCAATTTCTAGAAAGTCTGATCACTACTATGACAGACCAAAGCACAAGTCCAAAGATGATAGGTATGACTCTAAACAAAACAAACATATTTCTACTAATGTTGTTTGTTATGGCTATCTAAAAGCAGATCACATAATTACTGACTGTCCAGTAAGGAGAAAAGTGAAGAAGAATGTCAAGTATGATGAGAAAAGTTCTCATAAGGGCAAGAAGCATGAGAAAAGCTTCATTGGAAATAAGACCAGGACTCTAAGTGGCAGTGCAGCAGCTCTTCTAAGTCTGAAGAAGAAGTCCACATTGGGCTTACTGCACTGTCTAAAGATGAGGGGCAAACTACTTATTCTCCTATCAGGATGTGCATAAGGGCACCCTTGTCCATGTCAAATAGTGAGTCTGAAGAAGAGGACTGATATGGGCCTTTGGCTATGTTAGAAGAAAGTCAGGATGAGTCCAACTCACCTGCTAAGGTACAAATCAAAACTCCTTTATCTTGCATTGATTCCGATTCAAAAGCAGAATTTTGTTATGAAATAGATTCTAAAAGATCATCCTCACCTGAGTCGGATCATAAGGATGAAGTTGATCTAGTGAATCAGTTTGGTGTCTTGATGGATGCTCTGAAAAGAATCAAAAAGCTTGTCAAGGCACAAGCTAAGGATATTGAATCCCTCATGGTTACTAAATCTGAACTCCTTGAGAAAACTGAGAAGCTAGATCAAGTGAGTGATGAACTTAGCAAGCTAAGAGGGATCTCCAAGATCCAAGTTAATACACTAAGTTAGAAGAACAAGATCATCAAAGATCTTGAGGAGACGCACCTCATTGAGAGGAAGCTTGTGGCTAGGTTTTCCAAATCACAAACTATGTTGTCAATCATTGACAATTTTTCTGCACCATATATAAGTGGTGTAGGATAGTTGAAGAGGCAGACAAGGGCAAGGCGATAAAAGATTAGACTATTTTTCAGAAGGTCATATTGCCTACCAATACCTATGATCATGATCTCTCTTATGGATTTCTGTCCAATGAGTGCTCTACTAGTGGAACAAAGCCATATAACTCAAATAATAGAGCACATTGGACTTAGTGCTCTAAAGGAACCTCCTGAGGAAATCCAAATGAAAAATCATGGATCATTTGTGTTTGGCTCTACAGCACCAACACCCAAAGGGAAGGGAAATGTTATTCCTCAAAGGCATATCCCTAAGATGAAACATGTAACTATGCAGCCCATCTTCCATCATGCTCACAGCTGATGCGCTGACAGCAAGTGTACCAGTCGCACAAGTAGAATAAAAATATGGGAATAACTCCCCAAGTATCGATCTTGAAGGAACGTGGGATAGGGCGCATAATTCTGATGTTTAGGAAAGTTAATTATAAAGATTTAACTAACAAGAGAGCTTGGATTTGGTTTTGAGAAAAAGTAAAAGAAAACTAAATTAACTAATGTGGATTGAAAACATTGCTTCGCTCTGCGAATGGAACTACTGCAGGACACTGTGCACTGCTTCGGTTGGCATATAGAAGAGTAGGCTGACAGATGGAGGGATCACACAAGCGGAGTGAGGGTCGAAAGTACCACGTCACAAAGCATGCCACTAGCAATTGTTAGTGCAGCAACTGATGAGTCCAATATTTACACTATTTTATGGACTCATCCGGGCTAGATTTCACTTGTGTGCACTACATTTTCAAGCTATAATTGCTTGTATTTCACTCGTACATGCTTTCACACTACGCGCACTGTTTAGGTCCGTTTGGTGTGCATTTGTGCTCCATGTTGTTGGGGGTAAGCACATGGTGCTCCCTAACCCTTTTTATGTATTTGGATTGAGCTGGAAGGGTGTTCCTAACTGTGTGATTGCTGTTTGGATTGCTGTGCAGGTGGGTGGATCATCCATTTTGCCCAGATTTCATGTCTGCATGAATTGGACAGTCGTGTGTTTCCTTGGCGCACGATCGATCTGACCATGCGCCTTCATCTAAGGCAAAAAATGGTGTTCTGTCCCCGCTCGTGCGATTTGTTCGCGCAAGGGCAGTTCCCATGTGCATGAGTAAAATCGCACGAGCATCTCTTGTGTCCAAATATGTATATCTCATATTTCCCGTGTGTTTACTTCACGCACGGTTGGACTCAACCATGCGCCAAGGAAATGCATGATCTCCTATTGTGAGCCTGATTTTAAGTTGTCTGGATTTGCCCGTGCATTTTGCACGCACGGTCAGTTTCGACCGTGCGTGAGTAAAATTGCATGGGCGCTCTGCTTTGTCTTCATGGGCTTCCTGTGTGTTTAATAATGCACGGTCCATGCACGGTCGTGCGTTCGACCGTGCGTGACCAATTTTCTAACAGTTTACTAGGAGAGCGAGCTAGTGTCTGCACTATCACTACCGTCAGTGCTAGGTTGAATTAGGAAATATTCTGCGTGTGCGTATCTTTCATTCCAAGGAAACCTTGCCAAAATTCCTCTTGTGCGTCAAGCTACTGCCTACGCTAGCCACTACCACCTGCGACAGCGCCTTCTATAATAGCTTCCCGGAATTGCTCTAATCAGGTATAGCGCATGCGCTAGTGTCTATCGTCGGGGTTAGTGGCCATGCTGGAGTTTTGGATTCAAACTTGGGGGTAACCTTCTTATGTTATCCTTAAGTCATATGACATTATTTCCTGCCCCCTTAAACACACAAGATCAAATACACATTGGATTTGTTATTCTCAAATATTGGAGATGCGGAAGACCATGTTCCAACAAAACTGAGCAAGTTCTTCTTGCATTGCATCAATCCACTGTGGATCATTGTTTGCATCTTCAAATTTTTGTGCTCAAATTGTGATAAGAAACATAAAAAAACATTGCTTCATTTGAGATCCTACTTCTTGTTCGAAATCCAACTACATGCCCCCAATAACTTGTGATGTGGGATGATCCTTTAGAATAACAAACTCTGGAGAAGATGATGCTATCTCATTTAGTTGAGTGATATGATCCGGAACATCTTCAATTGACCTAGAAGGTTGAGTGATGTAAGCTTGATGAGAATCTTCAATTCTTGGCATATCTTCTTCATAAACATTATCTTCTTCTTTATGAGTGCTGGAAATAGGAGCCAATTGAGATAGAATAGGAGATTTTGTAGAGCATGAAGTGTAAGACCCTTTTTTTTGCTTTCAAAATTGGGTCTTATGCCCAGAACCGTCGTTTTGCGGTGACACCAACTCTCGGGAAGGTCACCACTACAAAACGCCGATCCTGCCGGCCATATCGATCACAGAAGAAGAAAAGTATAGAAGAACAAATAGAAGTTCAAGTCCACAAATCACATGCTATATATATAAGTGTCCACATGGTATAACTGAAATAACAAAGGTAACAATAATAAAGGGCGCATGCCCTATACATCATGTCCTCACTACAAGGTCACTCGCGAAAGCAAACTACTAATCACTCACTAATCCCGAAACTGGTGCTCCTGTACTAGACTGGCCCGTCTCCGTCTACACCGGCCTCTGGTGCTGCTGCGTCTCCTCGGTCCCCTAAAATGATATGGTTCACTGACCGTTAGTCAAAAGACTAAGCCACCGTCGTCCCCGCCCCCCCCCCCCCCCCCCCCCCCCCCCCCCCCCTCCGCGACTCCTAGGCACCGCGCGGGGAGGAGGAAAGGAAAGGTATTTGAGGTAGTAAATGGATCAAGCAAATGACAGTGGAACTATACAAGCATGAGTACATATATAAAGAGATCTATTGTATGATAGTAATAACAAAGTAAGAGCAGTGTTATAAATATGGTAAAGTAAACTGCAAGATAAGAACAGGCTACCACATACAAGGTAAAGTGAAGTAAGTAAGAAAGGTAACCTTTGATTTATATGGATGTCCATACAAACCTATAGATCAAGGGGTCGTTTAGCAAGGTCAATCGTATAAAAAGTCTCATACCAATTTATACGATATGGGTAGTGGTTGAAATGCAATGCTTATGCAATGACATGTAGTGTTATGCTAGTTAATGCTATGTTCACACAAGTGCAACACACGCACCCTACTCTATGCGCACAGACCTTTAGTTCCCCCATTTTGGAGCTAGCAAAACTCCCAGGATACTCCTGTAGTGGCAAACGGAAGCGGTGGGTTGGGCCTCGCCCACCTCTAGGTTGGTATTCACACTACCTAACCTAGACCCATCGTACGCCTCAACGCAAAACCACGGAGCGCCTGCGTACTCTTACTGGCTGGACCAACAGACTTTTCTTGGCTAAGTGCAAATCCACACTTGCCGAGTCAGTGTATTAACGTCGGTGTGAACGACCGTCAATACCGAAGACCCACCACATTTTTACGCATGCAGTTATGATTACCATCTATCTTCGAGCCATAAGCTCCCCGGGCTAACCCGCCCGTCACCATAACCTTCCGAGCCTCCGGCTCGCCGGACCAACCCGTCTGCACCTACAACCACCGAGCCTACCGCTTGTAAGACCAAACCAACTGACCTCCTGTAACCACGGGGTGTGGGTGTGTGGATTATTAAGATAATCTTGCATAACAGTTTATCCCTGTAGTTTAGGGTTAATCTTGGACTTCCCGAGGTCGACCCTGTAAGGGGCTCGCAGCGGTACAAGGAGGTGCGATGGGATGACAGCCCAAATCTCCCTTTCTCAAGACAATTAATGTTATTGGTAACTACCTATAAGAATACCCCTCTTATCATTTCACTTGAATTAACCCTAGGTGGCTTATGACTCTCCAGGGGAAAGGTGCATTCATCGCCAATCCCGAGCACAAGCTTGCCCCTTAACTACCGGGCACACTCAACATATAGAATCCTATTGGTGACATCAAATCTCTTCAACCAGACCAAGTACACCAACTACCTTCCATTCCCACCTAGTGGGCTACTAGTTATGTTAAACCTACAGTTTCTACAATACGTAGACCAAATGAGCTATATGAGTTGTATGAGAGGAGGTACTTCAAATATTCATCAAAATGACTCAAAGTTATTACTAGGAGTCTATCAAGATATTATAATTCTAAATCCAGGAGATCGTAATTTTCCTTATTTATTTGGCATTTATTATAATTTCTCCAACATTGGCAAGGTATGAAATTGAACATGAAGTGTAAGATATTCTTATGGTATAGCCCCCACAAAATTATTGAAAATCTATGATATCAAAATAAAAGCAAATATAGAATATCACAATTTTACAGTAAGGTATTGGCCTCCAATTATAATATTAAATAATTATCTAAAATTGGAGATTAATGAAGTAACCACCAACAATACTTGTCCAAATATTATGGTAAAATTACCAGACCTCTATAATGATCAGAAACGTTTACTGACTGAGTTTTATAATTTTTCAAAACCATTTAGTCGCATAAATAAATATTTCAAGAAAATCCAAACTAGAATATATTGTGAAGTAACCTACTGATAAATACCTCAAAAAATTATACAAAAATTCACAGAGCTTACTAATGACCTAAAATTTCCTATCACTAAGTTTCACAATTTTCTAGAGAATATTTGGCCCTTATTTATTTATCATAATCTTAAGGCAAACTAGTTGGCTTGTGAATGAAGTAGTCAATCAACCAATTCAAAAATTACAAAAAATTTACCAGAGATTTATATCATGATTATATGAGCACTAACAAACTTTCATCAACATCTAAGATAAATTGAGCTTGTAAATTCCTCTTATAAGAAAGTTGTTGGGTTTTCTATACCCCTTCATATGGGATGACATATCGAATATGCGCAGCGGAAATAATGACAAGAACAACTCAAAAAGAGATCAACGGATCTTGCGGTTTTTCATGATTCAAGAGAATAAGAAAGCAAATACAATATATAACTTCGTGGGATTGAGTCAATACTCAACCAAAGTGCTCCAAAGAGAAATCCGAAATCTGCTTTGAGTTCTTCAAGGATCGAAAGAGATCGATCCCTCTACAGAAGTCCACACAAGCAAAGGAGAACCCTAGCTTCTTGTCGTACAAGAACTAGGTCAGAGAAGGATGCTCTCAACATCCCCACGGACTGCTAGATCCAATCCAGGGGAGGCGGCGACTGACGGCGGCGACAAGCGGCGGCGGAAGGACGATCGGCGGACGGAACGAGAACGATCGGAACACTTCCGTCTTTTCTCTCTCGCAAAAAGGCTCGATCTGAAAACCCGTGTTTTTCGAAGCCCTAATCACGTTCATTTTATACGCAAGGCATAAAATCGGCTATCCGCAGACCAGAGGGAAAAATAGAAAATCTGTCCAGATTTACATTCGCCGAATTCGACTAATCAAATTAACCGAATTCGGCTAATCACTATAACTGAATTCGACTAATCACAATAACCGAATTTGACTAATCACTATAACCAAATTCGGCGAAACTATTTCGACGAATTCTTCTGTATATAAATTCGGCTATATAAATTCGGCGAAACCATTTAGCTGAATTTGACTTTAGCCGAATTCGTCTAAACCCTTTAGCCGAATTCGTTTAAAGCCTTTAGCCGAATTCATCTAAACCCTTTAGCCGAATTCGTCTAAACCCTTTAGCCGAATTATCTAGTGTAAATCCATTCGTTTAAACCCTTTAAACGATTTCTCGTTGAGACATTCTCAACTAATTCCAAGCAGTCACAGGATTGGTCCTCCACTCATATCCAATATGAGTAAGGCCAACACAATCCTTTCTCCAATTTCTCCAAACGCTTTTATGTGCGACCCTATAGGCTCATATTGCGTTGGCAGCAAGACTAACTGTTGATTGCTTTGAGATCATCTCAGAAACTCCAACAGTCTCCCACTCGATCACAAAGTATCAACAAAAGTCTTACAAACAATGAGCGGCATCTAGCAATACATCATTGCTACCCAAGCAATAAGAGTTCATACCTCATATAAGCCTGTCATGACCAATGTATTAGTGTTGTCATGTCCCTTTGTTCTTTACATCCGGATAGAACTAGAGGCATGGACCGTGTCACCCTCATAATCGTTCAATCCTAGTTTCTTGATCCAGAATAGACTGTCTGAAAATTGGTAAGCTCAATATCATATATTGACTCAACCAAGCATGGCCATGCATTTCTCAATCTCATTCCATCAAGGGGCCCATGGATGTAACTCCTGTCATACAGGAGGACAAATCCCATTTCTGCTCACACA
Source organism: Dactylorhiza incarnata (assembly GCA_033032865.1). Taxonomy (NCBI): domain Eukaryota; kingdom Viridiplantae; phylum Streptophyta; class Magnoliopsida; order Asparagales; family Orchidaceae; genus Dactylorhiza; species Dactylorhiza incarnata. The sequence goes on along the minus strand of JAWHQI010000218.1, from coordinate 4,626,051 downwards.
CAAACATCCAAATGATTCGTAACATACCCAACAACCACCCTTATCGTCAACCTTTCTCAAGAGAAGACTTTAGATGGCATCAAAGTACGCACTTCCTCACCTGATGAATGCTATGACTTCAGGTCAAAGGACCACAAACACCATTGTCACTTGAGACCTACTTGTGACACGTTCATATAACAATCCACAAAGTAGTCTCATGGGGGTCTGTCCAGTACAACTTGTTCTTAACAAGTACCCATGTGATGACTTGATATCACAATATCATGACCTGTGAGAACCGGTCATCAGTCAACGCACATGCTTGTCTTATGGTCTCATCCTCGCCCTAAATTTCTAGGATGATACCTCGACCAGGGACCATTTAAGAATGAAGCTTCATTTAAACATAGATCCTCACATTCAAGTCACGTACTTGAATTCTTATGGAAGCAAACACTCCAAGGGCATTTATTATGCTAATTAATCTTATCAGACAGATATAAATGACATAATAAAAGAACTTGCCATAAAAATAAAATGAAATACATAGTACATTTTACAATTCTTCCAATGAACAAACAACCAACAATTATGCAATCCACAAGGCTCCCACTAAAGATAATCATTCAGGTATCTAATACCCATTGATCTAACATGACCATCATGCTTCTTTTGCGCAAGAGGCTTTGTCAGAGGATCCGCTATATTTTCTTCAGTCGGTACTCTGCATATGCTCACATCTCCTCGATCGACAATCTCTCGAATAAGATGGAAGCGCCGAAGTATGTGCTTGGAGCGCTGATGAGATCTAGGTTCCTTACCTTGTGCAATTGCACCGTTGTTGTCACAGTAGAGAACTACAGGATCAACAATGCTAGGAACTACATCAAGCTCGCTGATGAATTTCCTAATCCATACAGCCTCCTTCGCCGCATTCGCTGCAGCGATATACTCAGCCTCAGTCGTAGAATCGGCAACTGTCTCCTGCTTGGAACTCTTCCAGCTTACAGCTCCTCCATTAAGTCAAAACACAAAACTTGACTTTGACTTTGAGTCATCTCTGTCAATCTGGAAGCTTGCATCCGTGTAACCCTTTACAACGAGCTCTTCCTCTCCACCAAACACCAAGAATGTATCCTTAGTCCTTCTCAAGTACTTTAGGATATTCTTGACTGCGATCCAGTGACCATCACCCGGATCAGACTGATACCTGCTAGTCATGCTTAAAGCATATGAGACGTCGGGTCGAGTACATAACATTGCATACATGATTGATCCAATTGCCGAAGCATATGGAATCAACTTCATGCGGTCCTTATCTTGCAAAGATTTTGGACACTGGTCCTTAGAGAGACTCACACCATGTGACATGGGTAAGAATCCTTTCTTGGACTCAAGCATGTTGAACCGTTTCAACACCTTGTCAATGTATGTACTCTGGGTCAAACCCAGCAACTTCTTCGATCTATCTCTATAGATCTTAATACCAAGTATATAAGTCGCTTCGCCCAAGTCTTTCATAGAAAAGCACTTCCCTAGGTTGTTCTTAACAGTTTGCAGGGTCGGAATGTCATTCCCGATCAACAGTATGTCATCTACATACAATATCAGGAAGACAATAATGCTCCCACTAATCTTCTTGTAAACACAAGGCTCATCTTCGTTCTTGATGAAACCAAACTCTTTGATCTTCTCATCAAAACGCAGATTCCAACTTCGAGAAGCTTGTTTCAATCCATAAATGGATCGATTCAACTTGCATATTTTAGTGGCTTCACTTGGAGATACAAAACCCTCGGGTTGTGTCATATACACTTCCTCAAGGAGGTTTCCATTAAGGAAAGCCGTTTTGACGTCCATTTGCCAGATCTCGTAGTCATAATACGCAGCAATAGCAAGTAGAATTCTGATGGACTTGACCATTGCTACAGGGGAAAAGGTTTCATCATAGTCAACACCATGAATTTGCCTGAAACCTTTAGCCACCACCGGCCTTTGAATGTCTGTACATTCCCATCCATGTCGGCCTTCTTCTTGAAGACCCACTTGCACCCTATGGGTCGAACCCCTTCAGGTGGTTCCACCAAGGTCCAAACTTGGTTTGTGTACATGGAGTCCATTTCAGATTTCATGGCCTCAAGCCATTTCTCAGAGTCTGGTCCATTCATAGCCTCTTGGTAGGTTGCAGGCTCATCATCATGATCCATAAGCAACACATTACCTATTTGAGTCATGAGAAATCCATATCTCTCAGGCTCAAATCTTGGTCTACCAGATCTACGTAGGACTTGTGTTTCTTGAGCAGGCTCTCCAGCTACAACATCTTGTAGTCCTTGCTCAGGTTCCAATTCTGGTTCGTTCATTGTTTGTGGCTCTTGAACTTCTTCAAGTTCTACCTTTGCAGTCTTTCTGGATAAGAACTCTTTCTCCAAAAAGATGCCAGTCCTTGCGACAAACACTTTGCCCTCAGACGGTAAGTAGAAGTAGTATCCTTTGGTTTCCCTAGGATACCCCACGAGATAACATTTATCCGATTTGGGTTCCAGCTTGTCAGGCATTTGATGTCGCACGTATGCCTCACAGCCCCAAATCTTGATGAACGACATACTGGGACGCTTCCCAGTCCATATCTCATATGGTGTCTTTAGAACCGTTTTCGTTGGAACTCAATTTAGTGTGAAAGCAGCAGTCTCTAAAGCAAAACCCCAAAAGGAAATGGGCAAATCTGCATGACTCATCATCAATCGCACCATGTCTAACAAGGTATGATTCCATCTAACAAGGTATGATTCCATCGCAAAATGATATGATCATGTATTAAAATTCAGCAAAAATAAAATAAATGTCCTATATATGATTGTATAGTACTTTTTTATTTACTTGATTATCCGGCTAACTCATGTGCTCATAAATTGCACTCTAGTTGCACTCATTGTACATATTGGAAATTGAACATCTTTGATATAATTCACAATTATAACATGACTATTTAGTGAACTATGTGATGTAGGACAATGAAATTGTTTCTTTCTAGCATATATTTACATATACGACTTACTTGTCTTCAGTTGCTTCATTAAAGTTTAGTGCAACTACTAGCAGCAACCCAAACATGGATCCTTTTTCCGTAAATACAGCACGCGCACTTAAATGGGCGCGTTCACTCATAGTATCGGAGGTATATAATTGATTTTTGATGACTTCGTGTTCTCTTTTCATATATAAGTACCTTAACAGTGTGATCCCTTTACATTTTAGATAAAAGAAGGTTAAGTTGCAAACTCTCCACGACTAACCTTCAGAATAAAACTTCAACAAAAGTCCATTTTGGATTAGCTAAAACAAAAGTCCATTTTGGAGTCGCCCATCACAAGCTTTCTCATTGCCCTTCTCTGGCCGACTGGTTTTAACTAGAAACATGTTGAGAAGATTTTGGGTTTTCATTCATGTTTCAAAACCTCTTTTTACTAAATTTTTTGGGAAATACTCCATCAAAAAAGTTGATTGACGATCAGTAGCGTGATCTAGACACAGTTTATGTTGGCCAAACTTGCATGTAATAGGATTTCTATTTCCAGGCCCATTTTACTCTTATTACACTCTTGAAATGATGTCCAAAGAGCTCAACTAAGGGATATAGCATTATATAAGAAATGCATTTGTTTCTACCCAAAAATAAAAAAAATAAAGCAATAGCGCGCACAATCAGAGTAAAAAAGTGTTTCAAAAAAAAGTTAGCTTAAATATTCATGTTTACCATCACTTATAATATGTATGTTATCGATCCCTTCGAGCATGTATGTGAAATATGTTCAAAAATAGCAGCAGTAGGAGTTTATGCACAATCAAAACCTGCAAATAATGCATGTTTGCTGTATAAAACAATACCGGTGCGAGTTCTTATAATGTATTGACACACCTATTTGTTAGAAATTACAGAACATGCATGGAAATCGTAAAATTAAAATAAGGAAATATACCTGGAGGCATTAACGCAGATCAGAGGAAGAATATTGAAGAGAGGAGGGTAATTGAGGAGGAGCACATGTGCAGTACGTGGCATCAATGTTGATCTTCTGGCGGCGTCAAAGAGGGCTCGAGGGTTTTTGATGGGGAGGGTGACAAATTTGAACTTCTGGCGGCGCAGCGTTGAAGTAGGCTTTAGCTTCCGGCGGAGTCGAAGAGGGCCTGAGGGTTTTCGATAGAGACGATCAAGAGTTCTATCTTCATAGACATCGCGATCATCCTCACGCCGAAAGAGTCGATGATTGTCAAGGTGCTACTCTCCAGTGAGCACGCTTGCATACACGCTGATGGAGGAGAAGACGGCAGCCCTGCTCCGTTGATCCGCTGCTCCACTCATCCTTGTCTCACCGCGCCGTTCTCGTGCCCTAATTTCTTTGGAGGAGAAGACAGGATAAAGGAAGGCTCGCCGAATGGGATCGGCACCGAATGGGGGGGGGGAAATAGAAAATGAGCGATGGTATTACGCAAAAACGTGGTTCATGGTCTGCAGTGGCAAATACTTGGAGTATTAACCATGGGTTTTTTCTTGCCGTGGCTATTACCAACGTATTAACCATGATTTTTTATTGTCATGGATAATATATAATTATTAGCCACACTTTTTTGCAGCCGTGGCTAAAACCTAATTATTAGCCACGATTTTGCAATCATGGCTAATACTATTGTATTAGCCACGGATTTTTAACCCTGGCCAAAAAAAGTGTAGCTAATACTCAGTTTTCTAGTAGTGACCTTAGGTCGAATTGATCTTGACCTTAGGTGGAGAAAAACTCAACACCTCTAGTCGAGCCGAGCTCGACCTGAAGTGGGAGGCAAACCTTTCTCCACTCAACAACCCTCCTATGAGCCGAGCTCAACTGGAGGTGGAGAAAGCTCAACACCTTAGGACGAATTGATCTTGACCTGAGGTGGAGAAAAACTCAACACCTCTAGTCGAGCCGAGCTCGACCTGAGGTGGGAGGCAAACCATTCTCCACTCAACAACCCTCCTATGAGCCGAGCTCAACTGGAGGTGGAGAAAGCTCAACACCTTAGGTCGAATTGATCTTGACCTGAGGTGGAGAAAAACTCAACACCTCTAGTCGAGCCGAGCTCGACCTTAGGTGGGAGGCAAAATCTTTCTCCACTCAACAACCCTCCTATGAGCCGAGCTCAACTGGAGGTGGAGAAAGCTCAACACCTTAGCTCGAACTGATCTTGACCTGAGGTGGAGAAAAACTCAACACCTCTAGTCGAGCCGAGCTCGACCTGAGGTGGGAGGCAAACCTTTCTCCACTTAACAACCCTCCTATGAGCCGAGCTCAGAGGTGGAGAAAGCTCAACACATTAGGTCGAATTGATCTTGACCTGAGGTGGAGAAAAATCAACATCTTCCCGCACCCACTGGGGGCGGAGGACCAGCCCGCATCCCAGGTGCTTACCTTCACCATGAGGTAGAGGAACTCAACCAACTTATCAAAGCAACTGAGGAGAGACCCAACCCACGTCTTAGGTGCTTACCTTCACCTAGAGGCAGAGGAACTCAACCAACTTATCAAAGCAACTGAGGCAGAGATCCAACCCACGTCTTAGGTGCTTACCTTCACCTAGAGGCAGAGGAACTCCACCAACTTATCAAAGCAACCGGGGTAGAGATCCAATCCACATCTTAAATGCTTACCTTCACCTAGAGGCAGAGGAACTCCGCCAACTTATCAAAGCAACTGAGGCAGAGATCCAACCCACGTCTTAGGTGCTTACCTTCACCTAGAGGCAGAGGAACTCCGCCAACTTATCAAAGCAACTGAGGCATAGATCCAACCCACGTCTTAGGTGCTTACCTTCACCTAGAGGCAGAGGAACTCAACCAACTTATCAAAGCAACTGAGGCAGAGATCCAATCCCCGTCCGAGGTGCTTAGCTTACCTAGAGGTAGAGGAATTCAACATCTTTTCGAACCAGTTGGGGGAGGAGTACCAGTCCACGTCCTAGGGGCTTAGCTTGCCTGGAGGCAGAGGAACCCCGCACCTTCCCAAACTAGTTGGGGGCGAAGTACCCGTCCACGTCCTAGGGGCCTAGCTTACCTGGAGGTAGAGGAACTCAACACGTTTCAAACCCACTGGAGGTGGAATACCCATCCACGTCCTAGGGGCTTAGCTTTCCTGGAGGTAGAGGAGCTCATCATCTCTCCAAGCCACTTACTCAAGAAGCGAGTCGACCCGATGAGTCTCCCATCTGTCGACATGACTGAGCCCGGCAAATGGTCTTTAGTCGGGGATTTCACCAATCAGTCGACCCGATGAGTCTCCCATCTGCCGGCATGACTGAGCCCAGAGAATGGTCTCTAGTCGGGGATCTTACCAATCAGTCAACCCGATGAGTCTCCCATCTGTCGGCACGACTGAGCCCGGAGAATGGTCTCTAGTCGTGGATCTTACCAAATGGGAGCGGAGTACCCATCCACGTCCTAGGTGCTTACCTTCACCTGGAGGAAGAGGAACTCAACACCTTCCCCAAGCCACTTAGTCAAGTAGCGATTCGACCCGATGAGTCTCCCATCTGCCGGCATGACTGAACCTAGAGAATGGTCTCTAGTCGGGGATCTTACCAAATGGGAGCGGAGTACCCATCCACGTCCCAGGTGCTTACCTTCACCTGGAGGCAGAGGAACTCAACGCCCTCCCAATATGCGGTCCCAGCCCTTGAATGTTTACCAACCTCTGCCCTCATGGGCTAGAGTAACTATTATGAGCTGAAGTAAGAGATTTTTCCAAGGATAAAATCAATATTTATTAAGGATAAAAGCGCTTTAGATCATCGCCACTCCAAGTGTTGCCGAGGGGGATTCCTTCAACATTCTGAAAGAGATACCCCCAGGACTTCAGGGCTTCCAGGACTACATAGGGTCCTTCCCAATTGGGTTGGAGCTTTCCTACGTTCGCCGATCTTCCCACGGCATCGACCTTCTTGAGGACTAGATCTCCTGGGACGACCTGCTTGATTCTAATATTTTTATCAAAATACCTGGCCATCCGACGCTTCACCTCCTCCTGCCAAATTGACGCGAGGTCTCGGAGCTCTTCAACCACGTCCAGTGAGAGCCGTTGTTCCTCTTTGTTGTCCATCCTCCAGTCTTCGTCACCCTCCTGGGCGGCCACAACCCGGGGGGATCTGACCTCGAATTCCATGGGGAGCACTGCCTCAGACCCATGAGAGAACTTGAATGGTGTTTCCCCTGTCATCGTGTGGGTGTCGTTCTCAAGGCCCACAAGACCGAGGGAAGCTGCTCCACCTAGTTCCCTTTCAAGTTCTCCACTTTCCTCTTCAGCAGGTTGACTATGACTTTGTTTGCCGCCTCGACCTGCCCATTGCTCCGAGGATGATGAATGGAGGCGAAGCGAAGATCGATGCCCAACTGACTGCAAAAGCTAATGATCTCTTCACTCGCGAACTGTGGTCCGTTATCCGTCACTATGGCGAGGGGAAGCCCGTGCCTGCAAATTATTTCTCCCCAAATAAAATTTCTTATTACCTGCGAGGTTGTTTTTGCCAAAGCTTTGACCTCCACCCATTTGGAGAAGTAGTCTATCATGACCAGATGGAACCTCCTTTGACCGCTTGCCTGAGGGAATGGGCCGACCAAGTCCATCCCCCAGATGGTGAAGGGCCAGGGTGCTGTGATTGTCCTGAGCCTTTGCGCAGGTTGGAGCTGGAGCGGCGCGAAGAGCTGACACTTCTGACACTTCTTTGCAAACTCCGTGGTGTCCTTGCGAAGGGTCGGCCAGAAGTACTCCTGCCTCAACACCCTCTTCTCTAAGGTTTGGCTTCCGGAGTGGCTTCCGCATTCTCCGGAGTGGATTTCTTCCAAGACCTTTGGGACTTCATCTTCTACCATACACCTTGCTAGGAGCCCGGTTAGGGTCTTCCTATATAAGCTCCCCTCTCGAATCAGGTAGTATGCTGACTTGTACCGAAACCGTCTCTTATCGGGGACCCCTTCCGGGAACTTACCTGAGGTTAGAAAAGTAAGGATCGGGTCCACCCACGAGACCCCTTGATCGATCTCCATAAGCTCCCCTTCCTCGATGGACGGGCAAAACAACTCGGTCACCATTCCCCCTGCTCGAGGTCGGCACTTCGCCAACTAATCTGCCCGAGAATTTTCCTCCCTCAGAATATGCTGGATGGAGAAAGTGCGGAACCTCCCGATGAGGTCTTTAACCTTTGTCAGATACCTCTGGAGGGTCGGCTCCTTCGCTTTGAACTCTCCCTGGACCTGGGAGGCCACCACCATCAAATCCATGAAAACCTTCACATCCCGGATTCCTAGTTCCTTTGCCAGCCGAATCCCAACCACCACTGCTTCATACTCGGCCTGGTTGTTGGTTACAGGGAATCGAATGTCGATCGCTTGCTCGATCCTCGTCCCCTGCGACTGACCAGGACTACCCCTCCGCCGAGGGAGTTTTTTCCCGATGCCCCGTCTGCGAACACCTCCCATGCCATCAACCCGGTGGTTTCCAAAACATCCACCTCGATCACATACTCTGCCAGAAAATCCGCCACTGCCTGCGCTTTCATTGACAGCCGAGGGACGAAAGTGACATCGAACTCGCTAAGCTCAACTGACCACTTTGCCAACATCCCAGAGTGCTCCACTGCTTCCATAATGTTGCGAAGGGGGTGATCGGTCACCACTCTTATCGAATGAGCTTGGAAATAGGGACAAAGTTTCCGCGCTGAGATGAGTAACGCGAATGCCAGCTTCTCCAGGACAGGATACTTGAGCTCCGCCTTTTTCAGGACTCGGCTGACGTAATAGATCGGCAGCTGCTTCTTCCCCTTATCCCTGACCAGGACTGAGCTAACTGCCTCGACTCCTACCCCTAGGTAAAGAAAAAGGTCTTCTCCTTCTCTCGGACCCTGGAGCAAAGGAGCCCGCATCAGCTGTTCCTTCAATGCCTGAAAGGCCTTCTCGCATTCTGGCGTTCACTCAATCTTGTGACCTTGCCGCAGAGCTCTGAAGAATGGAGAGCACTTCTCCCATTCTCTGGAGATAAACCGGCTCAACCCTGCCAACTTTCCTGTCAACTTTCCTGTCAACTTTTGAATCTCTTTCGCACTCCTCGGCGACCCCAACTCCAGGATGGCTTTGACCTTGTCAGGGTTGGGCTCGACCCCCACCGGGGTGAGTAGGTGGCCTAGGAACTTTCCCTGACTTGCCCCGAAGACGCACTTAGAACGGTTGAGTCTCATCTTGAACCTCCGAAGGGTGGCAAAGGTCTCCTCCAAGTCCTGCAGATGAGATGCTATGTCCCTACTTTTAACCATCAAGTCATCTACATAGACTTCCAGGTTGCGCCCCTTCTGCTCCTTGAAGACTCGGTCCATCATCCTTTGGTACGTTGCTCCTGCGCTGCTCAGCTCGAAAGGCATCATCTTGTAACAGTAACACCCATCATCCGTGATGAAAGAAACGTCCTTAACATCGGGCAGATGCATTCATATTTGATGGTAGCCGAAGAACGCATCCAAGAAACTCATCACCGGGAAGCCGACAGCTGAATCCACCAACGCATCAATCTGAGGCAGAGGATAACAATCCTTAGGACAAGCCTTGTTCAATAGGGATAAGTCCACACACATTCTCCACTTCCCGTCTCCCTTCTTTACCATTACCATGTTAGAAACCCATCCTGAGTATTGGATCTCTTCCACGAACCCTGCCTCTAGCAGTTTTCCTACCTCCTCTCTGATCGACCCGGCGGGGGTAGACGACACATTCCTCTTCTTCTGGCGAATAGGGCGGACGCTTGGGTCGAGTTTGAGGCGGTGACATGCCACCTTCGCATCGACACCTGGCATCTCTGCAGCACTCCATGCGATGATGTCCATATTCTGCTGGACACATCTTTGGATCCTCTCTTGATCCTGCTCATTCAGTCTTCCGCTGATTCGTATCTTCTCCATCCCTCCCCTACCGCTAATGACATCCCTCTATATCACTTCCTCCGCCACCTCCAACTTGGTCTGATCATCTGACAACTGATCTGCCTTCCCTGCTTCACCTTCTCCTGTCAACGGTCGCGACCCGTTAGGAGGAGGTGAGTTCCTTGGCTCTTTGCTTCCATCCACGAGACTTGCTCAGAGCTTTCCGAACTAGATGCGTCCATGCTCACCACACCAGAATGTTGAAACCAGAGAACTGGTCTCGACGTTCGAAAGGGAGATGCAGCTAACCCTTACTTGACCTGAGCTAGACCCTTGACCAGTCACTAAGAATCGAAGAACTGAACCCTTGGAAAACTTCTGAGTCCACAAACGAACCCCTTAAGCTGCAGCGTGGAGGTCCCACCACATACCCGGAAGTTCACAAGGAACTTCCCCTCCCAATCCAATGCTGAGCCTGGGCACCTTGGAGGGCACTAAGGATCACCTCACCGTCCACCTTCAATGACAGGGGGAGGGGAGGGGTAGAGCTTGCTCACACGCGAGGGAGGGGGGGGGGGGGGGGGGGGGGGGGGTTACCAACAACCCTTCCCAAGGTGCCCATGGGGGTCTATTCATAGACTTCCCAAAAAATGGTCTGCAAATAGCCTAGTTCCGCTATTTGAAAACACTATCTGCACCCCCTAATAGCCCATTAGGAAGGGCAAGAGGGAGGCAAGAGAGGGGTGAGTGGGGGGAGCCTCCCCCACTCGCCAGCCATAAGGGGCGAGTGGGGGGAACCTCCCCCACCCGCCGGCCACAAGGGGCGAGTGGGGGGGGCCTCCCCCACTCGCCGGCCACAAGGGGCGGGTGGGGGGAGCCTCCCCCACTCGCCGGTCGCAAGGGGTGAGTGGGGGAGCCTCCCCCACTCGCCGTCCACAAGGGGCGAGCGGGGAGCCTCCCCCACTCGTCGGCTACAAGGGGCGAGTGGGCGGAGCCTCCCGTACTCGCCGGCTACAAGGGGCGAGTTGGGGGATCCTCCCCCACTCGCTAGCCACACAAGAGGCGAGTGGGGGGAGCCTCCCCCACTCGCCGGCCACAAGGAGCGAGTGGGGGAGCCTCCCCCACTCGCCGGCCACAAGGGGCGAGTGGGGGGAGCCTCCCCCACTCTCCGGCCACAAGGGGCGAGTGGGGGGAGCCTCCCCCACTCGCCGGCTACAAAGGGTGAGTGGGGGGAGCCTCCCCCACTCGTCGGCTACAAGGGGCGAGTGGGGGGAGCCTCCCCCACTCGCTGGCCACACAAGGAGGGCCTCCCTAGTCCTGTTCGGTCTCAGTCGCTTCCGAGAGGTCGACCCACTTGCCTAGGTCACCTTCTCTATCATGACCTTATCCGTGTCGGGTCACACCGATTCGGAAGATATGAGGGTTGTACAATACTGATATAAAAGGACCTTGTACAAAATTTCATAACATTTCAATATCAATAATTCAGGGAATTAATTTCTTAAGCTATGGGTCAAAATACCGCTTTGTGAAGGAAGCTTGTTATTTACTCGAGGATTAATTATAACAAAATTTCCAGAGCTCTTTGCTGATGTGAAAAGTTTGTATACAAAATTTCACAACATTTCAGTGAGCTTCGACCCTATATTTACTCACTTGGGGTCTGTGTGACCAAAACATGTGAAGTCAACTTTCCTAGGGAAACTAACCCCAAGGTTAATGATTTTCACTATAGAGTATTGTATTATGATCCTAAGTGTATGGTTTAAACTTCATAAAAGTTGACCAAAGGAAAACCCTTAAACTCTCATGTAAACCTAGTGCTACATGGTCATGCTATAAGCACACCAATTCTCTTGCACTTGCTTGTGAAGTAAACTAACGTTCAGAGGTCCAATTGACCTAAAATTTTAACCATGGTCTACTATATGCATGAGCACCCTCCCAAAGGAGATTTGGTGTGATTTTAGCCCAAACCACTCATATTATACACCATATATAATTTATTAAATTTCTACTAAAACCATAAAGAAATGTGCCCCAACAATTCTGATCTCTGGGCATATAGTAGATCTAGGGTGCATACTCATATGGTTAAATTATCAGCCTCATAGCATTTATTATGTAAAAGTTATTCACATTTAAGGTATGTCCTTCACTAGGACCAGCCTTACTAAATCTGTCCTACTGATAGGTGTAGGGCTCCAAATGGTGTGATCTCACTTTCTAAGGATAGTAGACACAAATTCCTACAAAATTTATCTCAGCTAACTTTTCATTTTATGAGATCTAAGGGCCTCAAAATTGGAGAGCAAAAGGTCTATTTTACTAGGGTAAAACGGCCTTTTGGTGTGACCTAAGTAAAGACTTTTCTATCGATCATTAAAACATAGGTCTACTCATATGTAAGGGTCCAATTGAGTCAAAACTTTACCATAGACTAATATACACATAATCACCTTACCAAGGGAATTTGGAGTGATTTGACTTCATATAGCCCGAAATTTATACCATGCATGTTTTATGAAAGTATCATAAAAACTATAGAAAGGTCTTTCCAAAAATTCCCACTTTTGGGCAGTGTATGTATTTGGGCATGACTCATGCATGACCCAAAAATTTCATCCTACTTGGAGTTGTAGAACTCCAAGATTCACTAAATTCAATTTGGGTGTTATATGCACACCATTTTTCGTAACTAAGGTCTAGGAAATCCAAGTTGGTACCAAACTAATCCAATAAACAAAAGGATTAGCCCCCGTGCATTTTGGGCTAAGTTTCTTTGGTATCGTTAAGATATATTCGTCCTAGATATGTGTTGGGAACAGAGCCCTGCAATCTTCCTGATTTGAAGAAGTGCTCAGCTCAATGATAAATGCAAGTTGTATTTAACATTCCATCTAGTTTATGCTTGCAGAGATCGACAATATGTCATGTGCTTTAACTTCACTAAGCACTATATCGTCGAGATGGAAAGGGAGATCTAGTTGACAAAGAATGCTTATCATTGTAATGATGAGCAAAGCAATCGCTGAGAAGATGAAGTATCGTCGACATCAACAAAGAGGGCATACTGTCAAGAAGAGTAGATATCGTCGTAAAGAAGTCTTGTTGCTGACAAGGCTAAGGTTGACTGATGAAATTGGATATCGACATGAAGAAGGCATGTCGTCGAGAAAATAATAAGATCACGACTACATGCTGCAAGAAGGAAGATCACTACGACACTGACAGAGGAAGCAGATCGTCGAATATGCAGAACCACTGAGATATCTTTTATCGACGAGATACCGGCGTCAGCAGCTGAAGAAAGAAGACATCTTACTGTCGTCGAGATATACTCCATGTCATCGTAACGATGGAAATATCATCGAGACAGATTCAAATCTTCCGGACGCGCTGTCAGCAATTAATGTCGCCGCCTGATTGTCCAATCAGCGCCTGCTATGATGGATGGGCGTCTGACAGGAAAGGAAAGTGAATATGACCGTTATACGGCTTGTCCATTCTATAAAAGGGAACAGTGTTGCCCTAGAAAAGGGAACTTGGAGTGCAAGAAAAGAAAAAAAAATTCGCCGTTCTTCAATCGAACAGTACATCTTTGCAGAGAAGAAGAAGAAACAAGAACACTCAATAGAATCGGTCATCTTCATCGACTGAAAAGAAGCCACTCAACATCAGGCTAAAGTAGAAGATTGAAGAAGGAGCTGAGCCGTAAAGATCAAATCAAAAGCGTCCTCTTCAACCGTAAGAAGCCACTCTTCATCAGGCTAAGTTGTTGATCAACATCAGGCAGAAGAAACAGTGCATATCTATAATTACTTGTAAGGCTTGCGGGCCAAATTGTCTAGCTTGAGGGCTGGAGAGCTGTGAGGCTTGAGGGCCAGGGCAGTGCACTTGCGGGTGCGTCTTGTCGAGCTTGCGGGCTCGGGACCAGTAGGGAATTGCGGGTCTAGGCTGTTGGGACTTGCGGGTCCGTGTGGTAGGGCTTGAGGGCCTGAGTGTCGAGCTTGCGGGCTCGGGGGCAGTAGGGGCTTGAGGGCCTAGGCTGTTGGGACTTGCGGGTCCGCGTTGTAAGGCTTGAGGGCCTGAAGCTCTTGGCAGAGTTTGCCGAGCCCAGCACACTGCTGGGTAGGCGCAGAGGGAGAGAGGACTACTCAAGACACCCGGTCTTGAGGAACCTCTATAGATCATTGTGTGCTTTCTGTGGTTTGTTCTTTATTTCTTAGATCTATTAACCAGAAAGTAAGAAAAACTAAAAGGGGGATATTATACAAAGAAAAACCTATTTACCCCCCCCCCCTCTAGGTGTTTAAGTAGACACCCCAATAAACAACAAGTAGTATCAAATCTAGGTTGTTCAACGAAGAGCCTAACAGCTTGAACAGATCTGCCTAAGGAGAGTCTACTTACCATTAGCTATGGAATCAAGAATAAGTATTTGCTCTAGAAAAAACTATCTCTTATGGAAAATAAAAGTTAGAATATTCATGGAAGCACTAGATCCACGGATGTTTCAAGTCGTTCAAGAAGGGCAAAATTTTATCAAACCCTTGCCCAAGAAGATGACTGAAGATGAGATCATCTTAGTCAACTTAGACAAGAAGGCCCAGAGCATCATAGCATGTGCAGTTGATACTCCTACCTTAGATCAAATTACTCACTGCACTACATCCAAGGAAATGTGGGAGTCATTAGCAACCCTCATGGAAGGATCACCAGAAGTTAGAAGCACTGCAGCTGAAGGGAAAATTAAGACTTACGTGATAATGGCTCAGGTAGTTCAGACACAGAGGAGGAGGCTCGGTATGGACTGACTGCCCTATCTGAGTTAGAGGTAGAAATTCAGGATAAGACAACACCAGAACAGGTAGGAATAAGGGCTCCATTGTCTAATACTGATTCAGATTCCGAAGTTTGTCTCACGGAAAATTATGAGGTTCTTCTAGACGAACTCAGAAGGAGCAAGGAACTCTGCAGGAAGCAAACCGATGAGATCTCAACTCTCCAAGCCAGAAACTTCGGCCTCTTGGAAAAGACTGATAGGCTGACTTTGGAGAACGCAGATTTCTGTCAGCTCAAAAGAGACAATAATGCTAGCTCAAACATGGATCTGATAACCAAGTTTGGGAAAACCATGAAAGCTCTGGTTGACAGCAAAGAACTATGTCACTCTCTAACCAAAGAAATTGTGCTTCTAAAGAAGGACAGGAACCTGCCTCGACTGCCGAAACTCAGAGCCAATCAAGTTACTGGAGTGAAGAACTTCCCCACAAAAGGGAGAACTGGAATCAAATCCTCAATACCGGAGCCAACCCCTCCACCGGATAAAGGCAGCAGTTTCAGTCAAGGAGGGAGAAGGACGCTGCTAGTCACCTCCAAAGTGAGTCATGAAAAAGGAATTACAAGGGAACAGGAGCTCAGTTGGTCCAAGAGAACGAAGGGACCTTTGCAAAGGACTGACTTTCACAAAAGAAGCAGGAGTGGGAAAATCACACCTCTGATCAATGCAATTCTACTTCCTACAGGCACTCCTTTCGCCCACAGAAGAATCATACACTAACCGACAACAAGAGGATAAGGCACGACAGATTTAACTGTTGGTGCTGCGGTAAGACGGGGCACTTTACAAGTAATTGTTGGCACAATCCAGTTGCTCCAAGGGTAACAAATGCTAAACCTATAAATAATTTATTTCACAATCATTATGTATATCTGAGGGCAGTGAAATCCATCATACCCTTCAGAACTAATAATTTCCCAGGACCCAAGTTCGCTTGGGTTCCTAAGGGCTTGTAACCATATTTTGCAGGGAGTCCTAGTGCCCACCAGAAGCAAATCTGGGCTTTGGACATAGTAGTTGTTCTGACTCATTGTCAGAATAGCAAAGTCTATTTAATAATAAAATTAGTGCAGGTTATTTTGAAAAACAAGGAGCCCAACAGGTGGATTGATCCTGATATCTAGAATCGTCGATCATTACGACGATATGATATGTGCTAAGACATAAAAAATTCGAGATGAGAAAATGCATATCCAAGGAACATATCGACGATATACGCGCTTTGAGATAATTAAGCTATTTGTCTCGGGATTATATGGGTCCATCGGAGCCGTCTGATCGCTTTTGAAAGGTACGCGCCTCTTTACCTACCGACACTATAAATAGAGTGAATGTTCAAAAAAAAAATTATGCTATCATTTGCCCTAAGCCACTCCGTCGACAAACCCTCGCCTACGTTGACGTGCTGCCTTCACTCTCACTCTGAATCAATGGATCCAAATAAAGAAGAGGTGATCTCAGGCTGTGAACTTCAGCGCGGAGGATTCAATGCCTGCTCCGAGGAAATTAGGTCAGTAATAGGACTGTTGGAGGCATCAGGACTGGAATATGTTCTATGTGAACCTTCTGTTCTTCTCCACCAAGAATTGGGCGAATTCTTCGCCAACGCAAAACTCAATCACAATGAATCACGGATAAAGTCCCTGGTGGGAGGCAAGAAAGTTAAGATATCTGCGAATAGCCTCGGTAAATCTCTGAATCTGCCAAGAATCGAAGGGGAGGAGGAAGAAGATGAACTGACCTCCGAAGAAATGTCTGCTAGCTACAAATGGTGTGGGCACACAGGGAAGACCTACGGGTCTATCAAAAGAGCTGAATTCACTCAGAAGGGGAAGCTGCTGGCCGACATTGTTGGCAAAGTGTTATTGTGCAAGCCTGGTTCCCACGACCGCATATCCAAAGACATGTTTGCTGTCATGGCCCGAATCATTCACTCTAAGAAAACCGACTGGAGTGAGTTCCTCTTCCAGAGAGTAAAGAACACCGTGAAGACCCCCTCCTATGGGAGAATATTGTCCCTTTTCTTTCTAAACATCCAGGGTGATGTGTTGCAAAAGAGAATGGGAGTACCTCTTCACTACTCCAAGAAATTAGATGCAAAGATGCTGGACCGATGGGACAGGTCCATCCCCAAACCATCCTCTGATGTACAACCAGCTCCAAAGAAGTAGAAGAAACCAGCAGCCCAAAGAAACCCCTCCTCCGAAGAAGAGTCATCAAGCAGCTCTGATGACATCCCACCACACCCACACCATTCCGCTCAATCCGGAGGTGAACCATCCACTGGTATCAAAGAACATATCCCTGTCTCAACTCCTGAACTTGCTTCCACAGAGATTAGTGAAAATACGTGAAACACCATTGGAGGAAATGAGCCCGTTGAGGGGGAGCCTCAATTCAGGGGCTCATCCCAAAATGATGACATGATCCCTAAGAATGCTCGAGTTGAGGGGGAGATCGATCTGGAGCACTCTGGCCCAAAAGATCGAGATACAACGCCTGAGCCAACAGCAGACATCACTCTCTCCAATTGCCGAAAGTTAGCTGTTGCGAGCAAAATTGTCTCATAGCTCCAAGTGAGCCCCTACCAGAAGTCCCTAAGGGGAAGGCCAAAGTTACAACGCATATCAGTGAAGAATCATCTGAAGATGTCAGTAAAGCAGACTCGCAGGGACGAGGAGATCAGGAGGGACAAACTGCTGAGCCATCTTCGGCTCAGACAGGTTCGCTATTCCACATGATATCAACATTACTTAATGATTAGCGACAACATCTAGAGCAATTTATAGTAAAAACCGTGAATAGTTTAAGAGAGGAAGTGAAGGGAGAAATTAAGAAGGTAAAGAGCGACATACATGACCTGAACACTCAATGCGCTCAATTCTATTCTATGGCAGCTCCTGCTATAGATAAGATGAATGAGGAGGTTAATAAAGTGGGACATCAAACCCATAAAATCTTGACCAGTCAAGAAACCTTCTCGAATAATGTACATTATTGTTTTGAGCAGATGGAGACAGGTGCTGCAAATAACAGAGATCAAATTCTGACCAGGGTGAATGAGAATGCTCACACCCTAGATGCTCATCTGCTTGAAGTAAGAAATAATCTAGATGTCACTGAGCAGACCCTGGTTGAACGGCTTAATCTAGTCAAAGACAGCCTGGAAGAGCACATATCTGAACAAGCCATAAAGGGGGAGAATACAATAATAAATGCCAGTTCACATCAAGCGATGTGGATCACAAATCAGATAAAGCAGACAATGAATCAACCTCCATCAGTATATGTAACTGTCGCTCCTTCTGCAAGCACTGACTCTGATGAGTATGGGATGGAATTTGGAGAATCAGCCACCTCCAGAAAAAGAAAGAGAATTCACAGCAACCAGTATAGGGAAAAGAGACTGAGGGAAATTGAGCTGGATCCCCAATCTGTAAGTTGGAGTCCAGCATCAAGAGAAATAATAACAGAATCGTGGATTCAATTTGGACACTCACAGGAGGATTATCAGAGAGTATACCACTCGGTTGACTGGGATAGACATTTAAAGCAGCTGGAAAGGAGGAAGAACCACAAGCTAGCATTCCCACAAGGTCCTCCTCCTTCTCCTAAGAAGTTTCCTCTACCCATCAACTACCATCAAAGGCGGAGGCAGAAAGCCAAAGGAGCAAGCGGCAGCAGCAGACGCTGATGGGCAACAAACTAAAATCCTAAATTGTCTTGTTAGGGCAAAATGAATGCGCATGATTATTCTTGAACATTTAATTTATTTTGAAGAACACTTAACCCATTTATATGATTGTTGCTATATGTGTGATTTCATTATCTGAAATGTTATATCTTTTCATAGATGGCATTTATCATTGTGTGGGTTATGACTTCTTCAAATAGGGGTAGATTGTTGGGAACAGAGCCCTGCAATGTTCCTGATTTGAAGAAGTGTTTAGCTCAATGATAGATGCAAGTTGTATTTAACATTCCATCTAGTTTATGCTTGCAGAGATCGACAATATGTCATGTGCTTTAACTTCACTAAGCACTATATCGTCGAGATGGAAAGGGAGATGTAGTCGACAAAGAATGTTTATCGTTGTAATGATGAGCAAAGCAATCGCTGAGAAGATGAAGTATCATCGACATCAACAAAGATGGCATACTGTCAAGAAGAGTAGATATCATCGTAAAGAAGTCTTGTCACTGACAAGGCTAAGGTTGACTGATTAAATTGGATATCAACATGAAGAAGGCATGTCGTCGAGAAAACAATGAGATCATGACTACATGCTGCAAGAAGGAAGATCACTACGACACTGACAGAGGAAGCAGATCGTCGAATATGCCGAACCACTGAGATATCTTTTATCGACGAGATACCGGCGTCAGCAGCTGAAGAAAGAAGACATCTTACTGTCGTCGAGATATACTCCATGTCATCGTAACGATGGAAATATCGTCGAGACATATTCAAATCTTGTGGACGCGCTGTCAGTAATTAATGTCGCCGCCTGATTGTCCAATCAGCGCCTGCTATGATGGATGGGCGTCTGACAGGAAAGGAAAGTGAATATGACCGTTATACGGCTTGTCCATTCTATAAAAGGGAACATTATTGCCCTAGAAAAGGGAACTTGGAGTGCAAGAAAAGAAAAAGAATCCCGCCGTTCTTCAATCGAACAGTACATCCTTGCGGAGAAGAAGAAGAAACAAGATCACTCAATAGAATCGGTCATCTTCATCGACTGAAAAGAAGTCGCTCAACATCAGGCTAAAGTAGAAGATTGAAGAAGGAGCTGAGCCGTAAAGATCAAATCAAAAGCGTCCACTTCAACCGTAAGAAGCGAATCTTCATCAGGCTAAGTTGCCGATCAACATCAGGCAGAAGAAACAGTGCATATCTGTAATTACTTGTAAGGCTTGTGGGCCAAATTGTCTAGCTTGAGGGCTGGAGAGATGTGAGGCTTGAGGGCCAGGGCAGTGCACTTGCAGGTGCGTCTTTTCGAGCTTGCGGGCTCGGGAGCAGTAGTGGCTTGCGGGTCTAGGTTGTTGGGACTTGCGGGTCCGTGTGGTAGGGCTTGAGGGCCTGAGTGTCGAGCTCGCAGGCTCGGGGGCAGTAGGGGCTTGAGGGCCTAGGCTGTTGGGACTTGCGGGTCCGCGTTGTAAGGCTTGAGGGCCTGAAGCTCTTGGAGGAGTTTGCCGAGCCCAGCACACTGCTGGGTAGGCGCAGAGGGAGAGAGGACTACTCAAGACACCCGGTCTTGAGGAACCTCTATAGATCGTTGTGTGCTTTTTGTGGTTTGTTCTTTATTTCTTAGATCTATTAACCAGAAAGTAAGAAAAACCTAAAGGGGGATATTATACAAAGAAAAAACCTATTCACCCCCCCCCCCCCCCCCTCTAGGTGTTTAAGCAGACACCCCAATAAACAACAATATGCACTCAATCCTTAGGGTATCTAACCCTAGACTCGGAGTCTCACCCTGAGACCTATTGATATTCCACGTACTTTAAGATCCTCGGGGTTACCAATTATCACACCCTTCTCAAGGTTAGTATATATGCAGCCCCAAAATGGGCATTTTCCAAACACCAATCCTTATCCGACTGAACACAAATCCTTATCCGATTTCTGGTATTTGTCACGATGATTGGTTCGATGTAACCTAGTTGTTGGTTTGGAGATTTAAGTTTACGAGTCTCTTGTTATTACTAGAATGATGTCCTAGTTGGGTTGGTCTAACTCATTGATTAATGGACTATTTTGAGTGATTTTTACTCATGGGCACACCACTGCTTCCGCTGCTAGTTTGTCCTCAAACTAACTCGAGCGGGGGTGTCCAAGGGTTTTGTGGACTTCTTTCTCATTGGATCGTTTGTTCAAGTGATACCAGTTGTAAGATACTCCTCCCGCACTAGGAGAGTTCCCGGACCTTATGCCCAGAACCGCCGCCTTACAATGACGCTAACACATGAGTTAGCCGCCTCCACAAGATGCCGATCCTGCCGGCAGGAACGATCAACCAGGCCAACAAGAGATAAGAAGTAAAACTAGGTAAAATAAACCAAGTTCACAATCACACACACACATATATATATATATATGTAAAAATAGTATAGAAGTCCATCAATGAGTACAATAAATGAAAGAGGGCTTATGCCCGATATATAACCAAATGAAATACAACAAAATAAACTCTCCCTCTCTCTCTCAACAACTCTACGTGGAAGTTAAACACTCTCATCATCCAGCACCTGTCTCAAAGTGGTAGTTATGCGCGGCACCTGCTCCTCAGTTCCTGTCACCTCGTCCGGCTAGTCGTGCTGGTGCTCCATCCTCTCGAGCTCCTACGGTCACAACTGACCGTTAGTCATAAAGACTAAGCAAGTTTTGTCTCCGCCTCCCCCCACGACTCCTAGGCACCGTGTGGGAGGATGAAGCGGAGGGCAACAAGGGGTAATAGAAACAAGCAGGTGACAAGAATTCTATGCTAGCAGGTATATAAAGTAAAACACGTAAAAACCCTTAACTAGCAGTATATATGAGCAGGAAGTAAGGCAGTAAGTAAAGTTGTAAGTAAATCAGTGAGTAAGGTAGCGCGGCACAAGTAAAGTAAACAATGTAATCTATACTACACTACCATCACATGAGTATCTTAACTTATATGAATGCCCATACAAACTTATAAGTTAAGATTTCCGGAATTATAACTTATCATATAAAAGAGCTCATACTAATGTATATGATAAGGATCTTCAATAGATGTCGTAATGCTTAAGTATGTTATGATATGCATGCTATGATATGATTCATACAAGTGTAACTCACTCACACAACTCTGTGATCACAGACCTTTCGTTCACAATTTTTGGAGCTAGCTTCACTCTCTGGTACCACCGTTGTGGCCACGGCAGCAGTGGAGCGAGTGCCTCCACTTCCTAGGCAGGTATACACACTACTAGGCCTAGACCCTTCGTACGCCTCTGTACACGTCCTAGGTGCACTCTAGAGTCTTACGCACTCTTTGCTGGAACCCACCAGTCTTTAAGGTCGGGTGTGCGTCTTTGGTGATTGTCCTCAATACCGCAGTATAAACAACCTACTAGCCCCTCAAACCCTCACACCCGTCTAAGTCAACGTACTGCCGTCGGTGTGACAACCGGTCCAGTACCGAAGACCCGCCACCAATTTGTTTCTATGCACATGCAAGTTATCACAACCCGAGCCTCCAGCTCGCAGGACCAACCCGTCCTGATATACAACTTACCGAGCCTCCAGCTCGCAGGACTAACCCATCCTGATATATAATTTCCCGAGCCTCCAGCTCGCAGGACTAACCCGTCATGATATACAATTTCCCATCCCTTAACTCGGAATGAAGTTTACCATATCTCTTATTCATTTAGTTAAACTACTCTTGTCTAATTATTGTTACATTTAGGAGTTTAGGGTGAATCCTGGACTTCCCGTGGGCTACCCGGTGAAGGGTTCTCAATGGTACTAGGGAATGCGATGGGCTGAAGCCCAAATTCCCCTTTCAAGGACAATTACTATTATTGGTGGCTACCCCTTTTCCTAAAGAGCCACTCTCCTTATTACTCTTTATAACTTAGGTGCTTTATGACTTATCCTTTGCTATATTCTTAAGCAAACGTTCTCTTGAACGATGCTCAACACTTAAGATCTCTTATCCTCTAAATGGTGTAGGTCTTTTATGATTCTCAAATGTCTCTAATCATACCCTAGTGATACATCATGAACACTTACCATGCTGAACAAATTTTGTATAGTAATGGATGCCCCTTTATGTATAGTGCGACATGAATCTGAATTATTCCCTAAACTATAGTACGAATGTTCTCCAAAAATTCCATAACTTCTAGGGGCTGATATAAATGATATGTTACTGCTATGATCCAAATTTTACTGATTTTCTAAGTGATCATACTGATCAAATCATCACATTAAGTTTTTACCATTAGCAGTCCAAAATGAGGTTGAACTAGATTGAGCTTTATGATGCAATCTTTACTTATATCATGTCCAATTGAGCTCCAATTTATACCATAGGTTCATAATGGATAAATTAAGGATTATCCGGAGTTTTGACATATTTCATATTAATTTGACCTCTATTTAAAATTCATTAATCATTTGAGATGT
Source organism: Dactylorhiza incarnata (assembly GCA_033032865.1). Classification (NCBI taxonomy): domain Eukaryota; kingdom Viridiplantae; phylum Streptophyta; class Magnoliopsida; order Asparagales; family Orchidaceae; genus Dactylorhiza; species Dactylorhiza incarnata. The sequence goes on along the minus strand of JAWHQI010000218.1, from coordinate 4,603,129 downwards.
TCCAAATTACAAAGGAAGTACCATGTCAGTAATTTCAATCTTGCTAATAAAATTTTCATAGGTGATAGGTGAAAAAATAACATAATTTCCAAAGTTCCACAATTTTCAGAGAATTTATAATCATAGTTTCCATATAAAATAAAAGGGGTGAAAATGTAACTTTACACAACAAGTACTAATTTATATCTTCCACAAATTCTGAGAAAATTACTAGAGTACTGTAATGACCTAAAACGATCCCATCCTGAATTTCATAATTTTCCAGAAAAATTTCACCATAGATATTTGATAAGTTAAAAAGTGTGACAAACTGAAAATGTTGAATTTTTCCATGTATAATACATCCAAAAATTCTACCAAAAATTCCAGAGGTTCATATTTAGATTTCAAATGACTTTCTAGAGTTTCACAATTTTCCCACTCATTTTACTTAATAAAATTTCAATTATCCAGAAATATGACTATTGGTAATTTTGGAAATTTCAAAGGAAGTAACCTCTAAAAATTTCTACAAAAATTTAAGAGGTTCTAATTGGTCTTACAAGTGATTCCTCAGAGTTTCAAAATTTTCTAGAAGGTTCTAGCCATAAACATTTCACTAATACATAAATGTGACATATTTCAATTTTATCAAATACATAGGATTTTTGATCCCAAAAATCCTAAATTTTCCCGAGGTAATGCAATATGTCATATTAAGGGTGTGGCCAAAATATCAGAGGCTAACATTAAGCCATAGAAGCCAAATGCACAAAATATCCTTTTAGGCTATATGCACACCATATCACCTATTAGGCAAAGACACGCAAGTGGAATTACCCAACATGCAGAGGTACAATTGCTCCCAAATTTTAACCAGAGTCTATTAATGACCTATTAAACATGTCACCCAAATTTGGGGTCATTTTGAGTTGTCAAACTCCCCAAATATCATTAATTTAATAAATAAAACAATGGACAAAAGCATATAGAAATGTTCTCCTAAAAATCTAGTTTTTGGGCACAAGTTAGTACTAGGACACATGCATGCATGGCCCAAGTTTCAGCCTGTTTGGAGTTATATAACTCCTTGAAAGAATTTCCAAAATTCACATCTACATTGTGACACATTGTGTAAATATTTTCTAAACCTTAGGGAAATTGTTTTCCAAAAATCCCAAATTGTTGGCAGGGGCTTCTTTATGGCATATCTCATGCATGCCCCAATTTTCTGGTCATTAGGAGTTATATATATCTCTAAATAAATTTCTAAAGTCCTAGGGACTCATATGTACATGTCTTACCAAAATGGATGCCCAGGGAGCTACAGTGCTCCAAATCTAGTGAAGTCAATTTCTAAAAATAGTAGACTCACAGATCTTTGTTTTTCATGTTGGGCATTTTTCTTGCATCAAGGCCAATATTTTTCTATGTTTAATTCTAGGTTCAGCCCAATTTAGGTTATTTCAACATTTAATTAAATCCAGGAATTAAAGAATTGGTCTGCGGCTATCTAGATCGCGCGTGATCTGACGGCAGCCTGTCATCTCCTACCTTGAGCCAATGGATCAGATTGCACAGCCCAGGGCCGACTTCTCTCGCGTTTTCCGGCGAACTGGAGCCGACTCTGGCATAACTCTCCAGCCACCACCTCCGGCCGAGGTTGGACTATCGACTGGCGGTGAGAACTCAGCCGAAGGTGGCCAAAGAAGGCCTCCCGTCATTTTTGATTTTCGGTTAAGAACATTAGAAATCCAAATTGGTAACCCACCATTTTTGCTTCGATTTGAAAATGGAAGAAGGGGGAAGCTAGCACGAGGGGAGGGGAAGAGAAACCATACCTTAGTGGGGCTTGGCGGCGACAGTTGGCCATGAATCCTCTCTTCTCCGACGAGATTGCTCCTAATCCCGATTCTCCATGGTTTTCTCCTCTGTAAAGCTCCAGCCCGACTTCATTCCCCTTTCTAAAGCTAATGGTGGCATTAATTTGGGTTGCGGAGGGCTCTCTGTGAAGATGCCATCAAGGCATGGTCGGCCAAGCTTTAGTTGTTTCACCTAGCTGCCAAGTGGCCACCCCCCCCCCCCCTCCCCCAGTAATCCACTGTTAATAACCCCTAGAGCTCAGTGGGAGGCTTGGGCAGAGGGAAAGGGCTGCCATGTGGAGCAACTTCCATGAATTCATCTTGTCTCTTATTCAAATTTGGGGGTTTTTCCCAAATTAGCCTCTTGCATGTCATCTCCTACTAATTTCTGAGGGCATGAATTGTAATTAGGTCATGGGCTGCAGGGTGGGCCTCCTATTGAGGCCTTAGCCCATATGGCTTGGCTAAATTGATTCAAATGCCCATTTTAGCCCAATTTTGATCTCTGTTGACTTTTGGGGTTGACTTAGTAAATTGGTGAGTTGACTAGTCCAGTGTGTTGGTCTTGAGTCCCTTGACACCACTAAATGTTGATTGGGTCATGGTGGTGCCCTATTTGGGGCAATTTAGCCAATATGTGTGATTTTGAACAAAATTGGGGAAAAGTTGACTTTGGTCAATTTGGCCAAATTGATGATCTCATGATGGGGCTTTTGGGTCAATTGGGTCTCCCATGATGTTCTAAGACTAGGGGTGAAGTCAATTTCATTTTTTGGGGGTTAATTGAACCTATTGATGAAGGATTGGCTTATCTTGACCTAAGTTTGACTTTGGTCAAATTGGTGACCCCATGATGGGGGTTTTAGGTCCATAGCACTCCTTTAGAGGTTTACCATCTATTTATGGGGTCAATTTGATCATATCAAGTCTAATTGACCCAATTGTGTTGAATTTGCCTATGTTAACCTATTTTGACCTAAAGATGATTTGGTCAAATTGGCCAAACTTGGTGACCCTATGATGGAGCTTTTGGGTCACTTGGGCCTCTTTCAGGGTTAGGGACCTATTGGTAAGTCCAATTTGAGTTTGTGATCCAATTTGAAGTAGATTGGCCTAGGTTGACTTGTGCACTTTTGGGGTGCTTATTGTAAGACCCCCCCTCCCGGAACACAAAACATGGCCGAGGGGAGTCTTATGCCCAGGACAGCCGCCTTGCGGAAGCGCCAGCTCACGGGCTAGGCACCTCCACAAGACGCCTATCCCACCGGCTAAACCAACTCAACAGCGCCAACCCATCAATAAACTAAAACAAGAAGCCACATATAGATATATAAAATTCGCATAAGTAGAGTCCATAATTATACAAAAAGGGTAGCTCCACGAGCTCCTGCAAAATATATCAGAGTATCACAAAAGATGCCCAAAGGGGCTACATCTCAAAACTACTACTCACGTCAGCCACTGCCGGTACTAAGGGTATCGCTGTCTTCGGCCCTGTCGTCCTGACCTGACTGTCCTCCTCCTGCGTCGTGCGCTGCGGCTCCAGGGTGCACTCCTAAAAAGAGGGACGTAGCAACCGTTAGTCATAAAGACTAAGTGGCTTCACATCCGCTCCCCCGGCGACTCCAAGGCACCGGGCGGTATAATTGAAAGAAAGCTGCAATATTAGCAATAGTATACAAAACAGGTGACAGAAAGGGTTGTTCATATGTGTCGGTTGTATAAGTACCCAAGTACTTGCAATGTTCCTAACTAGCATGTTCATAGTTATATATATAGCAACAGTGACTATCCAAGCAAGTGTAAGCACAATAAACATAAGCTGAGTATTAAAGAGCTGAATTGAACTTAACTTATAAGGATGCCCATACAAGCTTATAAGTTAAGGGTCTGCATATAAAGGTAACTCATCATATAAAGATGCCCATACAAGTTTATATGATGAGTATCCATTGCTGTGCAATGCAATGATTATGATATGAATGCGGTGAAATGATTATGATATGAATGCGGTGCAATGATTATGATATGATGACTTCTCTAAGCGCATTTGCTATGTCGACATAGACCTTTAGTTCCCACTTTTCGAGGGTAGCTAACCACTCAGGCGCCCCCCGTCGTGGCCAGACGGTGGCAATGGCACGGGCCTCGCCACTACTAGGAAGGTATGCACACTACTAGTCCTAGGCCTCTATACGCCTCAACGCTCTTTGTTCATAGCGGAGCCCTGCGTACTGCTCGCATTTCTGCAGAGTCTTCAGGAGTGGAAGGGGGCTTTGGGAGATGAGCACCAAGAAGACGAGCCCTTCCAGTCCGAGTCTGACTACCAGCTCCCGTCGGTGTGATGATCAACGAGCCCATAGACCCGCCACCAACTATCCTCTACCGAGGATCACTACACCACCATGTGTGAAAACCTGCAAATTCATACTGTCACGTCCTGGCCGTAGGCCCATTCACAACCGGTGCTCACAAGCACTCATCATATTTACTCGTTCTGCCCGTAGGCTCATTCACAACTTGTGCTCTCTAGCACCCATCATATTAACGCGTTCTGCCCGTAGGCTCCGTTCGGTACAAGTTCAACCTAGTTGAACTATTCACATTTTTGAGAGTTTACTAACAATACGTATCATCTCATTGTTTATCTAGCGAGGCGATCATTCATAGAAGCACGTCTTCCAAACATGCGTCAAGAGTCCCCTAATATAACGTTCGTGATTTCCAAGCATATCTCACATGTCATCGACATTCACTTCTCGTACTCAATTTACAGCTCACTCTATCACGATGAGATCCTGATCGCAATTCATACTACAACGACGCTGATTAACAAAATTGAGATTCTGGGAGTGCTACTCCACTCCAAATTATGTGCCACCCCATTTTGGAAAGCCCTCACCAAAGGCTACAACATTCATGTTGAGTCCTAAACCCAGATCCAAGTGGCTCCTACCTAAAATCTGCTCCAAAGTCAGCTGCAGAAATCCTGGACAGCAAAAACAGCACGCAATAGACCCAAACCAGCTTTCTGGATAGTCCACTCGACTGGACCTTTAGAGAGATACAGGTCACTTCAGCAAACGGGTAACCTATCGTTGGAAATCTCTTTCCGAGGGCTACAACTTCCTTGTTGAGCCCGAAGTCTAATTCCAGTGGGGTCAAGCCTAAAAATTGGCTCGAACCCAGCTGCGCACAATTTCCTTAATAACCGAATGCAAGTTATGGATTGAATCTGATTTAACACGGAGCTTTCATCACATATATCCACAATTATATAATTAGCAACCCTAATTAATCAGAGCGTTATTCCTCATCTTTCCCAAACAATTATTACATAATTAAAACTATGTTTAACAGAGCTTCATTTATTCTCTTCCCCAAACATTAACTAAATGTATATATATATATATACAATTGAAATCCATTCAACAGGAAGCTTATTTCTCAAATCCAAATCAACAGGGGACTTATTTCTATTATCATCCCAAATGCCTAATGAACATATATATATATATATATATATATATATTTGAAATTCCATCTAACAGGGAACTATTTCCCAAGCAGCTACAAGACATATATATATATAATTGAAATCCCAATTACAGGTAACTAATTAATGAAATCCCATATGAAAGTTTAGGGCAGCCACCTTTCTCTCCTCCCATGCACCCTCACGAGGCCACCACGTCTCACGAAACCAACGTCCCACGTTCGTATTGAAGCGGGGAGTTGAATGAGGGTATTTTCGCGGCGATCGACGCCCTCCGGCGAAAAACCCTAACGCGGCCTCAACCTACGGAACTTCATTTCGCTCCCAAATCGACTCAATTGAGTTGATGCCTCGCCTAATGGATCTAAGAAAACTAGCACCAAGGGAGAGGGGTCGGAAGTCACCTCATTTTCCGGTCGCAGTTCGAGCTCGTCGTTGCGGCGGTACGGCGACGTTGGGCCGAGCTCCATCTTTTCTCCGAGATCCACTCCTTCAAGCTCCACGGAGAGAAAAACCTTCACGGATCCTTGGCCAAACTCTTATGGTGGGAGGGGAAATGAGGAGAGAGAAAGGAGAGGGAGAGGAAGAAAATGGAGGGGAAGAAGATGATGAATAGCTCGGGAGAGATGAAATGATGAGAATGCTCTCATCTCCTTTGGTTTAAGAGGAGAGAGATAGAGTAGTGGAAAAAGAGGGTTAGCATTAAATGCTCTCACTCCCCATGGCAAACATTGGAACTCCAAATAATCATAAAGAAGATAAGCACCCAAGCTTTATCAGGCGACGGGAAGAAAAAGGCCCAGAATTCGTCGAGCGATGCTGCCCCCTTCGACGTTCGTCGAACGGAACCCTTCGACTTTCATCGAACACTGAGATTCGTCAACCGCTGAAACCATCTATTTTGTCGAACGCTAAGATTCGTCTACCGCTGAACGATTCTTAATTCGTCGACCGGAATACAATTCGTCGAACGGAACTTTTGTCGAACGCTGCCATTTTAGTCGTACGCTGGGATTTTCGTCGAACGCCGTTCGACGATATTTCGTCGAATGCCGTTCGACGATATTTCGTCGAACGCTGGGATTTTCGTCGAACGCCGTTCGACGATATTTCGTCGAACGCTGGGATTTTCGTCGAACGTCGTTCGACGATATTTCGTCAAACGCTGGGATTTTGTCGAACGTTGCTCCTTCGACTTTCGTCGAACGCTAATATTCGTGCTAGAGTTTTCGGCCCTAACCCCGTTTTGGACATTTTTTATGTAGATTTCGCCTTGTCGTGCCTTCTTTTGGACCGATCTACGACATGGAGTGTTTCAGAGGTCGGATCCGGCTAAATAGAGGCAAGTGGTTGTTTTCCTTCTTTCCCCTCATTGCGAATGTGGTATAACCTTTCTACACCATTTTAATTCTCATTTACGCTAGATTTGTCGGGCGTAAGTCGCGTTATGAAGGTTCTCGCCACTTGATTTTCGTTGGCCGTTTCATTTTGCCCAAGTACGACCTATATGTGTGTGAGAGTGGATATCCACTTGTTATTCCCACCCGTCGAGTCGAGGTATTGATGTTTTGACTTATTAATGTTAAATCAACCATGTTACATTGCCAAAGTTCGTGCTACGCTTCGTCGATCGAGTTCAGTTCGTCGAATTAGTCCTTTCGAATTCATTGTATAAGCCTTTAAAATTGGATGATTTAGTCTTTGAATCCATCAAAGAGGTTGATCACTCTCCGAGTGGGCCTCAGTTTAGCCAAGTATGTGCGATGAGTTTGTTCGACGAGTCAAGTTGGTTGTTTGACAAGGCATGATTGCCTTGGAAAATTCAGTGCTCTAAGACTAGTGGTATCTAGTCTAGTCAGTCGTGTCATTCTCGAGTTATAGGAAATTGTTTCGGGGCTGTGGGTGTTAGTGGATTAAACCACCTCCACAGCGCCCTGTATTTTGAAATTTGATACCCTGCAGGATTTTACCCAGGTTTGTTGGTTTGATGCTGGTGTGCTGGCGGAGGTAACATGTGACTGTTATGTAGTATGTGATACATAACAATCATCACATGGATGCACATTAGATTTTTTTTCTTTTGTTGCATGAGATATTATGTAGTATGTGATGCATAATATTTCATGTGTACGCCACTCATAACATGTATTAAGGCCTTTATTAGAATGCGTAGCACAACATACATTATATAACATTGCATAAACACACGTGTCAAGCTAAAGACAGGGTATTATCCCAAGTTATGCATAAGCACACGTGCCAAGCTAAAGACACCTGTACACACATGATTTTAAAACAAAGGTATAAGAAGTTCATGCATTCATAGGATAAGCACACGAGTCTAAGGAGATGACAGAGTATTATCCCAAGTTATGCATAACCTCATTTATAAATTCCAGAGCAAGTTAACAGCAAAAGCAAGTGTCTATTCGTGTATGGTCTGAACTAAGTTGTGTAGTCCTAATGTTAAGCTAGGGTGTTAATGAGTTGTTTGTTTGTGTTTTCTTTTAGAAATGCCGGCAAAGCATCCTGCGATGAGGTCGACTCCCCAGTCTGAGGGTGAGTCATTAGGTATGCAGAGTGAAGATGTGATTGAAGGACTGCGCAGAGCAACGAAGCTCTTTCGAGGCAGTTGATTGAGATGCAAGCTCAGATTCAGTCGTTGTTGACTGCTGCTATAGGGCAGCAAGCCATGGTGCAAGACCCTGTTGTGGATCAAGCTGTACCTATTCCCCCTACCCATGTGGTGCCCCCAGTGTTGCTGCCGCCAGAGATGAATTTCATCTCGCACTTTCAGCCACTAGGACTTCCCACCTATGATGGGAGAGCCGATTTCATGGCGTTAGACGACTGGACTATCGCTATTGAGGAATTGTTTTCCTATTCTAGGATTTTCGCCGACCAAAAGGTCATGGTCGCCGCGTACCAGCTAAAGAGTCTTGTGAAGAGTTGGTCGATAAGAGAGAAGGAGAATCTGACATGTGGATGTTCATGGGAATCCTTCAAGAAGATGTTGCTGAAGAAATTTCTACCGTCGGTCGAGCAAGACCGCCTGATGAACAACTTTCTACATCTGAAGCAGAGGCAACTCACTGTTAGTGAGTATGAAGTCGAATTTAGCAAGTTTAGCAGATTTGCTCCAGATCTAGTCGCCTCTGAAACAGGAAGAGTGAAGCGATTCTTTGGAAGACTTCACAGCGATATTCAACAATTAGCTTGTGCTTATAGATCAGAGAACTATGTTGAGGCAGTGGAAGCTGCTTTTAAAGTTGAGGCGATTGAAAATGCCAAGAATTGAGGTGCTGCGATGAGGAAAGAAAAGAGGAAAGGTGATGTTGAAGGAAGTTTTAGGGCATCTGGCCCCGCTTCAAAGAAGGGAGGTGGGGAAGCATGCAGCTTTTGTGGGCGCCCTGGCCACCCATATGAAATGTGTTTCAAGAGGATCAGAGCTCGGAAGAAGCAACGGGTGCTATCCATTCAGAGCGCACCCAAGGAAGAACTGGTGTGCACTATATGTGAGAAGAAGGGTCATGATTCGAGCAAGTGCTGGTTGAAAGACAGAGTCTACTATCAGTGTGGGCAGAAAGGACACATGAAGTCTGCATGTCCAAAGAACCAACTCTCGTTGCAGCCTGCTCCGCTTCAGTCCTTGCTGTCGCCGCCACAAAATTTGGACAACAAAAAGGGAAAGTTGAACGTGATGATGAGGGAGGATGCTCAGACCTCCACTCAAGTGATATCAGGTTGGATTCTAATCTAATTCTTAATTTTCAGCTTTTGCCCTAGTTTTCTTTCGCTCGTTTAGTTACATATCCGCTTTTATAGGAAAGTTTAAGGTAAAGAACCGTATGGCGCGCGTTCTTTTTGATTTCGGTGCTACCCACTCGTTCGTGGCTAGGACTTTCGTAGAGCATCATCGGTTGAATCTCGATCAAGTTGGTGATTCTTTACGTGTCAAGTTTCCCTCCGGTGACACGGTGGTGTCGAACCAGGGTATCTAGAGATGTCCTGCCCTCTTAGGAAATTTCTTAGCATTCGTCGATTTGAAGATGCTGGGCCTAGAAGACTTTGATGTTATTTTGGGCATGGACTTGTTGTCCCGTTATAATGATGTGATCCAGTGCAAGGTTAATTGCTTGGACATCAAGAAGGACAACGACCACCCCATCAGTGTGTATGGCTTCCCGCCCCAGTATTCCCCGATTATTTTTGCGGTATGTGCTCGAAAATTTTTAGATTCCGGTTGTTTTGCTTACCTCGTTTCTATTATTGAACTGCTAGTGGTTCGCCGCGTGTCAAGGATATTATTGTAGTGCGGGAGTTTCCAGATGTTTTCCCGGTTAGTCTTCCTGGTCTTCCACCTGAGAGAGATGTGCAGTTTGTTATTGATCTTGATCTTGAGCCTGGTACTCGCCCTATTGCTAAGGCACCGTACCGTATGGCCCCGCGTGAGCTGGATGAGTTGCGTACTTAGCTCGATGAGTTGCTGCAGTGTGAGTTTATTAGGCCAAGCTCTTCGCCTTTGGGTGCTCCAATCTTGTTTGTAAAGAAAAAGGATGGCTCGTTGATCGAGTTCCGCTCGTCGAATTAGTGCTTTCGTACTCGTTGTATAAACCTTTAAAATCCGATAATTTAGTCTTTGAATCCGTCAAAGAGGTTGATCACTCTCCGAGTGGGCCTCAGTTTAGCCAAGTATGTGCGATGAGTTTGTTCGACGAGTCTAGTTGGTTTTTTGACAAGGCATGATTGCCTTGGTAAATTCAGAGCTCTTAGACTAGTGGTATCTAGTCTAGTCAGTCGTGTCATTCTCGAGTTATAGGAAATTGTTTCGGGGATGTGGGTGTTAGTGGACTAAACCACCCCCACAACACCCTGAATTTTGAAATTTGATACCTTGCGAGATTTTACCCGGGTTTGTTGGTTTGCTGCTAGTGTGCTGGCGGAGGTATCTCCCCCGCAGTTACTGGATACTTCCAGTTTGGGTGTATCAGGCTATGAGATCACCTTATCCTTGGCCCCTTATGGAGTTTGTTCTGTGGGTGTGCTGGCAGAGGTATTCCCCCCACAGTCACAAGATTCTCATCGGTGTTAGTGTTTGCTAAGCACTTAATTACAAGAATTATTATAGCGTTGTTTATACTTTCATATTATAGATGTGTATATAAGCTTTTGGTTTTCCACCGCTAATGGTGTTGACAGATATACGTGAATTTTCACGTAAGTGTTTCCACTATTTATTTATCATGCATATTGAACTTTAATTTTAGTATAGTTGATCTTGGGTTGGTACCCCGTTAACCGCTGTTTACTTTTGTTTTGTTTCCTGCCGCCACTTGTACCTTGTTGCTGAGGTGTTCTTTTTTTTGAATGCCTCAGGCTCAGAGCGGTAGTGGGTCGTGGAGCTAGATCTGGTGTTTCGGTGTTGCGGTTGCTGTTGTGACCTTTTCTCCTCGCGTCGAGAGGTAATTTGTTGTTATTTTGTTTTGCTTAGCTCAGACATACTATTGTGACATGTGAGTTTGTGTCAGGTTGTTGATACCCGCAGTGTTTATTGTATTAGACACCTTGCTAGCTGCTGGTTGTTTGCTTGCCATTTTTGGAGTAGTTTACTTGCTCTCTGAGAAGTTTTGTGCTAGGATTGCATGTTAGATATTCGAAGTATAAAATAACTTACACTACTATTTCATAGCATCTTTTAAAGCGAATATCACCTTATTTTAAAGGTTATAAAAAGCTCTTTTCCTATTTATACTAAAAATAGAGGTCTGCATATCATGTATTATTATGGGATTATCATGCTCATATAGGGTACTAAATGAATAAAACTTAGTATTTTCTGCTGCGTATTTTTTTTACTTACACCGTTACTCGTGGACTAGTCAATCCACTAAACTAAGGGACACGAATAATAAATTTTATTTAAATCATGTTTTTAAAACTTTAACTCATGGATTTTTCATGATAAATAATATGAGTAGGATTTGACTGAGCGCCTATAGTTGTCTCCTGCACGGCGTGACATCACGACGCGTATTTTCTCTTACTCTGACGTATTATTTAAATACAGAGAAAATGCGGGTTGAGACAATAGTCACAGCAAATCTAAGAGATTTCTTCCAAGGCTCAACATGTCTATTCTTTTATTGAAGAGCAGTCCTCTCTTGAGTAAGTCTTCTTGATCCAGCCAAATCCATTTCAAGCAGATACATTCAAAGGCTGATTAAGAAAGAAGAAGCTTTCACAGAGCTTATATTGAAGACTGAAGTTTGGTGGTTGAGTTAGAATATCTATAAACTCTTTGTGATTATAGGATCCTTTTTGGATCTGTGTTTGTTATAGGATTCCAGTGAGAATCTGAGTTGTAGGATCATTGTGATCTGAGGTAGGATCTTTGAAAAGATCTGAGTGTAGATCTCTTGTTGGAGAGATTGAGGAAGGGATGTTTTTGGCCTGGGTGTAGGATCTTGTGTTTTGAGATCTGAGTTGTAGGATCTTGTGTTAAAGGTCTGAGGTAGGGGACTATTGTTCCTGAGTAGTATGAGTCAAGGACTCTGAGTGTAAGATCATTTGATCTGAGAAATTTGGAGGAGTTGGCCTAAGCTAGCAATCTGCAAGATAGGTGAAGAGGGAAAGTGGATGTACCCATAATTGAGGAACCACTATACATCTTGGTGTACTGTGCTGTGGATTGTGCTTCTGTGTTGCTTTGTTATACATACAAGTAAATACTTACAAAGAAAGCATAAATTTTTTAAAACACCTATCCACCCCCCGCCCCCCTTTAGGTGATTAGACAACAACCCTTATCTTTCAAATAAATTGTGAGGTGACTGTTGAATTAGCATTAAATTTAAAATTAAAAAAATCTCGGCGAGGAGAGTTTTCGACAGTCCCTCATGCTTCTGGAAGTGTGCGTTCAAGCGATCCAAAATCTCCTTTGCGGTTGTAAATCTACTATAGATAATTGCAAGGCGGCGGGGGGGGGGGGGGGGGGGGGTCATGGAATTCAGAAGGTAATCCCTGCAAAAATCCTCGTCTTTGTTTCACTGTAATTCGTTTATGTCTTCAGTGGTCGTTTCGAAGTCATTGAGCACTGTGTAGAAAATCTCACGTTCATTCACGACGAGTTGAACATGCAGTTTCCAACCATGGAGCTCAGTGGGATCGAACGACTACAATTTCACTTTGTCGTACGTGTTACATTTTGACATTTTAAACAAAAAAACATAATTTGTTTTTTCACCTTATCTGGTAGGAGTCGATCCATTCCACTTCAGATCCAATCCAGTAATTTATTTTCTGCTCCAAGCAGCACAGAGGAGATGAGAACTCCTTCAAAGCAACCTAAGCCGAGAGTGCAATTGGGATCAAGGGATGGAGAGATTCCCAGATCTCTTGCAGCAAAGTGGAGATTCGGCGATGATCCCAGCGACAAGATTGCAGGATTCCGAACTTAAGATCTAAAATTTCGGCAAGCAACACTTTCCAGATAGCTGATAATGAGCAGCAAACTGCCCTAGATCGATAGCGAGGATCCGAGTGATAGTACTACCGATCAATGAACGGATCTCAACTTCAACACGTTTCTCGTTAATGAAGGCTTCTTCTACTCCTCCATTAACAGTGTCGACAAGAAGCTCTGAAACCTGAACTGCATCTTTTAAAGCTTCCTTCCTTCCTTTTTTTAGTTTATAAAATCGCAGCTTTGGACAGGCGAAACACTAGGAGGCGAAGATCACTAAATCTCCCTGTAGGCAAATGCTCTGATCGAGTGGCAGACTTCTTCCTCTGAGATCGGCTTCCGACCAGAAAATCATCAGGTGGTAGTCAATCTCCACGATTCCAGGAGCAGCACAGAGTGAAAACGATAAACGGGAAAAAGAAATTCCCTCCAGGTCGAGCGGCGCGAGAAATGACGAACCGTGGCGATTTCCTCCCAGCGTGCGTGGCAGATTCTCGATCTCAGCAGGCGAGCGGGTAGAGGAACGATTTCGCTTCCTCCTCGATCGGATGCGACAGGATTTGAACGAGAGCGACAATAACCCCCTACATCACTGGCGACAGGAGAGGAACATGAGGCTTCTTCTCGATCGGCACACCAGTGAGAGAAATATTTTTGGCAACAACATAGCGATATTTGCTTCTCCGGCGGCTACATGCTAGAGAAAAACGAGAGCGGAGGGAAGAACGAGCATGAAAAAACCCTAGCATAGCGCACATTGCCTTAAGAATGTTAGAGCGGCTCCGCTTAAGATATTCTACGAATACTCCATCAGTATTTGGAATGGATATTTATAATACCTCCAACATAGATTCTTTTACTAGGTAGACACGAACCTAACATGTCACTATCAAGTCAGTCTCAACAAGCGCTGGCATACACAAAATATTCAACATTAACAAGTCCATTCTAGCTCGTTTTCACGATCGTTACATTTTATGGTGATGCTGTGTAACTTTCCAAACTTCAATTTGAAGTTTCTTACCTTAGTTAACCCTGGCAGGGTTAAGTTGTGGTTCACCGATGCAGGTGGCCATGCATTTCATAATATCAGTTTTAGAAATATTGGTCTCCTCAAATTTAAGATCGGATCTTAACTTCGACATATGGATCGTACGAGTTATTCCGATTATGCTAGGTTGCTTGTTTGTGAATGTGAGTGTGGCAGGATGATAGACTCGGTTGGATAGATGCACACCTAATGTTGAGCTTGGTGACTCATTTCTACAAGGGCTGAATCAAATCGTATTCTTAGACCAACTCTCTATATTTCTTTAAAATTTGCATGGGGAGTTCAAGAATCAAATGGAGATCGCACGTCCAACCATCAACACATGAAATTCTCAACTCACCAGTAATCAATCTTAGCCCCCACAGAAACTCGTACAAAACTTTGAAAGGCAGACTCAAAACCCTCTAATTAAAATATGAACACTGGGGGAAGAATCAGCAGTTGATCCCACACTGTTTGATATCGGGTCCCTTGGCTTTGACCACAAACGGGTCGATCCTCACCCAGAGCAAGGAGAAGATCGAAGCCAATAGAACAGACCAGATAACAACGACGGTGGGAGTACGGTTCTGCCTCCCCATGAGCCCCTTGAGGAAGGGATAGAGATGAACAATCACCCAGAAGGAGAAGAACAGCTTGCCAAAGAGAGGCCCCCACGACTGGTATCCGTTGTTGATCGCATCAGATATCCCGGCAACTACTCCGATGATATTTACGATCAAAATGGTGGTGGGGGGAATTAGCAGAGTAGTCCACTTGAATGCGTAGAGTTCACCAAAGTCCTCATCGTCGGAGGCTTTAGAGGTGACTGTGAAGTTGGTGTCGATTCCGGCGAGGACTTTGAGCAGACCCTGCACGACGGCAAAAAGGTGCGAGGAGACGCCGCCGATGACCCAAAACTGCTCGTTTCGCCACCACTCTTCGATACTCACGCCGCTCCACCGCAGTTCCAGTATCCCCGTCGTGAAGATGGAGATGAAGAGCGCGATGAAGAAGAAGCTTGCCATCGTGCTAATCTGCATCATGATGCATGGAAACAACTGTGAGATCATTCATTTGATCAGAGGGGCCTTGATTCTGAAGGAACTTACCGATGGCATGATGAATTTTCCGGTGAGAAGGCAGACGGCGGGAAGGGTGCAGTAGGCTAGGAGTGGGAGGGAGGTGAAGGGGTAGACGGTGGTGTTGATGTACGCAAACCGCTCGAGCCACTTGAGGTGGCCATTTTTGTAGCCGTACCAGACCGGGCTGTGTCTGCTGAAGAAGATCTCGACCGAACCGAGAGCCCAGCGAAGAACCTGGTTGAGCCTATCGGAGAGATTGACTGGGGCGGTTCCCTTGAAAGCTGGCCTTTTTGGCATGCAGTACACTGATCTCCATCCCCGACAATGCATCTTGAAGCCTGTCAAGATATCCTCAGTGATTGAGCCATAGATCCATCCCAGCTGCAAAAGTTAGTACGCCAGAGCTGGAATCAGTGCTTAATAGAGAAAATTAGACACCACGTTTTGTATGCTTTTTCTTTCTTTGTTTTTCAAAATCGAAGTTTTTGTCCAACATTATACGGAACTGTTGTGTGTATTCAAGGAGGCGAAATCTAGAGCATGTAGCCAGGTCAAATTTATAGAAACTGATCTGGAAACACTATGAATTTGGGTGTGCCTGCGTGCATTACAACTATGAATTAACAAATCAATCTTTTGCTCAATGAACCAGTTTGACATTCGAATATGAGCATATTTGCATCCATGCCGAAGAACTCTACTGAATAACTATCAAAATTTCTACCTCTAGACTTCTCTTCATTCTTTCTCTCTTAATCAAAATATTATTTGGAGCACACGGCAGATTGTTGACTCCGGTGCCATAAAAGATCTGTGCAAATTAACTTAAAGTGCTCGTTGAATTCTGAAGGATAGACCGCTGCAACTTGTGCATCAAGAAGCAATCTCTGATTAATAAAAAGCTATCTTTTAAGGACAATGCGCGGCATGCTTCAAGCCATTCTCGTAAGTTCTACTAATTTTAATTGCGTTCAACACTCAAAGTGTTCATGTTTTTTCCAACAATCAAAGACAAATACAATTTACTGAAGACTCACACGCGGTTTTTGAATATTACCTCTGTTCCCCATTCTGTCTTGTCTTCGTAGCCACAGCTGATGACATGAATGGCCTCCTTGAGGAGAGTTGCCGGGCTTGACGAGGGGGGAACTCCACCCTGCTCCATTGAAGTAGATGTCACGAAGGCTGCCGACTGCCCAAATCTCTTATCGAAGTTCAACCGAGACATGAGCATCTCCTTGTCCTCATAAATTCCTATTGGCACTTCAGATGTTGAGTAAAGCTCAAACCTTATGAAAATTTCCACAAAGGAATGCAAAAGCAAGAATCTAATAACCTTCCTCTACTGGCAGATCACCGTCATTCTTGAAAAACTTTTGCTTTTTCCGGCGGCTGCCAAAGCAAGGGCAGCAGTCACAGCTCACCATCTTCGGCCTCTTGGGGCCTTTAGGTGGGTTGTATCCATAAAGTGCTTGGCGGCGGAAAACACAACCAGTTCCAACATAAACTGGGCCTTGAATTCCATCTAATCCTTTCATATTGATCTGAAAAATGGAGAAAAAAACGAAAGAAACAAGCATTTGGTGAAGAATAGCCATGCTCCATTAAAGCCCTTTTTTGTGGACTCTTAAGTACTAGGATTGATTGGAGCTAAACTTGGTTCAATGACTTCGAATTGACTGGTTCTGAGAGTATTTTTCTACATTCTACTTTTTTAGCCATGATTTTTTGCCTTACTAACATTTCTCACTTTTTATTTGTATAAACCAAAGTAGCAACTTGTACGAACACAACTTTCAAAACCTCATGATTCATGAATGAAACTTGTTGAAAAGACAATGTAAAAAAGGCCAAATAATGAAGGCCTAGTTAGAGCCCACTCTCTTTGTAATTATTTAGTCCCACATCTTAGAATGAAATTTTCTCTCCCCTCTCTTCCTATATATATATATATATATATATATATATATATATATATATGTACAAAGGCTTGCATATTGAGAAAAATGAGAAATTAATAAAATTTAATATTTTATTTCTCACTTTCTGTATTGCTCCACATAGTATCAGAGATAAACGACTCCTAAAATTGTTTCGGCTCTCCTCTGATTCACCAAACCAGACTGTAGAGGCCTCTGTGGTCTATTTTTTTCTGACCGTCTCCCCTGTGGCTCCACGGCTCCCTTCAATTCTGTTCTCCTCCTCCCTTTTTATAGTTTGACTTTGGATCCTTCCCTGGGCCCCACCATACATCGCATGCTCTGGTTTTTCTTTTCTACACGCGCGATCTCCAGATCGAAGTGGTCTCTCCTCTTGCGAGCTCCCTGTCGAAGCGGTCTCTCCTACCCGCGCAATCTCCTCCTCGAGCTCCCTGTCGAAGCGGTCTCCAGAGCTCCGTGTCGAAGCGGTCTCCTCTTGCGAGTTCCCTGTCACAGCGGTCTCTCCTACCCGCGCAGTCTCTCCTCCTGCGAAGCGGTCGGTCCTGAGATCGCTTCCCGCTGACGTCAAGCAGCCCGCAACTTCTCTGCTCCCGTGATCTCTCGCGTCTGTTGCAAGCCCGCACGACAACTCCGCGTTCTCTCTGTGGCTGAGCTTCACTGGCTGTGCTTGCTTGACCGCTCCGATCTCCTGCTCGGGTTGCTCTGTTCTTCTCGTAGACCTCTGCTTTCCTCTGAATCTTGAGCGCGTCGTCGGTGTCACTGGTTTTGCTCGCCGGTTCTCTTGCTCGCCGGTCTCGCTGTTTCTGTTCATTGCATCCAAGATGCTCTACCAAGCGACCTGCCCCTACCAAGCTGTTCTGCCGGCTTGCTTCTAGTAGACCGTCGCCAGTTTCTGCTTTGGTCTTCGCTGTGGCCGCCCCTTGGACCTAGTCACTTTCTCCAATGGCCGAAGATGATGCCTCCGCTCTTTCGGTCCGTGTTGCGGCCCCTCCTCCTGAAGTACGTGATGAACTACTGATTACCATTATCTCTCTTAGTGGGAAAAAGAATTTTGTTGAATGAGTGCACTCAGTTCGCCGTGTCCTTCAAACCAAAGGCCTTCTTCATCATCTGACCAAGGCTACTCCATTTGATCCCGGTCGTGTCCAATCTTGGATTCTCAACTCGATGGACAGTGAACCATACCGTATGACCATGTATTATGAGACGGCCAAAGCCATGTGAGAGGAACTTTACTCTCTTTATTCTGGCAAGGACAGCTTGCAACACCTCTTTGACATCATCGCGGACCATCAATCTCTTGACCAGTGGGTGACTGGGGACTTAACATCTTTTGTTACACGGGCCAAAACTCTAGTAGAGGTATGGATTCAGCATCAACCTCAACTACGGATCTCGCTACCCAACGTGCTCAAAAAGAAGCGGTAGGCAGTGCAATGATGATGGCCCGTGTTCCGCCACACCTCCACAACATTTGGGCTCACCTCCTCTCTTCCTCCACCATTCCTTCTCTTTCAAATGTTTGCTCTATGTTGTTAAAGGTCACACCACCCCCTGATGCTCCTGGGAGTCTATCTCCGACCCTTATCCAAGGGTCGTCTCCTTCTCCCTTTACACCGTCCTCTCGTGGAGGTCGCACCTCTTCTCGTGGTAGGGGTCGCAACAATCGTGCTCCTTTTAAGTGTACCTTCTGTGGCAGGGAAGGTCATCTCGATGCTACTTGTTACCGCAAGCACGGTCGGCCCCCTCCCCGCATGCCTCTGTTGTAGTCAATGCTCCCACCAACCATCAATCCGATATTGATGCCCTGCGTACCCAATTCCAACAACTGCAAGGGATGATCAGTCGTTCCTCCGACTCTATTGCATCTATCTCGGAAGAAGGTATCTCCTGTCTCACCCATAGTTCCTCTTGGATTATGGATTCCAAGTCAACACACCATATTACCCCGAAGAAACCTTCTCAATACTTGGACTCTGAGCATCCCAAGTTCATCACTGTTGCCAATGGGGACACCACCCCGGTGTCTGGATCAACCAATGTCACTCTTACTCCCTTCATCGCTCTTCGCTCGGTTCTTCATGTTCCGGGCTCTCCTTTCAATCTCCTCTCTATTAGTCGCCTCACTCAAGATCTTGATTGCTACACAACTTTTTCTTCCACTTCTTTTGTTGTGCAGGATCGCAAGCCGCAAAATATAATTGGTAAAAGGCAACTGTCGAATGGGCTCTACATCGTGGACCTCCCCCCCCCCCGATTCTCTCCTTTGTTAGCTTTGTTGAGTGGCATCGACGTCTTGGGGATGCCCCTCTCAGAATCCTCCAGAAAGCTCTCCCAGATTTGTCCTTCAAAGACTTCACATGCGAGTCTTGTATCTTCGGCAAACAACATCGTTCTTCTTTATCACATCATTGTACTCGGAGCGATGCTCATTTTGTTTTAGTTCATTCCCATATTTGGGGACCGTATAAAACAACAAGTGTTTCTAGTTATCGTTACTTTATTGCCTTTATTGATGATTACTCTCGTATGATATGGTTATATTTACTTCATGATCGCTCAGAAATATTTCGTTTGTTTCGTGCCTTTATTACTGAGACTCGAAACCAGTTTTCTACTACCATTAAAAATCTTCGAACTGACAATGCACGTGAATACACAAGTCATGCGTTTACAAATTTGTGTGATGAGTTTGGGATCATCCATCAAACCTTCTGTGCGTATACTCCCCAACAAAATAGTGTCGCAGAACGCAAGAATCGTCACCTTCTGGAGGTCGCCCGCTCCCTTATGTTTCAAATGAATGTTCCTAAACTTTATTGGAATTTCGCGATTTCTACGGCTTGCTACCTTATTAACCGCATGCCTTCCTTCATTCTCAACTTTGCGGCTCCCTTTAACCTTATTTTTCCCTCCACACCACCTTTCCAGTCACACTCCGTGTCTTCGGTTGTATCTGCAATGTTCATAATCTTGGCTCGTCCACTGACAAGCTTGCTCCACGTGCCACCAAATATATGTTCATTAGGTACTCTCGCACTCAGAAAGATTATGTCTGCTACTCTCCCAGTGATCGAAGGATGTTACATCAGCTGATGTTACCTTTCTCGAAGGCCAGCCCTATCACCCTCTACCTAGTGATCAACCTCTGCCGCCTCTGCTTCTGCGTCCTACTAATCCTGTTACGTCTACCCTACCACCCCTCCTTCCCACCCCACTCCCAATCGTCCCATCGAAACCACCTCTCCTTCGAGTGTATACTCGCCGCTCTCCTCTGTCTATTGCTCTACGAGAGGTGTCTCCTACTAATGATATTTTGCGGTTTGCAGATCCGGCTCCCGCTTCTATTACTCACCCGATGGCGCATTACGTCTCCCACCACCGCCTCTCTCCGGTACTTAACCAATTTGCAATTTCTTTATCCTGTATTTCTACCCCTAACTCTGTGCAGGAGGCTCTTCAACATCTGGGGTGGCGGGCGGCTATGGATGAGGAAATATCTGCTTTTTGGGCAAATCACACTTGGGATCTTGTCCATCTTCCTCCTGGCCACACCTGTGTGGGCTGTAAGTGGGTCTTTGTAATCAAACATGGTCCTGATGGGACAGTTCAATGTATAAAGGCCCGCCTTGTGGCTCGTGGCTTTACACAGCAACAAGGTCTGGATTATGACGAGACTTTCTCTCCGGTGCCAAACTGAATACTGTTCGTGTGTTGATCTCCCTCGCTGTTCATCGCCACTGCCCTTTGCATCAATTGGATGTCAAAAATGCTTTTCTCAATGACGATATGCAGAAGACCGTATACAAGCAACGACCTCCCGGGTTTGATACCACGGGGGAGTCTCTTGTATGTTGTCTGAAGAAATCGCTTTATGGTCTCAAACAGTCTCCTCGAGTATGGTTTGACAAGTTTAGTCAGGTTGTTCGTGCTGTTGGGATCACTCGAAGTTCGGCCGACTTCTCTATATTCACTCGTCAGATTCCAACATGCATAGTGATTCTCTTGGTGTATGTCGATGATATTTTGATTACGGGAGATGATCTCAAAGGAATACACATGATCAAACAACATCTAGCCTCTGCCTTTCAAACTAAAAACCTGGGAAATCTTCAGTACTTCCTTGATCTCAAAGTGGCTCGGCATTCAGATGACCTTGTTCTGTCTGAACGGAAGTACTGTGTACTTGCTTCATGATGTTGGCTACTCTGGATGCAAGCCTGCTGACACTCCTATGGATATCATTCACAAGCTCTGCGCTCATGCCTCAGACTCCGATCTACTCTTTTCAAACCCAAAGTATTATCGTCGTCTTGTAGGGAAGCTGATATATCTTGCTGTTACAAGACCTGATATATCATTTGCTGTTGGAGTTGTCAATCGATTCATGCATGAACCACAGATCTCTCATCTCCAGGAAGTTGAGTGTATCCTTCGATACTTGAAGACTGCTCCTGGTCAAGGACTTGTATAAAAACCTTCTTCGTCTCCCTTATCTCTTATTGCATACTCTGGCGCTGATTATGCTGGCTCACTAGATGATCGACGTTCCACAAGTGGATACTGTACATACTTTGGTGGATACCTTATCACCCGACACAACAAGAAACAGTCGGTAGTTGCTCGCTCATCTGGTGAAGCTGAGTATCGGTCAATGACTTATGTTGTTTCAGAGCTCACCTGGTTAGAAAGTCTTCTAAATGACCTTGGTGTTACACTTCCCTCACCGACCACTCTCTATTGTGACAGTCAAGCCGCTATACATATTGCATGAACGTACCAAACATATCGAAGTTGACTGTCACTTCATTCAGGAGAAAGTTCAACTGAAGAAACTGGAATTACAACATGTTCCTGTTGCTGGGCAAGTTGCTGATATTCTCACAAAGACATTACCACGAGCGTTATATTATCAGTTCTTATCCAAGCTTGGTGCCTACGATCTGTATGCTCCAGCTTACGGAGAAGTGTTGAAAAGACAATGTCAAAAAGGCCCAATAATGAAGGCCAGTTCGAGTCCACTCTCTTTGTAATTGTTTAGTTCCACATCTTAGAATGATATTTTCTTTCCTCTCTCTCTTCCTATATATATGTACAGAGGCTTGTATATTGAGAACAATGAGAAATTAATAAAATTTAATATTTTATTTCTCACTTTCTGTATTGCTCCACTAAACTCATTTCTCACCTTAATATTTATGAATTGAGCCTTAAAATCATGAACGGTTATTACCAAATAAAGCTTGAATTCAATTTTAGGACCTGAGTTTCAACCATTTCTATACAATAAGTTAAAAACAAATTAGCACCAAGTGATCCATGTGACTTACATCAAAGAAGACTGTGTTCCTGTTAGCATATCTATCATTGCGATCAATGCCATCAAATCTTTGAGGGAACTGCACATAGCACACTTTCCTCCCAACCTGAGGATCCATCAGAAAACACATTGCCTCCCTTATGGCCTTGCTATTGTTTATGTAGTGGTCACAATCCAAGTTGAGCATGAATGGCGCATTTGTGAGCACTGCTGACATGCGAATCTGTAATTTCTCTGGAATTAGAAAATCTGAAGCTCCGTAGTATGTTTTTGAAATACAACAGTTTAAGAGGAAAGTTTGAGGACCAGAGAATTCATGGCGCCAGCCTTCTTGTGATGTTGGAAACCAGGTCTTTTCTCCCTGGAGACATACACAAGTCGGGGAAGCTCGTTTCCATCGACATCAAAGCCTCCATTGTGGCCTAGGAACACCTGCATCATGCCTGGGTGATCTCTAGTGTTGTTTCCAGGCCATGGTGTTCCATCCTGCATGATCCATCCTTCAGGAGGCACCTTCGTGGCTTTTGCAACCAATGCATTTACTCTAATCTTGAATTCTTCATATTCTCTCTGATTTCAGCAAAAGATGAATGGCTCAGTTTGCATTTTTTTTCAAATATATAACAGTATGATTTAAGTATGGAAGAAGTTCAACCTTCATGGCTCTCCTTTCCTTTACAAAGGTTGGTTGAACCTTGTCCTTGATGTAGTCAACCTTCAGATAGAAGTACATCTCAGGAGCACGAGGTTCGATGTTGAACTTCTTGCAGAAAGGAACCCATTTTCGAGCAAATTCAGCGGCTTCGGAGAGTGCTTCAAATGTGAGCATGGAGGCACCATCATCCGAGACATAGCACGAAACATTGTCGACTGGATAGTCCACTGCTAGGATTGACAGCACAGTGTTAGTAGTGACGAGTGGAGGCTCCTTGAGAGGATCGACTGTACTGACAAATATATCGACCGGAGACAGCATCGAGGACTCCCCTTCGATTTCATATCTGCAAAAGTAAGTAAAAACAACTTCTCCATAATGCCTTTTCTTATGAAATTTTTTTTGGTCTTGTAAATTGCACTCACCTTAGAGAAAGGCGATCAAGATAGGTCTCTCGATCAATGGGGTACCATTTTGGGAATTGATCAAGGATCCATGAGATGGCAAACCAGATTTCACAGATGACTGAGGTGAGCCAGAGTCCAATAGCATCATAAACTGGATGCAAAATTCGATAGTGGAGGAAGAAGGCGAGAACCACCAGACGAAGCACAATTACCATTCTGTACGGATTGATCTTACTCGAAGCTATTGCGACCTTCCTTGATAATGGCTGCCTTGCCTCATCTATCCTACAAACATTTAAGTAGAATTTTATGTCAGGATTTTTTTTTCCAGAACAAAAGTTGTTTGTTGAAAAGAAACTTGCATGGACATGTCAGGATCAGTGTCTTCAGGGTCTCCTCCTCCCCCAAGAATTCCTTGCTTGGATTTCCACTCATCCATTCTGTCCTTCCACATTTCCTCTTTGTTGTCATCCAACCTTTCGCTCCCTGAGATAATAAGACCAACTTGATTGATTACTTCTTCTCCTTCTACTAAAAAATTACTAAGAAAGATTACCAGGTTCTGGAACAGGATAGGGATGCACTCGCTTGTGGAGTGATGATGAGAAGTCTCCATGACTGTGACCATTGGATATGCGGAATTCACCACTGACCTACAAAAATTTATGTTCATGGTAAGATGTTTGTAGGAATAAAATGAAAGTTAAAGTTAAAAAAAAAGTATATTTGATTACTGGTTGAGAGCGGGAGCCAGTGATAATGGGAGGAAACTGAGGGGTTTCGTTGCCCCAGTCTTCATGGCATCTGCCATAGCTCATCTTTCCATAGAGCATGGCCTCTGTAGTGAGTTTAGTTGCAGGGGCTTGTGGAGTCTGCTGATTCTGCTCCGTTTTCTGCCCATCTTCGATGTTAAATTCATGTTCCAAGTCATCGATGTCTTCTTCATCATCGTCTCCCTCCACTCTTGGGCTCCCTTTTAGAGTTCAAATGTATGCATTAGATTCCATATATTCTTTAGTCCTTCATGCAATTGGTTGGTGTATTATTATCCACGCTCTAGAGAACTGCTTCTTCTATGCCCGGATGTGAGAGGCTCAGATTAATATTGGTCAGATAATAGACCGTTATATATGAAATAAATTCAAATGGAGAACGATGATGTATTCAATATTTTTAACAATGTTTTCTTCAGTGTTTTTTTTCATCGGAAAATTTCCATCTTTCAAACTCCACCAAAATGGCATCTCTAATTTGATTAGCTATCATTCAAATTCTAAGTTTTCTACTTCATTACAAGAGAATTAGATTCAAAATTGTTCTAATTGTTGAGAATATATCTCACGTGGGAAAACTCATGTACCTTTTTTTATTTAATATATATCCCGCCCCCTTCACGTATAGCCAATTCGTTTTGAGCTCGGTGAATAAGTTTTAATATGGTACCAAAGCACATTAGAGCAGGCTAGAACTAAGGACCATCTCTCACATTACCCAATTGAAAAAAAATCAGACCTATACGTAAGAAGGCGTGTTGAGAGTACAGTCCAACATTGGGAAACTCGTATATGATCATGTACTTAATCTACATCCTGGCTTCCCAGATATAAAAAATTGGTTTTGGGTTGAACGCATATTTTTAAATATAGTATCGGATCAGACTAGGCTAGGGCTTCGTTTGGCACGGTGGTGGAAGTCGTGAACGCCGTGGTCATGAACCGTCGTTCGTGAACGCCCGATCTCACCTAAAAAAATTCATGCATTTTTTGCTCAGGACTAGTTTATTCTCTATACAGCGGTCATAACCTTTGTCTTGCCAAACATGCATTCTATGATAATGATATTTTTGATCAAACTCACCTGACCACATAAACCCCGCCAAACGAAGAGTAGATCCAATTGCCCCCTCATACATCAACTAATTAAAAAAGAACAGGTGTTTGAGGATATAGATGCTACACAAGCAGGTGTACTGAGAATATAGTCTCATATATAGTCCACTAATAATAATTAATTTATTTTCAATTAAATGCATAGATTCTAATACTAATAACAATAAAATAACTGCATGGTAATTAAGTATTCCTGAAGATTTACTCTCAAAAACTCATATTTTCTCCTATTTCCCACCTTGTATCCTAGTGTTCAGTCAAACACCTTCAAGCAACTTGGAGCAATACTAAAGTTTGCAATGAAATAACTCAGTAAGACTGAAGATTTTTGCTCCGGTGAGTTTTGGTAAAAACGCCATCGTCATAGAATGTAAGTTTTGATAACGCTCAAAGCATCCGAGTGAGCGTTTAGTTTGAGACGACTCTACCCGTTGCCCCCAGTAGGGGTATTTATAGGCGAATCCTAAATCCCCGACGACCCGTTATGGGTGCTTTAACGGACCCGTTAGGATTCCGTTAAAAACCCGACATTATTGCTAAATATACCTTAACTAATTTGACATGCCAACAGTTATGACCATTGTCAAAAAAGAAAATTAGCTTTGAACATAAAAAATGAATGAAGTTCCTTAGGTGAGGCCCCGCGTTTACGAATAG
The DNA here is from genome assembly GCA_033032865.1 of Dactylorhiza incarnata. Taxonomy (NCBI): domain Eukaryota; kingdom Viridiplantae; phylum Streptophyta; class Magnoliopsida; order Asparagales; family Orchidaceae; genus Dactylorhiza; species Dactylorhiza incarnata. The sequence continues at coordinate 4,577,347 of JAWHQI010000218.1, read as the reverse complement.
AGAGAAACTTAGGTGCGTTTCTCTCACCTAGAACTAGGTGGGAGAGAAATATAGCCGTATGATCTCAGATCGGACGGTATATAAAATACTGACATTATTATTATTTATAAATATAAAAATATTTAGGAAAAATACAACCGTATAATCTGTGATCAACAGCTTAGATGAACTCCTCTCACCATGATCTTAAGTGAAAGTAACCCTCCTACAAATTTTTCTTACGAATAACAATTAATAACCACCCGTTCACTGCAGCGCCAAACAGAGCGTAAGTTTATTTAAAAAAGAAAAGACGGAAGTCGCTGACCCTTAATACGCTTGTATCTAGTTTTGCACTGAGGGCAGAGCTGGCTCCCCTCTCTGCGCTCATACTCATAGCATGGCCGACACACTGGAAACCCGCACTCGTTGCAGGCCACAAACAGATCGCAGTCGACCGTCAGCCCCACTTCATCCCCACAAATCTCACAGACCTGTTTGTTCAGCACCCTCGTCTGCTTTGGCTGGAACGAAACATAAATCATGGTATAATCAATAAAACAGTGAACCAATTATAATGTCGGCGGAGTAACGCATTCGGCAAGAATTTTGACACTTCGTTACCTCCTCATGACCTCGAATGAGGACGAGCTCGTTGCGGTTGTGAGAACCAGCGACCAAACCGGCGCTGGCCTCCATAGGAGAAGGGAATATGATCTGGGCGGAAAGAGAGAGAGAGAGAGAGAGAGAGAGAGAGAGAGAGAGAGAGAGAGAGAGAGAGAGAGAGAGAGAGGGATGGGAAGTGATGCCCAGAGGCGAGGAGAGCCGGCGGGGTTCTGTAGGTCATAGGGGTTTCTTATAGCTAGTTTCCATTCTTTTTCTGATTGGTGTCTCAATCTTCCACCTAATGGAGGGAGAAGCATTGCTGCTTAGAGGTTGGTTGGGTCATGGGTGCAGAGTCGCCATTGCCGCCAAGTGAAGCTATTCCTCCGTTGAGTGACCTAACGACCGCTTTCGGGAGTTGGTAAATCTAAGGGCGGAAAGACGGAAATACCCTAATAAGTGGTTCTTGAAGAGTTGATATTAACGGCCTGCAACTGGCTATTCGCAGTCCATCGCTATTAGTGGTCCATGAATTTTATTTGTAGTTCAAAATTATATTTGCACCCCACTCCCAACCCAATTAAGCGAAACACTTTGCTGATTTATTAAGTACTAGAAGCCTAGAAAAACATCTTAAAGAAATAATTTAAAAACCTAACTGAAAATAAGTTAAATGATATGCATGGAGGAATTAACTATAAACCCAAGGTTTTGAGAACCGGACCGGAGAATGAACCGGTGAGATCAAAGGTTCAAGGTCGGACCGGTCAGACCGTGGTTGAACCGTGATGTTAGATAATATAATAAATATAAAAATTATCTATTATAATTTAACCTAGTTTATATATTTTTAATAAAATAATAGGAATAAAGAGTGAAATTATATAAAATATTTTCATAAATAGTAATATATTTTGCTATCATCTAAAATCTCAATATTATTATTTTATCACATATATAATAAGTTATCATATCTATTATGAAAATTAATTTTTAAACTTTTAATTAAGTAAACTAGCACATCTCGACAGTACAAAGAATTTTTTTGGCTAAATATGATATATGTTAATTAAAAATAAAAATTTTATATGTTAATTATAAATAATTTCTGTATATCCTTTATATATATAAGTTAAGAAGAATAAATTTATTATATTTGTTATTATTATATATTAATTAATACGAATATTATTTATATATATATATATAATATAATTCAAAGAAAACAAATAAAATGCGTTGATGTAGTGGTTTAGAATTTTGTATCTTGTTGGAAGTTACGGGTTCAAACCCCAGCATTGATTTCTGTTTATAAATGTAGTCCTTATATTAGTCCCACATCGCAGGATTGAATATAGGCGGCCTCCACATCCCTATAAAAGAAAGAGAGCAGCACCACCCATGTTGTACCTTTCTCCATCTCTATTAATTTTAGAGTTTTAAAATAAAAAATTTATTTTAATCCCCCGGCCCAAGGCGCCGGTTTAGGTTAACCCTCTCCGGTTCGCGGTTTTACCGGTGGACCGTCCAGTTCGCCGGTTCTTGACCGGTTCTGAGTGGGAGCGGTTTTAGACCCCTGACCAGACCGCATAGTCCACCGGTTGGCGGTCCGACCGGTTGAACCGGCCGGTCCGAGCCGGTTTTCAAAACCAAACCATGTTAAATGGCATGCAAATCTTCCTCTAACCAGAAAACTGACTACTTTTTTGAGATTTTCGCCGAATAAATTCCTTCTTTTTTGAACGTGAATCTAAGAGGGGAAAACGACGCGACCGATAGAACTACGACTAGGGTTTAGGCAATAGGAGAGAGATGGAGAGGAGGTTATTTGATGGGGGGGGGGGGCGATTAGCGAGAATTGGAATGCGAATATAATTAGGGTTTTTACAAATTTTGGGATGCGAATAGCGAGAATTGGACTGTTAATATCAACTCTCTTCTTGAATGACTAGACTGGTATCTTTATCGTGGATGAGGTTTATTTCACAACATCTCGGTGTCATTTAGGGCACAAATTTTTGGGTCCGGCTCCGTCTTCAGATTTGGAGATGAGGCTGCTGAGATGATGACAAGTGAAGCAAATTTAATATAGAAATCACAATTTTTTGGGGCTCTGATGTCAGCTTTTTAAAAAGAGATGTGATGTTTGCTTTTTCATTTGTAATTGCACTTTCTAAAATCGATCTCCAAAAGATTATTTATGCACACCCGAATTTATGATCGCCTGAATATCATTTATGATCTCCCGAATATCACTAAGTTAATGCATGATGATAAAAATGTGAACGCAAAATAATAAAAAACGATTGCAAGATAATAAAGAGTGGATTAATTTTTATACTCGTGGTTGCACAAAATTTCTCCTCGCAAGTGAAACATTGTTATTTCTCATGTCTTATGTGCTTCTATTTCATCGGAACTTAAATGTTTAACAGTAATACGATCAGTCTGAGTATTTGTAGCAAAAGATGAATTTGCATGAAAATTTGATCGACTATACCAAGGTTTGTGAAATTTATTATGACCATAGTATTGATCTTCAAATAAACGCACGAAATCTCGAACCTTGAATTGGTTATGGACTTCATGGGCAAAGTTATATCCGTACGTACAACATATGATTGCAAAGTGTGCAAAATATGATCACAAAATTAGCATAATATACTCGCCGGGATATATTTTTTTATATTGGAAATTATAAATGATATTCTGGATATCGTAAATGATCTCCAACCTTGAACTGATTTTCGATGTCATGGGAAAAGTTTTATCCGTGCGTACAACATATGATTGCAAAGTGTGCAAAATATGATCTCAAAATTAGCATGATATACTCACCGACATATCAATTTTTGACAAGCTTGCAGATGTCGGATGTCGGACTCATGTCGGTTTGGGTTTTTTATGTCGGATGTCGGATTGCGAGGGTATATCGGGGACATTTCAAAATGTCGGATTGTAATATGAGCGGGCTGCGCCCGCATTCGAGTGGGTTTTCTCCCGCATTCGAGCGGATTAAGCCTACATATTAGCGGGTTGCGCCCGCCTCTAAGCGGGATGCACCCACATATGAACACTTACCTTTTATTCAAAACATATACATATGAGTACTTAAAATGACCGTAAAAAAATATGAATCAATACTCTATTTTTATTTTGTAAAAAAAATATAAATTTTTACCTAAAAAATCAATTTCTCTCTCCCTTTTTCTTCTCTCCCCCTCTCCCTCTTATCCCTAAATGTAGGTATAGGAGAGCTATAAAGATTCTCTCTCCCTCTCTCCCTCTCTCCCCTCTCTCTTCTCTCTTTCTTTCTCTTCATTGGATGACTGAGATCAAAAGCTTGTCACATATTGGATGACTAAGATTAATTTTACAACTCCAAACTACTTCTTTAATATAGTTAAAGATATATATTTCATAATATTTTTACTTATTAATTAGATGATAATTATTTTATCTAATTAAGTATAAACTAAAATTCATATGAGAAAATTAAACTACTAACGAGTGTATAATCGTATATGATTGACGTCATTTGGAGTCATCTTCTCATCAAATGCCCAACACGGATCTCAACCTATCATAGAAGAAGCGCTAGGAATCTTGCTAGAACCTTATGATGAATTCATTCTATACAAAAAATTCAATTTTTTGAACAAATTAAAATACCCCCGCAATATTGGGCCGACATTCGCTGCCATTACCCACAATATTGGGTCGATATGTCCGACATGTCGGCCGCAATACAAGAAAATGCTAGAATTGTCAAATGTGGCAATCCACAAGCTTGATTTTTGATGTCCTGAAAATTATAAATGATATCCGGGAGATCATAAATGATATTCGAGTGTGCATAAATGTTTTATGGAGATCGTTTTTGAAGTGCAATTTCAAATGAAAAAGTAAACGTTGTTGGATTTGTAGGCGCCCTTAGAGGGGGGGGGGTGAATAAGGATTTTAAAAACTTTAAACTTTAATAGAAAACTTTTGATATTTTGATCGAAGTTAAATCAAAAGTAAAGAGATAATGAAATTAGAAATGAAATCAATTTTATTAAACAAGAAAAGACATGATTAACATTTATAAAATTGATTACAAAATCTGATTTCAATGACGCTAGAAATCGAAGCGAATAATATGAAAACCCTTTTTGTATTCTATACCGACTCGTATCCCCACGAACCGGTTGGCTTTAGCCGATCTCTCCCCAGATATGACCTCAAGCCGCTCTAGACAATCTATCACCAGAAAGGCCTCGAGCACCCCCTAGATCTACTCCCTAGACCCAGTCGCCAACACGAGGCAAATTCCTCCCTAAGTCCTACCTAGACCTAGTCGCCAACACGAGGCGAATTCACGAACCGATTACAAAGATGAAATAAAGGAAGAATACAAAATACAAATATAAAACTCCCTATGAGGTAATCTGAAGGAGACGCCGAAGAATCGATGAAGATCGTTGAAGTCCAAGCGTGCGTTCTTCGCGTTGAGTTAACGTGTTGATCCAAGCCTCCTTTGATTCCTCCTTTTGAAATATGAGTGGGAGATGTGTTTCTCTGGAAATACGGCCCTCACAAAATTTCTGAAGTGCTGGAATAGGGCTCTTGACAATTAGTTGTCGGAGAAGACAAAATCCTCTGATTTATAGAATTTGAACTAACACCGGCGTTAAGACTTAACGCCTGGCGTTGACCATGTATAACAATATTTTAATGTCTCGGATCTTCAGAAGAGGAAGGAGATTTTGCACTTTAGGAATGTTTTATTTTAGGCAATATCAACGCTGGTGTTAAGGCTAACGCGGCGCGTTGGGCAAATCATTCCAAATGTTCCTCCTGAAATCATGGCTGATTTCGTCTTGCCAAATTCGTCGACCACATAACACTCAGCGTTGATAGTAATGCCTGGTGTTGTCTTTCTTTCTTCACCCTATTTCGTCGGACGACAGCATCGTCGAACGGTCTTCATATTTTGTCGAACGGAGAATCGTCGAACACAAGATCGTCGAACGAAGATTCAATTTCGTCGAACCCAGCTTCCGTTCTCAGCGGCTTGATTTCGTCGATCGCAGCAGCAAGTTCGTCGAACAGAAATTTCGTCAAGCACATTTCGTCGAACGCCGTTGTATGCATTTCGTCGAACGCCGATTTCATCTAGCGCTAACGCCCAACGTTAAGCTTAACGCCTAGCGTTGAGTAACTTTCAATCCTTCAGCTTGTGGTTAGTGCTAGACCATTGTTGCAGCAACCTGGTGTCAAAACTGTCCATACCTATATGCTAAAAACAAATGACAACAAGATCAAATACAAGTAGGATTTTTTATTCTCAAATCAAAGGGATGCAGAAAACCATATTCCAACAATCTCCCCCTTTTGATAATAACAAATCCAATTAGAGATAAATCAGATTCATAGATAAAGCATTTGTGTTTTTGAAAGGATATATGACACAAGCAATTTAAAAGATAATGATAAGAATTATAGTTTCATTGAACATTGTGCTCCCCCTACAAAGATGCTCCCCCTTAGTGTATACTCCCATAAACTAGATACATGCTCCCCCTTAATCTAGTGAATCCTACTCCATTAATCAATATGATTTAGCATTTTATTCCCCCCTTTGTTATTAGGAAAAGAGGGTGGAGTGAAACAAAAACTAGAATAACGAAGACAAAAGTTGGGACATAACTAAGAGAGGATTAAGAGTTTTGTGTAAACATAAAGTAAGTCACGATCGAGCTTAGGGAGAGAGTAGCACAGCGGAAAAAATATATGATATGCATGAAAGAACATCAATCAAAGATTATACCAAAGGAATGTAATCACTTGCTTTATAAGAGTTTTAAGCAAAAGAAAAGGTAATGATTTCCAAGTAACCAATTTACCCAGACAATATGTCTACACGCTAGCCCCGTACTAAGTGACGGATGGGCATGAGGAGCTGCAAATATGCCGTAGGTTGGGGTGTTAGTCCTATATGCAAACACTAGACTAAAATTCATCCTAGCACTCTTTCCCCCCAGTGCCTCGCAAGGCCCCACTGGAACCCTCCCCGGTTAAGGATAAGACATGACTTAGAGGTCAGGTAATCTAATGTCTACAACCCTACGCCCCCGCTATGGTGAAATATGAAGTCATGGATAATAATTATTGGAAACATTTAAGCGTTTTAAATCTAATGAGAGGTACATAGCCCATGGAATTATATTTTTATTTGAATTTATTAAGCACACAACTCACATAGCTATTTTGAAGTCCATTAATAAATCAAAGTTATTTAAGACTTGATATAAGCATGAGAGCACATGATATACGGATACATGATTAGATAGAGAAATGCGGAAAAACAAAACAAATAAGAGTAGTATTTTTGGTATAGTTTGACCATTCCAACAATATGTCTAGACTCTTCACATTTGAGCATTTTAACTTTGAAAATTTTCATAACTAATAGGCAAGCATGATTTAACATATTCAAAAAGATAATAACTAAAATGTAACCAATTCGTATTTCAAGTAAGGAAAACATTGTAGAAATCATGCATTGCAATCTAGTGCGTTTACTTGAGTTTTTAGAGAATTATGTAATGTTTGCATTAGGATCCAATTCTCATGAGTGGAAGCTTTATGAAAATCAATGATGTGTGCATTAGATGTTTTGATAAAAGTATACAAGTGAAATAATAAAAAAACATGACATATGTAGTGAAATAGTAACAACAACAATAAGATTGTAATCATACAATTACTTTCACACATCACATCTAGAATAATATTTCAAAGCACATAGCATACGTACAACTACCAAGGTGCTTCACCCACACAATGCTCATTAAGACTTATCAGGGAGCGAAGTAGTGCTTGGGGGATCACATAAGCAGTTTTATTGATTTTTATTTTTAGTGATCCGGTGTACAAATATAAGTGATAGAAAGAAATATGTTTGTACAAGACACTTTACGATTATTTCCAAGGTGCTCAACCTCACAATGCTCATTAAGACTTATAAGGAGGGTGAGTAGTGCTTGGTGGAGTTATCTTTGGCTTTTTATTTTAGATTTTTATTAAGGGCCAAAAGGTCTCTAAATTCACTTGTTGTTGCAAACATTAATATTATTGAAATAACACTTCTATATCGTGCATGAAATTTATTTTTGAAAGACGGTGTAGGTAATTTAGACATACAACTTAATATGTTAAAACTATTACACTACACAATCATGCAAGAATAGGATTATGAGCACATGTAGATTACCAAAATAGTGAGTGTATAATTCATTGATTAACATAAAACATTACTCATACTTAGAGGCATGCTAGGCAATCATACACAATTATCTATAGACTATTTCATTGCACATAATCAGATTAAGGTCAAAGCATGACAAAAACAATATTTAGAAAATTTGAAATTAAAATTGGACATTGAAGAGAATCTTAATGTGTATGCCTAATCAATTTTGACCATTTGAAACAAAATGACTAAGATATATGCTCTTGCGAAGACATGTAGTCAAACCATAATTTTGTAAGGAGCTAAAACAAAACAACCAAAAAAATATATTTTTGATCATTTTAAATTATTTGAATTTTTTTGTATTTTGAAATAAAACAACCAAATTAATAATAAAGTAATTTGAAATCAGACACAACACAATAAGGAAAATCATTAGAAAAATACCAGAAAAATACTAGTGAATGCAGAATTTTTCTTCTGGAGAAAAAGGCTAATGCCCGGCGTTAAGTAGTTAACGCCGAACGAGTACTCGATTTTTGAGAATTTTTGAAAAATTTTCTTTTGGCATAGATAGTATATATATAGACCTTCTTAGGGTAGAAATTTCAGAGAAAGTTGATATGTTTTGGATGCTAAATTAAGCATATTTTGATGGTTTTAAAATATTTTTATATTTTATATTATATAATATTTTTGATTTTTCTTTTCATGAAACAGTGAATTGGGTGTAGTTATAATGGTACATAGATAGATGACCAGCAGAGAAACATGTAATTATATAAGAAAAGAGGGTAACGCCAGCGTTGACGTCAACGCTAGCGTTGAGTGCGCTTTATATAAAAAGCCCTAAATCCGAGTTCTTTTCTTTTCTCATCATTTCAGGTCGTGTCTTCTCGAGGTTTCGCCGCCAGCACTCTCAGATCTAGGTAAAATTGATGTTTTTCTTCTCATATTTTTTTATTAAATCATTTCTCTACCTCTAAATTGAAATCCTTTGAAGTATTGAAGTGTATTATCATGGTATGTGATAGATTTTAGGATTTTGAGATCTAGGGTTTGCAAGTTTTTGAGTTGGGAATGAGGTTTTGATATTCTTCTTAAAGTTGAGTCTTTGCTTTTACCCTTTTTAGTTAGTTAGATTTTTATTGATGATCTTTCATTTATCCTTTTATTGTTCACCAATTTTTGAGTTACAAGTATTTGAGATGGTTGTCATTGTGTACAGGCAGTGATAGAAAGTTCCAGATCATGCGCCTGGCGTTAGAAAAATTGTGCTGATTGTTGTTGTGTTGAAAGTTCATGCATGTTATGGCTTCTTCCAGTATGCATGGTGTCCGTGCTCGAAAGTCATCGTCTCGTCCTCCACAAGAGTCTTATCAATCATTTGTGGGGATTGAAAAGGCGACTGTTGGTGTAGGCATGGTGTTGCACATAGATCTTCCATGTCATGCACATATTCAGAATCTCCTAGCAGCATCAGGAGTGTTGTCAGTGATTTCCGACGATTGCTTTTCTACGGACTTTGTACGGGAGTTTTATAACAATTTGTATGATCCGTCAGAAAAAGAGCTTCATGGAGGAGTGAGTTCTATGATCCAGTCTCAAGTTATTCAAGTCACACATGATGATTTTCGAAATGAGTTTGGGTTAATAGAGAATGATTATCGTTTAGACGTGGTAGAAAAGTATAGAGCTGAGCGGGATTGGACACCAGTAAATCTGGTATTGCACGGGAAAAAGACAAAAGATCAGATTATGGATGTTTCTTCACTTAGGGAGGAAGCATTTATAGTTCAGGATATTTTACGTCATATAATTATGTTGAAGTCTAGAGACACAAAGAAGATTACTGCACAGTTGAGCATAGTGACATATCATATAATGCAGGAAGTACTTTTTGATGTGGCTGATCTTATCCTCTCTCAGATTCGTTACACTTTTAAGTTTAAGGATCCTAGACGGTCTCGACTCAACACTCTTCCCCTAGGAGGACTTATACAACGGGTGGTGATGGAAAAGTATGAGTATATAATTCGAACTAATTATATTAATGATCTTGTCCCTGAGCTTTATTGTACTTCAACCCTTCAAGTCCCTCGACCACGAGATATACCATCATCTTCACGGCCACCCCTACGACGAGGTATTTCACTCCGAGAGATGAATCGGGAGCATCAAGAGTCATTTGAAGAATTCAAAGAGAATGCGACACGAAGAATGTCACGGATCGAGAAAATGATGCGATACATGATCAGGGCCTTGAAGTTGAAACTGACACAGGCAGAAGAAAAGGGATTAGGAGGTTCCCGTGGAGGATCCGCCACGTCGCTCGACTCGCGGTACTCGAAGGTCAAGGGAACGAGGCAGTTCAACTACTGGAGAATCAGACTCACTTAGTGAAAGTAGACAATTTTAAGGTGGTTTTTCAGTTCTATAATAACACTGCTTAGTATTTGGACAATATTATCTAACGCCAGGCGTTACAGCTTGCGCCTAGCGTTAGCTGTTATCATGCTTTTCCTTTTACTTTTGTTTTTATCTATTCTGTGAACTGTTTCTGCGGTGTGTTCTACTATTTATCTTATGAAAACCAATTTATAAACTATGGCTTACATGTAAGATTAATTTCTCATTATATTTGTTTTTAAAGCACATAGTTATTACGAATTTTAACTTCCAAATTTTTCAGATTTTGGTTAAGCATGATAAAAACAAACAAATAACGCAAATATATTAAGTAGCCTAGCAAAACTTGCGCATTTTATAAATTTAGCCTAATTTCCCTAAAATACCTTCTAAATCTATTTTGACAAATATTTCATTTAGTCTTAAAAATATCATACACTGGATTTAGAAGGATAAAAATAAAAAGGATAAGTAGATCACTTGAAAAATGATATGATTTTTTATTCAACTTTATTCAATTTGATTTAGTTATGGATTTTGGTTTAATATGTGAAAGTCATATCACAAGTTATATAAAGTGATCATATCATGATGGCTTAAAGAAATAAAAGCAAAAAAAAAAAGAAATTAAGCAAATCATGAAGTAGAGAATTGATATTTTATTTTTTAGTTAATTTCTACTTCATGCAAATAATTGGATATTAATGGATGAGAGATTTAGGTATCCAAAGAGGACCGTGTGTGGCGGTTTCTTTGGGTACCCAAATATATCGTGTTTGCTTTTGGGGAGATATGATTGAATGGGCCCTTTTGATTTGAGTTAGTGTGTCATCTTTAACTTTGGGTCTCCATTCAAACCTTGGTTTAATATTGTTTTTATTTGTCAAATTTCCATGATAATTTTGTAAAACATTGTTTATAGGAAATTTGTGAACATTTAATTTTAGGTTGGGAGAAACATGATTTTGTAAGCAATGTTGATTTTGATTTTGATTTACAAACCCTTTATGTTCCTTACTCCCATTATTAAACTTAGTTAAGATGTTCATATTCGTATTCAACTTGTTTTTAGATATAGTTTGATATTGTGAATTTGTATTTACAATTTTCATAAGCAAGTTGATTTTTGATTTTAATTCATCATTTTTGATCTTTAAATTATGTCTAGCTTTATTATAAGCGATTGTGCTATTTTTAAGAGTGGAAATAATTGAATCTATATGATCTTGATAGTTATTTCTATATTCATCAAATGTTTCATCCATCTCTTTAATTTCAATTTTATAGTCTTTGCACTTAGCACAATCATTTATCAAAGATGAATTTTCTAAACATAATTTTTCATTTTGTTCTTTTACAAAAATAAATCCATTTCAAGTTTCTTGTGCTTTTCTTTTAATTCATTATATTCTACACAAGTTGTAGTATTTTCAACTAAGGAGCCATGTGTAGAACTAGATAAATTAGAATTTGATTCTTCATTAATTTTTGCCTTTAAATTTTTATTTTATAAGCGCAAATGTTTATTAGCATTTTTTAATTTCTTAATTTTGCGCATTGTAGTTTGAAGCATTTGTAATGTAGAAATAGAAGTACAGAAAATGGGATTTGACTTCCTTACATTGCTTTCGAGAGAGGCACGATTTGAGCATATCGTTTCATGATGAGTCCCAATTATATACACATTTATGGACTCATCTGGGCCGATTATCTAGTCATTGCACTACATTTTAGGCATGTTTTCATTCATATTTGATCACGTTGCCCATTTCATTTCTTAGTGCACATTTATGCCCCATCTTGGTGTGATTTCATGTAATTCTGAGGTCTGGTATATTTTCATGCAGGTCCAAGGGTTGTGCGACACTCAGGATTGGTTCTGGGGAATTTTTAGTCAAAAAGGCCACTGATCGTGCGCATTCCTTAGCGCACGATCAGGCGCACGACCAGTGGTCGTGCGTTAATTCCCCTCCCAGACTGAGCGACGGCGCACGATCATTGGCCTTCTTCGCGCACGACCACTGGTCGTGCGCCGCTGACCGTGCGCTTTTGTGCAGATCTGGATTGAGCTACAGGTTCTTCACGCACGATCATAGGCATTCCTTCGCGCACGACCATTGGTCGTGCGCCTGATCGTGCGCGTTGTTTATTTCTGCTCCGCCTATAAATAGGCAAGCGCGATTTTAGGGCGGGATCGATCTCCCGACTCCGCCCAGCTGCGCCGTTTCCTGCTCCAGAGCTCCCATTTCGCCCCTTTATCGCCGCCCACCATCTGGAGGTGCTCCGGACATACTCTCCACGCCAATCTCGAGCCGGAGTATCCTCTCGGCCTCCTCCATCATTCAGAAGCTTCCAAGCTCCATTTCAACGGATTGTGCACTATATCCTTGGAGTTCTCCGGCAAGATCGTGGCTGAAGGCTATTGACGAAGAAGACGGGTCAATTGGGAGGTAGTGACAGCCCTCTTCTACCCCGGACGGCAGTTGAAGACCGAGCCCGGACGAGGATTGACAACCCTAGATTCCGGCCGTGAATCTCCAATGAGTCTTCGTGCTTCGGTTGTAATCTTACCTCCTCCTTGTTATTTTTGCTGATTCTATTTGATATGTGTGGTTGTATGTTTCTATACGAATGATGTCCATAAACCCTAAATGTTATTAGTGTATTTTTCCATAGTTTTGTGGTTATCTTTGTGGTTTATGTGATTTGAGGAGCGCTTCCATCCTCCATCCCGCCGTCACGTTCGTGTGCCGCACTAGCAATTGCTAGTGACGTGCTTGTCGACGAGGTGCTTGCGACCCTCATCCGTATGCCTACTCTTCCATCCGCCTAGCGAAGCGTGGCATAGCGGCCCGTGTAATCCATCCGCCTAACGAAGCAGTGCGCTCAAGGCCTGCACAGTTCGATTCCGCCATTCTCTCCACTCCATCCGCGAGCCTACTCGTCCATCTGCCTAGCGATTCGGTGCATTGCGGCCCGTGTAGTTTCCATCCGCCCGGCGAAGCAGTGCGCTCAAGGCCTGCATAGGAGTAGTTTAGTTGTTTTCATTGATTTTCCATAAGCCAATTCACCCCCTTCCGCATCCATTCGACTTTAGGACTTCGATCTCAAGTCCTTCCTCGAACGTAAACTCCACCTTACTGTGTTCCTTCTGAGATCGATACTCGGGGATTTACTCCTCGTTTTATATTACTTGAACGATCGGTACACTGCCGTTTCGTGCCGCAGTCTCGCCACAGCCTATAGCGGTGTGTGAGATTTGCGCCATCATTTCATTGACATCTTTTTGGCACCCCTCTTCAGAAAATAGTAATTCTTCTTCTCTTTCACTTGATGTGCACTTCATGGATCCGTCATGAGAGGAGCATTCTTGAAGACTTGTGCAAGCTTGCATATTCTCCGGTTCTTACGATTGTTCCATACCTGTAGAAGGAGAATCATACATTTCTTCAAGAAATTTCCATACTTTGTATGCACTAGAAAAATAATATATTAATTTGAAAATATCTTGGGATAAAGCACGGAAAATACTATTTAAAGCTTTTGCATTTAGATGACGTTCCTGTTTATTTGATTCATTCGCTGGTCTAACTTTTGCTATATCCCATGCATTGATATCTAAATTTTTAATAAATTTTTCCATTAATAATTTCCACCCTTTATAATTTCTCCCTTCGAATAAAGGTGGTTTAAGAGATTTTTCTTCTTCATAAAAATTTACCCCACTAGTAGAAGCGAGATCATGAGACGCCATTATTCATGGTTGTTAAGCCAATTTGGAATAGATCGAAGTTAAATCAAAAGTAAAGAGATAATGAAATTAGAAATGAAATCAATTTTATTAAACAAGAAAAGACATGATTAACATTTATAAAATTGATTACAAAATCTGATTTCAATGACGCTAGAAATCGAAGCGAATAATATGAAAACCCTTTTTGTTTTCTATACCGACTCGTATCCCCACGAACTGGTTGGCTTTAGCCGATCTCTCCCCAGATACGGCCTCAAGCCGCTCTAGCCAATCTATCACCAGAAAGGCCTCGAGCACCCCCTAGATCTACTCCCTAGACCTAGTCGCCAACACAAGGCGAATTCCTCCCTAAGTCCTACCTAGACCTAGTCGCCAACACGAGGCGAATTCATGAACCGATTACAAAGATGAAATAAAGGAAGAATACAAAATACAAATATAAAACTCCCTATGAGGTAATCTAAAGGAGACGCCAAAGAATCGATGAAGATCATTGAAGTCCAAGCGTGCGTTCTTCGCGTTGAGTTAGCATGTTGATCTAAGCCTCCTTTGATTCCTCCTTTTGAAATATGAGTGGGAGATGTGTTTCTCTGGAAATACGGCCCTCACAAAGTTTCTGAAGTGTTGGAATAGGGCTCTTGACAATCAGTTGTCGGAGAAGACAAAATCCTCTGATTTATAGAATTTGAGCTAACGCCGGTGTTAAGACTTAACGCCTGGCGTTGACCATGTATAGCAATATTTTAATGGCTCGGATATTCAGAAGAGGAAGGAGATTCTGCACTTTAGGAATCTTTTATTTTAGGCAATATCAACGCTGGCGTTAAGGCTAACACGACGTGTTGGGCAAATCATTCCAAATGTTCCTCCTGAAATCATGGCTGATTTCTTCTTGCCAAATTCGTCGACCACATAACGCTCAGCGTTGACAGTAATGCCTGGTGGTGTCTTTCTTTCTTCACCCTATTTCGTCGGATGGCAACATCGTCGAACGGTCTTCATATTTCGTCAAACGAAATTTCGTCGAACGAAATTTCGTCGAACGGAGAATCGTCGAACGCAAGATCGTCGAACGCAGATTCAATTTCGTCGAACCCAGCTTCCGTTCTCAGCGGCTTGATTTCGTCAATCGCAGCAGCAAGTTTGTCGAGCAGAAATTTCGTCGAGCACATTTCGTCGAACACCGTGGTATGCATTTCGTCGAACGTCGATTTCATCTAGCGCTAACACCCAGCGTTAAGCTTAACGCTTGGCGTTGAGTAACTTTCAATTCTTCAGCTTGTGGTTAGTGCTAGACCATTGTTGCAACAACCTGGTGTCAAAACTGTCCATACCTATATGCTAAAAACACAATGGCAACAAGATCAAATACAAGTATGATTTGTTATTCTCAAATCAAAGGGATGCAGAAAACCATGTTCCAACAAACGCGGCATCTCCTTTTAAAAAGCTGGCTTCAGAGCTTCAGAAAATTGTGATTTCTATATTAAATTTACGCTATATGTTACCATCTCAGCGACCCCATCTCCAAATCTGGAGATGAGGCCCGAACCCAAAAATTTGCCCATTTAGGGACTCAATGTCACTTTTTTTACATATAGTTCAAAAAACAAATTTAAAATGCATTGCATTTCCTTTCGGTTCGTAGTGAAATTTTTCAGTTAGTGCCTTGTCTTCAGATTTGGAGACCGGGCCCTTGCGATGCTACCACGTGGCAACCTATATTAGAATATAAAGCGTCATTATTTGCGATAATATTACTCCCACATGATCCTTTTTTGATCGCATTGCCTCGTGTTCCTCATTCCGTCAGACCCATGACATCCGACAACCCTCCTTCCGCCTTTCCGTTAGCTTACGGGATGAGAATTTGAAAACTGTACTCCTCGCTGTCTCTCACCCTTTTGAGTTCCCCGTGTTGTATATGGTACATTTCTTCCTTATCCTCTCACTCATTCGTGCAATGTAGATATGGTATATGATTTATCTCCATTTCTGATCGAAAAAGGTCCGAATTTACCATAGATTTGATGGCGACCAAACATGTACTACCCGCGATCATTTTTCTAACCCGACGAGCATAAATGCATATTTGCGATCATTCTTTGCTTAAAATGCGATTATTTTTTGATTATCTTGCGGTCACATTTTGATTATCTTGCGGTCACATTTTGATTATCATGCGGTCACATTTTGATTATCTTGCTGTGCATTCTTTGCTTACTAATATGGAGCTTTATACTTATAGAGATCTACTTTTATGTTATTTTTCCTATATGAGGAGGAGTTTGAAGTCAAGTCGAACACACTTGTTGATCACCAGATGCTTTGTGTCTGCATTTTGTGAACTATCATTACCTGTTATATCCACGTTGGAAGGTGAGAGCAAGAAATTAATTGACGATTGCGGCATTTTACACCTATTTGACCTGTCAAGGCTCCCCAAAATGTCCCTCTACTTTATGCTCTCAGAATATGCATTAGTTCCAATGATTCTTAATTTACCTTAGGCGGCAAGGGAATTACAGTTGCAGTCAATGAAGTTGCATCAATTATAGGTTTGCCGAATCGTGATGAAGAAATAGTTATTAGAACTAAACCTTTTGCCATAATAATCATGGCAGCCTTGAAGATGAAGATGGAAAATCTTGCTTCGGATGAATACAATTTGACATCCAGTGATACCAACACTATACTGTTGCATCTACTTAGGGGATTTTTTTCGACTTCTTAGAGAAGTCACCTCCTAGCATATGGTCCACCTAGCTGACCTAATAGAGTTTATAAAATACAACTGGCCAAATGCAATTCATAAGTGTCTGATTGATAGTTTCCAACATCTTTCCTATGACGGAGAGTCTGGAGATCTTGTCGGTTCTCTTGTTCGATAGAAGAAGGCTCTTGGAACAATGCATGGATGCTCAATTATTTTAGTGGTACTCTATGTTAGTTTAGGGTGTTGTCTAATCACCTAGAGGGAGAGGGGGGGGGGGGGGGGGTGAATAGGTGTTTCGAATACTTTAATCTTCATACATTCTATTGACTGGTCTAGCTTAGATATATAAATATTAAGAGAACACCACAGAAAACACACAGTGATTTATAGTGGTTCCCCAGTTAAGTACATCCACTTTCCCCTTTCACCTTTCTAGCTATGTGCTAGACTAGGCCAACTCCTCCAAACTCAGATCTCTTTCACAGATCCTACAACTCAGGCACAAGGCCATACAACTCAGGCACTCCAGACCCTACAACTCAGATCTACAAGAGATCCTACCTCAAGTTTTAGGAACCCTACAACTCAGGCATAAAGGCCCTACAACTCAGACACTCCAGGCCCTACAACTCAGATCTACAAGAGATCCTACCTCAGGTTCTAGGAATCCTACTGCTTTGTATCAGATCTATAAGAGATCCTACCTAAGGTTCCAGGAACCCTACAGCTCTGACTCAAAGAGTCCTACAGAAAATATGTTGTTTTACAAGGTTGAAGACTACTCTACAGAACTCTGGAGAGTTCTTCTGAAGTCTGATGCAGATGGCCTCTGGACTTGAAGAGAAATGTTTAAGAGAGTTTTACTAATGCACGAAAGCTTCTCTTATATCCTCTTCTTCTTCTTCTACTTCTTCTTTCTGGAACACAACTTATCAGTCGATTATGCTTGACTGGACTTAGAGAACTGAGAGTTTGAGCGTATTGTTCTTAAGAAATCATTCCTTTTTCTTACAGCCGTTATGTATTCCAATTCTATTCTATGTCTTGTTATGGCACACACTTTGTCTTTTTATATGACAAAGTCTTCTAACGGTCTATTCTGAGCATTCTTTAATGTCAGAAGCCCATTCCTTAATGACAACCGTTGATTATTCCCTTAGACGACGACATTAAATGCAGACAGCGTGTTTCGAAAAATCTCGGTCTATCTCAACGATATGAGCAACATCTCGATGACAGAACTTGCTGTCTCAGCGATCCATTTGGGACTGTAGACATTTCTTCAAGTCTTCTGAAATCTTCACCAGAGGAAGATATCTCGACGATATGGAGCATCTCAGCTACATATGTAGTCACGACGACATGAAATCTTCTTGTCAATATCATCGAGATCATCTTGTCAACATGAGCTTTTCTCGTCAATATCGTCGAGATCATTCTGACTACTACTTCAGCTGCAAACTGTCTCCATGATCTCTGGCTTAGTCTTCAAGATGATATAGCCTCTTTACGATGATATATCTTCTTAGTCAGATACTTAAGAATGATGAAGACCATGAACACACCAGACTTTTCAACGATATCATTGTGTGATACTTGTTGTCACGACGATACCTTAACTTGGGTGATTCTTCTTGTTCTCACAATGATATCGTCGTGCGTACTTTGTTGACACAACGGTTTCGTAGTGTTATCCTTATTGTCACGATGATTAATGACTGATTTCTTCTGCCGTCTTCTGCGAGTAATCTTAGCGATATCATCGTGTGTTTCATTTGACATGACGATATTTGCGTTAGTCATTTTTGCTTGATCCTTATAAATTATACTTAGTATGTATTCTTCTAACCTGCTCATGTCACATCAAATACAAATTGTTGGGAAAAACCCTTGTGATTTATCTAACAAATTACTTAAAGTGATTTCATCAGTTAGGTTGTATTACCCACATTGTATAGAAAGGGTAAATTGGTCATTAGATGTCTTAGGATGGCACACTCACCTTAGAGTGTCAAGAACAGGTCAAGATAAGCACAAATTCAGTTGAGTTAAAACTTGCGTCGAATAGAACTCGATGCAATTTCGACTAAATGTCGACGTAACTCTGACTGAAAGTCGAAGCAACTCAATCAGCCTGTATAAGTATAAGTCAAGTTGACATAGCGTCGAAAGGAACTCGACGCAGAAGGAAGAGCCTGTCGAAGCCATCATAGAAGTCGACACAACTTTGACTTCAATTCGACGCAAAAGATGAAGTTCATGTCCAAGCCTTCAACTTTACACATACGTCGATAAGTAATCGACGCAACGTCGACATCTGAGTTCAACCATAGTTAAGAAGGAATTCAAAGCTATTCCTATAAGAACTCAGAGGTGCATCGACATGAAGAATGATGAAGTCGACGCAACGTCGAATACAGTCTAAAATAGAAGCTTTTTCAGGTATCTTTGTAATACCTTTTCAGAAGGTCCACAATGCTGAAGACAGTTCTCCAACGGCTCGTTTATTGCCAAGAATGGAATGAAGTATTCAAAGAGATAGCAAAAACATTCTTGGAATGTATTCAAATCTGATGGATGGGTCAGGAACAAAAGAAGAAAGGGAAATCAACTGTCATATAGGAATTCCTTTTAGGACAGCCCAAAAGAAGAAAGAAATTCAAATTCCAATCATGGAGAATAAGTATGCCGAGAGGAGAAGAAAAACACAAGGATTGATCACATATTTTCTATCTGTCGAATGTCTTTCTCTTCTTCCTCCAAAAACCCTAAGACAGAAAAGAACATATCTCTCTGCATAGGAAAATCATAGCTGCTTCTTCATCTTCATCACACAGTAGTAAGTTTACAAGAAGTGCTCAGAGAATAAGGATCAAGCCAATAACCCTTGCAATCATCACAATCATAAGCAGGGGTTCATTATATTTAGATCCAGTGATAAACAGAAGGAGCAAATAGCTTCTGAAGAATTCTGAAAGCAGAATTCTATTCTTCTCTTTCTCTCTTCCTTCTTCTTTATTCACCAACTGTAAAAGAGTTTTATTAATCCCTCTTTCAAAGGATTCAGTGGTTCTAAAAGTCTCCTTATCAAAAGACTCAATGGTTCTAAGAGTCTCCTTATCAAAAGTGTCAGTGGTTCTGAGAGTCTCCTTATCAAAAGACTCAGGCACATTCAGTGCAATCCTACAAGGGAGGTAGAAGAGTGGACTACCCACATTTTGGGGAACCACTATAAAAATCATGTGTCTTCTATGTTTGCTTTTCTGTGCTGTCCCTGTTTACAGTTATCTATTTTTATATTTCCTGTAATCTGTGTTTACTTTATTCTGCTATTGAGATTGCTGATTGCATATACTTAGTAGTTTTATTGTGTGTGCATAATTAGAGAAAAAGTTTTAAACTCTATTCACCCCACTCTAGAGAATACTCAGAGGCACACTGTGCACTTTCACAAATTGTACTTATCATTGACTTGGGGACTTCTCCAAATAAGGAATATTGTGAACAGTGTCCCCAACAATCTCCCCATATTTGAAGAAGTCATAACCCATTCAATGATAAATCACATTTAATGAAAATCAACAAATAATAAGAGCATTTCAGTTTAGATTATAAGAGCATTTCAGTTTAGATTATAAGAGCATCAACATATGATATATGATATGAAATGATCACAATATAAGAAACAATATAAGAGACATCATCTCATTATGAATTTATAAATATTGAAATGTATTTGAAATTTCCAGCAATTCTACATTTGCCCAAAATAAGACAACCATAAATGCTTCTAGTTCCTTTAGAACTATACACTCCTTGCTTCTTGACAGCAGCCTCATGTTTCTTTTGATATTGCCCAGTGAAGTATCCATTGGGCTTATGATGATATCTGAGTGTCTCTTGTGCATCTACAGAAATTCTTCCTGCCAGCTTGTCTCTTTTGTGGCTTCTTTTTAACTCTTCTTGATTTTTATACTTTGTCCATTCTTGGGTGCTATACAATTTGCTTATTTCAGTCTTATTTATTTTAATGTGCTCCCATGCACTTAAGATTCTTTCCCTTAATTTAGAGCTTCATTGCTCATAATCTTCTTTCTTCTCTATATCTCATCTTTCTTAACTTTATTTCATCTTCATCAATGTTCTCCTTTCCCTTTCTTTGTTCAGCAACAACAATAGGTATATCAACAGGCTCATAATAGAAGATAGGAGGGAGATTCATTTCTTCCCTGATTGTATAATAGTTCCAAATGGCATGTTCACCACTGTCCTTTATCATAGATCACTCACCCTTTATGACTTCTTCTGAAATATCTCTTTGTAGACTTCCCTGAGATTCCGAATTTTGTCCTTTAGCATGCGGATTCCTTTTTCTAGATGTTTTTTAGTTTCAAGCAGATGACTGTCCAGCTCCTGATTGCAGAGATCTAGTTTTTCTTGGATGATTATTTTGTATTCAGTCATTTGCCTGGTAGTAGCTATGTAGGCTTTCTCTAGATTGTCAGATGTTACAACCTAATATTCAATGATATTAGCTAGACCGTTGTGAGTGAGTTCTAGCTGTTGGACAATGTTCTCTTGCAGATATTTCATCTCAATTCTTAGCCTAGTAGTCTCACTGGACAGGTCTTTTCTTAAGTCATTGACAGCAGTGTCAACATAGCTTTCAAGTTTGTTTCTTTGCTCATCCAGGAGCATCCTTATTTGGAGCAGCAGTGAGGAATCCTCTAACATTTGTCCTGAGAAAGAGCTGGGCTTTTCAGGTTCTCCCTCAGCCTTCTTCTTTATTACAATAGATAGATATTCCTCCATTCCTTCAGCTTCATCAAACATAGGAGAAGGAGACCTTCTGAAGGAAGATTGTCTCACTTCATCCTCATGAATAGTCAAGCCTTCAACAATTAACAGATCTCTTCTTGTGTTGACAACCAATTCTTCTTGATTTGGTTCCTTTTCAGCCACAATTGGGTCCTCTTGGACTGCTAATCCAGGATGGACAACACCCTCAGCCTCAGTGATCTTGTTGATCACTTCTTCCATATGAGCAGGGAGCTCAGTGTCACGCTCCCCCTCAATTTCAACATTTCCTTAATCTGTTCCTGCAGTGGTCTTGGATTCAATGATCAGTGCTGAAGTTTGGAGTGAGACATTCCTCTGCTCTGCCTACTCCTCAGAGCTTGATAAATTTGGATTGTGCACATGCTCACTTTCTGCAGAAGAGCTTTCTTCATCACTTTCTACTTTCTTTGCAACCTTCATCCTTTTGGGAGACTTTGTCAGAATCTTTTCCCATCTTTTTAATACTTTGCTGTCTATTCTTCTCATGTGATGTATCTTGACTCCCAGTTTCTTGTTCAAGTTATCAGGATATGACTGGAGTAAATAAAGAGATAGTGTTCTGCTAAGATTTGGAACTTACAAACTTTCCTGAATTCTCTGGAGGATAACTTGAGCCCAATTTGTTTTCTTGATAAGGATAATCCTTGCCATTAGGTCAAACATCTGTTTGGATATCCTGTCATGTGACCCTACCTTGCAGAAGAGGGATTTTCCCACTATATCAACCAGTATCTTTCCATACTGATTGAAATTCTTTCTTTCCAGAGACCCATAGGTCTTCCTGGAGTGTTCACACCATTCTAGGGAATCATTCAGATGCCATCTCTCAGATTCCATTGATTTTGCTCTTTACTGACATCCCTTTTGAACCAATCTTGGCATTTGAGTAGAATTCAAGGACTTCTCTTCTCATTATTACTGTGGGTTCAGATAGTATGAATTGCATGTTGACGGAGTCGAGCAGTCTTATGGTTACTTGGATTTCTTCCGAAGCCTTCAGGAATCCATCCCTTACTATCTCACTCCCTTCATACAGATATCCTTCCTTCATTGGATCCATCTCTCAGATGCTTGAGGGAGAGCTGAGTATATCGACTTGATTATTTCCACCCGATTGTGAGCACTCACCGGCTTTTAGGGCAAATGTAGTATGTGCTTTTAATTTCAAGACATTTGACCATATTTGTAATTTATAGTGTGGGAAGCGAAGAGCCACACATTAGATGTTTGATTATATCATATTGAATGGTTGTGATTGATTCATTTTAGATTTCTGAATTGATGAACAGATAGTTAGGTATCGTCGTGTCTTTATGATGAAATCGTAGAGTCATTTCGATGATACTTTCTGTTATTACGACGATATTATTTTGTAGACAAAATGATATTATCTTGGATTACTCTTTTGCATAATCAGTATGAGCACATTTTGTGTGTCAGCTACAACATCATTCTTAGTAGCTTGTATGCTTTCTTAAGGAAGCATAGTCAATTTAGTGACACCAGATTATATATTAATTCTAGAGAATAATAATTTCTATCTGAATTATATTAACCATTGTTTACTGATGAGATAGTTAATAAAAATATGTTAGCACATGTTAAGCATGTATTAAAGAAAAGAAATGAGTGCATAAACAAGTGCTTTATAAACTTCAGCAAGACTTATAGGTAAGCCACATGATCTTAAAATAGAGTTACAACAGCATTTTCTTCTAGCTATCACATGTGCTAGTACTACTTTAACAGCTCCTTCTCTTCCCTGCAT
The DNA here is from genome assembly GCA_033032865.1 of Dactylorhiza incarnata. Lineage (NCBI taxonomy): Eukaryota > Viridiplantae > Streptophyta > Magnoliopsida > Asparagales > Orchidaceae > Dactylorhiza > Dactylorhiza incarnata. The sequence goes on along the minus strand of JAWHQI010000218.1, from coordinate 4,554,042 downwards.
CTTTCTCCTTGCTCTGAAGCTTCTGCTCTTGTCTTTCAAAATAGGAGAATGGCTTTGAGATGTATTTATCAGGAATAGGAGGGGCATTCTCTGACAGTGTTCCTTCCCGTTGATACTTTTTGTACAGTGTTCTCATGGCTTCTGTTTTCTTGTGCTTGTCCCACTCACTTGAAGGGTAGTGTAAGGATATGTATTTGCCACTTTCCCCAAAGTCTCTCCATGTAGTCCATACAATATCTCTTGACCTTGGGTTTAAAAATTTAAGGTTGGATCACTGGCCCACTATTCATCTCTTTTCCTTTTGAGAGGCATTTCTTCATCTATCATTATGGTCTTCCTTTTTTGACTTGACTCACCAATGCACTGTAGAATTCCCTTAGTACTTTGCTCCAATTTGGTGTTTAGAGCTTCATGAGTGAATTCATTTAAGTTAATGCACCTAGTTATGATTTATTTTTGACTATCAGTAATTTTTGTAGTTAGCCATCTAACTGCTTTTTCCATGTTCTCATCTGCCTGTTGATTTTGTTGTAGAGAGGTGTCCACTCTTTCACCCAGAGATTACAGTGCATTCATATTACTGTCCAGATCTGTTCCTGCCCTTATGAACCAGCTTGTGATCTAAGTATTGATGTGATCTGAGTATTGATGTGATCAATGTCTGCTCTTATCTCATTCATCTGGGCTGACATGTCATCTCTGATTCCCTTAGCTGCCCTGCCCACATATTCTTGATAGCTTTGTCTTTCCTCAGTAAACAAATTCTTTATTTGATCAATCAAGGAGCTTGTAGCTTGCTCATGAGATGGTAGTGTAGATGCTCTTGGAAGATCTTGCTCCTTCCTAGTTAATTTCCTTTGCGGGTCCTCAACCACACTACTATGACCTCATTATCAGGAGGATTATTATGGGAATCCTGTCTTTAATGAGCATCTTCAGTTTCTTTGGCTGGAATCAAGATGAAATATGTGCACAGATTCTCTAGTTCAATACTTCCCTCCTCAAGGACAGTATCTTCATCATCCATCCTGCAGCTTCCTAGGTCTTCTTGGATAGCAAGCTAAATGTGAGTTGCTTCCTCAACCTCTGGAGCAGGGAGTTCATTGTGAAACTCCCCCTTAAAAGCAGCCACATTCTTGATAAGCAACACAGTCTCAAGGGCTGAGAACTCAGCATGAGTCTCTATATTGACCCTGAATTTTCGATAATTTAATTAAATAATATTTCAGCGCAATAATGACATAAGGGCGTTATGTTAACATGCGGTTAGCGGTGTTGGCCAAAGTGTAGAAATGTCTGAGATTAGAAAAATCAAGTTAAATAATTTTAGCGAAATTGTTAAGTTTCATTATTGTAAATTACACCATTTAAATAATAACTCTTTATCGGCTCGTCGAACTATGATTTCGACTTCGCCGTTAGTTTCGGAGGACCGGTATTTACCTTTGGTGCGAATTTCGTGAAAATCCGGGTTAGACTTGTCCAAATCAGAAAGTTAAGGTTAAAGATCTTTATAAGTTAATAATAAATAAAAATCTTTTAAAACCCTAGCATAAAAAGGACCTTAAATAGAAATTAGGTTTTTTCCTTTCTTCTCCATCTCTCGTTTCCGCCGAACCATAGAGCGAGGGTGAGCGTGAGGCATGGTTTACTTGGAGCTTCCGTCGGCCGCCATGAGAGTTCTAGTGGACGAAATCCTTATCTAGGCATTGATTCGGGAAGCTCTCGCCGAGACCTTCATGTGTGCGGTAAGTATTTTCGATTTTGTGGATTTCTAACGTTGGAGTGTTTGGCCCTAAGCCTTCTTTTTCGTCTGAAATGTTTCAAAAATTCTTCCTGGTGGTCTTCTATCGCCGATCCTTGGCGTGGAGTGCGTAGAGGTCGGTGATTGTAAGGTTTGAGGCAAGTGGAGGATTCTTCCCCCTTGCCATGTTGTTTTTCAACTCTTTTTTTCCCTTCTTTTATCATGTTTGCATCTGTTTTAGACAAGCAAAATAGAGTAGACTCGTTAATAAAATTTCTAGTTTTCCCTAGCAGAATTCGTCTAGCCTAAGTAAATTCATCGAGTGTGTTTTGACGATTCATCGAGTAGTTGTTTAGTTCCCGAGTAGTTCGTGTAATTTGCCAATAGTTATGTAAATTCATCGAGTGGCTTTCCTTAGAAACTTCTTAGTGTTTTATAAATAATTCGTCAAGATGCATAGTCAATTTCATAGAATGAATTCATCAAATTTATCGAATGCTTTCAAAGAATCTGTCGAGACTTAACTATTTAGACTATATCGTCGAGACCTTAGACTAAATCGTTGAGTAATCCTGGATTCGTCGAATGGTTTCGACGAATCTGCAAAGACTTAGAGAAATTGTCGAGTATTAAGGTAACTCGTCGAGTGTATATGATGAATTCGTCGAATGATTATTGTAATTCGTCGAATGAGCAGTGTTTTTCGTCGAGTATTCTTAAGGTTTGTCGAGTGTTTTCGATGAATCTGTTGTGAGGTTGTACTTGGAAATGTTATGGGTTTTTCTGTGGTGCCAGTTGGATCAAGGTATTGTGAATTGTATTCCCAGTTGGATGTTTTTGGACTGTTGGGTGGGTTGGACCGGTACCACCACCTCAGTGTTTGTTTTTCTTCCCTGGACGGGTAGACTATTGGTTGCATGGGCGTAGCCACCGCCACAGTACTTTTGTTCCTCGAATGTTTTCATCTGATGGTTTGTGTTGGAAAGAATGCCATCGCCTCATGAGTACCGTTTTTTGACTGGGATAATTATTTCACTTCTTGAGCTAATCTGTCATTTACCTTTATTTTGATTATGCCAAACCGAATATGGACTGCACTTTGTTTAAGTCTTCCCTGTTAGATGCTAATATTTCTTCTCTTATTTGCTGTAATTTTGCAGATATCTTCTTTCTATTGTGTTGGTAACCCTAGTTTTGAGCTTACTAAGTTCTCCTATTTTACTTTACCTTGTTGATTTGTCTTTTTGCTGAGATATTCTTTTCCTTTGAATGCCTCAGGGTTGGACCAGTAGCGGTTGATCAGAGCAAGGCAGGACCTTGCGATCTTTTAGTTGTCCATCCTTCCCTCAGTTGAGAGGTATTTTGTTGAATTCTTCTGACTTTGGCCATTTCTATGGGTTCGTGTCAGTTTGTTGATGCCCACAGTATGGTCTTCTTCTTGTGTTAGACTGTACTTGCCATTTATTCTACTACTGTTAATTTGTTGGTTAGTGCAATGCTCTCTGGGAAGGTTTTTGCTAGGTTGCATGGTAGATATTTTTGTATATAAATAAAGCTGCATATTTGTTCATACATTCTATCTTTAAAACTAATAACCCTCTATTTTGAAATGCGTAAGAGTTCCAATTATACCTATACTAAATCTAGAAAGTGCATACCATTAGATTGCTAGTTGAGTTCTCATGTTCATATAGGACATCTTAAATAAACTATGTATTTTCCGCTGCGTATATTTATACTTTCTGGGTTGTGGACTAAATGATTCACCAAGCTGAGGGGCACGGTATTTGTAAACTTTAACTTAAATTATGTTTTACCATAAAGTTTATGTCTTTTTTGTAAAGAAAGTTGTGAAGATAGAGCTGCCTAAGCGTCTGCAGATGTCCCCTGCATGACATGGCATCTTGACATGTGTTTTCTCTCAGTCTGTCGTTATATTTATATATTGAGAAAATGCGGATTGTGACAGTTGGTATCTAGAGAGGTTTGATCGGTTGTTGGACGGTTAGTCGAACAACCATCTATTTTAAGAATCTGTTTTATTGCATACACCCACCGAAGTCTTATCCGTATGTCTTGACTGAAACATGGACACTATACTCATAGCATGACAAGAAGTATGGGCGGCATATTATGTAGTATGAGATGCATAAATATGCGTCTGTATATGGTCCTCATAGGTGTGACAACATGTAACTGTTAAGTTGTATGGGCAGCTTAACCTTGTCCCATGGATGTTACTAGGCGCTAATTTCATTACATGTGATACTATATAGTATGAGATGCATAATATTTCATGTGTACGCCGCTCATAACATGCACTAAGGCTTTCATTAGAATGCATAGCACAACATGCACATCATAACATAGCATTAGCACACGTGCCAAGTTAAAGATATACATGATGACACTCGTGCACACATGATTTTAAATAATTTTTTTAATTATTCATGCAGACATATGATATGCGCAAGAGTCAAAGGATGATTGTATATCATCCTAAGTTAAGGCATGACATCATTAATGAAAATCGAAGAGCAAGGTAGTAGCAAGAGCAAGTGTCTTCACATTTTTTTCAGTTTGATCTGAGTTGAGTAATCCTAGCTTTCAGCTAAATTTTGACATGACGTTCGTTTGTGTTCTTAGAAAATGGCACCGAAGCATGTTGCGACAAGGTAGACTCCCCAGTCAGAGGGTGAGTCTTCGGGTGCACAAAGTGAAGCCGTGATTGAGGGTCTGCGACAGAGTATTGAGGCTCTGTCCAGGCAGTTGGTCGCGATGCAATCACAAATTCAGACGTTGATAACTGCTGCCTCTGCGCAGCAGCCTGGGGTGCAGGACCCTGTAGTGGGTCAGACTGTACCTGTTCCTCCTGCTCCTCCGGTGCATCCAATTCTACTGCCACAAGAGATGAATTTCATATCGCATTTGCAGCGATTAGGACCCTATACGTATGACGGAAGAGCCGATTTCATGGCCTTGGACGATTGGTTGATTGCCATCGAAGAAATGTTTATGTATTCGGGAATCTCTGCGGGCCAGAAGGTGATGGTCGCCGCTTACCAGCTGAAGGGGCTTGCCAAGAGCTGGTGGATCAGGGAGAGAGAGAGAGCCTTACAGGCGGATGTTCGTGGGAGTCATTCAAGGCGATGTTACTAAAGAAGTTCCTGCCGCCGATCGAGCAAGACCGTCTAATGAACAATAACATGCACGTGAAGCAGAGGCAACTGACGGTTAGTGAGTAAGTTGAAGAGATTTGCTCCAGACCTTGTAGCCTCTGAGGCAAGGAAGGGTGAAGCGGTTTTTGGGAGGACTTCATAGCGACGTTCAGCAGCTGACTAGCGCGTACAGGTCTGAAAGCTATGCTGATATGGTGGAAGAACTATTGAGAGTCGAGGCTATTGAAAATGCCAAGAGCAGAGGTGAGATGATGAGAAAGGAAAAGAAAAAGGTCAAAGGCGATGGAAGCCCCATTGTATCCGGTCCTACTTCGAAGAAGAGAGGCAGCGATGTTTGTAGTTTCTGTGGTCTCCCCGACCATCCATACAAAAAATGTTTCAATAGATTGGGGGCTAAAAAGCAGCATCAAATGCTGACAATTCAGAGTGCTCCCAGAGGAAATTTAACCTGTACTTTCTGCAAGACGAAGGGGCAAGATGTCGCCCATTGCTGGACCAAGGATAAGGACTGCTTCTAATGCGGATAGAAAGGGCACGCAAAGGCTTCCAGCCCGCAATCACAGCCCCCTTGCAGCCAGTTACACTTAGGTTTTCTCCGCCGCCGCAGCTATAGCAACTGGATAAAGGAAGGGGCAAGTTGAATGTAGTGACCAAGGAAGAGTCGCAGACTTCCACCCAGGTGATTGCTGGTTAGGCCTTAATCTAACCCTTAGCCTTCAGCTTTAGTTCTCAATTTCTTTTCGACTAGTTACATATCCGATTTTATAGGAGAATTTAAGGTAAAGAACCATTGGGCGCGCGTCTTTTTTGATTCTGGTGCTACCCACTAGTTCGTTGCTAGTACTTTTGTAGAGCTTCATCGTTTGACCCTCGATCAAATTGGCGATCCATTTCGTGTTAAGTTTCCCTCTGGCGACTTTGTGGTGTCAGACCAGGGTATCCAAAGATGTCCTATCCTCTTTGGGGATTTCTTAGCTTTTGCTGATCTAAAGACATTAGACCTGAAAGATTTTGATGTGATATTGGGCATGGACTGGTTGTCTAGATATGATGCTGTTATCCAATGCAAGGTAAATCGTTTGGACTTCAAGATGGAAACGGTCAGCCGATGAGTGTGTATGGCATTCCACGTTAGGATTCCCCGATTATTTCTGCGGTATGTGCTAGGAAACTTTTAGATTCCGATTGTTTTGCTTACCTTGTTTCGATATTAGAAACTTTTGGTAATTTGCCATGTGTCGAGGAGATTCCTGTGGTGCGAGAGTTCCCTGATCTTTTCCCGGTTAGTCTCCCTGTTCTTCCGCCTGAGAGAGATGTGGAGTTCGTTATTGACCTGGAGCCAGGTACTCATCCTATTGCTAAGGCACCGTACCATTTGACCCCGCGCGAGCTAGAAGAGTCGCCTACCCAGCTAGATGAATTGCTGCAGTGTGGATTTATCAGACCAAGTTCTTCACCATGGGGTGCTCTAGTTCTGTTTGTAAAGAAGAAGGATGGTTCTATGAGATTGTATATATATTATAGAGAGTTGAATAAGGTAACCATCAAGAACAGATATCCATTGCCCAGAATTGATGATTTGTTTGATCAGTTGCGTGTTAGTTCGATGTTTTTGAAGATTGATCTTCGTTAAGGCTACCATCAGTTGCAAATCTGTGAGTTCGATATCCGCGGACTGCTTTCTGTTATCGGCATGGACATTTTGAGTTCTTAGTAATGTCCTTTGGATTGACTAATGCACCATCTTCCTTCATGAATATGATGAATAGAGTGTTCAAGGATTTCTTAGATCGCTTCGTGGTCGTTTTCATTTATGACATTCTGGTGTTTTCCTGGAGTGCTGAGGAGCATGCTCAGCACTTGCATTTGGTTCTATCTACTCTGAGAGAGCATACGTTATATGTGATGCTGAGTAAGTGTGAGTTTTGGCTCTCTCAAGTATCCTTCTTGGGTCATATAGTGGGTAAAGGCAGAATTTCTGTGGACCCAAAAAAGATAGCTGCAGTCATGGATTGGAAAAGACCTACTATGCCTAAGGAGATAAGGAGCTTCTTAGGGTTAGCAGGATATTATAGGCGATTCGTAGAAGGATTTTCTGTGTTGTCTGCGCCGCTGACTAAGCTTACGCAGAAGAATGCAGCGTTTGTAGGGAGTGATAAGCGCGAAGAAGCTTTCCAGGAATTGAAAAAGAGGTTGTGCACCACTCCTGTTTTGACTTTACCTACAGAGGGAATGGAGTATGTTGTTTTTGTAGATGCATCGCACGTCGGGCTTGGGTGCGTTTTGATGCAAGAAGGAAAGGTAATTTCATATGGGTCAAGACAACTGAAGATTCATGAAAGGAATTATCCTACGCATGATTTGGAATTTGCAGCAGTAATCTATGCCTTGAAACTTTGGAGACATTTATTGTATGGCGCATTGTGCAAGATTTATACAGACCATTAGAGCTTAAAGTATGTATTCACTCAGAAGGAGTTGAATTTGCGCCAACATAGAATGTTAGAGTATGTCACGATGAAGTTGATATTCTTTATCATCCGGGCAAAGCTAATGTGGTGGTTGATGCTCTGAGTAGAAAGACCGTGCAAGTCTTTAACCTTTCTGTACAGTCTTTGGTGGAAGAGTTTCTACTGATGGATATTTCAGTTGGAAGTAGTAATGTGTCTTGTGGCTTGGAATCCAAAGAGCCTTCTCGGATTACCCTTACAAGATTGCACCAGAAGGAAGACCCAGATCTTTAGCATTTCCGAGAAAGGGTAGAGAGGGGAGAGTTGCCAAATTTCTCATTAGATGAAGTTGGTACCCGCTTTTGGTAATATTCGAGCAAAGATTTGTGGCGAAGCTCATGGATCAAGTGTTTCATACCACCCTGGTTCTACAAAGATGTATCGAGATTTGAAAGAGTTTGTTTGGTGGTCAGGAATGAAGAATGAAATTGCTAAGTTCATTTTCGAATGTTATACCTGCTAGCGCATTAAGGCAAATCATAAGAGGCCTGAAGGTAAGTTGACTCCTTTGGATATTCCGAGCTGGAAATGGGAGAGTATCTCTATGAACTTCATTACTGGTTTGCCGAGATCTCCTCTAGGGCATGTTTCTGTATGGGTTATTATGGATAGATTAACGATGTGCACTCATTTTGTACCTTTCAAGATTTGCTATTCAATGGAGAAAATAACAAAGTTGTATTTGGATGGGGTCATCAGATTGCATGGCGTGCCAGTAAGTATTGTGTCAGATCGGGATTCCAGGTATATGTCTCGTTTTGGTAGAGCTTGCATGGAGCTTTGGGTACTGACCTCATATATTCTACCGCTATCATCCACAGAAGAATGGTCAAATGAAGAGAGTCAATCAGATTGTGGAGGATATGATTAGATGGAATATCCTGGACCATGGTAGAGCATGGGATCAGCGTCTTAGACTTATGGAGTTTGCATATAATAACAGTTATCAAGAGAGTTTGCAGATGGCCCCTTTGAGGCTTTATATGGGATACATTGTTGAACTCCCCTATTTTTGGCTGAGGTTGGTGAGAGACCGTTGTTAGGTCCAGAAGCTTTGGAAGAGATGAGTGTTGCCGTGACGCATATTCGCGAGAAGCTTCGTGTGGCTCAAGATTGTTATGAAAAGTATGCGAATCAGTGAAGGGTTGACTTGGAATTCACAGTTGGGGACATGGTTTTTCTGAAGGTTTCTCCGATGCCAGGTGCCAAGAGATTCAGAAAGAACCACAAGTTGGTTCCCCGGTATGTGGGTCTTTTCCAGGTTGTTGAGAGCATCGGTGTGTCATCTTATAGGCTGGACTTGCCTGCATCTTTCTTAGGTGTCCATGATGTTTTTCATGTGAGCTAGTTGAGAAAGTGCGTGCGTAGTGATCCCCATGTCTTTAGCTCGGTGCCCCAGTTGCAACCTAATCTGTGTTTTGTCGAAGAGCCTATCCACATTCTGGAGACGCAGGACAAAGTGTTGTGAAAGAAGACAATTCCTATGGTCAAAGTCCTTTTGCGAAACCAATATGTCGAGAGTGCGACTTGGGAACTGGAATCTGTTATGGGGAATCTCATCCTCATCTTTTCTCCTAGTTTTCTTCGGTAAGTTTTTCTCCCCGATAGGATCTCAGTTTTGCTCATTTATTTCTTAAGTTTGGGTTGCGTTTCAAGTTTCGGGATGAAACTTATTTTTAGGGGGGGTGGTTGTAATGCCCCTGAATTTTCGATAATTTAATTAAATAATATTTCAACGCAATAATGACATAAGGGAGTCACGTTAACGTGAGGTTAGCAGTGTTGGCCAAAGTGTAGAAATGTCTGAGATTATAAAAATCAAGATAATTAATTTTAGCGAAATTGTTAAGTAGCGTTGTTGTAAATTACGCCATTTAAATAATAACTCGTGATCGGCTCGTCGAACTCTGATTTCGACTTCGCCGTTAGTTTCAGAGGACCTATATTTACCTTTGGTACGAATTTCATGAAAATCCGGGTTAGTCTTGTCCAAATCAGAAAGTTAAGGTTAAAGATCTTTATAAGTTAATAATAAATTAAAATCTTTTAAAACCCTAGTATAAAAAGGACCTTAAATAGAAATTAGGTTTTTCCTTTCTTCTTCATCTTTTGTTTCCGCCAAACCAGAGAGCGAGGGTGCGCGTGAGGCATGGTTTCCTTGGAGCTTCCGTCGGCCGCCGTGAGAGTTCTAGTGGACGAAATTCTTATCTACGCATAGATTCGGGAAGCTCTCGCCGAGACCTTCGTGTGTGCGGTAAGTATTTTCGATTTCGTGGATTTCTAACATTGGAGTGTTTGGCCCTAAGCCTTCTTTTTCGTTTGAAAAAGTTTCAGAAATTCTTCCTGGTGGTCTTCTATCGCGGATTCTTGGCGTGGAGTGCGTGGAGGCTGGTGATAGGAAGGTTTGAGGCAAGTGGAGGATTCTTCCCCCTTGCCATGTTGTTTTTCAACTCATTTTCCCTTCTTTTATCACGTTTGCATCTGTTTTAGACAAGCAAAATAGAGTGTACTCGTTAATAAAATTTCTGATTTTCCCTAGCAGAATTTGTCTAGCCTAAGTAAATTCGGCAAGTCTGTTTTGACGATTCGTCGAGTGTGTTTCGATCATTCGTCGAGTAGTAGTATAGTCCCCAAGTTGTTTGTGTAATTAGCCAATAGTTATGTAAATTCGTCGAGTGACTTTCCTTAGAAACTTCTTAGTGTTCTGAAGATAATTCGTCGAGATGCATAGTCAATTTCGTCCAATGAATTCGACGAATTTGTTGAATGCTTACGACGAATCCGTCGAGACAACCGTTTAGGCTATATCGTCGAGACCTTAGACTGAATCATCGAGTAATCCTGGATTCGTCGAATGGTTTCGACGAATCTGCCGAGACTTAGAGAAATAGTCGAGTACTAAGGTAACTCGTCGAATGTATACGACGAATTCATCGATTGATTATTGTAATTCGTCGAGTGAGCAGTGTTTTTCGTTGAGTATTCCTAAGGTTTGTCGAGTTCTTTCGACGAATATGTTGTGTGGTTGTACATGGAAATGTTATGGGTTTTTCTGTGGTGCCAGTTGGATCAAGGTATTGTGAATTGTATTCCTAGTTGGATTTTTTGGACTGTTGGGTGGGTTAGACCGGTACCACCACCTCAGTGTTTGTTTTTCTTCCATGGACGGGTAGACTGTTGGTTGGGTGGGCGTAGCCACCGCCACAGTTCTTTTGTTCTTCAGATGTATTGGTCTGATGGTTTGTGTTGGAATGAATGCCACCGCCTCAGTACCATTTTCTGACTGGGATAATTATTTCACTTCTTGAGCTAATATGTGATTTACCTTTATTTTGATTATGCCAAAGCCAAATCTAGACTGCACTTTGTGTAAGTCTTTCCTCTTGGATGCTAATCTTTCTTCTCTTATTTGCTGTTGTTTCGCAGCTATCTTCTTTCTTTTGGGCTGGTAACCGTAGTTTTGAGCTTACTAAGTTCTCCTATTTTACTTTACCTTGTTGATTTGTCTTTTTGCCGAGGTATTCTTTTCTTTTGAATGCCTCAGGGTTGGACCAGTAGCGGTTGATCAGAGCAAGGCAGAACCTTTTGATCTTTTAGTTGTCCTTCCTTCCCTCGTTTGAGAGGTATTTTGTTGAATTCTTTTGGCTTTGGCCATTTCTATGAGTTCGTGTCACTTTGTTGATGCCCACAGTATGGTCTTCTTCTTGTGTTAGACTGTACTTGCCATTTATGCTACTACTGTTAATTTGCTGGTTAGTGCAATGCGCTCTGGGAAGGTTTTTTCTAGGTTGCATGGTAGATAATTTTTTTATATAAATAAAACTGCATTCCATATTTTCAAACTAATAACCCTCTATTTTGAAACGCGTAAAAGTTTCAATTATACCTATACTAAATCTAGAAAGTGCATACCACTAGATTGCCAGTTGAGTTCTCATGTACATATAGGACATCTCAAAGTAAACTATGTATTTTCCGCTGCGTATATTTATACTTTCTGGGTTGTGGACTAGATGATCCACCAAGCCGAGGGGCACGATGTTTGTAAACTTCAACTTAAATTATGTTTTAACATTAGGTTTATGTCTTTTGTAAAGAAAGTTGTGAAGATAGAGCTGCCTGAGCATATGCAGATGTCACCTGCACGGCATGGCATCATGACGCGTGTTTTCTATTACTCTGATGTTATATTTATATATTGAGAAAATGAGGGTTGTGACAGTCTCCCCCTCAACTATTGCACTTCTCTGTCTAGAAGAAGAGTCTTCAGGCATTGCCATGGCAGCAACCAGGGCCTCTGCCTGTGGTTTTGGATTTGGTATGCAATTGTCTTCTGTAGATGAGCTGTCCTCACTTTCAGTGACCTTCTTCCCTTTCTTTGCATTTTTAGGGATGACTTTCTCCCACTTCTCCAGAGTCTTCATGTCTATCTTCTTCATGTGATGGATGGCTGATCCCATCTTTTCATTCAGCTGAAGAGTGTTAATGAGATAAAAAGAAAGGATTCATCCAAAGTTTGGTGCTTGGAGACTTCCCTGGATCCTTTTGAAGAGTAACTGAGCACAGTCAGTTTTCTTGCATAGAATAATTCTTGTCATTATCTCAAACATGTCCTTGGATATTCTATCGTGAGATTTAGGTTTGCATATCAGTGCATTGACAACGATATCTGCCAAAAGCTTTCCTCTTACATTGAAGCCAGCCTTTTTCAAGGTACCATGTAATTGTCCTGTGTGGTTGCACCACTTCTTTGCAGTCGAGAGATCTTCCTTCGAGATCTCTTCCTCTTTCTCGTCTTCTGAAAATCTAGGCATACAAAGCGCCTTGGAAAGTCCTTTTTCCATCACTCTTAATAGGGTACTTCCAACCCTAGTTTTGATGGCATTTCTAGAAGTACTCATCTTGGGCTCAGCATAGAACTCTAGAAGTTCTCTATGCATGATAGTAGTTGGCTCTGAGAGAACATATTCTAGTCCCACTACATCAATTTGCCCAATTGCTGACTTTATCTCTTCATTAACATTGATGAACCTGCCGTGCACCAGCTCACATCCAGTATTGCAGGTGTCGTCATTCTTCATAGGTACCATTTCCTTGGAATCGTCTAGTTTGCAGGGGTTCGGCGTCGGGAGAGATCGAGAGCTCGTCGTGATGGCTTAGAGCAAATGTAGGTTATACTCTATTTCTAAACATGTGAGCTATTTATATATGCCTTACTTTAGATTATGATGAGGCGCATACCTGACCTGACAGACTTACTGTGTTGATCTTTGAATCAACAACTGCGATTGCAAGATCTAATATACTTGTCAAAAATAATGTTTTTCTTTAATAGAGTGCTTTTTAATCCAGACTTATGCCTGAACCATCTATTGTCCAACAACCACATTTGCTTTTGGCTGGCCATTGGACAAACCTGCAAGACAAAGATTAGTATTCCTTAGGAACCCAAATGAATTTGGGTCCTAACTTCTTGTTAGCCTTAACTACTGGAGCTTTAACAACTAAACTACTGACAAGCTTCTCATACCTTGCTCTAGGCACTGTTAGATTGAACCAACAGTCTATAACAAAGTGCCCAACCTTGCCACAACACTAACATTCAAATTTATTATACCTCCTTTTTTAGTCACCATCTGAATGGAGGGAAGGTGGCTGAAAGAATACACTGCTTTACATCAAGTATTTCTACTAATCATGTGATTGTGCATAGACTTAGGAGTTGGTTGCACAATCAACAATTTTACTTTAGGAATAGGCTTTTGAGGTAAAGCTTTTTCTTTCTCTTTGGCTGATGGTGCTTGTGGAGAGACAACCTTTTGGAAGATAGTTCTAGCTTGGGGAGTCTCTCTAGCTTTCTTATTATAGCCTAGTCCTCCTCTATATTGAGTGAAGAAGCTATCTATAATAGGGAGAATAGCTTTGGGCTTAGAGAAGCTAGCCACAAGCCTTCTTTCTAAGACAAGCTTATTCTCTTGAGACTTAATTGTCCTATCCTAAGATTCAGACCTCTTCTGAAGTAGGATAAGCTCATTGGACAATCTAGTCACCTTCTTGGTCTTTTCCTCCATTTGAGATCTGAATGACTTGAGGATTCTTATTTCCTCAGCTTGAGATTTGACCAATTCCTCGCTCCTTTTAAGAGCTTCCAAGAGAATACCATATTGTTCCATTAGATTAGTGTGATCCTCATTGTTGCATGATGAGAAGTCTTCTGCTTCATCATCAGATGATGAGCAATCATCTGATGCACTCTTGGTCTTTTCAATTGAAGTAGATAATGAAAATGTGTGAGGAGTGCATACCTGAGCAGAATGTGAATCATCCTGATCTTCTTCATTAGACATGGCAACAAACCCATAAAACTCCTCATCCTCAGATTCACTATCTGAGAGAGTGAGATGTGCTCTTATCCCTCTTCTAGCCACATAGCAGCCTTCATCCTCAGACTCACTATCTGAGAGAGTAATGGGTGCTCTAATCCATTTTACACTTATCCCCATAAATACTTCTTCTTCAGAGTATGAGGATCATCAACTGATTTCACTTAGATATTTGAACTTCTTGACATTAGATCTTCTTTCCTTCTTCATGGAGCTTAACTTTTTATAGTTTTCTCCAGGAGCCATGGTGATAACTTGATACACCCAAGGGCAGATCTGTTCAAGCTACTAAGCTTTCTTTGAACAACCTCCCTATGATACCACTTGTTAGTTTAGCTTGTTGTCTAATCACCTAGATGGGGGCGGGGTGAATAGGTGTTTCAAATACTTTAGTCTTCCTTCCTTCTATTAATTGTTCTAGCTTAAAGAAATAAAGACTAAGAGCACACCATAGAAAACACACAGTGATTTATTGTGGTTCCCCAGTTAAGGGTACATCCACTTTCCCACTTCACCTTTCTAGCTATGTGCTAGACTAGGCCAACTCCTCCAAACTCAGATCTCTTTCACAGATCCTACAACTCAGGCACAAAAGACCTACAACTTAGGCACTCTAGGCCCTACAACTCAGATCTACAATAGATCCTACCTCAAGTTCTAGGAACCCTACAACTTAGGCACAAAGGCCTTATAGCTCAAGCACTCCATGCCCTACAACTCAGATCTACAAGAGATCCTACCTCAGTTTCTAGGAATCCTACTGCTCAGCCTCAAAGGGTACTATAAAAAATATGTTGTTTTACAAGGTTGAAGACTACCCAACACAGCTCTGGAGAGTTCTTTTGAAGCCTGATGTAGATGGCCTCTGGACTTGAAGAGAAGCTTTAAGTGAGTTTTACTAATGCACGAAAAATTCACTTCTATCCTCCTCTTCTTCTTCTTCTTATTTATGGAACACAACTTATCAATCGATGATGCTTCACTGGGACTTAGAGAACTGAGAGTACGAGCGTATTGTTCTTAAGAAATCATTCCATCGTCTTACAGTCGTTATGTATTCCGATTCTATTCTCTGTGTCTTGTTAGAGCACACACTTTGTTTTTTATATGGTATGACCTTCTAACGGTCTATTCTGAGCATTCTTTAATGTTAGAAGCTTATTCCTTAACAACATTCGCTGATTGGCCCCTTAGACAGTAACATTGAATGCAGACAATGCGTTTCAAAAAATCTCGGTCTGTCTCGATGAAATGAGCAACATCTCGATGACAGAACTTGCTGTCTCATCGACCCATTTGGGACTTTAGACATTTCTTCTAGTCTTCTAAAATCTTCACCAGAGGAAGATATCTCGACGATTTGAAACATCTCAGCTACATATGCAGTCACGATGACATGAAGTCTTCTCGTCGATATCGTTGAGATCTTGTCAACATGAGATCTTCTCACCGATATCGTCGAGATCATTCTGACTACTACTTTAGCTGCAAACTGTCTCCACGATCTCTAAATTAGTCTTTAAGATGATATAGCCTCTTTACGATGATATGTTTTCTTAGTCAGATACTTGAGAATGCTGAAGAACTTCAACACGCCAAAATTTTCAACGATATCGTCATATGATACTTGTTGTCATTGTTGGAACAAACCTATTACTGATTTGGGCTAGGATCACTATCTGTTGACTCGGGCTAAGTTGACCCCAATGTATAGTCTAAGGGTCATGGTTTTAGGCTGTTAGAACTTAAGGAAAAGATAAGTTTCTGCGTTCGATGAACTCCATACTGCGTTCAACGAACTCCATCCTGCGTTCGACGAACGACATGCTCCAGTTCGACGAACTTGCCAAGGTTCTGCATTCGACGAACTCTATTCTGCGTTCGACGAACTCCTCTCTGCGTTCGACGAACTTGCTCTCCAGCTCGACGCACTCAGTTCTTAAGACAGTCCAGAAGTTTATTCTTCAGTTCACCGAACTCCAACTTGAGATTGACGAACTCAGCTCTGCGTTCAAAGAATACGTATCAAGATGTTCAGATCGACGAAATTCATTCTCAAATCGACGAACTCAATTCTTCCCGCCAGATTAAGCAGCTTATCTCTCAGTTCGACAAACTCCAGTCTGCATTCGACGAACCAGCAACAGAAGTTCAGTTCGACGAACTCAACACTCTGTTCGACGAACTCAGTTCTCAGGTCGACGAAATTTCTCTTCAGTTCATTATTTCAGACAGATCATTTTTATTCTATTCTCTGATCTCAGATCGACTATCAGCAACGGATCTATTCCTCCAGATAAGTCAAGGATTATATCTTTCCTTTCATTATTCTCTTATTTCGAGAAAGTAGCCGTTTGGCTAATCGGAAAAGGATACATTTATTGAAAAAGAAAAGGAATTAAATATTCAGATTGCAGTTCCAAGAAATAATCAATTCTGATTATTCTATTCCTTATTCAGAAGATTTGCTTTCAAAATCAGTCAGAATAGTTCAAAGGAATAAGGAAGAAGAAGATTTACAGGATTACAGTACAACAAGATAGAAAGGAAAAAGAAAACAGTCGAGAGAAATACACAAAGGAATATACAGAGTTCAACTTCCTCAAGCAGCACCTCTCAATCTCTGAGAACAACAACACAGATCTTATCTCAGATTTCTGCTGCAAAGTCCAAATCTTCAAGAGCAACAATAATCTGAGAAACCTTTGTCTCTCAGATTCATCAGCTATCAAAGGAAGATATTTTACATTCAAGAGAAAGCTTCATCCTCAACTGTCAACTATTTTCTATCAGACAGGGGGAGCTTTACAACATCAAATCCACTAGTCTTCTCTCAGATTATTGACAGAGAAGAACTTCATAACCCTCTTTATCCCATCTTGTATAGGGTTCTAACTCCCTTCAAAAGTTAAACCATTGGTGGCAGGGCACCTGAACAAAAACCTGTAGTTAGGTTTGAGCACCTGATCAAAAGCTCAGTGGTGTTTGCGCACCTGATCAAAAACCTATTGGTGATAGGGCACCTGATCAAAAACCTAGTGGATTCCTACCAAGGGTGGTAGAAGAGTAGATGTACCCAGGTTTATTGGGGAACTACTATAGATCCTTGTGTCTTCTGTGTTCTTGTTTATTTTCTATGCTGTTCTGTGTGTTCTTTATTTTGTTTTTATAAATCACTCAGTACACATATATATCACTATTTTAACTCCGCTATAAAAAGAAGTGAAAATTTTTTAATACTCTATTCACCCCCTCTAGAGTAAATCTAAGATCTAACCTCCTTTCAACCTCTATCAGAGATCACTTTTAATTGGTATCAGAGGTAGGTTGATTCTTTACAGGCTAACACCTGAATCAAAAGATCAATTAGATCTTAATTTTCTTCTAGAGTTTTCTTTTGCTAAAAACTCTTGGAACAGAACAATGAATACTCAAGCACAAGACCTCCTATGTGCAATCTAAATAAGTTTGCATTATGGAAGGCAAGGATCAGATTATATATGAATTCTATTGATGAGGATATCTTTAATGTTATTTTGACAGGACCTCCTACTCCTACAGCAACAACAAGTGCTGAAACAACAACAACAAATAATGCTGTTCCACCTCCTGAGTGAACAGAAGCTCAAAAGAAGCAGAGAAGTGCTGATGCCAAAGCAATGAATATATTGGCACAGACAATGTCAGATGACATTTTCCAAAAGTTTGTGGAATGCACCTCAGCCAGAGATATTTGGATTTCCCTCAACAACATGGTTGAAGGTTCTGCAGAAGAGTCAGAGTCTTCATCCAGCTCATCTGAAGATGAAAATGAATCAAATGACCAATGCTTGATGGCTATATATGACTCAAGCAATGAGTAAGAACATACATCATCATCCAGCTCTAGTGATGATGAAGATGAAGAAGAAGAAAGAAACTTCTGCATGATGGCTATCAATGCCTCAGGAAGTAATTCATAATCAGAATCAGATAATGACACTGATCAAGTAATATCTAACTTTGATTTTAATTCAACTGATTTTAAAAATGATTTTAAAACTCTTTGTTTAGATTTTATCAAATCTGAGAAACAGATAATCTCTCTCAGAAATAAGTTGGCTGCAATGAACCAACTAAGTGAAGAAAATGTCAATCTTAAGAAAGATTTGGCTGCCTCCAGATAACACATTGTTCTCATTGAGAACAAGTTATCTGAAGCTAAGAAATTTGAAGAATCCCTCAATGGGAGAAGTATCAAACTGATGGACATCACAAGTACAGTGAATGCCAGACTAAGTGGCAAACTAGGCTTGGGTGCATCATCAAGTGAGCCACATCTTATTAAGAAGAACATTTTATCTACACCAATAAAATTCATTTCTGCCAAGAACAAAGAGGTAATAGAAGTAGATAAAAATATCTCAAGCAAGGCTGTTAAAAATAAAGGAATTCAACAGAATTTGTCGAACGGAGCTCGACGAAATTAATTCATTTCGTCGAACGGAGATCGCCGAACTCTGAAGACAGACCTTCAATATAGTTATTATTCGAACGACGCTCGACGAAAGCACTTCAATTCGTCGAACGACGATCGACGAACTCACCAGAATTCGTCGAACGAAAAATATACTGAATTTCAATAGAATTCTTATTCTCAACAAACTAAGAATCCTTTTGCTGAATGGATAATTCCTCCAAGGAGATATCATCCATAAGGTTATAAGGATAAGCCTGAGATGTCTTTCATTTCAGAATTTTGTGGAAAAACAAAAGGACCCAAGGTAGTCAGGGTAAAAACAACTAGTTTATTTTTTCTATTGTGCAGGTACAAGGCTATCCAAAAATAAAAGAACAATGGTACTTGGATAGTGGGTGCTCAAAGCACATGACAGGAAACAATGCCAACTTAAGCAACTACAAGGCAAGGCTTGGACCCAAAGTGATTTTTGGAGACTCCAACTGTGGACAAACCAAAGGTCATGGACAGATCAAAGTTAGAGCAGTCACCTTCAAAGAGGTAGCTTATGTCAAGGGTCTGAAGTACAACCTCATCAACATAAGCCAGTTATGTGATGAAGGTTATCAGGTAACTTTTAACCATTCCTTATGTCTTATTACCAATAATAAAAACATAAATGTATTATCTGGCATTAGACATGGAAACATTTATTTAGTTAATTTTGACTCTGCCAACTCAGATATTTGCTTATTTAATTCTATAAGTAAAACAAATGAATTATGGCATAAAAGGCTAAGACAAATTAACCTTAGAACTATATCTAAGGTTTCTAAGGACAATCTTGTTAGAGGACTGCCTTTTGATTCATACAAGAAGGAAGGACTCTGCAGGGCTTGTCAACTAGGTAAGCAAACCAAGAGTAGTTTTACATCTTTATCCAAGATTGATTCACCTAGGATTTTGTATTTACTGTATTTGGATCTTTTTGGACCCACTGCAATACAAAGTCAAGGAGAAGCATTATTCTCTAGTTATTGTAGATGACTTCTCAAGATTGACTTGGGTGTTCTTTCTTAGGAACAAGTCTGACACCTTCAGTGTTCTGACAGATTTTCTCAGGTCCATCAAGATTGAGTACTCTACTCTAGTTGCATTGATCAGAAGTGATCATGGCACTGAGTTTGAATCTCTTTGATGAGAGAATTCTGTAGAAAAGAATGGATCAGGCAATGTTTCTCTTCTCCTAGAACTCCTCAACAAAATGAGGTAGCTGATAGGAAAAATAGAACCTTAATTGAATCAGCAACTACATTGCTTGCTGATGCTCACTTGACACTCTCTTTTTGGGTAGAGGCAATGAACACAGCAAATTATGTGTTGTACAGAAGACAGATACATAAGCTTAAGGGTAAAACTCCCTATGAATTACTCAAGAATAAAAAGCCTAAGGTTAACTATTTTAAGATATTTGGATGTAAATGCTATGTGCATAACAATGATAAGAAGTATTTAAGGAAATTTGAAGCAAAATCTGCTGAAGGTATATTCCTTGGATATTCTCTTTCTAGTAAAGCATATAAAGTTTACAACAAATCTACTCTTAAGATAGAAGAGTCCATGCATTTATCCTTTGATGAATCTAATATGTTAAATGAGGAGAGGAACACCACCTCTACCAAACATACTTTGCAGGTACGAGCTCTATGTGAAGAATTAAATGGACTAAATCTACAGAATGAAGAATCTCTACTTCCATCAACTCAAACTCTTGAAGACAGTGAAGAAGAAGATAATCTAGATCTTGCTGACAACTTAAATCAAGTGACAGCTGAACAAGTCCCTCAAGAAGAAACAATTGCTGAACCAACTCCAACTGTTGATCACATCACAGTTAGAGATCATCCAATATCTCAAATCATTGGAGATATTTCAGTAGGTGCTCAAACAAGGCATCAACTACACCGAAATCAGATGCACACTTGTTTCCTATCACAAGTTGAACCTCAAACCATAAAAGATGCAGAACAAGATCCAAACTGGATTCTTGCAATGCAAGAGGAGCTCAACTAATTTGAAAGGAACAGGGTTTGGGATTTGGTTCTAAGACCAAAAGGCCATCCAGTCATTGGCACCAAGTGGGTCTTCAGGAACAAGCTAGATGATCAAGGCATAATCATCAGAAATAAAGCAAGATTAGTAGCCCAAGGATATTCTCAGGAAGAAGGAATTGATTTTGGTTAAACTTTTGCTCCTGTTGCTAGACTTGAAGCTATACAGATTTTTCTTGCCTTTGCTGCATTCAAGAAGTTCAAGGTATATCAGATGGATATGAAGAGTGCATTTTTGAATGGAGATATCAAAGAAGAAGTCTATGTGGAACAACCACCAGGTTTCATCTCTCCAACTCACTCTTCTTATGTATTTAAGCTTAATAAAGCTCTCTATGGTCTCAAACAAGCTCCAAGAGCATGGTATGAGACCTTAGGTAATTTTCTTTTGGAGAACAATTTCTGTAGAGGCATTGTTGATAAAACCCTATTTTTCAGGATACATAAAAATCAAACATGACTAGTTCAAATTTATGTAGATGATATCATATTTGGCTCTACTGATTCAAATCTATGAAAAAGGTTTTCTAACCTAATGCAATCTAATTTTGAAATGAGTAGTATGGGCGAGTTATCATACTTCCTTGGTCTTCAAGTAAAACAAACTCCAAATGGCATATTCATATCACAATCTAAGTATGTTAAGGAATTAGTGAAAAGATTTGGTATGTCTGATGCTTCCACTATGAAAACACCCATGCCCTCCAATGCTGTTGTTGACACTGATGAATCAGGGAAACCTATTGATCAGAAAGTATATAGAGTAATTGTTGGCTCATTACTTTACTTAACAGCTAGTAGGCCTGACATAATGTTTGCTACATGTATTTGTGCTAGGTTCCAAGTTAACCCCAAAGAATCTCACCTAATTTTATTAAAAAGAATTTTGAGATATATAAAGGGTTGTTCAAATCTAGGACTCTGGTATCCAACAACATTACAATTTGAATTAACTAGATTCTCAGATTCTGATTATGCTGGATGCAGTAGACATGAAAAGCACATCAGGAACTTGTCAGTTTCTTGGTGATAGGCTTGTGTCTTGGTTTTGTAAGAAACAAACATCTGTGTCTACATCAACAGCTGAAGCAGAATATATTGCTGCAGGCAGTTGCTGCTCAAAAAAATTGTGGATACAAAATCAACTTCTAGATTATGGTATCAATCTAAATAATTCAATTATATTTTGTGACAACACTAGTGCAATATCTATAGCACAAAATCTAGTACTCCATAGTTGGACTAAACAAATAGAAATTAGGCACCACTTTATCATAGATAATGTGGATAAAAATAAAATTAGCCTACAATTCATTTCTACTGATTTGCAAAGGGCTGATATTTTCACCAAACCATTGGATTAAAAGAAACATATTTTCTTTATAAATCAGCTAGGAATGATAGACGGAGATTCAATTAATTAAAAACTTATATATTTTATTTATCCCTCCTGTGTGAAGTAAGTTTAGTTAGGTTTGCTGTCTAAAAAAGCTGAGACAAGCTCTCATTCTCAACTGAACAACTTAGACAAGCTTTCAGTCTCAACAAAATAGCTGAGACAAGCTATTAATCTCAGCTGAACCGTTGAGACAAGGCCTTAGGCCGATGAGAAGCTGCCTGGATCCGCTGAGACCAAACCGCTGAGATGATATCTATAAGATTCAGTGATTGACAAAGACAAGCTTGTTCGTTGAACTGAGATCGACGAAAATTAAATTTTCGTCGAACGCAGTCTGACGAAAGCTAAATCTTTTCGACTTCTGATCTCTCTTTATAATCAAATTTTTATTTCATTTTTAACTTTATGCCTACAGAATCTGCTTCTCCTTCCAGTTCCTTTGCACTTGATCTATATTTTTATTTTGCAGGAACATTGGCAATATTTCTTCAAAACTTGCATCCTTCCCTACCTCCTATTCAACTGTCCCTTCTTCTACGAGCCTAGCTTCAGGCCTTCCTGAAACTAGGCAGGGGGAGATGTTTCATGAAGAAGCTCCTTTATAACAGGGGGAGATGTTTTGAAGAAGCTCCTTTATGATAGGGGGAGATGTTTTATGTAGAAGCTCAAGTTTCAGGGGGAGATGCTGTATGAAGAAGCAAAATCAGTTCTTGATGAAGAAGCTCACAACAGTTTCAAATATGACAGATTCAAATGACAGACACAACTCAGATAAACAAATTCAGAAAGCTGAAGGCAAGGATTTCTTTCAGTTCTCTACAATGTCAGAATTCAGAAAGCAAAAGGTTCTGATTATTTGTTTTTAGTATTTTGGTTTTCAATGTAAAATTTCAAAACTCAGAGTATCATATTTTATATCTGCTGAAATGTTTAAAATCTGTCAGATATATATGCTATGTTGTTTTGTTGTTTATTTTATTATTTGATTTTCGTGAAATAGTGTCCTAACCCAAATAGGGGGAGATTGTTGGAACAACCCTATTACTGATTTGGGCTAGGATCACTATCTGTTGACTAGGACTAAGTTGACCCCAATGTATAGTCTAAGGGTAATGGTTTTAGGCTGTTAGAACTTAAGGAAAAGATAAGTTTCTGCGTTCGACGAATTCCATACTGCATTCGACGAACTCCATCCTGCGTTCGACGAACGACATGCTCCAGTTCGATGAACTTGCCAAGGTTCTGCGTTCGACGAACTCTATTTTGCGTTCGACGAACTCCTCTCTGCGTTCGACGAACTTGCTCTCCAGCTCGACGCACTCAGTTCTCAAGCCAGTCAAAAAGTTTATTCTTCAGTTCGACGAACTCCAACTTGAGATCGACGAACTCAGCTCTGTGTTCAAAGAATAAATATCAAGATGTTCAGATCGATGAAATTCATTCTCAGATCGACGAACTAAATACTTCCAGCCAGATTAAGCAGCTTATCTCTCAGTTCGACAAACTCCAGTCTGCGTTCAACGAACCAGCAACAGAAGTTCAGTTCGATGAACTCAATACTCTATTCGACGAACTCAGTTCTCAGGTCGACGAAATTTCTCTTCAGTTCATTATTTCAGACAGATCATTTTTATTCTATTCTTTGATCTCAGATCGACTATCAGCAACAGATCTATTCCTCCAGATAAGTCAAGGATTATATCTTTCCTTTTATTATTCTCTTATTTCGAGAAAGTAGCCATTTGGCTAATCGGAAAAGGATACATTTATTGAAAAGGAAAAGGAATTAAATATTCAGATTGTAGTTCCAAGAAATAATCAATTCTGATTATTCTATTCCTTATTCAGAAGATTTGTTTTCAAAATCAGTCAGAATAGTTCAAAGGAATAAGGAAGAAGAAGATTTACAGGATTATAGTACAGCAAGATAGAAAGGAAAAAGAAAACAGTCGAGAGAAATACAGAGTTCTTCTTCCTCAAGCAACACCTTTCAATATCTGAGAACAACAACATAGATCTTATCTCAAATTTCTGCTGCAAAGTCTAAATCTTCAAGAGCAACAATAATCTGAGAAACCTTTGTCTCTCAGATTCATAAGCTATCAAAGGAAGATATTCTACATTCAACAGAAAGCTCCATCCTCAAATGTCAACTATTTTCTATCAGACAGGGGGAGCTTTACAACATCAAATCCACTAGTCTTCTCTCAGATTATTGACAGAGAAGAACTTCATCACCCTCTTTATCCCATCTTGTACAGGCTTCTAACTCCCTTCAAAAGTTAAACCATTGGTGGCAGGGCACCTGAACAAAAACCTGTAGTTTGGTTTGAGCACCTGATCAAAAGCTCAGTGGTGTTTGGGCACCTGATCAAAAACCCATTGGTGATAGGGCACCTGATCAGAAACCTAGTGTATTCCTACCAAGGGTGGTAGAAGAGTAGATGTACCCAGGTTTATTGGGGAGCTACTATAGATCCTTGTGTCTTCTGTGTTCTTGAATATTTTCTGTGCTGTGCTGTGTGTTCATTATTTTGTTTTTATAAATCACTCAGTACACATATATATATCACTATTTAACTTTGCTATAAAAATAAGTGAAAAACTTTTAATACTTTATTCACCCCCCTCTAGAGTAAATCTAAGATCTAACCTCCTTTCAACCTCTATCTGAGGTCACTTTCAGTCACTATGATATCTTGACTTGGGTGATTCTTCTTGTTCTCACAATGATATCGTCGGATGTACTTTGTTGACACGACGATATCGTCATGTTATCCTTATTTTCACGACAATTAATGACTGATTTCTTTTGCTATTTTTTGCGACTAATCTCAGCGATATCATCGTGTGTATCTTGTTAACATGATGATATTTTCCTTAGTCATTTTTGCTTGATCTTTATACATTATACTTAGAATGTATGATGTTTTAACCTGCTCATGTCACATCAAATAAACATCAAATATAAATTCTACTTATCATTGACTTGGGGACTTCTCCAAATTTGGAACATTGTGGGCAGTGTTCCCAACATTCTATTTCACAATGTCTAATATTATATTTAATTTTATTTTTCACAATGTCTAATATGTTATTGATAGCTAAAATTTAGGATATAAAATTTCTCCAACTTCTACGAACTATAGGCAAGAGCACCTATCGGTCATAGCATAGGATATTTAAAACAAATAAATATCAAGTGTCGTATTCCACGGGTCTGTTGATTACTTCTACTCACGCAAATTAATATTATTTTATCGAAAGTAAAATAGAGTTTTGTAAATAATTAAAAGAAGAAAAACATTTGATTGGGAATCCTTCTTAAGTAAAATATTTCATGAATCTAGAATTCGGAAGAAATCAATTTAGACAAACTTGACCGTGGAGGTTCCCAAAATATGATAGAACCTCTCTCGAGAGAACTACCACCTAACCTTAGGTTGATCGATTAAGACCCCTCGGCCAGTCGAAACCCCTAAGCTTGCTTTATGCTGTGAGCCCCACTATTGGATTTGACTCCAATCCGGAAGATTTGTGACACCCTCTCTCGAGGAGTGCGAACAATTCTTTCTACCGATGAGCGATCTACCGTATTTAAGGATCTCTCGATACACTAAAATATGGATCAAACTTGATTATCATACCCTAGAAATATGAAACCAAACATTGCAAATCAACGGTAAATCTTAGTTTTCAAAATCCAAACAATGAATAAAAGATTATGAAATTTAAAAGCTTAGGAATTCGTCCGATCAAATGCTACAAAATTAGCTGCTCATGATTAAAGAAAAAGAACATTTTATAACTAAGAAAGAAGAATTACAATTGCTGGGAATGTAAATCTAAAATAGGAAATAAAAGGACAAGACATAAAATAAAGTTACACTAAAACTGCAGGAAAACTATACTAGAAATGATCCAATCGAAGCATGGACTGGATGCCCATCACTTTGGCAGCAGCGGGCTTTTATAGGCAGAAAATTGGTGAGTCACGCCCTTGGTCACGCCCGTGACCAAGGGCGTGTAAGCTGCGTAACTGCGTATTGAAAGCCCAGGAACATTGGGGAAGAGAAACCGCCAAAAATCAATTGCATGGCGGGTCACGGCCTCGGTCACGCCCGTGACCAAGGGCGTGTCTTGAACGGGTCTGGAAACGGCGGGAAACGCTGCAATCTGGAGTTAATCTGGCGGTTGCAGAAGAGTCACGGCCTCGGTCACGCCCGTGACCGAGGGCGTGTAAGCTAGAAACGGCGAGAATTAATTGCTGGCTGAAATGAATGCATTTCGGGAAAGTCACGCCCGTGACATTGAGGTCACGCCCTCTGTCACGCCCGTGTCAAAGGGCGTGTAATTTTAATCTGACGTGGCGGCTAACATCTTCAACTTGAATACGCGGGGCTGGTTCACGGCCGTGACATAAAGTCACGCCCTTGGTCACGCCCGTGACCAAGGCCGTGTACTTTGCGATTTCGGCTGAAATTCTCCAAATATTCTCCTGATTACTCTTATGAGCTTGAAATTGCTATTAACAGCCCCAGATTACCTGAAAACACAAAACAAAGTGAATTAGACATATATTAAACTAAAATTATATAAAAACTAATTAATTACTACTAAAATATTATATAAAAATAACAATAAATAATGTACTATCAAATACCCCCATACTTAAGCTTTTGCTATTCCAGAGCAAAACTAATTTATAAGCATGAGAAGAATTTATAGGACATTCCAAAAAGATTTACTTCCAATTATGTATTCCAAATTTTATAAGACTCATATCAAATTAAGTTAAGAAATTAAAATTTAGATTTATTAGAAATAATTTATAATTCATAAATTGAAATGAGTAGAATAAATATTAGTTTCAAAATTCTCTAACTAAATCTTCATAAACAAAATTGTATTGAATTAAGTAAAATAATCCAAGATTAAAATTATATAAACTTTACAATCATGAGAAACTTTTAGAAAACTACAAAAAATTAACTATGCTCTCTCAAAAATATCTTGGATAAGCAAATAAACTTGGTTAATTGGGGTAAAATTGGCATTGAAGAAGTTACTTTGAATATAGGAAATGATGAATTTTATCCTCTCATTTCCATCTTTTTTAAATTTCTTCTTCTTTAATATCCCAAATGTATATGTTTAGGAGTGATGAATTTTATCCTCTCAACTCCATGCCATATAATCTTTTACTAATTTGGGTGCATATGTTTAGGAATGATGAATTTTATCCTCTCATTCCATGACATATGATCTTTTCAAACTTTTTTTTATGCCAAATAAAGGGTCAAATAAAAGGGTAGGGGAAGGGATAGGGTTTAAAGGCTACAAAAATTCCAAAGATACATTTTAAGAGCATAGAAAACAAATTGAGCAATCTATAAGAAACTATGAGTTCAAGTTAATATAAGTAAAATCTAAAGATATTTAACACAATTACTACAAAATTGAATTATGATATTTTAAAGAGAGAAAGTAAAACTAAGAAATATTCTAAACAAATCAAGATAATGAAAAACTCATTAAATCAAATTCATCTAAAAATTAAATCTAACATATTTTGAAGAGAAATATAAGATTAAAACTACATAAAAAGAAAACTCTTTAAAAAGCCTATAAAGAAAACTCATAATTAAAATCAATTTTGCATAAATGAAGTTTGGAGGAATTTAAAATTACAAAATTTATTTTATTGGAAATTAAAATAGTTTTTTAAATGAAAACATTTTTTTTTGAATTTTGTAAATTTTTATAACAAAATTGAAAATAAAGAATAAAAAAAAATCAATTTTTTTATGAGTTTTGAAAAAGATTTTCTATTTTTTTTTGGATTTTTAATAAAAACTGAATATAGGAAAATACACCCCCATACTTAAAAATAAACATTGTCCCCAATGTTTATAAGCCAAGTAGGAGGGAAAAGAAAATAAAATGCGGAAAAAGTAAAGTGCAAGAAAAATAAAGATAAGCAAGGGGTGCCTCCCAAGAGCGCTTTCTTTTTCCCGTCTTTAAGCTAGACGGTTATTGTTAGGAAAAAGGAAAATAAAAAGAAAGGCACACAGGCAACTCCCTTAATTCATGCTCAGGTGAGCATGCTGAAATCCGCTGCCTGACTACTCCTCCGCTATAGTCGTGATTCTTTGGTTGTCCGTTAGCTTGAAATTGTGAATCCAAATTACCTATACATACCTTAGGTAATTTGGATTGCTGGAGATGAGCGGCAAATGGATCGGTGAAAACGTTTGGTTGCAACGGCTCATCAAGAAAATTATTAGTATAAAAAGAATCAAGATTAAGCGAGTCAGAAAATTTTTCACAAGGAGGAGTTTCTTGCGAAAATACATGATTAAGCGTCGGTTGTTTATTTTCAAAAATAAAAGAATTATCAGAAAAATCAATACAAAGGGGAGAAAATTCATGAGACACAATTTCTTCATGAATTATAATTTCATGAGAATGAGAAGAAAGGGCGGGCGAAGGAGAAGAAGAAAAATTTTCATTTTCTAATTCGTCCGGTGTCTCCATGACTTTGCGAAATTCTTGGTACAATTGTTCTTCGTGATCTTGAGAATAAACATTTAAAGTGGGAGAAATAATATTCGGAAAAATTTTAAGATCAGAAGAAGAACAAATCTGTGGAAAAGGCGAGGAATGCAAATCATAATTGAAGGAATTTCCATTTTCGCACTGAAAACTATCCGGGTGACCTTGCCACCATGAATAATCAACATCAGAGTAAGAAGGAAATTCACTCAAATCATTATTTAAAGAAAAATTATTTTCATCATAAAAATTATTATTTTCATTATAAAAATTATAATTTTCATTAGAAAAATTAATTTGATTTTCATTAGAAAAATGTTGAAATGAAAAATAGCATTCCTCACTAGAATGATGACCCCCACAAAAAGGACAAAAAATTTGGCGCATTCGTGCGACTTCCAAAAGAATGACTTTATTTTGAAGCTCGGCAACTTTTGCGGCCAATTGCGATAACATCATGTTTGAAGAAAGAAAAATTTACAACCGTCACTTAATAGAATGAAATTTAAAAATAAAGCAAAAATAGAAATGAGGGTGGAGAAAGAGAATGATAAAAGTAATAAAATCTACGCTTTCAAAATATCAACAAAAATATTCCCCGGCAACGGCGCCAAAAACTTGATAGCTAAAATTTAGGATATAAAATTTCTCCAACTTCTACGAACTATAGGCAAGAGCACCTATCGGTCATAGCATTGGATATTTAAAACAAATAAATATCAAGTGTCGTATTCCACGGGTATGTTGATTACTTCTACTCACGCAAATTAATATTATTTTATCGAAAGTAAAATAGAGTTTTGTAAATAATTAAAAGAAGAAAAACATTTGATTGGGAATCCTTCTTAAGTAAAATATTTCATGAATCTAGAATTCGGAAGAAATCAATTTAGACAAACTTGACCGTGGAGGTTCCCAAAATATGATAGAACCTCTCTCGAGAGAACTACCACCTAACCTTAGGTTGATCGATTAAGACCCCTCGGCCAGTCGAAACCCCTAAGCTTGCTTTATGCTGTGAGCCCCACTATTGGATTTGACTCCAATCCGGAAGATTTGCGACACCCTCTCTCGAGGAGTGCAAACAATTCTTTCTACCGATGAGCGATCTACCGTATTTAAGGATCTCTCGATACACTAAAATATGGATCAAACTTGATTATCATACCCTAGAAATATGAAACCAAACATTGCAAATCAACGGTAAATCTTAGTTTTCAAAATCCAAACAATGAATAAAAGATTATGAAATTTAAAAGCTTAGAAATTTGTCCGATCAAATGCTACAAAATTAGCTGCTCATGATTAAAGAAAAAGAACATTTTATAACTAAGAAAGAAGAATTACAATTGCTGGGAATGTAAATATAAAATAGGAAATAAAAGGACAAGACATAAAATAAAGTTACACTAAAAATGCAGGAAAACTATACTAGAAATGATCCAATCGAAGCATGGACTGGATGCCCATCACTTTGGCAGCAGCGGGCTTTTATAGGCAGAAAATTGGTGAGTCACGCCCTTGGTCACGCCCATGACCAAGGGCGTGTAAGCTGCGTAACTGCGTATTGAAAGCCCGGGAACATTGGGGAAGAGAAACCGCCAAAAATCAATTGCATGGCGGGTCACAGCCTCGGTCACGCCCGTGACCAAGGGCGTGTCTTGAACGGGTCTGGAAACGGCGGGAAACGCTGCAATCTGGAGTTAATCTGGCGGTTGCAGAAGAGTCACGGCCTCGGTCACGCCCGTGACCGAGGGCGTGTAAGCTAGAAACGGCGGGAATTGATTGCTGGCTGAAATGAATGCATTTCGGGAAAGTCACGCCCGTGACATTGAGGTCACGCCCTCTGTCACGCCCGTGTCAGAGGGCGTGTAATTTTAATCTGACGTGGCGGCTAACATCTTCAACTTGAATACGCGGGGCTGGTTCACGGCCGTGACATAAAGTCACGCCCTTGGTCACGCCCGTGACCAAGGCCGTGTACTTTGCGATTTCGGTTGAAATTCTCCAAATATTCTCCTGATTACTCTTATGAGCTTGAAATTGCTATTAACAGCCCCAGATTACCTGAAAACACAAAACAAAGTGAATTAGACATATATTAAACTAAAATTAAATAAAAACTAATTAATTACTACTAAAATATTATATAAAAATAACAATAAATAATGTACTATCAGTTATTCATCAACAGATTTGGTTCCTAGAACACACCATAGTAAACTCTCCCACAACTCCTGATGCATGTACCAAAATTTATCAGTGGACGACTCAGGCTTCATACACATTGAAGAGCTTGTCGAAATTATTGTTGAAGTTGCAACCTGAGCAAGTAATATATGGATATTGATTCACTTAAATTCATGAAACACCCCCTGTACTTACATTGTTTTTATTATAATGCAGTTTCTTGAAAGTTTTGTTGTTATTGTGAAGAAAGATGAGGTGGTATGTGATGACATGAGCCTGATTTAAAAAATGCTCCAAATACGCACCCAAAGAAAGTCATGTTGGACTTGTAGGCCCCCTTAGAGGGGGGGGGGGGGTTGTATCACTCCGTCATTACAAACAATATAACAGTAGGTCCGGCCAAGACCCTACGCCATATTGAACACACTAGTTAGACGTTAATAAGATGATTACAGAAAGAAACTACACAAGAGTATCACAAGCGTAAGCGAAAGCATTTAATAACATTACTTTCAGAATTGCCCATTGTTGGAACATGGTCTTCCGCATCTCCTAGGTTTGAGAATAACAAATCCTATGTGTATTTGATCTTGTGTGTTTAAGTGTGCAGGAAACAAAGTCCATATGACTCAAGGATTACCTAAGAAGGTTGCCCCCAAATTTGAGCCAACAAATCCAACATGCCCACTAGCGCCGACGGTAGCACCTAGCGCCCGACGCTAGCATTGATCAACGCAATTTCGGAGCACATATATAAGGAGCTAGTGCCTGGCGGTAGCGGATACCGCAGGCGGTAGCGTAGAGCACAGAAGGCAAGAGAGAAATATTTCCTTGGATTGAAGATTCCCCCGCGCAGAATAATGCCTAATCCGGGATAACGCCGGTAGTAGCGCTAGAGCATGCGCTAGAGCTATTAATATAAATAGGATTCCTCTTCTCTTGTTTCATACACACATCAGAGAGAGAGATTGAGTGCTAGAATTCCAGAGGCTGATTTGGCCGAAACTTGATGTCCTACCAAAGCTCTGCTGATTTCTGAAGGAGAATATCTTCACGCCGGATCTAAATGACGTCTGCTTCTACAATGCTTATTCTACAGCGGATCTTCATCTCCAACTTCAGAAGTTCTTCAAGAGGGAGTTTTTATTATTATCATTTCATATTTCTTGTAAACCGTTAGAGAATTCGCGTCGTGTTGGCGACTAGGTCTGGGTAGGACTTAGGGCAGAAACTCGCCTCGTGTTGGCGACAAGATCTAGGTTAGGTCTAGGGGGTGCTCAAGGCCATATCCATGGTTGGATTGGCTAGAGCGGCTTGAGGCCGAATCCGGGGAAGGATAGGCTAGAGCCACCAGTTCGTGGGGATGCGAGTCGGGATAGAAAACAAAAAGAGTTTACAACTATTCGCCACAGATTTCTAGCGTTACAGAAATCAAATTTTGTAAAACCTTTATTTCATATTAATAAAATATGTCTCCACTTTATTTTAATTGCTTTGTTTGATTTCTCACTTTCTTATTCACTCATTATTTCAAAGAAAATCAAAATATAACTTAAGTTTTAAAAACCATTATTCACCCCCCTCTAAGGGCGCCTACCGATCCAACAAGTGGTATCAGAGGGGTTTAATTCAAATCGGCTTAACAACCGGGAATAATGACGTCTCATGATCTCGCTTTTCCGGAGGGTCAGGGTGTTAGTCGACCACCTCTTTTTTCTGGGTCAGATTTCAACTACTGGAAAAATCGAATGATGTATTTTCTTATGACCATGGATGTGGAAGTATGGAACATGGTAGAAGTTCGGTACTCTCCTCCTACAATTGTAGTGGGAGAGGCGACATTACTAAAACCTAAAGATAAATGGGATGATAACGATAAACTAAGGTGCAAAAATAATTCTAAGGCGATGAATGCTTTATATTGCGCTTTAAATAGAACTGAGCTTAATAGAATTTCTGCATGCATAACTGCTTATGATATTTGGAATCAATTGGAAGTTACTCATGAAGGTACATCGTAGGTGAAAGATGCAAAGCTATTCCAACTGGAACCTGAATATGAAAAATTCAGGATGGATACCGAAGAGGACATCAACTCGATGTACACTCTCTTCACCAAGATCGTCAACGCTTCAAAGGCACTTGGAAAGATCTACTCAGACGGGGTGGTGAGGAAAATTCTTTGCTATTTACCTCCAAGGTTCAATCCAAAGGTGACAACCATCTCGGAGTCGCACAAACTAAGAACGCTCTAGATCGAGAAACTTATTGGGAATCTCAAAACCCATGAGGTAGAACTCCAGATTCAACATGATGAATACAACAAAGAGCCAAAGAAAAAGGCGCTGGCACTAAAATCAAAGAAGGAGAGCATCAAAGATGATGATGAAGATGAAGAAGGTCTCCTGGTGAAGAACTTCAGGAAGTTCATTAGGAATCCGGAGAGAAGGAACACCTTTCGAAAATACTTCCAAAAGGATGCTCGACGAAAAGGATCTTCCTCTTCATCAAAGAAAGGAAAAGGAAGCGAAGATGAAGAAGAAAGACCACCACCAGAGTGCTACCACTGTAGAAATACCAAGCACATTCGGAGCCAGTGCCTGAAGTATCAAAAGGAGCAAAAAGAACAATACAAAGCGAAGGAGAAAAAGAAAGTATTGAAAGCCGCAACTTGGGATGATTCTTCCTCTGAAGATTCAAATGAGTCTGTGTCAAGCCGTGAGGAGGAAGCAAACTTATGCTTAATGGCAAAAAGCAACGATGACGACACCAGTGTTCTTAGCGACACCGAGGTAACTCATCCCACCTTCGAAGAACTCTATGATGAATTTGTTCAAACTTGCAAATCCTATGAACAAAGTATAAAAGATAATATTATATTAAATCATGAAAATGAATCTATTATCAAAGAAAATCATAAGCTCACAAAAAATTGATTTCCCTTGAAAAGAGAAAGGTTTCATGCCAAGAGTGTGAGCACTCTTTATGTAAGGCAAAAGAACTTGAAGTTTCTCTTTCTAAGGCCCTCTCACAAATCAAAAATATTACAAAAGAAAAGTGGGACTTAGAGAGAAAACTAAAAACCTCTCTCTCACAAATTGAAAATAACAAAAAGGGTTTTGAAAATAAATGTGTTATGATTGTACAAGAAAATACATCTATTAGGAAACAAAATCATGATCTCAATATGGCCATAAAAAAATTCGGAATAGGTCGAAAATCCCTGGATATGATTTTGGGAAACCAATGTTTTGGTTCTGGAATGTTTGGGCTCGGATATCAAAGTGAGCCCTACCGCCCGGCGCTAGCCACTAACGCCGGTGGTAGCTCAACAGTTAAAAAATCTCATGTTTTTTCTAAAGTTCAAACATCATCCAACAAGAGCAATGTAGAAATTCAGAAAAGGGTCTCAACCCCCTTTATTTCGTGTGCAAATTGTCTTAAGTTTGGACACAAGTCTAGCTCTTGCAGGAATATAAAACAACGATCATTAAAACAAATTTGGGTACCTAAGAAATCCACTTACTCTATGGGTGGTAGCCTTTTGGGTATCCGGTTCTTTACTCACATCTTCTTTCTATATTTGCAGGAAGGCTAAGAAAACGGAGGACGTGTGGTACTTGGACTCAGGCTGCTCCAAGCACATGACGGGAAACAAAGCAAAATTCCTTAGCCTAGAAAAGAAGAAAGGAGGAATCGTAATGTTTGGTGATAATGGTAAAGGAAGGATCATGGGAGTAGGTACATTGGGTAACGAATCCTTTCTTATCTCAAATGTTCTTTATGTTAAAGGATTAAAACATAACTTAATATCTATAAGCCAACTGTGTGATAAAGGATTAGATGTATTATTTGAATCATCCACTAATCTTTGCAAAATATTTAATCCTAAAACAAAAGATGTGTTACTAACTGCACCTAGAATTCACAATGTTTACATAGTTTCGTTTCATGATCTTTCAAAATCCTCTATAAAATGTTTTATAACCAAAAATGATGAATTAGAACTATGGCATAGACGTTTAGGTCACGCTAGTACAAAGCTCATTTTAAAACTAGCAAAAAAGGAATTGATTGGAGGATTGCCAAAATTGAATGGAAACTTATCGTCACTATGTTCTCCATGCCAAAAAGGAAAATTTACAAAATCATCTTTTAAAAGAAAAAACAAAATTTCTACTTCTAAACCATTGCAACTAATTCATATGGATCTCTTTGGTCACGTTAGCACCGCAAGTCTTGGTGGTAGAATATATACTTTCGTTCTAATAGATGATTTCTCGAGATATTGTTGGACTTTATTTCTCTCTTCAAAATCTGATGCGTTTTGCGAATTCTCAAAATTATGTACTCGTATTCAAAATGAACTAGATTTAAAAATAAAATGCATTTGCTCAGATCATGGAGGAGAATTTGAAAATGAAAACTTTAAATCTTTTTGTGAAATGTTAGGTATTAAGCATGAGTTCTCCGCTCCACGCACACCTCAACAAAACAGTGTTGTAGAAAGAAAGAATAGGACAATCCAAGAACTAGCATGCACTATGTTATCTGAATATAAATTACCTAAGACTTTTTGGGCCGAAGCAGTAAGCACATCATGCTATGTAATGAATAGAGTCATGCTTCGCCCATCTCTAAATCTCACACCGTATGAACAATATTATCAAAAGAAACCTAACGTATCATATTTTAAAGTATTTGGTTGTAAATGTTTTATTCTTAATACAAAAGATGCTTTAGGAAAATTTGATGACGGAATATTTCTTGGATACTCTTCAACCAGTAAAGCCTATAGAATATTTAACAAAAGATCGAGTAAGGTTGAAGAGTCTATTAATGTTAAATTTTATGAATTTATTCCATGTGCAGAAAGACTTCCTACAGCTACAAATGATGAACCTTTGCCATCTTTGGAGCATGACGAAGAGGAACCTTCCAAAGAAGAGAAGGAGAAGGCCAAGGAAGATGAATATGTGTGCCCAAGCGTCTTGAACTTCTCAAAAAATCATCCAAAAGAGCTAGTCATTGGGGAACCTTCTACTGGGGTAAGAACTTGATCTTCTCTTCATGAAACATTTTCAAATATTTGCTTTGTTTCCGAAATCGAACCTAAAAATGTTTCCACCGCTTTAAATGACGAATTTTGGTTTTTGGCTATGAATGAAGAATTAGATCAATTTGAAAGAAATAATGTTTGGAATCTAGTAGATAGACCATCTAATCATCCTGTTATTGGCGTAAAACAGATCTTTAAAAATAAATTAGATGGTGAATCTAGGATTATAATAAATAAATCACGCTTAGTTGCTCAAAGTTTTTCTCAAATCGAGGGGGTAGATTTTGAAGAAACTTTTGCACCCGTTGCTCGCTTAGAATCTATACGAATATTTTTGGCATTTGCGAGTTTTAAAATAATAAATTTATTTCAAATGGACGTTAAAAGTTCTTTTTAAATGGGTTTATAGAAGAAGAAGTTTATGTAGAACAACCCCCCGGCTTTATAAATGAAAAATTTCCAAATCATGTTTACAAATTAGAAAAATCGCCGTATGACTTAAAACAAGCGCCCCGTGCATGGTATGATAGACTTACATCATTTTTGTTAAAGTACGATTATGTTACGGGAAGTGCCGACAACACACTCTTCATTAAGCATATTAATAATGATCTAATTATTTTACAAATATATGT
The DNA here is from genome assembly GCA_033032865.1 of Dactylorhiza incarnata. Classification (NCBI taxonomy): domain Eukaryota; kingdom Viridiplantae; phylum Streptophyta; class Magnoliopsida; order Asparagales; family Orchidaceae; genus Dactylorhiza; species Dactylorhiza incarnata. The sequence goes on along the minus strand of JAWHQI010000218.1, from coordinate 4,517,839 downwards.
TGATTATATCATTTTTGGAGCCACTAATGAAGAGTTGTGTAATGAAGTAGTCTTAGTAATGAAAAATGAATTTGAAATGAGTCTTGTAGGAGAACTATCATATTTTCTTGGTTTTCAAATCTCACAACAATCTGATGGTATCTTTATTTGCCAAACAAAATATGTTCACGATATGCTTAAACGATTTGGATTTGAAAATCTTAAATAAGCTTCTACTCCTATGAGTGCCTCTTTAAAACCAGGAAAAGATGAATCTGGAATTTCCATTGATCAAACTTTATATAGAGGAATGATAGGATCTCTTCTTTACTTAAGTGCATCTAGACCAGATATAATGTTTGCCGTGTGTCTATTGGCTCGCTTTCAAGCCAATCCAAAAGAATCTCATTTAAAAGCGATAAAACGTATTTTTTGTTATCTATTAGGGTCATCTAAATTAGGATTATGGTACCCACACAATGATACATTTACACTTCACGGCTATTTCAATTCAGATTACGCCGGTTGTTCACTAGATCAAAAAAGCACTAGCGGTACTTGTCACTTTTTAGGACCCTCAGCAGTTGCTTGGTCTAGTAGGAAACTGTCTTCGGTTGCACTCTCCACCACGGAGGCCGAATACATCGCACTTGGTAGTAGTTGTGCACAAGCGTTATGGATGAGCCAAACTCTAGAGGATTTTGGATTTCATCTAAAAAACATTGATCTCAAATGTGACAACAAAAGGGCCATAAACCTTACATATAATCCCGTACACCACTCTAGATCCAAACACATAGATATTCACTATCATTTCATCAGGGATCACATTAAGAAAGAGCATGTAAAAGTAAGTTTCATTGGTACGGACACTCAACTCGCTAACATATTTACTAAACCTCTTCCCGATGCAAGATTTCAATTATTACGACTTGAGTTAGGAATCCTAGATCTTTCAAGTTAAAAACACATTCATAAACACATTTATGCAATTTTTAACCATCTAAAACATCTCCTAAAATTCTAAAATTTCTACATGAAACTACTATTGAGACACTTCATCATGATCAACAATTAAAATTTTCAAAATGATCAAAAATCATGTTTCTTTCCCACGCTAGCGCTAATGTCGGCGCTAGCGCACCTATCTGTTTTTCTGTATTTTTAAAATTTTGAAAAATTCTAAAAAATATACTAATCTATATGTACTATTTATTTTTGCACTTCTGACTTTATTTTATTTTTGAAAAATCCAAATACAAAATTACAAAAGCCAAATTACAAAAAAATATTTTTGTTCATTTGTTTAAATTCTATTTATAAATGCAAAATCAAATACAAAAATATAAAACATCAAAATTATAAAAAAATAACTGTATGGATTTTATTGTGAACATCAAGCATGATTTAATCTATCATTTAGAACTTCTACATTGTTACAATTTATCTTGTCAAACTACTTTTTGAACATTGTTCTTATCATGCTTTGATATATCTATTAATATGTGCATCAATTCTATTGTAAAATTAGTGTAGAACCTAGCTTAGCATGACTCTAAGTATGAGTAAATGTCTTATGGTTGATAATGATATTTCTTCACTCACTTTTTGGCTAAGTCTACTTATGTTTTTAATCTAAAGATGCTTGCTTATATATTGTAATTGTAGAATAAATTAAATTTGCACAATTATCTTACCTACACTACATTTATTTGCACTATTAAATATAAAGAAAAGTGGTTGTACTTTCAAAATTCAATTGGTTTGCAAAGCAAGTGTAATCGGAGAACTTTGTACAAAATAAAAAATTGAAATAAAGTGACAAAGATAACTCCACCAAGCACTACTTGAACCTCCTGATAAGTCTTAATAAGCGTTGTGAGGTTGAGCTCCTTGGAAAGATTAGTAAAGTATCTTGCACAAACTTTCATTTCAAAAAAATAATAAACCACTTATTCTTAAGTACACTGGATCAACAACAAAACTGAAAATAAAATAAAATTATGTGATCCCCCAAGCACTACTTTGCACCCTGATAAGTCTTAATGAGCATTGTGTGTGCAAAATACCTTGGTAGTTGTACATTTTCTTTATGCATAAGAGTGTGTGGAAGTAATCTTATTTGTGTTTTATTGTGCACTTTACTCTACATTTGTATTGTAATTTTGATTATAATATTTGTTTACTCTTTTCAAAATACACTTTGTGCACATCATTATCTTCCATAACACTTCATCTCATGAGTATTGGATCCTAATGCTAATTCTATAATACTTTTTATATCTAAAATGCACTAGATAACCTAGCATGCTTTCTACAATGTTTGCTGTGTTTTTGACTTTTTGAGTTAGAATAACATTGTAGTAGTCTCTCTTTCATACATCTCTTTCATGCTTGGTTACTTCATGATAATCTTCTTAAGAATTTTTTTTTACAAAAACATCTTTGTCATTTTATGAATTATCATGTCTTACAAAAAGATGTTTGCTGTATTTTTCTAATTCTTTCGCTACAATACGTTTACCTTGTGTTCTTATCATGCTTATCTCACATTTTCAAACTCAATTTTTTTAAATGATAGACTTGCATGGTTAATGTCATCTCATTTCTTAAAAAAAAGGCTAACAACTCTGATTTATTTCTATAACCATACTTATGCTAAAAACTCTGAGTTATTTCGATGAAATTATTCTAAAAATCCTTATCATTTTCCTCTCTCTCAAAGCCCGATCATGCCTTTATCTTATTATCAAAACTTTTTGGCGTTTTGCTTCCTTACCCACTTTTGCTAATAACAAAAGGGGTAGATCTTCCATGATAAATAAAATCCGCTATTAAAATGAAAAACTAACTTGATTACTTAAAGATGATAGTTTACATATTAGGGGAGCATTCACTTAGGGGGAGCATGTATTTAGGGGGAGAAATTCTAAAATTCTACAATCAATATTTATCCTAAGTCATCACTCTCACACAAACACAAGTAGGTTTCATCATGCTTATATATTAATGCTCTGATTTATCATTAATGGATTTGTTATTATCAAAAGGGGGAGTTTGTTGGAACATGGTCTTCCACATCTCCTAGGTTTGAGAATAACAAATCCTATGTGTATTTGATCTTGTGTATTTAAGTGTGTAGGAAACAAAGTCCATATGACTCAAGGATTACATGAGAAGGTTGCCCCCAAATTTGAGCCAACAAATCTAACATGCCCACTAGCGCCGGCGGTAGCACCTAGCGCCCGGCGCTAGAGTTGATCAATGCAATTTCGGAGCACATATAGAAAGAGATAGCGCCTAGCAGTAGAGGATAGCGCATGCGGTAGCGCGGAGCACAGAAGGCAAGAGAGAAATGTTTCCTCGGATTGAAGATTCCCCGCGCAGAATAATGCCTAATCCAGGATAGCGCCGGCAGTAGCGCTAGCACAGGCGCTAGCACTAAGGCTATAATTAGGACCCCTCTTCTCTCATTTCATACACACATCAGAGAGAGAGAGAGAGATTGAGTTCTAGAATTCCAGAGGCTGATTTGGCCGAAACTTGATGTCCTACCAAAGCTCTACATATTTTTGAAGGAGAATCTCTTCACGCCGGATCTAAACGACGTCCGCTTCTACAACACTTATTCTACAGCGGATCTTCATCTCCAACTTCAGAAGTTCTTCAAGAGGGAGTTTTTATTCTTATCATTTCATATTACTTGTAAACCGTTAGAGAATTTGCCTCGTGTTGGCGACTAGGTCTGGGTAGGATTTAGGGCAGAAACTTGCCTCGTGTTTTCAAATAGATCTAGGTTAGGTCTAGGGCGTGCTCAAGGCCATATCTGTGGTTGGATTGGCTAGATCGACTTGAGGCTGAATCCGGGGAAGGATATGCTAGGGCCACCGGTTCATGGGGATGCGAGTCGGGATAGAAAACAAAACGAGTTTACTACTATTCGCCACAGATTTCTAGCGTTATAGAAATCAACTTTTGTAAAACCTTTATTTCATATTAATAAAATATGTCTCCACTTTATTTTAATTGCTTTGTTTGATTTCTCACTTTCTTATTCACGCATTATTTCAAAGAAAATCAAAATATAACTTAAGTTTTAAAAACCCTTATTCACCCCCCTCTAAGGGCGCTACCGATCCAACACCCACTATCCCAGGAATGAAATAATACAGAGTGATGGCCTTAAGGCCTTCAATTCAAACAATTTATCTAACTCAAAACATAATTCGAAAAGCAGTAAAACAGAGGTTGGCCTTCAAGGGCCAACACACCATATGACTTCAGCATGCTACTTTCCTCTTGGCTCACCAACACCTGCACTATCATCCACTAAGAGATAAACGAGGGTTAGTGTTGGTATTGAATCCACAATAGCCTAGATTTGTGAGAAGTCACCCTTGAACCAAGGTGAATTGCTAGCGTATTTGATATTGTCTTTTAGTTGTGATCTTGCAGGTTGTTATTGCAAAGTGTAGACCAATGTAAGATCACAATGGGTCATTAAGCACAGTTTCATACAATGTAATCCCTCATTGTGTGGAACATGGTGTTGACTCATGTGTGATCTCTCTATTGAGATCTCTCTAAAGAAAAGATTCGACATATCAGTGCTCTATTCTTCTACAGTAATCTATTGGACCGTGTCGAATCCTAGAAGTTAGATCTTAGATTTCAGTCGATTCTTCCTCCTCTTCTTCTAGCCAAAGTTTTCAAGATTCAAGCAGGAAGAAGATCTCAGAAGTTCAGATTTGTACAAGTCTTATTAAGTATTTCATTGTACTCAATTTCAAATTCTTATAGGAGAGTTTTTCTCCGAGTTGTAGGACCCGTGCCTCCGAGTTTGTAGAAGATTTGTTTCTGATTTGTAGGAGTTGAGACTCCGAGATTGTAAGATCGTTCTTGATCTGAGTTTTTGAGAAGTAGCCAAGGCTAACTGTGGTGCTAGATTGGTGAGGCTGGAAAGTGGAGTACCCAAGATCGGGGAACCACTATAAATTCCTTGTGTCGTCTGTGTTTATAGTTTGCTTTCTGTGATTATCTTTTTATCAAGTTTTTATTCTGTAAAAGATGCAGAATTCACCTATTCACCCCCCTCTAGGTGTTTTAGGTAGGAAACAAGATACTTCAACTGGTATCAGAGGGTCGCTATTCATTTCTAGCTTAACACATTGAACAGGATCCATCCATTCTTGTTGCTAGCAAACCATGGAAAGAAGCAAGGAATCTTCCTCGTTGAAGCTGCCAATCTGCACAAATGCAAATTTTCCCATGTGGAAAGAAAGAGTTAGATTTTACATGGAAGCCGTAGATCCAAGAATATTTCAAGTTGTAGAAGAAGGCCCTCATGTGCCTATGACTGCCTCTACAATTGACCCTACTGTTCAGGTGCCAAAGAAAATGATGGACCTAACTAAGGATGAGATCGATATAGTAGCCTTGGACAAAAAGGCGAAGAACATTATTGCGAGTGCAATGGATGACTCAATGTTACAAAACTTGATTCACTGCAGATCAGCCAAAGAGATGTGGACATCCTTAATTGTTCTCATGGAAGGTACCGAAGAGGTAAGGGATGATAGAAGATCTCTACTCAACCAAGAGTATGAGGCCTTCAAGCAGAGTAAGAAGGAGTGCATCGCCGATGCTTATGAAAGATTCTTCAAAATTGTAAACGGCCTAAGAAACTATGGTCGAGAATTCACAAACGGTGAACTCAATGACAAGTTCCTGCAATCCTTGATGAAAGAATGGGATAGCAAGATCGTTGCCATTAGGGAGTTTGGAAAGCTGCCAAATATTGACCCACATTTGGGAAGCTATTATCCCATGAGCTGCAGATAAATATCCGCAAAATAGAAGAAGATGGGAACCAGAATTCTAGCAAGGAAATGACCTTTGCTCTGAAGGCGAAAAACTCCAGGAAAAGCAGAACTGTGTCTCCAATTAGGGCACAAGAATCTGATGAAGAAGAAGAATCAGAAACAAGCTCCTCCTGCTCAGAAATGTCAGATGGGTAATTTTCTCTAATCTCCCGTCAGTTCAAGAAGCTGCTAAACAAGAGAAGGCTTATGAAGAAAAAGCATTCATCTTCAGATTATAGACATTCTCATCATGATGGAGATCATCACAAGAAGGGCTCAGGCAACCATGACAGGTATAAGTCTAAACCGAACAAACATGTTTCTTCTGATATTATTTGTTATTGTTGTAATAAGCCAGGGCATATGATCGCTGAATGCCCTTACAAAAAGAAAGAAGGTGGAAAGAGAGAAGAAAAGAAATCCACCCACGGGAAAAAGAAAAATGAAAGAAGCTACGTCGCCAAAAAGTCCAAAACACTCAGCGACAGTGACTCAGAGAAGTCAAGTGATGAAGAAGAAGCCTACTTCGGGCTGATGGCTATGGCTGACGACGAAGAAGAACCTCCATACAAAGGGAAGGTAAATGATCACACTATTTTGTCTGAATCTGAGTATGCCTCAGCTGAATAAGAGAACTATGTCTCAGATGAAGATTCAGAACTCATGACTCAATATTCTGAATTGCTTAAAGCCTTTGACAAATGCCGAAAGGTTGTCAAAATCCAGGCCAAGGAGATTTTGTCTCTCAAGGAAGTGGGATCTAATCTGAGAGAAGAAGTTGCATAAATTACATCTCTTAGAGAGGAAATCCAAAATCTGACAGATAAAATCAAAAGCTCAGATGAGCTCCTTGCCCTGAGAGAGGAAAGTATCAAAGAGCTGGAAGAACAGCTAGCCACTGAGAAGAGGCTAGTTGAAAAGTTTTCTCAACCTAAAACTATTCTTCCATTCATTGATAGATTCTCCGCTAAAGCAAGTGGAAGTGGATTAGGTCATGTGGCTGAATCTAGTAAATCTTCTAAAAGCATACTAGCCAAGAAGAAAAATAAGAGTGCTAGGAAAGTCACCGCCAAAGAGAAAGGGAAAGCCCATTTGGATCAGACTACTCTTAAGAAAGTCATATTTCCTACTAATGTCTATGATCTGGAAAGCTCTTATGGTCATTTGACTAGACCAATAGTGTCTGGGCCTGTCAATGACTACAAGGAGTGGACTCGTCCCCGAAACTTTGGTGCAAGTGCTTTCAAAGCACCCTATGAGGAAATTAATCTGAGAAGTTATGGTCCATTTGTTCATGGACCTAGTGCAAAGAAGGCACCAACAATGAAGGTTGCTGTTCCTAAGCCTAAGGAGTCAGTTATAGCATGTGTATGCTGCATGCATGAGAAACCCTCATCAAGAAGTAATACTCCTGCCAGAACAAATGTTCAAAAAGTAAAGCAGGATGATACAAAGAGGAGATACAACCAATTTGATTGTTGGTGTTGAAGCCGTTAACAGTGCATGCCATGTGCAAAACATAGCACTCATAAATAAAAACCATGAAAAGACTCCCTATGAACTACTAAAAGGCAAGAGACCCACCATCTCCTATTTTAGAATCTTTGGCAGTAAATGCTTTGTTCTTAACAATGGGAAGCATTACAAAACCAAGTTTAGTGAAAAGAGTTTTGAAGGTATTTTCGTAGGCTATAGTAGCCATAACAAAGCTTATAGAGTTTTTAATAAGAAAACTCTGGTTGTAGAAGAATCTATTAACGTTGTATTTGATGAGATGAGCATGCTACATAGCAGCTCTTCTAGTTCTTCTGTTGAAGATGCATGTTCAAAGTTGCAAGACTCAAGCTTGGATGAGTCAGTTTAAGAGAATACTCAAAACTTTATCAAGATCTCTCCCCCAATATCAACTGAAGAGGATGATCACCAAGATGAAGGGACAATTCAAGTGGAAGAAGACTTTCCGGTAGCAGAAGAAGTTCCTGGTGTCCAAATAGATGCAAGGAATCCTGAGTTCAGACATATGAGTGATCATCCAGTGGATCAGATCATAGGAAATCCACAAGTTGGTATAAGAACAAGAAGAGGTTCTACTAACGAAAATATGCATTTGAGTTTTCTTTCACAGGTAAAACCAAAGAAGTGTTAAGAATCAAATGAAGACCCCTATTGGATACTTGAAATGGAAGAAGAATTGAATTAATTCAAGCGACGCAAAGTGTGGACACTTGTTACAAAACCCAAGGATAAGAATATCATTGGAACAAAGTGGGTGTACAGAAATAAATTGGATGAAGACAGAACAATAATCAAGAACAAAGCCAGACTTATAGCAAAAGGATATAGACAAGAAGAAGGGATCGACTTCGAACAGAATTATGCTCCTGTAGTAAGGCTCGAAGCAATCAGGCTGTTCCTAGCTTATGCTGCATGCAAGGGATTCACCGTATACCAAATGGCTGTTATGTCAGCATTTCTCAACGGTAATATAAAAGAAGAAGTATACATGGAACAACCCCCAGGTTTTGTCAATCCTGAACATCCTGAATATGTTTATTTGTTACAAAAAGCTTTATATTGTTTAAAACAAGCTCCTCGAGCTTGGTATGAGACGCTGTCTAACTTTCTTCTTGAGAACAAATTCACAAGAGGAAAGATAGATAAGACGTTATTTCTAAGGGAAGTTAAAGGCAAGATTTTGCTAGTGCAAATCTATATCGATGATATTATTTTTGGCTCTATGGACGACAACCTTTGCAAAAAGTTTTCCAAACTTATGCAAGGGAAGTTTGAAATGAGCAGTATGGGTGAGCTGAAATATTTCTTAAGACTTCATTGAAGCAATCTGAAGATGGAATTTTCATCTCTCAGACGAAATTCACTAAGGAGTTGGTACAAAAATTTGGAATGGAGAGTGCATCCTCTATGAAGACTCCAATGAGCTCAGCTATGTCTTTGGACAAGGATGAGAAAGGAAAACCATTCGATGAAACCAAGTACAGAAGCATAATTGGCTCTCTGCTCTACCTTACTGCTAGTAGGCCTGACATAATGTTCTCTACATGTGTATGTGCTAGATATCAGGCGAACTCTAAGGAATCTCACTATATCACTGTAAAGAGGATTTTGAGATACCTTAAGGGTACACTAAATCTTGGCTTATGGCACCCAAGAAGTAATGATAGCGAACTAATTAGTTTTTCAGAAGCAGACTTTGCAGGTAGCAAAGACGATAGAAAAAGCACTTCCGGGACTTGTTAATTCCTAGGAAGGAGGCTTATTTCTTGGAGCAGCAAGAAGCAAAATTGTGTTGCAATATCAACCGCCGAGTCAGAATATATTTCTGCAGAAAGTTTTTGTGCACAACTTCTTTGGATAAAGAATCAGCTTGAAGATTATAACTTGAAGTTCAAAGACATCCCAATGTTTTGCGACTCCTCCAGTGTTATAGCAATTGCAAATATTCCAGTCTCGCACAGCCGGACAAAGCAAATTGAATTGAGATATCTTTTCATCCCGGAGTATGTGGAGAATGGGGACATCAATCTAAGTTATGTTCCTACGAATAAGCAAGTTGCAGATATTTTCACGAAGCCGCTGGATGAGACCAAGTTCCCTTTCTTCAAGACAGAACTTGGAATGCTCAACATGGAGTCCTAGTCAAGTTATAAATGATGCAAGGAAGACCTTCAGCTCTTAAATCTATCAAGAAAGCAAAGACCTAGAAATTCCAAGGAAAAGTTCAAGTCATATATATGATTTCTCGAGAGATGATCATATTTCTTGAGAAATGACCTTTACTATCTCGAGAAATGGGCAAATCCCTCGAGTAATGATCTTAAAGAAATTTTTCATCAAAGTTCTCGAGAAATACTTTAACTTCTCGAGAAATACAAGTTATCTCGAGAAATGACAAATACTTCTCGAGAAATACAAATTTTCTCAGGATCAAGATTTCTAAAGTGATGACACTGCAATTTCTCGAGAAATACAATACATCTCGAGAAATAGATTATGATTTCTTGAGAAATCAATTCGGCCTCTCGAGAAATAAGGATTATTTTTCGTAAACACATATTTATTCCCTGGAAGTCGAACGGTCAGGTACGCGCAGAATTTTATGTCTTTTATTTTATTTACGTCAAATCAAGGTTTATATATAAATATGATTAGTCGAAGGGTTAAAGTTCACGCAAACTCTCTCTCCGAGAAACCCTAGACCTCTCGCGACATTTCAGATCTCCTGGATTTCTCGCGACCCCTCTCGTCAATCCTATTCTTCCTCAAAAAGCTCTCATCTTCTTCTCGATTCAATGGCTCCAATTCCAAGACCTAAGATTAGTGTCGGCAGCGAGATTGTACGTGCAGGGCTCGGCTCAATATCTGATGATTTTCTCAACCTTTTTCATCTCCTAGATGCAGCAGGCCTATCGTTTGTTATGGAACACCCTTACCGAATTCTGTTTAGAGAAGTGGAAGAATTTTTCATGAATGTCAAGGTTCAGAAGGAAGGAAGACTGTTGAAATCTTTTGTAAACAATGTCAAGGTAAAGATTTCCTCCAAGTTGATTTCCAAGTATCTGCATCTGCCAGTAGTAGAAGGTGAAGATGACCTGATTGATGAAGATTGGGAAAGAACCTTATCTTTCTGTTGATTGAGTAAGACCACTAAGTCGATTCAAAGAATTTAAATGAATGCTGTTGGAAAATTGCTGGTAGACATAGTTGCCAAAGTATTAATTTGCAAGACAGGAAGTTTGAGATATGTTTCAGAAGATATTTTCAGCCTCATGTCAGCGATAATTTGCAGGAAGCACTGTGATTGGGCTTCCATTCTCTTTGTCAAGATAAAGGAAAGTCTCCTTGCTCCTAACTATGCAAGAATTCTTTCACTTTATTTGAATCAAGTAAACCCCACAGCATTTGATAGGTCCAAGGGAGCAGTACTTCATCATTTGAAGAAGATAGATGTTTCCACAATACAGAGGTGGGACATCAGGATCAAGATGCCAATGGATGCAGGTGCATCTTCCAAGGGGGAGCATAATCTTTCTGATGATCAGGCTGACTCTCCAGCACCCCTTCCCCCATTTCAACAAGTTCCACTTGATCAAGAACCACTTCAACAAGAACCAATTCTACCTCAACAGACAGATCCACAATAAGAACCAGTTCCATCTCAGAGTACAATTCCATCTCCATCAGTTCATGAAATTCTTCTTGAAGATGCCATCCCTTTCACCATAAGTGATAATACTCTTATTTAACATTCTACAGTTATTAATTCTGAAATTTTGCTTACAGAAATAGTAGCGGAGATTGTAGAAGAAACTCTAGCTGACATTGAAAGAGCTCTTCATGCAGAGCTCAGTCCAAGTGATCATCAGGCAGGGTCAGGGGCTGACCTAGAGTTTGTTGATGATGGTGGAGCAGACTCAGTGCAAGGGCACTCTCCTCCCCCATCAGATATTGAGGTGGAGAAGGAGTCTATGTTGGTTGAAGGCTAGGCTGCTCTATCGGAGCATGCCAGTGAGGGAGAGGATGTGGTACCATCCTCTACCCAAAGGAAAGAAAGTTCTGTTGTTATTGAAGAAATTCCAGATTGGAGGACCAGTATTCTACCTCCTCCACCTCCTTCACCTCCTTTGCATGATGCAGAACACTTCTTGGACAGATTGAGATAATGCTGAATAGGCAAAGGGAGAAGTTTGAAAGCTCCATTCAAGATGTGCATGCAAGACTTTCTCCTGTTGAAAAGGAGATGAGCAGAGGATTAGCTGAAGTTCAAGCTAACACTGATACTCTTAAGAAGCTTATCACTAAGGGTGGTAAAGCTATTGATCATTCTGTGCAGAGCATGGGTAAAGTTGGTGATGAAACTTTGAGGGTAAGAAAAATTCAAGAATCTATTGAAGGTCAAGCAGAGAAAAATACATTTATAATTATTGATGAAGTTGGTTAGTTCAAGGAATCTGTCATCCAAACGCTATCTGTAGAAGTCAGAAAGGGGGAGGATAAAATGGCAGAGCTTTTGGATTATCAGGTTTCTCAGCTTCAAAGAAATTGGGCTGATCAATTTGAGCAATTGAATATTGGTGTTCAGAAGCAGATTGCAGATGTCAATGCTTATACTTCTAAGACTGCTGCATGGCTGCACAATGAAATTTTTCCAGATTTTGCTATACAACCTCAGTTTTCTCCTAGACCTGAAGGGCAACCTGCATATGATGCTCTACTGATTATTCCCAGGTTTGGCCAGCAGAGCAACCAGAAATTCAATCTAAGGTGTCAGGCTCAAGGAAGAGGAAGTATGGTGAAGGTCCTTCTGCTAGCAGATCTGTTCCTGTAAGGAGTTCTGAAGGATCAGGTAAGGGAGTTGCTGAAGAAGTTGCTGAAGTCTGGAGTCCAGATTCAAGGATTATTATTCTTGACACTCTCAAGTTAGTTAATGATGGAGGCATGAAGGTTCAGGACTATTATAGTCAGGAGGAATGGAAGAAGTTTAAGATGAGTATGACTAAGAGAAGGATTCATTACAAAACCCATGGTTATGAAAATCCTTAGGGTCCTCCTCCTACTCCAAAGTATCATCCCAAGCCTTATGCCTACTTCAAAAGACAAGAAAAGAAGAAAAGAAGCCAATGAAGGATACTGTCTTAGATTTTTCAAAATCTTATATTTGAGATTATGTGAATTTTAATCCACTTAAGACAATCTTGTTTATATATATACAATTTTTGATTTTGTTGATCTATGCTGTTTCTTTATTCTTTTTCTTCTGTGATGAGTAGTTTATATCTTTTGTCATATTGCAATTCATCTTAGTGCACAGGGTTCTGACTTCTACAAATAGGGGGAGATTGTTGGGTATTGAATCCACAAAAGCCTAGATTTGTGAGAAGTTAACCTTGAACCAAGGTGAATTGCTAATGTATTTGATAGTCTTTTAGTTGCGATCTTGCAGGTTGTTATTGCAAAGTGTAGACCAATGTCAAATCACAATGGGTCATTAAGCACAGTTTCAAACAATGTAATCCCTCATTGTGTGGAACATGGTGTTGACTCATGTGTGATCACTCTATTGAGATATACTTTATTTTCAAGGCACTTGAAGCTTGGAAGATGAAAGAGCTGTTCGTGTCTAAGAGAAGAAAGGAGAAATGTTCAAAATTATTCTAAGGGTATTTCTCGAGAAATCAAAGGTATCTCTCGAGAAATCCAATTCATTTCTCGAGAAGTCTTCTCTAGTTTTCGATAATCCTTCTCTGTCTTCTATTCTTTTGTTTCTGAGGAATTTCTCGAGAAGTCTTTTATCTTTCGAGAAGTTGAATTCATTTCTCGAGAAGTCTTAATTGTTCTCGAGAAATCATTCCTATTTTCTCTTAGAAACTTTTCTCAGTGGTTTTCCGAGAAGTCATTTGTTTTCTCGAGAAGTAAAGTTCATTTTTTGAGAAGTCTTTTTGTTCTCGAGAAATATTCTTCAAGTTCTCCTGAAAGTTTTTCCAGCCTTGTCTCGTTTTATTACAATCTCTGCTCGAGAGGTAAAGTGCATTTTTTGAGAAGTCAAATCCATTTCTCGAGAAATCCATGTTGTCTCGAGAAATCTATTTTCTTCTTATGCTTCTTTGAAATCCGGTTCCTGATGGGATTTTATTTTCTTCTAACAGTCTTGACGACACGTGTGAGGGTGTTTAAGGTTAATCTTACCTTGATTCACGTCACTTTTTGTCGTTAAGTTGGATTGCTATATAAGTCCCCTTTCCGATCTCTTCATACACAAGTTAACCTAATTTCTAAAATCCCAATATTCTAATTGATCGGATCATCGTGAAGAAGCCGCTGCCTCCGACCATTGTTAAAGGATCTCTCTCTCTCTCAATCAATCGATTCCTTCTAAAGAAAAGATTCGACAGTTTAGTGCTCTATTCTTCTACAGTAATCTATTAGATCGTGTCGAATCCTAGAAGTTAGATCTTAGATTTCAGTCGATTCTTCCTCCTCTTCTTCTAGCCAAAGTTTTCAATATTCAAGCAGGAAGAAGATCTCAGAAGTTCAGATTTGTACAAGTCTTGTTAAGTATTTCATTGTACTCAATTTCAAATTCTTGTAGGAGAGTTTTTCTCCGAGTTGTAGGACCCGTGCCTCCGAGTTTGTAGGAGATTTGTCTCCGAGTTGTAGGAGTTGAGACTCTGAGATTGTAAGATCGTTCTTGATCTGAGTTTTTGAAAAGTAGCCAAGGCTAGCTGTGGTGCTAGATTGGTGAGGCTGGAAAGTGGAGTACTGATGAGTCCTGATCATATACACTTTTATGGACTCATCTGGGCCGATTTCCTAGTTTTTGCACTACACTCCAGGCATGTTTTCGCTCATATTTGTTATTCCATGCTATGTGCACTTCTAGGCCCGTTTTTGGTGTTATATCATGTTTTTCTTCATTAGTAGTTTTCATGTACTGTTAGGTGCCACTTTCAGTGGCTAGATTCGTGGTTGTGCTGGATTAGGAGTCGTGCAGGTGTTCCCGGTGCAATTCTGCACAGGAACATTGCGCACGATCACCGGTTCTACTGCGCACGACCACTGGTCGTGCGCCACTGATCGTGTGCGCTTAACCCTTTTTTCATGAGTTCTGTTTGGTGCAGTGCGCACGAGCATCTACGCTAGTGCGCACGACCACCGATCGTGCGCCACTGTTCGTGTGCACTTATCATCAATTTTATGAGTTCTGTTTCGGCTAGTGCGCACGACCACCTACGATAGGGCGCACGACCACCGGTCGTGCGCCACTGGTCGTGCGAACATGTTATTTCATAATTTCTGTCTTTGCAGGTTCCGTCCAGGCATTGCGCACGATCACCGAATTCTAGTGCGCACGATCACCGAATTCTATTGCGCACGACCATTGGTCGTGCGCCAATGACCGTGCGCACTGTTTATTCCAGCGCCTATAAATTGACCTGCTCGCAATTTAGGTCAGATCGGCCGCCGTTTTCACGCCCAGCTCCGCCGTTCCGCGCCAGTTTCGCCCCTCCATCGTCGCCCACCATCTAGAGGTGCTCCGGGCTTGTTCTTCACGCCAATCTTGAGCCGGAGTTTCCTCTCGGCCTCCTCCTTCATCCAAGAGCTTCAAAGAGAGATCTAGCCGCCATCTCCATCGAGCAAGAGGAAGTTTGCAACCTCTACCGGATCGTGACACGAAGAAGACGGGTCCATTGGAGAGTCGTGATAGCTCTCTCTACCCCGGACGTAGTTGCGGACCGAGCTTGGATGCGGATTGACAACCCGGCGATTCCAACCGTGAATCTACAACGAGACTTCGGATTCGGTCGATTTCTTGCCTTATTCTTCTCTTATTGATGTGTATATGTTTTAGATCTCATTATTGTGATGAAGTGGCACTTAAACTAGTTGTATTTCTATTTATTTCATGTCTATGTGAAATATTTGTTGTTTGAGTTGCTTGAGGTGCGCCCCATTTCATCCTCCATCCCGCCGTCACGTTCGTGTGCCACACTAGCAATTGCTAGTGGCGTGCTTGTCGAAGAGGTGCTTACGACCCTCACTCCGCTAGCCTACTCGTCCATCCGCCTACCGAAGCGTGGCATCGCGGCCCGTATTCCATCCCGCCTAACGAAGCAGTGCGCTCAAGGCCTGCACAGTTTGATTCCGCTTGCCTACTCGTCCATCCGCCCTTTCGACGCAGCGCGCTCAAGGCCTGCCTAGTCTCCATCCCGCCAAGCGAAGCATTGCATAGCGGCATTGCATAGGAGTAGTTGATAGCTTTTATTTTATTTTCCAAAAGCCAACCCAACTCCCCGCATTCCATCCGATTTAAGGACTTCAATCTCAAGTCCTTCCTCGAAACCTAACTCCACCTTACTGTGTTCCTCAAGAGACCGACACTCGGGGATTTTCCCCATTATTATTACTTGCGCGACCGGTGCACTTGCTGAATCATCGCATCAAGTTTTTGGCGCCGTTGTCGGGGAACACAGTCGTGTGAGTTTTCTGGAGAGGGAGAACCTGAGAGAGAAGCCCTTCCATTTGTAAATTGCATTTCTTTGTTTTATTTCTTTTTATTCCATTTTCCTTTTTTTAATTAGGTTGCTTTAGTAATTTTTGTTAGGTGTAGTATTTTGCACAATAACACTTTTATTTTGAATCGTTTATCTTCACATTATGTGGGCACATCTTAATTTCCGTTGCCGTTGGTGTGGAGCTACCTCCCACTCTAGTGATGAATGCCCTACGGAGAATAGTAGGCATAATTCTTATAGCCCAACATATGGAGCACCGACTTCGTCTGGTACTTCATATGGTGCGCGTAAGTCTTATGGCTACTCTGCTGAGCCTTTACCGTCTTACTTCTTTTCGGCTTCAGCATCTGCTGTGCCAAAGAAGCCTGCTAGGCAGTGCCAGTTTTGTCGGAGCACAGATCATGCCCTGAAGGATTGTGTTGCTTATCTTCGCCAATTGGATGAGGATGACGAGCCGGATATCCGGATCGTCCCGAATCCTAACTCTGGCGGCACACCTTCAACATCCGGTTATGTGTCTTTGTCACCTTCACATCTTGAAGGGTATGGCATGGACACGGTCACTGGATGTGTGGCTGATCTGGGCACCGACATTGCTGAGCCTATTCTCTCGGTGCATCCACCACCCCTAGTGGATTCGATTCTTTGTGAGGAATCGGTGCTCGACTTTTATCCGAGCACTATTATTCCCTCTGTTGTGCATACTACTCTCGTCTCCGACGACATTGTTGAGGATGTGTCGCAGGATGAGGCTGGCGATCTATGTGTTGTGCCTATTCCTATGGAGGAGGACAACCTTCTAGGTGAAGAGGAGCTTTCCTCAACACCGGTGGAGGAAGTCCAAATCTTGGGCATGGCCACTGTCGATCCCGCTGAACCTTGCGGCATTGATGACAATGTCAACATTATTTTACTTCCCCAACCTGATGGGAGTGAGACCGGGACCACTCCCCCGAATTTTGATTATTTATGTTCTTCATCTTGTTTATTTCTCGATCCCCCCTCTTCACCCGAGCCTGTGCAGGTTGAATCTTCACAGGTACTTCAGGAGGACTTGGAGCTTTGTGCTCAAGTCAATGATGAGTGTGTCCTTTTATGCGAGGAGGTTGATCCCTCCTCCATTGAGGAAGCCTCATTCATTGCCTTTTCCTCCTGCTGCCTCCCTGTTGACGATACCTTGCTAGGCAAGGATGTGTTTTGTGAGATGAGTGAGGACCAGGCCTCCTCCTTTTCTTACATTCTCTACCCTCTACCTATGAGGAGCAGGTATCTATATTTAGGTAGAGGCGTGACTGTTCTATCACCGTATCGGTACCCGCAACCGACACGGATATTAGGCCAGTTACCTGTCCACTTCTCTTTTCATAGGCCCATTAGCTAGAACCTCATGTTTTTAAATAAGTCGTGCTGGGATGACAATAACCCCAGTAGTTATCTTTCTTTTCTGCATTTTTTTTCATCTAATCATGTTTAGTTAGTAGTACTTTCTTTTCAGTTTTCTTTTGTCTTTTGTTTTTGCGGAGCTGACCCCTGCATGTATCTTCTCTGGATGGCGGATGCTGCAGCTTAGTCTTGGTTTAAACGCCAATCTTCTGGTATGCTCACTTGCTGAGCATTGGGTACCCTCTTTCCCTAGCCTATGCTGATTTTCATGTCATATATTATGCGAATTTTTAGTTTAAGTCTGGGGGAGAGTAGTTTTGTTTACCCGCTCACGTGCACTATTGCACTGTATGCTAGAAGATTTCTTTTAAAAATGTTGTGTTTATTTTCATTGCACACCACATCACCCACTTGAGCGCGTACACATCTGTTTGCTTGCTCTGTTGTGAATTTAATTCTTCTGCTTATTTGGGAAAGTCTAGGTGATGGCTTAGGACTATGTAGCAGAGTAAAATGTTGACTCTAGTAGTGCTCCTAGTCGAGTGCTCGGTTGCATAGAAATTTGTGTAGATTAGACTTCTCTTTATACTTATGGTTTTATATTTTTTTTCTATTAGTGTAAATGTTGTTTACTCTACTCAAATGGTGAATCCGGTGGAATCAAACGGTAGCATAGGGATGTGTGTAAACGATCGCTAGATTCGTATTGCTTGAGTCGGGAGAAAGGAGAATCTTTCTCGGTGGCTAGAACTTGCCCCAAGCGATTCTTGAAGCATGGGTATACGGTTAGTCAATTGCGTGAATGTGATATAGGCCATCATCTTGGCCCGGTTGAGCCTTTGTGCCATTCCTATCATCATTTCCTCGCTAGCCCAGTTGTGCCTACCCCATTCTTTTGGTTCAGCCCCACTTTTGTTCACCAAAGCCTAAACTCCAATTCTAGTCGCACACCCAAAAAGCAAGCATTTTGTTTAAATTTCAAATTGGTGGTGTTGATTGTGATAGTACATTGTGAAAATGTGGTTGTGCATCTTTGAAAATTTGCTGAAATTGTTAAAGAAAGAAAAAGAAAAAGAAAAGAAGAAAAAGATTTGAAAAGAAAAAGAAGAATGAAAAGTTTAATTGAAAAAAAATCTGTTTGAGATTTATATTTGGGAGTAGGCGGTGCACACACCCATGCGTCTAAGTCTAAGTCTGGGGGTGTGGTGCATCCACGTGTTTTGTGGCCACTTGGATAATGTTATGCATTTGCTCATTTGGGTTTAGTATTTGAACCATCGTCTTTATCATTGTATACCTCACCTAAACCCAAGCCCCATTTAAAACCTAAAGTCCTATTGATTCACGCATTTGAGTCAAACCAGTGCCGTGGAGAGAATGTGACCGGGCAAGCTTATGGTCACCGACACTGATGGATTTCAGTGGAGTTTTTCCCGCATCCCGATCTTGAGCAATGCTCGTCTCATCGCTTAGTTTACTTTCTCCGTATGCATGACCGAATGATTCACCGTTGTTCACCATTTTGAGTAATTGTAATATGCTTTTACTCTTTTAGAAATATATAAACTGTTTTTATAATCAGAAATCTTTTCGACTATTTTTCTTATGCACGGTAGCATGCGACTTCGCATGGTACTCTGTAGTGTAATCGTTAAGCCATCTACTGTTCTTTCCTAGTTCGCTTAGAATTTGTTTGCTCGGGATGCGCAAACAGTTAAGTCTGGGGGTGTGATGAGTCCTGATCATATACACTTTTATGGACTCATCTGGGCCGATTTCCTAGTTTTTGCACTACACTCCAGGCATGTTTTCGCTCATATTTGTTATTCCATGCTATGTGCACTTCTAGGCCCATTTTTGGTGTTATATCATGTTTTTCTTCATTAGTAGTTTTCATGTACTGTTAGGTGCCACTTTCAGTGGCTAGATTCGTGGTTGTGCTGGATTAGGAGTCGTGTAGGTGTTCCCGGTGCAATTCTGCACAGGAACACTGCGCACGATCACCGGTTCTACTGCGCACGACCACTGGTCGTGCGCCACTGATCGTGTGCGCTTAACCCTTTTTTCATGAGTTCTGTTTGGTGCAGTGCGCACGAGCATCTACGCTAGTGCGCACGACCACTGATCGTGCGCCACTGTTTGTGCGCACTTATCATCAATTTTATGAGTTCTGTTTCGGCTAGTGCGCACGACCACCGGTCGTGCGCCACTGGTCGTGCGAACATGTTATTTCATAATTTCTGTCTTTGCAGGTTCCGTCCAGGCAGAGCGCACGATCACCGAATTCTAGTGCGCACGACCACTGGTCGTGCGCCAATGACCGTGCGCACTGTTTATTCCAGCGCCTATAAATCGACCTGCTCGCGATTTAGGTCAGATCGGCCGCCGTTTTCACGCCCAGCTCCGCCGTTCCGCGCCAGTTTCGCCCCTCCATCGTCGCCCACCATCTAGAGGTGCTCCGGGCTTGTTCTTAACGCCAATCTTGAGCCGGAGTTTCCTCTCGGCCTCCTCCTTCATCAAAGAGCTTCAAAGAGAGATCTAGCCGCCATCTCCATCGAGCAAGAGGAAGTTTGCAACCTCTACTGGATCGTGACACGAAGAAGACGGGTCCATTGGAGAGTCGTGACAACTCTCTCTACCCCGGACGTAGTTGCGGACCAAGCTTGGACGCGGATTGACAACCAGGCGATTCCAACCGTGAATCTACAACGAGACTTCGGATTCGGTCGATTTCTTGCCTTATTCTTCTCTTATTGATGTGTATATGTTTTAGATCTCATTATTGTGATGAAGTGGCACTTAAACTAGTTGTATTTCTATTTATTTCATGTCTATGTGAAATATTTGTTGTTTGAGTTGCTTGAGGTGCGCCCATTCCATCCTCCATCCCGCCATCACGTTCGTGTGCCGCACTAGCAATTGCTAGTGGCGTGCTTGTCGAAGAGGTGCTTACGACCCTCACTTCGCTAGCCTACTCGTCCATCCGCCTACCGAAGCGTGGCATCGCGGCCCGTATTCCATCCCGCCTAACGAAGCAGTGCGCTCAAGGCCTGCACAGTTCGATTCCGCTTGCCTACTCGTCCATCCGCCCTTTCGACGCAGCGCGCTCAAGGCCTGCCTAGTCTCCATCCCGCCAAGCGAAGCATTGCATAGCGGCATTGCATAGGAGTAGTTGATAGCTTTTATTTTATTTTCCAAAAGCCAACCCAACTCCCCGCATTCCATCCGATTTAAGGACTTCAATCTCAAGTCCTTCCTCGAAACCTAACTCCACCTTACTGTGTTCCTCAAGAGACCGACACTCGGGGATTTTCCCCATTATTATTACTTGCACGACCGGTGCACTTGCCGAATCATCGCATCAAGTACCCAAGATTGGGGAACCACTATAAATTCCTTGTGTCGTCTGTGTTTATAGTTTTCTTTCTGTGATTATCTTTTTAACAAGTTTTTATTCCGCAAAAGACGCAGAATTCACCTATTCACCCACCCTCTAGGTGATTTAGGTAGGCAACAAGATACTTCGGTTAGCTATGAGCTGACCACAAACCGCATAACGATGCCACCGCCCGACCATCTAGACGACTCATGGGCGTGTCACTGCTAATCCTGCAAGCAAGCCATACATGCAACATGTAATCAAATAAAGAAAGTGCAACTACACTACATAGGGTGAGGTTTCAAGCATAATCAATCTTCTAGGTTGAGCATCAAAGTAAGGGGAACCTAGGTATACACATGTTGTTGTCTGGGTTCACCCGGAGCATTCCCACAACTGCCTTAGCAACCGCATGAGGCTAATATAACATCAATCCACAACAACTGCACCATAAGTAACCCAAACTTAGGTAGGAAAAGAGCTTTTTGGCCGGTCTAGGTAAACACCTTCCACGGCCTCTCCCATGATCACATGGTGTACAAGAGGTTGGCACCTCTCACCGATCTGCATGGAAACGGGTTCGGTTCAGCTTTGCCCGTGCTCTAGTCATTGCGGTCTTCTACACAACAAGGGTACGACTTTGCCTCGGCCCATAAGGGTTTAACACATTCAAGTTCACACAAAATGGTGGCTATACACCCAATCCTTCTAAGAGGACTTAGGCTTCACATACATATCTAATGAATGAGGTACAAGACTATTCCACTTCAAAACTCGTGTTGAAGGTTTGCATTCAACCACATTCCAAGCATGTGGCTTCCATTAGGCTCTCCGAAAGACACCTAAATCTCAAGTCCCGCAATTCGATGCCAATTCTCACGGAGTCGTTCTCCGGCACGCAATCTAGGCTTAACCTAAATGCACATCACAATCAAGCATCACCGATCCGGGATAACGGCCACGGGTAGACTTCACACAAAATGCTTATATCCATTCGTCTACCAGATTTCTACATGCGATAAATGTCGGGGATGTACGCAATCTACCCGGAGTTCCAAAGAACTATAGGAAGTCCTACACTCCACTAATTAGTGAAAGAGATAAGCTCAATATGCATAGAAAAAGGAATGAAAGGACCAAACACGTCCTAAGATTGGGAGGAAGGATCGTTTCCCTTCCCGCTCTCTTCGGCATCATGAATATGAGATTTCAATCGGATAGAAGAACTGCGCCGGGCTGCTCTCCGTGGATTTGGAAACGTCTCATGATTCGAAGCTTTGGAGCTTCGTCAATGGCGGAAGATGTCTTCTTCTTCTTCTTCCTTGTGCTCTCAGGTTTCTCATGTTTGGAGAGAGAGAATGAAGATAGAAATAACACTAAAGTTATCTCCCAAACATCCTTTAAACGATTTTGAATTGATCCTAGCTGTCAGATTCATTTTTTAGAAGGATCAGAATCATTTCGGACTTAGGATTTGACGTCAAGCTCCGTCAAAGTCGAGACAGGTAAAAACATCGCTCTGCCTGCATTCGTCGAGTAGTCACGATAATTCATCGAGACCTTTCAATTCGTAAGGATTTAATAGTAAGGTACAAAAATATAATTTATACCTGAGGGAAATAGCTCGGGTTAATCCGCAAGCATGGTCTGCTCTCTCTCCCAAGAGAGTTCCTCTCTCCCGCAATTGTTCCAACGGACCTTTACCATTCAGATGGTTTTGTTCCGCAATTGCTTCACTTCTGTGTCTTCGATGCGTATAAGCTTGAATTTAGTCTCCAGCCCACCATCAATCGGCACCTCGTCAACCGCAACAATATGAGTAGACTCTTTCACGGCCTTTCTCAACACTAAAATGTGGAATACATCGTGAAGACCGCTTAACTCCTCAGATAGAGAAGGCCGATAGGCAGCTTCACCAATGCATTCCAAGATCTCAAACGGTCCTACGTACCTTGGACTCAGCTTTTTTGAGCGTCGGATCCTTGATACTCCTTTGAACGGTTTGATCTTCAAGTGCACCCAATCACCAACAACAAACTCGACCTTTCGGTGATTTGTATTGTAGTACTTTGCCTGCCTATCCTGGGCAATGAGCAACCGCTCTCGTATTGCCCGAATTGACGCATTCACTTCATCCACATCTTTGCACTTTAATAACTTTGTGTCACCCATTTCACCCCAAGCCAATGACGTACGACACTTTCTACCATAAACGGCTTCAAACAGAGCCGTTTTAATACTTGACTGGTAGCTGTTGTTGTAGGAGAACTCAATCATATAGAGATGGTCCTCCTATCTCTTTCTAAAATCTAGGGCGCACATCCGGAGTATGTCCTCCATCGTCCTATTGGTCCTCTCGGTCCATCCATCCGTTTGCGGGTGGAAGGCCGTGCTAAACTTTAGCTTGGTACCCAATAGTTGGTGGATGAGTTTCCAGACATTAGATGTGAAACGCCAATCTCGATCGCTCACGATGCTATGGGGAACTCCGTGCAATCTTACTATATTATCAACGTACAGTTTTTCTAGATTTTCCACAGAATCATCCTTTCGGTTCGGAATAAAGTGTGATACCTTCGCTAAACGATCTACAATCACCCAAACGACGACTTTTCCATGTTGTGATCTCGACAATCCATGCACGAAATCCATTGAAATATTGTCAAACTTCCATTCTGGAATCGATAAAGTCTTCAGAAATCCACTAGGCATTTGACATTCAGCCTTCACAAACACGCAATTATGACACTTTGCCACATAGAGAGCAATGCCTTTCTTCATTCCCGGCCACCCGAAAAGTTTCTTCATATCCATATACATCTTTGTGCTCCCAGGGTGAATCGAGTACTTGGTAAAGTGTGCCTCGTACATCAATTCTTCCCATAGATTGGCCACTTTTGGGATGCACAATCTAGCATCTTTCCATAAAAGACCATCGTCGAAAGAGAATTCAGCGTTAGGCCCATCCACAGTCTCCGCTTTGTAACGTTTCATGCTTTCATCCAGCTCCAAAGCTTGTCAAACTCGGTCGGCAAGGCCGTATTAAACCTCTGTCCAGTTCAAGCATACTGAAGTAGATGCTCTCCTATCGACATAAGAGATTCCCATGGATTCTAGATCACGGATTAGACACTTATCATGTAAATTTATCTTGTGTGGGATCCCGACGACTCAACACGTCTGCAATAATGTTTTCCTTCCATGGAGTGTAACGTATGTCAAAGGTGTAGTCCCCAGAGAACTCCATCCATTCCCTCTGTCGCATATTCAAATCCTTTTGATCTAACAGGCACTTGAGGCTTTTGTGATTCGTTAAGATGTCAATCTTCATTCCGTATAAGTAATGCCTTTATAACTTATGAGTGAATACCATGACCGCTAACTGATGAGTCCTGATCATATACACTTTTATGGACTCATCTGGGCCGTTTTTCTAGTCATTTCACCGCACTTTAGCCATGTTATAGTTCATATTGATCAATCCATGCTAGGTGCACATCTAGGCCCACTTTGGTGTGATTTTCGTGCTTATTATCATTAGTAGTATTCATGTGCTGTCAAGTGCCACTTTCAGTGGCTGGATTTGTGGTTGTGCCTGGAATAGGAGTCGTGCGAGTATTCCCGGTGCAATTCTGCACAGGAACACTGCGCACGATCACCGGTTCTATTGCGCACGACCACTGGTCGTGCGCCACTGATCGTGTGCACTTGACCCTTTTTATGAGTTCTGTTTGGTGCAGTGCGCACGACCATCAATGCCAGCGCGCACGACCACCGGTCGTGCGCCACTGCTCGTGCGCATTTGCCATTAAAATTCCGAGTTCTGTTTGCTGTAGTGCGCACGACCATCAACTACAGTGCGCACGACCACCGGTCGTGCGCCACTGGTCGTGCGAACATTTTATTTTATAATTTCTGTCTTTGCAGGCTCCGTCCAGGCAGAGCGCACGATCACAGGATTCCAGTGCGCACGACCACTGGTCGTGCGCCAATGACCGTGCGCACTGTTTATTCCAGCGCCTATAAAATCCGCTGCTCGCGATTTAGGTCGGGCAATCGTCTTCTTCCGCCGTTTTCCGCCCGGTTCCGTCCAGATTCGCCCCTCCACCGTCGCCCACCATATGGAGGTGCTCCGGGCTTGCTCTTCACGCCAATCTTGAGCCGGAGTTTCCTCTCGGCCGCCTCCTTCATCCAAGAGCTTCAAAGGTAGACCTAGCCGCCATTACCATCAAGCAAGAGGAAGTTTGCAACCTCTACCGGATCGTGACACGAAGAAGACGGGTCCATTGGAGAGTCGTGACAGCTCTCTCTACCCCGGATGTAGTTGCGGACCGAGCTTGGACGCGGATTGACAACCCGGCGATTCCAACCGTGAATCTACAACGAGCCTTCGGATTCGGTCGATTTCTTGCTCTATTCTTCTCTTATTGATGTCTATGTAGTTAGATCTAACATTATGATGAAGCGTGCTTGATTATTAGCATTTATACTTGATTATGTCTATGTGATTTGAGTATTCTTGCTTATTATTTTGAGGTGTGCCTTGTGGTGTGGATTGTTGGTTGTCGTGTGCCGCACTAGCAATTGCTAGTGGCGTGCTTGTCGAAGAGGTGCTTGCGACCCTCACTCCGCTAGCCTACTCGTCCATCCGCCTACCGAAGCGTGGCATCGCGGCCCGTACTCCATCCCGCCTAACGAAGCAGCGCGCTCAAGGTCTGCATTGTTCGATTCCGCTAGCCTACTCGTCCATCCGCCCTTTCGACGCAGCGCGCTCAAGGCCTGCCTAGTCTCCATCCCGCCAAGCGAAGCATTGCATAGCGGCATTGCATAGGAGTAGTTGATAACTTTTATTTCATTTTCCAAAAGCCAACCCAACTCCCCCGCATTCCATCCTATTTAAGGACTTCAATATCAAGTCCTTCCTCGAAACCTAACTCCACCTTACTGTGTTCCTTGAGAGATTCGATACTCGAGGATTACTCCTCGTTTTATATTACTTGAACGATCGGTACACTGCCGTTTCGTGTCGCAGTCGAGCTACCGCCTATAGCGGTGTGTGAGATTTGCGCCATCAAGTTTTTGGCGCCGTTGCCGGGGAACACAGTCGTGTGAGTTTTCTTGAGAGGGAGAACCTGAGAGAAAAGCCCTTCCATTTGTAAATTGCATCTTTTGTTTTATTTCTGTTCTTTTTATTCCTTCTTCTTGTTTTATATTAGGTTGCTTTAGTAATTTTTGTTAGGTGTAGTATTTTGCACAATAGCACTTTTATTTTGAATCGTATTATCTTCACACTATGTGGGCACATCTTAATTTCCGTTGCCGTTGGTGTGGAGCTACCTCCCACTCTAGTGATGAATGTCCTACGGAGAATAGTAGGCATAATTCTTATAGCCCAGCATATGGAGCACCGACTTCGTCTGGTACTCCATATGGTGCGCGTAAGTCTTATGGCTACTCTGCTGAGCCTTTACCGTCATACTTCTTTTCGGCTCCAGCCCCCGCTGTGCCAAAGAAGCCCGCTAGGCAGTGCCAGTTTTGTCGGAGCACAGATCATGCCCTGAAGGATTGTGCTGCTTTTCGTCGCCAATTGGATGAGGATGATGAGCCGGATATCCGGATCGTCCCGAATCCTAACTCTGGCGGCACACCTTCAACATCTGGTTTTGTGTCTTTGCCACCTTCACATCTTGAAGGGTATGGCGTTGACACAGTCACCAGATGCGTGGCTGATCTGGGCACCGATATTGCTGAGCCCATTCTCCCAGTGCATCCACCACCTCTAGTGGATTCGATTCTTTGTGAGGAATCGGTGCTCGACTTTTATCCGAGCACTATTCCTCTCCCTGTTGTGCATACTACACTCGTCTCTGACGACATTGTTGATGATGTGTTGCAGGAGGAGGCAGTTGATCTTAGTATTGTGCCTATTCCTATGGAGGAGGACAACCTTCTAGGTGAAGAGGAGTTTTCCTCAGCACCGGTGGAGGAAGTCCAAATCCTAAGCCTGGCCACCAGTGATCCCGCCGAATCTTGTAGCATTGATGACAATGCTAACATTATTTTACTTCCCCAACCTGATGGGAGTGAGACCGGGATCACTCCCCCGACTGTTGTTTATTTATGTTCTTCGTCTTCTTTATTTCTTGATCCCCTTTCTTCATCCGAGCCTGTGCAGGTTGAGTTTTCACAGGTATCCCAGGAGGACTTGGAGCTTTTTGCTCAAGTCAATGGTGAGAGCATCCTCTCATGCGAGGAGGTTTATTCTCCCTCCGTAGAGGAAGCTCCACTCATTGCCTTCTCCTCCTGCAGACCTGCTGCAGACGATGCCTTGCTGGGCAAGGATAGTTTTGGTAAGATGAGTGAGGACCAGGCCTCCTCCTCTTCTTACTTTCTTTTCCCTCTACCTGTGAGGAGCAGGTATCTATATTTAGGTAGAGGGGTGACTGCTCTGTCTCTGTATCGGTGCCCGCTACCGATGCGCATATTAGAACAGTTACCTGTGCACTTTTCTTTTCATAGGCCTATAAGCTAGAACTGTACAAAATCTGAATAAGTCGTGCTGGGATGACAATAACCCCAGTAGTTATCTTACTTTTCATGCATTTTATTTTATGCAATCCTGTTTAGTTAGCTGTAGTATTGTAGTTTATCTTTTTCTATTTCTTTTGTATTTGCGGAGCTGACCCCTGCAGGTACTTCTTCTGGATGGCGGATGCTGCAGCTTAGTCATGGTTTAAACGCCAATCTTCTGGTGTGCTCATTTCTGAGCACTGGGTACTCTCTTTCCCTAGCTTTTTCTGATTATCATGTCATATATTCTGTGGATTGTTTAGTTTAAGTCTGGGGGAGAGCAGTTTTTGCACCCACTCACGTGCACTCATGCATAGCATGCCAGAAGTATTTTAGTTTCAGTTTTATTATTTGTTCATTTTCATTGCACACCACAGCACCCACTTGAGCGCGTACTCATCTGTATGCAAGCTCTGTAGCGAATTTAATTCTTCTGCTTATTTGGGAAAGTCTAGGTGATGGCTTAGGACTATGTAGCAGAGTAAAATGTTGACTCTAGTAGTGCTCCTAGTCGAGTGCTCGGTTGCATAGAAATTCGTGTAGATTAGATTCCTCTTTATACTATGGTTTTATATTTTTCTCTATTAGTGTAAATGTTGTTTACTCTACTCAAATGGTGAATTCGGTGGAATCAAACGGTAGCATAGGGATGTGTGTAAACGATCGTTAGATTCGTATTGCTTGAGTCGGGAGAAAGGAGAATCTTTCTCGGTGGCTAGAACTTGCCCCAAGCGATTCTTGAAGCATGGGTATACGGTTAGTCAATTGTGTGAATGTGATATAGGCCATCATTTTGGCCCGGTTGAGCCTTTGTGCCTATCCCTACCGCTATATCCTCGATAGCCCAGTTGTGCCTACCCGTTCTTTGATTCAGCCCCACTTTTATTTCACCAAAGCCCAAAAGCCAATCCTAGCCGCACACCCAAAATTTGAGCTTTAGCTGTTTATTATTTTCATGAGTTGGGTTGTTGATGTGGTAGTATGTTTGTGAAGATGTGGATGTGTCCTTTTGTTTATTTGCTGAAAATGATAAAAAAAAATGAGAAAAAGAAAAGAAGTTAAAAAGAAAGGAAAGAGAAGGAATGTTTAATTGAAAATCTTTATGTATAGATTTATATTTGGGAGTAGGCGGTGCACACACCCATGCGTCTAAGTCCAAGTCTGGGGGTGTTGTGTACCCGCATGTTTGTGTGGTGAATGAGGATAGTTTCCTGCATTAGCTCATTTGGGTTTAGTGCTTTAGCCGTCGTTTTTATCTTTGTTTTTCCTCACCTAAACCCAAGCCCCATTTAAAACCTAAAGTCCTATTGATTCACGCATTTGAGCCAAACCAGTGCCGTGGAGAGAATGTGACCGGGCAAGCCTATGGTCACCGACACTGATGGATTTCAGTGGAGTTTTTCCCGCATCCCGATCTTGGGCAATGCTCGTCTCAGCGTTTAGCTTACTTTCTCCGTATGCATGACCGAACGATTCACCGCTGTTCACCATTTTGAGTAGTTGTAATATGCTTTTACTCTTTTAGAAATATATAAACTATTTTTATAATCAGAAATCTTCTCTACTATTCTTCTTATGCACGTGAGCATGCGACTTCGCATGGTACTCTGTATTGTAGTTTTAAGCCATCTACTGTTCTTTCCTAGTTCGCTTAGAATTTGTTTGCTCGGGACGCGCAAACAGTTAAGTCTGGGGGTGTGATGAGTCCTGATCATATACACTTTTATGGACTCATCTGGGCCGTTTTTCTAGTCATTTCACCGCACTTTAGCCATGTTATAGTTCATATTGATCAATCCATGCTAGGTGCACATCTAGGCCCACTTTGGTGTGATTTTCGTGCTTATTATCATTAGTAGTATTCATGTGCTGTCAAGTGCCACTTTCAGTGGCTGGATTTGTGGTTGTGCCTGGAATAGGAGTCGTGCGAGTATTCCCGGTGCAATTCTGCACAGGAACACTGCGCACGATCACCGGTTCTATTGCGCACGACCACTGGTCGTGCGCCACTGATCGTGTGCACTTGACCCTTTTTATGAGTTCTGTTTGGTGCAGTGCGCACGACCATCAATGCCAGCGCGCACGACCACCGGTCGTGCGCCACTGCTCGTGCGCATTTGCCATTAAAATTCCGAGTTCTGTTTGCTGTAGTGCGCACGACCATCAACTACAGTGCGCACGACCACCGGTCGTGCGCCACTGGTCGTGCGAACATTTTATTTTATAATTTCTGTCTTTGCAGGCTCCGTCCAGGCAGAGCGCACGATCACAGGATTCCAGTGCGCACGACCACTGGTCGTGCGCCAATGACCGTGCGCACTGTTTATTCCAGCGCCTATAAAATCCGCTGCTCGCGATTTAGGTCGGGCAATCGTCTTCTTCCGCCGTTTTCCGCCCGGTTCCGTCCAGATTCGCCCCTCCACCGTCGCCCACCATATGGAGGTGCTCCGGGCTTGCTCTTCACGCCAATCTTGAGCCGGAGTTTCCTCTCGGCCGCCTCCTTCATCCAAGAGCTTCAAAGGTAGACCTAGCCGCCATTACCATCAAGCAAGAGGAAGTTTGCAACCTCTACCGGATCGTGACACGAAGAAGACGGGTCCATTGGAGAGTCGTGACAGCTCTCTCTACCCCGGACGTAGTTGCGGACCGAGCTTGGACGCGGATTGACAACCCGGCGATTCCAACCGTGAATCTACAACGAGCCTTCGGATTCGGTCGATTTCTTGCTCTATTCTTCTCTTATTGATGTCTATGTAGTTAGATCTAACATTATGATGAAGCGTGCTTGATTATTAGCATTTATACTTGATTATGTCTATGTGATTTGAGTATTCTTGCTTATTATTTTGAGGTGTGCCTTGTGGTGTGGATTGTTGGTTGTCGTGTGCCGCACTAGCAATTGCTAGTGGCGTGCTTGTCGAAGAGGTGCTTGCGACCCTCACTCCGCTAGCCTACTCGTCCATCCGCCTACCGAAGCGTGGCATCGCGGCCCGTACTCCATCCCGCCTAACGAATCAGCGCGCTCAAGGCCTGCATTGTTCGATTCCGCTAGCCTACTCGTCCATCCGCCCTTTCGACGCAGCGCGCTCAAGGCCTGCCTAGTCTCCATCCCGCCAAGCGAAGCATTGCATAGCGGCATTGCATAGGAGTAGTTGATAACTTTTATTTCATTTTCCAAAAGCCAACCCAACTCCCCCGCATTCCATCCTATTTAAGGACTTCAATATCAAGTCCTTCCTCGAAACCTAACTCCACCTTACTGTGTTCCTTGAGAGATTCGATACTCGAGGATTACTCCTCGTTTTATATTACTTGAACGATCGGTACACTGCCGTTTCGTGTCGCAGTCGAGCTACCGCCTATAGCGGTGTGTGAGATTTGCGCCATCACTAACTCCAAGTCATGGACCGGGTAGTTCCTCTCATGTACCTTCAATTAACGGGAGCCATAGGCAATTACCTTAACGAATTGCACTAGGACGCAACCTAAGCCACTCCCTGAGGGGTCGCTATATATTTCATAACCTTCCGTTCCACATGGCGAGCATAAAATGGGCACCGTGGTCAGATGACTCTTTAGCTCTTCAAAAGCTCATGTGCACTCGGGCTACCTAACGAACTTCTGATCTTTCCCAGTCAATTTAGTGAGAGGAAGTGCAATCCTCGAGAAGTTCTCCACGAAGCGCCTATAGTAGCCGGCAAGTAATAAGAAACTTCAGACTTCCACCACATTTTTCAACGCAAGCCACTCTCGGATAGCCACAATCCTCGACGGATCGACCGCGATTCCATCACCACTAATGCCATGA
Organism: Dactylorhiza incarnata; assembly: GCA_033032865.1. Taxonomy (NCBI): domain Eukaryota; kingdom Viridiplantae; phylum Streptophyta; class Magnoliopsida; order Asparagales; family Orchidaceae; genus Dactylorhiza; species Dactylorhiza incarnata. The sequence continues at coordinate 4,486,828 of JAWHQI010000218.1, read as the reverse complement.
CCCAGGAATGCTACTGATGATAGCCAAAACTCGCATTTTGAGATCTTGGCATATAACTGACTCCTCCTTAAAGTGCTCAAAACTACGTGCAGATGCTCTACATGCTCCTCTTCGGACTGAGAGTATACCAAAATGTCACCGATGAAGAAGATCACAAATTGGTCCAAATGCTCTCGAAACATCCTAATCATCAAGTCCGTAAATACCGACGGTGCGTTGGAAAGACCGAACGACATGACTGTGAACTTATAGCGCCCGAAGCGGGTACTGAATATTGTCTTTGGAATATCACATTCCCTTATTCTCAGCTGATAGTAGACGGACCTCAAGTCTAGCTTAGAATACACTGTTGACCCAACCAGCTGGTCAAAGAAGTCATCAATTCTGGGAATCGGATAACGGTTTTTCTCTGCCAGCTAATTCAACTCTCTATAAGCGATACATAGACACAAGCTCCCGTCCTTATTTTTCACAAAGAGGACTGGTGCAATTCAAGGGGATGAACTTGGATGTATATAGCTTTGCTCTAGCAGTTCTTGCAATTGAACTTTTAACTCTACCAATTCCTTTGGCGCTATTCGATACGGTGAGTGTGCCAAAGATTTGGCACTTGGCACCAACTCAATACATAAATATATCTCTTGCTGAGGGATAGCCCCATGGAGTTTGTTAGGAAACACATCAGCGTACACCTCCACTATCAGGACATCACTTACACTGGGCTTAGGTTTTGAAGCCTCGAACAACGTGAAGAACAACTCTGCGCCTTTCCTCACCGCCTTAACCACTTGGAGAGCAGACATCAACGTCTTGCTCTCTCCACGTATTCCAGCAAACATGGTTTTGTCTTTGGTGTTGTTTCCCAAAGTAATCTCTTTCCGATTGCAATCTATGCATGCTCGCTGCTTCAAGAGCCAGTCCATGCCAAAGATCACGTCAAATTCTGCTAGTGGTAATAATGATGCTTCAAAGTCGAAATCTTGATTCCCTATCCACACCTTTACATGACTCAACCTATCCGCGCTCATACGAGATCCATTGGGCAGCACTACCTCAAATCTATCCTTCACCAGGGTAGACGGTACTCCGATTCGCACCACGAAGTCCTTAGCTAAGAAGGAGTGCGATGATCCAGTATCAAAAAGATCTCTCGCCAGATAGTTGAAATTTAGGACGAAGCCTAATTGCACACATAAACAAACGTATAGTCGCACACAAAGTATAAATCACGTCAAGCTGTAAAAGCTAAATTATAATTCATACCTGTGACGACATCATTCTGTCTGATGGCTTCTTGTTGGCCAAGCGAGTAGACTCTCGACTGGGTCGGAGGTTGCTGGGATGCCGAAGAATCCGTAGCTTTGCCTTTCTCCGCATAAGATGGACCCGCCGCACGAGCATAGCCCACTGCTCAGTTTTCGGCCTTCCGGGGACCACTTCGACATGCTCGGGCTTTGTGTCCCACCTTTCCACAAGTGAAACATGTTATAGGGCTCTGTGCGGTAGCTGCTCCCGATACGATAGAGGGAGGTGGTTCTGCGAACATAGACTTCCTCTTATTTCTCCTGAACTTAGGCATTGACTGAGAGGTCTGCGTGTGAAACTCTGGCTTCTTTGCATTGAGGCCTTTTGCGCGTTGCACTCTTTGCATATCCAAATCCAGAGATCTGGCAGTTTGCACCAGAACATGAAAGATAAAAGTCATTGGGCCTGCTAGAAGCAGCCTTAACTCATTACGAAGTCCTTCATTTAACTTATTCATCTTTGTCTCCTCATCTTCCACCAAAGATCCCGCATAGCGACTCAGTCTGGTGAAATCATGTATGTAGGCGTTTACCAAACGATCATCTTGAGTTAACCGCAAAAACTGATTTTGCAACACAATGCGCTGGGTAGAGGGGATAAATCTATGGAGAAACAGTTCTGAAAACTCTACCATCGAGACATCAGTAATATCTCTACCGGCCAACTTGTGCACTTCTAATTCTTCCCACCAAAGCACCGCCTCTCCATTTAGAAGGAAAGTGGCTATGGTGACCATCATCGCTTCTTCAGTTGCTGCCGCCCTTAGAGATCTCTTTACTCTTGACATCGAGTCCTCTGCCTCTGTTAGGGTTTCGGTCCCTGAGAAGGTTCGAGGATTGAAGCTTAGAAAGTGCTTCAATTGCTGGTCACGCGTTCATCCTACACCTATATGTTCGACTCTATGTTCCACCCTGGGCTCTACTGCGGGTTCCGCTCTCTGTTCCATAACAACAACAACAAGCGCAGGGGCCATATCAGGAGTAGGAGTAGTAGGCTGTGTACCACATCCTGGCTGATTATTAATCATCGCGAAGACCGCTTTAACGACTAATCTAATCATCTCAGCAGAAGGAGTGGTCGCTGGTACCTCAGCGGACACACTACTTTCAGCAGTGTTACGGGGTCAAGACTGCCCTGCAACACTCCTAGCCACCTATAATTGTGTAATACACAATTTATATTGGTTCGATAGGCGCTCTTAGAGGGGGGTGAATAAGGGAATAAAAATCTTTTTATAAAATTATGCAATTCACTAAATTGTTTTAAAGGAAACGAGAGCGGAATAATAATTTAGGTAAAAGAAGAAAATAATGTAATTTACAATTTTAGAATTTAGCCAAATGAAGGAAATCATGTAAACACATTGTTGGACATGTGTGTCACATCCCTTTGTTTGAGAATAAAAAATCCCATATTTTATTTGATCTTGCTTGTCGTGTGTTTATAGTGTGCATGAACTATATGTGCAATACTCCACAAGTAGAAAGCAGCTTGGAATCAAATTCTCTGAATGGAGCACTACCGCTAGCGCTAGCCGATACCGCAGGCGTTAGTGCTATCGCAGGAGGTAGTGCTACCGCCTGACGCTAGCTCTAGGTCGTGTCACAATGCCACGCCCGCGATGGTTTCGTAATCGCCTCTACACGATCGCTACCACAGGCGCTAGGAGATACCGCATGCGCTAACTCCAAGTTGTATAAAATGAAGATTTCTTTCTCATTTTGGCAACATATCCCAGAGAGAATTCCTGTGCCCAATATAAAGAGCTGTTACTCTGCCAAAAAGTCATCTCCCACTCAAATCTAAAGAAGATTTCTGGAGAAGGAAGCCATCACGGTGCATCCAAAGAACGATCGTATCAACCTCGCTTATGGTACAACGATCCTTCATCGCCAACTTCAGAAAATCTCATGGAGGGAGTTTTTCATTTGTGTTGTTTCATTATTTTGAATCTTTGTAGTTAAATCGCCTTGTGTTGGCGACTAGGTCCTTGCGTGGTTTAGGGGTAATTCGCCGCGTATGTTGGTGACTAGGTCTAGGTGATTAGATCTAGGGGGTGCTCGAGGCCATATCCGAGGTAGGATTGGCTAGAGCAGCTTGAGGCCATATCCTGGGAAGGATTGGCTAAAGACACCGGTTCGTGGGGATATGAGTCGTTATAGAAAAGGAAAAAGTAATTGTATTTGTACGCCTCTGATTTCTAGCAATATTGAAATCAAATGTATGTAAACACTTTTTTATCTAATACAATATTGTCTCAATTTGTGTTTACTTGATTTCCTTCATTTGGCTAAATTATAAAATTGCAAATTACAATATTCTATTCCTTTTAGCTAAATTGTTATTTCGCTCTCATTTATTTTTAAAAACAATTTAGTAAATTGCTAAAACTTATACAAAAAACTTTTATTCCCTTATTCACCCCCTCTAAGTGCGCCTATCGATCCAACAAATGGTATTAGAGGCAGGTTATTCCAAATTGATTTAAAAACCAGGAATTAAGGCGTCTTATGATCTCACTTTTTTGGAGGGTCAGGGAATTAGTAGACCACCACTATTTACTGGGTGAGATTAAAATTATTGGAAAAATAGGATGCGATGTTTTCTTATGACCCTAGATATTGAGGTATGGAATATGATAGAAGCGGAATACTCTTATCCTACAATTGTAGTTGGAGAGATAACATTAGAAAAACCAAAAGATAAATGTGATGATAGAGATAAACTTAAATGCAAAAATAATGCTAAGGCCATTGATGGCGCAAATCTCACACACCGCTATAGGCGGTAGCTCGACTGCGACACGAAACGGCAGTGTACCGATCGTTCAAGTAATAAAAAACGAGGAGTAATCCCCGAGTATCGAATCTCTTGAGGAACACATTAAGGTGGAGTTAAATGTCGAGGAAGGACTTGAGATCGAAGTCCTTTAGGTCAAATGGATTGCGGGAGAGTTGGGTTGGCTTTTGGAAAATAAAAGAAAACACTACAACTACTCCTATGCAATGCCGCTATGCAATGCTTCGCTTGGCGGAATGGATACTAGGCAGGCCTTGAGCGCGCTGCGTCGCAAGGGCGGATGGACGAGTAGGCTAACGGAATCGAACTATGCAGGCCTTGAGCGCGCTGCTTCGTTGGGCGAATGGAATACGGGCCGCGATGCCACGCTTCGGTAAGCGGATGGGCGAGTGGGCTAGCGGAATGAGGGTCGCAAACACCTCTTCGTCAAGCACGCCACTAGCAATTGCTAGTGCGGCACCGGACAACCAACAATCCACACCACAAGGCACACCTCAAAATAATAAGCAAGAATACTCAAATCACATAGACATAATCAAGTATAAATGCTAATAATCAAACATGCTTCATCAAAATGTTAGATCTAACTACATCAACATCAATAAGAAGAGAACAAGGCAAGAAATCGACCGAATCCGAAGGCTCGTTGTAGATTCACGGTTGGAATCGCCGGGTTGTCAATCCGCGTCCAAGCTCGGTCCGCAACTACGTCCGGGGTAGAGAGAGCTGTCACGACTCTCCAATGGACCCGTCTTCTTCGTGTCACGATCCGGTAGAGGTTGCCAACTTCGTCTTGCTTGATGGCGATGGCGGCTAAACCTTCCTTGGAGCACTTGGATGAAGGAGGAGGCCGAGAGGATACTCCGGCTCAAGATAGGCGTGAAGAGCAAGCCCGGAGCACCTCTATATGGTGGGCGACGGTGGAGGGGCGAAATCGGGCGGAATCGGGCGGAAAACGGCGGCTGGAAGCGAGAGATTTTGACCTAAATCGCGAGCAGCGAATTTATAGGCGCTGGAATTAAACAGTGCGCACGGTCATTGGCGCACGACCAGTGGTCGTGCGCACTAGCATTCGGTGATCGTGCGCTCTGCCTGGACGGAACCTGCAAAGACAGAAATTACAAAATAACATGTTCGCACGACCAGTGGCGCACGACCGATGGTCGTGCGCACTAGCGTCGGTGGTCGTGCGCAATAGATGAAACAGAACTCAGAATTTTAATGGTCAATGCGCACGAGCAGTGGCGCACGACCGATGGTCGTGCGCACTGGAGTCGATAGTCGTGCGCACTGCACCAGACAGAACTCGTGAAAAGGGGTTAAGTGCGCACGATCAGTGGCGCACGACCGGTGGTCGTGCGCACTAGAACAAGTGATCGTGCGCAGTGTTCCTGTGCAGAATTGCACCGGAAACACTTGCAAGCCTCCTATTCCAGCACAAACACAGATCTAGCCACTGAAAGTGGCACTTAACAGCATATGAATACTACTAAAGATAATAAACACGAAAAACACACCAGAGTGGGCCTAAATGTGCACCTAGCATGGGTTATCAAATATAAGCTATAATAAGGCTAAAGTGCGTGATATTGGCTAAATAACGGCCCAGGTGAGTCCATATATGTGTATATGATGAGGACTCATCACACCCCCAGACTTAACTGTTTGCGCGTCCCGAGCAAACCAATTCTAAGCGAACGGGGAAAGAAAAGTAGATGGCTTAAAACTACAATATAGAGTACCATGCGAAGTCGCATACTCGCGTGCATAAGAAGAATAGTAGCAAAGATTTCTGATTATATAAACAGTCTATATATTTCTAAAAGAATAAAAGCATATTACAACTACTCAAAATGGTGAACAACGGTGAATCAGTCGGTCATGCATACGGAGAAAGTAAACTAAGCGCTGAGACGAGCATTGCTCAAGATCGGGGTACGGGACAAACTCCACTGAAATCCATCAGTGTCGGTGACCATAAGCTTGCCCGGTCACATTCTCTCCACGGCACTGGTTTGACTCAATTGCGTGAATCAATAGGACTTTAGGTTTTAATTGGGGCTTGGGTTTAGGTGAGGATAAACAAGGATAAACAAAATGGCTTAAAACACATAACCCAAATGAGCTTTAAAAATAACTACCCATGCATCAAAATCGAATGCAAGTGCACCACACCCCCAGACTTGGACTTCTGCAACATAGGTGTGTGCACCGCCTACTCCCAATACATAATTTCTCTACATGATTTTCAATAAAACTCATTTTTCTTTCTTCTCTCTTTTTTTTTCATTTTTCTTTTCTTTCAATTTTCTTTTTCCTATCTTTTTCTTTCAGCAGAATTTTTTTCAAATGCGCACACCCACAGATTCTCAAAATAAACACCATAATCAACACCCCCCAAGATGTGAATAAATTCATAACTAAAGCTCAGATTTGGGTGTGCGACTAGGTTAGGCTTTTAGGCTTTGGTGAGATATATGTGGAGCTGAATCAAGGAAAGGGTAGGCACAAAGGGGCTAGCAAGGGTAGTCGATAGGCATGAAAGCTCAACCGGGCCAAAATGATGGCCTATATCACATTCACGCAATTGACTAACCGTATACCCATGCTTCAAGAATCGCTTGGGGCAAGTTCTAGCCACCGAGAAAGATTCTCCTTTCTCCCGACTCAAGCAATACGAATCTAGTGATCGTTTACACACATCCCTATGCTACCGTTTGATTCACACCGGATTCACCATTTGAGTAGAGTAAACAACATTTACACTAATAAGAAAAAATATAAAACCATAAGCATAAAGAGAAGTCTAATCTACACAAATTTCTATGCAACCGAGCACTCGACTAGCAGCACTACTAGAGTCAACATTTTACTCTGCTACATAATCCTAAACCATCACCTAGACTTTCCCACATAAGCAAAAGAATTAAATTCACAGCAGAGCGAACAAACAGATGAGTACGCGCTCAAGTGGGTGTTGTGGTGTATGCAATAATAAAAATACACTTCTGATATGCAAAAACATGTACACGTGTAGTGAACACTCGGTACACTCCCCCCCAGACTTAAACTAAACAATATGCGCAAAATGCAGCTATGAAATTCAGAATAATGCTAGGGAAAGAGGGTACCCAGTGCTCAGAAATGAGCACACCAGAAGATTGGCGTGAAAACCTGGACTAAGCTGCAGCGTCCGCCATCCAGAGAAGATACCTGCAGGGATCAGCTCCGCAAAAACAAAAGACAAAAGAAAATTGAAAAGAAAATACTACTAACTAAACATGATTAGATAAAAATAGAAATGCAGAAAAGGAAGATAACTACTGGGGTTATTGTCATCCCAGCACGACTTATTTAGCATTTGTACAGTTCTAGCTTATAGGCCTATGAAAAGAAAAGTGCACAGGTAACTGTTCTAATATGCGCATAGGTAGCGGGTACCTATACGGAGAAAGAACAGTCACGCCTCTACCCGAATATAGATAAAACCTGCCCATCACAGGTAGAGGGAAAAGAAAGTAAGAAGAGGAGGAGGCCTGGTCCTCACTCATCTCACCAAAACTATCCTTGCCCAGCAAGGTATCGTCCACAGCAGGTCCGCAGGAGGAGAAGGCAACGAATGAGGCTTCCTTAATGGAGGAGGGATCAACCTCCTCGCATAAAAGGACACACTCATCATTGACTTGAGCACAAAGCTCCAAGTCCTCCTGAAGTACCTGTGAAGATTCAACCTGCACAGGCTCGGGTGAAGAGGGGGGATCGAGAAATAAACAAGATGAAGAACATAAATAATCAAAAATCGGGGGAGTGGTCCCGGTCTCACTCCCATTAGGTTGGGGAAGTAAAATAATGTTTGCATTGTCATCAATGCTACAAGATTCAGCGGGATCGACAGTGGCCCTGCCCCAGATTTGGACTTCCTCCACCGGTGTTGAGGAAAACTCCTCTTCACCTAGAAGGTTGTCCTCCTCCATAGGAATAGGCACAACACTCAGATCAACCGCCTCCTCCTGCGACACATCATCAACAATGTCGTCAGAGACGAGTGTAGTATGCACAATAGGGAGGGGAATAGTGCACGGATAAAAGTCGAGCACCGATTCCTCACAAAGAATCGAATCCACTAGAGGTGGTGGATGCACTGGGAGAATGGGCTCAGCAATATCGGTGCATAGATCAGCCGCACATCCGGTGACCGTATCCATGCCATACCCTTCAAAATGTGAAGGTGACAAAGACACATAGCCGGATGTTGAAGGTGTGCCGCCAGAGCTAGGAGTTGGGACGATCCGAATATCCGGCTCGTCATCCTCATCCAATTGGCGAAGATAAGCAACACAATCCTTCAGGGCGTGATCTGTGCTCCGACAAAACTGGCACTGCCTAGCAGGCTTCTTTGGCGCAGCGGGAGCTGGAGCCGAAAAGAAGTATGACGGTAATGGCTCAGCAGAGCAGCCATAAGACTTACGCACACCATATGGAGTATCAGACGGTGTCGATGCTCTATATGTTGGGCGAGAAGAATTATGCCTACTATTCTCCGTAGGGCATTCATCACTAGAGTGGGAAGTAGCTCCACACCAACGACAACGGAAATTAAGATGTGCCCACATAGTGTGAAGATAAAACGATTCAAAAAAAAAACTGCTATTGTGCAAATACTAAACCAAATAAAAATTACTAAAGCAACCTGATATAAAACAAGAAGAAGGAATAAAAAGAACAGAAATAAAATAAAAGATGCAATTTACAAATGGAAGGGCTTTTCTCTCAAATTCTCCCTCTCCAGAAAACTCACACGTCTGTGTTCCCCGGCAACGGCGCCAAAAACTTGATGGCGCAAATCTCACACACCGCTATAGGCGGTAGCTCGACTGCGACACGAAACGGCAGTGTACCGATCGTTCAAGTAATAAAAAACGAGGAGTAATCCCCGAGTATCGAATCTCTTGAGGAACACAGTAAGGTGGAGTTAAATGTCGAGGAAGGACTTGAGATCGAAGTCCTTTAGGTCAAATGGATTGCGGGAGAGTTGGGTTGGCTTTTGGAAAATAAAAGAAAACACTACAACTACTCCTATGCAATGCCGCTATGCAATGCTTCGCTTGGCGGAATGGATACTAGGCAGGCCTTGAGCGCGCTGCGTCGCAAGGGCGGATGGACGAGTAGGCTAACGGAATCGAACTATGCAGGCCTTGAGCGCGCTGCTTCGTTGGGCGAATGGAATACGGGCCGCGATGCCACGCTTCGGTAAGCGGATGGGCGAGTGGGCTAGCGGAATGAGGGTCGCAAACACCTCTTCGTCAAGCACGCCACTAGCAATTGCTAGTGCGGCACCGGACAACCAACAATCCACACCACAAGGCACACCTCAAAATAATAAGCAAGAATACTCAAATCACATAGACATAATCAAGTATAAATGCTAATAATCAAACATGCTTCATCAAAATGTTAGATCTAACTACATCAACATCAATAAGAAGAGAACAAGGCAAGAAATCGACCGAATCCGAAGGCTCGTTGTAGATTCACGGTTGGAATCGCCGGGTTGTCAATCCGCGTCCAAGCTCGGTCCGCAACTACGTCCGGGGTAGAGAGAGCTGTCACGACTCTCCAATGGACCCGTCTTCTTCGTGTCACGATCCGGTAGAGGTTGCCAACTTCGTCTTGCTTGATGGCGATGGCGGCTAAACCTTCCTTGGAGCACTTGGATGAAGGAGGAGGCCGAGAGGATACTCCGGCTCAAGATAGGCGTGAAGAGCAAGCCCGGAGCACCTCTATATGGTGGGCGACGGTGGAGGGGCGAAATCGGGCGGAATCGGGCGGAAAACGGCGGCTGGAAGCGAGAGATTTTGACCTAAATCGCGAGCAGCGAATTTATAGGCGCTGGAATTAAACAGTACGCACGGTCATTGGCGCACGACCAGTGGTCGTGCGCACTAGCATTCGGTGATCGTGCGCTCTGCCTGGACGGAACCTGCAAAGACAGAAATTACAAAATAACATGTTCGCACGACCAGTGGCGCACGACCGATGGTCGTGCGCACTAGCGTCGGTGGTCGTGCGCAATAGATGAAACAGAACTCAGAATTTTAATGGTCAATGCGCACGAGCAGTGGCGCACGACCGATGGTCGTGCGCACTGGAGTCGATAGTCGTGCGCACTGCACCAGACAGAACTCGTGAAAAGGGGTTAAGTGCGCACGATCAGTGGCGCACGACCGGTGGTCGTGCGCACTAGAACAAGTGATCGTGCGCAGTGTTCCTGTGCAGAATTGCACCGGAAACACTTGCACGCCTCCTATTCCAGCACAAACACAGATCTAGCCACTGAAAGTGGCACTTAACAGCATATGAATACTACTAAAGATAATAAACACGAAAAACACACCAGAGTGGGCCTAAATGTGCACCTAGCATGGGTTATCAAATATAAGCTATAATAAGGCTAAAGTGCGTGATATTGGCTAAATAACGGCCCAGGTGAGTCCATATATGTGTATATGATGAGGACTCATCAGCCATGAATGCTTTATTTTGTGTAACGGTCCAGGCCGCCAACACGGGACCCACCTGGACCGCCGGCACCCTCCCAGCCCAAGCCCTCCAACACGGGACCCAGCTGGCACCGGAAGGGTTCAGCCTAACCAGCTGGTCTGCATACCATGCACCCCAACCCCTCTCTGTCCCACCACAGGGCATAGTGGGTTGTTGGAGACCGCAGTCCCCATTTGATGAGAATTGAGTCAGTTAAGCGGCAGCGCGTAGACTTCCTGGGAGGTCACCCATCCCATGAATACTCCAGCCCGAGCACGCTTAACTATATAGTTCTTTCACTTCTCATCACCAATTGAACTGCAGCTTGGAGTTTCCAGGTTTTATGCCCAGAACCATAGACTAAAATATCACCAATTTATATTCGTCTTATGTTTGCAAACAATTCTTAGGGCACAAAACCTTAGACTTGGGGTTCTATTTTGAGGCTCATTGGTATACTCCACACCTTAGACTCATCCAGGTACCTTCTACAACAACCTTATCGGGGTCAACATGTGACCCAATCCCAAACGAGTCTCTTCTGCACTTAAATTTCTTATCTGATGGTGGTTGTCTCTGTATAAACATGTCACTGGTATGAGGGTTAGATCTACGAGTCCCCTACCATTCCTCTTATGTGTCAATATCTCCTTCTCTAGCATCTTTGGGGTATCCTCGTACCTTCACCAAAATTATACCTACGGTCTATTTCAGGGCTAGGGCATGATTTAAATTATCATGGTAAGTCACGTGTCCTAGTGAAAGTTAAATCTAACTCGTTGACTAAAGGACTATCTAAAGAGATCTTTGCAGCCGAAGGTATTCCCTGCTGGGGGCAGGGTTCGCCGCAGGCTACAAAAGAAAACTTGCCACTCGTAAGGATATTTGGCTAAAAAGATTCAGTTAAAAGTGGACTTTTTCATGTGATTTCCCCATATGGGCACACCATTGCTTCCGCTGCTTAGTTTGTCCTCAAACTAAACTCGCGCGGGGTGGCCCAGGGTTTGTGGACTTCTTTTCTTCGGATCGAGGTTTCCTCTGATACCACTTTGTAAGACCCTTTTTTTTTCTTTTGAAAACCTGGGTCTTATGCCCAGAACCGCCGCTTTGCGGTGACACCCTCACTCGGGAAGGTCGCCACTACAAAACGCCGATCCTGCCGGCCATATCGATCCAAGAAGAAGAAAAGAATAAACGAACAAATAGAAGTTCAAGTCCACAATCACATGTTATATATAATAAATGTCCACATGGTATAACTGAAATAACAATGTTACACTAATAAAGGGCACATGCCATGTACATCATGTCCTCACTACAAGATCACTCGCGGAAGCTAACTACTAATCACTAACTGATCCTGAATCCTATGCTCATGTACTAGACTGGCCCACCTCCATCTACACCGGCCTCTGGTGCTGCTGCGTCTCCTCGGTCCCCTAAGATGATATGGTCCACCGACCGTTAGTCAAAAAGACTAAGCTTTATGTTCCCCACCCCACACCCAATGGCTCCTAGGCACCGTGTGGGAGGATGAAGCGGAGGACAGCAAGGGGTATAAACAATAGCAGATGACATCGAATTTAACTACGGAAAGTTCTACCACTACACATGTGTATACAGATAATTGAAGCAGTAATAGAGCATAGTAAGAGCTGGTAAAGAATAAGTAAAGTGCAGTAAGTAAAAACATGTATATAATAGAAAGGAAACCATTGATTTATAGGAATGCCCATACAAACCTATAGACCAAGGGGTCATTTAGCAAGGCATATCGTATAAGAAGTCCCATAACCGACTTATACGATAGGGGTAGGGGTTGAAATGCAATGTTTATTCCATGACATGCAGAGTTATGCAGTTTATGCTATGTTCATACAGTGCAACTCACACACTTTGACTCTATGCGCATAGACCTTTAGTTCCCCCTTTTTGGAGCTAGAAAGACTCCCAGGATACTCCCGTAGTGGCAAACGGAAGCGGTGGGTTGGGCCTCGCCCACCTCTAGGTTGGTATTCACACTACCTAACCTAGACCTATCGTACTCCTCAACGCAAAACCGCAGAGCATCTGCGTACTCTTACTGGCTGGACCACCAGACTTTTATGGCTAAGCGCAAATTCCACACTTGCCGAGTCAACGTATTGACATCGGTGTGAACGACCGTCCAATACTAAAGACCCACCACCTTCATGCACATGCAAACACGTTCTACTATGTCCTGAGCCATAAATTCCCCAGGCTAACCTGCCCATCATCAATACCCTTTCGAGCCACCGGCTTGCCGGACCAATCCGTCCGTACCAACAAACACTACTGAGTCACAAGCTCACCGGACTAACTAGTCCGCTGCTTCAACCACTGAGCCTACCGCTCATACAACCAAACCAACTAACCTCCCGTAACCACGGGGTGTGGGTGTGTGCATATTATTAAGTTAATCTTGTACATCAACTTATCCCTACAATTTATGGTTTATCTTGGACTTCCTGAGGATTACCCTGTAAGGGGCTCGCTACGGTACTAGGAACCACAATGGGATGAAACACCAAAGCTCCCTTTCTCAAGACACTTAGTGTATTTGGTAGCTACCCGTAAGAACACCCTCCTTGTCATTTCTCTTGGATTACCCTAAGTATTTTATGACCCGCTAGGGGAAAGACGATCCTTCGTCAATCCCGAGCATAACTTTACCCTTAACTCACCAAGCACACTCTCATCACCTAAACTCCTTTCTGGTGACCTTCAATCTCTTCAACCTGACCATGTACACCAACTGCATGCCACTTCCACTTGGTAGGCCCTTAAATACCCAAGTTTCACATTTTTTAATATACGTAGACCAAACTAACTATATGAAGCTTATAAGTAGAGGTACTCCAAATATTCATCCAACTAACTCAAGATATTTACTGGAGGTCTATCATGATGTTTCAAAACTAAATCCAGAGAATCATATTTTTCCTTAATTATTTGCATTTACTATCATTTCTCCAATATTTGCCAAGTATGAATATGAACATGAAGGCACTACCAAGGTTTCATCATATGATTATAAAGGCACTACCAAGGTTTCATCATCATCCAAGACCATTTGAGCACGTAAATGTCTCTTATAAGAGATTTCCCTAAATGGTTTATGACCTAATTTAGGGGAATTAAATTCTCCTAAAATTCTCCCAAATTTCCCTAGAGCATAATCACACCCCATGAACATATATCCTAGGTTCCATGTCCATTCTATAGATTTTGACCACATGTCCTTCAAAAAGCTCTATCTGCACCCCAAGGGGTAAAACTAGGGTCCTAGGGCATATCCACCTCTACACCACCCCATATTACTCATGAAGGTGTTTTAGGTGATCCTAAACCAGTTTCCAAGGTTTCAACTCATGGTGATGAGTTCTGACCACCATACCCCAAGATAAACACCATGCCCTAACTTTGACCCAATTTGACCTAACTTGGGTTGACAAATTACCCAACCAAATCAGTTCAAATTAGGCTGCAATTTTTACCAGGGTCATGTGACAACCCTAAGAAGTACCCACCAAAATTTGGAGGGCATTGGAGGTCATTTGACTCACTCAATAATTAATATTTGATTTATGAAATTATTACAAAAACTTTAGAAAAAGGTTCTCCTAAAATTCCCATCTTTGGGTATGATGTGTGGGTAGGTGTAAATAGCCTAGGTTTTAAATTTAAGGGCCATACCATAAACCAATCAAAAGTTATTCAAGAAATGGTGGTTGTAGCTCAATTGGTAACGGTCCAGGCCCGCCAACACGGGACCCAGCTGGACCGCTGGCACCCTCCCAGCCCAGGCCCGCCAACACGGGACCCAGCTGGCACCGGAAGGGTTCGGCCTAACCAGATGGTCTGCAGACCATGCACCCCAACCCATCTCTGTCCCACCACAGTGCACAGTGGGTTGTTGGAGATCGCAGTCCCCCTTTGATGAGAATTGAGTCAGTTAAGCGGCAACTCAATTGGTGATGAGAAGTGAAAGAACTATATCGTTAAGCGTGCACGGGCTGGAGTAGTCACGGGATGGGTGACCTCCCAGGAAGTCCACGCGCTGTCGCTTAACTGACTCAATTCTCATCAAAGGGGGACTGCGATCTCCAACAACCCACTGTGCCCTGTGGTGGGACAGAGAGGGGTTGGTGTGCATGGTCTGCAGACCATCTGGTTAGGCTGAACCCTTCCGGTGCCAGCTGGGCCTCGTGTTGGCGGGCCTAGGCTGGGAGGGTGCCGGCGGTCCAGCTGGGTCCCGTGTTGGCGGGCCTAGACCATTACAAAAACAATGCCACCACCACCTTCCTTGAGGTGGTGTCCGGCGATATGGGGGGGGGGGGGGTCTTGGCTGGCCGGTGGTGGCTGGTACCGGTGGTTTAGACAAGAAGAAAAACCTCCAAAAATGGAGATTTCGGCCATGTTGACTGTGAACCAATTGGCCCCAATCCTTGACGATTTTTGTTGTAGATCTATCCACTAGAGAAGAGGAGAAGAACAAGACCTTCTTGGAGCCCGACGACGATGGCGACGGTGTTCGACCATGGCTTTTCCCTTCTCCGACGAGCTTGCCCGATCTCTCCATTCTCCACCAAAATCTTCGATCCAATATATGATTTCGACTGCCATCCACCTTTTGAAGCTAATGGCGGGGTTAGATTTGAGAAGGGGGTGCTGTATAGGGGGAATTTGAGGGGGGGAAAATTTCGGCCATGACCATTAATGGCCATTAAGCCTAATTTCAGCCATGGTGAAAACTCCCCATTTCAGCCCCCATGTGGGCTGGAAAAACTCCTAAAATTCTTGTAACATCCAGGGAGATGAATCCCCATCAATTGGGAGAGCCTTTGGCCTCCCCTTGGCCATGAATGCCATTACTTCTCTCTTTCTCTCTCCTCCATTTTTGGGGAAAATGGAATTTCTCTCTCCTGGCCGAATTCTCTAGAATTGAATGGCAACTTTAGTAATTCCCAACCCCATTAGGTGGTGGACCAACTCAATTGAGTCTAGCCCAAGTGGATTGGGCTTGATTAGGTCAAAATAGGTCATTTTGACCTAAATTTAGGGTGGAGTTGACTTTGGTCAATTTGACCATTTGGGTTGGCCCCAATGGGTGGTTAGTGACCCATTGACCTCCCCTAAGGGTTAGGAAGGTCTATGTAGGGTCAATTTGGCAAAGTGGAGGTCAATTGACCCAAGTTAGGGCAATTTGACCAAAATAGGGCTAGAGTTGACTTAGGTCAAATTGGCCAAATTGGTGGCCCCATGATGGAGCTTTTTGGTCCATTGAGTCCCGAATAACCTTATAAGTGTAGGGGAAAGGTCAATTTGGCCTGGTGGAGGCCAATTGATCCTAATTAGGCTACTTTGACCAATTTATGGTTAGGGTTGACTTTGGTCAATTTGACCTCTTTTGTTGACCCCAATGGGTCCTTGATTCTCTAAGGGACCCTCCAAAGGGTTAGGTGTGACATGGTGGGATCAGATGGTCAATGTGAGGCCCTAAAGTCCAACCCTAAGCTTGGTAACTGGAAATTACTATTTGCAGACCAAGGCGCTCTTCTCCTTCAAGCCTAAGGCCAAGTGATCTCTTCAAGCTTCCTAGAGTTTTTTCATGACCTAGTCATGACAAAACCACTCTAGGGGTCTAGTTGTTTGGGGGATGTTACATTTTGTGCGTTAGATAGAAATGAAATTAATAGAATTTCCACATGTACTACTGCATATGATATTTGGAATCAAATGGAAATTACTCATGAAGGTACATCGCAGGTTAAAGATTCAAAACTTTTCCAACTGGAGTCAGAATATGAAAAGTTTCGGATGGATGCAAGCGAAGATATTGATGCAATGTACACACACTTCACCAAGATCGTCAATGTCTCCAAAGCTCTTGAAAAGACCGTGTCCTACGACGACTTGGTCCGAAAGATTCTTCAATCTCTTCCTCCATAATTCAATCCAAAGGTGACAGCTATCTCGGAGTCGCACAATCTAAGAACGCTCTAGGTTGAGAGCCTCATTGGGAATCTCAAAACCCATGAGGTAGAACTCAAGATCCAATACGATGAATACAACAAGGAGCCAAAGAAGAAGGCGTTGGCACTAAATTCAAAGAAGGAGTGCCAAGTGGATGAGGATGAAGATGAAGAAAGTCTCTTGGTAAAGAATTTTCGAAAGTTCATGAGAAATCTGGAAAGGAGAAACATCTTCTGGAAATATTTCCAAAAAGATGGAAGATAGAAATGTTCATCTTCAAAGAAGGAAAAGGAGAGCGACGATGAAGAAGAAAGACCTCCACCAGAATGCTATTATTACAGGAAGACCGGGCATATTCGGAGCCAGTGCCCAAACTTTTTGAAGGAGAAAAAGGAAAAGCGGCACAAAGGGAAGGAAAAGAGGAAGGTGCTAAAAGCTAAAACATGGGACTCCTCCCCCTCCTCCGAAGAATCAAGCGGGTCTTCATCAAGCGAAGATGAGGAAGCAAACATGTGCCTCATGGGACATGGAAATGACGACGACGATACCAGAGTTCTTAGCGATAGCGAGGTAACTCCTCCTACTTATGATGAACTTTTTAATGAATTTCTTAAAACTTGCAAAGCTTTTGATAAAAATATGAAAGATAGTATTTTATTGAATCGTGAAAATGAATCTCTAATTAAAGAAAATCAAAAGCTTTCCAAAAAATTAATTGTTTTCGAAAAAAGAAAGGTTTCTTTCCAAGAGTGTAATCACTCCATTAAAATGGCAAAAGATATTGAAGATTCTCTTTCTAAAGCCCTCTCCCATGCCAAAACTCTTACAAAAGAGAAGGGGGAATTAGAAAGGAAATTCGAAGCCTCTCTTTTGCAAATTAAGAATAATAAAAAGAGTTTTGAAAATAGGTGTGTCATGCCTGTGAAAGAAAATTCATCACTTAAAGCACAAGTTCATGATCTCACCATGCCCATTAAAAAATTTGGAATAGGCCAAAAATCACTGGATACGATTTTAGGGAACCAGTGCTACGGTTATGGAAAATTTGGGCTCGGATATCGAGGTGAGGGCTACCGCCCGGCGCTAGCCACTAACGCTGGCGCTAGAACCTCATACATGAACTCTACATTTTTGTTTGGGAAATCTTTTTCTTTTGTAAAAATGATTCCTTCCAGCAAGAATAACACAAATTTTCAGAAATGGGTCTCAACCCCTTTTATTTCGTGCACAAACTGTTATAGGTTAGGTCACACATCTAGTTCTTGCAGGAAAGTAAAACAAAATACTTTAAAGCAAATCTAGGTACATAAGGCTTCCACTTATTCTATGGGTGGTACCACTTGGGTATCCGAATGTTTACTCTCATCTTCTTTCTAGATGTGAAGGAAGGCTAAGGACAATGAGGACGTGTGGTACTTGGATTCTGGATGCTCCAAGCACATGATGGGCAATAAAGCAAAGTTCCTTAGCCTAGAAAAGAATAAGGGATGGATCGTTATGTTTGGCGATAATGGAAAAGGAAGGATCATGGGAATTGGTACAGTTGGTAATGAATCCTTTACAATATCTAATGTTCTTTATGTAAAAGGTCTAAAATATAATCTAATTTCTATTAGCCAATTACGGGATAAAAGATTAGATGTTTTATTTGAATCTTCCACTAATTTATGCAAAATATCCAATCAGACTACACAAGATATTTTATTAACTGCACCAATAATACATAATATCTATATAGTTTCTTTTCATGATCTTTCTAAATCATCAATAAAATGTTTTATCACTAAAAATGATGAATTAGAACTTTGGCATAGACGGCTAGGACATGCTAGCACAAAGCTTATTGTAAAACTTGCCAAAAGTGATTTAATTAGAGGATTTTCTAGGTTAAATGGAACTTTACCTTCACTTTGTTCATAATGTCAAAAAGGTAAATTTACTAGATCCTCTTTCAAAAGTAAAAATTTTATTTCTACTACAAGACCCTTGCAATTAATTCACATGGATCGTTTTGGTCCCGTTAGCACCACAAGTCTTGGTGGTAGATAATATACATATGTTTTAATAGATGATTTTTCAAGATATTGTTGGGCACTATTTCTCTCATCCAAATCTGATGCGTTTTGCGAGTTTGCAAAATTATGTACTCGTATTCAAAATGAAAGTGATTTAAAAATTAAATGAACTCGCTCAGATTATGGAGGAAAATTTGAAAATGAAAAGTCTACATCTTTTTGTGATATGTTAGGCATTAAACATGAGTTCTCCATACCACGCACACCACAACAAAATGGTGTTGTAGAAAGAAAGAATAGGACACTTCAAGAACTAGCACACACAATGCTATGTGAATGTAAATTGCCTAAGTCCTTTTGGGCCGAAGCCGTAAATTCCTCATGTTATGTTATTAATAGAATCATGGTTCGCCCATCTCTTAATCACAAACCATATGAACTTTATTTTCAAAAGAAGCCTAACGTAACCTACTTCAAAGTGTTTGGTTGTAAATGTTTTATTTTGAATACTAAAGATAGCTTGGGAAAGTTTGATGAAAAATGCGATGAATGAACTTTTCTTGGATACTCATCAACTAGTAAAGCTTATAGAATTTTTAATAAAAGAACTAGTAAAGTTGAAGAGTCGAATAATGTGAAATTTGATGTGCTTGTTCCTTGTATAGAAAGACTTTCCGCAGACAAAGTGGATGATCTCTTACCACCTTTGGAGCATAGTGTTGAGGAACCTTCCAAAGAAGAGGAAGAGGAGGCCAAGAAAGATGATTATGTACCTCCAAGCGCCTTGAAATTTACAAAGGATCATCCACAGGAACTAATAATTGGTGAACCATCCATTGGGGTTAGAACTCGCTCTTCTCTTCATAAATCTTATTCAAATATTTTTTTTGTTTCCGAAATTGAACCAAAAACCGTTTCAACCGCTTTAAATGATGAATTTTGGTTTTTGGCTATGAATGAAGAGTTAGAACAATTTGAGCGTCATAATGTTTGGAAATTAGTTGAAAGACCATCTAATCACCCAATTGTAGGTGTAAAATAGATTTTTAAAAATAAATTAGATGGTGATTCTAGAATCACTAGAAATAAAGCACGCCTAGTAGCACAAGGATATTCACAAATCGAGGGGATAGATTTTGATGAAACTGTTGCACCCATTGCTAGATTGGAATCTATATTAATTTTTCTAGCATTTGCAAGCTTTAAAAGAATAAAGTTATTTCAAATGGATGTAAAAAGTGCTTTTATAAATGGGTTTGTAAAACAAGAAGTTTATGTTGAACAACCCCCCAGTTTAATTAGTGAAAAAGTTCTTAATCATGTTTATAAACTAGAAAAAGTGCTTTATTGTTTAAGACAAGCGTCCCGTGCCTGGTATGAAAGACTTGCATCATTTTTATTAAAGCACGATTATATTATGGGAAGTGCCGATAATACTCTCTTCATTAAGCACAATAATGATGATATGATAATTTTGCAAATATACGTTGATGATATAATCTTTGTATCTACTAATGAAGAGTTGTGTAATGAAGTTATTTTAGTGATGAAAAATGAATTTGAAATAAGTATAGTAGGAGAACTTTCTTATTTTCTTGGTTTTCAAATATCACAAAGAAATGATGGTATTTTTATATGTCAATCTAAATTTGTCCATGATATGCTTAAATGCTTTGGATTTGAAAACCTTAAACATGCTTCTACACCAATGAGTGCATCACTAAAATTAGGAAAAGATGAATCAGGAATTTCAATTGATCAAACTTTATATAGAGGTAAGATAGGATCTCTACTTTATCTAAGTGCAACTAGACCCGATATTATGTTTGTCGTATGTTTATGTGCTCGATTTCAAGCCAATCCAAAAGAATCTCATTTAAAAGCGGTAAAAAGTATTTTTAAATATCTAATTGGGTCAACTAGATTAGGATTATGGTACCCGCACAATAATTCATTTACACTTCACGGCTATTCTAATTCGGACTATGCCGGATGCTCACTTGATAGAAAAAGCACTAGCGATACTTGCCATTTTCTAGGGCCTTCATTAGTTGCATGGTCTAGTAGGAAACAAAATTTGGTTGCACTCTCCACCACGGAGGCCGAATACATTGCACTAGGAAGTTGTTGTGCACAAGCACTATGGATGAGCCAAACTCTAAAAGACTTTTGTTTTCTTCTAAAACATATTGAATTAAAATGTGACAACAAAAGTGCCATTGATATTACAAATAATCCGGTACACCATTCTAGATCCAAACATATAGATGTACGACATCATTTCATAAGGGATCACATTAAAAAGGAAAATATTAGAATAAGTTTCATTGGCACGGACTCTCAACTTCCTGATATTTTCACTAAACCTCTTCCCGATACAAGGTTTCAAATGTTAAGGTTGGATTTAGGATCCTTAGACAACTTAGGATGAGTGATATGAAAAATGCTAAAATTTTATACAATTTGAGCAATCAAGACATCTCGAAAAATTACAAAATTTCTGCAAAAGACTACTCTTAAGACTCTTAATAAATATAAAAAAAAATAGAATTTTAAAATTCTTAATATTTCACTCACTGTTTACCGCACTAGCGCTAGCGCTAGCACGAGTCTTCAATTTTTCTGTTTTTTAAAATTTCTAAAAATCTATAAAAATATGTTAGTTTATATGTACTAGTTAGTTTTGTATTTCTGACATTTTTTTATATTAATATTATGGAAAATCAACTACAAAAATTCAAAAATTCAAAAATACAAAAATATGTTTTTGTTTTTCTGCTTTTTTTCATTAAAAATTTCAAAATAACAAAAAAAAATGTATGATCTTTATTGTTAATATCAAGCATGTATGAATTATATTATTTAGAATTATTTATAATGTAAGAATTTATTCCTTCAAATTACTATGAACATTATTTTGCTTATCATGCTTTGATATATCTAATTAAGTGCATCAATTGAATTGAAAAATATGTGTAGAACCAAGATTAGCATGCCTCTAAGCATGAGTAAATGCTTTGTGATTGATAATGATAACTTTTCACTCACTTATTTTGGTAATCTATGTGTGTTTAAATCTAAAAATGCTTTCTTGTGTATTATAATTGTACAATGAATTAAAACTTGCATAAGTTTATTACCTACATTACATTTGAATTGCACTTAAGAAATTAAGAAAAGTGGTTGAGTATAAAAAATTATGCTAGGTTTGCAAAACAAGTGTATTCGGAGAATGTTGTTTCACAAAAGTGAACAAAAAATATAGACAAATATAACTCCACCAAGTACTACTTGGAAAGAATAGTAAAGTGTCTTGTGCAAACCATGGTTATTACACCAATTTTTTTTTTAAAAATTATGTCCATTAAAGTGTGTGAAAGTTAATATACTTGTGTTTTATTGTGCACTTTACTCTACGTTTGTCTTGCATTTTGTGACTTAAATCACTTGCTAACATTACTCAAAATACACTTATGTGCACACCATTATCTTTCATAACACTTCTTCTCATGAGTATTGGATTCTAATGCTTTATCTATAAGAAATGCGCTAGATAACCTAGCATGATCTCTACAATGTTTTGTATCTCCTAAACTTGAAATTAAGTAACATTGTAGTATATTCTCTTTTTGATATATTCATTTCATGTTTGGTAACTTTATGTAAAACTATGAGATTTCAAAAAGGTTAACACATCTTTACATTTTGAACTTAAACTTATATTTATACTTATGATTTTCATGCTTACAAAAAGATGTTACTTATAATCTTCCGCTTGCTTAAAACTCTTATTATTTATTTGAAATCTCTTATATACTATGCTTAAACTCTTTATCATTACATATATTACAAAAGCTCGATCATTATTTCTAATTCCTAAAGAATGCCTCCTTACTTCCCTTTCCCCACCTTCTTTTGATAATACCAAAAGGGGGAGATTAATTGAAGAAATTGAGAGGAGAGATCTAGAAGATTAAGGGGAGACTAATTCTTGTAATTTAGGGTGAGTAAAAAATAAATTGCATTTATGTAGGGGGAGCATTAATATAGGGGGAGTATGCACTATTATCAAGCTTATCATATACTATAGACACTATTATTGATTTCTTGCTAAGAGGATTTGTTATTATTAAAAGGGGGAGATTGTTGGACATGTGTGTCACATCCTTTTGTTTGAGAAAAACAAATCCCATATTGTATTTTATCTTGCTTGTCGTGTGTTTATAGTGTGCAAGAACTATAGGTGCAATACTCCACAGGTAGAAAGCAGCTTGGAATCAAATTCTCTGAATGGAGCACTACCGCCAGCGCTAGCCGATACCGCAGGCGTTAGCGCTACTGCAGGCGCTAGCTCTAGCTCATGGCACAACGCCATACCGCAACGGTTTCGCAACCGCCTCTATACGACCGCTACCGCAGACGCTAACTCCAAGTTGTATAAAATGAAGATTTCTTTCTCATTTTGGCAACATATCTCATAGAGAATTCCTGTGCCCAATTTCAAGAGCTGTTACTCTGCCGAAAAGTCATCTCCCACTCAAATCTAAAGAAGATTTCTAGAGAAGGAAGCCATCATGGTGCATCTAGAGAACAATCGTATCAACCTCGCTTATGCTACAACGATCCTTCACCGACAACTTCAGAAAATCTCATAGAGGGAGTTTTTCATTTGTGTTGTTTCATTATTTTGAATCTTTGTAGTTAAATTGCCTTGTGATGGTGACTAAGTCCTTGCGCGACTAAGGGGGAATTCGCCGCGCGTGTTGGCGACTAGGTCTATGTGATTAGATCTAGGGGGTGCTCGAGGCCATATCTGGGGTAGGATTGGATAGAGCGGCTTGAGGCCATATCTGAAGAAGGATAGGCTAAAGCCATCAGTTCGTGGGGATACGAGTTGGTATAGAAAAGGAAAAAGTAATTATATTTGTACGCCTCCGATTTCTAGCGATATTGAAATCAAATGTACGTAAACACTTTTTTATCTAATACAATCTTGTCTCAATTTGTGTTTACTTGATTTCCTTCATTTGGCTAAATTCTAAAATTGCAAATTACAATATTCTCTTCCTTTTAGCTAAATTGTTATTTCGCTCACATTTATTTTATAAACAATTTAGTAATTGCTTAAACTTATAAAAAGAATTTTTATTCCCTTATTCACCCCCCTCTAAGGGCGCCTATCGATGCAACAATTTAGTGACCAAAGACATAGCAACAAACAAGCAAGGAATGCTCAGGTTCCACAAACAAGCATGTTTTTCATTCATAAGTGGACATTCTTATTAGTTTTTTATCGATTTGGGTGAATGCACATCACGTGCACACCACCCCTTAAAAGGAATTCGGCCTCGAATTCGCTTAACAACGGATCGACTCCTAAGTTATGATACCAAATTGTAACACCCCGCCAATATAAACAATATAACAATATGTCCGGCCGAGACCCCACGCCATATTGAACACACTAGCTTGACGTTAATAAGATGATAACAGAAAGAAACTACACAAGAGAATCACAAGCGTAAGCAGAAGCATTTAATAACATTACTTTCAGAATTGTCCACTATCCCAAGAATGAAACAATACAGAGTTATGGCCTTAAGGACTTACATTCAAACAATGTATCTAACTCAAAACATACTTCGACACGCAGGTCGACAATATAAGGAAAGCAGTAAAATAGAGGTTGGCCTTCAAGGGAGAACACATTATATGGCTTCAGCCCGCCACTTTCCGCTTGGCTCACCAGCATCTGCACCAACATCCAATAAGAGGTAAACGAGGGTCAGCTATGAGCTGACCACAAACCGCATAACTATCCCACCCCCGACCATCTAGCTGGCTCATGGGCATGTCACCGCTAATCCTACAAGCAAGCTATGCATGCAACATGTAATCAAATAAAAAAAGTGCAACTACACTATACTGTTGGAACATGGTCTTCCGCATCTCCTAGGTTTGAGAATAACAAAACCTATGTGTATTTGATCTTGTGTGTTTAAGTGTGCATGATAACAAAGTCCACATGACTCAAGGATTACATAAGAAGGTTGCCCCAAAAGTTGAGCCATCAAATCCAAATCTTCCACTAGCGCTGGCGGTAGCACTAGCGCAGGCGCTAGCTATCGTTCGATGAACTATTAGCGGCTAAGTCTATTCGTCGAATGTTCTCGTGAACTCCCGACGAATATCGACGAACGCAGACAGAAGTCACAAAGGCAGACTTGTGAAGGAAATTGTGCGGCTAAGTCAATTCGTCGAATGTTCTCGAGAACTCCCGACGAATTCCGATGAATAAAACAGAAGACAGTACTCCCACTAGCGCCGGCGGTAGCACTTAGCGCCTGGCGCTAGCGATGATAGCGCAATTCCAGGAGCACATATGGAAGGAGATAACGCCTGGCGGTAGCCGATAGTGCAGGAGGTAGCGACGCACACAGTTGGCAAGGAGGAATTGTTTCCTCGGATTGAAGATTCTGCCGCGCAAAATATGTCCTAATTTGGGATAGCGCCAGCGGTAGCGATAGCGCAGGCGCTATCGCTAAGTCTATAAAAAGGACATCTTGGCTCCGACTTCCTAATCCTCTAGAGATCCAGAATTCCAGAGCTTCGTGCCACAACATAGAGAGGAAGTTTTAGAGAGATACTCCCACAAATCCATAAAGACTAAAGGAGATCCGTGGAGAAGATTTCAACACGCGTCATCATCGTGACGAAAGACCGCATCGACTACGATCATACTCTGCGTCTTCGTCTACTTATCCAAGAGATCCATATAGAGGGAGTTTTACATTATTGTCTTTTCATTTCATATCTTTTCTGTAAATGTTTAGTGAATTCGCCTCGTGTTGGCGACTAGGTCTGGGTAGGACTTAGGGCTGAAATTCGCCTTGTGTTGGCGACTAGGTCTCGAGAGTAGGTCTAGGGGGTGCTCGAGGCCATATCCGGGGAAGGGTTGGCTAGAGCGGCTTGAGGCCGTATCCGGGGAAGGATCGGCTAAAGCCAACCGGTTCGTGGGGATACGAGTCGGTATAGAAAACAAAAAGAGTCTTTTTTCCATTAGCTTTGATTTCTAGCTTCGATAAGAGAACAAGTTTTGTAATCATGCTTCTCAAATTAATAAAATCATGTCTTTACTTTTACTTCACTTGATATGTCTTGATCTTCTTTAGTTTAATAATCAAAGCTTTTTCCAAAGTTATTCAAAATATACTAAAGTTTTTAAAACCCTTATTCACCTCCCCTCTAAGGGTGCCTACCGATCCAACAAGTGGTATCAGAGCTAGGTTATTCCAAATCGACTTAACAACTGGGAATAATGGCGTCTCATGATCTCGCTTCTACTAGTGGGGTAAAATTTTATGAAGAAGGAAAATCACTAGCACCGCCTCTATTTGAAGGAAGAAATTTTAAAGGATAGAAAATATTAATGGAAAATTTTCTTAAAGCTTTAGATGAAAAAGTTTAGAATATTACTATAAAAAAACCACCTAGCGTATTAAATAAAAATGAAATGGTTTTAAATGCAAAATCTATGAATAGTGTATTTTGTGCGTTAGATCATAATATTTCCAAACTCATTCATACTTTTCCTACTGCATACGAGATGTGGAATTTTCTTGAAATAACTTATGATTCTCCTTCTATAGGTATGGAACAATCACAAGAATCAGAGAATATGCAAGCCTGCACAGGTATTCAAGAAAGCTCCACACATGATGGATCCATGGAAGTCACATCAAGCGAAAGGGATGATAATATGGAATCAATGGAAGAGGAGTGCCAAAAGGATGTCAAAGAAACTATTAGTTCAAATCTTGCCTCTTCCAATAGCACTGTAAGGAAATCAAAATCCTTTATCATTTGCAATTCAATTTCTACGCTACAATTGCTACAAATTACTAAACGTAAGATTAAGAAATTAAAAAGGGCTAATGCAAAACTACGTTTAGAAAATAAAATTTTGAAGGCAAATGCGAATGTAGAATCCAAAAATGATGTGATTGAATCTCCATCATGCTCTTTAATTGAAATTTCAAAGCCTTGTTTTGATTGTTATAATATTAAAGAAAAACTCAAGGATTTTGAAAAAGAACTGTTAATTTCAAAAGAGCATAATGAAAAATTAGTAAATGAAAATAATATTTTATTTAATAAACTAGAATCATTAAAACTATTTGTGGAAAATTTTACAAGTAATAAAAAATCTTTTGTTTCTAGTTTATCATCTAAAATGTGTAAGACTTCTACTAGTATTATAAAATCTATTAAACATGCACCTAGTAGAATATTTAATCATAAAAGCATAATAAACTCTAACCCTCATTATATATCTCCCAAATTAAATTCAAATGTGCACAAATTTCCTAAGAAATATAATTTCAAAAGTGATTATTATTTTAAACCTAAGTTTAATGGATATGGAAATTTGATGCATATTATTAAATCAAAATATGAATGGAGACCCAAAATAAAAAAATGAAACATTAACTCCACTTGAAAGAATTCATTCATCTTTGTCTCCCCAAAAACTATCACGCTATATTTGGGTACCTAAAGGAACCGTTACATTTGGTTCCCTTTGGATACCCTAATCTCTCATCTACTAGTATCATCAAATGCATGAAGTAGAAACCTTACACATTGAAATATACAAATTTCTACTTCATGATGTGCTTTAATGTCTTTTCTATTTTTTCTTTTTGTTTTCTTTTAAACTATCATGTCATGGTCATCCTATACAATATTAAAAATATGATTTTATCTCTTAAAAGCTTAATATGTTTATAAAATCAAATTGATCAAAATTCAAAATCATATTTTATTTTGATGACCTATCTTGTATTCATTGCTTCTAAATATCTTATATTATCCATATGAATCAAACTCTAAATTTGCTATAAGATATTTCAAATTAAATCCGGTTATTTGGCTATTAAGATTCTTAGCCTTTACCAACAAGTGGTTTAGTGAAATAACATTCAAGATCTAAATAAAAGCTCAACGTTCAATATGGTTGTCATTGTTCACAACAAAAATTATATTGTGTTCACTCCTTGATGTCAAACATGATCTAAACCATCACTATTGTTCACCTATCAAAAATCACATATATATATTCAAAATTCTTAATTAAAGGAAAATCACTAAAATGTATTGAAAGATTTTATCTTCATAATGAATATTGAATTCACAAACACCACTATGATCTATTGATGTCCTTTGCTAAAATTCTCTAACATCATAAGTCATATCAAAAGTCTTCTAAAAAAATAATTATTTCTATCACATTTATGTGAATTATAATTGATATATTAACTGATGACAATTGATATTATAATGGTTGGTGTATATTGTGATTTATTTCGAGTTAAGACCTTTGAATCATCCTGATATCAAATCAAATAGAATCGTCACTCCATTCTAGGTCTATAAGTTAAAACACTATCAAACCTTGGTATAACGTTAATCTCAAACTTATCATACTAACATTGTCGTCTAAAGAATATTTGTGTTTATGTATGCCTTTATTTGGTTACCAAGATATACAGGCTGGGTATTCTCATCTAGGGCTTATCCATGGTATGATTGTGCATGAACATTATTGTTAATCTCTAAAATCATGCATATTTGATTTGTTCATTCATGACCTCTCATGCTTACATTTCCTATCATTTTCAAACTACATTGGTAAATATAAGCCTTAAAAATATTAAAATGGAGATATAATGAAATATATCACTTGCAAAGTTTATTTGGAAAAGTCATATACAAAATCGCTAATGTTTTATGCAATTTGGACTATCTAGACATCTCCTAAAATTCTAAAATTTCTGCATGAAACTACTATTTGGACACTTAATCAAGATCAATAATTACAAATTTCAAAATCATCAAAATCATGTACTGTTTCTCGCGCTAGCGCTAACGCCGGCGCTAGTGCACCTATGTGTTTTTCTATATTTTTACAATTTTGAAAAATCCCTAAAAATATATTAATCTATGTGTACTATTCATTTCTGCATTTTTGCTTTTATTTCATTTTTGAAAAATCAAATACAAAAATACAAAAGACAAATTAAAAAAAAAATTTATATGTTTTGCCTTTGTGTTTTTTGTCATTTGTTTAAATTCTATTTCTACAAGCAAAAATCAAATACAAAAATATAAAACAAAAAAATTATCAAAAATTGTTATTTTTGAACTTAACTTCTCACTTGTATCTTGCGAAATGGTGATTTGGGCTATCATCCCATCATATCACCTAGTACCGGGCGAACCTCTCACAAGGTAGTCCTCGGGAAGTCCAAGATCAATTTTATAAGTTCAAACTTTAAATAAAAATTATTCTTCAAAAATATCAAAAATATTGTATGGACTTCATTGAAAATCAAGCATGATGTAATCTATTATTTAGAACTTCTATAATGTTGCAATTTATCTTTTCAAACTACTTTGAACATTGCTTTCATCATGCTTTGATATATCTATTAATATGTGCATCAATTATTGTGAAAAAGTTGTGTAGAACTAAGCTTAGCGTGCCTCTAAGTATGAGTAAATGTTTTATGTTTGATAATGATCGCTATTCACTCACTTATTTTGGCATTGTCTACATATGTGTTTAATCTAAGAATGCTTGTGTATGTTTTGTAATAGTACAATGAATTAAAATTGCACAAGTATCTTACCTACACAACCTTTATTTGCACTTTTAAAAGTTAAGAAAAGTGGTTATCTTTCTTATAAATTATATTGGTTTGCAAAACAAGTGTATTCGGAGAGCTTTGTACAAAACAAAATCATAAAATAAAGTGACAAAGATAACTCCACCAAGCACTACTTGAACCTCCTGATAAGTCTTAATAAGCGTTGTGAGGTTGAGCACCTTGGAAAGAATAGTAAAGTATCTTGTGCAAACCATAACTTTCTTTCAAAATAAACACCACTTATTCTTAAGTACACCGGATCACAATAAAAAATCAATATTGAAGAATAAAATTATGTGATCCCCCAAGCACTACTTTGCACCCTGATAAGTCTTAATGAGCATTGTGTGTGCAAAGCACCTTGGTAGTTGTACTTTTTTTTGTGCATTGAAGTGTGTTAAGTAAAATTATTTGTGTTTTATTGCGCTCTTCACTTTATATATCTCTTGTATTTTTGATTAAAACATTTGTTTACTCTATTCAAAATACACTTATGTGCACATCATTATGTTCCATAACACTTCTTCTCATGAGTATTGGATCCTACTACAAATTCTATACTACTCTTTATTTATGAAATGCACTAGATAACCTAGCATGCAATATACAATGTTTGGTATGATTTGAAATTATGAATTAAAATAACATTGTAGTAATCTTTTTGATAACATTATTTCATGCTTGGTTACATTATTGAAGTTTTTAATTGAACAATGATTTACAAAAACTTCTTCTTTATGAAATTTAACTCATATATCTTTTTATGGATCATCATTACAATAAGATGTTTCTTGTATTTCTATAAGCCTTCCGCATCATCACCATATATTTCTACCTTGTGCTCTCATGCTTATATCAAAGTCTTAAATACCAAAAATTCCTTTCTTTCAACAAATGGTAGACTTGCTTGGTAGATTTTATATTGGTTAATCTACACATGAATATTTTCTTTTTTGCTAAAAACTCTGATTTATTTCTATGAAAATATTATTATGCTAAAAATTCTGATTTATGAATGGATTTCAAGATATCTATGTGAGTGGTTTCATAAATTCAAATAAAAATATAAATCCATAGGCTATGTCATTAGATTTAAAACGCTTATATGTTTCCAATAATTATTATCCATGACTTCATTTCTCACCATAGCGGGGGCGTAGGGTTGTAGACATTAGATAACCTTTATCTCTAGTCATGTCTTGTCCTTAACCGGGGAGGGTTCCAGTGGGGCCTTGCAAGGCACTGGGGGGAAAGAGTGCTAGGTTAAGTTGTGTCTAGTGTTTGCATATGGGACTAACACCCCAACCTACGACATGTTTACAGCTCCTCATGCCCATCCGTCACTTAGTATGGGGCTAGGGTGTAGACATATTGTCTGGGTAGTTTAGTTACTTGGAAATCATTACATTTTGTTTATGCTACAAACTCTGATTTATGAAAATGTTGTAATACTCAAACTCTGATCTATCTCTATAAAAACTATTCTAAAAATTCCTTATCATTTCATTCTCTCTAAAAGCTCGATCATGCCTTTATCTTCTAATCAAAACTTTTCTGTGTTTTGTCTCCTTACCCACTTTTGCTAATAACAAAAGGGGGAGAACTAACATGATAAATATAATCTACTATCAAAATATAAAACTAACACGCTTACTTAAGATGATAGCTTACATAATAGGAGAGCATTCACTTAGGGGGAGCATATATTTAGGAGGAGCAATTCTATATGCTAAAATCGATAATTATCCTAAGTCATCACTCTCACACACACACAAGTATGTTTCTTCATGCTTATATATATTAATGCTCTGATTTATCATTAATGATTTTATTATTATCAAAAGGGGGAGTTTGTTGGAACATAGTCTTCCGCATCTCCTAGGTTTGAGAATAACAAAACCTATGTGTATTTGATCTTGTGTGTTTAAGTGTGCAGGATAACAAAGTCCACATGACTCAAGGATTACATAAGAAGGTTGCCCCCAAAGTTGAGCCATCAAATCCAAATCTTCCACTAGCGCTTACGGCAACACTAGCACATGCGCTAGCTGTCGTTCGACGAACTATTAGCGGCTAAGTCTATTCGTCGAATGTTCTCGTGAACTCCCGACGAATATCGACGAACGCAGACAGAAGTCACAAAAGCAGACTTGTGAAGGAAATTGTGCGGCTAAGTCAATTCGGATAGAGGGCTGGCAGGTTGATTTTTACTTGAGAGCTGCGGATAGAGGGCTGGCAGTTTGAGCTGTGGGCTGCGGATAGAGGGATGGCAGGTTGAGCTGGTGGGATGGGGTTGTGAGCTGGTAGGTCTACTAGAATGAGCTAGAATGAGATGGCAGGTCTCATCGGTTCTGGGTCGGTCTCAGCGGTTCTGGGCCGGTCTCAGCGGTTCTGGCAGGTCTTAGCGGTTCTGGGTTGGTTCAGCAGTTCTGGCAGGTCTCAGCGGTTCTGGGTCGGTCTCAGCGGTTCTGGCAGGTCTCAGCGGCTGTTCTGTGTCTCAGCGGTTATGGGTCGGTCTCAGCAGTTCTGACAGGTCTCAGCGGCGGTTCTGGGTCTCAGTGGTTATGAAGGGTCTCATCGGCGGTTCTGGGCTGCAGGTAGCGGACTAAATAGAGGAAAAAAATGCTCTGGCCTAGTTTTGATCCTGCGACACTAAGAAAGGCTAACCAGACTACAACCATTAAGCCAAGCGCTCATATCTGTAAGCACAAGAACTATATTATATATATTATATATATTTACAGAATTTTTATATTAATACATATTCAATAACTAACTTAATTATATTCAATAAATATTTACATATATGTTTAAATACTTTATATATATATTTACATATATATTTAAATACTTATTTACATATATATTTAAATACTATATATATATTTACAAACTTAAATAGTTCCTTTTTACATATAAATATATAAATATAAAAATTAGCTAAAACAAATCATTTATTCAATAATTTATATGAAATTTGTACAATATTACTTAAAACTATGCTAAGAACTATACTAAAATACGTATAATTTACTATTCATCAAATACTCCCATACTTAAGCTTTTGCTATTCCAGAGCAAAAGTTAGGGATACCTATAAGACGTTAATAAAATTTCTAAGTTACTAAAATTTTATTTAATCAAAAGTAAGATCGAAATAAATTTTGGAGATTAAAAGAGGTAAGTCCTAAATTATGAAAATGATTTAAAAAGAGCGAAAAGGTTTTAGCCGTAAGACTTATAGAGTTAGCTAAATAACAAACAAATATTACAATCACTAGCGCCTTGATTAGATAGAATTATTAAATCTTTAACTTTTGAAGAAATTTTTAAGAATAAATAAAACCTACTAATTATGCTCTCCCAAAATTGTTAATTTATATATAGATTTCAATTTTATTGGCTAAGGTGTAGGGGAAACTTTGTAAGAGAAGATGATTCTTGATTTGGTGGTGATAGATTTTATCCTGGCACCCCACTCAATTTTTCTGTTGGATTTGTTTAAGGGAATGAAATCTTACTCCCAAAATGAATTTTTTTCAATCTTCAAAAGTAACCCAATGTATATGTTTCAGGAACATAAATCTTATTCCCATTCCATATAATCTTTTAATAAAACTGGGTGCCTATGTTTACGGAATGAAATCTTATTCCCATTGACATAATATCATTTACAAAAGAAAGGGGATAAGGGGTAAGATTTGTAGAAATTTCTAGAGTTTATAAATTAAGAAGATTTTGAGAGCAAATTTTTTTAGATTAGATTATTCCTAAAGTTTCTCAAGTTTGAAGTAAGAATAATTAAATCTAAAAATGGTTTGCCAATATAATACAAAAAGAAGCTATTTAGTATTAACTCGAAGTAGTGCTAATAAGTTTATTCTCTAATTGAATTAAAATCACAAAATGTTCTTAATAACTAAAATTCCAAAAGTTTAAATCTACAAATTGTGATAAAAATAAAAGATGTAGCAAATCAAAAATAATGAAAACGCTTATAAATAAACCTAACCTAGCTTTGAAAATAACAAATCGCTAAGTAGGGGTTTTATTCTATTTTTTGAATTTTGGATAAGTTTCTCATCATATTTTTTAATTATGATCTTTGTTTTTTAATTTTTGATTTTGTATATAAACTTTAATACTAAAAAAAGAAAGAAAAGAAAGAAGAAAAATAAAAAGCTAAAATTTTCAAATATTATTTGTATATACATTAATACAACAAAGAAAAGAAGAGAAGGAAAGAGAAAAAGAAATAAAAAACATATATAATAATTTTTTGGTCTTTTTCTAAAATTTTCATCATTTTTTTGGCTTTTGAGTTTTGTTTTTCAAATATGAATAATTATATACAAACAAAGACACTAAAACAATTTACAAAAAGGAAAAAATATATATATATATTTTTGGGTTTTTTATCAATTTTTTTCATCATCAAATTTTTTTATTTAATTTTTTTTCCAAATATTTACACATTATTACTTAATAATATAGAAAAGAAAAGAAACTTAAAATTAAACAAAAATTTAAGAAGAAAGAAAAATAAAGAGAAAAAAACAAATGTATTTTTTTTGTTTTTTTAAGTAAATTTTTTTTTCATTTTTATAATTTTATCTATATATACATTAATAAAGAAACAAAAGAAAAGAAGAAGAGAAATAAAAAAACATCATCATTTTTTGAAGCTTTTCTAATATGGGAGGGTCCAAAATAATTACAAAATGAGGAAAACATCCCCATACTTAAAAGTCAACATTGTCCCCAATGTTGAAATTAAGTATGAGGACCAAAATTATATATACAAAAGCATGAAAAAGTAAAATGCAAGAAAGAAAATAGAAGGGGAAAAAGCACGTCCCTGTTTTGGAGACGAGATAACCGGATTACTACCTGCAAAATATGTTAAAAACAAAATAATAAAAGTTATTTACAATGGGGGGAAAGAAAACAATTATAAAAGAAAAGAAAACTTTTTTTTTGATATTTTTCTAAAAAAATTTCATCAATTTTTTTTGAAATATGCATATACACAAACATACCGAAACTTAAAAAAAAGAAAAATAAAGAATAAAGAGAAGCTCTTAGATAGAAAGCAAAGAAAAAAAGTGAAATAAAAAGATAAAAGCAACGGGGTTTTCCCTTTTCAAAATATCGACAAAAATCCCCTTTCGGGTCTGTTGAATAATCCTACTTTGGGAAAATGATCTATTGTTCTATCTTAAAATTCCTACAAATTTTTTTGATTTATATTTCAAAGCTTTTAATTATATGAGTTTGTCATTATTTTTGTTTTTCCAAAGCTTTTCGATATTTTAAAATATACGTATTTGAGAACAAATTAAAATTTAAGAACGAGAAAAGAAAAGAGGGACTGAAAATAAAATACAAGAAATAGAAAGGACGAGAATTTGAAAAGAAAACATCTATTTTGGGGGTTTTGAGTGTTTTTTAATTTTTTTGGATTTTTAATATGATCGAAATCAATAGTGCATTCTCTTTTCAAAATATCGTCAAAGGTCCCCGGCAACGACGCCAAAAACCTGATGAATTATATTTTTAAACTTGGCAAAACCTTTCCGGGTGCAGATATTAGAATTCGCCGCGCACGTTCGAGGTGTCTCTCGAGTACTCCTACTTCGAGGAACTAACCATTATCCTACTTCGATGAATAGAAGTAACGGTCTTTCTTTCTTTCGGAATATCGACGATGATGTCGCGGCGGCGGCGTCGAATTCAATTTAATTTTTATAGAAAAGGAGAGTTTTTGCGAGTCTTTGTATCGTTATTATCTTAACTAATCATTCGAAAAGGCAAGTATACCTTATCGCGTATAGTATAGGCTAATTTTTTAGAAAATTATCTAGGTCGTATTCTTCTACGGATCTCGTCGAGTACTGCTACTTCGAGAATACGACTAATATTTTATCGGATAAAACGTGATTTAAAGAAATTAAAATTACATAATTGAAAGACAGAAATTGAAATTACAGAAAATGAAAGACAGAAATGCAATCTCTACCCGAACGGGTAGAGGGGAAGTAAATGCGTGAGCGATTTCTACCCAAACGGGTAGACGGGAAATAAATGCAATGCAAGTTCTACCCAAATGGGTAGACGGGAAATAAATGCATGGCAATAAAATAAAACTAAGCTATGAAGAAAAATAGCGAAAACATAAGTAATGAAAACATAAAACAACGAAAAGACATAAAATAAACAAACACATAAACGATAACATAAAACGAAAGCAGAAAATAACGAAAACAATGAAGGAGGAAATTGCGGGAACGAAACATAACGAGAACGAAAATTACTTCGAAACAAAAATAAACGAAAACATAATATTCCGCTCTAATCTCTACGGCGTCAAGGAAGAAAAAGAACGAAAATTATGAAGGCTAGTAAATTCGAATCAAAGCAAAAAAGGAGATAGCCAAAATTTGAATTAAAGAGAAAATAAATGGAAATGTAATATTCGGCTCCATCGATTCCGTGTCAAGGAAGAAAAAGAGCGAAAGTTACGAAGACGGATAAATTTGATTTAAAACGAAAACCAAAATTATGGCAATAAATAAATTACTTACGAAAGCGAGAAAAATGCGGAAAATGTAGGAATTGAAGCTAAGCTAAGAATAAAATTACAGTGCAGAAAAGAAATTGCAGAATTGAAACTACGCTACGAATTAAAATGCCGAACAGAATTGAAATTACATGAAATAAAAACTAAACTTATTTATTGCCAAAATTAAGGGTTTACAAGAAATAATGACATTACAAGAAATAAAAAACATTACAAAATTTAAAAGAAAATACAAAAAGAAATTAAAAAACAACACTTAATTAATTAATTACAAAAAAGAATATACAAAAAACTAAGGTGGAAAAGATGGTGGATGATCATCCAAAAGGGCAATCCAAGAGGGGAAATTGAAGAGGGACAACCTCTATTTATAGACAAAATTGAGCTGCATTTAACAAAAAAAGAGTTGAGGGAGGTGCTAGAATAACAACTAGTGGTTTGACTTCAAAGTGGCCGATTTTGGCTTGAGAACTGTGGGGTGCGGATAGAGGGCTGACAGGTTGAGCTGGTGGGCTGGAGTTGCGAGCTGGCAGGTCTACTAGAATGAGTTGGATTGAGCTGGCAGGTCTACTAGAATGAGTTGGAATGAGCTGGCAGGTCTCAGCGGTTCTGGGTCGGTCTCAGCGGTTCTGGCAGGTTTCAGCGGTTCTGGGTCAGTCTCAGCAGTTCTGGCAGGTCTCATCGGTTCTAGGTCGGTCTCAGCGATTCTGGTAGGTCACAGCAGTTCTGGGTCGGTCTCAGCGGTTCTGGCAGGTCTCAGCAGTTCTGGCAGGTCTCAGCGTCGGTTCTGGGCTACAGGTGGCGAATTAAATAACAAAAATGCTCTGTCATGGTTTCGATCC
Source organism: Dactylorhiza incarnata (assembly GCA_033032865.1). Classification (NCBI taxonomy): domain Eukaryota; kingdom Viridiplantae; phylum Streptophyta; class Magnoliopsida; order Asparagales; family Orchidaceae; genus Dactylorhiza; species Dactylorhiza incarnata. The sequence continues at coordinate 4,450,041 of JAWHQI010000218.1, read as the reverse complement.
CGTGCCACTAAGAAAGGTTAACCAGACCACAACCACTAAGCCAAGCGCTCATATCTGTAAGCACAAGAACTATATTATATATATTTACAGAATTTTTATATTAATACATATTCAATAACTAACTTAATTATATTCAATAAATATTTACACATATTTTTAAATACTTTATATATATATATATATATATATTTACATATATATTTAAATACTTATTTATATATATATATTTAAATACTTTATATATATATATTTACATACCTAAATAGTTCCTTTTTACATATAAATATATAAATATAAAAATTAGATAAAACAAATCATTTATTCAATAATTTATATGAAATATGTACAATATTACTTAAAACTATGCTAAAACCTATACTAAAATACGTATAATTTACTATTCATCAATATGATAAGGGAAAGGTACCAAAAATGAATTGTTATCAAAGGCTTGAATCCTGCCAAGGGAGATCTCAACGGATTCTACTTCATCCTCCTCGACTTGAAGCTTGAGATGTAAATCTGCCGTGACCACATGTAGCGGGGAGAATTCGCATCTGTGTAGCAGTAGCTCGCCAAGATCATGAGAGGGATGGTTAGAATGCCAGGTCCTTGCTAACATCTGACACACCTCAGAGCCAAGGAAGGCTGAGTTGAATGTTCAGCTCTGTTATGCATTGTAAGAGGACATTGTTACAGTCTAAATGATCTTCCAGGGAAAGCAATGTCGGTACAGCCTCCGCGGCATGACAACGCCTGCCCTATGGATCATTTTTTGTCTGTAGCTCTTGAATACTCATTGGATTGTGGATAGCCATGGGTCGGTCGGAAAAATCTAAGACCGTCGCCTAAATCTTGAAGGGGTGGTCTGAAATTTGAGAGACCACCAGTTTTATCTCTCTATGGTTTTCATCGATCTTAAATATGTTGAGATCGTCGGTTTGATCTTCTCCAGGACTTGGATGTTAGAGATTGCTGATTGAGTTCTCCATCCCATTTCAGATGGTTTTCATCGATTTTAAATATGTTGAGACCGCCGGTTTGATCTCCTCTAGGACTTGGATGTTAGAGATTGCTGGTTGAGTTCTCCATCCCATTTCAAGTAGTAAACTGAGACCGCAAGCCGAGTGGTTACTTATACTTCTCCAATCCATAGAAACTGCTAATTAGCGGTTTGAGAAAGTCAAGATCGCGCAATATCTGATTAATGAAGCTCTAAATTCTAAATGGTCTAGTATAGTAAAGACCGCCAGTTACGACCTCTATAGAAAGGGTGTCTTGGAATATTTCAAATTGTGGATTGTCTATCACATTTTCATTATACAAGCATTCATGAAGAGGTCTCTATATTAACAAATCACATTTTGTGCTCGATACAATTCAACAGATATTCTGTCAAAATCGCAGATACAATTATCGACCTTTTATTATTTCATGATATAATTGGAGATCATCAGTTATGGGAATTTCTTCATTTAGTTCTTAATTAAAGTTAGCCTCGTCTCCTTGTAGTGCGGTCTGAAATATGTAAGATTGCCTTTTTGAATTATCAATCTAATTATTTCAAGGTTGACAGAAATCTAGGGTATTGAGATCAAATGCCAATTCTATCTCGTTATAAAGAGGTCGCAAATAAAATGTTCAATATACAAGAAAAACACCAAGGCAAACATCTATTCACAGAAGAAGAAAGGTATGACAAAATTCTATTTATATAAATCCAAGTGTTCAAATACATCAGACCGTCCGGTCTCTAAAAAGTAAAATTACAAGATTGCCTATTTATTTTTCGACCTCTTGGGAGACCGCTCATCTGAAGAAGAAGAATCGGTCTCATCAGATGATTCATCCGAACTTTTTCCTTGAACTTTGGATCCAGAGCTTGAGGCCGCTCCCAAGCTTTCATCTTGTCCCGCCACATATTGACTGCCGCTCTGCTGGTCCTCATCAATGATCTCAACATTTTCTTCCCCATCATCAACGGTCTCCTCTGCGGTCACTGACTGAGCAACAATTTTTCTTGACGCCTCAGGGAAGAGAGTGGCAAATGTTGTATCTTTGAATTCCTCAGTAAAGCCGCCGCGATCACAAATCTCTGCAATTACTTGCTCATAGCCCTTTGGAATTCAGGATTTTCTGGATCGTAGGCTGTCTCCCTTGCTCGTTGTAGAACGAAGATAATCAGACCGTGCGATCAAAATAAAAAGCTTAAAATGCCAAGAAGAATTATCTTACCTGCAGAATTTCGATCTCCTTAAAAGCACCTCGGAGAGACCGCCACATATGATGATTCAAGACCGTGCTCCTTACGGCCGTTTGAGCGCAGACATTTGGGAGCATGTCGGTCTCTATATCATATGCCTCCACTGGGTTCTTTTTCCCATATAGGGCAGCAATGACCGCAGAGGCGTGGCGGGTCAGCTTCCCGCTCCAAAGAGGGAGATCGGTGGAGACCCTTACTTGTTGGAACATTATCTTCCACATCTCCTAGGTTTGAGAATAACAAAATCTTATGTGTATTTGATCTTGTGTGTTTAAGTGTGCAGGAAACAAAGTCCATATGACTCAAGGATGATATAAGATGGTTGCCCCCTAAATTGGGCCAATGATTCCAACATGCCCACTTGCGCCGACAGTAGCACCTAGCGCCTGACGCTAGCAATGATTAGCAAAATCCCGGGAGTACAGTTAGAAGGTGATAGTGCCAGGCGGTAGCGCGGAGCACAGAAGGCAAGAAGGAAATATTTCCTCGGATTGAAGATTCTCCCACGCAGAATGTGTCCTAATATGGGATAGCGTCGGCGGTGGCGCTAGCGGAGGCGCTAGCGCCAAGGCTATAAATAGGACGCCTCTTATCTCATTTCATACACCAAACAAAGAAAGAGATTGAGTGCTAGAATTCCAAAGCCTGATTTGGCCGAAAGTTGATGTCCTACTAAAGCTCTGCGGATTTTTGAAGGAGAATCTCTTCACGCCGGATCCAAACGATGTCCGCTTCTACAACACTTATTCAACAGCGGATCTTCGTCTCCAACTTCAGAAGTTCTTCAAGAGGGAGTTTTTATTATTATCATTTCATATTTCTTGTAAACCTTTAGAGAATTCACCTCGTGTTGGCAACTAGGTCTGGGTAGGACTTAGGGCAGAAATTCGCCCCGTGTTGGCGACTATATCAAGGTTAGGTCTAGGGGGTGCTCAAGGCCATATCCGAGCTTGGATTGGCTAGAGCGACTTGAGGCCGAATCCGGGGAAGGATAGGCTAGGGCCACTGGTTCGTAGGGATGCGAGTCGGGATAGAAAACAAAAAGAGTTTATTATTATTCGCCACCGATTTCTAGCGTTATAGAAATCAACTTTTGTAAAACCTTATTTCATATTAATAAAGCATGCCTCTACTTTATTTCAATTGTTTTGTTTGATTTCTCACCTTCTTAAACACGCATTATTTCAAAGATAATCAAAATATAACATAAGTTTTAAAAACCCTTATTCATCCCCCCTCTAAGGGCGCCTACCGATCCAACAAGAGGTATCAGAGGGGTTTTATTCCAACCGGCTTAACAACCGGGAATAATGGCATCTCATGATCTCGCTTTTTCGGAGGGTCAGGGTGTTCGTCGACCACCTCTTTTTTCTGGGTCAGATTTCAACTACTGGATAAATCGAATGATGTGTTTTCTTATGACCATGGATGTGGAAGTATGGAACATGGTAGAAGTTCAGTACTCTCCTCCTACAATTGTAGTGGGAGAGGCGACACCACTAAAACCTAAGGATAAATGGGATGATAACGATAAACTAAGGTGCAAAAATAATGCTAAGGCAATGAACGCTTTATTTTGCGCTTTAAATAGAACAGAGTTTAATAGAATTTCTGCATGTTTATCTACTTATGATATTTAGAATCAATTGGAAGTTACTCATGAAGGTACATCGCAGGTAAAAGATGCAAAGCTATTCCAACTGTAGTCTGAATATGAAAAATTGAGGATGGATACCGAAGAGAACATCAACTCGATGTACACTCGCTTCACCAAGATCGTCAACGCTTCAAAATCACTTGGAAAGATCTACTCAGACGGGGACTTGGTTAGGAAAATTCTTCGCTCTCTACCTCTAAGGTTCAATCCAAAGGTGACGGCCATCTCAGATTTGCACAACCTAAGAACGATCCAGATCGAGAACCTAATTGGGAATCTCAAAACCCATGAGGTAGAACTCCAGATTCAACACGATGAATACAACAAAGAGCCAAAGAAACAGGCGCTGGCACTAAAATCAAAGAAGGAGAGCATCGAAGATGATTATGAAGATGAAGAAGGTCTCCTGGTGAAAAACTTTAGGAAGTTCATTAGGAATCCGGAGAGGAGGAACACCTTCCGAAAATACTTCCAAAGGGATGCTCGACGAAAAGGATCTTCCTCTTCATCAAAGAAAGAAAAAGGAAGCGAAGACGAAGGAGAAAGACCACCACCGGAGTGCTATCACTGTAGAAAGACTGGGCCCATTCGGAGCCAGTGCCCTAAGTATTAAAAGGAGCAAAAAGAACCATACAAATCGAAGGAGAAAAAGAAAGTATTGAAAGCCGTAACTTGGGATGATTCTTCCTCTGAAGAATCAAGCGAATCTGAGTCAAGCAGCGAGGAGGAAGCAAACTTTTGCTTAATGGCAAAAAGCAATGATGACGACACCAGTGTTCTTAGCGACACTGAGGTAACTCCTCCCACATTTGAAGAACTCTATGATGAATTTGTTCAAACTTGCAAATCTTATGATAAAAGTATAAAAGATAATATGATTTTAAATCGTGAAAATGAATCCATCATCAAAGAAAATCATAAGCTTACTAAAAAAATAATTTCCCTTGAAAAGAGAAAGGTTTCATGCCAAGAGTGTGAGCACTCCTTATGTAAGGCAAAAGAACTTGAAGTTTCTCTTTCTAAGGCCTTCTCACAAATCAAAACTATTGCAAAAGAAAAGGGAGACTTAGAGAGAAAACTAAAATCCTCTCTCTTACAAATCGAAAATTACAAAAAGGGCTTTGAAAATAAATGTGTTATGATTGTACAAGAAAATACATCTCTTAAAAACAAAATCATGATCTCAATATGGCCATAAACAAATTCGGAATAGGTCAAAAATCCTTAGATAAGATTTTGGGAAACCAATGTTATGGTTCTGGAAAGTTTGGGATCGGATATCAAAATGAGCTCTACCGCCCGGTGCTAGCCACTAACGCCGGCGGTAGTTCAACAGTTAAAAAATCTCCTATTTTTTCTAAAGTTCAAACATCATCCAGTAAGAGCAATGTAGAATTTCAGAAAAGAGTCTCAACCCCCTTTATTTCATGTGCAAATTGTCTTATGTTTGGACAAACGTATATCTCTTGCAGGAATATAAAACAACGATCGTTAAAACAAATCTAGGTACCTAAGAAATCCACTTACTCTATGGGTGGTACCTCTTGGGTATCCGGATCTTTACTCTCATCTTCTTTCTAGATTTGCACGAAGGCTAAGGAAATGGAGGACGTGTGGTACTTGGACTCAGGCTGCTCCAAGCACATGACGGGCAACAAACAAAGTTCCTTAGCCTAGAAAAGAAGAAATGAGAGATCGTAACGTTTGGTGATAACAGTAAAGGAAGGATCATGGGAGTATGTACAGTGGGTAACAAATCCTTTCTTATCTCAAATGTGCTTTATGTAAAAGGATTAAAACATAACTTAATATCTATAAGCCAATTGTGTGACAAAGGATTATATGTATTATTTGAATCATCCACTAATCTTTGCAAAATATTTAATCCTAACACAAAAGATGTTTTACTAACTGCACCTAGAATTCACAACGTTTATATAGTTTCATTTCATGATCTTTCCAAATCATCTATAAAATGTTTTATAACTAAAAATGGCGAGTTAGAACTATGACATAGACGTTTAGGTCACGCTAGTACAAAGCTCATTTTAAAACTAGCCAAAAAGGAATTGATTAGCGGATTGCCTAAATTGAATGGAAACTTGTCTTCACTATGTTCTCCATGTCAAAAAGGAAAATTTACAAAATCATCTTTTAAAAGCAAAAACAAAATCTCTACTTCAAAACCATTGCAATTAATTCATATGGATCTCTTTGGTCCCGTTAGCACCGCAAGTCTTGGTGGTAGAATATATACTTTCGTTCTAATAGATGATTTCTATAGATATTGTTGGACTTTATTTCTCTCTTCCAAATCTGATGCGTTTTGCGATTTCTCAAAATTATGTACTCGTATTCAAAATGATCTAGATTTAAAAATAAAATGCATTCGCTCAGATCATGGAGGAGAATTTGAAAATGAAAATTATAAATATTTTTATGAAATGTTAGGTATTAAGCATGAATTCTCCGCTCCACGCACACCTCAACAAAATGGTGTTGTAGAAAGAAGAATAGGACAATCCAAGAACTAGCATGTACTATGCCATCTGAATATAAATTACCTAAGTCCTTTTGGGCCGAAGCCGTAAGCACATCATGTTATGTAATGAATAGAGTCATGCTTCGTACATCTTTAAATCTCACACCATATGAACTATATTATCAAAAGAAACCTAACGTATCATATTTTAAAGTATTTGGTTGTAAATGTTTTATTCTAAATACAAAAGACTCTTTAGGAAAATTTGATAAAAAATGTGATGAAGGATTATTTCTTGGATACTCTTCAACTAGTAAAGCATATAGAATATTTAACAAAAGAACAAGTAAGGTTGATGAGTCTATTAATGTAAAATTTGATGAATTTATTGCTTGTGTAGAAAGACTTCATACTGGTACAAATGATGAACCCTTGCCATCTTTGGAGCACGACGAAGAGGACCTTTCCAAAGAAGAGGAGGAGAAGGCCAAGGAAGATGAATATGTGCCCCGAAGCATCTTGAATTTCTCAAAAAATCATCCAAAGGAGCTAGTCATTGGGGAACCATCTATTGGGGTAAGAACTTGATCTTCTCTTCATGAAACGTTTTCAAATATTTGCTTCATTTCCGAAATTGAACCTAAAAACGTTTCAACCGCTTTAAATGATGAATTTTGGTTTTTCGCTATGAATGAAGAGTTAGATCAATTTGAAAGAAATAAAGTTTGGAACCTATTAGAACGCCCATCTAATCATCCTGTTGTTGGTGTAAAATGGATCTTTAAAAATAAATTAGATGGTGAATCTAGGATTACAAGAAATAAAGCTCGCTTAGTCGCTAAAGGTTTTTCTCAAATCGATTGCGAGTTTTAAAAAGATAAAATTATTTCAAATGGATGTTAAAAGTTCTTTCTTAAATGGGTTACGGGTTTAAAAAAGAATAAGTTTATGTAGAACAACCCCCCCGGTTTTATAAATGAAAAATTTCCAAATCATGTTTACAAATTAGAAAAAGCGCTTTATGGTTTAAAACAAGTGCACGTGCATGGTATGATAGCCTTACATCATTTTTATTAAAGCACAATTATGTTATGAGAAGTGCCGACAACACACTCTTCATTAAGCATAATAATGATTTAATTATCTTACAAATAATGTTGATGATATAATTTTTGGATCCACTAATGAAGAGTTGTGTAATGAAGTAGTCTTAGTAATGAAAAATGAATTTGAAATGAGTCTTGTAGGAGAACTATCGTATTCTCTTGGTTTTCAAATTTCACAATGAAATGATGGTATCTTTATTTGCCCAACAAAATATGTCCACGTTATGCTTAAACGATTTAGATTTGAAAACCTTAAACAAGCTTCTACTCCTATGAGTGCTTCTTTAAAACTAGGAAAAGATGATCCTGGAATTTCCATTGATCAAACGTTATATAGAGGGATGATAGGATCTCTTCTTTACTTATGTGCATCTAGACCAGATATAATGTTTGACGTAAGTCTATGTGCATCTAGACCCTCATTAGTTGTATGGTCTAGTAGGAAACAATATTCAATTGCACTCTCCACCACGGAGGCCGAAATCATCACACTTGGTAGTTGTTGTGCACAAGCGTTATGGATGAGCCAAACTCTTGAGGATTTTGGTTTTCAACTCAAAAATATTGATCTTAAATGTGACAACAAAAGTGCGATAGACCTTACAAATAATCCCATACACCACTCTAGATCCAAACACATAGATGTTCGTCATCATTTCATTAGGGATCATATTAAGAAAGAGCATGTAAAAGTAAGTTTCACGGACTCCCAACTTGCTGACATATTCACTAAACCTCTCCCCGATGCAAGATTTCGATTATTACGACTTGAATTAGGTGTCCTAGATCTTTAGGGCTAAAATGCATTCTTAAAACACATTAGTTTTATGCAATTCTTTCATACCTAAACATCTTCACACTCTCTGAAAATTCTGCATGACACAAATCTTTAGACACTTAACCAATATCAAAAATTAAAATTTTCAAAATCCAAAAAAATCGTGTATTGTTTCCCGCGTTAGCGCTAGCGCCGGCGCAAGCGCACCTTTCTACTTTTTTTATATTTTTTTAATTTTATAAAATACCAAAATTTATGCTCTATTATATGTACTACATAGTTTTGCAGTTATGTTTTGAATTGATTTTTGAAAAATTAAAACAACAAAAAATTACAAAAAATATTTCTTTTTCTCCTTTTTGTTTGTTTGACTTCTATTTATAAATGCAAAAATCAAATACAAAAATATAAAACACAAAAACTAACAAAAAAACCTTATGGACTTTATTGTGAAAAACAAGCATGTTTGAAACTAACTTTAGAACTTCTACAATGTTCTAATTTATCTTTTCAAACTATCTTGAACATTGTTCTTATCATGCTTTGATATATCTCTTAATATGTGCATCAATTATCTTGTACAAAGTAGTGTAGAACCAAGCTTAGCATGCCTCTAAGCATGAGTAAATGTTTTATGGTTGATAATGATCATTCTTCACTCACTTTTTGGCTAAGTCTACATGTGTTTTTAATCTAAGGATGCTTGCTAGTTTATTGTAATTGTACAATAAATTAAATTTGCACAAATGACTTACCTACTCCACTTTCATTTGCACTCTTAAAATTAAGACAAGTGGATGTGCTTTCAAAATTTCATTGGTTTGCAAAACAAGTGTATTCAGAGAACTTTGTACAAAAAAAATGAATTAAGTAAATTAACAAAGATAACTCCACCAAGCACTACTTGAACCTCCTGACAAGTCTTCATAAGTATTGTGAGGTGGAGAACCATAGAAAGAATAGTAAAGTTTCTTGTGCAAACCATAAACTTTTTCCTTTACACCACTTGTTCTTTTCTATGTGCTTTAATGGGTGTGGAAGTAAAATTATTTGTGTTTTATTGTGCACCTTGCTTTACATTTGTCTTGCATTTTTGAATAAATCATTTATTCACTCTCTTCAAAATACACTTATGTGCACATCATTATCTTCCATAACACTTCTTCTCATGAGTATTGGATCCTAATACTAAAATTCTATACTCTCTTAATATGTGAAATGCACTAGATAACCTAGCATGCTCTGTACAATGTTTGGTATATTGTGAATTTATGAATTGGAATAACATTGTAGTAAACTCTTTTTTTTACACATTTTTCATGCTTGGTATGTTTTGAATTTATGCTTGATTTACAAAAACATGTTTTTCATTAGTCCTTCACTCACATTTCTTTTTATAAATCACCATATCTTACAAAAAGATGTTTGTTGTATTTTTATATAAGTCTTCCGCAACATTACATTTACCTTTTGTTCTTTTCATGCTTATCTCAAGTCTTTCCAACTCAAAATTGTTTTCCAAATGGTAGACCTACATGGTAAATGTTATATTGTTCTATTTATAGCTAAACACTCTGATTTATTTCTATGAAACTTATCCTAAAACTCCTTATCATTTCCTTCTCTCTCAAAGCTCGATCATGCCTTTTACTTATCAAAACTTTTATGTGTTTTGCTTCCATACCCACTTTTGCTAATAAAAAAAGGGGGAGAATGAACATGATAGATAAAATCCGCTATTAAAATGAAAACTAACATGATTAACTAAGATAATAGCTTACATATTAGGGGAGAATTCACTTAGGGGGAGCATGTATTTAGGGGGAGCAATTCTAAATACTAAAATCGATATTTATCCTAAGTCATCACTCTCACACTCACACAAGTAGGTTTCATCATGCTTATATATTAATGCTCTGATTTATCATTAATGCATTTGTTATTATCAAAAGGGGGAGTTTGTTGGAACATTGCCTTCCACATCTCCTAGGTTTGAGAATAACAAATCCTATGTGTATTTGATCTTGTGTGTTAAGTGTGCAGGAAACAAAGTCAATATGACTCAAGGATTACATAAGAAGGTTGCCCCCAAAATTGGGCCGATAATTCCAACATGCCCACTAGCGCCGGCGGTAGCATTTAGCGCCCGACGCTAGCAATGATTAGCACAATCCTGGGAGTACATTTAGAAGTGGATAGCGCTATGTGGCAGTGGATAGCGCATGTGGTAGCGCGGAGCACAGAAGGCAAGAAGAAAATGTTTCCTTGGATTGAAGATTTTCCCACGCAGAATATGTCCTAATATGGGATAGAGCCGGCAGTAGCACTATGGCTATAAATAGGACCCTGTATCTCTCGTTTTATATACCCATCAGAGAGAGAGAGATTGAGTGCTAGAATTCCAGAGCCTGATTTGTCCGAAAGTTGATGTCCTACCAAAGCTCTGCTGATTTCTAAAGGAGAATCGTTTCATGCCGGATCCAAACGACGTCCACTTCTACAACGCTTATTCTACATCGAATTTTCGTCTCCAACTTCAGAAGTTCTTCAAGAGGGAGTTATTATTATTATCATTTCATATTTCTTGTAAACCTTTAGAGAAATTGCCTCGTGTTGGCGACTAGGTATGGGTAGGACTTAGGGCAGAAATTCGCCTCGTGTTGGCAACTAGATCTAGGTTAGGTCTAGGGGGTGCTAAAGGACATATCCGGGGTTGGATTAGCTAGAGCGGCTTGAGGCTGAATCCGGGGAAGGATAGGCTAGGGCCACCAGTTCGTGGGGATGCGAGTCGGGATAGAAATCAAAAAGAGTTTATTATTATTCGCCACCAATTTCTAGCGTTATAGAAATCAACTTTTGTAAAACCTTATTTCATATTATTAAAGCATGCCTCTACTTTATTTCAATTTTTTTGTTTGATTTCTCACCTTCTTAAACACGCATTATTTCAAAGATAATCAAAATATAACATAAGTTTTAAAAACCCTTATTCCCCCCTTCTAAGGGCGCTTACCGATCCAATAAGTGGTATCAAAGGGGGTTTATTCCAATCGGCATAACAACTGGGAATAATTGCGCCTCATGATCTTGCTTTTTTCGGAGGGTTAGGGTTTTAGTCGACCACCTCTTTTTTTGGGGTCTCGCGATCTTCTTCCCTCTTTAATCTCCTTTCCCTTTGGGTAAGCACTTCTTCCGCTGGGGAAATGGGATCTTCCGTCGGGATCGTGAAGGACGCTGAAAATAGAAAATTAGTACAAAATAAAAAGGTTAAGAATTTAAGGAAGACCGCGAGAAAATATACTCACTTTCCTCTTGAAAGATTTCAGCGATCTCGGGCCAGATCGCCAAGTAGTAAATGAGATCTAGGCGCTTTACCGCCAGAAATGCCAAAATACCTAGCTCCTCCTCCGAGATCGACTTGTCTTTCCTGAAGATGCTCTCAGGTCGCGGAGAAGGTCTACTCCGAAGACCGCCAAGATCGCCTTCAAACACAAGGAACCTCTCTGTCTAGAAGGAGACCTTGTTGGGGAGATTCAAAACCTTGATTCCTTCAGCACAAAAATATATTAATCCCTTGAATTCTTCCTTTTTCTGACCCTCTTTTAAGACCTTTGCAGTGAAGGTTGCACGGAAAAGCACCACGGTGAATTTATCTTTGCCGATCTCAAATATTTTATGAAGACTGTAATGAGACCGATTGAGTTCGGCGGCAACTGGGTGAGCACCAACCCGTAATAGTCCATTATCTCGAGGATCTCCCATGGGAGAGGGATCTTTAGCCCATGATCGAAGTGATCGATAGGGATAATGAACTTGTTTTCCTTTCCAAAGTTCAGCCCTTCATCCTCTCTCGGCGGTCTGACAACTATTTGAGTCTGGGTCATATGTTTTTTCAAAAAATCTAAAAACTCATCCTTCGAAAGGCGCCAGAGCTTGTGATCGGCTCTTAGGAAAATGTTAGCAGAAGAAGCCCGTGCGGACACCATGATTATAGATCGCTTATACCGGTGCTTTGGGCGCATGCAGAAAGTATAAAATATGAATTCACAAAGGCTGTTATTTATAGAGAGCAAGGGATATTTTCGTAATGATTGCTTCTCCCGAGACCGCCCAGTAAAACTGTCCAGACCGCTAAACATGCATGAGAATTGAGGTGGCACAGAAATATTTTCGGTCTTCATAATTGGAGATCGCCACACCTTAGATCATATGATATAAACAAGCAGCACAAAATAAAATCCATCACAACAAAATAGAGATCGCAAACAACAAGGAATATACATATTACACAACCATAATTGTTCAGAAGTTAAATTACAAGACCGCGTGAAGATAATTAATTAAAGTTCACTTCTTTTGAGGTCGCTTCCTCCCTACGAAGGCTGCAACGTCCTGCATCTCATTAACCACGGTCCGAACTGCCGCAAGGTTCTGATTAGCAGACATTCCACCTCGGTGGATTTTTGACATTTCTTTATCCACCTGCTCCAAAGGGATGACCACAATCTCAGAAGATGCTCTCACTTTCGGGTGAAGATGCTCTCACTTTCGGGTGATCGCCAGATGTTCCCGGCCTCATCATCATCTTGGAGGATCCTCCTCTTAATATGGCGATCTCGGAAGACAGAGCATCAGCTTTTCCTTTATAATATTCAGCATCCTTCTCCTTTTTTCGAAGCGCCCGAGTGAGCTCCTCGATCTTCAGACCGCTGTCCTTGCGAGCTACACAAAGTTTCTCTTCAAGACCGCGGAGCTGATCATTATGAGCTCGCTCCCAAACCAGCATAGAGCGAATATCCTCGAACACTGGGTTAAGGATATTGGTGAGCTGGTCAGGGATCACGATCTTCTGCGGTAGAAGCTATCCTTCCTCGATCTCAGCAACGTCATCATCTGCGGTTAGGAGAATTTTAAGATTAGCTCAACAATCTGAAGATCAAACATAAAAATGGTCACACAAAAAGAGTACTTGGAAAGAAATTAAGACCGCAGTCACATAAAATATTTTCAATATCCGCCGTGACCGTGGGTTCTGCGGTCAATAAGTGGCAATCTGATCCCCTTAAATGCTCAAGGTTCTTTCTTTCCAATTCTTTCTTTTGCGATCTCTCTCCTTGTTTCCTTCTTCTCTTTAATTCCTCGTTGCTAACAAGAATGTCGTCAGTTTCAATGACGATGATCTCACATTTTCTCTTTGGAGATTCAGGACGAATTGCAGCCAAAGTAAGAAATTCTAACGATCTGGCAATCTTCGCCTTACCAGTTTGCAGGGCAGAGACCGCTTCCACGTGATTCACTGTTGCCCGGTCTAACTCATCTTCTTGAGTAGCAGAAAGTTTTTGCGGACCGCTAAAGAGCGCGGCCTTTTCCTTGGCAATCTGCCAGCTCTTCTCCTCTTCCCTCAACTCAGAAGTTTTCTTCTTCTTTTTCTTTTCGGCGGCCAGAAAGACCGCCTTCTTCTTCTCTTCTTCGACAGCGATCGAAGTTGCCTTCTCCTCCTTTTCCTTCTTCTCTTTCTCTTCTTTTTCTCTCCTCTCCTCCTCCATTTTCTGCTCGGCATCGATCAGAGCTGCCTTCTCCTCTTTTTCTTTTTTCTCTTTCTCTTCCCTTTCCTTCTCCTCCCTCTCTTCCCTTTCTTTCTTCTCCTTTTCTTCTCTTTCTTTTCTCTCCTTCTCTTCCCGATCTCTCTTCTCTTTCTCTTCTCTCAATCTCACCTTTGCAGCAACAATCTCCTTCTCCTTCTCCGCTATCTCCTTTTTGAAGGCTGCTGCCTTGAGGTTTTTGGCCTCAAAATGATCAAGCACCTACAATGATGAACAAGAAAGATTACTAGAAGAATCTTCATCAAGATAAGGAATCAATTCAGAGTCCGCCTCTCTTGAAAAAGTCAAGATCGTAGAAGGAAAAAAGAGATCGACCGCATCACTTACCTTCGAAGGGGCGTCCACAGAATCCTTGAGACCGCCGCTCTCAAGGAGTGTGACCGCTTTCAGAGCGATCATATCCTTAGAACCTTCACCTTTTGACCTCTTAACAATTTGAGTAGATGGATTTGAATTCTTCCTCTTTTTTGCTTTTACAGTGTCCTGAGCATCAACAATCTTCTGCCTAATTTTCTCATCTTCAACCTTCTTCTCCTGCATCCCAGCCAGGATGGTTTCAGTTGAAGCAACCTCACCTAACTGGGCAGCTGTTTGATCGAGTGCTTCCACAGTTTTCTAGTAGTTAATTGAAATGCAAAAATCAGGGAGATTTAGTACAGGACCTGAAGAGCTAGTTGATAAGACAGCAGTAGTGAGTTGAGGTGAGACCGTGTTCTCTAGTAAGACAGGATGCTTCTTTGGAGAAGCTCGCAAGGTATCTTTAGATGTGCTCGCCTTCGTTAGAGCCTTAACAGTTTTCACCACCTTCTTCGAGGAGGCGGTCTTGTTCTTCTCGGGAGACTCCTCCTCTGGAGGTGTTTTGTTCAGCGCGGTCAGTAGAGTCACCATTGAAGAGATCAGTTCTATCTAATTTTCTTTGACCTCTTATAGGTTAAGCTCGACTATTACTCAAAAATTCGTGATTTCTAAAGCCGTAGAAGCTGTATTTATAGACTTTTGGCGCATTTATGACGGTCGCGGTCTCGACGGTCAAAGTTTACATTTTCGAATTTCCAGCGCAACTTAAAAATGTGCGTGGATTTTGTTTGCCCAGATTTCCAAGACCTCTCTTTTCAGCCAGGATAAGCCTTCCCAGTGGTCTCACATTTGCGAGACCGTCCAGATCGCTTCTGTTTGCTCAGCTAGTGACCCTTTCTCAGCGGTCTCTAATTTGCAAGACTGCCTGAACCACTTCCCCTCAGTTCAAAAATTCTCCCAAGTGCTCGGCGGTCAAGCTCCAGTTAGATCGCCAGACCGCGCGGTCTGGCCCCTTTTATCCTTTTTGTCTTTAGCATTTCTTTTCCTCTGCCCTGGTTCTCATGTACCCCGGGCAGCCCGTAATTTTTGGATCTACCCGTTCGGGCAGCCTCCGCGTCTATAAATAGAGGGGTAGGGGTACCTGAAAAGGTACTTTTGCTTCGAGCCTCCAGCTTACAACCTGTGTAAGAGGTCTCAAATTTTGTCACTTTTCTACCTCAGGTCTTGCTCTGTTTCTAGTCTCACCTGTACTCATCCTTGGATGTGAATCCGAGTAGCTTTTCTCTTCTCAATTTCCTCTTCCGCATCTCCCATCTTAATTAACCTGCACTCCGCAGTTTCCCCTCTCTCCTTCCCTTAGTGTGAGTTCTTGGAGGTACATTTTTTGGTACCAACAAACGCAGGGAATGGGCAGAAAAAAATGTTCCAATTTAGAGCCGAGTTGGCTAATGAAATTTTCAAGTTCTTCGAACCATAAGAAAGTACATTGTAAAGTATTACATATCAAACACATTGCATTTATACACCTCATCGATCTCTATTTTTTTGCATGATTCATTAAGATCAGGAATGTTTTGCGTTGGGGGCTACTCCATACACTCGTAAAAACCTATAAGAAACATTGGTTTATGATTTCTGCATGGATGAAATGTGTTTTATAAAATAGTAGATGATCTTTTATCCATATTATAGTTGTTTGATTGTGTTCTTGTAACTATTTTTTGCCTTCACTTTGTTTGATTGTGTTGTTGTTGATGATGTCTTCTTCCTTCTTGCTGTTTGAATCAAATAATTAGAAATAGAAAAGATGAAATGTTTATTGCTTACATTTTTAATAATCTACACTCACCTAGACATTCCCAATGATCTTTTATCCTAGAAATTGATACACCCTTTGGTCATAGACGCGGAGATCTTGTATGACTATTTTCTTGATGTAATCTTGTGTACAATTTTTTTCTAATAGTTGATCAACATATTTAGAGATATCTTTTCATGTATCCACAATATAAGATTGTGCAATCTCACATTTTTTCATGTGTATAGCCAAATCATATGCAAAATGGCTTATATGATTGGTAAATATCAATCCCGAGAAGGAATTGCCTGCTATTTGGTTTATATCAAGATAGATGTCTTTTTTGGCTCTAAGCATCCATCTTTTCAATAAATATTTCTCTCGAATAGTTGTCACATTTTTATTGCTGTATACCTTTAAGACATAACAACATGACATCCTAGATGTTTCAAATCCACTGCATGAACAAATTACATCATTGTTGATTGTATTCATCCTTACGACCCAATGCTTGTTATTTTCTCTTCAGTCACACCATCTCAAAGTTACCATATATATGTTGTCTTCAATAGCGCTTTCCTCTTCGATGTATAATCCAAGTGCACCTTGTTTGAAGGATTCACAAAACATACATAATGTGTGTATATAGTTTTGAAATCTGCTTTAAAAGAGTACAATTTCTAACATCCACAAGATCTCTCCCTTTTATTCAATTGTGATCTTCTTCGAGTTCCTTTTCGCGATAATTCTTAATTAGTTTTTTCAACCATGTAAAGAAGTCTACTAGTGAACATGTTTCCTTTATTATACCATGACATGCATTATTCATTGACTAACTATTTTGGGTGTACAACATGCCATGGTCTGTATACGTTTTGTTAAAATCTTTAGAGCACTTTTCTTTTAATTTATACAAATCAAGAAGCCATATATTGTCTTGTAAATGGCATGTTTGAAGAAACTCATCCCAATACATTTCAAATTCCTCAAAACAATCACATTTACTAAGACACATATAAAATAAAGAATGGACCTGAATATTGACATTGAAAGTGGGCACCTCAAATGAAGCTTTCATCGCAATGTGTCACTAGCATACTCGATGGCTACTCTGATTCATTACATTCTGAATTATAACGATCATTGCTTGATCTTGGTCCATAAAAAGTTACTGGTTGTTTCCCACCAACAAATTTCAGAAATATCTGAAACAACCAAGTAATGGTTTCAATTGTTTCCTCAACAACAACAGCAACCGCAATGACTATATTTTGCCAATGATGGTTAACAACTATAAATGGAGCACATGCAATGTTGTTTTGATTCATTCTATAAGTAGTATCAAATATTATCACATCCCCAAAGCACTGATTGTCTATTTTCCTTGTCCATCAATCCATATAAAGTTAGTCAATCTGTTTATATCATCCACTTGAAAGTCAAATGAAAACATACCATCATTGCATTGCCGTTCCTTCAGTATTTCTAGAAGTTTAGATGCATCACCACCGTCAATTTTTGATCTTCTGGCCTTATCAATAAAATTGTATGCATCTTTTCTAGAAAAGCCTACATTTTGATGACCTCCAACTTCATCTGCAAGGTATCTGTACACATCTATGGGTCGTATTACAGCTTCTATCATTGACTCTAAGACATTACCTCAATCTTCTATGACACATCTATGAGAGCTGTGTAAATGTTGTTCTGATGCATTACACAATTGATGATTGTGTACTACTATGAATTTTCCCACAACTAAGTTTTGTGGGAACATGGTCTTCCGCATCTCCTAGGTTTGAGAATAACAAATCCTATGTGTATTCGATCTTGTGTGTTTAAGTGTGCAGGAAAACAAGTCCACATGACTCAAGGATAACATAAGAAGGTTGCGACAAAATTTGAAGCCAAAATTCCAACATGCCCGCTAGCACCGATGCTAGTGCTAGAGCTGGCGCTAGCGCTGATTTGAGAAAATATCGGAAACAGTTATGGAAGGTGCTAGCGCCAGGCGATAGCAGCTAATGCAGGCGGTAGCAGCTAGCGCGGGTGGTATCTACTAGTGCTTGCGGTAGTGCAAAGCAATAGAGGAAGGCGACCGACTTGCTTAAAATGAAGGATTCTCACGCGGAGAATATTGCCTACTCTGGGATAGCGCCGGCGGTAGCGATAGCTCATGCGCTAGCTCCAAGGCTATAAAAAGAACCCTTTGGATCCATCTTCTTCATCCCTCTCCTCTTCCAAATTCCAGAGCTTCGTGCCACATCTTATAAAGGAAGGTTCAGAGAGATACTCCCACTAATTCATGAAGGCTTAAGGAGATCCATGGAGAAGATTTCAACATGCGTCATCATCGTGACGAAAGACCGCATCGACTACGATCATACTCTGCGGGTCTTCGTCTACTTCTCCAAGCGATCCATATAGGGAGTTTTTATATTATTGTTATTTATTTCACATCTTTTCTTGTAATCATTTAGTGAACTCGCCTCGTGTTGGCGACTAGGTCTGGTAGGACCTAGGGAAGAAATTTGCCTCGTGTTGGCGACTAGATCTAGGTTAGGTCTGGGGGTGCTCAAGGCCATATCCGGGGTTGGATTGGCTAGAGCAGCTTGAGGCCAAATCCGGGAAGGATAAGCTAGGGCCACCGGTTCGTGGGGATGCGAGTCGGGATAGAAAACAAAAAGAGCTTACTATTATTCGCCACCAATTTCTAGCGTTATAGAAATCAACTTTTGTAAAACCTTATTTCATATTAATAAAACATGTCTCCACTTTATTTTAATTGCTTTGTTTGATTTCTCACTTTCTTATTCACAAATTACTTTAAAGAAAATCAAAATATAACTTAGGTTTTAAAAACCCTTATTCACCCCCCCCCCCTCTAAGGGCGCCTACCGATCCAAGAAGTGGTATCAGAGGTAGGTTATTCTAAATTGGCTTAACAACTGGGAATAATGGCGTCTCATGTTCTCGCTTCTACTAGTAGGGTAAATTTTTATGAAGAAGAAAAATCTCTTAAACCACCTTTATTTGAAGGAAGAAATTATAATGGATGGAAAATAGTAATAGAAAATTTTCTTAAAGCTTTAGATGAAAAAGTTTGGAATATTACTATTAAAAAGCCACCTAGCGTATTAAATAAAAATAAAATGGTTTTAAATGCAAAATCTATGAATAGTCTATTTTGTGCGTTAGATCAAAATATTTCAAAACTCATTCATACTTTTCCTACTACATACGAGATGTGGAATTTTCTTGAGATAACTTATGATTCTCCATCTATAGGTATAAAACAAACGCAAGAATTGGAGAACATAAAAGCTTGCGTAGGTGTTCAAGAAAGCTCCTTACATGACGAATCCATAGAATGCACATCTAGCATAAGGGAAGATGAAAACTCATCCATGGAAGAGGAATGCAATAATGATGAAAAAGGAACTTCTTGTTCAAACCAGACCTCATCCACAAGCGATGTAAGGAAATCAAAATCCCTTATCATTTCTAATTCAATTTCTACTCTACAATTGCTATAAATTACGAAATGTAAGATTAAGAAATTAAAAAGTGCTAATACAAAACTACGTTTAGAAAATAAAACTTTGAAGGCAAATGTGAATGTAGAATCCAAAAATGATGTGTTTGAATCTCCATCATGCTCTTTAATTTAAATTTCAAAGCTTTGTTTTGATTGTTATAATATTAAAGAAAAATTGAAGGATTTTGAAAAAGAACTTTTAATTTCAAAAGAGCATAATGAAAAATTAGTAAATGAAAATAATATTTTATTTAATAAACTAGAATCATTAAAACTATTTTGTGGAAAAATTTACAAGTAATAAAAAATCTTTTATTTCTAGTTTATCATCTAACATGTGTAAGACTTCTACTAGTATTATAAAATCTATTAAACTTGCACCTAGTAGAATATTTAATCATAAAAGCATAATGAACTCTAACCCTCATTATATATCTCCCAAACTAAATTCATATGTGGACAAATTTCCTATGAAAAATAATTTCAAAAGTCATTATTATTCTAAGCCTAATTTTAATGAATATGGAAATTTGATGCATAATATTAAATCAAAATATGAATGGAGACCCAAAATAAAAAAATGAAACATTAACTCCACTTGAAAGGATTCATTCATTTTTGTCTCCTAAAAAATTATCACGCAATATTTGGGTACCCAAAGGAACTGTTACACTTGGTTCCCTTTGGATACCCAAATCTCTTATCTACTAGTATCATTCATTTGCATGAAGTAGAAATAAATCAAAATGAATTACAAAATAGTCTACTTCATGATATGCCTAATGTTCCATTTTATTTTTTTCTCTTTTTAAATCATGTCATGGTCATCTAATATAATATTTTAAATTTGACTTTGTCCCTAAAACCTAAATGAAGTTTACAAATCAATGTAAATCAAAAGTAAAAGTCAGGTTTTCATTTATAAATGACCAATCTATTACTATTAAAATCATTGTCTATAAATATCATATAGTATTCATATAAATTGAACTATAAATTTGCAATAAGATATTTTAATTAAATCAAGTTATTAGGCTATTAAGCACTTTAGCCTTCATCAACAAATTTGGAGAATTAACATGTAACAACGTGTGGACATCCTCTCAAAAACTCCTTAAAACACACGAATCATAATTTAGGTTTTGACCTCATGAGTTAAAATTTAACTTCCGCACATTTTTGCATTTTCCTCAAAAAATTTCACTGTATTAGATAGGTCTTATATTGCTCAGTCATAATTTAGTGAAATCGGAAATAAAATCGAAAAATATTCGGGCCAAATACTCACAATAAGCACTCTCTGGGAGCTAACGCAGGCCCTAAACCCTATATGTACTACCTATTTTTATCTTTATGCCATTATGTGATTTATGAAATATCAAATACAAAATTCAAAAATTCAAAAATACAAAAAAAAATGTCTTTGCTTATTTCTTTAAGGTTTTATTAAAATAATAAAGATTTCTATGTTTCATTCCTTTGGCAAAAATGACAAGCATGTTCTTTTAGAGTTGGCTAAAAATGTTTAATTTAAAATCTCAAGTTTTCTAAACATTGTTTTGGCTTGTCATGCTTAGAATTTAATCATGTTATGAGCGATGAAAAAGTCTATAGTGAATTATGTAGGATTGCATTTGTATGCCTCTAAGTATGAGTAATGTGTTATGTTTGATAATGATCTTTGTACACTCACACTTTTTGGTAGACTATATGTGCCCATAATTCCTAACCCTACATGATTGTGTAGTGTTGTAGCTTACAATATTAAGATGTCTATCTCTATTTCCTACACATTATTCAAAACTTTGTTGCACATATTGAAGTGAAACTACAAAATTATAAGTGTTTGCAAAAAACAAGTGAATTCAGAGAACTTTTTCTTGCTCAAAAAATTCAATAATAAAATGACAAAGATAACTCCACCAAGCACTACTTGAATCTCCTGATAAGTCTTCATAAGCATTGTGAGGTTGAGCACCTTGGAATGAATTGTAAAGTATCTTGTGCAAACTTCTTTAATGCACTTCTATTATGTACACCGGATCACAAAAAAAGGAACTCTTATTTGAAAATAAATATGTGATCCCACAAGCACTACTTCTCTCCCTGATAAGTCTTAATGAGCATTGTGTGGGATAAGCACCTTGGTAGTTGTACTTTTTTGTGCTTTGTATCAAATCTTGAATTGATGTGTAGAAGTAGTTAGAAAGATTACATGCTTAATAATGTTTCTGCTTCACTATATAAGTCATGTGTTTTGAATTATATCACTTGTATACTTTTATCAAAACACTTTTTATACACATCATTATCTCTCATAAAGCTTCTACTCATGAGAATTGGACTCTAATGCTTCTTTACATAAATTATCTATAAAGCTTTAGTAAAAGCACTAGATTGCAATGCATGATCTCTACAATGTTTTTCCTAACTTGAAATGCAAATTAATAACATTATAGTCACTATCTTCTGGAATATGTGCAATCATGCTTGCCTTAGTAGTTTTTCTTAAAATAGAACTCCTTAACTCTTGTTATGAAAATCTTATTGTAAATCTTACTTGCTTACAAAAATATTCCTTCAAAATATTATCTTTAACTTGGATATTTTTATAAGATATGTTTTATCCAAATAACATCATTTTTATGGCATAACATCTCTTATTACTATGATATTTGAACTTCCAAATAGATGTTGTCTTTGGATAAACAATTTTATAGCCTTCTCGCTTCAAATCTCTCAAAAATTATGCTATAAACCTTAAAGTTTTTTTTAAAAGAAAAATGATTTACAAAAACATCTTCTCTTTTTGAATTTAACTCCTATTTTTTTCTTATGAATCATCATGATTACAAAAAGATGTTTCTTGTATTTCTATAAGTCTTCCGCATCATCACCATATATTTTTTCCTTCCGCTTTCATGCCTATATCAAAGTCTTAAATCTCAAAATTCCTTTTTTTCAATAAGTAATAGACTTGCTTGGTAGAATTTATATTGGTTACTCAAACACGCATATCAATTTTATGCTAAAAACTCTAATTTACAAATGGATTTCAAAATAGCTATGTCAGTTTTTCAAAAAATCAAACAAAGATATAAACCCATTGGCTATGAAATTATAATTAGATTTAAAACACTTAAATGTTTCCAATAATTATTATCCATGATTACATATCTCACCATAGCGGGGGAATAGGGTTTTAGACATTAGATAACCTAACCTCTAAGTCATGTCTTATCCTTAACCGGGGAGGGTTACAGTGGGGCCTTGCGAGGCACTGGGGGGAAAGAGTGCTAGGTTGAGTTTTTTTTAGTGTTTGCATATGGGACTAACACTCCAACCTACGACATGTATGGAGCTCCTCATGACCATCCGTCACTTACTACGGGGCTAGGGTGTAGACATATTATCTCGGTAGATTGGTTACTTAGAAATCATTACCTTTTTATGCTTAAAACTCTTATATAAAGGGGAGAACCAACATGATAATATTGATTACTTGGCAAATGTTATATTGTTCATCTTTATGCTAAAAACTCTGATCTATTTCTTTGAAAATTATTCTAAAACTCCTTATCATTTCCTTCTCTCTAATAGCTCGATCATGCCTTTATCTTATTATCAAAAATTTTTGTGTTTGAACTTCTGTGTTTAAGTGTGTATAAATAATAAACGCTATCAAATGGGAAAACTAACATGACAAATGATTAAGAGGATAACTTACATATTAGGGGAGCATTCACATAAGGGGGAGCATGTATTTAGGGGGAGCAAATTCCAAATACTAAAATCGACAAATATCCTATGTCATCATCTCTCTCTCACACACAAGTAGGTTTCATCATGCTTATATATTAATGCTCTGATTTATCATTAATGGATTTGTTATTTTCAAAAGGGGGAGTTTGTTGGAACATGGTCTTCCGCATCTCCTAGGTTTGAGAATAACAAATCCTATGTGTATTTTATCTTGTGTGTTTAAGTGTGCAGGAAAACAAGTCCACATGACTCAAGGATAACATAAGAAGGTTGCGCCAAAATTTGAAGCCAAAATTCCAACATGCCCGCTAGCACCGGTGCTAGCGCTGATTTGAGAGAATATCGGAAACAGTTATGGAAGGTGCTAGCGCCAGGCGATAGCAGCTAATGCATGCGGTAGCAGCTAGAGTGGGCCGTATCTACTAGCGCAGGCGGTAGCGCAAGGCAATAGAGGAAGGAGGCCGGCTTGCTTAAAATGAAGGATTCTCACGCGGAGAATTTTGCCTAATCTGGGATAGCGCCAGCGGTAGCGATAGCGCAGGCACTAGCTCCAAGGCTATAAAAAGGACCCCTTGGATCCGTCTTCTTCATCCCTCTCCACTCCCAAATTCCAAAGATTCGTGCCACATATTATAGAGGAAGGTTCAGAGAGATACTCCCACTAATCCATGAAGGCTTAAGGAGATCCGTGGAGAAGATTTCAATACGCGTCATCATCATGATGAAAGACCGCATTGACTACGATCATACTCTGCGGGTCTTCGTCTACTTCTCCAAGAGATCCATATAGGGAGTTTTTATAATATTGTTATTTATTTCACATCTTTTCTTGTAATCGTTTAGTGAACTCGACTCATGTTTGCGACTAGGTCTGGGTAGGACTTATGGCAGAAATTTGTCTCGTGTTGGCGACTAGATCTAGGTTAGGTCTGGGGGGTGCTCAAGGCCATATCCGGGGTTGGATTGGTTAGAGCGGCTTGAGGCTGAATCCGGGGAAGGATAGGCTATGGCCATCGGTTCGTGGTGATGCGAGTCGGGATAGAAAACAAAAAGAGCTTACTATTATTCGCCACCAATTTCTAGCGTTATAGAAATCAACTTTTGTAAAACCTTATTTCATATTAATAAAACATGTATCAACTTTATTTTAATTGCTTTGTTTGATTTCTCACTTTCTTATTCACGCATTACTTCAAAGAAAATCAAAATATAACTTAAGTTTTAAAAACCCTTATTCACCCCCCCTCTAAGGGCGCCTACCGATCCAACAAGTTTTTTTCCTCATAATCAACATTGAATATTATGATCGCTGGACAATTAGTTCTTGTATCACAATGACGAAACTTAACTTTAGAATCTGGATACTTGAGGGTTCTTTTTTTCCCAGATCATGAGCAAGAAAATTCTCTAGACTTTAAAATCTTCGTGTTGGGCCAACATATTCTGTGCTCCTTTCAAACACTAAACCAACTTTGGGAACATATGTGCAGTAAATTTACTATGTTAGCTCTTCAGACTGAACAACTTCAAATATGTAAATATTATGCTACATATAAAAAAGAATGTAATAATCACACAAAAAATGATTATCCAGATATCATTTATTGTATCCAGACCTATAAAACTTAACGCAAGGATATCATATGTGATATTCTACAACAAAAATTTAATGCAATGATATCAATTCATATACCCATATAATCGACATGTTGCTTCTGTGGTCAAATGATATCCAACAATTAAATCACAGGGTTTAAAATGGTCGCATGTGATCGTCTTCTTCCCCATTAACAATGAATCAACATTGCTTAAAAATTTGCCATTTCAAGAGCTTTGTATCAAGGTATACCTAGTTCTCCTCATTCAGGAGAATTTCTGCCATTAGCGACCAGAACCAGGATTCGACAAGAATGATGGGTGGAGTTGGTTCAAAAGTCCTCCCATGTTTGATCCTTCTTCTCTTCTTTTTATTCTTCAATGAAGCTGAGTTGGAAAGAAAAATTTATCACAAATAATGGCGCTTTATATTCTAATATGGGCTGCCATGTGGTAGCATCGCAAAGGCCCTGTCTCCAAATCTAGTGACGAGGCCCAAACAAAAAAATTACCCGTTCATCGGGGCGTAATAGATTAATAGTGGAGGAAAGCATTTGATGGGACACTTGTCGCACAAGATCTTATTGGGTCTGAACCATTACGGGTATGAATTCTGACAATTTATTTAAAAATATAGTCATTTTACCAGGAGATTATTTTCGTCATAAATATAGAATTTTTTCGGTATGCAACACATATCGTGAGAACCATACACGGATAAATAGGCATCTCACATAGCTGGCCCCACATTTTCGAGCAAATTTTTTCCATCCCTCCCCATTTTCCCCCTGCAGAGACTTCTTGTTCAGCTCCATTTCCACAGCCTGAACCTCCAATAGTGAATGCGACCTCGCCTCCAGCCTGGAGCTGACCTCACGTCTAGGCTTGAAGCCAACCTCCTTTATGCTAGTGAATCATCCTCCGTTGACAAGTTACAACTCCTCCCGAGGTTTTGTCGTCAGCCTCCTGTTCTTTTTTGATTCCCTGAATCCCAGCTAGTCGAAGCAGGAGAATTTAGCTTAGTTTTATTCCTTCATGCAGTTGAAGTAACTCCTCCTGGCATGTTGCAGGGATGTTGTCTGAGAGCACTTCTGACATGGATAACTTAGGAGAAACTGTATACAACATCCCTACTGCTATAGTAACTTCCATTCCTTCCTATAGTTACTTCATTCTGCTTTAGGCTTTTATTTTCTGAGTTATGTTTGAATGTGGAGTAGTTTATGTAACATGTTTATGGAGTTAGTATCTGGCCGGATGTTGTCCACTTTCTTGATTTACTAGGTTATTCGCCCATCAGATGTTTTCCCAGTATTACCTAGAACATCAGGTTTATCCCTGCATTTAATAAAGTCAATTTTCATTAGTAGGCTTGTTGGAAACCTTACCTACAATGTTCCTGATTTGAAGAAGTCCTTAAGTCAAAGATAAATACACTTTGTATTTGACACATTTATTTTAGAATATTACTTTCAGGTATTAGATAGCGGCCTATAATAGTGCTAGACTTAGTGTCATCAGACATAGTTTTGCCAATGTAATCCCTTATTGTGCAAAACACTATGTCGGCCTATGTTCTAGACTATACTAGATTTGTTACTCACTTATTATCATCAGGAAGAAAGGTCTAGCAAGTGAGCTAAAGCGAAGGTTCTAAGTTGAGAATGATCAGAAATTGACTAAGTAAAATATCATTTTGGAGAGTCTAAATATTGCCGAGTAAGGGTTTCGATATCGGCTTGAAGACCTTAAGCTTCAAGATGATATCGTCTTGTAAACTCTCAGCTATTCTCATATCATCTTCTTTAGAAGAAGAACGTCAATATCCAAAAATCATCTTGGTAATATACTATCAAAGACGATATTATCTTTACAAGGTTCAACTATACTCATATCATCTTAGAGGTGTTCAACAGATGTTTGGAACCACTTTATTGAAGGAAGAATTTAGCTTAGTTATTTATCGTCGAGGTGATCTCAATTGTCATGGAGGTCAAGTGAAGTGTCGTTAAGAACAAGTGAAATGTTGTCGAGGAACCAACATGACATTTCAGAAGTATAAAAGGCAGATATCATGTTAAATAAAAAATTTGACCTGATAAGCATATCTATTGGAACACGCGCTCTGCATCTCTCAGATTTGATAAATAGGAAATCCCAAGTTGTATTTGATCATACATATTTGGGTATAGTGTGAAGGTTTACAGGTATGAAGTCAGACGAGAACTCAAATCTTTGTGAGCTACTGTTGGCGCTAGTGATACCGTTGGGCCCTAACTCCGGCTATATGTCGACAAGACTTGCTCAAGTCTAAAGCAAATATCGTCTAGACATCATATCATCGAGATAACCTACCACTGGTGCTAGCTCTAATGCGGTGCGCTAGCAATATCGTCTAGACATCATATGTCATCGAGACAACTAGCATATCGGCTGAAAGGAGCATATCATCGAGAGCATATCATCGAGAAAGCTCCCACTGGTGCTAGCTCTAATGTGACACACGAGCAATATAATCTAGACAGTTTGTGTTGTCTAGATAACTAGAGATTCACCTAGAAGAGGAGCATATCGTTCAGATAATATCCTCCAAGCGCTACCACTAATGTGCCGCGCTATCCTGAATTACACATCAGCGATCCATATGCTCAATGGGAGGAAACGACGGGAAACAGAAGAGGAAATGTTGCTAAATGTTACTACTGCAAGAAGCCTAAATAAGTTTACACTCTGGAAGGACAATAAAATTATATATGAACTTCATTAATGAAGACATTTTCAATGTCATTATTTCACATCCCTCATCACCAGTCATAAAACATGCCAGTGGGACAGTGAAACAAGAAGTTGTCCCTAGAGCAGAGTGGACTGATGCTGAAAAGAAGGTGAAGACATGTGATGCCAAGGCCATGAATATTCTGGTATTAACTATGTGTGATGACATATTTCAGAAGGTTGCTGGCTGCAACTCTGCTAAAGAAATCTGGGAATCCCTTTCCAGATTAGTTGAGGGCAGCTTTGATGAATGAAAGGACAGAAAGTCCTTTCTCACATCCCAATATGAGAATTTTCAGAAAAAGACTGAGGAAAGTGTGGCTGAGATGCATGAAAGGTTCAACACCAACATAAATGAGCTGAAGGGATTGGAAAAGGAAATTTTTATGACAGAAATTAATGACAAGCTTCTTATGTGCTTCCCAAGCACACAAGACTTAAGAATCTGGGCTATCAGAGAGTTCAGATGTCATAGAGAAATATCCATAGATACATTGCTAGGTAAGCTCAAGTCCTATGAGCTCCTACTAAAAAGCAGGGCTGAGATAGAAGTAAAGTAGAAACTCTCAACTCCCAGGAGAGGACAATTGCTTTGAAGGCTACTGAAGTAGAGCCTTCCAGTTACGAGGAAGTGATGTTCAATATCTTGGCCAGAAGATTCAAAAGATGGGTCAAGACAGAAGACTCCAGAAGAAAGGAGGGGAGTTGAAGCAGACCAAGGTTTGATAAAACTCCGAAACATAAAATAATTTGTTTTTCTTGCAAAAAGCCTGGGCACATCGCATCAGGATGTCCTAATGAGAAAAGGGACAACAGCAACAAGAAGAAGGAGCACAAGAAAAAAATCCTTCAGGAGGAAGGATAAGAAGAATGGTAAAGGTTTCATTACTGAAACCTAGAGTGACTCAGAGTCTGAGTCAAGTTCCTCCTCATCTGACAATGATGAAGAGAGTTCAGCTGAAGAAGCCTGTTTAATGGATTTGGAAGATTCTATAGAAGAAAATTAGGTAACTATATTTGATGGCTTTGATTTCTCTTCAGAATTCTTTAATGAATGCTTTAAAGAATTTTGTCAAGATTATATTAACAGCCAAAAAGAACTTAACATACTTAGAGAAGATCTAGAAGACCTTAGGAAAGACAATCTATATTTATTCAACTCTGACTTAAGAAACCAGATGTATAGGATTTGGAAGATTCTATAGAAGAAAATTAGGTAACTATATTTGATGGCTTTGATTTCTCTTCAGAATTCTTTAATGAATGCTTTAAAGAATTTTGTCAAGATTATATTAACAGCCAAAAAGAACTTAAGATACTTAGAGAAGAACTAGAAGACCTTAGGAAAGACAATCTATATTTAGTCAGCTATGACTTAAGAAACCAGATGTATAGGAAAGAGAATGAAATAGATACATTAACTAATGAAAATTCTAATCTAAAAGAAGAGCTTACAAAGGTAAAAGCCTTTGAGGACTAACTCAATGGAAGGAGTCAAAAGCTTAAGTACATTACACAAAATCCCTCCATGAGATTCAAACATCTTGGTCTAGGAGCAGATCCATCCACCAACACATTAATCCCTAGCAAACCTGCCTGGGAAAATCTTATAGTGTTCATTAGATCAAGCATAAATCAACATAATAACAACTTAGGATTATGTGAAGAACAAAATAATAACCCTAATAAAATCACTGTATTCAATAGGGTTAATAATATTAATCAAACAAGAATTCTAGGTAAACACCCCTTAGAAAAGCCAATAAAAAATCATAAAATTCTTAATAAAAGGAATTATGCGTCAACTAGAACTCGATGATGTTTTAAAGATGCATCGATTGAAACTCGACGGAGTTCTGCATATGCTTCGACATTAACTCAAATCATGTACGAGAGTGCATCGAATTCTATTCGACGCAACTAATATTCTACATCGAATTATTATCGACTTAACTATGCGGACATGTCAAATTACACTCGACGCAACTCTAAAAATGTGTTGATTTCTTCTCGGCGCATGTTTCCAGCAAGAAATTTTCAATCATCTAGTTCTCTTTCTTTTATTCCAATTTACAGCTCTAGATGCTTTTATTGCTCAAAATTTGGGCACAAGACCAAACATTGCTAGCATAATAAACCAGCACTTCTTCACCTTAAGGGGTATACCGAAACACCAACCTACTCTTTCATAACTCCATATGATGATAGAAGAAAGATACCCCATCAAGAGAGGGTCTATACTAATGTTTAATTTCATGTGTAGAGAGGAGATTATTCTACCACAAACCAGCAGTGGTATCTGGACAGTGGATGTTCCATGCAAATGACTGGAGCAAAAGAATTGCTAGAAAACTACAAGGCCAAGGAAGGCCCTAAAGTAATTTCTGGAAATTCCCATTCTGGTCAGACCAAAGGATATGGTGTGCTCAGGATTGGGGAAATATCCTTCTCTAGGGCAGCTTGTGTTGAAGGACTTCAACATAATCTAATCAGTATTAGTCAGCTATGTGATGGTGAATACAAAGTTGTATTCACTAAGTCCCTATATCATATTGTTAGTTTTGCAACTAACCATATTATATTGACTGGATTTAGAAAGGGTAAGGTCTATGTAGTAGACTTTGAGTATGCTAAGTCAGAGGTGTGTTTGTTTAACTCCCACCTAGAAAACAATGAGTTGTGGCATAGGAGACTTGGTCACCTGAATTTTAAGACAATTGCTAAGCTATCCAAGCTTAACCTATTAAGAGGCTTACCAATTAGTAAGTTTAAGAAAGACAATCCTTGTATAGCCTGCCAACTAGAAAAGCAAACCAAGTCATCATTCAAACCAATTGGTAAGAATGATTCCCGTAGAATCCTATATCTGTTGCACATGGACCTATTTGGTCCTATCTCCACTCAAAGCTTAGCAGGCAAGTCCTATACTTTAGTCATTGTAGATGAATTTTCTAGATTCAGCTGGGTGTTCTTTCTAAAAGCTAAGTCAAACACCTTCAAGATCCTCTCAAGATTCATTAGACAGATTCAATCTGATTTCAATGCTCAGGTGGCTATGATCAGAAGTGATCATGGTACTGACATTAAAAATTAGTTAATTTGTAGATTCTATGAGGATGAGGGAATAAGAAAAAGCTTTTCAGCTCTTAGACCCCCCAACAAAATGGGGTGGCTGAAAGGAAAAATAGAACCATAATTGAATTAGGAAGGACATTATTGGCTGAATCCAATTTGCCAAAGTCCTTTTGGGCTGAGGCAGTGAATACTGCCAACTATGTTTTGTTGGAGTTACCATTG
Organism: Dactylorhiza incarnata; assembly: GCA_033032865.1. Taxonomy (NCBI): domain Eukaryota; kingdom Viridiplantae; phylum Streptophyta; class Magnoliopsida; order Asparagales; family Orchidaceae; genus Dactylorhiza; species Dactylorhiza incarnata. Next base: position 4,419,089 of record JAWHQI010000218.1, on the reverse strand, counting down.
TGATCTAGAAGTGGTCAAACATGTAGTCTCACTGCCAACGCGATATGAGCCTGCAGGGTCGCACATAAGAGCATGTGGAGAAGTTGGAAGATTGACTGTGTTGGTAAAGGTTACCAATCACCATACAGAATGGGGTCCGACAAATGTTGCTGTCGGAATTCGTCGAATATGATTCGTCGGAATTCGTCGAATATGATTCGTGGAAACTCGACGAATGCTGATACCCAACGAATTGTTCCAGAAACCCTAAACTCGGCAAATGTTGCTGTCGGAATTCGTCGAATATGATTCGTCGGAATTCGTCGAATATGATTCGTGGAAACTCGACGAATGCTGATACCCGACGAATTGTTCCAGAAACCCCAATTTTCTGTGGTCTGCGGATAGCGATTCTTTTAGGTCTGCTTATGCTTCGGGTATAAATAAGACTTGTTTTAAGGTTTCAATAGACGGTTACTCCACTAAGGAAGTTCAGCCGACGGAAGTGTTCTGCCTCTCGAACCCTAGTCGACGGAAGAAGTTCCGCTTCGCTCGCCTACGCAGATCGCATCGCCGGCGATCGTCGCCATGATTGTTCTTCCTGGAGCGAACCTAGCAGTTCGTGGAAGTGCAAGGTGCAGTCGTATTTCTCCCGGCTTGTGTGGACTGCTGCAGAGATGTAGACATCATTCTACGTAAGGACTCTCGCACAGCCGACGACAGGACTCTTCTTCTTGGAGCATCTCGGTTGGATTTGATCCAACTCCACTAAGGTAATTTATCCCTAGTAGTTTTGATTACTTCTTGATTCATTTTCATGGCCCGATCCGAAACTCTTTTGGGTTGTTCTCTTTATTTCCGCTGCGCCTACATATGATGCATGGTTATAGAAAACCCAATATGTTTCGAATAGAAGCCTCATCCACAAGACTAAGTTGAAGACTCCCTATGAGTTATTGAAGGGAAAGACACATATTGTCACGTACTTTAAGATTTTTGGGTGTACTTGCTTCATTCTTAACAATGGGAAGAGTCATCTTGCCAAATTTGATAAGAAGGTTGATGATGAGATATTCATGGGATATTCCTCATCAAACAAGGCCTATAGGTGTTATAATAATGGATCTCTCAAAAGTGAGGAGTCAATGCATGTTGTATTTGATGAAACTAACATGTTATCTATGGGGAAGAAAACTTCCACCAATACTATATTGTAGGAAGAAGACCAGCTAGCAGATCAAGTGAAAAGTCTCAGCATCATGGATCACCAATCAGATTGCCAGGACAAAGGCACACAAAAAGCTGAAAATGATTCAGATGAAGACTCTGCTGCAGATGAGGATGACATTAGAGCACCTGCTCTACCAGACACAGAGGTCCCTCTAGTGAATGAAAATGATGCTCCCACAGTCACTGAGCAAGAGGAAGTTCAGGAGGAAGTGAAGCCACTTAACAGTTCAACAAGAACCAGGATGACCCTAAAGGATCACCCTCAAACTCAAGTTATAGGAGATATGACAGTGGGAGTGAAGACAAGGAATCAAATAACAAATGAGACTATGCTGCAATGCTTTCTCTCAAAGTATGAGCCAAAGAAGTTTGAAGAGGCTGACAGTGACCCTCATTGGATAGCTTCTATGCAAGAAAAACTAGCTCAGTTTGAAAGGAACAAGGTCTAGTCCCAGGTTGAGAGACCAAGAAATTACCCGATAATTGGAACCAAATGGGTATACAAAAACAAAATGGACTCAATTGGAGCCATTGTCAGGAGCAAGGCCAGGCTTGTTTCTCAAGGATATAGGCAAGATGAGGGAATTGATTTCAATCAAACATTTGCTCTAGTGGAAAGACTGGAAGATATCAGGATGTTTCTTTCCTATACAATACATATGAAGATAAAGGTCTATCAGGTGGATGTGAAGAGTGCATTCCTAAATGGAACTCTTCAAGAAAAAGTATATGTGGAGCACAGGTTTAGTCAATCCATCTTATCCTTCTTTTGTTTATAGATTAGACAAAGCACTATATGGTCTCAAGCAAGCTCCAAGATCTTGTTATGAGCCCTATCCACCTTCCTTCTAGAACACTCTTTTGTAAGAGGTAAGGTGGATAAAACACTCTTCACTAGAGCACTTAAGAATCAGCTACTTTTAGTACAGATATATGTAGATGATATCATATTTGGCTCAACAGATCAAAAACTTTGCAAAAGGATCGCTGACCTAATGTAGTCTAGATTTGAGATGAGTGGCATGGGGTAACTATCCTACTTTCTTTGTCTTGAAGTAAAACAAACTGCAGAAGGCATTTTCATATCCCAATCCAAGTATACTAGGGAACTCATCAAGAGGTTTGGGATGGAAAATGCGTCTATCATGGAAACCCCCATGGCTACCAATACTGTTCTGGATAGAGATGAGAAGGGTAAGTCCTTTGATCAGAAGACTTACAGAGCAGCCATTGGCTCACTCCTCTATTTGACAACTAGCAGACCAGATATCATCTTTGTTACATGCATATGTGCTAGATTTCAGGTTGACCCTAAGGAATCCCATATGAGTTCTGTGAAAAGAATACTCAGATATCTAAAGGGTACACCTGAACTTGGCTTATGGTATCCTATAGAATCTGGATTTGACTTAGTAGGCTATTCAAATGCAGACTATGCAGGATGCAGGCTTGATAGAAAACGCACCTCAGGAACCTGTCAATTCTTGGGTGGTAGACTGATCTCATGGTTTAGCAAGAAGCGAACCTCAATCTCCACTTTTACTGCCGAAGCTGAGTATGTAGCTACGGGAAGCTACTTCTCACAAATATTATGGATGCAAAATTAGTTGTTAGACTACAACTTTTCTCTTGACAATTCCACAATATTCTATGACAGCTCTAGTTCTATTTCTATAGCTTCCAATCCTGTTCTCCACTGCAGAACTAAGCACATAGAGATAAGACACCACTTTATTAGGAACAATGTAGAGAAGGGTAAGATCAATCTTCAATACATTTCCACTGATATTCAAAGGGCGGACATCTTCACTAAGCCACTTGATGAATGTAAGCACAAGTTCTTCATCAATGCACTGGGAAAGTTCTTCATCAATGCACTTGATGAATGTAAGCACAAGTTCTTCATCAATGCTTGAATGAGATCTCTAGGACACCTTTATTATGTACTCAAACCTATTTTACATAGAAAGTTATTGCTGGGAAAAACAACAAATTTTGTAAAGAAAAATATAACTATTTATTCAGAGCCGCGTCGAATACAAATCGACGCATAATCAATTTCTATTCAACATTAGCTTCGAGAGCTGTCTGGGATAGTTCATTCGAATAGAACTCGACGTAGCATCGAATACATATCAACCCTTATATCGACATCATAGTTGTTGACTATATTCAGGGCTACGTTGATTTTTACTCGACATTACATTGACTTTGCAAAGCGCCCGCAAACTTCTTCTAGAAGCGACATCGACATATTTTGGCACGCTGAATTCATCTTTTTTCGACGTTGATTCGAATACAATCCTAAGTTGCGATGATTCGTCTATTCAAAGCAACTTAGGCATTTGCCTTTATTCTCTCCTCTAATTTCCTTTCAACTTCTCTCTTTCTTTTTAGTGCAAGTACCCACAGGTCATCAGTGGCTTCTCCTCCCTATCAAAGAGACCTTGTTGAAGCAATTGATCTAGCTTTAGAGACATTGGTGCCTCAATTCAGTTCTCTCTATCTTGATTTATCGAAATACTGTTATCGAAAGCTGTATGCTCAACATAGGAGGTTACAGAACCTCACTGCTCAAATCAAAGCCATTGATATAGAAGTAAGGTTGTCAGTTCTACCTACTGATGCCTTTATATCCTTTCTCAATGATATAAAGTTGGGGGAGAAGTGTTCCAGCAGGCCACCTAAAGATTTAGTATACACTCCAACTCCCCCTTGTCGTTTGTCTCTGAAGGAGAGCCTGCAATCACTTCCAAACTTCTTTTGCAACCTGCATTACTCTCTCCTCCATGAATTCTGCCTTCAATCCAGTGGGAGCCATCAAAACAGGGGGAAAGTAATTTATTCTCCAATGATAATGACTACCTCAAGAGTCTGCAGCTGTCTAAAGAATGGACTGAGTCACGTGTCCCTGAATCACCTGACTTCAGGCCCTACTCTGAAGAATCAATAATAGCACCATCTCCAATCAAGCATGCTGATCAGGTCCCTGAATCTGTTCCATCCTCTCCACCACCAGCTCAGCTCCTTCCTGATCCTACTCCAGAACCCACTCCAATTGTCCCAGCACCAACATTCAGAGGAAGAACTCCATTCAGAGGAAGGGGACATGAAATGAACTACAGAGGAAGGGGAAGAGAGTTCAAAGGAAGGGGATATGGAAGAGATATACCAATTTGGGAGAGATATACAAAAGAACAAGAAAATAATTCAGGAAAGACAAGTCTTATTACAAAACTTATGAGAAGGTTGAAATCCCTGAAAATAGAATGGAAGTATACACTGAACCAAACCTTGATAAAGGCCTAGATGAAATCAGAGAAATGGATCAATACGAGTTTGAAGCATCCCAAAGAGAGTTAGAAGAAAAGAGAAAGTTGTTTATTGAAATGCTAAAGAAAGGCAAGGGTGCTGTAGAAAAGGAACAACTAAAAGAGGCAATCCAAATCCCAAGCACTCTTTTTGATCCTACAAAGTATGTTGCTGCATATCCTCAAGAAATAATTCTTGAAAATAAAGGGCAACTTCATAAAGGAGGCCTTGGATGCGATCAAGATGAAGCAGAGTAGCTACCTCAAAAGAAAACGAAGATTGTATTCAAGGCGGTTCCAACTTCTGATAATCCACAATCAATATTCATTGTACCAGACCCTGATGCAGAAGAACTAAATCTAGAAGAAATCAACTTGATGACTGCTAAAATCTTTGGTCTGGGTATTGTGCTTTTTATTCAACTGTATATTTGAAATCACTTATATTATGTGTAAAGTTTGTTAAGATAAATATGGGGAGATTGTTGGGAAAAATCCCTTTGTGATTTATCTAACAAATTATCTTAAAGTGATTTCGTAATCTAGGATATATTACCCATGCTGTATAGAGAGGGTGATCTGGTTATTAGATGTCCTAGGATATCACACTAACATTAGAGTGTCAAGATCTATCCAAAACAAGCTCAAAATTCAGTTGAGTTAAACTTGCGTCGAATAGAAGTCGACGCAACTTCAACTACAAGTCAAAGCAACTTCGAATACAAGTAGAAGTAACTCATACTGAAGTCGAAGTATCAAGTGAAGTCGACGCAACGTCGAAATGAAATCTACGCATAAGGAAGAGCCTGTTGAAGCCATCTTAGAAGACGATGTACCTTCGATTTCAATTCAACACAGAAGATGAAGTTCAAGTACTAGTCTTCAACTCGACGGATGCATCGATTAGTATTCAATGCAACACCAACATCTGAGTTCAGTCAGAGCTAAGAGGAATTTGAAGCTGATTCTATAAGAACTCAGAGGTGCGACTAATAGAGTGGAAAAAGAAATTGATGCTACGTCGAATACAGTAAAAAAATGGAAGGTCTTCTGATGTCTTTTCTAATGCCTTTTCAGAAGGTATTTGGGGGCTATGGTCTGACTTCTAATGGCTCATTTATTGCTAATAATGGAATGGAGTGCTCCAGATAGACAGCAGGAATATTCTTGGAAGTTATTCAAATCAGATGGATGGGTCGGGAAACAGAAATAGTAGGAAATATTTAATGTCCAATGGATATTCTTTCTAAGGACATAATAGAAGATGAAAGAAATTCAAATACTATTAGACAAAGAATAAGTATACACAGGAAGGAAGAAAACACTACAATTATTATTATTATATCTCCTTCTTCTTCCTGAAGTTCTCTTAGATAGAAAACAAGAAGAAATCTGTACAGGAAAATAGGGATGCTGCTTCTTCTTCACATCTTACAACAACAAGCAAACTAGAATACAGAGATCACAAGGATCAACAGCTCATAACCCTTGCATTCTTCTCTACCATAAGCAAGGGTTCATTTTATACAGATCCTGAAGGACATAAAAAGCTTACAGCTGTAGAAGGATTCATACAACAGAATCCTCCTCTTCCTCTTCCTCTTCCTCTTCTTCTTCTTCTTCTTTACTTTTCTTCAGTACTTCTCTTCTTTATTATGTAACAGAGAAAGAGTCCTAAGAATCCCTCTCCAAAGGATTCAGTTAGTTCTAAGAATCTCCTTATCAAAAGACTCAGTGGTTCTAAGAATCTCATAATAAAAAGACTCAGTGTGTGGTTCTAAGAGTCTCCTTATCAAAAGACTCAGTGGATGGTTCTGAGAGTCTCCTTATCAAAAGACTCAGGCACTTATAGTGCATTCCTACCAAGGTGGTGGAAGAGTGGACAACCCACATTTTGGGGAACCACAATAAAACTGTATGTCTTCTGTGTTTGCATTTCTGTGATATCTCTTTACTTCTTAGTGTTTTCTGTGATTTTATTACCCACATGCTGGTATTGTTGACTGCATAGTTATTAGAAGAATTTTTATTGTGTGTGCAAATTAGGGTAAAAGTTTTAAAACTCTATTCACTTCCCTCTAGAGAAAACTCAGAGGGCATACTGTGCACTTTCAGAGGAGAACTCTTTTCCTCATTCAAGCACGAAGAAGATTTTCGGAGAACGCAGATGACGAACGTGAATCAAAGAATGATCGTGTGATCAAAGAACGTGAATCAAAAGCACCGTTCGCTCTTTGCCCCCGGAGAATATTTGAGGGATCCAACTTTAATCTTTTATTTTTTAGCTTTTCTTTTTCTCCTTTTTTTATAGTAGAAAAATTGATTGGGGAGGTCATCGGATTCCGGGGAGGAGTCCATGAGAAATCGACTGGGATGGTCGTCGGATTCCGGGGAAGACTCCATGGAAAATCATTCGTGAAGGGCGTCTAGATCAGGGAGATATAGTGGGTTCGAAGACCTTCCAGGTGGGAAGGGAGAGAGTCAGCTCGAAGACCTTTGGGGAGAAGGGAGAGAGCCAACCGGTCCTCAGGGGGAGGGTCGACATTGAAAACCCAAGAGTTTTTGATTTGTCACTTCCGATCTCCGGTGTCATGGAGATCTAGTTTTGTAATTGTAAACTCTAATTTAAGATTATAATGTATCCAATTTCGTTTTCTTACTTTGCAATTACATATGACTCTTGCTGTGTCTTGAAATAGTTTTTTATGTGTACTATGAAACAAACTTATGTAGGATGAGAATATGGTTTTTGTGAAATACCGCCAGCGGTAACCCTACCGCCCAACGCTATTGTCCAGAAAGTGTATTTTGGTGCAGAAAATTTTAAATCTCCAGTATATCGTTAAAACCTTTTTCACCCCCTCTAAGGGTGACCAATATATCCAATACGTGGTATCAGAGCAAGATTACTTCAAAAATGGACTAACATCCTGAAGTAAAATGGCCAACCATAATCACGCATCTATTAGTGGGGATGAAAGGTTATATGCCATCAATTCGTTAGGACCGCCGTTGTTTAATGGTGTGAACTATAAAGGGTGGAAAACTTTAATGAAATGATGTCTTATATATCAAGATATAGAAGTTTGGAATATAACTATAATAAAGCCAACTATCGTGTTAAGTAGGAATGGATGCTTGTAAATGCTAAATCTATGAATAGCCTATTTTGTGTGCTTGATAAAGAAATTTTCAAACTTATCTATACTTTGCCAACTGCTTATGATATCTGGAAGTTTCTTTAGATTACTTATAGTCTTCCTTCTACAGATGATGAACCTGAGCAATTTCTTATGGATCCAAGCAAATAACCAAATAAAAACTTGCTCATGGAGGAAGACATACCAAACACATCAAGCGGAAGGGAAAAATGTCAACTTGTCAATGGAAGCGGAAGAGGAAGATGCCAAAGAAACTTTAAGTTCAAATCATCCATCATCCAAAATCATTGTAAGTAAAAATTCACTTCTTGCTACAACATCTATTTTTACAGTGCATGTGCTAGAATTTGCGAGACGTAGAATTAAGAAATTGAAAAGTATTAATTCAAAACTACGTTTAGAAAACAAAAATTTGAAAGCACAACTTAGTGTAGAATCTATTTCCGATGTGTCTAGTTCTCCACGTTGAACTTAGGTGAAAATGTTGCACCTTGTATTGATTGTAACCCCATAAAAGAAAAATTCAAGATTATTGAGAAAGAACTTGTAACACCCTTCCAGTACGAATAATATAACAGTAGGTCCGGCCGGGACACCACGCCATACTAACCACACTAGCTAGGCGTTAAAAGGAGATATACAGAAAAGAACTACACCAGAGTATTCTAAACATAAGCGGAAGCATAAAGATTTAACATTTCTATTAGAATAGTCCACTATCACAGGAATGAAACAATAAAGTGTAGAGTTACGGCCTTAAGGCCTTACATTCCAAAACGTACAAAACTCTCTAAACATACATCGGCGTGCAGGCCGGCAAAAACATGAAAAGCAGAAAAGAGGCTGGCCTTTGAGGGCCAACGCAGCAAAAAGGGCCACCGCCCGCTATTTCCCGCTAGGCTCACCTGTACCTGCAAAAGAAGATTCCACCAAGAGGTGGAAAACAAAGCAACGGTCAGCATAGCTGACCAAATTATAACGACCCCACCCCTTTCTCGGGGTGGCGGAGCTTCTTCCCTGCAAACAAGTCGTACTAGAATAACCTAACTTCTGAAACAACATTCATAACCAGAACCTCCCTCTGACACCACTGTTGGGTTTTTCTAGAACCATACATCAAATGTAGGCGCAGCGGAAATGAAGAGAAACAACCCAAAAAGACTTGGATCGGCCATGAATATTGAATCAAGAAGTTAATAAGATGCTAGGTATGAAATTACCTTTGCGGGATTGGATCAAATCCAGCCAAGGTGCTCCAAGAAGAAGATTGCTTTCAGCGGCTTTGCAAGAGTTCCCACGTAGAATAATGTCTACGTTTCTGCAGCAGTCCACACGAGCCGGGAGAAGAAGACTACACCTTGCGCTTCCACGGATTGCTAGATCCGCTTCAGGAAGAACAACACCGACGACAATCGTCGGAGAGGAAGTCGACGGAGACGATTCAGACCGGCGGAACTCCTTCCGTCTAGGGTTCGAGCGAGAGCGGAACTCCTTCCGTCGGCTTCTATTTCGTAAGTACTGAGAACCCTAAAAGAAGTCTTATTTATACCCAAAGGATAAACAGCTTCTAGAAGAATCACTATCCGCAGACCACACAGCAAAATAGGGGCTTCTGTTACAATTCGTCGGGATTCCACGGAACAGAATTCGTCGAGTTTTCATGGGACAATCCGACAAATTCCGACGAATCACATCAGACGACAACATTTGCCAAGTTAATGCTCTCTGTGACAATTCGTCGAGATTCCACGGAACAATCCGACGAATCCCGACGAATCCGACGAATCATGTCAGACGGCAACATTTGCCGAGTTAAGGATCTCTGTAACAATTCGTCGAGATTCCACGGAACAATCCGACGAAACCCGACGAATCCGACGAATCCGACGAATTCTATCCGTGTAAACCCGACGAATTCAGACAGCAACATTTGCCGGACTTCCCCCATTCTATATGGTGATTGGTAACCTTTACCAACATAGTCAATCTTCCAACTTCTCCACATGCTCTTATGTGCGACCCTGCAGGCTCATATCGCGTTGGCAGTGACATTACATGTTTGACCACTTCTAGATCACAATGGTAACTCCAACAGTAAGGCCTTAAGGCCATAACTCTACGCCAGGGGCGCTGCCCCTTGGACCCCGTCAGGGGCTCTGCCCATAAGACCCCGCCAGGGGCGCGGCCCCTTGGAACCCCGCCAGGAACGTCTGGGATTTCGTGGTAATTTCTAATTGTTAGAAATTGTTGTCTCCTTAGCAGTAACCGTCCCTCAAGTGGTTAATGAACCCTTGTATTGTTTTGGATTTTGAATCCAACAATGAGAGACGAGCTTGTCTACTGCTTTAAGTTGAGTTGTCTTTGCATTTGTCCAATGCATGTAAATCTGAAGATTTGGAAGAGTTCTAAATGTCCAGATTTAGCCCTTTTGCCTATCAAAGGTTGATAGTCTTATGTTGTGCACATAAGGAATGCATGTGGATTTTAGAAAGCTTGTTTTTCTGTTGATGTGCACTTGATCAAATGTTGATCATGGTTAAGTGTAACCTATTATTAAAATTAAAATCCCTTCATCAAATATTAAGTGTTCGGATGCCTTCCGATGGATGACACTCTTCCTGCCTCGATCGATGAAGTGTGGGCTTGCCAAAGCAAGGTGCATTAATCTATCTTGGTAAGGGTGCGAGCGGATAATTGTGATATCCCACTGTCGACATCGGGTCTAACTTAACTAGGTGACCTCAAAGGTTGAGTGCCTAGGGGCATAGGGTTGGCATGCACCATATGATGGATGCGAATAAGGAGTTTGAAAGTGCACAGTTAACCTCACTAGATTTCTCTAGAGGGGGGGTGAATAGAGATTTGAAATATTTTGTGCAAAGTTAATATATATATATATGTATGATCACAGATTAGAGCTTCCCACACACACCAACAAGAATTAAAACAATAAAGCAAATGTAAGAAAGAAAATCCACAGCACAACACAAGAAAATATAGTGGTTCCCCAAACTTTGGGTAGTCCACTCTTCTACCCCCTTGGTAGGAATTCACTAACTTGCACTGAGTCTTTTGATAAGGAGACTCTTAGAACCACCCTGAGTCTTTTGATAAGGAGACTCTTAGAACCAATACACTGAATTTTTTGAAGAGAGATTCTAAAAACTCTTTTACAATAGTGAATAAGAATGAAAAGGAAAGAATGGAATAAAGCCAATAATGAATCTTCTTCCTAGCAAGAAGATTTGAAGCACAAGTTAAGAATTGAATCTTTCTTCTATAGAGAGAAGAAGATTTGTAGCCTTTCTCTCTTTTAGTGAGAGCAATCAGATTTTGCAGCAGTGATCAGTGAGCAGAAGCAGAAGTAGAAATGGATGAAAGTTGCTGCAGAGCTTTTTCTCAATATCTCTCTTTTCTTTTGGGAGCTTTTCCTCTATATCATAAAATGTGTGGTGGATCACTCTTCTTCTTTTTCCTGCCGACTTGCTCTTTATTTTATAGCTCTGTGTAATAAGATAGTACTATAGGAGAGGAATCAATTAGCAGCCAGAGATTTAGGTAGAGAGAAATATTTCCATAGCAGATTTAATCATAAATGGAAAATATTAATTTAGATTTCAAATAATATCCAAAACAGATTTCATCAATTTAGCCAAGAATCAAATAGAAGGAAAGAATGATTCAGAACGGCTATAAAATATTAACATCATTCTATATAAATCAGATCTTCAGAAAAGAAGGAAAGAGATCTGGCGCAGATTCAAATCTGTCAAACAAATCGACGTGCGTCGATTACTATTCGACGTAAGCGTCGAATTTATCTTAGCCCAACGTCGAGAGGGATATAAGGAATGTGCGTCGACAAAGGTGCGTCGACTTCTTTGTATGCGTCGACTAGAAATCAGAGTAGCGTCGACAGGACCTACGTCGAAATCTTCCTAAAGTTACTTCGACATATCCTGAAGAAGACGTCGACTCTATTTCGACGTAGCGTCGAATACCATTCGACGCATATTTACTTTGTCTTTGTTATTCATTCATAAAACTCTTTCTTTAACTCATTTCTGGGGGTTAAGAGAAATCATTTTCCCAACAATCTCCCCCTATTTGTCTTAACCCTTTTTAAGGAGAAATTGTCTTAGCATAAAAATCAACTCAGCATATAATTTGAAAAGATAGGAAGTATGTCACTTAATCAAAAGTGAAATTTAGAGAGGGAGATCATATAAGCAGATATTCCAGAATCATATAGACAAATTTCATATTTATACCAGTTCTTTTTCAATAAAATATATATCAGCATTGTTCTCAAATACTACTCAGGTGGTGTAGGAGGAGTCTTTCTTTTTCTTTTGAAGACCTTGGTGGGTTGCTCATCAGCAGTTAGTATTCTCAGCTCCCCCTGAGTTACAGCAGTTGGCTCCCCCTGAGTCCCAGCTTCAGTTAACACAACTTTTTGCTGCTCTTTTTCATTTGCAGCTGTATTCACAAACTCAGCTCCCAGTTCCTTGATTAGTTCATCAGTTAGTATAGCTTCCAGCTCCCCCTGAAGTTCACCATCTATCCTTACAGCCTCATTTTCTACTCTGTTATCCTCCCCTTGTAGTATTGTCACTTGTTCTGCAACCTCTCTTGCTATGCTGAGTACCTCTATTGTTTGTTCATAATTAAGAGGCTCAGGTACTGTCTCATTCCCAAGGATCTTGTCAGAATTTTGAGGAGAGGACTTGTGAGAGAGAGATTTAGGATTGGAAGGTTGCTCTTCATCTAGATTCTCCCCCTTCTTGACCTTCTTGGCTAGGGAGGTTAAGAAAGACTTAGTCACTCTAGAGGAAGAGAGAGATGACTTTAGAACTTGCACAGAGGCACTGACCCCATCTATTTGGGTGTGCATGTGAAGGATGGAGGAATGAAGTTGGGAACAGTGCTCATCTAGCATTGCTTGGAATTTTTCAGCTGCTGATTTTATGCACTGAGTGATGAGAGCCTCAGTGGATGTAGATGATTCTTGGTGTGAAGGGTGTGAAGGAGATGGAGGAGGAGTAGATAATGAGTGTGGAGAGGTGAATCTATCATCTGGAGGAGGTAGAGGAATAGAAGAATGCTGAGCAAGGGATTGAGGTGGTATTTGTGTGGATGATGATGGGAGAGAGGAGAGATTTGTTTGAGGAGGTGAAGGAGTCCTTTCAGGAATGGAACCAGGCTTAGGGATTTGCCTGGCCCATTTAGAAAATAGGGCTATGGACATCCTTTTTCCTGGAGGGATGGGAATTCCTTTTGACCTGCAGAGGTCAGGGAAGGAATGGAAGAGAACCTGACTCATGATTCTCATATAAGCATTTTCTTTGTGGTAATATTTGGAGGCTATCATTTTGAGAAGACAGCTGGCCCAATCCACCTTCTTCTTCAGCACAAGAGCCCCCATGATGTTCAGCTGCTGTTTGGGCACTGCATCATGGGCTGAGATCTTGCACAGTAGAACTTTCCCTACTATATCAGCCAACAGCCTATATTCATCAGAGAAGTCTATCTTTTTCAGATGGATTGGTCTTTCTTTTGAGAATTTCATGGTGATGAGTAATTGCTTGACTTCATCAGGTGTGAGCTCAATGGATTCATCACCTAATAGGGGAATAATTTTATACTGGTTGAGTCATTTATAAAAAGCTTATTTTCTTTTCCTATTTTATTGAAATGAGGGTGACATTAGGATATACCTGATGGGAGGTCAAAGGTGGCCCTAATGTGGTCTGCAGAAATGGAGACTGGAGTCTCATAGAGGGTTCCTTGGATTTCTCCTTGTTCGGAAACCTGAACATGAGTTATGAGCTCAGTGAGCTCAATTTCCAGGAGCTTGCATCTAGTGGAGATGAGCTTGTTCAGTCCTGCTTCAGTGAAGAGAGAAATGATGCTTTTATAGTTCTCTGCTGCTGCTTGGAAGGATTCGAGGTCGATGTCGAAACCCGAGTTGATTTTGGGAGCCATTGAAGATTAGAGAAGTAAGAAGGATTGGGTAGACAACGGAGCACGGAGGATAAGAGATGCAGAGAAGAGGAAGTTTCTGAAGAGTCTTTTTAAGTCAGGTGAAGCGTCGAGACAGGGCTCAATTCGAGGCTTTTTCGGTATTCCAGTGGATGTGACCAAAAAATATTCTAAAGTTGCCGCCCTTTATCATAAAGTCGACGTTACGTCGAGTTGAATTCGACGTCGGGTTTAGGGTTTTCCATCGACGTATGCGTCGATTTTAATCGATTTTGGTTTTCGACGGTGCGTCGATTAGAAGTGACCCAAAAAAAATCTTTATTTCTCTTTATTTCTTTCTTGGCCTAATGTTTTCTAAGATAGTTTTGAACTAGATTTTATAGAGAGTTTGATTAATTGTACCAGCATTGCTTGGTAGTGTGGCCAGCTTTGTTACATACATAGCACTTGATTATCCTAGTATTAAGGGAATTTAAATTTAGAGTATGATAAATGTTTTGGTTAGGATAAAGATGTTGATTTGAATATAGATGGGATTTTTGGTTAAGATTAATATTTTGTTTGGGATTGAAATGTTTATTTGGACAAAATTTATGATTAGGATGACTGGTTCCTGAATGAGGGTTAGGATGAAAGACTTTTGGAGAGAATGTATTGGTGCGTCGATAACTATTCGACGTATGTTGATAATTGCGCTGATTTGTTATCGACGTATTCCTCAGATTGCGTTGATCTGGTGTCGACGCATGAGGAAAGTTGCGTCGAATTGATGTCGACTTGTCTTTATTCAAGCGTTGAGTAGAGGTCGAGGCATCCGAGAGGTTACGTCGAGAATAAGTCGACGCATTATCGTGCATGCGTCGATATGAAGTCGACGTATCTGTGTCTTCACAAATTTTCATTTTGCCTTTCTCTATTTTTGCTCCTTTATGTGTTGTTCTTCTTGGATTGATTGTTTCTTCAGATGAAGTATGTGAATCATCAGCTGAATAGTAAGATGTTTCATCAACTTCCTTGGTTCCTTTTTCTCCCTTATCCTGTGGGTCTTTTTCTTGGTTTAACAAATTTACAGGTTTAGTGAATTTTACAGGGCTCATCCAAGCAGGTTTGTTGGATGAAGTTAGGCTGATTGAAGGATCAGCCCCTAGCCCAAGATGTTTGGGTCTTAGTGTTTGTTTTTCAGTAATTTCCTTAAGAGTTTGGCTTCTTATTTTTATTGACTCTTCAAAAGCTTTTGCCTGGGATATTTTATTCTTAAGGAACTGATTTTCTATATTAGCCCTTTCTGTTTCCTTCTTTATTCTGCTAGCTATTGATTCATAATCTTTAGAGGAGTTAATTTCTATGTTTTTCTGATTTTTAGCTACAATGATTTGTTCTTTTAGATCCTCAATTTCTTGATTTGTTTTTAGGTGATCTAGGTACATTTTCATAAAATCATTTTTAAAGCTATCACTTTGAAAGTCAATATCATCAAACATACTTACCTCATCCTCATTCTCAGATTCCTCAATGAGAATGAGGTTCTTTTCTTTTTCATCATCAGAGGATAGATCTTCTTCTGATCCTGTTTCACTCCATGATTTATCATCAATCTTTGTATTTTCAAGGGCCATCAAGCAGATGTCTTCTTGTCTGGATCCTTCATTGTCACTTTCAGAGGATGAACTATCCTCAGAGTTTGTTTCACTCCAGGCTTCAGCAATGAAGCCTCTTTCTTTCTTCTTTCCCTTTTTCTTCAGATCTTTCTTTTTCAGATCCTTCTCTGTTTCAGCATTCTCTGGACATTCTGGGGCAATGTGTCCAGGTTTTCTGCAGGAATAGCAAATTATTTCTTTAGTAGGTGTTTTGTCATACCTTGGTCTTGACTCCCTCCTTTTTGGTCCATCTTTCTTGACCCATTTCTTAAACCTTCTGGCCAAGAAACTGAATAATTCTTCTTCAGTGACAGGGGTTCCTTCTTCTGTTGCCTTTAGAGCAATGTTCCTGCTTTTTGAGGAACTTGGGGTGTTTTCTCTTCTCTCCTTCTCCTCTCTAGTTTTCAGCAACTGCTCATAGGATCTGAGTTTTCCTAAGAGAGCATCTGTTGAGATCTCTTTTTGTCCTCTTGTATCTCTTATTGCCCAAATTCTTGAGTCCCATGAACTAGGGAGACTCATCAGTAATTTGTCATTTATCTCAGTGAGAGAGATTTCTCTATCCAAGTCTCTGAGTTGATTGATGATCAGACTAAATCTGTCATACATTTCAGAGATGCTTTCTTCAGCCTTCTTTTGAAAGTTCTCATATTGAGAGATCAAAAGGGCCTTCTTGTCTTTCTTTTCATCAGCACTTCCTTCCACCATCTTTGTGAGGGCATCCCAAATTTCCTTGGATGATTCACAGTCGACAACCTTTTGAAAGATATCATCTGAGAGAGTTGAGACAAGTATGTTCATGGCTTTTAGATCATGAGTTCTTGCCTTCTTCTCATCTTCTGTCCATTCAGATCTTGGAACAAGTGTTTGTGTGATGTTGCCATTTGCATCCTTTCTATAGGGCTTTGGTGGACCTGTTACAGTAATATTGAACAAGTCAGTGTCAATGGAGTTCATATAGATTCTGATTCTTGTTTTCCAAATTGCAAACTTTTCAAGATTGCACATTGGTGGTCTGGTGGAAGCATAATCTTTGATTTGTGCCATGTGAAAAATAGTTTTGAAAAATATATATATATGGGGTAGGACCTTTTTGATCAAGGAGTTATCCTTTTTAGATCAACCTCCCTCTGATACCAATTGAAAGTGCACAGTTAACCTCACTAGATTTCTCTAGAGGGGGGGTGAATAGAGATTTGAAATATTTTGTGCAAAGTTAATATATATATATATGTATGATCACAGATTAGAGCTTCCCACACACACCAACAAGAATTAAAACAATAAAGCAAATGTAAGAAAGAAAATCCACAGCACAACACAAGAAAATATAGTGGTTCCCCAAACTTTGGGTAGTCCACTCTTCTACCCCCTTGGTAGGAATTCACTAACTTGCACTGAGTCTTTTGATAAGGAGACTCTTAGAACCACCCTGAGTCTTTTGATAAGGAGACTCTTAGAACCAATACACTGAATTTTTTGAAGAGAGATTCTAAAAACTCTTTTACAATAGTGAATAAGAATGAAAAGGAAAGAATGGAATAAAGCCAATAATGAATCTTCTTCCTAGCAAGAAGATTTGAAGCACAAGTTAAGAATTGAATCTTTCTTCTATAGAGAGAAGAAGATTTGTAGCCTTTCTCTCTTTTAGTGAGAGCAATCAGATTTTGCAGCAGTGATCAGTGAGCAGAAGCAGAAGTAGAAATGGATGAAAGTTGCTGCAGAGCTTTTTCTCAATATCTCTCTTTTCTTTTGGGAGCTTTTCCTCTATATCATAAAATGTGTGGTGGATCACTCTTCTTCTTTTTCCTGCCGACTTGCTCTTTATTTTATAGCTCTGTGTAATAAGATAGTACTATAGGAGAGGAATCAATTAGCAGCCAGAGATTTAGGTAGAGAGAAATATTTCCATAGCAGATTTAATCATAAATGGAAAATATTAATTTAGATTTCAAATAATATCCAAAACAGATTTCATCAATTTAGCCAAGAATCAAATAGAAGGAAAGAATGATTCAGAACGGCTATAAAATATTAACATCATTCTATATAAATCAGATCTTCAGAAAAGAAGGAAAGAGATCTGGCGCAGATTCAAATCTGTCAAACAAATCGACGTGCGTCGATTACTATTCGACGTAAGCGTCGAATTTATCTTAGCCCAACGTCGAGAGGGATATAAGGAATGTGCGTCGACAAAGGTGCGTCGACTTCTTTGTATGCGTCGACTAGAAATCAGAGTAGCGTCGACAGGACCTACGTCGAAATCTTCCTAAAGTTACTTCGACATATCCTGAAGAAGACGTCGACTCTATTTCGACGTAGCGTCGAATACCATTCGACGCATATTTACTTTGTCTTTGTTATTCATTCATAAAACTCTTTCTTTAACTCATTTCTGGGGGTTAAGAGAAATCATTTTCCCAACAGAGTTATTCACCAACCATACAAGAGTTGCATGAGGATGCAATTGGCAAGCGTTGCCTACCTAAATAACCGCATTATGAGAGGAACGCCAAAGCGGACTCGTGGTGTTGGTGAAATACGGATCTTGTCCACTAAGAGAGTAGCTCGCATGGACTCTCCGAATTGATAGTGAGGGCTATCAATTTGAATAAAATAGTGGGAGTATTTAATTGAAGTCCAAATTAAAATAAATTGTATTTTGAAATTAAGGTGCTGATTAAATTCTGCATGAATTCTTGTAGAATTCCATGGCAAGTGGTTCACATTCCACCTTGTCCCTGAGAGCTATCCTTGAGAAGGACAAGCTTAATGGGACAAACTATATGGACTGGTATTGGAACCTGAGAATTGTTCTCAGGCAAGAGCGAAAGCTCTATGTCTTGGAAGAAGAATCCCCCGAGGTGCCGACCGGGAACTCGTCCCGTGTTGATAAGGATGCTTATAAGAAGTATACCGATGACGCCTTAGACGTCGAGTGCCTTATGCTTGCCACCATGAACTCTGAGCTTCAGAAGCAACACGAGAACATGGGGTGCAAGGAGATTGACGAGCACCTAAAGAAAATGTTTCAAGGGCAAGCTCGTCAAGAGAGGTTCGATGTCACGAAGGCCTTATTTCAGTGCAAAATGGGAGCTCGAGACTCGGTTGGTACTCACGTACTCAAGATGATTGGGTATATAGAGAACCTGGAGAGACTGGGTTTTCCTCTGGGTCAAGAGTTGGCCACAGATCTTATCCTGCAATCGTTGCCGGATAGTTATGAGCAGTTTGTCTTGAACTACAACATGAATGAAATAGACAAGACACTGCCCGAGCTCCTAGGCATGTTGCGAACTGCCGAGATAAACATGAAGAAGGCCAAGCCTGCTAGTCCCATTTTGATGGTACATAAAGGCAAGGGTAAGGCAAAGGGCTTCAAGAAGACGAAGGTGGGACCTAAGTCACATCTTGAGCCCAAATCTTCTGCGCTGAAAAAGAAGAGCACCGTGAAGGAAGGGAAATGCCACCACTGTGGCAAGGCTGGTCATTGGAGGAGGAATTGTCCTTCGTACATTGACGGTCTGCGTAAAATGAAGGGAGTTATGACTTCCGCTTTGAATATTTACGTTATAGAGATAAACCTTTCTGCTCCTTCATCTTGGGTATTGGATACCGGATGTGGTTCTCACATTTGTACAAATGTGCAGGAACTGGGAAGGAGGAGATTGCTGAGTAAAGGAGAGGTGGACCTGCGCGTCGGCAATGGAGCAAGAGTTGCTGTTGTAGCCGTAGGGGTTTACCGTCTTTCTTTGCCCAGTGGGCTTGTAATAGAACTTAATAATTGTTATTATGTTCCGGCTATAACTAGAAACATTATATCCATTTCATGCTTAGACATGATTGGATTTTCTTTTATAATTAAGAACAATTGTTGTTCTATATTTAAGAATGATGTTTGTTATGCTGTAGCTCAATTGTTTAATGGTCTTTATGTTTTGAACCTAGACCATCCGATCTATAATGTAGATAATATTAAAAGACTAAGAACAAATGACTCAAATCCTACATATCTCTGGCATTGTCGTTTGGGCCATATAAACGAGAAGCGCATATCCAAGCTCCATAAAGATGGACTATTGGAATCATTTGATTATGAATCATTTGAGCGATGCGAGTCTTGTTTATTAGGCAAGATGACTAAAGCCCCTTTCACTGGTTATACTGAGAGGGCTGAGGATCTCTTGGGTGTTGTACATAGTGATGTATGCGGGCCCATGAGTTCTATGGCTAGAGGTGGGTATTTCTACTTCGTTACATTTACTAATGATTTCAGTAGATACGGATATGTGTATCTTATGAAGTGCAAATCCGAAACTTTTGAAAAGTTCAAAGAGTTTAAAAATGAAGTGGAGAACTAATTGGGTAAAAAGGTTAAAGCACTCTGATCTGATCGAGGTGGTGAATACCTGAGTCATGAGTTCTGTGATCATCTGAAAGAGTGTGGTATTGTATCACAGCTCACTCCACCTAGGACACTGCAGCATAATGGTGTGTCTGAGAGGAGAAATCGTACTCTGTTAGACATGGTACGGTCGATGATGAGTCATGCAGACTTGCCTGTTTCCTTTTGGGGTTTTGCTTTAGAGACTGCTGCAATAACACTGAATCGCGCTCCAACGAAAACGGTTCTAAAGACACCATATGAGATATGGACTGGGAAGCGTCCTAGTATGTCATTCATTAAAATTTGGGGCTGTGAGGCATACGTACGACGTCAAATGCCTGACAAGCTGGAACCCAAATCAGATAAGTGTTATCTGGTGGGATATCCTAAGGAAACGAAAGGATATTACTTTTACCTACCGTCTGAGGGCAAAGTGTTTGTCGCAAGGACGGGTGTCTTCTTGGAGAAAGAGTTCTTGTCAAGAAATATGCAAAAGGTAGAACTTGAAGAAGTTCAAGAACCACAAGTAGTGAATGAACCAGAGTTGGATTCTGAGCCAGGACTACAAGATGTTGTAGCTGGAGAACCTGCTCAAGAGACACAAGTCCTACGTAGATCTGGTAGACCAAGAATTGAGCCTGAGAGATATGGATTTCTCGTGTCTCAAATAGGTAATGTGTTGCTTATGGATCATGATGATGAACCAGCGACCAACCAAGAGGCTATGAATGGACCGGACTCCGACAAATGGCTTGAGGCTATGAAATCCGAAATGGACTCCATGTATACAAACCAAGTTTGGAACTTGGTGGAACCACCTGAAGGGGTAAGACCCATAGGGTGCAAGTGGGTCTTCAAGAAGAAGACCGACATGGATGGGAATGTATAGACATTCAAAGGGCGACTGGTGGCTAAGGGTTTCAAGAAAATTCATGGTGTTGACTATGATGAGACCTTTTCCCCTGTTGCCATGGTAAAGTCCATTAGGATATTGCTTGCTGTTGCTACGTATTATGACTACGAGATCTGGCAGATGGATGTCAAAACGGCTTTCCTAAATGGAAACCTCCTTGAGGAAGTGTACATGACACAACCCGAGGGTTTTGTATCCCCAAATCAAGCCACTAAAATATGCAAGCTGAATAGGTCCATCTATGGATTGAAACAAGCCTCTAGAAGTTGGAATCTTCGTTTTGATGAGAAGATCAAAGAGTTTGGTTTTGTCAAGAATGAAGATGAACCGTGTGTTTACAAGCGAATCAGTGGGAGCATTGTTGTCTTCCTGATATTGTATGTAGATGACATACTGTTGATCGGGAATGACATACCTACCCTGAAAGTTGTTAAGAACAACCTAGGGAACTGCTTTTCTATGAAGGACTTGGGTGAAGCGACTTACATACTCGGTATTAAGATCTATAGAGATAGATCGAAGAAGTTGTTGGGTTTGACCCAGAGTATGTACATTGAAAAGGTGTTGAAGCGGTTCAACATGCTTGAGTCCAAGAAAGGATTTTTGCCCATGTCTCATGGTGTGAATCTCTCTAAGGACCAGTGTCCAAAATCTTGTGAAGATAAGGACCGCATGAAGTTGATTCCATATGCTTCGGCAATTGGGTCAATCATGTATGCAATGTTATGTACTCGACCCGATGTCTCTTTTGCTTTGAGCATGACTAGCAGGTATCAGTCTGATCCGGGTGAATGTCACTGGATAGCCGTAAAAAATATCCTGAAGTACTTGAGAAGGACTAAGGATGTATTCTTGGTGTATGGTGGAGAGGAAGAGCTCGTTGTAAGTGGTTACACGGATGCCAGCTTCCAAACTGATAGGGATGATTCGAAGTCTCAGTCAGGGTTTGTGTTTTGCCTGAATGGAGGAGCTGTGAGCTGGAAGAGTTCCAAGCAAGAGACAGTTGCTGATTCTACAACTGAGGCGGAGTATATCGCTGCGGCAAACGCAGCGAAGGAGGCTGTATGGATTAGGAAATTCATCGGCGAGCTAGATGTAGTTCCTAGCATTGTTGGTCCCGTAGTTCTCTACTGTGATAACAATGGTGCAATTGCACAATCTAAGGAACCTAGATCCCATCAGCGCTCCAAGCACATACTTCGGCGATTCCATCTTATTCGTGAGATTGTCGAACGAGGAGATGTGAACATTTGCAGAGTGCCGACTGAGGAGAATATTGCAGATCCACTGACAAAGCCTCTCGCGCAGAGAAAGCATGATGGTCATACTAGATCAATGGGTATACGATACCTGAGTGATCATCTCTAGTGGGAGTCTTGTGGGTTGCATGTAAAATATATATATTCTGTTGGCTGTTTATTATTCATATGATGAATAGTGTACCAATTATTTCCTTTTACAATTAATGGCAAGTTCTTTTATTACGATATACTGTTTCTATATGATAGAATAAAATTCGTGATAAATACCCTTAGAATGTTCGCTTCCATAGGACATCAAGTACGTGACTTGAATGTGAGAGCCTATGATTTCGAAGCTTCATTCTTAAAAGGTCCCTGGTCGAGGTATCATCGTAGAAGCTAAGGGTGATGATGATACATTAAGACTAGCATGTGTGTTGACTGATGACCGGTTCTCACAGGTCATGATATTGTGATATCAAGTCATCACGTGGGTACTTGTTAGTGAACAAGTTGTACTGGACAGACCCAACCTGAGACTACTTTGTGGATTGTTACTTAAAAGTGTCACAAGTAGGTCTCATTTGACAATGGTGTTGTGGTCCTTTGACCTGAAGTCACAACATTCATCGAGTGAGGAAGAGCATCCTTTGATGTCATCTAAAGTCTTCCTTGAAGAAGGTTGATGATAAGGGTGGTCGTTGGGTACGTTACGAATCATTTGGGTGTTTGGGTGTGAGCAGATATGGGATTTGTCCTCCTATATAACAGGAGTTGCATCCATGGGCCCCTTGGTGGAATTGGACTGAGATATGCATGGCCATGCTTGGTAGAGTCAATATGTGATATTGAGCTCACCATTCTCTGGAAGTCCGTTCTAGATCAAGAAACTTGGATTGAGCTATTATGAGGGTGACACGGTCCATGCCTCTAGTTCTTTCCGGATGTAAGGGACAAAGGGACAAAGACAACGCTGGAACATTAGTCATAAAGGCTTATGAGTTATGAACTCTTATTGCTTGGGGAGCAATGATGCATTGCTAGATGCCGCTCATTGTTTGTGAGGTTTTTGTTTGATACTTTCAAGATCAAGTGGGAGACTGTTGGAGTTACCATTGTGATCTAGAAGTGGTCAAACATGTAATGTCACTGCCAACGCGATATGAGTCTGCAGGGTCGCACATAAGAGCATGTGGAGAAGTTGGAAGATTGACTATGTTGGTAAAGGTTACCAATCACCATATAGAATGGGGGAAGTCCAGCAAATGTTGCTGTCTGAATTCGTCGGGTTTACACGGATAGAATTCGTCGGATTCGTCGGGATTCGTCGGATTGTTCCGTGAAATCTCGACGAATTGTTACAGAGATCCTTAACTCGGCAAATGTTGCCGTCTGACATGATTCGTCGGATTCGTCGGGATTCGTCGGATTGTTCTGTGGAATCTCGACGAATTGTCACAGAGAGCATTAACTCGACAAATGTTGCCGTCTGATGTGATTCATCGGAATTCGTCGGATTGTCCCGTGAAAACTCGACGAATGCTGTTCCGTGGAATCCCGACGAATTGTAACAGAAGCCCCTATTTTGTTGTGTGGTCTGCGGATACTGATTCTTCTAGAAGCTGTTTATCCTTTGGGTATACATAAGACTTCTTTTAGGGTTCTCAGTACTTACGAAATAGAAGCCGACGGAAGGAGTTCCGCTCTCGCTCGAACCCTAGACGGAAGGAGTTCCGCCGGTCTGAATCGTCGCCGTCGACTTCCTCTCCGACGATTGTCATTGGTGTTGTTCTTCATGAAGCTGATCTAGCAATCCGTGGAAGCGCAAGGTGTAGTCTTCTTCTCCCGGCTCGTGTGGACTGCTGCAGAAACGTAGACATTATTCTACGTGGGAACTCTTGCAAAGCCGCTGAAAGCAATCTTCTTCTTGGAGCACCTTGGTTGGATTTGATCCAATCCCGCAAAGGTAATTTCATACCTAGCATCTTATTAACTTCTTGATTCAATATTCATGGCCGATCCAAGTCTTTTTGGTTTGTTTCTCTTCATTTCCGCTGCGCCTACATTTGATGTATGGTTCTAGAAAAACCCAACACTTACATTCCAAAACGTACAAAACTCTCTAAACATACATCGGCGCGCAGGCCGGCAAAAACATGAAAAGCAGAAAAGAGGCTAGCCTTCGAGGGTTAACGCAGCAAAAAGGGCCACCGCCCGCTATTTCCCGCTAGGCTCACCTGCACCTGCAAAAGAAGATTCCACCAAGAGGTGGCAAACAAAGCAACGGTCAGCACAGCTGACCAAATTATAATGACCCCACCCCTTTCTCGGGGTGGCGGAGCTTCTTCCCTGCAAACAAGTCGCACTAGCAGCATGTAGTACTATAAGGAAGGTGCAAACTACACAAGGTGAGGTTTCAAGCACAATCAATTTTCTAGGTGTACCAACAAATAGAGTTGATCCAGTGAATGCACATGATGTTGGTTGGGTTCACCTGAAGGTTCCCCACAACCGCCTAAGCAATGCATGAGGCTAATCATAACATAAATCCAAAACCATGATCGTGGGTTCTCACGACCACACGTAACCAGCTAAGCTAAAGAGCTTAGTGAACGCTTGAGCATTTACCTATTGGAGGAACCCTCCCAAACAGGTTTATCCCATGATCACACAGCGTCCCAAGGTTTCCCCCTCTCGCCGATACGCATGGTGCGGGTTTGGTACAAGCTTGTGCCCGTTGCTAAAATCATCGCGTTAACAACAACGATGCAGGTGTAGCTTTACTTCGGCCCGTTCGCAAGGAAACACCGATGGGTGTTCCCAATCACAATAAGTTACGCACCTAAACCAACCAAGTGGACCTAGGCTTCACTAGAACAACCAACGAAGGAGGTATACAATGACTCACTTCAATTTCATTGTGAAGGTTTGCATTCCACCACTCTCCAAGCAAGGAGCTTTCATTAGGATCTTCACACGACGCCTAATCTCAAGTCCCGCGATAATATAGATGATCTCACGGAGTCATTCTTCGGCACGCATTCTAGGCCTAACCTAAATGCAATGTCGCAAATCAAGCATCACCGATTCGGGCTCACGGCCACGAATAGGCTTCACACACAATGCCTAAATCCGCACGACTACCGGATTTCTAAATGCAATATGCCGGGGACGGACACAATCGACCCAGAGTTCCGAAGAACTAGAGGAAATTATACACTTCACCCATTTCGTGAAAGGGAGTCCTCATGCAAGCATAGAAAAAGAAAGAGAGGACAAAGAACACGTCCTAAGACCAGGAGAAAGAATCGTTACCCTTGGAGCTCTCTTCCCCGCCATAGATCTGAGATTCCAATCGGAGGGAAAGAACCGCATCGGGATGCACATTCCTGATCTGGAAATGTCTCGCGAATCGGAGCTCCGGAGCTCCGTCAATGGTGGAATATCCTTCTTCTTCCTCCTTTCCCCTTCTTCTTTCTCAAGCTTAGGAGAGAGAAAGGCCTAGAAATTATGAAGGAATAACCCCTCTCCAAAGCCCTAAAACCCTCCAGCAAACCCTCTCGGCCGTTGGATCGATTTCCAATACTTTTGATCGGCCGGATCGTCTTCTCCGCTCATCTTTACGGAGCAGAATAAACAGGGCGCACGATCACTGGCACACGACCAGTGGTCGTGCGCGAAGAGGAGAAATGGTCGTGCGCACTGCTTTGGACAGTGAGTGTTCTGACAGCTCTCTTTGCCTTGACAAGAGCGCACGATCACTGGCTCACGACCAGTGGTCGTGCGCGAAGAGGAAATATGGTCGTGTGCACTGCTTTGACTGAGAAATTTCAGCCTACTCCGAGCGCAGCACTACCACTCCGCCTACCTCGCTGAACTACAATTTTTGGGGTGTTACAGAACTACTAAATGCAAAAGAGCATAGTAACAAATTGATTAATGAAAATAATGCTCTAACACTTAAAATAAATTCATTAGAAGATTTTGAGCAAAAACTTTCAAATAATAAAAAATCTCTCATGTCAATTATCAATCAAAATCTCAAAAGCCTTGCTCCCCAAAATAAGAGTGTGTCTAAGAAAAGGAGTGAACATGGCAGACAACAAATTATGAATCAATCATCTAATGATTATAGTTGCCCACTCTTTCAACAATCAACTCTTAAGAATGACTACAACTCTTATAAATATTTCAAAAATAACAATTATTGGATTCATTGTGATTTGCTACATAATTCTAGTTTAAAAAACAATTTCAACACATATACACCTTCAACGCATTGTTTTTCAAATAATTATCACTACATGAAGACTCCACATAATAACAATTTGAATTTGAAAGATAAGTATTCAAAGTATGAATGGAGACCCATACTCAAAAATGACACATTCACTTCACTTGAAAGGGCACATTCATACTTGTCTTCCAAAAAATCATCACGATATATTTGGGTACTCAAAGGAACCGCCACACTTGGTCCCATTTGGATGCCGAAATCTCTTATCCATTAGTATCCACCAATTGCATGAAGTAGAAACAAATTAAAATGAATTACTCAGTAATCTACTTCACGATGTGCTTAGCATTTTTTGTTTTCGTTTTTTTTGTGTTGATTGTTTTGTACTTTGTTGAGCCAACACTTTATGGTTACTTTATATATTTTGCGATATGACTTATCCATATTAGCTTAAATTCTATAATGAATTAAATATAATGAGATTGAACAAAAAGTCATATCATCTCAAGTGGCCAACTTTTCTCATTATTCTAGCATCGATGTTAATGAAATCAACTGCCTTTGCTATTTAAGTGTTTCTCTTAATATCACTAATAATTGAGTACTAAATTTCTTAAGAGATATTATCTAAATTAATGAAGTTATTTTCAAAAATGATTTTCAATGATTCATTAAGGTCTTAGGTTATAAAATTTAATACACAACTTTTTGGGTATTTCAAAGATTTCTTTAGTGCATTAGATAGCCCCTAATATGCTAAAACATAATCAAGAGAAATCGGAATAAAAGAACCACGAGAACCATGCTCTTTGCATGAATATTTAAGTCTCTGTTTGATACCGCCCGTCGATAACCCTTACCACCGACGGTAGTCAATTTTCTTGAAAATTCCAATTTCGTTAAAATTATATTGTCTGAAAATTACTCTACTTCTAAATTCACTATTATTTTCTGCTTTCAGAAGAGTTTGATATAGTTTGAATCATCATATTTAAATTAAAAATCAAAGAGAAAATTTTCAAAATAATTCATAAATTGATGTGCTTCACTCTAGTCTGCATACATCTCATGTTATGTAGACCCTAGAATCAATCCTGTACCAATAAGTACAAATCACATAAAAATATCGCATCATTCTAGGTCCATGAAACATATTTGCTTTTGAATACATGCAACTTCTTCTTTAATATAAATTAAATTTTATCATATCTGTCATAGCTTTGCACATTCTACTCAAACTCATCATTCTAGATTCACCTCATAGTCTACGTTCAATTGAATATCAATGCTAATCTCTTTAAGGCATGCTATGATAAATTAAGAATAAAATATCAAAATATTAAGAATTTTGATAATCATATATTTTTATGTATGAATGAAAAATATGTTTAAGACTAAATCTAATATTCATCATACATAGAAATCATTGTTTATGTCTTTGTATTTAAGCTCAAAAGATTATGGTATGCCTATGATCATTTACCCATGTCAAGTGTCTATCAATAGCGGGGGGCATAGGGTTGTGTACATTAGCGATGCTAACCTGTAAACCATATCTTGTCCTTAACCAGGGACGGTTCCAGCGGGGCCTTACGAGGTACTGGGGGAAAAGAGTGTTTGGTTGAGAGGGTTCATTTGTATATACATGGGAGTAACACCCCAACCCACGACATGTGTGCAATTCCTCATGCCCATCTGTCACTTAGTATGTGGCTAGGTTGGACATATAGCTAGGGTATTTTAATCTAAGGCGTTCTCTTATTTTTATCACCGCATGATCATTACTTCACTCTTTGATTATTTATGTCAGGCCTATTTGGGTTGTTTGAACATGTCCTTTCTTGTGTTTGCATATTTGATATTTTTTTTTAGCTTACATGAATATGAAAACACAAGAAATTCATATATAACCTTCTTGATACCTTAGGCCTAAATTATAAAAACCGCAACTTTTTTTCATGATTTTTTAAATTTTTTTGTGATATCTGGTCTCTCTCCTATCTAAAAACACGTCTCAACAAAAATCAAAATGAAAAATCTTCATAAACCATGTTTTCCATGCAAAAGAGTAAATATTTGTCTACTAGTGTCCCACGTTTGTACTAGAACCGGCGGTAGCAATAATATCAATTTTGCTTGTTTTTCTTCTTCATTTTTATCTGGCATAGAAAATCATTTCTACTAGGCTCTTTAACGACTCCTATATTTTTCAAATCATTAATCAATTTTGAACATAATTTTAAAATAAATTACAAAAGTACAAAATAAATTCAAAAACCAAAAATATGTTTTGTTTTAAATGTGTGTTTTTGTTTTGGTTTGAAATTTAAATTATTATAAAAAAATTTATGAAATCACTAGGTTTGGACATGCATGACTTGTGTGTAAAGCTTATAAATTACTTACAATGTTCAGATTTAGGATTGTTGAATATTGATTGCTTTGTATGCTTTTTGTCATGATGTGTCTCAATCTATTGGTAGTTGCAATTGAGTACTATTAGATATGTGATGTCTGTTTATATGCCTCTAGGTATGTGTGAGGATTTAGGTAAAACAATGACAATTCACGATACACACAACCTTAGAGATTGCACTCAAGTGAAAATTTCAAGCTTACATGTTAAGACTCATGATATTATTGTGTATAAGACGCTATACATGACTTGATCAATCAATATCACATAGTTCATTTTTCATATATAAAGCTTAAAACTTTAGGACAAAATAATATTGCTACGGTTATTGTATAAAAGTTAAAGTGTATTTATCTATGTGGATTGATTTTGATAGATTTGGTGACCTTGCATAATGATGAAAATATAAAATTGATAGTGCGCAAGAGAATAAAAATTATATACTATCAATAAAGTTAACAAGGATACCCCCAAGCACAACTCACTCTCCTGATAAGTCTTCATGAGCATTGTGAGTTTGAGCACCTTAGTGAAACAAATCTCATCGATCTTGTGCAAAAACTGAAAAAATATGTTAGTGCCCTTAGCTCTAATCTTGGTATTGTGTTAATTGCGGACGTGACATAATTTCTCACATCATTTCTCTTGTGTTAGCATATATGTTTACTGAAATATAGCATGTACTAATGATAAATTCTATTTGATGCTACACTTACACATGTCATTATTTCGTCTAACACTTCCATGCATAAGATTTGGACTAAAACTGCATTACACGTCTATCGCACAAATGTACGGATATACACGATTGCTATTCATGACACATACAATGGTTCTTTGTATTAACTATATAAATCTCATAATATTGTACAAAAAATCTTGTGTATTTAGATTCGAGTGCCTTGTCCAAAACTTATGATTTTGTTTTTATATATAACTAGTGACGTAACAAGTTTTTTTTAATATAACTGGTATTCTGATTCCTTAGTACTTTACACCATGTTTTTTAATTCTTTGATTTTATTTTTTTGGGTGCCCTGTCTTTACCTTGATTATCTTTATGTGCGCATTTTGTTTTTACATGCTTAATACACTGCAACTCTCATAAAATTTTGCAAAATAGATCATACCCATCCCTTTTGCTAATATCAAAGGGGGAGAATGAGTTCATGAGAACTAGTCATGTACTAGTCAATCTAAGGGAGATCACTTGTAAGGGGAGATAGCACATTGATATGGGGGGCACATATATAGGGGGAGTCATATCATTAAGGGCACGAGCACGATTCAAACTTACATGTCTAATCCTATTATATTAACATGTGTTTGCTACATGTTTTTCTTATTACACTATACCATGCTCTATCTTGGTTTATATCTCATGATCGAGATTTGCTATTATCAAAAGCGGGAGAGTGTTGAAACATTTGTTCTGCCTCTCTCAGGTTTGATAAATAGAAAATTCGAAGTTGTATTTGATCATACATGTTTTGGGTATATTATGCAGGTTTACATGTGTGAAGTCAAACAAGAACTCAAATCTCGGTGTGCTACCGCTGGCGCAAGTGATACTTCTGGGCGTTAGCTCCGGCTATATGTCTACTGGACTTGCTCAAGTCTAAGGAAAATATCGGCTAGACCTCATCGAGACAGCATACCGCTGGTGGTAGCTCTAATGCGATGTGCTAGCAATATCATCTAGACATCTTATGTCATCGATATAATTGAAGTATCAGGTGGAAGGAGCATATCATCGAGATAGCCTACCGCTTGCGCTAGCTCTAATGCATCATGCTAGCAATATCGTCTAGATAATTTGTGTCATCTAGGAAACTGGAGATTTGGCTATAAGAAGAGCATATCTGTTTGCCCGGAAAGCCCGCGATCTAATCCTTACAGAGTAAAATGGCAGTTTCAGCGGTCTCCATCTTTCGTTATCGCCCAGATCGCAAGCCATCCGCCCCGCCAGTTTTTTCTAAGTCTCAAGCGGTCAAACCAAGCGAGATCGCCGGCCCGGGCGATCTGAACGTTTTCTTTATTTCTGCTATTTGCACCCCTCTTCCCTGCCCTGCTCTTTTGTATCCAGGGCAGCCCGTAGTTTTTAGTTCTGATCGTTTGGGCAGCCCCCACGTCTATAAATAGAGGGGTAGGGGTACCTGAAAAAGGACTTTTTGCTCCGAGGCTCCAGCTTACAACCTGTGTAAACGGTCTCATTTTTCGTGATCATTTTCCTGTGATCATTTTCCCTCTTTCCCAGCATCTTCGGTCTTAGTAACCTGCACTTTGCAGTTTTCTCCCATCCTTCTTAGTGTGAATTTTGGAGGTACCATTTTTGGTACCAACAAAATGAACACGCGACCTTCAGATTCGAAGTGTCAGGTGAAATTCGTAGACTTTCAAGATGGCTGATCGCCGCAGAGGTCGTCCCCTGCGATCTCCCAGCACTCCCCCTTCCGATCACAATCCATTAGAAGCGCTTGAGCGCCGCTTCGAGCTTAGTGTTGAGCAAGCTCTCCGCGAGGCCCCGAGCTAGGCAGGAGGCCGCCTCTGTTGAGCAGGATATCGCGCGGTCTCAGCAAGAGGCCACTCGAGATCGGCAAGAAGTCGTCCGGACTCAGCAGGAGTCCGCGAGGCAGATTGAGGCCATGAACCAGGTTCTGGCCACAATCTCCCAGAGGATTCTCCCTCAACGCCCTCAGGTCGCCACTCCTGACCGCATGGCAAGCGGTAACCAGTGCGATCACCCCAGTTTCCAGCCCGCGGCTCCTCAGCGATCTCAGCATGAGGAGTTCGCCGCCCGCCATAATTCTTTCAGAGCCGCACCCCAGGCGCCTTCGGCTCAGACCCTGAATTTTGAAGAGGAGTTTGCTTATCCTCAAGCTCCTCCGGCTCCTTTTCTTGCTCCTCAAGGACCTTCTGAGTTAGGGGAGCCTTCTCCATTTACTGATGAAATTCGTCGGGATCCGATTCCTCAGGGATTCAGAGAGCCCCGCCTTCCTGTGTACTCAGGAGAAAGCGACCCAATGTCCCATCTTCAGGCCTTCGAGTCTGCTGTTGCTCTCAGGATCATTTCGGATGGAGTGAAGTGCAAGCTGATGGTCACCTCCTTTGATGGGTCGACCAGGGAATGGTTTTAAAAGTTGCCCTGCCAATCTATCCCGAGCTTTGCTGCCCTGAGGCAAGAGCTCCTCCTAAGGTTTGCCACCGCGAAGAAAAGGAAGAGTTGTCCTGCGACCCTCTTCAAGATTAAGCAAGGGGACAATGAAACTACAACACATTTCATTGACCGCTTTCAAAAGGAGATCCTGGGAGTCAGAGATATGGATCCCGAGCTTTATATGGTAGCTCTGATTAGCGGCCTGCAGGAGGGCCCTCTGAAGTTCAAAGTCACCACCAAGGAGCCTGGCTCCTATCAGGAGTTGATTAGCGTGGCCAATCGCTACATAGAAGGGGAGATTAATAACCCCACCTATGTGAGCAACTTGACCAACAGGGCCACTCAGAAAGGCTCTGCAGGATTCTACCCGGGTTCATCTTCCTCAAAACCTCGACAAGAGCTTCCTCCTCCAGCTCCGAGAGGTAAGAACTATCGCAACAACCGCTTCAATTGAGGTAATCAATCTTTCCTGCCTCAAGGTTCATTTCTTCAAACCCTTCTACTCCTGCTCTGCAAGTCACCCTAGTCCACCAGATCCAATACGCCCAACCTCCTCTTCTGCCCATCCCTTCACTCTACAATGAATCCCAAGAGTCTTTTACAGACTTTGGTGTTTCTATGAGTGAAGTGCTCCAAATCCTCCAGAAGCAACCCTTTTTCAAAGGGCCAGCTCCGCTAAACTCTGACCCAAAAACAAGGAATCCTACTCTCTACTGTGAGTAACACAGAGATAGGGGACACTTGACAGAGGATTGCAGAGCTCTCCGCCTGTTCTTAGAGAAGCTACTGAAGGAAGGTAAGCTCCGTGATCTCATTCAGAAGAATGATTCTGCCAAAGCCTCAAACTCCAAGGCTAAGGATGTAGCGGAGGTTCACTGGGCATGCGAAGAAGTGGACGATGTTGGCCATCTTGGCAATATCAGATTTCCCAATGAATGCGTGGATGCTAATGATGAGGGTGCCTTGGGCAACCTTTTCTACATCCACGGAGGTGCAGGTCCAGAGTCTTCAAGGAAGGCAAGTCTGAAGAGAGTTTACCAATCAAAGGTTGCTGCCACCTCTTTAGCCCCGGTCCGAGGGATGGTCACTTTCGGAGATGAAGACCTTCCTCAGACTGCGAATCCTTTTGACGGCTCGGTCGTCATTAAAGCTGTAATAGAGAATTATACAGTGGAAAAGACTCTGATAGATACAGGAAGCTCAGTCAACGTGCTCTTCAAACCCGCCTTCGAGGCGTTGAAGACAGGTAAACCACTCCTATCAACTGAAGGACCTCTTTATGGTTTTCAGGAGAGAAAAAGGAGGTAGAAGGGCTCGTCACTCTCTCCGTAATTCTGGGAGGAATAGTGAAGCTGGTCAAATTCATAGTCGTTGATGCTCCTAGCAGCTACAACGCAATCTTCGGAAGACCCTTTCTGAATGGATATCAAGCCATTGTTTCCACCTATCATCAAGCGGTGAAGTTTGCCTTGAATGGAAAACAACACCGAATCAGCAGCGATCCAAGGAAAGCTAGGGAGTGCTACGTAAAGACGGTCAACATGATCGTGTCATCTCCTCCCCAAGAAGTCATGATGGCTGAACCAGTTGAAGTTCCTGAACAAGTCCAAGCTGCAGAAGAAGTTGAGGAGGATATAAGAGATGGAGTTCACTTGGAACCTGCCCAAGCAACTCAAGCTGTTCGGATCAGCGAGGAAGATGGGAGCAAGAGCCTCTCCATCAACGCTAAATAATCTGAAGCTGACAAGAGTCAGCTCATCTCTTGTCTTCTGCAAAATCTAGATATCTTCGCTTGGTCGGCAGATGACATGCCTAGAGTGGATCCGGATGTCGCTTGCCATCATCTCAATATTGACCCAAACTTCACCCCGATCCAGCAGAGGAAGAGGTTTGTTGCAAGCACTCTTGCTCACCCTATCCGTGAAGAGGTGGAGAAGCTCCTGAAGGCGAAGTTTGTTCAACCAATTCAATACCCTGAGTGGGTATCCAATGTTGTAATGGTGAAGAAGTCAGGTGGAAAATGGAGAATGTGTGTAGACTTCACCAAACTCAATAAAGCTTGCCCCAAGGATTGCTACCCCTTGCCTCAGATTGATTCTTTTGTGTATTCTGCGGTAGGTTATTCTCTTATGAGTTTTTTAGATGCTTTTTCATGTTATCATCAGATCAGAATGCATAAACCGGATATACCTCATACTTCGTTTATCACAAATGACGGTTGCTTCTGTTATCTCGTAATGCCTTTTAGGCTAAAAAATGCTGGAGAAACCTACCAAAAAATGATGGATACAGTTTTCAAGAATCAAAAAGGAAGAAACCTTGAGGTATATGTCGATGACCTCTTGGTAAAAAGCAAATCATTCTCTTCTCATCTTAGTGACCTCTCGGAAACTTTTGCAACCCTTCAGACTTTTAATATGAGGTTGAATCCGTTGAAGTGTGTTTTCGGGGCAAGTAAAGGAAAATTTCTGGGTCATCTCCTTACTCCAGAAGGGTTAGAGCCCAATCCTGACAAAGTTAAAGCTATTTTGGAAATGCCACCTCCCAAGTCCTCCAAAGAAATTCAGCAGCTAGGAGGGAGGATGGCAGGCTTGAGTCGCTTTATCTCTCGATCAGGGGATAAGAGTGCACCTTTCTTTAAGACCCTCCGGGGAGGGGCTAGGTTTGAGTGGACGAAAGAGTGTGATGATGCTTTCAATCAGCTTAAAAAGCAGTTAACATCAACTCCTCTGCTCCAAAGCCCGCGAGAAAGAGAAGATCTTTTTCTGTATATGGGAGTTGGAATTGATGACATAAGCTCTGTTTTGGTCCGAGAGGAGAAGAAGAAGCAATTTCTGGTTTATTATGTGAGTCGAATCCTAAAAAATGCGGAGACTCGCTATCCTATTCTCGAAAAGCTAGCCTTAATGCTCGTAACTTCGGCAAGAAGATTAAGACCATATTTTCAAGCTCATTCGATTCTAGTCGTCACTGATCTTCCATTAAAGAATGTCTTGGAGACACCGGGAACATTCAGGGAGGCTGGCAAAGTGGGCAATAGAGCTCAGTGAATTTGACATATCTTATGTTCCAAGGGTGGCAATCAAAGCTCAAGTTTTAGCAGACTTCATGGTGGACGCCAAGGAAGTTGAGTCGGAGAAGGGGCTCGGAGTACCCCTTGCTTGGACAATCTTCGTGGATGGAGCCTCAGGAAGAAATTCTTCCGGAGATGGAGTTGTCTTAATCAACCCTAATGGAGTAAGATTAGATCAGGCGCTGAAGTTCTACTTTCAAGTAACAAATAATCAGGCAGAATATGAAGCTTTGCTAGCCGGTCTTAAGTTTGCTAGATAGCTGGGGATTGATGATGTCAAAGTCTTCACAGATTCTTTGGTGATGGCTTCTCAAGTGAATGGATCTTTCAAAACTAGAGATAGTATTTTAACGCGATATCTAACCCTGGTAAAAATCGAGGTAGGAAAGTTCAAAAGCTTTACCATTGAGCATATTCCAAGGGGTGAGAACGTGGAAGCGGATGAGTTGGCAAAGTTTGGACTTCTCTCGGGAGGAACAACTTCGGAATTGTTTCGCCCAGCAATTGAAGAAGGAGAGGTTATGGAGATTGATCAGCATCCGTCTTGGATGGATCCATTTGTTCTGTATCTTTCGACTGGAAAGCTCCATTCAACGGTAAAGGATAGGAAAAGGTTTAAACGGAAAGCAGCTAACTACTATCTTGTTGCAGGAGTGCTCTATAGAAGAACTTTCCTTTCACCATTAGCACAGTGTGTTTCAGAAGAGGAGATTCCAATGGTCCTTCAGGAGGTTCATTTTGGAGAATGTGGAAGTCACTCTGGGGCTAGGACTTTGGAGAAAAGAATTCTGAGGCAAGGCTATTTTTGTCCCCAAATGAGGAAGGATACGGAGAAATTTGCTAAGAAATGTGTCAAGTGCCAGAAGTTTGCTCCTCTCCAGAATCAGTCGGCTCAGCAACTCAAATCGATTGCAACCCCGTGGCCGTTTGCAGTTTGGGGAAAGGATTTGATTGGGCCTTTTCCCATGGCAAGTGGGCAGCGTCGATATATTATAGTCATGATTGACTACTTCAGCAAATGGATAGAAGCCAAAACATTGGCCAAACTTACTACTCAAGCTGTGAAAAATTTTATTTGGGGGGAGATAGTATGTCGGCATGGAATTCCGATAGCAATCATCACAGATAACGGTTCTCAGTTCAATAATTCAACTCTTATTAATTTATGCGATCAAATTGGCATTGAGCTACGTTTCATTTTTGTGCATCATCCTAGAAGCAATGGGCATGTAGAAGCCGCCAACAAACTTATCATAAATCTTTTGAAAAAGAAGGTAGAAAATCTCAGGGGCAACTGGGCAGAACAACTACCTTCAGTCTTATGGGCCTTGAGAACAACTCCAAGTTCTGCCACTGGAGAGACCCCTTTCAAATTATCACACGGTTCCGAAGCTCTTATTCCAGTGGAGTTTGAAGTAAAAAGCCCAAGAGTGTTACTAGCACAACAAAATCAAGCTAACTGGATGGAAGAAAATGATGAGGAGCTAAAATGTAGCCTTGACTTAATTGTGGAGTTAAGAGATACGGCAACCATCAGACAAGAGGAGGTGAAAAGGAGAATGGCGAGGCTATTCAATAAAAATGTGAGAACCAAAGAATTCGTTGTTGGGGATCTGGTCTTGAAGAAAGTAGATACAGCAGCAAGAGCCGGTTCAGTTGGAAAGCTTAACCCAAACTGGGCGGGGACGTTCGTGGTGAAGAATGTGCTTAAGAATGGTGCTTATCATCTCCAAACTCATGAAGGAGAAGAATTGACTCATTCATGGAGTGGAGATGATCTCAAGCTCTTCTTTTCTTAAAAGTTCGTATTCAATTTGCTCATTCTCTTTCTCACTTTTCTTCTCTTAAACATCATGCAAATATCATTGAGACATTCACGATGCACATAATGAATGGCATGTCCCAAAAATAAGCTGTTTTTTGAAAGCCAAAAACCTGTCATTGAGACATCGACGGATCCTACTTCATTTCCCCTCGGCTTGTTAGCTTGATGTGTAATTCTGCCAGGACTACAGATGTCGGGGAGATTTCGAATCTGTGTAGCAGTGGCTCGCCAAGCTCGAGCGGTGAAGATTTAGGATAACGGGTCCTTGCTGACATCTGGCACACCTCAGCGTATCAAGGAGGTCTAGGTGGCTGGCTTAACTCTATCATGCATTGAGAAGGACATTGTTACGATCTTAATGATCTTTCAGGGAAAGCAATGTCGGTGTAGCCTCCGCGGCATGACCACACCTGCCCTACTGATCATTTTGGTCCGTAACTTTTGGATACTCGTTGAAGCGTGGTTAGGTGAGGGGCGGTCGGAAACATCTATGACCGTCGCCTAAACCTTGGATTGGCAAGTTTGCAACAAACTCGGTGACCCTTCGGGGAAAGCAATGTCGGTATAGCCTTCACGGCATAACCACACCTGCCCTGCTGATCATTTTGAGATCCCCTTTATCCTCCTTTTTCTTTCTACTCTAAGGCCCCATTTATCCCTTTGTACTGGGATCAGGCGGTCAGACATTTATGAGACCGCATATTCTCCTTTTTTCTTCAAAATGGCGATTTGTGTTATTTTTGATTGGTGGCTTGATCCCCTCCAAGACTTGGATATAACTGATCGCCAATACGGATCTTTTAAAGGAAGTTTAGAATCGGTCTTGATTTGTTGTGATCGCCAGATGGTTTTCATCTAAAGCCTAAAATGTTTATCCAAGCGTCTTTTATGTGAATCAGGTATCAAACGGTCTGGTTGTAACGAGATCGCGAACTCGACACTTCTTTATTGATTAAAGATTGCACAGAATATTCATGAAGATCTATCATATTTTCAAATTTGAAATTGCTAGGGGATTCATTGATCCTGGATTATCTTCAGTTCGCGGCGGTCTGAATGCGATGAGATCGCTGGATTATCATCCATAAAGGCCTGTTAAAAGGGGTAATCGGAGACCGATAGATAATACTGTTTTTCCCATTATTTGTGGTTTAATTATACTGAGACCGCAGTACTGTTATCTGCTGGGTAATAATCTGAATTGCCAAGAATTCTTTAGTTTGCCTAAGAGCTCGTCAAATTCAGATCGCATGGAGATCGTCAAGATTCAGATTATCTCCAGTTTGTTCAAATCTCTTTAAGAAGCGGTCTGTATATTTTGTGACCGACGAGTTATTACAAAGGAATACCTTGTTTAGTCATTAAATGGTAATCTGAGGAATTGACAAGTTATGGTAAAATTCATTCTATTCGCGATCTGATTATGCCGAGACCGCAACATTACCTAATATAGAATTCTGATGTTTCTTCAAACTCTTCATTATCCTTGTTAGAAATAATCAACAAGGCCAAGCCTTGAAATATATAATTATTAATTTAAAATCTTCATTTCAACTATGGGTCAGAGATTGCCAAAACTCAAGCATTGAGATCGAATGCTGAGTCAATTTTTATAAGAGCATGACCGCATACAATTTAAGTTGTGATCGATTTATCTAAATAGTACAGCGAAAACAGATACAAATGAAAGAAATTCAGTCATGAACAAAATAATATTCCATTCATTTCAAAAAATTACAATGTCGGGCGCGGTCATTGACCGGCGATTACATCATTTTTCTAAAGCAAATCAATTTCTTCTATTTCTTTTTCTGGGGAGACCGCTCCTCTGATGAAGAAGTTGAGCTCTCTGAGGACACACTATCACTATCAGATTCCCTTGATCCAGAATCTGAGGCCGCTGCCGAGCTCGTCTCCTCGCCCTAGAAAACACTTCCACTAGGAGAAGTGAGATCGTTTTTATCTTGGCTACCAACGACCTCGATAGATTCATCTTTGGTAGTCTCTGCGGTTTTCGATTCCTTAGCCTTTTTCTTCTCCTCTGCCTCTTCGATCATTTCTGCGATCTCAGGAAAGAGATCGGCAAAAGATGTATCCTGGAAATCGGCAGTGAGACCGCCTTTTTCGCGAAGAATATCAATCGTCTTGTTCGATGCATCTTTGACATGAGTATATAGAGATTTGAGGTAGTCAGGGTTATGGATATCATATGCAGTCTTCTTGAAACTCTGAAGAAAGAAAATGTATCAGATCGCAGCGGTCAAGGTAAGATAACATTTAAGATCGCATTTTCTTTGAATACTTACATCAAAACGATCTTGCAGACGCTCTGCATGCTTCAGAGATGCGCGAAGAGATCGCCCCATATGATGATTCAAAACTGTGCTTCGGGCGGTCAGTTGAGCGCATACATCAGGGAGATCGTCGATCCTAATCCTTAGAGCTTCATTAGCATTCCTTTTCCCATAGAGGGCAGACGTGACCGCAAAAGCCTGATTAGAAAACCTCCCTCCCCAGAAAGGAAGATCGGTAGACACCTTCAGAGACTTTCCAGTCTCACCCCATTTCAGCAAAGGCTTCCCCTTGGTGTCTTTCACTTTCTTCGCAAAACCCAAAAGGGGAAAGGGCCCCTCCTCCAGATCGCCCTCCTCTGCGATCTCCTTCGCTTTTCTCTTGCGATCTTATCGCATTCGTCTTTCGCGCTGAGTAAGGACTTCACCCTTCGGCGTCACTGGATCGACTTCTAGGATCGCGAATCCAGCTGTAAAAAGAAAATAGTTGTTTAGAAAGAAAAATTCTATTAGAAAGACCGCAGGAGATCACAAAAATTGTCGCTTACTTTCTTCCGGCAAGACCGCAGCAACCTCGGGCCAGATCGCCAGGTAATGATTCAGATCGAATCGTTTCCCTGCCAGCCATTTCAAGACTGCAAGTTCCTCCTCAGGAACAAGTTTTTCCTTTCTAAATATCTTCTCTGCTCGCGGAGAAGGCCGGCTGGTGAGACCGCCGAGGTCGCCCTCAAAGACCAGATACCTCTCAGTCCAGAGAGGAATTTTGTTCGGAAGATTTAGAACTTTATTCCATTACAACTGAGATACAACAATCCTTTGAACTCTTCTTTATTCTGACCCTCTTTTAACACCTTGACAGAGAAAGTTCCTCTGAAGATCGACATTGTGAACTTTAACTTTACCGATCTCAAGTAGTTGATAAAGATACTCATCAGACCGATCGCGTTCGGTGGAAGCTGAGCTAGAACGAGACCGTAATAGTCCATCATTTTTAACATTTCCCAAGGGAGGGGAATTTGAAGACCGTAGGCGAAGTGATCGATCGGGATGATATATCTGCCCTCATCCCCAGAATTCAAGCCTTCACCTTCAAATGGAACTCTGATCGCAATCTTATCGTCGATCTTATACTTGTCAATAAAGAAAGAGTATTCCTTCTCCGAAATTTGCCCATACTCGTGATCGGAGTCCAGGAAGACCTCAGCAGCCTTGGAGCGCGCGGACACCATTTTTTGAGATCGCTGGAGTCAACAATATGAAGAAAACTCAAGAAGGATAGAATAATGATCCAAGAAAACAACTATTTATAGAAAGAGAAAGGTGATTAGGTAATGATTGTACTTCGCAAGATCGCCCTGCAAGTAATTCAGATCGCCAAAAGCTACAAAGCTAACAAAGCTCATACAGAGATCGCAAAATATATTCCACAGCATAAAATCAGAATATCATAGAACATCATTAAGTGTATTTTACAGACCCAAGAGAAAAAATAGCATTGTTTCTAAAAGATCGCTAAATGCAAAAATAATGAGCTGCGATCTCATTTTCTCTGGTCCATTCTTCTTCCAACGAATGCCGACACGTCCTGCATTTTGTTGACCGCAGTCCATGCAGATGCCAGACTGTGATTGGCCACCATGGCAGCCCTATGGATTTTAGACATCTCGCGGTCTACTTGCTCCATAGGGATTACCACAATGTCCGCCGATCTCTTATCTGGGTGACCGCTGGAAGGACCAGCCTTCATTGACATTTGAGGGCCACCCCGAATGGCAGCGATCTCAGTAGTAAGTGCAGCAGCCTTCCCTCGATAGTATTCGGCATCTTTTTCAGCCTTACGAAGTTTTTCTTCATATCCTCCCCGAATCTGCTTTTCTTTAACTTCAAAATTTGCAAGAATCAGTTTTTCCCTTGCTTCAAAATTTGTGGTCTGGATTCGGAGGCGGTCTTCTAGCATGCATTCGCGATCTCGCATAGTCCTTACATCTTCAAGCATCGGCCTGAGGAGATCAACGAACTCTGGTGGAATTGAGACTTTCCTTGGTATTTCACCTTCTTCAGAAGTTAAATTCGTATTCTCATCTGTGATCAGAAGAAAAACGGTCAAATATCAGAAATTGTTTCCAGAAGAAAAGGAAGGATTTCATGTGAAATACTTGACAGTGTGGCGAGACCGCGGTCAAGTAAAGTCTTTTCAACATCTTTTGAGACCGCAGTATCAGCGGTCAACAAAAGGCGGTCAGATCCCCTTAAGCATTCTAAGTTGATTTTTTCTAATTGTCTCTTTTGTGACCGCTCGCCTTCTTTTCTTCTTCTCTTTAACTCAGTGTTACTAACAAGGATATCTTCAGTTTTAATAATGACGATCTCAGGTCGCTTCCTAGGAGATGCGGGGAGAAAAGCAAGTTCCGGAAGTGAGTCAATCGGTCTCACAACCATCTTCGCCTTACCAGTCTTAATGACGTCCAACGCAGATGCGCGGTCTGCCGCTCCTACATCCAGCTTCTCGCCCATTTCAAAGAAGATATCGCCGCGATCACTAGATGTTGCGGTTTCATTTTTCTTTTTTCCCTCCTCAGTTGAGATCGCCTCTCCAGCAATCTTCTTCTTCTTCTTCTTCTCCTTATCTTTTTTCTTCTCAGCGGCTAGAACCCGCTCCTTTTCTTTCTTTTCCTTCTCCGTAGCCATGGAGATCACCTCTTTTTCTTTCCTCTCCCTCTCTTCTTTGGCAATCTCCTCCTGTTTTCTCTTTTCTTCTTCCCTCTCCTTCACACCTTCAGTGACCGCCGCAAGCCTGGCGATCTAATCTTCTTTTTCTCTTCTCTCTTCTTCTTCTTTCCTCTTCCTCTCCTCCTCCTCTTTCCTTTGTCTCCTTTCTTCTTCTTGCTTTTTTCTCTCTACTTCTTCCTTTCTCTTCTCCTCTTCTTCCCTCTTCTTCTTCTCCTCCTCTCCTTTCTTCTTCCTTTCTTCTTTTCTTTTTTCTTCTTCAGCAACTTCTTCCTCGGCGATCATTCGAAGTCGTTCAACTTCAAAAGGATCCATTGGCTATAATAATCAAGAAAAAATTAATAGAAAAATCGATCTTAAAATAAGTATAAAATTCGATCACTTACGTTTGAAATATTCTCAACAGGGTTATGTTCTGAAAGATAATCCTGAAGAGTAATGTCCCCGGCGGTCACAGCTTGATCATCACCAGTTTTCATCCTTTTAGCAGTCTGATCAGGAGAACTTGTTTCTTTTCTTTTCAAGTCTCTAACAGCTTTTCCTTTATCAGCGATCTGGCTTCTAAGATTTTCAGCTGAAGCCTTCATCTGCCGCATAGCAGCCTTGATTGATTCTACAGAGGCGGTCTCTCCAGAACGTTCTGTGGAATGGTTCGCCACTTCCGAGGTCATCTCAACAATAGCTTTTGTGATCGTCAAATCAACAATAGCCTTCGAAACAGGATCACCCTTTTTCTTTGAACTCTTGACCGATTTTTCCTTGCCGGAACTAACGGTCTTCTTGGAAATGACTTTCTTCGTTTTTGACGCAGATCTTCGCGACTTTCGGGATTATGCTGACACTTTCATAAAGTCTAAAGAATCCATCCCTGAAAAAAGCTATTTTCACGGTCTCAATAAACAGTGACGGCTCGAGGATCGGAATTTCTCAATATCTAGGAATCTGAAGATCTGAGGTGGTATTTATAGACCAAGCCACATTTATGACAGTCGCGGTCTCGGCAGTCAGTTTACATTTTCGAAGTTCCAGCGCAACTTAAAAATGTGCGTGGATTATGTTTGCCCGGAAAGCCCGCGATCTAATCTTTACAGAGTAAAATGGCGGTTTCAGCGGTCTCCATCTTTCGTGATCGCCCAGATCGCAAGCCATCCGCCCCTCCAGTTTTTTCTAAGTCTCAAGCGGTCAAACCAAGCGAGATCGCCGGCCCGGGCGATCTGAACGTTTTCTTTGTTTCTGCTATTTGCACCCCTCTTCCCTGCCCTGGCTCTCCTGTATCCCGGGCAGCCCGTAGTTTTTAGTTCTGACCGTTTGGGCAGCCCCCTCGTCTATAAATAGAGGGGTATGGGTACCTGAAAAAGGACTTTTTTCTCCGAGGCTCCAGCTTACAACCTGTGTAAGCGGTCTCATTTTTCGTGATCGTTTTCCTGTGATCGTTTTCCCTCTTTCCCAGCATCTTCGGTCTTAGTAACCTGCACTTCGCAGTTTTCTCCCATCCCTCTTAGTGTGAATTTTGGAGGTACCATTTTTGGTACCAACAATATCGTCCAGATGACTAACACCGCGCACTACAACTAATGCGTCATGTTATCCTGAATTCCACATCAATGATCTATGTGCTCAATGGAAGGAAGCAACAACAATCAGAAGAAGAAATGTTACTGAATGTTATTACCGCCCCGCAGTAGAAATTACCGCCCCGTAGTAACCCTGGTGTACATGGAATGATCTGCCACCTTCCTTATCTACAGACGGCCAGCTATTCAAGATTCTAAAATACGCGCAACTAACGCTCCACGCTAGCTCTAACGCTCCGCGCTAACTAATGGAAATAAGGAAATCTCTGCCGCCTTCCTTACATGAAGCAGGACATCTGGGAGGAATACACGTAAATGGACCTACCACTGCGCGGTAACGATACCATCGGCGGTAACCTATTTAAAACATGTATAAAAGAGATTTCTTTTCTCCTATTTGACAGAGACTCTTGACACAGAACCCTAGAATGAATAGAGTAGGATTCTATATCATAAGGAGTCGCCAACCAAGGAGGAGAACTCTTTACCTCAATCAAGCATGATGAAGATCTTCTAAAAACATAGACGACAAATGTGAATCAGAGAGCGAACGTGTGCCCAAAGAATGTGAATCAGAGAGCGAACGTGTGCCCAAAGAATGTGAATCAAAAGCACTGATAGCTCACCGCCTCCAGAGACAATCTTTGAGGGATCCAACTTTAATATTTTATCTTTTGGCTTTTCTTTTTCTCCCTTTTTGTATCGTGGAAAATCGACCTGGGAGGTCGTCGGATTCTGGGGAGGAGTCTGTAAGAAATCGATCGGGGAGGTCGTTGGATTACATGGAGGTTTCTGTGGAAAATCGTCCATGAAGGGTGTCTAGATCGAGGAGATCTACTGGGCTCAAACACCTTCCGGGTGGCAAGGAGAGAGCCTGCTCAATGACCTTCTGGGAGAAGGGAGAGATCCAACCAATCCTCATGGGGAGGGTCAGTATAGAAAACCCAAGAGTTATCGATTTGTCGCTTCCAATCTCCGACATCGTGGAGATCTAGTTTTGTGATTATAAACTCTAATTTAAAATTATAATGTATATAATTTTGTTTGATTACTTTGCAATTACATATGACTCTTGCTGTGTTTTGAAATAGTTTTTTGTGTGTACTCTGAAACAAACTTCTATAGGACGAGAATATGTTTTCTGTGAGATACCCCAGGCGGTAACCCTACCAGCCAGTGCGAGAATCCAGAAAGCTTATTTAAGTGTAGAAACTTATAAATCTCCAGAATATCATTAAAACCTTATTCACCCCCTCTAAGGTTGGCCCCTAGATCAAACATTATCATTCAAGTAGTAGTCAAATATCATCTTGTAGACTACAAGAGTCATCAAAACGATTCGTGCAGAAGATCCAGCTAGAAGACAGAAGTAGTCAAATATCGTCTTGTAGACTAAAAGAGTCATCAAGACGATTCGTGCAGGTGGTTTTAACTAAAGTTATGCAATGTTCAAATTTGACGAGAAGATCTGCATTCGACTAGACATCTAGAAGATTCGAACAGACATCTAGTCAAATTGGGGAAAATCCTGAATTCAAATTAAGGCATGATTTTGGCATTATATCATATATTGTCACCGCAGATTGGGCCAATCAGAGTTGCGTTTTATGGAAATATGATTTCTTACGTAAAGGCTATCTGAGGAATCGACAGTTATTAAATTCCCTATGAAAGGGATGAGACGGAAATCAGCAAACCCTAATTTTTAGAATCATAATCATTTTCTCAATCATTCTGAAGA
Source organism: Dactylorhiza incarnata (assembly GCA_033032865.1). NCBI lineage: Eukaryota > Viridiplantae > Streptophyta > Magnoliopsida > Asparagales > Orchidaceae > Dactylorhiza > Dactylorhiza incarnata. The sequence goes on along the minus strand of JAWHQI010000218.1, from coordinate 4,374,204 downwards.
AAGAGGTCGTCGCCGTCAACGTGCTATTCATTAAAGAGCTCAAGTATATAGAAGATATTCTTTGAAGCAAATCAATCTATTCTTCTGAAGAAAAGTAAGTTAAAAGACCGAACATCTCTTTGCAAGAAGATTTTTGAAGAAGCCATTTATACAATAGGCTTCAAGAAGACTCACACTATACAAGCTAATTTCTCTGAGTCTAGAATATCTTTGTGAAACAATCCTATACATTCTTATATAGGATTTCTGAGGAAATCTGATTGTAGGGTCTATAAGACCCTCTTTTTTGCATTCGTTCCCAGGTCTTACCACCCAGAACAACCGTCTTGCGGTGGCACCAACTCACGGGATGGTCTCCACCACAATACGCCAATTTTGCCAGCTAAATCAACGTCATCCAGGCCAACCACATATCACAGTAATAGAAGCATTAAATGAAACAAGTCCACAAAAATCACATTTTGTATATCATAATACAATTGTCCACAATGAGAAAGCACTAAAATTAATAAGGGGCTTATGCCCAGTACATCAACATCCTCACTACGAAAAAGTCACTCATCTCTATAGCAGCTACTACAACAATGGGTAGTGGCTGCATTGCTTCATCCTGTCCTCCTATCCTGGTCTCCTGAATGTGGTCTTGCTGCTCCGGCATAACGACTCCTAAAATGATATGGTCCACTGATCGTTAGTCAAAAAACTAAGCCAAATTCCCCATCCCCTCGCCCGGCGACTCCTAAGGACAATGCGGAGGAGTGAAAAGGAGGACAATAAGGGGTAAAAACAAGCAGGTGACATGGAACTGGCTAACAAACATATTTATGAATAAAGTATAGTCTAACTCTAGTAATATCTATAAGTGAGCCATATGTACAATACAACAATTCAGAAGGTTCAAAACAGCAGTATAATGAAACACCAAGCCATAATAATCTTAGCAAAAGTATCAGAAAGTGTAATTCTACATATGGAGAGCAGCTATAAAAGTAACCTTAACTTATATGGATGCTCATATAAATATATAAGTTAAGGGATCTAACACTAAGGTAAACTCATTGTATAAATGTTGAAACCGATTTCTCGGTCTCGAGTGGAGCTCGGGGCCCTCACCGAAATGAGGGGCAGCTAGCCCTTACCGGTCCCTCGGGAGAGGTAAGGTTGATGACTCGAGCCAAGAACGAAGACCCTAGTCTCAGCGAGGAGGTCCCTCCACTAACCCGGAAGATCGTTGAGCGCTTCCCCTCCCAAGCCAAAGCTAAGACTCGGGCACCTTGGAGAGCTAGAGAGCTCAAACCAAAGCGACCTAGGAAGAGAAGAGCTCAAAAATAATGAACCGGTCCCTTTCCAAGGTGCCCTTTGAGGTCTATTTATAGATTTTAGTTTTGTGGCCTGTCAATAACCAAATCCCGCTGTCCATTCTCACTATCCGCACACCGGATTGGTCTGCTAACAGCCAAACTCCGCTGTTCGGAGAGGCTAAACGCAGACCACCGGGGGCCTCTTGGTAAAAATCCCTTCCTGGACTTTTACGGGGCGAGCCAGCCCGCTTCGCGACCTCCCTCGCGAGTGGAGCTCGCGAGCCTCTGGGTCAGCGAATCCCAGAGGTATTATCGACACATTACATGGCTCGCTCGCCTGCACTACCTCGGCGAGTCCCAGGATGACTATCCGCTCTCCCTCTAGGCGGGCTCGCCTAGCGAACTCCTTCCTCAACTGGTTGGGCTCGCCAATTGCGACCCGGCCAAGCCCCAAAATGGCTATCCGCACCCCAAAATGGCTAACTGTACCCCAGGTGGGTCTGCTAACAGCCAAGCTCCGCTGTTTGAGGAGGCTAAGGGCAGACCACCGAGGGTAAAATGGTAAATTGACCCTACTGATTCATGGATAAGGGATTGCGAGAACATTACGATCGGAGCTCTCGCCTGCCTTCTCGCGGATCCTGTCCGTGACCCCTCCTCTAGGGGGTAGCGTTGCGAGAACCCCGCTGAAGGAGCTCTCGCGAGCCCTCTCGCGAATACCGCCAGCGGCATCCCCTTTGGAGGGTGGCCTTGCGAGGACCGCGCTAGCCCATTTTGGTGGTCTGCTGAGGTCTCGTCGGCTGGGGGTTAATCTCAGCGAGGTCTGGATCTCGCCACTCCCGTCTCGCTTGATTTCTTTATCCGGCGAATATCGGGGTTGTACACAATCCCCGCTCTTCGCGAGGACTAATGTCTTCGCGAAGAATCGTCCAACCCCTGATATTCGACCGCTCCTGGATGACCTGTCAGGAATCTTTTGTGGGACCCACCATGCAGGTTATAAATATCATCCCGAACCCCCATGGGTGCACGTCGCTTCTTTTCCCTCCTTTCCCGTTCTAGCTGCCGGGAGATGCCGATTTCCGAAGAGGCAGAGGCTCGCCTGAGGGCGATGAGAGCCGGCGGGCTACCTCCCACGACCAGGGTACCCGCCTGGATGAACCGGCAGCCTCCTGCCCAGTCGCCAAAAACCAAGAAGGCGAAGGCGGTTCGCCTCTCTGGAGACGACTCCGTGACGCTGGACTCTTCCCCGGATGATCGCCGCCCCGGGAAGGTATGAGTTGTTCGAATTTACGTCTATAAATTGCTCTTCATTCATTTTCACCCGCAGGATACTTTGCCGAGCGAGATTTGTGAGGAACGTGCTGAGGGGTCTCGGAAAAGCCCTCAGGTGGACATGAATCTCGCAGGAAAAGACACCACTGGTACGATCTGGATCTCGCATGCTGTAATATTTATGTCTAAACATATGATCTCTGTTACTATTTTCTTACAGTCCCGCCTCTGAAGTCCCCGATCCGCCCGTCGTCGCGACCTCCATCTCCGCCGCCTCCAGATAAAATCGTAGAGAAGCCCGGGTTCCAGCTCCTCACGAGCGAGGAGACGGGTGGCCCCGCACCGCCAAAGATTCCCCCGACCAACAGTACAGCTTATCCTGCCGGACTGGGCAAATCCCTCTACCCCCATTATGGAAACGTGTTTCAGGGCCGTCCTTCGGGTTCTCGCCCCCCTCTAGGTAAGTGTTATGACCTCGCCGACAGTTTACGTGATCTTTCGCTCATTACCTGACCTTTGGAGATCTCGCAGATTCTGCCGAGAACCCGCACACCGATTCTGAACTGGGCGACGACGAAATGTCCCCCCTTCCTGATCAGGTGGAAGATTTCTTAGGGGATCCGCGAGATCCTGAGATGATGAAACGGCGGGCCGCGGAGCTTTTGCGAAAGCACGGGCGAATGTTGATGGATCTCAACATGCAGGCAAGACGGGACAGGGAAGCTGCCGAGGATAGCCATGCGGTCCTGATGGAGGAATGTGCGAGGCTTCGTCAAGCGAGACACCGTGATCAGGATGAGATCGCCTCGACGCCGGAGGTACACATAGCGAGGATGAGGGACTACGCCTTTCTCACGGATCGGGAGGGTCGTTTGGCGGAGGAATATTATAACTCTAGGGCTCCGCCGAGGTCAGGGTCGCGGGGTGGTGGTCGGTGGAAATGGCTCCCCCACGATTCCCGCTAGTTGTTATGTCATGGATTTAATTGCAATGGATGTCGCTTGTTGTTAGAAAATCTCGCTACTGTGGGTGACTTGCGTAATTGCCATTTATATATATTGGCTTTATTTCTATTGACAATAAGTTGTATCTGTTCTTTATGACTTCTCGCTCGGCTGCTGGCTAGTCTGCTTTATTTCACATTACATTGCTCGTGCGAACCCTCTATTTTTGCCAAAGATATGTCTTGAAAGTGTTGATTACGCTAACCCTGCAGGTATTTATCCCTCGCGGACATGACCCGATGTTTTTTTTGATATGCGTGCTCGCCGGCGCTTGGACTTCTTCCCGCCTTTTTGCTTTTGCTATAAATAAGCGGTGTTTATCGAGCCAACCACCGCATTTATTCTTGATCCTCTTCTTCTCCTTTTGCAGAGCTCTCGCTATTTCTCGTTCTCGCCTTTTTTCGCTTCTCGCAGGTTCGCAAGATGGGTGGTGATGCGGAATCGGAGGGACGGCGAAGGATTGCGAAGGCCTTCGCCGAGCACGGATTCTTTAACTGCAACCTAACAGACGAGGAGTATTTCAGCGCGGTCGCTGATTACGTCACCCCCCCCATTCGAGGCGCGCCGCCCCAGTGAGGATGACACGATCAACGATCCGTTGGTCGACGAGTTGGCCATCCCCATCGCCCACTTTGCGGTTGGTTTGCGCCTTCCATTGTGGCCGGAGGTTCGCCAGGTAATCCTCGCTCTCGCTTACCTCTTACTCATTTTGACACTCTAGTCTCGCTCGCCGCGTGAATTAATCTCGCTCTCTATCCTTAGGTGCTCAAGCACTACGGCGTAGTTCCTGGTCAGCTCACACCCAACGCCATGGCGGTGATTACTGCCTTCGCTTGCTACCTCCGCGAAGAGCGAATAGAGTTCAGCCTTCCCGTCTTCAGAAAGGCGTTCTCCTTCCGCGCCTACAAGGATGGGACCGCGTATTTCGTGGGTACGGGCCCGAAAGTGGTTGAGACCGTCAACAAGGCCCACTTCTGGGCCCAAAAGTTCGTCATCGTCAGGGGGAACTTCGGCAACGTTCCCTTTTCGCCGGTCCAACATGGCGAGACCACCTATCGGCCCACCGCCCTGGGCGGGCATGAAGCCCTCCTCCATCAATTCCTAAACAAGAAGAACTTCGAAGTCGCCTACCTCCGCCAAAACCTGGACACGTTGCTCCCGGTTCTCGCCGGAGAAGGTATAGATTTTTGCCTAATATGTCCGCCTCAATTCGCAAGTTTGTCATACTAATGCACCTGTTTATAGGCGAGCGAGATCTCCCCCTCCGTCCCCCTTACGCGAGCAACCGGAAACCTGATGCTCTCATGTCCCTCGCTACCATGGGGGCCGAAGCTTGCCGAGGCGAAGCCACCCCGGCCGAGCACCCCTCTCGCAAGAGGCAGGGAGCTTCCGGTGGTCACGGCGCGCCCCCAAAGTCTCCGCCAAAAAAGAGGAGTAAGAAAAGCGCAGCCTCGCTTGCTGCACCGAAAGGTAAGGAGCCTCGCGAGGCTGCCTTTGATGAGTTTGACCTTACTGGTCTCTCGGTGGGCGAGGACGAAGAGCCTGGCCAGGAGCCGACCAGGACCTCGGTCCTCCCTATCCCGGTGAATCATTACAATTTCGGGCTCGGCCAGAGGCGTCGAGACGAGACTGGTGAGCCCCTTGTGACTTGGAAACCAGAGACCAACCGGGTGGACATTTCTTCTATCCTCCCCTCCTGGGTGGAGAAGGAGACCGTCAGTGGCCACGCCTTCGATTTCTCATTCGCACTCTACGGTCGCGAAGACGCGGGGTCCTACAAGGATGAGACTGCGAGGACTCTCGCCTATGAGAGCGCGAGGTCCCAACTGCGCTCTGCTGAGCTCGCCCACATGACGGGGAGGCGCTGTCTACAGCTTGAGCTTCAGAACGTGGAGCTCGCGAGGGCCTACCAGGGAATCCTTGCCGAGAACACGCAGCTGAAGGAGAAGCTCCTCGCCGCGGAGGGTGGGGTGGTGAGTTATCTATACCTCCAACTTCCTTTTTCTCTTAGCCCCTTCATCTCTCTAACCGGACCTGCTAGCAGGATGTCGAGGACGCCGGGAGGGCCAACGCTCGCATCAAGGATCTGGAGAGCGAGGTGACCGGGTTGAAGGCTTTGAACAGCGACCTTACCCGTGCCGTTGTCCCCCCCTCGCCTCGTCGTGTAAAGGAAGACCGGCGAGCGCGAGACGAAGAAGTCCGCGTGGGGTCGATAGAGTCGGCTCGCTACATTTTCTCGGTGGCGAAGGCGATTGGCCTCTTGGCGGACGACGCAGCTGACATGACCCTGGAAGACATCGTTCCAGAGCTCTTCCTCCCCCTCCCGCCAGTGAAGGACAGCGATGATGAAGAAGGATCCGCAGGCGATTCCTGAGGCTCGCCGACTTTCTCATTTTGTGTTGTAATTTTTGATTGGCGAGGTTGCCAAAAAGTTGTAACCGAACTCTAAAGTGTTGAATATAAATTTTTGCTTTGCTCATCTTGTCTCGCCCCCTCTTTTTTTTTTGTATTGTTATTTTCATGTGTTGAATGTCCCGCTATTGTTTATCTCATCCTTCGCTTTCGCGGAGGTCGTTCTCGCGCCACACGTTATTGGGTAGGTGCGCTCCGGACGCTCCGGCTGCTTGGATCTCTCGCCGTTTGCCTTAGGCTTGTTGCGCTTTTGGGTATCTGTCTCGTAGGGTATTTTTTCTCTTGGCGAGAACTCGCCTCTTACCTAGTGCAGGCGACCTTTCTGCCAAGGACTAGATGTTTGGGATCGTATGAGATTGATCCTCGCTACTTGCGTAGTATTATACGCGACCTTTCTTGGCCGAGCGAGCATGTCCGACGAGCGAGACGGTTTGCCGACAAAAGACGTCAGCCTACCATTTCTCCCGAAACCGCCCGGAACCCCCCGTCTAGATGAGAGCCCGGGAGCGGGATCGATCTGGGGCATTCCAGCTCCAAAGTATCCAACCTTGCCAGCCTCTCCAGAGATCAACCAGAACCCCCCGTCTGGGTGAAAGCCCGGGAGCGGAATCGATCTGGGGCATTCCAGCACCATCGTATCCAAGCTTGCCAGCCTCTCCAGAGATCAACCAGAACCCCCCGTCTAAATGAGAGCCCGGGAGCGGAATCGATCTGGGGCATTCCAGCACCAACATATCCAACCTTGCCAGCCTCTCCAGAGATCAACCAGAACCCCCCGTCTAGATGAGAGCCCGGGAGCGGAATCGATCTGGGGCATTCCAGCACCAACATATCCAACCTTGCCAGCCTCTCCAGAGATCAACCAGAACCCCCCATCTAGATGAGAGCCCGGGAGCGGAATCGATCTGGGGCATTCCAGCACCAACATATCCAACCTTGCCAGCCTCTCCAGAGATCAACCAGAACCCCCCGTCTAGATGAGAGCCCGGGAGCGGAATCGATCTGGGGCATTCCAGCTCCAAAGTATCCAACCTTGCCAGCCTCTCCAGAGATCAACCAGAACCCCCCGTCTAGATGAGAGCCCGGGAGCGGAATCGATCTGGGGCATTCCAGCACCAACATATCTAATCTTGCCAGCCTCTCCAGAGATCAACCAGAACCCCCCGTCTAGATGAGAGCCCGGGAGCGGAATCGATCTGGGGCATTCCAGCACCAACATATCCAACCTTGCCAGCCTCTCCAGAGATCAACCAGAACCCCCCGTCTAGATGAGAGCCCGGGAGCGGAATCGATCTGGGGCATTCCAGCACCAACATATCCAACCTTGCCAGCCTCTCCAGAGATCAACCAGAACCCCCCGTCTAGATGAGAGCCCGGGAGCGGAATCGATCTGGGGCATTCCAGCACCAACATATCTAATCTTGGCACAGCAGCAGTCAGAAACACAACGAACGAAAGTAAGATAATGATTGAATGACATAATAAAGTTTTTAAGGGTAGAATCGTTTCAAATCATCCCCACTTCGAGCTCGGTCAAGGGACATCCCTTCCACATCCTGGAGGTGATACCCCCCCGACTTGAGCACCTCGCTTATAATATACGGGCCTTCCCAGTTTGGGTTAAGCTTACCCACTGCGGCCCCTCTTCCGGCCGCATCGACCTTTTTCAGGACTAGGTCCCCTTTCTGGAAGTGCTTGATCCGGATATGTTTGTCAAAATATCGGGCCATCCGCCGCTTGACCTCTTCCTGCCTGATGGTGGCCAAGTCCCGGAGTTCTTCCACCAGGTCCAAGGACAGCCTCTGTTCTGCATTATTACCCTCTAGCCACTCTTCATCCCCTTCGCTCGCAGCGGTCACCCGGGGGGTCTTCACCTCAAACTCTATGGGGAGGACGGCCTCTGACCCGTGAGAGAGCTTGAATGTAGTCTCCCCGGTGGCGGTATTCGGAGTAGTCCTAATGGCCCAGAGGACGGAGGGTAGTTGTTCTACCCAACTTCCTCGTAGGTTTTCCACTTTCTTTTTGAGCAGGTTGACGATTATCTTGTTCGCGGCCTCCACTTGCCCATTGCTCCTTGGGTGGTGGACCGAAGCGAACCTGAGGTCAATGCCGAGCTGGGTGCAAAAGCTAACAAATTCTTCACTTGCAAACTGTGGCCCATTGTCTGTTACTATGGCTAGTGGGAGCCCGTGCCTGCAGATTATTTCCCCCCACACAAAATTCCTTACAACCTGAGAGGTTACCTTAGCTAGCGCCTTCACCTCTACCCACTTGGAGAAGTAGTCAATCATGACTAGCAGGAACTTCCTCTGACCGCTGGCTTGGGGGAAGGGGCCGACCAGGTCTAACCCCCATATGGCGAAAGGCCAGGGAGCCGTGATGGTCCGGAGTCTCTGAGCGGGGAGGAGTTGGAGCGGAGCGTAGAGTTGGCACTTCTGACACTTTCTTGTGAACTCTGCTGCATCCTTGCTGAGAGTGGGCCAGAAATAGCCTTGTCTCAACACCCTCCCTTCCAGGGTCCGACTCCCGGAGTGACTGCCGCATTCCCCGGAGTGGATTTCTTCCAGCACCCTCGGGACCTCCTTCTCGGAGACACAGCGAGCCAGGAGTCCCGAGAGAGTTTTTCTATGTAGCCCCCCTGCATGCAAAGAGTAATATGCAGATTTATACCTGAAGCGCCTCTTGTCCACTTCCTTTCCTGGGAACTGTCCGGAGGATAGGAAGGTGATGAATGGATCCATCCATGAGGCCTGCTGATCCACTTCCATCGACTCTCCCTCTTCGATAGAGGGCCGGAAGAGTTCCGAGGTAGTCCCCCCTGCCCGAGGACCGAACTTGGCTAGGAGGTCCGCCTGGGTGCTCTCCTCCCTCGGCACATGTTTAATCGAGAAGGTGCGGAACTGTCCGATGACCCCCTTAACCTTTTCCAGGTATAGCACGAGGGTTGGGTCCTTTGCCTCGAACTCTCCTTTGATCTGGCACGCTACCACCATGGAATCCGTGGAGACCTCCACGTCCTGCACACCCAGTTCTTGGGCCAATCGAAGGCCCGCTATCACTGCTTCGTACTCCGCCTGGTTGTTGGTAATTGGAAAATGGATGTTCAAGGCTTGCTCAATCCGAGTCCCCTGAGGACTCACTAGGACTATTCCCCCCCCGAAGGAGTGTTTTCCCGACGCTCCGTCCACCAACATCTTCCATGCTTCCGGGGAAGGTGGCTCGTGCTCCTCCACTTCGGCCGCGTAGTCGGCCATGAAGTCTGCCACTGCTTGAGCCCTGATGGATGTCCTGGGTACGAAGGTGATATTGAACTCGCTTAATTCCACGGACCACTTTGCCAACCTTCCTGAGTGTTCCACCCCTTCCATGATTTTGCGGAGCGGATGGTCGGTCACCACTTTAATTGAATGGGCTTGAAAGTAAGGCCGGAGCCTCCGGGCCGATACCACCAAGGCGAAGGCTAACTTTTCTAGGATTTGGTATCGGAGTTCCGCCTTCTTCAGCACTCGACTAACATAGTAGATCGGGAACTGTTTCTTCCCCTCCTCTCGGATTAGCACGGAACTTACTGCCTCGGATCCTACCCCTAGGTATAGAGATAGGTCCTCTCCCGGTCTCGGTCCCTGGAGTAGAGGGGTTTTAGTGAGCTGTTCTTTCAGGGCTTGGAAGGCCCTCTCGCACTCCGGGGTCCATTCGAACTTCTTGTTTCCCCGCAGTACTTTGAAAAAAGGTGCACATTTCTCTCCCGCCTTGGAGAGGAATCTACTGAGCCCAGCCAATTTCCCTGTGAGGCTCTGGACCTCCTTCGGGTTCTTCGGCGACTCTAACTCCATTACCGCTTTAACTTTGTCCGGGTTGGGCTCCACTCCCGTGGGGGTGAGCAAATGGCCCAGGAACTTCCCTCGGCTTGCCCCGAAGACACACTTCAAGGGATTGAGCTTCATCTTGTACCGCCGCAGGGTCCCGAATGTCTCTTCGAGGTCTCGGAGGTGGGTCCCGAGGTCTCGGCTCTTAACCATGAGGTCGTCGACATAGACCTCTAAATTTCTTCCTTTCTGTTCGCGGAAGACCCTATCCATCATCCTTTGGTATGTTGCCCCGGCGTTCTTGAGCCCGAAGGGCATCATCTTATAGCAATAACATCCATCCCCCGTGATGAAGGAAACGTCCTTAATGTCCGGGGGATGCATGCGGATTTGATGGTAACCTGAAAAAGCATCTAAGAAGGACATTACAGTAAAACCGACGGCTGAGTCAACCAGCGCGTCGATTCTAGGCAAGGGGTAGCAATCTTTCGGGCATGCTTTATTAAGAAGTGAAAAATCGATACACATACGCCACTTACCTCCGCCCTTCTTTACCATAACGACGTTGGAGACCCAGCCTGGATACTGGATCTCCGATACAAATCCGGCCTGCAGGAGTTTGCCCACCTCCTCGCGGATGGGCCCTTCTAGCTTGTCTGCGACGGCTCTCCTCTTCTGGCGGATGGGACGGGCACCGGGGTCGAGGTTGAGGCGATGGCACGCCACATCTGCATCGATCCCGGGCATTTCGGCGGCGCTCCAAGCGAAGACGTCCACGTTCTGTTGCACGCAGGCTAGAATCTCCGCCTGATCTCCTGGGCTGAGTCCTCCGCTAACCCGGACTTTTTCCACCACCCCCAGCCGGGTGACGACCTCGAGCTCCACGACCTCGTCCACGGCCTCCAACCGGGACTGCTCCCCCCAAGCCTTCTCTTCCCCGGCACAAGCGGGAGCTTGAGTCTCTTCCTCGGCCTCCTTCCCTATCATCATCAGCCCTTCCGCCCTTTCCTCCTGGGCCTTCTCCTCTTCTTCCTTTCTCTCCGCCCGGGGTATCTCAGCCACCCCTTCCTGGGCATGAACTTCACCTCCCTTCTTCTCTTCAGCCACCTCCAGACCTCCGACTTCGGCTACCTCTTCCATCACCTTGTCCCACTCCTCGGCCTCTCCCATCCAGGAGATGGTGTTGACAGCCGTCACGTAGCACTGTCTTGCCACCTTGGGATCCCCCCTGACCCGCACCTGGACCCCTCCGTCGTTGAACTTGAGGCACTGATGGAAAGTGGAAGGGACGCAACGGAATGCGCTGATGAGTGGCCGTCCGAAGATGGCGCTGTAACTGCTCGGGGCGTCCACTATGACGAAGCGACAGTTCCGAGACTGCCCACCCAGGGTCACATGGAGCCCCACCCCTCCTTCTACTTCCTTCCTCTCCCCCGAAAATCCGAACAGAGGGCCATCCGAGGCCAACACCCTTCTGGGCTCCACCTCCATTTTGTCGAATGCTTTCTTGAAGATGACATTGACCGAACTCCCATTGTCCACTAGGATTCGGGAGACGGTGAAGTTCTCGATCGCCGTCTGGATGACCAGCGCGTCGCAGAACGGGTCTTCGTAGCTCGGCATGTCCTTTTGGGTGAAAATAATTTTTTCGGTCGGGGGTGGAGCGGTGGATGTTGACGCTACGCTCCGGCGGTAGATGGTATGGAGGCTAGCCTTGCGGGTTGCCTCCACCCCTACCCCCCCATGGATCACTCCGATCCCTCCTCTATTCCCCAGATCTGCTCTATCCTCACATCTTTCCTCCTCCTCCTCCCGAGGTTCCACCTCCACGATTCTTAATGGCTGCTGCGGTGGCGGCGCGGGTGCTCGACCCCTCTTCACCTCCAGGAACTCCGGACAGGTGTCCGTGGAGTGGCCTTCCACATCGTGGAAGATGCAGTAGGGCACCGCCGTTTCCCTGGCCTCGGCCTCCGCCACCCTATTTCTCCTTCTCCTAGCGGCCGCCGTTTCCGCTTCTCCTCCCCTCCCTCTTCCTCTCCCCCGGCCAATCGCCATGGCCTGTTGAGGTGGGGGAGGTAGCTGCATCGGGCCTTGCCTCCACCCCAACTGGGGGGGCCTCCACTGACCCTCGAAACGGTTACCCCTTCCTGGGCCGTAACCCCTTCCCTGCCCCTGCATTCCTCCACCTTGCGGCCTCCATCCCCCTTCCGGGGCCCGGGGCTCTTCCCTTCTTCTGACCTCTTGCTGCCTCAACTCCGGCTCACTGAGCTTTGCAAGCCTCTTGGTGAGCTCGGGGTTAGCTTCTTCGCTCGCTACTTCCTCCGCCACCCTCTCCATCAACTCCTCATAGGAGACGGGGGCCTTCCTCTTCAACGCCATCTTGAAGAAACTTTCCTTCAACCCGACCGTGAAAGCGAGTTGAAGTGCAAACCCAGGCACCTCCTGAGTGAGCTGCACTTCCTCTTGGAACCGATCCGCATACTGAGCCAACGTCTCCCGGGACTCCTGCTTCACCGCGAAAAGAGAGTCAGCGTCCTTCTTCCTCCTCTTTGAAGTCGAAAACCTTAACAGAAAACTTCGGCGCAGGTCCTCGAACGCGTAGATAGAGCCTGCCGGAAGCGAATGAAACCAGTCCCTGGCCTTCTCCTTGAGAGTGACGGCGAAGAGCCGACACTTGAAGGCATCGGACATCGGCCTAATGGAGACCGAGTCCTCGAAAGACTGCAGATGCTGAACTGGGTCATCTCTGCCATTGTAGTACACTCTATCCCATTCTCCGAATCCCGCCGGAACGGGCGCAGACAACACTAACTCGCAGAAGGGGCTTCCCCCTCCTACCATCTTCTCTCGCTCGGCTCGCGGACCCAGCTTGCTCGCCAAGCTCGGGATCGCACTCGCGAGGGCGACGCTCGCCTGAACCACCCCGGCTGTCGTCGCGTTTTCCTGGCGTGCGCTCGCCTGTGTCGTGCTCGCTGGGGCAGAGCTCGCCGGCACCGAATTCGCCGGCGCGGAGCTCGCTAACACCGGGCTCGCCGGACTGGCGAACAACACTCGCCCTTCCCTGTCATGTCCTGGTTCAATGGCAACTTCTTTTCCAGCCCTTCCTCCTGGTGCCTTCTCGCCGACTGTTGTTGGGGGAGTGGTCGCCTGAGGTGCTGGGGTCGCGAATTCGCTCCGCAGAGCCGTGACTGTGAACCCCAAAGTGTCGAGCACCTCCTTCCTGAAGTCCGCGAACATCCTAGCCATGGCCTCCTGAGGGGTCTCGCCGAACTCCTCGCCCTGCTCTTCATCTCCAGCCATAACTCTTCTCTGGGACTTTCTTGAACCAGCCGCGCTCCACGCTCACCGCACCAAAATGTTGAAACCGATTTCTCGGTCTCGAGTGGAGCTCGGGGCCCTCACCGAAATGAGGGGCAGCTAGCCCTTACCGGTCCCTCGGGAGAGGTAAGGTTGATGACTCGAGCCAAGAACGAAGACCCTAGTCTCAGCGAGGAGGTCCCTCCACTAACCCGGAAGATCGTTGAGCGCTTCCCCTCCCAAGCCAAAGCTAAGACTCGGGCACCTTGGAGAGCTAGAGAGCTCAAACCAAAGCGACCTAGGAAGAGAAGAGCTCAAAAATAATGAACCGGTCCCTTTCCAAGGTGCCCTTTGAGGTCTATTTATAGATTTTAGTTTTGTGGCCTGTCAATAACCAAATCCCGCTGTCCATTCTCACTATCCGCACACCGGATTGGTCTGCTAACAGCCAAACTCCGCTGTTCGGAGAGGCTAAACGCAGACCACCGGGGGCCTCTTGGTAAAAATCCCTTCCTGGACTTTTACGGGGCGAGCCAGCCCGCTTCGCGACCTCCCTCGCGAGTGGAGCTCGCGAGCCTCTGGGTCAGCGAATCCCAGAGGTATTATCGACACATTACATGGCTCGCTCGCCTGCACTACCTCGGCGAGTCCCAGGATGACTATCCGCTCTCCCTCTAGGCGGGCTCGCCTAGCGAACTCCTTCCTCAACTGGTTGGGCTCGCCAATTGCGACCCGGCCAAGCCCCAAAATGGCTATCCGCACCCCAAAATGGCTAACTGTACCCCAGGTGGGTCTGCTAACAGCCAAGCTCCGCTGTTTGAGGAGGCTAAGGGCAGACCACCGAGGGTAAAATGGTAAATTGACCCTACTGATTCATGGATAAGGGATTGCGAGAACATTACGATCGGAGCTCTCGCCTGCCTTCTCGCGGATCCTGTCCGTGACCCCTCCTCTAGGGGGTAGCGTTGCGAGAACCCCGCTGAAGGAGCTCTCGCGAGCCCTCTCGCGAATACCGCCAGCGGCATCCCCTTTGGAGGGTGGCCTTGCGAGGACCGCGCTAGCCCATTTTGGTGGTCTGCTGAGGTCTCGTCGGCTGGGGGTTAATCTCAGCGAGGTCTGGATCTCGCCACTCCCGTCTCGCTTGATTTCTTTATCCGGCGAATATCGGGGTTGTACAATAAAAGAGCACATACTAATATATGCGATGAGGTCTTGCATATGCAAAGATGCAACTCACCCACTCGACTCTTTACGTACATACCTGTTTAGTTAGTTCCCTCTGTTCGAGTGTGTCAACTCGGGTACCCTGTTGAGGCAAACATGGGCAGTGGATCAGGCATGTCCACTTCTAGGATGCATTCAATATCTCCCGGCCTAGACCTTATGTATGCCCCTAAGAATACACAGGGTATCTGCGTACTATCTGGTAAGCACCACCTATATCCCGCTTTTTGAATCTCCGCTCAGGTACACCCCATTGAGGCAAACGGGGGCAGTGGATCGGGTCCTCCACTCCTAGTCTAGTATGATACCTCTCAGCATAGACCTTACATACGCCCCTAAGAACACACAGGGTATCTGCGTACTATCTCTTAAGAACGCCTCTTAATTGTATTTCCCGAGCCTCTAGCTCACCAGACTATACAGTCCTCCTAAGATAATAACGAACCTTCCGCTCGCAGGACATAACCCGTACTTGTACCAATCCGTCCCATATTTGGGACGAAAATATCTATTTTAGTTTCTCTTACTAATCTACTCAATTCTACCATTAGTTTGTACTTAACGGTTTATGGTGAACCTTGGACTTCCCGAGGTCTACATGATGAATGGCTCACAACAGTACTAGGAAGTACGAAGGGGTGACATCCCAAACTTCCCTTCTCAAGGATTTTAATCTTATGGGTGACAACCCTTCCCATTTTTCATAATGTCTCTCATGTTATGTTGTCATTATAAGGATGTTTTCAACTTCATGGACCCCAAAGAGATACCTGCCTGGGCTACCTCTACGACGCAGTGAGCCCCCGCTCGCCTCGCCATTACAAAATGCACCCCAAAGAGATGAGTCTACACCTGCCTCGCCCTTGCACTATGCTCCTCGCAAGGAGGTAAGTCTGGCTCGCCTCGCCCTTGCGAATCGCTCGCTGCGAGTCGGCGAGACCCTACCCGCTTTGCCTACATCTGATTCTCTATCCTACTCTTTGGCGAACACGGGGTTGTGCACGATCCCCGCTCTTTGCGAGATTAGCCTAAGCTCGCGAAGAAACATCCAACCCTTAGTGTTCGCGGGTGGCTGTTGACCTGGCAGGAATCTTCTGGTGGGCCCCATCTTATGTTCTATAAATACCACCAATCCTAGGCGATGGGTAACTGTCACATTTCACCTCCTCTCTCCATCTGGTACTGTAGCAACAAAAATGCCTCTTTCAGAAGAATCCCAGGCACGCCTGAACGCATAGAGGGCGAATGAACATTCCATCACTGTCCAGCTTGCCCCTTGGCTTGCCCGACGGGTCCCTACAGCCTTCCCCAAGGTTAAGAAGGTAAAGATGGTCCGATGACATCCATGGGAGGATGGGTCCTCACTCACAGATCCATTTCCCGACACCAGGCTCGTCGAGCTGGTACTCTAGTTGATAGGTTGATCCCCTACCTAATTATGCTAACACTACTTTCTTTTTTGCAGAGTGCACTCCTAGGTGGGGCCATCGCGAGTGAGGCCCTGGTGGGAACTCACCTCCCCTCCCATAGGAGGACCGTCTCGGTGGGCATGGAACTAGATGCTGCTGACATGAGGGTTTCCTCACCGCGACCCAGTGATCTTATTGAATTCCTCCCCGGCGAGTTTCATAATCTGACCTAATGTTATTGCCCCTTGCAGAGACTCCTCTCCACGATGAATGGGAGGCGCGTCACTCCACCGGGCTTGCTGGACCCACCAAAAGTGACCATCCCCACACTGGGGTTCAACCTTCTGGGCCACCAGAGCCCCGACGGCTTGCTCCCCTCCGTTGTTTGGATTGCCAGCAACAAGTTGCGCCCCCAGGCCTAGGGTAATCCTGTTGGATCGGTCGGCGCCCTTAGAGGGGGGGTGAATAAGGGTTTTCAAAAATTTTAGATTTTATTTAGAAAAACATTGGAATATTGCAATATTAAAACAAGAAGACAAGTAAAACAAAAAGAGAGACAAGCTTTATTGATATTAAATAAGTTTTACAAAACTTGATCTCAATGTCGCTAGAGATCGGAGGCGAATAATAAAAGCCCTTTTCGTTTTCTATCCCGACTCGCTTCCCCACAAACCGGTGGCCCTAGCCTCCTCCTTCCCGGATTCGGCCTCAAGCCGCTCTAGCTAATCCTTCCCCGGATGTGGCCTCGAGCACCACCTAGACCTAACCTAGATCTAGTCGCCAACACGAGGCGATTTTCAGCTCTAAGTCCTACCCCAGACCTAGTCGCCAACACGAGGCGATTTCACTACCGTTTACAAAGAAAGATAAATAAAATAATAAAAACTTCCCTTAAGATGAACTTCTGAATATGGAGGCGAAGATCCGCTGTAGAATCAGCGTTTGTCGAAGCGGACTTCGTTTGGCTTCGGCGTGATGGAATCCTCCTTCAGAAGTTGGCAGAGCTTCGCTGGGACCTCATATTTCGGCCAAGATAGGCCTCTGGAATTCTAGTACTCTCTCTCTGAGGTGTATGCAATTGGTGTACGAAAACAAGAGGAGACGGGGTCCTTTTATAGCCCAAGCGCTACCGCCGGCGCTAGCCCGGATTAGGAAACGTTTTGCGCGGCAGGATCTTCAATCCGCGACAACATATTGCTCCATGCCTCTTGTGCGCCATGCTACCGCCAGCGCTAGTAGCTAACGCCGGCGCTATCCCTGATTAAGAAACTTCTTGCACGGCAGGATCTTCAATCCGCGGCAACGAGGCTTTCATTCCTTCTGTGTTCACCGATACCGCCAGCGTTATCCGCTACTGCCAGGCGTTAGCGCCTTCCATAACAGCTCCCGGAAACGCGCTCATCATCGCTAGCGCCCGGCGCTAGTTGCTACCGCCGGCGCTAGTGAGGCTCTTCGAATTTTGGCCTCAATTTTGGGGGCAATCATCATGTGTACTATTTGAGTCATGTGGACTATGCTAACCTGCACACTGGAACACACAAGATCAAATACACATAGGATTTGTTATTCTCAAACCTAGGAGATGCGGAAGACCATGTTCCAACAAACTCCCCCTTTTTATAATAACAAATCCATTAATGATAAATCAAAGCATTAATAGATAAGCATGATGAAACTATACTTGTGTGTGTGTGAGAGTTATGACTTAGGATAATAATTGATTCTAGCATGTTAGACTTGCTCCCCCTAAATACATGCTCCCCCTAAGTGAATGCTCCCCTAATATATATGCTATCAACTTAATCAATCATGTTGGGTTTGCATTTTGATAGCGGATTATATATTTATCATGTTAGTTCTCCCCCTTTTGCATTTTATCATGTTAGTTCTCCCCCTTTGTTATTAGCAAAAGTGGGTAGGGATACAAAGCACTAAAAATGTGTAAATAAAAGATAAGGCATGATCGAGCTTTTTAGGTAAATGATAAGGAGATTTAGAATTGTATTTTATTGAAATAGATCAGAGTTATTACAAAATTTCAGAGTTTTTAGCATAAAAGATTTTTATGTTTGAAGTAACCAATAAAAAGTGTTTCCAAGGAAATCTATCACTTAATGAAAGATAGGAATTTTTAAGAATAAGTGATGATGCAAATAATACAAGATATGAAGTAAGCATGGAAGCGCAAGGTAAAAAAACACTTATATGGTTAAGATGCGGAAGACTCATAGCAAATAGTAATGATAATCCAAAAAATATGAGGTAAAGATCACAGAAAAAAATTATGTTTTTGGAAATCATTTTGCAGTTTTAAATTTTAGAATAACCAAGCATGAAATAATGTTTATCAAAAAGAGATGACCATAATGTTACTTTAATGCTTAATTTCAAAAACATACAAAAACATTGTAGAACACATGCTAGGTTATCTAGTGCATTTCATAAATAAAAAGTAATATAGAATTAGCATTAGGATCCAATACTCATGAGAAGAAGTGTTATGGAAGATAATGATGTGCACATAAGTGTAAATTTGAGGAGAGTAAACAAATGTTTTAATCAAAAAATACAAGTAATATGTAAAGTAAGAAGCACAATAAAACACAAATAAGATTACTTCCACACACTTTAATGCACAAAAAATTGTATAACTACCAAGGTGCTTTGCACACACAATGCTCATCAAGACTTATCAGGGTGCAAAGTAGTGCTTGGGGGATCACATATTTTATTTTGAATTTTGAGACTTGTGATCCAGTGTACTTAAGAGAAAGTGGTTTTTCCTATTTTTGAAAGAAAGAGTTGATTTGCACAAGACACTTTATATTCTTTCCAAGGTGCTCAACCTCACAATGCTCATTAAGACTTATCAGGAGGTTCAAGTAGTGCTTGGTGGAGTTATCTTTGTCATTTATTTTATAATTTTATTTTGTACAAAGTTCTCTGAATACACTTGTTTTGCAAATCAATAGATTTTATGAGAAAAAATATAACCACTTTTCTTAATGTTTAAGAGTGCAAAAGAAGGAGTGTAGGTAAGATACTTGTGCAATTTTAATTTATTTGTACTAATACAAAACATACACAAGCATTCTTAGACAATGCCAAAAAAAAGTGAGTGAATAAATATCATTATCAACCATAAAGCATTTCTCATACTTAGAGGCATGCTAAGCTTGATCCTACACAACTTTTAAACTATAATTGATGCACATTTGAATAGATATATCAAAGCATGAAGAAAGACAATGTCCAAAGTAGTTTGAAGAGAAAAACTGTAACATTGTAGAATTTCTAAATAGTAGATTAAATCATGCTTGATTTTACAAGAAAAAAATCATAGAGTTTTTTTCGATAGTTTTAAAGTTTTATATTTTTGTATTTGGTTTTAGAAAATAAAAGCAGATTTTTGTAATTTTTGCTTTTGTAATAATTTTTTTTTATTTTTGTAAAAAGATGAACTTTAAACAAAGGAAACAACAAAAGCAAACAAAGGAAAAACATATTTTTTTGTAATTTGTTTTTCTATTTTTGTATTTGATTTTTCAAAAAGAAAAGAAAAACAGATGTGCAAAAACTAAATAGTACATATAGATCAAAATATTTTTAGGAATTTTTAGAAATTTTAAAAACACAGAAATTCGAACCTCGACGCTAGCGCCAGCGCTAGCGCTAGCGCGGGAAACAGTAAGTGATTTTTTAGGGTTTTGAAAATTTTGATGTTGGAAGTTGATTAGGTGTCCCAATAGTAGTTCCATGCTGAATTTGCAGAAATTTTGGAAATGTTTTGGATGGTGAAAAATGAAGAAAATTGTATTTGTGAGCATGTTTTAACTTGAAAGATCTAGGACACCTAATTCAAGTCTTAATAAACGAAATCGTGCATCGGGAAGAGGTTTAGTGAATATGTCAGCGAGTTGAGAGTCTGTCCCAATGAAGCTTACTTTTACATTTTCTTTTTTAATGTGATCCCTAATGAAATGATGACGAACGTCGATATGTTTGGATCTAGAAAGGTGTACAGGATTATATGTGAGGTCTATTGCACTTTTGTTGTCACATTTAAGATCTATGTTTTTGAGATGAAATCCAAAGTCCTCTAGTGTTTGGCTCATCCATAATGCTTGTGCACAACAACTACCAAGTGCGATATATTCGGCCTCCGTGGTGGAGAGTGCAACCGAAGATTGTTTTCTACTAGACCAGGCAACTAAAGAGGGTCCTAAAAAATGACACGTACCGCTAGTGCTTTTTCTATCTAGTGAACACCCAGCGTAGTCCGAATCGGAATAGCCGTGGAGTGTGAAAGAGTCATTATGTGGGTACCATAATCCTAATTTAGATGACCCAATTAGATAACGAAAAATACGTTTTACCGCTTTTAAATGAGATTCTTTTGGATCGGCTTGAAAGCGAGCACATAAACATACGGCAAACATAATATCTGGTCTAGATGCACTTAAATAAAGAAGAGAACCTATCATTCCTCTATATAGTGTTTGATCAATAGAAATTCCAGATTCATCTTTTCCTAGTTTTAAGGAAGCACTCATAGGAGTAGAGGCTTGTTTAAGATTTTCAAATCCAAATCGTTTAAGCATATCGTGAACATATTTTGATTGACAAATAAAAATACCATCAGTTCTTTGTGAAATTTGAAAACCAAGAAAATATGATAGTTCTCCTATAAGACTCATTTCAAATTCATTTTTCATTATTAAGACTACTTCATTACAAAACTCTTCATTAGTGGCTCCAAAAATGATGTCATTAACATATATTTGTAGAATAATTAATTTGTTATTTTTATGCTTAATGAAGAGTGTGTTGTCTGCACTTCCCATAACATAACCGTGCTCTAACAAAAATGATGTAAGACGATCATACCAGGCACGGGGCGCTTGTTTTAAACCATAAAGCGCTTTTTCTAATTTGTAAACATGATTTGGAAATCTTTCATTTATGAAACCGGGGGGTTGTTCTACATAAACTTCTTCTTTGATGAACCCGTTTAAAAAAGCACTTTTAACATCCATTTGAAATAATTTTATTCTTTTAAAACTCGCAAATGCCAAAAATATTCGTATCGATTCTAAGTGAGCTACGGGTGCAAAAGTTTCTTCAAAATTTACCCCCTCGATTTGTGAATAGTCTTGAGCAACTAAGCGTGCTTTATTTCTTACAATCCTAGATTCACCATCTAGATTATTTTTAAAAATCCATTTTACGCCAATAATTGGATGATTAGATGGTCTTTCTACTAAATTCCAAACTTTATTTCTTTCAAATTGTCCTAACTCTTCATTCATTGCCAAAAACCAAAATTCGTCATTTACAGCGGTGGAAATGTTTTTAGGTTCAATTTCAGACACAAAGCAAATATTTGAAAATGTTTCATGAAGATAGGACCGAGTTCTTACCCCAGTAGAAGGTTCCCCAATGACTAGCTCCTTTGGATGATTTTTGGAGAAGTTTAGAATGCTTGGAGGTACCTATTCATCTACTTCGGGCTTCTCCTCCTCTTCTTTGGACGGTTCTTCTTCGTCGTGCTCCAAGGATGGCAAAGGTTCATCATCGGTACCTGTAGGGAGCTTCTCTGCACAAGGAACAAACTTATCAAATCTGACATTAATTGATTCTTCAACCTTACTTGATCTTATATTAAATATTCTATATGCTTTACTAGTTCAAGAATAACCAAGAAATATTCCTTTATCGCATTTTTCGTCAAATTTTCCTAAAGAATCTTTGGTATTGAGAATGAAGCATTTACATCCAAATACTTTAAAATACGATACGTTGGGTTTCTTTTGATAGTAGAGTTCATATGGTGTGATAGATAATGATGGGCGAAGCATAACTCTATTCATTACATAACATGCAGTGCTTACGGCTTCTGCCCAAAAATACTTAGGTAATTTATATTCAGATAGCATGGTGCGTGCAAGTTCTTGTATTGTCCTATTTTTCCGTTCTACAACACTGTTTTGTTGGGGTGTGCGTGGAGCAGAGAACTCATGCTTAATACCTAACATGTCACAAAAAGATTTAAAATTTTCATTTTCAAATTCACCTCCATGATCTCAGCGAATGCATTTTATTTTTAAATCTAATTCATTTTGAATGCGAGTACATAATTTTGAAAATTCGCAAAATTCATCAGATTTGGAGGAGAGAAATAAAGTCCAACAATATCTAGAGTAGTCATCTATGAGAACATAAGTGTATAATCTACCACCAAGACTCGCAGTGTTAACGGGACCAAAAAGATCCATATGAATTAATTGCAGAGGTTTTGATGTAGAAATTACGTTTTTGCTTTTAAAAGATGACTTAGTGAATTTGCCTTTTTGGCATGGAGAGCATAATGAAGATAAATTTCCATTTAACTTAGGCAATCCTCTAATCAATTCTCTTTTTGCTAGTTTTAAGATATGCTTTGTACTAGCGTGGCCTAAGCGTCTATGCCATAATTCTAATTCATCATTTTTCATTATAAAACATTTTATAGAAGATTTAGAAAGATCACGAAATGAAACTATGTAAACATTATGAATTCTAGGTGCAGTTAATAACACATCTTTTGTTTTAGGATTAACAATCTTGCAAAGATTAGTGGAAGATTCAAAAAGTACGTCTAAACCTTTATCACAAAGTTGACTTATTGATATTAGGTTATGTTTTAATCCTTTCACATAAAGCACATTTGATATAAGAAAAGATGCGTTACCCACTGTACCAATTCCCATGATCCTTCCTTTACCGTTATCGCCAAATTTCACTATTCCTCCTTTCTTCTTTTCTAGGCTAAGGAATTTTGCTTTATTGCCCGTCATGTGTTTGGAGCAGCCTGAGTCCAAATACCACACATCTTCTGTTTCCTTAGCCTTCCTGCAAATCTAGAAAGAGGATGAGAGTAAAGACCCAGATACCCAAGAGGTACCACCCATTGAGTAAGTGGATTTCTTAGGTACCCAGATTTGTTTTAATGATCGTTGAATTATTATATTCCTGCAAGAGCCAGACGTGTGTCCAAATTTAAGACAATTAGCACACGAAATAAAGGGGGTTGAGACCCTTTTCTGAGTTTCTATGTTGCTCTTGCTGGATGATGTTTGTACATTAGAAAGACCAGAAAAAATTTTAACTTTAGAGCTACCGCCGGCGTTACTAGCTAGCGCCGGGCGGTAGTGTTCACTTTTATATCCGAGTCCGATTTTTCCAGACCCAAAGCATTGATTACCCAGAAGCATATCCAGGGATTTTTGACCAATCCCGAATTTGGTTATGGCTAAATTGAGATTTTGATTTTGTTTTTTAAGAGATGTATTTTCTTGAACAATCATAACACATTTGTTTTCAAATCCTTTTTTGTTCTTTTCAATTTGTAATATAGAAGCTTTCAATCTTCTCTCTAAGTCCCCCTTCTCTTTTGCAATAATTTTGTTTTGTGAGAGGGCATTAGAGAGAGATACTTCAAGTTCTTTTAACTTAAATAAGGAGTGCTCACATTCTTGACATGAGACCTTTTTTTTTCAAGAGAAACTATTTTTTTTTGTGAGCTTACGATTTTCTTTTATAATAGATTCATTTTCAAGATTTAATAAAACAAATTTATCATAAAGTTCTTCAAAAGTAGGAGGAGATACCTCAGTGTCGCTAAGAACACTGGTGTCGTTATCATCGCTTTTGGCCATCAAGCACAAGTTTGCTTCCTCCTCGCTACTTGACTCAGATTCGTTTGACTCTTCAGAGGAAGAGTCATCCCAAGTGGCGGCCTTCAGCACTTTCTTCTTTTCTTTTGTTTTCTTTTGTTCTTTTCGTTCCTTTTGGTATTTTGGGCACTGGCTCCGAATGTGCCCGGTTTTTCTGCAGTGATAGCATTCTGGAGGCGGCTTTCTTCTTCGTCATCGCTTCCTTTTTCTTTCCTCGATGAAGAGGAAGATCCCTTTCGTCGAGTGTCCTTTTAGAAGAATTTTCTGAATGTGTTCCTTCTTTCTAGATTCCTGATGGACTTTTTGAAGTTCTTCACCAGGAGTCCTTCTTCATCATCATCGTCCTCTTCGGTGCACTCCTTCTTTGATGTTAGTGCCAACGCCTTTTTCTTCGTCTCTTTGTTGTATTCTTCATGTTGAATTTGCAGTTCTACCTCATGGGTTTTGAGATTCCCAATGAGGTGCTCGATCTGGAGCGTTCTTAAGTTGTGCGACTCCGAGATGGCTGTCACCTTCGGATTGAAACTTGGGGGTAAAGAACGAAGAATTTTCCTCACCAAGTCCCCGTCGGAGTAGCTCTTTCCAAGTGCCTTTGATGCGTTGACAATCTTTGTGAAGCGAGTGTACATGGAGTTGATGTCCTCTTCCGTGTCCATCCTGAATTTCTCGTATTCAGATTCCAGTTGAAACATCTTTGCATCTTTCACCTGCGATGTACCTTCGTGAGTTACTTCTAATTGATTCCAAATATCATAAGCAGTAGTGCATGCAGAAATTCTATTAAACTCAGTCCTATTTAAAGCGCAATATAAGGCATTCATTGCTTTAGCATTATTTTTACACCTTAGTTTATCGTTGTCGTCCCATTTATCCTTAGGTTTTGCTAATGTCGCCTCTCCCACTACAGTTGTAGGAGGAGAGTACCGAACTTCTACCATGTTCCATACTTCTACATCCATAGTCATAAGAAAACACATCATTCGATTTTTCCAGTAGTTAAAATCAGACCTAGTAAAGAGAGGTGGTCGACTAACCCCTTGACCCTCAGGAAAAGCGAGATCATGAGACGCCATTGTTCCCGGTTGTTAAGCCGATTGGAACAAAACCGCTCTGATACCACTTGTTGGATCGGTCGGCGCCATTAGAGGGGGGGTGAATAAGGGTTTTCAAAAACTTTAGATTTTATTTAGAAAAACTTTGGAATATTGCAATATTAAAACAAGAAGACAAGTAAAACAAAAAGAGAGACAAGCTTTACTGATATTAAATAAGTTTTACAAAACTTGATCTCAATGTCGCTAGAGATTGGAGGCGAATAATAAAAGCCCTTTTCGTTTTCTATCCCGACTCGCTTCCCCACGAACCGGTGGCCCTAGCCTCCTCCTTCCCGGATTCGGCCTCAAGCCGCTCTAGCCAATCCTTCCCCGGATGTGGCCTCGAGCACCCCCTAGACCTAACCTAGATCTAGTCGCCAACACGAGGCGATTTTCAGCCCTAAGTCCTACCCCAGACCTAGTCGCCAACACGAGGCGATTTCACTACCGTTTACAAAGAAAGATAAATAAAATAATAAAAACTTCCCTTAAGATGAACTTCTGAATATGGAGGCGAAGATCCGCTGTAGAATCAGCGTTTGTCGAAGCGGACTTCATTTGGATTCGGCGTGATGGAATCCTCCTTCAGAAGTTGGCAGAGCTTCGCCGGGACCTCAAATTTCGGCCAAGATAGGCCTCTGGAATTCTAGTACTCTCTCTCTGAGGTGTATGCAATTGGTGTACGAAAACAAGAGGAGAGGGGGTCCTTTTATAGCCCAAGCGCTACCGCCGGCGCTAGCGCTACCGCCGGCGCTAGCCCGGATTAGGATACGTTTTGCGCGGCAGGATCTTCAATCCGCGGCAACATATTGCTCCATGCCTCTTGTGCGCCATCCTACTGCCAGCGCTAGTAGCTAACGCCGGCGCTATCCCTGATTAAGAAACTTCTTGCGCGGCAGGATCTTCAATCCGCAGCAATGAGGCTTTCATTCCTTCTGTGTTCACCAATACCGCCGGCGTTATCTACTACCGCCAGGCGTTAGCGCCTTCCATAACAGCTCCCGGAAACACGCTCATCATCGCTAGCGCCCTCCGCTAGTTGCTACCGCCGGCGCTAGTGAGGCTCTTCGAATTTTGGCCTCAATTTTGGGGGCAGTCATCATGTGTACTCTTTGAGTCATGTGGACTATGCTAACCTGCACACTTGAACACACAAGATAAAATACACATAGGATTTGTTATTCTTAAACCTAGGAGATGCGGAAGACCATGTTCCAACAAATCCGTCACGCTGACCAACACAGAGGCCTTCAAGTGGCAGCTGAGCTCTCCTCTCCAACACCCTGGCAAAGCGGCCATGCCGCCAGGTTGGTAGGTATTATCGCTCCTTTATACCCCGCTCCCGTCACTGACTCTCCTCTTGCAGTTGCTCATGAGAGCTCCCCCACTGATCTGGACCTTGGGGAGGAGATGTCGCCCCCTCCCTCGCCGGACAAGATTGCTGATTTCCTGGGCGATCCCCGAGACCCTGAGGTAATGAAGTGGCGGACTACTGGGGTGCTCCAGAAGTATGCGCACATGCAGCGGGACCTGTACAACTAGGCGTGGGAGTACAGGGCGACCGACGAAGAGCGGCTCTCCGCCTTCGAGGATGACTATGCGCGGCTCCGTGCGGGGCTGCATCTGGATACCTGAGGCAATGTCACCTCCCTAGGGGTGCACCTCTCGCTTATTTTAGATCAAGTTTGCTTGATGCAGTGCGAGCTCCGCGCCTATCATTATCCGCAAGTACCACCAAGCTCAGGGGTGCGAGGCCGAGGCCTAGGGACATGGATCCAGTACTGATCCCGCTCGCACTCGCACCCACCCGACGAAATCATTGTTGTAAATGTTTATTTAAAACAATCTGCAAAACTTATTACCATTATTAGCTTAATATTTCTCGCCCGCCTTTGGGATTACCTTGTTTATTCGTACTGTGATATTACTGTGCTCGCTAGCTTCCCTTTTTATTTCTTAACACTCCCGCACACGATTTATATTGAGTTCGCCTCGCCTGTTCTGTGCTTGCTCCGCCTATTAGCGAGCTGGCATTGTCGTATTGCTGCGAGCGAGCGGGGAAGGGGTTGGCTCAAGTACTGAGACACATCATAGCAAGGTTCTGCTAACCACACCCCTGATGCTTTGATTCCTCCCTGCTGCATTTATTTTTCTATAAATAGATCTCATCGTCAGATCCAACCACTGCATTTATTGCTTTTGACCCTCTACCCTCTTCGTTCTTATGATCTCGCATTTTCTCTTTCGCGTTCGCTCCCTCTCTTCGAAGATCTTAAGGGTGGTGACAGAGGCGATGCCGAGGGCTGGGCCATGTGCGCATGGACCTTTTTCGATCACTCATTCTTCAACTGCTCGCTCACCGAGGGCGAGTACCATGATGTGGTTGCGAATCATATCTCTCCGGGATTCTCAGCTCGCCAGCCTACGAAATCCGATACCATCAACCAGCTCTTCCCGGATGAGCTCTCCATTCCAGTGGCCCATTTTGACGTTGGCCTGCGTGTTGGATCGGTAGGTGCCCTTAGAGGGGGGGGGGGGGGGGTGAATAAGGGTTTTAAAAACTTATATTATATTTTGAAATACTTGATTATGATAAGAGATCAAAATAGTGATTTTGAATAAAGATCTAAATTATTTTATAATAAAGGAGAGGATAATAAACAATTTAGAGAAATGAAGAGCAAATCAATTTTATTACACAAAGAGAGACTGATTATTATTAATAAAATTGAATACAAAATTTTGATTTCAATGACGCTAAAAATTAAAGCGAAATATGAAAAACTCTTTTTGTTTTCTATACCGACTCGTATCCCCACGAACCGGTTGGCTTTACCCAATCCTTCCCCGGATATGGTCTCAAGCCTCTCTAGCCAACCCTTCCTCGGATATGGCCTCGAGCACCCCCTAGACCTATACCCTAGACCTAGTCGCCAACACGAGGCAAATTTCTGCCCTAAGTCCTACCCAGACCTAGTCGCCAACACGAGGCGAGTTTACTAAACGATTACAAGAAAAGATGTGAAATAAAAAGACAATAATATAAAAACTCCCTCTATGTGGATCTCTGGGAGAAGTAGACGAAGACTCGCAGAGTATGATCGTAGTCGATGCGGTCTTTCGTCATGATGATGACGCGTGTTGAAATCTTCTCCATGGATCTGCTAAACCTTCATGGATTTGTGGGAGTATCTCTCTAAACCTTCCTCTCTATGCTGTTGCACGAAGCTCTGGAATTTTGGATCTGAAGAGGATCAAGAAGACGAATCCAAGGGGTCCTTTTTATAGCCTTGGAGCTAGCGCCTGCGCTAACGCTACAGCCGGCGCTATCCCGGATTAGGCATTATTCTGCGCGGGAGAATCCTTCATTTTAGGCAAGCTGACCACCTTCCTCTATTGCTTTACACTACCGGCTGTGCTATCAGCTACCGCCGACGCTATCTGCCTTCTATATATGCATCCCGAGAGATTGAATTTTACTTTTGTGCTTTTAAGCGCTACCGCCTGCGCTACCGCCTGCGCTAGCGCCTGCGCTAGCGCCTGCGCTAGCGCCTGCGCTAGCAGCTACCTCCTACGCTAGCATCTACCGCCTGCTCTAGTAGCTACCACCGGAGCTTCCGCCTGAGCTACCGCCTGCTCTAGCGGCCAATTTTGAGTTTTGGCTCCAAACTCGGGCGTTTCTTTCATATGTTATCCTTGAGTCATGTAGACTTGTTTTCGTGCACACTTAAACACACAAGATCAAAAACACATAGGATTTGTTATTCTCAAACATAGGAGATGCAGAAGACTATGTTCCAACAAACTCCCCCTTTTGAAAATTATAAATCCATTAATGATAAATCAGAGCATTAATATATAAGCATGCTGAAACCTACCTGTGTGTGTGTGAGAATGATGACTTAGGATAATTGTCGATTTTGGTATTTAGAATTGCTCCCCCTAAATACATGCTCCCCCTATATGAATGCTCCCATAAAATGTAAGCTATCATCTTAATCATTAGTCATGTTAGTTTTCCCTTTTGATAGCGGTTAATATTTATCATGTTAGTTCTCCCCCTTTTGTTATTAGCAAAAGTCGATAAGAAAGCAAAACACAATTTTTTTTTGATAATAAGATAAAGGCATGATCTAGCTTTTAGAGAGAAGGAATGATAAGGAGTTTTAGAATAATTTTCATTGAAATAGATCAGAGTTTTTAAGATAAAGGCCCCACTGGAACCCTCCCCGGTTAAGGACAAGACATGACTTAGAGGTTAGTTTATCTAATGTCTACAACCCTACGCCCCCGCTATGGTGAGATATGTAATCATGGATAATAATTATTGGAAACATTAAGCATTTAAATTTAGTGATAAGTTCATATCCTATGGGTTTATATTTTTATTTGAATTTATGAAAACACTCACATAGCTATTTTGAAATCCATTAATGAATCAGAGTTTTTAATATAACAATATTTTCATAGAAATAAATCAGAGTTTTTAGCAAAAAAATATTCATGTTTAGAGTAACCAATATAAAGTTTACCAAGCAAGTCTACCACTCGTTGAAAGAAAGGAATTTAATGATTCAAGTGATGATGCACACAAAATAAAAGACTTTAAGTAAGCATGAAACACTACCAGAAAATGGACTTTTAGCTAGGGCAAATTGTCGTGGCTAAAAGTCCAAAACCGTGGCAAAAGACTTTTAGCCACGGCCTGCCCACGGCAAATGGGTGTCGGCAATGCGAGCGTGGCGAAAAGTATTTGCCACGCTCATTCCGTGGCGAATACTTTTTTGCCACGACTTTTAACCACGGTTTTAAACTGTGGCTAAAAGTCTTGATTTCAGCTGTTATTAGCCACGATTTTCTTGCCGTGGCTAAAAGTCCATTATTAGCCACGGTATTTAGCCGTGGCAAATACTTGGTAGATTTAATAAAAAAAATATTTGCCACGGTTTAAAACCGTGGCAAATACTTAGCAGATTTAATAAAAAAATATTTGCCACGGTTTTTAAAACCGTGGCAAATTCTTGACAAATTTATTAAAAAAAAATTGCCACTATTTCTCCATAGCATGTAAGGTGTTTTAAAAACTTCTGTTTATTTATAACCACATTCATCCAAATGGCAACTACGAGACACTCAACATCTACTTAATATTTTTTCAGTTTAGTCAAAGTATCATGGTGCCAACTAACCCTCAAAGTTACCCAATTTGCACATGATCTTAATTTAAGTTACAAATTTGAGAATCACAAATTAAAATCATGTGTACAAAAAATGCTGAGGATAACAGATTTTCTTACTCCTTGGAAATTTCCAGTTAGCTCATATTGCATCACAATCACCAAGAGAAACATTTAGCATTTGGAGATTTCAGCATTTATCTACCAATTCTTCATTCAAACAAATAAATTTTGTTACTAAAAAAATGCTTATTCCATCCTGGTCTACATAGACCAACCCAATTCAAGAATACCTTGCTTAATGAATTGCAATGAAATAAACTTAATAATTGCACCTTGTGGTTGTAGGAGTCTGCGATGTAAACTTGAAAATCTGTGCCATAGAAGACACCCAAGGGATGTTGAAAAAGGGCATCTGAGCCAACTCCATCACGATCTCCAAACGGCCAGAATATGGTGCATGAATATGGACAACACAATCAAAATTTATCATAAAATCATCCATAAATGGCCGCATGGAGTAGATACTAAACTTGCAGAAATGCAGTCGGCAATATAATCAAACTTACACATTGTTTAGCTATTATGAGTGTCAGACAATTACCTTAAACAAACTATCCGGAATTAATGAATCTCCTCATGCTAAAAATCTTGTTCCTCCTGTTTTCAAATTAACAGCTTGAATGGAACTGCTCTCGCTATCAGCAACATAAAATACCTGGGAGTCTATCGTAGATAAGTTTAGCTAAGTTACACTTGATGATTTTATTATAAGGAGGAATTGAACAAATTACCAGGAGAAAGTGATCTCCCAGAAGTTGTGCAAAGGATGTAGATGAGGAACTGCAGTGACATATAAACATCAAATTATTAGTGGGAAATCGGCCAGCTAGGAACCTAGAGAATGCCAAAATCTCATATCATGCACAAAGCCAAGTGATTTTGAAAACTGTTTTTCATAACAGGAGGAACAAATAGCTATATTCCTGGGTGCTCTCTCTCTATACACACACACGCGAGCAGCTCTGCACAGGCTTCGCCCGTGCTCGCTGACTCTTAGCGGGCTGCGCCCGCGTTCGAGCGGGCTGAGCCAACATATGAGCATGGAATAAATGTGCATTTGTAGAGATGAGAAATTTTGAGAGTTTCGCGTGGATCTAAGCAGACCGCGCCCACATTTTATCATGTAGCACCCGCATATAAATCTCGTGCCCACATTGATCTAACAAAAAATCCTACTACAGACTATCATGTTAGATTAATTACTAATAATAAAGGAGCACAATTCCTATTAAACTAAAATTTGAGTGTCAGACAATTACCTTAAACAAATTCCTATTACTAACAAAAATTTGAAACAACGGGAAGACGTGATAAAAACCATAGATAACGACACATTTATCTAAACGTTCAAAGCAAAGATCAAAACTAAAAGCTACAAAGTTAAGGCATAGCTTTTAAAAAAGGATCTCTCACACATATTAATCAAAAAAATATCCGCAACCAAGTTAATGCATTGTGAAGGGCTAAAATTTGATGGAGTTGCTTTTAGGAAGTACATTTGGTCTCCCAATCTTTTGAGTCTCAATCTTGATCCTCCATTGTCTGATTGGCAATTGAACTTTGCCCAAAGGACTCCCCCTTCAATCTCAATGGTGTCATTCTGAGAACCAAAGCATTAAGTTGTTTTTTCATTTGTCCAGGTTGTGATAGGGCACGATCTATATATTTTAACCACGATCTAATCCCCAAATCAGTTACAATATCATAACATTGATCATGATTTTTTTTACAATATTAAGATATAAATCACAAAATTACAAAAAAAATATATAGATGATGCAATTTAGCATATTTTGAAGCCTATTGTCACAAGTATCCTCTAACTTAAAGTGCAAGTTATACCTGTTCAGCTGGCCAGTTGTAAACCATTGACATCATTTCTCCACGATCTGCTAAAATGTAGGTTGGTGTTACTCAATTTTCCCAAAAAAGTCATTCATTCAAAACTTATGCAGTTTTTTTAAATAGCATTTTATAAAGAGATTTCATAATTTCTTATGTAGCAAATGCTTTCACTCTCAGTACATGGCCAGAATTATGAAACAAAATTTATTCAAGTGAAGCATAATATAAATGCCTAAATCAGATATCCATCCATGACAACTCACGACCTGAACTAGAAAATAGAAAGAAATGGAATAAATTCCTGCATCCAGCTAAAGATTGGGAGTAGAAAAAGAGGTTATCCAGAATTTCAACCAAGAAAATATTTCTTATAGAGTTCACTGCATGCCAAAAACATGAAATTAATAAAATATCCTCTCCAATAAAAACTTCCCCATGATGAATAAACACTAATTTGGCAAAATTAATTTTGTCAAAGCTTCTCTTACACATTTCATCAAATAAGTGAGTGTCAATCATGTAAATGACATCAAAATATTTACCTTCAATCCAAACTTGGAGAAGAAAACCTGGGAAACCCCTAAATGACAAATCTAAATATTATGACATCAAAAATCCAAACTTGAGTTCATGCTTTCACGTAGCTGGTTGCCCTCCCACTTCCAAAAATCGTGAGCAGAAATGTGGTGGTTCCTCTCTAACCCTAAGAAGTCGACTCTGCAACAGAGTTGTTTGATGTATGCCTGGAAAATAGAGAGAAAGCGGAGAGGGAGAGAGAGAGGGTAGAGGGAAAAAGAAGCAGAAAATGAAGAAATCCCACCCTCCTCTTTCCAGAAACTCCGGGCAGTAGCGGGCGGCATCGGGCGGTAGCGGGTAAGAGCATGTGGAAATACCGAAGAAGACGTAGAGGAGGAAGAAGGAGGAGGAGATGCCTATATTGAAAACTGACGGCGCTGCAACATGTCGCGGTGAGAAGATGAGGCGTGCTCTTCTCTTGCGCTATTTTGGAAAACCTAGCGGGAGATGAATTTAGAAGCCCGTATGATGTATTAAGGGAATAAGGTAAAATTTTGGGGGGAATTTTTCCCTCCATAATTATTATATTATTATTTTTTATAGTGTTCAAAATAAATAAAAAATTAAAAGAATGTACCTTTTGAAATGCAGATTTAATATACAAAAATTTTTGACCCCGGACCCCGCATGCCGCTGCCCCCTTGACCTCGTTCATTGAGCGGGTAGAGAAACCCCCAAAAACTTTGTGCGAGGTCGGGATATTTCATCTTGGACTATTCGACTAATTAGCTCAGCGGCATTATTCTCTTCATTGTTATTGCGACTCGGCGCCTATCACTACAACAAACTGCACTTATAGTAAGGACCTAAATCGTTACAGTAAGTGCCAAAAATCGTTACAAAAACACTTTGGTAACGAAAAAAACTTTAAGTAACAGTCCTCCTCTAAAGCTCGACGCTAAAGGTTCTTGTAACGAATGTATGCATGTCGTTACAAATAAATTAATTGTAACAAATGATACTTTCTCACCAAAAAGAGATTCTTCCTCACAATAAATTGGTTACAATAAATATTATTTCGTTACAAATGTTTTTTCCCTCACAAAAAAAACAGTTACGATTAAAACTATTTCGTTACAAATGTTTTATTTTTTCCTCACTAAAAATAAATTAATTTATATATCAAATTTATTAATATTAATTTGTCGTTACAAATAACTTTCTTATAAGAATTATTATTTCATTACAATATAATATCCAATTGCTAAAAAAGACAATCAATATAAACATTTTCTTTTATTTTTATTAATATACAAAAATAAGGGTGGGAGATGGCCCAAACCCCTTAATACAATCCAATGAAACTTTAAGCTCCAATACACATTGTTCATGAAAAATATTAAAACTATAATTTTTACAAAATTTGAATATCTCTCAATAATTAAAATGCTTAAAATTTTACAACATGGTATTTAGGAATTCCAACTATATAAACAAATCAACTTGATGTCATTTTCATCAGGAAGCAGATCAACCTCTTGTCATACTTGCCCACTTTTCCATTTGATTCATTCTCGATACACTAAATATAGTCTGAAAATGTCAACAAAAACAATAATGTAAAAATATGTTAGCAAATGATATCTTGACACTAGAAGTTGAAGACACATAATATGATAGACTCCTTCCACTAAAACCATAATAAAGTAAAAGCATTTTTTAGAGATCACATCAGAAATCTGTCCAATTTCTCTAAGAAATCTGTCCAGAGAAATCTGGACAGATTTCTCCTAAAATATGTCCAAATTTCTTAGAGAATTCTTTAGGAGAAATCTGTCCAAATTTTTCAAGAAATCTGAAGATTTCTGTACAAATGCAAATAAATATTTGCATAAATGGTGTAGAAAAAGTTATTAGAGTACACATTTAGTCTAATAGAGTAACGATAACTATTTAAAAGAAACTACGATTATGAAATTATATTACAAAATGCTAAAATAGCATAGCAGATTAACCTAGACAAAAAAATGGTTAGTTAATCATTGTCATCACAAAGAATGATGCAAATCCAATATTGTTGTATTACCTGCAACTCTGGAGCATTATGAGGCTGGTCATACCATTCTTCATATTCAATTAGTTTTCGTAACCTAAAATCCTGAGAATAAATATCTTACAAGTTACAACCATTGGTCAATATGAACAAAGAAAATCAGTAAAGTTCATTGTTGGAGGAAATAGTAGAACGAGTGCTGGAATCATACTGCAGACAGATCAATAATCTTTAGCCAGTTAGGTTGACCTTTTATAATCTCCTATAAAATCAATCAGCTTAGGTACACCAGAATAGTAATGATGTGATGTAATCTAATAAGATCATATAAGAGCTTTCGAGATCAAAGACACAAAATATGAAAACATTAAAAACCTGAGTAGTTCCATGCGACAAGCAACAAAATATAGCATCGACATAAGAAAAATCTGCATCTTTTACAGCAATCATATCAGGGAAATTCTGCAAAACATAAGAGTAATAAGTTTTAGTTTAAAATTCATTATAAGACATGTGAGTATGTGATTAGATTTTTGTTAAGGAATTCTTCCATATTTGCATTATCATTCATTATTGGGTTTATATTGAACCTCAACCTTACCATGGCAGGGAGTTATGAACGGACAATTGTAAGAAGAGAAATAATACATTGGGTAGGTGCCAACACAAATGAATGGAAAAGGAAAATTTCATTTGGAATGCAAGTAGGAACTAGAGAACAATGATTAATGGTATACCTTCCCAGCACCAAGGAACAAGAAAGTATGATCTGTCAATTTACCACCAACCACATTTAGTGCTGCAACAACCCCAGCTAGGACAACCGAAGATGTTCCCTGTTAAAGCATTTGGGTGATGTCCCATGTTCAGAACATAGATTTGTATAATCTAGACCTTAATATGAGAAAATGCAAGACAAATTGTTTAGGAAAAAGTAAGTTTTTCACTAAAATATTGCCTGAATATCATCATTGAAGACGAGATGTGTCTTGCTGTACTTTTCTAGCAGTCCGAAAGCATTATGGTTGGCAAAATCATCAAACTGTAGAGTGAATGAACACAGTACCATCTATTAAGAATTTTAGTTCAATTTCCAATTAATTGTTCACCATCAAATGACCAGCCTGTATAAGCACTTTCTCTCCATAGTTTTGCTTTACAACACTCATAAATTCTACCAATAGTTCTGCATATTCCTTATCAAGACAAAACGAAACAATTTTTGGATTTTCAAGATAGTAATTGTAACTAACTACATAAAAGCTTAGGACCCCAAGAGTTCAATTATCAAAATACATGAACATTGCCTGACCCGTGGCACGCTTCCGCCTCAACCCTATATAAAACTCATCTTTCAGCAACTTCTGATTGTTCGTTCCCACATCATTTGTGATAGGTAAGCACTGCAAATATATATATATACATACATACATACATAACTCACAAACTGTTGCATTCAAGCCTCCAAATTCTCACAAAAAACCAGTAATTTATTCTAATTTTCATTGCAAAATACAAGAGGAATAAGAAAATTAATGACATTAACAAAAATCAATACCGCTGATGGGCGAATACCACCAAGAGCGGTGTATAAAGAGAGCTTCCCCACAGGAATTCCCATACCCTGCATAAAATTCCAAACACTTATCATACATCAGAATTCAGAACAGATAAAGCCCTAAATTACCTGGCAGCCTAGATCTCCAAGCCCCAAAATAAGTTCACCATCAGTAACAACAATAACTTGGATTGATTTCTCAGGCCAATTCTTCAACAAATAAAAAGTAGACAACAAATAAAAAGTTGACTGCTTGAAAAGGTGAAAGAAACTTTTTTATATATTGAAATATTAAAAGTGAACTTGACAGTTCCAGCAAAAAAAGGGAATGAAGTATTGCAGATTTTGTGAAGATGAATCAAAAATTTTATTATGCACTTCTCAGTCAATTAAACCTAAAGATTGACAGAAATACTGAATAAAGATACATTGAGAAGAATACCTAGAATTTTGTAATATAATCATAGGGTTAATTACAGAAACCTCTCCTGGACCTACGAAAATTTCACCTCTGAGTATACACCATTACAAATCGTCCTCCCCAAATTAACATATATCACAAGTGCACCTCTCCTAGATGGGAGGTTTGTTGTCCTAAAACTTAACAATGTCAACTCGAAGGTCCTTGTAATTATGAAATGTCCCAATGCAGATTCGGCTAATTGATATCACATACTAAAACTAAGTGGATGATAATGATATGTGTAATGCAGTTTTACAGATCAACAAAATGATAATCATGCTGGTGGAAGCCATTAGAAAACAAACACAGATATTTGAAAAGAGAGAGTGAAAACAATACCCCGTATCTCAATCTTCTTGTTTATAATGTACAAATATATGGTCAAACGTAGTTGAGCTGCTATATATGGTATGCAGCTTATCATATAACATTAAAACGCAAAAGTTCCCGTTGAAAACCAGCTCCAAATCATCATCCTAGTTAAACGAAAGCCTGAAAACAACTATTCATTAAATACAATCACAGATACAAAAGAGGCCAAACCAGAACCTCCGAAAAATATAAAAATATAATATATAACCCAAATTGCAGCAAGAAAATCAGCAACGACTAAAAAACCCATACAACATCCTCATCATCATTCAAGTGCCAGATCAATAACCCCCAAAAAGTAAACAAAAAACACAAATTACAGAACAAATGAAGCAGCAAAAACCAATCAACGAAGTGAAATGATTAAGGATTAGAAATTGATAGCAATACCTATCGCGATGAGCACAATAATAGATAGGTTTTTCGCAAGCTGGGGGCCTTTCTCCGGCGATCTCGCACGACCGGAGTCCACCTGCTTCCTCCTCAACAAGATTCGGATCCGCAATCGCGGCTCTTTCCCACCACCCAACTCCGTATACCCCATCGGACAGAGGGACGACCCTCTACTCTACAATCCCTTCCAGGAAGAAGAGCTGACCAAAATATGGTGGCAGAGATCATTCTTGAGGGACGCAAATCGATATCAGGGATATTAGGGCACGCGAATATGAAAAAGGAATTGACAAGCGCGCCAAAAACTAAAATATGCGCACTCATTCTGCCGCCATGTTTATTTCATAAAACGATGCGAAATAAAATTTGCGATTGTTATCCGCACTACAGTTTTGGGTATCCGCACTTTTTTTGTACGAGTTATTATGCGTCTTTTGGAAATACGTCTTGTATGTTGAACAATTTTCCTAAAAATGCATGTACCAGTAGTATTTTTAAAAATTCGCTATAGTTACGCACATGTTTCAATCAGGGCGACAATACGTCTTGTGCGTGCATTTTTAGGAAAAGTGTTCAAGACGAGATCTACAACTTTCTGTTGGTTGCCTTTCCAAAAAATGTATGTACAAGGCGTATTTCCAAAATGCGCGTAATAACTAATACAAAAAGAGTTCGGATAGCCAAAACTGTAGTGCGGATAACAATCGTCATAAAATTTTGTTACCTACGGCAACGCTTATTCCAAAAACCACAGCAAAAGAAAAAAATTTACTTAAAAATCTACCGCCACATTTTTTAAAACACCGCAATTAAAACGTTATTGTAGATGAATTTTCTTGTAGTGTGTATGTGTGTATGTGATTGTATGTGTGTGTGTGTAATTGTGTGTGTGTTTGCGTGTCTATGTCTGTGTGTGTGTGTGTCTATGTCTGTCTGCGTTTGTGCATCTGTCTATGTTTGTTTATGTGTATGTGTGTGTATGTGTATATATAAGTCAATGTCTGTGTTTGTGTATGTTTGTGTCTGTCTTTGTCAGTATGTGTTTGTGTCTGTGTTTGTGTTTGTGTCTATGTCTGTTTGTCTATGTCTATGTGTATGTGTTTATGTGTGTTTGTATGTGTCTGTGTCTATTTGTAGTGTGGGGATGTGTCTGTATGTAGTGTGGGGATGTGTTTGTGTCTGTGTATGCACGTGTGTGTGTGTGTGTATGTGTGTGTGCATGTGTGTGTGTGTGTGTGTGTGTGTGTGTGTTCATGTGTGTGTGATTGTGTATGTGTGCATGTGTGTGTGTCTATTGTGTATGTGTGTGTGATTGTGTGTGTGTGATTATGTATGCTATGTGTGACTGTGCCTGTGTGCGTCTGTGTCTGCGTGTCTATGTGTGCTTGTGCATGTGTGTGTTTGTGTCTGTGTTTGTGTGTCTATGTCTGTCTGTATTTGTGTCTGTGTCTATGTCTGTCCGTGTGTGTGTGTGTGTCGGTGTCTGTTTGTGTATCTGTGTCTGTTTGCGTCTGTGTGTGTGTGTGTGTCTGAATGTATGTGTGTGTCTGTGTCTGTGTTTGTGCATGTGTGTGTGAGTGTGTCTGTGTGATCTCTAGCTATCTATGTGTGACTGTGCTTGTGTGTCTGTCTGTATTTGTGTGTATATGTGTGTTTGTGCATGTGTGTCTGTGCTTGTGTTTGTGTGTCTGTGTCCGGAAAATGAGTACCGATGATTCGAAAATACGCTCTCCCAAGCGAAAAACGTAGAATGCGAGCGCAACCGGGTACTGTAGAATGCAAGCGCAGCCCGCTCGAATGCACGCGCAGCCCGCTCGAATGCGGGCGCAGCCCGCTAAGAATCTGCGAGCACGGGCGAAGCCCGTGCGGAGCTGCTCGTAAGGTTTTATATAAATTGTGCTGGGAACATGGGCCTCATGTGCACTGTCAGTTGATCGAGCTCCTGAGAGCGGACAAAATTGAGCGGGGGTAATTCTAATTTTAAAAAAAACATAAATCTTATTTAAAAGGTAAATTTTATTGAACAACGCGTTGTATTTATGAATTGATTTGACATGTATTTATGAATTTCATTACACATTTATTTTTATTAAAGCACGTGTCATCCATCAATCAATATATATATATGACATATATTTTCATTAAAACGCTAGCTCCCGAGCAAAAAACGTGTGCGCTGACAAATTTATTTATGCTCCCGAGCAAAAAAGATAGAGCCAGTGCAATGCGCGCGACTGAAAAAAAACGTGTGCTCGGGAAATAAAACGTGCATGCATTGAAGTGAAAAGCACATGCTCGAGCAAAAAATGGGCGCTCGAAGGGTACAATTATTTCACCCCTGCGCACAATGAAACAATATGTGTGCATGCGGGGCTAGTGCGCGATCGTTATTTTTATTCAAAAATTATATTAATATGTTTTAAATTTTTGATTTGTTTTGTGCAAAATTTTATGGAGTGAAATTTCCCTCCATATATTTAATTAATGTAAGAGGGAAGGAAATAGACCAAACTTAATAAACTAGAGGAAGAGAACGGCGCGCGGCGACGACCAAAAAATAGAACGACGATGGCGGCGGCCGTTGTAGAGAGAGGCGACGGCGGCGACGACCGTCGAAGAGAGGGGCGACAACGGCGGAGGCCGTACATGAAAGACATTGCTACAGCTCACAAATGGATGTTTGTGTGCTTGGTTGTCCGTGTCTGTGTGTGTGTGCATGTGTTTGTGTTTGAGCCCCGACACATGCAATACACGCTAGCTCTCAAGCAAAAAAAGGAAAACTACACGCACGAGAGTGCATTTGCGTGCATGCGAGAGTTTATTTGCGTGCGCGCGAGAGTGCATTTGCGTGCGCGCGAGAGTGCATTTGCGTGCGCGAGAGAGTGCATTTGCGTGCACGCGGGTTCGTGCGTGATTTTATTTTAATTCCAAAATTATATTAAAAAATTAATGTCATATTAATTTGCATTCATTTTTACATTTAATATATTTTTAATTTTTAGTTTAGTTTTGTTCAAAATTTTATGGAGGGAAATTTTCATCCGTATATTTAATTCATTCATTCATGTGAGAGAGAGAGAGAGAGCTGCATGGGAGAGAGGCAGAAAAACTTTTATAAAAAGTTAAAGATTTATAAATAAACTCGTACGCGCAAAAATACATGTCGCAATAGTACCACACATCTGCGACAGCCGTGCAAGGATGTTTGCGAGTTGTAGGAGTACTGTCGCCGCGTTAGAGCACTATCGCGGCGGGGTACTATCGCGTGCATACAAATGTTTTTTTTTATTTTTTTTTAAAAACAATTAATAATTTAAAACTTTGATAATAAAATAGTACAAAAATTGAAAACAAAATATGATATATTTTTTGTAACAAAACTTTAATAATAAAATATTACTATTAGTAAGGACAATGTCCTTGTCACAAAAAACTTTCATGATGTGGTTACAATTGATACTTATTGTGAGAAAGGTTTTTTATTTGTAACGTAACATTAGTGTTGTTACAAATACTTACAGTTATAGTAAC
Source organism: Dactylorhiza incarnata (assembly GCA_033032865.1). NCBI lineage: Eukaryota > Viridiplantae > Streptophyta > Magnoliopsida > Asparagales > Orchidaceae > Dactylorhiza > Dactylorhiza incarnata. The sequence goes on along the minus strand of JAWHQI010000218.1, from coordinate 4,333,696 downwards.
GAATTAATTATTATTGTAACAAACTTTAAAATATTCGTTACACAAAAGTACTTTTTTGTAACAACAACAAAAATTTGTTACTAAATATAACTATTAGTAACAAACAGTGTTTTAGTTATATTTCAGTCCTTACAACAGGTGCAGTTTGTTGTAGTGTATCTCGGAACATTCGCATAACAACTCTAGTCATCTTCATTATTATCGTTACTAAGCTCATTCTTTAGACCATTCATCTTTTAGCGCATCAACGTGGTCTTTTTCGTCTATCAATGCATTAATGTAGTCCTTTTCTTTGGAGCATTCGTGTGCATACTTCAATATTGCACTGAATGTCTACATATTAATTTTATCTTTCGTGTATAGTAACTTATTGATTAAACTACTCGTACATGGAATTCACCTTATTCGCCTTTTTCTATAAGAATAACATATTCAATACCTTATTAATTGGAATTACGCTATGAGTATGATGAGGTACGGTTCTTATTTCTTATAGAAAAAGGCTAGCAGTAATTGGTAATTTATATAGTAACTATTAAACAACAAAGAATGCGCTCAAGCCGGAGCTCAGGAAAATCGTCAAAGAGCAGGCTATTAGAAGCCAATAATGTTGATATATATATATATATATGTTCTATAATGGATTCACTTTGGATCATTCAGTGGATCGATATCGATTGTGGTGAATCAACAATAGTTCTGATCTTAGATTGATATATTTACGCATATGTTGTGAATGAAAAAGCTAAATTAATGTTTAAATTAACACATTAATATATTTACGGTTATGTTATGAATAAAAAAAACTAAATTTTAGTCAATTATCTCATACTACTTTTTTTGCCACGGCCAAAAACCGTGGCTAATACTTATGTATTTACCACGAATTAGGAAACCGTGGCTAATAGTATCTTTTTAGCCACGAATTCTATAAACCGTGGCTAATAATTGCTTCTTTTGCCACGAATTAGGTTTCCGTGGCTAATACTTACTTATTAGCCACGAATTATGGGCCGTGGCTAATACTTAACTATTAGCCACGATTTTGACCCGTGGCAAAAAAAAGTGTGGCTAAAAGTCATTTTTCTAGTAGTGAAAGCGCAAGATAAAACAATTATATGGTTATGATGCGAAAGACTTATAGAAATACAAGAAACAACTTATTGTAATCAATGATGATCCATAAAAAGATATATGAGTTCAATTTCAAAAAGAAGATGTTTTTTGTAAATCATTTTTCAATTAAAATCTTTAAGTTTGACAATAACGTAACCAAGCATAAAATAATGTTATCAAAAAGAGATTACTATAATGTTACTTTAATTCACAATTTAAAAACATACCAAACATTGTAGAAAGCATGCTAAACCATCTAGTGCATATATATAGAAAGAGTATTATAGAAGTAACCAAGCATGAAAGAGATGTATGAAAGAGAGACTACTAGAATGTTATTCTAATTCAAAAAGTCAAAAACACACCAAACATTGTAGAAAGCATGCTAGGTTATCTAGTGCATTTTAGATATTAAAAGTATTATAGAATTAGCATTAGGATCCAATACTCATGAGAAAAAGTGTTATGGTAGATAATGATGTGCTCATAAGTGTATTTTGAAGAGAGTAAACAAATGATTTAATCAAAAATACAAGACATGTGTAAACTAAAGTGCACAATAAAACACAAATAATTTTACTTCCACACACTTTTAAGCACAAAGAAAAATGTACAACTACCAAGGTGCTTTGCACACACAATGCTCATTAAGTCTTATCAGGGTGCAAAGTAGTGCTTGGGGGATCACACAAATTTATTCTTCAATATTGATTTTTTTGTTGTGATCCGGTGTACATAAGAATAAGTGGTTTTATTTTAAAAATGAAAAGTTTGCACAAGTCACTTTACTAATCTTTCCAAGGTGCTCAACCTCACAACGCTTATTAAGACTTATCAGGAGATTCAAGTAGTGCTTTGTGGAGTTATCTTTGTCAATTTATTTCATGATTTTTTGTATAAAGTTCTCCGATTACACTTGCTTTGCAAACCAATTGAATTATGAAAGTACAACCACTTTTCTTAATTTTTAAGAGTGCAAGTAAATATAGTGTAGATAAAATACTTGTGCAAATTTTAATTCATTGTACAATTACAATACACAAGCAAGCATTCTTAGATTAAAAGCATATGTAAACTTTGCCAAAATAAGTGAGTGAATGATTATCATTATCAACCATAAAACATTTACTCATACTTAGAGGCATGCTAAGCTTAGTTCTACACAACTTTTACAATACAATTTTATGCACAAATGAGTAGGTATATTAAAGCATGATGAAAACAATGTTCAGAGTAGTTTGGAAAGATAAATTGCAACATTATAGAAGTTCTAAATAATAGATTAAATCATGCTTGATTTTCAATGAAGTCCATACAGTATTTTTGATATTTTGAAGAATAATTTTGATTTAAAGTTTGAACTCATAAGATTGATCTTGGACTTCCCGAGGACTACCTTGTGAGGGGTTCGCCCGGTACTAGGAGATGTGATGGGATGATTGCCCAAATCTCCCTTTCGCAAGATACATGTAAGTAGAAAATGTAAGTTCAAAAAATACTTGTTCGTACTTGTTTTTGTTTTGTATTTTTGTATTTGATTTTTGCATATAGAAATCAAACAAATAACCAAAGAAAGGAAGTAAGAAATTTTTGTTTTTGTAATTTGGCTTTTGTAATTTTGTATTTTAATTTTTAAAAAATCAATTATAGGCATAGATGCAAAAATGAGTAGTACATATAAAATAATATATTTTTAGTGATTTTTCAGAATTTTAAAATTATAGAAAATCGAACACTCGAGCTAGTGTCGGCGGTAGGTCTTAGCGCCTACGTTAGCTCACAGAGAGTGCTTATTTTAATCATATAACCTAGATTTTCTTTAATTTCACTTCCGATTTTGCTTAATTAAGTTTGTGCAATGTAAGACCTGTCTAATGAAGTGAAGAGACGAGAAGAAATCGCAAAAAGTTGCGGAAGTTAAAATTTTAGAACATGACTCCATATTCAATAAAGCTATATATTCATTAAACCTTAATGCTTGAGTTTTGCACAACCATTTAAGCTTAATATTATAAGATATGCAAACAAAAAAACATGTTTGAACAAAATAGATATGTACTAATATTCTTTAGGTGGCAATGTTGTGAGATTAAGGTTATGCCAAAGTATGATAGTGTTTCAACTTATTGACCTAGAATGAAGTGAAGATTCTATTTGATTTAATCTTATTGATATCAAGATGATTCTGAGGTCTAAACTTGAAATAATTCACAATACACCGATAATACACCAACCATGGTAAACAATTATAATGCCAATTGTTATCATATAATTCATATACATGTGATAGATATAGTTGTTTTTAGATGATTTTTTTATATGAATTATGATATATGATTTTTAGAGAATTTTATCAAAGGACATCAATACATCATGGTGGTGCATGTGGCATTAGTATTTAAGACAATTAATCTTTCAATATGTCTTTTGTGATTTTCTTAATAATTTAGATAAATATCTCATAACAAATTTAGAGTTTGATTCATATGGATAATATAAGATATTTATAAGCAATGAATATAAGAATAAAAGTTAGGTCATCAAAATAAAATATGATTTTGAATTTTGATTAATTTGATTTATAAACTCATTAAGTTTTAAGAGATAAAATCATATTTCCAATAACATATAAGATGACCATTACATGATAGCTTAAAAAAAGAAATATTAAAAGACATGAAAACATATCATGAAGTAGAAAATTGTATATTTCATTTTGAAAATATTCTACTTCATGCATTTGGTGATATCTAGTGAATAAGAGATTTAGGTATCCAAAGAGGACCGAGTGTGGTGGTTCCTTTGGGTACCCAAATATATCGTGTATGCTTGTGGGTAGTTAGTGATGAATGGGACCTTTCATGTGAAGTTAATGTTTCATATTTAATTTTGGGCCTCCATTCAAACTTTGTTTAAGTGTTATTCTTATATGTGAAATTTCCATTGTGATAATCTTTATATTGATGATTAATGAAAGTACTTTTCATAGGAAAGTTGTGAACACTTAATTTTAGGTTGGGAGAAGATTGATGTTGTAAGTGATAATGATGATAGTATTATGGAATTTCATTTTCAATCTTTTGAAGTTTTTTATTTCCAATGTTTGGTTTATTCAAATTTTGAGAAATCATATTCAACTTGCTTTTGGAGTTTGCTTGATATTGAGAATTTTTCTTTACGATTTCCTTAAGCAAGTTAATTTTAGTTTCTAATTCATTGTTCATAAGTTTCAAATTATGTCTAGCTTTATTATAAGCAATTGTGCTATTTTTAAGAGTAGAAACAATTGGGTCAATATGGTTTTGATATTTATTTCTGTATTCCTCAAATGTTTCATCCATCTCTTCAATTTCAATTTTATAACTTTTGCATGTAGCACAATCACTTTTTAAAGTTGATTTTTCTGAAGATAAATTTTCATTATGTTCTTTTATGCAAATAATTTCTTTTTCAAATTCCTTAAATTTTTCTTTAATCATTACAATAAAAACATGGTTTTTTATTTTCAATTGAAGTGACATGAGTAAAGCTAGATAAATCAGATTTTGATTCTACTTTAAATCTTGCTTTTAAATTTTTATTTTCTAAGCGCAATTTGCAATTCGCATTTTTTAATTTCTTAATTTTGCGCTTTGTAATTTGTAGCAATTGTAAAGTAGAAATATAATTGTAAACAATAAGATGATTTGATTTCCTTACAGTGCTTTTGGATGCTGTGAGATTTGAGCACGATTTTTCTTTGTTGTCTTCATCTATTTGGCATTCCTCTTCCAAAGATGGGATTTCTTCTTTTCCATTTGATGTGCAATCTTGTATGTTCTCCACTTCTTGCATTTGTTCCATACCTGTAGATGGAGAATCATACATTTCTTCAAGAAATTTCCATACTTTGTATGCACTAGAAAAACAATATATTAATTTTGAAATTTTGTGAGATAAAGGACAGAAAATACTATTTAAAGCTTTTGCATTTAGATGACGTTCCTGTTTATTTGATTCATCCGCTGGTCTAACTATTGCTATATCCCATGCATTGATATCTACATTTTTAATAAACTTTTCCATTAAAAATTTCCACCCTTTATAATTTCTCCCTTCGAATAAAGGTGGTTTAAGAGATTTTTCTTCTTCATAAAAATTTACTCCACTAATAGATGCGAGATCATGAGACGCCATTTTTCCTGGTTGTTAAGCTGATTGGAATAAAATCGCTCTGATATTGGATCGGTAGGCGCCCTTAGAGGGGGGTGAATAAGGGTTTTAAAAACTTATATTATATTTTGAAATACTTGCTTATGATAAGAGATCAAAATAGTGATTTTGAATAAAGATCTAAATTGTTTTATAATAAAGAAGAGGGTAATAAACAATTTAGAAAAATGAAGAACACATCAATTTTATTACACAAAGAGAGACATGATTATTATTAATAAAATTGATTAAAATATTTTGATTTCAATGACGCTAGTAATCAAAGCGAAATATGAACAACTCCTTTTGTTTTCTATACTGACTCGTATCCCCACGAACCGGTTGGCTTTAGCCGATCCTTCCCCGGATACGGCCTCAAGCCGCTCTAGCCAACCCTTCCCCGAATATGGCCTCGAGCACCCCCTAGACCTACACCGTAGAACCAGTCGCCAACACGAGGCGAATTTCTGCCCTAAGTCCTACCCAGACCTAGTCGCCAACACGAGGCGAGTTTACTAAACGATTACAAGAAAAGATGTGAAATAAAAAGACAATAATATAAAAACTCCCTTTATGTGGATCTCTGGGAGAAGTAGACGAAGACTCGCAGAGTATGATCGTACTTGATGTGGTCTTTCATCATGATGATGACGCGTGTTGAAATCTTCTCCACGGATCTCCTTAAGCCTTCATGGATTTGTGGGAGTATCTCTCTGAACCTTCCTCTCTATGCTGTGGCACGAAGCTCTGGAATTTTGGATCTGTAGAGGGTCAAGAAGACGAATCCAAGGGGTCCTTTTTATAGCCTTGGAGCTAGTGCCTGCGCTAGCGCTACCACCGGCGATATCCCGGATTAGGCATTATTCTGCACGGGAGAATCCTTCATTTTAGGCAAGCCGACCGGCTTCCTCTATTACTTTGCGCTACCGCAGGCGCTATCAGCTATCGTCAGCGCTATCTGCCTTCTATATAAGCATCCTGCCAGCTTGAATTTTTACTTTTGTGCTTTCAAGCGCTACTGCCTGCGCTAGCAGCTATCACCTGCTTTAGTAGCTACCGCCTGCTCTAGTAGCTACCGCCGGAGCTACCGCCTGAGCTACTGCCTGCTCTAGCGGCCAGTTTTGAGTTTTGGCTCCAAACTCGGGTGCTTCTTTCATATGTTATCCTTGAGTCATGTAGACTTGTTTTCCTGCACACTTAAACACACAAGATCAAAAACACATAGGATTTGTTATTCTCAAACCTAGGAGATGCAGAAGACCATGTTCCAATACTGCGGCTCCCCCTCTGGCCAGAGATCAGCCAGGTATTGGATCACACTTTTGCTTTCTTTTTCTCACTTGCATAAGACCTCTAACCACATATTGCAAACCCTCCAGATACTCAAATACTTCGGCGTGATCCTGGGTCAGATGACCTCGAACTCGGTCGTCGTTATGGTAGCCTTCGCCTGCTAACTGAGGGAGGAGCAGATTGAGTTAAGTTTGCCAGTTTTCCACAAGCTCTTCTCCATCTGGGCCTACAAAGACGGGACCGCCTACTTCGCAAGCCAACATGCCAAGGTTTGTGAGACCGTCAACAAATGCCATTATTGGCCCTTTAGCAACGTCCCCTTCTTGCCTATCCAACGCGACGAGCCCACCTACCACCCTCCCATGCCAGACGGCCACGAGTTCGCACTCTTCAAATATTTGTCGACGTAGAACTTTGAGGTCGCCTTCCTCCAAAGGAATGCCGACTCACTATTCCCTGTGCTGCCCGGAGCAGGTACGGCTCGTACTCGCTCCCTACCTTGCATTTCACCTTTTCCTTTTCTAAACTCTGATCGTTGTCATTCGTAGGGGAGCGAGATCTTCCGCTCCACCCCCTTATGCGAGAGCCGGGACTATCTCCCCCGGCCTTGCACTCGCTACCTCTGCTGCCGCCGCGTGCCTGGAGTCTCACCGCACCTCTGCGCCTCCTTCCAAAAAGTGGCCCGCACCTGCGAGCCGCGGGTCACTTCCCTTGCCGCCACCGCCAAAGAAGAAGAATACCTCTCCCCTGGCCAAGGGGAAGGGGGTCCTCGAGGATCTACCAGGAGCTGACCCCTTGGCAGGCCTGCCAGAGGATAAGGGACCTATGGGGTCACCGAAATGGTCGCCAAAATGGTCGCCGACGTGCCGGGTGCGCCCGGCCTGTCGAGCCATTGAAACTTCTGCCTCGGCACGAGGTATCGGGACGAGGCCGAAGAGCCCCTGCTGGATTGGGTCCAGGAGGCCAACAGAGCCTCCATATCAACCCTCCTCCCCTCCTGGGTGGAGTAAGAGACCATTAGAGGCCAAGCCTTTGCCCTCTCCTTCGGGCTCTACGGGCAAGAGGTGCTGTGGATTTTGATGAATTAACATCCCGTGTGATTGCTCATGAGAGTGTGCGAGCCCAGCTCCGTGCCCTAGAGCTCGACCATATGACAGGTTGGCGATGCCTCCAGATGGAGAGGAATTTCGAGGAGCTCAAGCGTGAGCTGAAGGCCGTGACCGAGGAGATCGCCATCCTAAAAGAGAAGCAAGACATCTCCAAGACCCTACTCACCAGCATTCAGGGCGGGATGGTAAGTAGTTTAGGAATCTCCTACTTTCCGTGTTATTCTTTCCCTTGGCAAAATCACCTTTTGAAGGATGCTGAGACCGCCAGCCAACTTCTCGCCCGTGCCTCGGTCTTAGAGAAGGAAGTCGCCGAGCTGAATGCCCAGAACCACGAACTGGCCAGGGCCGCCCTCCCCCCACCTCCTCGCAATACCAAGGACCTGAGGAATGAGTCACGCGTGCAGGATGAGGTGTTGCGGAAGTCCGCGGTCGCGATGGCTAAGCACATCTTCCATACCTTGAAGGGGGATGGTCTTCTCTCTGCCGAGGTGGCACAGCTAAACATCGAAGAGGTGGTACTCGAGTTGTTTGAGCCAGTTCTAGCACCCGCGGACAGCGAGAGCGAGCAGTCCGAGGATAACCCTTAACTTTATTGTAATCTTTTTCAATTTTGGTTTGGCGAGATCGCCACCATGCGTGTAATAGAAAACTTATGAAATGAAAAGAAATTTTGGTTTAGTGCTTTCCATTGTCCCAATTTTTTTGTCTTGTTGCAATATCTTTACATATCCTTTTCACTCGCACGTCTTTATCGCGGCACTCACCCCCTTTTTACTTCACGAGTACTCGCTTACCCTCCTTTTGAACTTCTGTGTCGGACCTAGCTCGCTCGACCTCAGGAATCGTGAGCGAAGATCCACCCACACTTTTTCGCGCGCCGCCTACCTCGACCAATTCACTTTGATCATGTCCCTTATACCTGCGAGCCTCCTGGTTCGCTAGTATAGGTACATCGTCATTGACCTTTGCTTAGGCACCAGGGATCGAGGTCTCCCCCTGGTGTAGGCCTTACCATTTACTTGCTCTACCGACATTTTACCCAACGAGCACTATTTTTCTCCTCCCCCTAAATGGCATGGTGGTCCTGCCGACTAGTGGGAGCCCATCATTGGATTTTCTGAGTCATGTTACCAAATCACCTTGCCAGCCTCTCCAAAGATCAACCTGAACCCACCGGCTAATGAGAGCCCGACAATGGAATAAATCTGGGGCACTCCAACACCACATTACCATGCCAGCCTTTCTAGAAATCAAACTGAACCGACCAGCTAATGAGAGCCCGTCAGCGGAATCGATCTGGTGCACTCTAGCACCACATTACCTTGCCAACCTCTCAAGAGATCATCCTGAACCCACCGGCTAGTGAGAGCCCAGCAGCTGAATTGATCTGGGGCACTCCTGAACCACATTAAGTTGCTAGCCTCTCCAGAGATCAGCCTAAAACCACCGTCTAGTGAGAGCCCAACAATGGAATTGATCTGGGGCATTCCAGCACCACAGGACCTTGCCAGCCTCTCCAGAGATCAACCTGAACCCACCGTCTAGTGAGAAACAGACAGCGAAATTGATCTGGGGTACTCCAGCACCACATCACCTTTCCAGCCTCTCCAGAGATCAACCTAAACCCACCAGCTAGTGAGAGCCGGACAGTGGAATCGATATGGGGCATTTTAGCTCCACATTACCTTGTCTGCCTCTCTAGAGATAACCTGAACCCACCGACTAGTGAGAGCCCAGCAGCAGAATCGATCTGGGGCACTTCAACACCACATTACCTTGCCAGCCTCTTCATTTACCAACCTAAACCCACCGGCTAGTGATGAGTCCTATTTATATACATATTTAAGGACTCATCTGGGCCGTATTTCTAGTCGATGCACTACACTTTAGGCATGTTTTCAATCATATTTGTCATTCCTTGCTAGGTGCACTCCTAGGCCCATTTCGGTGTGCATTTGCACTCCTTGTTATTGGGGGTAAGCACATGGTGCTCCCCATCCCTTTATCTATGTTTATCTAGTGTTGGATGTGTTTTCCCAGCTGTTTTATCTTGTATACAGGTGGTCAGATCATCCAGTTTCCCCCAGAATTCATGATTGTGTGCAATGCACGGTCGTGCGTTTCCTTGACGCACAGACTGTTACGGCCGTGCGTTCTCATCTGGGCAGAAAATGGGAGATCTGAGTTTGTTCGTGCGTTTTGACGCACGGGCGGAATTGCCCGTGCGTGAGTCAAACGCACGGACGCATGTTTCTTCCTGTTATTTAGATTTTCTGAATTTACCCGTGCGTTTTGACGCACGGGCGGTTTTGCCCGTGCATGAGTAAATCGCACGGGCGGCGCAGCTTCGTCTTCACGCCAGTTTTTATCATTAATTATCGAACGGGCAGCGCACGATCGTGTGTTCGCCCGTGCGTGACCAAAACTCTGAATGTTTAGTATTTAAAGCAGGAAATGCTGCTACCAAAGGAGGACCCCGATTCCCCTCGCGGGAAAATCCAAGAATCCCACCATTTTCGCCCTTTCCACCGGAGGAGACAAGAGGAGACCATTTCCAGCGATCTCCTTCGCCATTTCTCCATCCGGGAGCATTTGCAAGCATTCTCCGCCACTAGTTCAAGCATTCTTCGCCGAGGAGACCATAGAAGCGCTGAAGATCGTTGGTGCGGTGACAGCCTCCTTCGAGTCCACACACCATATGATGTCTGAGCCCGGAGAGAGCCTGACAACCTCTCACTCCGGCCGAGAACCCAAGACGCGGTGACATCTTCTACGTGGTCCTTTCTAAATTTTGATGCTTGTGCTTTCTCTTTGTTTTGTTGTACGAACGCTTGTTAGGTTAATGTTATGGATCCTTGCTTGTGTTCATGTGCAATGATGATGTGGTGGTGAGAATAGCTTTCGTTGTTGTTGTGATAGACTAGGTTGTTTGTGGTGAAGCCATCTAGCAATTGCTAGTGGTGATGTTGGCGAAGAGGTGAGTACAACCCTCACAAAACCTCGCACTGTGGCCACTCCATCCGCTTACCGAAGCGCGACATCGCGACCGCTGCACTCACCGTCACCTTGCGAAGCGGTGCTTTTCGACCCGCATTTCTCTTAATTCCGCAATAGCTTAGGAATCCAATCACAACGCCCCTGTTAAACTTTATTCGCTCGTGTAACAATCGAATCACCACACGTTTCGTTCACCAGAACCTGCATTCCTTTGAGATCGACATTCGGGGAGTTCCTCCGTATTTTATTACTTGAGCGACCGGTGCACTGCCGTCGTATCGCATTTCATGCTTGCTAATTAGCGGTGCTGAAATCGCGCATCAAGTTTTTGGCGCCGTTGCTGGGGAGTGTAGGCGTGATGAGATGTTGGTTGTGAATCGATTGTTTTTATTGAGTCTTTTATTTTCTTTAATTTATTCTTTAGTATGCTATTTTCTTCTTCTGTGTCATGTGGGCACATTTGAATATCTGATGTCGTTGGTGTGGGGACACATCCCACGCTAGTGATAGGTGTCCCAAAGAGTATGGTGTCGTTCTGAAACCGTTTGGAGCCCATAAATCTTTTGGCAACTCTACTACGTCTCTGTTGTCGCACTTTTACGCGGCTGCAGCACCTTGGGTGTCGGTGAAGCCGGTGAAGCAGTGTTTATTTTGCAAAAGTAGAGAGCATGCCTTGAAGGACAGTGCTGATTACCTTCGCCAACTGAAGGATGACGATGAGCCGGATATCCGGATCGTCCCATCTTCGAATTCTGCAAGCACAGCTCCTTCCTCTGGTTACGTGTCACTTCCACCTTCACTTTTTGAAGGCTCTGGAATCGACACGTACATCAGTGTCCCTCAAGACTCTATTTTTGATGCGACCCCCCATACCTCTTCTGTTCGTATACCACTTAGCGTGGATTTGTGCCCTTGTGTGGAGAGTGAGACCGAACTCTCATGTGGCACGTCTTCTCCCACTACACACGACACTACATCTATTTCTGATGTTATCATTGAGGTCAATTTGCAGGATGTTGCAGACATGCACAGTGTCGTGCCCACTCTCATGGAGGAGGACAGTCTCGATTGTGCTGAAGCAACCATTTTGGTCCAGTGCGAGAAATTCCAAGTTATAGAGGAGGTCATTGCGTGCGCTGATGAGTCTAGTGAAATCGTCGATGATATCATTAGTTTGTCATTACCACAACCTATGGGGGATGAAGCCGGGATTATCCCCTCAGATGAGATTTCTTTTAGTTTTTCTTCCAATTTATTTCCTGACCCCCTTTCTTTATGTATAAGGATGTAGGATGCCCCTCCTCCGGTTGACCAGACCTTATGCATGGAGGAGCCGAAAGCCTGGCGGGATGAGGAAGGTACTGTGAAGAAACATCTTGTTTCCTCATCAACGTTGGTGCTTCCCTTTGAGGATTGGTTACAAGGGGGCAAGCGATTTTTCTTTGAAGACATAATACTGGAGGAGAAGAAGAGAGTAAAAAAGGAGGAGATTTGGGGTTGGAGGCTGAGTATCCTACTTAATTTCCACCCCTACTACCAGGTCCCCAGACCATTTTCTTTTATCAGTTGTTACTACTTCAAATCAGCTTATAGCTGATTTGTGTTGAGCTTGTAATAATAATTAGGATTTATTGACTTTTGCTTATTCCTGGACTTTATAAACTTCTTAATACAGGTATTTGTTCCACCTCAAGGACGTTAAACAAAAGGGCTTCTTGGGAGACAACCCATGGGAACCACCCGAACCACCCGGTTCCGTTTGCCTTTTATTTTCTTTTATGTTCTATTATTTCCTTTTTGCTAACATCGTAGGTTGAAGCTCTCGCTTGGTGGATGCGGAAGGAGAAAAATTTAAAGAAGGAACTACCGCACTTCTGGCATGCTCTTTTATGAGCATAGGTCCTCTCTACCCCTATTTTCCCTATTCCTGAATTGTCTATTTTATTTCGTTTTGATCAAGTCTGGGGGAGAGAGCGAGTTGTGCACGTGCACACACTTTGCATGGCATGTTAGAATGTGCTGAGTTAGGATTTATTATTTTGTTGCACACATTGCATACACTTGCACCTAGTTCACGAGCACTTGATCACGCGCGCTTATTGGATATTGCTGCGAGGTTCCCCGCTCGTAAGAATTGGATTGTTAGTGTAGGAGTGAGGAGTAGAGAAAAATGTAGACTCGAGTAGTGCTCTAGTCAAATGCTCCCGTCACGCCTAGAAATTCAATTAGGGTAGAATAAAATTCAAAGTTATAATTTAATTATTTCTATTATAGTAGCTGCAATTTATTTTACTTTAGTGGTGAATCCGGTGAATTCAACAGTAGCATAAGGTCGAGTGTAGTTGGTCTAGTAGTAGCTTATTACTAGGGTCGGAAGGAAGGACAATCTTTCTCGGTGGCTAGAACTTGCACTAGGCTACTCTTGAAACGATTGCATTGAAGTACTCATTATAAAATGTGATATAGGCCAATTCTTGATCCGTTTGTGCTTTTGAAATCCTTACCAACGTAATCACCTTTGCAAGCCCACTTGAGCCTACCTTTCCTCCTTGTTTAGCTCCACTAAAATTTCACCAAAGCCATACGGCCAAACCTATTTTCGCACCAACTTTTGAGCTGAAAGAAATTTATTTTTCGATCGCATTTGGTGTTATCTCTGTGGTGTATGGCAGCTTTGAATTAGCTAAAAGAGCTGTTTTTATTGTGCCTACAAAAGTTATTCTGTCGCGAAGAGAAAAGAAAAGAAGAAAGAAAAAAAAAGTTGTTCAAAATGAATATTCTCTCGACAAATTCAAATTATGTTTGGCTTAGCACGCACCTAGTGTTCAGTTGAAGTCTAGGGGTGTTGTGTAATTCTTGAAAATGTTGCATTGGTGATTGTAATTCTCTTGAGTGCTCAGTTTATGTTGAATGCGATTCCCATCGTCCTTCTACTTATCTAGCCTAAACTCAACCTAAGCCCAATCCTAACCCATAAGTCCTATTGATTTTAGATACGAGTCGTCTCATGCAGTAGAGAGAGTGCGAACGTGCAAGCCTATGGACACCGACTTTGATGGATTTCTTAGGAGTTTGTCCCGAGCTTTGATTCGAGTAATACTCTACTCATTAGTCACGCTATTTTCCCTTTTGCGCGACCGAAAGATTCACCGGGATTCACCATCCAAGTAAAGTAAATTTCAAATTACTGTTCTAGAAATAGTTAGATATAATCTTGAGTTTAATTCTGTTCTAATGTATTTCAATGCACGTGTGCATGCGACTTCGCATAGTTCTCTACCGCTCAAACTCACTCTAACATCCAAATTGTTCCGACAGGAGAGCAAAGTAGTTTGCCCGAGACGTGCAAATGGTTAAGTCTGGGGGTGTGATGAGTCTCATTTATATGCACATTTATGGACTCATCTGGGCCGTATTTCTAGTCGATTAACAACACTTTAGGCATGTTTTCGATCATATTTGTCATTACTTGCTAGGTGCACTCTTAGGCCCATTTCGGTGTGCATTTGCACTCCTTGTTATTGGGGGTAAGCACATGGTGCTCCCCATCCCATTCTCTATGTTTATCTAGTGCTGGAGGTGTTTTCCCAGCTGTTTTATCTTGTATACAAGTGGTCGGATCATCCAGTTTCCCCCAGAATTCATGATTGTGTGCAACGCACGGTCGTGCGTTTCCTTGACGCATGTACAGTTGCGGTCATGCATTCTCATCTGGGCAGAAAATGGGAGATCTGAGTTTGTTCGTGCATTTTGACGCACGGGCGGAATTGCCCGTGCGTGAGTCAAACGCACGGAAGCCTGTTTCTTCCTGTTTTTTTAGCATTTCTGAATTTACCCGTGCGTTTTGACGGATGGGCGGTTTTGCCCATGCGTGAGTAAATCGAACGGGCGGTGCAGCTTTGTCTTCACGCCAGTTTTTATCATTAATTATCGCACGGGCAGTGCACGATCGTGCGTTCGCCCGTGCGTGACCAAAACTCTGCCGGTTTAGTATTTAAAGCAGGAAATGCTGCTACCAAAGGAGGCCCCCGATTCCCCTCGCGGGAAAAGCCAAGAATCCCACCATTTTCTCCCTTTCCACCGGAGGAGACAAGAGGAGACCATTTCCAGCGATCTCCTTCGCCATTTCTCCACCCGGGAGCATTTGCAAGCATTCTCTGCCACTAGTTCAAGCATTCTTCGCCGAGGAGACCATAGAAGCGCTGAAGATCGTTGGAGCGGTGACAGCCTCCTTCGAGTCCGCACACCATTTGAGGGCCGAGCCCGGAGAGAGCCCAACAACCTCTCACTCCGGCCGAGAACCCAAGACGCGGTGACATCTTCTACGTGGTCCTTTCTAAACTTTGATGCTTGTGCTTTCTCTTTGTGTTGTTGTACGAACGCTTGATAGGTTAATGCTATGGATCCTTGCTTGTGTTCATGCGCAATGATGATGTGGTGGTGAGAATAGCTTTTGTTGTTGTTGTGATAGCCTAGGTTGTTTGTGGTGAAGCCATCTAGCAATTGTTAGTGGTGATGTTGGTGAAGAGGTGAGTACGACCCTCACAAAACCTCGCACTGTGGCCACTCCATCCGCTTACCGAAGCGCGGCATCGCGGCCGCTGCACTCACCCTCACCTTGCGAAGCGGTGCTTTTCAACCCGCATTTCTCTTAATTCTGCAATAGCTTAGGAATCCAATCACAACGCCCCTATTTTACTTTATTCGCTCGTGTAACAATCAAATCACCACACGTTTCGTTCACCAGAACCTGCATTCCTTTGAGATCAACATTCAGGGAGTTCCTCCCTATTTTATTACTTGAGCAACCGGTGCACTGCCGTCGTATCACATTTCGTGCTTGCTAATTTGCAGTGCTAAAATCGCGCATCCGCTAGTGAGAGCCCGACAGTGGAATCGATCTGGGGCATTCCAGCACCACATTACCTTGCCAGCCTCTCCAGAGATCAAGCTGAACCCTCCAGCTTGTGGGTGCCCGACAGCAGAATCGATCTGGGGCATTTCAGCACCACATTACCTTGCCAGCCTCTCCAGAGGTCAACCTGAACCCAATTGATAGTGAGAGCCCAGCAGTAAAATCGATCTGGGGCACTCCAACATCACATTACCTTGCCAGCCTCTCCAGATATCAACCTGAACCCACCGGCTATTGAGAGCCCGACAGTGAAATAGATCTGGTGCATTCCAGCACCATATTACCTTGCCAGCATCTGCAGAGATAAACCTGAACCCACCAGGTAGTGAGAGCCCGGCAGCGGAATCGATCTGGGGCACTCCAGCACCACATTACCTTGCCAGCCTCTCCAGAGATCAACCTTAACCCACGAGCTAGAGAGAGCCCAATAGCGGAATCGATCTGGGGCCTTCCAGCTTATTTTGATCGTTCGGGCCTATGGTTAGAAGAGACAATAACATCAGCTTATAATAAATCAACATAAGAGTTCAAGGGTAGAAATGCATTAGGTCATCCCCTGTTGAAATTTTTGAAGTGAAGTGGAGGTGTCCGGGCGGTCTGATTTTGGGAGACCGCCGAGACCGCATGGCCTGTGCTTGTATTCTGCCAGTCTGGCTCCGGCGGTCTGTTCCCGTGTTGGTCTGTTGGTTGGCCTGTCTTCTTTGTTGGAAGATCGGGCAGTCTGTCTTATGTGTGACTGCCTGTCCGGGCGGTCTGTATTGGCGATCTGGCGACTTGTCTGAAGTCGGCCAGATGGTTCCTGGTTTGCTCCTGGTAGTCTAAGGAAGGAGTACCTTTGTGACCGTGCGGCTTGAGTGCGGTTTTGTATTCGCGCGACCTATGCGCGATCTGTCTGCTGATCTGCGATCTTGGTCGGTTGATCGTCCAAGTTGTGTGATCGCGCGGTCTGCCTATGACCGCTGGCGATCTGACGGGTGGTGATTGTATCTCTCCTGTGCGGTGATGACATCCGTCTACCCGCCTATAAATAAAGGTGCAGGGCCCGTCATTCCTAACGAGAACTGTAAGAACTGAGCCTGGGTTAATTCGTGCGGTCTCACTTTGAGGTTGCTCGGTTTGGAAGCGAGTTGACTGTTTATTGTGTTCGCAGGTTTGCGGTCAGTAGGTTGCAGTCTCCTTCCTTGGTGATTCCCAGCGGCTTGAATAAATAGTTCGGCAGCGGTCAGTCTGCGAACTATTTTATGTTCGTTCTTGTGCTGTTCGCATCGAGCTCAGTGATCAGGCGACCTTCAGCGGTTAGGCGATCTGAGTTGCGGTCTGGCGACAACTTCAGTTCTTCGTTCCAATAAAGCTCCAGTTCGTGCGGTCTGAAGTGAGATCTTGCAGTGCTGGCGGTCTATCCGGTTTCTATTCGTGCGATCTCAGGTGAAGCCGGGTGACTTCTGGAGTCGAGCGGTCTGTGCGGTCTCAGCTTGTCTAGCCGCCAGATTTGTTTTTGGTGTGTTTCGTTCTTCTCGTCTCCGTGATTCTGATGAATCATGTCTCGCCATTTATACCTCGCACTGTAAATGAAGTTTGTGTTTCAATAAAGTTTCTTGTGTTGTTGTGTGGCATTGTGGTTGTTTGGATTTAACTCAGTTGATGCAACTCCTGCTTACTCCTAAACGATTCAAATCAAAATTTTAACATCCCCTCTCCAAGCTCGGCTGAGGGGTACCCCTTCCACATCCCAGAGGTGATACCCTCCCGACTTGAGTGCCACCTCTACAATGCAAGGTCCTTCCCAGTTGGGATTAAGCTTCCCCACCGCAACACCCCTCCCAGCCGCATTGACCTTTTTCATGACCAAGTCCCCTTTTTTGAACTGCTTCACCCGGATGTGCTTGTCAAAGCACCGAGCCATCCGTCGCTTGACCTCCTCCTGTCGGATGGTTGTCGGGTCCCATAGTTCTTCCTCCAGGTCCAAGGATAGCCTTTGTTCTTCTTCATTTTCCACTCGCCATTCCTCATCTCCTCCTCCTGCTGCGACCACTCGGGGTGACATCACCTCGAACTCGATCAGGAGGACGTCCTCAGACCTGTACGAGAGTTTGAATGGGGTCTCCCCTGTGGTCTTATTTGGTGTGGTTCTCAAAGCCCAAAGGACCGAGGGTAGCTGCTCTACGCAGTTAACCCTTAGGTTTTTGACCTTCTTTTTCAGCAAGTTCACAAATATCTTGTTCGCCGCTTCCACCTGCCTATTGCTCCTTGGGTGATGGACCGACGCAAAATGAAGGTCTATGCCCAGCTGGGTGCAGAATCTAACATACTTATGGCTTGCAAACTGCGGCCCATTGTCTGTGATGATGGCTAGTTGGAGCCCATGTCGGCAGAATATTTCCCCCCATACGAAATTTCTTACTATCTGAGAGGTTACCTTGGCCATCGCCTTCACCTCCAGCAATTTGGAAAAGTAGACAATCATTATGAGCAGGAACTTCTTTTAGCCACTAGCTTGGGGAAAAGGACCCACCAGGTCCAGCCCCGATTTTGCGAATGTCTATGGAGCTGTGATGGTCCGGAGTCTCTGGGCTTGTAGGAGTTGGAGGGGAGCATACAGCTGGCACTTGGAGCACTTCCCTGCGAACTCTGCCAAGTGCGCCTGGACCTTTTGCGATCACTCGTTCTTCAACTGCTCGCTCACCGAGGGTGAGTACCATGCTGTGGTTGTGAATCATATCTCGTCGGGATTCTCGGCCCGCCAACCTAAGAAATCAGATACCATCAACCAGCTCTTCCCGGACGAGTTCGCCATCCCAGTGGCCTATTTTGACGTTGGTCTGCGGCTCCCCCTTTCGCCAGAGATCAGACAGGTATTGGATCACACATTTGCTTTCTTTTTATCGCTTGCATAAGACCTCTAACCACTTGTTGCGAACCAGCCAGATACTCAAATACTTCGGCGTGATCCTGGGTCAGATGACCTCGAACTTGGTCGCCATCATGGTAGCCTTCGCCTGCTACCTGAGGGAGTAGCATATCGAGTTTAGTTTGCCAGTTTTCCACAAGCTCTTCTCCTTCTTGGCTTACAAAGACAGGACCGCCTACTTCGCAAGCCAACATGCCAAGGTTTGCGAGGCCGTCAACAAAAGCCATTATTGGCCCTAGAAGTTGGTGATCGTGAAGGGGCCCTTTAGCAACGTCCTCTTCTTGTCTATCCAGCGCGACGAGCCCACCTACCACCCTCCCACGCTAGGCGGCAACGATTTTGCGCTCTTCAAATATTTGTTGATGAAGAACTTCAAGGTCTCCTTCCTCAAAAGAAATGTCGACTCGCTATTCCCTGTGCTGCCCGGAGTAGGTACGACTCGTACTCGGTCCGTACCTTGTGTTTCACTTTTTGCCTTTTCTAAACTCTGATCGTTGTCATTTGCAGGGGAGCGAGATCTTCCACACCACACCCCTTATACGAGGACCGAGACTATCTCCCCCGACCTTGCACTCGCTACCTCTGTTGCCGCTGCGTTCCCGGAGACTCACCGCACCTCTGCGCCTCCTTCCAAAAAGTCGCCCGCACCTGCGAGCCGCGGGTCACTTCCCTTGCCGTTACTGCCAAAGAAAAAGAAGTCCTCTCCCATGGCCAAGGGGAAGGGGGTCCTCGAGGACCTACTAGAAGCTGACCCCTTAGCAGTCCTGCCATCAGATAAGGGACAAACCGGGGTCACCAAAATGGTCGCCAAAATGGTCGCCAAAATGGTCGCCAAAATGGTCGCCGATGTGTTGGGCATGCCCGGTCTGTCGAGCCATTGAAACTTCTGCCTCGACACGAGGCATCGGGATGAGGACGGAGAGGCTCTGCTGGATTGGGTCCAGGAGGCCAACAGAGCCTCCATATCAACCCTCCTCCCCTCCTGGGTGGAGCAAGAGACCATCAGAGGCCAAGCCTTCGCCCTCTCCTTCGGGCTCTATGAGCAAGAGGGTGCTGCGGATTTTGATGAATTGACATCCCGTGTGCTCGCTCATGAGAGCGCGCGAGACCATCTCCATGACCTAGAGCTCGCCCATATGACAGGTTGGCGATGCCTCCAGATGGAGAGGAATTTCGATGAGCTCAAGCGTGAACTGAAGGACGTGACCGAGGAGATAACCATCCTAAAAGAGAAGCAATACATCTCCAAGGGCCTACTCACCAGCATTCAGGGCGGGATGGAAAGTAGTAGAGGATTCGCCTACTTTCCTTGCTATTCTTTCCTTTGGCAAAATCACCTTTTGCAGGATGTTGAGACCGCCAGCCAACTTCTCTCCCGCGCCTCTGACTTAGAGAAGGAAGTCACCTGGATGAATGCCCAGAACCACGAACTGGCCCGGGACGCCCTCCCCCCACCTCCTTGCAACACCATGGACCTCAGGAATGAGTCGCACGAGCAGGAGGAGGAGTTGCGGAAGACCTCGGTCGCGATGGCTAAGCACATCTTCCAAACCCTGTAGGGGGCTGGTCTTCTCTCTGCCGAGGCGGCGCAGCTAACCATCGAAGAGGTGGTCCTTGAGTTGTTTAAGCCAGTTCCGGCACCCGCGGACAGTGAGATTGAGCCAGTTCCGGCACCCGCGGACAGTGAGAGCGAGCGGTCCGAGGATAACCCTTAACTTTATTGTAATCTTTTTCAGTTTTTGTTTGGCGAGATCGCCATCATGCGTGTAATAGAAAACTTTTGAAATGAAAAGAAATTTTGGTTTAGTACTTTCCATTGTCCCACTTTTTTTGTCTTGTTGCAATATATTCATATATCCTTTACACTCGCACGTCTTTCTCGCGTCACTTGCCCCCTTTTTACTTCACGAGTACTCGCTTACCCTCCTTTTGAACTTTTGTGTCTGACCTAGATCGCTCGACCTCAGGAATCGCGAGCGAAGATCCACCCACAATTTTTTGTGCGCCGCCTACCTCGACCAATTCACTTTGATCATGTCCATTATACCTGCGAGCCTCCTGATTCGCTAGTATAGGTACACCGTCATTGACCTTTGCTTAAGCACCATCGAGCGAGGTCTCCCCCTGGTGGAGGCCTTTCTTGTGACTTGCTCTGCCGATATCTTGCTCAGTGAGCATTGTTTTTCCTCTCCCCCTGAATGGCATGGTGGTCCTGCCGACTAGTGGGAGCCCATCATTGGAGTTTCTGAGTTATGTTACCAAATCACCTGTCCAGC
The DNA here is from genome assembly GCA_033032865.1 of Dactylorhiza incarnata. NCBI lineage: Eukaryota > Viridiplantae > Streptophyta > Magnoliopsida > Asparagales > Orchidaceae > Dactylorhiza > Dactylorhiza incarnata. The sequence continues at coordinate 4,312,891 of JAWHQI010000218.1, read as the reverse complement.
CTCTCCAAAGATCAACCTGAACCCACCAGCTAATGAGAGCCCGACAATGGAATCGATTTGTCGCACTCCAACACCACATTACCTTGCCAGCCTCTATAGAGATCAACCTGAACACACCTGCTAATGAGAGCCCGGCAGCAGAATAGATCCTGGGCACTCTAGCACCACATTACCTTGCCAACCTCTCAAGAGATCATCCTGAACAAACGGGCTAGTGAGATCCCGACAGCTGAATTGATCTGGGGCACTACATCACCACATTACCTTGCCAGCCTCTACCGAGATCAACCTGAAACCACCGGCTAGTGAGATCCCGACAGCGAAATTGATCTGGGGCATTCCACGACCACATGACCTTGCCAACCTCTCCAGAGATCAACCTGAACCCACCGGCTAGTGAGAAACTGACAGTGAAATCAATCTAGGGCACTCCAGCACCACATCACCTTGCTAGCCTCTCTAGAGATCAACCTGAACCCACCGGCTAGTGAGAGCCCGACAGTGGAATCAATCAGGGGGCATTTTAGCACCACATTACCTTGCTAGCCTCTCTAGAGATCAACCTGAACCCACCGACTAGTGAGAGTCAGGCAGCAGAATCGATCTGGGGCACTCCAACACTACATTACCTTGCCAGCCTTTCCAGATAACAACCTGAACCCACCGGCTAGTGAGAGCCCGGCAGCAGAATCGATCTATTGCATTCCATCACCACATTACCTTGCCAGCCTCTCCAGAGATCAACCTGAACCCACTGACTAGTGAGAGCCCGGCAGCAGAATCGATCTGGGTCATTTCAGCACCACATTACCTTGCCAGCCTCTCCAGAGATCAACCTGAACCCACCGGCCAGTGAGAGCCCGGCAGCGAATTCAATCGGGGGCACTCCAGCACCACATTACCTTGCGAGCCTCTCTAGAGATCAACCTGAACCCACGAGCTAGTAAGAGCCCGGCAGTGGAATCGATCTGGGGCCTTCCAGCTTATTTAGATCGTATGGGCCTATGGTTAGAAGAGACAACAACATCAACTTATAATAAATCAACATAAGATTTGAAGGGTAGAAACGCTTTAGGTCATCCCCTCTCCAAGCTCGGCTGAGGGGTACCCCTTCCACATCCCAAAGGTGATACCCTTCCGACTTGAGTGCTACCTCTACAATGCAAGGTCCTTCCAGTTGGGATTGAGCTTCCCCACCGCGACTCCCCTCCAAGACGCATCGACCTTTTTCAGGACCAAGTCCCCTTTTTTGAACTGCTGCATCTGGATGTGCTTGTCGAAGTACCAAGCCATCCGTCGCTTGACCTCCTCCTGTCGGACGGTTGCCAGGTCCCAGAGTTCTTCCTCCAGGTCCAAGGATAGCCTTTTCTCTTGTTCATTTTCCACTTGCCATTCCTCATCTCCTCCTCCTCCTGCGACCACGCAGGGTGACTTCACCTCGAACTCGATTGGGAGGATGGCCTCGGACCTGTAGGAGAGTTTGAATGGGGTCTCCCATGTGGCTGTGTTTGGTGTGGTGCTCAAGGCTTAAAGGACCGAGGGTAGCTACTCTACCCAGTTAACACTTAGATTTTCGACCTTCTTTTTTAGCAAGTTCACAATTATCTTGTTCGTTGCTTCCACCTGCCAATTGCTCCTTGCGTGATGGACCGACGCAAAATGAAGGTCTATGCCCAGCTGGGTGCAGAAGCTAACAAACTCATCGCATGCAAACTGCGGCCCATTGTCTTTGATGATGGCTAGTGGGAGCCCATGTCGGCAAATTATTTCCCCCCATACAAAATTTCTTACTATCTGAGAGGTTACCTTGGACAGCGCCTTCACCTCCAAGCACATGGAAAAGTAGTCAATCATTATGAGCAGGAACTTCCTTTGGCCACTAGCTTGGGGAAAAGGACCCACTAGGTGTAGCCCCCATATTGCGAATGGCCATGGAGCTGTGATGGTCCAGATTCTCTTGGCTAGTAGGATTTGGAGGGGAGCATATAGTTGGCACTTGGAGCACTTCTTTGCGAACTCTGCCACATCCTTGCTGAGGGTAGGCCAGAAGTAGCCTTGACTCAACACCCTTCCCTCTAGGGTTCTGCTCCCCGAATGGCTGCCACATTCTCCGGAGTGGTTCTCCTCCAGGACCATTGGGGCCTCCTCCTCTGACACACAACGAGCTAGGAGCCCCCAAAGGGTCTTCCGGTATATCCCTCCAGCATGCAAAGTATAATATGCCAATTTGTACCTAAGCCGCCGCTTGTCCACATCTCCTTATGGGAATTGCCCGGATGTAAGGAAGGTCATGAAGGGGTCCATCCACGATGTTTGCTGATCTACGTCCATCAACTCGTCTTCCTCGATGGATAGCTGGAAGAGATCTGACACTGTTCCCCCTGCCTTGGGACCAAACTTGCACTACTAGAAAATTGATTTTTAGCTACACATTTATTTGCCAGGGTTGCAAAACTGTGACTAAAAAATTATTATTAACCACGACTACAAAAACTGTTGCTAATAAATATATTTTACCAGGGCTTAAGAAGTCATGGCTAATACATATGTATTTGCCATGATAAACTGTGGTCGTGGCAAAACATTAGGCTATTTGCTACAGTTTTTATTAATTTATAGCAAAGAAGACTCTTTGGCCACGACCAGCTCTCACCAAAACCCTATCCAGCGCCCGTGATTATTCTCCCCCGAAGGCTGCTGCTGCCGTCTCCTCTTATAACGAAATGAAAAACGAAAGAGCGAAGGTCGATTCTGCCCATCTCCATAGAATGATCGAAGATCGATTCTGCATCTCCATCGAAATATCGAAGATCTCGCTGCTGTCCACTTCTCCGAAGATCGATTCTGTGGTCGTTGCTCGGGTTCCAGTGTTCTGTCAGTTCTATGGTCACTGCATCACGCTGCTATCCTCCTCAAATCATTGTCTCCTTTGTCGTAGGGTATGCATATTTCTCTTCCCACTTGATTTTTTCTTCCCTATGAATGACTCGTGTCCAAAATGCCAATCGTTTCCACACGACCTCCATCAAAGGGATGCTCAATTTTGACTTACTTGATTTATGTTTGGTCATATGATGTTTATAGGGTTTTCTAGATATTTCTTTAATGATTTGTTTTTTTTTCTTTTTTTCATGCTCGAATTATGTTAGAAATGAACTATTCAGTATCATGGCTTCACCCAAATCATGGCTTCTCCCACCATTACTCTACTCAAGCTAATTAAATTAGAATAGAGTAACTTCTTAAATGCACCCACATATAAACACGGATATGAATCAGGGTTCAATTTTGCTATAAAAATATTCACATAGATACATGAAAATGATATTCGACTGCATTCTCATCACATATCATCACTTATTCATATTCCTGGGAATTCTTAAATTCAATCCCATTTTCTCTATGATTTCTTTAAAAATTAGAAAGAGTAAAACTTTAAACTATAAAATTGCATATAATTTTTATATTACCCTCCACTTGTTTGACTGAATTCCTAAAAGAAATAGCTTAAAAGTTCATGCATAGAATTTTTATGTCAATAAGCTTGTAGATCTTGTTGGAGTTACTCTTGGCCCGAAGGGTAGAAATGTTGTTCTAAGGAGCAACTATAGATCTCCTAGGATTGTGAATGATGGTGTCATTGTGGCCAAAGTGGTATTTTAACATCATTGTTTTCATTTGGCAAGCAAATTATTTAGAAATTTTGGAACTCATTTGAATTTTAATCAATTTGATGGTTTATCAAGATTGGCGTTCTTCAGCTCAAAGATGGCTTACCTGAAATTTTTCTGATGCAGTTTCTAAATGAACTATACATTTAGTGCTTTTGTTGCATATCATGCCTTTCTTCATAGGAGAATCTGCCGGTAAAATTAGAGCTCAAGAATAATTTTATCTCTTTCTAAGTATAGGATAATTGATGTCTTGACTTAAATTGGAGCATTCACAATTTATCTTCAAGGAGGTGTTTTCTTTAAATATATATTTTTCAGGGTATTTAACTCGATGTGTCAAACTTATGAATAGCAGGCAGCTTCAGACAATGACTGTCGAAAGGCTGCTTTGGATGAAAAATATGTAACTGTCATCCATAATATAAAGGTAATTAAGTTTATTGGTCGTTGCCTCATTTTTAGTAAGGAAGATTATTAAATTTAAAATGGATGTGAATGTATAATGTACTAAATATATTCCTTGTGGTGCATTTAAAAAAACATTAATTTTGGCTAAAATAGTTATCATATTAATGTAATAATGCAATCTATTTCTTAAATAAGTTTTCATCAGTTTTTATGCTTCTGCTGTCTAAGTTTTGCTCAGATTTCTCCAGGAAGATGCTGCCAAAACAATACTGCAAATACTGATGCAGTTGCTATAAAACTAATTCTTAACTTTATGTGCAAATGCTTTTATTAAATTTCATCATAGGTAAAACTAATTCTTAACAATATGTGTGGATAACGCTAGTTTTCTCATAAATTTTGGAACATAAAATAATGTTTTATTTATTCGGTATCATTGATCTTAGTTAGCCTTTTTTCAATGTTGGTTTCTAAATGTCTACATTCAAGTGTGACTCATGTACTTGGTCAAGCAGCTAATGTTGCGAGAAAAACTGCACAAAATTTAGTCAAATCTGAATTTAGCATTGCAGATGCAAATAATTCAGCAACTACTGGGTCAGCAGATGCTCAAGTTGGTTCAAGTTGGGATTGGGATGATGAGAATTAAGGACATAGGAATTGGTATAGATATCCAAAAAATATAATTCTTTTATTTATTGTTTTGCTCAGTTTGCATGAATATTCATTTTGTCTTCGTCATAAAGTTGACTTCCATGCCAACTCGGGATTGTTTGTTGCTACACTCATCAAAATTTTTGGGATTAATGGAAAAGAAGGTAATGATTTATTCAATCATATAGTGTTTGTGCTTATGTAATATCTTCTCAATGCTCATCATATTGAACTTATATAAGAGCATATCTCATCAAATTAGTTGTACCTTTTTCAGAGCTTAAACCAACATCGAGTTAGTGGCTAATCAGCTTGAGATTGTATCTCGCACTCTATATATCCTCAATTGAATCATATTATCCACGCATGTCTTTTCCTTGTACTTTTGTCACTATAGATTGTCTGCATTATTTTGATCATTCATTGATGTTTTATCTGTGCATATATTGGCAGTGTTAAGGAGGCGAATGGTTCCATTATTCTTGTGTAGGCCTAATACGAGAGACATGGTTTAAAGAAAAGTGTTTTTGCCCAACATGCAGGAAACAACAATGATCAAATTTAAGGTATGTCGTTCATGATTTAGTCTTTTAATTGGGTTAACATAACCTCCTAATTGGGTTGATTAGAAAGTGATCACATTCACTATGTTGCCCCTTTCTTTACATTTTGTTTTATCTAGGCTTGATGGTTCTCAAATGAGATCCTTGTAAAAGGTCCCCAAATTAAGAACATGAAGCTTATGGAATCAACATTTGTTATTTTTCACATCTCTCTTATTCCACTACCTCCTGTAATTTATTTGGAATTAGAGAGGAGGCAAATTATATTAAAGGATAAATGTAGGTTCATATGAGTACATATTTTTCCAGATATGCCAGCCTTAGAAATTTTAGTATTTCCTTCCATATTATTTCTATGGATTCAGCCCCTCTTGCCATGAATAAATGTGAGTGGATGGGGTTCCTATTTTATCAAAGTTTGTGGATGGTGTGGATTGTGTTGGAACATGGTCTTCCACTTCACTTAGGTTTGAGAATAACAAATCCTATGTGTATTTGATCTTGTGTGTTTAAGTGTGCAGGAAACAAAGCCATATGAATCAAGGATAACATAAGAAGGTTGCCCCCAAGTTTGAAGCCCAAATTTCAGCATGGTCACTGGCGTCGACGGTATCCACTAGCACAGGCACTAGCTCTATATATAACAATTTCGGGAGGCAAGTATAGATGGCGATAATTTCAGGCGGTAAAGGCTAGCGCAGGCGCTATCTCGAAGCACATGAGGAATGTCAGCAGGGTATCCTTGGAATGAAGTTATGCACACGCAGAATATTGCCTAAACTAGGATAGCATCGGTGGTAGCGATAGCGCTAGCTCTAGCTCCAAAGCTATAAAAAGGACCCCTTGACTTCGTCTTCTTTATCCTCTCCAACCCCTAAATTCCAGAGCTTCGTGCCACATCTTATAGAGCAAGTTTTAGAGAGATAATCCCACAAATCCATGAAGGCTTAAGGAGATCCATGGAGAAGATTTCAACACACTTCATCATCGCGACGAAATACCGCATCGACTACGATCATTCTCTGCGGGACATTGTCTACTTCTTCAAGAAATCCACATTGGGAGTTTTATATTATTGTTGTTTAATCTCTTTACTCTTTCATACTCGCGTAGTAAATTTGCCTCGTGTTGGTGACTAGGTATGGGTAGGGCATAGGGCAGAAATTTGCCTCGTGTTGGCGACTAGGTCTAGGGTATAGATCTAGGGGGTGATCAAGGCCATATTTGGGGAAGGATTGGCTAGAGCTGCTTGAGGCCATATCTGGGAAAGGATATGCTAAAGCCACCAGTTCGTGGGAATACGAGTCGGGATAGAAAATGAAAAAGTCTTTTTACTATTTGCCTTCGATTTCTAGCGTTATAAGAAGTCAAATTTTGTAATCTTATATTTCATATTAATAAAATCATGTCTCTATTTTATTTCACTTAATTTGTTTTGGTTTTGCACTATTTCGATCTCTTATTATTTCAAGTAATACAAAATATAACATATGTTTTTAAAACCCTTATTCACCCCCACCTCTAAGGGCGCCTACAGATCCAACAAGTCATATCAGAGCTAGGTTATTCTGAATCGGCTTAACAATGGCGAATAATGGCGTCTCATGATCTCGCTTCTATTAGAGGGGGAAATTTTTATGAAGAAGGAAAATCTCTTGCACCACCTTTATTTGAAGGAAGAAATTATAAAGGGTGGAAAATTTTAATGGAAAAGTTTATTAAAAATTTAGATATCGAAGCATGGAATATAGCAATAGTAAGACCAGCGGATGAAATAAATAAAAAGGAACGTCACCTAAATGCAAAGGCTTTACATAGTATTTTTTGCGCTTTATCTTAAGATATTTTCAAATTGATATTTTGTTTTTTTAGTGCATACAAAGTATGAAAATTTCTTGAAGAAATGTATGATCTTCCTCTCACAGGTATGGAACAAACGCAAGAAGTGGAGAACATACAAGCTTGAACAAATGGTCAAAAAATCTCCGCTCATGATGGATCAATGGAGTGCACTTCAAGTGGAAAATAAGAAATCTTATCTTTGGAAGACGAGTGCCAAAAAGATGAAGATAACAAAGGAACTCTCACCGTATCCAAAAGCACAGTAAGGAAATCAAATTCCCTTGTTGTTTGCAATTCTATTTCTACTTTACAATTGCTGCAAATTACAAAGTGCAAAATTAAGAAATTGAAAAATGCTATTTGCAAATTGCGCTTAGAAAATAAAGAATTAAAATCAAAAGTTTACATAGAATCAAATTCTGATATATCTAGTTTTACCCATGTCTCTTTAGTTAAAAATATTACACCTTGTATAAAATTTAATGAATTAAAAGAAAAATATAAAGAACTTGAAAATGAACTTATTTTTGTACAAGAACATAATGAAAAATTATCTTTAGAAAATTCATCTTTGAAAAGTGATTGTGCTACGAGCCAAAGTTATAAAATTGAAATCAAAGAGTTGGATGAAATATTCGAGGAATTTAGAAATAACTATCAAACTCATATTGACTCTATTGTTTCCACTCATAAAATATCACAATAGCTTATAATAAAGGTAGACACAATCTTATGATCAAGAATGATGAATTAAAATCAAAAATCAACTTGCTAATGAAAATTATGAATAAAAATTCACAATATCAAGCAATATCTAAAAGCAAGTTGAATGTGAATATCTTGACTAAGCCTAATAATGGGAGTAAGAAACACAAAGTATTTGTAAATTAAAATCCAAATCACCATTATTTACAAAATCATGTTTCTCCCAACTTAAAATTAAAATTACACAAATTTCCTATGAACGATACTTTCAATAATCATTACAATTATAATCTTCAAAATAAAGATAATCATAATGGAAATTTGATGCATAAGAATAACATTAAACCAAGGTTTGAATGGAGGCCCAAAGCTAAAAATGAAATATTAACTTCACATGAAAGAACCCATTCATCATTATCTCCCCACAAACCAATACGTTATATTTGGGTACTCAAAGGAACCACCACACTTGGTCCCCTTAGGATACCTAAAACTCGTATTCATTAGGTATCAGCAAATGCATGAAGTAGAATATTTTCAAAATGAAATATACAAATTTCTACTTTATCATATGCTTCAATGTCTTCTTTATTTCGCTTTTTATTTTCTTATTTGTTTAAAGCTATCATATCATTGTCATCATATATATTATTGGAAATATGATTTTATCTCTTAAAGCTTAATAAGTTCATAAATCAAATTAACAAAATTCAAAGTCATATTTTTATTTTTGATGACCTATCTACCTTTCTTATGTTCATTGCCTATAAATATCTTATATTATCCATATAAATCAAATTCTAAATTTGTTATAAGATATTTATCTAAATTAATAAAATCATGAACTTCACTTTTTCTCCTTCAAAAATTTTGAGTCTATAAATTTTAAATATTAAGTATGGGTAGCAACCAATAATACTTAAATATCTTGAGAAATGGAGATTTGGGATGTCACCCCATCACATCTCCTAGTACCGGTGCGAACCCTTCACAGGGTAGACCTCAGGAAGTCCAAGATCCACTCTAAATTTCTAAGTCCAATTAAAGTCTAGCAAAATTCAAATTAATTATAGACTCATACAGTAATCAAAAAAGAAAACTATAATTATTTTTAAAATATATATATTTATATTCATTATTCGTGATTAAAAAAAATCATAACAGAATGAATGTATTATCATACTAACGTTGTATCTTAATGAATATTATTAATTATCATGCTAATCTCATGCAATGATAGTTATCATATGCTTAATATAAAAATAGAAAATTTGGAACATGGAATTCATGAATCTATGAGGTTTTATATTATCATTCTAAAATTCAAATAAACTCATAGTTTACTATCATTCTTAAACTTAGAACGCTTTGTATGTCCATGATCATATACCAATATTGTATGTCTCACAATAGCGGGGGCATAGGATTGGATGTATTAGAGACCTAACCTCTAAGTCATGTCTTGCCCATAACCGGGGAGGGTTCTAGTGGGGCCTTGCGAGGCACTAGGGGAATGAGTGATATGTTAAGAGTTCTCTAGTGTATGCATATATGAGTAACACCCCAACCTACGACATGTGTGCAGCTCCTCATGCCCATCCATCACTTAGTACAGGGCTAGGGTGTAGACATATAGTTTGGGTATTTTTTAGGGCATACCTATTTATATGCATGAACATTATTTTTTAATCAATAAAATCATGCATATTTGATTTGTTCAATCATCTCTATCTTGTGTTCACATTTCCTATTATTTTTAATTTACATAATTTTGATAAACACAAGCCTTAGAAAAATCAAAATGAAGATTTAAGAAAATATATCTCATACGATGTTTAGTCATATAAGAAAATGCTAACATTTCATGCAATTTGCGCTATCTAGACATCTCCAAAAATTCTGAAATTTCTACATGAAACTAATCTTTGGACACTTCATCAAAATCAAAAAAAAAATTCAAAATCTCAATATTTTGCTTACTGTCGCCCGCGGTAGCATTATCGCCGGCGCTAGCTCGAGTGTCCAATTTTCCATGTTTTCAAAATTTTGAAAAATCAATAAAAATATGTTCTTTTATATGTACTACCTATTTTTATCTTTATGCCATTGTGTGATGATTAATAAATCAAATACAAAATTTCAAAATGCAAAAATGCAAAAAATATATCTTTGCTTATTTTTATTTGTGTTTGCAAGGTTTTATTAAAATAACAAAGATTTCTATGTTTCATTACTTTGGCAAATATGACAAGCATGTTCTTTTAGATTTGGCTAAAAATGTTTAATTTAAAATCTCAAGTTTTATAAACATTTTTTGGCTTGTCATGCTTAGATTTTAATCTTGTTATGTGCAATGAAGAAGTCTATAGTGAATTGTGTAGGATTGCGTTTGTATGTCTCTAAGTATGAGTAATATGTTATGTTTGATAATGATCTCTTTACACTCACAATTTTGGTAGACTACATATGCCTACAATTCTTAACCCTACATGATTGTGTAGTACATGTAGTAGCTTACAATATTAAGATTTCTATCTCTTTTACGTACACATTATTCAAAACTTTATTGCACATATAGAAGTGATATTACAAAATTATAAGTGTTTGCAAAAATAAGGGAATTCAGAGTGTTTTGTCTTGCGAAAAAAAATCAATAACGAAATGACAAAGATAACTCCACCAAGCACTACTTGAATCTCCTGATAAGTCTTCATAAGCATTGTTAGGTTGAGCACCTTGGAAACAATTGTAAAGTATCTTGTGCAAACTACTTTGATACACTTCTGTTATGTACACCAGATCACAAAAAAGCTCTTATTGAAAATAAAATATGTGATCCCCCAAGAACTACTTCGCTCCCTGATAAGTCCTAATGAGCATTGTGTGGGCGAAGCACCTTGGTTGTTGTACTTTTTATGTGCTTTGTATCAAATCTAGAATTAATGTGTAGAAGTAGTTAAAAAGATTGCATTCTTAATAATGTTTCTACTTCACTATATAAGTCATGTGTTTTGGATTATATCACTTGTATACTTTTATCAAAACACTTTTTATACACATCATTATCTCTCATAAAGCTTCTACTCATGAGAATTGGACTCAAATGCTTCATTACATAAATTCTTTAGAAAGCTTTAGTAAAAGCACTAGGTTGCAATGCATGATCTCTACAATGTTTTCATAACTTGAAATGCAAATTAATAACATTGTAGTTACTATCTTCTAGAATATGTGCAATCATGCTTGCATTAGTAGTTTTTGAAAAATAGAACTCCTTGCCTATTGTCATGAAAACTTTATTGAAAATCTTACTTGCTTACAAAAAAATTATTTCTTAAAAAGATTATCTTAAACTTAGATGCTTATATAAGATTGGTTTTATCCAAATAACATCACTTTTACTACGTAACATCTCTTATTTCTATTATGATCTTTGAACTTCCAAAAAGATGTTTTCTTTGGATAAACAATTTTATAGCCTTTCTAATTATGATATAACTCTTAAAATTTTGAACTTCAAAAACATCTTCTTATGTTTGGACATAAACTCATATTTACTCTTATGATTTTCATGCTTATATAAAGATGTTTCTTGTATTTATATAAGTCTTCTGCATAATTACCATATAATTTTTTGCCTTGCGCTTTCATACTTATTTAAAGTCTTTTCCTTTGTGTGTATCATAACTTGAATCTCAAAATTCCTTTGCTCCAACAAGTGGTAGACATGCTTAGTAAAATCTATATTGGTTGTTCTAACACGCATATCATTTTTATGCTAAAAACTCTGATTTATTTCTATGAAAATTTTTATGCTAACAACAACTTATCATTTCATTTCCTCTATAAGCTCGATCATGCTTATCCTTTTGTCAAAATCCTCTTTTTATGTCTCTTGCTTCCTTAACCCACTTTTGCTAATAACAAAAGGGTGAGAACTAACATGATAAATAAAATCTGCTATCAAATTGGAAAACTAACATGATTAATTCTTAAGAAGATAGCTTACATATAAAGGGAGCATTCACATAGGGGAGCATGCATTTAGGGGGAGCAATTCTAAATACAAAGATCAACAATTATTCTAAGTCATCACTCACACACACACACAAGTAGGTTTCAACATGCTTTATGTATTAATGCTCTGATTTATCACTAATGGATTTGTTATTATCAAAAGGGGGAGTTTGTTGGAACATGGTCTTCCGTATCTCCTAGGTTTGAGAATAACAAATCCTATGTGTATTAGATCTTGTGTGTTTAAGTGTGCAGGAAACAAAGCCATATGACTCAAGGATAACATAAGAAGGTTGCCCCCAAGTTTGAAGCCAAAATTACAGCATGGTCACTAGCGCCGGTGGTAGCCACTAGCGTAGGCGCTAGCTTTGATTATAGCAATTTCGGGAGGCAAGTATAGAAGGATATAGCACCGGGCAGTAGCGGTTAGCACAGGCGCTACGGGCTAGCACAGGCGCTATCTCGGAGCATATGAGGAATGTCGGCAGGCTTTCCTTGGAATGAAGATACGCACACGCAAAATATTGCCTAAACTGGGATAGCTTTGGCGGTAGCGATAGCGCAGGACTAGCTCCAAAGCTATAAAAAGGACCCCTTGGATCCGTCTTCTTCATCCTCTCCCACCCCTAAATTCTAGATCTTCGTGCCACATAATATAGAGGAAGTTTTAGAGAGATACTCCCACAAATTAATGAAGGCTTAAGGAGATCCGTGGAGAAGATTTCAACACGCTTTATCATTGAGACGAAAGACCGCATCAACTATGATCATACTCTGCGGACTTCGTCTACTTCTTCAAGAGATCCACATAGGGAGTTTTTATATTGTTGTTGTTTAATCTCTTTGCTTTTTTTTACTCAAGTAGTAAATTCACCTCATGTTGGTGACAAGGTCTGGGTAGGACTTAGGGAAGAAATTTGCCTCGTGTTGGCGACTAGGTCTAGGGTGTAGATCTAGGGGGTGCTCGAGGCCATATCCAGGGAAGGATTGGTTAGAGTGGCTTGAGGCTGTATCCGGAAAAGGATAGGTTAAAGCCACTGGTTCATGGTGATACGAGTCTGGAAAGAAAACGAAAAGGTCTTTTTACTATTCGCCTTCGATTTCTAGCGTTATAAGAAGTTAAGTTTTGTAATCTTATATTTCATATTAATAAAATCATGTCTCTATATTATTTCACTTAATTTGTTTTGGTTTTGTACTATTTAGATCTCTTATTATTTCAAGTAATACAAAATATAACATAAGTTTTTAAAACCCTTATTCACCCCCATCTAAGGGCGCCTACAGATCCAACAGATTGATTTCTAATCAATCTATTACCATATTTTTTGTGAGGCTTTTTTTTTATTCACTGCATATCAATCTCTCGTAATTTTGTCTTTCAATTATGTCCTTATAGCTTGCGGCTACATAGAGGTTCTCCTCTAATTTTCTGGTGACCAAGTGGGGAGAGGTGCACATGCATGTCATCTAAGGCTTACAACAACTTCCATGAAGGGCAAATGCATATCTACTCAGTTTTCCAATTTTTATTCATTGCATATCATTATCTATACAGTGAATTAATCAAGAAGTAATGTTGATTTGTATTGTGTTTGCTACATCATTATAAGTTGTTGTTTTGAAATTTACCTGATCTTTTTACTGCACATACTGGGAACAATTGTTGGTAATATTATGATGTTGGATGCTCAGTTCATTCATTTGTGAATAAAAAAAAGTGCGTCATAAGTTATTATTGTTGGATGTCCTTCATTGTGTACCTAAAGAAACAATAAATTTTTTTTCCAATTCATCAGTATTTGCCAGGGTTTTACACTGTGGCTAATAGTTTTTTAAAAAAATAATAAATTATTATTTGCCATAGCTTAAAGTCGTGGCAAAAAGTCCTTTTACAGTTATGAGATAGTATTAGCCACACATAAAAACTATGGCAAAAGGTCCATGTATTTGCCACGGTAATATTTATGCATAGCAAATACTTTTTTCCACAGCCAGTTCGTGGCTAAAAAGATTTTTCCACGCGGCTTTTAGCCACGCCCTTTTTTCGTGGCTAGACCGTGGCAAAAGATCTGTAGCCATGATCTTAGGCTTTTTGCCAGGGCAATTTGCCCGGGCGAAAACTCTATTTTCTTGTAGTCTTGGCATGGCCAGTAGTTCTGCCGGGATGCTTTCCTCTCTCGGCACGTGTTGAATTGAGAAGGTCCAGATTTGGCCTATGATTTTCTTGACCTTCTCCAGATATCGTTGAAGAGTTGGCTCCTTTGCCTCGAACTCGCCTTTAAACTGGCAAGCCACCACCATGGAGTCTGTTGAGACCTCCACATCTTGCACCCCTAGCTCCCTGGCTAGAAGGAGCCCTGCGATCCGGTCTCATACTCAGCCTGGTTGTTGGTGAGTGGGAAATGGATGTTAATTGCCTACTCGATCCTTGTCCCCTGGGGGCTTACTAGAATTACTCCTCCCACAAAGGAATACTTACATGACGCCCCATCAACCAACATCTTCCATGCCACTAAGTGGGGTGGTTCGAGCTCTTCCACCTCGATTATGTAGTCAGCCAAGAAAATCTGCCACCGTTTGTGCCTTTATTGATAGCCTCGGAACAAACGAGGTGTCAAACTCGCTCAGCTCCACCGATCATTTTTCCAACCTTCCTGAGTGCTCTACCCCCTCCATGATGTTGCAAAGGGTATGATCGGTCACCACCTTGATAGAATGCGCTTGAAAGTAAGGTCGAAGCTTTCGGGCCAACACCACCAGGGCAAAGGCCAACTTCTCTAGGATGGGATACCTGAGTTCTGCCTTCCTCAACACCCTACTGACATAATTGATTGGGAGTTGCTTCTTTCCTTCCTCCCAGACCAAAACTGAACTTACCGCATTGGCCCCTACCCCTAGGTAGAGGGATGGGTCCTCACCCTACCTCGGTCCCTGGAGAAGCGGGGCTCGGGTTAATTTCTCTTTTAGCGCTCAGAATGCCCCCTCGCACTCAGGGGTCCACTCAAATTTCTTGTTTCCTCGCAGCGCCTTGAAGAAGGATGAGCATTCTTCCCTACCCTGGAGAGTAACCTACTTATCCCAAACAACTTCTCAGTGAGCACTGGACTTCCTTTGCATTCGTTGGCGACCCCAGCTCCATTATTACTCTCACCTTATCGGTGCTAGGTTCTACCCCGGCGGGGGTGAGTAGATGACCCAAAAACTTCCCCTACTGGCTCCCAAAACACACTTCTGGGGGTTGAGTCTCATCTTAAATTTTCCCTAGGTGCTGAAGGTCTCTTTAAGATCCTAGAGATGGGACTCGAGGCACCTGCTCATGATCATGAGATCATCCACGTAAACTTCCAGGTTCCTCCCCTTTTGCTCACGGAAGATCTTGTCCATCATCCATTGGTAGGTTGCTCCTACATTGCTCAGCCCGAAGGGCATCATCTTGTAGCAATAGCACCCGCCCCCGGTGATGAATGAGACATCCTTAATGTCAGGGGGGATGCATGCGAATCTGATGATAACCTGAAAAGGAATCTAGAAAACTCATTCAAGAAAAACCAACGGCTAAGTCAACCAGCGCATCGATTCGAGGCAAGGGGTAGCAATCCTTGAGGCATGATTTATTTAACAAAGAAAAATCGACACACATCCTCCACCTTCCATCCCCCTTCTTTACCATCCCTACGTTGGACACCCATCTTAGATACTAGATCTCTGATTCGAATCCTTCTTTGAGGAGCTTGTTCACCTATTCACGAATAGGTTCCACTAGCTTGTTAGTAGTGGACCTCTTCTTATGCCAGATGTGATGAGTGCTGAGGTTGACGGGGTGGTATCTGACATCTGCATCGATCCCTAACATTTCCTCTGCTCTCCAAGAGAAGACATCCACGTTCTCCTGGACGCAGGCCAGGATCTTCTTCTGTTCCTCGGGGCTGATCTCCACACTGATCTTCACTTTCTCTATCTCCCCCGCTCGAGAGATGAACTCCAGCTCCACGACGTCCTCCACGGACTGCAGCGTAGTTTGCTCCCCCATCATCTTCTTTCTTTTCCCCGCAAGCGAGTGCTTCGGTTCCCTCCTCCTCTACATTTTCCTCCCGAACATCCAGCAGCTCCTCTTCCCCTCCTCCTGGGTCTGGTCTTCTTCTCCCCTTCCTTCCCAGTCTCAATTACTTCGGGCCCTCCGACGGCCCCTTCCATCCCCCTGCCCATCTCCTCCGCCTCTGCTTGCCAAGTGATGGTGTTGACCGCAGAAACATAGCATTTCCTTGCTACCTTTGGGTCTCCTCTCACCCG
The DNA here is from genome assembly GCA_033032865.1 of Dactylorhiza incarnata. Lineage (NCBI taxonomy): Eukaryota > Viridiplantae > Streptophyta > Magnoliopsida > Asparagales > Orchidaceae > Dactylorhiza > Dactylorhiza incarnata. The sequence goes on along the minus strand of JAWHQI010000218.1, from coordinate 4,296,735 downwards.
GATCTGGACTCCGCCCATGCTGAACTTAAGGCATTGGTGGAACGAGGAGGGGACACATCGGAATGCACTAATGAGGTGCCACCCGAAGATAACATTGTAATTGCCCAGAGCGTCAACGATGATGAACTGACAGTTACGGGACTGTCCCTCCAAGATGAGATGGAGCCCTAATCCACCTTCCACATCCTTCCTTTCTCCCAAGAACCCAAACAGTGGGCCATCCGAGTTAAACACCCTCCTTGCCTCCAACTTCATCTCGTCGAATGCCTTCTTAATGATGACATTGACCGAGCTCCCGTTATCTTTGAGGATCCATGCTACGGTGAAGTTTTTGATGGCTGTCTGGATAACCAGTGCATCGCAGAACGTGTCCTCTTGGCCCGACATATCTTTCTGAGAGAAGGTAATCTTTTCCTTTGGGGGTTGGGATTGATAGGTTGAAGCCACGCTCCATCGATACATAGTATGGAGGCTCACCTTTCGTGTCTCCTCGATCCCCACTCTCCCGTGGATCACACCAATCCCTCCTCGGCTCCCCACATCAGCCCTGTCCACACACCTATCTTCCTCCTCTGTCGCCCGGTCAACTCCTCTATCCTCACTAGTGGTTGTTGATCCTTGGGACCTCTCACCCTCCTAGCCTCCAAGAACTCAGGGAAGGTGGCCATTGCGTGACCTTCCTCCTGGTGGAAGTAACAATACAGTAACGCCATCCCCCTCCCTTATCCTCTGTCGTATGGTTCCTCCTCCTCGCTCCGGCTCCTCCTCCTACTCCCCTTACCCGTCCTCGGCCGATTACCATGGCCTGCTGAGGCGGGGGAGGGAGTGACCTTAGGACTTTCCACCACCCTGGCTGGTTGGGTCTTCCCTGCCATAATGGAAGTTCCCCACTCCTTGGGCAAAACCCCTTCCCGGGACCTGCATCCCTCCTCCCTGCGGCCTCCACCCCAACTCTGGGGCCCTCGACTCTTCACTTCTCCGAATCTCCTACTTCCTGACCTCCGTTTCACTAAGCTTTGCCAGCCTTTTCGCAAACTCTGGGGTAGCTGCCTCCCCATTAACCTCCTCCGCCACTATTTCCATCAACTCCTCAAAGGATAAGGGGGGTTTCCGCTTCAGGTTCATCTTCAAGAACCCCTCCCACAGCCCCACTGTTAAGGCAAGCTAGAGGGTAAACCTGGGCACCTCTTGGATGAGCAGGACCTCTTCCTGGAATCGGTCCACATAGTGGGCCAGCAATTCCCCTGGTCCCTGTTTGATCTTGAAGAGTGCCTCAATATCCTTCTTCCTCTTCTTTGAGGTTGTGAAGTGTAGGAAAAATCTACGACGCAGATCCTCGAACGTGTAGATCGACCCCCCTGAGAGCTGGTGAAACCTATCCCTCGCCTTCTCCTTCAAGGTAATGGCAAAAAGTCGGCACTTGAAAGCATTTGACATATGCCAAATGGAGACCGTGTCCTCAAACCATTGCAGGTGTTGGACAGGGTCATCCTTTTCGGTGTAAAAACACATGGTGTGCTCTGTGAAGCCTTTTGGAATGGGTGCTGAAAGCACAAGCTCGCAGAACGGGCTTGCTGTGCTCGCTGTCCTCGCCTGCCCCACCCGACCTAAAAACTCACCTACTGGTCTAGCATCCGCCGGGATGGGGAACAGCTCTAGCCTTGGCGCCTTGCTGACTTGCTCCTTGCTCGCTCACTGCCCCTGGGCGTTCTCGCCTACCCCCGATGGTGGGACGACCTAGGGTGCTAGGGTTGTGAACTCGCCTCGCGCTGCGGCGAAGGCGAGATTGATCATCTTGAGAACCTCTCTTCGGAGGTCTGCCAGCATCTCCGTCGTCACTAGCGAGCCAGAGGTTGGCACACCGCAACTGTTGGTATCTTTCTCATCCTCTCCATCCATGCTGCCTCCTGGGAAATTCTTGTACTAGCTGCGATCCACGCTCACCGCACCAAAAATGTTGGAACCGAGAATCAGACCGACGAGGAGTTCGGAACCCTAAAAGGGGGCAGCTAACACCTACTAATCCCGCAGAGGAACCTGACCGATGAATTAAACTAAATACGACCTTTGACTACAGCGTGGAGGTCCAACCACACACCCGGATGATCTTAGTGTGCTTCCCCTCCAAAGCCAAAGTAGAAACCGGGCACCTTGGAGAGCCTAAGTAGCTAACCAAAGATATCCTAAGGAGGAGGAAGCCAAAGAAGTGGCAGTCCTCTCCAAAGGTGCTTTTCAGGATCTATATATAGTTTTTCTCTTCTGGTCTGCTAATATCGAGATCCCGCCTTTTGGATTTACTAATCGCACCCCAAACTGGTCTGCTAACAGCTAAACTACGCTGTTCTGGAGGGCAATTGGCAACCCACCAACGGTATTTTGGTAAATTGACCCCTGTGCCCTTGCTGGGTGATGCGCAAAACTATATCCGCAAAGGATAACGGCAAGTGTACCGTATCGAATGTAGTATAAGTTATAAAAACCAAGGTCATATTAGACTCGTGGCGGTTGAGTACTCTTACTTCAAGAAAGTCTCTATTATTTTATCAATTAAAACTTGAGGGCTGGTTTTGCAAAAAGAAAATAAAGCAATAAAGATAGAGGAGAATGAGAAAATAAGAAAAATTTAATTGATTGAGACAAAAGAAATTACAAACTATGAAAAGGAAATAACAACTATTGCATTGAAAATTTCAAATACTAATAAGAAAAAGACGTACAAGAGCTACTAAAAACATGAAAATAAAACAAGAAAAGGAGATTTGAACTCCCAAAATTCGTCCTTCAACATCTGCTGGAGCTGGCTTTATATAGCTGAAAAGTTTAGGTTACACGCCCTTGGTCACGCCCATGACCAAGGGCGGGTAAGGGGTGTGATCGAAGCAGCAGCGGAGAGGGCGCCTTTTGGAGTAAATGCGAGCATTTCAGTCGTGTCACGCCCTAGGTCACGCCCGTGACCTGGGGCGTGTAATCTTAAAATCTTGCTTCTGGCGGGAATCTTTGGTGGGAAGGAGTGCGTGAACTGGATGTCACGCCCCCTGGTCACGCCCGTGACCTGGGACGTGTAACTTTAAATGACGTGGTAGGCGTGATGGCAGCTGGTGGCGGGGTCCTGGCCGTGACTTGGATGTCACGCCCTTGGTCACGCCCGTGACCTGGGATGTGTACTTGGCGAATCTTCACGGAATGATCCTGGGGTGGCGGAATCGGGTCTGGAACACATTGTAGGTTACACGCCTATGGGTCACGCCCGTGACCATGGGCGTGTACTTGGGAATTTTGCTCAAAATATCAAGAAAACCTGAAAATATAAGATAAGTCTAAGTTAGATTTGTTGGTACCAAAAATGGCACCTCCAAAATTCACACACTAAGAGGGATGGGAGAAAACTGCGAAGTGCAGGTTACTAAGACAGGAGAGGCTGGAAAAAAGGAAAACGATTACAGGATGGCGATCACGAAAAGATGAGACCGCTTACACAAGTCGTAAGCTGGAGCCTCAGAGCAAAAGTCCTTTTTTAGGTACCCCTATCCCTCTCTTTATAGACGAGGGGGCTGTCCAAACGGGCAGAACTGAATACTACGGGTTGCCCGGGGTACAGGAGAGCCGGGGCAGGGAAATGGGGTACAAATAGTAAAAATACAGGAGATGCCCAGACCGCTTGGACTGGCGATCTCGATCGGCTTCGACTGTTTGGAACTTGGAAAAATCTGGCTAGGCTGATGGCAGGCGATCTGGGCGATCACAAAATTCGAAGACCGCTGAGACCGCCATTTTGCACTGTGAAGACTAGATCGCGGGCTTTCCGGGCAAACATAATCCCCGCACATTTTTAAGTTATGCTAGAACTTCGAAAATGTAAGCTTTGACCGCAGAGACCGCGACTGTCATAAATGCGGCTTGGGCTATAAATACCACCTCAGATCTTTAGATTCCAAGATATTGAGAGATTCCGATCCTCGAGCGGTCACTGTTTATTGAGATCGCGAAAAAAGTTTTTCCTGAGATGGATGCTTTAGACTTGATGAAAATGTCAGCGCAATCCCGAAAATCACCAAGATCTGCGTCCAAAACAAAGAAAGTTATTTCGAAGAAGACCGTCAGTTTCGGCAAGGAAAAATCGATCAAGAGTTCAAAGAAAAAGGATGATCCTGCTTCAAAGGCTATCGTTGATTTAACGGTCACAGAAGCTGCTGTTAAGACGACCCCGGAAGTGGTCAATCAGCCCGCTGATCGTTCTGGAGAGATCGCTTCTGTAGAATAGATCAAGGCTGCTATGCAGCAAGTGAAGGCTTCAGCTGAGAATCTTAGAAGCCAGATCGCTGATAAGGAAAAAGTTGTTAGAGACGTAAAAAGAAAAGAAGCGAGCTCTCCTGATCAGACTGCTAAGAGGATGAAAACAGATGGACAAATTGTGACCGCTGGGGACATCGATCTTCAGACTTATCTTTCAGAAGATAACCCTGTTGAGAATGTTTCAGGCGTAAGTGATCGAATTTTATACATATTTTAAGATTGACTTTTCTATTAATTTTTCCTTGATTATTACAGTCAATGGATCCTTTTGAAGTTGAACGACTTCGAGTGATTGCCGAGGAAGAAGTTGCTGAAGAAGAAAGAAGAAAAGAAGAGGAAAGGAAGAAGAAAGGAGAGGAGGAGAAGAAGAAGAAGGAAGAAGATGAGAGGAAAAGAAAGGAAGAAGAAAGAAAAGAAAAAGAGGATGAGATCGCCAGGCTTGCGGCGGTCACTGAAAGTGTAAAGAAGAGAGAAGAAGAGAAAGAATACAGGAGGAGATCGCCAAGGAAGAGAGGGAGAGGAAAGAAAAAGAAATGATTTCCATGGCCGCGGAGAAAGAAAGGAAAGAAAAGGGGCGAGTTCTAGCTGCTGAGGAGAAGAAGGATAAGGAGAGGAAGAAGAAGAGGAAAGAAGAGAAAAAGAGAATTGCTGGAGAGGCGGTCTCGACCGAAAAGGGGAAGGAGAAAAATGAGACCACTGCATCTAGTGATCGCGGCGATATCTTATTAGAAATGGGCAAAAAGCTGGATGTGGAAGCGGCAGACCGCGCAGCTGCGTTGGACTTTATTAAGACTGGTAAGGCGAAGATGGTCACGAGACCGATTGATTCACTTCCCAAACTTGCTTTCCGCCCTGCATCTCCTAGAAAGCAACCTGAGATTGTCATTATTGAAACTGAAGATATCCTTGTTAGTAATGATGAGTTAAAAAGAAGAAGGAAAGAAGGCGAGCGGTCACGAAAAAGACAATTAGAAAAAATCAATTTAGAATGCTTAAGGGGATCTGACCGTCTTTTGTTGACCACTGATACCGCGGTCTCAAAAGATGTTGAAAATACTTTACTTGACTGCGGTCTCGCCACTCTGTCAAGTATTTCACATGAAATCTTTCCTTCTCTTCTGAAAAACAATTTCTGAATTTTGACTATTTTTCTCCTGATCGCAGATGTGAATGCGAATTCTGTTTCTGAAGAAGGTGAGATACCAAGGAAAGTCTCAATTCCTCCAGAGTTCGTTGATCTCCTCGGCCCGATGCTTGAAGATGTAAGTACTATGCGAGATCGCGAGCGCGTGCTTGAAGACCATCTCCGAATCCAGACCGCAAATTTTGAAGCCAAAGAAAAGCATATTCGAGGAGGATATGAAGAAAAACTCCGAAAGGCCGAAAAAGATGCCGAATACTATCGAGGGAAGGCTGCTGCACTTTCTGCTGAGATCGCTGCCCTTCGGGGTGGCCCTCATATGTCAATGAAAGCAGGTCCTTCCAGCGGTCACCCAGATAATAGATCGTCGGATATTGTGGTAATCCCTATGGAGCAAGTGGATCGCGAGATGTCTAAAATCCATAGGGCAGCCATGGCGGCCAATCACAGTTTAGCATCTGCATGGACAGCGGTCAACGAAATGCAGGACGTGGCGGCATTCGTTGGAAGAAGGAAGGACCAGAGAAAATGAGATCGCAGCTTTAATTTTTGTATTTAGCGATCTCTTAAAAACAATGCTATTTTTTCTCTTGGGTCTGTAAAATATACTTAATGCTGCTCTATGATATTCTGTTTTTATGCTGTGGAATGTGTTTTGCGATCTCTGTATGAGCTTTATTGGCTTTGTAGCTTTTGGCGATCTGGATAACTTGCAGGGCGATCTTGCGAAGTGCAATTATTACCTAATCATCTCTCTTTTTCTATAAATAGTTGCTTTCCCGGGTCATTATTTTATCTTTCTTGAGTTTTCTTCAGTTTGTTGACTCCAGCGATCTCAGAAAATGGTGTCCGCGCGTTCCAAAGCTGCTGAGATCTTCTTAGACTCCGATCATAAGTATGGACAAATCTTGGAGAAGGAATACTCTTCCTTTATTGAAAAATATAAGATCGATGATGAGATTGCGATCAGAGTTCCATTCGAAGATGAAGGCTTGAACTCCGGGGATGAAAGTAGATATGTAATCCCGATCGATCACTTCGCCTATGGTCTTCAAATTCCCATCCCTTGGGAAATGTTCGAAGTGATGGATTATTACGGTCTCGTTCTAGCCCAGATTCCACCGAACGCGATCGGTCTGATGAGTGTCTTTATCAATTATTTGAGATCGGTGAACTTAAAATTCACAATGTCGATCTTTCGAGGAACTTTTTCTGTCAAGGTATTAAAGGAGGGTCCGAATAAAGAAGAATTCAAAGGATTACTGTATCTCAGCTGTAACGGAATAAAAGTCCTAAATCTTCCGAACAAAATCCCTCTCTGGACTGAGAGGTATCTGATCTTCGAAGGCGATCTCGGCGGTCTCGCCAGTCGTCCTTCTCCGCGAGCAGAGAAGATATTTAGAAAGAAAAAACTTGTTTCAGACGAAGAACTTGCAGTCTTGGAATGGCTGGCAGGGAAACGATTCGATCTGAATCACTACCTGGCGATCTGGCCCGAGGTTGCTGCGGTCTTGCCGGAAGAATGTAAGCCACAATTTTTTACGATCTCCTGCAGTCTTTCTAATAGAATTTAGAATTTTCCTCACTATTTTCCTCTTACAGCCGGGTTCGCGATCCCAGAAGTCGATCCAGTGACGCCGAGTGGTGAAGTCCTTACTCAGTGCGAAAAGCGACCGAAGCAAGATCGCCAGAGAAAAGCGAAGGAGATCGCAGAGGAGGGCGATCTGGAGGAGGGACCATTTCCCCTATTGGGTTTTGGAAAGAAAGTAAAAGATACCAAAGGAAAACCTCTACTGAGATGGGGTGAGACCGGAGAGTCTCTGAAGGTGTCCACCGATCTTCCTTTCTGGGGAGGGAGGTTTTCGAATCAGGCTTTTGCGGTCACTTCTGCCCTTTATGGGAAATAGAATGCTAACGAAGCGTTGAGGATTAGGATCGACGATCTCCCTGATGTATGCGCTCAGGTGATCGCCCGAAGCACGGTTTTGAATCATCATATGGGGCGATCTCTTCGCGCATCTCTGAAGCACGCAGAGCGTCTACAGGATCGTTTTGATGTAAGTATTCAAAGAAAATGCGATCTTTAAATGTTATCTTACCTTGACCGCTGCGATCTGATACATTTCCTTTTTACAGGATTTCAAGAAGACTGCATATGATATTCATAACCCTGACTACCTCCGATCTCTATATACTCATGTCAGAGATGCATCAAACAAGACAATTGCTATTCTTCGCGAAAAAGATGGTCTTACTGCTGATTTCCGGGATACGTCTTTTGCCGATCTCTTTCCTGAGATCGCAGAAATGATCGAGGAGGCGGAGAATAAAAAAGCTAAGGAATCGAAGACCGCGGAGACCACCAAAGATGAATCTGTGGAGGTCGGTGGGAGCCAAGACGATCACGCTTCTCCTAGTGGAAGTGTTTTTCTGGGCGAGGAAATGAGCTCGGCAGCAGCCTCGGTCTCTGGATCGAGGGAGACTAACAGTGATAGTGAGTCCTCAGAGAGCTCAACTTCTTCATCAGAGGAGCGGTCTCCACGGAAAAAGAAACAGAAGAAATAGATTTTTTTCCTTTTTTAGAAAAATGATGTAATCGCCGGTCAATGACCGCGCCTGATATTGTAATTTTTGAAATGAATGGAAAATTATTTTGTTCATGAATGAATTTCTTTTATTTGTATTTATTTCTGTTATATTATTCATATAAATCGATCACAGCTTCTATCGTATGCGATCACGTTCTTCTTTAAAATAGACTTATCATTCGATCTCGATGCTTTAAGTTTTGTCGATCTCTAGTCCATGAAGATATTAGAAACTTGACAGAAGTCAAACTGTATAAGAAAGATAATTCTGCGATCTCAGCTTAATTAGACCGCTTACTAGAAAATTAAACACTTGCTCAGTTTATCACTTGATAATATATCTTCATGAATATCAATCCGGCGATCACATTATATTCAGACCGCCACTTTGAAGAAAACCCAACTATCACTTGATGGGAAATGAAGGATTAAGAGCATTCTCATATAGCTTTGAATAAAAAGAGACATCTAGATTGCGATCCCATTATGATCAGACCGATCACTATCAAACCAACATAAAAGATTCCTGAATAACAATTTCAATCATCTTTGGAAAGCCTTGCACGACGATCACTTTTACCCAAGTCCTAGAGAGGATGAAGCCAGCGATCACAAATAACTCAGATCTCTTCCAATAACTTTTTGAAAACCAAGGCTCTTTAGAAAATCATGCCTGGCGATCACAAGAAATTCAAATTTCATTCTCCTCTTTTAGAAAAACCACGCCAGGCGATCACAACAAACCAAGGACAATTTCAACTTCCTTCAAAAAATCAATATCGATGATCACTTTCATCCAGATCCTGGAGAAGATCAAGCCATTAATCATGAATAATGTAGATCACCCTTTGAAGAGAGGAAACATGCGGTCTCAAAAAACTCTGACCGCTCGATCTCAGTATTAAGAGAAATGGGACCTTGTAGAAAAGAGAAGAGGGAAGAGGAGAGAAGGAGAATTTCTAAATGATCCGCAGGGCAGGTGTGGTCATGCCGATGAGGCTATACCGACATTGCTTTCCCTGATATATTATATTTCGAGGTTCAGGTGACGGTCATAGATGTTTCCGACCGCCTCTTACCTAACCATGTTTTAATGAATATTTGAGAGTTATAGATCAAAATGATCAGTATGGCAGGTGTGGTCATGCCGATGTGGCTTATACCGACATTGCTTTCCCCAAAGATCATCAAGACCATAATAATGTCCTTTTTAATGCATGACAGAGCTGAGCCAGCCACCCAGACCTCCTTGCTAAGATGTGCCAGATGTTAGCTAGGACCCGGCATCCTAAACTTTCACCGCTCGAGCTTGGCGAGCCACTGCTACACAGATTCAAAATCTCCCCGACATCTGTGGTCCTGGCAGAATTACACGTCAAGCTAACAAGCCGAGAGAGAATGAAGTAGGACCTGTCGATGTCTTACTTGACAAGTTTTTGGTTTTTATAAACAACTTGTTTTAAAACTTGCCATTCATTATGTATATCATGAATGTCTTGGCCGTATCTGCACAATACTTAAAAGAAGAGAAATGAGAGATAGAATGGGAAAAAATTGAATATGAACTTTTTAAGAGAAAAAAAGTTTGAGATCATCTCCACTCCAAGAGTGAGGTAACTCCTCTCCCTCATGGGTTTGGAGATGATAGGCACCATTTCTCAGCACCTTTTTTTACCACAAATGGCCCCGCCCAGTTTGGGTTAAGCTTCCCAACCGAGCCGGCTCTTGCTGCTGCATCTACTTTTTTCAAAACCAAGTCCCCAACAACAAATTACTTGGTTCTCACGTTTTTATCGAATAATCTTGCCATTCTTCTTTTCACCTCCTCTTGCCTGATGGTTGTTGTATCCCTTAATTCTTCAATTAAGTCGAGGCTACATTTCAACTCCTCATCATTTTCTTCCATCCAATCAATCTGATTTTGTTGCGCTAACAATACCCTTGGACTTTTTACCTCGAACTCTACTGGAATAAGAGCTTCGGAACCATGCGATAACTTGAAAGGAGTCTCCCTAGTGGCAGAACTTGGAGTTGTTCTTAAGGCCCAGAGGACTGAAGGTAGTTGTTCTGCCCAGTTGCCTCTGAGATTTTCCACATCCTTTTTCAAAAGATTTATGATAAGCTTGTTGGCAGCTTCTACCTACCCATTACTTCTGGGATGATGCACAGAAGCAAAACGTAGCTCAATGCCAATTTGATCACAGAAATTAATATGAGTTGAATTATTGAACTGAGAATCGTTATCTGTGATGATTGTCATTGGAATTCTGTGCCGACATACTATCTCCCCCCAAATAAAATTCTTCACAGCTTGGGTAGTAATTTTGGCCAATGCCTTTGCCTCTATCCATTTGCTGAAGTAGTCAATCATGACTATAATATATCGGCGCTGCCCACTTGCCATAGGAAAAGGCCCAATCAAATCCATTCCCCAAACTGCAAATGGCCATGGGGTCGCTATAGATTTGAGCTGTTGAGCCGGCTGATTTTGGAGAGCAGCAAATTTCTGGCACTTGACGCATTTCTTAGCAAACTTCTCTGCATCCTTCCTCATTTGAGGCCAAAAATACCCTTGCCTCAGGATTCTTTTCTCTAAAGTTCTTGCTCCTGAGTGACTTCCGCACTCTCCTGCATGAACTTCTTGAAGAATTACTGGAATTTCTCCTTCCGAGACACATCGTGCTAGTGGAGAAAGGAAAGTTCTCCTATACAGCACTCCTGCAACAAGATAATAGTTAGCTGCTTTTTGTTTAAACCTCCTCCTATCTTTTACTGATGAATGGAACTTTCCCGTCGAAAGATATAGAATGAATGGATCCATCCAAGACGGATGCTGATCAATCTCCAAAACCTCTCCTTCTTCAATTGCTGGACGAAACAATTCTAAAGTTGTTCCTCCCGAGAGAAGTCCAAACTTTGCCAACCCATCTGCTTCCATGTTCTCACCCTTTGGAATATGTTCAATAGCAAAGCTTTTGAACTTTCCTATCTTTTTACCAGAGTTAGATATCGCTTTAAAATACCATCTCTGGTTTCGAAAGTTCCATTCACTTGAGAAGCCATCACCAAAGAATCTGTGAGAACTCTGACATCGTCAATCCCCAGCTCTCTAGCAAACTTAAGACCGGCTAGCAAAGCCTCATATTCTGCCTGATTATTCGTCACTTGAAAGTAGAACTTCAGCGCCTGATCCAATCTTACTCCATTAGGGTTGATTAAGACAACTCCAGCTCCGGAAGAATTTTTTCCTGAGGCTCCATCCACGAAGATTGTCCAAGCAAGGGGTACTCCGACCCCCTTCTGCGACTCAACTTCTTTGTCATCCACCATGTAGTCTGCTAAAACTTGAGCTTTGATTGCCACTCTTGGAACATAAGATATGTCAAATTCACTGAGCTCTATTGCCCACTTTGCTAGCCTTCCTGAATGTTCTGGTTTCTCCAAGACATTCTTTAATGGAAGATCAGTGACGACTAAAATCGAATGGGCTTGAAAGTATGGTCTTAATCTTCTTGCCGAGATCACGAGCATTAAGGCCAACTTTTCGAGAATAGGATAGCGAGTCTCTGCATTCTTCAGGATTCGACTCACGTAATAGACTGGAAATTGCTTCTTTTTCTCCTCTCGGACAAAAACAGAGCTTATGGCATCGGCTCCGACTCCCATATACAGAAATAGATTTTCTCCCTCTCGCGGGCTTTGGAGCAAAGGGGTTGTTGTCAATTGCTTCTTAAGCTGAGTGAAAGCATCATCACACTCCTTTGTCCACTCGAACCTACTCCCTCCCCGGAGGGTCTTAAAGAAAGGTGCACTCTTATCCCCTCATCGGGAGATGAAGCGACTTAAGCCTGCCATCCTCCCTCCCAGCTGCTGAATTTCTTTGGGGGACTTGGGAGGTGGCATCTCCAAAATAGCTTTTACTTTGTCAGGATTGGGTTCCAACCCTTCTGGAGTAAGGAGGTGACCCAGAAATTTTCCTTTACTTGCCCCGAAAACACACTTCAACGGATTCAACCTCATATTAAAAGTTCGAAGGGTTGCAAAAGTTTCCGAGAGGTATCTAAGATGAGAAGTGAATGATTTGCTTTTTACCAAGAGGTCATCGACATATACTTCAAGATTTTTCCCTTTTTGATTCTTGAAAACTGTATCCATCATTTTTTGGTAAGTTCCACCAGCATTTTTTAGCCAAAAGGCATTACGAGATAACAAAAGCAACCATCATTTGTGATAAACGAAGTATGTGGTATATCTGGTTTGTGCATCCTGATTTGATGGTAACCTGAAAAAGCATCTAAAAACTCAAAAAAGAATAACCTACCGCGGAATCAACTAAAGAATCTATCCGAGGCAAGGGGTAGCAATCCTTGGGGCAAGCTTTATTGAGTTTGGTAAAGTCGACACACATCCTCCATTTCCCACCTGAGTTCTTCACCATTACAACGTTTGATACCCACTCAGGTTATTGGATTGGTTGAATGAATTTTGCCTTCAGAAGCTTCTCTACCTCTTCACGGATAGGCTGAGCTAGAGTGGTTGCAACAGACCTTTTCTTCTGCTGGATCGGGATGAAGTTTGGGTCAATATTGAGATGGTGGCAAGCGACATCCGGATCCACTCCAGGCATGTCATCTGCCGACCAAGCGAAGATATCTAGATTTTGCAGAAGACAAGAGATGAGCTGACTCTTGTCAGCTTCAGATAATTCAGCGTTGATGGAGAGGCTCTTGCTCTCATCTTCCTCGCTGATCCGAACATTTTGAGTTTCTTGGGCAGGTTCCAAGCGAACTCCATCTCTTGCATCCTCCTCAACTTCTTTTGCAGCTTGGACTTGTTCAGGAACTTCAATTGACTCAGTCATCATGACTTCTTGGGGAGGAGATGACACGATCATGTTGACTGTCTTTACGTAGCATTCCCTAGCTTTCCATGGGTCGCTCCTGATTCGGTGTTGTTTGCCATTCAAGGCAAATTTCACCGCTTGATGATAGGTGGAGACAATGGCTTGATACCCGTTCAGTAAGGGTCTCCCAAAAATTGCGTTCTAGCTGCTAGGAGCATCAACGACTATAAATTTGACCAGCCTTACTATTCCTCCCAGAATCACGGAGAGAGTGACGAGCCCTTCAACTTCCTTCCTTTCTCCTGAAAAACCATAAAGAGGTCCTTCAGTTGATAGGAGGGGTTTACCTATCTTCAATGCCTCAAAGGCTTGTTTGAAGAGCACGTTGACTGAGCTTCCCGTATCTATTAGAATTTTCTCCACCGTATAATTTTCTATCACCGCTTTAATAACGACCGCGTCGTCAAAGGGATTCGCGGTCTGAGGAAGATCTTCATCTCCAAAAGTGACCGTCCCTCGGACCGGAGCTGAAAAGGTAGCAGCAACCTCTGATTGATAAACTCTTTTCAAACTTGCCTTTCTCGAGGACTCCGGACCTGCACCCCCATGGATACAGAAAAGGTTGCCCAAGGCACCCTCATCATTAGCGTCCACGCATTCGCTGGGAAAACCGATGTTGCCCAGATGGCCAACATCATCTACTTCCTCGCATGCCCATTGAACCTCAGCTACCTCCTTGGCCTTGGAGGTTGAGGCTTTAGCAGGATCGCTCTTCTGAATGAGATCAGGGATTTTACCCTCTTTCAGAAGATTTTCCAAGAACAAGCGGAGGGCTCTGCAATCCTCCGTCATGTGACCTCTTTCTCTATGATACTCACAGTAGAGGGTTGGATTTCTGGTTCTTGGATCAGAGTTCAGCGGAACCGGCCTTTTGAAAAAAGGCTGCTTCTGAACGGTTTGGAGTACCTCACTCATTGGAACCCCAAAGTCTGTAAAAGACTCTTGGGATTCATCGTAAGGAGACGGGAGGGCCAGAAGAGGAGGTTGGATGTACTGAATCTGGTGCACTGGGGTAGCTTGCGGAGCAGGTGTAGCAGGGGTTTGAAGAAATGAACCTTGAGGAGGGAAAGATTGATTACCTCGATTGAAGCGGTTGTTGCGATAGTTCTTACCTCTCGGAGCTGGAGGTGGGAGCTCTTGTCGAGGCTTTGAGGAAGATGAAGCCGGGTAGAATCCCGTAGAGCCTTTCTGAGTGGCTCTATTGGTCAAATTGCTCACATAGGTGGGGTTGTTAATCTCCCCTTCTATGTAGCGATTGGCAATGTTAATCAACTCCTGATAGGAGCCAGGCTCCTTGGTGGTGACTTTAAACTTCAGAGGGCCCTCTTGCAGGCCGCTAATCATAGCTACCATATAAAGTTCGGGATCCATATCTCTGACTCCCAAGATCTCTTTTTGAAAGCGGTCAACGAAATGCGCTGCAGTTTCATTGTCGCCTTGCTTAATCTTGAAGAGGGTCGCAGGACCACTCTTCCTTTTCTTCGCGGTGGCAAACCTTAGGAGAAGCTCTTGCCTCAGGGCAGCAAAGCTCGGGATAGATTGACAGGGTAGCTTATAGAACCATTCCATGGCCGACCCATCAAAGGAGGTGACCATCAGCTTGCACCTCACTCCATCCGAAATGGTCCTGAGGGCAACAGCAGACTCGAAGGCTTGAAGATGACACATTGGGTTGGTCTCTCCTGTATACACAGGAAGGCGGGGCTCTCTGAATCTATGAGGAATCGGATCCCGACGAATCTCATCGGTAAAGGGGGAAGGCTCCCCTAATTCAGAAGGTCCTAGAGGAGGGAGAAATGGAGCAGGAGAAGCTTGAGGGTAAGCAAACCCTTCTTTAAAATTCAGGGCCTGAGCCGGAGGCCTCTGGGCTACGAATCGGAAAGAATTATGACGTGCGGCGAACTCCTCATGCTGAGATCGCTGAGGAGCTGTGGGCTGGAAGACGGGGTGATCTCTCGGATGACCGCTTGCCATGCGGTCAGGAGTGGTGACCTGAGAGGTTTGAGGAAGGATCTTCTGGGAGATCGCGGTCAGAACCTGTTTCATGGCCTCAATCTGCTTTGCGGATTCCTGCTGAGTCTGGACAACTTCTTGCCGATCTCGAGCGGCCTCTTGCTGAGACCGCGCGATCTCTTGCTGAACAGAGGCGGTTTCCTGCCTAGCTCGGGCGGCCTCGCGGAGAGCTTATTCAACACGAAGCTCGAAGCGGCGCTCAAGCGCTTCTAACGGGTTGTGATCGGAAGGTGGAACACTGGGAGATCGCAGGGGACGACCTCTATGGCGATCAGCCATCTTGAAAGTCTATGAATTTCACCTGACACTTCGGATCTGAAGGTCGCGTGTTCGTTCTGTTGGTACCAAAAATGGAACCTCCAAAATTCACACACTAAGAGGGATGGGAGAAAACTGTGAAGTGCAGGTTACTAAGACAGGAGAGGCTGGAAAAAAGGAAAACGATCACAGGATGGCGATCACAAAAAGATGAGACCGCTTACACAAGTTGTAAGCTGGAGCCTTGGAGCAAAAGTCCTTTTTCTGGTACCCCTACCCCTCTATTTATAGACGAGGGGGCTGCCCAAACGGGCAGAACTGAAAACTACGGGTTGCCCGGGGTACAGGAGAGCCGGGGCAGGGAAATGGTGTACAAATAGTAAAAATACAGGAGATGCCCAGACCGCTTGGACTGGCGATCTCGATCGGCTTCGACTGTTTGGAACTTAGAAAAATCTGGCTGGGCTGATGGCAGGCGATCTGGGTGATCACAAAATTCGAAGACCGCTGAGACCGCCATTTTGCACTGTGAAGACGAGATCGCGGGCTTTCCGGGCAAACAAGATTATAAAATTAAAAGGGAACAGATTAAATAAGAAAATGCAAATAAATTGAATAAATTCATATTAAAACTATATTAAAATTATACTAAAAATGAGTACAAAAACTACTCATCAAACACCCCTATACTTGAGTTTTTGCTATTCCAGAGCAAAAGAGTGAGGAAAGAATTACAAGACATTGATATTATTTTTTAATGAACTAAAATTTCATTAAACCAAGAGTAAGTTAAAAGTAAATTCTAGGAATTCAAGAATTAAGTCATAAGTTATGTTGATAATTTAAAAAGAGAAATTTGTTTAGCTAACTACTTCTCAAGATAACTATTTAGCATCCGAAATTGTATAAGTTTTCAAACAAAATTAGATTGAAATTATAAACACTCTAACATAAAAGAATCTTAAGGAAAAGACACCTACCAAAATATTGCTCTCTTAATAATTTAGTTTAGGACTAGAAACAATGAAATTGGCTAGGGATGGGTTTAAACGGAATGGCAAAATGAAGACAAAGGATATGAAGAGGTTTTTGATTGGGGTGATGAATTTTATCTTCTCAACCCCCCCCCCCCCCCCCCCCCTTTTTAGTATATGTAATACCAGAGAATGATAGACTATTATCCTATCATTTCCACGACATATACACATTTTTTCTCTCTTCATTTTTATTTTTGGGCTGCATATGTTTACCAGAGAATAAAGAACTAACATCTCCTTATTCCCATGATATATGATCTAACAATAGGGGAAAAGAAAAAATGCATATGTTTACCAAGGGTAAAGAAATACTTATAGTTTATAAATTAAATTATTTTGAGAGCAACTTTTTAGTGGAATGAAATTTCCTAAGATCTTAAAGTTAATAGCGAATATAATAAAAAAATCTAGAGATGTTTAGCCAATTTACCACAAAGTGAAGCTATTTAAAATTAAAAGGAGAAGTAGTGCTAAATAGATTCACTAATCAAATTATAAACATATAATATTTCTTAAAACTAAATTACTTCAAATTTATATTTAACAAATTCTGATAAAATAAAATATTAGCTAAATTAAAAATATAAGAATACTTATAATAGGACCTCAAACTAGATTTCTAGAACATTAAAAACAAAAAGGCTAGGCGTATTTATTATTTTTATAAATATTATTTCTTGGACTTCCTGAGGGCTACACGGTGAAGGGTTCGCAAGGTACTAGGAGCTGTGATGGGAGTTCAAGCCCAAAGCGCCATTTCCAAGAAATTAGAATTTTATAAATTTTAAATTTTTTTTATCAAATAAAATACGGGGAATGCGAAGCTACACCCCCATACTTAAAATTAAACATTGTCCCCATTGTTTATAACTAAGTATGAAGAATACTTGAAAGAAAATAAACTTTAAAAAGAAGAATACATAAATTTAAAGATTGGCAAGGGGTGCCTCCCAAGAGCGCTTTCTTTTTCCTGTCTTTAAGTTAGACGGTTAGTGTTAAGATGAAAGGAAAATTAAAAGAGAAGTGGACATGCAACTCCCCTAATTCACGGGTAGGTGAATGTGCTGGCGTTAGTCGCACGGCTACTCCTACACTTAACATGTGATTCTTCGTTTGTCTTTGCTCTTGAATTTGCAAATCCAAATCACATATACATACCTGAGGTGATTTGACTTTGTTAAGATGAGCGGCATATGGATCTTCAATTAATTGGGGTAGCAACAGCTCATCTTCAACCTGAAAATTATTAGTATTTATAGAATCACAAATAAACGATTCAGATAATTTTTCACAAGGAGGAGGCGCTTGCGAAAATATAAAATTAAGCTCCGGTTGTTCCATTTCTAAAATAAAATTTTCGTTAGGAAAATCTAGTGCATTATCAAGCGGAATTAAATTTTTGGACACAAAATTTTCATGAATATTTGGTTGGTTAGAAGAAATTCGCGAATATTCATGACAAGGAAAATAAAATTCGGGTGGAGTAGGGGAAGAAACTTGTTCTTTTTCTATTTCATCTGGGGTGTCCATAACTTTATGAAATTATTGGTATAATAAGTTTTCTTCATCTATGGTAAAAGAAATTATGGGATTACATGAAACCACATGTTCCTCCATAACTAAATTATCCGAAGGTGTAGAAAAAAACACTAGAAGGAATAAAATTCTCCTCTAAATTTTGGGGGGAAGTATCAAATTTATTCGGTGGAGATTCCCCAAAATTAGAGAAAGAAAATTGCGGCGCAAAAGAAGAAGAACAAAAATTCGGATCTGAAGATTTATCTTCATCGCCCCGAAAACTATTCGGGTGACCTTGCCACCAAGAATAATCTACTTCGGATGCAGAAGAACAATTATTAAACGCCGAAAATTATTCTCATGAAAATTAGAAAAAACACTAGACGAAATAAAATTTTCGTCTAAATTTTGGGGGGAAGTATCTATTTGGATCTGTGAAATTTCCCCCAAATTAGAGAACGAAAACTGCGATGTATAAGAAGAAAAACAAAAGTTCAGATCTACAAATTTATCTTCATTGCTCCGAGAACTATCCGGGTGAGCTTACCACGAGGAATAATCTACTTCGGATCTAGAAGAATAATTATTAAATGCTGAAAAATGATTCTCATTAAAATTCGAAAAATTATTTTCATCAAAGTTTGAAAACTTATTTTCATTAAAAGATGAAAAATTATGATCATAATTATTATCAAAATTATTTGCATAATATTGAGGATAATTATTTCCATAATTATTATTTTGAGAATATGAATGTAAATAACATTCCTCACTTTGATGAGGCGCACTACAATAATAACAACTAAATTGGCGCCCTCGTGCGGCTTGTAAGAGATAAAGTTTGTTTCGAAGCTCGGCAACCTTAATGGCCAATTCAGATTCTTTCTTAATAAAAATAAAAAAAAGGGAACAACCTTTACTCACATGAATGGAATTTAAAAAATATTTTTATTATATAAATTTTTTTTCTTCCAAAAAGCGGGTTAAATTAGTCCCGGACTTCCCAAGGTCAACCCGGTGAAGGGCTCGCAAGGTACTAGAGGCTATGATGGGAATTCAAGCCCAAAGCGTCCTTTCCGAGAATTTAGATTACGCTTTATAAGATTTTTTTAAAATTTTAAAGGGAAGGGGGAGAAGAAAGAGAACGCTAAAATTAATAAATATTTTTTTTCTTTCGAAATATCAATCGTGTTCCCCGGCAACGGCGCCAAAAACTTGATGCGCATAACTATATCCGCAAACAATAACGGCAAGTGTACCGTATCGAATGTAGTATAGGTTATAAAAACCAAGGTCGTATTAGACTCGGGGCGGTTGAGTACTCTTACTTCAAGAAAGTCTCTATTATTTTATCAATTAAAACTTGGGGCTGGTTTTGCAAAAAGAAAATAAAGCAATAAAGAAAGAGGAGAATGAGAAAATAAGAATTGTTTTATTGATTGAGACAAAAGAAATTACAAACTATGAAAAGGAAATTACAACTATTGCATTGAAAATTACAAATAATAATAAGAAAAAGACGTACAAGAGTTACTAAAAACATGAAAATAAAACAAGAAAAGGATATTTGAACTCCCAAAATTCGTCCTTCAACATCTGATGGAGATGGCTTTATATAGCTGAAAAGTTTAGGTTACACGCCCTTGGTCACGCCCGTGACCAAGGGCGTGTAAGGGGCATGATCGAAGCAGCAGCGGAGAGGGCGCCTTCTGGAGTAAATGCGAGCATTTCAGATGTGTCACGCCCTAGGTCACGCCCGTGACCTGGGGCGTGTAATCTTAAAATCTGGCTTCTGGCGGGAATCTTCGGCCGGAAGGAGCGCGGGGCAAGTCACGCCCGTGACCTGGAAGTCACGCCCCCTGGTCACGCCCGTGACCTGGGGCGTGTAACTTTAAATGACGTGGCAGGCGCGATGGTAGCTGGTGGCGGGGTCCCGGCCATGACTTGGATGTCACGCCCTTGGTCACGCCCGTGACTTGGGGCGTGTACTTGGCGAATCTTCACGGAATGATCCCGGGGTGGCGGAATCGGGTCTGGAACACATCGTAGGTTACACGCCTATGGGTCACGCCCGTGACCATGGGCGGGTACTTGGGAATTTTCCTCAAAATATCTAGAAAACCTGAAAACATAAGATAAGTCTAAGTTAGATTATAAAATTAAAAGGGAACATATTAAATATGAAAATGCAAATAAATTGAATAAATTCATATTAAAACAATATTAAAATTATACTAAAAAAATGAGTACAAAAACTACTCATCACTGGGCTAGTGGCCCATAAAGGCGTCACTCGCCAGTCCTCTCACGAGCGGGCCTCACGAGGTCTCCCTATGCGAGCGGCCCATGAGGGTGACACTCGCTCGCCCCCTGGAGATATAAATACCAGCCTGGGCCGTCTCTGCGAGGCGGCAAGCCCTCTCTCTCCTAGCCATTACTTTATGCACCCCAAAGCGATGAGCCAACATTTGCCTCGCCCTCGCACTACGCTCATCGCAAGGAGGTAAGTCTGGCTCGCCTCGACTCGCCGTCGCGACTCGCTCACCGCCAGTCGGCGATCCCCCGCACGCTTCGCCCGTGTCCGATTCTCCATCCTACCCTTCAGCGAAAATGGGGTTGTATTATATGAGTCCTATATAATAATGAGTCCATTCTAGTTCCTGGATTTGTAGGGTTACCCACATTCAGATTACAAATTTTATTTCACCAAATAAATGTATTTGGTCCTATTTAATTAATTCTTAGAAGCCCAGTGAGACTAGATTTGAACATGAGGTAGCTTTTGTCACATGTAAATAATTTCAAGAAAATTTACAGGTGTTCATATTTAAATCAAAAGTCTATATACTAGCTTCTATATCATTCTAGTAACAATAATTCAAGATATTAATTGTTCAAGTTATAATCCAAGGTTCTACATTATGGAGGTTGTATGATGTCTTCTCAATAATTATATCTAACAAAATTTCCAGAGGTTCATATTGCTATCAAAAGTCTATGTACAAATTTCTATAACATTCTAGTGTCAATAATTCAAGATATATATTTCTCAAGTTATAACTCCAAGTTCTACATTGTGAAGTAAGTATGATGTCTTCTCAATAAATAAATCTAACAAAATTTCTAGAGGTTCATATTGCAAATAAAAGTTTATGTACAAATTTCTATAGCATTCCAGTGTAAATAATTCAAGATATAAATTTCTCAAGTTATAACTCCAAGTTCTACATTGTTAAGGAA
The DNA here is from genome assembly GCA_033032865.1 of Dactylorhiza incarnata. Taxonomy (NCBI): domain Eukaryota; kingdom Viridiplantae; phylum Streptophyta; class Magnoliopsida; order Asparagales; family Orchidaceae; genus Dactylorhiza; species Dactylorhiza incarnata. Next base: position 4,275,744 of record JAWHQI010000218.1, on the reverse strand, counting down.
GTATGATGTCTTCTCAATACATAAATCCAACAAAATTTCCAAAAGGTTCATATTGATATCAAAAGTCTATGTACAAATTTCTAGAGCATTCCAGTGTTAACAATTCAAGGTATAAATTTCTCAAGTTATAACTCTAAGTTCTACATTGTGAAGGAAATATGATTTCTTCTCAATAGATAAATCTAACAAAATTTCCAGAGTTTCATATTGTTATCAAAAGTATATGTGCAAATTCCTATAGCATTCTAGTGTCAATAATTTAAGATATAAATTTCTCAAGTTATAACTCCAAGTTCTACATTGTTAAGGAAGTATGATGTCTTCTCAATACATAAATCCAACAAAATTTCCAAAGGTTCATATTGATATCAAAAGTCTATGTACAAATTTCTATAGCATTCCAGTGTTAATAATTCAAGGTATAAATTTCTCAAGTTATAACTCTACGTTCTACATTGTGAAGGAAGTATGATTTCTTCTCAATACATAAATCTAACAAAATTTCCAGAGGTTCATATTGCTATCAAAAGTATATGTGCAAATTCCTATAGCATTCTAGTTTCAATAATTTAAGATATAAATTTCTCAAGTTATAACTCCAAGTTCTACATTGTGAAAGAAGTATGATGTCATCTCAATAAATAAATCTAACAAAATTTCCATAGGTTCATATTAATCCCAAAATGATACAGACAAAATTTTATACAAATATAAGTTAACTTGCATGGGTATTTCCTCCTAAGGGAAAAAGGGCAATTTTGGAATTATAAGAATTTCAGTGGGAAAAATAGTTCTAAAGATAACTAAATTTTTTCCCAGTATTATTTATAACCTAAGACGGCTAATTCTAGAGTTTGGGATTTTTCCCAATCATTAAAGGCACAATATGAATAAAATCACATAAAAGTGATTATTTGAATTAATTAATGAATTTAGGGAAATATATCCCCAAATGGGTCCATACTCCCAGAGATGGTGTTTTTCATCACTATGCATGCATGTATTGAATTTCATCAGCATTCAGTGAGAGGAGACTAACATTATAGTTCAAATACCCCAAATGTGACCTAGGCACATTTACCTTAAGAACCTTAGACATGCAAATGGATTTTCCCATGCATGCACATATCCAAAAGCTCTAAAAATTTTATTAGAGTCTAACTCTGCCCTAAAGTGACACCCACCAAAAATCTGGGGTCATTTGGGTTCATTTAGGAATTAATTTAATTCATGCATGTAATATTAAATTATTATAAAAACTTTAGGAAAATGTTTCCTACAAATTCCCAAATTTGGGCAGGGGATATTTTTTGGTATAGAACATGCATGTTTCAAAAAGCAGCTCATTTGGATGAGCCAAATGATGGGGGCACTCAATTTAGTGCCTAGGGCTCACTTTGTACACCCTTCACCAAAATGAGTGCCGAGGGGGAAACAGAACTCCAAATGTTGCAAAATTAGTGGCAAATGAAAGTTAACACAGAGAACTACAAATTTCATATTGACAACCTCTTCTGATTTTGGGTCTAAAGGGTATAACCATCAACATACAAGTCTTTGTAGTAAATGTGATATAATAAAATGAACATATTAAATTATTATTACTATTTAGTACTTATAAAAACAAAGTATTGTTCATCTTCCCCATTAGCCCGAAATATGATATATTTCTGGGCCATTTTTGGATCCAAAATCAGGCCACCACTCTTGAACTCCGGCAAAACCCCCAATGGGGAAGCTTCATATGACTGTGGGCTTTCGATTGGTGGTCACATGGACGAGAGTGGCCAAAGTTGTTATCCCGCCATCACCATTTTTGGGCTAAAAGCTTGAAAATAAACTATGGCATCTCCCTCATTTCTCAACGAAATTCAAAAAGAAAAGAACCGAGATCTAGCACTAGGGGAGAGGAGAAGGAATCCATGCCTGGATGGGGTGTTTGCTGGATATTCCTTCAGCTGTCATCGTTGGAGCTCGAGATCGACTTCCCATGGTGATCTTCCCTTCTAGTGCCCAATTCTCTTCTCCAAGAGAGGGTTGTTGCTCCTCTCAGCATTCTAAAGGTGGTAGGGTGTCAAATGAAGGTGGAGATGGCTTTAACCCATGCAGCCATCATAGCTTAATTTTATCCCTGCTTGGGTTGTTCCTCCTAGCTGCCATCTGGCATCAATCCTTGTTGGAATTGATGGCTAATTACCGAGGGAATTTAGTGAGGAGCTTTGAGAGGGGAATTGAGTGCCTATTGGCACTCAATCCCTAATTCCATGCTTTAACTTTATGTGAAATTTGGGAAAATTCCAATTTCACCCCTTACATGCACCCCATTTTCAAAATCTAAGGACACCAGTGGTCATTATTCCTATGGGCTGTACAATGGGCCTAGATTGAGGGCCTTAGCCAATGTGAATTGGGTATAATTTCTCTTGACCCCAATTTAGGCCTATTTGACCAAGTGTTGAGTTTTGAGTTAACTCGGTCAACTGATGAGTGGTCTGGTCCCACATGATGTTCATGGGTTTATGTGCACCATCAATGATGGATTGGGCAATGGTGGGGCCCATATTGGGTCAATTGAACATATATAGGCTAATTTGAGCTAGTTTGACCCAAAGTTGACTTTGGTCACAATCTAGAATTTTGTTGAACCCCATGGGTCAATAATGACCTAATGAACCTCCTTAGTGGCTTGAAGAGTTTGGGTCTGATCAATTTGATCATTTGAATCCTAATTGGCCCTTAATAGGGATGGATGACTTATTTCAAGCTAGAGTTGACTTTGGTCAAAATGACAAATTTAGGTGACCCCAATTGGACCTCTATGACCCTAGGGACTCCCTAAGGTGGTTAGAGATGTCATGGTGTGGTCAACTTGTTATTTTGGGCCCCTTTTAGCGAACCCTGGGTTAGATTGCCAAAAATGTCTATAGCACCCCAAGGTGGGTTTTGGTCAATTTGACCACTTGAGTTGGCCCTAAGGGGCCTTAGTCACCCAATGGATTGCCTAAAGGTTTTAGGGGTCCCTTGTGAGGTCAACTTATCATTTAGAGGTCTACTAGGCAAACCCTATGTGGGTGGCCAAAAGTTGTTATTTGCAAACCAAGGTGTTTTTTACCTATTCACCTTGGTTCTTAGGGCCATTTTGGTCTCTTAGAGCAATGTCATGACCTTGTCATGACCAAAATGCATCTTATGGGTATTGTTGTTCTATTGATGATACAAATCCCAATAAACGAAGAAATAATTTCGTCCGCGGAATTTAGGTTCGGTTTACGGGAGCTAGAGTTCAAAATCTACCCAGAAGTTTTAATAGATTTTGTGCAACATGACCCCCAATTAACAATGTAAATGGTTAGATATAATCCACATGTCCTCATCCTAAATTTTCACCTAAGTGCACTTTCGTTAGAACACGTTATGTTTGTAATCAAGATCTTTTATCTGAGGGTTCTTAAATAATCCCCAATTTGATGAAGATATACGTAGTGGAGGGAAGCCATAGATTGATGTGAACTTACACATTCACAAGGCGAGTGCATAACTCAATCTAGCCTTATAATCTATAGTATGATGTCTTCGTAAGTATACAATTCTCAATCCGGAGGGTATATCGTCAAGTTCACCGAAAATATTTTTAATACCAACCTTAATAACACTTTGGATCTAAACTCTCTCGTTGTTCACATTCATTGTACGTGTTATGTAAGTAATATTATTTGTTAGGTGTTTGCAATTAGAATCTGATCTACCTTCCAAGATCTTGATATGTTTATATCTTATGTAATATTGGTTCTTCGAATTTCAAGACATTGCCATCCATTTAACATTTATTTCACGACCAATCACGCTTCTAGAATCCGAGATGATATAAGTAAATTTAAATATGACCACGGTTGTTACTGAATTGAAGGATACTACAGAGATGATCAAGCTTAGTTCCAATATTCAAATTCATGGGGCTCATCAATTCTAAAGCTCCAAAAATTCATATATTGTAAATCTCTCAAGATTACTTCTTGAATTATACATAATCACGTTAATGACCTACAATCACAAATCCCGATTTTATCCTAAATCCAAGTGCTATTGATAGTCAATTCTATAGTCATCATTTTGCTAAACGCTGATCAAGTTCAAATATTGCATAAGACATATCTTCTATGAATCAACTATCAATATTATGTGGCCATTTGATCTCCAATTTATTACAGAAGTTTTGTAAGTAATAATTTACTGATTACAACTCTTCATAATGTCATATTTTTGGACCTGATTCTAATTTCTTTCATAATTATGGGATCCACCGAGTTGTGCATAAAGTATCAATTATCATGGCCCAATGGGCTTAATAGAATTTCCAGGGACTAATTATGATCCAAAATAGTGTTCAGCAGAAATTCATAGTTTTCTCCCCAATGATTCTTCAGAAAGTTAATCAATCACCATGGGAGCTAATTATTTGCTCCATATGAAGTAACTACGGTAGATCATTAGGGGAAAAGTACAATAACTTATCAGGGCATTATTGTGCTACAACAAGCCTTCTTCCCAAATCTCATAATTTTTCGAATTTCATCTGACCAATAGTGATAAGCATTCTATGAAAGGAACAAAATTCCACCTTGTGAAGGAATCAATGTAAGTTCTTAATAATCAAATATGATAGAATTTTCATAGCATACTGTCGGCCTTAAAGTTTCAACTACCCGGTTTCATGTGATTCAAAATACATTTGGTCACTAAGAGGTGGGGGTAGTGCAATTGGGGGTAGTTTGAGTAAGAGCAATTTGTTGGGCTATAATGTCTCTAAAAATTCCAAATAAATTTTCCAGAGTGTAATTACACCCTCTAAGATAGATTCCAAATTTTTATAATGATTCAGGGGGACTTGACCCTGGAATTCTCAATAGTGCTTAATGTGACAAAAATTCACAAACCCTAGTTTTCTAGGGAACTCAACCCCAAAGTCCTTGATCCTTTCCGAGACGAAAGATCTCACGATGACAAGTGCATGTTTCAAATTTCAAGACACTTGACCAAGGAGAAATTTATTATCCATAAACCCTATGTGTGTAATAACATAGGTATTACCCTAAGCTACCTTGGTCTTGCATGTGGGATCCACCAATATGTAGGGGTCCAAATGACCTCAAATTTGGACAGGGACCTTTCTTTCTGAGACCTACCATCCATAAATTTTTGAGTGGATTGGGCTTCATTAAGCCTTAGGTCTACCACAATCATATTTAATGAAATTATTTCCAAATCTATAGAACTTTATCTCCAAAATTTTGATTTTTGGACAGCATGTGTATCATACTAAATTTACTTGTACGGTGCAAAATTTAGATAATTTGGATGAGCCAAATGATGGGGGCACAAAGATTTGGGTCTATGGTTCACTTTATACACCCTACACCAAAATAAGTGTCCAGAGAGTTGTGGTGTACCAAATCACAGGAAACAAATTCCTATGGGTAGTCAAGATATATATCTATATTTTTCATGTTGCAAACCTTCTCTAGGTTATGCTCTAAGGAACCTAAATAATTCCTTAAATCTTCTGTATGAAATGTGACACTCACCCACAATGTCCAAGTGTGTGTCAAGAGTTGTTTCACTGATCTCCTCAATTGTTATTAATATAGACTTGGGTCGATGTGATAAGAGGATATCCCTCTCAAAAAATTTTCTCTCCTGATCCTTAGCGGTCAAGCTTGATGGTAACAATATTCCTCGCTCAAATATGAGATGAGTTTTTTCGGCTCACGGACACTAATATTGAAGGATTATGATGACTCGGGGGGAAAACTCATTTTAGTAATGACGATGGAGTTATATTGTAGGGGAATTATGGTTCTATAACAACCCAAGTTAATATCATAGTGGCCCAATAAATGAAGAAACAATATTGGCCTCCCATAAATCTTGTACTGAGTTTCTTATATCCGAAATTCTGGACTTTCCACCTGTAATATCTAATTGCTAACCAAAATCACCTAGAGGGGGGTGAATAGGTGATTACTGCGTCTTTTGCGGAAATGAAAATCTTGAAAATAAAGAACACACAGAATGCAAATCACAATCACAGACGACGTAAGAAATTTATAGTTGTTCCTCGTTCTTGGGTACTCCACTTGCCAGCCTCGCCAATCTAGCACCACAGCTAGACTTGACTACTTCACTATATCTCGGATCAAGAACGATCCAACAATTCTCAGAGTCAAAACTCTTACAACTCGGAGACAAATCTCCTACAAACTCAGAGAGAACCCTCTCGTACAACTCGGAGAACACCTCTCCTACAACTCGGAGAACAATCTCTCCTACAATCAAATGTAAAATCGAGAATGAAACAAATACTTAACGAATCACGATCAGATCTGAATAACTTTATTAGAATCTTCTTCCTTCTTGAGATAAAAACAGCTTTGGCTTGATGATGAAGAGGAGGAATCAAATCGACACAAATCTGATCTTCTAAGGTCCGGATCAATCCAATAGAAATAGAATGAATGAGGCAATGATCGATTGACCTTTTCCTTCCACTTGGAGACGAAAATAGAGAACAATAGATCGATCTCCAACAATGGCGATGTGCGCAGCACTTGACGACGTTCTTGGATCAGATTAGGTTTTTAGAAAGTACGAACTCTGATCTTCTTTTCGTTAAGAGCAATCTTGTGTCCTTCTTAAGGAGTAAGCCTTATATAGATGAAGGCTTAAAAGAAAACGATTAACCTTTAAATGAGGAAGGACGTCACGTCAATCAGACGGAAAAGAACTTGTCGTCAAAAGAAACAACGATCACGACAAATACGAGAATCAGATTTCTCGAGAGATACAAGACTTCTCGAGAGAAGACTGCTTGATCTCAGAAAATAGCTTAGAAGAGAATTTCAAAGAATATGAAAAAGACTTCTCGAGAATCAAAGAACTTCTCGAGAAATGTTAATGAACAACTCTTCGAGATAAAAGAACTAAGTTCTCGGGAGAACTGACTTCTCGAGAGAACAAGAAACTTCTCGTGAACTCCTAAACAACTTAGAGAGAAAGCCTTTAGAGAAAAGTCTTTACTTGAAACTTTTCGAAAGAAACAAGGACTTCTCGAAAAGCAAAAATACTTCTCGCGAGAAAGGATTTCTCGAGATCTGCCGCTGAGACAAACTTCTCGAAAACAACTGAGATGACTTCTCAACCGCTGAGAAAGTACTTCTCGAGAAAAACAAGGATTCCTCGAGAGCTCAAAAAAACTTCTCGAGAACTACCTTTACACCTCGAAAAATTTACTTAGGAAAATTTTCTTTCCTTTTTCTCTAGACCACCAGCTGCACTCCAAGCTTTGAGTCTTTAATGTCTTGATCATAAATGTATCCCAATTGAGAGATCACACATGAGTCAACCCCATACCCCACACAATGAGGAATTACATTGTATGAGACTGTGCTTATTGACCCATTGTGACCTGACATTGGTCTACACTTAGCAATGTGAACCTGCAAGAACAATACTAGAGAAGCATATCAAATACACAAACAATTCAATCTTGGTTCAAAGTTGACTTCCTACAAATCAAGGTTATTGTGGATACAATACCCAACAATCTCCCCCTATTTGTAGAAGTCAAAACCTTACTTACCAAGATGAATTGTACCAATATAAAACACAAAAAGATATACTAGAAAGAACATAAAAAACAATATTAAAATATGAGTAAGTGATCGTCTCATTAAAACCAAAACTATATTTAGATTTAAGATTGTCAAATGAATTAATGTTCACACAATCATATAGAAATAAATTCCTGATGATCTTTAAAGACTTGTCTTCAGATATTTGCATTTCTCTTTCTCAACATCTCTTTTCTTTAAAAGTAAGCATATGGCTTTGGATGATACTTGAGAGGAGCTTCTGGAGCTGATGGATTGTTGTATCCATAATTCTTGTAGTGAATTCTTCTCTTGGTTTTGCTTGTCTCATGTTTCTTCCATTCAGTGGAGCTGTAAAGTTCAGAGGCTTTTACATTACCTTCTTCTACAAGCATTAGAGAGTCAAGAATAATAATCTTAGAAACTGGACTCCAAACCTCTGGATAAACTTCATATTCATTAACAACTGCTTTGCCAGAACCTGCTGAACTTGAACCAGGAACAGACCTACTGGCAGAAGGTCCTTCACCATACTTCCTTTTCTTAGAACCAGGCATGGAGGAATGAGAAGGATTAACATCTGACTGCCCTGCTGGCCTTGGAGAGAACTTTGGGATTTGAGGCTCACCAGATTGATCTTGAACATATTGAGGAGGAGGTTGAGCAGGGTCAATACCCAAGTTAGGAAAAATCTCATGGTGGAGCCAAACAGCAGTATTAGTGGTGAAATCTTTTATCTCATTTACCTGCTTTTGGACACCTTGGGACAACTGCTCAAACCTATTGGTTAAATGTTTATGAAAATCAAATAGGGTTTGATCCAATAACCCAGTCATCTTGTCCTCCCCCTTTCTGACTTCTACAGATAGAGATTGGAGAACAGAGTCCTTGAACTGGCCTACCTCATCAATAATCTTAAAGCTATTCTCTTCAGCCTTTGTAGCAATGAATTCTTGTGTTTTTTTGACCTGAATAATCTCTGCAAGAACTGTGCCTACACCCTGAATGGTGTGATCAATGGCTTTGCCACCCTAAATGACAACTTCTTTAAGTTAATCTGAACTGCTTTTGAATTCTCTCAATTTCTTATCCATTTCCTTTTCAATATCAGAAAATCTAGCATGGACTTCTTTGAAGGAGTAATCAATTTTGGCACTTTGCCTTTGAAGCATAAATTCAATTTTACCAAGTAAAGAATTTTCATCAAAAAGAGATGGAGGAATAGGGGCTGGCAGAACATCTTCTGGAATATCTTCAAGAAGAACAGAACTCTGAACCTTAGGGGAAGACATGTTGATTTTCTCACTTTCTTCATCAACAGACTCTCCCTGAGCATCCTTGTTGGTTTATAAGCTAGGCTCTTGATCCCCCTCAATTTGTACTGGGGGAGGAGATGAATCATGCACTGAAACATCATCGGCTTCCTGATAAAAACCATGGTCAGCACCTGACCCAGCCATGTGGTCACTAGTGCAATGCTCATCATCAGCACCTTTGAGAATTTCACTTACAACATATGTTATGATAGTATCAACCCTGTCTTCATCAGTAACTGGAGGAGGTGAAGAGTTAACCACTTGTTCTTGCAAATGTAAGTTTTCTTCCATAGGAGTAATTGAAACATCTTGAGCATCTGGGATGGCTGGAGTATCAGAAGAAATTTGATCTGATAGGACATGATCTGAAGAAATGTGATCTACTGGAAGTTGATCTGAAGGAACTTGATGTGAAGGAACTGAATCAGATGGAGGAGGAAGAACTGTTTCTGCTAATGATATGTGGTCTTGTGGAGCTGGAGACTGAGATGGATCTGGAGCTGGACTGTGTTGCTGAGCTGGAGATGGAAGTGGCTCTGAGGCTTGTTGCTGTGCTGGTGGATCAGTAATGTGTTGCTGAGCTGGAGGTTGAGCTGGGGTTGTGGAGATGTCTGGAAGAGGAGAAGTTGAGGAAGGAGCTGGAGCCACGTTCTCAGGTTCTAAATGACTTGGCTCCCCCTGGGGATCTGCACCTGCATTGGCTGGCTTTGTAATCCTAATGTTCCATCTTTTCATAGTGATAACGTCTACTTTCTTCATATGGTGAATTATAGCTCCTCTGGACATGTCAAACACATCTTGATTAAGCTGATTCAGATAGAGTGAAAGAATTCTTGCAAAATTGGGGCTCATAATGTTATCTTTAATCTTATTGAAGAGAAGATTTGCCCAACTAAACTTCTTTCCACAAATCACAACTGCTACCAAGCTAAATACTTCTGATGAAACATGACCCAGGCTGCCAGTATGGCATAGTAATACTTTTGAAATAATGTTCACCAACAGTTTTCCGACATCATTCATTTTTTGTCTACGAATGGTTGTTGTTCCTTTATCTAAACCACAGAAGGTTAGGGCATGAACCCAATCATCATCACTTATAGTATCCTCTATTTCAACCATTGGAACCCTCAAATACTTGGAACGAGATTTTGGACTGATCTTGATTTTGTAATTTTCGACACTAGATTTCATCCTATTGCCGTCTTTATGTACTTTAATGTTGATGAAAAGATCCTCTACCTCTTTAAACAATATTCGACATTGATGTTCAAGAATGAAAGACAAACCAACTGCGTCTATAAAGTAAAAGAGATTTTAAAACTCATCTGAAATCAACCGGAGACCTTCTCGAACAAGTTCACTGCCGACACTGACTTTAGGTTTTCCTGAAGGAGCCATCGATTGAGAGGAGAACACTAAATGTGAGCTGGAACGGGAGAAGATCCGTCTGGGGATGAACTAGAAACTTGATTTTGTGAAAGGGGAAGATGAACCGTCGGCGCTTTTCGAGAAGGGGTGGAAAAGATCTCGCGTGAGCATTAATCCATTTCGTGTCTATTTATAGTTTTGATTTTATTGGACACATTTTAAATAAATTATATAAGGATTTTAATAGGCGCATACCTGGCTTTCTGAGATCTCGAATTAGAAAATAGAATTTCGAAAAATATAATACATTTCTCGAGAGGTAAGTTGATTTCTCGAGAAATCCCAGAACTCTGCCAATCCACCTTTGAAAGTCCAGTTCTCGAGGGATAATCCATTTCTCGAGAAGTATAAGCTCATTTCGCGAGAGGTGATGTTAATTTTTCCGAAAACTTTTATCTTCATCCATTTTCTCCAAAGGAAAGTCATTTCTCGAGATGTCAACTATATTTCTCTAGAAGTCCAATGAAGATTTTGATTTTTCTTCTTTACCAAAGACAAACCTGTGCTTCCCTTAGAAATAAAACTTATGAAAATCCACTTATCTTCTTCTCTTCTCCTTGGCTTGATCATTATTCCATGTTGAGCATTCAAGTTCTGTCTTGAAGAAAGAGAACTTGGTCTCATCCAGCGGCTTTGTGAATATATCTGCAATTTGCTTACCCGTAGGGACATAGCTTAAGTTGATATCCCCATTCTCCACATGCTCTCAGATGAAGTGATATCTTAACTCGATATGCTTTGTCCGGCTGTGTGATACTGGATTGTTTGCTATAGCAATTGCACTGGAGGAGTCGCAAAACATCGGAATATTCTTTATCTTCATATTATAATCTTAAAGCTGATTCCTTATCCAAAGAAGTTGTGCGCAACAACTGCTTGTAGAAATATATTCTAACTCGGCTGTTGAAATTGCAACACAATTCTACTTCTTGCTACTCCAGGAAATAAGCCTTCTTCCGAGAAATTGGCATGTTTCGGAAGTGCTTTTCCTGTCGTCTCTACTGCCTACAAAATCTGTATCTCTTCTCGTTCTAATGCCGAGTTGATGATCTCCTATGATTTGATCAATAGGATGGTCTCTCATATGTCTGAACTCAAGGTTCCTTGCATCAGTTTGGACATTTGGAGAATCTTCTCTTACTTGAATGTCTTCTTTCACTTGTACTGGTTCTTCATCAAAATGATCTTCTTCTTCATTTGAGATTTGGGAAGAGATCTTGACGAAGGTTTGAGCATCAACTTTGACTGGCTCATTCAAGCTTATATCTTGTATCTTTGAACCTGCAACTTCAATAGAAGCACTAGAAGAGCTTCTATGTAACATGCTCGTTTCATCAAATACAACATTGATTGACTCTTCTACAACCAGGGTTTTCTTATTAAATATCCTATAAGCTCTACTATGCCTGTTATAGCCTACAAAAATACCTTCAAAACTCTTTTCGCTAAACTTGGTTTTGTAATGTTTTCCATTATTAAGTACAAAGCATTTGCAACCAAAGATTCTAAAAGAAGAGATGGTTGGTCTCTTGCCTTTTAGTAGTTCATAAGGAGTCTTTTCATGGTTTTTGTTTATGAGTGCTCTGTTTTGCACGTGGCATGCAGTGTTGACTGCTTCAGCCCAAAGGTATTCGGATAGTGAAGTGTCACTCAACATCGTTCTGCAAGCCTCAATGAGTGTTCTATTCCTTCTCTCAGCTACCCCATTTTGTTGTGGAGTTCGAGGAGAGGAAAACTCATGAAAGATACCTAGACTTTCACAAAAATCTGTCATGGCTCCAGATTCAAATTCTGTTCCATGGTCACTTCTGATTTTGACCACTGAACATTCAAATTCATTCTGGATTTGCTTGACAAACTTAGTGAAAATGTCAAATGTATCTGACTTGTATTTTAGAAAGAATACCCATGCAAAACGTGAGTAATCATCTACAATAACTAACGTGTAAGACTTACCTCCTAAACTTCTAATTTGCAAAGGACCAAACAAGTCCATATGAAGTAGGTATAAATACCTAGTCGAATTTTTGCCAATTATGCTCTTAAAGGTAGCTCTTGTTTGCTTTACACAAGCATAACAAGGTCTATCTTTAATGCACTTAACATTTGGCGCATCACGTACTAAGTTTTGTGAAAATAATTTATTTATAGTTTTGAAATTTATATGTGCTAATCTCTTCTGACATTGGTCAGCAAGAGATGCACTATATTTTGCTAAAAGACACACTGGTGTAGAAGATGATAAACAAAGAAAATTTAACAGAACATATTTCTACAACGAGTGCATGATAAAATCGTTTCTAGATTATTAGCCGATTTTATCAAACATTTATCTCTACGAAAATCAACTATGTATCCTTTATCACAAAGTTGACTTATGCTTATCAGATTATGTTCTAATCCTTCCACATAAGCTAAATCTGAAAAGGATACATTACCGTTAGAAATCATAACATAGCCTTTTGTTATTCCTCTGTCAGATTCGCCAAAAATAACTTTTGGACCGTTCTCAACTGGAATGAAATTTTGCAAAAGGCTTCTTGTTCCGGTCATATGCCGAGAACAACCACTGTCCAAATACCAGATTGGATTTTTGTTGGCCTTTGGACATACCTGCAAAAACAAATTATTTTGCCTTAGGAGCCCAAACAAATTTGGGTCCTTGGTCCCTTGTTAGTTGAGCACCACGATGGACATTAACATTGCGAGTGGTCTTTCTTGCATTGTTAAGTTGTGGTCTCTTGGAATATGTAGAATTGAACCAACAATCTACGACAAAGTGACCTATTTTGCCGCAACACCAACAGTTAAACCTGTTGTACCTTCTCTTAATATTTTCCTGCTTAACTCTTTGAACGTTGGTTTTGGCAGGAGAAATCCTTTTAGATGAGGATGCTTCATGAGTACAGCACACACATGGTAGTGCTTTCTCCTTTGGCTTAGGTGCAACAGTCTTTACTATTGGTGCTCTAACAGCACTTGGACCATGAACATAAGGACCATAAATCTCTCAGATTTACTTCTTTAGAAGATGCTTTGAAAGAACTTTTACCGAGGTATTGAGGACGAGCCCATCCCTTATAATCATTGACAGGCGCAAAATTAATTGGTTGTGTCAAGTGACCATAAGAGCTTTCCATATCATAAGCATTTGTGGGAAAGAGAACATTCTTAAATTCCACTTGTTCTAGATGGGCTTTCCCTTTATCTTCGATGGTAGCTTTCTTGGCATTCTTATTTTTCTTCTTGACAATGGTGCCCTTAGAAGAATTACTTGCCCCAGCCACATGACCTAAACCACTGCTACTTTCTTTAGCAGAGAAAGTATCAATGATTGGAAGAATGGTTTTCGGTTGTGAAAACTTTTCAACTAGCTTCTTCTCAGCGGCTAGCTGTTCTTCCAGAACTTTGATGGAGTTCTCTCTCCGATCAAGGAGCTAATCTGAGCTTTTGATCTTGTCCAATGTGGGGTATTAGTAGGTTGGCCTAGTCTCATCGCTAAGTGGATAAAGTTGTGTGATTTCCTGTATGGGCACACCATTGCTTCTGCTGCTAGTTTGTCCTCAAACTAAGCTCGAGCGGGGTGACCTAGGGTTTGTGGACTTCTTTACTTGGATCGATTGTCCGCTTCTCTGATACCAGTTTGTAAGACCCTCTTTTTTTGCATTCATTCCCGGGTCTTACCGCTAAGAAATGATGTCTTGCTGTGAAACCAACTCATGGGATGGTCGCCACCACAATACGCTATTCTGTCGGCTAATCAACATCATCCAGGACAACCACATATCATAGTAATAGAAGCGTTAAATGAAACAAGTCCACAAAAATCACATTATGTATATCATAATACAATTGTCTACAATGAGAAAGTACTAAAATGAATAAGGGGCTTATGCCCAATACATCAACATCCTCACTACCAAAAAGTCACTCATCTTTGTAGCTGCCACTGCAACAACAGGTAGTGGTTATATTGCCTCATCCTGTCCTCCTATCCCGGTCTGCTGAATGTGGTCCTGCTGCTCCGGCATAATGACTCCTAAAATGATATGATCCACTGACTGTTAGTTAAAAGACTAAGCCAAATTCCCCATCCCCTCCCCGGCGACTCCTAAGGAGTGGGCGGGAGGAGTGAAAAGGAGGACAACAAGGGGTAAAAAAAGCAGGTGACATGGAACTGGCTAACAAGCATATTTATGAATAAAGTATAGTCTAACTCTAGCAATTTCTATAAGTGAGCCATATGTACAATACAACAATTCAGAAGGTTCAAAACAACAGTATAATGAAACACTAAGCCATAGTAATCATAGCAAAATTATCTGAAAGTGTAATTATATATAAGGAGAGCAGCTATAAAAGTAACCTTAACTTATATGGATGCTCATTCAAACATATAAGTTAAGGGATCTAGCACTAAGGTAAACTCATCGTAAAAAAGAGCCCACACTAATTTATACAATGAGGTCTTTTTTATGCAATGATGTTATGCTATGCTGTGCAATGCTATGATGCAACTCACCCACTCGACTCTGTACGTACAAAACTATTTTGTTAGTTCCCTATGTTCGAGTGTGTCAACTCAGGTATCCCGTTGAGGCAAACATGGGTAGTGGATCGGGCATGCTCACTTCTAGGCTCCTTTTAATATCTCCAGGTCTAGACCTTATGTATGCCCCTAAGAACACACAGGTTATCTGTGTACTATTTGGTAAGCATCACCTCTATCCCGCTTTTCGAGTCTCCGCTCGGGTACACTCCATTGAGGCAATCTGGGGTAGTGGATCAGGTCCTCCACTCCTAGGCTAGTATGACACCTCGCATCCTAAACTTTACGTACGCCCCTAAGAACACAAATGGTATCTGCATACTATTTGGTAAGAACGCCTCTTAATTGTATTTCCCGAGCCTCCAGCTCACCGGACTATCCAGTCCTCCTCAGATAATACCGATCCCACTGCTCGTAAGACTTAACCCGTACTTGTACCAATCCATCCCATATTTGGGACAAAAATATATATTTTAGTTTCTCATACTTATCTACTCAATTCTACCGTTAATATGTACTTAGCGGTTTAGGGTGAACCTTGGACTTCCCGAGGTCTACCCGATGAAGGGCTCGCAATGGTACTAGGAAGTATGATGGAGCGACATCCCAAAATTCCCTTTCTCAAGGTATTTAATCTTATGGGTGACTACCCCTCCATTTTTCGTAATATCTCTCATGTTATGTTGTCATTATAAGGTTGTTTTCAACTTCTTGGACAGGGAAGGGACGAAGCTCAAATGAACTCCGGTCCTTGCCTCGCCTTAGTGGTGGCCTGACTCTCTGAATTCTTATAAACATGATCTATAAGTTCCATGAACCAATATTAACTGGGGTTCTAGTTACTGTAGGTTTTCCCCCTCTTAACACATAGTTGAAGTATCAAAATCCTGGTTTGATGATTTTACTAATCGCACCCCAACCTACCCCACTAGTGTATCCCACTACTTGGTTAAATCATCGATTAACTATGCACATGTAAATACCAAGGTCTTAGCACAACCAGGGGTGGTGACCAGAAGGTAGGGGTCTAAATTTAAAATTTCAATATTTACTATTCGCAGACCGACGGTCTTTAATCAAATCCAAATGTCCTAAAAGGGTGACTATATGAATCCTACATAATAATGAGTCCATTCTAGTTCCTGGAGTTGTAGGGTTACCCACAATCAGATTACAAATTTTATTTCACCAAATAAATGTATTTGGGCCTATTTAATTAATTCTCATAAGGCTGGTGAAACTAGATTTGAACATGAGGTAGATTTTGTCACATGTAAATAATTCCAAGAAAATTTATAGGTGTTCATATTGAAATCAAAAGTCTATATACAAGCTTCTATATCATTCGAGTAACAATAATTCAAGATTTCAATTGTTCAAGTTATAATCCAAGGTTCTACATTTTGGAGGTAGTATGATGTCTTCTCAATAATTAAATCTAACAAAATTTCTAGAGGTTCATATTGATATCAAAAGTCTATGTACAAATTTCTATATCATTCTAGTGTCAATAATTCAAGATATAAATTTCTCAAGTTATAACTCCAAGTTCTACATTGTGAAGGAAGTATGATGTCTTCTCAATAAACAAATCTAACAAAATTTCCAGAGGTTCATATTGCTATCAAAAGTCTATATACAAATTTCAATAGCATTCCAGTGTCAATAATTCAAGATATAAATTTCTCAATTTATAACTCCAAGTTATACATTGTAATGAAAGTATGATGTCTTCTCAATAGATAAATCTAACAAAATTTCAAGAGGTTCATATTGCTATCAAAAGTCTATATACAAATTTCTATAACATTCCAGTGTCAATAATTCAAGATATAAATTTCTCAAGCTATAACTCCAAGTTCTACATTTTGAAGGAAGTATGATGTCGTCTCAATAAATAAATCTAACAAAATTATAGAGGTTTATATTAATCCTAATATGACACTGACAAAATTATATATAAATATAATTTCACTTGCGTGAGTATTTCCTCCTTTGAAAAAAAGGGCAATTTTGGAATTATAAGAATTTGAGCGGGAAAAATAGTTCTAAAGATAACTAATTTTTTTCCCAATATGATTTATAACCTAAGAAGGCTAATTCCAGAGTTTGGGATTTTTTTCCAATCATTAAAGGCACTATATGAATAAAATCACATAAAAGTGATTATTTGAATTAATTAATGAATTTGGGGAAATATATCCCAAAATGGGTCCAAAATCTCTGAGATAGTGTTTTTCATCACTATGCATGCATGCATTGAATTTCATCAGCATTCAGTGAGAGGAGACTAACATTATAGTTCGAATACCCTAAATGTGACCTAGGCACATTTACCTTAAGGACCCTAGACATGCAAATGAATTTTCCCATGCATGCACATATCCAAAAGCTCTGAAATTTTTATCAAAGTCCAAATATGCCCTAAAGTGACACCCACCAAAATTCTGGGGTAATTTGGGTTAATTTAGGCATTTATATAATCCATGCATGTAATATTAAATAATTATAAAACATTTAGGAAAATGTTTCCTAAAAATTCCCAAATTTGGGTATGGAATGTGTTTTGGTATAAATCATGCATGTTCCAAAAATCAGCTCATTTTGATGAGCCAAATGATGGGGGGGACTTAATTTAGTGCCCATGGTTCACTTTGTACAATCTTCACCAAAATGAGTGCCCATGGAGCTACAAAACTCCAAATATCGCAAAATTAGTGGCAAATGAAAGCTAACACAAAGAACTACAAATTTCATATTTACAACTTCTTCTAATTTTGGGTATAATGGGGATAAAAATCAACATGCAAGTCTGTGTAGTAAATGTGACATAATAAAATGAGCATATTAAATTATTATTACTATTTAGTACTTATAAAAACAAAGTACTGTTCATCTTCCCCATTAGCCCGAAATTTGATAGATTTCTGGGCCATTTTTGGATCCAAAATCCACCCACCACTCTGATCTCCGGCAAAACCCCCAATGGGGAAGCTTCACATGTGTGGGGGCTTTCGATTGGTGGTGGTCACATGGTCGGGGGTGGGCGGAGTTGCTCCCCCGCCATCACCATTTTTTAGGCAAAAAGCTTGAAAATGAACTATGGTATCTGTAACATCCCCAAAACTGCTAGGCCCCCTTAGTACAAGTTTTGACACTCTCCCCTTCTAAACAAACTCCCTAGACCAACAGGAGATTGGGGTGACACTAGGGTGAACTGAACTCCCTAACCAATGTACAGAACCTTAGGGATGAGAGCCAACTAACTTATTATGAGGAATTGACCTCTAGGGTTTCATTTAAGATCCCAATAGCTCAATGAGCTCTTTCAACCTAAAAAATTAGGGCAAAACCCTAAGGGCCCCATTATGCCCACCAAGCTCACTAAGTGAGCTTAAGACCTCCTTGTGTTCCCCCTCCACAAAGCTCCACCAATCTAAGACCCATAGAGTCCATTGGATTCATTTGAATCACTCACATTAACCTAGGTGGTCTTGAGCTAAATCTCAAGTAACCCATTAAGTCATCATGGGTTAAACTGATTTCTCTTTGGGCCCTAGCCCAACCTCTAGCCCACAATCAGTCCATGACATGGCTAATTTTCCTTTAAGTAATGAGTTAAATAGGATGTTAATTAAGGGGCCATTTTTTTTTGGGAAAAAGCCAAAATAGGAAGAGAGAGAGAGTGAAGAAAATCTTGGGCACCTTGCCATTTGGCACACACCACCCCATCCCAACACCTTCAGCTGACAAGGGGGAATAAAATCCCACCATTTTTGATCCTAGGTGGCAGCCATGCATGGCCATGAGAAAGGAAAAAAAGGGTAATCTTAGTGAGCTTTCAAAATGGTGACTTCACCCACCTTTAACCCAGCCTTAGATTGCCAATTGGCACCTCAATTCCACCTCTCCCCCTCCACCCGACCTCAGCCTGTGTCCCCCAACTGGTTTGACACCATTTGGAGCCCATGCATTGGGAGCTCGGGAGGTGAAATTAA
Source organism: Dactylorhiza incarnata (assembly GCA_033032865.1). Taxonomy (NCBI): domain Eukaryota; kingdom Viridiplantae; phylum Streptophyta; class Magnoliopsida; order Asparagales; family Orchidaceae; genus Dactylorhiza; species Dactylorhiza incarnata. Next base: position 4,256,804 of record JAWHQI010000218.1, on the reverse strand, counting down.
AGGCCGAACCACCAACTGATTTTCTTTTTTAACTCCACCCCAGCCTCAATTGAGAGCTCCTGCATGCTCAGTGACCTCCACGAAGAAGAACCCTCACCTCCGGCGAAGCCTTCGAGCTCTGAACCCACGAACAGCCATGGCTTCCGGCGGCGATCACTCACGCATGGGAACAAGGGCAAATCCGCGCCTCCGACCACAAACTCAGGCCCGTACCTCTCCCTCTTCCCTCGTGCGAGCTATCTAGATCAATTAGGAGGTGAGACGAGCTCTATTGAGCGAGATCCAACACTGGTTTTCACGGGTTTTTCCATCGAAATCACCCTCCCCTCTTTCCTTATTCCGGCCGCCACCGGCCGATCAAGACCGCCGTCTCGATAGCCCCCACCTTCGTGAAGGTGGTGGTGGTGGTGGTCGGCCGTGGAGTCAAGTAGGTGGCTGGGAAATCGGGCTCAAAGGTAGCCCAGGCGCTTTCATTCTCAGCACTTGGCGAGAGGTGGAAGACGATTCCCTGGCCGTTGGATCTGATTAGATCCCTAAACGCAGACCACATATTTTAATAAATGAATAGTATTCAATCTGTCACACTTTATTTAAGATGTTCAAGCAGGAAATTGAAGCCCTTAGAGGCCGAATTTGCAAATTTCACCAGAGACAAGATTTGTAGATCTTGATGTCTACTTTCATCTGAGCTTGAAATCAATTGATTTGGATGACAGTACAGTCCTGTGCATCTGTTTTAATGCAGGACGTACAATATGTTCATGCATGTGTATAATGTGTATTTTTCTCTCAATATCCTTTGCATGCATGTGAAATTTGTACCCAAGGTGTGTGATCGCTATATAAAATGACTGTCCAAATTTGGTGATTTTAGGAGAAAAAATTTCTATAGTTTTTGGAATGATTTAAATTTCATTATTGTAAATACTTATGGGGCATACACTTTTAGTTTTGGCCCAAATTTTTGGTAACATGTTTATCATGTGTTGACTCACCTCTGTACAAAATTTTATGATATTTGGACTTGATTTGGGTGAGTAATCTAGGCATGCATGTTGATTACTCTAAGTGAAGAGGAGTGAATAGTGGCATTCATGTTCATATTTAGTAACACATGTCCTTGGTTTAAGGTTTTTAGTATTTCTGAAATTTAGGAATATTGTTGCATGCAACATGAATGATTTTCAGGCCATGCATGTATCCATGTATGAACTATGCTTGGTGAGAAATTTAGAATATATGTAAGACACTTTTCTATGGTTTTGCTAGATATTTCATTCTATGAATTTTGTGAGTTTAGAGAATATTAATTATTAATTTTCAATGAAATCTCAAGGGGTCTCACCCCAAGTAATGATAAGACATCTATGAGGTTTGGCTAAGTAGATAAGAAGGTAGGAAAGTTGGAATTTGTGATCATTAGATTGAATAAATGAGTAGTATTTAAATGTCACACCCCAAGCAGAAACTTTAAGCAGTAAATTGAATGACTTACACTCAAACTCAGAACATGTGGTCAATACAAAACTTGTATCTCTTGCTCTTACCTTTCTAATGATATGTTATACAGAATTTTTGGTGAAATGTAGCTCCCTGTAGACCCTTTTTAGTAAACCATGTAATAGTAGTATTTAAATGTACACCCCAAGCTGAAACTTTAAGCAGTAAATTGAATGATTTACACTCAAATTCAGAACATGTGGTCAATACAAAAGTTGTAGCTCTTGCTCTTACCTTTCTAATGATATGTTATACAGAATTTTTGGTGAAGTGTAGCTCCGTGTAGACCCTTTTTGGTAAACCATGTAATAGTAGTATTTAAATGTCACACCCCAAGCTGAAACTTTAAGCAGTAAATTGAATGACTTACACTCAAACTCAGAACATGTGGTCAATACAAAAGTTGTAGCTATTGCTCTTACCTTTCTAATGATATGTTATACAGAATATTAGGTGAAGTGTAGCTCCCTGTAGACCCTTTATAGTAAACCATGTAATAGTAGTATTTAAATGTCACACCCCAAGCTGAAACTTTAAGCAGTAAATTGAATGACTTACACTCAAATTCAGAACATGTGGTCAATACAAAAGTTGTAGCTCTTGCTCTTACCTTTCTAATTATATGTTACACAGAATTTTCGGTGAAGTGTAGCTCCCTGTAGACCCTTTTTAGTAAACCATGTATTAGTAGTATTTAAATGTCACACCCCAAGCTGAAACTTTATGCAGTAAATTGAATGACTTACACTCAAATTCAGAACATGTAGTCAATACAAAAGTTGTAGCTCTTGCTCTTACCTTTCTAATGATATGTTATACAGAATTTTTGGTGAAGTGTAGCTCCCTGTAGACCCTTTTTAGTAAACCATGTATTAGTAGTATTTAAATGTCACACCACAAGCTGAAACTTTAAGCAGTAAATTGAATTACTTACACTCAAATTCAGAACATGTGGTCAATACAAAAGTTGTATCTCTTGCTCTTACCTTTCTAAGGATATGTTATACAGAATTTTTGGTGAAGTGTACCTCCCTGTAGACCCTTTTTAGTAAACCATGTAATAGTAGCATTTAAATGTCACGCCCCAAGCTGAAACTTTAAGCAGTAAATTGAATGACTTTCACTCAAATTCAGAACATGTGGTCAATACAAAAGTTGTATCTCTTGCTCTTACCTTTCTAATGATATGTTATACTGAATTTTTGGTGAAGTTCACCTCCCTGTAGACCCTTTTTAGTAAACCATGTAATTGTAGTAATTAAAGGTCACACCCCAAGCTGAAACTTTAAGCAGTAAATTGATTGACTTACACTCAAATTCAGAACATATGGTCAATACAAAAGTTGTAGCCCTTGCTCTTACCTTTCTAATGATATGTTATAAAGAATTTTTGGTGCAGTATAGTTCCCTATAGACCCATTTTAGTAAAGCATGTATAAGGTTACGTATCTGAGTATTTTGATGTCTTAAGTAAAATGGTCCTTGTGTTTTAGTTGATCTCCTGATCATACTTCAAGTATAACATATAGAGTGAACTTAAGAATTACATGACCTAAAAACTTAGATTGATAGGAGTTCGCTAACCCTGAGAGTGACTTAGCATAGGTTATCTAGAGGGAATATAGTTAAACTAGCCTCACTAAATAGTAAAAATAGAGTTAGCTAGAAACAACGATGATTCACCTTATTCTAGTGAGCATACATGGGATGACCAGAAGTCTTGAATAGATCCGAGGAGTCTAAAATGTCCCAAGGCTCAAGATCATACTTTAGTCCACCCCAATATCCATAGAGATTTCTAGTGAGCGGATGTTATCAATTGAAGGCATGAACAAATTTTCTTAATACATGATACCAAATAAATCATGGTAATAAAATGGTAGGACGACCAGCAGCCCCCACTGAAGCTACTAAATTAATCTGGGTGAAAACGAGAAGGATACACTTGTGAAATGGTAACCCCTATGTGGTCCGCAAAACCACCACAAGTTTTGACAAAATTCACCTCCGTTAGAATCCCTATAAGAAAAGGGTACCCCAAGCCTTGACTAGAGAGGAGGCAACCCTCTACTGTTCAGAATGGACATAGGACTAAAAAGAGCTGATGAATCCCCAGAAATTCATTCTCACCAAGGCCTAATTTAGAATGAGCCAATTCACTAAGGTGGACCCCCATACCTATTAAGACACCCGACTGACCCCAAACTTTCACAGGACTAGGGACACCCTTAGACCCAACCCAGGTTCATAAATCATATGCCTTAGACATAATTTACCTTAGGATACTCCTAGGGGATTAAATTGAGAGAAGGGTAAAACTTGGAAGATACACACCTCGGAACCACCTCAACTCGGGTGAGCAACTTAATTAAGTAAGGATTTTGGGTAGGGAGAGGTTTCCTAACCTTTGGTCCAACAAAATGAAAGGAAGTTTCCCCCATCAAGAATAGAATTGGGCAAGCCTCCAGTGAGTCGCAAATGCCCTTAGTAACCGGAATAAATTGAATGCTCGTTAAATGATCCAAATCGTTGCACATCACAAAGCTGGAGAGGTACAAACCTTGTTCATATAAGGCTCATTTATAAAGCTCGTACACTCGGGTCGACTGATGTCTTCTCTAAGGCATATAATTACTAAGATTCCTATAATTACTAAAATTCCAATTAAACAAATCAATCTCCTCCAGAAACTTAACCTCTTGGAACTTGGAGTTTAAGTTAATATGAATCTTCTGGGTACTCGTCAAATAATAGACTCAAATCATTAGAAGGTAATCACTCGAGGTCGCATCGGGTAAATAGAACACTTTGTCCATGATTGGGCCAAGAACTAAGCAATACGAGGAGGATCTAAGGTGATCACTTAAGGTAGTATAATCAAGACGAGTTAGAACGACTTCGAGTCCCGAAGAGGTCTCAGATAAGTGATCCCACATCACTTAACCTACCCCAAGGCACTTAGGTCTATGCCTCGGGTAGCTCAAGGTAAAAATTCTAAATCTCTAGGTCTATAAGCTAAGGTAAGAGCACTGTGTCGATCAGATCATGCTACAACGTAAGCAACCCCACATAATAAGGTGAGGATTGGTAGGTTAATCTAGGGTAGGGTCAACGGGGAAAGAACTTGTAATTTAGAGTCAAGTGAATACATTATTAAACAATTTCCACATGCCTACCTTGGAAATGAATTTGTTCTGAGGCCTAGTGAGAGGCTGGCTGAGCCCGTGTTTTATTCGATTATTAGCGAGCAGTAAGCTCGGGGTAAACTTGTATGAATAATTGGAATCTGTGGCGGGTCTTCGGTATGGTCTGGGCTGGCACACCAGCGGACATACGTTGACTCAGGCAAGTGGTGAGGATTAGGGATCTGGCTTAGTGGAAGTTGTGGAGAAGCCACCATCCCTAAAACTCACACTTGGCCTATCTAAGTCTGACGCACAGCAAAAAGCACGACTAGTCCGCCCACGCGTGGGTCTCGGAGGGAGTGTGGAGAGGTCTAGGCTTGGTAGTGTGTGTACCCGCCTAGAAGTGGGGGAGCCCGACCCACTGTCACTACAGCCACGGTAGTGAGACCCTGGGTGATAGCTACACCTTGAACAATGGGGAACTAACAAGGTCTGTACGTACAGAGTCGTGTGTGTGAGTAAATCATCATTTCATAATATTGCGCATCACTGCATAACATAGCATACATCACATCACTCATCTTTCCCCTTTTTCCCCCATCATATAAAGTAGTATGGGATACCTTATATGATGGGCCTTGCAAAACGATCCCTTAACTTATCTTTTGAATTGATAAGTTAAGGTTTTTCCTTACTTAAAATTATGAAAACCTCACTGTTGCCCTTTGAACCGTGGCTTGTTTACTTTTAGTGGATGCTCCATTTACTGCAATTTGTTACACTTTCTATTGCTTCTCTTATATTGTGACACTGCTTATGTTGTTAGTAACCTTGTACAATGGTTATTGCCTTACTATATACTCGCCTGTTCTTATGCCGTGCTCATTTGTATAAACACGTGCTATAATTAATCTACCTGCCATTTGTCATCTGCTTGAAATTATACTGCCTTATGTCCCTCCTTTTCCTCCTCTCCACCCGGTGCCTAGGAGTCGCGGGGGGAGGCAGGGAGGTTGTGGCTGAGTCTTTTAGACTGGCGGTCGGTTGTGACCTAACACAGGGGAGGCAGCACCAGGAGACCCAACACCAGAGGACAGGAGGACCTGATTCGGCAGGAGCTACAGATCCCGGAGCCCCTCCTGTTGGTGACCGTACTACCATGAGATTTCGTCCTAGATTCATAGTACTTGGTGATGAGGACCATGTTATAGTCACTTTAGTTTTTGAGGAGTTTTAGTTTCAGCTTTATTTGACCGGGTTTGTTCCCTAGTATTCTCTTATGAATTGTACCAGACTATGATGATACCTTTCTATGTCTTTTGGTTTTTGGATGGATATGTATCTCTTATGTAATGTTAACTATGGATGCTTCCTCTAGATTTGGCCGGCAGAATCGGCGTTAAGTGGTGGCTGCCCACCACGAGACGGCGGTTCTGGGCAGTAAGAACCGTAGTAAGGCTAAAAGGGCCTCGACTACTTCATGTGGCCTATTATCGGGGCCCATTCCTCTTCATGTTCCCTCCGTCCTTCCAAGTTTTTGGAAGTCCGGGGGAAGGGGTCTTACAAAGGGTATCCGAGCTTAACGATCCTACATATTCTGTCTGACCCTTATTACACCCCGCTTGAGTCTAGTTTGCGGACAAACTAGCAGCGGAAGCAATGGTGTGCCCATAAGGGTTTTTCTCCCGACCATTTCTCATCTATCCACCTGAGATTAATACCTCTTTTCAATTCTCATTCTTATCCTGCAGAATCCTGTCCCAGAGAATAGGGTTCCCCCTCCACCTCCGCCCCCCCCCCCCCCCCCCCCCCCCCCCCCCCCCCCCCCCGCCCAATTTCAAGAAGACAATGTGGGGCAGACACTGCAGGCCATTCTGCAAGCATTCAGAGATCAAGCCCCAGTTAGGGAGCTCAACCCGGCTTCAAACTGGCTCAGTGTGTTCAAAGGACTCTCTCCACCATCCTTCTCGGGTACAGAATCAGCAGTACAAACTGAGGAATGGATCGATACCATTCAAGAAATGCTTGCTGGAATCCGCTGCCCAACAACCGAAGCAGTGGCGTTAGCAGTCTCAGCACTTCGCTCTCATGCTAAGCACTGGTGGAAGACAGCATTGGATACCACCTTCTTAGGTTACGAATACAGTGAAATTTCTTGGGAGGAGTTCAGAGGAGCGTTACTGGAGCACTTCATTCCTCAGTCGGCAAGAGACGAGCTAGAGGATAAATTCTTACAGTTAAGGCAAGGAAATAGGACTATCTTGGAATATCAACGAGAATTTGCCCACCTATCCCGATTCCTAGTTTCTTACCAGTTCAGTGAGGAAGGATTCGCCAAGAAGTTCTTTAAGGGACTGCAAGATGACCTGAGGCAAGCACTCTTATTTGTAGCAGATTCTAGTCTGGCCAAGATTGCTGAAGCAGCAAAGAGATTGGAAGCGGATCACCTGATGACCAGGGGCAGGGGGAAAAGAGCTGCTGACGAGGAACGAAGAGGAGATAGACAGCTCCCACATCAGCAGGATCAGTTCATTAGGAATCAGAGGAGCGGGGGAAGACCGCGTCCAAACTTCAATCAAGGCCAAGGATCCCACACAGTTTTGGCACCGCAACCACTGCAAGCCCAGGAGCCGCCTAAGCAGTTGGGTGGGGTCCCTCCTCCTCAGCTATGCTTCTTCTGTCACCAGCCCGGTCATGTGAAGGCTTTCTGTCCTCAGAGAGCATTCCCTCCTCCACCCCAAAGGCCCCCTTATCAGCACTCTGGAGGCCGAGGTCGAGGTCGAGGACGAGGACACCAAGGAGGTAACTATCAACTCACCTGCAATCAACTTTATGCTCTGGACCTGGCCCAACCTTGCAAACCAAAGGAGACTATTTCAGGTATTCCAAGATTTTCCTTTCCTTTATTTCACTTAATTTGTTCCCTTAAAGTCTGCTCCTAAGTGTGGGTAACGTAAGAACTATCACTTAACTAGATAACATTCGAATTCGCAATCGCAGGCATTCTTTTTGTAAACGAAAAACCTGCCCTCACTTTGTTCGATTGTGGAGCAACTCATGTCTTTATATCAGAAAACTTTATTAAGGAGTTGAAAGGATTAAGCTGCCGCTTGGGTCCTGCTAGGGGAGTCCGCCTTCCCGATGGATCCGTAATCAATGTCACCTCGACCTGTGACGTAGGCGTAACCATCGGTGGAAAGAATTTTGAAACCTCAGCTACTGCGACAAAACTTGTCAAATACGACCTAGTGTTGGGCATGAGCTGGCTATCTCGGTATCACGCCATAATTAATTGTCAGCAACGAAGGGTTACTATTCGTCACGGGGACACCACGATCATCTTTGAAAGTGCCTTACCAGTCTCCAAAAACCTCTTATCTTCCGTCCAGGCCGTCAAATCGCATCTTCAGGGAAATGAATTATTTTTAGTTTGCTTTGGAATAGAAGAGTCAGGTGAACCCTTAGGAGACATCCCGGTGGTAAGGGATTTTGCCGATGTCTTTCCCGACAAATTACCCGGATTGCCTCCACACAGAGAGGCCGACTTTCAAATTCAACTAGTACCAGGAGCAAAACCAGTATCTAAAGCACCTTATAGAATGACACCAAAGGAGTTAGCCGAATTCCGAAGCCAACTGCAAGTGTTAGTAGAAGCAGGCTTTGTAAGTCCAAGTTCGTCACCATGGGGAGCCCCGGTCCTCTTCGTTAAAAAGAAAGACAGAACCTTGAGGCTGTGCATTGACTATAGAGAACTCAACCGTTTGACAGTTAGAAACACCTATCCCCTACCCCGTATCGACGAACTGTTTGATCAATTACATGGGGCCTTCTGGTATTCAAAACTAGATCTCAGATCAGGGTATTACCAACTGAGGATCCGGGAGGAGGATATCCCAAAGACGGCTTTCAGTAGCAGGTATGGATTACACGAGTTCACAGTAATGCCATTCGGACTCACGAATGCCCCCTCTGCATTCATGAGTTTAATGAACAAAATGTTTGAACCATACATAGATTCCTTCGTTATCGTTTTTATAGATGACATTCTAATTTATTCGAAAACAAAGGAGGATCACACCCAGCATTTATCCTTAACTCTCCAGAAACTTCAGGAGAATAAGCTTTTCGCAAAGTTCAGTAAATGCCAATTTTGGCTCAGTGAAGTAGCCTTCTTAGGCCACATCATTAGCGGTGCTGGATTGGTCGTTGACCCAGCAAAAATCCAAGCAGTCTGAGATTGGCCTCAACCGAAAACGGCCTCAGACATAAGGAGCTTTCTAGGACTTGCCGGATACTACCGGAAGTTCGTGCAAGGTTTCTCCCGGATCGCACTACCGCTTACCACGTTAACGAAGAAAGATTCGTCGTTCATCTGGACCCCCAAGTGTGAAACAGCCTTCCAGGACTTAAAAGCCAGATTAATCTCTGCTCCAATTCTTGCCTTACCATCAGGGAAGGAGGGCTTCCAAGTTTACACTGACGCCTCTTACCAAGGAATGGGTGTTGTACTAATGTAAAACGGTCATGTAATTGCTTATGCATCCCGACAATTGAAAAAGCATGAACAAAACTATCCCGTGCATGACCTAGAGATGGGAGCTGTAGTATTCGCGCCAAAAAATTTGCGACATTATCTGTACGGAGTACACTGTGACATCTTCTCTGATCACAAAAATTTAAAATACGTAGACACACAGAAGGATCTTAATATACGTCAAAGAAGATGGGTGGAATTCCTTTGCGATTATCAGTATACAATGCACTATCACCCTGGAAAAGCGAATAAAGTGGCTGACGCTTTGAGCAGAACAGTCGGCACATCGGAACCAGAAATACGATTGTCGTCATTGGAGTTGATCCGAGAAATGGAAAATCTGAATATTACTCTAGTCACCCGAGCAGACCCCGAATTGTACGAAGAGTATCTGGGATCGATCTCAATCGAGAGTGATATCAAGGATGGCATCCGGGAAGGTCAAAAACAAGATGCGGATTTGGAACCAGTTTTTGAAGCACTGAATACGGGCACCGCCAAAGACTTATCTATCATCGACGGTTTAGTTCGCTTCAAGGACCGAGTTTACATTCCGGCTACAAACCAGCTTAGGGAGGAGATCATGACCGAAGTGCATTATAGCAAGTATTCAGTGCACCCGGGAATCACCAAGATGATAGCAGATTTAAAAAGAACCATGTTTTGGCCTGGGATGAAGAAGGATATAACAAAATTTATAAACCTCTGCGAAACTTGTCAGTGTGTAAAGGCGGAATGCAGAAATCCGGCAGGACGGCTTCAATCCTTGTCAGTGCCTGTTTGGAAATTTGAAGATATCTCGATGGACTTCGTGCATGGGTTACCAAGATCCCGTTCCGGTCATGACTCGATCTGGGTAATCGTTGACAGATTAAATAAAGTGGCCAGATTCATTCCGATGAAAAAGAAAGCCCCGGTCAGCGTACTAATTTGACTCTTCGTAGAACAGTTTGTACGTTACCACGGCATGCCAAAAACCGTCATATCAGATCGAGATGGAAGATTTACATCTAAGGAGTGGAGGGCCGTCCAAGCCTATTTAGGGTCCCGCCTGAACTTTAGTACCGCTTTCCACCCTCAAACAGATGGGCAAACTGAACGCACTATTCGGACGATGGAAGACCTCCTCCGATTATGCATATTGGATAGTGGGGAGCCATGGGAGGAACTGTTACCGTTGGTAGAGTTCTCCTACAACAACAACCACCATACCTCCATAGGAATGGCACCTTATGAAGCCTTGTACGGAAGGAAGTGTAGAACTCCGCTATCCTGGGTGCAAGATGGAGACCCCTCGGCCTTAGGATCTAAATTCATCGAAGACACCGATGCTCAAGTACGCTTAATACGACAGAAGATGTTAGAAGCCCAGAGCAGGCAAGCCAAATACTATGATGCGCATCACCGTCAGGTAGAATTCAAAGTGGGTGACCAAGTTTTTCTAAAGATCCGACCAGCGCATGGCATCACCCGGGTACGAGGACTGAAGAAGCTCAGCCCCAGGTACCTCGGGCCTTTCAGAATTCTAGAAAGATTCGGTCCCGTGGCATATAGATTAGAACTATCTCCGGACTTGGCCGGCCTGCACGACGTTTTTCATATCTCCTCCCTCCGGAAGGCGCTAATCCGGCCAGACCAACATGTAACTTCAGCTTCAAATCCAGTGGCTTCTGATAGAACTGTTTCTCTAGAGCCAATCCAAATTGATGAAACGGCAGTCCGGACCCTGAGAAAGAAGAAAATTCCACTAGTCAAGGTGTTGTGGTCTAATCATGGTTAAGAGGAGCACACCTGGGAGCCCCTGGATCTCATACAACAAAAATATCCAAGGCTATTCAGTGCAGGTACACTTCGCACTCTTCTTTAAAGATTAAGTCTTTCTCTTAATGTCAACATCCGTACAACTAATCTTAAATTTCGGGGACGAAATTATTTTATTGCATATTGGGAATTGTAACATCCCCAAAACTGCTAGGCCCCCTTAGTACAAGTTTTGACACTCTCCCCTTCTAAACAAACTCCCTAGACCAACAGGAGGTTGGGGTGACACTAGGGTGAACTGAACTCCCTAACCAATGTACAGAACCTTAGGGATGAGAGCCAACTAACTTATTATGAGGAATTGACCTCTAGGGTTTCATTTAAGGTCCCAATAGCTCAATGAGCTCTTTCAACCTGAAAAATTAGGGCAAAACCCTAAGGGCCCCATTATGTCGCCCAAGCTCACTAAGTGAGCTTAAGACCTCCCTGTGTTCCCCCTCCACAAAGCTCCACCAATCTAAGGCCCATAGAGTCCATTGGATTCATTTGAATCACTCACATTAACCTAGGTGGTCTTGAGCTAAATCTCAAGTAACCCATTAAGTCATCATGGGTTAAACTGATTTCTCTTTGGGCCCTAGACCAACCTCTAGCCCACAATCAGTCCATGACATGGCTGATTTTCCTTTAAGTAATGAGTTAAATAGGATGTTAATTAAGGGGCAATTTTTTTTGGGAAAAAGCCAAAATAGGAAGAGAGAGAGAGTGAAGAAAATCTTGGGCACCTTGCCATTTGGCACACACCACCCCATCCCAACACCTTCAGCTGACAAGGGGGAATAAAATCCCACCATTTTTGATCCTAGGTGGCAGCCATGCATGGCCATGAGAAAGGAAAAAAAGGGTAATCTTAGTGAGCTTTCAAAATGGTGACTTCACCCACCTTTAACCCAGCCTTAGATTGCCAATTGGCACCTCAATTCCACCTCTCCCCCTCCACCCGACCTCAGCCTGTGTCCCCCAACTGGTTTGACACCATTTGGAGCCCATGCATTGGGAGCTCGGGAGGTGAAATTAATGGCCGAACCACCAACTGATTTTCTTTTTTAACTCCACCTCAGCCTCAATTGAGAGCTCCTGCATGCTCAGTGACCTCTACGAAGAAGAACCCTCACCTCCGGCGAAGCCTTCGAGCTCTGAACCCACGAACAGCCATGGCTTCCGGCGGCGATCACTCACGCATGGGAACAAGGGCAAATCCGCGCCTCCGACCACAAACTCAGGCCCGTACCTCTCCATCTTCCCTCGTTCTAGCTATCTAGATCAATTAGGAGGTGAGACGAGCTCGATTAAGTGAGATCCAACACTGGTTTTCACGGGTTTTTTCCGTCGAAATCACCCTCCCCTCTTTCCTTATTCCGGCCGCCACCGGCCGATCAAGACCGCCGTCTCGATAGCCCCCACCTTCGTGAAGGTGGTGGTGGTGGTGGTCGGCCGTGGAATCAAGTAGGTGGCCGGGAAATCGGGCTCAAAGGCAGCCCAGGCGCTTTCATTCTCAGCCCTTGGCAAGAGGTGGAAGACGATGCCCTGGCCGTTGGATCTGATTAGATCCCTAAACGCAGACCACATGATTTTAATAAATGAATAGTATTCAATCTGTCACACTTTATTTAAGATGTTCAAGCAGGAAATTGAAGCCCTTAGATGCCGAATTTGCAAATTTCACCAGAGACAAGATTTGTAGATCTTGATGTCTGCTTTCATCTGAGCTTGAAATCAACTGATTTGGTTGAATGTACAGTCCTGCGCATCTGTTTTAATGTAGGACGTACAATATGTTCATGCATGTGTATAATGTGTATTTTTCTCTCAATATCCTTTGCATGCATGTGAAATTTGTACCCAAGGTGTGTGATCGCTATATAAAATCACTGTCCAAATTTGGTGATTTTAGGAGAAAAAATTTCTATAGTTTTTGGAATGATTTAAATTTCATTATTGTAAATACTTATGGGGCATAAACTTTTATTTTTGGCCCAAATTTTTGGTAACATGTTTATCATGTGTTGACTCACCTCTGTACAAAATTTTATGATATTTGGACTTGATTTGGGTGAGTAATCTAGGCATGCATGTTGATTACTCTAAGTGAAGAGGAGTGAATAGTGGCATTCATGTTCATATTTAGTAACACATGTCCTTGGTTTAAGGTTTTTAGTATTTCTGAAATTTAGGAATATTGTTGCATGCAACATGAATGATTTTCAGGCCATGCATGTATCCATGTATGACCTATGCTTGGTGAGAAATTTAGAATATATGTAAGACACTTTTCTATGGTTTTGCTAGATATTTCATTCTATGAATTTTGTGAGTTTAGAGAATATTAATTATTAATTTTCAATGAAATCCCAGGGGGTCTCACCCCAAGTCATGATAAGCCATCTATGAGGTTTGGCTAAGTATATATGAAGGTAGGAAAGTTGGAATTTGTGATCATTAGATTGAATAAATGAGTAGTATTTAAATGTCACACCCCAAGCTGAAAGTTTAAGCAGTAAATTGAATGACTTACACTCAAACTCAGAACATGTGGTCAATACAAAGGTTGTAGCTCTTGATCTTACCTTTCTAATGATATGTTATACAGAATTTTTGGTGAAGTGTAGCTCCCTGTAGACCCTTTTTAGTAAACCATGTAATAGTAGTATTTAAATGTCACACCCCAAGCTGAAACTTTAAGCAGTAAATTGAATGACTTACACTCAAATTCAGAACATGTGGTCAATACAAAAGTTGTATCTCTTGCTCTTACCTTTCTAATGATATGTTATACAGAATTTTTGGTGAAGTGTAGCTCCCTGTAGACCCTTTTTAGTAAACCATGTATTAGTAGTATTTAAATGTCACACCACAAGCTGAAACTTTAAGCAGTAAATTGAATTACTTACACTCAAATTCAGAACATGTGGTCAATACAAAAGTTGTATCTCTTGCTCTTACCTTTCTAATGATATGTTATACAGAATTTTTGGTGAAGTGTACATCCCTGTAGACCCTTTTTAGTAAACCATGTAATAGTAGTATTTAAATGTCACACCCCAAGCTGAAACTTTAAGCAGTAAATTGAATAACTTGCACTCAAATTCAGAACATGTGGTCAATACAAAAGTTGTAGCTCTTGCTCTTAACTTTCTAATGATATGTTATACAGAATTTTTGGTGAAGTTTAGCTCCCTGTAGACCCTTTTTAGTAAACCATGTATTAGTAGTATTTAAATGTCACACCCCAAGCTGAAACTTTAAGCAGTAAATTGAATGACTTACACTCAAATTCAGAACATGTAGTCAATACCAAAGGTGTATCTCTTGCTCTTACCTTTCTAATGATATGTTATACAGAATTTTTGGTGAAGTGTAGCTCCCTGTAGACCCTTTTTAGTAAACCATGTATTAGTAGTATTTAAATGTCACACCCCAAGCTGAAACTTTAAGCAGTAAATTGAATAACTTACACTCAAATTCAGAACATGTGGTCATTACAAAAGTTGTAGCTCTTGCTCTTACCTTTCTAATGATATGTTATACAGAATTTTTGGTGAAGTGTATCTCCCTGTAGACCCTTTTTAGTAAACCATGTAATAGTAGCATTTAAATGTCACGCCCCAAGCTGAAACTTTAAGCAGTAAATTGAAAGACTTACACTCAAATTCAGAACATGTGGTCAATACAAAAGTTGTAGCTCTTGCTCTTACCTTTCTAATGATATATTATACAGAATTTTTGGTGAAGTGTAGCTCCCTGTAGACCCTTTTTAGTAAACCATGTATTAGTAGTATTTAAATGTCACACCCCAAGCTGAAACTTTAAGCAGTAAATTGAATGACTTACACTCAAATTCAGAACATGTGGTCAATACAAAAGTTGTAGCTCTTGCTCTTACCTTTCTAAGGATATGTTATACAGAATTTTTGGTTAAGTGTATCTCCCTGTAGACCCTTTTTCGTAAACCATGTAATTGTAGTAATTAAAGGTCACACCCCAAGCTGAAATTTTAAGCAGTAAATTGAATGACTTACACTCAAATTCAGAACATATGGTCAATACAAAAGTTGTAGCCCTTGCTCTTACCTTTCTAATGATATGTTATAAAGAATTTTTGGTGCAGTATAGTTCCCTATAGACCCATTTTAGTAAAGCATGTATAAGGTTACGTATCTTAGTATTTTGATGTCTTAAGTAAAATGGTCCTTGTGTTTTAGTTGATCTCTTGATCATGCTTCAAGTATAACATATAGAGTGAACTTAAGAATTTCATGACCTAAAAACTTAGATTGATAGGAGTTCACTAACCCTGAGAGTGACTTAGCATAGGGTATCTAGAGGGAATATAGTTAAACTAGCCTCACTAAATAGTAAAAATAGAGTTAGCTAGAAACAACGATGATTCACCTTATTCTAGTGAGCATACATGGGATGACCAGAAGTCTTGAATAGATCCGAGGAGTCTAAAATGTCCCAAGGCTCAAGATCATACTTTAGTCCACCCCAATATCCATAGAGATTTCTAGTGAGCGGATGTTATCAATTGAAGGCATGAACAAATTTTCTTAATACATGATACCAAATAAATCATGGTAATAAAATGGTAGGACGACCAGCAGCCCCCACTGAAGCTACTAGATTAATCTGGGTGAAAACGAGAAGGATACACTTGTGAAATGGTAACCCCTAGGTGGTCCCCAAAACCACCACAAGTTTTGACAAAATTCACCTCCGTTAGAATCCCTATAAGAAAAGGGTACCCCAAGCCTTGACTAGAGAGGAGGCAACCCTCTACTGTTCAGAATGGACATAGGACTAAAAAGAGATGATGAATCCCCAGAAATTCATTCTCACCAAGGCCTAATTTAGAATGAGCCAATTCACTAAGGTGGACCCCCATACCTATTAAGACAACTGACTGACCCCAAACTTTCACAGGACTAGGGACACCCTTAGACCCAACCCAGGTTCATAAATCATATGCCTTAGACATAATTTACCTTAGGATACTCCTAGGGGATTAAATTGAGAGAGGGGTAAAACTTGGAAGATACACACCTCGGAACCACCTCAACTCGGGTGAGCAACTTAATTAAGTAAGGATTTTGGGTAGGGAGAGGTTTCCTATCCTTTGGTTCAGCAAAATGAAAGGAAGTTTCCCCCATCAAGAATAGAATTGGGCAAGCCTCCGGTGAGTAGCAAATGCCATTAGTAACCGGAATAAATTGAATGCTCGTTAAATGATCCAAATCGTTGCACATTACAAAGCTGGAGAAGTACAAACCTTGTTCATATAAGGCTCCTTTATAAAGTTCATACACTCGGGTCGACTGATGTCTTCTCTAAGGCATATAATTACTAAGATTCCTATAATTACTAAGATTCCAATTAAACAAATCAATCTCCTCCAGAAACTTAACCTCTTGGAACTTGGAGTTTAAGTTAATATGAATCTTCTGGGTACTCGTCAAATAATAGACTCAAATCATTAGAAGGTAATCACTCGAGGTCGCATCGGGTAAATAGAACACTTTGTCCATGATTGGGTCAATAACTAAGCAATACGAGGAGGATCTAAGGTGATCACTTAAGGTAGTATAATCAAGACGAGTTAGAACGACTTCGAGTCCCGAGGAGGTCTCAGATAAGTGATCCCACATCACTTAACCTACCCCAAGGCACTTAGGTCTATGCCTCGGGTAGCTCAAGGGAAAAATTCTAAATCCCTAGGTCTATAAGCTAAGGTAAGAGCACCGTGTCGATCGGATCATGCTACAACGTAAGCAACCCCACATAATAAGGTGAGGATTGGTAGGTTAATCTAGGGTAGGGTCAACGGGGAAAGAACTTGTAATTTAGAGTCAAGTGAATACATTATTAAACAATTTCCACATGCCTACCTTGGAAATGAATTTGTTCTGAGGCCTAGTGAGAGGCTGGCTGAGCCCGTGTTTTATTCGATTATTAGCGAGCAGTAAGCTCGGGGTAAACTTGTAGGAATAATTGGAATCTGTGGCGGGTCTTCGGTATGGTCTGGGCTGGCACACCGGCGGACATACGTTGACTCAGGCAATTGGTGAGGATTAGGGATCTGGCTTAGTGGAAGTTGTGGAGAAGCCACCATCCCTAAAACTCACACTTGGCCTATCTAAGTCTGACGCGCAGCAAAAAGCACGACTAGTACGCCCACGCGTGGGTCTCGGAGGGAGTGTGGAGAGGTCTAGGCTTGGTAGTGTGTGTACCCGCCTAGAAGTGGGGGAGCCCGACCCACTGTCACTACGACCACGGTAGTGAGACCCTGGGTGATAGCTACACCTTGAACAATGGGGAACTAACAAGGTCTGTACGTACAGAGTCGTGTGTGTGAGTAAATCATCATTTCATAATATTGCGCATCACTGCATAACATAGCATACATCACATCACTCATCTTTCCCCTTTTTCCCCCCATCATATAAAGTAGTATGGGATACCTTATATGATGGGCCTTGCAAAACGATCCCTTAACTTATCTTTTGAATTGATAAGTTAAGGTTTTTCCTTACTTAAAATTATGAAAACCTCACTGTTGCCCTTTGAACCGTGGCTTGTTTACTTTTAGTGGATGCTCCATTTACTGCAATTTGTTACACTTTCTATTGCTTCTCTTATATTGTGACACTGCTTATGTTGTTAGTAACCTTGTACAATGGTTATTGCCTTACTATATACTCGCCTGTTCTTATGTCGTGCTCATTTGTATAAACACGTGCTATAATTAATCTACCTGCCATTTGCCATCTGCTTGAAATTATACTGCCTTGTGTCCCTCCTTTTCCTCCTCTCCACCCGGTGCCTAGGAGTCGCGGGGGGAGGCGGGGAGGTTGTGGCTGAGTCTTTTAGACTGACGGTCGGTTGTGACCTAACACAGGGGAGGCAGCACCAGGAGACCCAACACCAGAGGACAGGAGGACCTGATTCGGCAGGAGCTACAGATCCCGGAGCCCCTCCTATTGGCGACCGTACTACCATGAGATTTCATCCTAGATTCTTAGTACTTGGTGATGAGGACCATGTTATAGTCACTTTAGTTTTCGAGGAGTTTTAGTTTCAGCTTTATTTGACCGGGTTTGTTCCCGAGTACTCTCTTATGAATTGTACCAGACTATGATGATACCTTTCTATGTCTTTTGGTTTTTGGATGGATATGTATCTCTTTTGTAATGTTAACTATGGAAGCTTCCTCTAGATTTGGCCGGCAGAATCAGCGTTAAGTGGTGGCTGCCCACCACGAGACGGCGGTTCTGGGCAGTAAGACCCATAGTAAGGCTAAAAGGGCCTCGACTACTTCATGTGGCCTATTATCGGGGCCCATTCCTCTTCATGTTCCCTCCGTCCTTCCAAGTTTTTGGAAGTCCGGGGGAAGGGGTCTTACAGTATCTCCCTCATTTCTCAATGAAGTTCAAAAAGGAAAGAACTGAGATCTAGCACTAGGGTAGGGTAGAAGGAATCCATGCCTGGATGGGGGTGTTTGTTTGATATTCCTCCTGCTGCCATTGTTGGAGCTCAGGCTTGACCTCCCATGGTGATCTTCCCTTCCAGTGCTCGATTCTCTTCTCCATGAGAGGGCTTCTGCTCCTCTCAGCATTCTAAAGGTGGTGGGGGTGTCAATTGAAGGGGGAGATGGCTTTAACCCATGATGCCATCATAGCCCAATTTCGGCCATGCTTGGTTTGTTCCTCCTACAAGCCATCTGACATCAATCCTTGTTGGAATTGATGGGGAATTACTGAGGGAAGTTGGTGAGGAGCTTTGAGAAAGGAATTGATTGCCAATTGGCACTCAATCCCTAATTCCATGCTTTGGCCTTATGTGAAATTGGGGAAAATCCCAATTTCACCTGTTGCATGCGCCCCATTTTCAAAATCTAAGGGCATCCATGGTCATTACTTCTATGGTATGTACAATGGGCCTAGTGCAAGACCCCCCTCCAGGAATACAAGACACGACCGATGTGAGTCGTATGCACAGGACATCCGCCTTGCGGAAGCGCCAGCACACGAGCTAGCCTCCCCCACAAGACGCCTATCCTGCCGGCCAAACCAACTGAACAGCGCCAACCCATCAATAATGCAAAAGGAAGAAGCCATATATTCACAGTTAAGCAGCATTGTCCAAATAGTACAAAAAAGACAGAAAGCTACACAAGCTCCTGTATATCATCAGAGTATAAACTTGCCCTGAGGCTACATTCTAACCACTCGCTCAAATCTGCCGATGATGGTAGCCAAGGTATCGTAATCACCAGCACCGTCACCCTGGCCTGGCAGTCCTCCTGTGTAGTACATTGTTGCTCCTAAAAGTAGAGGTGTAACAACCGTTGGTCATAAAGACTAAGTGGCTTCACATCCTCTCCCCCGGCGACTCCAAGGCACCGAGCGGAAGGGAATGAAGAAAAGCTGCAATATAGTCAGTAGTAGCAAAAACAGGTGACAAGGAAAGATGTAGTCACAGCTGTGTATCAAATGTATAAGAAGTACATCTAACAGGTAAAATGACAATGGCAGAGTATAAGCAAGTAGTGAAACAACACAGAACAAGTAAGCAGTTCATATCGTACCTTAACTTATATGAATGCCCATACAAACTTATAAGTTAAGGTTTCCATGCTGGAACCCATGATATAAAAGAGCCCATACTAATTTATATGATGGACCCGATGCGGTGCAATGCTATGATTATGAATGATGAATGCAATGCAATGATTATGATATGATGACTCACCCATGCATAGTTTCTATGTCGACATAGACCTACAGTTCTCTCTTTTTGAGAGGTAGCTAACCACTCAGGCATCTCACGTCGTGGTCAGACGGAGATAGTGGAACAAGCTCCTCCACTACTAGGAGGGTATGAACACTACCAGTCTTAGGCCTCTGTATGCCTCGACGCTAAGAACACACAGCGGAGACCCTGCGTACTGCTCGCATCATGCTGAGCCTCCAAGGACACGGAAGGGGACTTGGGTATGTGCGCACCAAGAGTCCAACCCAACCGGTCAAGAGTCTAACTGTCGGCTTCTGTCGGTGTCATGACTAGCAAGCCCGTAGACCCGCCACAAGTAATCCTCCAACCCGGATCATTAAACCACCATGTGTAAACCATTCACATTCATGTAATTCCCGTGCACACCCGTGTAATCAAGCACCCATGGACTCACAGATGGAGCCTTCTTACCTTTCACATCATAATAGTTCAACCGATGTTAATTAGCATCCAAGGCCCCCAACAACCGGGTCCTTAGCATTTCATCACAACAGAAGGGGACTTGGGTAGGTGAGCACCAAGAGTCCAACCCAACCGGTCTAGCGTCTAACAGTCGGCTTCTGTTGGTGTCACGACCAGCAAGCTCGTAGACCCGCCACAAGTAATCCTCCAACCAGGATCATCACACCACCATGTGTAAAGCATGCACATTCATGAAATTCCCATGCACATCCCGTGCAATCAACTACCCAAGGACTCGCGTAAGGAGCATTATTCCATTTCTCCTCATACAATCGGTGTCGATGCTAACTAGCATCCAAGGACCTACCAACCGGGTCCCTCACCTCTCAGGATATAACCATACCCTAGAAGCCTCACCAACCATCACTACTTCACATACGGATTTGTCATGACTCTCTTGCAGTGGCATGGGTATATAAGGGAATTACTATCTTTGATCCTATAGGACTAATTGTGAGCGTAATTCTAAGTTCGAGTTCACTATATAAATCTTCCCATACACATTAACCATCCCAATCCTTGAGCTCGATTCACAACTTGCCTTGATCACGATTAACTTCATAAGCATCATTCGATCACGCCTAGTCTATACCTATTATCTCTCTCCTGTCCTCTTTAAGATTATCAATCATAATCTCTACTAAGCGGTTATCACAATTCTAAACTCTTCGATAGATTTCTGAATGATATGTGTACAGTTTTGTGTACGTTCCCAAATTCCTTGTCTACGCGAGCACCTTAACATTTTGATTTAGCTTAATAAATTATAACGGCACATTTAATTATGGGTTCATTTCGAAACCAAATCCACTAAAACTTCCACCATAAGTCATCAATAATGCCGGAATCATTACCACCAAATTTCAACCTCATCGTATTATACAATACGTATTTACGGTGCTCCGCCATTATATGATCAGTATACATATTGCTAAATGTTTAAACCTCGCCCATAATCAATGCTATTTATCCTCACCATCAACCACACATGCCCTGTTTATGGTCCCACCTAAAACTAACAATTGAAGGATTATTTAAGGAGTCATCTCAACAGATATAAATTTTAAATCATTATCACCGGTCAATACTAGCATGTGTATGACTCGTACAAAATTTCGGCCCAATCGGGCTTCACATTCAGCATTTATATCTCCTTCAAATTATAAAACGAAACAACAATAACTTTAATACTACTTACACAAAAATTATGAAATTCAACAGAGATCTACACATTGTTATCACCTGTCTCCACCAATTTTCATGAGCATCCAACCAATATCTTAAGAGAAATCCACAAAATACAAAGATTAGAAGTCTTATGGCACAGTTTACTAAAACTGGATTTCTGGGTGCTACAGTTGTCTAGAAATTATGATCCACCCCATTTTGGAAAGCTAACATCAAGGGCTACAACATTCATGTTGAGTCCTAAACCCAGATCCAAGTGGGTCCTATCTAAAATCTGCTCCGAAGTCAACAACAGAAATCTGGACAGCAAAACAACACGCACTTAACCCATCCCCGCTTTCAGGACAGTCCACTCGACTAGACTTGTAGGAAGCTACAGGTCAATTCAGAAAACTCATAACCTATCGTCGGAAATCTCATTACGAGGGCTACAACTTTCATGTTGAGCCCGAAGTCTAATTCCAGTGGAATAAAACCTAAAAATTGGCTCGAACCCAGCTGCGCACAATTTTACCCCATTAATAACCGAGTGAAATGATATAATTTGAACTTCTTTAGCAAGGGGCTATCATCACCTTTATCACACCATTATATAGTTAACAACCCTATTTAACAAGGGGTTCTTAACAGGGAATTTACCCCTCATGTTTTCTCCTAATAAATAAATTATCATCCTACTTAACAGAGAACTATTCATCATCTTCCCCAAAAACAAGGGTTATGTCATTACAACTTCTCCTATCCAATAATCCCTCCATAGACCATGGATTTCAGAAAAATCAAATCCTATCTCTTCCTTTTGAAGTGATGAAGTGATTGAAGGAACTTTTGTGGCAATCGGTGCCTTAACAAGAAAGATCCGGTTTGGTCTTTTCCTAGGAAACTCCATTAACTCACAAGCCAAGCTCTTTTGAGCTCAACACCTCTCCTAATTTTCTCTACGATCTAGCACAAAGGGAGAGGGTTCGGAAGACACCTTATTTTACAGCCATGGTTCAAGCTCATCTTCATGGCAGCGGGGTGGTGGTCGGCCAAGCTCCAAATCTTTCTCCAAGCTTGCTCCTTCAAGAACCCTAAGTTGAAACCTTAAGGTGAGGGAAAAGAAGAAGAAGAAGAAGATGAAGAAGATGAAGAAGAATACTCTTCTAACTCCATTATTCCAGCCCATTCGGCTAGCGGAGAAGGAGAGAGGGATATAAAGATAGAAAGAGAGATAAAGAGATAACATTAATGGCATTAAATGCAATTTCCATTTCCAAGGCATGTTGAAAATCGCCTGATTTCTCGAGAAAAGAAAGGGTCAGGCCGTTCGTCGAACGCCGTTCAACGAACTGAAGGTGAGCTGCGTTCGACGAACAGACGGTGAGCTGCATTCGACGAATAGACGGTGAGCCGTGTTCGATGAACAGACAGTGAACTACGTTCGACGAACTAGAGGTGAACTGCGTTCGACGAACTGGAGGTGAGCTGCATTCGACGAACAGACGGTGAGTTGCGTTCGACGAACAGACGGTGAGCTGCGTTCGACAAACAGAAGGTGAGCTACATTCTACGAATAGAAGGTGAACTGCGTTCGATGAACTAGAGGTGAACTGCTTTCGACGAACAGACGGTGAGCTGCGTTCGACGAAAAGACGGTGAGGTGCGTTCGACGAACAGACGGTGAGCTGCGTTCGACGAACAGAAGGTGAGATGCGTTCGACGAATAGAAGGTGAACTGCATTCGACGAACTAGAGGTGAACTACATTTGACGTACAGATGGTGAGCTGCGTTCGATGAACGTAAGGTGAGCTGCGTTCGACGAACAGACGGTGAACTGCGTTCGACGAACTGGAGGTGAGTTGCGTTCGATGAACAGAAGGTGAACTACGTTCGACGAACTAGAGGTTAACTGCGTTCGATGAACTGGAGGTGAACTGCATTCGACGAACTGGAGGTGAACTGCGTTCGACGAACTGGAGGTGAACTGCGTTCGACGAATTTCCTTATTAGTCGACAGGAAGCAGATCCTTGTCAATCACCCCCCCCCCCCCCCCCCAATTATTCTTCCCTGGCAGTCCAGCCCCACAACCCTTACAGATTCTCTCTTTACTAATGGTTAGAACTTCATTTCTATTCACATGAATGTAATCAATATGATTTTTGTCAACATTTATCATTAATAGCCTCTTTTAACCTAACTATTCATACAAACCTCGGGGTCCTAGGGCTTCTACCGAGTCTGAGTCAACCTCCGGTGACACAACACACTCATGAGGGGTCTGGCGTGCACTGGAATGTTACAAATCGAATAAACGAAGAAACAATTTCGTCCCCGAAATTTAAGTTGAGGTTATGGGGTTTAAGTTCAAATCACAAAAGTCATATGTAGTACACTTTAAATCCCACTCACCACTAGTGAGGGTCACAATGCATTCACATCACCTCACTTCCAATTTCTCCCATGTGTACTTCTGTTATACTTCATGACACTTATGATCCAAATTATGCACAGAGAAATCTTAAGTGTCTCTCATCCTGATGCAAACACAAATATTGTGGTAATAAGACATAGTTGGGTTTATTTATTGAAGGAGAACAACCAAACAATACTTATTCGACTACATAAGGGCAACATAATAGCAGAACTGTTCTGAATAAACCAAACAAACAACTCCCATCCTCTGTTTCCAGCAACACTCCAAAAGAATAGAGGAATTAGTTGCAGCCGGCCAACTAAACACACCAACAGGGGAGAGAGAGATTACAGTTAGGGTAGAAATTCTGATCACAGTAATAACTCAGAAATCCCTTGCCAAATCGTGCAAAATGAGGAGGAGACGAGAAGTAGAATGAGGAACCCTAGCTGCGATACCGCCGAGAGAAGAAATAAAAAGGTCGGTAGAAAATAATAAAACTCAAACACCTCTTCAAACATATATTCTCCTACACCGCCTAACAGTTATTTATTATTATCCTTTCTTATGAGCAGCCCACAATTATCTCTATTAGCCCACGTATAACTACATAACTCAATTAACATGATATTGGTACACCAAAGTAACATCACATTCATTCTATCTGCCGTCGGCGATGTCAAATAATAATGAAGTCATCCTTCATCATAAACATAAATAGTATTGCAAGGAAAATGTCGACACTGATTTCTTTCTATTTTCATCATCGGGGTTGCATCACGTAATAGCTATAACGTTGACCCTTAGGGTTGACGTAAATATTTTTGGATTTCTGTACAGAGCCTTTAGAGGTCTGGCTTGTCCAGTCAATACAATTACACGTACACCTACCTGCACGTATAGAGACATATTCATATCTCACTAAATAAGTAAATGCAACTTATCATCAATATTCAACTCACGTGTTCGATTCACCGCGTGTTTCAACACCCTTGAAGCTATCACCCGTATTGAGAGGTTATTACAAATCTAATCATCATCGTTCACGTACTCTTCAAATACACAAGATCTAAGGGAAAACGAAGTCGATACGTAAATAGTCCAATAAACGAAGGGACAAGCCCCCGTACGTTTTTGGACTAAATTTCTTCCACCGCCCATATGGTACATTTATATATGTTTGAACTTATCATGAACCAAGGTGCAAGGCTCGAGATGATTTCCCTTCGGCACGGGTTATGCAGACTACCAAAAGTAGGGCATACTTCACAATATGATAAACTAAATCAAATCCATTCCAAGCGCCCTACCATCCCTGCCAACGATCATCCATGGCATGTTTATTTCATAAAAACTTTTAGGATTTTAGATCATCAAACAAGTCATATTAATCTTGTTGACTGCACCGCCTAACACTTATTAATTTCCCAATGTCAAGTAATTACAACATTAAAGGGAATGTTCACCAAGAATTTCCAAACTCAGGGTAGTTTATCATCATACCAGCAATGCATGCACAAAATTTCATTAACTTCCCAGTTATAATGTTATCACAACATAGCTGCATATCCCCGAAGTGTTAATTTACTACTCTCCTCGCACTTATCCACCCAATCTTAGAACAATATAGAGGAAATTATCATCTTCAAAATGCTTTCCTTTCTTATTCCGCTAATAAAATTCCTATCAACCCAAACATGGCCTTAGCAGTCCGCCATGCTAAAGGTGAATTAACTCTTCAATGGTCTCCACTTCCAATGTCAAAAATTACAACGATTTTAAATCCTCAGGGAACCCAAGACGGTACATAACTAGCCCAATAAACGAAGAGATAAGCCCCCATATCTCTTTGGCTGAGTTTCTTCTACATAATTAGAAGAGGGAGGTATCTACATACCGTATAAAAGGCATGCTTAGTGGTCTCTTACTAAGCTGATAATAGACTACATGCACCAATCTCATTGAGATTGCCCTAATATTTTGGGTAAGGTGATAATATCACTCCATATATGAGATAGAAATCTCAGGGTGCGAGTCTCTCGAATCTACAGTCACGTTAAACTTTTCCTTAGTCACTAGAGATCACTTTTTACTTGGCCACATCATCCCTGAGATCGGTATAAGGTCAGGGTATGTCACGACATATCCTACTACTTCGACCAAAGTGGTCTGCTAGTTAGGTTGGCATCAATCCTATGCCAAACCAACTCTAGTTGTTGGAATGGGAATACCAATTACTTTCTCGGAATGAGCCAGCATCTATACGTAAGGGTACGAGTTTGGCTTAGGTTGGCACTTCCTATAGGAAAAAGTGGACATACTTAATGTGAATCACATATGGGCACACCACTGCTTCCATTGCATCAGTTTTTCCTAAAACTGATTTAGCGAACAGGGGTGGCCTAGTGGTTTAATGGACTTCTTTATCTCAGGATCGTTGCAAGTTGATACCATTTGTAAGACCCTCCTCCCAGAACACAAGACACGGCCGAGGGGAGTCCTATGCCCAGGACAGCCGCCTTGCGGAAGCGCTAGCACACGAGCTAGCCTCCCCCACAAAATGCCTACCCTGCCGGCCAAACCAACTGAACAGCGCCAACCCATCAATAATGCAAAAGCAAGAAGCCATATATTCACAATTAAGCAACAATGTCTAAACAGTACGAAAAAAGATAGAAAGCTACACAAGCTACTGTATATCATCAGAGTATAATATTGCCCTGAGGCTACATTCTAACCACTCGCTCAAATCTGCCGCTGATGGTAGCCAAGGTATCGTAATCACCAGCACTGTCACCCTGACCTGGCAGTCCTCCTATGCAGAACATTGTTGCTCCTAAAAGTAGTGGTGTAACAACCGTTAGTCATAAAGACTAAGTGGATTCACATACTCTCCCCCGGCGACACCAAGGCACCGGGCGGAAGGGAATGAAGAAAAGTTGCAATATAGTCAGTAGTAGCAAAAACAGGTGACAAGGAAAGATGTAATCACAGTAGTGTATCAAATGTATAAGAAGTACATCTAACAGGTAAAATGACAATGCCGGAGTATAAGTAAGTAGTGAAAAAACATAGAAGAAGTAAGCAGTTCATATCGTACCTTAACTTATATGAATGCCCATACTAACTTATAAGTTAAGGTTTCCATGCTGGAACCCATCATATAAAAGAGCCCATACAAATTTATAGTATGGACCCGATGCGGTGCAATGCTATGATTATGAATGATGAATGCAATGCAATGATTATGATATGATGACTCACCCATGCATAGTTGCTATATCGACATAGACCTATAGTTCTCGCTTTTTGAGAGGTAGCTAACCACTCAGGCATCTCCCGTCGTGGCCAGACGGAGACAGTGGAACGTGCTCCTCCACTACTAGGAGCGTATGAACAATACCTGTCCTAGGCCTCTGTATGCCTCGACGCTAAGAACACACAGCGGAAACCCTACGTGCTGCTCGCATCATGCTGAGCCTCCAAGGACACAGAAGGGGACTTGGGTAGGTCAGCACCAAGAGTCCAACCCAACCGGTCAAGAGTCTAACTGCCGGCTTCTGTCGGTGTCACGGCTAGCAAGCCCGTAGACCTGCCACAAGTAATCCTCCAACCCGGATCATGACACCACCATGTGTAAGCCATGCACATTCGTGTAATTCCTGTGCACACCCGTGCAATCAAGCACCCAGGGACTCACGGATGGAGCCTTCTTACCTTTCACATCATAACAGTTCACCCGATGCTAATTAGCATTCAAGGCCCCCAACAACTGGGTCCTTAGCATTTAACCACAACAGAAGGGGACTTGGGTAGGTGAGCACCAAGAGTCCAACCCAACCGATCTAGCATCTAACAGTTGGCTTCTGTCGGTGTCACGACCAGCAAGCCCGTAGACCCGCCATAAGTAATCCTCCAACTAGGATCATCACACCACCATGTGTAAACCATGCACATTCATGAAATTCCCATGCACATCGCGTGCAATCAAGTACCCAAGGACTCGCGTAAGGAGCCTTATTCCATTTCTCCTCATACAATCGGTATCGATGCTAACTAGCATCCAAGGACCTACCAACCGGGTCCCTCACCTCTCAGGATATAACCATACCCTAGAAGCCTCACCATCACTGCTTCACATACGGATTTGTCATGACTCTCTTGCAGTGGAATGGGTATATAAGGGAATTACTATCTTAGATCCTATAGGACTACTTGTGCGCGTAATTCTAAGTTTGAGTTCACTATACGAATCTGCCCATACACATTAACCATCCCAATCCTTGAGCTTGATTCACAACTTGCCTTGATCACTATTAACTTCATAAGCATCATTCGATCACGCCTAGTCTATACCAATTATCTCACTCCCGTCCTCTTTAAGGATTATCAATCATAATCTCTACTAAGCGGTTATCACAATTCTAAACTCTTCGATAGATTTCTGAATGATATATGTACGGTTTTGTGTACGTTCCCAAATTCCTTGTCTACGCGAGCACCTTAACATTTCGATTTAGCTTAATAAATTATAACGGCACATTTAATTATGGGTTCATTTCGAAACCAAATCCACTGAAACTTCCACCATAAGTCATCAATAATGTCGGAATCATTACCACCAAATTTCGACCTCATCGTATTATATAATACGTATTTACGGTGCTCCACCATTATATGATCAGTATACATATTGCTAAACGTTTAAACCTCGCCCATAATCAATGTTATTTATCCTCACCATCAACCACACATGCCCTGTTTATGGTCCCACCTAAAACTAACAATTGAAGGTTTATTTAAGGAGTCATCTCAATAGATAAAAATCTTAAATCATTATCACCGGTCAATACTAGCATGTGTATGACTCGTACAAAATTTCGGCCCAATCGGACTTCACATTCAGCATTTATATCTCCTTCAAATTATAAAACCAAACAACAATAGCTTTAATACTACTTAAACAAAAATTATAAAATTCACAGAAATCTACACATTGTTATCACCTATGTCTCCACCAATTTTCATGAGCATCTAACCAATATCTTAAGAGAAATCCACAAAATACTGAGATCGGAAGTCTTATGACATTGTTTACTAAAACTAGATTTCTGGGTGCTACATTTGTCCAGAAATTATGATCCACCCCATTTTGGAAAGCTAACATCAAGGGCTACAACATTCATATTGATTCCTAAACCCAAATCCAAGTGGGTCCTATCTAAAATTTGCTCCGAAGTCAGCAGCAGAAATCTGGATAGCAAAACAACACGCACTTAACCCATCCCCACTTTCTGGACAGTCCACTCGACTGGACTTGTCAGAATCTACAGGTCACTTCAAAAAAGGCATAAACTATCGTCGGAAAGCTTTTTTCGAGGGCTACAACTTTCATGTTGAGCTTGAAGTCTAATTCCAGTGGAATCAAGCCTAAAAATTGGCTCGAACCCAGCTGTGCACAATTTTACCCCATTAATAACCGAGTGAAATGATATAATTTGAACTTCTTTAGCAAGGGGCTATCATCACCTTTATCACACCATTACATAGTTAACAACCCTATTTAACAAGGGGTTTTTAGTAGGGAATTTACTCCTCATCTTTTCACCTAATAAATAAATTAACATCCTACTTAACAGGGAACTATTCATCATCTTCCCCAAAAACAAGGGTTAGGTCATTACAACTTCTCCCATCCAATACTCCCTCCATAGACCATGGATTTCAACAAAATCAATTCCTATCTCTTCCTTTTGAAGAGAAGAAGTGATTGAAGGAACTTTCACGGCAATCAGTGCCCTAACAAGAAAGATCCAGTTTGGTCTTTTCCTAGGAAACTCCATTAACTCACAAGTCAAGCTCTTTTGAGCTGAACACCTCTCCTAATTTTCTCTACGATCTAGCACCAAGGGAGAGGGGTCGAAATTCACCTTATTTTCCAGCCATGGTTCAAGCTCATCTTCATGGCAACGGGGTGGTGGTCAGCCAAGCTCCAAATCCTTCTCCAAGCTTACTCCTTCAAGAACCCTATGTTGAAACCTTAAGGTGAGGGAAAAGAAGATGAAGAAGAATACTCTTTTGACTCCATTATTCCAGCCCATTCGGCTAGGGGAGAAGGAGAGAGGGAGAGAAAGTTAGAAAGAGAGATAAAGAGATAGCATTAATGATATTAAATGCAATTTCCATTTCCAAGGCATGTTGAAAATCGCCTGATTTCTCGAGAAAAAAAAAGGACAGGCCATTCGTCGAACGCCGTTCGATGAACTGAAGGTGAGCTGCATTCGATGAACAGATGGTGAGGTGCGTTCGATGAACAGACGGTGAGCTGCGTTTGACAAACAAACGGTGAGCTGCGTTCGACGAACTAGAGGTGAACTACGTTCGACGAACTGGAGGTGAGCTTCGTTTGACGAAAAGACAGTGAGCTGTGTTCGACGAACAGATGGTGAGCTGCGTTCGACGAACAGAAGTTGAGCTGCGTTCGACGAACAGAAGGTGAACTGCGTTCGACGAACTGGAGGTGAACTGCGTTCGACGAACAGACGGTGAGCTGCGTTTGATGAATAGACGGTGAGCTGCGTTCGAAGAACAGAAGGTGAGCTGCGTTCGATGAACAGAAGGTGAACTATGTTCGATGAACTAGAGGTCAACTGCGTTCGACGAACAGCCGGTAAGCTGCGTTCGACGAACAGAAGGTGAGTTGCGTTTGATGAACAGACGGTGAACTGCGTTCGATGAACTGGAGGTGAGCTGCGTTCGACGAACAGGAGGTGAACTACGTTCGATGAACTGGAGGTGAACTGCGTTCGACAAACTGGAGGTGACCTGCGTTCGACGAACTGGAGGTGAACTGCGTTCGACGAACTGGAGGTGAATTGCGTTCAACGAATTTCCTTATTAGTCGACAGGAAGCAGATCCTTGTCACTCACCCCCCCCCCCCCCCAATTATTCTTCCCTGGCAGTCCAGCCCCACAACCCTTACAGATTCTCTCTTTACTAATGGTTGGAACTTCATTTCTATTCACGTGAATGTAATCAATATGATTTTTGTCAACATTTATCATTAATAACCTCTTTTAACCTAACTATTCAAACAAACCTCGGGGTCCTAGGGCTTCTACCGAGTCTGAGTCAACCTCCGGTGACACAACACACTCATGAGGGGCCTGGTGCGCACTGGGATGTTACACCTAGATTGAGGGCCTTAGCCCACATGAATTGGGTTTAATTTCTCTTGAGCTCAATTTAGGCCTATTTGACCAAGTGTTGACTTTTGAGTTAACTCGGTCAACTGATGAGTGGACTGTCCCTACATGATGGCCTTGGGTCTATGTGCACCTTCAATGATGGATTGGGTAATGGTGGGGCCCATATTGTGTCAACTAAATCTATATATGCTAATTTGAGCTAGTTTGACCTAAAGTTGACTTTGGTCAAAATCTTGAATTGTGTTGAACGTCATGGGTCAATAATGACCTAATGACCTCCCTTAGTGGCTTGGAGAGTTTGGATCCGATAAATTTGATCATTTGAATCCTAATTGACTCCTAATAGTGTTGGTTGACTTATTTCAAGCTATAGTTGACTTTGGTCAAAATGACCAATTTAGGTGACCCCAATTGGACCTCAATGACCCTTGGGACACCCTAAGGTGTTTAGGGATGCCATGGTGTGGTCAACTTCTCATTTTTGGACCCTTTTAGCTAACCCTGGGTTAGCTTGCCAGAAATGGCTATTAGCACCCCAAGGTGGGTTTTGGTCAATTTGACCACTTGAGTTGTCCTTAAGGGGCCTTAGTGACCCAAGGGATTCCTTATAGTGTTTAGGGGGCCCTGGTGAGGTCAACTTATCATTTAGAGGTCTACTAGGCAAACCCTAGGTGGGTGGCCAAAAGTGGCTATTTGCAAACCAAGGCGATTTTTACCTGTTCACCTTGGTTCTTAGGGCCATTTTGTTCTCTTAGAGCAATGCCATGACCTTGTCATGACCAAAATACATCTTAGGGGTCTAGTTTTTATGGGGATGTTATAGGGTCTTTAAGACCTGAGTGTAGGATCCTTTGTTAAGGATCTGAGGTAGGGAGCTATGTGTAGTTCTTGAGGTTGGATTCAAGTTTGAATTTGAGTTGTATAAGTGGAATACTCTGAGTTGTAAGATCATGTGACTCGATCTGAGGTAGGTAATCAACATGTATTCCTGAGTTGTTGGAGTCTTGTACTCTGAGGTGTAAGATCTATTAGATCTGAGTTTTTTGTGGAGTTGGTGGAGTCTAGCACACTACTAGATAGGTGGAGGAGGAAAGTGGACGTACCCAACTCGGGGGACCACTTTAAAACTCAGTGTACTCTGTGATGTGTTTGCTCTTTCTGTGGTGATTTACATGAATATTTGTAATTACCAAAAAAGATTTGAACACATATTTACCCCCTCTAGGTGATTAGACTACCCTAAACTCACAAGGCGAATGACCATGTTTCATTTCCGATTGTGCTGATGAGGAGCCTACTTAATGTATAAAGAGTATGCACACAAAATTGGATTTAGTGTGCACAAACAACAAAGCACATATTGGATATAAGTAAAAGTAACTCAGACTGAAGTCGAAGTATAAGTGAAGTTGATGCAACGTCAAAATGTTCTCGATACAGAAGACATGGCTTATCAAAGCAATATCAGAAGTCAACACAACTTAGATTTGAATTCGATGCAGAAGATCAAGTTCAAAGTCCAAGTCTACAACTCGACGGATACGTCGATAGGTATTCATCGCAATGTTGACATTTGAGTTTAGTTAGAGCTAAGAGGGATTTCAAAGCTGCTTCTATAAGAACTCAGAGATGCATCGAATAAAGGGATATGAAATCGACGCTTCGTCGAATACAAACAGAGATAAAAGGTTTTCTGCTGTCTCTTCTGATGCTTTTCCAGAAGGTATCCATGGCTATACTCTGGCTTCTAATGGCTCGTTTATTGCCAAGAATGGAATGGAGTACTCCAGAGAGACAACAAAGACATTCTTGGAAGTTATTTAAACTAGATTGACGGATCCGGAAACAGAAATATAAAGAAATACTTATGTCCAACGGATATTCCTTTAAGGACAGAACAGAAGAGAAAAGAAATTCAAACATTATTCGGCAAAGAATAAATATATAGAAGAAGGATAAAATACATAAAGATTGAATCATTCAGTCTTCTTCTTCTTCCTCAAGCTTTCTCTCAGAAAAAGAATTGCAGAACATTTCTGTACAGGAATACACAAAGGCTCTTCTTCTTCTACATCTACATCAGAAAGCCATCTAGAGTACAGAGATCATCAGGATCACAAGCAAAACAACTCTTGTATTCTTCTCTATCTTAAGCAAGAGTTCATCCTATACAAATCCTTAAGAACATCAAGTGATAACATCCTGAGTGATTGCTGAAAAAGGATTCAAACAGAAGAATCATATTCATTTTTCCTCTTCTTCTTTATTCTCTTATTCTATAACTGTATAAAGAGTCCTATGAATCCCTCTCTGAAGGATTCAATTGGTTCTAAGAGTCTCCTTATCAAAAGACTCAGTGGTTTTAAGAGTCTCTTTATCAAAAGAATCAGTTAATGGTTCTAAGAGTCTCCTTATAAAAAAACTCAGTGGCTGGTTCTGAGAGTCTCCTTTTGAAAAGACACAGGCACATATAGTGCATTCCTACCAAGGTTGTAGAAGAGTGGAGTACCCACATTTTGGGGAACCACTATAAAACCTATCTTCTCTATGTTTGTGAATTTCTGTGTTATCCCCATTTATTATTTCTGCACTCTGCATTTATTTTATTCTGACTTGGATTTGCTGATTGCATAGTTGTTAGAAGTTTTAATTATGTGTGCATATTTAGGGTAAAAGTTTTTAAATCTCTATTCACCCTCTCTAGAGAATACTCAGAGGTTACACTGTACACTTTCAAAGGGGGACAGTGGAGGACCCACATTGAGGAACCACTATAAATCTTTGTGTTTTCTATGGTCTGCCTTTTTGTTGTATTCTTTCAAGTTAAATTAGTCATAAATCTCTAAAAGACTAAAACACTTTAAAACACCTATTCACCCCCTCTAGGTGATTAGTTCACACCAAAGACTTACAAGTGCTATCAAAGTTAGGTTGTTAAAAAAACATAACACCTTGAACAGATTCACCCTTGGGTGTGTCAAGTTATCATCATGACTCCCAGAGAAAACTACAAAGAGTTAAGCTCCATGAAGAAGGAAAGAAGATTTAATGCCAAAAATTCAAATCTCTAAGTAAAAGTAGCTGCTACTCCTCATACTCTAAATAAGCCTATATAGGGCTAATTACAAGAGGAATAAGAACACCCCTTATTCTCTCAGGCAGTGAGTCTGAAGAAGAAGACAACTCTACTGTTAGAAGAGGAATAAGAGCACCCCTCACTCTCTTAGACAAAGAATCTGAAGATGAGGACTACAATGGGCTTGTATCCCTATCAGATGAAAAAGATCAGGATAATTCTCATCCTGCTCATGTATGCATTCCTCTCACACTTTCAGCATTTGAGTAAAATGAAAAGACCAAGAGTGCATCAGATGACTGCTCATCAGCTGATGAGAGTAATGTTGATGGTGAAGTAGAAGGATAATCATCATGCAATAATGAGGACCATGCTGATCTATTGGAGCAATATGGTACTCTCTTGGCTGCTCTCAAGAAGAGCAAGAAGTTGGACAAATCTCAAGATGAGGAAATAAGGATCCTCAAGCCATTCAGATCTCAAATATTAGAGAAGACCAATGAAGTGACTAAATTGTCCAATGAGCTTATCCTACTTCAAAAGAAGTCTGAAGCTCAATGTAGGATAATTAAATCTTTGGAGAACAAGCTTTTTATAGAAAGAAGGCTTTTATGTAGCTTCTCAAAGCCCAAAACTGTCCTTCCTATTATAGATAGCTTCTCCTCTCTATATAGATGAGGACAAGACTATAATAAAGAAGTTGGAGAGACTTCCCAAGCAAGAACTATCTTCCAAAATGTTGTCTCTCCCCAAGAACCATCAGCCAAAGGGAAGGAAAAGGCTTTACCTCAAAAGCCTATTCCTAAAGTGAAGTCTGTGACTGTGCAATAAACTTCGAATTCATTGCACAACCACAAGAATAGCTCAAGAAATGCTTGTTGTAAAGCAGCCTACTCTTTTTATCACCAACACCCCATTCAGATGGTTGTAACACCCCAAAATTCATATATTTGCTTTCCATGAAGACCCTAAGAGCATTAGAGGAGTCCCATGGGGTTTTGGGTCTATTTGGGGGTGTTTAGGAAGCTTTTTAGAGAAGCTAATTTTTGACATGGCTTGCGACAAGGCCATGTGCAAGGCCGTGTCCGTGAATTTTAAGCATCAAATTTTTGCAGTAAAGGTCACGGCTACGGACATGGATGTGTCCCTAACCGTGTAGATCCACACGGACATAGGCATGGCCATGTGCAGGGGTGTGTCTAGCTCCAATTTTTCCTGTGAGTCCACTAGGCCTGGCACACGGTCGTGTGCCAAGGCGTGTACGGGTTTTTTCAGCCCGTTTTAAGTTTAAATCAGAGCCATCCGTTGAGTTGTGAGGAGATCCGATGGTGGGAAATATTTCCTGGCAGCTTATGGTCAGTAAATAAGGGTTTAGAACCTCATTTCACCCACCCCACTCTCTCTCTCTCTTACCTTTGAGAACCTAGTGAGAAGGAGGAGCCATTTTCCCCCATTGAAGGAGTTCCAAAGCTCGGATTCGCAAACTGAGACCGGATTCGCGAAGAGGAGTCCGAGGCCATCGTTTCCCACCGAACAAATTTTGTTCCAAGGCGCCGAAGCATGCTTCAAGGGTAATGATCATTCCTCCTGGTCTTAGGACGCATTCTTGTCCTCTCATATATTCTTCTATGCTTGCATGAGGAATCCCTTTCACCAAATGGGTGAAGTGTAGGATTTCCTCTAGTTCTTCGGAACTCCGGGTCGATTGTGTCCGTCCCCGGCATATTGCATGTAGAAATTTGATAGACGTACGGATTTAGGCATTGTGTGTGAAGCCTATTCGTGGCCGTGAGCCCGGATCGGTGATTCTTGAATTGTGACATTGCATTTAGGTTAAGCCTAGAATGCGTGCCGGAGAATGACTCCGTGAGATTTGCTATCGTATTGCGTGACTTTAGTTTTAGGTGTCTTTTGAGAGCCTAACGGAAGCCCCTTGCTTGGGGTGGTTGAATGCAAACCTTCACCACTAGATTTGAGGAGGAGTGGTCTTGTACCTCCTCCTTGGTTGTTATTTGTGAAGTCTGAGTCCTTGTGAAAGGATTGGATACATTGCTTATTTTTTTGTAGGCACTTGTTGTGCTAAACCCTTACGGGCCGAGGCGAAGCCGTACCCGCATCATGCGTTCGATCATGATGGTGAGAGCACGGTCCATGGCTGAACCGAACCCATTTCCAGGCGAGTCGACGCGAGGTAGCACCTCTTGGATGTCGTACGATCATGGAAGAGGCCGCGGAAGGTGTTCACCTAGATGGGCCAGAAGCTCTTTTCCCACCTAAGGTTATGTGCCTTAAGGTGGTGTGACTATGATTTGATGTTATGTTAGCCTCATGCGGTTTCTTAAGCGGTTGTGGGTAACCTTCGGGTGAACCCAACCAACATCATGTGCATACCTAGGTTCCCCTTTCTTTCATGATCAACCTAGAAGATTGATTGTGCTTTAAACCACACCCTGTGTAGTGTAGTTACACTTTCTTTATATTATTAAATGTTGCATGTACGGATTGCTTGCAGGTTAGCGATGACAAGCCCCTGAGACGGCTAGATGGCCGGGGGGGATCGTTACGCGGTTTGTGGTCAGCTCATAGCTGACCCTCGTTTACCTCTTATTGGATGTCGATTGCAGGTGTTGGCGAGCCTTGCGGGAAATAGCGGTCGGTAGCCCCTTTTGCTGAGTTGGCCCTCGAAGGCCAGCCTCTTTTCTGCTTTTCATGTATTGTCGGCCTGCGTGCAGATGTATATTTTCAATTTAGTACATTTGGTTTAAATGTAAGGCCTTAAGGCCGTAACTCTATTGTTTCATTCCTGGGATAGTGGACAGTTCTAAAAGATGTTTTAATCAAATGTTTCCGCTTACGCTTAATGTACTCTGTAGTTGTAGTTCTTTTTTTGATTATCACCTTATGATGTCTAACTAGTTTGTATACTATGGTGTGGGGTCCCGGCCGGACCTACTGTTATATTATTTATACTGGCAGAATGTTACAATGGTGACTCAAAAAAAGGAAGTATAATAAATTTGAATGCCGGTATTGTGGCAAGGTTGGGCACTTTGCTATAGATTGTTAGTTTATCTCAACATTACTTAGAGAAAGAAATGAGAGTCCAGCTAGTAGCTTTATTGTTAAGCTTCTAGAAATTAAGGCTAACAAGAACCTCTGACCCAAATTCATTTAGGTTCCTAAGGTATACTAATCTCTATCTTGTAGGTTTGTCCAATGGCCAGCCAATGGCAAATATGGTTGTTGGACAATAGATGATCCAAGCATAAGTCTGGTTTAAGAAGCATTTTATTAAAGAAAAATATTATTTTCTACAAGTATATTGGATCTTGCAATCACAGCCATTGATTCTAAGATCAATACCTTATGTTTGGTAGCATAGGTGTGCGTCTATTCATATTCAAAAGTAAGACATATATAAATAGGTCATATGTTTAGAAATAGATTACAACCTACATTTGCTCTAAGCCATCACAATGAGTTCTCGAGTTCTTGCAATGCCAAAGCTTTGCAAACTCGATGATCCTAAGGAAATGGCACCTGCGAAGAATGAAGATTCCTGCAATACTAGAAGCTAGCTGGTACGTGGCGAGTTCATCAATGTCGATGAGAAGATAAAGTTAGTTATAGGGTAAATTGATGCAGTGGGGCTAGAATACGTGCTCTTAGAGCTAACTGCCATCATGCATAGATAGCTTCTGGAGTTCTATGCTGGACCCAAGAAGAGTACTTCTAGAAATGACATTAAAACTAGGGTTGCAAATACCCTATTGAGAGTAATGGCAAAAGGACTCTTGAAGGCACTACGTCTGCCTAGAATTTTAGGGGATGAAATAGAGGATGAGATCTCAGAGGAAGATCTTTCAACAACAAAGAAGTGGTGCATCCACAAAGAACAATCACATGGTACCTTGAAGAAGGCTGAATTCAATGTTAAAGAGAAACTTTTGGATGATATCATAGAAAAAGCACTTTTGTGCAAACCTGGATCTCATGACACAATATCCAAGGATATGTTTGAGATGATGACTAGAGTAATTCTCTACAAGTAACCTAATTGGGCTCAGTTATTGTTCAAAAAGATCCAGGGAAGTCTTCAAGCACCAAACTATGGAAGAATCATATCATTATACCTCCTTAACTCTCTTAAACTGAATGAAAAGATGGGCTCATCTATCCATTACATGAAGAGAATTGACATTAAAATTCTGGGAAGGTGGGAAAAGATCATCCCTAAAACTGCAAGGAAATGGAGGAAGGTCAGTAACAGTTAGGACAACCCTTCTGCAAGTAATGACAACGCACCAAATCCAAAACCACAGGTAGAGACCTTGGTTACTAATGTGTCAGTGCCTGAATTATCTGCTGCTAGGAAGAGAATTGCTCCAATTGAGGGTGAGATTCATGCTGAGTACTCAGCCCAAGAGACTAAGGAACCTATTGATAATGTGGATGTTGTTTGTGGGGGGAGTCTCTCAATGAGCTCCCTACTATAGAGGGTGAGGAAGCAAATAGTACTGAGTTTGCTGTCCAAGAAGACCTAGGAAGTTATAGAATGGATAATAATGAAACTGTTCTTGAGAAGGAAAGTATAGAGAAAGAAAATATGTGCAGATAATTCATTCTGATTCTTGACAAAGAAGCTAACAAAGAACCTGAAAATACCTATCAAAGACGGGATGCTCCTAATGAACTTCTTGATGATGAGGTCATGGTTATTAAGGATAAAGGTCTGCATAGATGAATGAGTTAAAGGTAGATGTTTATCACATTAATGCTCAGATAACCAATGTTGAAACTGATTTCTCGGTCTCTTGTGGAGTTCGGGGCCCTCACCGAAATGAGGGGCGGCTAGCCCTTACTGATCCCTCGGAGAAGACAAACGGGAAACAAAGAAAATGACTAAGACCTTAGTCGCAGCGAGGAGGTCCCTCCACTAACCCGGAAGATCGTTTAGCGCTTCCCCTCCCAAGCCAAAACTGAGACTTGGGCACCTTGGAGAGCTCTGGAATGCTAACCAAAGAATGCCTAAGGAGAGGGAAGTTGGGGTGAGATCCTCTCCAAAGGTGCCCTTGAGGTCCTATTTATAGATTTTCTGATCTGGCCTGCAAATAGCAGGATTCCGCCTCTGGATTTTACTATCCGCACCCCAAATGGGTCTGCTAACAGCCAAACTCCGCTGTTTGGAGAGGCTAAAGGCAGACCGCCAAGGGTGACAGGGTAATTTGGCCGATTCCTAGCGAACTCTTGACCCGCTCGCCTCCTTGCGAGCACTTGGCGAGTTCTTGACTCGCCGGCTTCCTAGCGAGCACTTGGCGATTTCTTGACTCGCTCGCTTCCTAGCGAGCACTTGGCGAGTTCTTGACTCGCTCCCTTCCTAGCGAGCACTTGGCGAGTTCTTGACTCGCCGGCTTCCTAGCGAGCACTTGGCGAGTTCTTGACTCGCCGGCCCTTCTGGCTCGCTCGCCTTTGGTTGCCCGTCCTCTCGGCGAATATCGGGGTTGTACACAATCCCCGCTCTTCGCGAGGCTTTTCAGGCTCGCGAAGAATCATCCAACCCTTGATATTCGTCGTCCCCTCGGTGACGTGGCGAGAATCTTTCGGTGGGTCCCGCGCCTACCACTATAAATACCACTCTCCTTAGCTGTCATTCGAACTTTTCATTTTTCTCTGGATTTTCTTACTCGGTCTCTCGTCCCCAACGCAATGTCGAAAAAGGATGAGATGTTGGCCCGCCTAAAGGCTTCGCAGGCGGCCCAGAAGGGGAAGACCGCTGTCATCACCTCCTGGAATTCTCTGCGACGCTCTCCGCCTCCTCCTTCCCTAAGGACGGCGAAGGTCGTCCGGCGCCCTGCTGGTGGGGGTGGGTCTTACTCTTCGCCGCACTCTCCGGATGACGAGCGCGCCTCTCAGGTATTATCGCCCAGTTGCTTATTTGGTGCTCTTCCTTTCCGTCCTTATTTGTGATATTCGTAGAATAATCCTCCGGGCGAGAACGAA
Organism: Dactylorhiza incarnata; assembly: GCA_033032865.1. NCBI lineage: Eukaryota > Viridiplantae > Streptophyta > Magnoliopsida > Asparagales > Orchidaceae > Dactylorhiza > Dactylorhiza incarnata. The sequence continues at coordinate 4,216,702 of JAWHQI010000218.1, read as the reverse complement.
TCGGGAAGGCCAAACACGGAGATCCATCTCTCCTCTACGGGTGGGGGTGACGTTCTTCTTGCGGATACAAGGGCCGTTGATAGACATGACTCGCCTTCGCAACGGGGTGAGCGAACTACCTCATTTTCCCTTACGTTCCTTGACTCGCTAAGTCGTACTTACTTTTCATGCAGTGTCTTCCCTCGCGGCCCCAGAGGATCAAGTTCCTCCTCCAGCGAACTCGCCCCTCAGGCCGAATCAAAATATCCCCACTCCTAGATTTGGCATCCTGGGTCAGAGGAGCCCAGGAGGGACGTTGATTGCCGAGCCAGGACTTGGCTCCAGACCCGCGCTCGCCTCTGGTCTGGGTAAGGCCCTCACCCCTGCCTTTATTGAGGCATTCCGGGGTCACTCGCGCACCTCCCGTGCTTTTTCCCTTTATGATTCATTGTTTTTAGCGTGAGCTCGCCAATGGGGAAAAGCTTTTAACAGGTTGTCGACTCGCAGGGAGCGAATTGGATCCCTGGAGGCGGGAGAGTACCGCGCGGATCCGATATCCGCAGATAACGACGCTTCGGCTTCTTCCCGCCTTCCTTATTCCTATAAATAGCCGACCATTTTTCTTTTCAACCACCGCATTTACTGTTTCCTCCTCGCGCTCTTTCTCCTTCTGTTTCTCTCACAGATTTTAGCTCGTTTTCGCGACCTTCGTGACTCGGCGGATCACATACTATGGTTGGCGAGGCGGAAACAGAGGGGCGAGCCAAGTGCGCCAAGGCTTTCCTCGATGGCATTTTCTACTGCGCCAACCTCACAAAGGAGGAATATCGGGCCGCCGCTGACCAGTTCATCCACTCCGGTTTCATGGCTCGCTGCCCTACCGATAGGGATTCCCTCAGCGACCCGCACCCGGACGAGCTCGCAATTCCTGTCGCCCATAGAGGGATCAGTAAGGGCTAGCCGCCCCTCATTTCGGTGAGGGCCCCGAACTCTACAAGAGACCGAGAAATCGGTTTCAACATTTTGGTGCGGTGAGCGTGGAGTGTGGCTGGTTCAAGAAAGTTCCGGAGAAGGGACATGGCGGGAGATGAGGAGCAAGGCGAGGAGTTCGGCGAGACTCCTCAGGAGACGATGGCCAGGATGCTCGCTGATTTCAGAAAGGAGGTGCTCGACACCTTGGGGTTCACGGTCACAGCTCTGCGAAGTGAGTTTGCGACCCCAACACCTCAGGCGACCCCTCCCCCAACAGCAGTCGGCGAGAGGGCACCAGGGGGAAGGGCTGGAAAAGAAGTTGCCGTTGGTTTAGGTCAGAGCCAGGAAGGGCGAGTGTTGTTCGCCAGTCCGGCGAGCTCCGTGTCGGTGAGCTCAGTGCTGGCGAGCTCCGTCCTAGCGAGCGCGACGCAGGCGAACACGCGCCAAGAGGAAGCGGCGACGGTCGGGGTGGTCCAGGCGAGCACCGCCCTCGCGAGCACAGTCCCGGCGAGCTCAAGTTTGGCGAGCGAGCTCGGAGGGCGAGTGGAGCCAGGGAAAGCGACAGGAGGGGGAAGCCCCTTTTGCGAGCTGGTGCTTTCCGCACCCGTCCCTGGGGGATTTGGAGAATGGGACCGGGTGTACTACAACGGTAGAGATGACCCTGTCCAGCACCTGCAGAGTTTCGAAGACTCGGTCTCCATCAGGCCGATGTCAGATGCCTTCAAGTGTCGGCTCTTTGCCATCACCCTCAAGGAGAAGGCCAGGGACTGGTTCCACCATCTCCCTGCAGGGTCAATCTACTCGTTCGAGGATTTGCGCCGAAGTTTTTTGCTGAGGTTCTCAACCTCAAAAAAGAGGAAGAAGGACGATGATTCCCTCTTCGCAGTGAAGCAGGGACCCAGGGAATCGCTGGCTCAGTATGCCGATCGGTTCCAGGAGGAAGTACAGCTCACTCAGGAGATGCCTGGGTTTGCACTCCAACTCGCCTTCACGGTCGGGTTGAAAGAGAGTTTCTTCAAGATGGCGCTAAAGAGAAAAGCCCCCATCTCCTTTAAAGAGCTGATGGAGAGGGTGTCGGAGGAAGTCGCAAGTGAGGAAGCCAATCCAGAGCTCACCAGAAGGCTAGCAAAGCTCAGTGAGCCGGAGGTGAGGCAGCAGGAGGCCAGGAGAAGGGAAGAGCCTCGGGCCCCGGAGGGAGAATGGAGGCCGCAAGGGGGAGGAGTGCAAGGGCAAGGAAGAGGTTACGGCCCAGGAAGGGGTAACCATGTCGGAGGTCAGTGGAGGCCCCCCCAGTTGGGGTGGAGGCAAGGTCCGATGCAAGCGCCTCCCCCTCCCCAATAGGCCATGGCGATTGGGCGAGGAAGAGGAAGAGGAAGTGGAAGGGGAGGAGAGGCGGAAGCGGCAGCCGCTAGGAGAAGAAGGAACAGGGTGGCAGAGGCAGAGGCAAGGGAAGTGGTGCTGCCATATTGCATCTTCCATGATGTGGAAGGTCACTTGACGGACACCTGTCCGGAGTTCCTAGAAGTAAAGAGGGGCAGAGCGCCCGCGCCACCACAGCAGCAGCCAGTAAGGATCGTGGAGGTTGAACCTAGAGAGGAGGAGGAGGAAAGATGTGAGGATAGAGCCGATATGGGAAGTAGAGGAGGGATCGGGGTGATCCATGGGGGGGTAGGGGTGGAGGCGACCCGCAAGGCTAGTCTCCATACCATCTACCGCCGGAGCGTGGCTTCGACATCCACCGCTCCGCCCCCGGCCGAAAAAATCGTTTTCACCCAGAAAGACATGCCGGGTTACGAGGACCCATTCTGCGACGCACTGGTCATCCAGACGGCGATCGAGAACTTCACCGTCTCCCGGATCCTAGTGGACAACGGAAGTTTGGTCAACGTCATCTTCAAGAAGGCGTTTGACAAGATGGAGGTGGAGCCTAGGAGGGTGTTGGCCTCAGATGGCCCTTTGTTAGGATTCTCGGGGGAGAGGAAGGAAGTAGAAGGGGGAGTGGGACTTCATGTGACCCTGGGTGGGCAGTCCCGGAACTGTCGTTTTGTCATTGTGGACGCCCCAAGCAGTTACAGCACTATCTTCGGACGGCCACTCATTAGCGCGTTCCGCTGTGTCCCTTCCACCTTTCATCAATGCCTCAAGTTCAACGATGGAGGGGTTCAGGTGCGGATCAGAGGGGATCCCAAGGTGGCAAGACAGTGCTACGTAACGGCTGTCAACACCATCTCCTGGATGGGAGAAGCTGAGAAGTGGGATAGGATGATGGAGGAGGCGGCCGAAGCCGGAAATAAGGAGGTATCCGAGGAGTTGGAGGGAGATGAATTCCATGCCCAGGAAGGGGTAGCTGAGGGTCTGTTGGGTATTGTAGCTACAATTACCTTGATTTGAAGAAGTGTTCCTATGAACTAAGTTGAATTGAGATGTATTTGATGTTGTTCTCTAGTTATGTGTTTGCAGGTCTTAATGCTAAGTGCACACCAAAGTCAGGTTGCAATGGATCACCAAACACAGTTCGAAAACAGTGTAATCCCTCATTGTGTAGAACAAAGTGTTGGTCCATGTGTAATCTCTCTTTTGGGGTGTACTTCATATACTCATAACTGAAGGTTTTCAAGCTTGAGGAGTGGAGCAGGTTTTCAGGAAGAGAAAAGAAATTTTTGCTGAGTCAATTCGTCGAGATGTCACGTGAACTCCCGACGAGTTCTGACGAATGAAAACAGAAGAAATTTCTGGGGCTAAGTCAATTCGTCGAGATGTCACGTGAACTCTCGACGAATTCCGATGAATGAAAACAGAAGAAATTTCTGGGGCTAAGTCAATTCGTCGAGATGTCACGTGACATCCCGACGAATTCCGACGAATGAAAACAGAAGAAATTTCTGTGGCTAAGTCAATTCGTCGAGATGTCACGTGAACTCCCGACGAATTCCGACGAATGAAAACAGAAGACAGTTTTCAAGCTTTGATCAGGATTTTCAATGGCTAAGTCAATTCGTCGAGTGTTCACGTGAAGTCTCGACGAATGACGGACAGACGGATTTCAAATTTCAGTTTCGTTTTCCAAAATTAGGGTTGGCCGACATGTACAGTACACGTGGCGACTCCTCCTTGTCTGTCGCCCGGGCCGTTGGAGATTTCCCTATAAATAATCTTTTATTTTAGGGCAAAGAAGCTCTCTCGATTGTGAAAAGAAAAAGAAGAAGCCAGCCGTCTTCTTCCTCGCGTGCTGGAGAAGTTTTCTGAGATCTAACTTCTGCGCCTCTCAAGTTTCGTTCTTCAGTGGTGCTAAAGATTTCTCATATAAGAAGGCCTTTGATCAAGTTGATGCTCTCAATATTGAAGATCTTTTCTATTTTATCAAAGGGCCTAATCAGATCAGGTTTGCCGATTCTTATTCTTCCAAATCTTTGAAGATCCAAGCTTCCATTCTCAAGGAAGAAGAAGATTCAGTCTTTCCAGATCTGAAGTTAATCTCTATTGAGATTCAAGAGAAGTTTTATTTCAAACTCTATTTAATTTCTGTAGGAGTTTTTACTCCGAGTTATTTTGTAGGAGTTGTTTGCTCCGAGTTGTAGGAAGTTTATCTTCCGAGTTTGTAGGAGAGTTTATTCTCCGAGCTTGTAGGAGTTGAGTACTCTGAGTAGTAGGATTTGATTGATCCGAGTTTGGTGAAGTAGCCGAATCTAGCCTTGTTGTGCTAGATAGGCGAGGCGGGAAAGTGGACTACCCAAGATTGGGGAACCACTATAATTCTCTGTGTTGTGTTGTGCTCTTTTGGATTCCATGTGCTTTTATTTCTAAGTTTTTAATTCCGCAAAAAGCTTTAGAATCCACCTATTCACCCCCCTCTAGGTGATTTAGGCCGCTACTAGATACTTTCAATTGGTATCAAAGCGAGGTTGTTCGCTATAAGGCTAACACCTTGAACAAGATCTCCTCATCTAGTTGCTAAAGCAAATATGTCTGGAATGGATAAGGCCAAGGATTCCGTCAAGTTGCCAGTCTGCACCAAAGAGAATTTTCCTATGTGGAAGGAAAGAGTAAGATTCTACATGGAAGCTGCTGACCCAAGAATCTTTCAGATCGTGGAAGAAGGTCCTCATATTCGGATGAAACCATCTTCAATAAACTCCACCATCATGATCCCGAAGAAGATGTTGGAACTGAACAAAGATGAGATCGCTCTAGTGGCCCTAGACAAGAAAGCTAAGAATATCATTGCAGGTGCAGTTGATGATTCAATGCTGCAAAATCTACTTCACTGCAAATCTGCTAAAGAAATGTGGGACTCACTAGTCGTTCTGATGGAAGGGACCGAAGAAGTGAGGGATGACTGAAGATCGTTGCTGAACCAAGAATACGAAGCATTCAAGCAAGATCCAAGAGACTCCATTTCTGACACCTACGAGAAGTTCTTCAAGATCGTAAATGGTCTTAGGAACTATGATAGAGAATTCACAACTGGCGAACTAAATGACAAATTTCTGAGATCCCTGACGAAAGAATGGGATACCAAGGTTATAGCCATCAGAGAATTCGGAAAGCTCGGAACCACTGAGCCACAAATGTTGTTTGGTAAGCTCCTGTCTCATGAGTTGAAGCTAAATTCCCGCAAAGCTGAAGAAGAGAGGGTCAGAGCCTCTGGAAGGGAGAAGTCCTCTGCCCTAAAAGCTGAAAGTTCAAGAAAGTGCAAGGCTCTCCCACCTGTCAGGAGACCATCTTCTGATGAGGATGAGTCTGATGCCAGCCCATCAGGTTCAGAGATGTCTGATGGAGAATTTTCTCTTCTCTCCAAACAATTCAAAAGACTTCTGAATAAAAGAAAGCAGAAGAGAGGGCAATCCTCTGCATTTGATCACAGAAGATCAAGACGTGATGGTGATCATCACAAAAAGGACTACAATAATGACAGGTATAAATCTAAACCGAACAAATTTGATTCTACTGACATTATTTGTTATTGCTGCAATAAGCCAGGACATGTAATAGCCGAGTGTCCATACAAAAAGAAAGAAGGATCAAAGAAGGAAGAAAAGAGATCCTTTAAAGGAAGGAAGAAAGAAAAGATTCTCCTCGCCAAAAAGGCCAAGACTCTGAGCGACAGTGACTCTGATGCGTCAAGCTCAGATGAAGAAGCCTACTTTGGGCTAATGGCTCAACTAGACGAAGAGATAGGCGACTCCTCTTATAAGGGGAAGGTAAACTCTCATACTCCTCTGTCTGCTTCTGAAGATGAGACTGCATCCGTAGCAAATGAAGGCTACTCCTCAGAGGAGGACTCTAAGTTAATAACTCAGTATGAAGCCCTTGTGAAAGGATTTGACAAGTGCCGCAAGGTTGTCAAATTCAAGTCAAAAGAAATTGAATCTCTCAAGACAGTGGAATTAGCTTTGAGGGAGGAAGTTGAACAATTAACTTCTCTCAAAGATGAAATCCAACTCTTGAAAGACGAACTGAAAAGCTCCACTGAGTTGTTGAATTTAAAAGAAAAAACTATAAATGAACTAGAAAATAAGTTGAAGGCGGAAAGGAAGCTCGTAGAAAGCTTCTCGAAGCCTAAGACTATTCTTCCATTCATTGATAAATTTTCTGCTACTGCGAAGGGTAGTGGAATTGGTCATAAGGCTGAAAGTAGTAAGGCTGCTAAGAAGAGAGCCGTTAAAGGCAAGGGAACTGCTAATCAAAGTCAACCTTCATTCAGGAAGGTCATTTTTCCATCAAACCCGTTTGACTTTGATTCATCCTACGGTCACTTTGCTAGGCCAACACATGTTGAACCTAGTAATAGATATCAAGGATGGAGCTTTCCCCGAAACTTTGACAACTCTCCATTCAAAGCTCCTCATGAAGAAATAATCCTCAAAGATCATGGTCCATTTGTTCACGGATCAGCTCACAAGAAAGCACCAAAAATTAAAACGATTGCACCCAAATCTGTTGAGAAGAAGTTGGAGCCATGTGTGTGCTGTCACCACGAGGCCCCCTCTTCTAAGAAGACTTCCACTAGGAAAGTCACTCCTGTTGCACCTCCCGTTCAAAAGGCAAAACAGGAGACAAAGAGAAGGTACAATCGATTCGATTGTTGGTGTTGTGGCAAGGTTGGTCACTTTGCCATAGATTGTTGGTTTAATCCGAGAAATGTCACGACTCCACGGATTAACAATGCAAGAATGACCCCTCGCAATGTTAACATTCCAAGTGGTGTTGATCTAACCAGAAACCTAGGACCCAAATCCTTTTGGGTTCCTAAGGAAAATTAATCTGTGTTTGCAGGTATGTCCAAAGGCCAACCAAAACTCTAATCAGGCATTTGGACAAGTGGATGTTCATGGTACATGACCAGAACATAGAAGAAATATAGTATGGTTGCTGAAAAGCTTAGAAAATCAGTCCAGGCACTGAAACTCTGAGGGGGAGAAAAGATTGAGGGGGAGCTGTTTCTACATATACTCCCAAATGTGTACTCCTATGCAGTTGCTGAGGGGGAGCTTTGAGCTCTCATGCTTTTTCTTCCCTATCTGAAGTAGTCAGAAAGGGGGAGAGAAGTTGATTTTGCAAGAGAATTTGAAATTGGGAGGAATTGGCAAAGCTAGAATTGGCAAAGTTGAAAGAGAAAGTTGAAAGGGAGAGAAAGTTGAAAAAGTTAAGTTTTTAACTCTCCTTATCTATTTGATATATAGTTATTTAAGTGCAATTCAACTCAGTACATAGGTTCTGACTTCTTCAAATAGGGGGAGATTGTTGGGTATTGTAGCTACAATTACCTTGATTTGAAGAAGTGTTCCTATGAACTAAGTTGAATTGAGATGTATTTGATGTTGTTCTCTAGTTATGTGTTTGCAGGTCTTAATGCTAAGTGCACACCAAAGTCAGGTTGCAATGGATCACCAAACACAGTTCGAAAACAGTGTAATCCCTCATTGTGTAGAACAAAGTGTTGGTCCATGTGTAATCTCTCTTTTGGGGTGTACTTCATATACTCATAACTGAAGGTTTTCAAGCTTGAGGAGTGGAGCAGGTTTTCAGGAAGAGAAAAGAAATTTTTGTTGAGTCAATTCGTCGAGATGTCACGTGAACTCCCGACGAATTCCGACGAATGAAAACAGAAGAAATTTCTGGGGCTAAGTCAATTCGTCGAGATGTCACGTGAACTCTCGACGAATTCCGACGAATGAAAATAGAAGAAATTTCTGGGGCTAAGTCAATTCGTCGAGATGTCACGTGACATCCCGACGAATTCCGACGAATGAAAACAGAAGAAATTTCTGTGGCTAAGTCAATTCGTCGAGATGTCACGTGAACTCCCGACGAATTCCGACGAATGAAAACAGAAGACAGTTTTCAAGCTTTGATCAGGATTTTCAATGGCTAAGTCAATTCGTCGAGTGTTCACGTGAAGTCTCGACGAATGACGGACAGACGGATTTCAAATTTCAGTTTCGTTTTCCAAAATTAGGGTTGGCCGACATGTACAGTACACGTGGCGACTCCTCCTTGTCTGTCGCCCGAGCCGTTGGAGATTTCCCTATAAATAATCTTTTATTTTAGGGCAAAGAAGCTCTCTCGATTGTGAAAAGAAAAAGAAGAAGCCAGCCGTCTTCTTCCTCGCGTGCTGGAGAAGTTTTCTGAGATCTAACTTCTGCGCCTCTCAAGTTTCGTTCTTCAGTGGTGCTAAAGATTTCTCATATAAGAAGGCCTTTGATCAAGTTGCTGCTCTCAATATTGAAGATCTTTTCTATTTTATCAAAGGGCCTAATCAGATCAGGTTTGCCGATTCTTATTCTTCCAAATCTTTGAAGATCCAAGCTTCCATTCTCAAGGAAGAAGAAGATTCAGTCTTTCCAGATCTGAAGTTAATCTCTATTGAGATTCAAGAGAAGTTTTATTTCAAACTCTATTTAATTTCTGTAGGAGTTTTTACTCCGAGTTATTTTGTAGGAGTTGTTTGCTCCGAGTTGTAGGAAGTTTATCTTCCGAGTTTGTAGGAGAGTTTGTTCTCCGAGCTTGTAGGAGTTGAGTACTCCGAGTAGTAGGATTTGATTGATCCGAGTTTGGTGAAGTAGCCGAATCTAGCCTTGTTGTGCTAGATAGGAGAGGCGGGAAAGTGGACTACCCAAGATTGGGGAACCACTATAATTCTCTGTGTTGTGTTGTGCTCTTTTGGATTCCATTTGCTTTTATTTCTAAGTTTTTAATTCCGCAAAAAGCTTTAGAATCCACCTATTCACCCCCCTCTAGGTGATTTAGGCCGCTACTAGATACTTTCAGGGTCCCCGGGCGGAATGAGAGGAAGAAGAAAAGAAGGCCCAGGAGAGAGGGGCGGAGGAGCAGATGGTGGTAGAGAAGGAGGTCGAGGAAGGAACCCAGGCTCTCGCTTGTGCCGAGGAGGAGAGGGATTGGGGAGAGCAGTCCCGGTTGGAGGCTGTGGACGAGGTCGTAGAGATCGAGGTCACCACCCGGCTGGGGGTGGTGGAAAAAGTCCGGGTCAGCGGAGAACTCAGCCCAGAAGATCAAGCGGAGATTCTGGCTTGCGTACAGAAGAACGTGGACGTCTTCGCTTGGAGCGCCGCGGAAATGCCCTGGATCGACGCGGATGTGGCTTGCCATCGCCTCAACCTCGACCCCGGCGCCCGCCCCATCCGCCAGAAGAGGAGGGCCGTCGCAGACAAGCTAGAAGGGCCCATCCGCGAGGAGGTGGGCAAACTCCTGCAGGCAGGATTTGTATCGGAGATCCAGTATCCAGGCTGGGTCTCCAACGTCGTTATGGTAAAAAAGGGAGGAGGTAAGTGGCGTATGTGTATTGACTTTTCGCTTCTTAATAAATCATGCCCGAAAGATTGCTACCCCCTGCCCAGAATCGACGCGCTGGTTGACTCAGCCGTTGGTTTTTCTGTAATGTCTTTCTTAGATGCTTTTTCAGGTTACCATCAAATCCGCATGCACCCCCCGGACATCAAGGATGTTTCCTTCATCACGGGAGATGGATGTTATTGCTATAAGATGATGCCCTTCGGGCTCAAGAACACAGGGGCTACGTACCAAAGGATGATGGATAGGGTCTTCCGCGAGCAGAAAGGAAGAAATTTAGAAGTCTATGTTGACGACCTCATGGTGAAGAGCCGAGACCTTGGGTCTCACCTCCGAGATCTCGAAGAGACATTCGGGACCCTGCGGTGGTACAAGATGAAACTCAATCCCTTGAAGTGTGTCTTCGGGGCGAGCCGAAGGAAGTTCCTGGGCCACTTGCTCACCCCCGCAGGAGTGGAACCCAACCCGGACAAAGTTAAAGCGGTGATGGAATTAGGGTCGCCAAGAAATCCGAAGGAGGTTTAGAGCCTTACAGGGAAGTTGGCTGGGCTCAGCAGGTTCCTCTCCAAGGCGGGAGAAAAGTGTGCACCTTTTTTCAAAGTACTGCGGGGAAACAAGAAGTTTGAATAGACCCCGGAGTGCGAGAAGGCCTTCCAGGCCCTGAAAGAACAGCTCACCCAAACCCCTCTGCTCCAGGGACCGAGGCCAGGAGAATACCTATCCCTGTACCTGGGGGTAGGGTCCGAAGCAGTAAGCTCCGTGTTAATCCGGGAGGAGGGGAAGAAACAGTTCCCTATCTACTACGTCAGCCGAGTGCTGAAGAAGGCAGAGCTCCGGTACCCGATTTTGGAAAAGTTGGCCTTCGCATTGGTGGTGTCAGCCCGGAGGCTCCGACCTTACTTTCAAGCCCATTCAATTAAAGTAGTGACGGACCACCCGCTCCGCAAAATCATGGAAGGGGTGGAGCACTCAGGAAGGTTGGCAAAGTGGTCCCTGGAATTAAGCGAATTCAATATCACGTTCGTGCCCAGGACGTCCATCAGGGCTCAAGCGGTGGAAGACTTCATGGCTGACTATGCGGCCGAAATGGGGGAGCACGAGCCACCTCCCCCAGAAGCACGGAAGATGTTGGTGGACGGAGCGTCAGGAAAATACTCCTATGGAGGGGGAATAGTCCTGGCAAGTCCTCAGGGGACTCGGATTGAGCAAGCCTTAAACATCCATTTCCCAATCACCAACAACCAGGCCGAGTACGAAGCAGTGATAGCGGGCCTTCGGCTGGCCCGGGAACTGGGTGTGCAGGACGTGGAGGTCTCCACGCACTCCATGGTGGTAGCATGCCAGATCAAGGGAGAATTTGAAGCAAAGGACCCGACCCTCCTACTATACCTGGAAAAGGTTAAGGGGGTCATCGGGCAGTTCCGCACCTTCTCCATCAAGCACGTGCCGAGGGAGGAGAGCACCCAGGCGGACCTCCTAGCCAAGTTCGGTCCCCGAGCGGGAGGGACGACTTCGGAACTCTTCCGGCCCTCCATCGAGGAAGGAGAATTGATGGAGGTGGATCAACAAGCCTCGTGGATGGATCCGTTCATCACCTTCCTATCATCCGGGCAGTTCCCTGGAGAGGATGTGGACAAGCGACGCTTCAGGTATAAGTCCGCCTATTACTCCTTGCATGCAGGGGGGCTATATAGAAAGACCCTCTCGGGACTCCTGGCCCGTTGTGTCTCCGAGGAGGAGGTCCCGAGAGTGCTGGAAGAAATCCACTCTAGGGAGTGCGGCAGTCACTCCGGGAGTCGGACCCTGGAAGGGAGGGTGTTGAGACAAGGCTACTTCTGGCCCACTCTCAGCAAGGATGCGGCAGAGTTCGCAAGAAAGTGTCCGAAATGCCAGCTCTACGCTCCGCTCCAGCTCCTCCCAGCTCAAAGACTCCGGACCATCACGGCTCCCTGGCCCTTCGCCATATGGGGGCTGGACCTGGTCGGCCCCTTTCCCCAAGCCAGCGGACAGAGGAAGTTCCTGCTGGTCATGATCGACTACTTCTCCAAGTGGGTAGAGGTGAAAGCACTTGCTAAGGTAACCTCTCAGGTTGTAAGGAATTTTGTGTGGGGGGAAATAATTTGCAGGCATGGACTCCCTCTAGCTATAGTGGCGGACAATGGGCCGCAGTTTGCGAGTGAAGAGTTTGTCGGCTTCTGCACTCAGCTCGGCATTGACCTCAGGTTCGCTTCGGTCCACCACCCGAGGAGCAATGGGCAGGTGGAGGCGGCGAACAAGATAATCGTTAACCTGCTAAAAAAGAAAGTGGAGAACCTTCGAGGAAATTGGGTGGAGCAGCTACCCTCCGTCCTCTGGGCCATGAGGACTACTCCGAATACCGCCACCGGGGAGACTCCATTCAAGCTCTCTCACGGGTCCGAGGCCGTTCTCCCCATAGAGTTTGAGGTAAAGACCCCCCGGGTGATCGCTGCGAGCGAGGGGGATGAAGAGTGGCTGGAAGGTAACAATGCAGAGCAGAGGCTGTCCTTGGACCTGGTGGAAGAACTCCGAGACATGGCCACCTTCAGGCAGGAAGAGGTCAAGCGGCGGATGGCTCGATATTTTGACAAACATATCCGGATAAAACACTTTCAGAAAGGAGATCTAGTCCTGAAGAAGGTCGACGCGGCCGGCAGAGGGGCCACGGTGGGAAAGCTTAACCCCAACTGGGAAGGTCCATATATTGTAAGCAGAGTGCTCAAGTCGGGAGGGTATCATCTCCAGGATGTGGAAGGGGTACCCCTCGACCGAGCCAGAAGTGGGGATGATTTGAAAAGGTTTTACCCTTGAGGGCTTTATTATGTTGTTTAATTAAGGTCTTACTCCTTTCTTATGACGCTTATGACTACCGCCGTGCCGACGTAACAAAGGTTGGGTATGATGGTGCTGGAATGCCCCAGATCGATTCCGCTCCCGGGCTCTCACTAGACGGGGGGTTCAGGTTGATCTCTGGAGAGGCTGGCAAGGTAACAAGTATTGGTGCTGGAATGCCCCAGATCGATTCCGCTCCCGGGCTCTCACTAGACGGGGGGTTCAGGTTGATCTCTGGAGAGGCTGGCAAAGTAACAAGTGTTGGTGCTGGAATGCCCCAGATCGATTCTGCTCCCGGGCTCTCACTAGACGGGGGGTTCAGGTTGATCTCTGGAGAGGCTGGCAAGGTAGCAAGTGTTGGTGCTGGAATTCCCCAGATCGATTCCGCTCCCGGGCTCTCACTAGACGGGGGGTTCAGGTTGATCTCTGGAGAGGCTGGCAAGGTAGCAAGTGTTGGTGCTGGAATGCCCCAGATCGATTCCGCTCCCGAGCTCTCAGTAGACGGGGGGTTCAGGTTGATCTCTGGAGAGGCTGGCAAAGTAACAAGTGTTGGTGCTGGAATGCCCCAGATCGATTCCGCTCCCGGGCTCTCACGAGACGGGGGGTTCAGGTTGATCTCTGGAGAGGCTGGCAAGGTAGCAAGTGTTGGTGCTGGAATGCCCCAGATCGATTCCGCTCCCGGGCTCTCACTAGACGGGGGGTTCAGGTTGATCTTTGGAGAGGCTGGCAAAGTAACAAGTGTTGGTGCTTGAATGCCCCAGATCGATTCCGCTCCCGGGCTCTCACTAGACGGGGGGTTCAGGTTGATCTCTGGAGAGGCTGGCGTGGTAACAAGTGTTGGTGCTGGAATGCCCCAGATCGATTCCGCTCCTGGGCTCTCACTAGACGGTGGGTTCAGGTTGATCTCTGGAGAGGCTGGCAAGGTAACAAGTGTTGGTGCTGGAATGCCCCAGATCGATTCTGCTCCCGGGCTCTCACTAGACAGGGGGTTCAGGTTGATCTCTAGAGAGGCTGGCAAAGTAACAAGTGTTGGTGCTGGAATGCCCCAGATCGATTCCGCTCCCGGGCTCTCACTAGACGGGGGGTTCAGGTTGATCTCTGGAGAGGCTGGCAAGGTAGCAAGTGTTGGTGTTGGAATGCCCCAGATCGATTCCGCTCCCGGGCTCTCACTAGACGGGGGGTTCAGGTTGATCTCTGGAGAGGTTGGCAAAGTAACAAGTGTTGGTGTTGGAATGCCCCAGATCGATTCCGCTCCCGGGCTCTCACTAGACGGGGGGTTCAGGTTGATCTCTGGAGAGGCTGGCAAAGTAACAAGTGTTGGTGCTGGAATGCCCCAGATCGATTCCGCTCCCGGGCTCTCACTAGATGGGGGGTTCAGGTTGATCTCTGGAGAGGCTGGCGTGGTAACAAGTGTTGGTGCTGGAATGCCCCAGATCGATTCTGCTCCCGGGCTCTCACTAGACGGGGGGTTCAGGTTGATCTATGGAGAGGCTGGCGAGGTAACAAGTGTTGGTGCTGGAATGCCCCAGATCGATTCCGCTCCCGGGCTCTCACTAGACGGGGGGTTCAGGTTGATCTCTGGAGAGGCTGGCAAGGTAAGAAGTGTTGGTGCTAGAATGCCCCAGATCGATTTCGCTCCCGGGCTCTCACTAGACGGGGGGTCCAGCTTGATCTCTGGGGAAGCCGGCAAAGTAGTGCGTGGGTTGAGCAGGTAAGACAAGATACTCATGCCAGGGGATTCTGGCTCGCGAGCGACCCCAAGACCCGGGCCAGGCGAGACCAGAGGTCCGCTCGCGCCCGAGGATCATTCGCGGCAGGGTAATAGAGTCGATGGCTCGCAAGGTCACTCGCAAAAGGTATCGAAGCGAATAAGGAAAACGACCCGGGAGGAGTCCGTTCTCACGACGAACCGCGGATATCGGCGGGAACCCGCCAGTGGCAAGTGCGAATGAGGTAGGCGAGAGCGACCCATATATAATACAACGAGAAAAGGCCGCCAACAAAATAGGGACGAGCGCGAGCGCTAAATGAAGATCCACATACACGAACATAAAAAGATAGGGACCTCACGGGCACCATGGAAAAGACTGCGTGCGAACCATGAATAAAACATAACACAGAAAAAGATTGACAAAACGTTCCCTTTCATTCCTCACAAGAGATTACAATTCGGCGGCGGTCTCGCCGGAAACAAAAAGAAAGGAAAACTTTTACATCATTAACAAGAAGAAAAATCAAGGCGGCTCGCCGGACAGCTCTTCAATCGCTCTCTCGACCCTCCGCCTCGGAGATGGGCGCGAACAAGTCGGGAACGACTTGCTCCGCGGTGAACTCCATGGCATCGGGGATGATCATGCCCGCTCCCTTGAGAATGTCGAGGACAAGCTCCGCGATCTCCATCGACCTCTTACGATCGGCTTCCTTCTCTTCCCGCGATTGACCACGAGTCCCAGTTCGCGAAGGAGGGGGAGGTAGCACCGCCGAGGCCAGGTTGTGGACCTGGGCCTTGAGACAAGTGTTCTCCAACTCCAAGTCAGCGATCCGCGCGTGGAGCTGACTGACGGACTCGGCATCCTGCAAGAGGCGGGTTAGCGAGAGGAGAACGAAGCCAAACTGGAAGAGACTTCCACCAAGCAATACTGACCAGCCCGCCTTAAAGGCTGGCGAGGAGGCCCTCTGACAAGGCCTCTTTCCCCTTAAGCTCCGTGACTTCATCCGCGCACTTCTGAAGCTCGACTTTGAGCTCCTTGATCTCCCTATCCGCCGTGAGGTACCGACGACCCACCATGTGTGTTAGCTCCATCGCCCGGAACTGGGCTCGTATCGCCTCGTACACGACCCCCCTCGGCATGAACGACCGAAAGAGGGAGGCGTCCTCACGACCATAGAGACCAAAGGCGAGGGCGAACGCCTCACCCCCGGCCTTGCCGGCCTCCACCCAGGAAGGGAGCAGAGAGGAGCAGGCGATCTTGTTCTGGTCAGGGTCCCACGTGAGTACCGGTTCGCCGACCGCATCCACCAGCTTCATGCCGAGCCCGAAGTTAGTATGGCTCGACGGCTTGGGCCGAATGACAGTCTCCCCTGGCTCGCCCCCCCTCTTTGGCGAGCTCCTGATCCGCAGAAGGAGAGGGGAGGTCGGGCTCAGACAGGTCCACAACCTCCTTCGCCTTGGCAGCAGAGGGAGTCTTCCTGGCCTTCTTCCCCTCCCCCTGCGAAGTAGGCCGGCGTTGGGGGGGAGGACGCTTCTTTCTCGATGAGGAGCTCGGGACGTCGCGGCAGGCCTCGGTGGCCACGCGCGCGAGCGAGCTGGGAGAAAGAGAAGAGGGAGGCGCATGAGGCGGATTGAGGGGAAGATCGCGTTCTCCTACAAAGATAACGAGCGTTAGACGATCAAAAGAAAGAGGATTAAGAAAATGGGCGAGTTCGAGCAAAACCTTCTCCCGGATGGACGGGTGGAAGGAGGTCCACTCGCTCTCGAAGGAAGGCGACCTCGAAGTTTTTTCCTTTGAGGAACTGATACAGTGCCGCGTCGCAACCGCCTAGCGAGATCGGAGGGCGGTAGGCAGCCTCGTCTCGCTGGATAGGGGTGTAGAGATGTTGCCGAAGGGACCCTTCACCAGGATGAACTTTTGCGTCCAGTAATGAGTTTTGTTCACCGTCTCGCAGACGGTAATATGCTGGCTCGCAAAGTGAGCCATTCCGTCCCTGTTCGCGCGAAATGAGAAGATCTTGCGGAAGGCGAGCAGGCTGAACTCGATCCTCTCCGCCCTGAGGTAACTGGCGAACGCGACCACCACGGAGATCGCGTTCGGCGTCAGCTGGCTCGGCAAGACGCCGAAGTACTTTAGCACCTGGAAAAGCCGACAAACATTAAGCGCTGTTCGCAAAGCAATTCAGGGAAGCCAAGGATGAGAAATAGATAATACCTGGCGCACTTCCGGCCAGAGAGGGAGTCGAAACCCATTTTCGAAATGGGCGACAGGAATTGTGAGCTCGTCCGGGTGCGGGTCGCTGAGGGAATCCCTATCGGTAGGGCAGCGAGCCACGAAACCGGAGTGGATGAACTGGTCAGCGGCGGCCCGATATTCCTCCTTCGTGAGGTTGGCGCAGTAGAAAATGTCGTCGAGGAAAGCCTTGGCGCACTTGGCTCGCCCCTCTGTTTCCGCCTCGCCAACCATAGTATGTGATCCGCCGAGTCACGTCGAAAACGAGCTAAAATCTGCGAGAGAAACAGAAGGAGAAAGAGCGCGAGGAGGAAACAGTAAATGCGGTGGTTGAAAAGAAAAACGGTCGGCTATTTATAGGAATAAGGAAGGCGGGAAGAAGCCGAAGCGTCGTTATCTGCGGATAGCGGATCCGCGCGGTACTCTCCCGCCACCATGGATCCAATTCGCTCCCTGCGAGTCGACAACCTGTTAAAAGCTTTTCCCCATTGGCGAGCTCACGCTAAAAACAATGAATCATAAAGGGAAAAAGCACGGGAGGTGCGCGAGTGCGAGTAGTAGAGATGTAATTCGCACGAGAGCAAACCAAGCGGGGAAAAAGAGCGAGATAAAAAGCAAAAAAATATAAGAGGCTCGCAAGCGAGTCAAAGTACTGTTATTACAGACTCATAAAGATTGTTCGCGACCCCTCCTAATGAAGAGGAGGGGGGGAAGAAATACAACAGAAGAGCAATACGAAGATCCTCAATATCGCAACCACTTCCAGCGACCGCGACCCCGGACACCAGAGCGAGGGGGGACTCGCGGGTAGTGATACTCGCTGAGTGACCTGTTCGCCTGGCTCGTCAGTCGCATGTAGTCATCGATGCGAGCAATATACACCCCGGGGGAGGTCGCGTCGCCCTGATCGGTCGGTCGTATCTCAGGAAGAACGCGCGCGTTCGCGTCCTCCATCGCGGCGAACCTTTCTTCATTGGCGAGCCGGTCTAGCCGATTCTGCTCGTGTAGATCCCTTAGCAGGGTGGTATGCTTCTGAAATATCTCTGTGACCCGCCTCTTCATTCGCTCCGGATCGCTAGGATCCCCCAAAAAGTCAGCGACCTGGCTCGGCGAAGGTGGTGGAGACATCTCCAGCACTCCAGACTCTGACTCGGAGGGAGGGGTCGTCGAGTTACCTGCGAAGTAGGAATCAGTGGCAAAGTGAAGAGCAACACTCAGTGACAACAGTCTAACCTAGTGGAGGAATTGGAGTACTTGTCCGCTGGCGGGAGGTGCCCGGCTGACCCCGGAATGCCTCAATAAAGGCAGGGGTGAGGGACTTACCCAGACCAGAGGCGAGCGCGGGTCTGGAGCCAAGTCCTGGCTCGGCAATCAACGTCCCTCCTTGGCTCCTCTGACCCAGGACGCCGAATCTAGGAGTGGGGATATTTTGATTCGGCCTGAGGGGCGAGTTCGCTGGAGGAAGAACTTGATCCTCTGGGGCCGCGAGGGAAGACACTGCATGAAAAGTAAGTACGACTTAGCGAGTCAAGGAACGTAAGGGAAAATGAGGTAGTTCGCTCACCCTGTTGCGAAGGCGAGTCCTGTCTATCAACGACCCTCGTATCCGCAAGAAGAACGTCACCCCCACCCGTAGAGGAGAGATGGATCTCCGTGTTTGGCCTTCCCGATTCGTTCTCGCCCGGAGGATTATTCTGCGAATATCACAAATAAGGACGGAAAGGAAGAGCACCAAATAAGCAACTGGGCGATAATACCTGAGAGGCGCGCTCGTCATCCGGAGAGTGCGGCGAAGAGTAAGACCCACCCCCACCAGTCGGGCGCCGGACGACCTTCGCCGTCCTTAGGGAAGGAGGAGGCGGAGAGCGTCGCGGAGAATTCCAGGAGGCGATGACAGCGGTCTTCCCCTTCTGGGCCGCCTGCGAAGCCTTTAGGCGGGCCAGCATCTCATCCTTTTTCGACATTGCGTTGGAGGCGAGAGACCGAGTAAGAAAAGCCAGAGAAAAATGAAAAGTTCGAATGACAGCCAAGGAGAGTGGTATTTATAGTGGTAGGCGTGGGACCCACCGAAAGATTCTCGCCACGTCACCGAGGGGCCGACGAATATCAAGGGTTGGACGATTCTTCGCGAGCCTGAAAAGCCTCGCGAAGAGCGGGGATTGTGTACAACCCCGATATTTGCCGAGAGGACGGGCAACCAAAGGCGAGCGAGCCAGAAGGGTCGGCGAGTCAAGAACTCGCCAAGTGCTCGCTAGGAAGCCGGCGAGTCAAGAACTCGCCAAGTGCTCGCTAGGAAGGGAGCGAGTCAAGAACTCGCCAAGTGCTCGCTAGGAAGGGAGCGAGTCAAGAACTTGCCAAGTGCTCGCTAGGAAGCCGGCGAGTCAAGAACTCGCCAAGTGCTCGCAAGGAGGCGAGCGGGTCAAGAGTTCGCTAGGAATCGGCCAAATTACCCTGTCACCCTTGGTGGTCTGCCTTTAGCCTCTCCAAACAGCGGAGTTTGGCTGTTCGCAGACCCATTTGGGGTGCGGATAGTAAAATCCAGAGGCGGAATCCTGCTATTTGCAGGCCAGATCAGAAAATCTATAAATAGGACCTCAAGGGAACCTTTGGAGAGGATCTCACCCCAGCTTCCCTCTCCTTAGGCATTCTTTGGTTAGCATTCTAGAGCTCTCCAAGGTGCCCAAGTCTCAGTTTTGGCTTGGGAGGGGAAGCGCTCAACGATCTTCCGGGTTAGTGGAGGGACCTCCTCGCTGCGACTAAGGTCTTAGTCATTTTCTTTGTTTCCCGTTTGTCTTCTCCGAGGGATCAGTAAGGGCTAGCCGCCCCTCATTTCGGTGAGGGCCCCAAACTCCACAAGAGACCGAGAAATCGGTTTCAACAACCAGCTGGTTCACCAGGGCAGGAACAACTGTAGACAGTAACATGAATGCTCTCGAGTCTCTAGGTGAAAGAGTGGACACCTCTCTTCAACATAATCAACAGGCACAAGAAGACTTGGAAAGTGCAGTCAGATGTCTAACTGCAAAGATAGCTTAAAGTCAGAAAATGATTATAACTAGATGTATCAACTCCAATGAATTCACTCTTGAAACCCTCAATACCAAGTTGGAGCAAAGTACACAAGACATTCTACAAAATATTATTGAGGAAGTCAGGAAGAGAGAGCAGTCTGGAAGCAATCAAGCTGTCTTGATTGTAAATCAACATCATCACTCTCTGGGACTCCCTCCCATATCATGTACAAATAGTAGAGCCTCAAAACCTTCGAAGACACTTTGCTGAATCAAGTCATACAAAGCCAAACTGTCAGATGAAGGAATGTCTCTTAAAAGGAAAAGGGATGAAGAGTGGGCCAATGATCAAAATTTTAAAACCTTGAGCCCAAATTCAAGAGACATTGTATTGAATACACGGAGAGACTTTGGAGACATTGACCAAGACATATCCAAGCATTTCCCTTCAAATGAATGGGACAAACACAAGAAAATAGAAGTAAGGAGAAGGCTCTACAAAAGACATCAACATGAAGGAACACTGCCAGAGAATTCACCTCCTATTACTGATAAATACATTCCAAATCCCTTGTCATACTTTGAAAGACAATAGTAGAAGCGACAGAGGAAGGAGAAAGAGACGGGAAAGAAAAAGGCCTACTAAAATAGTACCTGAACCTGTGATAACTGAAAGCAAATGTTGTTGTAAATCTATTTAAAAACATTTGGTCTATTTATAATATCTTGCTGAAGTTTCTGAAGTATTTGCTCACTTATTCATTTCTTTATTCTGCACTCTAATACATACTTTACCTGTGATAAAATTTTGTTAATTAACTTACTTGTGTTGGAACACTATGAATGATAGTCAACACATAATAATTAATGTAGTTTAAGTAAAACTATTAATCACTAGAATTAAATGAATTATCTAGTGTCTTTAAATGGACAATACAAACTGCTAAGAATAATGTTGCAGCTGACACACAAGATGTGCTCATGCATAAGAACAATCCAAGACAATATTATTTTATCCACAAAATGATATCATTGTGATGACCGATGGTCTCATCATGATGACACTACAATTCATTGTGATAACACGTCGATACCAAATTACCTGTCCGTCAATTCAGAAATATAAAATGAATTAATCATTGCCATTTAATCTGAATCAATCAAATCCCTAATACACTGCTTTTCAATTTCCATACTAGAAATTATAAATAGGGGTCAAATGTCTTAAAATTAAATCACATGCTACATTTTCCCTAAAAACCGTCGAGTGCTCTCCGTCTGGTGGAATTAGACAAGTCGATATGCTCAGCTTTCCATCAAATATCTAAGAAATGGCTCGAAAGGGAGAAGGATACCTATATGAAGGAAGTGAAGTAGTAAGGGATGGATTTCAGAAGGCTTCAGAAGAAATTCAAGCCGTTATAAGACTACTCGACTCCGTCAACTTGCAGTTCATGCTATCTGAACCAACTGTAATTATGAGAAGAGAGGTCCTTGAGTTCTACTCCAATGCCAAATTTGGCTCAAATGAGAAATTTGTGAGGAGTAAGATTAATGGAATAAAAGTAAAGGTAACCTCAAATAGACTGACCAATGTTTTCAAACTGCCCTCATTTTCCAGTGAAGAGGAGGATGAAGAGGTGACCAAGCATGACTTAGATGATTCCCTAGAGTGGTGTGGGCACTGAAAGAAGACCTACGGGTCCTTGGAAATGAAGCACTTCAACCAGCAAGGGAAGTTGCTAGCTGATATTATTGGGAAAGCTCTCCTGTGCAAGGTAGACTCCCATGATAGGATATCCAAGCAAATGTTTGATCTGATGGCTAGGGTAATCCTGATCAAGAAGACAAAATGGGCTCAAATTGTCTTGCAGAAAATTCAAGAGATCTTTCATGTACCAAATCTTGGTAGAAATCTTTCCCTCTACTTACTCCTGTCATACCCTGACCACTTCAACAAGAAACTATGAGTAAAAATCCATCACATTTGAAGGATGGCTATAAAAATACTTGAAAGATGGGAGAAGGTTCTAACAAATTATTCCAAGGGGAAAAAGATAGTAAAGGCTGTGGAAAGTGAAGAAGGAAGCACTTCCACGGAAAGTAAGCCAGTTCATAATGCAAATCTATTAAGCTTTGAGGAGGAGGTGGGGCACAGGGACTTCACAGTCCAAACTTCTATACAGAACACTAATTCCAGAGCTACTGAAGGTACTGTGAAAGTGATGTTGCAAGTGAGGGGGAGCATGACACTGAGCTCTCTACTCACGTAGAAGAAGTGGTCAACAAGATCACTGAGGTTGAGGATGCTATCCATCCTGGATAGCAGTCCAAAAGGACCTAGTTGAACCTACTGAGGAGATGAACTAAGAAGGGGTTGTTGTCAACATATGCAGAGAGTTGACAATTGCTAAAGACATCACTATAACTGAGGATGAAGTGATACAATATTCTGTAAGAAGATCTCCTTCTACAATGTTTGAAGAAGCAGATGGCATGGAAGACCTTCTATAAGAAGTAATTAAGAAGAAAGCTGAGACAGAACTTGAAAAGCCTAGATCCTCCAAAGAACAAATACTAGAAGTCTCCTCACTGCTTGTTTAGATAAAGATGCTCTTGGATGAGCAAAGATTTGAGCTTGAAGCCTATGTTGACACTACTGTCAGTGATTTAAGAAGAGACATGTCTAGTGAGAATGCATGTCTAAGAATTGAAATGAAGTATCTATAAGAAAACACCATCAGTTTCTTTAAGAGAGAACCTCCAACAAAAGATCACATTACCAAACAACTAGAATTGACTTACAGGGGTCTAACTGATATCATTGAAAATCAATGTGCAATATCAGAAAATTTGGAAAAATCTTTCACAGCTACTGCAAGGCAAAAGACTAAGTATAGAAGGATCATCTAAGAAATGTTAGATGTCTACAGCCAGGGGCTGGATTGTCATCTGCAAGAAAGGTTGGATCTCTGCATCCAGGAGCTGGATGGTCATCTGCTAGAAACAAAGAATCATATGGAATGTGGAATCCATTTGCTAAAGGAGAAAATTCCAAATCTTCAGGTCAATCTACAAAAGGCCCTAACTGAAGAAGTCCCAAAGGTGGGGGAGATTCATAATAAAGGCCAGTGGTGAGCATGCCATATGGACCTCTAATACAATTTGGTAATCAATGAATCTCCCTCCTATATACTATGATGAGCCTGCTGATATATCTGATGTTGTTCCTACTATTGTCACTATCATATCTGATGCACATGTTGCTGCTAATCAAAGGAAAGAGAAAGGGATTGCTGCTGAGGAAGATGAGATAAAATTAAGAAAGAAAAGATACAAAGAAGAATTGGAAAAGAAAATAGATTATGAGCAATGGAGACCTAAATCAAGTGAGATAATCTTAAGTGCATGAGAGTATATCAAAACAAATAAAACTAAAAGGGCCAAATTGTATAGCACCTATGAGTGGACAAAACATGAAAATCGAGAAGAGATAAAAAGAGTCCACAGAACAGACAAGCTAGCAGGAAGAATTCTAGCAGATGCAGAAGAACCTCTCATATATCATCCAAAGCCTCATGGATACTTCACCGGGCAATCTGACAAGAATAATGGAGCTGCTGCCAAGAGGGCAAGAAGTGGTAATGTTATAAAGGAACTTGAAGCATAGTAGGCTTTCTCATTTCTTGGGCAAATGTAGAAATGCTAGAGATTTCAAAACATTTCAATATTTATAAACTTATAATATGATGTCGATGCTTCTTGTGTTAAGAACTAAAATGTTCTGAATATTTCTTTTTTGTGTGTCATATGTTAATAGTCTTATTATCTGAACTAAAATGCTCTTATTATATTCCATTAATTTTCATTAATGTACTTTATCATTGACTGGGTTATGACTTCTTCAAATAGGGTGAGATTGTTAAGAACAGTGTCCAACAATATTCCTAATTTAAAGAAGTGCTTAGTTCATTGATAAAAGCATTATGAATTTGATGTTCTATCTCATTTATGAATGTAGTGTATAGTTAGTATGTCCAGTGCTTCTCAAATCTCTCCTAGTCCAAAATAGTTGAGAAGGACTGAACATATCATTGAAACAGAATAAGGCTTTCATTGAAAAGGTTGCTTTGTAGAGAAACTTCAGGAATCAGAAGTGGAATTCAGATTAAGTTAAATATTGTCATGTATATAACACTCACACGACGATATCGTCTTGATCACTCGCAGAAGGCAGCAGAAGAAGTCAATCAATAATCATCGTGACAATAAGAAGATCACGACGATATTGTCATGTCAACAAGGTACACACGCCGATATTATTATAAGAACTCAAAGAAAGTATGTTAAGGCAAATAATATTGTGTCAACTAGGGACACACGAAAATAACATTGCGAAGATTCAAGAAAGACTGGCTAAGTCTTATATCATCGTAGCAACACGTATCAACTGATGATATCATTGTAAAGACTCAAGAAAGGTTGGCTAAGTCATATATCATCGTGACAACAAGTATCATGTGACGATATCATTATAAAGACTCAATAAAGGCTGGCTAAGTCATATATTGTCATGACAATAAGTATCACACGATGATATCGTTGTGAAGACTCAAGAAATCTTGGTAAGTCATTTATCATTGTGTCAACTATCTTCGCACGATGATATCGTCTTGTCAAGCTTAGAATGCAGGATTTCAAATTGACGAAGATGATAAAGGTAGATGTCAAATCAATGACTTCTAAAATGTGTCCTGACATCAATTTTCTAAGGTTTCGACTGTTTGATAGCTCAGAGTTATAAAAGCATAAGAGAGGGTCAGCATATGCTAACAACTTGGAATTCTTATGCCCTAGTACTCTTTGAAAAGCTTGATGGCTGAAAAGCAAAAGAACAGTAACAACAGTTCTTTTCAAAAACAAAAAGAAAGAAGAAGAAGAAAAGCTTCAACAAGTAAGCTCTCAATCTTGAGAGAAAGAAAACTTCTTCATACAAGAAAGCTCACCACTGATCCTAGTACAAAATGAATTTCTTCTGATTGATCAAGTGTTGCTGCTAAAGAAGGCTTTCTGTTCAGAAAGACCTAAGAAGACTCAAGCTATTCAAAGCTATATCTTTTAAAATCTAAACTTGTAAACCTTATTTTAATCCATTCTTGTAGGATTTATTTGAGATCTGAGTTGTAGGGATGTGCTGACAGCCTGAGTGTAGGGCTTATGAAAAAGCCTGAGTTGTAGGACTTTGCTAAGTCTAAGGTAGGATCTACTGTAGATCTAAGGTGTATTGCCTATTGTGCCTGAGCTGTAGGGTTCCAGGAATCTAAGGTAGGATCCTAAGTGCATCTGAGTTATAGGGCCTATAGTGCCTGAGTTTTAGGATCTGTGGAGGAGATCTGAGATTTTGGAGGAGTTGGCCGAGCCTACCACACTGCTAAATATGTGAAGGGGACAGTGGAGTACCCACAATGGGGAACCAATATAAATCTTTGTGTGTTTTTTGTGGTGTGCCTTTTGGTTGTATTCTTTCAAGTTAAAATTGCCTTAAATCTCTAAAAGACTAAAACATTTTAAAACACTTATTCACCCCACTCTAGGTGATTAGTCCACACCCTAGACTTACAATGAGTGCTCCCCCTATATATATGTTCTTAATTATTTATCTCCACCTAGATTTTTAGATTTCCCAATTTATTCTCCCCCTTGATATCTAGATTTCTCAAATTTATTCTCCCCTTTTGGTATTATCAAAATAGCGTGTAGGTGGAGTATAGCTGTCAACGTTGTTCACTCTGTTTGTTCTCCCCCTTTACTGGAGATTTTGTTTTTTTACAATAAACATGATCGAGGATAAGAATAAAGTTAGTAGAAATATGTCATGAAAATAATATGGAATGATAAGTAGTGACACATACATGATGCGGGGATAGCATATTAGAAGCACAAAAAACCAAGAGGTGTAATGAAGTGATACACTCTTATTTCTAGAAAATGATCATTTTAATTTTGAGTTAAGAGATAAGATTCATTTCAATGAATTCTAAGAGATACCAAGGAAGATAGTTATATTCCAAAAGATTAAAACTACAATGTAAAAGAATTTGCAAATTAAACAAAAAGGAGCATCGTAGCCATCTTGTACTTTTGCATATTTTTAGAGAATAGTATAAATGTGCATTAGATTCCAATTCTCATTAGTGGAAGATTTGTGTAAGACAATAATGTGTACAACAATGTTTTGATTGAGTATCCATGAGCAATAATCAAGAGGTATGAAACCTATCATGAAATAAGCACACACATCGTTAATAAGCAAGGTAAAATTACTTCCACAAGAGTCAATGCATGAGATAACATAGTACAACTACCAAGGTGCTCCACACATATAATGCTTATTAAGACTTATTAGAGAGTGAAGTAGTGCTTGGGGGGATCTCATGATTTTGATTTTTTACTTTTAAGCGGTGATCTAGTGTACTAGAGAGAAGCTAGTTTAAGTGGCATTATTTTTGATTGTTTGCACAAGGCTCTTTACAATTTTTTCCAAGGTGCTCAACCTCACAATTCTTATAAATACTTATCAGGAGGAGGAGGTGTAGTGCTTGTTGAAGTTAGCTTTGTCATTTATTTATTTGAGTTTTATGCGGTGACAAAGGTCTCTGAGTTCACTTGTTTAACAAACATGTAATTTATTTTTCTACCATACTTTTCTATAAAATAAGTGCATGAATTTCCATCAATATAATGGTGTGTAGGTAAGTTAGTCGTGCATATCAATTAATGGTGATATTACAGTACACAATAATACATGAACAAGATTATTTTCAAATGTAGGAATCAAAAGGTGAGTAGTGAAGAATCATTATCAAACATAAATCATTACGCATACGTAGAGGCATGCTAAGAATAGACATATAATTTATATATTTATCATTATTGTACATCAAGAGATAGATAGAGTAAGGCATTAACATCAAGAAAATGTTTTAAGAAATTTGAAAGTGAGGTCCTACATTGTAATGAATCATAAAGTGATATACATATTCATCCTTGACCTAAACAGTGAAGAGTAATCAGTTTTTATGATTTTTTGTTTTTATAAAAATAGAAAAAATTACACAAAAAGAAAAAAAAACATGCTCTTGGAAATTTTGGATTGTTTTGTAAAAATTTTTTCTTTTAAAAAAACCAAAAATATGTAAAATTTACTAAAAATAGAAAAGAAACTATAAGTAAAGTTGTAAAATAATTTAAAAAAAAAATAAAATGCAAAGAAAATAATGATTTTCTATAAATCAAAGTTATTGCCAGCATTAGCTCCTACCGCTCGGCGCTACTAGACAAAGTTGTGATTTTTCACTTTAAAATCATGTTTTTTATTCTGATTTTTCGTGATTGGGATTCCAACCATGAGGAGCACCTATTCCAGTAAAGAAATAAGGAAAATAATAAAAAAGTTGCGGATTTTAATTTTTAACCTAAGACATCCAAAACACAAAACTCTAATCAAAGCAAGGTAAATCGTGCATCAGAGAGTGGTTTGGTGAAGATATCCATAAGTTTTGATACAGTGTCTATAAAGCTTACTCTCATATGTTCTTTCGTTATATGATTCCTAATTAAGTGATGCCTAACATCTATATGCTTGGATCTTGAATGATGGACAAGATTATTAGTTTGATTGATAGCGCTCTTGTTGTTACACTTTAGTTCTACGTTATTTAGATGAACTCTGAAATCTTCTAGGGTTTGAGTCATCCATAAGGCTTGTGCACAACAACTTCCTAGTGCGATATACTCGGCCTTGGTAGTGGAGAGGGCATCATAATTATATTTCCTACTCGGCGATGATACATGTGAAGGGTCTAAGAAATGACACATACCACTAGTGCTTTTACGATCTAATGAGCAACCCGCATAATCAGAATCAGAATAATCATGTAAATTAAAAGAATCATTATGGGGATACCACAAGCCTAGTTTAGATGTTCCAATAAGATATCTAAAAATTTGTTTAACCGCCTTTAAATGAGATTCTTTTGGATTGTCTTGAAAACGAGCACATAAACATACATCAAGCATAACATCTGGTCTAGATGCACTAAAATTAATAATGATCCAATCATACCACGATATAAAGTTTGATCAATTGAAATACCAACTTGATCATTTCCAAGTTTAAGTGATGCACTCATTGGTGTAGTTGATTGCTTAATATTTTCAAATCCAAATCTTTTAAGCATATCATAGACATATTTTGTTTGACAAATAAAAATTCCATCATGTTGTGTGATTTGAAAACCAAGAAAATGTGTGAGTTCTCCTACCAAGCTCATTTAAAATTTATTTTGCATTACTTTGACTACATAATTACATAACTCTTCATTAGTGGCTCCAAAAATAATCTCATCGACATATATTTGTAAGATAATCAAATCACAATCTATATGCTTAATGAAGAGTGTGGTTTTGGCACTTCCCATAACATAACTGTGCTTTAATAAAAATGATGTTAACCTATCATACCAAGCACGTGTCACTTATTTTAAGCCATAAAGCACATTATCTAATACACATGATTTGGAAAATTTTCATTGAAAAATATGTGGGATTGTTTATACTTTTCTTTAATTTTCCCATTTAAAAAGGCACTTTTTATATCCATTTGATACAATTTAAATCGCCTGAAACTCGCAAAAGAAAGAAAAATTCGAATAAATTCTAAGCAAGTAATGGGTGCAAATGTTTCAACAAAATCTACCCCCTCAGTATATTCTTGTGCCACTAGTCTAGCCTTATTCCTAGTTATTTTTAGACTCACCATCTAATTTATTTTTAAAAATCTACTTTGCGCCTACTACCAGATGATTAGATGGTCGCTCGACTAGTTTTCAAACGTTATTTCGTTCAAATTAATTTAATTCATCATTCATAGCTAAAAACTAAGATTCATCACTTAAAGCGATTGCACCGTTTTTGGCTCAACTTCAGAAACAAAACAATGATTTGAAAAAGATTAATGTAAAGGTGAACGAGTCATTACCCCTTTTGACGGTTCTCAAATGATGAGTTATTTTGGATGATTCCTTGTAAATTTCAGCACACTTGGAGGTATGTATTCATTTCTTTCTTCCTCTTTCTCCGCTTCACCACCAAGTGACTTGTCATCCTCATGCTCTAAGAGGGAAGAAGATTCTGCTTCATTTCCTGCATTATTATTAGGATCTATACAAGAAACACACTCATCAAATCTAACATGAATTGATTCTTCAACTATTTTATTTCTTTTATTGTAGATCTATATGCCCTACTAGTTGAAGAATACCCAAGGAAAATTCCTTCATCACATTTTTCATCTAATTTGCCTATGTTATCTTTAGTGTTTAAAAGATAGCATTTACACCCAAACACAAAAAAATATCATACATTATGCTTCTTTTGAAAATACAATTAATAAGGTTAAATAAATCCTTATAAATTTATTGAAGAGGTTTAGTGGTAGAAATTTCATTTTTCTCTTTTGAAAGAAGATTTAGAAATTTTTTCCTTTTGGCATGCGTACAAAGTGAACATAAATTTCTGTTAAGCATAGGTAATTCCCTAATTAATTTATCTTTAGATAGTTTCATAATTAATTGGGTTTAGAGTGACCAAGACGCCTATGCCAAAGTTCTAATTCTTAATTTTTAGATATTAGACATTTCATCGATGATTGAGAAAGATCATCCAACACGATCATATTAACATTATGAGTTCTAGGTGTAGTGAGTATAGTATCATATGTTTTTGGATTTATAATTTTGCAAAAATTTATAGAAAATTCAAATAAAACATTAATTCTTTTATCACCTAATTGCCTAATTGAAATCAAGTTATGTTTCAAACCTTCAAAAAATAAAACATTAGAGATTAAAAATGATTCGATACCCATTGTACCGATGACCATGATCCTTCCTTTACCATTATCGCTAAATGTCAGCAGTCCTCCTTTCCTCTTCATAAGGCTAAGGAACTTATCTTTATTTCCTGTCATGTGTTTGGATCATCCCGAGTCCAGATACCACATGCCTCCTTTGTCCTTAGCCTGCCAACACAAATAAAAAGAAGTAGGAAGTAAAGATCTGGATACCCAAGAGGTTCCCTCAATAGTATAGGTGGAAACCTTAGGTACCTAGATTTGCTTTATAGTGTTATGTCCCTTTTTCTTATAAGAATCTGAAGTATGTCCAAATAGATGGCATTTGACAAATGAAAGATAAGCAATGGATGTTACTTTCAAATTTTTGGGTGGACTCTTACTTGAAGATGAGGATCGAATATTAAAGTATTTTTCAAAATTTTCATTTAAATTGGCATTTTTCCTGGATTTTAAGTTACTGCCGACGGTAAGGGTTACAGCTGGGCGATAACACACTGAGGAGTAACCAAGCCCGATTTTACCACTTTCATGACATTGGTTGGCCAAAATCATGTCACGAGACTTTTGTACAACATCAAATTTTTCAATATCAACATTTAAGTCATGGATTTGGGCTTTTAATGTCGTGTATTAAGTTACGAGCATTACACATCTATTTGCAAACGTTGTTTTTCCTTGCTCGATTTGAGAAAGAGAAGTTTGAGTTTGCTTTCTAAATCCCAATTCTCTTTAGTTAAAGATTCGATTTTAGAGGAGGTTTTAGAGAGTGCTTCTTCAAGTTCTCTAACCCTTTCCAATGAGTGATTGAACTCTTGGCAAGCAATCTTCTCTCTCCTTAACGCCTTTACTTCTTTGGATAATTTTTTAATCTCTTTTAATAAAACTTTATTTTCAGATTTTAACATGATAAGATAATTTAAAATTTCTCAAAATATTTGCATGTTTTCATATATTCAGAAAAATATCATCATAAGAGGGAGGATGTACCTCAGTTTTGCTTTGGACACTTGCTGGGAACACTGCCCAAAATATTCCAGATTTGGAGAAGTCTCCAAGTCAATGATAAGTATAATTTGTATTTGATGTGACATGAGCAGGTTAGAACATCATACATACTAAGTATAATGTATTGAGATCAAGAAAAAATGACTAAGGCAAATATCGTCGTGTCAACAAAATACATACGATGATATCATTGAGATTACTCACAGAAGACATCAGAAGAAATCAGTCAAGAATCGTTATGACATTAAGAATAACACGACGATATCGTTGTGTCAACAAAGCACACAAGACGATATCATTGTGAGAACAAGAAGAAATAATTTAGTCAAGGAATCATCATGACATCAAGTATAACACCACGATATTGTTGTCACAACAAGTATCACACGACGACATCGTTAAGTTGACTCAAGAAGGATCTAGGCTTATCACTGAGAAAGTAAGGGTATCATTGAAAAGACCACCGTGCTGATGTTCTTCAGAATTCATAAGTAAAGTACTTGGCTAAGAAGACATATAGTCATAAAGGAGCTATATCGTCTTAAAGACTCAGTCAGTGATCGTGGAGATAGGTTTTTCAGCTGGAGTAGTTGTCAGAATGATCACGACGATATCGACGAGAAGACTTCATGTCGCCGTGACTACATATGTACCTGACATAATCCAAATCATCGAGATATCTATCTCAAGTGAAGATTTCAGAAGACTTGAAGAATTGCCTAAGTCGCAGATAGATCACTGAGACAGCTTGTTCTGTCATCAGGATATTGCTCATATCATCGAGATAGACTGAGATTTTTTGAAATGTGTTGTCCGCATTTAATGCCGCCGTCTAAGGGACCAATTACCGGATGCCATTAAGAAATGGGCTTCTGACATTAAAGAGTGCTCAGAATAGACCGTTAGAATGCCTTGTCATATAAAAATACAAAGTGTGTGCCCTAAACAAATATTGAGAAAAGAATCGGAACACAAAACAATGTAAGAAGAAGGAACTATTTTCTTGAGAACCATACGCTTGTACTCTCAGTTCTCTAAGTCCCATTCAAGCATCACTGACTGATAAGTTGTGTTCCATAAAGAAGAAGAGGATAGAAGAGAAGCTTTTGTGCATCAGTAAAACTTTCTTAAAGTTTTCTCTTCAAGTCTAGAGGCCCTCTACATCAGGCTTTAGAAGAACATAAATTATCTTTTGTTGTGTGGAGTGCTCTTTAATCCTGCAAATAATATATTTTCTGTAGGACTCCTTGAGTCTGAGTTATAGGGTTCCTTGAAGCTGAGGTAGGATCCTAGATGGATCTGAGTTGTAAGGCTTGGAGTGCCTAAGATGTAGGACCTTTGTGCCTGAGGTGTAAGATATATGAAAGTGATCTGAGTTTTGGAGGAGTTTGTAACGCCCATGATTTTTGTTAATTATTTACGTGGCCGTTGTGATGTAATTTTGGCGTAAGGGCGTTACATCAGCTTGTCAGGTTTAGTTTTGGGCCTTAGCTTAGTTAAAGTATGTAATTTAGATGAAGCGTGCGAGATTTCGCGTCGTTTCGAGTTGTAGAGAAGATTTTGTGTAGTTATCAAGACTTTAGCTTCAGGAAGCTTTATCCCGAGTTTGACTCGTCGGAATGGAATTTTGACTTCGCCGTTGGATTCGTAGCGCTGATTTTTAGTTTAGGTGCAATTTTCATGAAATTCCGAGGTGTTTTGCTCGTCCTCGTTGTTTGAGTAAAAAGGGGAGAATTATTTAATTATTTAAATATGGAATTTAGGGTTATATAAATACATAAAATTCTCTCCCTATTCTTCCTCTTCCTCTGTCGAACCAACCCAGCCGCCGAGCGAGAGAGGCGAGAGCGGAGTGTCATGGAGCTTCCGGTCGGCGATTCGAAGGCCGTAGTAGTCGGAATCGCATTTGGAGAGTAGATTTGGAAAGCTCTCGGCGAGATATTCGTTCTAGTGGTAAGCTTTTCCCGTTTAATGGAATTTTTGGAGTTAAGGTAGTGACTTAACCCTCCTTTTTGGTCCTTTTTGGTCCGAAAAGTTTCAGGTTGTTGTGCTTGAGTGAGTTCCTTGCCGATCCATAGCTTTGGAGCGGAGAACTTCGAGTTTTCGCAAGGTTAAGGCAAGTGGCTATCTTTTTTCTCCTTCCTTCTGGTTTGTTGAAGCACTCTTCCTTTCCTTGGTTATGAGTTATGGCTGTGTTTATAGCTTGTACCTTGAGCGCATGTATGATAGTGTACATACCTGGAGTTGCCATGGTTTCTCTTCTCCTTCAGCCTTGGATTTTCTCGAGAAATCAGCCTTGGATCTCTCGAGAAATCAGCCTTAAAACTTTTTTGCTAGCAGCCTTAGATTTCTCGAGAACTCAGCCTTAGATCCCTCGAGAAATCGGTCTTGTTTTTTCCTTTTTGCCTGCAACCCTTGTTTTTTTTTCTTTTGTTTTGTTTTTTTATTGTTTCCTAACGTTCGCTGAACGGGCGTTCGACGAACGGCCTTGAGTTCGTCGAACGTTCCTGCGTTCGACGAACGGTCTGTCGCTCGTCGAACGGGCGTTCGACGAACAGCCTTGAGTTCGTCGAACGTTCCTGCGTTCGACGAATGGTCTGTCGCTCGTCGAACGGGCGTTCGACCAAGGGCCTTGAGTTCGTCGAACGTTCTTGCGTTCGACGAATGATCTTGCATTTGTCGAACGGGCGTTCGACGAACGGCCTGATTTTCTCTGCTTTTAAATTTCCTGAGAATTTTGTTTTCTCTGCCTTTTATTCTCGAGAACCCTTTGACCTTAGCCCTCGACTTCTCGAGAAATGGTTGATCTTAGCCCTTGATCTCTAGAGAACCATTTGTTTTTTTTTTTGCGTCCTCGATTTCTCGAAACTGTAGGTTCTTAGCTTTTGATTCCTCGAGTATTGCCCTTTTGTTTCTTAGTGTTTGTGCTGTGTCTCCGATTACTTCTCCTCTTTGAAACTTCGTACCCGTTGCGGTTAGATAACTTATTTCTTCTCTTATGCATCGTCTTATGCAGTGTTTACTCCATTTGTGACTCTATCCTTGGGGTATCCTGGTGAGTGT
Organism: Dactylorhiza incarnata; assembly: GCA_033032865.1. NCBI lineage: Eukaryota > Viridiplantae > Streptophyta > Magnoliopsida > Asparagales > Orchidaceae > Dactylorhiza > Dactylorhiza incarnata. Next base: position 4,183,151 of record JAWHQI010000218.1, on the reverse strand, counting down.
TTTTCTCGGGCTTCGTCCCATGCTGTAATTAAAGGAATTAATTACTAAGACCATTGCCTTTGTCCTTGCACAGTGGGTTGTGTTTTGGGGGGGGGGGCGGTGGGGAGTGTTGTAGCCTTGCACGGTGGCCATTTTAGTGGTGAACTGCAGGCTTGGCCTGTGGTCCCGTGGGCAGTGTTTGGGTGGTTGGGGATAGAAACCCCCACCCATTTTTGGCTTTGGGTGGCAAGGGATAAAGGACCGCCACCGTTTAATTTGAGCTGACCAGTCTCTTTAAATAAATTTAACAAGATAAATGAACTTTGCTTGTTTCTCTTTATGGTATTTGGTGAACTTGGTGCTTTGTTTAGTTCTTTGATTTGAGCTTCTCTTTCGGTAAATATGGTTTGGGTTGGTACCCCTTATGCCTTATTTACTTTTCTGCTTGTTTTCTGCCACTTGTAATTCCTTGCTGAGGCGTTCATTGTTTTATTGAATGCCTAAGGTTCAGAGCCTTAGCTGCTAGTGGTGTCGCCCGAAGTCTTCAGGAGTTTTAGTTGTTATTTTACCCTGCTGCTGCGAGGTAGTTGTTGTTAGTTTTCCTCTTATGTTCAGACATGCTAGTTTAGAGCCAACGGGTTAGTGTCAGGTTGTTGACGCCCATTGTGCCCTTTTGATACTGTATAGTTTACTTGCTAGTTAAATGCTACTACTTTTTAGATCTTGTGTATCTTGCTCTCTGGGAATGATTTATGTCTAGGTGCATCATAGTTATAAAATGATTTTTCTTTCATCCTCATTGCATTCTTTTTAACAGAAATCCTTATCTTTAAAGTCGCCTAAAGATATTTTCTATACATATACTATGCCTAGATATGTGCATATCATTTACTTTATGTCCTGTCATCACATGCATGTAGGACCTTAAGTGAATTAAATCAAGTTTTTTCCGCTGCAATTACATATATTTTCTCGGTGGACTAGTTGATCCACGAACTGAGAGACACAGTTCTTAGCCCCAAACCTAATAAATGAGTTCAAATGATGATCTATCATGTAAACATGTTTTGATTAAATAAGTAATAGGTTTCCGCCTGAGCGTCTGCAGTTGTCTCCTGCATGACGTGGCATCATGACGCATATTTTCTCTTACTCTGATATTCCTAAATTTGGAGAAAATGCGGGTTGTGACAGTTGGTATCAGAGGCAGGTTGTTTGACAAGTCGGTCGGGCAACAAATTTTGATTTAGTATAGTTGTTTTGGTTTCATTGCATACACACACCGATGTGTCATCAGTACGTCTTGGCCAAAGCATGAACACTGTACTCATAGCATGATAAGAAGTATACAGAGCATATTATGTAGTATGGGATGCATAATATGTGTCTGCATATGGATCCACCTTAGGTGGCAACATGTGACGGTTATGTAGTATGAGATGCATAACCATCATCACATGGATGCCCATTAGAACATTTTCTTTTTCGTTACATGCAATATTATGTAGTATGGGATGCATAATATTTCATGTGTACGCCGCTCATAACATGCAATAAGGACTTTATTAGAATGCATAGCACAACATACATTACATAGAATTACATAAGCACACGTGCGAAGTTAAAGACTTATATGATGACACATGTACACCCATGATTTCAAAATGAATAGAGAATTCATGCATTCATGACCCTTGCACATGAGTGAGGATGGGTGATGTAGTATCATCCCCAAATATAGCATAACATCATGAAAATCCCAGAGCAAGGTGGTAGCAATGGCAAGTATCTGTACATGTATGTTCTGAACCAAGTAGTGTAGTTCTAGTGTAAGGTTAAGTTTTAATTATAGGTTTATGCGTATTAGCAGAGATGGAGCGCAAGCGTGTCGCGACTAGATCGACTCCCCAATCTGAGGGCGAGACTTCGTGTGCGCTGAGTGAAGCCGTGATTGAGAGTTTGCAACAAAGTATTGAGGCTCTGTCTAGGCAGTTGGTTGCGATGCAATCGCGGATTCAGTCGTTGTTGTTTGCAGCTGCTGTGCAGCAGCCTAGGGTATAGGACCCAGTAGTGGGTCAGGCTGTACCTATTCCTCCCGCTCCTCTGGTGCCTCCAGTTCTACTGCCACCAGAGATGAACGTTATATCGCACTTTCAACGATTAGGACCCCATACGTTTGGCGGAAGAGTTGATTTCATGGATTTGGATGACTGGTTCGTTGCCATCGAAGATATTTTTAAGTACTAGGGAATCTCTGCGGGACAAAAGATGATGGTCACCGCTTACCAGCTGAAGGGACTTGATAAGAGCTGGTGGATCAGGGAAAGGGAGAACCTCGTAGAGGGGTGTTCGTGGGAGTCATTTAAGGCGGTGTTGTTAAAGAAATTTCTGTCGTCGGTCGTTTAAGACCGTTTGATGAATGAGTTTCTACACCTGAAGTAGAGGCAACTCACAGTTAGTGAGTATGTGGTTGAGTTCAGAAAGTTGAGCAGTTTTGCTCCAGGCTTAGTAGCTTCTTAGGAAGGAAGAGTGAAGAGATTCCTGGGAGGACTTCGAAGTGATTTTCAACCGTTAGCTGGTGCTGGTAGATTAGAGAACTATGCCGAGGCAGTGGATGTTGCTTTGAAAGTTGAGGATATCGACAACGCCAGGATTAGAGGCGCGTTGATGAGAAAGGGCAAGAGAAAGGTCGAAGAGGGGGAAATCCCCAAGGTATCTAACCCTGCTTCAAAGAAAGTTAGTGGAGAAGTTTGCAGTTTCTGTTGCCGCCCGGGCCATCCAGTTGAGAAGTGTTTCAAGAGAAAAGGAGTTCAGAAGAAGCAGCGAGTGCTGCAGATCCAGGGCACTCCTAATGGAGAGGTACTCTGCCTGTGGTGCAAGCAGAAGGGGCATGATGCGGCCCAGTGTTGGACCAAAGATAAAGTCTGCTTCCAGTGCAGACAGAAGGGGCACATGGAGTTTCCCACTAGTTCAACCCCCGTTGCAGCCAGTTCCGCTTCGAGCCTTGCCGCCGCCGCAGCATCAGGATAAAGGAAGAGGAAAGTTGAACGTGTTAACCCAGAAGCAAGCACATTCTTCGACCCAAGTGATCGCAGGTTAGACCTTAAGCCAACTGTTAAGTTTTGATTCCTTTTTCGTTGTATTAGACTGGTTTCTTTTCTGCGCTTTTAGGGAGATTTAAGGTAAATAATCGTTGGGCGCGTGTTCTATTCGATTCGGGTGCTACCCATTCGTTCGTAGCAAGGGCTTTCGTCAAGCGTCACTGTTTGACCCCTGAGCGGGGCAATGATTCATTCCTCGTTAAGTTCCCTTCTGGTGATTTGGTATCTTCGAACCAGTGCGTCCAAAGTTGCCCCATTCTCTTAGGAGATTTCTTGGATGTTGTTGATCTCAAGGTGTTGAACCTAGAAGACTTTAATGTGATATTGGGTATGGACTGGTTGTCCAGTTATGATGCGGTCATCCGATGCAAGGAAAAGCTTCTGGACTTTGTGATGGACAACGGTCATCCCATGAGCATTTTTGGGTCTCCATGCCAGTGTTCCCCGATAATTTCTGCGGTATGTGCTCGGAAACTGTTAATTTCCGATTGTTTGGCTTACCTTATTTCTGTAGTAGAAACTGTTACTGGTTCGTCGTGTATTAAGGGTGTTCCGGTGGTACGAGAGTTTCCCGATGTCTTTCCCGTCAGTCTTCCTGGCCTTAAGCCTTATAGAGATGTGGAGTTCGTTATTTATCTTGATCCTGGTACTCATCCTATCGCTAAGGCACCGTACCGTATGGCCCCGCGTGAGTTAGAAGAGTTGCGAACTCAGTTAGATGAGTTACTACAGTGTGGTTTTATTAGGCCAAGTTCTTCGCCCTAGGGTGCTCCAGTTTTGTTCGTGAAAAAGAAGGAAGGTTCTATGAGGTTGTGCAAAGATTATAGAGAATTAAACAAAGTGACCATCAAGAATAGGTATCTGTTGCCGAGGATAGATGATCTGTTTGATCAGTTGCGTGGTAGCACAGTGTTTTCAAAGATTAACCTTCGATCAGGCTACCATCAGTTGAGGATCCGTGAGTCGGACGCTCCCCGGACTGCCTTTCGTTCCCGTTATGGTCATTTTGAGTTTTTGGTTATGTCTTTTGGCTTGACGAATGCACCCTCTGCGTTTATGGACATGATGAACCGCGTGTTCAAGGATTTTCTGGACCATTTTATTGTGGTATTCATCGATGATGTGCTGGTTTATTCTAGAAGTGCTGAGGAGCATGCTACGCATTTGCGCTTAGTATTGTCTACTCTTAGAGAGCAAGTTGTATGCTAAGCTGAGTAAGTGTGAGTTCTGGCTTCCTCAGGTTATCCTTCCTAGGTCATGCGGTGAACAAGGATGGAATTACTGTAGAACCTGCTAAGATTTCTGCTGTGTTGGATTGGAAGACGCCTTCAACGCCTAAGGAGATAAGGAGTTTCTTAGGGTTGGCTGGGTACTACAGAAGTTTTGTTCAAGGATTCTCAGTGCTGTCGGCACCTTTAACTAAGCTTACCCAGACGATTACAACTTTTGTTTGGAGCGATAAGTGCGAAGAAGCCTTTCAGGAATTAATGAGGCGTTTGTGTAGTGCTCCTGTGTTGGAATTGCCGATCGAAGGAATAGATTATGCTGTGTATGTGGACGCATCTCACATTGGACTAGGGTGTGTTTTGATGCAAGAAGGAAAGGTGAGATTGCCTATGGGTCTAGACAATTAAAAGTTCATGAAAAGAATTACCCTACGCATGACTTTGAATTTGCTGCAGTGATTTATGCTTTAAATCTTTGGAGACATCTATTATATGGAGTGTCATGCAAGTTTTATACGGACCACAAGAGTCTGAAGTATGTCTTTACCCAGAAAGAGCTGTATTTGCGCCAGCGCAGGTGATTGGAGTATGTTGCGGATTATGAGGTTGATATCCTGTATCATCAGGTTAAGGCTAATGTGGTGGTCGATGCCCTGAGTAGAAAGACCGCGCATGTCTTCGACCTTTCTGTGCAGGCCTTGGTAGAGGATTTTATGTTGATGGATATTTCAATCGGTAGTTGTACCGCGCCTTCGAGCTTAGAGGCTGAAGAGCCTTCTTGGATTACCCTTATGAGATTGCATCAGAAGGAAGATCCTGACTTGCAGCATCTTCGAGGCAGGACTGAAAAAAGGGGAATTACCAGATTTTTCGATCGATGATAAAGATACTTTGGAGTACCGAGGTTGATATTGTATTCCCACGTCGGAAGATATTCGAGCAAAGATCTGTAGTGAAGCGCATGACTCAAGTGTTTCCTATCATCCTGGTTCCACGAAAATGTACAAAGACCTGAAGCAGATTGTTTGATGGTCAGACATAAAGTGTAAATCAAATTTTGGAAGATATGATAAGGTGCTATATTTTAGATCATGGTGGAGCTTGGGATACGCGTCTTGGATTGATGGAATTTGCCTATAATAATAGTTATCAGGTGAGTTTGCAAATGGCCCCCTTTGAGGCTTTGTATGTGAGGCGTTGCCGAACTCCCCTGGTTTTGGGCCGAGTCTGGTGAGAGTCTGTTGTTAGGCCGAGAGGCTTTGGAAGAGGTTTTGGGCCGAGGTTGGCGAGAAGCTTCGTATTGCTCAGGAGCGGTATGAGAAGTATGCTGATCGGAGAAGGGTGGATCTTGAGTTTGTCGTTGGAGACTTAGTGTTCTTGAAAGTTTCTCTGATGTCGGGCGTTAAGAGATTTTGAAGGAACCACAAGTTGGACTCCCGGTATGTGGGACCTTTCCATATAGTTGAGCGCATCAGAGTGTCAGCTTATAGATTGGATTTGCCTGCTTCCTTCCCTAATGTTCACGATGTGTTTAATGTGAGCCAGCTGAGGAAGTGTCTGCGTAGTGAACGGCTTGTTCTTGATTCAGTGCCCATTTTGAAGCCCAATCTTTCATTTGTTGAAGAGCCTGTCTGAATCTTGGAGACTCAGGAGCGTGTGTTGCGGAGGAAGACGATCCCGGTGGTTAAGGTTCTTTGGAAGAATCAGGGTGTCGAAAGCGCAACATGGGAGCTGGAGTCTGCCATGAGAGAGACTCATCCTAGCCTCTTCTCTTAGATTTCAGGTAAATCTTCAGTCAGGTAACCTTTGGATTTGATTTTCTGTATCTTTCTTGATCTTTGGATTTCAAGTTTCGGTACGAAACTTCTTTTTAGGGGGAGTGACTATAACGCCCCTGATTTTTGATAATTATTTACGTGGCCGCTGTGACGTAATTTTGGCGTAAGGGAGTTACGGCAGCTCCTCAGGTTTAGTTTTGGGCCTTAGCTTAGTTAAAGTATGTAATTTAGATCGAGCGTGCGAGATTTCGCGTCGTTTCGAGTTGCAGAGAAGATTTTGTGTAGTTTTCAAGACTTTAGCTTCGGGAAGCTTTATCTCGAGTTTGGCTCGTCGGAATGGAATTTTGACTTCGCCGTTGGATTCGTAGCGCCGATTTTCAGTTTAGGTGCGATTTTCATAAAAATTCGAGGTGTTTTGCTCATCCTCGCTCTTTGAGTAAAAGGGGAGAATTATTTAATTATTTAAATATGGAATTTAGAGTTATATAAATACCAAAAATTCTCTCCCAATTCTTCTTCTTCCTTTGTCGAACCAAACCAACCGCCGAGCGAGAGAGGCGAGAGCGGAGTGTCATGGAGCTTCCGGTCGGCGATTCGAAGGCCGTAGTGGTCGGAATCGCATTTGGAGAGTAGATTTGGAAAGCTCTCGGCGAGATCTTCGTTCTAGTGGTAAGCTTTTCCCGTTTAATGGAATTTTTGGAGTTAAGGTAGTGACCTAACCCACTTTTTTGGTCCTTTTTGGTCCGAAAAGTTTCAGGTTGTTGTACTTGAGTGAGTTCCTTGCCGATCCATAGCTTTGGAGCGAAGAACTTCGAGTTTTCGCAAGGATAAGGCAAGTGTCTATCATTTTTCTCCTTCCTTCTGGATTGTTGAAGCACTCTTCCTTTCCTTGGTTATGAGTTATGGCTGTGTTTATAGCTTGTACCTTGAGCGCATGTATGATAGTTAACATACCTGGAGTTGCCCTGGTTTCTCTTCGCCTACAGCCTTGGATTTTCTCGAGAAATCAGCCTTGGATTTCTCAAGAAATCAGCCTTGAAACTTTTTTGCTTGCAGCCTTGGATTTCTCGAGAACTCAGCCTTGGATCCCTCGAGAAATAGGTCTTGTTTTTCCTTTTTGCCTGCAGCCCTTGTTTTTTTTTTCTTTTGTTTTTTTTTCTTTTGTTTCCTGACGTTCGCCGAACGGGCGTTCGCCGAACGGCCTTGAGTTCGTCGAACGTTCCTGCGTTCGACGAACGGTCTGTCACTTGTCGAACAGGCATTTGACGAACGGCCTTGAGTTCGTCGAACGTTCCTGCGTTCGACGAACGGTCTGTCGCTCGTCGAACAGGCGTTCGACGAACGGCCTTGATTTCGTCGAACGTTCCTGCGTTCGACGAGCGGTCTGTCGCTCATCGAACGGGCGTTCGACGAAAGGCCTTGAGTTCGTCGAACGTTCTTGCGTTCGTCGACCGGGCGTTCGACGAACGGCCTAATTTTCTCTGCTTTTAAATTTCCTGAGAAATTGTTTTCTCTGCCTTTTATTCTCGAGAACCCTTTGACCTTAGCCCTCGACTTCTCGAGAAATGGTTGATCTTAGCCCTTGATCTCTCGAGAACCATTTGTTTTTTTTTTTGTGTCCTCGATTTCTCGAGAGCTGTAGGTTCTTAGCTTTTGATTCCTCGAGTATTGCACTTTTGTTTCTTAGTGTTTGAGTTGTGCCTCCGATTACTTCTCCTCTTTGAAACTTCGTCCCCATTGCGGTTAGATAACTTCTGTCTTCTCTTATGCATCGTCTTATGTAGTGTTTACTCCATTTGTGACTCTATCCTTGGGGTATCCTGGTGAGTGTTTTTCTCGGGCTTCGTCCCATGCCGTAATTAAAGAAATTAATTAATAAGACCATTGCCTTTGTCCTTGCACGGTGGGCCGTGTTTTGGTGGGGCAGTGGGGAGTGTTGTAGCCTTGCACGGTGGCAATTTTAGTGGTGAACCGCAGGCTTGGCATGTGGTCCCGTGGGCCGTGTTTGGGTGGTTGGGGATAGAAACCCCCACCAGTTTTTGGCTTTGGGTGGCAGTGGATAAAGGACCGCCCCCGTTTAATTTGAGTTGATCAGTCTCTTTAAATAAATTTAACAAGATAAATGAACTTTGATTGTTCCTCTTTATGGTATTTGGTGCACTTGGTGCTTTGCTTAGTTCTTTGTTTGGAGCTTCTCTTTCGGTAAAAATGGTTTGGGTTGGTACCCCTTATGCCTTATTTACTTTTCTGCTTGTTTTCTGCCACTTGTAATTCCTTGCTGAGGTGTTCTTTGTTTTATTGAATGCCTCAGGTTCAGAGCCATAGCTGCTAGTGGTGTAGCCCGGAGACTTCGGGAGTTTTAGCTGTTGTTTTACCCCGCTACTGCGAGGTAGTTGTTGTTAGTTTTCCTCTTGTGTTTAGACATGCTAGTTTGGAGCCAACGGGTTAGTGTCAGGTTGTTGACGCCCGTTGTGCCCTTTTGATACTTTATAGTTTACTTGCCAGTTAAATGCTACTACTTTTTAGATCTTGTGTATCTTGCTCTCTAGGAATGATTTATGTCTAGGTGCATTATAGTTATAAAATGGTTTTTCTTTCATCCTCATTGCATTCATTTTAACAGAAATCCTTATCTTTAAAGTCGCCTAAAGATATTTTCTATATATATACTACGCCTAGATATGTGCATATCATTTACTTTATGTCTTGTCATCACGTGCATGTAGGACCTTAAGTGAATTAAATCAAGTATTTTCTGCTGCAATTACATATATTTTCTCGGTGGACTAGTTGATCCACGAACTGAGAGACACAGTTCTTAGCCCAAAACGTAATAAATGAGTTCAAATGATGATCTATCATGTAAACATGTTTTGATTAAATAAGTAATAGGTTTCCGCCTGAGCGTCTGCAGTTGTCTCCTGCATGACGTGGCATCATAACGCGTATTTTCTCTTACTCTGATATTCCTAAATTTGGAGAAAATGCGGGTTGTGATAGATTTGGCCGAATCCAGCATACTACTAGATAGGTGAAGGGGGACAGTGGAGTACCCACACTAGGGAACCACTATAAATATTGGAGTGTCAAGTTATCACCATGGCTCCTTTGATATACCCCTGTGTGTGTCAAGTTATCACCATGGCTCCTGTGATGTACCCCTAGGTGTGCTTCCTTGATGTACCCCTGGGTGTGTCAAGTTATCACCATGGCTCCTGGAGAAAACTACAAAAAGTTAAGCTCCATGAAGAAGGAAAGAAGATCTAATATCAAGATGTTCAGATCTCAAATTGAGCTGCTTCTGCTCCTCATACTCTGAAGAAGAAGCATATATGGGGCTAATTATAAAAGAAATAAGAGCACCCACTACTCTCTCAGATAGTGAGTCTGAGGATGAAGGTTTCTCTATAGCTAGAAGAGGGATAAGAGCACCTCTTACTCTCTCAGACAGTGAATCTGAGGATGAGTAGTTCTATCGGCTTGTAGCCCTATCTAATTAAGAAGATCAGGATGATTCACATCCTGCTCAGGTATGCACTCCTCACACATTTTCATTACATGCTTTATTTGAAAGGGCCAAGAGTGCATCAGATGATTTCTCATCATCTGATGGTGAAGCAGAAGACTGCTCATCATGCAACAAGAGGACCACACTGATTTAATGGAACAATATGTTATTCTCTTGGAAGCTCTTAAAAAAGAGCAAGATGTTGGTCAAATCTCAAGATGAGGAAATAAGAATCTTCAAGCCTTTCAGATCTCAAATTGATGAGAAGACCAAGGTAGTGACTAGATTGTCCAATGAGCTTATCCTACTTCAGAAGTGGTCTGAAGCTCAGGATAGGACAATTAAATCTCTAGAAAACAAGCTTATCTTAGAAAGAAGGCTTGTGGCTATCTTTTCTAAGCCCAAAACTGTTCTCCCTATTATAGATAGCTTCTCCAATCAATATAGATGAGGACCAAGCTATAATAATGAATTTGGAGAGACTTTCCAAGCTAGAATTGTCTTCCAAAAGGTTGTCTCTCCACAAGCACCATCAGCCAAAGAGTAGGAAAAAGCTTTACCACAAAAGCCTATTCCTAAAGTAAGATCATTGAATCTGCAGGAAATTCCCAAGTCAATGCACAATCACATGATGAGGAGAAATGCTTACTGTAAAGCAGCCTGCTCTTCCTGTCACCTGCCCTCCATTCAGACGGTGACTAAGAAAAGGAGGTATAATAAATATGATTGTTGGTGCTGTGGCAAGGTTGGGCACTTTGCTACAGACTGTTGGTTCAACCCAACCGTGCCTAGAGCAAGGTATGAGAAGCTTGTCAGTAGTTTAGTTGTCAAGCTTCCAGTAGTTAAGGCTAACAAGAACCTAGGACGAAAATTCATTTGGGTTCCTAAGGAATATTATTCTTTGTCTTGTAGGTCTGTCCAATGGCCAACCAAAGGTAAATGTGGTTGTTGGATAATTGATGATCTAAGCATAAGTCTGGATTAAGAAGCATTCTATTAAAGAAAAATATTATTTTTTTAACAAATATATTGGATCAATACAGTAATTCTGCCAACCCAGGTACGCGCCCCTTCACATTCTAAAGTAAGACATATATAAATAGGTCACATGTTTAGAAATAGAGTAGAACCCACATTTGCTCTAAGCCATCACGATGAGTTCTCGCGATGCTGAATCTATGCAAACTCGACGATTCTAAGGAAATGACACCCATGAAGAATGACAACACATACAATAATGGATGTGAGCTGGTGTGCAATAGTTTCATCAACGCTGATGAGGAGATTAAGTCAGTGATCGGGCAAATTGACGTCGTAGGGCTATAATACGTGCTTTTAGATCCAACTTTCATCATGCATAGAGAACTTCTGGAATTCTATGCAGAGCCAAAGATGAGTACCTATGGAAATACTATTAAAACTAGGGTTGGAAATACCTTATTAAGAGAAATGACAAAAGGGCTCTCCAAGGTGCATCATCTACATAGATTTTCAGGAGATGAGATAGAGGACGAGATCTCGAAGGAAGACCTTTCGATAGCAAAAAGGTGGTGCAACCACACAGCACAATTACATGGTACCTTGAAAAAGGCTGGCCTCAATATAAAAGGAAAGCTTTTGCCAGATATTGTTGGCATAGAACTGATATGCAAACCTGGATCTCACGACAGAATATCCAAGGACAAGTTTAAGATAATGACCAGAATAGTTCTTTGCATTGAAATTGACTGGACTCAGTTACTTTTCAAAAAGATCCCGGGAAGCCTCCAAGCACCAAACTTTGGAAGATTCCTTTCCCTTTATCTAATTAAACTCTTCAGCTGAATGAAAAGATGGGATCATCCTGCATCACATGAAGAAGATAGACCTGAAGATTTTGGGAGGTGAGAGAAAGTCATCCCTAAAACTATAAGGAAAGGGAAGAGATCACTGAAAGTGAAGACAATTCATCCACAGAAGGCAATAACATACCAAATCCAGAACCACGGTCAGAGGCCTTGGTTGATACTTTTACAATTCCTGAAGACTCTTTTGCTAGGCAGAGAAGTGCAATAATTGAGAGCTGAGACTCATGCTGAGTTCTCAGCCCAAGAGACAATGTTGCATGTCAAGGGTGTGGCTGCTGTTAAGGGGGAGTCTCAAATAGAATTCCCTTCCCCAGAGGTTGAGGAAGCAACTCACACTGAGGCTATTGTCCAAGAAGACCTATGAAGTGTGAAGTTTTTCGAAGATCTAGGAGTGAGCAGGAATCGTACAACTTAAATTTATAGCCAACAACCAGAAGCACATGGAGCAAAGCAAACTATATTGATAATAACAGAAATCTTCATTACAGAGCGAGGTATACATGGCAAGACATGATTTCGCCAGTACACAAAACCAAAAGGAAAATACAATGCTGAAGAAAGATAACTGGCGGTCTGAGCACTGAGACCGCCTGACCGCGCAACCTGGGTGTTCGCGCGACTAGAAAAGGAGACCGTGCGAACAGACTGCCGACGACTTGATCAACACCACAGAAACTCTGCGACCTCCCAAACTCCACTGATTCTCCCGAACTCCAGCAACCCGCACTGCAATCCGCAAGACCGCACGAACACCTTAGAAGAAGAGGTGACCGCTGCTGTCCGCACAATCCGCAGAAGCTGCACACAAGAAGTTCAATCAGCAAACTGGCCGGTCACAAAAAATGAGACCGCGAGAACTAGGCGTGAGTTCAGCTTAAACTTGGTGCGATAATTTTGCTGCTACAGTGGCTCCTATTTATAGGCATGGGACCATATCCAGTCACCACCCAATGAGATAGAGTCACCACCCTGACCGCGCGGCCAAGACTGGACAACCCGCGCGGTCAGCAGAAGATCGCTCTGCGCCTTGTGAGCTCGCCGACTTCAACCCGGACCAGGAGATCGCCACTCCTCCAAGAAGCCGCGCGATCATGACAACCCGCACGGTCATGACGCCCACCACCAGTGTTCGCATATACGAGACCTCCTCTAGAGACCGCTAACACAGAGAGGAGACCGCGCGACTAAGAGAGCCTTAGACCGCGCGCACCAATAAGAACCCGGACAGTCACCAGATCAGACTTCCAGATACCAGAACACCAACCCTGTGTGGTCAACAGCTTAACCCGCACAGTACTGAAAACAGCTCGCCATGCGGTCACAAGAACCAGACCGCGCGCCCTCACCAAACTGTATACCAGCTCGTCACGCGGTCATAAGAACCAGACCGCGCAGCCTCACCTCAGCAACCTTGGACAGAAGGAACGGCGGTCAGGACGAATAAGTTGCGGCAAGACCATACCGCAAAAGGAGACCGCAAGACCGTGCGGTTAGACCAGACCGCGCAGTCACCTCCCAGACCGCCAACGTCATAATTCAACATTTTCAACAGGAAGATGTAAGATGGATGCTGAGAATACTGTCCTTGATAAGGGAAGTATTGAGCTAGATAATTTGTACACAGATCTCATTTTGATTCCAGATAAAGAAACTGAAGATGCTCATCAAAGACATGATTCCCCAAATAATCCACTTGATGATGAGATCACAGTTGGTGTGGGTGAAGACTGTCACAACCCGTATTTTCCCGAAATATATTATAATATCAGAGTAAAGGGAAAAACACGCGTCGTGATGCCACGTCCAGTAGAGGACAACTACGGACGTTCAGGCGAGCAATCAAACGAACTTCTTCACAAAAAAATGTGAATTTATAAAAGAATTATCTTTTAAGATTATTTTCATTAGATTAGGAAGCCGTGTCCCTCGGCCCTGCGGTTTATCTAGCCGCTCCTTATAAAAGACAAGCATACGCAGCGGAAGAAAATAAGTCCACTTTATACCTAACGGCGCTGAAGACCAGAGACGTCTCCAGGGCGATCGCCGATCTACATTTAGTATATAATAAAGAAATATCATTATATTCTGTTTTACGATTTGCAAATAAGTGATACTTAATAGTAATGCAACAAACAGTTAAAAGGTTAACTTTTTATAATGCCAAAAGAACTGCATTAATAATCAGCAAAATCGGCTTTTCCCAGAGTGTACATATACAAATAACCAAGTAGCAGTAAAGGAAAACTAGCAGTAGTAGCAGCAAGTAAACCAAACAACAAGTCGTACGGGCGTCAACATCTGACACGAACCCGCAGGCGAACAAGCAACAGGCAAAAGACAAGCTACAACAAAAAGGAGCTGAATCCTTACCCACAAGAGAGGGAAGGCCTCGACAACGAACAGTATGACCCCGCTCGAACTCTGGCGGCAGCTACAAACCTGAACCTGAGGCATTCATAAGAAAAGAATGCCTCAGCCCAAAGGGTGCAAGAAAACTCTTCTTTTTTGTAACGGCCCAGGCCCATCTAGTCCTGGAGCCATTAAGCGCTGGCCCGACAAGTCCGAGCGCCCGGGCTGCAGCCCGCTTAGCACACCCCAACCCTTCTCTGAGCCTGTTTCTCAGCTACAGCGGGGTGTTGGTAGTGGGGATCGATAACAGCCCAGGCCCATCTAGTCCTGGACTGTTAAGCGCCGGCCCGACAAGTCCGAGCGCCCGAGCTGCAGCCCGCTTAGCACACCCCAACCCTTCTCTGAGCCTGTTTCTCAGCTACAGCGGGGTGTTGGTAACGGGGATCGAAGACCCGACCTACCCTTGATGAGCCTCTTCAAACAGGACTCCTATTTGCCTTAACCCTATTTAGAGAGAAATTCTATCAGTATTTAATCATCTCAATAAAGCATTTATATAGAGAAGAATTATGCTAAGTAATCAGAAGAAGATAGAATAAGAAATTATATAAATAACTTTCATGTTCAGTTGACTAATCAGCATTTAAGTATAGACAATTGTTAAAATAGAGTAGATCATCATTGTTCAGGGGTAGGAGGAGTTTTTCTTTTTCTAGTGAATACTTTTGTGGGTTGCTCCTTCTCAGCATCAGGTGATTCCCTCAGCTCCCCCCGAGTCTCAGCAATTTGCTCCCCCTGAGTCAAAGTATTTTGCTCCCACTGGGATGGACCTTCCTTTGAGCCTTTTGCTTCTTCTTCAATTTCTCTTTCATCTCCAGTTTCAGGTATACCAGCATCTGGCTCCCCCTGAGCTTCAGCTTCCTCTTCAGCTTCATTCTCTGCTCTACTTGCCTCCCCTTGTAATAGATCCACTTGTAGTGCAACTTCTCTTGCTATAATCAGTACATTTTATATCTGCTCTTCAGTATGTAGCTCTGGTACTACTTCATTCCCAATGGTCTTGAGTAGAGCTAAACTGTCAGATTTTGAAGAATGAGGGGTTTTGTGAGAGGGAGTTTTGTGGCTGGAGAGCTGCTCTTCATCTAACTTCTCCCCCTTCTTGACCTTCTTAGCCAAGGAGGTGAAGAAAGACTTGGTGACCCTATATAAAGAGAAATAGGATTTCAGGTTTTGCACAGAGGCATTGACCCCATCTATTTGGGTTTGCATGTGCATGATGGAGGAGTGAATTTGAGAGCAGTGTCCATCCAGCAAGTCCTGAAACTTTTGGGCTACTGACTGGATACACTGGGTGATGAGGTTATCAGTGGATGGAGATGGTTCATGTTGTGTTGGAGGAGGAGGAGACAATGGAGGAGGATATAATGGTGGAGGTGTATGTGATGAAGGTGGAGAAGGGACTGTATTATTTGGATGAGGTGTATTTGATGGAGGAGGTGGAGGAATAGATGAGGTGTGAGTTGGTATTTGGGAAGGTGTGGATGATGGTGGTACAGAAGAGATGTCTGTATGAAGAGGAGGAGAAGGTGAAGATGGATGAGCATGAGAGTTAGGAGGAGATGGAGTCCTTTCAAGAATGGAACCATGCTTGGGAATTTGCCTGGTTCATTTAGAGAAGAGGGCTATTGACATCCTTTTTCCAGGAGGGATAGGGGTTCCTTTTGACCTACATAGGTCAGGGAAGGAGTGGAAGAGTACTTGACTCATGATTCTCATATAGGCATTCTCTTTGTGAGAGTATTTGTAGCCTATCATTTTCAGCAGGCAGCTTGCCCAGTCTACCTTCTTCTTCAGCATAAGGGCCCCCATGATGTTCAGTTGCTGCTTGGGCACTGCATCA
The DNA here is from genome assembly GCA_033032865.1 of Dactylorhiza incarnata. NCBI lineage: Eukaryota > Viridiplantae > Streptophyta > Magnoliopsida > Asparagales > Orchidaceae > Dactylorhiza > Dactylorhiza incarnata. The sequence goes on along the minus strand of JAWHQI010000218.1, from coordinate 4,167,463 downwards.
TGGGCAGACATCTTACATAGTAATATTTTCCCTGCTATGTCTGCCAACAGTCTATACTCCTCATAGAAGTCTATTTTCTTCAGGTGGATTGGTCTATCTTTGGAGAACTTCATGGTGATTAACAAATTCTTTATTTCATCAGGGGTAAGCTCCATAGGTTCATCACTTGATAGGGGAATTATTTTAGTTATTCTTTAGAAAATGATTTGCTTTCAAAGATAATATTTGATTGTACCTGATGGTAGATCAAAGGTGGCCCTAATGTGTTCTGTAGAAATTGAGACAGGTGTCTCATGGATTGTTCCTTGGATTTCTCCTTGTTCAGATATCTGAACATGAGTCATGAGCTCTGTGAGTTCTGTCTCCAGGATCTTGCATCTTGTGGAGATGAGCTTGTCTAATCCAGCTTCAGTAAACAGAGCTATGATGCTCTTGTAATTTTTTGCGGCGGCTTGGAAAGATTTGAGGTCAATGTCAAAGCCTGAGTTGGTCTTAGGAGCCATTTTAGGTCAGTGAGAGAGAGGAAGAAATGGTTGGACTGAGGAGCAAGAAGGATGAAAGATGCAGAGGTCGTGAAAGTTTCTAACTGAAGATTCTATATAAGTCAGGTGAAATGTTGAAATGAGGCACAATTCGAGGCTTATTCGGTACAACAGTGGATGTGACTGAAAATATTTTAGTGTTGCCGCTCGTTTTCATGAAGTCGACGTTACGTCGAGTGGAATTCCACGCGAGTGTCAATATAGTCTGATTTGGGATGATATGGTTTCCTATCGACGTATGCGTCGATTGGAGTCGATGCATGCGTCGATTTTATTTATTGAACTGAGTTATCGACGGTGCGTCGAGTCGAAGTCGACGTGACTTTATTTGACAGATTCTGGGTTTTCCTGAGGGATTCTTTCTTCCTAATCCTAAAGTTTTCTGAGTTATCCTAGGACTAATTTTATGGGCAATTTGATTGATTATGCCAACACTGTTTGGCGTGGCCAATTTTATTGCAAATATAACACCTGATTTTCTTTTGACTAAGAAAATTTGAGTTTAGGGAGGAATATGGATGTTGATTTGGATAGAAATTTTGATTAGGATAGAAATTTTGGTTAGGATAGAAATTATGATTAGGATAGAAATTATGATCAGGATGAATGGGTCCTGAATGGGGGTTAAGATGGAAGGTTTTTGGAGGATGGAAGTGTTCTGTCTTTATGTTGCTCTGAGTTTGTATGCGTCGATATCTATTCGGCGTATGTTGATAGTTGCGTCGATTTATATTCGGTGCTTTCTCCATTCTGCGTTCACTTTTAGTCGAAGCATGGGAGAAGTTACGTCGGGTAGAAATCGACGCACTTTGGTGTAAGCGTCGATTAGAAATCGACGCAGGTTGATAAGAATTCGACGCATGTTTATTTCCTTTCTGAGGATATTTACCTAGGATTCCTTCATATGTAATGGGATTATTTTTATTAGAGATAGTGGTTGTCTCTGGATTTTCATGTGACCTCTCTCCTGTTGGATGATTCTCCCTAGTGAAGTGAATAGGATGTTTCCAGACAGATTTACTGGATGATTGAGGTTTGGGTTCTTCATTTGTGTTAAACTTTAGTTGTCTAAATCTGTTAGTGAGATTCTCAGAAATATTCTTGAGCTTCTGACTTCTCCCATTTAGAGAGTCTTCAAAGACTTTTGCCTTTGCTAGCTCATTTCTTAGTGTTAGATTTTCTGTATAGATTTTATCTAGTTCCTCCTCTGAGAGTCCCAGACTGAGCTCATAGTTTTATATTGTGTATTCATTTGTCTGAGATTGTTTAATTCATTTCTTAGTTCTTTTATTTCTTTTTCAGATTTGATTAGATCTAAACAGAATTCTTTGAAATTGTTTTTGAAATCAGTGGAAGAAAAATCTATATCATCAAATATATTTACCATAGATGTATCCTCAGACTTCTCAGTGGCCATCAAACAGGTTTCCTCTAGCTTGGCCTCTCCCTGATCATTGTCAGATGAGGTACTTTCTTCAGTTTCTGAATCACTCCATGATTGAGCAATGAAACCATTCTCCTTCTTCTTCTTCTTTTAGATCTGTTCTTCTTAGATCTTTCTTTTTGCTGATCTCTTTAGGACATTCAGGTGCAATGTGTCCAGGTTCCCTGCAAGAGTAACATATAATCTCATTATTAGGAGTTTTGTCATACCTGGTTCTTGAGTCCTCCTCCTGGATCCTTCTGTTTTGATCCACTTCTTGAACCTTCTGGCCAGTAGACTGATCAGCTCTTCATCATTTGTAGAGAGTTCACCTTCAGTAGCCTTCAAAGCAATGTTCTTTTCTTTTGAGAGTGGAGAAGCCTTTTCTTTCTCTTCTTTCTCAGCTCTTATTTTCAGCAGCTGTTCATAAGATCTTAATTTACCCAATAGGACATCTGTTGAGATTTCTGTTTGACCTCTTGAGTCTTTATTTGGCTAGATTCTTGAATCCCAAGAGCTAGGGAAGTAAGTCAGCAATTTTTCATTTATCTCAGTGAGAGATAAGTCCTTCTCAAGTGTTTTTAGCTCATTTATTATGAGGCTGAATCTGGAATACATGTCAGCAACACTTTCATTTTCTTTCTTCTGGAAGTTTTCATATTGAGAGATAAGTAATGCCTTTTTATCCTTCCTCTCATCAGCACTCCCTTCTACCATTTTGTTGAGAGCTTCCCATATTTCCTTAGCTGACTCATATTCAGCAATCTTTTGGAAGATTTCATCTGAGAGAGTTGAGACTAAGATATTCATAGCCTTGGCATCACATGCTTGAGCTTTCTTTTCTTCATCTGTCCATTCAGCCTTTGGAGCAAGTGTTTGTGTGTCCTTTCCACTTGAGTCCTTCTTGAATGGCTTGGGAGGACCTATCATGATAACATCAAATAATTCTCCATCAATAGAGTTTAGATAAATTTTAATTCTTGTTTTCCAAAGTGCAAACTTTTCAAGGTTGCAAATTGGTGGTCTGGTGGAAGAATAATCTTTGATTTGTGCCATGTGAAAAGATATAGTTTTCAATAATATATATATATATATAGGAGGTAGGATCTTTTTGATCAAGGAGTTATCCTTTTTAGATCAACCTAGCTCCGATACCAATTGAAAGTGCACAGTTAACCTCACTAGAATTCTCTAGAGGGGGGGTGAATAGAGATTAAAAATACTTTGTGCAATTATATATATATATATATGTGTAATAATCACAGATTTAATCTTTCCACACACCAACAAGAATTAAGCAAGTAAAGAAGAAAAATAACAAGTAGAAAATCGCAGCACAACACAAGTAAATATAGTGGTTCCCCAAACTTTGGGTAGTCCACTCTTCTACCCCCTTGGTAGGAATTCACTAACTTGCACTGAGTCTTTTGATAAGGAGACTCTTAGAACCAGACTGAGTCTTTTGATAAGGAGACTCTTAGAACCACTACAACTGAATTTTTTGAAGAGAGATTCTAAAAACTCTTTTACACAGTTTGAAAATGAAGTAAGAAAGAAAAGAAGAAGTAGAACAAGTAGAAGAATAGAAGACAATATATGTAAGAATGAATCTTCTTCCTAGCAAGAAGATTAGAAGCACAAGTATAGTGAATATGATCTCTCTTCTATAGTGAGAAAGAGATTTGTAAGCCTTTTCTCTCTTTTGTGAGAGCTTTCAGAATTTGCAGCAGAATGGCTTCAGAAGAAGGAGAAGATGAAGGCTTTTTCTTTTGCTGCAGCACACTATCTCTTTTCTCAACTTTCTCACTCTTCACTTGGGAGCTCTTCCTCTTTTTCAAAAGTATATGGTGGATCACTTCTTGTCATTCTCTGCCGACCTCCTTCTTATTTATAGCTCTGTTTAAAATATATTGCTAAAGGAGAATAATAAATTAGTAGACAGAGAATTAGAAAGAGATAAGAGTTTCCATAATTAATATTTCTGTAGAAGGAAATGAATTCATTCTGATTTCAAATAATATCCATAATAGTCTTAATCAAATTAGCCAAGAATCAAATAGAAGGAAATGCTGATTCAGAACGGCTATAAAAGAATAATATCATTCCATATAAATCAGATCTACAGAAAGAAGGAAAGAGATCTGGCGTGTTTTTGAATTACTTATAGATATCGACGTGCGTCGATTACTATTCGACGTAAACGTCGATTTCATCCTGGCTGGACGTCGAGAGGAGAATAAGGAAGGTGCGTCGACAAAGATGCGTCGACTTTATCAAATGCATCGACCAGAAATCAGAGGTACGTCGACTATGATTACGTCGAGTTCTTCTAAGAGTTACTTCGACTCATTCTGAGAGAAACGTCGACTATATTTCGACGTTGCGTCGAATACTATTCGACGCATATTTACTTAGCCCAACTTTTCATACTTAGAATTAATAATCTACTCAATTTTAGGGGTTAAGATAAATCATTTCCCCAACATAAATATTCCATATAGTTGAGATATTTATCGCAGGTGAAGATTTCGAAAGACTTGAAGAATTGCCTAAGTCCCAGATGGATCGCTGAGACATCATGTTCTGTGATCGAGATGTTGCTCATATCATCGAGATAGACCGAGATTTTTCGAAAAGCGATGTTCTCATTTAATGTCGTCGTCTAAGGGACCAATTAGCAGATGTCATTTAGGAATGGTCTTTTGACATTAAAGAGTGCTCATAATAGACTATTAGATGGCCTTGTCATATAAAAAGACAAAGTGTGTGCCTTAAATAATATAGAGAAAAGAATCAGAACACAGTATGACTGTAAGAAGAAGGAACTATTTTCTTGAGAACCATACACTCATACTCTCAGTTCTCTAAGTCCCAGTCAAGCATCACTGACTAATAAGTTGTGTTCCAAGAAGAAGAAGAGGATAGAAGAGAAGCTTTTGTGCATCAGTAAAAACTTTCTTAAAGTTTTCTCTTCAAGTCCAGATGCCATCTACATCAGGCTTCAGAAGAACTCTCCATATTATGTTTTGCTGTGTGGAGTGTTCTTCAATCCTCAAACAATATATTTTTTGTAGGACTCCTTAAGTCTGAGTTTAGGGTTCCTAGAACCTGAGGTAGGATCCTAAAAGGATCTGAGTTGTAGGACCTAGAGTTCCTGAGCTGTAGGGCCTTTGTGCCTGAGGTGTAGGATCTGTGAAAGTGATCTGAGTTTTGGGGGAGTTGGCAGAATCCAGCATACTGCTAGATAGGTGAAGGGGATAGTCGAGTAACCACACTGGGGAACCACTATTAATATTGGTGTGCTTCCTGTGATGTGTTTTATGGTTGTATCTTCTCAAGCTGATCAAGTCCGAAATTCTAAAAGACCAAAATAATCTTTAAAGCATATATTCACCCCCCCCCCCTAGGTAATTAGACAACACCCTTAACTAACAACACTGCAATCATCATCTGAGATAGAGTTATGCTTTCCCATAAGGCACATATTGGCCTCTTCATCGTTAATGGAGTTTGAAGCACATGATTCCTCAGAGGAGGAGTCATCCCATGTAGCTTCCTTTGGAACCTTCTTCTTCTCCTTCCCTTTGTGCCACGTTTCTATCACCTCTTTTAGATATTTTGGGCACTTTCTTCCACTACAAGATATAGACTTTACAACGACGTTTTTATTGCGACATTTTTTAAAGCGCCGCCGTTAGTTTTCAATTTAGCGATGATTTTTTTCAAAAACGTCACCAATACACAAATTTAGCATTGCCCACGGTTTTCATAAAAAACGTCAACATACATGTTTATCTTTTGTGACGATTATTTTTAAAACGTCATCAAAACATAAGATCTTATATCCAAGTATTAGCTACGGCGCGCTACCTATAATTTGTGGCAAAAAAGAAAGAATTAATCATTGTTTGGTTGATTCGTGATAAATAAGTTTGTATTAGACACAGTTACCTAATATGTGAATAATATTTTAGCCCTACTTTTTAAATAATATAGACAATTATTAACCGCAACCCATAAATGACTATCCACACAAAAATTAATATAAAACACATTCTCCCTTGGTTTTCTTTACTCGCAAACCACAAGTTCTCCCTTCGCGAAACTGATCAACTTTGTGTCGTAGCCCCTCTAAACACTAAAGGTCCCAGTCCCTATCGCACTTGTGTCGAAGGTCGCCATCCGGACTGTCCAACCGACGAATTTATATATATATTTCCTAAAAAGTTATATATATATGAGCATCTTCGCACGGGCTATGCCCGTACTCGATGCTCTCGGGCGGCCTTCAGCCACATCAATGCGGGCTTCACGGCGCTGGAGTGCGAGCGGCGAGGCATTGGTGATGTTCACGGGCAAAGCTCGTGCAATCGAGAGCAGTGAAGAAGGGGGCAACACGGGCTTTATGCGGGCAAAGCCCGCATTGATGGGACAGAAGACCGCCCGAGAGCATCGAGCACGGGCGTAGCCCGTGCGAAGATGCTCGTCTGTATCTATACTACTTTTAAAGATATATAATGATTAGACAAACATGTTAATTATATGAGACCTACTTAATTTGCATCCAGGTCATACCTATGATACATCGCACCATTCATCAACATCACGTGAACGCACATTTTCCCGCTCACAACACTTCATTTATGCGCTCTTCTAACTCTAACACCCCGCACATTTGCCCTTCTTCCTATTTCAAGCGGCTTTCCACCTACCGACTCCTAACCCTCCTCAAGCCTCGCGCTCCCGTTAGAGCAAGCCAGACCCCACTCCGGTAACCTATCTTCACGAGTAGATCCCACGTCTATAATATAATATAATAATAATAATATTTTAAAAAGAAATATGAAATGACTTTTAAAAGTCATGAATTTAAAAGACATTAAACTAATCATGACCCTCCATATAAATCTACGGTTTATACTTAAAAAAAAAAGGGTAATTATATTTGCAGGCCCTATATGGATATTTGCAGCCCAATTTTTACGAGTTATTACGCGCCTTTTGAAAATACTCTTTGTTAGGTGCATTTTTAGGAAAAGTGTTAAACATGAAAGTTGTAGATCTCGTCGAAATCTACAACTTTGATGTTGAACACTTTTTCTAAAAATGCACCTAACATTGCGTATTTTCAAAAGGCGCGAAAAATTTCACAATAGTCTCGCGCCTTTTGAAAATACGCAATGTTAGGTGCATTTTTAGGAAAAGTGTTCAACATCAAAGTTGTAGATTTCGACGAGATCTACAACTTTCATGTTGAACACTTTTCCTAAAAATGCACCTAACAAAGAGTATTTTCAAAAGACGCGTAATAACTCGTAAAAATTGGGCTGCAAATATCCATATAGGGCCTGCAAATATAACCACCCAAAAAAAACGCTCCGGCTTTTCAAATCCACGCCAACCTAAGTCTTCACACCCCTCTCCTCCCTTGAGCGGCTCCTCCTCTGCGAAAGCCCTAAAGATTCCTCATCTGTGCACCCTCCTCCATAGTACAGTGATCGCTCATCTCTGTATCAACAGATCCGCCTCCTCCTCCATCGACTTCTCGCTCAGCGGAAGTCCTCCGACCACGGTATGTTCGCTCCTTCACTATCACGCCATTTACACTCGACCGGTCTTCCCTATTTCTCCTAACTAATCCTCTAACCTATTTAACAGATCTGCCTCCTCTGCCATTGACTTTTCGCTGTCGCGCATCGGTCTCACCATCACCGGTCTTGCCTCCCTCGGTCTCACCGAAGCCGTTTCACTCGCAGGAACTGCCGATCAACGCTCTCCACTCCATCTCCGGCACCTGCAGCACACTGGCAACAGATCTTGCACGAAGAACCATCTCCATTAGGTATTTCTTCTTTTCTCAATTGTTACGGCTCATATTTCTTGCTCTTGCAGGAAGATCCATCTTCACGGTTGACAAAGAAATACCCTGCTTTGCTTTCGATTCTTCTTTTGTTTGGTCTTTGCTCTCAATGTGTTCTCATTGTATGAATTATTTTATGTCAATGTTAGAACTTTTATAAATCCATGCTTTTAATTCTCATTTTCTGCTTCCAGGAATCAACAATTTGATTAATTAATGCTCTCTATTTGCCCACACTCTACAACTGTATTTTCATGCAGTGAATGTGCTTGATGTTTTGCCCAAGTGTGATTTTGTTGGGTTGAGTTAGTTTGTGCAGGTTCTATTACACCTCTCCATTTTTAGAATTCATTTGTGTCCGAATGACCTTGCTTTTTTAAGTCATAATTTTACATGATAATGAGTTCTATTTTATATATAGCAATGTCCTGATGACCAATAGATAGCCAGCATGCCATATATGGTGACGTTTTCATATATGGTATGCATATATTAAATAGAACTGCATTATACCTACTATATATATGGTGTGCATATATTTCTTTTATCTACGAACATGTGTGTCTTGGATTTCCATTTAATCCAGGTTACAGATTATTTGGGTGCGTAGTATTTGGAGTACAATGGTTTTATTATGGTTTTAAAAAATTATGGTTTTAGGTGTTTTCTCCCTCATCCTTTTGCTATTTCAGGGACTGTGGTGGAGGTTAACCAGCTCGGGTTTGTTTGAAAGTTCTCAAACCCAAGAAAAACATTAATCTACTCTAATATCAGCTGCTCGTCGGTTCAGCCCTATCGGATTGGGTCGGGTTTTAACATCACAATCTTAGTTCAAGGGTTATTAGGCATGCAGTTAACTGGCAACAATATGCTTTAGGCTCCTCGCTGTACAACAACAAACAACACTCAAACCTTTAGGCTCCTCACTGTAACGAAGGAAAATACGGTTGTCTCCTTTTTGGACATAAGTAATAGAGCCAAATATCTTCATATGGTGCACAATTGGCTTCCTATTGTACCAAGCCTCATATGGAGTAAGATTAAATAATGCCTTAGCTTGAGATCTGTTAAGTATATATACAGAGCAATATACTCTCTCTGCCCAAAAATATTTAGGCCTACATTTTTCCTGCAATAAACTTCTGCTCATCTCTATGATTGGTCTATTTCTGCTTTCGACTATATCATTTGTTGTAGAGTGTAGCTTGTAGTGAATTATTTTTAAATTCCTTTTTTTCCACAGTAGTATAATAAAGCTTAGCTTTAGAATTTTCCTCCATCTATTCTCAATTTTTAGTTGTGCTTTATTTCTTTTTCTACAAATGTTTTAAATTTAATAAGATATTGTAATGTTTCGAATTTTTGAGCCATGAAATGTACCCACTTTTTATGGAATAATCGTCAATTAATAATTGGAAATATTTCTTTCATTATATAGTTCGAGTAGAAGCTGCCCCCTAGATATCATCATGTGTTAGTTCAAGGGATTTTCTTTGCATCACCAGGATGTGTTTCTAGGAAATGACAATCTATGTATTTTTCCTAAACACATTATTCCAGCTTGACCATGGTGCTGCAGAATGAACCGAACCCAAGAAAACAAAACCAGGAGCCGCAACTTAGGCACCATTTGGCACGGTGTTTTTGCTCCGGTGAGTTTGGACAAAAACACCACCGTCATAGAATGTATGCTTGACTTGATAACGGTTACAACCACCGCCAAGAAAATATAATGCTGTCATGGATGCATACAATGAGTTAGATGAGGAATCTGATTAAATTTCTATGCACACATATTTCATTCATAATATGATCTTATACATAATTGTTTTGCAGGTATATTTTCTAGAGATTAAGCGTTATACTTATATATGCAGCATATTGTTCATAGAGAAAAAGTAAACAACTATGGAGGAAGATCTAAGGTACACGAGAGCATTATTTTAATGTGATTGCCTTTTTTTAGTTTGCCTTTTTGATTTCTTGGGATGTCTATTTTATTGAAAGTGTGGATGCATGTATTGTATCGTACTGATCTTCAAGTTTTTAGAAAAAAAAATCTATATTGATGATGACTATATAGTGTTCACTTAATACTGGTTCATAGTTTAGAAAATTTGCAGTTCTCGCATTCACTGTTTGTATTTCTTCTATTAAAAGAACCCACTTTAGTTGCGGGTTTGTTTTATTATATATGGCATCATTGTTGATGGTATTTCACCATTTCATTTTATAATTTTTTGTTCATTCATGTCAATTTTGTGAATTGTGTGTTTGTAATTTGCTATGGGATCTTAGAACAACTGTCAGCTTCCAAACATTCAACAAATGGATAATATATTTAACGTTTTTAGAGATTATTTAAAAATACGCTTTTATAGTATATTTAACAGAACTAATTTCAATATTTTGTTAACAAAATGTGCTTGCAATTTTCTTTCTGATTGTAGTCATGCTTTATTCAATCTACGCATTTATATGATGTTCGTCAAAACAATATTTTGAACAAGTATGTCTCATTTATACCAAACATAAACTATCAAACAAATTGAAAGCATGTAAAATTAGTTCACTATGCTAAAACATATATCTATCAGTGTCCTTAGAAGCTCCTTGATATACCAAATCTTTTCTTTTATCAAATTCTTGGTGCTGAGATACTACTATACAAGTAATGTTTTTTAACATATTTTTTGCATTTCGGATGCAGGTAGTAGCTTGATTTTCATGCTAGTGGATATTATCTAAAGAAGAAAGGAGAAGACATCACTTGACTATCAAATTTGTACAAGAATGGGCATTTATAGATTTTTTTTTGTAGATACTTTTTTCATGTATATAATTTAATTAGATATGAAAGTACTATTAGTTTGTATTGAGGAGTTTGGGTCATCTCCCACCTTTTTTTCTATTAATAAAATAATGAATATTAAACACACTTCTCTTTGCTATTGATCATTTTATTTATTTTTGTGTTTGAATGTCTAAAATTGAATTAAAATAAAAAAGTAAATGTTTAGTGGAGTTTTGATTAGTAATTAGATTATTTGAGAAGTATTATAACAATTTGTTTTCATTTTTTAAATATATTACTTTACGATGTTTTTTGGAAAAAAATGTTGTTGTACAGTTTTGACTTTGGTGATGTTGGCTAAGAAACGTTGTGGTAGGATTAACATCTTTCGCGATGTTTTTGATAAAGTTTCACGGTAAAGCAACTACTTATCATGACGTTTTTTTTAAAAAGTGTCACCGTAAAACAATTGACAATCATGACGTTTTGGAAAAAAATGTCGCGGTAGAGTAACTGACAATCACGACGTTTTTTTTAAAGCGTCGCAAAGAGCTACTGCGACATGCGCAATCCCGACGTTTTTGTGACGTTTTTATAAACGTCACAAAAACTATATCGACGCTTTAAAATCGTCACTAAAGACATACAAAAATGTCGCCGTAAAACAACTTTGTTGTAGTGTTCGGATGTGTGTGGGCTTTTGGTAGTGAAAACACTCAAGAAGAGATCTCTCCACCTCCTCATCGCTATTTGCCTTGTTCTTCTTTGACCATGACTCCTTCTTGGTCCCTTTGGTGAAGTACGTGCAGAAGGTGTTTCTTCATTCCGAATTCTGCATGAACCTCTTAAAGTTCTTCACAAAAATGCTTTCTTCATCATCCTCATTGTCATAGTCCATCTCTTTCTTTGATTTAAGCACCAATGTTTTCTTCTTTGGCTATTGATAGAACCCTTCATGTTAGATCTTCAATTCGGTCTCATGGGTTTTGAGATTCCCAATGAGGCTATCAATTTAGAGCCACCTCAGATCATGCGATTTGGTGATGTCCGTCACCATGAACATGTTTAGAATCCCTTACCTGTAAAGTACTTTCATGAGTTAATTGCAATATATTATAAATATCATAAGCGATTTCGCAAGCACAAGTACAGTTAAATTCAGTCCTATCAAGAGCTCAAAACAAAGAGTTCATGGCTTTTGCATTATTTTTGCATCTTTGTTTGTCATTATCATCCCATTAGTTTTTGGGTTTTTCAACAGTTTCTCCTCCAACTATAATTATACGAGAGAAGTATCGTTGTTCTACCATAGCCCATACTTTTAGATATAACAACATTAGAAAAAACCTCATCCTAGTTCGCCAATAATTGTAATCGGAACCGGTGAACAATGATGGTCGACTAATCCATTGCCCTAAATTAAAAGCGAGATCATGATGCACCATCATTCCAGGTGTTGAAACCTCCTTGGAATTACCTATCTATGACACCACCTGTTGGACCTATAGGTGTTCTTAGATGAGGGTGGGTGGGTGGGTGGGGGGGGGGGGGGGGGGGGGGGGGGGGGGGGTAGAGAAGACTCATTCTAGGGAGAAATTTGTGGCCTTCAAGGCTGAAAGCCCCAAGAGGAGTAGAGAAGACTCCCCGACCCTCCAGGAAAGAGTGGTGAAGAAGAAGAATCTGAGACCTGCTCTTCAGGCTTAGACCTTACGAATAGAGAACTGTCCTTGTTCTCTAGGCTGTTTAGAAAGCTGTTGAGAAAGAGGAGGCAGTGGAAAAATAGACCCTCATCCTCCTCCAGCTCAAAGAAGAACTACAACAACCTTGACATGCCAAAGCACAACCCCAAAAGTGATGGGTATGCTCCTAAATAGAACAAACAATTTTCATCTGATATTGTTTGTTATTGCTGCAACAGACTAGGTCATGTCATAGCTGATTTTCCTGATAAAATAAAAGGAAGAAGAACTAATGAGAAAAGATCTCATAAAAGCAACAAGCCTGAGAAGAGCTTCATTGCCAAGAAGACCAAGACCTTGAGTGAGAGTGACTCTATGACGACTCTGGATAGACAAACTGACTGTTGTGTTCACCAATGTGGAAATCCGACCCTAGACAGGCAAACCGACCATTGTGCAACTCAATTGGTGATGAGAAGTGGAAGAACTCCATAGTTAAGCATGCTCGGGATGGAGTAGTACTGGGATGGGTGACCTCCTGGGAAGTCCCCATGCTTCCCACTTAACTATTGAGTTTACCTCATCAAAGGGAGGCTGCACTCTCCAACAACCCAGTTATTCTAGATAAATGACTAAGATCACACCTAAAGGGGGGGGGGGGGGGGGGGTGAATAGAGTGATATGTGATTTATGAGATCTTTTAAAAATAAAAGCACAAAACAAGAAATCATAGCAAAGGACATAGAGATTTATAGTGGCTCCCCAAGAATTGTGTACATCCACTTTCCTCACATCTTTCAAGTAGTGTGCTTGACAAGGCAAAAACTCCTCCAAAACTTAGAACTCACTCAAAGTAATTACCTCAGTTTTTTATAATAGAAGACCTACACTCAGATCTACAAATAAATCATACCTCAGATCACAAGGATCTTACAATCAGATCACAAAGATCTTACCTCAGATTCACACAGAAATCCTTCACTCAGATCACAAGGATATTACATAACTATTTATAAGAATGCAATTTTTACAAGAATAGTCTCAAAAAGATTAAGACTTGGATCTTGAGTCTTTAATAGAAACCTAGCAGTAGGCTTCTTCTTCCTTGAGAGATGGTAGTATATAACTTGTAAGAGTAGATCTGGATCAAGGGAATGAGCAACTGTAATCCCTTTTAGTTGATAGAAAATTGAAGACTTCTTCAGGATCAGGATCAATAGTGCTCTTGAGAAATGAAAATGATTTGCTCGTGATAGCAGAATAATTGACTTACGAAATTTGCTGTTGAATTTGTATTCTGCAGATCATTAGCTGCAACAGGAAGAGTCCTTCTCCTTTTATAGTGGTGCTTATTTAAAACGAAATGACAGAGATTAGGGGATGTGATAATTCTCACTGAATTTGAATTTTCAAATATGATTAGGAAAGGAATATTCAAATTTAACTTAATTTTGAATATTCCTCCAATAGTAATAATGATCAGAAAAGGAATGCACACATCTGACTTAATTTGGAATGTTCCTTCAATAGTAATAATTGAGTAATTGATTCCATAAGCATTCCTCCAATGATTTTAATTCATTAAGGACTTCCATAGGGGTACCCTTTAAATGCGCCTAGATTTGCGTAAAAAGATTGGAAATATAATAATGAAACGCGCACTGTAATTACTTAGAACAAATCTGAATAAGTTGAAGTCGGTCCAGTCTACATGAAGATCATCTCATTGATCGACATTAATCCAGTCAATTCCCTGTCTAGTCGACTTGCAGAATAGGTGGTCTGTCTAGTCAATTTTTTCTTGTAAGAAAATTGGTAGAATCAGAATAGATAATCTGTCTAGTCGATTTTTCCTGTCAACTCATCTTCTCGTCGATACTTTTGGTTCAATCGACAGACCGTCCCATCGATTTTGACTTAACAATAATCTGATTTTCTCTACTTCCTGAATTCATTATATCTCCTTGAATTTTCCAAGTAGAGTGTTCCAGATAAATGGCAATATATAATTAATCATATACTTTAGATCATATACCATGAGTAAGTGCTTGGTATAAGTGACCCTAAGCAACATTCATATATTTAATCATTCATGGATAAAAGGTAACTGTCTCAAGCATAATCAAGGATGCATCAAACACATTAAAATTATTATTATGTTAACGCTCTTCTTCAAATCAAGAATCTTGGGGATCAAATTTCCAACAATCTCCCCCTATTTGAAGAAGTAAGAACCTCACATAATGATAAGCTTTATAAATAAAAGAGAAATCAAATAGAAATAGAATCACAGATGAGCAATTTTGATAGATATTAAAAAAGCTAGTGTTCAAAGGCTTAAGATAGAGTTTATCAATAATCACAAAGTCCACATATTATTCTCCCTGTTTTAATCACTTTCACCAGCAGCCTTCCTCTTCTGCCTAGAGAAGTAATTCCTTGGCTTTGGAATGTATTTGGGAGGGACTAGGTCCTGAGAGTTGTTTTTCTAATGCAGTCTTCTTTTGGTTTCCTGATCTTGATGCTTCATCATTTCAGCTGAGTTGTAGAATCTTTCAATGTGCAAGCTTTGCTTCCAAAGTCATACCAGGTGAATAGGATGATTTATTTGGAAATGGGACTCCACTCTTCATATCCTGGCATATGCTTGATTTCCTCTCTTCTCTTTTGTCTGGTCTGCCACTCTTCTTCAGTGGGAGTTGCATTTCTTTTTGAGAGGGACCTGCTTCCATTTTGGGAGGGCTGATAGAATAATGATCAGGAGGTACATAACCTACTTCATCATGATATTGAGGGGCCTGTGGCTCATAACTCAAGCCTGGTAGATTCATATCAACCCTTACTTCATTTTCCACCCAGACAGCATGGTCTGCTCCAGATTTCCCAATGTTTTCTTCCCCCTTTCTGACTTCTTCAGATAGGTGGGAGCATATTTCAGCTGTACAGTCAGATAATTTTTTATGGAGATAATATAGTCCATTTTAGATATGATTCTTTGTCTCCAGAAGATGAGCATCGAAGACCTGATTCTCTTCAACAATTATTCCTTGAAGTATCCTTCTATTTTCTAGAATATAATTATTAGTAGCCTGAAAGGCACCTTCCAAATTTTCAGAGGTTATGTACTGATTTATGATTACATCATCCATCTTTTTGTTGGCATCCTAGAATTTCCCAGCAGTTTAGTCTACTGCAGTAGCTGCTCTGTCAAAGAATCTGTAGGACCGAGTGCTCATATGATTGACAACTTTCTGCAATTCTGTGAATTTCTTCTGCATTTCTGTTCTCAGAGATTGTACAGACTTGTCAACATAGGCTTCAATGTGTTTTCTCTAGTTTTCAAGGAGGAGGTGGACTTGTATGATTAGGGAGGTGGAGGAGGATTCAAGGATATGGCTAGATGTGATGTCTTGTGTAACATCCCCTTCCTTTATAGACCCCTTAGGGTAATATAGGCCATGGTTCCATGGCTAAGGCAGGGTGAAAGGTCTAGAACACATTAAACTTGGTAAACCCACTTGGTGGATCCAAGTAAAACTAGGTCAACATAGCCTAGTTCACCACAATTGAATCCCTAATGACCCAATTGAACTCACCTTACCCCAATGATTACAAAGATAAGTCAGTAGAGTCATGACCAACATCATTGGGGCACCTAATTCCATAGATTTGACCAAAGTCAACTCTAGGTCAACATAACTCAAATTGACTAATGTTAGCTAAATTGACTTCCCAATGACCCCACTATGACCCAACTCACTTTGGGTGGTGACCTAGGACCCATGCCCATCTTATGGGGGAAGCCACTTCATTAGTTGACCAAGTCAACATCAAGGCCAACCATGATCAAAATTGACCTAATTAAAGAAATTAAGTGTGTTATCCCCATTCTCAATGGTCCAAAAGCTCCACCTATGGCCCATCCGGCAACCCAACTCATAAATTACAACCGCCTCTACACGACCGCTATCGCAGGCGGTAGGAGCTACCAAATGCGCTAACTCCAAGTTTTATAAAATGAAGATTTCTTTCTCATTTTGGTAATACATATGAGAGAGAATTCCTGTGCCCAATTTCAAGAGCTGTTACTCTGTCGAAAAGTCATCTCCCACTCAATGCTAAAGAAGATTTCTGGAGAAGGAAGCCATCACGGTGCATCCAAAGAACGATCATATCAACCTCGCTTATGCTACAACGATCCTTCACCGTCAACTTCAGAAAATCTTATAGAGGGAATTTTTCATTTGTGTTGTTTCATTATTTTGATTCTTTGTAGTTAAATCGCCTTGTGTTGGCGACTAGGTCCTTCGCGGCTTAGGGGGAATTCGCCGTGTGTGTTGGCGACTAGGTCTATGTGATTAGATCTAGGGGGTGCTCGAGGCCATATCCGTGGTAGGATTGGCTAGAGCGGCTTGAGGCCATATCCGGGGAAGGATAGGCTAAAGCCACCGGTTCGTGGGGATACGAGTCAGAATAGAAAAGGAAAAAGTAATTGTATTTGTCCGCCTCCGATTTCTAACGATATTGAATTCAAATGTATGTAAATACTTTTTTATCTAATACAATCTTGTCTCAATTTGTGTTTAATTGATTTCCTTCATTTGGCTCAATTATAAAATTGCAAATTACAATATTCTCTTTTAGCTAAATTATTATTTTGCTCTCATTTATTTTAAAAACAATTTAGTAAATTGCTTAAACTTATAAAATGAATTTTTATTCCCTTATTCACCCCCTCTAAGGGGGCCTTTCGATCCAACACGTGGTATCAGAGCTAGGTTATTCCAAATCGGTTTAAAAACTAGGAATAATGGCGTCTTATGATCTCGCTTTTTTGGAGGGTCAGGGAATTAGTAGACCTCCACTATTTACTGGGTCAGATTTTAATTATGGGAAAAATAGGATGCGATGTTTTCTTATGACCCTAGATATTGAGGTGTGGAATATGGTAGAAGAGGAATACTCTCCTCCTACAATTGTAGTTGGAGAGATAACATTAGAAAAACCAAAAGATAAATGGGATGATAGGGATAAACTTAAATGCAAAATCAACGCCAAGGTCATGAATGCTTTATTTTGTGTGTTAGATAGAAATGAATTTAATAGAATTTCCGCATGTACTACTTCATATGATATTTGGAGTCATTTGGAAATTACTCATGATGGTATATTGCAGGTTAAAGATTCAAAACTTTTCAAACTGGAGTCAGAATATGAAAAGTTTCGTATTGATGAAAGCGAAGATATTGATGCAATGTACGCATGCTTCACCAAGATCGTCAATGCCTCCAAAGCTCTTGGAAAGACCTTCTCCAACGACGACTTGGTCCGAAAGATTCTTCGATCTCTTCATCCAAAATTCAATCAGAAGGTGACGACTATCTCAGAGTCGCACAATCTAAGAATGCTCTAGGTTGAGAGCCTCATTGGGAATATCAAAACCCATGAGGTAGAACTCAAGATCCAATATGATGAATACAATAAGGAGCCAAAGAAGAAGGCATTGACACTAAAATCAAAGGAGTGCCAAGATGATGAGGATGAAGAATGTCTCTTGGCAAAGAATTTCCAAAAGTTCATGAGAAATCCGGAAGGAGAAACACCTTCCGGAAATATTTCCAAAAAGATGGAAGATGGACAGGGTCATATTCAAAGAAGGAAAAAGGAGAGCGACGATGAATAAGAATGACCTCCACCGGAATGCTATCATTTTAGGAATACCGGGCATATTCGGAGCCAGTGCCTATAGTTTTTGAAGGAGAAAAAGGAAAAGCAGCACAAAGGGAAGGAAAAGAGGAAGGTGCTAAATGATAAAACATGGGATGACTCCTTCTCCTCCAAAGAATCAAGCGGGTCTTCATCAAACGAATATGAGGAAGCAAACATGTACCTCATGGGACCTGGAAATGACGACGACGATACTAGTGTTCTTAGCGACACTGAGGTAACTCCTCCCACTTACGATGAACTTTTTAATGAATTTCTTGAATCTTGCAAAGCTTTTGATAAAAATATGAAAGATAGTATTTTATTGAATCGTGAAAATGAATCTCTAATTAAAGAAAATCAAAAGCTTTCCAAAAAATTAATTGTTTTAGAAAAAAGAAAGGTTTTTTGCCAAGAGTGTGATCACTCCATTAAAATGGCAACAAATATTGAAGATTCTCTTTCTAAAGCCCTCTTCCATGCCAAAACTCTTACAAAAGAGAAGGGGGAATTGGAAAGAAAATTAGAAGCCTCTCTTTTACAAATTATGAATAATAAAAAGGGTTTTGAAAATAGATGTGTCATGCTTGTGAAAGAAAATTCATCACTTAATGCACAAGTTCATGATCTCACTGGATATGATTTTTGGGAACCAGTGCTAAGGTTCGGGGAAATTTGGGCTCGGATATCGAGGTGAGGGCAACTGCCCAGGGCTAGCCACTAACGCCGGCGCTATATCCTCATACATGATCTCAGCATTTTCGTTTGGATAATCTTTTTCTTCGGTAAAAATGATTCCTTCCAGGAAGAATAACACAAAATTTCAGAAAAGGGTCTCAACCCCTTTTATTTCATGTGCAAACTGTTATAGGTTAGGTCACACATCTAGTTCTTGTAGGAAAGTAAAACAAAATAGTTTAAAGCAAATCTGGGTACCTAACGCTTCCACTTATTCTTTGGGTGGTATCGGTTGTTTATCCGAATCTTTACTCTCATCTTCTCTCTAGATGTGCAGGAAGGCTAAGGACAATGAAGATGTGTGGTACTTGGATTCTGGATGCTCTAAGCACATGATGAGAAATAAAGCAAAGTTCCTTATCCTAGAAAAGAAGAAGGGAGGGATCGTGACGTTTGGCGATAATGGAAAAGGAAGGATCATGGGAATTGGTACATTTGGTAACGAATCCTTTACGATATCTAATGTTCTTTATGTAAAAGGGCTAAACCACAATCTAATTTCTATTAGCCAATTATGCGATAAAGGATTAGATGTTTTATTTGAATCTTCAACTAATTTATGAAAAATATACAATCCTACTACAAAAGATATTTTACTAACTGCACCAAGAATACATAATGTTTATATAGTTTCTTTTCATGATCTTTCTAAATCATCTATAAAATGTTTTATCACTAAAAATGATGAATTAGAACTTTGGCATAGACGGTTAGGACATGTTAGCTCAAAGCTTATTGTAAAACATGTCAAAAGTGATTTAATTAGAGGATTGCCTAGGTTGAATAGAACTTTACCTTCACTTTATTCATCATGTCAAAAGGGTAAATTTACTAGATCCTCTTTCAAAAGTAAAAATTTTATTTCTACTACAAGACCCTTGCAATTAATTTATATGGATCTTTTTGGTTCCGTTAGCACCACAAGTCATAGTGGTAGAACATATACATTTGTTTTAATAGACGATTTTTCAAGATAATGTTGAAGACTATTTCTCTCATCCAAATCCGATGCATTTTGCAAATTTGCAAAGTTATATACTCGTATTCAAAAAGAAAGTGATTTAAAAATTAATTGCATTCGCTCGGATCATGGAGGAGAATTTGAAAATGAAAAGTTTACATCTTTTTGTGATATGTTAGGCATTAAACATGAGTTCTCCACACCACGCACACCACAACAAAATGGTGTTGTAGAAAGAAAGAATCGGACACTTCAAGAACTAGCACGCACTATGCTATGTGAATATAAATTGCCTAAGTCCTTTTGGGCCGAAGCCGTAAATACCTCATGTTATGTTATGAATAGAATCATGCTTCGCCCATCTCTTAATCACACACCATATGAACTTTATTTTCAAATGAAGCCTAACGTATCCTACTTCAAAGATTTTGGTTGAAAATGTTTTATTTTGAATACTATATATAGCTTGGGAAAGTTTGATGAAAAATGCGATGAAGGAACTTTTCTTGGATACTCTTCAACTAGTAAAGCTTATAGAATTTTTAATAAAAGAACTAGTAAAGTTGAAGAGTCGATTAATGTGAAATTTGATGAGCTCGTTCCTTGTGTAGAAAGACTTTCCGAAGGCAAAAAGGATGATCTCTTACCACCTTTGGAGCATGGTGATGACGAACCCTCCAAAGAAGAGGAAGAGGAGGCCAAGGAAGATGATTATGTACCTCCAAGTGCCTTGGAATTTATAAAGGATCAGCCACGGGAACTAATAATTGGTGAACCATCCATTGGGGTTAGAACCCGCTCTTCTCTTCAATAATCTTATTCAAATATTTCTTTTGTTTCCGAAATTGAACCAAAAACCATTTCAATCGCTTTAAATGATGAATTTTGGTTTTTGGCTATGAATGAAGAGTTAGAACAATTTGAGCATCATAATGTTTGGAAATTAGTAGAATGACCATCTAATCACCCAGTTGTAGGTGTAAAATGGATTTTTAAAAATAAATTAGATGGTGATTCTAGAATCACTAGACATAAAGCACGCTTAGTGGCACATGGATATTCACAAATCGAGGGGATAAATTTTGATGAAACTTTTGCACCCGTTTCTAGATTGGAATCTATACGAATTTTTCTAGCATTTGCAAGCTTTACAAGAATAAAATTATTTCAAATGGATTTAAAAAGTGCTTTTCTAAACGGGTTTGTAAGAGAAGAAGTTTATGTTGAACAACCCCCAGTTTTATTACTGAAAAATTTCCTAATCATGTTTATAAACTAGAAAAAGTGCTTTATGGTTTAAAACAAGCGTCACGTGCATGGTTTGAAAGACTTTCATCATTTTTATTAAAGCACGGTTATATTATGGGAAGTGTCGATAATACTCTCTTCATTAAGCACAATAATGATGATATGATTATTTTGCAAATATATGTTGATGATATAATCTTTGGATCTACTAATGAAGAGTTGTGTAATGAAGTTATTTTAGTGATGAAAAATGAATTTGAAATGAGTCTAGTAGGAGAACTTTCTTATTTTCTTGGTTTTCAAATATCATAAAGAAATGATGGTATTTTTATACGTCAATCTAAATATGTCCATGATACGCTTAAATGCTTTGGATTTGAAAACCTTAAATATGCTTCTACACCAATGAGTGCATCACTAAAATTAGGAAAAGTTGAATAAGGAATTTCAATTGATCAAACTTTATATAGAGGTATGATAGGATCTCTACTTTATCTTAGTGCAACTAGACCCGATATTATGTTTGTCGTATTTTTATGTGCTCAATTTCAACCCAATCCAAAAGAATCTCATTTAAAAGCGGTAAAACGTATTTTTAGATATCTAATTGGGTCAACTAGATTAGGATTATTGTACCCGCACAATAATTCATTTACACTTCACAACTATTCCGATTCGGACTACGCCGGATGCTCACTTGATAGAAAAGGCACTAGCTGTACTTGCCATTTTCTAGGACCTTCATTTGTTGTATGGTATAGTAGGAAAGAAAATTCGGTTGCACTCTCCACCACGGAGGCCGAATACATTGCACTAGGAAGTTGTTGTGCACAAGCACTATGGATGAGCCAAATTCAAGAGGACTTTGTTTTCATCTAAAATATATTGAATTAAAATGTGACAACAAAAGTGCCATTGATCTTACAAATAATCCGGTACACCATTCTAGATCCAAACATATAGTTGTACGACATTATTTAATAAGGGATCACATTAAAAAGGAAAATGTTAGAATAAGTTTCATTGGCACGGATTCTCAACTTGCTGATATTTTCACTAAACCTCTTCCCGATGCAATGTTTCAAATGTTAAGGTTGGAATTAGGAGTCTTAGACATCTTAGGATGAGTTATATGAAAAATGCTAAAGTTTTATGCAATTTGAGCAATCAAGACATCTCCAAAAATAATTGTTTTTGCATAAGACAACTTTAAGACTCTTAATAAATATAAAAAAAATAGAATTTTAAAATTCTCAATATTTCACTCACTGTTTGCCGCGCTAGCGCTAGCACCGGCGCCCGCGTGAGTCTTCAATTTTTCTATTTTTTAAAATTTCTAAAAATTTATAAAAATATGTCAGTTTATATGTACTATTTAGTTTTGTATTTCTGACATTTTTTTATTTTTGTTTTATTAATATTATGGAAAATCAACTACAAAATTTCAAATTTCAAAAATACAAAAATATGTTTTTGTTTTTCTATTTTTTTTCATTAACAATTTCAAAACAACAAAAAAATTATATGATCTTTATTGTTAATATCAAGCATGTATGAATTATATTATTTAGAATTATTTACAATGTTAAAATTTATTCCTTCAAATTACTATGAACATTGTTTTGCTTATCATGCATTGATATATCTAATTAAGTACATCAATTGTATTGAAAAATATGTGTAGAACCAAGCTTAGCATGCCTCTAAGTATGAGTAAATATTTTGTGATAGATAATGATAATTTTTCACTCACTTATTTTGGTAATCTACATGTATATTTAAATCTAAAAATGCTTGGTTGTGTATTGTAATTGTACAATGAATTAAAACTTGCATAAGTTTATTACATACATTACATTTGAATTGCACTTAAGAAATTAAGAAAAGTGATTGAGTTTAAAAAATTATGTTGGGTTTGCAAAACAAGTGTATTCGGAGAATGTTGTCTCACAAAAATGAACAAAAAATATAGGCAAATATAACTCCACCAAGTAGTACTTGGAAAGAATAGTAAAGTGTCTTGCACAAACCTTGGTTATTACACCACTTTTTTAAATTATGTGCATTAAAGTGTGTGAAAGCTAATATACTTGTTTTTTATTGTGCACTTTACTCTACATATGTCTTACATTTTGTGACTTAAACCACTTGTTAACATTGCTCAAAATAAACTTATGTGCACATCATTATCTTTCATAACACTTCTTCTCATGAGTATTGGATTCTAATGCTTTATCTATAAGAAATGCACTAGATAGCCTAGCATGATCTCTACAATGTTTGGTATCTCCTAAACTTGAAATTAAGTAAAATTGTTGTATATTCTCTTTTTGATATATTCATTTCATGCTTGGTAACTTTATGTAAGAATATGAGATTTCAAAAAGGATAAAACATCTTTACTTTTTGAACTTAGACTCATATTTATACTTATGATTTTCATGCTTACAAAAAGATGTCACTTATAATCTTCCGCTTGCTTAAAACTCTTATTTATTTATTTGAAATCGCTTATATACTATGCTTACACTCTTTATCATACATATATTACAAAAGCTCGATCATAATTTATAATTCCTAAAGAATGCTTCCTTACTTCCCTTTCCCCACCTTCTTTTGATAATACCAAAAGGGCGAGATTAATTGAAGAAATTTAGAGGAGAGATCTAGAAGATTAAGGGGAGACTAATTCCTGTAATTTAGGGGGAGTAAAACATAAATTGCAATTATGTAGGGGGAGCATTAATATAGGGGGAGTATGCATTATTATCAAGCTTATCATATATTATAGACACTATTATTGATTTCTTGCTAAGAGGATTTGTTATTATCAAAATGGGGAGATTGTTGGACATGTGTGTCACATCCCTTTGTTTGAGAATAACAAATCCCATATTGTATTTGATCTTGCTTGTCGTGTGTTTATAGTGTGCAGGAACTACAGGTGCAATTCTCCACAGGTAGAAAGCAGCTTGGAATCAAATTCTCTGAATGGAGCACTACCGCCGCTAGACGATACCGTAGGCGTTAGTGCTACCTCCGGCGCTAGCACTACCGCCTGGCGCTAGCTCTAGCTCGTGTCAAAATGCTATTTCGTGACAGTTTTGTAACCGTCTCTACACGACCGCTACCGCAGGCCCTAGGAGCTATCGCAGGCGCTAACTCCAAGTTATATAAAATGAAGATTTCTTTCTCGTTTTGGTAATACATCATAGAGAGAATTCTTGTGCCCAATTTCAAGAGCTATTACTCTGTCGAAAAATCATCTCCCACTCAAAGCTAAAGAAGATTTCTGAAGAACGAAGCCATCACGGTGCATCCGAAGAACGATCGTATCAACCTCACTTATGCTACAACTATCCTTCACCGCCAACTTTAGCAAATCTCATAGATGGAGTTTTTCATTTGTGTTGTTTCATAATTTTGAATCTTTGTAGTTAAATCGCCTTGTGTTGGTGACTAGGTCCTTGCGCGGCTTAGGGGGAATTCACCGCGTGTGTTGGAGACTAGGTCTAGGTGATTAGATCTAGGGGTGCTCGAGGCCATATCCGGGGTAGGATTGGCTAGAGCGGCTTGAGGCCATATCCGGGGTAGGATAGTCTAAAGCCACCGGTTTGTGGGGATACGAGTCGGTATAGAAAAATAAAAAGTAATTGTATTTGTACGCCTCCGATTTCTAGCGATATTGAAATCAAATGTATGTAAAACACATTTTTTATCTAATACAATCTTGTCTCAATTTGGGTTTACTTGATTTCCTTCATTTGACTAAATTCTAAAATTGCAAATTACAATATTCTCTTCATTTTAGCTAAATTGTTATTTCGCTCTCATTTATTTTAAAAACAATTTATTAAATTGCTTACACTTATAAAAAGAATTTTTATTCCCGTATTCACCCCCTCTAAGGGCGCCTATCTATCAAACAGGAATATCTCTCTTAAAACTCATCAACAATTAACCAAACTTTGCTGGCAGTATATTCAATTCATCTTAGACCTATGGTAGAAATTTTAGGTCAATTTCTTAAATGGAACTTGATGTACACAATTGTAATTCACAAGTGGCTGCTAATATAAATTTTTGATTATTGGAATACTCTTTTAAAACTCATCAAAAATTAACGAAGCTTTCCTGGCTTTATATTCAATTCACCTTAGACTTATGGAAGAAATTTTAGATCAATTAGTTAAATGGAATTTGATGTACACACTTATAATTCACATCTGGGGTGCTAATAGTAAATTTTGATTGTTGGAATATCCCTTTTAATACTCATCAAAAGTCAACCAAATCTTTCTGATAGTATACATGACTTACCTTAGACCTATGGTAGAAATTTTAGGTCAATTGGTCAAATGTAATTTGATGTACACACATATAATTCACATGTGGGGTGCTAATAAGAATTTTTGATTATTGGAATATCTCTCTTAAAACTCATCAACAATTAACCAAACATTGCTGGTGATATATTCAATTAATCTTAGACTTACGGTAGAAAGTTTAGGTCAATTGGTTAAATGGAGAATTTGATGTACACACTTATAATTCACATTTGGGGTGCTAATAGTAAATTTTGATTGTTGGAATGTTCCTTTTAATACTAATCAGAAGTTAACCAAATCTTGCTGACAGTATACGTAACTTATATTAGACCTATTGTAGAAAATTTAGGTCAATTGGTTAAATGGAATTTGATGTACACAGTTATAATTCATATTTGTGGTGCTAATAGTAAATTTTGATTGTTGGAATATCCTTTTTAGTACTCATCAAAAGTTAACCAAATCTTGCTGACAATATAATTACTTATATAAGTGCACAGTGTGCCTCTGAGATTCCTCTAGAGGGGAGGGGGGAATAGAGTTTTAAAATATTTCTATCATAACTGTGTTTAACAATAATTTATTCTAAAGAGTTATGATTAACAATCCAGGCAGAATAAACAAAGCAGAAAATAAGTGCAGAAAAAAAGACTGGACAGCACAGAAAATCACATCACAGACACAATGAATTTTATAGAGGTTCCCCAAAATGTGGGTAGTCCTCTCTTCTACCACCTGGTAGGAATGCACCACCTGTGCCTGAGTCTTTTGATTAGGAGACTCTTAGAACCAATGATCTTTTGATAAGGAGATTATGAACCACAAGATCTTTTGATAAGGAGATCTTGAACCACTGAATCCTTTGAAGAGGGATTAATAAAACTCTTTTACAGGAAATAGAAAGAGAAGGAGAAGAAGGAAGGTTAAAGGAATTCTGTTCTCAGAATTCTTGTGGTGATTGTATGAAATTCAGCCTCTTGGTTATTCCAAAGAATCTAATCTTGATTAGCCCCTGCTATTGATGATAATAGATTGCAGGAGCTTTGTATTATCAGATTCTTTTCTTCCTCTACTGATTGAGATCTGGATGCCACAAGATTGTGATGAAGAGCAGCTATCCAGATTCTTTGTTCTATCAGATAAAGAACACTAGAGACTTCTTTTCTCTTTCACAGTTCTGTATTAGGGTTCCTGAGAGAGAGGCAAAAGAAGACAAGAAACCTGTAATTTGAGAAGAGTCGGCTGATTATGATTAATGCTGTATTCTTCTCTTCCTTATATATCCTTATATACCATGTCTCTATTTTGAATTTGTTTCCTTGTTAGGTAAGACTTGAAAAGGTATATTTGATAGACATTCTTTTTCCTTCCTTAATTACTTCTCGAACCGTCCAACCAGAAGATGTATACTTCCAAGAAAGCCTTTTTCTACTTCCTTAATGTTTCCTTCTTCTTCAGGCAATTATTAGACCGTTGGAGAACGGTCTGAGAGATGTGGGCCATGATAGAAGCCTCAGAAAGACAACTGTAAAGATTGAACTTTCACAGGCTGTATTCGACGTGGCATCAAATTAACTTCCTATCATATCGACGCTGCTTCGATTTCATCTAAGAGCTGCTTCGATTTATTCTGTGCTTTGACTGAACTCGGCTAGTTGTCGTTGCGTCGATTCCTTATAGACGCACCCGTCGAATTGAATAGCATCCACTCTGAATTCCATTAACTACGTTGAGATGAAGTCGACGTTGCGTCAACTTTAGATGGCTTTGACATGTATTCCCTTTTGCATCGAGTTTGAAGTAGAAGTTGATGTTGGACATGTGTGTCACATCCCTTTGTTTGAGAATAACAAATCCCAAATTATATTTGATCTTGCTTGTTATGTGTGCAGGAACTATAAGTGCAATACTCCACATGTAGAAAACAGATTGGAGACGACTCTCTGGAAAATGTTCTAACGCCAGGCGTTAGGTCTTAATGCTGGGCGCTAGCCGTTCGACAAAACATGAAGGAACCTGCGTTCGACAAAATCTTAAGGCGCTCGACGAAACCTGAAGGAACGTGCGTTCGACGAAATCTGAAGGCGCTCGACGAAACCTAAAGGAACTTGAGTTCGACGAATTGAACTGCGCTCGACTTATTGCATTTGACAAACAGAACTGCGCTTGACAAATTGGAGCGTTCGACGAACAGAATTGCGCTTGACGAATTGGAGCATTCGACGAACTGAACTATGCTCGACGAATTGAAGTTAACTACGCTCGACTTATTGCGTTCGACGAAATGAATTTGCGGTTGAAGAAATGGTATTCCGTTCGACGAAGGCAAGTTTGACGAAATTAGTTTCGTTCGACGAAATTTGGTTCTGCCACGCTCCCGACGCTATGCACGATCTCAGCAACTGCCGTACACGTTCACTAATTTTGGCGTTAACTCTTAACGCCACGCGTTAGCTCCAGTGGTTATTTAAAAGACCTGATTCCGTTTTTGCTGATTGCTGGGGGAATTATTGAAGCCTTTATTCCAGAGATCTGAGAGAGCTTCCAGAGAGAATACTTGTGCCAAAACGCCATTGCTGTTATGATGTCGAAGATGGATCTCCCACAAAAAGCTTAAGGAGATTTCTGGAGGAGGAATACGTAACGCTATATCCGAAGGACAATCACTTCGACCTCGTTCATATTACAGCGATCCTTCATCTCCAACTTCAGAAGATCTCATAGGGAGTTTTTATTATTATCTTTACTTTCCTTCCATATATTTTTTTGTAACTATTTAGAGAATTCGCCTTGTGTTGGCGACTAGGTCTGGGTAATGCTTAGGGAGGAATTCACCGTGTGTTGGCGACTAGGTCTAGGTGATTAGATCTAGGGGGTGCTCGAGGCCATATCCGGGGAAGGATTGGCTAGAGCGACTTGAGGCCTTATCCGGGGAAGGATAGGCTAAAGCCAACCGGTTTGTGGGGATACAAGTCGGTATAGAAAAGGAAAAATTGTTTTACTTTGTACGCCTTCGATTTCTAGCGATATTGAAATCAAATTTATGTAAACATTTTTTTATATAATATAATCATGTCTCTTTTTTTGTTTACATTTCTATCATTTAGTGTAAGTTATAAAATTGCAAATTACAATTGTTATCTTCCTTTAAGTTAAATTGTTATTTCATTCTAATTTACTCTAAACAATTTAGTAAATCGAATAAAAATTTATAAAGAATTTTATTCCCTTATTCACCCCCCCCCCCCCCCCCCCCCCCCGCCTCTAAGGGTGCAATCGATCCAACAAGTGGTATCAGAGGTAGGTTATTCCAAACGGTTTAAAAACCAAGAATAATGGCGTCTTATGATCTCGCTTTTTCTGAGGGTCAGGGAATGAGTAGACCTCCACTATTTACCGGGTCAGATTATAATTACTGGAAAAATAGGATGAGATATTTTCTTATGACCCTAGATATTGAGGTATAGAATATGGTAGAAGAGGAATACTCTCCTCCTACAATTGAAGTTGGAGAGATAACTTTAGATAAACCAAAAGATAAATGGGATGATAGGGATAAGCTAAAATGCAAAAATAACGCTAAGGCCATGAATGCTTTATTTGGTGTGTTAGATAGAAATGAGTTTTTTAGAATTTTTGCATGTACTACTGCATATGAAATTTGGAATCATTTGGAAGTTACTCATGAAGGTACATCGCAGCTAAAAGGTTCAAAGCTTTTCCAACTTGAGTCGGAATATGAAAAATTCTGGATGGATGAAAGTGAAGATGTTGATGCCATGTACACGCGCTTCACCAAGATCGCCAATGCCTCCAAAGTTCATGGAAAGACCTTCTCCAACGGCGACTTGGTCCGAAAGATTCTTCATTCCCTTCCGCCAAATTTAAACCAGAAGGTGACAGCCATTTCAGAATCGCACAATCTAAGAACGCTCCAAGTTGAGAGCCTCATTGGGAATCTCAAAACCCATGAGGTAGAACTCAAAATCCAATATGATGAATAAAACAAGGAGCCAAAGAAGAAGGCGTTGGAATTAAAATCAAAGAACTAGTGCCAAGAGGATGAGGATGAAGATGAAGAAAGCCTTTTGGTGAAGAACTTCTGATAGTTCATGCGAAATCCGGAAAGGAGAAACACTTTCCGGAAATTTATCCAAAAGGATGCAAGATGGAAAGGGTCATCCTCCAAGAAGGAAAAGGAGAGCCAATGCCCAAAGTTCTTGAAGGAGAAGAAGGAAAAGCAGCACAAAGGGAAGGAGAAGAGGAAGGTGCTAAAAGCTAGAACATGCGATGACTCCTCCACCTCCTCCGAAGAATCAAGCGGGTCTTCATCAAGCGAAGATGACGAAGCAAACATGTGCCTCATGGGACATGGAAATGACGGTGAAGACACCAGTGTTCTTAGCGACACTGAGGTAACTCCTCCCACTTATGATGAACTCTTTAATGAATTCCTTAAAACTTGCAAAGCTTTTGATAAAAATATGAAAGATAGTATTTTATTGAATCGTGAAAATGAATCTCTTATTAAAGAAAATCAAAAGCTTTCCAAAAAATTAATTGTTTTAGAAAAGAGAAAGTTTCTTGCCAATAGTGTGATCACTCTACTAAATTGGCAAAAGATATTGAAGAGCCACTTTCTAAAGCCCTCTCACATGCCAAAATTCTTACAAAAGAGAAGGGGGGATTAGAAAGGAAATTAGAAGCCTCTCTTTTGCAAATCAAAAATAATAAAAAAATGTTTTGAAAATAGGCGTGTCATGCTTGTGAAAGAAAATTCTTCACTTAAAGCACAAGTTCATGATCTCACCATGGCCATTAAAAAATTTGGAATAGGCCAAAAATCACTTGAAATGATTTTAGGGAACCAGTGCCATGGTTCTGGAAAATTTGGGCTCGGATATCGAGGTGAGGACTACAGCCCGGCATTAGCCACTAACGCAGGCGCTAGCACCTCATACAAGAAGCCTGAATTTTCTTTTTCAAAATGTTTTTCTTCTGTAAATCCAATTTCTTCCAGCAAGAAAATATTTCAGAAAAGGGTCTCAACCCCCTTAATTTCATGTGCAAACTGTTATAGGTTAGGTCACACATCTAGTTCTTGCAGGAAAATAAAACAAAATACTTTAAAACAAATTTGGGTACCTAAGGCTTCCACTTATTCTATGGGTGGTTCCACTTGGGTATCCGGATCTTTACTCTCATCTTCTTTCTAGATGTGCATGCAAGCTAAGGACAATGAAGATGTGTGGTACTTGGATTCAGGATGCTCCAAGCACATGACGGACAATAAAGCAAAGTTCCTTAGCCTAGAAAAGAAGAAGGGAAGGATCGTGACGTTTGGTGGCAACGAAAAAGGAAGGATCATGGGAATTGGTACAGTTGGTAACAAATCCTTTACTATATCTAATGTTCTTTATGTGAAAGGATTAAAACACAATTTAATTTCTATTTGCCAATTATGTGATAAGGGATTAGATGTGTTATTTGAATCTTCCACTAATCTATGCAAAATATCTAATCCTACTAAAAAATATATTTTACTAACTGCACCAAGAATACATAATGTTTATCTAGTTTCTTCTCATGATCTTTCTAAATCATCTATGATATGTTTTATCACTAAAAATGATGAATTAGAACTTTGGCATAGAAGATTAGGGCATGCTAGCACAAAGCTCATTGTAAAACTTGCCAAAAGTAATTTAATTAGAGGATTGCCTAGGTTAAATGGAACTTTACCTTCACTTTGTTCACCATGTCAAAAAAGTAAATTTTCTAGATACTCTTTCAAAAGTAAAAATTTCATTTCTACTACAAGACCCTTGCAAATAATTCATATGGATCTTTTTGGTCCCGTTATCACTGCAAGTCTTAGTGGTAGATTACATACATATGTTTTAATAGATGATTTTTCAAGATATTGTTGGACATTATTTCTCTCTTCCCAATCCGATGCATTTTGTGAATTTGCAAAATTATGTACTCGTATTCAAAATGAAAGTGATTTAAAAATTAAATGCATTCGCTCGGATCATGGAGGAGAATTTGAAAATGAAAAATTTACATTCTTTTGTGATATGTTAGGCATTAAACATGAGTTCTCTACACCATGCACACCACAACAAAATGGTGTTGTAGAAAGAAAGAATAGGACACTTCAAGAACTAGCACACACTATGTTATGTGAATATAAATTACCTAAGTCTTTTTGGGTCGAAGCCGTAAATACATCATGTTATGTTATGAATAGAATCATGCTTCGCCCATCTCTTAATCTCACACCATATGAACTCTATTTTCAAAAGAAGCCTAATGTATCTTATTTCAAAGTTTTGGGTTGTAAATGTTTTATTTTGAATACAAAAGATAGCTTGGTAAAGTTTGATGAAAAATGTGATGAAGGAACTTTTCTTGGGTACTCTTCAACTAGTAAAGCTTATAGAATTTTTAATAAAAGAACTAGTAGAGTTGAAGAGTCAATAAATGTAAAATTTGATGAGTTTGTTCCTTGTGTAGATAAACTTTCCGCAGGCAACGAGGATGATCTCTTACAACCTTTGGAGCATGGTGATGAGGAATCTTCCAAAGAAGAAGAAGAGGAGGCCAAAGAAGATGAATATGTACCTCCATGTCCCTTGAAATTCACAAAGGATCATCCACAGGAATTAATAATTGGTGAACCATCCATCGGGGTAAGAACTCGCTCTTCTCTTCATGAATCATATTCAAATATCTGTTTTGTTTCTGAAATTGAACCAAAAACCATTTCTACCGCATTAAATGATGAATTTTAGTTTTTGGCTATGAATGAAGAGTTAGAACAATTTGAGCGACATAATGTTTGGAAATTAGTAGAAAGACCATCTAATCACTCGGTTGTAGGTGTAAAATAGATTTTTAAAAATAAATTAGATGGTGAGTCTAGAATCACTAGGAATAAGGCACGCTTAGTAGCACAAGGATATTCACAAAACGAGGGGATAGATTTTGATGAAACTTTTGCACCCGTTGCTAAGTTGGAATCCATTAGAATTTTTTTAGCATTTGCAAGCTTTAAAAGAATAAAACTATTTCAAATGGATGGAAAAAGTGTTTTTCTCAACGGGTTTGTAAAATAAGAAGTTTATGTTGAACAACCCCTCGGTTTTATTAATGAAAAATTTCCCAATCATGTTTATAAACTAGAAAAAGTGCTTTATGGTTTAAAACAAGCGCCACGTGCATGGTATGAAAGACTTACATCATATTTATTAAAGCACGGTTATATTATGGGAAGTGTCGATAATACTCTCTTCATTAAACATAATAATGATGATTTAATTATTTTGCAAATATATGTTGATGATATAATCTTTGGATCTACTAATGAAGAGTTGTGTAATGAAGTTATAAAAGTGATGAAAAAAAAGAATTTGAATTGAGTCTAGTAGGAGAAATTTCTTATTTTCTTGGTTTTCAAATATCACAAAGAAATGATGGTATTTTTATATGTCAAACCAAATATGTCTATGATATGCTTAAGCATTTTGGATTTGAAAACCTTAAACATGCTTCCACACCAATTAGTGCATCACTTAAATTAGGAAAACATGAATCGGGAATTTTTCAATTGATCAAACCTTATATAGAGGTATGATAGGATCCCTACTTTATCTTAGTGCAACTAGACCCGATATTATGTTTTCTGTATGCTTATGTGCTTGATTTCAAGCCAATCAAAAAGAATCTCATTTAAAAGAGGTAAAACGAATTTTTAGAAATCTTATTGGGTCATCTAGATTAGGATTATGCTACCCGCACAATAATTCATTTACACTTCACGACTACTCTGATTCGGACTATGCTGGTTGTTCACTTGATAGAAAAAGCACTAGTGGTACTTGTCATTTTCTAGGACCTTCATTAGTTGCATGGTCTAGTAGGAAACAAAATTCGGTTGCACTCTCCACCATGGAGGCCGAATGCATTGCATTAGGGAGTTGTTGTGCTCAAGCTCTATGGATGAGCCAAACTTTAGAGGACTTTGGTTTTCATCTAAAACTTATAGAATTAAAATGTGACAACAAAAGTGCCATTGATCTCACAAATAATCCGGTACACCACTCTAGATCCAAACATATAGATGCGCGTCATCATTTCATAAGGGATCACATTAAAAAGGAAAATGTTAGGATAAGTTTCATTGGCACGGACTCTCAACTTGCTAATATATTTACTAAACCTCTTCCTGATGCAAAGTTTCAAATGTTAAGGTTGGAATTAGGAGTCTTAGACATCTTAGGATGAATAACATATAGAATGCTAATGTTTTATGCAATTTGAGCAATCAAGACAACTCCAAAAATTACAAAATTTCTGCATAAGACTACTCTAAGGACACTTAATAAATATCAAAAATTAGATTTTTCAAATTCTCAAAAAATCGTGTACTGTTTCCAACGTTAGCCCTAACGCTAGCGTTAGCATGGGTGTTGGAATTTTCTGATTTTTAAAATTTCTAAAAAACCTTAAAAATATGTTAGTTTATATTTACTAATTTGTTTTTGAATTTCTGACGTTTATTATCTTTGTTTTAATTTATATTTTAGAAAATCAACTAAAAAAATTCAAAATACAAAAATACAAAAATATACTTTTGTGATATTTCTATTTTTATTTCATTAAAAATTTTCAAAACAACAAAAAAACTGTATGATCTTTATTGCTAATATCAAGCATGAATGAATTCTATTATTTAGAATTATTTACAATGTTAACATTTATTCCTTCAAATTACTATGAACATTGTTTTGTTTATCATGCTTTGATATATCTATTTAAAGTGCATCAACTGTATTGAAAAATATGTGTAGAACCAAGCTTAGCATGCCTCTAAGTATGAGTAAATGTATTATGATTGATAATGATACCTTTCACTCACTTATTTTTGTAATCAACTTGTGTGTTTAAATCTAAAAATGCTTGTTTGTGTATTGTATTTGTACAATAAATTAAAACTTGCATAAGTTTATTACCTACACTACATTTGAATTGCACTTATGAAATTTTGAACAGTGGTTAAGTTTCAAAAATTGTGGGTTTGCAAAATAAGTGTATTCGGAGAATGTTGTCGCACAAATGTGAACAAAAAATTATATATGTAGACAAATATAACTCCACCAAGCACTACTTGAATCTCCTGATAAGTCTTCATAAGCATTGTGAGGTTGAGCACCTTGGAAAGAATTGTAAAGTGTCTTGTGCAACCCTTTTATTAATACACTAGTTTTTATAAAATAGTGTGCATTAAAGTGTGTGAAAGTTAATTTACTTGTGTTTTATTGTGCACTTTACTTTACATATGTCTTGTATTTTGTGATTTAAATCAATTGTTAACATTGCCCAAAATACACTTATGTGCACATCATTATCTTTCATAACACTTCTTCTCATGAGTATTGGTTCTTATGCTTTATCTATACTACTCTTTATATAATAAATGCACTAGATAACCAAGCATGATCTCTACAATATTATGGTATCTCTTGAACTTAAAATTAAGTAACATTGTAGTATATTCTTTTTGATATGTTCATTTTCATGCTTGGTATCTTTATGAAAAACTATGAGATTTCAAAAAGGTTAAAACATTTTTACATTTTGAACTTAAAAATCATATTTTTACTGACGCTTTTCATGCATACAAAAAGATGTTTCTATCAATCATTTAGGGGGAGCATTAAGATAGGGGGAGTATGCACATTATCACGCATATAAAATACTATAGTTGCACTATTATCTCGCTTATCATATTCTATAATCACCTTTAATGATTTCTTGCTAAGAGGATTTGTTATTATCAAAAGGGGGGATTGTTGGACATGTGTGTCACATCCCTTTGTTTGAGAATAACAAATCCCAAATTGTATTTGATCTTGCTTGTCGTGTGTGCAGGAGCTATAAGTGCAATACTCCGCAGGTAGAAAATAGATTGGAGACGACTCTCTGGAAAATATGTTAACGCCAGGCGTTAGGTCATAACGCTGGGCGCTAGCCGTTCGACGAAACATGAAGGAACTTGTGTTCGACGAATTTTGAAGGCGCTCGACGAAACCTGAAGGAACCTGCGTTCGACGAAATCTGAACGAAACTGCATTTGAAGAACTGGGATTTATGTTCGACAAAATTTGATACCGCTCGACGAATTGGAGTTCGACGAACTGAGCTGCTGCTTGACGAAACTACGTTCGACGAACTGGGATTTCCGTTCGAAGAAATTTGATACCGCTCGACGAATTGGAGTTCGATGAACTGAGCTGCTGCTTGATAAAACTGATCCTCATTGCGTTCGACAAACTTGGACTTCTGTTCGACAAAACTATTGCACGACGATATTGCGTTCGACGAAATGAGGATCGTTCAACGAAATTAGTTTTGCCATGATCCTGATGGTTGCAGTTGATGAAATGGGATAGTATTCGACGAAGGCGCGTTCGATGAAATTAGTTTCGTTTGACGAAATGTGGTTCTGCCACGCTCCCGACACTATGCACGATCTCAGCAACTGCCGTACACATTCACTAACGCTGGCATTAACTCATAACGCCACGCGTTAGCTCCAGTGGTTATTTAAATACCTGATTTCGTTTTTGCTGAATGCTGTGGGAATTATTGAAGCCTTTATTCTAGAGATCTGAGAGAGCTTCCAGATAGAATACTTGTGCTAAAACTCCATTGTTGTTATGCTACCGAAGATGGATCTCCCACAAAAAGCTTAAGGAGATTTCTGGAGGAGGACTACGTCACGCTACATCAAAAGGCCGATCGCTTCGACCTCGCTCATATTACAACGATCCTTCATCTCCAACTTCAGAAGATCTCATAGGGAGTTTTTATTATTATCTTTACATTCATTCCATATATTTTTGTAACCGTTTAGAGAATTCGCCTTGTGTTGGCGACTAGGTATGGGTAGGACTTAGGGAGGAATTTGGCTTGTGTTGGCGACTATGTCTAGGTGATTAGATCTAGGGGGTGCACGAGGCCATATCCGGGGAAGGATTGGCTAGAGCGGCTTGTGACCTTATCCGGGGAAGGATAGGATAAAGTCAACCAGTTTGTGGGGATACAAGTCGGTATAGAAAAGAGAAATTTGTTTTACTTTGTACGCCTCTGATTTCTAGTGATATTAAAATCCCTTTGTTATTCTCAAACGAAGGGATGTGACACACATGATACTATGCTTAAAATCTTTATCATTATCTATATTACAAAAGCTCGATCAAGCTTTATCATTTATAAGAAATGTCTCCTTACGGCCCTCACCCTACCTTCGTTTGATATTACCAAAAGGGGGAGATTAATTGAAGAAATCTATATAGGAGAAATATAGAAGAATACAGGGAGACTAATTCATGTAATCAATCATTTAGGGGGAGCATTAAGATAGGGGGAGTATGCACATTATCACGAATATCAAATACTATAGTTGCACTATTATCTCGATTATCATATTCTATAATCACCTTTAATGATTTCTTGCTAAGAGGATTTGTTATTATTGTTGAAACTGAGACTTGCGAACAAGACTTAGTCTCTGTGGAGTTCGGGGCCCTCAGCTAGCCGAGGGGCGACCAATCCTTACTCCTCCCAAGGGAGAGCTCTAGGTTGAAGGTGTTGGAACTAGGGACTGGACCAAGGGCTTAGTGGGGAGGTCCCGCCACATACCGGGAAGCCCCTCAAGAACTTCCCCTCCCAAGCCACTACTAAGCTTGGGCACCACTAGAGGCTCTCCTCACCCCCCTAGAGAGACTTGGGGAGGGAGAGAGAGAGGGAGAGAGCTAGCCTAGAATGAGATCCCTCCAAATGGTGCCCCCTTGGTCCTATTTATAGGATTTCTGAAGTTGGGCTGCAAATAGCCGAAAACTGGTCTACCAGATTACCAAAATACCCTTGAACTGGGCTGCAGATAGCCAAATCCCGCTGCTCTTGGACTGCGAATAACCAAAACTGGACTGCGAATAGCCAAATCCCGCTACTCTTGGGCGCTAAACGCAGACCGCCTACCCGGCAAGGTTCTGGGCGAGCAAGAGGCCTCCCGGCCCTCCCAGCTCGCCCCCACAAGGGTGTGGGCGAGCCGGAGGCCTCCCGGCCCTCCCGGCTCGCCCCCACAAGGCTATGGGCGAGCCGGAGGCCCCCCGGCCCTCCCAGCTCGCCCCCCCCACAAGGGTCTGGGCGAGCCGGAGGCCTCCCGGCTCGCCCCCACAAGGGTCTGGGCGAGCCGGAGGCCTCCCGGCCCTCCCGGCTCGCCCCCACAAGGGTATGGGCGAGCCGGAGGCCTCCTGGCCCTCCCGGCTCGCCCCCACAAGGGTGTGGGCGAGCCGGAGGCCTCCCGGCCCTCCCGGCTCGCCCCCACAAGGGTCTGGGCGAGCCGGAGGCCTCCCGGCCCTCCCGGCTCGCCCCCACAAGGGTGTGGGCGAGCCGGAGGCCTCCCGGCCCTCCCAGCTCGCCCCCACAAGGGTGTGGGCGAGCCGGAGGCCCCCCGGCCCTCCCGGCTCGCCCCACAAGGGTGTGGGCGAGCCGGAGGCCTCCCGGCCCTCCCGGCTCGCCCCCACATGGGTGTGGGCGAGCCGGAGGCCTCCCGGCCCTCCCGGCTCGCCCCCACAAGGGTGTGGGCAAGCCGGAGGCCTCCCGGCCCTCCCGGCTCGCCCCCACAAGGGTGTGGGCGAGCTGGAGGCCCCCCGGCCCTCCCAGCTCGCCCCCACAAGGGTGTGGGCGAGCCGGAGGCCTCCTGGCCCTCCCCGGCTCGGCCTCACAAGGCTCTGGGCGAGTCGGAGGCCTCCCGGCCCTCCCCGGCTCGCCCTCACAAGGGAACAGTCCTGGGATGCGCCCCTCAGACTCGACTCCCTCCAAATGCTCACCCCTCTTCCCGGGGTCGCGTCATTTGAAAACATTGGGCCTAAAAATATCTTGGGCCTCGGGGGCCCACTCGGCGAATACAGGGTTGTACACAATCCCTGCTCTTTTCGAGCGTGGCTCACGCTCGGAAAGAAATGTCCAACCCTGCATATTCGACGAGTGTCGCTGGGAATCCGATTATTGGTGATATCTTGGAAAAGCCATAGCGCCTCCCCGAGAGGTTCCCCAACCTTGCCGGCTAGCGAGAGTCCGGCTAGCTGAGCCACCTCGGGGGGAAAAATACTTAAGAGAATTTTCGGCCACTGAGCGGTTCCTGACCCTGCCAGCTAGGTGAGAGCCTGGTCAGCGGTCCAGCATCGATGCTAAGTACTTTCCTTCTTGCCCCCGAGCGGTTCCCGGCCCTCCCAGCTAGATGGGAGCCTGGCCAGCGGGCCAGCATCGGGACTATGTACTTGAAACTTTCCTGTCACCGAGCGATCCTCGGACCTGCCAGCTTGATGGGAGCCTGGTCAGCGGGCCAGCATCGGGACTAAATACTTGAAACTTTCCTGCCACCGAGCGATCCTCGGACCTGCCAGCTTGATGAGAGCCTGGTCAGCGGGCCAGCGTCGGGACTAAATACTTCTAGGAGCGAGCTCTACTAGTGGTGGACATAGGGTCGACACACTTCTAGGAGCGAGCTCTACTAGTGGTGGACATAGGGTCGACACATTTCTAGGAGCGAGCTCTACTAGTGGTGGACATAGGGTCGACACACTTCTAGGAGCGAGCTCTACTAGTGGTGGACATAGGGTCGACACACTTCTAGGAGCGAGCTCTACTAGTGGTGGACATTGTTGGATCGTATGACGCCCTTAGAAGGGGGGTGAATAAGGGTGTGTTTAAATTTGTTTTTTTTTAATAATTTTAGACAAATTTACTTTAATAAAAAGTTACTTAAAAATAATTTTAAACCAATGCAATTTTTGTATAACACCAAACACAAATTTCTAAGATAAAGATTTAAGCACACAAATTTGCAATTAGTGAAAGGATCATAATTTTATATATCATGAAATTTGCATACAAATAAAAATGATCTTAACAATGCTTAAGATCAAGGCACAATTATGATAATAAAAATACAATAATTTTGGTTTACCAATCCTTCTCCCAAGGATCGGAAGGCTATCGCTTGTCTCTCCCAAGATCAAGCCCAAGCCTATCCTCTAGATCTTCCCAAGATCTAGACGTAGCACACAAGGCCACGATCTCCCACCAAGCCACGCAAGGACTTGGACGCTCCGCACAAGGAAGCGATTTTCCCCTAAGCCGCGCAAGGACTTAGACGCCGCACGCAAGACGATGATTTCTTTCCCAATACAAAATGAAATATGAGTAAATGAAAATACAATATAAAAAAGACAACTCCCTAGAAATTCAGATCTCTGAATGGATTGTTGAAGCCTCGAGATGATCGTTGATGTAGAAGCGCGCCCGATCTCGTCTTCAATCTTCAATCCTTCTTTGCACAAATGGGAGTTGAGGAGATTCTGGAGCTCTCTGGTTCGTATGCACTCAGGAAGGGACTGGAATTCTTAAAAGCTTAGAATGCACGAACCAAAGGAACCATTTTATAGAATTTCACTGTCGCCTGGGCGACAGTGACTGTCGGAATTTTCCGACAGCGCTAAACTGCCGCTGTCGTGTCGTCGAGCCGTCGTGCGGGCAGTTGCTGGAATTGTGGAGCTGTCGCCTGGGCGACATCGATGTCGGAATTTCCGACAGCGCAAAACCGCCGCTGTCGTGGGTGAAGTCGTGGGCAGTTGGTGTAACCATCGAGCTGTCGCCTGGGCGACATCGATGTCGGAATTCCGACAGCGCAAAACTGTCTTTCGTCGATCTGCCGTGGAGGGAAGTAGTTGTAACTTCTCTGCTGTCGCCTGGGCGACAGTGGCTGTCGGAATTTTCCGACAGTGAATTTTTCCCACATTCAATTTTAGCTCCAGCAGCAATGTGAACATCACATACCTGTTATCTGCACACCATTAATGAAAATAGAATCAAATACAAAAGGGACTTTGTTATTATCAAACCGGAGGAGTGCGAAACGCATGATCCAACAATCTCCCCCTTTTGATAATAACAAATCCGTATAAAAAGAAATCATGTCTATTTAGATTGTTGATTTTAAACTTAGGTGTGTGCACAAAATTAACATTATATATATTCCTTAAAATAAATAATCTCCCTTTAAATGAAAGCTCCCCCTAAATGAATGCTCCCCCTAAATGAATGCTCCCCCTAAATATATGCTCCCCCTAAATATATGATGTATTTGTGTAGGTGGAATATTTAGGTGGAATAGATTGTTGATTTTTCTTTTTATACTTGTTAATTCTCCCCCTTTTGGTATTAGCAAAAGTGAATATTAGATAAGAGAAATGATTCTAAAGGGAAGGTATATAGAATATAGAAAGTAAGATTAAGCGGAAGCACTGTGTTCTGGAAATGATTGAAGGCCATGAAATAATAGGAATATGCCATAGTAAGAATAAACTCATGAAGTGACAGTATAGCCATATGAAGTAATGAAGGAAAATAACTGAAACATGAGTAAGATCATTTGAAAGTATCATAGAAAGACACAATAGTGTAAAGAAGTATGGAATCGTTTCGGTCCAATTCTCATGAGTTGAATATTTATATAACATAATGATGTGTACATGTGATACTTAGAACAAACATATGAACTTATTTAATTTACATGATCATTGAAATGTAGAACATAATAAAAGCACATAAAGGCAACTTTGACTTTGAAGATATAGCACAAAATGAATAGAAAACCATGTTTCTTTTGCACAAGACACTTTACAATTCTGTCCAAGGTGCTTAACCTCACAATGCTCATTAAGACTTATCAGGAGGGTAAGTAGTGCTTGGTGGAGTATCCTTGTCTTTATTTTGAAAATTTTTTTTGATCACAGATGTGATATCGTATTATTTTTTTTATATTGATATGTTTTAATTGACCAAGGATCTCCGAATTCACTTGAACCGCAAAAGATGGTGTACTTTTGTTGTGCTAACAAATCAAGGGTGAAAGTTGTTTTTAAGAAGTGCTATTGTATTATGTTAAAGCAAATATGATCCATGTATATATTAAAGAAGTAGACATATGTATTGATCAAAAGAGGTGAACGTGATAGCTCATTATGATAGATAAACAATTTCTCATACTTAGAGGCATGCGAAAATAATTTCCAATGGTCTAAACAGCTAAGTAGAAATGTCAATACGATGATAGCTTGAAAATGAAATCATATAAACATGTAAGTCATTTTATTTAAAATAAATATCACATGGTTTGTCATCAAGTCATGAGATGAAGCATTAATAATGACATATAACTATTGTAGATCATCAAAGGGACACAAAATTGAAGTTTTTACAAAATTGGAGCTGTCGGAAATTTCCGACACTCATTGTCGCCTGGGCGACAGCCAAAAATATAAATAGGGCTGGGGACCGAGTCAAACCCTATTGTGCATCATTTTCTGGAGTTAAAAAACGAGAGCAAGCTGTCGGAAGTCGGCGACATCCCTAGATCTAAGGTATGGGTTTTTGATTTTGGTGTTTTTAACTCAAAAATTTTTAGGGTTTTGTGATTTTGATAGGAGAGAAGAAAGAAAATGTAGTTTTCATGTTGATTTTTTTTAAAAAAAATAGATCTAGTTTAAAACAAGGGGATCTTGGTGGATCCTTTTTAAAATTTTTATCTTTGGTAAATTGCTTTTTGATTTTGTGAGATAGATTTCATTTGTTCATTTTCCAAATATTTTTGTAGATCTAGGTTAGGGAAGAAGGTTGAAGATGATGAATAGTAAAGGATTTTGAGAATATTGTGATTTAAAAAAAATATATATAATTTTTTTTTTGTATAAACTTGATGTTGAAATAATATTGATTTTGAGAAGATCTGGAAGTGTATATAAAAATTTTTGAGAAAAGTTCACTTGGAGAGCTGTCGGAAAAATTCCGACACTCACTGTCGCCTGGGCGACAGTGTTCCAGTGCACAATGTGATATTATTTTTTAATCAAAATTTTTGTATGGTATTTGCAGAATGGCTTCCAGTTCCAAAGCTCGAAAGAGTACTTCGGAAGACCCACATAGTTCATATCAAGTATTTCCTGGAGTTGAGAAAGCTATTGTTGGAATAGCGAAGTATGTGGAATTCGAGTCGCCAAGGCACAATCATATTTATGATCGGCTTGCAAATGCAGGTATATTATCAATAATCACTCCAGAGGCCTTTTCTTCCTTTTTCATTCGTGAATTTTATAACCATTTGGAAGATCCAAATGTCACTGAATTGGATGGTGGTGTGAGATCAAAGATCCAAGGTCAACATGTGGAAATAACACATGTTGATCTGCGAGAGGAATTTGGACTAGTGATGAGTGAGAATATGCCTGATATAGTGGAAACTTATCGAAAGGATAGAGATTGGACCCTTGTGAACATGAGTTTACATGGGAATAAAAAAAAGACTCTTACCACTGAAGTTACTTCACTTACACCGGATGCGTTCTTAGTCCAAGATATATTAAGGAATTCAGTGATGTTGAAGAGTGGAGATACAAGAAGCATTACGGCTCAGTTGACTCTCTTCACTTACTATATTATGGAGGATGAGCTCTTCGATGTGGCAGACTTCATACTCTCCCAGATTAGGTATGCGTATAGATTAAAACATCCAAGATGGGTGAAGGTTCATACGCTGCCAATGGGGGCGGTAATTCAGCGTGTACTCTATAAGAAATATGGATGGATAGTGCAAGCTTATTATTTGGATGATTGCTATCCGGAGATATACTATACGGGTTCGATGAAAGTGAAGAAAACGCCGAAAAAGGCCCATCCGGGAATAGAGATTCGAGAGCCGCCATTGCCTAGAGGAGGTTCACTAAGGGAGTCCATTGATGATCTACGAGATTCACTAGAGGATCACAAGAAGGAGGTGAAGAAGGACCGTAGTCGAATGCAGAAATTCATGAAGTTTCTCGTCAAAGGTCTGAAGTTGAAGCCAACACCGGAGGAAGAGGCCGAATGGCAAGTACCGGACGAAGAACCGCCGCGCCAATCGGTGAGGCGGACTCGCCGTGGCAAAGCCGTGAGACGAGGACCTCCAGAAGATTGTCCAGAGAGCAGCGGGGCTGGTTCTGAAGATTCAGAGTAGTTTTATGTTGCTGCTGCCGCTGGGCGATGTCGGAAAATTCCGACATCCACTGTCGCCTGGGCGACAGTGAACTTCCTTAGATTTCTGTTTTGGTTTAAAGAACTTGATCCTTAAGTTTGTTCTACTGTTTTTATGTGAACAATATTGATGTAATGTTAATGATGTTGAATTTTGTTAAGTTTTTTTTTTTTTGAAATTTAATGTTTTGATTTTTATAATTTTGGCTTTTTGTATTTACATTGTTTATGTTTTGGGATAATAATTTTTTATTTTATAGGCTTTAAATTGTGATATATTCATTGTGAAATGTCTAGAATGCCCAATTCTAGCCTAAGCATAGAAAAACGGGAATCCGGTAACGGCTTAGTGAATATATCCGCTAGTTGATTTTCCGTGCCTATAAAGTTGATTTTTATATTACCCTTCTTAATGTGATCCCTTATAAAATGATGTCGGACGTCTATGTGCTTAGATCTAGAATGTAATACGGGATTGTTTGTTAAGTCTATAGCACTTTTATTATCACACTTTAATTCTACACTACTTTGTTGTATGCCAAAATCTTCTAGCGTTTGGGACATCCAAAGTGCTTGGGCACAACAACTACCTAGTGCAATATATTCGGCCTCGGTAGTTGAGAGGGCAACAGAATTCTGTTTTCTACTCGACCATGAAATAAGGGAAGGGTCGATAAAGTGACAAGTGCCACTAGTGCTTTTCCTATCTAAGGAACATCCCGCATAATCAGAATCCGAAAAACCATGCAAAATAAAAGAATCATTTTGAGGATACCATAAACCTAATTTTGATGTTCCAATGAGATATCTAAAGATACGTTTCACCGCTTTTAAATGTGACTCTCTAGGAT
Organism: Dactylorhiza incarnata; assembly: GCA_033032865.1. NCBI lineage: Eukaryota > Viridiplantae > Streptophyta > Magnoliopsida > Asparagales > Orchidaceae > Dactylorhiza > Dactylorhiza incarnata. The sequence continues at coordinate 4,123,192 of JAWHQI010000218.1, read as the reverse complement.
TAGCTTGAAATCTAGCACATAAACAAACGGCAAACATAATATCAGGTCTAGATGCGGTTAAATACAATAAAGACCCTATCATACTTCTATAAAGGGTTTGTTCAATTGAAACTCCACTTTCATCTTTTCCTAATTTTAGTGAAGTACTCATAGGAGTGTTTGCATGCTTAAGGTTTTCAAATCCAAATCTTTTTAACATATCATGAATATACTTGGTTTGACATATAAAAATTCCATCATGTTTTTGTGTAATTTGAAAACCTAGAAAATATGAAAGTTCTCCAACCATACTCATTTCAAATTCATTTTTCATAATTTCAACTACTTCATTACTCAACTCTTCATTAGTGGCTCCAAAAATAATATCATCAACATAAATTTGCAAAATAACTAAATCATGATTAATTTGCTTAATGAAGAGTGTAGAATCAGCACTTCCTATTTTATAATCGTGCTTTAACAAATATTGAGTTAATCGATCATACCAAGCACGAGGCGCTTGTTTTAATCCATAAAGCGCTTTATCTAATTTATAAACAAAATTTGGATATTTCTCATTTATAAAGCCAGGGGGTTGTTCTACATAAACTTCTTCTTTTATATACCCGTTTAAAAATGCGGTTTTGACATCCATTTGATATAATTTAAATCTTTTAAAACAAGCAAATGCAAGAAATATTCTAACCGCTTCTAATCTAGCTACAGGTGCAAAAGTTTCATCAAAATCTACCCCTTCAATTTGTGCATAACCTTTTGCAACTAATCTGACTTTATTTCTAACAATTCTAGATTCATTATCCATTTTATTTTTGAAAATCCACTTAACACCAACTACAGGACGATTTTTGGGTCGTTCTACAAGATTCCAAACCTTATTACGTTCAAATTGATTAAGTTCTTCATTCATAGCTAAAAACCAAAATTCATCATTTAAAGCGGTGGAAACATCTTTTGGTTCTATTTCAGAAACAAAACAAAGGTTTGAAAATAAAACATGTAGCGATGAACGAGTACTAACCCCTTTTTGCGGATCTCCAATGATAAGCTCCTTTGGATGATCCTTTGAGAATCTCAATTCACTTGGAGGCACATATTCTTCTCTTTCTTCTTCTCTTTCTTCTTCTCCTCCTCCTTCTTCTCTTTCTTCTTCTCTTTCTTCTTCTCTTTCTTCTTCTCTTTCTTCAAGTTCATCATCATTCTCCACCGATGGAAGGGGTTCATCTTCTTTTCCTGTAGTTTTCTTTTCTACACATGAAGCAAACTCATCAAACCTAACATGAATAGATTCTTCAACTATTTTTGTTCTCTTATTATAAACTCTATAGGCCTTGCTAGTTGAAGAATAACCAATGAAAATTCCTTCATCACATTTCTCATCAAATTTGCCTAAGTTATCTTTTGTATTCAAAATAAAGCATTTACAACCAAAAACTTTAAAGTAAGATACATTTGGTTTTCTTTGAAAATAAATTTCATAAGGAGTTAATTGTAATGTGGGACGAATCATGACACGATTAATAATATAGCATGCCGTACTGACTGCTTCGGCCCAAAAGTATTTTGGCAATTTAAATTCACACAGCATAGTCCGTCCTAATTCTTGAAGTGTTCTATTTTTCCTCTCTACTACACCATTTTGCTGTGGTGTGCGTGGAGCGGAAAATTCATGTTTTATCCCAAATTCATTACAATATGAAATAAATTTTTCATTATCAAACTCTCCTCCATGATCGGATCTAATGCATTTTACTTTTAGATCAAGTTCATTTTGAATACGTGAAATTAGTTTTACAAATTCATCAAAAGCATCAGATTTTGAATTTAAAAACAAAGTCCAACAAAATCTAGAATAATCATCAATAATAACAAACGTATATTTTCTACCTCCTAGACTTTGTGTAGAAATTGGACCAAACAAGTCCATATGTAATAAATGTAAAGGTCTAGTGGTAGAAATGACATTTTTGCTTTTAAAAGATGATTTTGTAAACTTTCCCTTTTGGCATGGTGAACATAATGAGGATAGCTTTCCATTCAAATTTGGTAAACCTTTTATTATTTTATTTTTAGAAAGCTTTACTATGCGTTTAGCACTAGAATGTCCTAGTCTCCTATGCCATAATTCAAGTTCATCATTCTTTGAAATAAAACATTTAAGTGTAGAATGAGATAAATCATGAAAAGTGATCGTATAGACATTGTTTATTCTTGGTGCAGTAAGTACGATTTCGTTTGTTTTAGAATCAATAATCTTGCAAAGGTTTGAGCTAGAGTCAAATAAAACATTTAGATTTTTATCACATAGTTGACTAATAGAAATTAAATTATGTTTCAAACCTTTAACATATAAAACATTTGAAATTTTAAATTCTTTGTTACCTACTACTCCAATGCCCTTGACTTTACCCTTTCCATTATCTCCAAATGTCACTATTCCACCTTTCTTCATCTCCAGGCTAAGGAACTTTGATTTATCGCCCGTCATGTGTTTTGAACATCCAGAGTCCAAATACCACACGTCTTCCTTGTTCCTAGCCTGCACGCACACCTAAAAAGATGATGAGAGTAAAGATCTGGTTACCCAAGTGGCCAATCCCATTGTATAGGTGGACGCCTTAGGTACCCAGATTTGTTTAACATTAGCTTTTCCTTTCTTCCAACATGAGCCCGATATGTGACCAAATCGATGACATTTAGCACACACAATGAATGGTGAGGAACCATTTTTCAATGGTTTCTCTGGACTCTTGCTGGTGGAAGCATCTTTATGTGTGGACTTAGAAAAATTTGTATTTTGAGAAATTGGTTTTCTGAACCTGGAGCTGTCGCCGGTTCCGACAGTAGCTGTCGGAAATTTCCGACAGCCTCCAGAGCTTCCAGAAATGTATCCTAGTCCAAATTTTGCTGTACCATGGCATTGGTTGGCTAAAAGCATATCCAGAGATTTTTTCCCAACACCAAATTTTCCAATTGCCATGTTCAACTCATTTACTTTGGATTTTAAAATTGAATTTTCTTTTACTATCATGCCACATCTATTTGCAAAAATTTTCTTATAATTCTCTAATTGAGAATGAGAGGTTTTAACAACTTTTTCTAAGTCCCTTTTTTCTTTTACAAGTAGATCAAATTTTTGATCGGACTTAGAAATAGTAGTTTCAAGTTCTTTTATCCTTGTCGAAGAATGATCACACTCTTGACAAAATACCTTCTCCTTCCCAATAGATTCCAACTCATTTGATAGTTTTTTATTTGCTTTTAAAAGGCCTTTATTTTCAGATTTTAAAAAATCAATTTCCTTTAAGCATTTATCCAAAACTTTGCATGTTTTCATAAATTCAGAATATAACTCATCATAAGATGGAGGCGTTACCTCAGTGTCGCTTTGGACACTGCAGTCGTCATCAGATGTAATGTTCCCTTTTGCCATCAAACATAGATTAGCCTCCTCTTCCTCCTGTGTTGAGGGATCACTTTCTTCACCAGACGAAGAATCATCCCAAGTCTCTGCCTTTAACACTTTCTTCTTGTAACTTTTATCGTGCCTCTTTGCTTTTTGCTCTTTCAGATATTTTGGGCACTTGCTTCTGATATGACCAATCTTCTTGCAATGGTAGCACTTCGGTGGCGGACGCTCCTCTTCATTCTCCATTTTTCCTTTGCCTTTTTGGTAGGCAAAATCCTTCTTTTTGAAAAACTTTTTAAATGAGTTTCTCCTCTCCGGATTTCTCATAAACTTCTTAAAATTTCTCACAAACAGTCCTTCTTCATCTTCATCACTTTCTTCAGTCTCACTCTCAATTTCCTTTTTAGATTTTAACGCCAAGCTTTTCTTTTTGGGCTCCAAATTATACTCTTGGCTTTGAATCTTCAACTCCACTTCATGGGTTTTTAGATTCCTAATGAGACTCTCCAATTGTAAGGTCTTAAGATCATGTGACTCAGAAATTGCAGTCACTTTTGGATTGAACTTCGGGGGAAGTGATCTTAAGATTTTTCTAACTAAATCTCCATTTGAAAAAACCTTACCCAACACCTTTGAATCGTTCACGATTTTAGTGAATCGTGTGTACATTGTGTCAATTTCTTCATCCACCTCCATTTTGAATCTTTCGAACTCTGACTCCAATTGAAATAGCTTTGAATCCTTTACCTGCGAAGTACCTTCATGAGTAATTTCTAAAAGATTCCAAATATCAAAAGCAGTATCACAAGCACAGACTCTATTAAACTCAGTGCGATCTAGTGCGCAAAATAAGGCATTCATGGCCTTTGCATTGTTCTTGCATTTTAATTTATCATTATCATCCCACTTGTCTTTGGGTTTTTCCATAGTTACATTTCCTACAACAAATGTTGGAGAAGTGTAACTAGTTTCTACCATATTCCAGACTTCTATATCTAAAGCAATTAGAAAACAACGCATACGTGTTTTCCAATAATTATAGTCCGTGCCCATGAAAAGTGGTGGCCTACTAATTCCTTGCCCCTCAACGAACGCGTGATCGTTGTGCGCCATTACTCCCGGTGGTAAAACCGTTTTGGAGTAACCTTGCTCTGATACCACTTGTTGGATCGTATGACGCCCTTAGAGGGGGGGGGGGGGTGAATAAGGGTGTGTTTAAATTTGTTTTTTTTTTAATAATTTTAGACAAATTTACTTTAATAAAAAGTTACTTAAAAATAATTTTAAACCAATGCAATTTTTGTATAACACCAAACACAATTTCTAAGATAAAGATTTAAGCACACAAATTTGCAATTAGTGAAAGGATCATAATTTTATATATCATGAAATTTGCATACAAATAAAAATGATCTTAACAATGCTTAAGATCAAGGCACAATTATGATAATAAAAATACAATAATTTTGGTTTACCAATCCTTCTCCCAAGGATCGGAAGGCTATCGCTTGTCTCTCCCAAGATCAAGCCCAAGCCTATCCTCTAGATCTTCCCAAGATCTAGACGTAGCACACAAGGCCACGATCTCCCACCAAGCCACGGAAGGACTTGGACGCTCCGCACAAGGAAGCGATTTTCCCGTAAGCCGCGCAAGGACTTAGACGCCGCACGCAAGACGACGATTTCTTTCCCAATACAAAATGAAATATGAGTAAATGAAAATACAATATGAAAAAGACAACTCCCTAGAAATTCAGATCTCTGAATGGATTGTTGAAGCCTCGAGATGATCGTTGATGTAGAAGCGCACCCGATCTCGTCTTCAATCTTCAATCCTTCTTTGCACAAATGGGAGTTGAGGAGATTCTGGAGCTCTCTGGTTCGTATGCACTCAGGAATGGACTGGAATTCTTAAAAGCTTAGAATGCACGAACCAAAGGAACCATTTTATAGAATTTCACTGTCGCCTGGGCGACAGTGACTGTCGGAATTTTCCGACAGCGCTAAACTGCCGCTGTCGTGTCGTCGAGCCGTCGTGCGGGCAGTTGCTGGAATCGTGGAGCTGTCGCCTGGGCGACATCGATGTCGGAATTTCCGACAGCGCAAAACCGCCGCTGTCGTGGGTGAAGTCGTGGGCAGTTGGTGTAACCATCGAGCTGTCGCCTGGGCGACATCGATGTCGGAATTCCGACAGCGCAAAACTGTCTTTCGTCGATCTGCCGTGGAGGGAAGTAGTTGTAACTTCTCTGCTGTCGCCTGGGCGACAGTGGCTGTCGGAATTTTCCGACAGTGAATTTTTCCCACATTCAATTTTAGCTCCAGCAGCAATGTGAACATCACATACCTGTTATCTGCACACCATTAATGAAAATAGAATCAAATACAAAAGGGACTTTGTTATTATCAAACCGGAGGAGTGCGAAATGCATGCTCCAACAGACATAGGGTCGACACACTTCTAGGAGCGAACTCTACTAGTGGTGGACATAGGGTCGACACACTTCTAGGAGCGAGCTCTACTAGTGGTGGACATAGGGTCGACACACTTCTAGGAGCGAGCTCTACTAGTGGTGGACATAGGGTCGACACACTTCTAGGAGCGAGCTCTACTAGTGGTGGACATAGGATCGACACACTTCTGGGAGAGAGCTCTTCTAGTGGTGTACATAGGGTCGACACACTTCTAGGAGCGAGCTCTACTAGTGGTGGACATAGGGTCGACACACTTTGTCACAACCCGCATTTTCCCGAATTTAAGAATATCAGAGGAAGAGAAAATACGCGTCATGATGCCACGTCATGCAGGAGACAACTGCAGACGCTCAGGCGGGATCCTATTACTTGATAATTGAAAATGTGATTTCATGATAATCATTATTTGAAATCATTTATTAGGGTTTAGAGTAAGAACTGTGTCTCTCAGTTCGTGGATCAACTAGTCCACAGAGAAAGTATGTATAATTGCAGCGGAAAATACCTGATTTAGTTCATTTAAGGTCCTATATGCACGTGAAGGCAGGACATAAAGTAGATGATATGCACATAACTAGGCGTAGTATAAGTATAGAAAATATCTTTTAGGTGACTTTAAAACTAAGGGTTTTCGTTAAAACTGATGAGATGAGGATGAATGAAAAGCCATTTTATCGCTATAATGCACCTAGTCATAAATCATTTCCAGAGAGTAAGGTATCAGATCTAAAAACAGTGGCATAAACTGGTAAGTAAACTATAAAGTATCAAAGAGGCACAATGGGCGTCAACAAGCTGACACCAACCCGTTGGCCCAACTAGCATGTCTGAACACAAGGAGAAGCAAACAACAACTACTACTACCTCGCAGCAGCGGGGTAAACAGCAGTTAAAACTCCTGAAGACTTCGGGCTACTCCACTAACCGCTACGGCTCTGAACCTGAGGCATTCAATACAACAAAGAACGCCTCAGCAAGGAATTACAAGTGGCAGAAAACTAACAGAAAAACAAGCAAGGCATAAGGGGTACCAACCCAAGCCTGATTCACTGAAAAAGAAGCTCGGAAACAAGGAGCGAAGCAAAGCACCAAGTGCAACCAAAAATCATAAGTAGGAACAAGTATAAATTAATTATCTTGTAAATTTTAATGCATGAGACTGATCAGCTCAAATTAAATGGGGGCGGTTCTTTATCCTCTGCCACCCAAAGCCTTAACTGGTGGGGATTTCTATTACCCAACCATCCAAACACGGCCCTCGGGACCACAAGCCAAGCCTGCGGTTCACCTTTAAAATGGCCACCGTGCAAGGCTACAATAGAAACCCCACTGTCCCCCAAACACCACTACTGTGTGAGGCTAAAGACAACGGATCTTATTAATTAAATTTCAATTTAAAACACGGGACGAAGCCCGAGGAACAATCCACAGGGATACCCTAAGAGATAGGGTCAAAGCAAGGTACACACCGATCAAGATGAATCATAAGTGAAACCAAGGATTTGCAAGATCACAACAGGTTTAGAACTTAGATCGGAGGTAAACATGATCGAAGACGCAATGCAGTTATTAGCAACATCACCGCATACTGCTAACATCACAAATACTAAGAAGAAACACCCTAAGGATAGGGTCACCATGAGATAACTACTGATCAAACGATTCATAAGGGGAAACTCGGAGTCATTGAACCAAAAAGGCAAAGGGGTTCAAGCTCGAGGGATTCATGATCAAGGACACCCAAGAGACTTGGGCAAAACTCCTTGTGCCCTTGTAAGAGGCACAAGGTTTCAAGAAGGAGGAGAAGTAATCAGAGGCATAACTCATGACGAATCATAAGAGTAAACTCAAACATTATCAGACCACAACGAGTAAGAGAATTCAAGCAAAAAGGGATTCAAGATCAGGAGCACCGAAAGGTCACTGGCCATCATCCATGTGCACCCGAGGGGACACGAGATTCAAACATAAAAACTCAACGAAATCACATGCGTTCCAGGCGGGGTTCTTACCATCAATTATCGAGAAGAAGAGGGACAACATTCAAGGCAGCACTTCTCGAGAACTGGAAGGATTTCTCGAGATAAAGCAAGGGATTTCTCGAGACATAGAATTAAGAGCATGCGGAGAAGATGGAAGATTGACTGTGTTGGTAAAGGTTACCAATCACCACATAGAATGGGGGAGGTCCAGAAATTGTCACTGTTTGAATTCGTCGGAATTCGTCGGGATGACACGGAATGTCCCGTGAAATCTCGACGAATTGACACAGAAAATCTTTAACTTGATTCGTCGGAATTCGTCGGAATTACACGGAATGTCCCGTGAAATCTCGACGAATTGACACAGAAAATCTTTAACTTGATTCGTCGGAATTCGTCGGAATTACACGGAATGTACCGTGAAATCTCGACGAATTGACACAGAAAATCTTTAACTTGATTCGTCGGAATTCGTCGGAATTACACGGAATGTCCCGTGAAATCTCGACGAATTGACACAGAAAATCTTTAACTGCTGTGTGGTCTAACGGTTTTCTCCAGGGAACAACTACCCGATTCATAGCAAAGGAAGAATAATCAAGGAAGCTTACATTAACACTCCAAAACTTAAATTAAACCGAGCGACATGAAATCGACACGGGCGAAACAATACTTCAAGAACAGAAAGAGAAGGAGGAGGAAGCCACTTGCCTTAACCTTGCAAAACTCGAGATCCTCCGCTCTGAAGGCTAAGGAAACACTCAAGCACGAAATCCTAGAACTATTCAGACCAAAAGGAAGAGTTAGGTTACCGCCAAATCTCCCAAAACTCCACGAAACGAGAAAAGCTTACCGCTAGAACGAAGATCTCGCCGAGAGTTTTCCAAATCTTCAAACAACACTCGATTCCGACCACTATAGCCCTAGAAATCGCCGGTTGAAAGCTCTCCGAAGCTCCGCTCTCGCCCTAACCCTCGGCGGCTTCTTTTGATCGAGGAAGGAGATAATGAATAGCAAGAGGAGTTTTAGGTATTTATATAAAAACCTAATTTAATATTTAATTAATTAAATAATCCTCTCATTTACTTAAACCACGAGGGCGACCAGAACAACTCGGATTTCTACGAAATTCGCACCTTAGCTGAAAAACGGCGCTACGAATCCAACGTCGAAGTCAGAACTCAGTTCCGATGAGCCAAACTCCGGATAAAGCCTCCCGAAGCTAAAATCTTAATAATTACTCAAAACCTTCACTTTAATTCGAAACGACGCGAAAACTCGCACGCTCGATCTAAATTACACGCTTTAACTAAGCTAAGACTCTAAACACTACCAAAAGAGCTGACGTAACGCCCTTATGCCAAAATTACGTCACAGCGGGTACGTAAAATAATTGACGAAAAACAGGGGCGTTACAGTCACTCCCCCTAAAAGAAGTTTCGTCCCGAAACTTGAAATCCAAAGATCTAGAAAGATACAGAATCAAATCCAAAGATTAAATGACAGCAGGATTTCCTGAAAACTGCTTTTATACTCAAAATCCATTTATCCAAGATGCTTAACACAAGCTCCATCATAACCCACAAAATAACAATCTAATCACATCTTCCAAAATTTGATTCATTAATTCCGCCTGACCGAGGCATAAACCTAGAATTCTAACCTGACACACGGCTTAAAGGGCACACCAAGCAACCTGACGACTCCTTCCAAATAAAGCTCTGCTATTTCTCCAAAGAATATCTGATCTAAAAATCGCACAAAGAGAGCACTTTTTTTGCCAAACCGACAACTGGGACCCATACAGAATCATGTCCTCCGGGGAATCTAGGTAACGAAGTCCATTGAAATACTTCCCCACTTCCAGCTGGAACATCCAACGGGGTCAAACTACCTCCAAGCCTAATTGATCTACCTTAACGCGCTAGCAGGTATAACATTCCAAAAAAAACACAATTGGCTAAATCATACTTCATACCAGACTGCCAACAATCGGTTATCAACCAAAATCACGCGCCTCACTACAGATCTTTGTTCGAATAACCTCAAACGCGGAAATACAATATCTACTCTAGTACTCAAGGTATTTCATCATCAAATAAGAAAGATATAGAAATTCTCCCTTTTTCTCAATCCTACTCCGGAGATGTTGCGAGTCAGGGTCTTCCTTCTGACGCAGTTCTACAAGGGCAGACCAAGAAGGCTCTTCAGCCTCTAAGCTCGAAGACGCGGTACTACTACCGACTGAGATATCCATCAACATAAACTCCTCTACTAGGGACTGCACTGAGAGCATGAAGATATGCGCGGTCTTTCTACTCAGGCATCGGCCACCACATAAATCCGCCACATACTCCAACCACCTCCGCTGGCGCAGACTCTGCTCCTTCAGGGTGAAGACATATTTCAGACTCTTAAGATCCGTATAAATCTTGCATGACGCTCCATAAAGAAGATGTCTCCAAAGCTTCAAAGCATAGATCACTACGGCGAACTCTAAGTCATGCGTAGGGTAATTCTTTTCATGAACTTTCAATTGTCTAGACCCATAAGCAATTACTTTTCCTTCTTGCACCAAAACGCAACTTAATCCAAGGCGAGATGCGTCCACATAAACTGCATACTCAACTCCTTCGATCGGTAAGGCCAACACAAGAGCACTACCCAAATGTTTCTTTAATTCCCGAAAAGCTCCTTCGCACTAACCGCTTCAAACAAAAGCGGCATACTTCTGGGTAAACCCGGTTAAAGGTGCCGACAGCACTGAAAATTCTTGAACAAAATCTCCTGCAGAACCCAGTCAAACGTAAGAAACTCCTTATCTCCTTAGGCGATGGAGGCATCTTCCAATCCAATACAACAGAAATCTTAGCAGGGTCTACAGTAATTCCATCTTTGTTCACCACCAGACCTAGAAAGGATACCTGAGGAAGCCAAAACTCACACTTACTCAGCTTCGCAAACAACTAGAGCTTTCTAAGAGAAGGCAATACTAGATGCAACAGCGCAGCATGCTCTACAGCACTACTGGAAAATACCAACACATCACCGAAAAACATGGCAACGAAAAGATCCGGAAAAACCTTGAACATACGGTTCATCAAGATCAAAAATGCAGAGGGTGCATTGCAATAAGACAAGCACCAGGCTCCAAAACAAAAACGAACTCCACGCCTCCAACCGGCGGGAGACCAGGAAGATCATCAGGAAAAACGACAGGAAGCTCTCGCACCACTAGGGCATCCTCGATACGCGGCGAACGCCTAACAGTTTCTACCACAGAAATAAGGTACGCCAACAACCGGAATCTAACAGCTTCCGAGCACACACCGCAGAAAATATCGGGGAACACTGGCACGGAGGTCCTAGAAAATACTCAAGGGATGACCGCATCAAAACTGGACAACAGGTCCGAACCCAAAATCACGACAAAGCCTTCTAGATTCAATACCTTAAGATCAGCAAAAGCCAACAAATCTCCTAAGAGAACGGGCAACTCCGGACGCACAGGTTCGAGGATACCAAAATACCGAAAGGAAACTAAACGAGGAACGAATCGATGCCCAACTCAGGGGTCATACGGTGACGCTCAACGAAATTCCTTGCTACGAACGAAAGGGCAGCACCCGAATCGAAAAGATCTCACGCTCAACAATTCTTTACCTTAAATCACCCTATAAGCGCGAAAAGAGAAACTAGTCTAATACAACAAAGCTAAGATCAAGTCAAAACTTAACAGCTAACTCGAATATCTAACCTGCGATTACTTGGGTCGAAGACTGCTCTTGCTCCTGGGTCAACACATTCAGCTTTCCTCTTCCTTCATCCTGATTGCGGCGGCGACACAGCTCGAAGCGGGAATGGCTGCAACTGGGGGTGAATCAGCGGGCATTGGAACTTCATGTGCCCCTTCTGCTTGCACTGGAAGCAGACTTTATCTTTGGTCCAACACTGGGCCACATCATGCCCTTTCTGCTTGCACAACAGGCAACACACCCCTCCCAGAGGAGTACTCTTGATTTCCAACACTCGCTGCTTCTTCTGAACTCCCTTTCTCTTGAAACACTTTTCATAAGGATGGCCAGGGCGTCCGCAGAAACTACAGACATCGCCACTTCTCTTCCTTGAAGCGGGGCCAGATACCTTGGGGCCTTCACCATCTTCGACTTTTCTCTTGCCCTTTCTCATCAAAGCACCTTCATTCTTAGCGATAACGATGGCCTCGGCTTTCAAAGCTGCTTCCACTGCCTCAGCATAGCTCGCCCATCCATGAGCACCGGCTACATGCTGACTATCATTACGAAGTCCTCCCAAAGATTGCTTCACTCTTCCTTCCTCTGAAGCTACTAGACCTAGAGCAATTCTGCTCGGCCTCCTGGGTTCAATCACAAATTCACTAACAGCGAATTGCCTCTGCTCCGGGTGCAGCAAATCATTCACCAAACAGTCTTGCTCAACCGACGGCCGAAACTCCTTTAACATCATCGCCTTGAATGACTCCCACGAACATCCATCTACGAGGTTTTCCAATTCCCTAATCCACCAGCTCTTAACAAGACCCTTCAGCTGGTAAGCGGCGACCGCTACCTTTTGGCCTGCAGAGGTTCCTGAGTACTTAAAAATATCCTCGATGGCAACCAACCAGTCATCCAAAGACAAGAAATCAGCTCTTCCGCCAAACGTAGGGGGTCTTAATCGCTGAAAATGCGATATAACGTCCATTTCCGGAAGCATCTCTACAGGTGGAAACAAGGGAGCAGGAGGAGTAGGTACCGTCTGTCCTACTACTGGGGCCTGCGCTACGAATTGCTGCCTAACACCGGCAGACAACAACAACTCAACCTGAGATTGCATCGCAACCACCTGCTTGGACAGAGTCTCAAAACTTTGCTGCAGACTCTCAATCACGGCTTTACTGAACGCACCGGAAGACTCGCCTTCAAACAGGGGAGTCGACCTAAACGCAACACGCTTCGGCGCCATCGCTGCTAAAACGCATAAACCTCTAATCAAAACTCAACCCTACACTAGAACTACACTTCTTGGTTCAGAACATACATATACAGATACTTGCCATTGCCACCACCTTTCTCTGGGATTTTCATGATGCTATGCTAAATTTGGGGATGACACCATATCATCCCTCTTGACTCACATGCAAGGGTCATGAATGCATGAATGTTCTGTTCATTTTGAAAATCATGTGTGTACGTATGTCATCCTGTAAATCTTTAGCTTGGCACGTGTGCTTATGCAATGCTACACAAGGTATGTTGTGCTATGCATTCTAATAAAGGCCTTAATGCATGTTATGAGCGGCGTACACATGAAATATTATGCATCCCATACTACATAATATCGCATGTAACGAAAAATAAAACGTGCTAATGGGCATCCATGTGATGGTGGTTATGCATCCCATACTACATAACCGTCACATGTTGCCACCTATGGTGGATCCATATACAAACACATATTATGCATCCCATACTACATAATATGCCCCGTATACTTCTTATCATGCTATGAGTGTAGTGTTCGTGCTTTGGCCAAGACGTACTGATGACACATCGGTGTGTGTATGCAATGAAACCAAACAACTAAACTATATCAGAATTTGTTGCCCGACCAACTTGTCGAACAACCTCCCTCTGATACCAACTGTCACAACCCGCATTTTCCCGAATTTAAGAATATCAGAGGAAGAGAAAATACGCGTCATGATGCCACGTCATGCAGGAGACAACTGCAGACGCTCAGGAGGGATCCTATTACTTGATAATTGAAAACGTGATTTCATGATAATCATTATTTGAAATCATTTATTAGGGTTTAGAGTAAGAACTGTGTCTCTCAGTTCGTGGATCAACTAGTCCACAGAGAAAGTATGTATAATTGCAGTGGAAAATACTTGATTTAGTTCATTTAAGGTCCTCTATGCACGTGAAGGCAGGACATAAAGTAGATGATATGCACATAACTAGGCGTAGTATAAGTATAGAAAATATCTTTTAGGTGACTTTAAAACTAAGGGTTTTCGTTAAAACTGATGAGATGAGGATGAATGAAAAGCCATTTTATCGCTATAATGCACCTAGTCATAAATCATTTCCAGAGAGTAAGGTATCAGATCTAAAAACAGTGGCATAAACTGGTAAGTAAACTATAAAGTATCAAAGAGGCACAATGGGCGTCAACAAGCTGACACCAACCCGTTGGCCCAACTAGCATGTCTGAACACAAGGAGAAGCAAACAACAACTACTACTACCTCGCAGCAGCGGGGTAAACAGCAGTTAAAACTCCCGAAGACTTCGGGCTACTCCACTAACCGCTACGGCTCTGAACCTGAGGCATTCAATACAACAAAGAACGCCTCAGCAAGGAATTACAAGTGGCAGAAAACTAACAGAAAAACAAGCAAGGCATAAGGGGTACCAACCCAAGCCTGATTCACTGAAAAAGAAGCTCGGAAACAAGGAGCGAAGCAAAGCACCAAGTGCAACCAAAAATCATAAGTAGGAACAAGTATAAATTAATTATCTTGTAAATTTTAATGCATGAGACTGATCAGCTCAAATTAAATGGGGGCGGTTCTTTATCCTCTGCCACCCAAAGCCTTAACTGGTGGGGATTTCTATTACCCAACCATCCAAACACGGCCCTCGGGACCACAAGCCAAGCCTGCGGTTCACCTTTAAAATGGCCACCGTGCAAGGCTACAATAGAAACCCCACTGTCCCCCAAACACCACTACTGTGTGAGGCTAAAGACAACGGATCTTATTAATTAAATTTCAATTTAAAACACGGGACGAAGCCCGAGGAACAATCCACAGGGATACCCTAAGAGATAGGGTCAAAGCAAGGTACACACCGATCAAGATGAATCATAAGTGAAACCAAGGATTTGCAAGATCACAACAGGTTTAGAACTTAGATCGGAGGTAAACATGATCGAAGACGCAATGCAGTTATTAGCAACATCACCGCATACTGCTAACATCACAAATACTAAGAAGAAACACCCTAAGGATAGGGTCACCATGAGATAACTACTGATCAAACGATTCATAAGGGGAAACTCGGAGTCATTGAACCAAAAAGGCAAAGGGGTTCAAGCTCGAGGGATTCATGATCAAGGACACCCAAGAGACTTGGGCAAAACTCCTTGTGCCCTTGTAAGAGGCACAAGGTTTCAAGAAGGAGGAGAAGTAATCAGAGGCATAACTCATGACGAATCATAAGAGTAAACTCAAACATTATCAGACCACAACGAGTAAGAGAATTCAAGCAAAAAGGGATTCAAGATCAGGAGCACCGAAAGGTCACTGGCCATCATCCATGTGCACCCGAGGGGACACGAGATTCAAACATAAAAACTCAACGAAATCACATGCGTTCCAGGCGGGGTTCTTACCATCAATTATCGAGAAGAAGAGGGACAACATTCAAGGCAGCACTTCTCGAGAACTGGAAGGATTTCTCGAGATAAAGCAAGGGATTTCTCGAGACATAGAATTAAGAGCATGCGGAGAAGATGGAAGATTGACTGTGTTGGTAAAGGTTACCAATCACCACATAGAATGGGGGAGGTCCAGAAATTGTCACTGTTTGAATTCGTCGGAATTCGTCGGGATGACACGGAATGTCCCGTGAAATCTCGACGAATTGACACAGAAAATCTTTAACTTGATTCGTCGGAATTCGTTGGAATTACACGGAATGTCCCGTGAAATCTCGACGAATTGACACAGAAAATCTTTAACTTGATTCGTCGGAATTCGTCGGAATTACACGGAATGTCCCGTGAAATCTCGACGAATTGACACAGAAAATATTTAACTTGATTCGTCGGAATTCGTCGGAATTACACGGAATGTCCCGTGAAATCTCGACGAATTGACACAGAAAATCTTTAACTGCTGTGTGGTCTAACGGTTTTCTCCAGGGAACAACTACCCGATTCATAGCAAAGGAAGAATAATCAAGGAAGCTTACATTAACACTCCAAAACTTAAGTTAAACCGAGCGACATGAAATCGACACGGGCGAAACAATACTTCAAGAACAGAAAGAGAAGGAGGAGGAAGCCACTTGCCTTAACCTTGCAAAACTCGAGATCCTCCGCTCTGAAGGCTAAGGAAACACTCAAGCACGAAATCCTAGAACGATTCAGACCAAAAGGAAGAGTTAGGTTACCGCCAAATCTCCCAAAACTCCACGAAACGAGAAAAGCTTACCGCTAGAACGAAGATCTCGCCGAGAGTTTTCCAAATCTTCAAACAACACTCGATTCCGACCACTATAGCCCTAGAAATCGCCGGTTGAAAGCTCTCCGAAGCTCCGCTCTCGCCCTAACCCTCGGCGGCTTCTTTTGATCGAGGAAGGAGATAATGAATAGCAAGAGGAGTTTTAGGTATTTATATAAAAACCTAATTTAATATTTAATTAATTAAATAATCCTCTCATTTACTTAAACCACGAGGGCGACCAGAACAACTCGGATTTCTACGAAATTCGCACCTTAGCTGAAAAACGGCGCTACGAATCCAACGGCGAAGTCAGAACTCAGTTCCGACGAGCCAAACTCCGGATAAAGCCTCCCGAAGCTAAAATCTTAATAATTACTCAAAACCTTCACTTTAATTCGAAACGACGCGAAAACTCGCACGCTCGATCTAAATTACACGCTTTAACTAAGCTAAGACTCTAAACACTACCAAAAGAGCTGACGTAACGCCCTTACGCCAAAATTACGTCACAGCGGGTACGTAAAATAATTGACGAAAAATAGGGGCGTTACACACTTCTAGGAGCGAGCTCTACTAGTGGTGGACATAGGGTCGACACACTTCTAGGAGCGAGCTCTACTAGTGGCGGACATAGGGTCGACACACTTCTAGGAGCGAGCTCTACTAGTGGTGGACATAGGGTCGACACACTTCTAGGAGCGAGCTCTACTAGTGGTGGACATAGGGTCGACACACTTCTAGGAGCGAGCTCTACTAGTGGTGGACATAGGGTCGACACACTTCTAGGAGCGAGCTCTACTAGTGGTGGACATAGGGTCGACACACGTCTAGGAGCGAGCTCTACTAGTGGTGGACATAGGGTCGACACACTTCTAGGAGCGAGCTCTACTAGTGGTGGACATAGGGTCGACACACTTCTAGGAGCGAGCTCTACTAGTGGTGGACATAGGGTCGACACACTTCTAGGAGCGAGCTCTACTAGTGGTGGACATAGGGTCGACACACTTCTAGGAGCGAGCTCTACTAGTGGCGGACATAGGGTCGACACACTTCTAGGAGCGAGCTCTACTAGTGGTGGACATAGGGTCGACACACTTCTAGGAGCGAGCTCTACTAGTGGTGGACATAGGGTCGACACACTTCTTGGAGCGAGCTCTACTAGTGGTGGACATAGGGTCGACACACTTCTAGGAGCGAGCTCTACTAGTGGCGGACATAGGGTCGACACACTTCTAGGAGCGAGCTCTACTAGTGGTGGACATAGGGTCTACACACTTCTAGGAGCGAGCTCTACTAGTGGTGGACATAGGGTCGACACACTTCTAGGAGCGAGCTCTACTAGCGGTGGACATAGGGTCGACACACTTCTAGGAGCGAGCTCTATTAGTGGTGGATATAGGGTCGACACTCTTCTAGGAGCGAGCTCTACTAGTGGTGGACATAGGGTCGACACTCTTCTAGGAGCGAGCTCTACTAGTGGTGGACATAGGGTCGACACACTTCTAGGAGCGAGCTCTACTAGTGGTGGACATAGGGTCGACACACTTCTAGGAGCGAGCTCTACTAGTGGCGGACATAGGGTCGACACACTTCTAGGAGCGAGCTCTACTAGTGGTGGACATAGGGTCGACACTCTTCTAGGAGCGAGCTCTACTAGTGGTGGACATAGGGTCGACACTCTTCTAGGAGCGAGCTCTACTAGTGGTGGACATATAGTCGACACACTTCTAGGAGCGAGCTCTACTAGTGGTGGACATAGGGTCGACACACTTCTAGGAGCGAGCTCTACTAGTGGTGGACATAGGGTCGACACACTTCTAGGAGTGAGCTCTACTAGTGGCGGACATAGGGTCGACACACTTCTAGGAGCGAGCTCTACTAGTGGCGGACATAGGGTCGACACACTTCTAGGAGCGAGCTCTACTAGTGGCGGACATAGGGTCGACACACTTCTAGGAGCGAGCTCTACTAGTGGTGGACATAGGGTCGACACACTTCTAGGAGCGAGCTCTACTAGTGGCGGACATAGGGTCGACACACTTCTAGGAGCGAGCTCTACTAGTGGTGGACATAGGGTCGACACACTTCTAGGAGCAAGCTCTACTAGTGGTGGACATAGGGTCGACACACTTCTAGGAGCGAGCTCTACTAGTGGTGGACATAGGGTCGACATACTTCTAGGAGCGAGCTCTACTAGTGGCAGACATAGGGTCGACACACTTCTAGGAGCGAGCTCTACTAGTGGTGGACATAGGGTCGACACACTTCTAGGAGCGAGCTCTACTAGTGGTGGACATAGGGTCGACACACTTCTAGGAGCGAGCTCTACTAGTGGTGGACATAGGGTCGACACTCTTCTAGGAGCGAGCTCTACTAGTGGTGGACATTGGGTCGACACTCTTCTAGGAGCGAGCTCTACTAGTGGTGGACCTTTTCCTCCCTGTCCCGAGCGGTTCCCGGCCCTGCCAGCTAGGTGGGAGCCTGGTCAGCGGGCCAGCATCAGGACTAAATACTTGTGACTTCCCTGTCCCCGAGCAATCCTCGGACCTGCCAGCTTGATGGGAGCCTGGTCAGCGGGCCAGCATCGGGACTAAATACTTTCTTCCCTGCCCTCGAGCGGTTCCCGGCCCTGCCAGCTAGGTGGGAGCCTAGTCAGCGGGCCAGCATCGAGGCTAAGCATTCTCTTCCCCGCCCTCGAGCGGTTCCCGGCCCTGCCAGCTAGGTGGGAGCCTGGTCAGCGGGCCAGCATCGGGGCTAAGTATTTTTGAAAAACTTTCATTATATTAAACCATCCTAGTACATGTTGGAAAAACTAGACATGGAAACGGAACATAGCATTACACGAACTTAAGGATAGAAAATGAAACTTAAGTATGGAAGCCGAACTGAGCCTCCCACTCCCAGTCTTGATCTTCCTCGACTTCTTCTGGTAGTTGTTGCTGTTGCCCTGGACCCCTCGCATCCTTCATCTCTGAGTACTCAGGGTAAGTGAACGTCGCGTGACCCTCCTCCTGGTGGAAGTCGCAGTAGGGTGACTCCACCCTACCCTTTCCTTTCCCTCTTCTTCCTGCTTTTCTGATTCTCCTCCGTCTACCCCCACCAATCTCCATGGTTTGCTGAGGTGGTGGAGGGGGTGTGTTTGGTCCCGGCCTCCACCTCGGGCGGTTGGATCTTTTTCTTTTGAAGTCCTTACTTCCTTGCTCTCGCGGAGTCGAATTGTTGACCTCTGCGCTCGCCGGGCTATTGGATAGCCTCCACCCGTGGTGGTCTCGACCATCAACATTCACTTGGTTTCTTTTGGGGTGGAGCGAGTGGGGGCCGGATGCCTCCCCGCTCGCCCCCTTTTGGGACTGGGCTGGAAGAGACGGGGCGAGCTGGGACGGTGCCTTCCTCCTGAGCTCGCCCCCTTGAGGGGCTGGGGCGAGCTGGGAGGGCGTCGCCCTCCTGAGCTCGCCCCCTTGAGGGGCTGGGGCGAGCTGGGAGGGCGTTGCCCTCCTGAACTCGCCCCCTTGAGGGGCTGGGGCAAGCTGGGAGGGCGCCCCCCTCCTGAGCTCGCCCCCTTGAGGGGCTGGGGCGAGCTGGGAGGGCGCCCCCCTCCTGAGCTCGCCCCCTTGAGGGTGGGCGAGTGGGGGTATGGCACCTCCCCACTCCCCTCTCACCGGTATCTCCTTTCTGAACTGCTGGCCGAGAGTTCCCTCTTCCACCTGCTGGGGCGGGACCTCCGAACCATCTCCTCTTCTGCCTGCGGCCGTCGTGGCGAAGGCGATCTGCAAGGTCTGCATGACCTCTCGCTTGAAGCTTTCAAACATCTCCAACGTCACTCCAGCCACCGGGGGCTGCGAATGACCTGGTTCGGAACTTCCTCCACCTCCGTCCATGGAGCTCATCTCGAGAGTTTCGTGAATCGGTCACACTCCACGCTCACCGCACCATGTGTTGAAACTGAGACTTGCGAACAAGACTTAGTCTCTGTGGAGTTCGGGGCCCTCGGCTAGCCGAGGGGCTACCAATCCTTACTCCTCCCAAGGGAGAGCTCTAGGTTGAAGGTGTTGGAACTAGGGACTGGACCAAGGGCTTAGTGGGGAGGTCCCCCCACATACCCGGAAGCCCCTCAGGAACTTCCCCTCCCAAGCCACTACTAAGCTTGGGCACCACTGGAGGCTCTCCTCACCCCCCTAGAGAGACTTGGGGAGGGAGAGAGAGAGGGAGAGAGCTAGCCTAGAATGAGATCCCTCCAAATGGTGCCCCCTTGGTCCTATTTATAGGATTTCTGAAGTTGGGCTGCAAATAGCCGAAAACTGGTCTGCCAGATTACCAAAATACCCTTGAACTGGGCTGCAGATAGCCAAATCCCGCTGCTCTTGGACTGCGAATAACCAAAACTGGACTGCGAATAGCCAAATCCCGCTACTCTTGGGCGCTAAACGCAGACCGCCTACCCGGCAAGGTTCTGGGCGAGCCAGAGGCCTCCCGGCCCTCCCAGCTCGCCCCCACAAGGGTGTGGGCGAGCCGGAGGCCTCCCGGCCCTCTCAGCTCGCCCCCACAAGGGTCTGGGCGAGCTGGAGGCCTCCCGGCCCTCCCGGCTCGCCCCCACAAGGGTGTGGGCGAGCCGGAGGCCCCCCGGCCCTCCCAGCTCGCCCCCCCCCCCCCCCCCCCACAAGGGTGTGGGCGAGCCGGAGGCCTCCCGACCCTCCCGGCTCGCCCCCACAAGGGTGTGGGCGAGCCGGAGGCCTCCCGGCCCTCCCGGCTCGCCCCCACAAGGGTGTGGGCGAGCCGGAGGCCTCCCGGCCCTCCCGGCTCGCCCCCACAAGGGTCTGGGCGAGCCGGAGGCCTCCCGGCCCTCCCGGCTTGCCCCCACAAGGGTGTGGGCGAGCCGGAGGCCTCCCGGCCCTCCCGGCTCGCCCCCACAAGGGTGTGGGCGAGCCGGAGGCCCCCCGACCCTCCCGGCTCGCCCCCACAAGGGTGTGGGCGAGCCGGAGGCCTCCCGGCTCGCCCCCACAAGGGTGTGGGCGAGCCTGAGGCCTCCCGGCCCTCCCGGCTCGCCCCCACAAGGGTGTGGGTGAGCAGGAGGCCTCCCGGCCCTCCCGGATCGCCCCCACAAGGGTGTGCGAGCCGGAGGCCCCCCGGCCCTCCCAGCTCGCCCCCACAAGGGTGTGGGCGAGCCAGAGGCCTCCCGGCCCTCCCTGGCTCGCCCTCACAAGGCTCTGGGCAAGTCAGAGGCCTCCCGGCCCTCCCCGGCTCGCCCTCACAAGGGAACAGTCCTGGGATGCGCCCCTCAGACTCGACTCCCTCCAAATGCTCACCCCTCCTCCTCCCGGGGTCGCGTCATTTGAAAACATTGGGCCTAAAAATATCTTGGGCCTCGGGGGCCCACTCGGCGAATACAGGGTTGTACAATTATCAAAAGGGGGAGATTGTTGGGCATGTATGTCACATCCCTTTGTTTGAGAATAAACAATCCCAAATTGTATTTGATCTAGCTTGTCGTTTGTGCAGGAACTATAGGTGCAATACTCCACAGGTAGAAAACAGATTGGAGATGACTCTCTGGAAAATGTGCTAACGTCAGGCATTAGGTATTAATGCTGGGGGCTAGCCGTTCGACGAAACTTGAAGGAACCTGCGTTCGACGAAATCTGAAGGCGCTCGACGAAATCTGAAGGCGCTCGACGAAACCTGAAGGAACTTGCGTTCAACGAATTGAACTGCGCTCGACTTATTGCGTTCAACGAATAGAACTGCGCTTGATGAATTGGAGCGTTCGACGAACTAAACTGCGCTCGATGAATTGAAGTTAACTGCGCTCGACTTATTGCGTTCGACGAAATGAATTTGAGGTTGACGAAATGGGATTCCGTTCGACGAAGGCGCGTTCGACGAAATTAGTTTCGTTCGACGAAATTTGGTTCTTCCACGCTCCCGACGTTATGCATGATCTCAGCAACTGCCGTACACATTCACTAATTCCGTCATTAACTCTTAACGCCACGCGTTAGCTCCAGTGGTTATTTAAAAGACCTGATTTTTTTTTTGCTGATTGCTGGGGGAATTATTGAAGCCTTTATTCCAGAGATCTGAGAGAGCTTCCAGAGAGAATACTTGTGCCAAAACTCCATTGTTGTTATGCTGCCGAAGATGGATCTCCCAAAAAAAGCTTAAGGAGGTTTCTGGAGGAGGACTACGTCACGCTACATCCGAAGGACGATCACTTTGACCTCGTTCATATTACTGCGTTCGACGAACTGGGATTTTCGTTCGACGAACTTTGATACCGCTCGACGAATTGGAGTTCGATGAACTGAGCTGGTGATTGATAAAACTGATCCTCATTGCGTTCGACAAACTTAGACTTCTGTTCGACAAAACTACTGCACGACAATATTGCGTTCGACGAAATGAGGATCGTTCAACGAAATTGGTTTTGCCACGATCCTGAAGGTTGCAGATGACGAAATGGGATAGGGTTCGACGAAGGCGCGTTCAATGAAATTAGTTTCTATTGACGAAATGTGGTTCTGCCACGCTCCCGACGCTATGCATGATCTCAGCAACTGCCGTACACGTTCACTAACGATGGCATTAACTCATAACGCCATGCGTTAGCTCCAGTGGTTATTTAAATACCTGATTTCATTTTTGCTGAATGCTGTGGGAATTATTGAAGCCTTTATTCTAGAGATCTGAGAGAGCTTCCAGATAGAATACTTGTGCTAAAACTCCATTGTTGTTATGCTACCGAAGATGGATCTCCCACAAAAAGCTTAAGGAGATTTCTGGAGGAGGACTACGTCACGCTACATCAAAAGGCCGATCGCTTCGACCTCGCTCATATTACAGCGATCCTTCATCTCCAACTTCAGATGATCTCATAGGGAGTTCTTATTATTATCTTTACATTCATTCTATATATTTTGTAACCGTTTAGAGAATTCGCCTTGTGTTGGCGACTAGGTCTGGGTAGGACTTAGGGAGGAATTCGGCTTGTGTTGGCGACTAGGTCTAGGTGATTAGATCTAGGGGGTGCACGAGGCCATATCCGGGTAAGGATTGGCTAGAGCGGCTTGTGGCCTTATCCGGAGAAGGATAGGCTAAAGTCAACCGGTTTGTGGGGATACAAGTCGGTATAGAAAAGGAAAATTTGTTTTACTTTGTACGCCTCTGATTTCTAGTGATATTGAAATCCCTTTGTGATTCTCAAACAAAAGGATGTGACACACATGATACTATGCTTAAAATCTTTATCATTATCTATATTACAAAAGCTCGATCAAGCTTTATCATTTATAAGAAATGCCTCCTTATTGCCCTCACCCTACCTTCGTTTGATATTACCAAAAGGGGGAGATTAATTGAAGAAATCTATATAGGAGAAATATAGAAGAATACAGGGAGACTAATTCATGTAATCAATCATTTAGGGGGGAGCATTAAGATAGGGGGAGTATGCGCATTATCACGAATATCAAATACTATAGTTGCACTATTATCTCGATTATCATATTCTATAATCACCTTTAATGATTTCTTGCTAAGAGGATTTGTTATTATCAAAAGGGGGAGATTGTTGGACATGTGTGTCACATCCCTTTGTTTGAGAATAAAAAATCCCAAATTGTATTTGATCTTGGTTGTCGTTTGTGCAGGAACTATAGGTGCAATACTCCACAGGTAGAAAACAGATTGGAGATGACTCTCTGGAAAATGTGCTAACGTCAGACATTAGGTCTTAACGCTGGGCGCTAGCCGTTCGACGAAACTTGAAGGAACCTGCGTTCGACGAAATCTGAAAGCGCTCGACGAAACCTGAAGGAACCTGCGTTCGACGAAATCTGAAGGCGCTCGACGAAACCTGGAGGAACTTGTGTTCAACGAATTGAACTGCGCTCGACTTATTGCGTTCGACGAATAGAACTAGGCTTGACGAATTGGAGCGTTCGACGAACTAAACTGCGCTCGATGAATTGAAGTTAACTGCGCTCGACTTATTGCGTTCGACGAATGAATTTGCGGTTGACAAAATGGGATTCCGTTCGACGAAGGCGCGTTCGACGAAATTAGTTTCGTTCGACGAAATTTGGTTCTTCCACACTCCCGACGTTATGCACGATCTCAGCAACTGCCGTACACGTTCACTAATTATGGCATTAACTCTTAATGCCATGCGTTAGCTCCAGTGGTTATTTAAAAGAACTGATTACGTTTTTGTTGATTGCTGGGGGAATTATTGAAGCCTTTATTCCAGAGATCTGAGAGAGTTTCCAGAGAGAATACTTGTGCCAAAACTCCATTGTTGTTATGCTGCCGAAGATGGATCTCCCAAAAAAAGCTTAAGGAGGTTTCTGGAGGAGGACTACGTCACGCTACATCCGAAGGACGATCGCTTCGACCTCGTTCATATTACAGCGATCCTTCATCTACAACTTCAAAAGATCTCATAGGGAGTTTTTATTATTATCTTTACTTTCATTCCATATATTTTTTTGTAACCGTTTAGAGAATTCGCCTTGTGTTGGAGACTAGGTCTGGGTAGGACTTAGGGAGGAATTCACCTTGTGTTGGCGACTAGGTCTAGGTGATTAGATTTAGGGGGTGCTCGAGGCCATATCCGGGGAAGGATTGGCTAGAGCGGCTTGAGGCCTTATCCGGGGAAGGATAGGCTAAAGCCAACCGGTTTGTGGTGATACAAGTCAGTATAGAAAAGAAAAAATTGTTTTACTTTGTATGCCTCTGATTTCTAGCGATATTGAAATCAAATTTATGTAAATATTTTCTTATATAATATAATCATGTCTCTTTTTGTGTTTACTTGATTTCTATCATTTAGTGTAAGTTATAAAATTGCAAATTACAATTGTTTTCTTCCTTTAAGTTAAATTGTTATTTCATTCTAATTTACTCTAAACAATTTAGTAAATCGAATAAAAAATTATAAAGAATTTTATTCCCTTATTCACCCCCCCCTCTAAGGCGCCAATCAATCCAACAGCTGCGTCGACTTCTCAAGTTCCTTCGACAAGTCTCTGGTCTCTGCTTCGATATCTATTCGATGTAATGTCGACTAGTGTTACTTCGATAGAAGATATGAGCCACTTAGACTTCTAGTCGAAGTAGCGTCGACATGAACTCGATGTTGCGTCGAATTCCATTCGACGCCATTATTAACTTTGCCCAAATTTGCAGCCCTTTAACTGGTCTTAACACTCTAGGTTGAGTGTGACATCCTAAGACATCTAGAGACCATGTTACCCTCACTATACAATGGGTAAATTAAATCCTAGTGAATAAAATCACTTTTAATTAATTTGTTAAGTTAAATCAAGGGTTTTTCCCAACAATCACCCCCTATTTATCTTAACAAATTTTACATTTTGTTCTGAGTGATTTTATACAATTTTTATAAACAACAATACATATAATGCAATAAAGACATAGGAAAATGACAAAGCTATATGATCTGATATTAACACCAGATTAATGATAGTCAGAAGATTTATCATAGATTACCCAGAGTGAGTATCACTTCTTGTCTTTGAGAAATAAGAATAGATCTTCATACACTCTTCTATACTTCTTCTCCACATATTTGAAGTTTCCTTGAGTGGCTTTCTCTGGATTTCTTTGTATCCTTCCATGTCCTCTGAAAAGCTTTTCCAGTTCTACTTCTATATTGGGATGAACATCATTGAGTGTAAAACCCATTTCAAACACCTTGGTTGTCATCAGATTTATGAGTTCCAGATTCAGATCAGCTGATGTTGGATCTTCCTCTAATTCTGGTTCAATAGGCAATTCTTGAGTTTCATTAACTGTTGTTTTTTCTTGCTTAGAGGTTGATGTCTTTGTGAACATAATCTTCTTCATCTCATTCTCCTTTTCAGGTGACTCTTCCCTTTTCTTTCTTTTTTGAGAGACTTGTATTGTTTCCTTAGGGTTGCACCCAATGCCTCCTCTATGGAGATGTCCAACTCCTTCTATCATCTTAGCCTGAGGATTCTTTGCAGTATACTTTGACTGATCAAACCAACTAGGTTTGATAGGAATTGCTTTGGCCAGTTCCTCCTTTTCAACTACTTCCTTCCCTCTTTTTAGTATATCAATAAATCTGTCTTTCTTGGCTTGAAGCTCCTTTTGAGCAGCATCATATTCATACCTTTCCCTTTCACCAATGTCTTCTAATATTGCATCCATCCCTGGATCAGTATAGGTCTTCATTGTATACTCTGGTATCTCAACCTTTTCTTGTTTCTTATAATATGATTTATCCTTTCTATATTGTTTCCTTTGCTCCTTTGTATAATGTTTCCACTTGGGTATTCTTCCTCTAGCTTGATAAGGAGGTCTTCCTCTGAAGACAGGTGTTGGAAGGAGAGGAGAAGTTGTATGTCTTAGAGCAGGTGGTGGACAAGGAGGCTGAGCTGGTGGTGAAATTTGGTCAGGTGGTGGACAAGGAGGCTGAGCTGGTGGTGAAATTTGGTCTGTTGCAGGAAGATCTGGAGCATAATCAGTGGAGTCATATTCTTGATCAGTAACTTTGGCAGGGGGAGGTGTTGCAGAAGAATATCCAGAAGACACCCTGAATTGAAGAGGATCAGGAATGAGTGTCTCATTATTAGCAATATATCCATGAAGATGCATGACATGGATCTGATAATTTGAACAGACAGGATTCTCCCCCTATGTAGATGACTCCCCCTGTATCATAGGCAGAACTCTTGTAAGTAGGGACTCCCCCTGTATATCTGCATTGGCGAGCTGTAGTTTGGACACTACAACAGGCTCTCCTTTAGAAATGAAGGAGAGAGGAATTGCAGTTCTGTAAACCGAGTCATGTGGAATCTTCGGCCTGCTAGTAGACATCCCCCCTACTTTATATCCTGAATGAAGGATGTAAAGACATCAGCAGGCACCGCTACCGATCTTACTGCACCATCGAGGGCCATTATCTCATAATTGAGGTCTTGCAACCTCTTATGTTGGCCACGTAATTTCTGGTAACACTCATTTGAGAGATCAAGGTAGAGGGAACAAAACTTGGACAGAACTGCTTCCATTGCAAGGTTGACTGCCTCTTCCACATCTTGCTGATTTGACGGGAATGTCATTTGAAATTGGAGAGTACCTGCACGAAAACAGAAAGAAGAGACGAAGAGAGGGTAGAGAGAAGAGAGAGCAGGGAAAGAGATCTCGAATAGCACTAGACAAATTTGGTACAATAGTTGCTTTAAGTAGACGAATCGCCGCAACATAGGGTTGTATTCGAAACAACGTCGAGAAGAGCCGAATTCAGTGCGCCAAAGAAATGGAAGTGCGCGCGACCCATCAATGTCGACAGAGCGTCGAGTTTATGTCGACGTAGCTTCGAGAAAAAATCGTCACTGATGATATCGACGTAAGCGTCGATAGGAATTCGACGTTATATCGAATGATATTCGAAGGATCCTTTCCAACGTGCTCTCGAAGCTTGCGTCGAGTATAATTTGACGTAGCGTCGAGTATAATTCGACACAGCTTTAATTATGTAGATATGATTCTCTTTAAAATTCTTGTTGTTTTTGCCAGCAATATTTTGTTATAGAAAATAGGTGTGTATGCATAATAAAGGGAACCTACAAAGCTCCATAAAGCATTCTCAGAGCATTGATGAAAAACTTGTGCTTGCTTTCATCAAGGGGCTTAGTGAAGATGTTAGCCCTTTGAGTGTTAGTAGAAGTGTATTGAAGGTTAATCTCGCCCTTCTCCACATTATCTCTGAGAAAGTAGTTCCTTATCTCTATGTGCTTAGTTCTACTATGGAGAACATGATTGGAAGCTATTGATATAGCACTAGAGATGTGACAAAATATTGTGGAATTGGCATGAGAAAAATTATAGTCTAACAACTGATTTTGCATCCACAGGATTTGTGAACAACAGCTTCCTGCAGCAATATACTCATCCATTGCTGTAGAAGTGGAGACTGTGGTTTGCTTCTTGCTAAACCATGAGATCAGTCTAGCACCCAGAAACTGACATGTCCCTGAGGTACTTTTTCTATCCAGCCTGCATCCAGCATAATCTGCATCTGAATATCCAATCAATTCAAACCCAGATTCAGCTGGATACTACAAGCCAAGCTCAGGAGTACCATTTAGATATCTAAGAACTCATGTGGGATTTTTTTGGGTCAACCTGAAATCTTGCACAAATACAGGTAGCAAACATTATATCAGGTTTGCTAGCTGTTAAATAGAGGAGAGAGCTAATAGCTGCTCTGTAAGTCTTCCGATCAAAAGATTTACCTTGTTCATCTCTATCTAAGACAACATTAGTGGTCATGGGGGTTTTCATAACAGAGGAATTCTCCATCCCAAACCTTTTAATGAGTTCTCTTGTATATTTGTATTGGGATATGAAAATGCCATCTGAATTTTGTTTGACATGAAGTCTAGGAAAATAGGATAGTTCCCCCACGCTACTCATCTCAAACCTTGACTGCATTAAGTATGCAAACCTTTTGCATAAAGTTTGATCTGTGGACCCAAATAATAATATCACCCACATATATTTATACAAGTAATAGCTGGTTCTTGTGTGCTCTTGTGAAAAGAGTTTTATCTACCTTCCCCCTTTCAAATTTGTGTTCCAGGAGAAACTTGGATAAGGTCTCATACCAAGCTCTTGGAGCTTGCTTGAGACCATATAATGCTTTATCTAATCTATGGACAAAAGAAGGAAAGGTTGGATTGACAAAACCTGGTGGTTGTTCCGCATATACTTCTTCTTGTAATTTTCCATTGAGAAAGGTACTCTTGACATCCATCTGGTAGACCTTTATCTTCATGTGAGCAGCATATGCTATGAACATTCTGATTGCCTCCAATCTTGCTACAGGGGCAAATGTCTGGTTGAAGTCAATGCCTTCTTCTTGCCTGTACCCTTGAGCTACAAGTCTAGCCTTATTTCTGACAATGACTCCTGTTGAATCCATTTTATTCTTGAACACCCACTTGGTGCCAATGACTGGGTAGTTCTTTGGTCTTTCAACCAATGTCCAAACTTTGTTTCTCTCAAACTGAGTCAATTCCTCTTGCATAGCAGATATCCAATTAGGACCACTGTATGCTTCTTCAAACTTCTTGGGTTCATATTGTGATAGAAAGCATTGCAATAATGTCTCACAAGTTAGATGTTTCCTGGTCTTTACTCCTGCTGTCAAATCTCATATTACTTGAGTTGAAGGATGATCCTTTTGAGTCATCCTAGATCTTGTGGGATGATCCAGGAGGCAATCTTCTTCCTGAGCTACTACCTGCTCAGAGACAGTAGGAGCTTCATCCTCATTCACCTGAATGATGTCTATAACTAGTAGCTCAGGTGCTGCAGTCTTCTCTTCATCTGCTGCATAATCATCATCTGAGTCAGTGCCAATGTCCTGTTGTCCCTTTTTTGGCACACATTTGGGTGACCCACTATGCTCATCCTTTCCACTTGCTCTGCTAGTTGATCTTCTTCCTGCAGGATAGGGCTGGTGGAAGTTTCCTTCCCCTTGTAAACCATGTTAGTTTCATCAAAAACTACATGCATTGACTCCTCAATTTTGAGAGAGATTTTATTGAAACACCTATTGGCCTTGCTTGATGAAGAGTATCCTAAGAATATTCCATTATCAGCCTTCTTGTCAAATTTGGCAAGATGGTTTTTCCCATTGTTATGGATAAAGCAAGTACACCCAAAGATCCTAAAGTAGGTGACAATGGGTGCCTTTCCCTTCAGTAGCTCATAGGGAGTTTTCAACTTAGTCTTGTGTATGAGACTTCTATTCAGAACATAATTTGCAGTATTTACTGCCTCAGCCCAGAAGGACTTTGGCAAGTTAGATTCAGATAACAATGTTCTACCTGATTCAATTAGGGTTCTATTTTTCCTTTCAGCCACCCCATTTTGTTGGGGGGTCCTAGGAGCTGAAAAGCTTCGTCTGATGCCTTCATCCTCACAAAATCTACACATTAACTGATTCTCAAACTCAGTATCATGATCACTTCTGATCACAGTAACTTGTGTATTGAGTTCAGATTGAATCCGTATAATGAATCTTGAGAGGATCTTGAAGGTGTCAGACTTAGCTTTTAGAAAGAACACCCAGCTGAACCTAGAAAAATCATCAACAATAACTAAAGTGTATGATTTCCCTGCTAAGCTTTGAGTGGAAATGGGACCAAACAGGTCCATGTGTAGCAGGAAAAGGATTCTAGGAGAATCATTCTTACCAATTGGTTTGAATGAAGCTTTGATCCGCTTCCCTAGTTGGTAGGCTCTACAGGGATGGTTTTTATTAAATTTACCATTTGGTAAACCCCTGACTAGGTTCAGTTTGGAAAGTTTGGCTATGGTCTTAAGGTTGAGATGACTAAGTCTCCTATGCCACAACTCACTATTTTCTAACTGGGAAGTAAACGAGCAGTTCTCAGACTTTGTGTACTCAAAGTCTACCACATACACCTTCCCTTTTCTGAGACCAGTCAAAACTGTTTGATCAGTCTTAGAACTAACTATATGACACAAGGACTTGGTGAATACAACTTTGAATTCACCATCACATAGCTGACTTATGCTGATCAGATTATGTTGAAGTCCTTCAACCTAAGCTACTTTAGCAAAGGAGATTTCTCCAATCCTGATCAAACCATATCATTTGGTTTGACCAGAGTAGGAGTTACCAAAGATTACCTTGGTCCCTTCCTTGGCCTTGAAATTCTCCAGCAACACTCTTGCTCTAGTCATATACATGGAGCATCCACTGTCCAGATACCACTGCTGGTTTGTGGTTGAACAGCCTTCCCTCTGCACATGTAAATTAAACATTAATATAGACCCTCTCATGTTGGGGTCTCTTCCTTCTATCATCATATGGAGACATGAAAGAATGAGATGATCTTCCATTGTTCCCCCTTTGGTGAAGAAGTGTTGCATTATTATGCCAGCAATACTTGGCAATATGTCCTAATTTAGAATAGTAGGAACATCTGAGTACAAGAGCAACAGAAGGTTTTGATGTTTTGAGATTCTGTGCAGAAATTATGCGTCGAGAAGAAATCAACGCAGTTTTAGAGTTGTGTTGAGTACAACTCGACGTACCTGCATAGTCCCGTCGATAGTCATTCGAAGTATGATATTGGTTGCGTCGAGAGAAATTCGACGCACCCACATAGTTGCTTCGAGAGGATGTCGACGCACATGATGGAGTCCGTCGAGATGCTTTCGACGCATCCCAATGATTGCGTCGAGTTCTATTCGATGTATGATTCATATCATTCATGGCTTGTGATTTTGAGTTTATAACTTTCTTAAGCAAGTAGATTTCTGACCTTAACTTGTCATTTTTTATCATTAAATCATGTCTATCTTTATTGTAAGCATTTGAGCTATTTTTAAGAGTGGAGATCACAGAATCTATATTGGCTTGGTATTTATTTCTATACTCATTAAAAGTTTCATCCATCTCTTGTATTTCATTTTTATAACTTCTACATTTAGCACATTCATTCTCCACAAAGAGATCTAAGTTTTCTAGGGGCAGTTTACCTGGGATTCCTGATTCATCACTAGTGTTTACCCTATTGAATGTCGTGATTTTGGTAGGGTTATTTATATCATGTTCTCCATATGATTCTAATAAATTATCCAGCCTAGATCTAACAGATGTGCTTGGTCTGTTACAAACAAGTTTGCTTGTGAGTGATTGTGATTCTTGGTCAAGAAGATCAAATCTCTTAGAGAGATTTTGTGAGATCTCTTTGATCAGTTTGCTCCTTCCATTGAGGGAGACTTCCAAGACCTTTTCTTTTGAGAGCTCTTTTCTTAGGTCTAAATTTTCATTATCTAAGAAGTTTATTTCTTATTCTTTCCTAAAAAAATCACATTTCAGATCATTGTTAACTGAGGATAAAGGATCTAAACTAATAGCTTTTATTTCAGACTTGATCATTAAGAGTTTCTTAGGATTATCAATATAGTCTTGGCAGAATTCTTTAAAACATCTTTTAAAATCTTTTGAGGAAAAATCAAAAATTTTAAAGATGCTAACCTCAAATTCATTAGTAGAATCTTCCAAAGCCATTAGGCAGGCTTCTTCTGGTCCACTATCTTCACCATCATCTGATGAGGAGGAGTTTGACTCTGAATCTGAATCACTCCAGGTCTCAGCTAAGAGACCTCTTTCTCTTTTCTTATCCTTTCTCATGAAGGATTTCTTCCCGTGCTCCTTCTTCTGCTTGTTTTTCTTATTCTTATCTTCCTCAAGACATTCAGTAGAAAAGTGTCCTGGTTTCCTGCAAGAAAAATAGATTATCTCCTATTTAGGAGTTTTATCATACCTTGGCTTGCTTGAGCTTCTCTCTCTCCTTCTGGAATCTTCTGTCCTGGCCCACTTCTTGAATCTCCTAGCCAGGAGATTAAACACTTTTTCTTCAGTAGTGGAGGACTCTGCTTCTGCACTTTTTAGTGCAATAGTCCTCTCCTTGGGAGTAGGTGTCCTTTCTTGGGCTTCTGACGCAGCCCTGCTTTTTAGTAGGAGGTCATAAGACTTGAGCTTTCCTAAGAGAGCATCAGTTGAAATCTCCCTGAGGCATCTAGAATCCCTGATAGCCCAGATTCTAGAGTCCCGTGTGCTAGGGAAGCACATGAGGAGCTTTTCATTAATCTCTGTCAGAGAGATGCCCTTGTCAAGCCCTCTCAGCTCATTTATGATGAGGCTGAATCTGTCATACATATCTGTAATGCTTTCATCAGCCTTTTTCTTAAAATTCCCTTATTGAGATATGAGAGGAGTCTTTTTTTCTTTCCTCTCATCAGAACTTCCTTCAACCAGTCTGGAGAGAGATTCCCAGATCTCCTTTGCAGAGTTGCAGTCAGTAACTTTCTAAAATATGTCATCAGACATAGTTGAGACCAATATGTTCATGGCCTTGGCATCACATGCCTTGACCTTCTTCTCATCCTCAGTCAATTCAGCTCTAGGAACTGAGATTTGTATGAACTTTCTAGTGGATTCTTTCCTTATTGGAGCTGGGGGACCTGTGAGGATGACATTGAAAATTTCCTCATCAATATAATTCATATATAATTTTATTCTAGCCTTCAAGAGTGTAAACTTATTCAGATTACACATTGGAGGTCTTGTAGAAGCATAATCCTTAGAGCTCATTTTCATTATAAAATGTGTTTATAGAAAAGAAAATAAGAGTAGGAGGTCTTTTTGATCAAGCTGTTAACCTCTTAATGATCATCCTCCCTCTGATACCAATTGAAAGTGCACAGTGTACCTCTGAGGTTCCTCTAGGGGGGTGAATAGAGTTTTAAAATATTTCTACCCTAACTGTGTTTAACAATAATTTATTCTAAAGAGTTATGCTTAACAATCCAGGCAAAATAAACAAAGCAGAAAATAAATGCAGAGCAAAAGAGTGGACAGCACAGAAAATCACAGCATAGACACAATGAATTTTATAGAGGTTCCCCAAAATGTGGGTAGTCCTCTCTTCTACCACCTGGTAGGAATGCACCACCTGTGCCTGAGTCTTTTGATTAGGAGACTTTTAGAACCAAAGATCTTTTGATAAGGAGATCATGAACCACCAGATCTTTTGATAAGGAGATCTTGAACCACTGAATCCTTTGAAGAGGGATTAATAAAACTCTTTTACAGGAAATAGAAAGAGATGGAGAAGAAGGAAGGTTAAAGGAATTCTGTTCTCAGAATTCTTGTGGTGGCTGTATGAAATTCAGCCTCTTGGTTATTCCAAAGAATCTGCTCTTGATTAGCCCCTACTTTTGATGATAATAGATTGCAGGAGCTTTGTATTGTCAGATTCTTTTCTTCCTCTACCGATTGAGATCTGGATGCCACAAGATGGTGATGAAGAGCAGTTGTCCAGATTCTTTGTTCTATCAGATGAAGAACACCAGAGCCTTCTTTTCTCTTTCACAGTTATGTATTAGGGTTCCTGAGAGAGAGGGAGAAGAAGACAGGAAACCCCTAATTTGAGAAGAGTCGGCTGATTGTGATTAATGATGTATTCTTCTCTTCCTTATCTATCCTTATATACCCTGTCTGTATTTTGAATTTGTTTCCTTGTTAGGTAAGACCTGAAAAGGTATATTGATAGACATTCTCTTTCCTTCCTTAATTACTTCTCGACCCGTCCAACCAGAAGATGTATACTTCCATGAAAGCCTTTTTCTCCTTCTTTAATGTTTCCTTCTTCTTCAGGCATTTATTAGACCGTTTGAGAACGGTCTGAGAGATGCGGGCCATGATAGAAGCCTCAGAAAGACATTTGTAAAGATTGAACTTTCACAGACTGTATTCGACTTGGCGTCGAATTAATTTCCTCTCTTATCGATGCTACTTTGAGTTCAACTAAGAGCTGCTTCGATTTCTTCTGTGCTCTAACTGAACTCGGCTAGTTGTCGTTGCGTTGATTCCTTATAGACGCACTCGTCGAGTTGAATAGAATCCACTCTGACTTCCATTAAATGCGTTGATATGAAGTCAATGTTGCGTCGACTTTAGATGGCTTTGACATGTATTCCCTTCTACATCGAGTTTGAAGTAGAAGCTGCGTCGACTTCTCAAGTTCCTTTGACAAGTCTCTGGTCTCTGCGTCGATATCTATTCGACGTAACGTCGACTAGTGTTACTTCGATAGTAGAGATGAGCCACTTAGACTTCTAGTCGGAGTAGCGTCGACAAGAACTCGATGTTGCGTCGAATTCCATTCGATGCCATTATTAACTTTGCCCAAATTTGCAGCCCTTTAACTGGTCTTGACACTCTAGGTTGAGTGTGACATCCTAAGACATTTAGAGACCAATTTACCCTCACTATAAAATGGGTAAATTAAATCCTAGTGAATAAAATCTCTTTTAATTAATTTGTTAAGTTAAATCAATGGTTTTTCCCAACAACTTACCTTAGACCTATGGTAGAAATTTTAGGTCAATTGGTTAAATGGAATTTGATGTACTCACTTATAATTCGCGTGTGGGGTGCTAATAGGTAATTTTGATTGTTGGAATATCCCTTTTAATACTCATCAAAGGCTATCCAAATCTTGCTGACAGTATACTTGACTTACCTTAGATGTATGGTAGATATTTTAGGTCAATGGGTTATATAGAAGCTGTTGTACACACTTGTGAATTGTGATCCACATGTGGTGTGCTAATAGTAAATTTTGACTGTTGGAATAACTCTTTTAATACTCATTAAAAATTAACCAAATATTCTATTGTAGTATAATTAACTTATATCGGACCCTTGGTAGAAGTTTGAGCCAAGTGGGGTAGACTAATGCGGTTGACTTCATATGGAACCTCAAATGAGGGTGCAGTTAGTAATTCCTAGCTTAAGAACCTTTATCTTAATACAACCTCGCAACAACACCTTTCCCTATGATTACAATTAGGAAATGTTTGGAACCCATAATATTAATTATCTTGAGAAAGGGAGGGTTGGGATCTCATCCCATTGCACCTCCTAGTACTGCTGCGAGCCCTTCACATGGTAGGCCTCGGGAAGTCCAAGATTTAACGTAAATCGTTCAGTCAACATGTAAGACCTCCCCTGCAATGACTATATAATATAGTTCCGGCCGGGACCCCACAACATATAATCGCCACAGCTTTAGCATTAAAAAGTGATATAGATCTAACAATCTCAAAACTCAGAACTAACATAGTGGAAACAATAAAACAAACCACAGAAGTTGTCCACATCTACATAAGAGTACTACGGCCCTAAGGCCTTACAAAACTCCAACTCAAGTCAAACAGGGCATATAAATATCCAACAGATCATCATAATCCTAAGCTACCTCGGCATGCAAGACGGAACAGGTAAATACATCAAATCAAGCTAGAAAGCATGTAAAGAGCACTTCATGAAGCTTAGGCCTTTCTGGTCGGCGAGCTAGGTCCAGCCTGCGATCCTTGCCCTACATCCAAATCACAAAGAGCGGTAAACGAGGGTCAGCTTTGGCTAACCAACAACGGTGTAACAACACCCCTCCTCCCGGCCGTCCTAGCGGACCCCGGGGAACTACATCACCCTGCAAGTCAGCACTTTGTATGCAAATGTAATAAACAATATTAACATAAACATGACAAGCATGAGTGTCACAATCATCATCCACGTTTCTATGTTGAGCAATAAAAGTAAGGGGATATAGCAATGCAACATGTATACAAACCTGGGTTTCACCCAAGGCACCCTATGACGTGTATGCTTCTAACATAACAACACACATCATCATTTCATAACAAACAAAGGTACTCATCAATTCCCCCCACGGGCGTACACGCCCAAGGCCAAGAACTCCATTGGGACCTCACCACTTACATGGCTCATCTTGCCAACGGGCACACCAGCATACTTGTTCTCGCCACAATCACAAAGCCAAAAGCCAAGAACTCCACTGGGACCTCACCACTTACATGGCTCATCTTGCCAACGGGCGCACCAGCATACTGTGTTCTCGCCACAGCCCAGAAAGGAACTTGTCTTGCCGGGACACTCTCCCCACATGAATCCAAACATTCACGGGCTAGCCAGCCGACCACAAAGACAAACCACGCCTTCACATACACATCACAATTACCCTTTCCAAACCAACGTTCATTCTCACACGAACATAAAGGCAACACAAATGACGTTTTCGCCGTCATCGAATTTCTAGCAAAATCCCTAAAATGCACGTTAAGCAACATCACCGAAACGAACCACCGGTCACGATTTCGGCTTCACACAGAATGCCTAATCCACTAACAGAGTGGATCTCTAGTGCAAATCATGTCGGGAATGGACTCAATCAACCCGATGGTTCTTCTTAAACCGAGGCGACCCAAACCCCTCTCATTTGAGAGATCTGGTGCCATAAATTTCAGAAAAAGGAACGTAAAAGCATAGATGCCATGCACGCATCCTAAAACCAGGAGGAGAGATGTCATTACCCTAAGAGTTCTCTTCCTCGCCATGGATCGGTTGAAAGGCACGGCTAGAAAGAAGCACCTTCTAGTCATCTCCACGGATCTGGTCTCGGATCGACGAACAGAGTTCCGGTGCTCCAACAATGGCGGATCTAGCCCTCTTCTTCCTCCAAACCCTTCCTCTCTTCTATCCCTCCAACAGCACAAAGGATTTCCCCAGGCCAGAAAAAAGGACTCTCTACCCTAAATAACACATTAGGATGCACTCATCTAGACAGTAGGATCAAGATTCAATCATAACGGACGTCCAGGAATGCTGCTTACGCCCGTGCCCGCGCTTCGTCGAACTCAGCATGAACTGTTCGTCGAACGGACTCCAGCGCTAGCGGTTCGTCAAACTCAGTTCGACAAACTCGCTTCGGCGAACTACAGCACCAGCGGTTCGACGAACTCGCTTCGGCAAACTCCAGCGCCAGCGGTTTGTCGAACTCCGTTTGACGAACTCTAGCGCCTTCACTTCCCGAGAACTCTAGCGCTTGTCTGTTCGTCGAACTACGTTCGATGAACTCACTGCCTTCACTTCTTGAGAAATAGTTGTTTCTCGAGAAGTAGCTAGAGCCTTCACTTCTCGAGAAATAGCTGTTTCTCGAGAAGTAGCTTGAGCCTGCCCTTCTCGAGAATGTTTCTCGTGTTTCTCGAGAAGTAGGCTGAGCGAAGACTGGGGTGTTACAAATCCACCCCCCTTAAAAGAATTTCGTCCTCGAAATTTAAAACGTTAACAAAAGCACAACTAACACACATACTTGAAACGAATAGATCCGAAAAGTTATCCCGCATTTTTTCTCTTGCTCCCACGAGAACTCGTCTCGTCCACAATTATCCCAACGCACTTTTACCAGCATGACCTCTTTGTTCCGCAACCGCTGGACTTTAGAATCCTCCACACAAATCGGACGAACTATCGTCCTCAGATCTTCGGTTACAGGAACTGTCGAATACTCAACCACGTCCTCCGGCTCCACCAAAGCTTTCCTCAGCACCGAAACATGAAACACATCATGTAATCCGCTTACCTCGACGGACAACGCCAACCCATAGGCTGCTTCGCCTCTGCGCTCTGTAACCTTAAACGGACCCAAATATCTTGGACTCAATTTCTTGAGTCGTCGAATTCGCGAAACGCCTTTGAATGGCTTGATCTTCAAGTAGACCATGTCGCCCACCGCAAACACCACATTTCTGTGGCGTGCATTAAAATACTTTGCTTGCCGATCCTGAGCAACCTTCATGCGCTCCTAGATCGTTCGCACTAACTCACAAGCGTCTGCCACCACTTCTTTTCCTAACAATTGGGTGTCTCCCGCCTCTATCCAAGACATCGGCGTTCGACACCGCCGTCCATACAAAGCCTCGTATGGCGCCATTTTGATACTGGTCTGAAAATTATTATTGTATGCAAACTCCACCATGAAGAGGTGGTCTTCCCAACTTTTACCGAAATCGAGAGTACACATTCTCAACATGTCCTCCATCGTACGATTCGTTCTCTCCGTTTGGCCATCGGTCTGCGGATGGAATGTCGTACTAAACTTCAATTTTGTGCCCAAACTTCGCTGCACTAACCTCCTGTCTTTTGACGTAAAACGTCCATCCCGATCACTAATGATGCTCTTTGGAATTCCGTGCAACCGCACAATGTTTCGAACATAAAGCTCCATGAGCTTCTCCACGCTATCGTTCTTCCGATTTGGAATGAAGTGGGCTACCTTGGTCAGGAGATCCACTATCACCCAAATCACAACGTTACCTTGCCGCGATCGAGGTAAACCATGCACAAAATCCATGGAGATGTCGTCGAATTTCCACTTGGGGATAGGAAGAGGTTTCAAGAATCCACCCGGCCTTTTGCATTCCGCCTTCACTAAGGCGCACGTCTGACACCGGCTTACATACAAAGCTATATCCCGCTTCATCCCAGACCACCAAAAGGATTTCTTCAAATCCAAGTACATCTTCATACTTCTTGGATGAATGGAGTACCTCATGAAGTGAGCCTCAAACATCAACTCCTCACGGAGCTTGCCAAAACGTGGGACCAACACCCTTCCTTTTCTCTTTTACAGTCCACTGACCATCTCTAACACACTTCCTTCGCTTTGCTGAGCTTCCAATGCCAATTGCTGACACTCTTCGTCTGCACTGGTTGCCTCTCGAATTCGATCTACTAGATCACACTGCATCTCGATCCAGTTCAACCGAGTTGCGCTGGACTCACCCTTAGCAACACACACAATGCCAAGGGAGTCAAACTCTCACACCAACCGCTCGTCATGCGCTTCTATCCAATTCCCATGCCCAGAGTACTTCCTACTCAAGGCTTCAGCCACCACATTGGCCTTGTCTGGCGTATACTGAATCGCTACGTCGTAGTCCCCAAGGAACTCGACCCACTTACGCTGCCTCAGATTAAGATCCTTCTAATCTAAAAGATACCTCAAGCTCTTGTGGTCCGCGAAGATTTCAACCTTCGCACCATACACGTAGTGCCGCCACAACTTCAACACAAAAATTACCGCCGCCAACTCCAAGTCGTGGACGGGGTAATTTCTCTCATGAGTCTTTAGCTTCCTCGACCCATAAGCTATCACATTGCCATGCTTTACAAGCACGCAACCCAAACCGCACCCTGACGCGTCGCTGAAAATTTGGAATCCCTCAGTCCCACTAGGAAGACGTAGGATTGGAGCAGACATCAATCTTTCCTTCAAGGTTTCGAACGCACGGGCATACTCCGGCATCCACACAAACTTCTAGTCCTTCCGGGTAAGAATGGTGAGGGGCAAAGCCACCCGCGAAAAGTTCTCAACGAACCATCTGTAATAACCGGCTAGTATAAGGAAACTCCGGACTTTCGCCACGGTTCTCAGTACAGGCCAATCTCTAATGGATTCAATCATTGCAGGATCCACCGCTACCCCATCTCCACTAATCACGTGGCCAAAGAATGCCACTTTCCCGATCCAGAACTCGCACTTTGAGAACTTCGCATAAAGCTGGTTCTCCTTCAACGTCTGCAACACTAATCTCAGATGAGACTCGTGCTCTGCCTTCGACTTCAAATACACTAAGATGTCGTCAATGAACACCACCATGAATGAATCCAGGTATTTTCGAAACACTCGGTTCATTAAATCCATGAACACTGATGGCGCGTTCGTCAAACCGAACGGCATCACCAAAAACTCAAAGTGACCATATCTCATCCCAAATGCCGTCTTGGGAATGTCCTCTTCTCGGATCCTTAACTGATAGTAACCCGACTTCAAGTCCAACTTGGATAACACTGTCGACCCTACCAGCTGATCAAACAAATCATCGATTCACGGAATCGGGTACTTATTTTTGATGGTCAACTTATTCAACTCGCGATAGTCTATGCACAGTCGCATACTACCGTCCTTCTTCTTAACGAACAACACCGACGCACTCCAAGGTGAGGAGCTGGGCCTAATGTTTCCCAGCTCGAGCAACTCTTACAACTGCACCTTTAACTCAGCCAGTTCCTTCGGTGCCATCCTAAACGGAGGATGCGACACCGGCCTCGCATCCGACACCAACTCAATCAAAAAAGTCAATTTCACGCTGAGGAGGCGCTCCCGGAAGCTCCTCAGGGAACACATCCTCGAATTCCTCCACCACTGGCACATCTCCGATCACCAACTTTATGGAGTGAGTCTCCAACAAAGCGACAAATGCCTCACCTCCTTGATTCACCGCATGCATCATTTGCACGACAGAAATCATGGAGCAGGCCACTCTGCATAGGCCCTCGAACTTGACTTCCGCTCTTCCTTCCCTCCGCAAGGTCACCTCCTTCAACAGGCAGTCAATACTAGCTTACTGCTCTGCAAGCCAATCCATCCCCATGATGATGTCAAATTCGGCTAGTGGTAGAGTTGCTGCTACCAACTCGAAATCACACTCGCAAATCCTCAGCACAATGCGTCCTTTCCTTCCAGTGGTCATGAAAGACCCATTCGGCATGCGCACACTAAGCTCCGCCTCTGCCTCAACAGTCTCAACATAGATCCTCTAGATAAAGCTTTCCACGAGGAAAGAGTGTGACGCTCCCTTGTCGAACAACACTCTAGATGGAAAGCCAGACACTAGCACGAAGACTGTCACCACGTAAGGTTGACGAATCGCTTCCTGCGGCCCGAGGTTGTACGCTCTAGGGTGCACAGGAGGGAAACAGGAAGCACTGGACTCCGCCGCCTTCCCTTTCTCCCCAACACTAGGACCGGAACGCACCGACTGCTCTTGTCTCTCCTCTGGCTCAACTCCATTCTCGAAACAGACCTTAATTATATACACTTTTATGGACTCATCTGGGCTTGTTTTCATGCATATGTATTTCACTTTTAGTCCTTAATTGCTTATATTTCACTTGATCACATTTCTTCATGAAGTGCACATTTATGCCCGTTGTGGTGTGCAATTGCACACTATTTTGTTGGGGGCAAGCACAATGTGCTCCCCATTCTTTGAATGCTGTTATACTTGTGCTGGAGGTGTGTTCCCAGCGTTTGGGTGTGTTATGCAGGTGGGCAGATCGTCCATATTGCCCAGAATTCATCCTGTATGAATCGCACGGTCGTGCGTTTTCATGATGCACAGTCGGCTGCGATCATACATTATGATCGGCTGGTCAATATGGTGATCTGCCCCGCTCATGTGTTTTCTTCATGCACCATTGGCCTCAACCGTGCGCGAACAAAACGCACGACCTCCTGTTGTTTGCCGGAATTCGAGGTTTCTAAATGTGCTCGTGCGTTTTTACGCACGGTCGGCTTCGACCGTGCATGAGTAAAACGCACAGGCACGGATGCTTCGTCTTGCTGGCCTTTTTCTCGATAAATATCGCACGGTTCATGCACGGTCGTGCGTTCGACCGTGCGTGACCAAATTTCTGATTGTTTTCTATAAAAGGTGTAGTTCTTGCCCTATTCTGGATCGACCTTTTTCCCGCGTCCAAGAGCTCCAGTTCCGCGGCGCCATTTTCGCCGCTCCATCGCCGCCCACCATTTGGAGGTGCTCCGGGCATATTCTTCACGCCAATCTCGAGCCGGAGTATCCTCTCGGCCTCCTCCATCATTCAGAAGCTTCCAAGCTCCATTTCAACGGATGTTGCACGATAGCCTTGGAGTTCTCCGGAAAGATCGTGGCTGAAGGAAATTGAAGAAGAAGACGGGTCCATTGGGAGGTGGTGACAGCCCTCTTCTACCCCGGACGGCAGTTGGAGACCGAGCGCGGACGAGGATTGACAACCCTACGATTCCGGCCGTGAATCTCCGACGAGTCTTCGTGCTTCTGTTGTAATCTTACCTTCTCCTTGTTATTTTTGCTTATTCTATTTGATGTGTGTGGTTTGTATGTTTCTATATGAATGATGTCCATAAACCCTAAATGTTATTAGTGTAATTTTCCATGGTTTTGTGGTCATATTTGTGGTTTATGTGATTTGAGGAGCGCCCCCATTCC
The DNA here is from genome assembly GCA_033032865.1 of Dactylorhiza incarnata. Lineage (NCBI taxonomy): Eukaryota > Viridiplantae > Streptophyta > Magnoliopsida > Asparagales > Orchidaceae > Dactylorhiza > Dactylorhiza incarnata. The sequence goes on along the minus strand of JAWHQI010000218.1, from coordinate 4,080,574 downwards.
ACCATCCATTCCGCCTGACTACTCACCCATTCTGTGTGCCTACTCTTCCATCCGCCTAGCGAAGCGTGGCATAGCGGCCCGTGTAATCCATTCGCCTAACGAAGCAGCGCGCTCAAGGCCTGCACAGTTTGATTCCGCTTGCCTACTCGTCCATCCGCCCTTGCGAAGCAACTCGCTCAAGGCCTGCCTAGTCTCCATCCCGCCAAGCGAAGCATTGCATAGTGGCATTGCATAGGAGTAGTTATAGTATTTTATTTTATTTCCACAAACCAAATCACCCCCTTTCGCACCCATCCGACCTAAAGGACTTCAATCTCAAGTCCTTCCTCGATAGTTAACTCCACCTTACTGTATTCCTTTGAGATTCGATACTTGGGGATCATTCCCACATTTTATAATACTTGAACGATTGGTACACTGTCGTTTCGTGCCGCGGTCTAGCTACCGCTTATAGCGGTGTGCGAGATTTGCGCATCATGTTTTTGGCGCCGTTGCCGGGGAACACAGATGTGTGAGTTTTCTGGAGAGGGAGAATCTGAGTGAGAAACACTTCCATTTGTAAATTGCATCCTTTATTTTATTTCCGTTCTTTTTATTCCATTTTCTTGTTTTACTTAGGTTGCTTAGTAAATTATTGTTGGGTGTAGCATTTTGCATAATAGTGTTTTTCTTTTGAATCTTGTTATCTTCACACAATGTGGGCTTCATTTAGTATTCGTTGCCGTTTGTGTGGAGATATCTCTCATGCTAGTGATAGATGTCCAAAGGGAGATAATAGCCCTAGCACTCAAGGCCCAGTATATGGAGCACCGACTTTGTCTGGTACTCCATATGGTGCGCGTAAGTCCTATGGCTATTCTGTTGAGCCTTTACCGTCACACTTCTTTTCGGCTTAAGCTCCTGCAGTGCCAAAGAAGCCCGCAAGGCAGTGCTTGTTTTGTTAGAGCACGGATCATGCTTTGAAGGATTGTGCTTCTTATCTTCGCCAATTGGATGAGGATGACGAGCCGAATATCTGGATCGTCCCGACTCCTAACTCTGGCGGCATACATTCAACATCTGGTTATGTGTCTGTGTCACCTTCACATTTTGAAGTGTATGGCGTGGACACAGCCACCAGATGTGTGGCTGATCTAGGCTCTGACATGGCTGAGCCCATCTCCCCTGTGCATATAACACCACGTATAAATTCGATTCTTTATGAGGAATCGGTGCTTGACTTTTTTCCAAGCACTGTTCCTCCCCCTATTGTGCATTTTACTACATTTGTCTCTGACGACATTATTGAGGATGTTTCGCAGGATAAGGCAGGTGATTTATGTGTTGTGCCTATTCCTATGGAGGAGGATATTTTCCATGGTGACAAAGATTCTACCTCAGCACCGGTGGAGGAAGTCCAAATCGTGGAGGAGGTCACTGATGATCCTACTGAGCCCTACAGCATTGTCGATGATGCCGACAATATCTTATTTTCCCAACCTCTTGGGAGTGAGACTGGGACCACTCCCCCGATTGATGTTCATTTAAGTTTTTCTTCTTTTTTATTTCCTAACCCCCCTTCTTCATATGAGCCTGTGCAGGTTGAGTCTTCACAGGTACCCCAGGAGGACTTGGAGCATGATGCTCAAGTCAATGATGAGAGCATACTCTTATGTGAGGAGGTTGACCCCCCTCCGTAGAGGAAGCTCCACTCATTGCCTTCTCCTTCTGCTGGCTCCCTGGAGATGACACCTTGTTGGGCAAGGATTTAGTTTGTGGTGAGATGAGTGAGGACCAGCTCTCCTCCTCTTCTTACTTCCGATTTCCTCTACCTGTGTTAAGCAGGTATTATTATTTAGGTAGAGGGGTAACTGTTCTATCGCCGTATCAGTACCCGCTACCGACACGCATATTAGAACAGTTACCTGTTCATTTCCTTTTTCATACTCCCATTAACTAGAACTGTTTTAAATTTGAATAAGTCGTGCTGGGAGGACAATAACCCCAATAGTTATCTTACCTTTTCCTGCATTTTTATTTTCGTCTAGTTTAGTTTTGTTAGTTGTATTTCATTTTAGTATGTACATTTTCTTGTGTTTTTGCGGAGCTAACCCCTGCAGGTCCTTCTTCTGGATGGCAGACGCTGCAACTTTGTCTTGATTCACATGCCAATTTTTTGGTATGCTCAGTACTAAGCATTGGGTACTCTCTTTCCCTAGACTTCATTTTGAATTTCATGGTTATATCTTGTGTTAAATTATTTAGATTATGTCTGGGGGAGAGCTTCTTCTCGTTACCCATTGTGCACGCACACCTTGCATTGCATACTAGAAGTAATTTTATCTCATGTATTTAGTATTGTTCATCATTTCCGCACACCACAACACCCACTTGAGTGCGTACTCATCTGTATGCATGCTCAGAGTGAATTTATTTCTTCTGTATATTTGGGAAAGTCTAGGTGATGGCTTAGGACTACGTAATGGTGACTCCAGTAGTGCTCCTAGTCGAGTGCTCGGTTGCTTAGAAATTTGTGTAGATTAGACTTCTTTTTATACTTATGGTTTTATATTTTTCTATTAGTGTAAATGTTGTTTACTCTACTCAAATGGTGAACCCGGTGTGAATCAAATGGTAGCATTAGGATTTGTGTAAATGATCTCTAGACTCGTATTGCTTGAGTCGGGAGAAAGGAGAATCTTTCTCGGTGGCTAGAACTTGCCCCAAGAGATTCTTGAAGCATTGGCATAGGATAGTTCTAGTGCGTGAGAATGACGTAGGCCATTATTTTGGCCCGGTTGAGCTTTTTATTTCATGCATATCATCTACCCTTGCTAGCCCCTTTGTGCCTACCCCTTCCTCTTGATTCAGCTTCACTTTTATCTCACCAAAAGCTTAAAAGCCTAACCTAGTCGCACACCCAAATCTGAGCTTTAGTTATAGTTATATTTACATTTGGGGGGATGTTGATGTGGTAATTTTTATAGTGGAAACTGTGGGTGTATTAATTGAAAAATTTGCTGAAAAAGAAAAGAAAGAAAAAGAAGAATGAAGAAGAGAAAGAAAAAAAAATTGTTATGAAAAAGTTAAACTGAAAATTTTGTAAGTTTTGCTATTGGGAGTGGGCGGTGCACACACCTATGTTGCAAAAGTCCAAGTCTGGGGGTGTGGTGCACTTGTTTATTATAGTCGTGTGGGTAGCTCTATCTTATGCTCATGTTGGGTTAGGTGTGCTTAGCCACCATGTTTATCTTTGTTTACCTCACCGTAACCCAAGCCCCATCTCTAACCTAAATTCCTACTGACTCACGCCTTGAACCAATCTAGTGTCGTGGAGAGAATGTGACCGGGCGAGCTTATGGTCACCGACACCGATGGATTTCGGTGGAGTTTGTCCTACACCCCAATCTTGAGCAATGCTCATCTCAGTGCTTAGTTTACTTTCTCCGTATGCGTGACCGGATGATTCAACGTAGTTCACCATTTTGAGTGGTTGTAATATGCTTTTACTCTTTTAGAAATCTATAAACTGTTTGTGTATAATGAGAAATCTTCTCTATTATCTTTCTTATGCACGTGAGCATGCGACTTCGCATGGTACTCTGTATTGTAATTCTAATCCATCTACTTTTCTTTCCCCGCTTGCTTAGAATTTGTTTGCTCGGGACGCGCAAACATGTAAGTCTGGGGGTGTGATGAGTCCCAATTATATACACTTTTATGGACTCATCTGGGCTTGTTTTCATGCATATGCACTTCACTTTTAGTCTTTAATTGCTTATATTTCACTAGATCACATTTCTTCATAAAGTGCACATTTATGCTCGTTGTGGTGTGCAATTGCACACTATTTTGTTGGGGGCAAGCACAATGTGCTCCCCATTTTTTTTATGCTTTTATACTTGTGTTGGAGGTGTGTTCCCAGCGTTTGGGTGTGTTGTGCAGGTGGGCAGATCGTCCATATTGCCCAGAATTCATCCTATTTGAATCGCACGGTCGTGCGTTTTCTTGACGCACGGTCGGCTGCGATCGTGTGTTATGATCGGCTGGTCAATATGGTGATCTGCCCCGCTCGTGCATTTTCTTCGCGCACGGTTGGCCTCAACTGTGCGCGAACAAAACGCATGACCTCCTGTTGTTTGCCGGAATTCGAGGTTTCTGAATTTGCTCGTGCGTTTTTACGCACGGTCGGCTTCGACCGTGCGTGAGTAAAATGCACGGGCGAGGCTGCTTCGTCTTCCTGGCCTTTGTTCTCGATAAATATCACACGGTTCACGCACGGTCGTGCGTTCGACCGTGCGTGACCAAATTTCTGATTGTTTTCTATAAAAGCTGCAGTTCTTGCCCTATTCTGGATCGGCCTTTTTCCCGCGTCCAAGAGATCCAGTTTCGCGCCATTTTTGCCGCTCCACCGCCGCCCACCATTTGGAGGTGCTCCGGGCATATTCTTCACGCCAATCTCGAGCCGGAGTATCCTCTCGGCCTCCTCCATCATTCAGAAGCTTCCAAGCTCCATTTCAATGGATGTTGCATCATATCCTTGGAGTTCTCCGACAAGATTGTGGCTGAAGGATATTGACGAAGAAGACGGGTCCATTGGGAGGTAGTGACAGCCCTCTTCTACCCCGGACGGCAGTTGGAGACCGAGCGCGGATGAGGATTGACAACCCTACGATTCCGGCCGTGAATCTCCGACGAGTCTTCGTGCTTCGGTTGTAATCTTACCTCCTCCTTGTTATTTTTGCTAATTCTATTTGATGTGTGTGGTTTGTATGTTTTTATATGAATGATGTCCATAAACCCTAAATGTTATTAGTGTAATTTTCCATGGTTTTGTGGTCATATTTGTGGTTTATGTGATTTGAGGAGCGCCCTCATTCCACCATCCATTCCGCCTGACTATTCGCCCATTCTGTGTGCCTACTATTCCATCCGCCTAGCGAAGCGTGGCATAGCGGCCCGTGTAATCCATTTGCCTAACGAAGCAGCGCGCTTAAGGCCTGCACAGTTTGATTCTGCTTGCCTACTCGTCCATCCGCCCTTGCGAAGCAGCGCGCTCAAGGCCTGCCTAGTCTCCATCCCGCCAAGCGAAGCATTGCATAGCGGCATTGCATAGGAGTATTTGTAGTATTTTATTTTATTTCTACAAACCAAATCACCCCCTTTCGCACCATCCGACCTAAAGGACTTCAATCTCAAGTCCTTCCTCGATAGTTAACTCCACCTTACTTTGTTCCTTTGAGATTCGATACTTGGGGATCACTCCCACATTTTATATTACTTGAACGATCGGTACACTGCTGTTTCGTGCCGCAGTCTAGCTACCGCCTATAGCAGTGTACGAGATTTGTGCATCAACCATGTCAGGTTGACGAATCGCTTCCTGCTGCCCAAGGTTGTACGCTCTAGGATGCACAGGAGGGAAACAGGAAGCACTAGACTCCGCCGCCTTCCCTTTCTCCCCAACACTAGGACCGGAACGCACCGACTGCTCCTGTCTCTTCTCTGGCTCAACTCCACTCTCGAAACAGACCCGAGCTATGTGGCCCACTTTGCCACACTTGTATTATGTCAAAGGCCACTTGGAACGGAACTCTCCCGAAGCCGCACCGCTCCTCTCGCCAGTCCTAAAAGGACGGGGCTTTTTCTTCCACCAACTTTTCTCAAACTTCCCTTGAGACTGAGATGACTTACTTTCTCCCTACTTTGCCGCCAAGCCCTTGCGGCGCTGGGTTTGCTCCATATCGCTCACCAAAGTTCGAGCAGCTTCAACTAACTCATTGAACCCCGCATTCTTCAAGGCTATCAGAGGTTGCCTTAAGTTCTCTCTCAGACCCTGATAGAAGAGATTATCCCTCTCCTCATCGTCTGTCATGGTCGTTCCTGTGTAACGACCCAACCGAGTAAACTCCTGCAAGTACTCGTCTACCGTCTTCTCGCACTGCACCAAGTGCATGAACTGCCGCTGAAGGGCTAACCTCGTCGAAGAGGGGATATAGCGCTTCAGGAAGGCATTCCCGAACTCTTCCATGGACGGGGCACGTCCAGGGAAATGACGACCGCTATGATACACCCACCATAGCTTGGCCTCACCTTCCAACATAAACACTGCGAACTGGGACTGCTTGTCCTCTGGGGTCTCTGCCGCTTTCAGGAGTTCCTGAATTCTCGCCAACCAATCCTCGGCGTCTATCGGAGTGCCAACTCCTTTGAACGTCGGAGGATGGAAACTCAGATAGTACTTCATCTGACGATCGCCTTGCCCAACCGTTCTCTCAGCTAACGGCTCTACCTGCCTTACTCCCACTTCCGGCATCATAGTGACCGGAGTAATAGGAGTCGCAGCCTGCACAACAGGCGTCGCAATCTATGGCATCGCCGCAGCTTGAGCCACCACCATCGCCTCTGCTAGCATACGATAAAAGTCTACCGGGGACACACCCATATTCATAAGGGTTGGGGACGTTGCACTACTTGCCGATGGCACCTCCTGACGCCTCGACGTCCCCGCATCGTCACCGCCATCCCTATCATAAGCAAGTAAAAACAAATCAAACTCTATTCGCAAGACTCGAACGCAAGGACACTCATGGTCCTGCAAAGTACTACTATGTGGACAACCTCTTAACGCGATCCGAACACGCTAAACCTCAACAAGAACACTAACTAGCTTTGATACCAAATTGTAACACCTCCCCTGTAATGACTATATAATATAGGTCCGGCAGGGACCCCACAGCATATAATCGCCACAGCTTTAGCATTAAAAAGTGATATAGATCTAACCATCTCAAAACTCAGAACTAACACAGCGGAAACAATAAAACAAACCACAGAAGTTGTCCACATCTACATAAGAGTACTACGGCTCTAAGGCCTTACAAAACTCCAACTCAAGTCAAATAGGGCATATAAATATCCAACAGATCATCACAATCCTAAGCTACCTCGGCATGCAAGCCAGAACAGGTAAAGACATCAAATCAAGCTAGAAAGCATGAAAAGAGCACTTCATGAAGCTTAGGCCTTTTTGGCTGGCGAGCTAGGTCCAGCCTGCGATCCTTGCCCTGCATCCAAATCACAAAGAGCGATAAATGAGGGTCAGCTTTGGCTGGCCAACAACGGTGTAACAACACCCCTCCTCCCCGCCGTCCTAGCGGACCCCGGGGAACTACATCATCCTGCAAGTCAACACTTCGTATGCAAATATAATAAATAGTATTAACATAAACATGACAAGCATGGGTGTCACAATCATCATCCGCGTTTCTATGTTGAGCAATAAAAGTAAGGGGATCTAGCAATGCAACATGCATGCAAACCTGGCTTTCACCCAAGGCACCCTATGACGTGTATGCTTCTAACATAATAACACACCTCAACATTTCATAACAAACAAAGGGTACTCATCAATTCCCCCACGGGCGTGCAAGCCCAAGGCCAAGAACTTCACTGGGACCTCAACACTTACATGGATCATATTGCCAACGGGCACACCAACATACTTGTTCTCGCCACAATCACAAAGCCAAAAGCCAAGAACTCCACTGGGACCTCACCACTTACATGGCTCATCTTGCCAACGGGCGCACCAGCATACTGTGTTCTTGCCACAGCCCAGAAGGGGACTTGTCTTGCCGGGACACTCTCCCCACATGAATCAAATCATTCACGGGCTAGCCAGCCGACCACAAAGATAAACCACGCCTTCACATACACATCGCAATTACCCTTTCCAAACCAACGTTCATTCTCACACGAACATAAGGGCCACACAAACGACGTTTTCGCCGTCATCGGATTTCTAGCAAAATCCCTAAAATGCACATTAAGCAACATCACCAAAACGGACCACCGGTCACGATTTCGGCTTCACAAAGAATGCCTAATCCACTAACGGAGCGGATCTCTAGTGCAAATCATGTCGGGGATGGACTCAATCAACCCGATGGTTCTTCTTGAACCAAGGCGACCCAACCCCCTCTCATTTGAGAGATCTGGTACCATAAATTTCAGAAAAAGGAACGTAAAAGCATAGATGCCATGCACGCATCCTAAAACCGGGAGGAGATATGTCGTTACCCTAAGAGTTCTCTTCCTCTCCATGGATCGGTTGAAAGGCACGGATAGAAAGAAGCGCCTTCTAGTCCTCTCCACAGATCTGGTCTCGAATCGGCGAACGGAGCTCTGGTGCTCCAACAATGGCGGATCTAGCCCTCTTCTTCCTCCAAACCCTTCCTCTCTTCTACGCCTCCAACAGCACAAAGGATTTCCCGAGGCCAGAAAAAAAGACTCTCTGCCCTAAATAAGACCTTAGGACGCACTCATCTAGACCGTAGGATCAAGATTCAATCATAACGGACGTCCAGGAATGCTGCTTACGCTCGTGCCCGCGCTTCGTCGAACTCAGCATGAACTGTTCGTCGAACAGACTCCAGCGCCAGCGGTTCATCGAACTCAGTTTGACGAACTCGCTTCCGCGAACTCCAGCGCCAGCGGTTCATCGAACTCAGTTCGACGAACTCGCTTTAGCGAACTCCAGCGCCAGCGGTTCATCGAACTCAGTTTGACGAACTTGCTTCAGAGAACTCCAGCGCCAGCAGTTCGTCGAACTCCATTCGACGAACTCTAGCGCCTTCACTTCCTGAGAACTCTAGCGCATGTCTGTTCATCGAACTATGTTCGACGAACTCACTGCCTTCACTTCTCAAGAAATTGCTGTTTCTCGAGAAGTAGCTAGAGCCTTCACATCTCGAGAAATAACTGTTTCTCGAGAAGTAGCTTGAGCCTGCCCTTCTCGAGAAATAGCTGTTTCTTGTGTTTCTCAAGAAGTAGGCTGAGCGAAGCCTGGGGTGTTACACTACAAACGATGAATATATTAAGCAAAGAATATACACTCATAATAACAAATGTAATCCTTCGGATCACGATTAAATTACTATGGTTGTACTTCCCCCATATAGAACTTGAACCCTATGTTATTGGGTGTTGTTACTCGGAGCTTATACATCCGTCTTATATATCCTAGTGGATGAGTATAGAGAGGACTCAGTTGATAGTCCCTGGGATCTATTAGCTCAGTGTTTCATGAAAGGTGGGGATGTATACTTGTGCATTTGTATATAGATCAAATGGTGGGATTAATTATGGTGGGTCTATGACACATGTCCAGCCGTCACACCGATGGAAGCATGTTGACTTGGCTAGAGGTGTTGAGGTCTAGTAGGCCAGCTCAGCTTGGGTCCTGGAGACACTTTCCCAACGACTCTTCCCTAATCCTTGGAGGTCTTGTTTGGTTCATTCCAGCAGGAGTACGTAGAGGCTCCATAATGCTCACGCATTGAGGCATACGTAAGTCCTAGGTCTGCTAGTGTGTTATACCCACCTAGTAGTGGAGACGCCCGCTCCACTGTCTCCGTTTGACCACGACGGGAGAAGACTGAGAGGTTAGCTACCCTTGAAAAGTGGGAACTAAAACTATATGCCGACATAGTGTTTGTGTGTGTGGGTAACAGCATAGGAGTCATCATATCATAACATAGCTTGACATGTACACCATAAACCTTCACCAAAGATCCTCATTATGTAAATTAGTATGGGCTCTTTCAAATGATGAGTTACTTTACCTGCTAGGACGACCCTTAACTTATAAATCTGTGTGGGCATTTTTATAAATTATGTTATTTATTAATTGTTGTTATATGATTGTACATGATAGTTTCTTTTGAGTTTAACAAGTAGATGTAGATCCATAATCATGTAATGAGAACTATAACACTCTTAATAATCCAACATTTACAACTACTTGATATACTGTTATGAATGACACCATAGAATACATTATCCCTTATGTCACCTGTTTATATTATCATTACTTCTTATATTGTACCTTTCTTCTCCATCCTTCCGCCCAGTGCCAAGGAGTGGTCGGGGAGCGGATGCCGAAATTTCTTAGTCATTTTAACTAACGGTCAGTGGACCACATCATTTTAGGGGACCATGCCGACACAGCAGCACCACCTCGATTAGGAGGACCACCAGGCTAGAGAGGTAGAGCCTGACGTGACGATGCGGCATGTACCGACCTCCTTCCGCAACAAATGTGAGACATTAGAGATCTTCCGCTTGTAGTAGTTTACATTTCATTTTGGACATGTATCAGACTGTATCAGTCTTTATTAATATTCCATGTACTTCTATTTTTAATTAATGTGATGTGGACTTAAGTTTTATTCCTTTAATATTGTGGTTAGCCTTGATATTTGGAAATTGTCGGCAGAATTGGCATCTTGTGGTTGTTGCCAGCCCGTGAGCTGGCTCTACCACAAGGAGGTTGTTCTGCGCATAAAACTCACATTTGATGTGCTCAATTACCGGGAGGCGGAGTTTTACAACTTGTATCATCCAATTCACGATCCTAGAAAAGAATAAGTCTACTAAACCACTTGGACACCCGCTCAAAAATTAGTTTGTGGACAAACTAATGCACCAGAAGCATTTGTGTGCCCATGTGGGAATTCACATTAGTAAGTCCACAATTTTTACAAAATAAGGTCAACCTTTTGATACAAATTGTATCTTTCATTTGTAGCCTCTAACGAACATTAGTCAACAGGTTACTATTCCCCCTCCTCTAGCTGCTACTCCCTTCCAGCTGTCCGAACTCGGACAGACACTGATGGAAATCTTGGAGGCCTTTGGGTCACAGCAGGCTCCGGTGCAGTAGCAGAACCCGAGGTCAAACTGGTTGAGTGACTTTCGAGGCCTTTCCCCCTATTTACCACTGGACAGAGTCAACACTGTGGACTGCAGAGTGGTTAGAAACTATTCAGTAGATGCTAGCCAGGGTCCAATGCCTGGCTAACCTGGTTGTCACCTTAGCAGTTTCAGCATTGGATTTTCATGCTAAGAGATGGTGGAAGTCCCTCATGGACTCCACTTATGTTGGATACAAGTACACTAACATCACTTAGGATGACTTCTGTGAGGCCTTCTTGGAACATTTCATGTCTCCTACCAATCGTGATGAGCTGGAGGAGAGATTCCTGCATCTGAAGAAGGGAAATCGGTTAGTTTTAGAGTATCAATGAGAATTCTCCCACCTAGTCAAATTTGCGGGAGATCATAATTTGGATGACCGAGGGTATGCCAAGAGATTCTACATGGGTCTATGGGACTCCCTCAGGCAAGCTTTGCTCTTTGTGGCTGATTCCAGTTTCTCGCGGATCATAGAGATGGCCAAGAAGCTCAAGTCGGACCACCTCACTGTCCAGAATAGAGGAAAGAGGTCGGCAGACATTATTGAAGAAGGAGAAGGCAATAGGGTTGGGGTCCCCCAAGGGGGAGAATCACGGAGCACCAGAGAGATGGAGGACGTCCCCGTCCAAACCATAGTGTTGGCTCCAGCATTCCTTCACTTGACCCGTAGAGCCCTTTCCTACTTCCTTAGAGAAAAAGTAGCACCCTTCCCATCAGTCCAGGCTTTTGGGACAGTTGGTTGCGCTTGATCCTACAAGTGGTATCAGAGGGAGGTTGCGGGTTCAAGATCGGGGGCTGCTTAAATCCCAAATTTTTTCTACCTATATGGGTCCCGACGGGTCAAGCGACCGCGGCCATGTGAAAAACCACCCCTGAGCCATATGGTGCGCCACCTCTGAGCCATGTGGAGCACCTCTGAGCTTGCGGGTCATGTTGGACGCTAGTTTGGGGGGATTGTTGGCTCCAGTGTTCCTTCACTTGACCCGTAGCTCCCTTTCCTACTTCCTCAAAGAAAATGTAGTGCCCTTCACATCAGTCTGGGCTTTTGGTACAGTTGGTTGCGCTTGATCTTACACATAGACCTGAGCGGCTAGCACAAGTGATAAGTAATAAAATATATGTATTTTTGGTATAAATATTAGTATAGTTTTAATTAATATTGTGAATTTTCTATGTAAATTAATGAATAAATTGCTTCTTTATTATTTCTGGTTTTTAACTTACTTTTATTTTTGTTTTTGCAATTTTTTGCAAAATTTTCACAGGTCACGCCCTCAGACACGCCCGTGACCAAGGGCGTGTAATTTTAAAGATCAAATATCAACGGGACGGCTCAATTCAGATCAAATCCCGACAAATCGCTCAAGTCACGCCCGAGGTCACGCCCGTGACCAAGGGCGTGTAATTTTAAAAGCCAAATTTCCAATTGGCAGCCGTTTTCAGGTGAAATCTCGAAGAGTTGATCAAGTCACGCCCGTGACTCTACAAGTCACGCCCGTGTTCCAGCAGAGTCACGCCCGTGAGCCGCCAGCGTGTCACGTCTCGAAGCCGCACCCATGCTGCCGACATCAGCCAGCCATAGTCACGCCCGTGACTCACCAAGTCACGCCCGTGACATACCAAGTCACGCCCGTGTGCAGCCATGTTTGACGGCCAGACCTTCCAGAAGGCGGCGAATACAGCCGAGCAAATGTCACGCCCTAAGTCACGGCCGTGACATTCAAGTCACGCCCGTGACCTAGGGCGTGTAAAACTCAAATTTTCCCTATAAATAGAGGGGCTCGGCTGAAGTTATTTTCATCCAAATTTTGAGTGGTTTTTGTTGTATTGTGAGTTCTTTTGAGTGATTGTGAGCTTCTCTTCTGCATTTCAGTTTAAGTTCGTTTGTAGTTTTTTCGTCTTCCTAGTCTAGTTGTAATGCTGATTTCAGAAATAAAATGATGTTTTTCTCATTTGGATCATCTTCTTTTTATTAATGTTAGTGTGTGTGCGTGTATGAGTTTAGCTTTATTGCTTTCATAATTTAGTTTTATTGCTTTTATAGTTAGTTTTATTGCTTTCGTAATCTAGGTTTACTGTTTTCATAGCTTAGATTTACAAGCTTTCATAAAATAGTTTTATCGTTTTCTTTTTCGCTTTATTTTATCGCTTTCATTTTAAACGCTTTCTTTTTCAGTTTCTTTTAGAGTGTGTGCGTGTATGAGATAGTATTTTCCTTTTTTTTGTAGCTTAGTTTTTATTTCAGTCTTTATATAACTGCTATATACCACCCCCTTCTCAAATAAGAGGCTAATTTACTTTAGCACTTATTTAAGTCGGTTGGGATGGATATTATTTCTGCACCTTTATAAGTCTTTTCATTTCTATACCATCCCCTTCTCAAATAAGAGGCTAATTTACTTTAGCACTTATTTAAGTTGGTTGGGACGGATATTATTTCTGCACCTTTATAAGTCTTTTCATTTCTATACCACCCCCTTCTTAAATAAGAGGCTAAGAACTTTTTAGCACTTGTTTAAGGTGGTTGGGACGGATATTATTACTGTTTTTATATAAGTCTTTTTATTTCCTTTTTATCCGCTTATATCCGCTTTAATTATCAAACATGTATTTTTCAACCGATAATGCCGTCTCCATTCCGATGAGTGGCTAATTTCCTTTAGCGCACGACGTCGAAGAGCATTGGGACACAAAAATAGTTTTTCTATAAGAATTAAAACATCTCTTTCTAAAATAATTAACGCTTAAGGTTTATCCGAGAATCACGTTGAGTGGAGCCACATAATCGATGTGTGGTTTTCATTTCCGTTTTCGTACCTAGTTAGCCGAGAGGCTCGTGTGTACGGACTGATCACTCACGGGTAAAGAGAAGTGCGCTCTACCCTCGAGAGAGGACGAGGTAACTCTCCCGAATTGGAAATAAAAACCCAATAGCGGGGTTCGCAACATAAAGCGAGTATTAAGAACATTCGATTGTAGAACGAGAGTTCGGTCGAATATTCATAATCTCAGGTGGGCGTACCCTCGAGAGAGGAGCGTTCATAATTATGGAACCTCCACGGCCAAGTCATCTTAATATTTTGAAAAGTCATCACTTTTAATTCTACGAAAAATCTATTTTCGTCTCAAGGTAATTCGACGTCGCGCGCTATATTTCTCATCACTTAGAACTCTAGTAGATCGCTTAAATCATCTTTCGCATTTTATCATTTAGAACTCTAGTTAAATCAACTAAAAATATTATTCCGATAAAATAATAGTTCGTCCCTCGAAGTAGCATAATCAACACGACCCGCGGAAATATACGATCCCGATATTTTCTAAAAATATCCTGTATTACTTGCGATAAGGTATACTTGCCTTTATCAAATGATTAATTTGGACTAAAAATTCAAACACAGCTTTTCAAACTCATTTAGTGCAAAACTCTCCTTTTCTACTATTCAATTCAATAGAATTCGGCATTGTAGCCGAAGCGTAATTGTCAATATTCCGAAAGAAGAAAAAGATCGTTACTTCTATCCTTCGATAGGATAACGGTTAATTTCTCAAAGTAGGAGTACTTGCGAGACTCTTCGAAAATATCCGCCAATTCTAAACTCTTAATATAAAGGTTATCTTTTATTTATAAAACAAAAAGAAGAAGCCCAAGTAATCATCAAGTTTTTGGCGCCGTTGCCGGGGAACTTTGTGTTGTTATTTGAAAGTAGGAACTACTATTAATTTTATTCCTTATCTATATATTTTTTTACTAAAAATAAAAAAAAAAAAAAAAAAAAATTTTTTTACAAAAAGTAATAAAACAAAAAAAAAATATATAAATATAAAAACTTATATTTAAAAAAAAAAAAAATAATAATAATAATAAAACAGAAAATCCAAAAATATTGCTTTTAGTATATGACCCGAGGAAACTCGTCGGACGATTCGACTATTCCTTTTGACCCCGAAATCGAGCGCACTCTTCGTGAGCGCATCCGATCTCGTGATCAAAACTTACTCGAAACCCCCGAAGAGTCGATCGGAGATACTGTAAATATGGGCGATCCAATTCCAAATGCGGCCCCGGCCCGGACCATGGCATATTATGCCCGGCCGAATTTGGAAGATACAGGATCCAGTATTACTCGCCCGACAGTTAATAATAATAATTTCGAAATAAAATCCAGCATAATTCAAATGGTACAACAGTCGATTCAGTTCGACGGTTTGCCAGATGAGGACCCAAATCAGCACCTTTCAAACTTTTTAGAAATATGCGACACCTTTAAAATTAATGGCGTCACTGATGACGCCATTCGTTTACGCTTATTTCCATTTTCGCTACGGTCAAAGGCCAAATCATGGTTGACTTCTCTTCCGAGAGGGTCCATAACCACGTGGGCCCAATTGACGGAATTTTTCTTAACTAAGTATTTTCCTCCGTCAAAAACCGCAAAACTACGCACGGATATCACATCCTTTGTACAATTCGATTCTGAGTCTCTTTATGAGACTTGGGAGCGTTTTAAAGAATATTTGCGTAGGTGTCCTCATCACGCGCTACCAACTTGGCTACAGGTCCAAACGTTTTATAATGGTTTAAATTTTTCTACGCGGCAGATGATTGATGCGGCCTCCGGGGGAACGTTAAACAACAAAACCCCGGAGACCGCTCAAGCTCTGATCGACGAAATGGCCATGAATGCGTACCAATGGAACGTGCCAAGGTCGCGTCCTACTAAACCGGCTGGTCTTTTTGAAGTGGACGCCACTACTTTCTTAGCCTCACAAGTGGAGAGGCTAAGTAAGCAGGTGGCGGAGATGACTGTTTCCTCCTCCACTCCCGCTTGGAATAATAATAATAATAATAACGTAATCGAAGAAACGGTGGATTACCTCGGTAATCCGGTTAGACCCCCCTTCAACCCTAATAACAACCCGTATAGTAATAATTATAATCCGGGTTGGAGGAGCCATCCTAATTTCTCCTGGAGCAATCCTAACAATGCTCAGAGGCCCCCACATATAAATCCTCAGGGATTTCCGCAAGGATTTCCGCAGGGATTCCAGCCTCCTCCTCCAAAACCTTCGCCGCTCGAAGATATTTTGTCTAAGTACATCGCGTCCAACGATTCAAATATCCGGAATCTTACCGGATCGATTAAAAGCTTGGAAAACCAGGTTGGACAACTTGCAAAGATGGTCTCCGAGCGGCCATACGGAGCTTTACCAGGGAATACAGAGCCAAACCCAAGGGAAAATGCCAACGCTATAACCCTTCGAAGCGGCAAGGAGGTCGTCTCCCCATTGCGGGTTGAGCCTAAGGTATGCATTTCGCCTCCGACCCCTCCACCCTCTTCTTCGATTCTAATTGCTCCAGCTTCTCCGGTTGTGCCAAATGTTTCGAGTCCTCGAATTCCTTACCCGTCTAAAATTAATAAAGAGAAGGAGGACGAAAATTATCAAAAATTTTTGCGTATTTTAAAACAAATTCAAATAAACGTCCCCTTCTGCGAGGCACTCTCCCAAATGCCGAAATATGCGAAATATCTTAAAGAGTTGCTTTCTAATAAAAAGCGACTCGAGGATGTTTCGCGTGTTTCCCTTAATGCGGAATGTTCGGCTGTTCTCCTTAACAAATTGCCGCCAAAACTGAACGACCCGGGACGGTTCTCCATCCCGTGTCTCTTTGGCAATATGTTAATAAAGTACGCTCTTGCGGACTTAGGCGCCAGCATCAATTTGATGCCTTTTTCTCTTTTCAAAAAACTCAATTTAGGCGTCCCGAGTCCGACAAAAATGAGCATCCAACTCGCGGATCGCTCGGTAAAGTACCCAATCGGGGTAGCGGAAGATGTTCTGGTCAAGGTCGACAAGTTTATCTTTCCGGTAGACTTTGTCATCCTGGACATAGAGGAGGACGTCGAGGTACCCATCATCCTCGGTCGCCCCTTTCTCGCAACCTCCCGTGCGTTAATCGATGTCAGTAACGGTCGCCTCCTCCTTCGAGTTGGAGACGACGAAGTTACTTTACATATCAACCCCTCCATGCGGAACTCACTATCGAATGATGATTCCTGTTTCAATTTGGAATCCGCGTTTGTGGACGAGTGTTCTTCTCTTTCCGAATTGCTATCCTTAATGATAGACGATTCGGATCTGGCGAATCAACCTCCTTTAGAAGAATTACCACCAGATTCGCCTTTCGAGTCTTTCGACTCGAAAGATTTAAAAATCTCCACTTCCTACGAAGAACCTCCGGTCTTGGAGCTTAAGCAACTCCCCGACCATCTAAAATATGCTTTTCTAGCCGCGAACTTAAAGCTTCCGGTTATAATATCTTCTACTTTAACTGATTCAGAAACATCCGAATTGGTTGAAGTTTTATCTAATCATCGCCGTGCAATTGCATGGCAAATTTCCGATATCAGGGGAATTAACCCCTCATTCTGCTCCCACAAAATTTTTCTCGAAGAAAACCCCCGCAAAACAATTCAGCCTCAACGACGACTTAACCCGAACATGCGGGAAGTCGTTAAGACTGAAATTATTAAACTCCTTGATGCGGGGATTATCTATCCTATTTCCGACAGTACGTGGGTAAGCCCCGTACAAGTCGTCCCGAAAAAGGGCGGTATAACGGTCGTGGCAAACACGAATAACGAATTAATCCCAACTCGTACTGTTACGGGTTGGAGGGTGTGCATCGACTACAGAAAACTAAATGATGCCACCAGAAAAGACCACTTTCCGCTACCGTTTATTGATCAAATCTTAGAGCGTCTCTCCGGTCACCCTTTTTATTGCTTCCTTGATGGTCTCTCGGGATTTTTCCAAATCCCTATTTCACCCGAGGACCAAGAAAAAACGACTTTTACTTGCCCTTTCGGCACCTTCGCATATCGAAGGATGCAGTTTGGCCTCTGTAACGCGCCAGCTACATTCCAAAGATGTATGCTGGCAATATTTGGCGAGCTAGTAGAAGACATAATGGAAGTCTTCATGGATGACTTCTCCGTCTTTGGAAACTCTTTTAAAAATTGTTTAAAAAATTTAGATAGAGTCCTCCAACGGTGCGAGGAGACGAACTTAGTCTTGAACTGGGAGAAATGCAACTTCATGGTCCGAGAGGGTTTAGTCCTCGGCCATAAAATTTCTTCCAAGGGGATGGAGGTCGATAAGGCCAAAGTCGCTATAATTGAACAACTTCCTGTTCCTTCGAACGTCAAATCAATTAGAAGTTTTCTTGGCCACGCAGGTTTTTATCGGCGGTTTATTCAAGATTTTTCAAAAATAACCAAACCGCTAACTCACCTCCTGGAAAAGGATTCCCCATTCATTTTTGACACGGCCTGCGTAGAGGCGTTTAATTTTATTAAAAAGCAACTTATCAATTCTCCAATTCTGGTGGCGCCAGATTGGTCTCTTCCGTTTGAGATTATGTGCGACGCGAGCGATATCGCAGTAGGAGCTGTCTTAGGCCAACGCGTAAATAAATATTTTCATCCTATATATTACGCTTCTCGTACACTCAATGCCGCACAGGCTAACTACACCACAACGGAAAAGGAACTTCTCGCCGTCATCTTTGCTTTTGATAAATTCCGACCCTACGTAACCCTTTCACACGTAATCGTTTTCACTGATCACTCCGCCTTGAAATATCTTTTGGCCAAAGTTGATGCTAAGCCTCGCTTACTTCGATGGGTCCTCCTTTTACAGGAATTTGACTTAGAGATCCGGGATAAGAAGGGGGCTGAAAATTTAGCAGCCGACCACCTCTCACGTTTAGAACACCCCGCCGCAGAAGCGCTCGTCGAACCCGAAATAGACGATCGATTTCCTGAGGAGCGCCTTTTAATCATAAATAATACAAAAACTTCTTCTACCCCTTGGTTCGCAGATTACGCGAACTATTTAGTCGCGCGGGTCCTTCCAAAAGATTTTTCGACTCAGCAGAAGAAGAAATTCTTCTCTGACTTAAAAAATTACTTTTGGGAGGACCCCTTTCTCTTTCGAGTCTGCGCAGACCAAGTGATACGAAGATGTGTTTCCAGCGAGGAGGGTGCGCAAATATTGCGACACTGCCATGAGGGGCCGGCTGGAGGGCATTATCAAGCCAACCGGACCGCGCGGAAAGCGTTAGAGTCAGGCTTTTATTGGCCCACTCTCTTTAAGGATGCTCACACTTTTGTGAGTATATGCGATAGCTGCCAGCGGGCGGGTAACATCTCTCGTCGTGACGAGATGCCCCAAAATTTTTATTTAGAATGCGAAATTTTCGATTTGTGGGGCATAGACTTTGTAGGCCCCCTACCTCCTTCTTTTAATAATCGCTATATTTTAGTGGCGGTCGACTACGTGTCTAGGTGGGCGGAAGCGCAAGCTCTGCCCACCAATGATGCGCGAGTCGTCGTCCATTTTCTAAAAAAATTATTTTCTCGCTTTGGCACGCCCCGTGCAATAGTAAGTGATAGGGGCACGCACTTCTGCAATGCCCAGTTTTCAAAAATTTTATCTAAATACGGCGTCACGCATAAGCTCGCCACCGCCTATCACCCCCAAACGAGCGGCCAAGTAGAGGTAGTAAATCGCGAGATAAAACGCATTCTGGAAAAAACCGTCTCTTTAAATAGGAAGGATTGGTCCTCAAAACTCGACGACGCGTTATGGGCGTATCGTACGGCCTACAAGACCGCTATCGGTTGTACGCCCTATCGATTAGTCTACGGCAAAGCGTGCCATTTACCGGTAGAATTAGAACACCGCGCTTTTTGGGCCTTAAAATTTTTAAATCTCGATTCGAACTTAGCCTCCGAGAATAGGAAATTCCAACTCAATGAACTCGATGAATGGCGTGCGAACGCTTATGAGAGTAATAAATTTTATAAGGAGCGTTCTAAGTTCTACCACGATCGAAAAATTAAATTTCCAAAAACTTTCGCGCCGGGCGATCTTGTCCTTCTTTATAATTCACGTCTTCGTCTTTTTCCGGGTAAGCTCAAATCCCGCTGGTCCGGCCCCTTTGCAGTCAAAGAGGTTTGGCCGTATGGGACCGTTCTTATCTCTCACCCCGAAAAAGGCGATTTTAAAGTCAACGGCCACCGTTTAAAACTATATCTTGCGGGCGATCCGGTGGACGGACACACAGAATCTTTAACCCTCCCTAATTTATAATCTCACCACGCCAAATGCGTCAAGCTACGCGACGGTAAACAAAGCGCTCGTGGGAGGCACCCCATATTTATCTAATATTTTTATTATGCTTTTTCTCTATTTTTGCAGGGTTTCTTCCGACCCCGCCAACTTTACTTCAGGGATGCCTTTTTGCTTCCTTTTTCCTTTTGTATATATTGCATTGTTATTTTCTCTTCTTCATACTTACATTACAACATTGGGGACAATGTTGGGTTTTACGTATGGGGGTGTATTTCCCGTTTTCAAAAAAAAAAAAAAAAAGAAATATGATATGTATTTTTTGTAGTTGAAAAACAAAAACAAAAAAAAAAAAAAAAACATTATAACAACAAAAAAAAAAAAGAAAAAAAAAAAAAAAAAAAAAAAAAGAAAAAAAAAAAACTCCAAAAATAATAAACCCTACTTTACTTTTATTCTTAAAGCATTTAGTTTCGAGAGTATATGTTTGTGGATTTTCATAATCGCTAGTTTTACTATTTGTTTGTTTATCTAAGATCGATAGATTTAAACGTTCGGGGTTAAGTTTTAAAGAATATCTTGTGTTTTTAATTTAAATAGAGGCTTTGTTATCAAGCACTACTTCTACTAGCTAAAATAGAGACATGTGTATTATGTTGGCAAAACAACTTTAGACTGCAATTATCCCTACTTTATGTCTTCAGGAATCTAGGAATATTCAACTTACTAAGGTTGCTCTCAAAACTTTTTTTTATTATTCTAGAATTTCTCTTGAAAACCCCTTGTATACACCAATTCAGCATGGCAAAAACACAAAAAGAAGAAAAAAAAACAAAAAGATCTTATGTCAATGGGAATACAAAAATTCCGTAAACATAGGCACCCAATATTTGTTAAAAGAAATCCTATGTCAATGGGAATTACAAATTCCGTAAACACAGGCATTGGGTTAATTAAAAAGGTCAATTTTCCCTCGTCCCTCGTACACCAACGATGGGAGTCAAAGGAAACTTTATAAGAGGGGTGAGATGATACAATTCATCACCCCTGATCCAAGTACTCTTCTATTTGCCAAGGCTTTTTTCCCCTTTTTCCCTTAACCAAATTATTGTTTCTAGTTCTAATTCAAAAAATCATTTGAGAGCATAATTAGTAACTTATATTTTTCCTTTATGTTTCTTTAAACAAAGGTTATTATAATTTCGATCTAATCTCGTTTACTAATGATTGCAATTTTGTTTGCTATTTGGTTAATTAAGAAGTCTTTTGGCCAGGACATTTCTTCTACTTAAATCATTTGCATAATTTAGGACTTAACTCTTATTACTCCGAATTTTTATTTTTCAGTCTCTTATGATTAAAATAAAACGATAGCCAAAAATTAGAACTTATATTAATCCCGTATAGATCTCTCTTACTTTTGCCCTGGAATAGCAAAAGCTTAAGTATGGGGGTATTTGATAAGTAATAAAATATATGTATTTTTGGTATAAATATTAGTATAGTTTTAATTAATATTGTGAATTTTCTATGTAAATTAATGAATAAATTGCTTCTTTATTATTTCTGGTTTTTAACTTACTTTTATTTTTGTTTTTGCAATTTTTTGCAAAATTTTCACAGGTCACGCCCTCAGACACGCCCGTGACCAAGGGCGTGTAATTTTAAAGATCAAATATCAACGGGACGGCTCAATTCAGATCAAATCCCGACAAATCGCTCAAGTCACGCCCGAGGTCACGCCCGTGACCAAGGGCGTGTAATTTTAAAAGCCAAATTTCCAATTGGCAGCCGTTTTCAGGTGAAATCTCGAAGAGTTGATCAAGTCACGCCCGTGACTCTACAAGTCACGCCCGTGTTCCAGCAGAGTCACACCCGTGAGCCGCCAGCGTGTCACGTCTCGAAGCCGCACCCATGCTGCCGACATCAGCCAGCCATAGTCACGCCCGTGACTCACCAAGTCACGCCCGTGACATACCAAGTCACGCCCGTGTGCAGCCATGTTTGACGGCCAGACCTTCCAGAAGGCGGCGAATACAGCCGAGCAAATGTCACGCCCTAAGTCACGGCCGTGACATTCAAGTCACGCCCGTGACCTAGGGCGTGTAAAACTCAAATTTTCCCTATAAATAGAGGGGCTCGGCTGAAGTTATTTTCATCCAAATTTTGAGTGGTTTTTGTTGTATTGTGAGTTCTTTTGAGTGATTGTGAGCTTCTCTTCTGCATTTCAGTTTAAGTTCGTTTGTAGTTTTTTCGTCTTCCTAGTCTAGTTGTAATGCTGATTTCAGAAATAAAATGATGTTTTTCTCATTTGGATCATCTTCTTTTTATTAATGTTAGTGTGTGTGCGTGTATGAGTTTAGCTTTATTGCTTTCATAATTTAGTTTTATTGCTTTTATAGTTAGTTTTATTGCTTTCGTAATCTAGGTTTACTGTTTTCATAGCTTAGATTTACAAGCTTTCATAAAATAGTTTTATCGTTTTCTTTTTCGCTTTATTTTATCGCTTTCATTTTAAACGCTTTCTTTTTCAGTTTCTTTTAGAGTGTGTGCGTGTATGAGATAGTATTTTCCTTTTTTTTGTAGCTTAGTTTTTATTTCAGTCTTTATATAACTGCTATATACCACCCCCTTCTCAAATAAGAGGCTAATTTACTTTAGCACTTATTTAAGTCGGTTGGGATGGATATTATTTCTGCACCTTTATAAGTCTTTTCATTTCTATACCATCCCCTTCTCAAATAAGAGGCTAATTTACTTTAGCACTTATTTAAGTTGGTTGGGACGGATATTATTTCTGCACCTTTATAAGTCTTTTCATTTCTATACCACCCCCTTCTTAAATAAGAGGCTAAGAACTTTTTAGCACTTGTTTAAGGTGGTTGGGACGGATATTATTACTGTTTTTATATAAGTCTTTTTATTTCCTTTTTATCCGCTTATATCCGCTTTAATTATCAAACATGTATTTTTCAACCGATAATGCCGTCTCCATTCCGATGAGTGGCTAATTTCCTTTAGCGCACGACGTCGAAGAGCATTGGGACACAAAAATAGTTTTTCTATAAGAATTAAAACATCTCTTTCTAAAATAATTAACGCTTAAGGTTTATCCGAGAATCACGTTGAGTGGAGCCACATAATCGATGTGTGGTTTTCATTTCCGTTTTCGTACCTAGTTAGCCGAGAGGCTCGTGTGTACGGACTGATCACTCACGGGTAAAGAGAAGTGCGCTCTACCCTCGAGAGAGGACGAGGTAACTCTCCCGAATTGGAAATAAAAACCCAATAGCGGGGTTCGCAACATAAAGCGAGTATTAAGAACATTCGATTGTAGAACGAGAGTTCGGTCGAATATTCATAATCTCAGGTGGGCGTACCCTCGAGAGAGGAGCGTTCATAATTATGGAACCTCCACGGCCAAGTCATCTTAATATTTTGAAAAGTCATCACTTTTAATTCTACGAAAAATCTATTTTCGTCTCAAGGTAATTCGACGTCGCGCGCTATATTTCTCATCACTTAGAACTCTAGTAGATCGCTTAAATCATCTTTCGCATTTTATCATTTAGAACTCTAGTTAAATCAACTAAAAATATTATTCCGATAAAATAATAGTTCGTCCCTCGAAGTAGCATAATCAACACGACCCGCGGAAATATACGATCCCGATATTTTCTAAAAATATCCTGTATTACTTGCGATAAGGTATACTTGCCTTTATCAAATGATTAATTTGGACTAAAAATTCAAACACAGCTTTTCAAACTCATTTAGTGCAAAACTCTCCTTTTCTACTATTCAATTCAATAGAATTCGGCATTGTAGCCGAAGCGTAATTGTCAATATTCCGAAAGAAGAAAAAGATCGTTACTTCTATCCTTCGATAGGATAACGGTTAATTTCTCAAAGTAGGAGTACTTGCGAGACTCTTCGAAAATATCCGCCAATTCTAAACTCTTAATATAAAGGTTATCTTTTATTTATAAAACAAAAAGAAGAAGCCCAAGTAATCATCAACAAGCAATATTAGCCCTTCATCCTTTACACATTCAGGAACCTCTGAGGCCGGAAGGGAGAGGACACTTCCCGGGGACTTGCTATAGGTGCAACTATCCTGGGCACACACAGGCTCACTGCCCCCAGAGGCATCCACCAGCCCCTCTGCAGCTCCACCAGCACAGCAAGGCAGAGGCCGAGGTTAAGGATGAGGCCGAAGTCGAGGACGTCATGGAGGAAATCACAGGCCAGATCAAGGACATATGTATGCATTGGACATGACCAAGAAGAGGAATCCACAAGAAGTCATCACAGGTAACCATACGTTGCATTTTCATATTCCCATAATTGATAGATCTGGGTGTATTTAATAGTTACTTAGATAACCCCACACATATGTATGCATAAATTAAACCCCATGTACCTTGATCGTTAGCGGTAAGCACGCCCACACTCTCTTTGATACTGGTGCATCTCATTCTTACATTCCGAAGGACTTCGTGGAGGATCTGGATGGAGTACAACACTTCACAGGAATCACCAGGAGGGTGCGTCTTCCTGATGGCTTAGAGATATTGTCATCCGCAAAGTGTAGCCTAGAGGTGTCCATCGACTGAAAAACTTTTGAGGCACCGACCACGGAACTAAGAATTCCAGACTTTGACCTTATCGTGGGCATGACATGGTTACATTGGAATCATACGAAGATTGATTGCTTGGTGAATCAAATCACCTTGAGACAATGATACTGAAGTTGTCATCGAAGGAATTAAACCCATACCGTGTATCCTGTTATCTTCCATTCAAGTAGTTAAGGCCCACGCACAGGGAAATGAGGTGTGTATAATGATAGTTTATTAGGTATTAGTCTAATTAACTTAGAGCGGGGTGGGGGGGGGGGGGGTGAATAGGTCTCTTGAAATTTTCTTAGATGTTGCTAACAGTTGTTAGAAATTAAGTAAAGAAAATGCACAACACAGGAAACACACAGCTGCTTATAGTGGTTCCCCAAGACAGTGTGTCTATGGCTAGTCCACTTTCCCTCTACACCTTTCTAACAATTTGTTATACAAGGCAACTTCCTCCAAATCTCAGCTCCAAGAGCTTACAACACAGATCCCTCAGGATATCTTAGGTTTGCTCTAAACACTACCTCAGGCACAACAACCCAACCTCACAGAGTGCTCCAACTCCTACACCTCAGAAATCCTCCTGATTTCCTACCTCATGCTAATCAAGAAGCCCTACCTCAGATCTCCACAGAGATCCTACACCTCAAGCTGGGAGTACATCTCTACAAGCTCAGGCTCACCAACCCTACACACTCAGGCTCAACAACCCTATAAACTCAGGCACAAGGCCCTACACACTCAGAACAATAATGATCTTACAGAGGTTATAATGTTTGCTTACAACAAAGGATTGTAAATATGTATCCTTTAGTGCTGGTCTTCTGTTGTTGATGTACAACAGATGTTATCTTGGAGTGGGGCTGAATAGCAGTATCTTCAGTCCTTTCTTCTATCTGATCTTCTTCTTCAGTAGATGAAGAAAGATCTACTTGTTCTTCTGGATTGTATCTGGAAGAACAAACTTATCTCAGTTGATTGCTTGTAGCTTTAGGAAGTAGGCTGAGATAACTGTGGAAGCCGCCAATAGCATAGTCGTTTGCTTTTTGGATTATGTTCCACACCTTCCATAATTACCTAACAACTTCATTTATACTCCCTCCAAACTGCAACGGCTCTGAATAGGGCCCTGACACAGCATAGACAGAAATAGAAAATGTTATCTTTGCTTTCTACCTACTTGCGCCAAAAGTAGATCCCGCAAGTTGTTTATTCAAATATGAATCTGTCTCAGCGGTTGGGCTGAGATAGGCTTCAGTCTTATCGGCTAAGCTATCTTCATCTCAGCGGATACACTGAGACAGTTAATCTTCTCAGTGGTTTCTGTCTAAATGCAGCTCAGCTGAGGCAAACTCCTTCTCAGCGGCTCTGGCTGCGTCTCATCAGTTCAGCTGAGACCAAGTTGTCGTCTCAGCGGTTTTGACAGTAAAACCACAGAACTATTCCATTGTTTGTAATAACCTAACCCTGCATATATATGATGTAAAATAGGGTTTATCAAATACAATATGCACGTATCATTGAGTGTGATGCCTTTTCAAATCTAGGGAATATTGAGAGCAATATTCCCAACAATCTCCCCTATTTGAAGAAGGCAGATTACACACCAATGCTAAGATACATAACCATAAAAACATATCATGACAACATATGAAATAACAGTCATGATAACATAACAAATAATTGTTAACTGAATATAGGCATCATAGAAAATATTATAAAAATTAAGAGTAATAGTCATGACAATCATAACAATAACACTGTTAACTGCATATAGGCACTGATGCGCGTAACTAATACACCGCTATAGGCGGGAGCGAGATTGCAGTGTGACACGGCAATGTACCGATCGTTCAAGAAATATAAAATGGGTGAATTTACCCAAGTATCGATCTCTCAAGGAACACAATAAAGTGGAGTTATTTTTGAGGAAAGACTTGAGATAGAAGTCCTTTAGGTCTGATGGATTGTGGAAGAGTTTGGATTGGATTGTGGAAAGAAAAATAAATCTATTTTACTAAATTACTACTATGAGGCCGCTATACACTGCTTCGCTGAGCGGATGGAAACTATGCAAGCCGCTATGCACTGCTTCGCTAGGCGGATGGATGAGAAGGCAAGCGGATGAGGTGAGTATAATTGTGGATGGTTTTGAGGGCCGTTAGCACCTCTTGGCTAGGCAGATGGATTACACGGGCCGTTAGCACCACTTTGCTGTGTGGATGGAAGAGTAGGCTTGCAGATGGAATGGTTCGCACCGGCAGAGTCGAGGTGGATTATACGGTCCGTTAGCATCGCTTAGCTTGGCGGATGGAAGAGTAGGCTTGCGTAATGGAAGAGTTGGCTTGTGTAATGGAATGGAGGGTTTGCGTAGCGGAAGATGTAATGTGGGCGCTCCTCACTTGCAAAAACCACAAAGTAATTTCACATAGACATGAAATAAACTTAAATGCAATAATAAGGTCTAGCAATCATTGTTCATACGCACAAATATTCAAGGAAAACATTACTACAAAATGACGGGGGTGAGATTACAACCAAAGGGTGGAGATTCATCGAAGGTTTCCAGTCGGAATCTAGGGTTGTCAAGCCTTGTCTGAGCTCGGGCTCCAACTGCCGTCCGGAGTCCCGAAGATCTGTCACCTTCTTCTAATGTACCTGTCTTCTCCGTCAATAATCTTAGATTCTGATCTCGCCGGAGAACTTCACTTATGCAGCGAGAAATCCCTCAAAATGGAGCTTCGGTGCATACAAACGATGGAGGAGGCCGAGAGGATGCTCTGGCTCGAGATTGGCGTGAAGAATATGCCCGGAGCACCTCCTTAAGGTGGGCAGAGATGGAGCGGCGAAAATGGCGTGGAGCGGAGCTGTTTGGCGCGAAAATGAAGATTCTTCGAATTTGGGCGGATCCTGCGGCTTAAATAGAAAACTGTCAAATATTTGGTCACGCACGGTCGAACGCACGACCATGCATGGACCGTGCGATATTATATGTTCAGAAAGCTCAAGAAGATGAAGCAGATCGCCCGTGCGATTTTACTCACGCACGGTCCAAACCGACCGTGCGTAAAAAAGCACGGGCAAATCCAGACAGCTCAAAAACATGCTCACAACAAGAGATCATGCGTTTCCTTCGCGCACGTGTAAACTGTCCATGCGTGAACAAATCGTACGATCAGGGACATGACAACATTCTGAGCCACAGATGAAAGTGCATGGTCGCACCGATCGTGCGTCAAGGAAACACACGACCGTGCGATTCATGCAGCAATGAAATCTGGGCAAAATTGAGATCTGCCCACCTGCATAACAAATCCAAACGCTGGGAACACACCTCCAGCACAAGCATAATACCATAAAAAGAATGGGGAGCACAATGTGCTTACCCCCAACAATAATGCGCGCAATTGCACACCACAATGGGCCAAAACATTGCACTTTAAGTGAAAGCGTGTACGAGTAGAATATAAGCAATTCAGGACTGAAAGTGTAGTGCAAATGCAAAAAAACAAGCCCAGATGAGTCCGAAAATCACTATATAAATGGGACTCATCACACCCCCAGACTTAACCATTTGCTCGTCCAGAGCAAATCATCACCAGAAAAACACATGTTGGCATAGAAATTGTAAAGGCAGAGTACCATGTGAAGTCGCAGGCTCACACTCATAAAAAATTAGTAGAAGAAATACCTAATTATGCATCATAGTCTATATTTTCTAAGAGCATATTTATATATTACATTTACTCAAAATTTGAATCGCGGTGAATCAGCCGTTAACGCGTAAGAAGAAAGTAGACTAATCGCTGAGGGAAACATTGCTCACGATCATTGCTCGGAACAACCTCCATTGAAATCCATCAATGTCGGTGACCATAAGCTCACCCGTTCGCACTCTCTCCACGACACTAGTTCGGTTCGTTGCGCGAGTCAGTAGGACTTTAGGTATAATACAGGGCTTGGGTTTATGCGAGGTATACAATGATAAAAATGATGGCTCAAGCACTAAACCCAAATGAGCTAGCAAAAAATAAACTATCCACTCACCACGATACACGCGAGTGCACCACACCCCCAGACTTGGACTTTGCATCATGGGTGTGTGCACCGCCTACTCCTAATCATAAATTTAAACATAAAGATTTTCAATTCAGCTCTTCTTCTTTTTCTTTTCACTTCTTTTCTTTTTATTATTTCCTTTTTCTTATTTTCTTTATCTTTTCTTTTCAACACATCTTCAGCAAATTGAGCAATGAAATGCATCCAATATTTCACAAAATATCACAGCATCAACATCCCAATCATGAAAATAAAATACAAACTAAAGCTCAAATATGGGTGTGCGACTAGGATTGGCTTTTAGGCTCTAGTGAGATGACAGTGGGGCTGAATCAATGAACGTGTAGGCACAACTGGGCTAGCGAAGATATAGTGATAGGAACGGGCACAAAGGCTCAACCGGGCCAAAAATGATGGCCTACATCACGCTCACGCACTGAACTAACTTGTACCAATGCTTTAAGAGTTGCTTGGGGCAAGTTCTTCGCCACCGAGAAAGATAATCCTTCCTCCCGACTCGAGCAATACGAGCCTAGCAACCGTCTACACACATTCCTATGCTACCATCCGATTCACACCGGATTCACCACTTTTGAGTAGAATAAACAATAATTACGCAAATAGAAAAAGTATAAAACTATAAGCATAAAGAAAAATTAATTCTACACGAATTTCTATGCAATACACAAGCACTCGACTAGGAGCACTACAGGAGCCAACATTTTACTCCGTCTCACAATCCTAAGCCAGCACAGAGATTTTCCCTATCACACAAAAGAAATGAGTTGAACTCGTAACGCGCCTACGGATAAGTGCACACTCAAGTGGGTGTTGTGGTTTGTAAAGAAAATGAATAATACTAAATAAATGAAATAATTATACTTCTAGCATGCATTGACATTGAGTGCGTGCAGTGGGTAACAAATACAACAACTCTCCCCTGGATTTAATCTAAACATTCCAATACAAGATATGCAATAAAGACTAAAATAAAAGCTAGGGGAAGAGAAGTTACCCAATGCTCATAAGTGAGCATACCAGAAGATTGGCGTGTAATTCAAAATAAAGCCGCAACATCCGACATCCATAAGAAGGACCTGCAGGGGTGAACTCCGCCAAAAACAAAAAAAATACAAAAAATAAAATGAAATACAACTAACTAAACTAAACTAGATGAATTCAAAATGCAGGAAAAGTAAGATAACTACTGAGGTTATTGTCCTCCCAGCACGACTTATTCAGAAAGTAAAGGTTCTAGCTAATGGGAGTATGGAAAAGGAAATGTACAGGTAACAATTCTAAAATGCGTGTCGGTAGCGGGTACCGATATGGCGATAGAACAGTTACTCCCCTGCCTAAATATAAATAATACCTGCACTTCACAGGTAGAGGAAGCAGAAAGTAAGAAGTGGAGGAGGCGTCCTCCTCACTATTCTCACCAAAATATATTTCCTTGCCCAACAAGGTGTCGTCTTCACGGAGGCGGTAGAACGAGAAGGCAATGAATGAGGCTTCCTCTATGGAGGAAGGATCAACCTCCTCACATAAGAAGATGCGCTCATCATTGACATGAGCAGAATGCTCCAAGTCCTCCCGAAGTACCCATGAACACTCAACCTGCACAGGCTCAGATAAAGAAAGGGGGACAGGAAATAAAAGAGAAGAATGACATAAATAATGTTCAATTGGGGGAGTGGTCCCGGTCTCACTCCCAGCAAGTTCCAAGGATAGATCACTATCATCATCGTAAGTATCATAGCAAGGGGAACCCAAGAACCCAAGGGCCTCGGTTGTGAGTTGGACCTCCTCGTCCCATGAGGAAGTGCAAACCTCCTCATCAGAAAGAGTACCCTTATCATCCCATCGGGGTAGACCATCGTGTTCAAAGTATTCATTCTCCCCTTCGGGGAAAACGACATCCTCATCCCACTTTGGAGCACCCTCCAAGTCAGAAGCATCACCCCTCTCCATTACTTCGATAGGATCATAACAAATGTGTGTAGAAAAATCTTGCAAAGAAACTGGAGGAACAAAAAGATTTGGTTCCTCCACAAAACGATCCGCTAACGCCTCCCCGGTGGAGAGAATACTATCCTCATCCCACTCAGGTGCATCCGTAGGTTCTAAATCCTCTCCTTGTTGGCCAACAAATGAGTGATCATCATCACTAGGAGTGAATCCATACATAGGGAGGGAAGAACTAATGCGAGAATTAAGATCAAGGGATGAGTAGGCAATTGCCTCCACGGGTAAAGAATGAGGGGTAGGGACAATGTCATCGTATGGATCATCATGCACTATGATGGCCAATTATGTAGCAGTACCCCATAGATAAGGTGGTGCTGCATACATGTCATCAAAGGATGAAGGGTTGCCAATGGACAAAGAAGAGGATACAATTCGGATGCCCCAATCATCGTCTTCCTTCCTTTTTGGCATAATAAGAGTATGGCAATCCTTCAAGACATGGTCCAAATTATGACAAATCAAACATCACAAATTCCTACGCATCTTATCATTCATAATATTAAAGGCGTCAATAGCATGGCAGAAAGTGTCATAGCAACTAAGCTTAGGCACAGAATCCGTAACGCAAAAATTACGGATAGAATAAAATTCAAAGTTCTTTGCACAGAAAAGCTACACAATCAATTATAACTAAACTTGGAAAACAAAATCTTGCTTTAAAAATCTAAAATAGGAAGGGATAAAAATAGAGAACTAACAATATATAATTAAAAAGCAATAAAAAATGATAAAGCGGTTATACACACTGGAAGAACTACTATCTCTTGTCTCCCTCTCCAGCAACTCACACGACTGTGTTCCCCGGCAACAGCGCCAAAACTTGATGCGCGTAACTAACACACCGCTATAGGCGGGAGCGAGATTGTGGCACGATACGGCAGTGTACCAATCGTTCAAGTAATATAAAATGGGTGAATTTCACCAAGTATTGATATCTCAAGGAACACAGTAAGTTGGAGTTATTTTTGAGGAAAGAATTGAGATAGAAGTCTTTTAGGTCGGATGGATTGCGGAACATTTTGGATTGTATTGTGGAAAGCAAAATAAAACTCTTTTACTAAACAACTACTATGCAGGCTGCTATGCACTGCTTCGCTGGGCAGATGGAAACTATGTAGGCTGCTATGCACTGCTTCACTTGGCGGATGGATGAGATGGCAAGCTGATGAGGTGAGTGTAACTGCGGAGGGTTTTGAGGGCTGTTAGCACCTCTTGGCTAGGCGGATTAATTACACGGGCCATTAGCACCGCTTCGCTGCGTGGATGGAAGAGTAGGCTTGCAGATGGAATGGTTCGCATCGACGGAGTCGAGATGGATTATACAGGCCGTTAGCATCGCTTAACTTGGCGGATGGAAGAGTAGGATGGCATAATGGAAGAGTAGGCTTGCGTAATGGAATGGAGGGTATGCGTAGAGGAAGATGGAATGGGGGCGCTCCTCACTTGCATAAACCACAAAGTAATTTCATGTAGACATGAAATAAACTTTAATGCAATAATAAGGTTTAGCAATCATTGTTCATACACACAACTAATCAAGGAAAACATTCCTACAAAATGAAGGGGGTGAGATTACAACCAAAGGGCGGAGACTCATCGGAGGTTCCCGGTCAGAATTTAGGGTTGCAAGCCTTGTCCGAGCTCGGGCTACAACTGTCGTTCGGGGTCCAGAAGAGCTGTCATATTCTTCTAATGTACCTCTCTTCTTCGTCAATAATCTTCGATTCTGATCTCGCCAGAGAACTACACTTATGCAGCGATAAATCCATCAAAATGGAGCTTCGGTGCATACAAACGATGGTGGAGGCCGAGAGGATTCTCCGGCTCGAGATTGGCATGAAGAATATGCCTGGAGCACCTGCTTAAGGTGGGCGGCGATGGAACAGCAAAAATGGCGCGGAGCGGAGCTGTTTGGCGCGAAAAAGAAGATTCTTCGGATTAGGTCGGATCCTGCGGCTTAAATAGAAAACTGTCAGAAATTTGGTCACGCACGGTCGAATGTATAACCGTGCGTGGACCGTGCGATATTAAATTTCAGAAAGCTCAGGAAGATGAAGCAGATCGCCCGTGCAATTTTACTCACGCACGGTCAAAACCAACAGTGCGTAAAAATGCACGGGCAAATCAGACAGCTCAAAAACATGCTCACAACCGGAGATCATTCATTTCCTTCATGCACTTGCGAACTGCCCGTGCGTGAACAAATTGCATGATCAGGGACATAACACCATTCTGAGCCGCAGATGAAAGCGCACAGTTGCACCTATCGTGCGTCATGGAAACGAACGACCGTGCGATTCATGCAGATATGAAATCTGGGCAAAATATAGATCTACCCACCTGCACTGCAAATCCAAACGTTGGGAACACACCTCCATCACAAGCATAATAACATAAAAAGAATGGTGAGCACAATGTGCTTACACCCAATTATAAATCGCGCAATTGCAAACCACAATGTGCCAAAACATTACACTTAAAGTGAAAGCGTGTATGAATAGAATATAAGCAATTCAGGGCTGAAAGTGTAGTGCAAATGCAAGAAAACAAGCCCAGATGAGTCCGAAAATCAATATATAAATGGGACTCATCAGGCACCACAATATATAATATGGATTAATATAGAACAATATTAATCTTGACTAACATTGGCCTATTACCACAATATATCATTTCAACATAATTATCAATTTCATTAATGACAGAATGTCAATACATCTTTCAGCTTACATTTGATTTTACTGAAAACTAAATACATTAGATCAAGTTTTTCTTTTCTTTGCTGAACTTGAGCATTCTGTACCTCCAGCATCGGACTTCTGTTTTGGAGCAGCAACTTTCAACTCAGCTAATTTTCTCTTGTTCTCTTGCCTTTTGAAATACATGTTGAAATTGTTGAAGTGAAAGTTAGAGGACTTTTGGACCTGGGCGGTCTGGGAGGAGGTCAGGCGGTCTGGCGTGACCGCACGGCCAGACAGTCTGCCTCTGTGGTATGGCTTGTCTAAGCCTAGCTGCGGTCTCCTAGCATGATCGCTGGTATGGGTCCAAGGCGGCTGAAGGTGAAGGCCGCGCGGTCTGTCTGTGACCGCGTGGTGGGTTGATCGTCTTCAGGTGTGCGTGATCTGTGCATGATCGCGTGGCGTGCTGTCTTCTTCAAGGCTATGGCGGTCTGGTGTGGCCGCACAGGTTGATCC
This sequence comes from Dactylorhiza incarnata, assembly GCA_033032865.1. NCBI lineage: Eukaryota > Viridiplantae > Streptophyta > Magnoliopsida > Asparagales > Orchidaceae > Dactylorhiza > Dactylorhiza incarnata. Next base: position 4,046,790 of record JAWHQI010000218.1, on the reverse strand, counting down.
AGGTTTTCCAGAATACGGTCTTGTAGCTGACCGCGCTTTCTGGTGGTATTCACGGACTAAGGGTCTTAGTCGCGCGGTCTCAGGTCGCGGTCTCAGGAGGAGACTGGTATGCGAGCTGGACGCTGTTTGCTGTCTCTGGCAAACACAGGTGGTGAGCAGCTTCGTGGCGGTCTGGCGATCTCCCTTGGAGTCGCGATCTGCTGTGAGAGTGGCGGTCTCTCATAGTTGATGTTGAAGCTGGCGAGTTCACCAAAATGAAACAGGAGTACTGTTGCTGATCGCGCTGTGTGACCGGTCAGGTCGCGCGGTCTGGAGGGTGGTGATCCTATCTCATAGGGTGGTGACTGGATCAGGTCTCATGCCTATAAATAGGACCCATCGACAGCAATAATGATTAGGCACACCAAGTGTAAGCTGAGTTCTCTTCTTTCCTGCGGTCTCTATTTGTGTGACCGGGCGGTCTGCTGATTGAACTCTTATTGTGCAGCTTCTGCGGATAGTGCGGGCAGCAGTGATCACCTCTTCCTCTGAAAGTGTTCGGGCGGTCTGCGGCTTGGAGATATGGTGCTGGAGTTCGGGAGAATTAGGAGTTCGGAAGGAAGGGTGAGGTCTGATCAGTGGTCTGGTGTTGTTCTGAGATTGGCAGTGGGTTGCGGTTTGGCGAGTTGCTGAGGTCGCAAGGGAGACCGCGCGGTCTCAAGTTATCTTCAATTTCTGTTTTTCTCTTTGGTGTTTGTGTTGGCGAAATCATGTCTCGCCAAGCACACCTTGCCTTGTAATTTGAAGTTGGTATCAATAAAGATCACTTGTTTGCCTCCATTTGCTTCTTGTTGTTTGGCTTGTGAGCTCTAAGTTGACTAACTCCTGCTCGCTTCATAAAGATTTGAAAATTTTCACATGGTATCAAAGCAAGGTTGGAGTGGATAGAGCTGTGAGTGACTTAGAGTAGCCATTGCCTTTGTGAAGAAGGAACCAGTGGTAGAGCAATGAAAGCGAGAGTTCTTGGAATTGAGTTGCTTACATCGACTAACTTCAAGAAGTGGAAGTCGTGTATGCAAAGCTATCTTCTAGGTGAGTACCTCTGGGAAGTTGTCCCAGAAGGGGATAATGGGGCTGAGGTGAGAACTTGGAGGAGGACGAATGTGAAGGCAGAGTTCACTCTGAAGAGAGCAATTTCACCTGATCTGTTTGATCACATTCTGGGATGTGGATCGGCTGCGGAGATCTGGAGAGCCCTGGATGGGCTGTTTAACAAGAAGAATGTAGCAAGACTAAAGTTCTTGGAGAATGAGCTGGCAAGGTCAGCTCAGGGTGATCTTTCTATCTCCACTTTCTTTCTGAAGACGAAGAACTTGTGCGCTAAAATCTCAGCATTGGATCCTGATGAGCCTATCTCTGAGGCGAAGCTGAAGAGGCACATCATCCGCGGCTTGCGGAAGTAATATGTTGCTTTTGTGACGTCGGTGCAGGGATGGGCAAATCAGCCATCTCTGTTGGAGCTGGAGAACTTGCTTGCATCGCAAGAAAGTTTGGCAAAGCAGATGGTGGGGGTGTCGGTAGTTGGGGGAGATGGCGAAGTGCTCTTCTCGGGGAAGAAGAAGAAGTGGGATAAGAAGAAGAAGACCGCTGGAGGAGGCTATGGGCCTTCAACTTCTAGGCAGCAGGAAAGGGGGTATGCTTCCAAGGCTGACGGGAAGAAGAAGGGTGAAGGTCCGAAGTGCTTCAAGTGTGGCAAGTATGGCCACATCAGGAAGGATTGCAAGGTGGTCACCCAAGCTGGGCATGCTGCGGAGAAGGAGGAAGCTGAGGCCAGGCACTTTGAAGGAGGTTGGGGAGGAGCCTTCTCGGCTTCTGTTGGAGCTTCTGCTTCTATCAACTATTTGGAAGACTGGATCGTGGACTCGGGGTATGGTCATCACCTCACCGGAGATGAGACCAAGCTTTCTTATGCACAGCCCTATACAGGTAACAATGCAATCATTACTGCTGATAATACTGTGCATCTAGTAGAGAAGGTGGGGGTCATTTCATTGGGCAGTGATAGAGGGCCACTTACTTTGAAGAGTGTCTATCACGTTCCTGGTATGAGGAAAAACCTCTTCTCCTTGACCAACGCTGTAGACGCTGGGTATCACGTTCTGTTCGGACCAACAGAAGTGAAGTTTCTACGCAATTTTGAGGCTGTAAAGGCTGTGGTCGTCCATGTTGGGAGACGGGCAAAGGACTTGTTTGTTTTATCGACAAGTTCCTATGTCGACAAGATGAAGACGAATGATGGTGCCGTTATATGGCATGAGAGGTTGGGGCACGTAGGGATGGACAAGCTGAAAGCTATGGCGGTGAGAGGTCTGGTCAAGGGCCTGCCAAGTCTATCGTCCTACGGTGAAGGTCATGTTTGCGCGGGATGTCAGTTCGGAAAGTCTCATCGACTACCGCTTGACAAGTCGCAGACAAGGAGTAGTGTGTCGTTGGAGTGCATCCACGGTGACTTAATGGGACCTACTGCTACCCCAAGCCTCGGAGGCAGCAGATATATGCTGGTGTTGATCGATGATTACACCAGATATGTCTGGGTATATTTCCTGAAGGAGAAGGAGCAAGTGTTTGCCAAGTTTGTGGAGTTCAAGGAGCTCGTGGAGGGTCGGCTAGGACTGCGGGTGAAGAAGCTGAGGACTGACAACAGAGGGGAGTTCACCTCCAGTGAGTTCTCTACTTTTTGCAGGATGGAAGGCATCCGGAGAGAGCTCACTTGTGCACATACTCCACAGCAGAACGGAGTTGCAGAGGGGAAGATCCGTCATCTGACGGAGACCTACAAGTGTTGGCTGCATGCTAAGAGCATCCCAAAGTCCTTCTGGGCGGAGGGAATGTCTTGTGTTGCCTACGTCATCAACAGGATGCCCTTGAGTCCCATCAACATGTTGACTCCGCATGAGATGATGTTCAAGGAGAAGCCAAGCGTGGCACACCTTAGGGTGTTTGGTTCCACCTGCTACGTGCATGTTCCAGATACTCTTCGGACGAAGCTAGATGCAAAAGCAATGAAGCTAGTATTTGTGGGATACGATGAGCGGAAGAAAGGATGGAAGTGCATGGACCCGGAGACGCGGAGGTTTGTGGTATCTCGCGATGTCGTGTTCGATGAGCTTACATCTTACAAGGGGTCTTCTGATGTGGAGCTACCAGAGAGCAGGGTGGAGGTGCAGGAGAAAGCTGTGGAGGATCTTCAGGTGGAGCTACCTGTGTCACCAGGTGGTCCATCTCCTTCTAGTTCTGAGATGGGGGCTCCTGGTTCAGGGAGCATGGGGAGCGATGCTCCTAGCACGTCTGGAAGAGGAGCTAGGTAAGAAGCAGCTGAAGATAATGCGGTTCAGAGGAAGAATATGAGGAGGTCGAAGCGAGCGATCGTCGCCCCTGATCGCTATACAGGAGGAAACGCAGTGAGCTTCGTCTCATGTTTCTTCGCTGGTCCCTTGGATGATAGGGAGTCGTCGAGCTTTGAGAAGGCCAGAGGCGTGAAGGAGTAGGACGTTGCAATGCAAGAAGAGATGGCAGCTCTCGAGAAGAATGAGACATGGTCTCTTGTGCCCAAGCCCAAGGGCACCACTCCTGTTACATGCGAGTGGGTTTACAAGCTTAAGAAGAAAGCTGACGGCAGTATAGAGCGGTACAAGGCTTGCCTTGTAGCTCGGGGGTTCTCGCAGAAATACGGTGCAGACTACGAGTAGACTTTCAGTCCAGTGGCAAAAATGACTTCAGTTCGGTTCATCATTGCCTTGGTGGCGTTCAGTGGATGTGAGATTTGGCAGCTCGACGTCAAGGAGGCTTTCTTGTACGGCGAGATTGACAAGGATATCTTCATGGTCCAGCCACCAGGCTTTGTGTCTGAAGATTTTCCGGAGCATGTCTGCAAGCTGAAGAAAGCCCTGTATGGGTTGAAGCAAGCGCCGAGGGCGTGGTACGGGAAGATCGCAGAATATCTTCTATTCTGTGGATTTGGTGCTTCAGACTCAGACTCAAGCTTGTTCGTCAAGAAGAGTGGGGAGCTTCAAGTCATCGTGCTGCTATACGTCGACGATATGATCGTGACGGGGAACTCGAAGGAGGAGGTAGCGCAGCTTCGAGCCGAGCTATATATCAGGTTCGAGATGAAGGACTTAGGTGAGCTTCACCATTTCCTTGGACTCGAGGTGCAGAGGAAGGAAGGTGGAGTGCTGGTGACCCAGGCCGGATATGCGGAGCAAATCGTGGAGCGCTTCGGCATGAAGGAAGGGAAGTGCACTTCCACACCTCTTGAGAAGGCCACAAAACTTCGCAAGGATGAGGGGAGGATTCTACAACATCCGTTGGTGTTTCGAGCTCTGGTTGGGAGCTTGATCTATCTGACGATCACGAGGCCAGATATTGCATATGCAGTTGGCAGAGTGAGTCAATATATGGCGGAGCCACGGGTACCTCATCTGCTAGCAGCCAAGAACAATCTGAAGTATGTCAAGGCGACCTCGGACATGGGTCTCCTATATAGGAGGGATGCGGGCTTCGAGGTGCACGGGTACATGGATGCTGACTATGGGGGAGATTCGGATGATCGGAAGTCGACGTCTGGATTCGTCTTCATGGCGGGCCCTACAGCTATAGCATGGTGCAGCAAGAAGCAGGATTCCGTGTCGGTCTCCACCACGGAATCGGAATACAAGGCTTCGGCCTTAGCAGCTCAGGAAGCCATCTGGCTTAGGAGGTTGGTGGTAGACGTCCACAAGGAGGTTCGGGAGCCTACTCTGCTACGCGGTGACAACGAGAGTGCTCTCAAACTGGTTACCAATCCAGTTTGTCACGCGAGGACCAAGCATATCGAGATCAAGCACCACTTCATACGGGAGAAGGTGCTGGAGGGATCTCTTTCGGTCAGGCATGTGCGGAGTGCAGACAACGTGGCAGACATCTTCACAAAGGCGCTGGCGAAGGGGCCGTTCACACGACTAAGAAGCCTACTGGGGCTAGTTTCAACTTCTCACTTCAAGGGGGAGTGTTGAAATTGTTGAAGTGTAAGTTAGAGGACTTTTGGACCTGGGCGGTCTGGGAGGAGGTCGGGCGGTCTGGCGTGATCGCACGGCCTGGCAGTCTGCCTCTATGGTCTGGCTTGTCTAAGCCTAGCTGCGGTCTCCTGGCCTGATCGCTGGTATGGGTCCAAGGCGGCTGAAGGTGATGGTCGCGCGGTCTGTCTGTGACCGCGTGGTGGGTTGATCTTCTTCAGGTGTGCGCAATCTGTGCATGATCGTGTGGCGTGCTGTCTTCTTCAAGGCTGTGGTGGTCTGGTGTGACCGCACAGGTTGATCCAGGTTTTCCAGAATGCGGTCTGGTAGCTGACCGGTCTTTCTGGTGGTATTCGCGGACTAAGGGTCTTAGTCCCGCGGTCTCAGGAGGAGACTGGTATGCGAGTTGGACGCTGTTCGCTGTCTCTGGCAAACACAGGTGGTGAGCAGCTTCGTGGCGGTCTGGCGATCTCCCTTGGAGTCGCGATCTGCTGTGAGAGTGGCGGTCTCTCATAGTAGATGTTGAAGCTGGCGAGTTCACCAAAATGAAGCAGGAGTACTGTTGCTGATCGCGCGGTGTGATCGGTCAGGTCGCGCGGTCTGGAGGGTGGTGATCCTATCTCATAGGGTGGTGACTGGATCAGGTCTCACGCCTATAAATAGGACCCATCGGCAGCAATAATGATAAGGAACACCAAGTGTAAGCTGAGTTCTCTTCTTTCCTGCGGTCTCTATTTGTGTGACCGGGCGGTCTGCTGATTGAACTCTTATTGTGCAGCTTCGGCGGATAGTGCGGGCAGCAGCGATCACCTCTTCCTCTGAAAGTGTTCGGGCGGTCTGCGGCTTGGAGTTGTGGTGCTCGAGTTCAGGAGAATCAGGAGTTCGGAAGGAAGGGTGCGGTCTGATCAGTGGTCTGGTGTTGTTCTGAGATCGACAACGGGTTGCGGTTTGGCGAGTTGCTGAGGTCGCAAGGGAGACCACGCGGTCTCAACTTATCTTCAATTTCTATTTTTCTCTTTGGTGTTTGTGCTGGCGAAATCATGTCTCGCCAAGCATACCTTGCCTTGTAATTTGAAGTTGCTATCAATAAAGATCACTTGTTTGCCTCCATTTGCTTCTGGTTGTTTGGCTTGTGAGCTCTAAGTTGACTAACTCCTGCTCGCTTCATAAAGATTCAAAAAATTTCACAATACAGATATGACTTTGGAATATATCTTGAAGGCATCTCTCTTTGGGTTGTTCTTCCTTACAAGATTCTCTTTGAAGACCCTTTCCCTCTTTGAGTTCCTCTCAAGGATCCTGATCCATTCCTCTGCAGGATATATTCTGTCAATATCTTTGCAGATCTGGCCATTATGCAGCCATACATTCAGAATGATACCCTTGGAGTCATCACTCAAATGCTCATAATCAGGGTCCTTGACAGGCTCTTCTCTATTCTTTGCCATGAATTCTTCTGCTAGCATGACACCTTCTCTTTTCCTGCTTGCTGCAAGTTGAGCATCTTGAGCAACCTTGGCTTGAGCCATAAAATCCAAATCTTCTTTTCTTAGATTATCTTACAGAGGCAGGTTCTGTGTTATCCTTGTTCCTTGCAGAACCTTAAGGGCCAACTCAGAATTAGTCTCAGCATTGGTCTCCTCCACCTTTCTGGCTTCTTCAATTACTTTTTGTTCTAAGTTTTATGAAGCAGCAACAACTGACCCATATAAGGTTTGGAAGGCATTCTCTAGGTCTAATTTAAGTTTATCTTTCATCTTTTCTGCCTCTCCAATCATTGTAGTAGCAGTAGACCATACATATTCTTCAATATGGTTTGAGGCCTTCTCTATTACCTCATCAGTCTTGCTCACATAATTCTTGACATAAGTCATGTCTTGCTCAGAGAGTTACAAATGCTTGTTCATTGATCTCAGTATTGTATTCTGAGCTATAACTGACTTTTCAGCTAGATCAAACCACTTGGTTATCCGCCTATTAAGGTAATTAAGAAGTTTCTTCCTTTATTACTTGAATTTCTGACATTATTGCACTCTTGACTGAGGAGACAGACTTGTCAATATATTCCTTTATTGAAGTCATATGACCATCAATAAGTGTACTGGTTGAACTTAGGATAAGTTCTTTTGACATTGTAGAGGTGGAGGGTTGAACTTCAGCCACCACAGTGGGTATTCTTTTCTCTTGGAGGGCTTGATTCTCACACTCATTTAGAGTGGATAGCTCCATTGCATGCACTTCATGCACCCCCTCAGTCAGAGCAGGGATACCATGCTCCCCCTCAATTCTATTACCAGTCTTGGCAGCTAACTCTACAGAGTGATCAGTATGATCAACATCATCCTCTCCTGCCTCCTGGATTTTGTCTCCAGCGGATCCTTCTTGTTCCCCCTCAGATGGAGCATCATTATCTTCATCCTGTTGCTCCCCCTAAGATGGAGCATACATCCTTTCTAGCTCATCACCCCAGTAATCTGTTGGTTCATTAGGGATTAGATTAAATCTTCTTTCAAGATTAAAAATGATATTGTCAATCTTACTTTGCAAGTCTGATTGCTCCTCAACATGCACAGTTTATGTATTGCTATCATCATTTTGAGGATTAGGAGCATCACTTTGAGTATGATCTCCTTCATTTCCATCAGACTTTTTTCCAGCAGCAGCAGCCGCCACATCTTTCTCATGCTCTTCAGCAGCATCATGATCCTCATTCTTCTCATGCTTTTGAGCAGCAACATGATCCTCATGTCCTTTAGTGACATGCTCTTTATGAACATCTTTGTCTAGACTGCTGGCAGGTCCTTGATCATCCTCAGCAGGGACATTTTATGCAGCTTCTAAATCTGAGTTAGAGCAGACTATTCTTGGCTTCTTTAGTCCTTTAACTAATTTCTTTTTCTTCTCCTTTACCTTAGAGGGCTGACTCATTGGGAGCACCCTTGAGAACCTATCCAAAGTCATTATATCCATTCTTTTATGATAATGAAGGTGGGATCCTTATGACCTATCAAAATCTTCAGGGTATGAGTTCAGAAGATAGAGAGAAAGAATTATGTCTAGGTTAGGAGCCTGCAGACATTCTTTTATCCTTTGGAAGATTACAATAGCCCATAAGGTCTTTTTCTTCATGACCACTCTAGTCATCAATTCAAACATATGCTTTGAGATTGTATCATGTGACCCTGGCTTGCAAAGTAATGCTTTGCCTACTATATTTGATAGTAGCTTCCCCTTTTGATTGAAAAATTTCCTCTATAGTGAGCCAGTCTTGGCATCACTATACTTACACCATTTGAGGACTTTTTCTTTGTCCTTGTCAGAGACATTGTCTTCCTCATCATGACTGCATGATGGCATTTGAAATGCTTTCTCCAGCTTCCTTGGAGATATCATAATCTTCAAGCTTCCAATCTTGGACTTTAAGGAGGACTTGGATGATGATAGCTTTGCATACTGTACAATCCCAAAACTTCAGTTCTGAGAATCACAGATGGATCTGAAAGTAAATATTCCAACCCTTGTCCTTCCAAAAGTTGAATCACTTCTTTAATCACAGCACTAGCATGTTGAAAGACATTTCTGATCCTTCCAGAAGATCCTTTGAGCTTTTGGCTCCATTTTTGAAGAAAATGAGTCGCTGAGTCGGCAGGAACGGAAGCGTCGTCTCGACGGCTAGTTAGGGTTTAGAGTGTGGAAAGTGTGATTTAATCAACATTGCACTATTTATAGGTGTATTATAATTTATTCTTTAGGTGTGATATTGATTAGACCTAATTGATTGATGTCATAATTAAGCAATCCTGTCTCAGAGGATCTGCTGAGATGGAAAGCTTGGCCGCTGGGATAAGGAAAACCTAATCGCTGAGACGACTTAACTGTCTCAGCGGTAACCGCTGAGACGACTTAGCTGTCTCAGCGGTTCAACTGAGACTGTCTCAGTTGAACTCACTGCCTAGCAGTGAACCCTTTTATATTGGATTGTCTTACCCCCTAAGCATGTCACTAAGTGTTTTATAGCATGACTATATTTTAGCAAAGCATAAGGAATAAACAACAAATATGATAGAAAATAAGAAATGTTGAGGCCTATTCTAAGTTCAATATTCCTAGTTCAATTTTGAAATCATTAAATTTAGCCTCATCCAATGGCTTTGTAAATATATTTGTAACTTTTTTGTCAGTGGGGACATGTTCAAGGTAGATATCTTTACATTCTACATGTTCTCTAATAAAACTATACCTTATTGTTGGGTTTTTCTAGAACCATACATCACATGTAGGCGCAACGGAAATAAAGAGAAACAACCCAAAAGACTTTGATCGGGCCATGAATATAGAATCAAGAAGTTAATAAAATACTAGGCAAAATTTACCTTTGCTGGATTGGATCAAATCCAACCTAGATGCTCCAAGAAAAAGATTCCTGTCAGCGGCTCTGCGAGAGTCCTCACGTAGAATAATGTCTACGTCTCTACAGTGATCCACACGAGCCGGGAGAAGAACGACTGCACCTTGCACTTCCACGAACTGCTAGGTTCTCTCCAGGAAGAGCAATCACGACGACGATCGCCGGAGAGGAGGTCGACGGAGGCGAACTGGGCGGCGGAACACTTTCCGTCTAGGGTTCGAGCGGAAGCGGAACACTTCCGTCGGCTAAACCTTTCGTCAGTTATGAGAACCCTAAAAGAAGATCTATTTATACCCAAAGCATAAACAGGCTTCTAGAAGAATCGCTATCCGCAGACCACACAGCAGAATTGGGGTCTCGATTACAATTCGTCGGGATTTCACGAATCAGCATTCGTCGAGTTTACACGGGACAATCCGACGAATTCCGACGAATCCAATCAGACGGCAATATTTGCCGAGTGAAGGGTCTCTGCGACAATTCGTCGAGATTCCACAGAATAATCCGACGAATCCGACGAATCTGACGAATCATATCCGACGAATTCCGACGAATCCGACAAGTCATATCTGACGAACTCAAACAGCAACAATTGCTGGACTTCCCCATTCTATATGATGATTGGTAACCTTTACCAACACAGTCAATCTTCCAACTTCTCCACATGCTCTTATGTGCGACCCTGCAGGCTCATATCGCGTTGGCAGTGACATTACATCTTTGACCACTTCTAGATCACAATGGTAACTCCAACAGTCTCCCACTTTATCTTGAAAGTATCAAACAAAAACCTCACAAACAATGAGCGGCATCTAGCAATGCATCATTGCTCCCCAAGCAATAAGAGTTCATAACTCATAAGCCTTTATGAAGAATGTTCCAGCGTTGTCTTTGTCCCTTTGTCCCTTACATCCGGAAAGAACTAGAGGTATGGACCGTGTCACCCTCTTTATAGCTCAATCCAAGTTTCTTGATCTAGAACGGACTTCCAGAGAATGTTGAGCTCAATATCACATATTGACTCAACCAAGCATGGCCATGCATTTCTCAGTCCAATTCCATCAAGGGGCCCATGGATGCAACTCCTATTATATAGGAGGACAAATCCCATATCTGCTCACACCCAAACACCCAAATGATTCGTAACGTACCCAATGACCACCCTTATCATCAACCTTCTTCAAGGAAGACTTTAGATGACATCAAAGCATGCTCTTCCTCACTCGATGAATGCTGTGACTTCAGGTTAAAGGACCACAACACCATTGTCAAATGAGACCTACTTTTGACACTTTTAAGTAACAATCCACAAAGTAGTCTCAGGTTGGGTCTGTCCAGTACAACTTGTTCACTAATAAGTACCCACGTGATGACTTGATATCACAATATCATGAGCTGTGAGAACCGGTCATCAGTCAACACACATGCTAGTCTTAATGTATCATCATCACCCTTAGCTTCTACGATGATACCTCGACCAGGGACCTTTTAAGAATGAAGCTTCGAAATCATAGACTCTCACATTCAAGTCACGTACTTGATGTCCTATGGAAGCGAACATTCTAAGGGTATTTATCACGAATTTTATTCTATCATATAGAAACAGTATATCGTAATAAAAGAACTTGCCATTAATTGTAAAAGGAAATCATTGGTACACAATTCATCATATGAATAAATATTAAACAGCCAACAGAATATATATTTTACATGCAACCCACAAGACTCCTACTAGAGTTGATCACTTAGGTACCGTATACCCATTGATCTAGTATGACCATCATGCTTTCTCTGCGCGAGAGGCTATGTCAGTGGATCTGCAATATTCTCCTCAGTCGGCACTCTGCAAATGTTCACATCTCCTCGTTCGACAATCTCACGAATAAGATGGAACCGCCGAAGTATGTGCTTGGAGCGCTGATGGGATCTAGGTTCCTTAGATTGTGCAATTGCACCATTGTTATCACAGTAGAGAACTACGGGACCAACAATGCTAGGAACTACATCTAGCTCGCCGATGAATTTCCTAATCCATACAGCCTCCTTCGCTGCATTTGCCGCAGCGATATACTCGGCCTCAGTTGTAGAATCAGCAACTGTCTCTTGCTTGGAACTCTTCCAGCTCACAGCTCCTCCATTCAGGCAAAACACAAACCCTGACTGAGACTTCGAATCATCCCTATCAGTTTGAGCATGACTTACAACGAGCTCTTCCTTTCCACCATATACCAAGAATACATCCTTAGTCCTTCTCAAGTACTTCAGGATATTCTTTACGGCTATCCAGTGACATTCACCGGGATCAGACTGATACCTGCTAGTCATGCTCAAAGCAAAAGAGACATCGGGTCGAGTACATAACATTGCATACATGATTGACCCAATTGCCGAAGCATATGGAATCAACTTCATGCGGTCCTTATCTTCACAAGATTTTGGACATTGGTCCTTAGAGAGATTCACACCATGAGACATGGGCAAAAATCCTTTCTTGGACTCAAGCATGTTGAACCGCTTCAACACCTTTTCAATGTACGTACTCTGGGTCAAACCCAGCAACTTCTTCGATCTATCTCTATAGATATTAATACCGAGTATGTAAGTCGCTTCACCCAAGTCCTTCATAGAAAAGCAGTTCCCTAGGTTGTTCTTAACAACTTTCAGGGTAGGTATGTCATTCCCAATCAGCAGTATGTCATCTACATACAATATCAGGAAGACAACAATGCTCCCACTGATTCGCTTGTAAATACACGGTTCATCTTCATTCTTGACAAAACCAAACTCTTTGATTTTCTCATCAAAACGAAGATTCCAACTTCTAGAGGCCTGTTTCAATCCATAGATGGACCTGTTCAGCTTGCATATTTTAGTGGCTTCATTTGGGGATACAAAACCCTCGGGTTGTGTCATGTACACTTCCTCAAGGAGGTTTCCATTTAGGAAAGCCGTTTTGACATCCATCTGCCAGATCTCGTAGTCATAATACGCAGCAATAGCAAGCAATATCCTAATGGACTTTACCATGGCAACAGCGGAAAAAGTCTCATCATAGTCAACACCATGAATTTGCTTGAAACCTTTAGCCACCAGTCGCCCTTTGAATGTCTGTACATTCCCATCCATGTCGGTCTTCTTCTTGAAGACCCACTTGCACCCTACGGGTCATACCCCTTCAGGTGGTTCCACCAAGTTCCAAACTTGGTTTGTATACATGGAGTCCATTTCGGATTTCATAGCCTCAAGCCATTTGTCGGAGTCCGGTCCATTCATAGCCTCTTGGTAGGTCGCTGGTTCATCATCATGATCCATAAGCAACACATTACCTATTTGAGACACGAGAAATCCATATCTCTCAGGCTCAAATCTTGGTCTACCAGATCTACGTAGGACTTGTGTCTCTTGAGCAGGTTCTCCAGCTACAACATCTTGTAGTCCTGGCTCAGAATTCAACTCTGGTTTATTCACTACTTGTGGTTCTTGAACTTCTTCAAGTTCTACCTTTTGCATCTTTCTTGACAAGAACTCTTTCTCCAAGAAGACACCCGTCCTTGAGACAAACACTTTGCCCTCAGACGGTAGGTAAAAGTAATATCTGATGAGTCCTGATCATATACACATTTATGGACTCATCCGGGCCGATTTTCTAGTCTCTGCACGTCACTTTAGACATGTTTTCATTCCTATTTAACACTCCATGCTAGGTGCACTTCTAGGCCCATTTTGGTGTGATTTCATTGCTTTTCTTCATTAGTAGTTTTCATGCGCTGTTAGGTGCCACTTTCAGTGGCTGGATTCATGGTTGTGCTGGAATTGGAGTCGTGCAGGTGTTCCCGGTGCAATTCTGCACAGGAACACTGCGCACGATCACCGATTCTATTGCGCACGACCACTGGTCGTGCGCCACTGATCGTGTGCACTTAACCCTTTTTTCATGAGTTCTGTTTGGTGCAGTGCGCACGACCACCTATTCCAGCGCCTATAAATTCCGCTGCTCGCGATTTAGGTCAGATCGCTCGCTGTTTTCCGCCGTTTCTGCTCCAGTTTCGTCCGACTTCGCCCCTCCACCGCCGCCCACCATCTGGAGGTGCTCCGGGCTTGTTCTTCACGCCAATCTTGAGCCGGAGTTTCCTCTCGGCCTCCTCCTTCATCCAAGAGCTTAAAAGAGAGATCTAGCCGCCATCTCCATCGAGCAAGAGGAAGTTTGCAACCTCTACCGGATCGTGACACGAAGAAGACGGGTCCATTGGAGAATCGTGACAGCTCTCTCTATCCCGGACGTAGTTGCGGACCGTGCTTGGACGCGGATTGACAACCCGGCGATTCCAACCGTGAATCTACAACGAGACTTCGGATTCGGACGATTTCTTGCCTTATTCTTCTCTTTTTGATGTATATGTAGCTAGATCTAATCATGATGATGAAGTGGCACTTGAATTAGTTATATTTACATATATATTTCATGCCTATGTGATAGTGTAATTTATCTATTTGAGTTGCTTGAGGTGCGCCGCCGTCCATTTCCATTCCGCCGTCACATTCGTGTGCCGCCCTAACAATTGTTAGTGGTGTGCTTTGCGAAGAGGTGCTTACGACCCTCATTCCGTTAGCCTACTCGCCCATCCGACTACCGAAGCGTGGCATCGCGGCCCGTACTCCATCCCGCCTAACGAAGCAGCGCGCTCAAGGCCTGCATAGTTCGATCCGCTTGCCTACTCGTCCATCCGCCCTTACGAAGTAGCGCGTTCAAGGCCTACGTAGTCTTCCATCCCGCCGAGCGAAGCATTGCATAGCGGCATTGCATAGGAGTAGTTGTAGTTTTTTCTCTTTATTTTCCACAAACCAAATCAACCCCCGTGTCCGCAATTCATCCGACCCAAAGGACTTCGATCTCAAGTCCTTCCTCGAACGTTAACTCCACCTTACTGTGTTCCTTGAGAGATTCGATACTTGGGGATTTACTTCCTCATATTATTACTTGACAACGACCGGTTCACTGCCGTTCGGATCGCAATCTCGCTACCGCCTATAGCGGTGTGCAGGATTTGCGCATCAAGTTTTTGGCGCCGTTGTCGGGGAACACAGTCGTGTGAGTTTTCTGGAGAGGGAGAATCTGAGAGAGAAGCCCTTCCATTTGTTTATCGCATCTTTTATTTTATTTCTGTCTCTTTATTCCATTTTCTTGTTTTATAGTAGGTTGCTTTAGTAAATTTTTGTTAGGTATAGTATTTCGCACAATAGTGTTCTTCTTTTTGAATCGTTTTATCTTCACACTATGTGGGCACATCTCAATTTCCATTGCCGTTGGTGTGGAGCTACCTCCCACTCTAGTGATGAATGCCCTACGGAGAATAGTAGGCATAATTCTTATAGCCCAGCATATGGAGCACCGACTTCGTCTGGTACTCCATATGGTGCGCGTAAGTCTTATGGCTACTCTGCTGAGCCTTTACCGTCGTACTTCTTTTCGGCTCCAGCTCCCGCTGTGCCAAAGAAGCCCGCAAGGCAGTGCCGGTTTTGTCAGAGCACTGATCATGTCCTGAAGGACTGTGCCGAGTATCTTCGCCAATTGGACGAAGACGACGAGCCGGATATCCGGATCGTCCCAACTCCTAACTCTGGCGGCACACCTTCAACATCCGGTTATGTGTCTTTGTCACCTTCACATCTTGAAGGGTATGGCATGGACACGATCACCGGATGTGAGGCTGATCTATACACCGACATTGCTGAGCCTATTCTCCATGTGCATCCACCACTTCTAGTGGATTCGATTCTTTCACCTGTTGTGCATACTACTCTCGTCTCCAACGACATTGTTGATGATGTGTCGCAGGATGAGGTGGGTGATCTGAGTGTTGTGCCTATTCCTATGGAGGAGGACAACCTTCTAGGTGAAGAGGAGTTTTCCTCAACACCGGTGGAGGAAGTCCAAATCCTAAGCCTGGCCACCATTGATCCCGCCGAATCTTGTAGCATTGATGACAATGCTAACATTATTTTACTTCCCCAACCTGATGGGAGTGAGACCGGGATCACTCCCCCGATTGATGTTCATTTATGTCATTCCTCTCTTTTATTTCCTGACCCCCCTTCTTCTTCTGAGCCTGTGCAGGTTGAGTCCTTACAGGTACTTCAGGAGGACTTGGAGCTTTTTGCTCAAGTCAATGATGCGAGCATCCTCTCATGTGAGGAGGTTTATTCCCCCTCCGTAGAGGAAGCTCCACTCATTGCCTTCTCCTCCTGCGGACCTGCTGCGGACGATACCTTGCTGGGCAAGGATAATTTTGGTAAGATGAGTGAGGACCAGGCCTCCTCCTCTTCTTACTTTCTTTTCCCTCTACCTGTGATGGGCAGGTTTTATCTATATTCGGGTAGAGGCGTGACTGTTCTTTCTCCGTATAGGTACCCGCTACCTACACGCATATTAGAACAGTTACCTGTCCACTTTTCTTTTCGTAGGCCCATTAGCTAGAACTGTACAAATGCCAAATAAGTCGTGCTGGGAGGACAATAACCCCAGTAGTTATCTTTCTTTTCCTGCATTCTTATTTCATCTAATCATGTTTAGTTAGTAGTACTTTCTTTTCAGTTTTCTTTTGTCTTTTGTTTTTGCGGAGCTGACCCCTGCAGGTATCTTCTCTGGATGGCGGATGCTGCAGTTTAGTCGTGGTTTAAACGCCAATCTTCTGGTATGCTCACTTGCTGAGCATTGGGTACTCTCTTCCCCTAGCCCTATTTTGATTTTCCTGTCATATATTATGCGGATTGTTTAGTTTAAGTCTGGGGGAGAGTAGTTTTGTTCACCCACTCACGTGCACTCATACATAGCATGCCAGAAGTATTTTATTTTCAGTTTTATTATTTGTTCATTTTCATTGCACACCACAGCACCCACTTGAGCGCGTACTCATCTGTTTGCTTGCTCTGTTGTGAATTTAATTCTTCTGCTTATTTGGGAAAGTCTAGGTGATGGTTTAGGACTATGTAGCAGAGTAAAATGTTGACTCCCGTAGTGCTCCTAGTCGAGTGCTCGGTTGCATAGAAATTTGTGTAGGTTAGATCTCTTTTTATACTATGGTTTTATATTTTTCTCTATTAGTGTAAATGTTGTTTACTCTACTCAAATGGTGAATCCGGTGTGAATCAAACGGTAGCATAGGGATGTGTGTAAACGATCGCTAGATTCGTATTGCTTGAGTCGGGAGAAAGGATAATCTTTCTCGGTGGCTAGAACTTGCCCCAAGCGATTCTTGAAGCATGGGTATACGGTTAGTCAATTGTGTGAATGTGATATAGGCCATCATTTTGGCCCGGTTGAGCCTTTGTGCCTATCCCTACCGCTATTTCTTCGCTAGCCCAGTTGTGCCTACCCCATTCTTTTGGTTCAGCCCCACTATTGTTCACCAAAGCCTAAACTCCAATCCTAGTCGAACACCCAAAAAGCAAGCATTTTGTTTAAATTTCAAATTGGTGGTGTTGATTGTGGTAGTACATTGTGAAAATGTGGTTGTGCATCTTTGAAAATTTGCTGAAATTGTTAAAGAAAGAAAAAGAAAAGAAGAAAAAGATTTGAAAAGAAAAAGAAGAATGAAAAGTTTAATTGAAAAAAAATCTGTTTGAGATTTATATTTGGGAGTAGGCGGTGCACACACCCATGCGTCTAAGTCTAAGTCTGGGGGTGTGGTGCATCCGCGTGTTTTGTGGCCACTTGGATAATGTTATGCATTTGCTCATTTGGGTTTAGTATTTGAACCATCGTCTTTATCATTGTATACCTCACCTAAACCCAAGCCCCATTTAAAACCTAAAGTCCTATTGATTCACGCATTTGAGTCAAACCAGTGCCGTGGAGAGAATGTGACCGGGCAAGCTTATGGTCACCGACACTGATGGATTTCAGTGGAGTTTTTCCCGCATCCCGATCTTGAGCAATGCTCGTCTCAGCGCTTAGTTTACTTTCTCCGTATGCATGACCGAATGATTCACCGTTGTTCACCATTTTGAGTAGTTGTAATATGCTTTTACTCTTTTAGAAATATATAAACTGTTTTTATAATCAGAAATCTTTTCTACTATTTTTCTTATGCACGTGAGCATGCGACTTCGCATGGTACTCTGTAGTGTAATCATTAAGACATCTACTGTTCTTTCCCAGTTCGCTTAGAATTTGTTTGCTCGGGACGCGCAAACAGGAAAGTCTGGGGGTGTGATGAGTCCTGATCATATACACATTTATGGACTCATCCGGGCCGATTTTCTAGTCTCTGCACGTCACTTTAGACATGTTTTCATTCCTATTTAACACTCCATGCTAGGTGCACTTCTAGGCCCATTTTGGTGTGATTTCATTGCTTTTCTTCATTAGTAGTTTTCATGCGCTGTTAGGTGCCACTTTCAGTGGCTGGATTCATGGTTGTGCTGGAATTGGAGTCGTGCAGGTGTTCCCGGTGCAATTCTGCACAGGAACACTGCGCACGATCACCGGTTCTATTGCGCACGACCACTGGTCGTGCGCCACTGATCGTGTGCACTTAACCCTTTTTCATGAGTTCTGTTTGGTGCAGTGCGCACGACCACCTACGATAGCGCGCACGACCACCGGTCGTGCGCCACTGTTCGTGCGCACTTATCATTAATTTTATGAGTTCTGTCTCGACCAGTGCGCACGACCACCGACGATAGTGCGCACGACCACCGGTCGTGCGCCACCGGTCGTGCGAACATGTTATTTTATAATTTCTGTCTTTGCAGGCTCCGTCCAGGCAGAGCGCACGATCACAGGATTCTAGTACGCACGACCACTGGTCGTGCGCCAATGACCGTGCGCACTGTTTAATTCCAGCGCCTATAAATTCCGCTGCTCGCGATTTAGGTCAGATCGCTCGCTGTTTTCCGCCGTTTCTGCTCCAGTTTCGTCCGACTTCGCCCCTCCACCGCCGCCCACCATCTGGAGGTGCTCCGGGCTTGTTCTTCACGCCAATCTTGAGCCGGAGTTTCCTCTCGGCCTCCTCCTTCATCCAAGAGCTTCAAAGAGAGATCTAGCCGCCATCTCCATCGAGCAAGAGGAAGTTTGCAACCTCTACCAGATCGTGACACGAAGAAGACGGGTCCATTGGAGAATCGTGACAGCTCTCTCTATCCCGGACGTAGTTGCGGACCGAGCTTGGACGCGGATTGACAACCCGGCGATTCCAACCGTGAATCTACAACGAGACTTCGGATTCGGTCGATTTCTTGCCTTATTCTTCTCTTTTTGATGTATATGTAGCTAGATCTAATCATGATGATGAAGTGGCACTTGAATTAGTTATATTTACATATATATTTCATGCCTATGTGATAGTGTAATTTATCTATTTGAGTTGCTTGAGGTGCGCCGCCGTCCATTTCCATTCCGCCGTCACGTTCGTGTGCCGCCCTAACAATTGTTAGTGGTGTGCTTTGCGAAGAGGTGCTTACGACCCTCATTCCGTTAGCCTACTCGCCCATCCGCCTACCGAAGCGTGGCATCGCGGCCCGTACTCCATCCCGCCTAACGAAGCAGCGCGCTCAAGGCCTGCATAGTTCGATCCGCTTGCCTACTCGTCCATCCGCCCTTACGAAGTAGCACGTTCAAGGCCTACGTAGTCTTCTATCCCGCCGAGCGAAGCATTGCATAGCGGCATTGCATAGGAGTAGTTGTAGCTTTTTCTCTTTATTTTCCACAAACCAAATCAACCCCCATGTCCTCAATTCATCCGACCCAAAGGACTTCGATCTCAAGTCCTTCCTCGAACGTTAACTCCACCTTACTGTGTTCCTTGAGAGATTCGATACTTGGGGATTTACTCCCTCATATTATTACTTGACAACGACCGGTTCACTGCCGTTCGGATCGCAATCTCGCTACCGCCTATAGCGGTGTGCAGGATTTGCGCATCAATATCCTTTCGTTTCCTTAGGATATCCCACCAGATAACACATATCTGATTTGGGTTCCAGCTTGTCAGGCATTTGACGTCTTACGTATGCCTCACAACCCCAAATTTTAATGAATGACATACTAGGACGCTTCCCAGTCCATATCTCATATGGTGTCTTTAGAACCATTTTCGTTGGAGCGTGATTCAGTGTTATTGCAGCAGTCTCTAAAGCAAAACCCCAAAAGGAAACAGGCAAGTCTGCATGACTCATCATCGACCGCACCATGTCTAACAGAGTACGATTTCTCCTCTCAGACACACCATTATGTTGCGGTGTCCTAGGTGGAGTGAGCTGTGATACAATACCACACTCTTTCAGATGATCACGGAACTCATGACTCAGGTATTCGCCACCTCGATCAGATCGGAGTGCTTTAACCTTTTTACCCAATTGGTTCTCCACTTCATTCTTAAACTCTTTGAACTTTTCAAAAGTTTCGGATTTGCACTTCATAAGATACACGTATCCGTATCTACTGAAATCATCAGTAAATGTAATGAAGTAAAAATGCCCACCTCTAGCCATAGAACTCATGGGTCCGCATACATCACTATGTACTATACCCAAAAGATCCTCAGCCCTCTCAGTATAACCAGTGAAAGGGGCTTTAGTCATCTTACCTAACAAACAAGACTCGCATCGCTCAAATGATTCATAATCAAATGAGTCAAATAGTCCATCTTTATGGAGCTTGGATATGCGCTTCTCGTTTATATGGCCCAAACGACAATGCCAGAGATATGTTGGATTTGAGTCATTTGTTCTTAGTCTTTTATTATTATCTACATTATAGATCGGATGGTCCAGGTTCAAAACATAAAGACCATTAAACAATTGAGCTACAGCATAACAAACATCATTCTTAAATATAGAACAACAATTGTTCTTAATTATAAAAGAAAATCCAATCATGTCTAAGCATGAAATGGATATAGTGTTTCTAGTTATAGCCGGAACATAATAACAATTATTAAGTTCTATTACAAGCCCACTGGGCAAAGAAAGACGGTAAACCCCTACGGCTACAGCAGCAACTCTTGCTCCATTGCCGACGCGCAGGTCCACCTCTCCTTTACTCAGCAATCTCCTCCTTCCCAGTTCCTGCACATTTATACAAATGTGAGAACCACATCCGGTATCCAATACCCAAGATGAAGGAGCAGAAAGGTTTATCTCTATAACGTAAATATTCGAAGCGGAAGTCATACCTCCCTTCATTTTCCGCAGACCGTCAATGTACGAAGGACAATTCCTCCTCTAATGACCAGCCTTGCCACAGTGGTGGCATTTCCCTTCCTTCACGGTGCTATTCTTTTTCAGCGCAGAAGATTTGGGCTCAAGATGTGACTTAGGTCCCACCTTCGTCTTCTTGAAGCCCTTGGCCTTACCCTTGCCTTTATGTACCATCAATATGGGACTAGCAGGCTTGGCCTTCTTCATGTTTATCTCGGCAGTTCGCAACATGCCTAGGAGCTCGGGCAGTGTCTTGTCTATTTCATTCATGTTGTAGTTCAAGACGAACTGCTCATAACTATCCGGCAATGATTGCAGGATAAGATCTGTGGCCAACTCTTGACCCAGAGGAAAACCCAGTCTCTGCAGGTTCTCTATATACCCAATCATCTTGAGTACATGAGTACCAACCGAGTCTCGAGCTCCAATTTTGCACTAAAATAATGCCTCGTGACATCGAACCTCTCTTGACGAGCTTGCCCTTGAAACATTTTCTTTAGGTGCTCATCAATCTCCTTGCACCCCATGTTCTCGTGTTGCTTCTGAAGCTCAGAGTTCATGGTGGCAAGCATAAGGCACTCGACGTCTAAGGCGTCATCGGTATACTTCTTATAAGCATCCTTATCAACACGGGACGAGTTCCCGGTCGGCACCTCGGGGGCTTCTTCTTCCAAGACGTAGAGCTTTCGCTCTTGCCTGAGAACAATTCTCAGGTTCCTATACCAGTCCATATAGTTCATCCCACTAAGCTTGTCCTTCTCAAGGATAGCTCTCAGGGACAAGGTGGAATGTGAACCACTTGCCATGGAATTCTACAAGAATTGATGCAGAATTTAATCAGTACCTTAATTTCAAAATACAATTTATTTTAATTTGGACTTCAACTAAATACTCCCACTATTTTATTCAAATTGATAGCCCTCACTATCAATTCGGAGAGTCCATGCGAGCTACTCTCTTAGTGGACAAGATCCGTATTTCACCAACACCACGAGTCCGCTTTGGCGTTCCTCTCATAATACGGTTATTTAGGTAGGCAACTTTTGCCAATTGCATCCTCATGCAACTCTTGGATGGCTGGTGAATAACTCCTTATTCGCATCCATCATATGGTGCATGCCAACCCTATGCCTCTAGGCACTCAACCTTTGAGGTCACCTAGTTAAGTTAGACCCGATGTCGACAGTGGGATATCACAATTATCCGCTCGCACCCTTACCAAGATAGATTAATGCACCTTGCTTTGGCAAGCCCACACTTCATCGATCGAGGCAGGAAGAGTGTCATCCATCGGAAGGCATCCGAACACTTAATATTTTATGAAGGGATTTTAATTTTTAATGATAAGTTAACACTTAACCATGATCAACATTTGATCAAGTGCACATCAACAGAAAAACAAGCTTTCTAAAATCCACATGCACCCCTTATGTGCACAACATAAGACTATCAACCTTTGATAGATGAAAGGGCTAAATCTGGACATTTAGAACTCTTCCAAATCTTCAGATTTACATGCATTGGACAAAGGCAAAGACAACTCGACTTAAAGCAGTAGACAAGCTCGTCTCTCATTGTTGGATTCAAAATCCAAAACAATACAGGGTTCATTAACCACTTGAGGGACGGTTACTGCTAAGGAGACAACAATTTCTAACAATTAGAAATAACCACGAAATCCCAGACGTTCCTGGTGGGGTTCCAAGGGGCCGCGCCCCTGGCGGTGGTCTCGCTGACTGATCAGCGAGCGGGGTCAAGGGGCAGAGCCCTTGCAGGGTGCGGGGCAGAGCCCCGACCAAATTTTTGAAATCCCACCACCAGAAACCACACAAAATCACATCAAATGTGATATTCCAAGAAGAAATCTTGACATTTAGAACGCTTCCAAATACCTAGATTTGCATGTACTGGAATAACCTAACTTCTGAAACAACATTCATGGCCGCAAACCTGGCTCTGATACCACTGTTGGGTTTTTCTAGAACCATACATCACATGTAGGCGCAGCGGAAATAAAGAGAAACAACCCAAAAGACTTTGATCGGGCCATGAATATAGAATCAAGAAGTTAATAAAATACTAGGCAAAAATTACCTTTGCTGGATTGGATCAAATCCAACCTAGATGCTCCAAGAAAAAGATTCCTGTCAGCGGCTCTGCGAGAGTCCTCACGTAGAATAATGTCTACGTCTCTACAGTGATCCACACGAGCCGGGAGAAGAACGACTGCACCTTGCACTTCCACGAACTGCTAGGTTCGCTCCAGGAAGAGCAATCACGACGACGATCGCCGGAGAGGAGGTCGATGGAGGCGAACTGGGCGGCGGAACACTTTCCGTCTAGGGTTCGAGCGGAAGCAGAACACTTCCGTCGGCTAAACCTTTCGTCAGTTATGAGAACCCTAAAAGAAGATCTATTTATACCCAAAGCATAAACAGGCTTCTAGAAGAATCGCTATCCGCAGACCACACAGCAGAATTGGGGTTTCTGTTACAATTCGTCGGGATTTCACGAATCAGCATTCGTCGAGTTTACACGGGACAATCCGACGAATTCCGACGAATCCAATCAGACGGCAACATTTGCCGAGTGAAGGGTCTCTGCGACAATTCGTCGAGATTCCACGGAATGATCCGACGAATCCGACGAATCCGACGAATCATATCCGAGGAATTCCGACGAATCCGACAAGTCATATCCGACGAACTCAGACAGCAACAATTGCTGGACTTCCCCATTCTATATGATGATTGGTAACCTTTACTAACACAGTCAATCTTCCAACTTCTCCACATGCTCTTATGTGCGACCCTGCAGGCTCATATCGCGTTGGCAGTGACATTACATCTTTGACCACTTCTAGTTCACAATGGTAACTCCAACACTTATCTCTATATGCTTAGTCATGTTATGAGAGACAGGATTCTTAGCAATAGAGATAACACTGGATGATTCACAAAACAGTGGAGAATTACTTACCTTGAGGTTGTAGTCCTCTAGCTGGTGCTGTATCAACATCAATTATGCACAACAGCTCCCTGCAGCAATGTTCTCTGAATCAACTGTGGATATTGCCACACTAGTCTGCTTCTTGCTGCTCCAAGAGATCAACCTCCTTCCTAGGAATTGACAAGTTCCACTTGTGCTTTTCCTATCTTCTTTGCATCCAACAAAATCTGCATCTGAAAATCGAGTCAGTTCAAAATTATTGTTCTTAGGGTACCAAAGGCCAAGATGTTGACTGCCTTTAAGGTACCTCAAAATCCTCTTTGCAGCTGAGTACTGAGATTCCTTAGGACATTCTTGGTACCTAGCACAAACACATGTTACATACATAATATCTGGTCTACTAATAGTTAGATATAACAGTGATCCAATAATAAACCTGCACATTGATTCATCAAAGGGTTTTCCCTTCTCATCCTTGTCCAGAGAAATATTTGACACCATGGGAGTTTTCTTGGTGGAAGCAGATTCCTTCCCATATTTCATTATAAGCTCCCTTGGTCTGAGAGATGAACATTCCCTCACTAGATTGTTTCACTTGCAGGCCTAAAAATTACTTGAGCTCTCCCATACTGCTCATCTCAAACTCCCCCTGCATAAGGTTGGCAAACCTTTTGCAAAGGTTGTCATTAGTAGACCCAAAAATTATGCCATCAACATAAATTTGGACTAGAAGACACTTGCCTTTGTTTCCCTAAGAAATAATATACTATCTATCTTTCCCCTCAAGAACTTGTTCTTGATGAGAAAGCTAGACAAAGTCTCATACAAAGCCCTAGGGGCTTGCTTTAGACCATATAATGCTTTCCTAAGTAAATAAACATGAGAGGTAAGATTTCGATGTACAAAACTTGATGGATGTTCCACATATACCTCCTCTTTCAAATTTCCATTTAGGAAGTTGGCATCCATCTGGTATACCTTGAACCCCTTGTGGGTAGCATAGGCAAGGAATAGCCTTATTGCATCTAACCTTGCAACTGGAGCAAAGGTTTGATCAAAGTCAATACCTTATTCTTGTCTGTATCCCTTGACTACCAGTCTATCTTTATTCTTGATGATGATGCCCTTCTCATCTAGCTTGTTTCTATAGATATATTTGGTGCCAATTGAAAGTGCACAGTGTGCCTCAGAGTATTGATGGCGACGGCCACCACGACGGCCAAATTGGTGATGAAGATGACGTCCATGGCGCACTTGGTGATCATGGGATAGTGGCGGAAGATGATGATGATGAACCGCCGGCCAAAGACTTGCGGCGCCGTAGCGGTCACGGCTACAATCTTCGCCCACGCAACAAGAATTTAATTAATTTATCATGCTAGTTTATGGTCTGCGTTTATCCATTTATGTGGTTTGCAATTAATTATTTTATTTCTGTCATTTTGAATTTGTGGTGTGCGTTTAGCCACTATTATGGGCTGCTATTAGACTTTTGGAGGTAAGCCTTATATAAGGACAAAACTCTATCTATGTTAGTAGAATATTACTGAGATCAATATTAAAAATCCCCCCCCCCCCCAAACCTAAAGCTCCTCTCTCCCTCTTCCTCTGTCATTGCCGCCGCCCACAAGGGTTTTCCCCTTGCTTCTTTGGTTCGGCCGCCCCCCCTCTCTCTCTCTTCTCCCTTCCTCTCTATTCTCTTCTAAATACTATTCCTCCACCACCTTTCATCTCTCTAGTTTTCCTTTCATCCACGGCTCCAAAGTTTCACGTGCAAGAAGGAAAGGCATGGGTGATCTTCTACGGCGTGAAGCAGGGAAGACGGACGTGTTCTTCATCCTTGGTGCGCTTCCTGTGGATCTCGAGGGACAGCGATCATTTCTTGTGGATCCAAAATCTCGGATCTACTTTTCCAAGAGGGGTAACGAAAATTACTACTCAAGAGATTTTCCCTTCTTTGATTGTGGTGGACGATTTTTGCGTGGATTTTCGAAGCTTAAATTTTCACGGTATTTTTAATAATAGATCTGTGGTTTTCGTTTGGTTTTCTGATAACTCTCGAGAGGATTGGCGACCCTCGCTTTTTTTCTTGTTTGGATAGATCCTACCACTTTCGAATCGTGATTTTCTTTGGTGGATCTATTTTGGTACAACTCCAAGCTCGTCGGAACCAATATTGTTCCTTTTAGCCAGAGCGGATTTTGGCCTATAGCCATTCTCCGAACCATTTGCGGTGTGGCTACTCATACGTTAGCGCGAAAGATAAATAAAATATATTGTTATTGCTGCTTTTCGTTAGTGTGTGTTAAAGAGGGCGTAGAACGCAACGAGAGTCGTAGTTTCGTCATTCATGTAGGTTCGATTTGGTCGGGCCTACATCAATTTGGTATCAGAGCTAGGTTCGTGTTAATTTCTAAATTGACGCATTCCTTAGGTTTTCGTAGAACGCCGGCACTCACAATCCTCACACGATTTGGCACTCAAAATTAAAAAAAAAAAATTTGCCGGTCTGCGAATAGCAATCTAAAATTCTCATTTTTACCGAAATTCAAAAAAAAAAAATCTTGAAATTCTACTTATTATTTTCTGTAATAAAATAAAAAAAAAATTTACTTACCTTTGTTATTGGGCGGGAATAAAATTATCTTTCGTAAAATTGTCCATATCTAAAAAATTATGGTCTGCATTTAGTAAAAACCAAAAAAAAAAAACTTCAGCACAAAAATTTCAAAAAAAAAAAATCACTTGTCCTGGTGTTCATGCGCACTAGGCTTGGCACAGAGTATTTCCCAACCACTTCCACCATGACAGACGACCATGAGGACGAGCACGCTCCGGAAATGATTGCGGAGCTTCGGGACGAGTTTAACGCTAAGTTCTATGCACTCACACAGTTAATACAAGGGTTAGCATTAAATCAAGCAGCGCCTCGAAATCCTGCTGCCAACCAACGAGATGAGAGACCAAACCATCCCCGTAATCAGGATGATGAGCAAGCGCCTCGAGCTCCTCAAGAGTTCGATGTAACTAGAATCGTGAAAATTGACCCACCGTCATACGATGGTATGGGTGAACCCCATGTATTTTTAGACTGGATTATGGAGATCGAGTGTTATTTTGAGTGGAAAATTTTGACGGACGGTGAGAAGGTGTGGGTGTCACGGATGAAGCTTCTGGGTAGGGCCAAAACGTCCTGGTTGAACGAAGAGAGGCGTCTAGGTACCGTGAATGGAGCACCCCCAATTGGGTGGGCTGCCATGAAAGCACTCCTGTCTGACCAATATGTCCATGCGTATCACCGAACCCAAATGTTCGACTAGTTAGCCACCCATCGTCAGGTGGGGAAATCGGTAGCAGAGTACATGGGTCTCCTTAAAGATATGATGGTGTGGTTTGACGTCCGGGAAATGCCCGAAGTTACACTATCTCATTTTCGTAAGCGACTCAATCAGGATATCCAAGGCAAGCTCTTGCGTTATGGTCATACGGACCTTAACACGACATTCAATGCCGCCTTAGACATAGAGAAGCACAATGCCTACAAGTCCAAGGGACGAGCATTCCAGAAGGGAAAGTCCCTTTTAGAACCCCCACCTTCGTCCTCCATGAGGGACAAAAGAAAGTTTCGATCGACTGATTCGAATTCTGTAGTCATTACCGCTAGGAACATCAGGAATCCCACTGGTGAGAGAGTTCCGATAGGACGGATTAGTAAGACTAATGCCACGTGTTATTCTTGCGGGATCCAAGGGCACTACTCTAGTGAGTGTCCCACTCAGAGTAAACCACTGGCACTATTAGACTCCACGTCTGAACCCGCCGAGATCGTCTATGAAGCCGGCAATGAATCTAATGCCGAGCCGAGTGATATTGAAGATGATTCTTATATGATGGTTATGAGGTGTATTTTGGCCACACCATGTGCGTCGGATGAGTATAATCGGACGAATATCTTTTCGATGAATTTTAAAAGTGGTGAGAAGTGGTGCAAATTAATAATAGATAGCGGTAGTAGTATGAATGTCATTTCAGAGAATGCTATCACTCGTATGCATTTAGTCACTGAACCGCACCCTCATCCGTATAAAATAGTGTGGGTAAACAAAACGTCTATTGCGGTCTCTAAACGCTGTCTAGTGCCGCTTATGGTGAAGAGCTATATCGACAAGGTGTGGTGCGACGTCATCCCCATGGATGTTTGTCATGTACTACTAGGACGCCCGTGGCTATATGATTATTACGTGACCCATTCGGACGAGCCAACACCTTCGAGTTTAAGTTTAATGGTAAGACCATTGTCTTGACACCTTCACCGCCTAAGGATCCAACGACTACCTCCAAAGACACAATTATGCCTGCGAAAAAGAAAACAATAGGCTTGATAAGTAAGAAGGAGCTAGAGCGTGAGACTTTCTTGAATGGCGTCATCGATGCTTTAGTATGTCTACAGGCTAAGGACGATTCACCATCTTTAGAGAGCCTACTGTTATCTCTGCGAACACTTTTGGAAGAGTATAAGGATGTCTATCCGGTGGACTTACCATCTAAGTTGCCACCCATGAGGGAAATCCAGCATGAGATTGATTTTGTCCCGGGCTCATCATTGCCAAATCTCCCCCATTATCGACTCAATCCCTCCGCACATAATGAATTGCAAACCTTGATTTCAGATTTATTAGCAAAGGATATATTCGCCATAGTAAGAGTCCATGTGTCATCCCTGCACTTTTGGTCCCAAAGAAAGATAAGTCGTGGAGATTGTGTGTAGATTACCGGGCCATAAATAAAATTACTGTTAAATATAGGTTTCCCATCCCATGTTTGGATAATTTATTAGATATGTTATCTGGAGCCACCATATTCTCAAAGTTGGATCTTAAAAGTGGTTACCACCAAATAACGATACGGGAGAGAGACGAATGGAAAATGACATTTAAGTCTAAGGATGGGCTCTATGAGTGGTTGGTGCTTGGAGAGGGGCTCACCAACGGACCGAGTACTTTCTCGCGGTTGATGACCCAAATATTTAAACCATATATGGGTAAATTTGTTGTGGTCTATTTCGATGACATCTTAGTATTTAGCCTCTCGCTGATGGACCATGAAGAACATTTAAAGACGATCCTTACAACATTGCGCCAAGAAACTTTATTTATTAATCTTAAAAAGTGCGCATGTGGTGTGACTTCCGTAGAGTTTTTAGGATACATAGTGAGTTCCGAAGGTATTCATGTTAACCCTAAAAAGGTCCAAGTTATTCGAGAATGGCCGGAACCAAAAAATATCTGGGAGGTTAGAAGTTTTCATGGATTGGCCACATTTTATCAAAGGTTTATTCACAATTTTAGTAGTATCATGGCACCAATCACTAAATGCATGAAGATGGGTGATTTTATTTGGACTAAAGCGACCACTACTGCATTTCAAACGATTAAGGAACGGATGTCCGAAGCCCCACTACTACGGTTGCCGGATTTTAGCAAGGTGTTTGAATTATCATGTGACGCATCTGGGATAGGAATCGGAGGAGTTTTAAGTCAAGAGGGACATCCGATAGGTTACTTTAGCGAGAATCTTGCGGGCCCGAAGTTAAATTACTCCGATTATGATCGTGAGTTCTATGCCGTAATACGTTATCTACAACATTGGCGACACTATCTTATATCGAAAGAATTTATAATCTTATCAGATCATGAGGCGCTAAAATTTGTAAACTCCCAAAGTAAAATCAGCCCTCGGCACGCCAAATGGGTCTCGTACCTTCAGGAGTACACATTCATTATCAAGCACCTTAAGGGTACGTTAAATCATGTGGCGGATGCTCTTAGATGTGTCACCCTATTATTATCTGCAAGGGAAGTAACGGTCATAAGATTTGAGAGAATTATGGATGAATATGTTCAATGCCCAGATTTTAAGGATATATACTTAGCCGCTCAGGACAATTCCCCTTCTACTATATCTGCATACTACATCCGTGACGGTTATCTATTTAAGCATACGCAATTATGTATTCCCCGTTCCTCGCTACGCCATTTCATTATATGGGAGTTACATAGTGGAGGGTTAGGTGGACATTTTGGTCGAGATAAAACTATCACACTAGTCGAGGACAAATTCTTTTGTCCAGTCCTCAAACCAATGGTCAATAAAATCATAGGGAGTTGTCGTGTATGTCAATTAGCGAAAGGTAACAAGACCAATGCGGTTCTTTACAAACCACTGTTGATTCTGTCTGTCCCAGGGGAGGATGTTAGTATGGACTTCATATTGGGCCTACCCCTGACATTTAGGCAACACGATTCCATTCTGGTCGTAGTGGATCGATTTTCCAAAATGGCCTACTTTATCGCATGTAATAACACCAACGATGCATCACATGTTGCTAAGTTGTATTTCAAGGAGGTCGTGGCTCATCGGGGCGTCCCCAAAACGATAGTGACTGATAGGGACGTTAAATTTACTAGCTATTTCTGGAAAACACTTTGGAAGCTTTTGGGTACTAGACTTATGTTTTTGTCGTCCTATCATCCCCAAACGGATGGGCAAACGTAAGTGGTTAACCGAATCTTGGGTGGTTTACTTTGTTGCCAAGTGGGTGATCATAAAGGTACGTGGGACCTTATTCTTCCTCATGCTCAATTAGCTTATAATAATTCTAAGAATAGGTCCACTGGTTTATCCCCAAATGAGATCGTACATGGATATAAGGCGCCCGTGCCTCTTGACTTAGTTTCGTTACCTCCATCTTTTAAATCCAGTCAATTTGCACAGGACTTTGCCTCACACGTTCACACTCTCCATAAGCACATTAGCGAGACGTTAGCTAAGCAATATGCTATTTATCAATCGAATGCTAACATACATAAGCGAGCAGTCCCCTTGAATATTGGTGATTTGGTAATGGTTCGTCTAATCCCTGAACGGATGCCTTCGGGCACCATAAAGAAATTGGCGCGAAAGATAAATAAAATATATTGTGATTGCTGCGTTTCGTTAGTGCGTGTTAAAGAGGGCGTAGAACGTAATGAGAGTCGTAGTTTCTTCATCCGTGTAGGTTCGATTTGGCCGGGCCTACATCAAGTATAATCTAGAGGGGGGCGGGGTGAATAGAGATTTAAAAATATTTTCTATCCTATTTGTGCACACACAATAAAACACTAAGTGTTATGCTTCAACAAGACCAAACACAGAATAAAATAAATGTTGTTACTATAAAGTAGAAAAGTTGTAAGCTATATGGGACAACACAGAAAATTAACACACACAGAAGACACTAGTTTTTTATTGAGGTTCCCCAAAATGTGGGTAGTCCTCTCTTCTACCACCAGGTAGGAATGCACAACCTGTGCCTGAGTCTTTTAATAAGGAGACTCTTATAACCAAAGATCTTTTGATAAAGAGATCTTGAACCACTCAGATCTTTTGATAAGGAGATCTTGAACCACTCAGATCTTTTGATAAGGAGATCATGAACCATTCAGATATTTTGATAAGGAGATCTTGAACCACTCAGATCTTTTGATAAGGAGATCTTGAACCACTGAATCCTTTGTAAGAGGGATTCTTAAAACTCTTTTACACTTGAAGAAATTGATAGAAGAAAGAAGATGGAGAAGAAGAATTCTGTTCTCAGAATTCTGTAGAAGCTTTCAGCTTCTATTTTTCCCTTCAATGGATCTGCTAATGATGAAGCCTTGATTATGATTGTGATGATTTGCAAGGGATTTATTCTTCAGATCCTTTTGTATATCTTCTGCTTGCTATCTGGCTGCTATATGATGTTGATGAAAGAGCAGCCTTTTGTTTTTC
Source organism: Dactylorhiza incarnata (assembly GCA_033032865.1). Classification (NCBI taxonomy): domain Eukaryota; kingdom Viridiplantae; phylum Streptophyta; class Magnoliopsida; order Asparagales; family Orchidaceae; genus Dactylorhiza; species Dactylorhiza incarnata. The sequence continues at coordinate 4,015,389 of JAWHQI010000218.1, read as the reverse complement.
TGTTCTGAGAGAGAGCACTTCTATTGTTTTTCTCTTTTTAGAGTTCCAGGAGGAGGAAGAAGAAGTGGGAACCCTAATCGACAAGTTGTTGTAGATTGTGATGAATGCTCTTCAGTTTTCCTCTCTTCTCAGCCTCCTTATTGTCCATCATTCAATTTTAATTTCTTTCATATTTTGGACAGACCTGAGAAGGTATTCTTATAGGATACTTGATTTCTTTTCATCTTTTGTTCCCGACCCATCTATCACATTATATTCCATTCCAAGAATGCTTTTCCTCTTATGGAATACTTCTTTCCTTAATTGGCAACAAATTAGTCGTTGGACAACTTTCTTCAGAGTGGTGGACCTTCTAAAAAGGTATTAGAAAGACAGGTGGAAAGAACTCTATTTTTGACTGTTTTCGACGCTGCGTCGACTTCATCTTCCTTCAAGTTGACGCACCTCTGAGTTCTTATCAACGTAGCTTTGAATTGATCCTTAGCTCTAGTTAAACTTTGATGTTGACGTTGCGTCGATTACTTATCGATGTAACCGTCGAGTTGAAGACTTGGACTTGACCTTCATCTTCTGTGTCGAGTTGAAGTCGAAGTTACGCCGACTTCTCATATAGCTTCAACTGGGTATTCCTTCTGCAACGAGATCCTTTCGATGTTGCGTTGACTTGTTATACTTCGATAGAGAGATTGAGTTGCTTGGAATTCTAGTCTGAGTTGCGTCGACATCAAGTCGAAGTTGCGTCGACTTATATTCGATGCAAGTATTAATTCAACTCAGATTGTGCTTGTCCTGACCTGGTCTTAACACTCTAAGGTGAGTGAGACATCCTAAGATATCTAATGAACAAATTACCCTTACTATACAATGGTTAATAAACCTAGAAGGTAAAATCACTTATAGTTAATTTGTTAAGTTAAATCAAAAGAGTTTTTCCCAACAATCTCCCCCTATTTTTCTTAACAAGTTTTTCTTAACAAATTTTACAGATTGATTTAAAGTGATTTTACACATTCTTTTACATAAAGCTTAAAAGAAGCAACTTATATATAAGATACTTAAAATAGACACATAAATAAATGGATTGGTAAGCAGAGAAGCATCTGAATAATATAAACAAATGTTTTTCAGAGTTATCCAAGGAATAGTCTACTTTCTTCCCTTAAGAAAAGTATATAAGGCCTCATAGGCCTTTCTGTATTTCCTCTCCACATATTTGAAATTTGCTGGTGTGGCTTTCTCTGGGTTCTTCTGAATCCTCTCATGTCCCTTGAACAACTTTTCCAGATCAGTTTCAGTTTCAGGATGAACATCTTTTAAATTGAAGCCCAGATCAAGAACTTTAGCTGTCATCAAGTTTATGACTTCCAAATCTAAATCATCTGACCCAGAGTCTGCATCCCGATTTGATACAACAAAGGTTGATTATGGTTTTGCCAGAGGTTGAAGGTGTCTTGAACATAATCTTCTTCTTCTTCACAGGTAGTTGTTCTCCTTTCTTTTTCTTCTGGGGTCATTGCACTGCATCCTCTAGATTACATCCAATACCCACTCTGTGAAGTTACCCTCTTCCCTCCAACATTTTGTCTTGAGGATTTCTTGCAGTATACTTAGTGGGTTCAAACAAGGTGGTTTTGATTGGGATTGCTTTTGCCAACTCCTCTTGTTCAACAACCACTTTTCCTCTCTTCAAAATATCAATGAACCTATTCCTTTTTTCTTCAATCTCTTTTGGGGTTGTCTCATATTCATATCTGTCTCTATCTCTAATCTCCTCTCAATCATTGTAGAGCTTTGGATCAGTGTATGTTTCCATTGTATTCTTTGGGAATTCAATCCTCTCATATTTTCTGTGATAAGATTTGCCTTTCTTGTATTGCTTCCTTTGATCTTTTGAATACATTTCCTAAATTGTCAGCTTTCCTCTGCCCCTCTTGCTCTTCCTCTACCTTTATATGGAGGTCTTCCTTTGAAGACATGTGTTGGGAGAATTGGTTTAGCTGTTTGAATTGGAGCAGGTGGAGGTGAAAATTGAGTTGGAGGTGAATAAGATGGAGCAAGATCCTGATCAACCACCTTGACTGGAGAAGATGCTGTTGCAGAGTCTTCAGAAGAGACCCTGAATGCTAGTGCATCAGGAATGGATGGATCAGTGTCCAGATGTAACTCTTGTAGAGCCTTTAGGTAGACCTGATCATCTGAGATTAGGGGAATCTCCCCGTGAATTGAGGACTCCCCCTGTGTTGAAGACATGATCCTTGGAGGAGTTGGCTCCCCTTGAGTTACTGAACCACCAAGCTGTATCTTAGATGTAATGTCTGGCTCCCCTTCAGAGATAAAGGAGAGTAGGATTGTTGTGGTGTACACTGAATCTTGAAGAGGTTTGTTCACAAAATCTTGAGGAGACCTGCTGACAGACTTCTCCCCCTGCTGTATATCGTTGAAGAAGGATATAAAAGCATCAGCAGAGAGACTCACCAACCTTACTTTTTCATCTAGATCATTGATATGAGCAGTAGGGTACTGTAGCTTTCTATGTTGAGCACTAATCTTTCATAAGCAGTCTTTTGAAAAATCAAGATAGAGGGAGCTGAAATGAGAGAGTAAGGTCTCTAGGGCTTGATAAATCATTTCGACAATATCTTGAGGAGACGCCATTGATGTCCTGCGAGTACCTGCACTGAAACAAAGAGAAAGATGAAGAAAGGGAAGAGGAGGAGAGCAAGAGAGAAAGATTCAAAAAGCACAATAACATCGAATGCTTAAGTTGCTTCGAGTAGATGAATCATCACAACTTAGGGTTATGTTTGAAGCAACATCGAAAAGAGCTGAATTCAGAGCACCAAAACATGTTGATTTTGTGCGCATTTTGACACGTCGACGGAATGTCGAGTTGAAGTCGACGTAACGTCGAGTGGAAGTTGACGTGGCTCTAAAATATAATCATTAACTATGATGTCGACGTAAGCATCGATAGGTATTCGACGTTACGTCGAGTGCTATTCGAATGAGCTGTCCCAGGATGCTCTCGAAGTTGACATCAAGTAGAAGTCGACGGTACATCGATTTGAATTCGACGCAGCTCTGATTAAATAGTTATGTTTTTCTTCAAAATCCTTACTATTTTTCCCAGCAATAACTTTCTATAGAAAATAGATCTTTATACATAAAAAGTGTGGCATATAATGCTCCATCAAGCATACCCAGTGCAATGATGAGGAACTTGTGCTTACTTTCATCAAGTGGCTTAGTGGAGATGTTAGCCCTTTGAATGTCAGTGGATACATATTGAAGGTTGATCTTGCCCTTCTCTGCATTGTCCCTGAGAAAGTGGTGCATTATCTCTATGTGCTTAGTTCTGCTATGGAGAACATGATTGGAAGCTATTGAAATAGCACTATAGCTGCCACAATATATTATGGAATTGTCAAGGGAAAAGTTTTAATCCAACAACTGATTTTGCATCCACAATATTTGAGAGAAGCAGCTTCCTGCAGCTATATACTCAGATTCAGCTGTATAGGTGGAGACTATGGTTTGCTTCTTGCTAAACAATGAAATCAGTCTAGCACCCAGGAACTGACATGTTCATGAAGTGCTTTTTCTATCCAGCCTGCATCCAGCATAGTCTGCATCTGAATAACCAATTAATTCAAATCCAGATTCAGCTGGATACCACAAGACAAGTTCAGGTGTACCCTTTAGATATCTGAGTATTCATTTTACAGAACTCAAGTGGGATTCCTTTGGCTCAACCTGAAACCTAGCACATATACAAGTAGCAAACATTATATCAGGTCTGCTAGCTGTTAGGTAGATAACATAGCCAATGGCTACTCTGTAAGTGTACTGATCAAAGGACTTACCTTTTTTATCTCTATACAAAACAACATTAGTAGCCATGGGGGTTTTCATAATAGAGGCATTTTCCATCCCAAACCTCTTGATGAGTTCTCTGGTATACTTGGATTGGGATATGAAAATTCCATCTTCATTTTGTCTTACTTGAAGACCAAGGAAATAGGATAATTTCCCCATGCTACTCATTTTAAATCTTGACTGCATTAGGTAAGCAAACCTTTTGCAGAGAGATTGATCAGTTGAACCAAATATAATGTCATGTACATATATTTGTACTAGTAATAGCTGATTCTTATGTGCTCTTGTGATGAGAGTTTTATCCATTTTCCTTATTTCAAAGGAGTGTTCCAAAAGGAATGTGAATTGGGTCTCATACCAAGCTCTTGGAGCTTGCTTAAGAACATATAGTGCTTTATCTAACCTATACACAAAAGAGGGAAAAGTTGGATTGACAAAACCTGGGGGTTGCTCCACATACACTTCTTCTTGAGGAGTTCCATTTAGGAAAGCACTCTTCACATCCATTTGATAAACTTCGATCTTCATGTGAGCTGCATATGCCAGAAACATTATGATGGCCTCCAGCCTTGCTACTGGAGAAAATGTCGGGTTAAAGTCAATCCCTCCTCTTGCCTGTATCCTCGAGCCACACGTCTGGCCTTATTCCTGATTATGGCTCCTGTTGAATCCATTTTGTTTTTGAATACCCACTTGGTGCCAATGACTGGGTGATTCTTTGGTCTTTCAACTAATTTCCAAACCTTGATCCTCTCAAACTGTGTTAGTTCTTCTTGCATAATAGATATCCAGTAAGGATCACTGTCTGCTTCTTCAAACTTCTTGGTTTCATACTGAGAGAGGAAACATTGTAGCATTGTCTCACTTGTAAGTTATTTCCTTGTCTTGACTCCAACTGTCCAGTGTCCTATAACCTATGTTGAAGGATGATCCTTTAGGGTCATCCTTGATCATGTTGAGTTATCTAGGAGATTCTCTTCTTCCTGAGGAATCACTTGTTCAGTGACAGTGGGGACTTCATCCTTATTCACTGGAATGATCTCTATTGCTGGCACCTCAGGTGCTGTGATTTCCTCTTCACTTGCTGCAGAATCTTCATCTTAATCAGTGTCAATCTTCTGTTTCCCCTTGTCTTGACACATTGATTGATGGTCCATTATGCTTAGCCTTTCAACTTGTTCTGCTAGCTGATCTTCTTCCTGCAAAATAGTGCTGGTGGAAGTTTCCATCCCCTTATAAAACATGTTAGCTTCATCAAAAACTACATGCACAAGTCCTCAATTTGGAGAGAGCTTTTATTATAGCACCTATAGGCCTTGCTTGATGAGGAATATCCCAAGAATATCCTATCATCAACCTTCTCGTCAAATTTGACAAGATGACTTTTCCCATTGTTGAGGATAAAGCAAGTACACCAAAAAATCCTAAAGTATGTGACTATAGGTGCCTTTCCCTTCAATAACTCATAAGGAGTCTTCAACTTAGTCTTGTGGATTAGACTTCTATTCAGAACATAGTTGGCAGTATTTACTGCCTCAGCCCAAAAGGACTTTGGCATGTTGGATTCATCCAATAATGTCCTTCCTGATCAATTAGGGTTCTATTTTTCCTTTCAGCCGCCCCATTTTGTTGGGGGGTTCTAGGAGCTAAAAAGTTTGTCTTATCCCTTCATCCTCACAGAATCTACACATTAACTGATTTTCAAACTTAGTACCATGATCACTTATGATCATAGCAACCTTAGTATTGAATTCAGATTGAATCTGTCTAATGAATCTTGAGAGGATCTTGAAGGTGTCTGACTTAGCTTTTAAAAAGAACACCCAGCTGAACCTAGAAAAGTCATCAACAATGTCTAAAGTATAGGACTTACCTGCTAAGCTTTGAGTTGAGATGGGACCAAATAGGTCCATGTGCAACATGAATAGAATTCTGGGTGAATCATTCTTATCGATTGGCTTGAATGAAGCTTTGATCTGCTTTCCTAGTTGGCAGGCTCTACAGGGATTGTCTTTATTGAACTTACCAGTTGGCAAGCCCCTTACTAGGTTGAGCATGGAGAGTTTGGCAATGGTCTTAAAGTTAAGGTGACTAAGTCACCTATTCCACAGTTCACTGTTTTCTAACTGAGAGTTGAATAAGCAGATCTCATACTTTGTGTACTCAAAGTCTACAATACGGACCTTACCTTTCCTAAGACTAGTCAATACTATTTGTTCATACCTAGAGCTGACTATGTGACACAAATACTTAGTGAATACAACTTTGTATTCACCGTCACATAGCTGGCTAATACTGATTAGGTTATGTTGAAGTCCTTCAACATAGGCTACCTTAGAAAATGAGACTTCCCCAATCCTGATGTAACACCCTCCCTGTTACATAGCATATAACAGTAGGTCCGGCCGGGACCCCACGCCATATGAAATGAACAGAAGAGCGCGTTACTAAAATTAGTATTAAACAGTTAAAGACATAACTATCTCAGCACCAGAGTCGCATAACGGAAGCATATATATTTTCATTTAAAACCAGTGTACAACATGTCCACATCTCTAATAGGAATGAAATACATAAACAATTATTTACATTGTTTGATTACATCATAAAGGTGGCTTCCAGACATCGGCACGCAGGCCGGCCACACATGAACAAAAAGGTAAACAAAAGCTATGGCCTTCAAGGGCCAGCACAACACAGCAGCAGGGGCTTCAGCCAGCTATCTCCCGCTAGTCTCACCAGGACCTATATATGCAAATCCACCAAGTGGTGGGAAAACAAGTAACCGGTCAGCTTTAGCTGACCAAGATTTATAACGACCCCAACCCAAACTCGGGGCGGCGGTGCTCCTTCCCTGCAAGTAAGAGTCAGCAACATATATATATATATCCACAAACAACACCAACAGAGGCATACCAAGCCACCCGCTTCGTGCTCTCAAGTCACACTTTGGCATACTCCCTGAGTTATGCCCTCACGCTAAGTCCTATTTCAACTTAGACAAGCAATTTGAGCTAGTCCGTACACACGAAGTTACGACACTCTTCCATAGCCCAGTGCACCAAGGAGCGACCTCTTCACCACCACTATGGGAGGGTTCGGATCAGCTAGGCCCGTGCTCAAATACCGCGATTCAACTATGCACGATACGGGTAAGCTTCACATAATACCCATCACTTAAAGCTGGGCTTTGCAAATTCCACAGCTTCTCCTACTACATATCCAGTCCCCAGGACTTTAGGTAGCACAGAAACACACAATTTGTGTGCTGGGCGCTACCGCCGGTGCTAACGCTAGCGCCCGGCGCTAGAAACAGAACCCAGTTCTGCCCGGAACTGGTAACAAAAGTCAGTTCTGCTACCTCTGGGAAAACACCTCCAAATAACAACACTAGTAGCTCACCTGGAGCTACCGCCGGCGCTATCGCTAGCGCCCTGCGCTAGTAATAGAACTTAGTTCTGCTACGAAACTTCGGGTACTTCCTCGGAAACACTTCCAGGTCCTTTTGCTGTACAACACAGTACACAAGACCCGAACCACAGCAGGTACACGGACTTTTCTCCGGCACTTTACACGCAATAAAACATCACCAATCCGGCTCGACTTGTCCAGATGGTCTTCACACATCATGTTTATGCCCGTACTACCGTTCCGGACTCTATATGCAATTTGTGAGGGAATAACTTCATCCCACCGGAAGATCCAATCTACTAATTAGTAGAAGTCTTCCTAAATTCATGCAAATCAAAGGACGCGCATGTCCAAAGACTAGGGGGAGAATCGTTACCCTAGTTGGTCGTTTTGGCGCCATATAACTGAGAGGGAAATGACTGGAATCCGCCGTGGCACACGCACGCAGATGCTTCTTCACAAATCCCTCCTAGCACGACGAAAACTCAACTCCAACAGATCTCCTTCCCTGCTCCCAGCTCTCTGCCCTCAGAACTGCAAAGGCTCTCAGAGAAAATGAGCTGAAGAGTCGGATTATGAGGTATATAAGAATTTCCCGCTACCGCCGGCGCTAGTGGCTAGCACTGGCGCTAGCGACAAAGTCGGTACCTCTTAGGGACGCTACCATCGGCGCTAGAACTAGCGCCTAGCGCTAGCTCCATGACTTCAACTCACTTTGATTTTGTGTGCACATGAAATTTGGGGTCTTACAATTCTTCCCCACTTAAAAGAATTTCGTCCCGAAATCCTAACAGTGCAAATAATCAAAAAGATACAAAATACGACTTGTACCTCAACGGAATAGCTCGGGGAACTCCTCACGCATAGTTTGTTTGCGCTCCCATGTAAGTTCCTCACGGCCGCAGTTGTTCCAGCGGACTTTGACCATTTTGATCAATTTATTCCGCAACTGTTTGACATCAGTGTCTTCGATGCAAATAGGCGTGACCAGCGTCTTCAGCCCATCATCGACCGGCACCTGACTAGCTACAAGCACTTGGCTAGGCTCTGGTACAGCTTTCCTTAACACCGATATGTGGAACAGATCGTGCAGACCACTCAACTCTGTCGAAATAGCGAGTCGATAGGCAGCTTCGCCAACACGTTCCAGTATCTCAAACGGTCCAAGGTATCTTGGACTCAGCTTTTTCAAGCGCCGAATCCGGGACACAGCCTTGAAAGGTTTGATCTTGAGATAAACCCAGTCGCCCACGGCGAACTCGACGTTTCTGTGCTTGGCATTGTAGTACTTTGCCTGCCTATCTTGAGCAATCAACAACCTCTCCCGGATTATTTGAATAGCCTAATTTGCATCTTCGACTTCTTTTCGCTTAAACAGCTTTGTCTCGCCTGTCTCTGCCCAAGCTAAGGGAGTGCGGAAAGCTCTACCATAGAGGGCCTCGAAGGGTGCCATCTTTATACTTGCCTGATAGCTGTTATTATAAGCGAACTCGATCATGTAGCGATGATCTTCCCACTTTTTACCGAAATCCAGGACGCACATTCGGAGCATATCCTCCAGAGTTCTGTTCGTACGTTCAGTCTGTCCATCCGTCTGAGGGTGGAAGGCAGTGCTAAACTTCAGCTTTGTACCTAACAACTTGTGGATTAGCCTCCAATCCTTGGAAGTAAAGCGTCCATCTCGGTCACTGACGATGCTACGGGGCCCACCGTGCAATCGGACAATGCTATCTACATAAAGTTTTGCCAACTTTTCAACTAAATCGTCCTTCCAGTTTGGAATAAAGTGGGCTACCTTCGTCAAGCGATCAACGATCACCCATTCGGCATCATTCCCACTCTGTGATCTCGGCAAACCGTGCACGAAATCCATCGAAATGTCATCAAATTTCCATTCTGGTATAGGCAATGAATTCAGGAAACCTCCAGGTTTCTGACATTCCGCCTTCACTAGTGCGCAAGTTTTGCATTTTGCCACATATAAGACGATGTCTTTCTTCAATCCTGGCCACCAAAACAGCTTTTTCATATCTTGGTACATCTTTGTGCTCCCTGGGTGAATTGAGTACTTGGTAAAGTGTGCTTCGTACATCAATTCCTCCCGCAACTTACCAACATTTGGGACGCACAACCGACCGTCTTTCCACATCAGATCGTCGTCCAACACACACTCTGCAGCAGTCCCATCCCTAGACTCTGCCAAATAGCGTTGCATGCTCGAATCAAGCTCCAGGGCCTGTTGTATTCTGTCCGCGAGGTCATATTGCACCTCCGTCCAGTTCAAACACGCACTTGCACTAGAAGTCATCTCCACACAGGAGATCTCCAAGGCTTCCAAGTCCTTGATCAGACGTGGATCATACATCTGAATCCAGTTGGCCTGTGCATAAGCCCTTCGGCTCAAAGCATCTGCGACTACATTTCCCTTCCCAGGAGTATAGTGTATGTCAAAAGTGTAGTCCCCCAGGAACTCCATCCACGTTCGTTGTCGCATATTGAGCTCCTTCTGATTTAGAAGATACTTAAGGCTGTTATGGTCTGTAAAGATGTCAACCTTCACACCATATAAGTAGTGCCGACACAGCTTTAGAGCGAGGATCACGGACGCCAACTCCAAATCGTGGACCGGATAGTTCCGCTCATGCACTTTCAACTGTCGAGAGCCATAAGCTATCACTTGACCATGCTGAAGAAGTACGCAGCCTAAGCCGCTCCCTGAAGCATCATTGTAAATTTCATAACCCTCTGCACCAGATGGTAAACACAGAATTGGTGATGTGGTCAGATGCCTTTTCAGTTCCTCAAAAGCCCGTGCACACTCCGGTGACCAAACGAACTTCTGATCCTTCCTTGTCAAGGTGGTGAGAGGTAGAGCGATCCGTGAAAAGTTCTCCACAAAGCGCCGATAGTAGCCGGTAAGTCCAAGGAAACTCCTGACTTCCGCTACTGTCGCCAAAACGGGCCACTTCTGGATTGCATCAATCTTTGCCGGATCCACTGCGATACCCTCGCCATTAACAACCACTCCAAGGAATGCCACTGAGGCTAGCCAAAACTCGCACTTAGAGAACTTGGCATATAGTTGACTACGTCGCAGGGTTTCCAAAATTTTGCGCAAATGTATCGCGTGCTCTTCTTCAGACTGAGAGTACACCAAGATATCGTCAATGAAGACAATGACAAACCGATCAAGGTACTCTCGAAAGGTCCTATTCATCAGATCCATAAATACTGACAGCGCATTCATTAATCCAAACGGCATCACTGTAAACTCAAAGTGTCCGTAGCGGGTACTGAATGCTGTCTTGGGGATATCACACTCCCGAATTCGCAACTGGTAATAGCCGGACTTGAGATCCAACTTTGAATACACAGTTGACCCCACTAGCTGATCAAACAAGTCATCGATTCGAGGAATCGGATACTTGTTCTTCTCGGTCAGCTTGTTCAATTCTCGGTAGTCAATGCATAGACGCAGGCTTCCGTCCTTCTTCTTCACAAAAAGGACCGGAGCACCCCAAGGGGATGTACTTGGACGTATATAACCCTGCTCTAGCAACTCCTGTAATTCAACTTTCAATTCCGCCATCTCCTTTGGCGCAATTCGGTACGGAGAGCGTGAAACAGGCTTGGCACCTGACACCAGCTCTATAGTGAAGTCAATCTCTCGCTGAGGTGGCACCCCAGGAAGATCTTTCGGAAACACATCTGGATACTCTGAAATCACAGGAACATCACTCAAACTGGGTTGAGGCTTTGTAGCCCCCACTAGCACAACACATAACTCTGCGCCTTGCCGAACCGCCTTGAACACTTGGACAGCAAACATCAGTGTCTTGCTCGATCCACGCAAACCAGCAAACGTAGTCGCACGTTCAGTATTCTGCCCCAGTGTGACCTCCTTAGACGTGCAATCAATGTAGGTCTGCTGTGCTGACAGCCAGTCCATACCAAAGATTACATCAAACTTTGAAAGCGGGAGTATCAGTGCTTCCAAATCAAAGTCTTGACTCCCTATTCGTACCTTTACCACACATCCTCGGTCTGCGCGCATCGAACACCCATTGGGTAGCATCACATCTAATCGTTCCTGTATAAACGACGAAGGCACTCCAAGTTGCTGTATGAAGGCCTCCGATAGAAAGGAATGTGAAGCACCCATGTCAAATAGTGCTCTCGCCGGATAGTTAAAGATCAGGACAAAGCCTAGGACATCAATGGTTAACAAGCAATGCATAAGGTATGAAGTATAAAAAGCAACAAAAGCTATATATTATCGCATACCTGTCACCACATCGCTCTGTTTGATGGCCTCCTGTTGGCCAAGGTTGTACACTCTAGACTGGGCTGGTGCGGCGTGGGATGCGGTTGACTCTGCCGCCTTCCCTTTCTCTGCCGCATAGGCCGCAACTATCTTCTTCCCACTATGACAGTCACGAGCAATATGTCCCGGCTTGCCGCAGTTGTAACAGATGATTGGGCGATGCCCAGTCACTCCCGATGCTGAAGATTGAGCTGACCCAGACGGTCGCGCTCCTTTCTTTCACCTGCCTCGTCTCGACTTTGTCGAGCTCGATTCTTTGAACTCTGGCTTGACTACTGCTAGCTCCTTCCTGCTTTGGGACCGTTTCATATCTTTCTCTAAAGAACGAGCTGTGTTTACCAGGGTCATAAACCCCTGCGTCATTGGCCCCGTCAGTAGTGTTGGGTATTGTATCCACAATAGCCTTGATTTGTAGAAAGTCAACTTTGAACCAAGGTTGAATTGTTTGTGTATTTGATATGCTTTTCTAGTAATGCTCTTGCAGGTTCACTCTGCTAAGTGTAGACCAATGTCAGGTCACAATGGGTCAATAAGCACAGTCTCATGCAATGTAATTCTTCATTGTGTGAGGTATGGGGTTGGCTCATGTGTGGTCTCTCAATTGGGATACACTTTGTGATCAAGACTTTTAAAGGTTCAAAGCTTAGGTGTGCAGCATTGGTCTGAAGTCAAAAGGAGAAAGTTCTCTAAGTAAACTTTTCGAGAAGTAAGGATATTTTCCGAGAAGTCTTTCAGTGATTTCGAAAAGTCCTTATGGATATTCGAGAAGGTTTGTTTCAGATATCTCTCGAGAAATTGTTGAAATTTTTCGAGTAGTTTCTTGTATTTCTCGAGATATCTTTGTTCTCTCGAAAAGTCTTCTTTGTTTTCGAGAAGTCTGTCTCAGCTCAGTTTTCGAGAAGTTTCCTTAGTTTTCGAGAAGTCCTTTTTCTCTCGAGAAGTCCTGTCATATATCTTTGACCTTTTCTTCCTAAAGATGTTTTTCGAGAACTAGTCATTTCTCTCGAGAAGTCTTGAAATTCTCGGGAAGTCTAGTCCTATCATTTCTCGAAAACTTTGTTTTCCTGTTTTGACGTCAAGTCTTTTCCGTCAAATTGACGTGACGTCTTTCCTCGTCTTAAGGTTGAATCGTTAGGATGTCTTCTATATAATGATTGCTCCTTATGATTGATTAAGTTTTTCAGTTGTTTTGAGAATCACAAGATCAGAATTCATTTTCTCCTAACCCTAATCTGATCCAAGATTGTCGTCAGTGCCGCGCATCGCCATCATTGGAGTTCGATCGTGAGTTATCTGAATTCGTCTCCAAGTGGAAGAGAAAGGTCAATCGATCATTGCCTTACACGTTCTGATTCTATCGGATTGATCAAGACCTTAGAAGATCTGATTTGTGCCGATTCGATTCTTCGTTTTCTACATCAAGCCGAAGTCATTTCTGTTGCAAGAAGAAAGAAGATCTTCATCAAATTTTTCAGATCTATATGTGATTTGTTAAGTATAATTTCTATATCAATTTTATACTTGATTGTAGGAGAGATTGTTCTCCGAGTTGTAGGAGAGGTGTTCTCTCTGAGTTGGTAGGAGATTGGTCTCCGAGTTGTAAGAGTTTTGACTCTGAGAATTGTAGGATCGTTCTTAATCCGAGTTTTAGTGAAGTAGTCAAGTCTAGCTGTGGAGCTAGATTGGCGAGGCCGGCAAGTGGAGTACCCAAGATCGGGGAACCACTATAAATTTCTTGTGTCGTCCGTGGTTGTGGTTTGCATTTTGTGCGTTCTTTATTTTCAAGAATTTCAATTCCGCAAAAGTCGCAGTTATCACCTATTCACCCCCCTCTAGGTGATTTTGGTTGGCAACTAGATTTTTCAATTGGTATCAGAGGGTCGTTGTTCTTAAAAGGTTAACACCTTGAACAAGATCTTTTCACTCTATTTGCCTTCAAATCATGGAAAAGTGCAAGGAATCGTCTTCGTTGAAATTGCCAATATGCACAAAGGCTAACTTTCCTATGTGGAAAGAAAGAGTCAGATTTTATATGGAAGCCGCAGACCCAAGAATCTTCCAAGTTGTGGAAGAAGGACCTCATGTGCCAATGACTGCCTCAACAATCAATCCTACGGTTCAAGTACCAAAGAAAATGATGGACTTAACAAAGGATGAGATCGCTCTCGTTGCCTTGGACAAAAAGGCAAAGAACATCATTGCCAGTGCAGTGGATGATTCTATGTTGCAAAATCTAATTCACTGTAATTCTGCAAAAGAAATGTGGACGTCCTTAATAGTTCTTATGGAAGGTACTGAAGAAGTAAGAGATGATAGAAGATCTCTTTTGAATCAAGAGTATGAGGCATTCAAGCAGAATAAAAAGGAGTGCATTGCTGATGCTTATGAAAGATTCTTCAAAATCGTAAACGGCCTAAGAAACTATGGTCGGGAATTCTCAAATGGTGAACTGAATGATAAATTCTTGCGTTCCCTAACGAAAGATTGGGATAGCAAGATTGTTGCAATCAGAGAATTTGGGAAGTTACCAAATCTAGACCCACAGAATCTGTTTGGGAAACTGTTATCCCACGAGCTACAAATGAACATTCGGAAAACAGAAGAAGATGGGAATAGAGGTTCAAGCAAGGAAAGAACCTTGGCTATGAAAGCTGAGAGTTCTAGAAAATACAGAGCCTTGTCTCCAATCAGAATACAAGAATCTACTGATGAAGAAGAATCTAAGGCCAGCTCCTCCAGCTCAGAAATGTCTGATGGGGAATTCTCTCTTATCTCCCGTCAGTGTAAGAAACTGCTAAACAAAAGAAGACACATGAAGAACAAGTTTTCCTCTGAAAATAGACAGTCTCGACGTGATGGTGATCATCACAAAAAGAGTTCTAGCAATCATGACAGGTATAAATCTAAAACTGGTAAACATATTTCTTCTAACATAGTTTGTTATTGTTGCAATAAGCCAGGGCACATGATTGCTGAATGCCCTTATAAAAAGAAGGAGGGTGGAAGAAAAGAAGAAAAGAAATCCACTCACAGAAAAAGGAAGACTGAAAAGAGTCTAGTCGCTAAAAAGAACAAAACTTTAAGTGACAGTGACTCGGAAAAATCAAGTAGTGAAGAAGAAGCCTACTTCGGGTTGATGGCTATGACTGATGATGAAGAAGAACCTCCATATACCGGGAAGGTAAATTCAAACACTATTTTATCTGATTCTGAATTTGATTTAGATGAACAAAAGGATTATCTTTCAGATGATGATTCAAACCTCATGACCCAATACACTGAAATGCTTAAAAGTTTTGACAAATGCCGAAAGGTAGTCAAAATTCAGGCCAAGGAGATCATGTCTCTCAAAGAAGTGGAATCTAATTTGAGAAAGGAAGTTGAACAACTTTCCTCCTTCAAAGAGGAAAACCAAATCTTGAAAGACAAAATCAAAAGCTCAGATGAGCTCCTTGATCGGAAAGAGAACTCTATCAAAGTCCTGGAGGAACAGCTAGCCGCTGAGAAGAAGCTAGTTGAAAAGTTTTCAAAACCAAAAACCATTCTTCCAATCATTGATACTTTCTCTGCTAAAGCAAGTAGCAGTGGTTTAGGTCATGTGGCTGGGCCAAGTAATTCTTCTAAAGGCACCCGTGCCAAGAAGAAAAATAAGAATGCTAAGAAAGCTACTATCGAAGAAAAAGGAAAAGCCCATCTAGAACAAGTGGAATTTAAGAAAGTTCTACTTCCCACAAATGCTTATGACATGGAAAGCTCTTATGGTCACTTGACACGACCAATTAATTTTGCACCTGTCAATGACTATAAGGGGTGGGCTCGTCCTCAATACCTAAGTCAAAGTGCTTTCAAAGCACCTTATGAAGAAATAAATTTGAAAGATTATGGTCCTTATGTTCATGGTCCAAGTGCTGTTAAAGCACCAATAGTAAAGACTATTGTACCTAAGCCAAAGGAGAAAGCATTACCCTGTGTATGCTGTACTCATGAAACATCCTCATCCAGAAGGATTGCTCCTGCCAAAACCAACGTTCAAAGAATTGAGCAGGAAAATATTAAGAGAAGGTACAACAGGTTTAACTGTTGGTGTTGCGGTAAAATAGGTCACTTTGCCGTAGACTGTTGGTTCAATTTCACATATTCCAAGAGACCACAAATTGACAATGCAAGAAAGACCACTCGCAATGTTAATGCTCCTCGTGGTACTCAACTAACATGGGACCAAGGACCCAAATTTGTTTGGGCTCCTAAGGCAAGATAATCTGTTCTTGCAGGTATGTCCAAAGGCCAACAAAAATCCTATCTGGTATTTGGACAGTGGTTGTTCTCGGCACATGACCGGGACTAGAAGTCTACTGCAAAATTATACTCCAGTTGAGAATGGACCAAAAGTTATTTTTGGGGGATCAGACCGTGGAGTTACAAAAGGCTATGGTATGATTTCTAATGGCAATGTATCTTTCTTAGATGTGGCTTATGTGGAAGGATTAGAACATAATCTGATAAGTATAAGCCAACTCTGTGATAAAGGATACATAGTTGATTTTCGTAAAGACAAGTGTTTGATAAAGTCGGCAGAAAATTCTAAAACAATTTTATCAGGCACTCGTCATAGGAATATTTTCTATTTAAATTTTATTTGTTTATCATCTTCTACACCAGTATGTCTTTTAGCAAAAGATAGTGCATCTCTTGCTGATCAATGGCATAAGAGATTAGCACACATAAACTTCAAAACTATAAATAAGTTGTTTTCACAAAACTTAGTACGTGATGCGCCAAATGTTAAGTGCATTAAAGATAGACCTTGTCATGCTTGTGTAAGAGGCAAGCAAACAAGAGCTACTTTTAAAAGCATTATAGGCAAAGATTCAACTAGGTGTTTACATCTACTTCATATGGACTTGTTTGGTCCTTTGCAAATTAGGAGTTTAGGAGGTAAGTCTTTTACGTTAGTTATTGTAGATGATTACTCACGTTTCACATGGGTATTCTTTCTTAAACACAAGTCAGATACGTTTGCCATTTTCACTAAGTTTGTCAAGCAAATCCAGAACGAATTTGAATGCACCGTGGTCAAAATCAGAAGTGACCATGGAACAGAATTTGAATCTGGGGCTATGACAGATTTTTGTGAAAGTCTAGGTATCTTTCATGAGTTTTCCTCACCTCGAACTCCACAACAAAATGGGGTAGCTGAGAGAAGGAATAGAACACTCATTGAGGCTTGCAGAACAATGTTGAGTGACACTTCTCTACCTGAATATCTTTGGGCTGAAGCCGTCAACACTGCATGCCACGTGCAAAACAGAGCTCTCATAAACAAAAACCATGAAAAGACTCCTTATGAACTACTAAAAGGCAGGAGACCAACCATCTCTTATTTTAGAATCTTTGGCTGCAAATGCTTTGTACTTAATAATGGAAAGCATTACAAAACCAAGTTTAGCGAAAAGAGTTTTGAGGGTATTTTTGTAGGCTATAGTAGCCATAGTAAGGCTTATAGAATATTTAATAAGAAAACTCTGGTGGTAGAGGAATCAATAAATGTTGTATTTGATGAAACGAGCGTGCTACATAGCATTTCTTCTAGTGCTTCTAGTGAGGTTGCAGGTTCAAAGACACAAGATATTGGCTTAGATGAGCCAGTCAAAGTTGATGCTTAAACCTTCGTTAAGATCTCTTCCCCAATCACAAATGAAGAAGAAGATCATATTGATGAAGAACCTGTACAAGTGGAAGAAGACATTCAAGTAGCTGATAATACTCCAGATGTTCAAACTGATGCAAGGAACCTTGAGTTCAGACATATGAGAGACCACCCTATTGATCAAATCATAGGAGATCCTCAAGTCGGCATTAGAACAAGAAGAGGTACTACTAACGAAAATATGCATTTAAGTTTTCTTTCACAGGTAGAACCAAAGAAGTTTCAAGAAGCAAATGAAGACCCCCACTGGATAATTGCAATGGAAGAAGAGTTAAATCAATTCAAACGTTGCAAAGTGTGGACACTAGTTCCAAAACCCAAGGATAAAAATATTATTGGAACAAAATGGGTTTACAGGAACAAGATGGATGAAAATGGAACAATTATAAAGAACAAAGCAAGACTTGTAGCAAAAGGCTATAGACAGGAAGAAGGGATCGACTTCGATCAAACTTATGCTCCAGTGGCAAGACTTGAAGCGATCAGAATGTTCTTAGCCTATGCTGCATACAAAGGTTTCACCGTATACCAAATGGACGTTAAGTCAGCTTTTCTAAATGGCAACATAAAAGAAGAAGTTTACGTAGAACAACCTGCAGGTTTTGTAGATTCTGAACACCCTAATTACGTTTACTTATTACAAAAAGCTTTATATGGGTTAAAACAAGCTCCTCGAGCTTGGTATGAGACGCTGTCTAATTTTCTTCTTGAGAACAAGTTCACAAGAGGAAAGATAGACAAAACATTATTTCTTAGGGAAGTAAAAGGCAAGATTTTGCTAGTGCAAATCTATGTTGATGACATTATTTTTGGCTCTACGGACGACAATCTTTGCAAAAAGTTTTCAAAACTTATGCAGGGAAAGTTTGAAATGAGCAGTATGGGCGAGCTGAAATATTTCTTAGGACTTCAAGTGAAACAATCTGAAGATGGAATTTTCATCTCACAGACAAAATTCACCAAGGAGTTGATTAAGAAATTTGGAATGGAGAATGTAACCTCTATGAGGACTCCAATGAGCTCAGCTATGTCTCTGGACAAGGACGAGAAAGGGAAACCTTTTGATGAAACCAAATACAGAAGCATAATTGGCTCTTTGCTCTACCTTACTGCTAGTAGACCTGACATAATGTTTTCCACATGCGTATGTGCTAGATATCAGGTGAACTCTAAGGAATCTCACTATACTGCTGCAAAGCGAATTTTGAGATATCTTAAGGGCACACCAAATCTTGGCTTATGGTACCCAAGAAGTAATGATAGCGAACTAATAGGCTATTCAGATGCAGATTTTGCAGGTAGCAGAGATGACAGGAAAAGCACTTCCGGAACATGCCAATTTATCGGAAGAAGGCTTATATCCTGGAGTAGCAAGAAGCAGAATTGTGTTGCAATCTCAACAGCCGAGTCAGAATATATTTCTGCAGGCAGTTGTTGCGCACAACTTCTATGGATCAAGAACCAGCTTCAAGATTATAATTTGAAGATAAAGAATATTCCAATGTTTTGCGACTCCTTTAGCGCAATTGCTATAGCAAATAATCCGGTCTCACACAGTCGGACAAAGCATATCGAATTAAGATATCATTTCATCCGAGAGCATGTGGAGAATGGGGATATCAACTTAAGTTATGTCTCTACAGATAAGCAAATAGCAGATATATTCACAAAGCCGCTGGATGAGACCAAGTTCTCCTTCTTCAAGACAGAACTTGGAATGCTCAACATGGAATAATGATCAAACAAAGGATAAGAGAAGAAGATAAGTAAATTTTCTTAAATTTTATCTTATTTTTTTTATGTTCTAAAATGAAGCACAGGCATATCCTTTGGAGTGAAGAAAAATCAAAGAAGAAAATTTCAAGTCATCATTAAACTTCTCGAGAAATGAAGTGAACATCTCGAGAAATGACTTGCTGTTGTTTGAAGATAAAATATTTCGAAAAATTTGACATCATCTCTCGAAAAATGAACTCACACTTCTCGAGAAATGGGTAATCCCTCGAGAACCTTAATTATCTTTCGGAAGGAAATCAGCAGAGTTCTGAGACCTCTCGAGAACCTTCTCAACCTCTCGAGAAATGTCTTATACTTCTCGGAAACTTTATTCTCAAATTTTCGAGAATATGAAGTGCCAGGTACGCTTAAATGTTTTTTTTAATTAATTGTCACATCAGAACCACACTATAAATAGAGTCTCGAAATGAATTAAGAGGTCACGCGAGGTACTTCCATTTCCTCTCGAAAAGAGCCGTCGGTTCATCTTCTTTTACGCAAAATCGACGTTCCAGTTCAGACGGATCTTCACTCTTTCCAGTCCTCATCTCAAGTTCTCCTCACGATTAATGGCTCCTTCCGGAAAACCTAAGATCGGCGTGGGCAGTGAACTTGTGCGAGAAGGTCTCCAGTTTATGTCAGATGAGTTTCAAAACCTTTTTTATCTTCTAGATGCAGCAGGACTCTCGTTCTTACTAGAACATCAATGTCGTATTCTATTTCATGAGGTAGAGGATCTGTTTATTAATATAAAAGTTCACAAAAACGGAAATAGAATGAAATCTAGTATTGGAGATTACAAAATCAAGATTAATCCAAAATCCCTTTCCAAGTATTTGAAAATTCCTTTGGTAGAACATGAGGACTCTTTAAATAATGAGGATTGGGCTCATGCCCTAATGTTTTGTGGATTGGATAAAGGAACAACAACTATTCGTAGACAAAAGATGAGTGATGTGGGAAAATTGATAGTAGATATAATTTCAAAGGTTTTACTTTGTCATACTGGGAGCCTGGGTCATGTCTCTTCAGATGTATTCAGCTTAGTAGCAATGGTTATTTGTGGAAAAAGGTTCAGCTGGGCAGATCTCTTATTCAATAAGATCAAAGAAAGCATAATGAGCCCCAATTTTGTAAGAATCCTGACACTCTACCTGAATCAGCTAAATCCAGTTGTGTTTGACATGACCAAGGGAGCTATTATTCATCACTTGAAAAAGGTAGATGTTGTCACAATGCAAAGGTGGAACATCAGGATTAATAAGCCAGCTGCAGGTGCAGGTCCCCAGGGGGAGCCTATTACTTCAGCTCAATCAGTTCCTGAATTTGAAGCTCCTGCTCCTCCTCCTCCAGAAACATCAGCAACTCCAGCTCCACCTCCAGCTCAACTCAGTTCATTTCCAGATCCAGATCCACCTCTAGCTTCACAACACATCATTCCATCAGAAGAATCAAATCTTACTCCAACAGACACAGTTCTTTCTCCATCAGCTCAAGATCCTTCAGAACAAGTTCCTTCCAAAACTTCATCAATCCCAGATGATCAACTTTTATCAGATACTCCTATGGAAGATACCTTTCCTTCACAAGATCAAGGAGATCATTTCTCACCTCCTCCAGCTATAAATGAAGACAGAGTAGATTCCACCATAGCAGATGTGGTGAGTGAAATTCTAAAAGGTGCTGATGATGTGCTTAGCACTAGTGACCACATGGGTGGGTCAGGGGCAGATTATGATTTTACTCTGGAAGGAGATGATGTTTCAGTGCATGATTCATCTCCTCCCCCAGTACATATTGAGGGGGAGCAAGAGCCTTGTTTAGACACAAACAAGGATGCTCAGGAAAAGATTGTTGTTTTATCTCCTGTGCAGCTCCAGAGTTCAGTTGTTATTGAAGATCTACCAGAAGAAGCTTTGCCAATCCTACCTCCTCCATCTCTTTTTGATGAAAATACAATTCTTGGTAAATTTGAATTAATGCTTCAAAGACAAAGTGCCAAAATAGATTTCTCCTTCAAAGAAGTTCATGCTAGAATAACTGATGTTGAAAAAGAAATGTCAAAGCAGTTGAAAGAATTCAAAACAAGTTCAGATCAGTTGAAAGAGGTTGTTTTTCAGGGAGGAAAAGCAATTGATCACACCATCAAAAGTGTAGCCACAGTTCTAGCAGAAGTGATTCAAGTCAGAAAAACTCAAGAATACATGGCTTCAAAGGAAGAGGAAAGTACCTTTAAGGTTATTGATGAGGTAGGACAGTTCAAGGATTCTATTCTCCAAACCCTCTCTGTAGAAGTCAGAAAGGGGGAGGACAGTTTAATTGAGAAGATGACTGGGTTGATAGATCAAACTCTTTTTGATTTTCATAAGCATTTGATTAATAAGTTTGAGCAGTTGTCCCAAGGTGTCCAAAAGCAGGTAAATGAGTTAAAAGATTTCACCTCTAATACTGCTGTTTGGTTACACCATGAAATCTTTCCCGGTTTGGGTATTGACCCTGCTCAACCTCCTCCTCATTTTGATCAAGTTCAATCTGAAGCTCCTTTATTTCCTCAATTTTCTCCAAGTCTAGCAGGGCAGTCTGATGATGTTCCTTCAGTAGAAACTCATTCCTCTATGCACTATTCTAGAAAAAGGAAATATGGTGATGGACCTTCTGCAAGCAGATCTATTCCTGGCTCCACCTCAGCAGGTTCTGGCAAAGCAGTGATAGATGACATAAAGGTTTATCTAGAAGTTTGGAGTCCAGTTTCAAAGATCATCATTCTAGACTCTCTCAAGCTTGTAGAAGAAGGAAATGTACAAGCTACTGAACTTTACAGCTCTTCTGAATGGAAAAAGTATGAGACAAGTAGAATCAAGAGAAGAATACATTTCAAGAATTATGGGTATAACAATCCGGCAGCTCCAGAAGCTCCTCCAAAGTATCATCCCAAACCTTATGCTTACTTTTCAAGACAGGAGGAGAAAAGAAAGGGGAATGCTAATCTCTGAAGACAAGACTTTAAAGACCTTTAAAACTTTATGTCTACATGCTTGTGTGAACTTTAATTCATTAGACAATCTTAAATCTAAATATAGTTTTTGATTCTGATGTGACAATCATGTTCTTATATTTAGATATTGCTCTTAAAGTTCTTTCTAGTATATTCTTTTTATATTTAATATGGCTACAATTCATCTTGGTAAGAAGGGTTCTGACTTCTACAAATAGGGGGAGATTGTTGGGTATTGTATCCACAATAGCCTTGATTTGTAGAAAGTCAACTTTGAACCAAGGTTGAATTGTTTGTGTATTTGATATGCTTTTCTAGTAATGCTCTTGCAGGTTCACTCTGCTAAGTGTAGACCAATGTCAGGTCACAATGGGTCAATAAGCACAGTCTCATGCAATGTAATTCTTCATTGTGTGAGGTATGGGGTTGGCTCATGTGTGGTCTCTCAATTGGGATACACTTTGTGATCAAGACTTTTAAAGGTTCAAAGCTTAGGTGTGCAGCATTGGTCTGAAGTCAAAAGGAGAAAGTTCTCTAAGTAAACTTTTCGAGAAGTAAGGATATTTTCCGAGAAGTCTTTCAGTGATTTCGAAAAGTCCTTATGGATATTCGAGAAGGTTTGTTTCAGATATCTCTCGAGAAATTGTTGAAATTTTTCGAGTAGTTTCTTGTATTTCTCGAGATATCTTTGTTCTCTCGAAAAGTCTTCTTTGTTTTCGAGAAGTCTGTCTCAGCTCAGTTTTCGAGAAGTTTCCTTAGTTTTCGAGAAGTCCTTTTTCTCTCGAGAAGTCCTGTCATATATCTTTGACCTTTTCTTCCTAAAGATGTTTTTCGAGAACTAGTCATTTCTCTCGAGAAGTCTTGAAATTCTCGAGAAGTCTAGTCCTATCATTTCTCGAAAACTTTGTTTTCCTGTTTTGACGTCAAGTCTTTTCCGTCAAATTGACGTGACGTCTTTCCTCGTCTTAAGGTTGAATCGTTAGGATGTCTTCTATATAATGATTGCTCCTTATGATTGATTAAGTTTTTCAGTTGTTTTGAGAATCACAAGATCAGAATTCATTTTCTCCTAACCCTAATCTGATCCAAGATCGTCGTCAGTGCCGCGCATCGCCATCATTGGAGTTCGATCGTGAGTTATCTGAATTCGTCTCCAAGTGGAAGAGAAAGGTCAATCGATCATTGCCTTACACGTTCTGATTCTATCGGATTGATCAAGACCTTAGAAGATCTGATTTGTGCCGATTCGATTCTTCGTTTTCTACATCAAGCCGAAGTCATTTCTGTTGCAAGAAGAAAGAAGATCTTCATCAAATTTTTCAGATCTATCTGTGATTTGTTAAGTATAATTTCTATATCAATTTTATACTTGATTGTAGGAGAGATTGTTCTCTGAGTTGTAGGAGAGGTGTTCTCTCTGAGTTGGTAGGAGATTGGTCTCCGAGTTGTAAGAGTTTTGACTCTGAGAATTGTAGGATCGTTCTTGATCCGAGTTTTAGTGAAGTAGTCAAGTCTAGCTGTGGAGCTAGATTGGCGAGGCCGGCAAGTGGAGTACCCAAGATCGGGGAACCACTATAAATTTCTTGTGTCGTCTGTGGTTGTGGTTTGCATTTTGTGGGTTCTTTATTTTCAAGAATTTCAATTCCGCAAAAGTCGCAGTTATCACCTATTCACCCCCCTCTAGGTGATTTTGGTTGGCAACTAGATTTTTCAAGTAGGAACCGCAACTCTTCTCACAAGCCTTCGTAAAACCGATTTGTCTTACGCACTTCATCCGCAAATGTCACGCCTGCATAGCGACCCAACCGTGTAAACTCATGCAGATAGTCGTCAATAGTACGATCACCATGAGTCAGACGGTTGAACTGATTTTCCATCTCTATCTGTTGGGCCGGTGGCAGATACCGCGCCAAGAACAGTCTGGAAAACTCATCAAAGAAGATATCTGTCAGCTGCCTTCCCGCTAGCTGATGTAACTCCATCTCATCCCACCACAGCTGTGCCTCCCCATCTAGTAGGAAGGTTGCCAATGTAACTTTTTGCTCTTCCCCTGTATCTGTTGCCTTCAAGGTTTTGCGCACCCTTGACAGCCAATCCTCCGCTTGCGTCGGGGTTCCTGCCCCCATGAAAGTAGGAGGGTGGAAACTCAAAAAGTATTACAGCTATTGATCTGGAACTCTTCGTGCCCTCAACGGCACTGGCCTTTCAACCGCAGGTTCGGCTGCTGGAGCCGGCACTGGAGCCGCTCCAGGAATAGGAGGCTGTCCAGGGACATGCCCTCCTGGTTGCACCGTGAACATCGCAAATACTGCCTCAGCGACCATCCTTACAGTTTCAGCCGAAGGAGGAGTCGGCACCAGAGTTGGTGCACTACTTGCAGTCAAACAAGGGGGTCGAGAAGGCCCCGCTCCACTCCCAGCCGCCTATATATGTACCCAAAACATAATTAGCGACTAAGAGATAGCATGAAGCAATAATGGAACACAGAAGTTCCATCAGAATGCTACACGTATACATGTAATTCATTCCTAAAGTGGACAATTACTGGTTATTTACATGATTTAAAGGCGACGCACACCCGTGCTCACCACCCCTTAAAAGAATTCGACCACGAATTCGTACGGAAAGGGAACGAGACCTGTGGTTGATACCAATTTGTAACACCCTCCCTGTTACATAGCATATAATAGTAGGTCCGGCCGGGACCCCACGCCATATGAAATGAACAGAAGAGCGCGTTACTAAAATTAGCATTAAACAGTTAAAGACATAACTATATCAGCACCAGAGTCGCATAACGGAAGCATATATATTTTCATTTAAAACCAGTGTACAACATGTCCACATCTCTACTAGGAATGAAATACATAAACAGTTATTTACATTGTTTGATTACATCATAAAGGTGGCTTCCAGACATCGGCACGCAGGCCGGCCACACATGAAATAAAAGGTAAACAAAAGCTATGGCCTTCAAGTGCCAGCACAGCACAGCAGCAGGGGCTTCAGCCCGCTATCTCCCGCTAGTCTCACCGGGACCTATATAAGCAAATCCACCAAGTGGTGGGAAAACAAGTAACCGGTCAGCTTTAGCTGACCAAGATTTATAACGACCCCACCCCAAACTCGGGGCGGCGGTGCTCCTTCCCCGCAAGTAAGAGTCAGCAGCATATATATATATATCCGCAAACAACACCAACGGAGGCATACCAAGCCACCCGCTTCGTGCTCTCAAGGCACACTTTGGCATACTCCCTGAGTTACGCCCTCACGCTAAGTACTATTTCAACTTAGACAAGCAATTTGAGCTAGTCCGTACACACGAAGTTACGACACTCTTCCATAGCCCGGTGCACCGAGGGGCGACCTCTTCACCACCACTATGGGAGGGTTCGGATCAGCTAGGCCTGTGCTCAAATACCGTGATTTAACTATGCACAATACGGGTAAGCTTCACCTAATAGCCATCACTTAAAGCTGGGCTTTGCAAATTCCACAGATTCTCCTGCTACATATCCAGTCCCCAGGACTTTAGGTAGCACGGAAACACACAATCTATGTGCTGGGCGCTACCGCCGGCGCTAACGCTAGCGCCCCGCGTTAGCAACAGAACCCAGTTTTGCCCAGCACTGGTAACAGAAGTCAGTTCTGCTACCTCTGGGAAAACACCTCCAGATAACAACACTAGTAGCTCACGTGGAGCTACCGCCGGCGCTATCACTAGCGCCTGGCGCTAGTAACAGAACTTAGTTCTGCTATGAAACTTCGGGTACTGCCTGGGAAACACTTCCAGGCCCTTTTGCTGTACAACACAGTACACAAGACCCGAACCACAGCAGGTACACGAAATTTTCTCCGGCACTTTACACGCAATAAAACATCACCAATCTGGCTCGACTTGTCCAGATGGGCTTCACACAGCATGGCTATGCCCGTACTACCGTTCCGGATTCTATATGCAATTTGTGGGGGAATAACTTCATCCCACTGGAATATCCAATCTACTAATTAGTAGAAGTCTTCCTAAATTCATGCAAATCAAAGGACGCGCATGTCCAAAGACTAGGGAGGAGAATCGTTACCCTAGTTGGTCGTTTTGGCGCCATGGAACTGAGAGGGAAATGGCTGGAATCCGCGGTGGCACACGCACGTAGACGCTTCTTCACAATTCCCTCCTAGCACGACGAAAACTCAACTCTAACGGATCTCCTTCCTTGCTCCCAGCTCTCTGCCCTCAGAACTGCAAAGGCTCTCAGAGAAAATGAGCCAAAGAGTCGGATTTTGAGGTATATAAGAATTTCCCGCTACCGCCGGCGCTAGTGGCTAGCGCTGGCGCTAGCGACAAAGTCGGTACCGCTTAGGGACGCTACTGTCGGCGCTAGCACTAGCGCCTGGCGGTAGCTCCATGACTTCAACTCACTTTGATTTTGTGTGCACATGAAATTTGGGGTCTTACACCTGAGCAAACCATATCCTTTAGTTTGACCAGAGTGAGAATTCCCAAATATTACCTTAGGTCCTTCCTTGGCCTTGAAGTTCTCCAGCAGTTCTTTTGCTATAGTCATATGCATGGAGCATCCACTGTCTAGGTACCACTGCTGGTTTGTGGTTGAACGGTCTCCCCTCTGCACATTAAATCAAACATTAGTACAGACCCTCATATGCTGGGGTCTCTTTCTTCTATCATCATATGGAGTTATGAAAGAATGAGATGGTCTTCCAGTATAACCCTTTAGGTGAAGAAGTGTTGTATTATTATGCCAGCAATGTTTGGATATATGTCCTAGTTTAACAGCAGAAACATCTAGTAATGAAGGTAGAGAGTGGTTTAGATGTTTGATAAATCTTTGCAGGTAACATGCGTCGAGAAGAAATCGACCCATCTTTAGAGTTGTGTCGAATGTAATTCGACCTGTCTGCATAGTTCCGTCGATGACAATTCGATGCAGAATATTGGTTGCTTCGAATATTATTTGACGCACCCTCATACTTGCTTCAAATTGATGTCGAAGCAATTGTTGAACTGCATCGAGTTGTAGTTGACGCATCTTTAAAATTGCATCGAGTTCTATTCAACGTATGATTCTTTTTATTAAGATTTTTATTATTTTTGTTTGATTTCTCTAAGGGGTGTTTGCCTAAGATCCCTGGTTGATTACCAATGTTTGCCCTATTAAATATTGTGAGTTTATTAGGGTTATTATGATTTTCACAGGATTCTGAAATATTATTAGGTCTAGACCTACATAATGCTATAGGATTTTCCCAAGCATGTTTGTTAGGGATTGGTGTGCTAGTGGATGGTAGTGATTCCTGATCAAGATGATCAAATCTCTTGGAGAGATTTTGTGAGATATCTTTAAGCTTTTGACTCCTTCCATTGAGGGAGTCCTGAGTTCTTTCTTTAGGTCTGAATTTTCATTATCTAATATATATAATTCTTTTTTCTTTCTTATATAATTTATCTCTCAGATCATAGTTAACTGAGTACTGGTTATCTTTCCAAAGTGTTTCTAGTTCTGTTCTGATTATTTTAAGTTCCTTTTGGTTGTTAATAAAGTCTTGACAGAATTCTTTAAAGCAATCTTTAAAATCTCTTGATAAAAAGTCAAAGTCATCAAAGATTGTTACCTCATTCTCATCAGAGGAGTCTTCCAGAGCCATTAAGAAGGCTTCTTCTGGTCCACAATCTTCATCATCATCAGATGAGGAGGAGCTTGATTCAGAGTCTGAATCACTCCAGGTTTCAGCTATGAAGCCTTCCCTCCATTCTTATCCTTCCTCCAGAAGGATTTCTTCTTGTGCTCCTTCCTCTACTTATTTTTCTTGTTTTTTTTCCTAAGGACACTCAGTGTAAAAGTGTCCTGGTTTTCTGCAAGAAAAACAAATAATCTCCTGTTTAGGAGTTTTGTCATACCTTGGCTTGGTTGAACTCCTCTCTTTCCTTCTGGAGTCCACTATCCTGACCCACCTCTTGAATATTTTATCCAAGATATTGTACATCTCTTCTTCAGTGGTAGAGGACTCTGCTTCATCAGTCTTCAATGCAAGAGTCCTTTCTTTAGGAGTAAAAAAATTTCTCCTAGGCTTCTGACTCAGCCCTGCTCTTTAGTTGAATCTCATAGGACTTAAGCTTTCCCAGCAGAGCATCAATTGTTATCTCTCTGAGGCATCTAAAATCTCTAATAGCCCAGATTCTAGAGTCCCATGTGCTTGGGAAGCATATGAAGAGCTTGTCATTAATTTCTGTCAGAGAAATTTCTTTGTCAAGCCCTGTCAGCTCATTTATGATGAGGTTGAATCTAACATACATTTCTGTTATGCTTTCATCAGCCTTTTTTTGAAGTTCTCATATTGGGATATGAGAAGTCACTTTTTGTCTTTTCTCTTATCAGAGCTGCCTTCAACTAATCTGGAAAGAGACTCATAGATTCCTTTGGCTGAGTTGCAATCAACAAATTCTTGAAAAATGTCATCTGATATAGTTGAGACTAGGATGTTCATGGCCTTGGCATCACATGCCTTGACCTTCTTCTCAGTATCAGTCCACTCTGCTCTGGGGACTAAGGTTTGAGTGACTTTTCCACTAGCATCTTTCCTTACTGGAGTTGGGGGACCTGTAAGGATGACATTGAAAATTTCTTCATCAATGGAGTTCATGTAGAGTTTTATTCTGGCCTACCATAGTGTAAACTTATTCAGATTACACACTGGAAGTCTTGTTGATGCATAATCCTTAGAACTCATTTTATTTAAAAATTGTTTTAATTAATTTTAAAATAGATAAATGAGAGTAGGAGATCTTTTGATCAAGGTGCTAACCTTTTAATGATCAACCTCTCTATGATACCAATTGAAAGTGTACAGTGTGCCTCAGACTATACTCTAGAGGGGGGGTGAATAGATTTTCTATCCTATTTGTGCACACACACAAGATTTTTAGAGAGATTCCCCAAAATATGGGTAGTCCTCTCTTCTACCACGTGGTAGGAATGCACAACCTGTGCCTAAGTAGTTTGATAAGGAGACTCTTAGAACCAACGATCTTTTGATAAGGAGATCTTGAACCAATCAGATATTTTGATAAGGAGATCTTGAACCACTCAGACCTTTTGATAAGGAGATCTTAACCACTCAGATCTTTTGATAAGGAGATCTTGAACCACTCAGATCTTTTGATAAGGAGATCTTGAACCATTGAATCCTTTTGAAGAGGGATTCTTAAAACTCTTTTACAGTTGAAGAAATTGAAAGAAGAAAGAAGATGGAGAAGAAGAATTCTATTCTCTGAATTCTGTAGAAGCTTTCAGCTTATATTTTTCCCTTCAATGGATATGCTAATGATGAACCCTTGCTTATGATTGTGATGATTTGCAAGGGTTATATTCTTCAGATCCTTTTGTATATCTTCTGCTTGCTATTTGGCTGCTATATAATGTTGATGAAAGAGCAGCCTTCTGTTTTTCTGTTCTGAAAGAGAGCACTTCTTTTGTTTTTCTCTTTTTAGGGTTCCAGGAGGAGGAAAAAGAAGTGGGAACCCTAATCGACAAGCTGTTGCAGATTGTGATGAATGCTCTTCTATTTTCCTCTCTTTTCAGCCTTCTTATTTTCCATCGTTGAATATTAATTTCTTTCTTATTTTGGACAGACCTGAGAAGGTATTCTTATTGGATACTTGATTTATTTTCTTCTATTGTTCCCGAACCGTCTTTCATAATCTATTCCATTCCAAGAATGCTTTTCCTCTTCTGTAATACTTCTTTCCTTTATTGGCAACAAATTAGCCCTTGGACAACTTTCTTTAGTGTGGTGGACCTTCTGAAAAGGTATTAGAAAGACAGCTAGAAATAATTCATTTTTTTGACTGTATTCGACGCTGCGTCGACTTCATCTTCCTTCATGTTGACGCACCTCTGAGTTCTTATAAACATAGATTTGAATTGCTCCTTAGCTCTGGTTGAACTCAGATGTCGACGTTGCGTCGATTACTTATCGACGTAATCGTCGAATTGAAGACTTGGACTTGACCTTCATCTTCTCCGTCGAGTTGAAGTCAACATGAAGGAACATCGACTTCAACTCGACGGAGAAGATTGAGTTGCTTGGACTTTTAGTCTGAGTTGCGTCGACATCAAGTCGAAGTTGCGTCGACTTATATTCGACACAAGTATTAATTTAACTAAGATTGTGCTTGTCCTTACCTGGTCTTCACACTCTAAGGTGAGTGAGACATCCTAAGACATCTAATGACCAAATTACCCTTACTATACAATGGGTAATTAACTTAGAAGGTAAAATCACTTATAGTTAATTTGTTATGTTAAATCAAAGGAGTTTTTCCCAACACCAATTATGTTGTGTCCTTGAGGTTTTTGCACCAACTTCCGTACCCTGCACCTTTTGAATTGTAGAAGCTCTTCTTGCATTGCTTGAATCCAGAATGTATCTTTATTAGCTTCTTCAAACTTCCTGGGCTCCATTTGAGATAAAAAGCTATGGAATAGAGCTTCATTGTGAGCCCTGCTTCTGGTGATCACCCCTTGGTTCTCATATCCAATTATCTGGTTTCTTGGATGATCCTTAAGATTCTTGGTTACTGCAGGCAATCTGTCATCATTCTGCAGCTCTTCTTCTGGAGTAGTAGGTTCTTCAGCATCCTGCTCATCTTCAAGAAAAACACACTATGAATTACTTCTGCTGGTGCTGGGTATGTCTTGGATAGACATTTCTTGTATCTTCTGTTCATTATCTGTCAAAATAGAAGAACTGGACCAGCCCTTATAAAGTAGGCTGGTCTCATCAAATACAACATGCATAGACTCTTCTACAACTTGAGTCTTCTTGTTGAATACTCTATATGCTCAACTATGTGAGCTATATTCAACAAGAACCCCAACATTGCATTTTTCTGCAAACTTTGATAGTTGGGATTTTCCATTATTTAAAATATAACATTTGCAACCATAGATTCTAAAGTATGAAATTGTTGGTTGTTTACCTTTCAGAATCTCATAGGGGGTTATTCCAAGGGCCTTATTGATGGAAACTCTATTGAGAACATAACAAGCAGTATTGACTGCCTCGGCCCAGAAATATTCTGGAAGTGAGGAGTCACTAAGCAATGTTCTACCAGATTCTATCAAGGTCCTATTCCTCCTCTCAGCCACACCATTTTGCTATGGAGTCCTTGGGGAGGAAAACTCTTGGGTGATACCAAATTCTTGACAAAACTTTATCATGGCCCCAGATTGAAATTCTGTACCATGGTCAGTTCTAGTTATGACCACAGTACATTATAGTTCATTCTGGATTGCCTTGACATGGTTTATGAAGATATCTAAGGTATCGGATTTCTTCTTATGGAAGAATACCCATGTGTATTTTGAGTGATCATCTACAATCACTAAGGTATATAACTTCCCACCTAGGCTCTGAATGGGCAAAGGACCAAATAAGTCCATATGCAATAAATATAGACATCTTTCAGTGTCTTTGGAGCCAATACATTTTAAGGTAGCCCTAGTTTGCTTGCCCAATAGGCATTCATGACAGGGACCACTTTTAATACATTTCAAATTTGGACTATTCCTAACAAGATTTTTAGAAAATAGTCTTTACATTGTCTTGTAGTTAATGTGAGCAATTATCTTGTCCCATCGAACACAAAGAGATTCACTTTCATTAGCCACAAGACATATAAGAGATAGAGAATTATTGCAAATAAAATCTAAGCAATAAACATTCCCACTCCTAGTGCCTGAGAGAATGATCTCTAAGTCAATTATCTTTTTGATCAAGCACTTATCATTGTGTAATTCAATGACAGAGCCCAAGTCACATAGTTGACTTATGCTTACAAGGTTGTGTTGCAACCCTTCAACAAAAGCTACCCTTGTTATGGAGACT
Organism: Dactylorhiza incarnata; assembly: GCA_033032865.1. NCBI lineage: Eukaryota > Viridiplantae > Streptophyta > Magnoliopsida > Asparagales > Orchidaceae > Dactylorhiza > Dactylorhiza incarnata. The sequence goes on along the minus strand of JAWHQI010000218.1, from coordinate 3,983,394 downwards.
ATGCCATTTGTGATCATACCATATCCTTTGGGGAATCCTTTTTCAGAACCTCCAAAGATAACTTTTGGTCTATTCTTCACAGGAGTGTAATCCTGCAGAAGACTCCGTAAACATGTCATGTGCCTTGAGCACCCACTATCCAAGTACCATATCTCCCTTAGGCTGGTACTTGAACTATCCTGCAAAATGCAATTCATTTTCCCTTTGGAGCCCAATTGTTTTTGGGTCCTAGGTTTCTGTTAGCATAAACAACCACTCTTTCACTCACTGCAACCTTTGCAGGAAAGCTCCTCTTTGCATTAGGAACACTAGTGGTGTGCCAACAATCTATGGCAAAGTGTCCTACTTTACCACAACACCAACATTCATGGATATTGTACCTACTTTTCTGAACACTCTTTGAGGTGGAAGGAGCATTAGAATGCTTGTGTTCAGGGAAGAAGGCAGCAACATTCTTCCCATTCCTGTAAGAAATAACATGGTTGGTTGACTGTCTATAGTTAGTCTTAGCAGATTTTTTTGAATGACATCAGCTGGTCTTAGCTTGCCAGCCAAGCAAGAGATGATGGCATTAGAAACAGTGTTGTTAGACTTGATAATAGGCTTGACAACAGCCATGTGTTTTGCTGGGTGGGATTTGGAAGAACCAGCTTCCTTATCCTTGAATGAAGGGGCTGAAATACCAAATACAAATTGTCCAGGATGGGCCATTTGAATTTCTTCATGGGGAGCTTTCAAAGCACTAATCCCCATGTCCTTTCTTCTGCTATAGTAAGGAGTATTTTTCTTCTTATAGGAACTTCCATTCATCCTGTGACCATACATGCTATCCTGGTCATACCTGTTGGAGGGAAGAAACACCTTTTGAAAGGTGGTATGAGGCTTAGCTTTAGCCTGGCCCTTTCCTCCATTCTCAGCACCTACTGCCACTTTATTGAAACATAGCCCTCTCCTATTAGTTTGGGAGGAGAAGGTGTCAATAATGGGCAGTATGGATTTGGGTTTGGAGAATTAAGCCACCAAGCTCTTCTCTTTGAGAAGCTTCTCCTTAAGGTCCTTAATGACCTTGTTCTTTTGGCGAATGGTGCTTAATTGGAATATTGTAATTCCCTTCAGCTATCTTATTTCTATACTCTTCTGAGCCACCTGGGTAGATTACCCAGTGCAATCATGCTTTGCCTACTGAAGGGAAGTAATCTCTAGAGCTTGCCTCTTGGCTTGCTTCTTGCTCTTTTTCAGAGCTTCCAAAAGAGCACCATACTTGTCAATCAATTGATTGACATCCACTTAAGATTCGGAACCACTCTCATCATTAGATGAGCATGTTTCAGATTCTAGTACTGACTCAAAATCAGAAGAGGGAAGGAGAGGAGTTAATACCTTATCACGATTATCCTGACTTTCTTCATAATCAGACATGGCCATTAAGCCATAACATTTATCTTCATCTTCATCCTCCTCATTGTCACTTTCTTAATGTGATAGAGGAGCCTTGATGCCAACCTTAGCAGCTAGAAAATCTTCATCTTCTTCAGCTGCAAATAGCCCAATATAGGCTTCTTCTTCTTCTGAGGATGAAGACTCAGGGTCACTCCAGCTTTTCTCAGTCTTTGCAAGAAAGGATTTTTCACCTTTCCTTCCCTTCCGTTGATGAGGCTTCTTATCACCTCTTTCCTTTCTCTTGACTGGACAGTCAGTTATGACATTTCCAAGCTTGCTGCAGCAATAACATATAAAATTATTTGAAATAGGTTTAACATGTTTAGGGTCATACCTGTCACCCTTAGGGTGCTGCCTTTCTGATCTGCTATGTTCCTTTTTGGGATGTGAGGAGGAGGAAGGTTTGTTCTTCCACTGCTTCCTCCTCATAAGCTTCTTGAACTACCTTGAGAAGGTAGCAAACTCCTCATCTGATGAGTTGCTGTCAGATGTGTTGGGCTAATAATTTTGTGAGTCAACAGCCCTTCATTGTGGAGAAGGCATTCTTCATTTGCTCTTTCTTAGAGCTCTTAGCTTTGAGAGATACAACTCTCTCCCTTGTATGAGGCCTGGTGGATGTGTCCACCTCCTTCCTTGCAGACAGCTACATCTCAGAGGAGAGCAGCTTTCCAAACAGTGTATGGGGGGGTGTCTCACCCAGCTTTGCCACTTCTCTGATGGCACAGATCTTTGTATCCCAATCTCTAGTTAGAGATCTTTGGAATTTGTCATTCAACTCATAATTGCTGAAGACCCTTCCATAGGTCCTCAGCTCATTCACCACCATGATGAACCTTTCATAGCAATCAGCTATGCATTCCAGGCTATGTTGCCTGAAGGCTTCATATTCTTGGTTAAGGTGGGATTTCCTATCATCCCTTACCTCTTCAGTACCTTCCATATACACAATAAGTGTATCCCACATATCCTTGGCTTTCTCACAGCGCACCAAGTTATGGAAGGTGGGAATCATCAATTGTATTTACTATTATGTTTTGTGCTCTCTTGTCCATGGTAGCATGTTCAATTTCATCCTTAGTCATTTTAGCATATGACTTGACCACTTGCCTTGTAGGATCTATAGTGGAGGGCTTTGTGGTGACAAAAGGACCCTCCTTGACAGTTATATATATATCCTAGGGTCTGAGGCTTCCATGAATAGCCTTACCCTTTGCTTCCATATACCAAAAGTCTCCTTTTTGCATATGGGCAACTTCATAGATCCCATCTCCTTCTGACCTCCATTGGCATCCATTGGATTCAGACTTGACTACTTCTTGTAGGACCTGGTCAGACAATTAAGTCCATATTGACCAACCTGCCTCTGATACCACTTTATAGTTTATTAGGTAGTAGTCTAATTCACCTAGAGGGGGGTGAATAGGTCTCGTTGAATTTTCTTAGATGTTGCTAGCAGTTGTTAGAAATTATGTAAGGCAAATGTACAACACAGGAAACACACAGCTGTTTATAGTGGTTCCCCAAGATAGTGTGTCTATGGGTAGTCCACTTTCCCTCTACACCTTTCTAACAGTGTGTTAGATAAGACAACCTCCTCCAAATCTCAGCTCCAAGAGCTTACAACATATATCCCTCAGGATCTCTTAGGTTTGCTCCAAACCCTAACTCAAGCACAACAACCCTACCTCTCAGAGTTCTCCAACTCCTACACTTCAGAAATCCTCCTGATTTCCTACCTCAGGCCTATCAAGAAGCCTTACCTCAGATTTCCATAGAGATCCTACACCTCAAGATGGGAGTACAACTCTACAAGCTCAGGCTCAACAGCCCTACACACTCAGGCTCAATAGCCCTACAAAATCATGCACAAGGCCCTACACACTCAGAAGAATAATGTTCTTACAGAGGTTATAATGTTTACTTACAATAGAGGACTGTTAAGATGTATTCTTCAGTGCTAGTCTTCTATTGTTGATGTACAGCAAATGCTATCTTGGAGCAGGGCTGAATAGTAGTAGCTTTAGACCTTGCTTCTATCTAATCTTCTTCAGATCTACTTGTTCTTCTGGATTGAATATGGAAGAACAAACTTATCTCAGTTGATTGCTCGTAGCTTTAGGAAGCAGTCTGAGATAACTGTGGAAGCCGTCAATAGCACAGTCGTTTGCTTTTTGGATTATGTTCCACACCTTCTATAATAACCTAACATCTTCTTTTATACTCCCTCCAAACTGCAACAGATCTGAAGAGGACCGTAACACGACATAGACAGAAATAGAAAATGTTATCTTTGCTTTCCACCTACTTGCACCAAAAGTAGATCCCGCCAGTTGTTTATTCAAATATGAATCTATCTCAGCGGTTGGGCTAAGACAGGCTTCAGTCTCAGTGGCTAAGCTATCTTCATCTCAGCGGATATACTGAGACAGTTAGTCTTCTTAGCGGTTTCTATCTAAATGCAGCTCAGCTGAGACAGACTCCTTCTCAGCGTCTCTGGTTGCGTCTCATCGGTTCAACGAAGACCAAGTTGTCGTCTCAGTGGTTATGACAGTAAGACCACAGAACTATTCCATTGTTTGGAATAATCTAACCCTGCATATACATGTTGTAAAATAGGGTTTATCAAATACAATATGTACTTAGCATTGAGTTTGAAGCCTTTTCAAATCTAGGGAACTTTGAGGGCAATATTCCCAACATATAATTTGCTTCGAGATGAAGGAGATGGAGGCCAGTGTTTATGACATACCCATAGTTTGAGGTACGACCTTTATGAGTTCACATTCATGCCATTTGGGCTCACAAATGCTCCCTCCGTATTTATGAGCTTGATGAATGGAGTATTGGAACCATACCTGGATGTGTTCGTCATTGTGTTTATTGATGATATTTTGGTCTACTCAAAGACCAAGGATATCCATACCCATCATGAAAGAGATCCCTCTGGTCAAAGTGATTTGGTCCAACCATGGAATTGAGGAGCACACTTGGGAATCCCTGGACCTTATGCAACAACGGTACCCAGAAATGGTCACCTTTGGTATAACCTAAACCAGCTAAAAATGCTTTCTTTCGCTTTGTATAGACACCCATAGACCCAAACCTAAATTCGGGGATGAAATTATTTTTTTGTTTATTGTGATTTGTAACATACCCTTCCCTTCTAGACCCATTAGGGTAATATAGGCCATGGTGCCATGGCCAGAGTAGGGTGAAAGGCCTAGAACCCAATAGACTTGGTAAACCCACCTTATGGACCCAAGTCAAACTAAGTCAGCATAGCCTAGGTCACCATAATTGAATCCATAATGACCCAATTGAACTCACCTCACCCCAACGATTACAAAGATAAGTCATTAGAGTCATGACCAACATCAATGGGGAACCTAATTCCATAGATTGACCAAAGTCGTCTCTAGATCAACATAGCTCAAATTGACTTAAGTTGGCTAAATTGACCTCCCAATGACCCACTACGACCTAACTCACTTTGGGTGGTGACATAGGACCCATGCCCATCTTATGGGCGCAACCACCTCGTCAGTTGATCATGTCAACACCAAGGTCAACCAGGGTCAAAATTGACCTAATTAGAGAAATTAAGTTGGTTATCCCAATTCTCAATGGGCCAAAAGCTCCACCCATGGCCCATCCTGCACCCCAACACATAAATTACCACCATAAACCTAGAAAATGGTGTCATGGACACATGAAGGAGGGCAAAATAAGAAAATCCATGATCACCATATGGGACAAAGAGGAAAAGAGGGAATGGAGGCCACTTGGCCCTCCATTCCTTTTCCCAATCTCATCTCTTAACTCCTCACAGCTAGACAGTCGAAACTGTAGGAGAATGGGTGCCAAATGGCAATTAGGAGGGTCTTCCTAAGCATGTCTGACCACCTCCATCATGGCTTTCTATATACAACCACCCACAACCCTTTTTGAGCTTCTTATCATCTTCCTCGTTTACTAAGGAGTCGAGCAAGCCCTCTGGTCGAAGACTTAGATCTCTGGAGCTCAGTTTGGAGCAAGGTTGCCGGAATCTGCCACCACCATGCCTCCCCGGTGAATCACCAGGGCTCGAGCACGATCTCAGGTGTGTTTCTGCTCTTCTCCCTTAGTCCTAGCTTCCTATCACATTTCCATGATGATTCAAGCTCAATTGAGCTCACCAAATCGGTTGAAAATATGATTTTCGGCCACACCAAAATTCTGTTTTCCGGCCACCTCTGGTCGCCGGACCACCACACCTCGATAGCCCTCACCTCAACGAAGGTGGTGGTGGCAGTGGTTGGCCGGGAAGATGCTCGGGTGGCCGGGAAATCACCTTCCAAGAAGCTCCGGGATGGGAGGATCGTGGCCATTACTGGAGGTTGAAGATGACGGAGGAGCATTTGATCTGCACCAAGATTTGTGCAGATCACGCTATACGCAGCTCTGGCCTTATATTAATAGGAGTTGACTTTATCAAACTTAAGCCAGACACTTCAAGCCCAAATTTTAGCTAGTTCTGGCTAAATCCAGACCAGGGCTTCAACATTAATGTTGTAGCCCTTGGTGAGGGCTTTCCGAATTGTACATGATCTCCCTCTGAGGTGTCCTGTACTTCCCACAATCCCGATTCAAAGTTTGGATGTTGTTAAGACAATGAAATTGCTTTAATTGTAATATCTCTCAAATTTTTTCTTGCATGTCTATGAAATTTGGACCCAAAGTGTGTCATGATGTTATGCACCATATCTGTGAATTTTAGTTTTTTTGGAAATAATGTTCCTAAAGTTTTTGTGGAAATTTTGAGGTGTGGCACAAATGATATAAATGAAATTTTTATACCTTAAGTGATGTGAAAAATACCAAATCTGTGGTGACCTGTTCTTTAGTTCATTTTACATCTATGTTATAAATTTAAGTCATTTGGAGCTTGGCATGATGGTCTATCCCACATGCATGTAAATGTGATGAATGGGTAGTTGGTGTGCATATAACATATGTATGTATTTTTGTGATATTTTCACAAATGGCTTGATCAATGTTAATGATATTTGGACCATGAACATGAAGTACATACAAATGATGCCCAATTATTCCAAGTAATTTTCCAGAGGATTATCATGATTTAAAATACTGTTTAACAAAGATTGACAATTTTCCATTAATTTTATATCCATAATATTTCATAAATTCTCAAGGGTGATAATTCAACATTTACACATGAACTATATAACATATTCTTCCAAAAAATCCAAGTAAATTTCTAGAGATAAATATTACTCTAACAAGTGACTAGCCAGAATTTTGGAATTTTCCAGATTAATCTATCCATGATTATTTCCTAAATTCAAATGTGAGGTAAATCCAAATAAATACAATAATTAGAGAAAATGATGCTCAATAAATTTCCAGAGGTGTGTTATTACCTAATAACACATTTGACAGAGTTTTGGACTTTTCCTAAATGATTTGGTCATAAATATTTCATAATTTAAATGTGTGACATATTAAATATTTGCTTAAACCATAAGAAATTATATTCCAAAAATTTCCATTCTTCTAGAGGTGATATATATTATCATAACACATGCATGTCCAAAGTTTCATTGGTATGCTATAAGTACTTTGGAAAAAATAAACCAAATATAGTTTTGTACTAAATGCACATCATTACTAAACCTACAAGGTTCATGCAAATGAAATACACCCACATGTAGAAATCCAAATGGTCCGCAGTATTGACCAATGGAATATGATGACAGCTAAAATTTTACCTAAATCATAGAGAATTGTACTCCAAAAATTCTGATTTTTGAATGGGAACTCTATCTAGGGACCACCATGCATGGAAAAAATAGCAAACCCATGCCTTTAGCCAATAGTTAGGAATTAACAATTTAAGGTCTAGGTCACCTTTAGGAAACCTCCTAGAAAAATAGAGATTCTGGGGGCTTTAGGGAACCAAATGAGGTGATTTAAAATTCCTTGGAAACTAAAGACAAATGGCAATAGATTTGATGTTCATCACTAGTCCTATATCTGCCTCTAAGGGGCCTTAAATCAAGCATTAACATGTTGCAATAAGTGTGACAGAAATGTTGATAATGCTATTGTTTATAAAAATAAATATATCACGAATCTTGAAGCAGATCCAATGAATTATGGGTCATCTTCTTCATCTAGCCAATGTGTAAGGGGATTTTGAACTTGTTTAGGCCATTTCTCCCTTTAGAGTCCATCTTTCTTCACGAAATTAATTCTTATAGCTTCGTTTTGAGGCAAGTAATCGATTGGAACTAGAATTATGACGAACCATGGCGTAAGTTCCAATTTCTAGCATGAGCATTTTCTCCCATTCAGACAAGGATTTTTGAAATCAAAACAGCAATTGAGGCTAACATATAGGGAGGGGATGGGAGGGGAGGAGAAACAAAGATGATTTGGGTCTTGTCAACGCGTATTCCTCCGGTGTGCCATGGATTTTGCTTTCCCCGGTAAGCTTGCTTGATCAATGGATTCAACACCAATTCTTCTACTCCAAGATAGCTGCTCGACTCATCAAGGTCCTTAGAAGCTAATGGTGAAGTCAATTTGGGTTGAGGGTGGCAGTATAATGGATTGTTATGAAGGGGTGGTAGACCAAGTATGTTTTGCTCCTCCTAGCTACCTTGTGTCATCCCTCCAGCACCAAAACGGCTATGGATTAACAGAGGTGTTCAGTTATGGGCTTCGAAAGAGGAGAGGAGGGCTAAGTTCCTTCAATCCATAAAATCCTCTTTTGTCTCTGTGAGAATTTGAAAATAACAGGAATTTTTATTTCCAAAAAACGGAGTATTACAAGAGTATTGCCTCCTTTATATAGACTAGGAGGGAAACAGTAAAATATAAATATACGATGTGGGACTAAATACAAATACACAATACTCAAGTGAGCTGGGCGGTCAGGGCGATCAGCAATATTGAGACCGCAGCGACCTCTGCGATCTGGAGTGAGATTCGGCGGTCACACGACAGGAGAAAGGTCGTGTGACAGAGGAGACCGTCGGACATTTAGATCGTTGTGGTGAACACTCCCCCATAATCTAGAGACCGGGAGGGCCAGACCGCTTCTCTTCATAAGACGCGCTCTGGTATATCCGAGATAAATCGGCAGTCTGGAACATGGAGACCGTTGATACCGCTGGCTCTACACCGCTTGGAGAGACGGAATGATGCTGACCTTTATGAGACGCGATCTCGCATGCTTGAGGAGAACTGGCGGTCTGATTCTGGGAGACCGCACAGACCGCGGTTATCAAACAGTTGTCTGATAGGGCTGGAGATCGTCGACCTTTATCTTTCACAATCTCGCATATCTGAGGAGCAGCAGTCTGATTCTGAGAGACCACACAGACCGCTGGCTTCAGATCGCGCGGCTTCAAACCTTCGAGACCGCTTGGCTTCAACACTCCCCTGCAAGCTGGAGCACATATATCAATCATGCCTAGCTTGTTACACACATCGGAGAAGGATGAAGATATAGGTTTGGTGAAGATATCAGCCAGCTCTTTATCCGAAGTAACGAAGGGAGTGCATATTTGTTTCTTCAAGATTTCTTCCCTGATGAAATGACAGTCCACTTCAAGGTGTTTGGTTCTCTCATGAAAGACTGGGTTCTGAGATATATAGATTGCAGCTTTGTTGTCACAGAACATTGGTAATGGATGATTGTAAACTTCTCCTAAGTCAAGAAGGAGAGTTCGTAACCACTTTAACTCGCATGTAGTTTCGGGCATGCTCCTGTACTCGGCCTCAGCACTTGATCTGGAAACTACTGCTTGTTTCTTGCTCTTCCAGCTTACCAGATTTCCTCCCACGAAGGTACAGAACCCATATGTGGATTTCCTGTCCCCTTTATCATCAGCGTAGCTAGCATCTGAGTAGGCTTCTATCTTGAGATGATTGTTCCTTTGGAACAGGAGTCCCTTCCCTGGAGATCCCTTAACGTATTCTAATATTTTTAAAGCAGCTTGAAGATGACATTCCTTCGGAGCTTGCATGAATTGGCTGACCTTTCCAACAGCATAGCAGATATCAGGTCTTGTTACAGTTAGGTAGATGAGCTTGCCTACAAGACGACGATATCTAGTGCTATCAAGTAGAGGAGGAGAGTTATCAGTCCAGAGTTTGTCGTCTCTAATTGCCATTGGATACTTAGCAGGTTTAGAACCCAGAAGACATGTTTCCTTTAGAAGGTCAATAACATACTTCCGTTGTGAGAGAACAATGGAGCTATGCTTCCTTGAGATTTCAATGCCCAGAAAGTACTTGGGAGTCTCCATATCTTTGGTCACAAAGTGTTGGAGAAGATGTTTCTTTGTAAGGGAGACACCTTCGACGTCATCACCGGTGAGAAGGATGTCATCAACGTATACAGCCAGAACAACCATTCCACGAGATGTCTTGCGAATGAAGAGAGAGTGATCCGCAGAACTACGGACAAATCCAATGATCTTGATAACTTCGTTAAATTTTTCGAACCAGGCGCGAGGACTTTGCTTAAGACCATAGATGGCCTTCTTTAGCTTACATACACGAGTCTCCCCCGGAGCAACATACCCTGGAGGTTGCTCCATGAAAACAACCTCTTGAAGGTCACCGTAGAGAAAAGCATTCTTGACATCCAATTGAGAGAGTTGCCAACCTTTGTTGACGGCCACAGAGAAGAGGACCCTGATGGTCGTAAGACGAGCAACAGGTGAGAAAGTGTCAAAGAAGTCTACTCCATATGTCTGAGTAAATCCTTTGGCAACCAAGCGAGCTTTGTAGCGGTCAACAGAGCCATCAGCATGATATTTTATCACAAAGGTGGAGGAACAAGAGTCCAAGTGCCACGGTCCTGAAGGGTGGAGATTTCATCATCCATGGCAGCCTTCCACTGTGGGATGGCAAGAGCTTCCTGATAACTTGTTGGGGTGGCTGTATCTGCAATAGCAATAGCAAATGCCCTAGCAGAGGGGGTAAGTTGAGCATAAGTTACAACATCGTGAATAGAATGTTGCGTACATGAGCGAACTACCTTTCGAAGAGCAATAGGAAGGTCTTCAGTGGTGATTGTATCTACAGGAGAGTCATCATCGGAAGAAGATAGTGCTGGCCCAAGAGTTGGGAGAGAAGGCCCTGGAGTAGGAGGACAGGTGGAAGGAGATGCTGGAGGTGATGGAAGGAAAGGAAGAGGATGAGTAGATGGGAGAGTAGGTGGTGGTGGTGGTGGAGAGTAAATCAGCGGTGTTGTCAGACTAGGCGTAGGAGGCAGCGAGGTGGAAGAGGTAGAAAAGTATGGAACATTTTCAAAGAAGGTGACATCAGCGGAAACATATTGTTTGCGAAGAAGGGGATCATAGCACTGGTACCCTTTCTGAGTTGGATAATAACCAACAAAGATGCATTTAACTGCCCGAGGAGAGAGTTTGTCGCGACCTGGGGAAGGAATGTGGACAAACGCAGTACAACCGAACACCTTGAGAGCTAAGGAGAAGGGTTGTGAAGTGGGATAGAGTATAGAGAAGGGGGTGGAGCCTTGAAGAAGGATGGAGGGAATGCGGTTAATGAGATAGCAGGAGATGAGGATGGCATGACCCCAATAGGTTTTGGGCATATTCATCTGGAAGAGTAAGGTGCGAGCCATGTCGAGGAGGTGTCGATTCTTACGTTCCGCTATCCCATTTTGTTGAGAAGTATAAGGACAACTAGTCTGATGTATAAGACCATGGTTCATGCAAAACTCAGAAAATTGATGAGAAACATACTCTTTAGCATTATCAGTGCGAATAGCCTTGATAGATACTCCAAACTGAGTGGAAATTTCATTATAGAAAGTTTTAAAAATAGAAAAAAGTTCTGAGCGTTCTTTTAACAGATACACCCAAGTACATCGAGAGAAGTCATCAATAAAAGTAACAAAATACAAACTACTCCCACCAACAGTCTTGGTAGGAGAAGGACCCCAGATGTCCGAGTGGAGGAGATCAAAGGGACGAGTCGAGCTACGTCCATGTTTGGCAGGATAGGAAGCCCGATGGTGCTTTCCTAGTTGACAAGCTTCACAGTTGAGAGGAGAGGTATCTCTGGTGAGGTGAGGTAGAAGTTGATACAGCAGCCGAGGTGGAGGATGAACAAGACGGAGGTGCCATTGATGGAGAGAATCTGAGATGGTAGAGGCAGAGTGAGCAGCAAGAACGTCAAGGAAGTAGAGGCCTCCACTCTCAGTCGCAGTAGCAACTATCTCCTTCGTATGAAGATCCTAAAAATAACAGTTAGTCGAATAAACATAATAGAGCATTGTAATTGTTGAGAGAGAGTCTTGACTGATAGTAAGTTGCATGGAAAATTAGGCACATAAAGAGTGTTCTGAATAGAGATAGTCGGAGTGACTTGAACTATGCCAGTCCCACACACATGTGAGGGGGAACCATCAGCGGTGAGAACCGGAGGTAAATTCTTGTGCTCTAGTAATTGGGAGAAAAGGTGAGGGTTCTCTGTCATATGATTTGTTGCACCAGAATCAATAAGCCATTTACCTTCAGTAACAACGTGCACGCTACCTGAGGAGGTAGCAACAGAAGCAGACGGTGATCTAATATCCGGTGAAGAGGCAGCAGCCAGAGGGCGAAGGTGAGGATGCTTGAGATAGCAATGATCAAGATCAATTGGGTGACCCCTCCGACCACAATGAGAACAGATGTGTCGCGGAGGTCCACGACCACCAAGAGAACTACCACGGCCACCAGGGTGACCACGTTCAGCCCGGTGAGCAAAGTTCTCTAGAGGAGGAGGGGAAGACAACAAGGGTCGTTGGAGAAGGGAGGTAACAGCAGAGACCCGAGCAGCGGTGGCATCAAGAGTTGGAGATTCAGCTTCTCCAAGGATTTGTTGTCGTATCATATCATAAGACTCCGGAAGACGGAGAAGGTAACACACAACCAGGAGCTCTTGGAAGTGTTTATATTGTTTAGTGAGATCAGCAGAGAAGGGGCGATGTTGAAGGAGTTCAGCCCCAAGGGCCTGAACTGCTTGATATGCTGTGGTGGGATCCATGGTTGGGCGGGCAAAGAGATCAGCATACAAGGTATAAATGCGGGAGGTTTTGGCGCCTTTGGAGTAAAGGGCCGCAAGATGCTGCCATGCTGCCTTGACTGTCTCATCATGACGAATGATAGGAAGACACTCATCAGAGAGACTATTAGCAAGCTAGGTGCGGACCAGAGCATCGCTAGCATCCCAATCATCAAAGGTAGCAGATCCTGTGGGAGGGGGATCATCGGTGAGATGGTGGCGTTTGCATTGAGAGCGTAAGAGAAAGGTGAAGGAGACACTCCAATCAGGATAATTAGCTCTAGTGAGCTTGGATGTGGTGCCAAGGTTGCCCGAGGAAGAGGTAGAAATAGCCACAGGAGTGGGCGGGGGTGGAGGGGGGTGGGGTAGCATTCACAGAAGGGGTACCCATGAGAGAGATCGCGCGGTCTCGCGGATATAAGGGAGATCGCGCGAACTAGAGGAGGAAGAGAGGAGATCGCACAGAATATGCGGTCAGAGGAAGATGAGACTGGTCGAAGAGATCGATCACACTGATACCATGTGAGAATTTGAAAATAACAGGAATTTTTATTTCCAAAAAACTGAGTATTACAAGAGTATTGCCTCCTTTATATAGACTAGGAGGGAAACAGTAAAATACAAATATACGATGTGGGACTAAATACAAATACACACTACTCAAGAGAGCTGGGCGGTCAGGTTGATCAGCAATATTGAGACCGCAGCAACCTCTACGATCTGGAGTGAGATTCGGCGGTCACACGACAGGAGAAAGGTCGTGTGACAGAGGAGACCGTCGGACGATTAGATCGTTGTGGCGAACACTCCCCCATAATGGAGAGACCGGGAGGGCCAGACCGCTTCTCTTCATAAGACGCGCTCTGGTATATCCGAGATAAATCGGCAGTCTGGAACATGGAGACCGCTGAGACCGCTGGCTATAGACCGCTTGGAGAGACGGAATGATGCTGACCTTTATGAGACGCGATCTCGCATGCTTGAGGAGAACTGGTGGTCTGATTCTAGGAGACCGCACAGACCGTGGTTATCAAACAGTTGTCTGATATGGCTGGAGATCGCCGACCTTTATCTTGCACAATCTCGCATATCTGAGGAGCAGCGGTCTGATTCTGAGAGACCGCACAGACCGCTGGTTTCAGATCGCGCGGCTTCAAACCTTCGAGACCGCTTGACTTCAACAGTCTCTTATGAGATTTGGGAGAAATTCCAAATTGCCACTCATGCATGTCTCTCCCTTTTGAAATTAGTGGGCACGAGAGGTAATTAAGTTATAGGCTATAGAATGAGATTGGATGAGAGGTCAAAGCCCATTGAAATTTGGCATGGCTCTCAATTTGTCCTTTATGCCAATATTTTGACCATGGTTGACTTTAGGGTTGACTTCGCCAATTTGATGATTTGACTGGCCCAGCATGTTGGTGGTGAGTCATATGACACCACCCAATGTTGGTTGTGCCCTGGTGGGACCTTGATTGGGCTAATTGGTCCATATGGTGTAATTTGAACTCAGGTTTACCTAAGTTTGACTTAAGTTGACTTTGGTCAAAATTGGGTCAATTTCTTGACCCAATGTTGGTGTTTATGGTCAATTGATCGTCTATTAAGGTTTGGAAGGTAGTGGTGGGATCAATTTGACCATTTAATGTATAATTGAGCCATTTAGGGTTGGATTGGGCTATGTTGACCAAAAGTTGACATTGGTCAATTTCTTGAAATTGCTTGAGCTCCTTGAATTATTTTTGACCTAATGGCCTACCTTAGTGGTTAGGAAGGTATTGATGAAGTCAATTTGAACAATTGAAGTCCAATTGAACCAAATTAGGGCATGTTTACCTATTTTGACTTTGCTCAATTTGGCTAGTTTGGTTGACCAATTCATGTGTTGAATGGTCAACTACCTCCCCCATAGGGTTAGGGATATGGTGATGAAGTCAATTTGTGCTTGTGAGGTTACCTTATCTTATTGAAATCTAGGGTCACCTACTTGCCCTAACTCACATGTCATGTCCTAACACAGACACGGGATCTAGTGGGAATAAGGATGTTACAAATCCCAATAAACAAAAAATAATAATTTTGTCCCCGAAATTTATGTTCGGGTCTACGGGTTTATACACACAATAAAAATAAGAAAATTTACAGTTGGGTTTAGATTGTACCTGAAGCGAAGAGTCCTGGGTATCTTACATTCTTGAGATTCAACGATTCCCATGTATTCTCCTCTTGTCCATGATTGGACCCCAAGACATTGACCAATGGGATCTTCTACTATCGCAAGACTCAGACGTCGGTATCATCGATGCGGACTGGCTCTAGATGAACTGATCGGTCAGATTCTATCAGGACTGAAGTGGAAGTGATATGCTACTTTGGGCGAAGTAAAGCACTCCATAGCGAGGAGACATAAAAATTAATCATGCAAGTTTGCCAACTTTCGTTGCAGTTCCAACCTATAAACCAAGGGGCTGATCCCCTCCAGGATCGTATAAGACCCCATAGATCGAGGGATGAGTTTCTTCTGTCACCGCACCCATGAGACACCATGCACCAGCCGAATCTTCAAGAACACCCAGTCTCCTACCTGAAACTCCACCTTCTGATGCATGGCATCGTAACACTTTGCCTATCTGCTCTGAGCCTCCAGCATCTGATCACGAATCATCTGAACAAGCGCATCCACATCCTCAATGTAGTCTGATCCCAACACCTTCGGTTCTTCATCCTGGACCCAAGATAGCGGTGTCCAACACTTCCTCCCATATAAATCCTCGTAGGGTGCCATGCCAATGCTCTCCTGGAGAATGTTGTTGTAGGAAAACTCAATCAATCGCATCAATCACTCCCCTATCTTTCCTGTATACAAAATGCACAAGCCCATCAGATCCTCCATAGTCCTGTTGGTACGCTTCATCTGTCTATTGGTATATTGATGTAAGGTGGTGTTGAATGTCAATCGAGAACCCAAGTATGCCTGAACTTCCCTCCACTCCCTCGAAATGAACCCACCATCCCAATCTGAAACAGTCATCCTGGGTACACCATGGTACCTAACGAACTACTCCACAAACAACCTCACGAACACACTAATTAGAGTGTCCTTCCTGATTGGGATGAATCTAGCTACCTTGGTCAGTCTATCCACTATCACCCAAGTAGAATCATGCCTGAAGTGGGAATGAGGCAGACCGTACGCAAAATCAATAGAAATATCCTCAAACTTCCACTCTGGCATCGACAATGGTTGTATTGATCCTCTTGGACTCCTACGCTCGGCCTTCACCCGCGAACATGTATCAAAGTGTGTACTCCTCCTAAGTGCCCTCCTCTAGGGCTTGAAAAACTCGTGCCAACACTACACATCCTCCCACACTTTTCCCAGCTCTATAGCCATGATTTTTTTTATCTTCACATACACCCTATTTCTGACCTAGTGGGTACAACATCATGTTCACGGGCTATAGTATTTATCAAATCTATCTTGATTATACTTTGGACTTAGAATCTTATATGAACAACAATCAGTATTCATACGAGATCGAAATATGTATTTGTATTTTTTAGCAAATAAAATCTAGAGTTTTCTTTTAAAATTCATAACTGCTAATGCGATATTGATTTTTCAAATTTTAAGACATCATCATCCATATGTCATTTATTCAAATGCTCTTTTAGAAGTTATATTTACAAATCCTCCAATCAGCCTGTTATTGAACATAAGGTTGATGTCAAATTAACATTTTCAGAGCTAATTATCCAAAAAGGGCTTGATTCTATAAAGTAGGTCTATTTCCAAAACCACAAAATTGATCATGAGTCCATCCTTTCATAAGGAAGATTAAGATTTAACATTTATTCCAATTGTATAGTTCATTTTGATATCATGTGATTTAATTCTCAGATCATCCGAGTCATACCTAATTAGGGTCTCTAGGACTTATAATACCAATGCTTAATTCTTATGCCTTATGGGAGTGATTATACTTCCAAGGTCATGACATGGCATTAATTATTGTCATTCAAAATTCATGAATCTTCTCCTATTGACTTCCAACTTAATTCATGGTCAAGTTCCGTAGTTGTACCATTCAATAGTTATGACAGTAACTCATTCTAACCCACAAATTCCCAAGCAATTTGTCCTCGTGTGAAGATTTAGGCTTGATAACTATATATTTCAAATGTTTCCGAAAAGAATTTGTTTGACCGTTGGCGTTCAACAATTTGCTCTGACGATAATACCAATCAAATCCTTTTGGTCAAGAAGGACGTGAACCTATGACCCACACCTTGAAAGGAATGATAAACTGATTTTTGTCTATATGACACGAGGACTTATATCTATTCAAACTCCTATGTATCCTAGATCCCACATAGACTTGCACTGATTTCACAATTCTTGTCATTTTTCTCTCATGAACATAATTAATCACATTCACCCTATCATGATTCTTATTACTCATTAGGGGCGGGCACAACCACTCCTTACAATGTTGTATTATCTTTTTCATCTATACTAAATTTTGAGAAACTTTTGATGGCTTATACCGGTCTTTGGATTTCAAAGATTGGTTCGAGAGGTGAGTCTGATACTTTCAAATACCTGAATTGTGGTCATATGGTTTTGGAGGTAGCTAGCCTCTCAGGTACCACCGTCGTAGCTATAAAGGCAGTAGATCGGGTCCTCCACTCCTAGCCGGTATGCAGACTAACAATCCTAGACCTTACGTACACCTGTGTACACGTCCTAGGTGGACCTCTTGAGTTTCTGTGTACTCTTGCTGGCTATCCACCAGTCTTTTATGATTAGGTGTGGGTTATTATGGATTGTCCTCCAAACTGTAGTAAAAATAACCCGCTGGCCCTCTAAACAACTGCACATCATCAAAGCCAATGTACTTCCATTTGTATGCCGACTAGGCCAGTACCGAAGACCTACAACTAATATGCACATGCAATGTATCACCTTAACATGATGAGCCTCCAACTCGCAGGACTAACCAGTCCTGACATCACAACCACACCGAGCTTCCAGCTCACAGAATTAACTAGTCCTCCATAACCAACTACATCCCTTAACACAGGATGAGGCTTAACAGTACCATTATTCACCCCTACTTAATCTAATCTTGTTTAGTGTTTAGTTATACTTAGAGACTTACGGTGAATCTTGGACTTCCTGAGGTCTACACGGTGAAGGGCTCGCAGCTGTACTAGGAAGTATGTTGGTTTGAAGCCCAAACTTCCCTTTCTCAAGACATTTAATATTATTGATGGATTGAAAGTGCATAGTTGCTCCACTGAGAATTCACTACAGGGAGGGTGTTGAATAGAAATCTAAAAACTTTTACTAAGATGTTCACAGAAAAATAATTCTAATTTTTAAGCATCCAAGATTCCTACTAGAATTAAATCAATCACAGAAAAATAAAAGTAGACAAGAGACAATCACAGAAAATTGACAACACAGATGGCACAAAAGTTATAGTGGTTCACAAAAATCTGGGTAGTCCACTCTTCTATCACCTTGGTAGGAATACATTATCATAGTACCTGAGTCTTTTGATAAGGAGACTCATAGAACCACTGAGTGTTTTGATAAGGAGACTCTTAGAACCACTGAGTCTTTTGATAAGGAGACTCATAGAACCAGGGACTGAGTCTTTTGATAAGGAGACTCTTAGAACCAGGGACTGAGTCTTTTGATAAGGAGACTCTTAGAACCAAACAAGATCTTTTGATAAGGAGATCTTGAACCAAACTAGATCTTTTGATAAGAAGATTTTGAACCAAGATAGAATCCTTTGAAGAGGGATTCATAAAATTCTTTACTCAGTTTATATAAATGAGAATTAGAAGAAGAATAAGAAGAAGAAGATGATGATGAAGTGTAATCTTCTGATTTGAACCCTCTTTCAGCAGTCATTGAGGATTCTAGGCAGTAAGTGTTCTGGAACCTTTGTAAGATGATGAATCCTTTCTTAGAAGATGATGCAAGGATTATAAGTACTGATCCACCTTTTCAGATTGATCTCTGTATCTTTGATTAGCTTCTTTTACAGAGAGAGGAAGAAGAAGTTTTCTGCAACTTGAGGAAGAAGAACTTCTGTACAGAGATCTGTCATGTAGAGTCATAGAGAGAGAGAGGGAAAGAGATCCGACTGATATCGATCCCTTTTGAATTCTTTGTGTATATAATCTTCTGTCAAATTACTTTCCCTTCTGATCGACTCTTCAATTGGAAAGTATTGAAAGGGAATTGTTGCTTTACATCTATGTTTGTTGACAGCCCGTCAATATCTTTAATATATCTTCCAATTATTTCACCTCTGAGCCTCTAATGCATTTCTTTCTTTATATCTTATTGCGACCCGTTAAGATTAAAATAATTTTAATATCTATATATATTGTTTGTTATAATATTCTGAATCAATTCCAATGAGTATCCATTCTTGGACTATATTTGACATTGCGTCGAATGCCTTCTGACTTCATATCGACAAACCTTCGAATTCCATTAGAAGCTCCATCGAGATCTGCTCCAAAAAACCTTAGCTTTGAATTGAACTCTGTTATCGATGTTTTGTCAATTCGTTATCGATGTATCCGTGGAATTCAACTTCTAGCTTCTGCGTCGAATACAAATCGATGTTGTGTCGATTTCATCTTGAAAGAATGTATGCATCGACATCTATCTTCTGCGTGGATATCTACTCGACAATGCATCGACTACCGAATAAATGATGCGCCAGCAGCCAGTCTGAGTTACTTCTACTTCTATTCAAAGTTGCTTCGACTTTTAATAAAAGTTGCGTCGACATATATTCGACGCAAGTTTAACTCAATTGATTTTTAACTTCCTTTTGACTAGGTTTTGACATACGTAGGTGGATATGACAGTCTAGGATATCTAAAGACCATATTACCCTCACTATATAACATGGGTAATGAATCCTAGAGGTTGAAATCACTTCTACAAAATTTGTATGGTAAATCAAGAGGGTGTTTTTCCCAACATGGCTACCCTTCATTATAACCTCTCTCAATATTGCTCTTATTATCCTAAGATAGGTTTAAGGTGCATCTGGGACTTCCCGAGGTCTACCCGGTGAAGGAATTGTAGTGGTACTAGGAAGTATATGATGGGTTGAATCCCAAACTTCCCATTCTTAAGATGTTTAATTTTATTGCTCTTATTATCTTTAATTGGACATATAACTCTCTCGGGGAAAAGAGTCGACTTATCCGTTGAATTCCAATATTAACTCTTCCCCTTAGCGTCCATGTTCTCTATCACACATCATCGCATGGACAATTGCCTTAGGATTCAAATCAGAAGTTTAACCACTCCCAAACATGCCACTAATTCGTCTTTTCTCAAGCCCTAGGTTTGTCCTCAAGTTTACTCACTAGCACACATTATGTTAAACGCTGCTCACTTTATATCCGTATAAATTAGGACCTATATGTGACTCTCCGCCAAAACTCATCTATATGTTATAAAATTCATACCAAAGATGTAATATGATCAAAATGATATCATGCCAGAAAATTATAATTTTCCAAAGTAATTAACTTACTAAAATTTCATTAATACATGCATGTGACATTAAATTGTATTTTCATTCAAACTATAGGACATATTGCTCCGAAAATTTTATTAATTTTTGGAGCTGATATAAATGTAGTCCTAAGATCACATGTCAATTTTCATTTATATCCAAGGTGATTATGATGATCAAATCCATAGAAGGCATTTTTACTAATGTAGATCATATGCACAATTATTACTATTCATGTCATTTATTAAGAGACTATCTTTATTTCAAAACCAGTGCACCTAAATTAACTCAAGTGGTTAAACATGATAAAATATGGTCTACCAGAAATTCAGATATTTTTCATTTCATTTAGGCTTAATAATTAATTTCACTAATTATGGGGAACTACCCAATATTAAATGTGAAGTACATACAAATTATGCCCAATTATTCCAACTAATTTTCCTGAGGATTGTGATGATTTAAAATAGTGATTAACAAAGATTGAAATATATATGGAAGGAAGTACATACATGATGTATACATGATGTACACATGAAGTACTTCATGTATATACTTGGAATAATTGGGCATCATTTGTGTACTTCATGTGTGTACTTCAGAATATTCCACATATGAAGTATACACATGAACATTGGCGGACCCAATATAGGCCGAGAAGGGGCGCCCGCCCCCCCTCAAAAAAAAAATCGCGAAGTTAGGTTTTCCTCCCGATCGGCGCAGCTCTCCGCCTTCCTCTCCCGATCGCGTGCTGGCGCAGCTCTCCGCCTTCCTCCCGATCGCGTGCCGGCGCCGCTTCTCCGCTCAGAAACCTCCCGATCGGCGCAGCTCTCCGCCTTCCTCTCCCGATCGCGTGTCGGCGCTGCTTCTCCGCTCAGGTAGCTTCTTCTTCTTCTTCTTCTTCTTCTTCCAGATTTCACACTTGTAATCCAACACGCGATGTGCATTTTTTGGGTGATGTTCCAGATTTCAGATTTCACACTTTGTCTTGTTTAGGTACAAATCGTTGTGTTGCACACCTCCACTGTGAAGGGTCAATTTGGAGCTCCAATCGTCGAGAGAAACACTCGCCAACTCAAGGGTAACGACTCTTGTTCCCCGATTTTCTATTTTACTTTGCTTAGGAGGACCACCCGCCTTCAATTGGACGCAGTGTGTGTTTCCCTCGGTTCATTGCGAACCTACAGGTCGATTGTGTCCGTCCCCGACATATTTTTTGCATTAGTAATCCAACGTGCGAATCTGGATTTAGGCATGCTGTGTGAAGCCTACCCGTGGCGGTAAGCCCGGATTGGTGATGTTTGTAATGTGCATGGCGATTAGCCTTCAATTGGAGGTTGGTGTGTGTTTGAATCTTATACAATTTTTATTTTTCAGAATGGAAAAGCAATTTAAAAAGAAATTTAAATCAGATGAGCAACATAATTCTGGTGTCCCAAGTATTGAAGTTATTCCAAAACCTAGTGTTGAGGTTTCAGAGGAGAAAGAGCGTATTGTTAAAAGAACTCGAGAACAATTTTAGTTAGATGAGTTAATTGCAGATCCTGGATAAATTAACATCACCTCAAATTCAGAAAGATATAGTAAGTGTTATTGCTTGTGAGATTAGAGAGGCCATAGTTGAAGAAATCAGTGATGACCTATTTACAATATTAGTTAGATGAATCTCGTGACATATCAATTAAAGAACAAATGGCAGTTATTTTTCGTTATATGGACAAGACCGGAAGTATTATTGAGTGTTTTTTTGCTATCGTTCATGTCAATGATACAACAGCTCTATCATTAAAAGCAGCAATAGATATGTTATTCTCTACTCATGGTTTGACACTTTCAAGACTACGTGGACAAGGATATGATGGAGCAAGTAATATGCAGGGGGAATTCAGAGGCCTTAAAAGTTTGATATTAAGAGAAAATGAATATGCGTATTATGTACATTGCTTTGCTCATCAATTGCAACTAGCACTTGTAGCTGTAGCAAACAATGACTATCAAATTTCTATGTTATTTACTCTGGTTAGCAATATTTCTAATATTGTTGGAGCTTCATGTCAGAGACGAGATAAACTTAGAGAGAAGGAGATTGCTAGAATTACAAAAGCGCTGGATAATGGAGAAATTCAGAGTGGTCATGGTTTAAATCAAGAAACAAGGCTCAAAAGAGCTGGAGATACTCGTTGGGGATCACATTATAGTTCTTTAGTGAGTCTGATACTTATGTTTTCTTCAGTTGTTGATGTGCTAGATGACATAAGATTAGATGGGTCAGATTTCAAAAAATGAAAACATATCCTCAGGTTTTAAAGTTGATTAAATTGACATTATTACTGTCAGTTGCAACAGCTACAGTGGAAAGAGCATTCTCCAAAATGAAGATTATCAAGTCATGTTTACGCAACCGAATGAGTGATGACTGGTTTAATGACAGCTTATTGACCTACATTGAGAGAGACAGATTCAAATTAATTGAAAATGAGTCAATCATCCAGCGATTTCAAGCAATGAAAACACGTCGAGGGCAATTATGATTGATTGTAAGGGAATGTTAATTTTTATTATGCATTAATATATTATTTTTGTGAAATATATGTTAAACATTAATTTCTGCCCCCCCCCCCCCCCCCCAAGCAAAAATCCTGGCTCCGCCACTGCACATGAAGTACATACAAATTTAGTATAATCATGTAGTATAATAAATGTTAAAGTATAATCATGTTCCACATATGAAGTATAATGTTGGAATTTTCACATATGAAGTATAATCTTTGTTAGAGTATAATCATGCTAAAGCTTCAGAATATTCACATATGAAGTATAATCATGTTAGTATACACATGAAGTACTACATGAAGTACATACAAATGATGCCCAATTATTCCAATTATATTTGCTAGAGTAATATTTGAAAGTACATACATGAAGTGCACATGAACTATATAAAATATTCTTCCAACTTTTCCATGTAAATTTCTAAAGATAAATTTTTACTGTAGCAAGTGACTAGCCAGAATATTGGAATTTTCGAGATTAATTTAATTATTATTATTTCCTAAATTCACATGTGAGGTAAATCCAAATAAATACAATAATCAAATAAAATGATGCTCAATAATTATCAATAAATTGCCAGAGGTGTGTTATGAACTAATAACACATATGACAGAGATTTGGATTTTTCCTAATTTATTTGGTCACAAATATTTCATTTATTTAAAAGTGTGACATATAAAATATTTACTTAAACAATAGGAAATTATATTCCAAAAATTTCCATTCTTCCAGAGGTGATATATATTATCATGGTACATGCATGGCCCAAGTTTCATTGGCATACAATAAGTACTTTGGGAAAAATACACCAAATATATTTTGTGATAAATGCACACCATTACCAAACCTACAAGGTTCTTGCAAGAGGAATACACCCACATGCAGAAATGGAAATGGTTCGCAATTTTTACCAGTGGAATATGATGACCAAAAAAACAATCTACCAGAGATTTGGATCATTTTGAAGTTCTTTAACCATGTATATCACATTTACATGCATAATTACATTTTTACCTAAATCATAGATAACAGTCCGCCAAAAAATCTGATTTTTGGATGAAAACTTGATCTAGGTATCCCTCATGCATCTCAAAAATTTCAGACCCTTTCCATTAGCCAATATTTAGGAATTAACAATTTAATGTCTAGGTCACCTTTAGGACACCTCCTAAACACTGAGATTCTAGGGGCTGTAGAGAACCAAACGAGGTGATTTAAAATTCTGAGAAAATTAGAGAAAAGGGCTACAAATTTGATGTTCATCTCTAGATCTTCCTTTAAGGGGACTTAAATGAAGCTTTAACATTCAACAATAAGTTTGACAGAAATGTTAATAATGTTATTGTATATAAAAATAAATATTACACGAATCATGAAGCTAATTCAACGAATTCTGGGTCGTCTTCTTCCTCTAGCCAATGGAAAAGGGGATTTTGAACTTGTTTCGTCCAATACTCCCTCCATAGTCCATCTTTCTTCACGGAATATTTCCAATAGCTTCGTTTTGAAAGCAAGGAATCTATTGGAACTAGAATTACGACGAACCATGGCCTAAATCCCGTTTTTTAGCATGAGCATTTTCTCCGATTCGGCCATCAATTTTTGAAATCAAAACCTCAATTGAGACTCGATTCTCATCACCTAATGATCTAGGAGGCTAGCACAGAGGGAGGGGAGGAGAGATGAACCTGATTTGGAGCTCGTCGATGCGTATTCCTCTGGTGAGCGATGAATTTTGCTTTCTCCGGCGAGCGTGCTCGATCTAGGGATTCTCCAACAGTTCATTCCATCCAAGATAGGAGATTGACTCCTCAAAGTCCTTTAAAGCTAATGGTGAAGTCAATTTGGGTTGAGGGTGGCTGTATAATGGTTTTCCATTAAGGGGGTGTTGTGTCAAGCATTGTTTGCTCCTCCTAGTTCCATATTTCATCTCTTCAGCACGAAAATAGCTGGCGATTAACTGAGGAGTTTAGTTAGGGGCTTGGGAAGAGGAGAGGAGGGCCAAGCGGCCTCCAATCCATAAAATCCTCTTTTGTCTCTGTAACACCTCCCCTGTAATGACCATATAATATGGGTCCGGCCGGGACCCCACAGCATATAACCGCCACAGCTTTAGTATTAAAAGATGATATTAACTACCCAATCTCATAACTCAGACAACACAGCGGAAACAAACTAAGCCACAGAGATTGTCCATACTACAAAGGAGTCCAACTGGCCTTAAGGCCTTACAGAACAATGTCCAAAACATCAAACATTCCAATATAAAAGACATCCCAACAAAAAGGGGAAAGATAGTTTTTCCCTAAACTACCTCGGCATGCAAGCCGGATATAACAAAGTACGAAGAAAGTAATGCAGGAAATCAACTAAGCACTTCGTGAGGCTTTAGGCCTTTTTGGCCGGCGCGCTGGGTCCAGCCTGCGATTCTTGCCCTGCAACCAAATCACAAAGAGCGTTAAACGAGGGTCAGTTATGGCTGACCACAAGCGGTGTAACAACATCCCTCCTCCCGGCCGTCCTAGCGGACCCCGGGGAACTACTTCACCCTGCAAGTCAGCACTTCGTATGCAAATGTACATAAAGGAAAGCAACATAAATACTGGCATGAGTGTCACAAGCATCATCCACGTTTCTATGTTGAGCAGGTAATAAAAGGGGCCTAACAATGCAAAATGAGTGCAAGCCCGGGTTTCACCCAAGGCGCCCTAAAGCGTATGAATCTAACACATCATCATACATCACCAACACAAGGGTACTCAATACTTCCCCACAAGGGCATCAAAACCCAAGGCCAAGCGCTCTCGCTGAGACCCACCTCGCCTGGCCCACCATGCCATCGGGCTTGTCTGACAGCTCACACGCTCGGGCCGCCAACAACGCACCAAGACCGATTCTAAGAATTCTGGCCAACCAAAACGTCCCAAGGCCCTGGGCTTACTTTCGGGACAACGTCCACCGATTGCCTCGCCTGGCGACCGTCAACGGACTCAACCATAGCACAGACATTCTCGTCAGTCAACAATCGAAGGGACTAATCTTGCCGGGACACTCTCCACACGTGAATCTCAGTCTTCACGGGATAGCCAGCCGACCACAAAGACCAATCGCGCCTTCGCACAACACTAGGCATCACAAGCCCCATAACCCGCACATTATTTCTCCGCCCTAAACCCAACATTCGTTACCACACGAAGCTACAAGGGCATCACAACGACGAGTTCGCCGTAATCGGATTTCTAACAAAACCCCTAAAATGTGCGCAAATCAACATCACCGGATCGGACCAACGGCCACAAATCCGGCTTCACCCACAATGCCTAATCCGCTAGCGGAGCGGATCTCTAGTGCAAAACATGTCGGGGACGGACACAATCAACCCGGTGGTTTCTCTTGAACCAAGGCGACCCGGATCCCTCTCACTCGACGGATCCGGTGCCAAAATGCAGAAAAAGAAGAGATGCCAAACACGCATCCTAAGGACCGGGAGGAGAAATGTCGTTACCTTTTGAGATCTCCTCCTAGCCATGAGAAGCTTGCAACCACACGGTGGAGAAGAAGCGCCTTGATGCCCTCTACGCACTGCCGGTCTCGGATCGGCGAACGGAGCTCCGAAGCTCCGGCAATGGCGGATTCCCCTTCTTCTTCCTCCTTGCCTCCTCCTCCTTTCTCCAACCTAAGAGAGAGAAAGCCTTGGAAATAATGAGGGTTTAACTCCTCTACCAAGCCCTAAAACCCCCCAGCCAACCATCGCAGCCGTTGGATCAAAATCCAATAGATTTGGACGGACCGATCTCCTTCTCCGCTCAAAATCGCGGAGCAGAATAAACAGGGCGCACGATCACATGCGCACGGTCACTGGTCGTGCGCGAAGAGGACACTGGTCGTGCACACTGTTCGAGACAGAACTCCGAATCCTTGCGAATTAACGCACGATCACATGCGCACGGTCACTGGTCGTGCGCGAAGAGGACACTGGTCATGCGCACTGTTCGAGACAGAACTCCGAATCCTTGCGAATTAACGCACGATCACATGCGCACGGTCACTGGTCGTGCGCGAAGAGGACACTGGTCGTGCGCACTGAACAGCTATGGAATTTTAGCCTATCCCGAACGCAGCACTACCACTCCGCCTACCTCGCAGAACTACGATTTTTGGGGTGTTACAGTCTCTCATAAGGAGAGGAGGGCCAAGTGGCCTTCAATCCACAAAATCTTCTTTTGTCTCTCATGAGATTTGGGGGAAATTCCAAATTGGCCCTCATGCATGCATCTCCATTTTAAAATCAGTGGGCATGGGGGTAATTAAGTCCCGGGCACGCAAATTTTCTCCAGGGTGCACGTTTTTCTGACAAGCGCGTTTTTTCCACCCGGGCGTTTTTTGCTCGGAACGCGTTTTTCACCAGGACGCGCGTTTATTTCACCCACGACGTGTTAGAGGCCCGGGCGCGTTTTTTCGCCCGGGCGCGCGTTCTTCGCCTGGGAGCACATTTTTCACCCTGAGCTCGTTTTTCACCCGGGCACACTTTTTTTGCCAGAGAGCGCATTTTTCGCAACAATGCTTATTTTTCGCCTGGGCGAGCGTATTTTGCCGGGCGCGTGTTTTTAACATAAGCACTCATTTTTCGCCCGAGCGCGCACTATTTTTCCTAAAGGATTACTTTCTATATCTTATTAGTTCTTATTGTCAGCGTTCTTATATTTATGTCAAACTTATTTTTTATCCACAATCAGTCCTTACATTTATACACGCAGGAAATTAATGATAGGTTCTTAAATTATGAGTTAATTAGTTTCAGTATATGTGATAGAATATTAGATTTTTCGTAATATATGTGATAGAATATTAACTTCTTCATAATATTTTCTAATTTTTAGATTAAATTTTATTTAACAAACGAACAAAAGAATTGATCAATTACACAATATTCATCGATATTGTTTATTAGGCGAACGTTGGAATTGGAATTAGACCAATTTCAATTCTGAATATCGAATCTCAATATCGAATTCTAATATCAAATACCAATTCTATCAAAACGAATGGGTCCTAACATCTTTTTAGTTTTCCGGAATCGAATTTTTTTTAATTGCGTCGATGTTTGTTTGTGTTGGTCCAACTTGACCGTTTGAAATTTGACACCTAAAAACACAACTGTATTAGTTAAAAAGGAAATATTTTGGCAATTTAATTTAAAGATTGTGCTTAGCTAAAATATCGAGAGTGATTTGTAAATGAGTGAGATGGTATGTTTCAGTATGGCGGTAAATAAGTATCATAAAAAAAAACTATAATGAATTTACGCAAATAATGCTGGAAAATAGTATTCATTAGAGCCTGGAATGTTGAAAGTGCATTGGATAAACCAAATGACGTTACGGTAAATTCGTATTGCCCCTAGGGTGTGTGGAAAGCAGTTTGTGGATATCACGCTCTGCCATACGAATTGATGGCATTGAACATTTAAAAATTTACGCTCTTGCGTAAATCTAGTTGGAACACCTTTAGAAAATTGATGGCATTGAACATTTAAAAATTTAGGTTGAAGAGAAACAACCTGAATGGAGGATGTGCGCCAAGATTGCTGGCAGATGTTGTTCATCTTTAATATGTCGTTCATCCAGGGAGCGAGTTCCGCCTGCCATAGGAGATATGGCAATAGGAGGGCACCAAATTATAGCATCGATTATGTCTAACTAAAGGATGAAGGTATAGGGTGGCAAAGGGTTGAGAGAAGAACAGAGGATGGAGGCGGAAGAAAAACTATATTCCATTAAATTCATGCTTAATTGTTATTACGGAACTAATGATATTTATAGGTGAAATAATGCCTAATTACAATGTAATTACAAAAATACTAACATAGTTGTTGAAGCCTTGGGCACGATCTGAAAAGCATTGAGATTTGGGTGGACGGGTGAAAGCATCATAAATATTTTGAAACGTTCAGATCAACATAGCCGTTGATCTCTTCTGCGCAGTTGATAAACTAGTTGTTAAATCCATGCCGTGGAAAAAGCCTCGAAATGCTGGAATGACTGCTGGAAGATGGTCCATCTGATTTAGTGGTGATCTTTGTGGGTCGTTGATGTGCTCGCGTTACAGTCACCTTCAAGGATTCTACGGCCAATTTCAAGTTCACGAGTTTCTTTTTTATATATTACCCAAGATGATTTATATATTACCCTAGAAGATCGCGGCTCCTCCATCACATCAGAGCATCAATTAATTTCAGGTCCCTTCCAGTTTTGCGTTTATTCGTCCTCTTGAAGGGTTCTCGGGCATTTTCAGGTACAAAGTCTTTTTTTTTTACAGATAGTTAGCATCAATTAAAATGATTGAAATTTGGATATCGTGAAAAATAATTTGGGAAGAAGAGATTTACAGATTATCCTGGATTATCGCGGCATCAATTAATTTAAGATCTATTTCTCAGTAACTTGAAAGTTTTTTACTTCCTCTTATTCCTTTTGTGGTTGTTCTTACTGTGAGGTTTAAGGGCTATTCTGTCTCCCAGATATGTTTTTTTTTTTTGCTTTTTTTTTTGTTTTTTTTTTTTGAAAAAACGATGGTCACTAGCGCGGGTGTGCCGGAGGAGTCACCGTCTTCCTCAACCCTCCTCTGTGTGGTTCAGGTTGATGTGGAGTTGCAGACTGCCTTCGTAAACCATCAGTGAGCAGCGCGGTTGGGCAAGAGAAGAAGCTGGCTTCCATCGGCAGCCATTATCTAAGCCCAGGTGCAACCGTGCAACTACCGCCTTCTTAATGAGGCCTCGAATCCGATTCAGTTCTACAAGCTCAGTACCTTTTTTTGGTTCCAAATTATTTATATCTCATGATTTCCAATGCAAGAAACAATTGGTAGAGATTGTGAAGATCAAAGCTGGGTTGATTTAAAGCTTGGCTGCAGCTACTCTAATCAACAGGTTTCTTAGCTCTTTGCTTTAAAGCTTTGAACACTCCAATCAGCAACTTTTTTTCAGTACATCAATCACTTCTAGGATTTCTATTGGTGCTCCGTAAAGTATACATTAATTTATTTAATAGAACACTTCATTATTTTTTCCTTGAAGAGTCATTTGACTCTTTGAATTTGTGTGCACCTAATGAATACTTTAGCTTTTCTATTGGACAGAACCAAGAACATAACTGATTACTACCTTAGATTTTAAAGGTAAATTCATCTTATCTTGAGATTGAGTCGCCTGATTCAGGAGCCAAAAGTACAAATTAAACTTCTTATCTTGAGATTGAGTTGGTAATGGTTTTGTTCAGATTATTTCAGATGTAATGGATTGAAAATGTTTGAAATGACCCACGTTGTAATATTGAATGTCCATCTAAATGTTCAAATTCAATGCATGTTCGCATCTGCGTGTGGAAGCAACCATGTCTAAAGAATCAGACATTCCTACTACCAATAACAGCAGATCTATCAACCACGACAAATGCATGTGAACACATGTCCCTTCAACAAACAAGTAGTTGTAAACAGAACTAGGAAAAGGATGGTGTTAACGAATGTTTTACTAGGAAAAGGATGGTGTTAACGAAGCAACATCTTGACACTAGATGCCTCACGGACAGTTAAAATGTAGTGGAAAATGCAGCAGCTCAATTTAGAACTGCTACATGGCAGCAATTCTAAATTAGAACTGCTACGTGGCAGCAAATATAAATTAAAACTGCTGCACCATGATGCATTTTGCATCAGTTCTCATGTTATTATGCATTTTGCAGCATTACCATTCTCACTTTGGGGGCCACACTATTCTCACAAATGAAGCCAAATTGAATAGACGAGCAGCTATAGATCTACATTACTACTCACAATTCACATCATATATTGCTTAATATTTCACTACTCTCTTATTATATGTTGTTTCTCCAGTGTCCGTTGTTAACTTACCTGGTAAAATTGAAAATATTTACAAAGACAGATGGAGATTTATCAAAACCATAACACTCAAATTGTGTGATATGCTGGCAAATTTACATGAGCATGAACAAAGGTGTTTTTTGTGAGTTCGCAAGGTCGAAGACTTTTCTGGTTCCGAAGAACTAATGACATTAACGCGGCGAAGAATTACTACTTTAAAAAAAATTGCAAACTGATTTTGCTTACCCAAAAGTAAGATGCACTTTTGCATCTTTTCTCTTTAGGCATGTATATTTATGTTTTAGGCATGCTGTATAAATGCTATTGGATGTGTACAATGCTCAACTCCTTTTTTTTATTTGTTTTATTTGTGTATAATGACCAACTCTTACAAGTTTTGGAATAATAAACCTTGAGAAAAAACAAACAATTGTGTGATATACTTTGTTATGTTTATTTTTTACCACGACTGCAACCGTCCAAGCATGACGACACTCCCGCCGCTTGCAGCCCCCCCCCCCCCCCCCCCCCCCCCCCCAAGCTCATTAGGAATTGAGCGGCTTGCACCCAAATACAAACGGGCTCTGCCTGTTCTCGATACA
Organism: Dactylorhiza incarnata; assembly: GCA_033032865.1. Classification (NCBI taxonomy): domain Eukaryota; kingdom Viridiplantae; phylum Streptophyta; class Magnoliopsida; order Asparagales; family Orchidaceae; genus Dactylorhiza; species Dactylorhiza incarnata. Next base: position 3,952,268 of record JAWHQI010000218.1, on the reverse strand, counting down.
TTTGGTTTCAAACAGGTTGTGCATGTCCGTGGGTTGCTTTGGGTAAGCACAGTACCCCAACCGCGATAGTATCCCGGCTAGACGACACTTTCACAACCCGCTTGTCTGTTGTCAAGCCTGCAGGGGAGCATCGAGCATAACCCGTGTGAAGATCCTAGTACTATCTTATAAGGAAACTCTATCCACAACACACATAAGCGCGGACATTTTTGAGCAGCGTGCAGTCAGGAAGGACAAGTTTTGCGGTTAAAAAAACAAAAAATATTTTTCGCTTACAACCAGCGGGTGAGAGAGGATTGAGTGGGGGGGGGGGGGGGGGGGGGGGGGAGAGAGAGAGGGTTTTTATTGGGTTTTCAGGCAGCAGCGGGGAGAGAGGGATATTAGAACTTCGCACGCCATGCTCGATGCTCTCGGGCGAGCTCCGCCCGCATGAAGGCACGCGCCGTACTTGCTATTCTCAGGTGTCAACGGCGAGATATTCTTGACGCAAAGGTGAAACTAATCTATTCTAGCACGAGCTTTATGCGGGCGGAGATAATTTAGATGTGGGCGAAGCCTGCCCGATAGCATCGAGCACGGGCGAAGCCCGTGCGAAGATGCCCGTGTGTGTGTCTATACATACACCCTTGAACCATAATTAAACCCAAATAAAAAAAATAGGAAATATGGGCACACAATAAGCTGTTAAAATAATAAAAAATTGCTATTTTATTCATTCTTTTAATTTAATACAAAGGGATCATACATTAAAAAAACTAATCTATCAATATAAAATTGCATACAGCAAAGGAGAAAAGTGCAACAAAATACATTTGCTAGAATCTCAGATAACTATCATTCCATTGTTTGATTTGTTTCCATTAATGAACTATTACCATGATATTTATAATGATGCAGCTACCATACCACAATTCTTACCTGATTTTGGATGGCAGAGATTGAACTAAATAATTACTTTACAAATTTGATTAATCTGAGTTTAATCTCAACCATCCAAAAAATGATCATATGACTGTGATGCACCACTAAAGTTGCACACATTTAAAAATATATCTATGAAGCAAAAGTGGAGAAAATTTGTTGATCACTGTTAGTAAACAGATAGTTCTCATAAATATTGAGCAGAATCTCCCTGCAAGGAACAACAGCACCAAGCTTGATGCAAGCAAGGAATGCACCGGAGAGCTTCCTATGAAGACTGTAGGATTCCTCTGGTGGTGGTGTTAGCCTGTGCTTTAACATGGTGACTCCGAGATTGGTGATACTATGGGTAACATTTGTTGCACGAAAATCATAACAGCCAGGTTTAGCGAATGGTAAGCCGACAATGAAGCCAGCCTGCACATGGGCATCGAGCATGGCCTCTGATTCCTCACCCGTCAGAAATCCAAGCCTCCTAGACATCTCAATCACAGCACTTCTGTCACTATTGGCACAGGCCATTACCTAACCATATCGTAAATGGAAGTTTAGCCACGATCAGAGTTTAGGGGCAAAGCACACCATAAGAAAAGAAATATCATAGGTAATATAATTTCAGCTGCATGCAGCTTTGGTAGGGCCCATTCGGAAAAATGCCTTGTTAAAGCGACAATAGGCTCTCTTTTATATAAACTGGTTATTAAAATTTCAAAGGAAATATTATCTGTAATTATTATCTTTAGTACTATAAAGAAAGACCGCCCCACACCATCAAATTGATAACAAATGTCCAATGAAGTCAACTAAAATCAGATCTACCGTCCATTTATCAACTTAACCTCCCCGCTTCCTCCCCCTCGCGCCCTACGCTCACGATTTTCACGAAAACCTCGCACTCCACGACATCTTCTCGTGTCGGAATCCTTCCCAACGTCCAAAGAGTCCTCCTTTACCTTTTTTGCTTCTTTTTGTTATTCTTCCATAGCGATAATGGTTCAAAATGTTAAGGATCATGTTTTGTTGATTTCCAATCATCCTTATATTTTTTTAAGGCTTCTTTTTGGTCTTCGTCTTAATCGCAACTGCACCAAAGGCTCCACTGTTTGGCAAATCTTAGAACCATTGCTTCAATTTTATTATTAATATCAATGTCCTCTCCATCATCTGCCGATGGTTCTTTCCACCACCGCAACGTGAAAAGACCTTCCATCCGAAACAACCACATCCTTCGTGACACTTTCAGCAGATGAGACCACCCCGACCTCGCTCACCTCAATGGAACAGGTCGGTTCCATCTGAGCAAGCATTCCCATCATCGTCCTGACAATTCCCAATGAAGGCTTAAGTCACTCCGATACGTGTATTTTATATAGTGTTTTCATCATGTTATTCTTATCGTTTTCTCCCATTTCTGTGCTAGAACAGTAGAATTATCATTTACATTGACATGTATTGCTCATCTCGGATGTTGGGATGATTTCATTGTACAGGTGTGGATTTTTGTGCATGTTTATGGGAGGTTATGTTCAATTTGGCTCACGCACGGCCGTGCGGAATTTCCGCACGCGCGTGCGCCTCTTTTCCCCAAATGCAGCAGTTTTATGTCAATCTGAATTTTTACGTACGTTATTTTTGCACGCACGTGCATTTGCACGTGCGCGGTCTTCCTGTAGCTTTCCTGCATGTGCGCTGTCATTTTTGTGCTTTTCATGAAGTTTGGGTAGATCCGTGTCTGTGCCTGCAAAATTTCCGCACGCGCGTGCGCGGACCTGTGCGCTAAGATTTCTCTGCGTTTTCAACTCACGCACGCGCGTGCGTTTTGCGGCGCATGCACGTGCACCCTGTTTTCTATTTATCGTCGTTTTCGCGATTTCAGCAGGATCGCAGTCTAGGGAAAGCCGTTTAAGGTTTGATTTCGCCCCTAGGTCTCATCCAACCTCCCCAAACATTCAAAAGGTGTAGAATGAGATTTAGAAGGTACCAGTGGAGCTCTAAGGCCGGAGCCCTTGACGTAGAGGTGGACAAACCAGAGAGAAGACATGATTAGGAGAAGGTGGCAACTTCTCCCGTATCGTGGACGGCAGCCAAGGCGGAATTTGAAAAGCCGGTGGACCAAGCCAAGCTCTCCTACGAACCCAAGGAAGAGTCTCTCGTCTCCTCTGTATCTCGGAGTGATAACTTGTATTTCTTCTCTCTCATTTGTGATATTTGTATGCTTATTGCGATATACTCTAAAGCATCTACACACCGTGACAATTGGGTGTAGATGTTCGTAAGCATATTTACTTTTGTGGATGGTTTAGACTAGATATTGTTATTGTGTTTTTCTTCATGTTGTTGTAATTGTGATCTTGCTTGTTTTGCGATTGCAGCTGTGTGGTTGTGAGCTACGTTGCGCTGTCTTTGAGCTAGACACGAGCCAGCAGAGTTGTGTTTGGCCTTTGCATTTGCAAGGCACAACGTGTGCGAAGCAGAGGAGTGCGACCCGCGGAGGAGCAAAGAGGTGAAGGCGACCCTCAATGGTGAAGGTGAGTGCGAAGAGGTCGGCGACCCGTGGAAGTGCGAAGCGGTGCCGACGACCCGTATAGTTAATTTAGTTTTTCCTTTTATTATTTTAGTTTTAGCCAAAATCAAACACCCCGTAAAAACACCGACTAAAGACTTCAATCTCAAGTCTTTCTCTAAAGATAACTCTACACCATCGTGTTCCACGTGAGATCGATACTCGGGGGTAACTTCTCGCTTTATTATTACTTGACGACATCGGTACTCTTGCCGGGTACCGTCAAGTTTTTGCCGCCGTTGTCGGAGAACACGACACGTGTGAGTATCTTCAGAGAGTCTAAAGATAAAGTTCTTTTTACATTTGAATTTTGCGTTTGTTTTGATTTTGATGCCTTCAGATTTTTTTTCTTTTGAAAATTTAGGAATTGACGCTTTCTTCTTTTTATTTCCTCGCCCTTGTAAATTCTTTTTGAAGTATTTTTAAATCCAGGATTTCACTAATTTCATTTCTTTATCGTGCATATTGAGTCTTTGTTCTACTTCTGTTATTGTCGAATCCTCTCTGCACCAATATGTATTCCTACCAATATTGTAAATGGTGCAGAGCTTATAATCATTCTAGTAACGATTGCCATTTAAGAAGTCGTGGTTATAATCCGTATGGCTCATCGTATGGAGTATCCGGATCTTCATACAATGAACCTACCTATTATAATTATGCACCTCCAATGCGAGCATCGTCTTCACCAGATGGGGTGGCCTCTTCGTGGCCAAGACTTACCGGGAAGCGTTGTTTGTTCTGTCAGAGTTTTGATCACGCTCTGAAGGATTATGAAAACTTTAAATTGCAAAAGGAGGAGGAAGATAAGCCAACGCTTATTGTCATCCCTCCAATCCCTTCTTTCACAGCTCCTTCCATCGTTGATGACATATACGCTGTAACAGCCCGTAACAAAAAAAAAATAAGATTTAATAATAACAATAATAATATTATACAAAAATTCCCCCTCTTTAATTCCCTTCTAAACCGCAGCCAGCTCCCCCCGATTTTAACTCCACGGTTTAAGACCCACGCAAAACCGCAAGCCGCTAGGGCTTTCTCATTCCCGATCCCGTGCCGCTCCCGTTCCGCTCCTGTGCCGCTCCCGTCACGCGCGCGCGTCGCAGCCGCCGACGACTGGTGCTGCTCCTCCTGTCGTGGACGCCGCCGCCTGCTCCTCCTGTCGTGGACGCCGCCGCCTGCTCCTCCTGCCGTGGACGGCGCCTCCTGCTCCCCTCCTCATCGGCGCCGCCTCCTTTTTCCCCTCTTCTGGACGCCGACAGCAGCAAGGCCTCCCTTTTTCCCGGCTTCTTCTTCCTCTCTTCTGGACGCCGGCAACAGCAAGAAGTTTCTTCCTCTCCTCCAAGTGTAGGCAGCCCTCCGTCCCTCTTCCGTTGCGACTTTGGTCGGCGGACTTCGCGAGGAACATCTAGGGTTTGCTCGGATCCGCCTCTCCGTGGATTTTTGGGCTCCGATCCGGCCTCCTTGGGTAACTTTCCCTCCGATCCCCGCATTTCAGATTTTTTTTAACCTAATTGCTATGTGCTAATTTTCGCCTCCGGACGACGTAATCACGTCGAATCCGCGTGGGTGTGTCGTGTACTCGACTAATCCTAAGTCTTATTCGGTTTTCGGTGCCGTTCAACGAATGTAGCGGTGGAATCGCTCAAGGCCCTCTCCGAATTAGGTTTCCCGGATCCAAACGCCGCCAAAACCCTCGGATCTCTTGTGGTAACCGCTTCTCACCTCTTTGCCGAGGGAGGTATATTTCTTAACTTGCCCCCTTGAGTTAATTACGCAATAGAAACACTTGTGTGCGCGTAGGAATAAGCATTGAAATAAATATTTCATGTGAACGCATCTTGAACAGGTTCCGCTAGAGTTTAGACCTTGCCTCTTAGCCGCCGCCTTCAAGCCCGGCTCCTCCTTAAGGAAAGTAGAGAAAACTCTCTCGCTTGCAAACAAGTTTTATTTAAGTCACACTTGTACCGTACTAGCCCTCACTTGAATTTATTACTTGCAGATAAGTAAGCTCATTAGACGTCATAGGCAAACAATGAAAGGGAATGTGTCGTTTGATGTGACACTGGAAAATGAGTTTACACTTGAATTGGTAACAGAAACCAATAAGGGAATCTTGCGAGCAGCGGTAGCTTAAGCCTTGCATCTACTCCCATGCTAGAATCTTGTACATCAAATGACGACACACACGCATTTCATTGATTTCTGCTTATACGTTCGTGTTTAGGCTAAACTCCGGAGTAGGCTAAAAATTTACTAAAGAATCTCAGTTAGTCTCTGGCATACTTTACTGCTATGCTTGTTTCCCAGTTTACTTGTTTATTTTATTAACTTGAATCTCTGTTATTGATCTTGTTCCGAGGCTTTTCCTTCTGTTTGGATTTGCCTTAGGGTTCGTGACTGCGTCGCCTACTTCCTGAGTTGTTCCTCGCCCAGCTCCCGTCTGTCGGAGGTTTACTTTCTTTGTAGTTGCTGCATCAGGTCCTTTGTATCTTGTTTCTTTTACTTTTGGATTTGTCCTTCCTGTACTAGTTATTTTCAGGCATTTTCCTTGTATCGTGGACAACTCTTAGGATGGTACGGATGTATTTCAGCATTATATAAATGTTCATTTTGTTTCTGCGGTTTACTAGCACCTACTTTTACATCATAATTATAGCATGAGAATTGATCAAAGTGCATGAGCATCACTTTTAATTCAAGCTTCCGCATAATAAATCAAACCGGTATTGTTTTTCAAAATCTAATTATTTTCTACAGATATTTTGGAATTACAGCTTCCGCCTGGCAGACATGGTTTCTCTTTGCCCATGTCTGCGGCATCACGACCCGCCCGCAGCGCACTCTGATAATTGTTATGAGACGGGTCGTGACAGTTGGTATCAGAGGGAGGTTTAGCATCTAAAGATAAAGTATTTTAAACTTTTCATATATTTTGAAATCTATTATGTAAATATACGCGCATGCATCATTTCCTCACTCACCTAGTCGTTGTCTGTTGTTCGAGGATGAAACACGCACACACTCACCCATAAGCATGAGTAGTATGCGTACAAATGTTAAGGGAGTATGGGCAAACTTAACATTTAGATGCATATGAATTTCCATTAGGATTTACACCGCTTGCAAATATTAAATTGTATGGGCGATATAATATTTTCAAGTGCGATGACATTAGAATCATAATGCGCATGACATGTTAAGTGATATGGGCGCTTAACATGACATGCGTATCCATTCATAATCATTCTTAGGAATGCATTGTAGGCATAATCATGTTGCATGCATAACATAACTCATTGCACAAGTGTCTAAGCTAAGAGCAACAGACAACGAATGTACACACATGGATTTTGCAAATCATCGTCTTACCGCATGTGATCATATCGCCGCACTTGCATCTGCATGGTCATCACTTAGAGTTGTCCAATGAAAATGTTGTAACTACTACTTGAATTGCTTATCCAACAGTATTAGATTGCTATGACCTGTAATCTCAACCCTCAAGCTTAACTTAGCCGTTGTCTCACTCGGTTCTTCTATGTTTCTTTCTAGATGGCTTCTAAGCGACCACAGCGCAAGAAGGCTACACCTTCTGCAGGGGAAGCCCCTCTAGGTGAAATGGTCCAACTTTTGAAGCAGCTCGTGGAGCGTGTCACCCGTCTGGAAGGGGATCGCCAAGCTCCTGATCCAGGTTCTGGTTCTGGCAGCGCAGGGACGTCTGGAGTAGCTGTCACCATCACCCCTCCTGCATCTGATGCTATAGTGACCCCGACCGTGACCACTCCGTCTGCTCTTCCTTTGACGATGGCTGACACTCTGGCTTTCAAGAGGCTAAATCCGCCTGCCTACAACGACAACCGCGACTACTTCGTGATCACGGAATGGATCTCCCAGATGGAGAAGCACTTCGAGTATGCCATAGTTCCTGAAGCCCAGAAGGTCCTTCTTGCGGCCTATCAGCTGACCGAGGACGCCTATACTTGGTGGCTCCAGCACCGCAGCCTCCACGAATCTACCACCCTAACTTGGGGGCAGTTCAAGGACGCTCTGATGGAGAACTTCCTCTCTTCTGTGGAGCGGGACAAGTTAGCAGAGAGATTCTTGTCCCTTCAGCAGCCTGGCAGGACAGTGACAGAGTATGCGCAGGAGTTCTCCCGCCTATCCCTCCTTGCTGCGGAGTTCGTGCCGGATGAAGCCAAGAAGATCAATCGTTTCGTGAAGGGACTTCGCCATGACATTCGCCAGCATGTGGTAGCACACGACGCCAGAACCTATGCAGAGACCGTGGGAGCCGCCATGCGGGCGGAAGCTATTGAGTTGGATCGTACTGGAAAGAAAGCCCAGCACGGAACAAGCAATGCCGCTGCATCCGACCTCAAGCGCAGGAGTGCTCCACCTCAGGAGCAAGGCTCCAGGTCCATGGAAGTGTGTGCTTACTGCCACAAGGTGGGCCATACCGCCCAAGTCTGCCGGTCTCTCCTGAAGAAGCAGAAGACAGCCGCTCCTGCACAGCCTCTGATGACACTTGCCTCCGCCTCCACCGTTTGTGCCTACTGCAAGTTGCCGGGCCATCAACTGAGGGATTGCCGCCGTAAGCAGAAGGCCTGTTTCAAGTGTGGGCAAGTGGGTCATCTCAAGTTCGACTGCCCCATGAGGGAAGGCCCGGTCACTACTCAGCCACTGCAGGCTAACCCCGGAGCCCAGAATATGGGCAAGGCTGTGCTGAATGTCCTTACTCAAGGCGAGTCGCTCGCTTCCACGGACGTCATCTCTGGTACGTATGTGTTATTTTATTTTTTTCTACAAGTATTTACGTATGCTTTATTATCAGATACAACCGGAATTGGCGGTTATAACTGTTATTCGTTTTAGGGAGATTTAGAGTCAGAAACAAGTGGTTGCAGATTCTCTTTGATTCTGGCGCATCTCACTCATTTATTGCTCGCCATATCGTGGACCTGCATGGTTGGCCCACTTCACCTCTGGAGGCCCCTTTTGAGATTTCTGTGCCGGGTCATCAGCACCTATCAACTAGGGGTATCCCCAATTGCCCAATCTTGCTCGAAGAATTGCAAGTCTTTGCGGATCTCATAATTCTGGAGATGTCTGAGTTCGACGTGATTTTGGGAATGGATTGGCTGGTTGCATATCGAGTGAAGCTGGATTGCGCGGCAAAGAGGATCAATCTCAGCATCGGTGGCAAGGATTACAGTGTTCACGTGCAGACCCGCGGCCATCTGAAGGTAATTTCTGCTGTACGCGCCACTCGGTTGCTCAATCAAGGATGCACTGCTGGATTTATCTACGCCTCTCATTCGGAGTTTGCTGCTCCTCCACTCGAGTCTATTCCAGTGGTTTCTGAATTTCCCGACGTGTTCCCCGCCAAATTGCCTGGGATGCCTCCAGATCGAGAGATAGAGTTCTCTATTGACGTGGAACCTGGGACGCGCCCCATTTCTAAGGCTCCTTACCGAATGGCCCCGCGCGAGTTGGAAGAACTTCGGTTGCAGCTGGACGAAATGCTTGAGCTTGGTTACATTCGTCCCAGCACTTCTCCTTGGGGAGCCCCCGTCCTCTTCGTGAAGAAGAAAGATGGTTCCTTGAGGCTTTGTATCGACTACCGAGAGTTGAATAAAGTTACAGTGAAGAATAAGTACCATATCCCTCGCGTGGATGATCTTTTTGACCAGCTTAAGGGCAGTAGGGTATTCTCCAAGATAGATCTCAGAACGGGCTACTACCAGTTGAAGACCAAGGAGTCCGACATTCCCAAGACCGCTTTCAGGACTTGGTATGGACTCTTTGAATCTTTGGTGATGTCCATGGGTCTGACTAATGCCCCATCTTGGTTCATGGATTTGATGAACCGGGTGTTCCGCGAGTTCCTGGATTTGTTCGTCATCATTTTCATAGACGACATCTTGGTCTACTCCAAGACCCGAGAAGAGCATGCAGACCATCTCAGGCTCGTCCTCTCAACTCTTCGCCAGCACCAGCTGTACGCCAAATTGTCAAAGTGTGAATTCTGGCTGGATCGTGTTGCTTTTCTGGGGCATGTTATTTCTGGGGATGGGCTATCTGTTGACCCCGCCAAAATCTCCGTAATGGTGGACTGGAAGCGACCTTCTACCCCTACTGAGATCCGCAGTTTCCTGGGTTTGGCTGGCTACTACCGACGCTTCGTAAAAGGTTTCTCTTCTCTTGCTGCTCCTCTGACACAGCTGACTCAGAAGCATGCCAGGTTCGAGTGGACAGATCAGTGTGAGCAATCCTTCTCTGAATTGAAGCAACGGTTGTGTTCAGCGCCAGTGTTAGCTCTTCCTTCTGAGGGTTTGGATTTTTCTGTGTTTACCGACGCTTCCGGAGTGGGTTTGGGTGCTGTCCTGATGCAGGAGGACCGTGTTATTGCCTATGGGTCGAGGCAGTTGAAGATCCATGAGCGCAATTACCGCACTCACGATTTGGAGTTTGCCGCAGTGGTTTTTGCCTTGAAGCTTTGGCGTCATTATCTCTATGGTGTGAAGTGCCACTTTTACACCGATCACCAGAGCTTAAAGTATATTTTTGTTCAGAAGGACCTCAATCTTCGGCAGAGGCGATAGCTTGAGTTTGTAGCGGATTATGACTTGCAGATTACTTATGTGCCCGGTAAAGCCAATTCAGTGGCAGATGCGCTGAGCCGACATGCTACGGCTGCCGCCCGCACCCCTATGTCAGCATCCCTTGCAGCCTTGATAGATGACCTCGACCGGATGGACATATCCATCGCACCTGAGGGTCACGGAGGAGTTTCCGTTCCGTTGTGGGTAGAGCAGGTGAAGAATTTGCAGTCATCTGATCCAGAACTCCAACGTATCCGTCGGCAGGTGGAACTTGGTACTCTCCCAGATTTCTCCATCACTGATGACATCCTGCGATTCCGAGGTCGCCTTTGCATCCCTGATGTTCCTGAGTTATTGGATAGCATTTGCCGAGAAGCTCATGAGTCCCGCACCTCTGGTCATCCCGGCAATAATAAGATGTACCATGATTTGAAGCAGATCGTGTGGTGGCCGGGTATGAAAAATTATATTGCTCGTTTCATCTCCCGATGCCTGACATGCCAAAAGGTGAAAGCCCAGCGTCAGCATCCGGGTGGTCTTTTGCAGCCTCTGCCTATCCCAGAGTGGAAATGGGAAGACATCTCTATGGATTTCATCACTGGACTGCCCCGTACTCCGAGAGGTCATGATGCGATTTGGGTTATTGTGAACCGTTTGACTAAAGTAGCTCACTTCATCCCGTACAAGGAAGGTCATCCCACCGAGAAGATGGCTCGGATCTATGTTTCTGAGATAGTTAGACTTCATGGGATCCCCCTGCGGATTGTTTCTGATCGTGACTCGAGATTTGTATCGCACTTCTGGAAGGGATTCCAGCAAGCTCTGGGCACTGAGCTCAACCTGAGCACCGCTTACCATCCGACTACTGATGGCTAGACCGAGAGAGTGAATCAGATTCTTGAAGACATGCTTCGGTGTTATATTCTGGACTATAAGGGAGTTTGGGATGAGCACTTGCCATTGGTTGAATTCGCCTACAACAACAGCTATCAGGAGAGCCTCAAGATGGCCCCCTTCGAGGCGTTGTATGGGCGTCGTTGTAGGACCCCTCTCTACTGGTCAGAAGTTGGTGAAAAAGTTGTGTTGGGTCCTGAGCTACTTCAGGAAATGGAAGAGGCCACCAAGAAGACTCGTCTTCAGCTTAGCCGTGCCGTCGAGAGGCAGAGGAAGTATGCTAATCAGCGTCGCCGTCCGTTGGAGTTTGCGGTGGGTGATCATGTGTTCTTGAAGGTTTCTCCTACTCCTGGGGTGAAGCGTTTCGGTCGCCACCATAAGCTCAGCCCGAGATTCGTGGGACCGTATGTTATTTCAGAGCGGGTTGGAGGATCTGCTTACCGCCTGGATCTACCTGATTCCTTGGCCAGTGTTCATAATGTCTTCCACGTCAGCCAGCTTCGGAAGTACATCCATGATCCTACCCGCGTCATTGAGGAAGTTCCAGTGATTCCTGAAGCTAATCTGTCCTATCCAGTCGAACCTGCCAAGATCGTGGAGTATCAAGAGCGCAAGCTTCGAAAGAGAACCATTCCTATGGTGAAGGTACTTTGGATGCATGACAAGTCTGAGGAGTTCACTTGGGAGCTCGAAGTTGACATGCGTAGCAAGTATCCGCATCTCTTTTCTTAATCCTGGTATGTCTCCGCTCTTGTTCCTCTCTCTATTTAAGTGCCTTGTCAGTTAGTTCTCTTGACATGAATTGCAAACCTGGTTGGAATGAATGTCATCCTAATTTTTCGCCGTGAGAAAATTCTCAGAAGTTTCGGGATGAAACTTTCTAAGTAGGGAGATTGTAACAGCCCTTAACAAAAAAAAAATAAGATTTAATAATAACAATAATAATATTATACAAAAATCCCCCCTCTTTAATTCCCTTCTAAACCGCAGCCAGCTCCCCCCGATTTTAACTCCCCGGTTTAAGACCCACGCAAAACCGCAAACCGCTAGGGCTTTCTCATTCCCGATCCCGTGCCGCTCCCGTTCCGCTCCTGTGCCGCTCCCGTCACGCGCGCGCGTCGCAGCCGCCGACGCCTGGTGCTGCTCCTCCTATCGTGGACGCCGCCGCCTGCTCCTCCTGCCGTGGACGGCGCCTCCTGCTCCCCTCCTCGTCGGCGCCGCCTCCTTTTTCCCCTCTTCTGGACGCCGACAGCAGCAAGGCCTCCCTTTTTCCCGGCTTCTTCTTCCTCTCTTCTGGACGCCGGCAACAGCAAGAAGTTTCTTCCTCTCCTCCAAGTGTAGGCAGCCCTCCGTCCCTCTTCCGTTGCGACTTTGGCCGGCGGACTTCGCGAGGAACGTCTAGGGTTTGCTCGGATCCGCCTCTCCGTGGATTGTTGGGCTCCGATCCGGCCTCCTTGGGTAACTTTCCCTCCGATCCCCGCATTTCAGATTTTTTTAACCTAATTGCTATGTGCTAATTTTCGCCTCCGGACGACGTAATCACGTAGAATCCGCGTGGGTGTGTCGTGCACTCGACTAATCCTAAGTCTTTTTCGGTTTTCGGTGCCATTCAACGAATGTAGCGGTGGAATCGCTCAAGGCCCTCTCTGAATTAGGTTTCCCGGATCCAAACGCCGCCAAAACCCTCGGATCTCTTGTGGTAACCGCTTCTCCCCTATTTGCCGAGGGAGGTATATTTCTTAACTTGCCCCCTTGAATTAATTACGCAATAGAAACACTTGTGTGCGCGTAGGAATAAGCATTGAAATAAATATTTCATGTGAACGCATCTTGAACAGGTTCCGCTAGAGTTTAGACCTTGCCTCTTAGCCGCCGCTTTCAAGCCCGGCTTCTCCTTAAGGCAAGTAGAGAAAACTCTCTCGCTTGCAAACAAGTTTTATTTAAGTCACACTTGTACCGTACTAGCCCTCACTTGAATTTATTACTTGCAGATAAGTAAGCTCATTAGACATCATAGGCAAACAATGAAAGGGAATGTGTCGTTTGATATGACACCGGAAAATGAGTTTACACTTGAATTGGTAACAGAAACCAATAAGGGAATCTTGCGAGCAGCGGTAGCTTAAGCCTTGCATCTACTCCCATGCTAGAATCTTGTACATCAAATGACGACACACACGCATTTCATTGATTTCTGCTTATACGTTCGTGTTTAGGCTAAACTCCGGAGTAGGCTAAAAATTTACTAAAGAATCTCAGTTAGTCTCTGGCATACTTTACTGCTATGCTTGTTTCCCAGTTTACTTGTTTATTTTATTAACTTGAATCTCTGTTATTGATCTTGTTCTGAGGCTTTTCCTTCTGTTTGGATTTGCCTTAGGGTTCGTGACTGCGCCGCCTACTTCCTGAGTTGTTCCTCGCCCAGCTCCCGTCTGTCGGAGGTTTACTTTCTTTGTAGTTGCTGCATCAGGTCCTTTGTATCTTGTTTCTTTTACTTTTGGATTTGTCCTTCCTGTACTAGTTATTTTCAGGCATTTTCCTTGTATCGTGGACAACTCTTAGGATGGTTCGGATGTATTTCAGCATTATATAAATGTTCATTTTGTTTCTGCGGTTTACTAGCACCTACTTTTACATCATAATTATAGCATGAGAATTGATCAAAGTGCATGAGCATCACTTTTAATTCAAGCTTCCGCATAATAAATCAAACCGGTATTGTTTTTCAAAATCTAATTATTTTCTACAGATATTTTGGAATTACAGCTTCCGCCTGGCAGACATGGTTTCTCTTTGCCCATGTCTGCGGCATCACGACCCGCCCGCAGCTCACTCTGATAATTGTTATGAGACGGGTCGTGACATACGCTATTCCCCTATGTCCTCGTGGGAGCACAGTGGATGTATCTACTTGCAAGGTTGCTGATCAATACGATAACATATTGGAATTTTCTTGCTCTATAGTGTCGTCACTACCTTTGGATTCAGCGTCTAAGGATATATCTTATCTAATATCTGATTCTATCATGAGCCCTGTATATCCTCAGATTTTTTCTAGTATCAATATGCATGTATCTTCTGTTCTTATTACTGATTGTCTAGATGTGCAGGATGAGCCAATGGAGCTCAAGAATGTGCTGAGTTGCACTGAAGAGGATATTTTCCCTAGTGAGGAGATTTGTTACCGACTTACGGGAGGCGGATCCACCATGGCGGGTGTACGCACGGCGAGCTCTTGGGGCGGGAGACACAGGAGCAGCACGGGAGCCGGTATCGCCAGGCGACAACACCGGCGACAGCGAGATAGCCGACAGCATGGGGCTACCGCCCGGCGACAGCGGGCGCGACAGAGGGACCGGCGCTGGCTTGGGCGAAGAGCAGGTTTAGGCGTTTTATTATGTTGAGCATGGGTATTTTGGGTATTGTAATATGGGAGGCCTCATAGTATAAGAGGTCCTCCTAATGACCTAATGTATTATCTTTTGATCAAGCAATTTATGTATTATCTTTTGATCAATCTCCTCTCCCCTCTTCCTCTCTTGCTCTTCGGAACCAGTAGTGGTATCATTTTGGTCCGACCTGCCGGTCAACCCGCCTCTTTTTGGCCGCCGGATACCGACATGGCTCGCGGATCGACCTCACGCCCCGCCGATACCGGATCTGCCACGGACGACCTCGCCGATCGTTTCGCTGCCCAAGACGCCCACCTCGCCGCGCTCCAGACCGCCGTCGCCGCCCTCACCGCCAGCCAGGACACGCTCACGTCCGGCCAGGCATCGTTCGCAGCCGGCCAGGCCTCCCTGGCGGCAGGCCAGGCCTCCCTGGCGGCCGGCCAGGCCTCCCTGGCGGCCGGCCAGGCGGAACTCCTCGCCCGCATTGCCGCCTGGGCGCCGGAACGGGCGAGCCAGGCGAACGGCAGCCCCGTTCCGCCCCTCCTCCCGGAGCCCATCTGGCCGGATCCTCTCTTCCGGCCTCCTGCCGCGGCCGGCATCACCTTCGGTCGTGTTCCCCCGCCCCCGTTTCCAGCTCCGACCCCGGCGTATTCTCCGGAAACCGTCTCCGTCCTCGGCATGCCCCCACTGGCCGGTTTCACCGCCGACCGCTCCGCCCTCGCACTCGACATCCCTTCCTTCTCGGGCACGGACCCCCTCGGATGGATTGCTCGTGCGGAGCAATTTTTCGATCTCCACGGGACGTCGCCAACGGACAAAGTTAGCACGACCGTGGTCGGCCTCGAAGGCTCGGCCCTCCATTGGGCCCGTTGGCTTCGGCAAATCCAACCCGCCATTTCGTGGACGGAGTTCAAACACGAAATGGTGAGCCGCTACGACGCTCGTTACGCCGGCTCCGCCATCGAGCGGCTTTGCACGACCCGTCAGTCCACCACGGTGGATGCCTACATCGACGAGTTCGTCGCGCTGGTCACTCAAGTACCGGGCCTCCCTCCCGACCATTACCTCGGATTCTTCCTCCAAGGCCTCCGTCCCAACATCCGCTCTCGTCTTCGCACGCATCACCCGCGAACGGTGTCCGAGGCCCTCGACCTTGCTCGGGCCGTCGAGGCGGACCTCGGGCCTCGGCAGGCCGCTCCTTTCACTTTTCGGCCACCGCCGTCGGCGGCCCCCGCTCAGCGCTTCCCGCCTCCGGGTGCCGGCCGGCCTCCCCGACCAAAAGGCCCGCAACGCGTCGACTACAACGACCTCCGCCGACGCGGGCTTTGCTTCCGTTGCCGCCAGCCCTACACCCTGCACCACGTCTGTTCCGTTAAGGAGTTTCATGCCCTTTTCGTGGACGGCGAAAGCCCTGACGGGCTCAAGGACCCTCCGTTGGAGGAGGCGCCGCCGGATCCTTTTGACGGAGAACCAGAGACTGCACCGCTCAACGTCCTGGAGCTTCCCTTTTACTCAGTGGGGGGACTCACGGGGCCACGTACGATGAAGCTGTCCGGGGTGCTCCACGACCGACCCATCATTGTGATGATTGACAGTGGGGCGAGCCACAATTTCATGTCGGCCCCCCTCGCACGCCGCCTGGGGTTACCTGCCGATCCTTCCCCCGACTTTTCCGTCTGTCTAGGGGACGGCCGCCGCCGCCCCACCTTAGGCCAGTGCTAGGGAGTCACCCTGTCCCTGGGCCCGTGCACGGTCACCGCGGACTTCTACCTCTTCGAGCTGGGGGGCCTTGACGCCATCCTGGGGGTCGCGTGGTTGCAAACCCTGGGCGACGTCCGCGTCAACTGGGCGTCTATGACCATGTCCTTTCTCCACCAGGGCCAACCCTGCCGCTTGGTGGGCGATTCGACGCTCCTCCGCTCGCCCATCTCCTTCCGCGCCATGAACCGCGTCACCGACATCGACTTCTCGGCGTGGTTGTGGACGGGGCAACCCTCACCTCCCTCGTCGGCCGACAGCCTTCCGGCCGACATGACGGCGCTTCTTGATGATTTTCCGGCGCTCTTTGAGCTGCTACCCGGCCTTCCCCCCGCGCGGCCGACCGACCACGCCATCGTACTGCAGCCCGGCGTCGCGGCGGTTTCTGTCCGTCCTTACCGATACGGGCACACGCAGAAGGACGAGATCGAGCGGTTGGTTCGAGAGATGCTGTTGGGAGGCCTGATTCGGCCCAGTGCGAGCCCCTTCTCCAGCTCGGTGCTTCTTGTCCGCAAGAAGGACGACAGCTGGCGTTTCTGCGTGGATTACAGGAAGCTGAACAAGGCGACGGTACCGGACAAGTACCCGATTCCGGTCATTCAGGAGCTGCTGGACGAGTTACACGGCGCCGTGTTTTTCACCAAACTCGACCTCCGCGTCGGCTATCACCAGATACGGGTCCGACCGGAAGACGTTCCGAAGACGGCTTTTCGGACGCACGACGGCCACTTTGAGTTTTTGGTGATGTCGTTCGTGCTCACCAACGCTCCCGCTACTTTCGAGGCTTCCATGAATGACGTCTTCCGCCCGGTCCTGCGTAAGCACGTTTTGGTTTTCTTTGATGACATTCTTGTTTTCAGTACTTCCTGGCAGGACCACCTCCACCATGTTCGGGAGACTTTTACTACTCTGCGCCGTCATCACTTTACCCTCAACCGGAAGAAGTGTACCTTTGGGGCCACGACAGTGAGCTATCTGGGCCACACGATCTCCGCCCAGGGTGTCGCTATGGATGCGGACAAGATTGAGGCCGTGACCCGATGGCCGACTCCCACTTCTGTTCGCGAGGTACGGGCTTTTCTCGGCCTGACCGGCTACTACCGGTGCTTTATCCGGGATTACGGGGGGGTGTCCCGCCCTCTCACTCAGCTGCTGAAGGCCCCAGCCGATGGTCCTTTCTCGTGGCCGCCAGCCGCCATGGCCGCTTTCGCCACCTTGCAGTCCGCCTTGATCCGTGGACCGGTTTTGGCCATGCCGGATTTTCGACAGCCGTTCATCGTGGAATGCGACGCCTCCGGCTCCGGCGTCGGAGCTGTCCTGATGCAGGCCGGCCGCCCGATAGCTTATTTTAGTCGCGCCTTCTCGACGGTCGTCCGCAGCCGCTCGGCTTACGAGAACGAGTTGATGGCCTTGGTATTGGCCGTGCAGCATTGAAGGTCGTACCTGTTGGGCCGACCCTTCATCGTCCGCACTGATCATCACAGTCTCCGGTATCTGCTGCAGCAGAAGATCGCCACGCCGACACAGCAGCTGTGGGTTGCCAAGCTTCTGGGATATGATTTTTCGATCGAGTTCCGGTCAGGGAAGACCAACCGCGCGGCGGACGCGCTGTCCCGTCACCCTCAGGCTTCGGAGTTAGCCGCCATTTCCCGACCGGTTTGGGACGACGCCACCATTTTGCAGCAGGAGGCGGAGGCCGACCCCCACTTGCTTGCGATCCGCACGGCCCTGCTCGCCGACCCCGCGGCACGGCCACCGTACTTGTTGATCGGGGGACGGCTATTTCATCGGGGCCGCCTTGTTCTCTCTGCTTCCTCGACCCGCATCCCGCTCCTTCTCGCAGAGTTTCATTCGACGCCTTCGGGCGGTCACTTCGGCGCATTCCGGACCTACCGGCGGCTAGCCGCCTCCTTGTATTGGCCACACATGCTACGCCAGGTGAAGGCCTACGTGGCGGCCTGCCTTCCTTGCCAGAAGGCCAAGTACGAGACACTGTTTCCGAGCGGCCTGCTACAGCCTCTGCCGATTCCCGAGCGTGTATGGGAGGACATAGCGATGGACTTTATCACACGGCTGCCGCGGTCGAACGGGTTTGACTGCATTCTCGTGGTCGTTGACCGGTTGACGAAGTATAGCCATTTCATTCCGCTGCGCCACCCATATACAGCAGCAACCACGGCCGATAGTTTCATTTCCGAGATCGTCCGCCTTCACGGTTTTCCCCGCTCCATTGTGAGTGACCGGGACCCGCTCTTCCTTAGCAGTTTCTGGACGTCCCTTTTCCGTCTTTAGGGCACCCGGCTCCGGATGAGCACCGCATACCACCCGCAGTCGGACGGGCAGTCCGAAGTGCTCAACCGCTGTCTGGAGACTTACCTCAGATGCTTCATCGGTGAGAGGCCAGGCTCATGGGCGAAGTGGCTCTGCTGGGCGGAGTATTCCTACAACACCTCCTACCACCATTCGGCCAACACCTCGCCGTTCGAAACAGTTTATGGCCGGCCTCCTCCCTCGATCCTACGACATCTTCCAGGCGAATGCCCCGTGGCCAGCCTGGCCGACCACCTTCATGATCGAGATACCATTTTGGATAGCCTGAAGCACCACCTCCGCCGGGCTCAGGCAAAGATGATCTCTTTTGCCAACCGGAAGCGCCGGGACCTTTCCTTCCAGGTGGGCGAGCGAGTTTTCATCAAGCTTCACCCCTACCGCCAGCTGACCGTCGCCCGCCGCAACTGCCCCAAGCTGGCCCCACGTTTTTTGGTCCCTTTGAGATTATCAGCCGCATCGGTGTCGTGGCCTATCGCCTGCGCCTACCAGACCAGAGCCGGATCCATCCGGTTTTCCACGTTTCTCAGCTCCGCCGAGTCATCGGCGACCACCCTGTTACCGATCACATCCCAGCGGACATCGAGCACTCCGACTCCCCACCGCTGTACCCGGCCTCGATCGTGGATCGGCGCCATCATACCCCAGGGGATCCTCTTCCAGACGAGATTCGAGTCGCATGGCGCGACCGACCACTCAGCTCCGCAACTTGGCTTCTGCGGGACGACTTCCGGCGCCAGTTTCCGGATTATTGCCTTGAGGACAAGGCAAATTTTCCAGACGGGGGTATTGTTACCGACTTACGGGAGGCGGATCCACCATGGCGGGTGTACGCACGGCGAGCTCGTGGGGCGGGAGACACGGGAGCAGCACGGGAGCCAGTATCGCCAGGCGACAACACCGGCGACAGCGAGATAGCCGACAGCATGGGGCTACCGCCCGGCGACAGCGGGCGCGACAGCGGGACCGGCGCTGGCTTGGGCGAAAAGCAGGTTTAGGCGTTTTATTATGTTGAGCATGGGTATTTTGGGTATTGTAATATGGGAGGCCTCATAGTATAAGAGGTCCTCCTAATGACCTAATGTATTATCTTTTGATCAAGCAATTTATGTGGGGGCTGATCCCTCTTCTTCCTCTTCCCAACCCTAACTTCTTCTCTCAATCTCCTCTCCCCTCTTCCTCTCTTGCTCTTCGGAACCCGTAGTGGTATCAAGATTCCTACCTCATCACCGGAGAAGAAAGTCCAACACATCATCGTTATTCCTTGTTGCCCATCGTTTTCCTGCAGTAATGTCATCACGGCCAGCAATGATGACATGGTGAAACCTGATGGGAGTGACACTGGGACCATTCTTTGTTTTTGTGAATCTTCGAGTTCTTCTCCCCTTTTATTTCTTGATCTCTTTTCATTGTTTGAGTATGTGTAGGTTGTGTCTCCACAGGTACTCCAGGACGATATTGAGCATACTGCTCAAGTCAATGAGGAGAGCATCCCCTTATGTGAGGTTGCCCCCCCTCCATAGAGAAAGCTCAATTCATTACCCTCTCCTCCTGCATCCATCCTATTGAAGACGACCCTTTGCTGGGCAAGGACACTTTTGGTGAGATTAGCGAGGAGCAGCCCTCCTCCGGTATTATTATTCAAGTGAAGGAGTAACGGTTTGGTCGCCGTATCGGTACCCACTACCGACATAAATAGTGCAACGGTTACCTGTACATTTTTCTTTTCTTCCTATCACCTAGCACATTTAAATTTCAAAAAAAGTCGGGTTGGGGACAATAAACACAATAGTCATCTTTCATTTCTTGCATTGCTTCTGTTATATGTTTCAATTTGAATAGCTATTTGTATGAGTATTTTGTTTTGTAGCACAACTCTTAGAATAGTATTTTGTTAATTACCCCGCAATGCTTAGTGATGATTGCAATTATTTTTATGAAAAGAGAATTAGATTTGAGTAATTCAACCCCGCTGATCCTCTGTCTTCTTCCAGGCATATCGTCGTTTTCAGTTCATCTCCAGCATCTCTGTGAAAATGCTGGGTTTTGGGAGCAGAATGCATCGTGGAGAAGGGTCTTTGAAAGTGCACAGTGAGTCCTCTGAGTATTATCTAGAGGGGGGTGAATAGAGTTTAAAAAACTTTTAACAAAATAAGTGCACAGAACAATAATAGTCAAAACAACTATGCATTCTGAAATACCAATCCAGAATAAAATAAGCACAGTAAAATAAATATGGGACAGCACAGAAAATTAGCACAGCACAGATGAGACAATTTATAATGGTTCCCCAAAATATGGGTACTCCACTCTTCTACCAGCTCGATAGGAAGATGTTACGGGTCCTTTTATGATGTTATTTAATATTAATTATTTCTTAATATGTTTTTATTCTGTCTTAGAGTCAAGTCCTTTTTAGGCGTCGTTATTTATGTCATGTTTTTATGTGGCGTCAAAGTTGGTCTTATCGCCTTTAGCGTTATTTTCTTATAGCTCTTTCCTTGTTTGTGTCGATTATAAGTCTTATTTAAAGGACCTCAGTGAGCCTTATATTGGCATGAATAAAAAAGTTTATTTTCCCAAAATCTAAAAAGAGATCTTGGAAGCTCTCTCTCTCTCGAGCACGCCCCGCATAGGAAGTCGTGATCAAGGCTCCGTAGTATCTCCTCCTCCGTCAACTCCACCTCCGTCTACTCTTCCAGCGACCTCCGAGTCGGTGCCTAACATCTTTGTATCAGAGAAAACTCCATCCGAAGATCGATACTTCCGCTGTGATTCAACAGAGCCGACTCAGCGAGCACTGCGACATCAACGCCCGGCTTGGCATCTTCTCCGTCGTCTGTCGCACCTTGTCCCAGCGGCGACCCCGGCTCACGCTTCCGCTAAGCCCTCCGCACTCTGGCGAAGCATCCTCCCGACCCGAGGAAATCGGCGACGCCTTTCGGTCGATGTTTGACTCCCGCAACAAAGCCGATCGACGCCTGCGGCGTCCGCTTCTCATTCCGCCTCCGATCGACGCAGACACCGCACATGCGCGGCATCCTAAAGCCATCCCACTCGACGCCTCCATTTGACGACAACACAACCGCTCGTCTCCTCCGATCGAAACCTCTGCGGGTTCTTTGTGTGGCTCCAGCGACTGTGTCTACCTCTTCTTCCGCACATAAGAATCAATTCCATCAAGGGCATTATTCGGTAAGGAGTATTTTCTTCCATCATTGGGAGACGACGTGGATCTCGCGACACCGCCCAAACAGCCACCGCCGAGCACTCTAGCCGTCCCGTCATCCGCTCCTTATCCCGTGCTAACTCCATCCACAATATGGGAGACTTGCAAGATTTTACGGCTGCTCTCCGGGACGTGCTGCAGACTGTGACCGCCAAGGAAGCACGCTTTCGGGATGCCGAAACCCGGCATCGGGACGACATTGACACTATCACTGCCAGACTTAATAAGTTGACCGCATCCCTTCCCGTTGTTACTACTCCACCCATGGATCACGTCAGCAGCAGTAAAGTTCCGATACCACCGATTATCCACCATGAACCGCCACCGCAGACCCTCTAACGCCCTGAAGCAGTCATTTAGCCACGCTATACCCGGTTGGAATTCCCCACCTACAATGGGAAAACTGATCCCTTGGGATGGCTCATCAGGTGCGAATAATTCTTTGTCCATCAACAAACTCCGACATTTGAACGGCTACCTCTGGCTTCCTTCCACCTTCTCGAGTCGGCCTTTCTTTAGGCCACTCGTCTCCTTACTGATCAGTCGGGCCTAACGTGGGACAACTTCAAGAGATTTTGTAACCTGTGTTTCAGCCCTCCCATCCGCAACAACCCCCTTGGTGCCCTCACAACACTACGCTAGATAGGCTCCGTGGACGACTATCTGGACCAGTTTCAACTTCTTCTAGTGCACGTCACGCAGTCCCCAGAGATGCAGGTCGGCAATCTTCACCACCG
The DNA here is from genome assembly GCA_033032865.1 of Dactylorhiza incarnata. Taxonomy (NCBI): domain Eukaryota; kingdom Viridiplantae; phylum Streptophyta; class Magnoliopsida; order Asparagales; family Orchidaceae; genus Dactylorhiza; species Dactylorhiza incarnata. The sequence continues at coordinate 3,929,838 of JAWHQI010000218.1, read as the reverse complement.
GACTTCGCGATCGCCTGCGACTTGATGTCGAATTTGAGGCTCCTCCAGACTTAGTGACTGCTATGAGTTTGGCTAGGATATGTGACCGTCGCCTCTAACTGGCACAGGAGGTCTATTTGCCCACCGACACGGGCATTCAGCCAAGGCATTCAGAGGGACATCCATCCCCACCAGTCCGAAAACTATCTCGGGAGGAGATGATGGAACGGCGCGCCAAAGGCTTATGTTTTAACTGCGACGAGCAGTACACTCGCGGCCACAGGTTTAAATGGCTTTTCTATCTGCACGTTGAGGACTCTGATGAGGAGGGTGTCGGCTGACGCGAACACCATTGATCTCCCTCGAGCTTGAGGACAAGCTCATTTTGCAAGGTGGAAGAGATGTTACGGGTCCTTTGATGGTGTTATTTAGTATTAATTAATTCTTAATATGCTTTTATTCTGTCTTAGAGTCGCGTCTTTTTTAGGCGTCGTTATTTATGTCATGTTTTTATGTGGCGTCCAAGTTGGTCTTATTGCCTTTAGCGTTATTTCCTTAGAGCTTTTTCCTTGTTTATGTTGATTGTAAGTCCTATTTAAAGGAGCCCAGTGAGCCTTGCATTGGCATGAATAAAGAAGTCTATTTTCCCAAACTCTAAAAAGAGATCTTGGAAACTCTCTCTCTCTCTCTCTCTCTCTCTCTCTCTCTCTCTCTCTCTCTCTCTCTCGCGCGCGCGAGCACGCCCCGCATAGGCAACCGCGGTCAAGGCTCCGCAGTATCTCATCCTCCGTCATCTCCACCTCCGGCGACTCTGTCGGCAACCTCTGAGTCGGTCCCTAACAGAATACACTATCCAGTGCCCGAGTATTTTAATAAGAAGACTCTTAGAACCACTGAGTCTGATCATAAGGAGACTCTTAGAACGACTAAGTCTTTTGATAAGGAGACTCTTAGAACCACCGAGTCTTTTGATAAGGAAACTCTTAGAACCAAGGTCTGAGTCTTTTGTTAAGGAGACTCTTAGAACCAAGCTAGATCTTTTGATAAGCAGATCTTAAACCACTGAATCCTTTGAAGAGGGATTCTAAAGACCCTTTTGTTAGTTATTGGGTGTCAACTTATTACCTAGGGGGGTGAATAGGTTTTACAAATTATTTTATCCCCTTTAGGTGATCTTGTTTTCTGGTTAATAAATCTATAGATTAGTAAAGCACAGCACAGAAAACACACAAGAACTTATAGAGGTTCCTCTAGACAGGGTGTCTTGAGTAGTCCTCTTTCCCTCTGCGCCTACCTAGCAGTGTGCTAGGCTTGGCAAACCCCGCCAAAGCTTCAGGCCCGCAAGCCTTACAACATGGACCCGCAAGTCCTACAGCCTAAGCCCGCAAGCCCCTACTGCACCCGAGCCCTCAAGCTCGACAATCAGGCCCTCAAGCCCTACCTAGCTAAAACCCGCAAGTCTAGCCTCTGCCCTGGCCGGCAAGCCTTCCCAGGTCTCAAGCCCTCAAGCTTGACAATGTTGGACCCGCAAGTCCACTGCCCTGGCCCTCAAGCCTCACAACTCTCCAGCCCTCAAGCCTCACAACTCAGGCCCTCAAGCCTTACCCATGTAAGACCCCCCTCTCGGAACACAAGACACGGCCGAGGGGAGTCCTATGCCCAGGACAGCCGCCTTGCGGAAACGCCAGCACACGAGCTAGCCTCCCCCACAAGACGCCTATCTTGCCGGCCAAACCAACTGAACAGCGTCAACCCATCAATAATGCAAAAGCAAGAAGCCATATATTCACAATTAAGCAACAATGTCCAAACGATACAAAGAGACAGAAAGCTACACAAACTCCTGTATATCATCAGAGTATAAACTTGCCCTGAGGCTACATTCTAACCACTCGCTCAAATCTGCCGTTGATGGTAGCCAAGGTATCGTAATCACCAGCACTGTCACCCTGGCCTGACAGTCCTCCTATGTAGTACATTGCTGCTCCTAAAAGTAGTGGTGTAACAACCGATAGTCATAAAGACTAAGTGGCTTCACATCCTCCCCCGGCGACTCCAAGGCACCGGGCGGAAGGGAATGAAGAAAAGCTGCAATATAGTCAGTAGTAGCAAAAACAGGTGACAAGGAAAGATGTAATCACAGCAGTGTATCAAATGTATAAGAAGTACATCTAACAGGTAAAATGATAATGACAGAGTATAAGCAAATAGTGAAACAACACAGAAGAAGTAAGCAGTTCATATCGTACCTTAACTTATATGAATGTCCATACAAACTTATAAGTTAAGGTTTCCATGCTGGAACCCATCATATAAAAGAGCTCATACTAATTTATATGATGGACCCGATGTGGTGCAATGCTATGATTATGAATGATGAATGCAATGTAATGATTATGATATGATGACTCACCCAGACATAGTTGTTATATCGACATAGACCTACAGTTCTCGCTTTTTGAGAGGTAGCTAACCACTCAGGCATCTCCCGTCGTGGCCAGACGGAGACAGTGGAACGAGCTCCTCCACTACTAGGAGGGTATGAACACTACCAGTCCTAGGCCTCTGTACGCCTCGACGCTAAGAACACACAGCGGAGACCATGCGTACTGCTCGCATCATGCTGAGCCTCCAAGGACACAAAAGGGGACTTGGGTAGATGAGCACCAAGAGTCCAACCCAACCGGTCAAGAGTCTAACTGTCGGCTTCTGTCGGTGTCACGACTAGCAAGCCCGTAGACCCGCCACAAGTAATCCTCCAACCCGGATCATTACACCACCATGTGTAAACCATGCACATTCATGTAATTCCCATGCACCACCCGTGCTATCAAGTACCCAAGGACTCGCGTAAGGAGCCTTATTCCATTTCTCCTCATACAATCGGTGCCGATGTTAACTAGCATCCAAGGACCTACCAACCGGGTCCCTCACCTCTCAGGATATAACCATACCCTAGAAGCCTCACCAACCATCACTGCTTCACATACGGAGTTGTCACGACTCTCTTGCAGTGGCATGGGTATATAAGAGAATTACTATCTTTGATCCTATAGGACTACTTGTGCGCGTAATTCTAAGTTCGAGTTCACTATACAAATCTGCCCATACACATTAACCATCCCAATCCTTGAGCTCGATTCACAACTTGCCTTGATCACCATTAACTTCATAAGCATCATTCGATCACGCTTAGTCTATACCAATTATCTCACTCCCGTCCTCTTTAAGGATTGTCAATCATAATCTCTACTAAGCGGTTATCACAATTCTAAACTCTTCGATGGATTTCTGAATGATATGTGTACGGTTTTGTGTACGTTCCCAAATTCCTTGTCTACGCGAGCACCTTAACATTTCGATTTAGCTTAATAAATTATAACGGCACATTTAATTATGGGTTCATTTCGAAACCAAATCCACTGAAACTTCCACCATAAGTCATCAAAAATACCGGAATCATTACCATCAAATTTCGACCTCATCGTATTATACAATACGTATTTACGGTCAGTATACATATTGCTAAACGTTTAAACCTCGCCCATAATCAATGTTATTTATCATCACCATCAACCACACATGCCCTGTTTATGGTCCCACCTAAAACTAACAATTGAAGGTTTATTTAAGGAGTCATCTCAACAGATATAAATCATTATCACCAGTCAATACTAGCATGTGCATAACTCGTACAAAATTTCGGCCCAATCGGGCTTCACATTCAGCATTTATATCTCCTTCAAATTATAAAACGAAACAGCAATAGCTTTAATACTACTTACCAAAAAATTATGAAATTCAACAGAGATCTACACATTGTTATCACCAATGTCTCCACCAATTTTCATGAGCATCCAACCAATATCATAAGAGAAATCCACAAAATACAAAGATCGGAAGTCTTATGGCACAGTTTACTAAAACTGGATTTCTGGGTGCTACAGTTGTCTAGAAATTATGATCCACCCCATTTTGGAAAGATAACATCAAGGGCTACAACATTCACGTTGAGTCCTAAACCCAGATCCAAGTGGGTCCTATCAAAAATCTGCTCCAAAGTCAACAGCAGAAATCTGGACAGCAAAACAGCACGCACTTAACCCATCCCCGCTTTCTGGACAGTCCACTCGACTGGACTTGTAGGAAGCTACAGGTCACTTCAGAAAACGCGTAACCAATCGTCGGAAAGCTCTTTCCGAGGGCTACAACTTTCATGTTGAGCCCGGAGTCTAATTCCAGTGGTATCAAGCCTAAAAATCGGCTCGAACCCAGCTACGCACAATTTTACCCCATTAATAACCAAGTGAAATGATATAATTTGAACTTCTTTAGCAAGGGGCTATCATCACCTTTATCACACCATTATATAGTTAACAACCCTATTTAACAAGGGGTTTTTAACAGGGAATTTACTCCTCATCTTTTCACCTAATAAATAAATTAACATCCTACTTAACATGGAACTATTCATCATCTTCCCCAAAAATAAGGGTTAGGTCATTACAACTTCTCCCATCCAATACTCCCTCCATAGACCATGAATTTCAGCAAAATCAAATCATATCTCTTCCTTTTGAAGAGAAGAAGTGATTGAAGGAACTTTCGCGGCAATCAGTGCCTTAACAAGAAAGAGCCGGTTTGGTCTTTTCCTAGGAAACTCCATTAACTCACAAGCCAAGATCTTTTGAGCTCAACACCTCTCCTAATTTTCTCTACGATCTAGCATCAAGGGAGAGGGGTCGGAAGTCACCTTATTTTCCAGCCATGGTTCAAGCTCATCTTCATGGCAGCGGGGTGGTGGTCGGCCAAGCTCCAAATCCTTCTCCAAGCTTGCTCCTTCAAGAACCCTAAGTTGAAACCTTAAGGTGAGGGAAAAGAAGAAGAAGAAGAAGAAGAAGAAGATGATGAAGAAGAATACTTTTCTGACTCCATTATTCCAGCCCATTCGGCTAGGGGAGAAGGAGAGAGGGAGAGAAAGATAGAAAGAGAGATAAAGAGATAGCAATAATGGCATTAAATGCAATTTCCATTTCGAAGGCATGTTGAAAATCGCCTGATTTCTCGAGAAAAGAAAGGGCCAGGCCGTTCGTCGAACGTCGTTCGACGAACTGAAGGTGAGCTGCGTTCGCCGAACAGACGGTGAGCTGCATTCGACGAACAGACGGTGAGCTGCGTTCGACGAACAGACGGTGAACTGCGCTCGACAAACTGGAGGTGAACAGCGTTCGACGAACTGGAGGTGAGCTGCGTTCGACGAACAGAAGGTGAGCTGCGTTCGACGAACAGAAGGTGAACTGCGTTCGACGAACAGACGGTGAGCTGCGTTCGACGAACTGGAGGTGAGCTGCTTTCGACGAACAGAAGGTGAGCTGCGTTCGACGAACAGAAGGTGAACTGTGTTCGACGAACAGACGGTGAGCTGCGTTCGACGAACAGACGGTGAACTGCGTTCGACGAACAGAAGGTGAGCTGCGTTCGACGAACAGAAGGTGGACTGCGTTCGACGAACTGGAGGTGGACTGCGTTCGACGAACTGTTGGTGAACTGCGTTCGACCAACAGAAGGTGAGCTGCGTTCGACGAACAGAAGGTGAACTGCGTTCGACGAACAGACGGTGAGCTGCGTTCGACGAACAGACGGTGAGCTGCGTTCGACGAACAGACGGTGAGCTGCGTTCGACGAACAGAAGGTGAACTACGTTCGACGAACTGGAGGTGAACTGCGTTCGACGATCTGGAGGTGAACTGCGTTCGACGAATTTCCTTATTAGTCGACAGGAAGCAGATCCTTGTCAATCACCCCCCAATTATTCTTCCCTGGCAGTCCAGCCCCACAACCCTTATAGATTCTCTCTTTACTAATGGTTGGAACTTCATTTCTATTCACATGAATGTAATCAATATGATTTTTGTCAACATTTATCATTAATAACCTCTTTTAACCTAACTATCCATACAAACCTCGGGGTCCTAGGGCTTCTACCGAGTCTGAGTCAACCTCCGGTGACACAACACACTCGTGAGGGGCCTGGCGCGCACTGGGATGTTACAAATCCAATAAACGAAGAAACAATTTCGTCCCCGAAATTTAAGTTGAGGTTATCGGGTTTATGTTCAAATCACAAAAGTCATCTGTAGTACACTTTAAATCCCACTCACCACTAGTGAGGGTCACAACGCATTCACATCACCTCACTTCCAATTTCTCTCGTGTGTACTTCTGTTATACTTCATGACACTTATGATCCAAATTATGCACAGAGAAATCTTAAGTGTCTCTCATCCTGATGCAAACACAAATATTGTGGTGATAAGACATAGTTGGGTTTATTTAATGAAGGAGAACAACCAAACAATACTTATTCGACTGCATAAGGGCAACATAATAGCAGAACTGTTCTGGATAAACCAAACAAACAACTCCCATCCTCTGTTTCCAGCAACACTCCAAAAGAATAGAGGAATTAGTTGCAGCCGGCCAACTAAACACACCAACAGGGGAGAGAGAGCTTACAGTTAGGGTAGAAATTCCGATCACAGTAATAACTCAGAAATCCCTTGCCAAATCGTGCAGAATGAGGAGACGAGAAGTAGAATGAGGAACCCTAACTGCGATACCGCCGAGAGAAGAAATAAAAAGGTCGGTAGAAAATAATAAAACTCAAACACTTCATCAAACATATATTCTCCTCCACCGCCTAACAGTCATTTATTATTATCCTTTCTTATGAGCAGCCCACAATTATCTCTATTAGCCCACGTATAACTACATAACTCAATTAACATGATATTGGTACACCAAAGTAACATCACTTTCATTCTATCTGCCGCCGGCGATGTCAAATAATAATGAAGTCGTCCTTCATCATAAACATACATAGTATTGCAAGGAAAATGTCGACACTGATTTATTTCTATTTTCATCATCGGGGTTGCATCACGTAATAGCTATAACATTGACCCTTAGGGTTCACGTAAATATTTTTGGGTTTCTGTACAGAGCCTTTAGAGGTCTGCCTTGTCGAGTCAATACAATTACACGTACACCTACCTGCACGTATAGAGACATATTCATATCTCACTAAATAAGTAAATGCAACTTATCATCAATATTCAACTCACGTGTTCGATTCACGGCGTGTTTCAACACCCTTGAAGCTATCACCCGTATTGAGAGGTTATTACGAATCTAATCATCATCGTTCACGTACTCTTCAAATACAAAAGATCTAAGGGAAAACGAAGTCGATACGTAAATAGTCCAATAAAAGAAGGGACAAGCCCCCGTACGTTTTTGGACAAAATTTCTTCCACCGCCCATATGGTACATTTATATATGTTTGAACTTATCGTGAACCAAGGTGCAAGGCTCGAGATGATTTCCCTTCGGCACGGGTTATGCAGACTACCAAAAGTAGGGCATACTTCACAATATGATAAACTAAATCAAATCCATTCCAAGCGCCCTACCATCCCTGCCAACGATCATCCATGGCATGTTTATTTCATAAAAACTTTTAGGATTTTAGATCATCAAACAAGTCATATTAATCTTGTTGACTGCACCGCCTAACACTTATTAATTTCCCAATGTCAAATAATTACAACATTAAATGGAATGTTCACCAAGAATTTCCAAACTCGGGGGAAGTTTATCATCATACCAGCAATGCATGCACAAAATTTCATTAACTTCCCAGTTATAATGTTATCACAACATAGCTGCATATCCCCGAAGTGTTAATTTACTACTCTCCTAGCTACTTATCCACACAATCTTAGAACAATATAGATGAAATTATCATCTTCAAAATGCTTTCCTTTCTTATTCCGCTAATAAAATTCCTATCAACCCAAACATGGCCTTAGCAGTCCGCCTTGCTTAAGGTGAATTAACTCTTCAAGGGTCTCCACTTCCAATGTCAAAAATTACAACTATTTTAAATCCTCAGGGAACCTAAGACGGTACATAACTAGCCCAATAAACGAAGAGATAAGCCCCCGTATCTCTTTAGCTGAGTTTCTTCTACATAATTAGAAGGGGGAGGTATCCACATACCGTATAAAAGGCATGCTTAGTGGTCTCTTACTAAGCTGATAATAGACTACATGCACAAATCTCATTGAGATTGCCCTAATATTTTGGGTAAGGTGATAATATCACCCCATATCTGAGATAGAAATCTCAGGGTGTGAGTCTCTAGCATCTACAGTCACGTTAAACTCTTTCCTTAGTCACTTGAGATCACTTTTTGCTTGGCCACATCATCCCTGAGATCGGTATAAGGTAAGGGTATGTCACGACATATCCTGCTGAGTCGACCAAAGTGGTATCCTAATTAGGTTGGCATCAATCTTATGCCAAACTAACTCTAGTTGTTGGAATGGGAATACCAATTACTGTCTCGGAATGAGCCAGCATCTATACGTAAGGGTACGCGTTTGGCTTAGGTTGGCACTTCCTATAGGAAAAAGTGGACATACTTAATGTGAATCACATATGGGCACACCACTGCTTCCGCTGCATCAGTTTGTCCTCAAACAGATTTAGCGAACAGGGGTGGCCTAGTGGTTTAATGGACTTCTTTATCTCAGGATCGTTGCAAGCTGATACCATTTGTAAGACCCCCCTCCCGGAACACAAGACACGGTCGAGGGGAGTCCTATGCCCAGGACAGCCGCCTTGTGGAAACGCCAGCACACGAGCTAGCCTCCCCCACAAGACGCTTATCCTGCCGGCCAAACCAACTGAACAGCGCCAACTCATCAATAATGCAAAAGCAAGAAGTCATATATTCACAATAAAGCAACAATGTCCAAACGATACAAAAAGACAGAAAGCTACACAAGCTCATGTATATCATCAGAGTATAAACTTGCCCTAAGGCTACATTCTAACCACTCGCTCAAATCTGTCGTTGATGGTAGCCAAGGTATCGTAATCACCAGCACTGTCACCCTGGCCTGGCAGTCCTCCTGTGTAGTACGCTGCTGCTCCTAAAAGTAGTGGTGTAACAACCGTTAGTCATAAAGACTAAGTGGCTTCACATCCTCCCCCCCCCCCCCGGCGACTCCAATGCACCGGGCGGAAGGGAATGAAGAAAAACTGCAATATAGTCAGTAGTAGCAAAACAGGTGACAAGGAAAGATGTAATCACAGCAGTGTATAAAATGTATAAGAAGTACATCTAACAGGTAAAATGACAATGGAAGAGTATAAGCAAGTAGTGAAACAACACAGAAGAAGTAAGCAGTTCATATCGTACCTTAACTTATATGAATGCCCATACAAACTTATAAGTTAAGGTTTCCATGCTCATACTAATTTATATGATGGACCCGATGCGGTGCAATGCTATGATTATGAATGATGAATGCAATGCAATGATTATGATATGATGACTCACCCATGCATAGTTGCTATGTCGACATAGACCTACAGTTCTCGGTTTTTGAGAGGGAGCTAACCACTCAGGCATCTCCCGTCGTGGCCAGACGGAAACAGTGGAACGAGCTCCTTCACTACTAGGAGAGTATGAACACTACCAGTCCTAGGCCTTTGTACGCCTCGACGCTAAGAACACACAGCGGAGACCCAGCGTACTGCTCGCATCATGCTGAGCCTCCAAGGACACAGAATGGGACTTGGGTAGGTGAGCACCAAGAGTCCAACCAAACCGGTCAAGAGTCTGCCCATACACATTAACCATCCCAATCCTTGAGCTCGATTCACAACTTGCCTTGATCACCATTAACTTCATAAGCATCATTCGATCACGCCTAGTCTATACCAATTATCTCACTCCCGTCCTCTTTAAGGATTATCAATCATAATCTCTACTAAGCGGTTATCACAATTCTAAACTCTTCGATAGATTTCTGAATGATATGTGTACGGTTTTGTGTACGTTCCCAAATTCCTTGTCTACGCGAGCACCTTAACATTTCGATTTAGCTTAATAAATTATAACGGCACATTTAATTATGGGTTCATTTCGAAACCAAATCCACTGAAACTTCCACCATAAGTCATCAATAATGTCGGAATCATTACCACCAAATTTCGACCTCATTGTATTATATAATACGTATTTATGGTGCTCCACCATTATATGATCAGTATACATATTGCTAAACGTTTAAACCTCGCCCATAATCAATGCTATTTATCCTTACCATCAACCACACATGCCCTGTCTATGGTCCCACCTAAAACTAACAACTGAAGGTTTATTTAAGGAGTCATCTCAACAGATATAAATCTTAAATCATTATCACTGGTCAATACTAGCATGTGCATGACTCGTACAAAATTTCGGCCCAATCGGGCTTCACATTCAGCATTTATATTTCCTTCAAATTATAAAACGAAACAGCAATAGCTTTAATACTACTTACCAAAAAATTATGAAATTCAACAGAGATCTACACATTGTTATCACATATGTCTCCACCAATTTTCATGAGCATCCAACCAATATCTTAAGAGAAATCCACAAAATACTGAGATCGAAAGTCTTATGACACAGTTTACTAAAACTGGATTTCTGGGTGCTACAGTTGTCCAGAAATTATGATCCACCCCATTTTGGAAAGCTAACATCAAGGGCTACAACATTCATGTTGAGTCCTAAACCCAAATCCAAGTGGGTCCTATCAAAAATCTGCTCCGAAGTCAACAGCAGAAATCTGGACAGCAAAACAGCACGCATTTAACCCATCCCCGCTTTCTGGACAGTCCACTCGACTGGACTTGTAGGAAGCTACATGTCACTTCAGAAAACGCATAACCTATCGTCGGAAAGCTCTTTCCGAGGGCTACAACTTTCATGTTGAGCCCGAAGTCTAATTCCAGTGGGATCAAGCCAAAAAATCGGCTCGAACCCAGCTGCGCACAATTTTACCCCATTAATAACCAAGTGAAATGATATAATTTGAACTTCTTTAGCAAGGGGCTATCATCACCTTTATCACACCATTATATAGTTAACAACCCTATTTAACAAGGGGTTTTTAACAGGGAATTTACTCCTCATCTTTTCACCTAATAAATAAATTAACATCCTACTTAACAGGGAACTATTCATCATCTTCCCCAAAAACAAGGGTTAGGTCATTACAACTTCTCTCATCCAATACTCCCTCCATAGACCATGGATTTCAGCAAAATCAAATCCTATCTCTTCCTTTTGAAGAGAAGAAGTGATTGAAGAAACTTTCGCGGCAATCAGTGCCCTAACAAGAAAGATCCGGTTTGGTCTTTTCCTAGGAAACTCCATTAACTCACAAGCCAAGCTCTTTTGAGCTAACACATCTCCTAATTTTCTCTACGATCTAGCACCAAGGGAGAGGGGTCGGAAGTCACCTTATTTTCCAGCCATGGTTCAAGCTCATCTTCATGGCAGCGGGGTGGTGGTCGGCCAAGCTCCAAATCCTTCTCCAAGCTTGCTCCTTCAAGAACCCTAAGTTGAAACCTTAAGGTGAGGGAAAAGAAGAATACTCTTCTGACTCCATTATTCCAGCCCATTCGGCTAGGGGAGAAGGAGAGAGGGAGAGAAAGATAGAAAGAGAGATAAAGAGATAGCATTAATGACATTAAATGCAATTTCCATTTCCAAGGCATGTTGAAAATCGCCTGATTTCTCGAGAAAAGAAAGGGCCAGGCCATTCGTCGAACGCCGTTCAACGAACTGAAGGTGAGCTACGTTCGCCGAACAGACGGTGAGATGCGTTCGACGAACAGACGGTGAGCTGCGTTCGACGAACAGACGGTGAACTGCGTTCGACGAATTGGAGGTGAACTGCGTTCGACGAACTGGAGGTGAGCTGCGTTCGACGAACAGAAGGTGAGTTGCGTTCGACGAACAGAAGGTGAGTTGCGTTCGACGAACAGAAGGTGAACTGCGTTCGACGAACAGACGGTGAGCTGCGTTCGACGAACTGGAGGTGAGCTGCGTTCGACGAACAGAAAGTGAGCTGCGTTCGACGAACAGAAGGTGAACTGCGTTCGACGAACAGACGGTGAGCTGCGTTCGATGAACAGACGGTGAGCTGCGTTCGACGAACAGAAGGTGAGCTGCGTTCGACGAACAGAAGGTGGACTGCGTTCGACGAACTGGAGGTGGACTGCGTTCGACGAACTGGAGGTGAACTGCGTTCGACGAACAGAAGGTGAGCTGCGTTCGACAAACAGAAGGTGAACTGCGTTCGACGAACAGACGGTGAGCTGCGTTCGACGAACAGACGGTGAGCTGCGTTCGACGAACAGACGGTGAGCTTCGTTCGACGAACAGACGGTGAACTACGTTCGACGAACTAGAGGTGAACTGCGTTCGACGAACTGGAGGTGAACTGCGTTCGATGAACTGGAGGTGAACTGCGTTCGACGAATTTCCTTATTAGTCGACAGGAAGCAGATCCTTGTCAATCACCCCCCAATTATTCTTCCCTGGCAGTCCAGCCCCAAAACCCTTACAGATTCTCTCGTTACTAATGGTTGGAACTTCATTTCTATTCACGTGAATGTAATCAATATGATTTTTGTCAACATTTATCATTAATAGACTCTTTTAACCTAACTATTCATACAAACCTCGGGGTCCTAGGGCTTCTACCGAGTCTGAGTCAACCTCTGGTGATACAACACACTCATGAGGGGCCTGGCGCGCACTGGGATGTTACAACCCAGCTCAGACCCGCAAGTCTAGCCTCTGCCTTGGCCCGCAAGCCTTCACAGGTTTCAAGCCCTTAAGCTCGACACTTAGATCTGAAACCAGATCTTACAGATTCTTGGCCCGCAAGCCTTACAAGAGATTTACAGTAATGAAAACTGTTTTCTTCTGCCTGATGGAGATCGGCTTCTTATCTTGAAGAAGATGCTTCTGATTTTGAATTTGAACGGCACAAAACTTCTTTAACTTTCTTCCTCTTGCCTGATGTTGACTGACTTCTACTTTTTACTGATTCTTAGCAGTCGATGAAACTTGACTGCAACTTGAAGAACACGGTATTATCGTTTTTGTTCTTCCCTTACTTTCTTTCTTCACCACCGCTTGTACTGTTGTATTGCTAGGCGAGATACTTTTTCGGTTTTCTCTTGCTTCTTCTTCTAGGGCATCACTGTTTCCTTTTATAGGACGGACGTGCCGCATAACGGTCACATATGATGTCATTTACTGTCAGACGCCCATCCCACAAGAGCATGCGTTGATTGGACAATCAGGCGGCGGCATTAAATGCTGATAGCGCGTCCGACTACTTTTGAATTTGTCTCGGCGATATTTCCATTGTTACGACGACATGGATAATATCTCGCCGACAGGACTTTGTCGATGCCTTGAACTGGTCTCTTCTTCAATTCTTCACCAGACATTGATATCTCGACGATACTGGACATCTCTTCTGTACTCGAGCATATGACGACACGAAGTCATCTAACTGATGTCGTCGCGATCTCCTTGTCTGCTTGAAATCGTTGTAACAACTCTATCTTGCCTACGACATAAACGATATCATGTCGACATACTATACTTTAGCAAATGCTTGTCTTCAACTGACCTCCTTCAGTCTTCTCGACGACACAGTTTCTTGTCAACGATATCTTCGACACTGATCTTCTCTTTGCCTTTTCAACGGCATTCATTCTGACTTAGCCTTATTGACGTCAAGGCTTCTTGTCGACCGCATCTTTGAGTCTTCTTCTTCATCTTCGACTTTCTGATATCGTCGTGTAGATGTCACAACGATATCACCATTCTGCATTGCTCTGCATGTTGTTGAGGATAGGCCTGCTGTTGTCGACGATACTCATGATCCTTTTGGACGACACAGACACAATCATTCTTTGCTTTTCCCATCATCTCAACGATGTGCATGTACTTGTCGACGATATGTCTAGCCTTTTTCGACGATATTATACACAGACACAATCATTCTTTGTTTTATGAGTAGTTTATATACTCATCTTTTAGTATAATTTTAATATAGTTTTAATATGAAATTATATAATTTATATGAATTATATCATGTAAATTATTCCTTTTTCGATTCCATGAACTAACTTAAGCTGATTTTATGTTTTCAGGTTTTCTGACCACTTTGAGCGAAATTTGCAAGTACACACCCAAGTTCACGGGCGTGACCAAGGGCGTGTCAGCCTAAGATGTGTTCCAGACACGCTGTCGCCAACCCGGGCTCATTCTGTGAAGATTCGCCAATTACACGCCCTAAGTCACGGGCGTGACCCAGGACACGGCCGCGACCCGCCTCCAGCAGCCAGATTAGCCTGCCACGTCAATTAAAATTACACTCCCCAGTTCACGGGCGTGACATCCAGTTCACAGGCGTGAACCCTCCCGCGCCTTTTCCCGCTGAAGACTTCCCGTCATACGCAATTTTAAAGATTACACGCCCTAGGTCACGGGCGTGACCTAGTGCGTGACGCGCACGTAACGCCCGCATTGAAGCCAGAAGGCCTCTTTACCGCACCATCATCGATCACGCCAAGTACACGCCCTTGGTCACGGGCGTGACCAAGGGCGTGCAACCTAAATTTTCAGCATATTTAAAGTCAGCTCCTCTACAACTTAGGGGACGAATTTTGGGAGCAAAAGTCTTCTTTTCTTATATTATTTTCTGGTTTTAAGCACTCTTGTACTCCTTTCTTCTTGTAATTATACTTTCAATTCAATAGTTATAATTTTAATTCAAAAGCTTTTAATTCTCTTCTTTGCAAAATCAATAAAATAGTTTTGTTCTCCTTCTTATCTAATTCTCAATTTCATCATGTACTCTTTAATTTTCATCGATTCCTCCATCTCCATGAGTAACTAAATTTCTATTAGTACTCGTTGAGATAATCCAAGGAATAATAAACTTCTTGAATTAAATTTAGATTCTCTTTTTTTCTCTCCTTAGAATACTTACGATTTATCCTTGATTTTAACATAATGAGATTATATTATCGATATATGATTCTCGTTCTTGTTTTCGTTCTTTAGTTAGTCGAACTAGCTCGTAAGGCGAATCGATCATTCAAGGATAAAGAGAGTTGCATGCAACCCTCGAGAGAGGATGACATAAATCTCCCGGATTGGAGTCAAATTCAATAGAGAGGTTCACCTCGGTAAAGCGAGTTTTAGGGGTTTTGATTCTAGAGCGAAAGTTCGATTGATCAACATAAACTGAGCTGGGCGTATCCTCGACCCAAGTTGCGCTCAGAATTTGGGAACCTCCACGGTCTAAGCATTTCTTTGAAAGAGAATTAGAGTCTTATTTTATTATTGTTATTTATTCTAAGGTGATTCAAGACCGAGTGCTAATCTTCCATATAATTGTTTTAATTCTCATTTTAATTCACCTAGCTTCTCAAGTAAAACCAACCCAAAGTTCTATTGATAAGATAATAAAGATTTTCTTAAAGTAAAACTATTCAACTCGCCCGGATTTTTATACGACCTTGGTTTTTATAAACTTATACTACTTTCGACACGGTACACCTGCCGTTGTCGTTTGCGGATATAGTTTTGCTCCATCACACTCGCACTGTTGTCACTTCTGAAAAACCTCATCGTCTGGCGCTTTATACGCCGGGTATAAATCAGAAAAAAGCTTCCGCTATCCGTAGACCCAAACTAAAACAGAGTACAGACAGTTTCGTCGGGATGACCACATTCGTCGAGACAGTCTCGATGAAATCGTCAAGACATCTCGACGAATTCGATCATTCGTCGAGACAGTCTCGACGAATAACCAGTGACAGTCTATGTCGTCGAGACAGTCTCGACGACACTGATCATTCGTCGAGACAGTCTCGACGAAATCGTCGAGAGATCTCGACGAAACAGCAGTGACGGTCTATGTCGTCGAGACATTCTCGAAGACATTGATCACGAGTCCATATTCACAATATCGGCTTGTGATCCTGACGACAGGCTATCTGTCACGACGACATTCACAATGTCTTCTTGAAGTATTCTCGAGGATATTCACAATATCGTCTTCAAGCCTTTTCGACATGCTCCATACAATAATCACAATATCTAAGGAGCATTTTTCCCGAACCAACTCTACTCCAAATAGTCATAGGATTGGTCCTATCACTCATATCCAATATGAGCAAGGCCAGCACAATCCTTTTTCCAATTTTCCAAACGCTCTTATGTGTGATCCTATAAGCTCATATCACGTTTGCAGTGAGACTAATTGTTTGATTACTTCCGGATCACCTTAGAAACTCCAACAGAAGACATCCAAGTACATACAGATTCATGGGTAATGACTTCCCAGATGACGCGTACCTTCGAAACACGAGAACTGATTCTAAAGAAGTATCTGGTGGTGGTGAAAAAAGACATTGGAAACTTCAGAACTTTCGACATCCAATATATCCTGCGGGTAGAGAATGCAGAGGCTGGCGAGATATCCAAGTATGGGCTTCCATCAGGAAGAGCTCTCACGAAACTTTTTCATTTCACAATTTAGGAAGGAGAGGTAATGGAGATTGATCAATGCTCATCATGGATGGATCTATTCATCAATTATTTATCCACTGACGAGTAACATCCGAGTATCACTAATAAGCAGAGGTTCAGATTCAAGGCGGCACATTACATCCTTCTTTCAGGGACCTTATACTGAAGAACATTCCTCCCACAACTGGCAAGATGTATCTCAGAGGAAGAAGCACCTACAATATTAAAGGAGATTCAATCAGGAAAATGTAGGAGTCATTCAGCAGGACATACCCTGGAGAAGAGGATACTCAGGCAAGGCTACTTATGGCCAAAGATGAAACAGGATGCAGAACAATATGCCAGGAAATATTTTCAATGTCAGAAGTTTGCTCCTCTACAACTAAAACCTGACCAACAACTACGTTCAATTTCCACTCATTGGCCCTTTGTAGTTTGGGGGATGGATCTTCTCGAACCCTTCCTGATGGCAAGTGGGCAGAGGAGAACGCATCTGAGTGATGATTGAGGCGAAGGCATTAACGAAGACAATAACCAAGATAGTAAAGAATTTCATCTGGGGGGGATCGTTTGTCGGCATGGAATCCCAATGACAATCGTCACAGTTAAGGATCCCCAATTTCCTAACGATGAACTGAAGAGCTTCTGTCAACAAATTGGCATTGAGCATCACTGCTCCTCAGTTCATCACCCCAGGAGTAATGATCAGGTTAAGGAAGCAAACAAGTTGATCGTCAAACTACTAAAAAAGAAGATAAAAATGTCAGAGGAACCTAGCCTGAACAACCCCCTTTCATGCTTTGGGCTCTCTGGACCACTCCAACCTCAGCTACAGGGGAGACACCTTTCACGCTCTCACACAGATTCGATGCACTCATTCCGACAGAATTTGAGGTGACGAGACCAAGGGTTCTCCTATCCAAGCAAGGAAATGAAGAGTGGATGAAGGAAAATGAAGATGACATGAGGTGCAGTTTAGATCTAATCGAGGAATTGAGAGATCTAGACGTCACTCGGCAGGAAAAGGTGAAAAGGAGAATGACAAAACACTTCGACAAAAATATCAGGTTAAAACAGTTTATCATCGGAGACCTCGTAGTGAAAAAGGTGGACACAACAAGGAGATTGACCTCGGTTGGGAAGCTCAACCCCAACTGGGCAATTCTCTTCATCATCAAAGAAGCGCTGAAAAATGGAGGCTATCGTCTGCAGACTTATGACGGTGAAGACATTCTGAACACCTGGGGCGGGGATGACATGAAAAGATTCTTCTCCTGATCTTGAAACTTATACTTTACATTACATTTTTGTATGTATTTTCTATTTCTATTGTACAAACAAATGGAGAGACATCTCCGATGCTTACTTGTATCCCACTTGAATCGAGATCTCTAGATCCAATCTTGCGGAGGACTGTTAGCGGGTTACTTTTCCCAAGGGATCTTCGCCGGAACTTGCTTGAACTACTTGAATTGAGGTCGTTGGGCGTAACAACCACCATAATCACAACTCAGCTACAATTGAATCACGATTGTGTAGTGGTCGTCTGATCCAATCTCTCGCATTGGTCTTCAAGTTTCGGAATCTTTCTATCGGTTTCTGCCGCTCCCTCGATTGTTTGCTCTATTTCTCACCACGATTGCTCTCGCTGAAATTGTTCGCGATTTGTGTTGGGAAAAACCTTTATGATTTGATATATCAGATTAAATAAAGTGATTTAGAAATTGCTTATAATATGTAGAGAAAGACAATATGTTGTATTAGTATGTGTTGAAATCAGATACATGCTGCTAAGATTTGAGAATACACTCAAGAAGTAGAATCAACCAAGTTATACATTTGTGCATCGAAAAGTATTTGACGCACGTCGACAAAGACTAAGTCTGTACTTCGAGAAGTATTCAACATATGTCGAGAAGTTGATTTCATGCGTCAAAAGCTATTCGACACACGTTGAAAGATATGTTCCTTCCTTATGTCGAAATATGTCATTAAAGGAAAGTCTGCTCAGAGCACAAATTCTCAGCTTACGTCAAAATCTTTCTTCACAACATTTCGATATACGTCGACAAGTATTCAACGCATATATAACAGAATGTCGAAATCATTTCAGACGACTGTGATAAATTTATGAGCAGATCAAGGCCGTGATTAAAATCAAATTCAAGTCGTTACTGATTCATTTTTAGAATGTGTTTATACCAATTGAAACCTGGAAGGAAGGCATATATTCTGCAGTAGTCATATATATATTAGAAGACTTCGAATAAAAGTTAGTCGAGCACTCATTCTGAATTTTTCGCTTCTTCTCGTCATGATTCAGAATTCTTTTCTCCCTCTAAGAAGAAGTTCTCTCCAAGAACCCTAATCGATAAGATCTCTAATACGAACAAGAAGCAAGTTGCATTAATCGAAGAAGAAATGCGGATACAATCCGGATCGAAGTCTGGCCAAGATCAAGGAGGTTGGGTCCTCCAATGATCCCTCTCCCAAATGAGAGCCCAAATCCCTAATGATCAAAAGATAAAACTAATACTCTCATACCTCCTCCTTATATAGGGAGGAGGGGGCTCACATCAAACCTAATACATTTAAAAGAAAAGCAGTAATAATAAAATGAGATGGCGCGTGCGCGTAACAATCTCTCATCTCAGATCAAAGGCTATTCTCCTCTATGGGGTTCTTCATCTTCTTCCTCGGGATTCCTCTCAAGACAGGATTGTTGTTGTTGTTCATACAAGAATCCACACAGTGCTTCAAATAACCAGACATTAGAGCTTTGTTGAAGAAGGATTGGAAAAGCTGCTTCTACACAATTTTTGAAAAAGAGTTTTGAGAATCTCTCTTACAAAGATTCAGTTGGTTCTAAGAGTTTCATTGTCAAAAAACTCAGATTGATCCTGAGAATTCTCTTATCAAAGGATTCAGGTTGGTCATGTGAATCTCCTTATCAAAGAATTCATATTGGTTTTATATCAACTTATGAAAAGATTCATTGTATTGGTTTTGTGAATCTCCTTAACAAAAGATTCAGAAAATTGGTTCTAAGAGTCTCCATATCATAAGACTCAGCATAGCTTAGTAGAATTCCTACCAAGGGGTAGAAATGAGGATGTACCCAAGTTTTTAAGGAGAACCTCTACAAATCTTGTGTCTTCTGGTTGCATAGATCAATATAGCTTTCTTTTATCATTTATGTGCTTTAATTTTGATGTTGTTTATAATCATATAACTGTGATAGTTTTGTGAATGATTGTGGCTGAAAATCTTTAAAACTCTATTCACTCAACCCCTCCCCCCTAGAGTAATTCTCAACGATTTACCCTCTCTTTTAATTGGTATCAAAGGGAAGTTAATCATTAAAAGTTAACACCTTGAATAATCAAGATCCAAGGGTATTGATAATTACTTGTGAGATTATCAACACAATCATGAGTTCTACACAGTTCAAAAAATATGAAACTACAAGACCTCTTATGTGTTAGTTAGATAAGTTTTCTTTATATAAGTCCAGAATAAAATTATGCATGAACTCTATTGATGAAGATATTTTTGAATCTGTGCTTGTAGGACCAGTGATTCCTACTTATACAGATAATAAAGGTAATATTATTCCTAAGGCTAAGGCTGACTGGACTGAGGCTGAAAAGAAAGTTAAATCTAATGATGCAAAGACCATGAATATATTAGTCTCCACAATGATTGATGACATCATTCAAAAGGTTAGCTGACTGTCAGTCTGCAAAAGAAATCTGGGATTCTCTCACCAGAACTGTTGAACGAAGCTCAGATGAAAGAAAGGATAAGAGATCACTCTTGATCTCTCAATATGAGAACTTGAAGAAAAGTCAAGAAGAATCTGTAGCAGATATGCACCAAAGATTCAACCTAATAATCTGTGAACTAAAGGGGCTGGACAAAAAGATCTCATTAATTGAGATCAATGATAAACTTCTGATGTGCTTCCCAAGCTTTTGGGATTCCAGAATCTGTGCTATCAGAGAAGCTAGCTGTAACAAAGAGATTTCTACAGATGCACTCCTTGGAAAGCTCAAGTCATATGAGATGTGGCTAAAGACTAGAGCTGAGAATGAAGCAAACGAGAAAACTGTGTTCCTCAAAAGAGAAATCCATTACACTTAAAACTTCTGATGAAGAAGGATTAGCCAAGGATAATGAAATAATGAGTCTCTTGGTTAGAAGATTTAAGAAGTGGATCAAATCTGAAGATCTCAGAATAAAGGACAGAAGTCACACTAAATCAAGGTATGACAAAACTCCTGCCAAAGAGATTATCTGTTTTTCTTGCAGGAAGCCTGAATGAGAAAAAATAAATTAAAACCCTTAGAGAAGGAATTTCATCTCTTAAGGAAAAATTAATTGAAGAAAATTCAGTAGTAGTTAATTATGAATTAAAGTTTGAGAATGATAAACTCAGAGAGGAAGTAGACTCTCCGTGAAGTCAGAAAAAGTTAACCTGAAAGAGCAAGTAGAGAAGGAAAAAGTATTTGAGGACAGCCTCAATGGAAGGAGCCAATAGCTCAAATCCATTTCTGAAAATTGCACTGTGAGATTTAAGAATCTTGAACTAGGAGCTGAAGCTTCAAATGAGAAGGATTATATAAGTATTCCTGCTTGGAAGAATCTCATAACGTTTGTCAATGCTAAAGGCAAAAAGCCTAACATATATGATTTAGATATACCATCTGCTTCAAAAATATCAAAAGAAAAGCTCCTCATAAGAGGAAGTATAAACATTAAAAGGTGTTGGAGACCCTTACTCCTTCAGAAAAATAGGAATTTTAGGGGAGCCACCCATGCATTTAGAAAGAAATCAGTCAAAGATTCAACGTGCGTCGAAAACTTCTGGACGTAAGTCGAATACTTCTGAACAAGCGTCGAATAAAATTTGATATATATATCAAACTATACGTCGAATACTAATCAACGGACGTTGAATACTATTCAACATTAGTACCCTTATATGACTGATTATAATCAGAATGCAGGGGGCATTGGTTTTTCACAAAATTCATTTTTGTCAACTCATGCAAGTCTTCTAATTAACAGAAAAGAAAAATATAACAGGTTTGAGTGTCATTACAGCCATAAGGTAGGACACTTCATGAAGGATTGTTAGTATAACCAGTCAGATATCTCCTATTCTAGGATTTTCATGAGTAGACCTAGCTATTCTTTTATAACTCCCTATGTTAAGAATCATGGACCCAAGGTAACCTGGGTTTTCATTAATAATAATTGTTTTGCAGGAAATGTTCAGATTTGCCACAAACCAGTTGTGGTATCTAGATAGTGCATGCTCCAGGCATATGACTGGGGATAAAAGTCCGCTAGAAAACTTCAAATCAAAGCTTGGTCCCAAGGGATGTTTGTTGATTCCAGCTGTAGACAAACCCTAGAATATGGGGTGATTCATGTTGGTGTTATTACCTTCACCAATGTAGCTTATGTTGAGGGATTGAAACATAATTTCATAAGCATTAGCCAACTGTGTGACAAAAGATTCAAAGTAGTCTTCACACAGGACCGATGCCAAATAATGTGCAATGACTCGGGTAATATTGTTTGACTGAAATTAAAAAAGGCAATGTATATTTAGTTGATTTTATTTCTAACACAACTGATATATGCCTATTTAATTCAAAAATTACTAATGCTGAATTGTGGCATAGAAGACTTGGACATCTCAATCTCAAAACAGTGCTCAAGCTCTCTAAATAACCTCGTAAGAGGGCTGTCATCAGGAAAGTATGTTAAGGAAAACCCCTGGCATGTCAATTGGGAAAGCAAATAAGGGTTTCCTATAAGAAAGTATAAAAATGATTGACCTATAATCTTATATTTAATTCATACGGATTTGTTTGGACCTATTTCATTCACCAGCTAAGGGGGTAAGTGACGCAGGACGAATCTATAGGCGGCGGAAAATCCGCGACATAACCCTACATGCTATGCAAATCCGACGGCGTGAATCCAAATTAGATAATAAATTTAAACATCCCACGCGCAATTAATTCATGGCAAAGCACAAATAATTTTATTAAGGCAAACAAGCTTAGGCTTTCCTCCGCGTGGAGGGCCAAAGCAAGAGCGCGCGACGAATAAACCCTGCAAATCACAATAATAATCTAACAAACAACTACTATGCAAGATATTCAAAACAGGTACAAGATCCCATCCAATATAAATATGCTGAAAATAATAATCCAATACAAATAAGACTCACAAAGTAGTGGGCTGATCCGAGGCAATGAAGAATTCGGGTCCGGGTATGTAGATCGGCGACCGAAGGAGGAACCGGAGGCGTGACGGATTGGTGATGGCTGTCCACGGTGGAAAATGAGGAGATCGGGCCGGAAATGGATAGATCCGGCCACTAGAGAGTAGATCCGGGTGGGGGATGGATAGATCCGGTGTATGATAGCGGATCCGGGAAGTGAAGTGGCGTATGGTGGAGGGAATAGCGGATCGGGAAGCGAGAATCCTAGATCTGGACTGATCTAGAGTTTTTTTGAGTAAAAGGAAGGTGGATCCACGAGGGGAGGGCTGGAGGTGTTCGGTTAGGGCTGGAGGTGGACGGTGGGGCTGCTGGAAGGGAGATAGTGGGGCTGGCGGGTGAAGGGAGGGGCTGTAGAGGCGGGGCTGGGCTTGGAAGAGGGTGGCGGCAGTGGGCTGTTGGTTGGAAGGGTGGCTGGAGGTGGCTGGACAGGGGACGGGCAGCAGGAGGAGGAGCGGCAGTGGGCTGTAGGCTAGGAGGAGGGGCGGCAGTTTGCTGGAGGAGTTGGGGAGGCCGGCGGTGGAACAGGGAGGGGGGGAGGGAAACCTTATAAATAAATAGAAAATTTCATTTTTGAATAGTACCCGTGAATGGAAAAAGGTTGTTCTGGACAGCCAACCGTGGCTGGTTTTGGTGGGGGTTTGAGGGTGGCGGAAAGGGGTTTTGGAGGGGGAGGAAGGAGGCAATGGATGGGTAGTACCTTGGGGAGAAGTTTGAGCACCTAGGAGTCGTCACCTAGGGTTCCACGGCGTCGGCACCGCGGGTTGATCGCTGGAATCCGAGAATACTTTTCACCAAATTCTGCAATGTCTCAAATCAGCCCCCTAAGAGCCTATTTATAATTAAAACCAAAACTAGGGCATCCCAATCAACGGCTATGATTGGCCGGATGGAAAACCCCTAAAATAAAACAATAATAAGTCCAAATACATTAACCAATATATCAAATTGATTCGCAACGCGAATCCGAACACATCTGCGGAGTCAAATCGTCGATCCGGGCACGCCATATCAGCCCCGAATGGGCCCAAAACTCGTCCTCGTCTCTGCTCCGCATCAATCTCCCCGTCTTGAAAGAATTCATCTCCCGATGAATTGGGATCGGAATTCTCTCGATGAATGCCAGGTACAACTCGAAGAGGTCCGCCAGAGGTCGTCCAAGTGTCGTCGCTGAAAAGTGGCCTCGTCGATCGACTCTCCCCGACTGAAAAGCTGTCATCTCCGGTAAATGGAGACAACCGTACTGAAGTCGAAGTCCAGGGGTGAATCGATCACGCTCAAGTACCCAGGTGTCACCAACGTATGTAGTAGGAATGCACTGGTGGAATCTGGTCTCCATGAAGCTCTCAACGCTCAACTCACGAGTGGTGGATCCCGGTGCGATCAGTGGCGCCGTAGGTAGAACCAAAGAAGATGAGTCCCTAGGTGGGTGGGTGTCAGAAGTGGGTGAGTAGTGGTGGCCATCAGACGTGGGTGGGCTATGAGGGTGGTAAGGCAACGGGAGTGGAGGTGTGGGCGGCTGGAAGTCCCCACTGCTTGGGTCCACATACTCGCGAGACTCGTAGTGCGGCATCATATCTTCAACACTAAATATCAGGTGGATACCCATACTTGCAGGGATATCAAGATCGTAGATGCTTGGTTCGATCCGTCTCATGATTATATAGGGATCCATTCGCTTAACGCTCAAGCTTTTAGCAAGCCTCGCACGGAGCCTCACAACGCAGATTCTCACCATCACCTGCTCGCCTTCATGAAGTACCTGCACTTGCCAGTGAACATCCGCATGTGAATTACAAGATTTATTACCAACATGGATTATTCGTCGGACCGACTCATGACACACATGCAAACGATGAACAGACAACACAACAGACGCATACAAATGATGACGAAACGACTCAACAGACTTATGCAAATGATGAAGAAACGACTCAACATACTCATGCAAATGAAACATGACCGACACTACATACTCGTTATGGGAAAGGCTAATAACTACTTGAAAATCTACCAAAGGAGGTGGTCTATCAGGAGGCTCTCTCGGAGGAGTGTAGAAAAACTCATCTCGTGTGTGACGAGTGCTCAGTTTATCGTGAGAGACAACTATACTCAAATACGAGCTCATAAAGGTCCAAGTGTCTCTCAGGGAACGTGACGCGTCAGGGGGTTCACCAGGAGGTATGTAAGAAAAGTCATCGCGAATGCGACGACCGCCTAAGTGAAAATCATGTGCACCGACCAGAAGACGTGGCTCTATAGTGTAGTGCGTGTCCCCGAAAATAAAGAGCTCGTCTGGTGGGTCAGCAGGTGGTGCATCCCAAAACTCAGCGAGAGTGCGATGTGTCAGCAAGTGGTGCCCTAAATATTGGATGTTCCTCATAATATTCATCCTCTGGGGCAAGGTCAGGGACGATAATGGAAGAAACACCACTAACTCGAAACTCGTAAACAAACGGCTCACCTGAATCACATCCTCACCAGGATGTGGTGGCTCAACAAGGGGGTCGTCATAGTATTCGTCACTAGGGTCATGGTCCTCCAGATGAGTACCATCGTCAGGGGTAGTGTCCCTGTGAATGGATGAAATAGCCACTTCGAGATCAACACCAGGCTCTGGTCTCTCGGTCGTGATGTGACTCAAGGTAACGACAATGAGAGAGCGACATAGATCTACGCTCAAGAATGGGTCTGTGGGTGCGGTGTCAAGACGTGAGTCCAGGGTAGGGGTGTTAATCAACCCATGACATGCCAGAGGTGGTGGTGTGGGTAAGGGGCACGACACCATAGGCTCAAGAGGTCGCTCAGGCTCACTCTCAGTCGAGGTCACGAGAGACGGGTCAAAAACAAGGGATAGGTCACTCACTGGGCTAAGCACCTCACTAGGGTGAGAGCAATCCGTATCAGGTATCACTTCTGCCATGTCTGACGGAACAATGGTAGACAGAGTGGTGTCCTCGGTGTGGGAGGAGCTCGTACTGCGGAGGTCAGAGTGAGGATCCAACCGACCAGCTCTTGTGGATCTCAAAGACTGTTCGTAACGAAGGGCAAGCTGATACGTCTGCTCGAGGGACTTCGAGCTATGATAAACCACCTCAGTACGAATGTCTGGTCGAAGACCAGACCGAAATCTGCAAGAGGTCATGGCTGGGTCCTCTCGGATATCGCTCCTCACAACTAACTCATCAAAGCGATCCTTGTACTCAGCGACGGACATGGATCCTTGCTGAAGGGAAAATAATTGGTCGAGCAAGCGACTCCGATACGACGAAGGCAGATACCTCTGACACAATGTACGCTTCATGTCCACCCAACTAATGACGCGATGTAGACGGTCTCGCTCGCGTGTCCTCTCAACGCTAGCCCAATATGCCCTCGCTTGATCTAAAAGTCTATGTTTCGCAAACTTGACGCGACACTCACCGAATACCTCAAAATGGTCAAGATAATACTCCATATCCACGAACCAATAACTGAAAGACTCGGGACTCGATGAGCCGTCAAAGGAAGGGGCAGCAGTACGAAACTGACTCTCAAGATCTCTCTCGGAACGATGATCCTCATAATAATCATTCCTAAGGTAACCGAGTCGTGTCGAAGGATCAACACGATCCGCTCGCGTGTACGGATAAGAACGACGACAACCATCATACTGATCGTCTCTAGTGTAGTGGTCTCGTGTCGGTGGGTCAACACGATCTCTAAAAGTGGTGTGCTGCGATCGAGAATAATCATCGTAGTAACGTGAAGATCTCCCTGATGGGGCTTTGTGAGAGTGGGTGCTAGTGGACTCGAGACCTCTAAGGTGAGGGGAGGCATAATTTTGAGACCTAGACATAATAAAAAAATATCCTATAGACTCTACGACTGCGTATCGAAAAGTGTGCATTACCTGCTCTGATACCAATTGACGCAGGACGAATCTATAAGCGGCGGAAAATCCGCGACATAACCCTACATGCTATGCAAATCCGACGGCGTGAATCCAAATTAGATAATAAATTTAAACATCCCACGCGCAATTAATTCATGGCAAAGCACAAATAATTTTATTAGGGCAAACAAGCTTAGGCTTTCCTCCGCGTGGAGGGCCAAAGCAAGAGCGCGCGGCAAATAAACCCTGCAAATCACAATAATAATCTAACAAACAACTACTATGCAATATATTCAAAACAGGTACAAGATCCCATCCAATATAAATATGCTGAAAATAATAATCCAATACAAATAAGACTCACAAAGTAGTGGGCTGATCCGAGGCAATGAAGAATTCGGGTCCGGGTATGTAGATCGGCGACCGAAGGAGGAACCGGAGGCGTGACGGATTGGTGATGGCTGTCCACGGTGGAAAATGAGGAGATCGGGCCGGAAATGGATAGATCCGGCCACTAGAGAGTAGATCCGGGTGGGGGATGGATAGATCCGGTGTATGATAGCATATCCGGGAAGTGAAGTGGCGTATGGTGGAGGGAATAGCGGATCGGGAAGCGAGAATCCTAGATCTGGACTGATCTAGAGTTTTTTTGAGTAAAAGGAAGGTGGATCCACGAGGGGAGGGCTGGAGGTGTTCGGTTAGGGCTGGAGGTGGACGGTGGGGCTGCTGGAAGGGAGATAGGGGGCTGGCGGGTGAAGGGAGGGGCTGTGGAGGAGGGGCTGGGCTTGGAAGAGGGCGGCGGCAGTGGGTTGTTGGTTGGAAGGGTGGCTGGAGGTGGCTGGACAGGGGACGGGCAGCAGGAGGAGCGGCAGTGGGCTGTAGGCTAGGAGGAGGGGCGGCAGTTTGCTGGAGGAGTTGGGGAGGCCGGCGGTGGAACAGGGAGGGGGGGGGGAAGGGAAACCTTATAAATGAATAGGAAATTTCATTTTTGAATAGTACCCGTGAATGGAAAAAGGGAGTTCTGGACAGCCTTCTGGACAGCCAACCGTGGCTGGTTTTGGTGGGGGTTTGAGGGTGGCGGAAAGGGGTTTTGGAGGGGGAGGAAGGAGGCAATGGATGGGTAGTACCTTGGGGAGAAGTTTGAGCACCTAGGAGTCGTCACCTAGGGTTCCACGGCGTCGGCACCGCGGGTTGATCGCTGGAATCCGGGAATACTTTTCACCAAATTCTGCAATGTCTCAAATCAGCCCCCTAAGAGCCTATTTATAATTAAAACCAAAACTAGGGCATCCCAATCAACGGCTATGATTGGCCGGATGGAAAACCCCTAAAATAAAACAATAATAAGTCCAAATACATACACCAATATATCAAATTGATTCGCAACGCGAATCCGAACACATCTGCGGAGTCCGATCGTCGATCCGGGCACGCTATATATGGTAAGTCGCCAAATCAGCCCCGAATGGGCCCAAAACTCGTCCTCGTCTCTGCTCCGCATCAGTAAGTCTTACACTCTAGTACTTATGGATGATTTCGCTAGATTCACTTGGGTATTCATTCTAAGAACTAAGTCTGGCACCTTTAAGACTCATCATTATTAGAAAGATCTAAAAAGAACTGAATACCTCAATTGTTATGACTAAAAGTGATCATGTCACTGAGTTTGAGTCTCATAAGATGTGTGAAATGTGTGAGGGTGAAGAGATCAAGCATAGCTTCTCAGCTCCTAAAACTCCACGACAAAATAGAGTTGCTGAGAGAAAGAATATAACTATTATTGAATCTAGTAGAACATTACTTGTTGAGGCTAACTTGTCTATATACTTTTGGGCAGAGGCAGTTAACACAGTTTGTTATGTTCTCAATATGAGTATAATTCAAAAGACTAAGGAAAAGACTCCTTATGAGTTGTTGAAGGGAAAAACTTCAAATGTCTCTTACTTCAAAATATTTGGAAGCATCTGTTATATTTTAAATAATGGCAAAATCCATCTTGCCAAATTTGACAAGTCTGATGAAGGTAACTTCCTATGATACTTTACCACTAGAAAATCATATAGATACTATAATTAAAGAACCTTAAAATTTGAAGAATCAATGCATATTAATTTTGATGAGACTAACATATTCTTTGAAAGGATAAATTCTTCTTTAAGTCCTAATATACAGGTTGAAGAAGTTGTCAAACAGATGGATCATTTGGTCATAAGTAAAGCTCCATACTCTACCAATTCTAATGATGTATCTGAATTAAATCTAAATGACAGTAATCTGATAGAAGAAGACAGTGAAGCTGAAGAAATTATGTCTATAGCTGAAGACTTTCATCAAGTTCCTGATAATCAACTAGTAAAATTAACAGAAGAAGCTCAAAAGGAAGAACCTGTCTTTTCTTTCAATGAGACAGCTGCTCCACCTACTGAGTTTGTAATTCTAAAAGATCATCCTACCTCTCAAGTGATTAGGGATATATCTGTTGGAGTCTAAATATGGAGCAAATTTCTAAATGAAGCAAATTTCTTGTGGTTTCTCTCCAATATGAGCCAAAGAAAATTGAAGGTGCTAATAATGATCCTCACTGGATTGTTGTTATGGTAGAAGAACTTGCTCAATTTGAAAGAAGCAAAGTTTAGACCATGGTTGAAAGACCAAAGAACTACCCAATCATTGGAACTAAATGGTTGTTCAGAAATAAACTTGAAGTTAATTGAGTTATTATCAAAAATAAAGCAAGACTAATAGCTCAAGGCTACAGATAAGAAAAAAGAATTGACTATGACTATACATTTGCTCCAGTTGCAAGGTTGGAAGTAATAAGAATGTTTCTTGCTTATGATGCCTTAAAAGGATCAAAATCTATCAAATGAATGTCAAAAGTGCTTTTCAAAATGACATTCTTCAAAAAGAGGTTAATGAAGAACAACCTTCAGATTTTGTTGTTCCTAACTCCCCCTCTCATGTTTATAAACTGAATAAAGAATTATATGGTCTCAAGCAAGCACCAAGAGCATGGTATGAGACTCTCTGTACATTCCTTCTTGAAAACTCATTTCAAATAAGAAAAATAGACAAAACATTATTCACTAGGATACACAAGAATAAGCTCCTTCTAGTGCAAATATATGTAGATGACATTATCTTTCGATCTACAAATAACAAACTTTGAAAGAGATTTGCTGCCCTCATGCGACACAAATTTGAAATAAGTAGAATGGGAGAACTATCATACTTCAATGGTCTTCAAGTGAAGCAAGACAGTGAAGGTATATTTATTTCTCAATCTAAATATACCAAAGAATTTATAAAGAAATTTGGGATGGAGATTGCCTCCACAATGAAGACTATCATAACTACCAATGTTATGATAAATATGGATGAATCAGGGAAGCTTGTGGATCAAAAGACCTACAGGACTATCATTGGTTCTCTATTATATCTCACAGTCAGTAGACGAGGCATAATGTTTTCCATTTGTGTATTTGCTAGATTCCAGGTTGCTCTCAAAAAATCTCACATGACCTTTGTTAAAAGGATCTTGAGGTATCTTAAGGGAACACCTGAGTTAGGCCTATAGTACCCTGCAGAATCAGGATTTGATTTGACTGGATATTCAGATGCTGATTATGCAGGTTGTAGAGTGAATAGAAAAGGCATCTCAAGGACATACAAATTCCTTGGGGAAAGATTAATGTCTTGGTTTAGCAAGAAGCAAACCACTGAATCCATATCGACAGCTAAGGCTGAATATATCTCAACTGGGAGTTGTTGTTCTCAATTATTGTGAATGCAAAGTCAATTATTAGATTATGGATATAATACTACTAAATATATCATCTACTGTGACAACTCTAGTGCAATCTCAATTGCTTTTAATCTAGTAATGCACAACAGAACTAAAAATATTGAAATTAGACATCATTTAATTAGAGAAAATATGGAGAAAAGTAAAATTACCCTAGAATATGTTTCTACTAATGATTAGAAGACTGATCTCTTTTCAAAGCCTCTTGATGAAGTGAGCACAAACATTTCATTCATGCATTAGGAATGTTTGATGGAGCAAGCTGAGAAAAATTTACAATTTTGCTTATAAAGAAAGAATTCAACGTACGTGGAAAAATCTCTTCAACGTACGTCGACTTCTCCGACATACATTTACTTATACACAAGTATGCGTCAAAAGGTACTGAAACCCTCCATGAGTCGAATTCTAAGGCCTTCTTGCTTCGATTTCTTTTCAACGCACGACCTAGACCTCAACGGATATTAAAGAGTCTGAAGATTTCTTGTCTTTACTTTTGTTTCAAACATTTCATCTTCCCGCAGTTCTCCCCTCTGTCTCTCTCTCTTTAACCACATTTGCAGATATTCCCCATGTCTTCTAAGATCATTAGCGGATTTGATGTGGATGTTGAATATTTCTCAACTGCTAATCAGAAGTTTAAGGATATATTGCAGTTATTTTTGGATCAAGAAGTGACTAAATTGATTTCTTCTCGATGTCGACTGCTTGCAAAAGACTTGAATGATTTTCATTCCTCTATTAATCTTTCTGACAATGATGTCATCTCTGGCACGATAAATGGTACCCTAGTTAGGATTTCAGGGCAAGAACTGTCTGCGCGACATTTGACCTACCAGTCGGGACTACTGAGGAAAATCTTACAAAAAAAGAAATAGATAGTGTGCAAAAGAAGATGCAATTCTCAATGCGTAAGGCTTCAAATCTGAAGAAAATTGAGATTTCAAAGGAATATGAATTTCTAGCTGACCTAGTTGAAAAGGTCACCCCGTTGAAAAGGTCATGCTGTGGAAAATCTCAGCCCATGACGCTATTCTCAGGGCTCAATTGCAGATTATGAGAATTCTTATTCTGGAGAAGAAAATAGATTGGGACAATTGCTTGTTGAAATTAATCAAATACAAAATGCAACACAAGGACATTCTGTTTGGAAGAATCCTAAGCATGGTTCTACTACATGCATTTCCATCAGTGTGCACATCTTCTAGTATCCACATACCTCATGGCAAAAGATTATCCATCAAGCTATTTGCCAAATGGCTAGGCAAATTCCCAAGTCCAAAAGCTTTATCTTCTCATCACATTTTGGATTCTTTTACTTCCCCCATTGCTGAAGATGATATTCCACATTCTCCATCTCCACCTTCTAATCCAACTAAAATCCATTTTCATCAACAGCTAATATCTCTCCTCCTCCTCCATAAGAAGTTGAAACTTCTTTTCCACTACAAGCATCTGAACAAACACTTTCCACTCCTGACATATTAGAAAATTTTACTCCAGCTGATCAAATTATTCCTCACCCTTTGGATTCTTCTACTGATTTACCTGAACCAGTGATTCAACTTTCTTCTCCTCAAACTTCCAGTTCATTAAATTCAACTTTGCTGACACCTTTATTTGTTTCCATTACTTCTCAATTCTCAGCTGAAATAGCCTTTTTCACCCAACATTCACCACCAGATGTTAATTTATTCAATCTCAAATTAATTTTCTTTCTTCCTCTATCTCCAATATTTAACAGTCTTCTTCCTCTTCTCACATCACTAGGAAGTTCTTGCTTTCCCTTGCTAGTCAAATCAAGGAGGAGAATGTTTGTAAGTTGAGCAGACAACCTAGTGATTTCTCTTCTCCCAGTTCTGAAAATAAGAACAGTGGTAATAGTCCTGATGATGATCTTAATTATTCTCCTGATGAGTCTCTTGTAGAGTCTCTCACTGGTTTAGTGGATGCTCTCATAGAAAAATGATTACCATCTACTCAGGATAGGGTTCTGGAAGCTCCTAAAACCCCTGAATACTCTGTGGCTTCTGAAGGCTTTGTGGTTGATAAGGAAGGTGCTCTCCCTACTAAAGAATTGAGTATTAAGAAAGCCACTGTCAGAGAAGAAAATCTTGATGCACCTGTATAGGGGGAGCCTGAGTTTACCATTCTGGAAAGGCTTGTATCTCCACCTCATTTTGGGTGGGCAGAATCTCCTCTCCCTGACACTCAAGATGATGAGGAATATACTGATATGGCGCCATTTCAGGGGGAGATTCTATATACTAAAGATACTTGTACCATAATTGCTGCTTCTAAAATTGCACCCTCTATTGCAATTGTTGTTGTTGCTTCTCCCATCAAGGTTTACAAGAAAAGGTCAAGGGTGATTATACCTCTTCCTGCTCATGGATATGGGCATTACCATAGCTGGTTGATTAAGGATGTTGATAAAGATATTCCAAAAGCAAAAAAGGTTTAAGATTGACAAAAATACTAATTAGAACAACTCCTGAACTCTGTCTAGGAACAGGTACCCATCTTGTTCCTCTTGTTTCAGAGTCTTCCCTCAAAATTCTCAGGAAATTAGTAAATCAAATTTAAAAGGACAATCTGAAGTTCCAAAAGGGCAAAACCATTTTAGACTTGGATTATGGGGAAACATTAATTAAGAATATGATACTTGAGCGTCATAGAAGAGTTTACAGTTTGTTAGATGTTTATGATAATGCTCCTGAAGATTGGAAGAAACTGTTATTCATACTAAAATAATTAAAGGATAATCCTGACGGAGAGCTAAGAAGTTTCTCCAAATACTGTGAAAAGATTCAAAAAAGTTGTTCTCTCATATCTATGATTACCTTGTTAAGAACAATGTTAAGGGGTCCAAGCATTGAAGTATTTTCTCCTCTTGTTGCACTTCTACTTTCTCTTCTTTCTAATATAAAGGTACAGGATGACATATAATATAAAGAAATGAATTGGAGGTTATTATATAATTTTGTCTATGTTTCTCTGTGTTTATTCTTGTATGTGTCTATCCAGAACCTTATGTTTCTTCTTTCTGAAAAATAACTTTAAAAATTCAAATAAAATCTGTTGTATCAAATATGAGAGATTGTTAGAAAAAATTCTTATGATTTGATATACCAGATTAAACAAAGTGATTGAGGAATTGCCTATAATATATATATATATAAAGAGAATATGTTGTATTAGCAAGTTTTGAAATCGGATACATACTGCCAAGGTTTGAGAAAGCACTCGAGAAGCAGAATCAACCAAGTTATACTTTTGTGTGTCGAGAAGTATTCAACGCACGTAGACAAAGACTAAGTCAATACGTCGAGAAGTATTCAACATATGTCGAGAAGTATTCTGTTGAGGAGATTGAGCCGCAACCAAAGAAGAAGAGATATGTTATGGTGGATGTTATTCCAAATGATGTTTTGGTAATATCAAGAAACATGGAACAAGAGATCAATATGCATGTTCAGCCTCCACCACAGATCTCGAGAGTTGATGGGATATATGCAATGTTTTAAATATCGGATGTCGGCGACATATCGGATTGAATTTTTAAATGTCGGAAGTCGAAGACATGTCGGGGATATTTTAAAATATCAGATTTCCATGTCTTATAAATATAATTTTTATTTTTATGTATACTAACTATAATTATATCTTATAAAAATAGAAAAATAATATAACAAATAGATAAAAATGAGTCATTTATATTAAGAAATAAAATCGAACAGTGTCTAAGATAAAATATTATTAACAAATACAAAATGATACATTGTAAAATATATTAATAGTATACAATAATTTTATTTTGATAACAATAAGTTTATTGCAAATAAAGAAGATTTAAATATTTTCATATTTTTTGTACCAAATGTATTAAATATTTTCATATTTTTTGTAATATGAAATAAAAAATTGCGAAACAATTATCCCAAATTGGTTGAAAGAATAAAATGATAAAAAAATTAAAACAATAAGTCTAATCGATTTAAACATATATAATATAATATTCATAAGAGATTTAAACATATGCTGTTAGTCAGCTAATATAACATAAATTAAAATAGCGGGCGATATATTTAAAAGTCGCGTCGGCCAATAAAACAACAACAACACTCAAGCCTTTATCCCACCATAGTGGAGTCGGCTATATGGATCCTTTGTCGCCATTGTGCCCTATCTTTAATCATAGCCACATTAATACTTAAGTACATATCTTTCCTTATAGTATCATTCCAAGACTTTTTTGTTGTACCCCTCCCCTGTTTAACATGTCTAGTGACTAAACTCTCACAACGCCTAATAGGTGCTTCTAATGGTCTCTTATGTACATGTTTGAACCATCTTAAACGAGCTTCTCACATCTTCTCTACAATTGGCGACACTCCTGTCTTATCTCTGATACATTCATTCCTAATTTTATATAGTCTCGTGTGACCACACATCCACCTAAGCATTCTCATCTTCGCAACTCCCATTTATTGCTCATGTACATCATTCACTACCCAACACTCAGAACCGTAGAGCATTGTTGGCCTAATTGCAGTACGGTAAAACATGCCTTTAAGTTTTAATGGTACTTTACAATCACATAAGATCCCATACGGGCCTCTCCACTTCAACCAACCTGCTTGGATTTAAAGCACTCACTGCGGGGAATATCTTGGTCACCCAATTTAATGACTGAATCATCCGACCTTCTGACACAACTAAATTTAAGCTCTATATACTCCTTTGTCCTGCTCAACCTAAAACCCTTCTTTTCTAAAGTGTCTCGCCAAGATTCAAGTTCGCGTTTACACCCTCGCGCGTCTCATCGACCAAAACAATATCATCTCCAAATAATAAACACCAAGGTAGTGCTTGTTGGATATGTCCGGTGAACTCATATAAGATAAGGGTAAAGAGATAAGGACTTAAATCTGACCCTTGATGTAAGCCAACGGCGATAGGGAATTCCCGTGTTAATCCTCCAGATGTCCTCACCCTGGTCACTGAATTTGTATACATATCTTTGATTACATCAATGTATGATACATTTACACCTTTCTTTTCTCAGACTCTCCACAAGACCTCTCTTGGAACCCTATCATAAGCCTTCTCCAGATCAATAAATAACATATGCAAATCTTTTTGTCTTTCCCGATAGTTGTCAATGAGTCTCCACAAGAGATGTATAACTTCCATAGTTGACCTCTGGCATGAATCCAAATTGATTCTCTGAGATGCTGGTCCCTCGTCTAACTCTTCTCTCTATTACGCGTTCTCATAGTTTCATTGTATGACTCATTAATTTAATTCTCATGTAATTGACACAATTTTGTATATCTCCTTTGTTCTGATACAAAGGTACCAAAACACTTTCTCTCCATTGGTCTGGCATCTTCTTTGTCTTCAGTATCTTATTGAAGAAACTTGTAAGCCATAAGATTCTTTCCCTCCCTAAGCATTTTCATACTTCAATGGGTATATCGTCTGCCCAACCGTCTTTCCATTTTTCATCTTCTTTAGAGCATCATCTATCTCTGATGCTTGAATTTTATGATAAAAAGTTATGTTTCTACACTCCTCCGATTTACTTAACTCTTTCAAGTTCAGTTCATTGTCTTTTCTTTCATTGTATAGTTGATAAAAGTATCTTTTCCATCGCTCCTTAATAGTCACATCATCCGTCAAAACCGTATCTGATTCATCTTTTATGGATTTAACTTGGCATAAATCTCTTGTCTTCCTCTTTCTAGCTCGAGCAATTTTATATATATCGCGCTCTCCGATGCTTGAATTTTACGTTTCGGCCAATATATCAGAAAAAATCGGACATGCCGACCTATATTTTACAAAAGGACAAAATCTATTTTTTTAGAAAATCATATTGTTTTGCCCTAAAAACTGACATGTCGGGAGACATGGAGGATATTTAAAACAATGGATATATGTAGTCATTGCAGCTATCACAGATCTGTCTGAGTGCGAGATTATCAGGGTCATCGAAATGTTTAGTTGATGAAACGAAGAGCGATGTATTTATGGCTTTGTCGGTTCCTATCAGGAGGAGATGGCTCCGCTTGCATCTGAAAAATTGACTCATTTTAAGCGAGCCACGTTATTAGTGTTTTGGTTTTTATTATCGAATGTGAACATATAAATGTATCATTATCTGTTTTTAACATCCTATGTGAAATTATTTTGTATTTGTGGACCTTTTAATAGTTATGTATGACATTTATCTCAATTTATTATTTGTCTCTGTATTTTCATCATATATTTAAATTTTAAATTTGAATTTCTACCACTGAATTCTAACATGCAGACGAACATCGGAATTGCTAATTCCAAATCCTATGCTAGAATTCCTGCATTCAACCAAACAGCAGAATTGCAATGAACTTCCACTTCCTGCAAAATTGGAATTGAGTCAATTTTAATTCCCACCTCTAAATTTCTTCCGAAAAACGGAGCCGAATAGTAATCAAATTTCCTAAAGATAAGTTAACAATGTTTACCATCACTTGTTTTTTTAATTTGTCGACCATAGATACCAATGATTTGAGAGAATGAAAATTTAATGCACGAAAAATAAGGTAAAGATGAGAACCAATTATAATAAAATAAAAAATGGAAAATTACCATATGAAGATAGTCATCTACAAAACTTCGTGGGAAATCACGAGTTGCGCCAAAGTCAATAAGGTTGATCATTCTATTCTGATTCTCATAAAGAAAATTGCTCCAGTTTGGATCAGTCTGTCATCGAAACCAGGTATGATGTAATCTCAACAAAGATAAAATATAAAATAAACAGCCATTTATCTAGAAATTTGTAATATTATCAAAGTAAATTTCATCTAGAGTAGAAAGATAACTTGCAAAACTCTGTAGAATTACCGGAGGTTCTTAAAAGTATTATATACGAAATTGATTCCATGAATCCAAACACGTGATTACTGCACTCCCAATAACCAAGGTTTCGGCCAAGGAACTGGGAAGGAAAAGGTAATTGCAAGAGTTTGATCAATGGTATCTAGGTGTTGAATCAGGGAGATTAACTCACAGATAGGTTTCCTTCTTGAGGGTAGATTAATTGTAATCAATTTTCTTGAATTGAATCTTCAAAACTCGCATGGATTATTTATGGAAGACAGATAACTGAATTGTTGAAATTTTACATGGAATATTTATTGCAGAACAGTGAGATTGATTATAAATTTCAGCATTTTATTTGCTGGAAAATCATAAATCAATTGCTGCACTACATACATAAAAACAATGGATAAATTATGCACAAAACCGAGAATTGTATGGTGAGAATTTTACATCTGACTAGCATGAAAAATGAGATTTCAAGTGATAAAGTCATGCATAAATCCTCGTAGACAATGACATTGAAATAGCTGACTTTGTGAACAAATTATTGATTAAAACTGTGGATCATCCAATGGAATTATGCATATACATTCTAAATATATTTGTGGATCAATCATGTACAATACCATGGGATTATAAGTTACTCTATACATCAAGAAAACTGAGATTTATATGGTACAATTATAGTTTAATGATCATTAATTGACTATGTGAGTTGATTGTTTATCTTGTTAGTGATCACACATTTAACGGGTATTTAAATGCAAACTTGGAGGGTTTGTAAATCATAGAAATCAAGGGCTAGCCCAGTGAGCTGAGGATTGTTATGAAAAATTATCGTAAGCGTTGCAAACCTTGGAGTGGACTCTTGTTTTTCTTAATAATTACAGGGCTAGGATTAGAAATGACGGGAACAGTGATTTTTGAGTTTGGGAGAGGGAGACCTTTAAGGGGATTATTACTACTGGACTTTTTTGCAAGCGATCAACACATTGTAGGAATGTGCTATTGAAACTCTTGTTAGTACCAGATTTTCTATTTTGAGGCTGTAAGTGCACACTACGTCAGACTCTTTCAACTGATAGAGTACTGAAACTCTAACGTTGACTGTACAGGACCTGAAGTGTTACATGGTGTTGTTTGGTGTTGTTTTTTCCCTGGGTTAGCCGATAACATGTCATACTTGTTCATACACAGATTGCTACTTTTCCAGTACTAGCTAGTATGAGAAACCTTAGTGCGCAACTGAGATTATTTGTGAGAGAGATCTTTAGTACATGGTCTACACAAGACCAAAGTGTCTGACTGAGAAGTAAACTTTTTGAGCTCTTGTTGAAAGACGCAATGGCACAAGATGGGTACGACTCTAAAATTTGCATCCGCATACCACCCTCAGTTTAATGGGCAGAGTGAGGTGCTTAACAAGAGTCTTGGGAGTCGATTGCGGTGTTTTGTTGAAGAGCATTTTGTTGAAAGAAGGAAGTAGAGATAGATGAATGTTTTTTATTCTTCCACATAGGGGTAATATATAGGGGATTACAGAGACGCTTAAACCGGACTCATGATGTGAGACTAAACACCTAAAGACTTCAACATAATAATATCAAACTCACAACTCCAACACTCCCCCTCAAGCTAGAGGGGAAACCTCCAGCTTGGAAACATTATAAAAGAAATGGTAAAAGTGATAGGCAAAGGGGAACAAAACAACAGACGAGCCACCAGGGAAAATTCCAAACCGGGGAATCATGTCGGGGACATAGCCACACATGACGTAGACCCACACACGACGCAGGTCCCACACACGATGCAGGTCCCACACACGATGCAGGTCCCACACACGACATAGACTCGTTGGAAGGAAAACAACAGACGGGTGACCGGGGATACTTCCACTACAGTACAACCCGCTTGATAAAGAAGAAACCACACACACGAATCTAAGAGACCGCGGGGACAACAACACACACGAATCTACGAGACCGCGGGGATAACACCACACACACGAATCCACGAGGCCTACTGGGATAACACCACACACACAGATCCACTGGTCCGTGGGGAAAAGAGAAAAAGAGAGATAGAAAACCATCGGAGACCATACCACCTACCAATCATTATGGAAAAGGCATGGGGAGACACAAACAACAAACGACATAAGCCTGGAAGCCATGTGGGACTAAGGCGAACAACGGGAAAGATCATCCGGGTCGCCCTCATACCAAACACTCCCCCTCGCGTGGAAAACGCGTGCATGAAGGGAAGACTAACCACAAATAACACACGCCACAAAAAACAGCAAAAACAACACTACTTCAGCATCTGCAAGATATTACCACCCTAGAAGGGGGTATGACAACAGGAACTGGCTGGAATCGTCGGAAAATATGAAGGGCAACAGTTGGAGCGGCTGGAGGCGGATGTAATCGTCCGGAGCATGAAGGGCAGCGGCTGGAATCGACAGAGAGAAGCATGAGTGATGAGTCCCATTTATATACACATATTTGGACTTATCTGGGCTAGTTTTCACGCACTTGCACTTCATTTTTAGTTCATTAATGCTTATATTTCACTTGTTCACTCTTCTCACACGAAGTGCACATTTTGGCTCATTGTGGTGTGCAATTGCGCACTATTCTGCTGGGGGTAAGTGATCGTGCGTGAGCAAAATCGCACGAGTTTCTCTCTTTTATCTAAGATTTTATGTTATTTTGCAATTTTCCAGAACGCACGGTCGTACGTTTATCCTTCACGCACGATCTGGTTGATCGTGCGTTGTCATTTCGCTCAAAATCATGAAAATCTGCCGTTCTGAATTTGACGGTGTGTTTTCTTCATGCACGAGCATTTTGCCCGTGCGTGAGTAAAACGCACGATCAAATTCAGAACAGCTAAAATATTACGTTTCTGCTCCGCCCGTGCGATTCCTTCGCGCACGGTTGACTCCGAACGTGCGTTTGGTCGTGCGTGAAGGATTTTCTGACATGTTTTCTATTTAAAGCCCGATTTTTAGGTCATTTGGGACCCGAACGGTTCCGCGATTTCTTCCGCCGTCAGGGCGGAAAGCTCCGTTTTTGAAGGTTCTTCCTCCCCCTTTCACTCGTGGCCACCTCACATCATCCAAGCACTTCAAGGGAGAGATCCTAGCCCTACTCTCATCAACAGAGCAAGGAGTACACAACTTTTGTGGCGGCCAGATCGTGACACAGAGAGACGGGTATATTGGAGGGAAGGTGACAGCTCCTCTGGACCCCGGACGCAGTTGTGGACCGAGCTAGGACGCGGATTGACAACCCGACGATTCCTACCGTGAATCCCAACAAGTCTCTGGATGTGGTTGTATTTCTAGCTTTTCCTCCTTTCCTCCTTATGATTGTAGTTAGTTTCTCTTATGTTGATGATGTTGCACTCTATGTTTGTTGAATTTCTTGTCAAATATTATGAAATATTTTCATGCTTATGAGTGCTTGAGGTGTGCTTTCGTGGTGATTGTGGTGTGAGTGTTCCGTGTGCCGCACTAGCAATTGCTAGTGGCGTGCTTGTTGACGAGGTGTTTGCGACCCTCATTCCGCCGGTGCGACCCACTCCATCTGCAAGCCTACTCTTCCATCCGCCTAGTGAAGCGTGGCATAGCAGGTAATCCATCCCGCCTAGCTAAGAGGTGCTAACGGCCCTCAACCTTTCCGCCAGTGCGCATCACCTCATCCGCTTGACTACTCGTCCATCCGCCCTTGCGAAGTAGCGCGTTCAAGGCCTACGTAGTTTCCATCCCGCCGAGCGAAGCAGTGCGCTCAAGGCCTGCATAGGAGTAGTTGTAGTATTTTCTCTTTATTTCCACCAACCAAAACCCCCGTTTCCGCAACCCATCCGACTTAAGGACTTCAATCTCAAGTCCGTCCTCCATAGTTAACTACACCTTACTGTGTTCCTTCGAGATCGATACTTGGGGATTCACTCCCACATTTTATATTACTTGAACGATCGGTACACTGTCGTTTCGTGTCGCAGTCTTGCTACCGCCTATAGCGGTGTGCTAAGATTTGTGCATCAAGTTTTTGGCGCCGTTGCCGGGGAACACAGTCGTGTGAGTTGCTGTAGAGGGAGCCGAGAGATAGTAGTTCTTCCAGTGTGTATAGCCGCCTTATTGTTTTTGTTTTCTTTTTAATTATATATTGTTTGTTATCATTTCTTTCTCTCCTGTTTTAAAATTTTAGGCAAGTTTAATCCAAGTAGTTTTATTTGTCTGTGTAAATTTCCTTGCAAAGAATTTCAGTTTCATTATATCTGCTTTTATTATTGAAAATGTCTTCATGGGATATTTCTCCTAGCACTTACGACAAGATGGTTTATTATATAGACCAAATGAAGGAGTTAAATGCTAGGCAGTGTAGGAACCAGTGTTGTAGATGTCGGCCGACATGTCCGACATGTCGGCCGACATAAAGGTTTTGGACAGAAAACGTCACGATATCGACATTTTAAAGAAAAATGTCGTTTTT
Organism: Dactylorhiza incarnata; assembly: GCA_033032865.1. Lineage (NCBI taxonomy): Eukaryota > Viridiplantae > Streptophyta > Magnoliopsida > Asparagales > Orchidaceae > Dactylorhiza > Dactylorhiza incarnata. The sequence goes on along the minus strand of JAWHQI010000218.1, from coordinate 3,888,036 downwards.
GAAAATATCCCCGATATATCCATCTCCGGGCCCCGATATATCGGTCTTACCCGATATATCGGGCGATATCTTGAGGACGATATATAACGAGTACTAAAAATATATATATTTCATTTCTTTCAAGTGTCTGAGTGATAATATTTTGTTTTGTGATATATTTCATGCATCTCTCTGAGCCTAGATTTGACATCTTTCTCGTCTCACTCTTATTTGATGCTCTTTATGTTGTTTGTTGTCGTCAACCACTTCTTTTTGTTTAATTTATAAACATACATTATGTGTAAATATGTTTATTGTATAATTTATAAACATACATTATGTGTATATATGCTTATTATGTAATTTATAAACATATATTATGTGTGTAATGACACATATTTATAATATATATTTGAATAAATTATTTAAATATTAAAATCCGACATTGTAAAATATCCTTGATATATCCCCCGCAATCCGACATACGACATTTCAAACTCAAACCGACATGAACCCGACATCCGACATCTACAACCTTGGTAGGAACGTTGTTTGCTTGTTGTGTCGAGGAGAGGGTCATGAATTGAAGGACTATCCTAGTCTTTTCAATCCTGACCGCCGCTCCTCCACTCATGACAACATCGTTTCTATCACACATTCTTTACCCATGGAGGCAATCGTGCCCTCTATCCCCGAGTTTATCTCGTGCATGAACTCCTCACTCCCTGTGTATGGCTTCACTCCTAGTGATGATGATCACTCATCTGTTGGCCAACAAGGAGAGGAATGAGAGCTCCTAGATGCTCCTGAGTGGGATGTGGAAAGTATTCTTTCCATCGGGGAGGCATTAGCAGATCTTTTTGCGGAGGAACCAAATCTTTTTGTTCCTCCAGTTTCTTTGCAAGATTTTTCTACACACATTCTTTATGATCCTATCGAAGTGAAGGAATGGGGTGATGCTTCTGACTCGGAGGATGCTCCAAAGTGGGATGAGGAGTTTGTTTTCCCCGAAGGGGAGAATGGATACTTTGAACACGATGGTGCACCTCGGTGGGATGAGGAGGATACTCTCTCTGATGAGGAGGTTTGCACTTCGTCATGGGACGAGGAGGTCCAACTCACCACCGAGGCTCTTGAGTTCTTGGGTTCCCCTCGCTATGATACTTACGATGATGATAGCGATCTATCCTTGGATCCTGCTGGGAGTGAGACCGGGACCACTCCCCCGATTGATTTTTATTTATGTTCTTCCTCTTCTTTATTCCTTGACCCCTCTTCTTTATTCCTTGACCCCTCTTCTTCATCTGAGCCTGTGGGGGTTGAGTCTTCACAGGTACTCCAGGAGGACTTGGAGCATTTTGCTCAAGTCAATGATGAGTGTACCCTCTCATGTGAGGAGGTTGATCCCTCCTCCATAGAGGAAGCCTCATTCATTGCCTTCTCTTCCTGCCGCCTCCCTGAAGATGACACCTTGTTGGGCAAGGATAGTTTTGGTGAGTTGAGTGAGTATTCCTCCTCTTCTTACTTTTTATTCCCTCTACCTGTGACGAGCAGGTATTATTTTTATTTAGGTAGGGGAGTAACTATTTTATCGCCGTATCGGCACCCGCTATCGACACGCATATTAGAACAGTTACCTGTACATTTCCTTTTTCATAGACCCATTAGCTAGGACTGTTTTAAATTTGAATAAGTCGTGCTGGGATGACAATAACCCCAGTAGTTATCTTACGTTTCCTGCATTTTTATTTTATCTAGTTTAGTGTAGTTAGTGGTATTTCATTTTCGTATGTATATTTTCTTTTGTTTTTGCGAAGCTCACCCCTGCAGGTCCTTCTGGATGGCAGACGCTGCAGCTTTGTCTTGATTCACACGCCAATCTTCTGGTATGCTCATTTCTGAGCATGGGTAACGTTTCTTCCCCTAGTCTTTTATTTAATTTTCATGGTTACGTCATTTGTGTCAATTGCTTAGATTAAGTCTGGGGGAGAGCCGCTATGTGTTACCCACTGCACGAGCACATCTCAGTGCATGCTAAAAGAATTTTATTTTAGTTATATAATTTGTTCATATGCTTCACACACCATTTCACCCGCACAAGCGCGCACTCACTTGTTTGTGTGCTTCCGTACACGCTATCTTGGTTTGGAATGTGAAATAGGATGATAGCTTAGGAATTGCAAATCGGAGTGCGATGTTGACTCTTGTAGTGCTCTAGTCGCATCCGCATGCTCCCACAGAAATTTGAGTAAAATTAGATTATCTCTATGCTTTTAATTTACAATTAGTGTTTTTGCGTAGTTTTAGATTTATTATACTCAATTGGTGAATGTGAATGAAATTGGCGGTAGCACGGTGTTGTGTGTAGGCAAGCGCTAGTTGTGTGTTGCTCGAGTCGGAAGGAAGGTTTACCTTTCTCGTGGGCTAAGAACTTGCCCCAAGCGACTCTTGAAGCATGGGTGAGAGCGATTCAATAAGTTAAACATGATGTAGGCCATCTAGTTGGCTAGTTTGAGCTTTGCTTTCCATGACCCATTCGCTTACCATTGCAAGCCAAATTTGTGCCTACCCCTCCTTTGTTTCAGCTTTCCTTCCAATCACCAATACCCGAAGCCTATCCTATTACCGCAACCATGTAGTGAGTTAACTGAAATTTCATTTCATATTTGGATGTGATGTTTGGAATTTTTGTGATGTGAAGAAAAAAAATGTATTGCGTGCTGAACACATTGTTGTAAACCAACCGGGGGATAAAAGAAAAAAAAAAGAGAAAAAAAAATGAAGTTAAAAGAAAAATCTGAAAAGAATTGGAATGAAGAGAAATCCCTTTGTGCGTAATAGAAAATTCAGTTGGTATTTGTTGGAGTAGGATGTGTGCGCACCCAGTTTTCAAGCTAAGTCTGGGGGTGTGTCACATTAGCATCGTTCTTGGTCTTGTTTTAGTACAGCGTTATCTTTTGACACAGTTGGGTTGCGTAGCCGTCTCGTTTATCATTGAATATCATACCGTAACCTAAGCCTCATTATAACCTGAAAGTCCTATTGATTTAACTTGTGAGTTTGCTAGCACCGTGGAGAGAGTGTAACCGGGCAAGCTTATGGTTCTCGTCGTTGATGGATTTCAGCGGAGTTATCCTCGAATTCCGGTCTTTAGCAACACCCTCCTGAGTGGCTTTGTACTTTCACACCGGGCACGACCGCACAAGTTCTTCATGATTCACCAGCTGATTATTAATAAACCTTTATTTACGCTTTAACACTTTTGTAAACTAGTTAGCATAGTTAAAATCTCCTTTTACTGAATTTTTATATGCATGCGTATGATACTTCGCACCGTACTCCTATTTTGCAATTCTCTCACTAACTACCATTTTCATACTCCGCCGGATTTGTTTGCTCGGGACGCGCAAACAGGTAAGTCTGGGAGTGTGATGAGTCTCATTTATATACACATATTTGGACTTATCTGGGCTAGTTTTCACGCACTTGCACTTCATTTTTAGTTCATTAATGCTTATATTTCACTTGTTCACTCTTCTCACACGAAGTGCACATTTTGGCCCATTGTGGTGTGCAATTGCGCACTATTCTGCTGGGGGTAAGTGATCGTGCGTGAGCAAAATCGCACGAGTTTCCATCTTTTATCTAAGATTTTATGTTATTTTGCAATTTTCCAGAACGCACGGTCGTGCGTTTATCCTTCACGCACGATCTGGTTGATCGTGCGTTGTCATTTCGCTCAAAATCATGAAAATCTGCCGTTCTGAATTTGCCAGTGTGTTTTCTTCATGCACGAGCATTTTGCCCGTGCGTGAGTAAAACGCACGATCAAATTCAGAACAGCTAAAATATTACGTTTCTGCTCCGCCCGTGCGATTCCTTCGCGCACGGTTGACTCCGAACGTGCGTTTGGTCGTGCATGAAGGATTTTCTGACATGTTTTCTATTTAAAGCCCGATTTTTAGGTCATTTGGGACCCGAACGGTTCCGCGATTTCTTCCGCCGTCAGGGCGAAAAGCTCCGTTTTTGAAGGTTCTTACTCCCCCTTTCACCCGTGGCCACCTCGCATCATCCAAGCACTTCAAGGGAGAGATCCTAGCCCTACTCTCATCAACGGAGGAAGGAGTACACAGCTTTTGTGGCGGCCAGATCGTGACACGGAGAAGACGGGTATATTTGAGGGAAGGTGACAGCTCCTCTGGACCCCGGACGCAGTTGTGGACCGAGCTAGGACGCGGATTGACAACCCGACGATTCCTACCGTGAATCCCAACAAGTCTCTGGATGTGGTTGTATTTCTAGCTTTTCCTCCTTTCCTCCTTATGATTGTAGTTAGTTTCTCTTATGTTGATGATGTTACACTCTATATTTGTTGAACTTCTTGTCAAATAATATGAAATGTTTTCATGCTTATGAGTGCTTGAGGTGTGCTTTCGTGGTGATTGTGGTGTGAGTGTTCTGTGTGCCGCACTAGCAATTGCTAGTGGCGTGCTTGTTGACGAGGTGCTTGCGACCCTCATTCCGCCGGTGCGACCCACTCCATCTGCAAGCCTACTCTTCCATCCGCCTAGTGAAGCGTGGCATAGCGGCCCGTGTAATCCATCCCGCCTAGCTAAGAGGTGCTAACGGCCCTCAACCTTTCCGCCAGTGCGCATCACCTCATCCGCTTGCCTACTCGTCCATCCGCCCTTGCGAAGTAGCGCGTTCAAGGCCTACGTAGTTTCCATCCCGCCGAGCGAAGCAGTGCACCAAGGCCTGCATAGGAGTAGTTGTAGTATTTTCTCTTTATTTCCACCAACCAAAACCCCCGTTTCCGCAACCCATCCGACTTAAGGACTTCAATCTCAAGTCTGTCCTCAATAGTTAACTCCACCTTACTGTGTTCCTTCGAGATCGATACTTGGGGATTCACTCCCACATTTTATATTACTTGAACGATCGGTACACTGCCGTTTCGTGTCGCAGTCTTGCTACCGCCTATAGCGGTGTGCTAAGATTTGCGCATCAATGAGCACAGATCTGGAGGCCGGAGCACGCCAAGGATGAGAACACCCAGTGTAAAGAGGCAGCCGACAGGATTTCTGCCATGGAAGAAGCAACGGGATCGGCAAAGGAAGCATCGTCAGCAGCAAGGAGAAAGAAAGGCTAGATCTTGAGTAGATCTGGAGCAGCGGGATCCAGAGGAAGAGAATGAGATCGTCGACGATGAAGGCAGATAGGAGCTGCGAAGAAAGCGGCCGACGGGGTTGAAGTCGACGAACAAGGGCTGCAGCGGAGCGTGAGGACGACAGGATTAGGAGCCGACGATCTGCCAAGAGAAGCGCAGACACGATCGACGATGGTGACTGGATGTGGAGACCCGGGCTTGAGATGGGATCGTTGAAGGAGAAAGGGCCCTCAATAGAAGCTTTAGCTGTAGCGGGAGAGTCGACGAAAATCGTCGAGGCTAGGCGGAGAACGGAAGTGGAACATCACCTGGAAAGCATACGTGATAGAGAGAGAAAATAACGGGAGCGAGAGTATAAGAATTCCGGCAGAAATTTCAGATGACCAACATTTTAGGGCTCCGAAATTTCAAGGGGAAATAAACCTTCCTCTGATACCATGTTGAAAGAAAGAAGTAGAGATAATAGATGAATCTGTTTTATTCTTTCACATAGGGGTAATATATAGGGGATTACAAAGACACTTAAACCGAACTCATGATGTGGGACTAAACACCTAAAGACTCCAACATAATAATATCAAACTCATAATTCCAACACATTTGACTAGTTGGAATTCAGTTCTTCTAATAGCGGAGTTTGCGTAACAGTTCGGTAAATAGGTCTACAAGGTTAAAACCATTTCATATAGTTTTAAGCTATGAGCCTAAAAAGCATATTGATATTATTCCTATACACCTAGAGACCCGTCCCAGTGAATTTGACGAGTCATTTGTGTGTCACTTGCATAAGTTACATGAGTCGAACGCTGAAAGATTGCTTCTAGTAATGAATTATATTAAACTTATGCAAATAATCGTATGCGGGAGAAAAATTTTCTCCAAGGCGAGTACGTGTGTAACAGCCCATTTTCATGCCTGACACTTTGGCTGAGCCAATAGCAATGTGTAGCAGCTTGTGGAGGTTGTAGGAACTTAATAGAAGGCTCTCCAGGCCTAAACGGTTTGGCACACAGCCATGTACCCAAGCCGTGTACAACAATTTTGTGGTTGCAAAGGAATTACCCTCTAGAAGAGGATGGTGGGTCGGTGATTGTTGACAGTTAGGTCCGATCGGCAATCGAGGACCGCTGGGTTTGATCGGCGATCGTCGACTGCTGGGTCCGATCGGCGACCGCTGGGTCCGATCGGCGACCGCTGGGTCCGATCGGCGACCGCTGGGTCCGATCGGCGACCGCTGGGTCCGATCGGCGACCGCTGGGTTCGATCGGCGACCGCTGGGTCCGATCGGCGACCGCTGGGTCCGATCGGCGACCGCTGGGTCCGATCGGCGACCGCTGGGTCCGATCGGCGACCGCTGGGTCCGATCGGCGACCGCTGGGTCCGATCGGCGACCGCTGGGTCCGATCGGCGACCGCTGGGTCCGATCGGCGACCGCTGGGTCCGATCGGCGACCGCTGGGTCCGATCGGCGACAGCTGGGTCCGATCGGCGACCGATGGGTCCGATCGGCGACCGATGGGTCCGATCGGGGACTGATGGGTGCGATCAGCGATCGTCGAACGCTGTGTCCGCTCAGTGATCAACGACCGCTGGGTCCGATCGGCGACCACGGGAACCAGTCGACGATCATAGACCATTTATGGCCGATCGTTGAGCGCCCATTAGGTCAAAGGAATTGTGTGTGGCTAGCTCAAGAAAGCGAAGTTTAGGTTTTGGAACCGTGGATCAACAGGATACTGATCCAATGGACGGGACTCTTCCAGAATCCCTCTTAGGTCAGGATGAGGAGTGTTAGAACCCCTTTTTCATTGTTTATAGAGTACGAGAGCGAGAGAGAAAAAGAGGAGGGTGAAAACCTAGGTTCTGGACGATTTTGTCTTTGGGGCGATTGGGAGCTCTTAGCGGCAGGTCGAGCCCAGATCTGTGAGGGGCGCCTCATTTCGATCATTTTCCTCCCACTTTTCAAGGCGTCGAAGAGAGCTCCAAGGGTAACGATTTCTCTCTCCGGTCCTAGGAGCGTTGTATGTCCATGCCCTTTTGATTTTCTTGCATAAGAGTCTCTTCCACTAATTAGTAGAGGGTTTCGTTCGTCAGAACACCGGAATGTAAGATTGCGACCTCGACATGAATGCATCAGAGAATCCGACATTTGAGTCCGAATTAGGCATATTGTGTGGCAGCTACATGTGACTGTAGGCCCGAATAGGTGATGTGTTATGAGGTTACATATAGACTTCTCCAGTTGAGTGTCGGAGAATGTCTCCGAGATTGAAACGGCGTAGCAAATGTGGCGAGTGTATCGACGTCATGAGCGTCGTGCTAGTAGCGTGTCGGGTCGGCTTAGCCGGAAGTATAGGGTTACATTACTTGTATCACTTTTTATGCGCTTTAAGCACGACAACTATATAAGCCGTTAGATATTGTATTTTGAGGTATCTCAGAAGTGGAATGAAATCTTGGACTTCTCCTCTCTTCTATTTCCCTAAATTCTTCTCTTCCCTATCTCTCTTTCCCTCTAGGTAACATTTCCACGGCAGGTTGATGCTTAGAACGTGGTTATCGTTCGTTGGCCGAGAGGATAGTCCATTAAATGGCTAGATTGAATGCATGAATTGCATATTGGATGTGTATTGCTTGTGCGAGGCTTTATGGTAGTAAAGGTGACTAAATCTTATACCATGATGCTCGACATTTAAGATGAACTAGACCTCCCGCCAAAAGGTGAGATGACTTTATACCTTCCTATTTCTGGTATAATAGTTGAGATGACCCTTGACCTCATATCATGATGTTCGGTGGTTGAGATGACGTCAGACCTCCCACTACGAGGTTGAGATGACCCTAGACCTCCCTCGTTGCTTGATGGATTGAAGTTTGAAAATGGTGGTTGTGAGTGCCTTGATTTATGTGTAATTGGTATGATTACTATGAGTGTTATACTAGTTACATGCGGTGATGTGGTAAGAGGTTATGGTGAACCTTTGGGTGAACCCAACCATCATGCATTCCTAGGTTCATTTTTATACTTGCTCAACCTAGAAGATTGGTCGTGATTGAGCCTTCACCTTGTGTAGCATAGCTTTTTTTCATGTTTTGGATACATATTGCATGCTCTACGTACATACTTGCAGGTGCGCGGTGCCTCTCCCTAGAGTCCGATAGGACGGCCGGGGGGAGGAGTTGTTACGCAGTTTTAGTCAGAACTGACCTTCGCTTTCTCCCTGACATGTGTTTGTTGCAGGTAGCATACCGCGCGTCGGATCTTATCGGGCTAGAGCCCAAGGTTGCTCAGAGAAAGGATGATTTAGTTTTTGCTTAAGCATTCCCGGCCGACTGCCGATAAAGCAATTTCTATAATTGTTTGTTGTACTTTCTATTTGATATGATGTAAGGTAATAATGTCGAACTGTGTTTTCATTCCTAGTTATAGTATATAGAGATTTTATAATGAAATCATTTGTTTCTGATAGTGTGTAAACTCTATATTATAAGTTTAAGTATGTACCTCCTTATGGTATTTAGCTTGTAGATATGGTATGTCGTGGGGGCCCGGCTGGACCAATGATATATTATGTTTGCAGGTAAAGTGTTACAACCTGATGGTCAAAATCCACGCAGAGAGGCTCCCTAAGAGGCCAGCTAAAAATTAAATAAGTGAATGGTGGTCTTAACACAGTTGCGAAAAGGATCAGGATGAATAGGCTTATATGCTAACGGCTAAGAAGGCTAGGCAATGAAGGAACAAAACAAGGTCGGAAAGAAATTGAAACAAATAGCCACACATGAGCTAGACGTAAATCGTCGAAAGCTTCGTCGGAGATGGAGATTACGATGTCGGAGATACTACAAAACAAGAACCACGATTTCCTAGATGGAGTGTGCTCAGGAGGAGAAAGTTATCACAAACTCAAAGAGTATAGGAAAATCACTTCTTGCTTCCTCATTCCAACATCTCGTGTCTTTAAATAGGCTTATATGACACTAAAGAATAACTAATGTCTATCTTACCAATTAACAATTCCTAACGACTAGCTACCAAGACACATTAATTAACACATAAAAATACAAAAGATCAAGAATGATAAATAATCATGACAATCACAACGACCCATAACATAAAAGACTTCTACTAATAACAAGTGGGAGGTCACATAACATCACTCCCCTCCTCCTAAATGCGTTTGTGACAAACTACCAGTGCTAGCTTACGTGACTCCATCATTGTCCGCTTCATCCAACTTTAAATAGAAAAGTCTTTTGCAACGATGTGCTCATGTATAGGAGGTGTCTATAACACAACCCCTTTAATCGACGTACGACCATCATTGTGCATGACAGTTGCCGAAATGAGGGGTTGGCCAACCCTCGGGTCTACCAGCTCGATTCCCTTGATTGCATCTCTGCCAAAATAGTTGTCTTAATCCATGTGCAGCAGATGTTCACAAATTCTGACAAAATTAATTAAAGTAACTTATGTTTGGTGAATGTTCAAACTCTACTTCTAGCTATAGTCTTTCATGAAGTCCGGCAATGAAGATAGAGACTTGCTACACTAGTTGGACCAACGTGGCGTGGCCTAGAAGAACATAAACTCTTCAACATAATCGTTGGCAGATCTTATTTGTCGCAATGATTAGCTCGCCGAGAGGATTGCTTCGTAGTGGGGGGCCAAAACGCATGTTGAGGAACTTTTTTTATTCTTCTCAGGTGATTCATAGTTTTCCATCAGCAAATAAACAAACCATAATTAAGTTGCACCCAGAGGGTGGTTGGATGCCATGTTGATCCATTATACCATTGATATCTATTGATGGCCAAAACAAATGCTCACATCTGGTTATCCATCCCAATGGATCTTCCTTTCCGTCATAAGTTGGGATTCCTATTTTACATAGCAGAGCACGATATTAGCTTCATGTCACGCATTGGTCGAGTAGCGGCGTGAATGGATGATGGAGGTCCTGGATGCTACTGGCTTGTACGCATGCTGGGGCAGCAATAACTTGGACGGCCTGTGTGATATTATTGATCTTGTTGGAGAGTGTGGTGGGCGGTGATCTGATGTTATGCTTCAGCGTCTTGGTGTGGTATTCCCGAAGAGGGCTGCAATAAGCCTTTTCATCATGTCCATGAGTTGTTCCATTTGATTGTTAGGATTGTCCAAAGTGTTGAGACCTGGAGGGAGTTGCAACATCCTAACATATGATTGGGTTATGGGCCTACTCGACTCAATGGAAGAGGACGTCAGCATTTTACTCTTGGTTTCACGTGATTCGCGGTAATTCTTTATAATGACCCACAAAAATAAAAGTGGCATGCTTATATATATATATAATCAATGAATTGCGTCTTTCAGAAGGTGTTGGGCTCGATATAAAAAAGGGTGTTGGGCTCGATAGAGAAAGAGCATTGGGCTCGAAAGAAAAAGAGCGGTGGGCTCGATAGAATTGGACTTATGGGTTTGTACGAAATCAGAAAACCGCCCGAACAACTCAAACCAAACTGAAATCCTTACTAAACCACATGGTTAGGTGTAGGGGTGGTTTTTCCATTGGAATACCCCCCCCCCCCCCCCCCCCACCACCATTCGGTTCAATGTTGTTTCCGATTTTTAAAAAAGTCGATCAAAATACATTGAATTGAGTCATAGTAAAATTTGGTCAATCCATAATCATTGAGTCATTTGAAGCATTTCTCATTTGACATCATGTGCATTGAACTAACGAATGTAAAAATTGATAAAGAATTTCAAATATGTATAAATTCGGAAGATTGGGCAACGTTTGATAAAGTATTTCATTCCAAATTGTTTTTTATAGTTTTGTTGCTTACGAACAATCAAAAGAAGAATGTCATAGTTTGAAGTCATGGAGAAACACAATCATTCCAAATTGTTTTTATAGTTTTGTTGCTTACGAACAATCAAAAGAAGAATGTCATAGTTTGAAGTCATGGAGAAACACAATTAGAAACATACAGGGACATGCAAGCTATTTCTTTGCTTCAATATGAAGCCATGTGCTCATTTAAGAAAATTAGATAAGTTATATTTATTATGCCAAAGGTGTAAAGTTTTCGGCTTAAATAAGTTATATTAAGTTGTATTTTATTAATTTTGTGCATTTGAAAAATGAAAACAAACTGAAAATGAGTAGCCACCGAATTCTTTGATTCCAGTCGTCTCCTGCAGCTTCTCCTCATGCTTCAATCTATTACAGCCATTGCTAACCCTTCTGGGGTGTTGATCTCTCGCTGATGGTGAAGGTTCGTGATGGTTTGGTCATTTTTATGTGTTTTTAAGTGTCTTGGTTTGATTGTTGTTGGTGTTAGCTTAGTATGATATTGCTATGCCGACATTGCATGTGTGTTCCATGTGAGGGGGAGTGTTTGAGACGAAGACGACTCAGATGGTATTTCCCGACTCTTGCTTTAGTCTCACACGGTCCTCCCGGCTATTCTCATGTGTTATTTGCGTCTCCCTTTTTTCCCTGTTGATTGGCACGTGTTGTGGTACGGTCGTTATTGGTTGTCCTAAATTCAGCGGGTTGTGTCGTGTGCGACTGTATCATGCTGGACTGTGTCGTGTGCGACCGTCCTTTGTGTGGATTATCCCCAACGGATTATCCCCAACGGATTATCCCCGACGGATTATTCTTGGTTGCATGTTTAATGATTAGCCTCACATCTTTCGTTAGCTTCCACATGTTGTGTGTGCAGAGGATGCTGGTTGACCTGATTCCGTTAAGTCCACGTTATGTGTGGGACCTGCATCGTGTGTGGGTATGCGTCGTGTGTGGATATATCTCCGGTTTGATTCCCCGGTTTGGAATTTCCCCCGATGGCTTGTCAGATGTTTTGTCCCATATCGCCCTTGATTACCTTTATATAATGTTTTCAAGCTGGAGGTTTTCCCTCTAGCTTGAGGGAGAGTGTTGAAGTTATTAATATTATATTAAAATTTAGGTCTTTAGAAGTGCTCGATTTAGTCTCACATTGTCAGTTCGAGTTTAAGAGTCATTGTATTTCCTATATAATGCCCCTTTGTGGATGAATAAACTGCACATTTTATTTCTCTCTTTGATATTTCAACAAAGCAGAACCAAATCGAACATCTTACACCCCTATCTGAGCTCGATAGAAATCAAGTGTGTGGCTTCAGCGAGGACAGATATGTTAAAGACAGCAACAACCAACGGAGACAAACTGGAGAAAGTGTTGTTTCTGTGAGGGAAGTTGCTCTAGGGACGACAACTGTAGAGTTTCCATAGTATCAAATGTGCAACAAAATACTGAAACTCTTGAAGTGATCCATGCAAAATGTAGCAACTTACAAAAAGGAAGTACATACCTGCGATAAAATCAAATTTTATGAAGAACAAGTTCTTCTGAAACCAAAACGCAGAACAAAGTCAATGTTTCTACAAGTATACACACGAACATAGAAACCACCACGCAGTCTATCCAACGATCTCGCACATAGAAGATGATCGCCCGTCTCTGCAACGAAATACCGGTTCTGTTTCTGCAAAAAATTTTCTCCTCTCCCTCTCTGCGACTTTCACATGAGACCAAGGGACGACTCTCACTTTCAGTGAAAACCAAAATGTCTTAATGGGCATTTTCCAAAGCATGCCCCCTTTAATATCAGAAAGAGAATTTTGAAAAACATTAAGAGAGGAATATATGGCACTTGGGAAGTAGTCCTTTCGGTTCAAAACCGAAAATAGGAATTTAGTAAATAGTAATTCCTAATTAATTATTATTTAAATAAATATATTCTGAATTTGGTTTTATTAGAATCTAATATAAAAGATCAACATGATCAATAGTCCTAGTTTCACGCTTTTTTAATGTGCTCGGATCATATTACGTTAGTATTAGACTAATTTCTTGATTGATTTTAGATCACAAACTCTAACAATCTCGCACTTGAGCTTGAACGTATCAGTCATAGTCTCATCAATAATGAGCGGCATCTAGTAATACACACCCAAGTAGTACATGAGTTAGTAACTCGATGAACATGTTAGTAACCAATATTCTAGTGTAATTTAGTCTCTTTGTCCAATTTAGACTAAACTCGAGGCACGAAGTCTGTCACCCTCTTAATAATTCAATATTTATTATTTTTTATCTCTGAGTAGAGTGTATCAAATAAATGAGCTTAATATCATATATTGACTAAAGGTAACACTCTCATGCAATTCATAGTCTAACTTCATCAAAGGGCTCATAGACATCACTCCCATTATAAAGGAGTGATAAATTTCATCTACATCACAAACAATTACCTATATGATTTGTATTCACCGAATAACCAACCTTATCATCAATGTTTTCTCAAAGAAGAGTTTAATTGACATCAAAGTACAATTCTCTTCATGTAATAACTGTAATGACTTCAAGTCAAAGAACTATATACATCATTGTCACTGTTAAACAATGTATCTATTTAATTATTATTTTGCATGTTTAGTCCCACATTGCCTATTGTGGTTTCCTCCCTCCTCTTCTCTCCTATATGTAAGACCCATTGGTCACCATTTTATGTGGTTGTGAATATATACAAAGCACATGTTTTGCTTAGCACATGTTTTGCTTAGCACATGTTTTGCTTATTTCTAACATGGTATCAGAGCGAGGCTCTGCATAATTTTTTTTCCCGCTCGCACGTCTGCTCGCTGCCCTCTGCCCGCTGCCCGCTCAACTCTTACTCTACCCACACGATCTGCCCTGCCCGCGTGGTCTTCCGCCCTGTTCAGTTGCCTGCCGCCCTAATTGTGACCGCCCGTTCAGCGATCTGCCGATCGCTGACCGCCCGTTCAGCGATCTCCCTAACCGCACGATCTGTCGCCGCCAGCCCGCCTGCTCGCCTCCTGCCTCTGCTCGCGCGCACTGCCCAGACCGCCAGCGACCGCTGTTGCTCACGACCTGCCCAGATCGCGCGACCTGCGCTGGGCGCCTGCTCTCCGATCTGCCCAGGCCACTTTCTGCTCAAACCACTGCTGCTCTCGAGCTCGCCAGTTCGCCAGCCGTGACCTCCTCGAGCTCGCCAGTTCGCCAGACGTGCCTGTCGATCTCCTCGAGCTCACCAGCCCGCCGCCGCGATCACTCAGTCCGCCAACTTGCTTCCGGCGACCTCCAGACCGCAAAACCTGTCTGCAGTTCTCAGCTTCCGGCGACTTCCGGTTCCTTCCAGCCAGTGCGACCTCCTGATTCCGGCAACCTGCTCTAGCCCTAGCTGCGACCTGCTCTCAACAGCTCTAGTTGCGCGACTTCTGCTCCACGACAACCTGCACCTCACGTTCTGTCCGTCAGGTCTGTCCGCTGCGACCTGATCCAGACCGCCACGATCTCGTCCTGTCCGCAACGATCTGATCGCCTGTCCGCTGTGCCTCCCGCGCCTTGCCGAGACCGCTCGAGCTCCTGTCAGCGACCCCTGCGATCTCCAGCTCAGTCCGCCAGCGATCTCGCTCGCGACCTCCTGTTCGCCAAGCTCAGTCCGCCTGCCCGCCGATCTGCCCAGACCGCAAGCCGCCCAATCCAGTTCGCAAACTCCAGTTCACCCAGATTGCCCAGGTCGCCAAAGACCTACCGCCCGGCCTCTCTGACCTGTCTGCCAGTCAGCCCAGATCCATGGTTGTCTCGCCTTCTCATCCTATACCTGCTGCAACTGCTGTCGAAGATCGAATGCAACGTCTAGAGGAGTTACTTCGGTCACCTCTGCTCCAACCTGCCACCTCTGCAGCCCACATCATGTCAGCCGCTTCTGGCACTACTGTTGTTCGGGTTCCTCCAACTGCACCTTGGTATTTCGACTCCGGGGCCTCCTGCCATCTCACCTCCGATTCCAACATACTAACCAACTGCACTTCCACACCCACTACCCTTCAAGTCACCACTGCTGATGGGGGCTCTGTCCCTAATCTGCGATCTGGCTCCATCACCCCGACCTCTGCCCCTACTAGTCGCCTTACCCTCTCCAACGTTCACCATGCTCCTCGGCTACACATGAACCTTATCTCTGTTAGCTCTCTTTGCGATCTCGGACTAACTGTCACATTCTCTTCCTCTGATTGTGTTGTGCAGGATTCACGGACAGCTCAGAGGATTGGACAGGGCCGTAGGACTGGTGGCCTGTATCAGATGGAGTATCTCCATGTTCCCCCCTCATCATCTTCATCAGCTTCTGCCCTTTCTGTTATATCTGATGTCGACTTGTGGCACAGACGTTTAGGACATTTGTCTACTGATCGACTTCGAAGTGTTATCCGCTCTGGAGCTTTGGGTCGTGTCTCTTTTTCCCCCCTTTCTATATGTACTGGCTGTCGTTTGTCCAAGCACCTTGCTCTCCCATTCTCAAGCAGTGCTTCTAACACCACAGCCCCTTTTGACTTAGTTCACTCTGATATTTGGGGACCTGCCACAATTGCTTCACATTCTGGATATTTGCATTATGTTAGTTTTATTGATGATTTCTCTCGTTGTGTTTGGGTTTATCTCCTTCGCAATCGCTCTGACATACCTGATGTGTACCGCACGTTCACAGCAATGCGTCACACTCAGTTTGAGCGTCGGATTAAGATTTTTCGATCCGACTGTGCTCAGGAGTTTCTCTCCTCTACCATGCGCGACATCCTCCAATCCCATGGCACCATCCATCAACAGTCTTGCCCGCATACCCATGAACAAAATGGGGTCGCTGAACGTAAACATCGTCACATCATCGAAACTGCTCGTGCACTTCTCATCTCCGCATCCGCTCCTAAATCCTTCTGGGCCGAAGCTATCCTCACCGCTGTTCACCTCATCAACATCACTCCCTCCTCAGCCATATCTGGAGTAACTCCGTATGAACGACTATACTGCCGTCCACCAACCTATGCCCCTCTCCGTACATTTGGGTGCACCTGTTTTGTTCTCCTTCCCGCCACTGAACGCAATAAACTCTCTGCTTGCTCGTCCCGTTGTGTTCACCTAGGCCTTAGCCCTCACCACAAGGGCTATCGGTGCTACGATCCGGTGACTCGTCGCATTCGCATCTCTCGACATGTCTCCTTCGTTGAACATGAGATGTTTTTCTCCTGCACACCACCAACTCTTCCCGCCCAACCCTCCGCTTCGCCACCCATTTCTCTTCCGCTACTCCCTCCTATTCCAACTCGTCCCAGGACTCCCATTATCCATCCTATATTGTTAACAGCCCGTCCTCCGGCCGAAGATCCTCCCTCAACCTCGACTCCTACTCCGCCTCCCACAGTCCCTCCTCCCCCTCCCGCTCCCGCTTCCTCTGATACGGCTACGTCTGACGCTCCGTCCGCCTCTGCACCCGTGGATCCTGCTCCCCCTTCCGCTCCTGCTCCCTCTGATACGGCTATGTCTGACGCTCCGTCCGCCTTTGCACCCGTGGATCCTGCTCTTCCTCGGCGCAACCCTGCTCGCAATCGCAACCCGCCTGCTCGCTACGACTCAAGCCCTGACAGGTCTACCTCTTCTGCTCTCATCACCGCTACCTCCTATTCCCCGGCTTTTCAAGCCTTCCTCACGGCTCTCCACTCCCACCGGGAGCCCCAGTCATACCAAGAGGCAGTTGGAAAACTCGAATGGCAGCAGGCCATGGAAGTTGAACTTCAGGCCTTCCGCAGAACTCACACCTGGGACCTCGTCCCCTGTCCTCCTGGCGTCACCCCTGTCAGCTGCAAATGGATATTCAAAATTAAGACTCGCCCGGACGGCTCCATTGAGCGACACAAAGCCCGTTTAGTTGCTCGCGGATTTTCTCAGGAACATGGGATCGACTACGATGAGACCTTTGCACCAATTGCCCGGATGACAACCGTTCGCACCTTACTTGCAGTCGCTGCTGCCCGAAACTGGACCCTCCATCAGATGGATGT
Organism: Dactylorhiza incarnata; assembly: GCA_033032865.1. Classification (NCBI taxonomy): domain Eukaryota; kingdom Viridiplantae; phylum Streptophyta; class Magnoliopsida; order Asparagales; family Orchidaceae; genus Dactylorhiza; species Dactylorhiza incarnata. The sequence goes on along the minus strand of JAWHQI010000218.1, from coordinate 3,870,994 downwards.
CACCAATGCCTTTCTGCACGGCGATCTCACAGAAGTGGTGTACATGACCCCTCCTCCGGGTCTCTCCGTTCCCCCTGGCCACGTCTGCCACCTCCGTCGGGCCCTCTATGGTCTCAAACAGGCCCCTCGTGCCTGGTTTGAGCGTTTCCGCACTACTGTTCTAAAGGCTGGCTTCATTGAATGACAAACGGATCATGCCATGTTTACTCGCACCTCCGCTCAGGGCTGCGTCATACTTCTCTTATATGTGGACGATATGATTATCACTGGCGATGACCATGTCACCATTGCCTCTCTTCAACAACATCTCCGCAGTCAGTTCGAGATGAAGGACATGGGCCCCTTCGATACTTCCTTGGGTTATAGATCTCCCGCTCCAAACGCGGCATCCTGGTTTCTCAGCAGAAATACATCTCTGATATTCTCTCAGTCGCCGCTCTCACTGACGACCGCACTGTTGACACCCCCATAGAGCTCAATCTGAAACTCCTCCCAACAGACGGCGAACCGCTTTCAGATGTCTCCCGCTATCGGCGCCTTGTCGGGATGCTGGTTTATCTCACTATGACTAGACCTGACATTGCTTACGCTGTTAGCTTTGTCAGTCAGTTTGTTCAAGCTCCTCGCTCAGCTCACTACGTCGCGGTCCTCCGGATTCTCCGCTATCTTCGCACCTCCGTCAACCGCTCGCTATTTTTCTCTGCAACTTCTCCACTCACCCTCCGAGCATTTTTGGATGCTGATTGGGCGGGGGATGTTACGACACGTCGCTCAACTACCGGTTTTTGCATTTTCCTGGGCGACTCCCTGATCTCCTGGCGTAGTAAGAAACAAGAATCCATTGCACGCTCCAGCACGGAGGCTGAGTATCGTGCCATGGCCTCCACCACTGCTGAAATCGTCTGGCTCCGTCGTCTTCTACACGATCTTGGTGTGCAGATAACAGGACCCACTCCTCTATTTTGTGACAATCGAAGTGCCATTCAAATTGCCTCCAATCCAGTGTTCCATGAACGGACAAAACACATTGAGATTGATTGTCACTTTACTCGCCAGGAATTCCTCGCCAACACCATCTCTCTACCCTTCATTGCATCTGAAGAACAAGTTGCGGACTTTCTCACCAAGTCACTCACTGCTGCAAGATTCAGATATCTCATTAGCAAACTCTCGGTTCATGATCCACCTTGAGTTTGAGAGGGCGTGTTAAACAATGTATCTATTTAATTATTATTTTGCATGTTTACGCCCACATTGTCTATTGTGGTTTCCTCCCTCCTCTTCTCTCATATATGTAAGACCCATTGGTCACCATTTTATGTGGTTGTGAATATATACAAAGCACATGTTTTGCTTAGCACATGTTTTGCTTATTTCTAACAGTCACTATGAGAATTACTTGTAACACACATATAACAATGCAAAAAGTATTCTCACGGAGGGTATGTCCAGTACGCTTATTGACGCAGGACAAAAAAGACAATGTGAAATAATCGGCGGTGTCCCCGCTCTAATGCAACCCTACGCGCATGTGTGACGCCAATGCGATCAAGTCGGACATAAAGGATGCATGCATGTTTTCAATTAATTATCCGGAATCAAATTATAGCAACGATAACTATATAAGTTTAGCAAACCAACACAATGTGTTTTCACTTTTCGAGCACGCGAAAAATATCAATTGTTTTCTCCGCAAGTAAGGTTTACAACCACAATTTGCACTAATCAGTTTTATAGGATAAAAAGAAAACAACGAAACAATTACGCTAATGAGCCAAACTATGCAAACAAATAAGAAGTGTTCTCACAATATTCAACAACAAAAAAATAAACACAGTACGATAATACTCACAAACACGGAGATCCGGCGGTGGTGAGATGCGGCGAGTATCTGAATCACTGGTATGGGGGGTGGCAAAATATGTTGGACTGCTGTTGGGGGGGGGGACTTGCGGCTGGATGTGGGGTGGTGATAGAGAACTTCCGGCAGGAAGGAGCGGCTAGGAATTTGCACCAGGTTGCCGGAGCGGAGGACAGTAGCCGACACTGGGGGGAAAGGGAGAGGGGAGAGGAGGTTTGTCATGGCTGCTGGTCGAGTAATTAGGAGGTTTGCGTGAAAACAGTGGAAAGAGCGAGGATGATGGAGATGAACAGGAGCAGGGGAGATGGCGTGGGGTACAACAGGCTTCTAGGGCTGAATCTGGAGGGTGTCGTTCAGCCAGGAGGAAGGGTTACTGTGTGGTAGACGGTGAGAGGAAGAGATGCGCAGAAAATGTCGCAGAGTGAGCGGCGGATGTGGGGTTGACGGGGACGTGGAGGGCATGATTGTCGGAACCTGCAATTACAGGCGCAGGGACGAGGCAAACGACGATCAGGAATGTTGGTTTTGTGCGGTTACGGGCACTGGAAGGAGATGCACAGAGGCGCAGTTTCTTGAGTGCGGTTATGAATCGCATGGAAGACGATGAACAGTAGAGTGTTCGACAGCTTTCTTCTTCCGTATGGAAAAATCGTGGGATGGGGGGAAAGTTTCACAGGAAAACAGTGAAATAACTGAATATTAAACGTGAAAAAAGAAAAGTACACCAGGACGCCGCACCCCGGGCTCGTGGCGTCGCACCACGAAGATTGCCGGAATTCTGGAATCTCTCACAAAACTCAGCAATGATGAAAATGAGAACATCCACCCCTATTTATAACGAGAGGGGGCGGATGGGCACCTGGCGTGAACGGCTATGATCGTCTGTTACGCCCGATGTCCTAAAACAATAAATACAACTCCCAAAAATATAAAAAATACATATAAATGAAAATGACGCTCTGGACGCGCTCGAGGTCTCGGATCGCCGATCCGATCAATGCATCTCCGGCAAATCAGCAAAAACGGGACCCGCCGAGTGGCGATCTGATCTCCTCCGATCACGAACATGCGGCCGATCCCCATCACTTATTCTCTAAAAAGTACTCATGTGATGACTTCATATCCAATATCATGACTTATAATACTCGGTTATCAGTCAACCCACATACTAATCTTAATGTATCATTAATGTTTAGTTCTACAATAACACCTTAACTAAGGACAACTTAAGAATAATGTTTCATATGAAACATAGGATCTCAGATTTAAGTCACGCACTTGAATCATTATGGAAATAAATATCCTAAGGATAACTATTATGTTTAATTATACTATCTATATAGAAAAGAATAAACATAACAAAAAAATGTCTTACATATATAAATGAAAGGCAAAATACTCAAATTGGTCTCTTAACTTTGAGTCTAGTTTCAAATAGGTCCTTTAATTTTCATTTGCTTGAAATAAGTCTTTTTACTTTTTATCTGGTTTCAAATAAATCCACAAATAATCATTTGCTTCAAATTAGTCCTTTAACTTTGAGTCTATTTTCAAATAGGTCCTTTAATTTTCATTTATTTCAAAATAGTCCTTTGACTGTATATTTTATTTCAAATAAGTTCATAAACCACCATTATTCAGATTACTAGGCATGATCAGGCATCTACGTGGCGTTGATAAATCGCTCATGTGACAATAAAATAATTTTTAATAATTATCTAATAAAAATAATTACTATTTTTTTATAATTTTTCCCAACACACTATTAATTTATATCCATTTATTAAAAAAAATTGGGGATTATAAAAGTCAGCACGCCGTTGAAATAACAAAAATAATGAAAAAAATTTAAAACGTAGCATTCTCGGTGACACTTATTAATACTAATTATCATCTAGTTTATATATTCTTGTGGAAATAAGTGTCACAAAGATTATTACCTTTTAAATTTCTTTTATTTTTTGATATTTCAATTGAGTACTGACTTTTATAGTCCCTAATTTTATTTATTTATTTATAATAAATGAATATAAATGTATAGTGTGTTGAAAAATTAATAATTAGAAACTTTATAAACAAGAAAAAATTGTAAGAGTTTTTATTAGTTAATTACAAAAATATATTTTATCAACACATAAATGATTCATTAGTACCTAGTAATCCGAATAACGGCGTTTTATGAACTTAGTTGAAATAAAGTATAAAGTTAAGAAACCAATTTGAAAGAAATGAAAATTAAATGACATATTTGAAATTAAGCCCAAAGTTAAGAGACCAATTTGAAGTAAATGAAAATTAAAAGACCTAATTGAAACTAGGCCAAAAGTTAAGGGACTTATTTGAAGAAAATGAAAATTAAATGACCTATTTGAAACTTGACCCAAAGTTAAGGGATTGAGTATTTTGCCTAAATGAACAAAATAGTAGAGGGCATCACATGAAGATAAAACTAACGAAACCAAAATCCATAAATCTCTCACTAGAGTTAATCACACAAGTATCTAATACCAAGTGATCTTATGATCAACATGCTTCCTCTGAGGAAGAACGTTAGTCGGTCGATCTGCAATGTTGTTAGTCAGCACTCTGCATATTTCCTCATCTCCTCTCTCGATGATCTCTCGAATGAGATGAAACCGTAATAGTATAGAGCGCTGATGAGATCTAGGTTCCTTGGCATATGCAATAACTTCAATATTGTCGCATTGTCATTCAATAAATAATGATATGAGCTACATCATCAAGTAGCTGATGAACTTTTAATCCAAACAGTATCCTTCGTCGTATTAGCAGCTGTGATATACATAGAAAATTGTACTAGAATGTATGTACATTCCCATCCATATTTGTTTTCTTCTAGAAAACTCACTTGCACCTTATAGGTTTTACCCCTTGCAGTGGTTCGACCAAGATCCATACTTGATTTGTATATAAGTTGTTCATTTCAAATCTCATGACCTCAAGCAACTTCTTAGGGCCAGTTTGGCTGAGTTGTTGGTGATGAAAAGTTGCTGATGAAAAGTTGCTGATAGGAAAAGTGTTGTTTTTGAAAAACAGAGTTTTATCAAAAAACTGTGTGAAATGGAGTTTGCAGAGCTTTTTGATAAGCTGTTTTGTATAAATTATTTTGGCAAAAATGCAGTTTTCTTAGGTTAATTTTTTCTAATTAATTTAACTTTTTTGTTCAATACCTGCTATAGTTTTAGACATTTAAAATCAACGTCACACGACATACCAAATAAAATTTGAATATTTTCAGATATTACAAACCAACGTTACAAAAAACTTTTTAAACTCTCGATGCACTGATCCATCGGCTGCATGCAAGTAGTTCAGTGTATCACCTATATGATTGAAAATGTTTTATATTAGATCTTATATTAAATTAAAATATAATATATGAGGAATGAATATTACCTTCTTGCCTCATAGAGCTGTTGCGCGATAAACTCACGCAGTGTTATCATAGTTGAGAGGAGAAAACCCTAGATAATTGTATTAAGAGTAAAAACAACCCTTTACTCATATATATTGAGTAGGGGAGAAATACAAAGACCTAAATACCCTAGCGAGAGTAAAACATAAAGACGAATAAAAAACCCGACAAAGACTTGATTGCAACTCTCCCCCTCAAGTCGGACGGCAGATATCTGTCATTCCGAGTTTATGGATATCATCAATAAAATTATCGCACCCCAAGCTCTTGGTGAAGACATCGGTTAATTGGTCTTTAGAGTGAACGAACGGAGTGATAAGATTTCCTTTGTTCAGGTGGTCCTTGATAAAATGACGGTCAACTTCAACATGCTTAGTTCTGTCGTGTTGAACAGGATTGTGAGCTATGCTGATGGCCGCTTTGTTGTCACAGAATAGAGAGATGGGAATATCAACTTGTAGACTCAAGTCATGCAGTAAGGAGCGAAGCCATAAACCTTCGCAGAGACCTTGGGACATTGACCGATACTCAGTTTCAACACTAGATCTAGCCACTACATTTTGCTTCTTGCTACGCCACGTTACCAAATTCCCACCAACAAAGGTACAATACCCTGATGTAGATTTCATGTCATCACGGCAACCGGCCCAATCCGCATCAGTAAATACCTCGATCTTTAAGTGGTTATTCTTTGAAAACATAAGCCCACGACCAGGAGCCTTCTTTAAGTACCGAAGTACACGGTAGGCAGCATCCTGATGTCTAATCCTGGGAGCATGCATATATCTACTCAAGATTCCAACCGCATATGTAATGTTGGGGCGAGTGTGAGAGAGGTATAACAGCCTTTCAACCAATCTCTGATAACTCGACGCATCAGTGTGATCGTCATCACTGTCTTCGTCGATCCTATGGTTCTCCTCCATAAGAGTATTAGTAGGGACGCAATCAAGCATCCCAATCTCTTCTAACAGATCCAAAACATACTTGCGTTGAGAGATAAAGATACCCTGACCAGAACGGGTCACTTCAATTCCCAGGAAGTAACGCAATCTCCCTAAGTCCTTCACTTCAAACTCAGCCGACAGACGGGCCATTAGATTTGAGATTTCATCTGAGTCATCACCAGTGATCACAATGTCGTCAACATAGACAATAAGAACAACAATTTTTCCCTCATTTTTCCTGACAAACAGAGTATGATCAGATTGTCCCTGTTTGTAGCCGAATTTGATCATGGCCTTGAGAAACTTGCCAAACCAATCCCTGAGAGACTGTTTCAGACCATACAAAGACTTTCTTAAGTGACAGACGAGTCCCTTTTGTCCCTTCTTCACAAACCCTGGGGGGAAAGTCATGTACACCTCTTCATCAAGATCGACGTGCAGAAAAGCATTTTTAACGTCCAGCTGGTGTAGATCTCAGCCCAAGCACGGAGTACAAGATAGAAGAACACGCACAGAGTCCATGTTCGCTACGGGAGCAAAGGTCTCCTGGTAGTCAATTCCTTGAGTCTGGGTGTAACTACGAGCCACAAGGCAGGCTTTGTATCGCTCAACTTTATCATCCTGGTTTTGCTTAACAGAGAAGACCCACCTTGAACCGATGACTCTCTTGCCAGGAGGAAGGGAAGAGACATCCCATGTGTGGTTCTTGTCTAAGGCAGACATTTCCTCCTTCATTGCTTGAGCCCATGCCGGGATACAAACCGCCTCCTGCCACGTCTTTGGAATAGTAATCTTGGACAAGGAAGATATAAAACCCTGATGAAGCTGAGAAAGGTGATCATAAGCAACATAATTAGAGATAGAGTGTTCCGTGCACACAGTCTTACCTCTTAGCACAGCAAGGGGAACATGCAGATCAGCATCAGAATCTGAGTCCAAAGGATGCATTGGCGGCGATGGAACAACGGCGGTCTGTTTATCTGCTTGACGATGACAATAAACATGAGGAAGTGGAGTGATGAGAGAAGGACGATGATATATATGAGAAAATAACGTAGGTGTCAAGGGAGACGAAGGAGGTGACAACGGAGGTGTAGGAAGAGAAGCTTTGGTGTACGACAAGATAGGAGTAGGAGGAATCAGAGGGAGAGGAACCGTAGGATCAGAATCAATGATATCATTCTCCCCCTGGCGAGCAGAGTGAGTCAAATCCAAGTAATAAGATTCCTCCTCGCGGAACGTCACGTCAATAGTGCAGAAAAAGCGTCTGGAAGGGGAGTAATAACACTGATACCCTTTTGTAGTGGAAGAATAATCAATAAAGACACAACGGAGAGCCCGAGGGTCAAGCTTGTCACGATGAGGTTGATGGATGTGCACAAAACACACGCAACCAAAAATACGGGGCGGAAGATGAGAGGTATGAACGACAGACGTAGAAGAGAGACGGTCTAAAGGAGTAGTATAATCTAGGACCCGTGAAGCAAGGCGATTGATAAGATGAGTGACAGTTAAGATGGCATCACCCCAATATGATTTCGAGAGGTGCAAGGTGGTGAGAAGGAACCGGGCAACATCAAGAAGATGTCGGTTTTTCCGTTCAGCAACATCATTGTGGGTAGATGTGTAAATGCAAGTGGTTTGGTGTATAATCCCATAACTAGTGAGGTAGAAGCCAAACACCCCACGATCATCGTATTCTCCCCCATTATCACTACGAAGAACACGGATATTACAATTGAACTGAGTTTGCGCCATTTTATGGAGGGTTTGAAAAACCTGAAACACTTCATTTTTTTCTTTAAAAGGAAAATTCAAGTAACGCAGGAAAAACAATCTATAAATGTGACAAACCAACGATAACCAGTTAAAGATACAACAAGGGAAGGCCCCCACACATCAAAATGTATAATAACAAAAGGAGTAGTACTAGGAGAAGAGAAATGCGACGATGAATGTCGAACATGTTTTGACATTTCACAAACATCACATTTTAAAGTTTTAATATACGGCAATAAAGTCAGAAATAGCTTCTGAAGGTAGACAGGAGAAGGATGACCCAGGCGTAAATGCCAGCAGCGAGCATCAGCAGCAGTAACGGCAGAAGAGGAGAGAGCAAAGGACGATGAAGTAGCATCCAGATAATACAAGCCACCACGGTTCCTACCACTGACAATGGTCCACTTCGTACCCAGTTCCTGAAAAATACAAGAATCAGGAAATAAGGTTACAGAACAGTTAAGAGACCGAGTGAGATTGCTAATTGAAAGAAAACTGCGAGGAAAAGAAGGAACATGCAAGACAGAAGAAAGAGATAGAGAGGAGGAGCATGAAATGTTGCCCTTGCCCGCAATCGGGGACAAGGTGTCGTTTGTAGAGATTACTTTGTCCTTACCAGACAAGGGAGTGTAGGAAAAAACCTGAGGATGAACCAGTCATGTGGTCAGTAGCTCCCGAGTCAATGATCCATTCAGACGGAGGAATCGCAGCAGCATTCACACTAGGCATAGCAACAGTAGCAAAGGAAGTAGAAGTACCTGAGATAGTGTCTGAATGAGAGTGCAGGAGGCAACGAAGGACACCCAATTCAGATGCGGTAAGGTGTCCTGGGGGATGACCATGATGGTCGTCGTGAACCTCAGTGGAGTAAGCAGCATCATACGGACAAGAACCACTCTGTCGGGCTCCGCCACGTCCTGGTCCACAACCACGGCTGTAGCCAGGTGGAGTGAGGTGAGGATGGAGCTTGAAGCGCACCTCCCGAGTATGGCCTCTGCGACCACAATAATCACAAGTAGGAACTGTGTTGGTATGGTTGGATCCACCTCGACCAACACTAGAAATAGCAGAGCGATCAGAAGGAGGAGCAGTCTTGCTGAGGGACCTCCGACGGTCTTCATCCCCAAGCACCATGTTAAAAGCCTCCTGAAGAGATGGAAGGGGAGACCGGTGTAGAATATTAGTCCGAACCATATCCAGTTCCATGTTCAAACCCATCAGAAAAACATGTAGACGAAATCGTTCGTCCCTTCTCTGCAATAGAACTGCGTCTGCAGTACAAGCGGGAGTAAACTGTTCAAAATAATCTAGTTCCTGAGAGATACGTTCAAACTCAAAGAAGTAGACACCGTCATGGATCCCTGACGTAACTCCAGCATACGGCACGTCAGTTCATAAATCTGGGTGGAACTTTCGATCTGAGAGTAAGTCTCGCGTGCCCGAGTCCAGATTTCAGAGGCAGAGTCCATCAGCATATAACTAACGTAAACCTTAGGTGACACGGAGGGTCGCCCTAGCCAATCTATGCAAAAGCGGATCAGCAGCAGACTCTAGTCGATCTCATTCATATTGAGAATAGCTCTTTCTCACACGGACCTAAGAAGCGGATTCAAGCCTCCTTGTTGGAGTTGAGACCCCAAAAGCTTTTCTCTTCTTCTTGTGTCATAGCCTCTATCTAAGCTTTCATTTCCTGCAGCAATTGAAAGCTTCGGCAGGTCTTTTGATCTGTGCGGAGAACATTCTTAAACCATTGGTTCTTCCCACGGGGCGGTAAAGCCTCACCTTTACTTGAATGGAAGGTTCTGCCATCCTCTTACTGAATATGGTCTGTCGCCTTGAGGAGATGTAGGCGACCAACGGGAGAGGAAGCTCAAAATTTTCTTCCACAAGCTGCTATTTTTTATGATCTACAGTCCCCACTCTCTGCACATCATATGCAGACCTAACCGTAAACATTCCGAACGGAGAATCCAGCCTAATTAGTGATTCCCTTTGGTGGGACTAATCAAACTATGGATTTGACTCTGGAGTCAGTAATGCCGTTGGTGGAGACTAATCCAACTCTTTTCCACTAAGTACTGACTCAGCCCCCCGCTTCAAAGAAGGATCAGCGGGCGGAGGTACCACACTTGTCCCATCGATATACCCGAATAGCTGATGACTGTGAATAACATGTTATGCCGCACGAGACCATTCAAGATAATTTGTCTCATATAAGAGCACAGTGGTGATCTTCAGAGAGCCAGTGTGGCCAGAGGACCGCTGAGAGTCACCAATTTGGGGTGCCACAACACTCGGCGATGTAAAGTGAACAGCAGCCGAAGAATCGTCCATGAGGAGCAACCGGGAGGGTGACACAATACAGACCATCAATGAACAGAGGAGTAGATCTGGAAGCAAACAACGGCGGGTCGAGATGAGGACGCAGAACTCGATCTGAAAGGAGAAGAGAAACAGATCTAGCCTATGTCGGTGACTGTAGCAGAGCACGGCAGCGAACAGCGGCGGCTGTAGCAGAGAACGGCACTGGAGGAGCCGACGCAGAACTTTAATCACGGAGAATTGTCGATCACGGAGCTGGAGAGGATCGACGGAACAGGAGAAGCAGATCGACGATCACAGAGGCGAAGACGTTGATCGCAGAGCCGGAAGCTGGAGCGATCGGAGAACGGAGACGACGACGGGATCGGAACACGGTTCATGATTAGAGGCGACTATCTCCTTCATCGAGCTTCACCTCCGGCGAGAAGGCCGCGGCTCACCATGGAGGGAACGTCAAAAAAGCGGACGCTGATGCCGTCGAAGGAGCGGGAGGCGGACGCGGGACGAAAGGGTGAAGCCTTTTTTTCGCTGCTCTGATACCAAGTTGAGAGGAGAAAACCCTAGATAATTGTATTAAGAGTAAAAACAACCCCTTACTCATATATATTGAGTAGGGGAGAAAGACAAAGACCGAAATACCCTAGCGACGTAGCGAGGGTAACACATAAAGACGAATAAAAACCCGACAAAGACTTGATTGCAATTATTATCTCGTCTACACCACTTGTTGTATGAATGCATGTATCATGTCATCTCTGTGAGTCTACTCCGCCCCCGTACGCATTCTCTCACATTCTCTAAAATCAGGTTCTATATGTGATGGATGCCTCCATATAAAATTATGCAAAGTCATTGTCGCCAGAACAATTTGTGTCTGTTTTTCAAAACTATAGCTTGGCATATCACGCAGTATTGCCAATTTTATCTTACATACACCAAATGTGCGTTCAATCACACTCATAAGTGAAGAAGAGTGTGCTTGATTAAAAATCTCGAAGTCCTTCCACTGGGCGATTATCACGAACAAAATCAGGAAGATGGTACTGTGTATCTCGATATGGTTTTATATACCATATTTGTAGTGGATATCCAGCGTCTACCAAATAATACTTTCCTGCATGATCGACGCACAAATTTTAATGAACAAAAATAGGGAAAAAGGTAATATATGAACTACAATTATAACTTCATTACCTCTGGGGAGGTGCGGGAAGTTATACTTGGGATTGCTTATAGCAAAATTAAAAATTCGACTATCATGCGCAGATCCCTCCCAACCAACCATGGCGAAAGTAAAACACATATTGAAGTCACAAACAGCAATTACATTCTGTGTAGTAATTTCATGACGTTCAATATATGGTACTTGATTTTTAACTGAAATACTTGCATCAACACGTGTTCCGTCTATGGTACCAATGCAATCATTAAAAAACGGCATGTAACGCACATCTTCCATAATTTCTGGTGGAATAGTAGCAAAATATATCTCTCGTGGCACTATAATATCTTTTGCAAGGCGCAGCAGAGCACAAAGACCTTGGCTAAAATATCTGTTAGCAATCTCGGTTGAATGTTGAAACCGCTCACTTGTTTTTCTGATAGTCTCATTATGTGATAAACCATATAATGTAATTGCAAGGACCTCTCTACTTGCGGTAATTCGCGAACCTTGCAATCCGTAGTTTTTTTCTAAAGTTTGCAGTAGATCAAAAAAATATTCGTTTTGGCATTCTGAAAGCATTATGAAATCTAACTGGATGCCCACCAACTAATTCACCCAACATTTATCGCTGGTTTGTTTTGACGTCATGCATGGTGTGCTCGAATTGAATAAACTGGTGTGTTCAGCTAATACATATATCGCTGAAGTTAGAACTTGATGGTAGGCAGCAACATGACGCCTTCTAACCCCTCTCATACTCATCACTAGAATAATTTGAGTCCTCACTAGACATTCTCTGCATCACACAAATAAAGTAAATTACAATATGAATTATAGCAATGAAAGTAGCAAAAACATAAACCGACAAAACATGTATATAAAGGGTAAACATAAGCAAAGAAAGTAGCAAACTATCATGATAAAAATACAGTGACAAAAACATAAGATAAACATAGCTAATCTATCATGATGAAAGTTACATAAGGTGAAAGTTACATAAGATGAAAGGGTACATATAGCAATGAAAGTTACATAAGATGAAAGCAACAACATAACAAAGCAGCATCATAGCATCTCCTACTTGGACCCTTTCTCGTAGCGGATACGCAACCATTTCACCCTGATCTCCTCCCTGAGGCACATAAAGGTCTCCCTATGGTTCTTCTCCATCAACAACATTGTAGCAAAATCGAAAAAAACATACTCTTTGCATATGTCAGGGTAGGATTCAAGTTTCTCCAAAGCTTGGGCAATAGTGAATGGGCAAGTCGTCCTTGGCGGCTCCCGGAGAGATAAACTGATATCCTTAGTAGATTCCACCAAATCAATTAAGACTGAGCTGATTGTTTTTTTTTCTTCTTTCGTCGTTTACATGATTCAGATGCAACGGATGGATCAATACTCTCTACATTTCCACTGATCTCAACCGGATCATTGTCATCATCAGACATAGCTCGATCATCAATAGAATCTCGGGCGTGGGACATAGTGTTCGGGGTACAAGCATGAACTCCAGTGGCGACAACCGAACTGAACATCATGTTTAATTTTTCCTCAAGCTCTAGGGCTATGCCTTCATACCGAAACTTCTTCACTGTAGGAACAACCAAATACAAGAAAATAATTAAATATAAGGAAAAAATTTAGAGATAATGGATTTTTAATTTAAAGTTTACCTTCAACCTCTCATCCCACCATTCGTCTAAAGCATCGATGGTTTGTCTAGAGGAATTCCAACCTAGCCCAGTTTCCCCTCTTTTGAGCTCAACCCACAACTTCCACTCTTTTTAGGTGGTCCCATTTATTTTTCATTTGAATTCTATCATACTTCTTTTCAGTTCTCTGCTCAAATTTTACAACTAGATTGTTCCAGCCTTCTTTATTGAAATGTGTAGTCGGACGATTCCCGAGTTCAATTTCAGTAATACATAGGTCGCAGAAGATAAAAATATCATCTTGATTTCATATTGCTGATATCCCTTTAGCCTTTGGTTTCCCATCTACAAATTTTTTAAAAACCTTAAACCAAAAAAAAAACATAAAACCCAAAGGAAAAAATCACACAAACATCCACATACAACAAACACACTCATACATACACACATAAACACACTACATACTCAAACACATACACACTCGTACATATACAAGTGCAAACACACATACAAATACACGTACAAGCACGGACTCATACACAATTACAAAAACATAAACACAATCATATATACATTCATTAATGGATGTAAAATTAAAGATCATTTACAAAACACAAATAATGATAAAAGCTTTTTTGGCACAATCATATACGCATACAAGCATATACACAATACACATACAAGCACACACTCATATAGACAATCATTTACGCATTCTGAAAGCATTATGATAAAAGCTTTTTTGGCATTCCTACAAAACCAAATGGCAGATTCACACATTTCTTTTGCTCTTTGTTTAAGAATAGAAATGAAGCATGCACAAGAGTGCATGATTTGATATATTGATAGACTGAAACATTACAAAGTGATATGTAGAGGCTATCTTTCTAGTCTTTATCTCAAATATAAAGTTCTGCAACTAAATGGCATAGGATTTTATATGTGACCTCTGAAAGCCTCTTCCAAAAGAATTGGAAGAAATGAAGTATTCATAAATGTTGGAAAAGCCCATGTAGAGGGCCCATATTTGGGCTCATTTATGCTTCTCTTCTTTAGTCTCACATCTTGTATAGGAATTCTTCTCTCTTTCTCCCTCATATATATATGTACTCTCTCTTTGTATTTATACAATCAAGCAATACATACAAGCTTTTCTCTACATAGTATCAGAGCACCAGGTGCGAACCTACGGTTTCTTTTTTTAACCGCACCTCTCCTGCAGTATCTGTTCTTTGCGAGCTCCTCTCCTCTTGCGGTCTCCAGTTTCTGTGACCGCATCTCTCTTCGAGCTCCCTGTGTTCCTCATCGTCCCGCTTCGCTCTCCCTCGGCTCCTCTTTATAGCCTTCTCCCTAACGGGCCCCACTCCTCTTGATCGCTCAGCTCCCGTGCGGTCTCTGTCTCGCTGTTCGCTTCTTCTCGCTGCTGGCTTCCTCTGCTCGCGCAACACTGCTCTAGCGATCTCTCAGCGGTCTCCTCTCCTGCTCATCCTGGTAGCTCCGCTTCTCAGTGGCCTTCTACCCAGCGGCCTCCTTCTCTCAGCGGACTCGCTGCCATCCCTGCTCGCGCGGTTGCTCTCAGCGACCTCCCTGCTATCCCTGCTCGCACGACTTTCAGCGGTTTCAACTCCACGGTTTAAACTCGCTGCAATCCCTACTCGCACGGCGCCTTCTCAGCGGTCTTCCGTGCGTTCTCTGTCGACCTCTCTTGCTCTCCGCCTTCTGCACACAGATCGTGCGGCCTCATCCCACCGGTCTGTTCCTGCACGCAGATCGTGCGGCCGGCCTTCTCCAGTGGTCTGCCCAGCAGCCAGATCGTGCGGCTTTCTCCCAGCAGCCTTCTCCAGCATGCGGCCTCCAGATCGTGCGGCTTCCTCCCTTGGTCGCTGGTGTAATCATCAAGATCGTGCGGTCTTCCTTGGTCAGCCCGCCCTTCCCGTTTTTTTTTTCAATGGGATAATCTGTGGACTCCACCACGGTGCATGCCCCTCCTCCGCCAGACCGCCCGGGTCAGCCTCCAGAACTTCGTGATGAGTTGTGGATCACCACAATCTCCCTCTCAGGCAAAGTGAACTTCATCGAATGGGTACACTCGGTCCGGCGAGTTCTTCAGTCTAAGGGACTTCTGCGTCATCTTACCCAAGCACATCCATCCCCTCCTACGGAGGACTAGCTCAGGAATGACGGCCGAGTTCAGACTTGGCTTCTCAACTCTATGGATGGAGAGTCATACCAAATGGTGATGTATCATGAGACTGCTAAAACTATGTGGGATGAGCTTTATTCTCTATACTCAGGCAAGGACAGCCTTCAACATCTCTACGACATCATCACAGATCTCCAGGCGTTAGATACGGCCGGGGATGCTAACATGATCTCCTTCGTTGCTTGCACCAAGACTCTGGCCGAAGCATGGATCCAGCATCAACCTTCCACCAATGATAATGCTGCTCAACGAGCTCAGAAGGAAGTTGTCATCATTGATATGATCATGGCTCGTGTTCCACCACATCTGCAAAGCATCCGAAATCAGGTTCTGGCCTCGGCCATTACTCCTTCCCTCTCAGATGTGTGTTCCATGCTCCTCAAAACCTCAGCACCTCTGGCGGCTCCTGCTCTTTCCTCACCAGCCCTTCTTCAGAACACTCCTGCTCTCTTACTTCCTTTGCCTCCACCAGCTCGTGGTGGACGTTCGGCATCTTGGGGAAGGGGGCGTGATGGTCGTTCTCGACCAAAATGTTATTTCTGTGGGCGAGATGGCCACTTTGAGGCGACCTGCTATCGGAAGCCTGGTAATCCTCCTCGTCCGACTGCCGTTGTTGCTGATGGCAGCCCCTCAGTCTCCCACGCCGATCTTGACGCACTCCGCCTACAGTTCCAACAGCTTCAAGGGATGATATCCCCACCTGCCTCCTTCACCTCCGTCTCCAATCCAGGTATAACCTGTCTCTCAACGAGTCCACGCTGGATAGTGGACTCTGGTGCTACTCATCATATCACCTCGCTACAGCCACCAAAGTATTTGAATGCTCCTCGTCCGAAGTGTATCACTGTGGCCAATGGGGAGACTGTTCCGATCTCCGGCTCGGCGGACTTCTCTCATAGCCCCTCCATCTCTCTCCCCTCGGCTCTTCATGTTCTGGGATCCCCGTTCAACTTGCTTTCTGTTAGCCATCTTACTACTGACCTGGATTGCTCTCTAACATTTACATCCTCTTCTTTTCTGATACAGGATCGGCGGACGCGGACTACCATTGGTAAGGGACAACTATGTAACGGGCTCTACCTTCTCGACGACTCTCCCAC
The DNA here is from genome assembly GCA_033032865.1 of Dactylorhiza incarnata. NCBI lineage: Eukaryota > Viridiplantae > Streptophyta > Magnoliopsida > Asparagales > Orchidaceae > Dactylorhiza > Dactylorhiza incarnata. Next base: position 3,854,526 of record JAWHQI010000218.1, on the reverse strand, counting down.
TATCCTCTCATTGGTCTCCTCCGCTGAGTGGCATCAGCGTCATGGACATGCTCCTGTCCCAGTCCTCCAGAAGGTACTTCCCGATGAATCTTTTCCATCTTTCAAGTGTGATTCTTGTATTTTGGGCAAACAGACACGTTCTTCCTTTCCCGCACATTATACTCGGAGCTCTGCTCCTTTTGATCTATTACATTCTTGTTTACCCAGAAGACCGCTACCCGAATAATACATCTACCAGACCGGGCGGTTTGATGTGGCAAGTCGCCCAGTTCCAGAACTAACAGGTCCCTCGGCCCAGCTTGAACAAGCCGGGCGGTCTGACGGTATCTAGATCGCCTCTGAGGATTGCGGACTACCAAGGCTCAAGACCAGAAGGCAAGACGCGGTCTAAAGATCCACATAGAGGGAGTTTTTAATATTGTTGCTCTTTTTATTCTTGTAATCGTGTAGTAAATTCGCCTCGTGTTGGCAACTAGGTCTGGGTAGGACTTAGGGCAGAAATTCGCCTCGTGTTGGGGACTAGGTCTAGGGTGTAGACCTAGGGGGTGCTCAAGGTCATATCCGGGGAAGGGTTGGCTAGAGCGGCTTGAGGCCGTATCCGGGGAAGGATAGGCTAAAGACACCGGTTCGTGGGGATACGAGTAGGGATAGAAAATGAAAAAGACTTTTACTATTCGCCTTCGATTTCTAGCGTTATAGAAGTCAAGTTTTGTAATCCTACTTCTCATACCAATAAAATCATTACTCTACTTTGTTTCTCTTAATTTGTCTTTGTTTTGCACTATTTTGATCTCCTAATCTTCAAAGTATTTCAAAATAACATAAAAGTTTTAAAACCCTTATTCACCCCCCCCCCCTCTAAGGGCGCCTACCGATCCAACAAGAAGCTTATGCGACGGGAATGTATCGCGGAGATGTGGTTGTCGGCGGAAACTGGCGACCAGGCTGGAGCAGTGGTGGCGTCGGCTGGTGCTTCGTCCCGGCGTCGCGACTGGAACCTGGCGGGAGTGCCACTGTAGAAAGGTTATCGGTCGGCAACTCAGAAACAGAACAGAAATTGTTTCACTGAAATTTAGCCTCCACCTTTCCATCACCGTGGGATGCTTTTAATAGGGTTGGCCATAATTTCGGAAAAAATTTAATCTTCTTTCCCAAAAAGAATCTACTTCTTGATGGCTTTGTTTTGAAGTTTTCTCTAATCAGTTCTTTCCAAAGTTTCTTCACGCAACCAATGTATAATTTCCCAAATAAAATTATGTGTCCAAATAAACTGTTTCAGATATTTCTCCCCATAATTTCGTAGGTGTATTGATTTCTTGTCTGATTTGAGTCCTTAAATTTATGTCCTTAAATATTTTAAGCTTGTCTTACGCATCCTAACTACTAATATTACCGGACCATTTTATTCAGGGTCTAATCGGGTGGTCAAATCGATGAGCCGGAGCTCAAAATAATATCGGTGCATAGGAAATTTGACAGAAAATAAAATAATGAATAATAAAAATATAATCAGTGTGTGATGATATCACGCGTCCTCCGATGCGGCGATGGATGCATCAGCTTCCCTCTGAAATCGATCGGCTGTCTTATTCATGAAAAGAGGTCTTTGTTTCCAATACAACAGATTATATCATGCCATTTTTTTAAGAAAATACTCATACAAAATATAATTGCTTGATTTCCTCCTCTAAATAATTTAAGCTCCTATTTAGAATTATTGTCTTCATAGTCGTATGCGTCCTTAACTATTTAAAGTTTGTCATTTCCGTCCTAGCTACTCAAATTTCCGGATTATTTATTCAGGGTCTCATCGGGTGGTCAACCCGGTGAGCCGAACATCGGTGCATGAAAAATGAAATGACAGAAAATAAAATAACAAATAAAAAGATAATCGTCGCGTGATGATGTCGCGTGCCCTCGAATGCGGCGATGGGTGCATCAGAGGGCAACCTGCGGAGGCAACGATGGGTTCGGCGAGGAGGGAGCGCGAGGGTTTCTTGTGTCGGGACTGAGGATCGGGATTGAGGAGAGGGCCGATTGTTTTGCCAAAAAGTTGCTCTGGGCCTGTTGAGATGGACGGCCAGAATGAATCCAATGGATTTTTAATTCCATCTAATTATCAAGCCACCATATTTGTTTTTAAGATAGTATAGATATAGAAATACATATATATATACATATATAAAGAGAGAGAGAGAGAGATGCGTATAAATTTCAATCAAAACTCAGCTAACTCCATCCAACCATGCTTGGGTATTTTCAAGATCAATTTAAACGTAGTAGGCTCACTGACGATCAGAGCTCCTTAGCTACCACCAGAAAGGAATATGAAATAAAATATATATATATATTTCACAATTACCTGCATGAACTGGAAAACAAATAACTCCTTCATGGTTAGCTCAAGCAATTTTCGCCCAACGTAGTTCCGAGTTTCCTGACTTAGGAGTGCAACTTTATCAATAGGAACTCCTGAGAATTTATAAGCCAATTTTTTCATATATACTGACTGAAAAAGCAAAGACAAATGACAAAAGCTTAAAAAGAAACAAATAAACAAACTTTTGCACCCAGAAGGATGAATGTTAATCACAGAAAAAGAAAACAGCTTAAAAGTCTTTCTGACAAACCTGCATTTTGCAGGCTGTTTTGCATGTACAATTGAATTTTTATCAAGTTGACAGAATACATTCTGTGAATGCAGTATAATTTCAATTAAAGGTATAGTTTTCATGTTTACAATTTTTTATTCATTACTTCGAAATAGGTGATTTTTAAACTATTATACATATCAAACATTTACATGTTTTCCGCATCATGTAAGTAAAAAAATTTGCATCCACATATTAAGCACGCTGGTCTTCCAATTTCTACATCTTCTCCCCAGATTCCTACATTTTTTCCCAGATTCTTACATTTTTTCCCTGATTCCTAAAATTTTAAAATTATATCATACAAGAAAATAATGTAGAAACTTAAGTGTGATGGGTAAAAAGATATCAGATTATTACACAAAAAATAAAGACAGATGAGAATAGAAATAATAGAAAAAAAATTAGAATGTTAAGATGGATGTGTAATAATATCAAAAACAAAGATAATCATATTAGATGAATGGTTGATATGAGGGCTATCAAAGATAGATAATTGAAAATAAACTTGAAAGATTTGGACATTGTACAACAAAGGGTGGAAAATGCCCATAGAAGATTAGAAAGAGAAAAAAGTGTGAAGGATTAAAAAAGAGAAAGGGTAAACCTAAAGATAATACTTGATAAACGTAGAAAAAGGCTGAACCTTGTGTATATTTCTTATCTGAAATACAATGTATGAATACAAATATATAGGAGGGAGAAAGGGAGAGGAAGTCTGTATACATGATGTGGGACTAAAGACAAGAGAGAAATAGACAAATAAAAAGGGCTCACAAATGGGCATTTACATGGGCTTTTCTAACACTCCCCCGCAAGCTGGAGCGTACAAGTCGTAGGCCCCTAGATTGGACAAGAATTGATAAAATAGGGTACTTGGTAGTGCCTTGGTGAGAATATCAGCAACTTGGTCTGTACCCGGAACATGCTTTAATTCTATCTTCTTTAGTTGAACTTTCTCCCGGATGAAGTGACAGTCTACTTCAATGTGTTTCGTTCTTTCGTGGAAGACCGGGTTCTTAGCTATGTGTATAGCAGCTTGACTGTCACATAGTAGGATAGCTGGTGAGGAAAGTTTTACTCCTAAATCAGCAAGGAGACTTTCAAGCCATGTGAGTTCAGAGACAACGGATGTCATCGACCGATACTCTGCCTCAGCTGAAGATCGAGCAACCACAGCTTGCTTCTTACTACGCCAGGTAACAAGGTGACCTCCAAAGTAGGTGCAAAATCCACTCGTAGACCGCCGATCATCCAGGGAACCAGCATAATCCGCATCTGAATGAGCAACCAATGTTGGAGTAGAAGACGAGGTTTTGTATACCAGCCCTTGACCAGAGGCTGTTTTCAGATATCTTAAGATGCGTTCGGCCTGAAGATGGGACATTCGAGGGGAATGCATAAATCTGCTGACAACACCAACAACAAATGATATATCTGGTCTCGTGACTGTTAGGTTAATCAACTTTCCAACAAGTCGTCAATAGTACTCTAAATTTGGAAGAGCAAGATCATTATCAGAGGTATGCGCACATAACTTGTGATTGACATCCATAGGAGTGTTAATCGGCTTGCATCCAGAGTAGCCAGCATCCTGAAGAAGATCGAGACAGTACATCCGTTGAGAGAGGACAAGTCCATCAGGACGCCTCGCGATCTCAAGACTGAGGAAGTATCTAAGGTTCCCCAGATCTTTTGTTTGAAAAACAGAGCTAAGATGTTGTTTGACCGCTTGTATCCCCTTTGAATCATTTCAAGTGATTAGGATGTCATCAACATATACCAACAAAAGAACTGTTCTTGTTGTTCGATGTCGAGTGAACAGGGAGAAGTCTGTCGAACTGCGAGTAAAGCCAACCTCCCGGACAGCCTTACTGAATTTGTCAAACCATGCTCGAGGGAATTGTTTGAGACCATAGATGGGCTTCTTAAGATGACAAACTCGGGACTCCTCCGTGGTCTCAATCCCGGGAGGCTGTTGCATGTAGACTGTTTCCTGCAAATCACCATTTAAAAAGGCATTCTTGATATCCAGTTGGTGTAAGGGTCATTGGCGATGCACAGCTACGGAGAGGAGGACCCGAACTGTGTTGAGCTTGGCTACTGGAGAGAATGTTTCCTCATAATCAAGACTGTGTTGTTGAGTAAAGCCACGAGCCACCAGTCGGGCTTTCAGTCGGGCAATGGTCCCATCAGGAGCATGTTTGATGACAAAGACCCATTTGCACCCAACGGGAGCCTGGTCTAGAGGGAGAGGGACCAGGTTCCATGTCTGGTTAGCCCAAAGGGTTGTCAATTCTTCTTCCATGGCTGCCCGCCAGCCTGGATGTTGGAGAGCCTCCTGCACAGAGTTAGGTATAGAAATAAAGGATAATGAAGTAGCAAAGGTTTGAAGTTGTGGGGAGAGGCGATATAAGGATACATAATTCGCCAAGGGATGAGTTGTGGAAGCCGGTGCCGGATCAGCAGAGCACATAGTCTCAGAGGTTGAAGCTGATGGCATTGGGGCAACGGAGCGAGGAGGGCGACGGGTGTAGACACGGATAAGAGGTGGATTATTGAGAGTAGGAGCAGGGTCAGGAAGGGTTATTGGTAGAGGAGTGGTAACTGGAATAACAGGTCTTGGGAAGGATGGTGGTGGAATAAGTATGGTTGGTGCGGAGAAGAAAGGTTGGTCTTCCTGAAAGGTAACATCTGCAGAAACAGTCACTTTTCGGGTAGCAGGAGAGTAGCAGACGTAGCCTTTCTGAGTACGAGAATAGCCGACGAACACGTGTTTGGCTGCTCGGGGATCCAACTTATCCCTGGACGAACCAAGTAGGTGGACGTAGCAGGTACAACCAAATATCCGAGGTGTGGGAGAAAATGTCGGAGTGGAAGGAAAAAGGAGGCTAAACTGAGTAGCATTTTGGATGACGTAGGAAGGGATACGGTTAATGAGATAACATGTTGTGGACAGCGCTAAATTCCAGTACGCTTTGGGTACCTGCATGTGGATCATGAGAGATCGAGCAACATCGAGGAGGTGTCGATTTTTTCGTTCAGCAACGTCATTTTGTTGGGGAGTATAGGCACATGACGTCTGGTGAATTATCCTAAATTCAGAGCAGAGATTAGCAAAGTCGTGACTCGTATATTCGCGAGCATTATCTGTCCGGAGAGTTTTTATATTTTTGGAAAACTGTGTGCGAATCTCAAGGACGAAAGTCTGAAACACACGGGGAAGTTCGGAACGATCACGAAGTAAATATAGCCAAGTTGTGCGAGAATAATCTTCAATAAAGGTAATGAAATAGCGATAACCAGAGATACTAGTAATTTTGTATGGGCCCCAAACATCAGAATGCACTAAAACAAAAGGAGCAGAGCTCCGAGTACAATGGGGGGGAAGAGGAGCGATGTTGTTTGCCCAAAATACAGGATTGACACTTAAAAGCAGAAAGAGGGATATCTGGAGGAGCCTTCTGAAGGACTGGAAGAGGTGCATGCCCAAGACGCTAATGCCAATCAACGGAGGAGACTGAGGAGAGAATGGTAGGAGAATCATCAAGAAGTTAGAGCCCATTTTGCAGTCGTCCCTTACCAATGATATTCTGCGTCCGTCGATCCTGCATCAGAAAAGAGGAAGATGTGAATGTTACTGAGCAATCCAAATTTGTAGTAAGGCGACTAACAGAAAGTAGATTAAACGGGGAACCCGGAACATGAAGAGCCGAGCGTAGAGAGAGAGGAAGTGAGAGGAATATCAGCAGAGCCAGAAACGGGAACGGTGTCGCCATTGGCTACTGTGATGTACTTAGGATGAGGAGCATCCATGTAGTGATGGGGTGTCAACGAGGTGATATGGTGGGTGACACCTGATCCACTATCCAGCACGGACTAGTGGAGAGACAAGCGATACCTTCATTGGAGATGGAGGTGACAGAGGAAGGTGGGTGGCGGAGCATGCCTTGAAGTTGCTGGAGCTGGAGGCGAACTGCGTCAAGATCAGCACGAGTGGCAGAAGGATTGTCAGCGGCAATATGAGCAGTTGGGTGAGGAGGACGACTATGCTTGCGGTAGCAGGTCGCCTCAAGATGGCCATCCTTTCCGCAGAACGTACACCTAGGACGTGGTCGGCCTCCGCGACCCCCGCCCCGGGAGCCTGACCGTCCTCCACGAGTAGCGGGAGGGAGAGGAAGTAATGACGCATACGAGTGCTGGAGAAGGACCGGTGAGGGTGGTCCCGTAGTATCAGGGGGAGGTGATACCTTTAGCAGCATGGAGCACACATCGGAGAGTGATGGAATAGCAGCAGATGAGAGAATCTGAGCCCGAATTCTCTGAAGATGAGGCGGGACACGAGTCATCATCATGGCAATATACACTGCTTCTTTCTGAGCACGTTGAGCTGCTAGATCCGTAGTTGCGGGCTGATGTCGGATCCAGGCTTCGGCCAGTGTCTTTGCCTGAGCAACAAAGGAGGTCAGATCGACAGCACCACCAGTGTCAAGAGTCTGTAGATCCGTGATGATGTCATATAGGTGTTGGAGACTGTGCTTGCCGGAGTAGAGAGAATGGAGCTTATCCCACATTGCCTTGGTCGTCTCGTGATACATGGTCAATCGATAGGGTTCGCCATCAAGGGAGTTGAGGGGTCAAGTCTGAACACGATCATCGTCCCATAGCTAGTCATCTATAGGTGCAGAGGGAGGATCCTTATTGAGATAATGCAGAAGTCCCTTAGATTGGAGGACCCGTCTGACAGAATGCACTCATTCAACAAAATTCTTCTTTCCAGCAAGGGAGATGGTGGTGATCCTTAACTCATCACGCACCTCCGGAGCAGGAGTCATGCGGCCTGTCGGAGAGGGAGTAGGCAGCCCCGAGGATTCTGTCGAAGATCCCATGGAATTTCAGCGGAGAGGCGACTAGACAACAGGACCGCGCGACCAGGGAGACCGCAACTAGCACAAGCGAGCAGGGCAGCGAACAGGACTGCTGGAGGGAGACCGCTGGGAGGAGGCGGCACGGTCTTAGGGAGTTCGGCAGAGGGAGCGGCGAACAGGAGGCCATGGAGGGAGACCGGCAGAAGAAGCGGCGAGCAGTCAAAGAAAGTGGGGCCCACTTGTCAGAAGGGAGGAGGCTATAAGAGAGTCGAGGGGATTGAGGAGAAGAGGAATCCACGAGCGAGAAAACTGGAAGCGGATAGGAGAGGAGAGACCACAGGGGAGCTGCGGTTAGAGAGAGAGCGTTGCGACTAGAGGGGAAATTGGGGGGGGGGGGGGGGGGGGGGGGGGGGGGGGGGCAGCGCTGCGATTAAAGGGTCTATCACAGGGGAGTTGCGGATAGAGGGAGACCGCGGCAACTAGAGGGGAGATCGCAGGGCGAGCTGCGGATAGAGGGAAACCGCAGGGCGAGACCGTTGCGACTAACCGCTGCTGCGGATAGAGGGAGACTGTGATTAGAGCTGCGGAATGAGGGCCTCAGAGAGAGCTGGCCAGGTGAGGTCAGGAGAGGTCTGGCGGAGCCAACGGACCCAATGGAGGGCCGACCCTTCCATGCCGATAAGCGCGGTGGAGACCCATTGTGTCGGCGCGGTCTGGTGAATGTCGAAGAACTGCTCGGCGCGGGCAATCCACCCGAGGGGGTTAGACCCGTTGAAGGTAGGCATGTCAGGTCCACGGTACGGTGGAGTAGGCACTTCCACCACTGCGGAAGTATCGGAAAGCCGGGTGCTGGGGGATCCCACAGCAGAGGTGGTAGAGGGCCCAGAGTGCTATTGATACATTGGCTTCTAGCAGAATAGTTTCACCTGGGTTGCAGCAAATGTTGCAGCTTCTGAAAAAATTTCTTATAAGAGATCTTCTTATCCTTTTCCAAGTATTTTCTCACCACCTTCGCTTTCCAACATACCTTCAACCTTTGACAACCTCGTCGGAACACCGTCCAACCTTTGGCGTCCAGTTCTAAGCACGCGGCTTCTTCCTCCGTCCTCCCCAACACCGACAGCCACATCTCTTGCTTCATATGGCCTCACCACCGCCATCAACCATAGGATTCTGCCTCTTCCCCCCTTCGCTTCGCCACAATTGGCCTCCACCAACCTATTCAACTCCAGAGACTCCTCTACACCCCAAACTACAGCCTCATCCCCTTCCCCTAACCTCCCTAACGCATCTCATCCCTCACCTTCCTCTTATAGAACCTCCGCAACCGCCTCTTTTCTCTTCCATAAACTACCGCACGGACTCCTCCACCCATCACCAACTCCGCAGTCACCTCACAACCCCCAACCTCCTTTCCACAACACCCAAATAGCCCTACCTCTTCCATTCCGACCTCCTTTCAGCCACCTCCACTCCCCCCTACTGATGCATCTTTCGTCGCATCTGAGGACGCATGATACCATCATGTGTCATATATCTTTTATTATTTACTTTATGTCGTGTATTTTTCTTTCCCGCGCATCAGTTTGTATTTTCGACTCATCGGTTTGACCACCCGATGAGAACATGATAAAAGGTCTAGTAATTTAAAGTAGTTAGTATGGAAAAGGCAAGCTTCAGTTAATTAAGGATGCATAAGGTTAAAAGGGGGAGTTACACAAATTAAAAGATATAGAAAGTTATTCTCCATTACTAAAACTCATAGAGAGAAGAGTTTTTGGAAATATAAATTTGGAAATAATTAAGGAGGGCCAAAATTTAGCACATTATGAAACGGCCTCCTCTGCAAAGAAAGAAGTAAAATCGGAATTGTACTGAGGAAACAAAATCTTTTTGTTTCCCTCTGTAAACCGGGAGACAACTGTTCAAGCGCCTAAATCCCTACATCTTCTCGCAGAAGCCTCCGATTCCTGCAACTCCACACTCTCATACGTTCCTCCCGTCAGCGCCCGCAAGGAGCCTCCGATGACTTGGAAGAAGTCGTCCAGAACGACACTCCAGTCGGAACTCCGCGAATATTCGGCCAGCGACAGCCTACGAAGCACGGATACTTAAAAATGCTTTGCGTATCAGCTCGAAAGCGTATCGGATACGGGAAATGCCCCGAAACGCATATCCGAAACACTGGAAACGTAATTTTTAAATAAATAAAAAATTTATTTCGGAATCGCGTATCCCACAAGTGGGATACGCGATTCCCATGTGGACCCCTGTCGCGGCTCATTCATTTCATTTCACGTAGCCTATTCATTTCACGCGGCGCTTTAGGTTTACGAAATCTTCTTTTGTGCGTCCCGAAGTTCTCCCGCATCACACCGCCGTCGAGAGAAGAGCTCTCTGCGTCGAAGCTCTCCGACATCAAGCTCGCTCCTCTCTGCGTCGAAAGGCCGTCGAAAACCTGTCCTGAAGTTCTCCTCTCTTGCTACTTTTCGTGCGCCCATCGAAGAGTTCTCCACATTTTATTTCTTTTTCATCTTCTTCTTCCTCTTCATTCTTTATTGTGTTTCAAGAAAAAAATCATGTAAATACATAAATCACATCAGATTTAGGAAAAAACATTGATGGTGATTGATTTATGCTCGCCCTTAGTTTCCGTCTAAAAATGGCAGACGAAGGAAGGGTAGTAAGAGAGGAGAGGACTCTTTTAGGGGGATCGTTTTAGTGTTGATGAAGCCCTGTATCATCCATATTTTGATTCACAGCCGAGGAAAAGGAATTAGAATAACGTGGGGTGCCGCTTATCTATTTCTTATTTCATTGCTTTTCACTTGATATTTCACAGCCAATATATTTTTATAACCCTTACAACTAATTGTTACAAAAGACAAAGAGCTATATAAAATTGATTACAAAAATAACTGTTATTTCATTACTCTTCACTATGAAAACTACCATCATTTAACGCAGTCTTATACTAATAAATTTCTAAAGTGCATATATTACAATTGGAATGCTTTTATTCTTCATCTCACTGCCAGTACCCCTCTTCCAATCCCAACCCGTTCATGCATTGATTCTTGAAATGAATCAAAATTGTTATTACAGCTGGAATGCTTTTATTCTTCATCTCACTGCCAGTGTATTACTTTTATTAATAATTGTTCTTGTATTTTTATATTGAGTTTCCATTTATCTACTTTCTAAAATTAATGTCTTTATGTCTTCCATTTTAATGAAATAAGATTTATTTTATACTTTATTGAAGGATATATTAATATTTGTGATCAATAGCTTTATATTTTCCCTGAGCATAGCATTATAACACTTTTATTTGTTGTTTAAATTAGGTCTTATCGTACGTAGCATGGATTCAAGTAGCGGTGTTACTTATATTAAAATAATTAAATTTTTTTTAAACGTTTCCCGCATCCTTATTTTTTTAAAACTCATGTTTCCGTATCCATTTCGTATCATATCCCGTATCCCGTTTATGTCTCATTCATCCGACGCAGCCCATGGTTCCTACAGTACTCCTGTCTCGGAGATCGTTGTCGATTCCTTCCAGCGACCACACCTTCCAACAACAGTTGTATTCTCCGTCAATTATGTTCTCGAGGTTTCCACATGCGTGAAATTGTGCTCGAAAGGACCTCCTACTAGTTGTATCTTGCTTATGCTTAGGTAAACTCCGCCTAAACTTAATTGCTCTATCAAATTAGCATATCCATATGCAATCCAATTAATTAACTATAAGTTTGCCTCGAACGTTCTCGTTAGTTTAATTGTTGTTGTTCATAGATTATTGTTTATGAATAAGCTTGTGAAAATTTACAAATGCCGCCCCGATTCGAAATGTAAAACATTCGAGAATCTCTTTCTCAACTAACGATTAACGACTCGGAATTTTAACATCGGGAGTGACTTCGCTCTCTAAATTATCAGTTTGTATATAAAAGACATTAAATCTATTTCTTATATTAGAAAAACACGTGATTCCTCCACCGTAAAACCTTACCTTCACGCCTCTCGCTTGAACAACGGAAAGAAGCACCCGACCTAACTCCAAACCCTCACTTATCCTCCACGGCTTTAAAATATAGCTACTTCTCATTTAAACTATTCTGGAGGAAGTTTTGTTATATTATACTCATTAGAAATGTCAAATATTATTAATGGTTTTTTGAATAAATTTTGTAAGTTTTGATATATGAATATTACGAGTGAGTACACGGGGGCCCCGTGCGGCCGCGACAATACCCTGGCCGGACAGTGTCACGACACGGTGACATTGCAGCGGCTCATAACCTCACATGTGACACCCCCTCTCTCTCCTTTCTCTACTCACTTTTCTCATTTCTCCTTTCTACTTTCAAGGTCTGGTTTACCTTTTTGATTTGACAGTCACGATTAGATAATATAATAATTACGGCAACTGAAAAATTTGTTTTTGATAACTTTTTTTTTTTTACTTTTTTGGATGAATAATTACGTAGATAAACATTATAATTTAAATTATTTTGAAATAAAAAAAATTTAATGACAGTAGATTAAAAAAATATGGGTAGTAATGACATTATGAATGTTTCACCAAAGGGGACTTTTCCCTTTTAATATAGTATAGATATATTTAAAAAAATATTAGACGTTTACAAATAAGACACAGTTATTATAAAAATATGTGATTAATTTTATTTAATAAAAGTAATTATAAGACAACCATTAATAAGTTGAGCTAAGCATTAATTGAGTCAGGGTAAAGAAATATTAACACATAAATATTAGTGTCATACTTAGGGCTGAGCTTATTATTTGAATTGCTCGAATTTTATGTCGAATCGAAATCGATTACAATTAATTTGACTCACTTTGAATCGATTCAATTTGTCTTGGATCACATTTCTAGTCGATTTCGAGTCTGCCCCGAATCGCTCGAAATATAATTCAAATCAGCTCAAATTAATTAAAATATAATGCTCTTAGTGATATATTATTATTTTAGAAATAAAAACACTAAAGGTTTAACCTAAAGCTAAATAAGTAAAGTCTTAAAATACTTCATTTGTTCATTTTCGAGTAGACGAATGTTTATTTTGATTCGACTCGGAATAAAATAAAAATTGCTCAATTTCGAGCCGGCTCGAAATCAAGCCATTTCGAGTCGAGGCGGCTGGATTCGAAATTGATTTCGAGTCGAGTTTAACTCAAATATTTTGATTTCCGAAAATGAGCAAATGAAGTATTTTAAGACTTTGCTTATTTAGCTTTAGGTTAAACCTTTAGTGTTTTTATTTTTAAAATAATAATATATCAATAAGTAATTATACTGTAATTATTTTGAGTTGATTCGAATCATATTTCGAGTAATTCCTGGTATACCCGAATTCGACTAAAAAGTGATTCGAGACAAATTGAATCGACTCAAACTGAGTCAAATCAATTGTAATCGATTTCGATTCTACACAAAATTCGAGCGATTTTCGAGCGACTTTCGAGTATTGAATAATATGCTCAGCCCTAAGTGTGACACCAATATTTAGGTGTCTAAAATTTTATAAATATAATTTTTTAATATTTTTTTACCCTTATTCAATTAATGTGTGGTTCAACTTATAAATGGTTCTCATAATTACATTTATTAAATAAAATTAATCACATATTTTTATAAGAACTGGGTCTATTTTGCAGACGGCTATTCATAAATATTTTTGTTATTAGTAAACTATTTAAATTTTTTTAATATATGTTTTTAGTAAACTATTTTAAAGAATTTTACAAACGATTAGATACCAAAGATGGAGAGCGCGATATATATAAAATTGTTCGAGCTAGAGAGAGGAAGACAAGAGATTTAAGCCAAGTTAAATGCATAAAAGATGAATCAGATACAGTTTTGACGGATGATATGGCTATTAAGGAGCGATGAAAAAGATATTTTTATCAATTATACAATGAAAGAAAAGGCAATGAACTGAACATGGAAATATAACTTTTTATCGTAAAATTCAAGCATCAGAGATAGATGACGCTCTGAAGAAGATGAAAAATGGAAAGGCGGTTGGGCCAGACGATATACCCATTGAAGTATGGAAATGCTTAGTGAGAGAAGAAATTTTATGGCTTACAAGTTTCTTCAATAAGATACTGAAGACAAAGAGAATGTCAGACCAATGGAGAGAAAGTATTTTGGTACCGTTGTATAAGAACAAAGGAGATATACAAAATTGTGTCAATTACAGGGGAATTAAATCAATGAGTCATACTATGAAACTATTGGAAAGCGTAATAGAGAGAAGGGTTAGACGAGAGACTAGCATCTCAAAGAATCAATTTGGATTCATGTCAGGGAGGTCAACCATGGAAGTTATACATCTCTTGAGGAGACTCATTGACAACTATCGGGAAAGACAAAAAGATTTGCATATGTTGTTTATCGATCTGGAGAAGGCTTATGATAGGGTTCCAAGAGAGGTTTTCTGGAGAGTCTTAGAAAAGAAAGGTGTAAATGTATCATACATTGAAGTAATCAAAGGTATGTATACAAATTCGGTGACCAGGGTGAGGACATCTGGAGGATTAACACAGGAATTCCCTATCGTCGTTGGCTTACATCAAGGGTCAGCTTTAAGCCCTTATCTCTTTACGCTTATCTTAGATGAGCTCACCGGACATATCCAACAACCACTACCTTGGTGTTTATTATTTGCAGAAGTTATTGTTTTGGTCGATGAGACGCGCAAGGGTGTAAACGTGAAACTTGAATCTTGGCAAGACACTTTAGAAAAGAAGGGTTTTAGGTTGAGCGGGACAAAGACGGAGTATACAGAGCTTAAATTTAGTAGTGCAAGAAGGTCGGATGACTCCCTCGTTCAATTGGGTGACCAAGATATTTCCCGCAGTGAGTATCTGGGATCGATAATTCAAAAAGATGGAGGTGTAGAAAAAGATGTGATACATAGAATCCAAGCAGGTTGGTTGAAGTGGAGAGGCGCGTCTGGGATCTTATGTGACCGTAAAGTACCATTAAAACTTAAAGGCAAGTTTTACCATACTGCAATTAGGCCAGCAATGCTCTACGGTTCTGAGTGTAGGCAGTGAACGGTGTACATGAGCAAAAAATGGGAGTTGCAGAGATGAGAATGCTTAGGTGGATGTGTGGTCACACGAGGCTGGATAAAATTAGGAATAAATATATCAGGGATAAGACAGGAGTGGCACCAATTGTAGAGAAGATGCAAGAAGCTCGTTTAAGATGGTTCAGACATGTACATAGGAGACCATTAGAGGCACTTGTTAGGCGTTGTGAGAGTTTAGTCACTAGACATGTTAAACGGGGGAGGGGTGGACCAAAATAGACTTTGAATGAAACTATAAGGAAAGATATGATGTATTTAGGTATTAATGAGGCTATGATTAAAGATAGGGCGCAATGGCGACAAAGGATCCATATAGCCGACCCCAATATGGTGGGATAAAGACTTGAGTGTTGTTTGTTTGTTGTATCTATAGTATATTCAATGGGAAAAGTCCCCTTTGGTGAAACCTTCATACTGTCAATACTGCCCATATTTTTTAATCTAATGTTATCAAATTTTTTTATTTTTTTCAAAATAATTTAAATTATAATGTTCATCTACATAATTATTCATCCAAAGGAGTAAAAAAAATAAGTTGTCAAAAACAAGTTTTTAAGTTGACGTAATTATTATATTATATAATCGTGATTGTCAAATCAAATAAATAAACCTAACTTTGAAAGGAGAAAGGGGAAATGAGAAAAAAGAGAAGAGGGAGAGGAGAGAAAAGGTGCCACGCGTGAGGTTATGAGCCGTGGGAGTGTCATGATGTCGTGGCACTGTCCGGCCAGGGAATTGTCGCGGACGTACGGGCCCCCTTGTACTGTCACACATAATATTCGTATATCAACACTTACAACAATTATACAAATAACCATTAATAATAATTGTCAAACGCGCATTTGATCATTTGCAACGCTCCTACAGTCATCCCAAGCTCACATACCACTTCCTCCACCGTTAGTGCTGATTGTTTGGTGAGCCTTTACATTTCAGTTTTAATTTCCTGACCTGACATTACATGGAGGTACTTTTATTCATAGTAATATCTTGCTCTGATCATGTTTGGTTAATTTTCTTTTAATGATGTGCATTTCATATTTTCCTTGTGTTTTAATGTGCACTTTCAATAATTTGTGAATGATATATGTTTACTTAAATTGCAATATTTGTGATCAATTGCGCATTTGCACGGGATTTTAAATTTAATATTGGTTAATTCATAGTGTGTCGTAAGTAATTACATGACTGAGTCATTGCATTTGCATTGCATTATAGTTTATTTTCTTAGTATATCGTTCATTGAATTTCACATTTGATTGCATGCTTGTACTCACATCTTCATTTTAGGGTTGGTCGTAGATACATTGCATTTGTTCGTAATTGTTTGCATTGCATATAAGATTAGGGTATCGCATGTCATGTCACTTGTAGATTCATCCTGTGTTGGAGAATCATCAGGGATCAAACATAATACCTGAGACAAACTCTGTTGTCAAAACCTTTCTACTTGAAATTTCATCAATGACCATAGGGACATAAAAGCCTTCTGAATCAGATAGAAGCCTCCGGAATCGTTTTTGGTTGGCCGCTTCAAGAACATAATCGCATTCTCTAGATAGTTCTTCTCTTGCCACCTGAATATGATTCATTATTAGAAAGAAAAGAGATCAAGATAGAGAACCCTAGTGCTCTTTTCTTCATTTATACTAAAAAAAATGCTATTATAACAACTCTTCTTCATTATTACGGATGAACCAAGAAATGCATGTATAGAATCAAATTAATAATTTTAAACAAGACATTAACCTAATTTTGTGCCATCTTGCTAGTAATATGCAATGGGCAATATAAATTTGGCATACCAAGTAAATGTGTTGAAGATTAGGCTATAACTGAAACTCATTTAAGGAAATCTGCTTGGACCAAAAAATCATAGCGTGCAAAAATATATATAGTAGCTAAAAATAGAAAAATTACATAACCATATAGCTGTTGGAGTAACACTGGAGTATACATTTAAAATAGTGCTATAAACCAGACAAGCTCGAGTACTCGTATTTTTTTATTGTAATGCTTAAATAACTTTTGGTATTCATTATTTTTTGCAATAAAGGCTGAAATTCATAGATTACATATAAATAGAAGAGCATCAAAACATAGAAAATAGTCTAACGTTCTCAAAAAGTGATCAGTATAAACACTAATAGAAAGTGTATTTTATTTGAGACCATGTATTGATTTAATATCAAATAATTACTTACTCTATCAAAAGAAACAAGATACTTTAATAGATTAATTACCTTCATAGCTCTGTCAATAAATAGCCCCTTTGGAATGAGATTTGTGTAGTCCAAAAGTCGACGGAGATTTTCAATATCACTATCAATACTATGAGCAACACCAGGGTATTGAATTTTCATAGCAACTTCTAGACCATTCTTCATAACTGCTCGATGGACCTGTCAAAACATATATCAATATTATGATCTTAATAAACTCGTAGTTGCACCCGATGGGATGAATGCGATGCAAATATAATTTGAGATGCAATTTAAATTACAAAAAAAACATTAGATTCAACAAAGTAAATTTGGAGAGCAACTTGCACAAGATTATAAATTTATTTTTATTTAGCGGCGAAAGCGTTCGATGATAGGCAATCCTGCAGCAATTAATATGGAACAAAATAGCAAACTAGTTCTTCAAGATAAAACCAACTTTGTAGAAAAGGAAAAAAAAATACAACAAATAAATTTCCCTCGGGAACAAGATTGAATACTCTAACTAAACAAGGGTAAACCTAAAAATTAAGAAATATTTCACCGAGTACGAAAGGGAAAGGTAAGATGGTAGGTGAAAGGTCCAGTTGAAGACGGGAGATTCCTCGTGTAAACGGTATAAAGACAGTGGTGGCTCGCAAGGAGAGCGGTGCAGTGGCGAGGTAGAAGAGAGAGGGTGACGTTCAAATCTGTGGAGAGATGGAGGAAGAAGACAGTAGAAGAAGTGGAGTGTAAGAGGAGGAGAGAACGCACAATTCTCAATGGAAATCGAAGACGGTGGAGCATGACTTTTGGGCCCTTCGGGGATGATTTATCACCTATCATATTTGGTGTCGCACGATGGATGATCCAAGTCTGTGGTTGCATCCGGATCAACATTTCGATAATTTCATGTATTTGTAATATTTTTATAGTGTTTTATTTGTTGAGGTCGACCAACAATCATGTACGACCAATCATAGTCGTTCAAGATGGTTGGCCTAAGTCATGTTTTATTATATATAAGAGGTAGGGACATTGATACTGCTTAGGGTATCGGCGTCGAGGAGAGGGGCGGTAGCGAGGGCGATAGCTTTCGCTATGGATATCGCCGGGCGGTGGCGGTGGCGAGACCGAGCGATAGCGAGAGAGAGAATGAGAATGAGAGAGATAGACGGGGAGAGGGAGTTAGAGAGAGAGAGAGAAAGCTAGGGAGAGGAAAAGGGGAGCAGCCCCAACTTTGATAAGTGATCCAAAAGATACATTCTAGGTTTCAACATAACCTCTTATACTATGAGGTCCCAAACCAAATACCCAAAATACCCCCTACCAAAACAATAAACACTAAGCATGCCCAAGGCCTTCACCCACGCCGCCGGTCTCGTTGTCGCCCACGGTGTCGCCGTCCATAACGTCGGTCGAGACCGTAGTGCCCACTGCTTCCTTGTTGCCCGATCATGGCGGTTCTCCCTCCTGCAAGTCGGTAACAATGTCGTCGTCTAGGAAATTGGCCTTGTCCCCAAAGCAGTAATCTGGAAATTGACGGCGGAAATCGTCTCGAATCAGCCACGTGCTCTCGGACTGGGGCCGGTGCCGCCACGCCACCCGGACTTCCTCGGGAAATTCCGCACCGGAGTGAGATGACCAACGGGCGATGATGGTGGCTGGGTACAAGGGTGTCGTGCATGAATAGTCCAAATCGGTAGGGATGTGATCCACGGCCGGGTGGTCGCCGATGACCCGTCGAAGCTGCGACACATGGAAGACGGGGTGAATCCGGCTGTCGTCCGGTAACCGAAGGCGGTAAGCCACTGCTCCAATCCGGCTGATCACTTCGAATGGGCCGAAGAAACGCGGTGCCAATTTTGGGCACGTGCAGCGAGCCACGGACAGTTAACGGTAGGGATGCAGCTTGATGAACACCTTCTCCCCAATGTTGAGTTGTAGGTCCCGGCGTTTGCGATTTGCAAAATAGGTCGTTTTGGCTTGGGCGCGCCGTAGGTGATGCTTTAAGCTGTCCAGAATGGTGTCGCGATCCTGAAGGTGAACCGCGAGGCCGTCCACAAGGCACTCGCCCGGAAGGTGCCGCACAATCGAAGGGGTGGGCGGCCGTAGACCACTTCGAATGGGGAGGTGTTGGCCGCATAGTGATAGGTCGTATTGTAAGAGTATTCCGCCCAAGGGAGCCACTTGGCCCAAGTCCCCGGTCTTTCGCCAATGAAGCACCGGAGGTAGGTTTCTAGTCACCGATTGAGAACCTCGGACTGCCCGTCCGTCTGCGGGTGGTAGGCGGTGCTTATGCGAAGTTGAGTTCCTTGCAAACGGAATAAGGAGGTCCAAAAGCTGCTCAAGAAGAGGGGGTCTCGGTCGCTCACGATGGAGCGCGGGAACCCGTGAAGGCGCACGATGCCGGCAATGAAACTATCCGCTACCGATTCCGCCGTGTATGGATGGCGAAGGGGGATGAAATGGCCATACTTTGAGAGGCGGTCCACCACCACCGGTATGCAGTCGAACCCATCAGACCGTGGTAGCCGGGTGATGAAGTCCATGGCAATGTCCTCCCAGATACGGTCCGGTATCGGAAGGGGCTGCAGGAGACCGCCGGGAAACATTAACTCATACTTGGCCTTCTGACAGGGAAGGCATGCGGCGACGTAGGCCTTGATTTGACGAAACATTTGTGGCCAAAACAAGGAAGCTGATAATCGGCGGTAGGTCCGGAATGCGCCGGCATGACCACCGGTTAGCGACGCGTGGAACTCGGCCAGCAACCGTGGAATGCATGCGGAGGACGCGGACAGCGCCAGACGACCAGGGTAGAACAGTCGGCCGCCAATGAGCGAGTAGGGAGGGTGCGCCGCCGGATCGGCGATGAGGGTCGTACAAATCGATGATAAGTAGGGGTCTTTCTCGATGCCCTCCTGAATGTCGGAGCCCTCTTCCCAGACTGGCCGAGAAATGGCGGTCAACTCCGGTGCGTGCGGCTGGCGGGAGAGAGCATCGGTGGCCCGGTTGGTTTTACCGGAGTGGAAAGCGATCGAAAAGTCGTAGCCTAAGAGTTTGGCGACCCAAACTTGTTGTGCCGGTGTTGCGATTTTTTGTTGCAGGAGGTAGCGGAGGCTGTGGTGATCCGTCCGAACCACAAACGGCCGACCGAGGAGATACGGTCACCAATGTTGTACCGGCAATACAAGGGCCATGAGTTCATTCTCGTACGCCGACCGGCTGCGAACGGTGGAGGAGAAGGCATGGCTATAAAAGGCAATTGGTTTTCCGGACTGCATGCGGACCGCGCCGACACCGGTGCCCGACGCGTCGCATTCAACCACAAAGGGTTGTTGGAAGTCCGGCATAGCCAGAACCGGCCAGTGCACGAAGGCCGATTGCAGAGCCGTAAACGCCGCCATGGCCGCGGCTGACCAGAGAAAGGGGCCCTCCTCCGAACTCTTGAGTAGCTGGGTGAGGGGGCGGGCTAACGTCCCATAGCCTTGAATGAACCGCCGGTAGTAGCCGGTCAAACCCAGAAAACCGCGCACCTCGCGGACGGATGTGGGGGCCGGCCAGTGGAGCACCGCTGCGATCTTGTCGGCATCCATGGCCACCCCGTGGGCCGAAATCGTGTTGCCCAGGTATCTAACCGAAGTGGCCCCGAAGGAGCACTTCTTCCGGTTCAGGACGAGGTTGTGGCCGCGAAGGGTGCGGAAGGTGGCTCGGACGTGCCGGAGGTGTTCCTGCCAATTGGAACTATACGCCAATATATCGTCAAGAAAAACAAGGACATGTTTGCGGAGTACCGGCCGAAAGATGACATTCATTGTAGCCTGAAAGGTTGTCAGGGCGTTGGTCAAACCGAACGGCATTACCAGGAACTCGAAGTGGCCACCGTGAGTACGAAACGCAGTCTTGGGAACATCCGTCAGCCGCACGCGAATCTGATGATAGCCGGATCGGAGATCCAGCTTGGTAAAGAAGGTGGCGCCATGGAGCTCGTCCAGGAGCTCCTGAATGACCGGGATTGGATATTTGTCGGCGACGGTTGCCTTGTTGAGCTCCCGATATAGTCAACGAAGAAGCGCCAACTGCCATCTTTCTTACGCACGAGGAGGACCGGGCTGGAGAAAGCGCTTGCACTGGGCCGAATGATGCCTCCCTAAAACATCTCCCGCACCAGGCGTTCGATCTCGTCTTTCTGCACATGTCCATAGAGGTACGGTCGAACCGACACCGCAGCTGTCCCCGGGTGGAGGACGATGGCGTGGTCAGTGGGGCGGACCGGGGGTAGGCCGGTCGGGGCCACGAAGATCTCGGCAAACTCGTCCAAGATGCCCCGGAGATCGTCCGGTATGGGTCTCGTTTCCTCTTGGTCGCCCTGAAGAGGCCAAAGCCATGCGGAAAAATCTACAATTGAGGTGCGCTGCAGGGCCCGGAACGAGACTGGCGTCCGGAGGAGGGTCGAGTCACCCATAAGGCAGCACGAAGTCGATCCCTGTTGGAAGTTCATGGTCATCTTTGCCCAGTTCACCCGAACGTCGCCCAGCGTTTGCAACCATGCAACCCCCAAGATGGCGTCAATGCCACCCAACCCGAAGATGTAGAAGTCGGTTGTGACGGTGCAGGAGCCAACGGTTAACGTGACCGCTTGGCAAAGGCCCTGTGTCGGCCGTCGGCGACCGTCTCCCAAGCAAACTGTGAACTCCGCGGATGGGAGGTGGGCGAGAGCGAGGTCTCGCGCCAGCTGTTCTGAGATAAAGTTGTGGCTCGCGCGGATGTCGATCATGAGGATGATGTTGCGGTCCTGTATGCGGCCTTGGAGTTTCATCATGCGAGGGCCCGTGATGCCGCCGTCCGAGAAGTAAGGGAGCTCCAGGCAGTGGAGGGGCTCGGTGGGGTTATGGGGCGGTTCGGTGGTCTCGGGTAGGGCCAATTCGTCGCCCTCGGCCAGCGCCTCCGTGGAAGTGTCGTCCCCAAACAGAGCATGAAATTCTTTGACCGAGCAAACGAGATTGGGAGAGTAAGGTTGGCAGCACCGGAAGCACAAGCCCTTGCGGCGGAGGTCGTTGTATTCCCCATCGGAGAAACAGTGGGGGGTGGGACGGCCCGGCCGTTGGCCACCCGGTTGAAATGCTCAAGGAGCCACGTCACGAGGCGGAGTCGGCCGAGGTGGCGGATGGTGGACTGGTGGCGGATGGCGAATGCCCAGATCCGCTTCAACGGCGCGAGCGAGGTCGATCGCAGCCGAAACGGTGTGGGGATGATGAGTGCGGAGGCGAGAGCGGATGGCGGGTAGCAATCCTTGTAGGAAGAAGCCCAAATATTGGTCCGGTGGAAGCCCCGGTACGTGGGAGACCAATGCCACAAACTCATCAATATAGCTATCCAGATCGACGGACTGGCGAATGCTGCAGAGGCGCTCAATGGCGGAGCCGGAGTGGCGCGCATCATAACGCTGAATCATTTTGTGCTTCAGCTCGGCCCATGAAATGTGGGGTTGCACCTGGTGGAGCCAACGCGCCCAATGCAAGGCGGAGCCAGAAAGGCCGACGACAGCAGTGCCCACCTTGTCATCGTCGTGAGTGTAATGGAGGTCGAAAAATTGCTCGGCGCGAGCTATCCATATAAGACCCCTTCTTTTTTTTTCAAAAACCCGGGTCTTATGCCCAGAACCGCCGCTTTGCGGTGACACCAACACACGGGAAGGTCGCCACTACAAAGTGTCGATCCTGCCGGCCATATCGATCACGGAAGAAGAAAAGCATAAATGAACAAATAGAAGTTCAAGTCCACAAATCACATGTTATAAATAATAAATGTCCACATGGTATAACTGAATTAACAATGCTACAATAATAAAGGGCACATGCCCTGTACATCATGTCCTCACTACAAGATCACTCGCGGAAGCTAACTACTAATCACTTGCTGATCCTGACACTGGTGCTCCTATGCTAGACTGGCCCGCCTCTGTCTGCACCGGCCTCTGGTGCTGTTGCGTCTCCTCGGTCCCCTAAAATGATAAGGTCCACCGACCGTTAGTCAAAAGACTAAGCCAATCCCCCACCCCTCCCCCGGTGACTCCTAGGCACCGTGCGGGAAGGATGAAGCGGAGGACAACAAGGGGTGTAAACAATAGCAGGTGACGGGTACAGGAAATTTTTCTACACTACACATATATAAATATATATAATTGAAGCAGTAAAAGAGCATAGTAAGAGCAGGTAAAGAATAAATAAAGTGCAGTAAGTAAAGACATGTATATAATAGAAAAGTAACCATTGATTTATAGGAATGCCCACACAAACCTATAGACCAAGGGGTCGTTTAGCAAGGTCTATCATATAAGAAGTCCCATAACCGACTTATACGATAGGGGTAGGGGTTGAAATGCAATGTTTATGCTATGTCATGCAAGGTATGCTGTTAAATGTTATGTTCACACAAGTGCAACTCACACACTACGACTCTATGCGCATAGACCTTTAGTTCCCCCTTTTTGGAGCTAGCAAGACTCCCAGGATACTCCCGTAGTGGCAAACGGAAGCGGTGGGTTGGGCCTCGCCCACCTCTAGGTTGGTATTCACACTACCTAACCTAGACCTATCGTACGCCTCAACGCAAAACTGCGGAGCATCTGCGTACTCTTACTGGCTGGACCACCAGACTTTCATGGCTAAGTGCAAATTTGCCGAGTAAACGTATTGGCGTCGGTGTGAACGACCGTCCAATACTGAAGACCCACCACCTTCATGCACATGCAAACATGTTCTACCATCTATCTCTGAGTCATAAGCTCACCGGTTAATCCTCCGGCACAACAAACATTATTGAGCCACAAGCTCACCAAACTAATTAGTCAGCTGCTACAACCACCGAGCCTACCGCTCGCAAGACCAATCTGACTAATACACCCGTAACCACGGGGTGTGAGTGAGTGTGTTATTAATTACTCTTGTACAACATCTTGCTCCTACGATTTATGGTTAATCTTAGACTTCCCGAGGATTACCCTGTTAGGGGCTCGCTACGGTACTAGGAGCTATAATGGGATGACACCCCACGGCTCCCTTTCTCAAGACACTTAGTGTTGTGGGTATCTACCCATAAGCCTAAGCCTCTTATGTTTTCACTTGTATTAACCCTAGGTGGTTTATGACACGCTAGGGGAAAGACGGTCTTTCGTCAATCCCAAACACGACCTCACCCTTAGCCCACCTAGCACTCTTATCACCTAAACTCCTTTTGGTGGCCTTCAATCTCCTCAACCTGACCATTTACACCAACTACAAGTCACATCCACTTGGTAGGCCCCTAAATACCCAAGATTCATATTTTTACTATACGCAGACCAAACTAACTATATAAAGCTTATAAGTAGAGGTACCACAAATATTCAACCATATGTCACAAGATTTTTACTGGAGGTCTATCATGATCTTATAAGACTAAATCCAAAGACTCATATTTTTCCTCAACATTTCAGCATTTATTTAAATTTCTCCAATATTTGCCAAGTATGAATATGAACATGAAGTGTAAGGTATTCTCAAGACATGACCCTCATAAAATTAAGATAAATCTATCATGCCAAAATAACAGTAAATAATGAATATCACAATTTTACAGTAAGGAAATGTCCTCTATTTTTAATATTTAGCATCTATCCAAATTTGTAGATTTATGAAGGAACTACTAAGAATACTTATGCCAAAATTATAGAAAAATTACCAGACCTCTATTATGTACAGAAAAGCTCAATTACAGAGTTTCACAATTTATGGGAATCATTACCTTACTGAAATAATTAATCCAAATAATTCTTAATTTGCACATGTTGTGAAGTAGCCTACTGATATCAAATTCCAAGAATTCTATAAAAATTCACAGAGCTTCCTAGTGCTCTGAAATGTCCTATCACCAAGTTGCACATTTTTCCAGAGAGTTTTGGACCCTTAATTATACTTCTTAAGATTGAGACAAAATAAGTGTCTTGAGGATGAAGTACTAGTTAAATCATAAAATAAATTATACAAAAATTATCAGTGGTTAATATTATGATTACAAAGGCACTACCAAGATGTCATCATCCAAGATCATTTGTGCATGTAAATATCTCTTAAAAGAAGTTTACCTAAAGGGGTTATGACCTAATTTAGGGGGAATAATTTCTCCTAAAATTCTTATAAAATTACCTAGGGCCTAATTACACCATATGAACTTATCCACCAAGTTCCATGACCATTCTATAGCTGTTGACCACATGTCCTTCACAAAGCTCTATATGCACCCCAAAGGGTAAAACTATGGTCCTAAGGCATATCCACCTCTACACCACCTCATCTTACTCATGAAGGTGTTTTATGTTGAGATACTTAATGCTGAAGACGAAGGGAAGAAGAGCAAAAGCCAGTTACAATTTCCAAGCATTACCACTGCCGGGAAGAAGATGAAGCAGCCAAAGAATTAACTGCCAGCAGAAGTTGAAGCATCTCTCTTTAATTTTCTATGTACCTGATAACAAGAAAGATATTAATGCATTTGCTCTATAAATATCATGTATGAATCGTATGAACTAGTTATGAGAATTTTGAGTGAATGAAATCTCTTCCCTGAACTTGTCTCTCGCAAAATTTTCTTTCTTCCCTGTTTTTCATCATGGTATCAGAGCGAGGTTGCTCGTGTGTTTGATGGCCATCGGTGGAAGGGTGTAGTTGAGTGTCATCTCTTTACATTCATTCCATATCCCATCATCACATGGCGGCACCTAATACATCCCACATGTTCAACTTTACCCAAGCTGGTGTCCCCGTCTTCGACGGTGAACACTATGATTTTTGGGCTGTTCATATGCGCCTTGTGTTCCAGTCACAAGGGTTATGGCATTTCATTGAGAAAGAGGAATCAAAAAAGTCACCAGAAATATCCAAAGGGAAGGAAACAGATGCTGAAGCCTTGAAAGCAGAACAAGAAGAAGCAAAGCTAGAAGCAAAAGCACTTCTCCTACTGCATCAAGGAGTAAGCAAAGACATCTACCCAAGGATCATGGGGGCAGCCACACCAAAAAAGGCATGGGACATCCTTTACAGTGAGTTTCAAGGCTCCGAGAAGGTAATCTCTATAAAATTGCAACATCAATGGAAGCTTTTTGAAAACATTGCTATGAAAGAGAGTGAAACAATAAAAGAGTTTGTGACAAGATTAATGGGTATTGTAAACCAAATTAGGAGTCTAGGGGACAAATTGAAAGATAAGAAGATTGCCCCTAAAATCCTAAGATGTTTACCCCCAAAGTTCTATCTCATTGTCACTACAATTGAAGAGACAAAAGACCTTAAACACCTTTCAATATCTGAGTTGATCGGGTCTCTACAAGCCCATGAAGAAAGGATAAAAGGGCCTAGTAGTGAGCTTGAACATGTTTTTCAAAGCAAAACAAAAATTAGCACTTCTGAAAAGAGTCCAACCAGAGCTCCAAAACTGTCCACAAGAGGTAGGGGGAGAGGTAGGCAAGGAGAAACGAGAACCAATGAATCCAACAACAATCAATCTTATTGTGTCTTATGCAAGAGAACAAATCACACTGCCTATGATTGTTTTTATAAATGTAAAAGGTGTAAAAGGCCAACACACATGCAAAAAGATTGTTGGTCAAAAGATAAGAAAGAAGATAAGGAATAAACCAAATTCATGGACACAACAGAAAAACTCTTAATATTTAGAACCAATTCTGATTCAAATGAAACTTGGTTCATAGATAGCGGTTGTTCAAACCATATGTCACCCAATGAAAAAATCTTCACTAATCTTGTTGCTGCCAAGAAAACCCATGTTATTCTTGGAGATGGAAAGAAGTTGGAGATAAAAGGGACAGGACCAGTGGCTGTTCTTTCAAAAGAAGGGGAAGTCAAACACTTAGAAGGTGTACACTTAGTGCCAAAACTATCTCAAAGCTTGCTGAGTGTTGGTCAGCTCATGAGAAGTGGGTACACAATTACTTTTGAAGGAGAATATTGTCACATTATGCACAAAGAATCAAGTGTGTGCATAGCCACCGTGAGCATGACATCTAACAATATGTTTCCAGTGAATCTAAATGAGCCAGGTGAATGTGCACTCTCTTGCTGCACAGCTGTGTCCTTGTGGCATCACATATTTGCTCACCTAAACATGAAGGATTTGTTGCTGCTAAAGCAAAAGGAGATGGTGGAGGGGCGCTACCAAGACTGGAAGGAGAACTTGCTACCTGTGAAGGGTGTATAATGGGGAAGAGCCACAGGCAACCATTCCCAAAAGCATCAAAATGGAGAGCTGAAGAACCTCTGGATCTGGTCCATGCTGATCTCTAGGGGCCAGCATCCTCTCCCTCCATTGGAGGAATGAAATATTTTTTATGCCTAACTGATGATTATTCCAGGCTTTCCTGGATCTATTTTTTGCAGAATAAATCAGAGACTTTCACAAAATTCAAAGAGTTCAAGGCTGCTGCTGAGAAGCAGAGTGGTCACAACTTAAAATGCCTGAGATCTGATGGTGGTGGGGAATTCACAAGTCTGGAGTTCCAAAGCTACTGCAAGGATCAAGGCATCACTAGGGAGCTCACCACTCCCTACTCACCTGAACAGAATGGCACAGCAGAAAGGAAGAACAGGACTATCATGGAGAAGGCAAAAGCTATGCTACATCATCATGGCCTGCCCCAGGAGCTGTGGGCAGAAGCTGCTCAGACGGCGGTCTATGTGCTAAATAGGTCCCCAACCAGAAGTCTAGAAGGTGTAACTCCATATGAAGCCTGGAGGAAGAAGAAGCCCAATGTGCAACACCTAAGGACTTTTGTTGTGTGGCCTACAAGCACATTCCAAAAGAAGGAAGAAGGAAGTTAGAGATGAAGGCAGAAAAAAGGATTTTTATTGGATATAGCCAACAGTCCAAGGCTTATTGAATATACAATCCCAAAACCAAAAAAACTGAGCATTTCCAGAGATGTTATTTTTGATGAAGACATAAGGTGGGACTGGGATCAGAATCCTGATCTCCTCACTGAGGTTGCTGAAATTCAGCCATCACATTCAGTGGAAGACTTTAACCTTCATGAGCTGCTGCCACATACTGCAGAATCAGAAGAACTGGCTCAACCTGAACCTGGTTCAGAATCTGAGGAGGAGGAGTCATCACATCCCAGGTTTAGATCCCTTGCTGAGATTTACCAAACTGAAGATCACACTGCCTTGTTCATAAAACAAGAACCTGAAAGCTATGCCATAGCTGCTGCAGACCCAAAGTTGAGAAGAGCAATGGAAGAAGAGATAGAGATGGTAGAAAAGAATGAAACATGGCAACTTGTGCAAAAGCCAAAAAATAAAACCATCTTAAATCTGAAATGGGTCTACAAAGCCAAACAAAATGAAGAAGGAGAAATTGTAAAGTACAAAGCAAGAATAGTAGCCAAAGGATATAGCCAACGGCAGGGTATAGATTTCCATGAGACCTTTGCACCAGTGGTCAGAATGGAATCTATAAGAGCTTTCCTTGCAATTGCTGCACAAGCCAAGCTGGAAGTACATCAATTGGATGTAAAATCAGCTTTTCTAAACGGAAAAGTCGAAGAAGAAATCTATGTTCATCAGCCCGAAGGTTTTGAGAAAGTAGGAGAAGAGGAGAAGGTCTACAAGCTCAATAAAGCCCTGTATGGGTTAAAACAGGCCCCAAGAGCTTGGAACCAAAGAATTGACAGCCACCTTATAGGAAATGGGTTCACCAGAAGTAAGAATGAGCCATCTTTGTATACCAAGAGGTTTGGCCCTAATCATTTTCTCATTCTTTGTCTCTATGTGGATGATCTAATCTTCATTGGTTCCACATCAGAAATAATAAATGAATTTAAACAAGTTATGAAGAATGAGTTTGAAATGAGCGACCTTGGACTGATGAAACTCTTCCTAGGATTCCAAATCAATCAAAATCCAGGTAGAATTTTCATCAATCAAAGGAAATACATAGAGCAAGTAATGGAGAAGTATGGTATGAAAGAATGTAATCCTGCCCCAACTCCAATGTCTACTGGAGCAAAATTGGTGAAAAGTGATGAGCCAACTTCAATCATAGAAGCAGAATACAGAAGCCTGGTAGGATCACTTATCTACATCACCAACACGAGACTGAACATAGAATATGTCGTGAGTATTCTATCCAGATTCCTGTCCAAGCCAAGCTCAGAACACATGACAGCAGCCAAACGTGTCCTCCGTTATCTAAAGGGGACAGTTGATTTTGGTCTGGACTACCAAGAAGAGAGGTCCACAGATTTAATTGGCTTCTCAGACAGTGACTGGGGAGGAGATTCAGAAGATAGAAAGAGTACCAGTGGTCATGTGTTCATGGTTGGAAGCAAGGTAATATCCTGGTCATCACGGAAGCAAAAATCTGTAGCCCTCTCAACGGCAGAAGCAGAATATGTGGCGGTTTGTGCTGCAGCATGTGAAGGAGTATGGCTGAGACGTCTGCTAAGTGATCTCCGGCTGAAGAAGGAAGAAGAGGGAATTAAAATTTGGTGTGACAACACGGCTGCCATTGGAATTGTTAAGAATCCTATATTCCATAGCCGCACGAAACACATCGACCTTCGTTATCACTTCCTGAAAGATTTAGTTGAAGAAAAACAAATCCAGCTTGCCTACTATCAATCCAACAAACAGCTTGCAGACATCTTTACAAAACCTTTGCCAGTGCAAACTTTTATAGATCTGAGAAATCATTTGGTCTCAGCACTAAGGGGGGGTGTTGAGATACTTAATGCTGAAGACGAAGGGAAGAAGAGCAAAAGCCAGTTACAATTTCCAAGCATTACCACTGCCGGGAAGAAGATGAAGCAGCCAAAGAATTAACTGCCAGCAGAAGTTGAAGCATCTCTCTTTAATTTTCTATGTACCTGATAACAAGAAAGATATTAATGCATTTGCTCTATAAATATCATGTATGAATCGTATGAACTAGTTATGAGAATTTTGAGTGAATGAAATCTCTTCCCTGAACTTGTCTCTCGCAAAATTTTCTTTCTTCCCTGTTTTTCATCATTTAAAGTGATCTTAAACCAGTGGTCAAGGTTTCAACTCATGGTGATGAGTTCTGACCACCATACCCCAAGATAAACACCATGCCCTAACTTTGACCCAATTTGACCTAACTTAGGTTGACAAATTACCCAACCGAATCAGTCCAAATTGGGCTGAGATTTTTACCAGGGTCATGTGATAACCCTAAGAAGTACCCACCAAAATTTGGAGGGCATTGGAGATCTTTTAACCCAATAAATAATTAATATTTGATTTATGAAATTATTACAAAAATCTTAGAAAAAGGTTCTCCTAAAATTCTCATCTTTAGGTATGATGTGTGGGTAGGTGTAAATAGTCTATGTTTCAATTTTCAAGTCCATCCCATAATCCAATCAAAAGTTATTCAAGATATGGTGGTTGTCCTACACTAGGGATCAGTCCCACCAAAATGGACCTACAGGGAGCTACAGAACTCCTTTTAAGGTGAAATCAATTTTAAAATAAACTAGACTCCAAGGGCTACAACTTTGGTGTTGACCACTTTTTCATTTGAGGGGTTCTAGTATTTCTAATAATTAAAACAAAATACTGCAGGAATAATTAATTAAACTAAAATTCTGCGTTCGACGAAATATGATCTGCGTTCGACGAAATCAATTCCGAGTTCGACGAACGCCGTACTTCAGTTCGACGAAATCATTTCTCCAGCCGGTTCAGCTGATGATCTCTCAGTTCGATAAACTCTAAGTTGTGCTCGACGAATTTATTCAGTTCGGCTAATTAATCCCGTTCGACGAACTCCGGGTTCCGTTCGACGAACTCAACAACCCAGCCTACAGCTCGACTAATTTCTTCTACTAAATCAGTTCGTCGAATTAAATCAGTTCGACGATTTAATTGCGTTCGACGAACTCCAGGTTCCGTTCGACGAACGTCGGGTTCAGTTCGACGAACTCACTATTATTTCGGTTAATCAATTCCGTTCGACGAATTAATGAAATAAGGTTATAACCTAATCATTTACTCCGGATTCAGTTCGCTGAATTAATTCCGATCGACGAATTAATTCCAAAATGAAATAACATTATAACATATAACATAATCACGTAAATCTGCGAATAACTGATCATGGCAAATCCGACGGCTCGCGGTTATCGTCCCCGATGGATGGACGGCGCGCGACAGCCCGTCCTGGGCTTCTTTGCGGGATGATTTCCCGGCGACCTGTGCGTCTTCCCGGCCAGCCAATGCCACCACCACCTCCGTTGAGGTGGTGGCCGGCGATAGGGGGTGGTTGGCCGGTCGGAGGTGGTCAGAATCGGGGTTTAGAGGAGGGAAACGAGAGCTCGAACTGAGCCCTTTCGGAAGCACCATCCGAGCCCAATTGAGCTCGGATCAAGCCCCAAATTATGAAAAGATCTAGCACTAAGGGAGAGGAGGCGGATCGGACCTGTGTGGGGGGTTGATTCCTTGTCGATCTATTGTTGGCCATGGCCGACCTTGAAGCTCTTGGAGCCATTGCATCCTCCACATCAACAGGCTCGATTCCTTCAAGTGAACGGGGGAAAACAATCCTCCAAGTCCTCTGATGGTTTTAAGTTAGCTAATTTGGGGAGAGGGAGGGTGTAACTCCTAATTGCCGTAAATGGCCATTAATGGCCACTTTCGGCCAAGTGAAAACTCCTCGAATTCCCCCTCTATGTGGCCGGGAATGGCCATTAAACTCCTCCAAATTTATTGGGGAAACTGAATGGAGGCATTAGAGGTGGTTATTGATCTCCCTAAGCCATGAATGCCATTAATCCTCCTTTTCTCTCTCTTCAAATTGGGGGAAACTCCCAAATTCTCTCTCCTAATCATCATTTACAGAAATTGGATGGCTCTTTGAGTAATTCTCAGCCTCCTAGACAAATGGGCTACTCCAATTGGGCCTAGCCCAAGTAGATTGGGCTTGATTTGGGCAAAATAGGGAATTTTTGACCTAAAATTAGGGTTGAGTTGACTTTGGTCAAATTGACCACTTGGTTGACCCCAATGGGTCCTTGGTGCTCTAAGGGGACCCCTAAAGGGTTGGGTATGCTATGGTGGGGTCAAAGGGTCAAGGTGAGGCCCTTAAGTCCAACCCTATGCTTGTTAATTGGAAATTGCTATTTGCAGACCATTGTGGTTTCCTTCTTCCTGGCTAAGGCCAAGTGGTCTCTTCAAGCTTCCTAGGGTTTTGCCATGACCTAGTCATGACAAAACCTCTTTAGGGGTCTAGTTGTTTGGGGGATGTTACAATCCATCCCATTGGATCGACCCCGGTAAAGGACGGTAGCTCCAAGGAGAGAGGCAGTCTGTCGGGCGCCGAAAGATGGGCCGCGAGGCGAGGTTCGGCCGCCACGGCCGGCTGTTGCGGGACGGGGGGTTCTCCAAGGATCAAGCCGCCCTCCCGGGTGGACGTTGATGCGGCGGCGAGGGGGGAGGCGGGCGAGAGGTGTTCAAGGCGGGCGAGGATAGCGGCGGTGGTGTTCTGGTTGGCGAGGGCGAGAGCTTGGATGGATGCCAAGGATGCTCGCAGGTCAGAGATGTCCGCCTCATGGGCGTCGGCACGAGCGCGGAGGTCTTCCGTCGCGTCGAGGGAGCCGGCGGGGTTTTGGCAGGTGGTGACGGTAATAGTGTCGAGTTTCCGGCGGCACGACGGCGGGCGGAGCGGCAGGTCGGACCAATGATACCGCTTAGGGTATCGGCGTCGAGGAGAGGGGCGGTAGCGAGGGCGATAGCTTCCGCTATGGATATCGTCGGGCGGTGGCGGCGGCGAGACCGAGCGATTGCGAGAGAGAGAATGAGAGAGATAGATGGGGAGAGGGAGTTAGAGAGAGAGAGAGAGAGAGAGAAAGCTAGGGAGAGGAAAAGGGGAGCAGACCCAACTTTGATAAGTGATCCAAAAGATACATTCTAGGTTTCAACATAACATCTTATACTATGAGATCTCAAACCAAATACCCAAAATACCCCCTACCAAAACAAAAAACACTAAGCATGCCCAAGGCCTTCACCCACGCCGCCGGTCTCGCTGTCGCCCACGGTGTCGCCGTCCATAACGTCGGTCGTGTAACACCCCACCTTAGTTTTACCACAAATCAGCAGTCTGGTCGGGCCCCGTGATAAGAAGCAAACTAAGAAACGGTAATAAAAATTGGTACATAGCTGATATAAATTAAAAGTGCTAAAGAGTACTTACAGCGGAAGTAGTAAACGAAACTAAGGGGTAAAAATGTACCTCAAACTTGATTTCACAGAGCCACTAAAACAAAAAAGTCCAAATACTTGAAATACTGAAATCTTAATATAGTCTGATACATGGAAACATTAGATCATCCTGGTACATGACCAACATAATAACATTGTACTGAAAGGAAAACTGCTGAATCAAAACAAACTAAACAAGGTACAACGGCAAAAGCGCTCATCCTAGGCGCACACCCCACCTGTGACTCCTGTAATGAGAAGCCCAAAAATGGATCAGCCCAACTGAAGAGTAAGAAAAACATTCTTCTTAGTGACACTAAAAATGATTTATAAAGAACATGATTTCTTGCTTTCTCTTTTGAAAACGATGTCGTTATTTTACAAAAGTAAATTATTAATACACTACTATTATATGCATGCTTTTCTATAAACTGCTTAACATAAATGTCTATTCTAGTTTGTAAACATCTTAAACATAATTATTCAAGCTCCAAAAAGAAAGGTTAACTATAATACCATTTCTAAATTTTGTCGTATGCTGAGTGATGTTTGTCTAGTGATTATTCTTCTTAAAATCTTATGCTGAGAAACTGTTTATGCGCATTCTATCGATCCGAGTCCCAACTAACGATCGAGGTTCTAGTGTCCCACAGACATGGACTCGCATCTTCTGAATTTCTAAATGGAGAAAACGTCTCCCTGAAATTGAGGCTCATAAGGTCTACTGTGCCCCATGAGTAAGATAGTGCGCCTCTATCTATCACGAAGGAGAAAATCTCAGTCATGCTTCCTAGTAAAATTTTCCGTTATCTATTGGGTTTTAAACTGGTTCAACTGACTAGTTATATGTCGCATTTCGTTAACAGGTTGAATGTTCATGTCTAGATAAACATGGTTGTATAACATTACAAATTTTCCTCCTACTATACGAGGATAAAATTTGTGCATAACTACATGGTATGTCTAACCAAAAAGAATAGAGTTTCTTACCGTTGCGTTGCGGCGCTCGTATACAAGGCGCGGCGGCATTGCTTCTTTTTACAAATATTATGGAGCACTAATTTGACCTCCGAGCAACAAGGGGCTTATTTCCTCAAGCAATCTAAAAGAGGGCTTTCATAGTTATGAAAATATTCTCCCGCAAATAAGTGCGAAACAGTTCAACGGAAGGAAGCTACTTACCACTTCTTCGGTAGTGGTGGTTACTATTTTTTTTTAATACGACAATATCTTCAGCTACGCTTGGTGTTGCTATACCAAACCCTAAACAAAATTCTAAACGGCTTAGGAGAGGGTAGGGGTCTTGAAGTACAGGTGGACTGAAACTAGAAAAAAAGGCAGCACAAAACCTGAGTAAAATTAGGAATTAAAGGGACTTCCGAGAACAAGCCTCGACTGGGAGCCTCGCTGAGGGCTTCTATATTTTCTGAGGAAAGAAAACACCACAATTCCATATCACTTGTCTAAAATTTCAGAGATATGAGGCGGAAAAACGTAGATCCGCACGAAGGAAGGTTTTTGAGTGCTACCTGGATGGTACACCGGCTGAGAGAAGAAGAGGGCTCCAGACGGCAGTCCACAGTACAAAGGAAGTAGCCGGATACAGCCCTCCCTGGGTCGTCGACGCCTGCTGGGGTGCGGAAAAGGGGCGGCGAGACTCCTCCAGGCGCGAAGAAGGTTCTGGGGTTTCCTGGAAGAGGCAGGGCAGACTCTGATCTTTCTGGAGGAGACGATCTGGGGCGGTTGTCCCTCTCGCACAATCGATTGCAAGGATCGACTCAAAAAGGGGAAACCTAGAGAGCATGCGCAGGAGGAAGAGTCGGTCGTTACCTCATGACTGGGAGAGAAGAGGCACGCCTTTAGTCGATAATGAAGAGGCACGCGTGATACCTAAGCGTCGGTTTCAGGAATCAGCGCAAAAGGAGCGTGCGGTTTTATTAACCGCAAGAGCTGCGTTTATAACTCTAAAGGAAATTGTGCATTGGAGAGGGGGGGCGTGTAGACTTGGGTTTTATTATTAAAACGCCATTGGTCGATAAATCACTAAGGTTATGGTTTAGATGGACTTGTGGATCTCTAAAACCCGCCGAAATAATTTCTTAAAGATATTTCATGTACTTGCACGCAACGATTAACCATGATAAACTCATACCTCGATTTGAAGTTGGCTTGATCATCCTTGCTCGAGATCGGGCCCTGCGATCAAAATTTAATTTTGCGTATTAAATTACGGTTGTTACAAATCTCCCCTCCTAATAAAATTTTCGTCCTCGAAAATTACAAACATACCTGAGTCGAACAGGAAAGCATAGTCTTCAATGCTCCGGAGTTCATCTTCTCTTTCCCAAGAGTACTCTGGTCGGCCACAGTTCATCCAAAGGACCTTTACAAAACGGATCTCTCTGTTTCGGAGCTTCTGTACTCTTGAGTCCACTATCCTGACTGGCTTGATATTGATACTAAGATTTGATTCGATTGGTACTTCTTCAGTACTGATTAACTGTCTGGGATCTCTGACCGCTCTCCTCAAATAGGAGACGTGGAATACGTCGTGTAAACCACTCATTTCCTCAGGTAAGGCCAACCTATATGCAACCTCACCTACGCGTTCCAGTACCTTGAAAGGACCAACGAACCTTGGACTCAATTTCTTCATCCACTTGATTCGAGGGACACCCTTGACTGGTTTGACCTTCAGATAAACATAGTCTCCTATGCTGAACTCCACTGATCTATGTCTCTGATCATAGTACTTGGCCTGACGATCTTGTGCCATCTTCATGCGCACCTAAATGAGTTTGATTCGAGCTGTGGTTTTGTCAACCCATGATTCTTTGTTGGAAGACCTCTCTTCACTTTCAGCCCAACACAGCGGTGTACGACACCGTCTGTCATAGAGAGCATCAAAAGGCGTCATTCCAATGCTTGCCTGAAAGCTATTATTGTAGGAGAACTCTACTAAGGTGACATACTTCTCCCACTTACCTCCAAAGTCCAGTATGCACATACGGAGCATGTCCTTTATAGTTCTATTTGTGCGTTCAGTCTGCCCATCTGTCTGGGGGTGGAAGGCCGTACTAAAAAGTAGCTTAGTGCCCAGACACTCCTGAACGTATTTCCATTCCTTGGAGGTAAACCTGCCATCTCTATCAGAAATAATCGTCTTGGGAACACCATGGAGTCGGACTATCTCATCTACATATAACTGAGCCAATTTCGGTCTCTGGTCCGTTTTCTTATTGGGAATGAAATGGGCAACCTTGGAAAGACGATCAACTATAACCCATAATGAATCATTCCCACTCTACGATCGGGGAAGGCCGTGAACAAAATCCATCGATATATCCTCGAAGTTCCACTCCGGAATAGGTAGGGGCTTCATCTTGCCCCGTGGTCTCTGGCACTCGGCTTTAACCAACTTGCATGTTTCACACCTTCCAACATATTCTGCTACATCACTCTTCAAACCTGACCACCAAACTGACTTCTTAAGATCTGTATACATCTTCGTGCTACCCGGATGTATCGAATATCTGGAATTATGAGCTTCAAAAAATATATCCTCACGAAGGTGACCAACGTCTGGAATGCATACTCTACTATCGAAAAGAAGTAAGCCCTCCTGAATGTTGAACCTCTCCTTCTGACCAGCCTGGGTCAAGTCCCAAACCTCTACCATCTTCGGATCTAGGGGTAGAGCCGTTCTGATCCTATCTTTAATATCGCAAGTGATTTCCATCTAATTTAATCTTGCAGCACTAAGATTGGAGCGTGGTATGATACTGATCTCCAACCTCTCCAGAGCTCGCACAAGCTCTTCCTGCTGAGTAATGAGGGCATAATTCGAACCTCTTCTACTAAACGCGTCAGCCACCACGTTCGCTTTCCCCGGGTGGTATTGGATACCAATATCATAATCTGAGAGGAATTCCACCCACCTTCGTTGTCTCATATTAAGCTGTTGCTGATCATATATATAACTGAGACTCTTATGATCCGAAAAGACCTCACAACGCACTCCGTAGAGGTAGTGTCTCCAAATCTTCAAGGCATGGATGACCGCTGCAAGTTCCAAATCGTGCACAGGATAATTTCTCTCGTGAACCTTTAACTGCCTGGAGGCGTAAGCTATGACCTTACCATGCTGCATGAGTACACAACCCAACCCTTGACCTGAGGCATCGCTATAAATCCGAAATCCTTCTGAGCCTGAAGGTAAGCTCAAAATCGGGGCGGTCATCAATCAAGATTTCAACTCCTCAAACGCAAACTCACACTCAACTGTCCACGTGAAAGTTTTCCCTTTCCTGGTAAGGGTAGTCATTAGTAGCGCAATTTTTGAGAAGTCCTTAATGAACCTCCTGTAATATCCTGCTAGACCGAGAAAACTACGAACTTCAGTAACTGCCTTCGGCCTTGGCCAATCCTTGATGGCTTCTATCTTTTTCGGGTCCACAGCGAGACCTTTCTGACTGATAACATGACTCAAGAATGCCACCTCTGAAAGCCAGAATTCACACTTAGAAAATTTGGCATACAACTGATTCTTCCTGAGAGTGCTCAACACTGTCCGGAGATGCTCAGCGTGATCTTCGTGACTCTTAGAACAAACCAAAATGTGGTCTATGAAGACAATTACGAATCGGTCTAGTAGTTCTCGGAACACCCTATTCATCAGATCCATAAAGGCGGACGGGGCATTAGTTAACCCGAACGGCATGACCACGAACTCATAGTGTCCATACCTAGTGCTGAACGCCGTCTTCTGGATGTCCACATCTCGAATCCTCAACTGGTGGTAACCCGACCTCAAATCTAGCTTGGAGAACGTGCTAGATCCCTCGAGCTGGTCAAACAAATCATCTATCCTGGGAATAGGGTACTTATTTTTAATTGTCAGCTTGTTAAGCTCACGGTAGTCTATGCACAATCTCATGCTACCATCTTTCTTCTTGACAAAGAGAACTGGGGCACTCCAAGGTGAAGTGCTGGGGCGAATGAAACCCAGGTCAATCAACTCCTGCAGCTGAACCTTCAACTCAGCAAGTTCTCTGGGAGCCATTCGGTATGGACTCTTGGCAATTGCGCAGCTCCAGGGATAAGATCTATCTGGAAATCATTCTCTCTGGTAGGAGGGGCACCAGGTAACTCCTCTGGAAAGACATCAGAAAAGTCCTTAACAACAGGCACTTCTAACAGATTGACCTTGGCTTCAGCATTCATCAGTACCAAGAAATTTGCACAACCCTTATTGATGCATCTTATAGCCTTGATTGAGGAGATTATTAACTTGGAGACTCCCTTCATACCCTGGAAGGTAAATGCAACTTGGTTTGGTCCTTCGAACTGTACCACCTTGTTCCTGCAGTCGATTCTTGCATTCATAGCTGAAAGTCAGTCCATACCCACTATCAGATCAGATCCTGCTATAGGGAGGAGTGAAGCTTCTATTGGGATTTCAGTTTCTCCAAACCACACTGGAACTCTACACTTATTCTTGATCTGCAAACAGGATCCATTAGGCATCATAACTTCTAATGATGCAGACTTTGGGAGGACTTCTAAATCCAGCCTACGCACCAGAGATTCTGCTATGAACGAGTGTGAGGTACCCGTGTCAAAGAGAATCTTGGAGGGAACGTTTCGTATCATAAGTATTCCTACATGCATGAATGCAACAAAGGTATTATTTTAGTGTCACTAAGGAGAGAACTACTAAAACGTCTTGGACGTACACATACCTGTCACCACGTCCTTCTGATCCTTAGCTTCCTGCTGGCCTAGCCCATAAGCTCTGGGTTGCACCGGACCTCGTCCTGCAGTATTTTTCTCCTCGGTTCCGACATGAGCCTTTCCTTTGTCGGTTCTGCTAGGACCACCGACCTCAAACTTCGACTATAAAAGAATCATAATTAGGCCTATTGAGGGAAAGGTATAACTTAAGAAGATTACTCAAATGAAATCTTGTACCTGAACCACGGGAGTTCCCTGGCAGTAACGGGCTATATGTCCCGGTTGATGGCATTTATAACAAACTCCTGCAGCAGCTAAACATTCACCCAGATGGTGGCGGTAGCATTTAGAACAGAGGGGGTAATCTTTGACCTTGGACTCAGTCTGACCACCCTTCTTATCCTCAGTTCTCTGCTTCTTGTTCCAGTTCTTTCCTTGATTATTCCTGTTCTGATGTTGTTGCTGCTGCGGTGCATCCTGAGTCCGCTTCGAACGAAAATTATTTCGCTTTTGCACCTTCTGCTGATCAGCCTCCAACTTCCTAGCAGTGTCCACCAAGCTCCTATAATCAGCATTGACCATCGTCAACAGTGGCTGTCTGAGAGAGTCACGCAGTCCGTCCACGAAACGGCTACACTTCTCGTTCTCATCCCCTTGCATATTGCCAGCATAACGAGATAAATGTGTCAGCTCCCGCACATAGGCTATTACAGTTCTGTCCCCCTGAATGAGTCTGAGGTACTTCTCCTGGAGACTGCGACGCTCGGACGGGGGCACAAACCAGCCAGCTAGTGCCGTCGAGAAATTATTCCACGTGAACATATCTGCTGTACGACCTAACATAAATGAAATCCAATTTACCATTAAGTTAAACGGGCAAAGTATTCTGGGAAAGAGGGGTAATCTGAACAACGTTACTTACCAGCGGGGTCGTCCGCAAGATGCCTAGTCCACCACAGATTTGCCTCACCTTTCAGGAGAAAGGCAGCTAGAGGAACCTTCTTGTTCTCTGGGCACTGCATTACTTCGAGCAGGTCACGGGTCTTTATCAGCCAATCATCGGTCTCCATCGGTGTTTCTTCTCCATTGAAATTTGAGGGCTGAAGATCCCGGAAATTCCTCAGATAACGATCCATTCCTAATTCTCCGGCAGGTACGGGAACTGCTGCTGGATCTGCTGCAGGCAGTCCATTTCTGAACTCCAGCAAAGCTAAGGCCACTGCCCTGGCAATAACGTCTGCTAAGTCGGTAGGGTCTGGTACTGCTGGTGCTGCTGGTGCTGCTGCTGGTGCACCACCGTCATCCACGACTATCTCAGGAGTGGTATTCTGCCGCGAAGGCTCGCCCTCTTCGTTGGTACGCAGTGCCTACACGTTGGGAGGGAAAAAAATGATTATTGATGTACGGATCACCATGAAGGATCTACTAGAAAGATATTTTTATGCAACGCATAACTAAGTTAGATGATATTTGATGACTCTAACGTCGAAAGAATGATTCAGTTGAAATCCTAAGGCTCTGTGAACTTTCTGGGTCCTGGGATCCTAAACCTACCTCTGATACCAATTGTAACACCCCACCTTAGTTTTACCACAAATCAGCAGTCCGGCCGGGCCCCGTGATAAGAAGCAAACTAACGGTAATAAAAATTTGTACATAGCTGGTATAAATTAAAAGTGCTAAAGAGTACTTACAGCGGAAGTAGTAAACGAAACTAAGGGGTAAAAATGTACCTCAAACTTGATTTCACAGAGCCAATAAAACAAAAAAGTCCAAATACTTGAAATACTGAAATCTTAATATAGTCTGATACATGGAAACATTAGATCATCCTGGTACATGACCAACATAATAACATTGTACTGAAAGGAAAACTGCTGAATGAAAACAAACTAAACAAGGTACAACGGCAAACGCGCTCATCCTAGGCACAACACCCCACCTGTGACTCCTGTAATGAGAAGCCCAAAAATGGGTCAGCCCAACTGAAGAGTAAGAAAAACATTCTTCTTAGTGACACTAAAAATGATTTATAAAGAACATGATTTCTTGCTTTCTCTTTTGAAAACGATGTCGTTATTTTACAAAAGTAAATTATTTATACACTACTATTATATGCATGCTTTTCTATAAACTGCTTAACATAAATGTCAATTCTAGTATGTAAACATCTTAAACATAATTATTCAAGCTCCAAAAAGAAAGGTTAACTATAATACCATTTCTAAATTTTGTCGTATGCTGAGTGATGTTTGTCTAGTGATTATTCTTCTTAAAATCTTATGCTGAGAAACTGTTTATGCGCATTCTATCGATCTGAGTCCCAACTAACGAACGTCGAGGTTCTAGTGTCCCACAGACATGGACTCGCATCTTCTGAATTTCTAAATGGAGAAAATGTCTCCCTGAAATTGAGGCTCATAAGATCTACTGTGCCTCATGAGTAAGATAGTGCGCCTCTATCTATCACGAAGGAGAAAATCTCAGTCATGCCTCCTAGTAAAATTTTCCGTTATCTATTGGATTTTAAACTGGTTCAACTGACTAGTTATATGTCGCATTTCGTTAACAGGTTGAATGTTGATGTCTAGATAAACATGGTTGTATAACATTACAAATTTTCCTCCTACTATACGAGGATAAAATTTGTGCATAACTACATGGTATGTCTAACCAAAAAGAATAGAGTTTCTTACCGTTGCGTTGCGGCGCTCGTATACAAGGTGCGGCGGCATTGCTTCTTTTTACAAATATTATGGAGCACTAATTTGACCTCCGAGCAACAAGGGGCTTATTTCCTCAAGCAATCTAAAAGAGCGCTTTCATAGTTATGAAAATATTCTCCCGCAAATAAGTGCGAAACAGTTCAACGGAAGGAAGCTACTTACCACTTCTTCGGTAGTGGTGGTTACTATTTTTTTTTAATATGACAATATCTTCAGCTACGCTTGGTGTTGCTATACCAAACCCTAAACAAAATTCCAAACGGCTTAGGAGAGGGTAGGGGTCTTTAAGTACAGGTGGACTGAAACTAGAAAAAAGGGCAGCACAAAACCTGAGTAAAATTAGGAATTAAAGGGACTTCCGAGAACAAGCCTCGCTGAGGGCTTCTATATTTTCTGAGGAAAGAAAACACCACAATTCCATATCACTTGTCTGAAATTTCAGAGATATGAGGCGGAAAAACGTAGATCCGCACGAAGGAAGGTTTTTGAGTGCTACCTGGAAGGTACACCGGCTGAGAGAAGAAGAGGGCTCCAGACGACAGTCCACAGTACAAAGGAAGTAGTCGGATACAGCCCTCCATGGGTCGTCGACGCCTGCTGGGGTGCGGAAAAGGGGCGGCGAGACTCCTCCAGGCGCGGAGAAGGTTCTGGGGTTTCCTGGAAGAGGCAGGGCAGACTCTGATCTTTCTGGAGGAGACGATCTGGGGCGGTTGTCCCTCTCGCACAATCGATTGCAAGAATCGACTCAAAAAGGGGAAACCTAGAGAGCGTGCGCAGGAGGAAGAGTCGGTCGTTACCTCATGACTGGGAGAGAAGAGGCACGCCTTTAATCAATAATGAAGAGGCACGCGTGATACCTAAGCGTCGGTTTCAGGAATCAGCGCAAAAGGAGCGTGCGGTTTTATTAACCGCAAGAGCTGCGTTTATAACTCTAATAGAAACCGTGCATTAGAGAGGGGGGGGGGGGGGGGGGGGGGGGGGGGGGGGGACGTGTAGACTTGGGTTTTATTATTAAAACGCCATTGGTCGATAAATCACTAAGGTTATGGGTTTAGATGGACTTGTGGATCTCTAAAACCCGCCGAAATAATTTCTTAAAGATATTTCATGTACTCGCACGCAACGATTAACCATGATAAACTCATACCTCGATTTGAAGTTGGCTTGATCATCCTTGCTCGAGATCGGGCCCTGCGATCAAAATTTAATTTTGCGTATTAAATTACGGTTGTTATAGGTCGACACCGTAGTGCCCGTTGCTTCCTTGTTGCCCGATCCGCGCAGTCGCCGTGCATGCACCCGCCATGGCGGTTCTCCCTCCTGCAAGTCGGTAGCAGACGTCCTTCATGAGGTATTGCAGATTTTGGAAAGCTTTTCTTCCCGGAATACGGAGATCTCTCGTAGTATTGACTCCACTAAACCCCTCGGTGCTGACTCTTAGGAATTATCCTTGTGTTTTCCCTTGTATTTCCCTTAAATCCATCCATTCTCAGACCTACTTTTAGCAGCTATCCAACGGTTTCTTGCAGCCAGACCTCCAACCAGCAACCCCCTATTCCATCTGTCCACTCCCAGGCTTCCACTGACCAAGCTGCACCTCCCCCAGCCAATCCAACTCAAATAGAAATTGCCCAAGCGATAAACTCCACATACGGACCTCCTGCAACAGTCAAACCTTCTTTTGTCCCTTCCAGCAGCAGCCATACACGCCAAACACCCAGCCAACCTTCTTCCACGTATAAAACGCCAAAATCAATACTCAACTGCCCTAATCAGGCCCTCCAGCCCCCTGTACAGCCACTATACAGCACTTCCCCACCTTCCAGATCGCCGCCAACCCATCCTAGTCATTGGATCTCTTCTTCTCCTCCTACGGCCCTCAATCGTGAGTCTTGTTATCTGGTTTCATTATGTTTTTCAGTATTGCTGTATGAATCGGATTGCATGTACTTTATATGGATACCTACATTAGTGTTATCGTTCATGTGACTAATCTTGATTTGCAGGACTTTATCACTTGCGCATATTAGCTTTTGGCCCTCTAATCAGATGAAAGCCTAATTTACTTATCTTTTAAAATTGTTTGCAATTGTTTGCGATAATTGTGTGATTTATGCTCTTATTATTATTTGCAATTTATTGATGGATCATTATCAGCATGCATATATCATCCTAAGACTAGACATGAATTATTTCCCCGGTACAATATCATGGGTTGCATTTGCTCAAAGATCAAGCACCTAGCCGCCTGCCCTACATCAATTCTCTTGGGGATACAAACAGTTGTCGACTGAAGTAGATCAGGGTTCCTTTTTTTAGTGCTAGTAGTTTTATTGGATACAATCCTGTGCAAAGCGATCTCGCGTGAGATTGCATCTCCCATGAAATAAGAGTCAAGTGAAGGCTCATGTGATTCATGTTTTCTATCTGTTTTGAGAGGATCAGATTTTTCCTTGCTTTTTTTGAATGCCTAAATAGAACCCACTTTCTCTAGTTTTTCTTTTTTCATCAGACATTTTTTTTTATAAAAGAAAACTTCTAACGGGAAAAAAGAGAGTCTAGGTTATTAAAGGTGCAAAGCGCACCGAGGCGCAAAGGGGTCCTAGAGCCTACGCGCCTGAGGCGCGTGAGGCACAAAAATGAATTGGGTGCACAAATTCACTGAAAATCAGCGAATCTGACATCCAATTCACCAATTTGCTAATTTTCAGTGAATTGGGCACCCAATTCACTGAAAATCGGTGAATTGGATGCCCAAGTGCACCTAGGTGCGCCTCGGGTGCGTCTGAGATCATGTTTTTACCCACCTCCCAAAAAATTTCATTAATCAGGTTGAAGAAAACATCGTGAAAGTCACAGGGGCGCCTTTGATGTGTCTGGGAGCTGGCAAGGCACGCGCCTGAGGCGCGTCTGAGCGCGCCTAGTGCACCTCGCCCGCCTCTGCCTTGCAAAGGCGAGGGCCGGTGCGCCTGGTACGCCTCGGGCATGCCACTATATTATGGGTAAGACTCAATGTTGGAGTAGGAAAGGAAATGCGGCCCGACCTGACCCAATTAATAGATTAGGTCTCTAGCTAACCTAAAATAAAAACATATTGACCTAGATAATCGCATCATAGGGAATACACCACCATAATTCCAACAACAAAAAATAGCAAGAAAATAAATATGCGTACAAAATGTATGGATAATTAAAATAAAAGGAGCATAAAGTAAACTTTGGCGTCACGCTCCACAACTGGTGAGAGAATC
Organism: Dactylorhiza incarnata; assembly: GCA_033032865.1. Classification (NCBI taxonomy): domain Eukaryota; kingdom Viridiplantae; phylum Streptophyta; class Magnoliopsida; order Asparagales; family Orchidaceae; genus Dactylorhiza; species Dactylorhiza incarnata. Next base: position 3,809,683 of record JAWHQI010000218.1, on the reverse strand, counting down.
TCGTCCCCTAACAAGAAACCCTCAGTGATATGTTGGAATATGTCAGGACGACTCAATAACTCCTTGGCCTCGATCCACGAATAATCGTTCAATGGTCATCCTCACACCATCGCACTATGAACCGTCGATGTACCCATGTCGAGTCTAAGTGGTACGTAAATCCACCACGCCATCTATCTCGTAGTTCTCTAACTACCGTGCAGATGTAAATGGTAATGTCTCTAAGTCTACCACATCTGTCAAGTCTCATGTATAAGATGTCAGTTCTGCAATGTTGAATTCTAGGGATGTGGCCACTATAGGAGGGAGATCTAAAAAGTAAGCATTAGTCTCCAATCTATGAAGTATACGAAATTGGTCAAACTTTATTCTGCTTACCTTGTTGTAAGCGCCAAATGGAAATTTATGTCATTAAAAGTATGTCGTCATCATATCTCTCTCGTAAAATTGTTGCTCTCTCCTATGCTCATCAACGACTGCCTTACACCGCGCGTTTGAAATATGGAGTATCTCAAGTACATCCCTTTGGACCTTTAAGATTTGTTCTCTAAGCTTGCTAGCCTCTGAAATAATCCTACCATGGAAAGGTAATAGGCTCCTATCAAGTAGGTGGAGTATAGGCTAGGTATAAAGGATCTCAAATGGGGTTATTCCAGTGGAACATTTCACTAAATTATTGTAATCAAATTTAGCTTGTGGCAGTATCAAATCCCATTGAGTTGGTCTCTCCCACAGAATATTTAAATAAGATATGTCAGCTCCTAATGACTACTTCAGTCTGTTCATCATTCTGGGGATGATATATGTTACTAAACTAAAGTTTAGTTCTTAATTTTGCCCATAATATTCTCCAAATATGACCCAGAAATCAAAAGTCATGATCAGATGTGAACGTCTTACATGCAGACAAACAACTTTCCGAAAACATAAATCGGCTATATGTGATGCATTAGATGTTTTCCAACATGGGATAAAATGTGACATTGTTAAAACTATCGACAACGACATAAATGGAGTCGACTTTCCTAGTCGTTATAGGAAGTCCTAAAATAATGTTCAAGGTGACATCTTTCCAAGGTTTTCTTAAGATAAGAAAATGTGAATACAAATCAGTATTTTGTGTAGTACCTTTGAGAATTGGCAAGTAGGTCATATCTTAATAAAGACATCTCCCCAAATGTCTGGCCAAAAATATTTATCCTCAAAGCTATAGTCTTGGTCACACCAAAATGACCACTTAATCCTCCATTGTGAACCTCATGAAAGGCACTCCCAAAGAGACCCCTCAATGATACATGTTACGGTTACACACTCGCCCAAGCAAACCCCCTCATCGGAACCATCGGAACGCGCAAATGGAAGCCGTCGTGATAAATTCATGGTGAAATATGCTATATTGTAATTGATTAATATTAATTAATTAGTTAATATTAATTAATGGTTATTAATTAATATTGATTCGATTAATTATATTAATTAATATATTATGTATGTCTTCCTCTTCCCTCATCAAGGGTGAGGCTTGTGTTTTGGGGGATCAGGTGGGGGATCATTAGTGTATGAGGCTCTCTCTCTCTCTCTCTCTCTTTAGACCTCTCTCTCCCTCTATCCATCTCCTCTTAGGTCTCTCTTCTCTACCTCTCAAGCATGTATCCTCTTTATGAATGCAATGCAATGTTTCGTCGTTCAATCTCTAACGCACGTGCATCGCATTGAGTAGGTCTCCCATCGAAGTGGAGAAATTAAATGAGAGACACTAAAGGTGGATATGTTGATGGGGACAATCGGGTGGGGAATTGGGTGGAAGGATAGGTGGAGTTAGAGGTGGCTGAATGATTGGATGTGAAGGAGAGGGGAACTAGCTGAGGTGGAAAAAAATCAGTGGAGAAGAGAATGTGTAAGAGAAGCCTTCCAGCAGTCGGACATGGAGCGGTCCAGGCGGTAGACCCAACAAAGCTGTGGTTTGGGCCTCAAGAAAGGAGAGGGGAATCGGAGAGGCGAAGCTACGGTCGAGAAGGTGATCCATATGGGTGGGCAGCTCGATGATGAAGAAGGGAGATGCGGGGGAAGGACGGCTCGATGCGCGGCAGACCGTGTCTAAGGCGACGCGAGGCTCGACACCAGGAAGAGATGAGGACGGCGTTGTGGGGAGCAGGATCTGGTGTCGACAGGGTAAAATCGAACGAGAAAGGGCAACGACGATGGAGCGGCTGGCGGAAACCGGAACCAAAGATGAGCGTTGGTAGTGGTCGGGTGGTGGCAGGGAGTGAAGAATGTCGGTGAAGCAAGCAGAAGAAGAATCAGGAGCAGGCGTGGACACGGCTGGCTGAATGGGCGAGAGAAGTTCATGTTGGTTGGGGACCGCCTCCAGCGTCGTCTGTGTCTGCGAAACAGTGATTGCATGTTGCGATGTGGTATCATCGGCAATGGCCAGCATAGGTAGCGAAACACAGAAGTGAGGTCGTCGGAGGTGGAAAGCTTCACAGCTAGAGGAGTTGGGGATGACTGAGAAGGGGTCGAGGCTCTGATGGAGGAGGCAGTGGCCAGCGAGCTGCGAGAAAGCACTTCTGCAGCCAGTGGAGCGAGCTCGGCGAGTCGATCCAGTTTGGCCTCGAGATGTTGGGCCATGGCGAGGATGTTGGTGAGCATAGTGTTGTGTCGGTCGAGGCTCTCGTGGACGAATCGGCGGTGGAGGGCATGGCCGGAGAGAAGGGGTTCCAACCGGCATCCGATGGGAGCACTGGTGGAACTCCGGCGACGGAAACAACAGTCGGAAAAGGGCATGTTGGACCAATTGTGACTAATAAGAACTTCGATAAGCGACCCACTCAATGTGATGCACGTGCAATAGATATTGAGCTACTCAAATGATGAAACATTGCATGGCATTCATAAAGAGGATACATGCATGAGAGGGAGAGAGATCTAGAGAGAGCATCATACACTAATGATCCCCTACCGGATCCCCAAACACGCAAGCCTCTCTCCCTTATATAGATGAGGAAGGGCAATTATAACATATTAATTAATATAATTAATCTAATCAATATTAATTAATAACCATTAATTAAAATTAACTAATTAATATTAATCAATTAAAAAACATTATATTTCACCATGAATTTATCACGACGGCTTCCATATGAGCGCTCTGATGGTTTCGGCTAGGGGTGCGCTTGGGCGAGTGCGAAAGGGTAATAATACATTAGCAAGACACTTAAATAAAAAGTTAAAAACCCATCCTGAATCTGAAACTGTGTAGTCAGGTCAGTGTCAGTATCTAAGCAGAACTCCAAAATAGCATTGAAGTATGGGTCAGTGGAATAGTGATCCTTAAGAGAATCTAATGATACCACAGTGTACATAAGGGTGACTAATAGGTGTGCCCTTCTACTTAATGCATCTGTCACTCGATTCACAGCTCCTATTTTATGTTTAAGATGAAAGGTGTATTCTTGTAAAAATGATGACCACTTAACATGCATCTTATTTAAATTCCTTTAGAATCCAAGATATCACAATGCTTCGTGATAAGTGTTCAATAGGAACTCCCATTGAATTAGATAATGCCTCCAGGATTTTAGGACTTCAATAAGCACATAAAATTTCACATCATAAATAGAGTATTGTGATGCGTTGTACAATTTCTCATTAAAAATGCAATTGGACGTCTCTCTTGACAAAAAACAGCTTTTATACCAACATAGGATGTTTTATAATCACCCTCAAAGACATTATCAAAATGTGGTAACGCAAAAAATGGCGCTTGTTTCATCTTGACTTTTATTATCTTAAAAAAGTTGTTCGGTTTCTGGCGTCCACTTAAACATACTCGTCTTAAGACAATCAATGATGAGTGCAATCAAGGTGCTAAAGTTCCGATGAATCGAAAATAAAATGATGTTAACCCATGAAACCCTCTCGCCTCGCTAAATGCCCTAGGGGCAGGCCAACCTTTGATAGCTTCCACTTTTATCGGATCAACCCTTATACTCACAACTGATATGTATAACCAAGTAATATCAAGTTGTCGGTCATAAATGATCATTTCTTAAGATTGATGGATAAGTGGTAATCTCTCAAGGTCTATAATACTTGACTTAAATGAAATATGTGGGTGTCAAAACTAGTGCAACATATCAAGATATCATCAAAATATACGGCTACACATTTTCCAATGAAGGTCGAAACACTTGATTCATCGTACACATAATTGTGTTGGATGCATTTGATATACCAAAATGCATGACAAGCCACTAATAAAGTCCCTCTGAAGTCTTTCAGGTTGTCTTTCACTCGTCCCCGAGTCGGATACTAATTTGATGATATTCATAAGCTCAATATTGGGAAAGATTGTGGAACTGTGCAAAATGTCCAACTCATCATCAAGCCTCAGTATGGGAATCGATACTTGATGGTGATCTTAATAATGGTCCTACTATCAACACACATTTTCCAAGATCCCCAATTCTTCAAAGTGAAAAGTGCGAGGACCTCACACGGGCTCATTCTCTCTCTAACCAATCATTTCTTTAATAGTTTTGTTACTTGCTTATGCATCTCCTTATACTCAGTTGGGCTCATGTGGTAGTGAGGTTAGTGGGGTAGATTAGTGTTAGAACATATAAAAGCTCATGTATAAAAAGCAATGTTGTGGATATCGGCCGACATGTCCGACATGTCGGCCGACATAACGTTTTGAGAGGTAAAACATTTCATAACCGTTTTATATTTTGGTTGTGGTGTTTTGAAAAAAACGGACCGATATATCGGTTTGGACCGATATATCGGTCCAAATAATCGGTTATATACCGGTTTTTTTAAAACAGCAACGCTGTTTTTTTTCTATTAAATCTCTCCCAACCCCCGCGGTTCATTACACCGCTCCTGCCCTAGCTCTCCCTCGCGCTCTCTGCTGGTGCTCTCACTCGCGCTCTCCAGTGGTGCTCTCCCTCGCCTTTCTCGCGCTAGCTGGTTGCTATCTCTCTCGCGCGCTATCAGCACTCTACCTCTCTGGTTGTTATCTCTCTCGCGCGCTCTCCGCTGGTAATCTCACCCGCTGGTTGTTATCTTCTCCCTGCTCGCTGGCGATCTCACTCTCTGGTTGTTATCTCTCTCGCGCGCTCTCCGCTAGTGATCTCACTCGATGGTTGTTATCTTCTCCCTGCTCGTTGGTGCTCTCACTCTGGTTGTTAGTCTCGGCACTCTAGCTCGCTGGTGCTCTCACTCTGGTCGTTCTCTCCTCTCTCTGGTGCTTTCAATCTCACGGGCTCTCGACTCTATCTGTTGGTGCTCTCACTCTCTCGGCTGGTGCATTCTTCTCCCTACTTCCCCCTCTCATTCTCCCTCTCTCGGCACTCTAGCTCGCTGGTTGCCCTGCTGCCAGCCAGTCGGCCCTGCTGTCTTGCTCCCTGCTGCCTTATTGACCGGCGACCTTGCTGGTTGTGGGTTATGTAGCACGGTGGCTGCTTGCTACTTGCTGCCCTGCTGCCTTGCTGTGCCTGGTGGCACTGTAGCTTGTTGTGCCTGGTGGCACTGTAACTGTAGCACGGTGGCCCTACTGTCTTGCTCCCTGCTGCCTTATTGACCGATGGCCTTGCTGTGTCTGGTGCCTTGTTGTGCCTGGTGGCACACCAAATTGTTCAATATTGCAAAATGCACCCCTAATTACAAAAAGCCTGACACTTTGCACCCTGGCGGGGGGGTGGAAAGTGCCAGCCTTTTTGTAATTGGGGGTACATCTTGCAATATTTAACAATTTAGGGTTCAAAGTGCCAAAACCCTGTAATTCTAGGGTGCATCTTGCCAATTACCCTTTTTATTTTGCTCATTTATAATTTTGTTAGTCAACAAATGATTTGAAATACCTCTATTATTAATTATTTATCCAACTTCATTTTGCAATCGATGATGCATGTATATCCAACTTCATTTTCTAGTTGGCTTGTTGTTTTGTCCTTTTGATAAATAAAATGTTGGATGCTTTGTTGTGATAAAATGTTGGATGCTTTGTTCTGATAAAATGTTGGATTCTTTGTTCTGATACTAGTAATAGTCTACGTGGATGCTTTGTTGGATACTTTGAATGATAATTGGATGCTTTGTTCCTCTTAATACTTGGGTTCTCTACTTTAAATGATAGTTATAACTGTGTATACTAGTATACTACTACTGATGTAAAATGTTGTTGGATAAATAAAATGTTGCGTGGATAATTTGAAAGATGACTGAAGATCTTACGATCTAATGAAGTTTTGGGGCTTTTCTGATGTTGATTTTTTTCAAGTAATCAATTAATTTTGTGTTTTTCTCGTGATGTAATTACGATAAATATTTATTTCATTTAATATAACTAATATTTCTTTCATTTCCTATTCCATAGAATGGCTTATTCTGCTGGATCTAGTGAGGTGCCCATCTCATTGGTACCAACCGGTAGAGATGAGTTATGGGCATTTGGGGAGAAGTTGGTTGCAAACGACACCAACCGAATCAAATGCAACTACTGCATGCAGACAGTGAATGGTGGAATTACACGTTTCAAGCATCACTTGGCTGGGTGGAAGGGTAATGTTAAGTCATGCCCTCAGGTTCCCACCGACGTTAAGGCGAAGGCGGAGTCGGCCCTAAACTCAAATTTGGAGAGTAAGAGAGCTAAAAGTGCAAAGTTACAAGCAATTTTGAATGAGGTGATAGTTGGAGGAGTACATGAAGATGAAGTAGAGGAGACTGTCATGCGTAGGAGCACAGGTTCCAAGGGTCCAATGGACCAATTTGTTCATTCATCTGCGGAGTCTAGCAGGGGAAAAGATTCCCAATAGAGCACGATAGAGAGCAAGTACAAAAAGAAAGCCAGAGATGATGTTGTCGTGTACATAGGTAGATGGGCATATGAAAACGGGATCCTGTTTAATGTCATATGTAATTCCTCCTTCCAACAGATGGCTCATGCTATTGGGCTATGCGGACCTGGGATGAAGATCCCGACATTTTATGAGTTGAGAGAGAAAATTTTGCGAACGGAGGTGGAGAGGACGAAGGAGATGTTGGGCACATTCACGCAGACCTGCAAATTGAATGGTTGCACTATCATGACCGATGCTTGGACAGATCGGAAGGGTAGAAGCGTGATGAACATCATGATACATTGTAGTTCTGGAATGGCATTCTGGCTTTCGAAGAACGTCTCCTCCTCCACACATGATGGAAAATTCATCTTTGACTTCTTGGTTGCACCAATTGTGAAGGTTTTGAGGCGAGTTAACGGGGATACACCTTCCATGGGGTGGTTATACGGGGATATAAAAAAAGCTAAGGAAGAGGTTGTTGCTGTTCTCGATCACCAAGAGAACAAATATCTTCCTATATGGAAGTTGATTGATAGCAAATGAGAGAAGAAGATGAGCAGCCCTCTACACCTTGCAGGTTATTACTTAAACTCATATTTTTATTATTCCCATCGAGTGGAGATTGAGGCTGACGGAAGGTTTATGAGTGGTTTTGTTGAGTGTCTCTCAACGATATATAGGAAAGATCCTTCTACACAGGATCACATTAGTGTTGAGCTTGATCTTTATCAATACCAACAAGGGTTATTTGGTAAAGACATGGCAAAGAGACAGCTACAAAATCCCAACTTAAATCCAGGTATATTTTAATATATATTTTTATTAACACTAATTTTTAATGATGTATTATGTATAATTGAATTATGTTGTCATTTTAATTTTCACAGTACATTGGTGGAGGCTTAACGGTGCTGATACGCCACACCTTAAAACTATGGCTATGAAGATTTTGAGTCTGACTACTTCATCCTCTGGCTGCGAGAGGAACTGGAGCACCTTTGAGATGGTAAGCATTAATTTAGTTATTTAATTAAACATAATATCTTGATATATGATTGTATGCGTTATTTAACATTTTTTAATATTTTCATCAGATACATTCTAAGAAGAGGAATAAACTCGACAGCAAAAGATTGAATGATCTAGTATTTGTAAAGTTCAATGCTTTTGCTGAAGTCGAAATATTCAGACACATCTCGAGATCCATTGGCAGCTAAGAATGTAGATTCTGGGAAGGTACAAGAGTGGATGGTAAATGCTGGTCCTGAGGACGATGTAAATGAAGATGACGATGATGAAGTCTTTCCTGGAGAGGGGTTGGCATGGGCACAGATTGGCGATATAGTCGACGCTGATAATGATGAAAGGAGGCCTCCAAGATTACCTACAAGCAAAGAAGTGGCAATTAGTTATCACAGAAGGGGAAAGAGAAAAACATTGGAGGTGGACGAGGCAGATCTAGAGGGTTCATCAGATGAAGATCATATTCTATCTACTCTGCCGACTATAGATGAGTCAGTAAGTGATGAAGAATGAGGTATGTTTGAAATATAATTTTTAAAATTATGATCTCATAAAAATAATATATAGTTGCAAGTTGCTTAAAATTACTAGTTTTACAAATTTTCTATCATTAAAGTATTGTATATTAAATGTTATATATAGCTTTTAATATTTAAAAGTTTAATAGGTTATAAAATAGGTAGTACTGTGACATGTATAAAAAATATCATTTAATTACATATATAATTAATTAATATTAAAACCCGATATATGAAATATCCCCGATATATCCCTCGATATATAAAAAACCGACACGAAAACCCAAACCGACGTGTCCCCGACATCCGACATTTGCAAGCGTGATAAAAAGACCCTTTTTGCCCTTTCCTCCTTAGGCTCCATTAGTCCCACATGGCCTATTCTCTCTTTTCTTCCTTTCTCCCTTGTCTTATTTAAGGACTTATTCTTCTTGTATTAAGTGAGTGAACATAATATTATTGGTTGAATATTCCAAATAGTGGTTTCCAAATCTGTTCTTCTACATGGTATCAGAGAGAGGTTTGGTGAACAGTCCCCAAGGACCTGCAGAACTGTTAGAAGTCATGACTAGTGTATTCACGAGCATTGTCAATGCGAAATATTTTAATGTTGCGAGAAAATTGGGTGGTGGTTTCAGCGGCAAAGGAACGGAAAATAGACAGGAGTTCATAGCGATCATGCATCATATATAATCATGTCATGCGGGAGTAATCATCAATAAAAGTAACAAAGTAGCGATAACCAAAAAGACTTGGAGTTTTGTAAGGTCCCAAAATATCAGAATGCACTAAATCAAGCAGGGCAATACTTCGAGTACAGCTAGGAGGAAAAACAGAGAGATGTTGTTTTTCATAGTTACAAGATTCACAATCGAAAGAAGAGCAATGATAGTCCGGCAGAGCCTTCTGAAGGATTGGAAGAGGAGCATGACCAAGGCGACGGTGTCAGTCAACAGAATTAATGGAAGATAGAGCAGGAGCAGGTGGATCAAAGATATAGAGCCCGTTAGACAGTCGCCCGCTACCAATGATATTCCGAGTCAGCCGATCCTGCATAAGAAAAGAAGAGGAAGAAAAAGTAATAAGACAATCATGATCATTGGTGAGACGACTGACAAAAAGCAAATTAAAGTGAGAGCCTGGAACATGAAGAACAGATTTCAACGGGATAGTTGGAGTAAGCATCATATCGCCACAACCAGTAACAGGAGTAGTGTCACCATTGGCCACGGTAATAAACTTTGGACATGGAGAGTCCAAATACAGAGTCAGCTTCTGAGGAGTGATGTGGTTGGTTGCACCGGAATCCAAAATCCAGGAGGGGCTATGGGAGAAACATGAGATACCTATATGGGAGACAGAAGAACCAGAGGAAAATGGCAGGGACATCAGACCACGCAGCTACTGCAGTTCTCCCCTTAAGGCATCAATGTTAGGGTGAGAAGAGGCAGTCTCACGAGCAGTGGAGGCATGGGGTAGGGAAGAACCATGTTGCGGTGGAAACCCATGTTTCCTATAACATACTGCTTCAGACCATCCCGGCCACAAAAGGTGCAAAGACGGGTGTTCGGACCTTTAGGGTGATGACAGTTGTCACGACCACTCCCTCGTGTATTAGAGTGGCTAGCCCGAGAGGGAAAAGGTGGGGGTTTGTGATCTGAACCGTGATGAAGGAGCACAGGAGAAGGGTCAGAAGGACAGTAAGTGGCGTCACATTGAGCAGCATGGAGCAAACATCAGAGAGAGAGGGGATAGTAGGAGAGGAGAGGATGTTTGCTCGAACACTGTGGAGATGAGGAGGAACGCGTGTCATCATTAAGGCAATACCGACAGCTTCCTTCTGAGCCCGTTGAGTTGCGAGGTCCGGAGTAGAGGGCTGATGTTGTATCCAGGCCTCCACAAGAGTCTTGGACTGGGCAACATAAGAGGTGAGATCCCCATCAAGCCCGGGGTCAAGCTGTTGTAGAGCAAGAAAGATGTCAAACAGGTGTTGGAGACTATCTTTTTCAGAGTATAGGGAATGAAGCTCATCCCACATAGATTTGGCAGTGTCATGATACATAGCCATCCGGTACGGTTCACCCTCCATGGAATTCAGAAGCCAAGATTGGACGCGGCCATCATCGCAAAGCTAATTCTCGGTAGGGCCAGTAGAAGGGGTGCGGGTAAGATGGTGAAGGAGACCTTTAGTGTGAAGGACACAGCGAACGGAATGAGCCCATTCCACAAAGTTGTTCCTGGCAAGGGAGATGGTAGTAATCCTGAGTTCATCCCGAGGATCAGAAACGGGGGCGGTAGCAAGAGCCGGAAGAGTAGAAGAAGTGGGGGCAGCAGCAGTTCCCATAGCGGAGTGGGAGCTGGCTAGAGGGAGCGGGAGCGTTGATGAGTGGGAGAGCTGGTGGGAGTGTGGGTCGGTTGTAGGTTGGCGAGTGGGAGAGCTGGTGGAGTTGGTTGTAGGTTGGCGAGTGGGAGAGCTGTAGGTTGGCGAGTGGGAGAGTTGGTGGGAGTGTGGGTCGGCTGTAGGTTGGCGAGTGGGAGAGCTGATGGAGCTAAGGTTGGCTTCAGGCTGGTGGCGAGTGGGAGAGGAGAGGAGAGCCGGGAGCAAAGCATCAACCAGAAATAACAGGATCGGAACCTCACTCTGATATCATGTCCGTCGCAACAAAATGGCGTCGCTGAACGAAAGAATCGACGCCTTCTCGAAGTGGCCCGATCTCTCCCCTTTCAGATGCACGTCCCTACTTACTACTGGAATTTTGCTATCTCCACTGCATGCTACCTTATCAACTGCATGCCCTCCTCGGTCCTCAACTTCTCCACCCCCTTCTCTTTTTTATTCCCTGAGCGCGAACCATTTCCCTTAACTCCACGGGTCTTTGGCTGGGTCTGCTTCGTCCATCATCTTGGACCTCCAGTTGACAAATTAGCCTCACGTGCAACTCGCTTCATGTTCGTTGGGTACTCCAGGACTCAAAAAGGCTACGTCTGTTATTCTCCCTCTACCCGAAAACTGATTACATCTGCGGATGTTACTTTCCTTGAACAACAGTCTTTTCATGACATCGTCTTCCCCTCATGATCTCCCACGTCCAGTTGTTCCTACCATATCCCCGTTACCACCTCTTCTCCCAACACCTCCTCCTCTCCGTGTCTATTCTCGTCACTCCCCTCGAACTAGTGCCTCGGAACAGCCCTTGCCGACCACGGATGCTCCGCTGCCTGCTGATCCACCCGCACCTTCCACCGCGCATCCTCTTTCCAACTATGTCTCCTTACATCGGCTGTCTCCTGATTTGCAGAGGTTTGCGACTTCTTTGTCTTCTATTTCCCTTCCCTCTTCTGAGCAGGAAGCTCTTCAACATCCCGGGTGGCGGGCCGGCATGGATTAAGAAATGACGGCTCTCTGGGCGAACAACACATGGGACCTTGTTCCCCCTCCACCTGACCAGTCCCTGGTTAACTGTAAGTAGATCTTCACTGTCAAATATCATTCTGATGGGCGGGTTGATCGCCTTAAGGCTCGTCTTGTCGCACGTGGATTCACTCAACAGCATGATCTTGATTATGAGGAAACCTTCTCTCCGGTTGTCAAGCTCAACAATGTTCGCCTGCTCATATCTCTTGCGGTCCATCGACATTGGCCGTTACACCAGCTTGCCATCAAGAATGCCTTCCTCAATGGTGATCTGATGGAAACGGTTTATATGGAACAACCTCCTGGTTATGCAACCACGAGGGAGTCCCTATTTTTTCACCTGAAGAAATCCTTATACGGCCTCAAACAGTCTCCCCGGGCATGATTTGAGAAATTTAGTCGAGTGGTTCGTGAGTGTGGCTTTACCCAAAGCTCAGCAGATTTCTCATTGTTTACCCGTCGACGTCCCTCCGGATTTGTTATTCTCTTGTGGCATATTGTGATGTTGCTTATGCTGGGTCTCTCGATGATCGTCGCTCAACCAGCGGTTACTGCACATACTTTGGTGGAAATATAGTTACCTGGCGAAGCAAGAAGCAAACGGTGGTTGCTTGCTCCTCCGCTGAAGCTGAGTATCGTTCCATGACCGCTGGTATCTCTGAACTCACTTGGCTTGAGAGTCTCCTCACTGATTTAGGAGTCCAGCTTCCGGCTCCGGCAATTCTCTTTTGTGATAGTCAAGCTGCTATACATATTGCTGAAAATCATGTGTTTCACCCGCACCAAACATATCGAGGTTGACTGTCACTTTGTCCGGGAAAAGGTTCGACTTCAGAAAGTTTGTCTTCGTCATGTCCTGCTGCTGATCAAGTCTTTGATGTTCTTACAAAAGCTCAACCTCGCTCTCTATACCATAAGTGCCTTTCTAAGCTAGGTGTCTACGACTTGTATGCTCCAGCTTGCGGGGGAGTGTTAGAACATATAAAAGCCCATGTATAAAAAGGCCCTTTTGGCCCTTTCCTCCTTAGGCTCTTTTAGTCCCACGTTGCCTATTCTTCTTGTATTTAGTGAGTGAACATAATATTATTGGTTGAATATTCCAAATAGTGGTTTCCAAATATGTTCTTCTACAATTAGCATCGGGTATTAAATCTATATGATATTGTATATCTCACATCGGGTACTAAATCTATATGATGTTGTATATCTCGCACCGGCGGTAGTCCATTTGAAAGATCATTAAGAGTCGAGTCCCTAAGTATGGGTCAGACCTCCTGTAGAATCTCAATCTTTATTCTCACTTCTTTCCCAACTAAGATATATAACACATCTGATTTCTTAACCGTTGTCTCAAGTTCAAAGGGAAAAAACTAGAATAGTGGTATCCTTAGTGATCACTCCTTTGGGATAGGAATTTCCTTCTGAGAGTGAAAGACAAATTTCTTGTCATCTTCAAAAAAGTTGTGTATGTTTTCAACTCCCCACCCTGACATGTCTACCTATTATACTGTCAAGATCGTCCTAAAAGGATATGAACGACCTGTATTGGTATGAAGTCACACCAAATATCATTCTGATATGTCTTTCTTACGGAGGACTTCATCAGACAATGCCTCGTGACTGGGACCTCGCCTCCTTTAAATCATCCTATCTTATACGGCTTTACAAGAGGTTCAGTCTTCACCTTCAATTTTGTGTTCATCTCCGGCGACACAAAATATACAGTACTCTCACTATCAATCATGAGGGCGCATAACATCCCTCCAGACATGCACTTAGTGCAAAAATGTTATGCACTAGTCATATATCTCCAATGTCTACCTTAGGTGTGGATAGGGCAGGATTGATAACTAAGAAGTTACCTAAGTGAGACTATATCATCCTCCTCTTCTGCTACTTCTTTTGTAATCTCTTCCTCAACTTCTAAATTTCTACATCAGATCCATATTTTATCAGATTCGTCGTAAGGGGTTTGTTCCTTCTACAAGTGGTAGAAAGGCGTGACACGCACAAGCTACGCCGTATCGAGAACTATGAACATGAAAATACCTTGCATTGCAAGAAAATACTGGATACAAACCCGGAAGACAGGCTTCGGCCTAGCACTCGAAGACTGGGTACTCCAAAACGCCCTTCCCTCCAAGAGAGAAAGCCTAAATGATCCAAAGATGCCTAAATGACTCTCCCCTACTCCCTTATATAGGCGGGAGTGGATGTACATATAATATTGTAGAGAAATACTGAATCTTGTATATATTTCTTCAATAATCAAATACAAAGTATGAATACATATATATAGGAGGGAGACAAAGAAAAGAATCTCTATACAAGATGTGGGACAAAAAATAAGACACTAAATGGGCCTTATCATGGGCCTTTACATGGTCTTTTCTAACACTCTCTCGCAAGCTGGAGCGTACAAGTCGTAGAACCCCTTCTTGGACAGGAACTGATAAAATAGGGTACTTGATAGGGCTTTAGTGAGAAGATCAGCAATTTGGTTAGTGTCTGGAACATGCTTCAATTCTAGCTACTTCATTTGAACTTTTTCCCTAATGAAGTGGCAGTCCACTTCAATGTGTTTCATTTTTTCGTGGAAGACTGGATTCTTGGCTATGTGTATAGCAGCTTGAATGTCACATAGTAAGATAGCTGGTGAGGGAAGTTTTACTCCTAGATCAGCGAGGAAACTTTCAAGCCATGTAAGCTTAGAGACAACGGATGTCATCGACCGGTATTCAGCTTCAGCTGATGATCGAGCAACCACAGCTTGTTTCTTACTGCGCCAGGCCACAAGGTGACCTCCAAAGTAGGTAAGAAAACCACTAGAAGACCGTCGATCGTCCAGGGAACCAGCATAATCTGCATCTAAATACGCAACCAATGTTGGAGTAGAAGATGTTTTATATATCAACCCTTGACCAGGGGTTGTTTTTAGATATCTCAGGATGCGCTCAACAGCCTGTAGATGAGATATCCGAGGAGAATGCATAAACCTGCTGACCACCCCAACTGCAAAGGATATGTCTGGTCTCGTGACTGTTAAGTAAATAAGCTTTCCAACGAGTCGTTGATAGTATTCTGGATTTGGAAGAAGATCTTCATCAGAAGCATGTACACACAGCTTGTGATTCACATCCATTGGGGTGTTAATCGGCTTGCATCCAGAGTAGCCAGCATCTTGAAGAAGGTCGAGACAATACTTCCGTTGAGAGAGGACAAGTCCATCAGGACGTCTTGCAATCTCCAGGAAGTATCGAAGGTTCCCCAGATCTTTTGTTTGAAAAAAAGAATTAAGATGTAGTTTGACCGCTTGTATTCCCTTTGAATCATCTCCTGTGATTAGGATGTCACCGACATATACCAAAAGAAGAATCATGCATGTAGGTCGATGTCGAGTGAACAGCGAGAAGTCTGCCGAGCTCCGGGTAAAGCCAACCTCCCGAACAGCCTTACTGAACTTATCAAACCATGCCCGGGGGGTTGTTTGAGACCATAAATGAACTTTTTAAGGTGACATACTCGGGACTGCCCCGTGGTCTCAAACCCGGGAGGTTGTTGCATGTATACTGTTTCTTGAAGGTCACCATTTAAAAAGG
This sequence comes from Dactylorhiza incarnata, assembly GCA_033032865.1. Taxonomy (NCBI): domain Eukaryota; kingdom Viridiplantae; phylum Streptophyta; class Magnoliopsida; order Asparagales; family Orchidaceae; genus Dactylorhiza; species Dactylorhiza incarnata. The sequence goes on along the minus strand of JAWHQI010000218.1, from coordinate 3,794,280 downwards.
CATTCTTGATATCCAGCTGATGGAGAGGCCATTGGCGATGCACAGCCACGGAGAGAAGCACACGAACTGTGTTAAGCTTGGCCACTGGAGAGAACGTTTCCTCATAGTCAAGACCTTGTTGTTGAGTAAAGCCATGAGCCACCAATCGGGCTTTAAGACGGTCAATTGTCCCATCAGGAGCATGCTTGAAGACAAAGACCCATTTGCAACCAACAGTATGCTGGCCTGGAGGGAGAGGAACCAGATCCCATGTCTGGTTAGCCCAGAGAGCTGTCATATCCTCATCCATGGCTGCCCGCCACCATGAATATTGGAGAGCCTCTTGCACAGAGTTAGGGATAGAAATAGACGATAAAGAAGTAGCCAAGGTGTACAACTGGGGGACAGGCGATGTAAAGATACATAGTTCGCCATGGGATGAGCGGTGGAGGTCGGTGCCGGATCAGCAGGGTCGCAGAGTGTCAAAGGTCAAAGCCGACTGCATTGGGGCGGCGGAGCGAGGAAGGTGACGAGTGTAGACACGGATAAGAGGAGGCTTGTTGGGAAATGGGGTCGGGACAGGAAGGAGAGATGGTGGAGAGGTAACTGGGATTACAGGTCTAGGTAAGATTTGTGGTGGAAGAGAGGGGGGGTGGGCGGAGTAGAAAGATTGATCTTCCCAGAAGGTAACATCAACCGAGACCGTCACCTTGCGAGTAGTAGAAGAGTAACAGACATATCCTTTCTGAGTACGGGAGTAACCGACGAACATGTGTTTGGCTGCCCGAGGTTCCAACTTGTCTGTGGACGGACCAAGTAAGTGAACGTAGCAAGTACACCCAAAGATGCGAGGGGTGAGAGAGAATGGTGGAGTAGAGGGGAAGAGGAGACTGAACGGAGTAGCATTTTGAAAGACGGAGGAAGGGAGACGGTTAATGAGGTAGCATGTCGTTGACAGCGCAAAGTTCCAATAAGCTTTAGGTACCTGCATTTGAATCATGAGGAAGCGAGCAACATCAAGAAGAAGTCTATTTTTACGTTCAGCCACGCCGTTTTGTTGGGGGGTATATAGGCACATGATGTTTGATGAATAATTCCAAATTCAGAGCAGAGGTTAGCAAACTCATGGCTAGTGCATTCGCGAGCGTTATCCGTTCGGAGAGTTTTGATTGGTTCGGAAAATTGTGTGCGAGTCTCAAGAACAAACGCCCGGAACACACGAGGAAGCTCGGAGCGATCACGAAGTAAGTATAGTCATGTCGTGCGATCAAGATCAGCACGAGTGGCAGAGGGACTGTCGGCAGCAACAGACGCAGTCGGACGAGAAGGAAGACCATGTTTGCGGTAGCAGGTCGCCTCGAGGTGTCCATCCCTACCACAGATGGAACACTTAGGACGTGGTCGGCCACCACGACCCCTTCCCCGAGAGCCTAAACGTCCTCCACGAGCAGGAGGAGGGAGAGGTAGTAATGGTGCAGACGATTGCTGAAGGAGGGTCGGTGAGGGAGGTCCAGTAGTATCAGGAGGCGGTGATACCTTTAGCAGCATGGAACACACGTCAAAGAGTGAGGGAATAGCAGCAGATGAGAGGATCTGAGCCTGAATGCTCTGAAGATGAGGCGGGACACAAGTCATCATCATAGCAATACAAGCTGCTTCCTTCTGCGCACGCTGGGCAACGAGAACCGTAGTAGAGGGTTGATGTCGGATCCAGGCTTCGGCCAGAGTCTTAGCCTGAGAAACAAATGAGGTCATGTCAGCAGCACCGCCGGTGTTAAGAGTCTGAAGATCTGTGATGATGTCATATAGGTGCTGGAGACTGTCCTTGCCAGAGTACAGGGAATGGAGCTCATCCCACGTCGCCTTGGCCGTCTCGTGATACATGGTCATTCTGTAAGGTCTGTCATCAAGGGAGTTGAGAAGCCGGGTCTGAACACGACCATCGTCACGAAGCCAGCCATCCGTCGGTGCAGTAGGCGGATCCTTAGTGAGATGGTGCAGAAGTCCCTTATACTGGAGTACCCTTCGGACAGAATGCACTCATTCAACAAAGTTTTTCTTCCCAGTAAGGGAGATGGTGGTGATCCTCAACTCATCACGCACCTCCGGAGCAGGAACCAAACGGACTGTAGAAGAGGACGCGGGCTGAGCTGAAGGATCAATCGAGGACACCGTGAGGCGAGCTGGCGAGACTGCAGGAAATGGCGAGACCGCAGGAAATGGCGAGACCGCAGGAAATGGCGAGACCGCAGGAAATGGCGAGACCGCAGGAAATGGCGAGACCGCAGGAAATGGCGGTCTGGAGGTGGTGCAAGCTGGCGAGACCACAGGAAATGGCAAGCTGGCGAGACCGCAGGAAATGGCGAGTTGGCGAGATCGCTGAATCTGGCGAGATCGCTGAGAGCGGTCGAGCTGTCGAGCTGAGCGGCCTGAAGGTGCGGGATTGTGTTGGTTTTTCCAAGGTGATCTCAAAGCAATCAAATAGTTAGTCTTACTGTCAATGCAATATGAGTCTATAGGGTCGCACATAAGAGTGTTGGAGAAGTTGGATGAAGGATTGTGTTGGTCTTACTCATATTGGATATGAGTGGAGGACCAATCCTGTAACTGATTGGAGTTACGTCGAATTGTACTCGATGTTGCGTCGAGATTGTCTCGATGTGGTGTACTCGACGTTGCATCGAGACTGTCTCGACGCAAGTCTTGTACTCGACGCTGCGTCGAAATTGTCTCGATGTGATATACTAGACGTTGCGTCGAGATTGTCTCTACGCAAGTCTTGAACTTTATGTTGCGTCGAATTGTCTCGACAGACAGATTATATTCGACGTTGCGCCGAGAATGTCTCGACGCAGTGTACTCGACGTTGCGTCGAGATGGTCTCAACGCAATTCTTGTACTCGATGTTGCGTCGAATTGTTTCGACAATACGTGTTTAACTCCAATTAACTCCCTAGTCTGCGGATAATATGTTTTATGCCTTGAGTATAAAACAGGAAGCGATTAGGTTTCCAAAATGATAATCCTTTTTGTAAAACCATCAGGGTCGAAGCGGAAGAGTTCCGCATAGGTCTCTACATTCCGCGAGAACGCTGTCATCGCCTCTCCCTGTCGTCGGATCTAGCAGTTCGTGGGAGACGCAGAGGACATTCTTCCTCCATCCCAGATCTTGCTCGACAAGAGTCGTGGGGTTCTCCTTCACTGTGTGCACTCCTATAGAGGTGCTAATCCATTTCAGTACTTGGAACTCAGAGTTTGGTCTTGGGATCAGATCTTGGAGCATCTTGGTTGAGTGTTGACTCAATCCATTTCAGGTATATTGTAATGCATTGCTTCTTCTTTTATTTCTTGATTCATGAAGTCGCAAGATCCGTAACTCTTTTGGGTTGTTCTTGTTTATTTTCGCTGCGCATATATGATATGATTTTCATTTATGAATGAAGTAGCAAAACCCAACAGTGGTATCAGAGATAGGTTCGCGATCTAGTGCGTGAAAATCGGAAATTTAGAAGCGTTTTAAATGTTTAGATTTCTTCCTGGAGCATCAATCTTGATGTATTTTTGCAAGGTTTCTGGTGGTGTGTTTTCAAAATTGGTCGGGGCTCTGCCCCGCACCCCGCAGGGGCGCTGCACCTTGACCCCACTCGCTGATCGGTCAGCGAGACCACCGCCAGGGGCGTTGCCCCTTGGAACCCCGCCAGGAACGCATGTGATTGCGTTGCGATTTTCATGTTTCAGAAATCGTTTCTCCTTTGCAGTAACCGTGTCCCTCGAATTGGTTTGTGAAACCAAGTGTCTTAGATTTTGAATCTGACATTGAGAGACGAGCTTGTCTACTGCATAAGTGAAGTTTTTGCCTGTGTCCAATGCATGTAAATCTGGAGGTTTAGAAGTGTTCTAAATGCTCAGATTTAGCCTTTTTTTATCAAAGTGTTGATAATTTTATTTTTGTGCACATCTGGGATGTATTTGATTTGTGAATGTTGTAATTTTATGTATGTGCACATTGATTGATTGTTAATCGATTATCATAAAATCCCTTATTAAATATTAAGTATATTGATGCCTTTCGATGGATGACACTCTTCCTGCCTCGATCGATGAAGTGTGGGTTTGCCAAAGCAAGGTGCATCAATCTATCTTGGTAAGGGTGCGAGCGGATAATTGTGATATCTCATTGTCGACATCGGGTCCAACTTAACTAGGTGACCTCAAAGGTTGAGTGCCTAGAGGCATAGGGTTGGCATGCACCATATGATGGATGCGAATAAAGAGTTATTCACTAACCATATAAGAGTTGCATAATTATGCAATTGGCAAGTGTTGTCTACCTAAATAACCGCATTATGAGAGGAACGCCAAAGCGGACTCATTGTGTTGGTGAAATACGGATCTTGTCCACTAAGAGAGTAGCTCGTTTAACCTCTCCGAATTGATATTAAGGGTTATCAATTTAAATAAAATAGTGGGAGTATTTAATAAAAGCCCTGATTAAATAAAATGTATTTTGAAATATAATACTAAAATTAATTTTGCATAAGTTTGTAGAACTTTCATGGCAAGTGGATCTAACTCCACCTTGTCCCTGAGAGCTATCCTTGAGAAGGACAAGCTCAATGGGACTAACTTCCTTGACTGGTATAAAAACCTGAGAATTGTCCTCAGGCAAGAGCGTAAGCTCTATATCTTAGAAGAGAATCCCCCCCAGTGCCGACCGGGAATACGTCCCGTGCCGACAAAGATGTTTTAATTATAAGAAGTATCAAGATGAATCCATAGATGTCCAATGCCTCATGCTCGCTACCATGAACTCTGAGCTTCAGAAGCAACATGAGACCATGTGTGGCTTTGAGATTATCGAGCACCTGAAGAAAATGTTCCAAGGGCAGGCTCGACAAGAGAGGTTCGACATCACTAAGGCTTTATTTCAGTGTAAAATGGGAGCTAGAGACTCAATGGGAACTAATGTACTCAAAATGATTGGGTACATTGAGAATCTTCAGAGACTGGGGTTTCCTTTAAGCCAAGAGTTGGTAACTGACTTGATCCTGCAATCGTTGCCGGACAGTTACGAGCAGTTTGTCTTGAACTATAATATGAATGAGATAGATAAGACACTGCCCGAGCTCCTAGGCATGTTAAGAACTGCCGAGAACAACATGAAGAAGACCAAGTCTGTTAGCCCCATATTGATGGTGCATAAAAGCAAGGTCAAGGCCAAGGGATTCAGGAAGACTAAGGTGGTACATAAGTCTTGCCTTGATCCCAAGTCTTCTACACTGAAAAAAAAAGTATTAGCTAAAGAAGGAAATTGTCACCACTGCGGTAAGGCGGGGCATTGGAGGAGGAATTCTCCCCTCTACATCGAGGATCTAAAGAAGAAGGGAAGTGTGACTTCCACTTCAGGTATTTTTGTTATAGAAATTAACATGTTTGCTCCTTCATCTTGGGTATTGGATACCGGATATGGTTCTCACATTTGTACGAATGTGTAGGAGATGACAAGGAGAAGACTGTTGGGTAAAGGAGAGGTGGACCTGCGCGTTGGAAATGGAGCAAAAGTTACTGTCGTTGTCGTAGGAGTGTACCGTCTTTTCTTGCCCAATGGCTTATTTTAGAACTTGATAATTGTTATTTTATTCCTTCTATAACTAGAAACATCATTTCAATTTCATGTTTGGACATGATTAGTTTTTTCTTTTATAATTAAGAACAATTGTTGTTCTATCTATAATAATGATGTTTGTTATGGCGTTGCTCAAATGTTTAACGGTTTGTATGTTTTGAACATAAATCATCCAATCTATAACATAGAAAATACCAAACAACTAAAAACTAACGACTCTAATCCTATATATCTCTGGCACTGTCGTCTAGGTCATATAAATGAGAAACGCATATCCAAGCTCCATAAAGATGGATTATTGGACTCATTTGATTATAAATCATTTGAGAGATGCGAGTCATGTTTATTAGGCAAGATAACAAAAACCCCTTTCACTAATTGTAGTGAGAGGGCTGATGATCTCTTGGGTATAATACATAGTGATGTATGCGGACCCATGAGTTCTATGGCTAGAGGTAGGTACTACTACTTCGTTACATTTACTGATGATTTCAGTAGATACGGATGTATATATCTTATGAAGTATAAATCTGAAACCTTTGAAAAGTTCAAAGAGTTTAAGAATGAAATAGAGAACCAACTGGGAAAAAGGATTAAGGCACTCTGATCTGATCGAGGTGGCGAATACCTGAGTCATGAGTTTCGTGATCATCTAAGAGAGTGTGGTATTATATCACAACTCACTCCAGCTAGAACACCACAGCACAATGGTGTTTCTGAGAGGAGGAATCGTACCTTGTTAGACATGGTGCGATCGATGATGAGTCATGCAGATCTGCCCGTTTTCTTTTGTGGATTTGCTCTAGAGACTGCTGCTTTCACCTTAAATCGTGCTCCAACAAAAACGGTTATAAAGACACCATATGAGATATGGACTGGGAAGCATCCTAGTATGTCTTTCAATAAAATTTGGGGTTGTGAGGCATACGTACGACGTCAAATGTCTGACAAACTGGAACCTAAATTGGATAAATGTTATCTAGTGGGGTATCCTAGGGAGACCAAAGGATATTACTTCTACCTGTCATCTGAGGGCAAAGTGTTTGTCGCAAGACCTGACGTCTTTTTAGAGAAAGAGTTCTTATCCGGAAAGACTGCAAAGGTAGAACTTGAAGAAGTTCAGGAACCACAAACTAAAAATGAACCTGAATTGGAATCTGAGCAAGGACTACAAGCAGTTGTAGCTGGAGAGCCTGCTCAAGAAACACAAGTCCTACGTAGATCTGGTAGACCAAGATTTGAGCCTGAGATATGAATTTCTCGTGTCTCAAATAGGTAATGTGTTGCTTATGGATCATGATGATGAGCCTGCAATATACCAAGAAGCTATGAATGGACCGGACTCCGAGAAGTGGCTAGACGCCATGAAATCTGAAATGGACTCTATGTATGCAAACCAAGTTTGGACCTTGGTGGAACCACCTAAAGGGGTACGACTCATAGGGTGCAAGTGGGTCTTCAAGAAGAAGACCGACATGGATGGGAATGTACAGACATTCAAAGGGCGATTAGTGGCTAAAGGTTTCAAGCAAATTCATGGTGTTGACTATGATGAGACCTTTTCCCTTGTCGCTATGGTTAAGTCCATCAGAATTTTGTTTGCTATTGCTGCGTATTATGACTACGAGATCTGGCAAATGGATGTCAAAACGGCTTTCCTAAATGGAAACTTCCTTGAGGAAGTGTATATGACACAACCCGAGGGTTTTGAATCTCCAAATGAAGCCACTAAAATATGCAAGTTGAATCGATCCATTTATGAATTGAAACAAGCTTCTCGAAGTTGGAATCTTCGTTTTGATGGGAAAATCAAAGAGTTTGGTTTCATTAAAAACGAAGATGAGCCTTGTGTTTACAAGAGAATTAGTGGGAGCATAGTTGTCTTCCTGATACTGTATGTAGATGACATACTGTTGATCGGGAATGACATTCCAACCCTACAAGTTGTTAAGAACAACCTAGGGAACTGCTTTTCTATAAAAGACTTGGGCGAAGCGACTTATATACTTGGTGTTAAGATCTATAGAGATAGATCGAAGAAGTTGTTGGGTTTGACCCAAAGTACATATATTGGCAATGTGCTGAAACGGTTCAGCATGCTTGAGTCTAAGAAGGGATACTTGCACATGTCTCATGGTGAGTCTCTCTAAGGACAAGTGTCCTAAATCTTTGGAAGATAAGGATCGCATGAGATTGATTCCATATGCCTCGGCAATTGGATCAATCATGAATGCAATGTTATGTACTCGACACGATGTCTCCTATGCTTTGAGCATGACAAGCAGATATCAGTCTGATCCCGGTGATAGTCACTGGACAGCCGTCAAGAATATCAGTCCTTCACTTGACCCGTAGCGCCTTTCCGTTGATATAAAGATCAAGTTGCGCCTTCACCAACAATCCGGGCTTTTGGTGCAGTTGGTTGCGCTGGGTCCTCTCATTGTGTTTATACTAATTCACCCTTGAATGCTTGTTTCGTTAACTGAATTTAGATATGGAATCCCTAAACAGACTTGTTTTTAGTTTGAGGTTCACGCGATTGGAATAACAGCGAGTTGTGAATGTAAATGATGATATTTGGATAACTGGAAGACAAGTTAATGAATGATGATTACTTGAATATTCAATTAGATTAATTTTGTCTCGGTTGGTGAATAATTGGAAGACTAATAGTTCTTTTTAACTATGAGCATTAATTATTATAATGACAAATGCTAATATTCTTGCTGACAACTAGGTGAATTGTGCTTAATATAAAATATTCGGCTCGTACACATGGTTACTTAGAAGATATTCGTGTCTTAGAAATGACGTAAGCTAAAGGAATACTGGATATCCTAGAAAATGTTGTATAGCAATCTTATTACTCGTAAATACTTGAATCTGCAAGCTTCAAAACTCTCTATCGAGTTCTCTGAGTCATCGAATCTTGTTTCTTATGCCTGTCTGGTTCCAAGACTTGGTTAAATAACGTTCTATAACTTGATTCCTCCCGTTTCACGTTTGTAAATATACTCTTGTATATCTGAATCAGTATCTCGGTTACATGTCTTGATATGCTAGAATCCACGAAATTCTGCGTTAAGTCGTTAATAACGTAAGTTAACATTAAAAGCAAGGGTTTAACTGACGCAACTCCTTGACTTGGGTTCCCTCTTGAATCCCTAATGGGAACAAAGGACCGGTCATAGCGAGCATAAATTTCTGAATCTCCTGAATCCGTACTTGAATCTGTCTGAATCATGAATCCTGCACGTCAAACAAAAACACATACACTTTCACTTGTTACAATTTATGTTATTACATGAATCACTTAGGTCCTGAGTGTCATAAGCAAAACTTGAAAAATAGGGTTTAGGTGGTGCATCGTCTTGTTTGCATGGTCACGGTAAGCAGGAAATACTCTTATTCTAGTAAGACTTACACTTGGACTTGAGTGTGAACCATGCACACACACTATAAACACCTACGCATTTCAACGATTACAGCTTATGTCGTTGCACGAATGTTTATGCTATACTCCAGAGTAGGCTAATATTTCCAGATAATTCTGCTTGTTTCAGTTACTTGCCTGTTTCACTGGCTTGCTTCGAGGTTAATTGGTACCTTAGAATTTCTAATTTCTTCTGTACGTACCTAAATTTATAGCTTGTTTACTGTTGATTTTCAATGTTCTGGGGCTTTTCCTTCTTGTTTTGGAATTTGCCTTAGTGTTCGTGTCTGCGCCGCCTGCTCTCTGAGGCCGATCTGCGTCAAGCTTCAGGTTTTGTGTTTATGTTTCATTTCTTTTACTGTCTGATATTTCTGTTATGTAGTAATTACGATCAGTCATTTTCTCTTGTTTCATGGACAACTGCTAGACTAAATATTATATGTACTAGAATTTGACATGTTTTGCATGTTCATTCATCTGAGATGATCATTGCATCAAATTCTTTTCACTGATAACTTGAGAGCTTCCGCATAAAAACAATTGTTTTCCTTCAAATTAACTATTTTCAAACTTATATTCAGCTTCTCTGCTTCCGCCTTAGCAGGCATGGTTTTCTTTTCGCTCATGCCTGTGGCATCACGGCCCGCCCCGAAGCGCACTCTGACTCTTGTCGAGACGGGTCGTGACAGTTGGTATCAGAGCTAGGTTAGCCTCTAAAGATAAAGTATTTTACAATTATCAAATATTTTGAATCTTATTTTATAAATATTTATGCATGCATCATTTCTTCACGCACCTTGTCATTATGTGTTGTTCGCGGCTGAAACACGCACACACTCACTCATAAGCATGAGTAGTAAGCACACGAATGTTAAGGGAGTATGGGCAAACTTAACATTTTTGTGCATATGAATTTCCACTAGGATATACACCGCTTACGAATATTAAATGGTTATGGGCAGTTTAATATTTTCAAGTGCGTTGGCATTAGAGTCTTAATATGCATGACATGTTAAGTGATATGGGCGTTTAACATGGCATGTGTATTCATTCATTGCATTCATATCATAAATCATTGCACAAGTGTGAAGCCAAGAACAACAATAATAATTGCACACGCATGGTTTTTCTACTTGCTTGACATCGCACATGATATTAATTTTGCACTTGCATGATCATTAACTAGAGTTGTCCAATGAAAATGTTGTAATTATTACATAATTTATGTACCTGGCAGTAGGAAATGTGTTAGAATCTCTAGTTTCAAATCTCCGATATTCGTATTCAATCTTCCTGTTCTGCTCGACTATCAGTCTCATCTGATTCTCCAGTATCCCCTTCTAGTTAGCTCCTGGGCGTCAGCATCGCAAAAACGTTGCCCCTTCGTGCAAAGATTCTTCGCTCCCGACTTCTTGAGTCTTATCTCTCAATTCCGAGCTAAGTGAAGCAATTTCCGTGTTCCCTGAATCCAATCCTTCGTATCTGGTCATACCCGCTAAGATCGTATAGTATCAAATGCGCAAGTTTCAAAAAAAATCATCCTTATGATAACTGTGTTTTTACTGCATGAAAAGTCTGAATAATTCTCCTAGAATTAGAATCTGATATGCGAAGCATGTATCCGCAAATTTCTCTTTTGATCTTGGTAAGTCTCAGCGTTTGTTTTCCTTTCTGTTTCAGCATATTCATAGTTAACTTCCATGTCTTAAACTGCAAATCTTGTTTGGATTAAATGACATCTGAATCTTCGCCATGAGAGCCCCCATTCAGAGAATTCTCAGAAAGTTTCGGGACGAAACTTCTTAAGTAGGGGAGATTGTAACAACCCTAAAATAATACAAATAATATAACATTTATTTTAGAAGCCTTGCAGGCTATCCGCAGCCCAAGCCCCAGCCCCCTTGATTTAATAACCCGCAAGCTCCCCCCCCCCCCCCGATTTAATCCCATATCCGTTCGGCTAGGGCTCCCGCAGCCCTGTCTCGCGCGCGCCCCCGTCTCCCGTTCGATGCTCCCGCGTGCACCTTCCGTCTCCCTGCTCGCCGGCGTCTCCTCCTCCAGTCGTGGTCGTCGCCTCTTGCGCATCTTTCCTGTTAGCAGCCTTCCTCATGCGCCTCCTCCTGCTCGTGGCCGACGGCTGCTCTTCCTCTGGCCGATCTCCTGCAGTCGGCAGCACCCTCCCCCTCTTGTCATGGCTGTCATCGCCTCCTCCTCTTCCTCAGCTAGGGCAGCAGTTTTCCCCTCCTCCTTCAAGGGATCGGCAACAGAAGCTCCTCCCTCTTCTTTCTCCTTCAAGGGGCCGGCCGGGAGCCTCTTCTTCCTTGTCGGCAACGCTCCTTTCCCCCCTCCAGCAGCCGGGATAGACCTCATGCAGTCGGCAGACCTTCCTCCCAGGGATGGAAGTCGTAGTTTCCTCCTCTTCTTCCTCGTCTGGACGGGGTTTTGCGAGATGGACATCTAGGGTTCCCCTTCCCTCTCTTCCTTGGGCTCGGATTCGACTTCCTTGGGTAAGAATCTCTATCCTTCCCCCTTTATTCAGATTTCTCCTAGATTATTTTGGCAAATTTTGTGATTGTAGCTGCGTTTAATTTCCATTTCAGATTTTGTGCACTTCCTAATCACCAAATCCTTAAGTATTCGTGCTCCCCGGCGTCATTCGTCGCCCTAATTGGCGGGAACTCGCGAAGCCCTCTCCGATTTAGGGTTTCCGTAACCTAAGCGCCGCCAAGTCTCCGTCTCCGCGTGGAATCTCTTCTCCTCTCTCATTTGAGGGAGGTAATTTCATAAACCCTCTTTGTTTATTTTCCGCGTCGTAGAATGCTTGTGTTAGCGTAGTGAATTTTACTATCGCTTTCGTTGTTCTTAAGCAGGTTTGAAATAGGATTTCTGTTCTTGCTTGCGTCGCTTAGCCGCCCCCATCAGCTTCAGCTTATTTAAGGCAAGTAGAGATCATCCTCTCTTGCAAACATTGAACTTAATGTCTTGTCTGTTCTTGTGTGTTGGGTCCAGCGTTCCTTCACTTGACCCGTGGCGCCTTTCCGTTGATATAAAGATCAAGTTGCGCCTTCACCAACAGTCCGGGCTTTTGGTGCAGTTGGTTGCGCTGGGTCCTCTCAATTGGTATCAAAGCAGGTTGCGGGTTCGAGACCGGGGGGCGCTGATAATTCCTGAAATTCTCTCTACCTGTGTGGGTCCTGGCGGGTCAGGCGGTCGGAGCCATGTGTCAAGCCACCTCTGAGCTTGCGGGCCATGTGGAGCACCTCTGAGCTTGCGGGTCGTGCTGGATGCTGGGGGGGGGGGGGGATTGTTGGGTCCAGCGTTCCTTCACTTGACCCGTAGCGCCTTTCCGTTGATATAAAGATCAAGTTGCGCCTTCACCAACAATCCGGGCTTTTGGTGCAGTTGGTTGCGCTGGGTCCTCTCATTGTGTTTATACTAATTCACCCTTGAATGCTTGTTTCGTTAACTGAATTTAGATATGGAATCCCTAAACAGACTTGTTTTTAGTTTGAGGTTCACGCGATTGGAATAACAGCGAGTTGTGAATGTAAATGATGATATTTGGATAACTGGAAGACAAGTTAATGAATGATGATTACTTGAATATTCAATTAGATTAATTTTGTCTCGGTTGGTGAATAATTGGAAGACTAATAGTTCTTTTTAACTATGAGCATTAATTATTATAATGACAAATGCTAATATTCTTGCTGACAACTAGGTGAATTGTGCTTAATATAAAATATTCGGCTCGTACACATGGTTACTTAGAAGATATTTGTGTCTTGGAAATGACGTAAGCTAAAGGAATACTGGATATCCTAGAAAATGTTGTATAGCAATCTTATTACTCGTAAATACTTGAATCCGCAAGCTTCAAAACTCTCTATCGAGTTCTCTGAGTTATCGAATCTTGTTTCTTATGTCTGTCTGGTTACAAGACTTGGTTAAATAACGTTCTATAACTTGATTCCTCCCGTTTCACGTTTGTAAAATATACTCTTGTATATCTGAATCAGTATCTCGGTTACATGTCTTGATATGATAGAATCCACGAAATCCTGCGTTAAGTCGTTAATAACGTAAGTTAATATTGAAAGCTAGGGTTTAACTGACGCAACTCCTTGACTTGGGTTCCCTCTTGAATCCCTAATGGGAACAAAGGACCGGTCATAGCGAGCATAAATTTCTGAATCTCCTGAATCCGTACTTGAATCTGTCTGAATCATGAATCTTGCGCGTCAAACAAAAACACCTACACTTTCACTTGTTACAATTTATGTTATTACATGAATCACTTAGGTCCTGAGTGTCATAAGAAAAACTTGAAAACTAGGGTTTAGGTGGTGCATCGTCTTGTTTGCATGGTCACGGTAAGCAGGAAATACTCTTATTCTAGTAAGACTTACACTTGGACTTGAGTGTGAACCATGCACACCCACTATAAACACCTACGCATTTCAACGATTACAGTTTATGTCGTTGCACGAATGTTTATGCTATACTCCAGAGTAGGCTAATATTTCCAGATAATTCTACTTGTTTCAGTTACTTGCCTGTTTCACTGGCTTGTTTCGAGGTTAATTGGTACCTTAGAATTTCTAATTTCTTCTGCACGTACCTAAATTTATAGCTTGTTTACAGTTGATTTTCAATGTTCTGAGGCTTTTCCTTCTTATTTTGGAATTTGCCTTAGTGTTCGTGCATGCGCCGCCTGCTCTCAGAGGTCGATCTGCGTCAAGCTTCAGGTTTTGTGTTTATGTTTCATTTCTTTTACTGTCGGATATTTCTGTTATGTAGTAATTACGATCAGTCATTTTCTCTTGTTTCATGGACAACTGCTAGACTAAATATTATATGTACTAGAATTTGACATATTTTGCATGTTCATTCATCTGAGATGATCATTGCATCAAATTCTTTTCACTGATAACTTGAAAGCTTCCGCATAAAAACAATTGTTTTCCTTCAAATTAACTATTTTCAAACTTATATTCAGCTTCTCTGCTTCCGCCTTAGCAGGCATGGTTTTCTTTCCGCCCATGCCTGTGACATCACGGCCCGCCCCGAAGCGCACTCTGACTCTTGTCGAGACGGGTCGTGACAGGAACCTGGATCTCATCAGCGCTCCAAGCACATACTTCGGCGGTTCCATCTTATTCGATAGATTATCGATCGAGGAGATGTGAGCATATGCAGAGTACCGACTGAAGAGAATATTGCGGATCCACTAACGAAGCCTCTTGCACAGAGAAAGCATGATGGTCATACTAGATCAATGGGTATTAGATACCTGAATGATCGTCTCTAGTGGGAGTCTTGTGGATTATATTTATGTCGGTTGTTATTCATGTGATGAATAGAGTATTTCATTTTACATTTATGGCAAGTTCTTTTATTATGTCAACTGTTTCTATAGGATAGAATAATTAGCACAATAAATGCCCTTAGAATATTCGCTTCCAAAGGAATTTAAGTGCGTGACTTGAATGTGAGGGTCTATGTTTATTAAAAGCTTCATTCTTAAATAATCTCTGGTCTATGCATCATCAAAGAAGTTAAGGGCAATAATGGTATAATTAGACTAGCATGTGCGTTGACTGATGACCGATTCTCACAGGTCATGATATTGTGATATCAAGTCATCACATGGGTACTTGTTAGTGAACAAGTTGTACTGGTCAGAACCACCATGAGACTACTTTGTGGATTGTTATATGAATGTGTCACAAGTAGGTCTCATTTGGCAATGGTATTTTTGGTTCTTTGACCTGAAGTCACAGCATTCATCAAGTGAGGAAGAGCGTACTTTGATGCCATCAAAAGTCTTCCTTGAAGAAGGTTGATGATAACGGTGGTTATTGGGTATGTATGATTCATTTGGATGTTTGTGTGTGGATAGATATGGGATTTGTCCTCCTATATGACAGGAGTTACATCCAAGGGCCCCTTGATGGAATGAGACTGAGAAATGCATGAACATGCTTGGTTGAGTCAATATGGGATATTGAGCTCACCAATTTCAGACAATCTATTCTAGATCAGGAAACTAGGATTGCATAATTATGAGGGTGACACGGTCCATGCCTCTAATTCTATCCAGATGTATTGGACAAAGGGACGTGACAGCACTGGTACATTGGTCAAGACAGGCTTATTGAGTTATGAACTCTTATTGTTTGGGTAGCAATGATGTATTGCTAGATGTCGCTCATTGTTTGTGAGACTTTTGTTGATACATTGTGATCAAGTGTGAGACTGTTGGTTTTTCCAAGGTGATCTCAAAGCAATTAAATAGTTAGTTTTACTGTCAACGCAATATGAGCATATATGGTCGCACATAAGAGTGTTGGAGAAGTTGGATGAAGGAATGTGTTGGTCTTACTCATATTGGATATGAGTGGAGAACCAATCCTGTAACTGATTGGAGTTGCGTCGAATTGTACTCGACGCTGCGTCGAGATTGTCTCGTCGTGGTGTACTCAACGTTGCGTCGAGATTGTCTCGACGCAAGTCTTGTACTTGACGCTGCGTCGAGATTGTCTCGACGTGATGTACTCGACGTTGCATCGAGATTGTCTCGATGCAAGTCTTGGACTTTATGTTGCGTCGAATTGTCTCGACAGACAGGTTATATTCGACGTTGCGTCGAGAATGTCTCGACGCAGTGTACTCGACGTTGCGTCGAGATGGTCTCGACGTAATTCTTGTACTCGACGTTGCGTCGAATTGTTTCGACAATACGTGTTTAACTCCAATTAACTCTCTGGTCAGCGGATAATGTGTTTTATGCCTTGAGTAAAACAGGAAGCGATTAGGTTTCCAAAATGATAATCCTTTTTGTAAAACCATCAGGGCCGAAGCGGAAGAGTTCCGCATAGGTCTCGACATTTCGCGAGATCGCTGCCACCGCCTCTCCCTGTCGTCGGATCTAGCAGTTCGTGGGAGACGCAGAGGGCATTCTTCCTCCATCCCAGATCTTGCTCGACAAGAGTCGTGGGGTTCTCCTTCACTGTGTGCACTCCTATAGAGGTGCTGATCCATTTCAGTACTTGGAACTCAGAGTTTGGTCTTGGGATCAGATCTTGGAGCATCTTGGTTGCGTGTTGACTCAATCCATTTCAGGTCTATAGCAATGTGTTGCTTCTTCTTTTATTTTTTGATTCATGAAGTCGCAAGATCCGTAACTCTTTTGGGTTGTTCTTGTTTACTTCCGCTGCGCATATATGATATGATGTTCATTTATGAATGAAGTAGCAAAACCCAACAGACTGGCAGTCAGGCGAGATCGCAGAAAGCTGGAGAGAGATCGCGGCGAGCAGCAGGAGACAGCGAGCTGGAGAGGTCGCGGCGAGCAGCAGGAGACAGCGAGCTGGAGAGGTCGCGGCGAGCAGCGCAGCACGAGCAGAAGGAGATAGCGGCGAACAGAGGGAGACAGCGCGGGATCGCGCTAGCAGCAGCAGCAAGGAGACCGCTGGGAGAGGAGGCCGCTGTCAAGGAGAGACCGCGCGAGCATACAAGAGATCGCAGAAAGAGAGATCGCAGAAGGAGAGATGAGCAATCAGGAAGAGTGGGGCCCACGTGTCAGAAGGGAGGAGGCTATAAGAGAGTCGAGGAGCAGACCAAACGGTACAGAGAGAGGAACAACAGAGAACGCAGGAGGAGGTGCGGTCACTGAAAAAGGAGACCGCCTGTTGACTAAGCTCGCAGGGGGGGCTGGCGGTCAAAGAAATGGGAGATCGCAGGTTCGGACCAATTCCTCTGATACCATGTAGAGAAATACTGAACCTTGTATGTATTTCTTCAATAATCAAATACAGAGTATGAATACATATATATAGGAGGGAGACAAAGAAAAGAATCGCTATACAAGATGTGGGACTAAAAAATAAGACACTAAATGGGCCTTATCATGGGCTTTTAAATGGTTTTTTCTAACAAATATGATAATGCCACTAAGGCTACATAGACTATCAAGGGGTCGCGTGGAGGTCGTCTTCGTATCAACACCCCTCCTGAAAAATCAGTCATGTCCTCAATGTCGACATCTGTAGGGGTCGTCAGCGATCATCAAAGGATCCAAGTACCGAAGTCAGGACCCTCGTTTTTTAATCCAAGCAGCATGCACAGGTCTTTGAAAGGGAAGATGTGGGTGGGCGAGTACAGCTGCCGGCATCGAAAGAAAAGCCCCTTGTGGCGAAGCTTGAGTCAGGTGAGATAATTGTTGGGATCATCGGGGTGTCGGTGGAGGCGGGTCTGGCGGAGGCGGGCCTAGCAGTGGGGGCCTGGGTTGGGGCCGATGATCCAAGCAGGGAAGAGGGGTCGGAGATTTCGGCGATGACAATGGAAGTGGCAACGGCTGATGGGGTGGTCGGGACGAGGAGGATAGCTGGGTTGTGTAGATTTCCTCGTCGAGGCTACGAACTTGCTCCATGGCGCGGGAAAGAGTAGTCGAATTGTGGACCCGACAGCGTGCCAGGAGGTGGGGTTGCAGACAACCAAGAAAGTACCTCAAGTAATGGTTGGTGGATATTTCGAGTGCGTGCGTGGTTAACTCGATAAACTCGTCGATGTAGGTGGCCACGGAGTCAAACTGGAGCATGGATCTAAGGCGCTCATAGGCATTACCCATCTGGAGGGATTCATAATGGCGAAGGAGTTCCTCCTTCAGTGTGGACCAAGAGAGGTCAGACCAGCTGGTGCGTACAATGCACCCAATGGAGCGTCGGACCCTCCATATGGATAGTGGTCAGGGGAACCTTCTAGTTGGCAGGGTTGGACTAAAGGTCGAAGAACTGTTCGGCGGGGGCGATCCAATCAAGGTGGTCGGCGTCGTCAAACATGGGAATCTCGATCCGACAGAGATGGGTCAAGTGGACGTCTGTAACGTGGTGGAGAAACCCCATGTAGTCAAGGAAGGGCCGACGGGGTTGTGGCGGTAGTTGCGGGGGATCCGGTGGGCGGTTTACCACTGAAGGAGGAGAGTGGGATCCTCAAGCTGAGCGTCGAGTTGATCCAAATGATGGGAGTCAGCGGAGGCAGAGGCGTAGGTGTCGTTGTCGGTGTGAAGGGACATTGAGCGTGTCAAGGGCATAGAACGGCGGAGCCGAAGGGAGACAGTGGGCTACTGGGCTGAACGGGGTGCGTTGGTGGGAGGGGAAGGTATGACCGGGACCGGTGGGCGACGATGAAGTGCATGACTTGCGTCGAGGCCGCTGAAACAGCAGGCACTGGGTGGGGTGCTGCTATACCTAGGTTGGACACAGTAGATGCGGAAGGCGGTGTTGGGAGACACACAAGAGGAGACTGGACGTATCTAGGTCGTCTTCCTAGGAGACACGCATGTGTGGCATGATCGGCACTCGACAGAGGTGTCGATCGCGTCGAGCAAAACCGGCGCGGGTGTCGTTGCGAGAAGATTGGCGTTGGAGCGGAGACGAGTAGTTGAAGACATGGATTCGGTGGAGCTGCGGAAACCAACAGACGTGGTGAAAGTGTTGGCTTATGGTTCACGAAGAAACCCTAAGTAAGGCAGGTCGGACAATTGATACGCACAAGCTACGTCGTATAGAGAACTATGAACACGATTGGAAACTTGCATTACATGAAAATATTGGATACTATTGAAGATTATTAGTTTTATATTAATATGTTGGTTTATTGGAGTCTTGAGGAGTTGAGTTTTGTCTTACATCTTGTGTCAGTTTTTGTGAGTCGTTTGTAATGCTATAAAATACCCCCTATGTGGATGAATGAAATCACCAAAAATATTTTCTTTTCTAAATTTTGACATGGTATCAGAGCTAGGTTTCTCGATTCTGCTCCCGTCAGCCTTAGGGCTTCGGTGTGTCGTTCCTTCACGGTTTCCGCTACCGTCCACATCTCGACATGGCCTCGGCGAGTCTTATGACGATTCCATCTCTCGTCTGCTCTCGCGTACTACTTCGACGGAACCAATCAACGATCTCTATTTCTACTACTCATGAGCTCGTCGTTCTTCCGTTGTTTTGGCATTGACGTTGGTCCTGTCTAAAGCTTCTTTCAGATCGATGAAGATTCGATGATCTCTTGTTCTCATCTCCGCGTCTTGCTGCTAATGGCCGATATTCCTTCATCTCTTCAATCCATTATACTTGTTAACGAGCACGCCTAGAGCCTATCGAAGCATCTTTCAGCCTGAACCCGTCGACTCTGTGCGACTTCCCGTTCGCGCAGGAAGATCCCTATCGTACTGTTGCTTCTGTGCTCGTCGACGCTTTTCCATCATCCTCCTTTGTTGCTCCGCTTCCATCGACGATTCTGCTCCCGTAAGCCTTAGGGCTTCGGTGTATCGTTCCTTCACGGTTTCCGCTCCCGTCCAGATCTCGACATGGCCTCGGCGAGTCTTGTGACGATTCCATCTCTCGTCTGCTCTCGCCTACGTTATCAAGGCGCGCGCCTGAGGCATCGGGCGCACCAGGCGCACCGGCCAGCGCCTCTGCAAGGCAGAGGCGGGCGAGGTACCTCAGGCGCGCCTCAGGCGCGCCCAGGCGCGCCTAGGCGCGCGCCTTACCAACTCCCAGGCGCGCCTGGGCTTTTCAAGCTGTTTTCTTCAACCTATTTTTTTGGGAGGGGGCAATAACATGATCTCAGACGCACCAGAGGCACACCTAGGCGCACTTGGGCATCCAATTCACCGATTTTTAGTGAATTGAGTGTCAAATTCACTAAAAATCAGCGAATTGGGCATCCAATTCGCTGTTTTCAGTGAATTTAGCACTCAATTCCCTGAAAATCAGTGAATTGTGCACTCAATTCCCTGAAAATCAGTGAATTTGGTGCCCAATTCGCTGATTTTCAATGAATTTGGCACCCAATTCATTTTTGCGCCTCACGTGCCTCAGGCGCGCGCCTGCGCCTTGCGCCTTGCGCCTAGGCTCCAGGACCCCTTTGCGCCTTTGATAACTTAGGCTCTCGCGTACTACTTCGACGGAACCAATCGACGATCTCTATTTCTGCTACTCATGAGCCCGTCGTTCTTCCGTTGTTTTGGCATTGACGTTGGTCCTGTCTAAAGCTTCTTTCGGATCGATGAAGATTCGATGATCTCTTGTTCTCGTCTCCGCGTCTTGCTGCTCATGGCCGCTATTCCTTCATCTCTTCAGTCCATTATACTCGTCAACGATCACGCCTAGAGCCTATCGAAGCATCTTTCAGCCTGATCCCGTCGACTACGTGCAACTTCCCGTTCGCGCAGGAAGATCCCTATCGTACTGTTGCTTCTGTGCTCGTCGACGCTTTTCCATCATCCTCCTTTGTTGCTCCGCTTCCATCGACGATTCTGTTGCGTCTTCCGATGGCCATTATTGATTCAGTCTGCTCCAGCTTCCCTCTGTCAACGACGAAGATCCTGTTGATCCCTTCAATTCTATGTTTGATCCCTGAGGTCTTCTGCTCTCCCTCAGATCCAGTGTTCGCCTCCATGCGAGAGCTGGTCGACTGATCTGCGTTGCTCCTCCATCGACGACTTCGACAGCATCGTCGATGTTTCCCGTTGATGCCTCGTTGATCCCATCTTCTGTCTTCTATCAACGGTCCAGTGAAGGTCATGTCAGTGCTTCTATGTCGTTTGTGCATGAAGGATCTGTCTACTCATCCTACTTGGAGGTTCCTCTGTCAGTGCTTCTTTGCTCGTCTGCGCACTGCGCTCCTTGCCGACAACCATACCAGTTGCTTCTCTCATCATGGACAACATGAAGGACTTCTGCTCTCACCATCGTTGTTGCCATTCATATTTTCCGACGATTCCAGCTGGTTCCTGTTGTCGCACCCCTTCTAGTGTGGCAACATCTCGTCAATGCTAAAGACTTGTGGGTTTATGGTTTATTGTCGTTTTTTGTCTTTTTTAATTGCTCGTCGACGCTTTTCCATCATCCTCCTTTCTTGCTCCGCTTCCATCGACGATTCTGCTGCGTCTTCCGATGGCCATCATTGATTCAGTCTGCTCCAGCTTCCCTCTGTCAACGACGAAGATCCTCTTGATCCCTTCAATTATATGTTTGATCCCTGAGGTCTTCTGCTTTCCCTCAGATCCAGTGTTCGCCTCCATGCGAGAGTTGGTCGACTGATCTGCGTTGCTCCTCCATCGACGACTTCGACGGCATCGTCAATGTTTCCTGTTGATGCCTCGTTGATCCCATCTTATGTCTTCTATCAACGGTCCAGTGAAGGTCATGTCAGTGCTTCTATGTCGTTTGTGCATGAAGGATCTATCTACTCATCCTACTTGGAGGTTCCTCTGCCAGTGCTTCTCTGCTTGTCAGCGCACTGCGCTCCTTGCCGACAACCATACCAGTTGCTTCTCTCATCATGGACAACATGAAGGACTTCTGCTCTCACCATCGTTGTTGCCATTCATATTTTCCGACGATTCCAGCTGGTTCCTATTGACGCACCCCTTCTAGTGTGGCAATATCTCGTCAATGCTAAAGACTTGTGGGTTTATGGTTTATTGTCGTTTTTTGTCTTTTTTAATTGTCTTGTTGTTGTTCGTATTTGCTCATGGTTTTCAAAGATGGCGTTGTAGCTACTGGGAGCATCAACGACTATAAATTTGACCAGCTTCACTATCCCTCCCAGAATCACAGAAAGAGTGACGAGCCCTTCTACTTCTTTCTTCTCTCCTGAAAAACCATAGAGGGGGCCTTCAGTAGAAAAGGAGGGTTTTACCTGTCTTCAACGCCTCGAAGGCGGGTTTGAAGAGCACATTGACTGAACTTCCCATGTCTATCAGAATCTTCTCTACTGTATAATTTTCAATTACAGCTTTGATGACGACCGCGTCGTCAAAGTGATTCGCGGTCTGAGGAAGGTCTTCATCACCGAAAGTGACCGTTCCCCGGACCGGGGCTGAAGAGGTGGCAGCAACCTCTGATTGATAAACCCTCTTCAGACTTGCCTTCCATGAAGATTCCGGACCTACACCTCCGTGGATGCAGAAGAGATTGCCCAAGGCGCCTTCGTGATCAGCATCCACGCATTCATTGGGAAAGCTGATATTGCGGAGATGGCAAATATCGTCCACTTCTTCGCATGCCCAATGGACTTCCACTACTTCCTTAGCCTTGGAAGTTGAGGCTTTGGCAGAATCATTCTTCTGAATGAGATCTCGGAGCTTACCCTCCTTCAAAAGCTTTTCTAAGAACAGGCGGAGAGCTCTACAATCCTCTGTCAAATGTCCCCTATCTCTATGGTACTCACAGTAGAGAGTGGGATTTCTGGTCTTCGGATCCGAGTTTAGCGGAGCTGGCTTCTTGAAAAAGGGCTGCTTTTGAAGGATTTGAAGCACTTCACTCATAGAAACACCAAAGTCTGTGAAGGACTCTACATTCACGTGTGTTCTACGTGAGGGGGAGAGTTTGGGATGAGAGCGACTCAGATGATCTTTCCAAATTTTCTCCTTAGTCCCACACGAGATTCTAGGCTTTTATCTTGTGTTGTTTGCCTCCCCTTGTTCATGGGCACGTGTAGTATGGTCTTTGGTGGTTAACACTCTCTGTTTTCCCCACGGTCCCGTGATCTGTGTGTGGTAATATCCATGCGGTCTCGTGGATTCGTAGGTGTGGACCAAGCTTGTCAGGATCGCAATCCGGATCGTAGGATCGCAATCCGGATCGTAGGATCGCAATCCGGATCGTAGGATCGCAATCCGGATCGTAGGATCGCACAATCCTACGATCTGGGATGTTAAAACCGATCTGGTTCGCTCGCTGGATCGGTTTTACATGGATCGTGCGCAGGATCGCGCTCCTAAGTCGTAGGATCGTAGAATCGCGATCCTGCAGCGATCCTACAGATCCCGACTCTGCGCCTATATAAAAAAATTGGGCTATTTTTATTTCTCAATCCCGACTCCGCCGCTCTTGCCCTAATCCCGTCTCCTCGCGACAAATTCCTCTTCCAGCAGCGTCACGCGTCGTCGTCTCTCCGCAGCAGCAACTCCTCCACTCTCTCCACACCGGCATTTCCACAGTTCGACGGCTCGAGTCGTGCTCCGCACCGGCATTTCCACAGCTCGACGTTTCGACGGCTCCAGCCGTGCTCCACGGCTCCAGTCGTGCTCGAGGTTCGACGATCTCTGACTGCTCTCTCCTCCAGTTCGACGTTCTTTGGAAGCTTTCATAGAGTCCTCTTGCCCTAATATTTTCTTCAGTATGATGAAATGTGTATGCCGATTTTTTGAGCTTTCAGTTATGATGAAATTTGTTTTGCTAGGGGAAGGAATTAGGTTATTGTATGAAATTTTTGTTAAGGGAGCTACCTAGATGTTGTTCTATGCTATGTATTGTTTGAAATTTTTGTTTGATTACTATCATTGGAGTTATCTTAGGATTTATTCTTGCAAGTCCTTAGTCCTCAGTTATAACTTATGGTTATTGTTTGATTACTATCATTGGTTATTGTTTGATTACTAACATTGGTTATTGTTTGATTACTAACATTGGAGTTATGACATTTATTCTTGCAAGTCCTCAGTTATCATTGGAGTTATCTTATTCTCATAGCCGTTTTTCAAGGCTATTTCCTATTGGGTCCTATTTTTATGCTTCCTTGATGATTGCTTCTTTACTTGTGCTAGAAAAAGAGAGATGTCTGGTTCGGGTTCAACTTCAAAGCCCACTACCATAGTCTCACAAGAATGTTTTGGGTACAAGAAGTGATCCGTGGTGGCTCCATGGGATTGAGATTGATAGTACCACTAAGAAAGTGCAGTGCAAATATTGTCAGGTTATTCGATCTGGTGGAATATACAGATTGAAACATCACTTGGCTGGTACTAAATTTAATGTTGAAGTGTGTACAAAAGTACCTGAGGATGTTAGACAACAATTTTTGAGTATTTTTCAGGCACATGAAGAGGAAGCTTTAAAAAAAGAAATTTTGAGGAAGAGGAGGATGAGGTTGAAATTGGCGTAGGACAAACAAAAAAAATCAAAAGGGAGGAAGTCAGTGGATTTATTTGTTAGAAAATCAAGTCAATCGACAATTAATCAGATTTTCAAAAAGGACGCGCGTGAGAAAGCATGTCAACAGATTGCTCGCTTTTTCTATACAAGTGTCATTCTATACAAGTGCTTTGCTTTTTCAAATCAAAATGGAAGTCCAGTCGATTTGTTGGTTCAAAGGAGGGGAAAGCTGTTCAAAGAATTGTTTTGAATTCAACTCGATTTTGGTCTCATGTTACATTATGCTTCAAGGCAGCACTTCCGCTCATCAAAGTGCTCAGAATGGTTGATTCAGAGGGTCCAATGATGGGATTCATATATGAGCAAATGGTTAGAGCGAAGGAGAAAATTCAATTAAATGTTGATAAAACCAAGAAAAAGTAAGGAATTTAATAGTTTGTGTTTTCATCAATAATAAACTAATAATATAAGTGTTTCTTATGATTATATAGGTGTTCTGCTGTAGATATGAGCCAATATGGGTCATCATTGATGATAGATGGTCAAGCCAACTGCATAGGCCATTGCATGTTGCAGCTTACTATTTGAACCCTCATTATCATTACAGCCCCTCCTTTAGAGCAGATGCGGAAGTAAAAATTGGGTTTATACTTGCCTCCAGCGAATGATTCCTAATGAAGATGAGAGAACAAAAATAGACATTCAGATGGATGATTTCAAACATGCTAGAGGATTATATGGGTTAGACTCTGCAAAATCAACTAGAAACAAAAGAGCTCCAAGTTAAACATATTTGTTTAATGCTATTTTCAATTATCAAGCAATTAACATGTTATTAATTATTATCATGTTAAACATTTAATGTATTGTTATTTTCAACTGACTAGTCGGATTCCTACGGAGATAACTGCCCGGAATTGAAAAGATTTGCAATCCGGATTCTTAGTTTGACATGTAGCTCCTCTGGATGTGAACGCAACTGGAGTGTCTTTGAGATAGTGAGATCTACTAAATGAAAATATCCTAACACTTAGCATTGAATATTTGACCGACTTCAATTTCAATGAAGCATGAGTGTACTTATAATTTATATTTTTTCAAAATAGGTGCATTCGAAAAGAAGAAACCGATTGCATCAAAAGAAAATGAATGATCTAGTCTTTGTGATGTACAATATGAAGTTGATGGAACGGCAAGATATAAGAGATGTGCATCTAAAGGAGAAGTTTTTAAACTTTGAGGATATCCCTTCGGATGATGAATGGATCACCGAGAAGGAAGATCCGGTTCTTCCCCGTAACTCTATGCAGGAGGATATCTACTTCATTATCTTTTATTTCTATACCTAACTCTATGCAGGAGGCTCTCCAACATCCAGGCTGGCGAGCAGCCATGGAAGAAGAAACGATAGCTCTCTTGGCTAATCAGACATGGGGTATGGTCCCTCTCCCTCCCACCCAGACTCCTGTTGGGTGTAAATGGGTCTTTGTCATCAAGCATGCTCCTGATGGGATAATTGACCGTCTGAAAGCCCGACTGGTGGCTCGTGGAACAAGGTCTAGATTATGAGGAAACATTTTCTCCAGTGGCCAAGCTCAACACGGTTCGTATCCTCTCCGTAGTTGTACATCGCCAATGGCCCTTACATCAACTGGATATCAAAAATGCTTTTCTAAATGGTGACCTACAAGAAACGGTCTACATGCCTCCCGGGTTTGAGACGACGGGGGAGTCCCGAGTTTGTCACCTTAAAAAATCAATTTATGGTCTCAAATAATCTCATCGGGCATGGTTTGACAAGTTCAGTAAGGCTGTTCGGGAAGTTGGCTTTACTCGGAGCTCGGCAGACTTCTCTCTGTTCACTCGGCATCGAACAACAGGAACGGTTCTTCTGTTGGTATATGTTAACATCATAATCACTGGAGATGATTCAAAGGGAATACAAGCAGTCAAGCAACACCTTAGCTCCGTATTTCAAACAAAAGATCTGGGGAACCTTCGATACTTCCTTGATCTTGAGATCGCAAGACATCCTGATGAACTTATCCTCTCTCAACGGAAGTACTGTCTCGATCTTCTTCAGGATGCTGGCTACTATGGATGCAAGCTGATCAGCACTCCTATGGATGTCAATCACAAGCTGTGTGCACATACCTCTGATGCTGATCTTCCTCTTCAAAATCCAGAATACTATCGACGACTTGTTGGAAAACTGATTTACCTAACGGTCACGAGACCAGATATATCATTTGTTGTTGGGGCTGTCAGCAGGTTTATGCATTCCCCTCGAATGTCTCATCTTCAGGCAGTTGAACGCATCCTAAGATATTTAAAAACAGCACATGTTCAAGGGCTGGTATACAAAACCTCATCTTCTATTCAGATATTGGTTGCGTATTCTGATGTAGATTATGTTGGTTCCCTGGATGATCGGCGCTCTACCAGTGTATTTTGTACCTACTTTGGAGGTCACCTTGTTACCTGGCGTAGTAAGAAACAAGTTGTGGTTGCTCGATCTTCAGCTGAAGCGGAGTACCGTTCGATGGCATCGGTTGTCTCTGAGCTCACATGGCTTGAAAGTCTCATCGTTGATCTAGGAATAAAACTTCCTTCACCAGTTATCCTACTATGCGACAGTCAAGCCGCTATACACAGCCAAGAACCCGATTTTTCAAGAAAGAACGAAACACATTGAAGTGGACTGTCACTTCATCCGGGAGAAAGTTCAAATGAAGAAGCTAGAAATAAAGCATGTTCCGAGTACTGACCAAGTTGCTGATATTCTCACCAAGGCCCTACCAAGTACCTTATTTTATCAGTGTCTGTCCAAGTTGGGTGCTTACGACTTGTACGCTCCAGCTTGCGGGGGAGTGTTAGAAAAGTCCATGTAAAGGCCCATGTATGAGCCCTTTTAGTTCCTTGTTCTTCTCTCTTTACTTTAGTCACACCGTGTATAAGGGGTTTCTCTCTCTTTATCCCTCCCATATATATGTATTCATACATTGTATTTGATACGAGAGAAATAATATACAGGTCCCGCTCTTTTCTACAGAGCGCAATCTGCAAAAGTTTAGAAATTTAATTTCCTTTAGCGACGCAAAGCATTCGATGATAGGCAATCCTACAACAATCGATATGGGCCAAAATAGCAAACTAGTTGTTTGAGATAAAGCCAAATTTGTAGGAAAGAACAGAAAAATATACAACAAATAAATTTCTCTCAAAAACTATATTGAATGCTCTACCTAGACAGAAGCAAACCCAAAAATTAAGAAAGACCTCACTGAGTATAAAGGTGGAAGGTATGGTTGGTGGAAGGACCAGTTGAAGATGCAGTGGAAGACCGGAGACTCCTCGCGCAAACAGTGTAAAGGAGGTGGCGGCTCGCAAGGAGGGTGGTGCGATGGCGAGGCAGAATAGGCAGGGTAACGTTGAAATCCGTGGAGAGATGGAGGAAGAAGATCGCAGGAGAGTCGAGGGGAAGTGGGGTGGAAGAAGAAGAAGAGAGAACGCACGGTTCTCTTGGGGGTACAAACAGTTGTCGGTTGAAGTAGATTAGGGTTCCCTTTGTTATTACTTGTAGCTATACAGGATACAGCCCCGTGTAAAGCAATCTCAAGTACGTCTTCTGTGAAATAAGAATCACATGAAGACTTATGTGAATGGGAAATCATGTTTCTAATATCTGTTTTGAGAAATATTTTTCCTTACATTATATTTTTTGAATGCCTAAACAGAATCCACTCTCTCAGGTTTTTCTTTTTTATCAGAATTTTTTTTAATAAAAGAGAACTTCTAATGGGAATAAAAGAGGTGTAGGCTCAAAATTTTGGCTAAGACACAGCATGGGATTAAGAGAGGAAACACAGCTCAACCTGACCCAATTAACGGATTATGCTTCTAGCTAACCTAGAGTAAAAACATATGACCAAGATAATAGCATCACATGGAATACATCACCACAACTCTGCCAATAATAATAAAAATTACAGAAAAAAATGCGTGAAACAAGTGCGCAAAATAAAAAAATGACCATCATAAATAAAATAAAATGTATATAGTAAAGTTTGACTTTACGCTCGTTTGTCTACCTTACATCTTAGTAAAGGAAACAGACTAAGCTCAAGTATGAGAAAAGCCATAGAGTTGTTTGCGCAAAATTTGTGTTTATTAACTGCTGATTAGCTCTAACACCTTAAGAAGTACTTTATAAAACAAATGAAAAATGGAACCAAACACAAATAATTAGGATAATTTCATTAAAGATAGCGATGATGGTAAGTCAAAAATGTCAAGAAAGACAAAAAGTGCATAAATTACCTTACAAATAACAATTGCATAGGATATCTAATCAATAATCATACAGACAGAACTCTTTTCTACTTGAGAACCAGAAGTTGGACTGTCTTCCTTTTGCCGCACCAACCTAAATATAATGTCTTCCAGATCGACACAATTGCTTCATAAAATTAAAGGGAAGAGAAATTTTTGTATTGTATCATTATGTGAAAAGAAGGGTTTTAGGTTGAGCAGGACAAAGACGGAGTATATAGAGCTTAAATTTAGTAGTGCAAGAAGGTCGGATGACTCCGTCATTAAACTGGGTGACCAAGATATTTCCCGCAGTGAGTGCTTTAAATATCCGGGATCAATAATTCAAAAAGATGGAGGTGTAGATAAAGATGTGATACATAGAATCCAAGCAGGTTGGTTGAAGTGGAGAGGCGCGTCTGGGATCTTATGTGATCGTAAAGTACCATTAAAACTTAAAGGCAAGTTTTACCGAACTACAATTAGGCCAGCAAAGCTCTACGGTTCAAAGTGTTGGGCAGTGAATGGTGTACATGAGCAAAAAATGGGAGTTGCAGTGATGAGAATGCTTAGGTGGATGTGTGGTCACACGAGACCGGATAAAATTAGAAATGAATGTATCAGGGATAAGACAAGAGCGGCGCCAATTGTAGAGAAGACAGGAGCGGCGCCAATTGTAGAGAAGATGCGAGAAGCTCGTTTAAGATGGTTCGGGCATGTACATAGGAGACCATTAGAGGCACTTGTTAGGTGTTGTGAGAGTTTAGTCACTAGGCACGTTAAACGGGGGAGGGGTAGACCAAAAAAGACTTTGAATGAAACTATAACGAAAGACATGATATACTTGGGCATTAGTGAGACTATGATTACAGATAGGACGCAATGGCAACAAAGGATCCATATAGCCGACCCCGCTATGGTGGGATAAAGGCTTGAGTGTTGTTGTTGTATCATTATGTGATTTCCACCTAAATCTTACAGATTAGAAAGTTCTGAAAATAAAAGCAAGAGAAATATATTAAAACTTATCTACTTCCTGACTTAAATAGATTATAGAGGAAAAATATCAGAAACTAATTTCACCCTCAACTCCATATTTGATATTCATTCACAAGCTGCAGAAAATAAGCCTAATTAAATCCAAAATAACTGGAAGATTAAATTTAAGCAAAAAATACTAATCAATACTATTACAAAATCAAATAGATGAGAATAAATGACCTGCCCTATACTGGCAGAAGCAACTGGTTCATAATCAAAACTCTGCAATTTTGATGACCATTTTGTACCTAATTCTGCATCCAAAACTTCGTTAAGCTGACTCCTCGGCATCACATCTGCACCTTGTCTAACAATATCCAAAGCCGCCAAGATCTGTATAAGCAAAAGCAGTAAATATCCTAGCAATAAAGAAGCTATCCATTTGATTTGTAAAGTGAGTTCTAGACTAAAAATTACATTGTTGGTGTTCTTCAACAGTAGCATGCAATGACAAAGCAGAATATTAACTTCCCTTATCCTCAATGCTTTTGTGTGTGTGGATGAACAAAAGCGGTGGCAGTCATCATTAAACAAACAATTAATTTGGCATTAGAATATTTTTGTTCATTCATTTTAACGTGTCCCATTATCCTGTTCTACCACAATTGATCCAAAGGAATGAAACTATGTAACACAGAAATGTCTTGCGACTGATCATGCTCGGATGGTTGTGGTTAGATTGGTGCGAGAGTTGGTGTAGCAAGATCTCCTAGGAAATTTTCCTCGCCCCAAGAAGTTGTTCAAGTTTTATTTGATCAACCAATGTGGACTCAAGAGCCGGTTGGCCTAGCCATTGAACAAGGACTTGCTCCATGCCATGATTATTACGGGTGATCAAACTTGATGCAACCTGAGTTACACCCGTATTTTATTTCATACATTTTTATTTGTTATTTTGTAGTGCATGTATTAGCCCATGCGCATTTTATTTCGCACATTTTTACGGCTTATTGGGGTGATCATCCAATAAGTCCATGAATAAAAAAGATCCGTCAAATTAGGTATAATGGTGATTAAGGCAAGCACTCAAAACGATATATTTAAACCATATTTTAATTAATTTCAAAATTCTACTTTAATTAATCTATGATGAAAATAAACCTTTTGGAAATCACGTATCTGATTCCTTATTTAAAAAAGGAATTCATTACCTAATATCTTGACAAAAGCCTAAAACCGAAGAGTCTAAAATCTGATTCCCCATCTTCAAATTAATACCAATCAAAGCTTTTGCTTTCCATAAATGTTGCCCTCTGGTAATAATACCAATTAATGAGTTTTATTTTCCTTTAATATCACATGCCATGTTGTATTAAATATAGCCTTCCACTTACTGAGAGGGCAGTTTGGCAGAAATTGAGGAACAAAGACTCTCTCTGTTTCCACGAAAGCCAGCCCGACAACCCGCGCCACCTCCTTTTCTCCTTACCGAAGACTTCGTCGGACCCCCAGCCGACGGCCAACGCCACCATGGTTTCCGTCGACCTCCCCTTCTCCATTTTCTGTGGATTCCGAAGCACTTACTGTCGGATTCACCGCCCCAGCTACAGGGGTTCGACGGCTTTCGTTGAATCACCTCCAGATCCAACGCCTAGATCGACTGCTATCACCTCCACAAGCGAAGGCTACCCGTAGGCCTGCGAGCGGTGCGGTTTGGTGCGGTTTGGGCCCAAACCGAAACCGCACCGCAGGGGTGCGGTTTTTGGCCGGACAAAACCGCACCGCACCTAAACAGTGCGGTGCGGTGCGGTTTGGATTTCGGTTTGGTGCGGTTTGTCGGTTTGGTGCGGTTTTCGGTTTTCCTGCACAGGCTCCGCAATACCCAATAATTCTGAACAAGCTCAAAATGCATTTATATTAGAATGTGTATTTGAACTCTCAGATTTATGAGGGGATTCAATAGGATTCAACACCAAAAATTTCAGCTTTCAGTAATCTTTGAGAGCAAGTGAATAAAACCTTCAACAAATTTCAGATTTCGGAAAAAAGGCCAGGGGCAGCTGTTAAAATGCATATGATATCGAATTGTGCTTCCACTAGTCGATCCATCTCCATGACATGGGTTATAATTATGGGGCCATAGAAGCAAAGTCGGCCAAAAGTAGTGTTATATATGGAGCAATCACCTAGAGGGGGGAGAATAGGTAATATGGTTGTTTTAAATATTAAGCAAGATAACCAAAAGAGCAGATCACAGCACAACAGATAATCACAGAAGCACAGCACACAAGGACACCAGATTTATATTGGTTCCTCAAGACAGTGTCTTGAGTGGTCCACTATCCCTCTGCGTCTATCTAGCAGTGTGCTAGGGTCGACAAACTCCACAAAAACTCAGATCCTCTTCACAGATCTTACAACTCAGGTCCTCAAGCCCTACAATCTCAGACCCTCAAGCCCAACAGCTCAGGCCCTCAAGCCCTACAAACTCAGGCCTGTAAAAGCCCTACTGAGAATAAATGAAATACAAGATTGAAGAACTTCAAACACAATAAAGAGAATATTGTAAAGTTCTTCTGAATCTTGTTGAGGATGGCTTCTGGACTTGAAGAGAATGCAATAGATCTTATCTTTCAGTGCGCAGACTTCTCTTCAATTCTTTCTTCAATCTGGAACACAACTTATCAGTCGGTGTTGCTGGACTAAGACTTGGAGAACAGAGAGTAGGAGAGTTTCGTTCTCGAGAATGTGTTCCTTCTTTGCTCAGCCGCTTTTACTGTTTTATTGATTTGTATACTCTGTTTTTTAAATTAGGATAGACATTAATCCTTTTATATGACTGAGGGTCCGTCTCAGACGTCCTTTAAGTGTCAGAGGCCCATTCTTTAACGGCATGCGCTGGTTGGACCATCAAGCGGTGGCATTAAATGCTGACAACGCGTTTTGAAATATCTTGATTTGTCTCGACGATATTAGCAACATCTCAACGACAGAGCTTGTCGTCACGCCAATCCATCTTGGACTTAGACAAATCTTCAAGTCTTCTTAAATCTTCTTCAGAGAAGGATATCTCAACGATACGAGATATCTCAGCTACACTTGCACTCACGATGACATGAAGTCATCTTAGTAATGTCGTCGTGAACATCTTGTCGAATTGAGGTCTTCTCGACGATGTTGTTGAAATCATTCTGTCTTATCGACGATATCGTCTTGATCATCCTGACGATAAGCAATACTTCTACTGCAAACTATCTCCACGAGTTTTGCCTTAGTCTTCTCGGCGACAAAGTTTCTTTACGACGATGTCGTCGACTTAGCCGAATACTTTAATTTAAGTCTTCTGGAAAGCTTCGTCATGCCAGACTTCACAACAATATCTTCGTGTGATTCTTGTTGACACGAAGATACTATGACTTGATTAATTCTTCTTGTTCTCACAACGATATCGCCGGGTTGTCCATATTATCTCGACGATTATTAGCATAAACCTTCTGCTGAGCTCTGCGAGTAGTCTCAACGATATATTCATACTTATTCGACGATATGTCCAGTCCTTCTCGACGATTTTGGACTTTAGAGAGATTAGAGAAGTATTGGACATATGATTTATTCTCTGCAGTTATAAATAGAGCATACCATCAAATACATAGAGTTTTTATCATTGACCTGGGCACTTCTTCAAATCAGGAACATTGTTGGGCACTGTTCCCAACAAATAGTCTTGGAGCTCATGCATGAAATTGCACCCATAACATGGTGAGGTTTGTTTGAAGGAGACGGTAATCCAAGTGAAAGTTGGAGCCTCCATTCCAAGCATTGTTAGAGATGCCTTCTAAAAATTGATGGTGTTGTAGCACGAAAAATTGTCATGACCATGCAATCCAACCAAAAGGAACAGCGTCGTCGAAGAGAAGAATTCCAAGAACGGGGTAGAAGGTGGGAGTTGTTAATGGGTGTGAGTGGCAGAGGAAAATGTTTGTTGGATTACAGAGGATGTTGGCCTCAAGAGCGACAAATAATGTTCGTGGGGTAAGGAAGAGAAAGAGGCATTGAGATTAGCAGTGCTGGTTAGAATTTGACAAAGGATGGCATGTAGTTCTATCATAGCTTCATTGTTGAATTCTAGTCAGTGGTAGATAGTTATCACGAAATGCTCGAATTCATCAACACGAAATTCAGCCATTGAACGGTGGGCCGGTGTCATAAAGATGTGCAATGTTCAAAGACAAATTAGGTAAATGTTGAGTAGCAATAACTTATGGCTCGATAGAAAGAGCGGGAGATGTAGGCAAGGGAGAGAACTACCATGAGAGTAAGAATCCAGCCAAGGCTATTATTCAATTTACTTTAAAATTCAAAGAAATAATTTATTCCTTAAATCTCCAAAAGGTAAAACTCCATGATTCCTTCCGTGTACTAAACATGTCGCACCTTTCTATATTGGTTCCTTCCTTATTTTCTCTTGGTCTCCACAACCCACAAGTCGGCTGTGCTAATGTGGTTCGGGCTCAGTCGATGCTGCACAGTGTAATAAACTAACACAAATGGCAATAGTTACCAAATGCAAACAACATAACAAAACAACCATCGTGGATAAAGTTTGCCACTCCCATAACATTAAATCTAAGAAAAAATCAATTTTAGGTTAACTTATTCATGCAAGGCATGCTGAGAAAGCAGTATAACACTAATTTAATAAGTATTTTTATCTCATTAATTTTTTTATTAACTATGAGAGCAAAATTCATATTCAAATTAATATTACCCTTAGTTAATGGTTGGCCCAAATATGATTAATTCCAACCACCATATTCAGTAACATAAGAAGTCGTATTAGACACACATAACAAATATATATTTATATATAACATATATTTTATTTATTTATTTGCAATAAGGGGGCATAATATAATGATGTCATTGATCCCATGTCCTAGCTGTTTGGAATAATTTGCAAGATAACCTTTTAGATTTATGATCGGTAATTATATCTTCTGTCTTCTTCTCCTTCTAAGCAGGCAAAGATTTATAACCAAATTTGAGATATCCATGTTTTTCCTTCAATTATTATAACCATGACGTGCATAATATTATGATGTCATTCATCTTATTTCCTAGTCTTTTGTCTTAATTTGCAGGATAACCTTTTAGAATTATCATTGGTACCTATGTCTTCTGGCTTATCCTTCTTTTAAGCGGGGAGCGATTTCTGACCAACCTTAGAGATCAAATTTTCCTTCAATTAGTATAACCTTAGTGTTGTCTTCAAGGACATCAATAACTAGGTAAAACCTTGACTCTAGGACTAAAGTCTTTCAAAATGTCCCACAACTTTTTCCAGACAACAAAATTTCCAAGGCAATCACCTGCCTTCTAAATTTAACAATTAATCATGAATATATTCCACATGATTGCTTCATAATTCTTAATAGCACCACTTTAGTCCTCGTGGCCTATGGAATAGAATTGAGTGTGAAGTAATCTTTTTAAGTTCAACCATGTTAAAGTTGACAGATGGTAAATTTTAGATTGAAAATTAACTACAGTAATGCATGTGATGATAAGTTGATCATTAAACATTTATAACTATAAACTATGAAATATGATTTGATAGACTCAAATCAATTATCATTTTTCTCAACTTTGGCAGTGCCATCGTAGTAAGTCAAATCCAATCTTTCCTCAACTTTGAAGAGGATCTTCATCGTTAATGTTTTTTGGCCTTTGTTAGGTTCTCCATTCAAAAGAACTCTCCTTAATTTGTTGTTGATAGCAGCTTTGCGCTCTCCTACATAGATCAACTAACTTGATGTTGATTGTATTGAAGCTGCCCTGTGAGATGAAGATTGAAATGTTGGCATTAACAGGTATCTGATAGAAGATCTTCATATGGATCGGCTATCCATATTTGAGTGTTATATGTAAATCTAGACATCTAATTGTGAGAATCGGTAATCCGTTTGTTACCTCTCCACCTTAGGGTCGTCTAAGGTGGATAAAGACGCAACGGAATCTTGCTTTGATGTATCTCTCCTAGTCCTCAATCTCACCAAAATAGGGAAAAAAACATATAAAGTTCGAACAACAATCTGATATCATTTGTTCTGCAGTTGATTTAACACCACAACAAGGATGTAAAATGATGACAAATTGACTTGGAAATAACAAGAAGAAGACTTTTGGAATCAAATATTGTGGAGGCACAAGTTATGGTGTACCTAGTTTGATCAATAACAAACTATGTATTTGATATGTGTGCAAGTGTTTCATGTAAACAGGTGATAGAGGACAGCTGCATAGAACAAATGTAAGTTTAGAATGGCCATAACTATTGATCTGTAAGAAGTTACGTGTACTACAACATTTCGGAAATGTCGTAAAATATTGCATCAGGTCTATCACCCAAGCGATTGAAAACATCGCCCCAGGTAGTACATAGAAATCATTGCCCATGGCGATAGCGCCAGATTCAGGCCATTGCTGCCCAATTTCTTCATTATCGCCCTGGGTGATAGAAACCATCGCCCCAGGCGATAGCGGACGGACAAATTCGATATAAATGTCAAAACTCAAACTCTAACTTGCGAGGAAAGTCCAGATTAAGGGATATAGATGGAGGGGAGTCTAAGGAGGCTAAGAGAGGCGTTTAGAGCATTCTGAGGTGTCATCTTCTTGAGGTAGAGAAGGATTATATCAAGGAGATCATCAGCAGTGTTCCTAATCCTCCTCTACTCTTGACGCTACAACCCACGAATCCACATTATTGGAGTTAGAGGGGAGCCTTTCAATCTCATTTCTTGTCATACAAAGAAAAGTCATTGGAGCTAATAAGGCAAATCTCGAAAAGTTTACCATTTGGCGCTCTTCTCATCTCTCCATTTATCAATAAATCTCAAGCTATTCCTCCATTCTTGGAGAATGGATTGAGGAAGGGATTCTTCCATTCCTGAAACCCTCAGCATTATGGGATGAAGTTCACAGAAGAAAACTCACCACAAGGCTATGATGATCAAAAGAGTTCTTCACTCAAATTACGCACATGAAGAACTTACTTTAGGGGCTTTTCTTTTACTTTGCAAACCTTTTTTATTTCATATACTTTAATTATATGTTTGTAATGGTTGTAAGTCGACCCGGAATACCTTTCGCCATTATCACCGACAATAGCCCTTAATTTACGAATGAAGAACTGGGTAGCTTCTGTGAACAAATAGGAATTGAGCTCCAATATTCCTCAGTCCATCCTCCTCGGAGCAACAGTCAAGCTGAAGTCGCAAATAAATTAATCCTTAACCTCTTGAAGAAAAAAGTGGAGAATGTTCAAGGTAATTGGGCCAAGCAACTTCCTTACATTCTTTGGGCCCTTAAAACTACCCCTACGGTAGCTATTGGAGAGACGCCCTTCAAATTGTCGCATGGCTCCGAAACACTTATTCTTGTGAAGTAAGAGTCCAAGAGCATCCTATCGAAAGAAAATGGAGAGGAATTGATAAGCGAGAATGAAGAGGATATGCGGTGCAACTTAGACCTTATCGAAGAACTAAGAGATCTAGTCGTCACCAGACAAGGAGAAGCAAAGCAGAGAATGGTGAAATACTTTGATAAGAATATTCGGGTGAAGCAGTTCGCAGTTGAGGATATGGTTATGAAAAAGATTGGCGCAGCAGTAGGAAGGATGGCCTCAGTAGGAAATCTTAACATTAACTGGGTGGGACCATTCAATGTAAAAGAAACACTAAAGAATGAGAGTTATCTCCTACAGATGCATGACTGGTAAAATATAGGAAACACTTGGGATGGCGACGATTTGAAGCGCTACTATGCATAGGCAAAAGGCATACGGTATTTAAATGTAAGTATTGTTCTTCGATAATGAAATATCAATTTGAATCTATTATGGGCTCGGTGCCCAGTTATTACGTTGTCTTTTAATCGAGTCAGTAGGGCTTTATTATGTTGTCTTTAATTATGTTTTATTATTGATTGTCTTTTATGTAGCATTTTATGTGAGCCCAACGGTTAGAAATTATTTACGTTTATGTCCTTTGTAAGTCTCTTTAAAGGACCCCTTGGGTCTTGGAATGATATGCAAGTATTAATCATTCACTCTGCCTTTAAGAGGTTTTGGTAGCTCTCTCTCTCGAGCACACCTCGCCTAGGCAGTCGCGGTTCCGACTCTGTAGTATTCTCCTTCTCTACCATCCCCGCCTCCGGACGCACCTCCGACGACTCTCTGTGTTCTACGAGTTAGCCCGTAACAACTTGGTATCAAACCCACCCTTCCTCTGTTGTTATCAAGCTGGTTACACTTCAAATAAACGGTCTACGGTTGCGTCGAGCCTTCGTTCGATACACAGATGAGGCCAGTTGTGACAGCCCTCGCCATCTCATTGAGACCATTCCTGCTCGATCTAAATCGAGGAAGGAAAAGCCAGCCCTTGTCAACCCTAACCGCTCTAGTGCGGCCATTTTCGACCAGTTTCGACCTCACGACAACACCAGTTCTCGACCATGGTCCAACCATCGTCGTCCTCGGTCCAACCATCGTCGTCCTCGGTCCAACTCGTCGTCGTTCAACTCACGTTGACCCGCCAGTCTGCGTGCTTCGTCGAATTGGCAGCATCAACCTCCTTCTCTGTCTGATGTTCCAATCTCTGCAAGTCGACGCCCGATCGCATCTACTGTTAGTTGACCCCATTTGTCACACGGTAGGGTTGTGAACAAAAAACTGAAACCGACCGAATCAGGCCAAACCGATCCAACCTAACCGATTTTTGGACTAAATAGACTGATTTGATTCGGGTTCGGTTTCAGTTTTGGGGCTGAAACCGGTATGGTTCGGTGCGGTTCGGTTTGTACCCTCGGTAAACTGAAAGAACTGAACTGATCCTAGCTGGAATAAGTATTGGGACGAACGGTACTGTGTAGGGCTGGGGGACTGGGGCATTCAAAGGCAAATCCACGCAATTGTAAAACTCGAAACCATTCGGTTTTCTGCCTTTCTCCTTTCATCGCCTGATAGATACCCTAGTTCCCCTTTCAAGTTGGCTTTCTCCTTTCAATGTCACGGTTCCTTCATTCTCGAGCACGCGAGCTGAGTGGGTGAGTAGCGGGCTGAATAACCACGAGAACCAATTCAAAAGAAGTTAAGAAATTGTCCATCGATTACCCTCCTGTTACACCAACGCCTGGAGTACACCGGCTAGTGCGAGAGATAGTTAGTTGGCTGGTATGGTCTCGATGTCTACTACCCCGAGTAAAATTTTAAAAAGTCCAAGGATGTAGCAATGTAGCGTCTAACTTTGGTTTTACGTCTACGGCATTATATTAGGACTAGCAGGGCATTCGACTTATTAGGTTTGTTTACTTCCTTCTCTAGTAGGTCTTCTCCACAGATAAGCGAGTTTGCCACTCAATTTCTTTATCATAAGAACGAGAGTTCATACATATTACTGTAGCTATTCGCCTATTCTATTTATAGCATTACTTTCATTTGTATTCAATTCCAATGTACTAAAATTTACCACAAATTATTGCAGTTTTGTGGATTCAATTACCTTCGTATGAATTCCTGCAATTATTCTGTTTCATTGTCTTAATCTATTGTGATCTAGAGGTCATTGAGCTAGTGTCAATGATGGATGAAAATAATGAACAAACAATTGAAGGGAAAGAAATACAATCTTTTGTAAATTGTACATCATTACCAATTGTGCTTAATACATGTATACTACAATCCTTCTCTTACTTTGGTAATATCAAGTTATTCGTATGCAAAACCTTATGATACTATCTATATAAGAAACATAACGTTGACATTGGTTGCAGGAAGTATGTCGGAAAACCGAACCAAGGGTTAAGAACTGAACCGAGTAGTTTCGGTTCAATTTCGATTTGGGGTGTGTAAAAATTGAGGCTATTTGGTTCGGTTTCGGTTTCACCTAAAACTGAACAGAACCGTTTACAGGTCTACCAGACGCTTAATCGATTCTGCAGATTTCGTTTATTAATCGATCTGACACCCAATCGATCTCCTCTATCGTCTGATCTCCTATAGGGACTCTGCGTTACTCTGCCAACCTATTTTCGTGAGCCCACCTCCTCA
Source organism: Dactylorhiza incarnata (assembly GCA_033032865.1). Taxonomy (NCBI): domain Eukaryota; kingdom Viridiplantae; phylum Streptophyta; class Magnoliopsida; order Asparagales; family Orchidaceae; genus Dactylorhiza; species Dactylorhiza incarnata. Next base: position 3,754,897 of record JAWHQI010000218.1, on the reverse strand, counting down.
CAGAAAGTCGTATCATTAATATATTTATATAAATATATTGTTTATCATCAATGTATTAATATATCAATATAGGGAAGCACCGCGGTTCACGTGGCACAAGTCCGAGCACGTCAGTCATGTTCGCTCCGCCAGAGTTAAGTCAACCTGTAACTCGCTCCATTTTTGTCTCCTCTTGCAACATGGGAGACTCGTCGGATTAGCTGATTCAGCTTATGAACATGATGCAAGCCCTCATGACAAATCAACCCGCAGCAGACCTAATCCATACAGAAGCCAAGGAGCGTCATCAAGAGACCATTTCTACCCTCTCCAAGCGGCTCAATGATCTCACACCCGCTCTTCCAATCACCACCATCCCTGCACATGAGCAAGCTAGCAGCAGCCAGGTGCCTCCACAGTTACTTCTTCGTCCTGGTTCCTAGGTCATGATACGAACAACATCATGCCTCATTACACTAAGTTGGCATTCCCAACTTATGATAGGAAGGACGATCCCTTGGAGTGGCCCACCAGGTGGGAACATATTTTTAGACATCAGCAGACACCAGTAACAGAAAGGATAAGCCTGGCATCCCTCCACCTGCACCTGCTTGATGCCGCTTAGCTAAAGTTGTCACTAAAAACCAAGAACAGTAGACCAAACTGGGACTGCATAGAACTGGACCGAACCGCTAGTAAATTATTTTAGTCTGGCTTTAATATTGGACCGTGAATAAAAAATGTTCGTGTCCAGTTCCATTATATTATTACCAGGACCGGAACCGCAACCAAGAAATTTCTAATGGTTCTAAAAAAAATTGATCTGCTCTGGACCGAATGGGAATCGAACCATCCAACCATTGAACTCCAAATCGGAATCGCGTCATTCTATTTTCACGAAACCGGAACTCCTAGCTTCGGTGTGAAATAGTCCTAAAGCCTAAATGTGACTTAAAAAGCGAAGTTTTGTCTTCGTTGTTGATGCAGAACGGTCCTGTGTTGGTGAAATAGTGAGTGGAACTCCAACATGCAACCAATATGAGATCTGATGACTTTTAAACTTACGATAATTTTTCTTTATAAAATCAATTACGAATGATAACCACAATAGTTAAAGCATTCAAGAAAGGAAACAAGAGAGATAGTACATGCTCGAGAGTGCGCAAAATCAAATCACTAGTTGAACGAGCAAATAGAAAGACCAAAACAATTGAAAACAAAGTCTACAAGCAACTATCTCTTCAAGTAGAGAATAAACACACGACCCAACGGTAAAGAAACAAACACACGAACCTTGAAAACCACGACTATAATGAGGAAGGGTTGGAGGTGCCTTCGGAGGACTATGGAGTGGTCAGGAGAACCCCCCCCCCCCCCCCCCCTCCCCCCTGGGCTGAATTTGGGTTCCTCGGAAGCGGAGATGGGCTGTCCAAGCAGCGGGGACTGAATGGTGGCAGTAAGGGGCCAGGACAGCTGCTGGTAAGGGGCTGGAATGTGGGGATTTGCTGCCTGGAAATTCCTACAGCAATAGGTAGTTGGTAGAGGGGAGAAATGGGGCTGCTGTGCTGTATCAGAAGGTGAAATTGCTGCCCGGAATAGTTCCCAGCAAGCTGGACGGCTAGGAGGCGGCTCCACGTGGGGGAGATGGCTTGGAGGGAGAGAGGGAGGCGGTTGGGCTGGGCCGTGGGTTGTCAGCTTAGAGAGGCTGACTTGGTTTGGAGTAGGGGAGAGTGGTGGAATTTCGGTTGAGGTGGGGTTGGCTCCACGTGAGGCTTAGGATAGAAGGGAGGGAAATGGAATGGTGGGGAGTGAGTTTAGGGAATGGAAGGGCTGAAATTTAGGAGTTATTTCCTAAATTAAAGGGGTGGCTCGGTTGAGGAGGTGAGGGGAGAGTGGGGCAGCAATTGAGGAATGAAAGTAGTGGCTCCACGTGAGATAGGAGATGGAGTTGAGGGAGGGGGCCGGCCAATAGTAGAGGGGGTAGTGGGAGGGGTGGTTATCCTTAACTTTAGGAATTAATTCCTAAAGTTTAGGAAAGTGGAAATGGAGTAGTGGGTAGTTATGGTGGTTATGAATGGTGGTTGTCGGCTGGTTGTCGGCTGGTGGTGGCTGGTGGCTGTCGGAGGTGGCTTCCGATGGTGGTGGTGGTCGCCGGAAAATGCAAAATGAAGGGAAATTGAAAGAGAGGCAAGGATGGATCACCGGTGGTGGCCGTAAACGTTCTCCAGTGATCGTCGGAGGTGGAAATGGAGGGTGAAGGGGCTGTTTTTGGGTGGAGGAATGGGGAATGATGGTGGACGGTTATGTAGAGGGAGGAGGAGGGGTGGTGGCTCCACGGCAAGGGATGGGGAAGGATGGGGTGGCCGGCCAAGGAGGGGGATATGGGATAAACCCAGGCTTCGCACCCGGGGTCGACTTCGGCACCGAAATGATCAAGGATTAGGCTTCTATGCTCCAATCTTGAATGCTCAAAATAAGAGCCCTCACTCTCAATATATACACTCTAGGGGGCAACGGACGGCTATGATTGATCGATCGTTGCGACTCAAAAATAAGTAAAAAATACAACTCGAAATGAAAAATGAAAAAAATAACTAATGCTCGGATCGTCGATCCACATAAGATGAACGATTCCGATCATCGCGTAACTCGATATGTGTGTCGCGATCCCCATCAGTTGTGTTATCAAACACGACAAGCTGAATAACTTCAATTTTCTCACATCATAATGGAGCAAAATAAAATAAAAATATCCCCCAAACAAGGCCTAAATTAAATTAGTATAATACAAATATTAAATTTTATTATATTTCTTAATTTTATTTATAAATAATATAGTATATATAAAAGGGGCAGCCCGGTGCACAAAGCATCCCTGCGCAACGAGGGTCCGAGGAAGGGTCCCACCATAAGGGTGAAATATAGGCAAACCTTACCCAGCAGTATCTTCCAAAAATGCAGGGTAGGGTTTGCCTGCATTTCACCGTTGTGGTGGGACCCTTCCCCGGACCCTCACTGGGCGGGGATGCTTTGTGCACCGGGCTGCCCCTTTTATTATACTATATTATTTATAAACAAAATTAAGAAATATAATTTAATTTAATATTTATAGTATACTAATTGATGTGCTTCACCAATGCTCTGGATGCTGAATGAAGGAAGCATGGTTATGTGCACATAAATCAAAATGAATTCATAGGTCTGCCCTCTCTTATGTCTTTGGCTTTGATTTGAGGGCATAATTCCGCAGCAAACGCGACGGTATAGGGGGCCACTATTTCAGTGGTAGTCTGTGAGCAGCCACTTTGTGCATTCATTGTCAAAGGTTAGGTCTTTCTCCTCTGAGAGAAGACACTTTGTGCATAGTGCCAAAGGCTAGGTCTGTTTCCAATCTTCCCCCGCCCATACCCCCAATGATTGGGGACTATATGGGTTCTGTTGTTGTTGTTGTATTTGTATTATACTAATAAATTTAGGCCTTGTTTGGGGGAGTTTTTTGTTTTGCTCCATTATGATGTGAGAAAATTGAAGTTATTCAGCTTGACGTGTTTGATAACCCAACGAAGACAAAACTTTGCTTTTTAAGTCACATTTAGGCTTTAGGACTATTTAACAAAGAAGCTAGGAGTTCCGGTTTCGTGAAAATAAAATGGTGTGATTCTCATCTCATCACCAGATCGAGATTCATTCGCTTTCCAGTCTCCAGCTAAAAGACTTCAATCTCAGACCATCATGGGACTTCTTCCTCCCCGCCGATATCTCATCCCTGTTTCGACGATCTTCCCCAACAACGAAGACCTTGTTCCTCTTCGCTCTGCTTCCTAGAGGAACATTGTGGCAATTTTGTCCGCACACAATTTCCCTTTTCCGATTAAAACTTCACGGATATGTAAGCATGCTCACTTTTCCAACATCTGATTTGATGCATTGTGTTGTGATTATCCACCCAATGAACATGGATTGATTTCTATTTTGCAATTATTGTTTCTTTGAACAAGATGTTTGTTTCTTCTATTTCATTAATGATCTTATTTATTAATGAGTAATGTTCAAAATGATTAATATATCATAGAAGACACAAGTTGGTATGTGATTAAACCATGTCTCTAGTAATGTTTCATCTGGAATAAGAACCGACCTGTAACCACATAGGACCGAATCAGTACTGAATAATTTAGTTCTGGTTCTTATAGAACCGGAACCAGAGACACGATAGATCAAAAAGATTATGATGGAAGCAGAACCGGAACCGACCAAAACAAATAAAGTTATGGTTCTAATTTGAAGAATTATTACCTTTACGGTTTGGTTCTCGATTTTAATGGAACCAAAAGCAAACCGAAACCGTGACAGCTCTACGCTGAGCTATGGTTCGCACGTTTGCATGCCGGCAATTTTGGGATAATCTGGCGCGATTTTAAAAGGGTTGCAACATGTGATTTGGAAATCTGATTCGCAGCAACCCCATCGGCGCCCTCACGATATTGTGTCGGACGGGATCAGTTGATGCATATCTGAAACAATTTCTGATTCTTCTAGCTCACGTTCGATACCGCCAGAGATGCAAGTCGTCATCTTTACGACCAGGCTTCATGAATAGCTGCGACTGGACGTCAAATTTGAGGCTCCTCGGGACTTGGTGATTGCCATGAGTTTACATAGAATGTGCAAACATCAAGTTCAGCTGGATTAGGGTGCCGATATAATCATAGGCACAGAGACTCAAGACGGACGATCAAGGGTACCCAAATCCCACATATTTATAGGCTATCTCGATAGAAATGTTTGGCTGGAGCACAAAATGACTATGTTATAACTGCGATGAGGTGTATACTCGCAAGCAGCGATGCAAGAGGCTTCTTTATCTGGACATGGAAGACATTCACGTCAAAGGAGAGATGTTACGAGTTTCGAGCCCAGTTAATATGTTGTCTTTTAATCGAGTCAGCCATGCTTTATTATGTTGCCTTTTATTATGTTTTATTATTGATTATCTTTTATCTCGCATTTTATGTAAGTCTAAGTGCTAGGACTTATTTTCATTTATGTCCTTTGTAAGTCTATTTAAAAGACACCTTGGGTCTTGGAATGGCATGCAAGTATTAGTCACTCTTTTTGTCCTCAAGAGATTTTGCTAGCTAGCTCTCTCTCTCTCGAGTACACCCCGCCTAGACAACCGCAGTTCTGGCTCTGTCGTATCCTTCTCCTCCGTCATCCGCGCCTCTGGTCACTCCTCTGACGACACTTTTTTACAGTTCGTGCCAGTCAACTACAAGCCCCTCCACAGTCTCAGCGCATTTCCAACCGCCCCAAACAACCACCTTCAGTCAAATCCAGCAGTTTGAGTTTCCGGGAGTCCAAATCCAGTCTCATTCTTCCATCTCGGACACCGAAGACTTGCCGAATACCCACCAAACCCTCTGTCTTAGTTGTGTAAGTCTTTAGTTGAAAGTCTTATTTTTTGTTGAATCTCGTTTTAATTCTCGACTTGAGGAATATTTGTTTGTAATATTTGCTTCAGCGTTTTGAAACATTGTACGTTCTCATTTACTTGAGTTATTGGATTGCGAGCTCTCGTACATTTATATGACCTCACTTGTTTTCTTGCTTGTAAGCTTTAACTATTGTGTTTTATCTGAAATTTTGATTTATAAAAAATTATTATTGCAAGTTACTCTTCAAAATTGTCTGCATTTAGTAATCTTTCATTATCCCCCGATAGGACAACCATGTGTCACAATGAAACCACTGATTTTCATTTCTACGTTAGTGGAACGGACTTCCTTAAAATTCACCTCATGTCTCGCGGACGACTCGAAGACAAGGGGCCGAGAATCACCCTTGAAGAAGTTAAACCTCTCCACCCAATAGTGAACTATATTGAGAAGGCCGATCACTCGCACTCGGCTTCTCCCGAAGAAAAGGGTCTCATCACAACGAGAACATGAATGGAATATGTTGCATAAGACCCTCATGTTCCATTGTACTAACTCCAAGTGAAGATAAATTGTGAATGCAACTACTATGGACTAGGACACAGTTGATTGTTGGGTACTACACCATAGTGATCAAATATTGCGGCAAATGCAGGCCATATAGGTAGCCTAACACCATAGCCGAAGTTGTCAAATGGGATAGCGACTTCTCCCGAAGGAGGATGATTAATCGATTCAGTTCGCAGCGGGAGTCTCGCGGATACTCCCTCTGGTAAAGGATGTGATCTCAAGAAATTATGCAACTATGTGATTGTACTCATTGGCGATTTGAACCTATGTTGAAGAAATTTCTCAATGATCTTCGTTCTCTGTGATATTAGTGTTGGGTTTTCTAAACATCAAATGTAGATAGCATATCACATATGCGCAGCGGAAATAAATAACAAGAACAACCCTAAACCGTTCAAGGAACTTGCGATTTCATGAATCAAGAAATAGGAGAAGCAACACATTGCAATATCTGAAGGGGATCGAGTCAATACTCAACCGAGGTGCTCCACAACTGAAATCCGGAGAACAGTCGTTGAGTCCCAAGCACCGAAATGGATTGGTGCCTCTACGGGAGTCCACACGAGCGAAAGGAGAACCTTAGCTTCTTGTCGCACAAGAACTAGCTCGGAGAAGAAGAGTCCTCTACGTCTCCCACGAACTGCTAGGTCCGACGTCAGGGAGAGGCGGCAGCGGCGTCGGGGTGCGGGGACGGCCGATCGAAACTCTTCCGTCGCACTTCGGAACTCTTCCGTCGCACTCTCTGATTCGCAAAAGGAGATCGCACTTTAGGATATGAAATCGTGTAGTATTTATACCCAGGCGAGAGAGAGGCTATCCGCACACCCACGACTTACATTGGAGTAAACAGAATTCGTCGAGTGAACCTTTCACTGAAGAAATTCGTCGAGTAACAAACTAAATTCGTCGAGTAAAACAGAATTCGTCGAGTGAACCTTTCACTAGGAAATCATCGAGTAACAAATAATTCGTCGAGTGAACATTTCAGTTGAAGAAATTCGTCGAGTCATGAATTCGTCGGGTTCGTCGAGTCAACATGGATTCGTCGAATCATCATGGATTCGTCGAATCATCATGGATTCGTCGAATCATCATGGATTCGTCGAGTCAACATGGATTCGAACATTCGAGTCAACATGGATTCGAACATTCGACGAACTGAGGTAAGAGTCGTCGAGACACTCTCGACGACTCGACTCGAAAACTTGTAAACACGCTCCATACAATATTCACAATATCTGTGGAGCAATATCTATGGATTCGAACATACAATATTCACAATATCAGAAGCCTTGCTCGAGGACCGACGACTTTTCGTTTGCGTCCCTCCGCCGAAATTGTCACTCCTACCGGCGTACTTCACGATCCAGACCTCTGTCCAAGAAATTATCGTCCTCCTGATGTTAGCCTGGTCTCGAACCTCTACAGCCGATCTCCAGAGGCCCTCCCTTCCGATCACCAGCACATTTCGACCCTGAATTAGTTCTCAGACTAATTCTCCTCGCCTCCCTCTGTTAGATCTGTGCCCCTGAGCCTCCATCAGCTTAACTTGATTTCCTTTATCAAATCGAGAAGATGCTGGCTGCATTTATGAACTTATGGGTATCTCTCTCTCTCTCTCTCTCTCTCTCTCTCTCTCTCTCTCTCTCTCTCTCTCTTGCTCTAATTTTGTTATATTAATTTAATGCTTTTATTTATTTGATCTTTAAAATTTCAAAGCTTCTCATTAATTATCATAGTACCTGTTTGGCGTCAATTTTCACATTCTCGCCTTTTTCATTTCTCTAAATGCAAGCTCTAGATCGATTGTCGCTTGAAATTATTCGAGAACGACTTCTCTGTCTATTTGAAAAAGATCTTAAGTTTACTATTTAAAATCAAATCGAGATTCCAGGGTTACATCACCAAACATGAAGAGTCCACAATGTTCACCTCGAGAGAAATTAGAGGAGTATTCGCTCGCACGGCAATCTCCCGGACCATTAGCGATCGCGTCCTCTTCAATTTAGCTCTCAGCGCCCGGACCATAGCCATGGTCAAATCACTAGAGCTCATCTGACTCCTATATAAGCTCAAGAACATTTATGAGGGTTGAGAACCCGCGAACATTCAATTTTTCTAAATTCTCTAGCGAAACCTTGAAAAAAATGGGGATTCTGTCTACCTAGAGTTCCTCGACCCCTCACTTCTATGGGTGTAAAGTGATAGTCGCCGACACCACGTACATTCGTGACACCTCCCCTAAAGCAGTTCGAAGCTCAGGACTCTCGCTAGCACTCATATAACATCTCAGGGCTCTGTCGACCTCAGAATATTGTAATTCTTACCGACACTTTGTCGTGTTCGCATCTGCTCTACTGTTCCCGCGGACGCTCTCTTCGTTTTCGTAGATAATCTACCTTATTCGCCGACGTCCATAGACTCCTATAAGCCTTACTTGTATTTACTTGTTTTCTTTGCCTGACCGATCGAACAACTCTTTTCCATGTACCTGCCCGCGGGCAGGACCCTTATAGTATAAATAGCGGATGAATAGTACTTTAGGGGACACTTGCGTCTGACCCCCCCCCCCCCACACCCGAACTAGCATAGCTCTCGCTCCTATAGAAAAGTATTCTCGTGCTCCAACTTATAACGGAACTTTAAATCAATAAAATCACGCATAGCTAAAGGTTCGCATTGTGTGAAGCCTTGTCTCCTCATCCCTGAGTCTCTCTTGCCTGACCATCCGTGACCTAGAGTAACCTTCAACCAGCAGTACCCCCATTTTCTCTATTTTAGCATGAAGAGTGGAACTAGAGCACTTTTTGCCCAAAAATATATATTATCCATCTATACTAAAATAAATAAATATGGTAAAAATGAAATAAAATAAAACAAGGCACAATTTATATATATGTATATATATGTATATAATAATTTATACTATATACTATAAGGATAAGGAGTTATTGTAGCATGAGATCATCAAAATAATGAGAATATTTCATCATATCTATTATTATTATCTATATATACTTAAATAAAAGAAATAAAAGAAAAATATATAAAGTGAAATTTTTGCATGGGAGAAAATTGTGCGGTGGCTAAAGCTACTGTTATCATCAAACACTGTACATGGGAAATACCTCGGACTAGAGTACTATTGTCGTTGATTCGACATAATGCATGGGAATCTATGCCTGTTCCACTAGTATTTTAATTATCTCTACTTTCTTATTTTAACTTGCATGAAAATTTGAGTTTTGTTATTAATGATACAATTTTTTACTTGGAACATGTGATTTTCATGTTACCGGATTTCCTGATAACTTTTATGATAGGTGACTGCTGAGTATATTCTATGTTGTACTTCTAGACTTCTGTTTTCATCTAACAGCATGAATAGTTGCCGAAGTATGAACTATGAGAATTGTATTTTGCATTATTTTGTAAGAAATCTTGAAATGTAAGACGCCATGAATCACAAAAGCCACTCTTGCAACGTAAAATAAAAAGAAATAAGCCTTCAAATAGTAACAATACCGGTGGTGGAACGAGGCTCTCATCTTGGATGCTAAGCATCTGGCCCAATTTCAAGGCAGCACCTCTCATCCTACACAGAGAAAGAGCTAAACGCTCTGCATTTCGCTCAGACAACAAAGGGGAAAGGGTAGATTGCTTCCCTTCTAATTTAGGTGTGCCATAGAGAAGCCTACTTGCAGATTCTTGAACCGTACCCCATGCAAGTCCAGCTCCCAAACCAGCAAACCTTCATAAATTATCACAATTTGACAGTTTAATAACACAGGTAAGACTATGTTTGCATAGAGGGTAAACAGCAAAATTGTAAAGGAACCAGAGCATTATTTCCAATATACCAAGAGAACCCTAAAGACCTACGAAAATAGAATATTTGTGGGAAAAATCTTAATATAACACTTAAAACTAACCAAAAAGCAACATAGATGCACACTTGACTCATGATTAGCAGAATTAGCAAAAGCAATAGTAAAGCACGAGCAAATATTCAAATGGAACAAAATTCGAAATCATAAACTGGTGAAATGACAATGAGGTCATTGTACAGATCTATCATAAATTACCAAATGAAATGAGAAAGAGCAATTATATTCCAACTTAATTTGATTAGAATTCTAGAATGAAATTGCTCACCCGAGGGCTCTGCTGAAAGGCGTTGAAGGCACTCTCCTCTCTCGAGGCCATCTCGTCTTCAATGGAACAACAGCAGTCACCTTATCATTATTCTCATCCAAGTTCGCTATTTTCGCATCGCCCTTCTGGCCGCGGATACGCTGCTCATCAACAACCTTCCTATCATTTAAAACGGGAACTTCGTCTATCACCGAAACCGCAGCCGAGGCAGAAAACAATGCATTACCGGAGCTTTCGGGCATCGATGCAGCAGGCTCGAAATTTTCTAAGAAATAGACAGCAGATTCCTTGGAACGAGGAGTGAATTCGCGGAGTTCCCCACTGGTAAGCCCTACGAGATCCGTGGCTGAGAGGATGGCTCTCTTAAAGGTGTGGGAAATTAGGGCTCCGATATTACTGCCACTCACGGCGTTTAGGGAACGGGAACTTTCGGAAAATTCCAGGGCAACAATGAGAACACCGTCGGCGATGCGACGGAGGTCTCGGAGCGGCGCCATTCAGGCTGGGGGAATTACTAATTAGAGGAACGATGGGGTGAACTGTCAAGGACAAATAGTGCATCGTATAGTCAATCCGAGAATCTTAGTCATCATAAAGCGAATGAGTGCCTTAGGGTAATTATATTTGCAGGCCCTATATGGATATTTGCAGCCCAAATTTTACGAGTTCTTACGCGCCTTTCGAAAATACTCTTTGTTAGGTGCATTTTTAGGAAAAGTGTTCAACATGAAAGTTGTAGATCTCGTCGAAATCTACAACTTTGATGTTGAACACTTTTCCTAAAAATGCACCTAACATTGCGTATTTTCAAAAGGCGCGAAAAATTTCACAATAGTCTCGCGCCTTTTGAAAATACGCAATGTTAGGTGCATTTTTTGGAAAAGTGTTCAACATCAAAGTTGTAGATTTAGACGAGATCTACAACTTTCATGTTGAACACTTTTCCTAAAAATGCACCTAACAAAGAGTATTTTCAAAAGGCGCGTAATAACTCGTAAAAATTGGGCTACAAATATCCATATAGGGCCTGCAAATATAACCACCCTTGTATTATTGTCAAACAAGAATGACAATTAATAAACAAACCTAAAATATATCATTTATTCAATATAATCGTTGTCCAAACAAAAAATATGAGAAGTAGAGAATTTTTGTCAGAGTTCCCCTTAGCTTCTCCCAACTGTTGTTCTTCTTGGTCCCCCCTTCTTCCCTGCCACTCTCAATCTGTTCTTTTTCTTTCGGCATTTTCCTGGTCTTCGTTTTTTGTGAAAGATCAAATGGAGTCTCTTCTTCGATGCTTCTAAACAAGAGAAAGGCATAAAGTATTAACTCTGTCATCTCCTTTCTTGGCGCCGAAAGCGGAGGAGTCCATTTGGGATCTACTGATTTTCGCCGGAAGAAGTGGATCTCTCTGAAAAAGCTAATCGGACTCGATCATCACGGACATTTCAATCTATCTTCGCGGCTCCTTCCCTCCCACTCTATTCTACCTACCTCGTTTGGAACTTATCGATCTTAGCATGAACGGCCTTTCTGGATCCTTCCCACCTGACCTAAACCTTCCAACAATCAAAATCTTCAACTCTTAAAAAGATCATTGAAAAGTTTGAAATAGAACTTGAGAGTTGAATGGAATGAGAAGGTGATTAATCTGAGCAATGCTTTGAAGAAGACGGATGATGAAATTGCTTCAATCATGGTAGAGAGGGATGAAGCACTAGAGATGCTCGAGAGAGAGAAATATGAAGTAAAAGTCGCAGAGGAAGAAGTAAGAAAATCTAAATGTTGGTTTGAGTCCGCTGATGAGTTTGATGTTTCGGAGACTTTTATGGACAAATTTGCTGAATGGGGAATGAACCCACTGAATCCCACATTCCATGATATTACATTTACCACTAAAAAAATTTGGGGTGTGGATAAAAGTATTGGAATGTGAATAATTTGTTCAAACGGTGAATATCAATGGACCGTGTATAGTCATTATAGGAATGCTTATAACATTGTCCATGGTTCTAAAATAAATTGATTTGATTCAAATCATAATTGAATCATTGAACAACAACTCATTTTAATTCAATATATGTATTATAATATTTATAAATAAAATTAAGAAACATAGTTTAATCCAATATTTGTATTATACCAATTTAATTGAGACAATGTTTGGGGGAGTTTTTTTTTTCTTTCATTCTGATGTGAGAAAAATAAAATTATTCAGTTTATAGTGTTTGATAACACAACGCAGATAAAACTTTATTTTCTTAAGAAGTCATGTTTAGGCTTTAGGGGAATTTGATCGAGCTTCATCTACTTTCCAGTCTCCAGATGAAAAATCTACATCTCAAACTATCGCAGGTCTTCTTCATCCCCGTCGAGGTCTAATATTTTGATTCCCCAACAACGAGGACCTTGTTCCTCTTAGTTATGCTTCCAAGAGGAACATTGTGGGAATTTTGTCGACCCACGACTTCCCATTTCGATTAATCTCCATGGATTTGTAAGCATACTCTTTTTCCTACATTTGATTTGATGAATTGTGTTGTGAATATCTACTGAATGAAAATGGATTGATTTTTATTTTGTTATTGTTGTTTTTTTGAATAATGTTAAACATGTTTAGTTTTTCGTTTCCATTAATGAACTTATTTATTAATGTGTAATATTCAAAATAATTAATATATTGTAGAAAACACAAGTTGATATGTGATTTAACTATGTCCTTAGTAATGTTGATTTTGTTGGGAAAAACCTCTTGATTTTATATATCAGATTATCTAAGTGATCTAGGAATTGCCTAAGTTTGTATATAATGGAAATATATATATATATATGTTGTCTAAGTGATTAGGGATCCAAACTATTAAAGACTTTAAAGTTCTCAAGAAGCTCATTCGACTCAAGCTAACATTGTGCGTCGAGTAATAATCGATGCACGTCGAAGACTATGCTACTTCCTTTCATCGAGATCTCCAGTTAAAGTAAGTATTCTCAGATTTTGACTATTCAACTTACGTTGAATTCTCTTCTCTCAACATTTTAGCGTGCATCGAGTAGTATTCGACATTTAAGTAACCATACATCGTTTTCTCTCATTTACTCCAAAGATGGTTCTTGAGCAGATTAGGGTCATGATTAAGATCTGATTCTAGCTGTTAATGATTCTTTTCAAGATAGTCAATAAGGTGATTGGCTCATATGAGGAAGGATTCTATTAGCAGCAGTTCTTATATATATCCAGCTTTCAAATGAAGACATAATTTCTAACCCCAAAAAAGAAGAAGAAGCAACATGAATTCATCTCTCTCTCTTGTGCTTTCGGTCTCTCTCTCTCTCTCTATATCTCTCTCTCTCTCTTGTGCTTTTGATCTCTCTTTGGTCTTCTGCTTCCTGTCTCTCAAGTAACTTCTCCTCTTCATTCAAGATTTATCTCTTCTCCATTGAATCCTTACCGTCAAGAGGATTTGTTGTCGGTCATCAAGAATCCACACAGTGCATACACTTATCAAGATTCATTCAGAGCATGTTGAAGAAAGGATCTACATTGTGGAAAATCTACTTCTTCAATCAATCAGAAAAGTGTTTTATGTATCTCTCTTTAAAGAATTTAGTTTTAGTTCTAAGAGTATTCTTGTCAAAAGACTCAGTGGCTTGGTTTTATGAATCTCCTTATCAAAAGATTCAGTTGGTTTGGTTCTATGAGTCCTTAACAAAAGTCTTTGGACGGATTAATGGAATTATATCAATGGGTAGAAGAGAGAATGTACCTAAGTTGGGGAACCTCTATAAAAATTCGTGCCTTTTGGTTGCATTGCTTTCTAGTTTTAGATCTCTTTGTGCTTTTTCTCCGTATTACTTAACTTTGAATAATTATGACATGTTCTGTGATTGATTGTGGAAAATAATTTCAAAATTATATTCACTTCCCCCTTTAGAGTAATTCCCAATATTTTTTCCTTCATTTTCAATTGGTATCAGAGATAGGTTAATCATACAAAGGTTAACACCTTGACTATTTAAGATGCAGAGATTGAGAATTACTTGTGAGATTATTTACACAATCATGAGATCTACACAGTTTGGATATTATGCATCCTCAAGACCATCAATGTGTAATCTAGACATTTTTTCTCCGTGAAAATAGAATCTCTGAGAATAGAATCTCTAAGAATAGAAAACATAAACCTAAATGAAAAGGTAGATAAAGCTAAATTGTTTGAGGACGGCTTAAATGGAAGAAACCAGCAATTAAAATCAATTTCTAAGAATTTCACTATGAGATTTAAGAATCTGGGTTTAGGTGTTGAGATCTCTAATGTAAAGGATTCTAACAATACATCTTCTTGGAAGAATCTCATTACCTTTGTTAGTGCAAAGGGAAAAAAGCTATAAAATTTGTTATAAACATTCCTTCTACCTCAAAGAATGTTAAAGAGAAAGGTTCTCATAAGAGAAAGAAAAATAAGAAGAAACATGTGTTCGATACCCAAATTATCCAAGATCAAAGAGAGATTTTGGGCATTTCACAAAGATCATTTAAAAAAGATTCAACGTATGTTAAATTCTTATCGACGTACCTCGAATGATATTCATCATACATCGAATGGAAATCAACACATGGATGAATTTAGGTTGAATAGAAATCTTCGTGCGCCTGCATATACATCGAATACTATTTGACATTCCAACCCTTATATGAAGGTTTCTAATCAACAAATCAAAATTTTTGGCATTTCACAAAGATCATTTATGTCAACTCCTTCCAATATTTAGATTAATATAAATGACAAATATAATAGGTTTGAATGTCATTGCTGCCACATGGTGGGGCCTTTCATGAAGGATTGTTGTTACAATCAACCAATAACCTCCTATTCTAAGTCCTTCATGGATAGACCTACATATTTTTTCATTACTCCATTCGATGAGAATTATGGACCCATGGTAAACTAGGTTCCTTTTAACAAATAATTTCTTTGCAAGACCTGTACAGATCAGCCACAAAGCAGTTGTAGTACCTAGACATTGGATGCTCCAGACATATGACTGGAGACAAAAGCTTGCTGAATAATTTTAAATATAAAATAGGTCCAAAGATGATGTGCAGTGACTATAGTTGTGGACAAACCCAAAGCTATGGGGTGATTCATGTTGGTGCCATCACCTTCGCCAAAGTAATTTATGTTGAAGGATTGAAACACAACCTAATCAACATTTGTCAATTGTGTGATAAAAGATTCAAGATAATGTTCACACATGTTAAACACCAAATCATTTGCAATGATTCAAGTAATATTGCTATAATAGGTTTTATAAAAGGTAATGTACATCTTGTTGATTTTCTTTATAATCAATCTGAGATATGCCTTTTTAATTCAAAAATAACTAATTCTAAATTATGGCATAGGAGGCTTGGACATCATAACCTCAAAAATGTGTCCAATTTTTCCAAAAATCAATCTAGTAAGAGGGTTGCCACGATGTAAAAATGCTAAGGAAAGACCTTGTACAACTTGCCAATTGGGAAAGTAAACAAGGGTTTCCTTTAAGTTGTGTAAGAATGATTCACTTAGAATCTTACACATAATTCACATGAACATATTTGGTCCTATTTTTGTCAATAGCTTAGGAGGCAAGTCCTACACTCTAGTTCTTGTCGATGACTTTTCTAGATTCACTTGAGTGTTCTTTCTAAGAACTAAGTCTGCCTTCAAGACCCTCGATCTCATCATTTCTTAGACAGATCCAAAGTGAGTTGAATACTTTAGTTGTTATGATTAGAAGTGATCATGACACTGAGTTTGAGTCTCATAGGATGTGTGAACTATGTAAGGATGAAGGGATCAAGCATTGCTTCTCAGCTCCTCGAACACCACACAAAATGAGGTTGTTGAGAGAAAGAATAGATAATTGAATCAGGTAGACCATTACTTGTTAAGGCTAATTTACATATATACTTTTGGGCAGAGGCAGTCAACATAGCTTGATATGTTCTTAACAAAAGTTTACTTCATAAATCTAAGGAAAAGATCCCTTATGAATTACTAAAAGGGAAAACTCCAAACATTTCCTATTTAAAAATATTCGGAAGCATTTGTAATATTCTAAATAATGACAAAGGCCATCTTGCCAAATTTGACAAAAAGGTTGATGCTTTAATAAAGGCATCAATGTTTCTTTTGATGAAACTAAAATGTTTCTTTAAGGAAAAAACTATTCTCTTAGTTCTAATATGTAGGTAGAAGTAGTCAAGAAGATAGATCAATGGGTAGTGAGTGAAGATGCTCCATGTAACATCCCCCAAATAACTAGACTCTTAGGATGGTTTTGTCATGACTAGGGCGGGACAAAACCACATTAAGCACAAAAGGAGCATAAAAGCCTAGGAAGGAAGGAGGAAACCATCTTGGTCTGCAAATAACAATTTTTAGTTACCAAGCTTAGGGTTGGACTTTAGGGCCTCACATTGACCATTTGACCCCACCATGACATATCTAACCAATTAAGGGTCCCTTAGAGCACTAAGGACCCATTGGGATCAACCAAAGTGGCCAAGTTGATCAAAGTCAACCCTGACCTTAAATTGGTCAAAGTAGCCTAATTAGGGTCAATTGGCTCCAACATGCCAAATTGACCTTTCCCCTACCCTTATAAGGATATTAGGACCCAATGGACTAAAAAGCCTCATCATGGGCCCACCAATTTGACCTAAGTCAACTATAGTCCTGTTTTGGTCAAATTGCCCTATTGTGAGTCAATTGGCCTCCACCTTGCCAAATTGACCCTACCTAGACCTTCCTAACTCTAAAGGGAGGCCCATGGGTCACTATCTACCCATTGGGGTCAACCCAAATGGTCAAATTGACCAAAGTCAATTCCACCCTAAATTTAGGTCAAAATTATCTATTTTGACCTAATCAAGCCCAATCCACTTGGGCTAGACCCAATTGAAGTGGTCCACTAGCTAATGAGGTTGGGAGTTACTGAAATTGCCATTCGATTTCAAGAAATTCGGCCAGGAGAGAGAAACCCCCATTTTCCCCAAAAATGGTGGAGAGAGAAAGAGAGGGAGTAATGACATTCATGGCCAAGGGAGGCCAAAGGCCCCCCAATTGATGAGGATTCATCTCCCCTGACTGTTACAAGAAGGTTAGGAGTTTTTTCAGGCCATATGGTGGCTGGATTTGATGAGATTTCAGTTGGCCGAATTCACCTGTAATGGCCATTAATGGCATGGTCGAATTTTATTCCCCTCAAATCCCCCCTGTACATCCCCATATTCTCAAATCCAACTCCACCATTAGCTTCAAAAGGTGGATGGCAGTTGAAATAATATATTGGATCGAATGTTTTGGTGGAGAATCGAGGGATCGGGCAAGCTCGTCGGAGAGGGGAAAAGCCATGGCCGACCACCGCCGCCATCATCGTCGGGCTCCAATCAAGGTCCACTTCTCCTCCTCTCCCCTTGTGCTAGTATCCTAGATCAAATAGGAGAGACATAAGGCTCAATTGAGCCTGATCCCATGTGAGATTGTTGGATTTTTCCATGGAAATTTGGAGTTGTGAGTTCGCCGGAAACGGCCTCTCCGGCGGCCGTGCAGCCGCCCGGCGATAGCCACCACCTCAACGGAGGTGGTGGTGGTGGTGGCCGACCAGGGAGGTGGCCGGATGGCCAACAGAAATGCTTGGAAAAGCTACAAGTTGAGGAAATCATGGTTGTTCGCTCATCGGAGAAGACGCAATTAGGGGCGTCAATTTCTGTACAGGAAATTTTATAAGTGATGATTATTATTATTCCATTTTCTGTATTATTACTGGCAGTAGTTAGAAATAAATATAAAAAATACTTAGGGCCCTCACCTGGAAAAGTGGTCAATACCAAAGTTGTATCCCTTGGAGTCTACTTTATTTTAAAATTAATTTCAGCCCAATTGGATCAGTGGTTTGACCACAACACTCAAAATGGTGCAACATGTACAAATGGTTGACCAAACCTTGATCTGAGTGCCCCCATTAAACTAGCCATCCAAATGGCCTGAAATTTGGAGCATAGTCTAATTATACCTACCCCCTAATCATATCCAAAAATAGGAATTTTTGGATAAACTTTTTCTAAGGTTTTTGTAAAATTTTAATAATTCATATATAAACTAATTGTATGGTTTAAGGACATCCAAACCCCTCCAAATTTTGGTGGGTGGTCCTTAGGGTCATAAAATGACTTTGGTAAAAATTTCATTCCATTTGGAATTGATTTGGCTGGGTAATTAATTAACCCAAGTTTGGTCAAACTAAGGGATATTGGGTCAAAAGTGCTCTTGGTGGATTTAAGTGGTTAACCCTCATCCAAAAGTAATGAAACTTTGGCCACTGGTTTAGGATCACATAAAACACCTCCTTGAGTGGTTTGGTGTGGTTTGGGGTGGATGTGACCTAGAACCCTAGTTCTAACCCTATGGTTGCACTTTGAGCATTGTGAAGGACATAGGCTCATATCTCCTTGAATGGGCATGAAACTTGGTATATAAGTTCATAGGGTGTATGTATGCCCTAGGTAATTTTATGAGAATTTTAGGAACACTTCTTCCCCTCTGAATTAGGTTATAACCAGTTAGGGCACTTTTGTTGGAGTTTCTGAGATGATCTCAAAGCAATCAACAGTTTGTCTTGCTGCCAACGCAATATGAGCCTATAGGGTCGCACATAAAAGCATTTGGAGAAATTGGAGAAAGGATTGTGTTGGCCTTACTCATATTGGATATGAGTGGAGGACCAATCCTGTGACTGCTTGGAATTAAGTTGAGAATGTCTCAACGGGAAATCGTTTAAAGGGTTTAAACGAATGCATTTATACTAGATAATTCGGCTAAAGGGTTTAGACGAATTCGGCTAAAGGGTTTAGACGAATTCGGCTAAAGGGTTTAGACAAATTCGGCTAAAGGCTTTAAACGAATTCGGCTAAAGGGTTTAGACGAATTCGGCTAAAGTCAAATTCGGCTAAATGGTTTCGCCGAATTTATATAGTCGAATTTATATACAGACGAATTCGTCGAAATGGTTTCGCCGAATTCGGTTATAGTGATTAGTCGAATTCGATTATAGTGATTAGTCGAATTCGGTTATAGTGATTAGCCGAATTCGGTTAATTTGATTAGTCGAATTCGGCAAATGTAAATCTGGACAGATTTTCTGTTTTTCCCTCTGGTCTGCGGATAGCCGATTTTATGCCTTGCGTATAAAATGAACGTGATTAGGGCTTCGAAAAACACGGGTTTTCAGATCGAGCCTTTTTGCGAGAGAGAAAAGACGGAAGTGTTCCGATCGTTCTCGTTCCGTCCGCCGATCGTCCTTCCGCCGCCGCTTGTCGTCGCCGTCAGTCGCCGCCTCCCCTGTATCGGATCTAGCAGTCCGTGGGGACGTTGAGAGCATCCTTCTCCGACCTAGTTCTTGTACGACAAGAAGCTAGGGTTCTCCTTTGCTTGTGTGGACTTCTGTAGAGGGATCGATCTATTTCGATCCTTGAAGAACTCAAAGCAGATTTCGGATTTCTCTTTGGAGCACTTTGGTTGAGTATTGACTCAATCCCGCGAAGGTATATATTGTATTTGCTTTCTTATTCTCTTTAATCATGAAAAACCGCAAGATCCGTTGATCTCTTTTTGGGTTGTTCTTGTCATTATTTCCGCTGCGCATATTCGATATGTCATCCCTTATGAAGGGGTATAGAAAACCCAACAGTGGTATCAAAGCGAGGTTGCAGTCAAGTGCGTGTAAATTGGGACATTTAGAAGCGTTCTAAAAGCCCTAATTTCTTCTTGGAATATCACATTTGATGTGATTTTGTGCGGTTTCTGGTGATGGGATTTCAAAAATTTTGGTCGGGGCTCTGCCCCGCACCCTGTTAGGGCTCTGCCCCTAAGACCCCGCCAGGGGCGCGGCCCCTTGGAACCCCGCCAAGAACGCATGTGATTGCGTTGCGATTTTCTTGTTTCAAAGATTGTTTCTCCTTTGCAGTAACCGTCCCTCAATATGGTTTGTGAAACCAAATGTTTAGATTATTGAATCTGACATGAGAGACGAGCCTGTCTACTGCACAAGTGGAGTTGTTGTTCATATGTCCAATGCATATAAATCTGAAGATTTAGAAGTGTTCTAAGTACTCAGATTTAGCCCCTATTATCAAACTGTTGATAATCCTTTTATGTGCACATAGGGGATGCATTTGTTTTGTGTATGTGCACGGTGATTAAATATTAATCATGATTAAATGTTAATCGCGATGAAATGTTCATCTATCAAAAAATAAAAAAAATCCCTTATCTAATATTAAGTATTCGGATGCCTTCCGATGGAAGACACTCTTCCTGTCTCGATCGATGAAGTGTGAGCTTGCCAAATCAAGGTGCATTAATCTATCTTGGTAAGGGTGCGAGCGAATAATTGTGATATCCCACTGTCGACATCAGGTCAAACTTAACTAGGTGACCTCAAAGGTTGAGTGCCTAGAGGCATAGGGTTGGCATGCTCCATATGATGGATGCGAATAAAAAGTTATTCACCAACCATACAAGAGTTGCATAGTGATGCAATTGACAAATGTTGTCTACCTAAATAACCGTATTATGAGAGGAACGCCAAAGCGGACTCGTGGTGTTGGTGAAATACGGATCTTGTCCACTAAGAGAGTAGCTCGCATAAACTCTCCGAATCGATATCAAGGGTTATTGATTTGATTAAAATAGTGGGAGCTCTTTAATAAAAGTCCTTATTAAAAATATATAAAATGTATTTTGAAATATAGTACTAAAATTTTACTTTGCAAAATTCCTTGTAGAATATCCATGGCAAGTGGATCTCACTCCGCCTTGTCCCTGAGAGCGATCCTTGAGAAGGATAAGCTAAATGGGACAAATTTCCTTGACTGGTATAGAAACCTGAGAATTGTTCTCAGGCAAGAGCGCAAGCTCTATGTCTTGGAAGAAGATCCCCCTGAAGAGCCAGCCTCTAATGCACCACGTGCAGATAAAGATACTTATAAGAAGTATGGAGATGACTCCTTGGATGTTGAATGCCTTATGCTCGCGACTATGAACTCTGAGCTTCAGAAGCAACATGAGAACATGAGTTGTTATGAGATGGTTGAGCACCTGAAGAAAATGTTTCAAGGGCAAGCTCGCCAAGAGAGGTTCGATATATCCAGGGCGTTATTTCAGTGTAAGATGGGAGCTCGAGACCCAGTAGGAACTCACGTACTCAAGATGATTGGGTATATAGAGAGCCTTGAAAGACTGGGGTTTCCTTTGAGCCAAGAGTTGGCCACTGATCTGATCCTGCAATCGTTGTCGGACAGTTACGAGCAGTTTGTCTTAAATTACAATATGAATGAAATTGACAAGACACCGCCCGAGCTCCTAGGCATGTTAAGAACTGCCGAGATCAACATGAAGAAGACCAAGCCTGCTAGCCCCATACTGATGGTGCATAAAGGCAAGGGCAAGGTCAAGGGAACCAAGAAGACTAAGGTAGGACCTAAGTCACATCTTGATCCCAAGTCTTCAGCACTGAAAAGGAAAGGATTGGCTAAGGAAGGAAAGTGCCACCATTGTGGTAAGGCAGGGCACTGGAGGAGGAACTGTCCTCAGTATCTAGAAGATCTGCAGAAGAAGAAGGGAAGTATGACTTCCACTTCAGGTATTTTCGTTATAGAAATAAACCTTTCCGCTCCTTCATCCTGGGTATTGGATACCGGATGTGGTTCTCACATTTGTATAAATGTGCAGGAACTGAGAAGGAGAAGAATGTTGGGTAAAGGGGAGGTAGACCTGTGCGTCGGGAATGGAGCAAGAGTTGCTGCCGTCGCCGTTGGTGTTTACTGTCTTTCTTTGCCCACAAGGCTTGTAATAGAACTTGATAATTGTTATTATGTTCCGGCCATAACTAGAAACATTATTTCTATTTCATGTTTGAACATGATTGGTTTTTTTCGTAATTAAGAACAATTGTTGTTCTATTTATAAGAATGATGTTTGTTATGACGTAGCCCAAATGTTTAATGGTTTATATGTTTTGAACTTAGACCATCCGATCTATAACATAGAAAATACTAAAAGACTAAAAACAAATGATTCGAATCCTACGTACCTTTGACATTGTCGTTTAGGCCATATAAATGAGAAACGCATATCCAAGATCCATAAAGATGGACTACTGGACTCATTTGATTATGAATCATTTGAGAGATGCGAGTCATGTTTATTAGGCAAGATGACGAAAACTCCTTTCACTAGTTGTAATGAGAGGGCTGATGATCTCTTGGGTATAATACATAGTGATGTATGCGGACCCA
This sequence comes from Dactylorhiza incarnata, assembly GCA_033032865.1. Classification (NCBI taxonomy): domain Eukaryota; kingdom Viridiplantae; phylum Streptophyta; class Magnoliopsida; order Asparagales; family Orchidaceae; genus Dactylorhiza; species Dactylorhiza incarnata. The sequence continues at coordinate 3,732,415 of JAWHQI010000218.1, read as the reverse complement.
TGAGTTCTATGGCTAGAGGTGGGTTCTACTACTTCGTTACATTTACTGATGCTTTCAGTAGATACAGATACGTGTTTCTTATGAAGAACAAATCCGAGACCTTTGAAAAGTTCAAAGTGTTTAAAAATGAAGTGGAGAACCAACTGGGAAAAAGGATAAAAGCACTCCGATCTGATCGAGGTGGCGAATATCTGAGTTATGAGTTTCGTGATCATCTGAAAGAGTGTGGTATTGTATCACAGCTCACTCCGCCCGGAACACCTCAACATAATGGTGTTTCTGAGAGGAGGAATCATACCTTATTAGACATGGTGCGATTGATGATGAGTCATGCAGATTTGCCCGTTTCCTTTTGGGGTTTTTCTTTAGAGACTGCTGCTTTCACACTAAATCGAGTTCCAACGAAAACGGTTCTAAAGACACCATATGAGATATGGACTGGGAAGCGTCCCAGTATGTCGTTCATCAAGATTTGGGGCTGTGAGGCATACGTGCGACGTCAAATGCCTGACAAGCTGGAACCCAAATCGGATAAATGTTATCTCGTGGGGTATCCTAGGGAAACCAAAGGATACTACTTCTACTTACCGTCTGAGGGCAAAGTGTTTGTCGCAAGGACTGACATCTTTTTGGAGAAAGAGTTCTTATCCAGAAAGACTACAAAGGTAGAACTTGAAGAAGTTCAAGAGCCACAAACAATGAACGAACCAGAATTGGAACCTGAGCAAGGACTACAAGATGTTGTAGTTGGAGAGCCTGCTCAAGAAACACAAGTCCTACGTAGATCTGGTAGACCAAGATTTGAGCCTGAGAGATATGGATTTCTCATGACTCAAATAGGTAATGTGTTGCTTATGGATCATGATGATGAGCCTGCAACCTACCAATAGGCTATGAATGGACCAGACTTCGAGAAATGGCTTGAGGCCATGAAATCTGAAATGGACTCCATGTACACAAACCAAGTTTGGACCTTGGTGGAACCACCTGAAGGGGTTCGACCCATAGGGTGCAAGTGGGTCTTCAAGAAGAAGACCGACATGGATGGGAATGTACAGACATTCAAAGGCCGGCTGGTGGCTAAAGGTTTCAGGCAAATTCATGGTGTTGACTATGATGAAACCTTTTCCCCTGTAGCAATGGTCAAGTCCATCAGAATTCTACTTGCTATTGCTGCGTATTATGACTACGAGATCTGGCAAATGGACGTCAAAACGGCTTTCCTTAATGGAAACCTCCTTAATGGAAACCTCCTTGAGGAAGTGTATATGACACAACCCGAGGGTTTTGTATCTCCAAGTGAAGCCACTAAAATATGCAAGTTGAATCGATCCATTTATGGATTGAAACAAGCTTCTCGAAGTTGGAATCTGCGTTTTGATGAGAAGATCAAAGAGTTCGGTTTCATCAAGAACGAAGATGAGCCTTGTGTTTACAAGAAGATTAGTGGGAACATTATTGTCTTCCTGATATTGTATGTAGATGACATACTGTTGATCGGGAATGACATTCCGACCCTGCAAGTTGTTAAGAACAACCTAGGGAAGTGCTTTTCTATGAAAGACTTGGGCGAAGCGACTTATATACTTGGTATTAAGATCTATAGAGATAGATCGAAGAAGTTGCTGGGTTTGACCAGAGTACATACATTGACAAGGTGTTGAAACGGTTCAACATGCTTAAGTCCAAGAAAGGATTCTTACCCATGTCACATGGTGTGAGTCTCTCTAAGGACCAGTGTCCAAAATATTTGGAAGATAAGGACCGCATGAAGTTGATTCCATATGCTTCGGCAATTGGATCAATCATGTATGCAATGTTATGTACTCGACCCGACGTCTCATATGCTTTAAGCATGACTAGCAGGTATCAGTTTGATCCGGGTGATGGTCACTGGATCGCAGTCAAGAATATCCTAAAGTACTTGAGAAGGACTAAGGATACATTTTTGGTGTTTGGTGGAGAGGAAGAGCTCGTTGTAAAGGGTTACACGGATGCAAGCTTCCAGACTGACAGAGATGACTCAAAGTCAAAGTCAAGTTTTGTGTTTTGACTTAATGGAGGAGCTGTAAGCTGGAAGAGTTCCAAGCAGGAGATAGTTGCCGATTCTACGACTGAGGCCGAGTATATCGCTGCAGCGAATGCGGCGAAGGAGGCTGTATGGATTAGGAAATTCATCAGCGAGCTTGATGTAGTTCCTAGCATTATTGATCCTGTAGTTCTCTACTGTGACAACAACGGTGCAATTGCACAAGCTAAGGAACCTAGATCTCATCAGCGCTCCAAGCACATACTTCGACGCTTCCATCTTATTCGAGAGATTGTCGATCGAGGAGATGTGAGCATATGCAGAGTACCGACTGAAGAAAATATAGCGGATCCACTGACAAAGCCTCTTGCGCAAAAGAAGCATGATGGTCATGTTAGATCAAACTGAGTATTAGCTACATTTTTTTTGGCCAGGGTTAAAAATCCGTGGCTAATACAATAGTATTAGCCATGATTGCAAAATCGTGGCTAATAATTAGGTTTTAGCCACGGCTGCAAAAAAGTGTGGCTAATAATTATATATTATCCATGACAATAAAAAATCGTGGTTAATACGTTGGTAATAGCCACGGCAAGAAAAAACCCATGGTTAATACTCCAAGTATTTGCCACTGCAGACCATGAACCACGTTTTTGCGTAATACCATCGCTCGTTTTCTATTTCCCCCCCCCCCCCCCCCCCCATTCGGTGCCGATCCCATTCGGCGAGCCTTCCTCTATCCTGTCTTCTCCTCCAAAGAAATTAGGGCATGAGAACGGCGCGGTGAGACAAGGACGAGCGGAGCAGCGGATCAGCGGAGCAGGGCTGCCGTCTTCTCCTCCATCAGCGTGCATGCAAGCGTGCTCACTGGAGAGTAGCACCTTGACAATCATCGACTCTTTCGGCGTGAGGATGATCGCGATGTCTATGAAGATAGAACTCTTGATCGTCTCTATCGAAAACCCTCAGGCCCTCTTCGACTCCGCCGGAAGCTAAAGCCTACTTCAACGCCGCGCCGCCAGAAGTTCAAATTTGTCACCCTCCCCATCAAAAACCCTCGAGCCCTCTTTGACGCCGCCAGAAGATCAACATTGATGCCACGTACTGCACATGTGCTCCTCCTCGATTACCCTCCTCTCTTCAATATTCTTCCTCTGATCTGCGTTAATGCCTCCAGGTATATTTCCTTATTTCAATTTTACGATTTCCATGCATGTTCTGTAATTTCTAACAAATAGGTGTGTCAATACATTATAAGAACTCCCACCGGTATTGTTTTATACAGCAAACATGCATTATTTGCAGGTTTTGATTGTGCATAAACTCCTACTGCTGCTATTTTTGAACATATTTCACATACATGCTCGAAGGGATCGATAACATACATATTATAAGTGATGGTAAACATGAATATTTAAGCTAACTTTTTTTTGAAACACTTTTTTACTCTGATTGTGCGCGCTATTGCTTTATTTTTTTTTTTTTGGGTAGAAACAAATGCATTTCTTATATAATGCTATATCCCTTCTTGTAAATTACAAAACAGTTGAGCTCTTTGGACATCATTTCAAGAGTGTAATAAGAGTAAAATGGGCCTGGAAATAGAAATCCTATTACATGCAAGTTTGGCCAACATAAATTGTGTCTAGATCATGCTGCTGATCGTCAATCAACTTTTTTGATGGAGTATTTCCCAAAAAATTTAGTAAAAAGAGGTTTTGAAACATGAACGAAAACCCAAAATCTTCTCAACATGTTTCTAGTTAAAACCAGTCGGCCAGAGAAGGGCAATGAGAAAGCTTGTGATGGGCGACTCCAAAATGGACTTTTGTTTTAGCTAATCCAAAATGGACTTTTGTTGAAGATTTATTCTGAAGGTTAGTCGTGGAGAGTTTGCAACTTAACCTTCTTTTATCTAAAATGTAAAGGGATCACACTGTTAAGGTACTTATATATGAAAAGAGAACACGAAGTCAGCAAAAATCAATTATATACCTCCGATACTATGAGTGAACGCGCCCATTTAAGTGCGCGTGCTGTATTTACGGAACAAGGATCCATGTTTGGGTTGCTGCTAGTAGTTGCACTAAACTTTAATGAAGCAACTGAAGACAAGTAAGTCGTATATGTAAATATATGCTAGAAAGAAACAATTTCATTGTCATACATCACATAGTTCACTAAATAGTCATGTTATAATTGTGAATTATATCAAAGATGTTCAATTTCCAATATGTACAATGAGTGCAATTAGAGTGCAATTTATGAGCACATGAGTTAGCCGGATAATCAAGTAAATAAAAAAGTACTATACAATCATATATAGGACATTTTATTTTATTTTTGCTGAATTTTAATACATGATCATATCATTTTAATATAATTGATGTGGACCCGTAGAGACGATACGGGATGCGGTCCCATGGAGCATATCCGTACGGGAACCGTCAAACACGCAAGCGCCGCGAGTGACGTGAAAATAAAAAAAATGCCGCAATAATTGCTACGCCGAGCCGGAGAGGCGCGACATTCGCCGTGACAAAAGGGCGCGGCACTCGCCGCGCCGAGATAACGCTGCACCCGCCGCGCCGAAACGGCGCGTGCCCCACCGCGCCGAAACGGCGCGGCGCCCGCCGCACCAAAATGGTGCGGCGCTGCCGTAACTAAAATGGGGTGCGGCACCGCCGCACCCCCAAATAAAGGGGGTGCGGCATTGCCGCACCCCCATCTGCATTGGGGGGTGCGGCATTCCCGCACCCCCATGCAGAAATATTAGGGGGTGCGGCATTCCCGCATCCCCATGCAGAAATATTAGGGGGTGCGGCATTGCCGCACCCCCATTCAGCAATATTGGGGGGTGCGGCATTGCAGCACCCCCCAAATAAATTGGGTGTTGACCATTTGGTCAACGCCCATGTGGCACTCCCCAATTGGGGAGTGCCCCACTCCCCAATTGGGGAGTCACGTAACTCCCCTTGGGGAGTTACGTGAACAGTAACTCCCCTTGGGGAGTTACATGAATAGTAACTCCCCAGTTGGGGAGCGCTCCCGGCCACCTCGGCCTCGAGGCTTTCTCGCAGTCGCGTTTTGAGTACCATCATGTCCACCGCGCTCAGAGCGCTCGCCAAACCGCACGCCGAAATATTATTCTTGCATGAATATTATTCTCCCGCGAATATTACTCTTACGGAACACTATTCGCCGCGCTCAGAACAACTCAGCGCTAACGACACGGCCAGATCACCTCCACGCTCATGCGCGCTGAGAACACCTTCGCGCTCACGCGCGCTCAGAACGCCTCCGCGCTCACGCGCGCTCAAAACGCCTCCGCGCTCACGCGCGCTCAGAACGCTTCTGAGCGCGCTCAGAGCATTCTCGCTTTTTCGCCTCGCTCGCTTTTCCGCCTTGCTCACTTTTCCGCCTTGCTCACTTTTCCGCCTCGCCTCGCTCACTTTTCCGCCTCGCCTCGCTCACTTTTCCGCCTTGCCTCGCTCACATTTCCGCCTCGCTCACTTTTCCGACTCGGCTCGCTCACTTTTTGTCTTTCTGACATTTTCACTTTTCGTCTTTCTGACTTTCTCACTTTTTGTCTTTCCAGCGTGCTCACTTTTTGTCTTTCCAGTTTCTCAGATTTCAGGAACAACCTGTCGCCTTTTTCGCCTCCAACAGAACTGCCCGAACTGCCCGAACTGCCCGAACTACCCGAACTGCCCGAAGGGTAAGGTGGTCATTTACGAAAAATGGCGATCCGTGTGTCCCGAATCAGAAAATATGATTCGTCCGCCGAGCATTTATGGAAACGGCAAACGGCGAAATTACCAGACTGCCCCCGACCAAAGCTATAAAAGGAGTCCCAAGGCTTCATTTGAGGGGACCTTGACTTCTGGACCCGGGAGAGCTCCTTGCAGACTTTTGCGGAATTCTCCTTCGGCGCTTGAAGATATCCTTCGTGGATTTGAAGATTTTCTTCGTCACGAAAGACGACTCAGCATCTCACTTTCCGTTCCGGAAAGGCGACTCAGCTTCTCACTTTCGTTCCGGAAAGGCGACTCAACTTCTCACTGTCATTCCGGAAAGGCGACTCAGCTTCTCACTGTCATTCCGGAAAGACGACTCAGCTTCTCACTTTCGTTCCGGAAAGGCGACTCAGCTTCTCACTGTCATTCCGGAAAAGCGACTCAGCTTCTCACTTTCGTTCCAGAAAGGCGACTCAGCTTCTCACTTTCGTTCCGGAAAGGCGACTCAGCTTCTCACTGTCATTCCGGAAAGACGACTCAGCTTCTCACTTTCGTTCCGGAAAGGCGACTAAGCTTCTCACTGTCATTCCGGAAAGGCGACTCAGCTTCTCACTTTGGTTCTCCAGAATTCTCAGAAGGGAAAAAGACTTAGTTTTTCCGAGAGGTGGTCTGTCACCCTCGGAGCTCTCTCTCTCTCTCTTGTTGTAACGAACAGCGGCCTGTCGCGCTCGAGTTCCAACCATCAAGTTGTAACCACCAGAAGATAGTGAAGTTTGGTCGGCATAGCCCCGGCCGCGTGGTTTTTTACCCTTTCCGGGTTTTCCACGTTAAAAAGTCCCAGTGTACTCAACAAATCTCGAATTGACTGTTTGCGCGCTTAGTTCGCTCACGAGCTAAGGTGGTTCAATTGGACCGGTCTACCAAGAGCCATAAGCGTTCCGCAACAATAATTTTTTGTTTCTGAAGCATGAGTTTTCCTATACGTTCTTTTAATTGTAATTAATCTTGAAAGCATGTGAGTTGATGATTGTTGTATATATTATATATTCAAAATATGACGTGCATCTATTTTTATAAATACGTATTTTTTATTTGTTGTTGAACTTTTTTACACTTAATTAGTTGTTTTTATTTTATGCACTAAAAATTCTTGAAGTTCCACAAAGTCTCTTAAACCAGATTGATACTGGCAGGTACCTGATCACTTGAACTCTTTTTAACTATTGATGATACACTCAGCGGTGGGCAAGTCAGAAAAAGCACGCGTTGATAATGAGCTAAGCCTTAAATGGTAGAATGAAGAGCTGGTTTTCATTTTGGAGATGAGTTACACCGTCTAATCTCTTGCCCATTAACATAGGTGAGTCAATTAATCCTGCTTCTCGCCATAAAGTTGCAATGCATTTCAATTATTTTTGCTTCCCTCCATAAAGTTGCAATTCAATTATTTTTTAGGTTTCAGTTGTGCTAATTTAGTAAGTTTCTCATTTGCCGACCCCACTATAGTGGTATAAAGGCTTGAGTGTTGTTGTTGATGTGAAGTTTCCCATTTTGTATTATTTATTTTTTTGATAGAAACATATATCGAAATCATGTCCATTGAGTTGATTCAGTATTGCATTATTTTTATGGACAAATTAACTACTTGGTGCTTTTATGTTATTCCAAAAAAGTATTAAATTGTAGAAACATATATGTATATTTTAACTTTTGTCTATGGATAGAATTTGTGGAGCCCCCACGACAAATGTCGTCTTGGATCGGGCCGGAGGCCCGTGCCTATCACTCGTGTGTATATATATATATATATCTTTCACTATTATAAGGGAAAAGTTAGTTTTTGTGCAACATTCAAAATTATCACATATAGTCTTATTCTTTTACCCTAATGACTTAACATACATTATTCTGGTGAGATTATTATCTTTCCACCTACAAATTATTATACATGTTGATATTAGTAGTCTGGAACTGGCTATTCGCAGTCCATTGCTATTCCTAGTCCATAAATTTTATCGTAAGTGCAGTGCGGCTTGAGTGTTGTTGTTGTTGTTATTGGTCTCACAAGAGGTTACTAGAGAATTATGTGAGGTTTATAACTACTTGTTTGAAATTGAGCAACACTTGTTTTTTAATTCATGAAATCATATTATCTTTGACAGGTTATCAGAGGTCTTGGCATGGATAAGGAGAGAGGTACCAAAATGTTATCTACTGGAGCTGTAAAGTATGCCTATGTTAAAGTCACTCTAATTCTTGCCTCTCTTTTGTGTTTTTTTCCTTCATCAAAATGTTTTCAGGTGCCTATGTTACAGTATTGAAACTATAATGCCTCCTACATGAATTTTCTTTAAGAGTAATATAGTATTGAGGTGCTCATTTCAACATTTCATATAATAAAATTACTAAAGATAGTCCTTTAATTTGTTGAGGATTCTAATTAGAATTGTAGATGTAGTTCAGCTGCAGCTAAAGGTCAATTAGAACTGCAGCTCAATTAGAACTGCAGCTGCAGCTCAATTTGAAGTGCATGAATCATGTTCAATTAAAATTCTAATAAGTTAATCACACCGTGTTGATGCCCAAAGCTCTTGGATTTCAACCATCATTGTGTTGATATAATTATGCATAATCATTCAGGTAGGCTCGAATTGGCAATGATTGTTAGTCCTTATGCTGACCAAAAGATCAAATAATTTTTATACTTGGTTGACATATTTTGTAATGGAATGCAGAAAGTGATGATTGCTTGTAATTATAATAATAAGAAAAAGGTTATTATTTCCTATCATAATTTCAGTGCCCTAATAGATTAGTCGGCTTGCAATTTTTTCAAAAAATACATATTTTATTTTTTTCCACGGCCTGAAACCGTGGCTAATTGTTTTTTAAAAAATATTGAACTTATTATTAGCCAGGGTTTCAAACCGTGGCTAAAAGTCAGATTATTTGCTATGGCCTAAAGCCGTGGCAAATAGTCTATTTTAACTGTATTAAGAAGTTTTTGCCAGGGTATGAAACCGTGGCTAAAACTTAAGGTATTAGCCACGACAAATTTTGTTTGTGGCTAATACTTTTTGCCACGGCCAATCTGTGGCTAAAAACTTTTCTCCACGCGATCTTTAGCCACGATTTTTTTCGTGGCTAGACTGTGGCAAAAGCTCTTTAGCCACGGTTTTGGACTTTTTGCCAGGGCAATTTGCCCTGACCAAAAGTCTGTTTTCTTGTATTGGGTGTTGAGCTTTCTCCACCTCCAGTTGAGCTCGGCTCATAGGAGGGTTGTTGAGTGGAGAAAGGTTTGCCTCCCACCTCAGGTCGAGCTCGGCTCGACTAGAGGTGTTGAGTTTTTCTCCACCTCACGTCAAGATCAACTCGACCTAAGGTGTTGAGCTTTCTCCACCTCCAGTTGAGCTCGGCACATAGGAGGGTTGTTGAGTGGAGAAAAGTTTGCCTCCCACCTCAGGTCGAGCTTGGCTCGACTAGAGGTGTTAAGTTTTTCTCCACCTAAGGTCAAGATCAATTCGACCTAAGGTGTTGAGCTTTCTCCACCTCCAGTTGAGCTCGGCTCATAGGAGGGTAGTTAAGTGGAGAAAGGTTTGCCTCCCACCTCAGGTCGAGCTCGGCTCGGCTAGAGGTGTTGAGTTTTACTCAACCTAAGGTCAAGATCAATTCGACCTAAGGTGTAGAGCTTTCTCCACCTCCAGTTGAGTTCGGCTCATAGGAGGGTTGTTAAGTGGAGAAAGGTTCGCATTCCTCCCCAAGTTAGGTTCAGTTGAAAAACTCGGCAGGAACATCCCGCTGGCAGAGCCCTTCGTGGGTCACTCTAGGGTCCCACCTACTCGTCAAATAGGTGGGTTGGACTTTCTTTCCGAGCTTAAGGCAAGCTCGAAAAGAGCGGGGATTATGTACAACCCTCATATCTTCCGAGTCGGTGTGACCCGACACGGATAAGGTCATGATAGAGACGGTGACCGAGGCAAGCGGGTCGACCTATCGGAAGCGACTGAGACCGAGCAGGACTAGGGAGGCCCCCCTTGTATGGCCAGCGAGTGGGGGAGGCTCCCCCCCCACTCGTCCCTTGTAGCCGACGAGTGGGGGAGGCTCCCCCCACTTGCCCCTTGTAGCCGGCGATTGGGGGAGGCTCCCCCCACTCGCCCTCTGTGGCCGGCGAGTGGGGGAGGATCCCCCCACTCGCCCCTTGTGGCCGGCGAGTGGGGGAGGCTCCCCCACTCGCCCCTTGTGGCCGGCGAGTGGGGGAGGCTCCCCCCACTCGCCCCTTGTGTGTCCAGTGAGTGGGGGAGGCTTCCCCCCACTCGCCCCTTGTAGTCGGCGAGTGGGGGAGGCTCCCCCCACTCTCCCCTTTTGGCCGGCGAGTGGGGGAGGCTCCCCCCACTCGCCCCTTGTGGCCGGCGAGTGGGGGAGGCTCCCCCCCACTCGCCCCTTGTGGTCGGCGAGTGGGGGAGGCTCCCCCCACTAGACCCTTGTGGCCGACGAGTGGGGGAGGCTCCCCCCACTCACCCCTTGTGGCCGGCGGGTGGGGGAGGCTCCCCCCACTCGCCCCTTGTGGCCGGCGGGTGGAGGAGGTTCCCCCCCCACTCGCCCCTTGTTGCTGGCGAGTGGGGGAGGCTCCCCCCACTCACCCCTCTCTTGCCTCCCTCTTGCCCTTCCTAATGGGCTATTAGGGGGTGCGAATAGTGTTTTCAAATAACGGAACTCAGCTATTCGCAGACCATTTTTTGGGAAGTCTATAAATAGACCCCCATGGGCACCTTAGGAAGGGTTGTTGGTACCCCCCCTCCCTCCCTCGCGTGTGAGCAAGCGCTAGCCCTCCCCTCCCCCTGTCATTGAAGGTGGACGGTGAGGTGATCCTTAGTGCCCTCCAAGGTGCCCAGGCTCAACATTAGTTTGGGAGGGGAAGTTCCTTGTGAACTTCCGGGTATGTGGTGGGACCTCCACGCTGCAGCTTAAGGGGTTCGTTTGTGGACTCAGAAGTTTTCCAAGGGTTAAGTTCTTCGGTTCTTAGTGACTGGTCAAGGGTCTAGCTCAGGTCAAGTAAGGGTTAGCTGCATCTCCCTTTTCGAACGTCGAGACCAGTTCTCTAGTTTCAACAAGTATGAAGCTATGGAAATTTTATTTGATTCAATCTCTGAGTAAACTTCATACTTCATTCACAATGTGCAATTTGGAGTTATAATTTAGAATATTCATATCTGGAATAATTGACACTGGAATATTCTAGAAATCCGGGCATAACCTTGTGATAATATTATACACCTCTGATAATTTTCTTGGAATTTATGTCCATATATATATGGTACTTCCCTCACAATGTAGTGTTTGGGGTTATAACTTAGGAAACTCATAACTTGAATTATTGATACAGAATGACCATAGAAACTTGTGCATGGACTTTTGATAACAATATGAACTTCTAGAAATTTTGATGAAATTAATGGTTACACATTTTTGATACTTTCTTCACAAGTAGAATGTGAGCTTATAATTTGAGAAACTCATACCATGAATTATTGTTACTGGATTGTTATGGAATTTTGTATATAGACTTTTTATATCACAAGGAAGCTCTGGGAATTTTCTTAGAAGTAATCATTGAGTAAAAGACATGCTTCCTTCACAAAGTAGAATTTGAGCGTATAATTTGAGAAATTCATACAATGAATTATTGTTGATGGGTTGTTATAAAATTTTGTATATAGACTTCTTATATCAGTAGGAAGATCTGGAAATTTTGTTAAAATTAATTACTGAGAAAACAGTAATTAACAATATAACAATTACCAGATAGTCTTGTGATATCATTATAAACCTTCTTGAGACTTTACATCTTCATTGAGCATGGAACCCCGTAGACCCGAACTTGAATTTCGGGGACGAAATTATTATTTTTTGTTTATTGGGATTTGTAACATCCTCATTCCTTCTAGATCCCTCGGGTTAGGGTTAGGGTTGCAGTTGTGAGTAGAGTTCATGGTATGACCCTAGATCAACCTGAACTTAGGAAAAATTACTATAGGCACCCCAAAAGTGCACAAGTCAACATAGGCCAATCTACTTCAAATTGGACTCGCCAACTCAAATTGGACTTACCAATAGGTCCCTAACCCTGAAAGAGGCCCAAGTGACCCAAAAGCCCCATCATAGGGTCACCAATATTGACCAATTTGACTAAATCAACTTTAGGTCAAAATAGGTTAACATAGGAAAATTCAACACAATTGGGTCAATTTAACTTGATATGATCAAATTGACCCCATCAATAGATGGTAAACCTCTAAAGGAGTGATATGGACCCAAAAGCCCCATCATGGTATCACAAATTGGTCCAATTTGACCAAAGTCAAACTTAGGTCAACATAAGCCAATCCTTCATCAATAGGTTCAATAGACCCCCAAAACATGAAATTGATTTCACCCCTAGTCTTAGAACATCATGGGAGACACAATTGACCCAAAAGCCCCATCATGAGATCATCAATTTGGCCAAATTGACCAAAGTCAACTTTCCACAATTTTGGTCAAAATCACACATATTGGCTAAATTGGCCCAAATAGGGCACCAACGTGACCCAATGAACATTGAGTAGTGTCAAGTGACTCAAGACAAACACATTCGACCAGTCAACTCACCAATTTACAAAGTCAACCCCAAAAGACAACATAGGCCAAAATTGGGCAAAAATTGGCATTTGAATCAATTAAGCCAAGCCATATGGGCTAAGGCCTCAATAGGAGGCCCACCCTGCAGCCCATGACCTAATTACAATGCATGCCCTCAGAAATTAGGAGGAGATGACATGCAAGAGCCTATTTTGGGAAAACCCCCAAATTTGAATAAGAGATAAGAGGAATTCATGGAAATTGCTCCACATGGCAGCCCCTTCCCTCTGCCCAAGCCTCCCACTGAGCTCTAGGAGTTATTACTAGCCAATTTCTAGGGGGGGGGGTGGCCACTTGGCAGCTTGGTGAAACAACCAAAGCTTGGCCGATCATGCCTTGATGGCATCTTCACATAGAGCCCTGCGCAGCCCAAATTATTGCCACCATTAGCTTTAGAAAGGGGAATGAAGTCGGGCTGGAGCTTTACAGAGGAGAAAACCATGGAGAATCGGGATTGGGAGCAAGCTCGTGGGAGAAGAGAGGATTCATGGCCAACCGCCGCCGCCAAGCCCCACTAAGGTCTGATTTCTCCTCCCCTCCCCTCGTGCTAGCTCCCCCCTTCTTCCATTTTCAATTCGAAGTAGAAATGGTGGGTTACCGATTCGGATTTCTAATGTTCTTAACCGAAAATCGAAAACGATGGGAGGCCATCTCCGACCACCTCTGACCGAGTTCTCACCGTCAGTCGATGGTCCAACCTCGACCGGAGGTGGTGGCTGGAGAGTTTGGTCGGAGTCGGCTCCAGTTCGCCGGAAAATGCGAGAGAAGTCGGCCCTGGGCTGTGCAATCTGAGTCGTTGGCTCAAGGAAGGAGATGACGGGCTGCCTCCGATCACGCGCGATCTGGATAGCCGCAGACCAATTCATTAATTCCTGGATTTAATTAAATGTTGAAATAACCTAAATTGGGCTGAACCTAGAATTAAACATAGAAAAATATTGGCCATGATGCAGGAAAAATGCCCAACATGAAAAATAAAGATCTGTGAGTCTACTATTTTTAGAAATTGACTTCACTAGATTTGGAGCATTGTAGCTCCCTAGGCATCCATTTTGGTAAGACATGTACATATGAGTCCCTAGGACTTTAGAAATTTATTTAGAGAGATAGAAATCCTAATGACCTGAAATTTGGGGCATGCATGAGATATGCCATAAAGAAGCCCCTGCCAAAAATTTGGGATTTTTGGAAAATATTTTCCCTACGGTTTAGAAAATATTTACACAATGTGTCACAATGTAGGTGTGAACTTTCAAAATTCATTCAAGGAGTTATATAACTCCAAACAGGCTGAAACTTGGGCCATGCATGCATGTGTCCTAGTACTAACTTGTGCCCTAAAACTAGATTTTTAGGAGAACTTTTCTCCATGGTTTTGTCTAGGCCTGAAAATTAAAAACCGAAACCGCAAAAAACCGCAACACCGCACCGATTTTGAACCGCACCGAACGGTTTGGTTGTGGTGCGGTTTTGGTTATTGGAAAACCGCATGGTTTGCGGTGCGGTTCGGTTTTTGCCTTGACAAAACCGAATAAACCGCACCGCACCGCAATGATTATAAGTATAATATAATTTTAATATTATTTCAATATCTTACAAATATATTAAAAATTTTCATTTATGTATTTTAATTAGTTTTTATTTTACTATTTTAGCTTTCATGTATTGTATTGATTATAAGTATATTAACTATTTGTATTGATTATTTACTGTATTGAACCCGTGAATCATGAAAATTGAAATATTGAAATCGAACCCCTAATCTAGTTTTCGGTATTCCTGGGCCCATTCCGCTGCATCTCTACTCTCTCAATTCTCATGTTGCACGCGGCTTGCCTTTTAAAATTTCATGCTGATTCAAATGGTGATTAGCAAATTGTAATTCCGATGGAAGGTAATTTCAGTCAGTCCTTCCTTTTATATTTCTGTGCCCTTTTTTTATGCTTTTGAGTGAACAAAATAATTTATCTTTCTTGTTTGGTTGATAAGATAAATTCTCTTTGGTTGATGAAATAAATTCACTTTGAAATTGTCGACGCAAACAGTCAAAGTGCAGATCTAATAAATTCTTTTATATTCCATCTTTCATAATCTGATCATCTTATTCACTTGTAGGATTTTCATGAAATAAAGAAATAAATAATTATAGGATACAATTTATTGTATTTTGTTCTCTTGCATATTTTAAGTATGAGAAGATGTTGCTATGTAATTAACCGAGCATAATATTTCTATGAATAGTCCATGTACTATTTGATAAGTTTTGATAACTATGCAAAAACCGAAACCGCACCGCAAAAACCTACTCCAAACCGCACCAATGTCAAACCGCACCGCACGGTTTTGGTGCGGTGCGGTTTTGTTCGGTCCAAAACCGCCCCCCTTTGGTGCGGTTGCGGTTTGGGCTCAAACCGCACCAAACCGCACCAGTTTTAGGCCTAGTTTTGTCCATTATTTTATTTATCAAATTAATGATATTTTGGGAGTTTGACAACTCAAAATGACCCCAAATTTGGGTGACATGTTTAATAGGTCATTAATAGAATTTGGTTAAAACTTGGGAGCAATTGTACCTCTCCATGTGCGGTAATTTACTTGTGTGTCTTTGCCTAATAGGTGATATGGTGTGCATATAGCCTAAAAGGATATTTTGTGCATTTGGCTTCTATGGCTTAGTGTTAGCCTCTGAGATTTTGGCCACACCCTTAATATGACATATTGCATTACCTCACGAAAAATTAGGATTTTTGGGGTAAAAAATCCTAAGTATTTGATAAAATTGAAATATGTCACATTTATGTATTAGTGAAATGTTTATGGTTAGAACCTTCTAGAAAACTTTGAAACTCTGAGTAATCACTTGTAAGACCAATTAGAACCTCTGAAAATTTTTGTAGAATTTTTCAGAGAATACTTCCTTAGAAATTTTCAAAATTACCAATAGTCATATTTTTGAATAATTGAAATTTTATTAAGTAAAAGGTAGGAAAATTGTGAAAATCTGGAAATTCATTTGGAATCTAAACATGAACCTTTGGAATTTTTAGTAGAATTTTGGGATGTATTGTACATGGTAAAATTCCATAATTTTAGTATGTCACACTTTTTAACTTATCAAATATCTATGGCCAAATGTTTCTGGAAAATTATGAAATTCTGGATAGGATCGTTTTAGGTCATTAAAGTACTCTAGTAATTTTCTTAGAATTTTTAGAAGATATAAATTAGTACTTGTTGGGTAGAGTTACATTTTCACCCCTTTGATTTTATATGGAAATTATGATTATAAATTTTCTGAAAAATTGTGAAACTTTGGAAATCATGTTATTTTGTCACCTATCACCTCTGGAAATTTTATTAGCAAGATTGAAATTACTGACATGGTACTTTCTTTGTAATTTGGAACATGTCAAATGATTAATGAATTTTAAATATAGGTCAAATTAATATGAAATATGTCAAAACTCTAGATAATCCTTAATTTATCCATTATGAACCTATGGTATAAATTGGAGCTCAATTGCGCATGATATAATTAAAGATTGCATCATAAAGCTCAATCTTGTTCAACCTCATTTTGGACTGCGAATAGTAAAAACTTAATGTGATGATTTGATTAGTATGATCACTTATAAAATCAGTAAAATTTGGATCATAGCAGTAACATATTATTTATATCAGCCCCTAGAAGTTATGGAATTTTTGGAGAACATTTGTACTATATTTTAGGGAATAATTCAGATTCATGTCTCACTATACATAAGGGGCAGTCTTTACTATACAAAAATTGTTCAGCATGGTAAGTGTTGATGATGTATCACTAGGGTATGATTAGAGTCATTTGAGAATCATACAAGACCTACACCATTTTGAGGAAGAGAGATCATAAGTGTTGAGCATCGTTCAAGAGAACGTTTGCTTAAGAATATAGTGAAGAATAAGTCATAAAGCACCTAAGGTATAAAGAGTAATAAGGAGAGTGAGGCTTTAGGAAAAGGGGTAGCTACCAATAATAGTAATTGTCCTGGAAAGGGGAATTTGAGCTTCAGCCCATCGCATTACCTAGTACCGTTGAGAGCCCTTCACCGGGTAGCCCACGGGAAGTCCAGGATTCACCCTAAACTCCTAAGTGTAGCAATAATTAGACAAGAGTAGTTTAACTAAATGAATAAGAAATATGGTAAACTTCATTCCGAGTTAAGGGATGGGAAATTGTATATATCAGGACGGGTTAGTTCTGTGAGCTGGAGACTCGGGAAATTGTATATCAGGATGGGTCAGTCCTGCGAGCTCGAGGCTCGGTAAGTTGTATATCAGGACGGGTTGGTCCTACGAGCTAGAGGCTCGGGTTGTGATAACTTGCATGTGCATAGAATCAAATTAGTGGTGGGTCTTCGGTACTGGACCAGTTGTCACACCGACGACAGTACGTTTACTTAGACAGGTGTGGGGGTTTGAGCGGCCAGTAGGTTGTTTATACTGCGGTCTCGAGGACAATCCCCAAAGATGCACACCCGACCTTAAAGACTGGTGGGTTCCAGCAAAGAGTACACAAGACTCTAGAGTGCAGCTAGGATGTGTACAGAGGCGTATGAAGGGTCTAGGCCTGGTAGTGTGTATACCCGCCTAGGAAGTGGAGGCACCCGCTCCACTGCTGCCATAGCCACAACGGTGGTACCAGAGAGTGAAGCTAGCTCCAAAAATTAGGAATGAAAGGTCTGTGTTCACAGAGTGGTATGGGTGAGTTGCACTTGTATGAATCATATCATAGCATGCATATCATAACATACTTAAGCATTACGACATCTATTGAAGATCCTTATCATATAAATTAGAATGGGCTCTTTTATATTATAAGTTATAATTTCGGAAATCTTAACTTATAAGTTTGTATGAGCATTCTTATAAGTTAAGATACTCATGTGATGGTAGTGTAGTATAGATTACATTGTTTACTTTACTTGCGCCGCACTACCTTATGTACTGCTTTACTTACTGCCTTACTTCCTGCTCATATATACTGCTAGTTAAGGGTTTTTACGTGTTTTACTTTATATACCTTCTGACATAGAATTCTTGTCACCTGCTTGTTTCTATTACCCCTTGTTGCCATCCGCTTCATCCTCCTGTATGGTGCCTAGGAGTCGCGGGGGGAGGCGGGGACAAAACTGGCTTAGTCATTAAGACTAACGGTCGGTTGTGACCGTAGGAGCTCGAGAGGATAGAGCAACAACACGACCAGCCGGACGAGGTGACAGGAACTGAGGAGTAGGTGTCGCGCATTACAACCACTATGAGACAGGTGCTGGATTATGAGGGTGTTTAGCTTCCGCGTAGAGTTGTTGAGAGAGAGAGAGAGAGTTTATTTTGTTGTATTTCATTTGGTTATGTATCGGGCATAAGCCCTATTTCATTTATTGTACTCATTGATGGACTTGTATACTATTTCGACATATATATATATATGGGTGTGTGTGTGTGTGATTGTGGACTTGGATTATTTTACCTAGTTTTACTTCTTATCTCTTGTTGGCCTGGTTGATCATTACTGTCGGTAGGATCGACGTCTTGTGGAGGCGGGTAACTCGTGTGTTAGTGTCATCGTAAGGCAGCGTTTCTGGGCATAAGATCCAGGAACTCTCCTGGTGCGGGAGGGGGATCTTACATACTCGGATTAGCCGTTGAGATAGCCACACTAGTTTACTTTTTGCTGCTCCATGAAATTAGCCTTTTGTAACATCCCACAAACAACTAGACCCCTAGGAGGGTTTTTGTCATGACTAGGTCATGACAAAGCCCTAGGAAGTCCAAAAGGACTATAAGAACCTAGGCAAAGGTGAAAACACCTTGGTCTGCAAATAACAAATTCTGGTTACCTAGTCTATGGTTTGATTTTTGGGCATCAAGTTGACTATCTGACCCCACCATGACACCTCTAACCTCATAGGGAGTCACTTGGGTCACTTAGGGCCCATTAGGGTCAACCAAAGTGGTCAAGTTGACGAAAGTAAACTCTAACTCTAGATAGGTCAAAATAACCTATTAAGGACCAATTAGTCTCTAATTGGTCAAATTGACCTCACCCAAACCTTCCTAACCCTTAAGGAGGTCAATGGGTCACTAAAAACATATTGGGTCCAATCAATTCCATGAATGGGGCCAAAACCAACATTTGGACACAAAAAGCCCAATTTGACCTAGTTAAGTCAAAGTGACTCAATTTGACCCAAATTGATCACACCAATTCACAATTGGCCTTGGGTGGTGTCAAGGGACCTATGAACACCCTTTTGTGTCAGTCACACCACCTAAATTGACCTAGGGTCAGGCTAAACCAATTAGGGTTAATTAAGCCCAAATTAGGAAAATCAAGCCCAAATTAGGAAAATCAAGCCCAAGACTCAATCCAATTGGACTAGGCCCAATTATGGTGATCCACTAATCCTTCATGGCAGAAATTACATGAAATACCACTCAATTTCTGGAGGGGGTGACTAGGAGAGAGAAAATTGGAGTTTCCCCCAAATTGAAGAGAGAGAGAGGGGCATTCATGTCTTTGAATGCCATGAGTCACCTAATTTCTCCTCTAATGGTTTAAATTCATCCCTCTTAAATAATTTTGGGGAGATTAATGGCTTTTCCCTGCCTCCTAAAGGAGGAATTCAAAGAAATTCAAGGTGGTTGAAGCACCACCTTCATGGCCATTAATGGTAATCAATGTGGTAACCTCCCCCTCCCTTAATTGAAGCCTTTAACACCTTCAGAGGTCGGAGAGGAGAGAAACCCTTCTACAAGAAACCAGGCTCTCTAAGCGAGGATTGACCGTGGCCCCCCAATATTCTCAAGCTTCCATGGTGAACCGGCGGCTGACTAGGAAAACGGCCACCAATCAGGTCTGATCCCCTTTTCCTCCCTTGGTGCCTAGATCTCAATCAACTTTGGGCTTGATTCGAGCCAAATCGGGCTCGAATCAAGCTTCCAAAGGGGCTCATTTTCGAGCCTCTTTCCCCTACCAGAAATACTTTGTTGCCTCCTCTGAAAAAGTGTTCAACATGAAAAATATGGTCCTTGAGGTAAACTTTAATTCAAAATTGGTTTCGTACAATTTGGCCCAGAGGATCTCCCTCAGCACCCTTTTTGGTGCAAGGTGTCCCTAGGGCTAACCCAAAATTAATTTGAGTGCCCCCTTTGATCCACTTAGTCAAATAGCCTTAAAATATAACCATAGGCCAGTCTAGCAATGGCTCACATCATATCCAAAAATCAGAATTTTTTGAGATGATTTTTCTATAGTTTTTGTAATAATTTAATAAATCATATTTGTCTTAAATATAGGGTCTATGGACCTCCAAATCCCCCAAATCTTTGGTGAATGGCTTGTGGGGACATTATATGATCATGATAAAAATCTCAGCCCATTTGGGTTTGATTAGACTTAGTAAACTAGTATCCATTCTTGGTCACCTAGGGAAAGTTAACTCTAGTTTACCAAAAAGTGCACTTTGTGGATTTGAGTGGCCATCCCTCCACCAAATGAGATGAAACTCTGGACACCACTTTGTTATCACATGAAACATCCCCACAAGTAATTTTAGAGGGTTTAGAGTTGGAATACCAAGAAAACCTAGTTCAACCCCTAGGGATACACATTGGGGTTAATGTAGGGAATGAGAACTTATCTCCATGGATGGGCATGCACTTTGTAGATAGTTTCCTAGAGTGAATAAACACCTTTGATAAATTTGTTGGGATTTTTAGAGACATTATCACCCACTGAACATGTAATTTTTAAATTGGGAACTTTTATTTCAAGTACAAAGTATATGGTTATATGTTTTAGGAAAGTTATGAAACTTGGACAGTGAACTTTTCATGATGCTATGAGTCTCTGAAAATTATATTATAATTGTTGGATAAGGTAAGTTGGTAGTTCCTTCACAATGTGCCAAAAGTCAGTTTCCAAGATTTAAATAATATATGTGGTCATATGATTTTAGAAAATGTGAAATTTGTTCAGAGTGCCTCTAGGGTTATTATAATGCTCTGCAAATCTTTGTTATAATTACTAGATGAGGATTTACAGTGCTTCCTTCACAAATTGACTAAATTCAGTTCTCTTAAAATAATTATTTATGTGGCCAAAATGATTTGTGAAAAATATGGTAGTTGGCCAATAAACCTTTTTGGTCATCATGATGCTCTGAAATTTTTGTTATAATTATTGGATTGGACTATGTAGTGGTTCCTTCACAAAGTGATTTAAATCTAGTTTCTTTGCAATAAATAATTATGATGCTGTACAACCCTCATATTTTCCGAGTCGGTGTGACCGGACGCGGATGATGTCGTGATAGAAAGGGTGACCGTGATGCAACGGACCGAACCGACGGAGGTCGTCAAGACCAGGAAGAGAAGGCCTGGGGGGCAAACCTCCTTGGACGAGTGGACCTTGGGTCCACTTGCCGAAGGCCCCGGGCGAGTGGAACCTTGGTCCACTCGCCCGAGTGTGGGGGGGGGGGGGGGGGGGGGGGGCGAGTGGACCATGGGTCCACTCACCCAAGGGTATGGGCGAGTGGACCTGTGTTCCACTCGCCCCGAGCAGCTGGGCGAGTGGACCAAGGGTCCACTCGCCTGGTGGGTTGAGTGGACCGTAAGGTCCACTCGCCCAGTCAGGGCGGTGGACCTTGGTCTCGACCCCCGGTAAGGGGGGGGGGGAGTGGACGTCTCATCCTTCGCTCGGCCCCTCTCTTGTTTTGACCGTCCAGGTTCGTGGTTGGACTGCGTATAGTAGAATTTTGTCTATCTGCAACCCAATTTTTGGGAAGTCTATAAATAGACCCCCCCATGGGCACCTTGGGAAGGGTTGTTGATACCCCCTCCCTTGCGTGTGTGTTATGAGCGAGCACTACCCTTCCCATCCCCCTTGTCATCGAAGGTGGACGGTGAGGTGATCCTTAGTGCCCTCCAAGGTGCCCAGGCTCAGTATTGGCTTGGGAGGGGAAGTTCCTAGTGAGCTTCCGGGTATGTGGTGGGACCTCCATGCTGCCGCTTAAGGGGTTCGTTTGTGTACTTAGGTGTTCTTCAAGGGTAGGGTTCTTCAGCTCTCAGTAACTGGTCAAGGGTCTAGCTCGGGTCAAGTAAGGGTTAGCTGCATCTCCCTTTTGAACGTCGAGACCAGTTCTCTGGTTTCAAGATTCTGGTGTGGTGAGCGTGGAAGCAGCTAGTTCGGAAAGCTCTGAGTAAGTCTCATGGCTGGAAGCGATGAGGTGGGGGACTCGCCCCCTGCCGATGAGTATGTGAAGAAGGGTGATTTTGACGAGTTCAGGAAGTCGATCCTGGAGCTCTTGCTGGTTGCACTCCCCCCTCACGGCGAGTGCTCAACACCACCTGCACCCGTGCTCGCCTCGCCCTCTCCAATGGAGGTGGAACAAGAGCATTAGCAAGGGAAGGAGCCTGTCACGGGGGAGGGCTCGGGTATCCAGGCAAGAGTGCTTTTCAACAGCTCTCCCGGGACCGGTTACCCCAGTGGGGAAGTGGAGAGAACGCTTTCGACACGCCAGGGAGGATGGGGAAGTCCCTTCTGCGAGTTGATCATCTCATCTCCCGTTCCAGATGGGTTCAACGAGCTTGACATGTCTTATTATGCGGGGAAGGACGACCCAATTCAGCACCTCCAGTGGTTCGAAGACATGCCCTCGATCAGGCAGATGTCGGATGCCTTCAAGTGCAGACTCTTCGTCGTCACGTTCAGGGGGAAGGCGAGGGATTGGTTCCACCAGCTCCTGGTGGGGACCATCTATGGACTTGAGGACTTGCGTCGGAGTTTCTTGCTAAGGTTTTCTACTTCAAAGAAGAGGAGGAAAGGGGCGGAATAGCTGTTCTTAAATCGGCAAAGGTCGGGAGAGACGTTGGGAAGCTACGTGGATAGGTTCCAGGAAGAAGTGCTCCTAGTCATTGAGGTGCCCGAACACACCTTACAACTGGCCTTCACTCATCGGTTGCAGCAGGGACTGTTCAGGATGAGCTTGACTCGGGACCCCCAGGTGTCTTTCGAAGAGCTGATGGAGCACGCTGCCAGAGAGATCGAGTGTGAGGCTACGAATCAGGAGTTCATGGCAAGGTTGGCCAAGGGTGTGGAGGAGGAGAGGAAGAAGCAGGGAGGAAGGAGGAGAGAGGACGTGAGGAGTCAGGGACACCAGGGACCCCCTGCTGGGTCAGAGCAAGGCTGGAGGTCTCAACCGCCAGCCGCCCGACTAGCTTCGAGGCCGCCTAGGAGACCTGCTCATGGTCAGGGAAGAGGCCACTTCCATGGAGGAGGAGGCTATCATGGAAGGCAGGGATGGTTCAATCCGGCGGGCTGGCAGCCCGACGCAAGGCCGCTGCAAGCCCTGCCCCTGCAGACTATGGCGATCAGACGAAAGAAGGGAGGAAAGAAGAGGACCCGCCTGGGTAATGGGGCGGGTGAGCTGGAGCTGTTGTATTGTGACTTCCATCACCAGGAAGGTCATGCGACCGCAGCCTGCCATGAGTTCCTTGAGATGAGAGAAGGAGGGAAAGCCCCAGAAGAGGGAAAGCAGCTCTGCCTGGAGGGTCCAAGGGGGAAGAGGAGAAGGGATGAAGAAGGAAGAATAAGAACCGTGCGAAGAAAGAATCGACCTGGGGGCCCTGGGTGGGATCGGGGTGATTCACAGAGGAGTAAGTATAGAAGCCACCCGAAAGGGAAGCCTCCATACCCTTTATCGTCGGAGCGTCGCTTCAACCTCCCGATCCCCACCCCTGGCGAGAAGATTACCTTCTTGGCCCAAGATATGCCGCCCCATGAAGATCCCTTTTGCGACGCACTCGTCATCAAGGCCGCCATCAAAAACTTCACGGTCTCCCGAATCCTGGTCGACAACGGGAGCTCGGTGAACGTGGTGTTCAAGAAGGCCTTCGATAGGATGAAGGTAAAGTCAAAACGAGTGTTGGCGTCTGACGGGCCACTCTTCGGGTTCTCCAGAGAAAGGAAGAAAGTGGAAGGAGGAGTCGAACTCCTCGTCACTTTGGGGGGTACGTCCAAAAACTGTCGGTTCGTCATCGTGGATGCACCGAGCAGTTACAACGCCATCTTCGGGCGTCCCCTCATCAACGCGTACCAGTGCGTGCCGTCCTCATACCACCAGTTCTTGAAATATAGCACTGGAGGAGTCCAGGTCCGGGTCAGGGGAGTTCCCAGGGAGGCGCGCCAGTGCTACGTCACAGCTGTCAACACGGTCGAGTGGATGGAGAAGGCAGGGGAGATGGGAGAGGTGATGGAGGAGAAGGTCGGGGAGTATGTGGCCATGTAAGCGCGAGGAGGCGCGGTGTAGTGAACTTGTATCGCCTTGATTATGAATGAAAGCAAATTCTTTTTTCTAGGTAACACATATATGTAAGATCCCCGACTAGAGACCATTCTCCGGGCTCAGTCATGTCGGTATATGGGAGACTCATCGGGTCGACTCGCTGCTTGACTAAGTGGCTTGGGAAGGTGTTGAGTTCCTCTGCCTCCAGGTGAAGGTAAGCACCTAGGACGTGGATGGGTACACCGCCCCCAGTTGGTAAGATCCCCGACTAGAGACCATTCTCCGTGCTCAGTCATGCCGGCAGATGGGAGACTCATCGGGTCGACTCGCTGCTTGACTAAATGGCTTGGGAAGGTGTTGAGTTCCTCTTCCTCTAGGTGAGGGTAAGCACCTAGGACGTGGATGGGTACTCCGCCCCCAGTTGGTAAGATCCCCGACTAGAGACCATT
Source organism: Dactylorhiza incarnata (assembly GCA_033032865.1). Classification (NCBI taxonomy): domain Eukaryota; kingdom Viridiplantae; phylum Streptophyta; class Magnoliopsida; order Asparagales; family Orchidaceae; genus Dactylorhiza; species Dactylorhiza incarnata. Next base: position 3,708,198 of record JAWHQI010000218.1, on the reverse strand, counting down.
CTCCGGCCTCAGTCATGCCGGCAGATAGGAGACTCATCGGGTCGACTCACTGCTTGACTAAGTGGCTTGGGAAGGTTGAGTTCCTCTGCCTCCAGGTGAAGGTAAGCACCTAGGACGTGGATGGGTACTCCACCCCTAGTTGGTAAGATCCCCGACTAGAGACCATTCTCCAGGCTCAGTCATGCCGGCAGATAAGAGACTGATCGGGTCGACTCGCTGCTTGACTAAGTGGCTTGGGAAGGTGTTGAGTTCATCTGCCTCCAGGTGAAGGTAAACACCTAGGACGTGGAAGGGTACTCCGCCCCCAGTTGGTAAGATCCCCGACTAGAGACCATTCTCCAGGCTCAGTCATGCCGGCAGATGGGAGACTCATCGAGTCCACTCGCTGCTTGACTAAGTGGCTTGGGAAGGTGTTGAGTTCCTCTGCCTCCAGGTGAAGGTAAGCACCTAGGACTTGGATGGGTACTCCGCCTCCAGGTAAGTTAGGCCGGCAGATGGGAGACTCATCAGGTCGACTCGCTGCTTGACTAAGTGACTTGGAAAGATGATGAGGTCCTCCGCCTCCAGGTAAGTTAGACCCCTAGGACGTGGATGGGTATTCCACCCCTAGTTGGTCTGAAAAAGTGTTGAGTTCCTCCGCCTCCAGGTAAGTTAGGCCCCTAGGATATGGAGGGTACTCCGCCCCCAATTGGTTTGGGAAGGTGCTGGGTTTCTCTGCCTCCAGGCAAGCTAAGCCCCTAGGACGTGGACGGGTACTCCGCCCCCAATTGATGTGGAAATGTGTTGAATTCCTCTACCTCCAGGAAAGCTAAGCCCCTAGGACGCAGACTGGTTCTCTGTCCCAGTTGCTTTGATAAGATGGTTGAATCCCTCCGTCCCTCGGTGAGGGTAAGCTCACGGGATATGGACTGGTTCTCCCCCCGGATAGTTCGGGAAAATGTTGATTTCCTCCCCCCTCCAGGTGAGCTCGGCTCTCTAGTAGGTGTGGAGTTTCCGCCTTCCATCTCAGGTCGAGTTCGGCTCGACTAGAGGTGTTGATTTTTCCTCCACCTCAGGTCGAGTTCAGCTCGACCATAGGTGTTGGACTTTCTCCACCTCCAGTTTAACTCGGTTCACAAGAAGGGTTGTTAAGTGGAGAAAGGTTTGCCTTCCACCTCAGGTCGAGTTCGGCTCGACTAGAGGTGTTGAGTTTTTCCTCCACCTTAGGTCAAGTTTAATACGACATAAGGTGTTGAGCTTTCTGCACCTACAGTTGAACTCGGTTCACAGGAGGGTTGTTAAGTGGAGAAAGGTTTGCCTTTCACCTCAGGTCGAGTTCGGCTCGACTAGAGGTGTTGAGTTTTTTCCTCCACCTCAGGTCAAGTTTAATTCGACATAAGGTGTTGAGCTTTCTCCACCTCCAATTGAGCTCGGCTCACAGGAGGGTTGTTAAGTGGAGAAAGGTTTGCCTTCCACCTCAGGTCGAGTTCGGCTCGACTAGAGGTGTTGAGTTTTTTCCTCCACCTCAGGTCAAGTTTAATTCGACCTAAGGTGTTGAGATTTCTCCACCTCCAGTTGAATTCGGCTTACAGGAGTGTTGTTAAGTGGAGAAAGGTTTGCCTTCCACCTCAGGTCGAGTTCGGCTCGACTAGAGGTGTTGAGTTTTTCCCTCCACCTCAGTTCAAGTTTAATTCGACCTAAGGTGTTGAGCTTTCTCCACCTTCAGTTGAACTCAGTTCACATGAGGGTTGTTAAGTGGAGAAAGGTTTGCCTTCCACCTCAGGTCGAGTTTGGCTCGACTAGAGGTGTTGAGTTTTTCCTCCACCTTAGGTCAAGCTTAATTCGACCTAAGGTGTTGAGCTTTCTTCACCTCCAGTTGAGCTCGGCTCACAGGAGGGTTGCCCAGTGGAGAAAGGTTCGCCTTCCGCCTCAAGTCAGGTTTAGCTGAAAAACTCGGCAGGAGTATCCCGTTGGCAGGGCCCTTCGTGGATTCTCCTAAGGTCCCACCTACTCGTCAAATAGGTGGGTTGGACTTTCTTTTCGAGCTTAAGGCAAGATCAAAAAGAGAGGGGATTGTGTACAACCCTCATATTTTCCGAGTCGGTGTGACCCGACGCAGATGAGATCGTGATAGAAAGGGTGACCGTGACGCAACGGACCGAACCGATGGAGGTCGTCAAAACCAGGAAGAGAAGGCCTGGGGGGCAAACCTCCTTGGATGAGTGGACCTTGGTTCCACTCGCCCAAGGCCCCGGGCGAGTGGACCATTGGTCCACTCGCCCAAGTGTGTGTGTGTGTGTGGGGGGGGGGGGGGGGGGGCGAGTGGACCATGGGTCCACTCGCCCAAGGGTATGTGCGAGTGGACCTGTTGTCCACTCGCCCCGAGCAGCTGGGCGAGTGGACCTGTTGTCCACTCACCCCGAGCAGCTAGGCAAGTGGACCAAGGGTCCACTCGCACGGTGGGTTGAGTGGACCGTAAGGTCCACTCGCCCAGTCAGGGCGGTGGACCTTGGTCCATTCGTTCGACCCCCGGTAGGGGGGGGGGGGGAGTGGATGTCTCATCCTCCGCTCGCCCCCTCTCTTGTTTTGACCGTCCAGGTTCGTGGTTGGGCTGCGGATAGTAGAATTTTGGCTATCCGCAGCCCAATTTTTGGGAAGTCTATAAATATACCCCCCATGGGCACCTTGGGAATGGTTGTTGATACCCCCCCTCCCTCGCGTGTGTGTTGTGAGCGAGCACTAACCCTCCCCTCCCCCTTGTCATCGAAGGTGGGCGGTGATGTGATCCTTAGTGCCCTCCAAGGTGCCCAGGCTCAGCATTGGCTTGGGAGGGGAAGTTCCTAGTGAGCTTCCGGGTATGTGGTGGGACCTCCATGCAGCAGCTTAAGGGGTCCGTTTGTGGACTTAAGTGTTCTTCAAGGGTAGGGTTCTTCAGCTCTCAGTAACTGGTCAAGGGTCTAGCTCGGGTCAAGTAAGGGTTAGCTGCATCTCCCTTTCGAACGTCGAGACCAGTTCTCTGGTTTCAACAGTCGCTAAATGTAGAAAAATATAAAAATTGGCTAGTGGGCTTCTCTGGTCAATATGGAGCTCTGGTAATTTTACTATAATTTTTGGATGGATATTTATTGTACTTTGTTCATACATTTGTTCAAAGTAGCATTTGTGATTTATTTAAATTATATTGGTTCATGATCTTGTAAAATAGTCAAGTTCTCTTTGAGGACATTTTAGACTTATTAGAACCCCTTGAAATCAGTTTATGTCATTTGGGTAAAAGGAAGTTGATGTTCCTTCAGAAATTTGGATTATGTCTTAATTATTCATATCATGATTTTCATGAGAATAATCAGGGAAAGAATTATAAATTACTGATATTTCTTCTATATAGACCATAACCAACCTCTGGATGTGTGGTTCATCATATGAAAACCTTGGGGACATGTAGGACCTTCACAAATATCAATCTTTCCCCATAGAAAGTGGTCTGCGGATAGCCAAAAAGGAGTTTAGTGGTTTTGGGTTTTTCTATGAGTCCTTGGGTAGAGATTCTTCAGTGAGAGGTTATGTAGGTCAACTCTATGGTGGAAAGGGCAAAAGTCCCTTCAAGACCTTTCCTAGTTGTGGGTGTGAGTTGTATGGTTAGTATACACCTAAGTGAAGTGTTGGTGTTCAAGAGAGCATTAATCCTTCAGGTGAATCTTAATCCATCCTAGGATACTAAGTTAACCTAAGAGAGGGGGTGTTGTGTAGTCATCAATAAAACTAGGTGTCTTGTGAAAGGGAGGTTTTGGGGGTCATCCCATCGTACCTCCTAGTACAGCTGCGAGCCCCTCACTGGGTAGACCTCGGGAGGTCCAAGACTAACCCTTAAACAGATAGGGCATGTGACAAGGAAAGATGAATCTAATAACAAGTTATCAAGTACACATACACACACACCCCTCCCCCCTTATAATGGGAAGATAGTTTTGGTTGGTTTAGCCCTATGAGTAGTGGGATCAGTGTGAGTTTAATGAAGATATGTGTTGCAAGTTGTGGCTTGGTGTTTGTTGAAATGGACTGATTAGTCCAGTGAGTCGGTGGCTCAGGATTTCAATTATAGCATATTCGCTTGTGCATATAAGTGGTGGGTCATCAGTATTGGGCAGTCGTTCACACCGATGTTAGTACGTTGGCTCGACAAGTGTGAGTATTCACTTAACCAAGAAAAGACTAGCGGGATGCCAACACTAGTACAAGATGCTCCGTATCACCTGACTAGGTGTACCGAGTAGTAAGTAAGGTCTAGGTAAGGTTGTGTGAATACCGGCCTAGGAGTTGGGTGGCCCAACCCACTGCCTTCGTTTGCCACTACGAGAGGTACCTAAGAGTGTAGCTAACTCCAAATTGGTGAACTAAGGGTCTGTGTGCACAGAATTGTGTGGGTGAGTTGCACTGGTGTGAAACATATTCATTAAATCTTACATGGCACTTCATATTGTACATAACATTGCATAAGACCTATACCCCCATCGTATAAATTATTATGTGATCTTTTATACGACGAGCCTTGCAAAACGACCCCTTCACTTATAAGTTTATATAAGCATTCTTATAAGTTAAGGTTAACTTTCTCTTTGATATATGCTTTACCATTTATATTACTGCTTCTTTATTGTCATTTCATTACTACTACCTCACTGTTGTTACATTATAATTTTGTAAGTAGTCCCTGTGATAGATAGTTTTAGGAAATGATTCTTGGTAATTAAGGTCACCGTCATCTTCTTGTACTTTCTGCTTTGATGTCCCTCCTCTTCATTCCTCCCGCTCGGTGCCTATGAGTCACCGGGGGAGGGGTGGGGGATCCTGGCTTAGTCTTTTGACTAATGGTCGGTTGTGACCAAACACCACAGGAGCTCCAATTGGGAGACAGAGTGCTGCCCCGGAAGATCCAGCTCAACCAGGATACGCTGTAGGAGGAGGTGAGCCAGCCTAGCTCGATAGCAGCAGCAGTGACCATGGGTTCTGTGAGTGATTAGTATTTATTACTTCTGCGAGGGTTGTAGTGAGGACCTTATGTACTGGGCAGGAGCCCTTTTATATTTAGCTTTTCTTCATATGGACTCTTGATAATATTTTATATCATATTATGATGGTGGACTTCGTATTATATATATACTCTTCCTTAATTTCTCTGTGATGTATGGTTGGCCTGAATGTTGAATTTGCCTACAAAATCAACGTCTTGTAGTGGCGACCTTCGTAAGAGTTGGTGTCACCGCAAGGCGGAGGTTCTAAGCATAAGACCCGATGGAATATAAAAAAAAAGATGGTCTTACTGTTGGAACATGGTCTTTCGAATCACCTAGGTATGAGAATAACAAATCCTATGTGTATTTGATCTTGTGTGTTTAAGTGTGCAGGAAATAATGGCATATGACTTAATGATAACATAAGAAGGTTGCGCCCAAGTTTGATGATAAAAAATCTAGCATGACCACTAGCGCCGGCGGTAGCCACTAGCGCAGGCGCTAGACCTGATTAGAGCAATTATGGGAAGCAATTATAGAAGGATATAGCGCAGGCGGTAGCGGCTAGCACAGGCGGTAGTTCGACGCATAAGAGAAATCTCGGCTAGGTTTCCTTGGAATGAAAGATACGCACGCGCTGAATATTTCCTAAATCAACCTAGCGCCGGAGGTAGCAATAGCGCAGGCGCAAACTCGCTCTCCTCTAAAAAGGAGCCCTCTTCTCTCATTTTGAACACACATTCTTGAGAGAGTTCTAGTGCCTAAATTCCAGAGCCTTAGTCTGCCGAGAGTTGATCTCCCACCAAAGGTTCTGATAGTTTTTGAAGGAGGACTTCTTCACGCACAATCTGACTGACGATCGCTTCAACCACGCTTATTCTACAGTGATCGTTCGTCTCCGACTTCAGAGGTTTCTTAGAGGGAATTTTTCATATTGTTGTTGTTTATTTCAATTCATTACTCTTGTAATTGTATAGTGAATTCGCCTCGCGTTGGCAATTAGGTTTGGGTAGGACTTGGGGAGGAATTCTCCCTGCGTTGATGACATGATCTAGTGAAGGTCTAGGGGGTGCTTGAGGCCGTATTCGGGGGAGTTTTGGCTAGAGCGGCTTGATGTCGTATCCGAGGGGAGGATAGGCTAAAGTCACCGGTTCATGGGGATACGAGTCGGGATAGAAAACAAAAAGACATTTTACTTTTCGCCTTCTATTCCTAGCGTCATAAGAAATCAAGTTTTGTAATCTTCTATTTCAAGTTAATAAAATCATGTCATTATTTTATTTCACTTGATTTGTTTGGTTTTTCACTATTTTGATCACTTTGATTTACAAGTCATTTAAAATATATTAAAAGTTTTTAAAACCCTTATTCACCCCCCCCCCCCCCCCCCCCCCCCTCTAAGGGCGCTTACAGATCCAACAAGTGGTATCAGAGGAGGTTATTCCAAAATGGTCTAACAACCGGGAATAATGGCGTCTCATGATCTCGCTTCTACTAGTGGGGAAATATTTAATGATGAAGAAAAATCTCTTGCACCACCTTTATTTGAAGGAAGAAATTACATAGGGTGGAAAATTTTAATGGAAAAGTTTATTAAAACTTTAGATATCGAACGTGGAATATAGCAATAGTAAGACCAGTGAATGAATCAAATAAAAAAGAACGTCACCTAAATGCAAAGGCTTTTAATATTATTTTTTGTGCTTTATCTCAAGATATTTTCAAATTGATATATTGTTTTTCTAGTACATACAAAGTTTGAAAGCTTCTTAAAGAAATGTATGGTCTTCCTCTCACAGGTATGAAACTAACGCAAGAGTTGAAGAACATACAATCTTGCACGGAAGAAAGCTCCTCTCATAATGGATCAATGGAGTGCACATCAAGTGGAATAGAAGAAGAAATTTTATCTTTGGAAGAGGGTGCCAAAAAGATGAAGATAACAAAGGAACTATATGCTCAAATCTCACCGCATCCAAAAGCACTGTAAGGAAATCAAATTCCCTTATTGTTTGCAATTCTATTTCTACTTTACAATTGCTACAAATTACAAAATGCAAAATTCAGAAATTGAAAAAAGCTAATTGCAAATTACGTTTAGTAAATAAAGAATTAATAGCAAAAGTTAATGTAGAATCAAATTCTGATTTATCTAGTTTTAGCCATATCTCTTTAGTTGGAAATATTACACCTTGTATAGAATTTAATGAATTAAAAGAAAAATACAAGGAACTTGAAAAGGAACTTATTTTTGTGAAAGAACATAATAAAAAATTATCTTTAGAAAATTCATCTTTGAAAAGTGATTGTGCTACGTGCCAAAGTTATAAAATTGAAATCAAGGAGATTGATGAAACATTTGAGGAATTAAGAAATAACTATCAATCTCATATTGAGTCTTTTGTTTCTACTCATAAAAATAGCACAATAGCTTATAATAAAGCTAGACATAATCTTAAGATCAAGAATGATGAATTAAAATCAAAAATCAACTTGCTTATGAAAATTATGAATAAAAATTCACAAATTCACAATATCAAGCAATATCTAAAAACAAGTTGAATATGAATATGAATATCTTGACTAAGCCTAATAATGGGAGTAAGAAACACGAAGTATTTGTAAATCAAAATCCAAATCACTATTAGTTACAAAATTTTGTTTCTCCCAGCATAAAATTAGAATCACACAAATTTCTTATGAACGATACTTTCAATAATAATTACAATCATAATCTTCAAGATAAAGATAATCACAATGGAAATTTGATGCATAAGAATAACATTAATCCAAGGTTTGAATGGAGGCTCAAAGTTAAAAAATGAAACATTAACTTCATATGAAAGGACCCATTCGTCATTATCTCCCTGTTGGATCTTGAGGCACCCTTAGAGGGGGGGGGGGGGGGGGGGGGTGAATAAGGGTTTTAAAAAAAACTTTAAACTTTTATAGAAAACTTTTGATATTTTATTCGAAGTAAGTTAAATCAAAAGTAAAGAGAATGAAATCAATTTTATTAAACAAGAAAATACATGATTATCATTTATAAAATTGATTACAAAATCTGATTTCTATGACGCTAGAAATTGAAATCGAAATATGAAATATCCTTTTTGTTTTCTATACCTACTCTTCTCACCAAGAACCAGTTGGTTTTAGCCCATCTCTCCCCAGATATGACCTCAAGCCGCTCTAGCCCTTCTATCCCCAGAAAAGCCTCGAGCACCCCCTAGATCTACTCCCTAGAACTAGTCGCCAACACGAGGCAAATTCCTCCCTAAGTCCTACCCAGACCTAGTCGACAACACGAGGCAAATTTATGTACCGATTATAAAGATAAATATAAAATACAAATTTAAAAACTCCTTATTAGGTAATCTGAAGGAGACGCCGAAGAATAGCTGAAGATCGTTGAATTCCAAGCATACGTTCTTCGCATTGAGTTAGCATGTTGATTCAATCCTCCTTTGATTCCTCCTTTTGAAATTATGTGGGAGATCCTTTGTGGTCTGGAAATACCGCCCTCTGAGAATTTCTGAAGTGTTGGAATAGGGCTCTCTTCAATCAGTAGTTGGAGAAGACGAAGTCCACCAATTTATAGGACTGGAATCTAACAGTGGCGTTAAGGCTAACGCCTGGCGTTGACCCAGCATGGAATTGTTTTGATGGCTCGGATCTTCAAAATGGGAAGGAGATTTTGTACTTTAGGAAACTTTTATTTTAGGAAACCCTAACGCTGGCGTTGAGGCTAACGCTGGCGTTAGGTCAGATCATTCCTAAAGTACTCCTTCAATCACGGCTGCATCCCTCCTTGCCATAATCATCGAGCGTTAACGCCCAGCGTTAAGACCTAATGTCTGGCATTAAACCTCTTTCATTTTCTCAGTCGGCAAGCCATCCCGTCGATCGGCAAGCCATCTCATCGATCGGCAAGCCACTCATCGATCATCAATGCCCATCATTAATCCTTAATGCCTGACGTTAGACCATAATCATAATTTCTGCTTGTGGGAAGTTTCAGACCAATAATGCAGCAGGCTAGTGTCATACCAGTTCAAACCTACATGTTAAAAACATAATGGCAAACAAGATCAAATACAAGTACGATTTGTTATTCTCAAATCAAAGGGATGCGGAAAACCATGTTCCAACAACCTCCCCCTTTTGATAATAATAAATCCAATATAGATAAATCAGATTCATATATAAGAGAGGTGTGTTTTTAGAAGAATATATAACACTAAGCAATGTAGAGACAATAATAAGAATTATAGATTGTTTAAGTTTTGCTCCCCCTACTTAAGTGCTCCCCCTTAGTGTATGCTCCCCCTTAATCTAGTGAATCCTACTCCTTTAATCATTAAGATTTATCATTTTATCCTCCCCCTTTTGTTATTAGCAAAAGCGGGTGGAGTTGAAATAAAACTAGAAGAGGGAAGACAAAAGTTAGGACATAACTAAGAGAGGATTAGGATTTTTGTTTAACTATAAGGTAAATCATGATCGAGCTAAGGGAGAGAGTAGCACAGCTGAAAAAGATATGATAAGCGTGAAAGAACAACATTCCATGATTTTACCAAAGGAATTCAACCACTTGCTTTGCAATTTAATTTTAAAGAAGTATATTACTTGTTGAGAGAGATGCAATATAGTTTGACAAGCACAAGTGAAGAAAAAACGTAGAAGTAAGCATGATAAACCATGGTAAACAAAATACATCACCACAATAGAAATGCGTAAAACAAAAATAAAACAATTAAGAGTAGTATTTTTGTTATAGTTTGACCATTACGAGTAGTATATGTCTCGACTCTTCACATTTGAGCGTTTAACTTTGAAAATTTTCATAACTAATAGGCAAGCATGATTTAACATATTCAATAAGATAATAACTACAATGTAACCAATTCGTATTTCAAGTTAAGAAAACATTGTAGAAATCATGCATTACAATCTAGTGCTTTTACTTAAGTATTTAGAGAATTATGTAATTTTGCATTAGGATCCAATTCTCATGAGTAGAAGCTTTATGAAAAATAATGATTTGTTCATAAGGTATTTTGATAAATGTATACAAGTGAAATAATCAAAACATATGACATATGTAATGAAATATTAACAACAACATTAAGATTGTGATCTTATACTTACTTTCACACATCAAATCTAGAATAAAATTTCAAAGCACATACAAGGAGTACAACTACCAAGGTGCTTCGCCCACACAATGCTCATTAAGACTTATCAGGGAGCAAAGTATTACTTGGGGGATCACATAAGCATTTTAGTTATTTTTTATTTTTAGTGATCCGGTGTACAAATAGAAGTGATAAAAAGAATATGTTTGCACAAGACACTTTACAATTCTTTCCAAGGTGCTCAACCTCGCAATGCTCATTAAGACTTATCAGGAGGGTGAGTAGTTCTTGGTGGAGTTATCTTTGGCCATTGATTACATTTTTTATTTAACGCTTGCGCCAAAGGTCTCCGAATTCACTTGTTGATGCAAACATTAGCATTTTTGAAATAATACTTCTATGTGTGCAAGAAATTTATTGTTTGAAAGATGGTGTAGGTAATTTAGATATACAACTTAATGTGTTAAAACAATTACACTATACAATCATGCAAGACTAAGATTATGAGCACAAGTATATTACCAAAAGATTGAGTGTAGGAATCATTGATTAGCATAAAACATTACTCATACTTAGAGGCATGCTAGGCAATCAAACACAAATTTCTACAGACTATTTCATTGCACATAATCAGATTAAGGTCATGGCATGACAAAGTACAACAATGTTTAGGAAATTTGAAATTAGAATTAGACATTGAAGAAAATCTTTAAGTGTATGCCTAATCAATTTTGATCAATTTGAAACAAAATTACTAAGAAGTTTGCTCTTGTGAAGTCATATAGTCAAACCATAATTTTGTAAATATTTACAACAAAAACAAATGACAAAAGCATATTTTTGAGCATTTTGAATTATTTAATTTTTTTTTGTATTTTAGAATGAAATTAGCAAATTAAAAACAAAGTTATTTGAAATCAGAAAAATAAACAGATAAAATTCATTAGAAAAATACCAGAAATATTATAGAAAACTTAAAATTTTAATTTGGCCAAAAGAGCTAACGCCTGGCGTTAACTTCTTAACGCTCAAACAGGCCACGATTTTTGGGATTTTTTGAAAAATTTTCTTTGAAATAGGTAGTATGTATATAGAGACCTTCTTAATGTAGAAATTTCAGAAAATTTGGAGATGATTAGAAGGTTATTTAAGCATGTTTTATTTGTTAAAAGAAGTTTTTTATATTTTTATTTGGTTTTCAAATATTTGTGTTTTACGATTTCATTAAGGCTCAAAAATGATAAAATATGCAAAACACAAGATAAGCATGTTCGATCAAAACAAGAGTGCATGAATAATATAATCATAAATAGTCCATGCAAAACATATGATATAGGTATGTCCTAGATTATAATACCTTAACTATATGCCTACAGACTAGCCCCGTACTAAGTGATGGATGGGCATGAGGAGCTACACACATACCGTAGGTTGGGGTGTTAATCCCATATGCACACACTAGAGAATGCTCAACCTAGCACTCTTTTCCCCCAGTGCCTCGCAAGGCCCCACTAGAACCCTCCCCGGTTAAGGATAAGACATGACTTAGAGGTTAGGTCATCTAATGCATACAATCCTGCGCCCTCACTATTGTGAGACACATAATGTGGGTGAATGATCATGGACCTCCTAAGCATTTTGTCCAATGGAAACAATTTATAAACTATGGCTTTTTATGAGAGATTGATTTCTAATTATATTTTAAAGCAATATAGTTATTATGAGTTTTAACTTTTAATTATTCTACTTTAAGATGGAATCATTATGGCATTATTAGATGACTAGCATGAATGATAATATTTATTAGTTGATAATGCTAGAATAATGAGTTTGAAAGCAAAGTTAACCATAAGATTAATAGAGTTAATGTTGCATGTATTCAAAAATTGTATTTCAATTTTTAGACCTAGAATAAAGTGATGATTCTATTTGATTTGCTCTTATTAGTATAAAGATGATTCTAGGATTTACATATAGGTGAGATACATGCACACACAAAAATATTTCATTTATATAATTATCATGTTCACAAATCATATATTAGAAGCAAAAAAGATCTTTTGTAGTTATATTTAATGTTTGAATATTAGAATGATAATATAAAAACACATAGTTATCATGAATTTTAAGTTCCAAATTTTCTATTTTTATATTTTGGCAAGAATATCAAAACTAACAATGTATGAGATTAGCATTATAACTAATAATATTCATTAGGTGACAATGTTAGTATGATGAGTTAATATTATGTCATACGAATAGTGCATGTTTCTTAAATTGATATAGATTCAATTTGTAGAACTAGAATTAAGTGATGATTTCATTTATTGATGTCAAGGTGATTCTAAGGTCTAGATATAGTAAGATACATAAAAAAAATTATGAACCTCCTTTCATAATACTCCTACCATGATATGAAGTTATAATAGCCAACATATAAATCATAATTCTTATGTATGATAAAAGTAGTTGATTTACGATAGTTCTTGATAGATCATGAATTATGATATATGATTATAGAGAATTTTATCATGGGATATCACAAGATCATGGTGGCGAGCGTGAATTCAATATTCATTCTTTTGAGTTATGGCAATGAGTTCTTTCAATATGTCTTTTGTGATTTTTATTTTAAACATAATTTTCTGAAATAACAAGATAATGAAAATTTTCTTTTTCAGTTATTGCACGAATACACATGAGTCTATAATTAATTGGATCTTTGCTAGGCTTTAGTTGACTTAGCAATTTAGCGTGGATCTTGGACTTCCCGAGGTATACCCTGTGAGGATTCGCACAGGTACTAGGAGATGTGATGGGGTGACATCCCAAACCTCCCTTTCTCAAGATATTTAAGTGTTATTGGTTGCAACCCATACTAAATATTTAAAATTTATAGACTCAAAAATTGTTGAAAAAGAAAAATTGAGATAAATTCTAAACAGAGTTGAATTTAGGCAATTTTGAGGGTCAAAATGAACTCAAACGAGCAAAGCTCCTTTATCATTGCATAGATCTTCTCGACCTCGTCCCGAAAATCTATTGCCGATATTATATCTTTTGAGTTTTCAATTCCGGTTTTTAATATGATAGGGGTTATCAAATGATGAAAGGCTATTAAATTTATAAGAAAACACTTGCACATTTTATACATTTAGCCAAGCCCCCTAATATTCCTCTTAAATCCATTTTTAACAATTATTTCATTGATCTTGATAAAATACAACAAATTTAGTTTTTCAGTTTTTAATGGTAATATAAGACATTTATAGGAAATGGATTTAGAAGGATAAACAAAAAGAAATATATAGATCACTTGAGGAATGATATGACTTTTTATTTAATTTTATTCAATTTGTTCTATTAATGAATTTAGGCTTAATGTGTGAAAAGTCATATCACAAGTTATATAGAGTGATCTTAGCATGTTGGCTCAAGAAAGAAAAATAACCAAACAAAAAGTAGGTTAAGCATATCATGAAGTAGGGTAATGATATTCATTTTTTGATTTGTTTCTACTTCATGCAAATGATGATACCTAATGAATAAGGGATTTAGGTATCCAAAGAGAACCATGTGTAACGGTTCCTTTAGGTATCCCAAATATAGAGTGATTATTTTTGGGGAGATGAGTATGAATGAACCCTTTCAAGTGGAGTTAATGTTTCATCTTTAATTTTGGGTCTCCATTCATACTTTGGTTTCATATTCTTATATTTCAAATTTCCATAATGATTTTCAAAAGTGTTACCTATAGGAAATTTGTTAACGTTTAAATTTATGTTGGGAGAAAACGGATTTTGTAAATGATAGTGACTCGGATTTTGATTTACAAAATTTTGTGTTCCTTACTCCCATTATTAGGTTTATTCAAGATATTCATATTCATATTCAACTTGCTTTTACATATTCCTTGAGATGTGAATTTATGTGTTGTGAATTGTTATTCATAATTTTCATAAGCAAGTTGATTTTTTATTTTAATTCCTCATTTTTTATCTTAAGATTATGTCTAGCTTTATTATAAGCTATTGTGCTATTTTTAAGAGTGGAGACAATTGAATCAATGTGAGTTTGATAGTCATTTCTGAATTCATCAAATGTTTCATCTATCTCTTTTATTTCAATCTTATAATGTTTACACATAGCAAAATTACTTTTAAAAGATGAATTTTCTAAGCATAATTGTTCATTTTGTTCTCTTACAAAAAGAAGTTCCTTGTATTTTTCTTTTAAATCATTAAATTCTATACAAGATGTAATATTTTCAATTAATGAATCATGGGTACAATTAGAATTTGATTCTACATTAATTTTTGCTTTTAAACTATTATTTTCTAAGCGCAATTTGCAATTAGCATTTTTCAATTTCTTAATTTTGCGCTTTGTAATTTGTAGCAATTGTAATGTAGAAATAGAATTGCAAACAATAAGGGAGTTTGATTTCCTTACTTTGCTTTTGGATGAGGAAAGGTTTGAACATAAAGTTCCGTTGACATCTTCATGTTCCTCTTCCAATAATGTCTTGCCATCATCCCTTTCGCTTGATGTGCATTCCATGGAGCCATCGTGTGAGGAGCTTTCTTGAATACTTGTGCATGCATGCATATTCTCTGGCTCTTGTGATTGTTCCATACCTACAAAAGGAGAATCATTAGTTCTTTCAATAAAATTCCAAATCTCATATGCGGTAGGTAAAGTATAAATGAGTTTGGAAATATTTTGATCTAACGCAAAAAATAGACTATTTATAGATTTTGCATTTAAAACAATTTCGTTTCTAGTTAGTACGGTAGGTGGCTTTTCAATAGTAATATTCCAAACTTCTTCATCTAAATCTTTAAGAAAAATTTTCATTAATATTTTCCACCCTTTATAATTTTTGCCCATAAATAAAGGTGGTGATAATACTTTTTCATTTAAATTAAAATTTTCTCCACTTGTAGAAGCGAGATCATGATCAACATACGCCATTATTCCCAGTTGTTAAGCCGATTTGGAATAACCTGGCTCTGATACCACTTGTTGGATCTTGAGGCGCCCTTAGAGGGGGGTGAATAAGGTTTTAAAAAAAACTTTAAACTTTTATAGAAAATTTTGATATTTTATTCGAAGTAAGTTAAATCAAAAGTAAAGAGAATGAAATCAATTTTATTAAACAAGTTAAGACATGATTATCATTTATAAAATTGATTACAAAATCTGATTTCGATGACCCTAGAAATCGAAAGCGAAATATGAAATATTCTTTTTGTTTTCTATACCGACTCTTCTCACCAAAAACCAGTTGGTTTTAGCCGATCTCTCCCCAGATACAGCCTCAAGCCGCTCTAGCCCTTCTATCCCCAGAATGTCCTCGAGCACCCCCTAGATCTACTCCCTAGAACTAGTCTCCAACACGAGGCAAATTCCTCCCTAAGTCTTACCCAAACCTAGTCGCCAACACGAGGCAAATTTATGAACCGATTACAAAGATAAATATTAAATACAAATTTAAAAACTCCCTATGAGGTAATCTGAAGGAGATGCCGAAGAATCGCTGAAGATCGTTGAAGTCTAAGCATGCGTTCTTCGCGTTGAGTTAACGTGTTGATTCAAGCCTCCTTTGATTCCTCCTTTTGAAATTTTGTGGGAGATCCTTTGTGGTCTAGAAATACGGCCCTCTGAGAATTTCTGAAGTGCTGGAATAGGGCTCTCTTCAATCAGTAGTTGGAGAAGACAAAGTTCACCAATTTATAGGACTGGAATCTAACGCTGGCGTTAAGGCTAATGCCTGGCGTTGACCCAGTATGGAATTGTTTTGATGGCTCAGATCTTCAAAACGGGAGGAGATTTTGTACTTTAGGAAACTTTTATTTTAGGCAACCCTAACGCTGGCGTTAATGCTAACGCTGGCGTTAGGTTAGATCATTCATAAAGTGGTCCTTCAATCTCGGTTGCATCCATCCTTGCCATAATCATCGAGCGTTAACGCCCAGCGTTAAGACCTAATGCCTGGCGTTAAACCTCTTTCATTTTCTCAATCGGCAAGCCATCCCATCGATCAGCAAGCCATCTCGTGGATCACCAATGCCCAATGTTAAGTCTTAACGCCTGGCGTTAGACCATAATCATAATTCAGCAAGCTAGTGTCATACCAGTTCAAACCTGCATGCTAAAAACACATTGGCAAACAAGATCAAATACAAGTAGGATTTGTTATTCTCAAATCAAAGGGATGCGGAAAACCATGTTCCAACACTCCCCACAAGCCAACACGTTATATTTGGGTACCCAAGGGAACCACCACACTTGGTCCCTTTGGATACCTAAAACACTTATTCATTAGGTATCATCAAATGCATGAAGTAGAATCTTTTCAAAATAAAATATACAAATTTCTACTTCATGATATGCTTCAATGTCTTTTTTATTTTTTATTTTTGTTTTCTTATTTTTTTAAGTTATCATGACATGGTCATCTTATATATTATTAGAAATATGGTTTTATCTCTTAAAGCTTAATAAGTTTATAAATCAAATTGATCAAAATTCAAAGTCATATTTTATTTTGATGACCTATCTATCTTTATTAAATTCATTGCCTATAAATATCGTATATTATTGTTGGTGCCAAAAATGGTACCTCCAAAATTCACACTAAAGGGGACGGGAGAAAACTGCGAAGTGCAGGTTACTAAGACAGAAGATGCTGGAAAAAAGAGAAGGCGATCGTAAAATGGCGATCACGAAAAAATGAGACCGCTTACACAGGTTGTAAGCTGGAGCCTCCGAATCCAGTCCTCTTTCTGGTACCCCTACCCCTCTATTTATAGACGAGGGGGCTGCCCAAACGGGCAGAATGATAAACTACGGGCTGCCCGGGATACAGGACAGCCGGGCAGGGAGAAGAGGTGCAAATAACAAAGATAAGGAAAAACGATCAGACTGCTTAAACTGACGGTCTCCACTGTCCTGACCGCTTGGTACTTAGAAAATCCTGGTTGAGAAGGTAGCTGGCGGTCTGGGCGATCACACAAACTGAGACCGCTGCAACTTGAAGAAATTATCCAGTAAGAGGAGGTCGCGGGCTTTCTGGGCAAACATAATCCCCGCACATTTTTAAGTTGCGCCTGGAACTTCGAAAATGTTAACTCTGACCGCGGAGACCGCGACCATCATAAATGCGTCTTGATCTATAAATACCGGTTGATATCTTCATATTCTGAGATATTGTGAAAACCCAATCCTCGAGCGGTCACTGAAGAGTTGCTAGGCGCGATCTCCTACAAAGATGACGATGCTTGACCTCTTAAAAGTTCTTCCATCAAAAACGAACTCTCCTGGGAAAAAGGAAAATGTTAGCTCAAAGAAAGGGAAGAAGGCACCAAAAATTTTGACGAAAGCGAGCGCTTCAAAGGGGACCGCCCGATCTCCGAAGAAATCTGAGATTTCTGAGAGTTCAGTTGTGCCGGTCTCTATTATTCCTGAGCCATCTAATGCTTCTTCAGATCCTGTATTGAAATTATCTGACTTTTCCATTTCCTTTGACTGTCAGAAAACCCTGGACATGCTAGATCAAACAATTTCCAAACCACCCGAGACCGCTTCTACCGAAACCATTTTGGCCGGTCTGCGTCAGAAACAGGCCGAGGCAGAATCTCTAAGGCAAAAAATTGCTGATCGCGTGGAAGCTGCTGAGAGCAAGAAGAGAAAAGATTCAAGCCCTTCCAGTTTAACTTATAAAAGGAGCAGAAAAAATGAGGAAGAAAAAGACGTGATCGCCTCGGGGGCGATCACACTGTCTGAATCTACCGATCCGGAGATTATCGTGGAAACTTCTAGGGTGAGCGTTAAGGGCGATCCCTCCTTCCCTCCTGCGATCTCAGTTTTATCAAGAGAGGATGATTCTGAATTAATCGCCTATCTTGATGAAGCTTCTTCTAACAATTCGTCTTTTTCATCGTTGCAGGTGTTGGATCCCCTTGAAGCTTCTGCTCTTAGAAATGCCGCTGTTGAGAAGGAGATCGCTAACAGGGAGAAGGAGATCGCTGATGGGGAAAAGGAGATCGTTGATACGGCGATCAAGGCGAAGGAGGAGGACGGGAAGAAGAAAGAGAAGGAAGAGAAAAGAGAAAAAGGGGAGAAAGAAAGGAAAGAGAAAGAAGAGATGAAGAAAAAGGTTGATGAGAAGAAGAGGAAGGATAAGGAGAGGGAGAAGAGAAGAAAAAAGGAGAAAGAAGAGGAAGAAAAGAAGAAAGAAGCGGCTAAGATCGCCGAGGAGGAACGAGAGAAAGAGGCGCTTAGGGCTGCCGAGGAGAAGGCAGCTCTAATCGCTGAGGAGAGGAGGAAGGAAACGGTCAGGATTGCTGAGGAAAAGGCGGCCTTGATCGCTGAAGAGAGGGAAAAGGCTGCGATCTTGCAGACCGCAGAAAATAAAAATACTGAGGAGGAGATCGCGGAGAGGTTGCAGATCGCCAAGGAGAAAGCTGCGCTTTCTAGCGGTTTCCCAAATGATTCTCTTCAGGGAGACCGTTTGAACAAGGCTGCAGCAGATCGTGCGGCGGCGGTCTCAATTTTGCGAGCTGGTAAGTATAAAATGATTCCTCAGCCGGTCAAGTTCCTTTCATTACCTATAGTTCGCTCTGCTTCTCCTGAAAGAAAACATGAGATCGTTTTTATTGAGACCGATGACATCCTCTTAAGTAATGAAGAATTAAAAAGGAGAAGAAAAGAGGGAGAAAAATCGCAGAAAAGAGATTTGGAAAGAATGGATCTGGAGCGCTTAAGGGGATCAGATCGCCTTTCTCTGACCGCCGATCCCGCGGTCACTAAAGATACCAGAAGAGCTTTACGTGACTGCGGTCTTAACTTCTTTCCAAGTACTCTTTCTGTTCATTTAAAGAGCTTATTTGATTGCATGCTCATGATTGAAATAACCCATCTCTTGTGACCGCAGATAATGAAAATGTTGAGATCGAGGAGGGAGAACTTCCTCGGCATATTGAGATCTCCCCTCAGTTAACCAACATCCTCAACCCCATGTTCGAGGATGTTCGTTCTATGCTGATGAGGGAGCGGACTCAGAACGATCAGATCCGTAATCTCGAAGAAAAATTGCGCAGTAATGAGAAGCGGATTCGTGAAGAATGCGATCTGAGAGTTGCAGAGATCGCTCGAGCTCTCAAGAAAGCCGAAAAGGAGACTGAGTACTATAAGGGGAAGGCTGCGGCGCTGTCTGCGGAGAATGAGAGGCTGAGGGGCGGTCATGGAAAAATGCTGATGCGACCGGGCACCTCCAGCGATCATCCAGCGGAGAGATCGCAGCCTGAAATTGTGCTGATTCCTATGGAGCAGGTGGACAAGGAAATGTCGAAAATTCACCGGTCTGTGATGCTGGCTAATCACAGCTTGGTGTCAGTTATGGCCGCAGTGAATGATATGCAAGATGTCGCAGCTCATGTTGGAAGAAACAGGCCTTCTAGGAGATGATCATTTGTTTTGAGACCGAGCGGTCTCTGAATTTTAAACATTTTGCCTTGTAATATTTTCGCTATTAATGTTCCATCTATTTTTGTGACCTTTTCAATTTTATGTCTTGTGCGGTCTTTATTTCTTTGATTTCAATCTCTTTATGCATGGACTGCCTGTTACTGCGTCTATATTTTATTTATTGAGATCGCCAAAATGGAATACCCTCACTTAGCTTAGCATAGATCGAGCGGTCTGAGAGGCTTTTGCTGGACGATCTGCAGAAGGTAATGATTACGAAATGACCCTTCGGCTTCTATAAATAGCTGTCTTCATATTCTTCATTTCATATTCTTTTGTATGCGTGCTAAACACCGATCTCAGCGACCACGCAAAATGGTGTCCGCTCGTGCCTCTTCTGCTAATACTTTCTTGAACGCCGATCATAAGCAAAGCCACTTATCAAAGGACGAGTATATTGATTTCATTAAGAAGCACATGATTCAGACACAGATAGTTGTAAGACCGCCAGCTGAACATGAAAGGCTGAACTTTGGAGAGGAAAGAAAAATTATCATCCCTATCGATCATTTTGACCTAGGGTTGAGAATTCCCCTCCCCTGGGAATGGCTAGAGATCTTGGAGTACTATGGCTTTGAGCTCCCTCAGTTGCCTCCAAACTCGATCGGTCTGATTAATGTCTTCATAAATTATTTGAGATCGGCAAAAGTGACATTTACGATGAACCTGTTCCGCGCAACTTTTACTGCAAAAGTTCTGAAGGAAGGCAAGAAGAAGGAAGAGTTTAAAGGGCCGATGTACTTCTCAGCAGAAGGAATAAAAATTCTTAATCTTCCTAACAAAATCTCTTTCTGGACGGAGAGATTTCTTGTCTTTGAAGGTGACCTTGGCGGTCTCAGGAGCTCTCCCTCTCCGCGACCTGACAACATCTTTAAGAAGATAAAAGCGGTCTCAGAAGAGGAGCTGAAGATTTTGGCTTTCTTGGCGGGCAAGAGGATCGATCTTGTTCATTATTTAGCGATCTGGCCCGAGGTCGCCGAGATCGTCCCTGCTGAAAGTAAAATTTTCTTGCGGTCTCGAACAATTTCCTTTCATGCCTTCTGAATGCATTTCCTAATTCTTTTTTTTTTACTTCTAGCGACCTTTGCGGTCCCTACACAAGATCCTATCTCCCCAGCAGCAGAAACTCTCACTCAGCGGGAGAGAAGGCTGAAGCGCGAAGCCGATGTGTTTGGCACCACCTCTGAGACCGCCGAGCGAGATTTTCCATTGATTGGTTTCAAAAGAAAAATGAAAGATATTAAAGGAAAACCTCTCCTCAAGTGGGCGGCCAAAGGAAGATCTGTGAAGGTTTCCACCGATCTCCCTTTATGGAGTGGAAAAGTGACCCGCCACGCATATGCGGTCACTTCGGCTCTGTATGGAAAAAAGAATACAAACGAAATATTGAATATAGAGACCGATGCTCTCCCCGACCTCTGTGCCCAGGTGACCGCTAGGAGTGCGATCTTAAATCACCATATGGGGCGGTCTCTTCGCAGCGCTCTGGACAAAATAGCCGCCTTGCAAGAAGAAAGAAAAGTGAGAATTTTACTGTGTTTTATGAATGCGTTACCTATGATCGCGCGGTCTAACATATATCTCTTTTGCATCAATCTGAAAATGCAGCTTATGACCCTGAAAATCCGGCTTTTCAGAGGGCTATGATGCATCACATTAAGGAGACCGCCGACCAAGTGCTGAATGAGGTTCGAGGTCGAGGTGGTTTTACTGAAGAGTATAAGGACATTACATTTGCCGATCTCTTCCCTGATGCGGCTCAGAGGATTGAAGAGCAATCTGCAACTGCTGAAGAGACCGCGGATTTTGTTGACGAGACCGCGAGTCAAAATGAAGACGTGGTGATCGAAGATGAAGAAAGCGGAAGCCGCTACACTCAAGGCCGGGACTCAAGCTCGGGTTCTAGCTCTGGATCAAGAATTCCTCTTAGTAAATCGGAAGAATCTTCTGCAGACACTGACTCCACTTCTTCAGATGAGCGATCTCCGAAGAGATCAAAAAAGGAATGAATTGTAGTGATATATTTTTTTTTTGGAGACCGAGCGGTCTCGTTGTAACAGATATTTTAGAATATATATGAAAATTGGATTTTTGTTAGATTCTGGGTGAACTTGTTTTTGATGTACATTTATTTGTTCTTCTGAGTTCAAAAATCGGCATTCGATCTCAATGCCTTAGGTTTATCACGTAATTTTTATATCAACATTAAAGAACTACAGATGGCGATCTCTTGAAAAAGACATTAAGGACTTTGAAGGAAAAACTGATACTTTTGCGTAGATAGAACTACTCTGCGGTCTTGAGATAATCAAACCACTGAAAGAATATTTAGCAATTTAACTGTGATCAGAAAAATAACCAATTTATTTGCAACAGTCATTCGGTCTCATATTACACAGATCGCGATACAAAGAAACTAACTTGAAGATTTGAACTTATTGAACTCTGGGTGATCGGCGCCCAAATGACTTTCAGGAAATCCGTCTGATAAAGATCCCTTGATAGTCAAGGTTATTACTTGAAAAAAGGAAATAACTCTTCATGAATTCAGTTCAGCGATCTCATTATATTCAGACCGCCCTTGAAGAAAAAACCCCACTTTCTCTTGATAAGAAATAGAACATCATGATTATTTCATGTAACTTTGAATAACAGGGAATATCGGAATCTCTTTCTTACTGAGTCTGGGCTGACCTCTATCGGGCTGGCATAGAAGATTCCTGAATAGCGACCTCAATTATCCTGGAAAAAATTTCATCTGACGATCATAAGCGACATCACTCGTTGTAGGAAAGAAGAATAGGCGGTCTCATAAACTGCTGACCGCCCGATCTCAGTACAAAAGGATTAAGAGATTTTTTTTTTGTAGTAAGAAGATGGGAAAAAGGGATCTCAAAGATGACCCAAAAGGATGGTGTGGTCATGCCGCGGAGGCTATACCGACATTGCCTTTTTAAAAGGATTTCCGAGTTTACTGCAAACATGCCAATCCAAGGTTCAGGCGACGGTCATGGATGTTTCTGACCGCCCCTTACCTAACCACGCTTCAACGAGTATTCGAGAGTTACAAACCAAAATGATCTGTAGGGCAGGTGTGGTCATGCCGCGGAGGCTATACCGACATTGCTTTCCCTGAAAGATCATTAAGATCGTAACAATGTCCTTCCTATTGCATGACAGAGCTGAGCCAGCCACCCAGACCCCCTTGAAAAGCTGAGGTGTGCCAGATGTCAGCAAGAACCCGGTATCCTAAACTTCCACCGTTCGAGCTTGGCGAGCTACTACTACACAGATTCGAAATCTCCCCGACATCTGTGGTCCTGGCAGAATTACACGTCGAGCTGACAAGTCGAGGGGGAAGATAGTAGGATCCGTCGATATCTCACTTGACAGGTTTTTTAGCTTTTTTCAAAAATCAACTTATTTTTAAGACTTGTCACCCATCACTCGTATTGCGAATGCTTTGATAATACCTGCGTGATGTTTTAAGTGAGGAAAAAGAAATGAATGAATAAGATACGAACACTTAAGAGAAGAAAAGCTTGAGATCATCTCCGCTCCATGAATGAGGCAGCTCTTTTCCTTCATAAGTTTGGAGATGGTAAGCACCATTTTTAAGCACATTCTTCACCACGAACGGCCCTGCCCAGTTCGGGTTAAGCTTTCCAACCGAACCGGCTCTTGCTGCTGCATCTACCTTCTTCAAGACTAGATCTCCAACAACAAATTCTTTGGTTCTTACATTTTTATTGAACAGCCTCGCCATCCTTCTTTTCACCTATTCTTGTCTGATGATTGCCGTATCTCTCAATTCTTCAATTAAATCAAGGCTGCATTTTAGCTCTTCATCATTTCCTTCCATCCAATCAATTTGATTTTGTTGTGCCAATAACACTCTTGGGCTTTTTACTTCAAACTCCACCGGAATAAGTGCTTCGGAACCGTGTGACAGTTTGAACGGAGTTTCTCCAGTAGCAGAACTTGGAGTTGTCCTCAAGGCCCATAAGATGGAAGGTAATTGTTCTGCCCAGTTGCCCCTGACATTTTCTACTTTCTTTTTCAAGAGATTTATGATGAGTTTGTTGGCGGCTTCTACCTGTCCATTGCTTCTAGGGTGATGTACGGAAGCGAAACGTAGTTCGATGCCAATTTGCTTACAGAAATTAATAAGAGTCGAATTATTGAACTGAGAACCATTATCCGTGATGATTGCCATTGGAATCCCATGCCGACACACTATCTCTCCCCAAATAAAATTTTTCACGGCTTGAGTGGTAATTTTGGCCAATGCTTTTGCCTCTATCCATTTGCTGAAATAGTCAATCATGACTATAATATATCGTCGTTGCCCACTTGCCATAGGGAAAGGCCCAATCAAATCCATTCCCCAAACTGCAAATGGCCATGGAGTTGCTATTGACTTGAGTTGTTGAGCCGACTGATTTTGGAGAGGAGCAAACTTCTGGCACTTTACACATTTCTTAGCAAACTTTTCCGCATCCTTCCTTATCTGGGGCCAAAAATAGCCTTGCCTCAGAATCCTTTTCTCCAAAGTTCTAGCTCCAGAGTGACTTCCACATTCTCCAGAATGGACCTCCTGAAGGATCGCTGGAATCTCTCCTTCCGAAACACACCGTGCTAATGGTGATAGGAAAGTTCTCCTATAAAGTACTCCTGCAACAAGATAATAGTTAGCTGCTTTCCGCTTAAACCTTTTCCTATCTTTTATTGTTGAATGGAAATCTCCAGTCGAAAGATATTGAACAAATGGATCCATCCAAGACGGATGCTGATCAATTTCCATAACCTCTCCTTCTTCAATTGCTGGGCGGAACAATTCCGAAGTTGTTCCTCCCGAGGGGAGTCCAAATTTCGCCAACTCATCTGCTTCCACGTTCTCACCTCTTGGAATATGCTCGATAGCAAAACTTTTGAATTTTCCTACCTCGATTTTTACCAGAGTTAGATACCGCTTTAAAATGCTATCTCTAGTTTCGAAAGCTCCATTTACTTGAGAAGCCATCACCAAAGAATCTGTGAAGACTTTGACATCATCAATTCCCAGCTCTCTTGCAAACTTAAGACCGGCTAACAAAGCTTCATATTCTGCCTGATTATTTGTTACTTGAAAGTAGAACTTCAGGGCCTGATCCAATCTTACTCCGTTTGGATTGATTAAGACAATTCCGGCTCCGGAAGAATTTTTCCCGGAGGCTCCATCAACGAAGATTTTCCAGGCTAGGGGGACCCCGACCTTCTGAGACTCAGCTTCTTTGGCATTCACCATGAAGTCTGCTAAAACTTGAGCTTTGATTGCCACCCTTGGAACATAGGATATATCAAATTCACTAAGCTCTATTGCCCACTTTGCCAACCTCCCTGAATGTTCTGGTTTTTCCAAGACATTTTTCATTGGAAGGTCAGTGACGACTAAAATCGAATGAGCTTGAAAATACGGTCTTAGTCTTCTTGCTGAAATTACGAGCATTAAGGCTAGCTTCTCTAGGATTGGATATCGAGTCTCTGCATTCTTCAGAATTCGGCTTACATAGTAAACTGGAAATTGTTTCTTTTTCTCTTCTCGGACCAAAACAGAGTTTATAGCATCGGCGCCAACTCCCAAATATAGAAAAAGATCTTCCCCTTCTCGCGGGCTTTGGAGTAGAGGAATTGAAGTTAACTGCTTTTTAAGCTGATTGAAAGCATCATCACACTCTTGAGTCCATTCAAACTTGTCCCCTCCCCGGAGGGTCTTAAAGAAAGGTGCACTTTTATCCCCTGATCGGGAGATGAATCGACTCAAGCCTGCCATTCTTCCTCCTAACTGTTGAACTTCTTTTGGAGTTTTGGGAGGTGGCATTTCCAAAATAGCTTTTACCTTGTCTGGATTGGGTTCTAACCCTTCTGGAGTGAGGAGATGACCCAAAAATTTACCTTTGTTTGCTCCGAAAACACACTTCAATGGATTCAACCTCATATTGAAGGTTCATAGGGTTGCAAAAGTTTCCGAGAGATCTTCGAGATGAGAGGAGAAGGATTTGCTTTTCACCAAGAGGTCATCGACATACACCTCAAGGTTTCTTGCCTTCTGACTTTTGAAAATTGAATCCATCATTTTTTGATAAGTTGCTCCAGCATTCTTCAACCCAAAAGGCATCACGAGATAACAGAAGCAACCATCATTTGTGATAAACGAAGTATGCGGTATATCCGGTTTATGCATCCTGATTTGGTGATAACCTGAAAAAGCATCTAAAAAACTCATAAAAGAATAACCTACCGCTGAATCCACTAAAGAATCTATCTGAGGCAAGGGATAGCAATCCTTGGGGCAAGCTTTATTGAGTTTGGTAAAATCGACACACATCCTCCACTTTCCATCCGGCTTAGTTACCATTACAACGTTTGACACCCACTCCGGATATTGGATTGGTTGAATGAACTTTGCCTTCAGAAGCTTCTCTACCTCTTCACGGATAGGTTGAGCCAGAGTAGTTGCAACAGTTCTCTTCTTCTGCTGGACCGGAATGACGTTTGGACTAATGTTGAGGTGATGGCAAGCAACATCCGGATTCACTCCAGGCATGTCGTCTGCCGACCAAGCGAAGATATCTAAATTTTGTAGGAGACAAGAGATGAGCTGACTCTTGTCGGCTTCAGATAATTCAGCGTTGATGGAGAGGCTCTTGCTCTCATCTTCCTCGCTGATCTGAACATTTTGAGTTGCTTGG
This sequence comes from Dactylorhiza incarnata, assembly GCA_033032865.1. Lineage (NCBI taxonomy): Eukaryota > Viridiplantae > Streptophyta > Magnoliopsida > Asparagales > Orchidaceae > Dactylorhiza > Dactylorhiza incarnata. The sequence goes on along the minus strand of JAWHQI010000218.1, from coordinate 3,681,807 downwards.
GCAGGTTCCAAGCGGACTCCATCACTCACATCCTCCACTTCTTCTGCAACTTGAACTTGTTCAGGAACTTCAATGGATTCAGTCATCATAACTTCCTGGGGTGGAGAAGACATGATCATGTTGACCGTCTTTACATAGCATTCTCTAGCTTTCCTGGGGTCGCTCCTGATTCGATGTTGTTTGCCATTCAAGGCGAACTTCACCGCTTGATGATAAGTGGAAACAATGGCTTGATACCCGTTCAGGAAAGGTCTCCCGAAAATTGCGTTGTAGCTACTGGGAGCATCAACGACTATAAATTTGACCAGCCTTACTATTCCTCCAAGAATCACGGAGAGGGTGACGAGCCCTTCAACTTCTTTCTTTTCTCCTGAAAAACCATAAAGAGGTCCTTCAGTTGGTAGGAGGGGTTTACCTATCTTTAACGCCTCAAAGGCAGGCTTGAAAAGCACATTGACTGAGCTCCCCGTATCTATTAGAATTTTTTCCACCGTATAGTTTTCGATCACAGCTTTGATGACGACTGCATCATCAAAGGGATTCGCAGTCTGAGGAAGATCTTCATCTCCAAAAGTGACCGTCCCTCGAATCGGAGTCGAAGAAGTAGCGGCAACCTCTGACTGATAAACTCTCTTCAGACTTGCCTTTCTCGAGGACTCCGGGCCTGCACCCCCATGGATGCAGAAAAGGTTGCCCAAGGCACCCTCATCATTAGCGTCCACGCATTCGCTGGGAAAACCGATGTTGCCCAGATGGCCAACATCATCTACTTCCTCGCACTCCCAGCGAACTTCTGCTACCTACTTGGCCTTGGAGGTTGAAGCTTTGGCAGAGTCATTCTTTTGAATGAGATCGCGGAGCTTTCCCTCCTTTAATAGTTTCTCTAAAAATAGGCGGAGAGCTCTACAATCCTCTGTCAAATGCCCTCTATCTCTGTGATACTCACAGTAGAGGGTTGGGTTTCTGGTTTTCGGGTCAGAATTCAGCGGAGCTGGCCTCTTAAAAAAGGGCTGTTTCTGAAGGACTTGCAGCACTTCATTCATAGAAACTCCAAAGTCTGTGAAGGACTCTTGGGATTCATTATAAAGTGAAGGAATGGGTAGAAGAGGAGGTTGAGTATACTGGATCTGGTGGATGGGGGTGACTTGCGGAGCAGGAGTAGCAGGAGTTTGAAGAAATGAATTTTGAGGTGGGAAAAATTGATTACCTCGGTTGAAGCGGTTGTTGCGATAATTCTTACCTCTCGGAACTAGAGGTGGAAGCTCTTGTCTAGTTTTCGAGGAAGATGGAGCAGGATAGAATCCCGCAGAGCCTTTTTGAGTGGCTCTGTTGGTCAGATTGCTCACATAGGTGGGGTTGTTGATCTCCCCTTCTATATAGCGATTGGCAATGCTGATCAGCTCCTGATAGGAGCCAGGCTCTTTGGTTGTGACTTTGAACTTCAGAGGACCCACCTGCAGGCCGCTGATCAAAGCTACCATATAGAGCTCGGGATCCATGTCTCTGACCCCCAGGATCTCTTTCTGAAAACGGTCAACGAAATGCGCTGCAGTTTCGTTGTCCCCTTGCCTGATCTTGAAGAGGGTCGCAAGACCACTCTTCCTTTTCTTTGCAGTGGCGAACCTCAGGAGGAGCTCTTGCCTTAGGGCAGCAAAGCTTGGGATAGACTGACAAGGCAGCTTATAGAACCATTCCATGGCTGACCCATCGAAGGAGGTGACCATCAGCTTGCACCTCACTCCATCTGAAATGTTCCTGAGAGCCACGGCAGACTCGAAGGCTTGAAGATGACACATGGGGTCGGTCTCTCCCATATACACAGGGAGTCAAGGTTCTCTGAACCCGTGAGGAATGGGATCCCGACGAATTTCATCGGTAAAGGGGGAGGGCTCCCCTAATTCAGAAGGCCCCAGAGGAGGAAAAAAGGAAGTAGGAGGAGCTTGAGGGTAAGCAAACCCTTCTTCAAAGTTCAGGGTCTGAGCCGGAGGCCCCTGGGCTGCGGCTCGGAAGGAATTATGACGAGCGACGAACTCCTCATGCTGAGATCGCTGAGGAGCTGCGGGCTGGAAGACGGGATGATCGCTAGGGTGACCGCTTGCCACTCGGTCAGGAGTAGCGATCTGAGAGGCTTGAGGAAGGATTTTCTGGGAGATCGCGGCTAGAACCTGGTTCATAGCCTCAATCTGCTTTGCGGACTCCTACTGAGTCCGGACGACTTCTTGCCGATCTCGAGCGGCCTCTTGCTGAGACCACGCGATCTCCTGCTGAACAGAAGCGGTCTCCTGCCTAGCTCGGGCGCCTCGCGGAGAGCCTGCTCAACACGAAGCTCGAAGCGGCGCTCAAGCGCTTCTAACGGGTTGTGATCGGAAGGGTGAACGCTAGGAGATCGCAGGGGACGACCTCTACGACGATCAGCCATCTTGGAAGTCTAAAATTCACCTGACACTTCGAATCTGAAGGTCGCGTGTTCGTTCTGTTGGTGCCAAAAATGGTACCTCCAAAATTCACACTAAAGGGGACGGGAGAAAACTGCGAAGTGCAGGTTACTAAGACAGAAGATGCTGGAAAAAAGAGAAGGCGATCGTAAAATGGCGATCACGAAAAAATGAGACCGCTTACACATGTTGTAAGCTGGAGCCTCCGAATCCAGTCCTCTTTCTGGTACCCCTACCCCTCTATTTATAGACGAGGGGGGTGCCCAAACAGGCAGAATGATAAACTACGGGCTACCCGGGATACAGGAGAGCCGGGCAGGGAGAAGAGGTGCAAATAACAAAGATAAGGAAAAACGATCAGACCGCTTAAACTGACGGTCTCCACTGTCCTGACCGCTTGGTACTTAGAAAATCCTGGTTGAGAAGGTAGCTGGCGGTCTGGGCGATCACACAAACTGAGACCGCTGCAACTTGAAGAAATTGGCCAGTAAGAGGAGGTCGCGGGCTTTCTGGGCAAACAATTATCCATATAAATTGAATTCAAAATTTGTAATGAGATATTTATCTAGATTAATGAAATCGTGAACTTTAATTTTTCTCTTTCAAAAATTTTGAGTCTATAAAATTTAAATATTAAGTATGGGTAGCAACCAATAACACTTAAATATCTTGAGAAAAGGAGATTTGGGATGTCACTCCATCACATCTCCTAGTACCGGTGCAAACCCTTCACAGGGTAGACCTCAAGAAATCCAAGATCCACTCTAAATTGCTATGTCTTACTAAAGTCTATCAAAGGTCAAATTAATTATAGACTCTTGCGTACTCTTGCAATGACCGAAAAAGAAAACTATCATTATTTTGTACTTTCAAAAAATTATATATATTCAAAATTCGTAATTAAAAAGAAAATCACAAAAGACATATTGAAAGAATTAATTGTCATAACTCAACAGAATGAATATTGAAGTCTCACACGTCACCATGATCTTGTGATATCCTATGCTAAAATTCTCTATAATCATATATCATAATTCATGATCTATCAAGAATTATCTTAAATCAACTACTTCTATCATACTTAGGAATTATGATTTATATGTTGGTTACTGGTATTATAACTTCATACCATGGTAGGTGTATTATATGTGAAATGTGGTTCACTAATTTTTGCGTGTATCTTACTATATCTATACCTTTGAATCACCTTGATATCAATAACATCAAATCAAATCCTCACTTATTTCTTGGTCTACATATGAATCTCTATCAAATTAAGAAACATGCATTATTCTTATGACATAATATTAACTCAGCATACTAACATTGTCACCTAATGAATATTATTAGTTATCATGTTAATCTCATGCATTGTTAGTTATCATATGTTTGCCAAGATATAAAAATAGAAAATTTGGAACATAGAATTCATGATAACCATGAGGTTTTATATTATCATTCTAAAATTCAAACAAACTCATAATTTATTAATCATTCTTAAACCTAATCGCTTTGTATGTCCATGATCATATACCAATATTGTATGTCTCACAATAGCGGGGGCGTAGGGTTGCATGCATTAGATGACCTAACCACTAAGTTATGTCTTGTCCTTAACCGAGGAGGGTTCTAGTGGGGCCTTGTGAGGCACTGGGGGGAAAGAGTGCTACGTTGAGCGTTCTCTAGTGTATGCATATGGGAGTAACACCCCAACCTACGACATGTGTGCAACTCCTCATGCCCATCCGTCACTTAGTACGGGGATAGAGTGTAGACATATAGTCTGGGTATTTTTATATAGAGCATACCTATTATATTCATTGCCTGAACATCATTTCACATTATAATCATTTAAATCATGTTTATTTGGCTTATTCGAACATGATATCATGTGTTTACATTTCCTATCTTTTTCAGTTTACATTATTTTGATAAACACAAGCCTTAGAAAAATCAAAATGAACATATAAGAAAATATATCTCATGCGTTGTTTATTTTGTCAAATCATATAATAAATCGCCAGCGTTTCAAGCAATTTGTACTATCTAGACATCTCCAAAAATTCTAAAATTTCTGCATAAAACTACTCTTTGGACACTTAATCAAGATCAAAAGACAATTTTAAAATCTCAAAATTTTGCTCACTGGTTGTCGCGCTAGCGCTAACGCTGACTCTAGCTCAACTCTCCAATTTTCTGAGTTTTTAAAATTTTGAAAAATCTCTAAAAAATATGTTCTTTTATATGTACTGCCTATTTTTATCTTTATGCCACTATGTGATTTAAAAAAAAAATCAAATACAAAATTCCAAAATGCAAAAAAAAAAAAAATCTTGGTTCTCACTTTATTTTCTTGTTTTATTAATTTCAAAACTTTGAAAAGAAATTAATTAAAATTTGTTTTTCTTCAAGAAATCAAATTATAAAATTTCAAAATACAAAATTATGTTTTGTTTATTTTTATTTGTTTCTGCAAGGCTTTATTAAAATAACAAGATTTCTATGTTTCATTACTTTGGCAAAAATGACAAAGCATGTTCTTTTAAATTTGGCTAAAAGTGTTTAATTTAAAATCTCAAGTTTTCTAAATATTGTTTTGGCTTGTCATGCTTAGATTTTAATCTTGTTATGTGCAATGAAAAAGTCTATGGTGAATTGTGTAGGATTGCTTTTGTATGTCTCTATGTATGAGTAATGTGTTGTGTTAGATAATGATCACTTTACACTCACACTTTTGGTAGACTATATGTGCCTATAATTCTTAACCCTACATGATTGTGTAGTGTAGTATCTTACAATATTAAGATATCTTTTTCTATTACCTACACATTATTCAAAATTTTGTGGTACACATAGAAGTGAAATTTCAAAAATATAAGTGTTTGAAAAAACAAGTGAATTCAGAGAACTTTGTCTTGCTCAAAAATCAATAATTGGAAAGAATTGTAAAGTGTCTTGTGCAAACTACTTTAATACATTTCCATTATGTACACCGGATCACAAAAAGCTCTTATTGAAAATAAAATATGTGACCCCCCAAGCACTACTTCGCTCCCTGATAAGTCTTAATGAGCATTGTGTGGGTGAAGCACCTTAGTAGTTGTACTTTTTATGTGCTTTGTATCAAATCTAGAAGTGATGTGTAGAAGTAGTTAAAAAGATTGCATGCTTAATAATGTTTCTACTTCACTATATAATTCATGTGTTTTGGATTATATCACTTGTAAATTTTTATCAAAACACCTTTTTATACACATCATTATCTCTCATAAAGCTTCTACTTATGAGAATTGGACTCTAATGCTTCTTTACATAAATTCTCTAGAAAGCTTTAGTAAAAGCACTAGATTGCAATGCATGATCTCTACAATATTTTCATAACTTGAAATACAAATTAATAACATTGTAGTTACTATCTTCTAGAATAGGTGCAATCAAGCTTGCCTTAGTAGTTTTTGAAAAATAGAACTCCTCGCCTATTGTCATGAAAACTTTATTGAAAACCTTACTTGCTTATGAAAAATCTTATCTTAAACTTGGATGTTTATATAAGATTGGTTTTATCCAAATAACATCACTTTTATTGCATAACATCTCTAATTTCTATTATGAGCTTTGAACTTCCAAATGGATGTTTTCTTTGGATAAACAATTTTATTGCCTTTCCGCTTGTGATAAAACTCTAAATTATCTCATTTGAAATCTCTCAAAAATTATGCTATAACTCTTAAAATTTTGAACTCCAAAGCAACTTCTTATGTTTGTACTTAAACTCATATTTACTCTTATGATTTTCATGCTCACAAAAAGATGTTTCTTGTATTTCTATAAGTCTTTCGCAATATTACAATATATTTTTTTTTCTTGCACTTTCATGCTTATTCAATGTTTTTCCTTTTGGAGTGAATCATCACTTGAATCTCAAAATTCCTTTTCTTCAATAAGTGATGGACTTGCTTGGTAAAGTTTATATTGGTTGTTCTAACATGCATATTGTTTTATTCTAAAAACTCAGATCTTTTTTTTTGAAAATCTTTTTATGCTAAAAACTCCTTATCATTACATTTCTAATAAAAGCTCGGTCATGCCTTAACATTTTATCAAAAACCTTCTTTCTATGTCTCTTGCTTCCTTAACCCACTTTTGCTAATAACAAAAGGGGGAGAACTAACATGATAAATAATAAACGTTATCAAATGGGGAGAACTAACATGATTAATGGTTAAGAAGATATCCTACATATAAGGGGAGCATTCACATAGGGGGAGCATGCATTTAGGGGGAACACTTCTAAATACCAAAATCGACAATAATTCTAAGTCATCACTTACACACACACAAGTAGGATTCGTCATGCTTTATGTATTAATGCTCTGATTTATCATTAATGGATTTGTTATTATCAAAAGGGGGAGTTTATTGGAACATGGTCTTCCGCATCTCCTAGGTTTGAGAATAACAAATCTTATGGATATTTGATCCTGTGTATTTAAGTGTGCAGGAAATAATGTCAAATGACTTAAGGATAATATAAGAAGGTTGTGCCCATGATTGAAGCCAAAACTCCAGCATGACCACTAGCATCGGCGGTAGCCACTAGCGCAGGCGCTAGACCTGATTAGAGCAATTCTGAGAAGCGGTTATAGAAGGAGATAGCGCAGGCGGTAGCTTGATGCACAAGAGGAATCTCGGCTAGGTTTCCTTGGAATGAAAGAGACGCACGCGCTGAATATTTCCTAAATCAACCTAACGTTGGTGGTAGCGATAGCGCAAGCGCTAGCCCGCTCTCATATAAAAGTAGCCCTCTTCTTTCATTTTGAATCCACATCCATGAGAGAGTTCTAGTGCCTAAATTCTATAGCCTTATTCTGCCGAAAGTTAATCTCCCACCAAAAGTTCTGATAGTTTCTTAAGGAGGACTTCTTCACGCGGCATCCGACCGACGATCGCTTCAACCACGCTTATTCTACATCGATCTTTCGTCTCCGAATTCAGAAGTTTCTTAGAGTGATTTTTTCATATTGTTGTTGTTTATTTCAGTTCATAACTCTTGTAATTGTGTAGTGAATTCTCCTCGTAGTGGCGACTAGGTCTGGGTAGGACTTAGGGAGGAATTCGCCTTGTGTTGGCAACTAGATCTAATGTAGGTCAAGGTGGTGCTCGAGGACGTATTTGGGGGAGGATTGGCTAGAGCGGTTTGAGGCCGTATCCGGCGGAGGATAGGCTAAATCCATCGGTTTGTGGGGATACGAGTCGGGATAGAATACAAAAGGACATTTTACTTTTCGCCTTCGATTTCTAGCGTCATAAGAATTCAAGTTTTGTAATCTTCTATTTCAAGTTAATAAAATCAAGTCTTATTTTATTTCACTTGATTTGTTTGGTTTTTCACTATTTTTATCACTTTGATTTACAAGTCATTTAAAATATATTAAAAGTTTTTAAAACCCTTATTCACCCCCCCTCTAAGGGAGCTTACAGATTCAACACTTACAACTGGTATCAGATAGAACATCTCAGGTCACCAAGAAATAGGAAGTCCATAACCCTCAGGTCACCCCGCGCGAGCTTAGTTTGTGGACAAACTAGCAGCGGAAGCAATGGTGTGCTCATAAGGGAAATCACATGCAACATTCCACTCTTATCTAGATTTTGGCCAACCCTCTTACAATTTAACTTTTTCTCATGTAGCCTTCGACGAACACTGCCCCTCAACAGGGAACACCTCAGGCTCAGACTGTCATTCCACCCCTACTGGTTCCTACTCCGTTTCAGCAATCAGAGATGGGACAAGTTTTGAAGGCAATCTTGGAGGCTTTTAGAGCACAGCAGGCCCTGACTCCACAACCAAATCGTGGGTCAAATTGGTTGAGTGCCTTCTGAGGCCTCTCCCCTCTATTATACATCGAGACGGAGTCAGCAGTGCGAACAGAAAAATGGTTGGATATGATCTATGAGATGCTGGCAGGATACGATGCCCGACGGACATGGTTGTGTCCTTAGCTGTTTCATGCTTGGAGTCTTATGGCAAGATGTTGGGAAAAACCCTTTCGATTTAACTTAACAAATTATTTAAAAGTGATTTTATCTACTATGATTAAATTACCCATTGTCTAGTGAGGGTAATATGGTCATTAAAAGTCTTAGGATGTCACACTCAACATAGGGTGTTTGGACCAGATCAAGGGAAGCAAAATTGGGCTAAGTTAACATTTGCGGCGAATAGAATTCGACGCAACATCGAGTCATATCGACGCTGCTCTGACTAGAAGTCCAAGTGGTTCAAACCCTCTGTCGAAGTAACTCAAGTCGACGTAACGTCGAATAGATGTCGATGTAGAGGTCAGGGACTTGTCGGAGTAACTAGAGAAGTCGACGTAGCTTCTACTTCAACTCGACACAGAGGATGTCATCTGTCGAAGCCATCTAAAGTCGAAGTGACGTCAACTTCATCTCGACGCAGAAGATGAAGCTCAAAGCCAGACAGATCAACACGACGTACACGTCGATAAGATTTTGACGCAGCGTCGACTAGCTGAGTTCTGTCGGAGCACAAATGAAATCGAAGCAGATCCTAGAACAACTTGAAGCTACGTCGATAAGAGAAGAAATGAATTCGACGCTACGTTGAATACAGTCTATAAAAGGTAATCTTTTTAGCTGTCTCTCTAATCCTTCTTTCATGGTCAACATCCTTCAAGACCGTTCCCCAACGGCTCAATAATTGCCTGAAATAGAAAGGAGCATTAAAGAAGGACACAAAAGGTTTCTTGGAACCATATTCCTCGTAGGTGGTCGGGACGAGAATTGAAGAGGAAAGAAAGAGAAAGTGATAAGCAGATTACCTTATCAAGGCATATCAGAAAGGGAAACATATTCAAATTTGAAAAAGGGAGAATAAAAAGACAAGAGAAGATAGAGGCAGACAGGGCATTAATCACAATCAGCCATCTCCTTCATTTTTCTAGGGCTTCCTCTTCTTCTCCATCTCTCTCAGGAACCCTAATCAAGAATAGAAAAGAAAAGAGAAATACAACTGTTCTTCATCTAAGAGAACAGTAGATCTGATAACTGCTTCTCATCACCATCATACAGCAGCAGGATCTGAATCATCAGAAGTCAAGAAGAATCTGACAATCAAAGTCTCTGCAGTTCATCTTCATCAAAAGCAGAGACTAATCAAGAGCAGATTCTGTGGGACTTCACATTGGCTGTTCTTCAATCAGCAATCACAAGAATTCTGAGAACAGAATTCATACAACATTCTTTCTTCTCCTTCTCTTTCCTGTAAAAGAGTTTTATTAATCCCACTTCAAAGGATTCAGTGGTTCAAGATCTCCTTACCAAAAGATCTGGTGGTTCATGATCTCCTTATCAAAAGATCAGTGGTTCTAAGAGTCTCCTGATCAAAAGACTCAGGCACAGGTGGTGCATTCCTACCAGGTGGTAGAAGAGGGGAGTACCCAGGGTTTTGGGAACCTATATAAAATTCATTGTGTTTGTGCTGTGATTTTCTGTGCTGTCCCAGTCTTTTATTCTGCACTTTATTTCCTGCATTCTTTATTCTGCCTGGATTGTTAAGCATAACTCTTTAGAGTAATTTATTGTTAAACACAGTTAGGATAGAAATATTATAAAACTCTATTCACCCCCCCCCCCTCTAGAGGAATCTTAGAGGCACACTGTGCACTTTCAATTGGTATTAGAGGGAGGTTGATTAATAAAAGGCTAACACCTTGATCAAAAAGACCTCCTACTCTTATTTATTTTTCTATAAATATATTTTATAAAGAAAATGAGCTCTAAGGATTATGCATCTACAAGACCTCCAGTGTGTAAACTGAATAAGTTTATACTTTGGAAGGCTAGAATAAAATTATATATGAACTCTATTGATGAGGAAATTTCCAATGTCATCCTCACAGGTCCCCCAACCCCAATAAGGAAAGATTCCACTGGGAAGGTCATACAAACCTTAGTTCCCAGAGCTGAATGGACTGAGGATGAGAAGAAGGTCAAGGCATGTGATGCCAAGGCCATGAACATATTGGTCTCAACTATGTCTGATGACATATTTCAGAAAGTTGCTGACTGCAACTCTGCAAAAGTGATCTGGGAATCTCTCTCCAGACTGGTTGAAGGAAGTTCTGATGAGAGGAAAGACAAAAGGCTCTTCTCATATCTCAATATGAGAATTTTAAGAAAAAAGGCTGATAAAAGCATTATAGAAATGTATGACAGATTCAGCCTCATCATAAATGAGTTGAGAGGGCTTGACAAGGACATCTCTCTGACAGAGATTAATGACAAGCTCCTCATGTGCTTCCCTAGCACATGGGACTCTAGAATCTGGGCTATCAGGGATTCTAGATGCCTCAGGGAGATTTCAACTGATGCTCTCTTAGGAAAGCTCAAGTCTTATGAGCTCCTACTCAAAAGCAGGGCTAAGTCAGAAGCCCAAGAAAGATCACCTACTTCCAAGGAGAGGACTATTGCACTAAAAAGTGCAGAAGCAGAGTCCTCCACTACTGAAGAAGAAATGTTTAATATCTTGGCTAGGAGATTCAAGAAGTGGGCTAGGACAGAAGATTCCAGAAGGAGAGAGAGAGAACTTCAAGCAAGCCAAGGTATAATAAAACTCCTAAACAGGAGATAATCTATTTTTCTTGCAGGAAACCAGGACACTTTTCTGCTGATTGTCCTGAAGAAGACAAGAACAAGAAAAACAAGCAGAAGAAGGAGCACAGGAAGAAATCCTTCATGAGAAAGGATAAGAAAGGAGAAAGAGGTCTCTTAGTTGAGACCTGGAGTGATTCCGATTCAGAATCAAGCTCCTCCTCATCTGATGATGGTGAAGATAGTGGACCAGAAGAAGCCTGCCTAATGGCTTTGGAAGATTCCACTAATGGTTTTGAGGTAAGCATCTTTGAAGATTTTGACTTTTCTTCAAAAGATTTTAAAAGATGTTTTAAAGAATTCTGCCAAGACTATATTGACAATCAAAAGGAACTTGAAATAATCAAGTCTGAAATAAAGGCTATTAGATTAGATCCTTTTTTCTTAGTTAACAATAATCTGAAATGTGAATTGTTTAAGAAAGAAGAAGAAATAAATTTCTTAGATAAGGAAAATTTAGGCCTAAGAAAAGAACTCTCAAAAGCAAAGGCCTTTGAAGACTCCCTCAATGGAAGGAGTCAAAAGATCAAAGAGATCTCACAAAATCTCTCGAAAAGATTTGATCATCTTAATCAAGAATCAAAATCACTCACAAGCAAACTTGTTTGTGACAGACCAAGTACATCTGTTAGATCTAGGCTTGATAATTTATTAGAATCATGTGGAGAACATGATAAAAATAACCCTAATAAAATCACCACATTTAATAGGGTAAACACTAGTGATGAATCAGGAATCCTAGGTAAACTTGCCTTAGAAAATTTAGATCTCCCTGTGGAAAATGAATGTGCAACATGCAGAAGTTATAAAAATGAAATACAAGAGACGGATGAAACTTTTGATAAGTATAGAAATAATTACCATGCCCATATTGATTATGTCATTTCCACTCTTAAAAATAGCACAAATGCCTACAATAAAGCCAGACGATTTAATGATCAAGAATGATAAATTAAGATCAGAAATCCACTTGCTTAAGAAAGTTATAAATTCAAATTCACAAGCCATGAATGATATGAATCATTCGTCGAATAAAACTCGACGCAATCTTTGGGATGCGTCGAATGCATCTCGATGGACTCCATCATGTGCGTAGACATCATCTCGAAGCAGCTATGTGGGTATGTCGAATCTCTCTCAACGCAACCAATATCATACTTCGAATGATTATCGATGGGACTATGCAGGTACGTCGAATCTCACTCGACGCAACTCTAAAACTGCATCGATTTCTTCTCGACGCATAATTTCTATACAGAATCTCAAAACATCAAAACCTTATGTTGCTCTTATGCTTAGATGTTCCTGCTATTCTAAATTAGGACATATTGCCAAGTATTGTTGGCATAATAATGCAGCACTTCTTCACCTAAGGGGGGACAATGGAAGACCATCTCATTCTTTTATGTCTCCATATGATGATAAAAGGAAGAGACCCCAGCATGAGAGGGTTTGTATTAATGTTTAATTTACATGTGCAGAGGGAAGGCTGTTCAACCACAAACCAGCAGTGGTATCTGGACAGTGGATGCTCCATGCATATGATTGAAGCAAGAGAGTTGCTGGAAAATTTGAAGACCAAGGAAGGGCCCAAGGTAATCTTTGGGAACTCCCACTCTGGTCAAACCAAAGGATATGGTTTGATTAGGATAGGAGAAATCTCCTTTACTAAAGTAGCTTATGTTGAAGGACTTCAACATAATCTGATTAGCATTAGTCAGTTGTGTGATGGTGAATACAAAATTGTATTCACCAAGTCCTTGTGTCATATAGTTAGTTCTAAGACTGATCAAATAGTTTTGACTGGTCTCAGAAAAGGTAAGGTGTATGTGGTAGACTTTGAAGTACACAAAGTCTGAGATCTGCTTGTTTAACTCCCAGTTAGAAAATAGTGAGTTATGGCATAGGAGACTTAGTCATCTTAACCGTAAGACCATAGACAAACTTTCCAAACTGAACCTAGTCAGGGGTTTACCAAATGGTAAATTTAATAAAGACCATCCCTGTAGAGCCTGCCAACTAGGGAAGCAGATCAAAGCTTCATTCAGACCAATTGGTAAGAATGATTCTCCTAGAATCCTTTTCCTGCTACACATGGACCTGTTTGGTCCCATCTCTACTCAAAGCTTAGCAGGGAAGTCCTACACTGTAGTCATTGTTGATGATTTTTCTAGGTTCAGCTGGGTGTTCTTTCTAAAAGCTAAGTCAGACACCTTCAAGATCCTCTCAAGATTCATTAGACAGATTCAATCTAAACTCAATACTCAGGTTGCTATGATCAGAAGTGATCATGGCACTGAGTTTGAGAATTAGTTAATGTGTAGATTCTATGAGGATGAAGGCATCAGACAAAGTTTTTTAGCTCCTAGAACCCCCCAACAAAATAGTGTGGCTGAAAGGAGAAATAGAACCCTAATTGAATCAGGAAGAACATTGTTAGCTGAATCTAACTTGCCAAAGTCCTTCTGGGCTGAGGCAGTAAATACTGCAAATTATGTTCTGAATAGAAGTCTCTTCCACAAGACTAAGTTGAAAACTCCCTATGAGCTGCTGAAGGGAAAGGCACCCATAGTCACCTACTTTAGAATCTTTGGGTGTACTTGCTTTATCCTTAACAATGAGAAAAACCATCTTGCCAAATTTGATAAGAAGGCTGATGATGGAATATTCTTAGGATACTCTTCATCAAGCAAGGCTGATAGGTGCTTCAATAAAAGCTCTCTCAAAATTGAGGTGTCAATGCATGTAGTTTTTGATGAAACTAACATGGTTTACAAGGGGAAGGAAACTTCCACCAGTTCTATCCTGCAGGAAGAAGATCAACTAGCAGAGCAGGTGGAAAGGATGAGCATAGTGGATCATCCAACTGTGTGTCAGGAAAAGGGACAACAGAACATTGACACTAACTCAGGTGATGATTATGCAGCAGAAGATGAGAAAACTGCAGCACCAGAGCTACCAGTCATAGACATCATTCAAGTGAATGAGGATGAAGCTCCTACTATCTCTGAGCAGGAGGTAGCTCAGGAAGAAGACTGTCCCCTAGATCATCCCACAAGATCTAGGATGATTCAAAAGTATCATCCTCCAACTCAAGTAATAAGAGATTTGACAGCAGGAGTAAAGATGAGGAAATAACTAACTTGTGAGACAATGCTGCAATGTTTTCTGTCACGATATGAACCCAAGAAATTTGAAGAAGCAGAAAGTGACCCTCACTGGATATCTGCTATGCAAGAGGAATTGACCCAGTTTGAAAGGAACAAGGTCTAGACTTTGGTTGAGAGACCAAAGAATTACCAGTGATTGGAACAAAGTGGGTGTTCAAGAACAAAATGGACTCAATTGGGGTCATAATTAGAAACAAGGCTAGACTTGTGGCCCAAGGGTATATGCAAGAGGAAGGCATTGATTTCAACCAGACATTTGCCCCAGTAGCCAGACTGGAGGCAATCAGAATGTTCTTAGCATATGCTGCCCACATGAAGATAAAGGTATACCAGATTGATGTCAAGAGTGCTTTTCTCAATGGGAAATTACAAGAAGAGGTGTATGTGGAACAACCACCAGGTTTTATCAATCCAACTTTTCCCTCTTTTGTATATAGATTAGATAAAGCACTATGTGGTCTAAAGCAACCTCCAAGAGCTTGGTATGAGACCTTATCCACTTTTTTCCTGGAACACAAATTTGAAAAAGGAAAGGTGGATAAAACACTCTTCACAAGAGCACATAAGAATCAGCTACTACTAGTGCAAATATATGTAGATGATATTATATTTGGTTCCACAGATCAATCTCTATGCAAAAGGTTTGCTCACCTAATGCAGTCAAGATTTGAGATGAGTAGCATGGGGGAGTTATCCTACTTTCTTGGTCTCCAGGTTAGACAAAATGCATATGGCATTTTCATATCCCAATCCAAATATACCAGAGAACTCATCAAGAGATTTGGGATGGAAAATGCCTCTATCATGAAAACCCCCATGGCTACCAATGATGTTTTGGATAGAGATGAAAAAGGTAAGTCCTTTGATCAAAAGACTTACAGAGCAGCCATTGGCTCTCTTCTATACCTAACAACTAGCAGACCTGATATAATGTTTGCTACTTGTATCTGTGCAAGATTTTAGGTTGACCCAAAGGAATCCCACATGAGCTCTGTCAAAAGAATTCTATGATATCTAAAGGGTACTCCTGAACTTGGCTTATGGTACCCAGCTGAATCTGGATTTGAATTGGTAGGGTATTCAGATACAGACTATGCTGGATGCAGGCTTGATAGAAAAAGCACTTCAGGAACATGTCAGTTCCTGGGTGCTAGACTGATATAATGGTTTAGCAAGAAGTAAACCACAGTCTCCACTTCTACAGCTGAAGCTGAGTATATAGCTGCAGGAAGCTGCTGTTCACAAATTTTGTGGATGCAAAATCAGTTGTTAGATTACAACTTTTCCCTTGCCAATTCCACAATCTATTGTGATAGCTCTAGTGCAATATCAATTGCTTCCAATCCTGTTCTCCACAGCAGAACTAAGCACATAGAGATAAGGCACCACTTTCTCAGGGATAATGAAAAGAAAGGTAAGATCAACCTTCAATATATATTTACTGACACTCAAAGGGCTGACATCTTCACTAAGCCCCTTGATGAAAGCAAGTACAAGTTCTTCATCAATGCACTGGGGATGCTTGATGGAGCTCTGTAGGTCCCCCTTATTATGAATACAGAACTATTTTTTATAGAAAATTATTGCTGGGATAAATAGCAAGAATCTTAAAAGAAATCTTAGCTGTTTAATCAAAGCTGCGTCAAATTCAAATCGACGTACCGTCAACTTACACTCAACGTCATCTTCGAGAGCACTCTAGGAAGCTGACTTTGAATACCACTCGACGTAACATCGAATATCAATTGACGCTTACGTCAACATCATTACTGATGCCTATATTTTGAAGCCACATCGACATCAACTTGATGCTCCGTCGACTTGACGGATTGCGCGTATTGACATACTCTGGCACACTGCATTCTTCTCTTCTCTCGACGTTGCTTCAAATAAAACCCTAAGTTGCAATGATTCATTTACTAAAAGAAACTTTTGCATTTAAATTCTATTGTGCTATTCGAGTTCTCTCCTTCCTGCTCTCTTCCCACTTCCCTCTCTTCGTATATTTTTTCTGTTTCAGTGTAAGTTCGCGCAGCATTTCAATGGCTTCTCCGCACATTCATGAAGATATTATGGAGGCAGTCAATCTAGCTCTTGAAACAGTACTATCTAAGTTTGGCTCGCTCTATCTGGACTTCTCTACAGCATGCTATCGCAAATTACGCCGTCAACATAAACGAATGCAAGAGCTAACCTCTGACCTAGAAGTCTTTAACAGAGAAGTACGATCGGCAGTTGTGCCTGCTGATGGCTTTATATCCTTTCTCAATGATATAAAGCAGGGGTAGAGTGGTATCAGTGGGCAGCAAACTTATCAACAACAGCTACTTCCTCAAGATTCAGTTTACACGACAGCAATCCCTCTCTCCTTAACCACTGAAGGAGAGACGGCTATCTCATCCAAACTTCAGCTTTCAATTGCAGTAAATCTGGGGGAGGTGACCTCTCCAAGGACTCTGCCCTTGCTCAGGGAGAGCCATTAACTCAGGGGGAGGTACCCTCAATTTCAGATGATCAGATGTAACTCAAGTCACTTCAAGAATTTCATGAAGTGACTGAATCATCTACCCCTGATCCTCTCTCATTCATAGTGTCCTCTGAAGAATCATCCATAGCACCCTCTTCAGTTAAGACAGCTGATCAAGATTATGTCTCACCTGATCCAGCCCCAGCTCAATCAATACCTCCAGCTCAACCCTCATCTTCAATTCTTGCTCCAAGTCTAACAACTAAACCACTTCTTCCAACACCTGTCTTCAGGGGGAGACCTCCATATAGAGGAATTGGATGTAATCCAAAGGATGCAGTACAGCTACACCTGAAAAGAAAGAAAGGGAATAAGTCACCTGAAGAGTGTTGGATCTTACGGCGCCCTTATAGGGGGGGGGGGTGAATAAGGGAATAATTTTTTTTTATAATTTTTTGCTAAATTGTTAGAGTAAATTAGAATGAAATAATCAATTTAACTTAAAGGATGAAACAATTAGTAATTTGCAATTTTATAGATTATGCCAAATGAGAGAAATCAAGTAAACACAAAAAGAGACATGATTATATTATATGAAAAAGGGGTTTACAAAAATTGATTTCAATAGCGCTTGAAATCGGAGGCGAATAAAGTAATACAATTTTTTCCTTTTCTATACCGACTTGTATCCCCACAAACCGGTTGGCTTTAGCCTATCCTTCCCCGGATAAGGCCTCAAGCCGCTCTAGCCAATCCTTCCCCGGATATGGCCTCGAGCCCCCTAGATCTAATAACCTAGAACTAGTCGCCAACACAAGGCGAATTTCCCCCTAACTCCTACCCAGACCTAGTCGCCAACACAAGGCGAATTAACTAAACGATTACAAAAGAATATGGAATGAAAATAAAATTAACAATAATGAAACTCCCTATATGAGATCTCTGAAGTTGAGGATGAAGGATCGCTGCAGCATAAGCGAGGTAGAAGCGATCGTACTTCGGATGCACCGTGGTGGCTTCCTTCTCCAGAAATCATCTTTGAATTTGAGTGGGAGATGAACTTTCGGCAGAGTAGCAGCTCTGGAAATATGGCACAGGTAATCTCTCTGGAAGCACTAGTTAAAACGAGAGAGAGCCCACCATTTTATAGAACTTGACGATAGCGCCTGCGGTAGCTCCCTAGCGCCTGCGGTAGCATTCGTGTGGAGCGGTTGCGAAACCGTCAGTGGCGTGGCGCTGTGCACGAACTTGAGATAGCACCAGGCGGTGGCGCTAGCGCTGGAGGTAGTGGTTGCAAAACCATCGGGTGCGTGGCAGAACAAACTTTCGTCGAACAGAATTTTCGTCGAACGAAGTTTTCGTCGAACGGAGCTCCCCTTTCGTCGAACGGAAATTTTTGTCGAATAGAAATTTTGTCGAATGAAAAGTTTCGTCGAACGAGCTACCGCCTGGCGGTAGTGCTAGCGCTCGCGGTAGCCCATTCTTCCAAATTTTTTGAATTCTGCTGCTTTCTACCTATGGAGTATTGCACCTATAGTTACTGCACACTATAAACACAACAAGCAAGATCAAATACAATTTGGGATTTGTTATTTTCAAACAAAGAGATGTGACACACATGTCCAACGATCTCCCCCTTTTGATAATAAAAAATCCACTTAGCAAGAAATCAACAATAGAGTTTATAGTATAAGATAAGCAAGATGATAGTGCAACTATAGTATATGATAAGCATGATAATGTGCATACTCTCCCTATCTTAATGCTCCCCCTACATAAATGCAATTTATGTTTTACTCCCCCTAAATGATAGATTACATGAATTATTCTCCCCTTAATCTTCTATATTTCTCCTATATAGATTTCTTCAATTATTCTCCCCCTTTTGGTATTATCAAAAGAGGGTGGGGTGAGGGTAGTAAGAAGTCATTTCTTATAAATGATAAAGCATGATCGAGCTTTTTAATATAGATAATGATAAAGATTTTAAGCATAGTATATAAAAGATTTCAAAAAAAAAAGAGTTGTAAGCAAGTGGAAGATTATAAGAAACATCTTTTTGTAAGCATGAAAAAAGCATAAGTAAAAAAATATGAGTTATAGTTCAAAATTGAAAGATGTTTTAATCTTTTTGAAATCTCAAAGTTTTTCAAAAGATACCAAGCATGAAATGAACATATCAAAGAGAGATTATACTACAATGTTACTTAATTTTAAGTTCAAGAGATACCAAAAATTGTAGAGATAATGCTAGGTTATCTAGTGCATTTTTTATATAAAGAGTAGTAAGATAAAACATTAGAATCCAATACTCATGAGAAGAAGTGTTATGAAAGAGAATGGTGTGCACATAAGTGTATTTTGAGCAATGTTAACAATTGATTTAAATCAACAAAATACAAGACATATGTAAAGTAAAGTGCACAATAAAACACAAGTAAATTACTTTCACACACTTTTAATGCACATAATTTATAACAAAGTGGTGTAATAACCAAGGTTTGCACAAGACACTTTACTATTCTTTCCAAGGTGCTCAACCTCACAATGCTTATGAAGACTTATCAGGAGGTTCAAGTAGTGCTTGGTGGAGTTATATTTGTCTACATATACATTTTTTGTTTATATTTGTGAGACAACATTCTCCGAATACACTTGTTTTGCAAACCCAATTTTTTAAACTTAACCACTTTTCTAAATTTCATAAGTGCAATTCAAATGTAGTGTAGGCAATAAACTTATGCAAGTTTTAATTCATTGTACAAATACAATACACAAGCAAGCATTTTTAGATTTAAACGCACATGTTGATTACCAAAATAAGTGAGTGAAAGGTATCATTATCAATCATAATACATCTACTCATACTTAGAGGCATGCTAAGCTTGGTTCTACACATATTTTTCAATACAATTGATGCACTTTAAATAGATATATCAAAGCATGATAAACAAAATAATGTTCATAGTAATTTGAAGGAATAAATTTTAACATTGTAAATAAGTCTAAATGATAAAATTCATTCATGCTTGATATTAGCAATAAAGATCATACAATTTTTTTTGTTGTTTTATCATTTTTTAATGAGATAAAAACAGAAAATCCACACACATATTTTTGTATTTTTGAATTTTGAATTTTTATAGTTGATTTTTCATAATGCAAATAAAACAAAAATAAAATAGACAGAAACACAAAAATAAATTTGTACATATAAACTAACATATTTTTGTCGATTTTTAGAAATTTTAAAAAACAGAAAAAACACAAACCCACGCTAGCGCCGACGCTAGTGATAGTGCGACAAACAGTACACGATTTTGTAAGAATTTTAAATTTTTGATTTTTGATATTGATTAGGGGTCTTAAGAGTGGTCTTATGCAGAAATTGTGTAATATTCAGAGATGTTTTGATTGCTCAAATTGCATAAGACATTAGCGTTTTACATGTTATTCATCCTAAGATGTCTAAGACTCCTAATTCCAATCTTAACATTTGAAACCTTGCATCGGGAAGAGGTTTAGTAAATATATCAGCAAGTTGAGAGTCTGTGCCAATGAAACTAATCCTTACATTTTCCTTTTTAATGTGATCCCTTATGAAATGATGATGCACATCTATATGTTTGGATCTAGAGTGGTGTACCGGATTATTTGTGAGATCAATGGCACTTTTGTTGTCACATTTTAATTCAATAAGTTTTAGATGAAAACCAAAGTCCTCTAAAGTTTGGCTCATTCATAGTGCTTGTGCACAACAACTCCCTAATGCAATGTATTCGGCCTCCGTGGTGGAGAGTGCAACCGAATTTTGTTTCCTACTAGACCATGCAACTAATGAAGGTCCTAGAAAATGATAAGTACCACTAGTGCTTTTTCTATCAAGTGAACAACCGGCATAGTACGAGTCGGAGTAGCCGTTAAATGTAAATGAATTATTATGCGGGTACCATAATCCTAGTTTAGATGACCCAATAAGATATCTAAAAATGTGTTTTACCGCTTTTAAATGAGATTCTTTTGGATTGGCTTGAAATCGAGCACATAAGCATACGACAAACATAATATCGGGTCTAGTTGCACTTAGATAAAGTAAAGATCCTATCATACCTCTATATAAAGTTTGATCTGTAGAAATTCCTGATTCATCTTTTCCTAATTTTAGTGATGCACTCATTGGTGTAGAAGCATGTTTAAAGTTTTCAAATCCAAAATGTTTAAGCATATCATGGACATATTTAGTTTGACATACAAAGATACCATCAATTCTTTGTGATATTTGAAAACCAAGGAAATAAAAAAGTTCTCCTACAAGACTCATTTCAAATTCATTTTTCATCACTAAAATAACTTCTTTACACATCTCTTCATTAGTAGATCCAAAAATAATATCATCAACATATATTTGTAAAATAATTATATCATCATTGTTGTGCTTAATGAAGAGAGCATTATCCGCACTTCCCATAATATAACCGAGCTTTAATAAAAATGATGTAAGTCTTTCATACCATGCACGGGGCGCTTGTTTTAAACCATAAAGCGCTTTCTATAGTTTATAAACATGATTTGGAAATTTTTCACTAATAAAACGGGGGGGTTGTTCAACATAAACTTCTTCTTTTACAAACCCGTTTAGAATAGCACTTTTCACATCCATTTGAAATAGTTTTATTCTTTTAAAGCTTGCAAATGCTAGAAAAATTCTTATAGACTCTAATCTTGCAACGTGTGCAAAAGATTCATCAAAATCTATCCCCTCGATTTGAGAATATCCTTGTGCTACTAATCGTGCTTTATTTCTAGAGATTCTTGACTCACCATCTAATTTATTTTTAAAAATCCATTTTACACCTACAACCGGGTGATTAGATGGTCTTTCAACTAATTTCCAAATATTATGTCGCTCAAATTGTTCTAACTCTTCATTCATAGCCAAAAACCAAAATTCATCATTTAAAGTAGTAGAAACGTTTTTTGGTTCTATTTCGGAAATAAAACAAATATTTGAAAAAGATTCATGAAGAGAAGAGCGAGTTCTTACCCCGATGGATGGTTCACCAATTATAAGTTCCCGTGGATGATCCTTTGAATTTTAAGATGCTTGGAGGTACATATTCATCTTTCTTGGCCTCCTCCTCTTCTTCTTTGGAAGGTTCTTCATCGCCATGCTCCAAAGGAGGTAATAGATCATCCTCTTTGCCTGCGGAAAGTCTTTCTATACAAGGAACAAGCTTATCAAATTTCACATTAATTGACTCTTCAACTTTTCTAGTTCTTTTATTAAAAACTCTATAAGCTTTACTAGTGGAAGAGTATCCAAGAAATGTTCCTTCATCACATTTTTCATCAAACTTTCCCAAGCTATCTTTTGTATTTAAAATAAAGCATTTACAACCAAAAACTTTGAAGTAAGATACATTAGGCTTCTTTTGAAAATAAAGTTCATATGGTGTGAGATTTAAAGATGGGCGAAGCATGATTCTATTTATAACATAACATGATGTGTTTACGGCTTCGGCCCAAAAGGACTTAGGTAATTTATATTCACATAACATAGTGCGTGCTAGCTCTTGAAGTGTCCTATTCTTTCTTCCTACAACACCATTTTGTTGTGGTGTGCGTGGTGCGGAGAACTCATGTTTTATGCCTAACATATCACAAAAGATGTAAATTTTTCATTTTCAAATTCTCCTCCATGATCCGAGCGAATGCATTTAATTTTTAAATCACTTTCATTTTGAATACGAGTACATAATTTTGAAAATTCACAAAACGCTTCGGATTTGGATGAGAGAAATATTGTCCAACAATATCTAGAAAAATCATTTATTAAAACATATGTATATAATCTACCACCATGACTTGCGGTGCTAACGGGACCAAAAAGATCCATATGAATTAATTGCAGAGGTCTTGTAGTAGAAATAACATTTTTACTTTTGAAAGAGGATCTAGTAATTTTACCTTTTTGACATGGTGAACAAAGTGAAGGTAAATTTCCATTTAATCTAGGAAATCCTCTAATTAAATCTCTTTTGGCAAGTTTTACAATAAGCTTTGTGCTAGCATGTCCTAGCCTTCTATGCCAAAGTTCAAGTTCATCATTTTTGGTAATTAAACATTTTAAAGATGATTTTGAAAGATCATGAAATGAAACTATATAAACATTGTGTATTCTTGGTGCAGTTAGTAAAATATTGCTTGTAATAGGATTAGATATTTTGCATAGATTTGTGGAAGATTCAAATAACACATCTAATCCTTTATCACATAATTGGCTAATAGAAATTAAATTGTGTTTTAATCCTTTCACATAAAGAACATTAGATATAGTAAAGGATTTGTTACCAACTGTACCAATTCCCATGATCCTTCCTTTTCCGTTATCACCAAACGTCACGATCCCTCCCTTCTTATTTTCTAGGCTAAGGAACTTTGCTTTATTGCCCGTCATGTGCTTGGAGCATCCTGAATCCAAGTACCACGCGTCTTCATTGTCCTTAGCCTGCTTGCACATCTAGAAAGAAGATGGGAGTAAAGATTCGGATACCCAAGTGGTACCACCCATAGAATAAGTGGAAGCCTTAGGTACCCAGATTTGTTTTAAAGCATTTTGTTTTATTCTCCTGCAAGAACTAGATGTGTGACCTAACCTATAACAGTTTGCACACGAAATAAAGGGGGTTGAGACCCTTTTCTGGAATATTTTCTTGCTGGAATAAGTTGGATTTACAGAAGAATAACATTTTGAAAAAGAAAATTCAGGTTTCTGGAATGAGGTGCTAGCGCCAGCGTTAGTGGCTAGCACCGAGCGGTAGCCCTCACCTCGATATCCGAGCCCAAATTTTCCAAAACCATGGCACTGGTTCCTTAAGATCATTTCCAGAGATTTTTGGCCTATTCCAAATTTTTTAATGGCCATGGTGAGATCATGAACTTGTGCTTTAAGTGAAGAGTTTTCTTTCACAAGCATGACACACCTATTTTCAAAACCTTTTTTTATTATTTTTGATTTGCAAAAGAGAGGCTTCTAATTTCCTTTCTAATTCCCCCTTCTTTTTTGTAAGAGTTTTGGCATGAGAGAGGGCTTTAGAAAGTGACTCTTCAATATCTTTGGCCAATTTAGTGGAGTGATCACATTCTTGGCAAGAAACCTTTCTCTTTTCTAAAATAATTACCTTTTTGGAAAGCTTTTGATTTTCTTTAATAAGAGATTCATTTTCACGATTTAATAAAATACTATCTTTCAAATTTTTATCAAAAGCTTTGCAAGTTTCAAGGAATTCATTAAATAATTCATCATAAGTGGGAGGAGTTACCTCAGTGTCACTAGGAACACTGGTGTCGTCGCCATCATTTCCATGTCCCATGAGGCACATGTTTGCTTCCTCATCTTCGCTTGATGAAGAACCGCTTGATTCTTCGGAGGAGGAGGAAGAGGAGTCATCCCATGTCTTTGCCTTTAGCACCTTCCTCTTTTCTTTCCCTTTGTGTCATTTCTCCTTTTTCTCCTTCAAGAATTTTGGGCATTGGCTCCTTATGTGCCCTGTCTTCCTACAATGATAGCATTCCGGTGGAGGTCTCTCTTCTTCATTGTCGCTCTCTTTTTCCTTCTTTGAAGATGATCCTTTTCATCTTTCACCCTTTTGGAAATATTTTCGAAAGGTGTTTCTCCTTTCCGGATTGCGCATGAATTTTCAGAAGTTCTTCACCAAAAGGCTTTCTTCATCTTCATCCTCATCCTCTTGGCACTCTTTCTTTGATTTTAGTGCCAACGCCTTCTTCTTTGGCTCCTTGTTGTATTCATCAAATTGGATCTTGAGTTCTACCTCATGGGTTTTGAGATTCCCAATGAGGCTCTCAACTTGGAGTGTTCTTAAGTTGTGCGACTCCGAAATAGCCGTCACCTTCGGGTTGAATTTTGAAGGAAGAGAACGAAGGATCTTACGGACCAAGTCGCCATTTGAGAAGGTCTTTCCAAGAGCTTTTGAGGCATTGATGATCTTGGTGAAGCGCGTGTACATACCATCAACATCTTCACTTTCATCAATTCGGAATTTTTCATATTCCGACTCCAGTTGGAAAAGCTTGGAATCTTTAACCTGCGATGTACCTTCATGAGTAACTTCCAAATGATTCCAAATTTTATATGCAGTAGTACATGCAGAAATTCTATTAAATTCATTTCTATCTAACGCACAAAATAGAACATTCATGGCTTTTGCGTTATTTTTACATTTGAGTTTATCCCGATCATCCCATTTATCTTTGGGTTTTTCTAACATAACCTCTCCAACTACAAATGTAGGAGGAGTGTATTCTTCTTCTACCATGTTCCAAACCTCAATATCTTGGGTTATTAAAAAACATTGCATCCTATTTTTCCAATAATTATAATCTGACCCAGTAAATCGTGGAGGTGTACTAATTCCTTGACCCTCGGAAAAAGCGAGATCATAAGACGCCATTATTCCTAGTTTTTAAACCATTTGGAATAACCTGCGCTCTGATACCACTTGTTGGATCTTACGACGCCCTTAGAGGGGGGGGGGGGGGGTGAATAAGGGAATAAAAATTCTTTATAATTTTTTGCTAAATTGTTAGAGTAAATTATAATGAAATAATCATTTAACTTAAAGGAGGAAAAAATTAGTAATTTGCAATTTTATAGATTATGCCAAATGAGAGAAATCAAGTAAACACAAAAAGAGACATGATTTTATTATATGAAAAAGGGGTTTACAAAAATTGATTTCAATAGCGCTTGAAATCGGAGGCGAATAAAGTAATACAATTTTTTCCTTTTCTATACCGACTTGTATCCCCACAAACCGGTTGGTTTTAGCCTATCCTTCCCCGGATAAGGCTTCAAGCCGCTCTAGCAAATCCTTCCCCGGATATGGCCTCGAGCCCCCTAGATCTAATAACCTAGAACTAGTCGCCAACACAAGGCGAATTTCCCCCTAAGTCCTACCCAGACCTAGTCGTCAACACAAGGCGAATTAACTAAATGATTACAAAAGAATATGGAATGAAAATAAAATTAACAATAATGAAACTCCCTATGTGAGATCTCTGAAGTTGAGGATGAAGGATCGCTGTAGCATGAGCGAGGTTGAAGCGATCGTACTTCGGATGCACCATGGTGGCTTCCTTCTCCAGAAATCCTCTTTGAATTTGAGTGGGAGATGAACTTTCGGCAGTGTAGCAGCTCTGGAAATATGGCACAGGTAATCTCTCTGGAAGCACTAGTTGAAACGAGAGAGAGCCCACCATTTTATAGAACTTGACGATAGCGCCTGCGGTAGCTCCCTAGCGCCTACGGTAGTGTTCGTGTGGAGCGGTTGCGAAATCGTCGGTGGCGTGGCGCTGTGCACGAACTTGAGATAGCGCTAGCGCTGGCGGTAGTGGTTGCGAAACCGTCGGGGGCGTGGCAGAACAAACTTTCGTCGAACAGAATTTTCGTCGAACGAAGTTTTCGTCGAACAGAGCTCCCCTTTCGTCGAACGAAAATTTTCGTCGAACAGAAATTTCGTCGAACAAAAAGTTTCGTCGAACGCAGCTTCAAGTTCGTCGAACGAGCTAGTGCCTGGCGGTAGTGCTAGCGCTCGCGGTAGCGCATTCTTCCAGATTTTTTGAATTCTGCTGCTTTGTACCTGTGGAGTATTTCACCTATAGTTACTGCACATTATAAACACAACAAGCAAGATCAAATACAATTTGGGATTTGTTATTCTCAAATAAAGGGATGTGACACACATGTCCAACAAAGAGGAGATCAAGATAATGAAGGTCATGTTTACAAAAGCTTCAACTTCTGGAAAGGAACAAGCTACTACCAATGAGTCAGAAGTACTGTCTGTAAAATCATGTGTATAGAGTTTATTTTAATGCTATGAAATGTGTAAAGTCACTTTGAACAAACTTTAAAATTTGTTAAGATAAATAGGGGGAGATTGTTGGGAAAAACCCCTTTTGATTTAACTTAACAAATTATTTAAAAGTGATTTTATCTACTAGGATTAAATTACCCATTGTATAGTGAGGGTAATATTTTCATTAGATGTCTTAGGATATCACACTCAACATAGGGTGTCAGGACCAGATCAAGGGAAGCAAAATTGGTCTAAGTTAACATTTGCGTCGAATAGAATTCGATGCAACATCGAGTCTATATCGACGTGGCTCTGACTAGAAGTCCAAGTGGTTCAAACCCTCTATCAAAGTAACTCAAGTCAACGTAACGTCGAATAGATGTCGACGTAGAGGTCAGGGACTTGTCAGGGTAACTGGAGAAGTCGACGCAGCTTCTACTTTAATACGACGCAGAAGATGTCATATGTCGAAGCCATCTAAAGTCAACGTGACGTCGACTTCATCTCGACGCAAAAGATGAAGCTCAGAGCCAGGCAGATCAACACGACGTACACGTCGATGTGATTTCGATGCAACATCGACTAGCAGAGTTCTGTCGGAGCACAGATGAAATCGAAGCAGCTCCTAGAAGAACTCGAAGCTACATCGATAAGAGAAGAAATGAATTCGACGCTACGTCGAATACAGTCTGTAAAAGGTAATCTTTTCAGTTGTCTCTCTGATCCTTCTTTCAAGGCCCACATCCTTCAAGACATATCATAAAGGGAAACATATTCAAATTTGAAAAAGGGAGAATAAAAAGACAAGAGAAGATAGAGACAGATAAGGCATTAATCACAATCAGTCGTCTCCTTCATTTTTCTAGGGCTTCCTCTTCTTCTCCATCTCTCTCAGGAACCCAAATCAAGAATAGAAAAGAAAAGAGAAATACAACTGTTCTTCATCTAAGAGAACAGTAGATCTGATAGCTACTTCTCATCACCATCATATAGCAGCAGGATCTGAATCAGTAAAAGTCAAGAAGAATCTGACAATCAAAGTCTCTGTAGTTCATCTTCATCAAAAGCAGAGACTAATCAAGAGCAGATTCTGTGGGACTTCACATTGGCTGTTCTTTAATCAGCCATCACAAGAATTCTGAGAACAGAATTCATACAACATTCTTTCTTCTCCTTCTCTTTCTATTTCCTGTAAAAGAGTTTTATTAATCCCTCTTCAAAGGATTCAGTGGTTCAAGATCTCCTTACCAAAAGATCTGGTGGTTCATGATCTCCTTATCAAAATATCAGTGGTTCTAAGAGTCTCCTGATCAAAAGACTCAGGCACAGGTGGTGCATTCCTACCAGGTGGTAGAAGAGGGGAGTACCCAGAGTTTTGGGAACCTCTAATAAATTCATTGTGTTTGTGCTGTGATTTTCTGTGCTGTCCCAGTCTTTTATTCTGTACTTTATTTTCTGCATTCTTTATTCTGCCTGGATTGTTAAGCATAACTCTTTAGAGTAATTTATTGTTGAACACAGTTAGGATAGAAATATTTTAAAACTCTATTCACCCCCCCCCCCCTCTAGAGGAATCTTAGAGGCACACTGTGCACTTTCACAAGAGGTGGTGGAAGTCCCTTATGAATACCACCTATGCAGGATATGAGTGTGTAGACATAACATGGGATGAGTTTAAGACAGCATAATTGGAGAATTTTGTGCCTCAGACTGCGAGGGACGAGCTAAAAGAGAGATTCCTACAGCCGAGGCAAGGCAGCAGATTAGTTTTGGAGTACTATGGGAAGTTCTACCACTTAGCTCGCTTCGCTGATTCATATCAGTTGGACGATGCGGGTTATGTGAAGAGGTTCTACAAGAGCCTCCTGGACGATCTGAGGCAGGCCCTTCTTTTTGTTGCTGATGACACCCAGGCCCGGATTTTAGAGATGGCAAAGAAGTTGGAGGCGGACCAGCTCTTGCTTTGAGGTAGAGGGAAAAGACTTGCATACGACTCGATTATTGGTGGCAGGGTTCAACAACAAAGGGGTCGGTTCATCGAACAGAGGAGAGGCAGAGAATGACCCCGTACGAAAGATAGATAGGAGCAAAGCGCTCCGACAGTATTGGCCCCTCAGTCCTCACAAATATGGGAGATGCCGAGGCAGGTGGATGGGGCACCTCCCCCATCGGTATGCTACCACTGTAATCAGCCTGGACATATTTGGGCTAATTTCCCTTGGAGAGCTCCACCACCACCAGCTCCACAGGCTGGCCCACCTGCTTAGCACTTCAGAGGTCAGGGACGTGGTTGAGGCCAAGGATTTCATGATATAGATCGTCGACCAGCCAGGGAATAAGTCTATGCATTGGATCTTGCTCAACCTCAGAGTCTGAAAAGAGTCATTGTATGTATGCTAGTGTTCTAAATTCTTTTTCAATTTTTAGATTATAGAAATGATATAGAATTGCTAGAAGTAGAATACTTAGCCATCTAAAACTATGCACCAAATTCAGGAAGAGTAAATGTATGCCGCAAGCCTGCCCATACCCTGTTCGACACAGGAGCATCGCACAATTTCATCTCAGAAGACTTCGTCAAGAACTTGGATCAGGTTCGACACTACACAAGAGCTATCAGGAGGGTGCATCTCCCTAATGGGTTGGAGATGGAATCGATCGCAAAGTGCCTCCTAAAGGTGACAATTAAGAGCCTAACACTCGATGCTCCAACAATAATATTGAAGATGTCGGACTTCGACCTTGTCTTGGGGATGACATGGCTCACCTGGAACCATGCCCAGATTGACTGCCCGGCAAGGGAGGTCGTGCTAAGATACGACAACACCTACGCGACCTTCGAAGGTATTATCCCGGCCTCCCGTCGTTTACTTTTTTTCTACTCAGGCCATCAAGGCCCATCTACAGGGAGCGAAGTTTATATGATTTATTTCGAGATGAAGGAAGTAGAGACTCCCCTAACCAATATTTCTGTTGTGCGTGACTTTCCTGACGTATTTTTGGAGATGCTACCTAGGTTACCGCCGCACAGGGAGAAAGATTTTCAGATTCAGCTAATGTCGGGGGCAAGGTCGGTATCTATGTCTCCATATCGGATGGCTTCAAAGGAATTGCCAGAGTTCAGGAGCCAACTACAAGAACTAGTGGAGGCAGGATTCGTTAGGCCAAGCTCCTCTCCATGGGGAGCCTCAGTATTGTTTGTGAAGAAGAAAGACGGAACTCTCAGATTATACATCGATTATAGAGGATTGAACAGGCTAACAGTACGGAACACATACCCCTTGCCAAGAATAGATGATCTATTTGATCAGTTGGAAGGAGCTCATTGGTTCTCGAAGCATAATTTAAGATCGGGGTATTATCAGTTACAGATTCAGGAGGAGTACATTCTGAATACAACATTTAGTATCTGATATGGCCTCTATGAGTTCACAGTGATGCCATTCGAGCTCATGAATACACCCTTCACATTCGTGAATTTGATGAGCCGAGTGTTTGAGGCCTATCTCGATGTCTTCGTCTTTGTGTTTATATGCTACATCCTCATCTACTCGAGGATGGAGGAGCATACACGACACTTGGCATTAACTTTGGAGAAGCTCCAGGAGCATAGCCTATATGCAAAGTTCAGTAAGTATAAGTTCTGGTTGAAAGAGGTGGCCTTTCTAGGTCACATTATCAGTAGAGCAGGGCTAGCTGTGGATCCGGTAAAGATTCAGGCCGTGCGAGATTAGCCTCCATTGAAGACAGCATCCGACAAACGGAGTTTCTTAGGATTCGTCGGTTACTACCAGAAGTTAATGGAGGGATTCTCCCGTATTTCCCTTCCACTCACATCTCTGACGAAGAAGGATACACCATTTGTATGGACGCCGCAATGCGAACCCCCTTCCAGGAACTGAAGGATACACTTACCTCGACTCCCATCCTTGACCTTCCATCTGGGAAGGAGGGATTTCAAGTCTAAGTTGATGCGCCATATCAGGGGATGGGTGCCGTTTTGATACATCACATGCATGTGATAGCATATGCTTCTCGCCAGTTAAAGAAGCACGAACAAAATTACTTGGTGCATGAACTAGAGATAGGGGTAATAATCTTTGCCTTATTGATCCGGAGGCATTATCTATATAGGCTCCATTGTGATATCTTATCGGATCACAACCTCAAGTATGTGGACAATTAGAAGGTGCTAAACATGCAGCAGAGATGATGGGTGGAGTTTCTTTCCGACTACCAGTATACCATGCACTACCGCCCAGGGAAGGCGAATGTGGTGGTCGATGCTCTTAGCAGGAGAGCTACCGTATCGGGTTCAGAACCTCAGATGATTGTTATGGAGCTGGTGCGGATGTTGGACGACATGCAGATATCCTTGGTGTCCGTGGCTGACCCTGAAGTCAATGAGGAGTATCAAGCCTCGATGAGTGTTACTAGTGATATATGAGATTGCATCAGGGATGAGCAAAGCCAGGATGCTAAGTTAGACTCAATATTCAGGGATTTGGAGGCAGGCACGGCAGGGGATTACTCGTTGAAGAATGATCTCTTACTTTTCAGAGGCAAAGTGTATATACCTGCAGGAGGTCAGATTCTGGAAGATATTTTGATCGAAGCACGCTGTAGTAGGTACTCAGTTCTCCCCAGGATCTAGAAGATGACAGTCAATCTGAAGAGGACCATGTATTGGCCAGGTATGAAGAAAGATATCACATACTTCGTGACACACTACGAGACTTGACAACTCGTGAAGGCAAAGTGCAAGAGCTAGACAGGATTACTGCAGCCACTACCAACAATTAAGGTAGGTCAATGGGTCACTAACAACACATTGGGCCCAATCAATTCCATGAATGGGGCCAAAACCAACACTTGGACCCAAAAAGCCCAATTTGACCTAGTTAGGTCAAAGTGACTCAATTTGACCCAAATTGATCACACCAAGTCATAATTTGCCTTGGGTGGTGACAAGGGACCTATGGACACCCATTTGGGTCAGTCACACCACCTGATAGTTTATATAGGTGTAGTCAATAATACCTAGAGGGGGTGAATAGGTTCTACTTATTTTCTTTGTTTAAACCTAATGTTTCTAGCTGCAGAAAATACAAGCACAGAAAACACACAAGGATGTATAGAGGTTCCTCAAGACAGGGTGTCTTGAGTAGTCCTCTTTCCCCCTTCACCTTTCTAACAATGAGTTAGACAAGGCCACAAACTCCAATCTCGGTTCCTTGAGCTTACACCACAAGTTCCTCAGAACTTCTCAGATCAAGAGTGATCCTACCTCAGGCACAGCAGCCCTACACTCAGGCTCGGCAGCCCTACACCTCAGGCTCAACATCCCTACACCTCAGGCTCAACAGCCCTACACTCAGGCTCAGTAGCCTACACCTCAAGCTCAACAGCCCTATACCTCAGGCTCAACAGCCCTACACTCAGGCTCAGCAGCCCTAGACTCAGGCTCAGCAGCCCTACACCTCAGGCTCAACTTCCCTACACCTCAGGCTCAACAGCCCTACACCTCAGAGTTATGAACTCCTACCACTCAGAAATCCCATAGATTTCCTACCTCAGACCTATCAAGAAGTCCTACCACTCAAGCTGTCAACACATCTTTACACACAGGCTCAACAGCCTTTTACTCAGGCAACAATGCCTTACAAACATGTAATAGAGTTTGAGTTAGATACAAAAGACAAAAGGATTTACTCTTAGGTCTTCTGGATCCTTTCTTCAGATCTGAAAACAATAGCTTCAGATTTGTGTCCACTTGATCTTCTCCTTCAGCAAAGCAGAAGATCAACTTGCCCTTCTTGAGTTTGTACAGGAAGAGCTAACTAATCTCCCTTAGAAGATTAACTTCAGCTGCAGAGAATGACTTCAACTGGCTGAATCGCGAATGCTTGATTGCGGCGTGTAGCAAAAGCTTCTCAATAGAACAGTTACTTCTTGATGTGCCTTAACATCTTCTTTTATACCCCCAGACGACTTCAACAGCTATATCAATCCTCCTGACACGGTATGGGGCTGATTGGACTTGCTTTTCCCTCTCAAATGTCATTTGCGCCAAAAGCAGATCCCGTCAAAACATTTGGATCTGTTTCAGCGGTTGGGCTGAGACAGCATCCAGTCTCAGCGGTTCGGCTGAGACGTCTTCCAGTCTCAGCGGCATCTCCAGTTCCCTTCTCAGCGGTTGCTCCAGTCTTCTTCTCAGTGGATCCGCTGAGACGGCTCCTTGTCTCAGCGGTTCTGGCCCATCGTCTCAGCGGTTATGCTGAGACAGATCTTCATCTCCTTGTGGATGATTTCTTCTTATCTAGGGCCATGTTTGGCCCTTCCTTTTGAGTCACATGTGCCTGTATATCCTACACAAGTATAGCTTTGTCAAATACAATATGTCCTTAGCATTGAGAGTGATGCCTCTTCAAATCAAGGTAATATTGAGGGCAATATTCCCAACAATCTCCCCCTATTTGAAGAAGGCAGAACATCCCCAATGCTAAGGTCCATTAACAATAAAACTTTTATCACAGAGAAAAATAATGATCTGTGAAGCATAGGACCTAACATCCTAAGCGTAAGCATTTGCACTGGCCCTAAGCATAAGCAAAGCATAAGCATTTGCACTGGCCCTTTCTCCCCTTTCTCCAGCATTGGTACTGGACCTATCTCCCCCTTTCTGGCTTTTTCAACCTTAACTTACTATCTCCCCCTTTCACTTGCTATGTATAGAGAGATAACATCTATAGATCCTTTTGGGATCAACCTGTAGGCTAACCTATATATAGTCTGAGCATATGCCAACTACCCCTTAACCTGAGTAAGGAGTTTACTCCCCCTTAATTGGAGAACTATTTTCTGTAATAGCTGATCCATTTCAATATGAACATTCCATTTAAGCTACTGAATACTAGAGATAATAAATACATAGTACATATATCAATAGTAACAAACACAATATTATGATCAGAATATGAAATTTCATTTCACTTTAAATGTTCAGTACAGATATATAAAAGAAAATTCAACTTATAGTTTTTTTCTAAGATACCAGTATATTCAATCCAAAAAAAATTGTCAAGACTAGTTTTTCTAAGATTGACCCTTGGAAGAGCTTTCTCCATCTGTAGATTTTCTTTTCCTAGCTTCAGCAGCCTTTAGCTTCTCCTTTACTCTGAAGTACAGGAGTGGCTTGGGAAGATATCTGGAGGGAATTCTTAAAGGATTTTCCCTTCTTACCAAATTTTCTTTGAGAATCATTTCCCTTAAAGATTCCCTTTCAAGGTATTTGATCCACTCAACAGCTGAATAGACATGGTCAATGTCCTTCATTGGATTTCCATGGCTCACCCAGGCATTGACAACAATTGTATCCAACTCCAGATTGTCATCTTCATGGAGTGGATCCTCTAATCTTTCCATTCTCTTTTGTGCCATGTATTCTTCAGCAGTTTGGATACCCTCTACCATTCTCCTCTTTGCTGCTCTCTCATCAGCAATCAGATTTGATTAACTTTGGAAGTCAAAGTCTTCATCTCTGCTAGGGTTTAAGATTGGCAGATTCAAAGCAATTCTTGTTCCTTGCAACACCTTTAAGCTTGACTCCCATTGATTATCAGTTACCTTTCTGGCCATGGTAAGGATATTTTCTTGAATAGCACTGGAAGCATTGTTGGCCACTTCCACCATTTGCTTGCTGGCTTCTTCTTGATTGGAGAGTATCAGTTTGTGGGAGGACTCCATGTTGTTATATAGCTGTATGTGAGCTCCTTTCAGCTTAGCATGAAGATTGAGTATCTTCTCCTCTCCTTCTTTGCTATGTTCCACTATCTTCTTCTCAATTTCAGAATGTTGATCCAATATGGATTGAGAGAGAGTTTGTAAGGAGCTGTCCACATCATCCAAAATGCATTCCTTTGCCTTGTCAATGTGGGACTTGACTTGGCTGCTTGATGTGTTGACCACTTGTGCCATTCTGGCAACAACTTTTTCCCAGACATTCTCATTTTTGTAAAGATGATTCTTTACAAATGTGATGTCCTTTGTGGAATCCCCTTGATGGTCTGCTATATCCTTCAGAACTGTGTGCTGGGCAGCAACAGTATTTTTGGCCATTTCAAACCATCTTGTCATCTGCAGAAGGATATGATCTGATGCAGTTTTGACATCATTAACCTGGGCATTCATTTCAGTTCTCACTTCAGCCACTCTTGACTCCATTCCTTGCTCACTGGCCTGAATCTCCTGAGTCAATGCAGATCTTGTTGTATGCAGTTCATTCCTTATCTGGGTAGATACATTATGAACCTTTTCAGCAACAATCTCTTTCATAGACAACATCTGACCCTCAATCATTGTTTGGATTGAGTTTAACAGGTCAGATGTCTCCAGAGCTACAACTGGCCTTTCCTGGGCTAAATCCTTTTCAACCATCATTTCAGCTCCACTTTGAGCATTAGCCCTCTCATTATCAGGGATTTGCTCCCCCTCAGATGGGGCATTGGGTGATACCAATTCCTGTTGATGTTCTCCCCCACTAGCATACCCACCTCCTCCTTCGCAGGCAGGGCTATGCTCCCCCTCACTTGGGGCATCATTAGGAGGAGAGTTTTGTCTAAGGTCACCTGAAAAATGATTGATGAATTAGACACCTAGACTATACTATTGATAGAGGAAAGAGGCCTAACTAAAATCTTAATTTACCAGGGATAGGTGAATTGGGAGTTTCATCTTCAGCTAGAGGAACAGCTGGATCAGCATTCATCTGGGTTGGCTCAGGATTGGGCACAACACTTCCTTGGGGCTCCTCATCTCTTCTTATCCTGAGGACATCTTCATTATCCATGTTCATTTGGTTGCTGCCAGATCTATGATCAGACCCATGACGATCTTCATTTTCAGATCCAACTGACTTTGAGGATGAATTTGATTTCTGCTGGGAGACTTCTTTCTTCTTTTCCTTTGCCATAGTTGGCTGGCTCATAGGGAGCAATCTGGAGAATCTATCCAGAGTCTTAATGTCCATTCTTTTAAGGTAATGGAGATTTGACCCCTTGGAGTTTGCAAAGGTCTCTGAATAACTATTCTGTAGGTACAGAGATAGTATTCTTCCCATATTGGGGGCTTGTATAGATTCCTTTATCCTTTGAAAGATAACTTCTCCCCATGAGGTTCTCTTGGACAGAATTATCCTTGTCATTAATTCAAACATGAACTGTGAGACAGTGTCATGTGAACCAGGCTTGCATAGGATAGCTTTGCCCAAAATATCAGACAACAGCTTCCCCTGTTGATTAAAGAACTTCGTCCTTAGACAACTGGTCTTAGTATCACTGTATCCTGTCCACTTTAGGGCAGTCCTCTTATCCTTTTCAGATATTTCCTCCTCTTCAGATTTACTGCAGGGGGGTTAATTTCAGCCCCTTCTCCAACCTTTTAGCAGTAATCTTTATCTTCTTACTTCCTATCTTGAACATCAGGATGGTTTTGGATGGAGACAGTTTGACATGGTTGAACCATTCCAGAACTTCAGCTTTGAGAATGCAGCATGGTTCAGACAGCATGTGCTCCAGACCTTGAGCTTCCATTAGATGAATCACTTGTCGTATTTCTTCAGAAGCATGAGAGAATCCATTTCTTACTATTTCATACCCCTCCAGGAGATCTTTCGAGCTTTTTGGCGCCATGGAAGCAGAGAATCGATGCGCTGAGATGGAAGAGAAGATGAATCATCTCGACGGCTAAGGGTTTGGCTTTGTGGTTTGTTGTAGGTTACAATGTATCTATTTATAGATTTTTTAGTTTCAATTTTATTAACCCTAGGCTTCTAGACTTAAGTACCTTATTGTTTCAAGGATTTTTGGGTTAATTAACAGATGTCATATCGAACATACCCCGTCTCAGCGGTTCCGCTGAGACGAAGACCTAGGCCGCTGGGACAGTGAACTGTCAACCGCTGGGACAGTTTGCTCGTCTCAGCGGTTCAGCTGGGATTTTTCTCAGCTGATTCAGCTGAACATACTCCTGCATTTTAGCTGATCATAGGGTTTAGACCTAATGTAGATGTTTTGGCTTAAGATGGGTCCTAGTCATGTCACTAAGTTGAGTGTATAGTAATGTAAAGTTTGATAATTTACCATTCATAATCAACAATAGTGACAGCCATTACTCATATATTTACAACTATTCTACACTAAGCATGTCAAGATCAATTTTGAAAGCATTGAATTTGGATTCATCCAGTGGCTTTGTAAAGATATCAGCTACTTGTTTGTCAGTGGGGACAAATTCAAGACAGATGTCTTTACACTCTACATGTTCTCTAATAAAATGATATCTAATCTCTATATGCTTAGTCCTGTTATGAGAGACAGGATTTTTAGCAATAGATATTGCACTGGATGAATCACAATACAAAGGAGATTCCCTTACCTTGAGGTTGTAATCCTCCAACTGATGTTGTGTCCAAAGGAGTTGTGCACAACAGCTACCTGCAGCAATGTATTCAGACTCAACTGTGGATATTACCACATTGGTTTGTTTCTTGTTGCTCCAAGATATCAATCTTCTCCCTAGGAACTGACAAGTACCACTTGTACTCTTTCTGTCTTCCTTGCAACCTGCAAAATCTGCATCTGAAAAGCCTGTTAGTTCAAAGTCATTGTTCTTAGGGTACCAAAGGCCAAGATGCAAGCTGCCCTTAAGGTATCTCAATATCCTCTTCACAGAGGTGTAGTGAGATTCCTTGGGACAGGCTTGATACCTAGCACAAACACATGTAGCATACATATTGTCTGGCCTACTAGCAGTCAAGTACAATAGGGATCCAATGATACATCTGTACATGGACTCATCAAAGGCCTTTCCCTTTTCATCCTTGTCTAATGATACATTTGACCCCATGGGTGTTCTCATGGTGGAGGCTGATTCCATCCCAAATTTCTTGATGAGCTCCTTAGTGTACTTGGTCTGAGAGATGAAAATTCCATCATCAGACTATTTCACTTGGAGCCCAAGGAAATATTTGAGCTCACCCATACTGCTCATTTCAAACTCCCCCTGCATTAGATTGGCAAATCTCTTGTAGAGGTTGTCATCAGTAGACCCAAAGATTATGTCATCAACATAGATTTGGACTAACAGACACTTGCCCCTTGTTTCCCTAAGAAACAATGTGCTATCAATCTTTCCCCTCATGAACTTGTTTTTGAGGAGAAAGTTGGACAAAGTCTCATACCAAGCTCTTGGAGCTTGCTTGAGACCATATAGTGCTTTCCTAAGAAGATAAACATGAGAAGTTAGGGTTGGATGCACAAAACCTGAGGGTTGTTCAACATATACCTCTTCCTTCAGGTCTCCATTTAGAAATGCTGATTTGACATCCATCTGGTAGACTTTGAACCCCTTGTGGGCAGCATAGGCAATGAATAGCCTAATTGCTTCCAACCTTGCAACTGGTGCAAAGGTTTGATCAAAATCTATACCTTCCTCTTGTCTGTATCCTTTGGCTACCAATATGGCCTTGTTCTTGATGATTGTACCATTCTCATCAAGGTTGTTCCTGTATACCCATTTAGTGCCAATCACATTGTGTCCCTGAGGTCTTGGCACCAGCTTCCATACTTTGCATCTCTTGAATTGTAGGAGCTCTTCTTGCATAGCTTCAATCCAGAATGTGTCTTGATTGGCCTCTTCAAACTTCTTGGGCTCCATTTGAGAGAGGAAGCTCAAGAATAGTGCTTCATTATGAGCTCTGCTTCTTGTCAATATGCCTTGGTTATGATCCCCAATTATTAGCTCTCTTGGATGATCTCTCAGGTGCCTTGCAGCAGCAGAAAGAGGGTCCTCTGGTGGCTATGTTTGTTCCATTGGTACAGCTATGACTTCATCTTGTACCTCTTCTTCTTCAGGAATTGCAGCAGCTGTCTGTGTGTTGCTGCTGCTGGGCTTGTCTTGGACAGTCAGCTCATGCATCCCTTCTTCATTTCCTGTCACAATAGAAGAACTAGACCATTCTTTGTAGAGAAGGCTGGTCTCATCAAATACAACATGCATAGATTCTTCTACAACATGGGTTTTCTTGTTATAAACTCGATAAGCTCTACTATGTGAGCTGTACCCAACAAGAACTCCCACATTGCATTTTTCTGCAAACTTTGTTAGCTGAGATTTTCCATTATTTAAAATGTAGCATTTGCAACAAAAGATCCTAAAGTAGGAAATTGTAGGGTGTTTGCCTTTCAGAATCTCATAAGGGGTTTTCCCAAGGACCTTATTGATGGAGGCTCTATTGAGAACATAACAAGTTGTATTGACTGCCTCAGCCCAGAAGTATTCTGGGAGTGAGGAGTCACTAAGCAATGTTCTCCCAGCTTCTATCAAGGTCCTATTCCTCCTCTCAGCCACACCATTTTGCTGTGGAGTCCTTGGGGAGGAGAACTCTTGGGTGATACCAAATTCTTGACAAAATTTTGTCATGGCTTCAGATTGAAATTCGGTGCCATGGTCAGTTCTTGTCCTGACCACAGTACATTGTAGATCATTCTGAATAGCCATGACATAATTTATAAAGATATGTAAGGTATCTGACTTCTTCTTAAGGAAGAATACCCATGTATACTTTGAATGATCATCTACAATTACCAAAGTATACAACTTCCCACCTAAGCTCTGAATTGGCAAAGGACCAAACAAGTCCATGTGCAATAGGTATAAACACCTTTCAGTATCCTTGGAGCCAATACTTTTAAAGGTGGCCCTAGTTTGCTTACCCATTTGGCAAGCATGACAGGGACCACTTTTAACACATTTTAGTTTAGGACTATTTCTAACAAGGTCTTTAGAAAATAATCTATACATTGTCTTATAGTTAATGTGGGCAAGTCTCTTGTGCCATTGGACACAAAGTGACTCACTTTCATTAGCTACAAGACACACAGAGAAAATAGAACAATTGCAAATGAAGTCTAAGCAATAAACATTTCCACTCCTAGTGCCTGAGAGAATGGTCTCCAAGTCATTAGACTTTTTGATCAAGCACTTGTCATTATGGAATTCAATGACATAGCCTAAGTCACATAGTTGGCTTATGCTTACAAGGTTGTGTTGCAACCCTTCAACATAAGCTACCCTTGTTATTGAGACTATGCCATTGGAAATCATACCATATCCTTTGGTGACTCCCTTTTCAGATCCACCAAAGATAACTTTGGGTCCATTCTTCACTGGATGGTAATCCTTTAGAAGATTCTTAGTTCCTGTCATGTGCCTTGAGCACCCACTGTCCAAGTACCATATTTGGTTGAGACTGGTATTTGAACTAACCTGCAACACAAAATTTAGTGTACCTTAGGGCCCCAACTGACTTTGGGTCCTGGGTTCATGTTAACACCATAGGGAATATTCCTAGAGAGGGCTGGTTTGGCTTGAGGTACAGTCCTTGCCTTTGGCACATTGGGGTTGTGCCAACAATCAATTGTAAAGTGTCCCACCTTGCCACAGCACCAACAATCATAAATATTGTATCTCCTTTTCTGAACAGTTTTTTGAATTGGTACAACACTTTGTACATGTTCAGCAGAAGGGATATCAGCATTCTTCCTATTTCTTTCAGCAATAATCTGACTGAAGGATAATCTGTGGACAGTCTTGCTGCTCTTTGTCCTGATGGCCTCAGTTTGCATTGACTTGGTAGTCATACAAGATCTGATGGAATCAGACACTGGGCAGCAGGTCTTGTCAACAGATTTGACAGCAGTCTTGCTTTTTGCTGAAGCAGATTTGGAAGAGCTTGCTTCCATGTTCTTGACTGATGGGGCTGAGACACCAAACACAAATGGTCCAGGTTGGACCATTTGTATTTCCTCATGTGGAGCTTTCATTGCACTCAGTCCCATGCCCTTTCTATTTCCATAGCTGTGAGCATTCTTGCTCAAGTTATAGGAACTTCCATTTAGTAAGTGACCATGAATACTTTCTTGGTCATACTTGTTTGAGGGCATCAAGACCTTCACAAAGGAGGTCTTAGATTCTTTTGAGTCCTTGACCTTTCCCTTAGTGTTGTTAGTAGCTGCCTCTTTGTTGAAACCAACACCTCTCATGTCATGGGAGTTGAAGGTGTCAATAATAGGCAGCATTGTCTTGGGCTTGGAGAACTTAGCCACCAGCATCCTCTCCTTGAGAAGCTTTTCTTCAAGATCCTTAATGATCTTGTTCTTGTGGCTTATGGTGCCCACTTGGATGATTGACATTCCCCTTATCTTTCCAATCTCCTTGCTCATTAGAGCTAGCTGGGTAGCATGCTCAATGCACTCAGGTTTTGATTGCTTTAGGGAAGCAATTTCTTGGGCTTGCCTCTTGGCTAGCTTTTTGCTCTTTTTCAGAGTTTCTAGGAGTGCACCATATTCATCAATCAATTGATTGACATCCTCCTCAGAATATGATTCACCTCCCACTTTAGATGGAGGAGATTCAGATTCTGGATTTTTTTCATAATCAGAAGAAGAAGAAATGCAGTGTATTAATACCTGCTCATGTTCTGAATTGCTGTGGCTGTCTTCATCTTCAGTTATAGCCATCAGCCCATGGTCATCTAGAGTGACCTCATCCTCCTCTTCATCACTATCTGAATGTGATAGAGGGGTCCTGATTCCTATCCTGGTAGCAGGATAGTCTTCTTCCTCCTGATCAGCAAACAGCCCCAAGTAGGTTTCCTCCTCACCATCTGAATCTGAAGATGAAGATTCAGATTCACTCCAGCTCTTGCCTTTCTTAGCTAGGAAGGATTTTTCTCCCTTCCTCGCCTTCTGGTGATGAGACTTCTTGTCACCTCTCTCCTTTCTCTTGACTGGGCAGTCAGCAATGACATGTTCAGGCTAACTACAGCAATAACAAATTATGTTAGTTGAAACATGTTTACTAGTTTTAGAGTCATACCTGTCCCCTTTGGGATGTTGCCTCTCAGATATGTAATGATCTTTCTTGGGATGAGAAGAGGAGGAAGGTTTGTTCTTCCATTGTTTCCTCTTGATCATCTTCTTGAACTGCCTTGCGAAGGCAGCAAACTCCTCATCAGAAGAGGAGCTGTCTGATTCGCTGCTCTCAGATTTCTCAGATTCAGCAGCCATTCTTGGAGGTGACTGCACTCTAACCTTGTTCCTCTTAGAGCTTTCATCTTTGAGAGCAACAGATCTCTCCCTTGTGTGAGCCCTGGAGGAAGAGTCCTCCTCCTTTCTTGCAGAAAGCTGGATCTCATATGAGAGCAGTTTCCCAAACAGTGTATGGGTGGGGGTTTCTCCAAGTCTTGCTCCTTCCCTGATTGCACAGATTTTAGTGTCTCATTCTCTAGTTAGAGATCTAAGGAACTTGTCATTAAGTTCATAATCTGTGAACACCCTTCCATAGGTTCTTAGCTCATTTACAATCCTAAAGAACCTTTCATAGCACATGGAGATATTCTCCTGGCTCAGCTGTCTGAATGCTTCATACTCCTGATTGAGGAGTGACTTTCTGTCATCCCTTACTTCAGCTGCTCCCTCCATATAGACAACCAATGTGTCCCACATTTCCTTGGCAGTTTGGCAGTGTACCAAGTTCTGAAATGCAGTGTCATCAATGGCATTTACTATTATGTTTTGGGCTCTCTTGTCCATAGTGTACAGTGTTATCTCATCATTGGTCAGTTCAGAGAATACCTTAAGTACCTTTCTGGTAGGGTCAATAGTGGAGACTTTCTCAAAGGTATAAGGACCATTTTTGATAGTCAAAAAGATCCTTGGGTCTGATGCTTCCATGAATAGCCTTACCCTTTGCTTCCATATGCCAAAGTTTTCTTTGGAGCATATATGCAGCTTCATTGACCCCAACTCCTTCTTCATTCCACTGTTGGCCATTTGATTTCAGATTTGACTACTCCTGTATAGGATCTGATCAGACTGTTAAGTCTTTTTGATCAACCTAGCTCTGATACCACTTGATAGTTTATATAGGTGTAGTCAATAATACCTAGAGGGGGGGAGGGGTGAATAGGTTCTACTTATTTTCTTTATTTAAACCTAATGTTTCTAGCTGCAGAAAATACAAGTACAGAAAACACACAAGGATGTATAGAGGTTCCTCAAGACAGGGTGTCTTGAGTAGTCCTCTTTCCCCCTTCACCTTTCTAACAATGAGTTAGACAAGGCCACAAACTCCAATCTCGGCTCCTTGAGCTTACACCACAAGTTCCTCGGAACTTCTCAGATCAAGAGTGATCCTACCTCAGGCACAGCAGCCCTACACTCAGGCTCAGCAACCCTACACCTCAGGCTCAACAGCCCTACACCTCAGGCTCAACAGCCCTACACTCAGGCTCAGCAGCCCTACACCTCAGGCTCAACAGCCCTACACCTCAGGCTCAATAGCCCTACACTCAGGCTCAGCAACCCTACACCTCAGGCTCAACAACCCTACACCTCAGGCTCAACAACCCTACAGCTCAGAGTTATGAACTCCTACCACTCAGAAATCCCACAGATTTCCTACCTCAGACCTATCAAGAAGTCCTACCACTCAAGCTGTCAACACAGCTTTACACACAGGCTCAACAGCCTTTTACTCAGGCAACAATGCCTTACAAAGATGTAATAGAGTTTGAGTTAGATACAAAAGACAAAAGGATTTACTCCTAGGTCTTCTGGATCCTTTCTTCAGATCTGAAAACAATAGCTTCAGATTTGTGTCCCCTTGATCTTCTCCTTCAGCAAAGCAGAAGATCAACTTGACCTTCTTGAGTTTGTATAGGAAGAGCTAACTAATCTCCCTTAGAAGATTAACTTCAGCTGCAGAGAATGACTTCAACTGGCTGAATCGCGAATGCTTGATTGCGGCGTGTAGCAAAAGCTTCTCAATAGAACAGTTACTTCTTGATGTGCCCTAACATCTCCTTTTATACCCCCAGACGGCTTCAACGGCTATATCGATCCTCCTGACACAGTGTGGGGCTGATTGGACTTGCTTTTCCCTCTCAAATGTCATTTGCGCCAAAAGCAGATCCCGTCAAAACATTTGGATCTGTTTCAGCGGTTGGGCTGAGACAACATCCAGTCTCAGCGGTTGGGCTGAGACGGCTTCCAGTCTCAGCGGCAGCTCCAGTTCCTTTCTCAGCGGTTGCTCCAGTCTTCTTCTCAGTGGATCCGCTGAGATGGCTCCTTGTCTCAGCGGTTCTGGCCCATCGTCTCAGCGGTTATGCTGAGACAGATCTTCATCTCCTTGTGGATGATTTCTTCTTATCTAGGGCCATGTTTGGCCCTTCCTTTTGAGTCACCTGTGCCTGTATATCCTACACAAGTATAGCTTTGTCAAATACAATATGTCCTTAGCATTGAGAGTGATGCCTCTTCAAATCAAGGTAATATTGAGGGCAATATTCCCAACACCACCTAAATTGACCTAGGGTTGGGCTAAACCAATTAGGGTTAATTAAGACCAAATTGGGAAAATCAAGCCCAAGACTCAATCCAATTGTGCTAGGCCCAATTATGGTGATCCACTATGCCTTCATGACTGAAATTACATGAAATACCACTCAATTTCTGGAGGGGTGACTAGGTGAGAGAAAATTGAAGCTTCCCACCAATTAAAGAGAGAGAAAGGGGCATTCATGGCTTTGAATGCCATGAGTCACCCAATTTCTCCTCTAATGGTTCAAATTCATCACCCCTAATTAATTTGGGGGAGATTATTAGCTTTTCCGGCCTCCTACAGGAGGAATTCAAAGAAATTCAAGGTGGCCGAAACACCCCCCCTTCATGGCAATTAATGGCAATCAATGTGGTAACCTCCCCCTCCCTCAATTGAAGCCTTTAACAACTTCTGAGGTCGGAGAGGAGAGAAACCCCCATCTTTCCAGAAGAAATCGGGCTATCTAAGCAAGGAATTACCATGGCCCCCAAAGCTTCCCAAGCTTCCATGGTAAACCGACGACTGGCTAGGCAAACGACCACCAGTCAGGTCTGATCCTCTTCTCCCTTGGTGCCTAGATCTCAATCAACTTGGGGCTTGATTCGAGCCAAATCAGGATCGAATCAAGCTTCCAAAGAGGCTCATTTTCGAGTCTCTTTCCCCTACCAGAAATCCCACTTTCGGCCACCTCCAGTCGGCAAACCACCCCCAATTGCCGGCCACCACC
Source organism: Dactylorhiza incarnata (assembly GCA_033032865.1). Taxonomy (NCBI): domain Eukaryota; kingdom Viridiplantae; phylum Streptophyta; class Magnoliopsida; order Asparagales; family Orchidaceae; genus Dactylorhiza; species Dactylorhiza incarnata. Next base: position 3,637,012 of record JAWHQI010000218.1, on the reverse strand, counting down.
TCGACGAAGGTGGTGGTGGCAATAGCCGGTCGGGAGGGTGCGTGGGTGGCCGACAAATCAAGATAAAGATCTCCCAGGACAGGAGATCGTGGACCGTCCAAACATTGGGGACGATGACCCCTAGCCGTCGGAGTTGTGCGATCTGCTATACGCAGACCAAAATGAATTACTCGTTCAGGCCTTCTACAGCTACTGCTGGCTGAGTTGGTCTTGATCCTTGAGTTTGATTTTGATTTTTTTTCTACGTGGCTTGAATCGGCTCCTACCCTCGAAGAATATGAGTTGTACACTACCATCATGGCCAAACGACAGTAGTTACCCATTTTTTCCACTTCTATGCTATTTAAGTATAATTATCCATAGGCCTTACCTACGTCTAGTCTGAACCCATACTATCAATTTCATTGCCTAATTGTGATATGTTCAAAAGAACCAAGGTATATCTCATGTCTAACTCTAGGTGGCTAACACCTAAACAAACAATAATTAGGTTAGGGAACACATTGTCATTCCAACCATGATGTTATCATATCCAAGAGTCACTGTCCTAATCCTCCAGACTGTGCAGTCTGAGATCGCCAGTCGAACCTCCATATTAAACACACACTTTATCACAAACATCACATAGGGAAAGATATTACATCACTATGCATCGCAACTAGTGGTAAGAGATCACCTCGCCAAACAACTGATCACTTAGTGGTAATGAACACCATATTATGCATCTCAACTTAGGGGAAGAGATCATCCCGCTAAACAACTCAGTTAGGGATAATGAACATCATACTGTGCACCACAAGTGGGGAGAAGAGTTCACGCTGCTAAACAACTCATTTATGGGTAATGAACTGTAAGATCCCTCTCCCACACCTGGAGAGCTTCCGGATCTTATGCCCAGAACCGCCGCCTTACGGTGACACTAACACCCGAGTTAGCTACCTCCGCAAGACGCCGATCCTGCCGGCAAGAACGATCGACAGGCCAACAAGAGTTAAGAAGGAAAATAAACAGAACCAAGTCCACAATCACACATTTATACAACAAAATATATATTGTCCATCAATGAGTACAAAAAAATGAAAGAGTAAAAGGGGCTTAAGCCCGGTACATATCCAAGCGAAGTACAAAAATCTCTCACTCTACATCTGTGCGGAAGCTAAACAAACTCTCAACTCTCGAACACCTGTCTTGTAGTAGAAGTAATGCGCGGTTTAAGCTCCTCAGGTCCTGTCTCCTCCTCTAGTTGAGGCTCCATCACCTCGGGTACCTACGGTCACCACCGACCGTTAGTCATAAAGACTAAGCCAATTTTGTCCCCGCCTCCCCCCGCGACTCCTAGGCACCGTGTGGGAGGAAGAAGCGGAGGACAACAAAGTGGAGCAAACAAAAAGCAGGTGACAAATATTATACGCTAACAAGAGTATGTCCATATAATTTCTATGCTAGCAGTATAAGCAAGTAAACAGTAATAAGTGCAGTAAGGTAATATCGCAGCAGTAAAAGAAGTAAGCATAGAGAAGCAGTACGACGCAAGTAAAGTAATTTAAAAGTAACCATTGATTTATAGGAATGCCCATACAGACCTATAGACCAAGGGGTCGTTTAGCAGGGCCTATCGTATAAAAAGTCCCATACCAATTTATACGATAGGGGTAGGGGTTGAAATGCAATGTTCATGCTATGACATGCAGGGTATGCTGTTATGCTATGTTCATACAAGTGCAACTCACTCACTACGACTCTATGCGCATAGACCTTTAGTTCCCCCTTTTTGGAGCTAGCAAGACTCCCAGGATACTCCCGTAGTGGCAAACGGAAGCGGTGGGTTGGGCCTCGCCCACCTATAGGTTGGTATTCACACTACCTAACCTAGACCTATCGTACGCCTCAACACAAAACCGTGGAGCGTCTGCGTACTCTTGCTGACTGGACCGCCAGACTTTCATGGTTAAGTGTAATTACCACACTTGCCGAGTCAACGTATTGACGTCAGTGTGAACGACCATCCAATACCGAAGACCCACCACCTTCGTGCACATGCAACATGTTCTACTATCTACCTCCGAGCCATAAGCTCCCCGGGCTAACCTGCCCGTCAATAATAACCTTCCGAGCCACCGGCTCACCGGACCAACCCGTCCGTACCAACATACCCTACTGAGTCACAAGCTCACCTGACTTGTCAATCCGCTCTTACAAACACAGAGTTTACTGCTCGTAGCACCAAACCGACTAAGCTCCCGTAGCCACGGGGTGTGGGTGAGTGTGTTATTAAATTATTCTTGTATAACATCTTATCCCTACGGTTTACGGTTAATCTTGGACTCCCCGAGGATTACCCTGTAAGGGGCTCGCTACGGTACTAGGAACTACAATGGGATGACACCCCAAAGTTCCCTTTTTCAAGACACTTAGTATTATTGGTATCTACCCATAAGATTACCTTCTTATCATTCCACTTAAATTAAACCTCAGTGCTTTATGACCCTCTAAGGGGAAGGATGATCTTTCGTCAATCCCGAGCACAGCCTTACCCATAGCTCATCAAGCACTCTCATCGTCTAAACTCCTATTTAGACTACCCTTGTTTAGTTATTATTATACTAGGAAGTTTAGGGTGGATCCTGGACTTCCCGAGGGCTACCCGGTGAAGGGTTCGCAAGGTACTAGGGTATGTGATGGGATGATGCCCAACCCCTTTCCAGGACAATTAACATTCTTGGTGACTACCCTGACCTAACATTCCACCCTCTCATTACTCTTTATATCTTAAGTGTTTTCACGCCTTATGTTTCATCCCGCTCCTGAGCAATCGTTCTTTTGGATTCAAATCTAATAACTTTTAGTCCTTTAAGTTGTCTATACTCATCTCTTGTTATAATCAAATTCTCACCGATTTCCTTGTGATTATATTGACATATTCATCATAATGAGTTTTCACATCCGCAGACCACGACATATAACTACTTAGATTCCTATGATGGAACCTTGGTCAAATTACTTCCAAATGACTTCTAATTTTTATCATAGGTTTATAGTGGATAAAATAAGGGATGATCAAAATCCAAGCATGTTTCATATAATTTTGCCCTCTATAAAAATTCATTAATTACTAATCTGAATCTAAAATGTGAAGGAGGTATCATGCCAGTGAATTCAAACTTGTTAAATATCCTTCCAGAGATGAAATGTGACATGATAAAAAGATTTCCAATATTTCATATTTTTCCAGCAATTAAATAACCATGATCCCTAATTTTCAATGAATGAATGGAAAAATAATTTTACACATCAAGTACAAGATTTTGACTTCCTAAAATTCTGGAAAAATTACAGTAGCTTCATATGAAAATAAAAACACTATTTCCAGAAGATCATATTTTTCCAAACATCTTAAACCCACAATTTCTATTTATCTTTAAAGGGGTGCAAATAGGGATTTACACAACAACTACCATTAATATGTCTTTATAAATTCTGAGAAAATTATCCTAGTATAATATTCATCTAGAAACACCAAATCCAAAGTTTCATAATTTACCAGAGAGTATGTATCCATAATTGCTATTTATTACAAATGGTGTGCTAATAAGGGTTTACACTACAACTACCATTAATATGTCTCTATAAATTCTGAGAAAATTATCCTAGTACAATAATCATCTAGAAACACCAAATCCAAAGTTTCATAATTTACCAGAGAGTATTTATCCATAATTGCTATTTATTACAAATGGTGTGCCAATAAGAGTTTACACTACAACTACCATTAATATGTCTCTATAAATTCTGAGAAAATTATCCTAATACAATAATCATCTAGAAACACCAAATCCAAGTTTTATAATTTACCAGGGAGTATTTATCCATAATTGCTATTTATTACAAATGGTGTGCCAATAAGAGTTTACACTACAACTACCATTAATATGTCTCTATAAATTCTGAGAAAATTATCCTAGTACAATAATCATCTAGATACACCAAATCCAATGTTTCATAATTTACCAGAGAGTATTTATCCATAATTGCTATTTATTACAAATGGTGTGCCAATAAGGGTTTACACTACAACTACCATTAATATGTCTCTATAAATTCTGAGAAACTTATCCTAGTACAGTAATCATCTAGAAACACCAAATCCAAAGTTTCATAATTTAACAGAGAGTATTTATCTATAATTGCTATTTATTACAAATGGTGTGCCAATAAGGGTTTACACTACAACTACCATTAATATGTCTCTATAAATTCTGAGAAAATTATCCTAGTACAATAATCATCTAGAAACACCAAATCCAAAGTTTCATAATTTACCAGAGAGTATTTATCCATAATTGCTATTTATTACAAATGGTGTGCCAATAAGGGGTTATATAACAAGTACTATATAATGACCTAAAATTCATCTAAAAATTATGGTAAAATTTACAGAGCTATAGGATCACCAAGGAAACCTGCTAGAATAATTTCATAATTCTCCAAGTGCATATGAGACCTAAATGTCATATTTGAATAAATTTGACCTAACCAAATAAATCAAATTCAGAGAAATAAATGAGGTCCAAAAATTCCAACAAATTCCTAAATGTGATTTTCCAGTCAAAGATCCATTTCCCAGAGTTTTGGATTTATCTCTAAGTTTTTGATTCAAATTATTTTATTAATTTAAAAGTGTGACAATTTTCATTTAATTAAAAACTTTAGGAAAATAACTTCCAAAAATCATGAAACTTATGTCAATGATGTATATCCTCATGACATACACTAACCCCAAGGTTTCAGAGGCATGCAAGGTGATTCCCACCTTCAATTCCATCAAAAAGCTCAAAAGCCCAAATTGACTATTAGCACCCCAATTTTCCTCTTAAGACCCAAACTTCATTTTGAAGTTCAGAGAAATATACTCATGCACATGTGATGAAATTTAACCAGTGATCAAGATATATATAAATAGCTTACCACCCAAATTTGGGGGTGTTTGGAGTTACATAACTCCATAAATACCAATTATTTTCTATTGCTAATAACTGAAATATCTCAATGAATATACCTCCATAAATTCTCAAATTTAAACCCTAGGTGTATCATCATACCATGCATGCATGGTAGAAAAATGAAGGGATTTGGTTAAGCCATTTAAAAGTTATAACATTTTTAATATCTGCCCTACACTAGGACCAGTCCTAGGAAAATGGGTGTTGTTGGTGCTACAGTGCTCCAAATGACTTGATTTAAGTTTCTTTTGAAAGTTAACATCAAGGGCAACAAAAGTTGTCTCATACAACTTTTCATGAAAAGGCCTCTAAGTGGCCTAATTTTTACATGCAAAGTCTGTTAAAAACTTAAGTAATTGGGGGGTGGTCTGCCTATAGCCGATCCTTGATCAAATCAATGGCCATGATTATCTCTTCTTCCTAGAGCCAAAGGCCACGGTTTTCCCGACCTGGAGCAGGTGTTTTGGCCTCACTACAGCAATCTAAGCCCTCCCATTGCCGGCCAACCACACCAACTCCTTCCCTCGGCAAGAGCCATCGATGGGTGGTGGTCCGGCGACTTGGGGTGGCCGGAGTAGTGTTTTCCGGCGAGATCTAAAATCAGCCATTTCTTCATGGTTGTCCATGGCATCAAGCTCAAATGAGGTTGGATTCATTCCTATTTGATCTATGAAGCTAGCACCGAGGGAGGGGGGGAGAAATCGTACCTTAATGAAGCTTGACGGAGGCGGCGGCGGCGGTTGGCCATGAATCTTCTCCTCTCCGGCGAGCTTGCTCAAAACTTCATTCCTCCACCATTTGCAGTGATTCAAAGGTCGATTTCATATGCTTTCCTCGTTCTAAAGCTAATGGTGGTGTCTATTTGGCCTGAGGAGGGCTCTAACCATTCCAGCCATTAAAGGGGAGCTCGGCCTACACCTTGGATGCTTCACCAAGGTGACACTTGGCATGGGGACAACAGGAATTCGGCTGGGAATTACTGAGGGAGCTCAGTGGAATGCTTTGGGAGGAGAATTGAGTGCCAATTGGCACTCAATGCATGAATTCCAATTTGTCTCTTCTCCAAATTGGGGGAAAATCCAATTTTTCCCCCCTTGCATGTCAATCCCTCTTCAAATCTGAGGGCATGCATGGTCAAGTGCCATTGGGTTGCAGGATGGGCCTCCTATTGAGGCCTTAGCCCATAGGGTTTGGTTTAATTGATCCAAAATTCCCATTTAGCCCAATTTTGACTTATGTTGACTTTAGTGGTTGACTTGGTCAACTAATGGGTTGACTGGTCCAAATTGTTGGTCTTGAGTCTCTTGACACCATCCAATGTTGATTGGGCCGTGGTGATGCCCTAATTGGGCCAATTTAGCCAATAAGTGTGATTTTGACCAAAATTGGGGAAGTTTGACTTTGGTCAATTTGACCAATTTGATGATCACATGATGAGGCTTCTGAGTCCATTTGGTCTCTCTTAGGGATTGACATGTAATGGTGTGGTCAATTTGGTCATATGAAGTCTAATTGAGCCAATTTGGGTTGAATTGGGTTATGTTGACTTATATTTGACTTTGGTCAATTTGGTTAAATTGGACAAACTTGGTGACCATATGTTAGGGCTTTTGGGTTGACTTGGTCAACTGATGAGAAGGCTGACCCCACATGGTGTCTATGAGGTCCATAGACTCCCTTTGGTGTGATTCATGGCTTGGTGAACCCTCTTTGGGCACTTTTGACCTATTTAGGTCTACTTAGGCTAAATGAGTCAAATGGTGATTTTGACCCAAACCCTAGATTTGTCTTGACCCATTGGGTTATTAGTGACTCATTGAGTTCCCTAGAGGATTAGGAAGAGTTAGGTGGGGTCAATTGGATCATTTTGAGGCTTAGACATCAAGTCTTAAACCTTGAAGTCATTTTGTCTATTTGCACACCAAGGTGTTTTTCACCTTTTCACCTTGGTTCTAGGGCAATCCTTGGTATCTTAGGGCATTGTTATGATCATGTCATGACAAAGTGCACCTTAGGGGTCTAGTAGGAAATGGGATGTTACATGAACACCCTACTTACACCATAATTGGGGGGAGATATCACCCCGCTAAACAACTCAATTGGGGTAATGATCACTGTACTATGCACCGCGATTGGTGGGAAGAGATCTGTCTGCTAAACAACTCATTTATGGGTAATAAACACCCTACTTATATTACGCTCACTGACCGCTACACTTAAATATACCATTTGAACACATGTTCAACGAATGATCTCATCAGATCACTAAACCTATTAAGGACTTAAACTAATTCAACGTCATTATTGACTATTTGATATACCAATGATTTTATGATTATAATTTGTCAACCTCGATAGTTAAGATTCATTTGTGATTAACATATCAAGTACAACCTCCAATCATCAATTATATATTCTCATTATAATTACATGTTCTATCTCGTCATTATTAATTCATAACTCATCATTAATTTATTACATCATCAAATGTATTCTACCGAGACAAGAGATGAGACATAACAACAAACTGATTTGATATAATTATTTTTTGTATCAATATATGCAACTCGATACTTATTAGAATTATCTTCCATTTGAACTCGTTACAGTCATATGAATCCTTTCTTCGAATTTGGCATGTTATAGATTTATAACCATCTATATCCCTCTAAATAGAAGTTCTCAAATTCTTCATGCAACCTCAATCGGTAATCACATTAATCATATACTAGGTTAGATAATTCATCGAGGCCACCATATATATTCATCACTTCGAATAACAATTGTCATATTCGTACTCGTTCCCGGATTCATCAAAATCACTTTAAACTGCTAAGTATTTCAAATCTAAGTTCACCATATTTGTTGTCGTCGGACTTGCCTAAATCACTTCAACGATTAATATCCTCAAGATAATTATTCAATAATTATTATATTTCGATCATAGGTTCCTAATCATCAAAGGATACGCCAATTTCATAGGAGCTAATCTATGTCACTAAACACGTTTTATGTTTACAACTCAGAGTTATTTTGATGGCCCGAAGGTCACCTAATAATTAAACAATCAAAATAAGAATAACTTTGATAATTGTCATTTGATCATAATTTGACGGCCAAAATAAGTTCAAAAAATTTGGTGAAAATATCTAGAATCTAATCTGTAACACTATCTACGACTTTCACAAAGGGATCGAACTGATTCGGGAATCCAAAGCTGATTTAAATAAATAAAAGAGATTATTGTGGTAATTATTTTTGGAGACAATCAGAGATTATTTATTTATTTTGGACTATCATGTCAAGTAATAAAATTGCTTAGAAATACTCAATGAAAAGTGTACGATGTTATTTATAATTTTTATTAAAATCCCAAACTGGTTCGGACGTTGGAAGGCACACCCATATTTTATGAAGTTTCATAATGTGTTAATATTTGAGTCATAAGAACCAATCAACCTGCTTAATAATTATTTTGACATAGAAAATGAAGTCCAAATTTTTGTGTAAGTACTTGTCAGAAAAATATTGACGTCGGCTATATTTTCAGTGAAGGAATCAATTTGATTCGAGCATCCTAAGTATGCACAACAATTTTCAGAAAATAATTGCTCACGAATTTAATATTAAACAACCCACTAAAAGATTCATTTTACCTAAAAAACTGTGTAAAAAAAAATCGCATAATTAATTGTTGGAAAGGTATTGACGGCGGCTACATTTTTCATGAGGCCGAGTTCCAAAAAAAATCATTTTGAGGGTCAAAAGTTCAAAATAGTGGATGCATCAATATTTGATTTATTAATTTCGTTACAAAGATACAGATCACGGATCTTGATGCAGGTCAATAGCTTTTGATGAATCTATAACATTAGGGCGATACACCCCGCAGTAGAGCGAAACTGGATCTGATGCGGGGTGGTGATCATTAACAATAAAATCGCAGTCGTTGGTTTATTTTAACCTAGATCAGACGTCTAATATTAAAAGGACCTTATTCATCTTCTTCCTCCAGATTTAGGGCACCTGATGGAGGTATCATTGAGTTCAAATACTTGAAACCTTATATATAAGGCTTTAGCAGGGAGGAGAAAGAAACTCACATATGTGCATGCATGCGATTCCAATGGCCTAAGGGTTTCCATGTCTGATATCCATCTTCTATGGTTTGGTTGGAGGTTATGGGTGTTTTCTGATAATCTCCACGTCGGATAAGGTGGAGGCAACATGGTCTTCATCCATGGAGCCTTCAACCTCAAGCTTGGGATAGAAGAGGGGAGAGAAGTGGAGTGGGGGAGGGTTCATTTGAAGGCTAGTTATGAGATTACACCTTAGGTTTAGTTTCCAATATTTAAGTATTTATAGTGTTTGTTAAACCCTAGGACCTCACCTTGTCGATCATGCATGGTGGAAGAACAATGAGAAGGATTAGATTACTTATCAACATTTACTTAATGGGTCAAAGTTGTAAGCTTATTAAGCCTCACTTAGATATGAGCTCGGAAGGATTTGTTGAGTTCGTGTCAGTCATATAAGTTTAATGAAACAGACTGAGGTTGATGTCAAGTTCATTTCCTCAAGTTATGCTTCTCGGAGCGTTCATGTTTATTTTGATGTATTAATTGAAAATTTCTCAAATGATGTCATAATTGTGTGGATGGCTCTATTAGGTTCATATTATTACGAGTCTAACAAAGTTGACTGAGGTCGATTTCGAGTTCATTTGCTCAAAGTCGCATATTCGATTCGCTATGTAGCTCGATGCGACATGTTCCAGTCAACTTCTACAATTCTCATCGGAATGAGACAAAGTGAATGTCATTGAATTTGTATGGGTCATATGAGTTCAAATGCAACTGAACGGAGTCAATTCTGAGTTAGTTTACCCAAAAAGGCATTTCGGGACCGTCATGCAGCTAAAATGACCAATTTCGGCAAACTTTCTAAATATCCATCAAAATAAGATAAAATGAACATCATTGAGTTTGTATGGGTCATGTGAGTTCAATGCAACTGAACAGGGTTAATTCTGAGTCATTTTCTCCCAAAAGCATTTCGGGGTCGCCACGCAGCTCAAAATGACCTATTTCGGCCAATTTCCTAAATATGCTTCGGAATGAGGTGCAACTGGTGTCGTCGAGTTTGTATTGATCTCATGAGTGCAACATCACTGACCGGAATCAGTTCTGAATTTATTTGCTCAAACATTTTGTTTGCGTCATTATAGTTCAAAGTTCGGTGTATACTATTTGTAATCTGGGTCACTGGCCAAAAGATCTCATTAACCTGAAAAAGGCTCACACAAAAGGAGTCAACTGAATTAGCTAAGTGCCCTAAGTGGTTCAATTTGTCGGATCAGATTTTTGGGATGTTACACAAAGCTTAATCTAATTTCTAATTCTAATTGACTAGACGGGTTCAAAATGTCACAATAGGCCTGAATGCACTATTCCTTGCTTCTGGGTTCACTCTACCCATGTTTTTGAACCGGGTCAACCATGGTTCAATACATAAGTAATGCCCCATATGGTGCACAATGACTCAAGTGGTCGGTTTTAAAAACTGGAATGTAACATTCCCCAACCCTCCATCACTTGAACCATCTTTGCAAGCATCCTCCTCCACCCCTTCCTTATAATAAGATTGTTTTGAGCTTCTCTGTCTAATACCAGCGACAACTGACTTTTCATGGCTATTGATAGAGTCATCGGATCTGTGGGAGACAAAAGGAACCCCCATCACTAGCGAACAACCTCGTATTATCGGTCAATTGAGCATTAGTTATTGATTTGGGTGACTACCACTGCAATTATGGTAGTATTAATCACACTAAGGTGATCTGAGCTCAATCATGCAAGGAATTGATTAGAGTAGAAACATGACCTACCTACCTCTGAATTCCAGCAAAATTAGGTCATAGAGGAATTTACCATGAAATGTTAACTTGATGAAACATATAAGTGACATCCTCTAGTATTTTAATCATATTTTTTCATAATTGTTTTGAGGGCTTTTAGGTCTCCAATTTTCCCCGGTGTAATCGAGTGGGGAGACCATGCTTGGTCACACTTTTAATTATTATGTGCCACTTAGAGGCTTCGTTATAGAAATCTTCCTTTCTATTGTTAAGTGTAACACCCCCATCCGTTCGGGAGCATATAACAGAGGGTCCGGCCGGGGCCCCACGCCATATACAACAAAACAAACGGGAACGTCACTTAATTGAAATATCGAACGACGCTATACAACGAAGCCTAACTCAGAGCATTCTATGCGGAAGCTGAAAAGAGACAAGATAAACCCCAAAACCCGAACAAGAGAACATCAAAAAGCCTTCAAGGGCCGCAGCAGCGCAGGGGCCTCAGCCCGCTATGTTCCCGCTCGGTCCAGCACCTGCACAACAAGCCCACCAAAAACGGTGGCAAAATAGGCAACGGTCAGCAACGGCTGACCAAATTATAACGACCCCACCCCTTCGAGGGGGTGGCAGTTTCCGTCCCTGCAAGAGCATCACAACATATATATATATATAACAGAATGAAGCGGCTGACACGGCCCACAACAATTCATACATATGCATCAATCACAAACGTGGGAATGGCCTCCACGTCTCGTGCTCTCAGGCACTCTTTGGTGTACTCCGCCTTCCACCACCATCTACTCTTGATGGCTTTGCCCTCCGAGGCTAAAGTCGGTGGCCCGAATACCAGGGCTCTCCCGTGCTTTAATTGTGAACATCCCGTAGTCCGAAGACTCTTTCCCATTGCTTCTGATATGCTGTACGAGCCTTACTAATCAGGTGCTGCAATGGTGCGGTTTCAGGTTCGCCAAATGCCCGTTGTTCACAGCTCTCGTTGTACAACATGAAAAGCGGGTATGGCGTCCCCTCAGCCCAGGTATTCTCAATTAGCCGGCTCTACGGGCCGCTAAGTCATCCACCAGGACACCCTCACAGGTCGGGCACACAGGCCTCAGGTCCTCTCAACAGGTGGGCACAACAACATCACCAGAACTCAGTCTGGGAGCTGTCGCCAGCGTTAACGCTAACGCCTGGCGATAGTGCACAGAAACCCCATTTTGGCTTCTAGCTGTGGGTGCTTCCCGGGGCACACCCCCAGGCATTGCTGTACATGCAGTAGCACTCTCACTGCCTCAGAACGCACAAAATCACCAGAACCAAGTCTGGGAGCTACCGCCCGGCGATAACGCTAACGCCAGGCGATAGTGAACAGAAACTCCATTTCTGCTTCTAACTTCGGGTGCTTCCCGGGGCACACCCTCAGGCGTTGCTACGCATGCAGTAGCACCCTCTAGTCCTACGAAGCAGGATATCAACACGGAGTTTTCCCCGGCACGCATAATATCAAAAGCATCACCAATTCGGATGAACCGTCTCGGATGGGCTTCACACAGTGCGCCTACGTCCATTTCACGCATGGACTCTACATGTATGCAAGATCTGACGGGGATAACACGAATCCACCCGCCGTAGGTCACGACCTCACCCTTTTGGGTAGGGACCTCAAAGATGCACGGAAATGGACTAACACATGTCCAAAAGAGGGTAGAAAGGATCGTTACCCTTAGACGTCGCTTCGAAGCCATAGCTTGATTTTTGGCACGGTTAGAAAGGAGCGTCTAGCCCTCCTCTACGCGTAGCCACCAACGTTGAGGGATTCTGATGAGTGTAGCTCCACCAAATCCAAGCCCTAGGGTTTAGAAACCCTATTCATCATCACTTTGGAGCTCTCCCTCTCTCCCAAAACAAAACCCTTAGTGAATAATGGGTTTCAAGTGAGTTTCGGCCACCCTATGCCAGCTCCCGAGCCAATCAACCCAAATCCAGCCCCAAAAGTCCAAGTGCCATCAATGCCCACGATTTCGGCCGCAAAGTACATTTTGGCGCTGTCGCCGGGCGGTAGCGCTATCGCCTGGCGATAGATCTAAAGAACCGACTCCGACCAGTCAATGCCACTGCTTTGAACAGTGCATGACACGTGTCATGGTGTCGCCAGCGTTAGACTTAACGCCGCGCGACAGCCTCTCGACAGAAACCTTCTCAACGGAACTCTATCGCCGGGCGATAGCCGCTATCGCCAGCGATAGCGCTGGATTCCAGAAATCCAACTTTCTGATTTGAGGTCTTACATTAAGGATCACTACAAAATCGTATTTGATAGTTTATTAGGATGTAGTCTTAATCACCTAGACGGGGGGTAAATAGGTCTCTATTATTTTAAGCTTAAGCCTAGCTATTTTCAGAGTTTATGTTAATTATAAATCAAGCACACAGAAAACACACAAGCAATTATAGAGGTTCCTTAAGACATGGTGTCTTGAGTAGTCCTCTTTCTCCCTTCACCTTTCTAACAATGAGTTAGACAAGGCCAACTCCTCCAATCTCAACTCCAAGAGCTTATAACTCAGATCCCTCAGGATCTCTCAGATTTTCTCCAAACCCCACCTCAGGCTCAACAACCCTACCTCAAGCACAACAGCCCTACCAACTCAGACCTATCAAGAAGTCCTACCTCGGATCTCCACTGAGACCCTACACTCAAGCTGAACTGTCAGCTCTACATTCAGGCCCAACAGCCCTACTCCCTAAAGAAAAATGCCCTACAAACTCAGAACAAATATGTTACTATAGAAGTTATGAATCAAGCTTACAACAGAAGATGAAAATAGATAACTCTTCCAATCCTTTTGTCTTCTATTTCAAATTTACTGCAGATGCAGTCTTGAAACAGGGAACAGGTCAGTAGCTTCAATCCTGCTTCTTTCCGACCCTTCTCTTCAGTAGATGAATAAGGATCAACTTGCTCTTCTTGATTCACACAGGAAGAACAAACTTTCCCACCTTGCTGCTTCAGGAAGCAGGAAGAGAAATCTTCTTGACAACCGTCAATGTCATAGTAGAGGTAAGTTCTTTTTCCAAAAACATGCTTCTTCAAAGCCCTAATTTGTTCTTTTATACTCCTTCAGTCTTCAACGGCTATCAGATGGCCCCTGACAAATTATGGAGGTGATTGGAGCACCTTATCTTGCTTTTCTGCAACTTGCGCCAAAAGTAAAACCCGCCAGCACATTTGAATCTGTCTCATCGGTTGGGCTGAGACAGCTTCCAGTCTCGGCATCTACTTCTATCTCCGTCTCAGCGGATCCGCTGAGACAGACAATTGTCTCAGCGGTTTTCCTCTATCTGCAGCTCAGCAGGCCCATACTCTTTCTCAGCGGCTCCTGGCCTTGTCTCAGTGGTTCAGCTGAGACTGAGAACTCATCTCAGTGGTTTTGGCAGTAAACCACTGAACTTATTCCACACCTTATAATAACCTAACCCTGTATAGTCATGAGGTAAAATAGGGTTTATCAAATACAACTTGTACTTAGCATTGAGTGTGATGCTTCTTCGAATCAAGGGAACATTAAGGGTAATATTCCCAACAGTATTTTATTGGAAATTATAGAAATCATCTGGTTTATCAATTTTATGATCTAATAGATGAGATCCATTTCCAAAAATTTGACCAAAATTATTTTAATTGGATGTCTTCTATTACTTATGTTGAAACATTTCTCTAATGAAAACTGTAGTGTAATGATATCCTAATGATTACATTTTTGGAGAAGTTTTTGAATGTCATATAGTCCATCAATTTGATGATTCAAAGTCAATGTAGAAAGTTGGGGTATTTTGACTTTAATGTTCAATTTGACCATCTAAGCTTGCTCCTTACAGTGTACCTATGTTTTGAATATATTTATCATGTAATGATCTACCTAATGTGATGTTATAAATTTTTTTGGAAATTATTAGTTAATATCTTTTTTTTTATGTGCATCTGGTTAATTGTAAATAAAGGGCCTCTCACCAACACCACTAAAATCTAATCCTACCAGAGTGCAAAATAAGTCCATTCCACCCTATTTCCATATGAAGAACATTATCAAGATGTGTGTGTAGCTCCTCAAGCTTTATTTTGAAATTTTGAGCTCTAGTTAACCCTAGTGGGGTTAATCCCAAACCAATTTCGTTTCACCCTATTAAGGTGGTCAAACCGTTTATAATCTCAATTTCAGCTATATTAAGTATCAATCACCTTGAATTAGGTTAAGGTCTTGATTCAGATATTTGGGTCATTTTGGTTAATTGAAATTTAACTATGTTGTGCATTGTAACTATGAATACTTCTCGAGATGAAGTTGGACTTACGAGTCGTTGTTGGGAATATTGCCTTCAATGTTCCCTTGATTTGAAGAGGCATCACACTCAATGCTAAGTACATATTATATTTGATAAACCCTATTTTACATCATGTATATGCAGGGTTAGGTTATTCCAAATAATGGAAAAGTTATGTGATTTTACTGTCAAAACCGCTAAAACGGCAGCTTGGTCTCAGCTAAACCGCTGAGACGCAGCCAGAGCCGCTGAGAAGGAGTCTGTCTCACCTGGGCTGCATTTAGACCAAATCCGCTGAGAAGACTAACTGTCTGAGCGAATACGCTGAGACGAAGATAGATTCGGTCGCTGAGATTGAAGACTGTCTCAGCCCAACCGCTGAGACAGATTCATATTTGAATAAAGCACTGACGGGATCTTCTTTCGGCGCAAGTGACTGTAAAGTAAGATAACCTTTTCTAATCCTGTTCATGTTGTGTCATGGCCCTCTTCAGAGCCGTTATAGATTGGAGGGAGTATAAAAGAAGAAGTTATGGAATTATAGAAAGGGGTGGAAAATATTCTGAAAGCAAAACTACTGTGATATTGACGGCTTCCGCAGATATCTCTCAGTCTGCTTCCTGAAGCTACACGCAAGCATATGAGATAAGATAACTCTTCCTGATTCAATCTTGAAGAGCAAGCAGATCATTCTTCATCAACTAAAGAAGAAGATTAGATAGAAGCAAGGACTGAAGCTACTGCCATTCAGCCCTGCTTCAAGATAGCACCTGTTGTGCATCAACATCAGAAGACCAGACCTGAAGGTTAAATCTTGTATGTCCTCTGTTGTATAAGCAAACACTATTATCTCTGTAAGAATATTATTATTTTGAGTTTATAGGGATGTTGAGCCTGAGTGTGTAGGGTTGTTGAGCCTGAGTGTGTAGGGATGTTGAGCATGAGTGCATAGGGCTGTTGAGCCTGAGTGTGTATGGTTATTATGCTTGAGCTTGTAGAGTTGTACTCTCAGCTTGAGTGTAGGATCTCTGAGGAGATCTGAGGTATGGCTTCTTGATAGGCCTGAGGTAGGAAATCAGGAGGATTTCTGAGGTGTAAGAGTTTGAGCACTCTGAGAGGTAGGGTTATTGAGCTTGAGGTTGGGTTGTTGAGCCTGAGGTAGGGTTTGGAGCGAGCCTGAGAGATCCTGAGGGATCTGAGTTGTAAGCTTTTTAAGCTGGGTTTTTGGAGAAGGTTGTCTTATCTAACACACTGTTAGAAAGGTGTAGAGGGAAAGTGGACTACCCATAGACACACTGTCTTGGAGAACCACTATAAATAGCTGTGTGTTTTCTGTGTTGTGCATTTACATTATATAATCTCTAACAACAGCTAGCAGTAACTAAGAAAAATCAAAGAAACCTATTCACCCCCCCCCCCCCTCTAGGTGAATTAGATTACTACCTAATAAACTATCAAGTGGTATCAGAGGTAGGTTGGTCAATAAGGACTTAACAGTCTGACCAGATCCTACAAGGAGTAGTCAAGTTTGAATCCATGACTGTCACTGGAGGTCAGAAGGAGATGGGATCTATGAAGTTGCCCATATGCAGGAAGGAGACTTTTGGCATATGGAAGCAAAGGGTAAGGCGGCTCATGGAAGCCTCAGACCCTAGGATATATATAACAGTCAAGGAGGGACCTTTTGTCTTCACAAAACCCTCCACTATAGATCCTACAAGGCAAGTGGCCAAGTTATATGCTGAAATGACTAAGGATGAAATTGCACTTGCTACCATGGATAAGAGAGCATAAAATATAATAGTAAATGCAATTGATGATTCCATCTTCTAGAACTTGGTGAACTGTGAGACAACCAAGGATATGTGGGATACACTCATAGTGTATATGGAAGGTACTGAAGAAGTGAGGGATGATATGAAATCCCTCCTTAATCAGGAGGATGAAGCCTAAGGCAACACATCCTGGAATGCATAGCTGACTGCTATGAAAGGTTCTTTAGAATGGTGAATGAGTTGAGGACCTATGGAAGGGTCTTTAATCATTATGAGCTGAATGGCAAATTCCTAAGATCTCTAACTAGAGGTTGGGATACAAAGATCTTTGCCATCATAGAAGTGGCAAAGCCGGGTGAGACTCCTCCCCATACACTGTTTGGAAAGCTACCCTCTTATGAGATGCAGCTATCTGCAAGGAAGGAGGAGGACACATCCACCAGTCCTCATGCAAAGGAGAGAGATGTGGCTCTCAAAGTTGAAAGCTCTAAGAAGAGCAAAGCAAGAATGCCATCACCACCAAGAAGGGCTGCTGACTCAAAAAATTCTTAGCCCGGTACATCTGACAGCAACTCATCAGATGAGGAGTTTGCTGCCTTCTCAAGGCACTTTAAGAAGTTGATGAGGAGGAAACAGTGGAAGAACAAACCTTCCTCCTCCTCACATCCCAAGAAGGAACACAACAGATCAGAAAGACAGCACCCCAGGGGTGACAGGTATAACCCTAAACATGTTAAACATATTTCAAATAATGTTATATGTTATTACTGCAGCAAGCTTGGACATATCATAGCCGACTGTTCAGTCAAGAGGAAAGAAAGAGGTGATAAGAAGCCTCATCACCAGAAGGGAAGAAAAGGTGAAAAATCCTTTCTTGCAAAGAAGGAGAAGAGCTGGAGTGAATCTGAGTCTTCATTCTCAGATTCTGAAGAAGAAGAAGAAGAAGCCTACATAGGGTTGTTTGCAGTTGAAGAGGATGAAGAATATCCTGCTGCTAAGGTTGGCATCAGGGCCCCTCTGTCACATTCAGATAGTGACAATGAGGAGGATGAAGATGAAGATAAATGTTATGGCTTAATGACCATGTCTGATGATGAAGAAAGTCAGGATAATCCTGATAGGGTATCAACTCCTCTCATCCCCTCTTCTGATTATGAGTTAGTACCAGATTCTGAAGCATGCTCATCTAATGATGAGAGTATTTCGGAATTTGAAGTGGATGTCAATCAATTGATTGATTGACAAATATGGTGCTCTATTGGATGCTCCGAAAAAGAGCAAGAAGCAAGCCAAAAGGCAAGCTCAAGAAATCACTTACCTTCAGCAGGTAAAGAATGATTGCACTGAGTCATCTACCCAAGTGGCTCCGATGAGTAGAGAAATTAGCCAGCTGAAGGGAATTACAATATTCCAATTAAGCACCACTAGCCAAAAGAACAAGGTCATTAAGGACCTTGAGGAGAAGCTTCTCAAAGAGAAGAACTTGGTGGCTCAATTCTCCAAACCCAAATCCACACTGCCCATTATTGACACACTCTCCTCACAAACAAATAGGAGAGGGCTGTTAAAAAACTTGAGGTCCGGAGATGAAGTAAAAAATGCGGAATCACTTCACAAAACCTTTCACAAGTGTTGCACAACAATGACAATGGGAAGATCGAATAGTGCTATGATATTAATTATCTCTTTACAAAGCGAGGTATACATGGCGAGACATGATTCATAAGAATCACGGAGAAGAGAAGCACAAAACACAAAGGTAAACAAGCTGCAATGACCTGACAATTTGAGACCATCAGATCGCGCGAACATCAAGTCAGACGGTAGCTCCTGAGACCGCGCGAACAGAGTACAAGACGCACCTGCCAGACCGAAACCACAGACCGCCGACCTGCTGCTTTATTCCTCTGCTGAAAACCAAACAGTTCGCATTTCTTGATCGCCCAGACCGCACGGTCTTGATCACAGAAGAACCGCGAACTCTGAACAAGAAACTGCTATCTGCGACAGACCGCAACTCAAGACCGCCTGGCCACTTAAGACCGCCTGATCAACTGAGACCGCTGCACTAGACTAAGAACACCTAAACACAGTACGCCCGGACTGGTTTATTCAAAGCTGGGAGAAAGGAAACAAGCTGACCGCAAGCTACTAGCCGCTAACCTGCGAACACACAAACCGGTCAGAAAAAATCTCAAACTGCACGACCTCAGAATGAGACCAGCACAATCAAGCCAACTTTGGTTCTTACAGTTCTCGTTATTAATGACGGGCCCTGCACCCCTATTTATAGGCGAGTAGACGGATGTCATCACCGCACAAACCAGGATACAATCATCGCTCATCAGATCGCGAGCGATCTCGCAAAGCAGACCGCCTGAGCTCAGCATAGCTCTTAGCTCCTTATTAAACCTTGCGGTTACAACCAAACCGCTCGGTCACCGCGGTCTCAAGAAGGCAGACCGCCCAGTCTTCTTCCAAAGAAGGCAGACCAAGAACATCTGGCCGACTTAGGACAAGTCGCCAGACCAACCAGCGCAAGCCGCCCGAACAGATAACGGTCTCCCAGATCAGACCGCCTCAAACAAAACCACTGAGATAGAACCGACCAGAGAACCAGCGCAGACCGCGCGGTCTCTGCGGTCTCCAATCCGCAGACCGCCCAACACTACTCCACTTCCACTTCAAAAATTGAACACTCCCCCTTGAAGTGGGAAGTGGAAGTCAGCCCAAGCAAACTCTGTGACCGACCAAATGGTCCCTTCGCCAGCGACTTAGTAAATATTTCAGCAACGTTCTCCTTTCTCTGCACATGCTCCACAGTCAGAGATCCCTCCAGCACCTTCTCACGAATGAAATGGTGATGAATATTTATGTGCTTCGTACGAGCGTGACAAACTGGATTGTTCACCAGTTTGAGAGCACTATCGTTGTCACCACGTAGCAGAGTAGGACCTCGCACCTCCTTATGAATGTCCTCCACAAGCCTCCTAAGCCAGATGGCTTCTTGAGCCGCTAAAGCCGATGCTTTGTACTCAGCTTCTGTGGTAGAGACGGGCACAAAATCCTGCTTTTTGATGCACCATGATATAGCTGTAGAGTCTGTCATAAAGACATATCCAGACGTCGATCTCCGATCATCTGAATCCCCTCCATAATCAGCATCCATGTACCCGTGCATGCAAAAGCCAGAATCTCTCCCGTAAAAGAGACCCAAATCTGAGGTGGATTTGGCATACTTCAATATACTCCTAGCCGCTACAAGATGAGGCTTCCGAGGCTCTGCCATAAACCGACTCACCCTGCCAACTGCATAAGCAATATCTGGCCTCATGATCGTCAAGTATATCAGACTTCCGACCAAAGCCCGGAACACCAAAGGATCGGTAAGAACCTTCCCTTCATCTCGCCGAAGATGAACTCCAACCTCCAGTGGAGTAGAGCTGCTCTTCCCCCCTTCCATGCTGAACCTCTTCACGATTCGATCCGCATAGCCCTTTTGGGAAACAAGCATACCGCTCTCTTTCCTCTCCACTTCGAGCCCAAGGAAATGGTGGAGCTCACCCAAATCGTTCATCTCGAATCTGATAGCTAGCTCAGCACGAAGCCTAGCTACCTCCACTTCATAATTCCCCGTGACGATCATATCGTCAACATACAGCAGCACCAAGACCTGAAGCTCCCCCATCTTCTTTACGAATAAGCTTGAATCTGAATCAGAAGCAAAATATCCGCAGAATTGGAGGTATTCTGCGATCTTCCCGTACCACGCCCGAGGCACTTGCTTCAAGCCGTAAAGAGCCTTCTTGACCTTGCACACATATCTTGGGTGCTCTTCGGATACATAACCAGGTGGCTGATCCATGAAGATATCCTTGTCAATCTCGCCATATAAGAAAGCGTTCTTCACGTTGAGTTGCCAAATCTTCCACCTTTGGCAAGCTGCCAATGCGATCACCACCCAACCGAAGTCATCTTGGCAACAGGGCTAAACGTTTCTTCATAATCCCCCCCATACTTCTGAGAGAAACCTCGAGCTACAAGGCGTGCCTTGTACCGCTCAATACTTCCATCAGCCTTCTTCTTCAATTTGAAAACCCACTTGCAAGTCACCGGAGTAACTCCCTCAACCTTAGGCACCAAGTCCTAAGTCTCATTCTTCCTGAGGGCAGCCATCTCTTCATCCATGGATCCTTCCCACTCCTTGACTCCAACGGCGTTTTCATAACAAGATGGCTCTCTCTCATCCAGGGGACCTGCGAAGAAACATGAGACAAAGCTCACCAAGTTCCCGCCCGTATACCGATCAGGTGGAATAATGGTCCTCTTGGACTTCCACAGAGCTTGACTCTGAACCACCTCTTCCACTGCAGCTTCTGGACTAGCTCTCCTTTCAGGTAAACATGAAGCATCGCTCCCCCTGCTTCCAGATCCTGAAGCACCTTACCCAGAGCTAGAAATACCAGGAGCACCTGGAGAAATAGGTAACTCCACCAGAACTTCTCGTGCAACTTCTACTGGTCCATCATCTACCCTGCTTCCTTGTAACTCAACAGAAGAGCTACCTTGGTATGACGTCAGCTCGTCAAATACCACATATCTCCGTGTCTCGGGATCCATGCATATCCACCCTTTCTTTCGGTCATCATAACCGATGAAGACTAGCTTCCTTGCTTTCACATCTAGCTTCGTTCGAAGGGCATCCGGAACATGCACGTAGCAGGTAGAACCAAACACTCGAAAGTGTTCCATGCTTGGATTCTCCTTAAACATCAACTCATAAGGGGTCTTCATGTTGATGGGACCGAGAGGCATCCGGTTTATAACATAGGCCGCACAAGTCATTCCCTCTGCCTAGAAGGACTTTGGGATACTCTTGGCATGAAGCCAACATTTGCAAGTCTCCGTCAGGTGATGGATCTTCCACTCTGCAACTTCGTTCTGTTGTGGAGTGTGAGCAAAAGAAAGCTCCCTTTGGATGCCATGATTCTTGCAGATGTTAAAGAACGCCTTCGAGGTGAACTCCCTTCCATTGTCAGTTCTGAACCTCTTGATCCGCAGGTTAAGCCGACCTTCTGATGAGTCCTCATCATATACACTTTTATGGACTCATCTGGGCCGTTTAGTTAGTCATTTCACTGCACTTTAGCCCTGTTTTAGTTCATATTTGATATCCCATGCTAGGTGCACCTTTTGGCCCATTTTGGTGCGATTTCATGTTGATTTTCATTAGTAGTTTTCATGCATTGTTCGGTGCCACTTTTAGTGGCCGGATTGGTGGTTGTACGCTAGAACAGGAGTCGTGCAGGTGTTTCCGGTGCAATTCTGCACAGGAACACTGCGCACGATCACTGGTTCTATTGCGCACGACCACTGGTCGTGCGCCACTGATCGTGTGCACTTAACGCTTTTTTCATAAGTTCTGTTTGGTGTAATGCGCACGATCATCAACTCCAGCGCGCACGACCACCGGTCGTGCGCCACTGCTCGTGCGCACTGACCATTAATTTTTAAGTTCTGTTTCATCTATTGCGCACGACCACTGACGCTAGTGCGCACGACCATCGGTCGTGCGCCACTGGTCGTGCGAACATGTTATTTTGTAATTTCTGTCTTTGCAGGTTCTGTCCAGGCAGAGCGCACGATCACAGGATTTCAGTGCGCACGACCAATGGTCGTGCGCCACTGACCGTGCGCACTGTTTAATTCCAGCGCCTATAAATTCCCTGCTCGCGATTTTAGGTCATGATCCCGATTTCTTCCGCCGTTTTCCGCCCGGTTCCGCCCGATTTCGCTCCTCCACCGTCGCCCACCATATAGAGGTGCTCCGGGCTTGCTCTTCACGCCTATCTTGAGCCGGAGTTTCCTCTCGGCCTCCTCCTTCATCCACGAGCTCCAAAGGTAGACCTAGCCGCCATTACCTTCAAGCAAGAGGAAGTGTTGCAACCTCTACCGGATCGTGACACGAAGAAGACGGGTCCATTGGAGAGTAGTGACAGCTCTCTCTACCCCGGACGTAGTTGTGGACCGAGCTTGGACGCGGATTGACAACCCGGCGATTCCAACCGTGAATCTTCAACGAGCCTTCGGATTCGGTCGATTTCTTGCCTTGTTCTCCTTTTATTGATGTATTTGCAACTAGATCTAACATTATGATGAAGTGTATTTTGATTAAATAGCATTTTTACTTGATTATGTCTATGTGATTGAGTATTTTTGTTTATATTATTGAGGTGCGCCTTGTGGTGTGGTTTGTTGGTTGCGTTGTGCCGCCCTAGCAATTGTTAGTGGTGTGCTTGTTGAAGAGGTGCTTGCGACCCTCATTCCGCTAGCCTACTCGTCCATCCGCCTACCGAAGCGTGGCATTGCGGCCCGTGTACTCCATCCCGCCTAACGAAGCAGCGCGCTCAAGGCCTGCATAGTTTGATCCCGTTAGCCTACTCGTCCATCCGCCCTTGCGACGCAGCGCGCTCAAGGCCTGCCTAGTTTCCATTCCGCCAAGCGAAGCTTTGCATAGCGGCATTGCATAGGAGTAGTTGTAGTGTTTTCTTTTATTTTCCAAAAGCCAACCCAACTCCCCCGCATTCCATCCGCCTAAGGACTTCGATCTCATGTCCTTCCTCGACATTTAACTCCACCTTACTGTGTTCCTCAAGAGACCGACACTCGGGGATTTATTCCCAACATTTATTACTTGAACGATCGGTACACTGCCGTTTCGTGTCGCAGTCGAGCTACCGCCTATTGCGGTGTGTGAGATTTGCGCCATCAAGTTTTTGGCGCCGTTGCCGGGGAACACAGTCGTGTGAGTTTTCTGGAGAGGGAGAACCTGAGAGAAAAGCCCTTCCATTTGTAAATTGCATTTTCTGTTATTTTATTTCTGTTCTTTTTATTCCATTTTCTTGTTTTATAGTAGGTTGCTTTAGTAAATTTTTGTTAGGTGTAGTATTTCGCACAATAGTGTTTGTCTTTTTGAATCGTTTTATCTTCACACTATGTGGGCACATCTAAATTTCCGTTGCCGTTGGTGTGGAGCTACTTCCCACTCTAGTGTTGAATGCCCTACGGAGAATAGTAGGCATAATTCCTCTCGCCCAGCATATAGAGCATCGACTCCGTCTGATACTCCATATGGTGCGCGTAAGTCTTATGGCTACTCTGCTGAGCCATTACCGTCATACTTCTTTTCGGCTCCAGCCCCCGCTGTGCCAAAGAAGCCTGCTAGGCAGTGCCAGTTTTGTCGGGGCACAGATCATGCCCTGAAGGATTGTGTTGCTTATCTTCGCCAATTGGATGAGGATGACGAGCCGGATATTCGGATCGTCCCAACTCCTAGCTCTGGCGGCACACCTTCAACATCCGGCTATGTGTCTTTGTCACCTTCACATTTTGAAGGGTATGGCATGGATACGGTCACCGGATGTGCGGCTGATCTATGCACCGACATTGCTGAGCCCATTCTCCCAGTGCATCCACCACCTCTAGTGGATTCGATTCTTTGTGAGGAATCGGTGCTCGACTTTTATCCGAGCACTATTCCTCTCCCTGTTGTGCATACTACACTCGTCTCAGACGACATTGTTGATGATGTGTCGCAGGAGGAGGCGGTTGATCTGAGTGTTGTGCCTATTCCTATGGAGGAGGACAACCTTCTAGGTGAAGAGGAGTTTTCCTCAGCACCGGTGGAGGAAGTCCAAATCCTAAGCTTGGCCACCGTTGATCCCGCCGAATCTTGTAGCATTGATGACAATGCTAACATTATTTTACTTCCCCAACCTGATGGGAGTGAGACCGGGATCACTCCCCCGACTGTTGTTTATTTATGTTCTTCGTCTTCTTTATTTCTTGATCCCCTTTCTTCATCCGAGCCTGTGCAGGTTGAGTCTTCACAGGTATCCCAGGAGGACTTGGAGCTCTTTGCTCAAGTCAATGATGAGAGCATCCTCTCATGTGAGGAGGTTGATCCTCCCTCCGTAGAGGAAGCTCCACTCATTGCCTTTGCCTCCTGCTGCCCCCCTGTTGACGATACCTTGCTAGGCAAGGAGGTGTTTTGTGAGATGAGTGAGGACCAGGCCTCCTCCTCTTCTTACTTTCTTTTCCCTCTACCTGTGATGGGCAGGTTTTATTTATATGTAGGTAGAGGGGTGACTGCTCTATCTCCGTATCGGTACCCGCTACCGATGCGCATATTAGAACAGTTACCTGTGCATTTTCTTTTTCATAGGCCCATTAGCTAGAATCGTTAAGATTTTGAATAAGTCGTGCTGGGATGACAATAACCCCAGTAGTTATCTTCCTTTTCTGCAATTTTTATTTTTATCTAATCATGTTTAGTTAGTAGTATTTTCTTTTCAGTTTTCTATTTTCTTCTGTTTTTGCGGAGCTGACCCCTGCAGGTATCTTTTCTGGATGACGGACGCTGCAGCTTAGTCCAGGTTTTCACGCCAATCTTCTGGTGTGCTCATTTCTGAGCACTGGGTACTCTCTTTCCCTAGCATTATTCTGAATTTCATAGCTGCATTTTGCGCATATTGTTTAGTTTAAGTCTGGGGGGGAGTGTACCGAGTGTTCACTACACGTGTACACGTTTTTGCATATCAGAAGTGTATTTTTATTATTGCATACACCACAACACCCGCTTGAGCGCGTACTCATCTGTTTGTTCGCTCTGCTGTGAATTTAATTCTTCCGCTTATGTGGGAAAGTCTAGGTGATGGTTTAGGATTATGTAGCAGAGTAAAATGTTGACTCTAGTAGTGCTCCTAGTCGAGTGCTCGGTTGCATAGAAATTTGTGTAGAGTAGACTTCTTTTTATACTATGGTTTTATATTTTTCTCTATTAGTGTAAATGTTGTTTACTCTACTCAAATGGTGAATCCGGTGTGAATCAAACGGTAGCATAGGGATGTGTGTAAACGATCACTAGATTCGTATTGCTTGAGTCGGGAGAAAGGAGAATCTTTCTCGGTGGCTAGAACTTGCCCCAAGCGATTCTTGAAGCATGGGTATACGGTTAGTCAATTGCGTGAATGTGATATAGGCCATCATTTTGGCCCGGTTGAGCTTTTGTGCCTATCCCTACTGCTTTATCCTCGCTAGCCCAGTTGTGCCTACCCGTTCTTTGATTCAGCCCCACTTTCATTTCACCAAAGCCTAAAAGCCAATCCTAGTCGCACGCCCAAATCTGAGCTTTAGCTGTTTATTATTTTCATGGGTTGGGGTGTTGATGTTGTGATACTTTTGTGAATATGTGGATGTGCAACATTGATAAATTTGCTGAAAATGTTTTGAAAAGAAAAGAAAAGAAAAAAAATGGGAAAAAGAAAAGAAGTAAAAAGAAACGAAAAAGGAGTTGAGCTTTAATGAAAAATCTGTGTAAAAATATATGTTTGGAGTAGGCGGTGCACACACCCATGCTGTTAAGTTCAAGTCTGGGGGTGTTGTGTACCCGCGTGTTTGTGTGGCGAATGAGGATAGTTTCCTGCATTAGCTCATTTGGGTTTAGTGCTTGAGCCGTCGTTTTTATCTTTGTTTATCCTCACCTAAACCCAAGCCCCATTTAAAACCTAAAGTCCTATTGATTCACGCATTTGAGTCAAACCAGTGCCGTGGAGAGAATGTGACCGGGCAAGCTTATGGTCACCGACACTGATGGATTTCAGTGGAGTTTTTCCCGCATCCCGATCTTGAGCAATGCTCGTCTCAGCGTTCAGTTTACTTTCTCCGTATGCACGACCGAATGATTCACCGTTGTTCACCATTTTGAGTAGTTGTAATATGTTTTTACTCTTTTAGAAATATATAGACTGTTTATATAATCAGAAATCTTCTCTACTACTTTTCTTATGCACGTGAGCATGCGACTTCGCATGTTACTCTATATTGTAGTTTTAAGCCATCTACTTTTCTTTCCCCGTTCGCTTAGAATTTGTTTGCTCGGGACGCGCAAACAGTTAAGTCTGGGGGTGTGATGAGTCCTCATCATATACACTTTTATGGACTCATCTGGGCCGTTTAGTTAGTCATTTCACTGCACTTTAGCCCTGTTTTAGTTCATATTTGATATCCCATGCTAGGTGCACCTTTTGGCCCATTTTGGTGCGATTTCATGTTGATTTTCATTAGTAGTTTTCATGCATTGTTCGGTGCCACTTTTAGTGGCCGGATTGGTGGTTGTACGCTAGAACAGGAGTCGTGCAGGTGTTTCCGGTGCAATTCTGCACAGGAACACTGCGCACGATCACTGGTTCTATTGCGCACGACCACTGGTCGTGCGCCACTGATCGTGTGCACTTAACGCTTTTTTCATAAGTTCTGTTTGGTGTAATGCGCACGATCATCAACTCCAGCGCGCACGACCACCGGTCGTGCGCCACTGCTCGTGCGCACTGACCATTAATTTTTAAGTTCTGTTTCATCTATTGCGCACGACCACTGACGCTAGTGCGCACGACCATCGGTCGTGCGCCACTGGTCGTGCGAACATGTTATTTTGTAATTTCTGTCTTTGCAGGTTCTGTCCAGGCAGAGCGCACGATCACAGGATTCCAGTGCGCACGACCAATGGTCGTGCGCCACTGACCGTGCGCACTGTTTAATTCCAGCGCCTATAAATTCCCTGCTCGCGATTTTAGGTCATGATCCCGATTTCTTCCGCCGTTTTCCGCCCGGTTCCGCCCGATTTCGCTCCTCCACCGTCGCCCACCATATAGAGGTGCTCCGGGCTTGCTCTTCACGCCTATCTTGAGCCGGAGTTTCCTCTCGGCCTCCTCCTTCATCCACGAGCTCCAAAGGTAGACCTAGCCGCCATTACCTTCAAGCAAGAGGAAGTGTTGCAACCTCTACCGGATCGTGACACGAAGAAGACGGGTCCATTGGAGAGTAGTGACAGCTCTCTCTACCCCGGACGTAGTTGTGGACCGAGCTTGGACGCGGATTGACAACCCGGCGATTCCAACCGTGAATCTTCAACGAGCCTTCGGATTCGGTCGATTTCTTGCCTTGTTCTCCTTTTATTGATGTATTTGCAACTAGATCTAACATTATGATGAAGTGTATTTTGATTAAATAGCATTTTTACTTGATTATGTCTATGTGATTGAGTATTTTTGTTTATATTATTGAGGTGCGCCTTGTGGTGTGGTTTGTTGGTTGCGTTGTGCCGCCCTAGCAATTGTTAGTGGTGTGCTTGTTGAAGAGGTGCTTGCGACCCTCATTCCGCTAGCCTACTCGTCCATCCGCCTACCGAAGCGTGGCATTGCGGCCCGTGTACTCCATCCCGCCTAACGAAGCAGCGCGCTCAAGGCCTGCATAGTTTGATCCCGTTAGCCTACTCGTCCATCCGCCCTTGCGACGCAGCGCGCTCAAGGCCTGCCTAGTTTCCATTCCGCCAAGCGAAGCTTTGCATAGCGGCATTGCATAGGAGTAGTTGTAGTGTTTTCTTTTATTTTCCAAAAGCCAACCCAACTCCCCCGCATTCCATCCGCCTAAGGACTTCGATCTCAAGTCCTTCCTCGACATTTAACTCCACCTTACTGTGTTCCTCAAGAGACCGACACTCGGGGATTTATTCCCAACATTTATTACTTGAACGATCGGTACACTGCCGTTTCGTGTCGCAGTCGAGCTACCGCCTATTGCGGTGTGTGAGATTTGCGCCATCACCTTCCACCAGCTCCTTGAACTCCACAAACCTCTCAAACGCCTCCGAATTCTCCTTCAGAAAATATACCCAAGTATCTCTGGTGAAGTAATCAACCAAAATCAGCATATACCTGCTACCTCCAAGACTGGCAGTGTGGGTAGGTCCAAACAGATCACCATGGATGCACTCCAATGGCCTTTTACATCTACTTTGTGATTTGTCAAATGGAAGGCGTTGAGCCTTACAAAACTGACAACCTGCACAAACGTGACCATCTCCGAAAGATGACAAGCTAGGCAGGCCTTTCATCAGGCCTCTTCCCACCATAGCTTTCAACTTATCCATCCCAACATGCCCAAGCCTTTCATGCCAGATAGAAGCGTTGTCGTTAGCCCTCATCTTATCAACATAAGAACTTGTTGAAAGAACAAACAAGTCCTTCACCCGTCTCCCAACATGAGTGACCTCATCTTTCATAGCTGAAACATTTTGGAGAAATTTCACTTCTGTTGGACCAAACAGAATGTGATAGCCAACATCCACCGCGTTGGTCACCGAGAAGAGGTTCTTCTTCATCCCCAGAACACGATAAACACTCTTCAACGTAAGAGTACCTCTATCATCGTTCAATGAAACCGCACCCTCCTTCTCTACTGCATGAATAGTATCATCAGCCGTAATGATAGCGTCATTACCTGTATATGCCTGCAATGAGGAGAACTTCGACTCATCCCCGGTGAGGTGATGACCACACCCAGAGTCAACTATCCAATTATCTTGATAGTTGATGGAAGCCATGGCCCGAACACACGTGCCCGTCATGAATGCACCTCCACCACCCCAACTACCTTCAGAATTGGAACCAGCCTCCTCCTTTCCTGCAGCATGCCCTAGCTGAAGATTGACCTTGCAGTCTCTTTTAAAATGACCAAGCTTGTTGCACCTGAAGCATCTAGTGTTGACGCCAGGAAATTCCTGACCTCAAGATTCGGACCAATGCAGCCGGAGGCTACTCGCCCAGCAGCCCAACGAGATGGCTTGGCTGGCAACGACGAAGAAGCTAGAAGAGCAACAAACAGGACCCCAGGTGCTGCGGCAGGGAGGTCCCACCACGTACCCAGAAGCTCCGAAGAGACTTCCCCTCCAAGACCAAAGAATGGCCGAGCAAGGTACGAGGAAGGCACCGACTTGGCTAGCAAGCAGGGGTGATGGGCTCAAGAATTCGGAAATGGGGTTCCAGAAGCTCAAGCACAGGTGCCAATCCAAGTACCCCTGGGGTCCTATTTATAGGCAACCAAGGGGTAGGGGGGTTTTTATAGCCCAGCCCTGACCTGGCGACATATGGGATACTCGGCGAGCATCTTCGACCATAGTCGCCCATCTGGCGAGTATCTGCTGCTGCTCGCACAAGCCTGGCTGATACTCGCTCAGGTCTTCTGTGGTTGCCGGACACTTTGGGACGACATACGGGATACTCGGCACGTATCTTCGACCATAGTCGCCCTTCTGGCGAGTATTTAGCCAATACTCGCCAACCTTCTTTTGCTCCTGCTGGCTGATTTGTCTTGCCTCTTTGACTTTGACCTGCCTACGTGGCCTTGAGTGGGTCCTACCCTCGGAGAATAAGGGTTGTACACAATCCCCGCTCTTTGCGAGTAACGGAGTTGCTCGGAAAGAAACATCCAACCGTTATTCGACGAGCTTCTGTCTTGGCGAGTATAGGGAGATACTCGGATCTTGACTGTCCGACGCCTGGACTCTATATAAAGGAGGGGGGGTCCCTGATGGAACCACCGTTCTGCACTCGCTCACAATGTCGCTAGCTTTTGCTGAGGCTGCCAAAAAGGCCAAGGCCGACCTTGCGAATCTGATCGGCGTGCCCCTTCCTCCTCCTCGCATGGACGCCGAGGTAGACGCCTTCCTCGCGAACAAGAAGAGGAAGAGGGCGGCGAAGAAGAAGAAGAGAGAGAGAGAAAAGGAGGCGACTAAGGAGAACGTCGCCGATCCTCTGAGTGAGCAGCGTCAGCAGCTGCTGGAGGATTTGGGCCTCGAAGGGCTCTCGCCTGCTCCCCCCCTGCTCCTCTCTCGGCAGAGGTCGCCCCGGAGGCGAGTAGGGATGAAATCCAAACTCAAACCCAACCGGACCCTCCCCCTGCCCGAGGTGAGCTCCTTGCTCGCCCTTTTTTGATCTATGCTGTCTTCCGGCGACATTCTGACGTCTTTGTTGCTATCTGTAGATCCGCCGAATACTGAGGCTCGGGAGGAGCCTTTGACTGCAATACCGCTGCGATCATCCCCGATGATCTCGCCTGAGGGTGGGTCTCGGAGTGGTCGCGTGGTAAGGATTCTCCACAGCTCCTCTGTGGAGAAGAGGCCGATGAGCGAGCATGGGGCTCCTCTGGCGAACATCGCTCCTCCTCCGCCTCCTCCTCCACCTAACTCGCGACCAGAGCCGGCGAGCAACACACAGCGGCCTGTGATCGCGCTGCCGCCTCCTCCTCCTGGACTCCCGCCGCCAGTGAATCCTCCAGGCGATCAACGTCCTTCTACCACAACTGCTCCCTCTTCCCACCAGGGGGAGTCCTCGCGCAGGGGCGGGACTGGAGGGTCTTCGGCCTTCTTCTCTCCAAGGGGTGGAGGGCGACCAGGAGATGGTCGCGGTCGAGGGGACCTGCCCTCCAACCGGGATCATTCCGGCAACCACTCTACTCGCCGAGATGGCGTCTATCACTCTCCCTCCCCACACCGAGGAAGGTCTTCTCCTCGCCGACGATCTCGCAGCCCTCCTCGCCGACGATCCCGTAGTCCTCGGCCAGGTATTTGATCGCTGCCTTCGGATAGTCGCCACTGTTTTCTGAATTCTGCTGAAGTTCTGGCCCTTTTTGCCTTTTTTTTCGCAGGTCGCGCGCATACTCCGGTGGGAGCTCTGATCGATGCCGTTGGGCTCCCTCCTCGCGAGTATCAGGAAAAGGCTACTCGCGCTATCTTGGACTTGGAATCCCGGATAGAGCGGCTATCGATCTGCGAACCTCATCGCCGTTTGACTGAGGTGGAGTCGCGGGTTGAGCGCTTGGCGGCTAGTGACCCTCATCGCCGCCTAACTGACTTGGAGGTGCGAGTATCCCGGTTGGAGGAGTTTGATACTCGCCTGTCGGGTACTGAAGCTCGCCTCCAGTCTGTCAGCGACTTGGAGCGCAGGGTGGCGAGGATCGAGCATCGGCAACAGCTGCATCATGACGAGCTGGTCGGGATGCGCGCGAGCATGGGCTCGGTGGGGAGGCTGGCGAGGATCGAAGACCAGCTGCGACAAGGCGAGGACGCGATGTCTGTGGCCTCTGAGCACTTCAGGCGATCTCGCGGCTTGGGATGGGTCGGGCGACAACCTCAGATCCAGGATCCCCAGGCGAACATCCAGGCGCAACCCTAGCTGCTGCTCTTCTTCATCTTTATCTTCCATGTAGCTTTGTAGCTCCTCGCGAGCATTATTTGAATCTTTTGAACGATTTATTTGAAGCAGTGTAGATTTGCCGAGTAATCGAATATTCGCCCTTCAATCTTGTCTTTGTTTTACTTGATCCTCTTTTGTTTTGCTTTTTCTTCTATCTCCTTGCCGAATATCTGTTTAAATGTCGCCTATATTTTGGCGAGCTTCTTCGTGTTTCTATGATGTAGGTACTCGCTAGATGAAGGTCGGCGGTTGGCGCGCTCTGAACTTTGGGCGACTTTTCTTAGATACTCGCCACCCCTAGTCGTGCTCGTGGCGTCGTGTTCGACAAGCCAGACTAGCCGACTACTATAAATAGGGGGGGGGGTGGGTGAGTCTTAAATACGCCTTTAGCGATCTCGAGCTTCCTTGAGCGAGCATCTTCCAGGCTTCCAATCCTCGCCCTTCTACGATACTCGCTCTCTTCCCTTTCTTCCCAAGATGACTGACGA
Organism: Dactylorhiza incarnata; assembly: GCA_033032865.1. Lineage (NCBI taxonomy): Eukaryota > Viridiplantae > Streptophyta > Magnoliopsida > Asparagales > Orchidaceae > Dactylorhiza > Dactylorhiza incarnata. Next base: position 3,604,474 of record JAWHQI010000218.1, on the reverse strand, counting down.
GGCGGCCATCAGGCGAGCTAACCATGCGAAGAACTTCGATGAGAGCTCGTTCAAGAAGCCGATCACGAATCAGAAAGACTTGGACGAGTTCAATTCCAAGTTCGCGACTCCAGGATATGTCGCCAGGCTTCCTCGCCCGTCTGAGCGACTAAACACCTCCTCGCAGATGGCGATGATCTTCCCAATCCGACACTTCGAGGTCGGCATGCGACTTCCCATATGGCCCGAGTTTCGGAAGATACTCGTGTTCTATGGGATAGTGCCCGCCCAGATCAATCCCAACGGAGTGGCGATGATCATGGGGTTCCTGTGCTACCTTCGGGAGCAGAACATCGTCTTCGACCTTTCGGTCTTTAGGCGAATATTCACCATCATGGCGACCGGCGAGGGCGTCATCTTCTTGTGCAGTCACGTCTGTACACTGGCGGGGACTTCAAATAAGAACCATCGCTGGGTCGAGCGGATAGTCGCCGTTGAGGGCGACTTCGCGGGCATCTCCAGCTCGCCCATTCAACCTTCAGAGAACGTCTTCACGGTTCCCTGGCTCACCGAGGACCAGGTGAAGCTGCTCGCCTGCTTCAGGAATCGTCGCTTCGACGTGATACTTTGGAGGAGGCGAGTAGACGAGCTCACGGAAGTTCGCCCAGGGGAAGGTATCTTTCGCGCGAGCATCAGACATACTCGCCCTAGGGCTTCGTTCTGGCGACTAATCTTCGATCTTCTTACAGGCGTGCAGGCTCTTCCGCGTGATGCTCTTCCCCTCGCGGCGAAGGCGACCGCTGTCGCCCAAGGGGGTGCGAGAACCTCGGCGCGCGAGGTTGGGGACTCCTCCCCAATCGACTTGTCGCCGGGAGGTGACGATCTGGATGTCGCCGGTGGTGGGGCCGGGACCTCGAAGAAGCGAACGAGCAAGGCTAAGGCCTCTGAGCCCAAGAGACAGAAGAAGGAGGTCGCCCACAGGGATCTGGGCAAGAAGGCGGATCCCTCGGAGGCTGGCGAGCCGAGCAACCATCCTTTCTTCAACGAGGGCACCCGTGGCGAGGACGACTTTGGTCGCCCATTGGTGACCTGGTCTGATCGCGCTCACGAGGTGACTCTGAGCTCGAACCTCCCCGTTTGGTCCGAGGACTGGGAGGACAAGGGGGAGGCCTTCGATGTGCTTCATGCGATCTATAGTCGTACTGACGCCGAGCTGCTGCAGGAGGCCTCTGCCGAGCATCTTGCTCATCAAACCTCGCGCTCAATCCTGCGGACGGCCGAGCTCGCACATTCATCAGCGAAGCGGCTGCTGATGTACGAGGAGGCGATCAAGGTGCAGGGGCCGAAAATGATCGCCATGGCGGAGAGGATCAATGGGTTCGAGGTACTTCGTCTTTGCGACTTTTCGCGCTTTCTGGAATGCTCGCCTCTTTATACGATGTCAAGCTTACCTTCTTTCTTTTTGTCTTCTATAGGCTGCCGAGCTGGAATCGGCGAAGAGACTGTCCCAGGCCGAGAAGGAGCTGGAGGATACTCGCTCGGCCTTGGAACCCGCCCAAATCCGCATCGCCGAGCTAGAAACTCGGCCTGCCGAGCAACAGCCGGCGGGGTCGGGCCCTCATCGGTTCGTCAAGCAGGTCAGGATGCATGGCGACGACATGCCCCATATTCGCCGGGAGATCGCGCGAGCAACAGGAGAGGTCATCCTAAATCAGCTGAAGGCAGATGATATTTTGAAGCCGGAGGCTATGGGATTGACGGTGGGAGACCTTATCCCGGCCATACTCGCCGAGGAGTCCACCTCCCCCCTGCGAGCATCATCGCCGCGACTTAGCGATGCCGAGGACGACGATGATGAGGTTGATGATGATGATGATGATGACGGCGACGATGACGGCGACGATGGCGACGAGTCAGATGCAGATATTTGATGGCGAGGATGTCGCCTAGTCGCCCGGGCTCCTTTTTTGCTCGCCCGGCGACCTTTTTGTACACCTGCAGCATGTACAGATTTTTTGTAAAAATGAAAAGGAATTTTGACAAGTTTCTTACTCGCCTATTCCTTCCTTTTGTGCTTTTACTTCCTTGCTTATATGTGGCTTTAGGCTCCTAGGTTCGAGGCGAGGTTGAATGCTCGCTAGGCTCCTAGGATTTCGGCGAGTATGGATACTCACACCATCATACTCGCACCTGCAGACTTCAGCTTGAGGCCTTGATCTGTACCTAGTGACGAATGTTATTAGGATTTAGGCAATAATCAACGGAGCTCCTCAAGGGAAGGAAGAAGTAGGGTTTAGCAATCGGGGAGACCCGGGGGGACATCATCCTGAGGCCTCCCTCCTACTCTAAAACCTGATGTCGACGGAGAATGACGCCAAGTAAGGAATGGCAGCCGGGCAGGTCTCGCGGGGACACAACTCTCAGGGCCTTCATCCTATAACTTGGATGCTTGGATGCCTTTGTCTTTTGGTCGATCGAGTCGGTCTCCTCCTCGTCTCAAGTCGGAGTATCGGCTTCCAGATTTTACCCTAGTAATTTCTACAGCCGGACGAGAAATGCAGTCGGTGGGAACCGCGGCCAACATGCAAGGGGGAGCTGATCTCGGCCGTCATTGCAGAGGCTTGGTCTTAAGGGAACGCACATCCGAGGCACTGTCCCATCATCCGCTCTGAGTTTTTACAAGGGTCAAGTCGGAGGCTCGTCTTCCAACCTGCGGCGGCGAATGTCGATGTAGGACGACGTCAAGCAGGGAGTGGCAGTCGGGGAAATCCGAGGGGACACATCCTCCCGAGGCCTCCATCCTACTTGGATACTGGATGTGGATCGGACCTGCTTCCTGTTGCTCAACGAGTTTAGCAGGGAGTTAAGCACACTTTAGGCACAACAACTCATATGATCTAACACAGTAATTTAGAAAAGGAAATGCTTTGCTGCGAGCTTTTCAGCTTTCAAGGGTACACGACGCCTTTTTTCAAGGGTCCCCTGAGCTAGTGAAATTGATCATTCATTCGCCGAATCGGAAGGTCGGCGTCCAGACTTCTTCCGGTAATCTCTACAGTCGGACGAGAAATGCAGTCGGTGGGAACCGCGGCCAACATGCAAGGGGGGAGCTGATCTCGGCCGTCATTGCAGAGGCTTGGTCTTAAGGGAACGCACACCCGAGGCACTGTCCCATCATCCGTTCTGAGTTTTTACGAGGGTTAAGTCGGAGGCTCATTTTCCAACCTAGCGTGGAGATTGACTTCACCTGACTTCTTTATTATGAAAACTTTGTTGATGCGAAAGAAGCTGCCTCGTCCCATGTTTCAGGGAGATGCAGATTTTATTCAAAGAAATGAATTTACAAGGATGGGGTACACACATTCCCCCTCAGGGATAAAACCTTTTCAGGTCATCGCCGCTCCAAGTGCTCCCTAGCAGCTCGCCTTCCTGGTTCTGCAAGTGGTATCCTCCTGTTAGGAGTGCTTCCTGGACGATGAAAGGTCCTTCCCAGTTCGGGTTGAGCTTCCCGACGGCCGCAGACCTTCCTGCTGCGTCCACCTTTTTCAGGACCAGATCACCTGCTTGGAATTGTTTGAGGCGAACATTTTTGTCAAAATGTTTTGCCATCCGGCGCTTGATCTCCTCTTGCCTGGCTGAAGCTAAATCTCGGAGTTCCTCGATGTAGTCGAGAGATAACTTTTGAACCTCTTCATTCTCTAGTCGCCATTCTTCGCTTCCGTCCTCCGCAGCTATCGCCCGTGGGCTTCTGACTTCGAACTCTACTGGAATGAGAGCTTCCGACCCGTGAGAGAGTTTGAATGGCGTTTCCCCTGTGGCTGAGCTGGGAGTGGTCCTCAGAGCCCATAGGACCGAGGGGAGCTGGTCCGCCCAGTTACCTCTTAGGTTCTCCACCTTCTTCTTCAGTAGGTTGATGATCAGTTTGTTGGCGGCCTCTACTTGGCCATTGCTCCTTGGGTGATGTACGGAGGCGAACCGAAGGTCGGTTCCTAGCTGCCTGCAAAAGTCTTCCAGTTCTAAGCTGGCGAACTGGGGACCATTGTCGGTGATGATGGCGAGAGGGATCCCGAATCTGCAGACGATCTCTCCCCAAATGAAGTTCTTCACGACTTGAGAGGTGGTCTTGGCCAGGGCTTTGGCCTCGATCCACTTGGAGAAGTAGTCGATCATGACGAGAACGAACTTGCGTTGTCCACTGGCTTGAGGGAAAGGGCCGATCAAGTCCATCCCCCAGATGGCGAACGGCCATGGGGAGATGATCGATCGGAGCTGCTGGGCCGGCTGCAACTGAAGGGGGGCGAAGAGCTGGCACTTCTGGCACTTCTTCGAGAAGATCTCAGCATCCTTCCGGATAGTAGGCCAGAAGTAACCATGCCTCAAGACCCTCTGCTCCAAAGTGCGAGTCCCAGAATGACTTCCACACTCTCCCGAATGGATCTCCTCCAACACTCGGGGTACTTGGTCTTCGGAAACACACCTGGCCAGGGGGCCCGAGATGGTCTTGCGGTACAGCTCCCCATCTTGCAGGAGGTAGTATGCCGCCTTGTACCGAAATCCTCGCTGATCCCCTCCGTTCGCCGGAAGCTGGCCGCTGGTCAGGAAGGTTACAAAGGGATCCATCCACGAGGGGCATTGCTCGATCTCCATTATCTCTCCCTCTTCAATGGATGGGTGGAAAAGCTCTGTGATAGTTCCTCCAGCCCTCGGCCCGTACTTGGCGAGGCGATCTGCTGCCGAGTTCTCCTCTCTTGGCACATGTTCGACGAAGAAAGACTGGAAGCCTCCAACCAGTCCTTTTACTTTTACCAGGTACTTCTGCAGGATGGTGTCGCGCACCTCGAACTCGCCTCGAATCTGCGACGCGACCACCATTGAGTCCGTGAAAGCCCGGACATCACGGATCCCCAGCTCCTTGGCAAGGCGTAAGCCTGCCACTATGGCCTCATACTCTGCCTGGTTGTTTGTGACGGGGAAGAGGATCTCGACGGCTTGCTCGATCCTTGTTCCCTGTGGGCTGACGAGCACGATGCCCACCCCCACAGAGCTTTTGCCCGAAGCTCCATCAACAAACAACTTCCAAGGAATGGGATTGAGCACCTCTTCTCCTGGCTCCGCTTCCACCGAGAAGTCAGCCAAGAAGTCTGCTACTGCCTGGGCCTTGATCGCTACTCGGGGAGAGAAGGAAATGTCGAACTCGCTGAGTTCTACCGACCATTTCGCCAACCTCCCTGAATGCTCCACTCCCTCTAAGACACCGCGGAGAGGATGATCAGTCACCACTCTGATGGAGTGAGCCTGAAAATAAGGCCGGAGCTTTCGTGCCGACACCACCAAGGCGAAGGCAAGCTTCTCCAGGATTGGGTACTTCAGCTCCGCCTTTTTTAGCACCCGGCTGACGTAGTAGATAGGTAGCTGCCTCTTTCCTTCTTCACGGACCAAGATGGAGCTAACTGCTTCCGCTCCTACTCCGAGGTAGATGAGCAGGTCCTCGCCCTCCTTCGGGCTCTGAAGGAGAGGTGTCTGGGTCAACTGCTCCTTCAGCCTTCCGAATGCCATCTCACAGTCTTCGGTCCACTCGAAGCTTTCTGTTTTGCGGAGCGTTTTGAAGAATGGAGAGCACTTCTCTCCGGCTTTAGAGAGGAAGCGGCTAAGACCCGCCAGCCTTCCTGTCAACCTTTGGACTTCCTTCATCGTCTTTGGGGATGGCATCTCCAGGATCGCCCTAACCTTGTCGGGGTTTGGCTCCACTCCCCTTGGAGTAAGAAGATGTCCCAGGAACTTCCCCCTGCCCGCTCCGAAGACGCACTTCGTCGGATTGAGTCTCATCTTGAATCTTCTTAGCGTCACGAAGGTCTCTACCAGATCGGCTATGTGTTCCTGGACACTCTTGCTTTTGATCAAGAGGTCGTCCACATATACTTCCAGGTTCCTCCCCTTTTGCTCCTTGAAAATGTGGTCCATCATCCGCTGATAGGTGGCTCCCGCGTTCTTCAAACCGAAGGGCATCATCTTGAAGCTATAGCAGCCATCATCGGTGATGAAGAGACATCGCGGCAATCGGGGGGATGCATCCGGATCTGGTGATATCCTGAAAACGCATCAAGGAAACTCATCACAGAAAAACCGACGGCCGAATCAACCAGCGCGTCGATTCGAGGCAAGGGATAACAATCCTTCGGGCAGCTTTTATTCATTAAGGAAAAATCCACACACATTCTCCAGCTTCCCCCCGCCTTTGCCACCATTACAACATTGGAGACCCAGCCTGGATACTGGATCTCTGACACAAACCCTGCATCGAGCAGTTTTTTAACCTCCTCCCTAATTGGCTTGGCGAGGATGGTGGCGGTTCTCCTTTTCTTCTGGCGGACGGGCTGGACAGTGGGATCCAGGTTGAGGCGATGACACGCAACCTCAGGGTCGACTCCTGGCATCTCGGCTGCACTCCAAGCAAAGATGTCGACGTTCTTCTGCAGACACGCCGCCATCTCGATCTTCTCTTCGGTCTTCAGCGACCCGCCAATCTTTAGCAGCCCGGCACTCCTGCTGCGGAGAGTACCTCGATCTCCTCGACCTCTTCAGCCACTTCCAGCCTGGCCGGGCTCTCCAGCACTCTTCCGAACTCTTCCGCGTCAGCCATCCAGCTGATGGTACTGACGACGCTAAGATAGCACTCCCTAGCGGCTCTTGGATCGCTCCTGATCCTCACCTGGACGTCTCCTTTACAGTACTTCAAGCACTGATGGTAGGAGGATGGGACGACTTTGAAGGCGTTGAGAAGCGGCCTCCCAAAGATAGCCCTGTAGCAGCTCGGGGCGTCGACGATAACAAATCGACAGCCGATGGAGGTGCCACCGAGTGTTACCAGGAGATCTGCTCCTCCTTCCACCTCCTTCTTCTCTCCGGAGAAGCCGAAGAGGGGACCATCTGATGCTCGAACTCTGGCAGCTTCGACTCCCAGTCCGTCAAACGTCCCCTTGAAGATGACGTTTACAGAGCTACCGTTGTCGATCAGAATTCGATCAACGGTGAAGTCCTCCACCGCGGCTTGAATCACGAGGGCATCATGGAAGGGATTCGCGTTCCCTAGCATGTCCTCCTCGGAAAAGGTAATCTCCTCCATCGGGGGCGGTGCTTGTGAGGTCGAGGCGACACTCCTGCGGTAGATCTGATGAAGGCTTCCCTTGCGGGAAGCTTCCAGCCCTGCTCCCCCATGGATTACTCCAACTCGACCCCCCTGGCCCAGGTCTCCCCGACCTCCCTGGTCGATCCGATCCTCGTTCCTCCTGCGAACGACTGCAACCTGCCCTGCCTGTGGCTCGGCAGGGGCCTCCATCCTCCTCTGCTCTCCTCCAGCTTCTCCTGCTGCCAACCTCCTCCGGGCTTCCCAAAAGTCTGGGCAGGCAGCCATGGCATGTCCCCCCACCTGGTGGAAGTCGCAGTAGAGAGGAACTTCTTCTGCCCGACGCCTCCTAGGCTTCGGCTTCTTCCTTCCTTGACGGCGGCCTCGCCCGGCTACCGCCATTACTTCATCCCTCCTCCTTTCCTGATGCCTCTCTGGTTGGCGAAAGGGCCTTCTCTCTGGGGATCTCCCCCTTGGGTCCTGACGCTGGTGCCGTCCAGCCGGCCTCCAAGGTGGCCGATTGACGGGGACCTGGTAGCGTCTTCCCTCCTCCTGACGCTCAGGGGACTCGATGGGTCTTCTCTCCGCGATCCTCCCGGTTTCTTTCTTTCTGAGCTCCTCCTTCTTCTTCTCCTCTTGTCGCTCTGGCCACTTCCTTTCCTCCCTTCGGGGCTCCTCCCTCTTCCTTTTTCCAGGGATCTCATCCCTCTCTCCACGACCGCCTCTGGTCACCCGCGCCAACCTTGCCAAGAAGTCGGGGTTGGAGGCTTCTCCCCGGACAAATTTATTGGCCCTCTGAATGAGGTTGTCGTAGGAGTAGGGTGGGTTCTCACTGAGCTCCAACTTGAAGAGGCCTTGACTGATGCCGAATGTCAGGGCCAGCAACAGGATGTTGCTATCCACCTCCTGGATTTGCAGAACCTCCTCCTGGAAGCGCTCGATGTAAGGGCCCAATGCCTCATCCGGCCCTTGCACGAGGTAGAACAGGGCCGTGGCCTCCTTCTTTAGCTTCCGTGCCGTGTCGAACCGGGTCGTCAGCCCACGACAAAGGTCTTCGAAGCAGTAGATTGAGCCTGCGGGCAACTGATGGAACCAGTCCCAGGCCTTTGCGCGGAAGGTAATGGCAAACAACCTGCACTTGAAGGCGTCCGACATGGTTCGGATAGAGACTATATCCTCGAACCATTGGATGTGCCTGACGGGGTCCTCCTTCCCTGAATAGTAGTTCAAGGCAGGGTCCCTGAACCCCTCTGGCACTGGCGCGGCGAGAATCTCCTCGCAGAAGGGGCTCCTCCCTCCTGCCCGGCGACGATCCTCCACTTGGCGAGTATCACCACCATACTCGCCATATGGGCGAGTATCCGGGTATCTCCCCTGCTCGCACGGCTCGCGGAAGCGAATACCTTGCGAGGTTGGCTGGTAGAATTGCGACCTCCTTGGTCGCTCGGTTTCGTCCTCCATGTGCTCCTTTCCTGCTCGCCGGGGGGGACTCCCTCCCTCGGATGGAACTGGGCGATGCGGCGAGGTCGCAGTGACCTCGGCGCGCGGCTGAAGCGCTGTTTGCAAGATCCCCTCCATGCGCTGCGCGAAGGCTCCCTCCATACGCTGCGCGAAGGCTTCCAGAACCGCTAGCATCACGAACTCGCCACTCGCGGCCGAGTTGCCGACTACCCCTTCATGGTCGCCACCTACGACCATCTCGGCTTCCTGCTGAACTTTCCTTCTCCGACTACGATCCACGCTCACCGCACCAAAGTGTTGACGCCAGGAAATTCCTGACCTCAAGATTCGGACCAATGCAGCCGGAGGCTACTCGCCCAGCAGCCCAACGAGATGGCTTGGCTGGCAACGACGAAGAAGCTAGAAGAGCAACAAACAGGACCCCAGGTGCTGCGGCAGGGAGGTCCCACCACGTACCCAGAAGCTCCGAAGAGACTTCCCCTCCAAGACCAAAGAATGGCCGAGCAAGGTACGAGGAAGGCACCGACTTGGCTAGCAAGCAGGGGTGACGGGCTCAAGAATTCGGAAATGGGGTTCCAGAAGCTCAAGCACAGGTGCCAATCCAAGTACCCCTGGGGTCCTATTTATAGGCAACCAAGGGGTAAGGGGGGTTTTATAGCCCAGCCCTGACCTGGCGACATATGGGATACTCGGCGAGCATCTTCGACCATAGTCGCCCATCTGGCGAGTATCTGCTGCTGCTCGCACAAGCCTGGCTGATACTCGCTCAGGTCTTCTGTGGTTGCCGGACACTTTGGGACGACATACGGGATACTCGACACGTATCTTCGACCATAGTCGCCCTTCTGGCGAGTATTTAGCCAATACTCGCCAACCTTCTTTTGCTCCTGCTGGCTGATTTGTCTTGCCTCTTTGACTTTGACCTGCCTACGTGGCCTTGAGTGGGTCCTACCCTCGGAGAATAAGGGTTGTACATCTAGGTCCTTCCCGCTTCTTCCCATCACGCTTAGGAGCATAGCTCCTCTCCTGCTGATATGAAGTAGACGGACCATCATCTCCAGATGTCTTCTTCTTCTTGTCCCATCTCTTCTTCTTGCCAGAGAAGAGAACCTCACCTTCTCCCCTAGAGACAGACATCCCAGCCATTTGCTTAGCCAAACTTTCCTGTGAAGCAAGTAAGTTCTCCAGCTCCAACAACGAAGGCTGATTGGCCCAGCCTTGAACAGAAGTAACAAAGGCCACATACTCCCTCTGCAAGCCGCGGATTATGTACCTCTTCAGCTTAGCTTCTGAGATAGGCTCATCCGGGTCCAAAGCCGATATCTCTGCACAGAGGTTCTTCATCTTCAAGAAGAATGTTGAGATAGACAAATCTCCCTGAGTTGCTTTAACTCATTCTCCAAGAACTGTAACCTAGCTACATTCTTCTTATTGAATAAGCCATCCAAGGCTGTCCAAATTTCAGCAGCTGATCCACATCCGATGATGTGATCAAACAACTCCGGAATGATAGTTCTCTTGAGAGTGAACTCCGCCTTAGCATTCGTTCTCCTCCAAGCCTTCACGAGCTCAACATTCCCTTCAGCAGGAACAACAGCTTGTCTAGCTTCTCCTCCTACAAGACTTCCACTTCTTAAAGTTAGTCTGTGTAAGGAGCTCAATACCAAGACCTCTAGCATATCCTCCTTCCATTGCTATCCCACTGATTGCAAACCACTTGAGAAACCCGAGAGAAGTATCAGCAATCAACCTCAGCAACCTGGCTCTGATACCATGTTAAAAAACTTGAGGTCTGGAGATGAAGTAAAAAATGCGGAATCACTTCACCAAACCTTTCACAAGTGTTGCACAACAATGACAATGAGAAGACCGAATAGTGCTATGATATTAACTATCTCTTTACAAAGCGAGGTATACATGGCGAGACATGATTCATAAGAATCACGGAGGAGAGAAGCACAAAACACAAAGGTAAACAAGCTGCAGTGACCTGACAATTTGAGACAGTCAGACCGCGTGAACAAACAAGTCAGACGGTAGCTCCTGAGACCGCGCGAACAGAGTACAAGCCACACCTGCCAGACCGCAACCACAGACCGCCGACCTGCTGCTTTATTCCTCTGCTGAAAACCAAACAGTTCGCACTTCTTGATCGCCCAGACCGCACGGTCTTGATCATAGAAGAACCCGCAAACTCTGAACAAGAAACTGCTATCCGCGACAGACCGCATCCCAAGACCGCCTGGCCACTTAAGACCGCCTGATCAACTAAGTCCGCTACACTAGACCAAGAACACCTAAACACAGTCCACCCGGACTGGTTTATTCAAAGCTGGAAGAAAGGAGACAAGCTGACCACGAGCTGCTAGCCGCTAACCTACGAACACACAAACCGGTCAGACAAAATCTCAAACCGCACGACCTCAGAATGAGACCGACACAATCAAGCTAACTTTGGTTATTACAGTTCTCGTTATTAATGACAGGCCCTGCACCCCTATTTATAGGCGAGTAGACGGATGTCGTCACCGCACAAACCGGGATACAATCACCGCCCATCAGATCCCGAGCGGTCTCACAAAGCAGACCACCCGAGCTCAGCATATCTCTTAGTTCCCTATTAAACCTTGCAGTTACAACCAAATCGCTCGGTCACCGCGGTCTCAAGAAGGTAGACCGCCCAGTCTTCTTCCAAAGAAGGCAGACCAAGAACATCTGGCCGACTTAGGACAAGTCGCCAGACCAACCCGCGCAAGCCGCCCGAACAGATAACGGTCTCCCAGATCAGACCGCCTCAAACAAAACCGCTGAGACAGAACCGACCAGAGAACCTGCACAGACCGTGCGGTCTCTACGGTCCCCAATCCACAGACCGCCCAGCACTACTCCACTTCCACTTCAAAAATTTAACAAGGGCTAGGTTTTAATAAAGTGGCAGTCGGTGCTGAGAATGAAGGAAAGGGTCAGGCTAAAGTTAAGCCACATACCACCTTTCAAAAGGTGTTGCTTCCCTCCAACAGGTATGACCAGGACAACATGTATGGTTACTGGAAGAATGGAAGTTCCTATAGGAAGGAAAATACTCCTTACTATAACAGAAGAAAGGGCATGGGGATGAGTGCTTTGAAAGCTCCCCATGAAGAAATTCAAATGGCCCATCCTAGACCATTTGTATTTGGTATTTCATCTTCTTCATTCAAGGATAAGGAAGTTGGTTCTTCCAAATCCCACTTAGCAAAACACATGGCAGTTGTCAAGCCTATAATCAAGTCAAACAGCATTGTTTTTGATGTCATCAACTCTTGCTTTGCTGCCAAGCTAAGACCAGTTGATGTTATTCAGAAAAAGTTTGCTAAGACTAACTATAGACAGTCAACCAGCCAGGTTATTGCTAACATGAATGGGAAGAATGTTGTTGTTTTCTTCACTGAACACAAGCATTCTGATGCTCCTTCCACCTCAAAGAGTGTTTAGAAACGAAGGTACAACATCCATGAATGTTGGTGTTATGGTAAAGTGAGACACTTTGCCATAGATTGATGGCACAAAACTAGTGTGCTTAATGCTAATAGGAGCTTTCCTGCAAAGGTTGCAGTGAGTGAAAGAGTGGTTGTTTATGCTAACAGGAACTTAGGACCCAAAACAATTGGGCTCCTAAGGGAAAATGAATTGCATTTTGCAGGATAGTTCAAGTACCAGCCTAAGGGAGATATGGTACTTGGATAGTGGGTGCTCAAGGCCCATGACATGTTCAAGGAGTTTTCTGCAGGATTACACTCCTATGAAGAATGGACCAAAGGTTATCTTTGGAGGTTCTAAAACAGGAGTCACCAAAGGATATGATATGATCACAAATGACATAGTCTCAATAACAACAGTAGCTTATATTGAAGGGTTGCAACACAATCTTGTAAACATAAGTCAACTATGTGACTTGGGCTATGTCATTGAATTCCACAATGACATAGAGAACATTCTCTCAGGCACTAGGAGTGGGAATGTTTATTGCTTAGATTTTATTTGCAAAAATTCTCTATCTCATGTATGTCTTGTAGCTAATGAAAGTGAATCTCTTTGTGTTCAATGACACAAGAGACTTGCCCACATTAACTACAAGACAATGTATAGACTATTTTTTAAAAACCTTGTTATGAATAGTCCAAATTTGAAATGTATTAAAAGTGGTCTCTGTCATGCATACCAAATGGGCAAGCAAACTAGGGCCACCTTTAAAAGTATTGGCTCCAAAGACACTGAAAGATGTTGATATTTATTGCATATGGACTTGTTTGGTCCTTTGCCCATTCAGAGCCTAGGTGGCCAGGAAGTTGTATACTTTAGTGATTGTAGATGATCACTCAAAATATACATGGGTATTCTTCCTTAAGAAGAAATCTGATATTTTAGATATCTTCATAAACCATGTCAAGGCAATCCAGAATGAACTACAATGTACTATTGTTAGAACTAAAATTGACCATGGTATAGAATTTCAATCTGGGGTCATGATAAAGTTTTGTCAAGAATTTGGTATCACCCAAGAATTTTCCTCCCTAGGGACTCCACAGCAAAATGGTGTGGTTGAGAGGAGAAATAGGACCTTTATAGAAGCTGGGAGAACATTGCTCAGTTACTCCTCACTTCCAGAATATTTCTGGGTTGAGGCAGTCAATACTTCTTGTTATGTTCTCAATAGAGCTTTCATCAATAAGCCCCTTGGAATAACCCCCTATGAGATTCTGAAAGGCAAGCAACCAACAATTTCATACTTTAGAATCTTTGGTTGCAAATGTTATATTTTGAATAATAAAAAATACCAACTAACAAAGCTTGCTGAAAAATGCAATGTTGGGGTTCTTGTTGGATATAGCTCATATAGTACATCTTATAGAGTATACAATAAGAAGACTCATGTTGTAGAAGAGTCTTGCATGTTATATTTGATGAGACCAGCCTACTTTATAAGGGCTGGTCCAGTTCTCCTATTTTGACAGATAATGAACAGAGGATACAAGAAATGTCTATTCAAGACATACCCAGCACCAACATAATTAATTCAAAGTGTGTTGTTCCTGAAGATGAAGAGCAGCAGGATGCTGAAAAACCTGCTGCTCTAGAAGAAGAGCTGCAGAATGTTGATAGATTGCCTGCAGCAACCAGGAATCTGAGGGATCATCCAAGAAACTAGATAATTGGAGATGAGAACCACGGGGTAATCACCAGAAGCAGGGCTCACAATGAAGCTCTATTCCTGAGCTTTCTATCTCATATGGAGCCCAAGAATTTTGAAGAAGCTAATAAAGATACATTCTGGATTCAAGCAATGCAAGAAGAGCTTCTACAATTCAAAAGGTGCAAAGTATGGAAGTTGGTGCCAAAACCTCAAGGACACGACATAATTGGCACCAAATGGATCTACAGAAACAAGCTAGATGAGAATGGCATAATCATCAAGAATAAAGCTAGACTGTTAGCCAAGAGATACAGACAAGAAGAAGGTATTGACTTTGATCAAATTTTGCCCCAGTTAAAAGGTTAGAAGCAATAAGGCAATTCTTTGTCTATGTTGCCTACAAGGGGTTCAAGGTATACCAGATGGATGTTAAGTCAGCCTTCCTAAATGGAAATTTGAAAGATGAGGCATATGTGGAACATCCATCAGGTTTTGTACATCCAACTCTTACCTCCCATGTTTATTTACTTAGGGAAAGCATTATATGGTCTAAAGCAAGCCCCTAGGGCTTGGTATGAGACTTTGTCTAGCTTTCTCATCAAGAATAAGTTCTTGAGGGGAAAGATATATAATACATTATTTCTTAGGGAAACAAAGGTCAAGTGTCTCCTAGTCCAAATTTATGTTGATGACATAATTTTTGGGTCTACTGATGACAACCTTTGCAAAAGGTTTGCCAACCTTATGTAGCGGGAGTTTGAGATGAGTAATATGGGAGAGCTCAAGTACTTTTTATGCCTCCAAGTAAAACAACCTGATGAGGGGATATTCATCTCTCAGACCAAGTACGCTAGGGAGCTTATCAAGAAGTTTAGGATGGAATCCGCTTCCACCATGAAAACTCCCATAGGCTCAAATATTTCCCTCGACAAGGATGAGAAGGGAAAACCCTTTGATGAATCCATGTACATGTGTATTATTGGATCCCTTTTGTATCTGACTGCTAGTAGACCAGACATTATGTATACTATAAGTGTTTTTGCTAGGTACCAAGCATGCTCTAAGGAATCTCATTACTCAGCTGCAAAGAGGATTTTTGAGATACCTTAAAGGTAGCCAACATCTTGTCCTTTGGTACCCTAAGAACAATGTTTTTGAACTGATAGGCTTTTCAGATGCAGATTTTGTAGGATGCAAAGAAGATAGGAAAAGCACAAGTGGAACTTGTCAATTCCTAGGAAGGAGGTTGATCTCTTGGAGTAGCAAAAAGGAGACTAGCGTGACAATATCCACAGCTGAGTCTTGCTGCAGGGAGCTGTTGTGCACAACTGCTGTGGATACAACACCAGCTAGAGGACTACAACCTCAAGGTAGGTAATTCTCCACTATTTTGTGACTCATCCAGTGCTATCTCTATTGCTAAGAATCTTATCTCTCATAGCTAGACTAAGCATATAGAGATAAGGTATCATTTTATTAGAGAATATGTATAATGTAAAGATATCTGCCTTGAACATGCCTCACTGACAATCAAGTTGCAGATATTTTTACAAAGCCATTGGATGAGGCTAAATTTAGGGTGCGTTTGGTTGGGATGTTGCTGATGAAAAGCTGCTGATCAGAAATGGAGTTTTGAAAAAGAGCTGTTTCTGAGAAATGGAGTTTTGTCATAAAAACTGTTTGGGTCAAATGGAGTTTTCAGTGCTTATTGAAATGGAGTTTTGAAAATTTTGTTTGGTAACAAAATGGAATTTTTGATGAATACACACACATACAAACACACACACACACACACACACATACATACATACATACACATATACAAACACACACACACACATACATAAACACACACATACACACACACATGAATAAACACACACACACATACATAAACGCACACATATACATATACAAACACACAACACACATAAACACCACACACACACACACACATACAAAATATGAACACAAAAATAACACAAACATTTAACACACACATATACAAACACACACACACACACACATACACACACACACACACTACAAACACATACACACACATACACACATACACACACATACAAAAATACAAGATTAAAAAAATACATAAACATCATCAAACATTTTATGGCAGACAAAGGAAAGGGAAGAAGGAATACCAAGTAGATCCGGCCGTGGAGAGGGGAAAAATTGCAGGTAGAGGATGTCTCCCCCGAGCCAAGCTTGCAGAGGCCGTGGATGTCACACTCGTGCTTGCAGCAGTCGTCAATGTCGACACCGAAGGAAAGGGGGAAAGCTGCAGTTGGAGGATGTCGACTCCCTCGAGCCGAGCTTGCATAAGAAAGGGAAGAAGCGGAGGTTGCAGACCTTGCAGCTGCCGGCAATGTCAACGACGCAGGTGGATGCGGAAATGTCGTCAACGCCCTAGCCGAGGTTGAAGACAGCTGCCGACGGACTCGGAAATGTCGTCGACGGGCGTAAGAAGGAGATGCGGGGGAGAGGGAACCCTAGACGCGGGGGATAGTCGCGTCTGGACTGGGGTGTCTCACCATGTCTGCTCGATACAAAGAAATGACGTTTTTAATTAAACGCTGGTTGGGTCCAACCGGAACGCCAAACACAGCTTTTACTCCAAATGGAATTTCATCCCTGCCGCACCGGAGCTCAGACGCCCAACCAAACGGGCCCTTAATGGTTTCAAAATTGAGTTAGGAATGTTAAACTTAGAATAGGCTTCAACATTTCATTTTGTCTATCATGTTTGTTGTTTTATTCTTTAAGCTTTGTTAAAAGATAGTCATGCTATAAAATACTTAGTGACATGATAAGGGAGTAAGATAATCCAATTTAAAAGGGTTCACTACTAGGCAGTGAGTTCAGTTGAGATAGTCTCAGCTGAACCGCTGAGACAGCCAAGTCGTCTCAACGGTTACCGCTGAGACAGCAAAGTCGTCTCGGCGGTTAGGTTTTCCTTGTCCCATCGGTCATGCTTTCCGTCCCAGCGGATCCTATGAGACGGGAATGCTTAATTAAAATATCAATTAATTAAGTCTAATCAACATCACACCTTAATAATAAATTGTAATAGACATATAAATAGTGCTATGTTGATTAAATCACACTTTCCACACTCTAAACCCTAACTAGCCATCGAGATGACCCTTCCTCTCCCGCCGACTCAGCAACTCGTTTTCTTCAAAAATGGCGCCAAAAAGCTCAAAGGATCTTCTGGAAGGGTATGAAATAATCATAAATGGCTTTCAACATGCTAGTGTTGAGATTAAAGAAGTGATTCAACTTCTGGAAGGTCAAGGGTTAGAATATCTACTATCAGAGCCATCTGTGATTCTCAGAATTGAAGTTCAGGAACTATACAGTAAATCAAGACTCTCATCTTCCAAGTCCTCATTAAAGTCCACAATTGGAAGCTTGAAGATTAAGATATCTCCAAGAAAGCTGGAGAAAGCATTTCAACTACCATTATGCAGTAATAAGGAGGAAGACATTGTGTCTAAAAAAAGATAAAGAAAAAGCCCTCAAATGATGTGAGTATAGTGATGCCAAGACTGGCTCACTAAAGAGGAAATTTTTCAATCAAAAAGGGAAGCTACTATCAGATATAGTAGGCATAGCATTACTTTGCAAGCCAGGGTCATATGATACAATCTCAAATCACATGTTTGAGTTGATGACAAAAGTTGTCTTGAAGAAGAAGACCTCATGGGCAGTTGTGATCTTCCAAGGAACAAAGAATGTCTGCAGGCCCCAAACCTAGGAAGAATTCTTTCTTTGTATCTTCTGAACTCCTACCCCGAAGATTTTGATAGGTCAAAAGGATCCAACCTTCATTATCTTAAAAGAATGGATATAAATACTTTGGACAGGTTCTCAAGTGTACTCCCAATGAGTCAGCCCTCTGAGATAAAAGAGAAGAAAAAGAAATTAGTCAATGGACTAAAGAAGGCTAGAATTGTATGCTCTGATTCTGATGTTGCAGATAATTCCCTTGCTGATGATGATCGATCAAGGATCTAACAGCATTCTAGACAAAGATGCTCATGTAGAGCATGACAATGAAGATCATGAGGATGATGTTGCTGTTGTAGAGCATGAGAAAATTGAAGATGTTGATGCTGCTGAAGAGAAGTCTGATGAAAATGAAGGAGATCATACTCAAAGTGATGCTCCTAATCCTCAAGATGCTGATAACAATGCACACACTATGTCTGCTAAGCCTGCAAGACATGAAGAGGAGCAATCTGATTATCTTGGTGATTTGCAAAGTAAGATTGACAAACTCATTTTTAATCTTGAAAGAAGGATTAATCTAATACCTGATAACTCTCCATATTTCTTGGATTCTACTGATCCAAAAAGGATGGATGCCCTATCTGAGGGGGGAGAAGTAAGAGAACTTATCAGGTGATGAAGAAGTGAACATTGACAGTGAAGATGGAATTGATGTTGATCACACTGATCAATATGCAAAGGATGCTGAGAAGAATGATCAAGCTGAGGCGGAGCATGATATCCCTGCTCTGACTGAGGGGGAGCATGAAGTGCATGCAAATGAGACATCCACTCTACAGGAGTGTGATAATCAATCCCCACAAGAGAAAAGCATACCCATTGTGGTAGCTGAAGTACAACCCTCTACCTCTGCAATGTCAAATGAGCTTATCCAAAATTCAATCTGCACACTTATTGATGGTCATATGACATCAATAAAGGAATATATTGATAGGTCAGTCTCTTTAGTCAAGGGTGAGCTCATGTCTGAAATACAAGTAATAAAGGAAGAAACCTCTTACCTTAATAAGCAAATGACCAAGTGATTTGATCTAGCTGAAAAATCAGTTGTAGCTCAGAATACAATACTGAGATCAATGGAAAAGCATCTGCAACTCTCAGAGCAAGACATGACCTATATCAAAAATTATGTTAGTAAGACTGATGAGGTCATAGAGAAGGCCTCAACTCACGTTGAAGAATATGTATGGTCTACTACAACAACAATGATTGGAGATGTAGAAAAGATGAAGGATGAACTTAAATCAGACCTAGAGAATGCCTTCCAAACCCTATCTGGGTCAGTTGTTGTTGCCTCCCAAAGTCTAGAACAAAAAGTGGTTGAAGAAACCAGAAAGGGGGAAGAGACCAATTCTGAGTTGGTCGTCAAAGTTCTGCAAGGAACAGGGATAGCAATGAACCTGCCTCTACTAGATAATCTAAGAAAAGAAGATTTTGATATTGAGGCTCAAGATAATGTTGCTCAAGATGCTCAACTTGCAGCAAGGAGGAAAAGAGAAGGTGTCATGCTAGCAGAAGAATTCATGGCAAAGAATAGAAAAGAGCAGACCAAGGACCCTGATTATAAGCATTGGAGTGATGACTCCAAGGGTATCATTTTGAATGCATGGCTGCATCATGGTCAGATCTGCAAAGATATTGACAAAATATATCCTGCAGAAGAATGGATAAAGCACCTTGAGAGGAATTCCCAGAAGGAAAGGGTCTTCAAAGAGAATTTTGTAAGAAAGAACAATCCAAAGAGGATGTCTTCAAGATATATTCCCAAGTCATATCTGTATTTCAAAAGGCAAGTGAACAAGAGAAAAATAGCTGAGATGAAAGATGCTTCTCCAAAAGAAGAGCCTGATGAAGGAGGTGCAGAATGCTCAAGTGCAGCAAAGATAAGAAAAAGTTAAACTAATGTATTTAGTTTTTCATTTACATCAAATGTAAACTGAAAGATATATTAACATTTTGTCATTAATCAAATTGATAATTATGTTGAAATGATATCTTGTGTTGATAGGCCAACATTAGTCAAGCTTAATATTGTTCTATATTAATATACTGTGGTGCCTACATGTAGTTAATAATGTTATTGTTATGTTGCCATGACTATAATTCATAATTTGTCATGATATCTTCTATGATGCCTATATTCAGTTAACAATTATTTGTTATGTTATCATACTGTTATTTCATATATTTTCATGATAAGTTTTTATGGTTATGTATCTTAGCATTGGTGTATGTTTTGCCTTCTTCAAATAGAGGGAGATTGTTGAGAATATTGCCCTCAATGTTCCCTTGATTTGAAGAGGCATCACACTCAATGCTAAGTACATATTATATTTGATAAACCCTTTTTTACATCATGTATATGCATGGTTAGGTTATTCCAAATAATGGAAAAGTTTTGTGGTTTTACTGTCAAAACTGTTGAGATGACAACTTGGTCTCAGCTGAACCGCTGAGATGCAGCCAGAGCTGCTGAGAAGGAGTCTGTCTCAGCTGAGCTGCATTTAGACAGAATCTGCTGAGAAGACTAACTGTCTCAGCGGATCCGCTGAGATGAAGACATATTCAGGTGTTGAGACAGAAGACTGTCTCCGCCCAACCGCTGAGACAGACTCGTATTTGAATAATGCACTGGCGGGATCTGCTTTTGGCGCAAGTAGCTGGAAAGCAAGATAACTTTTTCTAATCTTGTCCATGATGTGCCAGGGCCCTCTACAGAGCCGTTGCAGATTGGAGGGAGTATAAAAGAAGATGTTAGGGCATTATAAAAAGGGTGGGAAATATTCTGAAAGCAAAACTACTGTGTTATTGACGGCTTCCACAGATATCTCTCAGCCTGCTTCCTGAAGCTACAAGCAAGCATCTGAGATAAGATAGTTCTTCCTGATTCAATCCTGAAGAGCAAATAGATCATTCTTTATCAACTGAAGAAGAAGATCAGATAGAAGCAAGGACTGAAGCTACTGCCATTCAGCCCTGCTTCAAGACAACACCTGTTGTGCATCAACAACAGAAGACCAGAGCTGAAGGTTAAATCTTGTATGTCCTCTATTGTATAAGCAAACACTATTATCTCTGTAAGAGCATTATTATTTTGAGTTTGTAGGGTTGTTGAGCCTGAGTGTGTAGGGCAGTTGAGCCTAAGTGTGTAGGGTTGTTGAGCATGAGTGTGTAGGGTTGTTGAGCATGAGTGTGTAGGGCAGTTGAGCTTGAGCTTGTAGAGCTGTACTCCCAGCTTGAGTGTAGGATCTCTGAGGAGATCTGAGGTAGGGCTTCTTGATAGGCCTGAGGTAGGAAATCAGGAGGATTTCTGAGGTGTAGGAGTTGGAGCACTCTGAGAGGTAGGGTTGTTGAGCCTGAGGTAGGGTTGTTGAGCCTGAGGTAGGGTTTTGAGCAAACATGAGAGATCCTGAGGGATCTGAGAGATCTTGAGGGATCTGAGTTGTAAGCTTTTGAAGCTGAGCGTTTGGAGGAGGTTGACCTGTCTAACACACTGTTAGAAAGGTGTAGAAGGAAAGTGGACTACTCATAGACACACTGTCTTGGGGAACCACTATAAATAGCTGTGTGTTTTCTGTTTTGTACATTTACATTATATAATCTCTAACAACAGCTGACAGTAACTAAGAAAAATCAAAGAAACATATTCACCCCCCCCCCCCTCCCCTCTCTAGGTGAATTAGACTACTACCTAATAAACTATCAGTCATTATGATAGTTATCTATGTTAGATGATTGTGAATATTATTTTTATGGCATGATGATGGTTTATCTGAATAGATGCACACTTGATGGTCATCTTGGTACATCATCTCTACTTCGTGTAGGTGGCATTTTGTAGACTACTTAGTGTGCCTTTTAAGGATATTGTTCCTTAGGGGACAACACACAAGCGGTCTAGCTTTGGACCTAGGATCCATTTTCACTGGTTATTATGGTGTATCAGATGGATGATGATAATAACAGTATAAGCAACTTTCTATATGAGGAGGTCTAGGACCGAGGTGTATTTAGTATCATAAAAGTGGAAAATGACTTTTCTATTATGATCATCAAGCCATGTCGTGTGAGGCATGTACGATTAGTTATACAACGATATTGATCGTGTCAATGTCGACATAATATGTTGGATTGAAATGTTTATGAATGTGTGGAGTTGTATATGTTGGAATGTAGTCTAGTTACTTCAATGTATAATTGTGCTATTTTCACACTATTATTATATAATGAGATCAATGTAGTTTTTTGTTAACCATGATGCACACACCACCATGAAGTTAACAGATGTTAGTTGGATATTTATAGAATTAAGATGATAATCCCTGAGTTAAATCAATTGGTGTCTTAGTGCTCGTCTAGTTGGAATACTTGATAGTCCTTTCTTATTATTGTAGTGATTATGTCACTTAAGCACGATATGCTATATTAGGGAAGATTATCCATGATAATAGGTGGTGTTGGTGCAAACCTACCTTCTCTTTAGGGTATGGGACATGGCGAGACTTAACAGTTAATTTAGTATTTGAGAACTACCATGTTAAGGTCTTGGTTAAATATCTAAGTTAAGAGTTGCCCGAATATGTTAGCCCGGTCTTAGGATAGAATTAGGGAACCAAGAGGTATCACAACCAAAACCTCTTCATTTGGTTAACTAGACCACACTTAGGGCTTGGACCTTCAGGAGGTTCTGAAGATGTGGATAAAGTCTAAGTGTAGGTGTGAGTGCTATAGTGGTGTGCTTGTACTTGAGTAGAGATATGGTTTTAATTGGTCTTATACCTGACTGAATATATTGTAGCTCATTACATCACTGGTTGATTAAGCTGTAAGTTGAGGTGCTACTATTCATTATACATGATAGTAAGTGTCTTTGTGGTTGTTGTGGTAGGTATGACGAATCTTTTGAATAGAACCCACTAATAGTGAGTTATGAGCTAAACTCTTAGGCTATAAGGGTGTGTAATCTTATAGGTTAACCTAGGTTAATTTCCTAGTGACAGCCCTCAGTAGACTATACCCTTTAGCTAGCTTTATTGAGAATCTTCGATGACAAAGTGGACGTTACTCAATCATAGTATTGACAAGTGTTGTACAATAAGAACTAGGTTTGTAGTGGGTCACATTCCTAAAAGCAGAGGTCACTGATCCACAGTTATCATCTTGGCACGACGACGAGACCCGGGAGGTTTGCTACCCACTTAACAATGGTCAGATCTATATCAACATAGAGGATGTGTATTGTAAAGAGCTTTATATTATAATAATAATATTATGCAGTTATATGAGCATACATTATATTGCATTGCACATGTGAATGTTTATCATATAAGTATGTATGGACATTCTTATATGATAAATTACTTTGCTCTTGCTTATATATATATATTATATATATACTATTCTAAAAAGAAATATGGTGGTCTGCGAATAGCATGAGATCAAAATTCCATCAAAATATATTGACCTTCGGATATATGGCTTCAAAATATAGGAGCCATCCGATCAAATGCAGCTAGAGTGCAAATAGCTTTGGATTTTCCAAAACCTCCACTCCCGAAATTCCCCTCGATATCAGCCCGCCAGCCTACTCCTCTCCTCCGCCATTTACCTTTCAGATCCCTTCGTATACACGCGCTGCTAGGTTTTTTTCCCTACTCTCTACGGCTCTCCATGATCTCACCGCTCTTCCTCTTTCGGTTAACCTCGCTCTTGATCTTCTCCACTTCCCGCAACTGAAGCCTTACTTCCATCACGCTGCCGACGACGCATCCATCTGCCGCTGACGAAGAAAGCTTTAGCCAAAGCAGAAGGCTTCCGCCGACGCAAAATGCTTCCGTCGATGCAGGAGGTTTCCGTTGAAGGGCCGCAACACTTCCTTACGAAGCCGACGGTTTCTTTCCCACCACAAAACCTTCTCCCACTCATCTCACCAATGGCGGAGGCTTCCCAGCTCTGCACGTTCTGCATTCAGAGGTAAATGATTACTACACTCACTCATAAATTTTGCACCCCCTCTGCATTTCGTTTCTTCCACCCGCATAAATCCCTAACTACTCCCTCTGGTAAGGCCTCCATCTTCTTCCTCCATTTATTTCTTCCGCCTCCTTCAAGCCACATCTCTCTGTTGCAACCTGGAATTGAGTTTTCTCTGTATTTTGAGGATGTGTATATAAAATAGGTCATGGCTAGCCTTTGTAGTCTCGGTGTATTGATGGTGTTTGATGAAATGCCATAGTAAGCAATTACCATGCACGTTATCTCAGATTACATTTTGGTGCTATAACATTATTGATTCGCCGCCCCACAATGAATGTCCATGGGTCACCTTCTAGATGCTCAAATTTATTGTAATTACTCATTTTTTCATATACCTGTTAAACCCACTTTAGTTTTGTAAATCAATGTCAAATGCCCGTCGCCCCCGCCGAATCCCCGCCGCCCCCGCCGAATGCCCGCCCACGCTGAATGCCCGCCGCCCATGTCGAATGCCCCCGCTACGGTGGTGTTGTGGACCCAATAGGAAAATACGCCAAAACAACATTCCACGCTCTACCTACTTTTGTGGAGAACACACGGGGGTGGTATCGATCAATGTATGTGCCACTGCACTCAAAATGGCACCCTGAACAGAGCCTTAATTCCGACATTGTTAAAAATGTTTTATCCAAATTATATGAATGATGTTTACTTTTTTTTTTCTTATTGTTTCAGGTCTAATTCCATCGAATGAATATTTCACAATAGGAACAACAATATTTTTTTGCAAACCTACAATGTTGAATTATCATGTTGGTGGCTGATTGCATGTATTTGCCCTTTTATATCTATTAAATATGTTTTGATTATGTTGATCAACCATATCCCTATCTTCATTTTGTGTTGTCATAATTAATGAAAGCCAGCATTATTTCTACTTGATATTAATTTATGACAAGTAATTAATCTTGTTAGGGTTTAAGATTTATCAAAAAATAAAGAAAAATGTTATTTCTACTTGATATCAAAAACGAATTGGTGCCCAAATATGTTTGAGAGCATTCGGGCGGAGCCCCATCCCAGACGTTGCTAAAATTTATTATCGAAAGAAACCAAGCCCTTGCAAGAAATTGTGGCAACTTAATTCTTTGAAACCATATCAACTATGTAGGTAGAGAGGAAAATTGTGTCTTTTATCAACACCACTGCGTACAACAAGTCGTTCAATAGTTTACTGTCTCTTTTAATATCACCATCAGTCGGGTATGTGGTTGTGCACGAAAAGCAACACATGATGGCTGGAGCCCTTTCATAGCCTCCAATTTTAAAGCAACATCCAATTTTAACTCCCTGCAAATGATTGCAGACTATTTTTCCCTCACTTTTAACTACATATGAATGATTGTGTTTTTAAGTTCATTTCAGAAATTTTAGTGATGGTTTATTTGTGTTTGGTTATTTTGAGTTTATGTTCATAAGCATTTGGGATGTGATTTTGGAAGCACAAAACTTAACTATTTTTTATTCATTTCCTATTTTCCCGCAGCATTTTAGTAGGACATAAAAAAATCAAGGGTTAACCTCATGGTCCTGTTCAAGGTCACTGCTCTAATTGCATATATTTGGAAAATTTTATGGTATTATTTGCATATGGTTATCATTCAGCTATCAGTCTTCTTGAAGATTGTTTATTTTTCATTGTAGTTGCGTATCATTCCTTCTTGATTTCATCATTTTAGTGTTGTCGGGCATAGCCCGCTCGCATGCGGTCGTACTCCTGAATAATTAAACGGGTCTAGGTATCTAAACTATATAAAATAATAAGCTATTTTCAAGGTTTTAAGTTTTGATAAATTTTGGGTATAAAAAGCTATTGTCAATGAGAGTAGATCAGAACACCTACATATGCTTTCAGGGCTGCACTTCTATGTATAGCAAGGTCTTTTCAGTGAGAGTAGATCAAAACATCCATGTATAGCAAGGTATTTCAAGTTTTTAAGTTTTGATAAACTTTATGCTAATTTTATTTCTATATATTTGCAGGATGTCACTTCTACATATTTAAGTATTCTCGATGTTTGCATATGTTGTGATATACATGATGAAGTTCAAGTTGAATTGGAGCTACACTAAGGAACTCGACAATATGCCTATATATAATCTGGTAAAGTCGTATGTTTGTTGATCAAGGTTTTTAGACACTTTATTGTTTGGCAGATATTTTTGTAAGAAATTATCCCAAATGCCACTTCACTCAACTAAGTGCACGGGTGGAACACATGCGCCCGAGAGCTTAGGTAGATATGAGTACTTTCATGCATACCAATTTGAGAGCAACCGGCAATTTAACCATGTTTTTTTCTCTAGACTTCAAACACAATATGATCATTCAATCATGTCATTACACAACTAATTTCGAAACCCACTTTTACATATTCATGCTACCCCCATGCCATATAATTGTACATTAATTTTTAGGTTGTCGAGCTGTCATTATTATCGCTAAAGCGTCCTTGTGCTATAGTGTGACCAAAGCAATGATTCATTAATCTTTCAAATTAGACCCAAAAGTTTATTGGTCACTATCAGAATTCCAAGGCCACATAATATTTCTATATGTTAGCTCTGAACCTGCAAAACACATTTGAATCCCTAATCACGGGTATGAATAGGAAATATCTCAAAAAAAAAGTTTGAAGAAGGTTATACAATCACGTCTCCTTTAGACATCCATTTATTTTCTCCCCTTAGTCGCCCATTGTGTCGCGGTCCCCCGCCGCATGTTGCCGCCCTCGCCGAATGTCTCCGCCCCCAACAAATGTCGCCGACCAATATCCCCGCCCACGACGAATGTCGCTGCCCTCGCCGAATGTCGCCTCCCTTGCTTAATTTCGCCGCCCCCGATCAAATGTCGTCACCTACGACAAATGTCGCCCCTACGACAAATGTCGCCCCCCACGACAAATGTCGCCTTGGATAGGGGCGGAGCCCCGTGCCTCACTCATATATATATATATATATAACTGGATCCTTATCATTAATTTGTATAAGCACTCTTATATGATATTCTACTTGTTTATAACACAAGAATCTTTATCGTATAATTCTGTGTAAACATTCTTATATGATAAGTTTTATATTGTTCTATTACTTACTGTAGCTCTTATTGTCCTTACTGTTATATGATATTATACTATCACTTGTGTTACATTGAGGGAGAAGGAGGGAACCTGACGCAGGACGAATCTATAGGCGGCGGAAAATCCGCGACATAACCCTACATGCTATGCAAATCCGACGGCGTGAATCCAAATTAGATAATAAATTTAAACATCACACGCGCAATTAATTCATGGCAAAACACAAATAATTTTATTAGGGCAAACAAGCTTAGGCTTTCCTCCGCGTGGAGGGCCAAAGCAAGAGCGCGCGGCGAATAAACCCTGCAAATCACAATAATAATCTAACAAACAACTACTATGCAAGATATTCAAAACAGGTACAAGATCCCATCCAATATAAATATGCTGAAAATAATAATCCAATACAAATAAGACTCACAAAGTAGTGGGCTGATCCGAGGCAATGAAGAATTCGGGTCCGGGTATGTAGATCGGCGACCGAAGGAGGAACCATAGGCGTGACGGATTGGTGATGGCTGTCCACGGTGGAAAATGAGGAGATCGGGCCGGAAATGGATAGATCCGGCCACTAGAGAGTAGATCCGGGTGGGGGATGGATAGATCCGGTGTATGATAGCGGATCCGGGAAGTGAAGTGGCGTATGGTGGAGGGAATAGCGGATCGGGAAGCGAGAATCCTAGATCTGGACTGATCTAGAGTTTTTTTGAGTAAAAGGAAGGTGGATCCACGAGGGGAGGGCTGGAGGTGTTCGGTTAGGGCTGGAGGTGGACGGTGGGGCTGCTGGAAGAGAGATAGTGGGGCTGGCGGGTGAAGGGAGGGGCTGTGGAGGCGGGGCTGGGCTTGGAAGAGGGTGGCGGCAGTGGGCTGTTGGTTGGAAGGGTGGCTGGAGGTGGCTGGACAGGGGACGGGCAGCAGGAGGAGGAGCGGCAGTGGGCTGTAGGCTAGGAGGAGGGGCGGCAGTTTGCTGGAGGAGTTGGGGAGGCCGGCGGTGGAACAGGGAGGGGGGGGGGGGGGAAGGGAAACCTTATAAATGAATAGGAAATTTCATTTTTGAATAGTACCCGTGAATGGAAAAAGGGAGTTCTGGACAGCCAACCGTGGCTGGTTTTGGTGGGGGTTTGAGGGTGGCGGAAAGGGGTTTTGGAGGGGGAGGAAGGAGGCAATGGATGGGTAGTACCTTGGGGAGAAGTTTGAGCACCTAGGAGTCGTCACCTAGGGTTCCACGACGTCGGCACCGCGGGTTGATCGCTGGAATCCGGGAATACTTTTCACCAAATTCTGCAATGTCTCAAATCAGCCCCCTAAGAGCCTATTTATAATTAAAACCAAAACTAGGGCATCCCAATCAACGACTATGATTGGCCGGATGGAAAACCCCTAAAATAAAACAATAATAAGTCCAAATACATAAACCAATATATCAAATTGATTCGCAACGCGAATCCGAACACATCTGCGGAGTCCGATCGTCGATCCGGGCACGCCATATATGGTAAGTCGCCAAATCAGCGCCGAATGGGCCCAAAACTCGTCCTCGTCTCTGCTCCGCATCAATCTCCCCGGCTTGAAAGAATTCATCTCCCGATGAATTGGGATCGGAATTCTCTCGATGAATGCCAGGTACAACTCGAAGAGGTCCGCCAGAGGTCGTCCAAGTGTCGTCGCTGAAAAGTGGCCTCATCGATCGACTCTCCCCGACTGAAAAGCTGTCATCTCCGGTAAATGGAGACAACCGTACTGAAGTCGAAGTCCAGGGGTGAATCGATCACGCTCTGCTGCAAGTACCCAGGTGTCACCAACGTATGTAGTAGGAATGCACTGGTGGAATCTGGTCTCCATGAAGCTCTCAACGCTCAACTCACGAGTGGTGGATCCCGGTGCGATCAGTGGCGCCGTAGGTAGAACCAAAGAAGACGAGTCCCCAGGTGGGTGGGTGTCAGAAGTGGGTGAGTAGTGGTGGCCATCAGACGTGGGTGGGCTATGAGGGTGGTAAGGCAACGGGAGTGGAGGTGTGGGCGGATGGAAGTCCCCACTGCTTGGGTTCACATACTCGCGAGGCTCGTAGTACGGCATCATATCTTCAACACTAAATATCAGGTGGATACCCATACTTGCAGGGATATCAAGATCGTAGATGCTTGCTTCGATCCGTCTCATGATTATATAGGGATCCATTTGCTTAACGCTCAAGCTTTTAGCAAGCCTCGCACGGAGCCTCACAACGCAGATTCTCACCATCACCTGCTCGCCTTCATGAAGTACCTGCACTTGCCAGTGAACATCCGCATGTGATTTACAAGATTTATTACCAACATGGATTATTCGTCGGACCGACTCATGACACACATGCAAACGATGAACAGACAACACAACAGACGCATACAAATGATGACGAAACGACTCAACAGACTTATGCAAATGATGAAGAAACGACTCAACATACTCATGCAAATGAAACATGACCGACACTACATACTCGTTATGGGAAAGGCTAATAACTACTTGAAAATCTACCAAAGGAGGTGGTCTATCAGGAGGCTCTCTCGGAGGAGTGTAGAAAAACTCATCTCGTGTGTGACGAGTGCTCAGTTTATCGTGAGAGACAACTATACTCAAATACGAGCTCATAAAGGTCCAAGTGTCTCTCAGGGAACGTGACGCGTCAGGGGGTTCACCAGGAGGTATGTAAGAAAAGTCATCGCGAATGCGACGACCGCCTAAGTGAAAATCATGTGCACCGACCAGAAGACGTGGCTCTATAGTGTAGTGAGTGTCCCCGAAAATAAAGAGCTCGTCTGGTGGGTCAGCAGGTAGTGCATCCCAAAACTCAGCGAGAGTGCGATGTGTCAGCAAGTGGTGCCCTAAATATTGGATGTTCCTCATAATATCCATCCTCTGGGGCAAGGTCAGGGACGATAATGGAAGAAACACCACTAACTCGAAACTCGTAAACAAACGGCTCACCTGAATCGCATCCTCACCAGGATGTGGTGGCTCAACAAGGGGGTCGTCATAGTATTCGTCACTAGGGTCATGGTCCTCCAGATGAGTACCATCGTCAGGGGTAGTGTCCCCGTGAATGGATGAAATAGCCACTTCGAGATCAACACCAGGCTCTGGTCTCTCGGTCGTGATGTGACTCAAGGTAACGACAATGAGAGAGCGACATAGATCTACGCTCAAGAATGGGTATGTGGGTGCGGTGTCAAGATGTGAGTCCAGGGTAGGGGTGCTAATCAACCCATGACATGTCAGAGGTGGTGGTGTGGGTAAGGGGCACGACACCATAGGCTCAAGAGGTCGCTCAGGCTCACTCTCAGTCGAGGTCACGAGAGACGGGTCAAAAACAAGGGATAGGTCACTCACTGGGCTAAGCACCTCACTAGGGTGAGAGCAATCCGTATTAGGTATCACTTCTGCCATTTCTGACGGAACAATGGTAGACAGAGTGGTGTCCTCGGTGTGGGAGGAGCTCGTACTGCGGAGGTCAGAGTGAGGATCCAACCGACCAGCTCTTGTGGATCTCAAAGACTGTTCGTAACGAAAGGCAAGCTGATACGTCTGCTCGAGGGACTACGAGCTATGATAAACCACCTCAGTACGAATGTCTGGTCGAAGACCAGACCGAAATCTGCAAGAGGTCATGGCTGGGTCCTCTCGGATATCGCTCCTCACAACTAACTCATCAAAGCGATCCCTGTACTCAGCGACGAACATGGATCCTTGCTGAAGGGAAAATAATTGGTCGAGCAAGCGACTCCGATACGACGAAGGCAGATACCACTGACACAATGTACGCTTCATGTCCATCCAACTAATGACGCGATGCAGACGGTCTCACTCGCGTGTCCTTTCAACGCTAGCCCAATATGCCCTCGCTTGATCTAAAAGTCTATGTTTCGCAAACTTGACGCGACGCTCACCGAATACCTCAAAATGGTCAAGATAATACTCCATATCCACGAGCCAATAACTGAAAGACTCGGGACTCGATAAGCCGTCAAAGGAAGGTGCAGCAGTACGAAACTGACTCTCAAGATCTCTCTCGGAACGATGATCCTCATAATAATCATTCCTAAGGTAACCGAGTCGTGTCGAAGGATCAACACGATCCGCTCGCGTGTACGGATAAGAACGACGACAACCATCATACTGATCGTCTCTAGTGTAGTGGTCTCGTGTCGGTGGGTCAACACGATCTCTAAAAGTGGTGTGCTGCGATCGAGAATAATCATCGTAGTAACGTGAAGATCTCCCTGATGGGGCTTTGTGAGAGCGGGTGCTAGTGGACTCGAGACCTCTAAGGTGAGGGGAGGCATAATTTTGACACCTAGACATAATAAAAAAATATCCTATAGACTCTACGACTGCGTATCGAAAAGTGTGCGCAACCTGCCTCTGATATCAATTGACGCAGGACGAATCTATAGGCGGCGGAAAATCCGCGACATAACCCTACATGCTATGCAAATCCGACGGCGTGAATCCAAATTAGATAATAAATTTAAACATCCCACGCGCAATTAATTCATGGCAAATCACAAATAATTTTATTAGGGCAAACAAGCTTAGGCTTTCCTCCGCGTGGAGGGCCAAAGCAAGAGCGCGCGGCGAATAAACCCTGCAAATCACAATAATAATCTAACAAACAACTACTATGCAAGATATTCAAAACAGGTACAAGATCCCATCCAATATAAATATGCTGAAAATAATAATCCAATACAAATAAGACTCACAAAGTAGTGGGCTGATCCGAGGCAATGAAGAATTCGGGTCCGGGTATGTAGATCGGCGACCGAAGGAGGAACCGGAGGCGTGACGGATTGGTGATGGCTGTCCACGGTGGAAAATGAGGAGATCGGGCCGGAAATGGATAGATCCGGCCACTAGAGAGTAGATCCGGGTGGGGGATGGATAGATCCGGTGTATGATAGCGGATCCGGGAAGTGAAGTGGCGTATGGTGGAGGGAATAG
Organism: Dactylorhiza incarnata; assembly: GCA_033032865.1. Lineage (NCBI taxonomy): Eukaryota > Viridiplantae > Streptophyta > Magnoliopsida > Asparagales > Orchidaceae > Dactylorhiza > Dactylorhiza incarnata. Next base: position 3,572,829 of record JAWHQI010000218.1, on the reverse strand, counting down.
CGGATCGGGAAGCGAGAATCCTAGATCTGGACTGATCTAGAGTTTTTTTGAGTAAAAGGAAGGTGGATCCACGAGGGGAGGGCTGGAGGTGTTCGGTTAGGGCTGGAGGTGGACGGTGGGGCTGCTGGAAGGGAGATAGGGGGGCTGGCGGGTGAAGGGAGGGGCTGTGGAGGCGGGGCTGGGCTTGGAAGAGGGTGGCGGCAGTGGGCTGTTGGTTGGAAGGGTGGCTGGAGGTGGCTGGATAGGGGACGGGCAGCAGGAGGAGGAGCGGCAGTGGGCTGTAGGCTAGGAGGAGGGGCGGCAGTTTGCTGGAGGAGTTGGGGAGGCCGGCGGTGGAACAGGGAGGGGGGGGGGGGGGGGAGGGAAACCTTATAAATGAATAGGAAATTTCATTTTTGAATAGTATCCGTGAATGGAAAAAGGGAGTTCTGGACAGCCTTCTGGACAGCCAACCGTGGCTGGTTTTGGTGGGGGTTTGAGGGTGGCGGAAAGGGGTTTTGGAGGGGGAGGAAGGAGGCAATGGATGGGTAGTACCTTGGGGAGAAGTTTGAGCACCTAGGAGTCGTCACCTAGGGTTCCACAGCGTCGGCACCGCGGGTTGATCGCTGGAATCCGGGAATACTTTTCACCAAATTCTGCAATGTCTCAAATCAGCCCCCTAAGAGCCTATTTATAATTAAAACCAAAACTAGGGCATCCCAATCAACGGCTATGATTGGCCGGATGGAAAACCCCTAAAATAAAACAATAATAAGTCCAAATACATAAACCAATATATCAAATTGATTCGCAACGCGAATCCGAACACATCTGCGGAGTCCGATCGTCGATCCGGGCACGCCATATATGGTAAGTCGCCAAATCAGCCCCGAATGGGCCCAAAACTCGTCCTCGTCTCTGCTCCGCATCAGAACCACTTAGTCTTTGACTAATGTTATAGTTGTCACTACCCCGGGAGCAACAGTTGTAGCAGCACTATCAACAAGATAGCAGTGATACAATGACGACAAATATGATGGTACCTGCGGTGTCTACTTCTACTACCACATTAGAGTATATGCAAGAGCTTGATAGTTTGTGATATACTTAGTATTTGTACACTTATTGTAGGGCATGTCTTTAGCCCAGTCTTTTGTTGCTGTACATACACTATTGGAACAATCTTTAGTATATTTTATGTGAAATGTGTTGTGGCTATTGATGATTCCTGTGTATCTTACTTCCGCTATATAAATGGTTATGTTATGTGGCGATGATTGCCTTACAGGGTAAGCGCCATGAGGTAGAGTTTGGCTTATGTACTAGCACTATCGCAGGGCGGTTACTTGGGCATAGGATTCTCTTAGTCGTGTCTAGTATCTGCAAGGAAGGTCTTATAATTTATCTCTCTGTGATGGACATGTTTTAATGTGGCTCTCTCTTTGTACCATTTTATATTACTTTATCTTTTGAGGTTTTAATTTGTGGAGACTAGTCGGACTCATGTTGTAAGGCTATATTAAGAAGGGTTGTTAAAACGACTTATAAATATGTTGAGAGGCTCAATGATTGTATGTCACGTGTCATCTATACCATGCTTAGCTCCTAAGTCAAATATGGTATTACATGGTATCTCTATAATTACATGATAAAACTGAAACCCTTCAAATTACATCAGAATTTTAGAGATAACCTATCTATTAACTGCCACATATCCTAAGTAATATAGTTTTGTGATAAAAATAATCTGGCTCCTTGGATCTATTTTTATAGAATTGAAATCATTCATCAACTTATTCATGATCCCTCTCTAAGTTTACCTTTAAGAGAACCGAAAGCACATGTTCTAAAGTCTGATTTATTGTATGATGCAAAAAAACTCACAAAATTTTAAATAACCAATGTATTACTATATTTTGAGAGTATTTCATCCAACTCTGTCTATATGTCATGTAATGACTCATTTTCTTCCTTAACCGTACATGATTCCTTTTGTATGACACTCTAAATGTAATTGTTTACAAAGCTTATGAATCATAAGGGATGTTGTGGGTCGCTTAGGGCTCCTAGTAGACCGGTTTACTTGAACCATCTTAGCTCGGGAGCGAACCAAGCTCACAAACAGTCAATTTGAGATTCGTTGATTACACTTGGACGTTTTAACGTGGAAAAACCCGGAAAGGGTAAAAAAACCACGCGGCCGGGGCTGTGCCGACCAAACTCCCACTATCTTCAGGGGGATTACAATTATAGACTTAGAAGTCGAGCGCGACAGGCCGCTGCTCGTTACAATATTAGAGAGAGAGAGAGAGAGAATGTTCCGAGGGTGACAGACCACCTCTCGGAAAAACTAAGTCTTTTCCTTCTGAGAACGGTAGAGAACGAAAGTGAGAACACCTTGTCTGCTTTCGCGAAGACGAAAGTGAGAACGCTGTGTCCGCTTTCGTGGGAACGAAAGTGAGACTACTGTGTCCGCTTTCCTGAGAACGAAAGTAAGACTGCTGTGTCCGCTTTCCTGAGAACGAAAGTGAGACTGCTGTGTCCGCTTTCCTGAGAACGAAAGTGAGACTGCTGTGTCCGCTTTCCTGAGAACGAAAGTGAGACTGCTGTGTCCGCTTTCCTGAGAACGAAAGTGAGACTGTTGTGTCCGCTTTCCTGAGAACGAAAGTGAGACTGTTGTGTCCGCTTTCCTGAGAACGAAAGTGAGACTGCCGAGTCGCCTTTCGGGACGAAGGAGAACTTCAAGTTCAAGAAGGAGATCTTCAAGCGCCGAAGGAGAAATCCGTGAAAATCTTCAAGGAACTCTCTCTGGTCATGAAGGCGGGGATCCTCTCAAATGAAGCCTGAGAGGTCCTTTTATAGCTTTGGCCGGGGGTAGCCCGGTAATTTTGCCGTTGTAACCACCATAACCACCTGGGAGGACGAATCATATTTTCCGGTTCAGAGCCCACGGATCACCATTTTTCGTAAATGACCATGCTGCCCTTCGAGGAAAGACGACAAGCTGTTCCTGAAAAGTGAGAAACTGAAAAGACAAAAAATGAGCGAGCCGAGTCGGAAAAATGAGCGAGGCGGAAAAGTGAGCGAGTCGAGTCGGAAAAGTGAGCGAGCCGAGTCGGAAAAGTGAGCGAGGCGGAAAAGTGAGCGAGCCGAGTCGGAAAAGTGAGAGTGCTCTGAGCGCGCTCAGAAGCGTTCTGAGCGCGCAACGAACATCGAAACGCTTTGGTCACATTGCGAGGCGTTCTGAGCGAACGGTGGAACGGAGAGTCGAGCCCCCTAAGGAGAAAGCGAACTCCGACCACACCCGACGAGGGGATGCGGTTTCGGCCGCATCCCCCGCGGAAGGAGACTCGGCCGCATCCCCATAGGGGGTGCGGTTTGGCCGCACCCCCCATGGGGGGGGGGGGTGCGGTTTGGCCGCACCCCTCATGGGGGGGGGGGTGCGGTTTGGCCGCACCCCCCCACCCCCCCTCATGGGGGGGGGGGTGCGGTTGGGCTGCACCCCCCATGGGGGGGTGCGGTTTGGCCGCACCCCCTATGGGAGGGGGGGGGGGGGGGGGGGGGGCTGGGATGCACCCCCCATGGGGGGTGCGGCTTGGCTGAACTGGCCGCACCCCACGTGAGTGGGGGCGGGCTATCCGCACCCCACTTGGTGAGGTGCGGACGCACCTCGGTAGCGGGGCGCGGCTCCGTGCCCTCCCGGCACCGTTTACGGTGTGACGCGCTTGCGCGACGGATCCTCCACTTCCGCGATCATGGGCTTGACTGCTGGCCCCACCTCTCTTTAGCGGGGTTTTCTCTATACGCACCCCAAGGCCTTTATGGATATGTAACATAAGCCCCCCAAACCTTCGGAGTCTGAATCTCTGTGCGAGGAGTTCAGAGGTTTTGATTTTTCCGTGGCGGCTTCATCCACTGCTCTATTCACGACGCCTTGGGTAGGAATTGCTGTCGAAGGGTGAGTGTGTGGTTGACTTTGTTTCTTTGTTCTGGTTAGGCGTTTCTCGCTCTGCGCTGAGTTGTGATAGCCCCCTGATGGTCCTGCTGCCCTGGTTGCTGACAAAGTGTTGATTGAGGGAAGACGCTTTAAGTTGGCTGGTGAAGGGCGTTGGTTCTCTGAGATTGTTGCTGGCTTGCTGCCTAGCATTGATATCCGAATAGGTTGAGTGCTTTCTGCAAAATAACAGATGAACTTGGGCGGTTCTGAGCCCGCGACTTTTATAGAAAATGAGCTTGCGCGAGTCTGTGCTTGCGACTTTTTTGCACGAGTCTGCGCTCACGGCTTTTTTGCACGAGTCTGTGCTCGCGGCTTGGCCGGTGAATAACAGGTTTATTCAAACCGAGGGTGAATGCAAGGGGGGCAGGCCCCTACGACACCAGGACTCGACGGCGGAGGAGAAGGGAGAACCTTCAATCGACGGCGGTGCAAAGTCCCCAGGGCATGCCCCGAAGTGGCCGGTGAATAGCGGGTGTATTCAAACCGGGGGCGAACGTAAGGGGGGCAGGCCCCTACGACGCCGGGACTTGACGGCGGAGGAGGAGGGCGAACCTTCAATCGACGACGGTGCAAAGTCCCCGGGGCAGGGCCCCGAAGTAAAAAAATTTCTTTATTTAATATAGGTGGCAAAGTATATGCATATTTTCATAGTAAGAAGTTGTTTTACACATAGTTTTTTTCAATATAGGATGGGTTCGCACGAGTCTGAGCTCGCGGCTTAGTACAAAACATAAGATAAGTGCACGAGTCCGAGCTCGCGGCTTTTACATAGTAGAGAATTGGTTTGTGCGAGTCTGTGTTCGCGGCTTTTACACAGTAGAAAATCAGTTTGCACGAGTCTGTGCTCGCGGTGTGCTGATGCGAGGTTACCAAGCAGCGCTTAGGCAATGTGCCCAAGTAGCGCCGAGGCAATGCGCCCAAGCAGCGCCGAGGCAATGCGCCCAAGCAGCGCCGAGGCAATGCGCCCAAGCAGCGCCGAGGCAATGCGCCCAAGCAGCGCCGAGGCAATGCGCCCAAGCAGCGCCGAGGCAATGCGCCCAAGCAGCGCCGAGGCAATGCGCCCAAGCAGCGCCGCGGCAATGCGCCCAAGCAGCGCCGCGGCAATGCGCCCAAGCAGCGCCGCGGCAATGCGCCCAAGCAGCGCCGCGGCAAGGCGCCCAAGCAGCGCCGAGGCAAGGGGCCCAAGCAGCGCCGAGGCAATGCGCCCAAGCAGCGCCGAGGCAATGGGCCCAAGCAGCGCCGAGGCAATGCGCCCAAGCAGCGCCGAGGCAAGGTGGTCTTTTGGGCAGACCTAGTTGAAATTGTTGTACTTGACGCTTATCCTCCACTCGCGAGAGGCCTCTTCTCTTCACCATGTTGGCGAATTTGTTGCTATGTGTTAGTATCGAAGATCGTGGGCTTAACTTTCGCAGCTTTGTTTTAGAAAATTCGCGTTGCTGATAGAGCCAGAGAATAGCTGTGGTAATTTTAAAGACACAATGGATACATGTGCACAAGTGCAATCTTGTGGCTTACTGTTTTAAAAGCAAATGACTATAAGAAATAGAAATTGATGATAGATGAGACGCGGGCTGTGCGCGCTCTACTAGCTAGGGGAAAGTTCCTCTGCCCAGTACCGCTCGCCTATCCGTGTCGGGGTATGACGTTGTCCTCTACTGGATTGTCAGTCTGCGGTCCGTGCTGGTTCGGGACCTGGTTTAGTAAAAACCTTCCGAGGATGCCTTGTTGGACAAGACGCTCAATTTCCTCCTTCAACCGCTTGCAGCTTTCAGTGATGTGTCCATGCCCGCGATGGAAGTCGCAATATTGCGACTGGTTTCTTCCGCTCGACGTAAGAGGTTCGGGCCTGCGGAGCGCGTTGCTATCCCGGATGGCGAGAAGAACGTTAGTCCTGGTAGTGTTCAAGGGAGTGTAGTCCTGATGCTGGCGAGATCTTCGGTCTCGGCTGGGGCTGTCATGATGCTTGCTGTTCTTGTTGGGAATTGTCTGCGGCGACGACTCCTCTTTCTTCCTCTTCGAGCTCCCCTCGAACTGCCGGCGGTGTGCTTCGATTGCTTCGTCGGCGGCTATCTGAGCTTCAACCCGATGAACGAGGTCAGGGTAACTCGGTACGGTTTCTCTCATTAGGGCTGAGTAGAAACCACTTGGGCGGAGGCCTCCGAGGAAAACTCCTCGCAGGAGTTCGGGGTCGACTCCCGGAATCTGTCGAGCCTCAGAGGTGAAGCGTCGGAAAAAGTCCTTCAAAGTTTCTCCGTCGTTCTGGCGGATTCCCGAGAGATGGGAGGGATCTCGGACAATCCTACGATTGGCTATGAACTGGTCCACGAACTGCTGCGCCATTTCTGCAAAGTTGTTGATGGCCCCATCTCGCGGGGAGTGGAACCAAGTGCGTGCTTGTCCCTTCAAGGTTGCTGGGAACACTTGACAAAGGAGTTGATCGGGAGCACTGTAAATCCTCATGATGGTGGAGAAGTGATAGACATGTTCCAGGGGGTCGTCCGTTCCATCGAACGTTTCGATGTGGGGAAGCTTGAAGCCGTTCGGAATTGGATGAGCCAATACTTGAGGTGATAGGGGGGAGCCGCGGTGTGCGGGACGACGGGCGAGAGTTGCGCGTCGTCCCGCTTGGGCGTACTCTTCTTCTATCATGTCGCGTATTTCCTCTCGCGTGGTTCTTTCCACTGCTCGGACGTGAGCAGCTCTTCCTTGGCGGGGGTGATTGGGGTCAGCCTCCGATCCTTTGACCGGCGGAGCAGGATGTGCAGAGCTTGCAGCATCGGAGAAATCTCCAGAGACTTCATCTTCCCGAACGGCTCCCTCGACCGGAGCATAGTTCGGAACTGGGGGCGGCGGAGCGTTTGATGCTGGAGGCTGAATGGGAACTTGAGGTGCTCCTAGGTTTCTCACGAGAGTCAGCATCTCGGCTTGTTGCTCTTCCATTTGCCGAATGCGACCTTCCAGAACCGTCGCAGGCGTAAGCACTACCTCTTCTGCGAGAGGCGCGTTGATAAGCGAGTGGGAGGGAGCTGGGTCGATGCGTCCTTCCGGCATTGATCCTTCAGTAGTGCGAGTACTCTTCCTTGCCATTGTAGTTGGCCTTCAAAGAGTTTTGGGAATGTTCCCACAGACGGCGCCAAACTGTTGCGGGTCGCTTAGGGCTCCTGGTAGACCGGTTTACTTGAACCACCTTAGCTCGGGAGCGAACCAAGCGCACAAACAGTCAATTTGAGATTCGTTGATTACACTTGGACGTTTTAACGTGGAAAAACCCGGAAAGGGTAAAAAACCACGCGGTCGGGGCTGTGCCGACCAAAATCCCACTATCTTCAGGGGGATTACAATTATAGACTTAGAAGTCGAGCGCGACAGTCCGCTGCTCATTACAATATTAGAGAGAGAGAGAGAGAGAGAGAGAGAGAACGTTCCGAGGGTGACAGGCCACCTCTCGGAAAAACTAAGTCTTTTCCTTCTGAGAACGGTAGAGAATGAAAGTGAGAACACCTTGTCCGCTTTCGCGAAGACGAAAGTGAGAACGTTGTGTCCGCTTTCGTAGGAACGAAAGTGAGACTGCTGTGTCCGCTTTCCTGAGAACGAAAGTGAGACTGCTGTGTCCGCTTTCCTGAGAACGAAAGTGAGACTGCTGTGTCCGCTTTCCTGAGAACGAAAGTGAGACTGCTCTGTCCGCTTTCCTGAGAACGAAAGTGAGACTGCTGTGTCCGCTTTCCTGAGAACGAAAGTGAGACTGCTGTGTCCGCTTTCCTGAGAACGAAAGTGAGACTGCAGTGTCCGCTTTCCTGAGAACGAAAGTGAGACTGCCGAGTCGCCTTTCGGGACGAAGGAGAACTTCAAGTCCACGAAGGAGATCTTCAAGCGCCGAAGGAGAAATCCTTGGAAATCTTCAAGGAACTCTCTCTGGTCATGAAGGCGGGGATCCTCTCAAATGAAGTCTGGGGGGTCCTTTTATAGCTTTGGCCGGGGGTAGCCCGGTAATTTTGCCGTTGTAACCACCATAACCACCTGGGAGGACGAATCATATTTTTCGGTTCAGAGCCCACGGATCACCATTTTTCGTAAATGAACATGCTACCCTTCGAGGAAAGACGACAAGCTGTTCCTGAAAAGTGAGAAACTGAAAAGACAAAAAGTGAGCGAGCCGAGTCGGAAAAGTGAGCGACCCAAGTCGGAAAAGTGAGCGAGACGGAAAAGTGAGCGAGCCGAGTCGGAAAAGTGAGAGTGCTCTGAGCGCGCTCAGAAGCGTTCTGAGCGCGCAACGAACATCGAAACTCTTTGGTCACATTGCGAGGCATTCTGAGCGAACGGTGGAACGGAGAGTCGCGCCCCCTAAGGAAAAAGCGACTCCGACCACACCCGGCGAGGGGATGCGGTTTCGGCCGTATCCCCCGCGGAAGGAGACTCGGCCGCATCCCCCATGGGGGGTGCGGTTGGGGGGGGGGGGGGTGCGGTTGGGCCGCACCCCCCATGGGGGGGGGGGGGGGGGGGGCGGCCCGGCCGACCTGGTCGCACCCCACGTGAGTGGGGGCGGGCTATCCGCACCCCACTTGGTGGGGTGCGGACGCACCTCGGTAGCGGGGCGCGGCTCCGTGCCCTCCCGGCGCCGTTTACGGTGTGACGCGCTTGCGCGACTGATCCCCCACTTCCGCGATCATGGGCTTGACTGCTGGCCCCACCTCTCTTTAGCGGGGTTTTCTCTATACGCACCCCAAGGCCTTTATGGATATGTAACAAGGGAAAAACAGACGAGTTAGCGATATCAACTCGTGCCCGCAAGATAAACTGATAGCCCATCTTATTTTGTGAGTGCGTGCTATAAAATTACGTTTCTCAGCCTTCTCCAATTCTTCCTCCTTTTTTATTACTTCCAAGACAGCTATTGAAATTGCCCTTAGCAATTCACTGTACAACTAGCCTCTGTAGAATGTATTATCTTGAATAGAATTTTGGGTTTTTTAATTTATAACCTTTTTGAGGATCTTTTTGGTGTGCACATAACATACATAATATTCCTTTAGCATCCATCATTAATATTCAGCATGTTATGATTAGAACCATCTAAACAGCTAATTAGAGCCTTGATGCCCAAGCAGTACTGTGAGGCGGTGAGCTCGGAGACGTGGAAGCTTTATAGCCACGAATCCCATCCCATCTTAATTTTTAAAAAACATTAAATACGTGATCGGTTTCAGATTGCAGACAGACTAGTCCTCCAAATGGGGCTAATGCTGGGCAAAATCTCCGTCGAGACCACGAAATTCCAAATCATCCATTCCGCGCCAGACTATGAGATCCGCACCTACGCCCCCTTCGTCGTCGCCGAGGTTACCTACGACCCCGACCAACTCGGAGGCCCCGATGGAGGCTTTAGGATCCTTGCCAGCTACATCGGCGTCGTCGGCGAGCCCCAGAACTCGCGACCCGAGAAGATCCCCATGACAGCCCCGGTCATCACAAAAATCCCGCGTGAGAAGATCGCAATGACAGCGCCGGTCATCACGAGAGGTGGAAGAGGATCAGAAGCGACGGTGACGATGCAGTTCGTGCTGCCGGAAAAGTACGCGAGGGCTGAGGATGCTCCGCAGCCGACGGACGAGAGGGTCAGAATACGGGAGGAGGGGGAGAGGAAATACGGAGTTGTGAAGTTCAGCGGCGTGGCAACAGAAGCGGTGGCGGCGGAGAAGGCAGAGGGGCTGAGGAGGAGCTTGGAGAGGGACGGATATAGTGTGATGGGGGATTATGTTCTTGCCAGGTATAATCCGCCATGGACTCTGCCTCCTCTTAGAACCAATGAAGTCATGCTTTCCATCGAATAATTTGAAAACCAAATGCTATGCTATGTTACTGATGTCACGGAGTTACACGACGCCGAGCCATCATGGCGAGTCTACACACGCCGAGCGCATGTACCGGACGGAACCACCCAGCTCGCTTAGCAGATTGCGGCTTAGACCGCCATCATAGCGTTTATTTATGTTTGGTTATTTCCCTTTTATTTACTTCCTCTTTTGTTTATTGCCTCTTTTATTTTATTTTATGTTTCATTTGTTGCCTTTTATGTTTCGCCCTCCCCTACTATAAAGGGGAGCCCCTTTAATTTTAATACTGTTTTCCCCTCTCAGCTTCTCTTAACCGTAACTCTATCTCTCTCTCTCCACCTTTTTCCCTCTCCCTCTCTTTCCCTCCTGCCGTAACCGACCGCCCCCTTCCCGACTCCAACGCCGAGTACGTACCAACTGATCCGAACCTGCCGCTTCCGCCCGCCGAAGACCGCCGGAGTTCCCTGCCGCTCCAGCCCCTCCGTCACGCGCTAAACCGCGCCGTTACCACGCGTTGTCCACTGCGCCTCCCGAGCGTGCGTCCGCACGCATCTCCCGCCGCACCATCGTGCGCTACTTCCGCCTATTACCGCACCCGGTTACCAGCGCGGCCATCAGCCTCTCCCTGGCCACCACCGCCCCGCTCTACTTCCTCATCCTATGGCCCCCCACAACTCGTCGGCAGTCCGACGCGTTCGGCGCCGATAGCCCAGACGACGACGTCCAGCGTCGGCTCGACGCCCAGGAGGCCCTCATGACCTCCATGCACGCTTCCCTCGTCGCCCTGCATGCCAAGATCGACGCCCTCCAAATCGTCACCGCCACCTCTGCCTCCGGCTCTGCGGGCCCGACCACCGGCGCATCCATCCTCGGCGCGGCCCCCCTCTAGCACACCGGGGAGATCGTGGCGCTGTTACCGCCGGACCGTCCAACCCTACCTCTGGATCATCCCACCTTCACCGGTGTGGATCCAATGGGGTAGATTGCCAAGGCCGAGTAGTGCCTCGACCTACATCGTACCCCCGAGAGGGACAAGGTCGCTACCGCGGTCGTCGGCCTCGACGGATTCGCCCTTCATTGGGCCCGGTGGCTCCGACGGTCCAATCCGACGATCTCTTGGCCGGAACTCAAACAGGAGATGATCAACCGCTATGACAGTCGCTATTCCGGCTCCGCCATCGAACGACTTTGTGGGATACGCCAAACCGGCACCTTGGACGATTACATCGACGAGTTCGTGGCCCTCGTAACCCACGTTCCGGGCCTTCCTCCAAAACATTATCTCGCCTCTTCATGCAGGGCCTCAAGCCACACATCCGGTCCCAACTCCGAACCCATCATCCCCGGACGGTTTTGGAGACCCTCGACATGGGCTGCTTCGTGGAGGCGGATCTGTCTCCACGACCGCCGCCGGTTGCCGGCGGATTTTCCATTGGGGGTCGGCCATGACGGCCGGCTACTCAGGGCACGTCGATCCTTCGACCCCCTCCCGGCGACTGTCCCGGCCGTCCAGGCCCACCGCAGCGCCTCTCCAATCCCGCCGCTCTTCAATATAACAGTATTTTTCAGCGGAGAAGAAAGAGAACCAGATTCAAGAGTTCTCTAAAGAATCAGTCATCTCCATTGACTGAGAAGTCGTCGTTCAACATCAGGCAAAAGAAGAAGAGGCTGAAGAAGATCCAGAGCTGAAACTCAAAATCAAGAAGCATCTTCTTCATCCTTAAGAAGCCGATCTTCATCAATGCTAAGTTGCCAGATTTCATCTGGCTGAAGAAACAGTTTATTTTATTGCTGTATTTTCTTGTAAGGCTTGCGGGCCAATTTGTCTAGCTTGAGGGCCTGAGTGTCGAGCTTGCGGGCTCGGGGGCAGTAGGGGCTTGAGGGCCTAGGCTGTTGGGACTTGCGGGTCCAAGTTGTAGGGCTTGAGGGCCTGAGTGGCGAGCTTGCGGGCTCGGGGGCAGTAGGGGCTTGAGGGCCTAGGCTGTTGGGACTTGCGGGTTCGTGGTGTAAGGCTTGAGGGCCTGAAGTTTTTGGCGGTGTTTGTCGTGCCTAGCACACTGCTGGGTAGGAGCAGAGGGAGAGAGGACTACTTAAGACATCCGGTCTTGAGGAACCTCTATAGATCATTGTGTGCTCTCTGTGGATTGTTCTTTATTTCTTAGATCTATTAACCAAAAAGTAAGAAAAACCTAAAGGGGGTTATTATAAACAGAAGAACCTATTCACCCCCCCTCTAGGTGATTAAGTAGACACCCCAATAAACAACACCTCCGCTATAGTCTTGATTCTTTGGTTGTCTGTTAGCTTGAAATTGTGAATTCAAATTACTTATACATACCTTAGGTAATTTGGATTTTTGTTGGAGATGAGAGGCAAATGGATCGGTGAAGACGATTGGTTGCAACGACGCATCCTCTACATGAAAATTGTTAGTATCAAAAGAATAAAAAATTAGCGAGTCAAAAAAAATTTCGCAAGGAGGAGGCGCTTGCGAAAACACATGATTAAGCACCGGTTGTTCATTTTCAAAAATAAAATTCGTATCCAAAAATTTATTTGAAATACCAAGTGGACTAAATTCATGGGACACAATATTTTCATGAATTTCACATTGAAAGTGAATATTTGGCGAGAGAGGAAATTCATGAAAAATAGGAGGAGATTCGGGCGGAGGAGAAGAAACATGTTCTTCGTCTATTTCGTCTGATGTCTCATAACTCTTTTAAATTTGTGGTAAAGAAGTTCTTCTTGAGCTTGGTAATAAATATTTAAATTTGGACAAATAAAATCTGGAGAATACACAAGAGTAGAAGAAAAAGAATTTTGTGGGGTAAAAGAGGAGGAATGAAAATCTTGATTGAATGAATTTTCTTCATCGCACCGAAAACTATTCGGGTGATCTTGCCAGAATGAATAATTATATCGGAGCAAGAAGAAATTTCATATGAATTATCTTTCATAGAAAAATCATTTTGATAACAAAAACTATTTTGATAATAAAATGAACATTCCTCACTAGAATGATATGCACCACAAAAATTACAAATAATTTGGCGCTTTCGTGCGGCTTCCAAAAGATTGACTTTGTTTTGAAGTTCAGCAACTTTGGCGGCCAATTGAGATATCAAATTTTTTTATTTTTGAAAATAAAAAAAAAACAACCGTTACCGAATAGAATGGAATTTGAATGGAAAAATAAAAAATAGAAATGGGGGCGGAGAAAGAGAATGATAAAAGTAATACAATTTACGCTTTCAAAATATCAACAAAAATTCCCCGGCAACGGCGCCAAAAACTTGATAGATAAAAATTTATGAAATATAATATTCTCCAAATTCTACAAACTATAGGCAAGAGCACCTATCGTTCATAGCATAAGATATTTATAAATAAATATCAAGTGTCGTATTCCACGGGCCTGTTGAGTACTTCTACGCACGCAAATTAGTATTATTTTATCGGTAATAAAATAGAGGTTTAAGAGATGATAAAAGAGAAGAAACATTTGATCGAAAATCCTTCTTAAGTAAAATATTTCGTAAACATCATAAATTGATTTGGACGAACTTGACCGTGGAGGTTCCCAAAATATGGTAGAGCCTCTCTCCAGAGAACTACCACCTAACCTTAGGTTGATCGATTAAGACCCCTCGACCAGTCGACACCCCTAAGCTTGCTTTATGCGGTGAGCCCCGCTATTGGATTTGACTCCAATCCGGAAGATCTGTGTCACCCTCTCTCGAGGAATGCATGCAACTCTTTCTACCGATGAGCGATCTACACGTATTCACGGATCTCTCGATCAACTAAAATACAGATCCAACTTGATTATCATACCCTAGAAATATGAAATCAAATCATTGCAAATCAACAATAAATCATAATTTTCCAAAACAAAACTATGAAGAAGAAATTATAAAATAACACTACTTAACAATTCATTCGATCAAATGTTATAAAATTAGCTAAACATGATTAAAGGAAAGATGATTATATAACTATGAAAGGAGAATTACAATTGCTGGAAATGAAAATTTAAACTACGAATTGAAGTTATAAAGCATAAAGTAAAATTGCATAAAAGGAGAAATACAATAAAATGCAGAAAATCTAATCTAAAAATGAACCAATCTAAGCATGGATCGGATCCCCTTTTTCTTTGAATCCTTCCCCTTTTTATAGGTGAAAAATCCCATCTAGAATCATCCAAGGAAGTAAATGATGGTGGCATTTGAAACTCCAGGAGGCATAAAGAATTTCGGCAACTTGCATGGAGCTGAGGAGAACCGAATGGCAGCATTGAAGAAAGAAATGAACTATGAAGATTGGATATATTTGATAAGCAATAATAATATCAATAAAAATATTGCATGGTATAATAATATTTCATGAAATTTTAATGAAATGAGTTGTATGAAATTTAATTGCATGGATTAATAATGCAAGATAGCGTTCACGTGAATGGTTGTTGCATAAAAAAAAATAATAAGAGTTAATATTACATGCATGATGATAAATAATAATAATTTGCATGGGATTATAAAAAAATGGCTGGACGGCATCTTCAAATAATAAAACTGGTCGCTGTACAACCCTCATATTTTCCGAGTCGGTGTGACCCGACCCGGATGAGACCAAGACAATGAAGGTGGTCGAGACGATCAAAACGACCACGCATAAGCGGTCGGGACCAGTCAAGGCAAAGAGAGGCCACATGGGACGCGGGGGGAGCACCCGCTCCCCCGACTCTCCTTCGGGCGAGTGGGAGGAGCCTCCCACTCGCCGTTCACCAGGGCGAGTGGGAGGATCCCTCCCACTCGCCGGGCGAGTGGGAGGGTCCCTCCCACTCGCCGGGCGAGTGGGAGAGACCCTCCCACTCGCCGGCCACCTTGAGGGGGAGTGGGAGGAGGCCCTCCCACTCACCACCCCCTTTGGGCGAGTGGGAGGAACTCTCCCACTCGCCCGGTACATTGGGGGGAGGCCAGTATGGCCTCCCGTGAGGGGGAAAGTGGGCACCTCGGGTCCCACTCGCCTCCCCTCACGCGTTGATTGTTCATGGTCATGGTCGGACTGCGGATAGCAGAATTTTGGTTATTCGCAGTCCAATTTTGGCTATCCGCAGTCCATTTTTGGGAAAGTCTATAAATAGACCCCCATGGGCACCTTGGGAAGGGTTGGTTCCTACCCCCTCCCTCGCGTGTGAGCAAGCACTACCCCTCCCCTCCCCCTGTCATTGAAGGTGGACGGTGAGGTGATCCTTAGTGCCCTCCAAGGTGCCCAGGCTCAGCATTGGCTTGGGAGGGGAAGTTCCGAGTGAGCTTCCGGGTATGTGGTGGGACCTCCGCGCTGCAGCTTAAGGGGTCTATTTGTGGACTCAGGTGTTCATCAAGGGCAAGGGTCTCTCAGTTCTTAGTGATCGGTCAAGGGTCTTAGCTTAGGTCAAGTAAGAGTTAGCCGCATCCCCCTTTCGAACTCTGAAACCGGGTTACTGATTTCAACATTCTGGTGCGGTGAGCGTGGAAGCGGTTAGTTCAGAAAGCTCTGAGCCAAGTCTCATGGCCGGAAGCGATGAGTTGGGAGATCCACCTCCTACCTGTGAGTATGTGAAGAAGAGTGACTTCGACGAGTTCAGTAAAAGGATCCTGGAGCTCTTGCAGGCCGCACCCCCCACTCGTGGCGAGTGCTCGACACCACCTGCACCTGGGATCGCCACACCACCCTCGATGGAAGTGGGGAGAACCCATCAACAAGGAAGAGAGCCGGCCTCGGAGGAGGGTTTGAGCCTCCAAGCGCGAGTGCTCTTCAACAGCTCGCCCGGGAATAGCTGCCCCGACAGGGAGATGATAGGAACGCCTCCGTCCAACCAGGGAGGGTGGAGAAGTCCTTTCTGCGAGCTGATCGTGTCAGCCCCCGTTCCAGATGGGTTCCGCGACCCCGCCATGTCCTACTATGAAGGAAGCAATGATCCTCTCCAGCATCTTCAATGGTTTGAGGACATGACCTCGATCAGGCAAATGTCGGACGCCTTCATGTGCAGGCTTTTCGCCGTCACGTTCCAGGGAAAGGCGAGGGATTGGTTCCACTCGCTTCCGGCGGGAACCATCTACCGCTTCGAGGATCTGCGTCGAAGTTTCTTGTTAAGGTTCTCTACCTCGAAGAAGAGGAGGAAGAGCATGGAGGCCTTGTTCGCAGTCAGGCAGAAGCCAGGGGAGACGCTGGCTAGCTACATGGATAGGTTCCAGGCGGAGGTCCTTCTTGTCGTCGAAGTGCCCGGGCACACCCTGCAGCTAGCCTTCACCCTTGGGCTGCAGCCTGGGCTGTTTCGGATGAGTCTGACTCGGGACCCTCCCCTGTCTTTCGAAGAGCTGATGAAGCGTGCTGATCGTGAGACCGAGTGTGAGGCTACCAATCAGGAGTTCGTGGCTAGGTTAGCCGAGGTAGCAGAGGAAGAAAGGAAAGAGCATGGAGGAAGAAGAAAGGAGGAGATGAGGAGTCAGGGACACCAAGGACCCCCCGTTGGGCAGGAGCAAGGCTGGGAGTTTCAACCACCAGTCGCCCTACCGACCTGGAGGCCGCCAGGAGGACCCCCTCGAGGCCAAGGAAGAGGCCATTTCCAAGGGAGAGAAAACTTTCAGGGGAAGGAGGGACGGTTCAACCCAGCAGGGAGGCAGCCGGACACAAGGCCGTTGCAACCCCACCCCCTGCAAACCATGACGATTGGCCGAAAAAGAGGAAATAAGAAGAGGGGTCGCGCAGGGAAGGAAGCAAGGATGATGGCATTGCCGTACTGTGACTTCCATCAGCAGGAGGGTCATGCGACAGCCACATGCACAGAGTTTCTGGAGGTAAGGAAAGGAAGAAGAACCTCGACAGAGAGGAGACAGCTATACCCGGAAGGACCAGGAGGAAGCTGAGGAGATGGAGGAAGTGATGAATGAGAAGGCCAAGGTGCATGTGGCCGAGTAAGCGCAAGGAAGCGCATTGTAATGGTATGTAATCTATTTCTAATATATCAAAAGTAGTTAAAGATAGCATCTAGGTCGAGTCCTCGACTGGAGACCACTCGCCCGGGCTTGTTGATGCCGGTCGCTGGGTGGCTCGTCGGGTAGATTCGTTTTAAGTCGAGTCCTCGACTGGAGACCACTCGCCCGAGCTTGTTGATGTCGGTCGCTGGGTGGCTCGTCGGGTAGATTCGTTTTAAGTCGAGTCCTCGACTGGAGACCACTCGCCCGAGCTTGTTGATGTCGGTTGCTGGGTGGCTCGTCGGGTAGATTCGTTTTAAGTCGAGTCCTCGACTGGAGACCACTCGCCCGAGCTTGTTGATGTCGGTCGCTGGGTGGCTCGTCGGGTAGATTCGTTTTAAGTCGAGTCCTCGACTGGAGACCACTCGCCCGAGCTTGTTGATGTCGGTCGCTGGGTGGCTCGTCGGGTAGATTCGTTTTAAGTCGAGTCCTCGACTGGAGACCACTCGCCCGAGCTTGTTGATGTCGGTCGCTGGGTGGCTCGTTGGGTAGATTCGTTTTAAGTCGGGTCCTCGACTGGAGACCACTCGCCCGAGCTTGTTGATGCCGGTCGCTGGGTGGCTCGTCGGGTAGATTCGTTTGGGTTGGTAAGGCTCCAAGAAGAGAAGCCGGTCTGAGGATGTGTCAAGTTCCTCCACCTCCAGGTGAGCTCGGCTCCCTGTTAGGTGTTGAGTTCCTCCACCTCCAGGTGAGCTCGGCTCCCTGTTAGGTGTTGAGTTCCTCCACCTCCAGGTGAGCTCGGCTCCCTGTTAGGTGTTGAGTTCCTCCACCTCCAGGTGAGCTCGGCTCCCTGTTAGGTGTTGAGTTCCTCCACCTCCAGGTGAGCTCGGCTCCCTGTTAGGTGTTGAGTTCCTCCACCTCCAGGTGAGCTCGGCTCCCTGTTAGGTGTTGAGTCCCTCCACCTCCAGGTGAGCTCGGCTCCCTGTTAGGTGTTGAGTCCCTCCACCTCCAGGTGAGCTCGGCTCCCTGTTAGGTGTTGAGTCCCTCCACCTCCAGGTGAGCTCGGCTCCCTGTTAGGTGTTGAGTTCCTCCACCTCCAGGTGAGCTCGGCTCCCTGTTAGGTGTTGAGTCCCTCCACCTCCAGGTGAGCTCGGCTCCCTGTTAGGTGTTGAGTCCCTCCACCTCCAGGTGAGCTCGGCTCCCTGTTAGGTGTTGAGTCCCTCCACCTCCAGGTGAGCTCGGCTCCCTGTTAGGTGTTGAGTTCCTCCACCTCCAGGTGAGCTCGGCTCCCTGTTAGGTGTTGAGTTCCTCCACCTCCAGGTGAGCTCGGCTCCCTTTTAGGTGTTGAGTTCCCCCACCTCCAGGTGAGCTCGGCTCCCTGTTAGGTGTTGAGTCCCTCCACCTCCAGGTGAGCTCGACTCCCTGTTAGGTGTTGAGTTCCTCCACCTCCAGGTGAGCTCGGCTCCCTGTTAGGTGTTGTGTTCCTCCACCTCCAGGTGAGCTCGGCTCCCTGTTAGGTGTTGAGTTCCTCCACCTCCAGGTGAGCTCGGCTCCCTGTTAGGTGTTGAGTCCCTCCACCTCCAGGTGAGCTCGGCTCCCTGTTAGGTGTTGAGTCCCTCCCCCACCAGTTGAGCTCGGCTCCCTGGTAGGTATGGAGTTCTCGCCTCCCACCTCAGGTCGAGTTCAGCTCGATTAGAGGTGTTGAGTTTTTCTCCACCCAAGGTTAAGATCAATTCGACCTAAAGGTGTTGAGCTTTCTCCACCTCCTGTTGAGCTCGGCTCACAGGAGGGGTGTCTAGTGGAGAAAGGTCCGTTCCCACCTCAGGTCGAGTTCAGCTCGACCAGAGGTGTTGAGTTTTTTTCCACCCAAGGTTAAGATCAATTCGACCTAAAGGTGTTGAGCTTTCTCCACCTCCTGTTGAGCTCGGCTCACAGGAGGGGTGTCTAGTGGAGAAAGGTCCGTTCCCACCTCAGGTCGAGTTCAGCTCGACCAGAGGTGTTGAGTTTTTTTCCACCCAAGGTTAAGATCAATTCGACCTAAAGGTGTTGAGTTTTCTCCACCTCCTGTTGAGCTCGGCTCACAGGAGGGGTGTCTAGTGGAGAAAGGTCCGTTCCCACCTCAGGTCGAGTTCAGCTCGATTAGAGGTGTTGAGTTTTTCTCCACCCAAGGTTAAGATCAATTCGACCTAAAGGTGTTGAGCTTTCTCCACCTCCTGTTGAGCTCGGCTCACAGGAGGGGTGTCTAGTGGAGAAAGGTCCGTTCCCACCTCAGGTCGAGTTCAGCTCGACCAGAGGTGTTGAGTTTTTTTCCACCCAAGGTTAAGATCAATTCGACCTAAAGGTGTTGAGCTTTCTCCACCTCCTGTTGAGCTCGGCTCACAGGAGGGGTGTCTAGTGGAGAAAGGTCCGTTCCCACCTCAGGTCGAGTTCAGCTCGACCAGAGGTGTTGAGTTTTTCTCCACCCAAGGTTAAGATCAATTCGACCTAAAGGTGTTGACCTTTCTCCACCTCCTGTTAAGCTCGGCTCACAGGAGGTGTCTAGTGGAGAAAGGTTCGCCTTCCGCCTCAAGTCAGGTTCAGCCGAAAGGCTTGGCAGAGGTTCCCCGATGGCAGATCCCTTCGTGGATTCCCCTCAGGTCCCACCTACTCGTCAAATAGGTGGGTTGGACTTTCTTTCCGAGCTTGGGACAAGCTCGCAAAGAGCGGGGATTATGTACAAGCCTCATATTTTCTGAGTTGGTGTGACCCGACCCGGATGAGACCAAGACAATGAAGGTGGTCGAGACGATCAAAACGACCACGCATAAGCGGTCGGGACCAGTCAAGGCAAAGAGAGGCCACATGGGACGTGGGGGGAGCACCCGCTCCCCCGACTCCCCTTCGGGCGAGTGGGAGGAGCCTCCCACTCGCCGTTCACCCGGGCGAGTGGGAGGATCCCTCCCACTCGCCGGGCGAGTGGGAGGGTCCCTCCCACTCGCCATTTACCCGGGCGAGTGGGAGAGACCCTCCCACTCGCCGGGCGAGTGGGAGGGTCCCTCCCACTCGCCGGCCACCTTGAGGGGGAGTGGGAGGAGGCCTTCCCACTCACCACCCCTTTTGGGCGAGTGGGAGGAACTCTCCCACTCGCCCGGTACATTGGGGGGAGGCCAGTATGGCCTCCCGTGAGGGAGAAAGTGGGCACCTCGGGTCCCACTCGCCTCCCCTCACGCGTTGATTGTTCATGGTCATGGTCGGACTGCGGATAGCAGAATTTTGGTTATTCGCAGTCCAATTTTGGCTATCCGCAGTCCATTTTTGGGAAAGTCTATAAATAGACCCCCATGGGCACCTTGGGAAGGGTTGGTTCCTACCCCCTCCCTCGCGTGTGAGCAAGCACTACCCCTCCCCTCCCCCTGTCATTGAAGGTGGACGGTGAGGTGATCCTTAGTGCCCTCCAAGGTGCCCAGGCTCAGCATTGGCTTGGGAGGGGAAGTTCCGAGTGAGCTTCCGGGTATGTGGTGGGACCTCCGTGCTGCAGCTTAAGGGGTCTATTTGTGGACTCAGGTGTTCATCAAGGGCAAGGGTCTCTCAGTTCTTAGTGACCGGTCAAGGGTCTTAGCTTAGGTCAAGTAAGAGTTAGTCGTATCCCCCTTTCGAACGCTGAAACCGGGTTACTGGTTTCAACAGTCGCGTTCATGGACTGCATGGATTTAATAGAAGGTGGCGACTTGCATTCAAATAATAATATCCACGCAACGGGCTTGACTTTGCAAAGATGTGCGTACACGCGTATTTGGATCAAAACTTCGCGGTGGGCTTTTATATCGAGACGTGCAAAAATTCCCCTAGGCCTGCAAAATAATAATAAAAATAATATTAGTGTAATTTAAAAGAGAAAAACTAATTAAAAGCAAATTGCAATATTATAAGGAGGAAATACATATTTATATATATAAAAATTAACATTTTTACGTGAATAATTTAAGCTAAATTATACATTATCAGAAGACCCGATCCACTGCCCCCGTTTGCCTCAATGGGGTGTACCTGAGCGGAGACTCGAAAAGCGGGATACAGGTGGTGCTTACCAGATAGTACGCGGATACCCTTTGTGTTCTTAGGGGCGTACGTAAGGTCTAGGCTGGGACATAAGCCTAGAAGTGGACAAGCCCGATCCACGACCCTGTTTGCCTCAATCGGGTACCTGAGGTGACACACTCGAACAGAGGGAACTAACAAAAGGTCTGTACGTACAGAGTCGAGTTTGTGAGTTGCATCATTGCATTGCATAGCATATCATCATTTCATAAACAAGTTCTCATCGTATAAATTAGTATGAGCTCTTTTATACGATGAGTTTACCTTAGTGTCAGATCCCTTAACTTATAAGTTTGTATGAGCATTCATATAAGTTAAGATTACACTTATAGTTGTTTTACTCTTGTAGTTGTTTTACTCTTGTAGTTGTTTTACTCTTGTAGCTGTTTTACTCTTGTAGCTGTTTTACTCTTGTAGCTGTTTTACTCTTGTAGCTGTTTTACTCTTGTAGCTGTTTTACTCTTGTAGTTGTTTTACTCTTGTAGCTGTTTTACTCTTGTAGCTATTTTACTCTTGTAGTTGTTTTACTCTTGTAGTTGTTTTACTTTTGTAGCTGTTTTTACTTTGTAGCTGTTTTACTTTTGTAGCTGCTTCTACTGCTTGAGATATATATATATATATAACTGCTAGTTAGTTCCATGTCACCTGCTTTTGTTTTTACCCCTTGTTGT
Source organism: Dactylorhiza incarnata (assembly GCA_033032865.1). Taxonomy (NCBI): domain Eukaryota; kingdom Viridiplantae; phylum Streptophyta; class Magnoliopsida; order Asparagales; family Orchidaceae; genus Dactylorhiza; species Dactylorhiza incarnata. The sequence continues at coordinate 3,551,312 of JAWHQI010000218.1, read as the reverse complement.
CCTCCGCTTCATCCTCCCGCACGGTGCCTAGGAGTTGCGGGGGGAGGCGAGGACAAAACTGGTTTAGTCTTTATGACTAACGGTCGGTTGTGACCGTAGGATTCCGAGGAGCTGGAGCAGTAGTACGAGCAGCAGGACGTGATGACAAGACATGAGGAACAGCTGCCACGCAACGTCACCATAGGTTGATGAGAGTTCATTAGCTTCCGCATAGATGTAAAGTGAGAGAGTGTGTTTAGATTGATTTTGGGCATGTACTAGGCATAAGCCCATCTCCTCTCTTTCTTACTTGGCACTCATTGTGGACTATTGCTCATTTATATATACTGTAATCGAGCTGTAATTGTGGACTTGTGCTAATACATATGTTCTTATGTTGGCTTTTGTGATGTTATCGTTTAGCCGGCAAGATCGGCGCCGTGCGGTGGCGTCTAACCTGGTAGTTGGAGTCACCGTAAGGCGGCGGTTTTGGGCATAAGACCCGGTTGTGAAGCAAAAAAAGGGGTCTTACAGTTTGAATATTGGTATGGCTATACCCATTGCAGACTGGGTTATGATGGTTCCCAGTTGTGCTCCAGTGGGAAATATGGATTAGGTTGTTTGATTTTTCGATGTGAAGAATGTGCCTTCACTCCCTCCCGACTGGTACTCTAGCGGAGGGCTTAATTGTGATGTGTATGTGTTGCCTATCAAAACATTAAGCTGAGGGATATCCTGGTGAAGCTGAAATAGGAGCAGTTTGCGAATCAGGATATTGTCGGGATGGGATGAAGATGTCCTCCATATCTGTATTCTGAGCCTGGAAGAGGGGTGTCCCTGTCTCCTATTCTTTGAGCTCAGATGTGCAGCCAACGGTGCTAGAGATCTTTGAATTTCCATGAACTTGTGAGGAACATCTTGCTTGGTTGTATGAAAACCTTGATTAACCCGATGGATATCTTCTTGTGTTGTGCTAAATTTGTCATTTAATGTATCTTGCAAGCGAGCCAACTCTTCCATGTCTCTTTGCACAGTTCCTGTGTAGCAAGCACCTTATCTTTGCCACGAGAATTTGCTCCAGCCATCACGCGGGTTGTCGTTGATCAAGATTCAATGATCATTTACTCTTAATGAACGCATCGATGTTACGAACCTCCGGTGGTGGAGAGATTATGGCTCTGCTTGGCATGATAGTGGCGGTCGTGAATGCGGTGGTAAAATCGTCATTCGTGAACGGGCACCTAAGAAACTGTCCATTTTTATGTTCAAGTGGATGAAGTTCCATAGGTGGGTGTTCATGAATGACGATTTTACCACCGTGTTCATGACCGCCGCATTGTACCAAACGGAGCCTATGATCTCCAACTGAATCATCTAAAGATAAATGAGTAGAACTTTATTAATAATTCTGAAAATATTACAAATGTCTCCTTTAGAAAAAACCCGCTTATTACGTATGACTGTTGTTGCTTACCACCTGTTAAGACAACTTTCTAATTTTATATATTTTTACAGCTGATTTATTAATCAGTGATAATTAATTTGTGACCATTGATTTATGGAAGGTGATCTGGATTGTTGATCTGATGCAGTGATCAGTAATGAGCGCAATAAAGCCGCAACATGCTACTTTTTATTTCGACTTTTTCCCATAATCTCTCTTGTTGTTTTCAATGTGATGTTCTTATTATAAAGTTATGAACAAAAGCATGGCTTCGGAACTTTAGTTTCCACGACTATTTTAGAACTTTGTTATTAACAATTCATCTATTTTGAAAATGACTATTAGTAAAAAAAATTATTATTAGCAATCATCAAAAAATCTTTAAAAAAAAATTGTCTTATAAGTTGTATCAAAATCTGGAAAAACCTGTCTCATCCTCCATGATGTAAGAAACCAACTGATGATTTATACGAGATTTCAATTTCGGAAGAACTCTCTTGATAAGTTGTAACAAATTCTGGAAAAAAAATTAAGTTCAAACTTCAGATATGAGAGTAACCTGATTATGAGAGTAACTTGATTATACACGGAGTTTCTTCAAGCTTCAGATAACAATACCGACTACATGTGAATCACAAAATGTCATATGTTTTCCATCACTTTCGACAATAGCCTACAGCCGACATTCAGATAACAAAAAGTCTACAATTGGCATTTAGATCCTAGCCGCAAGCTCATTTTTGACCTAGATTCAAGAACCCTAAATAAAATCGGGCAAAAGCTAAACCATACGGTCGACATTAGATTAGCAAGATTGTTTTCGCCCTACATTCAAGAACCCTACATCAAATCGGGCAAAAATTAAACCCTAGTAGATCTTTACTTAATCTCAGCCACAAGTGGAGCTGGCGCGAAAGTTTCGCTGCGGAAGTGGCCTCTGTGGCGCGGCAGGCATCGAGGAGGTTCGGTGGCGCGACAGGGAGTGGGATGGAGACGAGAGCAGGAGTCGGGAGGCGAGGGTTTGAGATACGCTGATGGGCAATAGAGGGTTGCTGATAGAATAATTTTGGGATTGAGGGCCTGTTTGGCTAAGCTGCAGCGCTGGAAGAAGCAGTGGTGGGAAACAGTGGTGCAGGAATCTGCTGTTTTGCAGTGATGGAAAAATTCATGAAACTGTTTGGAAAACTGTTTTTGCAGTGCTGTGTGAAACAATGGTGCAGAATTAAACAGTAATGAAAATTAAACAGTAATGAAAATAAACAGTAATGAAAATTAAACAGTACGCATAATTTACGAAGTCCAACTAAGAATTAAACAATTTGCTCGACATAAATATTTGCGATAAATATAATTCAATTAGATGGCGTTCTCTATTCTCCAACGCAAGTAAATATCATCTACAAAAGAGAAATACGCTAGATTAGATAAATTTAATTAATATAAAATAAGTAGTTTAGCTGCAAAAGAGAATTACCCGTGAGCATTTTCTAATTGGTCCGCAATGAATTGAAATTGCTATCTAGAGTGGTTGTTAAAAATTTTCAGTTAATGAACTGAAGAATTCAGTTAATGAATTGAAAATTTTCAGTTAACTTTGGATGTATCGCTTGTGGTGATTTGAAATTTGTAATATAGCATCATGAATGACAGTTACGAACTCACTGAGACAAATCTCAACATAATATCCAGATAAATAAAAAAAATCCTCCCAGAAAATCAGGTCAAACCTAGCAAAAATCAAATAAAAAAATTACCAGAAACCTTATCGACGGAGAATATGGACAGGGGTCGTTGGTGTTGGATCGGTAGGTGCCCTTAGAGGGGGGGGGGGGGGGGGGGTGAATAAGAGTTTTAAAAACTTTAGATATATTTTGAATAACTTTGAAAAATCTTTGATTATTAAACTAAAGAAGATCAAGACATATCAAGTGAAGTAAAAGTAAAGACATGATTTTATTAACTTGAGAAGCATGATTACAAAACTTGATCTCTTATCGAAGCTAGAAATCAAAGCTAATAGAAATAGACTCCTTTTTGTTTTCTATCCCGACTCGCTTCCCCACGAACCGGTGGCCCTAGCCTATCCTCCCCGGATTCGGCCTCAAGCCGCTCTAGCCAACCCTTCCCCGGATGTGGCCTCGAGCACGCCCTAGACCTACCCTAGATCTAGTCGCCAACACGAGGCGAGTTTTCCCCTAAGTCCTACCCAGACCTAGTCGCCAACACGAGGCGATTTCACTAATCGTTTACAAGAAAAAAATGAAATGAAAATAAATAAAAACTCCCTTCTGAAGTCGGAGGCGAAGATCCGCTGTAGAATAAGCGTTGTAGAGGCGGACTTCGTTTGGATCCGGCGTGATGAGATTCTCCTTCAGAAGTTTGCAGAACTTTGGTAGGACTTCAACTTTCGGCCAAGATAGCCTCTGGAATTCTGGCACTCTACCTCTCTCTGATATCTCTCTAATATGTGTTTTGAAACGAGAGGAGAGGAGTCCTTTTTATAGCCTCAGTGCTAGCGCTACCGCCGACGCTATCCCATATTAAATAATATTTTGCGCGCGAGAATCTTTCATCCGGGGAAACAATTTCGCCATTCCTCTTGTGCTCCGCGCTACTGCCAGCGCTAGTAGATACCGCCTGGCGCTATCTCCTTCTATAAGTTCTCCCGGCAATTTCGCTTCGAGCCAAAATTCCGTCGAACAGGAATTCGTCGAACGTCGCTAGCGCCTGCGCCAGGACTACCGCCAGCGCTAGTAGATGTATTGGATTTGTTGGCTCAGCTTTGGGGGAAACCTTCTTATGTAATCCTTGAGTCATGTGGACTTTGTTATCCTGCACACTTAAACACACAAGATCAAATACACATGAGATTTGTTATTCTCAAACTTAGGAGATGCGGAAGCCCATGTTCCAACAAACTCCCCCTTTTGATAATAACAAATCCATTAATGATAAATCAGAGCATTAATATATAAGCATGAAGAAACATACTTGTGTGTGTGTGAGAGTGATGACTTAGGATAATTTTAGCATTTAGCATTTAGAATTGCTCCCCCAAAATACATGCTCCCCATAAGTGAATGTTCTCCTAATATGTAAGCTATTATCTTAATTACGCATTATAGTTTGATAGCAGATTAATATTTATCATGTTAGTTCTCCCCCTTTTGTTATTAGCAAAAGCGGGTAAGGAGACATCACCAAAAAGTTGATAATAAGATAAAAGCATGATCGAGCTTGTAGAGAATGAAATGAAAAAGAGTTTTAGAGTTATTTTCATCACAATATTGTCATAAATCAGAGTTTGTAGCATAACCAAATAGAAGGTAAATGTAATGATTTCCAAGTAACTAAACTACCCAGACAATATGTCTACACCCTAGCCCCATACCAAGTGACGGATGGGCATGAGGAGCTGCATACATGCCGTAGGTTGGGGTGTTAGTCCCATATGCAAACACTAGACAAAACTCAACCTAGCACTCTTTCCCCCCAGTGCCTCGCAAGGCCCCAGTGGAACCCTCCCCGGTTAAGGACAAGACATGACTAGAGATAAAGGTTATCTAATGTCTACAACCCTACGCCCCCGCTATGGTGAGAAATGAAGTCATGAATAATAATTATTGGAAACATTTAAGCTTTTTAAATCTAATGACATAGCCTATGGATTTATATTTTTATTTGAATTTATGAAAACACTCACATAGCTATTTTGAAATCCATTCATAAATCAGAATTTTAGCATTACAATATTTTCATAGAAATAAATCATAGTTTTTAGCAAAAAAGAAAATATTCATGTGTAGAGTAACCAATATAAAATCTACCAAGCAAGTCTACCATTTGTTGAAAGGAATTTTGTTATTTAAGACTTTGATATAAACATGAGAGCGCAAGGTAGAAATATATGGTGATGATGCGGAAGACTTATAGAAATACAAGAAATATCTTATTGTAATGATGATCCATAAAAAGATATATGAGTTAAATTTCATAAAGAAGATGTTTTTGTAAATCATTCTTCAATTAAAATCTTCAACAATGTAACCAAGCATGAAATAATGTTATCAAAAAAAGATTACTACAATGTTATTTTAATTCATAATTTCAAATCATACCAAACATTGTATATTGCATGCTAGGTTATCTAGTGCATTTCATAAATAAAGAGTAGTATAGAATTTGCATTAGGATCTAATACTCATGAGAAGAAGTGTTATGGAAGATAATGATGTGCACAAAAGTGTATTTTGAATAGAGTAAACAAATGTTTTAATCAAAAATACAAGTAATATGTAAAGTAAAGAGCACAACAAAACACAAATAATTTTACTTCCACTCTCTTCAATGCACAAAAAAAAATGTACAACTACCAAGGTGCTTTGCACACACAATGCTCATTAAGACTTATCAAGGTGCAAAGTAGTGCTTGGGGGATCACATAATTTTGTTCTTCAATATTGATTTTTTTTATTGTGATCCAGTGTACTTAAGAATAAGTGGTTTTTATTTTGAAAGAAAGTTATGGTTTGCACAAGATACTTTACTATTCTTTCCAAGGTGCTCAACCTCACAACGCTTATTAAGACTTATCAGGAGGTTCAAGTAGTGCTTGGTGGAGTTATCTTTGTCACTTTATTTTATGATTGTTGTTTTGTACAAAGTTCTCTGAATACACTTGTTTTGCAAACCAATATAAATTATAAAAACATAACCACTTTTCTTAACTTTTAAAGTGCAAATAAAGATTGTGTAGGCAAGATACTTGTGCAATTTTAATTCATTGTACAATTACAAAATATACACAAGCATTCTTAGATTAAACACATAAGTAGACAATGCCAAAATAAGTGAGTGAATTGCGACCATTATCACACATAAAACATTTACTCATACTTAGAGGCATGTTAAGCTTAGTTCTACACAACATTTAAAAGATACTTGATGCACATATTAATAGATATATCAAAGCATGATAAAAACAATGTTCAAAGAGTTTGAAAAGATAAATTGCAACATTATATAAGTTCTAAAGAATAGATTAAATCATGCTTGATTATCATAGGAAAATCCATACAGTTTTTTTTATAGTTTTAGTGTTTTATATTTTTGTATTTGATTTTTGCAAACAAATAAAATCATATTTTTGTAATTTTGGCTTTTGTATTTTTGTATTTGATTTTTGCATAAAAAATGACAAACAAAAACAAAAGGAAAAACATATTTTTTGTAATTTGGTTTTTGTAGTTTTATATTTGATTTTTCAAAAATTAAAGAAAAAATAGAAGTGCAAAACCAAATAGTAAATATAGATGAGTATATTTTAGGTATTTTTCAAAATTTTAAAATCACAGAAAAACAAATCTGCACGCTAGCGCCGGCGTTAGCGCTAGCGCGGGAAACAGTACACGATTTTTTATGATTTTGAAATTTTTAATTGTTGATCTTGATTAAGTGTCCCAATAGTAGTTTCATGCTGAAATCTCAGATTTTTAGGAGATGTTTTCGATGTTTAAAAATTGCAAAAATACGTTTGTGAATGTGCTTAAACTTGAAAGAATTGGGACACATAACACAAGTCGTAAGAAACTGAATTTTGCATCACTAAGCAGCACAAACAATGGAGAATAATTGAGGAATTTTATAGAGTTTTATTTTCTTAAAAAATCAGAAGGGTGCGATACCGCCGGCGCTAGTGATAGCGCTGGCGCTATCGAGCCTTTAGTTAAATCCCGATCCCTTTTTCATTTTCGCCATTTTCATTCACCCTCTCCGGTAAAACCCTAGAAGACGACCCAGCCCACACGTAGATCTGAGGAAAATCTTCATCCTTTATATGTTTTTTGTTTTAAAACTTGATTTTGATGTTAGAGATGAAGATATTTGAGGTTTTTAGGTGGATTTAGAAACTAGATCTACAATGGTTGATTTTCTTCAAGATTAGTGTTTTTATGAGGATTTTGGTTTTGATCTTGATTTTTATGTGGATTTCTTGCATCTAGTAATTTAGGATCTGAAAGTGTTTTATTTTTTTAAGGAGATTTTTACTATTTCAAATGTGAGGAGTAGTGTCGGCGCTACAGTAGGCGTTATTGATAGCGCTGGCGCTAGTAACGGTTGCTTAATTTTTAAATTTTTCTTGTATGTGCAGATGGCACCTGGATCTAAGGGTAAGAAAACAGCAAAGCTGGCCGTGGAAGCAGCTGTAGTAGGTGTTCCATATGTCGTAGAGTTCGACTTGCCACGCCACTATCATATCATGCAGTTATTTGCTACTTCCGAGGTGTCAAGTTTATTTAGTTCTGATGGATTTTCTTCGGAGTTAGTGCGGGATTTTTATACACATTTGGAAGACCCATCACAGACCAGGCTGGATGGAGGAGTGCAGTCACAGGTGCAAGGACAAGTGGTGACCATTACCCATGAACAACTGAGGGTCGTGTTTGGATTGTCCCAGCATCCTAATCGGTTGGAGATTGTGGAGAAGTTCAGGGTGGACAGAGATTGGACTCAGGTGAACATGGTGCTACATAATAAGGAATGCAGAAGTCTGATCTCGTCTGTGTCGACACTCACCGTGGATGCCCTAGTTGTTCAGGATGTATTACGCCACACAATTATGCTGAAGTTGGGTGACACAGCAAAGGTCACAGCCCAGCTCAGTTATGTCACTTATTTTATTTTGGAGGAGGAGAAGTTCGACGTGGCTGACTTATTACTTTCCCTGATACGCTATTCCTACAAGTTGCGGCAACCTTCCCATCAGAGATACAACAACTTGCCCCTGGGCGGCATCATACAACGGGTAATTCAGATGATGTATCCTTCTATTGAAATGGGTTTCTACTTGATAGATTGCTACCCTCCTATCTATAGTACTTCTCACTTGCGAGTATCATTCATCCCGGATGAGCCATCGACATCTACTCGACCACCACTCCGGCGAGGAGCGTCATCTCGAGGGGCTCGAGATGATTCATTTGGGTCATTTCAATAGGAGATGGGAGAGCGGATGGCAAAAGTGGAGAAGGATGTTTCAGGGATAAAGAAGATGGTGAAGTTTATGATCAAGGCCTTAAAGCTAAAACCATCAACACCGGAGCGGAGGGAGTGGGACAGCCCAGATCAGGAGCCGCCCCGTCATTCGACTCGGAAGGCTCGCAGAAGACACTCCCCAAGTCCTAGTGTGGAGGAGATAGATGAGGAAGAGTAGGTAGGAAGGTCCGAGGGGAACACATTTCAGTTTTGTAATAATACAGGAGTTTGAACCTATGTTTTTGGATGTTGTTTGATTTTGTTATCTTTGGATGATTGATCATTTTATCTGATCCTTCTTTGGTAGTTTTTTTTATGTTTTATTTATAATTTTTGAAGTCATGAAGTGGAGATGTTTAGCATATTTTTGAAATCCTAAGATTAGATAATTTAATACCTCATAGAAGATTTTGAATAATATATACATAATAACTAGGTCACCAAAATAGGATATGATTTTGAATTTTGATTAATTTTATAGGCATATTAAAATTTAAGAGATAAGATCATGTTTCCTATAATATACGATGATCATAGCATGATAGCCTTTAAGAGAAATAAGAGAACAAAAATTAGAGCATATCATGAAGTAGAATATTTGATAATTTTTTATTTCTACTTCATGCGAATGATAGGGTATTATTGAATGAGAATTTTAGGTATCCAAAGAGGACCGGGAGTGACGGTTCCTTTGGGTACCCAAATACTACGTGTTTGCTTTTGGGTAGATGGAATTGAATGGGGCATTTTGAGTGGAGTTAGTGTTTCGTTTTTAATTTTGGGTCTCCATTCAAACTTTGGTTTAATATTATTTTTATGAGTCAAATTTCCATTGTGATTGTTGAAAATATTTTTCATAGGAAATTTGTGAACATTTACTTTTATGTTGGGGAAATGTTGATATTGTAAATGATGATGATGATAGTGTTTTGGAATTTCGTTTATAGTTTGTTGATGTCTTTTATTTTCATTGTTTGATTAATTAACGTTTTGAGAAATTATATTCATCTTGCTTTTAGATATATCTTGATATTGTGAATGTATGTTTTGTGAATTTTTCTTTATGATTTCCTTAAACTGGTTGATTTTGGCATTTAATTCATCATTCTTAGTTCTTAAATTATGTCTAGCTTTATTATAAGCGATTGTGCTATTTTTAAGAGTGGTAACAATTGATTCAATATGTTTTTCATATTTATCCCTATATTCATCAAATGTTTCGTCCATCTCGTTAATTTTAATTTCGTAGTCCTTACACTTAGCACAATCATTCTTTAAAGATGAATTTTCTAAGCATAATTTTTCATTATGTTCTTTTATACAAATGAATTCTTTTTCAAGTTTTTTGAATTTTTCCTTAATATCATTACAATCAAAACATGGTTTTATATTTTCAAGTGAAAGACAAGATGGCGTAGGCACATCACAATTTGATTCTGAGTTAACATTAGCTTTTAGCCTCTTATTTTCTAAACGTAAATTTTTATTAGTAATTTTCAATTTTTTGATCTTACGTTTAGCCGTTTTTAATATGTTGAAACTAGAGATATAAGTTATCACACAAGAAGAAGATTTATTATTTCTTACAACGCTATTGGAGGAGGCAGAATGTGAACATGAAGTTCCTTCGTCATCTTTTAGTCCTTCCTCCATTATAGATGGATCTATATCTTCTTTTTCTCTTGATGTATCGTTCTCTTTTTCTATGTTAAATTCCATGTTTTCCATGGCTTTGGTACGAGAGAGATCTTCTTGAAGAGTAGTGGATGCTTGTATGTCCTTCTCCTCCTGTGTTTGTTCCATACCTGCGAGAGGAAGATCATACATTTCTTCAAGAAATTTCCATACTTTGTATGCACTAGAAAAACAATATATTAATTTGAAAACTTCATTTGATAGAGTACAAAATAAATAGTGTTTAGCTTTTGCATTTAACTGAATTTCTTTTTTATTTGATTCATTTGTAGGTCTAGCTATGGCTAAATTCCATACTTCGATATCTAAAGTTTTAATAAATTTTTCAATTAAAATTTTCCATCCTTTGTAATTTGTTCCTTCGAATAAAGGTGGTTTAAGAGATATTTCTTCTTCACAGAAATTTGCCCCACTAGTATAAGCGAGATCATGAGACGCCATTATTCCTGGTTGTTAAGCCGATTGGAATAAAACCTGGCTCTGATACCACTTGTTGGATCGGTAGGCGCCCTTAGAGGGGGGGGGGGTGAATAAGGGTTTTAAAAACTTTAGATATATTTTGAATAACTTTGAAAAAGCTTTGATTATTAAACTAAAGAAGATCAAGACATATCAAGTGAAGTAAAAGTAAAGACATGATTTTATTAACTTGAGAAGCATGATTACAAAACTTGATCTCTTATCGAAGCTAGAAATCAAAGCTAATAGAAATAGACTCCTTTTTGTTTCCTATCCCGACTCGCTTCCCCACGAACCGGTGGCCCTAGCCTATCCTCCCCGGATTCGGCCTCAAGCCGCTCTAGCCAACCCTTCCCCGGATGTGGCCTCGAGCACCCCCTAGACCTAGCCTAGATCTAGTCGCCAACACGAGGCGAGTTTCCCCCTAAGTCCTACCCAGACCTAGTCGCCAACACGAGGCGAGTTTCCCCCTAAGTCCTACCCAGACCTAGTCGCCAACACGAGGCGATTTCACTAATCGTTTACAAGAAAAATATGAAATGAAAATAAATAAAAACTCCCTTCTGAAGTCGGAGGCGAAGATCCGCTGTAGAATAAGCGTTGTAGAGGCGGACTTCGTTTGGATCCGGCGTGATGAGATTCTCCTTCAGAAGTTTGCAGAACTTTGGTAGGACTTCAACTTTCGGCCAAGATAGCCTCTGGAATTCTGGCACTCTACCTCTCTCTGATATCTCTCTAATATTGTCTTTGAAACGAGAGGAGAGGAGTCCTTTTTATAGCCTCAGCGCTACCGCCCGCGCTAGCGCTACCGCCAGCGCTAGCGCTACCGCCAGCGCTAGCGCTACCGCCAGCGCTATCCCATATTAAGTAATATTTTGCGCGCGAGAATCTTTCATCCGGGGAAACAATTTCGCCATTCCTCTTGTGCTCCGCGCTACCGCCAGCGCTAGTAGATACCGCCTGGCGCTATCTCCTTCTATAAGTTCTCCCGACAATTTCGCTTCGAGCCAAAATTTCGTCGAACAGGAATTCGTCGAACGTCGCTAGCGCCTGCGCTAGGACTACCGCCAGCGCTAGTAGATGTATTGGATTTGTTGGCTCAGCTTTGGGGGAAACCTTCTTATGTAATCCTTGAGTCATGTGGACTTTGTTATCCTGCACACTTAAACACACAAGATCAAATACACATGAGATTTTTTATTCTCAAACTTAGGAGATGCGGAAGCCCATGTTCCAACAGTTGGCGTCACTGGGGCAATCTGAGTCGTGGAAGAGTCGGAGGAGAGTTCTAGCGTCGGAGGAGATATCAACGTAGCTTGAGGCTTTGCGTCGGAGCAGAGCAGGTCGGAGAAGATCGCGGTCGGAGAAGAGTAGGGCGTCGGAGAAGATCCCGATCGGAGAAGATCGTCGATGTTGGAGCAGAGCAGGTCGAAGAAGAAGATCGGGAGTCCACGGTGCTAGACGGCTAGGGCAACAAATCGCAAAATGAGCTGGGCGGATGTCTGCCGCTGTTAAATCGCGAAAGCAGAAGCCCACTGGTCGCGTAAAAATATTGTTTGGCGCTGATTTCTTCACCGCTGCAGTGTGTCGCTGCTGTGCAGCATTACCAAACAGACCCTGAATTAATGGAGCTGAAAAACTTTAACTCGATTTATTTTGGTTTGCTAATAGCTAAATTAGGTTTGCTAATAACAACATCCCACTTTTCTTGTTATTTTTCTTAGATGATTTTATTATATATGCACATTGCTGCACTGCATGCTAAGGAAAAAATATTTTTGTTGATTTTTTGTTATTCTCATGATATTCTTCTTATTAGTCGTGGGCATAAAAATCGGGCTTGTGAGGCCAGCCCGGTCTCGGCCCGTAAAAAGCCCGCCTAGGCCCGGTTCTGGGCTAGCCCGCTCGGGCCCAGGCCGGGCTGCCGAGGTCTAACAGGGCCTTAGTATAGGGGAATTACCCGGGCCAGGCCGGGTAAAGCCCGGGCACCGGGCCAAGCTTAGGCCCGGGTAAAAGACCATTTTTTTATTTCTAGCCGCCATCAAATGATGGCTGCCAGCCATCACCGACCATCATTTGATGGTTGCCAACCTTGATGGTTTGCGGCCATCAATTGATGGCTGCCATCAATTGACATTTTTTTATTTTAAAATTTTTAAAAAAATTATGTATATATATAATAAAACCTGGCCCAACCATGGGGGCCTCATCAGGCTCCCCCTAGGTTAGGGAGCCCGAGCCCGGCTAAAACCAGGCCCGAGCCCAATTTAGGAAAGCCCAGGCCCGGGCCGGGCCTACCGGACTTTTTGTACAGGGCTCGTTCTTATTAACCAAAAAACATGAAGATATGAAAACAATGACAATTTCAATTATTATTATATTCATTTGCCTATTATTTCTAATTAATAATATATACAATTATAATTAATTTATAAATTACATATGAACATATTATCAATAATTATGCATAAAAAGATTTCATCACATGCTCCCCGGCAGCAAAGTACAGCACCGCTCGTCCTCCCCTATTTAGTACTCGTGAAACAAAATATTTACGGGAAACGATGGCAAAGGTACTGCCGCGGTTAATACATAGAACTTTATGCACGACTATTTGTATATAAATATATTATTGGTGTGTGTGATAATTAGGTGTGTTATTCTATGTGAAAAAAGAAATCTTCGTGAAAATGGGCAATGGTTTTGGAATTCAATTGAGCAAGCTAGGCGTTCAAAAAAATTCAATTTGGTCTTCAAAAATTGAACCAGAATTCACTCCTCAAGCTTTATGATGATTATGATTTACAAAATGCATTGACTTGGTCAGTTTGTTTTAAGGTTGGTATTCATGAATTGACTTTGAGAATACAATTTATACTGTTGTTCACATGAAATATTTTAGGACGGAATGGACTTTTGGGTTCAAAACCATCAATATTGAAAGAAACTTACAAAACTCTCCGTCCAATGTGTAGGTCTCACAAAAGATTTTGAGATTGAGCATTTCATAACTGCGAACTCAACCGACCGTGCGTTTTCGCTTAAGCACTCGTTTTCACCGGGGCACATTTTCCCTCGAGTGTGTGTTTTGCCCGTGAGCACATTTTTGCCCAGACGTGTATTTTTGCGCGGGGTGCACTTTTCGCTAGAAGCAATTTTTTTCACCTGGGAGCGCATTTGTTGCCCGGGAGCGCATTTTTTAGCCCAAGATCACATTTTTTGCCTGGGAGAGCAAATTTTCACCCGGGCGCAAATATTTGGCACAGGCGTCGAATTTTGGCCCGGGAGCGCATTTTTCTGCCCGGGCGTGCATTTTTGCCAAAAACGCACATTTTTTGCCGGGACCCCATATTTTCTCCTAGGCACAAAATTTTTCGCCCGGGCGCGAATTTTCGCCCGACCACGCAATTCTCCGCCCCTGGCGAGAAATTTTCAGCCTGGGTCCGTAGTTTTTGCCCAGGCGCGCAATTTTCTGCCTGGGCGCATATTTTTGGCCCGGGCGTGCATTTTTTTGCCAGGGCACACATTTTTGGTCATAGCGCGCATTTTTGGCACGGGCGCGCATTTTTGGCCCGTACGTGCATTTAGCCTCCCGGGTGTGCATTTTTTCGCTTGGTCGCATATTTTTCACCTGTGCGCCCATTTTTTTATCAAGCGAGCTTATTTCGGTTGTGCGAGCATTTTTGGCCCGGGCACGCATTTTTGGACTGAGCTTGCAATTTTCTGCACAGGCTCGCATTTTTCGCCCGAGGATGCATTTTTAACCCGGGAGCCCATTTTTGGCACGGGCGCACATTTTTTGGCCGGGTCGTGTATATTTTCGCCCGGGCGCGCTTCTTTCCGCCTCGGCTCGCATTTTTCACCTGGGCGCCAATTTTTTTGCCCAGGTGCGCATTTTTCGCACAGACGCACATTTTTTCGCCCATGGCACATTTTTCGCACAGGGCACATTATTCGCCTTTGCGCACACTTTTTCGTCCGGTTACACATTTTTTCGCTCGGGTGTGCATTTTTTGCCAGATCGGGCTTTTTTCCGCCTAGGCATGCATTTTTCTACCGGGCTCGCATTTTCCGCACGGGCACGCATTTTTGGCCTGACCACACACTTTTGGTTGGGGCACGCATTTTTGGCCGGGGCGCGCATTTTTCGCCGAACGCCTTTGTTGGGGAAATGATTTATCTTAACCTCTAGAAATGAGTAGAAAATGAGTTCTCATAGTGAAAAATTAGTGTAAGTAAAATATGCGTCGAATTGTAATCGACGCAACGTCGAAGTGTAGCCGACGCATCTCTCATACTGAGTCGAAGTAACTCTAAACAGAATTCGACGTAACCAAAGTCGATGTAACTATGATTTTTAGTCGACGCACCTCAGTCGACGCTCCTTCCAAATTTTCTTCTCGACGTCTAGCCAGGCTGAAATCGACGCTTACGTCGAATAGTAATCGACGCACGTCGATTTCTTTGACAGATTCAAAAACACGTCAGATCTCTTTCCTCCTTTCTGTAGATCTGAATTTTATGGAATTATATTATTCTTTTCTAGCCGTTCTGAATCAGTCTTTCCTTCTAAATGATTCTTGGCTATTTTGATTAAGATTATTATGGACATTATTTGAAAATAGAATGATCTCTTTCCTTTTACAGATATAATGATTATGGAAATTTTTCTCTCTTACTATTTCTCTGACTGCTAATTGATTATTCTCCTATAATAATATTTTTGAATAAACAGAGCTATAAATACAGAAGGAGGTCGGCAAAGAACAACAAGCAGTGATCCACTCCATCCATTTGAAAAATAGGAAAAGCTCCCAAGTGAAAAGTGAGAAAGCTGAGAAAAGTAAAAGAGTGCTGCAGCAAAGAAAAAACCTTCTTCTCCTCCTTCTGAAGCCATACAGCTGCCATTTCTGAAAGCTCTCACTGAAAGAGAAAAGGGCTTACAATCTCCTTCTCACTATAGAAGAGAGATTTCATTCACTATACTTGTGCTTCTAATCTTCTTGCTAGGAAGAAGATTCTTTCTTGCTTAAATTATTTTCCATATACTTCTTCTTATTCTTATTCAAATTTCAATTGTGTAAAAGAGTTTTTAGAATCTCTCTTCAAAAAATTCAGTTGTAGTGGTTCTAAGAGTCTCCTTATCAAAAGACTCAGGCTGGTTCTAAGAGTCTCCTTAACAAAAGACTCAGTGCAAGATAGTGAATTCCTACCAAGGGGGTAGAAGAGTGGACTACCCAAAGTTTGGGGAACCACTATATTTCTTTGTGTTGTGCTGTGATTTTTCTTTTTGCTATTTCTTTCTTTATTTGCTTAATTCTTGTTGGTGTGTGTGAAGCTTAAATATGTGAATATTACATATATATATATTTGTTAACTTTGCACAAAATATTTTTAAATCTCTATTCACCCCCCCCCCCCCCCCCCCCTCTAGAGAATTCTAGTGAGGTTAACTATGCACTTTCAATTGGTATCAGAGTGAGGATGATCAAAAAGGGGTAATTCCTTGATCAAAAAGATCCTACCTCATATATATATTTTTCTAAAAACTTTTTATGGCACAAATCAAAGATTATGCTTCCACCAGACCACCAATTTGCAACCTTGAAAAGTTTGCACTTTGGAAAACAAGAATTAAAATTTATTTAAACTCTATTGATGGAGAACTATTTGATGTTATTATGACAGGTCCTCCCAAGCCATTCAAGAAGGACTCAAGTGGAGAGGTCACACAAACACTTGCTCCAAGGGCTGAATGGACAGATGAAGAAAAGAAAGCCCAAGCATGTGATGCCAAGGCTTTGAATATATTAATCTCAACCCTCTCAGATGAAATCTTCCAAAAGATTGCTGAATGTGGGTCAGCTAAGGAAATATAGGAAGCTCTCACTAAAATGGTAGAAGGGAGTGCTGATGAGAGAAAGGATAAAAAGACATTACTTATCTCTCAATATGAAAACTTCCAGAAGAAAAACAGTGAAAGTGTTGCTGACATGTATGCCAGATTCAGCCTCATAATAAATGAGTTGAGAACACTTGAGAAGGTCATATCTCTCACTGAGATAAATGACAAATTGCTGACTTGCTTCTCTAGCTCTTGGGACTCAAGAATCTGGCCAATTAGAGACTACATAAGCCAAAAAGAAATCTCAACAGATGTCATGTTGGGTAAATTAAGATCCTATGAACAGTTGTTGAAAACAAGAGCTGAGAAAGAAGAGAAAGAAAAGACTCCTCCACTCTCAAAGGAAAAGAGTATTGCCTTAAAGGCTACTGCAGGTGAACCCTCTACAAGTGATGAGGAGTTGATCAGTCTACTGGCCAAAAGGTTCAAGAAGTGGATCAAAATAGAAGGATCCAGAAGAAGAGATTCAAAAACCAGGTATGACAAAACTCCTACTAAAGAGATTATATGTTACTCTTGCAGGAAACCTGGACACATTGCACCTGAAAGTCCTAAAGAGATCAGTAATAAGAAAGATCTGAAAAGAACAGATCTAAAGAAAAAGAAGAAAGAGAAAGGACTCATTGCTCAATCATGGAGTGATTCAGAATCTGAAGAAAGTACATCATCTGAAAATGATCAAGAAGAGGCTATGCAAGAGGAAACCTGTTTGATGGCTACTGAGAAGCCTGGAGATAAATCTCTGGTAAATACATTTGATGATATAGATTTTTCTTCTACTAATTTCAAAAATAGTTTCAAAAAATTTTGTTTAGATCAAGTCAAATCTGAGAAAGAAATAAAAGAACTAAGAAATGAATTGAACAATCTCAAACAAATGGATACACAATATAAAATCTATGAGCTCAGTCAAGAACTCTCTAGATCAGAAGAGCAACTAAATAAAATCAATACTGAAAATCAAACACTAAGAAATGAGCTTGCAAAGGCAAAAGCCTTTGAAGATTCCCTAAATGGCAGAAGTCAAAAGCTCAAGAATATCTCTGAAAATCTCACTGATAGATTTAGACAACTAGAGTTTCATACTGATTTAGAACCCAGACCTCAATCATCCAGCAAATCTGTCTGGAGACATCCTATCCACTTCACTAGGAAGAATAATCTGATAGGAGAAAATTCACAAGAAAATCCAAAAAAAACTACTGTTTTTAATAAAAATAATTTCACTATATATGAAGGAATCCTAGGTAAATATTCACAGAAAAGAAATAAATATGCGTCGAGTTATTGTCAACGTGCATCGAGTTCTACTCGACGCAACTTAAATGATGCATCGATTTCTAATCAACGCATACACCAAAGTGCGTCAACTTCCACTCGACGCAACTATAAACATACGTCGAATTCCTATCGACGCAACCAATCTGACAGGAATTTCTCCTTTCTAAAAAGTCTTCTCAATCCATTTCCTTTTATTATGAATACTATTTCTGCAATATTACCAAAGACTGTTGGTATGATAAGCCAACACTTCTAAAGAAGAAAGGGTACTCTGAAAGACCCACTTATTCTTTCATTGAACCTTTCACTGTTGGAAGGAAGGGACCCCAGCTTAGCACGGTCCAAACTAATGTTTAAATCTTATATGCAGGTGTATCACATCTTTAGGCTGGTGTGGTACTTGGACAGTGGATGCTCCATGCACATGATAGGGTACAAAAATCTATTAACCAACTTTGAGGATAGACTTGGACCACCAGTGACTTTTGGAGACTCTAGCTGTGGGCAAACCAGGGGCTTTGGAGATTTCAAAGAAGGGAAAGTAACCTTTAAGAATGTGGCAGTAGTCAAAGGACTGAAACACAATCTGATAAGTATAAGTCAGATATGTGACAGTGGTAAGTATGAGGTAAAATTTACCAAACTAGTTTGCCATGTTATTGATGTCATGTCTGGTGCCATTGTACTCAATGGAATAAGAAAAGGGAAAGTATATATAGTAGACTTTAGATCCACACACACAGAGATTTGTTTGTTCAACAACATCATTGATAAAAGTGAATTCTGGCATAGGAGGCTAGGCCATTTAAACTATAAAACCATTAGTGAATTAGCAAAAAATAACCTAGTCAGAGGCCTACCAAAGGGTATGTATTCTAAGGATTCTCCATGTAGACCTTGCCAACTAGGAAAACAGACCAAATCATCTTTCAAACCAATTGGTAAAGATGACTCCCCTAGGATTCTCTACTTACTGCACATGGATCTCTTTGGACCTATATCCACTCAGAGCTTGGGTGGAAAGTCTTATACCCTAGTCATTGTGGATGACTATTCTAGATATAGCTGGGTATTCTTTCTAAGGGCTAAGTCTGAAACCCACACGATTCTCTCAAGATTCATAAGACAGATTCAATCTGAATTCAATACTCATGTTTCCATTTTCAGAAGTGATCATGGGACTGAATTTGAAAATCAGTTAATCTGTAGTTTCTGTGAGGATGAAGGTATCAAACAAAGCTTCTCAGCACCTAGAACTCCTCAACAAAATGGAGTTGCTGAAAGAAATAATAGAACCTTAATTGAATCAGGAAGGACCTTGCTTGCAGAATCAGGATTACCAAAAACCTTCTGGGCTGAAGCAGTCAACACTGCAAACTATGTTCTGAATAAAAGCCTCATACACAAAACTAAGTTAAAAACTCCATATGAGCTTCTAAAGGGAAAAACACCCACTGTTAGATACTTTAAGACGTTTGGATGCACTTGCTTTATACTAAACAATGGAAAAGATCATCTTGCCAAGTTTGACAAGAAGTTTGATGATGAGATATTTCTGGGGTACTCATCATCTAGTAAAGCTTATAGGTGCTATAACAAGAGAACTCTCAAAATTGAAGAATCTATGT
Organism: Dactylorhiza incarnata; assembly: GCA_033032865.1. NCBI lineage: Eukaryota > Viridiplantae > Streptophyta > Magnoliopsida > Asparagales > Orchidaceae > Dactylorhiza > Dactylorhiza incarnata. The sequence goes on along the minus strand of JAWHQI010000218.1, from coordinate 3,531,886 downwards.
ATATTATATTTGATGAAACTAATATGCTTTTTAAGGGGGGAGAAAACTACCACCAGTCCTTTTCCACAGGAAAACAGCTGCATAGAGACTCATCTTGAACAACTAAGTCTAGAGAACACAGACACTGGGAAAGAAAACCTGCTGCAGGAACCAAGTGAGGAATCTGAACAGGAACATGAAGAATATTCAGAAAAGAGCAATCAAAACCAACTCCCACAAGAGAACATGATTCAAGAAGAGCAGGTGGGAAATGATCCTATCATTAATGAGGAAAAAGAGTCACTAACAAATCCAAGCAGGACAGGAATCAATATGAAAAATCATCCACAATCCCAAGTAATTGGAGACCCCAATACTGGAGTAAGAATAAGACACCAAGTCTCCAGTGGAATGATGCCCCAATGCTTCTTATCACAAGTTGAACCAAAGAAGTTTGAAGAAGCAAATTGTGATCCTCACTGGATTATAGCTATGCAAGAAGAACTAAGCCAATTTGAGAGAAACAAAGTATGAGACTTAGTTGAGAGACCAAGGAACTACCCAGTTATTGGTACAAAGTGGGTATACAGAAACAAACTAGATTCCTCTGGAGTAATCATCAGGAACAAGGCAAGACTTGTAGTACAAGGGTACAGACAAGAAGAAGGAATAGACTACAACCAAACCTTTGCTCCAGTAGCCAGATTGGAAGCAATCAGACTTTTCCTTGCCTATGCAGCTTTCATGAAGATGAAAGTCTACCAGATGGATGTCAAGAGTGCTTTTCTGAATGGTGACCTTCAAGAAGAGGTGTATGTAGAGCAACCACCAGGTTTTATCAATCCTTCCTCTCCTAACTGTGTTTATAGACTTAACAAAGCACTTTATGGTCTTAAGCAAGCACCTAGAGCATGGTATGACACTCTCTCCAACTTCCTTATAGAAAACTCTTTTGAAAGAGGAAAAGTAGATAAAACACTTTTCACTAGAACCCACAAGAATCAACTCCTTGTTCAAATATATGTAGATGACATCATCTTTGGCTCAACTCATCCTAAACTCTGTAAAAGATTTGCTAATCTAATGCAATCTAAATTTGAAATGAGTAGTATGGGAGAACTCTCTTATTTCTTAGGGCTACAAGTAAAACAAAATAGTGAGGGGATCTTTATCTCACAATCTAAATACACTAAAGAATTAATCAAAAAGTTTGGCATGGAATCAGCCTCTACCATGAAAACACCCATGGCAACTAATGCCATTATAGAAAAGGATGAAAAAGGAAAATCAGTAGATCAAAAGACCTATAGGGAAATCATAGGATCCCTTCTCTATCTAACAGCTAGCAGACCTGACATTATGCTTGCCACCTGCATATGTGCTCGATTTCAGGTTGATCCAAAAGAATCCCATCTCTCCTCTGTAAAAAGGATTCTTAGATACCTAAAGGGAACACATGAACTAGGTCTATGGTACTCAGCAGAAACCAACTTTGAATTGACAGGTTTCTCAGATGCTGACTATGCTGGATGTAGGGTTGATAGAAAGAGCACATCTGGTACTTGCCAATTCCTAGGTGACAGACTAATATCATGGTTCAGTCAGAAACAAAATTCAGTCTCAACCTTAACAGCTGAAGCTGAATATATAGCTGATGGGAGCTGTTGTTCACAAATCCTATGGATGCAAAATCAGCTTCTTGACTATAAATTGGAAGTCAATAACTCTAAGATCTATTGCGATAGTTCTAGTGTTATATCCATAGCATCCAACCCAGTCCTTCATAGTAGAACCAAACATATAGAGATCAAACATCACTTTATTAGAGACAATGTAGAAAAAGGCAAGATAACCTTAGAATATATTCCTACAGACAGTCAAAGAGCAGACATTTTTACCAAACCCTTGGATGAAACTAAGCATACTTACTTCATCAACACCTTCGGAATGCTTGATGGAGGCTTGTAAACACCATTGTTGGGCAAATCTAAAAGAGGTCAACAAAACTAAGAAAGCACTTGAAGATACGTCGATTACCTATCGACGCACCGTCGAGAAGAACTCAACGCTGACATTGATTTCTTACAAGCAAAGATACGTCGATCCTTTCTCGACGGACCGTCGACTTCATGATAAAACTGGAAACAAATCTTTCCTTCTTCTTTTGACGATTGGATTACCTAATATACCTCGATTTTTGTTTCCTTTTCGACGTCTCACCTTCTTTAAATAATACCTCATATTTCATAACTCCTACTCTCCCAAAACCGCCAAAACCTTCATCTTCTACCTCTCTCCCTGCATCAATGGCGCTGACTCCTGCTCAATCTGCCATCATCAAAGCAATGAATGATGCCCTGGAAAAACTTGTAAATGAATTTCAGTCAAGACTGGTCAATTTCTCCAACGAGTGTGCCTCCATGATAGCCTCTTGTGAAGCCAAACTGACCGACATCTCTGCATCTCTTCCTGAGCTTCATATTCTTCTGCAAGAACAAAATCTGTCTCCAAAAGGGTTTATATCCTTTCTGCAGGATATAAACCAGGGGGAGGGTTGCTCCAGAAACCCCTCCAATCAGGTTCTCTATTACTCTTAAGCTCATGGTTAATTCTTCTCCAATCTCTAAATATTAAACCAACTCCATTTCTTACTATAGACACAAATCTTCTCCACTCACTATGATTACACCTTCAAGGAGAAAAACCCCTTTGGTCAATCCTCACCCTACCATACAGAAGGAGACCATGCTGTGGATTCAGCATTCAAAGCAGATGCTGTGGATTCAACATTCAAAGCAGATGCTCCATATGTTCAGGGGGAGATTGCTGTAGTAAAAGATACAGAAGTCCAGGGGGAGGAAGAAGCAGCTACTTCTGATGACTGGAAAGGGCAAGTCTGGATTGATGCACCCCTTTGTATGGAAGAAAATAAGTATCACTCTCCTGGCTTCTCTGCCAGTCACATCAAACTTAGGACACCCCTACTTGAGGATGTTCCTTCAGCAGAGACTACCCTACCTAAGGACATTCTACCTCCTGTTGTAGAACAAACTCCTCCTGCAAAATTTCCTTCTCCACCTTATCTTCCTAAAGAGAAAACTTCACCTCCTCTACTACCTTTACCTCCACCATCAACAAAACTTACTTCTACCAACACTACTAGAAAAATGACTTTTAGCCACGCTCGTATTGCCCATGGCCTTTTTCCGTGGCAAACAGTCAAATTATCGTGGCTAAAAGTCTAAAATCGTGGCTAAAAGTCTAAAATCGTGGCTAAAAGTCATAGAAAAAGGGTATTTGCCACAGAAAGAGCATGACAAATACTTTTTTGCCACGCTCGTATTGGCCACGGCAGTTCGTGACTAAAAGTCTTTTGCCACGATTTTGGACTTTTAGCCACGGTAATTTGCCCTGGCTAAAAGTCAATTTTCTAGTAGTGTGCAAGCAGTTTAAAGCACCCACTCAAATCTTTCCTAGGCAAAGTCCAAGAGGACAAATGGAAAGAAAAGAGGTCATCCCTCACTGGCAAAAATATTCCAAAGAAGAAAGGAAAGAATATGCAAAAGAAAAGAAATATAGAAAAGCTTGTGAGGAGATAAAGAGGTTTGAAAAGATTCCTAATATCTCTCCTGACAGTACTGTAAAGGAGTACAATGACCCTGAAATGGAAAAGAGGAATAGTGAAATAAGAGAAAGAGACATGTATGAATTTGAAGCAGCTATGACAGAAACAGTGGATAAGAGAAATGCTTGGATAGAAAAGATCAAGAAGGGAATGACCAAAGAACAGATTCTTGCTGAACCATCCATCAAAATTTCAAAGAAATTGTTTGATGTTGAAGCATATCAAAAGAAAAATCCTCAAGCAGGGCTTATCCTAGATAAAGGACAAAAGCACAAAAGGGGGTAGGGTGTTCAGAAGATGTCTACATTCCCTATAAGAAGCCTAAAAAGCCAGAAAGACTAGACAAATGGCATGACTCACCCTGGAAAGGGAAAGAAAAGATGTCTGAGATCCCTGAGAAACAGGAACCAGAAAAGAAAGGGAAATATAGGCCCAATGTTGATAACAAGGGACCATCTGAACCCAAACCTACACAAAAGAGAGAGAAACCTCTAGGCATTACAATAGAAATGATTGATGAAAATGCAGCAATTATCATTAGCAAGGGTTATTCCATAAATGACACTCTCCCTGATGCTGAAAAGTGCTTGGCAAAACTGCACACAATTATCAGGAATGTTCAGGAGCATCCTGATAGAGTCAGGCCCTACATTTTTGAAGCTGTTGAACAATTATCTAAGAAACTCTACTCTGCCTTTGTTAATTTCATGTATATCAAGAAGTTCTTAGTTTAAAACTTGTGAAAGATACTTACTTGTTTTTATGATTTCTTTCTTCTCTGATGAATGCTTGACAAACTTCTTTAATATATCAAGGTATTCTTTAGACAAAAGGTAAAATCTCTCTCTGATCAGGGTTAAGACAAATATGGGGAGATTGTTGGGGAAATGATTTATCTTAACCTCTAGAAATGAGTAGAAAATGAGTTCTCAAAGTGAAAAATTAGTTTAAGTAAAACATGCGTCGAATAGTAATCGACGCAACGTCGAAGTGTAGCCGACGCATCTCTCATACTGAGTCGAAGTAACTCTAAACAGAATTCGACGTAACCAAAGTCGACGTAACTCTGATTTCTAGTCGACGCACCCAGTAAAGTCGACGCACCTCAATCGACGCTCCTTCCATATTTTCTTCTCGACGTCTAGCCAGGCTGAAATTCGATGCTTACGTCGAATAGTAATCGACGCACGTCGATTTCTTTGACAGATTCAAAAACACGCCAGATCTCCTTCCTCCTTTCTGTAGATCTGAATTTTATGGAATTATATTATTCTTTTCTAGCCGTTCTGAATCAGTCTTTCCTTCTAAATGATTCTTAGCTATTTTGATTAAGATTATTATGGACATTATTTGAAAATAGAATGATCTCTTTCCTTCTACAGATATAATGATTATGGAAACTTTTCTCTCTTACTATTTCTCTGACTGCTAATTGATTATTCTCCTATAGCAATATTTTTGAATAAACAGAGCTATAAATACAGAAGGAGGTCGGCAAAGAACAACAAGCAGTGATCCACTCCATCCATTTGAAAAAGAGGAAAAGCTCCCAAGTGAAAAGTGAGAAAGCTGAGAAAAGTGAAAGAGTGCTGCAGCAAAGAAAAAACCTTCTTCTTCTCCTCCTTCTGAAGCCATACAGCTGCCATTTCTGAAAGCTCTCACTGAAAGAGAAAAGGGCTTACAATCTCCTTCTCACTATAGAAGAGAGATTTCATTCACTATACTTGTGCTTCTAATCTTCTTGCTAGAAAGAAGATTCTTTCTTGCTTAAATTATTTTCCATCTACTTCTTCTTCTTATTCTTATTCAAATTTCAATTGTGTAAAAGAGTTTTTAGAATCTCTCTTCAAAAAATTCAGTTGTAGTGGTTCTAAGAGTCTCCTTATCAAAAGACTCAGGCTGGTTCTAAGAGTCTCCTTAACAAAAGACTCAGTGCAAGATAGTGAATTCCTACCAAGGGGTAGAAGAGTGGACTACCCAAAGTTTGGGGAACCACTATATTTCTTTGTGTTGTGCTGTGATTTTTCTTTTTGCTATTTCTTTCTTTATTTGCTTAATTCTTGTTGGTGTGTATGAAGCTTAAATCTGTGAATATTACACATATATATATTTGTTAACTTTGCACAAAATATTTTTAAATCTCTATTCACCCCCCCCCCCTCTGGAGAATTCTAGTGAGGTTAATTGTGCACTTTCAGCCTTTTTTTCGCTCGTGCATGAATTTTTTGTTGGCGAATGTTTTACCCCGGGCGCCCTTTGTCGCCCAGGTGCACGTTTTTCTCCCAGGGGAGTTTTTCGTCAGGGTGCATGCTTCCGTTCGTACCATATTTTTTCACCCAGGCACGGGTGCTCGTCTAGGCGAACATTTTCCCCCGGAATGCGTTTCCGCCTCGGGCGCATTTTCTCCCGGCCGACGTTTTCATCTTTGTTTTATTTTTTTCACCCGGATATGCATTTTCCTACAGGGTGTGCATGTCTGGCGCATGTTTTCTGCCCGTGCGTGTATTTTTCCTAGTGTCTTTCCTTTTAATTCACATTGACACATTGTTTTTGATGGGATCCACTTATAGGAATTTTCTGTTGCGAATAGACGAAATTACATAGGTCCCCACTAACCCATGGAGAAAACAGACGTCGAAACCGCCGCGCCCACCGCCCGCGGCCGACCATCCGCCGATCGCCTCTGCCCCTCGCTGCCGCAGAGGGTCGCGGTTGGCCTCCGCCACGCCTCGCAGTCGCATGCATACGGCCGCGAAGGTCTGCGGTCGGCCTCCTGACTGCCGCCATGCCTCGCGGTCGCATGCACGAAGAGAAGGAGGGAGCAAGAGGCTTCATCAGTCCCAGGGAAGAACGATGAGTGTCGTGCTAGCCCATGACCTCGGCAGCATCAGAACTACATACCCCTCAATACCTCTAGGACTAACATACTTTACGCAATCCAAGGCAACAAGGCGCTTTGCAAGCCCAGGCCACTCGCTAAAAATGCAGGCGACCAATCAAAATATTGCGAGTTCCACCATGGATGAGGGCACGACACAAAAAATTCCTCAAAACTGAAAGAGGAAATCGAGCGCCTTGTCAGACAAGGGCTATTGGGGAGGTTCTTGCAGGGCCAAACGCCTAATCAATCAACAGGGGGTCAACCTTCCGCCTGCCAGGAAAGGCCGAGGGGGCAACAATTAAGGAAATCATCCCAGGAAGAAAGTCCCTATCCATTAGCGGAGCTATACCGCACCACCACTCCGCTCTATAACCTTTATATTTTTTATATAATACTTCATGTAAGTTGTCGTGAGATCAAACTCATCCCAGTGACTCAAATGGTTTTCAAATTTCGCTCATTTCAGGCCTATAAATCGAAAGCATCACCCGCGTTACAAGCACTATATATACACTTTGTTAAAAAATATGAGCATTTGTTTGCCCTCACAGCACCTGCCCCGGGCAGCGCGCTCACAGCACCTGCCTCCGGGCAGCGCGTTCACAGCACCTGCCTCCGGGCAGCGCGCTCACAGCACCTGCCTCCGGGCAGCGCACTCACAACACCTGCCTCCGGGCAGCGCGCTCACAACACCTGCCTTCAGGCAGCGCGCAGCACATGATGCAAATACAAGTACAAAGATACAACACAGTGGAGGTACCCCTCTCCCTCAAAATAGATGTCAGAACGCTCATCCTCGGAGAGATCTCCAATACCAAGGCCAGACACATCACATCCGCGCTTCCTCACCATCATTCGAGGGTCTTCCACATCCCCTGTTTCAAGGACATCTCATGGTCGTCCTCCATCTGGGGCTCCACCTTCTTGCTCCAGACATTCTCGCAGAGAGCAGAGATCGGTCCCACGCATAGTCCATAAGTCCTTATACTCGGCAACTCACGCATCCTTCAGCTTCTCAGCAGTATGCTCCAGTAAGGAAAGCCTCTTCACCTCCAGACCGGCAGGTATCCCGTATCGTTTCCTCCAGACATCAATTTGCTCAGTAGTGAGCGAAGAACGAAACCGCATTGGCATTCCTTGCGAGCAACGCCTCGACCTGAAAAAGAAAAATACGGGTAAGTATTTACAAAGGCAAAACCTTAAACACATCGCCACGCACGCACAAGAACGCAAGCGAGAGTATGCGCGCGCAAGACGCACAACCGACCATGCACGCGTTAGGCACAAAGTCACACCTCGCGCAAGATGGCCCAGCGTGCAGGGAACCGCACCCCGCGCGCGCCCAGTGCGCGGGAATGCATGGGAGCGCACCCCACGCATGGCTTCCCTTGCACGCGCGCACAGGCGTGCCTCGCGCCTGCCCGGTGTGGGCACACGTTTCCCTTGCGCCGCAACCGCCGCTTTCACGTACCTCATTCCGCTCCCCTTTGTTTGCCTCTGCCATGGTCGCCACAAACCATTCACACACGCAATTCTGCAGAAAGTCCCGCCCTCCTCTCGCTCTGGCTACAGACTCTGGGAACTTGGAGGCAAATGATGGGATCCCGCTCAACTTATAAGAATTATGGGCTACGAATAGCCGGAATTATATATGTCCCCACCAACCCATGGAGAAAACCGTTGCGCCAGCCGCTGCCGAAACTTCCGCACCAACCGCCTGCGGCCGACCATCTGCCCCTCGCCGCCGCAAGGGGTCGCGGTCGGCCTCCGGGCCGGTAGTCGCCGCTCCTTGTGTCCATACGCACGCAGCCAGCCCCTCTGACCGATCGACGCCACGCCTCGCGGCCTCACACACGCAACCGGCCTCCCAGTCGGCAGCCACCACGCCTCACGGGCCCGTGACCTGCCTCTTGGCCAGCCGCTGCCGCACCCAGCCTCCCGGCCGGCTGCCACCGCGCCTCACAGCCGCACGCACGCGGTCGCAAAGGGTTGTGGTCGGTCGTTTCCGCGCCTCACGACCGCGACGCACGAGGCCGCGAGGGGCCTTGGCCGGCCTCTCCGCCGGCCACCACCGCACCCGCGGTCGGTCTCTCAGGAGTCCGCCGCTTCCTCCTCCTTGGCCGGCCTCCCGTCGTCGGGACCTCGTCGTCGACCGTCCCCTCCAGGTTGTCCTTCCTCCGTCATCGAATCTGTACAACCTGTATTCGATGAGTAGGCCCAGTATCGACCTAACTTGCACAGGGTAAGGCAGGGCGAGTACACCCCCCTCCCCTTTCCCTTCTCGACGACATAATCTCTTCTTGACGACATGATTTCTCTTCTCAATGATATCAGTGTGATTCGTCTAGACGACGCAAACAACCTGTCCCGACGACAAAACTCCTTCTCAACCAGGGCGAGGCGAGTCTTACCTAGCCCCAGGCGAACTCACCTCAGGGGAACTCGCCCTCGACGAGTAGGATATGAGCCTAGTCGCCTCAGTCGCACTCGCTCAAGGAGGGAGCGAGGCGACTTCGGTTCAACCCGACTCATCAGTCCTCCCTCACTATTCGCTGACCAACAGGGGTTGTGGTTAGAATTATGAAAAGGTGTGAGGAGTTGTTTGTAGACCACTTGGGTCTGCATATAGTAATTTGGTTAAGTCGGAGGAAGCTATCTGCAGGCTATTAGGAATATTTTACCCTTAGAAGATTTTTCATATAAATATGACTCATTATGTCTCAGATTAGCACGCCCCTCCCCCCCAAGAGAGCCTGAGCTTTCCTCCTTTCACGATCGTGCTATCTGAGACGCAGGCTCAGTCTTTAGTTTTTGGAGGGGAAGTCAAGTAAGATTTCTGGGTTATTGGCGAGACCTCCGCGCTGCAGCTAGTGGGTCTGTTCTTAGGTAATTATCCATCGTACTGTGAGACTCAGTTCTTAGCTCGAAATACTTAGACCTAGGGATCTGACGAAGAGAGAAGTAACTCAAGCTACTCCCCAAGTCTCGAACATTGTTGAACCGGTATCCAGGTTTCAACATTTTTGTTGCGGTGAGCGTGGACTGTAGCTTGAGAAGAAAATCTCATCCGACGATCCATGGCTGAACATAGCGAGCATGGGATCGGCCAGAGAAACTCACTGCCTACGGGCGAGTTCGTAACCATGAGCAATGGTTTGAGGACATGGTCTTCATTAGGAAAATGACAGATGCCTTCAAGTGCTAATTGTTTGCCATAACATTCAAGGGAAAGGCTCGGGACTGGTTCCACCATATCCCAGCATGCACTATATACTTCTTCGAGGACCTGCGCATAGGTTTTCTGCTATGTTTCTCCACTTCGAAGAAAAGGAAGAAAGGTTCAGAAGCCCTTTTTCTTATTAAGCAAGGGTCACAGGAGATGTCGGGGGGTATATTGATCTCTTCCAAGAAGAGATTCTCCTAGTTCAAGAGGTCTCGGGGCACACTTTGATGTTGGTGTTCAAGCTCGGACTGCAACCAAGATTCTTTAAGATGGAAATCCCCTGTAATCCTCCATTATCATTCGAGGAACTGCTCAATCGGGCTGCGAGGCAGATCGAGGGTGAGGAAACAAGCATGGAGTTCGTGTCTAAGCTGGCTAGGTTGGAGGGAGGAGGTGAGAAGGAAGAAGCTGGCGGCAGCTGACAGGAGGTCAAGAAGAAGGAAGAACCGAGGAGGCGAGTGTACAACCCTTATTCTCCGAGGGTGGGGCCCATTCAAAGCCACGTAGATAGAGTTAAAATTTTAGAGGTCCGGAGTGAAGTAAAAATGCGAAAAACTTCAACACAATCCACAAGCGTGACAATCAATGACAATGGGAAGACAAAATAGTGATCTTGTTATTTACTATCTCTTTACAGCTCGAGACATACATGGCGAGACATAATTCATAAGAATCACAGAGGAGAGAAGCACAAGACACAAAAACAAGCCGCCAGCGAATTGCCAAGGCATAGACCGCCAGACCGCTCGAACAGGCAAGCCGCACGGCTATCCCTGAGACCGTGCGAACAGAGCACAAGTCGCTTCTATCAGACCGCAATCACAGACTGCAAAACTCGCTGCTTTATTCAACTACTGAAAAACAACTGTCCGTACTTCTTGATCGCCCAGACCGCACGGTCTCAAGATCACAGAAGAACCAGCGAACACTTGACAAAGATTTGCTTCCCGCTGCAAGACCGCAACTCAAGACCGCCCGACCACTTAAGGCCGCCTGATCAATTGAGTCCGATGCACAGTCCAAGAACTCCTAAACACAGTCCGCACAGACAGACCGTTGCCGAACTGGTTTTTTCAAAGCTGGAAAGAAAGGAGAATGCTGACGGTGACTGCTAGCCGCTAACCTGCGAACAAACAAACCGGTCAGACAACTCAAACCGCGCGACCTCAAAGTGAGACCGACACAATCAAGCTAACTTGGGTTCTTATAGTTCTTTCGTATCAATGGCTACCTCGGCGTCCCTATTCATAGGCAAACGAACGAATGTCGTCACCACCCCAAGGGATGCAGTCAGCTTCCTTATTGAAGCACGCGGTCTCTAGGATCAGACCGCGCGGTCTCTTCAAGACATTATAATACTTAAGCAAAACTGTCAAAGAAGGACAGCTTGCCAAGAACAACCTGGCAGACTGCCCGACCTCTTATAAGAATAAACATGAGCATCTGACCGACTAGGAACAGACCACCAGAACTGTGAAATTTTTCCGAATCTTTATGGAGCAAGCAGGAGCTAGTCAACTTAGAGTTAAAAACCAAACAACCAGAAGCAAGTGGAGGCAAACAACTGATCTTTATTGATAACAATCTTCAAAATTACAAGGCAAGGCATGCTTGACAAGACATGATTTCGCCAACACAAACACAAAGGGAAAGATACAAAGTTGAAGATAACTTGAGACCGCTCAGACCGCGCGACCTCCCTGCAATCTCAAAAGACTGCCAGACCGCAGCAACTTGACGATCACAGAACACCACCAGCTCGCTGATCAAACCGCCCACTTCTTCAGACCTCCTGATTCTCCCGAACTCCAGCACCACAACTCCAAGCCGCAGACCGCCCGAACACTTTCAGAGGAAGAGGTGATCGCTACTGTCCGCACTATCCGCAGAAGCTGCACAAGAGAAGTTCAATCAGGAGACCGCCCGGTCACATAAACTCAGACCGCAGGAAAGAAGAAAGTTTAGCTTACGCTTGGTGTGTCTATTTGCTACTACAGTGGCCTCCTATTTATAGGCGCGGGACCTGATCCAGTCACCACCCTATGAGATAGGATCACCACCCCCCAGACTGCGCGACCTGACCGGTCACACTGCGCGATCAGCAACATTACGTCTGCTTCATTTTGGTGAACCCGCCAGCTTCAATGTCTCCATGAGAGACCGCCACTCTCACAGCAGACCGCGACTCCACAAGGAACACGCCAGACCGCCCGAAGCTATTCACCACCTGTGTTCGCACGAGACCGCGAACACAGTCAGTTCGCCATCAGACCGCGAACTCCTGTCCGCATGCCGATCTCCTCCTGAGACCGCGAACAGCAACCAGCTCGCATACCAGTCTCCTCCTGAGACCGCGAACTGAGACCGCGCGACTAAGACCCTTAGTCCGCGAATACCCCCAGAAAGCCCGGTCAGCTACCAGACCGCATTCATGAGAGAACCTGGATCAACCTGTGCGGTCACACCAGACCGCCATAGCCTTGAAGAGGACAGCACGCCACGCGGTCACGCACAGACCGCGCATACCTGAAGACGAACAGCCCGCCACGCGGTCAGAGACAGGCCGCGCGACCTCCATCTTCAGCCGCCTTGAACCCATACCAGCGATCAAGCCAGGAGACCGCAGCTAGGCTTAGATCAGCCAGACCGCAGATGCAGACCGCCAGGTCGTGCGGTCACGTCAGACCGCCCGACCTCCTCCCAGACCGCCCAGGTCCAAAAAACCCTCCAAACTTCCACTTCAACAATTTCAACACTCCCCCTTGAAGTGGGAAGTTGAAACTAGCCCCAGTAGGCTCCTTAGCCGTGTGAACGGCCCCTTTGCCAGCGCCTTTGTGAAGATGTCCGCGACATTGTCCGCACTCCGCACATGCCCGACCGAAAGAGATCCCTCCAGCACCTTCTCCTGTATGAAGTGATGCTCGATCTCGATATGCTTGGTCCTCGCGTGACAAACTGGATTGGTTACCAGTTTGAGAGCACTCTCATTGTCACCGCGTAGCAGAGTCGGCTCCCGAACCTCCTTGTGGACGTCTCCCACCAACCTCCTAAGCCAGATGGCTTCCTGAGCTGCCAAGGCCGAATCCTTGTATTCCGCTTCCGTGGTGGAGACCGACACAGAATCCTGCTTCTTGCTGCACCATGATATAACTGTAGGGCCCGCCATGAAGACGAATCCAGACGTCGACTTCCGATCATCCGAATCTCCCCCGTAGTCAGCATCCATGTACCCGTGCACCTTGAAGCCCGCATCTCTCCTATATAGGAGACCCATGTCCGAGGTCGCCTTGACATACTTCAGAATATTCTTGGCTGCTAGCAGATGAGGTACCCGTGGCTCCGCCATATACCGACTCACTCTGCCAACTGCATATGCAATATCCGGCCTCGTGATCGTCAGATAAATCAAGCTCCCAACCAGAGCTCGGAACACCAACGGATCTTGCATAATCCTCCCCTCATCTTTCCGAAGCTTCATAGCCTTCTCCAGAGGTGTGGAAGTGCACTTCCCTTCCTTCATGCCGAACCGCTCCACGATCCGCTCCGCATATCCAGCTTGGGTCACCAGCACTCCATCTTCCTTCCTCTGCACCTCGAGTCCAAGGAAATGGTGAAGCTCACCTAAGTCCTTCATCTCGAACCAGATAGACAGCTCGGTCCGTAGCTGTGCTACTTCCTCCTTCGAGTTCCCCGTCACGATCATATCGTCGACGTATAGCAGCACGATGACTTGAAGCTCCCCGCTCTTCTTGACGAACAAGCTTGAGTCTGAGTCTGAAGCACAAAACCCACAGAATAGGAGATATTCTGCGATCTTCCCATACCACGCCCTCGGCGCTTGCTTCAACCCATACAGGGCCTTCTTCAGCTTGCAGACATGCTCCGGAAAATCTTCAGACACAAAGCCAGGTGGCTGGACCATGAAGATGTCCTTGTCAATCTCGCCGTACAAGAAGGCGTTCTTGACGTCGAGCTGCCAAATCTCCCATCCACTAAACGCCGCCAAGGCAATGATGAACCGAACTGAAGTCATTTTTGCCACCGGACTGAAAGTCTCCTCGTAGTCTTCACTGTATTGCTGCGAGAACCCCCGAGCCACAAGGCGAGCCTTGTATTGCTCGATACTGCCGTCAGCTTTCTTCTTGAGCTTGTAGACCCACTTGCATGTCACAGGAGTGATGCCCTCGGGCTTGGGCACAAGAGACCAGGTCTCATTCTTCTCGAGAGCTGCCATCTCTTCTTGCATAGCAATGTCCCACTCCTTCACGCCTCTGGCCTTTTCAAAGCTCGACGGCTCCTTCTCATCCAAGGGACCAGCGAAGAAACATGAGACAAAGCTCACTGCGTTTCCTCCTGTGTAGCGATCAGGGGCAACGATCGCTCGCTTCGACCTCCTCAGCTCCTTCCCCTGAACCGCATTATCTCCAGCTGCTTCTTCCCTAGCTCCTCTTCCAGACATGCTAGGAGCAATGCTCCCCCTGCTCCCTGAACCAGAAGCCTCCGTCTCAGAACTAGAAGGAGATGGTCCACCTGGTGACACAGGTAGCTCCACCTGAAGATCCTCCACAGCTTTTTCCGGCACCTCCACCCTGCTCTCTGGTAGCTCCACATCATAGGACCCCTTGTAAGATGTCACCTCATCGAACACGACGTCGCGAGATACCACAAATCTCCGCGTCTCCGGGTCCATGCACTTCCATCCTTTCTTCCGCTCATCGTATCCCACGAACACTAGCTTCCTTGCTTTCGCATGTAGCTTCGTCCGAAGAGCATCTGGAACATGCACGTAGCAGGTGGAACCAAACACCCTAAGGTGTGCCACGCTTGGCTTCTCTTTGAACATCATCTCATGCGGAGTCAACATGTTGATGGGACTCAAAGGCATCCAGTTGATGACGTAGGCAGCACAAGACATTCCCTCCGCCCAGAAGGACTTTGGGATACTCTTGGCAAGCAGCCAACACTTGCAGGTCTCCGTCAGATGACGGATCTTCCGCTCTGCAACTCCGTTCTGTTGTGGAGTATGTGCACAAGTGAGCTCCCTCCGGATACCTGCCTCCCTGCAAAAACTAGAGAACTCACCAGAGGTGAACTCCCCTCCGTTGTCAGTTCTCAGCTTCTTCACCCGCAGGCCAAGCCGGCCCTCCACAAGCTCCTTGAACTCCACAAATTTGGCAAACGCCTCCGCCTTCTCCTTCAGGAAATATACCCAGACATATCTGGTGTAATCATCGATCAACACCAGCATATATCTGCTCCCTCCGAGGCTTGGGGTAGCAGTAGGTCTCATCAAGTCACCGTGGATGCACTCCAACGGCACACTACTCCTCGTCTGCGACTTGTCAAACGGTAGCCGATGAGACTTGCCGAACTGACATCCCTCGCAAACATGACCTTCTCCGTAGGAGGATAGACTTGGCAGGCCCTTGACCAGACCTCTCACCGTCATTGCTTTCAGCTTGTCCATCCTTACGTGCCCCAACCTCTCATGCCATATAACGGCACCATCATTCGTCTTCATCTTGTCAACGTAGGAACTTGTCGATAAAACGAACAAGTCCTTTGCCCGTCTCCCGACATGGACAACCTCCGCCTTTACAGCCTCAAAGTTGCGTAGAAACTTCACTTCTGTTGGGCCGAACAGAACGTGATACCCAGCGTCTACAACGTTGGTCACGGAGAAGAGATTTTTCCTCATACCGGGCACATGATAGACACTCTTCAAGGTAAGTGGCCCTCTATCACTGCCCAAGGAAACAACCCCCACCTTCTCCACTGGACGTACAATATTATCAGCAGTAATGATTGCATTGTTACCTGTATAGGGCTGTGCAGAAGAAAGCTTGGTCTCGTCTCCGGTGAGGTGATGACCACACCCCGAGTCCACGATCCAGTCCTCCAGATAGTTGATAGGAGCAGAAGCTCCAACAGAAGCCGAGAAGGCTCCTCCCCAACCTCCTTGAATGTGCCTGGCCTCAGCTTCCTCCTTCTCCGCAGCATGCCCAGCTTGGGTGACCACCTTGCAATCCTTCCTGATGTGGCCATACTTGCCACATTTGAAGCACTTCGGACCTTCACCCTTCTTCTTCCCGTCAGCCTTGGGAGCATACCCCCTTTCCTGCTGCCCAGAAGTTGAAGGCCCATAGCCTCCTCCAGCGGTCTTCTTCTTCTTATCCCACTTCTTCTTCTTTCCCGAGAAGAGCACTTCGCCATCTCCCCCAGCCACTGACACCCCCGCCATCTGCCTTGCCAAACTTTCTTGCGATGCAAGCAAGTTCTCCAGCTCCAACAGAGACGGCTGATTTGCCCATCCCTGCACCGACGTCACAAAGGCAACATATTCCTTCCGCAGGCCGCGGATGATGTGCCTCTTCAGCTTCGCCTCAGAGATAGGCTCATCAGGGTCCAATGCTGAGATTTCAGCGCACAAGTTCTTCAGCTTCAGAAAGAAAGTGGAGATAGAAAGATCGCCCTGAGCCGACCTTGCCAGCTCATTCTCCAAGAACTGCAGCCTCGCTACATTCTTCTTGTTAAACAGCCCATCCAGGGCTCTCCAGATCTCCGCAGCTGATCCACACCCCAAGATGTGATCAAATAGGTCAGGTGAGATTGCCCTCTTCAGAGTAAACTCTGCCTTCGCATTCGTCCTCCTTCAAGTTCTCACCTCAGCCCCATTATCCCCTTCCGGAACAACTTCCTGCGTCTGATCTCCTCCAACAACTTCCCAGAGGTCCTCACCTACAAGATAGCTTTGCATACACGACTTCCACTTCTTGAAGTTAGTCGATGTAAGCACCTCAATCCCAAGACCCTTTGCAAATCCACCTTCCATTGTTCTTCCACTGGTTCCTTCTTCACAAAGGCGATGGCTACTCTAAGTTACTCACTGCTCAACCACTCCAACCTACCTCTGATACCATGTGAAATTTTTCCGAATCTTTATGGAGCAAGCAGAAGCTAGTCAACTTAGAGTTAAAAACCAAACAAGCAGAAGCAAGTGGAGGCAAACAACTGATCTTTATTGATAACAATCTTCAAAATTACAAGGCAAGGCATGCTTGGCGAGACATGATTTCGCCAACACAAACACAAAAGGAAAGATGCAAAGTTGAAGATAACTTGAGACCGCTCAGACCATGCGACCTCCCTGCGATCTCAAAAGACTGCCAGACCGCAGCAACTTGACGATCACAGAACACCACCAGCTCGCTGATCAAACCGCCCACTTCTTCAGACCTCCTGATTCTCCCGAACTCCAGCACCACAACTCCAAGCCGCAGACCGCCCGAACACTTTCAGAGGAAGAGGTGATCGCTGCTGTCCGCACTATCCGCAGAAGCTGCACAAGAGAAGTTCAATCAGGAGACCGCCCGGTCACATAAACTCAGACCGCAGAAAAGAAGAAAGTTTAGCTTACGCTTGGTGTGTCTATTTGCTGCTACAGTGGCCTCCTATTTATAGGCGCGGGACCTGATCCAGTCACCACCCTATGAGATAGGATCACCACCCCCAGACCGCGCGACCTGACCGGTCACACTGCGCGATCAGCAACATTACTTCTGCTTCATTTTGGTGAACCCGCCAGCTTCAATGTCGCCATGAGAGACTGCCACTCTCACAGCAGACCGCGACTCCACAAGGAACACGCCAGACCGCCCGAAGCTATTCACCACCTGTGTTCGCACGAGACCGCGAACACAGTCAGTTCGCCATCAGACCGCGAACTCCTGTCCGCATGCCGATCTCCTCCTGAGACCGCGAACAGCAACCAGCTCGCATACCAGTCTCCTCCTGAGACCGCGAACTGAGACCGCGCGACTAAGACCCTTAGTCCGCGAATACCCCTAGAAAGCCCGGCCAGCTACAAGACCGCATTCAGGAGAGAACCTGGATCAACCTGTGCGGTCACACCAGACCGCCACAGCCTTGAAGAGGACAGCACGCCACGCGGTCACGCACAGACCGCGCATACCTGAAGACGAACAGCCCGCCACGCGGTCAGAGACAGGCCGCGCGACCTCCATCTTCAGCCGCCTTGAACCCATACCAGCGATCAAGCCAGGAGACCGCAGCTAGGCTTAGATCAGCCAGACCGCAGATGCAGACCGCCAGGTCGTGCGGTCACGTCAGACCGCCCGACCTCCTCCCAGACCGCCCAGGTCCAAAAACCCTCCAAACTTCCACTTCAACAATTTCAACAAGAACAAGCTCATGCAACCCGCAGTATGAGACTGCCAGGTCAAAAATAGAACATAGGTACTTGGGCAAAACCAGCAGACCAAACACAGGTCGCCAACACCAGAGACACACGACCACACCAGCTAGGTCGCCACACTGAGCTCACAGATTCCAGAGGTAAACCGCAACACAGGTCGCGCGGTCTCTGCGGTCTCCAAGAACAGACCGCCCGGACAGACCACTTCCACTTAAAAAATTTAACACCCCCCTTGAAGTGGGAAGTGGAAGTCAGCCCAAGTAACCTCCTCAACCGTGTGAATGGTTCCTTCGACAACGGCTTTGTAAATATGTTTGCGACATTATCCTTGCTCTGCACATGCTCAACCATAAGAGATCCCTCCAACACCTTCTCCCGAATGAAATAATGTTGAATCTCTATGTGCTTGGTTCGCGCATGACAAACTGGATTGTTCACCAGTTTGAGGGCACTCTCATTATCACCCCGAAGCAGAGTAGGACCATGCACCTCCCTATGAATGTCCTCACAAGCCTCCTAAGCCAGATGGCTTCCTGAGCTGCCAAACCCGAAGCTTTGTACTCTACTTCCGTGATAGAGACAGACACATAATCCTGCTTCTTGCTGCACCATGATATAGTTGTAGAGCCTGTCATAAAGACGTATCCATAAGTTGATCTCCGATCATGTGAATCTCCTTCATAATCAACATCCATGTATCTATGCAAGCAAAAGCCCGAGTCCTTCCCATAGAAGAGACCCAAATCAGAGGTGGTCTTGACATACTTCAAAATGCTCCTCGCCGCTATCAGATGAGGTTTCCGTGGATCTGCCATATATCGACTCACCCGGCCAACCGCATAAGCAATATCCGGCCTCGGGATCGTCAAATATATCAGACTTCCGACCAAAGCTCAGAACACCAAAGGATCAGAAAGAACCTTCCCCTCATCACGTCGAAGATGATTACCAACCTCCAGTGGAGTAGAGCAGCTCTTCCACCCTTTCATGCTGAATCGCTTCACAATTCGTGTTGGATCTTACGGCGCCCTTAGAGGGGAGGTGAATGAGGGAATAAAAATTCTTTTTATAATTTTAAGAAAATTATTAAATTGTTTTATAATATGCGAAGGTAAAATAACAATTTAGCTAAGTGAATAGAAAATTATGATTTGCAATTTTTATAAATAAGTACTAAATTGTTTTATGATGAAAGAGATTGAAATAAACAATTTAGATTTAGAATTGAAAACTTAGAACACAATATAATAGAGATTACGCCAAGTGATAGAAATCAAGTAAACACAAAAGAGACATGTTTATATTATATGAAAAAGTGTTTACATAAATTTGATTTATATATCGCTAGAAATCAGAGGCGTACAAATGTAAATTTCTTTTCCTTTTCTATACCGACTTGTATCCCCACAAACCGGTTGGCTTTAGCCAATCCTTCCCCGGATATGGCCTCAAGCAGCTCTAGCAGTTCCTTCCCCGGATATGGCCTCGAGCACCCCCTAGATCTAATCACCTAGACCTAGTCGCCAACACAAGGCGAATTTCCCCCTAAGTCCTACCCAGACCTAGTCGTTAACACAAGGCGAATTAACTAAACGGTTACAAAGAAAGTATGGAATGGAAATAATGAAAAACAATAATAAAACTCCCTATATGAGATCTCTAGAGTTGAGGATGAAGGATCGCTGTAGTATAAGTGAGGTCGAAGCGATCGTCCTTCGGATGTAGCGTGACGTAGTCCTCCTCCAGAATTCTCCTTAAGCTTTTTGTGGGAGATCCATCTTCGGCAGCATAACAGCACTGGAATTGTGGCACAAGCAACCTCTTTGAGATGGATGATCAAAATGATCGAGGTTGGCTTCAATTTATAGAACTTGGAGCTAGCGCCTGCGGTAGTACTTAGCGCCTGCGGTATCGTTCGTGTGGAGCGGTTGCGAAACCGTCGGCGGCGTGGCTCTGTGAACGAACTCGAGATAGCGCCTGCGGCATCGCTAGCGCTGGCGGTAGCGTTAAGGAACCGCTGAGACGGAACCACTGAGACAAAACCGATGAGATGATCTTGAGCTAGCGCCTGGCGTTAGTACTATCGCTGGCAGTAGCGCTAGCGCCTGCGTTACCCGCTAGCGCTGGCGGTAGTAGTCCATTCAGAAAGTTTGATTCCATGTTGCCTTCTACCTGTGGAGTATTGCACTTATAGTTCCTGCACACTATAAACACATTACAAGCAATATCAAATACAATATGGGATTTGTTATTCTCAAACAAAGGGATGTGGCACACATGTCCAACAATCTTCCCTTTTGATAATAACAAATCCTCTAAGTAAGAAATCAACAATAGTGTTTATAGATAAGATAAGAAAGATAAAAGTGCAACTATAGTAAATGATATGCATGATGAAATTGTGCATACTCCCCCTATCTTAATGCTCCCCCTACATAAATGCAATTTATGTGTTACTCCCCCTAAATGATAGATTTTATGAATTAGTCTCCCCTTATTTATCTATATTTCTCTCTATATAGATTTCTTCAATTAATCTCCCCCTTTTGGTATTATCAAAAGAAGGTGGGGTGAGGGTAGTAAGGAGGCATTTATATATCATGATCGAGCTTTTCGAAATACAGATAATGATAAAGAGTTTAAGCATAGCATATATAAGAGATTTCAAATATAAAAATAAGAGTTGCAAGCAAGCGGAAGATTATAATAAACATTTTTTTGTAGGCATGAAAAGCATAAGTAAAAATATGAGTTTTAGTTCAAAATTGAAAGATGTTTTAACCTTTTTGAAATCTCAAAGTTTTTCATAAAAATACCAAGCATGAAATGAAAATATCAAAGAGAGATTATACTACAATGTTACTTAATTCTAAGTTCAAGAAATACCAAAACATTGTAGAGATCATGCTAGGTTATCTAGTGCATTTTTTATATAAAGAGTAGTATAGATAAAACATTAGAATCCAATACTCATGAGAAGAAGTGTTATGAAAGATAATGATGTGCACATAAGTGTATTTTGGGCAATGTTAACAATTGATTTAAATCAACAAAATACAAGACATATGTAAAGTAAAGTGCACAATAAAACACAAGTAAATTACTTTCACACACTTTTAATGCACATAATTTTTTTTTTTAACAAAGTGGTGTAATAACTAGGGTTTGCACAAGACACTTTACTATTCTTTCCAAGGTGCTCAACCTCATAATGCTTATGAAGACTTATCAGGAGGTTCAAGTAGTGCTTGGTGGAGTTATATTTGTCTACATATATAATAATTTTTTTCATATTTGTGAGACAACATTCTCCGAATACACTTGTTTTGCAAACCAAAATTTTTAACTTAACCACTTTTCTAAATTTCATAAGTGCAATTCAAATGTAGTGTAGGCAATAAACTTATGCAAGTTTTAATTCATTGTACAAATACAATACACAAGCAAGCATTTTTAGATTTAGACACACATGTTGATTACCAAAATAAGTGAGTGAAATGTATCATTATCAATCATAAAACATTTACTCATACTTAGAGGCATGCTAAGCTTGGTTCTACACATTTTGTAATACAATTGATGCACTTTAAATAGATATATCAAAGCATGATAAACAAAACAATGTTCATAGTAATTTGAAAGAATATGTTTTAACATTGTAAATAATTCTAAATAATAGAAATCATACATGCTTGATATTGGCAATAAAGATCATACAAATTTTTTTGTTTTGAATATGATAAGCATGATAAATTCTTTGAAACATAAATTTGAAATCCGTCTGTCCATCATTCGTCGAGACTTCACGTGAACATTCGACGAATTGACATAGCCATCGTCGAGACTTCACGTGAACATTCAACGAATTGACTTAGCCATTGAAAAATACTGACCAAAGCGTGAAAACTGTCTTCTGTTTTCATTCGTCGGAATTCGTCGAGAGTTCTCGAGAACATTCGACGAATTGACTTGGCCATTGAAAAATACTGAACAAAGCTTAAAAACTGTCTTCTGTTTTCATTCGTCGGAATTCGTAGGGAGTTCACGTGAATATTCGACGAATAGACTTAGCCGCAGAAATTTCTTCTTTAAACTAGAAATTTGGCTTCTGTCTGGATTCGTCGAGATTCATCGGAACTTCACGAGACATCTCGACGAATTGACTTAGCAAAAATTTCTTTTCTTCTGAAAGCCTGCTCCACTCCTCAAACTTGAAAACCTTCAGTTATGAGTATATGAAGTACACCCCAATAGCGCGGCAAACAGTACGTGATTTTTTGAGAATTTTAAATTTTTTTATTTTTGATATTTATTAGGTGTCCTTAGAGTAGTTCCATGCTGAAATTTCAGAATTTTTGGAGATCTCTAGGTGGATCAAATTTGCATGAAACTTTGGCTTTTTTAAATTCTTGTGTTTTTTAAAAACATTTAATCATGAAAAGATAAATTATGAAGACACAAGAGGACATTTTTTATTAAACAACCCAAAATATGCATGATTTAAGTAATAAGTGAATAAAAATGTTCATGCAGTGAGTAATATAAGTATGTCCTAAGATTAAAGACTACCCCGACTGAATGTCTACACCCTAGCCCCGTACTAAGTGACGGATGGGAATGAGGAGTTGCACGCATGCCGTAGGTTGGGGTGTTAGTCCCATATGCACACACTAGAGAACACTCAACCTAGCACTCTTTCCCCCCAGTGCCTCGCAAGGCCCTACTGGAACCCTCCCCGATTAAGGACAAGACATGACTTAGAGGTTAGGTCTATAATACATACAACCCTACGCCCCCGCTATTGTGAGATATGAAGTCATAGGTGAAATAATCTTTTGGACAACCTATGCTTTTTAAATCTATGAGTTGATATATAAACTATGGGTTTTGTGTAATGTGAAGAGTTATTTAAAGCCGCATAGTTTTTCTACTTTTATGAGATGACGATATGAGATAACTAGCACAATTACTAATATTCAATAAGTGATAAGGCTAGTATGATGCGTTTGGGGTTTAATGTCATTTCATAAGATTAATATCAATATTGCATGTATTCCAAAATAGAGTTTCAAATTATAGATCTAGAATGGAGTGATGATTTAGTTTGATTTATACTTTCATTACAAAGTTGATTCTAGAGTCTACAAATATGAGAGATACATGCAATCACTAGCCATGCAAATCAATACATCAAATATTGTAAAGAAAACATTATTCATAATTTTTATCATAAGATTCATAATTCCTATTATCGATTTGAGATATTTCTTGATAGAACATGAATTATGATTTATGATTATAGACAAATTTGCATAGAATATATCTTAGATCATCATGATGTATGTAAATTCTAATTCTTCTAGACTTATGACAATGTGATTTGGTTATTTTCTTTTGAAAGAACATGTTTGATTTGTAAGTCTAGAAAAATGATGATTATCTAATCATATAAAAGACAAAGATCATATATATAAAGTTTTGAAATAAAATTTCATTCAATAATTGAATATATTGATCTTTGGTTTTGCATGATAAGATATGATTTATGATACAATATTCACATATATTCTAATGATTAATCCATAACCTATGTGTTTGTTGAAATTTGAGTATTCTATTATAATTTCAAATCACATAGTTATCATCAAATTTAAATAACATTGTACATGTAATACCTAGCATAAATATATACGCATAGACCAAGAAGTGATGCTAGAATGATGAGTTTGAATGTAATGTTATTACATAGGATTAATGGAGATAATGTTGCATGTAATATGAGAAGTTTTCAAATTAATTTTCTTTAGACCTAGAATGAAATGATTAAACTTTTGATTTGAACCTAATGATACATAACGATTCTAAGGTCTAAATTAACATGCAAACAATGGTGACACACATTACACACAATATACAAAGAATATCATGTGATGAGGAATTCAAAGACACAGAAATTGCCGAAATAAGAGGACTGATATATCTTTTAAACAAAGTTGAGTTTGGGCAATTTTGACAGCACCAAACGAATTTGAATGAACAAGTTTGGTTCTTCGTTGGATGGAGATTTCTGTGCTCTTTCCAAAAAGATATTAAACGCGAAAATCGGACGAGCGGATCAAAAGATATGGCTTTTAAAGTTTTGATCTAAAACTCGCATTTTTGAAAAAAATTAAAAAGCGTTTTGTGAATGTTTGTTTTCGATTTTATTTGATAATATTTTTCATTATAAGGGCTATCAAATGCAACAAATAGAAAAATAATCAAAACATTGCGCATTTTAATTTTTAGCTTAAGCCCTTTAATAAACCATTTAAATCCATATTTTTTTAAAATAATTTCATTAGTCTTGAAAATAATTTCATTATTCAAATGATAATGTTAATTCAAGACATTGATGGGTAAAGGATTTAAAAGGATATATATATATAAGCAATTTTAAAAGATGAAAGGTAGGTCACTTTTAAGATCACATGACTTTATGTTCAATTTTAATTCAATTTGATTTGATAAACATTTGGCTTAAGATGTAAAAGTCATATTTCATAATATATCAAAGTGACCTTAACGTGTTGGCTCAAAAATAAATAAAAAAATAAAAGAAAAAAAAAACAATTAAGCATATCATGAAGTAGAGTACTGATATTTCATTTTTAATTTATTTCTACTTCATGCAATACAATGATTCTTAGTGAATGAGAGATTTAGGTATCCAAAGGGGACCAAGTGTGATGGTTCCTTTGAGTACCCAAATACATCGTGTAGGCTTTTGGAGAGATAGTGATGAATGGGCCTTTACAAGTGGAGTTAGTGTTTCGTTTTTAATTTTGGGCCTCCATTCATACTTTGATTGTTTTTCTTTTAAATTCATATTATGATTATTTGACATCTTTTTGGAATGATAGTTGTTTGAAAAATAATTCATTTGGGATTTAAGTTTATTCAAATTATTTTTCAAAATAAATTGATGTTGATAATCATAATGAATTTTATTATAACGATTCTTTGAAAGTTTATAAGAGTGATTGTCTTTCTTAAGAAGTGATTGTTGAAAGAGTGGGTTGCAATATGTTGTATATAATTGATTCTTATTTTGATAATTTTCATTTCCACTCTTTCTTATAAACTTACTCTTATAATATGAAGGATAATATTTTATAGTTTGATTTTCATGAAAAGGAGTTTTTAAATTTGAGTCATGATTGAAAATATATTGAGACTTATAATAGTGACTCTTAAGAATTTTATGAGGATCATAATTTTTTTTTAAACCAAACTCCTTTTGATTTAATGCGTGAAAATGGTCATTTTTAGAAATGATTTTATAAGTTAATTTATCCTTGTTATTCAAAATCTTATGATGAAATTCATTAGGTGACATTTGAAATTTTTCAACAAAAGATTTTAATTGTATTAACTTACAAGTTAAAGCATCATTTTCAACTATCAAATTTTCATTATGTTCTTTAGAAACTAAGAACCCTTTTTCAATTTCCTTGAATTTTTCTTTTAATATATTGTAATTCAAACAAGGAGTAGGAATTTTAACTAAAGAGCAAGAAAGAGAATTTATCACATCAATATTTGATTCTACGTTATCGTTTGCTTTTAAGGATTTATTTTCTAAACGTAATTTGGAATTAGCAATTTTTAACTTTAAAATTTTACGCTTAGCAATTTTAAGCATACGAGATGTAGAAATGGAATTTGTTACAAAAAGAGAAGTTTTTGATTTTCTTACATTGCTATGGGATGAGGCAAGATTTGGACCAACGATTCCTTTGACATCTTCTTTGCATTCCTCTTCCATAGTTGAATTTCCGTCTTCTCTTTTGCTTGATGTGTTGCCATCAAATGAGTCCAACATTGTGACTTTGTATTCTTCTTCCTCCAAGCATAAGTCATTATCGATTTCTTCTCTTGGATCCATAAGGAATTCCTCGTCGATTTCTTCTCTTGGATCCATAAGAAATTCCTCGTCGATTTCCTCTTGGATCCATAAGGAATTCCTCTTGTTCATCATCTGTAGAAGGAAGACTATAAGTATTCTCAAGAAATTTCCAAACTTCATAAGCAGTAGGAAGTGTATAAATAAGTTTGAAAATATTTTGATCTAATGCACAATATAGACTATTCATAGATTTGGCATTTAAAAACATTTCATTTTTATTTAAAATACTCGGGGGCATTTTAATTGTAATATTCCATACTTTGATATCCAAAGATTTAAGAAATTTTTCCATAAGAAATTTCCACCCATTATAATTTTTACCTTCAATTAAAGGTGGTGCTAAAGATTTTTCATTTATAAGAAAATTTCCCTTACTAGTAGAAGCGAGATCATGAGACGCCATTATTCCCGGTGGTTAAACCGATTTGGAATAACCTACCTCTGATACCACTTGTTGGATCTTACGACGCCCTTAGAGGGGGGGGGGGGGGTGAATAAGGGAATAAAAATTCTTTTTATAATTTTAAGAAAATTACTAAATTGTTTTATAATATGCGAAGGTAAAATAGCAATTTAGCTAAGTGAATAGAAAATTATGATTTGCAATTTTTAGAAATAAGTACTAAATTGTTTTATGATGAAAGAGATTGAAATAAACAATTTAGATTTAGAATTGAAAACTTAGAACACAATATAATAGAGATTACGCCAAGTGATAGAAATCAAGTAAACACAAAAGAGACATGATTATATTATATGAAAAAGTGTTTACATAAATTTGATTTCTATATCGCTAGAAAACGGAGGCGTACAAATGTAAATTTCTTTTCCTTTTCTATACCGACTTGTATCCCCACAAACCGGTTGGCTTTAGCCAATCCTTCCCCGGATATGGCCTCAAGCCGCTCTAGCCAATCCTTCCCCGGATATGGCCTCGAGCACCCCCTAGATCTAATCACCTAGACCTAGTCGCCAACTCAAGGCGAATTTCCCCCTAAGTCCTACCCAGACCTAGTCGCCAACACAAGGCGAATTAACTAAACGGTTACAAAGAAAGTATGGAATGGAAATAATGAAAAACAATAATAAAACTCCCTATATGAGATCTCTGGAGTTGAGGATGAAGGATCGCTGTAGTATAAGCGAGGTCGAATCGATCGTCCTTCAGATGTAGCGTGACGTAGTCCTCCTCCAGAATTCTCCTTAAGCTTTTTGTGGGAGATCCATCTTCGGCAGCATAACAGCACTGGAATTGTGGCACAAGCAACCTCTCTGGGATGGATGATCAAAATGATCGAAGTTGGCTTCAATTTATAGAACTTGGAGCTAGCGCCTGCGGTAGTACTTAGCGCCTGCGGTATCGTTCGTGTGGAGCGGTTGCGAAACCGTCGGTGGCGTGGCTCTGTGCACGAACTCGAGATAGCGCCTGCGGTATCGCTAGCGCTGGCGGTAGCGTTAAGGAACCGCTGAGATGGAACCGCTGAGATGATATTGAGCTAGCGCCTGGCGTTAGTACTATCGCTGGCAGTAGCACTAGCGACTGCGTTACCCGCTAGCGCTGGCGGTAGTGCTCCATTCAGAAAGTTTAATTCCATGCTGCCTTCTACCTGTGGAGTATTGCACCTATAGTTCCTGCACACTATAAACAAACTACAAGCAATATCAAATACAATATGAGATTTGTTATTCTCAAACAAAGGGATGTGACACACATGTCCAACAATTCGTTCTGCATACCCCTTTTGGGAAACAAGCATTCCACCACCTTTCCTCTCTACTTCGAGTCCAAGGAAAAGGTGGAGCTCACCCAAGTCCTTCATCTCAAATCTGATAGCTAGCTCAGCATGAAGCATAGCTACCTCCACTTCAAAATTCCTCGTGATGATCATATCGTCAACGTACAGCAGCACGAAGACCTGAAGCTTCCCCGTCTTCTTTACGAATAAGCTCAAATCAGAACCAGAGGCAAAATATCCGCAGAACTGGAGGTATTCTGCGATCTTGCCATACCACGCCCGAGGCGCCTGCTTCAAGCCGTAAAGAGTCTTCTTGAGCTTGCACACATATCTTGGGTGCTCTTCGGATACATAACCAGGTGGCTGATCCATAAAGATATCCTTGTTAATCTCTCCATACAAGAAAGCATTCTTCACGTCGGGTTGCCAAATCTTCCACCCTTGGCAAGCAGCCAATGCAATCACCACCCGAACCGAAGTCATTTTGGCAACGGGGCTGAAAGTTTCTTCATAATCCTCCCCATACTTCTGAGAGAAACCTTGAGCTACAAGGCGAGCCTTGTACAGCTCAATACTACCATCAGTCTTCTTCTTCAGCTTGAAAACCCACTTGCAAGTCACCGGAGTAACACCCTCTGTTGGAACAACCCTATTACTAATTTGGGCTAGGATTACTATGTGTTGACTAGGATCAAGTTGACCCTCATTGTATAGTCTAAGGGTCATAGTTTTAGGCTGATTAGATAGCTAGAACTTATGATTTCTCTTAAGTTTCTGCGTTCGACGAACTCTACACTATGTTCGACGAACTGCTCTCTGCGTTCGACGAACGACCATCTCTCTGCGTTCGACGAACGGCGTGCTCCAGTATCAGCGTCTCAGCGGTCGACAAAACCTAGACGTCTCAGCGGTCGACGTTTTTGTCCAGATCAGCGGTCGACGAATCTGCGTTCGATGAAATTTATTGAGATCGACGAATTTTACTCAGATCGAAGAATTCTTATTTAAGTTCAGAAAGTTTCAGACAGATCATATCATTTCATTCTCTGAACTCAGATCGACTACAACAACGAATCTATTACACCAGATAAGTAAGGATAATATATTTCCTTAATTATTTAAAGATTATAGCCGTTGACATTTCTTGGAAAAGGACATATCCATGGAAAAGGAAAAAGATAAACGGCGCAGCAGATTTGTGTTTTCAAAATATCTCTTCAGATATATTTATTCCTTAATATAAGGGATTTGCAATTAATGTCTGTCAAAGATTTCAAAAAGAAAAACAGGAGGAAGATATACAGTAGATTATTCTTCTATAGTTTGTACACGACAAGAAAGATACAGATATAGAGAATATCAGAGCTTCTGTCAAGAAGAAGAAAGAAAAATATTATTCAAAAAGAAAAAGAAAGTTCATCTTTCTATAGCAGCATCTCATTCACTGAGAACATCTTCAAGATCAATCTCTCAGACTTTCTGCTGCAAGTTGCAAATCTTCTATAGAGCAACAATAATCTGAGGAACATCAGTCTCTCAGATTCATCAGCTTATCAAGGAAGATATTTCATTCAAGAGAAAGCTCCATCCTCAAGCTGTCAATAATTTCAATCAGACAGACAGGGGGAGCTGTACACCATCATCCACTAGATTCTTCTCTCAGATTGTTGACAGAGAAGAACATTCTAACCGTTCTTATCCCATCTTGTACAGGGTTAAAACTCCCTTCAAAAGTTTACCTCTTGGTGGCAAGACACCTGATCAAAAAATCCTGTTGGTTTTGAGCACCTGATCAAAAGCTCTGTGGTGTGTGGACACCTGATCAAAAACCCCTTGGTGATAGGGCACCTGATCAAAAACCTAGTGGATCCTACCAAGTGTGGTAGAAGAGTAGACGTACCCAGGTTTATTGGGGAACTACTATAAAAATCCTTGTGTCTCTGTGCTTGTGAATTTCTGTGTTGTTGTGTTGTGCTGCTTTCTTTATTCAGTTTTTATAACTCACTCAACATACACACATATATATATATCACTATTTTAATTCCGCTATAAAATTAAGGGAAAATTTTTAATACTCTATTCACCCCCCCCCCCCCCCCCCCTCTAGAGTAACATTAAGATCTAACCTCCACTTTCAACCTCAACCTTAGGCATCAAGTCCCAAGTCTCATTCTTCCTGAGAGCAGCCATCTCTTCATCCATGGACACTTCCCACTCCTTGACACCAATAGCATTTTCAAAATAAGACGGCTTTCTCTCATCCAGGGGACCTGCGAAGAAACATGAGACGAAGCTCACCAAGTTTCCCCCCGTATACCGATCAGGTGGAATAATGGTCCTCTTGGACCTCTTCAGAGCTTTACTCTGATCCATCTCTTCAACTACTTGTTCTAAACTAGTTCTCTTCTCAGGTAGACTTGGAGCATTGCTCCCCCTGCTTCCAGAACCTGAAGCACCTGACCCAGAGCTAGAAGCACCTGGAGCACCTGGAAAAACAGGCAACTCCACCAGAACCTCCTTTGTAGCTTCTCCTGGTCCACCATCTATACTGCTTCCTTGTATCTCAACAGAAGAGCTACCCTGGTATGACATCAGCTTGTCGAATACCACATCCCTTGAGACCACAACTCTCAGTGTCTCTGGATCCATGCATCTCCAACTGTTGGGAATCTTGCCCACATGATTCCTGATTTGAAGAAGTCACCAAGTCAAGAATACTTCACTTTGTATTTGATGGCTTCTCTAGCTTATAAATCTCAGGAAGTTAGTAGAACAGATTCGTCGAATGAAGAATGGAATTCGTCGAACTCAGAAGGAAGATCGACGACCGCTGAGACTTGGCGTGTTCGTTGAACGCAGAAGGAAGATCGTCGAGCTCAGTAGGAAGATCGACGACCGCTGAGATTTAGCGTGTTCGTCGAACGCAGATGGAAGATCGTGGACCGCTGAGACCTGGCGAGTCAGTCGACCGCTGAGACCTGGCGAGTCAGTCGACTGCTGAGACTCGGCAAGATCGTCGAAAGCAGAGAAGACGCGGTATTGTCGACTTCACCAAAGTGGCCTTGTCGTCGAGAAGAACAGACATCGTCGTGAAGAAGCCTTGTCGCCGAAAAGGCTAAGTATGACTGATTGCCTTGGCATCGATCATCGTCATAAAGAAGGCATGTCGTCGAGAAGACTGAAGAAGGACAGCTGAAGATAAGCAGCTGCTAACATATGATCTATCGACATGTTATCACTCATGTCGTCGAGAGAATAAGGTGATTACGACGACACAGTCAGAGATAGCATATCGTCGTATATGCAGAAGCGCCAGAATGTCTCGTATCATCAAGATACCAGCATCTGAGGCAGAAGCAAGAAGAATTGAATATCTAACAAGGCGTAAGGCATCGACAAAGTCCAGTTGTCGAGATATCATCCATGTCGTCATAACAATGGAAATATCGTCGAGACGGATTCAAAAGTTGCGGACGCGCTGTCAGCATTTAATGTCGCCGCCTGATTGTCTAATCAGCGCGTGCTCTTAAGGAAAGGAGCGTCTGACACTTAAGGAACTTTTTCAGAAGACCGTTGGGGACCTCGCAGACTTATAAAAGAGATAAAAGGTTATCCTAATGCGAAATCAATCGATCAATTAGAAAGAACTTGCGCATATAGAAAACAGAATAAAAAAAGCGGCGCAAGAACGAAAAGTGAAAAAGAAGAAGCAGTCATCTTTATCGACTGTTAAGTTGCCAATCTTCATCAGGCTAAGAAAAGATTTGAAGAAGAACCGTGCGATCAAGATCTGATTCAGAAGCATCTTCTTCAATCTCAAGGAGCCGATCTTCAACAGGCTAAAGTTGCCGATCTTCATCCGGCAGAAGCAACAGTCTTTCATTACTGTAATCCTTGTAAGGCTTGCGGGCCTATTTTGTCTAGCTTGAGGGCTGGAGAGATGTGAGGCTTGAGGGCCAGGGCAGTGGACTTGTGGGTCTGATCTTGTCGAGCTTGAGGGCTCGGGCGCAGTAGGGGCTTGCGGGCCTAGGTTGTAGGCACAGGACTTGCGGGTCTGTGTTGTGTAGGGCTTGAGGGTCTGAGTGTCGAGCTTGCGGGCTCGGGGGCAGTAGGGGCTTGCGTTCCTAGGCTGTTGGACTTGCGGGTCCGTGTTGTAAGGCTTGAGGGCCTGAAGTTTTTGGCGGCATTTGCCGATCCTAACACACTGCTGGGTAGGCGTAGAGGGACAGAGGACTACTTAAGACACCCGGTCTTGAGGAACCTCTATAGATCTTGTGTCGTCTGGTGTGCCTTATCTGTGCAATAATTTTTATTCCGTGCTTGAATATTCGAATCGCGCACAAATAACTTAAAAAGAACCCAGATCACCTAACACCCCCCTCTAGGTGAACATTCCATACTAACAAGTGGTATCAGAGGGAGGTTGATCGAAAGAAGACTTAACCGTCTGATCTAAATCGTGGAATGACTCACTATGGCTGGTGGAGATCAGAATAGGGAGATGAGATCCGTGAAGCTTCCAATCTGCTCAAAGGAGAACTTTCCAATCTGAAAGGAAAGAGTTAGGTTGTTCATGGAAGCAGTCGATCCAAGAATCTATCTGACAGTCCAACAGGGTCCTTTTATCCCCACAACCGCTTCCACCATTGATCCAACAAAAAATGTGGCAAAGAAATATGAGGACATGACCAAGGATGAGCTGGCCTTGGAAGGCCTAGATAAGAGGGCACAAAATGTAATTGTAAGTGTCGTAGATGACTCTACCCTCCAAAATCTGATTCACTGCAAAACGACCAAGGAGATGTGGGACTCCCTGATCGTATACATGGAGGGTACTGAAGAGGTTAGGGATGATAGAAAATCCCTTCTCAATCAAGAGTACGAGGCCTTCAAGCAAGGCAAGAATGAAACAATCTCCAACTGCTATGAGAGATTTTTCAAGATAGTGAATGGTCTGCGAAACTACGATAGAGCGTTCACAAACTCTGATCTAAATGACAAGTTTCTCAGATCCCTCACAAAAGAATGGGATATCAAGATCTGTGCCATCAGAGAGATGGGTCAGCTGGGTGTCATGGAGCCCAAAAATCTGTATGGAAAGTTGTTGTCTCATGAACTTCAGCTCAACACCAGAAAGACTGAAGAAGAAAGCTCAAACGTGAGCTCAAGAGAGAGATCCGTGGCTCTCATGGCTAAGAGCACCAGAAGATCCAAGAGCAAGAGCTCTGCATCTCAGAATAGATCTGAGAGCAGTGAGGAATCAGAAGCCAGCTCCTCTGATTCTGATGACACTGATAGAGAGGTGGCACTCCTCTCAAAATAGTTCAGAAAACTGCTACACAGAAGGAGGAGGGACAACAACAGAAGTTCCTCCTCAAGCTCCAGAAGATCTGACTATCATGACAGATCCAAAGCTCCCAGGGAGGACAGGTACAGATCCAACTCTAGTAGACATAATTTAAATAATATTGTTTGCTATTCCTGCAGCAAAACAGGTCACATGGCTACGGACTGCCCCTCTAAGAAGAAGGAGCCAAAGAACCATGAAGAAAGAAGAAGCTCGAGGAGCAAGAGGAACTCTGAAAAAGGATTCGTGGCCAAGAAGACGAGAACGTTGAGTGACTCTGACTCAAGCTCCTCTGGGACTGAGGACGAGGCACTTATTGGATTGATGGCCATCAATGAAGGCAACCAGGATGACAACTCTCCTGGAAAGGTAAATCACAGAACCTCTCTATCTGCCTCTGATTCTGAATCAGTGGTAGAATCTTTGCATGATAATGAGGATGTGTCTGCTGCCAACAGCACAGCCTCAAGATCCCAGTATGAAGTTGAATCTGAACTAATAAGGCAATACAAAGCCTTGTGGAAAGCCTTCAAGGGCTGTAAGAAACTCCTCAAAGTCCAGACCAAGGAGTTAGATTCCTTGAAGCCTGTTCAATCTGAGCTCCAGGAGACAGCAGAGAAGCTGGCTGCTATGAGAAAAGAAGTGAACAAATTCAAGGAAGCCCATAAGGCTTAAAAATGCTGAGTTAGGACAGAAGAACAAGGTCATTAAGGATCTTGAGGAAATGTTGTTAGCTGAGAAGAAACTGGCATCCAGCTTGTCAATGCCCAAAACTATCCTGCCTATCATTGACACCTTCTCTGGACAGTTCAGAGCTGGTATTGGTTTTAATCAGGAGACAGTTAAGGGCAAAGATTCTGAAGCTAGACCTTCCTACAAGAAGGTGCTGGTGTCAAGTCCTTCAGCCCACAAACCTGCAGCAACAACATTCAAGAGTAAGGAAAAGGCAGGTCCTACAAAGCCTGTTCCCAAGAAGGAGAATCAAAATGTGGTGAGACCGATTCCACCCCAATCTCACACATATAAGGTTCACCCAAGATCTGTTAGACAAGAAGGATTCTCTTCTGCTCATCAGCACTGCCACCCCACTCAGGTGGTGAAGCAGAAGAGAAAATACAACAGACATGAATGCTGGTGATGTGGGAAAGTAGGCCACTTTGCCTTGGACTGTTGGTTCAATCCAACAGGGCTCAATGCAAAGAGAGTGCAGAACCCCTTGTGGTTTAGTGTTCCCTTATACCAACCTAACAGAAACCGAGGACCCAATCCATTTTGGGTACCTAAGGGGAAGTAATTTGTCTTGCAGGTAGGTCCAAATGCCAACCAATCTCCAATTTGGTATTTGGACAGTGGTTGCTCCAGGCACATCACTGGAGTCAGAAGGTACTTGAAAAAGTTCACCCCTGTGGAGAATGGACCAACAGTGATTTTTGGAGGTTCAGAAAAGGGAGTGCCCAGGGGCTATGGCAGCATCTCAAATGGGTTAGTTACAATCACAAAAGTGGCTTATGTGGAGGGATTGAAACACAATCTCATAAGCATAAGTCAACTTTGTGACTTAGGCTTTGTTATTACCTTCCACAAGGACAAGTGTTTAATTAAGAAGTCCTTAGATTCTGAGGCTACCTTAACTGGCACTAGGAGTGGGAATATTTATTGTTTAAACTTTCTCAATACAAATTCTTCCATGCCCATATGTCTTGTGGCTGATGGTAGAGAGGCTCTATGTGTTCAATGGCACAAGAGACTTGCACACATCAACTATAAGACAATAGGCAAGTTTTTCTCACAAAACCTAGTTAGAAATGGACCTGATATTATGTGCATTAAAGATGGTCCATGTCAAGCTTGCCAACTTGGAAAGCAGACTAGGACTAGCTTTAAAAGCATATCTAACAAAGAGTCCACAAGGTGCTTATTTCTACTGCACCTGGATTTGTTTGGTCCTATGTCATTTCATATCTTAGGAGGGAAGGTCTACACTCTTGTAGCAGTTGATGATTATTCAAGGTTCACTTGGGTATTTTTTCTCAAAAAGAAGTCAGATACCCTAGATATTTTAAAAAAATTTGTCAGGCAGATCCAGAATGAAATGAACTGTACTGTGGTCAAACTCAGAAGTGACCATGGGACAGAATTTCAGTCAGGGGCCATGACAGAATTTTGCCAAGAACTAGGTATCTCCCAAGAATTCTCCTCACCCAGAACTCCTCAACAGAATAGGGTTGCTGAAAGGAAGAACAGAACCTTGATAGAGGCTAGTAGGACAATGCTAAGTGACTCCTTTCTACCAGAATACTTCTGGGCAGAGGCTGCCAATACAGCTTGTCATGTGATAAACAGGGCTTCCATCATCAAAAATCACAAGAAAACTCCCTATGAGTTAATGAAGGGCAGAAAACCAACCTTATCCTATTTCAGGATCTTTGGTAGCAAATGTTATGTCCTTAATAATGGGAAATCCAAGATGACTAAGTTTGCTGAGAAAAGTAGTGAGGGTATTTTTGTTGGCTACAGCTCTCATAGCAAGGCTTATAGAGTGTACAACATCAATAACCAAGCAATGGAAGAATCTGTTCATGTAGTATTTGATGAGACTAGCCTTATACATAAGGGTTGGTCTAGTTCTCTAGTGAATGCAGGTACAATGGAGAGAATAGAGAAACTATCCATTGAAGACAATGCTGGGACCTCACTGAGAGACAAGAATCAGTCAGTAATAGTTGAAATCGAGGAAGAACCAGCAGAAAGTTCAGAAACGGCTGAAGAAATACAACCTGAAGAAGTTGCTGATGTAGAAGTGCACAGAACACTACTAGTTGCCTTGAGACAAGTAAGAGATCATCCCCAAGAGCAGATAATAGGAAATGTCAATCAAGGGGTGATGACAAGGAGCAGAACTGCAAATGAAGCATTGTACCTGAGTTTTCTCTCTCAAATTGAACCCAAGAAATTTGAGGAAGCAAATCAGGATCCATTTTGGATTGCTGCAATGCAGGAGGAACTGAACCAGTTTAAGAGATGCAAGGTTTGGAAACTGGTTCCAAGACACCAAGGACAGAATATCATAGGAACTAAATGGGTCTACAGAAATAAGCTGGATGAAAATGGAATCATCATCAAGAATAAAGCAAGACTAGTGGCAAAAGGCTACAGACAAGATGAAGGAATAGATTTTGATCAGACATTTGCTCCAGTAGCCAGACTGGAAGCAATAAGACTGTTTCTAGCATATACTGCATACCAAGGTTTCAAGGTCTACCATATGGATGTGAAGTTAGCCTTCCTAAATGGTGACCTCAAAGAGGAGGTATATGTAGAGCAGCCATCAGGTTTTGTAGATTCTACTCATCCTGATTATGTTTATTTTCTTAGAAAAGCTCTTTATGGCCTAAAGCAGGCTCCTAGGGCCTGGTGTGAGACCTTATCAAGCTTTCTAATTGAGAATAAGTTCTCAAGGGGAAAGATTTATAAGACATAGTTCCTAAGGGAAGTAAAGGGCAAAATCTTGCTAGTGCAGATCTATGTGGATGACATCATCTTTGACTCTACAGATAACAATCTCTGCAAAAAGTTTGCCAACTTGATGCAGGGAAAGTTTGAGATGAGCAGTATGGGTGAGCTCAAATACTTCCTAGGTCTCCAGGTGAAACAATCTGAAGATGGTATATTCATCTCCCAGACAAAGTTCACTAGGGAGTTAGTCACGAAATTTGGATTGGAGAGTGCTTCATCAATGAAGACTCCAATGGGAACCAATGTGTCTCTGGGCAAGGATGAGAAGGGCATACCCTTTGATGAAACCAAGTACAGATGCATGATTGGATCCCTGCTCTATCTAACTGCAAGTAGGCCTGACATAATGTTTGCTACATGTGTCTGTGCTAGATATCAGGTGAACCCTAAGGAATCTCATCATGTCTCTGTCAAGAGAATCTTAAGATACCTAAAGGGTGCATCAAATCTTGGCCTATGGTACCTAGGAACAATGGCTGTGAACTAACTGGCTATTCAGATGCAGATTATGCAGGGTGCAAGGAAGACAGGAAAAGTACATCGGGGACATGTCAATTCCTTGGTGGAAGACTGATCTCTTGGAGCAGTAAAAAGCAGACAAGTGTGGCAATCTCAACAACAGAATCAGAATATATCTCGGTTGGAAGCTGCTGTGCCCAACTGCTATGGATCAAACATCAACTTGAAGATTACAACCTAAAGATGACCAAAACACCCCTATTTTGTGACTCTTCAAGCGCAATCTCAATTGCTAAGAATCCTGTCTCTCACAGCAGGACTAAGCATATTGAGATCAGGTATCACTTCATCAGGGAGCATATGGAAAATGAAGATATCACCCTTGAATTTGTCCCAACATGTTGGAACAACCCTATTTGTAATTTGGGCTAGGATCACCATATGTTGACTAAGGACATGTTGACCCCAATGTATAGTTTATGGGTCAAGAGTTTAGGAAGATTTTTGGCTGATATAACTAGAAATTTCACTAAGTCTCAGCATTCGTCGAACGACGCTCAGCTTTCGTTGGACGGCGATCGACGAAATATCAAGGTTGTTGTGGTCAACGAAGTCAAGCGGTCGACGATATCCAGCCCATCTAGTGCTCGAATAATCTGTCTAAGCGTAGCGCTCGACGATCTTACCCAGGCTCAGCGGTCGACGAAATTCTTGAGGTCGACGATTTTGAGTTCGACGAAAGTTCTCACAGTTCAACAAAATTAATTATTCCAATGCAGATTTATTTCAGAAAGAATATTTAATTTCCTTCTCTGAACTCAGTTCGACGAAAGCAACGGCTCTTTTCCTCAGATCAAGTAAGGAAATATATTTCCTTTATTATTTAAGTTATAGTCGTTGACATTTCAGCAGAAAAGGACAAATCATGGAAAATGAAAGAGATTACAGAGTGCAGTTGTACTATTCCCAGAATATCTTCTCAGAAATAATATATTCCTTAATATAAGGGATTTGCATTAAATAGCTGTTAGATATTTGAAAGGGCAGAAGATATGCAGCAAATTATATACAAGCCTACACGGCAGATCAAATATAGAATTACTTTTTCATCTTTGCTGTATAGAAATCGACAGAAAAGGAAGAGAGAGATATACAGGAAGAATAAAAAGAATAGATCATTATCTTCTTCCTGCCAAGCATTATTCAGAGCACAGAACTTCATCTTCTTCTCCTTGAGCAACACATACTTTCTGAGAACAGCTACACCACCTCTCAGTATTTTTTTGCTGCAAGAATCAAGAAAGAAAGAAGAAGAAGAACAAGCATTCAGATCTTCAAAAGAGCAACAACAAATTGGAGAACTTTTTCTCTTAATTTAATCAGCTACAGGAAGATCAGTTCTTCAAGAAAAGCTCCAGCAACATCAACTGTCAAACAAATCCATATCAGACAGAGGAGCATTTCAACATCAAATCCACTAGAGTCTTCTCTATACATCTTGACAGAGAAGAACACTTAAACCCCTCTCCATTCCATTATGTACAGGGTTAATACTCTCTTCAAAAGTGTAACCTACTGGTGGCAAGACACCTTATCAAAAAATCCTTGTGTGGTTTTTAAGCACCTTATCAAAAGCTTATTGGTGATTTGGGCACCTGATCAAACTCCCATTGGTGTGTAGACACCTTATTAAAAATCCCTTGGTGTGAGGGCACCTGATCAAACCTCCTAGTGGATCCTACCAAGTGTGGTAGAAGAGTAGATGTACCCAGGTTTTTGGGGAACTACTATAAATTCCTTGTGTTCTCTATGATTGTCTATTTCTTTGTGCTGTGCTGTGTGATTTTACTTTTTCTGTTTTATTTATTTTGTTTTATATCTCACACTGTTTACACATGTATATATATATAACACTATTTTAATTCCGCTATAAAAACTAAGGAAAAGTTTTTAGTACTCTATTCACCCCCCCCCCCCCCCCCCCCCCCTCTAGAGTAACTTAAGATCTAACCTCCACTTTCAATTGGTATCAGAGGGCTGTTGATCATATTTACAGGCTAACACCTGGATCACAAAGATCAATTAGATCTTAAATTATTTTAGAGTTTTTATTCTATTTAATTTCTGTTAAAAACTCATGGCACAAAACAAGGAGTACTCAAGCACAAGACCTCCTATGTGCAATCTTGGCAAGTTTGCACTGTGGAAAGCAAGGATTAGGCTTTATATGAACTCTATTGATGAAGAGATTTTCAATGTTATTCTGACAGGGCCTCCAGCACCTACAGCATCTACAAGTACTGATGCAGCAACAAACAGCACTGCTGTCCCACCTCCCGAGTGGACTGAAGCTCAGAAAAAGCAGAGAAGTGCAGATGCTAAAGCCATGAATATTCTGGCTCAAACCATGTGTGATGACATCTTTCAGAAAGTGGTGGATTGCACCTCAGCTAGAGAAATATGGACCTCTCTCAACAATATGGTTGCAGGCTCTGCTGATGAAAGAAAGGACAGAAGATCTCGCTTGATCTCTCTGTAAGAGAACTTCAAGAAGGGTGAAGAAGAATCAGTTGCAGATATGTACACTAGATTAAGTAAAATCCTAAGTGAACTCAGAACACTGGACAAGGAAATCTCATTAACTGAGATCAATGACAAAATTCTAATGTGCTTCCCCAGCACTTGGGATTCTAGGATCTGGCCTATCAAGGAAGCCAGAAGTCTAAATGAGATAACTACTGAGACACTGCTAGGAAAGATCAAATCATATGAGC
Organism: Dactylorhiza incarnata; assembly: GCA_033032865.1. Lineage (NCBI taxonomy): Eukaryota > Viridiplantae > Streptophyta > Magnoliopsida > Asparagales > Orchidaceae > Dactylorhiza > Dactylorhiza incarnata. The sequence goes on along the minus strand of JAWHQI010000218.1, from coordinate 3,492,183 downwards.
AACTCATCCAGACAAGGGAAGCTGAACAAGTCAGCACCTCCTCTTCAACAAAGAAGGAAAAGAATATTGCCTTCAAAGCTACAGAAGAAGAAGGAAAGACTCCTGACAATGAGGAGTTGATGAGTCTGTTTGCCAAAAGATTTTACAAAATGGCAAGAAAAGACTTCAGGGAAAAGTCATCCAGAAGCTATGAAAAGCCAAGGTATGACAAAAACAATTCTAAAAAAATTATATATTTTGGCTGCAGGAAACCATGACATATTGCACCAGACTGTCCAGAAAACCAGAAGAAAGAGAAGAAAAAGGACAAAGAAGAGAAAAGAAACTCCAGCAAATCTTCCTCTCACAAACACAAGAAGAAGGGAAGAGGATTTGTAGCAGAATCTTGGAGTGAAACTGAATCAGATTAGTCATCCAGTCCTTCAGATGATGAAGAAGAAACAAAAGAAAATGACCAATGTCTGATGGCCATTTATGACTCAGACAGTGAGTCAGGAAATGTTTCTTCATCCAGTGATGATGAAGACTATGAAGAAGATAAGAACTTTTGCATGATGGCAATCAATGCCTCAGCAAACAATTCTGATAAAGAAGAATCAGAAGCAGAAACTGATGTAGATCAGGTAATATCTACCTTTGATTTTACTTTAGTTGAATTCAAAGCTGAATTCAAAGTTCTTTGCTCAGACTTAATTAAATCTGAGAAAGAAATAATCTCACTCAGACTTAAGCTAGCTGAAATGGATAATATAAGTGAAGAAAATGTAAATCTTAAGAAGGATTTGGCTGCCTCCAGGGAATATATTGTTCTCATTGAGAGCAAGTTGTCTGAAGCCAAGAAGTTTGAAGAATCCCTAAATGGGAGAAGCATCAAACTGATTGACATTACAAGCACAGTAAATGCTAGACTTAATAGCAAACTTGGCTTGGGTGCTTCATCAAGTGAGCCACCTCTAATTAAGAAGAACATGCTGTCTACACCTATAAAATTCATCTCTGCTAAGAGCAAAGAGGTTATAGGTATAAATAAAAACATTTCAAGTAAGACTGTCGAGAATAGCAGAATTCAACAGAATTCGTCGAACGGAGCTCGACGAAATGCACCCATTTCGTCGAACGCAGCTCGACGAACTCTAACTTTAGATTTCAATATAGTTATTATATGCACGGAGCTCGACGAAATGTCAGTCTTTCGTCGAACGGAGCTCGACGAATTCAGCCCAGTTCATCTAACAGAAACTGTACAACAAATCTGAATAATTCTCATTCTTCACATTCTATTAATCCTTTCACTGAATGGATAATACCTCCAAGGAGATATCATCCACAAGGTTACAATGACCAACCTGAAATGTCTTTTATTTCAGATTTTTGTGGAAATACAAAAAGACCCAAGGTAATCTGGGTCAGGAACAAATAGATTGTTTCCTTATTTTTTTTGCAGGTACATAGTTGTCCAAGAGCAAATGAAAAATGGTATTTGGACAGTGGCTGTTCAAAACATATGACAGGGAACAAGGCAAATCTGAACAATTACAAGGCAAAGCTTGAACCAAAAGTTATATTTGGATACTCCAACTGTGGACAGACCAAAGGCTATGGAAAAGTCAAGGTTGGAGAAGTAACCTTCAAACAGGTAACTTATGTAAAGGGATTGAAGCATAACCTTATCAGCATAAGTCAATTATGTGATGAAGGGTATCAGGTAACCTTTAATAAATTGAAGCTTATCAGCATAAGTCAATTATGTGTAAAGGGATTGAAGCTTTTCTTTTCAGCCTGTCTTCATTAATAAAAAAAATTTTAGCTGAATATCTACAGAATTGCTTCTCTCTCCAGTTCCCTATGCACTTGATCTACATTTTCTTGTGCAGGAACAACAGCAATATAAAACTTGCATCCTTCCATACCTACATCAAATGTCCCTTCTTAAAGGGGCCTAGCTTCAGGCTATTTCCTGAAACTAGGCAGGGGGAGAAGTTTTGTATGAACAAGCTCCATTTGATGCACTGTTTTGCTCAGGGGGAGTTGTTCTATAATCTAGGCAAGAGAGAAAGCTGAAGAACCTCTAGAACTCAGGGGGAGACACTCTCAGGGGGAGTTGCTGTTTGAAGAGAAGCTTGATAAAGCTTACAGTAGTTTGCTGATTACAGTTTGTTGTTTCAGAAAAGCATTCTGTAATTTAGATTGCAGATTCAGATTTCAGAATATATCTATATGCAGATTCAGAACATTGTTTTTGGATTTTAAAAGAAGCAGCAGATAACACATTCAAATATCAGATAAAGATTCAATTCAGAATTCAGAACAATGCAGTTCAGTTCAAATCAGAATTCAGAACAACACAGATCAGATAAAAACAGAATTTCAGAATTCAGAATAATCAAGGTTCTGATTGTATTTTCACTTCTGTTCTTATTGAAATGTATTTTCAGAACTCAGAGCACTATTTATTTTATATCTGATAAAATATTTAAAAGATAATATCAGATATAATTATGCTCTGTTGTTTTTGATGCTTTAGTATTTATTTATTTTCAACTTTTGTCAAATAGTGTCCTAACCCAAATAGGGGGAGATTATTGGAACAACCCTATTTGTAATTTGGGCTAGGATCACCATATGTTGACTAAGGACAAGTTGACCCCAATGTATAGTTTATGGGTCAAGAGTTTAGGAAGATTTTTGGCTGATAGAACTAGAAATTTCACGAAGTCTCAGCATTCGTCGAACGACGCTCAGCTTTCGTCGGACGGCGATCGACGAAATATCAAGGTTGTTGTGGTCGACGAAGTCAAGCGGTCGACGATATCCAGCCCGTCCAGTGCTCGACTAATCTGTCTTAGTGCAGCGCTCGACGATCTTACTCAGGCTCAGCGGTCGACGAAATTCTTGAGGTCGACGATTTTGAGTTCGATGAAAGTTCTCACAGTTCAACAAAATTAATTATTCCAGTGCAGATTTATTTCAGAAAGAATATTTCATTTCCTTCTATGAACTCAGTTCGACGAAAGCAACGGCTCTTTTCCTCAGATCAAGTAAGGAAATATATTTCCTTTATTATTTAAGTTATAGTCGTTGACATTTCAGCAGAAAAGGACAAATCATGGAAAAGGAAAGAGATTACAGAGTGCAGCTGTACTATTCCCAGAATATCTTCTCAGAAATAATATATTCCTTAATATAAGGGATTTGCATTAAATAGCTGTCAGATATTTGAAAGGGCAGAAGATATGCAGCAGATTATATACAAGCCTACACGGCAGATCAAATATAGAATTACTTTTTCATCTTTGCTATACAGAAATCGACAGAAAAGGAAGAGAGAGATATACAGGAAGAATAAAAAGAATAGATCATTATCTTCTTCCTGCCAAGCATTATTCAGAGCACAGAACTTCATCTTCTTCTCCTTGAGCAGCACATACTTTCTGAGAACAGCTACACCACCTCTCAGTATTTTCTGCTGCAAGAATCAAGAAAGAAAGAAGAAGAACAAGCATTCAGATCTTCAAAAGAGCAACAACAAATTGGAGAACTTTTTCTCTTAATTTAATCAGCTACAGGAAGATCAGTTCTTCAAGAAAAGCTCCAGCAACATCAACTGTCAAACAAATCCATATCAGACAGAGGAGCATTTCAACATCAAATCCACTAGAGTCTTCTCTATACATCTTGACAGAGAAGAACACTTAAACCCCTCTCCATTCCATTTTGTACAGGGTTAATACTCCCTTCAAAAGTGTAACCTACTGGTGGCAAGACACCTTATCAAAAAATCTTTGTGTGGTTTTTAAGCACCTTATCAAAAGCTTATTTGTGATTTGGGCACCTGATCAAACTCACATTGGTGTGTGGACACCTTATCAAAAATCCCTTGGTGTGAGGGCACCTGATCAAACCTCCTAGTGGATCCTACCAAGTGTGGTAGAAGAGTAGACGTACCCAGGTTTTTGGGGAACTACTATAAATTCCTTGTGTCCTCTGTGATTGTCTATTTCTTTGTGCTGTGCTGTGTGATTTTACTTTTTCTGTTTTTATTTATTTTGTTTTATATTTCACACTGTTTACACATATATATAACATTATTTTAATTCCGTTATAATAACTAAGGAAAATTTTTTAATACTATATTCACCCCCCCCCCCCCCTCTATAGTAACTTAAGATCTAACCTCCACTTTCACAACAGACAAACAAGTGGCTGATATATTTACAAAGCCCCTAGATGAAGCTAAGTTCAACTTCTTCAAATTCCAACTGGGAATGTTGAACTTAGAGTAATCCTCTACTTATTTTTCACTAATCCCTTTCTAGATAATTGGTAAGACAATATTTCAGGATTTGGATGAACTATAACCGGGCAAGGGGGAGCCTTGGACCACGGTCTCCTAAAAGAAGAGCTCCAGCAAAGAAGTCAGAAAGGGGGAAAGAAAGGGGCATCACATCAAATGTTCAAGACAAGATGCTCAAGAAGACCTCAAAGATAGGGGGAGCAAAGAAGTAGGGGGAGCCATAAAAGAAGAGATATCAAATCAAGGAGGAGCTACAAGCTTGATGTACTCAGAGAGTTCAGCAAAGATAAGTACAATCTTACATGGTCAAAGTTAAGATTATAATACTTGTTGTCTAGTGAAAGTAGTCTTGAATTGAGATTCTGACTTCTTCAAATATGGGGAGATTGTTGGGAATCTTGCCCACATGATTCTTGATTTGAAGAAGTCACCAAGTCAAGAATACTTCACTTTGTATTTGATGGCTTCTCTAGCTTATAAATCTCAGGAAGTTAGTAGAACAGATTCGTCGAACGAAGAATGGAGTTCGTTGAACTCAGAAGGAAGATCGACGACCGCTGAGACTTGGCGTGTTCGTCGAACGCAGAAGGAAGATCATCGAACTCAGTAGGAAGATCGACTACCGCTGAGATTTGGCGTGTTCGTCGAACACAGAAGGAAGATCGTAGACCGCTGAGACCTGGCGAGTCAGTCGACCGCTGAGACCTGGCGAGTCAGTCGACCGCTGAGACCTGACGAGTCAGTCGACCGCTGAGCCTCGGCAAGATCGTCGAAAGCAGAGAAGACGTGGTATTGTCGACTTCACCAAAGTGGCCTTGTCGTCGAGAAGAATATACATCGTCGTAAAGAAGCTTTGTCGCTGAAAAGGCTAAGTATGACTCATTGCCTTGGCATCGATCATCGTCATAAAGATGGCATGTCGTCGAGAAGACTGAAGAAGGACAGCTGAAGATAAGCAGCTGCTAACATATGATCTGTCGACATGTTATCACTCATGTCATCGAGAGAACAAGGTGATTACGACGACACGGTCAGAGATAGCATATCGTCGTATATGCAGAAGCGCCAGAATATCTCGTATCGTCAAGATACCAGCATTTGAGGCAAAAGTAAGAAGAATTGAAGACCTTACAAGGCGTAAGGCATCGACAAAGTCCAGTTGTCGAGATATCATCCATGTCGTCGTAACAATGGAAATATCATCGAGACAGATTCAAAAGTTGCGGACGCGCTGTCAGCATTGAATGTCGCCGCCTGATTGTCTAATCAGCGCGTGCTCTTAAGGAAAGGAGCGTCTGACACTTAAGGAACTTTTTCAGAAGACCGTTGGGGACCTCGCAGACTTATAAAAGAGATAAAAGGTTATCCTAATGCGAAATCAATCGATCAATTAGAAAGAACTTGCGCATATAGAAAACAGAATAAAAAAAAGCGGCGCAAGAACGAAAAGTGAAAAAGAAGAAGCAGTCATCTTCATCGACTGTTAAGTTGCCAATCTTCATCAGGCTAAGAAAAGATTTGAAGAAGACCCGTGCGATCAAGATCTGATTCAGAAGCATCTTCTTCAATCTCAAGGAGCCGATCTTCAACAGGCTAAAGTTGCCGATCTTCATCCGGCAGAAGCAACAGTCTTTCATTACTGTAATCCTTGTAAGGCTTGCGGGCCTATTTTGTCTAGCTTGTGGGCTGGAGAGCTGTGAGGCTTGAGGGCCAGGGCAGTGGACTTGCGGGTCCGATCTTGTCGAGCTTGAGGGCTCAGGCGCAGTAGGGGCTTGCGGGCCTAGGCTGTAGGCACAGGACTTGCGGGTCTGTGTTGTGTAGGGCTTGAGGGCCTGAGTGTTGAGCTTGCGGGCCCGGTGGCAGTAGGGGCTTGCGGGCCTAGGCTGTTGGACTTGCGGGTCCGTGTTGTAAGGCTTGAGGGCCTGAAGTTTTTGGCGGCGTTTGCCGATCCTAGCACACTGCTGGGTAGGCGTAGAGGGACAGATGACTACTCAAACCTCTATAGATCTTGTGTCGTCTGGTGTGCCTTATATGTGTTTATCTGTGCAATAATTTTTATTCTGTGCTTGAATATTCAAATCGCGCGCAAATAACTTAAAAAGAACCCAGATCACCAAACACCCCCCCCCCCCCTCTAGGTGAATGTTCCATTACTAACACCAACCCTTCTTCCGGTCATCATAACCGACGAAAACTAGCTTCCTTGCTTTCGCATCTATTTTTGTTCTAAGGGCATCAGGAACATGCACGTAGCAGGTAGAACCGAACACTCGAAGGTGTTCTACTGTAGACTTTATCTTGAACATCAACTCATGTGGGGTCTTCATGTTGATGGGACTGAGAGGCATTTGATTGATGACATAAGTTGCACAAGACACTCCCTCTGCCCAGAAGGGCTTTGGGATACTCTTAGCATGAAGGCAACATTTGCAGGTCTCCGTCAGATGACGGATCTTCCGCTCTGCATTGTCATTCTGTTTTCGAGTGTGAGCACAAGAGAGCTCTCTCTGGATGTCATGCTTCCTGCAGAAGTTAAAGAACGCTTTGTGAAGTAACTAGTTGTCAACCTAAATCACCTAGAGGGGGGTGAATAGGTGATAACTGCGTCTTTTGCGGAATTAAAAACTTGATGAAATAGAACGCACAGAAAGCAAATCACAAACACAGATAACACAAGGAATTTATAGTGGTTCCCCGTTCTTGGGTACTCCACTTGCCGGCCTCGCCAATCTAGCACCACAGCTAGACTTGACTACTTCACTATAACTCGGATCAAGAATGATCCTACAATCTCAGAGACAACACTCCTACAATCTCAGAGAAAATCTCTCTTACAGCTCGGAGAAAAACCTCTCCTACAACTCAGAGAAAAACCTCTCCTACAACTCGGAGAAAACTTCTCCTACAATCAAATGCAATTAAGGTTTGATAGAGAGTTATCAATACAAAATCAGATCTGAAAGCACTGATAGATCTTCTTCCTTCTTGAGACTTGAAAAACTTTGACTTGATGTGGATGAGGAAGAACGATAAAAAACTCAGATCTGACCTTCTTCGATTCGACTTGATCCAAAAGATGCAGTAGACGAAGGAGCAATAATCAATCGAACCTTTTCATCCACTGGAGACAACTGATTTAGAACAACAGATCGATCTCCAGCTTTTTTGACAGGAGGCGACACTTTCTCGTTCTTGGAACGAAAGGAGAGTTAGGGTTGATCAGAAATAATGATTAAGAATCTTTAAACGAGAGCCTTATATAATCAAAGGCTTACCGACATCAATTAAGATAGAATAAACCTTAAACGGAATCAAAAGAGTCGTCAGAATAGACAGAATGAATTAACGTCCCGTCAAAAGGATTGAAAAAATGATTTTAGGAATTGAACAGATTTCTTGAGAACAAAAAAGACTTACCGAGAAATAAATAAGCTTCTGAGAAAACAGAATTAAGAACGAAAGATTTAATTTCTCGAGAACAAAGAATTTCTCGAGAAATGGTAGCTTCTGCTTCGAGAAAGAAAATAGAAGGATTTTACGGGATAGAGAAAAGAATTTGTCGAGAAATAGAAAGACTTCTCGAGAAAAGAAATTGAGAATCAAAACAACACAGAGTCAATTCGTCGGCCAACAAAGATTAGTCGAACTGAGCTCAAAGAAACACTTCAATTTCAACAAAACAGCGATCGACGAAATAATGAGAGTTCGTCGAATGGAGATCGACAATAGGCGATTAAAGAAATCAATTTATCTTTCAGCTAAACAGCGATCGACGAAATAATGAGAGTTCGTCGAACGGAGATCGACGATCGACGGAATCGCTTTAACTTCAACAAAAACTGAGATCGACAAAACTATTTCAGTTCGTCGAACTGAGATCGACGAACGCGATTGACGAAACAACTTCAACTTTGGCGAAACAGCGATCGACGAAAACTTCTTCTGTTCGTCGAACGGAGATCGACGAACGCGATCGACGAACTACTTTCAACTTAGGAAAAATCGAGATCGACGAAATTTATTCAGTTCGTCGAACTGAGATCGACGAACGCACCAACTTTCGTCGAACGCAGAAATACTTAGAAAAATATTTCTTCTTTCAGATCAAAAGAACAACAACATCTTTCTCCTAGCTTTTCCTTTGTGTTTGAATAAGAAGTACATCCCAATAGAGAGATTTCACTTGAGTCAACACCTTGGTTCATACAATGAGGAATTACATTGCATAGGCCTGTGTTTGATGACCCATTGAAACCTGACATTGGTTTGTACTTAGCCATTTAAAACCTGCAAACACTTTACTAGAGAGCAACATCAAATACAAACTCAATTCAACTTAGTTCAAGGGGACTTCTTCAAATCAAGGTAATTGTGGATACAATTCCCAACAATCTCCCCCTATTTGTAGAAGTCAGAACCCTAAAAACTAAGATGAATTGTAACAAAATAAAACAGATATACTATACATCACAGGAGAAAGAATATGAAAACAAAATGAGCATCAAAATAAAAAAATATATATGATTAAGATTGTCAAAATGATTTAATGTTCACACAATCAGAATTATCAAATGATTTGATGGAACTCATAAACTTTGCTTCAGGCATTGTCTCTATTCTTCTGCTCTTGTCTTGCAAAATAAGCATGAGGCTTAGGATGATACTTTGGAGGAGGGGCTGGAGTTGAAGGATTGTTATAACCATAGGACTTGAAATGAATCCTTCTCTTGGTCATGCTTGTCTCATACTTTTTCCATTCAGAAGTGCTGAAATATTCTGAAGCTTTCATTCCACCTTCAACCACTAGCTTGAGTGTGTCAAGAATGATTATCTTAGAAATAGGACTCCACACTTCAGGAAGTGCTTCCTCAGCAACTGCTTTACCAGAACCTCCTGAGCTGGACCCAGGGACAGACCTGCTGGCAGAAGGACCTTCACCAAACTTTCTTTTCCTGGAACTAGGCCTCAAAGAAGGACCTTCAGAAAGATCAGAAGCCCACACCTGGGAAGAATCCATAGGAGGAACAAACTCAGGTTGGACTTCAGGCCTGGGAGAAAATTGAGGTGGAAGAACATTTTGAACCTGCAACCTTGAAAAAATTTCATTGTGAAGCCAAACTGCAGTCTTGAATGTATATGAATTTACATCTGCAATTTGCTTCTGAACACTAACATTCAACTGCTCAAATTGATCAGCCCAACTTCTTTGGAGCTGAGAAACCTGATTATCCAAAAGCTCTGCCATTTTATCCTCCCCCTTTCTGACTTCTACAGATAGAGTTTGGATGACAGACTCTTTGAATTGACCAACCTCATCAGCAATTTCGAATGTGTTATTTTCTGCTTTGGATTCAATTGATTCTAGAGACCTTTTTACCTGGAGAGTGTGAGCTAAAACTGTTCTCACACCCTCAATTGTGTGATCAATTGCCTTTCCCCCTTGAATCACAATCTCTTTGAGAGAATCTGTCTTGGCTTGAACTGCAGCTAGACTTTTGCTCATGCCCTTTTCAACTCTGAAATCCTAGCATGAACTTCCTTGAAAGACTTGTCAAACTTGTCACTTTGCTTCTGGAGCATCAACTCTATTTTTTGCCCAGAAGAGAATTTTCTTCATATAAAGAAGGAGAAGGAGGAGGAGTAGGAACAACATTATCAAAAATTTCTTGAATAACTAAAGAACTTACCACCTTTGGAGCCACAACTCCTTTCTCACCAACTAGCTCTCCCAGAGCATCCCTGTTGGCTTCTTCACCAAACTCTTTCTCCCCCTCAATTTGTGTTGGGGGAGGAGATTGCCTATGAACTGATATATCATCAGCTTCAATAGAAAAATCAAAATCAGCACCTGACCCTGCCCTTTGGCCACTGAGACTGTGCTCTTCAAGGTTTTCTTGTTGAACCTCAGTAACAATATCATCAATTGTGCTTTCAACGGCAACACCCTGAATATTGTCAACAACAACAACTGGAGGAGGAGGAGATGGAATAACACCATCTTGATGAGGTGTATCAGAAGGAGGAGCTGGAGATGAAGTCCCACCTGGAGCTTGAGCTGGAGTCACAACCTCATTGCCAACATTTGCAGAAGGTTGAGGCTCCCCCTGAGAACTTGCACCTACATTACCTGGCTTGGTTATCCTGATGTCCCACCTCTGAATTGTGGAGACATTGAGCTTCTTCAGATGATGAATCACTGCACCTTTAGACATATCAAACATGGAAGGATTCATCTGATTCATATACAAAGAAAGTATCCTTGCATAGTTTGGAGCAAGGAGACTTGCTTTAATCTTTGAAAGAAGAAGAGTGGCCCAGTCACATCTCTTCCCAGTCACAATTGCAATCATCAAACAAAACACATCTTCAGAAACATATCCTAAACTGCCTGTCCTGTAGAGAAGGACCTTAGAAACAACGTCTACCAACATCATTCATCTTCTGTCTTCTAACAGAAGTACCTTCCTTATCTAAACCACAATATGTCATAGTTCTGTCCCAATCAACATCATCTAGGTCATCTTCAGAATCTATCACTGGAAGCCTTAGATATTTTGTCAAAGATTTGGTGGAAATCTTAATCTTCAGACTATCTACAAAGGAGATTAACATTCTCCCTTCCTTGATAACTTTCACATTTAGAAATAAATCCTCTACCTCTCTGAACAGAATACGACAAGGATGTTCCAAAATAAAAGATAACCCAGCTGCATCTATGAGATAGAAAAGATTTTGAAAATCGTCTGAAAGATCGATCAGACCTAACCTTTCGAGCTCACATCTAACGCCAATCTTAGCTCTAGGACACGGGGCCATCGAATCAAAGCTGATGAACTTGCGCTTGCTAGGAGAAATCGCGAGAAGAAATGAACTGGAGACTGGATGACGCGAGAAGAAGATGAACAGTCGAGGGGCTTTCGAGAAGAACGAGAAGGGGTTTGCGTGAACATTAAATCATTCGTGATTTTCTATTTATAGTTTTGATTTGATTTAACATTTAATGAATTTATTTAATATGTAAAATAAAAACTGCTTACCTGCCCTTTCGAATTTCCGAAAGTAAATGTTTCTGATTTTCGAGAAAGATAATCCATTACCCGAGAGCTAATTGATTTCTCGAGAAATCAAGGATTTCAGCAGATTCATCTGTGCCTGATCATTTCTCGAGGGACTACCCATTTCTCGAGAATTATCAAGAAGACTTAGATTTTTCTGGAAAAAAAATTAGGCTTTTGCTTCCTTGAGATTTAGAACATGTGAAATTCTTCATCTCTTCATGGCTTCATTCCTGACTTGATTATTACTCCATGTTGAGCATTCCAAGCTCTGTCTTGAAGAAAGAGAACTTGGTCTCATCCAGCGGCTTCGTGAAAATATCTGCAACTTGCTTATCCGTAGGGACATAACATAGATTGATGTCCCCATTCTCCATATGCTCCTGGATGAAATGATATCTCAACTCAATATGCTTTGTCCGGCTGTGCGAGACTAGATTTTTTGCATTTGCTATAGCACTGGACGAGTCGCAAAACAATAGAATTTCTTTGAACTTAAGGTTGTAATCTTCAAGCTGATTCTTTATCCAAAGAAGTTGTGCGCAACAACTGCCTGCAGAAATGCATTCTGACTCGGCGGTTGAAATTGCAATACAATTCTGCTTCTTGCTGCTCCATGAAATAAGTCTTCTTCTGAGAAATTGGCATGTCCCGGATGTAACATCCCCCAAACAACTAGACCCTTAGAGTGGTTTTGTCAAGACTAGGTCATGACAAAACCCTAGGAAGCTTGAAGAGATCACTTGGCCTTAGGCTTGAAGGGGAAGATTACCTTGGTCTGCAAATAACAATTTCCAGTTAACAAGCATAGGGTTGGACTTAAGGGCCGCACCTTGAGCCTTTGACCACACCATGACACACCTAACCCTTTGGAGGGTCCCTTAGAGCATCAAGGACCCATTGGGGTCAACCAAAGAGGCCAAATTGACCAAAGTCAACCCTAACCTTAAATTGGTCAAAGTAGCTTAATTAGGGTCAATTGGCCTCCACCATGCCAAATTGACCTTGCCCCTACTCTTATAGGGTTATTAGGAACCTAATGGACCAAAAGCCCCATCATTGGACCTCTAAATTGGCCAATTTACCCTAAGTCAACTCTAGCCCTAATTTGGTCAAAGTGCCATATTAAGGGGCAATTCACCCTCACCTTGCCAAATTGACTCCACCTAAGCCTTCCTAACTCACAAGGGAGCCAAATGAGTCACAACCCACCCATTGTGGTCAACCCAAGTGGTCAATTTGATCAAAGTCAACCTTAGCCTAAATTTAGGTCAAAATGACCTACTTTACCCAAATTGAACCCAACACACTTGAGCTAGACCCAATTGGTGTGGTCCACCACCTAATGGGGATTGAATGTTGCTGAGTTGGCCATTCAATTTGAAGGATTTTGGCCAGGAGAGAGAAAAATTCATTTCCCCCAAAAATGGCGGAGAGAGGAAGAGGAGGAGAATGTCATTCATGGCCAATTAAACCCAATTTATGGCACCATTCATCTCCCCTTGAGGAGAGGAGAAGTTTTCAGCCATTTTTCGGCCTAATTGATGACCAATTCATTTTCTCCCATAAGAAACCGAAAATCACCATTAATGGCCTTCATGGCAATCGGAGGTTACACCTCCTCCCCTCCCTAACTGAGCCTTTTATATCCATCACTAGACTGAGGGGAACATTTTCCCCCACCTAACTGAAGGATTCGAGCCCCCAAGATAGGAGATTGCAAAGGTGCCAAAGCTTCAAGGTTGGCCATGGCCAACAGGAAATCGGCAAGGAGTCACCCCTCCACACAGGTCCGTTCTGCCTCCTCTCCCTTAGTGCTAGATCTTTTCATAATTTGGGGTTTGGTCCGAGCCCAATTGGGCGTCGGACCCAATTGGGCTCAGATCGCGCTTCCGAAAGGGCTCGTTTCGAGCTTTCTTTCCCCTCCTCTAAACTCTGATTCCGACCACCTCCGGCCGGCCAACAACCCCTATCGCCGACCACCACTTCAACGGAGGTGGTGGTGGCATTGGCTGGCCGGGAAGCAACTCAGGTGGTCGGGAAATCATCCCGCAAAGGAGCCCAGGACGGGCTGTCGCGCGCCGTCCATCCAACGGGGACGATGACTGCGAGCCGTCGGATTTGCCGTGAATATGTTATATGCTATAATGTTATTTCATTCTGAATCCGGAGTAAATGATTATGTTACATGCTTATTTAATTAATTTGTCGATCTGAGTAGGAGAAATTCACCGAACGATTAGTCGAGTTCGTCGAATGGAGCCCGGAGTTCGTCGAATGGAATTCATTCGTCGAACACACTCTGGTGTTCGTCGAACTGATTGTTGAGTTCGTCGAACGGAACCCGGCGTTCGTCGAACGGAATTAATTCACCCAGAAAATAAATAAAATAGTTGAGTTCGTCGAACGGAAACCAGAGTTCGTCGAACGAAATGTCGTTTGTCGAACACATCCTGGAGATCGTCGATCTAATAGTTGGGTTCGACGAACTGAGCACGGAGTTCGTCGAACAGAATTAATTCGTCGAACTAGATTAGTTCGTCGAACGAAGATCGGCTTTCATCGAGCGAACTGAAGCACGGCGTTCGTCGAACGAAGAACATAGTTCGTCGAACGCAGATCATATTTCGTCGAACGCAGAATTTTAGTTTAATTAATTATTCCTGCAGTATTTTGTTATAATTATTAAAAATACTAGAATCCCTCAAATGAAAAAGTGCCCAACATGAAAGTTGTAGCCCTTGGAGTCTAGTTTATTTTAAAATTGATTTCAACCCAAAAAGAGTTCTGTAGCTCCCTGTAGGTCCATTTTGGTGGGACTGGTCCCTAGTGTAGGACAGCCACCATATCTTGAATAACTTTTGATTGGTTTATGGGAGTGACTTGAAAATTGAAACCTAGGCTCTTTACACCTACCCACACATCATACCCAAAGAGGGGAATTTTAGGAGAACCTTTTTCTAAGGTTTTTGTAATAATTACATAAATCAAATATTAATTAACTATTGGGTCAAATGACCTCCAATGTCGTCCAAATTTTGGTGGGTACTTCTTAGGGTTATCACATGACCCTGGTAAAAATCTCAGCCCAATTGGGACTGATTTGGTTGGGTAATTTGTCAACCCAAGTTAGGTCAAATAGGGTCAAAGTTAGGGCATGGTGTTTATCTTGGGATATTGTGGTCAAATCTCCTCACCATGAGGTGAAACCTTGGCCACTGGTTTAGGATCACCCAAAACACCTTCATGAGTAAGATGGGGTGGTGTAAAGGTGGATATGCCCTAGGACCCTAGTTTTACCCCTTGGGGGCATATAGAGCTTTGTGAAGGACATGTGGTCAAAAGCTATAGAATGGCCATGAAATTTAGGAGATATGTTCATGGGATGTATATATGCCCTAGGGAAATTTGAGAGGATTTTAGGAGAATTTATTCCCCCTAAATTAGGTCATAAACCCTTTAGGGAAATTTCATATAAGAGACATTTACATGCTTAAATGGTCTTGGATGATGATGAAACCTTGTTAGTGCCTTTGTATTCATATTATAGACCTCTGGTATTTTTTGTGAAATTTATTAGATGATTTAACCAGTACTTCATTTACAAGGCACTTATTTTTGTCCCAATCTTAAGAAATATATTTAAGGGTCCAAAACTCTTTGGACAAATGTGCAACTTGGTGATAGGGCATTTCAGAGCACTAGGAAGCTCTGCGAATTTTTATTGAATTTTTGGAAATTGTTATCAGTAGGCTACTTCACAACATGTGCAAATTAGGAATTATTTGGATTAATTATTTCAGTGAAGAAATGATTCTCATAAATTGTGAAACTCTGTAATTAAGCTTTTCTGGACACAATAGAGGTCTGGTAAATTTTCCCTAATTTTGGCATAAGTATTCTTGGTAGTTTCCTTCATAAATCTTCAAGTTTGGATAAATGATAAATATTAAAAACAGAGGACATTTCCTTACTATAAAATTGTGATATTCATTACTTACTGATATTTTGGCATGATAGATTTATCTTAATTTTATGAGAGTCATATCATAAGAATACCTTACACTTCATGTTCATATTCATACATGACAAATATTGGAGAAATTTAAATAAATGTTAAAATGTTGAGGAAAAATATGAATCTCTGGATTTAGTTCTAAAACATCATGATAGACCTCCAGTAAATATCTTGAGTCAGTTGGATGAATATTTGGAGTACCTCTACTTATAAGCTTCATATAGTTAATTTGGTCTGCGTATAGTAAAAATGTGAAATTTGGATATTTAGGGGACTACCAAGTGGAAGTGGCATGTAGTTGGTGTACATGGTCAGGTTGAAGAGATTGAAGGTCACCAAAAGGAGTTTAGGTGATGAGGGTGTGCTTGGTGAGTTAAGGGTAAAGTTGTACTCGGGATTGACGAAGGATCGCCTTTCCCCTTAGAAGGTCATAAAACACGTAGAGTAATTCAAGAGAAATGACAAGAAGGGTATTCTTACGGGTAGCTACCAATAATATTAACTATCTTGAGAAGGGAGCTTTGGGGTGTCAACCCAGTATAGCTCCTAGTACCGTAGTGAGCCCCTTACAGGGTAATCCTCGGGAAGTCCAAGACTAACCATAAACTGTAGGAGTAATATGTTGTACAAGATTAACTTAACAATACATACACCCACACCCCGTGGTTACGGGAGGTTAGTTGGTTTGGTTTTACGAGCGGTAGGCTCGGTGGTTGAAGCAGCGGACTAGTTAGTCCAGTAAGCTTGTGGCTCAGTAATGTTTGTTGTGCCGGGAGGATTAGCCGGTGAGTTTATGGCTCTGGATATAGTAGAACATGTTTGCATGTGCATGAAGGTGGTGGGTCTTCGGTATTGGACGGTCGTTCACACAGACGTCAATACGTTGACTCGGCAAGTGTGGAATTTGCACTTAGCCATAAAAGTCTGGTGGTCCAGCCAGTAAGAGTACGTAGATGCTCCGCGGTTTTGCATTGAGGCGTACGATAGGTCTAGGTTAGGTAGTGTGAATACCAACCTAGAGGTGGGCAAGGCCCAACCCACCGCTTCCATTTGCCACTACGGGAGTATCCTGGGAGTCTTGCTAGCTCCAAAAAGGGGGGAACTAAAGGTTTGTGCGCATAGAGTCAAAGTGTGTGAGTTGCACTTGTATGAACATAGCATAAACTGCATAACTTTGCATGTCATGACATAAATATTGCATACCCCTACCACTATCGTATAAATTAGTTATGGGACTTTGTATACGATAGGCCTTGCTAAACGACCCCTTGGTCTATAGGTTTGTGTGGGCATTCCTATAAATCAACGGTTACTTTTCCTTACTTTTCTATTGTATACATGTCTTTACTTACTGCACTTTACTTATTCTTTACCTGCTCTTACTATGCTCTTTTACTACAATTATATATATACATGTGTAGTGTAGAAACATTCCATGTACCCCTGTCACCTGCTATTGTTTACACCCCTTGTTGTCCTCCGCTTCATCCTTCCCGCACAGTGCCTAGGAGTCACCGGGGGAGGGGTGGGGGATTGGCTTAGTCTTTTTGACTAACGGTCGGTGGACCTTATCATTTTAGGAGACCACAGAGATGGAGCAGCACCAGAGGCTGGTGCAGACGGAGGCGGACCAGTCTAGTACAGAAGCACCAGATTCAGGATCAGTGAATGATTGGTAGTTAGCTTCCGCGAGAGACCTTGTAGTGAGGATATGATGTACAGAGCATGAGCCCTTTATTATTGTTATCTTTTTTATTTCAGTTACTCTCTGTGGACATTTACCATTTATGGTTTTATATATTTCCTGTGATGTGGACTTGAGCTTTTTTATATGTTCAAATATATTTTTCTTCTTCTGTGATCGATATGGCCGGCAGGATTAGCGTTTTTTAGTGGCGACCTTCCCGAGTGAGGGTGTCACCGCAAAGCGGCAGTTCTGGGCATAAGACCCGGGTTTTTGAAAGAAAAAAAAGGGGTCTTACAAAGTGGTATCAGAGCAAACCTCGATCCGAAGAAAAGAAGTCCACAAACCCTGGGCCACCCCGCGCGAGTTTAGTTTGAGGACAAACTAAGAAGCGGAAGCAATGGTGTGCCCATATGGGAAATCACATGGAAAAGTCCACTTTTAACTGAATCTTTTGGCAAGTTTTCTTTTGTAGCCTGCGGCAAACCCTGCCCCCAGCAGGGAATACCTCTGGCTACAAAGATCTCTTTAGATAGTCCTTTAGTCAATAAGTTAAACTCAACTACACTAGGACACGTGACTTACCATGACAATTTATTCCATGCCCTAGTCTGAAATAGACCGTAGGTATGAATTTGGTGAAGGTACAAGGATACCCCAAAGAGGCTAGAGAAAGAGAGATTGACATATAAGCAGAATGGAAAGGGGACTCGTAGACTCAACCCTCGTACCAGTGACATGTTTACATTGAGACAACCACCATGACAAACACCGAGGGTCAGATAAGAGTCCAAGTGCAAAAGAGACCCTTTTGGGATTGTCACATGTTGACCCTGATAAGGTTGTCGTAGAAGGTACCTTGAAGAGTCTAAAGTATGGAGTATACCAAAATGATATCGAAGATACTTAGCCCAAAATAGATAGAGGCTTATCTTTTGTTTATTGGGGCTTACCTTTTGTTTATTGGGCAAATTATTGTCTGACTTGGGTTTCCCTTAGACATAATTTAGAAAGTGTTGCGTCGTGAAAATAATGATTTTGAAGTTGATCATATTCGATGTTACTCGGGCGAAGATGAGATTGTGTAAAAGTATGTTCGGAATGATGATCCGTAGTAATTCCAGGGCAATGGATAGACATCGTTGATCAAGCAATGACTTAACCTTAGTTGAATCATTGGAAATATAAAGTCGCCAGGATTAATCACTTAGGGATGCTGATGTCCTATTCTAGAAGTTGAGGATGGAAATTAGTTCTTACAAGTTATAGTTATATCTGAAAGTTCTTATGGTTTGGGGCATTCATAAGTGATCAATCTATGATTTGTTAAAAATCGTGCCCTGTCATGGTTGAAAATTTTAACTACAATAACAGCCCTTATACGTTGGGAGCTATGATGATGAATAACCAAAGATCTTAGACGATGACTATTTGGAATTAGAATATAGTGTTTGAGTTTACTATGATAAAAACGATCTAAGTTTATCTTACTTTGGATCATCCGAAAGTGATCAAGACTAGCATATGTGGAAGTGATAGGATTTTGGTGAAATAAACGTGATGATATTTCCGTGATGAAATTGACTTGTGAAAAATCTTAAGGTTTCAAAAGATTTTACCCGTATACCTTATGAATCAAACTCCACATAGAAAGTGATCGGGAGTCATCTTATAAACATTGATACTAGTGTTGTTTGTTTAACATATGTTTATAAGATTCACAAGTGCACTCGGTAAATTTTGAGGATAATTGGGACGCTTGACGATCTGATCAGTTCCATCAATGGTAAGAACTGGATAAGTTGTAGAGTTGAGTTGTTTGAGTACTCGGACGCACGTGAAGAAATAAGAATCAGAACGTGTAGAGAAAACTTTTTAGAGGCGTTGTCTACCCTTACAAACAATAACTTTAGTCACCGAAGAAATGGTGTTTTCCGGACCATGTAGTTTCCCGAAATAAAGAAAGACGTCATAAGTTTCGTGATGCACGGTGAAGGATAAGTGCAAAAGTCTTTGGAGAACTACCACAGTCACGACCTGGGTTAGAGTGGAAGTTTGAGGACATAATTATGAATTTCATACACAGGTTACCGCATCCCCACTCCGGGCACAAGTTTATCTGGAACATCGAGGATAGGTTGACCAAGGTAGCTAGGGCCACCTAGACCCGGAAGGACGCTCCCGTTAGAGTTTTGCCTGTAAGCTGCATAGAATATCCAGGATGAGGATCTAAAGACACTCGGCTCAGAATTTGTGGAGGACACAGATGCCCAGGTGCGACTGATTCGAGTTAGGATGCTAGAGACCCAGAGCCGCCAGGTCAGGTATTACGATGCGTAGTATCGTCAGGTAGAGTTCCAGGTTGGAGACTAGGTGTTCCAGAAGATACGTCTGATGCATGGAATCTCGCAGGTTCGCAGGCGGAAGAAGCTCAGTTCGAGATAGATGGAGCTTTACAGGATCCTGGAGTGGATCGGCCCGTTAGCTTATAGACTGGAGCTGCAGCCGGAGTTAGCGGGTTTGCATGACGTCTTCCATGCCTCCTCCTTTAGGAGAGCTCTACTACAGTCGGAGATGCGGATTTCTACTATAGATGGCCCGGTAGCCTCTGATCGATTGATTCACCTGGAGCCGGTCCAGATAGACGACACCGAGATGCGAGTCTTACGACGCAAGAAGGTCTCGTTGGTCAAGGTCCTGTGGAGAAATCATGGACATGAGAAGCTTATCAGGGAGCCACTAGAACTGATACAGCAGAAGTATCCGGAGCCTTTTGCGTCGGGTAAAATTAGTTTCTTAAGGGATGTTACATACAACCACTTGCGGTAGAAACCCCGCAGGACTAACCTGAATTTCTGGGACGAAATTTTTTTTATTGGGATTTGTAAAACCCCCAAACAACTAGACCCCTAGAGTGGTTTTGTCATGACTAGGTCATGACAAAACCCTAGGAAGCTTGAAGAGATCACTTGACCTTAGTCTTGAATGGGAAGATTACCTTGGTCTGCAAATAACAATTTCCAGTTAACAAGCATAGGGTTGGACTTAAGGGCCGCACCTTGACCCTTTGACCCCACCATGGCACATCAAACCCTTTGGAGGGTCCCTTAGAGCATCAAGGACCCATTGGGGTCCACCAAAGAGGCCAAATTGACCAAAGTCAACCCTAACCTTAAATTGGTCAAAGTAGCCTAATTAGGGTCAATTGGCCTTCACCATGCCAAATTGACCTTGCCCCTACCCTTATAGGGTTATTAGGAACCTAATGGACCAAAAAGCCCCATCATGGGACCTCTAAATTGGTCAATTTACCCTATGTCAACTCTAGCCCTAATTTGGTCAAAGTGCCATATTAAGGGGCAATATTACCTAATGATTATTATTATTATAGTACATGCACACAATGATAAAACCATACAACTGCTAGAGTCTTTTTATACCACTGTTTAGATTTATCATAGAACTGATGTTATGATTATGAAAAATATTGCTGCAACAAACAGGTTACTCTCATATTACATGTTTATATATATTTCTATATATATTGTTATATATATAATTCTCACATGTTTATATGTATAGCAGGTTACAGAAATAACATCTCGCTTAGTCTTTACTAAAGACTAACGGTTTCAAATGTTAACTTTTTTAGGTAAAGGGAAATCACATGCAAGTCGGCGCTAAAGTTATGAAGAGCGGTTCAGTACCATAGTAGTTATGCTTAGTCTTTACTTTTGTTATAGTAGCATATGTAGATGCTCCTTTTTGTGATAACATCTATGTATCGATAGTTTGGACACTTTTATGTATAAGCATGTAATAGTATAACTCTGTGGCCAAGGACAGGATATACATACTCATTGTGAATATATGTTGAGAATGCTTTATGTTAACTATTGGTGCATGCATGGCTTAATGAACATAGGTTATGATATGACTGTTGGTTGTGGCGGTCAGCGGGCTGTTACAATTTAGTGGTATCAGAGCTAGGTTTCATCAAGCCTGGCCGCAATGAGTATGTGTATGTGTCACACGATCTACAGTAGGATGTTACGATTTTGTTAAGTAGTGATATAGAGTGTCATTATGACAACTAATTGTTTCACGTTTTGGTGTTAAGGATCCTCGGAAGTGCAAAGGTAATATTGATGACCTCGCCGAAGACCGTGAAGGAAGTGCAAAGGTTGACTTGAAGGCTGGCTGGTCTTAGCCGCTTCCTGTCAAAGGCCGGGGAGAAGTGCTCTCTATTCTTCAAGACGCTCCGAAAGAATGAATACTTTGAGTGGTCTGAGGAATGCGAGAAGGCGTTCAAAAGGCTGAAGGAGCAGTTGACCCAGACACCTCTCCTTCAAAGCCCGAGGGAGGGCGAGGACCTACTCATATACCTGGGAGTAGGGGCGGAAGCAGTAAGTTCTGTACTGGTCCGAGAAGAAGGGAAGAAGTAGCTTCCCATCTACTATGTCTGCCAGGTGCTGAAGAAGGCGAAGTTGAGGTATCCAATCCTGGAGAAGCTTACCTTCGCCTTGGTGGTGTCGGCGCGGAAGCTCCGACCTTATTTTCAAGCTCACTCCATCTGGGTCGTGACCGATCACCCTCTTCGAAGCATCCTAGAAGGGGTGGAGCATTCAGGAAGGCTGGCAAAATGGTCGGTAGAACTCAGCGAGTTCGACATTTCCTTCTCGCCCCGGGTGGCAATCAAAGCGCAGGCAGTGGTGGACTTTTTAGCCGACTTCTCGGTAGAAGCAGGGCCGGGAGAGGGAGCTTCTAATCCAGTTCCTTGGAAGATGTTTACGGACGGAGCTTCGGGCAGAAGCTCTGTGGGAGTGGGCATCGTGCTTGTCAGCCCGCAGGGAACCAGGATCGAGCAAGCCGTTAAGATCCTCTTCCCCGTCACAAACAATCAAGAGGAATATGAGGCCATAGTGGCGGGATTGCGTCTCGTGAAGGAGTTGGGCATCCAAGATATCAGGGCTTTCACTGATTCGATGATGGTCGCGTCGCAGATTCGGGGAGAGTTCGAAGCACGCGACGCCATCTTGCAGAAGTACCTTGTCAATGTAAAGGGATTGATTGGAGGCTTTCAATCCTTCTTCGTCGAGCATGCACCGAGGGAGGAGAACTCGGTAGCAGACCGTTTGGTCAAGTACGGGCCGAGGGCCGGAGGAACTATCACTGAGTTGTTTCAACCGTCCATCGAAGAAGGGGAGATGATGGAGATCGAGCAGCGCCCTTCGTGGATGGATCCGTTTGTAGCATTCCTAACCACTGGTCAGCTCCCAGCGGGTGACGGGGACCAGAGAAAGTTTCGGTACAAAGCAGCATATTACTTATTATAGGACGGGGAGCTGTATCGTAAGACCATCTCGGGCCCTCTGGCTAGATGCGTCTCGGAAGCGGAAGTACCTCGAGTCCTGGATGAGATCCACTCGAGAGAGTGCGGAAGTCATTCTGGGACTCGCACTTTGGAGCAGAGGATCCTAAGACATGGTTACTTCTGGCCTACTATCCGTAAGGATGAGGAGGTCTTCTCGAAGAAGTGCCAGATGTTCGACCACCTTCAGTTGCAGCCAGCCCAGCAACTTCGTTCAATCACCGCCCCCATGGCCATTCGCCATCTGGGGGATGGATTTGATAGGTCCTTTTCCCTTAGCAAGTGGCCAGAGGAAGTTCGTTCTCGTCATGATAGACTACTTCTCCAAATGGATCGAGGCCAAAGCTCTGGCCAAGACCCCCTCTCAGGTCGTGAAGAACTTCATCTAGGGAGAAATCGTCTGCAGATTTGGGATCCCCCTCGCCATCGTCACCGACAATGGTCCCCAATTTGCCAGCTTGGAGATGGAAGATTTTTGCAGGCAGCTCGGAACCGATCTTCGGTTCGCCTCAGTACATTATCCTATGAGCAATGGACAAGTGGAAGCCGCCAACAAGCTGATCTTCAACCTCTTGAAGAAAAAAGTCGAGAACCTAAGAGGGAATTGGGCGGAACAGCTCCCTTCAGTCTTATGGGCTCTGAGGACCACTCCTAGCTCGGCCGCTGGAGAGACTCCCTTCAAGCTCTCTCATAGGTCTGAATCCCTCATCCCCGTAGAGTTCGAAGTCAGAAGCCCAAAGTGGTTGTTGCTGAAGAAGAAGACGAATGGCGACTAGAGAATGAGGAAGCTCAGAGGCTTTCTGTCGACTACATCGAAGAACTCTGAGACCTAGCCTCCGCTAGGCAGGAGGAGACTAAGCGTCGAATGGCACGACACTTTGACAAGCACGTCCGCCTCAAGCATTTCCAAGCATGTGATCTCGTCCTGAAGAAGGTAGACGCGGCGGGAAGATCAGCGGTCGTTGGAAAGCTCAACCCAAATTGGGAGGGGCCTTTCATCATTAACGAGTCACTAGCAACAGTGGGATATCGCCTGCAGAATCATGAAGGGGAGCTACTAGGGAACACCTGGAGCAGCGATGACCTGAAAAGATTTTACCCCTGAGCGGGAGTGTGTACGTCCCTCTCCTGTAAATTTATTTTTTATAAATAAATTCCTCACCTCCCTAAAACAAGGGATTTCAAGTGGTTCTTTTATCTGTCTCAGCAAAATATCTTTAACAGAAAGGAAGGAAAGCAGGTAATGACGATCTCCACGCTAGGTTGGGAAACGGGCCTCCGACTTGATTCTCGTAAAACCCAGAACAGATGATGGGACAGTGCCTTGGTAGTACGTTCTCTTAAGACCAAGCTTCTGCACTGACGGTTGAGATCAGCACCCCCCCTTGCACGTTGGCCATAGATACCCTCCGACTGCATTTCTCGTCCGACTGGAGAGATTATCAAGAAGTCTGGACGCCGACCTCCCAATTCAACGAAGGGATGATCGAGTTAACCGATCAGGGGACCCTTGAATAAAGGTGGCATATACCCTCACTGTCTCGGCAAAATATCTTTAAAAGAAAGGAAGGAAAGCAGGTAAAGTCGATCACCGCGCTAGGTTGGGAAACGGGCCTCCGATTTGATTCTCGTAAAACCTAGAACGGATGATGGGACAGTGCCTCAGTAGTGCGTTCTCTTAAGACCAAGCCTCTGCACTGACGGTCGAGATTAGCTCCCCCCTTGCACGTTGGCCGTAGATACCCTCCGACAGCATTTCTCGTCCGACTGGAGAGATTATCAGGAAGAAGTCTAGACGTCGAACTCCCAATTCAACGAAGGGATGATCGACTTAACCTATCAGGGGACCCTTGAATAAAGGCGTCGTGAGCCCTCGAGAGCTTAAAGCTCGTAGCATAGCGTTTCGTTTCTGATTATTTCGTCCAATCATTTGAGTAGGTGTGCTTAATCCGCTCTGATTGTTGAGTATATCAGGAAAAAGTTCATCTCATAAGCATCAACATCGCAGTAGGACGGAGACCTCAGGACAGTGTGTCCCTTCGGACCTCTCTGACTGTCATTTCTTACTTGTCGATCTCCTAATCAGCATCAACATCGTAGTAGGACTGACACCTCGGGATGGTGTGTCCCCTCGGACCTCCTCGACTGTCATTCCCTACTTGTCGATCTCCTAATCAGCATCAGCTTCCTCGGCATAACTGCGCGATATCTTCAGTGAGATCAGAAAATTCCTCACAACCAGAAACCCCTCCCCCTTTATATATAGAGTCCAGGCGTCGGCCTGCGAGATGCCGACTATGGCCCGATACTCGCCAGCATGACAGCTCGTCGAACAAAGGTTGATTGTTTCTTTCCGAGCAACTGCGTTACTCGCAAAGAGCGGGGATTGTGTACAATCCTTATTCTCCGAGGGTGGGGCCCATTCAAAGCCACGTAGGCAAAAGTTGAAGTCAAAGGTCAACACAGAGAACAGGAGTCAAAGACTGAAGACAGCATAGCAAGCTGAGTCAGCAGAAGGCCTGCGCGAGTATAGGAGAGCATGTGCGAGCTGCCCCTCATACTCACCAGGTGGGCGACCATAGTGGATGCTCGCCGAAGCCAGGCGAGATCCCCTCAATGTCGCATAGTCGCCGGGCAGGGTTAGGGCTATAAATAGTCCCCCCTCCCCTTTGGTCTTTTTTGAGCTTCTGGGTACGTGGTGGGACCTCCCTGTTGCAGCGCATGGGGTCCTGTTGTTTTAGTTCTAGTTCCTTCGTCGTCTCCAATCAAGCCGTCTGGTAGGACCGCTGGGCGAGTAGCCTCCGGCTGCATTGATCCGAATTTTGGAGCTAGGATTTTCCTGGCTTCAACAACGAGAATGGAGGGGGTTCTGAGATAATAGAGATCAACGGGATCATGAGAGGAGGTTCCAGGCCCCGCCAAGCAGGCCGGCCTAGAGACCCGCATGGGGAGGCCACCATGGGAGGTAGGGAAGAAGGTTATCCCCCGAGCGTCGGGGTCGCTGTTATTCCCTCAAGCGGAGGCAAGGACAGTGGAGGAAGAACCAGGCGCCACACCAGGAGGCAAACGTGATCAGGCGAGGATGAGGACGTGGTCGGGGAGCGAGACCACAGCAGCCTCGAGGTGAGGAGTGTCGGGAAATGCCTTATTGTGACTTCCATCAGGTGGGGGGTCATGCACCAGCTACGCGCCCTGAATTCTTGGAGTTGAGAAGAGGAGCAAGAGGGGCCTAGGAGGGGAAGCAAGAGAGAGAAAGAGGAGAAGTGTTGAGGAATAGGGGGGAGGAGCCCCTGCCCCGAGGAGGTGTGAGGATCGAGGAGATCTCAGAGCTCATGGAGGGATAGGGGTTATCCACGGGGGAGCAGGGTTGGAGGAGACTCAGAAGGGGAGTCTTCACGCCGTGTACCGCCGAAGCGTGGCCTCGACTACTCAGATTCCACCACCAATATGGGAGATCACCTTCTCGGAGGAGGATATGTTGGGTAACGAGAACCCCTTCCATGACGCGGTGGTAATCAAAGTCGCGGTAGAAAACTACACGGTCTCCAGCATCCTGGTGGACAACGGGAGCTCCGTCAATGTGGTGTTCAAAAAGGCGTTCAACGCGATGAAAGTGGAGGAGAAGAGGGTCACCACGACGGAGGGGCCGCTCTTCGGTTTCTCCAGAGAAAGAAAGGAGGTAGAAGGAGGAGTGGAGTTGGTCGTGACGCTGGGGGGAACCATCAAATGTTGCAGGTTTGTCATTGTTGACACCCCCAGCAGCTACAACACCATCTTCGACAGGACCCTCATCAGTGCCTATAGATGCGTGCCCTCATCTTATCACCAGTGTCTGAAGTATAACCAAGGAGGGTTGCAGATCAGGATCAGAAGCGACCCCAAGGTGGCAAGACAGTGTTACCTCAACACCGTCAATACCATCAGCTGGAAGGAGGAAGTCGAGGTGGTGGACCAGGTGATGAAAGAAATAGCGAGGCTGGAGAAGACCGAAGAAGTGGAAGAGAAGGAGATTGTATCTGAAGGTGGGAGGACAGAGAAAGTGAAGATCAGCGGGGAGCTAAAGGAGGAAGATAAGGAGAAGATTATGTCTTGCATCCAGGGGAACACAAACATCTTTCCTTGGAGCGCAGTGGATATGCCAGGCATTGATGCAGACGTCGCCTGCCATCACCTCAACCTGGACAAGGGAGTCCATCCCATCCAGCAGAAGCAAAGGGCTACCTCAACTACCTTGGCTGAGCCCATCAGAGAGGAGGTCAGGAAGCTGCTGGAAGCGGAGTTTGTGTCAGAGATCCAAAATCCAGGTTGGGTCTCCAATGTTGTAATGGTAAAAAAGGAGTTGGAAAATGACGTATGTGTATCAAATTTTCTCTTCTTAAAAAATCTTGCCCCAAGGATTGATACCCCTTGCCTAGAATCGACGAGCTAGTAGATTCGACTGTCGGATTCCCTGTCATGAGTATTTTAGACGCTTTTTCTAGTTATCATCAAATTCGCATGCACCATCCCGATATAAAAAATGTATCTTTCATTACCAACGATGGATGTTATTGTTATAAAATGATGTCATTTGGACTTAAGAATGTAGGAGCCATCTATTAGCGGATGATGGATAGGGTGTTCAAGGAGCATAATGGGCGAAACCTGGAGGAGTATGTCGACGACCTCATGGTGAAGAGCAGGAGTGTGGAAGAGCATCTCCGGGACCTGGTAGAAACTTTCACCACGCTTCGGAAATATAAAATGAGGTTAAACCCAGCAAAGTGCGTTTTCAGAGCGGGGAAGGGGAAGTTCCTGGGTCGCCTCTTCACCCCGGCGGGAGTGGAGGCGAATCCAGACAAGGTCAAGGCAATTATGGAAATGGAAGCAACTAGGAATGTTAAGGAAGTTCAGCGCCTGACAGGTCGGTTAGCAGGGCTAAGTAGGTTCCTCTCCACGGCTGGGGAAAAGTGCTCGCCGTTCTTTAAAACACTCCGAGATTACAAGAAATTTGAATGGTCGGCAGAGTGTCAAGAAGCCTTCGAGAGCATGAAGTTCCAGCTAGCGCGGGCACCCTTATTGCAAAGACCCAGGGAGGGAGAAGACCTCTTCCTATACGTCGGGGTAGGAGCCGAAGCGGTAAGCTCAGTATTGGTCCGTGGGGAAGGAAAAAGGAAATCCCTATTTACTACGTAAGTCGGGTCCTGCGGAAGGCAGAGCTACGATGCCCCATCTTAGAAAAGCTGGCGTTTGCTTTGATCGTATCAACTCGAAGGCTCCGACTATATTTCCAGGCCCATCCGAATAGGGTGGTGACTGATCATCCTCTCTACAGTATCTTGGAAGGAGTAGAGCACTCAGGAAGATTGGTCAAGTGGTCGGTGGAGCTCAGCGAGTTCGACGTTACCTACGTCCCTCGACTGGCCATGAAGGCCCAGGTCGTGGCTGATTTCTTGGCTGACTACACCGTGGAAGTAGAGGAAGAGGAAGCACCCCAGGGGGTGTCCTGGGAAATGTTCGTGGATGGAGCATCGGGAAAGAACTCATGTGGGGGAGGCATCGTCCTGGTCAGCCCCCAAGGCACCTTGATAGAGTAGACCATTAATATTCACTTCCCGGTCACCAAAAATCAGGCGGAATATGAGGTCATAATCGCAGGGCACCATTTAGCCTGGGAACTGGGAGTTCACGACATTAGAGTTTACGCCGACTCGATGGTGGTCGCCTCCCAGGTTCGAGGGGAGTTCAAGGCGAGGGAGTCGATACTACAACGCTATCTAGTGAAGGTTAAAGGCTTGGTGGGCACCATTAGATCCTTCTCCATACAGCATGTCCCGAGAGAGGAGAACGCCCAAGCGGATCGACTAGCCAAGTACAGACCCGTGGTCGGGGGTACGGTTACATGGTTGTTCCGGCCTTCTATCGAGGAAGGGGAAATGATGGACATCGATCATCCCTCCTCATGGATGGATCCCCTGGTTACTTTCTTAACCACTGGCAAGTTGCCCTCGGAGGTCTAGGATAAGAAGCGATTCATTTACAAATCGGCCTATTATTTACTAAGTGGCATGGTACTTTACAGGAAGACCATGTCCGGTCCTCAGGCGAGATGCCTGTTTGAAGAAGAAGCCTCCCAGGTCATAGAAGAGATTCACGCGGGTGAGTGCGGGAGTCATTCGGGAAGCCGGACCCTCGAAAAGAGGGTGCTGAGAGCAAGATATTTCTGGCCTACCATTAAAAAAGACGCAGATGAGTTCGCAAAGAGATGTTCTAAGTGCGAACTCTATGCTCCGCTCCAGCTATAACCAGCTCAGCGTCTCCGATCAATCACCACCCCCTGGCCCTTCGCTATTTGGGGAATGGACCTAGTAGGGTCGTTCCCCCAGGCAAATGGACAAAGGAAGTACCTCCTGGTAATGATCTATTACTTCTCCAAGTGGATGGAGGTGAAAGCTTTAGTAAAGATAACCTCCATGGTTGTACAAAATTTCCTTTGGGGAGAAATCTTATGTATCCACGACCTACCTCTCGCCATCGTCACCGACAACGGTCCACAGTTCGCCAGTCTCGAGCTCACAAGCTTCTGCAAACAACTCGGCATCGACCTTCCCTTTGCATCTGTTCATCATCCAAGGAGCAACAGTCAGGTCGAGGCGGCCAACAAGGTCATCGTCAACTTGCTAAAGAAAAAAGTGGAGAACCTAAGGGGAAACTGGGTGGAGCAACTCCTCTCAGTCCTTTGGGATTTGAGAACCACCCCCACAACGGCAACCGGCGAAATGCCCTTCAAGCTATCTCATGGCTTGGAGGCCCTCATTCGGGTGGAGTTTGAGGTCAGAAGTCCTAGGGTGGTGGCAGCAGAGGATGGAGACGAAGGATGGAGGCTCGAGAACGAGGAAACACAACAAATTTCACTAGACTTTGTACAAGAGCTCTGTGACCAAGCCACGGTCCGCCAGAAGGAGATCAAGCGGAGAATGGTGAGACACTTCGACAAGCACATTCGAATCAAGCAATTTGATAAGGAGGACTTTGTTCTCAAAAAGGCGGACGCCGCGGGGAGATCCACGGCGGTGGGTAAGCTCCATCCCAATTGGGAAGGCCCTTTCATAGTCTCTGAGGTATTAAAGACGGGTGGGTATCGCCTGCAAAATGTCGAGAGGGAACTTCTGGGAAACACTTGGAGTGGAGACAACCTGAAACGTTTCTACTCCTAGTCGCAATATAATGTCTTGTCCATTTTTTCATGCTAAAATGAAGTGATGACACCTTCTGTTGCAAATGTGTAGTGCTTAAATATCTAGGCGACAAGTGTCAAGAGATAAGACCTCTAAATGCCCTCGAGCAGAGTGTTGTCGTAGGCCAGGTCGTTGCACTAGGTTGCTCCCCTGCAAGCTGGCTACTTGCCCCCTCGAGTGAGTTCTATGTCCTCGAGCAGAGTGTTGTCGTAGACCAGGCCATTGCACTGGGCTCCTCCCCTACAGGCTGTCTACTTGCCCCCTCGAGTGAGTTTTATGTCCTCGAGCAGAGTGTTGTCGTAGACCAGGCCGTTGCACTAGGCTCCTCCCCTGTAGGCTGGCCACTTGCCCCCTCGATTGAGTTCTATGTTCTCGAGCAGAGTGTTGTCGTAGACCAGGCCGATACACTAGGCTCCTCCCCTACAAGCTGGCTACTTGCCCCCCTCAAGTGAGTTCTATGTCCTCGAGCAGAGTGTTGTCAAAGACCAGGCCGTTGTATTGTGCTCCTCTCCTGCAGGCTGGCTACTTGCCCCCTCAAGTGAGTTATATGTCCTCGAGAAGAGTGTTTTCGTCGACCAGACTGTTGTACTGGGCTCCTCCCTTGCAAGTTGACTACTTGCCCCCTCGAGTGAGTTCTATGTCATCGAGCAGAATGTTGACATAGACCAGGCCATTGCACTGAGGTCCTCCCTTGCAGGCTAGCTACTTGCCCCCTCGAGTGAGTTCTATGTCCTCGAGCAGAGTGTTGTCGTAGACCAGGCCGTTGCACTAGGCTCCTCCCATGTAGGCTGGCTACTTGCCCCCCTCGGGTGAATTCTATGTCCACGAGCAGAGTGTTGTCATAAGACCAGACCGTTGCACTGGGCTCCTCCCCTGTAGGCTGGCTACTTTCCCCCTCGAGTGAGTTTTATGTCCTCGAGCAGAGTGTTGTCATAGACCAGGCCATTGCACTGCGCTCCTCCCCTGCAGGCAAACTACTCGCCTCCTCGAATGAGTTCCAAGTCCTACGATGTGCTAGCTTTATGCTAGTTCCATGATAGGGTGAAGAAGGGTGCGTCGCGAGTACTCTCGATACCCCCTGACCTATGGCCAACAAAACCACTCACCTGCCGCCTCGCGAAAGATCCTAATGCAAGTGTACAATCACCCAGCGCAGCGAGGCCCCCTCTAATGATCTCGCACTCTCAACGAGTAGCGGGATGCACGAACACTAGACCTACAGGAAGAGCGATCCTATGCGAATCGCAGCTGCGGGCGAGTACGCCATATGGGCGAGCACGCCATATGGGCGAGCACATCAGAAAGAAAGAAAAACTCATACCAGTACAAAAGACAACACAGACACAAAATAAACAAGGGCGAGGATGCCTATCCAATAAAATGAAAATGGCGAGTACGCCGAGCATGTTCATAAATGAAAAGAGATTATTACAAAACTTCGCTAAAAGAAGATAATTAATCTATTCATTTTGATCCTCTTCCTCTGATTCACCAGAAGAGTCGCCACTTGAGGTTCCCGCTAGGGCGAGCCTCGCCGAGTCGCAATACAACTCCGAGAGAAGGACCTCGAAGTCAATCTGGGCCCCCTCCGCGGTAATAAGGAATCGCCACCGAAGGCGCTCCTGGGTGTAGACCGCGGTCGCGATGGCTAGCTGCATGCACGTCTCAGCCACTTAGGCGGGAGTGAACTGAAGAAGGGGGCAGTTGATGACTCTCCCCCAGCTGGATGACGGACCTCTATTAGCTCTGACTCTGCTTGAGCGAGGCGAGTCCCTAGATAACTGACTTCGCGTTGGGCCGCGTCCAGCTGGTCCTCTAACTCAGACACTCGCGTTACTAGCGCGACCGTAGTTTCCTGAAAAATAAGAGTTAGTTGGCAAAGTTGGCAAGCAAGCAGTATGAGAGAGAGTAAGAGTTTATACCTTAGAAGGAGAAACATCCTTGGCTTTGAGCGCAGCCACCTCCTCTTCCACTTGAGCCAACCTCCCCCTGCTCCTCGTAGGCCAGACCCAGGTCGTGGAGTCTCCTATTCGATTGAAGCCCCCGCCGCGCGGTCTGGTGAACCAGCTCCGCAGTGTGAAGGGCGGAACGATTGTTGAGATTGGCCAACTCGCGGATAGGAGCCTCCGCGAGGACCTCAGCGTCCTCACGACCATACAACCCGAAGAGGAGGTTGTACGCGCGGTCGTTGGTTTCCTCAAAATCTTCCCAAGAGGGGAGGAGCGAGCTCACTGAGAGCCCGATCGCCGTCGGGACCCATATCAGCAGTGGGTTCCCTTTGGAGTCATCACTCCTCATCCCCAACCCGAAGTTCGCATGGGTCGAGGGCTCTGGAGGCGGGCTCGCTGGAAGATGAGGGAGGGAACTCCCTGTCTTATGCTTTTTCTGCCTCGACTCGCTTGCTGAGCCCGCTTCGGGGTTGACTTGACCCTTGCCCTTCTCGATGACCGGAGGCATTTCGCTGTCCACTAAGATCACAGTCCCGACGAGAGCATCCTGGGGGGGAGATCGCTCGATCGTTGACGTGAGGCATCACAAGGGGGCGAGTGGGGACGACGCGCTCACCTACAAAAATAGAAAGGGCAATTCACGCAAGTCCATTCCTGACAAGAGTAGAAGGGCGAGATGCTTTCGGGCGAGTACAACCCGGGACTTACCCGCTCCTGGATTCACGAAGGCGAGTTGATCCACACCTCTCCGCAGGTAGGCGACGTCCATAACCTTATCCTTCAGGAAAAGGTAGAGCTCCAGCGCATCCCCCTTCAGGCGAGGCGGCTTGTACTCTACTTCTGTCTTCTGAAGTGGAGCGAAGGGAATGTTTCCGAAATCGCCTCGCACCAGTATGAATTTATTTTTCCAATGGTGGACCTTGTTGAGCGTCTCAGCAACTTTGACGCACACGCTAGTGAAGAGCAGAGTGTCGTCGCTGGTCGCCTTCAGGGTCAGGACTATGTGGAAGGCGGGGAGGTTAAATTTGATCTTCTCCTCGTGCAGGTAGCAGGCGTAAGTGACCAGGACACTAATCGCATTGGGGTTGATTTGCGCGGGGATCATCCCGAAGTAGCGGAGGACCTGGCGGACCTCAGGCCACAGGGGAAATCTCAGCCCCACCTGGAAGTGAGCCAGGGGGGAGGCTAGCTCTCCGCTAAAAAGCGTGTTGAGAAACTCGTCGGGGGATGGCCACCTCGCGGTATAACCAGGCGGTAGGTAACGGTTTTCAACATCACTCAGCTCCTCGCCCAGGGTCTGAGAGCTGGGGAAGTTGTGCGCTTTGAAATTGTGGATGCAGAAAGTGTGCCCGTCCTCAGAAGGTTCTTGAACCATGGCTAGCGATGAGTAGGGGGTCTGCGGGGAGGATTCGAGAGGTAGAGGGTGGTCGGAGAGCTGTGAAAGCGTACCCTCCCACTCCAGGAGGCCCAATATTTTTAGCCCCCAGCCCAAACCCTGTCACGCGCGAGTAAACTGGCCAGGGATGCGAGTACACGAAAGCGAGTAACTAGCTTGACAATGTGCGAATAAGAATAAAAAACCAGAGATAATTAAAAGACGAGCAATCAGTAAAAAGAAAGAAGGGCACTGAAAAATCAAATTTCCATAAAAGCATAGCGTGAGTACAAAAGAAGGAAGTATAAAGGTGCAGCCTTCACATTACAAAGACATGAAAGGTCGCGAGTATAACAATACATCAGGCATCAAAAAATCAAAAAGTGAGAACGACCTAGGGAACTCAGTCGCGACGCACTAGACCGCGACCTAGGCGACGCGTGCGATGAGGATGGCGAGCCCTCCAAGTAATGTCGCGGGCCACTCGCAGGTCTTCGCGAGCCCTCTCTAGGATCTCCTCGCTCTGTCTTATGTGGTCCTCCCCTCGCCTGATGTGCTCTTCTAACAGGGAGGCCTCGCCCACAGTGCCCGCCACTTGTGTGAACCTGTGGAGGTTCCTCGGTGGCTTGTTGGCGAGTTTTTTTTTCGCCCGGACGCGTTTTTTTTCGCCCGGGCGGGAAAAAAACACGCCCAGGCGAAAAAGGCGCGATGTTTTCACAAAATAAACGCGCCCGGGAGAAAAAAATGTGCACGGTCGAAAAAATCGCACCCGGACGAAAAAATCACGCCCGGGCGAAAAAAAC
Organism: Dactylorhiza incarnata; assembly: GCA_033032865.1. NCBI lineage: Eukaryota > Viridiplantae > Streptophyta > Magnoliopsida > Asparagales > Orchidaceae > Dactylorhiza > Dactylorhiza incarnata. Next base: position 3,458,417 of record JAWHQI010000218.1, on the reverse strand, counting down.
ACGCCCGAGCGAAAAAAAAACGCTCCCTGGCGAAAAAATCGCGCCCAGGCAAAAAAAACACGCCCGGGCGCGCAAAAAAAAACGCGCCCGGGCGAAAAAAAATGCGCCCGGGCGAAAAAAAATGCGACCGGGCGAAAAAAATCGCGTCCGGGAGAAAATACGCGCTCGTGCGAAAAAAATGCGCACAGACGAAAAAAATGCGCACGTGCGAAAAAAAACGCTGTCGGATGAAAATAACGTTCTCGGGCGAAAAAATTGCGTCAGGGCGAAAAAAACGCGTTCAGGCGAAAAAATCCCGACCGGGCGAAAAATCGCGCGCGGGCGAAAAACTAGTGCTCGGGCGAAAAAATAGCCCCCGAGCAAAAAAATCGCGCCCGGGCGAAAAAAATGCGCCCGGGCGAAAAAAATGCGCCCGGGCGAAAAAAATGCGCCCGGGCGAAAAAAACGCGCTCGGGCGAAAAAAACGGGCCCGGGCGAAAAAAAAAACGCGCCCGGGCGAAAAAAACACGCCCGGGCGAGAAAACCGCGCCCGGGCAAGAAAACCGCGTCCTGGCGAAAAAAACGCAACCAACCGAAAGAAATCGCATTCGGGCGAAAAAAACGCGCTCGGGCGAAAAAAAACGCGCACAGGCGAAAAAAAAACGCGGTCGGGTGAAAAAAACCCTCTCGGGCGAAAAAATTGCGTACGGACATAAAAAAACGCGTTTGGGCGAAAAAAAACCGCGCGGGCGAAAAAATCGCGCGAGGGCAAAAAATCGCGCTCGGCGAAAAAATCGCGTCTGAGCGAAAAAAACGCGACCGGCCAAAAAAATCGCGTCGGCCAAAAATATCGCGCCCGGGAGAAAAAATTGCGCCCGGGAGAAAAAATCGCGCCCGGGCGAAAAAATCACTCCCGGACGAAAAAAACGTGCCTGGGCGAAAAAAACGCGCCTGGGCGAAAAAATCGCGCTCGGGCGAAAAAAAAAAAAGCTCACGGGCAAAAAAAATGCGCCCGGGCGAAAATATCGCCCGGGCAAAAAAATCGCCTAAGGGGTGAAAAATCTTGTTCGGCCTTAAAAATCGAATCCGGATGGGAAAATTGTGTCTTGGCGAAAAAATTGCGTTCGGGCGAAATTTTCGCGTCCTCGCAAAAAAATCACGTATAGAGCCAAAAAAAATAGTACGGGCAAAAAAATCACGTACGGGGAAAAAAATTGCATTCGGGCAAAAAAAATTTGATATCCTTTTGGAAAGTCGGAGTTGGCGATCTCAATATCCGCCCCTGGAGATAAACATTGGATCTGTGTTTTTAAGTTTTGGTGAATATCGTCGACTTTCCACCAGAAAGCCAATTTCATTCTACAATTGTTGGTACGAACAACAGAAATGACTTTCATATTCTCAAAGTCAATACTTCAATATCAATGTCTGTGAAACGAACGGACCCTTAAGGATTTTCTGCTGCCCGATTTCCCTGGATCTTATGAAAGACCTAATGATCACATCTTCCAGACAGACCTATCGCACTGATCTCTACCTCCGGTTTCGACCAATCTAAGAAACACTGTATAGAATATTTATCATCACATGACGCTATTTTGTTAATTTTCGGATCAATTTATCATCATTTAAGTTGTTTTCTGTTAATTAGGACTGATTTCAGCATTTCATTAAAGTTGAGGACTGAATTCAAACAAATAAAAATTGGACTGATATCATAAAGAAGAATGACTTTAGGGACTGATTTAGGAGTTTTACCTAAAAAAATAGAACTAGCCTGTGAAATTGGGATAAGGGGGAGTAAAGTGCGGGGTGCACTTTACGGTAAAGTGCAGGCATCCAACGGTGCGCACTTTACGATAAAGTGCATCCATGTGAAACGTTGGATGCCCACACTTTACGATAAAGTGCATCACCCGCACTTTACCGCCCCCTTACCCGTGAAATTGGTAGGGAAGAATCATTCTTTGTCAGAATCAATGTATAATAATGCTTGCTTGTTACTTTTTTTGGTATGAGAGTAAGTTTTTTTAAATATTAAATATCACTTGAATTTATCAAACAAAGACAGAGTATATAGAGCTTAAATTTAGTAGTGCGAGAAGGTCAGATGACTCCGTCATTAAATTGGGTCACCAAGATATTTCCCGCAGTGAGTGCTTTAAATATCTGGGATCGATAATTCAAAAATATGGAGGTGTAGATAAAGATGTGATTCATAGAATCCAAGCAGGTTGGTTGAAGTGGAGAGGCGCGTCTGGGATCCTATGTGATCGTAAAGTACCACTAAAACTTAAAGGCAAGTTTTACCGTACTGCAATTAGGCCTGCAATGCTCTACGGTTCTGAGTGTTGGGCAGTGAATGGTGTACACGAGCAAAAAATGGGAGTCGCGGAGATGAGAATGCTTAGGTGGATGTGTGGTCACACGAGACTGGATAAAATTAGGAATGAATGTATCAGGGATAAGATAGGAGTGGCGCCAATTGTAGAGAAGATGCGAGAAGCTCGTTTAAGATGGTTTGGACATGTACATAGGAGACCATTAGAGGCACCTGTTAGGCGTTGTGAGAGTTTAGTCACTAGACATATTAAACGGGGGAGGGGTAGACCAAAAAAGACTTGGAATGAAACTATAAAGAAAGACATGATGTACTTAGGCATTAATGAGACTATGCTTAAAGATAGGGCGCAATGGCGACAGAGGATCCATATAGCCGACCCCACTATGGTGGGATAAAGGCTTGAGTGTTGTTGTTGTTGTATCAAATATCACTTGAATTTATCAAACAACAATACTTTTTACAGAACTAACCAACAAAGAGCCTCCGTATATAATTCTAGTAAAGGTTTGAACGCATTTACCCTATTTTTATGCATTTAGTATCTCAGTCTAACAAAAAATAGGCAAATAATAACAAATATACTACAGAATAAAAAAATAAGGAAATTTGGCAAGCATGATGCACAAGGGATATACATTTTCTGAACCTATAAATATCATTCAAAGAGCTAGGCAATGCATTGTGCATATAAATATACCAGTAGCCCCAATACAGGTTACTGAAAAATCAGACACCAACTGAAACTTCGGAAGTCGATGTTTCCTTCTTCTTCGATAGTTCCTGAGCTTTCTGCACCGCTGCTTTATTGGGGGCTAGAACAATATATATGTTCCTCTCGCTGAAGCTTTTGCTCTCTTCGATGGCAAGCTGGGGAATAATGAGAAGTTTGTGAAGCCTGAATCATTCATGAGATTTATATAGAGATGAAAAATAAGTTTTGATTTGTGGAGGAAGTATTTGAATGGAAATGGGTCAGACCAGGCAAGCCTTGTCGATTACCTAATCCCTTATATGAGGATCCCTCTCTCAAATGGGAACAAAGAGAGAAACCATGATTGTGAAAAGCATACAATCCTCTTCAAGCCAGCCATCCAGTACTAAACTAATGCCTTACCCTTTTCCTCATAAAACTCATAAAGTCGTTTTTGTCAATGTCTTTAACAGGGCCTCCCATGGGAGTTTGCATTATTAAAAGGACCTTCCGTTAAAACTCCCGATGGAAAGTGATAAAATCAACTAAAATGTTTTTGATTTCCAAATTTATCCATTGTAATAACTTGGAAAGTGATCACATCACACAAGGCCTACACGATGATCGGAGTCGTTTATATTGGATCGACAATCCTTAAATTTGTATTTTTATTTTATATTAGCTTGTTATGGAGGCCGTCATGATCGGAGAATCACAATTGTTCATAGCTCCTCCTTAGTCTATAAATAGAGAAGGAGACTCATTTAGAAGACATTGAATGTTTGAGAGAAAACTCCTTCCGATCATCGCCGCCGAAACTGGAGACGAGTGCAATGTTTGGACATCTCCTTCCCTCTCCCACTTTAACCACGCAAGCCTTTCCCTTTCCACCCAATTTCCACCCATATCCTCCCCCCTCCAACATCTCCAACCACCAACCAACCTTTTACCACCACCTCCGACCACCACCACCACCACAAACTTCTCTATAACTATCTAGTAACCGTTTTCCACTATCCTTAACTTCCACCATTAAGTCATTAACTTCCCATAATTACCCACTTACTTCTTCCCCACTCTTCACATAATTCCCTCCATAACTCCCATTTCCTGTATTTGGACAAACGTTCCTCCCCCATTTCTGGAAAGCGTAACCTGCAATCCCCATACAATAACTGCTCCCTCCATCTCCTAAATACCAGGCGTTTTTTCCACTACCCACAAACCCACGTGCTTAAGTACAGTGACTGATCTAACCTCCCTTGCCCCCTCCAGATCCACCCTGAGACCGTCTGCCCCTATTCTGCCTGAAGTCCAGTCCAGAACAGCCTCTGGAATTAAATTCTCAGATCTCCAAATTCATCAATTTCCCTTCAAATTCTCCTCAAACTTTTACAAACTTCATTACCCATCCCCTAACTCCACCAGTCTTCACTTAACCCCCCTACAACCTACAGAATTCCCATTCCCAGGAAATCCAAATACAATCCAGTCCTTCCCAACTCATGAAACCACTATCCTGTCCACAGAAATCCCAATCAGAACTCAAGCAAGCCCTCTGAAGCTCCTCTGACAATCCATATTTGCTCCACTGTTGCTTCCCCAGCCATAAGTCAACAACACCTGTTGCGTACTTTACACAAAGCGGCCATCCTCTTCAGCTGATCAGGCTACATATACCCCCCCCCCCCCCCCCCCCCCCCCCCCCCCCCCCCCCCCCCCCCCCATGAAGGAGGAAGGTGGTTTCGAACTTTCCAGGAAGAGAGCAATATAGAGAGAAGGCAGTGAGAAGGAACTCTAGGGTTCCTGGGTTAGTGATTAGTTCTCTATTAGCCTCTTTGTCGGTGCTATAAAGTAAGGTTATGCTCATTCTTTTCGACGGACAACTCAAGATTCAACACCTTAAAATGTGCGGTGAGTGTGGATATCATAGTAGAATCTGAAACTAGAAGACATCCGCGATCCCGGAGCGCCGACAAACTTGAAACCAGTGAGAAGGCACGAGCTAACCACCATTCAACAAACGCTAGTCGGTCTGGTCCAGGTGGTGCAGACTCTCACCTGCCTCCTCGACCAAGCATCATTCCCTCAGCTCCCTCAGCTCCCTCAGCTCCCTCAATCCCCAACTCTCTGCATGAATCCTTTTGCATCCCCAAATGCCTCTACTCATCCCCTCCTGCTAACTCCGCAAACATCCAAAAAGGCATTGCGACCATAGAATGCCTCGGTTGGGCGGTGTTCAACATTGAAGATTATGAGGTGCGGAAGCAGCACAACTTCGACCGGTCCATCAGGTAGAGAACAATTACACCCTACCTCCCATTGATTCACTATTTCACTCGTAGACTACATAGTTGGTTTCCTGTTTTAAAGCTTTAGATGCTTTCTCAGGGTACCACCAATTCTGCATGCATCCACCGGATAGGGCAAAGACCGTCTTCATTACAAAGGATGATAATTTCTGCTATCGGGTCATACCCTCCTGGCTCAAAGATGTGGGGGCGACCTATCAGCGCGCAATAAACCTCATATTTAAGAAGCAGTGAGAAGGAATCTATAGGTATATGTCAACGAGCTCCTGCTAACTTTGGAAGATCACATCACCGACTCGAGGAATACATTCATGATACCGAGGAGGTACAACATGAGGCAAAAACGGCTAAAGTATACCTTTGCGGGCAGCCGAAAACATTTCAGGGGCACCTGATAACCTCTAGCGCCATCGAGCCCAATCCCGACAAGGTACGCACAATTCTAGAGATCACATCTCCCGCTAACCTTAAAGAACTGCAAAGGTTGACAAGAAGAATCGCCTCCCTCGTCCGGTTTCTAAGTCCGACCAAAAGTGTTCACCGTTCTTCAAGGCAATGAAAATGGCGTCCAGGTTCGAATGAAGTGACGAATGCGAGCATGCCCTCAACAACTTAAAAAGGCAATTGTCCACGCCTACTTTGTTGTAAAGCCCGTGAAGAGGAAAAGACCTATACTTGTATCTAGGAGTTGGCATTGAGGTGGTTAGCTCAGTACTGGTTCACGCGCAGAACCATCGGCAAGCGTCAGTCTATAATGTCAGACAAACAAGGAATGTGTGTGTGTGTATCTAGGAGTTTGCATTGAGATGGTTAGCTCAGTATTGGTTCACGAGCAGAACCATCGACAAGCATCAGTCTATAATGTCAGACAAACAAGGAATGTGTGTGTGTGTGTGTGTCTGTGTGTCTGTGTGTCTGTGTGTCTGTGTCTCTGTGTCTCTGTGTCTGTGTCTGTGTCTGTGTCTGTGTCTGTGTCTGTGTCTGTGTGTGTCTGTGTGTCTGTGTGTGTCTGTGTGTCTGTGTGTCTGTGTGTCTGTGTGTCTGTGTGTCTGTGTGTCTGTGTGTGCCTGTGTGTGTGTATGTGTGTGTCTGTGTGTGTCTGTGTGTGTCTGTGTGTCTGTGTGTGTCTGTGTGTGTGTCTGTGTCTCTCTGTGTCTGTGTGTCTGTGTGTCTGTGTGTGTGTGTGCCTGTGTGTCTGTGTGTGTCTGTGTGTGTTTGTGTGTGTCTGTGTGTGTCTGTGTGTGTGTGTCTGTGTGTGTGTGTCTCTGTGTGTGTCTGTGTGTGTCTGTGTGTGTCTGTGTGTGTCTGTGTGTCTGTGTGTGAGTGTGTGTCTGTGTGTGCGTGTGTGTCTGTGTGTGCGTGTGTGTCTGTGTGTCTGTGTCTCGATGCTCTCGGGCGGCCTTCGGCCGCATCAATGAGGGTTTTGCCCGCATAAAGTCCATGCTGCCCATTGATGCGGCCGAAGGCCGCCCGAGAGCATCGAGCACGGGTGTAGCCCGTGCGAAGATGCTCCTATATATATAAATTTTTAATAAATATATATATCAATATTATATATATATATTAAATAAAAAAAATATATATATAATTATTATATTACTCTCTCTCTCTCCCTCTCTCTCTATATATATTATTAAATCCTCTCTCACTCTATATAAATTATTAAATCCTCTCTCTCTCTCTGTACCGAAACGCCCCCCTCTCTCCTCTCTCTCCCTCTCTCTTCATCACGCCTGCGACGGACCACACTGTAGAAGCGGGAATATCTTTATATATTGTTAGATGTTGTGTTTATGTTTACCTTTTATATATATATATATATATATATATATATATATATATATATATATGTATGACTTGGTCCGGTTATGGACAAGAAGTCATTTTATTCACTCCATTACATGGTATCAGAGCCGCTCCGCTAGGGTTCTCCCACAGCCGCCGCCGTGTTCGACTCGTTTTCTCTCTCCGCTCCTTCGCTCGTCTCTCGCCGTTGTCCGTTCGCTCGTTCAAACTCTTCGTCCTCGTCGCCTCTTCCTCCGCTAGTCGTCTGGTTCCTCCCGTGCCCTAGACGGAGGCGCGCCGCTGAAGATGCCGCCTGCCGTCGCTACTTCTTGAAGCCGATGCCGATCTGCTGCTGCCTGAAGCCGACGCCTCCCGTCGAAGCCGTCGCTGCTACCTGAAGCCGTCGCTGCTGCCTGAAGCCGACGCTGCTACCTAAACCCTGACCTAATCCCTGAAGCCGTCGCCCCCCCCCCCCCCCCCCTGCTGCTTCTTTAAGCCGTGCCGATCTCTACTCTGCTGCACTTATGTCGAGCATCGAGCGCTGCTACTGTGATGTCGTCTCCGGGTACTGTTCCTTGATGCCTCCTGCAGACTATTGAAGGTTCCTGCCATTGCCATGGGGGACTCGGATACAAGCACCACTCAGACACCTGTTCCCTCAGGGGATTCTACCAACACTTTTCCTTCCAATGCAAGGTTGGCTACCACTATCCTTACCTCCTCCAACTTTCAGTTGTGGAAAAAGGGGGTTACTATGTCTCTAGCAGGCATCCGACGTACTCACCACCTTACTAGTCTACCTACTCATGCCGTGGGAAGTGCTGAATACGACGATTGGTACAGTGATGATTGTCGTATCTTTGCTATCCTTCTGAGTTCCATGGACCCATCAGTTCAGCAGATGTGCAAGAAATGTGATAGCACTAAGGAGCTGTGGGACACCCTGCATATGATGTTCTCTCAAGCTAACAACCTCTCTCGCCTTGGTGAACTCTTTCCCAAGATGGCTGAGCTACGACAAGGAGCTCGTTCGGTCACTGAGTACTTCGCCGAATGGAAGGTTCTTGCCGATGAAATCCTGGATCTTTGGGAGATCCCCTCTACCCGTGAAGGACATCAGGCTCAACGTGAGCATCTGGTTCTTATCTGGCTTCTGAACGGACTTGATCCAAACTTCTCAACTACAAGAACAGAAATGCTTGCGAGTCCTTCTACATTGCAGACTGCTAGTGTGTACCATCGTCTGACTAAAGCGGGTTCTGCCTCTTCTCCTGCTGCTCTTCATGTTTCCTCCGGCGAGTCAATTGCGCTGGCCTCTCGGGGGGGAAGAGGGACTAGCCGAGGCGGTCGGTCTGGTTCTGGACGTGGTCGGGAAACTGATACGCGACAGTGTACTCATTGCGGACGTCGTGGCCACACAAGGGATACGTGTTGGCTTGTGCATGGGAAGCCAGACTGGGCGGCCAAAACCTCGTCAGCTTCACCTCGATCTGCTCACGTTGCCGACTCGACACCGACACCTCCGGGTCCCCGCACTATCCAGATCTCTGAGGAGGAGTATCGTCGCCTGCAGGCTCTCCCGATTTCTTCTCCACCTCATAGCGCTGCTGTGGCCCAGACTATTCAGCCTGCCTGCACTTCCCAGACCTCCCAGCGCCCCGTTCAGTGGCTGGCAGATTCTGGAGCTTCTGACCACCTGACTAGTTCTTCAGGTATCTTGCATTCATATCATCCCCATTGTGGGTCCTCCATTACAGTTGCAGATGGATCCACAGTTCCTATTGTTGGCTTTGGAAGCTGCAATGTGACATCGGATATGCCTCTATCCTCGGTTGCTCATGTTCCTCAATCTGCTTACAACCTGTTGTCTATTAGTAAGCTTACTCGTGATTTAAACTGCACTGCTATCTTCACTTCTTCTGGTTGCATTTTTCAGGAACAGTCGACGAGCCGTATTATTGGTAGAGGAAAGCTGCGTGGTGATGTTTATGTTCTGGACGAAGTTTCCCACATTGCCTGTTCTGCTGCTTCGGCCAAACTCTTGGACTTCCACTACCGTCATGGTCATCCTTCTATGCAGGTCATGCGTCGTTTGTATCCTGAGTTCGGGAACACTTCCCATCTCAGCTGTGAGTCGTGTGTGTTTGCTAAACTCCATAGAGTTAGCTATGTACCTCGTATTGATGTTCGCGCTTCTGCACATTTTGATTTACTTCATTCTGATGTCTGGGGACCGTGTCCTGTCCCTACGTTGTTAGGACACAGATATTATGTTACCTTTATTGATGATTTTTCACGCATGACTTGGGTGTACTTAATGAAAAATCGCTCTGAATTACTATCTATTTTTCAACATTTGTGGAATGAAATTTTCACTCAATTTTCTGTTCGTCTGAAATGTCTACGTACCGATAATGGGAGGGAATACATGTCCCAGTCCATGTCTAGCTTTCTTTCCGACAAGGGTATCATACACCAAACCAGTTGTCCTGATACCCCCCAACAAAACGGGGTTGCCGAACGAAAAAATCGCCACCTTCTTGAGGTTACCCGGGCTATTCTCCATCATAAGCATGTACCCAAACACTTTTGGGGAGATGCTGTTCTTACCGCTGCCCATCTCATTAATCATCTTCCTACCCATATCCTTCAGGGGGAGACATCTTACCATATCCTTTATCCCGACCACTCGGGGCCTCCTCTACCCTTCAAGGTCTTTGGGTGTGTTTGCTATGTTCGGGATGCTCGTCCCTCCGTTTCTAAACTTGATCCTCGCTCTTTGAAGTGTATCTTCCTTGGATACTCTCGGACTACCAAGGGATATCGCTGTTATTCTCCGGAACTTCACAAATATATCATTTCTTCAGATGTTGTCTTCCTAGAATCTGACTCTTATCGTACCACTGGCTCTCCTCTTCCCACTTCATCTTCTGATCTCTCTCTCGATGACCTGCTAGTTCCTCGTCATGATTCTGCTCTCGTCTCTCTGACCGACATATTGTGCCCCCTTTGGGGACAAGTCTACTCTCATCGCACTTCTGATAGACCTAAAATATCACCATCTCAGCCTCCCTCAACCATTGATGGCACAACTACTGTTCCTCACATTGCACCTGCGAGTGAGGACCTGAACCAAACTGAAGTGCCTGCTGCTCCACCTCTGGATAGTACCGAGCTTCCTATTGCTCTCCGAAAAGGAAGTCGGAGCTGCCAGAATAAACCTCTCTATGTGAGCTCTTATCAGGGGTTGTCTGCTTCTCATACCGCACTTCACTTGACGTTGGATCAGTACACCATTCCCTCAACGGTTGGGGAGGCCAAAACTCATCCTGGATGGATGGCTGCTATGCACGAGGAATTGACGGCACTTCAACTGAATAATACTTGGGAACTTGTGTCTTTGCCTCCTGGCAAGCGTGCTATTGGTTGCAAATGGATCTATTCTGTTAAAGTCAATGCTGACGGCTCTCTTGCTCGCTTGAAAGCCCGCCTTGTTGCCAAAGGTTATGCCCAAACTTATGGCGTGGATTATGAGGAAACGTTTGCGCCTGTTGCCAAGATGTCCTCTATTCGAATCGTGATCTCTCTTGCAGCCACTCACTGGTGGCCTCTTCATCAGTTGGATATCAAGAATGCGTTCCTTCATGGGTCATTGGAAGAAGAGGTGTATATGGAACAACCACCTGGGTTCGTTGCTGAGGGGGAGCGTAACAAGGTGTGTCGTCTCCTTGCCTCTTTATATGGGTTGAAACAATCCCCGCGCCAGTGGTTTGCTCGCTTTCAGTCTGTGGTCACCAAATTCGGGCTTACCAAGAGTATCAAAGACTCATCTCTCTTTTATCGGAACTCCTCAGCTGGTACTGCGCTCCTAATTGTGTACGTTGATGATATTGTCATCACGGGTAGTGATCCTAAAGGGATAACCGATCTCAAAGCGTTCTTACACTCAAACTTCCAAACCAAAGATCTGGGGCCGTTGCGATACTTCCTTGGGATTGAAGTTACTGATCATGACGACTCTATCTTTGTTTCTCAACGTAGATATGCCCTCGATCTGTTATCTGACCTTGGAATGTCTGACTGCCGCCCTATGGATTCTCCTCTTGAACCAGGAGAAAAGGAATTCATGCCGAGAGCAAATCTTTTGAATCGCCAGAGAAGTATCGAAGAGTAGTTGGAAAACTTAACTACCTTACTATGACTCGCCCAGATATTGCCTGTGTTGTGAGTAAGGTCAGTCAGTTCATGGCCACCCCAACTATCTCTCAATGGGACTCTGTTCTCCGCATTGTTAGGTACATAAAGAAGGATCATGGTCTAGGAATATCATACAAGAATCGGGGTCACTCCAATATAGAGGCTTACTGTGACTCCGACTGGGCAGGTTGTTTAGCCACTCGGAAGTCTACCACAGGATTTACAATATTTATGGGAGGAAACCTTGTCTCCTGGAAGAGCAAGAAACAGACCACTGTCGCCAGATCTAGTGCCGAGGCAGAGTATCGGGCTATGTCGCACACCGTTGCTGAGATCATGTGGATCAGACAGACTCTTTGTGAAATCAGATACCCTGTTCATGACCCAACTCTGTTATGGTGTGATAATCAAGCTGCAATACAGATAGCAACCAATCCTGTGTTTCATGAACGCACAAAGCACATCGAGGTTGACTGTCACTTCGTACGAGAGAAGTATGAAGAAGGTCTTATTTCCTTGAGCCATGTGAAGACTGGAGACCAAGTTGCTGATATTCTCACGAAAGGAGTTACTGGGGTCAGAATGAATTTCATATGTAACAAGTTAGGTCTGGAAAGTTCCCACGACCCAACTTGAGGGGGAGTGTTAGATGTTGTGTTTATGTTTACCTTATATATATATATATATATATATATATATGTATGACTTGGTCCTGTTATGGACAAGAAGTCATTTTATTCACTCCATTACATATATTAAGATAGATATATGTGTGTGTGTGTGTCTATATGTGTGTGTGTGTGATGTGTGTGTGTGTGTGTGTCTATGTGTGTGTGTGTGTGATGTGTGTGTGTGTGTGTGTCTATATATATATATGTGTGTGTGTGACCCCAATCAAAGTCAAAGCCTTACAAGCACAATCTTTCCAAAATTGAGTTATTACAAAGAATAAACTTGAAAATAACAAAATATTTTAGTTGGATTTATATGTGAGACTGAAACCGCCGTATCTAGAGGGATTTTAGGTTAACTACACCGCTACCAAACTATAGGTCTGCCAAACTTCATCATCTTTGCGAATATGTTTTCCAACTTCAAACAATGAAATGGGACCAAAAGGAAAATAGGCATTATGACAAGAAAGTAGAAATGCTGAAAAATATGAAATTTTACTACTTCTAAGCTCTATAATATTTAAATATTCTTAAAAGAAAGAATAGAATGTGATGAAAACCTCTCCGACGTCATTCTGAAAGCGCTTAATTAGCTCGATAGCAAAGTTCCTGAATTCATTTTCTCTTCCTTTCAGATTTACAATGACTTTAACCTGCAAGAGCATCAAAAAGAAATAATTCATAAACTAACAAGCCAGCAAGTACATAAACTAGAATCCCTACAGTAAACATCATTAGCAACCTTATCTCCATCCCTTAAGAACTTCTGGGCAGCCTTCAGCCTTACAGAATAATCATGGGAGTCAATATTGTACCTGTATTGGTACAAAAAGAATTTTAAGTACATGTGGTGGTGACTCAAGTAAGACTTGTGAAAAATATAAAACAACGGAAGTCAAAATAATATTTCCTTATTATGTAACTGATCAAGTATGGTCACTGGTTAATCATGGTATTAATATTTACATATTGATATTGTAGAGAAGAGCGAAACTTGTATGTATTACTTGTGTTATCAAATACAAGGAGAGAATACATATTTATAGGAGAGAAGAGAGGAGAGAAAATCCTATACACAATGTGAGACTAAAGGAGAGAGAGAAATAAATACATAATAAATACAATAATGGACCTAACTATGGCCTTTGATATGGGCTTTTCTAACACTCCCCCGCAAGCTGGAGCGTACAAATCGTAGGCGCCAAGCTTGGATAAGCACTGATGATAGAGAGTACTGGACAGTGCCTTTGTGAGGACATCCGCAACCTGTTCAGTACCCGGAACATGCTTCAATTCAATCTTCTTCATCTGGACTTTCTCTCGAATGAAATGGCAGTCTACCTCAATATGTTTTGTTCTCTCATGAAAGACGGGATTCTTGGCTATGTGTATTGCAGCTTGGCTGTCACAGAGAAGGAGAGCAGGTGAGGGAAGCTTCATACCAAGATCCGTGAGAAGGCTTTCAAGCCACGTTAGTTCTGATACTACCGATGCCATTGCCCGATATTCTGCTTCAGCTGAAGATCGTGCAACCACTGCTTGTTTCTTGCTCCGCCAGGTGATCAAGTGTCCTTCAAAGTAAGTGCAAAAACCACTTGTTGATCGCCGATCATCTATGGACCCAGCATAGTCAGCATCTGAATATGCGACTAGATTTGGAGTTGAAGCTAAGGTTTTGTACACAAGGCCTTGACCAGGAGCTGTCTTAAGGTATCGGAGGATTCGTTCAACAGCCTGCAAGTGAGAACTCCGAGGGGCATGCATGTATCGGCTGACAATACCTACAGCAAATGATATATCTGGTCTTGTCACGGTGAAGTAGATTATTTTTCCGACCAGACGGCGATAATACTCCGGATTTTGCAGCAGAAGATCAGTGTCAGATGCCTGAGCAGAAATCCTGTGATTGACATCCATTGGAGTGTTGACTGGCTTGCATCCAGAGTAACCCGCATCGTGGAGAAGGTCAAGGCAATATTTCCGCTTAGAGAGGACGAGACCATCAGATCGTCTGGCGACTTCTAAACCTAGGAAGTAGTTGAGATTTCCTAGATCTTTTGTCTGAAAGGCAGTGCTGAGATGTTGTTTGACCTTCTGTATCCCTTTGACGTCATCTCCAGAAATGACGATGTCATCCACATAAACTAGCAGAATGACTGTTCCAGTTGGCTGATGGCGAATGAACAGAGAGGAATCTGCCGAGCTCTGTTTGAACCAAGTACGCGAAGTTCCTTACTGAACTTGTTGAACCAGTTTCGCGGGGATTGTTTGAGACCATACAGAGATTGCAACAGTAGGCAGACCAGTGACTCCCCCGTGGTCTCAAACCCGGGAGGTTGTTCCATGTACACCGTCTCCTGTAGATCGTCATTGAGGAACGCATTTTTGATGTCCAATTGATAGAGTGGCCATCGTCGATGTACAGCAACAGAGATGAGCACACGAACGGTATTCAGTTTCGCCACTAGAGAAAAGGTTTCCTCATAGTCAATGCCATGTTGTTGAGTATATCCACGAGCGACCAAGCGAGCTTTCAGCCGATCAATAGTGTCATTGGGAGCATGTTTGATAACAAAGACCCACTTACAGCCAACTGGTTTCTGACCCGGAGGGCGGGGTACCAGAGTCCAGGTTTTGTTTGCCCAGAGAGCGGTCATTTCCTCTTCCATGGCAGCGCGCCAGCCAGGGTGTTGGAGAGCCTCCTGCACTGAATTAGGAATACCCACAGTAGACAAAGAAGTAGCCAGAGTTTTAAGTGGAGGGGAGAGACGATGCAAGGATACGTAGCTCGCCATTGGATGAGCTGTGGACTCTGTTACCGGATCAGCAGGACTTGGAGCACCAGAGGACAAGGACGACTGCGCAGGGGCAACGGGGCGGGAGTTGCGACGGGAATAGACCTGGATAATAGGTGGCCGGCAGGGAGGCGGAGTAGGGAGTGGTTGTGGTAGAGGTGTTGGAGGAGGCGTGTTAACCGGAAGGATGGGTCGCCTGACAGGTTGTGGGAGAGTAGGTGATGGAGAATGTGTTGCTGGAGCTGAAAAGAATGGCAGGTCTTCCCGGAAGGTTACGTCAGCGGACACCGAAATTTTCCGAGTGAGAGGAGAATAACAGACGTAGCCTTTCTGTGTATGGGAGTAGCCAACAAACATTTGCTTAGTCGCTCTGGGATCTAGTTTGTCCGTAGATGGTCCCATGGAGTGAACGTAACACGTACACCCGAAGATTTGAGGTGTGAGAGGGAAGGCAGGAGTAGAGGGAAAGAGAAGACTGAACGGACTGGCATTGTTGAGTACGGAGGAGGGAAGGCAGTTTATAATGAAGCAGGCGGTAGAGATCGCAAAGTTCCAATAGATCTTAGGAACGTTCATGTGAATCGTGATCGAGCGGGCCATATCAAGGAGATGTCGGTTCTTTCGTTCGGCCACACCGTTTTGTTGAGGAATGTAGGCACATGAGGTTTGATGAATAATCCTGAATTCAGAGCATAAGCTTGAAAACTCATTGCAAGTGTATTCGCGAGCATTATCGGTGCGTAGCGTTTTGACAGTGGTGGAGAAGTGAGTGCGGGTTTCAAGGATAAATGCCTTAAACACACGAGGTAATTCAGAGCGTTCGCGAAGTAAGTATAGCCATGTTGTGCGGGAGTAATCATCAATAAAAGTAATGAAATAACGGAATCCAGAGATACTACAAATTTTATAGGGACCCCAGATATCGGAATGAATAAGATTAAAAGGAGCGGAGCTCCGAGTACAATTTGCAGGAAAGGATGAACGCGGCTGTTTGCCGAAAATACATGATTCACATTGAAATGCAGGAAAAGATACATCGGGGAGTGCCTTCTTGAGGATGGGGAGGGGAGCATGGCCGAGACGCTGATGCCAGTCAGCAGAAGAGACAGAGGCGAGGATGGTGGGAGAATCGTCGAGAAGGTAGAGCTCGTTGCGCAGCTGCCCTTTACCAATGGTAGTCCCCGTCCGTCGATCATGTATCAGAAAAGAAGAATGGGAAAAAGTTACAGAGCAATCCAAATCAGTAGTGAGACGGCTAACAGAGAGTAAGTTAAACGGGGAGCCCGGAACATGGAGTGCCGAGCGGAGAGAAATGGATGGGCTGAGAGATAGGTCAGCTGAGCCGGACACAGAGACAGTCGCTCCATTGGCCACAGTGATACACGTCGGATGAGGAGCACCCGAATATGTTGGTGGCTGAAGAGAGGTGATATGATGAGTGACACCCGAATCCACTATCCAGCGAGGACTAGTGGAGAGACAAACGATACCTGGGCTGGAGACGGAGGCGACCGAGGCAGGTGGAGTCATCATCCCTTGGAGTTGCTGGAACTGTAAGCGGAGAGCCTCAAGATCGGCACGAGAGGCCGAGGAGCTATCTTCAACGACTGCAGCAGTCAGTCGTGGAGGAGGATTGCCAGTCTTCCGAAAGCAGGTGGACTCATAATGGCCATCACGACCACAGAACGAGCACTTTGGCCGTCCTCGTCCACCACGGCCCCTTCCACGGTAGGCCGACCGACCTCCTCGGCTAGAAGGAGGAGGAAACGAAGGAGCCGGGACATTTTGGAGAAGAGCCGGTGAGGGAGGAGCAAGAGCCTCCGGAGGTTGTGATACTTTGAGTAGCATGGAGCAGACAGCCGATAAGGAGGGAGTGGGAGTCGAGGCCAAGACTTGTGCCCGAATACTCATAAGATGTGGAGGAACACGGGCCATTAGCATAGCAATGCAGACGGCCTCCCTTTGCGTGCGCTGAGTGGCATGATCAGAGGTAGGTGGCCGGTGTTGAAGCCATGCTTCGGAGAGTGATTTGACCCGAGCGACAATAGAAGTAATGTTTGGTCCACTGGTGTCCAGAGCCTGAAGGTCAGAGATAATGTCGAAGAGACTTTGAAGGCTATCCTTGTCGGAGTATAAGGAGTGGAGCTCGTCCCACATCCCTTTGGCCGTGGGTAAATACATGACCATTTCATATGGTTCGCCCTCCAAAGAGTTAAGGATCCAGATCTGGACCCGACCATCATTCTTGAGCCATTCAGGAGGAGTAGGAGCCGGGGGATCATTGGCAAGATGAGCCAGAAGTCCTTTGGCCTGGAGGACCCGGCGGATTGAGTGACCCCAAGGAATGAAGTTTTTCTTCCCGGAGAGGGAGAGAGTAGTAATCCGCAGCTCATCACGGAGCTCACTAGGAGAGTGCTGGGGAGCGGTCTCGGGAGGCAGAGACGAGGAGTGTTGGGGAGCGGTCTCAGGAGGCAGAGGCGAGGAGTTCTCAGACGAGCCCATTATAGCAGAGAAAGCGGCGGACTGAAGAGTAGGGAGCAAGCCGGCAGGAAGGAGAGCTAGACCGCACGGTCACAGTGAGCACACGATTGCTGGTAGTAGCTCGGAAGAGGGAGCTCGCAGAGAGAGATCGCTGGACAGGAGAGCCCGCAGGACTGGAGCTCACTGGAGGTCGCTGGAGATCGCGTGGGAGCTTGCTGGAGATCGTTCGGCTAGCAGAGGAGACCGCTGGAGATTGCTGCGAGGAGGTAGCTGGAGATCGCTACGAGCAGGAGGGCGCTGGAGATCGCTGCGAGCAGAGGATTCTAGGAGGTCGCGGCTATGAGACCGGCGGAGGAGATCGCTGCGGAGGAGATAGCTGGAGATCGTTGGAGGGCGCTGGGACTTGAGATGAGCTCGCAGAAGAAGCTCGCGGAGGAAGAGCGCAGAAGAAGCTCGTCCGAGAGAGATACGATCGCCAAGGAGGCGGAAGGAGAGAAGACGATGGCGGGACCCACGCGGCAGATGGAGGAAGCTATAAAAACCCAGCAGAGAGGGAAGCGTGGGAGGTTGGGAGTAATGCGGGAAGCAGCGGCAGGAGGAGCGGTCTCAGGAAATGAGACCGCCAGAGATCGACAACGGGAGGGTGGGCGGTCAGAAAACGGGAGACCGGAAAAATTGGATCGATGGCTCTGATACCATGTAGAGAAGAGCGAAACTTGTATGTATTACTTGTGTTATCAAATACAAGGAGAGAATACATATTTATAGGAGAGAAGAGAGGAGAGAAAATCCTATACACAATGTGGGACTAAAGGAGAGAGAGAGAAATAAATACATAATAAATACAATAACGGACCTAACTATGGGCCTTTGATATGGGCTTTTCTAACAGATATAAAAACAAACAATGCACGCACGTACCCCATTTTGAGTTCCTTGGTATCTACACGGTTAGCTGCAAAATCGTCAAGAATGGAAAGTTCATGAGATAAAAAGCATAATATGATATAAAAAAAGAGACGGAATATATGGTAGATCTTTTCCCAGAAAGTGGTTAAAAAACCTCAAGGGAGGAGACATTCACCAGCAGATCTTTTCAGCTGCACCCTCTTCTTCTTTTGTTGTTCATATTTGTGCTTTCTGCAACAAATTGCATTGCAGAATATTAGCTGACATAAAAATGCATTAAAATCACTAAAGTTGTAATGTATCAAAAAAACCTGTAACATCTGATTCAAAAACCAAAATGAAGCTGTCATGCGGAGACAACTTTCACTGTTTCGAAAGAAGAGATTATAAGGAAAAGCTTTCCTGTTCCATCGTCTATCATTTTCATTGGTCTTATCCTGACGACTACTTTGGGTAAACAGTATTCCTAGACTATATCTAGCATGCATAGACAGTTATGTTATAACTGTGATGAGTATTATAACTGTGATGAGTATTATAGTCACGGGCATTGCTGCAAGAGACTTTTTATCTAGATGTGGAGGACTCTGATGACGTGGAAATTTGGTGAGGTGGACACCAATTTCGATCTCCTATGAGCTTGAAGACAAGCTCATTTTGAACGGCGGGAGAGATGATACGGGTTTCGCGCCCAATTATCGAGTTGTGTTTTATCTCCTTAATTAGTTGTTGGTAGTTAGAGAGTCAGTGGTTGTTGTTATGAGTCATGTAAGCCTTTTTAATGGCAAGTTGTGTTGAATGAGCATTCAAGAACTTAGTCTATTCCTCTTGCCTTTGTATGAGATTGTGGTCTCTCTCTCCCGAGCACACCCTGCCTTGGTAGCCGCAGTTCTGGCTTCGTAGTAACCTCCTCCGTCATCCCCACCTCCGGCGGCTCCTCCAACTAGTCTTCCACATTTTACAGGCTTGCTCGCAACTCAATCTCGTTAACTTTAAACTTAACAAATTGATCTTTAAAAACTATGGTAATCTTCCCGAAATTTAATTTAGCAATCACATAAAGCTGTGGAAAACAGAGATTCAGCGCCAAAAGAGTATGCAACAATGTAAAAGTTAGAATCAAAATAAAAGTGAAAATAATGAAGAGACCCATACTTGTAGTCAGAACTTTCAAAGAGTCTGAGCACTGGAGGATCAGCATCTGCAGATAGTATTGCCTGTAATAGAAAGAACAAAGAGCCATCAACTTGCCGTTTTAAATCTCGTATGGTACACTAAGGTTCATGATCAATATTGAAAAAGTTAAATCTGATATTCTCATTTTTCATAATTTTCCATGCATATAAATCCATAAGGTACTGGACTCCTAGCCCGACAGAGCCCAAAACTAGCGATTGCCATAAGGGTCTACACAAGAAAGAAGAATTTGCATGGGGAGCTTCAAAAGAGTGTAGAAGAGGATCATTAAAATAACAGCTCTTGAGAATACAAGCACTTAATGTAATACCTAGCGGCATGGGGAAGAAGGAATAGTAATAAACAACAGTGCGCTGATGGTTCTTAGGAAATAGAATGAAGTACTGAAGCATCAAATGCTTGGGAGGGGCAACTACTATTTATAGTCACTCATGGTTGTATGAAAGTAAGTTCAGAATTTTCGGCCTAGCACTCGGCAAAGTGTTCATCCTTGTATGATTCTTTTATTCCCTCCCTTAGCCACCTCTTAACTAACTTGATACGACCTGCTCACCGAACCTCTCCCCTTCTGCAAGACCGTGAGTCAACTGATGGGAAAATGAACTGATGAGTTAGAGAAGATGGTGTGTCCACTGAGTTTGGTGGGTTCGCTTCAACAATATTGATCTCTTTTGGACTTGCCTCACATAGCACCTCACCTCATACAACGATATGATAGGTCCCGCTCCGACAACGCTTTAAGAACGATTTTGTGTTGTTAAACAATTCAGCATCGTGGATGTTAACCAGAAATCCTACGACCACCGCTAGAACCAGTTCAGTCTAGAGTCAGGGCAAGCTTCAGACATCCAACAGTATAGGCGGGTACCCTCCAAGTAGTCGCACCATCCCCATCCAGCCAGCCTCAGCAGCAGTCAGTCCAGAGGGGTTTGATCAAATACCCCCGGGAGTCTGCCTGAGTTCCCCTCTCCCTTCAGCTAGTAAAGGCTCATGCGGTCACAGTCTGTTGTAACCGCGCGACCTTCTTTTCTCTCTTCCCTACCCGACTCATCATGTACTCTGGGTATTTGACATTGGTTGCAACATTAATTGCTATCAGCCGTCTGGGCAGTCCACCCTCTTGTATACATACGGGGTCAGAAATGCTTAGAGGGGACACGGAACTTGAGCCAGAATCTGCCATGTAGTAGGTGTGGTTACAAGTTCTGAGCCATCGGGTGCCTTCTGTTTTTTGTGTCTTCTCGTGCCTTGTAATAGTTTGTTATAGCACCTTATATGGAATATTACTGTCCGCAGCAAGTGGTATTCGCCGCTGCGGGCATATCAGGTGTTCACCGCTGCTAGCGACAAGCTCTTTTCTGTGCTCTGTTCGCCCGGCCCTGAAGGGTTAGTAACTGATTTTTTGCAGTTCCTGATTCCCCCGTTACTCTTTCGACCCGTCGCTGAGTGTGGAAGTTGGTGATAATTTTTGCATCAACAGTTCAAACATGCGACCTTCAGATCAAGCAATCGGAGAAACCGCCCAATTGTCGAAGGACAATCAGCGCAATCGCACCAAGCTTCCAACCCCTCAGAGGAAGGTGTGGTTACACACGAAGAATTCAACGGCCTACTCGCAATGGTGGCGCGTCTCGTACAGCAGGGGCATCCTCCCCGGGGCCGCGAGCCTCAGCGGGAGGCCTTTATTCCTGAAGCAACCACACCGACTAGAGATTCCTACCCCGTTCCAGCCATACGACGAGTTTGCGCGAGCTCGCCGGGAGTTCTTAAAGGAGACCACGGCTACCTACCAAGGTAGGGCCCTCAATTTCGAAGAAGGCCCAAGTACATGGAAGGAGCAGACTCTCTTTCCCCCTTCCCAGTAAATATCAAAACAGAATCCGCTCCGTTCGGATTTAGGGAGCCCCGCCTTTCCAGGTTCTCCCAAAGGGAGGATCCTGCTTACCACCTTCAATCGTTCGATGTCGCGGTATCCCTCCAGCCCCTCCCAGAAGGACTCTGCTGCAAGCTCCTCGCAACCACATTCGACGACAAAGCTAGGGAATGGTTCCATAACCTTCCCCCTCACTCCATTGGCTCCTTCAGGGAGCTAAGAAAGGAGTTGTTGCAAAGGTTCGCACTTCAAAGAGAAGGAAAAGCGACCTAGATGCCCTCTTTCAGATCCGACAGGGTCCTCAGGAGACCCTAGGCCAGTACGTAGACTGCTTCGAACTATCGAGCAATATAATGTGCGGTTACCCCTTTAATGGGCGCACAAACTATTATCAACTATATTGAATGTCGGGAATTCACTAAACATTACTCATACTTATGATGGACAGATATGAGTTTCGAATTCGCAAAAGTTACCACTACAGCATGATTCTCCGATCCTTATATATTGACAATGTCCCGACGCTATTTATGGGGTTGTGTGGTTACCGGTGGAAGTAATCGCGTGTGGGTCATTCAGTTTCAGGAATTCAATAGCTTTATCACCCCGAGCAGCATCTTGACACTAATAAGTTGTGGGTACTACCTACTAACCGCGTTTATACATTATTTAGATGAGCATTAAAATGTTCGCAACTTCGATATTCGCACAACGCATTCAGCAAAGATACGCGGTAAATTACTAAGTATAAACACATGCATTATCTATGTCTATTCGCAGGAGCATAAAAAAAGGGTCGCAGCAAAAACTGAGCATTGTCATTACTTCTCAAAATTATAATATATAAAGGCCGCGATTACAAAATTTAAGTCACGTGGACACTCTTAAAAGAAATAAAGTACAATCATCAGTCCTCCTCAGACTCGGACTCGACGCTCTCCCGCTTGGCAGCGAGACTCCGTGGATTGGCTGAAACTGTTCGTTCCTAAACACGCGGATGGCTGGTATTCTTCCTCCGTTGTAGTATCGACGACCTCCTCGATGGCATTCACACCTTCCTCGGGGGCCTCTTCCGAATCAGAAACCTCGGCATCCGCGTACTGCTCGTACAGAGTCGCGTAATCAATATCGGCAAACTCATCTTTGAGCGCTCCTCGCTCCTTCAGAAGCCTTAGGGCGACCTCCACGGATCTCTTAGAGAGTCGGAGCGCCATCCTCCGGAACTTTGGGTTATCCGCCATTAGGCTCGCCTGAAGGAAAAATGGTCATGAATTAGTAACCACACACAGGTATGGACAACTACTGCTAACAAATGGATTGTTACCTTCAGCTTCTCTTGCATACGCGAATTCACCGCCAGGGCATCGTCAAGAGCAATTAGCGTGGCACAATTGAACGTAGCCGCCCTCAGGTTCGCGGCAGCAGCCATCTTTGAGATGTCCCCCACCGGGACATTCCTCATCTCCGCCAAGTCTTCTTGGCCGAACAGCACAGAGGAGACTGCGAGTGTGTGCGGCTGAGGCTGCTCAGAGTCCCTCCAGGAGGGGAGGTTGGTGCTGAGGGTAACCGCCTCAACGTCCCGCAATAACAACAGATCCCCCCCGAGGTCAAGTAAATCCTCCCCCAAATTCGAAAAAGGTGGGTGCCCTGCCAGTACCCGCACCCGACTGCAAAGAACATCTTTTCCTCGAAGGAGCACTCACCATGGCCTGGGCGAGCTCAACCTCCCTTCGCTGATCCTGGGTGCGCCACCTCTCAGCAGCGGTTAGGATGTTCCCAGGAGGCTCGTGCGGCTTGAGCGTCGGCACCATCAGGATGACTGCAAAAACATAAGAGATATTAACATCCAAAGGTACGTGCGGTTACATATGTTTCTAATCGTTTATACTTACATTCATGTGTAGGCAGGTCTCTGACCTCCCTAACGCAGCGGACGTAGTGGACGACGTCCAGCGAAGTGTCGTTCAGAAAATTCGTTATCCGCGCTCAGACAGTAGAAAGCTCAGGCGGCCTGAAAGTATCCTCGTCGAGCGGATCGAGAGCCAGACGAAGTTCGCCAAAGTTCCTGCTGAATACGGCGAACCGCGCCTGATAGTCATGAACCTTGTTCGCAAGGTTCAAAATCAGAAACTTCTCCGACCCGAAGAACATTTGCTCGTGCTTCTGCGCGCGCGCTCGAAACATGAAGC
The DNA here is from genome assembly GCA_033032865.1 of Dactylorhiza incarnata. Taxonomy (NCBI): domain Eukaryota; kingdom Viridiplantae; phylum Streptophyta; class Magnoliopsida; order Asparagales; family Orchidaceae; genus Dactylorhiza; species Dactylorhiza incarnata. Next base: position 3,434,991 of record JAWHQI010000218.1, on the reverse strand, counting down.
GAAATACCTCCATGCTGAAGAGGATACCTTGCGCCCGCATATAAACGATAAACGAGGTGATCGCATCAATACCATTTGGAAGGAGCTGTGCGGGCACTACCCCATAAAAGTTCAAAATGTCCACCATCTCCAGAAAGATAGGGAACGTCCAGCCCGCCTTGAAATGCTCGAAGGGGATTACGAGCTCGTCCTCAAAGACGGTGGTAAACCGCTCCCCACTAGTGGTAACCGCGCAGGGTAGCGATCATCTATTGGGTGCCGCGACAAGAGCATCGTGAGGTCCATCTCGGAAACTGAAGGAAGGGTTGGTTCGTAGCTCAAGAAGGTGACTGCACAGTCAACTCGCCAGGAGGGAGGGGGTGGTCGCACCAACTTGCTCTAGCTCTCTCACTCCAAGGCAGGCAAAAAGGGAGGGATCATTCCAATTTTATAGGGGGTACGGTATGCCGCCTCGAGAACCGAAACACCGACAGTCAAAAGGTTTGGGCGGGCACTTCTCGGTAACCATCTAAGTTATTAAAGGCGCAAGGCGCACAGAGGCGCAAAGGGGTCTTGGAGTCTAGGCGCAAGACACAGGCGCGCGCCTGAGGCACGTGAGGCGCAAAAATGAAAAATAGAAAAAATACAGTTTATTAAATACAACAACACTCAAGCCTTTATCCCACTATGGTGGGGTCGGCTATATGGATCCTTTGTCGCCATTGTGCCCTATCTTTAGTCATAATCTCACTAATGCCTAAGTACATCATGTCTTTCCTTATAGTCTCATTCCAAGTCTTAATTGTTCTACCCCTCCCCTATTTAACATGCCTAGTGACTAAACTTTCACAACACCTAACATGTGCCTCTAATGATCTCCTTTGTACGTGCCCAAACCATCTTAGTCGAGCTTCTCGCATCTTCTCTAAAATTGGTGTCTCTTGTTTTATCCCTGATACATTCATTCCTACTCAGAACCATAGAGCATCGCTGGTCTAATTGCAGTACGGTAAAACTTGTCTTTAAGTTTTAATGGTACTTTACGATCACATAAGATCCCTGACGCGCCTCTCCACTTCAACCAATCTGCTTGGATTTTATGTATCACATCTTTATCAACACCTCCCTCTTTTTGAACTATCGATCCAAGATATTTAAAGCACTCACTGCGGGAAATATCTTGATCACCTAACTTAATAACGAAGTCATCCATCCTTCTTGCATTGCTAAATTTAAGCTCCATATACTCCATCTTTGTCATGCTCAACCTAAAACCCTTCTTTTCTAAATACATAAAATAAATCTACCACCATATCAACACATTAGAATTGCATATATCAAAACTCCAAAGGCTACTTTTTAGATTGTGATTTACAAATATTTACCGTTATAGGTGCAAGTGATACAACTTGTTGCAACTTCCCTCACTTGATGGTAGATACATATAAGAAATCATGTAATCTAACCCTGAGATCATGTTTTTGCCCACCTCCAAAAATATTTTCAATAATCAGGTTGAAGAAAAGACCTTGAAAGGCCAAGGCGCGCCTGGGAGCTGGTAAGGCGCGCGCCTGGGGCGCGCCTGAGGCACCTTGCCCGCCTCTGCCTTGCAGAGGCGAGGCCCGATGCGCAAGCGCGCGCCTTAATAACATAGGAAACCACCCCCTCAAAACGGATTTTCCCTGCAAAAGAAGACAACGGCATAGGCATTATCACAAAGTGGTAGTATTCGCCACAACACAAGCAATTCAACATCAAACAAACGTAGAACTAAAAATCAGAAGCGCGGTTAAATAAAGAAGTTCAAACCCGAAATCGCGCGAAGCGCAAGAAGTCATCAATTTACAAGCCAAATAAAAATGTTCCAAAAAGGTCGCAGGCCCTAACTATCCCAAGGGGTGCCCGTCTAATAGCAGTGTTCTAAGAAGTGCGTGACGGCTGCCACCCAGGAGCCGCACCTATTCGCAAAGCGGTCGACTGGGCAACTCCGGTAGTGGGCATCGCGCTCCGCTTTTTCAAGGCCTCAACTTCGCTCTCAAGCCTGCCTCTTCGCACTTGCGAGGCTCGTATCTCCCGCATGTCCTCCTGCTCCTCCAGGGTGATCGTCGCGGTCTCTGCAAAAGAATTCTCGGCTTCAGAGGTAAGTTCATAAGTTACTTAATTCATAAGGCTAACCAAGGCAAGGAGGGGCGGGATACCCTCCATGTCCGCCATAACCATCTCCTCAGGAACCGGATCGTCATCGCTGAAGACATCCGCGAGAATGGCGGGTGTGTCCGCCCTATACGGTACGCGAGCGTCCTCCCGGGAAGGTTCAAATGCGCTGAAATTGATCACGCGAGCCGCGGGCCCCGCTCCTGGAGCCCGCAGGTAGCGTTTATACAGCTCGGGGTCATTTCGTTGGAGATAAGCTCTCTGCGACGACTCGCCCAGCTTTCGTCGTTCATGCAGTTACTTGTGGGTCAGCTCAATCGGAATCGCCCCCACCAGGGGTGGAATAACGATCGACTCGCACCTAGGTGGGGCGGAGAACCGACCAGAAGGTCGTCGCGAACATCCGGTCGTATCCATAGTCCTCCTGGTGGCCCTAGTCCGCGTCGAGCCCCCGCATTCGCCCAAGACCTCGGCAACGTAGTCGCTCATTTGCGCCAACGCCTCTTCGACCCCCAAGCTGGAGATGAACCCCTCCAGCCAACCTCAGCAGCAGCCAGTCCAGAGGGGTTTGGGCAAATACCCCCAGGAGTCCGCACGAGTTCCCCTCTCCCTTTAGCTAGTAAATGCTTGTGCTGTCACAATCTGTTGTAACCGCACAACCTTCTTTTCTCTCTTCCCTACCCGACTCCTCATGTACCGGATATTAACAGAGGTTCATCCAACACTATGTAATTTCGGCGCAATCTCGTGTCGAGCTACTCTAAAAAGAAGCTCCGACAATGTTTCATTGGACCGTGATAACAGACAAACCATTCTCTGCATTTAGCGAGTGTTGATTTTAGCACCAATAATGTCCTGACCCAATTTCAACAAGAAATTTTTCATGGAGAATGATGCATCTGATATTGCTTATTTTAACAAGAACTAATCAATTGCACCCAGTCTCACTCCACGTAAGGGTGTGAACCCATGGCCTTCAGTTCTCACTATCCAATATTAGCAACCATGCTTACTATGGTATCATTTCTAGATAGAAATTGATCATCGCAGTTTGCGGTATTTATGGGATCAAAGAATTACAACCCTGAGCAATAACTTTGGACAGCTGAGCTCTTGTCTAACACTTCTCCATTGAATACACGACCGACGCATGAACACAGAGGTCGATGCTCCTACGAAAAAATGAGTAGGTCAACCTCCTCGCTTGTTCTGTTACATGCTTGCCCAAAGTTGCCACACTCCAAGCTAAAATAACAAAGGACTCATATTTAGGCCTATTAGATGTCGCTCTTCTCAATGATCCAACCGATCGACTACCTTTTACATTGCTCAATTGGAAACTCCATTAAAAGGAGAGATTTATTCAGGATGCATCCTCCATATGGATAGTCAAACTTCTTCATGAGTATCATTCCACAACCATCAACAGACATCCCAATTGCTTTCATACTTACCAACTGTTGGTCAATGCTCTCTATTGGCGCGCCATGATGAGATCAGTCCAAAACTATGTCTTGCCTAACTTGTCACTGAAATATGAGGCCACCTTGATATGTCTTGCCTAACTTGTCACTGAAATATGAGGCCACCTTGCTAGTAGACCTTCTTCAACCCTTGTCAATTCCTGACATTTGGGAAGACATCGACGTAGAATTCATACCCATATTCTTCACTCCCACGATTACAAAGGTGATAGATATGTTATTCAAATATGGCCACATTTTTCCACTTAGCACCACTTCACGATAGCAACTATGGCACACTTGTTCATCTGCAAGGTCTTCCTCCGCATGGCCTCTCTTATTCAATAACAAGTCATCGAGGTTAGATTTTCATAAGTTTATTCTGGAGTGAGTCCTATATCCAAGACATCCCACAAACATCCCAAATAACCATCACAAGCTCTTCGCTCACTACTACTATACATTTCCAATAATTAAGTGCATTCGCCAAGTTACCTACAAAAACCAACTACAGGCTCATTATCAGATTCACATAGCATTTCATGTATCACAACTGAAGAAAATGACGGGAAACCATCGAGAAAGAACTTCCCACAAACATCCAAACCACACCACAACAATAATTGAACCTGAAACCACTTCGAGTCACCATCTTCATCGGGATGACTGCGTTTCTACTAGTATTAGTCTTATGGCATAGATTATTTACAAATAAGGTTGTAAGGGTATACTTGGAAGACTCTCTAGTGGGTGGTATTGTTATGCATATAGCCCAACGAGGAACCGGGCCACAAACCCAACCCAACCGGATGGTACCCATAAAGGTCTACACAAGAATGAAGAATCAAAAATGGGGGAGGTATCAAGAAGAGTGTAGAAGAGGAGTTAGTCTCTTTACTGATCCTTCCCTGCAGCTTCCTATTGCCACTCGTAACGGCAACCACATACGTGTTACTACACATCATGTTACCAAGTATATCTCTTACCAGGATCTCCCGCTTGGCTCCACTGCCCTTCTATCAACTATTGATGATACTCATATACCTCGCACTGTGGAAATTGCTCTTTCTCATCGAGCTTGGAAGCATGTGATATCTGAAGAGATGGAATCTTTCTTCAAAACCAAACATGGGACCTGGTTTTAGTGTCCCTTGGAAAAAAGTTATCACCTGTCCTTGGGTCTTCAATCTCAAGTATCACTTTAATGGCACTATAGCTCGGTACAAAGCTCGACTTGTCACTCTTGGCTTTACTCAGTCATATGGAGTGGATTATTGTGAGACGTTTGCTCCTGTTGCTAAGCTTACAATTGTTCTGATTGTCATCGCTCTTGCTGCCTATCTTCAGTGGCCCCTCCATCAAGGGGATATCAAATATATCTTTCTCCATGAGCTTCTTGATGAAGTATAAATTTCTCCTCCATCGGGTCTCCTACTAGTCCGGGGGGTATGTCATCTCCAAAATTTCATTTATGGGCCGAAGCAGCCGCCTCGGACATGGTTTCAATGGTTTAGTAGAGTTCTATGTGATATGGGATTCACACAATTGCAATCCAATCATGCTTTGTTTACACATGCTAGTACTATTGGGCGATATTATTGTGATGTTTATTTCTCATGTAAAGAAAGCACTGGGCACTTCCATTGATATTAAAGATCCGAGTGAGCTTCATACTTTCTAGGTCTACAGATCTCTAGATCATCACAAGGGATCTTTGTGAATCGATAAAAATATGTCTTAGGTCTTCTATCTGATGCAGGCATGTTAGGTTGCAAGCCCTCGCATACTCCAATGGATTAGCGTACCCCGGTTTCTACTAATGATGGTGACCATCTTTGTGATTTTCACATGTACAGAAGATGGATTAGAAAATTACTTGACGATCACTCGACCAGATATAACATTTGTCGCTAGTATTCTCACAATTCATGAAGTCTTTATATTCTAATCACTTGGAAGACACGCACAAGATCTTTAAATATATTAAGGCGCATTCTGGAAAAGGACTTATGTATAAAAATCATGGAAATTTAAAAAACTAGGTTTACTGATGCTGATTGGGATGAGTCACCTTCTAAAAAACGATCACCATCTAGTTATTGTATGTTTGCTAGTGGTAGCATGGTTTCATGGAGTAAGAAACAAATGGTTGTTGCCCACTCAAGGGGTGAAGTGGAATATCGTGCTCTGGCTCAATGAGCATGTGAGATTGTGTAGCTTAGATCTATCATCACTGAACCGGGTTTTAGTGTGAGATTACATATGTCCTTGTCATGTGATAATCTTGCAATTCAAATCTGAAGCAATTTGGTTTTTCACGGGATGACTAAGCATATTGAAGTGGATATCCATTTTGTGATGGGAAATGGCGGCGTGAACCCGCGGTGGAGCATGAGTTATGGGCCCGTTCGGGGCCGATTGGCCATCTGTCATATTTAGCATCTCTGGATCGATGATCCAACTCCGCAGATGCGGATTTTTGTTTACATGTTTTTCATATATTACTTTGTTATTTTCAGGCTTTATTTAGTGAGATCGGACACATGACACTATCGGCCAATCATAGTTGTTGATGTCAGGGTGCCCTAATGTCCTTTTATTATAAATAGGAGTAAGGCGCAGCCATCTTGGTCATTGATGATTTTGGAGAAAACGACGTCCCGGAATCTGGTGATCCCTAAGGTGGATTCCATAGGTTTGTATCTTGTATCCCTCGATTTTCCCTCATACCGATGCGCCCGACTCTTGAATATCCCCAGTAAGTATCCCAGCAAGCCACTCCCAGATTTCCCCTGTTTTCACCTCCCATAATTATTTCAGCAGGTTTCCCCCGATTTTCCCCCTCCTCGATTTTCATTGCCCGTAAACATCTCCTGCAGGCAGCGCCCAACCCCCCTCCCCATATTTTCATTTTTTTCGCAAACTCCAGTAACACCACGACTCAAGCCTCCTCAAAACCCAACCCAATCCACAAAACCCTCCCCCCTCCTTCACGGACAACCCAGCGGCTGGCCCCTTTTTCCTCCAGAAATTCCACCCGTTACCCTCAGTAATCCCACGTCTCCAGCCACATAAAATCCAACCCAGCCCTCAACTGAAACCCTCTTATCATCTGGAAACCCACGCACTTCCTTCAGCAAGTACACCCCTCTGCTCTGATTCAACCCAACAACCCACCCACCAGCTGCACCTCATTCCCCTAACCACCACCCTCCCATCAAAGCCCCGCCATCATTCCGCTGGCGCCATCATTCCACTGGCGCCATCATTCCGCTGGCGCCACCAAGTTTGGGACAGCACAACAAGATCACCTACCATCGGATCTACCACGACCATGGTTGCCCCTTTACTATGTGAGTATTATTTTGTTTTATGGAACTTTAATTCTCATTATTAGTAAATGATATTGTGATTTCTTACTCGCTTGGATTAATAGTATCGTGGTCATTATTTTGGATTATTCTAGTGATTTGCATGATCTATTCGCCGCGCACTCTTGCATTTGTCCTTCCACGCGGAGGAAAGCCTAAACCGGCTCGCTTAAAGAAATAATGTTGCTTGGCTTAAATTATCTAAGTGCGATTTAATTATTTATTGCTTGGTTTGATCTCTTCGTCAAAGTTTTGCATGTGTCGCATTTAGCCGTAAAAGGGAATTAAGTAATTCTCTTGCATGTCTCATTAGGGATCGCATTCTAGTATTCACACACTCGTAGCCTACCCTACATCAGTTGATATCAGAGCCCAAAGTTTGAGCTACGTCTATATACGTAGTGGTAGATCGTGTAGAGTTGATAGGTCATCCATGGCTAGTCATAACGTTCATTCGACACGGTTTTGTGGTAATAGGGCGGAGTATCATTCGGGTCATCATCTTTACACCTCGCGGATATTTGAGGAATCGGAGTTCGTATATGCTCGGCCCTATAGAGCTCCTCTGAAGAGTTCCTCATACTATCATGTTGATTGTCCTCGCCTGCCGTCGCACATTCGTAGGGATCACGTCTACCCTCGGGCACAATTTGATTATGTTAAGGACGACCGTTTAGATGATTATTATGAGCCTTATAGAGGTCGTCATCATTAGGATAACACCACGTGTAGAGATCGTCCTAGTGTTGCGGAAACGGAGATGTCGGAAGCTGAGTTTCAGCGAATAGTTCTTGATCAATTTGATCGCATGCATGCTTACTTTGATCGCTTGAGAACTGCATTAAGAGGAATCAATATGATAAAATCTAGGGGCTTAGATCAAGCCACCAATGCATCTAGTAGTGCTCCCACTGACATGAGAGACCCGACACCTAATTTTTATACATCTTATCTTGATGAGACTCAGTGCCCACATGATTTTGAAGTCAAGTTTGATCATGGCAGTACGTTGCAGATGGAGAGCGACATTAGTATGACTAGTAAGTACGATCACGATAGTGATAATGAGCGGCCCAGTGACACGGTGATGGTATATCCATCCCCTAGACCCCATTTAGATCTAGTTACTCCTTTGACTAGAGACCCATTCTTTGACACAACTTATAGACCCACTCTTGAGTGTAGGTTTTTCCCACTCTTCCCCTGTCATTGTCCCGAGCCACATCACAACCGAGAGCCAAGATCCTAGTATTGATCTCGTAGTGGATGCCTCACCCATTTGTGGGGACACTGCGCCTTACGATGATACTCATCTGGAGGATCATGACTCTATTGACGGGTTCTTTGACGAGCCCCCTGTTGAGCCTCCTGATGAGCTACCGCATCCTTGTGAGGATGAGCTTCAGGTGAACAACTCATTTACGAGTATTAAGTTATTGACATCTCTTCAATTATCGCCCATGATCTTGCTCCAGAGAGTGGATCTTGAGTGTAACATCAAGTATGAAGGGCTTTCCTTAAAACACTCGAACATACTTACGATGATTCAAGAGTCTACCATCTGACCACTCGTATTCTTGATGAGTTTTGGGACACACTATTTGCTGACCCACTAAATAAGTTCTTTCTTGTAAGGGGCACTCGCCACACTATAGAGTCACATCTGATCGGCAGTGTCTATGGTTTTCACTCAGGTGAACGTTAAGCTCGCGACAAATTTTCATACATGCCTCCTGGTGAGCTGTTACGACATTGCATCCGCCGGAGCACACCATCTGGCAGGAGTCACAGGGGCGCGTTTGGAAGCCGACATGATACTGATTATTATTAGTTCATTAATTAATATTGATTAATTAATTTTGATTAATTAATATTAATTATTTAGTTAAAGTATTTTGTATTTGGGTTTCCCTCCCTCATATATATAAGAGGGAGTGGTTTGTGTTGAGAGCATCTTTTGAGATCTTAGGGTTTTGGCTCTCATTTGAGAGAAGAGTCTTAGGAGGAACCAGCCTCCTAGATCTTGGCCGGCGTCCGCGCCGGATTGTATCCGTTTTTCCGTTTATTGCAAGCATGTCTCGTTCTTCGTTCAATAGTCTATCAATGGTCCGACCTGCCGCCCCCGTCCGCTCCTCCGAAGCCGTCGGGGCTCATGCCACGATGGACAGCCGCCTCAACCCCATCGACCGCCATCTCGCCTCCATCGCACGCTGCTGCGACATCCACGACAACCTCCTCGCCTCGCTGTCTGCATCCTTGCAGGCCTTGCTCCAACACTATGCCGACCAACCACCCACAGCAACAGCACACAGCAGCAGCGGACAACCATCAGCGGCCGTTTCCGGCAACGCCCAAGAGAGGGGCCGTCTGGACAGGTCCCTGCCTCCGGACCATACCTGCGCCAACGCCGCTCCACGCCGAGGCTCCCAGCCGTCCCACAGCAGCGGTACTCCACCGTCCATGCTAGCGTCGCCACCTCCTCCCTCAGCGCCGCTACTTCCCGACCTAACTCTCCAGTCGGACGATGGCCTCCAGAAACTTGCGCATCGAGCACGTCAACCCGCCCTCTCCGTCGCGCTCGCGATCCGCCCCACCATACGGTATACTGCAGCCCTCGGCCAGCTCTCCCGCAAGAACCGGACTCTCGTCCTCAACACCCCAGCAGCTCGCCCCTTCGATTCTTCTTCCCCGCAGCAACGATCGCAGCCCGCGCCTCCGCCTCCGCCTATCGCATTCGACGCACTGCCTCCACATCCCATCCAGCCGCACCTTTTTCTGAGCCATCCCTTTTTCTTTCCAACCGGCCACAACCTGTCGTTCTCCTTACCCGCTGGCAGCGATACAGCTCCCCCCACCCCGCCTCACAGTCTACGCAGGAGCTCGCTTCTCCCAGCCATCGTGTCACGCGCCCGCTGGCACTTGTTCTCTCCTATTTCCCACGCTAGCCTCCATGTCCTCGAGCCGCACATTAAGCAGACCCATCCCACTTTAATTTTTGTCTTTTCCTCACTTGTCTTTTCCCCTTTGCCCTATCACATCCCACTTTTCCCCTCAATTCGTTTTTTTTCTTCACCCACTGCTGCACCCTCTTGGTATTTTTCAAGACTACGTTTCACCTCCCTCTAAACACACCGCTGCCCCCACCAACACATACCCCTCATCTTCTATCACCCCCTCTCGTCATATCTTTTACACCGAGCAGCTACACATTATACGTCCCTCCCATTGTTAAAGACCCCGACAAATTTTATAATATTGACCTTGGGGCCAAGGTCAATGTTCAAGGGCGGCATATTGTTACGACATTGCATCCGCCGGAGCACACCATCTGGCAGGAGTCACAGGGGCGCGTTTGGAAGCCGCCATGATACTGATTATTATTAGTTCATTAATTAATATTGATTAATTAATTTTGATTAATTAATATTAATTATTTAGTTAAAGTATTTTGTATTTGGATTTCCCTCCCTCATATATATAAGAGGGAGTGGTTTGTGTTGAGAGCATCTTTTGAGATCTTAGGGTTTTGGCTCTCATTTGAGAGAGGGGTCTTAGGAGGAACGTCTCCTAGATCTTGGCCGGCGTCCGCGCCGGATTGTATCCGTTTTTCCGTTTATTGCAAGCATGTCTCGTTCTTCGTTCAATAGTCTATCATGAGCCCTATGATGTGTCACGTTCCCCGAAAGATATTTGGCACTTTATGAGCTCTTATTTTAGTACCGACATCTCGTGCAGTCATTTGATATGTGTCGCACATGCGATGAGTATTTTTACATTCCACCCAAAGAGCCTCCTGATAAGCTGACCCATTTTAGAGATATTTGGGCCATTGTCTGAATTTCCCCTGGAGAGTGTGTCGTGTTTAATTTGCATCATTTGCATGAGTTTGTTGAGTCAATTGTTCATCATTTGCATGTGTTACATGTGTAGGTTCAACGGAGGAACAATATTAGTAACGAGTCTTATAAATCTCATGCATATAGCCACAGGCGGGAGCAGGTATTTCATGATGTCGAGCGGGTGATGGTGTGATTCCGCGCTGAGAGGCTCCCTTTGGGGCGTGCTAAAAATTTGAGCGTCAGGCGAATGGGCCCTTATACAATCATGAGAAGGATCTGAGCAAATGCCTACGAGCTTGATATCCCTAAGAGTATGGATATCCATCCTATAACTAATATTGAGCACCTAACGCCACGCTACGAGCCTCCCGAGTATGTGGACCTGTACTGTGGAGACCTCTGATGAGTCCGATATTTATAGTGATTTTCGGACTCATCTGGGTTTGTTTTCACGCTCATGCACTTCACTTTTAGCTCATAAATGCTTATATTTCACTTGGCTCACACTAATACACGAAGTGCACGTTTTGGCCCGTTGTGATGTGCAATTGCGCACTATTCTGCTGGGCGTAAGCACATGGTGCTCCTCATGTCTTTATTTTGTCATTTTTGATCATTTCTGTGTGCTGGTGGTCAGTGCCCCAGCTTATTGGTTTACAATGCAAGTGGGCAAATCTTCATTCTATTGGAATTCTAACCTGGAGAAATCGCACGATCGCGTGTTTCCTTGACGCACGATTTATGCGACCGTGCAATTCCTACAGTGCCTAAAAATGGTGATCTGCCCCGGCTCGTGCGTTTAGTTCGTGCACGGTCAGTTTTGATCGTGCATGAGCAAAATCGCACGAGCTTCTCTCTTTTGTCTTAAAATTTATGTTATTTTGCAATTTTCCCGATCGTACGGCCGTGCGTTTCCCTGACGCACGATCGCTCCGACCATGCGCGTTCATGTGCGGTCCAGAATGGTGCTCTGGATTTGCTCGTGTTTTGTTCACGCACGGTTGGTTTTTCCCGTGCGTGAGTAAAATCGCACGAGCTCCTCTTTTGTCTAAAAAACTATGTTTTATTTTGTTCGCGCACGGTCGTGCGTTTTTACTCACGCACGGTCGTGCATGAACAAAATTCTGCAACTTTTTCTATTTTAGCTGCGATTTTTAGGTTTTCAGGCCGAAAATGTTCCGCGATTTCTTCCGCCAGAGGGGTCCGACTGCTCCGTTTTTCTTCTTCCAAGGGAGGGTATCACTCCATAGTGTTTCCCCATCATCCTAAGCTCTCAAGAAGGTGATCTCCACTCCATATTAGCCGGATTGCAAGGAAGAACAAGGGGATTGACGTGGACAACGTAGACACTCAAGAAGACGGGCTAGAGGTGGTGAGAGCTTCAGAGATCCTGGACGCAACCGATGAATGGATTGTAGGACATGGATTGGCAACCCAGTTCATCCTCCCATTTCTACGGCATAGTCTCGATCGTTGTTTGTATCTCTACCCTTATTTTCCTCTTTTATGGTTGTATGGTAAGAAATCACCCATACCTTGATGATGAACCTTGCTTAAACCTATTTCAATTGCTATTTGCTTTCATTATTCATTTATGAAAGTTCATTGTGTTTATGTTTGGTGTGTGGAATCACTATAGGATGATACGTCTGTGATCTTAGTTGAGCTTTGTTAGAGGTTAATGCAACCCTCCTTTCCGCAAAGTGTTTTCACTCCATCTGCATGCCTTCTCGGCCATCCACGTTGCTAAGCGGTGCTAATGGCCCGTATAATCTACTCGTCTAGCCAAGAGGTGCTAACGGCCCTCACTTCACTTCCGCACGTATACTACGCCCACCCACCTTGTGAAGCGGTGTCGGCGACCCGCATAGTTAATTTAGTTTATTTTCTTTTATTTTGCTTTAGCAAATTCTCCCACATTTTCCGCAACCTATCTGCTCGCAAGGACTTCAATCTCAAGTCCTTCCACGAAAATTAACTTCACCTTACTGTGTTCCTTGTGAGATCGATACTTGGGAAACATTCGCCCATTTTATATTACTTGAACAATCGGTACACTGCCGTTTCGTGCCGCAGTCTCGCTCCCGCCTATAGCGGTGTGTAAGATTTGCGCATTAACCTCCCAGAGCCTATACCACCACATCCCTAGCCCTACACTCTGCCCACTCCTGAGTCCCATCCGTCTTTGGGTCAGTCTCCTATGGCTTCACCGTCTGCACCAGCGATCGCACAGGAACTACCATCACATCATTGGACTATTGAGAGCATTACTGATATTGTGGCCCACGCGTGCATAGCCACGCCTGACGGACAGACACAGGAGTACCATTGGAGGGGATGCCCCATCATCGACAATACTTGGACGACCACCGATGAACTGCATCAATTTTACCTGGCATACAACGAGAGGATTTCGATCTCCATTCATCAGGAGATGAATTCTTTCAAGTCAGGGAAAATGATGTGGAACGGCGGCGCAAACCTGCAGTGGACCATGAGTTTTGTGTTGATTGGCCATCTTCCATATTTAGCATCTCTGGATCGACGATCCAACTCTGCGGATGCGTCCGGATATTTGTTTACATGTTTTTCATACATTACTTTGTTATTTTCAGGGTTTATTTAGTAAGACCGGACACTTGACACTCTCGGTCAATCATAGTCGTTGATGTCAGGGTGCCCTAATGTCCTTTTATTATAAATAGGAGTAAGGGGCGTCCATCTTGGTTATTGCTGATTTTGGAGAAAACGACTTGCCAAAATCCGGTGTTCTCTTGTGGTGCGACGTCGCGAAGCCGGTGAACTCCTTAGGTTTGTATCTTGTATCCCTCGAGTTTCCTTCTTACCGATGCAACCCGCCTCTTAAATACCCCCGTAAGCATCCCAGCAAGCCACTCCAAGATTTCCCCTACTTTCACCTCCCGTAATTATTTTAGCAGATTTCCCCTGATTTCCCACCTCTTCGGTTTTCATTGCCCGTAAACATCTCCTACAGGCAGCGCCAACCCCCCCCCCCCCCCCCTTTCATTTTTCTGTGAACCTAGTAACTCCACAACTCAAGCCTTCTCAAAATCCAACCCAATCCACAAAACGACAATCCAACGGCTGGCCCCTTTTTCCTCCAGAAATTCCTCTCATGACCCCCAGTAACCCCACGTCTCCATCCCCCTAAAATCCTACCCAGCCCTAAACTGAAATCCCTCTTATCATTTGGAAACCCATGCACTTCCTTCAGCAAGTCGACCCCTCTGATTCAACCCAACAGCCTACCCACCAGCTCCACCTCATTCCCCTGACCACCACCCTCCATTCCTGACATCATTCCGCCGGCGCCGCCAACTTCGGGACAACACAACAAGATCACCTACCATCGGATCTACCACGACTATGGTTGCCCCCTTACTCCGTGAGTATTATTTTGTTGTATGGAACTTTAATTCTCATTATTAGTATATGGTATTGTGATTTTATACTCGCTTGGATCTATAGTATGATGGTCATTGCTTTGGATTATTCTAGTGATTTGCATGATCTATTCGCCGCGCACTCTTGCATTTGTCCCTCCACGCAAAGAAAAGCCTAAACCGGCTCGCTTAAAGAAATAATTTTGATTGGCTGCTTAAACTATCTAAGCGCGATTTAATTATTTATTGCTTTGTTTGATCTCTCCATCAGAGTTTTGCATGTGTTGCATTTAGCCGTAAAAAGGAATTGAGTTATTCTCCTGCACATCTCATTAGGATCGCATTCTAGTACTCACACACCCGTTGTCTGCCCTACATCATTTTGTTTGTGAGAAGCTTCAAGACGAGCCTCTTGTGGTGCCCTTTGTTAAATCTAACTACCAAGTAGCAGATGTCCTCACCAAGCCCATTGGATCTACTGTCCTACAAAGCCTATCTGATAGAATTGGTCTCTATGATATCAATTCTCCATGAAAAACTCTTACAAGAATCTCACAACTAATATATAAAAAATAAGTTAAAGTAAATCATAGGTTCAGCCATACAAAAAAAATGAATATAAACTATTTTGGGAAGTATCAAGAAATACTTAATTCCAAATCAACAATAATCAATCAACTCAAGCAAAGCACACTTGGTGCCTCTTAGAACAATTCATAAATAAAGGAAACAGTATTAACGATTAGAAAAGTTAGAACTTAAAATTTGCAGCTTATTTTGCTGGTATGTACCAATATTAGCTCCGCATCCTCAGCCATCTGAATGGCCTCACCTTTTGAATAAACGCCCACCTGCAATTAAAGAAATTAATTGTGAAGTAAAAAGATGGAGCCTTAAAAGTGCACTAGCCAAATAGACAGAAGCAAGGGAGAAAGACAAACCATATTCTGTTGTTCATCTAAGAGCCTTACAGAAGCTGACCTGGAGCAAGAAATGTAATGTTAGTGAACCAAAAAAAAACATGAAAGTGAAATGTTTTGACTAAATATATGGAACTAATAATTTTTTTTACAGAAGTGATCTCAAAGCCGACTCATTTAAATGAATTCAAAATTATTCCAATGCATACCTCATATAGTACAAACATTATCTAAACTTAAAATATACACATACACACACATATCTATCTTATCTATAAAGGGAATTAGCCTATTTTCTGTTTTTTTTGTTTTTTTTATATTTTTTAATTAAAAAAATATAGGCCCTTTAAATTAAATTCAAACTAATACCATAACTTTCAATCCGGTCGTTGGATCGTAGCGTTCTTATTATGGATATTGATCGGCTCGATAAGATCTATCCAACGACATATTGATCTCTAAGATCCGACGGTAGATAAATCTTGTACGAATCAAAAATTAAATTAAATGAACGTATCTTTATATAAAACACTATATATAAGAGTGACAATGCAAGGACCCCGCGTGACAGTACCCTGGCCACGATGGTACCCCCGTTTGTGCTCACCTGCTCTCGGGTGCACGGTCTTCGCACGACGACACTCCCACCGCTCGCCGCCACTTGAGTGCATTATGTCGATTGTTGTTCGATTTCCTAACACGCTCGGGGGCTGCGAGCGGTGGGAGTGGCGTCATGCGAATCCCGTGCGCCCGAAAGCAGGTGAGCACGGACAAGGGTACCGTTGTGTCCGGGGTACTGTCGCGCGGGGTACGGGGAGAGGGCCTATGCACTGTCACTCTATAGGCGATTAAGATAATATCAGAAACTGATTCTTCTGGAAAGTAATTACATGCCTCCAGAAAACATATATTAAAAAGGTGGAAATTTAAAAATGGGAACCCTGGCAACACTTTTGATTTATAAATCAACTGAACTACAAGGACTGTTTCTAATTTCTTGTCATAATACTTTTGGCAGATTGCATTCAGATATTTTAGGTAAATGGCGACAAAAATGACAATAGATTCCAATATGTAAGATAAATAAGCAACCTCTCGCCAATTGGCTATATATAACCAAAATTATACGACTGCCAAATTGCCACTTTCTCGCATACTAATTGTCTAATTCTCCAATCTTGTGTTATTCGCTCGGGCTTCTGACAGCGCTTTCTATCGCAATTGAGGTGAACCAGTTTAACCCACTTTTGGGGTGTCTTAGGTGGGAATACAAGTAGAATACGGGTGAGTAGCAGAGAGTGTCTCCCAAACCATCATTCTGACTGGATGAGTGTAGTGGATGAATTTTTTAATTTTGTTAAGGCAAGGAAAAAGTTGACCTACAATCCATGTTTGGATGGGGTAGAGGGATAGCCACTATCTCCCATTAGGATCCTTAGCACATACACAACTAGGTAGGCAAAAATTAGCACAAGAAAAAAGGCATGTAAAATCAATTATGCTCGCATCTCAGGGGTATTTGCACGCAAAATATTTTTCCAGTACAACTTGTTGGTCCATGTAACCATTGACAAGGTTATCATTCATGATCCTATATGAAGACTGTTACCGACCAAAAGACCATAAACTTACGTGAAATAAAATAAATAATCTACCTAGAGCTCAAAAGATTGGTGTGAGAATACATGACTAAATAAAAAATTGGATAATGCAATGTCTACCTTGCCCAAAGCATATTGTTTACTTCAAGTTTTTTTTTGCATATTTATATGCAGTCCGTTTTACATGCCTTGGCTCTATCCAAATCTGTTTGTTGAAAATTGATTGAATCTTACTCAAAACTACTATGAGTGTGACATTAACAAGAGAGGATTTGAACTAATCTTTATTGATCCCTCAGTAAACATTATTTCAAGGATTTGTTCTGAGTTAACCTCAGAATTAATCTTTATTGATCCCTCAGTTAGTATGATTACAAGGCTTTGTACGAAAGGGATTGGCTGGCTTAAGAGAAAATTTAATTTTATTTATTCTATGTTTTAGATAGGCTTTTCATTATTTATGCAGATAGTTTAGGAAAATATAGACTTTGCTTTACTCGTGGAGTCAAATCAGGAAAAAGTAGAACTGATTTGGGATAGGATTTATGTGCATTTGTCTACTTAAAAGCTTGGTTCCTGCAATAAAATTCAATTTAATTTCTCAAAAAATATGTCACTCTACGTTTCTGCTCTAAAGCCTCTTGGCTCCAACAAAAGTTGGTCGGTAACTGTTACACCATCGAACAAAGGACGAGACATGCTTGCATTAAACGGGAAAAACGGATACAATCCGAAGCGAACTCCGGTCAAGATCTAAGAGGTTGTTCCTCCTAAGACCCCTCTCTCAAATGAGAGTCAAACCCTAATGATCAAAAGATAGCTAAACACTCCTCATACCACCTCCTTATATAGGGAGGGGGGCTCACATGACCATAACATAAAATAAGATTTAATTAATATTAATTAATTAAGATTAATTAATTAATTAATACCAATTAATTACACAAATTAATTATGGTGGTTTCCATATGCGCTCCCCTGACTCCTGCGAGCTGGTGTGCGTTGGCGAATGTATCATCATAACAATAGGCCGCGCTTGAAAATTGACCTTGTCCCAGGTCAAGGTTAAAAAATTTGTCGGGGTCCTTCAAAATGTCAACAGCGGGTATCGTCAAAAGGAACGACGGCGGACTGTTTTTGCCCTCGAAAGAAGGGGTGAAGTGAGGTGCGGATAGAAGACGAAAGAGGAGTCCATGTGATGGGGCAAAGGGAAATAAAAGAAAGGAATAAAGTGATATTTGGCAGCTAGTAGGGGAGGGGGGTAGCTGGCAGCATGGGAAAGAGGGTTCTCGGTTGCGGTGAAGGAGGGAACCCGATAAGAGTGTTGTGGCCCTGCGGAAATCGACAAGAGTGACAGGCGTGTGGGGGGCTCGAGGGGAAAAAATTACGGGAGCATGTAAATGGGGAGGTGCCGGTCTGGAGCGTACTGATGTAGGGTAGGCTGTGGAGTGAATTCCTAAATGCACACTAGTGAAGAGTGGGGGTCGATCCCTAATGAAACAATGCATGCGAAACAAGTGGTCCGGCGCAAAGGATTAATATTAACAACAAATATTATAAGATAACGCACAAATTTTCATAAGTAAAGATAAACAATTTCTTAAAGCATGAGGCGTGGCTTTCCTCCGCAAGGAGGGCCAGAGCAAGCGTGCAGCGATTCAATCCGTCCTGCAGTCAGAGATTTTCACAAGACAAATAATAACGAACTTTAATTCCACAAGCATAAGACTACCACGACGTAACAACGTTTAATACCATCAACTAATACAAATCACCACAAGAATCTGAAATAAAAATAGGGCTGCAGTAATTCTAAGCAAATCTGAAGTTTTGGAGGCGAGGTGGGGTTTTCCGGATGGTGAAAGACTAGATCGGGTAAGGGGGAAGTGGTTCCACGGAAGGGAGGGGTTGTTGGTTGCAGGTATGGAGGGTGAGGGGCTGGTTTGAAGGTACCAGACTGGATCTGGACAGACCCGTCCAGATCTGGACAGATCCGGCTCCTACGGTGGACAGGGAGGAGGCGGGCTGGGTTGGGGCTATCGTGGGGCTGTTGTTAGGGGGCTGGCGGCGTGCGGCTGTAGAGGGGCAGGTAGGGGCGGCGGCAGGTGGTAGACAGGGGCTGGCGGCTGGGATTTGAGGGAGGGGGGCTGGCCGGCGGCAGTAGCTGGAAGGGGGACTGGTGGCTGGGACTTAACAGGGGCTGCGGCTGGAGCTTTGACAGGAGGTTGGCGGCTGGGAGGGAAGGAGAAGGTGGTTGTTTGGTGGAGGAGGGAGGAGAACAAGAAGATGAGGATACTTACCCAAGGAGTCGTCACCAGGGGGGGCTCCACGGAGTCGGCACCGCGGAGGGGATCACCGGAAATGAGGAAGACAATCTCCAAATTTCAGCAATGAGAATTCCTGCAGCCCTAAAGATCTATTTATAAGAAAACAATATTAGGGCAACCGAAATCGACGGCTATGATTGGCCGGCGGTTCCGATGCCATAACTACATGAAATAAAACTCAAAATACATAATGTTATATATGAAACTAAATCTAAACAACGAGCCGGACGCATCCGCGGTGGCGGGTCGCCGGTTCGGTCAAGTCCGTCTGCGAGAATACATGAAGGTGGGGTCCGCCTTGCGCCGAGTTGCGCCAGATGGTCCCCCATCACGTGCCAGGCGGGGGCGTCGAGAGCGAGGGAGATCACCGACATTCCGACGAGGAGTCGATGAGTCCGGTGCGCGAGTCGTCGGATTTCATCGTCCGGCTGGGGGTCGAGCTCGGGAAGCAGATCCAACAGAGGAGGAAGCCGATCCGACGAGTCCGGCGCCGGAAGGGCCAAGAGGCCTTGGTGTTGGGCGTAGGCGGCGAACGACAGACTTCTCGAGCGGCAGACTGCGCGTCGTGTGCTGTGGACGGCAGGGACCTCAGTGAGGGGTTGTCCAAATGAGCTACGAGACGATGGGGACTTTCTTGGAGAGAAGCGAGGAAGCTGGCCTGACCGTCGAGGTGGCGTTCGACTGCGGCGAGGCGGGCAGCAGTCGTGGAAAAGGTGCGGTAGTGGTTCATCTGCGGTCGGGAGGTGAGCGGTGCCGATGGCTGCGGAACAGGCTCGATGAGAGGGGCAGAGAAAGTGGACAGAATCCCGGCGGCTTGGAACAAGTGGACGGGGGCGGCAGGTCGGACCATTGTTACACCATCGAACAAAGGACGAGACATGCTTCCATTAAAAGGGAAAAATAAATACAATCCGGAGCGAACTCCGGCCAAGATCTAGGAGGTTGGTTCCTCCTAAGACCCCTCTCTCAAATGAGAGTCAAACCCTAATGATCAAAAGATAGCTAAACACTCCCCATACCACCGGCCAACTCTCGTCTCGACGCTCAGGCCGAGTAGCTCACGGCGATTATGGCTATGCTCCATAACTTGCAAACCGGCCAGCACTCCGGTCCTCCTCCTGCTGCCTCTGCCTTGGGGTCCCCCAGCACATTGGGCCGCAGCTCCCGCACTGCCAGATTTTTTTCCACAGCTCCCCCGTCTCTACATCCCCACATTCCACGGCACGGACCCCCTTGGGTGGATTGCACACGCCGAACAGTTTTTTGGCATTCACTAGACTCCACTGGCGCAGCAGGTCTCCACAGCAATTGTCAGCATAGAAGGGTCCGCCCTCCACTGAGTTCGCTGGCTCCGCTAGTCCTCCCCCGACCTCACCTGGACAGCTCTTACGGAGGCCCTCATTCAGCGCTTTGATCACCGCTACTCCGGCTCCATGATCGAGCGCCTTTGAGGAGTCCGTCAGACCGGCTCCATTGATTCGTACGTGGAATCCTTTATCGAGCTGGTCACCCATGTTCCAGGTCTTCCACCCGACCATTACTTGGCCTACTTCATGCACGGCCTACAACCCCATATCCGAGCCGCACCCTTCGACCATTAACTGTTAACCAAGCCATGGACCTCTCCACTCGTGGAGGCCGAATTCCTCGCGCTGTCTGGGAACCCTACGTCCATTTTGCCTCCCGCCAAACCTCCAAACCAACCATATTTTTCGCCCCCGCCTAAACAAACACCACCGCCACCTCCTCTACCTCGCCCACCCATTATGGGCCCACGCAACAACCGTCATGTTCCTACTCACCATCTGTCCAACCATGAGTACAATGACTTACGGAGTAGGGGTATGTGCTTCCGTTGCAAGCAACCCTACTCGCCCACTCATGATTCTCCAGTGAAGGAGTTCCGTCTTCTCATCGGAGAGGACGCGAACGAAATCGGTCCGGCTGACTTTGATGCTCTTCTGATCGCGGATGTACCGCCGGACGGCGCTCCGGACACCTCTACAACTGCCCACCCGCGGACTTTTCACTACTAGCCGGAGGGCGGCACTCCGACCTTGAGGGCAAGGTCGATCTTTTGGCAGGGTGTATTGCTACACTCGCGCGCGTATCGTATTATTATATCGTGTTTTATTGCTATTGTTTTATCGTTATTGTTATGTAAGCCCCCCTCCCTATATAAGGAGGTGGTATGGGAGTGTGTTAGTATCTTTGATGTATTAGGGGTTTTAGGCTCTCATTGGAGAGAAGGATTATAGGAGGAACCAGCCTTCATAATCTTGGTCGGAGGTTGCTCCAGATTTGTATCTCTGTGCTTTTCAAGTTAATGCAATCGTGTATTTCATTTCGGTATTACGCGACCTCTCCTCCGCCCTTCGAACGATCTCTTCCTGCTCGCAGAGTCGATCGTCCATTTCTATGTGCTCTTCTATTTTATTTTATTTCGATCTTCTTCCATTCTTCTTCATCCAATATCCTTCTCATCTTTGCACGCCGCTAGGGCATTAGAGATCCAGGTTGCCCGTATCTTCGCTTTTCTTCATTTTTGTACGAAAAAATTGAAAGCGGAGGTTGCATTTTCTGACGGAACTGGGGAAATGACGATAGGCTCTAATTGTGTTCCACCTCCAGTCCGAAAGCAGAATTTTTTATGGAGCTTAATTGCTCACCGACAAGAAAGATCTCTTTAATTCCTAAAGCCCTAAAAATCTCTTTAATTCCTAAAGCCCTTAAATGATAATCCGATGGATTGGATTATCATTTTAATATTAAGTATGGATTGTTGAAAGAGCAACACGAGTTTTTTTCTGTCTAGGTTAATTTTTATTTTTCCTCTTCGGACTTAAAACTACACAATAATTCACTAATATTTATTTTTGAATTCCACAGCTCTTGACAACCCTGCAACAACGGAATGTCCACTAGGAAAGAGAATGGAAGGGGTATTGTCCGGTTGCATAGGTGTCGTGCACTCTACATCATATCTCCTTCCTTGCATGCAAAATTAATGTTGTCAAAGTGCTTCAAGCGTGCCTGTGAGTCCTTTGCCTCTCCTTTTCTTTTGTTTATGTTCTCTTTCTGTATTAAAACATCTATAGTTAGTTTGTTGGTTGTATATATATTATATTTGTTTGTTGAATTTTTAATGTCCTGCAAGCAGCCTCTTGCAAAAATGCAAGGTAAGGTTTGCCTACATTTTCACCCTTGTGGTGGGACCCTTCCCCGGACCCTCACTGCGCGGGGATGCCTTTGTGCATCGGGTTGCCCTTGTTGAATTTTTAATGTATGATTCATCATTGATGGAATTATTATATTATGTTTATCTTGGTTTTATTTTTTGAATTGACATATTAATGCTCGAAACTATTGTTCTACTGTAAAATCTTAAAAATACATAGATAACAACTACACGTTACCCATTACCCAACAACTTATACTTTGTCCATCGGATCCTCGATCAAATATATATCATTAGCCATCTCCACTACACTCTTTCAAGAGCCATTGTCGCAAATAGAGGCGGAGCCCCGTGCCTGTCGTGGTTGGGGTACTGTCGCGGTTGGCCGTAGGGGCGGAGCCCCGTGCCTATCACTCGTATATATATTGTTGGATCTTATGGCGCCCTTAGAGGGGGATGAATAAGGGATTTACAAATTTTAAATAAAAATGAGTGATTTTTTAGTTAATTGAAGAAAAGGAATTTTTCTGGAATCTGTTGCTAACGCCAGCGTTAGTGTTAACGTTGGGCGTTAGTTTTCCAGAAAATAAAACTCTTCTAAAAAGGTGCCTAAGTGATTTTTCTTAAAAATTCTTTAATGAAATAAAATCCCAGAAATTCAGAAAGGATGAACACAATGATTATATTTCAAAAGATAATTACAAAGATAATAATTTCAATAACGCTTGAAATAGTGGCGACAAGGATAAAATCACTTTTTGTTTCTTCACCGGTCCTTCTCCCAGGGATCGGCTGGCTATAGTCTATCTTACCCAAGATACGGACTCTAGACTCCCTCTAGATCAACACCTAGACCTAGTCGCCACATACACGACGGCGAATTCACCCTTAAACCTCACAAGGCCAACCGGGTTAAGAGGATTCGGTATAGAAATACAAAAGACTTGTAATATTGTCTTTGATCTTAGCATTATAAGATCACAAACTTCCATCTTGAATAAAATAATATTTTTTTACTTGCATTCATAGCTTGCGTAGTCTGTGTTTGTGATTGATTGCAATATCCGTTGTGCATAACTCTTTAAGAACAATAAATTTAAAATACTTTATTAACCCCCCTCTAACGTTGACATACGATCCAACAAATTCTATCAGAGCAGTTTCTCTGATTTTAGGTCTAACAACCTAGAGATTTTATAATGGCTACCTTTAGTGAAAGGAATCCTAGATGGAGTTAATCATAGGCCTTCATTATTCTTTGATGCACGCTATAGGTTACGTTTGCAATGTCAATAAAGTAATGATAGAAACATCCATCAATGCTCATTTTAACTAGATATTGTAGCCAATTTGGCATTGTTCAGTTATGATGCAATCTAGTTTAAGGGTTAAGTGCAAAGTGACAAGAAAAAATTGCTGAATTAGGTATCATCTCCAGGTACCACCATGAAATAGCAATCTTCGGGAGATAATTATATTTGATCAGCAAATTTAAAACAAGGATTAATGTGGTTCATTTGACTTCAATGGTATGCCATGCTAAAATAAACAGGAAAATGAATATCAGAAGGATTCATTATAATAAAACCAGTAAAATCTCAATAATAAAGTACCTTTCATCCAAATATGGAGAGTATAATATATTAAAATTCTTAAACTAGAAGGATTTACATTTCAAACCAAACAAGCATTAGCACTATAGTATTTTGGCGCTCCTATTAGAATGGAGCAAGGTTGGTTTTTAACATGCAAAGGCTTCTTTGCCACGCACTAATTTAGATTCTTATCATAACTGATTAATCATATGAAGTGACCATCTAATTTTGCTTAAATTTGATTGATGTCCATCATTCTCGATTCACTGTTACTTAGCCGAAATATATGGAGGGACAAGAAATGTCAACTAGGAACACATAGAAGTATGTTGTACTTTTCATATAAACTATAGCTCTCCCATCAATCTGAAGCATCCATACAACTCAGCCAACTGAAACCTTCAAAATATCACTAAGCAACCTCATGGCATTCAATGTCTCCAGAAATTCAAGAGATTATAAACCCGCACAAAGACACAATAATCTAATGAGTTTACAATCACAATGAGTGGACTTCACAAATTTCAATTTTTTGGGAAAACAAAAAGTTGAAATAGTGCATCAAAGCAGAGAGAAATCTCACTGAACCCTGTCAAGATCGAGTCCTGGATCATAATCGGAATCTACGATGCGGGGTGTGCGTGGACTTCTTCGCGAGCCACCAGAAGGTCTGGGCCTATAACCGTTGCTGCCGAGCCGAGCCACTATCCGCCCTTCTCGGAGTAGCTTGCATAAATGGAGACTTGATGGGGCTTTCGGTAAGACTTTCCGCAGTGAACAACCACCGGAGACAAAGCTAACATTGGAGGCTCGGGCGGAGAACAGACACGTGATTCCGTCCATGCGTAAGTCAACTAAAATTGGATAAAGCGAAGTCAGAGACGGGGTAGAACAAAACTAAGAGAGGAAGAGACTGGATAGAAGACTCGCAATCGTTGTTGCTACAAGACTCGGAATCAGGAGGGGAGATATGAATTTGCGAAGCCGCAGTAGAGACGACGGTTCTTGAAATCTTATCCATCCAGGCTCCGTTTGCCGCTTCCTTCTTCAACACTAGATGAACTTTTGGCACTTTACACCCCCAAACACGAGGTTTTGGCACTTTGCAAACTTAACTTCTATTTTTGGCATTTTGAACCCTTTAAATTTTATATTTTGGCACTTTGTACCTTTCAAACCTTATAATTTAGCATTTTGCACACTCTCCTATTCATCATGGTTTTTATTTCATTATAATTATGTTATGAAAGGTATTTATTCAAGCAGATAGAGTCGGTCTCATTCCCTATGAAATAGTAGTGGTGCTTGTTTCCTCCTTCCGCGCTTGTGATCATCCCGGCTATCTGTCGCCGCTTCTTCGCATCGACGTCAAGGTCGTCCTCCGCCACCATTTCCAACAGCAGCGGCACCGTTTTAGTTCGTCTTTGTTACCGGCTAGATTCCAGGTCTTCATCTACGCAGAGAGTGCTTCTTTGGCCGAGATATGAACCTTATTCAGGTATAAATCCTCATTCTTTGTTCACGGCACTAACCAACGAGATGTTCTATTCAAGTTCTATTTTCCATTTCTGGAATGCGGAGATATTTATACCCTCATTTAAGATTAAATCTGGTTGATCTCTAATATTAGGTTGCAAATATTTGATGTCCGGTTGATCACAATTAAATCTTGTTGATCTCTAGTATTTATTTGATTTCCAATTATTGACTTATTTCCCCCCAAATCTACTGGTATAGGATTTTTTCCTCATTCTTGTTTAAATTTTTTGTTCTCACTCATTAGATTAAAGGAACTACCATTACCAACAAAATCCAGACTCAAATTAGCGGTTAGTACAAATACTATTTGTTTTGCTTTCATTCATTGTTGATATTAAATTTGATGCATACATACACTAATTCAATTTAGGTGAAAAAGAAGGTCGAGCGTTCAAATGTTGTTGAGCAAGAAGGATTAAGTGGGCCATCACATTCATCATTTGACGATACTCAATATAATGTTATATCTTTTGAAGAAGAATTAAGTGAATTGTATTCTAAAATTTATCTTGTATTCTACGCAGGTCGGTCGAATGTTTATGAAGACTACACTACATATATGTGATCAGCCAGATGTTATGAAGACTATTGCTGGTATTTTGTAATGTTTTGGATAATTTGTTGTTGGAATCGCTGAAATGGTGCATGTTTGTTTTGAGAGTTTTGTAATGATGTTTGTTTATGAGTTATGTATAAGTTTTGTTTGACTGCTATTTAAGAAGTTCTGTTTGAGTTCACAAATCTATTGTATGAGTTTTGAAATGAAGCTTGTTTTGGGAGTAGTACTAAAGCTCTGTTGTATGAGTTCTAATGCAAGAGTTTTGAAATCGCTAAAATCTATTCTAACATATGTTCTGAAATCTGTAAATTGTTTTTAAAAAGAAAACAACAGAGACACCGTTGAAATCGCTGATGTTCTGTAATTTTTTTCTTCTTCAAATGATCAGATGTTTTATGAGTTTTCGGATATGAAAAAACAAACGAAGAGGAATGAGAATATTTAGGTGGTTGTATGAGTTCTGTTCAGAACTCCTGAATCAGATGATGTATGAGTTTAGGCTGATTATTTCCTAAAAAAACTCATAGAGCATCCGACTATAATTAGGTGGTTGTATGAGTTATGTTCAGAAAAAATATCAGCCTAAACTAATGGACCGATCCTACTAATTTAAAATATGGAACTTCATTTAAAAATTCACCTAAACTAAAGGCGCCAATTTTTGTTGACCAAAATACCCTTCAGATTATATTTAAAGGCAATTAAAAATCATGATAAATAGGAGATGGTGCAAAGTATCAAATTATAAGATTTGAAGGATGCAAAGTGCCAAACCTAAAAGTTAAGGGTGCAAGTGCCAAAACAAGGAATTTCGTTAAAGGGTATGTTCGTTTGGACAGAATTAGGGGGAATGGAATTGGAATTGGACCAATTCCAATTCTGCAGGAATTGGAATTGAATTGAATCAATTCTAATCCGGTTGTTCGATTGAATGCAGAAATTCTGGTAGTGGAATTGAAATTAACATTTCCGATGTTCGGTTGCATGTTAGAATTAATTGATAGGAATTGAAATTCAATTTATAAAAAATTGACAAAATTGCAGAAAAATGCTGAACGATCAAAATGTCTACCAAGATAAACTAAGTTCGCATAATTCATAAAAATAATAATTCTAAAGTCCATCCCTCAAAACAAGGTTCAACAAAAAACTGATAATGTCTTGGGTCGCACACATTCAATCATCAAAATACATGTGTAACCAGATCCTCCTGATAGATACTGGTAGAGTCATAAACACGTCACTCTTTGCTACATCAACGTTCAACATATCGATAGCCTTGATAATCTCCTGCTCAGTAAAATCAATAATATCTGCAAGGGTCGCATATATCATATCGGCTCTCGATAGTTGTCTCGGCTGAACTGGTACGTTGGTCTCCTGCTCTATGTTCCTTGCAATTGATGTAATTGAGTCTGCAATAATATCGGTTGCAACCTTCTTCTTCTTCTTTGGTCGTGGTTCGACCTCTTCAACAATGTTTTCATCCACAGGTGTTTCTATGTTAACTTCATTCATAGCCTCTGTTGCAGTGGCAGCTTGAGCTCTAGTAGCTCTATCCACCCCGCACAACATGTCTAAGTCGCCCCAATTGACGATCACCTTACTCCTATAATGCTTTTACAGTTGGGTGTACCTACAAGTAAATTAAATATTAGAGAAATAATTTATAAATTTTGGTAATTTATTTTTCTATAATAACAAACATTGTCGTAACATAGTTCTCCCAAACATCCTCGCTATCTACCTTGACGGATTGCGCTCCCAATCCCAACCGAAGCTGCTTGTTTCCAACATAGCCGATATTTCTTGATAATACTTGTTCCACGTCTTTAAGAGGGCCATTATTTTCTCATTATTTATCACCACATTACATTCCTCCTTCACTACTTGGATTGCAGCGGTGAATGCAACATTTTTCAAACCATTTGCCGCTTTATTTCCCAAATCCTGCTGCTCGAGTAGAGATGTTGATAAAGCGGTATCCATTTGTATTGTCCAGTGAATATACAAACGTTCTTTTCCTTTGTTTATTTCCATTTACTAGTTGTTCACAAGTATAACACAATCAAATTAAAAAAAAAAACATAAAGCATGTAACATCCAAAAAAGCCATAAGTTAGACATGTAACAATAGCTTTTACAAAATAAACTAAACATGTAACATCCAAAAAAACCATAAGCTAGACATGTAACATCTAGCAATCAAAACAACATCCAAAATAAACATAAAATTTAAAATTTTATGCTCATTGTCGACCCTGATACTCATTGAACATGTTCATAGCCAATGTATCTCTAAAATGAGACCACTTCGGTGTTGCTTGAACTTGCCCCACTATGTCCGCGTACTCATAACTATCACCTCCTGTATCTTGCAGTAATATCTCTGCGTCAACCTCAGCATGTAATCTAGCATCATGATCTAATTTACTCTCTATAAGAAAATTATGCAAGATACAACAAGCATTTATGATTTGAACCTGCGTAAAGTAAACATTATTTTAGGTTAACATTAAACAATTGATTGTAAAGTAAACATTAATTTAGGCTAACATAAAGCAATTGACTTGGATTTGAACCTGCACATTAATATCGAAGAAGGATGGTCCACACAAGATAGCCCATCGTTTCTTAAGTAGGCCAAATGTTCTCTCAATCACATTTCTTGCCTTTGAATGACTAAGATTAAATAACTCTTTGTACTTTGAGGGATTATTGCCCTTTGCAGACCACTCTTTAAGGTGATATCTTGTGGACCTGTAAGGTGCAAGATAGTCAAGGTCATTTGTGTATCCCGCATCAACAAGATAGTATTTTCCCACCGACACTTCAAAACGATCAGTTCGTTCCAGTGCATGTTGGGAAAAACCCCTTTTGATTTAACTTAACAAATTATTTAAAAATGATTTTATCTACTAGGATTAAATTACCCATTGTATAGTGATGGTAATATGGTCATTAGATGTCTTAGAATGTCACACTCCACATAGGGTGTCAGGACCAGATCAAGGGAAGCAAAATTGGGCTAAGTTAACATTTGCGTAGAATAGAATTCAACGAACATTGAGTCCATATCGACGGTGCTCTGACTAGAAGTCCAAGAGGTTCAAACCCTCTGTCGAAGAAACTCAAGTCGACGTAACGTCGAATAGATGTCGACGTAGAGGTCAGATACTTGTCGGAGTAACTGAAGAAGTCGACGCAGCTTCTACTTCAACTCGACGCAGAAGATGTTATCTGTCGAAGCCATCTAAAGTCGACGTGACGTCGACTTCATCTCGACGCAGAAGATGAAGCTCAGAGCCAGGCAGATCAACACGACGTACTCGTTGATAAGATATCGATGCAACGTCGACTAGCAGAGTTCAGTGGGAGCACAGAGGAAATCGAAGCAGCCCCTAGAAAAACTCGAAGCTACGTCGATAAGAGAAGAAATGAATTCGACGCTACGAATACAGACTGTAAAAGTATATCCTTTCATCTGTCTTTCTGATCCTTCTTTCATGGCCCACATCCTTCAAGATCGTTCCCCAACGGCTTAATAATTGCCTGAATTAGAAAGGAGTATTAAAGAAGAAGACAAAAAGGTTTCTTGGAAATATATTCTTTCCAGGTGGACGGGCTGAGAATTAAAGAGGAAAGAAAGAGAAAGTGATAATCAGATTACCTTATCAAGGCATATCAGAAAGAGAAACATATTCAAATTTGAAATAGAGAGAATAAAAAGACAAGAGAAGATAGAGGCAGACAAGGCATTATTCACTATCATCCGTCTCCTTCATTTTCTAGGGTTTCTTCATCTTTTCCCTCTCACAGGAACTCTAACACAGCAAAAAAAAGAGAAGAAAGATCTGTTGTTCTTCATCAAATAGAACAGAGAATCTGAAAGCTGCTTTTCATCACAATCTCATAGCAGCCAGATCAAAATCTGAAGAAGAAGAAGAAGAAAGGATCTGACAATACAAAGCTTCTGCAAAACATCACTATCAAAAGCAGGGGCTAATCAAGAGCAGATCCTTTGGAATAACTCATAGGCTGATCTACATACAACCATCTTCAAGAATTCTGAGAACAGAATTTCTTCAACCTTCTCCCTTCTTCTTTCTCATTCTGTAAAAGAGTTTTATTAATCCCTCTTCAAAGGATTCAGTGGTTCAAGATCTCCTTATCAAAAGATCTGGTGGTTCAAGATCTCCTTATCAAAAGATCTGATGGTTCATAATCTCCTTGTCAAAAGATCATTGGTTCTAAGAGTCTCCTTATCAAAGACTCAGGCACAATGATGAATTCCTACTAGGTGATAGAAGAGGGGACTACCCACATTTTGGGGAACCTCTATGTTGAAACCGATTTCTCGGCCTCTTGTGGAGCTCGGGGCCCTCACCGAAATGAGGGGCAGCTAGCCCTTACTAATCCCTCAGAGAAGGTAGATGGAAGACAGGGGGAAAGACTAAGACCTTAGTCGCAGCGAGGAGGTCCCTCCACTAACCCGGAAGATCGTTGAGCGCTTCCCCTCCCAAGCCAAAGCTGAGACTCGGGCACCTTGGAGAGCTCTGGAAAATGCTAGCCAAGGAGAAGCTAAGGAGAGAGAATCTAGAATCCAGTCCTCTCCAAAGGTGCCCTTTAGGTCTTATTTATAGGTTTTCTGATCTGTCCTGCAAATAGCACGATTCCGCCTTTTGATTTTACTATCCGCACCTCAAATAGGTCTACTAACAGCCAAACTCCGCTGTTTGGAGAGGCCAAAGGCAGACCACCAGGGGTAACAGGGTAATTTTGCCCTATCAGCCTATAGGCAAGGAATCTGTGAGAACACTACTATTGAAGCTCTTGCGGGCCTTCTCGCGAGTCCTGCTCGCGATGCCTCTCCTAGGCGATTGTGCTGCGAAGACCTCGCTGAACCCCTTTGGCGGTATCTGCCGAGGTCCGGTCTCGCGAGCCTTCCTGCGAGACCGCCTCTTGACTTCGTCGAGCACAGAACACCTTTTGTCGAACACAAGGCACTTCTCCGAACGCAGATCGATTCGTTGAACGTGACTTCGTCGACCGCAGAACACGCTTCGTCGAACTCAGAACACTGCTGCCAGCGGCCCGCGAGGTGTTGGTTCGCCAGATCTCGCTCATAGATGAGCTCGACGAACGCGGGAGAGTTCGTCGAACGAAGGGGAGTTCGTCGAACGCCCTTCGCCGAACCCAGAAAACCACCTTAAGCTACCCGCGAGGTTCTGTCTCGCCAACCCTTCTCGCGGGTACACGGCCAGTACTAGTCTCGCTCTCCTATCAGCGAGCAGTTGGCGAGCGTCTTTCTCGCCCGCCCCTCTTCCGAGGACTTTTGTCTGCCTCATTGCTTTCTTCATAGTATTGATTTCGCAAACCGCGCCACCTTGTCTGGCGAATATCGGGGTTGTACACAATTCCCGCTCTTCGCGAGGCTATTCAGGCTCGCGAAGAAACATCTAACCCCTGGTATTCACCAGCCTCTTGATGATCTGTCAGGAATCTTTGGTGGGGCCCACACTGGGGGCTATAAATATCATCCCGAGCCTCAGTGACGCGCGCCGTCACTCTCTTTTTTTTTTCCTTTTTCTCCCGTACTGTAGCTGCCAGGAGATGCCGCTTTCCGAAGAAGCTGAGGCTCGCTTGAAGGCTGTGAGGGCTGGCGGGCTACCTTCCACGACCAGGGTCCCCGCCTGGATGAATCGGCCGCCTCCCGCTCAGTCGCCGAAGACTAAAAAGGCGAAAGCGGCCTGCCGAACCGGGGACGACTCCGTGTTGCTGGACTCTTCCCCTGATAATCATCCCCTCGAGAAGGTATGAGTTATCCCTCTAGCTAAGCCAATAAATTTTCCTCTGTGATTCATGCCTACTCGCAGGAGATTTTGCCGAGCAAGGACGTTGGCGGTCTTGGAGGTGGATCTCGCCGTAGTCCGCCAGCGGACACACATCCCGCTGGCGGGAACGTCGAAGGTACGCTCTTAATCTCGCTCACTAGCTCTCCTTACGTCGAATATCAGCCTCTTATTTCCTGTTTTTCTCAGTTTCGCCCCAGAAGACCCCGGCTCGCGGAGACTTGCTGCTTCCGCCTCTATCTCTTCCTGACAAAACTGTGGACATGCCAAGGTTCGATCTCCTGGGGAGCGAAGGCGTTGGCGGCTCTCGACCGCCAAAGAATCCCCCAATCAACAACGCAGCCTACCCTCCTGGCTTAGGCGAATCCCTCTACCCTCACTACGGTAACGTCTTCCTGGGCTGCCGTGAGAGTTCTCTCCCCCCTCTGGGTAAGCATTCCAATGCCCCCATGCCATGCGCGAACTTGAGCGTGCCATCTAACCTTTCTGTAATATTTTGTAGAGAGTTCCGAAAATCCGCCTACCGATTCCGAGTTTGGCGACGACAAGGTATCCCCCCTCCCAGACCAAGTGGAAGACTTCTTAGGGGACCCGCGAGATCCTGAGACGATGAAGCGGCGAACCGCGGAATTGCTTCGGAAACATGGTAGGATGCTGCTGTACCTTAATCTTCAAGCGAGACGGGATAGAGAGGTTGCTGAGGATAGGCAGGCTGTGATGATGGAGGAGTGCGCGAGACTCCGCTGTCACAACCCGCATTTTCCCACCATAAATGTTACATCAGAGTGAAGGGGAAACTACGCGTTGCGATGCCACGTCAGGGAGGGGACAACCCCTGACGCTCAGGCTAACCGATAAACAACATTTCAAACAATAAGATGTTTCTTTATTGAAGAGAATCATAGGTTTTTAGCTTTGGACCGTGTCCCTCGGTCAGTGGCTCATGTAGTCCACAAGTGAAAGAAAGTATTTTACGCAGCAGAATATATGATTTCTTTACATAAATACAAGTTTGATGACATAATTATATTTATACTTAAAGAGGTATAAGGAATCGTTTGATACGCTTTAAAAGGTAGTAAGTTTATGCATAAATTGTGCCATTAATGTAAGGATGCAGCTTTTATATATATATATATATATATATATATATATATATATATATATATACTTTAAAGTATCTACTAAGCATCCTAACATAAAACCGTTCCCAAGAGCATATAAATATAAACAGAGCGGAGATCAAAAAAGAAAAAAAAACTAAAGCATAAGCAAGGCACTAAGGGCGCCAACAACTGACACGAACCCATAGTAGTCAAAGTTAGATGATATACAAAGTAAAGTAAAGTACAACTCCTCACCAGAGAAAAGAAAACAAGAGTATTAGCACGCCGTCCAGCAGGAGCAAAACCCTGGAGTAGCACGGTTAAGTACCTGAACCTGAAGCATTCAAAACCGAAGAATGCCTCAGCCCAAAGCGGGTGCAAGCAAACCAGAGAGAAAGAAATCTGACAATCATAAGTAATGCCAACTCGGAGTGCATCGAACGCACAGATTTTTCCCAAATGTTACTACATGATGAGGCGAGGAATGTGATGGCGAACACGACGGTGTCACTACCATCTCGCATTCAAACATTGCTGCGAAGGCGGAACACATCGGGTCACCGACCTTCCAACAGACAAACTAGAAACAAGGTATCGTGGTGGCGGACCTACCGAGTCACTATCCATCCAACGACCCAAAATAATACTTTCCCCATCATATAATAACATAACCCCACTAACGGGTATCACCTCTCGGAGGAAACAAGCCTTCTCACGATCTTTCGAAAATGGCAACCACGGTCCCCGGGTATATCTATTGAACTAAAGGGTACAGGGACCTTCTGACGTATACCGACAACATGACATGACATGACGATCACACTTGGAGCTGGGGGGCACAAAACAAGGAAGAGGAGCTACCGCCGGCGCTAGCTCCCTCTCGTGGAGTCCCGACGAATTCCACGAGATTTCACGGGACAAGGGTCTCCCGACGAATTTATGAAAAATTCGTCGAGTTTACACGGGACATTTCGACGAATCTGACTTAAACGATTTCCTGGGTTGACCCGTGAAGTCCCGACGAATTTCGTCGGATGTTCACGGGATCATCCCGACGAATTCCACGAGATTTCACGTATTTCACGGGTTTTCACGGGAGGTTTCGACGAATTGCAGTAAAAAGTTGGGTTTTCGCGTTTTAAAAGCCGTTTCGACGATCTAACCTATCCTAACACTTGCTGCAGCATAACTAAACATAATTTCGAATATTTTTGAGTATAAACACCCAGATCGACGATACAAAACGATAAAAATGATAAAAACAACCATAGAAGGATAAACATCAGATTTTTATCACCTAAAATAGAAACAAGGAAGGTCCAGACAGAAATGGAGATCTACTTGCCTTAAATCGCCGCTGAATCATCGTTGC
This sequence comes from Dactylorhiza incarnata, assembly GCA_033032865.1. Classification (NCBI taxonomy): domain Eukaryota; kingdom Viridiplantae; phylum Streptophyta; class Magnoliopsida; order Asparagales; family Orchidaceae; genus Dactylorhiza; species Dactylorhiza incarnata. Next base: position 3,400,732 of record JAWHQI010000218.1, on the reverse strand, counting down.
TCGCTACGAAAAGCACCTAGCCGGAAAGCCCTCGCCGAGAGCTTTTGATTTCCGGCCTCCGATGAGAAATCTAGCCGCTGACGGGAGAGAAATCACCTCCAAAGCACTCGTTTCACCCTTTCTCTCTCTAAACTCAACTTTCTCTTTTTCTGAACTCAGTACAGTCTCAATGGCGTGAAGAAGAAGAAGAAGAGAGATTTTTTTTTCTTTCATAAAGGGGGCACACTCTCCCAGGTCGTTATTCTTTTGATAAGATGAAATATATATATATATATACATTTTTATATAAAATCTGGGAACTCTCTTGACAAAGGAATTATATATATTTTGACAAAATACATGTGTTTTATATATGTATTATATTGAAAACTTGAGTTCATTTTATATTACTCTTTTACGAAAGTTGCCCACTCCTAAGGTTATTAATATTATTAAAGCTGTATAATTTAGCTTTATTATTTCAAAATAACTACGAGTACGAGATACACGCTCCCTCGAACACGAGATGGTAACGCCCGAACTAAAACGGACCGCACCCAGGGAAACTCGAAAATCGGGGGCGTTACATCCGCGCCGCGGTGCCTCGCGCCCAAGACGAGAAAGCCACGTCACCGGAGGTGCACATCGCGAGGATGAGGGATTATGCCTTCCTGATGGATCGAGAGGGCCGTGCGACCCAGGATTACTATAATTCCAGGGTACCGCCGAGGTCCGGGTCGCGAGGTGGTGGCAGGTGGAAGTGGATGCCCCACGACCCCCGCTAACTCCTACGTTTTTGCGGACTTTTATTATCTGTTAATGCTCGCCTTTACTTCGAACAATCTCCGAATTGTTTGCGACTTATATTTGTGGGTTCTCGTTCAGCAGTAATTATTGATTGTCGCTTATTAGTTTTCGCTCATGATTAGTATCTCCGTATTCCTTCTTTGTTATGCTATTCTCGCAATGAGCCCTTCTGTTCTCGCTAACGGTGTCTTGCGATGAGTTCTCCTCGCCATTCCGTTTACTCATGCTGCCCTTTGCATAGAATTTGCTTATGCTAACCTCGCAGGTAGTTCTCGCCCACGATCCTGATGTGACGTTTTTGCTAACCGCACTCAGCGGCGCTTGGGCTTCTTCCCGCCCATTCACTTCTGCTATAAATAGGCCATCATAACTGTGAGAACTACCGCATTTACCATCAGCCTTCTTCTTCTACTACTCCAGAGCTCTCGCCTTTCTCCCTCTTTCTCGCGCTATTCCCTTCCTCGCAGGTTCCCAAGATGGTCGGTGACCAGAGCGAGGCTGAGGGCAGGTTGAAATGTGCATGGGCCTTCACCGACCACTCCTTCTCGGCGAACTTGACGGTGGAGGAATATCTCACTGCCGTCGCGACTTTGTCCCGCCGGAGTTTACCGCTCGCCAACCTACCAAGGATGACGTAATAAATGTCCCCCTGCCTGATGAACTCGCGATCCCCACAGCTTATTTCGCGGTGGGTCTGAGGCTACCTCTGTGGCCAGAAATTCGCCAGGTCACTACTAATCTCGCTTTTCTTTCCTTAGATGAGAATGGACTCTTCCTCGCTTAACTGACGGTCTCACCATCTTGCTCGCCAGGTGTTAAGACACTACAGCGTGATACCGGGTCAACTGACCCCCAACGCGATGGCAGTCAACGTCGCCTTCGCCTGCTATATGCGCGAGGAGCGTATCGAGTTCAGCCTTCCGGTTTTCCGGAAGCTGTTCTCCTTCCGCGCATATAAAGATGGGACCGCTTACTTTGTGGGCTCGGGCCCCAAGGTCGCTGAGACCGTCAACAAAGCCCACTACTGGGCTCATAAGTTCCTTTTCGTCAAAGGGAACTTCGGCAACATCCCCTTCTCGCCTGTTCAATATGGCGAGACCACTTACCGTCCTCCTACTCTCGGCGGTCACGACGCCGCCTTATACCTGTTTTTCTACAAGAAGAACTTCGATGTTGTGCATCTTTGCCGCAACCTCGACTTGCTGCCCCCAGTGCTCGCCGGGGAAGGTAATGATCTCGCCTGCTAACTTCTATGGTTTCAACGTTTCCCGCGCTAGATGTCTAACCCTTACTTTTTCAGGCGAGCAAGATCTACCTCTCAACCTCCCCTACGCGAGCAACCGGAAGTCTTCTTCCACCCACGCTCTCACGACCATGGGAGCGGAGGCCTGCCGTGACTCCATCACCCCGGCTGCGCCGTCCTCTCGCAAGAGGGCAGAGGCCTCTAGCAGCTGGGGCCCACTCCCAAAATCTCCGTCAAGGAAAAGAAGTAGGAAGAGCCAGGGCTCGCTCGCCTCCTCCAAGGGAAAGGGGCACTCCGACGCCAACCCTGGCGATATCGATCTCACCATCCTATCCGAAGGGAGGGATGTCGATGAGGAGAGTAAGGAGCCTGCGAGGACCGCCTACCCGCCTATTCCAGTTAACCACTGGAACTTTGGGCTCGGCCAGAGACGCAGGGATGAGACTGGCGAGCTCCTGGTGTATTGGAAGCCGGAGGTTAACAAAGCTGAAGTCTCCACCATCCTTCCTTCCTGGGTGGAGAAATCGACCGTCAGTGGTCATTCCTATGACTTCTCCTTCGCCCTCTATGGGCGTGAGGATGCCGGGTCTTATAAGGACGAGACCTCAAAGACCCTCGCCTATGAGAGCGCGAGGTCTCAGCTGCACTCCGGTGAGCTCGCCCATATGACAGGAAGGCGATGCCTGCAACTAGAGCAACAGAATGTGGAGATCGCGAGGGCTTATCAGGAGCTCCTCGCCGAGAATGCGCAGCTGAAGGAGAAGCTGCTCGCCACAGCGAGCGGTGTTGTGAGTTACTTAGGCCTCGCCACTTCTCTCTTTCAACTCTTTCGCTTTCTAAACTTGTCTTTTACCTGTAGGATGCCGCAGCCGCTAAAAAAGCTGACGCTCGTATTCAAGGCCTAGAGGGCGAGGTTGCCGGGTTGAAAGCCCTTAGTCGTGATCTGTCCCGTGCCGTCGTGTAAGACCCCCCTCCCAGAACACACGACACGGCCGAGGGGAGTCTTATGCCCAGGACAGCCGCCTTGCGGGAGCGCCAACACACTAGCTAGCCTCCCCCACAAGACGCATATCCTGCAGGCCAAACCAACTAAACAACGCCAACCCATCAATAAAGAAAATCAAGAAGCCATAAAAAGATGTTCACATAAGTAAAAGTCCAAATAAGTACAAAGACAAGTGCTCCGAGAGCTCCTGCAAAAGTATCAGAGTGTCAAACTAAATGCCCCAAGGGCTACATCTCAAACTGTGCTCACATCTGCCACAAACGGAAACCAAGGTACCATAGCCACCAACACTGCACACCTGACCGGTCTGGCCTCCTCCAGCACCGTGCGCTGCTGCTCCAGGGTGCGCTCCTACAAAGAGGGACGTAGCAACCGTTAGTCATAAAGACTAAGTGGCTTCCCATCCGCTCCCCCGGCGACTCCAACGCACCGGGCGGAAGGAAAGGAAGAAAAGCTACAATATAATCAATAATATGTACAAGTAGGTGACAGGAATGGTTGTATATACATGTCGGTTGTATAAGTACCCAAGTACTTGCAATAACTCTAACTAACAGGTACAAATACAAGTAAGTACTAGTAACAGAAAGAAGTAAGCAGAGTATCAATATCGTACTAGTAACAGAAAGGAGTAAGCAGAGTATCAATATCGTACTAGTAACAGAAAGGAGTAAGCAGAGTATCAATAACCGAATTGAACTTAACTTATAAGGATGCCCATACAAGCTTATAAGTTAAGGATCTGAACATGAAGGTAACTCATCATATAAAGGTGCCCATACAAGTTTATATGATGAGGATCCAATGCGGTGCAATGCAATGATTATGAAGGATGAATGCAATGCAATGATTATGATATGAATACTCACCCATGTAATGTTGCTATGTCGACATAGACCTTTAGTTCTCGCTTTTTGAGTGGTAGCTAACCGCTCAGGCATCTCCCGTCGTGGTCAGACGGAGACAGTGGAACGAGCTGCTCCACTACTAGGAGGGTATGAACACTACCAGTCCTAGGCCTCTGTACGCCTCGACGCTAAGAACACACAGCGGAGACCCTGCGTACTGCTCGACGCTAAGAACACACAGCGGAGCCTCCAAGGACACAGAAGGGGACTTGGGTAGGTGAGCACCAAGAGTCCAACCCAACCGGTCTAGAGTCTACTGCCGGCTTCTGTCGGTGTCACGACTAGCAAGCCCGTAGACCCGCCACAAGTATTCCTCCCCAGCGGGGTCCATTTGTATCCGTGTATCAACATACACCAGGACTTCTAATCCAAGTCTTTCTAAACAATCCGTGTATCCACGTACACCGGGACTTCTAATCCAAGTCCTTCTAAACAATCCGTGTATCTACATACACCAGGACTTCTAATCCAAGTCCTTCTAATCAATCAGTGTATCAACGTACACCAGGACTTCTAATCCAAGTCCTTCTAAACAATCCGTGTATCTACGTACACCGGGACTTCTAATCCAAGTCCTTCTAAACAATCCGTGTATCTACGTACACCGGGACTTCTAATCCAAGTCCTTCTAAACAATCCGTGTATCTACATACACTAGGACTTCTAATCCAAGTCCTTCTAATCAATCCGTGTATCTACGTACACCGGGACTTCTAATCCAAGGGGCTAATTTCAACCTTGTTACATAATATACAATAAAAGACAAACCTATTAACAGAGCATGATCCATCATCTTCCCCAAACATGAAGATCATTTCACCCCCTTTTAAAATCCCTAAATATCATTCCCCTCACTCTCCCACAACGACCATGGGTTTGCCCCAAATCAAATCCCATCTCTTCCTTTTGAAGAGAAGAAATGATCCCTAGAACCTCGCGGCGAACGATGCCCTAATTTGAGGTTCCGGCTTGGTCTTCCTAAGGAAACTCCATTAAAGCTCACACGAGAAGCTCTCTTGAGCCTTCATCTCTCCTATTGTGATCAAAGAGGCTAGCACCAAGGGAGAGGGGAGGAAGTCACCTGATTTCCGGCCGACGTTCGCGGTTGTCTCCTCCGCGACATGGCGGCATTTGGCCAAGACTAATTAAAGAGTCATGATCCACAGAAATATACAACATGTAATCAGTCAATAAAACTAACTTTTGAACCAAAAATAAACAACTGACTTGATTTTTAACATGCCCAAATGAATAGCCCCAATAGCCACTCACACAAAACATCTATTACAAACATTATTCCTCTCTATATTCTGAACAGGCCAAAGAGGAGCAACAACAACTAATTGACACGAGGGGCAATAAAAGCTCAGCACAGCCAACAGAACAGAAACCCCCATTGAAACAGGGTCAATATTAAGCAAGACAATGAAAGCCCACTCAAAAGGCTAGCAGCCGGCCAACACATAAGGAGACAGCATAAAGAGACAGCAGCTAACCGACAGAGGTAAAAGCCCCAAAATGAAATTTGGTTCAAATCTCCTAACAACAAATCCAACTGGAAGAGGAATAAAATTAGGAACAGTAACTATTCATCCCAAACAACAACAGAACTGAAATCCTCCCATAATCATGGCAATGAGACAACCATTTTTTTACAACAACAATTGGCCAACGAAGCCAAGCTTATCAAGAGCAAAAACCCTACTCAAAGGTCTGGCCCAAAACTCCTCACAGCACAACCACCAAACTGAAAATAGGAGCAGCAATAGCTGTTCACAATAGTAACAAACCCCAAAAAAAAAACATACAACCGGCCAAATGAAAATAGGACCGAATCAGCTTCCCATAACTAAAACCAGTGCTTGATCTTATGATGTTATCTAACACCAACCAAAATTAGGAATTTAGAGGGGAAGAGGAAGAAGGAAAACTTACAGTGAGGTAACCGAAGTCGGGCACTAAATTTGTACCAAGACACAAACCCGACTAAGCTCAGATCACACAGGGCCTGACGAATCACTGCCCCCAGAATTACTCCAAACTCGCTGCAAGATTTCGAGACTGAGATGAAATGAAGATGAAGAAAGAGAGGAAGAGAGAGGAAGAAGGTGTCGGGCTTCAAAACCCTAGCTAAGACAGGAATGAGAGGAATTAGAAGGGTTTGTCGGTTCCAAGAATGCCACGGTAATATAAAACCTCCTCCATATAAATCCCCCCACAGCCTCAATTCAAAATAAATAAAAAAAACTTCTTTTTAACTTTCCTGTAGTTAAAAGAACAAACTCAGATTTAAGCTTCCTATTCAAGAAGGCCCAATACAGGTAGGCCCAAAGTTGTTTTCAAATACCTCCATAAAGCTTATAAGTCACATACGAGAAAGCTTATAATTCACATATGGATAGTTTCAGTTTAAACAAAGTTATCATAGCAACCGTAAAAGAATTAACTGTCAGGTTTTGCCGAGCAACCGCCAACACTAATTTTATTCCCAATATCCACTATTAAGATAACAATGACGGTTACCAATAATGAACATAACAACAGTCAACATATATATTCCAACCCAAACCTAGTTATTTAATATAGGAAAAGTCATACTCCGCTAAAACATGTCGAATGCCGCAATGTATCAACGACACTCATATTCAACTGTCAAAGCGACGCCTCGTTGACACAGATTTGTTTTTCATCATAGGGCCTAGCGCGCACTAGGATGTTACACGTCGTTCCCCCTTCCCCCCGCTGCCTGAAGGAAGAGCGGCGAGCGCGAGATGAGGAAATCCGCGAGGAGTCCACCGAGTCGGCTCGCTATATCTTCCAGACGATGAAGGCGGCCAGCCTCCTATCCGCCTACGCGGCCGACATGACTCTGGAAGACATCGTCCCGGAGCTCTTCATTCCGCTCCCGCCAGTGAAGAGTAGCGATGACGAGGAGAGGTCTGCGAGCGATTCCTGAAAGTCATCATTATTTGTGTTTTTGTTTAACTTTTGGCTGGCGAGATCTCCACAAATTGTGATCGAACTGCGAAATGCGAATACAGTTTTTGCCCCGTTTATTGTGCTTGTCTTTTCTATCTCGTTATTTTCATACGCTTATATCACGTTCCTACGTATTTTATCGTTCTCGCCAAGCCGATTCTTGCGTATTTTGACACTTCGGGCGTAGACTCCGCTTTCAATTGGTCTCGCCTTTTCTCGTGCCTTGGGACTAGGTGTTTTTAGGACTACCATCTCCTTAGGGCCTCGTACGGTATGCTCCCTCTCGGCGAGGACTCCTCTCTTACCTTTGAGGTTCCAGCAGGCATTCTCACGGGTCCTGCTCGCAATACCTCTCCTAGGCGATCGCCCTGCGAGGACCTCGCTGGTCCCTTTGTTGTGGGGCGAAATCCTTTCCCTTCGCCGAGCGAAAAGGCCCTGGTCAGTACAGAGGACTTGTCAACTTGGGGCTTTCCATCCTGCCTTTATGAGAAACTCATCTCCGTGCCAGCCTCTTCAGAGCTCAACCTGAAACCCCCCATCTAGTGAGAGCCTGGGAGCGGAATCGATCCGGGGCATTCCAGCACCAATACTTATCCCCTTGCCAGCCTCTCCAGAGATCAACCTGAAACCCCCCGTCTAGTGAGAGCCTGGGAGCGGAATCAATTTGGGGCATTCCAGCACCAATACTTATCCCCTTGCCAGCCTCTCCAGAGATCAACCTGAAACCCCCCGTCTAGTGAGAGCCCGGGAGCGGAATCGATCTGGGGCATTCCAGCACCAATACTTATCACCTCGCCAGCCTCTCCAGAGATCAACCTGAAACCCCCCGTCTAGTGAGAGCCCGGGAGCGAAATCGATCTGGGGCATTCCAGCACCAATACTTATCCCCTTGCCAGCCTCTCAAGAGATCAACCTGAAACCCCCCATCTAGTGAGAGCTGGGGAGCGGAATCGATCTGGGGCATTCCAGCACCAATACTGATCCCCTTGTCATCCTATCCAGAGATCAACCTGAAACCCCCCGTCTAGTGAGAGCCGGGAGCAGAATCGATCTGGGGCATTCCAGCACCAATACTTATCACCTCGCCAGCCTCTCCAAAGATCAACCTGAAACCCCCCGTGTAACATCCCCAATCCTACTAGACCCTTTAGAAATGTTAGGGCATAGTGGTGAGATGAGTGGCCACAAGGGCCTTAGGCTAGGGTAGAAATGGCTAAGTGCACACCAAAGCTCAAAAAACCAACCTAGCCCTAAGCCCCTCAACTAGGTCAATTGACCCTCAATTGTCCAAATTGACCTCACATATGTTGCCCTAACCACTAAGGGAGACCAATAGGATGGAAATTGCACTTGGGTGGGACCCAATTGCATGAAGTTGACCAAAGTCAAACTTTATCTAATTTTGGTCAAATCTACACCCTTTGATTAAATTAAACCAATTGGGGCCCCACCATGGACCAACCAATGTTGGGTGATGTCAAGGGACCCATGACCCCCATGTGGGGTCAACCCACTCACCTTGTTGACCAAAGTCAACCATGGTCAACATAGCTCTTTAAGGTGAATTCTAAGCCTAATTTGGATGGAACCCAACACCCATCAATTAACCAATTATTCATGGACTTAGGACATGCCCTTATCAGCCTTGGACTGAGCCCAAACCATGGGTTTGATTAAACAAATGAGAGGGGGGACAAAATGTAATTAAAAAGCAATAGATAAAGGTGAAAAGTAATCCCCCTCTAACACTCCATCTCCAATTAATGTTGGGCACTCCACCCTTGATTACTAAGCAGCAGGAGGAGACCAGAAGGCCAGGAGGGGCAGGGGTGCAGGAGGGTGGCAGCAAGGAGCAATCCGAGGGAGCTTCAGAAGGGAGAGAGCAGTCGGGAACGACACCTAGAGCAAGGCCATAGCCGGAGAATCGAAGTCGGGAGCAGGCTCGCCGAAGCAAAGCTTAACCATGGTGAACCGCCGCCGGAGCAGCCGCCACGCCCCAATCACGGTTCGTTTCTCCTCCTCTCCCCCCATGCTAGCTTCCTATGACAAAACGAAGAAGGATCGGGCTCAATTGAGCCCGAATCCATTCCTTAAATCCACGTTTTTCCGCTCAAAACGGGAAGCTTGGGATCGCCGGGAACCGCCGCCTCCGGCCGCCAGTCGCCGGTAAATGGTAGCCCCGACCACCACGAAGGTGTCAGTGGTGTTGGCCGGCGGTGGTGGTGGCTGGATTGCCGGCAATCCCGGTCGTAATCTCGCCCAGCACGGCTCGATCTCAGCCGTTGGCTGGAGGAGGAAGACGATCCCCGGGCCGCAGGATCTGCTTTAAGATTCGTGCACGCCGAATTTCTTTATATAATTAATCCATTCTCTTGGAATTTCTACCCTTTATTATCCAGCCACTTCTAAAATTAATTAGGGGCCCTTAATGACTGAATTAGCAAAAGTGCCCAACATGAAAGTTGTAGACCTTGACCTTAGCTTTCATTAGGACTTGAGTTCAGGTCATTTGGTGACCTACAGCTCCCTGGGAGCTGTTTTACTAGGACTGATCCTACACTAGGACAACCCACTAAAATAATTATCTAGCATAGATCTCTCAAGCTATGAAGCTGAGATTTTAACCATGGGTAGGTATATCCTAAGGGCACCCTCTATCCAAAGATCAGCACTTGATGGGCAATTTTACCTATAGTTTTTGTGGTAATTAAGATATTTAAATAATGTTGATTTTTGGAGCATATGGAGTCCAAATGACTCCAAATTTTGGTGGCATGCTCTTTAGTACATGAGTAGTGCCTGCCTAAATTTTCACTCCATTTGGAGTTGATTTGATTTGGAAAATGGGAAAACCTAATGAGGGCCCTTAAGGGTCAAATTAGGGTTTAGGCTATTTTGAGGAGTTGAGTGGGTTGGCCTCCTCCCATCATGATGATTATGTAGGTAATGATATATAAATACATGTGACACCCCCTAATGGAGCATTTGGAGCCATTAGGGTGGTGTGTCCTAAAACCCTAAGGGTAAACCCTTAGGGTTGCAATTTAGGGTTTGTGAAGGACATAGGACCAAATGTACTTGCCTTGACTCAGACCTTGGTATACATGTTTTTAGGAGCATACAATGGCTTAGATAATTTAATGGGAATTGTTAGAGTCATTTATGTATTTTTCTCTTATTAAATAAAATTGCCACTATTTCCTTAAATAAATAAAATGCATGGTCAGATGACCTTGTATGGCTTTGAAATTTTAACAGTGGCTGAATTGGGATGAAAATAGGCTATGACAATTTTATTATGATTTATTGAAGTGTTATCCCTTGTGAAGGAAGTTTTAAGTGCTTACTAACTGATGCGATAATTTCGGCAAGTGCACCGGTCGCGCAAGTAATAATAATGGGGAAAATCCCCGAGTGTCGGTCTCTTGAGGAACACAGTAAGGTGGAGTTAGGTTTCGAGGAAGGACTTGAGATCGAAGTCCTTGGTCGGTGTTACAATGGATAGTTGGTTTGGTTTGCGAATAATAAAATAAAATATTATAACTACTCCTATGCAGTGCCGCTATGCAATGTTTCGCTTGGCGGGATGGAGACTAGGCAGGCCTTGAGCGCGCTGCGTCGCAAGGGCGGATGAACGAGTAGGCAAGCGGAATGAGGGTCGCAAGCACCTCTTCGACAAGCACACCACTAGCAATTGCTAGTGCGGCACCGGATACGGTGGTGGGGCGGAAAATCAATGGGGGCGCACCTCATTAACACAAATGAACAAATTGATTCCATAAACATGAAATAAACAATACTAAACATGGTTCATAGCGTTCATCATCTAGATAAAGAGATTACAACAAATACAACCACACAAGTAGAAGAAAAAGGGCAAGAGATACGACCGAATCCGGAGTCTCGTTGTAGATTCACGGTAGGAAGCACCGGGGTGTCAATCCGCGTCCTAGCTCGGTCCCAACTGTGTCCGGGGTAGAGGAGGGCTGTCACCCCTCCCAATGGACCCGTCTTCTCCAGCGATTTACCATCCGGCCACGTCTAATGCGAAGAACTTCTTCCTTAGCGATCAAAATGAGTGTAGAATCCCTTCCTTTAAGCCCTTGGATGATGGAGGAGGCTTAGGGGGTGAAAAACCTCTGGAAATGACGAAAACGGCGGACTGAACGGAGTTCCCCGGCGTAATCCCAACCTAATTCGCGAACAGGTCATTATATAGGCGCTGAATTAAATAGTGCGCACGGTCATTGGCGCACGACCAGTGGTCGTGCGCACTAGAATCCTGTGATCGTGCGTCCGACTGGACAGAACCTGCAAGAAAAGCAATTTATAAAATATAATGTTCGCACGACCAGTGGCGCACGACCGGTGGTCGTGCGCACTATCGTCGGTGGTCGTGCGCACTTGTCGAGACAGAACTCATAAAATTAATGATAAGTGCGCACGAACAGTGGCGCACGACCGGTGGTCGTGCGCACTATCGTAGATGCTCGTGCGCACTGCACCAAACAGAACTCATGAAAAAAGGGTTAAGTGCACACGATCAGTGGCGCACGACCAGTGGTCGTGCGCAATAGAACCGGTGATCGTGCGCAGTGTTCCTGTGCAGAATTGCACCGGGAACACCTGCACGACTCCTATTCCAGCACAACCATGAATCTAGCCACTGAAAGTGGCACCTAACGGAGCATGAAAACTACTAATGAAGAAAAGCATGAAATCACACCAAAATGGGCCTAGAAGTGCACCTAGCATGTAATATCAAATATAAACTATAACAAGGCTAAAGTGCGGTGAAAAGACTAAATAAAGGCCTAGATGAGTCCATAAAAGTGTATATGATCAGGACTCATCACACCCCCAGACTTAACTGTTTGCGCGTCCCGAGCAAACGAATCCGTCGGAGTGTGAAAACGAGAGTTAACATAGAGAATTACACAAGGGGGTACGGTGCGAAGCAACATACGCATGCGAGTAGAGATTCTAGTAGAAGGAGATTCTAACTATGCTAACTAATTTACATAAGTATTAAAGCGCAAGTAAAGATTTAGTTATACTCAGTTGGTGAATTATGAAGAATTTGAACGATCATGCCCGGTATGAAAGTGACGAGACACTGAGGCGGGCGTTGCACAAGATCGGGTCTTAGGAATAACTCCGCTGAAATCCATCAACGTCGTGAACCATACGCTCGCCCGGTCACACTCTCTCCACGACGCTAGCAAAATCGCAAGTCAAATCAATAGGACTTATAGGATTAAGTTGGTGCTTAGGTTACGGTATGGTATTCAAATTTAAACACGATGGCTACGCAACCCAAGTGAGCTAACGGAACGCTGCACCACACAAGACCAACAAACTATGCTCGTGTGACACACCCCTAGACTTATCATGAAAACCAGGTGTGCACACAACCTACTTCACAAATACCAACAGATTTTCTATTTAGCTCGGAAGGATTTCTTTTCAATATACTCTCTTTTTTTCTAGATTTTATTTTCTTTTAACATACTTTGCTTCTATTATGTATCCTCCGGTTGGTTCAAAATCAGCAAATAGACTTTATTTCCCCTTCATAACACAACGATTCCAAACATCACACAAATTGAGAATTATGAGCGCAGTTAAAAAGCAATTTGGTTGCGGGTGTAGGATAAGCTTCAGGCTTTGGTGGATGAAGAGAAGCTGAACAAAGGAATGGTAGGCACAAATTTGGCTTGCAAAGGTGAGCGAAAAGGACATGGAATAACAAAGCTCAAACTAGCCAAAGGATGGCCTACATCATGTTTAACTCGACGAGTCACTCTCACCCATGCTTCAAGAGTCGCTTGGGGCAAGTTCTTAGCCCACGAGAAAGGTAAACCTTCCTCCCGACTCGAGCAACACACGACTAGCACTCGTACACACAAAACACCGGGTTATCGTCAATTTCATTCAAATTCACCACTTGAGTATAATAAATCTAAATTTACGCAAAAATACTAAACATAAATTAGATGCATAGAGACAATCTAGTTCTACTCAAGTTCTACCATATCATGCGAAGTGACTAGAACACTACACGAGTCAACATCGCACTCCAAATAATAATTCCTAAGTTAACAACCTATTTCACATTCCAACCAAAATAGTTTAACCGGAACAACAACAAAAAGATAAGCGCGCACTTAAGTGGGTGAAGTGGTGTGTGAAGCATGAAAACAATGATAATGACAAGGATACAAAAGAAACAAACTTCTAGTATGCAGTGCAACTCGTGCACAGTGAATGACAACATATGCTCCCCCAGACTTAGTCTAAACAATACATCTAGAAATTGGAAGCTAAAAGAGGGGAGGAAGTGTTACCCAATGCTCAGCAAGTGAGCATACCAGAAGGTGCGTGGAAATCTGAAGCAAACCCGCCATTCAGAATTTGCAATGAGTACCTGCAGGGGTGAGCTCCACAAAAACAAAAGAAAAAGACAAACTAAAATAAACTACAGCTAACTAAACAAGATTAGAAGAAATAAAAATGCAGGAAAAGTAAGATAACTACTGGGGTTATTGTCCTCCCAGCACGACTTATTCAAATTGAAAACAGTTCTAGCTAATGGGTCTATGAAAAGAGAAGTGCACAGGTAACTGTTCTAATATGTGTGTCGGTAGCGGGTACCGATACGGCAACAGAACAGTCACGCCTCTACCCGAATATAAATAATACCTGCTCGTCACAGGTAGAGGGAATAAAAAATAAGAAGAGGAGGAATCCTCACTCAACTCACCAAAACTATCCTTGCCCAGCAAGGTATCGTCAACAGCAAGGTGGCAGGAGGAAAAGGCAATGAGTGGAGCTTCCTCTACGGAGGGAGAATAAACCTCCTCGCATGAGAGGATGCTCGCATCATTGACTTGAGCAAACAGCTCCAAGTCCTCCTGAAGTACCTGTGAAGATTCAACATGCACAGACTCAGATGAAGGAAGGGGATCGAGAAATAAATAAGGCGAAGAACATAAATCATCGTCAATCGGGGGAGTGATCCCGGTCTCACTCCCATCAGGTTGGGGAAGTAAAATAATGTTAGCATTGTCATCAATGCTACAAGATTCGGCGGGATCAATGGTGGCCAGGCTTAGGATTTGGACTTCCTCCACCGGTGTTGAGGAAAACTCCTCTTCACCTAGAAGGTTGTCCTCCTCCATAGGAATAGGCACAACACTCAGATCACCCACCTCATCCTGCGACACATCATCAACAATGTCGTCGGAGACGAGAGTAGTATGCACAACAGGGGGAAGAATCGAATCCACTAGAAGTGGTGGATGCACATGGAGAATCGGCTCAGCAGTGTCGGTGCATAGATCAGCCGCATATCCGGTGACCATGTCCATGCCATACCCTTCAAGATGTGAAGGTGACAAAGACACATAACCGGATGTTGAAGGTGTGCCGCCAGAGTTAGGAGTTGGGACGATCCGGATATCCGGTTCGTCATCCTCGTCCAATTGGCGAAGATACTCGGCACAGTCCTTCAAGACATGATCAGTGCTACGACAAAACCGGCACTGCCTTGCGGGCCTCTTTGGCACAGCGGGAGCTGGAGCCGAAAAGAAGTATGACGGTAAAGGCTCAGCAGAGTAGCCATAAGACTTACGCGCACCATATGGAGTACCAGACAAAGTCGGTGCTCCATATGCAGGGCTATAAGAATTATGCCTACTATTCTCCGTAGGGCATTCATCACTAGAGTGGGAGGTATCTCTACACCAACGGCAACAGATATTGAGATGTGCCCACATAGTGTAAAAATAATACGATTCAAAATAAAAATGCTATTGTGCAAATACTATACCAAACAGAAATTACTAAAGCAACCTAATATAAAACAAGAAGAAGGAATAAAAAGAACAGAGATAAAATAAAGGATGCAATTTACAAATGGAAGGGCTTTCCTCTCAAATTCTCCCTCTCCAGAAAACTCACACGACTGTGTTCCCCGGCAACGGCGCCAAAAACTTGATGCGATAATTTTGGCAAGTGCACCGGTCGCGCAAGTAATAATAATGGGGAAAATCCCCGAGTGTCGGTCTCTTGAGGAACACAGTAAGGTGGAGTTAGGTTTCGAGGAAGGACTTGAGATCGAAGTCCTTGGTCGGTGTTACAATGGATAGTTGGTTTGGTTTGCGAATAATAAAATAAAATATTATAACTACTCCTATGCAGTGCCGCTATGCAATGCTTCGCTTAGAGGGATGGAGACTAGGCAGGCCTTGAGCGCGCTGCGTCGCAAGGGCGGATGAACGAGTAGGCAAGCGGAATGAGGGTCGCAAGCACCTCTTCGACAAGCACACCACTAGCAATTGCTAGTGCGGCACCGGACACGGTGGTGGGGCGGAAAATCAATGGGGGCGCACCTCATTAACACAAATGAACAAATTGATTCCATAAACATGAAATAAACAATACTAAACATGGTTCATAGCGTTCATCATCTAGATAAAGAGATTACAACAAATACAACCACACAAGTAGAAGAAAAAGGGCAAGAGATACGACCGAATCCGGAGTCTCGTTGTAGATTCACGGTAGGAAGCACTGGGGTGTCAATTCGCGTCCTAGCTCGGTCCCAACTGCGTCCAGGGTAGAGGAGGGCTGTCACCCCTCCCAATGGACCCGTCTTCTCCAGCGATTTACCATCCGGCCACGTCTAATGCGAAGAACTTCTTCCTTAGCGATCAAAATGAGTGTAGAATCCCTTCCTTTAAGCACTTGGATGATGGAGGAGGCTTAGGGGGTGAAAAACCTCTGGAAATGACGAAAACGGCGGACTGAACGGAGTTCCCCGACGTAATCCCGACCTAATTCGCGAACAGGTCATTATATAGGCGCTGAATTAAACAGTGCGCACGGTCATTGGCGCACGACCAGTGGTCGTGCGCACTAGAATCCTGTGATCGTGCGTCCGACTAGACAGAACCTGCAAGAAAAGCAATTTATAAAATATAATGTTCGCACGACCAGTGGCGCACGACCAGTGGCGCACGACCGGTGGTCGTGCGCACTATCGTCGGTGGTCGTGCGCACTGGTCGAGACAGAACTCATAAAATTAATGATAAGTGCGCACGAACAGTGGCGCACGACCAGTGGTCGTGCGCACTATCGTAGATGCTCGTGCGTACTGCACCAAACAGAACTCATGAAAAAAGGGTTAAGTGCACACGATCAGTGGCGCACGACCAGTGGTCGTGCGCAATAGAACCGGTGATCGTGCGCAGTGTTCCTGTGCAGAATTGCACCGGGAACACCTGCACGACTCCTATTCCAGCACAACCACGAATCTAGCCACTGAAAGTGGCACCTAACGGAGCATGAAAACTACTAATGAAGAAAAACATGAAATCACACCAAAATGGGCCTAGAAGTGCACCTAGCATGGAATATCAAATATAAACTATAACAAGGCTAAAGTGCGGTGAAAAGACTGAATAAAGGCCTAGATGAGTCCATAAAAGTGTATATGATCAGGACTCATCACTAGCTTAGAGGAATTTAATTATGAAAAATGTCAAATCTTTGGGCAAAATTATGAAACTTGGTTATCTGTCATTTTATGTTGATGAATGCCCATGATAATTATTTGGAAGCCTGTAGATTTGTATTTCATGTACATCATGTAGAAATTGGTATTTACAACACTTGGATGATAAATCATTTTAAAATGTCAAATCATTGGGCAAAATTATGAAACTTGGTTATCTGTCATTTTATGTTGATACATGCCCATAATAATTATTTGGAAGCCTGTGGAATTGTATTTCATGTACATCATGTAGAAATTGGTATTTACTACACTTGGATGTTAAATCATTTTGATTAGTCAAAACATATAGTAATGATATAAATATTTGGCAGAGGACTCTAGACACCCATTTGAACTCTTGGTAATTTTTATAGAATTTTCAGATGTGAAATATTATTTTTCCTAATTATAGTGACATTTAGGCAATTATACAACTATGAGAATTTAGTAGGCCACATGACATCCTAGGGTCATGAAACTCAGTAAACCACCTTTTTATGGAATATTACATTACTCGATAATTTTAAGGTAGCATGCAGAAGCATTTTGAGGATAGATCATGTGTAATTTGACTTAAGGCCTTAACTTCTTTAATTAATAATAAATACCAAATCAATCATGTGTAATTTGAGGATAGTGCTAGGGTTGGTGTATGAGGTGTGGAGGTACGTCCAACCCAATTGGGTGGGACCGGTGTTGAGCTAAGTCACTTTAATTATATGAAATAATGAGGGGTGAACTAAATGTTAATCACCAACTAAAGTAATTGTCTTGAGAAAGAGGATGGTGGGGTTGAGCCCATTGAATCCTTAGTACCGTTGGGGGCTCCTTTACGGGGTATACTGCGGGAAGTCCAAGATTCACCCAAAACATAATACTAACTTAATTGTAGGCAAGAGTAGCTTAATTTTGACCGTGCTAGCGTACGCACCGAAGAGGGGGAATAGCCTAAAGATCTGAGAGTAAGGATGGTGTCGAGATAGAACTCAACACAACCTGACTCTGATACCAAATTTGATGCAGGACACCAGATTTGCGGTGGTCGCGAACGATTCCGAACAAGAACTCTCACCGCTCCGCTCTACCCAAATACAAAATAAACGCAGCCCTCAAATATGGTTATTATCAAGTTAACGCAGCGTACGGGTAGCAACCGCTAGAGTATGAATATTGGCTATAGGCCTATATCCACACAAGCTAAATGGAATAATATTGATTCCGGACGAGCGCGAAGTTGTACCAAAGAAAAATCCACCAAAATAAAACGATTCGGAAAGGGTGGATATTTCCCCAACAAGAACAAAGCAAGGATCGCCAATCCTTTTCGTACGTTTTCCGAAATATCAAAGATAGGGCAAAATCCACAAGAAAATAACCACGATAATTCGAAGATTCCAAAGTCACGCCAAAACTCAACCACCACAAGAAAATCTAAGAAAAGAAAACTCTTTAGTAGAAGGTTTCGTTACCCACTCGGAGTTTGTAGATCCAAGATATTGGATCCACAACAATCGATCGTTCCATCCACTAGCCCACCGGAGATGAGCCGATGAAGATGTACACGTCCGTCTTCACCGATCCGCACCCGAGAGAGTTTCCTGTTGCCTGTTGTTGCACCTTGGACTCTCCTCTTAGTGTTGGTCGTAGCCTTGAGAGAGAAGGGCTGGATGTCGAGAGACGAGTATGGGGAGTGCGGATTTGAGAGAGAGAGGAGGATGAGGAAGAGTAGGAGGAAGGAGACGAGAGGGAAGGGTGGACGAAGAGAGGTGGCCGGCGGCCTTGAAGGGGAGGAAGGGTCTCGGCTGAACCCTAGAGAGGAAGGAAAAGAGGGGGGGGGGGGGGGGGGGGGGGGGGGGGGCGACAATTTAGAGGGAGAGAGGATTTAGGTTTTCAATTTCATCAAAATTAGATTTTACATCAAGTCTTGGCCTTATATATGGCCTTACACACAATAATGGCTATATGCAGTCCAACATAAATTAAAACAGCAATGGCCGGCTAAACGCAGGCCAATATAAATAAAGGCAACAAAGATTGGCTAAACGCATGCCAAATTAAATGTCCAACATAACAAAATGAAAAATAGTAATTTAAATACGAGTCTTCATGTGCCGCGGGCGAATGTTGTAACGTGGCCCGTCAAGATCACCGTGGCGCCGCAAGTCCTTGGATGGTGGTGGTTGATCATCAATAGCGTCTTCATCATGATGTGGGTCGTCGTCCCCATCAACCCTCCCCCGCTCGAAAGTACTCATCACCGATGAGGGAGCGTGCAGGTACCGATGTAGGAGGGCTTCGTCCAGAAGGGTCACCTCCGAGGCAGAAAGCCAAGTATAATCAGAGGCGGGGCGGTCACGCCATCGGATCAAGAATCGACGTGAATCACCATGCGGAGAGGGAAGCACCTCATCCTGTATAATCCTGTCAGGCACAAAAACAGTCTTGGGGAAACTTGGAAAGGCGTTAGTCGAAGAAGAAGAAAATGTAGCAAATTCATTAGGCGACATACCCCCAGTAGTAGCTGATGGAGAGAACGATCCAGATAAAACTTCACCCCCAAACCCATTAGAATTTGTAGTGGACATGAACGGGGAGACAGATAATTCAGGTGGTGGTGAGCTATATGGCGTTAAATCAGAAACGTTGAAAATAGAGGATATACCCCAATCAGTAGGTAGTTCCAAGAGATAAGCATTCTCTCCTAATTTCTTCAAAATACGAAAAGGACCGGCTCTCCAATTTGCCAATTTCTTTATGGTTCCCGTAGGAAACCGTTCAGGGGAGAGACGCACCATAACAGAATCGTCAATATTAAAATGAAGTTCCCTTCTATGTACGTTTGCGTTAGCTTGATAAGTGGCATATTGTTTGGTTAACGTTTGATTTATGTGTTTATGTAGGGCGTGAACATGCGAGGCGAAATCTTGAGCAAATTGACTAGAGTTATAAGATGGCGGCAATGGGACTAGGTCAAGTGGCACGGGTGCCTTGTAGCCGTGGACGATTTCATTAGGTGAGAGTCTGGTGGACCTATTTTTGGAGTTATTGTAGGCCAATTGTGCGTGTGGGAGGATGAGATCCCAAGTGCCCTTGTGATCCCCCACAATTCAACGAAGTAAACTACCCAAACTCCTATTAACAACCTCCGTTTGGCCATCCGTTTGTGGATGGTAGGCCAAGAAAAATAAGAGCTTGGTGCCCATGATCTTCCATAAAGTTTTCCAAAAATAACTCGTGAATTTCACGTCTCTATCAGTGACAATAGTTTTAGGGACGCCTCTATGCCCTACGACCTCTTTGAAAAATAGTTTAGCGACGTGAGACGCATCTTCGGTTTTGTTACAAGCAATGAAGTAGGCCATTTTTGAAAACCGGTCAACGACCACCATAACGGAGTCGTGGCGTCTAAACGTGACGGGAAGGCCTAGGACAAAGTACATGCTAACATCTTCCCACAGAACGAAAGGAATCGGGAGGGGGGTATAAAGACCCGCATTCGTCTTATTCCCTTTTCCTAATTGACACGCTCTACAACTTCCAACCACCTTGTGTACTGTAGACTTGAGACCGGGCCAATAAAATTTTTCCTCCACTAAAGTAATGGTCTTATCACGCCCAAAGTGGCCGCCGAGACCGCCACTATGCAATTCCCATACTATAAAGTGGCGAAGGGAAGAACGAGGGATGCATAGTTTAGCGTGCTTAAATAAATATCCATCACGGAGATAGTACGCCGAAATGGTCGTGGGTGACTCGTCCTGGGTAGACAAATATATTTCTTTAAAATCCGGACAATGAACATACTCGTCCTTAATACGTTCAAAACCTACGACCTTAACCTCTAGTGTGGTCAATAAAAGGGAGAGGCGGCTAAGAGCATCCGCTACCAGGTTAAGATTGCCCTTCAGATGTTTAATGTTAAAGGAGTACTCCCGCAGGAAGGAGACCCATTTCGCGTGGCGGGGGCTGATTTTACCTTGCGAGTTGAAGAACCGTAACGCCTTGTGATCGGAAAGTATAACAAACTCCTTAGGAAGGAGGTAGTGCCGCAAGTGTTGGAGACACCGAATAATGGCATAAAATTCACGATCGTAGTTGGAGTAGTTGAGCTTAGGTCCCGCAAGCTTCTCACTAAAGTAGCCAACCGGATGCCCCTCTTGACTTAAGACGCCTCCAATACTAATCCCGGATGCGTCACAAGACAACTCAAAGACCTTAGTAAAATCCGGTAATCGTAAGAGGGGTGCTTCCGACAGCCGGGCCTTAATCGCGTGGAACGCTTTGGTGGCGGATTTGGACCACACAAAGTCACCTTTCTTCATGCACTCCGTGATGGGAGCCATGATGCTACTAAAATCGCGTATGAACCGGCGGTAGAAGGTGGCTAAACCGTGGAAACTTCTAACTTCTCTAATATTGGTGGGTTCCGGCCAATCCACTATGGCGTGGACCTTCTTAGGATCTACGTGGATGCCCTCCGAACTAACAATGTATCCTAGGAACTCCACCGACGATACGTAGAACGTGCACTTCTTAATATTGACAAACAGTTTCTCCATTCGGAGCGTCTCCAAAATAATCTTCAAGTGCCTCTCATGATCTGAAGTCGTGGTGCTAAAAATTAGTATATCATCAAAGTAGACAACGATGAACTTCCCCATATACGATTGGAATACGTGAGTCATCATCCGAGAAAATGTACTTGGGGCATTGGAGAGCCCTAACGGCATTACTAGCCACTCATAAAGTCCTTCTTTCGACTTAAACGCTGTCTTCCACTCATCCCCTTCTCTAATCTGTATTTGGTGGTAGCCACTCCTAAGATCCAATTTCGAAAAGATTGTGGCCCCGGCTAACATGTCCAACAGGTCGTCCAAACGCGGGATGGGGAAACGGTATTTAATAGTGATTTTATTAATGGCCCTACTGTCCACACACATTCTCCATGACCCGTCTTTCTTGGGTGCTAGCAAGGCGGGTACGGTGCATGGGCTTTTGCTATGACGAATAAATCCTTTTTGCAATAATTCAGCGATTTGGGTTTGCAGCTCCGCGTGGGCGGACGGATTCAGGCGATAGTGCGGTAGGTTAGGTAGGGAGGAACCCGATATGAGATCGATGGCATGTTGAATATCCCGCAACGGGGGTAATGTTGCGGGCAACTCTTCCGGATACACATCCTTATATTCTTCTAAAAGATCACGCAATGCCGGTGGTAGGCTCTCGAACGATGGTTCGTCGCCCTTGACTTGTAGACAAACTAACTCATAAAGGATACCCTCTACGAAGGAGTGACGCTCGAGCTCTTTCCTACCAATTAAAGTTAACGTTTTCTTCTCCGCGGGCACAATTGTGTCCGAAGAGGCGGTCGAGGGATCCTTAGGGGGAGTGGGCGACAAGGTAACGGTCTTGCCGTTAAACTTGAACTCATAGGTGTTCGCACGGCCAAAGTGAGTCACATCATAATCAAAGAGCCATGGACGCCCCAATAATACGTGACAAACGTCCTTAGGGATAACGTCGCACCAAACCTTATCTACGTATCCCTTAATAGTTAGCGGCACTAGACATCGCTTAGACACCCCAATTGAAGTTTTGTTGACCCAAGCAATCTTATATGGTTGGGGGTGTGGTTCCGTGCTTAATTTCATTCGAGTGACCACATTTTCAGAAATTACGTTCATACAACTCCCGCTGTCAATAATCAGTTTACACCATTTATCACCACTTTTAAAATTCAGAGAAAATATGCTCGTCCTATTATACTCGTCCAATACTCGCGGGGTAGCTAAGATGCAACGCATCACCATCATGTAAGATTCATTTTCTAGATCACTAGGCTCACCTTCGGACTCATCCGCGGCCTCATAAATAATTTCAGCGGGTTCGGAGGGAGAGCCCATAAGTGCTAAGGGCTTCGTTTTGGTGGGGCACTCACCAGCGTAGTGCCCTTGGATCCCGCAAGTGAAACACGTGGCGTTAGTCTTACTAATCCTCCCTATCGGGACTCTCTCACCGGTGGGACTCCGGACGTTCCTAGCGGTAATGACTACCGAGTTCGAATCAGTCGACCGAAACTTTCCTTTGTCCCGCATGGAGGACGAAGGTGGGGGCCCCACGAGGGACTTGGCTTTCTGGAATACCCGTCCCTTGGTCTTGTGGGCATTGTGCTTTTCAATGTCCAAGGCGACATTGAATGTCGTGTTAAGGTCCGTATGACCATAACGCAGGAGTTTGCCTTGGATCTCCGGGTTGAGTCCCTTGCGAAAACGGGATAGCGTAACCTCGGGCATTTCGCGGACGTCACACCGTACCATCAAGTCCTTAAGGAGTCCCATGTACTCCGCTACCGATTTGCTCCCCTTACGATGGGTGGCTAACTCGTCGAACATTTGAGTTCGGTGATACGCCGGGACATATTGGTCATTCAGGAGTGCTTTCATGGCAGCCCACCCAATTGGGGGTGCTCCATTTACGGTACCGAGACGCCTCTCTTCGTTCAGCCAAAAAGTTTTGGCCCTACCCAGAAGCTTCATCCTAGCAACCCGAACCTTCTCAACGTCGATCAGGTTGTGCCACTCAAAATAGCACTCGATCTCCATGATCCAGTCTAGAAATACTTGGGGCTCACCCATACCATCGTATGATGGAGCATCTATCTTAACGGCCCTAGTGACGTCAAACTCATATGGAGCTCGAGGCGCTTGCTCGTCGTCTTGATCACGGGGAGGGTTTCACCTTTCATTTCGCTGGTTGGCAGCGGGATTACGAGGCGCCGCCTGATTCATGGCCAGCCCTTGTATTAATTGTGTGAGGGCATCGAACCTCTCGTTAAACTCTTCCCGAAGCTCCGCGATCATCGCCGGAGCGTGCTCAACCTCGTGGTCGTCTGCCATGTGTGACGTGGATGGGGAATACTCCGTACCACGCCTAGTGCGCATGCACGGGGGAACAATCGATTTTCCTTAGTAAAATAGCTTTACGCGCTTAACTACTAGGCGGAAGAAAGTACCCTTTCAGACTTTTGTGCTTAAAAATAAGGAGAATTTTTTTTTAAAAAAAAATATTATTTTTTTCTCTTATCTCTTTTTTTTTAACTTTCTGCAGATTTAATTCTTGCGACAACCAGGGAACGGTGCTGACACGGACAGAATTATAACGACTCCTATTTTCAGGCTAACCGAACGTGGAGAAATCGAAAAATTTCCAGTATTAATGTTGCTGGAAATAAGTGCAGGAAGCTACAGAAAAATTTTCAGATTTTTTTTGACGAGTTTTAAAATTCTGAAGTTTTTACTATACGCAGACCAATCCGAAAATTTTCAGATTTTGACCGTGCTAGCGTACGCACCGAAGAGGGGGAATAGCCTAAAGATCTGAGAGTAAGGATGGTGTCGAGATAGAACTCAACACAACCTGACTCTGATACCAAATTTGATGCAGGACACCAGATTTGCGGTGGTCGCGAACGATTCCGAACAAGAACTCTCATCGCTCCGCTCTACCCAAATACAAAATAAACGCAACCCTCAAATATGGTTATTATCAAGTTAACGCAGCGTACGGGTAGCAACCGCTAGAGTATGAATATATGCTATAGGCCTATATCCACACAAGCTAAATGGAATAATATTGATTCCGGACGAGCGCGAAGTTGTACCAAAGAAAAATCCACCAAAATAAAACGATTCGAAAAGGGTGGATATTTCCCCAACAAGAACAAAGCAAGGATCGCCAATCCTTTTCGTACGTTTTCCGAAATATCAAAGATAGGGCAAAATCCACAAGAAAATAACCACGATAATTCGAAGATTCCAAAGTCACGCCAAAACTCAACCACCTCAAGAAAATCTAAGAAAAGAAAACTCTTTAGTAGAAGGTTTCGTTACCCACTCGGAGTTTGTAGATCCGAGATATTAGATCCACAACAATCGATCGTTCCATCCACTAGCCCACCGGAGATGAGCCGATGAAGATGTACACGTCCGTCTTCAACGATCCGCACCCGAGAGAGTTTCCCGTTGCCTGTTGTTGCACCTTGGACTCTCCTCTTAGTGTTGGCCGTATCCTTGAGAGAGAAGGGCTGGATGTCGAGAGACGAGTATGGGGAGTGCGGATTTGAGAGAGAGAGGAGGATGAGGAGGAGTAGGAGGAAGGAGACGAGAGGGAAGGGTGGAGGAAGAGAGGTGGCCGACGGCCTTGAAGGGGAGGAAGGGTCTCGGCCGAACCCTAGAGAGGAAGGAAGAGAGGGGGGCGGCAATTTAGAGGGAGAGAGGATTTAGGTTTTCAATTTCATCAAAATTAGATTTTACATCATGTCTTGGCCTTATATATGGCCTTACACACAATAATGGCTATATGCAGCCCAACATAAATTAAAACAGCAATGGCCGGCTAAACGCAGGCCAATATAAATAAATGCAGCAAAGATTGGCTAAACGCAGGCCAAATTAAATGTCCAACATAACAAAATGAAAAATAGTAATTTAAATACGAGTCTTCATATGCCGCGGGCGAAGGTTGTAACATGGCCCGTCAAGATCGCCGTGGCGCCGCAAGTCCTTGGACGGTGGTGGTTGATCATCAATAGCGTCTTCATCATGATGTGGGTCGTCGTCCCCATCAGTTACCTGGACATCTTAACTTATATGTCGTATGGGCGTTCATATAAGTTAAGGTACGAATCTGTGATGGTAGATTAGTTTTACTTACTGCACCGCATATTTTTTATTACTGTTTACTTCATGCTCTACTTTACTGTCATTTATTTGCACTATACTGCTAGCTAGTTTTACCGCTTTACCTTTACTTGCTAGAATAGTGCCATGTCACCTCTTTCCTTGTTTACCATTTGTTGTCCTCCGCTTCTTCCTCCCGCTCGGTACCTAGGAGTCGTGGAAGGAGGCGAGGACAAAACGACTTAGTCTTTATGACTAACGGTCGGATGTGGCCGTAACAGGAGTCCGAGGAGACGGAGTTGTCCAACGTGCAGCTGGACGAGATGGCAGGACCTGAGCAGCGGATGCAGCGCACTACCACGACGCCACATGTTGATGACCAGACAGTTAGCTTTCAGCTTTGAGAGTTTGTAGTTTCCGCATGTTGTAGAGAGAGAGAGTACTCATTTTGGATATGTATCGGGCTTAAGCCCCTTTTGCTTGTACTGTCTCTTTTTGGACATTTCTGTTTCATTATATATCTATATGATGTTGTGACATGTGGACATGCCTTTACCTCTGTACTTACTTTTGGCATATATTTACTTATGATCGTATAACCGGCAGAGTCGGTGCTGAGCGGGGTTAGCCCACCCGAGTGTTGGTGACACCGCAAGGCAGCAATTCTGGGCGAAGATCCACCTCAACCGTGCGATGAGGGAGAGGATCGAGTTTTCATGTACCCGAACGGGTTTTGAGAAAAGAGATCTTACAAATGGTATCACTGAACGAACGATCATAAGAGAACAGTCCACAACATACTGGGTCACCCCGTTCGAGCTTAGTTTGCGGACAAACTAGGCAGCGGAAGCTATGTTGTGCCCATGTATGGAATCACATAAAACAGTCCAATAATCAATAAGTAAGGCCAAAAATTTTAAATGAATCCCTATCTTTTGTAGGCCCCAGTGAGCAGGGAGCCTCAGGTCAGTATCCCTCCCCCTCCGACTACCACTACTTTTCAGCAGTCAGAGTTGGGACAGACGTTAGCAGCCATTTTAGAGACCTTCAGGGCCCAGTCCATCCCGACACCACTGCCAAACCCGGGAGCGAACTGGTTGAGCACCTTTAGAGGTCTTTCCCCACCGTCCGAGGGACAGAGGATGCAGTGAAGACTGAGGAGTGGTTGCACACCATTCAGGAGATGCTGGCCGGCATCGGTTGCCCGGTTGGCAAGGCAGTATTTTTGGCAGTGTCAGCTCTTGATGCATATGCCAAGAGGTGGTGGAAGTCGCTGCTGGAGACCACTTACAGAGATAGGGAGTACTCAGATATTTCTTGGGACGAGTTTAGTGCCACCTTCCTGGAGCACTTCATATCCAGCACGGACAGAGATGAGCTGGAAGAGAGGTTTCTGCACCTCACTCATGGGATACGCTTAGTGATTGAGTACCAGAGGGAATTCTCCCATTTAGCCAGATTTGCGAGGTCTCATGCCGCAGATGATCGCACTCTTGCAAAGAGATTCTACAAGGGGCTCCGAGACCCGTTGAGGCAGGCACTCTTGTTTGTTAATGAGGGCAGCCTAACTCAGATTATCGAGACGACAAAGAAGCTGGAGGCAGATCAGATCAGAGTGCAGGACGGAAGGAAGAGGCCAGCTGAGGCCATGTACCAGGGGGAGAGCAGCAGAGGCTCGCAGCGGGGCAGACTTATGAGGCACCGGAGGGGTGAGGGACGTCCTCATCCTCAGATTGCACCAGTACAGCAACCCTAGCCCATACTAGCCCCACAGCCCCTACGTACCTGGGGGCCCCAGAGATTTGACGACCGGGGACGCGCTCCAGCGGTGTGCTTTGAGTGCAACTAGCCATCTCACATCAGGGCCCATTGCCCTCGTCGATTCCCTCCACCTCCTCCTCCACGACCAGCAGCACCTCCGGTAGCCCCTCCAGCACAGCGGGGCCGAGGCCGAGGACGGGGTAGAGGCAGGGGGTATCACGACAGAGGTAGGCAGCATGAGCAGGTTTACGCCTTGGATCTTGCACAGCCGAGGAACCCGGAGGAGGTTATAGCAGGTAATTTAATGCTTTCAGTACTTTAATTTATTACTGCTTAAATTTACCTGCATTTTCAACCTTCTAGATTAGAAATTAAACAAACAACTCAATTTCCCCAAGCATTATAGTGGTGTGTGGCAAGCCTGCCCACACCCTATTCGATACTGGTGCCTCGCATAACTCTGTTTCCGAAGACTTTGTTAAGAGCTTGGACCAAATCCATTATTACATGGGACCCACCAGGAGGGTGCGCCTCCCCAATGGATCAGAGATCGAGGTGACGGCCAAGTGCACCTTGAAAGTGACCATTGATGACCTAACGCTCCATGCTCCAGCTTCGGTGCTGAAGCTCGCCAACTTCGACCTTATCTTGGGCATGACGTGGCTCGCTTGGAACCACGCCCAGATAGACTGCCAAGCAAAGAGAGTGGTGTTGCGGTACGATACCACCTTCGCGACGTTTGAAGGTATTGGACCGATCTCCCGCTCTTCTTTATCATCTGTTCAGGTAGTCAAGGCCCACGAGCAGGGCGACGAGGTATATCTTGTATGCTTTGAGATGGCGGAGGTGGAGGCCTCCTTATCAGACATTCCCATAGTACGGGACTTCTCCGACGTATTCCCGGAGAAGTTGCCCTGACTACCACCGCATCGAGAGGTAGATTTTCAGATTCAACTGGTGCCAGGAGCGAGGCCCATGTCTCGGGCACCGTACCGCATGGCACCCAAGGAACTGGCAGAGTTTAGGGTGCAGTTGATGGAGCTGGTAGATGCGGGTTTCGTCAGGCCGAGCTCTTCACCTTGGGGAGCGCCGGTATTATTTATGAAAAAGAAGGATGGAGCGCTCAGATTATGTATAGATTACCAGTAGCTCAATAGGTTGACGGTACGGAACACCTATCCGTTACCGAGGATTGACGAGCTCTTTGATCAGTTGCAGGGAGCTCACTGGTTCTCCAAGCTCGACTTGAGATCAGGATACTATCAGCTGCGGATTCGAGAGGAGGACATACCGAAGACAACTTTCAGTTCCAGGTATGGATTGCATGAGTTCACAGTGATGCCCTTTGGGCTCACTAATGCCCCCTCAGCATTCATGAGCATGATGAACAGGGTGTTCGAGGCCTTTCTCGACATCTTCGTTATCGTGTTCATCGATGACATCCTAGTATATTCCAGGACGGAGGAGGAGCATGCTGGGCATCTGGCCCTAATATTGAGGAAGCTGAGAGAGCACCAGATGTATGCGAAGTTCTCCAAGTGTCAGTTTTGGCTACGGGAGGTGGCTTTTCTGGGACACATCATCAGTGGAGAAGGACTGGCAGTGGATCCGGCCAAGGTGCGGGCTGTTCAGGAGTGGCCTCGACTGCAATCAGCTTCAGATGTGCGGAGCTTTCTAGGATTGGCAGGCTATTACCGGAAGTTTGTGAAAGGGTTCTCCAAGATTGCCCTTCCGCTCACTTCTTTGACCAAGAAGGATGCCCCATTCGTCTGGTCTCCGCAGTGTGAGGCGGCCTACTTGGAGCTGAAGGGCCGACTCACCTCTTCCCCCATCCTTGCCCTTCCATCTGGGAAGGAAGGATTTCAGGTTTACACAGACGCATCTTTTCAGGGGTTGGGAGCAGTGTTGATGCAGCATGGTCACGTGGTCGCGTACGCTTCCCGTCAGTTGAAGGTACATGAGAGGAACTACACAGTGCATGACCTCGAGCTCGGAGTGGTCATCTTCGCCTTGAAGACCTGGAGGCACTACCTATATGGGGTTCATTGGGAGATCTTCTCAGACCACAAGAACCTCAAGTATATTGATACGCAGAAGGACTTGAACCTACGTCAGCGGAGGTGGTTAGAGTTCTTGTGCGACTACAGTTACACATTGCATTACCATTCAGGCAAGGCCAACACCGTAGTGGATGCTTTGAGCAGGAGAGGAGGTACACCAGGAGCAGAGAGCCGTGTGATGGCTATGGAGATGACTCAGGCATTGGAGGACATGCACATTACAGTTGTATCCAGGGCCGACCCCGAGACGTATATGGAGTATCTAGCATCCTTGAATATTGTCTGCGATATTCGGGACCGCATTCGGGAGGCACAGTTACAGGACCCTACCTTGGAGCCAGTATTCTGATCGTTGGTGGACGGCGTGGCAGGAGACTATTCTTTGAGGGAGGATCTTATTCACCATCGAGACCGAGTCTACATCCCAGCTGGAGGAGGTATTAGAGAGGAGGTGCTTAGGGAGGCTCATTGCTCCCAGTATTCAGTGCATCCAGGGATCATGAAGATGGCAGCAGACCTTCAGAAGGTTGTGTTTTGGCCGGCGATGAAGAGGGATATTATCCAGTATGTGACGCACTGCGAGGGCTGCCAATGCTTGAAGGCGGAGTGCAGGAGCCCGGGAGGAATGTTACAACCATTACTAGTACCTGAGTGAAAGTTTGAGGATATATCGATGGACTTCGTGCATGGTCTACCTCGCTCCCGCTCTGGGAATGACTCGATATGGGTGATAGTGGACAGGCTGACGAAGGTAGCTCGGTTCATTCCAGTACGGAAGGAGGGGCCGGTCGGTGACCTTGTAAGGGTGTTTATGGAGCAGGTGGTCAGATATCACGGGGTGCCCAAGACGATAGTTTCAGATAGAGACGAACGCTTCACTTCGAGGGAGTGGAAGGCGGTTCAGGCTTACTTGGGATCCCAGTTGACATTCAGCATAGTGTTTCATCCACAGACTGACGGTCAGACTGAGCGCACCAACCGGACTATGGAGGACCTTCTACGTTTGTGCATTTTAGATACCGGCAAGCCCTGGGAGAGACTGTTGCCCTTGATAGAGTTTTCCTATAACAACAGTCACCAGGCTAGCATTGGGATGACACCTTATGCCGCATTGTATGGGAGGAAGTGCCGCACACCACTTTCCTGGATCCAGAACGAGGACCCGAGGTTGTTAGGTTCAGATTATATTGAGGAGACTAATGCGCAGGTGAGGCTGATCAGGGAGCGGATGCTGGAGGCCCAGAGTAGACAATCGAAGTACTATGATTCGAGGCATCGTATGGTGGAGTTCCAGGTGGGAGAGCGAGTGTTCTTGAAGATTCGGCCTATGCACGGGGTTTCACGAGTGCGGGGGCACAAGAAGCTCAGTCCTCGGTACGTGGGGCCTTATTTGATCCTGGAGCGGATCGGTCCTTTGGCGTACAGGCTGGAGCTACCGCCAGAGTTGGAGAACCTGCATGACGTCTTCCACGTCTCTTCGCTTCGGAGAGCCTTGCTTCGTCCTGAGTAGCATGTTTCATCTACATCAGGCCCAGTGGCGCCCGATCGGTCAGTCCTACTAGAGCCCATCCGGATCGACGATACGAAGGTCCGAGTCCTGCGGCGGAAGAGTGTACCGTTGGTGAAGGTGTTGTGGTCCAACCACGGACAAGAGGAGCACACATGGGAGCCCATAGACCTCATGCAACAACGCTACCCGGAACTCTTCACTTCAGGTACAACCTAAACCTCCTTGCAAATTTCTTTTTACCTTATATTGTGTAGAACCCGTACACCTGATCATAAATTTCGGGGACGATTTTTGTTTTGTTTATTAGGATTTGTAACATCCCCAATCCTACTAGACCCTTTGGAAATGTTAGGGCATAGTGGTGAGATGAGTGGCCACAAGGGCCTTAGGCTAGGGTAGAAATGGCTAAGTGCACACCAAAGCTCAAAAAACCAACCTAGCCCTAAGCCCCTCAACTAGGTCAATTGACCCTCAATTGTCCAAATTGACCAAACATATGTTGCCAGGAGGGGCAGGGGTGCAGGAGGCTGGCAGCAAGGAGCAATCCGACGGAGCTTGATTTCAAAACCAGCTATAGAGGCCTCCCCACCTCATTCCAGCCACACCATCAGCTTCAGAAGGGAGAGAGCAGTCGGGAACGACACCTGGAGCAAGGCCATAGCCAGAGAATCGAAGTCGGGAGCAGGCTCGCCGAAGCAAAGCTTAACCATGGTGAACCACCGCCGGAGCCGCCGCCACGCCCCAATCACGGTTCGTTTCTCCTCCTCTCCCCCATGCTAGCTTCCTATGACAAAACGAAGAAGGATCAGGCTCAATTGAGCCCGAATCCATTCCTTAAATCCATGTTTTTCCGCTCGAAATGGGAAGCTTGGGATCGCCGGGAATCGCCGCCTCCGACCGCCAGTCACCGGTAAATGGTAGCCCCGACCACCACAAAGGTGTCGGTGGTGTTGGTCGGCGGTGGTGGTGGCTGGATCGCCGGCAATCCCGGTCGTAATCTCGCCCAGCACGGCTCGATCTCAGTCGTTGGATGGAGGAGGAAGACGATCCCCGGGCCGCAGGATCTGCTTTAAGATTCGTGCGCGCCGAATTTCTTTATATAATTAATCCATTCTCTTGGAATTTCTTCCCTTTATTATCCAGCCACTTCTAAAATTAATTAGGGGCCCTTAATGACTGAATTAGCAAAAGTGCCCAACATGAAAGTTGTAGGCCTTGACCTTAGCTTTCATTAGGACTTGAGTTCAGGTCATTTGGTGACCCACAGCTCCCTGGGGAGCTGTTTTACTAGGACTGGTCCTACACTAGGACAACCCACTAAAATAATTATCTAGCCTAGATCTCTCAAGCTTTGAAGCTGAGATTTTAACCATGGGTAGGTATACCCTAGGGGCACCCTCTGTCCAAAGATCAACACTTGATGGGCACTTTTACCTATAGTTTTTGTGGTAATTAAGATATTTAAATAATGTTGATTTTTGGAGCATATGAAGTCCAAATGACTCCAAATTTTGGTGGCATGCTCTTTAGTACATGAGCAGTGCCTGCCTAAATTTTCACTCCATTTGGAGTTGATTTGATTTGGAAAATGGGAAACCCTAATGAGGGCCCTTAAGGGTCAAGTTAGGGTTTAGGCTATTTTGAGGAGTTGAGTGGGTTGGCCTCCTTCCATCATGATGATTATGTAGGTAATGATATATAAATGCATGTGACACCCCCTAATGGAGCATTTGGAGCCATTAGGGTGGTGTGTCCTAAAACCCTAAGGGTAAACCCTTAGGGTTGCAATTTAGGGTTTGTGAAGGACATAGGACCAAATGTGCTTGCCTTGGCTCAGAACTTGGTAGACATATTTTAGGAGCATACAATGGCTTAGATAATTTAATGGGAATTTTTAGAGTCATATATGTATTTTTCTCTTATTAAATGAAATTGCCACTATTTCCTTAAATAAATAAAATGCATGGTCAGATGACCTTTTATGGCTTTGAAATTTTAACAGTGGCTGAATTGGGATGAAAATAGGCTATGGTAATTTTATTATGATTTATTAAAGTGTTATCCCATGTGGAGGAATTTTTAAGTGCTTACTAGCTTAGAGGAATTTAATTATGAAAAATGTCAAATCCTTGGGCAAAACTATGAAACTTGGTTATCTGTCATTTTATGTTGATGAATGCTCATGATAATTATTTGGAAGCATGTAGATTTGTATTTCATGTATATCATGTAGAAATTGGTATTTACAACACTTGGATGATAAATCATTTTAAAATGTCAAATCATTGGGCAAAATTATGAAACTTGGTTATCTGTCATTTTATGTTTATACATGCCCATGATAATTATTTGGAAGCCTGTGGAATTGTATTTCATGTACATCATGTAGAAATTGGTATTTACTATACTTGGATGTTAAATCATTTTGATTAGTCAAAACATATATTAATGATATAAATATTTAGCAGAGGACTCTAGACACCAATTTGAACTCTTGGTAATTTTTATAGAATTTTCAGATGTGAAATATTATTTTTCCTAATTATAGTGGCATTTTGGCAATTATACAACTATGGGGATTTAGTAGGTCACATGACATCCTAGACTCATGAAACTCAGTAAACCACATTGTTATGGAATATTACATTACTGATAATTTTAAGGTAGCATGTAGAAGCATTTTGAGGATAGATCATGTGTAATTTGACTTAAAGCCTTAACTTCTTTAATTAATAATATCAATATGGAAAATTATGGAAATTGGAACACACCTTATTAAGGTCAGTGGGAGTCTAGTATAATTATGCCACATCCTGGTGATGAGTTTTTAGAAGGATCCCCTTATGGGGTTTGAGGTTAGTTCAACTTGGTGGTCTGCGTTTAGTAAAAACCAGAATTTTGATTTTAAGACAATTCAGACCCATAAGTAGTGTTTAGAGGTCATGTCCATCCAATATTTGAGTATAATTCACAATGATTCAAGGAGGGTCAAACCTAGGATTAACATTGAGATAGTGCTAGTGTTGGTGTATGAGGTGTGGAGGTACGTCCAACCCAATTGGGTGGGACGGGTGTTGAGCTAAGTCACTTTAATTATATGAAATAATGAGGGGTGAACTAAATGTTAATCACCAACTAAAGTAATTGTCTTGAGAAAGAGGATGGTGGGGTTGAGCCCATTGAATCCTTAGTACCGTTGGGGGCTCCTTTACGGGGTATACCGCAGGAAGTCCAAGATTCACCCAAAACATAATACTAACTTAATTGTAGGCAAGAGTAGCCTAATTAGGTCAACAAGCTAGTATGGGTCTCCTTCGGGAAGGAGATGTGTTGTAGCAACTTGTGTGATAGTCCCTGAGCCGGAGGCTTGGGTGGACTTGGTGTCACCTGTTACTTATGCAATTAGTGGCGAGTCTTCGGTACTAGACTAGTCATGTCACCGACGATAGTATGTTGACTCAGGTGAGGGTGAGGTTTAGAGGGCCGGTAAGTTTGAGTACCGCGGTCTGGAGGACAATCCCTAATAACTCACCCGACCTTAAAGTCTGGTGGATTCCAGCAAGAGTACGCAGGGGCTCTGCTGTTGTGTTCTTAGCGTTGAGGCGTACGTGAGGTCTAGGCTTGGTAGTGAGCATACCCGCCTAGGATGTGGAGTGCCCGATCCACTGCCACCGTGAGCCACGACGGTCGGTACCCGAAAGGTTGGCTTCCTTTCTAACAAAGTGGGAACTATAAAGGTCTGTGCGCATAGAGTCGTGTGGGTGAGTCACATTGCATAAACACATTAAATCATCATAAGCATAGCATAACATAACATACACATTAGCATACCCCCATCATATAAATTAGTATGGGCTATTTTATATGATGGGTTACCTGGACATCTTAACTTATATGTCGTATGGGCGTTCATATAAGTTAAGGTACGATTCTGTGATGGTAGATTAGTTTTACTTACTGCACCGCATATTTTTTATTACTTTTTACTTCATGCTCTACTTTACTGTCATTTATTTGCACTATACTGCTAGCTAATTTTACCGCTTTACCTTTACTTGCTAGAATAGTGCCATGTCACCTCTTTCCTTGTTTACCCCTTGTTGTCCTCCGCTTCTTCCTCCCGCTCGGTACCTAGGAGTCGTGGAGGGAGGCGAGGACAAAACGACTTAGTCTTTATGACTAACGATCGGATGTGACCGTAACAGGAGTCCAAGGAGACAGAGTTGTCCCGCGCGCAGCTGGACGAGATGGCAGGACCTGAGCAGCGGATGCAACGCACTACCACGACGCCACAAGTTGATGACCAGACAGTTAGCTTTCAACTTTGAGAGTTTGTAGTTTCCGCATGTTGTAGAGAGAGAGAGTACTCATTTTGGATATGTATCGGGTTTAAGCCCCTTTTGCTTGTACTGTCTCTTTTTGGACATTTCTGTTTCATTATATATCTATATGATGTTGTGACATGTGGACATGCCTTTACCTCTGTACTTACTTTTGGCATATATTTACTTATGATCGTATAGCCGGCAGAGTCGGTGCTGAGCGGGGTTAGCCCACCCGAGTGTTGGTGACACCGCAAGGCAGCAATTCTGGGCGAAGATCCACCTGAACCGTGCGATGCGTGAGAGGTTCGAGTTTTCATGTACCCGAACGGGTTTTGAGAAAAGAGATCTTACACCCCGTCTAGTGAGAGCCCGAGAGCGGAATCGATCTGGGGCATTCCAGCACCAATACTTATGCCCTTGCCAGCCTCTCCAAAGATCAACCTGAAATCCCCCGTCTAGTGAGAGCCCGAGAGCGAAATCGATCTGGGGCATTCCAGCTCCAATACTTATCCCCTTGCCAGCCTCTCCAGAGATCAACCTGAAACCCCCCGTCTAGTGAGAGCCCGGGAGCGGAATCGATCTGGGGCATTCCAGCACCAATACTTATCACCTCGCCAGCCTCTCCAGAGATCAACCTGAAACCTCCCGTCTAATGAGAGCCCGGGAGCGGAATCGATCTGGGGCATTCCAGCTCCAATACTTATCCCCTTGCCAGCCTCTCCAGAGATCAACCTGAAACCCCCCGTCTGGTGAGAGCCCGGGAGTGGAATCGATCTGGAGCATTCCAGCTCCAATACTTATCCCCTTGCCAGCCTCTCCAGAGATCAACCTGAAACCCCCTGTCTAGTGAGAGCCCGGGAGCGAAATCGATCTGGGGCATTCCACCACCAATACTTATCACCTTTGTTACCCCCACTTAGCAGTTACAACTTATCATATGAAGAAATAAGAGACTCAACTAATGACATAGTAAAAACTTTCAAGGGTAGAATCGTTTCAAATCATCTCCACTCCTGGCTCGGCTGAGAGGTACCCCTTCCACATCCCGGAGGTGATACCCCCCCGACTTGAGTACTTCGCTTACAATGTATGGACCCTCCCAATTGGGGTTAAGCTTACCCACCACGGCTCCTCTTCCGGCCGCGTCGACCTTCTTCAGGACCAGATCTCCTTTTTGGAAGTGCTTTAGTCGGATATGCTTGTTGAAATACCATGCCATTCGTCACTTGACTTCCTCCTGCCTGACGGTGGCCAGGTCCCGGAGTTCCTCCACCAGGTCCAAGGATAGCCTTTGTTCCGCATCATTAGCCTCTAGCCACTCTTCATCCCCCTCGCCTGCAGTGGTCACCCTGGGGGTCCTTACCTCGAACTCTATGGGAAGGACAGCCTCGGACCCGTGAGAAATCTTGAACGGAGTCTCCCTGGTGGCGGTGTTCGGAGTAGTCCTCAAGGCCCAGAGGACAGATGGTAGCTGTTCCACCCAGTTCCCCCGGAGGTTCTCCACCTTTTTCTTCAGTAGGTTGACGATTACCTTGTTCGCCGCCTCCACCTGGCCATTACTTCTTGGATGGTGAACCGATGCGAATCTGAGGTCGATGCCAAGCTGGGTGCAGAAGCTAACAAATTCCTCGCTAGCAAATTGTGGCCCATTGTCTGTCACTGTAGCCAGAGGGAGGTCGTGCCTGCAAATTATTTCTCCCCACACAAAATTCCTTACAACTTGAGATGTTACCTTGGCCAGCGCCTTCACTTCTACCCATTTGGAGAAGTAGTCGATCATGACTAGTAAGAACCTCCTCTGGTCACTAGCTTGAGGGAAAGGGCCAACTAGGTCCAACCCCCATATGGCAAAAGGCCAGGGAGCTGTGATGGTCTGGAGCCTCTGAGCTGGGAGGAGTTGTAGTGGAGCATAGAGCTGGCACTTCGTGCATTTCCTTGCGAACTCCACTGCATCTTTGTTGAGGGTAGTCCAGAAGTAGCCTTGTCTCAACACCCTCCCCTCCAGAGTTCGGCTCCCGGAGTGACTCCCACACTCCCCGGAGTGAATTTCTTCTAGGACCCTCCTCTTCGGAAACACAACGGGCCAGGAGTCCCGAGAGAGTTTTCCTATATAGCCCTCCTGCATGCAAGGCATAATAAGCCGACTTATACCTGAAGTGCCGTCTGTCTATGTCTTCATCAGGGAACTTTTCTGATGATAGGAAGGTGAGGAAAGGATTCATCCACGAGGCCTGCTGGTTTATCTCCATCAGCTCCCCTTCCTCGATGGTGGGTCGGAAGAGTTCCGAAACCATTCCCCCCGCTCGGGGACCGGACTTGGCTAAGAGGTCCGCGGGGGAGCTCTCTTCTCTTGGCACGTGCTTGACGGAGAAAGTGCGGAACTGCCCGATGACCCCTTGACCTTCTCCAAGTACCGAAGGAGGGTCTGGTCCTTTGCCTCGAACTCTCCCCTAACTTGGCACGCTACCACCATGGAGTCCGTCGAGACCTCCACATCTTGCACTCCTAGTTCCCGAGCTAACCGCAGGCCCATTATCACTGCCTCGTACTCTGCTTAGTTGTTGGTAATCGGGAAGTGGATGTTCAAAGCTTGTTCGATCTTTGTCCCTTAGGGGCTCACCAGGATGATTCCCCCTCCATAGGAGTGCTTTCCTGACGCACCGTCCACCAACATCTTCCATGCCACTGGGGGGGGGGGGGTGATTCATGCTCCCCCACTTCGGTTGCGTAGTCAGCCATGAAGTCTGCTACTGCTTGTGCCTTGATCGACGTCCTGGGTACGAACGTAACATTGAACTCACTCAGCTCCACGGACCACTTTGCCAACCTTCCCGAGTGCTCCACCCCCTCTATGACTTTGCGAAGTGGGTGATCCGTCACCAACTGGATAGAATGTGCCTGAAAATAAGGTCGTAGCCTCCGGGCCGCCACTACCAACGCGAAGGCCAACTTTTCTAGAATCGGGTACCGGAGCTCCGCCTTCCTCACCACTCGGCTGACGTAGTAGATGGGGAATTGCCTTCTCCCCTCCTCCCGGACCAATACTGAACCCACTGCTTCCGATCCTACCCCCAGGTATAGGGATAGGTCTTCTCCCGGTCTCGGCCCTTGGAGTAGGGGAGTTTGGGTGAGTTGCTCTTTCAAAGCCTGAAAGGCTCCCTCGCACTCCGGGGTCCATTCGAATTTTTTGTTTCCCCTTAACACCTTGAAAAAGGGTGCATACTTGTCTCCCGCCATGGAGAGGAACCTACTGAGTCCGTCCAGCTTTCCAGTGAGGCTCTGAACCTCCTTCGAATTTCTGGGCGATCCCAACTCCATTATTTCCTTGACGTTGTCCGGGTTTGGCTCCACCACCGCCGGGGTGAGCAAGTGACCTAGGAATTTCTCTCGGCTATCCCCGAAGATACACTTCAAGGGGTTGAGCTTCATCTTGTACTTCCGCAAAGTCTCGAAGGTCTCTTCAAGGTCTCAGAGGTGGGCTCCAAGGTCCCGACTCTTTACCATGAGATCATCGACGTAGACGTCCAGGTTTCTCACCTTTTGATCACGGAAGATCCTATCCATCATTCTTTGGTACGTGGCACCTGCATTCTTGAGCCCGAAGGGCATCATCTTATAACAGTAACATCCATCCCCCGTGATTAAGGAGATATCTTTAATGTCCGGGGGTGCATGCGGATCTGATGATAACCTGAAAAAGCATCTAAAAAAGACATTACAGGGAAACCGACGGCTGAGTCAACCAGCGCGTCGATTCTAGGCAAGGGGTAGCAATCCTTGGGGCACGATTTATTAAGTAAGGAAAAGTCGATACACATTCTCCACTTACCTCCCCCCTTCTTCACCATGACCACTGAAAGTGGAGGTTAGATCTTAAGTTACTCTAGGGGGGGGGGGGGGGGTGAATAGAGTATTAAAACCTTTTATTAGTTTTTAAAGCGGAATTAAAATACTGATATATATATGTGTAATGCAAAGTGTGTTATATGATTTGAATAAAGAAAATAGCACACAACACAGAAACAATACAGAAAATCACAAGCACAGGGGACACAAGGAAATATAGTAGTTCCCCAATAAATCTGGGTACGTCTACTCTTCTACCACAGCTGGTAGGAATCCACTAGGAGTTTTTGATAAGGTGTCTGCACACTAGAGAGCTTTTGATAAGGTGCTCAAGACCAGGGTTTTTTGATAAGGTGTCCACACACCAATAAGCTTTTGATAAGGTGCTTAAAAACCACACAAGAATTTTTTGATAAGGTGTCTTGCCACCACTGTGTAAACTTTTGAAGGGAGAATTAACTCTGTACAAGATGAGGTAAGAAGGTTTAGAGTGTTCTTCTCTGTCAATATTTCTGAGAGAAGACAAAAGGTGTTGAGGATGAAAGCTCCCCCTGTCTGTTTGAAGTTGTTGACAGCTTGAGGATGAAGCTTTCTCTAAAATAGAAATCTTCTGTAGCAGATTAATCTGGAAGAAGTAAATCTTTAGATTGTTGTTGCTCTTTGGAAGACTTGAACTTGCAGCAGATCTGAGAGAATGAATGTTGTTCTCAAAGAGATGAAGATGCTGCTTTTAGGAAGAAGAAGACTGAAAGTATATGTTTTCTGTATGTGTTTTCTTCTTCTTCTCCTTTCTCTAATCCTTCTGTGTTCTTGTTGTTCTCAAGAACTGTATTTCTGAGAGACTAAAAATAATAACTGTGAAAGAAAAACTATGTGTCTGTAAAGGAGTACGACTCTCTTTGTATATGCTTCCTTCTTTTATAGATTTCCTTTTTTTCTTCTTGTACTTGATTTGAAATTCAAATCATCTGTATTTAAGGAATATATTATTCTGGCTTAAATCCTTCTTGGAACTGTAACAACCACCAAAATGATTTTGGCAGGTCCTTTTTGATTCCTTGTCGTGAAAGATGCCTTAGCATTAAATGTCAACAGCTATTCTTCTTTTTGGAATAGAAGGAATAAAAGAATATAATAAATGAATAAGATATCCTTACTAAACTGACTGAATACGTCCAAAAGTACTTGAATAGATCCGTTATGGTTGTCGATCTGTGTTCAGAGTGTTAACAAAATAACTGATATAAATGATCTGGACTTGTATTCGTCGAACTGAGCTTTAATACAGAATTTGTCGAGCTTTGACTGGAATTCGTCGAACGCTGCTCGCCATTTGTCGAACACTGCTCAGAGAATGTCGAGCGCTGGAACTAGCCATAATACTTCAGTCTGTTCAGAACAATTTGGTGAACGATGCTAGTCATTCGTCGAACGCCACTCGACATTTGTCGAACACTGGGAACTTAAATTTTCCTTAAGTTCTAGCAACTCTAACAGCCTAAAAACTTGACCCTTAAACTATACAAAGGGGGTCAACTTGATCCTTAGTTAAAATATAGTGATCCTAGCCCAAATCAGTAATAGGGTTGTTCCAACAATCTCCCCCTATTTGGGTTAGGATACTATTTGACAATCAATCAAATAAATAGAAAAAATAAACAGCAGAGCATAAAAAGGTATATCTGACAGAATGAAAATTCATTTCAGCAGATAGAATAAAAATAGTGCTCTGAGTTCATAATCATCACAACAAAATGTTTAAACAATAACAAAATAAATAAGTCTGAACTTTTTTTTCACTTATTTGCTGATGGAGGTTTGAAGATAATTATCCTGTTAGGATCTTCAGATTTCTTCTTGCTTATGTAGAGATCTTGAGCTCCCAGTATAGTTTGAGATTTGACAAGAGGGACAAAAGCTCCTGGGTGCTTTTCAAGATATTCTTCAGCATTGAATAACTCTTTGGAATTGTACTTGTCAAGCTCTTTCCATCTGTAATCAGGCATGGTAGAAATTTGTGTGAAATCTTTACCTTCTGATTTAGCTTTGTTAATCTGGGCATAAGCAATTGTTTCTTTGAGTCTTGCCATTTGAGATAATCTTTCCTCTTCAGGATCTGGAAGATAGGGAACATATTCTGAAATATCAACTTGATCTTGAAAATCACTTTGAGAATTTTTGATCTTGTGAAAAGATCCATCAGCAATATGAAGCATGTATTCTGAAGATATTTGAGGTGAGACAATGACTGGACTTTCTTGTGAAGCAACTGCTGATTTCTTAGAAGGAGGATCACTGGCTGATCCTGATACTTGAGATCCACTGGAACTACCAGATTTCCTTGAATGTTGAGAGCTGGGCTTCTGGGAGGAGGATGATGGTGCTGCTGAGCCTGCTGCTGGAGGAGGAGGAGGAGGATGGTTATATTTGACAGGATTGTCAGAATAGTAACCAGTCTTCCTCATCTTCTTTCTTCTTTTATTCTCATTCCTTGAGAATTTCATCCAATGTGGTGTATCTTTGTCAAGAGTAATGTTATGAAGAACATAATAAGGGATATCATTCTCGGGGTTTGGAGGCTTGGGAACAGCCTTTGACTTTGCTTTTCTTTTCTTTCTTTTCCTTGATAACGTATTATCAGAATCACTTTCATTATCTTCTTCATCAGAATCAGAAGAGGGAATTGGATTATCATATAAATCATTGACCGTTTTAAGAGCTTTGATTCTTTGCTCTCCAGCTTCATAAGCTTCATCCTCTGCTTTCCAGATTTCATCAAAGTTTGGAATAGGTGATTCATCAAAGACAAAAGTTGGGAATTCAAAACTATTGATAATTTCTTCTTAAATTTCAACTGATTCATCTGCAAGACTTTGAATTGGAACTGAAACATGAACTGGATCTGCTCTTTGAACTGCAAAACTGCTGATAATCTTTTTCAGCAAAACTTTATCTATTGGAGCATTATAATGAACAATTGCTCTAGAATAATCTTGATGTTTTGGCAGTTTAGAGGAAACAAAACTGAACTTAGACAGTAAAGAAATAATATCTAGGGATGGATGAATATAGATATTATTTATCTCTTCTATGACTGGAGTTTCAGATATTTCAACCAAATCAAACATATCTAGATCAGAAATTTGAACTATTTCTTCAATAACAACTGTATCTGTATCTTCAACAAAAATTATATCCTCAATAAGAACTGTAGCCTCTGAAATTGGAGCTTCTGGAGCTTCTTCATAAGGCATCTCCCCCTGCCTAGCTTCAGGGAGACCTGAATCTAGGCCCCTAGAAGAAGGGACAGAAAGGGAGGAAGGAATTGAAGATATTTTGGAAGATAGTTCAAAAATTGCAGTAAGAATTGGAGCAATTTTTGCATCCAAGGTGGAGTCAAGAGTGGAAAGAATATGATGAACTGAAGCAAGTTTTGCATCCAGGATTTGATCTAACTTGGGAAGAATATAACCAAGAATTTGATCTGCAACATTGTGGAAATGGAGAAATAACATTTCAGGTGGATGAGATGAAGATGGTTGAGAAGTGGATGGAATGGAGGTTGGTACAAAAATGTTTGCAACATTGGCATGTTGTTGAGGGATGTCAGAATGAATAGGGCAAGAATGATGGATGGGTGACTGATGGTCATCATGCATGGGAGATGGAGGTGGAGAAGTATGAGGGGTTAGAAGGGTAGATGAGGATGGAATGTCATCAATGAGTGTGGGAGAATTTGGAGGTGGAGATTGTGCAGGGGAAATGTTCTGAGGTGGAGATGGGATAGGAGGAGAAGAAACAAGAAGAGGAGGAGAAGGAGCTTCTAGAAGGGGTGAGGGAGTGACTGGATCAGTCCTTATGCCTTCAGAAGTTTTCTTCTGTGTAACTGCTCCTGTGTTCTTCTTGGTAAACACCCTGTCCCATTTAGCAAATATAGCTAAGGTCAGCTTCTTGCTAGCATTAATGGTCACCTTGGGAGAGACCAGAAGGTCTTGGTGCCTTTCCTGCAATACAATTCCTATAATTCTTCCAAAACAAACATTTTCCTTTGAAATCTTCTTCTTAATCAATCCAAAGAGGATTGATCCCCAGTTCACTTTCTTCTTTTCCATTAAGGCCACCATCAACATAAATTGGTGCCTATTAATATAATCGTGACCTGTTGTTTTCCCTAACAACACTTATCCAACTATATCAGAAAGAAACTTATATTCCACAGATAAGTTTTTCTTAAGCAGGTGATTAGGGTTTCCAGTAGAATAACCCATCTTAATCAATGCTTCACCATTTTCAATTGAGCTTAGCTCTAACTCATCATCACCATTCACAAAACCAAAAACCTCAGTGAGAATGGTAGGGGTAAGAGAAACCTGATGTCCTGAGATGGTTCCTATTAGACT
This sequence comes from Dactylorhiza incarnata, assembly GCA_033032865.1. NCBI lineage: Eukaryota > Viridiplantae > Streptophyta > Magnoliopsida > Asparagales > Orchidaceae > Dactylorhiza > Dactylorhiza incarnata. Next base: position 3,357,670 of record JAWHQI010000218.1, on the reverse strand, counting down.
TTCATCATCTGGCTTAGCTGTGAAACACCATTCCTTGATTTCTGCTGTGTGCAGCTTTATCCTCATGCTCATTAACTTCTTTAACTGCTGCTCTTCAAAGAGTTGAAGGATATCTTTGAAGACTTGGTCAGATTGTGCGAAAGATTCCATGTCGATGTCAAACCCGGCATCGAACTTCATCGAGTAGAGCGCGGCTTGAGAGATCGCCATTTGTACCTGCAAGAGAAAAAGATCAAGTGCAGAAGGGAACTAGAGGGAAACGATTTCTGTAGGCGCGATCTTATTAAGAAATAAATTAGAGATTATATAGATAGGAGAAGGGGGCGCATTTGAGGAGTGGGGTTCGGCAAAAACCTAATAAAAGCAAAAGTCGAAAAGACTTTAGGTCTCCGTCAGACAGCGTTCGACACAAAAATATCTTTTTCGTCGACCACCGTTCAACATGTGAAATTTTCTTTATCGATTCTGAAGTTAGAAGGTTTTGTCGACCGTCGTTCGACAAATGATTCAAATTCGTCGTCCTCCATTCGACGAATTGAGGGGATAAATAGAAATTTTAATTTTTAATAGATTGAATCTCCATCTATCATTCCTAGTTGATTTATAAAGAAGATGTGCTTCTTTTCATCCAAGGGCTTGGTGAAAATGTCAGCTCTTTGTAAATCAGTAGAAATGAACTGTAGGCAAATTTTATTTTTGTCCACATTATCCCTAAGGAAGTGGTGCCTAATCTCTATGTGTTTAGTCCTACTATGGAGAACTGGATTTTGTGCTATAGATATTGCACTTGTATTGTCACAAAATATAGTTGATTTATTTAAGTTGATACCATATTCTAGGAGCTGATTTTGTATCCACAACATCTGTGAGCAGCAACTGCCAGCAACCATGTATTCAGCTTCAGCTGTTGATGTAGACACAGATGTTTGCTTTTTAAAAAACCAAGACACAAGCCTATCACCAAGAAACTGACAAGTTCCTGATGTGTTTTTCCTATCTACTCTGCATCCAGCATAATCTGAATCTGAGAATCCAGTTAATTCAAATCCAGATGCTGTTGGATACCAAAGTCCTAGATTTGGGCAACCCTTTATATATCTCAAAATCCTTTTTAAATAAAATTAAGTGAGATTCTTTGGGGTTAACTTGAAACTTAGCACAAATACAGGTAGCAAACATTATATCAGGCCTATTAGCTGTTAAATAAAGTAGTGAGCCAACAATTGCTCTGAATACTTTTGAATCAGCAGGTTTCCCTGATTCATCATTATCAACAACAACATTTGAGGGCATGGGTGTCTTCATGGTGGAAGAATCAGACATACCAAATCTTTTCACTAATTCCTTAGCATACTTAGATTGGGATATGAAGATTCCATTTGGAGTTTGCTTCACTTGAAGACCAAGGAAGTATGATAACTCACCCATACTACTCATTTCAAATCTTGATTGCATTAGATTGGAAAATCTTTTGCACAAATTTGAATCAGTAGAACCAAAAATAATGTCATCTACATATATTTGAACTAGCAAAGTTTGATTTTTATGAATCTTAAAAAATAGGGTTTTATCTACTATGCCTCTACAGAAATTGTTTTCCAAAAGAAAACTAGCTAAAGTCTCATACCATGCTCTAGGAGCTTGTTTGAGACCATAAAGAGCTTTCTTAAGCTTAAATACAAAAGAGGGTTGAGTTGGAGAGATGAAACCTGGTGGTTGTTCCACATAGACTTCTTCTTTAATTTCTCCATTTAAGAATGCACTCTTTACATCCATTTGATAGACTTTGAATCTCTTATATGCAGCAAATGCAAGAAAGATCCTGATTGCTTCTAACCTTGCAACTGGTGCAAATGTCTGATCATAGTCTATCCCTTCTTCCTGTGAGTATCCTTGAGCTACTAGCCTAGCTTTATTTCTCACAATATTTCCCTCTGCATCAAGCTTGTTCCTGTAGACCCATTTTGTTCCAATCACTGGATAATTCTTTGGTCTTGGAACCAAATCCCAAACCTTGTTCCTTTCAAATTGGTTGAGCTCCGCTTGCATTGCAAGAATCCAATTTGGATCTTGTTCTGCATCTTTTATGGTTTGAGGTTCAACTTGTGATAGGAAGCAGGTGTGCATCTGATTTTGATGTAGCTGATGCCTTGTTTGAACACCTGCTGAAATATCTCCAATCACTTGTGAAATTGGATGATCTCTAACTGTGATGGGGTCAACAGTTAGAGATGGTTCAGCAATTGCATCCACTTGGGGAATTTGTTCAGCTGCTATATCTTGTGAAGAATGATCTGTTGTTGTCTGTTCTGAATTTTCAGCAAAAACTGGGAAATTTTCTTCTTCACTCTCTTCATCATTCTGTTGTTCAAGATTCAGAATTCCTTCTTTATGTAGAGCTAATTGATCTAGCTGCTCATATAATATAGGTACCTGCAAATTTTCTATGGTAGAAGGAATCTTCTCCTTGTAAAACATGTTAGTTTCATCAAAAGAGACATGCATAGATTCTTCTATTTTAAGAGTGGATTTATTATAAATCCTATATGCTTTACTGATTTGAGAATAACCTAAGAAAATTCCTTCATCTGATTTTGGTTCAAATTTCCTAAGGTATTTCTTATCATTATTGTGAATATAACATCTACAGCCAAATGTCCTAAAATAGTTAACTTTAGGTTTCTTCCCTTTAAGTAATTCATAAGGAGTCTTTCCCTTAAGTTTGTGTATCAAACTTCTATTCAGAACATAATTTGCTGTGCTAACGGCCTCTGCCCAAAAGGATAGGGACAGACTAGCATCTGCAAGCAATGTTCTTGCTGATTCAATTAGAGTTCTGTTTTTCCTTTCAACTACCCCATTTTGTTGAGGAGTTCTAGGAGCTGAGAAACAATGCCTGATACCTTCCAACTCACAGAATTCTTGCATAAGAAGAGACTAAAACTCAGTGTCATGATCACTTCTGATCAATGCAACTACAGTAGAGTACTCAATCTGTATGCTCTTAAGAAAGTCTGTAAGAACTTTAAAGTTATCTGACTTTTCTCTCAAAAAGAACACCCAAGTGAATCTAGAGAAGTCATTTACAATAACTAGAGTGTAAGACTTCCCCCCTAAACTCTTTGTTGCTATAGGTCCAAAAAGGTCCATATGTAGCAAATATAAGATTCTAGGTGAATCACTTTTACATAATGATTTAAAACTATTTTTAGTTTGCTTACCTAGTTGACATGCCCTACAAAGACCTTCTTTCTTGTATGAACCTGAGGGTAATCCTCTAACAAGATTGTCCTTAGATAGTTTAGCAATGGTCCTAAGGTTTACATGTCCTAATCTCTTATGCCAAAGTTCACTAGATTTGCTTCCATCACTAAATAAACAAACTTCTGAAGTAGATGAATTGAAATTCACTAAATATATATTACCTTGCCTAATACCTGATAAAACAGTAATATTATCAGTAGATTTAATAAAGCAATTTGATTTATTAAATGTTACCAGATACCCTTCATCACATAATTGACTTATGCTGATGAGGTTGTGCTTCAGTCCCTTGACATAAGCTACCTCTTTGAAGGTGACTTCTCCAACCTTGACTTTTCCATAGCCTTTGGTCTGTCCACAGTTGGAGTCTCCAAATACAACCTTTGGTCCAAGCTTTGTCTTGTAGTTGTTCAGATTTAATAAACTAGTTGTTTTTGACCCAGACTACCTTGGGTCCTTTTATCTTACAACAAAATTCAGAAATAAAGGATATTTCAGGCTGATCCTTATAGCCTTGTGGGTGAAATCTCCTTGGAGGTATTACCCACTCAGTAAAAGGATTTTTAGTATATTTAGAATTAGAATTCTTAGAACTTTCTGTATAATATCTGTTCGACAAATTTGGGTAAATTCGTCGACCACCGTTCGACGAATGTGCATGATTTTGTCGAGCGCCGTCCATATGATAACTATACTGAAAGTCTGTTCTCAGTTTTCATCGATCTCCGTCGACAAATTGAAGTCTTTTTGTCGAGCTCTGTTCGATGAATTCTTCTGAATTCTTCTGAATTCTTTTATTCTTAATATTCTTGCTTAAAATATCTTTATTGGCTTCAGTAGCCTCTTTTCCTTTAGCATAGACGAATTTTATGGATGTAGAGAGGATGTTTTTCTTAATTAGAGGTGGCTCACTTGATGAAGCACCCAAGCGCAGTTTGCTATTGAGTCTAGCATTGACAGTGCTTGTGATGTCCATCAGTTTGATACTTCTCCCATTTAGGGATTCTTCAAATCTCTTGGCCTCAGATAATTTATTCTCAATGAGAATAGTATGTTCTCTGGAGGCTGCCAACTCTTCCTTAAGAGTAGCATTTTCTTCACTTAAATTATTCATTTCAGCTAGCTTAAGTCTGAGTGAGATTATTTCCTTCTCAGATTTAATTAAGTCTAGGCAAAGAACTTTGAATTCATCCTTGAATTCAATGGAAGTAAAATAAAAGTTAGTTATTACCTGATCAGCATCATCTTCTGCTTCTGATTTTGATTTTTCTCCATCAGAATTGTTGGCTAAGGCATTGATTGCCATCATGTAGAAATTCTTCTCATCTTCATCATCATTGAAGCTGGATGAAGAAGCATATCCCGACTCACTGTCTGAGTCATAAATAGCCATTAAGCATTGGTCATTTTCTTTTGTTTCTTCTTCATCAGAAGAGCAGGATGAAGATTCTGATTCAGATTCTGTTTCACTCCAGAATTTTGCTACAAATCCTCTTCCTTTCTTTCTGTGATTGTGGGAAGAAGATTTGCTGGAGTTTCTCTTTTCTTTCTTTTCTTTTCTATTGTCCTTCTTATTTTGATTTTCTGGACAATCAGGTGCAATGTGTCCTGGTTTCCTGCAACTAAAACATATAATTTCATTAGCATGATTTTTGTCATACCTTGGCTTGTTATAGCTTCTGGATGACTTTTTCTTGAAGTCTTTCTTAGCCATCTTGTAAAATCTTTTGGCTATCAGACTCATGATCTCCTCATTGTCAGGAGCTTTTCCTTCTTCTTCTGCAGCTTTAAAGGCAATGTTCTTTTCCTTCTTTATTGCTGGAGATGAAGTGGACTGTTCTGCTTCTCTGGATTTGATGAGCTGCTCATAAGATTTGAGCTTGCCCAACAGTGCTTCTGTGGTAATCTCATTTAGACTCCTGGCATCCTTGATTGGCCAGATTCTTAAGTCCCATGTGCTGGGGAAGCACATTAAGATCTTGTCATTGACTTCAGTGATAGTGATCACTTTATCCAAGGTGTTCAGCTCATTTATTATGAGACCGAGCCTATTGTACATATCAGCAACTGTCTCTGTTTCTCCTTTCATGAAGTTTTCATACAGAGAGATCAAGTGTGATCTTCTGTCTTTTCTTTCATCTGCAGAACCTGCAACCATATTATTTAGTGAGATCCAAATCTTTCTGGCTGAAGTACATTCAACCACTTTCTGAAATTTGTCATCAGACATAGTTTGAGCCAGAATTGTTGGGAAAATGATTTCTCTTAACCTCTGAAAGTGAGTTAAATATGAATTCCAAGAAAGGAAAATCAAGGTAAGTAAATATGCGTCGAATAGTATTCGACGCAACGTCGAAGTTGTGTCGACGTTTCTATCAGAATGAGTCGAAGTAGCTCCAAGCAGAATTCGACGTATCCTATGTCGACGTAGCTCTGACTTCTAGTCGACGTATCTTGAGAAGTCGACACACCCTAGTCGACGCACCTTCCTTATTCTCCTCTCGACGCTCTGCCAGGACGAATTCGACGCCTACGTCGAATAGCAATCGACGCATGTCGATTTCTATGATTAATTCAAAAAATCGCCAGATCTCTTTCCTTCTTTCATAGATCTGATTTATATGGAATCAATTTATTCTTTATAGCCGTTCTGAATTATTCTTTCCTCTAATAGATTCTTGGCTAAATTGATTAAATCCTTTATGGATATTATTTGAAATCAGATTGAATATTTTCCTTCTATGGATATAACTGTTATGGAAATTTCTCTTTCTTTCTAATACTCTGCCTGCTAATTGATTACTCTCCTATAGTGTTATTTTAATGAACAGAGCTATAAATAACAAGGTGGTCGGCAGAGAGCAATAAGAAGTGATCCACCATATACACATTTAAAAAGAGGAAAAGCTCCCAAGTAAAAAGAAAGAGAGTTGAGAAAGATTCCTGCAGCAAACATCAAGCATTCTTCTTCTTCTTCTGCTTCTAAAGCCATACTGCTGCAAAATTCTGAAAAGCTTACAATCTCCTTCTCACTATAGAAGGGAGATTTAATTCACTACTTCTTGTGCTTCCAATCTTCTTGCTAGGAAGAAGATTCATTCTTGTCTTAAATACTTCTTTTCCTTTTTCTTATTTTCATTCTCACATATTGTAAAAGAGTTTTTAGAATCACTCTTCAAAAAATTCAGTTGTACTGGTTCTAAGAGTCTCCTTTTCAAAATACTCAGTTGGTTCTAAGAGTCTCCTTGTCAAAAGACTCAGGGTGGTTTTAAGAGTCTCCTTATCAAAAGACTCAGTGCAAGATAGTGAATTTCCTACCAAGGGGGTAGAAGAGTGGACTACCCAAAGTTTGGGGAACCACTATATCTCTTTGTGTTGTGCTGTGATTTTTCTTATTGCATTTATTTTTCTTTACTTGTTTAATTCTTGTTGGTGTGTGGGAAGCTCTAATCTGTGATCACTACACCCATATATATATAATTACTAACTTTGCACAACAATATTTTAAATCTCTATTCACCCCCCCTCTAGAGAACTCTAGTGAGGTTAACTGTGCACTTTCAATTGGTATCAGAGGTAAGTTGATCTAAAAAGGATAACTCCTTGATCAAAAAGATCCTACCTCTTATTTATATATATATTTTTCTAACAATTATTTTTCACATGGCACAAATCAAAGATTATGCTTCCACCAGACCACCAATTTGCAACCTTGAAAAGTTTGCACTTTGGAAAACAAGAATTAGAATTTATTTAAACTCTATTGATGATGAATTGTTTTATGTTATCTTGACAGGTCCCCCCAAGCCATTCAGAAAAGACTCAAGTGGAAAAGTGACTGAAACACTTGCTCCAAAAGCTAAGTGGACAGAGGAAGAAAAGAAAGTCCAAGGATATGATGCCAAGGCTATGAATATCCTAATATCAACCCTCTCAGATGAAATCTTCCAAAAGATTGCTGATTGTGAGTCAGCTAAGGAAGTATGAGAAGCTCTCACCAAAATGGTAGAGGGAAGTGCTGATGAGAAAAATGATAGAAAGGCACTACTCATCTCTCAATATGAAAACTTTCAGAAGAAAGAAGGTGAAAGTGTTGCTGACATGTATGCCAGATTCAGCCTCATAGTGAATGAGTTGAGAACACTTGAAAAGGACATATCTCTCATTGAGATAAATGACAAACTGCTAACTTGCTTCCCTAGCTCTTGGGATTCAAGAATCTGGCCAATTAGAGACTCCAGAAGTCAAAGAGAAATTTCAACAGATGTCCTGTTGGGCAAATTATAATCTTATGAACATCTGTTGAAGACAAGAGCTGAGAAAGAAGAGAAAGAAAAGGCTCCTTCACTCTCAAAAGAAAAGAATATTGCATTGAAGGCTGTTGAAGGTGAACCCTCTACAAGTGATGAGGAGCTGATCAGCCTACTGGCCAGAAGGTTCAAGAAGTGGATCAAAACAGAAGGATCCAGAGGAAGAGGCTCAAAAACCAGGTATAGCAAAACACCTACTAAAGAGATTATATGTTACTCTTGCAGGAAACCTGGACATATTGCATCTGAATGTCCTAAGGAGATCAGCAAAAAGAAAGATCTGAAAAGAACAGATCTACAGAAGAAAAAGAAGAAAGAGAAAGGTCTCATTGCTCAATCATGGAGTGATTCAGAATCTGAAGAAAGCACCTCATCTGACAATGATCAAGAAGAGGCCAAGCTGGAGGAAACCTGTTTGATGGCCACTGAGAAGCCCAATGATACATCTATGGTAAATATACTTGATGATATAGATTTCTCTTCCACTGATTTCAAAAACAATTTCAAAGAACTCTGTTTAAATCTAATCAAATCTGAAAAAGAAATTAAAGAACTAAGAAATGAATTAAACAATCTCAAACAAGTAAATACACAGTATAATAATTATGAGCTTAGCCTAAAGGAATTAGACAAAATCTATACAGAAAATCTAACACTGAAAAATGAGCTAGCAAAGGCAAAGGTCTTTGAAGACTCTCTACATGGGAGAAGTCAGAAGCTCAAAAACATCTCTAGAAATCTTACTGAAAGACTTAGACAACTAGGAGATAATACTAACTTAGAACCAAAAACTCAATCACCTAGAAAATCTATTTGGAGACATCCCATTCACTTCACTAGGGAAGGTCATTTGACAGGAGAAAGATCACAGGAAAATCCAGAAACAACCACTGTCTTTAATAAAACTAATCCTATTACATATGAAGGAATCCTAGGAAAATATCCTCAGAAAAGAGTCAAACATTCGTCGAATTCTTATCAACGCACGTCGATTTCTAATCGACGCTTGCACCAAAGTGCGTCGACTCCTACTCGATGCTACCTCTCTCATGCTTCGACTGAAAATAAACGCAGAATGGAGAAGGAAGCGTCGATTTCATATCGACGCAACCATAAACCTACGTCGAATCCATATCGACGCAACCAATCAGACAGAAATTTCTCCTCTTCCAAACAGGTCTCTCAATCCATTTCCTTTTACTATGACCACTATTTCTGTAACATCACCAAAGAAAATTGGTATGATAAACCAATACCCCTAAAGGAGGAAGGATATTCAAAAAAACCTACTTATTCTTTCATTAATTCTTTCACTGATGGGAGGAAGGGACCCCAGCTCAGCAGGGTCCAAACTAATGTGTAAAACTTTATGTGCAGATGTATCACATCTCCAGGCTGGTGTGGTACTTGGACAGTGGATGCTCCATGCACATGACAGGATGCAAAAATTTATTGATCAACTTTGAGGATAGACTTGGACCATCAGTGACCTTTGGAGACTCTAGCTGTGGCCAAACCAGGGGCTTTGGAGACTTCAAAGAAGGGAAAGTCACCTTCAAGAATGTGGCAGTAGTTAAAGGACTGAAGCACAATCTGATAAGCATAAGTCAGATATGTGAAAATGGTAAGTATGAGGTAAAATTCACCACACTACTCTGCCATATCATTGATATCAAGACTGGTGCCACAGTACTCAATGGAATTAGAAAAGGAAAAGTATATGTAGTGGACTTTAGCTCCTCACCCACAGAAGTCTGTTTATTCAAAAATATTATTGATAAAAGTGACTTATGGCATAGGAGACTAGGTCATCTAAACTACAAAACCATTAGTAAACTAGCAAAGAATAACCTAGTTAGAGGCTTACCAAAGGGTAGGTACTCTAAGGATTCTCCATGCAGACCTTGCCAACTAGGAAAACAAACCAAATCATCCTTCAAACCAATTGGTAAGGATGACTCTCCCAGGGTCCTTTACTTACTACACATGGATCTCTTTGGTCCCATATCCACTCAGAGCTTAGGTGGAAAATCCTATACCCTAGTCATTGTGGATGACTATTCTAGATTCAGCTGGTTATTCTTTCTAAGGGCTAAGTCTGAAACCCACAAGACTCTCTCAAGATTCATAAAACAAATTCAATCTGAACTCAATAGTCAGGTTTCCATAATCAGAAGTGATCATGTGACTGAATTTGAAAATCAGCTTATGAGTAGTTTCTGTGAAGATATAGGTATCAAACAAAGTTTTTCAGCCCCTAGAACCCCTCAGCAAAATGGAGTTGCTGAAAGAAAGAGTAGAACTTTAATAGAATCAGGAAGGACCTTACTTGTAGAATCAGGTTTACCAAAAACTTTCTGGGCTGAAGCAGTCAACACTGCCAACTATGTTCTAAATAGAAGCCTAATACACAAAACTAAATCAGAAACTCCATATGAGCTCCTGAAAGGAAAAACACCCATAGTTAAATATTTTAAGATCTTTGGATGTGCTTGTTTTATCCTAAATAATGGAAAAGATCATCTTGCCAAGTTTGACAAGAAATTTGATGATGGAATATTTCTGGGATACTCAGCATCTAGTAAAGCCTATAGGTGCTATAATAAGAGAACACTTAAAATTGAAGAGTCTATGCACATTATATTTGATGAAACTAACATGATGTTTAAGGGGGATGGAACTCCCACCAGCTCTTTTCCACAGGAAAGCAGCAACATAGAAACACAGCTTGAACAACTAGTTCTAGAGAACACAAATAATGGAAAAGAAAACCAGATAGAGGAATCAAGTGAGGAATCTGAACAGGAACATGAAGAAGATTCAGAAAAGAGCATTCAAAACCAACTCCCACAAGAGAACATGGTTCAGGAAGGCCAGGTGGACAATGATCCTATCACCAATGAGGAAGAAGAACATCTGACAAGTCCAGGCAGGACAAGGGTCAAGTTGAAAGATCATCCACAAACTCAAGTAATTGGAGACCCCAATACAGGAGTAAGAACAAGACACCATGTCTCCAATGGGATGATGCTCCAATGCTTCCTATCACAAGTTGAACCAAAGAAGTTTGAGGAAGCAAATTGTGATCCTCACTGGATTATGGCCATGCAAGAAGAGCTAGGCCAATTTGAGAGAAATAAAGTGTGGAACCTAGTTGAAAGACCAAGAAACTACCCTGTGATTGGTACAAAATGGGTATACAGGAACAAACTAGATTCCACTGGAGTAATTGTCAGGAACAAGGCAAGACTTGTAGCACAAGGATATAAACAAGAAGAAGGGATATACTATAATCAGACCTTTGCTCCAGTAGCCAGATTGGAGGCAATCAGGCTCTTTCTAGCCTATGCAGCCTTCATGAAGATGAAAGTCTACCAAATGGATGTCAAGAGTGCTTTTCTGAATGGTGACCTTCAAGAAGAGGTATATGTGGAGCAACCACCAGGTTTTGTTAATCCCTCTTCTCCTAACTTTGTTTATAGACTTAACAAAGCACTATATGGTCTTAAGCAAGCACCTAGAGCTTGGTATGAAACTCTCTCTAATTTCCTCCTAGAAAATTCCTTTGAAAGAGGAAAAGTGGACAAGGCACTCTTTACTAGAACCCATAAAAACCAACTCCTCCTTGTTCAAATATATGTAGATGACATCATCTTTAGCTCAACTCATCCTAAACTGTGTAAAAGATTTGCTAATCTAATGCAATCTAAATTTGAAATGAGTAGTATGGGAGAACTCTCATATTTCTTAGGATTACAAGTAAAACAAAGTAGTGAGGGAATCTTCATCTCACAATCCAAATATACTAAAGAGCTAATTAAAAAGTTTGGTATGGAATCAGCATCTACCATGAAAACACCCATGACAACCAATGCCATTATAGAAAAAGATGATAAAGGAAAATCAGTAGATCAAAAGACTTATAAGGCCATCATAGGATCCCTTCTATATCTAACAGCTAGCAGACCTGACATCATGTTTGCCACTTGCATATGTGCTAGATTTCAGGTTGATCCAAAGGAATCCCATCTCACCTCTGTAAAAAGGATTCTTAGATACCTAAAGGGAACCCCTGAACTAGGTCTATGGTACTCAACAGAAACCAACTTTGATTAATAGGTTTCTCAGATGCAGATTATGCTGGATGTAGGGTTGATAGAAAAAGCACATCTGGCACTTGCCAATTCCTAGGTGACAGATTAATATCATGGTTTAGTAAGAAACAAACCTCAGTCTCAACCTCAATAGCTGAAGCTGAATACATAGCTGCTGGGAGCTGTTGTTCACAAATCCTGTGGATGCAAAATCAGCTTCTTGACTACAAATTGGAAATACATAACTCTAAGATCTATTGTGATAGCTCTAGTGCTATATCCATTGCATCCAACCCAGTCCTTCATAGTAGGACCAAACATATAGAGATCATACATCACTTCCTTAGAGACAATGTTGAGAAGGGTAAGATAATCTTAGAATATATTCCCACAGACAATCAAAGAGCAGACATCTTCACAAAACCCTTAGATGAAACTAAGCATAATTATTTCATTAACACCTTAGGAATGCTTGATGGTAGTATGTAACCACCATTGTTGTGAAATCTAAAAGAAATCAGGAAATCTAAGACAGTATTTGAAGATGCGTCGAATACATATCGACGCATCGTCGAAACGAACTCAACGCTGGCGTTGATTTCTTCCGGGCAAAGTTACGTTGATAACGTATCGACGCACCGTCGAACTTATATCGACGCAGGGCTATGCACACGTCGACAGAACAGTAAGTGGACAAATCTCCACGGAGCGTCGACTCCATATCGACGCATATGTCGACATCCATTCGACGTAACGTCGACATCTGGTTACAATTAGAATCAAATCCTTACTTCCTCTTTTGACGATTGGATTACCTGATATACCTTGATTTCTGTTTCCTTTCTCGACGTTTCCCCTCCTTTAAATAATACCTCTTATTTCATAACATATACTCTCCTAAAACCCGCCAAAACTTCGTCTTCTACCTCTCTCTATCTCTCTGCAACAATGGCACCAACTCCTGATCAATCGGCCCTCATCAAAACGATGAACGATGCTCTCGAACACCTATTAAGTGATTTCCAGAATCGCCTGAATCACTTCGCCGACGAATGTGCTGCCATGATCAACACCTGTGCAGCCAAACTGGCAACCCTCTCTTCTTCTCTTCCTGAGCTTAATGCTCTCATTCAAGAACGACCTCTGTCGCCAGAAAGGTTTAAATCCTTTTTGTAGGATATAAACCAGGGGGAGAATGGCTCCAGAAACCCACCTTGTCAGGTTCTCTATCTCTCTTAAAAACTCAGGATTAATTTCCTTTTCAACTCTAAACATTATCTCTAAAGAGTCACACCAACCTCTTCTCTTATAATAGGCTCCAATCCTCTCCAATCACTCTGACTACACATTCAACAAATACTTTGGAGAGACCTCCTCTTATCACACTGAAGGAGATCATGCTGTGGATTCAGCATTTAGAACTGATGCCCCATATACTCAGGGGGAGCTTCCTGTGGTAAAGAACTCAGGAGTTCAGGGGGAGGAAGAAGCAGCCACCTCTGATGACTGGAAGGGACAGATGTGGACTGATGCACCCCTATGTGAAGAAGAATTTCAGCATCACTCTCCTGGCTTCTCTGCCAGTTACATCAAACTGAAGACACCTCTACTTGAGGACATCCCTTCAGAAGAGCCTGGAAGAGACAAAACTCCCTCAGCAGAGATTACTGTACCAGAGGTCATTCTGCCTTCTATTGCAGAACAAACTCTTTTTCTTGAGAAAGTTCCTTCTCCACCTAAAGAGAAAACTCTATCTCCCTCTCCTTCTCTACCTCTACCTCCACCTCAACTTCCTTCTCTACCTTCATCTCCACCTCTACCTCTACCTCCACCTCAACCTTCTTATCTACCTCCACTGCTACCTTTACCTCCTCCAATAGCAAAACTCACTAAGCAGATTCTACCTAGGAAAAGTCCAGAAGGACAAATGAAAAGGAAAAGAGAAGTCATTCCCTACTGCCAAAACTTCTCCAAAGAAGAAAGGAAAGAGTATGCAAAAGAAAAGAAGTATAGAAAAGCATGTGAGGAAATAAAAAGATTTGAAAAGATGTCTATTATCACTCCTAACAGCCCTGTGAAGGAGTACCATGACCCTGACATGGAAAAGAGGCATGAAGAGATAAGAGAAAGAGAACTGTATGAATATGAAGCAGCTAGGAAAGAAGTGGAAGATAAAAGGAATGCCTGGATAGAAAAGATCAACATGGGAATGACCAAGGAATAAATTCTTGCTGAATCCTCTGTCAAAATTCCAAAGAAGTTGTTTGATATTGAAGCTTATCAAAAGAAAAACCCTCAGGCAGGGGTCATCCTAGAGAAAGGCCAAAAGCACAAGAGGGGTGTAGGGTGTACAGAAGATACTTACATTCCCTACAAGAAGCCCAACAGACCTGTAAAATTAGACAAGTGGCATGCCTCACCCTGGAAAGGGAAAGGAAAAATGGCTGAGATTCCTGAGAAGCAGCAATCAGAAAAGAAAACAAAAGATAGGCCCAAGGTTGATAGCAAGGGACCACCTGAGATCAAGCCTACTGAAAAGAAAATTCAAAACATTACAATTGAGATGATTGATGAAAAGGCAGCAGTCATCATCAGCAAAGGCTACTCCATAAATGACACTATCCCTGATGGTGATAAACTCTTGGAAAAACTGCATACAATCATCAGGAATGTCCAGGAACGACCTGATAGAGCCAGGGGCTACATTTTTGATGCTATTGAAAACTTATCTAGGAAACTTTATTCTGCTTTTGTCAACTTCATGTACAGAAAGAAGTTTCTGGTTTAAATTCTTGTGAAAGACAAATGCTTGTCATATGCTTTCTTATTCCAATTTCTCTTCTGATTGTTTAGTATATTTCTTATCTTTACAAATGCTGTGAAGTATTAATTATATGCTTTCTCTCCTATACGGTTAAGACAAATAGGGGGAGATTGTTGGGAAAATGATTTTTCTTAACCTCTGAAAGTGAGTTAAATATGAATTCCAAGAAAGGAAAATCAAGGTAAGTAAATATGCGTCGAATAGTATTCGACGCAACGTCGAAGTTGTGTCGACGTTTCTATCAGAATGAGTCGAAGTAGCTCCAAGCAGAATTCGACGTATCCTATGTCGACGTAGCTCTGACTTCTAGTCGACGTATCTTGAGAAGTCGACGCACCCTAGTCGACGCACCTTCCTTATTCTCCTCTCGACGCTCTGCCAGGACGAATTCGACGCCTACGTCGAATAGCAATCGACGCACGTCGATTTCTATGATTAATTCAAAAAATCGCCAGATCTCTTTCCATCTTTCATAGATCTGATTTATATGGAATCAATTTATTCTTTATAGGCGTTCTGAATCATTCTTTCCTCTAATAGATTCTTGGCTAAATTGATTAAATCCTTTATGGACATTATTTGAAATCAGATTGAATACTTTCCTTCTATGGATATAACTGTTATGGAAATTTCTCTTTCTTTCTAATACTCTGCCTGCTAATTGATTACTCTCCTATAGTGTTATTTTAATGAACAGAGCTATAAATAACAAGGTGGTCGGCAGAGAGCAATAAGAAGTGATCCACCATATACACATTGAAAAAGAGGAAAAGCTCCCAAGTAAAAAGAAAGAGAGTTGAGAAAGATTCCTGCAGCAAGCATCAAGCATTCTTCTTCTTCTGCTTCTAAAGCCATACTGCTGCAAAATTATGAAAAGCTTACAATCTCCTTCTCACTATAGAAGGGAGATTTAATTCACTACTTCTTGTGCTTCCAATCTTCTTGCTAGGAAGAAGATTCATTCTTGTCTTAAATACTTCTTTTCCTTTTTCTTATTTTCATTCTCACATATTGTAAAAGAGTTTTTAGAATCACTCTTCAAAAAATTCAGTTGTACTGGTTCTAAGAGTCTCCTTTTCAAAAGACTCAGTTGGTTCTAAGAGTCTCATTGTCAAAAGACTCAGGGTGGTTCTAAGAGTCTCCTTATCAAAAGACTCAGTGCAAGATAGTGAATTTCCTACCAAGGGGGTAGAAGAGTGGACTACCCAAAGTTTGGGGAACCACTATATCTCTTTGTGTTGTGCTATGATTTTTCTTATTGCATTTATTTTTCTTTACTTGTTTAATTCTTGTTGGTGTGTGGGAAGCTCTAATCTGTGATCACTACACCCATATATATATAATTACTAACTTTGCACAAAAATATTTTAAATCTCTATTCACCCCCCTCTAGAGAACTCTAGTGAGGTTAACTGTGCACTTTCAAGAATGTTCATGGCTTTAGCATCTGCACTTCTCTGCTTTTTCTGAGCTTCAGTCCATTCAGGAGGTGGAACAGCAGTGTTGTCTGCCGTGGTTCCAGTGTCTGCTGCTGCTGTAGGTGCTGGAGGCCCTGTCAGAATAACATTGAAAATCTCCTCATCAATAGAATTCATGTATAATCTAATCCTTGCTTTCCATAGTGCAAACTTATTGAGATTGCACATAAGAGGTCTTGTGCTTGAATATTCCTTGTTTTGTGCCATGAGTTTTTAAGCAGAAATAAAATGAAATAAAAAAAACTCTAAAGAAATTTAAGATCTAGTTGATCTTTGTGATTCAGATGTTAGCCTATAAAGAATCAACCTCCCTCTGATACCAATTGAAAGTGGAGGTTAGATCTTAAGTTACTCTAGAGGGGGGTGAATAGAGAATTAAAACTTTTTATTAGTTTTTAAAGCGGAATTAAAATACTGATATATATATGTGTAATGCAAAGTGTGTTATATAATTTGAATAAAGAAAATAGCACACAGCACAGAAACAATACAGAAAATCACAAGCACAGGGGACACAAAGAAATATAGTAGTTCCCCAATAAATCTGGGTACGTCTACTCTTCTACCACAGCTGGTAGTAATCCACTAGGAGTTTTTGATAAGGTGTCCACACACCAGAGAGCTTTTGATAAGGTGCTCAAGACCAGGGGTTTTTGATAAGGTGTCCACACACCAATAAGCTTTTGATAAGGTGCTTAAAAACCACACAAGGATTTTTTGATAAGGTGTTTTGCCACCACTGTGTAAAATTTTGAAGGGAGAATTAACCCTGTACAAGATGAGGTAAGAAGGTTTAGAGTGTTCTTCTCTGTCAATATTTCTGAGAGAAGACAAAAGGTGTTGAGGATGAAAGCTCCCCCTGTCTGTTTGAAGTTGTTGACAACTTGAGGATGAAGCTTTCTCTAAAACAGAAATCTTCTGTAGCAGATTAATCTGGAAGAAGTAAATCTTCAGATTATTGTTGCTCTTTGGAAGACTTGAACTTGCAGCAGATCTGAGAGAATGAATGTTGTTCTCAGAGAGATGAAGATGCTGCTTTTAGGAAGAAGAAGACTGAAAGTATATGTTTTCTGTATGTGTTTTCTTCTTCTTCTCCTTTCTCTAATCCTTCTGTGTTCTTGTTGTTCTCAAGAACTGTATTTTTGAGAGACTAAAAATAATAACTGTGAAAGAAAAACTATGTGTCTGTAAAGGAGTACGACTCTCTTTGTATATGCTTCTTTCTTTTATAGCTTTCCTTTTTTTTTCTTCTTATACTTGATTTGAAATTCAAATCATCTGTATTTAAGGAATATATTATTCTGGCTTAAATCCTTCTTGGAACTATAACAGCCACCAAAATGATTTTAGCAGGTCCTTTTTGATTCCTTTGTCGTGAAAGATGCCTTAGCATTAAATGTCAACGGCTATTCTTCTTTTTGGAATAGAAGGAATAAAAGAATATAATAAATGAATAAGATATCCTTACTAAACTGACTGAATATGTCCAAAAGTACTTGAATAGATCCGTTATGGTCGTCGATCTGTGTTCAGAGTGTTGACAAAATAACTGATATAAATGATCTGGACTTGTATTCGTCGAACTGAGCTTTAATACAGAATTTGTCGAGCTCTGGCTAGAATTCGTCGAACGCTGCTCGCCATTTGTCGAATGCTGCTCAGAGAATGTCGAGCGCTGGAACTAGCCATAATACTTCAGTCTGTTCAGAACAATTTGGTGAACGATGCTAGTCATTCGTCGAACGCCACTCGACATTTGTCGAACACTGGGAACTTAAATTTTCCTTAAGTTCTAGCAACTCTAACAGCCTAAAAACTTGACCCTTAAACTATACAAAGGGGGTCAACTTGATCCTTAGTTAAAACATAGTGATCCTAGTCCAAATCAGTAATAGGGTTGTTCCAACAACCACGTTAGAGACCCAGCCTGGATACTGGATCTCTGATACAAACCCCGCCTGAATGAGCTTACCCACCTCCTCTCGGATGGGTCCTTCCAGCTTGTCTGCTATGGCCCTCCTCTTTTGATGGATGGGGCGGGTGCCAGGGTCGAGTTTGAGGCGGTGGCAAGCCACATCCGCGTTGATCCCTGGCATCTCCGCGGACCATAGAGTTCTTATGGTCGATGACCCTGAGATTAGAACACCTACTTCTTAGCTACGCTGCTTAGTACAGTTCGACTATCAGCTAACTATTCAACCTCTTCGGCATCTTTTCTCTTCTTCCTGAAGAGATAGCGCCAATTTCCTTCACAAGTGCTTCGAATGCATTTCTGGGCCTACCTTATCTTATTCAGCCTCTTTCGACTCTTACTCTTCACTTGCTATACGAAGCAACCCAACTCATAGACAACGTGACGAAGGAAATTCAGATTGGTTGCTAACAGCCATTTTGGGTTATGGCTCAGAAACATCTAATTTGTCCAATCCACTGACAAGTGGAAGTACCGCTTCTCTTTATAGTGAAGAAAGCAGGAAAAAACCACTTCACAACTTCCTAATTCTTACTAATTCTTAGGCCGAGCTCCCCGCTGATCCTGACTTTCTCCACCACCCCTGCTCGGGTGGTGACTTCGAGCTCCACGACCTCCTCCACAGCCTCCAGCCGGGACTGTTCTCCCCAGTTTTCTTCTTGCGCCTGTCTTTCTTCCCGGACCTCCATCACCTCCTACGCCCCTTCTTCCTGGGCCTGACACTCTACCTCTTCCTTCTCTTCCTCCATCGGCTCCTCCGACCTGTCCTCCAACTCCTCCTTCTGGTCTTCTCCTCCAAGTCCCGCCGACTCACCCATCTCCTGGTCCCATTTCTCTGCCTCGGCCATCCAGGAGATGGTGTTGACCGCTGTCACGTAGCATTGCCTTGCGACCTTCGGATCTCCTCTAATTCGAACTTGGACCCCTCCGTCATTGAACTTAAGGCTGTGGAGGGGAAACAGCGGAACACGCTAATAAGCGGTCGCCCGAAGATGGCGCTATAGCTGCTGGGAGCATCCACTATGACAAAGCGACAGTTCCTGGACTGCCCCCCCCCCCCCCCCCAAGACCACGTGGAGTCCTACTCCTCCCTCCACTTTCTTCCTCTCCCCGGAGAATCCGAACACCCTTCACGCCTCCACCTCCATCCCATCGAAAGCCTTCTTGAAAATAACATTGACTGAACTTCCGTTATCTACAAGGATTCGAGAAACGGTGAAGTTCTCGATCGCCGTCTGAATGACCAACGCATAGCAGAAGGGGTCCTCATAACCCGGCATGTCCTTCTGGGTGAAAGAAATCTTTTCCTCCGGGGGCGGGGTTAGGGATGTCGAAGCTATGCTACGACGATAGATGGTATGGAGGCTTGCCTTCCGGGTTGCCTCAATCCCCACCGCCCATGGATCACCCTGATCCCCCCTTGGGACCCCAAATCGACCCTGTCCTCGCACCTCTCCTCCTCTTCCTCCCGAGGCTCGACCTCCTCAATCCTCACCGGCTGCTGCTGTCGCGGCGCGGGCACTCGGGCCCTTTTTGTCTCCAGGAACTCCGGGCAGGTGGCCGTCGCGTGACCTTCCTCATCATGAAAGTCACAATACGGCAACGTCACCTCCCCCGTCTCGGCATCCGCCATCCTATTCCTCTTCTCCTTCCTTCCCCTGCTTCTTCTCTCGCCTCCCCTCTCCTTCCTCTTCCTCCTCTTCCCCTCCTGATTGCCATGGCTTGCTGGGGTGGAGGAGGCATCGCCCCCGGACCCTGCCTCCATCCCAACTGCTGGGGTCTCCCTTGATCCCCATAGAAGTTACCCCTCCCTGGGGCATAACCCCTTCCTTGGCCTTGCATTCCTCCGCCATGCTGCCTCCAATCCCCCTCCGGGGCCCTAGGCTCTTCCCTTCTCCTCACCTCCTGCTGCCGGACCTCCGGCTCACTGAGCTTTGTTAGCCTCTTGGTGAGCTCTGGGTTGGCCTCCTCGCTCTCGATTTCCTCCGCCACCCTCTCCATTAACTCCTCGTAGGAGACGGGGGCCTTCCTCTTTAGATCCATTTTGAAGAAACTTTCCCTCAGCCCGACCGTGAAGGCGAGCTGGAGTGCAAACCCAGGCACCTCCTGAGTGAGCAGCACTTCTTCCTGGAATCGATCCGCATAGCGGGCCAACGACTCCTTGGGCTCCTGTTTCACCTTGAAGAGGGACTCGACGTCCTTCTTCCTCTTCTTCGAAGTTGAAAATCACAACAAGAAGCTCCTGCGCAAATCCTCAAACGCGTAGATTGACCCAACAGGGAGTTGGTGGAACCAATCCCTGGCCTTCTCTTTACGGGTGACGGCGAAGAGCCGACACTTGAAGGCATCTGACATCCGCCTGATCGAGACCGAGTCCTCAAAAGATTGGAGGTGCTGGACAGGGTCATCCCTGCCGTTGTAGTACACCCTGTCCCGCTCCCCGAACCCTGCCGGGACAGGTGCAGAAAGTACCAATTCGCAGAAGGGACTTCCTCGCGGGGACTGTGCTCGCGAGAACGGTATTCGCCTGAACCACACCCACAGTCGTTGCATCCTCCGGGCGCGTGCTCACCTGCGCCGCGCTCGCCGGCACAGAGCTCGCCGACACAGAGCTCGCCGGGCTGGCGAACAGCACTCGCCCCTCCAGGTCTTGCACCGAACCTCCTGCGATTTCCTTTCCGGCCCTTCCCCCCAGGGCATTCTCGCCAACCGCTGCTGGGGGAGGGGTCGCCTGAGGCGCTGGGGTCGCGAACTCACTTCACAGCGCCTCCCTCCTGAAATCTGCGAACATCCTCGGCGTCACCACCTGTGGTGACTCGCTGAACTCCTCTCCTTGATCCTCGCCTCCTTCCATATCTGCTCCTTGGAACTTTCTTGGACCAGCCACGCTCCACGCTCACCGCACCAAAATGTTGAAACCGATTTCTCAGCCTCTTATGGAGCTCGGGGCCCTCACCGAAATGAGGGGCAGCTAGCCCTTACTAATCCCTCAGAGAAGGTAGACGGAAAACAGGGGGAAAGACTAAGACCTTAGTCACAGCGAGGAGGTCCCTCCACTAACCCGTAAGATCGTTGAGCGCTTCCCCTCCCAAGCCAAAGCTGAGACTCAGGCACCTTGGAGAGCTCTGAAAAACGCTAGCCAAGGAGAAGCCAAGGAGAGAGAATCTAGAATCCAGTCCTCTCCAAAGGTGCCCTTTAGGTCTTATTTATAGGTTTTCCGATCTAGCCTGCAAATAGCAGGATTCCGCCTTTTGATTTTACTATCTGCACCCCAAATAGGTCTGCTAACAGCCAAACTCCGTTGTTTGGAGAGGCTAAAGGCAGACCACCGGGGGTAACAGGGTAATTTTGCCCTATCAGCCTATAGGCAAGGAATCTGTGAGAACACTACTATTGAAGCTCTTGCGGGCCTTCTTGCGAGTCCTACTCGCGATGCCTCTCCTAGGCGATTGTGTTGCGAAGACCTCGCTGAACCCCTTTTGCGGTATCTGCCGAGGTCCAGTCTCGCGAGCCTTCCTGCGAGACCGCCTCTTGACTTCGTCGAGCACAGAACACCTTTTGTCGAACACAAGGCACTTCTCCGAACGCAGGTCGATTCGTTGAACATGACTTCGTTGACCACAGAACACACTTTGTCGAACTCAGAACACTGCTGCCAGCGGCCCGCGAGGTGTTGGTTCGCCAGATCTCGCTCACATATGAGCTCGACGAACGCGGGAGAGTTCGTCGAACGCAGGGGAGTTCGTCGAACGCCCTTCCCGAACCCATAAAACCACCTTAAGCTACCCGCGAAGTTCTGTTTCGCCAACCCTTCTCGCGGGTACACGGCCAGTACTAGTCTCGCTCTCCTATCAGCGAGCAGTTGGCGAGCGTCTTTCTCGCCCGCCCCTCTTACGAGGACTTTTGTCTGCCTCATTGCTTTCTTCATAGTATTGATTTCGCAAACCGCGCCTCCTTGTCTGGCGAATATCGGGGTTGTACACTATGTAAAATTCATTGTGTTTGTGCTGTGATTTTCTGTGCTGTCCCAGTCTTTTATTATGTACTTATTTCATGCATTCTTCATTCTTCCTTAGAGTAATTTATTGTTAAACACAGTTAGGATAGAAATATTTTAAAACTCTATTCACCCCCCCTCTCTAGAGGAATCTCAGAGGCACACTGTGCACTTTCAATTTGGTATCAGAGGAAGGTTGATCATTAAGAGGTTAACACCTTGATCAAAAAGACCTCCTACTCTTATTTCTTTTCTATAAACATATCGTATAAAGAAAATGAGCTCTAAGGATTATGCTTCAACAAGACCTCCAGTGTGTAACTTAAATAAGTTCACACTCTAGAAGACCAGAATAAAACTTTACATGAATTCCATTGATGAAGATATCTATGATGTTCTTCTCAAAGGTCCTCCTGCTCCAGTCAGACAAAAGGAAGGAAAATTCTCAACAACTGAGGCTGTTCCAAGAAAGGAATGGACAGAGGCTGAAAAGAAGGTCAAGGCATGTGATGCCAAGGCCATGAATATTTTAGTGTCAACAATGTCAGATGACATCTTCCAGAAGGTTGCTGAATGCCAATCACCAAAGGAGATCTGAGATTCACTCACCACAATGATGGAGGGAAGTGCTGATGAAAGAAAGGACAAAATGTCCCTTCTCATATCCCAGTATGAGAACTTCAAAAGAAGGCTGAAGAATCTGTTGCCAATATGTATGGCAGATTCAGTCTTATCATTAATGAGCTCAGAGGCTTAGACAAGGAAATATCCTTGACTGAAATTAATGATAA
This sequence comes from Dactylorhiza incarnata, assembly GCA_033032865.1. Classification (NCBI taxonomy): domain Eukaryota; kingdom Viridiplantae; phylum Streptophyta; class Magnoliopsida; order Asparagales; family Orchidaceae; genus Dactylorhiza; species Dactylorhiza incarnata. The sequence continues at coordinate 3,334,940 of JAWHQI010000218.1, read as the reverse complement.
GATTCTCATGCGCTTCCCTAGCTCATGGGATTCAAGGATCTGGGCAATCAGAGAATCGAGATGCCACAGAGAAATCTCAACTGAAGCTTTGCTAGGAAAGCTTAAGTCCTATGAGATGCTTCTGAAAAACAGGGCTGAGGCTGAAGAAAGGGAGACCTCTCCATCTCCTGTTCAAAGGTCCCTTGCTCTCAAAGCTGCTGAAGGAGAGTCCTCCACTCCTGAGGATGAAATGTTCAGCCTGCTGGCAAAGAGATTCAAGAAGTGGGTAAAGACTGAGGACTCAAGGAGAAGAGAAAGGGACTCAAGTCCCAGGTATGATAAGACTCCAAAGAAGGAGGTTATCTGCTATACCTGCAACAAACCAGGGCACATTGCTCCTAACTGCCCACAAGAGCATAGGGAGAAAAACAACAGCAAGGATGAGAAGAAGAAGAAATCCTTCAGAGGAAAAGACAAGAAGAAAGCCAAAGGCTTTATTGCTGAGACTTGGAGTGATTCTGAAGCAGAAGTAGACTCATCATCTGAAAGTGAGGATGAAGAAGTAGTAGCAGCCTGCATGATGGCTCTTGGGATAACATCAGATGAAGAAGATGTGTAACACCCCAAATCTGTTGAAGCAGATTTGTGCTGCTGGGAGCTAGCGTCGGCGCTAGTAGCTAACGCCTGGCGCTAGCTAGTTCGACGAACGCTAGCCAGTTCATCGAACGCTAGACAGCTCATCGAACACTGGCCAGTTCGTCGAACGCTAGCCAGTTCGACGAACGCTAGCCAGTTCAACGAACGCTAGCCAGTTCGACGAAGGCTGGCGCGCGTTACAGATTCCGTGATTTGAAATTGTGGCCATCAAATCCTTAGGATTTTTGATCCAATGGTTGGGATTTATTCCGGGATTTCATAGGGCTTGACCAGAGGAGCATTTATCCTTATTATTCTAAGTTCTATCTTTCTTCAAGCTTGAGAAAGAGGAAAGCCAAGGAGGAAGAAGAAGGCATCTTCCGCCATTGACGGAGCTCCGAAGCTCCGAATCGCGAGCCATTTACAGATCCACGAAGAGCAGCCCAGTGCGGTCCTTTCCATCTGATTGGAAACTTGGATTCACATGGCGAGCAAGAAAATGACAAGGGTAATGATCTTTTACTTGGACAAGTGAAGTCCTTCTTTTTATGGCATGTTTGCATGGAAAATCCCCCACCGATTGATGGAGAAAAAGGAGTTTTCTAGCGGGTTGATTGTTTTGATCCCCTTTGGTTACTTGCATATAGCATCCGGAATCGTAGTACAGATATAGGCAGTGTGTGCGAAACCCATCCAGACAGGTTGGTCTGGATTGGTGATGGTTATAATGTTAATTATGCCGGAGAAGACTCCGTGATTTGTATGCGCTATTTTCGGGTTCTGTGTGCGGTAGTGTACTGCAGGGAGTCCTGGAGTTAACCTCCAGGAAATATCCGAATTTGTGGGCGGATTCGATGATCTGTCACTACCGCCCGGCACTAGGGCTAGCGCCGGCGGTAGCTCCCAGGGAGCTATTTTGTTGAGGTATGATACCTCCTTTCATTGCTCGGGCTGAGGTGAAGCCGTACCCGCGTCGGCCGATTGATGCCGATGATTTGAGCACGGGCAAAGCTGATCCAAACCCGCTCCCATGCCGAGTCGGTGAAGAGGTAGCTCCTCGGTGCACCGTATGATGTTGGGATTAGTCTGTAAGGCAAGGTAGTCTAGACGGTCAAAGCTCATGCGAACTCTTTGTTTAAGGAGTTGTTAGGTGTAGCTCGGAGAGCACACTGTGAGAGTGCCTTGAGAGCACAAAACGTGTGGCTGTGCGTGCCCACGTTGGTGTTGATTGCTTATACATGTGGTGCTTGAATGCACCTTGTCAATCTATGCCTATACTGTATGCCTACATGGAAGGAGTACCACCACCCCGGCATTAGGGGTGAGGTCGTTATAATTTTGGTCAGCTTTTGCTGACCGGTTACTTGTTTGCCACGTTTTGGTTGATTGTTGATGCAGGTGTAGGTGAGCCAAGCGGGAAATAGCGGGCGGTGTCCCTTTTTGCTGAGTTGGCCCTCGAAGGCCAGCCTCTCTTCAGCTTTTCATGTATTGCTGGCCTGCGTGCCGATGTATGTTTGAGTTTAATACATTGTTCAATGTAAGGCCTTAAGGCCGTAACTCTTTTATTTCGTTCCTGGGATAGTGGACAGTTCTAAATGATGTTTTAATGAAATGCTTCCGCTTACGCTTTAATTACTCTCGTGTAGTTGTAGTTCTTTTCTGATTATCACCTTATGATGCTTAGCTAGTGTGTATAGTATGGCGTAGGGTCCCGACCGGACCTATTGTTATATTATTTGTACTGGCAAGGTGTTACAATTTGGTATCGGATTTAAGGAATCGATCCGTAGTTTCATGAATTCGAGGCCGAATTCATTTTAAGCGTGGAGTGCACGTGTTGTGCGTTCACCTAAAACGATTTCAAAACTAACAAGAATGTCCACTTAGGAATGAAAATCATGCTTGTTTATGGAACCTGAGCGTTCCTTGCTTGTTTGTTGTTATGTTTTCGGTCCCTAATCTGTGTTTCACATGATTATAGGTGACTAGGAGTGGTGCGGGGCAGTCTCAACCCTGTAACACTGTTGAAAGTAGTGCGTCCGCTGAGGTACCAGCGACCACTCCTTCTGCTGAGATGGTTAGATTGGTCGCTGAAGCGGTCTTCGCGATGATCAATAACCAAGCTGGACGGCTTCCACAACCTACTACTCCTACTACAGAGGTGTCCCCAGTGCCTGTAACTGCAGTGGAGCCGAGAGCGGAACTTGTTGTAGAGCCCAGGGTGGAACCGAGAGTGGAATATGTAGCCGCAGGGCGAGCACGCGACCAGCAGTTGAAGCACTTTCTAAGCTTCAACCCTCCAACCTTCTCTGGGACCGAGTCCCCAACAGAGGCTGAGGATTGGCTGGCAACAGTAAAGAAAATTCTAAGGGCAACAGCAACTGAAGAGGCGATGAAAGTCACCTTAGCCACTTTCCTTCTAAATGGAGAGGCAGGGCTTTGATGGGATGAACTGGAAGCGCACAAGTTGGACGGTAGAGTTATTACCGAGGTCTCGATTGCAGAGTTCACAGGTCTGTTCCTCCAGAGGTTTATTCCCTCTGCCCAGCGCCGTGCATTGCAAAATTAGTTTCTGCGTCTAACTCAAGGCGACCGTTCGGTGGACGACTACATGCATGAGTTCACGAGACTGAGTCGCTATGCGGAATCTTTGGTAGAAGATGAGGAAGATAAGACGAATAAATTCTATGAAGGCCTTCGAGATGAGTTAAGGCTGCTTTTGGCAGGCCCTATGACTTTTGATTTCCATGTTATGGTGCAAACTGCCAGATCACTGGAGCTAGATTTGCAGAGAGTACAACGCGCAAAAGGCCTCAATAAGAAGCCAGAATTTCTCGCGCCGACCTCTCAATCAAAGCCCGAGTTCAGGAAAAATAAGAGGAAGTCTAGGTTCGCGGAACCAGCTCCTTCTAATGTTTCGGGAGCAACTACTGTGTGGGGTCCTAGCACGTGTTTCACCTGCGGGAAGGTGGTACACAAAGCCGCGGTGTGTCGAAGTGGTCCCCCGAAGGTAGGAAATTGAGTGGTGGACTATGCTCGTGCGGCGGGTTCATCTTATGCGGAAAAAGGCAAAGCTACAGAGTCTTCTGCTTCCCAACAAACTCCGACCCAGCCGAGAGTCTATTCGCTTGGCCAGCAAGAAGCCATCCGACAAAATGACGTTGTCACAGGTATGAAGTAAAATTTAGCTTTTACAGCTTAACTTGATTTATACTGAATGTACGACTATACCTTTGTTGATGTGCTTTTAGGCTTCGTTCTAATCTTCAACTATCCGGCGAGAGCTCTCTTCGATAAGGGAGCATCGCACTCCTTCTTGTCTAAGGACTCCGTGTTGCGAATCGGAGTACCGTCTATCCTGTTGAAGGATAGACTGGAGGTAGTGTTTCCCAATGGATCTCGGATGAGCGCGGATAGGTTGAGTCGTGTAAAGGTGCGGATTGGGAATCAGGATTTCGACTTGGAAGCGTCACTACTACCACTAGCTGAGTTTGACGTAATCTTTGACATGGACTGGATCTCGAAGCAGCGAGCATGCATCAATTGCAATCGAAAGGAGGTTACTCTGGGAAAGAACACTGGTGACGAGACCACATTTGCGGGTATGCGAGGAGCGAGCAAGACGCTGATGTCTGCTCTCCAGGTGGTCAAGGTGGTGAGAAAAGGCGAGGAATTGTTCTTCACGTTGTTGGAGGCCTCGACGCCGAAGCCCAGTATAAGTGATGTCCCAGTAGTGGCAGAGTATGTGGACGTGTTTCCTAACGAACTCCCTGGGGCTCCGCCCCAGCGAGAGATCGATTTCTGTATCGAGTTGGAGTCCGGTGCCAAACCTGGGGCCCGCTCACCGTACCGGATTGCGCCAAAGGAGTTGGCAGAGTTGAAAGTTCAGCTGCAGGAACTGCTAGAGCAAGGCTATGTACGTCCAAGTTCATCCCCTTGGAGTGCATCAGTCCTCTTTTTGAAAAAGAAGGATGGGAGTTTGCGTCTATGCATAGACTATCGAGAGCTGAATAAGCTGACCGAGAAGAACCGTTATCCGATTCCAAGAATCGACGACTTATTCGACCAACTGGTTGGGTCAACGGTATACTCGAAGATAGACTTTAGGTCCGGCTATTATCAGCTTCGTATAAGGGAATGTGATATTCCAAAGACGGCGTTCAATACCCATTTTGGACACTACGAGTTCACGGTAATGCCGTTCGGTCTCTCCAACGCACCGTCGGTATTTATTGACTTGATGAATAGAACGTTCCGAGAGTACTTGGACTGATTTGTGATCGTCTTCATCGACGACATTTTGGTATACTCTCAGTCTGAGGAGGAGCATTCAGAACATCTGCACGCAGTGTTGAGCACCTTGAGCAGGAGTCAGCTATATGCCAAGTTCTCCAAAAGCAAGTTTTGGCTACCATCAGTAGCATTCCTGGGTCATGTCATTAGTGGTGAAGGAATAGCAGTCGATCCGTCAAAGATAGTGGCAATCCGAGAGTGGCCTGTGCTGAAAAATGTGGCTGAAGTCCGAAGTTTCTTAGGACTTGCCGGTTATTATAGGCGCTTCGTGGAGAACTTTTTGAGGATCGCACTTCCTCTCACTAAGCTGACTAGGAAATATCAGAAGTTCGGTTGGTCACCTGAGTGCGCACGAGCTTTTGAGGTGCTGAAGAGCCGTCTGACCGCGACACCCATTCTATGCTCGCCATGTGGAACAGAAGGCTATGAAATATATAGCGACGCCTCGGGAGTGGCTTGGGTTGCGTTCTGGTGCACTTCAGAAAGGTGATCGCTTATGGCTCCCGACAGTTGAAGGTACATGAGAGGAACTACCCGGTCCATGACATGGAGTTAGCGGCCGTAGTATTCGCTCTTAAGTTATGGAGGCACTGCTTATAGCGTGAAGATCGGCATCTTTACTGACCACAAAATCCTCAGGTACCTGCTGGATCAGAAGGAGCTGAATATGCGACAGAGGAGGTGGATGGAGTTCCTGGGGGACTACACCTTTGATATTCGTTACACTCCCGGAAAGGGGAATGTGGATGCAGACGCGCTGAGTCGGCGGGCTCCTGCGCAGGCAAGTTGGATTTTGATGCATGATGAGCATCTAATCCGTGTTCCGGAGTCCCTGGATATCACTTGTGTCGATAAGATAACGTCTACTACTGCATCCTTGAACTGGACGGAGGTTCAATACGACCTTGCCGACCGAGTTTGCCAAGCTTTGGAGCTGGATGAAAGCATGCAACGTTATAGAGCGGAGACTTTGGATGGGTCTAGCACTGAGTTCTCTTTCTACGATGGCCTTCTATGGAAAGGTGCGAGATTGTGCGTCCCAAAAGTGACCAATTTACGAGGAGAATTGATGTACGAGGCTCACTTTACAAAGTACTCGATTCACTCGGGGAGCACGAAGATGTATATGGATATGAAGAAACTCTTCTGGTGGCCAGGTTTGAAGAAAGACATTGCTCTCTACGTGGCAAAGTGTCATACTTGCGCGTTAGTGAAGGCCGAATGTCAAAGGCCTGGTGGGTTTCTGAAGTCTTTGCCGATTCTGGAGTGGAAGTTCGACGACATTTTGATGGATTTCATACACGGGTTTGCCGAGATCGCAACATGGAAACGACGCTATCTGTGTGATCGTAAATCGTTTAACAATGGTATCGCACTTTATTCCAAATCAGAAAGATGATCTTGTTGAAAAGCTCGCAAAGTTATACGTTGATAGTATCGTACGATTGCACGGAGTTCCCTGTAGCATCGTGAGCGATCGCGATGGGCGTTTCACATCAAATGACTAGAAACTGATCCACAAACTATTGGGTACCAAGCTGAATTTTAGCACGGCCTTCCACCCGCAAACGGATGGACAGACCGAGAGGACCAATAGGACGATGGAAGACATGCTCCGGATGTGCGCCCTGGATTTTGGAAAGAGATGGGAGGATCATTTCTATATGATTGAGTTTGCTTACAACAACATCTACCAAGCAAGTATCAAAAAGGCTCTGTTCGAAGCCCTTTATGGTAGGAAATGTCGTACGCCGTTAGCTTGGGCTGAAACGGGTGACACGAAGTTGTTGAAGCGCAAGGATGTGGATGAAGCGAACACGTCAATTCGGGCAATACGAGAGTGGTTGCTCATTGCTCAAGATAGGCAGGCAAAGTATTACAATGCGCATCACCGGAACGTCGAGTTTGTCGTTGGTGATTGGGTGTACCTAAAGATCAAACCGTTCAAGGGAGTATCGAGGATCCGACGCTTGAAAAAGCTGAGTCCAAGGTACGTAGGACCGTTTGAGATTCTAGAACGCATTGGTAAGGCTGCCTATCGTCTTGCTCTATCTGATGAGTTAAGCGGGCTGCACGATGTATTCCACATCTCCGTGTTGAGAAAGGCTGTGAAAGAGCCTACGCATATTGTTGCGGTTGACGAGGTGCCGATTGATGTTGGGCTAGAGACGAAAGTCAAGCCCATGCGCATCGAAGATACCGAGGTGAAAAAATTGCAGAACAAAGCCATCCGAATGGTAAAGGTCCGTTGGGACAACTGCGAAAAAAAGGAACTCTCTTGGGAAAGAGAGCAAACCATACTTGCGGAGTACCCCGAGATTTTCCTTTCAGGTATAATCTATTTTTTTTGTACCTTTCTATTTTCAGAATTTCGGGCCAAAATTCTGTTAAGGGGGGTGGAGTTGTAACACCCTAAATCTGTTGAAGCAGATTTGTGCTGCTGGGAGCTAGCGTCGGCGCTAGTAGCTAACGCCTGGCGCTAGCCAGATCGACGAATGCTAGACAATTCGTCGAACGCTGGCCAGTTCGTCGAACGCTGGCCAGTTCGTCGAACGCTAGCCAGTTCGACGAACGCTGGCGCGCGTTATAGATTCCGTGATCTGAAATCGTGGCCGTCAAATCCTTAGGGTTTTAGATCCAATGGTTGGGATTTATTCCGGGATTCCATAGGGCTTGACCAGAGGACTGTTTATCCTTATTATTCTATGTCCAATCTTTCTTCAAGCTTGAGAAAGAGGAAAGCTAAAGAGGAAGAAGAAGGCATCTTCCGCCATTGACGGAGCTCCGAAGCTCCGAATCGCGAGCCGTTTATAGATCCACGGAGAGCAGCCCGGTGCGGTCCTTTCCATCCGATTGGAATCTTTGATTCTCATGGCGAACAAGAAAACAACAAGGGTAACGATCTTCTACTTGGACAAGTGAAGTCCTCCTTTTTATGGCATGTTTGCATGGAAAATCACCCACCGATTGGTGGAGAAAAGGGATTTTCTAGCGGGTTGATCGTTTCGATCCCCTTTGGTTACTTGCATATAGCATCCGGAATCGTAGTACGGATATTGGCTTTGTGTGTGAAACCCATCCGGACAGGTTGGTCTGGATTGGTGATGGTTATAGTGTTAATTATGTCAGAGAAGACTCCGTGATTTGTATGCGCTATTTTCGGGTTCTGTGTGCGGTAGTGTACTGCAGGGAGTCCTGGAGTTAACCTCCAGGAAATACTCGAAGTTGTGGGCGGATTCGATGATCTGTCACTACCGCCCGACGCTAGGGCTAGCGTCGGCGGTAGATCCTAGGGAGCTGTTTTGTTGAGGTTTGATACCTCCTTTCGTTGCTCGGGCTGAGGTGAAGCCGTACCCGCATCGGCCGATTGATGCCGACGATTTGAGCATGGGCAAAGCTGATCCAAACCCGCTCCCATACCGAGTTGGTGAAGAGGTAGCTCCTCGGTGCACTGTATGATGTTGGGATTAGTCCGTAAGGCAAGGTAGTCTTGACGGTCAAAGCTTATGCGAACTCTTTGTTTAAGGAGTTGCTAGGTGTAGCTCGGAGAGTACACCGTGAGAGTGCCTTGAGAGCACGAAACATGTGGTTGTGCGTTCCCACGTTGGTGTTGATTGTTTATACATGTGGTGCTTGAACGCACCTTATCAATCTATGCCTATACTGTATGCCTGCAGGGAAGGAGTACCACCACCCCGACATTAGGGGTGGGTTCGTTATAATTATGATCAGCTTTTGCTGACCGGTTACTTGTTTGCCACGTTTTGGTGGATTGTTGATGCAGGTGCAGGTGAGCCAAGCGGGAAATAGCGGGCGGTGGCCCTTTTTGCTGAGTTGGTCCTCGAAGGCCAGCCTCTCTTCTGCTTTTCATGTATTGTCGGCCTGCGTGTCGATGTATGTTTGAGTTTAATACATTGTTCAATGTAAGGCCTTAAGGCTGTAACTCTTTTGTTTCGTTCTTGGGATAGTGGACAGTTCTAAATGATGTTTTAATCAAATGCTTCCGCTTACGCTTTAATTACTCTCATGTAGTTGTAGTTCTTTACTGATTATCACCTTATGATGCTTAGCTAGTGTGTATAGTATGGCGTGGGGTCCCGGCCGGACCTACTGTTATATTATTTGTACTGGCAAGGTGTTACAAGATGATCAGGTATCTGTCTTTGATGAATTTGATTTTACCTCAGATGATTTCAAATCATGCTTTAAAGATTTCTGCCTTGAACATCTTAGGGTACAAAAAGAGTTAGACAAAGCTAGGATTGAATTAGAAAACCTTAAGAAAGATGAAATGAACCTAATAAATCAAAACCTAACAAATGAAATTAAAAGTAAAGAGTTAGAAGTAATCAAACTAAGGGAAGAAAATCTAAAATTGAAAGAGGAGCTAGCAAAAGCAATGGCCTTTGAGTACTCACTCAATGGGAGGAGTCAGAAGCTCAAAGATATCACTGAAAATCTCTCTATGAGATTCAATCACCTAGGATTAGGAGCAGAGCCCTCCACCAGCACTGAAGCACCTAGGAAACCTGCCTGGAAAAACCCAGTCTCATTTGTTAGACCTAGTGAAAATCAACCCAGTGAGAAGAGCAAACTAGTTAATGGTAAAGTTGGTAGCAGTTCAGATAGGATAGATAAACCAAACAAAATACATCTGAATGACAAAGAGAAACCCCATGGTAAAACATCACAGGGAAATTAACTAATCATAATCAAAAGGGTAAATTAAGGTCTAGGATAATAAAACACTCTGCAGATTTATTATATCTAGATACCTTGTATACTCATTTTAAGCCTCATGATAAGAGGTTTGGGAAATCTATTCCCTATCATCCCAAAGGGTATCATGAAAGACCCTTCTATTCTTTCATTGAACCCTACAATGGTAAAAGCAAAGGGCTCAAGGTAACCTGGGTCCCTTCTAATGTTTGAGTTACCTTTGCAGGTTTAGGTAGAGTCTCACTCAGGAGAAAATGGAGTGGGGAGAATTATGTAGGTCATGAACAAGGAACAAAAACTATTCAAGGGAGTAATCTCTATCTTAAATCCTCCTTAACATTTATTACATCATATTATCATCTACTTTAAATAAGTAAAATTGTTGGGAAAAACAGCAAGGATTTTCTAAAGAAATAGATATGTTTATTAAGAGGTGCGTCGAATAGAAGTCGACGTACCATTGACTTCTACTCGATGCCAGCGTCGAGAAGCGCACAGAGCAGACAATTTGAATAGAATTCGACGCAGCATCAAGTTCCTATCGACGCATATGTCGACTTAATAATTGCTGATTTTATTCAAAGTCATGTCGATTGGCAATCGACGCAACGTTGACAGGACTACGTCGACTTAGGGTCTCTGGATAGTCTCGAAGCTACGTCAAGTACTAGTCGACGCAATGTCGATATATCAGCGCGCGCAAAATTTCTTCTAGAAGCAATCTCGACACAGCCTTGTGCGCCAAATAATAAGTGTAAGATGGTGCGCCGAACTAAACCCTAAGCAGCGGCGATTCATCTGCTTTTATGCAATTACTGCGTCGAACCAATTGTGCTTCAAATTTTCTCTCCTTGCCTCTTCTGCTCCCTTGCTCTCTTGTTCTCGAGCTCTCCCGCACCTCTCTCTCCCTCTCTCTCTCTCTCTCTCTCGCTTTCTTTGTGTTTGCAGGTATCACTATTTTGATGGCTCCACCTAAAGTTAACTCTGGATTTGATGTGGACATTGACTCGTTCAATGCTGCGGCAGAAAGCTTCAAAGCCATCCTTGGCTTGTTTCAGGAGGCCGAGCTAATCAAGCTTATCTCAACCAGATGCAAGATACTGGATGTCGAGCTGACAGAGTTCAAAGATAATGCTCAGATAGGAGAGGATGACTCTCTTAAAGGAAAAAATCTCTGATATAAATATTCAGATAACAGAGGACATATTGAACCAAACCTATGATCTTCTTCCAGGAAATGAGTCAGAAGAATTATCAGGGGATGAGACCAAGAGGGCCCTGGAGATTATGCAGTTCAAGAAGGACAAACCCATCAATCTGAAGAAGATTGACCTTGGGGAAGAATACAGATTCCTTGCAGATATTGTAGGGAAAGTTCTGCTATGTAATGATGCTGTTCCAAAGCAACAGCTTCAGATAATGGGTGCTCTAGTTCTAAAGAAGAGGATTAATTGAGGGAAATGCCTCCTAAGAATGATTTGGCATAAATATGCTCATAAGGGAAATGCTTTTATGAGAATCAGGAGTCAGATACTGCTTCACCACTATCCAAGTGTGTGTAAGTCAAAGGGTGTGCCAATTCCACCAGGGAAGAGAATAAATATTGGGATATTCTCTAAGTGGACCAGGCAAATCTCAAAGCCTGGTCAAGCTCCAGCATCTCCTCCTCCATCTCCTCCTCCTCCTCTAGAGTCAAACAGGGAGATTCTAGATCCCCCAAGGGATGATCTTCCCTCAATGGACACTGTTCCATAGCCCCATCAAGAAGATACTCCAGCCCCTCATTCACAACAACAACAACAGCAGTCCCAATCCTTCTCAGCACCTGAGCCCTCTCCTCAGCCAACCTATCAACTTCCATCCAATCTCATTCCAGATCATCAACATACTCCACCTCCACCACCATCAACTCACTTCTCTCCTGAGGTCTACCATCCTCTCTCCCTTATCCAAGAAGAGTTCCCTCCATTACCCACAATTGATCTTGATCAGATCATTTCCAAAGCAGTGGCCATTGTCTCCTCAACTTTTGCAGATCAAGTGGCCTCTCAGGCCAGGAAATTTGACAAGAAATACTCACAGATAGAGGGTGAGTTATTAAGATTTCACAAAAAATTTCAGAGCCTCAAAGAGTTTATATCTTCCTCCATGGTCACAAAGGAATTCTTAACCTCCCTGGCTAGCAAGGTTAAGAAGGGGAGAACATTTTGGAGGAAGAAAGACCTGTTCTAGAGTTGAGTGGACAAAATAAAAGTGATGCCAATGAAGCTCCTAACAAAACTGCTATAATCCAACAAGCACAGATCCAGGGGGAGCCTGGAGATCAGGGGGAGGTAAATGACAAAGATATGGCAAATGTATTTCAGTTTCTGACAGATGAGGGGGAGCCCCCAGAAATGATAGATAATGAGAAATTAGATGCAGCAGTTCAGGGGGAGATCCCATGCATTGAGAGGGAGTCTGCTCTAAGTATTCAAATGAATTCGGAAGCTGAAATGATAGTTGTAGGAACAACCGCTGATCAGGAGAAACTTAAGAATGAAATAGAGCTAGATCAAGTAGTCAAGATTGCTCAGGAAGCTGCCCAGGAAATTGAACAAAATGCACACACTCAGGGGGGGAATTTCAAGGAAGATGATGCTGAAGAAGCAGATGATGATAATGAGCCTCTTCAAGTGGCACAAAGAAAAATTCCAAAGGTCTTCACCAGGAAAAGAAGAACTCCTGAGAAGGAGCTCTGAACTTCAGGCACCAGATAAATTATCAGGTTTTGTGGAATTACATTTGGTGGAAAAACAATGCTATACAATTTCTTTATATGGAAATCTGCTTTCAGTTGTTTCCCCTTTGTGTCTATGTTATCTTGCATGTATTTTTGATTATACTATGAAAAACTATATAAAATCTCTCTGAACAAACTGTTAAATTTGTTAAGATAAATAAGGGGAGATTGTTGGGAAAAACCCCTTTTGATTTAACTTAACAAATTATTTAAAAGTGATTTTATCTACTAAGATTAAATTACCCATTGTATAGTGAGGGTAATATGGTCATTAGATGTATTAGGATGTCACACTTAACATAGGGTGTCAGGACCAGATCAAGGGAAGCAAAATTGGGCTAAGTTAACATTTGCGTCGAATAGAATTCAACGCAACATCGAGTCCATATTGACGCTGCTCTGACTAGAAGTCCAAGAGGTTCAAACCCTCTGTCAAAGTAACTCAAGTCGACGTAACGTCGAATAGATGTCGACGTAGAGGTCAGGGACTTTGTTGGAGTAACTGGAGAAGTTGACGCAGCTTCTACTTCAACTCGACGCAGAAGATGTTATCTGTCGAAGCCATCTAAAGTCGACGTGACGTCGACTTCATCTCGACACAAAAGATGAAGCTCAGAGCCAGGCAGATCAACACGACATACTCATTGATAAGATATCGACGCAACGTCGACTAGCAGAGTTCAGTCGGAGCACAGATGAAATCGAAGCAGCTCCTAGAAGAACTCGAAGCTACGTCGATAAGAGAAGAAATGAATTCGACGCTACGTCGAATACAGTCTGTAAAAGTATATCCTTTCAGCTGTCTTTCTGATCCTTCTTTCATGGCCTACATCCTTCAAGACCGTTCCCCAACAACTTAATAATTGCCTGAATTAGAAAGGAGTATCAAAGAAGAAGACAAAAAGCTTTCTTAGAAATATAGTCTGTCTAGGTGGACGGGCCGAGAATTAAAGAGGAAAGAAAGAGAAAGTGATAAGCAGATTACCATATCAAGGCAACATATTCAAATTTGAAATAGAGAGAATAAAAAGACAATAGAAGATAGAGGCAAACAAGGCATTAATCACTATCAGCTGTCTCCTTCATTTTCTAGGGTTTCTTCATCTTTTCCCTCTCACAGGAACTCTAACACAGCAAACAAAAAGAGAAGAAGGCTCTGCTGTTCTTCATCAAATAGAACGGAGAATCTGAAAGCTGCTCTTCATCACAATCTCATAGCAGCCAGATCATAATCTGAAGAAAGAAAGGATCTGACAATACAAAGCTTCTGCAAAACATCACTATCAAAAGCAGGGGCTAATCAAGAGCAGATCCTTTGGAACAACTCATAGGCTGATCTTCATACATCCATCTTCAAGAATTCTGAGAACAAAATTTCTTCAACCTTCTCCCTTCTTCTTTCTCATTCTGTAAAAGAGTTTTATTAATTCCTCTTCAAAGGATTCAGTGGTTCAAGATCTCCTTATCAAAATATCTAGTGGTTCAAGATCTCCTTATCAAAAGATCTGGTGGTTCATGATCTCCTTGTCAAAAGATCACTGGTTCTAAGAGTCTCCTTATCAAAAGACTCAGGCACAGTGGTGCATTCCTACCAGGTGGTAGAAGAGAGGACTACCCACATTTTTGAGAACCTCTATAAAATTCATTGTGTCTGTGTTGTGATTTTCTGTGTTGTCCCAGTCTTTTATTCTGCACTTATTTCCTGCATTCTTTATTCTACCTGGATTGTTTAGCATAACTCCTTAGAGTAATTTATTGTTAAACACAGTTAGGATAGAAATATTTTAATACTCTATTCACCCCCTCTAGAGGAATCTCAGAGGCCAGTGTGCACTTTCAGTGCATTATGTAAAACTTTAGAGTCCGATGATGATGTAAGACCCTCTTTTTTTGCACGTTCCCGGGTCTTACCGCCCAAAACTGCCGTCTTGTGGTGGCACCATTTCTCTAAATGGACGCCGCCACAATACGCCGATCCCGCCGGCTAATCATCATCACCATCCAGGCCAACCACAAATCACAGAGTTAAAACATTTAAAATACATGTCCACAACAAATCACCATATATTTTAAAAGCTTGTCCAAAATGAGATAAACTAAGACATGAAAAATATAAATCAGAGTGTAGTAAATAGAGAAGAGCTTAAGCTCGATACAACACATTTTGCTTTGCCTCTCTCTTGGCAAAAATAAAACACTGCAGACACTGGCACGGACTAACACCCTCACGAATGTATAACTCCTTGCTCTGCCCAGGGTAGATGTGAAGAGTAGGTGTCGGAAGAGGGTCGCTCACCGGTGCTCTCCCCGCAGCTGCCGAGAGACCAAGTCCAGGTTTAGCCACCGTGTCCTGTACCTCCCACCTGTTGAGGGTCCGCTCTTCTTAGTTCTCCTGTAATGATGTGGTCCACCGACCGTTAGTCTATAAGACTCAGCATATTCTTCACTGCCTCTGCCCGCGACTCCTAGCCACCGTGCGGGAGGATGAAGCGGAGGACAATAAGGGGTAATGGAAAACAAGCAGGTGACATGGACCTAACTATCAAGTGTATATGTATACATCAAGCACCTTTTCTCTAAACTTGTTCAGGAGTATTATAGAGGTACAACATTGTGAAATGAGTATACTAAAAAGTTCATATGGTTCCAAATACAGTATAAGGAATCATCAAGTATGGTAGTATGTCTATGGTATATAAAAGTACAACATCATGTAAAGAGCAACTGTAGTAGCACATCTAGAGTATATAAAAGGCAGTAACATCATATAAGAGCAGGTATAGTAACACATCTAGAGTCTATAAAAGGCAGTAACATTATATAGAAGCAGCTATAAGAATAACCTTAACTTATATGCGTACACACATTCCCATAAGCTAAGGGATCTGACACTAAGGTAAACTCATCGTATAAAAGAGTCCATACTAATTTATACGACGAGGTCTCTATTTTATGCAAGGATGATATGCTGTGGCGTGCAATGCAATGATGCAACTCACCCACCCGACTCTTTATATGCAGACCTTTTGTTAGTTCCCTCTGTTCGAGTGTGTTAACTCAGGTACCAGGTTGAGGCAAACATGACAGTGGATTGAGCTTGTCCACTTCTAGGCTTATGTCACACATCTCCCATCCTAAACCTTACGTACGCCCCTAATAACACACATGGCATCCACGTACTATCTGGTAAGCACCACCTCTATCCCGCTTTTTGAGTCTCCGCTCAAGTACACCCCGTTGAGGCAAACAGGGGCAGTGGATTTGGTCCTCCACTCCTAGGCCAGTATGACACCTCCCAGCCTAGACCTTACGTACGCCCCTAAGAACACAAAGGGTATCCACGTAGTACTTGATACAACAATGCCTCTAAGTGAAACACCGAGTCTACCGTTCGCATGACTAACCCGTCTTTCTAAAATACTGAGCCTACCGCTCGCAGAACTTAACCCATCCTTCTACTATACCGAGTCTACCTCTCGCAGGACTTAACCCGTCCTTCTACTATACCGAGCCTACCGCTCGCAGGACTTAACCCGTCCTTCTACTATACTGAGCCTATCGCTCGCAGGACTTAACCCATCCTTCGACTATACCGAGCCTACCGCTCGCAGGACTTAACCCGTCCTTCGACTATACCGAGCCTACCGCTCGCAGGACTTAACCCGTCCATCTACTATACCGATCCTACCGCTCGCAGGACTTAACCCATCCATCTACTATACCGAGCCTACCCCTCCCAGTGTAACATCCCCCAAACAACTTGACCCACAAGTTGGTTTTGTCATGACTAGGTCATGACAAAACCATAGGAAGAGCTTAAGAGCATGTGAACTTAGGTAAGAAGGCCAAAACCCAAGTGGTCTGCAAATAACAATTTTCAGATATCAAGCCTAGGGTTGGACTTTAGGGCCTCACCTTGATTTCTTGACCCCACCATAACATCCCTAACCCATTAGGGGTTCCCTTAGAGCACCAGGGACCCATTGGTGTCAACCAAAGAGGCCAAATTGACCAAAGTCAACCCTAACCCTAAATTGGTCAAAGTAACTTAATTATGGGCAATTGGCCTCCACCAATTTGGCCAATTTTACCAAAGTCAACCCTAGCCCTATTTTGGTCAAAGTGGCCTATTAAGGGTCAATTGACCCTCACCCTGTCAAACTGACCCTACCTAGACCTTCCTAACTCTTAAGGGAGGCTAATGGTTGACTAGCCACCCATTGGGGTCATCCCAAATGCTCAAATTGACCAAAGTCAACTCTACCCTAAATTTAGGTCAAAATGACATATTTTGACCTAATCAAGCCCAATCCACTTGGGCTAGACTCAATTAAGGTGGTCCAATAAGTAATGTGGTTGGGTGCTACTGAATTGGCCATTCAATTTCAAGAAATCCGGCCAGGAGAGAGAAAGCCCAATTTGAAAGAGAGAGAGAGAAGGGGGAGTTAATGGGGAGGAAGAAGAAACCTCCAATTCCCCCCATTGATGACACCATTCATCTCCTATTGGGGAGAGGAGGAGTTTCCAGCCTTTTCCCGGCCACATTGATGCCCAATTCACCTCCCTCCATATTAAACCGAAATTCTCCATCAAGGGCATTAATGGTCACCATGTGAAACCCCCCTCTTGCCTCCAATTGAGGTCTTTAACACCTTCAGAGGAGTGAGAGGAAGAAAACCCCCAACATTCCAAGAGGGATCATGCACTGAAGACCATAGGAGGCATGGCATCAAAAACTCGAGCTCTGACCATGGCAACCCGCCGGAATCCACGACCTCAGGCCACCACACAGGTCCAATCCTCTTATCCTCCCCTAGTGCTAGATCCTCATCTGGTTTGGCGCTTGATTCAAGCCAAATCTGGCTCGAATCAAGTTCCCAAAAGGGCTCGTTTCGAGCCCTCTTTCCCCCGCTACAACTCCCCGTTCCGCCGACCTCCGGCCGGCCAACCACCCCTAATCGCCGGCCACCACCTCAACGGAGGTGGTGGTGGCATTGGTCGGCTGGGGCGGTGCTAGGGTGGCCGAGAAAATGAGGTGGAAGGAGGCCCGAGTGCGGGCAATCAGGCCCTTGGCTGAAGGTAGAAGACGATCAGGAGCCGCACAATCTGCGCCAAGATCTGTGCTGAGATCAAATAAATATGTTATGTTATGATTTGTATTTATGTCACATTTCATGTAGTACTTTAGTTTATTTATTAAAAATACTTACTTCCCTCTGGTGAAAAAGTGGCCAACACCAAACTTGTATCCCTTGGTGTGTACTTTAATTAAAAATTTGTTTCGGCCCAAAAGGAGCATTGTAGCTCCCTGTAGGACCATTTTGGTGGGACTGGTCCCTAGGGTAGGACAACCACTATTTCTTGAATAACTTTTGATAGGGAAATGATATTGACTTGAAAATTGAAACATTGGCTATTTGTACCTACACCCTCAACATATTCAAATATGGGAATTTTTGGAAAACATTTTCTAAAGTTTATGTAAAAATTTAATAATTCATATATTATTTAATTATATGGTCTAATGACCTCCAATCCCCTCCAAATTTTGGTGGGTGCTCTTTAGGGTTATTATATAACCCTGGTAAAAGTTTCAGCCCAATTGGGACTGCTTTGATTGGGTAATTTGTTAACCCAAGTTTGGCAAACTAGGTCAAACTAAGTCAAAAGTGCATATGATGGAATTAAGTGGTCAAATCTCATCAAAGTGGTGTGAAACTTTGGCCACTGGTTTAGGATCACAAAAGACACCCCCATGAGTAATTTGGGGTGATGTGTGGTTGCACTTTAAGCCTTGTGAAGGACATATGAGCATATTTCCTTGAATGGTCATGAAACTTGGTAAATAAGTTCATGAGGTGTAAATATTCCCTAGTAAATTTTATGAGAATTTTAGGAACACTTATCCCCTCTGATTTATGTTATAACCATTTTAGGGAACCTTCCTATAAGAGAAATTTTCATGCTCAAATTATCTTCGATGTTGGTGAAATTTTGGTAGTACCCTCTTAATCATGATATAAACCTCTGGTAATTTTTGTGTAATTATTGAATTAATTTAATTAACACTTCATTCACAAGTCATCTATTTTTTCTTAGGAATATGTTAAAGAAATGAGGGCAAAATATCCTCTGAAAAATTATGAAACTTGGTAGTAGGACATTTTAGGGCATTAGAGAGCTCTGTGAATTTTTGTATAATTTTTGGAATTATTTATCAGAAGGTTACTTCACAATTTTCCCTAGTACGAGTTTACTTGGAATATTTATTTATGTGACTAATTTTGATAAGTTCTGAAATTTGTCCAGTTGACTTTTCTGATTAGTATAAAGGTCTGGTAATTTTCCCATAATTGTTGGACAAGTATTTTTGGTGGTTCCTTCTTTAAATTCTAATTTGGGGTAATTATTCAATATTATAATTAGAGGTCAACCCTTTACTGCAAAATTGTGATATTATGTATTTGCTATTATTTTGACTTCATAGATTTTTCATAATTTTGTGGAGGCTATATCATAAGAGGATTTTATACTTCATGTTCAATTTCATACTGGGTCAATGTTGAGAAAAATTATAATAAATGTCAATTAAATAAGGAAAAATAAGATCCTCTGAATTTAGTCTTAGAATATCATAGTAGACTCCCAGTAATAATCTTAAGTCAGTTGGATGAATATTTGGGGTACCTCCCCTTATGCAACTCATATAACTCATTTGGTCTGCGTATAGTAAAACTGTAAAACTTGAGTAATTTATGGATCATTAGGTCGGAATGGAATGTAGATGGTGTACCTAGTCTGTTGGAGAAGATGCGAGGTCACCATTAGGGATCTATATGTTCGGTGTACGCGATAAGCTAAGGGGTAAGGTCGTGTTCGGGACCGACGAAAGATCGTCTTTCCTCTTAGAAGGTCATAAAATACGTAGGGTAATCCACGTGTAATGATAAGAATGGTATACTTATGGGTAGTCAATGATAAAATTAAGTTCCTTGGAAAGGGAGCTTTGGGGTGTCATCCCATTATAGTTCCTAGTACCATAGCGAGCCCCTCATAGGGTAGTCCTCGGGAAGCCCATGGTGTTGAAACCAGAGAACTGGTCTCGACGTTCGAAATGGGGGTGCAACTAACCCTTGCTTGACCCAAGCTAAAACCCTTGACCAGTCACTAAAAACCGAAGAACCTTGCCCATGAAGAACACCTAAGTTCGCAAACGGACACCTTAAGCTGCAGCGTGGAGGTCCCACCACACACCCGGAAGCTCACAAGGAACTTCCCCTCCCAAGCCAATGCTGAGCCCGAGCACCTTGGATGGCACTAAGGACCACCTCACCGTCCACCTTCACTGACAGGGGGAGGGGGTAGTGCTTGCTCACAAGACACACACGAGGAGAGGGGTGGAGACCAACCCTTCCCAAGGTGCCCATGGGGGTCTATTTATAGACTTCCCAAAATTGGGTTGTGGATAGCCAAAAATCTACTATCCACAGCTCAACAATGAACCTGAATGACCAAAATAGGAGGGGGTGAGTGGAGCTTGAGACGTCCACTCTGTAAAGAAAACACGGGCAATGCCGAGATGAGAAATTCGAAAGAAAATCAAAACACAGAACAGAAGAAATGCAGACGACACACAGATATACAGAGGTTCACCCAAGCCGGGCTACGTCCCCTCTCGCCTTCCTCTTCTCTTTGTTCTAATCACCAAGACGGATTACAGCTTACAAGGTTACAAGGATCAAAACCGATCCTACCTCACAGAACCCTCTCAGACAAGAACAGAGGAACCGCCGCCAAGAACAACCACACAAAAAACACTATTGCACTCTCTTGGACTTAATGACCTTAACCCTAAACCAGGGTTACGCACCCTTTAAATAGGGCGCCAAACCGGGCTCAGAACAACATCCGCTGAGACCGGTTCAACAACATCCACTGAGATGGCATGTAAATCCGCTGAGACCAGTTCAGCAACATCCGTTGAGACGACATGTATATCCGCTGAGATGATTCAACAACATCCGCTGAGATGGCATGTATATCTGCTGAGACGATTCAGCAACATCCACTGGGACGGGAGTAATCAAGGACCCGTTAGTCAAGCGCAGGCAGAGTTCGACTAACTCTTCTCCGTTCATCGAACGCCGTTCGACGAACACTGACTAGAAGTGTTCCCCAACTCCAACATTCTCCCACTTTGTGAACATCTTCCTCCGATGAGAGCTGCTCCTCCAACCGTCCTCTTCAACCCTACGGCCGTTGCACACCACTGAAATTTGGCAATAGGAACTGCCTTGGTAAGAAAATCAGAGTTGTTCTCCATCGTGTTCAACTTTTCCAGTTGAACTACCATCTTCTCCACCCTCTCCCGGATGAAATGATACTGGATGTCAATGTGTTTGGTTCGTGCGTGGAAGGCAGGATTCTTGGCTAGCTGAATAGCCCCTTGGCTGTCACACCACAGCTTTACAGGCCCCTGCTCAAACCCGAGCTCCAAACATAGCCTCCGCAGCCATATGGCCTCCTTGCTCGCATGAGTAAGAGCCATGTACTCTGCCTTCGTCGACGAGAGTGCCACCACACATTGCCTCCGACTCATCCAACTGATTGCACCTCCAAATAGTGTGAACACGTACCCACTGGTGGATCTTCTGCTATCCAGATCACCTCCCCAATCCGAGTCCACGTGTCCAACCACGTCCAGGACTCCTCCTTCACTAGCTCCTTCAAAACATAGGGAGTAATTTGAAGTGCCTCGGAGATACCTGAAAACACGCTTCACAGTGTTCCAGTGTTCCTTTCCTGGTGTAGCCATATACCGGCTCAACACTCCCACTGCTTGAGCAATGTCAGGGCGAGTGCAGACCATGGCGTACATCAAGCTTCCCACAGCACTAGCATAAGGAACCTTCGCCATGTCCTCGACCTCATCTTATGTCTTCGGGCTCAGCTCTGCAGATAACTTGCACCCAACTGCCATTGGTGCTCCCACTGGCTTGCAGTCCGTCATATTGAACTTCTTCAACATCTCCTCGACGTACCTCTGCTGCCCCAACCAAAGCTTCTTCTTGCTTCGATCCTTGGAAATCTGCATTCCCAAGATGACACTTGCTGGCCCCAAATCCTTCATCTCGAATTTGGCTGAGAGCAGCTTCTTCACATGTTGGATCATCCTGACACTATTGCCCACCAGTAGCATATCATCTACATAAAGTGTCAGGAAGATGAACTGCTCTCCCTTTCTCTGGATGTACACACCGTGGTCCGAATTCGATCTTTCAAAACCTAACTTCAGCATATAGGTGTCGAATTTCTGGTACCACATTCTCGGAGACTGCTTTAGCCCATACAGGGACTTCTTCAGCCTGCAGACCTGATCCTCCTTGCCCTTGGCTTCAAATCCTTCCGGCTGCTTCATGTATATATCCTCCTCCAGATCACCGTGAAGAAACGCCGTCTTCACATCCATCTGCTCGATCTCTAAATCATGCGCTGCCGCAATAGAAAGTACCAGTCTGATCGACGTCATCTTGGCTACAGGTGAGAAGATCTCATCATAATCAACACCTTCGACCTGGGAGAATCCCTTTGCAACCAACCTTGCCTTGTATTTCTCCACAGTTCCATCACCCTCCACTTTCTGCTTGAAGAACCATTTACTTCCAATGGCCTTCCTCCCCTTTGGAAGCTTACACAGACTCCAAGTCTGATTCTTCCTTAGAGACTCCATTTCATCCACCATGGCTAGCTCCCACTGATTTGAATCAACCCTTGATCTAGCATCTCTGGCAGAGATTGGATCTTCACCAAGCATACTTAGGCAACACTGTGCAGCCACTGCACATTGAGGATATCTCACTGGTGCCTTTCTTTCCCTTGTCGATCTCCTCAGAAGTGGAATTTCTTCAGCTTCATCTTCTGACTCATCATCACTTCTCACCACCTCCAAATCATCTGATTCAGAATCAGATTCAGCCCCAACAGTAGTAGCTTCTTTCTCAAAGCTTTCTTCCACCACCACTGTCCCTTTCTCTGCTTCTTTGGCCTTCTCAGCTTGTGTGACTGCCTGAGGACTGGTTTCATGAAACACCACATCCTTGCTGAATGTTACAGTCCTGGTCACAGGGTTCCAAAGCTTGTAGCCTTTTATGCCATCTTTGTAACCCACAAAGATGCACTTCTCAGACTTGACATCAAGCTTCCCCCTCTTCTCCTTTGGAATGTGAACATATGCATCACACCCAAACACACGAGCATAGGCCAAATTTGGCTTTCTCTTGAAGATGACTTCAAAGGGAGTACATCCCTCCACAACAGATGTAGGGGACCTGTTCTTCAGGTAATTTGCAGTCGCCACTGCTTCAGCCCAGAACTCCTTACCCAAACATGCCCAACTGAGCATGCACCTGCCCTTCTCCATCAAGGTCTTGTTCATCCTCTCCGACACTCCATTCTGCTCTGGAGTATACGGTGTGGTCTTCTGCCGTGCAATCCCCTGCTCAGTACAGTACCGCTCAAAAGCATCAGAGCAATACTCCCCTCCATTATCAGAACGGAGGACCTTCACCTTTCTCTCCAACTGGTTCTCCACCAGGTTCTTAAATTCCTTAAACCTGTCCAGAACTTCTGAAATGGACCTGAGAAAATAGATCCAGGAATACCGTGAGAGGTCATCAATAAAGGACACATAGTACCTTGCGCCGCCTAGAGATGGAGCTGGAGTTGGCCCAAACACATCACTGTGTATCAGCTCCAACACTTCAGTTTCCCTCGTGCCCGTCCCACGAAAGCTTACTCTGGTCTGTTTGCCAAGCAGGCAATGTTCACAGAACACAAGGCTTGTGGAGCACTCCGGCACCCCTTCCACCATCTGACCAGATGCCATGGCCGACATCCCCTTCTCACTGATATGCCCAAGCCGATGATGCCACATCCTGGACACCTCCTCCTGGTCAACCTCCTGGCTCTCAGAGATAAGAGCCCCACTTGGAACCACTGTATCAGCAAGCAGAGTATACAGTGTTCCATGTCTCACTCCACTAGCAATCACCATTGCCCCTCTTGTCAGCTTGCAAGATTGATTGTCACAGCTGAAGTGCACTCCTGCATCTGCCATGGAACCCACCGAGATTAAATTCCTGCTCATCCCAGGAATGTGCATCACATTTGGAAGAGACCTTGTGGTCCCATTAGACAACTTCAACATCACCTTGCCACGCCCAATAATCTGCACAGCAGAATCATCACCCAGCATGACATCTCCACCATCAAACCTCTCATACTCACAGAACCAATGCCTATGAGGGGTCATGTGGTATGATGCTCCTGTGTCTACATACCACAAATCAGAATCTCTCAGAACAACGCACGCTGCAGCGATGTACATGTCACCGCCGTCGCCCTCCTTCTTCGTATCAGAAGTTGTCAGTGTCTCCTTGTTCTGAACGGCCTTGTTCGGACATTGAGACTTCACATGACCAGTCTCATTGCACTTCCAGCACCGAACGGGCTTCTTACCCTTCTCCCTCTCCTGGCTCTTGGATCTACCTCGAGACTTATCTCGATATCCACCATGCTTGTTCTCCCTTTGTTGAGGACGGGATCTAGATACACTCAAAGCACCTTTGCTCGTCGCCTCAGAACCTCCTCTCCTGGTCTCCTCAGATAAAAGAGCTGCACATACAGTATCATATGACAGTTCCTAATCTCCACTCCCCCAATCACGACAATCAGATTGTCCCATGAATCTCGCAGCGATCAATGGCTCTATCCTCATTCGAGATCTTCTCACCAATAGAGATTAACTGACTCACAATGGCATTGAATTGAGTCAAGTGCCTGAAAACGAGTTGCCCTCATGCATCCGAAGTTTATACCACTTCTTCCTCAATATCAATTTGTTTACCAGGGACTTGCTCTGGTAGAGAGATTCCAACTTACGCCACAAACTTCGTGCTGAAGTCTCCTCCATGACGTTAGTCAAGATTGAATCTGCTAGGAATAACCGGATCATGCCATTAGCCTTCTGATCGGTTTTCGTCCAGGTCGCAGCCTCCGCTGCAACATCTGCAGTCGCGTCTGCAGATTTTCCCTTCGATGCACTCGCATCCTTCTCTGCATCCTTAGGAACGGGAGGATCATCTTCGATCGCAGACCATAGATCTCGATCAATCAACATATCTTCCATCTTCATCTTCCATAGATCGAATCGACTTCTGTCAAACTTCTCGATCTCGATCCGCACGCTACCAGAACCCATTTCCAGGATCAAGAACCTACCTCTGATACCAAATGTAAAGAAAACACGGGCAGTGCCGAGACGAGAAATTCGAAAGAAAATCAAACACAGAACAGAAGAAACGCAGACGACACACAGATATACAGAGGTTCACCCAAGCCGGGCTACGTCCCCTCTCCACTTCCTCTTCTCTTTGTTCTAATCACCAAGACGGATTACAACTTATAAGGTTACAAGGATCAAAACCGAACCTACCTCACACAACCCTCTCAGACAAGAACAGAGGAACCGCCGCCAAGAACAACCGCGCAAAAAACACGATTGCACTCTCTTGGACTTAATGACCTTAACCCTAAACCAGGGTTACACACCATTTAAATAGGGCGCCAAACCGGGCTCAGAACAACATCCGCTGAGACCAGTTCAACAACATCCGCTGAGACGGCATATAAATCCGCTGAGACCAGTTCAGCAACATCCGTTGAGACGGCATGTATATCCGCTGAGACGATTCAGCAACATCCGCTGAGACGGCATGTATATCCGCTGAGACGATTCAGCAACATCCGCTGGGATGGGAGTAATCAAGGACCCGTTAGTCAAGCGCAGGTGGAGTTTGACTAACTCTTCTCCGTTCGTCGAACGCCGTTCGACGAACACTGACCAGAAGTGTTCCCCAGCTCCAACACACTCCCCCCCTTTCCGGGGGTCGGGAGAGTGGACCGAATGGTCCACTGCCTGGGCTGGGCGAGTGGACCATTCGGTCCACTCCCCTTAGGGGCGAGTGGACCCAGGGTCCACTCACCTGAGTGCCCGGGGCGAGTGGACCTGGTCCACTCGCCCCCCACCCTGGGCGAGGGGACCATGGTCCACTCACCACCCCTGGGCGAGTGGACCATAGTATGGTCCACTCGTCCGGGGCTTGGGCGAGTGGACCACTAGGCCCACTTGCCCAGGAAGTGGACTTCAGGTCCCCTTCCTCCCCCCTGGGACTTCTTTTTTGATCTCGATGGCCTCCGACGGGTCGGTTTACTGCGTCACGGTCACTCTATGTCCCGACCTCATCCGCGTCGAGTCACACCAACTCAGAAAATATGAGGGTTGTACACAATCCCCGCTCTTTTCGATCTTGTCTTAAGCTCGGAAAGAAAGTTCAATCCACCTATTTGACGAGTTGGTGGGACCTTAGGGGAATCCACGAAGGGCCCTACCAACGGGCTACTCCTGCCGAGCTTTTCAGCTGAACTTGACCTGAGGCGGAAAGCGAACCTTTCTCCACTTAACAACCCTCCTGTGAATCGAGTTCAACTGGAGTTGGAGAAAGCTCAACACCTATGGTCGAGCTGAACTCGACCTGAGGTGGAGGAAAAATCAACACCTCTAGTCGAGCCGAACTCGACCTGAGGTGGAAGGCAAACCTTTCTCCACTTAACAACCCTCCTGTGAACCGAGTTCAATTGGAGGTGGAGAAAGCTCAACACCTATGGTCGAGCTGAACTTGACCTGAGGTGGAGGAAAAATCAACACCTCTAGTCGAGCTGAACTCGACCTGAGATGGAGGGAACTCCACACCTACCACGGAGCCGAGCTCACCAGGAGTGGGAGGGAACTCCACACCTATCAGGGAGCCGAGCTCACCTGGAGAGGGAGGAAACTCCACACCTACCAGGGAGCCGAGCTCACCTAGAGGGGGAGGAAACTCCACACCTACCAGGGAACGAGCTCACCTAGAGGGGGAGGGAACTCCACACCTACCAGAGAGCGGAGCTCACATGGAGGGGGAGGGAACTCCACACCTACCAGGGAGCCGAGATCACCTGGAGGGGGTGTAACGCCCCTGATTTTTCTGGTATTTATTTAATTCAGTGATAACGTGTTAATAACGTCGGGGCGTTACTTTTAACGTCGAGTTAGCGGCGCGTCGCCGTTTGCACGTTTTCGCGTCCGTTTGGGTCAAATCGACCAATTTTTGAGCCGACCCGGAATCGGAAATTTTTACGTTAGGAAATTTGATTATTTAATTTTAGACTTGCCTGTCAAGTTTCGTCGCGATCCGAGCCATTTTGGAGGCTCGGCGCATATTAGAAGTTTTGTATCTATTTAAAGTTCGCCGTAACTTCCGCCATTTATATCTCAAAAACGGAACGTCGGATTTTGATTCCAACTTCGCCGTTGGATTCATAGCGCCGCCGTTTACCTTAGGCGAAATTTTCATTGGATTCGGCGTTCGTTTAATTTTTAGTGATAAAATAATAATAATAATAATAATAATAATATTATTATTATTATTATTATTATAATCAAAACGTATATATATACATTCATGAAAATGCATTCGTCGACCCCTCCCCTTTTTTGCATGCATTCGTCGATCTCCACATCTATATATATATATATATATATGCATGAATTCGTCGACCTCCATATATTTATATATATATTTGCATGAATTCTTCGACCGCTCCCACCTTCCCAGCCTTCAAAATTCCATTCGTCGAGCCATCTTCTTATTATTATATATATCAACTTTATATATATATATATTTGCATTCGTCGATCCCCCTCCTTTATTTGTTCGACAAATTTGCCGTTCGACGAATCAACTCCCGTTCAATTTTAGCCATGCTATTAATAATAATAATAATGATAATAATAATAATAATATTATTATTAAAATATGATATGTTGCCTAAAAGAGAGTAAACCCAGCCCTCTTCTTCTTCTTCATTCTATCTGATCCAGAGAGAAAAAAAAGAGCGACGGGGGTGTCGATTTCTTGAATCTTCCGGACGCCGCCGACGGAGCTCCGGTGGTCGAAATCGCGAGCCGAGCATAGATTCGGAAAGCTCTCGACGAGAGCTTCGTCCTCGTGGTAATTTCATTCCGTTTCGTGAAACTTTTTCATTAGGTCTTTTGTGCCCTAACCTCTTTTAGCCCGATCTCCTGTAGATCTTGACTCCTCCCGCCTTCTCTTAACCCGATCTGCAACGTGGAGCGATTCATAGAGTTTTTCCAGCAAAACCTAAGGCAAATGGTGTTCTTGTTCTTGCTCTTTCTCTTTGCCATATAATAGCTCCAAGCTGGTGCTCTTGATCTAACTGTATCATATCTCCATTTTGTTCTCTATTATTTCTGCTAATAATTTGACATTGTGCCAGTTAATAAAAGAATTTTTATTAGCACCATATCCCCTTGATTTTCTCATTTTCTACTTGCAATATGGTATGATATGTTCTGTTGGGCCCCGCCCTTTGTTCCTTGAAAGAATCATGAAAAAAAATGTGAATAATCTGTTGGAGGTCGTACACGATGTTGGCGGTGCCACCGGTGCGATGCTCTTTTAATTTAATAAATTCTGTTGGAGGTCGTACACGATGTTGGCGGTGCCACCGGTGCGATGCTCTTTTAATTTAATAATTTCTGTTGGAGGTCGTACACGATGTTGGCGATGCCACCGGTGCGGTGCTCTGAGTGTCGTGACGATGTGAGAGGGTTATTATCCCCGCACGGCTTCTCTTTTTTCTGATAAGCTGATCAGTCTCTATAATTCTGAACAAGAGTAACATGATTAATAATTTGAAAGTTGATGGTTCTTTTCTTTTGCTTATGGCGAGTTTCGTCATCGCCTGCGTTCTCACCTTTGTTTGGTGAGCGTTTTCTGCTGATTCTTAGTTGCTTCTGCTGTACCCTTTTCTACTGATTATTAGATTCTGCTGCTGGTTCTTTTCCTGTTGATTATTTGCTGCTAGCTTTGACATCACTAATCCTTGCAGCTTATGTTTCCCTCCGGTCTCGCGGAGGTTTGCTTACTTTCTTGTTTTCTGCACCACTTGTACTTGCTTCTGAGGTGTTCTTTCTTTGAATGCCTCAGGTTCTGGGCAGTAGCAGGTATTAGTGCGGAGTTGCTTTAGTTGCCATCTTCTGACTCTCTTGAGGTAGGGTATTCTGTGGACTTGTCGGCCCATGAGTTCGTGTCAGGTGTTGACGCCCGTGGTGCCGTTTGGCTAGATTTTTGTTTCACTGCTGCTGTTACTTGTTGTTTACTTTTGGACACTTGTTCTGGAATGGTTAATGTGGGTTGGCTTTATAACCCCTTTCTTAGATATGCTAAGGCATTCAGAGCATTGCACATCATGATTTGAAATGTAAAGCTAACTAATTTCTGCGTATGATAAAGCTACTTTTATATATAGTAAATCCACATATTCGATCTTGCATGGTGCACCTCACTAGGACTTCATGTACACTTAGGCCACTAAATAATTAAATCAAGTATTTTTCCGCTGCTTAAAACTATATTTTAAAAGCGTGGACTAGTTGATCCACCTAGCCGAGGGACGCGGCTTGTTAATTTTTTTGCATAAATTATATTTGAATCTCTTTGAGTTAATAATAATATTTGCTTGAACTGCGAAGAAGGATGAATTGCCTTAACGTCAGTAGGCGTCCCCTACGTGACGTGGAATCACAATGCGTAGCTTTCCCTACTCTGATAGCATTTTAAATATTGGGAAAATGCGGGTTGTGACAGTTGGTATCAGAGGGAGGTTCTGTGAAAAAGGTATTTGGGTGGTTTGACGAGTGAGCCAAACGACTGCTATCCTAAGCAGAACCTCATTAGATCATTTCATTGTATACACACACCGATATGTCATCAGTTTGTCTTGACCGAAGCATAGTCACTACACTCATAGCATGATAAGAAGTATACGGGGCATATTATGTAGTATGTGATGCATAATATGTGTTTGTATATGGTTCCACCATAGGTGGCAACATGTGACGGTTATGTAGTATGGGATGCATAACCACCATTACATGGATGCCCATTAGCACGTTTTCTTTTTTCGTTACATGTAATGTTATGTAGTATGGGATGCATAACATTACATGTGTACGCCGCTCATGACATGCATTAAGGCCTCTTTCTAGAATGCATAGCACTGCATACATTCATATCATCGCATAAGCATGTGTGCCAAGTTAAAGACATACCAGATGACATATGTACACACATGATTTGAAAAGAAATTTAAATGTTCATGCACTCATGTCATAGCACAAGAGTCAATAGGATGATGGCGCATCATCCTAAGTTTAATCATTGCATCATTTCATGAAATTCCAGAACAAGGTAACAGCAATAGCAGGTTGTTTTCTTTCCTGTTCCGAATCGATTCGTGAATTTTTCTGAGTCTGTTTGGCTTAAGCGTTTTAAGCCTATTTCTGATTGAATGTCCATCTATCTTGTAGACATGTCTCGTAGGAGAGCGACGCGGTCGAGTTTGCTAGCTTAGGTGTCTTAAGCTAGGTCTTGATGAGTCGTTGTTTGTATTTGTAGAAGATGACCCTGAAGCGTTTTGCAATGGGGGTGATTTCCCAGTTGAGGGTGAGTCTTCGGATTCTCATATCGAAGCTATACTAGATGAACTGCGTCAGAGCATTGAAACAATGTCAAGGAAGGTGTTTGTAATGCAAATGCAGTTGCAGACATTGCTTACTGCCACCTTGAGGCAGCAGCCTGGTGTGCAGTTTCCTGTGTTGATTGAATACCAGAGTGAGATCGGTAAATCGAATAGATTCGCTCCTGAGTTGATAGCTGCTGAGGAGTGCAAGGTCAGAAATTTCTAGGGTGATCCTCAAGGTAACATCCAGCAGTTTGCTAACGCCTACCAATCCGAGACTGATGCGAAAGCAGTTGAAGCTGCCTTGAAGTTTGAGGCTATTGGAAATGCCAAAGATCGCGGTATGTCCTCGTTACAGGAAAAGAGAAAGGTTGGGGATGGCGAAAGCCAATGGGCATCTAGCCCCACACCAAAGAAAGGACGGGAGAAAGCATGCAGTTTCTGTGGCCAGTCAGGCCATTCGCTCGGAGAATGTTTCGAGAAACTAAAAGCTCAGAAGCAACAACGGGTAAGCATAATTCAAGACGCACCTAAAAGTGATTGGGTTGCACTGCAAGTAATAAAGAGGGGCACGATGAGATCCGGTGTCGGATGAAGGGAAGGATAAACTGATCGTGGTGAGCGAGGGAGAAGCTCAATCTTCAATCCTGGTGATCTTAGGTTAGATTCTGATTCAGTTAATAGTTCCTCGCTATCTCGATTTCTGTTCAGCTGGCTATGCGTGCGATTTTTTTAGGAAGTTAAGATAATTAACCGATGGGCACTCGTTTTTTTGATTTTGGTGTTATCCACTTGTTCGTGGCTAGGATCTTTGTAATGGTCATTTCTTGACTCCCGATCGAGTTAGTGATTTATTTTGTGCTAAGTTTTCCCTCGGGTGACTCAGTAGCGTTGAACCTTTCCTTGGGTTTGATTTCTATAGTATGTCGATTGAAAGTGCCAGATTTGGAAGAGGTTAGTATGATTTCTTGGGCATGGATTGGAGATCTAGTTTTCGTTGTAGACCGGTGAGAGGATAAGTGCCTAGACTTCTCGCTGGTTTTTTTTGACCAACCCTTGAGTGTTTGGATTCCCGTATCAAGATTCTCCGGTTATTTCTGCGGTTCGTGCCCGTCAACCTTAGAGTCTGGAAGCGAGTCTTTTCTCGTTCTTGTTTCTGTTCTGGAAACTGCTCTCGTTGTGTTGCCTGTTCTGTTGTGTGAGAGTTTCAAATGTTTCTCCGGCTAGTCTTCTCGGTCTTCCCCTTGAGAAAAAAGCGGAGTTTGTTTTAAGGTCTTGAACCAGATACTTGTCTTTTTGCGAGGGCACTTTGCCGCATGGCCCTGCGTGAGCTAGAAGAATGTTTCTAGAAGATTATGAGCAAATTGAGCATAGTTGAATGAGGTGACTATCGAGATAAATGTTCATCACCTCGAATAGATGATTTGCTTAATCAGTTGCGAGATGGATCCGTGTTCTCGGAGATCGGCCTCCGTATAGACTTTTGCTTGTAAAGGATCCGTGAGTCGGATGTTCCATGGACTGCCTGTTCGTTCCCGTTATGGGCTTATTTTGAGATCTTAGTGGCGGCCTTTGTTTTAGCTAATGTCTTCTCTGCCTTCATGAATTTGGTGGATATAGTGTTAAGAGATTTTCCAAACCATCTTGTGTCCGTCCTTAGAAGTGGCGTTTGATACACTGTAAGAGTGTAGAGGATCTTGCTGAGCATTTGTGATTTGGTGCGGTCTACGTTGGGAGAGCGCAAGTTTGTTTGCCAAGATGAGCAAGTACAAGTTTTGGGTGTCTTTAGTTACCTATTTGGGTCATGTTATTAATGAGGATGAGTTTTCGACGGACCCAGTATAGATCGTTGAGTGATTGATTGGGAAGAGATTTACAACATCCGAGAGAATATGGAATTTTGTAGGGTTGGCGGGATGATATAGAAGGCTTGTGTAATGATTCCTGTGATTATTTGCGTCTTTGGTTAGGTTTATGTAGGAGAATCCAATTTTTTGTTCGGGGTGACTAGTGCGAAGGAGCCTTTCAGGAATTGAAGAGAAGATTGAGCACTGCTCCAGCTTTGGATCATATCTACCGAAGGAGTGGTGCAATGTTTATGTGGATAAGTTGTACGTTGAGCCCAGGCATGTCTCGAAAAAAAGTGATCGTATATGGTTTGAGACAATCGAAGATTCATGAAGCGAATTTTCATGCGCGTGATTTGGAATTTACCCCAGTAATCTAGGTATTGAGCCTTGGAGATTATTTTGGTACGACGTATTGTGTAAGGTTTACGGACCATAAGAATTGAAGCATATCTTCGCTCAGAAGGAGTTGATTCTGCGCCAGAGAAAATGAATAAAATATATTGCGAATTCTGGCTTTGGCATTCGTTACCACCCGGATCCTACTAGGATGTATAGAGATTTGACTCATATTGTTGCTAGTATTAGTTTTGTTATCGGTTTGATGAGGTCTTCCCGGAGACACAATTTTTTTGTGTGATCTATCGGAAATGAATGGATAAATTATGCCTTTAAGTCTTGAGTCAGATCGAAACCCCAGGATTTATTTTTTTTTGTCGCGTTTCTGGCATAGCTTGTAAGGAGCTTTGGGCACCGATCTCCGGTATTCTACCGCTTACCATCCGCAGACAAACGGTCAGACGGAGAGAGTGAATCAGATCGTGGAGGATATGATTAGGTGTTATACTCTGGATCATGGTGGAGCTCGGGATAAGCGTCTTGGATTGATGAAATTTGCCTACAATAACAATTATCAGGAAAGTGTTGTTATTAGCCATTTCATTATTGGTTGTTTGGGTTAAGCTCCAGGAAATTTCATCTTTTAGCTCCAGGAAATTTCATTCATTAGAAAATTTCATCATTTTGGGGTATGGAGGCTGTTTGGGCTTACGCTCCAGGAATTATATTCGTTAGAAGTAACACCATCTGGGTTATAGTGGTTGTTTGGAATTTACACACAAAAACTTCATCATTTTGGAATGTGTTGGCTGTTGGTGGTGGTTGGGTTACACTTCCTGAATTTTTATACTTAAAGTTATGCTCAGGAGCGGTATGAGAAGAATGCTAATCGGAGAATGGTGGATCTGGAGTTCGTTGTTGGGGAATTGGTGTTCTTGAAAGTTTCTTCGATGCCGGGCGTTAAAAGATTTGGGAAGAACCACAAGTTGGATCCCAGATATGTTGGGCCATTTCAAGTCGTTGAGCGCATCGGAGTGTCTGCTTATAGACTGGAGTTACCTGCTACCTTCCCTGGCGTCCATGATGTGTTTCATGTGAGTCAGTTAAGGAAGTGTGTCCGCAACAATCGTCAAGTCCTCGATTCGGTACCTCCGATTCAGCTCAATTTGTCTTATGTTGAGGAGCCTGTCCGCATTTTGGAGACCCAAGAACGGGTGTTGCGGAGGAAATCTATCCCCATAGTAAAAGTTCTTTGGTGGAATCATGACGTCGAGAGCGCAACATGGGAGTTGGAGTCAGCAATGCGGGCATCTCATCCTCACCTTTTCAATTAATTAGCTCCGGTAAATCTTTCTTCCTGCACCATTCATCTTTTCATATTAATTAGCTCAGATGGATTTTCTTTCCTGTACCATTTATTTTGCCCAAATGTTGTTCCTGCACCAACTACTTATCCATCTTAAATCTTCTGTCCTGCACCATTATTCCTTTCATTTAATTCGCCCAGGTAAACCCCCCTTTCCTGCACCATGTATCTACCTTAATGTTGTTTTCTGCCCTTATGTCAAGTTTCGGGACGAAACTTTCTTTTAGGGGGAGTGACTGTAACGCCCCTGATTTTTCCGGTATTTATTTAATTCAGTGATGACGTGTTAATAACGTCGGGGCGTTACTTTTAACGTCGAGTTAGCGGCGCGTCGCCGTTTGCGCGTTTTCGCGTCCGTTTGGGTCAAATCGACCAATTTTTGAGACGACCCGAAATCGGAAATTTTTACGTTAGGAAAGATTATTTAATTTTAGACTTGCCTGTCAAGTTTCGTCGCAATCCGAGCCATTTTGGAGGCTCGGCGCATATTAGAAGTTTTGTATGTATTTAAAGTTCGCCGTAACTTCCGCCATTTATATCTCGAAAACGGCACGTCGGATTTTGATTCCAACTTCGCCGTTGGATTCGTAGCGCCGCCGTTCACCTTAGGCGAAATTTTCGTTGGATTCGGCGTTCGTTTAATTTTTAGTGATAAAATAATAATAATAATAATATTATTATTATTATTATTATAATCAAAACGTGTATATATATATATATATATACATTCATGAAAATGCATTCGGTCGACCCCTCCCCTTTTTTGCATGCATTCGTCGATCTATATATATATATATATATATTTGCATGAATTCGTGACCTCCATATATTTATATATATATTTGCATGAATTCTTCGACCTCTCCCACCTTCCCAGCCTTCAAAATTCCATTCGTCGAGCCATCCTCTTATTATTATATATATCAACTATATATATATATATATATATATATATTTGCATTCGTCGATCCCCCTCCTTTATTTGTTCGACAAATCTGCCGTTCGACGAATCAACTCCCGTTCAATTTTAGCCATGCTATTATTAATAATAATAATGATATTATTATTATTATTATTATTATTACTAAAATATGATATGTTGCCTAAAAGAGAGTAAACCCAGCCCTCTTCTTCTTCATTCTATCTGAACCAGAGAGAAAAAAAAGAGAGCGACGGGGGTGTCGATTTCTTGAATCTTTCGGACGCCGCCGACGGAGCTCCGGTGGTCGAAATCGCGAGCCGAGCATAGATTCGGAAAGCTCTCGACGAGAGCTTCGTCCTCGTGGTAATTTCCTTCCGTTTCGTGAAACTTTTTCGTTAGGTCTTTTGTGCCCTAACCTCTTTTAGCCCGATCTCTTGTAGATCTTGACTCCTCCCGCCTTCTCTTAACCCGATCTGCAACGTGGAGCGATTCGGAGAGTTTTTCCAGCAAAACCTAAGGCAAGTGGTGTTCTTGCTCTTGCTCTTTCTCTTTGCCATATAACAGCTCCAAGCTGGTGCTCTTGATCTAACTGTATCATATCTCCATTTTATTCTCTATTATTTCTGCTAATAATTTAACATTGTGCCAGTTAATAAAAGAATTTTTATTAGCACCATATCATCTTGATTTTCTCATTTTCTACTTGCAATATGGTATGATATGTTCTGTTGGGCCTCGCCCTTTGTTCCTTGAAAGAATCATGAAAAAAATGTGAATAATCTGTTGGAGGTCGTACACGATGTTGGCGGTGCCACCGGTGCGATGCTCTTTTAATTTAATAAATTCTGTTGGAGGTCGTACATGATGTTGGCGGTGCCACCGGTGCGATGTGTAACACTCCCATCCGTTAAGAAGCATATAGCAGAAGGTCCGGCCGGGGCCCCACGCCATATACTACAAAACAAACGGAAACGTCACTTAATTGAATATGCAACGATACTATACCACGAAGCCTAATTCAGAGCATTCTATGCGGAAGTAAAAGAGAGAGACAGAATTATAAACCACAAGACCCGAACTCGGGTATGTCCACTTCTATTAACTTGGAATAAAATGTTTTACAACACACAAAAGAGGCACGACGGCCTTACAGTTTACCAACATCGGCGCGCAGGCCGACCATACATGAAAACAGAAGAAAGGACAAAAGGCCTTCAAGGGCCGCAGCAAGGCCTTCAAGTCCCGCTCGGTCCAGCTCCTATACAACAAGCCCACCAAAGACGGTGGCAAAACAGGGCAACGGTCAGTTAAAGCTGACCAAGTTATAACGACCCCACCCCTTCGAGGGGGTGGCAGTTCTAAACATCCATGCAAAACAGTCTCAACAGCATATATATATATATAAGAGTGCGACTAGCAAAGCCCACAACATTTCATACATATGCAACAACACAAACGTGGGAATGGCCTCCACGTCTCGTGCACTCAGGCACTCTTTGGTGTACTACGCCTTCCACCACCATCCACTATTGATGGCTTTGCCCTTCGAGGCTAAAGTCGGCGGCCCGAATACCAGGGTCCTCCGTGCTTTAATTGTGAACATAACGTAGTCCGAAGACTCTGTCCGATTGCCTCCCGACATGCTGAACGAGGCTTACTAATTAGGTGCTGCAATGGTGCGGTTTCTGGTTCGCCAAATGCCCGTTGTTCACAGCTCTCGTTGTACAACACGAAAAGCGGGTATGGCGTCCCTTCAGCCCAGGTATTCTCAATTAGCCAGCTCCACGGGCCGCTAAGTCATCCACCAGGACACCCCCACAGGTCGGGTACACCGGCCTCATGTCCCCTCAACAGGTGGGCACAACAACATCACCAGAACTCAGTCTGGGAAGCTGTCGCCCTGGCGACATTCACTAGCGCCAGCGACAGTGCACAAAACCCTAATTTGGCTTCTAGCTGTGGGTGCTTCCCGGGGCACACCCCCAGGCATTGCTGCACATGCAGTAGCACTCCCACTGCCTCAGAACACCCAAATTCACCAGAACCCAATTCTGGGGAGCTGTCGCCCAGGCGACAGTCACTGTCGCGCCAGCGACAGCTGGACAGAACTCCATTTCTGTCTTTTAACTTCGGGTGCTCCCCGGGGCACACCCCCGGGAGTTGCTGCGCATGCAGTAGCACCCTCTAGCCCTACGAGGCAAGTATAACAACACGGGGTTTTTCCCCGGCACGCACAATACCAAAAAGTATCACCAATCCGGACGAACCGTCTCGGATGGGCTTCACACAGCGCGCCTACGTCCATCTCACGCGTGGACTCTACATGAATGCAAGCTTTGACGGGGATAACATGAATCGACCCGTCGGAGGCCACGA
This sequence comes from Dactylorhiza incarnata, assembly GCA_033032865.1. Lineage (NCBI taxonomy): Eukaryota > Viridiplantae > Streptophyta > Magnoliopsida > Asparagales > Orchidaceae > Dactylorhiza > Dactylorhiza incarnata. Next base: position 3,298,038 of record JAWHQI010000218.1, on the reverse strand, counting down.
CCTCACCCTTTTGGGTAGGGGACTCAACGATGCAAGGGAAAGGACTAAGGCATGTCCAAAAGAGGGTAGAAAAGTTCGTTACCCTTAAACGCCGCTTTGAGCCCATGGCTCGACATTCCACACGGATGGAAAGGAGCGCCTTGCCCTCCTCTACGCGTAGCCACCAACTTTGAAGGGATCAGATGAGTGTAGCTCCTCCAAACCCAAGCTCCAAGCTAGGGTCTACTATTCCTTCTTCTTCTCCAAGCTTCTCTCTCTCTCTCTCCAAAATAAAGCCTTAAGGAAATAATGAAAAGAGGAGGATTTTCGGCCTTCTAAGCTGCCACCGAGCCTCCCAAGCCAAAACCAGCCCCCAAAGTCAATAAGCAATCAATGCCCTTGATTTCGGCCACAAAGTCCAACTTTGAGCTGTCGCCGGGCGACAGCCACTGTCGCATGGGCGACAGCGTTATGAACCGACTTTGACCAGCCAGCGACACTGCTGCATGACCCCAGTCACCTTGTCACCAGTGTTATCCGCCACCCGACAACGCTATCGCCGGGCGACAGCCACTGTCGCCTGGGCGACAACGTTAAGAACTCCAGAAATTTACCTTCCTGATTTAGGGTTTTACAACCCTCCCCTCCTTATAAAATGATGAAGGAGTTCACCGAAACAGCTCGGGGAACTCCTTCATCATGGTCTGCTCATGCTCCCATGAGAGCTCCTCGCGACCGCAGTTGTCCCAACGGACCTTTACCATACGGATCGCCCTGTTCCGCAACTGACGCACCTCAGCATCCTCGATGCTAACGGGCCTGACCGCCGTCTTAAGCCCACTATCCACGGGCACCTGATCCGTCGCGACCACCTGCGTAGGCTCCTGCACTGCCTTCCGCAACACGGAGATGTGGAATACATCGTGTAGCCCGCTCAGTTCCGCCGATAGCGCAAGCCTATAAGCCGCCTCGCCGACGCACTCGATGATCTCAAAAGGTCCAAGGTATCTCGGACTCAGCTTTTTCAAGCGCTGAATCCTGGACACGCCCTTGAATGGCCTGATCTTCAAGTAAACCCAATCGCCAACGAAGAACTGGACGTCGCGGTGCTTCGCATTATAGTACTTCGCCTGCCTATCCTGCGCAACCAAAAGACTCTCCCGGATCAAACGCACCGTCGAAGTCGCCTCTTCGACGTCTTTCCTCTTGAAGAGCTTCGTCTCGCCCGTTTCCGCCCAAGCTAAGGGAGTGCGGCACTTCCTGCCATAGAGGGCCTCGAAAGGCGCCATCTGAATACTCGCCTGATAGCTGTTGTTGTACGCGAACTCAATAAGAAAGAGGTGATCTTCCCACCCCTTGCCAAAATCCAGGACGCACATCCGGAGCATGTCTTCCGTCGTCCTATTGGTACGCTCAGTTTGGCCATCCGTCTGAGGATGAAAGACCGTGCTAAACTGCAGCTTCGTACCCAAAAGACGGTTGACTAGCCTCCAGTCGCTTGAAGTAAAGCGTCCATCACGATCACTGACGATGCTACGGGGCACACCGTGCAGTCGCACTATAGTATCAACATACAACTTCGCCAATTTCTCCACCGAGTCATACCTCTGGTTGGGGATAAAGTGCGCCACCTTCGTCAGCCGGTCAACGACTACCCAGATGGCATCATTCCCGCTCTGCGACCTCGGCAGTCCATGCACGAAATCCATGGAAATGTCATCAAACTTCCACTCCGGAACAGGCAATGACTGCAAAAAGCCACCGGGCTTCTGACATTCCGCCTTCACAAGCGCACAAGTGTGGCACTTGGCCACGTAGTGAGCGATGTCCCTCTTCATACCCGGCCACCAGAAAAGGACCTTCATGTCCTTATACATCTTCGTGCTCCCCGGATGAACTGAATACCTGGTACGATGTGCCTCGTACATCAACTCATCGCGCAGCTCACCCACCTTGGGGACGCACAAACGGTCACCTCTCCACAGCAACCCGTCTCGAACCTGAAACTGGGCATCCGACCCACCACCAGCATCCTCCGCGTAGCGCTTTAAACTCGGATCGAGTTCAGAAGCCCGGCGGACTCTATCTGCGAGGTCGTACTGCACCTCAGTCCAACTCAAACAGGCACCGACACTGCCCCTCTTCTCTACGCAAGAAATACCCAAGGCCTCCAGGTCACGTATCAGGTGCTCATCATGCATCTGAATCCATTTGGCCTGCGCTGGAGCCCTGCGACTGAGTGCATCCGCAACAACATTCCCCTTCCCGGGAGTGTAGTGGATCTCGAAGGTGAAGTCCCCCAGGAACTCCATCCACCTCTGCTGCCGCATATTCAGCCCTTTCTGCGTCAGAAGGTACTTCAGGCTCTTATGGTCCGTGAAGATGTTGATCTTCAAGCAATACACATAATGCCGCCAAAGCTTCAGGGCAAATATCACGTCCGCCAACTCCAAGTCGTGGACCGGATAGTTCCGCTCGTGCACCTTCAGCTGGCGAGAGCCATACGCTATAACCTTGCCATGCTGCTGCAGAACGCAGCCAAGGCCGCTCCCAGAAGCGTCGGTGTAGATCTCGTAGCCCTCCGTGCCGCAAGGCAAACATAAGATCAGAGCCGTCGTAAGCCGCCGCTTCAACTCCTCGAAAGCCTGCGCACACGCGTGCGCCCAAATGAACTCCTGCATCTTTCGTGTCAGCGTCGTAAGAGGCAGCGCGATCCGGGAGAAGTTCTCCACGAAGCGCCTGTAATAACCGGCCAGCCCGAGGAAGCTACGGACCTCCGCTATAGAAGAAAGGACAGGCCACTCCCTGATGGCCGAAACCTTCACCGGATCTACCGCCACACCCGAACCACTAACCACATGGCCCAAGAACGCCACGGAAGGAAGCCAGAACTCGCACTTCGAGAACTTGGCATACAACTGGTTCCTCCTCAGAACCTCCAAAACTACTCGCAGGTGATCACCGTGCTCCTCCTCGGACTGAGAGTAGACTAGTATGTCATCCAGGAAGACGACCACAAACCGGTCGAGGTACTCTCGGAAAGTCCGGTGCATCAAGTCCATAAACACCGAAGGCGCATTAGACAACCCAAACGGCATCACGGTGAACTCATACTGCCCGTACCTGATAATAGCCGGACTTCAAGTCCAGCTTCGAGTATACTGTCGAACCAACGAGCTGGTCGAACAAATCATCTATCCTCGGAAGAGGATACTTGTTCTTCTCCGTCAGCTTGTTCAGCTCCCGATAGTCGATGCAAAGCCGCAGGCTACCGTCCTTCTTTTTGACAAAGAGGACCGGTGCACTCCAACGTGAGGAACTCGGGCGCACGTAGCTCTGCTCAAGCAGCTCCTGCAACTGCAGCTTCAACTCCGCCAACTCTTTCGGAGCCATACGATACGGCGAGCGGGCCACAGGCTTAGCGCCTGGCACCAACTCAATCGTGAAATCTATCTCCCGCTGCGGTGGACCACCGGGGAGCTCGCTCGGGAACACATCGGGGAACTCTGCTACTACCGGAACATCTAATAGGCTGGGCCTCAACGTTGAAGCCTCCACAAGAGCAAAGAATAACTCCGCTCCCTATCGCACTGCCTTGGACACCTGGAGAGCAGACATCAGCATCTTGCTCGATCCACGCATGCCCGCAAAGACCATCTCACGACCGGCACCTTGCCCAAACCTCACCTCCTTGGTGGTGCAATCGATACACGCACGCTGTTCCGACAACCAGTCCATACCGAAGATAACATCGAACTCAACCAGGGGGAGTAACGATGCCTTCAGGTCATACTCCCGACTACCAACTAGAACCTTTACGCAACAACTCCTCCCCACACGCATCGAATATCCATTCGGCAGTAGGACCTCCAGTCCATCTGCAGAAGCAATCGACGGCGCACCAATACGTTGGACGAAGTCCGACGATAAGAAGGAGTGCGAAGCCCCAGTATCGAAAAGCGCTCTCGCAGGGACGCCTAAAACATTTACACAGCCTACGCCGCCAACAAGTTAGCATGAACATTAAACCAGGTGTATAAAACAGTAAAGACTGTATCTTAAATTGTACCTGTCACGACGTCCTTGGCTTTGATAGCCTTCTGCTGATCGAGACTAAAAACTCTGGGCTGCGGGGGAGCCATACGGGAAGCAGTGGACTCAGCTGCCTTCCCCTTCTCAGAATAAGCTGGCCCCACCTTCTCTGGCCTTGGAAGCCCACTTCGGCAATCCCGAGAGAAATGGCCAGGCTTGCCACAAGTGAAACAAATAAGAGGGCCACATCCAGATGACGCGCCCGAAGCAGAGGGAGCTGGCCCAGATACTCGAGCCTTCTTCCAGCGACTCAACCTCCGCAACTTCGTCGCACTCGGCGCTTTGCCCTCCGGCACTGCCTCGACCACAACCGCCTTGCCCTTTTCCTTGAGCATGTCCTGCTCAAGGGCTCGGGCTGAACCAACGAGGGTCGTGAAACCCTGCGTCAACGGCCCTGTCAGAAGATGCCGCAACACAGTATGCAAACCTCCATAAAACCTGTTCACCCTTCTATCCTCATCATCGAAAGAAGTTCCAACATAGCGCCCGAGGCGGGTGAACTCATGCAAGTAGTCATCAACCAGTCTACCACCCTGTGCTAGAGCCAAGAACTGGTTCTCCATCGCGATCTGCTGCGACTGAGGCACATACCTTGCGAGGAAGATTCTCGAGAACTCTTCCATCGTCACATCAACCAGTCGCCTTCCCGCGAACTGGCGCCTCTCAACCTCATCCCACCACCGCCTAGCTTCCTTTTCTAGCAAGAAAGAAGCAAAGGTCACCTTCTGCGCATCCTCTGACTGTGTCGCTGTCAGAATTCGCTTCACATGCGACAACCAGTCTTCGGCCTCAGCTGGGGATTCAACCCCGGTAAACGGAGGAGGTCGAAATCCCAGAAAGTGCTTCAACTGTTGCTCAGGAGCACGCCTCACTGGGACTTGCTCCACTCTTAGTGGCTCAGGGGCCACCTCTTGCACTGGCGGTTGGCCTTGCCTTTCAGGCTAACCATTCAACGCAGCTAGAACGGCTTCAGTAACTAGCCGAACTAACTCAACAGACGGAGCTGTAGGGGCCTCAGCAGACCCACTACTCTCATGCACATCACGGGGACGCGATGGTCCCGCTGCACTTCGAGTGCCCTACACAAGTGCAACACACAGTTAGGCGACAACACAGTCGCAACTAACAACAAAAGGAACGCTCAGGGTCCAAAATCATGCAATTATTGTTGGTTTGTTGTTACATTTTATTCATAAGTGGACATTTTTGGGTTTATTTTACATCTCAACGGTAGCGCACACACGTGCTCACCACCCCTTAAAAGAATTCGTCCATGAATTCCGTAGAAGGAGACGGAACCTTAGAAGCTGATACCAATTTGTAACACCACCATCCGTTAAGAAGCATATAGCAGAAGGTCCGGCCGGGGCCCCACGCCATATATTACAAAACAAACGGAAACGTCACTTAATTGAATATGCAACGACACTATACCACGAAGCCTAACTCAGAGCATTCTATGCGGAAGTAAAAGAGAGAGAAAGAATTATAAACCACAAGACCCGAACTCGGGTATGTCCACTTCTATTAACTTGGAATAAAATGTTTTACAACACACAAAAGAGGCACGACGGCCTTACAGTTTACCAACATCGGCGCGCAGGCCGGCCATACATGAAAACAGAAGAAAGGACAAAAGGCCTTCAAGGGCCGCAACAGCGTAGGGGCTTCAGCCCGCCAAGGTCCCGCTCGGTCCAGCTCCTGTACAACAAGCCCACCAAGACGGTGGCAAAACAGGGCAACGGTCAGCTAAAGCTGACCAAGTTATAACGACCCCACCCCTTCGAGGGGGTGGCAGTTCTAAACGTCCCTGCAAAACAGTCTCAACAGTATATATATATATATATATATATATATATATATATATATATATATATATATATAAGAGTGCGACTAGCAAAGCCCACAATATTTCATACATATGCAACAACACAAACGTGGGAATGGCCTCCACTTCTCGTGCACTCAGGCACTCTTTGGTGTACTACGCCTTCCACCACCATCCACTCTTGATGGCTTTGCCCTTCGAGGCTAAAGTCGGCGGCCCGAATACCAGGGTCCTTCGTGCTTTAATTGTGAACATAACGTAGTCTGAAGACTCTGCCCCATTGCCTCCCGACATGCTGAACGAGGCTTACTAATCAGGTGCTGCAATGGTGCGATTTCTGGTTCGCCAAATGCCCGTTGTTCACAGCTCTCGTTGTACAACACGAAAAGCGGGTATGGCGTCCCTTCAGCCCAGGTATTCTCAATTAGCCGGCTCCACGGGCCGCTAAGTCATCCACCAGGACACCCCCACAGGTCGGGTACACCGGCCTCAGGTCCCCTCAACAGGTGGGCACAACAACATCAGCAGAACTCAGTCTGGGAAGCTGTCGCCCTGGCGACATTCACTGTCGCCAGCGATAGTGCACAAAACCCAAATTTGGCTTCTAGCTGTGGGTGCTTCCCGGGGCACACCCCCAGGCATTGCTGCACATGCAGTAGCACTCCCACTGCCTCAGAACACCCAAATTCACCAGAACCCAATTCTGGGGAGCTGTCGCCCAGGCGACAATCACTGTCGCGCCAGCGACAGCTGGACAGAACTCCATTTCTGTCTTTTAACTTCGGGTGCTCCCCGGGGAACACCCCCGGGCGTTGCTGCGCATGTAATAGCACCCTCTAGCCCTACGAGGCAAGTATAACAACACGGGGTTTTTCCCCGGCACGCACAATACCAAAAAGTATCACCAATCCGGACGAACCGTCTCGGATGGGCTTCACACAGCGCGCCTACGTCCATCTCACGCGTGGACTCTACATGAATGCAAGCTTTGACGGGGATAACATGAATCGACCCGTCGGAGGCCACGACCTCACCCTTTTGGGTAGGGGCCTCAACGATGCAAGGGAAAGGACTAAGGCATGTCCAAAAGAGGGTTGAAAAGTTCGTTACCCTTAAACTCTGCTTTGAGCCCATGGCTCGACGTTCCACAAGGATTGAAAGGAGCGCCTTGCCCTCCTCTATGCGTAGCCACCAACTTTGAAGGGATCGGATCAGTGTAGCTCCTCCAAACCCAAGCTCCAAGCTAGGGTTTACTATTCCTTCTTCTTCTCCAAGCTTCTCTCTCTCTCTCTCTCTCCAAAATAAAGCCTTAAGGAAATAATGAAAAGAGGAGGCTTTTCGGCCTTCTAAGCTGCCATCGAGCCTCCCAAGCCAAAACCAGCCCCCAAAGTCAATAAGCAATCAATGCCCTTGATTTCGGCCACAAAGTCCAACTTTGAGCTGTCGCCGGGCGACAGCCACTGTCGCCTGGGCGACAGCGTTATGAACCGACTTTGACCAGCCAGCGACACTGCTGCATGACCCCAGTCACCTTGTCGCCAGCGTTAGCTGCCACCCGACAACGCTATCGCTGGGCGACAGCCACTGTCGCCTGGGCGACAACGTTAAGAACTCCAGAAATTTACCTTCCTGATTTGGGGTCTTACACGATGCTCTTTTAATTTAATAATTTCTGTTGGAGGTCGTACACGATGTTGGCGATGCCACCGGTGCGGTGCTCTGAGGGTCGTGACGATGTGAGGGTTATTATCCCCGCACGACTTTTCTTTTTTCTGTTGAGCTGATCAGTCTCTATAATTCTGAACAAGAGTAACATGATTAATAATTTGAAAGTTGATGGTTCTTTTCTTTTGCTTATGGCGAGTTTCATCATCGCCTGCGTTCTCACCTTTGTTTGGTGAGCATTTTCTGGTGATTTTTAGTTGCTTCTGCTGTACCCTTTTCTACTGATTATTAGATTCTGCTGCTGGTTCTTTTCCTGTTAATTATTTGCTGCTAGCTTTGACATCACTAATCCTTGCAGCTTCTGTTTCCCTCCGGTCTCGCGGAGGTTTGCTTACTTTCTTGTTTTCTGCACCATTTGTACTTGCTTCTGAGGTGTTCTTTCTTTGAATGCCTCAGGTTCTGGGCAGTAGCAGGTATTAGTGCGGAGTTGCTTTAGTTGCCGTCTTCTGACTCTCTTGAGGTAGGGTATTCTGTGGACTTGTCGACCCATGGGTTCGTGTCAGGTGTTGACGCCCGTGGTGCTGTTTGGCTAGATTTTTGTTTCACTGCTGCTGTTACTTGTTGTTTACTTTTGGACACTTGTTCTGGAATGGTTAATGTGGGTTGGCTTTATAACCCCTTTCTTAGATATGCTCAGGCATTCAGAGCATTGCACATTATGATTTGAAATGTAAAGCTCACTAATTTCTGTGTATGATAAAGCTACTTTTATATATAGTAAATCCACATATTCGATCTTGCATGGTGCACCTCACTAGGACTTTATGTACACTTAGGCCACTAAATAATTAAATCAAGTATTTTTCCGCTGCGTAAAACTATATTTTAAAAGCGTGGACTAGTTGATCCACCTAGCCGAGGGACGCGGCTTGTTAATTTTTTTGCATAAATTATATTTGAATCTCTTTGAGTTAATAATAATATTTGCTTGAACTGCAAAGAAGGATGAATTGCCTTAACGTCAGTAGGCGTCCCCTACGTGACGTGACATCACAATGCGTAGCTTTCCCTACTCTGATAGCATTTTAAATGTTGGGAAAATGCGGGTTGTGACAGGGGGAGGGAACTCCAGACCTACCAGGGAGCCGAGCTCACCTGGAGGGGGAGGGGGGAACTCCAAACCTACTAGGGAGCTGAGCTCACCTGGAGGGGGAGGAAACTCCACACCAACCAAGGAGCCGAGCTCACCTGGAAGGGGAGGAAACTCCACAACTACCTGGGAGCCGATCTCACCTGGAGGGGGAGGAAACTCCACACCTACCAGGGAGCCAAGATCACCTAAAGAGGGAGGAAACTCCACACCTACCAGGGAGCCGAGCTCACCTAGAGGGGGAGGAAACTCCACACCTATCAGGGAGCCGAGCTCACCTGGAGGGGGAGGGAACTCCACACCTACCAGGGAGCCGATCTCACCTGGATGGGGAGGAAACTCCACACCTACCAGGGAGCCGAGCTCACCTGGTGGGGGAGGGAACTCCACACCTACCAGGGAGCCGAGCCCACCTGGAGGGGGAAGAAATCAACACTTTCCCGAACTATCCGGGGGTGGAGAACCAGTCCACATCCCAGGTGCTTACCTTCACCGCGGAACGGAGGGACTCAACCATCTTACCAAACCAATCTCCCTTCCTGAAGTCTTGCCCATAGCGAAGCCACTAATCATCTAGCCAGTCGACCCGATGAGTCTCCCATCAACCGTCATGACTGAACCCGGTGAATGGTCTCTAATCAAGGATCTTACCAAATGCGGGCGGAGTACCCATCGGCGTCCTAGGTGCTTACCTTCACCTGGAGGTAGAGGAACTCAACACCTTCCCAAAGGCTTTACCTAAGGTCTCTACCTACTTTTCATTCAACACGGGGAGGTTACATATCTATTACAACGCGCCTTCTTGCGCTTACTCGACCACAGGCATCCCAGCCATCTCTTTTATCACCTCCTCCACTTTCTCTGCCTTCTCATTCCTTCTCTTTCTCCTGGTCCCTCCTGCTTCTTCGGCCCGTCTGGAGGTGGATGACTTGTTCCCGAAATTGATCCACGTAGCTTCCCCGCGTCTCCCCCTGCTTTCGTCGAATCAAGAACAGGGACTCCACCACCTTCCTGGCGAGTCGAAGGCATTATCCCCGCCTCCTCACTGGATAGCTGGTCCTAGGAGAGCTGTTGAAGAGCATTCTTGCTTGGAGACCCGAGCCCTCCCCTGTGGCTAGCTCCTTCCCTTGCCGACGTGCTTGCCCCATCTCCATCAGAGATGGCAAGGAGAGCACGGGTGCAGGTGGTGTCGAGCACTCGCTGTGAGGGGGAGTGCGACCCACAAGAGCTCCTGGATCGACTTCCTGAACTCCTCAAAATCCCTTTTCTTCACGCACCTGCCGGTAGGGGGTGAGTCCCCCAGCTCATCGCTTCCAGCCATGAGACTTGCCCAGAGCTTTCCAAACTAGCTGCTTCCACGCTCACCGCACCAGAATGTTGAAACCAGAGAACTGGTCTCGACGTTCGAAAGGGGGGTGCAGCTAACCCTTACTTGACCCGAGCTAGAACCCTTGACCAGTCACTAAGAACCGAAGAACCTTGCCCTTGAAGAATACATAAGTCCGCAAACGGACCCCTTAAGCTGCAGCGCGGAGGTCCCACCACACACCCGAAAGCTCACAAGGAACTTCCCCTCCCAAGCCAATGCTGAGCCTGGGCACCTTGGAGGGCACTAAGGATCACCTAAAGGGTCAATTGACCTCCACTTTGGTAGACCCCAATGGGTCCTTGGTGCTAAGGGAACCCCTAAAGGGTTAGGTATGCTATGGTAGGGTCAAATGGTCAAGGTGGGGCACTTAGGTCCAACCCTAAGCTTGGTAACTAGAAATTGTTATTTGCAGACCAAGGTGCTCTACCCCTTCAAGCCTAAGGCCAAGAGATCTCTTCAAGCTTCCTAGGGTTTTGTCATGACCTAGTCATGAAAAAATCACTCTAGGGGTCTAGTTGTTTGGGGGATGTTACAAATCACAATAAACAAAAAAAAAAATCATCCTCGAAATTCAGGTTAGGCCTGCGGGATTTCTACCGCAAGTGATTGTATGTAACATCCCATAAGAGACTAATTATACCTGAAGCAAAAAAGCTCCAAATATTTCTGATGGATCAGTTCTAGTGGCTCCATGATAAGCTTCTCATATCCATGATTTCTCCACAGGACCTTGACCAGCGGGACCTCCTTGCGCCGCAAGACTCCCATCTCGGTGTCGTCTATCCTAACCAGCTCCATGTGAATCAATCGATCGGAGGCTACCGGGCCATCTATAGTAGAAATTTGCTGCTCCATCTATGGTAGAGCTCTCCTAAAGGAGGAGACAAGGAAGACATCGTGCAATCCCACTAACTCCAGCGGCAACTCCAGTCTATAAGCCACCGGGCTGATCCACTCCAGAATCTTGTAGAGCCCCATCTATCTCAGACTGAGCTTCTTCCATCTGCGAACCCGCAAGACTCCCTACATCGGACGTATCTTCCGGAACACCCGGTCTCCAACATGGAACTCTACCTGACAATACCACGCATCATAATACCTGACCTAGCTGCTCTGAGCCTCCTGCATCCTAACTCGAATCAGTCGCACCTGGGTATCTATGTCCTCCATAAATTTCGAGCCAAGTGCCTTGGGATCCTCATCTTGGATCCAAGACAGTGGAGTCTTGCGCCTCCGTCCCTCTGAGGGTGGAAAGTTGTGCCGAACGTCAACCCAGAGCCGAGATAAGCCTGCACTGATCTTCACTCTTTGGACATAAACTGTTCATCCCGGTCCGACACGATCGTCCTGGTCACACCACGATAATGGATAAACTGCTTAACAAACCCCATCAAACACCAACGAGAGTGTCCTTACAGCCCAGGATGACCCTAGCTACCTTGGTTAATCTATCCTCGATGTTCCAAATAAAACAGTGTTCAGAGTGGTAACCTGTGTGTGAAATCCATCGTTATGTCCTCGAACTCCACTCTATCACGGGCAGTGACTGTGGTAGTTCTCCAAGGACTTTTGCACTTGGCCTTCACCGTGCATCATAAAACTTAAGACGTCTTTCTTCATTTCGAGGACATACGTGTTTCGGAATACACCATTTTTCCGGTGACTAATGCTCTTGTTTATATGGGGACAACGCTTCTATAAAGTTTTCTCTGCATGTTTAGGTTCTTATTCATTCTAAGTACGTTCGAGTGATTAATCATCTCCACTCTACAACTTATCCAGTTCTTACCATTGGTGGGACTGATCAGATCATCAGGCGTCCCAATCATCCTCAAATTTTAAGGTGGTGCACTTGTGAACCTTATGAGGGAATGTTAACCAATCTTTATTAGTATCCATGTTTATAAGATGACTCCTAATCATTTTCTATGTGGAGTTTGATTCATAAGGTATACGGGTAAACTCTTTTGAAACCCTAAGATTTTTCACATGTCAATTTCATCAAGGAGATATCATCACTTTTATTTCACCAAATTCCTATCACTTCCACATATGCTAGTCTTGATCACTTTCAGATGGCACAAAGTAAGATAAACTTAGATCATTCTTATCATAGTAAACGCAAACACTATATTCTAATTCAAATAAGTCATCGTTTAAGATCTTTGGTTATTCATCCTCATAGTTCCCAAGGTATAAGGGCTATTATTGTAGTTATGATTTTTCCACCATGATTGGATGTGATTTTTAACAAGTCATCAGTTAATCACTTCCGAATGCCCCAAGTCACAAGAACCTCAATTATAACTACGACTTGTATGACCTAGTTTTCATCCATAACTTCTAGAATGGGACATCAGCATCCCTAAGTGATTAATCCTGGCGACTTTACATTTAAAATGATTCAACTAAGGCCAAGTTGTTGCTCGATCTACGATGTCCTTTCATTGTCCTGGTAATACTTCATATCATCATTCTAGACCTACTTTTACACTATCTCATCCTTGCCCGAGTAACATCAAATAAGATCGGCTTCAAAATCACCACGTTCACGATGCAACACCTTCTAAATTAGATCCAAAGGAAACCCAATTCAACAACTAATTTTCCCAATAAACAAAAGGTAAGCCCCAATAAATAAAAGATAAGCCAATATCTATTTTGGGCTAAGTATCTTCGATATCTCCATGTTATATTCGTCCTAAGTATGTAAACAATCCTCAGTGCACACAACCTTAGACTTGGGGTTCTATCTTGAGACTTGTTGTACTCCATACATTAGACTCTTCAAGGTACCCTCTACGACAACCTTATCAGGGTCAACATTTGACCCAATCCCAAATGGGTTTCTTCTGAACTTGAATTCTTATCCGACACTCGATGTTTGTCATGGTGGTTGTCTTAATGTAATCATGTCACTGATATGAGGGTTGAGTCTAACTCATTGACTAAAGAGATCTTTGCAGCCGGAGGTATTCCCTGCTGGGAGCATGGTTCGCCGCAGGCTACAAAAGAAAACTTGGCACTTGTAAGGGAATTTGGCTAAAAAGATTCAGTTAAAAGTGGACTTTTCCATGTGATTTCCCCAAATAGGCACACCATTGCTTCCGCTGCTTAGTTTGTCCTCAAACTAAACTCGCGCGGGGTGGCCCAGGGTTTGTCCAGGATTGCACTTTTTGTAACGGTCCAGGCCCGCCAATACGGGACCCAGCTGGCACCGCCGGCACCGACGGCCCAGGCCCGCCAACACGGGACCCATCTGGCACCGCCGGTTAAGCCTAACCAAATGGTTTGCAGACCATACACCCCAATCCCTCCCTGTCCCACCACTGAGCATAGTGGGTTGTTGGAGGTGCAACCCCCCTTTTCATGAGAAATGATTCAGTTAAGCGGCAATGCAGGTACTTCCCAAGAGGTCACCCATCTCGTGACTACTCCTGCCTAAGCACGTTTAACTATGGAGTACTTTCACTTCTCATCACCAATTGAGTTGCAGATCAATTGGTGATGAGAAGTGAAAGTACTCCATAGTTAAGCGTGCATGGGCAGGAGTAGTCACAGGATGGGTGACCTCCTGGAAAGTACCTGCGCTGCCGCTTAACTGAATCATTTCTCATGAAAAAGGGGACTGCAGCCTACAACAACCCACAATGCTCAGTGGTGGGACAGGGAGGGGTTGGGGTGCATGGTCTGCAGACCATTTGGTTAGGCTTAACCGACAGTGCCAGATGGGTCCCATATTGGCGGGTCTGGGCCGTAGGTGCCTGCGGTGCCAGCTGGGTCCCATGTTGGTGAGCCTGGAACGTTACACTCGAAGTGCTGGACTTGGTCCAGATCGTCCACGAATTCTTCCGAGATGAATGAGTGCGAGGCACCCGTATCAAATAAAGTATATGCGGGCTTGCCGCCGACAAGTAATATACCTGGGTGATTTTTGTTTGTTTGGTTCAATGCTAGGGTAAAGCTAAGGTTTGCTAGGTACTAATGAACATAACAAAAAAAGACATTAAAAAGTACCTGTAATGACCTTTGCGGGGTCCTGGGGTTGAGCTAGGTCCAGAGCGTACATCTGGTCCCTGTTCTGTCTCCGGTCTCTGCCCTGAAATCCACGGCCTCGACCACGTCCTCGGCCCCCGAAATGCTGAGCCGGTGGGGCAACCTGTAGTGCTGGTGGTGCATTCCTCTGGGGGCAGTTCCTCCGGATGTGGCCAGTCTGGTGGCAGTGGTAGCACTCCGGTGGGGGAGGTGGACCACCTCCCTCTATCCTCGGCATCTCCCGCATCTGTAGAGGCTGTGGATCCAACACTACCTGCTCCTGCTTCTCCTCCTGGCGGGGTCGGTCCTCCGCTCTTCTCTCCCCAATGTAATGACCCTTCTGCTGGTCTCTCCTGCCACTCCTTCCCTGGTCCTCTGTCGGCCTCTTCCTACCTCGAACAAGGTGTTGATCGGCTTTAACTTCTTGGTCATCTCCAAGATCTTGGTCATGTTGCTGTCAAAGACAAAGAGGAGGGCCTGCCTTAGCTCATCACGGAGGCCCTTGTAGAATTTCTTTGCGTAGCCTGCATCATCCAGCTGATAGGAGTCCGCAAACCGGGCTAGGTGCGTAAACTCCCGGTGATACTCCACAACTGTCCTGCTACCCTACCTCAACTGCAGGAACCTGTCTTCTAGTTCATCCCTTGCTGACTGCGGTACGTAGTGCTCCAGTAGTGCCGTCTTGAACTCATCCCATGAGATGTCAGCCGCCAGCATAAGTGGTGTCTAGTAGTGAATTCCACAACCTCGTTGCATTAGATTCCAGGCACGAAACCACTAGGGGTACTGCCATGTCCGTCAGGCACTATATCCCTACTAGCATCTCGTACATGATGTCTACCCACTCCTCATTCCGAATCACTGTCTCTGTCCCAAGGTATGATGGAGGGGAAAGTCCTCGGAAGGCACTCATCCAGTTGGCCCCGGGGTTTGGCTGAGGAGTCGGTGCCTACTGTGAACTGAATGCCTCTAGTATGGAAGTCAGTGTCTGCCCCATCTCCGTTTGCTGAAACGGAGTAGGAGCCGGTGGTGGTGGGACGACGTTTGGAGTCGGAGGCACTCCATGTTGTGGGGTAGGGTTCGTCGCGGGCTACAAAAGAAAATTAACACTCGTAAGAGGGTTTGCCTAAAAAAATTCAGTTAAAAGTGGACTTTTCATGTGATTCCCCATATGGGCACACCATTGCTTTCGATGCTTAGTTTATCCTCAAACTAAACTCGTACGGGGTGGCCAAGGGTTTGTGGACTTCTTTTCTTCGGATCGAGGTTTGCTCTGATACCAGTTTGTAAGACCCCATTTTTTTTTCTTTCAAAAATCCGGGTCTTATGCCTAGAACCGCCTCTTTGCGGTGACACCATCACTCGGGAAGGTCACCACTACAAAACGCCGATTCTGCGGCCATATCGATCACAAAAGAAGTAAGCATAAATAAACTTATAGAAGTTCAAGTCCACATCACATAGAAAATAAACTCATCATAAAGAGATGTCCACATGAAATAACTGAATAAAAGATAGTAGTAGAAGGGCTCATGCCCTGTACATCAATTCCTCACTACAATTTCACTCGCGGAAGCATAATCTACTAAAGCTAATAAGACACTCACGGATCCTGTCATCGGTGCTCCCGTGCTAGACTGCCCCGCCTCCATCTGCATCGGCCTCTAGTGCTGCAGCATCTCCTTGGTCCCCTAAAATGATTAGGTCCACCGACCGTTAGTCAAAAAACTAAGCCAATCCCCCACCCCTCCTCCGGTGACTCCTAAGCACTGTGCGGGAAGGATGAAGCGGAGGACATCAAGGGGTATAATCAAAAGCAAGTGACAATGAGTCTAACTACGGAAGGGTCTATCCGTAAGCAATATAATGAGTAAAGCAGTAGGAAGTAAAATAGTAGCAAGTAAGCCGTAGTAATAAGTAAAGCAATAGTAAAGAAATGCACTAAGGAAAACAGTAAAAAGAACAAGTAACCTTAATTTATAGGAATGCCCACACAAACCTATAGACCAAGGGGTCGTTTAGCAGGGTCTATCGTATAAAAAGTCCCATAACCAATTTATACGATAGGGGTAAGGGTTGAAATGCAATGTTTATGCTATGTCATGCAAGGTATGCAGTTTAATGTCATGTTCATACAAGTGCAACTTACACACTACGACTCTATGCGCACAGACCTTTAGTTCCCCCTTTTTTGAGCTATCAAAACTCCCAGGATACTTCCGTAGTGGCAAACGGAAGCGTTGGGTTGGGCCTCGCCCACCTCTAGGTTGGTATCTGCACTACCTAAACTAGATCTTTCGTACGCCTCAACGCTAAGGACACAACAGTGGAGCTCCTGCGTACTCTTACTGGCTAGTCCACCAGACTTTTCTTTGGTAAAGTGTTAACCACAATTATCGAGCCAAAGTATCGACGTTGGTGCGACGACTGTCAACACTAACGACTGTCAACACCTTTATGCACATACAATATGTTTTCATCAATATCCGAGCCCTAAGCTCCTCAGACTAACCTGTCCGACACAATAACCTTCTGAGCCACCGGCTCGCCGGACTAACCCGTTCGTGCCAACAACCATTGAGCCTACCGCTCGTAAGACCAAACCTAACTAGCCTCCTTAACCATGGAGTGTGGGTGTGTGTATTACTAAGATAATCTTGCACCGCCATTTATTCCTACACTTTAGGGTTAACCATGTGTACAACCCTCATATTTTCCGAGTCGGTGTGACCCGACGCGGATGAGGTTGGGATAGAGAGGGTGACCGTGACGCAGTAGACCGACCCGTCGGAGGCCGTATAGATCAAAAAAGAAGTCCCAGGGGGGAGGAAGTGGACCGGAAGTCCACTTCCTAGGCAAGTGGACCTAGTGGTCCACTCGCCCAAGCCCCGGGCGAGTGGACTATGGTCCACTCGCCCAGGGTGGGGGCGAGTGGACCTGTGGTCCACTCAGCCCTGACACTCAGGTGAGTGGACCCTGGGTCCACTCACCCCTAAGGGGAGTGGACCGAATGGTCCACTCGCCCAGCCCAGGCAGTGGACCATTCGGTCCACTCTCCTGACCCCCAGCGAGGGGGGGAGTGGATGTGTCAAGCTCCACTCGCCCCCCCCCCCCCCCTCCAATTTTGGTCGTTCAGGTTCGTTGTTGAGCTGCGGATAGTAGATTTTTGGCTATCCGCATCCCAATTTTGGGAAGTCTATAAATAGACCCCCATGGACACCTTGGGAAGGGTTGGTCTCCACCCCTCTCCTCGTGTGTGTCTTGTGAGAAAGCACTACCCCCTCCCCTCGTGTGTGTCTTGTGAGAAAGCACTACCTCCACCATGCCAAATTGACCTTGCCCCTACCCTTATAAGGATATTAGGGACCCAATGGTCTAAAAACCCCCATCATGCGGCCACCAATTTGGCCAATTTGACCTAAGTCAACTCTAGTCCTATTTTGGTCAAATTGCCCAATTGTGGGTCAATTGGCCCACACCTTGCCAAATTGACCCTACCTAGACCTTCCTACCCTTAAGAGAGGCCAATAGGCCACTAGCCACCCATTGGGGTAAACCCAAATGGTCAAATCGACCAAAGTCAACTCCACCCTAAATTTAGGTCAAAATGACATGTTTTGACCTAATCAAGCCCAATCCACTTGGGCTACACTCAATTGAGGTGGTCCACCACCTAATGGGGTTGGGTGCTACTGAAATTGCCATTCAATTTCAATAAATTCGGCTAGGAGAGAGAAAATCCCATTTCCCCCAAAAATAGTGGAGAGAGAAAGAGAGAAGTAATGACATTCATGGCCAAGGGGAGGCCAAAGGCCTCCCCAATTGATGGGATTCACTCCCGCTATCAGTTATGAGAAGTTTAGGAGGTTTTCCAGCCCACATGGGGGCTGATTTTGACGGTTTTAACCATGGCCGAAATTCTCCTTTGATGGCCATTAATGACATTCAAGGTATAACCCGCCTCTCCCTCGATTAAGCTCTCTATCATCTTCAAAAGACTGAGAGGATTGAAACCCCCAACTTTCCAGAAGGAATCATGCAGTGGAGTCTCAGATCGGCATGGATTCCAAGCTCCAAGGTCGGCCATGGTGATGGGCCAAACGTCAAGGCTTCAAGGCTCCAAGAAGGTCTGGTTCTCCTCCTCTCTCTCTATGGATATAGCTTAGATCAAAATAGGTGAGAAATCGGGCTCAATTGAGCCCGATCCAAGTGAGAAAAATCTGAAAATTTCCATGAAAAAGACTTGGTTGGGTTCGCCGGAAACCGCCCCTCCGGCGGCCGTGCCGCCGCCCGGCGATAGCCACCACCTCAACGGAGGTGGTGGTGGTCGGCCAGGGAGGTGGCTGGATGGTCGGGAAAATGAGGGAGGAAGTGCTACAGGTCGGGGAAATCTCCACCCTTGGCTGGAGGAGGAAGATGACCAGCTTCCACATGATTTTGCTTCAGGATTCGTGCAGAATCATTTAATATAAATCCTTATGTAATTGCATTTTCTGTCACATATATGGCTGTACTTAGCATTAGTTATTAAAAATACTTAGGGCCCTCTACAGGAAAAGTGGTCAACAACAAAGTTGTAGCCCTTGAAGTCTACTTTATTTTAAAATTTGTTTCAGCCCAAAAAAAGCACTGTAGCTCCCTGTAGGGCCATTTTGGTGGGACTGGTCCCTAGGGTAGAACATCCACTATTTCTTGAATAACTTTTGATTGGGAAATGATATTGACTTGAAAATTGAAACATAGGCTATTTGTACCTATACCCTTAACATATCCAAAGATGGAAAGTTTAGGAGAACATTTTCCTAAGGTTTTTGTAATAATTTAATAATTCATATATTATTTAATTATAGGGTCTAATGACCTCCAATCCCCTCCAAATTTTGGTTCGTTCTCTTTAGGGTTATTATATGACCCTGGTAAAAATGTCAGCCCAATTGGGACTAATTTGGTTGGGTAATTAGTTAACCTAAGTTTGGTCAAACTAGGTCAAAAGTGCACATGGTGGAATTTGGTGGTCAAATCTCATCCAAGTGGTGTGAAACTTTGGCCACTAGTTTAGGATCACCTAAGACAGGCCCATGTTTAATTTGGGGTGATGTGGGGTGGATATGCCTTAGGACCCTAGTTCTAACCTTAGGGTTGCACTTTAAGCCTTGTGAAGGACCTAGGGGCATATGTCCTTGGATGGTCATGAAACTTGGTGAATAAGTTTATGGGGGTGTAAATATCCCCTAGGAAATTTTAAGAGAATTTTAGGATCACTTATCCCCTCTTATTTAAGTTACAATCATTTTTGGCAACCACCTTATAAGAGAAATTGACATGCTCAAATGATCTTGGATGTTGATGAAAGTTTGGTGGTGCCCTCATAATCATGTAATAGATCTCTAGTAATTTTTGTGTAATTATTGAATTAATTTAATTAGCATTTCATTCACAAGTCATCTATTTGGACTTGAGAATATAATAAATAATTAAGGGCCAAATACCCTCTGGAAAATTATGAAACTTGATGGTAGGACATTTTAGGGCTATATAGAGCGCTGTGAATTTTTGTATAATTTTTGGAATTATTTATCAGTAGGTTCCTTCACAATTTTCCCTAGTATGAGTTTACTTGGAATATTTATTTATGTGACTAATTTGTCTTGATAAATTCTGAAATTTGGCCAGTAGACTTTTCTAATTAGTATGAAGGTCTGGGAATTTTCCCATAATTTTTAGACAAGTATTTTTGGTGGTTCTTTCTTTAAATTCTAATTTGCGGTAATTGTTCAATATTATAAAAAGAGGCCAACCCCTTACTGCAAAATTTTGATATTATGTATTTACTGTTATTTTGACTTCATCGATTTTCCCATAATTTTGTGGAGGTCATATCATAAGAGGATTTTATACTTCATATTCAATTTCATACTGGGACAATGTTGAGGAAAATTATAATAAATGTCAATTAAATAAGGAAAAATATGATCCTTTATATTTAGACTTAGAATATCATGATAGACACACAACAATAATCTTGAGTCAATTTGATGAATATTTGGGGCACCTCCCTTTATGTAACTCATATAACTCATTTGGTCTGCGTACAGTAAAACTGTAAAACCTGAGTTTTTATGGATCATTAGGTGGGAATGGAAGGTAGTTGGTGTACCTAGCCGGGTTGAAGAGATTGGAGGTCACCAAAAGGAGTTTAGGTGATGAGAGTGTACCCGATAAGATTAAGGGTAAGCTTGTGCTCGGGATTGACGATTAATCGCCTTTCCCCTGGAGAGTCATAAACCACCTAGGGTTAATTCAAGTGAAACGGTAAGAGGGCTATGCATATGGGTAGATACCAATAACATTAAGTGTCTTGAGAAAGGGGGTCTTGGGGTGTCATCCCATTATAGTTCCTAGTGCTGTAGCGAGCCCCTAACAGGGTAACACTCGGGAAGTCCAAGATTAACCATAAATTGTAGGGATAAGTTGAAGTACATGATTAGCTTAATAATACACTAACCCATACCCCGTTGTTACGAGTATATTAGTCGGTTTGGTCTTACGAGCGGTAGGCTCGGTAGTTGTAGCATCAGACTAAATAGTCTGGTGAGCTTGTGACTCAGTAATGTTTGTTGGTGCAGACGGGTTGGTCCGACGAGCCGGTGGCTCGGAAGGTTATTGTGACAGGCGGGTTAGCCCGGGGAGCATTTGGCTCAGAGATAGATGGTAAACATGTTTGCATGTGCATAAAGGTGGTGGGTCTCCGGTATTGGACGGTCGTTCACACCGAAGCCACTATGGGAGTATCCTGGGAGTCTTGCTAGCACTAAAAAGGGAAAACTAAAGGTCTGTGCGCATAGAGTCGATGTGTGTGAGTTGCACTTATATGAACATAGCATAAAACTGCATAACTTTGCATGTCATGGCATAAGCATTGCATTTCAACCCCTACCCCTATCATATAAAATGGTTATGAGACTTTTTATACGATAGACCCTGCTAAACGACCCCTTGGTATATAGGTTTGTATGGGCATTCCTATAAATCAATGGTTACATTTCAATTATGTACTTATCTTTACCTACTATTCTTTACTTGCTCTTTACCATGCTTTATATTACTGGTTCAATTATCTATATACAAATGTGTAGTTGTAGACATTTCCTGTAGACAGATCCGCCGTCATCTGCTTTATTTTATACCCCTTGCTGTCCTCCGCTTCATCCTCCCACACGGTGCCTAGGAGCCATTGGGGGTGGGGTGGGGAACATAAGGTTTAGTCTTTTTGACTAACGGTCGGTGGACCATATCATTTTAGGGGATCGAGGAGACGCAGTAGCACTAGAGGCCTGTGCAGACGGAGGCGGGCCAGTCTAGTACAGGAGCACCAGATTCAAGATCAGTGAGTGATTAGTAGTTAGCTTCCGCGAGTGATCTTGTAGTGAGGACATGATGTACTAGGCATGAGCCCTTTTATTAATGTAACACCTTTGTAATTTCAGTTATACAATGTGGACATTTATATATATAACATGTGATTTGTGGACTTGAACTTCTATCTGTTCGTTAATTCTTTTCTTCTTCTGTGATCGATATGGCCGGTAGGATCGACGTTTTGTAGTGGCGATCTTCCCGAGTGTTGGTGTCACCGCAAAGCAGCGGTTCTTGGCATAAAACCCAATTTTGAAAGGAAAAAAGGGTCTTACATCGAGGGCATCCACAGGAGGGTGCGGTTCCCGGACGGATCAGAGATAGTAATGAACGTGAAGTGCAACATGAACATAGAGATTGGAGGGAAGCTGTTTGATGCGCCTACGACGCTCTTGAAGATGAAAGACTTCGACCTGATCCTGGGCATGAGCTAGCTGCACGGAAACCAGGCAAGGATTGACTACCCCGCGAGAAGGATTGTTCTGAAGCACGATGACACGAAAGTAGTAGTTGAAGGTATCATACCCCCTCCCATCTCTTAATATCATCTATTCAGGCCGTCAAGGCCCACCTACAGGGAGATGAGGTATACCAGGTGCTGTTCGAGGTGATTGAGGTGAAGGATTTTGTGGCCAGCATCCCGGTAGTATAGGATTTGGCCGACGTATTCCCGGAAAAGTTACCGGGGCTGCCACTGCACCGTGAGAAGGATTTTCAGATCCAATTGGTGCAGGGGGCTAAGCCGGTATCTAGATCTCTTTATCGGATGGCCCCAAAGGAGCTAGCAGAGTTTCAGAGCCAGCTGCAGGAGCTGGTGGAAGCTGGGTTCGTCAGACCGAGTTCCTCACCTTGGGGATCTCCGGTGTTATTCGTGAAGAAGAAGGATGGGTCGCTCAGACTCTGCATTGATTATAGAGCCCTGAACAGGCTGACGGTGTGGAACACATACCCTTTGTCGAGGATAGATGAGCTATTTGACCAGCTGGAGGGAGCCCACTGCTTCTCGAAGCTGGATTTGAGGTCAGGGTATTACCAGCTGCGGATTCAGGAGGAGGACATCCCGAAGACGGCTTTCATCAGCCGATACGAACTATATGAGTTCACTGTGATGTCGTTCGGGCTTACGAATGCACCATCAACAGTTATGAGCCTGATGAACCGGGTGTTCGAGCCATATCTCGACATCTTTGTCATCGTGTTCTTCGACAACATCCTCATCTATTCGAGGACGGAGGGGGAACTTGCACATTATTTGGCACTAACATTGGAGAAGCTTCGGGAGCACCGTCTGTATGCGAAGTTCAGCAAGTGTCAATTTTGGCTAAAGGAGGTGGCCTTCCTGGGTCATATTATCAGTGGAGCTGGTCTAGCAGTAGATGTTGGGAAAACCCCCTTTTTGATTTAACTTAACAAATTATTTAAAAGCGATTTAATCTACTAGGATTAAATTACCCTTTGTATAGTGAGGGTAATATGGTCATTAGATGTCTTAGGATGTCACACTCAACATAGGGTGTCAGGACCAGATCAAGGGAAGCAAAATTGGGTTAAGTTAACATTTGCGTCGAATAGAATTCGACGCAACATCGAGTCCATATCGACGCTACTCAGACTAGAAGTCCAAGTGGTTCAACCCTTCTGTCGAAGTAACTCAAGTCGACGTTACGTCGAATAAAAGTCAACGTAGACGTAATGGGTTTGTCAGAGTAATTGGAGATGTCGACGCAGCTTCTATTTCAACTCGACACAGAAGAGGATATCTGTCGAAGCCAACTAAAGTCGACGGAACGTCGACTTCATCTCGATGCAGAAGATGGAGTTCAGTGCAAGGCAGATCAACTCGATGGGTGCGTCGAGAAGATATCGACGCAACATCAACTAGCAGAGTTCAGTCAGAGCACAGATGAAATCGAAGCAGCTCCTAGAAGAACTCTAAGCTACGTCGATAAGAGAAGAAATGAATTCAACGCTACGCCGAATACAGTCATTAAAAGTATATCTTTTCAGATGTCTTTCTGATCCCTCTTTCATAGCCCACATCTCTCAAGGCCGTTCTCCAACGACTCAAAAATTGCCTAGAATAGAAAGAAGCATTAAAGATAGAGACAAATGTTTATTGGAAACATATTATTTCCAAGTGGACGGGTCGAGAATTAAAGAGGAAGGAAAGAGAAAGTGATAAGCAGATTACCTTATCAAGGCATATCAGAAAGGGAAACATATTCAAATTTGAAACAGAGAGAATAAAAAGACAAGAGAAGATAGAGGATGTCACAACCCGTATTTTCCCCCGAATTATGCTACGATATCAGAGTAAAGGGAAAATACGCGTCATGATGCCACGTCCTGTAGGGGATAACTACAGACGTTCAGACAAGCACTTAAACGAACATTTTTACGAGAAAAGATAGGTATTTGTAAAAAAGAATATCTTTTAACATTTCTTTCTTTGGTTAGGAAGCCGTGCCCCATTGGCCCTGTGGTCTACATAGCCACCATTAGAAAAGATATGCATACACAGCAGAAGAAAAAAATAGGTTCCTTTTTACTCTAAGAGCGCTAAAGACCAGAAATGTCACCAGGGCGTACGAAAGTCTAAATTTAGTATATTATAAGAAATTACTTTTTTGTACGCTTTGCAAATATGTGATACATAATAGTAAGTAAAGCAAGGCAAGCTAAAGAAATTAATTTGCTAAAAGAGTTACACATAAACCCAAAAATAATAATAATACCTTTCCCAGAGTGCACATGTATACAAAAACCAAAAAAAGAAGGAAAACAAGTAGCAGCATAAGCAAGTAATCTGAGCAAAAGCCATACGGGCGCCAACACCTGACATGAACCCACAGGAAAGAGAGAAGACAATCCAAAAGAGAAGGCTACAACTAACAAAAAAAGAAAACTGCATCCTTACCCATGGGGGAGGAGAGGCCTCGGTGGGTGAAACTGGCAACTATGCTCTAACACCAGCAGCTACTACCGACCTGAACCTGAGGCATCCATAAGAAAAGAATGCCTCAGCCCAAAGGGTGCAAGAAAACAGCAAGAAAAAAGAAGAAGAAAACTATAAGGTAACAGGTATAGAGATCGGCCAAAAGTAAGGCACAGGTTTAACAACTTTTCCTTGAACAAGCATACAAGCCAAAGGAGCATGCCCAGCCCAGGACATCCAGTAAGAAAAGAGAGCCAAACCAAGCTTCTACATAACGAGGAAAAAGAACCGTGATGGAGGCCCATACGTCCACCCACTCTCCAGTTCTAAACCACCGTGGTGAGGGCCCAAACGTCCACCCACTTTCCGGTCTGAAACCACTGTGGTGAGGGCCCATACGTCCACCCACTCTCCAGTCCAAAACCACTGTGGTGAGGGCCCATACGTCCACCCACTCTCCATTCCAAAACCACTGTGGTGAGGGCCCATACGTCCGCCCACTCTCCAGTCTAAAGCCGCTGTGGTGAGTGCCCATGCATCCACCCACTCTCCAGTTTAAAATCAGTCTCCAACATGATCTCATTAGTAACATGCTTGGTTTGACGCTCAAGGAGGGTCTAACATTTAGTATAGGGGAAAGAACTTTAGCATCTACACTATAAGTATGAAGCCGTACAAGAGCAATTGGTAACCTTTACTGTAAGAATAAAGCTGCCGACAATTGGAACAGGTATAAAGCTCGAAACCCAAAATGCATCTACATAACCTTCCAGTTAGCAATTAATGGTTTCGCTGAATCATCGAGAACTAGTAAAAGAAATTCCCAGGGAATTTAGCCTCTTATTCCCCCAACCCACCAAGGATTAGAAAACGAAATTCTCGGGGAGTTTAAGATCTGGTTCCTCATACCGTTAAGGATTAGCAAACAAGATTCCATAAAACTTAGCCACAAAGCCAGCCACACCCTTTTACCAAGTGTATAAATATATATATAATCAGCATTAAACTATTTAGAGTTGAGCCAGGCCATAACGTGCAAAAAAATGGAGCTATCTAGATTTTAGCCGTTTAGGATTGGCCATTTATTTATGCCCAGGATTCAGCATTCTATCCATTTTCAAGCCACTGAATGCTCATCTAATCGGGTTCCCAGCTAATAACGAGTGCAGAGAATGGCAAGTGCAGAAACTAGCCGAGCACGTACATACCCCCCCCCCCCCCCCCCCCCCAAATTCCTACTAATGACAAGTATAGGTTTTAGCAACAACAACAAGACAAAGCCCAACCGAGCCTCCTAATGATGAATTATGCAGAACTTACCCCACATGGAAGAACCAACCGATTAAGGCTTCGTTTGGGGGGACTTATTTTCACCGGTCAAGCGATTACGACCGCATGAACCGGGCCTTAATTTAGGTCCGATTCATGCGGTCATAACCGCTTGACCGGTGAAAATAAGTCCCACCAAACGAAGCTTAAGTCAACCTTAAAAGAATCAAAATTCCTTTTTTTGCAAGACCATTGCTAACTGAATACGCAAGATTAGCCATGGATTTGATCAAGAATTAACTGACTTAATCCAAGTTTATAAAGCAAATATCTAAATCAAATATCCAAAGTATAGAGATAAAAAATCAAGATTAGCCAAGAGTCCAGATTAACCATGAATTTAATCAAGAAATAGCCTACTCAATCCAGGTTTAGCAAACATCAAGTATGAGTCCAGATTTTAGAAGGAAAAATCAAGTCCATGCATCCAGTTTTTTAGCAAAAAAATCAAGAATACGCATCCAGATTTTTAGCAAAAAGATCCAGAACATGACTCCCAATTTTTCCGTAAGAATCAAGCATATAAATCAAGAGTAAGAACCCAGCTCTTTGCCACAAAACCTAATCAGGAATAGTCGGTTTACACCCCAAGAAAAAGCCCAGATTTTTAGTGCAAACCAGAAAAAGAAATTCCTGAACAGAACTTTGATCGGAGCCAAGGATCAGCTAAATAAGAAGAAAGAGATGGAGGGGAAGAAAAAGAAAAGTCTCCTTGCCTTGATTCAATCGATGACCCGCCAGATCGCGGCAAGATCGACGAGGGCCGACCGAAAGCCCAGCCCCGACGACGAAGACAGGGCCCGACAATCTCCCAAAACCCCTCCGACGGCCTAGCCCTCCGACTTCCGGCGACACCGACGAAGCCTAGCTCTCTCTCTCAGACCGCTCGGAGCTTGCACGGGGAGAAAAAAAAGAGATATGAGAATAAGGAGAAGCTGCCCCACTTCACATCCCTCTGCATAAATTTATGTGCACTTTTATAAAAAGAAAAAATCGTGCACAATTAAACATATATTATGTATGTATTCATATAAGTTCCCCCCTTTTTTTTTTCTTTTTCTTTATCACCTGTACACCACCAAAAGCACAAATAATGTATGTATATATGTATATAGTTTGTATAAAACCTCTTTCTCTTTCTCTTTTTTTTTGTACATATACACACACACACATATATATATCTTTACTATTATGGAAATATAGATATCTCTGCTAACACCATGGAATTAATCGTGGCCGTTGAAGATGAAACAGATCGTTAATCGCGGCCGTTCAATCGCAGGAACGATCAGGTCCGTCCATAGTTTTTCCTAGATCCCCTAAACCTACTGCCTATGAAATTACCTTTTTACCCCTACACGGCCGAAAAATTCTAGGTTCACGCGGGCGGGGTGGGTCGGGTGCGGGCGCGCGCGGACGCGGGCTGGTGCGATCAGGTTCGGGTTCGGGTCGGGTGCGCGAGGGTGCGGGCTGCGGCGCTTGGGTCGGGTGCGCGGGGCTGGCGGGCGCACGTTCCCCGCCCGCTGAGATGTTCGAGCTAACAGCGACTTTCCGCTATATAAACAGCGGAAAGCCACTGTTTTTGGCGATGTGGGACTAAAAGTCACACATCGCCAAGTCAGCGGGCGGGGCCCACAACGCAATTTAAGCGGGCGGGGCCCTCCTGTGGGCCCCGCCTGCGATTTATTTAAAATAAAATCTTAAGCCCGGACCGATTTAAAGCCCAGGCACACGGTGAAATGACCGTTTTGCCCCTTGCAGGAACGAAAAAAACTGGGCCAGCTGCGGCTCGGTTCGGTCACAACGGCTCACGGGGGGCGGGCGTGCTCGGGCGGGGGCGGGCGGGCTCACGCGGGTCGGGACGGTGCGAGCCAGGCGCCTCACGCGGGAGCGGGCGGGGTCACGCGGGCCAGGGCGGGCAGAGTCAGGCGGGGTCAAGCTGGCAGTTCAAGAGAACAAAAGGTTTTCGCCTTATATACAGCGGAAACCTTCTGTTCTCCGCGATGTGGGACTAAAAGTCCCACATTTTAAGCGGGCGGGGCCCGCCTGTGGGCCCCGCCTGATATTAATTTAAAACAAAATGCATTTAAATGGCATTTAAGCGTGCGGGGCCCGCCTGTGGGCCCCGCCTGCTATTTTTTAAAAAAAAAAATCTATTTAGGCGGGCGGGGCCCGCCTGTGGGCCCCGCCTGCTATTTTTTTAAAAAACATACAGCCAATATTATAATCTTATAAATTTAAATTAAATTACACTTAATATATATATAAATTAAAGCGAGAGTTTTGCCTGTGCAAAGATGCTACTATTATATTATATAAATAAAAGCGTTAAAATAATATATTATATAAATTAAAACGTTAATATAATACGTGCGAAGATGCTCCTATTATATTATATAAATTGCGGTTTCACACATGATTTCATGGCATATCTATCCGCGTGTTTATAAATTAATGAGGATGCAGGTGGCGGTTTGCAATTTAGAGGTTCCACTTTTAAAGTTCAAAACTTATTTTTTTTTTAAGTTTTTTCAAAAAAACAACATTACGGATGAACATGACAGCACTGTTCATCCGACAATTTTTTTTCACTTCT
The DNA here is from genome assembly GCA_033032865.1 of Dactylorhiza incarnata. Lineage (NCBI taxonomy): Eukaryota > Viridiplantae > Streptophyta > Magnoliopsida > Asparagales > Orchidaceae > Dactylorhiza > Dactylorhiza incarnata. The sequence continues at coordinate 3,269,644 of JAWHQI010000218.1, read as the reverse complement.
TCCGAAAGTTTTTTAAATAAAAAACATACACTTTTGTAAACTTTTTTGTTTAACTTTTTTTTCAATGTTGTTTTAATCAAAAAAAAATTGTGGGCGGGGTGGAGCTGCCGGGGGGCGGGCGAAGCCCGCCGCAAGCTGATGGGTACTGCCGCGGGATGTTTGGGGTTACATTTTTTATTAGTTTTAATTTATGTTCTATTGTAATATTTAATGACTATAAAATTATTTAAATTTTTTAATAGGTGACGGGGCCGAAGATCGGCGAGGGGCGGGCGAATACCGGCGAGGTGCGGGCGAAGCCCGCCGACGTCAAGGGGGCGGGCGAAGCTCGCCTTGAATGGCAAGCGGGCGAAGCCCGCATTGATGCGGCCGAAGGCCGCCCGAGAGCATCGAGCACGGGCGTAGCCCGTGCGAAGATGCTCGTATATATCGTATATATATATAGGGGAGTGTTCCTGTGCGAAGAAAATCCCGTGCGAAGGTGCGAAGGAGGCCATCGCGCTGTTGATTTGCAATCCAATGGAAGGCGCCGACTGTTCAGTTACGACCGCCGGCGACGACATCGACGACAACTGAGTGCCGGGGGAGGTGGCCCTCTTGGCGGCGACACACACGTGGTCGTCGCCGGCCCTTCCGTGCGCCGGAGGCAGCCGACAATTGCAAAAAAACAGGGGCTGTGAAGCATCTCCTCCCAGCTGCGGCGGCCGGCGGTTGCGGGCTCGCCGGCCACCGGCCGCCCTGGGCGCCGACGAGCCTAGGGGGGCCTGTGGCCGGCGAGCCCGCAGCCGCCGGCCGCAGTTTCTGTGAAGCTCCATCGCAGCAGTTTGCAGAAACTGCGGCCGGCGGCTGCGGGATCGCCGGCCACCGGCCGCCCTGGGCTCGTCGGCGTGGACGCCGACGAGCCCAGGGCGGCCGGTGGACGGCGATCCCGCAGCCTCCGGCCGCATTTTCTGTGAAGCTCCATCACAGCAATTTGCAGGGCGGCGCCAGCGGATGCGGGATCGCCGGCCACCGGCCGCCCTGGGCTCATCGGCGTGGATGGAGCTTGATTGGATCGAACGGCGCACAGGAGTTCTTCGCACCTTCGCACAGTGGTCTCTTCGCATATGATTAAAATCCTATATATATATATATATATATATATATACGAGTGCCCGACACGGGGCTCCGCCCCTACTGCCCCGCACAACAATACGCGCCCCCCATGAGGGCGTCGCCCGCCCCTAACATGTGGCTTCGCCCCTACGATCAACCACGACAGTAACCGGTGGAGACGACGGGCTTCGCCCACCCCCCGACGAACTTCTAGTATACACCCACGAGCTAAATAAAAAATTTATAGCGCGAATACTGTTTTTTGAGTTTTGAGGCTCAAATATATCTTATTTGAAAAAGTGATCAACATGAAAGTTGTAGATCTCATCGAGATATACAACTTTCATGTTGATCAACTTTCGATTTGAAGCCGTTTAGGGGCTCGATTTGGTCCCCGAAAAAAGTCTCGTCGACTTTTTTCGGGGCCCACATCGAGGGTCTAAACGACTTGAAATTAAAAAGTGATCAACATGAAAGTTGTAGATCTCGACGAGATCTACAACTTTGATGTTGATCACTTTTTCAAATAAGATATATTTAGGGCTCAAAAATCAAGAAAACTGAAAATAAAAATGTTGGTCTGCGAATAACTGCAAGCGCAAAACTGATATGCTAGGCCTGTAGTCTCGCATCGTGATAATATATATAATTTTCGTGTTTAAGTAGCAGGATATGAGTGCTTATTTAAAAATTGAAATGGGGCGGGCTATGTAGAGCGGCCGGGTCTGTATTTAGGCCTTCTTGTGATATATGTAGACCTAGAGTGCATATTTTATATATAGTCCCGGTTTCACCAGGTCAAATTTTTTCTAAATCAGAAGGGTAAAATGGTAATTTCTCATTGTAGGGTAGGAGTCCTACAAAAATATAGATTTAGGGCACCTTACTACTCTAGGTTTAGGAGACCTACAAAAATTTGGAGAGAGAGGGTGCAGATTAAAAGGTTTAAATCCGACGGTGGTTGAATTACTGATCCAGATCTGATGGCCTATATTATTTGTTGGAATTTCGAACTCATGCTATTAGAAGGACATAGTATTTCTTTATATATAGTATATATATATATATATATCTATAATATATTAAAAAGAAATATGGTGGTCTGCGAATAACATGAGTTCATAAATACCCAAAAAATTTGAACCGTCCAGATATGGCTTCAAAAAAATAGGAGTCGTTGATTTGAGGGCGATAGCCTAATACCACGGCAACAAAAAGCTAGAACCACGACCACGCCGCATCCTCTTTCCCGTTTGTCGCCTCTTAACCCCTCCATCTCCCGATCCCCCTCTCGCATCCTCATTCCCGTTTCTGGCAGGCGCGATCTCCCCCGACGTCCTCCTCCTTCCGCCTCCACAACCACATCTCGCGGACTACCATCTTCCCTGCCCCGCTCAAGCCGCATCCACAACCTCGGCGCATCCACAGAGGTAAGCCGCATCCCTACCCTGCTCAAGTCGCATCCACAGAGGTAAGCCCTAACACAACCTCAGCGCCTTCAATGTCTCCGACGCCAGATCTAATTTTGTCCCTCAGCCTACCGATTAATGACGGGTTTTCTACTTCAGGAGGGTATCCTGCTCCTCAGCGTCTTCAATCAACCTGACAACACGGCTTCCATCATCCTCCATCCACGAAAAGGTTTTCAGAATTTCATCATACTGCATTGCTTAATTTTTATTTTAATTTATCTGCAATTTAGGCTTTCACGCGAGACATTCCAACACCGACCTACACTCTTCATCTCCTCCAAACGCAGCAAACCCCACCTCCTTGCCTCCATCCACAGAAACAGGTAAAACCCTTTCTTTTTTTTCATGCTTCGGTCTTTTGGATGTTGGCATTTCGAACTAAAGCATCGACTTTCTTAAGTAATCATCATTTCTACCTTCTGGTCAATGTATACTTCTAATTTTGATAAGCCCACTGCTGGGGTGTGTTCACATTGCTCACATAGAATACAGTTTGAACCAAAGCAGAAATGCTTTTCCAAACCCTCTTTCTGAGTTGAGACATTGCCAATATTACTATGATTAAGAACATGCGTACTAAAATATATTGGATCAGTATTTAATCTTTCTTCTTGTAGCATTCAGTTCAATCCTACATTTTCCCAAATCATTTTCTTACAAGCCTGTGCTTCTTTAAGGCGTTCCTGTAATATAGTTCTTCAGAAAATAGCTAGAGAAATGATGTAAAAGAGAACACAGGAAATTCATACCTCAAAAGCTGAATGTCTCATAGACGAATATAACCGATTATGATTTCATTTACGTTTATTATTCCCGTCTTAGATTTCGTTTATTAATTTCATTCAGGGTTTCCCAACCTCCATTGTGTATCTTCTTATCTTTTCTTTGATTTTTACCAAAAACGCCAACCACCAGCATTTTGCACTGATTCATTTTTAACTTCAAACAGGTCATGAGTTCGCTAATTGTTTCTACTTCCCTGTATATATATTTATATATTACAAATATGACTCGACCTAGAATTACTCGCCGGACGACGACGAAACGGTAACGCCCTCTCGCATTTACACTTCGCAAAGGTAGTTTTACTATCTAAACCTAACATTGTTACTATAACCCTACTTAAATTAACTATAAGAAAAACCTGGGGCGTTACAGCCACCCCTCCTAACAGAAAGTTTCGCCCCGAAAATTTGCAACAACAATTCAAAACGAAGAAAAACACAAGAGATGAAAACTTACCGGGGAAAAATTAGCCGAAAAGGTGAGGATAAGACTCCCTCATAGCTGACTCTAGCTCCCAGGTCGCACCCCGAACATCCTGATTATCCCAGAGGACCTTCACCATAGGTATGGACTTTCTTCGCAACACCCGATCCTGCTTATCCAAGATACGAACGGGTTGCTCCACAAAGGATAGATTGGGCTGCAGCACTGGCACGGAATCCAAAACATGGCGATCACTGAGGACGCACTTCCGCAACTAGCTCACATGAAAAACGTCATGCACACCTGGGAAAGAGGCAGGTAACAATAACCTGTAAGCAGAAACTCCGATGCGCTCGAGAATCTCAAACGGCCCTACATACCTGGGGTCCAGCTTATGGCTCTTCCCAAATCTTTTAACACCAGCCATCGGGGACACTTTTAGGAACACCAAGTCCCCCACCGCAAACTCCAAATCACTCCTACGCTGATTGGCGTACTTATCATAATGCTCATGAGCTACCCGAAGCTTCTCACGGATATGCGTCATAACAATGCTCATATCTTCCAAAGCCTCAGGGCCCAAAACTGGCTTCTTGCCCACTTCAACCCAAAATAGGGGAGTCCGACATCGCCTCCCATACAGAGCCTCAAAAGGAGCCATCTGCAAGCTCTCCTGATAACTGTTATTGTACGTAAACTCCATGAGCCCAAGGCGTTCATCCCAAGCTCCTCCATGCTCCAAAATGTAACACCGATTCATATCCTCCACGATCTGATTTACCCTCTCCATCTGCCCATTCGTCTGCGGGTGATAAGCTGTAGAATACCTGAGATCTGTGCCCAAAGCCCCTTGCAGACTCTGCCAAAAATGGGAGGTGTACCTGGAATCCCGATCGGACACAATGCTAGCGGGCACTCCATGCAGTCTAATGACCTCCTGCACATACAGAGACGCAATCTTCTCCATCGAATAGCCTGTCTTGTACGACACGAAATGAGCAAACTTGGTCAACCTGTCTACGATCACCCACACAACATCATGTCCCCGAGGGGATCTCGGTAAACCAGTAATAAAGTCCATGGAGATACTCTCCCATTTCCACAAAGGAATATCCAACGGTGTCAACTTGCCCCGGGGTCTCCCATGATCCGCCTTGATGCGCTGACAAGTGTAACACTGCGCTACAAACCTCGCAATATCGCCCTTTATGCCTGACCACCACACGATCTGCTTCAAATCGCGATACATCTTCGTAGAGCCAGGATGATAAGATAGGCTGGAGTCATGAGTCTCCTCACAAATCTTCGCTCAAATCTCCTCCACAGCGGGTATGCAAAGCCTGCCACGGTACCTCAAGGTATCCTCACCATCAATCGAGAAATTCGGCAACTCACCCCTCTCTGATCTACCTCGGAGGTGCTGCAAATCCAGATCTTCCTTCTGGTGCGACTTCGCTAGAGTAATCCAGGAAGGTTCTTCAACCTCCAAACAAGACGGTCCACCCCTGGGCTTCACCGCGATACTCATCAAAAGAAACTCCTCAACAGAGACTGCACAGAGAGTACGAAAACAGAAGCTGACTTCCTACTTAGGGCATCCGCCACAACATTTGCCTTGCCTGGGTGATACAGGATCTCCACATTAGAATCTGCCACGTACTCCAACCACCGACGTTGGCGCAAGTTCAGTTCTCGCTGAGAAAATACGTAAATCAGGCTCTTGTGATCTGAATAGATCTTGCACACCACCCCATACAAAAGATGCCTCCACAACTTCAGGGCATAAATCACCGCAACAAACTCTAAATCATGCGTCGGGTAGTTCCTCTCATGAACCTTTAACTGCCTCGACCCATACGCAATGACCTTGCCTTCTTGCATGAGGACGCACCCAAGGCCTATCCACGAAGCATCAACATAAACCTGAAACTCTACTCCCTCAACAGGGAGAGCCAAAACTGGGGCGGAACACAGTCTTCTCTTTAACTCCTGAAAGGCATCCTCGCACTGATCGCTCTAATCAAAAGCTGCCCCCTTCCGCGTCAAACTAGTCAAAGGCACGGAAATATCTGAGAACCCTTCTACAAACTTCCGTTAATAGCCTGCCAAACCCAAGAAACTTCGGATTTCCTTAGGCGTTGCCGGTCTTTTCCAATCCAAAACAGCAGCGACCTTAGCTAGGTCCACAGAGATGCCACCCTTGCTCACCACGTGACCCAAGAATGAGACTTGCGAAAGCCAGAACTTGCATTTGCTCAGCTTGGCATATAGCTTGTGTGCTCTCAAGGTAGACATCACCAAACGCAAATGCCGAGAATGCTCCTCTTCACTAGAAGAATAGACCAGCACATCATCAATAAAAACTACCACGAACTGGTCCAGGTAGTCTCGAAACACCCTGGTCATCAAATCCATAAAGGCAGAGGGCGCATTTGTCAGCCCAAAAGACATCACCAGGAACTCAAAATGTCCATAACGCGTTCGGAAAGCAGTTTGCAAAACATCAGAGTCGCGAATCCTCAACTGATGATAACCGGACCGAAGGTCAATCTTCGAGAGCACGCAGCTACCATGCAACTGATCGAACAAATCATCAATCCGCGGCAACTGATACCTGTTTTTAATCGTAACCTTGTTCAACTCTCTATAATCAATGCATAGCCTCATCGTCCCATCCTTCTATTTTACGAACAGAACCGGTGCACCCCAAGGCGATGAACTCGGCCTAATAAAGCCAGACTGCAGCAACTCATCCAACTGGGTGCGCAACTCCTCCAATTCCCGCGGCGCCATACGGTTGGGTGCCTTTGCAATAGGGCGGGTCCCAGGCTCCAAATCTATCACAAACTCCACTTCTCGCTCAGGCGGAAGACCAGGAAGGTTGTAGAGAAAATCGTCCCTGTACTCCCGCACCACAGGAATGTCTTCAACACAAGGCGATGATGCGCAAGCCGCAAGTAAAACAGAAACAAAGCAGACACGGCCATCAAACTACGCCAAGGCCTGGGAACAGACCATTGACATAACTGAGGAAGTTTGACGCGGGAAGCCAAACACGCTCCTGGGATGGCCATCTTCCATCAGGAAATCCAGACGCTTATCCCTGCACTAGATCACGACAATCTTTGGGATGCGTCGAATGCATCTCGACAGACTCCAGCATGTGCGTCGACATCATCTCGAAGCATCTATGTGGGTGCGTCGAATCTCTCTCAACGCAACCAATATCATACTTCGAATGATTATCGACGGGACTATGCAGATACATCAAATTTCACTCGACGCAACTCTAAAATTGCGTCGATTTATTCTCGACGCATAATTTCTGCACAGAATCTCAAAACATCAAAACCTTTTGTTGCTTTTGTACTTAGATGTTCCTGCTGTTCTAAATTAGGACATACTGCAAAGTATTGCTGACATAATAATGCAGCACTTCTTCACCAAAGGGGGAACAATGGAAGATCATCTCATTCTTTCATGTCTCCATATGATGATAGAAGGAAGAGACCCCAGCATGAGAGGGTCTGTGTTAATGTTTAATTTACATGTGCAGAGGGAAGGCTGTTCAACCACAAACCAGCAGAGGTATCTGGACAGTGGATGCTCCATGCATATGACTGGAGCAAGAGAGTTGCTGGAAAATTTCAAGGCCAAGGAAGGGCCCATGATAATCTTTGGGAACTCCCACTCTGGTCAAACCAAAGGATATGGTTTGATTAGGATTGGAGAAATCTCCTTTGCTAAAGTAGCTTATGTTGAAGGACTTCAAATAATCTGATCAGCATTAGTCAGCTGTGTGATGGTGAATACAAAGTTGTATTCACCAAGTCCTTGTGTCATATAGTTAGTTCTAAGACTGATCAAACAATTTTGAATGGTCTCAGAAAAGGTAAGGTGTATGTGGTAGACTTTGAGTACACAAAGTCTGAGATCTGCTTGTTTAATTCCCAGTTAGAAAATAGTGAGTTGTGGCATAGGAGACTAAGTCATCTCAACCTTAATACCATAGCCAATCTTTCCAAACTGAACCTAATCAGGGGTTTATAAAATGGTAAATTTAATAAAGACCATCCCTGTAGAGCCTGCCAACTAGGGAAGCAGATCAACGCTTCATTCAAACCAATTGGTAAGAATGATTCTCCTAGAATCCTTTTCCTGCTTCACATGGACCTGTTTGGTCCCATCTCCACTCAAAGCTTAGCAGGGAAATCCTACACTTTAGTTATTGTTGATGATTTTTCTAGGTTCAGCTGGGTGTTCTTTCTAAAAGCTAAGTCATACACCTTCAAGATCCTCTCAAGATTCATTAGATAGATTCAATCTGAACTCAATACACAGGTTGATGTGATCAGAAGTGATCATGGCAATGAGTTTGAGAATCAGTTAATGTGTAGATTCTGTGAGGATGAAGGCATCAGACAAAGCTTTTCAGCTCCTAGAACCCCCCAACAAAATGGGGGTGGCTGAAAGGAAAAATAGAACCCAAATTGAATCAGGAAGAACATTGTTAGCCGAATATAACTTGCCAAAGTCCTTCTGGGCTGAGGCCGTAAATACTGCAAATTATGTTCTGAATAGAAGTCTCATCCACAAGACTAAGTTGAAAAATCCCTATGAGCTACTGAAGGGAAAGGCACCCATAGTCACCTACTTTAGGATCTTTGGGTGTACTTGCTTTATCCATAATAATGGGAAAAACCATCTTGCCAAATTTGACAAGAAGACTTATGATGGAATATTCTTAGGATATTCTTCATCAAGCAAGGCCTATAGGTGTTTCAATAAAATCTCTCTCAAAATGGAGGAGTCAATGCATGTAGTTTTTGATGAAACTAACATGGTTTACAAGGGGAAGGAAACTTCCACCAGTTCTATCTTGCAGGAATAAGATCAACTAGCAGAGCAAGTGGAAGGGATGAGCATAGTGGATCATCCATCTGTGTGTCAGGAAAAGTGACAACAGGACATTGACACTGACTCAGATGATGATTATGCAGCAGAAGAAGAGAAGACTGCAACACCTGAGCTACCAGTCATAGACATCATTCAAGTAAATAAGGATTAAGCTCCTACTGTCTCTGAGCAGGTGGTAGCTTAGGAAGAAGACTGTCCCCTAGATCATCCCACAAGATCTAGGATGACTCAAAAGGATCATCCTCCAACTCTAGTAATAGGAGACTTGACAGCAGGAGTAAAGACTAGGAAACAGCTAACTTGTGAGACAATGCTGCAATGTTTTCTGTCACAATATGAACCCAAGAAATTTCAAGAAGCAGACAGTGACCCTCACTGGATATTTGCTATGCAAGAGGAACTGACCCAGTTTGAAAGGAACAAGGTCTGGACTTTGGTTGAGAGACCAAAGAATTATCCAGTGATTGGAACAAAGTGGGTGTTCAAGAACAAAATGGACTCAACTGGGGTCATCATCAGAAACAAGGCTAGACTTGTGGCCAAGGGTACAGGCAAGAGGAAGGCATTGATTTCAACCAGACATTTGCTCCAGTAGCCAGACTGGAGGCAATCAGAATCCTCTTAGCATATGCCGCCCGCATGAAGATAAAGGTATACCAGATGGATGTCAAGAGTGCTTTTCTCAATGAGAAATTACAAGAAGAGGTTTATGTAGAACACCCAGCAGGTTTTATCAATCCAACTTTTCCCTCTTTTGTATATAGATTAGATAAAGCACTATATGGTCTAAACAAAGCTCCAAGAGCTTGGTATGATACCTTATCCACTTTTCTCCTAGAACACAAATTTGAAAGAGGAAAGATGGATAAAATACTCTTCACAAGAGCACATAAGAATCAACTACTACTAGTACAAATATATGTAGATGATATTATATTTGGTTCCACAGATCAATCTCTATGTAAAAGGTTTGCTCACCTAATGCAGTCAAGATTTGAGATGAGTAGCATGGGGGAGTTATTCTATTTTCTTGGTCTCCAGGTTAGACAAAATGCAGATGGCATTTTCATATCCCAATCCAAATATACCAGAGAACTCATCAAGAGATTTGGGATGGAAAATGCCTCTGTCATGAAAACCCCCATGGCTACCAATATTATTTTGGATAGAGATGAAAAAGGTAAGTCCTTTGATCAAAAGAGTTATAGAGCAGCCATTGGCTCTCTTCTCTACCTAATAGCTAGCAGACCTGATATAATATTTGCTACTTGTATCTATGTAAGATATTAGGTTGACCCAAAGGAATCCCACATGAGTTCTGTAAAAAGAATTCTAAGATATCTGAAGGGTACTCCTGAACTTGGCTTATTGTATCCAGCTGAATCTGGATTTGAATTGGTAGGTTATTCAGATGCAGACTATGCTGGATGCGGGCTTGATAGAAAAAGCACTTCAGGAACATGTCAGTTCCTGGGTGCTAGACAGATATCATGGTTTAGCAAGAAGGAAACCACAGTCTCAACTTCTACAGCTGAAGCTGAGTATATAGCTGCAGGAAGCTGTTGTTCACAAATTTTATGGATGCAAAATCAGTTGTTAGATTACAACTTTTCCCTTGCCAATTCCACAATCTATTGTGACAGCTCTAGTGCAATATCAATTGCATCCAGTCCTGTTCTTCACAACAGAACTAAGCACATAGAGATAAGGCACAACTTTCTCAGGGACAATGTAGAGAAGGGTAAGATCAACCTTCAATACATATCTACTGACACTCAAAGGGCTGACATTTTCACTAACACCCTTGATGAAAGCAAGCACAAGTTCTTCATCAATGCACTGGGGATGCTTCATGGAGCTCTATAGGTCCCCCTTATTGTGAATACAGAACTATTTTTTATAGAAAGTTATTGCTGGGAAAAACAGCAAGAATCTTAGAAGAAATCTTAACTGTTTAATCAAAGCTGCGTCGAATTTAAATCGACGTACCATCGACTTACACTCGACGTCAGATTCGAGAGCACTCTGGGACAGATCCTTCGAATACCACCCGACATAACGTCGAATACCTATCGATGCTTACGTCGACATCATTACTGATGCCTACATTTCGAAGCCACGTCGACATCAACTCGACGCTCTGTCGACTTGACAGATCACGCGCATTGATATACTTTGGCGCACTGCATTCTGCTCTTCTCTCGACGTTGCTTCGAATAAAACCCTAGGTTGCGGCGATTCATCTACTAAAAGCAACTTTGGCGTTTAAATTCGATTGTGCTATTCGAGTTCTCTCCTTCCTGCTGTCTTCCTACTTCCTTCTCTTTGTCTATTTTCCTTGTTTCAGTGCAGGTTCGCGCAGGGTTTCAATGGCTTCTCCGCCAAGTCATGAAGATATTATGGAGGCAGTCAATCTAGCTCTTGAGATTGTACAGTCTAAGTTTGGCTCGCTCTACCTGGACTTCTCTACAGCAAGCTATCGCAAATTACGCCGTCAACATAAACGATTGCAAGAGCTGACCTCTGACCTAGAAGTCTTTGACAGAGAAGTACGATCGGCAACTGTGCCTGCTGATGGATTTATATCCTTCTTTCAGGATATAAAACAGGGGGATATGTGTTCCAGCAGGCCAGAGGTTCCACAGGACTCGGTCTATACAACTGCAATCCCTCTCTCCTTCATTCCTAAAGGAGAGCCTGCTGTAGTGTCTAAACTACAACTCACCAATGCAAAGATACAGGGGGATTCTTCACCTCCAAGATTTCTGCCAGTAATACAGGGGGATTCTTCTAGACAGGGGGAGAGTCCTCTCTACTCAGACGATCAGATCCATGTCATGCACCTTCAAGGATACATTGCTAATAATGAGACACCTATTCCCGATCCTCTTCAATTCAGGGTGTCCTCTGGTGATTCTTCTACAGCACCTCCCCTGCCAAAGTTACTGATCAAGAATATGACTCAATTGAATATGCTCCTGATCTTCCTGCAACAGATCCAATTTCAACATCAGCTCAGCCTCCTTGTTCACCATCTGCTCCAAGACATACAACTGCTCCAAGATATACAACTGCTCATCTCCTCCCGACACCTGTCTTCAGGGGGAGACCTCCATACAGAGGAAGAGAAAGAGGAAGAGGAAGAGAAAGGTTTATACCTATTTGGGAAAGGTATACTAAAGAGGAAAGAAAACAATTCAACAAGGATAAATCTTATTATAAGAAGTATGAAAAGGTTGAGATTCCAGAAAATACAATGAAGACCTATACTGATCCAGGGCTGGATGCAATATTAAAGGACATTGGTGAAAGAGAAAGATATGAGTATGAAGCTGCTCAAAAGGAGCTTCAAGATAAGAAAGATAGATTTATTGATATACTAAAAAGAGGGAAGGAAGTAGTTGAAAAGGAGGAACTGGCCAAAGCAATCCCTATCAACCCTAGTTGGTTTGATCATTCAAGATATACTGCAAAGAATCCTCAGGCTAAAATTCTAAAAGGAATTGGACAACTCCACAGAGGAGGCATTGGGTGCAACCCTAAGGAAGCAGTACAGTTCTCTTAGAAAAGGAAGAAAGGGGAAGAGTCACCTGATAAGGAGAAGAAGAAGATCTTGTTCACAAAGGCATCAACTTCTAAACAAGAAAAGACAACAGTTTGTGAAACCCAAGCATTTCCTAATGAATCCAAATTAGAGGAAGAACCAGATTCAGCTGATCTGAATCTAGAACTTATAAATCTGATGACAACCAAGGTTTTTGGAATGGGCCTTACACTCAAGGATGTTCATCCTAATATAGAAGTAGACCTGAAAAAGCTTTTCAAAGGACATGGAAAGATACAGAGAAATCCACTCAAGCAAACTTCAAATATGTTGAGAAAAAGTATAGAAGATTGTATGAAGATCTATCCTTATTTCTCAAAGAAAAGAAGTAATACTCACTGTAGGTAAACTATGATAAACTTCTGATTATCTTTTATCTGATACTTTGCATGTTATCAGCTCATCTAGTTTACTCATTTGATGTCTGTAAAATCATGTGTATAGAGTTTATTTTATGCCATGAAATGTGTAAAATCACTTTGAACAAACTATAAATTTGTTAAGATAAATAGGGGGAGATTGTTGGGAAAACCCCATTTTGGATTTAACTTAACAAATTATTTAAAAGTGATTTTATCTACTAGGATTAAATTACCAATTGTATAGTGAGGGTAATATGGTCATTAGATGTCTTAGGATGTCACACTCAACACAGAGTGTCAGGACCAGATCAAGGGAAGCAAAATTGGGCTAAATTAACATTTGCGTCGAATAGAATTCGACGCAACATCGAGTCCATATCGACGCTACTCAGACTAGAAGTCCAAGTGGTTCAACCCTTCTATCGAAGTAACTCAAGTCGACGTTACGTCGAATAAAAGTCGATGTAAAGGTGAAGGGTTTGTCGGAGTAATTGGAGATGTCGACGCAACTTTTATTTCAACTCGACGCAGAAGAGGATATCTGTCGAAGCCAACTAGAGTCGACTAAACGTCGACTTCATCTCGATGCAGAAGATGGAGTTCAGTGCAAGGCAGATCAACTCGACGGGTGCATTGAGAAGATATCGACGCAACATCGACTAGCATAGTTCAGTCAGAGCACAGATGAAATCGAAGCAGCTCCTAGAAGAACTCGAAGCTACGTCGATAAGAGAAGAAATGAATTTGACGCTACGTCGAATATAGTCTATAAAAGTATATCTTTTCAGCTGTCTGTCTGATCCCTCTTTCGTGGCCCACATCTCTCAAGGCCGTTCTCCAACGGTTCATTAATTGCCTGGAATAGAAAGAAGCATTAAAGATAGAGACAAAAAGGTTTCTTGGAAACATATTCTTTCTAGGTGGACGAGTTGAGAATTAAAGAGGAAGGAAAGAGAAAGTGATAAGCAGATTACCTTATCAAGGCATATCAGAAAGGGAAACATATTCAAATTTGAAACAGAGAGAATAAAAAGATAAGAGAAGATAGAGGCAGACAAGGCATTAATCACTATCATCCGTCTCCTTCATTTTCTAGGGTTTCTTCATCTTCTCCCTCTCTCAGGAACTATAACACAAAAAAAAAGAGAAGAAGGATATGCTGTTCTTCATCAAATAGAATAGAGGATTTGAAAGCTGCGCTTCATCACAATCTGATAGCAGCCAGATCTCAATTTGATGAAGAAGAAAGGATCTGACAATACAAAGCTTCTGCAAAACTTCACTATCAAAAGCAGGGGCTAATCAAGAGCAGATCCTTTGGAACAACTCATAGGATGATGTTCATTCAGTCATCTTCAAGAATTCTGAGAACAAAATTCCTTCAACCTTCTCCCTTCTTCTTTCTCATTCTGTAAAAGATTTTTATTAATCCCTTTTCAAAGGATTCAGTGGTTCAAGATCTCCTTATCAAAAGATCTGTGGTTCAAGATCTCCTTATCAAAAGATCTGTGGTTCATGATCTCCTTGTCAAAAGATCATCGGTTCTAAGAGTCTCCTGATCAAAAGACTCAGGCACAGGTGGTGCATTCCTACCAGGTGGTATAAGAGAGGACTACCCACATTTTGGGGAACCTCTATAAAATTCAGTGTGTCTGTGCTGTGATTTTCTGTGCTGTCCCAGTCTTTTATTCTGCACTTATTTCCTGTCTTCTTTATTCTACCTAGATTGTTAAACATAACTCCTTAGAATAATTTATTGTTAAACACAGTTAGGATATAAATATTTTAAAACTCTATTCACCCCCCTTTAGAGGAATCTCAGAGGCACACTGTGCACTTTCAGTAGATCCAGCAAAGATCCAGGCAATACGGGAATGGCCGCCGCTGAATACGGCCACCGACGTGCGGAGCTTCCTAGGACTTGCCGGTTATTACCGGAAGTTCGTACAGGAGTTTTCCCAGATAGCCCTCCCGCTCACATCCCTAACGAAGAAGGATACTGCATTCATTTGGACGCCACAGTGCGAGGCGGCTTTCCAGGAGCTGAAGGGTCGGCTTGCGACGACCCCCATCCTTTCCCTTCCATCGGGAAAGGAAGGATTCCGGTTGTACACGGATGCTTCATACCAGGGGATGGGTGCCATTCTAATGCAGAACGGGCACGTGATAGCATACGCTTCCCGCCAGTTGAAGAACCACGAGCGGAATTACCCGGTGCACGACTTGGAGATGGGAGCGGTTGTTTTCGCTCTAAAGATTTGGCGGCACTACCTCTATGGCGTCCACTGCGACATATTTTCAGATCACAAGAATCTGATGTACGTAGATACCGAGAAAAAGCTGAACATTCGACAGAGACGCTGGGTTGAGTTCTTGTCCGACTACCAGTATACCATGCATTACCACCCGGGGAAGGCGAATGTGGTGGCATACGCACTGAGCAGGAGATCTACCACATCAGGAGCAGAGCCCCAGTTGATGGCCATGGAGCTAGTATGGATGTTCGAAGACATGCAGATCTCTTTAGTATCCGATGATGATCCGGAGCTTTATGAGGAGTACCTGGCGGCGATGAGTACCACATATGACATCCGAGACCACATCAGGGGTGGCAGAGGCAATATGCCAAGCTAGAGCCGATATTCAGAGCCTTGGAGGGAGGCTCAGCTGGAGACTATTCGTTGAAGGATGGCCTATTGAGCTTTAGAAGCCGAGTATATATACCGGAAGGGGGCCGGATTCGGGAGGACATCATGACAGAGGCTCACTGCAGTAGGTATTCGGTGCACCCGGGTATCACCAAGATGATGGCGGATTTGAAGAGGACTATGTATTGGCCAGGCATGAAAAGAGATATCACTTATTTTGTGACCCACTACGAGTCCTGCCAGCTCATGAAGGTGGAATGCAAGAACTCGACCGGATTATTGCAGCCATTCCCGGCGTCGGAGTGGAAATTCTATGACATCGCGATGGACTTTATACACTGTCTTCTCCGATCACATGTGGGGAATGAATCGATATGGGTGATCGTCGACAGATTGACGAAGGTGGCCTGATTCATTCCAGTCAGAAAGGACACATCGATCGGTGATTTGGTACGAAGATTTGTGGAGCGGTTTGTCCGATACCATGTCATTCCTAGGATGTTTGTGTCGGATCGGGATGGACGATTTACATCGAGGGAGTGGAGAGTGGTGCAGGATTACTTGGGCACATGACTGACATTAAGCACTGCATTTCACCACCAGACAGACGGGCAGACGGAGCGTACCAACCGGACCTTGGAGGATTTTCTACATCTATGCATTCTAGACCGCGGGGAACTGTGGGAGAGACTGTTGCCGTTGGTCGAGTTCTCATACAACAATAGCCACCGGGCTAGCATAGGCATGACACCCTAAGAGGCATTATATGGACGAAGGTGCAGGACCCCATTGTCTTGGATCCAGGATGAGGATCCCAAGGCGCTTGGCTTAGAGTTCATGGAGGACACAGAGGCTCAGCTGAGGCTGATTCGAGATAGGATGCTGGAGGCCCAGAGCAGGCAGACCAAGTATTACGATGCGCGACATCATATGGTAGAGTTCCAGGTGGGAGATCGGGTATTTTTGAATATACAACCGATGCATGGAGACTCGCGGGTACGCGGGAGGAAGAAGCTCAGCCCGAGATATATGGGGCTTATAGGATCTTGGAGCGGATCGGCCACTTGGCTTACAGACTGGAGCTACCGTCGGAGTTAGCGGGATTGCGCGACGTCTTCCACTTCTCCTCACCTAGGAGGGCTCTACTATGGCCATAGCAGCAGATATCTACTATAGAGGGACCGGTAGCTACTGATCAGTCAGTTAACCTAGAGCCGGTCCGGATAGACGACATTGAGATGCGAGTCCTGCAGCGCAAGAAGGTTCCATTGGTCAAAGTCATGTGGAGGAATCATGGATAGGATGAGCACACCTGGGAGCCACTGGACTTGATGCAGCAAAAGTATCCGGAGCTCTTTACGACAGGTATAACTTAATTTCTGTTTGGGATGTTACATTTAATCACTTGCTATAGGAACCCCACATGCCTAACCTCAATTTTGGGGATGAAATTTTTATTTTTATGTATTGGGATTTGTAACATCCTCCAAATAACTAGACCCCCATATTGGTTTTGTCATTACGAGGTCATGACAAAACCATAGGAAGAGCTTAAGAGCATGTGAACTTAGGTAAGAAGGCCAAAACCCAAATGGTCTGCAAATAGCAATTTTCAGATATCAAGCCTAGGGTTAGACTTTAGGGTTAGACTTTAGGGTTAGACTTTAGGGTCTCACCTTGATTTCCTGACCCCACCATAACATCCCTAACCCATTAGGGGTCCCCTTAGAGCACCAGGGACCCATTGGGGTCAACCAAAGAGGCCAAATTGACCAAAGTCAACCATAACCCTAAATTGGTCAAAGTAACTTAATTGGGGGCAATTGGCCTCCACCATGCCAAATTGACCTTGCCCTTACGCTTATAAGGATACTAGGGACCCAATGGACCAAAAAGCCCCATCATGGCTCCTCCAATTTGGCCAATTTTACCAAAGTCAACCTAGCCCTATTTTGGTCAAAGTGGTCTATTAAGGGTCAATTGACCCTCACCTTGCCAAATTGAGCCTACCTAGACCTTCCTAACCCTTAAGGGAGGCCAATGGGTGACTATCCACCCATTGGGCGTTAAACCAAAGGGTGACTATCCACCCATTGGGGTCAACCTAAAGGGTCAATTGACAAAAGCCAACTCTACCCTAAATTTAGGTCAAAATGACCTATTTTGACCTAATCAAGCCCAATCCACTTGGGCTAGACTCAATTAAGGTGGTCCACCACCTAATGGGGTTGGGTGCTACTGAATTGGCTATTCAATTTCAGGAAATTTGGCCAGGAAAGAGAAAGCCCAATTTGAAAGAGAGAGAGAGAGAGAGAGAGAGAGAGAGAGAGAGAGAGAGAGAGAGAGAGAGAGAGAGAGAGAGAGAGAGAGAGAGAGAGAGAGAAGGGGAGTTAATGGGGAGGAAGAAGAAACCTCCAATTCACCCCATTGATGGCACCATTCATCTCCTCTTTGGGAGAGTAGGAGTTTCCAGCCTTCTCCCGGCCACATTGATGCTCAATTCACCTCCCCACATATGAAACTGAAATTCTCCATCAAGGGCATTAATGGCCACCATGTGAAACCCCCCTCTTGCCTCCAATTGAGGTTTTTAACACCTTCAGAGGAGTGAGAGGAAGAAAACCCCCAACATTCCAAGAGGGATCGTGCACTGAAGACCAGAGGAGGCATGGCATCAAAAACTCGAGCTCCGGCCATGGCAACCCGCCAGAATCCACGACCTCAGGCCACCACACTGGTCCGATCCTCCCCTAATGCTAGATCCTTATCTGGTTTGGAGCTTGATTCGAGCCAAATCGGGCTCGAATCAAGCTCCCGAAAGGTCTCATTTCGAGCCCTCTTTCCCTCGCTACAACTCCCCATTCCGGCCACCTCCGGCCGACCAACCACCCCTAATCGCCGGCCACCACCTCAACGAAGGTGGTGGTGGCATTGGTCGGCCGAGGCGGCGCTCAGGTGGCCTGGAAAATGAGGTGGAAGGAGGCCCATGCGTGGGCAATCGGGACCCTTGGCTGAAGGTAGAAGATGACCCGGAGCCACACGATCAACGCCAAGATCTGTGCTGAGATCAAATAAATATGTTATGTTATGATTTGTATTTATGTCACATTTCATGCAGTACATTAGTTTATTTATTAAAATACTTACTGCCCTCTGATCAAAAAGTGGCCAACACCAAAGTTGTAGCCCTTGGTGTGTACTTTAATTTAAAATTTGTTTCAGCCACTGTAGCTCCCTGTAGGGCCATTTTGGTGGGACTGGTCCCTAGGGTAGGACAACCACTATTTCTTGAATAACGTTTGATAGAGAAATGATATTGACATGAAAATTGAAACATAGGCTATTTGTACCTACACCCTCAACATATCTAAAGATGGGAATTTTTGGAAAACATTTTTCTAAAGTTTTTGTAAAAATTTAATAATTCATATATTATTTAATTATAGGGTCTAATGACCTCCAATCCCCTCCAAATTTTGGTGGGTGATCTTTAGTGTTATTATATGACCCTGGTAATTAGTTAACCCTGGTTTGGTCAAACTAGGTCAAACTAAGTCAAAAGTGCACATGATGGAATTAGGTGGTCAAATCTCATCAAAGTGGTGTGAAACTTTGGCCACTGGTTTAGGATCACATAAGACACCCCATGAGTAATTTGGGGTGATGTGGGGTGGGCATGCCGTAGAACCATAGTTCTAACCTTAGGGTTGCACTTTAAGTCTTGTGAAGGACATAGGGGCATATGTACTTGAATTGTCATAAACTTGGTAGATAAGTTCATGGGGTGTAAATATTCCCTAGGAAATTTTATGAGAATTTTAGGAACACTTATCCCCTCTGATTTAGGTTATAACCATTTTAGGGAACCTTCCTATAAGAGAAATTTACATGCTCAAATTGTCTTGGATGTTGGTGAAATTTTGGTAGTACCCTCATAATCATTATATAAACCTCGGGTAATTTTTGTTTAATTATTGAATTAATTTAATTAGCACTTCATTCACAAGTCATCTATTTTGTCTTAGGAATATGTTAAGTAAATGAGGGTTAAATATCCTTTGGAAAATTATGAAACTTGGTGGTAGGACATTTTAGGGCATTAAAGAGCTCTATGATTTTTTTATAATTTTTGGAATTATTTATCAGAAGGTTACTTCACAATTTTCCCTAGTATGGATTTACTTGGAATATTTATTTATGTGACTAATTAGTTTTGATAAATTCTGAAATTTGACCAGTTGACTTTTCTGATTAGTATAAAGCTCTGGTAATTTTCCAATAATTGTTGGACAAATATTTTTGGTGGTTCCTTCTTTAAATTCTAATTTGGGCTAATGATTCAATATTATAATTAGAGGCTAACCCCTTACTGCAAAATTATGATATTATGTATTTGCTGTTATTTTGACTTCATAGATTTTTCATAATTTTTGGAGGCCATATCATAAGAGGATTTTATACTTCATGTTCAATTTCATACTGGGTCAATGTTGAGGACAATTATAATAAATGCCAATTAAATAAGCAAAAATATGATCCTCTGGATTTAGTCTTAGAATATCATGGTAGACTCGCAGTAATAATCTTGAGTCAGTTGAATGAATATTTGGGGTACCTCCCCTTATGCAACTCATATAACTCATTTGGTCTGCGTATAGTAAAATTGTAAAACTTAAGTAATTTATGGATCATTAGGTGGGAATGGAAGGTAGATGGTGTACCTAGTCTGTTGGAGAAGATGTGAGGTCACCATTAGGGATCTATATGTTGGGTGTACCCGATAAGCTAAGGGGTAAGATCGTGTTCGAGACCGACGAAAGATCGTCATTCCTCTTAGAAGGTCATAAAATACGTAGGGTAATCCAAGTGTAATGATAAGAAGGGTATACTTATGGGTAGTCACTAATAACATTAAGTGCCTTGGAAAGGGAGCATTGAGGTGTCATCCTATTATAGTTCCTAGTACCGTAGCGAGCCCCTCATTGGGTAGTCCACGGGAAGCCCATGGTTAACCCTAAAGTGTAGGAATAAATGGCGGTGCAATATTCACTTAGTAATGCACACACCCACACTCCATGGTTAAGGAGGCTAGTCAGATTTGGTCTTACGAGCGGTAGGCTCGGTGGTTGTTGGCACAGACGGGTTAGTCCGGCGAGCCGGTGGCTCAGAAGGTTATTGTGCCGGACAGGTTAGTCCGAGGAGCTTAGGGCTCGGAGATAGATGGTAACATATTGTATGTGCATAAATGTGGTGGGTCATTAGTGTTGACAGTCATTGCACCGACGTCGATTCTTTGGCTTGGTAATTGTGGTTAACACTTTACCAAAGAAAAGTCTGGTGGACTAGCCAGTAAGAGTACGCAGGAGCTCCGTTGTTGTGTCCTTAGCATTGAGGGGTACGAAAGGTCTAGGTTAGGTAGTGCAGATACCAACCTGGAGGTGGGCGAGGCCCAACCCACCGCTTATGTTTGCCACTACGGAAATATCCTGGGAGTTTTGCTAGCTCCAAAAAGGCGGAACTAAAGGTCTGTGCGCATAGTCGTAGTGTGTGAGTTGCACTTGTATGAACATGACATTAAACTGCATACCTTGCATGACATAGCATAAACATTGCATTTCAACCCTTACCCCTATCGTATAAATTGGTTATTGGACTTTTTATACGTTAGGCCCTGCTGCAGTTAGACTCATTGTCTTCTACTTTTGATTATACCCCTTATGTCCTCCTCTTCATCCTTCCCGCACGGTGCCTAGGAGTCACCGGGGGAGGGGTGGGGGATTGGCTTAGTCTTTTGACTAACGGTCGGTCGACCTTATCATTTTAGGGGACCGAGGAGATGTTGCAGCACCAGAGGCCGGGGTAGATGGAGGCGGGGCAGTCTAGCACGGGAGCACCGATGACAGGATCCATGAGTGTCTTATTAGCTTTAGTAGATTATGCTTTCACGAGTGAAATTGTAGTGAGGAATTGATGTACAGGGCATGAGCCCTTCTACTACTATCTTTTATTCAGTTATTTCATGTGGACATCTCTTTATGATGAGTTTATTTTCTATTTGATGTGGACTTGAACTTCTATAAGTTTGTTTATGCTTACTTCTTTTGTGATCGATATGACCGGCAGAATCGACATTTTGTAGTGGCGACCTTCCCGAGTGATGGTGCCACCGCAAAGCGGCGGTTCTGGGCATAAGACCCGGGTTTTTGAAGGAAAAAAATGGGGTCTTACACCCAGGACTTAACCCGTCCTTCTAATTTACCGAGCTTACTGCTCGAAGGACTTACCTGTCTTACTTGAGCAATACTAATCCATCCCAAATTTGGGACGGGAGTTATCCTTTCAAGTTCTCCTTTTTAAACTACTCTTGTCAACCGTTTAGTTATACTTATAAGTTTAGGGTGAATCCTGGACTTCCCGAGGGTTACCCGGTGAAGGGCTCATAACAGTACTAGGGGATGCGATGGTGGCTGAAGCCCAAATCCCCCTTTCCAAGATATTTACTCTTATTGGTAGCTACTCATTTTCACCAACCCATTACCTCTCTAGTTGCTCTAAAATCCAATGGTGGATTGCATTAGGACGGACAAATGAGCATTGATGTTCAATTGAACATCGAGCCCTACCTTTCTTAGTGACAGTTGGGAATATGACCCTCAATGTTCCCTTTATTTGAAGAAGCTTCACACTCAATGCTAAGTGCAAGTTGTATTTGATAAATCCTATTTTATCTCATGACCATGCAGGGTTAGGTCATACCAAGGTGTGAAGTAAGTTCAGTTGGCTTGCTGCCAAAACCACTTAGACAAGCTCTCAGTCTCAGCTGAACCGCTGAGACAAGGCCAGGAGCCACTGAGAAGGAGTTTGGGCCAGCTGAGCTGCGGATAAGGAAAATCCACAGAGACAACTGTCTGTCTCAGCGGATCCGCTGAGACAGGACACATGAAGCCACTGAGACTGGAAGCTATCTCAGCCCAACCGCTGAGACAGATTCAAAAGGACCGGCGGGTTTGCTTTTGGCGCAACATGCTATAAAGCAAGAGAGGATGTTCCAATCACTGCCATATTGTGTCAGGAGGACATCTGATAGCCGTTGAAGAATAGAGGAGTATAAAAGAATCAATTAGGGCTTTGTAAAAGCTCACTCTCAACTAACTGAAGAAAAGCAATTAACTGTTCCATTGACGACATCCCTCAAGTTTTCTCTTCCTGCTTCCTGAAGCTGCAAGGAGAGAAAGATTGTTCTTCTTGATTGATTCAAGGCAAGACAAGTTGATCCTCAATCATCCTCTGAAGGAAAGGATCAGAAGAATCAGAGTTGAGGCCATCATCCTCTTCCATATTTCAAGACTGCAACAACAGTTATTCAACAATAAAAGACCAAGGCTTGATCTATTCAACCTTCTGATGTAATCATCTATTATTACTTCTGTAGGAACTTAACTGTTCTGAGATTGTAGGCCATCTTTGCCTGAGGTGTAGGGCTGTTTGGCCTGAGTAGTAGAGCTGAGAGGTCAGCTTGAGTGTAGGATCTTTGTGAGATCTGAGGTAGGACTGTTGAGCCTGAGGTAGGGTTTGGGAAAACCTGAGAGATCCTGAGGGATCTGTGTTGTAAGCTCTTGGAACAAAGTTTGGAGGTGTTGGCCTTATCTAACTCATTGTTAGAAATGTGAAGAAGGAAAGAGGACTACTTAAGACACCCTGTCTTGAGGAACCTCTATAAAGGCCTGAGTGTTTTCTGTGT
Source organism: Dactylorhiza incarnata (assembly GCA_033032865.1). NCBI lineage: Eukaryota > Viridiplantae > Streptophyta > Magnoliopsida > Asparagales > Orchidaceae > Dactylorhiza > Dactylorhiza incarnata. Next base: position 3,246,596 of record JAWHQI010000218.1, on the reverse strand, counting down.
GCTTGATTCATTACTAACTTAAAATCAGAAAACAGCTAGGTTAAAGCCTATAACAAAAAGAAACCTATTCACCCCCCGCTATAGGTGACTAAGACTACATCCTATATAAACTATCAAGTGGTATCAGAGCTAGGTTGGCCAAGAAGGACATAACTGTCTGACCATATCATATAAAGGAGTAGTCATATCTCAATCCAATGTCCTCCACTGGATTGCTGAAGGAGATGGGATCCATGAAGTTGCCCATATGCAATAAAGAAAACTTTGGCATATGGAAGAAAAGGGTTAGATTGTTTATGGAAGCATCAGACCCTAGGATTTACATCACAGTTAAACATGGGCCTTTCACTTTTCAAACTGCCTCCACTATAGATCCAACTAGGAGAGTGGCCAAGGCTTTCAATGATTTGACCAAGGATGAACTTGCATTATTCACTATGGATAAAAGAGCCCAAAACATAATTGTTAATGCAATTGATGACTCTACATTTCAGAACTTGGCGCACTGCACAACAGCCAAGGAAATATGGGATACACTAGTGGTGTATATGGTAGGGACAACTGAGATGAGGGATGATAGAAAATCACTCCTCAGCCAAGAATATGAAGCTTTCAGGAAGCTGGGCCAGGAAAGCATTTCTATTTGCTATGAAAGGTTTTTAGGATAATCAATGAACTAAGAACCTATGAAAGAGTGTTCAGTGACTATGAGCTTAATGACAAGTTCCTAAGATCTCTAACTAGAGACTGGGACACAAAAATATGTGCCATCAGGGAAGTGGCCAAGCTTGGTGAAGCTCCCACCCATACACTATTTGGGAAGCTGCTCTCTTATGAGATGTAGTTATCTACAAGAAAGGAAGAGGACACTTCAACAAGGGCTCATGCAAGGGAGAGATATGTGTCTCTCAAGGCTGGCAGCTCCAAGAAGAGCAAGGACAGGATGGTGTCTCCTCCAAGAAGGAGTGCTGAATCAGATAAATCTGAGAACAACACTTCAGACAGATCTTCATCTGATGAGGAGTTTGCTGCCTTCTCAAGGCAGTTCAAGAAGATGATGAGGAGGAAGCAGTGGAAGAACAAGCCCTCCTCCTCCTCACACTCCAAGAAGGACCACAACAGATCTGAAAGGCAGCACCCCAAGTGTGACAGGTATGAATCTAAATCTGGTAAACATGTTTCAAATAACATCATTTGCTATTGCTGCAGCAAGCCTGGACATGTCATAGTTGACTGTCCAGTCAAAAGGAAGGAAAAGGGTGATAAGAAACATCACCACCAAATGAAAAGGAAGGGTGAAAAATCCTTCCTAGCAAAGAAAGTAAAGAGCTGGAGTGAATCTGAATCCTCAACTTCAGATTCAGATAATGAAGAAGAAGCCAACATTGGGCTGTTTGCAGCAGAAGAGGATGAAGATATTCATGCTGCCAAGGTTGGAATCAGGGCCCCTCTATCACATTAGGATATTGATATTGAGGAGGATGAAGAGGACAAGGATCAGCTAGGCCTTATGGCCATCACTGATGATGAAGCAAGTCAGAACAATTCTGATAATGAACAGGTACTGATTCATTCCATCTCTTCTTCTAATTATGAGACAAGCCAAGAAATTGAAGCACCTTAATCAATTGGTGGAAGTGATTCTGATTTTGAGGAAGATGTCAATCAATTAATTGACAAATATGGTGCTCTCTTGGAAGCTCTGAAAAAGAGCAAGAAGCTGTCCAAGAGGCAAGCCCAGGAAATTGCTTCCCTTAAGATGGCTGAGAAAGAATACACTGATTCACCTACCATGGTAGCTCAAATGAGTAGAAAAATAAGCCATCTAAAGGGAATAACAATTGTGCATTTGATCACCATATCCCAAAAGAACAAAGTCATAAAGGACCTTGAGGAGAAGCTTGTGAAAGAAAAGAGCCCAGTGGCTCAATTCTCCAAGCCCAAATCTGTGCTTCCTATTATTGACACTTTTTCCTCTCAAACCAATAGGAGAGGATTAGGGTTCAATAAAATGGAAGTAGGAGAAGGGAGTGGAGAAAAGAGCAAGGACAAGGCTAAGCCTCATACCACCTTTCATAAGGTGTTGCTTACTTCTAATAGGTATGATCATGACAACATTTATGGTCACTGGAAGAATGGAAGCTCCTATAGGAAGGAAAACACTCCTTCCCATAGTGGAAGAAAGGGCATGGGAATGAGTGCCATGAAGGCTCCCCATGAAGAAATTCAAATGGTCCAACCTGGACCATTTGTATTTGGTACTTCTGCCCCATCATTCAAGAGTATGGAAGCTAGCTCTTCCAAGTTCTGTCCAGCAAAGAACATGGCTGCTGTCAAACCTGTAGACAAGTCCTATTGCTTAGTGTCTGATGCCATCCAATCTTGCCTGACCCCCCAAGCCAAAGCAAGCTGATGCCATTAAGACAAAGGGTGCCATGACTGTACAGAGGTTAATATTCAGCCAAATCATTGCTTAAAGAAACATGAAAAATGCTGCTGTCTCCCCTCCTGAACATAAGCACAATGATGCTCTCTCCTCAATAAATGTTCAGAAGATGAGATACAATATTCATGAATGTTGGTACTGTGGTAAGGTAGGACACTTTGCCATAGATTGTTGGCACTATCCAAATGTGCCAAGTGCAAAGAAGAGCCTTCCTGCAAAGAGTGTTGCAGGTGTAAGGTCAGTTTATCATGCTAACAAGGACCTAGGACCCAAAATCATTTGGGCTCCTAAGGGTAACTAAATTCCTTCCTGCAGTTTAGTTCAAGTACCAGCCTCAACCAAATATGGTACTTGGACAGTGGGTGCTCAAGACACATGATTGGAACCAGAAATCTTCTACAAGATTACACAACTGTGAAGAATGGACCTAAAGTCATCCTTGGTGGATCTGAAAGGGGAATCACCAAGGGATATGGTATGATCTCCAATGGCATAGTGTCAATCACAAGGGTAGCTTATGTTGAAGGGTTGCAACACAACCTAGTAAGCATAAGTCAATTATGTGATTTAGGCTATGTCATTGAATTCCACAATGACAAGTGCTTGATCAAAAAGTCTAATGACTTAGAAACCATTCTCTCAGGTACTAGGAGTGGGAATGTTAATTGCTTAGATTTTATATGCAGTAATTCTCTTTCATATGTGTGTCTTGTAGCTAATGAAAATGAGTCTCTTTGTGTTCAATGGCACAAGAGACTTGCCCACATTAACTACAAGACAATGCATAGACTATTCTCTAAAAACCTTGTTAGGAATAGTCCAAACTTAAAATGTATTAAAAGTGGTCCCTGTCATGCTTGACAAATGGGTAATTAAACAAGGACCACCTTTAAAAGTATTGGCTCCAAAGACACTAAAATATGTCTATATCTATTGCATATGGACTTGTTTGGTCCTTTGCCAATTCAGAGCCTAGGTGGGAAGTTGTATACTTTGGTGATTATTGATGATCAATCAAAGTATACATTGGTATTCTTCCTTAAGAAGAAGTCAGATACTTTAACTATCTTTATAAACTATGTCAAGGCAATTCAGAATGACTTGCAATGTTCCGTGGTCAGGACTAGGACTGAACATGACACAGAATTTCAATCTGAAGCCATGACAAGGTTTTGTCAAGAATTTGGTATCTCCCAAGAGTTCTCCTCCTTAAGGACTCCACAACAAAATGGTGTGGCTGAGAGGAGGAATAGAACCTTGATAGAAGCTGGGAGAACATTGCTTAGTGACTCAACACTCCCAGAATACTTCTGGCTGAGGCAGTCAATACTGCATGTTATGATCTTAATAGGGCTTCCATCAATAAGGTTCATGGAATTACTCCCTATGAGATTCTAAAAGGAAAACAACCTACAATTTCTTACTTTAGAATCTTTGGTTCAAAATGCTACTGAAAGACTTTAATTAAGGGTAGCTAATCACCTAGAGAGGGGGGGGGGGGGGGGGGGGGGTGAATAGGTTATTTGAAAAACTATTGCAGTTCTTGATTATAACCAAAATAAAACTGATCAGAGCTTTCAAGAATAAGAGCACACACAGAAAAGACACACAGAATTTTATAGTGGTTCCCCTTATCTTGGGTAATCCACTTTCCCCCTTCTCCCTTCTAGCAGTGTGCCAGATAGGGTTTATATCTCCTCCAGATCTCAGACCATAAACAGGTCTTACAGCTCAGATCACAACAGATCTTACAGACTCAGATCTCACAGATCTTACTCTCTCAGATCTCAGCAGATCTTACAAACTCAGATCTCACAGATCCTACCTCAGCCTTTATAATTAGGCTTACAGCTCAGATTCACCACTGAATCCTACAACTCAGATCACACCTGATCTTACAACTCAGATCCTTGACAGATCCTACACTAAGATCTGACAACTCAGATCCTACAGGGATTGATAAAGAAAATAACAATACTTAGACTCAGATTCTTTAGATTGTTGAGTCTTCTTGATCTGCCTGAATGATCAGACAGAAATCTTCAATAGAACAGCAGCAGCAAATGATCTTCTTGATTCGACAGGCTGTGATGACTGTTCTTCTTTCCAGGAAGACAGATTCTTCCTTCTTAATCTTCTTCTTTCAGAAAGATGTATCATCACCAGATTGCTGAAAGAAATCTTCAAGTTAGATTGGTACTGAAAGAGAAGACGACTTCTTTAGATTCTTTCTCAGACTTTCCCTCAAAGTGATGGAAACGATAATGGCTTTCGAAAGATAGGAGTGATCAACTGCATAACCCATAGGTCATGCCTTCTATTTATAGCCTGCCATTTGCAACATCTGTTACGCTCCTCCACGTCAGCACGACGCTAAGTCTTCAACGGCCTTTAATGACTTCAGAAGAAACAAAGGCTCAGCTAGTTGTAGAAGAAATTTCTCAGCTCAGAGTATCTGTAGAAGAGGCGTTGATCACTGAGCATCTCTGTCGACGCTTTTTTCCATTAGGCGTCGAGCGATATGTAGATACTCGACACATACTTCTTAGACTGAAGCACTCGACTCCTCCTTCTTAGGCGTTGAACAATCATTAGTTACTCGATGCTTTTTATCTGTAAAAGTCGAGCAACGTACAGGGGCTCGACGCTTCTTAACTATGCCTTCATATCTAGACTCCTCTTGTTGGCGTAGAGCTAACTGAAGTTTGGTCGACACTTGTCTTTCCACGACGTCGAGGGATATAACTTGGCTCGACGCTTCCAAACTTGGTCTCATAACTTCAGCGGCGACCTTGTCTTTTTGAGCAGTAGACATGAGTCAATGCTTCTGGGTCACAGGCGTCGAGCGATGTATGATGTTTCGACGCTTTTGAACTTGGATAAATTCCTTGAGCACTTTGCCTGACCTGATCTCCTGCACATTGATTCTAGAGAGTATATCAAATACATTCTGAGATATATCTTTGACTTAAGAATGAACTTCTCCAAATCTAAGATATTGTGGACAATAATCCCAACAATCTCCCCCTATTTGAAGAAGTCATAATCTCAGTCAATGATATATCCCTCTTTTCAAAGATAATCAATATTTTCTAATTTCTATACACAGAAATTATCTCAGACACGATTTCTCATATAAGCACAAAAACACAGGCAGTTCAGAATAAAACATGAAGAGAAAAAGGATCACATCACAGGCATATATATATATATGATAATGAAAAATAGTTAGCACTAGGAACTCATCAAGATTGTTCAAAGATATATCAATTACATTTTTCTGAAAATACTTAGTAAAGATTAAAATCCTAATTCTGTTCAGGTTCCTTGAACTCTATTCCTCTCTTGGCTCTTTTGGAAAGGGCTTCAGCAACTTCTTTTCTTCTCTTGAAATAGCCAAATGGCTTTGAAAGTATCTAATTGGCTCCTTATCACCTGCCTGAACCTTCCCAGCCAATTTGTCAGCCTTGAATTTCATCTTCAGTTCCTCTTGATCCCTATGCTTCAACCATTCAGCTTTAGAATACCATTTTCCTCTTTCATCAGGATTACCTTTCACAGCTTCCCATGCCGTCAGAATCATTCCTCTTGAAGAGGGAGACCAATGTTCAAAGTCAACCCTTGATTGAACCTCTTCTCTGAACTTTCTTTTACTAGATTCTACTTGCTCACTAGTAAAGTTCTCTCTTTTGCTTTTATCCTCAGGACTATACATTTTAGCAATTTGCTTTTGGACTTGTGTAAGAGAAGCTGGCCTGGTCTCATAAACTTGATCATTCTCATAATCTATGGGAGGATATCTTAAAATTTCTCTTATAGAATTTGAGGTCCACACAGCATGCTCAGAGCTGGCTTGAATCATTGACCTCTCCCCCTTTAGGACTTCTTCAACTATATGATCTCTTATAACATTCTTCTGAAACCTGACTTGACCCTCCAAATGATGAATTCCACTTTCAATGGTTTTCTTTACCCTAAGGAGATGGTCATCCATGGTATCTGCATTCAACTTTGCTTGATCTTTTAGAATTGTAGAGCTCTCATAAATTTTAGCCAAAATAGCAGTATCCTGCTGTTGCAGTCTAACTTCAATCTTAGCTGTACCTGTAAGGACTTGTGCAACCTGTTCTTTACACAAAACTTGCATCTTGTTACTTAGAATTCCTTGATTTGTTTGAACATCATCTACTGTCTTTGTAATTCCTGCTTGTGACTCTTTAATAACTTTTGATGTCTCTTTGATTGCATCAAGTTGTTCAGCTGTATAATCTACTGAAGCACCAGCTCTTATGAAAAACTTTAACATTTCCTTTCTCAAAGCAGCCATCTGATGATTAACTTCAAATCTAACCAATTTCATCTGGAAATCTACTTCATTTTTCATTTTTGTGTTATTATCTTCAATATATTGTTTTAATAATCTTCTTTGATTATTAAGCAACACCTCCAGCTGAGGTAGTATAGCACTGAGATCCACATTGATTTCCTTTTCCATTCCATTACCTCTACTGCTCTCTTCTCTGATGAAAGAATCATTTCTATGGCTCATATGAGAGCTAGAGGATTCTATCTTGATTACCTTCTCAACATGTTTCTTTGTTGCTTCAGGCTCTCCTTCCACATCCATAGCATCAACTACAGAATTCACTTTAGCAGGGATCTCAGCCTGAGACTCCCCCTCAAATGGTGCATTGTCTTGAGCTGGAATTTCATCTTGAGGCTCCTCCTCAATCTCTGCATTGATCAGATCAATTTTGTCTTGAGCAGGGATCTCATCCTTAGCCTCCCCCTCAATTTGAAAAATCCCTTCAACTCTAGCAGGGGATCCATGATGACTTCCTCTCTCTTCTTCTTCTTTCTCATTCTCATCCTTTTTTTTATAGAACTTGTCAACCTCTTCCAGTAGTGGATCAGTACCTTTTGGTGTGTCAGGAGTACTATCGCTAGGTTTATTTCCTTCTTCTTCTTCTTCTTCTTCAGATGTTGTGAGGTTAGGATCATGAATTGGAGAGGATTTAGATTTTCCTTTGGAAGAGGATGAGCTTGATGAGCTTGAAGAAACCTTCTTCTTCTTTTGCTTCTTAGCTTTCTTCTGCTTGGGAGAAAGATCTGCTAGTGGAAGGTTTGATAAAACTCTTTCCCATCTCTCTATCATTCTAATATCCATTTTCTTCATGTGGTTTATCTTGGATCCAAGTTTGTTATTCAAAGAGTCTGGAATGACTTTTACTAAATATAGAGATAATATTCTACCCATGTTGGGTACTTGGATACATTCAATTATTCTGTCAAACACCACCCTCCCCCAATCTGTTCTCAAAGAATAAATGATCCTGGTTAGTAGAATAAATATTTTCCTGGAAATTTTATCATGAGATCCAGTCTTGCACAACAGGCCCTTTCCTATCACATCTGTTAGCAATTTTCCTTTTGAATTCATTCCTTTCCTAAGAATACTTCCAGTGATTTCACGTGATGTTTCAATTCCGCACCAGATTTGTGCTAATTTAATCTGTTCAGAGCTCACTTCTTCTTCTTCTTCATTGCTTTTTAATCTGGGCAGTTCTAGTGCCTTAGCGAGTCTTGATGGAGTGATCTTAATCTTCTTACCATTCACAGTGGTCTTAAGCTTCGAATTGACGGAGTCTATTACTATATTGGAGTAAAGTTCTATGACCTCTCGTTTCCAGATAAGAGTCGATTCAGATAGCACGAACTCTAGTCCTGCTTTGTAGATTAACTCGATGGTTGATTTGATCTCTACTGGAGCTGATTGAAATCCATTGCGAACAAGCTAGCTTCCTTCATAAAGGTAATCACTGCTCTTGGGAGGAATTGTGGTTGATGATCGAAGAGTGAGAGAATTGATGGAGAAATTTTCTAGGGCAAATAATTTCGAGCTTAGAGATCTAGGGCGTATGTACTAACGAAGTGTCTTCCTTATTTATAGAATTTCTAATTCAAGAAGATGAATAGCCGCGCGCCGAACTTGTTGATCAAATGGTTCAAATTTACCCTGTCGAGATGGCCTAGCTATGTTCGCTCAAGCGTTGAGATAGCTCGACGCCATTTTTCTTCGATCGACGCCAGGTATCTTCTCGACGCCAGGTATCTTCTCTCGACGCCAGGTATCCTTTCTTGACGTCAGGTAACTTCTCTCGACGCCTGATAACTTCTCCACTCACCTTTTAAGACTCAATCATTATTTTCATTTATTTATTTCAAAACACCTTTAATCCATTTTTAGCATTCCTAATTCAATTTTAATGTTATTGAATTTTGTTTCATCCAAGGGTTTAGTAAATATATCAGCAACTTGTTTTTCAGTGGGGACATATTCAATTGTGATATCTCCATTTCTACATGTTCTCTAATGAAATGATATCTAATTTCTATGTGCTTAGTTCTGCTATGTGATACAGGATTACTAGCTATAACAATAACACTAGTTGAATCAAAATATAGAGGAGATTTACTTAGCTGAACTTTGTAGTCTTGGAGTTGGTGTTGAATCCATAGTAGCTGAGTACAGCAGTTTCCAGCTGAGATGTACTCAGATTCTGCTGTAGAAATAGCCATACTGGTCTGCTTCCTGCTACTCCAAGATATTAGTCTTTTGTCAAGGAATTGGCATGTGCCTGATGTACTTTTTCTGTCCTCCTTGCATCCTGCAAAATCAGCATCTGAAAAACCAATTAGTTCAAAGTCATTGCTTCTAGGATACCAATGGCCAAGATTAAGAGTGCCCTTCAGATATCTCAGGATTCTTTTGACATCAGTGTAGTGAGATTCTTTAGGGTTCACTTGATATCTAGCACACACACATGTTGAGAACATAATATCTGGCCTGCTAGCAGTTAGGTAGAGCAATGAGCCAATGATGCCTCTGTACAAGGTTTCATCAATAGGTTTCCCTTTGTCATCCTTGTCCAGTGACATATTTGCAGCCATTGGTGTCTTCATGACAGTGGAATTTTCCATTCCAAACTCCTTGATAATCTCTTTTGTGTACTTGGTCTGAGAAATGAAAATTCCTTCCTCAGACCATTTCACTTGGAGTCCTAAGAAGTATTTAAGCTCTCCCATGCTGCTCATTTCAAATTTCCCTTGCATAAGGTTTGCAAACCTTTTGCAAAGGTTATTATCAGTTGAGCCAAAGATTATATCATCTACATATATTTGTACTAGAATAATGTGACCTTTAACTATATATCCTAAGAAACAATGTCTTGTCTATCTTTCCTCTTGAGAATTTGTTCTCAATAAGAAATCTAGATAATGTCTCATACCAGGCTTTAGGTGCCTGTTTCAGACCATACAATGCTTTTAATAATAGATAGACATGATTTGGATGAGTAGAGTCAATAAAACCTGGGGGTTGTTCAACATATACTTCCTCCAATATTGTTCCATTAAGGAATGCTGACTTTACATCCATTTGATAAACTATGAATCCAGTGTGTGCTGCAAATGCCAGGAATAATCTGATTGCCTCCAATCTTGCCACAAGAGCAAACACTTGATCAAAATCTATGCCTTCCTCTTGTCTATATCCTTGGGCAACCAACCTTGCTTTGTTTTTGATAATCACACCATTTTCATCCAGCTTATTCCTAAATACCCATTTGGTCCCTATGACTTTGTGTTTCTTTGGTCTTGGAACCAATATCCAGACTTTGCACCTTTCAAATTGATTTAGCTCTTCTTACATAGCTAATATCCATGAAGTGTCCTTATTGGCTTCATCAAACTTCTTAGGCTCTATTTTGGATAGAAAGTTGTGATGCAAGGCCTCATGTATTGAGTTTCCTCTTCTAGTTTGCACACCATCATTTGGATTTCCTATGATCTGTTCTTTGGGATGATCCTTCAGATGTTTGGTTTCATTCCTCCACCTTTCATTTTCCCTTTGATATTCTGGTGCTTCTGTTTGAGTAGGTTCTTCTAGAGGTTCTGGATGTGGTGGTTCTTCAACAGTAGTAGGTTCTTCATAATTGTCTTCTACTTGAGGTTCATCATCTCTAGTTACAATTACAGTCTCATTAATTTCTTCATTCTCCTCATTGTGTTGTTCATTGATATTCATCTCCTTCAATTTCTATGTAGAACCTGCACACCTTGATAAACTTCCCAGATCCTTATAAATAAGGCTGGTTTCATCAAATACAACATGTATAGATTCTTCTATCCTATTTGACTTTTTGTTGAAAATTCTATAGGCTCTACTTTGAGAGCTATACCCAACAAAAATTGCCTCATGTGTTTTTCAGCAAATTTAGTGAGATGGTGCTTTCCATTATTTAATACAAAACATTTACTACCAAATATTTTGAAATAGGCTAAAGTGGGTTTTCTACCTTTCAACAACTCATATGGGGTCTTATCCAGTCTTTTGTTGATAAGAGCCCTATTCTGCACATGACATGCTGTGTTTACAGCTTCAACCCAGAAAAACTCAGGAAGAGAAGAATCACTTAGCATACTCCTGCTAGCTTCAATAAGGGTTCTATTTCTTCTCTCAGCAACCCCATTTTATTGGGGAGTTCTAGGAGATGAGAACTCTTGAGAAATGCCTTTATTTTCACAAAATTTGGTCATTGCACCTGACTGAAATTCAGTCCCATGATCACTTCTAATTTTGGCTATAGGATTTCCTATTTCATTGATGATTTGCCTAACAAAACTGGTAAATATTTCTAAAGTGTATGACTTATGTTTAAGGAAGAATACCCATGTGAATCTGGAATAATCATCAACAATTACAAGGGTGTATGACTTTCCTCCTAAGCTATGGATTGACATTGGTCCAAATAGATCCATATGAAGTAGGTATAGACATCTAATGGAATCCTTCTCACCTATTGATTTGAAGGAAGACTTGGTCTGCTTATCCATTTTACAAGCATGGCATGGACCCTCCTGCACACATTTCCACTTAGGCCCAGCTCTCACTAGGTCTTTTGAAATAAGCTTATTTATAGTCTTATAGTTTATGTGGGCTAACCTTTTATGCCATTGAACACTACTAGAAACTTTATTCTCTGCTACTAAGCATATGGAATTAACTTGATCAGAACATATAAAGTTTAGGCAGTAAATGTTGCCACTCCTAGTGCCTGAGAGAATTATCTCATTCTCTTTCTTAATCAGGCACTCATCCTTGTGGAATGAAATGTCATACCCAATATCACACAATTGACTTATGCTGATGAGATTGTGTTGCAATCCATCAACATGAGCAACTTTGTTGATGGTGACAATTCCATTTGAGATATTACCATAACCTTTAGTTTTACCTTTTTCAGACCCTCCAAAGATAACCTTTGGTCCATTCCTCACAGGAGTGTAATCATTCAGCAGACTTTTTGTTCCTATCATATGCATAGAGCACCCACTATCCAAGTACCAGATAGGAAGTTGATTGGTCTTTGGACAACCCTGCAAGAATAAATTACCTTTTCTTAGGAGCCCACACCAAGTTGGGTCCTAAAACCTTCTTAGTATGAGCTGGAATATTTAGTTGTTGAATAATCCTTGGTGCTGTGAGAGTTGCCATAGGTCTGAGTACTGGTCTCCCAGAGTTGAATCTTGGAACAGTTGGATTGAACCAACAGTCAAGAGCAAAATGTCCAACCCTTCCACAGCACCAACATTCATATCTGTTATATCTCCTTGGGGGTCTTCTCACTTCTTTATGTTGACTCATATTTTGCTTAATTGCCTTATTCAAAGGAGCTATGTAAGTTGTTTTAGTAAATTTTACCGGTTCAGTTTTCTTGACAGGAGTGGTTTTTACTTCAGGTTTAGTTCCTTTCTTTTGAATTTAGTGTTTGCTTTAAATACAAAGGAGTCATGATGAGTTAATACTTTTTCTTTGTATAGTGATTTGGCATTATTGTTACTTGGTTGAATTGAATCATCTTTGCTATTAGAACACTCACCCTTATAAAACTTATGCACATCTTTTTGATCATGCTTATTTGTGATAGGCATGGCTTTGTTGAAATTTATAGGTTGCATAGGTGCCTTGTCATTACTTTTAGGGTTATTATCTGCATTCCTATCATATCCTATGCCAGATCTGTATTGTGCAAAAAATGTGTCTATTATAGGAAGGATAGTTTGTGGTTTTGAGAACTTTGCTACAAGTTTCCTTTCTGCTAGGAGTTTTGCTTCAAGTTCTTTTATTAACTTCTCCTTAGTGCATAAAGTCTGTATGTGAATAATTGACATGACTTTTAGTTTACTAAGTTCTTTGCTTGTCTGATTTAGCCTCTCAGCTGCCTCAGAGTTTTGGGAATTAGTTTGCTTTAATTCAGATATTTCTTTTTGTAACCTTTTATTATGCCTTTGCTCTTTTTAAGTGCTTTGAGAATTAATTGATATTTCTCAATAATATCATCTTCATGAAGTTTAGATTGTGAGCCATTTTCATCAGAAGAGAATGAATCTATTTTAGGTTCAGAATCAGAATCAGATAGAGGAGTTTTATCAAGTACCTTTACATTAGTAGTTGTCTCCTGATCCTCTTCATCACTCAGTGCCATGAGTCCTACATTTTCTTCTTCATCCTCTTCACTATCAGACCTTGATAGTGGGGCTCTTATCATAGATCTATGATTTAGAATGTCTTCACTTTCATTTGCAGCCATCAGAGCTATGAGTGTCTCCTCACTATCTGAGTCTGATGACTGAGATTCACTGTCACTAAGAGTGACTTTGCCCTTCTTGGCTATTAGACTCTTTTCATGTCTCTTGTCAGATTTGTGCCTCCTTTCATCAGATTTCTTGTTGTTCTTTCTCTTTGAAGGACAATCAGCAATCACGTGTCCTGATTTCCTGCAACCAAAACACACAATTTCTTCTGAATTAAATTTATTGTGTTTAGAGTTGTACCTGTCCTTCTTGGAGTCTTGTTTGAATCCCTCTGAAGAATTTGAGTGCTTCTTAGATCTGGATGACTGAGAGGGTCTAGTTTTCCAGTGTTGTTTTCTTCTTAACATCCTTTTCAGTTGTTTGGTGAAGAGTGCCAGTTCACCATCTGATATTTCAGAATCAGAATTACTGGTTTCTGATTCTTCTGATTCAGATGGTATCCTGGGGGATAATGACATTCTTTCTTTGCTTTTCTTGGAACTTTCTGCTTTTAGAGCAATAGGATTTTCCCTGCTGTGTCCTTCCTCAGCTTTTCTGGTATTCAGATGAAGTTCATGGGACAAGAGTTTCCCATATAAATTCTGTGGCTGAATGTTTCCCAGATTTCCCATTTCCCTGATTGCACAGATCTTGATATCCCATTCTTTGTTCAGTGATCTTAAGAATTTATCATTCAGCTCATAATCTGTGAAAGTTCTTCCATAAGTTTTTAGACCATTTACAATTTTGAAGAATTTTTCATAGCAGACTGAGGTTGAATCTTTCTTGTCTTGTCTGGAAGCTTCATATTGCTGATTTAGAAGAGACTTCCTGTCATCTCTGACTTCTTCAGTCCCTTCCATATAGACAATGAGAGATTCCCACATTTCTTTGGCAGTTTTGCAATGGACGAAGTTTTGGAAAGTTGAATCCTCAATAGCACTAACAATGATGTTCTGAGCTCTCTTATCCATGGAGGCCAGAATCACTTCATCTTTGGTCATCTCTGAATAAGTTTTAGGAGTCTTGATACTTCCATCTGTAAATGAAACTTTCATAGGAACAAAAGGTCCCTCTAGAACAGTTATGTATATCCTAGGATCAGAGGCTTCCATGAAAAGTCTGACCCTTTCCTTCCAAATCCCAAAGTTTTCTTTTCTGCAAATTGGTAGCTTCATAGATGTGAATTCTTTGTTTCCTTCTGTATTAGCCATCACGACTTCAGAAATCTACCCTTAGAAGATCTTGTTCAGGCTGTTAAACCTTTTCTTGAACAACCTGCATCTAATACCACTTGAAAGACTTTAATTAAGGGTAGCTAATCACCTAGAGGGGGGGGGGGGGGGGTGAATAGGTTATTTGAAAAACTATTGCAGTTCTTGATTATAACCAAAATAAAACTGATCAGAGCTTTCAAGAATAAGAGCACACACAGAAAAGACACACAAAATTTTATAGTGGTTCCCCTTATCTTGGGTAATCCACTTTCCCCCTTCTCCCTTCTAGCAGTGTGCCAGATAGGGTTTATATCTCCTCCAGATCTTAGACCATAAACAGGTCTTACAGCTTAGATCACAACAGATCTTACAGACTCAGATCTCACAGATCTTACTCTCTCAGATCTCAGCAGATCTTACAAACTCAGATCTCACAGATCCTACCTCAGCCTTTATAATTAGGCTTACAGCTCAGATTCACCCCTGAATCCTACAACTCAGATCACACCTGATCTTACAACTCAGATCCTTGACAGATCCTACACTCAGATCTGACAACTCAAATCCTACAGGGATTGATAAAGAAAATAACAATACTTAGACTCAGATTCTTCAAATTGTTGAGTCTTCTTGATCTGCCTGAATGATCATACAGAAATCTTCAATAGAACAGAAGCAGCAAATGATCTTCTTGATTCGACAGGCTGTGATGACTGTTCTTCTTCCAAGGAAGACAGATTCTTCCTTCTTAATCTTCTTCTTTCAGAAAGATGTATCAGCACCAGATTGCTTAAAGAAATCTTCAAGTTAGATTGGTTCTGAAAGAGAAGACGACTTCTTCAGATTCTTTCTCAGACTTTCCCTCAAAGTGATGGAAACGATAATGGCTTTCGAAAGATAGGAGTGATCAACTACATAACCCATAGGTCATGTCTTCTATTTATAGCCTGCCATTTGCAACATCTATTACGCTCCTCCACGTCAGCACGACGCTAAGTCTTCAACGGTCTTTAATGACTTCAGAAGAAACAAAGGCTCAGCTAGTTGTAGAAGAAATTTCTCAGCTCAGAGTATCTGTAGAAGAGGCGTTGATCACTGAGCATCTCTGTCGACGCTTTTTTCCATTAGGCGTCGAGCGATATGTAGATACTCGACACATACTTCTTAGACTGAAGCACTCGACTCCTCCTTCTTAGGCGTTGAACAATCATTAGTTACTCGATGCTTTTTATCTGTAAAAGTCGAGCAACGTACAGGGGCTCGACGCTTCTTAACTATGCCTTCATATCTAGACTCCTCTTGTTGGCGTAGAGCTAACTGAAGTTTGGTCGACACTTGTCTTTCCACGACGTCGAGGGATATAACTTGGCTCGACGCTTCCAAACTTGGTCTCATAACTTCAGCGGCGACCTTGTCTTTTTGAGCAGTAGACATGAGTCAATGCTTCTGGGTCACAGGCGTCGAGCGATGTATGATGTTTCGACGCTTTTGAACTTGGATAAATTCCTTGAGCACTTTGCCTGACCTGATCTCCTGCACATTGATTCTAGAGAGTATATCAAATACATTCTGAGATATATCT
Source organism: Dactylorhiza incarnata (assembly GCA_033032865.1). Taxonomy (NCBI): domain Eukaryota; kingdom Viridiplantae; phylum Streptophyta; class Magnoliopsida; order Asparagales; family Orchidaceae; genus Dactylorhiza; species Dactylorhiza incarnata. The sequence continues at coordinate 3,230,716 of JAWHQI010000218.1, read as the reverse complement.
TTGACTTAAGAATGAACTTCTCCAAATCTAAGACATTGTGGACAATAATCCCAACAGCTACATCTTAAATAATGGAAAATCTCAATTAACAACGTTTGCAGAGAAATGCAATGTGGGGGTTCTTGTTGGCTATAACTCACATAGTAGAGCTTATAGAGTTTATAATAAGAAAACTCATGTTGTAGAAGAGTCTATGCATGTGGTATTTGATGAGACTAGCCTAATCTATAAGGGCTGGTCTAGTTCTTCTATTTTGACAGGAAATGAAATGGACATGGAAAAGATGTCAATGCAAGACATACCCAGCAGTAGCAAAGCATATACAGATGCAACAATTCCTGAAGAGGAAGAGGTCTAGGGTTCTGAAGACACTACTCAACTAGTAGAAGTATTACAACAAGCTGAGGATAGATTGCCTGGAGCTGTCAGACACCTAAGGGATCGTCTAAGAGAACAAATCATTGGAGATCAGAACCAAGGTGTACTAACCAAAAGCAGGGCTCATATGAGGCCCTATTCTTGAGCTTCTTATCACAAATGGAGCCCAAGATGTTTGAAGAAGCCAACCAAGACACCTTTTGGATTCAAGCAATGCAAGAAGAACTTCTTCAATTTAAAAGATGCAAGGTATGGAAGTTGGTGCCAAAACCTCAAAGACACAATATTATTGGCACCAAATTGATTTACAGGAACAAGTTGGATGAAAATGGTATAATCATAAAAAAAAGGCAAGATTGGTAGCCAAGGGCTATAGACAAGAAGATGGAATAGACTTTGATCAAACCTTTGCGCTTGTTACAAGGTTAGAAGCAATTAGGCTATTCCTTTCCTATGCTGCCCACAAGGGGTTCAAAGTATATCAAATGGATGTCAAATCAGCCTTCCTCAATGGTGACTTGAAGGAAGAGGTATATGTTGAACAACAATCAGGTTTTGTGCATCCAACCCTCTCTAATCATGTATATTTACTTAGGAAAGCTATTTATGGTCTAATGCAAGCCCCTAGGGCTTGGTATGAAACATTGTCTATCTTTCTCATCAAGAACAAGTTCTTGAGGGGAAAGATAGATAGTACATTGTTTCTTAGGGAAACAAGGGGCAAGTGTCTCCTAGTCCAAATATATGTTGATGACATAATATTTGGGTCTACTGATGACAGCCTCTACAAAAGGTTTGCCAATCTTATGCAGGGGGAGTTTGAGATGAGCAGTATGGGAGAGCTCAAGTACTTTTTAGGCCTCGAGGTGAAACAATCTGATGAGGGTATATTCATCTCTCAGACCAAGTACACTAGGGAGCTTATCAAGAAGTTTGGGATGGAATTAGCTTCCACCATGAAAACCCTTATGGGGTCCAACATTTCCTTGGACAAGGATGAGAAGAGCAAGGACTTTGATGAATCCATGTACATGTGCATTATTGGATCCCTATTATATCTAACTACTAGTAGACCAGACATTATGTATGCTACATGTGTTTGTGCTAGGTACCAGGCATGCCCTAAGGAATCTCACTACTCAGCTGTAAAGAGGATTTTGAGATGCCTTAAAGGCAGCCTACATCTTGGCCTTTGGTACCCTAAGAACAAGGTTTTTGAACTGACTGGATTTTCAGATGCAGATTTTGCAGGATGCAAAGAAGACAGGAAAAGCACAAGTGATACTTGTCAATTCCTAGGAAGGAGGTTGATATCATGGAGCAACTAAAAGCAGACAAGTGTGGCAATATCCACTACTGAGTCTGAATACATTGCTGTAGGGAGTTGTTGTGCACAACTATTATGGATCCAAGATCAGTTAGAGGACTACAACCTCAAGGTAAGTGAGTCTCCTCTTTATTGTGACTCATACAGTGCTATCTCTATTGCTAAGAATCCTGCCTCTCATAGCAGGACTAAGCACATAGAGATAAGATTTCATTTTATAAGAGAACATGTTGAATGTAAAGACATCTGCCTTGAATTTGTTCTCACTGACAATCAAGTCGATGATATCTTTACAAAGCCATTGTATGAAGCCAAATTTAATGCTTTTAAGACTGAACTAGGAATGTTAAATATTGAATAGTTCCTTCTTTCAAATCTAAGTTAGGATTCAAAATCTTGTCACATCAACTCCTAGTGATATGATTAGGTCTCAACACATTTAGACCTCACAAGGATTAATGATAAGGTAATAAGGTCAGCTAAAATAGACAAGACTGTTTCAGCTGAGCCGCCGAGACAACTGAGAAAATCACAGCTGAGCCACTGAGACTACTAAACTGTCCCAGCGGTTGATAGTGCTCTATCCCAGCGGTTTAGGTCTTCGTCTCAGCGGTTCCGCTGAGACGGGCTGGTTTCATATCAGTTTTGGCTAAATGCAACCCCAATTGACATAATTCCACTTGCAACTATATGTTCACTTAATTCTACTTATTAGGGCTAATCATAACACAAATTTAAGCCATATAAATAGACAATCATTAATTAGTGAAAGATACACAACCCTTCCTTCCAAGCTGCCGAGACAAATCACATTCTCTTCCGTCCCAATGAATTCTTCTACAACAACAATGGCACCCAAAAGTTCTAAGGACCTTCTAGAGGGATATGAAATAGTCAGGAATGGGTTTGCCCATGCTCCAGAAGAGATCAAGGGAGTGATTCAACTCCTAGAAGACCAAGGTCTGGAGTTTCTTCTGTCTGAACCAAGTATCATTCTCAGAATTGAAGTTCTGGAAAGGTTTGGCCATGCAAAGTTATCCACTTCCAAGTCATCCCTCAAATCAAAGATTGGAGAAGAAAGGGTAAAGATAACTTCTGCAAAACTAGAGAAAGGCTTACAACTTCCATCCTGCAGTCCAAGTGAGGAGGAAGAAATCTCTGAAAGAGATAAGAAAAAGGCTTCGAAATGGGTTGAATACAATGATGCCAAGACTGGATCATTAAAAAGAAAATTCTTCAACCAAAGGGGCAAACTCTTATCAGATATTGTGGGAAAAGCTATTCTTTGTAAACCTGGGTCCCATGACACAATCTCACAATACATGTTTGACCTCATGACTAGGATCATACTAAAAAGGAAAACCTCTTGGGGAGAAGTCATTTTTCAAAGAATAAAGGAATGTTTGCAGGCACCCAATTTGGGCTGAATCCTTTCCCTGTACCTACTCCAAACTTATCCTGAGAAGTTTGGCACATCCAAAGGATCAAACCTCCACTATCTTAAGAGGATGGATATCAAAACTCTAGACAGGTTCACCAGGGTGCTTCCCATGAGCCAGCCCACTGAGGTAAAAGAAAAAGGGAAAAAGACATCCAAATCAACAAAGAAACCTAGAATGATCATATCAAGTTCTGAGTCAGATCACTCAGATAAAAATGAAGATGCTGGTGCTAATCTTGGATCACACAATATTCTTGACAAGGATGACTTGCCTCCTGATACTGTCCAACCAAAAGACCTGGAAACAGATAGCACACCTGGTAATTAACTCTTAAACTCAACCTTACTGATAATGTTGTCTAATCATAACCAATCTACTAGTTAATCTCTAATGAATTCTAAAAGTATGGACCATAGTTCCTCAAGGCCAAGTGGATGCTCCATCTGAGGGGGAGCATCAACAAGAACCATCCTCCATGGATGGTATCAATGATCAAAATGAAAGTTAAGGAGACAAGCCTGACAAGGACAAAGTTCCTTCTCCTAAGGACTTACAAAGTAAGCTTGATTCAATAATACTAAATCTTGAAAGAAGAATTTCAAATAACATTGATGACTCACTAACTCTCTGGGATCTACCAAAACCTCAAGGACAATCTGGTTCCCCATCTGAGGGGGAGAAGCTCAATGAGCCACCAGCTGGTACTGATGATGTTCTTGATAAGACTTACTAACCATCTTTAGTATACCTATGGCATTAAATCTAACTCCAGATCATTGTCCCAGATTTCTTGGACTCATTAGATCAAGACGGTCTATCTAAGGGGGAGGAACCAGACAATGCTGATGCTGACATGGATGATGTGGATAATGATGGAGTTCACCCTGCTCATATTGATGATATAACATCTTTTGCTGCGAAGGTGGATGATCCAGCTCAAGTGATGCTTGCAGCTGCAGTGCAGACTACACCTCAAGTAGTCCCTCCTCCAAGTCCACTAAGGCTCCCAGACCCAATCATCCCTAATCAACAAGCTTCCACCCCCACTTCCTCAAATGAGAGCATTCTAAATGCAATTCAACTCTTGCTAGAGACTCATCTCACATCCATGAAGAATTATGTAGATCAGTCAGTTACCACAGTCAAAGCCTATATACATCAGTCCATCCTGACTGTGAAAATTGAAGTAATGGATGAGGTTAAGGAGATAAAGAAAGACACTGGAATCCTGAACAAACAAATGACAAGATGGTTTGATCTGGCAGAGAAGACATTGATCTCTCAGGATACCATTCTAAGATCTATGGACAAACACCTCCAGATGTCTGAACAGGATATAACATATGTCAAAAATTATGTCAGCAAGACAGATGGGATGATAGAAAAATCCTCAAATCACATCCAAGAGTATGTATACTCTACTGCTTTGCAGTTGAATGAGGAAGCTGACAAGAACAAGGAAGAGCTGAAAATAGATATTGCTAATGTTTTTCAATCAATTGCTGAAACAGTCACTGCTACCTAACTTAATGCTGAGGTAGTCAAACTCAAAGATGAGCTCCAAGTTGATTTTGAAATTGTTTTCCAAACCTTATCTGGCACTATAACAACAGCTAAACAAGATTTACATCAACAAGTGTTTGAAGAAGCCAGAAAGGGGGAGGATACAAATGCAATCTTAAAATTTGATCTAACTCTTAAGGTTCTGCAAGGCACAAGAGTTGCCCTAAACCTTCCCCTACTGGATGTAAATATGACAGAAGATTAGGACTTCCCACATCAAGAAGCCATTACCCAAAATGAGAGATTGAAAAAGAGAAGAGAAAGAGAACAGGTATTGCTGGCTGAAGAATACATGGTCAGGCAAAGGGATGTGCAAAATAGAGATCTTGACTATGAGTATTGGAGTGATGAATCCAAGGAAATAATACTGAATGCCTGGCTAAGCCATGGTCAGATTGGTACAGATATTGATAAGCTCTATCCATCTGAAGAGTGGATAAAGCACTTATAAAGAAACACAAAAAGAGATAAAGTATTCAAAGCCAACCTGGTAAGAAAGGAAAACCCAAGAAGAATGCCTTCAAGATATATCCCAAAGCCATATCTATATTTCATAAGGCAAGAGAACAAAAGAAAAATAGCTGATATTGAGGCTGCTAATGCAGAAAAAGATACAGCCACCAATCTCCCTGAAAATATGATTGTGGCTGCTGAAGATAAGGAAATCCCAGCTCAAGAAAAAATGGTTGCTGAAAGTGTGAATGCTGCAGCAGACCCAGAGGCCTCAGGTAAAGGAAAAGAAGTGGTTGCTGACATTCCTGAGTGCTCAACTTCTTCTAAGAAAAGAAAATTTAAATGAATGTATTTAAGTATTATGGATTTCTGAATGTAAATTGAACAATGATTCATTACTTTATCTGAATTGCTAATGAATGAATTATTGAATTAATTACTCTATGTCCTAAGCTAATCTGAGCCTTAGCTTAATTTTACCTTGTGTTATTGTTTAAATTAGTCTGTGATGCATTGTTATGACTATCTAATCATATTGTAGGGTGGATAAACTCTGTGGTAATATGACTGTCATAAACATTATCTGTTATAATATTTTTAATGCCATGTATATGATATGATGAACTCTTTATAGTGAAGCTACATGTCAAGAATTTATGGGTTATGTACCTTAGCATTGAGGGTGTTCTGCCTTCATCAAATAGGAGAGATTGTTGGGAATATGACCCTCAATGTTCCCTTGATTTGAAGAAGCTTCACACTCAATGCTAAGTGCAAGTTGTATTTGATAAACCCTATTTCATCTCATGACAATGCATGGTTAGGTCATACCAAGGTGTGAAGTAAGTTCAGTTGGTTTGCTGCCAAAACCGTTGAGACAAGCTCTCAGTCTCAGCTGAACCGCTGAGACAAGGCCAGGAGCCACTGAGAAGGAGTCTGGGCCAGCTGAGCTGCGGATAAGGAAAATCCACTGAGACAGCTGTCTGTCTCAGCGGATCCGCTGAGATAGGACACATGAAGCCGCTGAGACTGGAAGCTGTCTCAGCCCAACCGCTGAGACAGATTCAAAAGGACTGGCAAGTTTGCTTTTGGCGCAACACGCTGTAAAGCAAGAGAGGATGTTCCAATCACTCCCATACTGTGTCAGGAGGACATCTGATAGTCGTTGAAGAATAGAGGAGTATAAAAGAATCATTTAGGGCTTTGTAATAGCTCACTCTCAACTCACTGAAGAAAAGCAATTAACTGTTCCATGGACGACAACCCTCAAGTTTTCTCTTCCTGCTTCTTGAAGCTGCAAGGTGAGAAAGATTGTTTTCTTGATTGATTCAAGACAAGACAAGTTGATCCTCAATCATCCTCTAAAGGAAAGGATCAGAAGAATCAGAGTTGAGGCCATCATCCTTTTCCCTATTTCAATACTGCAACATCAGTTATTCAGCAACAGAAGACCAAGGCTTGATCTATGCTACCTTATGTTGTAATCATCTATTATTACTTCTGTAGGAACTTAACTGTTCTGAGATTGTAGGGCATCTTTGCCTGAGGGGTATGGCTGTTTGGCCTAAGTAGTAGAGCTGAGAGGTCAGCTTGAGTGTAGGATCTTTGTGAGATCTGAGGTTGGGCTATTGAGCCTGAGGTAGGGCTGTTGAGCCTGAGGTAGGGTTTGGGAAAACCCGAAGGATCTGTGTTGTAAGCTCTTGGAGCTGAGTTTGGAGGTGTTGGCCTTATCTAACTCATTGTTAAACAGGTGAAGGGGGAAAGAGGACTACTCAAGATACCCTGTCTTGAGGAACCTCTATAAAGGCTTGAGTGTTTTTTGTGTGCTTGATTCTTTACTAACTTAAAATCAGAAAACAACTAGGTTAAAGCCTAAAACAAAAAGAGACCTATTCACCCCCCTCTAGGTGACTAAGACTACATTCTATATAAACTATCAGTGACCACTCATTTTGTGTGTCATCACTCAATACCTACTTAAGGTCCCAATATATACAACACTTATATACTTGCCAACGGTTCAATCCTCTTATCATGTCGTTGTAAACCCCGAATTCATGGTTTTACAAAATGCACCCCAATCCCCTTTTTTCTAGTAAATGTCACTAATGGTTAATCCTTTAAACAATCTACGACTCATAATGACCAAGGAGTTAATAAATTCATGGACGATGGTCTGGAGTGGTCTAATTCACATAAGTCAGTTCTTACTATTCGCAGACCGGTAGGCCTTAAAGTGAAGCACATGCCCTACATGTTGGTTTACATGAATAATAACTATGTAAGGGGTCATTTTAATTCCATAGATTTGTATTGATGTCAAAGGTCTATGTGCACTATGATATTTAGGCAATATTAGATCATTAATTAATTTCTCATGTCATGAGTCCAAATTCTACTTTGTGAAGGAAACATGAAGTTTACTTAGTGAATAATTCTAATAAAATTTCCATGCCTTCATACGGATATAAAAAGACCTTATACAAAATTTCATAATATTTCAACATAAATAATTCAGGGAATTAATTTCCCAAGTTATAAGTTCAAATTCTACTTTGTGAAGGAAGTATGTCATTTACTCAATGATTAATTCTAATAAAATTCTCAGAGCTTACTACTTATATGAAAAGTCAATGTACAAAATTCTATAACCATCCATCAACTATATTTCATGGTATGAATTTCTCAAATTATAAACTCAAATTCTACTTTGTGAAGGAAGTATGTCATATACTCAATGGTTAATTCTAATAAAATTCTCAGAGCTTATGAAAAGTCTATATACAAAATCCTATAACCATCCAACAACTATATTTCATGGTGTGAATTTGGCATGTTATAAACTCAAATTATACTTTGTAAAGGAAGTATGTCATATACTCAATGGTTAATTGTAATAAAATTCTCAGAGCTTCCCACTGATATGCAAAGTCTATATACAAAATTTTATAACCATCCAACAAATTAATTCCATGGTGTGAATTTCTCAAGTTATAAACTCAAATTGTACTTTGTGAAGGAAGTATGCCATATACTCAATGGTTAATTCTAATAAAATTCGCAGAGCTTCCTACTAATATGAAAGTCTATATACAAAATTTTATATCCATTCAACAGCTATATTTTATGGTGTGAATTTCTCAAATTATAAACTCAAATTAGACTTTGTGAAGAAAGTATGTCATATACTCAATGGTTAATTCTAATAAAATTCTCAGAGCTTCCTACTGATTTGTAAAGTCTATATACAAAATTTATAACCATCCAGCAAATTAATTTCATGGTGTGAATTTCTCAAGTTATAAACTCAAATTGTACTTTGTGAAGGAAGTATGTCATATACTCAATGGTTAATTTTAATAAAATTCGCAAAGCTGCCTACCGATATGAAAAGTCTATATACAAAATTTTATAACCATCCAACAACTATATTTCATGGTGTGAATTTATCAAGTTATAAACTCAAATTGTACTTTTTGAAGGAAGTATGTCATATACTCAATGGTTAATTCTAATAAAATTCTCAGAGCTTCAAACTGATATGAAAAGTTTATATACAAAATTTAATATCCATCAAGCAAATATATTTCATGGTGTGAATTTCTCAAGTTATAAACTCAAATTGCACTTTGTGAAGGAAGTATGTCATATACTCAATGGTTAATTCGAAAAAAATTCTCAGAGCTTCCTACTGATATGAAAAGTCTATATACAAAATTTTATAACCATCCTGCAACTATACTTCATGGTGTGAATTTATCAAGTTATAAACTCAAATTGTACTTTGTAAAGGAAGTATGTCATATACTCAATGGTTAATTCAAATAAAATTCCCAGATCTTCCCACTGATACGAAAAGTCTATATACAAAATTTCACAACATTTCAGTAAGTTTTGACCCTATAATTACTCACTTGGGGTTTATGTAACCAAATCATGTGAAGTCAACTTTCCTGGGAAAATTAACCCAAAGGTTGATGATTTTCACTAGAAAGTATTGTCCTATGATCCTAAGGGCTGGTTTTAAATTTCATGAAAATTGACTAAGGGAAAACCCTTAAATTCTCATGTAAATCTAACATTACAAGGTTATGCTATATGCACATCAAATTTTCCTTGCACTTGCATCTGAATAAACTAACATGCAGAGGTCCAAAAGACCTAAAATTTTAACCAGTGCCTATCATATGCATGACCAACCTCCCAAAGGAGATTTTAAGTGATTTGAGTCCAAATCACCCATATTATATAACTTATGTGATCTATTAAATTTCTTTTACAACTTTAGGAAAATGCGCCCCAAAAATTCTAATTTTTGGGCACATAGTGGGTCTAAGGTGCACACACACATGGTTAAATTATCAGCCTCATACACTTTACTATACAAAAGTTATTCATATTTTAAGGTCTGTCTTTCACTAGGACCAGCCATACTAAATCTTCCCTACAGAGAGTTGTTGGCCTCCAAATGGTGTGATCTCACTTCCTACTAATAGTAGACACAAAGGCCTACAAAAGTTATCTCTGCCTACTTTTCATTTTAAGGCCTCTAAGGGCCTAAAAGTTTGTGTACAAGATGTCTATTTCACTAGGGCAAGAACAACATTTAGTGTGACCTAAATGAAGGTTTTTCTACGGCTCATCAAAACATGGATCTAATCATATACAAGAGTCTAATTGACCCAAGAATTTCACTTGTGACTAATACACTCATAACCAACCTCCTAAGGGAGATTTGGAGTGGTGCGAGTCAAAGTAACCTATAATATGCACCATATATGATTTATTTAGTTTCTACAAAACCTTAGAAAAGTGTGCACCAAAGATTCCAATTTTTTTGGTTAGGTGATGCATTATATCATCATAAAGGCGTGGCTACAATTTCGGAGACTAAAACCAAGTCAAAAGAGCTAGGGTCACCTAACACACATTTGGGCTATATGTACACCACACCTTAACCAAGTCAAGACATACAAGTGGGTTAGCCCAACATACACTGGTCCAAATGACCTTAAATTTCTACCATAGACTATATTTGGCCTGATCTACCATCCAGAGTAAATTTGAGTGGATTTGGACCATTATAACCCTAGATCTAGGCAATATAAGAAAGATGAAATGTTTTCAAAAACTTTGGGCAAAGTGTACCCAAAAATCCCAATTTTTGGACAGTGAATAAACTAGGGCATGACTCATGCATGCTCCAATTTTCAGCTCATTTGGACAAACCAAATGATGTGGGCACCCAAAATGGTGTCTAGGGCCCCAAGTGAACACCTACACCAAAGTGGGTGTACAGTGAGCTACATTGCTCTAAATGACCCTAAACAAATATCTTCAACATGGAAAATGAAATGTTTTCAAAAACTTTTGGCGAGTGTACCCAAAAATCCCAATTTTTGGTCAATGAATAAACTTGGGTATGACTCATGCATGCTCCAATTTTTAGCTCATTTGGACAAGGCAAATGATGTGGACGCCCAAAATGGTGTCTAGGGCTCAAAGTGAACACCCTACACCAAAATGAGTGTACATGGAGCTACAGTGCTCCAAATGACCCCAAAGAAATTTTTAATTTTTGTTAGGATCATAATCCACACTTTTCATTCAGGGGGTATTTTCTTTTGGGGCCTCTAAGGGCCCCAAATAGAAATTCCCCAAGTTTCTGTATTATATGTGCAGAAATTGATTTCCTATATTAATAATATGTAATGGTCTGCGATTATTAATTTTGCCAGAGATCTAACGGCTGGGGCTCATCGTCCCCAGCCAGCCAAGGGCCCAGATCTGGTCCCCTTGGGCCGACTTTGGTCCTTGATCCCGGCGAACTCCGGTCATCTCTGGCAAAACGCCCAAGCCTCCACCACCAGCCGACATTTGGTTGTCGACTGGTGGTGTTCGATTGGCCTGCGGTGGCCAGAGATGGCCTCCCGTAAAATTTATTTTCTCAGCTAGGAACATAGAAAACAAAATTGGTGAAAGCACCATTTCACAACTCGTTTTAAAAAGTGAAGATGTAGATAACTAGCACAGGTGGAGAGGGGGAGGATCTTGCCTGAGTTCGAGCCGCATTGGTGGTGTTTGTTGGGTTTTCCATTGCCGACCTCAACCTCCTTTGTGCCATGGCTATTCTGGGCTGCTGAGCTTGATTTCTCTTCCTGTAAGGGGGGCTCGACTGCTCTGGATGTCCCGTGGGTGGTGGAATTGAGAAATGAGGGGGAGGGGTGTATATGGCTTCAAGTGATGGAGAAGCTCTCGGCCAGCTCTTTCCGCCCCCCTTTGGCCAATCAAATTTTCTCTCCCTCTGCCCCAAACTGAGGGCAATTAATCCCCCAGCTCAGGTGTTAGCTGTTGGAACGTGAGGCTCCCTTAGAGGGGAGGGTGGGGGTGAATAAGGGTTGTAAAAACTTATACTTTATTTTAAAACATTTGTAGTTAGAAAAGAAGAAGTCAAGTTATATAAAAGATAAACATGATTTTATTAAACTGGAGATATGAAATTTCAAAACTTGATTTCTTATGACGCTAGAAATCGTGGGCGATAAATATAAAAATCCTTTTTCTTTTCTATCCCGACTCATAACCCCACGAACCGATGGCTTTAGCCTATCCTCCCCCGGATATGGCCTCAAGCCACTCTAGCCTTTCTATCCCCAGAAAAGGCCTCGAGCACCCCCTAGATCTACGCCCTAGACCTAGTCGCCAACACGAGGCGAATTCACTCCATGATGGTAATAAAAAGAGTTATAAAAGAAAATACAAAATATAATAAAGACTCCCTATAAAGAATTCTGGAGAAGGAGAAGGCTCGCTGGATGTTCTTGAAGTCGAAGCGTGCGTCCTTCACATTGCATAAGCGTTGATCCGGCTCTCCTTGAATTCTTCTTGTTGAAACTTGTGTGGGAGAAGATGGTCTAGAAATACAGTCCTTGAAGAGATTATCAAGTGCTGGGATAGGGCTCTCCAAAATCAGTTGTAGGGGAAGACGAATTCCATCTATTTATAGGCCAGGAGGCTAACGTCGGCGTTGACCCAGTTTGGAAATGTTTTGATGGCTCGGATCTTCAAAACAGGAATGAGATTGTACACTTTAGGAAACTTTCATTTTAGGCAACCCTAACGCTGGCGTTGAGGATAACGCTGGCGTTAGGTCAAATCATTCCTAAAGTGCCTTTTCAATCACGGCTGCTTTCCATCTTGCCATAAACATCGAGCGTTAATGCCCAGCGTTAAGTCATAACGCCTGACGTTGATCTTCTCTCATTTCTTCAGTCGGTAAGTCATCCAGTCGATCGACAGAGCATCCCGTCGAACCCCAACGCCCAGCGTTAAGCATAACGCCTGGCGTTAGAATATATTCACTTAAGCATATGGATAGTTCCAGACCAATGGAGCAGCAACCTAGTGTCATACATGTACAAAACCTGCATGCTAAAAACACAAAGGGAAGCAAGATCAAATACAAGTAGGATTTGATATTCTCAAATCAAAGGGATTCGGAAAACCATGTTCCAACAAGAGCTTGGGGAAGGGAAGTGGGGTGCCATATAGCACCCATTCCTCATTCTCCTACTCCTTATCTCCTTTTGTCCTCTTCCTTATTTTAATTCAAATTCCTTGTAATTAACCCCTAAAATTCGAAAATTCAGAGGGCTTAGGATTTAAATATCACGAGGGCTGGCTATTTGGGTCATGGGATTGGGCTAGGCCCAATTAATTTGAGTTTGGGCTAACTTGACCTAAATAGGCCAAATTGGGGCTTTTGGGTTAAGGATTGACCCAAGCTCACCCCAACCAATGTGAATGACCCACATTGTTGTCTTAGACCCTATGGACCAATTAAAAGGAATTAAGTCATGGTGGGGTCATATGGGGCTTAATTGCACTTAATTGCTTATAGGGGCCATTTGGGCATTTTGATGATTTAGCGTAACACCTCCCCTGCAATGACTATATAATATAGGTCCGGCCAGGACCCCACAACATATAATCGCCACAGCTTTAGTATTAAAAAGTGATATAGATCTAGCCATCTCAAAACTCAGAACTAACACAGCGAAAATAATAAAACAAACCACAAAAGTTGTCCACATCTGCATAAGAGTACTACGACCTTAAGTCCTTACAAAACTCCAACTCAAGTCAAGAAGGGCATATAAATGTCCAACAGATCATCACAATCCTAAGCAACCTCGACATGCAAGCCAGAACAGGTAAGGACATCAAATCAAACTAGAAAGCATGAAAAGAGCACTTCATGAAGCTTAGGCCTTTCTGACCGGCGAGCTAGGTCCAGCCTGCGATCCTTGCCCTGCATCCAAATCACAAAGAGCAGTATAACGAGGGTCAGCTTTGGATGACCAATAACGGTGTAACAACACCCCTCCTCCCGGCCGTCCTAGCGGACCCCGGGGAACTACATCACCCTGCAAGTCAGCACTTCAAATGCAAATGTAATAAACAGAATTAACATAAACATGACATGCATGAGTGTCACAAGCATCATCCACGTTTCTATGTTGAGCAATAAAAGTAAGGGGATCTAGCAATGCAGCATGTATGCAAACCTGGGTTTCACCCAAGGAACCCTATGGCGTGTATGCTTCTAACATAACAACACACATCAATATTTCATAACAAACAAAGGGTACTCATCAACTCCCCCACGGGCGTACAAGCCCAAGGCCAAGAACTCCACTGGGACCTCACCACTTACATGGCTCATCTTGCCAACGGGCGCACCAGCATACTTGTTCTCGCCATAATCACAAAGCCAAAAGCCAATAACTCCACTGGGACCTCACCACTTATATGGCTCATCTTGCCAACGGGCGCACCAGCATACTTTGTTCTCTCCACAGCCCAGAAGGGGACTTGTCTTGCCGTGACACTCTCCCCACATGAATCCAAGCATTCACGGGCTAGCCAGCCGACCGCAAAGACAAACCATGCCTTCACATACACATCACAATTACCCTCTCCAAACCAACGTTCATTCTGACACGAACATAAGGGCAACACAAACGACGTTTTTGCCGTCATCGGATTTCTAGCAAAATCCCTAAAATGCACGTTAAGCAACATCACCGAAACGGACCACCTGTCACAATTTTGGCTTCACAAAGAATGCCTAATCCACTAACGGAGTGGATCTATAGTGCAAATCATGTCGGGAACGGACTCAATCAACCCGATGGTTCTTCTTGAACCAAGGCGACCCAAACCCCTCTCATTTGAGAGATCTGGTGCCATAAATTTCAGAAAAAAGGAAAGTAAAAGCATAGATGCCATGCACGCATCCAAAAACCAGGAGGAGAGATGTCGTTACCCTAAGAGTTCTCTTCCTCTCCATGGATCGGTTGAAAGGAACGGATAGAAAGAAGCGCCTTCTAGTCCTCTCCACGGATCTGGTCTCAGATCGGCGAACGGAGCTCTGGTGCTCCAACAATGGCGAATCTAGCCCTCTTCTTCCTCCAAACCCTTCCTCTCTTCTACGCCTCCAACAACACAAAGGATTTCCCCGAGGCCAGAAAAAGGACTCTTTACCCTAAATAAGACCTTAGGACGCACTCATCTAGACCGGAGGATCAAGATTCAATCATAACGGACGTCCAGGAACGCTGCTTACGCCCGTGCCAGTGCTTCGTCGAACTCAGCATGAACTGTTCGTCGAACGGACTCTAGCGCCAGCGGTTCATCAAACTCAGTTCGACGAACTTGCTTCAGTGAACTCCAGCGCCAGCGGTTCGTCGAACTCAGTTCGACGAACTCGCTTCGGCGAACTCCAGCGCCAGCGGTTCGTCGAACTCCGTTTGACGAACTCGCTTCGGCGAACTCCATCGCCAGCCGTTCGTCGAACTCCGTTCGACAAACTCTAGCTCCTTCACTTCCTGAGAACACTAGCGCCTGTCTGTTCATCGAACTACGTTCAACGAACTCACTGCCTTCACTTCTCGAGAAATAGCTGTTTCTCGAGAAGTAGCTAGAGCCTTCACTTCTCGAGAAATAGCTGTTTCTCGAGAAGTAGCTGAGCATGCCTTTCTCGAAAAATTGATGTTTCTCGAGAAGTAGGCTGAGCGAAGTCTTAGGTGTTACAAATCTACCCCCCTTAAAAGAATTTCATCCTCGAAATTTAAAACATTAACAAAAGCACAACTAACACACATACCTGAAATGAATAGTTCCGAAAAGTTATCCCGCATTGTTTGCTCTTGCTCCCACGAGAACTCGTCTCGTCCGCAATTATCCCAATGCACTTTCACCAGCTTGACCTCTTTGTTCCGCAACCGCCGGACTTCAGAATCCTCCACACAAATTGGACGAACTATCGTCCTCAGATCATCGGTTACAGGAACTGTCGAAGACTCAACCACATCCTCCAGCTCCACCAAAGCTTTCCTCAGCACCGAAACATGAAACACATCATGTAATCCACTTAGCTCTATGGACAACGCCAACCGATAGGCTGCTTCGCCTATGCGCTCTGTATCCTTAAATGGACCCAAATATCTTCGACTCAATTTCTTGAGTCGTCGAATTCGCGTAAAGCCTTTGAACAGCTTGATCTTCAAGTAGACCATGTCGCCCACCGCAAACTCCACATTTCCGTGGCGTGCATTAAAATACTTTGCTTGCCGATCCTGAGCAACCTTCATGCGCTCCTGGATCGTTCGCACTAACTCACAAGCATCTTCCACCACTTCTTTTCCTAAAAACTGGGTGTCTCTCGCCTCTATCCAAGACATCGGCGTTCGACACCGCCTTCCATACAAAGCCTCGTATGGCGCAATTTTGATACTCTCCTGAAAACTATTGTTGTAGGCAAACTCCACCATGAAGAGGTGGCCTTCCCAACTTTTACCGAAATCGAGAGCACACATTCTCAACATGTCCTCCATCGTACGATTCGTTCTCTTCGTTTGGCCATCGGTCTGCGGATGGAACGCGGTACTAAACTTCAGTTTTGTGCCCAAACTTCGCTGCACTAACCTCCAGTCTTTGGACGTAAAACGTCCATCGCGATCACTAATGACGCTCTTTGGAATTCCGTGCAACCGCACAATGTTTCGAACATAAAGCTCCACGAGCTTCTCCACGCTATCGTCCTTCCGATTTGGAATGAAGTGGGCTACCTTGGTCAGGCGATCCACAATCACCCAAATCGCATCGTTACCTTGCCGCGATCGAGGTAAACCATGCACAAAATCCATGGAGATATCGTCGAATTTCCACTCGGGGATAGGAAGAGGTTTCAAGAATCCACCCATCCTTTGGCATTCCGCCTTCACCAAGGCACACGTCTGACACTGACTTACATACAAAGCTACATCCCGCTTCATCCCAGGCCACCAAAAGGATTTCTTCAAATCTAAGTACATCTTCGTACTTCCTGGATGAATGGAGTACTTCGTGAAGTGAGCCTCAAACATCAACTCCTCACGGATCTTGCCAAAATGAGGGACAACCACCCTTCCATTTCTCTTTAAAAGTCCACTGACCATCTCCAACGCATTGCCTTCGCTTTGCTGAGCTTCCAATGTCAATTGCTGACACTCTTCGTCTGCACTAGTTGCCTCTCGAATTTGATATACTAGATCCCACTACATCTCGATCCAGTTCAGCCGAGCTGCGCTGGACTCACCCCTAGCCACATACACAATGCCAAGAGAGTCGAACTCTCGCACCAAATGCTCATCATGCGCTTCAATCCAATTCCCTTGCCCAGAGTACTTCCTACTCAAGACGTCAGCCACCACATTGGCCTTGCCTGGCGTATACTGAATCGCTACGTCGTAGTCCCCAAGGAACTCGACCCACCTACGCTGCCTCATATTAAGATCCTTCTGATCTAAAAGATACCTCAAGCTTTTGTGGTCCGTGAAGATTTCAACCTTCGCACCATACACGTAGTGCCGCCACAACTTCAACGCAAAAATTACCGCCGCCATCTTCAAGTTGTGGATGGGGTAATTTCTCTCATGAGTCTTTAGCTGCCTCGACCCATAATCTATCGCGTTGCCATGCTGCACAAGCACGGAACCCAAATCGCACCCTGACGCGTCACTAAAAATTTGGAATCCCTCAGTCCCACTAGGAAGACTTAGGATTAGAGCAGACATCAATCTTTCCTTCAAGGTTTTGAATGCACGGGCACACTACGTCATCCACACAAACTTCTGGTCCTTCCGGGTAAGAGTGGTGAGGGGCAAAGCCACCCGCGAAAAGTTCTCAACGAACCTTCTGTAATAACCGGCTAGTCCAAGGAAACTCCGGACTTCCACCACGGTTCTCAGTACAGGCCAATCTCTAATGGATTCAATCTTCGCAGGATCCACCGCCACCCCATCTCCACTAATCACGTGGCCCAAGAATGCCACTTTCCCGATCCAGAACTCGCACTTTGAGAACTTCGCATAAAGTTGGTTCTCCCTCAACGTTTGCAACACTAATCTCAGATGAGAATCGTGCTCCTCCTTCGACTTCGAATACACTAAGATGTCGTCAATGAACACCACCATGAACGAATCCAGGTATTGTCGAAACACTCGGTTCATTAAATCTATGAACACTAAAGGCGCATTCATCAAACCGAACGACATCACCGAAAACTCAAAGTGACCATATCTCATCCCAAACGCCGTCTTTGGAATGTCCTCTTCTCGGATCCTTAACTGGTAGTAACCCGACTTCAAGTCCAACTTGGAGAACACCGTCGACCCCACCAGCTGATCGAACAAATCATCGATTCGCGAAATTGGGTACTTATTCTTGATGGTCAACTTATTCAACTCGCTATAGTCTATGCACAACTGCATACTACCATCCTTCTTCTTAACGAACACCAGCGGTGCACTCCAAGGTGAGGAGCTGGGCCTAATGTACCCCTGCTCGAGCAACTCTTGCAACTGAACCTTTAACTCAGCCAGTTCCTTCGGTGCCATCCTTAACGGAGGACGCGACACCGACCTCGCATCTGACACCAACTCAATCAAAAAGTCGATTTCACGCTGAGGAGGCGCTCCCGGAAGCTCCCCAGGGAACACATCCTCGAATTCCTGAACCACTGGCACATCTCCGATCGCCAACTTTGTGGAGTCAGTCTCCAGCAAAGAGACAAATGCCTCACCTCCTTGATTCACCGCACGCACCATTTGCACGGCAGAAATCAGGGAGCAGGCCACTCCGCATAAACCCTCAAACTTGACTTCTGCTCTTCCTTCCCTCCGCAAGGTCACCACCTTTAACATGCAGTCAATACTAGCTCACTGCTCTGCAAGCCAGTCCATCCCCAGGATGATGTCAAATTCGGCTAGTGGTAGAATTGCTGCTACAAACTTGAAATCACACTCGCAAATCCTCAGCACAATGCGTCCTTTCCTTCCAGTGGTCATGAAAGACCCATTCGGCATGCGCACACTATGCTCCGCCTCTGCCTCAACAGTCTCAACACCGATCCTCCGGATAAAGCTTTCCACGAGGTAAGAGTATGACGCTCCCATGTCGAACAACACTCTAGAGGGGAAACCAGACACTAGCACGAAGCCTATCGCGCATATAACGAATATGAAAGGTCGCAAACAGGTTAAAACTATTAAACGAAACTTAGAACTTTCATACCTGTCACCACGTCAGGTTGACGAATCGCTTCCTGCTGCCTGAGGTTGTACGATCTAGGCTGCACAGGAGGGAAATGCGAAGCACTGGGCTCTGCCGCCTTCCCTTTCTCCCCAACACTAGGACCGGAACGCACCGACTGCTCCTGCCTCTACTCTGGCTCAACTCCATTTCGAAACAGACCCGAGCTATGTGGACTACATTGCCACACTTGTAGCATATCAATGGCCCCTTGGAACGGAACTCTCTACAAGACGCTCCGCTCCTCTCGCCAGTCCTAAAAGGACGGGGCTTTTTCTTCCACCGATTTTTCTCAGACTTCGCCTGAAACTGAGATGGCTTACTTTCTCCCTGCTTTGCCTCCAAGCCCTTGCGGCGCTGGGTTCGCTCCACATCGCTCTCCAAAGTTCGAGCAGCTTCAACTAACTCATTGAACCCCGCATTCTTTAAGCCTATCAGAGGTTGCCTTAAATTATCTCTCAGACCCTGATAGAAGAGATTATCCCTCTCCTCATCGTCTGCCATGGTCGTTCCTGCGTAATGACCCAACTGAGTAAACTCCTGCAAGTACTCGTCTACCGTCTTCTCGCACTGCACCAAGTGCAAGAACTGCCGCTGAAGGGCTTGCCTCATCGAAGAGGGGATATAGCACTTCAGGAAGGCATTCCCGAACTCTTCCATAGACGGGGCACGTCCAGGGAAATGACGACCACTATGATTCACCCACCACAGCTTGGCGTCGCTTTCTAACATAAACACTGCAAATTGGGACTGCTTGTCCGCTGGGGTCTCTGCCACTTTCAGGAGTTCCTGAATTCTCGCCAACCAATCCTCAGCGTCTGTCGGGGTGCCAACTCCTTTGAACGTCCGAGGATGGAAACTCAGATAGTACTTCATCTGACGATCGTCTTGCCCAACCGTTCTCTTGGCTAACTACTCTACCTGCCTTACTCCCACTTCCGGCGTCATAGTGACCGGAGTAACAGGAGTCGCAGCCTGCACAACAGGCGTCGCAATCTGTGTCATCACCGCAGCTTGAGCAGCCACCATCGCCTCTGCTAGCATACGACAAAAGTCTGCCGGGGACACACCCATATTCACAAGGGCTGGGCTGTTGCACTGCTTGCCGATGGCTCCTCTTGATGCCTCGACGTCCCCGCATCGTCGCCACCATCCTATCATAAGCAAGGAATAACAAATCAAACTCTATTCGCAAGACTCGAACGCAAGGACACTCATGGTCCCGCAAAGTACTCATATTTGGACACCTCTTAACGCGATCCGAACACGCTAAACCTCAACAAGAACGCTAACCTAGATCTGATACCAAATTGTAACACCTCCCCTGCAATGACTATATAATATAGGTCCGGCCGGGACCCCACATCATATAATCGCCACAGCTTTAGTATTAAAAAGTGATATAGATCTAACCATCTCAAAACTCAGAACTAACACAACAGAAACAATAAAACAAACCACATAAGTTGTCCACATCTACATAAGAGTACTACGGCCTTAAGGCTTTACAAAACTCCAACTCAAGTCAAGCATGACATATAAATGTCCAACAGATCATCACAATCCTAAACTACCTCGGCATGCAAGACAGAACAGGTAAAGACATCAAATCAAACTAGAAAGCATGAAAAGAGCACTTCATGAAGCTTAGGACTTTCTGGCCGGCGAGCTAGGTCCAGCCTGCGATCCTTGCCCTGCATCCAAATCACAAAGAGCGGTATAACGAGGGTCAGCTTTGGCTAACCAACAACGGTGTAACAACACCCCTCCTCCCGGCCGTCCTAGCGGACCCCGGGGAACTACATCTCCCTGCAAGTCAGCACTTCGTATGCAAATGTAATAAACAGAATTAACATAAACATGACAGGCATGAGTGTCACAAGCATCATCCATGTTTCAATGTTGAGCAATAAAAGTAAGGGGGTCTAGCAATGCAGCATGTATGCAAACCTGGGTTTCACTCAAGGCACCCTATGGCGTGTATGCTTCTAACATAACAACATACATCAACATTTCATAACAAACAAAGGGTACTCATCAACTCCCCTACGGGCGTACAAGCCCAAGGCCAAGAACTCCACTGAGACCTCACCACTTACATGGCTCATCTTGCCAACGGGCGCACCAGCATACTTGTTCTCGCCACAATCACAAAGCCAAAAGCCAAGAACTCCACTGGGACCTCACCACTTACATGGCTCATCTTGCCAACGGGCGCACCAACATACTTTGTTCTCGCCATAGCCCAGAAGGGGACTTGTCTTGCCAGAACACTCTCCCCATATGAATCCAAGCATTCACGGGCTAGCCAGCCGACCACAAAGACAAACCACGCCTTCACATACACATCACAATTACCCTTTCCAAACCAACGTTCATTCTCACACGAACATAAGGGTAACACAAACAATGTTTTCGCCGTCATCGGATTTCTAGCAAAATCCCTAAAATGCACATTAAGCAACATCACCGAAACGGACCACCGATCACGATTTCGGCTTCACATAGAATGCCTAATCCACTATCAGAGCGGATCTCTAGTGCAAATCATGTCGGGGATGGACTCAACCAACCCGATGGTTCTTCTTGGACCAAGGCGACCCAAACCCCTCTTATTTGAGAGATCTGGTGCCATAAATTTCAGAAAAAGGAAAGTAAAAGCATAGATGCCATGCACGCATCCTAAAACCAGGAGGAGAGATGTCATTACCCTAAGAGTTCTCTTCCTCGCCATGGATCGGTTGAAAGAAATGGATAAAAAGAAGCTCCTTCTAGTCCTCTCCACGGATCTAATCTCGGATCGGCGAACAAGTTTTGCTAGGCAAAACTTCTGCACATGATTATATAACCAAGCACCAATTTCTATTGATGGTGACCTTGGTGGAAAAGAAGAAAATCAATTGGGGATTGATTCTCTTTGAATCAATTAGGAAGAAGACAAGCAAGATGAATGTCTGTTATGGAAGGATTTTAGGGATTTTTCTTAAAGAAAAGTGCCCAGACTGTTGGTCTCTCCAAAAGTTTTCATAAATGCTAGAAAGAGGCTGACCTCAGCCCTCTTTGGCAAGTGGGAAAGGGTTATTCCCAAGAGGACTCCAAGAGCAGATGCCCCAAGACAAGCTTCTGAAGGCACCAGGACTGACCCAGTCACTCCCCTGACCCTACCAGAAGCACCTCCTCTTGATTCTTCAACTCCAACACCTCTCCCCTCTCAAACACTCTAACATACTTCTCCTGAAGAAATTCCTCCCTCTAACTCTCCCATAGACCCTCCATCTTCATTGCTTTCTTCTCCTCCTCCTCAGATAAACTTGTCTTCAGACATTCCCCCATCATCCTACATTCTAGATGATGATTCCCTTCCCCCTCAAGATTCTCTTCCTCCAATCATTCCCCCTCCAACTTTTAACCTACTATCTCCTCCACATTCTCCACCTCAGTCACCCATACACCTTCAGTCCCCCCAACATTCTCAGCCCCCTATCCACCCTCAGTCACCTATCCATCCTCAATCCCCTATACATCAAGACAACACTCCACCACTATCTGATGCTACAAACATCTTTGTACCATCCTCTATTCCATCTTCTATCCCATCATCTTCTCAGCATCCACAAGATTTTGTGTATATTGATTTTTCATCCATAGCTGACCAAATCTTCAACCACATATCTCCCAAGCTAACTGCTCTCCTTGATGAGAAGCTAGCTCCTGTTTTGCAAGCCATCTCTGATCTTTCTTCCAAACATGCATCATTCCCTTCCTATACACCTGCCCCTTCTTCTAGGGGCCTAGCTTTAGGTCTCCCTGAAACTAGGGAGGGGGAGATGCCTTATGAAGAAGTTCTAGATCATGCAGTTGCAGGTTCAGATATGATTTGTGATGAAGAAGCAACTCCAGATTCAGTTACAGTGATTGATATTTCAGTTCCAGTTGTAGATGAAATAAATAATATTTCTATTCATCCCTCTATAGATATTATTTATTTGTTATCAAAGCTCAATTTCATTTTCAATAGTCTGCCAAAGTCTCAAGATTTTTCAAAAGTTGTAGTTCCTTATACAGCCCCAGTTGATTCAGTTGTGTTAAAGAAAGCTCTCAAAAGTCTTTCAGCTCCAGTTCAAGTTCAAGCTCCAGTTCCAGTTGTACTTTCAGAAGAAGTTGGAGTGATGAATTCTCCTCCAACCTTTGTCTTTGATGATTCCCCTTTGCCTGATGATTTCTATGATGATAATGTAGATGATGAGCAAGATGCTAATAAAGCTCTTAAAGTTATTGATGAGTTATATGATAACCCTTCTCAATTTTCGAATTTTGATGAAGATGATGATGATTCAGATGATCATTCTTCAAAGAAAAGAAAGTCTAGAGGCAAAGCAAATGGTGTTGCTATTCCTATACCCCTATCTTCAACAAATGACACTCCTTACTATATTCTGCATAAAATAACCCTTAACAAAGATTCACCATCATGGATGAGGTTATCCAGGAATGAGAACAATAGAAGGAAGAAAATGAAGAAGACAGGCTTTTATTATGATAAGCCAGTAAAGTTCAATCATCCTCCTCCTCTAGTAGCAGGATCAGCAGGGTTATCTTCTTCATCCTCTCAGAGATCTGTTCCCCAGCAGTCAAGGAGATCTGAAGGATCTCATAGAAGCTCAAGTGGCTCCCAAGGTTTTAAATCTACCAGAGCTCCTCCTTCAGGATCAGCTAGACCCTCTTCTTCAGTGTATAAATATCTTGTGTCTGATGGCTCTTTGCACAGAGATTGAAATCCTCAAGCTCAATCTTCTTATCAGGCCAGTAATATTGATGAAAGGCCTCCTTCTCCAGTTGATCCAGAATCAGAAAGAATTGCTCAGATGGCTAGATTCAGAGAATCTATTGCTACAGCCCAGATAAACAAAGCTAGAGCAGAAGGCAAGGATTTCTCTTAGTTCACTACTATGTCAGAATTCAGAAAGCAAGAGTTTGAAAAGTAAAAATCAAGAAAGCTCTTTGATGTTGAAGATTATTTAAGGTTGCACCGAGTAGCAGTGGTTCCTCATGCATCATCTCAAACCATGCTGGGAGGTAATGATCTTTATTTGAGTAAAAGAGAGTCAGAAAATCCAAACAGGCAAATCATTTTCACGCCTCCTTCAGAGAAAGACAAAAGCTCTTGATTATTTGATTTTGATTTCAATGTAAAGTCTTCTTAAACTCAGAGTTCTATGCATTTTATCTGCTGAAATGATTTCAATTCTGTCAAATATATATGCTCTGTGTTTTGTTGTTTGTTTTATTTGAATTTGTCAAATAGTATCCTAACCCAAATAGGGGGAGATTGTTGGAACAACCCTATTACTGATTTGGGCTAGGATCACTATCTGTTGACTAGGACTAAGTTAACCCCAATGTATAGTCTAAGGGTCAAGGTTTTAGGTTGTCGGAGTGAGCTAGAACATAGGAAAAACTCTAAGTTTCTGCGTTCGACGAACTATATTCTGCGTTCGACGAACTCCTTCTTGAGTTCGACGAAAGTCAAGTTTCATTTAGACGAACTTCATTCTCAGCTCAACGAACTCAGTTCTCCAGCCAGTCCAGCAATTTATTTCTCAGTTCGACGAACTCCAGCTTCAGTTCGACGAACTCAGATCTATGTTTGACGAATTCATTCTGTTCGATGAACTCTTCTCTCAGCTCGACGAATTTTCTCTTCAGTTTGTTCAGGATCAGTTATATTATTCTCAGAACTCAGATCGACTAAATCAGCAACGGATCTATTCTTTCATATAAGACAAGTTTTTATCTTTCCTTTTATTATTCCTTTCCATTCTCTTCTTTAGAGAAAGTAGTCGTTGACATATATTGGAAAATGATACTTTCATGGAAAAGGAAAAGGAATTAAAAGATATTGCTGAATCAGATTACAGTTGCAAGAAATATTCTTTCTGATTATTCTATTCCTTATTCAGAGGATTTGAATTTCAAACCAGATTTATATACTCTAAAAGAAAAAGGAGTAAGATAGCAAGGATCTCCAGTAATACTAGAAAGAGACTAACATAGAGAAGAAACAGTCGACCAGAGAAGAAACACTCTTGAGAAATACAAAAGTCAAAAAGCTTTTCAGAGTTCATCCTCAACAACAGCACTCTCAATCTCTGAGAACATCAATCTTCATTCTCTCAGTGTTCAGCTGCTGATTCTAAATCATCAAAGAGCAACAATAATCTGAGAAAATTTGTCTCTCAGATTCATCAGCAATCAGGAAGATTTGTTTTACATTCAAGAGAAAGCTCCATCCTTCAACTGTCAAGAATTTCTATCAAACAGGGGGAGATTTACAACAATCCACTAGTCTTCTCTCAGCTTGTTGATAGAGAAGAACTTCATAACTCTTTTTGTTTATTTTATCCCATCTTGTACATGGTTCTAACTCCCTTCAAAAGTTAACCCTTTGGTGGCAGGGAACCTGATCAAAAACCTGTGATTTGGTTTGAGAACCTGATCAAAAGCTCAGTGGTGTTTGGGCACCTGATCAAAACTCCATTGGTGATAGGGCACCTGATCAAAAACCTAGTGGATTCCTACCAAGGGTGGTAGAAGAGTAGATGTACCCAGTTTGATTGGGGAACTACTATAGATCCTTATGTCTTCTGTGATTGTGCTTTTCTTTCTGTACTGTGCTGTGTGATTTGTGTTTTGTTTTTATACTCACTCTGTTATACACATGTATATCAGTATTTTAATTCCGCTATAAAATAAGTTAAAAACATTTAATACTCTATTCACCCCCCTCTAGAGTAAATCTAAGATCTAACCTCACTTTCAGAGCCCCTCAACCTCGGCCTGCATATCTTTGGATCGTGTGGCATTAGACACCGACATGCCCTTGACGCCGAAGAAGCTCTGATACCCTGATGCAGCTCCTTGCTTAAGATCCGTCCCAAGTGCGAGCGATACCTTCCTTCCGTTGCGCGATACCCACAGCTACCGCCGACAGCCCTCTTCTGCCGCATGTTACTACCTGCACTTCCACACACCCACCCTATTGTGGATTACACAATACACCAACACAAACAGAAGCAGCACACCAATGGAATTAAGAAGATAAACAATCCCAAGGATGAATCCTGAAGGGATCGAGCGAGAGGCACAGGGGATCATTCCCGTAGCAGCCAACAGCATTCGCACAGCACATACACAGTTTTTGCATACCCCATCCCATAACTAAACTGGCTATTTAAACAAAACCCTATAGCAGTAACTACCCAAAAGACCAGTCTACCCCCGGTTAATTAAAATAACATAACATTAACTAAAATAACATAACAGTACCGTAGCCGACGCCTGCACTAAAAGCTGTTGTTGAGGACTATAATCTAATTGAGGATTTGCTGGGGCTTCTCAAGCTCGAGAGTTCTTCTAGGGCTTCTCAAGCTCGGCCGTTGGGATCTCTAGATCGCAAGATAGGATCTCCAGCTCGCAAGAGAGGTTCTCTATCTCACCATTTGGGCTCGCCAACTCCACAATGCAATCATGTATACATCATTGAGGTTTTCTTGATACAAGTATACATTGTTGTAAATACATCTCCTACTCAATTTATGATGCTCTACTTATAAATAATGCTCAAAATTTTCATTTTGGAGTAAACATTCATTACAAGTTGTGTAGCCAAGAATTCCAAGTAATTGTACTAGGCAGAGAAGGTGATCTTGCTACAACGAAGGAAAAATAAATTTGTTGACCCTTCTTCAAGCTAGATGGTTGTGCCCTAATGCTCCAACTACCCTATGGTCTCTATGTCCCACATGGAAATCTATTGGGTCGGAACCGAGCAATAGTGGCGACTATGATCTGAATATATTTCCAATTGTCCGACCGACTTTTTGACATTGATCTTTTAAAAAATATACTGGTGATGCGGCGTGATCTGTTTTGATTTATAAGCTACACAGATCCATGTTGTGATCATTTTTTTTAAGTTTTAAAATGCAAGGATTACAGTTTACATCTTACTGAGTTATGCAAATCCTTGGCTTGCTTGTAGGTTAATCAAAGCCTGACAAATTCAATAGCTCTGGACTATGCTACTCGGAATGCAGTTTGGATGGTAATTAGCAATCACCTTTAGTTTTTATTTTATTTAAGAACTATGTTGTTCTATTTTATGTAATACTCCAAGTTGAACAATAACAAATTTGGTTCATGTGCTATGAAAAGCTAATTGAACTTTTGTTCCATGTTAATTAAACATTTGGTTCATGTGCTATGTAATACTCCAAGTTAATTAAAATTGCATTTCTCAAGTATTCACACCCAATTGAATAACGCATAACCCCACACCTTCCAGGCCCTGATTATATTTTCCTGCATATACATATTCTTCATTTTACTTTTAGTTTTGGTTCATGTGCTATGAAAAGTTAATTGAACTTCTATTATTAGTGTTGTAAATACTTCCTACAACTATTATTTAGTTTTTAATAAAGTTCTGAAGCCCTTCAATGACTTCTCATTTCTCTTTTGTTATTTATTGGGCATCAGGAGAACTAGGTTGTAACACCCTGCCAGTACGAATAATATAGCAGTAGGTCCGGCCGGGACCCCACGCCATACTAACCACATTAGCTAGGAGTTAAAATGTGATAAACAGAAAGAAACTACAACAGAGTATACTAAACACTAGCGGAAGCATAAAGATTTAACATTTCCATTAGAATTGTCCACTATCATAGGAATGAAACCAAGAAAGAGAGTTATGGCCTTAAGGCCTTACATTTAGCAAATGTACTGAAAACTCCAAAACATACATCGACACGCAGGCCGGCAATACATGCGAAAGCTAAAAAGGAGGCTGGCCTTCAAGGGCCAACTCAGCAAAAGGGGCCACCGCCCGCTATTTCCCGCTAGGCTCACCTGCACCTGCACAATAATATTCCACCAAGCGGTGGCAAACAAGGTAACGGTCAGCACAGCTGACCAAATTATAACGACCCCACCCCTTTCCCGGGGTGGCGGAGATTCTACCCTGCAAGCAAGCTATACCAGCACAAATACTAACATAAAGAAAGTGCAACTACACAAGGTGAGGTTTCAAGCACATTCAATCTTCTAGGTTGAGCATCAAAAAGGAGGGAACCTAGGTATGCACATGATGTTGGTTGGGTTCACCCGAAGGTTCCCCGCAACCGCCTAAACAACCGCATGAGGCTAACAACATCAATTCCACAAACACTCCACCGTAAGGGCCATCGCCTTATGTGGGAAAAAGAGCTTTTGGTCGGTCTAGGTAAACCACCTTCCACGACCTCTCCCATGATCACACGGCTACATGAGGTAGGGACCTCTTACCGATCTGCATGGAAACGGGTTCGGTTTAGCTTTGCCCGTGCTCTAATCGTCGCGATCTGTCGCACGACGCGGGTACGACTTATATAGTTTTAATATAGTTTATATGAATTATATTATGTAAATGATTCATTTTTCGATTCCAAGAACTAACTTAAGCTAATTTTATGTTATCAGATTTTCTGGCCACTTTGAGCTAAATTTGCAAGAACACGCCCAAGGTCACTGGCGTGACCAAGGGCGTGACAGCCTAAGAGGTGTTCCAGAGCCACTGCCGCCAACCTGGTCTCATTCCGTGAAGATTCGCCAAATACAAGCCCCAGGTCACGGGCGTGACCAAGGGCGTGACCAAGGGCATGACCAGGGGCGTGACATCCAGTTCACGGGCGTGAACCCTCCAGCTCCTTTTCCCGCTGAAGACTTCCTGCCAGACGCAGTTTCAAGGATTACACGCCCTAGGTCACGGGCGTGACCTAGGGCATGACGCATACGTAACGCCTGTATTAAAGCCAGAAGACGCCCTATCCGCACCAACTTCCATCAGGCCCCTTACACACCCTTGGTCACGGGCATGACGAAGGGCGTGTAACCTGAATTTTCAGCCTATTTAAAGCTAGCTCCTCTACAACTTAGGGGATGAACTTGGGGGACCTCAAGTATTCTTTTCTTGTATTATTTTCTGGTTTTAAGCATTCTTGTACTCCTTCTTTCTTCTTGCAATTGTACTTTCAATTCAATAGATATAATTTTCAATTCAATAGCTTGTAATTCTCCTCTTTGCAAAATCAATAAAATAGTTCTTTCTTCTTCTTATTATATTCTCTCTTTCATCATGAACTCTTTTATTTTTATTGATTCCTCCATCTCTATGAGTAAATAAATTATTATTAGTACTCGATCGAGATGATCCAAGGAATGATATAAGTCATGAAATAGCTTAGAATTTCTCTCTCTCTTTTCTAGTTTGCTTAAACTTTATCCATGATTTTATGATAACGAGATTATTTTTTCGATGTATAATTCTTGTTCTTGTTTTTGTACTTTAGTTAGCCGAGAGGCTCAAAATGCGAATCAATCGCTCAAGGATAAAAAATACTAGAATGCAATCCTCGAGATAGGACGACGTTACCCTTCCGGATTGGAGTAAAAGCCAATTGCGGGATTCACCTCGTAAAGCGAGTTTTGGGGGTTTCAATTATAGAACGAGAGTTCGGTCGATCAACCTAATCTCAGGTGGATGTATTCCTCGAGAGAGGTGCATTCGTATTTCAGGAATCCCTACGGTCAAAGCTATTTTATTAAGAGAATGCGATTTTATTCTTTTTCTTCTTATTTTTATCTCTGAGGTGATTCCAAGATCGAGTGCTAGCTTTCTAAATCATTGTTTTTATCCATCTTTAATTCACTATCTTTCAAGCAAGAACCAACCCAAAGTTCTATTGATAAGATAATAGAGATTTTCTTAAACTAAAAGTACTCAACTCGCCCGAATTTTTGTACGACCTTGGTTTTTATAAACCTATACTACTTCCGACATGGTACACTTGTCGTTGTCGTTTGCGAATATAGCTTTTTTTCCCCATAAAATTTTTGGGCGTCGTTCCCGGGGAATTTGAGTTGATATTTTTACAAAAGATATCTATTAATTTTATCGCTCCTTTACTTCATTTTAATATTTAAAGGTGCAACTATATTCTTGGAAAGGGAGGTTTGGGATATCACCCCAGCATATCTCCTAGTACCAGTGCGAACCCTTCACCGGGTAGACCTTGGGAAGTCCAAGACTAATTTTAAATCACCTAGAATAAATATATATATATATAATATATTTATAAAAATTTATAATAAAATTTTAATTTTCTCTTTCCCCTCTTATCTTCTTCTAGCTATTTTATTTTTTCTTTATTTTTTTTCCTTTTCTTTTAGTTTATGACCTGAGGAAACTCTTCAATTAGTCTTGAATTGTGTTTTGATCCGGAAATCGAGCGCACCTTGCAGCGACGTCTCCGATTTAGTGATCTACCAATAATTTGTGAAGAGTCAATCGGAGAAACTAACGAGGGAATAATGGAAGATCCTGACCATAACGAAGCCCCGCTACGGACCATGTCCTATTATGCGAGGCCGAATTGGGAAGGAACATAATGTAGTATTATTCGCCCAGCGGTGGTGAATAACAATTTTGAAATTAAAATGAGTATGATTCAAATGGTACAAGAAACAGTCATATTTGATGGCTTACCAGATGAAGATCCTAATTTACATCTATTAAATTTTTTGGAAATTTGTGATGCGTTTAAGATAAATGGCGTCACCGATGATGCCATTCGTTTGCGTATATTTCCTTTCTCTTTGCGGACAAAGGCCAAGCAGTGGTTGGGTTCTCTTCCTAAATGTTCCATCACTACGTGGGCCGAGACGACGGAGAAATTCTTAACAAAATATTTTCCTCCGGCAAAGTCTGCTAAATTACGTACGGACATTCTCTCATTCACGCAAATAGACTCAGAGTCTCTCTACGACACATGGGAGCACTTTAAGGAACTTTTGCGGAGATGTCCTCATCATGCCCTCCCGATGTGGCAACAAATTCAAACATTCAACCATGTTTTGATTCTCCAAACGAGGCAAATGATTAATGCAGCAGCTGGGGGAACTCTTAATAACAAAACCCCAGAGGCCGCTCAAGAGATTTTTGAGGAGATGGCCATGAATGCGTATCAGCGCCACGGTCGTGCTCTAATAAGCCGACTGGACTTTTTGAATTCGAGGCCACCCCTAACCAAACGCATCAAGTAGAATGGCTTACTAAGCTAGTCGCGGAGATGTCTGCTTCCTCCGCCACTAATTGGGCTAATAATAATAATATTAATAATAATAATAATAATAATAATAATTTGAATCAAGAACATGTTGATTATATGGGGAACTCCTACCGCCCTCCTTATAACCCGAATAATAATATTCCTCTCAATAATAGCTATAATCTGGGTCAAAGGAACCACCCAAATTTTTCAAGAAGCAACCCCAATAATGCTCAACGACCTCCACAAGTGAATCCTCCCAGATTCGCTCAACCACCGCACAACCCCTCTTCACTTGAAGAGGTCTTCACTAAATATGTTACCTCCAATGAGTCCAACATCCGGAATCTATCAGGATCTATTAAAATCTTAGAAAATTAGATTGGACAGCTCGCCAAGATGTTCTTCGGACGCCAGCAAGGAGCTCTGCCAGGCAATACTGAGCCCAATCCACGGGAGAGCGCCAACACATTAACCCTTCGCAGCAGAAAGTAGGTAAAATCTACAAATTTGGTTGAGCCTGAGGTAAACATTTCAACCCCACCTCCGCATATTATTTCTTTGAATTTAGCTCTGCGCGCTATTCATGATCCTTCTATCCCTTATCCTTCAAAAATTCAAAATGAGCGCAACGAGGAGCAATATAAAAATATTATAAATATTTTAAAAAAAATATAAATTAATGTTCCATTCCGTGAGGCACTCTCTCAAATGCCTAAATATGTGAAATATCTCAAAGATTTGCTCTCAACTAAAAAGAAACATGAAGATATTTGTGTTTCTCTTAACGCAGAATGTTCGGCAATTGTTTTAAGTAAATTGCCGCACTAAGTTAATGATCCGGATGGTTTTCCATCTCGTGTTTGTTCGACAATTTATTAATCAAACACGCTTTGGCCGACTTAGGAGCTAGTATTAATTTGATGTCGTTCTAATTATTTAAAAAGCTTTGTTTGGGAACCCCAAGCCCAACTAGTATGAGCATCCAACTAGCAGATCGGTCCATTAAATACCCAATAGGGATCGTGGAGGATGTGCTAGTGAAGGTTGACAAGTTTATCTTTCCTGGTAGACTTTGTTATCCTCGATATCGGAGAGGACGCCGAAGTACCCCTCATACTCGGTCGACCCTTGCTAGCCACCGCTCGGGCAATAATTGACGTAAGTAACGGAAAACTTCTCCTTCGGGTTGGGGACGAAGAAGTTACCTTTAGCGTAAATCAATCAATGTAGAACGTGCTCCCTAACGATGATTCTTGATTCACTTTAGTGTCGAATTTAGAAGAAGAAGTATCGTCTTTTGCTGAATTAATTTCTCCTCTTTTTGAAGATCTGGAGTTAGAAACCTTATTTTGTTTAAAAGAAATGACTCGTCAGCTTAAATTTGAACAAATAAATTTAAATAATTTATAAATTAAAACATCTTGTGAAGAGTCGCCGAGCCTAAAACTCAAACAACTCCAGGAACATTTAAAATATATATTTTTAGAAAAAAATTCAAAATTGCTCGTAATTATTTCTTCTGCGTTAAATGAATCGGAAATTTTCGAACAAACAAAAGTTTTAAATAACCTCCGCCACGCAATTGCGTGGCAAATCTCTGATATTAAGGGAATAAATCCCTCATTTTGCACGCATAAAATAAATTTTGAAAATAATTCTCGCGGTACTATTCAGCCTCAATGACGCCTTACTCCCAATATGAAGGACGTCATTAAGGCCAAAATTATAAAATTATTAGACGCGGGAATTATGTACCCAATTTCTGATAGCACTTGGGTTAGCCCAGTGCAAGTCGTGCCTAAAAAGGGCGGAATAATGGTAGTT
Organism: Dactylorhiza incarnata; assembly: GCA_033032865.1. Lineage (NCBI taxonomy): Eukaryota > Viridiplantae > Streptophyta > Magnoliopsida > Asparagales > Orchidaceae > Dactylorhiza > Dactylorhiza incarnata. Next base: position 3,197,945 of record JAWHQI010000218.1, on the reverse strand, counting down.
ACAAACGAAAATAATGAGTTGATTCCAACCCATACCATCACGGGTTGGCGGGTATGCATCGATTATGAGAAATTGAATGATGCCACCCACAATGATCACTTTATGTTGTCCTTCATTGACCAAATCTTAGAACGCTTATCCGGTCACTCACACTATTGTTTTCTCGATGGTCTTTCGGGATACTTCCAAAACCCACTTGCGCCCGAAGATCAAGAGAAAACCACTTTCACCTATCCTTTCGGCACCTTTGCATTTCGAAGAATGTCGTTTGGTCTTTGAAACGCATCGGCTACATTTCAAAGATGTATAATGGCAATTTTTAATGAATTAGTAGAGGACATCATGGAAGTTTTTTATGGACGATTTTTCAGTTTTTGGCGATTCCTTTACTAATTGCCTAAATAATCTTGATCATGTTCTTCAACGCTGTGAAGACATTAATATGGCACTCAACTGGCAGAACTACCACTTTATGGTCCAAGAGGGATTCGTCCTCGGACAAAAGGTTTCTAGAAATGGGATCGAGGTCGATAGGGCCAAGATCGAAGTCATAGAAAAACTTCCCCCTCCAACCAATGTTAAATCTATTACAAGTTTTCTACGACACACGGGATTTAATAGGCGGTTTATTTATAATTTTTTAAAAATAACAAAACTGCTAACACAATTATTAGAAAAAGAATCCACATTTATTTTTGATGAGGATTGTTTAAAGGCGTTTAATAAAATTATAAATAAAATTATTAATTCGCCAATTTTAATCGCCCCAAATTTGTTGGAACATGGTCTTCCGCATCTCCTAGGTTTGAGAATAACAAATCCTATGTGTATTTTATCTTGTGTGTTTAAGTGTGCAGGAAAGAAAGTCCATATGACTCAAGGATTACATAAGAAGCTTGCCCCCAAAATTGAGCCATCAAATCCAACATGCCCACTAGCGCCGGCGGTAGCACCTAGCTCCCGGCGCTAGCGATGATCTGTGCAATTTCGGAGAACTTATAGAAGGAGCTAGTGCCTGGCGATAACAGATAGTGCAGGCGGTAGCGCGGAGCACAGAAGGCAAGAGAGAAACGATTCCTCAGATTGAAGATTCCCCCGCGCAGAATAATGCCTAATCCGGGATAGTCCCGGTGGTAGAACTAGCGCAGGCGCTAGCACTGAGTCTATAAATTGGACCCCTCTTCTCTCGTTTCATTCAATAATTAGAGAGAGAGATTGAGTGCTAGAATTCCAGAGGCTGATTTGGCCAAAACTTGTGTCCTACCAAAGCTCTGCAGATTTCTGAAGGAGAATCTCTTCACGCCGGATCCAAATGACGTCCGCTTCTACAACGCTTATTCTACTTCGGATCTTCGTCTCCAACTTCAGAAGTTCTTCAAGAGGGAGTTTTTATTATTATCATTTCATATTTCTTGTAAACCGTTAGAGATTTCTCCTCGTGTTGGCTACTAGGTCTGGGTAGGACTTAGGGCAGAAACTCACCTCGTGTTGGCGAATAGATCTAGGTTAGGTCTGTTGGAGCCTATGTTCCGCATGTCTTGGTTTGAGAATAACAAATATCGTGTTGTATTTGATCTTGTATTTTGTGTGTTTATAGTGTGCAGGTTGTACAGGAACTATAGCTACACATCCCTATGAATTGTTTGCTGATTGGAAATGATTCTCTAGAATATGTGCTAACTGTTGGATCGGTAGGCGCCCTTAGAGGGGGGGGGTGAATAAGGGTTTTCAAAAAAACTTTAGCTTTTATTTAGAAAAACTTTGGAATAGTGCAATATTAAAACAAGAAGTCAAGCAAAACAAAAAGAGAGACAAGTTTTATTAATATTAAATAAGTTTTACAAAACTTGATCTCTATGACGCTAGAGATCGGAGGCGAATAATAAAAGCTCTTTTCGTTTTCTATCCCGACTCGCTTCCCCACGAACCGGTGGCCCTAGCCATCTCCTCCCTGGATTCGGCCTCAAGCCGCTCTAGTCAATCCTTCCCCGGATGTGGCCTCGAGCACCCCCTAGACCTAGCCTAGATCTAGTCGCCAACACGAGGCGAATTTCAGCCCTAAGTCCTACCCCAGACCTAGTCGCCAACACGAGGCGATTTCACTACCGTTTACAAAGAAAGATAAATAAAATAATAAAAACTCCCTTAAGATGAACTTCTGAAAGTGGAGGCGAAGATCCGCTGGAGAATCAGCGTTTGTCGAAGCAGACTTCGTTTGGATTCGGCGTGATGGAATCCTCCTTCAGAAGTTGGCAGAGCTTCGCTGGGACCTCAAATTTCGGCCAAGACAAGCCTCTGGAATTCTAGCACTCTCTCTCTGAGGTGTATGCAATAGGTGTGTCGAAAATAAGAGGAGAGGGGGTCCTTTATAGCCAAAGCGCTACCGCCAGCGCTACCGCTACCGCCAGCGCTATCCCTGATTAAGTAACATTTTGCGCGGCAGGATCTTCAATCCGCGACAACATTTTGCTCTATGCCTCTTGTGCGCCATGCTACCGCCAGCGCTAGTAGCTACCGTTGGGCGCTATCCCTGATTAAGTAACATTTTGCGCGGCAGGATCTTCAGTCCGCGACAACATTTTGCTCTATGCCTCTTGTGCGCCATGCTACCGCCAGCGCTAGTAGCTACCGCCGGGCGCTAGCTTCTTCTAAAAACACTGCCGGAATCGCGCTAATCATCGCTAGCGCCAGGCGTTATCGCTACCGCCGGCGCTAGTGGCCATGTTGGAATTCTGGCCTCAATTTTGGGGACAACCATCCTTGAGTCATGTGGACTTTGTTTTCCTGCACACTTAAACACACAAGATCAAATACACATAGGATTTGTTATTCTTAAACCTAAGAGATGCGGAAGACCATGTTCCAACAAACTCCCCCTTTTGATAATAACAAATCCATTAATGATAAATCAAAGCATTAATAAATAAGCATGATGAGACTATACTTGTGTGTGTGTGAGAGTGATGACTTTAGGATAATTATTGATTTTAGCATTTAGAATTGCTCCCCCTAAATACATGCTCCCCCTAAGTGAATGCTCCCCTAATATGTAAGCTATCATCTTAATTTGTCATGTTGGGTTTTTGATAGCGGGTTATATTTATCATGTTAGTTCTCCCCCTTTGTTATTAGCAAAAGTGGGTAGGGAAACAAAGCACTAAAAATGTGTAAATAAAAGAGAAGGCATGATCGAGCTTTTTAAGTAAATGATAAGGAGTTTTAGAATTGTTTTTCATTTAAATAGATCAGAGTTATAAGCATTACAAAATTTTTCATAGAAGGAAATCAGAGTTTTTAGCATAAAAAGTAATGATATTCCCTTTATATAAAAGTTTTAAGCATAAAAATAAGGATTTCCAAATAACCAATCTACCCAGACAATATGTCTACACCCTAGCCCAGTACTAAGTGACGGATGGGCTTGAGGAGCTGCAAACATGTCGTAGGTTGGGGTGTTAGTCCCATATGCAAACACTAGACAAAACTCAACCTGGCACTCTTTCCCCCCAGTGCCTCGCAAGGCCCCACTGGAACCCTCCCCGGTTAAGGACAAGACATGACTAAAGATAAGTTTATCTAATGTCTACAACCCTACGCCCTCGCTATGGTGAGATATGAAGTCACGGATAATAGTTTTATGAAACATGAAGCTTTTAAATCTAATGGGAAGAATCATAATTGAATTTTTTGAAATAAAACTTACTTAGTTATATTGAAATTCATGAATGTATCAGAGTTTGAGCATTGCAGAAGATTTCAAAAAAGAAACACCATTATACTAAATAAGAGTTTAAGTTAAAAAGGAGATGTTTTTGAGTTTCAAAACTAACATTATAAAGATAAGAGTTGAAGCATTTTGGAAGAAAGAAACAACATCCTTTTAGCAATGTTTCACATGTTGGAAGAGCGTTTAGCATACACGTTTATATTGAAATAAATCAGAGTTTGTTACTATAAAAATGATATGCGTGTTAGAACAACCAATATAAATTCTTCCAAGCAAGTCTACCACTTGTTTTTAAGAAAAAAATTGAGATTTAAGACTTGATATAAGCATGAAAGTGCAAGGTAAAAGTTATATGGTGATGATGCGAAAGACTTGTAGAAATAAATGAAACATCTTATTGTAATCAAGAATAATCCATAAAAAGATATATGAGTTTAATTTCAAAAAAGAAGATGTTTATGTAAATCATGTTTCAATGAAAATCTTTTATGGTTGACAAAAATAACCAAGCATGAAATAATATTATCACAAAGAGATTACTACAATGTTATTTCAATTCACAATTTCAAATCATACCAAACATTATAGAAACACATGTTAGGTTATCTAGTGCATTTCATAAATAAAAGGTAATATAGAATTAGCATTAGGATCCAATACTCATGAAAAGAAGTGTTATGGAAGATAATGATGTCCACATAAGTGTATTTTTGAGTAATGTAAACAAATGTTTTAATCAAAAATACAAGATATATGTAAAGTACGAGCACAATAAAACACAAATAAGATTACTTCCACACACTTTAATGCACAATAAAAAGTACAACTACCAAGGTGCTCTGCACACACAATGCTCATCAAGACTTATCAGGGTGCAAAGTAGTGCTTGGGGGATCACATATTTAAATTTAATATTGAAACTAGTGATCCGGTGTACTTAAGAGTAAGTAGTTTTTATTTTGAAAGAAAGCTATGGTTTGCACAAGACACTTTACTATTCTTTCCAAGGTGCTCAACCTCACAATGCTTATTAAGACTTATCAGGAGTTTCAAGTAGTGCTTGGTGGAGTTATCTTTGTTAATTTATGATATTGTTTTTTGTACAAAGTTCTCCGAATACACTTGTTTTCGCAAACCATTATAATTTTTGAAAGAAATAAACCACTTTTCTTAACTTTTAAGAGTGCAAAATAAAGGAGTGTAGGTAAGATACTTGTGCAATTTTAATTTATTTGTACTAATACAAAACATACACAAGCATTCTTAGATTAAATACATATGTAGACAATGCAAAAAAAAGGTGAGTGAATAAATATCATTATCAAACATAAAACATTTCTCATACTTAGAGGCATGCTAAGCTTGATCCTAAACAACTTTTAAACTATAATTGATGCACATTTGAATAGATATATCAAAGCATGAAGAAAACAATGTTCAACGTAGTTTGAAAAGATAAATTGCAACATTGTAGAATTTTTAATTAATAGACTAAATCATGCTTGATTATCACATGAAAGTCCATACAATATTTTTGATCGTTTTAGTGTTTTATATTTTTGTATTTTGATTTTAGCAAATACAAGCATATTTTTGTAATTTTTGCTTTTGTATTTTTGTATTTGATTTTTGCATAAAAATAGACTTTTAAACAACAAAAACAAAAACAGGAAAAAACATATTTTTTGTAATTTGGTTTTTGTAGTTTTATATTTGATTTTTCAAAAAATAAAGAAAAACAGAAGTGCAAAACTAAGTAGAAAATATAGATTAAAATATTTTTAGAAATTTTTCAAAATTTTAAAATCACAGAAAATTGAACATGGACACTAGCGCCTGCGGTAGCGCTAGCGCGAGAAACAGTGAACGATTTTTTGTGATTTTGAATATTTTAATTATTGATTTTGATTAAGTGTCCCAATAGCAGTTCCATGCTGAAATATCAGATTTTTAGGAGATGTTTAGATAGTGCAAATTGCATGAAACATTAGCGATTTAGTGTATGACTTGTCAACGCATGATGTATATTTTCTTATATTTTCATTTTCATTTTTCTAAGACTCATATTTATCAATATAATGTAAATTGAAACTGATAGGAAATGTAAGCACAAGATATCATGTTTGAATAAGCCAAATGATATATGTTCTAATGATTAATCCATAAACTATGTGTTTGATGGAATTTTAGTATTCTATTGTGATTTCAAATCACAAAACATCATAAATGTTGTAACTAGCATAGATACACAAGCATAAACCAAAAAGTGATGCTAGGATGATGAGTTTGGATGCGGATTAATCATGCATTTTGTGAAAAATATTTTTCTTCATTATAAGGGCTAACATAATCAACAAAACAAGATCAATAATTTCGCATTTTAATCTTTAGCCTAAGCCCTTTAATAAACTATTTAAATCCATTAAAATATTATCATTAGTCTTGGCAATAATTTCAATTTACAATTCATAATTCAAGACATTTAAAAGGTAATGGATTTAGAAGGTAAAATAAAAAGGATAAGTAGATCACTAAACAGAATGATATGACTTTAATTCACTTTTATTGATTCATTTATGAATTATGGTTTATGAAAGTCATATCACAAGATTTATAGAGTGATCATATCATGTTAGTTTAAACAAAATAAAAGAAAATAAACAAAAATTAAAGTTTAAGCATATCATGAAGTAGAGAAGTGATATTTCATTTTTAGTTGATTTCTACTTCATGCAAATGATGTGATACTAATGAATGAGAGATTTAGGTATCCAAAGAGGACCGGGTGTGACAGTTCCTTTGGGTACCCAAATAATTCGTATTTGCTTTTGGGGAGATAGTGATGAGTGGACCCTTTCTTTTGACATTAGTGCGTTATTCATAAGAATGGGTCTCCATTCATACATTGGTTTAATGTTATTCTTATATGTCAAATTTCCATTATGATAATCTTTATATTGATGATTATGATTGTAATGATTATTGAAGGTATTTTTCATAGGAAATTTGTGAACGTTTAATTTTTCATTGGGAGAAGATTGATATTGTAAATGATGATGATGATAGTGTTTTGGAATTTCATTTATAATCTTTTGATGTTTTTTATTCCCATTGTTTGGTTTATTCATATTTTGAGATATCATTTTTAACTGGCTTTTAGAGTTTGTTTGATATTGAAAATTTTTCTATAAGATTTCCTTAAGCAAGATAATTTTAGTTTCTAATTCATTGTTCTTAAGTTTCAAATAATGTCTAGCTTTGTTATACGCAATTGTGCCATTTTTAAGAGTAGAAACAATTGAATCAATATGGTTTTGTTATTCATTTCTGTATTCCTCAAATGTTTCATCCATCTCTTCAATTTCAATTTTATAACTTTTGCATGTAGCACAATCACCTTTTAAAGATGAATTTTCTAAAGATAATTTTTCATTATGTTCTTTTATACAAATAATTTCTTTTTCAAGTTCCTTAAGTTTTTCCTTAAAATTATCACAATCAAAACAAGGTTTTGTGTTTTCAAGTAAAGGACAAGATGGTGAAACCACATCACAATTAGATTCTAAATTAACATTAGTTTTTAATCTCTTATTTTCTAAACGTAAATTTTTATTAGTAATTTTCAATTTCTTGATCTTACGTTTAGCAGTTTTTAGTATATTGAAACTAGAAATGGAAGTTATCACACAAGAAGAAGATTTTGACTTTCTTACAGCGCTTTTGGTAGAGGCAAAATGTGTGCATGAAGTTCCTTCGTTATCTTTTGCGCCTTCCTCCATCATAGATGAATTTTCATCTTCTTTTTCTTTTGATGTATTGCTCTCTTTTTCCAAGTTAGTTTCCATGATTTCCATGGCTTTGCAACGAGAGAGATCTTCTTAGTGGATGCTTGTATGTTCTTCTCCTCCTGTGTTTGATCTATACCTGCGAGAGGAAAATCATACATTTCTTCAAGAAATTGCCAAACTTTGTATGCACTAGAAAAGCAATATATTAATTTGAAAATTTCATTTGATAGAGCACAAAATAAATAGTGTTTGGCTTTTGCATTTAGTTGACGTTCTTTTTCATTTAATTCATCCGCTGGTCTAACTATTGCTATATCCCATGCATTGATATCTAAGCTTTTAATAAATTTTTCCATTAATAATTTTCACCCTTTATAATTTTTCCCTTCGAATAAAGGTGGTTTAGGAGATTTTTCTTCTTCATAAAGATTTACCCCGCTAGTAGAAGCGAGATCATGAGACGCCATTATTCCCGGTTGTTAAGCCAATTTGGAATAACCTCGCTCTGATACCACTTGTTGGATCGGTAGGCACCCTTAGAGGGGGGGTGAATAAGGGTTTTAAAAAAAACTTTAGCTTTTATTTAGAAAAACTTTGGAATAGTGCAATATTAAAACAAGAAGTCAAGTAAAACAAAAAGAGAGCCAAGCTTTATTAATATTAAATAAGTTTTACAAAACTTGATCTTTACGACGCTAGAGATCAGAGGCGAATAATAAAAGCTCTTTTTGTTTTCTATCCCGACTCGCTTCCCCACGAACCGGTGGCCCTAGCCTTCTCCTCCCTGGATTCGGCCTCAAGCCGCTCTAGCCAATACTTCCCCGGATGTGGCCTCGAGCACCCCTAGACCTAGCCTTGATCTAGTCGCCAACACGAGGCGAATTTCAGCCCTAAGTCCTACCCCAGACCTAGTCGCCAACACGAGGCGATTTCACTACCGTTTACAAAGAAAGATAAATAAAATAATAAAAACTCCCTTAAGATGAACTTCTGAAAGTGGAGGCGAAGATCCACTGGAGAATCAACGTTTGTCAAAGCAGACTTTGTTTGGATTCGGCGTGATGGAATCCTCCTTCAGAAGTGGGCAGAGCTTCGCTGGGACCTCAAATTTCGGCCAAGACAAGCCTCTGGAATTCTAGCACTCTCTCTCTGAGGTGTATGCAATAGGTGTGTCGAAAACAAGCGGAGAGGGGGTCCTTTTATAGCCAAAGCGCTACCGCCGGCGCTATCCCTGATTATGTAACATTTTGCGCGGCAGGATCTTCAATCCGCAGCAACATTTTGCTCTATGCCTCTTGTGCGCCATGCTACCGCCAGCGCTAGTACCTACCGCCGGGGGCTATCCCTGATTAAGTAACATTTTGCGCGGCAGGATTTTCTGTCCGCGACAACATTTTGCTCTATGCCTCTTGTGCGCCATGCTACCGCCAGCGCTAGTAGCTACCGCCGGGTGCTAGCTCCATCTAAAAACACTGCAGTAATCGCGCTAATTATCGCTAGCGCCAGGCGTTATCGCTACCGCCGGCGCTAGTGGCCATGTTGGAATTCTGGCCTCAATTTTGGGGACAACCATCCTCTAGTCATGTGGACTTTGTTTTCCTGCACACTTAAACACACAAGATCAAATACACATAGGATTTGTTATTCTCAAACCTAGGAGATGCGGAAGATCTTGTTCCAAAACTAATGCCCCACATTAGTAGTTAACGCCCCGCGTTAACAACCGCTAAGAAGGAAACCGCTGAGAAAGAAACCACTGAAATTGCGATCGATGAATTTGAAGGAGAATGACTCAACGCCAGCTTTGAAGCTTAACGCCTGCGTTGAATCGACAAACTGCCATGATCTTGACGGTTGTGCAATTTCAGCCACGATAGTGCACGTTCACTAACGCCGGCGTTAACCCTTAAACGCCACGCAGAGGTTCGTGTACAGCAAATTAAGAGATCTCCCTTAGGCTAACATGAAGATCTAAAGAAGATTTTGAATGGGAAGGTCTACAACGCATATTCCATACGAAGGACGATCGTTTCAAGAACGCCAACATCTACATCGACTTCGTCTTCACCTTCATAATTTCTTGGGGAGATTCTCTTTACTTATCTTTTAATCTTTTATTTTTCCTTTTGTAATTTGTGTGGAGAAATCGTTCGGTGAGAACGTCGGATTCCGGGAAGGATTCCGTGGGTAAATTCGCCTTGTGTTGGCGACTAGGTCCTTGTGAGTCTTAGGGGGTAATTTGCCGCCTTGTGCGTGGCGACTAGGTTGAGGGTAGATCTAGGGGGTATCTAGAGGCCTCATCTGGGGATAGATTGGCTATAGCCAACCGGTTCTTGGGAGAAGGACCGGTGAAACATCAAAAAGAGTTTTTACATATTTTCGCCTTGATTTCTAGCGTTATAGAAATTAAACATTTGTGTAGTCAATTTATTATGAAATAAAATCATGTCTCTTAATGTTCTATTCAATTGATTTTATTTCCTCTTTGAGAATATTTTAATTTCTATTTCCATCAATGTATTAAATTTAACATTTTTATAATTATCTTTGAAATACAATAATAATTTTCGTTATCTCTGATGTTCTGAAATTGTATTTCATTTAAGATTTCATAAGTAAAATCAATGTGACAATCTTTTTGTTCTGAAGAATATTCACTGGAGAGCTAACGCTCAGCGTTAAGACTTAACGCTAGGCGTTAACAACAGTTAACAAAAAATTTTGTTTCAATTATTTAAAAAGGTATCTTCAATATAATATTATCTCGAATATTTAAATATATTTTCATATAAAATATTCTGAAACTTCAGTTGCAAACTCTGATATTTTTAATTACGATTTAAATTCCATAAAACCCTTATTCACCCCCCTTCTAAGGGCGTCGTAAGATCCGTCACGTGATATCAGAGGGAGGTTATTCCAATACGGCTTCACAACCGGGAATAATGGCGCTTCATTATCTCGCATCTTCTAGAGGGGATAATCTGTATGAAAATGAAAAATCATTATGTCCACCATTATTTATGGGTGAAAATTATAATGAGTGGAAAACTCTTATGGGAAAATTTCTTAAATCCTTGGATATTGAAGTTTGGAATATTACAATTAAAATGCCCCCAAATATTTTAAATGAAAATGAAATGTTTTTAAATGCCAAATCTATGAATAGTCTATATTGTGCATTAGATCAAAATATTTTCAAACTTATTTATACACTTCCTAATGCTTATGAAGTTTGGAAATTTCTTGAGAATACTTATCGTCTTCCTTCCACAGATAATGAACAAGATCAATTCCTTATGAATCCAAGAGAAGAAGACAATGACACAATATTGGACTCAATTGATGGCAACACATCAAGCAAAAGAGAAGATGGAAATTCAACTATGGAAGAGGAATGTGAAGAAAATGTCAAAGGAACCCTTGGTTCAAATCTTCCCTCATCCCATAGCAAGGTAAGAAAATCAAAACATTCTCTTTTTGTATCAAATTCTACTTCTACATTTCGTATGCTTGAAATTGCTAAACGTAAAATTTTAAAGTTAAGAAATGCCAATTCCAAACTACGTTTAGAAAATAAATCTTTAAAAGCAAACGCTAAAGTAGAATCTCATATTGATGTGTCAAATTCTCTATCATGCTCTTTAATTGAAAATGTTAAACCTTGTTTTGATTATAATTATTTTAAAGAAGAACTCAAGGTTTTAGGAAAAGGACTTTTAATTTCAAAAGAGCATAATGAAAATTTGATAAAAGAAAATGATAATTTAAAGGATAAACTAGAATCATTAAAAATGTTTATTCAAAATTTTTCATATAATAAAAAATCTCTTATTTCTAGTTTATCAAATCTTCAAAAGCCTAAAAGCTTAACTTCATATTATAAGAGTATGTCTATAAGAAAGAGTGGAAATGAAAATCATCTAAATAAGAACCAATCGTTTAAAACATATTGTAACCCACTCTTTCAACATTCAATTCTAAAGAAAGACAATCACTCTTATAAACTTGTAAAGAATCCATATAATAAAATTCATTATGATTATCAACATCAATGTATTTTGAAAAATAATTAGAATAAACATAAATCCCAAATGAATTATTTTTCAAACAACAATCATTCCAAAAAGATGTCAAATAATCATAATATGAATTTAAACGATAAACAACCAAAGTATGAATGGAGGCCCAAAATTAAAAATGAAACACTAACTCCACTTATAAAGGCCCATTCATCACGATCTCTCCAAAAGCCTACATGATGTATTTGGGTACCCAAAGGAACCATCACACTTGGTCCCCTTTGGATACCTAAATCTCTCATTCACTAGGAATAATTGTATTGCATGAAGTAGACTTAATTATAAATGAAATATCATTACTTTACTTCATGATATGCCTAATTGCTTTTTCTTTTGTTTATTTTTTATTTTTGAGCCAACACGCTAAGGTCACTTAGATATATTATGAAATATGACTTTTACATTTTAAGCCTAATGTTTATCAAATCAAAATTGAATTAAACTAAATATAAAGTCATTAAATTTTCAAGTGATCTATCTTTCCTTTTTCCTATGTTTCATCCTTTTTAAATCCATTGCATATAAATGTCTTATATTATCATTATAAATTGAATGCTAAATTTGCTAAATGATATTATCAAGACTAGTACAATTACTTTCAAAATTGGATTTAAATGGACTTTTAGGTGTCTTAGGCTAAAATATTAAATGCACAACTTATTGCATATTTGTCTATTTTTCATTATTGCATATAATAACCCCTATATTTAAAATCATAATCGAGAAAAATCGGAATTAAATAATATCAAAAACAATGTGTTTTAAAATCAAATATTGTAACTCTACTGCTAAAGCTAGGCGTTATCACTAACGCTAGCGGTAGCATGTTTTTCCAAAAATTCCAATTTCTCTATTTTCTTATTTTCTGAAAAATTATTTTACTAAGTTAAGTATCATTATCTTCTACTTTCAGATAACCAAAACAATTTTTTTGCCTCTTTATATATATGTAGTATAATATTCACTTTACAAGCAGTCACTACATATTAAAAGGATGAATATGAACTATTCACACACCACCATGATCTATTAATATCCTATGCTAAAATTCACTATTATCATATATCATAATTCATGATCTATCAAGAATTATCTTAAATCAAATATTTCTATCAACCTTAGGAATTATGAAATATATGATGGCTATTGGTATTATAGTTTCATATCTTATTTTGTGTGTGTAATTTGTATCTTTATTGTTTGCATGTATCGCATTATCTTTAGACCTAAGAATTAACTTGATATAAATAAGATGAAATCAAATAGAATTGTCACTTCACTCTAGGTCTATGAAAATTCAAAACTCTATGTTTGAATACTTGCAATTCAATTATATTTGTCCATCTTTACTTAGCTTTGCATCATGTTGTCCTAACTCATCACACTAGCATTATCACTTACCATAGGAAGAAATCAATGTCCATGCTAGTTATATCTTGCAATGTTAAAGTAAATTATATCATTAAAATCTGAAAATCATATTTTCCTTTGTAGTTACTTGCATGAATAAAACTTTTCTAAATGGATTTAAAATCAACAATCATCGATAAAATTGTAAATCCAAAACTAATAATGCAATTATAACACAGTTAATATATTTAAGGCTTACACGCTTAGTATTTTTATAATCAATAAACCTATGACATGTGTCTCACAATAGCGAGGGCATAGGATTGTGTGCATTAGAGACCTAACCTCTACGTTATGTCTTGTCCGTAACCGGGGAGGGTTCCAGTGGGGCCTTGCGAGGCACTAGGGGGAAAGAGTGCTAGGTTGAGCGTCGTCTTTTGCATGCATATGGGATTAACACCCCAACCTACAACATGCGTGCAACTCCTCATGCCCATCTGTCACTTAGTACATGGCTAGAGTGTAGTCATGTAGTTAAGGTATCTTGATCTTAGATATACTTATATTATATTCATTGCATGAACATTATCTCACTCTTTATACATAAATCATGCATATTTTTTTGTTCTAACATTGCATCTTGTGTTTGCATATTTTATTATTTTGAGCTTTAATGATTTTACCAAACACAAGTACTTGAAAAATCACTAAAAACATGCTAAAAGAGCCTTCAAATCTAATTAATATACTCTGAAATTTCAACAGAAGGAAGGTCTCTTTATAATACAAATGAATCATAAAAAAGATTTTTCAAAACATGAAAATTTAGTGTTCTGTTTTGGCGTTAAGAAGTTAACGCCTGGCGTTAGCTCCTTTACTCCAAAATATATATTTTTTTGAATTATTTCTGGTATTATTTTAATGTTTTGTGTGTGTTTTATTTCTCTGTTTCTAAAAAGTTTTCTATATTTTTGTTTCCTTTAAAACAAAATTTTATTTCTTAAAAAATATATATATGTATTTTCTCATGCATTATTTTGTGTTTATTTCTCTGGCATAGAATATCATTTACTGAAATGGATATTAAAGACTTCTATGTTTTCCAGAGAATGTATATAAAAAAATTACAAAACAATTTCAAAGAACAAAAATATGTTTTTCTTTATGTGTGTTTATTGTTTTGTGCATATATAAAAAAAATTCAAAAAATTTATAAAAACTGATTGTTATTCATTGCCATTGTCAAGGATGATTAATTATATCAATGTAAGATTAAATACAATGTTTAATTTAACTTTCAAGTTTCTTAAAAGACATTGTTTTGTATTTATCATGCCTTGAAAATTATCTTGTTATGTGCAATGAAATTGATTGTAGATATACATGTGTAGAAATGCTTAGCATGCCTCTAAGTATGAGTAATGTATTATGTTTGATAATGATTTATTCACTCACTTATTTTTGATAACCTACATGTGATAACAATCTTATTCTTACATGATTGTGTAGTGTAATAACATAAATAATTAAAATGCTTAAATAGATTACCCACACAACATTGAATTGGTTATTACAATTCTTTGTCTTTCATGCACTTATTTATTAGAGAAATGTGGTTTAAAATTTTATGGTTGCAAAAAAGTGAATTCGGAGTCCTTAGTCACTAAAATAAAAAGCAAATAATAAATGACAAGGAAAACTCCACCAAGCACTACTCACCCTCCTGATAAGTCTTAATGAGCATTGTGAGGTTGAGCACCTTGGCTAAGAATTGTAAAGTGTCTAGTAGCAAACAATTTATACATCACTTCTCTTAGTACACCAGATCATAAAAAATGAAAATAAAGCTAAAAAGTATAAAAGTGATCCCCCAAGCACTACTTTGCACCCTGATAAGTCCTAATAAGCATTGTGTGTGCAGAGCACCTTGGTAGTTGTACTATTTATTCATGTGCATTGAAATATTGTGGAAGTAATATTATTTGTGTATTTTAATGTTGTGTTATTTCATTATATATGTCATGTGTTTTATTGATTCACTTGTATACTTTATCAAAACACTACTTTGTACACATCATTATCTTTCATAAAACTTCTACTCATGAGAATTGGATCCTAATGCTCATCTACTCAAATCTCTACAAACTTAAGTAAATGCACTAGATAACAAAGCATGATCGCTACAATGTTTATGATTACTAGAAATGCAAATTTTATTACATCGTAGTTTGTGTATCTTTTCTTGATATTATGAAATCATGCTTGCAATTTTATCTTAATGGAATAGCATCTCTTCAATCTTTAACTCAAACATCAACTTTTCAAATTTAAAACTCATTACCCTTTATATGATTTTATCTTCTAAAATGATGTTTATGTTTAAGAGTGCTTATTATATTCTTCTGCTAAGCTTACCACTTATACTCATTCATGTCTATTATTTTTAACACCATGGTTTCAACAAGTGGTATCTTAAAATAGAATGCTTACTTTATCATGTTAGCTATGTTGCTTACTACTATATGTTACATCATGCTTATATTTTTCTCAACAAGTAGTATTTAACAAGCTTTTGATTGCATCCTATTTTTCTTCTCGACATAGAACATATTACTCCTTATTACATACTCACTCCTAAAACCCTCTTTTGATACTACCAAAAGGGGAGATTAAATTGCATAAATCAAATATTTAGGGGGAGTGCATTATAATAATATTAAACAAAAAAGGGGTATATTTGTAGGGGGAGTAATCATATAGGAGGTGCATACACTATGATATGCTCAATCATGAAAGTCCTTCAATAAGTGGTTCCTTACCTATCTTAAAAGATATATACTCATCCCTACCCACTTTTGTTAATAACAAAGCGGAAGAAGAAATTGAGAAATCTAGTAAAATAGATATTTAGGGGGAGTAAATAATAAGAGAACACTTATGTAGGGGGAGGACTTTATATAGAAAGAGTATGCATTATCGCTATCAGATCTATCCTGCTTTTAACCTGTTATTCATGCATATCTTATTACCGCACTTATCTATAAACACAAATGGTTTTAAGTTCACTAATTTCTCATACAGGTATTTGTTATTATCAAAAGGGGGAGATTGTTGGAGCCTATGTTCCGCATCTCTTGGTTTGAGAATAACAAATACCATGTTGTATTTGATCTTGTATTTTGTGTGTTTATAGTGTGCAGGTTGTACAGGAACTATAACTAAACATCCCTATGAATAGTTTGCTGATTGGAAATGATTCTCTGGAATATGAGCTAACTCCCCGCGTTAGTAGTTAACGCCCCGCGTTAACAACCGCTGAGAAGGAAACTGCTGAGAAAGAAACTGCTGAAACTGCGATCGATGAATTTGAAGGAGAGCGACTCAACGCCAGCGTTGAATCTTAACGCCCGCGTTGAATCGACAAACTGCCATGATCTTGACGGTTGCGCGATTTCAGACACAACAGTGCACATTCACTAACGCCAGCGTTAACCCTTAAATGCCGCGCATTATCTTCCGAGGCTATTTAATGTACAGCCCCTCTCATTCCTTGGTGATGATTCAAGATTTCTGATTCTTTTGAGAGAGGTTTGTGTATAGATAATTAAGAGATCTCCCTTGGGCTAACATGAAGATCTAAAGAAGATTTTGAAGGAGAAGGTCTACAATGCATATTTCATAAGGACGGTCGTTTCAAGAACGCCAACGTCTACATAGACTTCATCTTCACCTTCAGAATTTCTTGGGGAGTTTCTCTTTACTTATCTTGTAATCTTTTATTTTTCCTTTTGTAATTTGTGTGGAGAAATCATTCGGTGAGAATGTCGGATTCCGGGAAGGATTCTGTGGGTAAATTCGCCTTATGTTGGCGACTAGGTCCTTGTGAGGCTTAGGGGGTAATTCGCCGCCTTGTGCATGGCGACTAGGTCGAGGGTAGATCTAGGGGTGGCTATAGGGCTCATCTGGGTATAGATAGGCTATAGCCAACCGGTCCTTGGGAGAAGGACCGGTGAAACGTCAAAAAGAGTTTTTATATATTTTCGCCTTGATTTCTAGCGTTATAGAAATTAAACATTTGTGTAGTCAATTTATTATGAAATAAAATCATGTCTCTTGATGTTCTATTCAATTGATTTTATTTCCTCTTTGAGAATGTTTTAATTTCTATTTCCATCAATGTATTAAATTTAACATTTGTATAATTATCTTTGAAATACAATAATAATTTTCATTATCTCTGATGTTCTGGAATTGTATTTCATTTAAGATTTCATAAGTAAAATCAATGTGACAATCTTTTTGTTCTGAAGAATATTCTCTGGGGAGCT
Organism: Dactylorhiza incarnata; assembly: GCA_033032865.1. NCBI lineage: Eukaryota > Viridiplantae > Streptophyta > Magnoliopsida > Asparagales > Orchidaceae > Dactylorhiza > Dactylorhiza incarnata. Next base: position 3,180,670 of record JAWHQI010000218.1, on the reverse strand, counting down.
AACGCCCAGCGTTAAGACTTAACGCCAGGCGTTAGCAACAGTTAACAAAAAGTTTTGTTTCAATTATTTAAAAAGGTATCTTCAATATAATCTTACCTGGAATATTTAAATATATTTTCATATAAAATATTCTGAAACTTAGTGTTGCGAACTCTGATATTTTTAATTAAGATTTAAATTCCATAAAACACTTATTCACCCCCCTCCCCTCTAAGAGCGTCGTAAGATCCAACAAGGTCTAGGGGGTGCTCAAGGCCATATCCGGGGTTGGATTGGCTAGAGCGGCTGGAGGCCGAATCCGGGGAAGGATAGGCTAGGGCCACCGATTCGTGGGGGTGCGAGTCGGGATAGAAAACAAAAAGAGCTTACTATTATTCTCCATCGATTTTTAGCGTTATAGATATCAACTTTTGTAAAACCTTTATTTCATATTAATAAAATATGTCTCCACTTTATTTTAATTGCTTTGTTTGATTTTTCACTTTCTCTTATTCACGCGTTATTTCAAAGAAAATCAAAATATAACTTAAGTTATACAAACCCTTATTCACCCCCCCCCCCCTCTAAGGGGGCCTACCGATCCAACAAGTGGTATCAGAGCTAGGTTTTATTCCAATTGACTTAACAACCGGGAACAATGGCGTCTCATGATCTCGCTTCTATTAGTGGGGTAAATTTTTATGAAGAAGAAAAATCTCTTAAACCACCTTTATTCGAAGGGAGAAATTATATAGGGTGGAAATTTTTAATGGAAAGGTTTATTAAAAATTTAGATATCAATGCATGGGATATAGCAATAGTTAGACCAGCAGATGAATCAAATAAACAGGAACGTCATCTAAATGCAAAAGCTTTAAATAGTATTTTCTGTGCTTTATCGCACGAAATTTCAAAATCAATATATTGTTTTTCTAGTGCATACAAAGTATGGAAATTTCTTGAAGAAATGAATGATTCTCCTACTACTGGTATGGAACAAATGCAAGAAGTGGAGAGTATACAAGATTGCTCAAATGATCAAGAAAGCTCCTCTCATGATGGATCAATGGAGTGCACAACAAATGGAATAGAAGAAATCCCATCTTTGCAAGAGGAATGCCAAGTAAATGAAGACAACAAAGAAAATTCGTGCTCAAATCTCACAGCATCCAAAAGCACTATAAAAAATTAAATCCTCTTATTGCTTGCAATTCTATTTCTATTTTACAATTGCTACAAATTATAAAGCGCAAAATTAAGAAATTAAAAAATGCGAATTACAAATTGCGCTTAGAAAATAAGAATTTAAAAGCAAGAGTTAAAGTAAAATCAAATTCTGATCTATCTAGCTTTACCCATGTCACTTCAATTGAAAATACAAAACCTTGTTTTAATTGTAATGATATTAAAGAAAAATTTATGGAACTTGAAAAATAAATTATTTGTGTAAAAGAACATAATGAAAATTAATTTTTAGAAAATTCATCTTTGAAAATGTTTGTCCGGAAAGCCCGCGACCTCCTCTTGCTGGTCAAATTTTTCGGTCTCAGCGGTCTCAGTTTCGGTGACCGTCCAGATCGCCAGCTGCCTCCTCAACCGGAATTTTCTAAGTACCAAGCGGTCAGGGCAGTGTGAGATCGCCAGCTTAAGCGGTCTGATCATTTTCCTTATTTTTGTTATTTGTACCCCATTTCCCTGCCCCGGCTCTCCTGTACCCCGGGCAGCCCATTGTTTTCAGTTCTGCCCGTTTGGGCAGCCCCCTCGTCTATAAATAGAGGGGTAGGGGTACCAGAAAAGGGACCTTTGCTCCGAGGCTCCATCTTACAACCTGTGTAAGCGGTCTCATTTCTTCGTGATCGCCATTTCGTGATCGATTTCCTTTTGTTCCAGCATCTTCTGTCTTAGTAACCTGCACTTCGCAGTTTTCTCCCATCCCCTTTAGTGTGAATTTTAGAGGTACCATTTTTGGCACCAACAGAACGAACACGTGACCTTCAGATTCGAAGTGTCAAGTGAAATCCATAGACTTTCAAGATGGCTGATCGCCATAGAGGTCGTCCCCTGCGATCTCCCAGCGTTCCCCCTTCCGATCACAACCCGTTAGAAGCGCTTGAGCGCCGCTTCGAGCTTCGTGTTGAACAAGCTCTCCGTGAGGCCGCCCGAGCTAGGCAGGACGTCGCCTCTGTTCAGCAGGAGATCGCGCGGTCTCAGCAAGAGGCTGCTCGAGATCGGCAAGAAGTCGTCCGGACTCAGCAGGAGTCTGCGAAGCAGATTGAGGCTATGAACCAGGTTCTAGCCGCGATCTCCCAGAAGATCCTTCCTCAAATCTCTCAGGTCGCTACTCCTGACCGCATGGCAGGCGGTCACCCGAGCGATCACCCCGCCTTCCAGCCCGCAGCTCCTCAGCGATCTTAGCATGAGGAGTTCGCCGCCTGCCATAATTCTTTCCGAGCCGCAGCCCAGGGGCCTCCGGCTCAGACCCTGAATTTTGAAGAAGGGTTTGCTTACCCTCAAGAACCTCCTGCACCTTTTCTTCCTCCTCCAGGACCTTCTGTTTTTGGAGAGCCTTCCCCCTTTACCGATGAGATTCGTCGGGATCCGATTCCTCATGGATTCAGAGAACCTCTCCTTCGAGTGTATACAGGAGAAACCAACCCAATGTGTCATCTTCAAGCCTTCGAGTCTGCTGTTGCCCTCAGGACCATTTCAGATGGAGTAAGGTGCAAGCTGATGGTCACCTCCTTTGATGGGTCGGCCATGGAATGGTTCTATAAGCTGCCTTGTCAATCTATCTCGAGCTTTGCTGCCCTGAGGCAAGAGCTCCTTCTAAGGTTTGCCACCGCGAAGAAAAGGAAGAGTGGTCCTGCGACCCTCTTCAAGATTAAGCAAGGCGACAACGAAACTGCGGCGCATTTCGTTGACCGTTTTCAGAAAGAGATCTTGGGAGTCAGGGATATGGATCCCGAGCTCTATATGGTAGCTTTGATCAGTGGCCTGCAGAAGGGTCCTCTGAAGTTCAAAGTCACAACCAAGGAGCCTAGCTCCTATCAGGAGCTGATCAGCATTGCCAATCGCTACATAGAAGGGGAGATCAACAACCCCACCTATGTTAGCAATTTGACAAACAGGGCCACTCAGAAAGGCTCTGCGGGATTTTATCCAGCTCCGTCTTCCTCAAAGCCTCGACAAGAGCTCCCACCTCCGGCTCCGAGAGGTAAGAACTATCGCAATAGCCGCTTCAATCGAGGTAACCATTCTTTCCCACCTCAAGGTTCATTTCTTCAAACCCCTGCTACCCCTGCTCCGCAAGTCACCCCAGTCCACCAGATCCAGTACGCCCAACCTCCTCTTCTGCCCATTCCTTCGCTCTACAATGAATCCCAAGAGTCTTTTACAGACTTTGGTGTTTCTATGAGTGAAGTGCTCCAAATCCTTCAAAAGCAGCCCTTTTTCAAGAAGCCAGCTCCGCTAAACTCGGATCCAAAGGCCAGAAATTCTACTCTCTACTATGAGTACCATAGAGATAGGGGACATTTGACAGAGGATTGTAGAGCTCTCCACCTGTTCTTAGAGAAGCTTCTGAAGGAGGGTAAGCTCCGAGATCTCATTCAGAAGAATGATTCTGCCAAAGCTTCAACCTCCAAGGCTAAGGAAGTAGCAGAAGTCCATTGGGCATGCGAAGAAGTGGACGATATTGGCCATCTTGCCAATATCGGCTTTCCCAATGAATGTGTGGATGCTGATGACGAAGGCGCCTTGGGCAATCTCTTCTGCATCCATGGAGGCGCAGGTCCGGAATATTCAAGGAAGGCAAGTCTGAAGAGGGTTTATCAATCAGAGGTTGCTACCACCTCTTCAGCCCCGGTCCGGGGAACGGTCACTTTCGGTGATGAAGACCTTCCTCAGACCACGAATCCCTTTGACGACGCAAGTGTCATCAAAGCTGTAATTGAAAATTATACAGTAGAGAAGATTCTGATAGACACGGGAAGCTCAGTCAACGTGCTCTTCAAACCTGCCTTCGAGGCGTTGAAGACAGGTAAACCCCTCCTTTCAACTGAAGGCCCGTTTTTCAGGAGAGAAGAAAGAAGTAGAAGGGCTCGTCACTCTTTCTGTGATTCTGGGAGGGATAGTGAAGCTGGTCAAATTTATAGTCGTTGATGCTCCCAGTAGCTACAACGCCATCTTTGGAAGACCCTTCTTGAATGCATATCAAGCCATTGTCTCCACCTATCATCAAGCGGTGAAGTTCGCCTTGAACGGCAAACAACACCGAATCAGGAGCGACCCAAGGAAAGCTAGGGAATGCTACGTAAAGACGGTCAACATGATCGTGCCCTCTTCTCCCCAAGAAGTCATGATGGCTGAATCAATTGAAGTTCCTGAACAAATCCAAGCTGCAGAGGAAATTGAGGAGGGTGCAAGAGATGGAGTTCGCTTGGAACCTGCCCAAGCAACTCAAGAGGTTCAGATCAGCGAGGAAGATGAGAGCAAGAGCCTCTCCATCAACGCTAAATTATCTGAAGCTGACAAGAGTCAGCTCATCTCTTGCCTTCTGCAAAATCTAGATATCTTCGCTTGGTCGGCAGATGATATGCCTGGAGTGGATCAGAATGTTGCTTGCCACCATCTCAATATTGACCCAAACTTCATCCCGATCTAGCAGAAGAAGAGGTCTGTTGCAACTACTCTAGCACAGCCCATCCGTGAAGAGGTAGGGAAGCTCCTGAAGGCAAAGTTCATCCAACCAATCCAATACCCAGAATGGGTGTCAAACGTTGTAATGGTAAAGAAGTCAGGTGGGAAGTGGAGGATGTGTGTCGACTTTACTAAACTCAATAAAGCTTTCCCCAAGGATTGCTACCCCCTGCCTCGGATAGATTCTTTAGTAGATTCTGCGGTAGGTTATTCTTTTATGAGTTTTTAGATGCTTTTTCAGGTTACCATCAAATCAGAATGCATAAACCAGATATACCTCATACTTCATTTATCACAAATGATGGTTGCTTCTGTTATCTCGTAATGCCTTTTGGGCTAAAGAATGCTGGAGCAACCTATCAGAAAATGATGGATACAGTTTTCAGGAGTCAAAAAGAAAGAAACCTTGAGGTATACGTTGATGACCTCTTGGTAAAAAACAAATTATTCTCTTCTCATCTTAGAGACCTCTCGGAAACTTTTGCAACCCTTCGAACTTTTAATATGAGGTTGAATCCGTTGAAGTGTGTTTTCGGGGCAAGTAAAGGAAAATTCCTGGGTCACCTCCTTACTCCAGAAGGGCTGGAACCCAATCCTGACAAAGTAAAAGCTATTCTGGAAATGCCACCTCCCAAGTCCCCAAAAAAAATTCAGCAGCTGGGAGGGAGGATGGCAGGCTTAAGTCGCTTTATCTCCCAGTCAGGGGATAAGAGTGCACCCTTATTTAAAACCCTCCGGGGAGGGAGTAAGTTCGAGTGGACAAAGGAATGTGATGATGCTTTCACTCAGCTTAAAAAGCAATTGACATCAACCCCTTTGCTCCAAAGCCCGCGAGAGGGAGAAAATCTATTTCTGTATATGGGAGTCGGAGCCGATGCCATAAGCTCTGTTTTGGTCCGAGAGGAGAAAAAGAAGCAATTCCCAGTCTATTACGTGAGTCGAATCCTGAAAAATGAAGAGACTCGTTATCCTATTCTCGAAAAGTTGGCCTTAATGCTTATAACTTTAGCAAGAAGATTAAGACCATATTTTCAAGCACATTCGATTCTAGTCGTTACTGATCTTCCATTAAAGAGTGTCTTGGAGAAGCCAGGGCATTCAGGCAGGTTGGCAAAGTGGGCAATAGAGCTCAGTGAGTTTGACATATCTTATGTTCCAAGGGTGGCGATCAAATCTCAAGTTTTAGCAGACTTCATGGTGCATGCCAAAGAAGTTGAGTCGCAGAAGGGGGTCGGAGTGCCCCTTGCCTGGAAAATCTTCGTGGATGGAGCCTCAGGAAAAAATTCTTCCAGGGCGGGAGTTGTCTTAATCAACCCAAATGGAGTAAGGCTGGATCAAGCGCTAAAGTTCTATTTTCAAGTAACAAACTATCAGGCGGAATATGAGGCTTTGCTAGCCGGTCTTAAGTTTGCTAGAGAGCTGGGGATTGATGATGTCAAAGTCTTCACAGATTCTTTGGTGATGGCTTCTCAAGTAAATGGAACTTTCGAAACTAGAGATAGTATTCTAAAGCGGTATCTAATTCTGGTAAAAATCGAGGTAGGGAAGTTCAAAAGCTTTACGATCGACCATATTCCAAGGGGTGAGAACGTGGAAGCAGATGAGCTGGCAAAATTTGGACTTCTCTCGGGGGGAACAACTTTGGAATTATTTCGCCCAGCAATTGAAGAAGGAGAGGTCATGGAGATTGATCAGCGTCCGTCTTGGATGGATCCATTTGTTCTATATCTTTCAACTGGAGAGCTCCATTCATCAATAAAGGATAGGAAAAGGTTTAAATGAAAAGCGGCTAACTATTATCTTGTTGCAGGCGTGCTTTATAGAAGAACTTTCTTTTCACCGTTAGCACGGTGTGTTTCGGAGGAGGAGATTCCAGCGGTCATTCAGGAGGTCCATTCTGGAGAATTTGGAAGTCACTCTGGAGATAGAACTTTGGAGAAAAGAATTCTGATGCAAGGCTATTTTTGGCCTCAAATGAGGAAAGATGCGGAAAAATTTGCTAAGAAATGTGTAAAGTGCCAGAAGTTTGCTCCTCTCCAAAATCAGCCGACTCAACAACTCAAGTCGATAGCAACTCCATGGCCGTTTGCAGTTTGGGGAATGGATTTGATTGGGCCTTTCCCTATGGCAAGTGGGCAACGTCGATATATTTTAGTCATGATTGACTATTTTAGCAAATGGATAGAGGCAAAAGCATTGGCCAAAATTATGACTCAAGCCGTGAAAAATTTTATTTGGGGAGAGATAGTATGTCGGCACGGAATCCCAATGGCAATCATCACGGATAACGGTTCTCAGTTCAACAATTCAACTCTTATTAATTTCTGTAAGCAAATTGGCGTTGAGCTACGTTTCGCTTCTGTGCATGATCCAAGAAGCAATGGGCAGGTAGAGGCCACCAACGTACTCATCATAAATCTCTTGAAAAAGAAGGTAGAAAATGTCAGTGGCAACTAGGCACTCTGGACGAAATAACTGCCTTGCAAGAAGAAAGAAAAGTGAGAATTTTGCTTATATTTTATGAACGTGTTACCTATGATCGCGCGGTCTAACATATATCTCTTTTGCAGCAATTTGAAAAAGCAGCTTATGACCCTGAGAATCCAGCTTTCCAGAGGGCTTTGATGCACCATATAAAAGAGACCGCCGACCAGGTGCTGGATGAGGTCCGTAACCGTGGTGGATTCACTGAAGAATTCAAAGATGTTTCGTTCGCCGATCTCTTCCCTGATGCGGCGCAAAGAATTGAAGAACAATCTGTGACTGCTGAAGAGACCGCGGATGCTGCTGATGAGTCTGCTGATGCTGCTGATGAGACCGCAGTCCAAGAGGAGAATGTGGTGATCGAGGATGAAGAAAGTGGAAGCCGCTATACCCATGGCCTAGATTCCAGTTCGAGCTCAAGCTCTGGATCTAGAATTCCAGGGAATAGTTTAGAAGAACCATCTGCAGAGACCGGTTCTTCCCCCTCGAGTGAGCGGTCTTCTAAAAGGTCAAGGAGAGAGTGAATTGTAATGATTTTCATTTTTTTTTTTTGGAGACCGAGCGGTCTCGTTGTAATAGATATTTCAGAAAATATATAGAAAATTGGATTTCTGTTAGATTCTGAGTGAATTTGTTCTTGATGTATATATTTATTTGTTCTGAGTTAGAATCGGCATTCGATCTCAATGCCCTAGGTTTATCACAATTTTTATATCAACATTAAAAAACTTCAGGTGGCGATCTCTTGGAAAAACGCTAAAGACCTTGAAGTAAAAACCGATACTTTATATACACAAGACTATTCTGCGATCTTGAGATAATCAGGTAAAAAAGAAATTAAGCAACTTAACTGTCATCAGAAAATAGCCAACTTATCCATAATAGTCATGCGGTCTCATATTACACAGGTCGCAATATAAGGAAACTATAACTTGAAGATGATTTGAACTCATTACACTCTGGGTGATCGGCTCCCAAATGACTTTCAGGAAACCCGTTTGATGACCCCTTGATGAACAATATTATTTGAAAAGGAAAATGATAGCTCTTCATGGATCTCCAGTTCAGCAATCACATTATATTCAGACCGCCCCTTTTGAAGAAAAACCCAACTTTCACTTGATGAGGAACAGAGTATCATGATCATTCCATATAGCTTTGAATAGCAGAAAGTATTGGAATCTCAAGTTTTCCGGATCGGGCCGATCTCTATCAAGCTGGCATAAGAGATTTCTGAATAGCGACCTCAATTATCCTGAAAAAGTTATATCCGACAATCGTAAATGACTCAAATCGCTCTTTGGAGAAAGTAGGAAAGAAGAACATGCGGTCTCATAAATTGCTGACCGCCCGATCCCAGTACAAAGGGATGAATAAGATTTTCTTTTTGTAGTAAGAAGATGGGAAAAAGGGATCTCAAAAATGATCCAAAAGGATGGTGTGGTCATGCTGCGGAGGCTATACCGACATTGCCTTTTTTTAAAAGGATTACTGAGTTTACTGCAAACATGCCAATCTAAGGTTCAGGCGACGGTCATGGATGTTTCTGACCGCCCCTTACCTAACCACGCTTCAACGACTATTCGAGAGTTACGGACCAAAATGATCGGTAGGGCAGGTGTGGTCATGCCGCTGAGGCTACACTGACATTGCTTTCCCTGAAAGATCATTAAGATCGTAACAATGTCCTTCTCAATGCATGACAGAGCTGAGCCAGCCACCTAAACCTCCTTGATATGCTGAGGTGTGCCAGATGTCAGCAAGGACCCGGTATCCTAAACTTCCACCGCTCGAGCTTGGCGAGCTACTGCTACACAGACTCGAAATCTCCCCGATATCTGTGGTCCTGGCAGAATTACACGTCGAGCTAACAAGTCGAGGGTGAAGATAGTAGGATCCGTCGATGTCTCACTTGACAGGTTTTTGGCTTTTCAAGAATAACTTATTCTTAAAACTTGTCACCCATCACTCATATTGCGAATGCTTTGATAATACCTGCGTGATGATTGAGAGAAGAAGAGTGAGGAAAAGAATGAGTGAATTGGATACGAACATTTAAGAAAAGAAGAGTTTGAGATCATCTCCGCTCCATGAATGAGACAATTCTTTTCCTTCATAAGTTTGGAGATGGTAAGCACCATTTTTAAGCACGCCCTTTACCACAAACGGCCCCGCCCAGTTTGGGTTAAGCTTTCCGACTGAACCAGCTCTTGCTGCTGTATCTATTTTCTTCAGGACTAGATCCCCAACAGCGAACTCTTTGGTTCTTACATTTTTATTGAATAGTCTTGCCATTCTTCTTTTCACTTCTTCTTGCCTGATGATTGCAGTATCTCTCAACTCTTCAATTAAATCAAGGCTGCATTTTAGCTCCTCATCATTTCCTTCCATCCAGTCAATTTGATTCTGTTGCGCCAATAAAACTCTTGGGCTTTTTACTTTAAATTCCACCGGAATAAGGGCTTCGGAACCGTGTGATAGTTTGAATGGAGTCTCCCCGGTAGCAGAACTTGGAGTTGTCCTCAAGGCCCATAAGACGGAAGGTAGTTGTTCTGCCCAATTGCCCCTGACATTTTCTACCTTCTTTTTTAAGAGATTTATGATGAGTTTGTTGGCGGCCTCTACCTGCCCATTGCTTCTTGGATGATGCACAGAAGCGAAACGTAACTCAACGCCAATTTGCTTACAGAAATTAATAAGAATTGAATTGTTGAACTGAGAACCGTTATCCGTGATGATTGCCATTGGGATTCCGTGCCGACATACTATCTCTCCCCAAATAAAATTTTTTACGGCTTGAGTCGTAATTTTGGCCAATGCTTTTGCCTCTATCCATTTGCTGAAATAGTCAATCATGACTATAATATATCGACGTTGCCCACTCGCCATAGGGAAAGGCCCAATCAAATCCATTCCCCAAACTGCAAACGGCCATGGAGTTGCTATCGACTTGAGTTGTTGAGCCGGCTGATTTTGGAGAGGAGCAAACTTCTGGCACTTTACACATTTCTTAGCAAATTTTTCCGCATCTTTCCTCATTTGAGGCAAAAAATAGCCTTGCCTCAGAATTCTTTTCTCCAAAGTTCTAGCCCCAGAGTGACTTCCACATTCTCCAGAATGGACCTCCTGAATGACCGTTGGAATTTCCTGCTCCGAAACACACCGTGCCAATGGCGAAAGGAAAGTTCTTCTATAAAGCACTCCTGCAACAAGATAATAGTCAGCCGCTTTTCGTTTAAACCTTTTTCTATCTTTTATTGATGAATGGAGCTCTCCAATCGAAAGATATAGAACAAATGGGTCCATCCAAGACGGATGCTGATCAATCTCCATGACCTCTCCTTCTTCAATTGTCGGGCGAAACAATTCCGAAGTCGTTCCTCCTGAGAGAAGTCCAAATTTTGCCAACTCATCTGCTTCCACATTCTCACCTCTTGGAATATGGTCGATGGTAAAGCTTTTGAACTTCCCTACCTCGATTTTTACCAGAGTTAGATACCGCTTTAAAATACTATCTCTAATTTCAAAAGTTCCATTTACTTGAGAAGCCATCACCAAAGAATCTGTGAAGACTTTGACATCATCAATCCCCAGCTCTCTAGCAAACTTCAGACCAGCTAGCAAAGCCTCATATTCCGCCTGATTGTTTGTTACTTGAAAATAGAACTTTAGCGCTTGATCCAGCCTTACTACATTTGGGTTGATTAAGACGATTCCCGCCCCGGAAGAATTTTTTCCTGAGGCTCCATCCACGAAGATTTTCCAGGCAAGGGGTACTCCGACCCCCTTCTGCGACTCAACCTCTTTGGCATCCACCATGAAGTCTGCTAAGACTTGAGCTTTGATCGCCACCCTTGGGACATAGGATATATCAAACTCACTGAGCTCTATTGCCCACTTTGCCAACCTGCCTGAATGCTCTGGCTTCTCCAAGACATTCTTCAATGGAAGATCAGTAACGACTAGAATCGAATGAGCTTGAAAATATGGTCTTAATCTTCTTGCTGAAGTTATAAGCATTAAGGCCAACTTTTCAAGAATAGGGTAACGAGTCTCTGCATTCTTCAGAATTCGACTCACGTAATAGACTGGGAATTGCTTCTTTTTCTCCTCTCGGACCAAAACAGAGCTTATGGCAACGGCTCCGACTCCCATATACAGAAATAGATTTTCTCCCTCTCGCGGGCTTTGGAGCAAAGGGGTTGATGTCAATTGCTTCTTGAGCTGAGTGAAAGCATCATCACATTCCTTCGTCCACTCGAACCTATTCCCTCCCCGGAGGGTTTTAAAGAAAGGTGCACTCTTATCTCCTGAACGGGAGATAAAGCGACTTAAGCCTGCCATCCTTCCTCCCAACTGCTGAATTTCCTTTGGGGACTTGGGAGGTGGCATTTCCAGTATAGCTCTTACTTTGTCAGGATTGGGTTCCAGCCCTTCTGGAGTAAGAAGGTGACCCAGGAATTTTCCTTTACTTGCCCCGAAAACACACTTCAACGGATTCAACCTCATATTAAAAGTTCGAAGGGTTGCGAAAGTTTCCTAGAGGTCTCTAAGATGAGAAGAGAATAATTTACTTTTTACCAAGAGGTCATCAACGTATACCTCAAGGTTTCTTCCTTTTTGACTCCTGAAAACCGTATCCATCATTTTCTGATAGGTTGCTCCAGCATTCTTTAGCCCGAAAGGCATTACGAGATAACAAAAGCAACCATCATTTGTGATAAATGAAGTATGTGGTATATCTGGTTTATGCATTCTGATTTGATGGTAACCTGAAAAAGCATCTAAAAAACTCATAAAGGAATAACCTACCGCAGAATCTACTAAAGAATCTATCCGAGGCAAGGGGTAGCAATCCTTGGGGCAAGCTTTATTGAGTTTAGTAAAGTCGACACACATCCTCCACTTTCCACCCGACTTCTTTACCATTACAACGTTTGACACCCATTCTGGGTATTGGATTGGTTGGACGAACTTTGCCTTCAGGAGCTTCTCTACCTCTTCACGGATAGGCTGTGCTAGAGTAGTTGCAACAGACCTCTTCTTCTGCTGGATCGGGATGAAGTTTGGGTCAAGATTGAGATGGTGGCAAGCAACATCCGGGTCCACTCTAGGCATGTCATCTGCCGACCAAGCGAAGATATCTAAATTTTGCAGAAGGCAAGAGATGAGCTGACTTTTGTCAGCCTCAGATAACTCAGCGTTGATGGAGAGGCTCTTGCTCTCATCTTCCTCGCTGATCCGGACCTCTTGAGTTGCTTGGGCAGGTTCCAAGCGAACTCCATCTCTTGCATCCTCCTCAATTTCCTCTGCAGATTGGATTTGTTCAGGAACTTCAATTGATTCAGCCATCATAACTTCTTGAGGAGAAGAGGAGACGATCATGTTGACCGTCTTTACGTAGCATTCCCTGGCTTTCCTTGGGTCGCTCCTTATTCGGTGTTGTTTGCCGTTCAAGGCGAACTTCACCGCTTGATGATAGGTGGAGACAATGGCTTGATATGCATTCAAGAAGGGTCTTCCAAAGATGGCGTTGTAGCTACTGGGAGCATCAACGACTATAAATTTGACCAGCTTCACTATCCCTCCCAGAATCACAGAAAGAGTGACGAGCCCTTCTACCTCTTTCTTCACTCCTGAAAAACCATAAAGGGGGCCTTCAGTTGAAAGGAGGGTTTTACCTGTCTTTAACGCCTCGAAGGCAGGTTTGAAGAGCACATTGACTGAACTTCCCGTGTCAATCAGAATCTTCTCTACTGTATAATTTCAATCACAGCTTTGATGACGACCGCGTCGTCAAAAGGATTCGCGGTCTGAGGAAGGTCTTCGTCACCGAAAGTGACCATTCACCGGACCGGGGCTGAAGAGGTGGCAGCAACCTCTGATTGATAAACCCTTTTCAGACTCGCCTTCCTTGAAGATTCCGGACCTGCACCTCCGTGGATGCAGAAGAGATTGCCCAAGGCGCCTTTGTCATCAGCATCCACACATTCATTGGGAAAGCCGATATTGCCGAGATGGCCAATATCGTCCACTTCTTCGCATTCCCAATGGACTTCCGCTACTTCCTTAGCCTTGGAGGTTGAGGCTTTGGCAGAATCATTCTTCTGGATGAGATCTCGAAACTTACCCTCCTTCAGAAGCTTCTCTAAGAACAGGCGGAGAGCTCTACAATCCTCTGTCAAATGTCCCCTATCTCTATGGTACTCACAGTAGAGAGTAGGATTTTTGGTCTTTGGATCCGAGTTTAGAGGAGCTGGCTTCTTGAAAAAGGGTTGCTTTTGAAGGATTTGAAGCACTTCACTCATAGAAACACCAAAGTCTGTAAAAGACTCTTGGGATTCATTGTAGAGCGAAGGAATGGGCAGAAGAGGAGGTTGGGCGTACTGGATCTGGTGGACTGGGGTGACTTGCGAAGCAGGGGTAGCAGGGGTTTGAAGAAATGAACCTTGAGGTGGGAAAGAATGGTTACCTCGATTGAAGCGGCCGTTGCGATAATTATTACCTCTCGGAGCTGGAGGTGGGAGTTCTGGTCGAGGTTTTGAGGAAGACGGAGCCGGATAGAATCCCGCAGAGCCTTTCTGAGTGACCCTGTTTGTCAAATTGCTCACATAGGTGGGGTTGTTGATCTCCCCTTCTATGTAGCGATTGGCAATGCTGATCAGCTCCTGATAGGAGCTAGGCTCCTTGGTTGTGACTTTGAACTTCAGAGGACCCTCCTGCAGGCCACTGATCAAAGCCACCATATAGAGCTCGGGATCCATACCCCTAACTCCCAAGATCTCTTTCTGAAAACGGTCAACGAAATGCGCCGCAGTTTCGTTGTCGCCTTGCTTAATCTTGAAGAGGTCGCATGACCACTCTTCCTTTTCTTTGCAGTGGCAAATCTTAAAAGCAGCTCTTGCCTCAAGGCAGCAAAGCTCGAGATAGATTGACAAGGAAGCTTATAGAACCATTCCATGGCCGACCCATCAAAGGAGGTGACCATCAGCTTGCACCTTACCCCATCTGAAATGGTCCTGAGGGCAACGACAGACTCAAAGGCTTGAAGATGGCACATTGGGTCAGTTTCTCCTGTATACACTGGAAGGCGAGGTTCTCTGAATCCATGAGGGATCGGATCCCGACGAATCTCATCGGTAAATGGGGAAGGCTCCCCAAAAATAGAAGGTCCTGGAGGAGGAAGAAAAGGAGCAGGAGTATCTTGAGGGTAAGCAAACCCTTCTTCAAAATTCAGGGTTTGAGCCGGAGGCCCCTGGGCTGCAGCTCGGAAAGAATTTCGGCGGGCGGCGAACTCCTCGTGCTGAGATCGATGAGGAGCTGCGGGCTGGAAGATGGGGTGATCGCTCGGGTGACCGCCTGCCATGCGGTCAGGTGTAGCGACCTGAGAGGTTTGAGGAAGGATCTTCTGGGAGATCGCGGCTAGAACCTGGTTCATAGCCTCAATCTGCTTCGCAGACTCCTGCTGAGCCCGGACGACTTCTTGCCGATCTCGAGCGGCCTCTTGCTGAGACCGCGCGATCTCCTGCTGAACAGAGGTGGCGTCCTGCCTAGCTCGGGCGGCCTCACGGAGAGCATGTTCAACACGAAGCTCGAAGCGGCGCTCAAGCGCTTCTAACGGGTTGTGTTCGGAAGGGGGAACGCTGGGAGATCGCAGGGGACGACCTCGACGACGATCAGCCATCTTGAAAGTCTATGAATTTCACCTGGCACTTCGGATCTGAAGGTCGCGTGTTCATTCTGTTGGTGCCAAAAATGGTACCTCCAAAATTCACACTAAAGGGGATGGGAGAAAACTGCGAAGTGCAGGTTATTAAGACAGAAGATGCTGGAACAAAGGGAAAACGATCACGAAATGGCGATCACGAAGAAATGAGACCGCTTACACAGGTTGTAAGCTGGAGCCTCGGAGCAAAAGGATCCTTTTCTGGTACCCCTACCCCTCTATTTATAGACGAGGGGGCTGCCCAAACGGGCAGAACTGAAAACTACGGGCTGCCCGGGGTGCAGGAGAGCCGGGGCAGGGAAATTGGGTACAAATAACAAAAATAAGGAAAACGACCAGACCGCTTAAGCTGGCGATCTCGCAATGTCTTGACCGCTGGGTACTTAGAAAATCTCGGTTGAGGAAACATTTGGCGATCTGGGCGATCACTTAAATTGAGTCCGCTGAGAGCGGGAAAACTGAACAATAAGAGGAAGTCGCGGGCTTTCTGGGCAAACAGTAGTATCTCTTTCATACATCTCTTTCATTCTTGGTTACTTTCAAGATAATGTTTCAAAGAATTTTCTTTACAAAAACATCTTTTTCATTTTATGAATCATCATGTCTTACAAAAAGATGTTTATTGTATTTCTATAAGTCTTCCGCTACATTACGTTTACCTTGTGCTTTTCTCAAGTTTTCAAACTTAAATTTTTTAAATGCTAGACTTGCATGGTAAATGTCATTTCATTTTTTAATAAAGCTAAGAACTCTGATTTATTACTATATCAATACTTTGCTACAAACTCTGATCTATTTCTATGAAAATTATTTTAAAACTCCTTATCATTTTCTTCTCTCTTAAAGCTCGATCATGTCTTTATCAAACATTTATGTGCTTGCTTCCTTCACCCACTTTTGCTAAAAACAAAAGGGGGAGATCTTCCAAGATAAATAAAATTCGCTATCAAAATGAAAAACTAACTTGATTAATTAACGATGATAGCTTACATATTAGGGGAGCATTCTCTTAGGGGGAGCAATTCTAAAATTATACAATCACTATTTATCCTTAGTCATCACTCTCACACACACAAGTAGGTTTCATCAGTTTATATATTAATGCTCTGATTTATCATTAATGGATTTGTTATTATCAAAATGGGGAGTTTGTTGGAACATGGACTTCCGCATCTCCTAGGTTTGAGAATAACAAATCCTATGTGTATTTGATCTTGTGTGTTTAAGTGTGCAGGAAACAAAGTCCATATGACTCAAGGATTACATAAGAAGCTTGCCCCCAAAATTGAGCCATCAAATCCAACATCCCCACTAGCGCCGGCGGTAGCACCTAGCGCCCGGCGCTAGCGATGATCTGCGCAATTTCAGAGCACATATAGAAGGAGCTAGCGCTTGGCAGTAGCGGATAGCGCAGGCGGTAGCACGGAGCACAAAAAGCAAGAGAGAAACGTTTCCTCGGATAGCGCCGGTGGTAGCACTAGCGCAGGCGCTAGCTCCTAGTCTATAAATAGGACCCCTCTTCTCTCGTTTCATTCAACAATTAGAGAGAGAGATTGAGTGCTAGAATTCCAAAGGATGATTTGGCCAAAATTTGATGTCCTACCAAAGCTCTGCGGATTTCTGAAGGAGAATCTCTTGACGCCGGATCCAAATAACGTCCGCTTCAACAACGCTTATTCTACAGCGGATCTTCATCTCCAACTTCAGAAGTTCTTCAAGAGGGAGTTTTAATTTTTATCATTTCATATTTCTTGTAAACCGTTAGAGATTTCATCTCGTGTTGGCGACTAAATCTAGGTTAGGTCTAGGGGGTGCTCAAGGCCATATACGGGGTTGGACTGGCTAGAGCGGCTTGAGGCCGAATCTGGGGAAGGCTAGGCTAGGGCCACCGGTTCGTGGGGATGCGAGTCGGGATAGAAAACAAAAAGAGCTTACTATTATTAGCCACCGATTTCTAGCGTTAAAGAAATCAACTTTTGTAAAACCTTTATTTCATATTAATAAAATATGTCTCCACTTTATTTTAATTACTTTGTTTGATTTTTCACTTTCTTATTCACGCATTATTTCAAAGAAAATCAAAATATAACTTATGTTTTAAAAACCCTTATTCACCCCCCCTCTAAGGGCGCCTACCGATCCAACAAAATTGGTCTTTACCGTTTGAAATCATATGTGATGCAAGCGACTTTGCTGTAGGGGCCGTCTTAGGTCAACGGGTGAATAAATATTTTCACCCAATCTATTACGCAAGCAAAACGCTTACATCCGCCCAAGCTAATTATACAACAACGTAAAAAGAACTTTTAGCGATTGTTTTTGCATTCGATAAATTTTGTTCATATATAACGCTATCTAAAATTATTGTTTTTACAGACCACTCCGCCCTCCGGTACTTGCTAGATTAAGGGGATGCCAAGCTTCAACTACTGAGATGGATTCTCCTCTTGCAAGTATTTGATTTGGAAATCCAAGACAAGAAAGGAGGGGAGATCTTGACGGCCGACCACCTCTCAAGATTGGAGAATCCGATGGCAGGAGAACTAGTGGAGGCCAAAATCAATGATAAATTCTCTTAAGAGCGCCTCCTCGCCATCGAAAAGGTAACGACTTCTTCCACCCCTTGGTACACAGATTTTGCCAATTATTTAGTGGCTCGGGTCCTCCCAAAGAATTTTTCAAGTCAACAAAAGAAGAAATTATTTTCGGACTTGAAAATTTACTTTTGGGAAGACCCCTTTTTATTTCGTGTCTACGCTGACCAAGTGATAAGAAGGTATATTTTGGGCATGGAAGGCATCCAAATATTGCGGCACTGCCACGAAGGACCAACCAGTGGTCACTATCATGCAAATGGGACTGCTAGAAAGGTGCTTGAAGTGGGCTTCTATTGGCCCAACTTATTCAAAGATGCTCATAATTTTGTGAGTAATTGTGGTCGGTGTCATTGGTCAGGTAACATTTCTAATCGGGATGAAATGCCCCAAACTATATTTTTAGAATGCAAAATATTCGATTTATGGGGAATAGATTTCGTAGGACTGCTACCTTTTTCTTTTAATAATAAATATATTCTCGTTGCAGTCGAATACATGTCGAGGTGGGCGGAAGCACAAGCCCTTCCCACCAACGACGCGAGAGTCATCGTAAAATTTTTAAAAAAATATTTTCATGATTTGGCTCGCCGCGCGCACTGATTAGTGATAGGGGCACAGACTTTTGTAAAAACCAACTGGCTAAAATTTTAGCAACGTATGGCGTTACGCACAAGCTTTCAACCGTCTATCACCCACAAGAAAATGGCCAAGTTGATGTAGTGAACCGGGAGCTCAAAAGAATTTTAGAAAAAATGGTGTCGGTTAATAGAAAGGATTCGTCGCTAAAATTAGACGACGTTTTATGGGCTTATCAGACAGCATTCAAAACCTCCATCGGGTGTACACTGTATCGGTTAGTCTATGGAAAGGCATGTCATTTACCGGTGGAATTGGAGCATCACGCATATTGGGCGCTCAAAACCCTAAATTTAGATTCAAACTTGTTGGACATGTGTGTCACATCCCTTTGTTTGAGAATAACAAATACCATATTGTATTTGATCTTGCTTGTCGTATGTCTATATTGTGCAGGAACTATATGTACAATACTCCACATGTAGAAAGCAGCTTGGAACCAGAATCTTTGAACTAGAGCACTGCCGCCAGCGCTAGTGATACCGTAGGCGTTAGCGCTACTACAGGCGCTAAGATCTACTATTAGGCACTAGCACCTATTCGTGCAACAACGCCTTGACGCCACTATCTCTAACCGACCGCTACCGCAGGCATTAGGAGCTACCGTGGGCGCTATCTCCAAATTCTATAAAATGGGGCTTTCTCTCTCGTTTTGCACACACATCCCAGAGAGAATACTAGTGCCAAATTTCTAGAGTTGTTACTCTGCCGAAATTTGATCTCCCGCTCAAAGCTAAAGAAGATTTCTGAAGGAGGACTTCATCACGCTGCATCCAAAGAATAATCGCTTCAACCACGCTTATTGTTGGAACAACCCTATTACTGATTTGTGCTAAGATCACTATCTTTGATTAGGACTCAAGTTGACCCCATTGTATAGAGTAAGGGTCAAGGTCTAAGGTTGTCCGAGTTAGATAGAACTTAGGAAAATTCCAAGTTTCTGTGTTCGACGAACATCATTCTGCGTTCGATGAACTCCTTCCTGAGTTCGACGAACGGTGTGTTTCAGTTCGACGAACTTGCTTTTCAGCTCAACGAATTCAGTCTTCCAGCCAGTTCATTAGATTCTATCTCTCAGTTCGACGAACTCCAGATTGAGATCGACAAACTTAGTGTTCTGTTCGATGAATTAGTAACCAAGTGTTCAGTTTGACGAACTCAGCTCTCTGCTCAACGAACTCAGCTTTCTGTTCGACGAAATTCCTCTTCAGCTTGACAATTTTTGAAGAATCAGTTATCCTTTTTCTCTGAACTCAGATTGACTATTCAGCAATGGATCTATTCATATATTTAGACTTATTCATTTTCAGATAAGTCAAGATTTGATTCTTGCTTTTAATATTCCTTTCTATTCTCTTCTTTCGAGAAGCTAGACGTTGACATATTTTTTGGAAAAGGAAACTTTCATTAAAAAGGAATTAAAGTCTCTACAGAATCAGAAAGTTTGTTATTGCAGTTCCAAGGAATATTTATCTCAAATTATTCTATTCCTTATTAGATGATTTGAATTTATGAATCAGAATACAAGAGATACAAAAAGAGATATACAAGTGGATACAAGTGAGAATAGAGAAGATATAGAAGATACTTGAAAAATACTCAGAGATATAGAAATCTTCATCTTCTACAGCAGAATCTTCATCCTCTGAGAACATCTAAAATCTTCTCTCAGTTTTCACCTGCTGGTTCTTAATCTTCAAGAGCAACAATAATCTGAGAAACATCTTCTCTCAGATTCATCTGCTATCAAGGAAGATCTTCTTCATCCAAGAGAAAGCTTCATCAACTGTCAACAAATTCTATTAAATAGGGGGAGCTTTGCAACAATAGCATTCCACAAGTCTTCTCTCAGATCCTATTCAGATAGATGAATTTCATAAACTCTTTTTGTTTATTCTATTTTTACCCCATCTTATACAGGGTTTTAACTCCCTTCAAAAGTTAATCTTTGGTGGCAGGGCACCTTATCAAAAACCTGTGATTTGTTTTGAGCACCTGATCAAAAGCTCAGTGGTGTTTGGGCACCTAATCAAAAATCCCATTAGTGATAGGGCACCTGATCAAAAATCCCATTAGTGATAGGGCACCTGATCAAAAACCTAGTGGATTCCTACCAAGGGTGGTAGAAGAGTAGATGTACCCAGGTTGATTGGGGAACTAATATAGATCCTTGTGTCTTGTTGTGTTTGTGTTTTCTTTCTGTACTGTGCTGTGTTGTTTTTGTTTTTCTTTTATACTCACTCTTCTACACATATATATATCACTATTTTAATTCCGCTATAAAATAAGTTAAAAACTATTAATACTCTATTCATCCCCCCCTCTAGAGCAAATCTAAGATCTAATACCTCACTTTCACTTATGCTACAGCGATCCTTCCTCTTCAACTTCTGAAATCTCATAGAGGGAGATTTTATTTGTGTTATTTCATATCTTTGTGAATTTGTGTAGTTAATTCGCCTTGTGTTGGCGACTAGGTCCTTGCGCGGCTTAGTGGGAATTCGCCGTGTGTTTTGGCGACTAGGTCTAGGTGATTAGATCTAGGGGGTGCTCGAGGCCATATCCGGGGAAGGGTTGGCTAGAGCGACTTGAGGCCATATCCAGGGAGGATAGACTAAAGCCACAGGTTCTTGGTGATACGAATCGGTATAGAAAAGGAATAATTATTAAATTTGTATGCCTCTGATTTCGAGCGATATTGAAATAAAAATTGTGTAAACACTCATTAATATAATACAATCATGTCTCTTTTTGTGTTTTGTTGTTTTCTTTCATTTGGCATAAAATTCTAATATTGCAAATTACAATATTCTCTACTTTTGGCTAAATTGTTATTTCGCTCTCTTTAATTTTAAAATAATTTAGCAAATTGCATAATCATATAAAAAGAATTTTTATTCCCTTATTCACCCCCCCTCTCAGGGCGCCTATCGATCTAACAAGTGGTATCTGAGAAAGGTTATTCCAAATCGGTTTTAAAATCAGGAATAATGGGTCTTATGATCTCGCTTTTTTCGAGGGTCGGGGAATTAGTAGACCTCCACTATTTACTGGGTCAGATTATAATTATTGGAAAAATAGGATGCGATGTTTTCATATGACCCTAGATATTGAGGTATGGAATATGGTAGAAGAGTAATACTCTCCTCCTATAATTATAGTTGGAGAGGTAACTTTAGAAAAACCTAAGGATAAATGGGATTATAGGAATAAACTTAGGCTCCGCTTGGGGGAACTTATTTTCACCGGTCAAGCGGTTACGACCGCATGAACCAGACCGTAATTAAGGTCTAATTCATGTGGTTGTAACCGCTTGACCGGTGAAAATAAGTCCCCCCAAACAGAGCCTTAAATGCAAAAATAATGTCAAGGCCATGAATGCTTTATTTTGTGCGTTTGATAGAAATGAATTTAATAGAATTTCTGCATATACTACTACATATCAAAATTTGGAATCATTTGAAAATTACTCATGAAGGTACATCGCAGGTTAAAGATTCAAAGCTTTTCCAACTGGAGTCAGAATATGAAAAGTTCTGAATGGATGAAAGCAAATATATTGATGCAATGTACACGCGCTTCACCAAGATCATCAATGCCTTCAAAGCTCTTGGAAAGACCTTCTCCAACGGCGACTTGGTCCGAAAGATTCTTTGATCTCTTCCTCCAAAATTCAATCCGAAGGTGACTGCTATCTTGGAGTCGCACAATTTATGAACGCTCCAAGTTGAGAGCCTCATTGGGAATCTCAAAACCCAAGAGGTAGAACACAAGATCCAATATGATGAATACAATAAGGAGCCAAAGAAGAAGGCGTTGGCACTAAAATTAAAGGAGTGACATGAGGATGAATATGAAGAAAGTCTCTTGGTAAAGAACTTTCAAAATTTCATGCGTAATCCGGAAAGGAGAAACACCTTCCGGAAATTTTTCCAAAAGGATGCTAGATGGGAAGGGTCATCTTCAAAGAAGGAAAAGGAGAGCGACGATGAAGAAGAAAGACCTCCACTGGAATGCTATCATTGCAGGAAGATCGGGCATATTCGGAGCCAATGCCCAAAATACTTGAAGGAGAAAAAGGAAAAGGAGCACAAAGAGAAGGAAAAGCGGAAGGTACTAAAAGCTGAAACATGGATGACTCCTCCTCCTTCGAAGAATCAAGCATGTCTTCATCAAGCAACGATGAGGAAGCAAACATGTGCCTCATTGGACATAGAGACGACGACGACTCCAGTGTTCTTAGCGACACTAAGGTAACTCCTCCAACTTATGATTAACTTTTTAATGAATTTTTTCAAACTTGCAAAGCTTTTGATAAAAATATAAAAGATAGTATTTTATTGAATTGTGAAAATGAATCTCTAATTAAAGAAAATCAAAAGCTATCCAAAAATTAATTGTTTTAGAAAAGAGAAAGGTTTCTTGCCAAGAGTGTGATCACTCCAGTAAAATGGCAAAAGATATTGAAGATTCTGTTTCTAAAGCCCTCTCCCATGCCAAAACTCTTACAAAAGAGAAGGGGGAATTAGAAAGGAAATTAGAAGCCTCTTTTTTGCAAATTAAAAATAATAAAAAAGGGTTATGAAAATTGGTGTGTCATGCTTGTGAAAGAAAATTCATCACTTAAAGCACAAGTTCATGATCTCACCTTGGCTATTAAAAATTTGGAATGGGTCAAACTCAATTGATATGATTTTAGGGAACCAGAGCTATAGTTTTGGAAAATTTGGGCTCGGATATCGAGGTGAGGGATACCACCCATCGCTAGCCACTAACGCCGGTGCTTGCTCCTCATATAAGAATTCAGTATTTTCATTGGGAAAATCACTCTCTTTTGCAAATTGATTCCTTCCAGCAAGAATAACACAAATTTCTAGAAAAGGGTCTCAACCCCCTTTATTTCGTTTGCAAACTATCACAGGATTGGTCACACATCTAGTTCTTGCAGGAAAGTGAAACAAAATAATTTAAAACAAATTTGGGTACCTAAGGCTTCCACTTATTCTATGGGTGGTACCGCTTGGGTATCTGGATCTTTACTCTCCTCTTCTTTCAAGATATGCAGGCAGGCTAAGGACAATGAAGATGTGTGGTATATGGATTATGGATGCTCCAAGCACATGATGGGCAATAAAGCAAAGTTCCTTAGCCTAGAAAAGAAGAAGAGAGGGATCGTGACATTTGGGGATAACAGAAAAGGAAGGATCACGGGAATCGGTACAGTTGGTAACGAATCCTTTACGATATCAAATGTTCTTTATGTGAAAGGACTAAAATATAATCTAATTTCTATTAGCCAATTATGTGATAAAGGATTAGATGTTTTATTTGAATCTTCAACTAACTTATGCAAAATATCTAATCCTACTAAAAAGGATATTTTACTAACTACACCAAGAATACATAATGTTTATATAGTTTCATTTCATGATCTTTCTAAATCATCTCTAAAATGATTTATCACCAAAAATGATGAATTCGAACTTTGGCACAGATGGCTAGGATATGCTAGAACAAAGCTTATTGTAAAACTTGCCAAAAGTGATTTAATTAAAGGATTGCCTAGGTTAAATGGAAATTTACCTTTACTTTGTTCACCATATCAAATAGGTAAATTTACTAAATCATCTTTCAAAAGTAAATGTATCATTTCAACTACAACACCCTTGCAATTAATTCTTATGGATCTTTTTGGGCCCGTTAGCACCGCAAGTCTTGGTGGTAGATTATATACATATGTTTAATATATGATTTTTCAAGATATTGTTGGACATTTTTTCTCTCATCCAAATCCGATGCGTTTTGCGAATTTTCAAAATTATGTACTCGTATTCAAAATGAATGTGATTTAAAAATTAAATGCATTCGCTCAGATCATGGATGAGTATTTGAAAATGATAAGTTTACATCTTTTTATGATATGTTAGGCATTAAACATGAGTTCTTCGCACCGTGCACACAACAACAAAATGGTGTTGTAGAAAGAAAGAATTGGACACTTCAAAAACTAGCATGCACTATGCTATGTGAATATAAATTGCCTAAGTCCTTTTGGGTCGAAGCCGTAAATACATCATGTTATGTTATGAATAGAATCATGCTTCGCCCATCTCGTAATCACACGCCATATGAACTTTATTTTCAAAAGAAACCTAACGTATCTTACTACAATGTTTTTGGTTGTAAATATTTTATTTTGAATACTAAAGATAGCTTGGGAAAGATTGATGAAAAATGCGATGAAGGAATTTTTCTTGGATACTCTTGAACTAGTAAAACGTATATAATTTTTAATAAAATAACTAGTAAAGTTGAAGAGTCGATTAATGTGAAATTTGATGAGCTTGTTCCTTGCGTAGAAACACTTTCCGCAGGCAAAGATGATGATCTCTTACCACCTTTGGAGCATGGTGACGTGGAACCATCCAAAGAAGAGGAAGAGGACTTAAGCAATTTATATTTACATAACATATTAGTTCACGTGGATGGTTCACCAATTATTTCAAAGAAGAGCGAGTTCTTACCCCAATGAATGGTTCACCAATTATTAGTTCACGTGGATGATTCTTTGTAAATTTCAAGGCGCGTGAAATTTACAAAGAATCATCCACGTGAACTAATAATTGATGAACCATCCATTGGGGTAAGAACTCGCTCTTCTCTTCATGAATCTTATTCAAACATTTGTCTTGTTTCCAAAATTAAACCAAAAACCATTTCAACCGCTTTAAATGATGAACATTGGTTTTTGGCCATGAATAAAGAGTTAGAATAATTTGAGTGAAATAATGTTTGGAAATTAGTAGAAAGACCATCTAATCACCCTGTTGTAGGTGTAAAATGGATTTTTAAAAATAAATTAGATAGTGAGTCTAGTATCACTAGAAATAAAGCACGCTTAGTTGCACAAGGATATTCTCAAATCGAGGGGATAGATTTTGATGAAACTTTTGCACCCGTTGCTAGATTAGAATCTATATGAATTTTTCTAGCATTTGCAAGCTTTAAAAGAATAAAACTATTTCAAATGGATGTAAAAAGTGCTTTCCTGAACAGGTTTGTAAAAGAAGTTTATGTCGAACAACCCCCTGGTTTTATTAGTGAAAAATTTCCAATCATGTTTATAAACTAGAAAATGCACTTTATGGTTTAAAACAAGCTCCCAGTGCATGGTATGAAAGACTTACATCAATTTTATTAAAGCATGATTATATTATGGGAAGTGCCGATAATACTCTCTTCATTAAGCACAATAATGATGATTTGATTATTTTGCAAATATATGTTGATGATATAATCTTTGGATCTACTAATGAAGAGTTGAGTAATGAAGTTATTTTAGTGAAGAAAAATGAATTTGAAATGAGTCTAGTAGGAGAACTTTCTTATTTTCTTGGTTTCAAATATCACAAAGAAATGATGGTATTTTTATATGTCAAACTAAATATGTCCATGATATGCTTAAACACTTTGGATTTGAAAACCTTAAACATGCTTCTACACTATTGAGTGCATCACAAAAAATAGGAAAAGATGAATCCGGAATTTGAATTGATCAAACTTTATATAGAGTTATGATAGGATCTCTACTTTATCTAAGTGCAACTAGACCCAATATTATGTTTGTTGTATGCTTATGTGCTCAATTTCAAGCCAATCCAAAAGAATCTCCTTTAAAGTGGTAAAACGAATTTTGAGATATCTAATTGGGTCATTTAGATTAGGATTAAGGTACCAACAAAATAATTCATTTACACTTCACGGCTATTCCGATTTGGACTACGTCGGATGCTCACTTGATAGAAAAAACACTAGCGGTACTTGCCATTTTCTAGGACCTTCATTAGTTGCATGGTATAGTAGGAAGCAAAATATGGTTGCACTCTCCACCATTGAGGCTGAATACATTGCACTAGGGAGTTGTTGTGCACAAGCACTATGGATGAGCCAAACTCAATGGTACTTTGGTTTTCATCTAAAAAATATTGAATTAAAATGTGACAACAAAAGTGCCATTGATCTTACAAATAATTCGGTACACCATTCTAGATCCAAACATATAGATGTACGTCATCATTTCATAAGAGATCACATTAAAAAAGAAAATGTTAGAATAAGTTTCATTGGCACAGACTCTCAACTTGCTGATATATTTACTAAACCTCTTCATGATGCAAGGTTTCAAATGTTAAGGTTGGAATTAGGAGTCTTAGACATCTTAGGACGAGTTATATGAAAAAAGCTAAATTTTTATGCAATTTGAGCAATCAAAATATCTCCAAAAATTACAAATTTCTGCATAAGACTACTCTTAAGACTCATAATAAATATTAAAGAATAGAATTTTAAAATTCTCAAGATTTCACTCACTATTTGCCGCACTAGCACTAGCGCCAGCGCTAGCGTGGGTGTTCGATTTTCCTGTTTTTTAAAATTTCTAAAAATCAATTAAATTATGTTAGTTTATATGTACTACTTAGTTTTGTATTTTTGACATTTGTTATTTTTGTTTTATTAATATTATGGAAAATCAACTAAAAAATTTCAAAATTAAAAAAAAACACAAAAATATTTTGCGGTTTTCTGTTTTTCTTTCATGAAAAATTTCAAAAAACAAAAAAATTGTATGATCTTTATTGTTAATATCAAGCATGTATGAATTCTATTATTTAGAATTATTTACAATCTTAAAATTTATTCCTTCAAATTACTATGAACATTGTTTTGTTTATCATGCTTTGATATATCTAATTAAGGGCATCAATTGTATTGAAAAATATGTTTTGAATCATGCTTAGCATGTCTCTAAGTATGAGTAAATGTTTTGTGATTGATAATGATACTTATTCACTCACTTATTTTGGTAATCCACATGTGTGCTTAAATCTAAAAATGCTTGCTTGTATATTGTAATTGTACAATGAATTAAAACTTGCAAAAGTTTATTATCTACACTACATTTGAATTGCACTTAAGAAATTAAGATAAGTGGTTGAGTTTAAAATTTGTTGGGTTTGCAAAACAAGTGTATTCAGAGAATGTTGTCTCACAAAAGTGAACAAAAATAAAATATACAAATATAACTCCACCAAGCACTACTTGAACCTCCTAATAAGTCTTCATAAGCATTGTGAGGTTGAGCACCTTGGAAAGAATAGTAAAGTGTCTTGTGCAAACCTTGGTTATTACTTAACTTTTTCTAAAATATGTGCATTAAAGTGTATGAAAGTTAATATACTTGTGTTTTATTGTGCACTTTACTCTACATACGTCTTGTATTTTGTGATTTAAATCACTTGTTTACATTGCTCAAAATACTTGTATGTGCACATCATTATCTTTCATAACACTTCTTCTCATGAGTATTGGATTCTAATGCTTTATCTATACTACTCTTTATATAAGAAATGCACTAGATAACCTAGCATGATCTCTACAATATTTGGTATCTCATAAACTTGATATTAAGTAACATTATAGTATATTCTCTTTTTGATATGCTCATTTCATGCTTGGTAACTTTATGTAAAACTATGAGGTTTCAAAAAGTTTAAACATTTCTACATTTTGAACTTAAACTCATTTATTCTCATGATTTTCATGCTTACCAAAAGATGTTTCTTATACTCTTCAGCCTGCTTAAAACTCTTATTTATTTAATTGAAATCTCTTTTATATTATACTTAAACTCTTCATCATTACCTATATTACAAAAGCTCGATCATGATTTATCATTTATAAAGAATGACTCCTTACTTCCCTCACCCCAACTTCTTTTGATAATACCAAAAGGGGGAGATTAATTGAAGAAATCTAGAGGAGAAATCTAGAGGATTAAGGGGAGAATAATTCATGTAATCATTTCAGGGGAATAAAACTGAAATTGCATTTATGTATGTAAGGGAGCATTAAGATATAGGGAGTATGCACTATTCTCATGCTTATCATATATTATAGTATGCAGTATTATCTCGCTTATCATATACTATAAACACCTTTATTAATTTCTTGGCAAGAGGATTTGTTATTATCAAAAGGGGAAGATTGTTGGACATATGTGTCACATCTCTTTGTTTGAGAATAACAAATCTCATATTGTATTTGATCTTCCTTATCGTGTGTCTATAGTGTGCAGGAACTATAGGTACAATACTCCACAAGTAGAAAGTAGCTTGCAACCAAAATCATTGTACTAGAGCACTACCGCCAGCGCTTGTGATACCGTAAGCGCCAGGATCTACCGTTAGGCGCTAGATCCTGTTTGTGCCACAACGCCACGCCTCCATGATCTCTAACTGACCGCTACCGCAAGCATTATGAGTTATCACAGACACTATATCCAAGTTCTATAAAATGGGGCTTTCTCTCTCGTTTTGCACACCATCCCAGAGAGAATACCAGAGCCAAATTTCTAGAGTTATTACTCTGCCGAAAGTTGATCTCCCACTCAAAGGTAAGGAAGATTTCTGAAGGAGGACGTCATCACGTTGCATCCGAAGAATAATCGCTTCAACCACGCTTATGCTACTGCGATCCTTCATCTTCAACTTCAGAAATTTCATAGAGGGAGTTTTTATTTATGATATTTCATTATCTTTGTGAATTTGCATAGTTAATTCGCCTTGTTCTGGCGACTAGGTCCTTGCGTGGCTTAGGGGGAATTCGTCGTGTATGTTGGCGACTAGGTCTAGGTGATTAGATCTAGGGGTGCTCAAGGCCATATCCAGGGAAGGGTTGGCTAGAGCGGCTTGAGGCCATATCCGGGGAGGATAGGCTAAAGCCACTGGTTCGTGGGGATACGAGTCGGAATAGAAAAGGAAAAATTATTTGCAATTGTACGCCTCCGATTTCTAGTGATATTGAAATCAAAATTGTGTAAACACTCTTTAATATAATACAATCATGTCTCTATTTGTGTTTACTTGATTTCTTTCATTTGGCATAAAATTCTAATATTGTAAATTACAATATTCTCTACTTTTGGCTAAATTCCTATTTCGCTCTCTTTTATTTTAAAACAATTTAGCAAATTGCTTAATCATATAAAAATAATTTTTATTCCCTTATTCACCCCCCCCCCCTCTAAGGGAGCCCCTATCGATCCAACAAAACTTAGCATCCAAAAATCAGAAATTTTAATTGAATGAATTAGACGAATGGCATGCAAACACCTATGAAAATAATAAATTTTACAAGGAACGCACTAAGTATTATCATGACAAAAGAATTAAAAATCCAAATTCTTTTTCACTAGGATATTTGGTCCTTCTTTTCAATTTGCGTCTTAGGCTTTTTTCAGGAAAATTGAAGTCCTGATGGTGCGGACCCTTTGTCGTAAAAAAGGATTGGCTATACAGAACGGTCCTTATTGACCACCCTGAAAAAAGCTCATTTAAAATTAACGCTCAACGTCTAAAATTATATCACCCAAGCGACCTCTCAAACAAAAAATTTGAATCACTTAACCTGCCAAACATTTAAAAAATATTATCACTTAGTCAAGCTACACGACGGTAAACAATGTGCTCTTGGCAGACACCCCAATTTTATCCTTTTTCTTGTTTTTGCTTTGTTTGTTTAACTTATTTTGCAGGTTTTTGTCATGGCAACCCAATCTACCAACCAGGGAAGCCCTTCTTCTCCCCTCCTCTCATCACTATTTTGACTTTTTAAATTCATTTACTGCATTTTTATTATCTTGATGATACTTAATACTTAGTTTTAAACATTGGGGACAATGTTTAACTTTAAGTATGGGGGTGTAGTGTAGTTTTTTAGACTTTCTCTTCAATTTATAAAAAGAAACAAAAATTTTTTAAAATATTATAAAAATCTAATTTCTTGGAAAGGGTGGTTTGGGCTTCTCATCCCATCGCACCTCCTAGTACCTTGTGAACCCTTCACCGGGTTGACCTCTGGAAGTCAAAGAATATATATATATAAATATATATTTGTGCCTTACTTTGTGTTTTACTATTCTCTAGAAATCTAGTTTGAGAAGTAAATATAAGCATTTTTACTTTTTTTTTATAAGCTAGCTAAACATTTTCTTTTTTCATAATTTGTTAGATTTAAATTTGAAGTAATATAATTTTAAGAAGCACTTTATGTTTTTAATTCAATTAGAGATCTGATTTAGCTCTACTTCTCTTTTTGAATTTAAATGGCTCCACTTTGTAGTAAATTGGCTAAACAACCTTGGATTTTTATTATTTTTTCTACTAACTTTCAAGATCTCAGGAAATTTCATTCCATTAAAAAGTTGCTCTCAAAATTGTTTAATTGAAAAACTAGAATTATTTCTTTATCCCCCACCCCTTGTTGGCAAATAAATAAGAAAAAAAGTTGTAAAAGATCATATGTCATGAGAATAAGAGGATAAAATTCATTATCCCCTAAACTTATGCACCCAAAATCTCTTAAAAGATTATATGTCATGAAGTAAGAGTATAAAATTCATTACTTCTAAACATATACATTTTGGGTTTTTGTTTGAAGAGAAATTTTAAAAGATTATTTGACATGGAAAACAAGAGGATAAAATTCATTATTTTCCTATACATATATAAATTCTTATTCAAATAAGGTGAGATGATAAAATTCATCACCTCTATGTTAATATCACTTCATTTTGCCAGTTTGGGTAAAACCCATCCTTAGCCAATTTCATTGGTTCTACTTCTAAATAAAATTATTTAGAGAGCAATATTTTGGTAGGTGTCTTTTAAATAAGCTTCTTTTTTGTTTGAGTTTCTATAATTTCAATCCAACTTTTTATGATAATTTCTACAATTTTGTTTGCTAAATAGTTATCTTGAGAAGTCTTCTTAGCTATGCATGTCTCTCTATTTAAATTAACACCATAATTTGCGACTTAATTCTAATTTCTTGAATTTGTCTTTAACTTACTCTTGATTTAATGAAATTTTAGTTAGTTAGAAATAGTGTCAATGTTTTGTAGATTATCTCTCATTCTTTTGCTCTGGAATAGCAAAAACACAAGTATGGGGGTGTTTGATGAGTAGTTTATATACTCATCTTTTAGTATAGTTTTAATATAGTTTATATGAATTATATCATGTAAATTATTCCTTTTTCGATTCCTTGAACTAACTAAAGATGATTTTATGTCTTTCAGGTTTTCTGGCCACATTGACTGAAGTTTGCAAGTACACGCCCTAGGTCACAGGCGTGACCAAGGGCGTGACAGCCTAAGAGGTGTTATAGACACCCTGCCGCCAACACGAGCTCATTCGGTGAAGATTCTCCAAATACATGCCCCAGGTCACGTGCGTGACCAATGGCGTGACCCAGGACACGGTCGCGACCCGCCTCCAGCAGCCAGATTAGAATGCCACGTCAATTAAAATTACACGCCCCAGTTCACGGGTGTGACCAGGGGCATGACATCCAGTTCATGTGCGTAAACCCTCTCGTTCCTTTTCTCGCTGAAGGCTTCCCTCCAGACGCAATTTTAAGGATTACACGCCCTAGGTCACGGGTGTGACTTAGGTAGTGACGCGTACATAATGGTTGCATTAAAGCCAGAAGGCACCCACTTCGCACCAACTTCGATCACTCCCCTTACACGCCCTTGGTCACGGGTGTGACCAAGGGCGTGTAACCTGAATTTTTAGCCTATTTAAAGCCAGCTCC
Organism: Dactylorhiza incarnata; assembly: GCA_033032865.1. Classification (NCBI taxonomy): domain Eukaryota; kingdom Viridiplantae; phylum Streptophyta; class Magnoliopsida; order Asparagales; family Orchidaceae; genus Dactylorhiza; species Dactylorhiza incarnata. The sequence goes on along the minus strand of JAWHQI010000218.1, from coordinate 3,148,894 downwards.
TGTACAACTTAGGGGACAAATTTTGGGGAGCTCAAGTCTTCTTTTTCTTGTATTATTTTCTAGTTTTAAGCATTCTTGTACTCCTTCTTTCTTCTTGCAATTGTACTTTCAATTCAATATATATATTTTTCAATTCAATAGCTTGTAATTCTCTTCTTTGCAAAATCAATAAAATAGTTCTTTCTTCTTCTTATTCTATTCTCTCTTTCATCATGAACTCTTTTATTTTTATTGATTCATTCATCTCTATGAGTAACTAAATTATTATTAGTACTCGATCGAGATGATCCAAGGAATGATATAAGTCATGAAATAGTTTAGAATTGCTCTCTCTCTTTTCTAGATTGCTTAAAATTTATCCTTGATTTTAAGATAACGAGATTATATTTTCAATATATATCTTATTCTTATTTTCGTACTTTAGTTAGCCGAGAGGCTCGTAATGCGAATCGATCGCTCAAGGATAAAAAAGAGTAGAACGCAATCCTCGAGAGAGGACGATGTTACCCTTCCGGATTGGAGTACAAGCCAATAGCGGGATTCACCTTGTAAAGCAAGTTTTAGGTGTTTCGATTATAGAATGAGAGTTTGGTCGATCAACCTAATCTCAGGTGGATGTATTCCTCGAGAGAGGTGCGCTCGTAATTAAGGAATCCCTATGGTCAAAGCTATTTTATTAAGAGAATAAGATTTTATTCTTTTTCTTCTTATTTTTATCTCTGAGGTGATTCCAAGATCGAGTGCTAGCTTTCTAAATCATTGTTTTTATCCATCTTTAATTCACCTAGATTTTCAAGCAAGAACCAACCCAAAGTTTTATTGATAAGATAATAGAGATTTTCTTAAAGTAAAAGTACTCAACTCGCCCAGATATTTATACGACCTTGATTTTTATAAACCTATACTACTTCCGACACGGTACACTTGTCATTGTCGTTTGCGGATATAGGTTTTGTTCCCCATCAAATACCTCCAAGACGATATGAGTGTAATTGAACCTTGTCAAGACAATATCGTCTTGGAAGGTATATTACCAAGATGATATTTGGAGAATGGCCAACTTCTTCTAAACAAGATGATATGAGAATAGTTGAGAGTTTACAAGACGATGTCATCTTGAAGATTAAGGTCATCAAGCCGACATCAAAACCTTTACTCCACGATATTTAGACTATCCAAGATGACATTGTACTTAGTGAATTTCTGATCATCTCAACATAGATCCTTTGCTTTAGCTCACTTGATGTATCTTTCTTCCTGATTATAATAAGTTACTGACAAGTCTAATATAGTTTAGATCATCGGTGGACATGGTGTATTGCACAATGATTAATTACATTGGTAAAATTATGTCTGATGACACAAAGTCTAGCCCTATGTTAGGCTTGCATTGTCTAATACCTGAAAGCATCATTCTAATTACATGCATCAAAAACAAAATGTGATTATCCTTTAGTTTATGACTTCTTCAAAGTAGGAACATTGAGAGCAAAGTTCCCAACATCATCAAATCAACAAAAAGAAAAGTTGAAAATGCTCCTCAGAACACTACCGCGGCATGGTAGACGATACCGCCGCGCGGTAGGAGGATGGAATGTTCATCTTCTCCACTTCCTCCCATCTCCTTATTATAACTAGATCTATTGTTTTAACGGTTGAAATCGACATTCTATCAGTACACTAACAACTCAAACCATGGAATACATTAACCATAGATCAATGAAGAAAATTGAAAACCTTAATATCAATCAACCACGAAACTCAAAAATATTCAAAAAAATTCATGGATCTAGTATTGAGACAAAATTTCTCACTAAAATTTTCTAGATATCAAAACAAAAATAATTTAAGAAAGAAGAAATGGGGTACCTCTGTTCTAGCGAGCGACAGAAGCAGAAATAGGTGAGAGAATGCTAGGGCAAAAAGAGGAACCAACCCGGTTCAGGTTTGGTTAAAGCACACTACCGTAGTGCGGTAACTTACCGCCGGTTGTAGCTAAATTTCATTAGAAGTTTCTTTTCATTTCTCAATCCGATTATGTTTTATTTATATTTACTACTGCAATTGCTTTAATTTCAGTTTATGTTTTTGCTTTTAAATTTGGACATCAAATAACATGTTTTTTTGAATTCCGTTGCACATTGATTGTCATTTGATTTTAGTTTTGGTTGTTTTGTTGTGTTTAAATCACACATTTAAATGAAAAAGATTTGATAAAACTACTAGACTTGGGGCATGCATGACTTGATTCTAAAGCATATAGATTACATATAATGTTCTGATTTAGGTGTGTTGATAATTGATTACATTGTATGCATTTGTCATGTTGTGTTGCAATCTATTGGTATTAGTGTTTGAGTGCTACTAGATTTGTGGTGTATGTTTTTATTCATCTCGGTATGTGTGAGGAATTAGGTAAAACAATGATAGTTCATGATACACACATCCTTAGAGATTGCACTCAAGTAGAAAGCCCACGCTTACATGTTAAAACTCGTGATATTTTCTGTAACATGCTAGGAATTACTTGATCAATCGATAACACGATGTTCATCTTCTATATATACGGTGTAGAACTTTGGGCAAAAATTATAATGCTATGGTTTTTGTATACAAGTTAAAGTGTATCTGCCTATAAGGGCAGATTTTGATAGATTCGGGGACCTTCTATGAACAATAAAATTATAAAACAGATAGTACGTACAATTATAAAAATATTATGCTACTAGTCCAGTTCACAAGGGTATCCCTCCAAGCACTACTCACTCCTCCTAATAAGCCTCAATGAGCATTGCAAGGTTGAGCACCTTGGCCATACGAATCTTATCGATCTTGTGCAAAAAATAGAAACATGGGTTAGTGCCCTAATTCTAATCTTGGTATTGTGTATATTAAAACATGACATGATTTATCACTTCATTAATCTTGTGTTAGCATAAAAATCTTCTGAGATATAGCTTGTATTCATGCAAAATTCTCTTAGTGCTATTTCTATTGTTGCTACACTTACACGTGTCATTGTTTAACCTAACACTTCCATGCAAAATAATTGGTGTAAAACTGCATTACATGTCTATCACACGACTTGTCCAATATATGATCTCTATTCATGTCACATACAATGTTTCTATGTACTAACTCCATAAACCTCATAACATTGTATGAAAAATATTGTGTACTTAGATTTGTGTGCATTGTCCAAATATTATTTTTTAACAAATTGTATAACGAGTGTTATTTATAATTAGTGGTATTGTGATTCCTACATGTTATGCACCATGTATTTAAATTCTCTGATCTTTTTGGTACACCTATCATTATCATGCTTATCTTTTTGTATACGGTTTGTTTTACATGCTTAATTTGTTGCATCTCTCATATTTTTTCTTTCGGAAAGATCATACCTATTATTTTTGCTAATATAAAACGTGGAGAACAAGTTCAAGAGTACTAGTCATGTTCTAAAGGAGAGAACGAGTTCATGTGTACTAGTCACCTATTAGTAAATCTTAGGGAGATACTCGTAGTGGGAGATATAGTGCACATTGATAGTGGGAGCACATATATAGGGGAAGTCGTACCACTAAGGGCAAGAACATGATTTACACTTACATAGCTAATCATGTTAATTTAACATGTTCATGTTATATTCTTTTACTATTACACTATACCATGTTTTATCCTGATTTATATCTCATGAACAGGATTTGATATTATCGAAAGTGGGAGTTTGTTGGAACAAGCATTCTGCATCTCTCAAATTTCATGATTACAAACCCTAAGTTGTATTTGATCATATAAGTGTTTGGTATAGTGTGCAGGTTTACGAGTATGAAGTCATACAAGAACTCCTATCAATGTGAGTTACTGTTGGTCGCTAACTTAACCATTAGCACTAGCTTTTATCGACCAAATGAGTATATCGTCTAGAAGGAGCATATCGTCCTGAAATATTTTGTCGATTGGAGAGAATATATCGTTGATACAACAAATGAAGGCCTACCTTCGGGCGATAGACCTAACGTCGAGCGCTGGCCATGTCGACTAGAAGATTGATATCAATGTGAAGAGTCATACCGACTAGACAGAACGGCGCGACACCCTTTTGAGTAAAAAGTTTCACGAAGTAGGGTTTCTAATCCATCTCAGGAGCAAGGAGCCACCGACTTAAGAGAAGAAAAGAGAGAATGTGCACCCTCTTGTTAAAAGATGAAGAACTCTAGTAGAGCACACACAAGAACAAAAATCTGAAGATGATCAAGCGCCCGAGGAATGAGAATCACAAGCGTCGATCGGTCACCGTCTTCGGAGAATAATCTTTTGAGGGAGCACTTGTTATACTTTGATTATTTTCTCTCTTGATTTTTATCTTTTAAAAACTGTGTGGAGGAAAATTGATCGGGGAGGTCATCAAATTCTGGGGAAGGATTCTGTGTGTAAATCATTTCTGAGGGCGTCTAGACTAGTGAGGTCTAGCAAGGGCTCGAAGTCCCTCAAGGAGAAGGGAGAGAGACATCTCGAAGTCCTTCTTTGAGAATAGAGAGTGCCAGTTGGTCCTCAGGGGGATGGTCGGTATAGGAACCAAAAAGGAATTTATATTTATCGCCTTTGATCTCCTGTGTCATGGAGATCTAGTTATGTAATTGTAAACATAACATTATGATTATAATCAATTTGATATATTTTGTTTTGATTTACAATTGCATGTGACTCTTAATGATTCCTGACATATGTGTCGTGTCGTGCGCACTCTGAAACGTTCTTTTGTGTGATTAGAATATGATTTCTGTTGATACCGCCAGCGGTAACCCTACCGCCCTGCGTTAGTGATGCACCGTCCCGCCGCACCGCTATAGGCGGGAGCGAGACTGCGGTTCCAAACGGCAGTGAACCGGTCGTTGTCAAGTAATAATAAAACGGGAATAATTCCTCGAGTATCGAATCTCAAGTCGAACGCGGCAAGGTGGATTGATCGTTTGAGGAGAGACTTGAGATTGAAGTCTCTTAAGTCGGGGTTTAATAGGGGTTTTGGTTTGGATTAATGCTAACACGGAAAAGGAAACTTAAAACTATGCGGGTTACCTACACCGCTTCGCACCTCCGCGGATCGCAAACCACCGTTTCGCATGTTGCACCTAGAAAATCCTCAAGTCAACCTCTCTCTCTCAACATTCACCACAACTCTCAAATGGAAAGTAAAGCATATAAGAGGTTAGGCCTCCTAAGTATCTCAAATGAACATGGAACACAATAAACCACAAAGATTAACACTTAATAGAAACCATGTTCACAACCATCATCAGAAATTAGAAAAGACAACCGTTCAACTACCTAATGTGCAGAAATAGAAGAGAAGATACAAACTGTGCTCGAGACTACTCCGTGGATGCGGAATAAACTCGAGAGGAACGCTCCTTTGTAGCTCCGATCATCGGCTGTCGTCCGGGGTCCTTGAAGTTGTCACACCTTCTAGCCCGTCTTCTCGAGGAAATGCACCGTTCATATCTCCACCTCAAGATCCTAGCTTGTGGAGAGGAAATGGAAGCTTGATCTTCATTTGGATGCTCTTGGAAGATGGAGAGAGCTTAAGGGATGATCCTTAACCCTTGGAGGAAGAAAAATTGCCTCTAAGGCGTTGACTGCGAAACTGGTTTGGAGGGAAAATCGCGGATCCCGTGATTCCAGTCAAATCCTTTATTTATAGGTAGCATAAATGAAGAATGCGCACGACCATTGGTCGTGCGCTAAGGAAAGTCCTCTACTTGTGGGCAAAGAAACATGCGTCGACAAGAACTGGTGGAAGGCAAAATAATCGAGAAGATTTTAAAGACACGACCAGTGGTCGTGCACGAAGAAATCCTATACTCGTGCGCAAAGAAGGGTCAGTACTCATGTGTCTCACTAGAAAATTCTGTCCAAATAGCGCGCACGACCACTGGTCGTGCGCGAAGAGTCCACTGATCGTGTGTGAAGGAAAACGCACGATCAGTAACTAACAATACGAAATGGGGCCGAAACTCCCCGGGAATTCAACACAAGTCTGTATCTGCATGAAAAACAACCAAACCTACCAGAATTCACAAAGATAGATACATTCCATGCAATCAAAATGTATATAGACACAAAGTAAGTAAGGGAATGCATGAAAAGAACACAAACATGCTCTAATTAGCCAAAACTCCCTCCGATGATCGAAAGTAAGATTAAGAAAGATTTTATACTAGAAACATTAAAAAGGAGAGAGAAACTTCATAAAACCAGGATAAAATAGAGCATAAAATAATATGCAAAGTATGCTCGGCAAATACCCCCAAACTTGAATTATTGCTCGTCTCGAGAAATTCAACTACCTAAAGGGGTACGTTATGTTATTTAAAAACTAAAAATCAAAATAGGAAAGTGGACTGAGAAGTCTCGTTCTCAAGGAGGATAAAAGTAGATTAGAAAAAAATCTCTAAACCTAAAATCAAACACAATGCAACTAAACAGACTATTCTAAGGCTATATCCACTCTTTCTCAAAAGAACTAAGTGATATGTCATACACATCGTGTAGGTGGAAGTAATGATGCTGAGTGCAATGTTACAGAATCAAAACTACTAGGGTGGCCTCCAATGAAATACATCAATGACAATGGCCATAGGCTCGCCTGGTCACACCTTCTCCACTGCATTTGACACGAATTAACTCTAAAGATCCTTAGGACTTAAGTAGGAGAATTATTTGGCTTAGGCATAAGTTATGGATATCAAATAAGAAGAGAATGGCTGAATCACACTTAAGCGAAAAGAAGAGCTCGCACATCGAAAATAAACCGCGGCGCACAAGATTGGGTGAGCAACACTCCTAGACTTAGTTTTTAACAAATGGGGTTACTCGCCGCTCTACAAATACCTCAATAAAAAGTATTTTTCTTGTTATTTTCTTTCTTTTCTTTTCTTTTCTTTCTTTTTTTTTTCTTTTGTTTTTATTCTCTCTCATTTTTTCTTTTTACAAAACATTTCAGCAACATGATATTTTCAAAATTTTCTTTTCTCATAATTGATTGGTAAAAACACACCCAAATGCGAAAATGAAATTTTCACCGACTAATGGAATTGGAATTGCCACCGTATAATAGCAAAAGATCAAGCTAAGCGTGATGGGGACTTTGGCAATTTGGCTTAGGTGTTAGTGAGGTGGAGGTGATCAAAGAAGAGGTGTCGACTCAAGTTATGGCTCGCAACGGTAGTAGAAATTAGGTTGGATATGAAGGATCAAACTATCCAAGTGAAGGCCTAAGTCATATACTTAGAGTTAATTTGTGCTAAGTGCACATGATTCAAAGGTTGCTAGGGAGAGTTCTAGACACTGAAAAAGGACACCCCCTCATTGTGAGTCTATAATATGACACTAACGGCACTACACACAACTCTACACTAGCGTCGGACTCGATCACGTTCTAATGAAGAGTGGATATAAAAACCTATAATAGTAAGTAAAGTTACATTGTATTTAACCTAAGAAAGCGATTAACTCTAACTCTACTTCTATTCGAGAACATGGTCACTTAAATAGGAGCACTACATGAGTCAACGGTTCACTACACGATTTTGATTTTTGTAGTTATTAATTACTATAACCTACACTCCTAAGAAAATTGAATTAAATGTGGCTAACAATAATTAAAGCCTAATCTAAGCGGGTGCGGTGAATGCGATACTTAGAGCAATAAGAAGTGAACAAATTTTTTTTGAAGAAAATTTGGAGCAAAATAGTTTTATAAGAAAAAAGCGATGCTTATCGGAAAGCGTGAAGCGAGTGCTTACACACGTGGGAACGAAACTAACCCCCCACCCCCCCCCCCCCCCCCCCCCCCCCGACTTAAACGGAGCATTGCCCTCAATGCGATAAAAACATGTAATTAAAAGAGAGGCACACTAAAAATAACAAGGAGGAAGGGATTCGTTTCCCATGCCCGAGAATGGGGCATTTCGGAAGACACTAAGTCTAAATTCGGCTCACACAGTTGCTCCCGGTTCCGGTTTGGTAAAATGCAGCTGCCCAGAAATCCAAATCCCGCGGAAATTAGTAGAAATAGGAAACAACAATACAAATATATAGCAATTTTAAAAAAAAATGAAAGTAAAGCAGGGATAACAACATGGTACCTCCCAAGAGCGGTTTATTTAACATCCTTGAGTTGGACTAAATACCTATAATAACAGTTACATATATTGTTCTGGCATAATTATAATAGTGAAAGTCTGAGAATTTGATGTAGGGGTACCGTGACGACGTGGACATTACGCTAGCGGAAAAAACATTCAACATAGAAATTAAAATAGCAGAGGATGGCGCCGACCAAAAGCGAAAGAAAAGGGGTCGGTTGGCTCCCAAATCCGATGGAGAAAAAATATGCGGGACTCGATACAACGTCCTTAGGACCTACCTCTCCAACAAGCACATAACTCACCGTAAGCCGGACTCGATACAACGTCCTTAAGACCTACCTCTCCAACAAGCACACAACTCACCGCACCTACACAAGCATCTATTCCATCAATCGATTCATTTCAAAACGCAGCGGCAATATTTTGGAGCGGCGATGAACATTCAAGCGGCGATAAAGCTTTAGTTGAGATTAACTCCCTTGCTAACGCTAAGTGCGCCAATCTTGGTGAGCAAACCAAGGCTAGGCCGAGTTTCGCTCCCGCACCGGATCTACCCGATCCGAACAACAAGAGATTCAATAACAACACTTAGATTTCAGATTTTTGCAAGCGAGAAAATTAAATCCACGGATAAAACGATTCGACAAAAACCTCCACAAACTAAAGCGTAGAAAGAATCACTAGCAAGGAGAGGGGTTACCCAACCAAGAAGATGAACAAACAAGATAAGGTGGGAGAATCTCTCTCTCCACGGTTCCACCGGCGTCGCACCGAACGGAGAAGCACCCTTTCTTCCTTGGAGTTGCACCGCGGAAGTCTCGTCGGAGTCGCACCGAAGAGGATGGAGGGAGGCGGCCTTGGAATCACACCAAGAGAGGGGGGCGGCGGCAAGGAGGAAGCTCTTCCTTTGGCCAAAATTTCCAAGAGGAGGTTTTAGGGTTTTAATCATCAATAATCCTCATTCCATCATAAAGACCCCTTTGAATAGGAGTTTACACAACATCATAACCATCCATGATGGAGATGAAATCTCATCCATCCGTATGGTTAAATACACACCAAAATGAAATTAAGAGTTCAAAATTAAAATTACAATTACTTTAATAAATATAAAATTATCACCTATCATGAAATAATTTTATATTTATTAATATAAAATAAAAGTGCATGAATAAGAGTCTAATTCTTCATGGCGGTTTTGGCATGCCGCGGGCGGAGATTATAACGCGGTCTTCCATCAGCATCGTCATAGCACCGCAGATCATTGTGGCGCAGCGCCTCGGCAGTCGGGTCATCATCATCAAGGAGTGTCGGAGGGGACGCGCCATCAATCCTCCCCCACTCAAAATCGAGCATCTCCGATGCGTGGTCCGAGATGTAGCGGCGGAGAAGATCAGCATCCAGTCGTTGAAGCTCTGTCGCGAGGACCCAAGAATCGTCTGATGGAGGGCGATCACGCCAACGGATGAGGAAGAGATAAGTAGCACCCTCCGAGGTAGTAAGTGGCTCCGCAGACAGTATCATGTCCGGAGTGAGAAAAGTCTTCGGAAACCTGGGGAACATATCAGCAATAGGAATAAAAGTATGCGACTTACCATCCGGTGAAATACCTGTGGGAACCGATAGAGAGAGGTCATCCGTACTACCACTCCCCAACCCATTAGAAGATTTGGTGGAAGGAGAAGACGTCAAGAAACTCAACTCATGTGGAGGCGATACGAACATCGTTAAATCCGAGACGTTAAAAATAGGGGAGTTTCCCCATTCGGCAGGCAAATCCAAAACAAAAGCGTTGTCACCTATTTTCTTGATGATCCGAAAAGGGCCGGCGCGCTTAAGTGCTAACTTTTTAACGGTGCCAGATGGCAAACGTTCGGGAACTAATCGTACTAAGACCAAATCGCCAACCTTGAATTGTGACACTCTCCGATGTATATTGGCGTGTGCCTGATAAGAATCATACTGAGCAGTCAAGGTAGCTCGTATACGTGCATGAAGGTCGTGAATATGTTGGGCGAAGGATTGTGCAAATTGACTTGCCTTGTAAGTTGGGGGTAAGGGGACCAAGTCAAGAGGCACAGGGGACTTGTACCCGTGGACAATCTCATTTGGCGACAAACCGGTGGACCGACTTTTGGAATTGTTGTAGGCTAACTGAGCATGGGGAAGAAGCGGATCCCATGTCCTTTATGATCACTCACGAGACATCTAAGAAGGTTCCCTAGGCTCCGGTTAACCACCTCAGTTTGCCCATCGGTTTGAGGATGATAGGCAGAGGAAAACAATAGTTTGGTACCCATTAGGATCCAAAGTGTCTTCCAGAAGTAGCTCGTATACTTAACATCCCTATCCGAGACAATTGTCTTCGGCACTCCTCGGTGACTAACAACTTCCTTAAAATATAGCTTTGCGATATGAGATGCGTCGTCGGTTCTAGTACACGGTATAAAGTATGCCATTTTGGAGAACCTATCCACAACTACGAAGATAGAATCGTGACGACGAAAAGTGGTGGGTAGGCCTAAGACAAAGTCCATGCTCACATCCTCCCAAGGTACGGATGGTATAGGCAACGGAGTATATAACCCGACGTTGGTTTTGGTGCCCTTGGAAACTTGGCAAGTACGGCAACTACTCACTACCCGCCCTACCATTGCCTTCAAATTTGGCCAATAAAACTTTTCCTCAACCAGGGTGATAGTCTTATCCATACCGAAATGGCCACTCAACCCGCCACTATGCAGTTCCCAGATGATATGGAGTCGTAGAGATGACTGCGGAATACATAATTTCCCATGCCTAAAGAGGTAACCATCCTTGATAACGAACACAGTAATAGTGGTGGGGGAACTATCCTGGGCAGATAGGTAAGAATCCTGAAAGTCTAGGCATGTTGCGTACTCATCTTTGATTCGCTCGAACCCGACAACATTAACCTCCATAGTGGTGACTAAAAGGGCTAGGCGACTAAGAGCGTCCGCAACCCGATTGTCCGATCCCTTAAGGTGTTTGAGATTAAAAGTGTAACCCTCTAGGAAGGATACCCACTTGGCGTAACGCGGGCTGATTTTATGTTGGTCATTGATAAATCGTAATGCTTCGTGATCGGAGAGGATCACGAATTCCTTAGAGAGGAGATAATGCTGCCAGTGGTGCAAGCATCTAATGACCGCATAAAATTCCTTATTATAGTTGGAATAATTCAATTTAGCGCCCGCCAACTTTTCACTAAAGAAGCTCACAGGGTGCCCTTCCTGACTCAAGACACCTCCTATTCCCACGCCCGAAGCGTCACAAGTAAGCTCAAAGACTTTCGAGAAGTCAGGTAGACGTAAGACGGGTGCCTCAGTCATAAGCTCTTTGATGCGTTGGAAAGCGAAGGTGGCGGACTTCGTCCAAGTAAACTCACCTTTTTTCATGCAGTCACTAATGGGGGCCATGATGCTGCTAAAGTCTTTGATGAAACGGCGGTAGAAAGTTGCCAACCCATGGAAGCTCCTCACCTCACGTATCGTGGTCGGCACGGGCCAGTCCTTAATCACCTTAACCTTGCTAGGGTCGACTCTAATGCCCTCCGCTCCAACGATGTAGCCTAAAACCTCCACCTCCGTAACATGGAAAGTGCATTTCTTGAGATTCAGAAATAAAGTTTCCTTCCGTAGGGTGGAAAGAACCACTCTCATGTGGGAGATGTGCTCGGAGGTAGTGGTGCTGTAAACCAAGATGTCATCGAAGTAGACAACTACGAACTTCCCCATAAATGGCTGAAAGACATGCGTCATCATCCGGGAGAATGTGCTGGGGGCATTGGATAGCCCGAAGGGCATCACAAGCCACTCGTATAACCCGTCCTTAGACTTAAATGCCGTCTTCCACTCATCTCCCTCGCGAATCCTTATCTGGTGATAGCCGCTTCGTAAATCTAACTTAGAAAATATCGTGGCGCCAAACAAGACATCGAGAAGGTCATCTAAGCGCGGTATAGGAAATTGGTACTTGATGGTGATTTTGTTGATAGCGCGGCTATCAACACACATCCGCCACGTACCATCCTTCTTGGGGGCAAGGAGGGCTGGCACCGCACAAGGACTCATGCTAGTCCTGATGAATCCTTTTTTCATCAAATCCTCGATCTGAGTCTGCAGCTCTTTGTGGGCCGCGGGATGAAGCCTATAGTGGGGTTGGTTCGGCAGGGACGAACCCGGAATAAGATCTATCGCATGTTGTATGTTCCTCAATGCAGGTAACACAGAAGGCAACTCGTCTGGGTACACATCCTTATATTCGTCTAAAAGTACCCGTAACTCCTTAGGAAAATCATTCAACGCTTCCGATTCACCCTTCGCACTCATAAGAACTAATGCGTACATAACTCCCTCAAGAAAACGATCTCTCACAAACTCTCTCCTACCAACTAGGCTCGAAGCCTTCCTCTCGGCCGGAACGGTAGTGTCCTTAGCCAAAGCTACCGGCTCTTTTGGAACTGTCGGTCTTAAAGTGATGGTCTTACCATTGAATTTGAATTCATAAGTATTGGCTCGACCAAAATGTGTGACGTCACGGTCATAAAGCCAAGGGCGGCCTAATAATACGTGGCACGCGTCCATAGGGAGGACATCACACCAGACCTCATCCGTGTAAGATTTAAAGGCAAGAGGGACCAGGCAACGCTTGCTAACCGGGATGGTAACCTTGCTAATCCAAGCTACCTGGTAGGGTGTGGGGTGTGGTTCCGTGGTCAGATTCATATGTTTAACAGCGTTCTCAGAGATAACATTCACACAGCTACCGCTATCTATAATGAGCTTGCACAGCTTGTCGCCACTCTTAAGGATCAGAGAGAAGATACTCGTCCTCCTCCAGTCATCTAGCGGACATGGAGTGGTCAGAATACAACGCATCATCATGAGGGGGGGATCGTCTTCCAAATCGCTTGGGACCCCTTCGGGGTCGCTCTCCTCAGCGGCCTCATACACATAATCAGTAGAATCGGCGGTCATGTCTAAGAGGGCAACGACCTTAGTCTTAGTTGGGCATTCAAAGGCATAGTGGCCTTGAACACTGCAAGAATAACACGTGGTATTGGCCTTGCTAACTTTCCCAATGGGAACACGCTCACTCGTGGGGTTCCTAGTGTTCCTAGCGGTGATCACGACAGATTTAGACTCGGTGGTTCTAGATTTTCCCCTGTCCGGATAGGTGGAAGAAGACGCTCAAACGGTGGTCTTATTCCTCGTGTGGGAATAACGGGAGTGAGCCATGGCGGCTAAGTGTTTTTCAATGTCTAGGGCGGCATTGAAAGTCGTGTTCAGATCTGTGTGCCCATAGCGCAAGAGCTTTCGCTGGATATCGGGTTGAAGGCCCTTACGAAACCTGGATAATGTGACCTCTGGGGGTTCCCTAAGCTCGCAACGCACCATACGGTCTTTCAAATCTCCCATATACTCGGCCACTGACTTTGAACCTTGCCGCAGGGTGGCTAGTTCATCGAACATTTGTGTTCGGTGGTAAGCGGGAACGTATTTGTCGGTGAGCAAATTTTTCATCACCGCCCATCTGATAGGTGGGACTTCCTGTCTGGCTCCCAACCTCCTTTCCTCATTCAGCAAAAAGATTTTCGCACGATCTGTCAAATTCATGCCGGCGACCTGGACCTTTTGGAGATCCGTGAGATTGTGCCACTGGTAGTAACATTCCATGTCAACTACCCAGCTAAGGAAGACCTGGGGGTCTCCCATGCCATCGTAGGTGGGGGCATCAATCTTGATGGATCTAGTGATATCGAAACCACGCTCGGGGCGGCGTTCTCGAGGGGGCACTCGGGGATGGTCCCCATCAGAATCCGAATGAGTGACCGGTTGGTGTCGGTTGGGCCCCTCAACATCACCGGGTGGTGGTGGCGGTCCTCCTTGATTCCGTAAGATTTGTTCTAACATCATCCTAAGCTCAGTCATTTCGGTACGTAGACCTGTTATGGCCTTGGTGTTTGGATCATTGTGCTGATTCGCAGCCATTCTAGACGTAGACGGTGTCGTGTACTCCGTTCCTAGCCTAGTGCGCATTCAGGTTCTGGAAAAATTTTGGAAGATGATTTTTCCTAGGGCTGTAGCTAGATTGACCATAGGATATTTTTATATATTCCTGATGTGCGTAATACGTAGATCGTTAAAAAAAAAAATTTGAATTTTTACAGAAATTTCAGATTTCAGACCGCTATTCGCACACCACCTGGACAGAATTACGACTCTTCCAATTTTCAGGCCAACCTAACGAGGACAAATCGAAAATGTTTCAGTTTTAATGTTGCTGGAAATATGTGTAGGAAGCTACAGAAAAAGTTTCAGAATTTTTTGACAAGATTTAAATTTCTGGGATTTTACTAAACGCAGACCAATCCGAAATTTTTTAGATTTTCCTATTGATTCGAACGACCAACAAGGATCGCAGCGAGGATGTTTGCAACGTGGGAGTTGAAACGACCGGCTTTGATATCAAATTGATGTAGGGGTACCGTGACGACGTGGACGTTACGCTAGCGGAAAAACATTCAACACAGAAATTAAAATAGCATTGGAGGGCGCAGACCAAAAGCGAACGAAAAGGGGTCAGTTGGCTCTCAAATCCGATGGAGAAAAAATATGCGGGACTCGATACAACGTCCTTAGGACCTACCTCTCCAACAAGCACACAACTCACCGTAAGCCGGACTCGATACAACGTCCTTAAGACCTACCTCTCCAACAAGCACACAACTCACCGCACCTACACAAGCATCTATTCCATCAATCGATTCATTTCAAAACGCAGCGGCAATATTTTGGAGCGGCGGTGAACATTAAAGCGGTGATAAATATTTAGTTGAGATTAACTCCCTTGCTAACGCTAAGTGCGCCAATCTTGGAGAGCAAACCAAGGCTAGGCCGAGTTTCGCTCCCGCATCAGATCTACCTGATCCGAACAACAAGAGATTCAATAACAACACTTAGATTTCAGATTTTTGCAAGCGAGAAAATTAAAGCCACGGATAAAACGATTTGACAATAACCTCCACAAACTAAAGCGTAGAAAGAATCACTAGCAAGGAGAGGGGTTACCCCACCAAGAAGATGAACACACAAGATAAGGTGGGAGAATCTCTCTCTCCACGGTTCCACCGACGTCGCACCGAATGGAGAAGCACCCTTTCTTCCTTGGAGTCGCACCGCGGAAGTCTCGCCGGAGTCGCATCGAAGAGGATGGAGGGAGGCGGCCTTGGAATCACACCAAGAGGGGGGCGGCGGCAAGGAGGAAGCTCTTCCTTTAGCCGAAATTTCCAAGAGGAGGTTTTAGGGTTTTAATCTTCAATAATCCTCATTCCATCATAAAGACCCCTTTAAATAGGAGTTTACACAACATCATAACCATCCATGATGGAGATGAAATCTCATCCATCCGTATGGTTAAATACACACCAAAATGAAATTAAGATTTCAAAATTAAAATTACAATCACTTTAATAAAAATAAAATTATCATCTATCATGAAATAATTTTATATTTATTAATATAAAATAAAAGTGCATGAATAAGAGTCTAATTCTTCTTGGCGGTTTTGGCACGCCGTGGGCGGAGATTATAATGCGGTCTTCCATCAGCATCGTCATGACACCGCAGATCTTTGTGGCGCAGCGCCTCGGCAGCCGGGTCATCATCATTAAGGTGTGTCGGAGGGGACGCGCCATCAGAATTCTAAATACTCCTAACACAAGGTCATTAAAATGATTATCTATACGCAGATTTGAAATAGTTACTAAAGATAAAGGAAAAAGGTCTGGAGACCAAACAGTCGGGGTGGATAAGAGGAATGGTACTCCTCCATCCCCAAGTCTCCTCCTTCTTCATCTTCTTCATCTCCTCCAACCATCGATCATCATTGAAAAATATCTTGCCTCCCAGCACCCAATCCTTCTGCGGAAGCATAAGCAGTGATGATGAAGTGGAATAAGCAATATGTTCCGTCACTATCATATGCTTTCCCTGCCAAGATTGCTTCTCAAGGTCACCTGAAAATGTGTCCATAAACTCAGTTCTGCAGGGGAATATAAGAAATACCGTTAAATGCAACAGGAGGAAAAATAGGAAGAATTAATTCAGCAATTTCATGGTTGAAAGAAGAGAGTTCAAGAAATAAATCAGAAGAGGAACTAGAAGAATAAATAAAAGCAGGAGTGACAGGAGAAGGTGGATCCATATCATCGTCCTCCGGAATACAAATGAGGATGCTATCACAAATTAGATTCTCCCCGGCTAGCAATTCTGTCGTGATAACATAAATGGGGCGGATGAAACATCCCCCATTACAGGAGCATCCTGATCAGAGGTGGTGCAAGAGGGGGATTCCACAAGTGAAGAGGAGGGTGCCTCTTCAATGGTGGCTGCTTCTTTTTGCACCACACCTGATAAAGCAAGGCAATCCTGCAACCTGGTAGTTTCCAGGATAGGCATGGTGAAGCAAAAATTGTGAGAGGGGCAGCGGAGGATGGTTCAGAGGAGGAGCCCAAAGTACTAAATGTGGGGCATGAAGGGGCTTCCACAAGTAAAGAGGGGGATCCCTCTTCACCATTGGATGCTTCCTCATGCATGGACAAAGAGATTGTGGAATGTGCTTTCATGATCAAATCCCACTCAAAGGAACAGAGTTTGGGGATCTCACATTTTTAGTTTGCTCAACTACACAAGATGTACTAGATGGAGGTGCACCGGAATAAGTATGATTGAAGCCCAAACACATGTTCAATCGAGCTGGTTTGTTCATTTGGCACACTACAGCAATATTCCTTTACCTCCCAAACAATTCATGCAAACTAGAGGGGGCAAATCTTCATCTGGATCACACGGCAATGTCAACTCAAGCAATGCATCTAAAGATATAAACTTAC
Source organism: Dactylorhiza incarnata (assembly GCA_033032865.1). Lineage (NCBI taxonomy): Eukaryota > Viridiplantae > Streptophyta > Magnoliopsida > Asparagales > Orchidaceae > Dactylorhiza > Dactylorhiza incarnata. The sequence goes on along the minus strand of JAWHQI010000218.1, from coordinate 3,131,824 downwards.
CGGAGTTCAAAGAAGGAATATAATTAATTTTAGGCTTAGTACCCAGATCTACAGTGATTGATTCGCAATGAGGTGAGGGAGTAGGACGATAGGAGCTTACCACAGTGACAATACAGCGATCGATGGGTTTTCTTGTCGAGGTTTCTATTAAACACCCAAGGGGACTTGAGGGTCGAACAGCTACATCGTCGGAGACTGAAGGTGATGCACAAAAAGGAAAAGGAGGGAAGGTCATAAGCACAGGCTTCTCTTCCTCTTCCAATTGCGATTTCCAACTTTTGCAATCCTTCACCGCATGATCGATGCCTTGATAGAATAGACACCGCACACCCAAAGGCTTGGACATTGAAGGGGTCCATACTTCAGATTGTGGTAGTGCCTGCTGTGGGGTTCCATTCGTGTATGCGTTATGACTCCCTTTCTCTCACACCTCACTCCCATGATAAGTGCTCCCACACCATTTGCATTTTTGTGGAGTATAATACATGATAAGAAGGGTGAACCACACACACTTCTATGAAAATCGGTGAGCAAAAATCTAAAAAATGAAAGCAAAATTGCTCCAAGCATAAACAAGGAAGAACCGATGATTGAAGAAAGCAAAAGAAATTATAAAAGAACTGAAACTTAATAGAGAATGTTATAAACAGATGGAAAGGAATTCAATCTCTTCGCTTCTTCAAATGAAAAATCATATGTGTCGTGTTCCCCAGCAACGGCGGCAAAAACTTGACGCGCCGTCCCGCTGGTACGCTATGGGAGGGAGCGAGATTGCGGTTCCAAACGGCAGTGAACCGGCCGTTGTCAAGTAATAATAAAATGGGAAAAAATCCCCGAGTATCGAATCTCACGTGGAACATGACAGGGTTTATTGGTCGTTTGAGGAGAGACTTGAGATTTAAGTCTCTTAAGTCGGGGTTTAACTGGGGGTTTTGGTTTCGAATTAATGCTAACACGGAAAAAGGAAACTTAAAACTATGTGGGTCGCCTACACCACTTCGCACCTCCGTGGATCGCAAACCTCCACTTCACACGTTGCACATAGCAAATGCTCAGGTCAACCACTCTCTTAACATTCACCACAACTCTCAAATGTAAAGTAAAGCATACCAGAGGTTAGGTCTCCTAAGCATCTCAAATGAACATGGAACACAATAAACCACAAAGATTAACATTTAATAGAAACCATGTTCACAACCATCAACAGAAATTAGAAAACACAACCGCTCAACTAACTAATATGTGGAAATAGAAGAGAAGATACAAATAGTGTTCGAGACTACTCCGTGGATGCAGAAGAAACTCTGGAGGAATGCTCATTTGTGTCTCTGATTGTCATCTGTCGTCCGGGGTCCTTGAAGTTGTCACCCCTTCAAGCCCGTCTTCTCAAGGAAATGCATCATTCACATCTCCACCTCAGGATTCTAGCTTGCGGAGAGGAAATGGAAGTTTGGTCTTCACATAGATGCTCTTGGATGATGTAGAGAGCTTAGGGGATGATCCCTAACCCTAGGAGGAAGAAAAATCGCCTCAAGGGCGTTGACTGTGAAACTGGTTTGGAGTGAAAATCATGGATCCCGTCATTCCCATCAAATCATGTATTTATAGGTAGCAGAAATGAAGAACGTGCATGAGTAGGTGCACGACCACTGGTTGTGCGCTAAGGAAAGTCCAGTACTCGTGCGCAAAGGAACCTGTACCAAATTATTTTGAAAAATAAGAGCATGTGAGTAGGCGCACGACCACTGGTCATGCGCTAAGGAAAGTCTTCTACTCGTGCGCAAAGAAATATGCATCGACAAGAACTAGTGGAAGGCTAAATCATTGAGAATATTTTTTTTGGACAACCACTAGTCGTGCACGAAGAGTCCACTGATCGTGCGTGAAGGAAAACGCACGATCTGTGGTCAACAATACGAAATGGGGCCGAAACTCCCCGGGAATTCAACACAAGTCTGTACCTGCATGAAAAACAGCAAGGCACACTAGAATTCACAAAGATATATACATTCCATGCAATCAAAATGTATATAGACACAAAGTAAGGAAGGGAATGCATGAAAAGAACACAAACATGCTCTAATTAGCCAAAACTTGCTCCAATGATCGAAAGTAAGATTAAGAAAGATTTTATACTAGAAACATTAAAAAGGAGTGCGAAACTTCACAAAACCAGGCTAAAATAGAGCATAAAATAATATGCATAGTATGCTCATCAAATACCCCCAGAATTGAATTATTGCTTGTCTCGAGAAATTCAACTACCTAAGGGAGTACGTTATGTTAATTACAAACTGAAAATCAAAATAGGAAAGTGGACCGAGAAGTCTCATTCCCAAGGAGGGTAAAAGTAGATTAGAAAAAATCACTAAACCTAAAATCAAACACAATGCAACTAAACAGACTATTCTAAGGCTATATCCACTCTTTCTCAAATGTACTAAGTGATCTGTCATACGCATCGTGTAGGCGGAAGTAATGACGCTGAGTGCAGTGTTACAGACTCAAAACTACTAGGTGGCCTCCAATGAAATCCATCACTGATGATGGCCATGGGCTCTCCCGGTCACACCTTCTCCACTGCATTCGACATTAACTAACTCTAAAGATCCTTAGGACTTAAGTAGGAGAATTATTTGGTTTAGGCTTACGTTATGGATATCAAATAAGTAGAGATTAGCTAAATCACACTTAAGCGAAAAGAAGAGCTCGCACATTGGAAATAAACCGCGGCACACAAGATTGGGTGAGTAACACCCCCAGACATAGCTTTTAACATATGGGGTTACTTGACGCTCGCCAAATACCTCAACAAAAAGTGTTTTTCTTTTTTTTTTCATTTATTTTTATTCTCTTTTTTCTCTTTTTACAAAACATTTCAGCGACATGATATTTTCAAAATTTTCTTTTCTCATAATTGATTGGTAAAAACACACCCAAATGCGATAATGAAATTTTCATCGACTAACGGAATTAGAATTGCCACCGAATAATAGCAAAAGCTCAAGCTAAGCGTGAAGGAGATTTTGGCAATTTGGCTTTGGTATTAGTGAGGTGGAGGTGATCAAAGAAGAGGTGTAGGCTCAAGTTTTTGCTCGCAACGGTAGTGAATATTAGGTTGGATATGTAGGCTCAAACTATCCAAGTGAAGGCCTAAGTCATATCCTTAGAGTTAATTAGTGCTAAGTGCACACGCTTTGAAGGTTGCTATAGACAATTTCTAGACATCGAGAAAGGACACCCCCTCATATTTTGAGTCTATAATACGACACTAACAACACTAAACACAACTCTACAGTAGCATCCGGCTCGATCACGTTCTAATGAAGAGTGGATATAAAAACCTACAATAGTGTTGGGAAAACACCCTTGTGATTTATCTTACAAATAGTCTTAAAGTGATTTCATTATCTAGGATGTATTATTACCCATGTTGTGTAGAGAGCGTAATCTAGTCATTAGATGTCATATGATATGACACTCACACTAGAGTGTCAAGACCTATCCAAAACAAGCACAAAATTTAGTTGATTTAAACATGCATCGAATAGAAATTGATGCAACTTCGACTAAAAGTTGAAGCAACTTTGAATGCAAGTATAAGTAACTAAAACTGAAGTCGAATGATAAGTGAAGTTGATGCAACGTTGAAATGGTCTCGAGGCAGAAGACAGAGCAAAGCAATATCAGAAGTCAAAGCAACTTTGATTTGAATTCGTCGCAGAAGATCAATTTCAAAGTCCAAGTCTACAACTCGACGGCTATATCGATAGGTATTCGACGCGATGTCGACATCTGAGTTCAGTCAGGGATAAGAAGGATTTCGAAGCTGCTTCTATAAGAACTCGGAGGTGTGTCGAATAGAGGGAAAATGAAATCGACGCTACGTCGAATACAGACAGAAATGGAAAGTTTTCTGCTGTCTTTTTTGATGCTTTTCCATAAGGTATCCAAGGCTATAGTCTGACTTCTAACCACTATTTTATTTCCAAGAATAGAATGGAGTACTCTAGAGAGACAACAAAGACATTATTGGAAGTTATTCAAATTAGATTGACGGGTCGGGAAACAGAAATAGAAAGAAATACGTATTGTCCAAAGGATATTCCTTCTAAGGACAGAACAGAAGAGGAAAGAAATTCAAACACTATTCGACAAAGAATAAATATACAGAAGAAGGAAGAAATACATAACAATTGAATCATTCAGTCTTCTTCTTCTTCTTCCTCAAGCTTTCTCTCAGAAAAAGAATAGTAGAACATCTTTGTACAGGAATACACAAAGGCTCTGCTTCTTCTTCTACCTCTACAGCAGAAAGCCATCTAGAGTACAGAGATCATCAGGATCACAAGCAAAACAACTCTTGCATTCTTCTCTATCTTAAGCAAGAGTTCATCCTATATTGATCCTGAAGAACATCAAGTGACAACATCCTGAATGATTGCCGAAGAAGGATTCAAACTGGAGAATCCTATTCTTTCTTCCTCTTCTTCTTTATTCTTCTCTTATTTTGTAACTGCATAAAGAGTCCTAATAATCCCTCTCCAAAGGATTTAGTTGGTTCAAAGAGTCTCCTGATCAAAAGACTCAGTGGTTCTAAGACTCTAAGAGCATCCTTATCAAAAAACTCAGTTAGTGGTTCAAAGAGTACCTTATCAAAAGACTCAGTGGCTGGTTCTGAGAGTCTCCTTATCAAAAGACTCAGACACATATAGTGTATTCCTACCAAGGTGGTAGAGGAGTGGAGTACCCACATTTTGGGGAACCACTATAAAACCTGTCTTCTCCGTGTTTGTGAATTTTTGTGTTGTCCCCATTTATTATTTATGCACTCTGCATTTATTTTATTCTCACTTAGATTTGCTGATTGAATAGTTGATATAAGTTTTTATTGTATGTGCATACTTAGGGTAAAAGTTTTTAAATCTCTATTCACCCCCCCCCCCCCCCTTTAGAGAATACTCAGAGGTTACACTATGCACTTTCAAATAGTAAGTAAAATTACATTGTATTTAACCAAAGCAAGCGATTAACTCTAACTCTATTTCTATCCGAGAGCATGGGAACTCAACTAGGAGCACTGCATGAGTCTACGACACACTACCTGATTTTGATTTTTGCAATTATAAATTAGTATAACCTACACTCCTAAGAAAATTAAACTAAATGAGATTAACAAAAATTAATGCCTAATCTAAGCGAGTGCGGTGAATACGATACTTAGAGCTATAAAAAGTGAACAAAAGTTTTTTTAAGAAAATTTAGAGCAGAAGAGTTTTTATAAGAAAAAGTGATGTTTATCAGAAAGCGTGAAGCGAGTGCTTACACAAGTGGGAACAAAACTACCCCACCCCCACCCCCAAGACACAAACGGAGCATTGCCCTCAATGCGAGAAAATCACATTATTAAAAGAGAGGCACTTTAAAAATAACAAGGAGGAAGGGATTCGTTACCATGCCTGAGAATGGGGCATTCCAAAAGACGCTAAGTCTGAATTCGGTTCACACTGATGCTCCCAGTTCCGGTTTGGTAAATGCAGCTGCCCAAAAATCAGGATCCTGCGGAAATTAGTAGAAACAGGAAACAATAATACAAATATATAGCAATTTTAATAAAACATAAAGTAAAGCAGGGATAACAATGGGGTGCCTCCCAAGAGCGCTTTATTTAACGCCCTTGAGCTTGACCAAATACCTGTATTAACAGTTATATATATTGTTCTGGTATAATTATAATATTGAAAGTCTGAGAATTCTAAATATTACTAATAAAAGGTCATCAAAATGATTAATTATACGCAGATTTGAAATAGTAACTAAAGATAAAGGAAAAGGTCCGGAGACCAAGCAGTCGGGGGTGGATAGAAGGGATGGTGCTCCTCCATCCCCAAGTCTTCTCCTTCTTCATCTTCTTCATCTACTCCAACGATCGGTCATCAATGAAAAATCTCTTGCCTCCCTGCACCCAATCCTTCAGGGGAAGCAACGATGAAGTGGAATAAGCAATGTGTTCTGTCATTGTCATAAGCTTTCCCTGCCAAGATTTCTTCTCTAAGATCACCTGAAAATGGGTCGTCCTGCATGGGGATACAAGAAATACCGTTAAATGTATCAGGAGGAAAAATAGACAAAATTAATTCAGCAATTTTAGGGTTCAAAGAAGTGAGTTCAAGAAATTAATCTGAAGAAGAATGATGAGCAAAACTATGCTTGCAAACGACAACGGCAAGTGTACCATGTCGGATATAGTATAGGCTTTATGAAAACCAAGGTCGTATAAAAATCCGGGCGTGTTGATTACTCTTACTCAAGATGATCTCTATTGTTTTATCAAAATAGTAGTTTGATTTGGTTGCAATAAGAAAAATAACTATGCTAGAAGATTATAACTAATGAAAAGAGAGGCGGACAAAATAGAAGAATGGATGAATAAAAACAACAAAATTTATTATTTCAAGAAAAGGAATTACAACTATTGAAAGAGAAATTACAAGTGCAAGAAAAAGTAAGCTATAGTACTTAAAAACACGAAAATAAACAAGAAAATGGAGGCTTGGACTCCAATACCAGGTGTCCTGATCATTTGGAGGAGCTGCCTTTTTAAAGCTGGAAATTTTGGGTGACACGGCCTTGGTCACGCCCGTGACCAAGGGGCGTGTAAGGGGCGTGATCGGTGCTGGTGCGGAGTGGGTGCATTCAATCTTCAATGTAGGTGTTTTGGGCGCGTCCCGCCCTAGGTCATGCCCGTGACCTGGGGCGTGTAATCTTCAAATCGTGCTGCTAGCGGGAATCTTCGGCGGGAAGAAGCGGGAAGTGGCGCGGGATGAGTCACGGTCCTGGTCATGCCTATGACCTGGGGCGTGAAGGCTTGATCTCAGCGGGTCGCGGACGTCTCTGTGGATCACGGCCGTCTCAGCGGGTTGCTGTCGTCTCAGCGTTTCTCGGTCGTCTCAGCGGTTCTCGGCCGTCTCAGCGGTTCTCGGCTGTCTCAGTGGTTCTCGGCCGTCTCAGTGGTTCTCGGCCGTCTCAGCGGATCTCAGACATGACATTGGGTCACGCCCTTGGTCACGGGCGTGACCTGGGGCGTGAACTTGAAGTTTTGGTCCAATGTGTCCAGAAAAACCTGAAATACATAGAAAAAAGCTCAAGTTAGTTTATAAAATTGAAAAGATAATAAATTAAATAAGAAAAACATAAAAACTATATAATTTCAAATAAAAAATATATTAAACTTATACTAAAAGATGAGTACAAAAATCACTCATCAAACACCCCCATACTTACTCGTTTGCTAGTCCCGAGCAAACACCTTTTCATAGGAGTAGAAAAATTTAAATACTAGAAAAAGAAATTTGAACTCAAGGAATAAAAATGCGAAGTCTTACGCCTGCGTGTAGAGATCCTAGTTGAAAGACCTATTCAGCATAACGATTAGCTTATAATTTTCAAAAATGCGATTTAACATATTGCTTTTACTTTTAAGTTGAAAGCTCGGTAAATTCTGGAATGCTATTCAGGGAGTGGGTAGCGTGTTTTCTAAGATCAATATTACCCAAAATTGAGTTTCGGGATAGCCTCCACAGAAATCCATCAATGACGATGGCCATAGGCTTGCCCGGTCGCACTCTCTCCACTACACAAGTATAATTTCATAGCTTAAAGATCAAAAGAGCTTTCATTAGGAGTGAAGCTTGGCTTAGGTATATGATTTGGAATTGGAAATCAAAGAGATAAACATGACGGCTAAGGATCACACTAAACCAAGGTAAGAGTAAAATTATCAAAATTTTAACCTCGCTTGAGAGTTGTCATGAAGCAAAACATACAAAAACTTTCTTATTTTTCAAAAATAAGGCCATGAATAATTTTCTTTATTTTTCACAATTGGCCAACCAAAATAATTTTTCATATATATATATATATATTTCCCTTTTTCTGTAGCTCCAAATAAAAATTTGCAATTTCCTCATTTTCACAATTGAACCCATTGCAAAATAAATCTCAAATATTTAGTGTGATCATGGGGTGGATGTTTTGTCTTTGGTGAAAATGAAAGGTGGAGGTGGCAAAGGAAAAAAGGAAAGGCCCAAAGTGTTTAAACAATGAAAAAAATTTAAAGGTGGGCAAACAGGCACAAACGATCAAAAGATGGCCTAAATCATTTCTAAAAACTATGACAAACTTATGCAAATGTTTCGAGAATCGTTAGAGGCAAGTTCTAGCCATCGAGAAAGAATACCCTTCCGTTCAACATGTGTAATATTTCTCTAGTAAGCTTCTACATACTCACTTGAATTATTCGCAGATTCTACTAGATTCAAGGCAAGAGTAAAACAAAGATTATTTTCTCGCAGTTAGAAAATCATAAATCTAATTCTATGCTGAATAGTTAATTTGACATAGAATTCTACAAACACGTGCGCTTAACTAGGAACACTACACAAGTCAACAATTTTATTCCAAAATTCAAAATCTAATGAAGTATAAAAATTCCCTACGACACTATACAAAAGCAAATCTAATAAGGAATTTGCAAATAAGTAAGTATAGAAATTCAGCAAAAAAAATTTCTTCTTGGACTTCCCAAGGTCAACCCGGTGAAGGGCTCGCAAGGTACTAGAGGCTGTGATGGGAATTCAAGCCCAAAGCGTCCTTTCCAAGAAATTTTATTAGATAAAAAAATATATTTATATTTTTTTTTTCAAATAAATAGACATACAAAGAAAGCAATGCAAGCAATGCTGCTACACCCCCATACTTAAAATTAAACATTGTCCCTAATGTTTAAAACCAAGTATGATAATAAAAACTATCATAAAAAGGGAAGATAAATAAATAGAAAAAAAAACTAAAGGGTGAAGAGGGCTTCCCTGGTTGTTAGACGGGGTTGCCGGACAAACACCTGCAGAATCAAAGTGAACAACAAACAAGAAAATAAAATGGTTAACATTGGGTTGCCTCCCAAAAGCGCTTTGTTTACCGTCTCGTAGCTTGACTCATTGATGATTTTTAAGGATTATGAAGTTTATGTGTTTCAATATTTTCGGATGCTGGGTCGCCGAGGTGATACAATTTTAACCTATGTTCGTTGACTTTAAATGATCCGCTTTTCGGGTGCTCTATTAGAACGGTCCCATATGGCCAAACCTCTTTTACTACAAAGGGTCTGGACCATCTAGATTTTAATTTGCCCGGAAAAAGCCTAAGTCTTGAATTAAAAAGGACTAGATCGCCCGGTGAAAAAGATTTTGGCTTTTTAATTTTTCTATCATGATAGAACTTAGTACATTCTTTATAAAATTTATTATTTTCATAGGCGTTTGCGCGCCATTCATCTAATTCATTTAATTGAAATTTTCTATTTTCCGATGCTAAGTTTAAATCTAAATTTAAATTTTTAAGCGCCCAAAATGCGCGATGTTCCGATTCAACCGGTAAGTGGCATGCTTTTCCATAGACTAATCTGTACGGCGTACACCCGATGGCAGTTTTGTACGCTGTCCGATAGGCCCTTAGTGCATCGTCTAATTTTTGCGACCAATCCTACCTATTAACGGAAACCATTTTTTCTATGATTCTTTTTAATTCCCGGTTTACTACCTCCATTTGGCCATTTGCTTGGGGGTGATAGGCTATCGATAGCCTGTGCGTAACTCCATACTTGACTAAAATTTTAGTAAGTTGGTTGTTACAAAAGTGTGTGCCCCTATCACTAATCAGTGCGCGTGGTGTGCCAAATCGCGAAAATAATTTTTTTAGAAAATTTACGACGACTCTTGCTTCGTTGGTGGGAAGGGCTTGTGCTTCCGCCCACCTCGACACGTAGTCAACCGCAACAAGAATATATTTATTATTAGAGGAGGAAGGAAACAGACCTATGAAATCTATTTCCCATAAGTCAAAGATTTCGCATTCTAAAATAACATTTTGGGGCATTTCATCCCTATTAGAGATGTTACCTGTCCGTTGGCAGCTATCGCATTTACTCACAATGGTGTGAGCATCTTTGAATAAGGTGGGCCAGTAGAAGCCCGACTCTAGCACCTTCCTTGCGGTCCGGTTTCCTTGATAGTGACCACCGGTTGGTCCTTCGTGGCAGTGCCGCAAAATTTGGATGCCTTCTTCGCCCGAAATACACCTTCTTACCACTTGGTCCACGCAGACACGAAATAAAAAGGGGTCCTCCAAAAAATAATTTTTCAAGTCCGAAAAGAATTTCTTCTTTTGCTGACTTGAAAAATCTTTTGGTAGGACCCGGGCCACTAAATAGTTGGCCAAATCCGCGTAGCAATGGGTGGAAGAAGTCATTTCCTTTTCGATGACGAGGAGGCGCTCTTCAGGGAATTTATCATCTATCTCGGCCTCCACTAGTGCTCCTGCTGCCGGGTTCTCCAATCTTGAGAGGTGGTCGGCCGCCAAGTTCTCCGCTCCTTTCTTGTCTCGGATCTCCAAATCGAATTCTTGCAAGAGTAGGATCCATCTCAATAGTCGGGGCTTGGCATCCCCTTTATCTAGCAAGTACCGGAGTGTGGAGTGATCTGTAAAAACAATAATTTTTTATAGCGTTATGTATGAACTGAATTTATCAAAGGCGAAAACAATCGCTGGAAGTTCTTTTTCTGTCGTTGTATAATTAGCTTGGGCGGATGTAAGCGTTTTGCTTGCGTAATAAATTGGGTGAAAGTATTTATTCACACTTTGGCCCAAGACCGCACCTACAGCAAAATCGCTTGCATCGCACATGATTTCGAACGGAAGAGACCAATCTGGCGAAATTAAAATAGGCGATTTTATAAGTTCATTTTTAATTTTTATGAACGCCTTAGAACATTCTTCATCAAAGATAAATGTGGTTTCTTTTTCTAAAAGATGCGTTAACAATTTTGTTATTTTCGAAAAATCTTTAATGAATCGTCTATAGAAACCCGCATGTCCTAAAAAACTCCTAATAGATTTAATATTAGTAAGCGGAGGGAGTTTTTCTATAACTTCTATCTTGGCCCTATCGACCTCGATCCCTTTACTAGAAACCTTATGTCCGAGGACTAATCCCTCACGGACAATAAAGTGGCACTTCTCCCAGTTGAGTGCCAGATTTGTGTCTTCGCAGCGTTGAAGAACACGATCAAGATTTTTTAGACAATTTATAAAGGAATCGCCATAGACTGAAAAATCGTCCATGAAAACTTCCATGACGTCCTCAACTAATTCATTACAAATTTCCAGCATACACCTTTGAAATGTAGCTGGCGCGTTACAAAGACCAATCGGCATCCTCCGATAGGCGAAGGTGCCGAAGGGGCAAGTGAAAGTGGTTTTTTCTTGGTCTTCGAGTGCGATTGGGATTTGAAAATATCCTGAAAGACCATCGAGAAAACAATAGTGCGAATGACCGGATAAGCGTTCTAAAATTTGGTCAATGAAGGGCAACAGAAAATGATCTTTGCGGGTAGCATCATTTAATTTCCTTTAATCGATGCATACCCGCCAACCCGTAACAGTACGAGTTGGAATCAACTCATTATTTTCGTTTTCAATTACTGTAATTCTGCCCTTTTTAGGCACGACTTGCACCGGGATAACCCAAGTGCTATCATAAATTGGGTAAATAATCCCTGCGTCAAGTAATTATATAATTTCGGCCTTAACGACGTCCCTCATATTGGGATTAAGGCGTCGTTGAGGCTGAATAGTGCCACGAGAATTATTTTCTAGATTTATTCTATGCGTGCAGAATGAGGGATTTATACCCTTTATATCAGAGATTTGCCACGCAATTGCGTGATGGTGGTTATTTAAAATTTAATTAATTCGGAAATTTCCGAATCATTAAGCGTAGAAGAAAAAATCATGGGTAATTTTAAATTTTCTTCAAAAAAAATATATTTTAGATGATCTGGTAGTTGTTTTAATTCTAGACTCGGTGGCTCTTCATAAGATGTTTTGATTTTAAAAATATTTAAATTTGTTTGTTCAAAATTTGCCTGTCGGGTCGTTTCTTCAAGACATAATAAAGTTTGTAACTCCGGATTTTCATAAAGAGGGGAAATTATTTCCGCAACAGTTGATAATTCTTCTTCAAAATTTGATTATAAAATAAAACAAGAATCATCGTTACTAAGCGCATTTCTCATTGATTGATTAACATTGAAAATAACTTCTTCGTCTCCAACTCGCAGGAGAAGTTTTCTGTAACTTACATCTATTATAGCTCGAGCGGTGGCTAGGAAAGGTCGGCCATGTATTTGGGGTACTTCGGCGTCTTCTTCAATATCGAGGATGACAAAGTCTACCGGGAAGATTAACTTATCAACCTTCACTAGCACATCATCAATGACCCCTATTGGGTATTTAACTGACCGATCCGCTAGTTGGATGCTTATGTTAGTTGGGCTTGGGTTGCCCAAACCAAGCTTTTTAAATAACGCAAAAGGCATTAAATTTATGCTAGCACCTAGATCGGCCAAAGCGTGCTTGATTGATAAATTACCAAACATACACGGGATGGAGAACCATCACGGGTCGTTTAATTTTTGTGGTAATTTATTTAATAAAGTCGTCGAACACTCTGCTTTTAAAGAAATACGCGAAAAATTTCAAGTTTCGTTTTGTTCGAAAGTAACTCCTTTAGATATTTAGCGTACTTTGGCATTTGAGCAATTGCTTCGCAGAATGGCACATTTATTTGGATTTGTTTTAAAATTTCAATAAATTTTTAATATTGCTCCTCATTGCGCTCATCTTTAAATTTTGAAGGATAAGGAATAGAAGGATTTTTAATAATGCGCGGAGCTAAAGTAGCAGACGGTAAAGCAGGTGAAGAAAGAACTTGCGGGGGAGAAGATGAAACGTTTACCTCGGGCTCGACCAAATTTGAAGAAGTTACCTCCTTTCCACTGCGGAGTGTGATTGCGTTGGCGCTCTCCCGCAGAATGGGCTCAGTGTTGCCCGGAAGTGCTCCTTGCTGGTGTTCGGAGAACATTTCTGCGAGCTGTCCAATTTGATTTTCTAAATTTTTTACCGATCTGGTGAGATTCTGGATATTGTACTCATTGGAGGCAATGTACTTAGTGAAGACCTCTTCAAGCGGAGAGGGCTTTTGTGGTGGTGGTGGTGGAGGAGCGAATCCGGGAGGATTCACTTGTGGTGGTCGTTGAGCGTTATTGGGGTTGCTCCATGAAAAGTTTGGGTGATTCCTTAATCCCGGATTATAACTATTGTTAAACGGAAGATTATTATTCGGGTTAAAAGGAGGGCGATAAGAGTTCCCCATATAATCAACTTGCTCATGAATGAAATTATTATTCAAATTATTAAAATTATTATTATTAGCCCAATTTGTGGCGGAGGAAGCAGTCATCTCCGCCACATAATGTTTTGTGAGCATTTCTACTTGATGTGCTAAGTTAGGGGTGTCCTCTACTTCAAAAAGTCTGGTCGCCTTATTAGGGGGCGACCGTGGTGCATTCCACGGATAGACATTCATGGCCATCTCCTCAAAAAGCTCTTGAGCAGCTTCGGGGGTTTTGTTATTAAGGGTCCCCCCGCGGCTGCATCAATCATCTGCCTCGTTTGGAGATTCAAACCATTGTAGAAAGTCTGAACTTGTTGCCATACGGGAAGGGCACGGTGAGTAAATCTTCGCAAAATTTCTTTGAAGCGCTCCCATGTGTCATAGAGAGACTCTGATTCTATTTGCATGAACGAGAAAATGTCCGTACGTAATTTAGCGGACTTTGTCGGAGGAAAATATTTCGTTAAGAATTTCTCCGTCATCTCGGCCCACGTAGTGATGGAACCTCTAGGAAGAGAGCCCAAACATTGCTTGTCCTTAGTCCGCAAAGAAAAAGGAAATAAACGCAAACGAATGGCGTCATCGGTGACGCCATTTATCTTAAATGTATTGCAAATTTCCAAAAAATTTAACAAATGTAAATTAGGATCTTCATCTGGTAAGCCATCGAAAATGATGGTTTGCTGTACCATCTGAATGATACTAATTTTAATTTCAAAATTATTATTCGCCACCGCCAGGCGAATAATACTAGATTGTGTTCCATCCTAATTTGGTCTCGCATAATAGGACATGGTCCGTAGCGGGGCCTCATTATGGTCGGGGTTATCCATTAAACCTTCGTTAGTCTCTCCGATTGAATCTTCGCGAATTATTGGTAGATCACTAAATTGGAGACGACGACACAAGGTGCGCTCGATTTCTGGATCAAAACCAAATTAAAAATTAGCTGGAGAGTTATGTCGGGTCATAAACCAAAAAAAGAAATGAAAGGGGAAAGAGAGGTGAAAGAAAAAAGTAAAATTTTAGATAAATATATATGTTTATATATATATATATATATTTTGATTAGGTGGTTTAAGATTAGTCCTGGACTTCCCAAGGTCAACCCGGTGAAGGGCTCGCAAGGTACTAGAGGCTGTGATGGGAATTCAAGCCCAAAGCGTCCTATCCAAGAATTTAGTTGCACCTAGTAAAATTTAAAAAAAAAAATAAGAGAAGAAAGGAAACGATAAAGCCAATAGATATTCTCTTTCTAAATATCAACTCAGATCCCCGGCAACGGCGCCAAAAACTTGATGAGCAAAACTATGCTTGTAAACAACAACGACAAGTGTACCGTGTCGGATGTAGTATAGGCTTTATAAAAACCAATGTCGTATAAAAATCCCTGCGTGTTGATTACACTTACTCAAGACGATCTCTATTTTTTATCAAAATAGTAGTTTGATTTGGTTGCAATAAGAAAAATAACTATGCTAGAAGATTATAACTAATGAAAAGAGAGGCGGGCAAAATAGAAGAATGGATGAATAAAAACAACAAAATTTATTATTTCAAGAAAAGGAATTACAACTATTGAAAGAGAAATTACAAGTGCAAGAAAAAGTAAGCTAGAGTACTTAAAAACACGAAAATTAATAAGAAAATGGAGGCTTGGACTCCAATACCAGGTGTCCTGATCATCTGGAGGAGCTGCCTTTTTATAGCTGGAAATTTTGGGTGACACGCCCTTGGTCACGCCCGTGACCAAGGGGCGTGTAAGGGGCGTTATCAGTGCTGGTGCAGAGTGGGCGCATTCAGGCTTCAATGTAGGTGTTTCGGGCGCGTCACGCCCTAGGTCACGCCCGTGACCTGGGGCGTGTAATCTTCAAATCGTGCTGTTGGCGGGAATCTTCGGCGGGAAGAAGCGGGAAGTGACGCAGGATGAGTCACGCCCCTGGTCACGCCGATGGCCTTGGGCGTGAAGGCTTGATCTCAGCGGGTCGCGGCCGTATCAGCGGATCGCGGTCGTCTCAGCAGGTCGCTCGTCTCAGCGGTTTGCTATCATCTCAGCGGTTCTCGGCCGTCTCAGCGGTTCTCGGCCGTCTCAGCGGTTCTCGACTGTCTCAGCGGTTCTCGGCCGTCTCAGCGGTTCTCGGCCGTCTCAGTGGTTCTCGGCCGTGACATTGGGTCAAGCCCTTGGTCACGGGCGTGACCTGGGGGGTGAACTTGAAGTTTTGGTCCAATGTGTCCAGAAAAACCTGAAATACACAGAAAAAGCTCAAGTTAGTTTATAAAATTGAAAAGATAATAAATTAAATAAGAAAAGCATAAAAACTATATATTTTCATATAAAAAATATATTAAACTTGACTAAAAGAAGAGTACAAAAAGCACTCGTCAAAGAACTAGAAGAATTAATAAAAGCAGGAGTGACAGGAGAAGATGGCTCCATATCATCGTCCTCCGGAATACAAATGAGGATGATATCACAAATTAGATTCTCCCCGGCTAGTGATTTTGTTGTGATAACATAAAGGGGGTGGAAGAAACTTCCCCCGTCACATGAGCATCCTGATCAGAGGTGGTGCAAGAGAGGGCTTCCACAAGTGAAGAGGAGGGTGCCTCTTCAATGGTGGCTACTTCTTTTTTCACCTCACCTAAAAGAGCAGGGCAATCCTGCAAATGGGTGGTTTCCAGGATAGGCATGGTTGAAGCAAAAATTGTGAGAGGGGCAGCGTAGGATGGTTCGGAGGAGGAACCCAATGTACTAAAGGTGGGGCATGAAGGGGATTCCACAAGTAAAGAGGGGCATCCCTCTTCACCATTGGAAGCTTCCTCATGCATGGACAAAGGGATAGTGGAATGTGCTTTCTTGTGCAAATCCAACTCCAAGAAACAGAGTTTGGGGGATCTCACATTTTCAATTTGCTCCACTACAGAAGATGTACTAGATTGAGGCGCACCAGAATAAGTATGATCGAAGACCAAACTCTTGTTCAATTGAGCTGGTTTGTTCATTTGGCACACTGCAACAATATTCCCTTGCCTCCCACAATTCGTGCAAACTAGAGGGGGGAAATCCTCATTCAGATCATACTGCAATATCAACTCAAGCAATGCATCTAAAGATATAAACTTACCCGAGTTCAAAGAAGGAATATAATTAATTTTGGGGTTAGCACCCAGATCTACAGTGATTGATTCACAATGAGGTATGGGGGTAGGATAATAAGAGTGTACCACAGTGTCAATACAACGAATGATGGGTTCTCTCCTCGAGGTTTCTACTAAACTCCCAAGGGGACTTGAGGGTCGAATAGCTACATCGTCGGCGACTTAAGGTGATGCACAAAAAAGAAAAGGAGTGAAGGCAAAAGCACAGACTTCTCTTCCTCTTCTAATTGCGATTTCCATCTTTTTCAATCCTTCACCGCATGATCGGTGCATTGATAGAACAGACACCGCACACCCAAAGGCTTGGACATTGAAGGGGTCCAGACTTTAGATTGTGGTAGTGCCCGCTGTGGGGTTCCATTTGTGTATGCGATATGATTCCCTTTCTCTCACACCTCACTCCCATGATAAGTACTCCCACACCATTTGCATTTTTGTGGAGTATAATACATGATAAGGAGGGTGAACCACACACACTTATTAGAAAATCGAAGAGCAAAAATCTGAAAAATGAAAGCAAAATTGCTCCAAGCATAAACAAGGAAGAACTGATGATTGAAGAAAGCAAAAGAAATTATAAGAGAATTGAAACTTAATAGAGAATGTTATAAACAGATGGAAAATTATTCAATATCTTGACTTCTTCAAAAGAAAAATCACACGTGTTGTGTTTCCCGACAACGGCGCCAAAAACTTGACGCGTCGTCCCACTGCATAGCTATAGGCGGGAGTGAGACTGTGGTTCCGAACGACAGTGAACTAGTGTTGGGTTTTATATCCACAATAACCTAGATTTGTGAGAAGTCACCCTTGAACCAAGTTGAATTGCTAGTGTATTTGATGTTGTCTCTTATCTATGTTTTTGCATGTTGTTATTGCCAAGTGTAGACCAATGTCAGATCACAATGGGTCATTAAACACAGTATCATGCAATGTAATCCCTCATTGTGTAGAGCATGGTGTTGACTCATGTTTGATCTCTCTATTGGGATACACTTCATTTTGAGGTCCTTTACAGATTAGGTGTTGAAGGAGTTGATGGTGTCTTAAAAAGAAAGAAGGAAAAATAGTCAGAATTTTTCTAAGTGTATTTCTCGAGAAATCACTTATGGTTCTCAAGAAATCAAGTTTATTTCTCGAGAAGTCAACTTGGTTCTCGAGAAATCCTTCTCAGAGCTCAAAGTTCAAGTTCTCTAAGTCATTTCTCGAGAAGTCACTTCATCTCTCAAAAAATCAAGTTTATTTCTTGAGAAGTCAGCTTGGTTCTCGAGAAATTCTTCTCAGCCGATCAGTGATGATTTTCTAAGCCATTTCTAGAGAAGTTAATTCTTCTCTCGAGAAATCAAAGCCATTTCTCGAGAAATCTTGTTGTTCTCGAGAAATCCACTTCAAGTTTTCCAGAAAGATTTTCCTAGCCCTTTTCTCGAGAAGTTTATCTCTCTCTCGAGAAATCTATTGATTTCTCGAGAAATGCTTTTTATCTCGAAAAATGATTTTTCTTAAGGTCCTGTTTTAAAATCTGTTTTCTGACGGATCTTGAATTTTCATCTGACGGTCCTTTCCACGTGTGTCATATTTAAAGGATTATTCTACCATAAATCAAGGACTCTTTACCGTTATACCTGTTTAGTATAAAATACTCATATTAGCTCTCGTCAATACCTAATTCAATTATTCAATCGAAAAATCGAGAAAGAGCCGCCGCCTCCTGCCATTGTTGAAGTTCATATCATTCAACCGATCCTTTTGGAAGAAAAGATTCGACAGATCAGTGCTCTTATCATCTACTAAAGTTTATTGGATCGTGTCGAATCCTAGAAGGTCAGATCTGAGATTTCAACCTTTCTTCTT
Organism: Dactylorhiza incarnata; assembly: GCA_033032865.1. NCBI lineage: Eukaryota > Viridiplantae > Streptophyta > Magnoliopsida > Asparagales > Orchidaceae > Dactylorhiza > Dactylorhiza incarnata. The sequence goes on along the minus strand of JAWHQI010000218.1, from coordinate 3,113,520 downwards.
CAACATCATGCCAAAGTTCTCCAAGTCTCAAGAAGGAAAAAAATTACAGTATTTCAGATCTGACCTTATTTTGTTGATCATTTACTTGTACACAATCTCTATTGTTTGTAGGAGATTAATCTCCGAGTTGTAGGAGGGTTATCTCCGAGTTGTAGGAGCGTTGTCTCCGAGTTTGTAGGAGATTTGTCTCCGAGGTGTAGGAGTGGTGACTCCGAGTTTGTAGGATCTTTCTTGATTTGAGATTTAGTAAAGTAGATGAGGCTAGCCGTGGTGCTAGATTCGCGAGGCGGGAAAGTGGAGTACCCAAGATCGGGAAACCACTATAAAATTCCTTGTGTCGTGTGCATTTTTGATTTGCTTTTCTGTGTTCTCTTTTTCATCAAGTTTTAATTCCGCAAAAGACGCAGAACTCACCTATTCACCCCCCTCTAGGTGATTTAGGTAGGCAATTAGATAGTTCAATTGGTATCAGAGGGTCGTTGTTCATTGCTAGGTTAACACCTTGAACAGGATCCATCCATTCTAGTTGCTAGCAAATCATGGAAAGAAGCAAGGAATCCTCCTCGTTGAAGCTGCCTATCTGCAAAAAGGCTAACTTTCCCATGTGGAATGAAAGAGTAAGATTTTACATGGAAGCCGCAGATCCGAGAATTTTTTAAGTTGTGGAAGAAGGCCCTCATGTGCCTATGGTTGCCTCTATAATTGATCCAACTATTCAGGTGCCAAAGAAGATGATGGACTTAACTAAGGATGAGATAGCCATCGTAGCCTTGGACAAAAAGGCGAAGAACATAATTGCCAGTGCAGTGGACGATTTTATGCTACAAAATTTAATCCACTGCAGATCTGCCAAAATATGTGGACATCCTTAATTGTCCTCATGGAAGGTGCCGAAAAGGTAAGGGATGATAGAAGATCTCTACTCAACCAAGAGTATGAGGCCTTCAAGCAAAGCAAGAAGGAGTGCATAGCCGATGCTTATGAAAGATTCTTCAAAATTGTTAACGGCCTAAGAAATTATGGTCGGGAATTTACAAACGGTGAGCTAAATGACAAGTTCCTGCGATCCCTGATGAAAGAATGGGATAGCAAGATTGTTGCTATTAGGGAGTTTGGAAAGCTACGAAACATTGACCTGCAGAATTTGTTCGGGAAGCTACTATCCCATGAGCTACAGATGAACATCCGTAAAACTGAAGAAGATGGGAATCAGACCTCTGGCAAGGAAAGGACCTTGGCTCTAAAGGTCGAAAGCTCCAGGAAGAGCAGAGCTGTGTCACCAATAAGGGCACAAGAGACTGATGAAGAAGAAGAATCAGAAGCTGGATCCTCCTGCTTTGAAATGTAAGATGGGGAATTTTCTCTAATTTCCCGTCAGTTCAAGAAACTGCTAAGCAAAAGAAGGCATATGAAGAACAAGCCATCTTCCTCAGACTACAGACATTCTCGTCGTGATGGTGATCATCACGGGAAAGGCTCAAATAACCATGATAGGTACAAGTCTAAACCGAACAAACTTGTTTCTTCTGACATTGTTTGCTATTGTTGTAACAAGCCGGGGCATATGATCGCTGATTTCCCTCACAAGAAGAAAGAGGGTGGAAAGAGAGAAGAAAATAAATCCACCCATGGGAAAAAAGAAAATTGAGAGAAGCTTCGTTTCCAAGAAGTCCAAAACTCTCAGAGATAGTGATTCGGATAAGTCAAGTGATGAAGAAGAAGCCTACTTTGGGCTTATGGCCAAGACTGATGACGAAGAAGAACCTCCGTATAAAGGGAAGGTAAGTGATCACACCATCTTGTCTGAATCAGATTATGCCTCAGTTGAGCAAGAGAACTACTTATCAAACGAGGATTCAGAACTCATGACCCAATATACTGAATTGCTTAAAGGCTTTGACAAATGCCAAAAGGTCGTCAAAACCCAGGCCAAGGAGATCATGTCTCTCAAGGAAGTGGAATCCAATCTGAGAGAAGAAGTTGCACAACTTACCTCTCTAAGAGATGAAATCCAAGTTTTGACAGACAAGATCAAAAGCTCAGATGAGCTCCTTACCCTGAGAGAGAAAATCATCAAAGAGCTTGAAGAACAGCTAGCTGCCGAGAAAAAGCTAGTCGAAAAGTTCTCCCAACCGAAAACTATTCTTCCAATCATTGATAGATTCTCCTCTAAAGCAAGTGGCAGTGGATTAGGTCATGTGGCTGGTCCTAGTAAATCTTCTAAGATCATCCGAGCCAAGAATAAAAATTAGAATGCTATGAAAGCTACCACCGAAGAGAAAGGAAGGCCCATCTGGATCAGACGACATTTAAGAAAGTTATCTTTCCCATAAATGCCTATGATCTGGAGAGCTCCTATGGTCACTTGACTAGACCAAGTGAGTTTGAGCCCGTTAATGACTATAAGGAGTGGACTCATTGATGCGCGTCGGCAAGTGCACCGGTCGCTGTCAAGTAATAATTGTGGAGAATAAATTCCCCGGATGTCGGTCTCTTGAGGAATGCAGGATGGGTGATCGAATCGCGCAGTGAATATTGTTACACAAGCGTTTCACAAACACAAAGAGGGGTTTTTGGTTGGTTTTCCTAATTTTAACAACAATAAAAGAGATGCGGGTCGAGAACACCGCTTCGCAACGTGAGGTGGATGCAACGGCCGCGATGTCGTGCTTCGTGAGGCGAATGAAGTGGACTCAGGCGCGAGAGAGTGAGGGTTGCAAACACCTCTTCACAACCGTCGTTAGCTCTTGCCAACACGGAGCAAACACCTTGCGTGCGTGTGTGAGTGAGTGCGCTTGAACGTGGTGAATCACAACCAACCCATGAATAAGAACACAGAAACATTCATTCTCATCAAGTAAATATCACAATATTCATTTAGTAAAAGATTCAAAGGGGTACAATCAAGGAAAGAGGAAGGAGATAACCGGTGGTGAAGACTAGCGGCCGTTCACGGCCGGAATGGTAGGTTGTCGGGCTACCTCCGGACTCGGGCGGACGATGCGTCCGGCGTAGAGGGCTGTCACAATCTCCCTACGTGCTCCGTCGTCTTCGACTCAAGGTCTCTTCTTCTTCTCACCGGGCGGAAAGCGAAAATGATTGCTTGGAGGCTTGCGGATGATGGAGAACACTCACGGACGATGGAGGATGTCTAGGAATGGACCGAGGAAGCTTCCCCTTGCGTAGGAGATGAAGTAGGGGCGATCCAAGGGGGCGGTCGGCGGCGTACGGAACAGAAATCCCGCTCCCCGGAATGAATAATCCGCCCTAAAATCGCAACAGGCGCTTAAATAGGCGCTGGATTAAACACTGCGCACGATCATTGGCGCACGACCAGTGGTCGTGCGCACTGGAATCCTGCGAACGTGCGCACTGCCTGGACAGAACCTGCAAGAGATGAAATTATAAAATAAAATGTTCGCACGACCAGTGGCGCACGACCGTTGATCGTGCGCACTAGCGTCAGTGGTCGTGCGCAATAGGTGAGACAGAACTCATAAAATTACTATTAAGTGCGCACGGACAGTGGCGCACGACCGGTGGTCGTGCGCACTGGAGTTGATGGTCGTGCGCACTGCACCAGACAGAACTCGTAAAAAGGGGTTAAGTGCGCACGATCAGTGGCGCACGACCGGTGGTCGTGCGCACTAGAACAAGTGATCGTGCGCAGTGTTCCTGTGCAGAATTGCACCGGAAACACTTGCACGCCTCCTATTCCAGCACAAACACAGATCTAGCCACCGAAAGTGGCACTTAACAACATATGAGTACTATGAAAGGAGATAAACACGAAAACACACCAAAGTGGGCCAAAATGTGCACCTAGCATGGGTTATCAATTATAAACTATAATAAGGCTAAAGTGCGTGATATTGACTAAATAATGGCCCGGATGAGTCCATGAAGGTGTATATAATCAGGACTCATCACACCCCCAGACTTAACTGTTTGCGCGTCCCGAGCAAACGAATCCGACGGAAGTTGAAAAAGATAATTAAAATAGCGAATTACGCAGGGGAGTACAGTGCGAAGTAACATATGCATGCGAGTAGGAATTCTAGTAGAAGAAGATTCTAGCTATGCTAACTAATTTACGTAAGTACTAAAGCGTAATCAAAGATTTAATTGTACTCAGTGGGTGAATTATGAAGAATTTGACGATCATGCCCGGTATGAAAGTGACGAGACGCTGAGGCGGGTGTTGCAAAAGATCGGGGCTTAGGAATAACTCCGCTGAAATCCATCAACGTCGTGAACCATACGCTTGCCCGGTCACACTCTCTCCACGGCGCTAGCAAACTCGCAAGTCAAATCAGTAGGACTTATAGGATTAAAACGGGGCTTAGGTTACGGAATGATATGCAAAGATAAACATGACGGCTACGCAACCCAAATGAGCCAACGGCACACTGCACCTTACAAAACCAAACAACTATGCTCGTGTGACACACCCCCAGACTTATCATGAAAGCCAGGTGTGCACACAGCCTACTTTACAAATACCAACAGATTTTTCTCTTTAGCTTGGGAGGATTATTTTCAGGATACTCTTCTTTTTTTTTCTTTTATATATTTTTCTTCTTTCAAGCAACCTCCAGTTGGTTCAAAATCAGCGGAAAGACATTATTTTCTCTTCAAAACACAATGATACCACACACCACACAAGTTGGAAATTATGAGCACAGTTAAAACATTTTTTTGGTTGCGGGCGTAGGATAGGCTTCAGGCTTTGGTGGATGAGGAGGAGCTGAACATAAAAATGGTAGGCACAAATTTGGCTTGCAAAGGTGAATGAAAGGGGCATGGAATAACAAAGCTCAAACTAGCCAAATGGTGGCCTACATCATGCTTGACTCAACAAGTAGCTCTCACCCATGCTTCAAGAGTCGCTTGGGGCAAGTTCTTAGCCCACGAGAAAGATAAACCTTCCTCCCGACTCGAGCAACACACGTTTAGCGACCGCACACACACAACACCGGGTTATCATCAATTTCATTCGAATTCACCACTTGAGTACATTAAATCTAAATTTACGCAGAGATACTACACATAAATTAAATGCATAAAGAAAATCTAATTCTACTCAGGTTCTACTATAGCATGCGAAGCGACTAGAACACTACATGAGTCGACACCGCGCTCCAAATAATAATTCCTGTGTTAATAGCCTATTTCACATTCCAACCAAACTAGTTTAAACGGAACAACACAAAAGAAAGCACGCACTCAAGTGGGTGAAGTGGTGTGTGAAGATGAACGATACTAAATAACTGAAATTAAAATACTTCTAGTATGCAAATGAGATGAGCATGTGCAGTGGGTGACAAAGAAACGGCTCTCCCCCAGACTTAATCAAAACCATACAACATAATGATATGACAGTGAAAATCAAAATTGAAAGCTAGGGAAGAAGTTACCCAATGCTCAGCACGTGAGCATACCAGAAGAATGGCGTTTAAAATCAAGACAATCCGCAGCATCCACCATCGAACACAAAACCTGCAAGCAAAACTCAAAACAACAAAAGCAAAAACAAAAACTGAACTAGGAAAGGTTAGATAAAAGGAAATATATAAAAAAAACCGGAAATCTGGGTTGTCTCCCAGTAGCGCTTTCATTTAACGTCCTTAAGCTGGACCAAATACCTGTATTAGCATTGTTTAAAAAGAGTGCAGGAATTAAGAAGACATACTCAAAAATAGTTCATTACAGCAATTAAAAACACGCATCAACTAAAAGCGCTCTTGTGGTGCGCATCTCCCGTAGCATGTAGGCGGGAGGTGAAGGCTTTAGGGCCAGCACTGGTATTACCCAATGCTCCCCTAACCTCCGCCATCTTGCTACGAAGAGCGGCAGCACGAGCGTCACGCAGAAGTTTTTCTTTTTTCAGTTTGGTGACGGTTGGAGATTGCCACCGTTGTGAACTCTCAGATTTTTCCTCCTTAGAATCAGGTGGCGTCACTTCCGGTGTCACTGTGACCACCGGATCGGCCCAAGAGACGGAACGCTTAAACAGTTTATTACATGACTCATCACAAGAAGAAAAATAATCAGCATTCTTGACTAAATCCACATCATCATTTCCTGGACAGCCGTCATCCTCCTTCTCGGCGTCGAATTCTTTCCGAAAGTCAATCACTTCCTCCTCATCAGATTTGAGCTCCTCCATTTCCCCTTCACCTGTTTCTTGGAAATGCGTCTTCCCTGCACAACTCAGAAGTTCATCAGAAATAACAAGAGGGGGAGGAGTGGATGTGTCGGCTCTAGCTTCGAGATGAATGGGCTGCAGCGCCGTGTTAGGTAAGATGACACACCCCGTGGCAAAGTCAAGGGTGGCGCCGCTCTCTTTCAAGAACGGCACCCCCAAGATAGGGATGGATTGATTTTCCCGGGGGCCCAACACCTGAAAGTCCGCGACCACAGTTGTCCCCTCAACTATTACTTCCACGTTTCTCACCTCTCCCTCGGATTGAATAATGGTGCCGTTAGCGAGAATCAGCGATTTCTTTTCCTCTGTGTTAATCTCCAATTGAAGTTTCGCAACATCTTGCAGCGCAATAACATTGCGAGAGGAACCGGAATCGCATAGAGCCTTTGTTTCAACCTGATTGATGGAACACGAGATTATCAGCTCACTCGGATTGGCATCCACCACATCCCCCAGACTTTTCCCTTGATCAATGGGATTCTTTTCCGTATTACTGGGAAGGGACCCCTGCGAACGCTCAGTTAGCGCTTGGGCCAATTGGCCCAAATGCGTCTCCAAGTTTCGCATAGATGCAGTTTGGTTTGCCATATTCGAGTTAGCTACAAGCATGAATTTTTCCATCATTTCTTCTAAATTACTCTTCTTTTGAGTAGGGGGTGCTTGGTTGTAATCCAGGTGCCGCGGCCTCGGTTGGCTCCCGGAGGCGTAAGCATCATTTTGATGCTGCCCCGGTGACCATCGTTGGCCGGGCGTGTTGGGATTCCACGAGAAGTTCGGATGACTTCTCGCTCCCGGATTATAAGTGTTATTATACGGCGCCCCCTTGGACTGATTTCCAACATAATTCACAGATTCATTTAAAGATAAGTGCGCGAAATCACCTACCACTTGGTTCCCCGAGCATTCGTAAGCATGGTGGCCTCCACCTCCACATCCTTCACAAGTAATGATGGCAGCAGATGGAGACGGAGAAGGAAGAGAATCAACCATGAAGAGTCCTCGGCTGCTTCTTGGAGCGTTTCTCCCTGCAGTCCAGAAGGTACTGTGGGAGGCAGTGTCACGCAAAATCCGCAGGGCATCTTCAGGGGTGTGGTTCATCAAGGTACCACCGGCCGCAGCATCGATCATTGCCCTATAATTGGGCTCGATCGCGAAGTAGAACAATTCAACCACGTTCCATGGCTGGAGCTCGTGACCAGGGCAACGGCGAAGGAGTTCATTGAGGCGCTCCCAAGCTTCCGCAAGAGTCTCTTGATCCAACTGCCGAAATGTGGCGATTTCACGCCGCAAGCTTACAATCTTATCCACCGGGTGGAATTTAGCCAGGAATTTGGATGCAAGGGCATCCCATGTTGCAGCAGTCCCGGGCGGGATGGAATGAAGCCATACTTTTGCTTTATCACGGAGGGAGAAGGGGAACAGTCTCAGTTTGACTGTGTCATCAGCAATGCCCGCATAGCGGAAAGTTCCGCAAATATCAGAGAATTCTGCCAGATGCAGATGCGGGTCTTCGCTAGCCATCCCCAAAAACTGAGCATGGTTTCGGATAATGTTTAAGATCGCCGGCTTTATCTCAAACTGATTGTTCATGATATTGGGCCCAAAGCCCGGATACACGCTTCCAGCAGTGGGGGTGGTATAATCTCTCATAGTACGAGGCCGAGGTCTCTCCGCCTCCTGTTCATCAGTGGCCGGATTTTGCCCCTCATCGTGCACTCGCGCATCAGCATCATTCGGGTTCACATGATCACCCATGGCTGCTTGCAGAGCCGCAGCACGCCTTCGCGCGCGAGCGGTTCGTTCGATTTCTGGGTCAAAAGGTGCAAGTTCACCTGCAATCTGCCTCTGCATGCACTGTCAACAACAAGAAGAAAACGAAAAGATCAAAAACAACTGCTCGTGTAACGAGAGTCACGACACAAGACGATACACGCCTGCGTTCCCCGGCAACGGCGCCAAAAACTTGATGCGCGTCGGCAAGTGCACCGGTCGCTGTCAAGTAATAATTGTGGAGAATAAATTCCCCGGATGTCGGTCTCTTGAGGAATGCAGGATGGGTGATCGAATCGCGCAGTGAATATTGTTACACAAGCGTTTCACAAACACAAAGAGGGGTTTTTGGTTGGTTTTCCTAATTTTAACAACAATAAAAGAGATGCGGGTCGAGAACACCGCTTCGCAACGTGAGGTGGATGCAACGGCCGCGATGCCGTGCTTCGTGAGGCGAATGAAGTGGACTCAGGCGCGAGAGAGTGAGGGTTGCAAACACCTCTTCACAACCGTCGTTAGCTCTTGCCAACACGGAGCAAACACCTTGCGTGCGTGTGTGAGTGAGTGCGCTTGAACGTGGTGAATCACAACCAACCCATGAATAAGAACACAGAAACATTCATTCTCATCAAGTAAATATCACAATATTCATTTAGTAAAAGATTCAAAGGGGTACAATCAAGGAAAGAGGAAGGAGATAACCGGTGGTGAAGACTAGCGGCCGTTCACGGCCGGAATGGTAGGTTGTCGGGCTACCTCCGGACTCGGGCGGACGATGCTTCCGGCGTAGAGGGCTGTCACAATCTCCCTACGTGCTCCGTCGTCTTCGACTCAAGGTCTCTTCTTCTTCTCACCGGGCGGAAAGCGAAAATGATTGCTTGGAGGCTTGCGGATGATGGAGAACACTCACGGACGATGGAGGATGTCTAGGAATGGACCGAGGAAGCTTCCCCTTGCGTAGGAGATGAAGTAGGGGCGATCCAAGGGGGCGGTCGGCGGCGTACGGAACAGAAATCCTGCTCCCCGGAATGAATAATCCGCCCTAAAATCGCAACAGGCGCTTAAATAGGCGCTGGATTAAACACTGCGCACGATCATTGGCGCACGACCAGTGGTCGTGCGCACTGGAATCCTGCGAACGTGCGCACTGCCTGGACAGAACCTGCAAGAGATGAAATTATAAAATAAAATGTTCGCACGACCAGTGGCGCACGACCGTTGATCGTGCGCACTAGCGTCGGTGGTCGTGCGCAATAGGTGAGACAGAACTCATAAAATTACTATTAAGTGCGCACGGACAGTGGCGCACGACCGGTGGTCGTGCGCACTGGAGTTGATGGTCGTGCGCACTGCACCAGACAGAACTCGTAAAAAGGGGTTAAGTGCGCACGATCAGTGGCGCACGACCGGTGGTCGTGCGCACTAGAACAAGTGATCGTGCGCAGTGTTCCTGTGCAGAATTGCACCGGAAACACTTGCACGCCTCCTATTCCAGCACAAACACAGATCTAGCCACCGAAAGTGGCACTTAACAACATATGAGTACTATGAAAGGAGATAAACACGAAAACACACCAAAGTGGGCCAAAATGTGCACCTAGCATGGGTTATCAATTATAAACTATAATAAGGCTAAAGTGCGTGATATTGACTAAATAATGGCCCGGATGAGTCCATGAAGGTGTATATAATCAGGACTCATCACTCATCCACGAAACATTGGTGCAAGTGTGTTCAAAGCACCTTATGAGGAAATAAATCTGAGAGGTTTTGGTCCTTTTGTTCATGGACCTAGTGCAAAGAAGGCACCAACAGTGAAGAATGATGCACCTAAGCCAAAGGAGATAGTAATACCATGTGTGTGCTGTACTCAATGAGGGATCCTCATCAAAAAGTAAAGCTCCTGCCAAAACTATCGTTCAAAAACTGAAGTAGGAGAATACAAATTAAAGGTACAACAGATTTGATTGTTAGTGCTGCGGTAAGATTGGTCACTTTGCCATATATTGCTAGTTCAATCCGATTAATTTTAAGAGACCACAAGTAAACATTGCAAGGAAGACCACTCGCAATGTTAACGTTCATCGTGGTGCTCAGCTAACAAGGGACCAAGGACCCAAATTTATTTGGGCTCCTAAGGCAAAATAATCTTCTTTTGCAGGTATGTCCAAAGGCCAACAGAAATCCTATCTGGTATTTGGACAGCGGTTGTTATCGGCACATGACCGGGACAAGAAGCCTATTGCAAAATTTCATTCCAATTGAGAACGGCCGAAAAGTCATTTTTGGCGGATCCGACAGAAGAATAACTAAAGGCTATGGTATGATCACTAATGGTAATATATACTTCTCCGATGTGGCTTATGTGGAAGGATTAGAACATTATCTTATAAGTACAAGTCAACTTTGTGATAATGGATGCATAGTTGATTTTTGTAAAGATATGTGTTTGATAAAGTCGGCAGAAAATTTAGAAACGATTTTATCAGGCACTCGCTGTAGAAATATTTTCTGTTTAAACTTTCTTTGTTTAACCTCCTCTATATTGGTGCCAAAAATGGTACCTCCAAAATTCACACTAAAGGGGATGGGAGAAAACTGCGAAGTGCAGGTTACTAAGACAGAAGATGCAGGAACAAAGGGAAAAACGATCATGAAAATGCGATCACGAAGAAATGAGACCGCTTACACAGGTTGTAAGCTGGAGCCTCGGAGCAAAAGGTCCTTTTATGGTACCCCTACCCCTCTATTTATAGACGAGGGGGCTGCCCAAACGGGCAGAACTGAAAACTACGGGCTGCTCGGGGTACAGGAGAGCCGGGGCAGGGAAATGAGGTACAAGTAACAAAAATAAGGAAAACGACCAGACCGCTTAAGCTGGCGGTCTCGCACTGTCTTGGCCGCTTGGTACTTAGAAAATCTCGGTTGAGGAGGCATCTGACGATCTGGGCGATCACTTAATTTGAGACCGATGAGACCGGGAAAACTGAACAATAAGAGGAGGTCGCGGGCTTTCTGGGCAAACATAATCCCCGCACATTTTTAAGTTGCACCTGGAACTTCGAAAATGTAAGCTTTGACCGCTGAGACCGCGACCATCATTAATGCGGCTTGGTCTATAAATACCGGCTGAAAACTCCATTCTGCAAGGCATTGAGATATTCCAATCTTTGAGCGGTCTTTGATAATTGGGCAGGTTCGATCTTCTTGCAAAGATGACTATGCTCGATCTCTTAAAGACTCTTCCATCGAAATCGAACTCTCCTGGGAAGAAGGAGAGTGTTAGCTCGAAGAAAGGAAAGAAAGTGCCAAAAATCTTAACAAAAGTGAGCACTTCAAAGGAGACCGCCCGATCTCCGTTAAAGAAAACTGAGCTTCCTGAGGGTTCGATTGTGTCGGTCTCTGTTGCTTCTGATCCGTCTAATACTTCTTCAGATCCTGTATGGAAATTGCCTGACTTTTCCATTTCTTTTAATTGTCAGAAATCCCTGGAGGCACTGGATCAAACATCTTCCAAACTTCCTGAGACCGCCTCTACCGAGGTCATTCTGGCTGGGCTGCGTCAGAAGAAAGCCGAGGCCGAATCCTTGAGGCAGAAGATTGATGACAAGGAGATCGCTGCAAAGGGCAAGAAGAGAAAAAATTCAAGTCCATCTAGTTTGACTTATAAGAGGAGCAGAAGAAATGAGGAAGGAAAAGATGTGACCGCCATGGAGGCGACCGTATTTTCTGAATCTATCGACTTGGAAGACTCCGCTGAGTTTCAGAAGGTGAATGCTAAGGGCGATCTCCCCTTCCTTCTCGCGGTCTCAACCTTACCAAGAGAGGATGATTCTGGATTAATCGCCTACCTTGATGAGGTTTCTTCTAATAATTCATCTTTTTCATCATTGCAGGTGTTGGATCCCTTAGAGGCTTCAGCTCTCAGAAATGCCGTCGTTGATAAGGAGATCGCGGACAGGGAGAAGGAGATTGCTGATTCAGCGATCAAGGCAAAGGAGGAAGAAAGGAAAAAGATGGAAATGGAAGAGATGGTGAAGAGGAAGAAAGAGAAAGAGGTAGAGGAACAGAGGGAAAAAGAGGAGAAAGAAAAGGAGAAAGAAGAAAAAGATAAGAATGAAAAGAGGGAGAAGAAGGAGAAAAAGAGAGAGGACGAGGGGAAGAAGGAAAACAAGGAGAAGAAAGAGAAAAAAGAAAGACAGGAAGAGGAGATAAGGAGAGAGGCGGCTAAGACCGTCAAAAAAGAGAAGAAGAAGGAGGCAGTCAGAGTTGCTGAGGAGAGAGCGGCTCTGATCGCCGAGGAGAAAAGGAAGATAGAGGCGGTCAGGGCCACAGAGGAGAAGGCAGCTCTAATCGCTGAGGAGAGGAAGAAAGAAGCGGCCAGGGTCGCTGAGGAAAAGGCAGCCCTGATCGCTGAAGAGAGGAGAAAAGATGAGGTCTTGCAGACTTCGGAGGACAAAAACGTTGAGGAGATCGCGGAGAAGCTGCAGATCGCTAAGGAGAAAGCTGCACTTTCTAGCAGTCTCCTGGACGATTCTCTTCAGGGAGGTCGTTTGAACAAGGCTGCAGCAGATCGTGCGGCGGCGGTCTCGATTTCGCGAGCTGGTAAGAATAAAATGATTCTCCAGTCAGTTGAGTTCCTTCCATTACCTACAGTTCGTTCTGTTTCTCCTGAAAGAAAGCGTGAGATCGTCTTTATTGAGACCGACGATATCCCCTTGAGTAATGAAGAATTGAAAAAAAGAAGAAAAGAGAGAGAAAAGTCGCAGAAAAGAGATTTGGAAAGAATGGATCTGGAGCGTTTAAGGGGATCTGATCGCCTTTCACTGACCGCAGATCTCGCGGTCACTAAAGATACCAGGAGAGCTTTACGTGACTGCGGTCTCAACTTCTTTCCAAGTATTCTTTCTATTTATTTAAAGAGCTTATCTGATCGTATGTTAATGATTGAAATAACCCATCTCTTGTGACCGCAGATGACCATGATGCTGAGATCGAGGAGGGAGAACTTCCTCAGCACATCAAGATCTCCCCTCAGCTAACCAACATCCTTAACCCAATGTTTGGGGATGTTCGCTCTATGCTGATGAGGGAGCGAACTCAGAACGATCAGATTCGCGATCTCGAAGGGAAATTGCGCACCAATGAGAAGAGGATTCGAGAAGAATGCGATCTGAGGATTGCAGAGATCACGCGAGCTCTTAAAAAGGCTGAAAAGGAGGCTGAGTACTACAAGGGGAAGGCTGCGGTGCTGTCCGCGGAGAATGAGAGGCTGAGGAGCGGTCATGGAAAAATGCTGATGCGACCGGGTACCTCCAGCGATCATCCAGCGGAGAGACCGCAACCTGAAATTGTACTGATCCCTATGGAACAGGTGGACAAGGAGATGTCAAAAATTCATCGATCTGCAATGCTGGCCAATCATAGCTTGGTGTCGGTTATGGCCGCAGTGAACGACATGCAAGATGTCGCAGCTCATATAGGGAGAAACAGGCCTCCTAGGAGATGAACATTTAATTTGAGACCGAGCGGTTTCTGGATTTAAACAATATATTTTGTAAAATTTTACTGTTATTTTTCCATATATTTGTGTGTCTGTTTTAATTTTAATGTTTTGTGCGGTCTTGATTTGTTAAGTTTCGATCTCTTTATGCCTGGGTTGCTTGTATTGCTGCTGTGTTTTTATTGATTGAGATCGCCAACCATAGTATGCTCACATAACTTTGCATAGGTCGAGCGGTCTGAATATTTTTTGTTGGGCGGTCTTCAAGATGTAATGATTACGAAATGACCCTTCGTCTTCTATAAATAGCCGTCTTCATGACCTTTATTTTACGCTTTCTTGAATGCGCTCTAAACACCGATCTCATCGATCGCTAAAAATGGTGTCCGCTCGTGCTACTTCTGCCACCATCTTCCTGAATGCCGATCACAAACAAGGTCGCCTATCAAAGGATGAATATATTGAGTTTATAAAGAAATATATGATCCAAACTCAGGTAGTTGTGAGACCGCCAACTGAACAAGAAAGGTTGAACTTTGTGGAGGAGAAAAAGTTTATTATTCCCATCGATCACTTTGATAATGGGTTGAGGATTCCCCTCCCATGGGAATGGCCAGAGATCCTGGAATATTACGGCTTCGTGCTCGCCCAGTTGGCCCCGAACTCCATCGGTCTAGTTAATGTCTTCATCAATTACTTGAGATCGGAAAGAGTGAAATTTACAATGAATCTGTTCCGCGCAACCTTCACCGCGAAGATCTTGAAGGAAGGCAGAAAGAAGGTAAAGTTCAAAGGGTTGATGTACTTTTCAGCAGATGGAATAAAAATCCTGAATCTTCCAAATAAAATCTCTTTCTGGACAGAGAGGTTTCTTGTCTTTGAAGGTGACCTTGGCGGTCTCAAAAACTCGCCTTCTCCGCGACCTGACAGTATCTTTAAGAAGATAAAAGCGGTCTCAGAAGAGGAGCTGAAAATCTTGGCTTTCTTGGTGGGCAAGAGGATCGATCTTGTTCATTATCTAGCGATCTGGCCCGAGATCGTCGAGATTACTCCGGCTAAAAGTAAGCTTTTCTTGCGGTCTCGAATAATTTCCTTTCATGTCTTTTGTATGCTTTCCTAACTTTTTCCCGCTTTTTAGCGACCTTTGCGGTCCCTGTTCAAGATCCTATCTCCCCAGCTGCAGAGGTTCTTACTCAGAGGGAGAGGAGGCTGAAGCGTGAGGCCGACGTGTTCGACATTACTTCTGAGACCGCCGAGCGAGTTTTTCCCTTGGTGGGTTTTAAAAGAAAAATGAAGGACATCAAAGGAAAACCTCTTCTTAAATGGGCGGCCAAAGGGAAGTCTGTGAAGGTGTCCACTGATTTGCCCCTGTGGAGCGGGAAGGTGACCCGTCACGCATACGCGGTCACTTCGGCTTTGTATGGGAGAAAAAATACAAATGAAATATTAAATATCGAGACGGATGCGCTCCCCGACCTCTGTGCCCAGGTGACCGCCAGAAGTACAATCTTAAATCATCATATGGGGCGGTCTCTTCGCAGCACTCTGGACGAAATAACTACCTTGCAAGAAGAAAGAAAAGTGAGAATTTTGCTTATATTTTATGAACGTGTTACATATGATCGCGCGGTCTAACATATGTCTCTTTTGCAGCAATTTGAAAAAGCAGCTTATGACCCTGAGAATCCAGCTTTCCAGAGGGCTTTGATGCACCATATAAAAGAGACCGCCGACCAGGTGCTGGATGAGGTCCGTAACCGTGGTGGATTCACTGAAGAATTCAAAGATGTTTCGTTCGCCGATCTCTTCCCTGATGCGGCGCAAAGAATTAAAGAACAATCTGTGACCGCTGAAGAGACCGCGGATGCTGCTGATGAGACCGCAGTCCAAGAGGAGAATGTGGTGATCAAGGATGAAGAAAGTGGAAGCCGCTATACCCTTGGCCTAGATTCCAGTTCGACCTCAAGCTCTGGATCTAGAATTCCGGGGAATAGTTTAGAAGAATCCTCTGCAGAGACCGGTTCTTCCCGCTCGAGTGAGCGGTCTTCTAAAAGGTCAAGGAGAGAGTGAATTGTAATTATTTTCATTTTTCTTTTTTGGAGACCGAACGGTCTCGTTGTAATAGATATTTCAGAAAATATATAGAAAATTGGATTTCTGTTAGATTCTGAGTGAATTTGTTCTTGATGTATATATTTATTTGTTCTGAGTTAGAATCGGCATTCGATCTCAATGCCCTAGGTTTATCACAATTTTTATATCAACATTAAAAAACTTCAGGTGGCGATCTCTTGGAAAAACGCTAAAGACCTTGAAGTAAAAAACCGATACTTTATATACACGACTATTCTGCGATCTTGAGATAATCAGGTCACAAAGAAATTCAGCGACTTAACTGTGATCAGAAAATAGCCAACTTATCCATAATAGTCACGCGGTCTCATATTACACAGGTTGCAATATAAGGAAGCTATAACTTGAAGATGATTTGAACTCATTACACTCTGGGTGATCGGCTCCCAAATGACTTTCAGGAAACCCGTTTGACGACCCCTTGATGACCAATATTATTTGAAAAGGAAAATGATAGCTCTTCATGGTTCTCCAGTTCAGCGATCACATTATATTCAAACTGCCCCTTTTGAAGAAAAACCCAACTTTCACTTGATGAGGAACAAAGTATCATGATCATTCCATATAGCTTTGAATAGCAGAAAGTATTGGAATCTCAAGTTTTCCGGGATCGGGCCGATCTCTATCAAGCTGGCATAAGAGATTTCTGAATAGCGACCTCAATTATCCTGAAAAAGTTATATCCGGCGATCGTAAATGACTCAAATCGCTCTTTGGAGAAAGCAGGAAAGAAGAACATGCGGTCTCATAAATTGCTGACCGCCCGATCCCAGTACAAAGGGATGAATAAGATTTTCTTTTTGTAGTAAGAAGATGGGAAAAAGGGATCTCAAAAATGATCCAAAAGGATGGTGTTGTCATGCCGCGGAGGCTATACCGACATTGCCCTTTTTTTTAAAAGGATTACCGAGTTTACTGCAAACATGCCAATCTAAGGTTCAGGTGACGGTCATGGATGTTTCTGACCGCCCCTTACCTAACCACGCTTCAACGAGTATTCGAGAGTTACGGACCAAAATGATCGGTAGGGCAGGTGTGGTCATGCCGCGGAGGCTATACCGACATTGCTTTCCCTGAAAGATCATTAAGATCGTAACAATGTCCTTCCTAATGCATGACAGAGCTGAGCCAGCCACCTAGACCCCATTGAAATGCTGAGGTGTGCCAGATGTCAGCAAGGACCCGGTGTCCTAAACTTCCACCGCTCAAGCTTGGCGTGCTACTGCTACACAGATTCGAAATCTCCCCGACATCTGTGGTCCTGGCAGAATTACACGTCGAGCTAACAAGTCGAGGGGGAAGACAGTAGGATCCGTCGATGTCTCACTTGACAAGTTTTTGGCTTTTCAAAAAATAACTTATTCTTAAAACTTATCACCCATCACTCGTATTGTGAATGCTTTGATAATGCCTGCGTGATATTTGAGAGAAGAAAAGTGAGAACAAGAATGAGTGAATCGGATACGAACATTTAAGAAAAGAAGAGTTTGAGATCATCTCCGCTCCATGAATGAGACAATTCTTTTCCTTCATAAGTTTGGAGATGGTAAGCACCATTTTTAAGCACGCTCTTCACCACAAACGGCCCCGCCCAGTTTGGGTTAAGCTTTCCAACTGAACCAGCTCTCGCTGCTGTATCTATTTTCTTCAGGACTAGATCCCCAACAGCGAACTCTTTGGTTCTTACATTTTTATTGAATAGCCTCGCCATTCTTCTCTTCACCTCTTCTTGCCTGATGATTGCCGTATCTCTCAACTCTTCAATTAAATCAAGGCTGCATTTTAGCTCCTCATCATTTCCTTCCATCCAGTCAATTTGATTCTGTTGTGCTAATAATAGTCTTGGGCTTTTTACTTCAAATTCCACCGGAATAAGGGCTTTGGAACCGTGTGATAATTTGAATGGAGTCTCCCCAGTAGCAGAACTTGGAGTTGTCCTCAAGGCCCATAAGACGGAAGGTAGTTGTTCTGCCCAGTTGCCCCTGACATTTTCTACCTTCTTTTTCAAGAGATTTATGATGAGTTTGTTGGCGGCCTCTACCTGCCCATTGCTTCTTGGGTGATGCACAGAAGCGAAACGTTGCTCAACGCCAATTTGCTTACAGAAATTAACAAGAGTTGAATTATTGAATTGAGAACCGTTATCCGTGATGATTGCCATTGGAATTCCGTGCCGACATACTATCTGTCCCCAAATAAAATTTTTCACGGCTTGAGTCGTAATTTTGGCCAATGCTTTTGCCTCTATCCATTTGCTGAAATAGTCAATCATGACTATAACATATCGACGCTGCCCACTTGCCATAGGGAAAGGCCCAATCAAATCCATTCCCCAAACTACAAACGACCATGGAGTTGCTATCGACTTGAGTTGTTGAGCCGGCTGATTTTGGAGATGAGCAAACTTCTGGCACTTTACACATTTCTTAGCAAATTTTTCCGCATCTTTCCTCATTTGAGGCCAAAAATAGCCTTGCCTCAGAATTCTTTTCTCCAAAGTTCTAGCCCCAGAGTGGCTTCCACATTCTCTAGAATGGACCTCCTGAATGACCGTTGGAATTTCTCCTCCGAAACACACCGTGCTAATGGCGAAAGGAAAGTTCTTCTATAAAGCACTCCTACAACAAGATAATAGTTAGCCGCTTTTCGCTTAAACCTTTTTCTATCTTTTATTGATGAATGGAGCTCTCCAGTCGAAAGATATAGAACAAATGGATCTATCCAAGACGGATGCTGATCAATCTCCATGACCTCTCCTTCTTCAATTGCCGGGCGAAACAATTCCGAAGTTGTTCCTCCTTAGAGAAGTCCAAATTTTGCCAACTCATCTGCTTCCACATTCTCACCTCTTGGAATATGGTCGATGGTAAAGCTTTTGAACTTCCCTACCTCGATTTTTACCAGAGTTAGATACCGCTTTAAAATACTATCTCTAGTTTCGAAAGTTCCATTTACTTGAGAAGCCATCACTAAAGAATCTGTGAATACTTTGACATCATCAATTCCCAGCTCTCTAGCAAACTTAAGACTAGCTAGCAAAGCCTCATATTCCGCCTGATTATTTGTTACTTGAAAATAGAACTTCAGCGCTTGATCCAGCCTTACTCCATTTGGGTTGATTAAGATAACTCCTTCCCCGGAAGAATTTTTCCCTGAGGCTCCATCCACGAAGCTTTTCCAGGCAAGGGGCACTCCGACCCCCTTCTGCGACTCAACTTCTTTGGCATCCACCATGAAGTCTGCTAAGACTTGAGCTTTGATCGCCACCATTGGGACATAGGATATGTCAAACTCACTGAGCTCTATTGCCCACTTTGCCAACCTGCCTGAATGCTCTGGCTTCTCCAAGACATTCTTCAATGGAAGATCAGTAACGACTAGAATCGAATGAGCTTGAAAATATAGTCTTAATCTTCTTGCTGAAGTTATAAGCATTAAGGCCAACTTTTCGAGAATAGGATAACGAGTCTCTGCATTCTTCAGAATTCGACTCACGTAATAAACTGGGAATTGCTTCTTTTTCTCCTCTCGGACCAAAACAGAGCTTATGGCATCGGCTCCGACTCCCATATACAGAAATAGATTTTCTCCCTCTCGCGGGCTTTGGAGCAAAGGGGTTGATGTCAATTGCTTCTTAAGCTGAGTGAAAGCATCATCACATTCCTTCGTATACTCGAACCTACTCCCTCCCCAGAGGGTTTTAAAGAAAGGTGCACTCTTATCCCCTGACCGGGAGATAAAGCGACTTAAGCCTGCCATCCTCCCTCCCAGATGCTGAATTTCTTTTGGGGACTTAGGAGGTGGCATTTCCAGTATAGCTCTTACTTTGTCAGGATTGGGTTCCAGCCCTTCTGGAGTAAGGAGGTGACCCAAGAATTTTCCTTTACTTGCCCCGAAAACACACTTCAACGGATTCAACCTCATATTAAAAGTTCGAAGGGTTGCGAAAGTTTCCGAGAGGTCTCTAAGATGAGAAGAGAATAATCTGCTTTTTACCAAGAGGTCATCAACGTATACCTCAAGGTTTCTTCCTTTTTGACTCCTGAAAACTGTATCCATCATTTTCTGATAGGTTGCTCCAGCATTCTTTAGCCCGAAAGGCATTACAAGATAACAGAAGCAACCATCATTTGTGATAAATGAAGTATGAGGTATATCTGGTTTATGCATTCTGATTTGATGGTAACCTGAAAAAGCATCTAAAAAACTCATAAAAGAATAACCTACCGCGGAATCTACTAAAGAATCTATCCGAGGCAAGGGGTAGCAATCCTTGGGGCAAGCTTTATTGAGTTTAGTAAAGTCAACACACATCCTCCACTTCCCGCCTGACTTCTTTACCATTACAACGCTTGACACCCATTCCGGGTATTGGATTGGTTGGATGAACTTTGCCTTCAGGAGCTTCCCTACCTCTTCACGGATGGGCTGTGCTAGAGTAGTTGCAACAGACCTCTTCTTCTGCTGGATCGGGATGAAGTTTGGGTCAAGATTGAGATGGTGGCAAGCAACATTCGGATCCACTCCAGGCATATCATCCGCCGACCAAGCGAAGATATCTAGATTTTGCAGAAGACAAGAGATGAGCTGACTTTTGTCAGCCTCAGATAACTCAGCGTTGATGGAGAGGCTCTTGCTCTCATCTTCCTCGCTGATCCGGACCTCTTGAGTTGCTTGGGCAGGTTCCAAGCGAACTCCATCTCTTGCATCCTCCTCAATTTCCTCTGCAGATTGGATTTGTTCAGGAACTTCAATTGATTCAGCCATCATAACTTCTTGAGGAGAAGAGGACACGATCATGTTGACCGTCTTTACGTAGCATTCCCTGGCTTTCCTTGGGTCGCTCCTTATTCGGTGTTGTTTGCCGTTCAAGGCGAACTTCACCGCTTGATGATAGGTGGAGACAATGGCTTGATATGCATTCAAGAAGGGTCTTCCAAAGATGGCGTTGTAGCTACTGGGAGCATCAACGACTATAAATTTGACCAGCTTCACTATCCCTCCCAGAATCACAGAAAGAGTGACGAGCCCTTCTACCTCTTTCTTCTCTCCTGAAAAACCATAAAGGGGGCCTTCAGTTGAAAGGAGGGTTTTACCTGTCTTCAACGCCTCGAAGGCAGGTTTGAAGAGCACATTGACTGAACTTTCCGTGTCAATCAGAATCTTCTCTACTGTATAATTTTCAATTACAGCTTTGATGACGACCGCGTCGTCAAAAGGATTCGCGGTCTGAGGAAGGTCTTCGTCATCGAAAGTGACCATTCCCCGGACCGGGGATGAAGAGGTGGCAGCAACCTCTGATTGATAAACCCTTTTCAGACTCGCCTTCCATGAAGATTCCGGGCCTGCACCTCCGTGGATGCAGAAGAGATTGCCCAAGGCGCCTTCGTCATCAGCAACCACACATTCATTGGGAAAGCCGATATTGCCGAGATGGCCAATATCATCCACTTCTTCGCATTCCCAATGGACTTCCGCTACTTCCTTAGCCTTGGAGGTTGAGGCTTTGGCAGAATCATTCTTCTGGATGAGATCTCAAAGCTTACCCTCCTTCAGAAGCTTCTCTAAGAACAGGCGGAGAGCTCTACAATCCTCTGTCAAATTTCCCCTATCTCTATGGTACTCACAGTAGAGAGTAGGATTTCTGGTCTTTGGATCCGAGTTTAGCGGAGCTGGCTTCTTGAAAAAGGGTTGCTTTTGAAGGATTTGGAGCACTTCACTCATAGAAACACCAAAGTCTGTAAAAGACTCTTGGGATTCATTGTAGAGCGAAGGAATGGGCAGAAGAGGAGGTTGGGCGTACTGGATCTTGTGGACTGGGGTGACTTGCGGAGCAGGGGTAGCAGGGGTTTGAAGAAATGAACCTTGAGGTGGGAAAGAATGGTTACCTCGATTGAAGCGGCCGTTGCGATAATTCTTACCTCTCGGAGCTGGAGGTGGGAGTTCTGGTCGAGGTTTTGAGGAAGACGGAGCCGGATAAAATCCCGCAGAGCCTTTCTGAGTGGCCCTGTTTGTCAAATTGCTCACATAGGTGGGGTTGTTGATCTCCCCTTCTATGTAGCGATTGGCAATGCTGATCAGGTCCTGATAGGAGCTAGGCTCCTTGGTTGTGACTTTGAACTTCAGAGGACCCTCCTGCAGGCCACTGATCAAAGCCACCATATAGAGATCGGGATCCATATCCCTAACTCCCAAGATCTCTTTCTGAAAACGGTCAACGAAATGCGCCGCAGTTTCGTTGTCGCCTTGCTTAATCATGAAGAGGGTCGCAGGACCACTCTTCCTTTTCTTCGTAGTGGCAAATCTTAGAAGCAGCTCTTGCCTCAGGGCAGCAAAGCTCGAGATAGATTGACAAGGCAGCTTATAGAACCATTCCATGGCCGACCCATCAAAGGAGGTGACCATCAGCTTGCACCTTACCCCATCTGAAATGGTCCTGAGGGCAACAACAGATTCGAAGGCTTGAAGATGACACATTGGGTCGGTTTCTCCTGTATACACTGGAAGGCGAGGTTCTCTGAATCCATGAGGGATCGGATCCCGACGAATCTAATCGGTAAAGGGGGAAGGCTCCCCAAAAACAGAAGGTCCTGGAGGAGGAAGAAAAGGTGCGGGAGGATCTTGAGGGTAAGGAAACCCTTCTTCAAAATTCAGGGTCTGAGCCGGAGGCCCCTGGGCTGCGGCTTGAAAAGAATTACGGCGGGCGGCGAACTCCTCATGCTGAGATCGCTGAGGAGCTGCGAGCTGGAAGACGGGGTGATCGATCGGGTGACCGCCTGCCGTGCGGTCAGGAGTAGCGATCTGAGAGGTTTGAGGAAGGATCTTCTGGGAGATCGTGGCTAGAACCTGATTCATAGCCTCAATCTGCTTTGCAGACTCCTGCTGAGTTCGGACGACTTCTTGCCGATCTCGAGCGGCCTCTTGCTGAGACCGCGCGATCTCCTGCTGAACAGAGGCGGCGTCCTGCCTAGCTCGGGCGGCCTCACGGAGAGCTTGTTCAACACAAAGATCGAAGCGGCGCTCAAGCGCTTTTAACGGGTTGTGATCGGAAGGGGGAACGCTGGGAGATCGCAGGGGACAACCTCTACGGCGATCAGCCATCTTGAAAGTCTATGGATTTCACCTGACACTTCGAATCTGAAGGTCGCATGTTCGTTCTGTTGGTGCCAAAAATGGTACCTCCAAAATTCACACTAAAGGGGATGGGAGAAAACTGCGAAGTGCGGGTTACTAAGACAGAAGATGCAGTAACAAAGGGAAAAACGATCACGAAAAGGAGATCACGAAGAAATGAGACCGCTTACACAGGTTGTAAGCTGGAGCCTCGGAGCAAAAGGTCCTTTTCTGGTACCCCTACCCCTCTATTTATAGATGAGGGGGCTACCCAAATGGGCAGAACTGAAAACTACGGGCTGCCCGGGGTACAGGAGAGTCGGGGCAGGGAAGTGGGGTACAAGTAACAAAAATAAGGAAAACGGCCAGACCGCTTAAGCTGGCGGTCTCGCACTGTCTTGACCGCTTGGTACTTAGAAAATCTCAGTTGAGGAGGCATCTGACGATCTGGGCGATCACTTAATTTGAGACCGCTGAGACCGGGAAAACTGAACAATAAGAGGAGGTCGCGGGCTTTCTGGGCAAACACTCTACACTAGTGTGCTTTTTAGCAAAAGATAGTGCATCTCTTGTTGAACAATGGCACAAGAGACTAGCACATATTAATTTCAAAACTATAAACAAATTATTTTCTCAAAACTTAGTGCGTGATGCGCCAAATATTAAGTGTAATAAAGATAGACCTTACCATGCATGTGCAAAAGGCAAGCAAACAAGAGCTAACTTTAAGAGCATAATTGGCAAAGACTCTACCAGGTGTTTACACCTGCTTTATATGGACTTGTTTGGTCCTTTGCAAATTAGATGTTTAGGAGGTAAGTCTTACACATTGGTTATTGTAGATGATTATTCACGTTTTGCATGGGTATTCTTTCTAAAACACAAATCAGATACCTTTGATACTTTCACCAAGTTTGTCAAGAAAATCCAGAATGAATTTGATTGTTCGGTGGTCAAAATCAGAAGTGACCATAGAACAGAATTTTAATCTGGGTCCATGACAGACTTCTGTGAAAGCCATGGTATCTTTCATGAGTTTTCATCTCCTCTAACTCCAAAACAAAATGGGTTAGCTGAGAGAAGGAATAGAACACTCATTGAGGCTTGTAGAACAATGTTGAGCGACTCTTCACTACACGAATATTTCTGGGCTGAAGCCGTCAACACTGCTTGCCACGTGCAAAACAGAGCACTCATAAATAAAAACCACGAAAAGACTCCCTATGAACTACTAAAAGGCAAGAAACCAACCATCTCTTATTTTAGAATCTTTAGCAGTAAATGCTTTGTACTTAATAATGGGATGCATTACAAAACCAAGTTTAGTGAAAAGAGCTTTGAAGGTATTTTCGTAGGCTATAGTAGCCATAGTAGAGCTTATAGAGTTTTTAATAAGAAAACCCTGGTTGTAGAAGAATCCATTAACGTTGTATTTGATGAGACGAGCATGCTATAAAACAGTTCTTCTAGTGTCTCTATTGAAGGTGCAGGTTCAAGACTGCAAGACTTAAGCTTGGATGAGTTAGTCAAAGAAAATGCTCCAAACTTCATTAAGATCTCTCCCCCAACCTCAACTGAAGATGAAGATCACCAAGATGAAGAGCTAATCCAAGTGGAGGAAGAAACTCCAGTAGTAGAAGAAGTTCCTGGTGGCCCAATTGATGCAAGGAATCTAGAGTTCAGACATTTGAGGGATCACCTGATTGATCAGATCAAAGGAGATCCTCAAGTCGGCATAAGAACAAGAAGAGGTACTACTAATGAAAATATGTATTTGAGTTTCCTCTCGCAGGTTGAACCAAAGAAGTTCCAAGAAGCAAATGACGACCCCTCTTGGATTATTGCAATGGAAGAAGAACTAAATCAATTCAAGTGGTGCAAAGTGTGGACTCTTGTACCAAAACCCAAAGATAAGAATATCATTTGAACAAAGTGGGTATACAGAAACAAATTGGATGAAGATGGAACAATAATCAAGAACAAGGCCAAACTCGTAGCAAAAGGATACAGACATGGAGAACGGATTGACTTCGATCAGACTTATGCTCCTATAGCAAGGCTCGAAGCGATCAGGTTGTTCCTTGCGTATGCTGCATTCAAGGGATTCACCGTATACCAAATGGATGTCAAGTCAGCATTTCTTAATGGTAATATAAAAGAAGAAGTATACGTGGAACAACCCCCAGGTTTTGTTGATCCTGAACACCCTGATTATGTTTATTTATTGCAAAAAGCTTTATATGGTTTGAAACAAGCTCCTCGAGCTTGGTATGAGACGTTGTCTAACTTTCTTCTTAAGAACAAATTCACAAGAGAAAAGATAGATAAGACATTATTTCTTAGGAAAGTAAATGGCAAGATTTTGCTAGTGCAAATCTATGTCGACGATATTATTTTTGGCTCTACGGATGATAACCTTTGTAAGAAGTTCTCCAAACTTATGCAAGGAAGTTTGAAATGAGCAGTATGGGTGAGAAAAAATATTTCTTAGGACTTCAGGTGAAGCAATCTGATGAATAGCAAATTATACATATTTTTAGTATAATGTTTAGCCTAATTTTGTTCATATTGCATGTACATTATTGAATAAATCTCTTGTATTATCTAATGCACATAAATATTTATCTTTTTGAAAAAAAAAAGAGTTGTTTAATTATGAAACAAATCAGAATTTATGTAAAAATAAGTAAATATACTTATATAAGAATAAAATTTTGAAATATTATTCTATAATAAATTTATTATAAATATAATAAATATATATATATATAATATAAAATATAAATAATATAGTTATATGTATGTAAATAATAAGCAAAATAAATAATCATATATTTATATGTAAATATAAATGAAAACATAGTAATAATAATGTATATATTATTAAATATATTGAAATATATATATATATATAATAAATAATAACAGAGTATATATATTAAATATAATCATATAAATAATTATGTAAATTAAAAGAAAAGTAAATTAAATAAATAAATAAATATATATATATATATATGGCTGCTGGAATTCATCGAACGCTGCCCTACATTCGACGAACGCTCAGCGCTCTACGTTCGACGAACGCTCAGCGCTCTGCGTTCGACGAACGCTCAGCGCTCTGCGTTCGACGAACGCTCAGCGCTCTGCGTTCGACGAACGCTCAGCGCTCTGCGTTCGACGAACGCTCAGCGCTCTGCGTTCGACGAACGCTCAGCGCTCTGCGTTCGACGAACGCTCAGCGCTCTGCGTTCGACGTACGCTCAGCGCTCTGCCTTCGACCAACGCTCAGCGCTCTGCGTTCGACGAACGCTTAGCGCTCTGCGTTCCATGAACGCGCAGCGCCAGGCGTTCGACGATCTCATAACTATTATAATATAATATATATACATATATTTTTGCATGAGTTCGACGAACTCTCTGCGTTCGACGATCTCTTAATTATTATTATATATATACTATATTATATAAACATTTAAATAACTTTCTCTCCAGGCGTTCGACGAACTCTTCCCTGCGTTCGACGAAAGCGCTCCCAGCCCGCCAGCTCTCCTTCCAGCAAGTTGTCCTGCCAGCTCTCTCCTTCTAGAACCAAGCCAGCTTCTATCCGCACCCCAGCTCAAGTCAAACTTGCCTACCTGTCGGTCAACAGCCAGCTGCTATTTTCTTTTCTTCTCTTTTTTTGCTAATTGCAGCCCATTTTTTGCCTATAAATAACGTGGGCTTTCCATTATTTTAAAGATTCATAAAAATTAGAACCTAAGTAAATTTTGTGAGTATTTCTTGAATGTTCCAGTGAGTTTTATTTTGTGAGTGTTTGTGAGTTTTATTTTATGTATTTCCTTGCTCTTGTTTGAGCTCCCTAAGTTTAGACTTTCTTGAAAAAGTTGTAATATGAATATATATATATATTTTATTTTTGTTCTACTTGTTCTTCTTGTTCTTCTTTTGTTGTTCTTCTTGTTCTTCCTGTTCTTCTTTTGTTCATGTTGTGTGTGTGAGTGTATGAGTGTGAATTTTATTGCTTTTGTTTTTAATTTAGTTTTT
The DNA here is from genome assembly GCA_033032865.1 of Dactylorhiza incarnata. Classification (NCBI taxonomy): domain Eukaryota; kingdom Viridiplantae; phylum Streptophyta; class Magnoliopsida; order Asparagales; family Orchidaceae; genus Dactylorhiza; species Dactylorhiza incarnata. The sequence goes on along the minus strand of JAWHQI010000218.1, from coordinate 3,086,746 downwards.
CATTTATTGCAAGTGTGTGTGTGTGTGTAGGTGGATAAATTTTGTTTTTGTTAACTTAGATTTTAATTTAATAGCATAGTTTTTATTATTGTCCTGCATTTATTTCTCCTCTACCCGTTCGGGTAGAGATTGCTTTTATTTCCCGTCTACCCGTTTGGGTAGAACTTGCACCGCATTTATTTCCCCTTTACCCGTTCGGGTAGAGATTGCAATTTCTGTCCTTTAATTTCTGTCATTTCAATTTCGTAGAGTGCGTGTATTTTTAATTTAGTGTGCACCTCTTTTTCCTTATAATTGTTTCTTTGTTTTCGCTAACACACGTAGTCGCTTAAATATCATCGTCATTGCTCTTTTAACTTTATAAAATTAATCACTCGTTTCATCGATAAAATAATAGTATGTTCTCAAAGTAAAAATAATCAACATGTTCTTGGAAAAATACGACCTTGATAATTTTCTAAAAAATTATCCTATACTATACGCGATAAGGTATACTTGCCTTTTCGAATGATTAGTTAGGATAATAACGATACAAAAACTTGCAAAACTATCTCCTTTTCTATTTACATATTTAGAGAATTCGGCGTCGTAGCCGGGGCGTAATCGTCAATATTTCGAAAGAAGAAAAGACTGTTACTTCTATTCCTCGAAATAGGATAACAGTTAGTTTCTCGAAGTAGGAGTACTCGCGAAACTCCTCGAAAACGCCCACCTAATTCTAATCACATCACAAGAAAGGTTTTGCAAAGCTATCAAATAATTTTTAACCATCAAGTTACACGTTCAGGTAGAGACCAAGTTTTTGGCGCCATTGTCGGGGACTTGTGGTTATTTTGAAAAAAAGACTCGCTATTAATTTTATCTTTTACTTCTTCCTCCCCCTTTTTCTCTCGTACATAAATTTCTAAACAAAAAAAACAAAAAAAATAGAAAAAGTATAAAAACTAAACAAAAAAAATTTCAAAACACGAATCATCTATATATATTTTCATCTAAAAAAAACCAAAAAAAATTTATTTATAAAAGCTCTTTCTTTCTTTTACTTAAATTATCATAAAAAAAAATCCAAAATCAAATCAAAAACAAAAAATTTTACTTATAAAAAAGAAAAAAAAACTTTTTTTATAAAAGTATATGACTCGGGGAAGCTCTTCGGATAATCCGGAAATTGCTTTTGATCCCGAAATCGAGCGCACTTTTCACGAGCGCAATCGATCATGTGACCAAAATCAAACCTTAAATCTCGAAGAGTTAGCCGACGATACTATAGCAGATAATATGGCAGATCCCAATCCAAATGCGGCCCCACAACGGACCATGACCTACTATTCCAGGCCGAACATTGGAAGATACTGGGTCAAGTGTCACTCGCCCCGCGATAGCTAATAATAATTTTGAAATAAAATCCAGCATAATCCAAATGGTACAACACCCAATTCAGTTCGACGGTTTGCCAGATGAGGACCCAAACCAACACCTTTCAAACTTTTTGGAAATTTGCGACACCTTCAAAATTAATGGCGTCAGCGATGACGCCATTCGTTTGCACTTATTTCCCTTTTTCCCTGCGGACAAAGGCTAAATCGTGGTTGACTTCTCTTCCGAGAGGGTCCATAACCACGTGGGCCGAATTGACGGAAAATTTTCAAAGTATTTTCCTCCGTCAAAAACCGCTAAATTACGCACCGATATCACATCCTTTATACAATTCGATTCTGAGTCTCTTTGCGAGACTTGGGAGCGTTTTAAAGAATATTTGCATAGGTTTCCCATCACGCGCTACCAACTTAGCTACAGGTACAAATGTTCTACAATGGCTTGAATTTCTCAACGCGACAGATGATCGACGCAGCCGCCGGGGGAACGTTAAACAACAAAACCCCGGAGGCCGCTCAAGCTCTGATCGAAGAAATGGCCATGAACGCGTACCAATGGAACGTGCCAAGGTCGCGTCCTAATAAGCCGGCTGGAATTTATGAAGTGGATGCCACTTCTCACTTAGCCTCGTAGGTAGATCGGCTAAGTAAGCAAGTGGCGGAGATGACTGCTTCCTCCTCCGCTCCCGCGTGGGCGAATGCTAATAATAATAATAATAATACTACTACTAATAATAATAATAATAGTAATAATAATAATAATAACTTAATTGAAGAGACGGTGGATTACCTCAGTAATCCGGTTCGGCCCCCCTTCAACCCTAATAATAATCCTTATAGTAATTATTTTAATCCGGGTTGGAGGAACCACCCTAATTTCTCCTGGAGTAATCCAAATAATGCGCAGGGGCCCCCAAATGATAATCCGCAAGGATTTTTACATGGGTTCCATCAGGGATATCCGCCGCCTCCTCCAAAACCTTCTCCGCTCGAGGAAGTTTTCGTTAAATACGTCGCGTCCAACGAAACAAATATCCGAAATATTACCGGATCACTAAAAAATCTTGAAATGCGTGTTGGACAGCTTACGAAAATAATCTCTGAGCGGCCTCATGGAGCTCTGCCAGAGAATACCGAGCCAAATCCTCGCGAAAATGCCCATGCTATAACCCTTCGAAGCGGCAAGGAGGTCGTCTCCCCATTGCGGGTTGAGCCTACGGTATGCATTTCGCCTCCGACCCCTCCACCCTCTTCTTCAATTTTAGTAGCTCCGAATTTTCCCAATGTGCCAAGCGTTTCGAGCCCGCAAATTCCTTTTCCATCGCAAATTAATAAAGAGAAGGAGGACGGACATTATCAAAAAAATTTAAAAATTTTAAAACAAATCCAGATTAACGTCCCCTTCTGCGAGGCACTCTCTCAGATGCCGAAATACGCGAAATACCTTAAGGACCTCCTTTCTAATAAGAAGAAGCTCGAGGGTATTTCGCGTGTTTCACTAAATGCGGAATGCTTGGCGGTCCTTCTTAATAAATTGCCGCCCAAATTAAACGACCCGGGAAGGTTCTCCATCCCGTGCCTTTTCGGCAATTTATTAATAAAATACGCCCTAGCGGACCTAGGAGCGAGCATCAATTTGATGACCTTCTCCCTCTTTAAAAATTTAGATTTGGGTGTACCTACCCCAACGAAAATGAGCATCCAACTCACGGATCACTCGATAAAGTATCCTATCGGGGTTGTGGAGGACGTTCTGGTCAAGGTTGACAAGTTTATCTTCCCGGTAGACTTCGTCATCCTCGACATCGAGGAGGACGTCGAGGTACCAATTATCCTCTGTCTCCCTTTCCTCGCGACCTCCCGTGCATTAATTGACGTAAGTAACGGTCGCCTCCACCTTCGGGTCGGAGACGACGAAGTTACACTTCACATTAATCCCTCGATGCGGAACACTTTATCGAATGATGAATCCTGTTTTAATTTGGAATCCGCTTTTGAGGATGAGGGTTCTTCACTTTTAGAATTGCTCTCTTTAATGGTAGCCGAATCGGATCTGGCGAATCTCCCTCCTTTAGACCAATTGCCACCAGATTCGCCTTTCGAGCCTTTTGATTCAAAAGGTGTAAAAATCACCACCCCTTACGAAGAACCCCCGGTCTTGGAGCTTAAGCAACTCCCTGACCATTTAAAATACACTTTTCTCTCCGAAAATTCAAAACTTCCCGTTATCATTTCTTCCACTCTAATCGATTCGAAAACATCTGAATTGGTGGACGTTCTGTCTAAGCATCGTCGTGCAATTGCATGGCAGATTTCAGATATTAGGGGGATAAATCCCTCTTTTTGCACGCATAAAATATTTTTAGAGGATAATTCTCGCAAAACTATCCAGCCTCAGCGACGACTTAACCCGAACATGCGGGACGTCGTTAAGGCTGAAGTAATCAAACTCCTAGATGCGGGGATTATCTATCCAATATCTGACAGTACGTGGGTTAGTCCCGTACATGTCGTGCCCAAAAAGGGCGGTTTAATGGTAGTGGCCAATCAAAACAACGAATTAATCCCAACTCGTACTGTTATGGGTTGGCAGGTGTGCATCGACTACCGAAAGTTAAATGATGCCACCCGGAAGGACCACTTTCTGTTGTCGTTTATCGATTAGATTCTGGAGTGACTTTCGGATCATCCATATTATTGTTTTCTCGATGGTCTTTCGGGATTTTTCCAAACTCCAATCTCCCCCGAAGACCAGGAGAAAACGACTTTCACGTGCCCTTTCGGCACCTTCGCATACCGGAGGATGCCTTTCGGCCTCTACAATGTGCCATCTATATTCCAAAGATGTAAGTTAGCGATCTTTGGAGAGCTCGTAGAGGACATAATGGAAGTCTTTATGGAGGACTTCTCCGTATTCGGAAGCTCCTTTTCCAACTGCTTATATAATCTAGATCGAGTCCTCCAACGATGCGAAGACACGAACCTAGTTTTAAACTGGGAGAAATGTAATTTTATGGTCCGGGAAGGTTTAGTTCTCGAACACAAGATTTCCGCAAGAGGGATGTAGGTAGATAAGGCTAAGGTCGAAATCATCGAAAAACTCCCCGCTCCATGAAATATAAAATCAATTAGGAGTTTTCTTGGCCACGCGGGTTTTTACAGGCAGTTTATTCAAAATTTTTTCAAAATAACGAAACCGCTAACCCACCTCCTGGAGAAGGAATCTCCTTTTATTTTTGCTTCTGCCTGCGTAGAGGCGTTTAATATTATTAAAGAAAAACTTATCAATTCTCCAATTCTGGTGGCGCCAGATTGGTCCCTTTCGTTTGAGATTATGTGCGATGCGAGCGATATCGCGGTGGGAGCCGTACTTGGCCAATGTGTTAACAATTATTTTCATCCCATCTACTACGCATATCGAACGCTCACAGCCGCACAGGCTAATTACACTACGACGGAAAAGGAGCTTCTCGCCGTCGTCTTTTCAATCGATAAGTTTAGGCCCTACGTAACACTTTCAAAAATTATCGTTTTTACCGACCACTCCGCCCTAAAATATTTATTATCAAAAATAGATGCCAAGCCCCGCTTGCTTCGATGGATCCTTCTTTTACAGGAATTCGACTTAGAGATCCGGGACAAGAAGGGGGCTGAAAATTTAGCGGTCGACCACCTCTCTCGTTTAGACCGCCACGTTGCGGAAGCACTCGTCGAACTAGAAATAGACGATAGATTTCCCGAGGAGCACCTCTTAGCTTTTTCTAATTTAAAAACTTCTCCCACTCCTTGGTTCGCAGACTACGCAAACTATTTGGTTGCGTGGGTCCTTCCGAAAGACATTTCAAAACAACAAAAGAAGAAATTCTTTTCTGATTTGAAAAATTACTTTTGGGATGACCCATTTCTCTTTCTTGTCTGCGCGGACCAAGTGGTGCGGAGATGCGTTTCATACGAGGAAGGTGCGCAAATATTGCGTCACTGCCACGAGGGGCCGGCCGGGGGGCATTATCAAGCCAACCGGACCGCATAAAAAATGCTAGAGGCGGGCTTTCATTGACCCACTCTCTTTAAAGATGCTCACAAGTATGTGAGCAAATGCCATAACTGTCAACGGTCGGGTAACATCTCTCGTCGTGACGAGATGCCCCAAAATTTTTATTTAGAATGCGAAATCTTTGATTTATGGGGCATAGACTTCGTAGGCCCCCTACCTCCCTCTTATACAAATCGATATATTTTAGTGGCGGTCGACTACGTTTCTAGGTGGGCGGAAGCGCAAGCTCTCCCCACCAACGATGTGAGAGTCATCGTCAAATTTCTCAAAAAATTACTTTCTCGCTTCGGTACGCCACGCGCTACAGTAAGTGATAGGGGTACGCACTTTTGCAACGCCCAGTTTGCAAAAACACTCTCTAAATATGGCGTTACGCACAAGCTCGCCACCGCCTATCACCCCCAAACTAGCGGCCAAGTAGAGGTAGTTAATCGCGAGATTAAGCGTATATTAGAAAAAACTGTTTCGACGAATAGGAAAGATTGGTCTTTAAAACTCGACGACGCGCTGTGGGCATATCATACGACATACAAGACCGTCATCGGTTGTACGCCCTATCGATTAGTCTACGGCAAGGCATGTCATTTGCCCGTAGAGTTAGAGCACCGCGCTTTTTGGACTTTAAAATTTTTAAACCTCGATCCGAACTTAGCGCCCGAATCCAGAAAATTCTAATTAAACGAGATTGATGAATGGTGTGCAAATGCTTACGAGAGTAATAAATTTTATAAAGGGCGCTCTTAGTTCTATCACGATCGAAAAATAAAATTCCCAAAATAATTTGCGTCGGGCGATCTTGTCCTTCTTTTTAATTCACGCCTTCGTCTTTTTCCGGGTAAGCTAAAATCCAGATGGTCCGGCCCCTTTGAAGTCAAAGAGGTCTGGCCATATGGCACCGTTCTTATTTCCCACCCCGAAAAAGGCGAGTTTAAAGTCAACGGTCATCGTTTAAAACTTTATTTGGCAGGCGATCCGAAGGATGGTAAAATCGAATCATTACCCCTCCCCAAAATCTAAAAAATGCTAAACTAGTCAAGCTACGCGACGGTAAACAAAGCGCTCGTGGGAGGCACCCCATATTTATCTAATATTTTTACCTTTGTCTACTTTATTTTTGCATGGTTTTTCATGCATTTTATCGTCTTTAATTTTTTTACAAACTACATCTTCCTCTTTTTACTTCTTCATACTTAAATTACAACATTGGGGACAATGTTGGGTTTAAGTATGGGTGTCTTTTTCGGTCTTCAAACTTTGTAAATATTTAGAAAAATCCAAAAAAATTTTAAAAACCACAAAAATCAAAAAATTATACCATACTTTGTAAATATTTAGAAAATTCCAAAAAAATTATAAAAACCACAAAAATCAAAAAAATTATATCATACTTTGTAAATATTTAGAAAAATCCAAAAAAATTCTAAAAACCATAAAAAAAATTATATCATACTTTGTAAATATTTAGAAAATTCCAAAAAATTTCTAAAAACCACAAAAAAAAATTATATCATACTTTGTAAAAATTTAGAAAAATCCAAAAAATTCTAAAAACCACAAAAATAAAAAACAATTTTATATCATAATTTGTAAATATTTAGAAAAATCCAAAAAAAATCTAAAAACCACAAAAATCAATAAATTATATCATACTCTATAAATATTTACAAAAATCCAAAAAAATTCTAAAAACCACAAAAATAAAAAAAAAATCATACTTTGTAAATATTTAGAAAAATCCAAAAACCCCAAAATTCAAAAAAACAAACAAAACAAAATGATAAAATCCCAAAAATATAATAAAAACCCCTACTTAGCTTTGTATTTCTCAAAATTAGTTTGAGTTAATTATATGCATTTTTCATTATTTTTGATTTGCCAAAACCCTTATTCGTATCATGGTTTGTAAGATTTAGATTCATGGAATTTTAGTTGTAAATAATATATTGTGTTTTTAATTTAATTTGAGAACAAACTTTTTAGCACTACTTCAAGTTTACCCTAAATAGCTTCTTGTTGTATTATTTTGGCAGACCATCTTTAGACTTTAATTATTCCTACTCCAAACTTGTGAAACTTTAGGAATGTTTTAGACCTACCAAAACTTGCTCTCAAAATTTTTCTTAATTTATAAAATCTAGAAATTTCTAAACCCTTTACATCCCCTTTCTTGGTATTTTATTTTAAAAGATCTTATGTCAATGGGAATAAGATTTTATTCCGTAAACATAGGCACCCAATTTTATTAAAAGATTATATGGCATGGGAATAAGATTTTCGTTCCCTAAACATATTCATTGGGTTATTTTTGAAGATTGAAAATGTTCACTTTGGGAATAAAACTTTCATTCCCTAATCAAAAGGAAAAAAAATGAGTAGGGCGAGAGGATAAAATCCATCACCCCTAAATCAAAAGTCTCTTCTCCTACCAAGCTCCCCCTACCCCCCAGCCAATCAAATTGAAAACTAGATATAAATGAAAAAATTGAGAGAGCATAATTAGTAAGTTTTAATTATTCTAAAAAATTTCTTTAAAAAGTTAAAGTTCTTATAATTCCATTCTAATCATGGTGCTAATTATTGCAATCATTTAGGTCGCTACTTAGCTAACTTTAGAAGTCTTGTTGGCTAAAACTTTTTCGCTCTTTTTAAATCATCATCACGATGTTGGACTTACCTCTTTTAATCTCCTAAATTTATTTCAAGCTTACTGTCGATTAAATAAATTTTTGGTAAATTAGAAATTCTATTAATGTCTTATGGGTATCTCTTACTTTTGCCTTGGAATAGCAAAAACTTAAGTATGAGGGTATTTGATGAATAGCAAATTATACATATTTTTGGTATAATTTTTAGCCTAATTTTGGGTAATTTTGTTCATATTGCATGTAAATTATTGAATAAATCTCTTGTTTTATCTAATGTACATAAATATTTATCTCTTTGAAAAAAAAAGTTATTTAATTATGAAACAAATCAGAATTTATGTAAAAATAAGTAAATATACTTATATATAAATAAAATTTTGAAATATTATTGTATAATAAATTTATTATAAATATAATAAATATATATATAATATATAAAATATAAATAATATAGTTATATGCATGTAAATAATAAGCAAAATAAATAATCATATATTTATATGTAAATATAAATGAAAACATAGTAATAATAATGTATATATTATTAAATATATTGAAATATATATATAATAAATAATAACAGAGTATATATATTAAATATAATCATATAAATAATTATGTAAATTAAAAGAAAAGTAAATTAAAAAAAAAATATATATATATATATGGCTGCTGGAATTCGTCGAACGCTGCCCTGCGTTCGACGAACGCTCAGCGCTCTGCGTTCGACGAACGCTCAGCGCTCTGCGTTCGACGAACGCTCAGCGCCAGGCGTTCGACGATCTCATAACTATTATAATATAATATATATATATACATATATTTCTACATGAGTTCGACGAACTCTTTGCGTTCGATGATCTCTTAATTATTATATATATATACTATATTATATAAACATTTAAATAACTTTCTCTCTAGGCGTTCGACGAACTCTTCCCTGCGTTCGACGAAAGCGCTCCCAGCCCGCCAGCTCTCCTTCCAGCAAGCTGTCCTGCCAGCTCTCTCCTTCTAGAACCAAGCCAGCTTCTATCCGCACCCCAGCTCAAGTAAAACTTGCCTACCTCTCGTTCAATAGCCAGCTGCAATTTTCTTTTCTTCTCTTTTTTTGCTAATTGCAGCACATTTTTTGCCTATAAATAAGGTGGGCTTTCCCTTGTTTTAAAGGTTCATAAAAATTAGAACCTAAGTAAAGTTTGTGAGTCTTTCTTGAATGTTCCAGTGAGTTTTATTTTGTGAGTGTTTGTGAGTTTTATTTTATGTATTTCCTTGCTCTTGTTTGAGCTCCCCAAGTTTAGACTTTCTTGAAAAAGTTGTAATATGAATATATATATATATATTTATATATATTTTGTTTTTGTTCTATTTGTTCTTCTTGTTCTTCTTTTGTCATTCTTCTTGTTGTTCTTTTGTTCATGTTGTGTGTATGAGTGTATGAGTGTATGAGTTTGAATTTTATTGCTTTTGTTTTTAATTTAGTTTTTCATTTATTGCAAGTGTGTGTGTGTGTGTAGGTGGATAAATTTTGTTTTTGTTAACTTAGATTTTAATTTAATAGCATAGTTTTTATTATTGTCCTGCATTTATTTCCCCTCTACCCGTTCGGGTAGAGATTGCTTTTATTTCCCGTCTACCCGTTTGGGTAGAACATGCACCGCATTTATTTCCCCTTTACCCGTTCGGGTAGAGATTGCAATTTCTGTCCTTTAATTTCTGTCCTTTAATTTCTGTCACTTCAATTTCGTAGAGTGCGTGTGTTTTTAATTTAGTGTGCACCTCTTTTTCCTTATAATTATTTCTTTGTTTTCGCTAATGCACGTAGTCGCTTAAATATCATCGTCATCGCTCTTTTAACTTTATAAAATTAATCACTCGTTTCATCGATAAAATAATAGCGCGTTCTAAAAGTAAAAATAATCAACACGTTCTTGGAAAAATACGAACTTGATAATTTTTTAAAAAATTATCCTATACTATACGCGATAAGGTATACTTGCCTTTTCGAATGATTAGTTAGGATAATAACGATACAAAAACTTGCAAAACTCTCTCCTTTTCTATTTACATATTTAGAGAATTCGGCGCCGTAGCCGGGGCGTAATCGTCGATATTTCGAAAGTAGAAAAGACCGTTACTTCTATTCCTCGAAATAGGATAACGGTTAGTTTCTCTAAGTAGGAGTACTCGCGAAACTCCTCGAAAATGCCCGCCTAATTCTAATCACATCACAAGAAAGGTTTTGCAAAGCTATCAAATAATTTTTACCCATCAAGTTTTTGGTTCGGGTAGAGACCACAATCTGAAGATGGAATTTTCATCTCTTAGACGAAGTTCACCAAGGAGTTGGTAAAGAAATTTGGAATGGAGAGTGCATCCTCGATGAGGACTCCAATGAGTTCAGCTATGTCTCTGGACAAAGACGAGAAAGGGAAACATTTAAATGAAACTAAGTACAGAAGCATAATTGGCTCTTTGCTCTACCTTACTCCTAGTAGGCCCGACATAATGTTTTCTACATGTGTATGTTCCAGATATCAGGTGAACTCTAAGGAATCTCACTATACCGCTGCAAAGAAGATTTTGAGATACCTTAAGGGTACACCAAATCTTGGCTTATGGTACCCAATAAGTAATGACAGCGAGCTAATTAGTTTTTCAGATGCAAATTTTGCAGGTAGTAGGGATGAAAGGAAAAGTACTTCCAGGACTTGCCAATTCCTTGGAAGGAGACTTATTTCCTGGAGTAGCAAAAAGCAGAATTATGTTGCAATTTCAACCGCCGAGTCAGAATATATTTATGTAGGTAGTTGTTGTGCACAACTTCTCTGGATAAGGAATCAGCTTGAAGATTATAATATAAAGTTCAAGGACATCCCAATGTTTTGCGACTCCTCCAGCGCTATTGCAATTGCAAACAATCCAGTTTCTAACAGCCGGACAAAGCATATTGAGTTAAGATACCATTTCATCCGGGAGCATGTGGAGAATGGGGAAATCAATCTATGTTATGTCCCAACGGATAAGCAAGTTGCAGATATTTTCATGAAGCCGCTGGATAAGAATAAGTTTTCTTTCTTCAAGACAGAACTTGGAATGCTCAACATGGAGCCCTAATCAGGTTATAATTGATATCAGGAAGACCATCAACTCTTCAACCTTTCAAGGAAGCAAAGATCTGAAATTATCAAGAAAAGTTCAAGTAATATCTGAGATTTTTTGAGAAACAGAACATATTTCTCGAGAAATGTTTATTCTCTCGAGAAAAGGACTTATCAAGGGAATTCTATAATTCTTCAAAAAATGAACTATATTTCTCGAGAAATAAGATTGCTCTCGAGAAGAGAATTATATCTCTCGAGAAATGGCTAAACCTCTCGAGAAATGTGCTTGAAGAGATAATTCAGCAAAATTTCTCGAGAAATGACACAATCTCTCGAGAAATCGAAAGGATCTCGAGAAATTTCTGGGTCTCTCGTGAAATGCCTAATTATTTTTTGAGAAGAATTCTTTTTTAAATGTCTATTCTATTTCTGGAATTCGAAAGGTCAGGTACGCAGTTTAACTTTAAATTCTTATTTTATTTCTTCTATCTGTCAAATCAAAAAATATATATATAAATAAGATATCTTGAAAGAATTTAAGTTCACACATTCCTTCTCTGCGAAAGACCTAGCGACTTTTCATCTTCTCGTGACACTCATCAGCCGCACAGTCCTTCTCGCGACATTTCCGTCCAGCGCAGTGGTTCTTCCCAGATCTTCCTCGTTCTTCCTCGCTCTCAAGACTCGTTCTAATGGCTCCTCAAGAAAGACCCAAGATAGGAGTTGGCAGTGAGGTCGTGCGATCAGGGCTAAGTTCCATTTTTGACAATTTTCTCAATCACTTCATTCTCCTAGATGCAGCTGATCTTTCCTTTGTTATGGAGCACCCATGCCAAATTTTATTCAAAGAAGTGGAATAATTTTTCATGAATGTTAAAGTTAAGAAGGAAGGCAAGATGCTAAGATCGTCTGTGAATAATCTGAAGGTTAAGATATCTCCAAAGTCAATCTCCAAATATCTGAAATTGCCAACAGTTGAATCTGAAGATGATCTTAAAGATGGAGACTAGTTCAGAACTCTATCATTTTGTGGATTAGACAAAGCAACAAAGTCGGTTAGAAGAATTAATATGAATGATGTAGGGAAGCTGTTGGTGGACATCATTGCTAAAGTTTTACTGTGCAAGACTGGAAGTCTAGGATATGTTTCTGAAGATATATTCTGCCTCATGACATCTGTGGTGTGCAGGAAAAACTGTGATTGGGCAACCCTTTTATTTGTGAGAATTAAAGAAAGTCTCTTTGCTCCAAATTATGCAAGAATATTGTCCCTATATCTGAACAAGGTCAACCCTGAAGCATTTGATATGTCCAAAGGAGCAGTTCTTCACCATCTGAAGAAGTTGGATGTTTCCACCATTCAAAGATGGGACTTCAGAATCCATAAACCAGGGGATATAAGTGCAAGTCCCTAGGGGGAGCCTGCCCCTTCTGGAGCTGATGGCAATCAGCATGGTTCTCCAGCTCCCCTCCTTGCCTCTCAAAACCCAAGTGTTCATGAAATTCCACTGACTCCTGCTGAAGATCATATTCCATCCTCTACAGTTGCTGATACAGTTAGTACCCCTCCTCTAGAAAAAGATCCTGAAGTTGTGAATACAAATACAGTTGATGTTGCTGAAAAAGATGATATTGCTGATAAAGTTGTTGATGCAGTAGAAGATGAAATTGCTGAGAAAAGCCTAAGTGTTCATATGGCAGGGTCAGGGGCTAACCTTGATTTTGCTGATGTTGATAGTGCTGATTCAGTATATGGGCACTCTCCTCCCCCAGCTGAAATTGAGAGGGAGAAGGAGTTTGATGTTTCTGACCAAGAAGATGTTGATCCAGATATTTTCATTGAAAAAGGCAAGGTTGCTCAGCTTGAGCAAGGTAATGAGGGAGAGGATGTAGGTCCATCCTCTGCCCAAAAGGTAGTTAGTTCAGTGATTCTTGAAGAAATCCCAGATTAGAGGACTGCTTTTCTACCTCCTTCACCACATGTGTGTGCTGAAGACTCACTTCTAGGCAAGATAGAAATGATGTTGAACAGACAAAGAGAAAAGTTTGAATGGTCAATCCAATAAGTACATATAGGATCTCTGTTGTGGAAAAAGAGATGAGCAGAGGACTCGCTGAAATTCAAGCAAATACTGATGAACTAAAAAGGATTGTAAATCTGGGAGGAAAAGCTATAGACCATTCAATTGTAAGTATGGGTCAAGTAATGAATGAAACAGTCCCGGTTAAAAATGCTCAATATTCTATGGCTTCAAAGGCAGAGGACAACACTTTTAAAATCATAGATGAAGTTGGCAACTTCAAAGAATCAGTAATCCAAACCCTGTCTATAGAAGTCAGAAAGGGGGAGGATAAGATGGCAGAAATGATGGGTTTTCTGTTGTCTGAGCTTCAGAGACTGTGGGCTACTCAGCTTGAACAATTAAATATTGGCGTTCAAAAGCAGATAGCATAAGTCAATGCATATACATCCAATACAATTGTGTGGCTTCACAATGAAATATTTCCTGAGCTGCCTATCCATCCTGAACCACCTCAGTTCTCTCCAAGACCTAAAGTGCAGTCTGATCATGCTCTTCTAGTGAATTACACTCAAGTTTGGCCATCAGATCAATCTGAAGCACAATCTAAACTGCCAGGGTCAAGGAAAAAAAGTTATGAAGAAGGTCTCTCTACAAGTAAATCAATTCCAGAGAAAAGACCAGAAGGTTTTGGAAAGGGAAGTGCAGGAGAGGTTGTAGAAACTTGGAGTCCTGATTCCAGGATAATTATCTTAGATACCCTCAAGCTTGTGAATGAAGCTGGACTGAAAGTGCAAGATTATTATAGTCGTGAAGAATGGCAGAAGTATGAGATGAGCATGACTAAGAGAAGAATCCATTTCAGAACTCATGGATGGGACAATCCAGAAGCTCCAGCTCCACCTCCAAAGTATCATCCAAAGCCTAAAGCATACTTTAAAAGACAGGAAAAGAAAAAGAATATCAGCTGCTGAAGAAAGGGAATGAGGACCAGTCAAATCTTTTGATTAAATAGATTGTGTGAACTTAAATTCATTTTAGACAATCTTATTTATGTATATAATTTTTTTATTCTGATGGTCTTTACTGCTTATCATTTTTCTTCTGTGTTGTGCATTTTATACGTATTATCTTGATGCAATTCATCTTAGTGTATAGGGTTCTGACTTCTACAAATAGGGGGAAATTATTGAGTATTGTATCCACAATAGCCTAGATTTATTAGAAGTCACCCTTGAACTAAGTTGAATTGCTGGTGTATTTGATGTTGTCTCTTAGCTATGTTTTTGCAGGTTGTTATTGCCAAGTGTAGACCAATGTCAAATCACAATGGGTCATTAAACACAGTATCATGCAATGTAATCCCTCATTGTGTGGAACATGGTGTTAACTCATGTGTGATCTCTCTATTAGGATACACTTCATTTTCAGGTCCTTTAATGCTTAGGAGTTGGAGGAGTTGATGGTGTCTTGAAAGGAAAGAAGGAAAAAGAGTCAGAATTTTTAAGTGTATTTCTCAAGAAATCACTTATGGTTCTCGAGAAATCCTTCTCAGAGCACAAAGTTCAAGTTCTCTAAGTCATTTCTTGAGAAGTCACTTCATCACTCGAGAAATCAAGTTCATTTCTCGAGAAGTCAGCTTGGTTCTCGAGAAATTCTTTTCAGCCGATCAGTGAAGTTTTTCTAAGCCATTTCTCGAGAAGTTAATTCTTCTCTCGAGAAATCAAAGCCATTTCTCAAGAAATCCTGTTATTCTCGAGAAGTCCCCTTCAAGTTTTCCAGAAAGATTTTCCTAGCCCTTTTCTCGAGAAGTTTATCTCTCTCTCGATAAATCTAATAGATTTCTCGAGAAAATCTTTTTATCTCGAGAAATGATTTTTCTTCAGGTCCTGTTTTAAAATCTGTTTTCTGACGGATCTTGAATTTTCGTCTGATGGTGTCCTTGCCACGTGTGTCATATTTTAAGGATTATTCTACCTTAAATCAAGGACTCTTTATCGTTAGACCCGTTTAGTGTAAAAGGCTCTTATTAGCTCTCGTCAAAACCTAATTCTATTATTCAATCGGAAAATCGAGAAAGAGCCACCGCCTCCTGCCATTTTTGAAGATCCTCTCATTCAACCGATCCTTTTGGAAGAAAATATTCGACAGATCCGTGCTCTTATCATCTATTGAAGTTTATTGGATCGTGTCGAATCCTAGAAGGCTAGATCTAAGATTTCAACCTTTCTTCTTCAACATCAATCCAAAGTTCTCCAAGTCTCAAGAAGGAAGAAGATTACAGTATTTCATATCTGAACTTATTTTGTTGATCATTTTATTATACACAATCCCTATTGTTTGTAGGAGATTTATCTCCGAGTTGTAGGAGGGTTATCTCTGAGTTGTAGAAGCATTGTCTCCGAGTTTGTAGGAGATTTGTCTCCGAGGTGTAGGAGTGGTGACTCTGAGTTTGTAGGATCTTTCTTGATCCGATATTTAGTGATGTAGCAGAGGCTAGCCGTGGTGCTAGATTGGCGAGGCGGGAAAGTGGAGTACCCAAGATCGGGGAACCACTATAAAATTCCTTGTGTCGTCTTTGTTTGTGATTTGCATTTATGTGTTCTCTTTTTCATCAAGTTTTAATTCCGCAAAAGATGCAGAACTCACCTATTCACCCCCCACTAGGTGATTTAGGTAGGCAACTTGATACTTCAACCGGTCGTTGTCAAGTAATAATAAAATGGGAATAAATCCTCAAGTATCGAATCTCACGTGGAACACGGCAGGGTGGATTGATCGTTTCGGGGGTTTTGTTTTCTGATTAATGCTAACACGGAAAAAGGAAACTTAAAACTATGCGGTCTCCTACACTGCTTAGCACCTCCGCGGATCGCAATCCTCCGCTTCGCATGTTGCACCTAGTAAATTCTCAGGTCAACCTCCCTCTCAACATTAACCACAACTCTCAAATGGAAAGTAAAGCATACAAGTGGGTAGGCCTCCTATGCATCTCAAATGAATATGGAACACAATAAACCACAAAGATTAACAATTAATAAAAACCATGTTCACAACCATCATCAGAAATTAGAAACCATGTAGCACTTGAATGTGTTAAACCTTTATAGGTTGAGGCAAAGCTGTACCCGCGTTGTATAGTATGACCACGATGACTAAAGCACGGACAAATCTGAACTGAACCCATTTCCATGCAGATCGGTGTGAGGTACCTACCTCTTGTGAGCCGTGTGATCATGGGAGAGGTCGTTGAAGGTGTTTACCTAGACCAGACAAAAGCTCTTTTCCCACCTAAGGTTGTGTTTCTTAGGGTGGAGTTGATTGTGGATTGATGTTATGTTAGCCTCATGCAGTGCTTAGGCGGTTGTGGGAATCCCCGGGTGAATCCGACCAACATCATGTGCATACATAGGTTCCCCTTTCTTTGATGCTCAACCTAGAAGATTGATTGTGCTTGAAACCTCACCTTGTGTAGTGTAGTTGCACTTTCTTTATTTGATTACATATTGCATGTACAGTTTGCTTGTAGGTTAGCGGTTACTCGCCCCGGAGCCGGCTAGATTTCAGGGGGTTGGGATCGTTACGTGGTTTATGGTCAGCTCATAGCTGACCCTCGTTTACCTCTTATTTGTGGATTGTGCAGGTGCTGGTGAACCGATCGGGAAGTAGCGGGCTAAAGCCATTTGTTGAGTTGGCCCTTGAAGGCCGACCCCATTTTTATTGCTTTCCTTATATTGTCGGCATGCGTGTCGATGTATGTTTATGAGCTAGATACATTGGATGAATGTAAGGCCTTAAGGTCATAACTCTTAAATACTTCATTCCTAGGATAGTGGACAATTCTGAAATTAATGTTAATTTATGCTTCTGCTTAAGCCTTGTTATACTCTCGTGTAGTTGCTTTTTCTGTTATCATCTTAATAACGTCTAGCTAGTGTGTTCAATATGGTTGGGGGTCCCGACCGGACCTATTATTATATTGTTTGTACTGGAAGGGTGTCACAATTTGGTATCAGACTTTAGGAGTCGATCTGTAGTTAGCGAATTCGAAGCCGAATAACTTTTCAAGGGGTGGTATGCACGCGATGTGCGTTCACCCAAAACGATAAAAACTAATAAGAATGTCCACTTAGGAATGAAAAACAAGCTTGTTTGCGGAACCTGAGCGTTGCTTGATTGCTTGTTGTTATGTTTTCGGGCACTAAATTGTGTACTACACGATTATATGTGACAAGGAGTGGTGCGGGCGACCTTAACCCCGCAACACTGCTGAAAGTAGTGTGTCGGCTGGGGAGCCAGCGACCACTCCTTATACTGAGATGTTCAGATTAGTTGTTGCAATAGTCTTCGCAATGATCAATAATCAGCCTGGGCGTGTTACACAACCTACTACACCTACTCCTAATGTGGCCCCGGTGCCTGTTGCTGTAGTGGATTCGAGAACGGAACCCACAGTAAAGACCAGGGTGGAACATAGAGTTGAAAATGTAGCTGTGGGAAGAGCGTCTGACCAACAATTAAAGCACTTTCTGAGCTTCAGTTGTCCAACATTCTCGGGGACCGAATCCCCTACATAATTAGAGGACTGGCTGTCAAGAGTAAAGAAAACTCTGAGGGAGACATCAGCTGAAGAGGCGATGATGGTCACCTTGGCCACTTTCCTTCTGAATTGAGAGGCGGCACTTTGGTGGGGAGAACTTGAAGCGCACAAGTTGGCCGGTAGAGATATCACCGATGTCTCGATGGCAGAGTTTTTAGAAATTTTTCTACATGGGTTTATCCCCTCTGCCCAATGCATTGCATTGCAAAATCAGTTTCTACAGTTAACTCAAGGTGATCATTCGGTAGACGACTACATGCATGACTTCACAAGACTAAGTTGTTATGCGGGGTCTTTGGTAGATGATGAGGAGACGAAGACAAATAAGTTCTACAAAGGAATTTGAGATAAGTTGAGACTACTTCTAGCAGGCCCAATGAATTTTGAATTTCATGTTCTAGTACAAACGGCCAGATCAATGGAATTAGACATGCAGAGGGTACAACACGCGAAAGGCCTAAATGCAAAGAAGCCGGAGTTTCATGTGCCAACCTTGTTGGAACATGGTCTTCCGCATCTCCTAGGTTTGAGAATAACAAATCCTATGTGTATTTGATCTTGTGTGTTTAAGTGTGCAGGAAAACAAAGTCCGTATGACTCAAAGATCACATAAGAAGGTTGCCCCCAAATTTGAGCCATCAAATCCAAAACTCCTACTAGCGCCGGCGGTAGCACCTAGCGCCTGGCGCTAGCGGTAAGGAACTGCTGAGACGGAACCGTTGAGACGAAACTGGTGAGATGCTGAGAAGAAACCGCTGGGAAGGAAACCGCTGAGATGCAAGCTGGTGTTAGCACATATAAAAGGAGATAGCGCCGGGCGGTATCCGATAGCGCAGGCGGTAGCGCGGAGCATAGAAGGCAAGAGAGAATTGTTTCCTCGAATTGAAGATTCTGCCGCGCAGAATATGTCCTAAAATGGGATAGCGCTGGCGGTAGCACTAGCGCAGGCACTAGCGCTGAGGCTATAAATTGGACCCCTCTTCTCTCGTTTCATATAGACATCAGAGAGAGATTGAGTGCTAGAATTCCAGATGCTGCCTTGGCCGAAAGCTGATGTCCTACCAAAGTTCTGCAAACTTCTGAAGGTGAATCTCTTCACGCCGGATCCAAACGAAGTCCGCTTCTTCAACGCTTATTCTACAGCGGATCTTCATCTCCAACTTCAGAAGTTCATCAAGATGGAGTTTTTAATTATTTTCATTTCATTTCTTGTAAACGGTTAGAGAAATCGCCTCGTGTTGGCGACTTGGTCTGGGTAGGACTTAGGGCGGAAATTCACCTCGTGTTGGCAACTAGATCTAGGTTAGGTCTAGGGGGTGCTCGAGGTCATATCTGGGGAAGGGTTGGCTAGAGCGGCTTGAGGCCGAATCTGGGGAGCATAGGCTAGGGCCACCGGTTCGTGGGGATGCGAGTCGGGATAGAAAACAAAAAGAGTCTACTATTCTTCGCCACCGATTTCTAGCGTTATCGAAATCAACTTTTGTAAAACCTTATTTCATATTAATAAAACATGTCTCTACTTTATTTCAATAGTTTTACTAGATTTCTTGTTGTCGTAATCTCGCATTATTTCAAAGCTTTTCAAAATATAATATAAATTTTAAAAACCCTTATTCACCCCCATCTAAGGGCGCCTACCGATCCAACAAGTGGTATCAGAGGGGTTTTATTCCAATCGGCTTAACAACCGGGAATAATGGCATCTCATGATCTCGCTTTTCTGGAGGGTCAAGGGGTTAGTCGACCACCTCTCTTTACTGGGTCTGATTTTAACTACTGGATAAATCGAATGATGTGTTTTCTTATGACCATGGATGTAGAAGTATGGAACATGGTAGAAGTTTGGTACTCTCCTCCTACAACCGTAGTGGGAGAGGTGACATTACTAAAACCTAAAGATAAATGGGATGATAACAATAAACTAAGGTGTAAAAATAATGCAAAAGCAATGAACGTTTTATATTGCGCCTTAAATAGAACCGAGTTTATTAGAATATCTGCATGCATAACTGCTTATGATATTTGGAATAAATTGGAAGTTACTCAAGAAGGTACATCGCAGGTGAAAGATGCAAAGCTATTCCAACTGGAATCTGAATATGAAAAATTCAGGATGGATACCGAAGAGGACATCAACTCGATGTACACTATCTTCACCAAGATCGTCAACGCTTCAAAGGCACTTGGAAAGATCTACTCAGACGGGGACTTGGTGAGGAAAATTCTTCGCTCCTTACCTCCAAGGTTCAATCCAAAGGTGACAGCCATCTCGGAGTCGCACAACTTAAGAACGCTCCAGATCGAGAACCTTATTGGGAATCTCAAAACCCATGAGGTAGAACTCCAGATTCAACACGATGAATACAACAAAGAGCCAAAGAAAAAGGCGCTAGCACTAAAATCAAAGAAGGAGAGCATCGAAGATGATGATGAAGATGAAGAGGGTCTCGTGGTGAAGAACTTCAGGTAGTTCATCAGGAATTTGGAAAGAAGGAACACATTCCGAAAATACTTCCAAAAGGATGCTCGACGAAATAGATCTTCCTCTTCATCAAGGAAAGAAAAAGGAAGCGAAGATGAAGAAGAAAGACCACCACCGGAGTGCTACCACTGCAGAAAGACCGGGCACATTCGGAGCCAGTGCCCAAAGTATCAAAAGGAGCAAAAAGAACAATACAAAGCAAAAGAGAAAAAGAAAGTACTGAAAGACACATCATGGGATGATTCTTCCTCTGAAGAGTCAAACGAGTCTGAGTCAAGTAGCGAGGAGGAAGCAAACTTATGCTTAATGTCAAAAAGCAACGATAACGACACCAGTGTTCTTAGCGACATTGAGGTAACTCCTCCTACTTTCGAAGAACTCTATGATGAATTTGTTCTAACTTGCAAATCCTATGATCAAAGTATAAAAGATAATATTATATTAAATCGTGAAAATGAATCTATTATCAAAGAAAATCATAAGCTCACAAAAAATTGATTTCCCTTGAAAGAGAAAGGTTTCATGTCAAGAGTGTGAGCACTCTTTATTTAAGACAAAGGAACTTGAAGTTTCTCTTTCTAAGGCCCTCTCACAAAACAAAACTATTGCAAAAGAAAAGGGGGACTTAGAGAGAAAACTAAAAACCTCTCTTTTACAAATTGAAAATAACAAAAAAGGATTTGAAAATAAATGTGTTATGATTGTACAAGAAAATACATTTCTTAAAAAACAAAATCATGATCTCAATATAGCCATAAAAAAAATCGGGATTGGTCAAAAATCCTTGGATATGATTTTGGGAAACCAATGTTATGGTTCTGGAAAATTTGGGGTCGGATATAAAAGTGAACCCTATCACCCGGCGCTAGCCACTAACGCCGGTGGTAGCTCAACAGTTAAAAAATCTTTTATTTTTTCTAATGTTCAAACATCATCCAGCAAGAGCAATGTAGAAATTCAGAAAAGGGTCTCAACCCCCTTTATTTCATGTGCAAATTGTCTTAAGTTTGGACACGCGTCTAGCTCTTGCAGGAATATAAAACAACGATCGTTAAAACAAATCTGGGTACCTAAGAAATCCACTTACTCTATGGGTGGTACCTCTTGGGTATCTGGATCTTTATTCTCATCTTCTCTCTAGATTTGCAGGAAGGCTAAGGAAATGGAGGACGTTGGTACTTGGACTTAGGCTGCTCCAAGCACATGACGGGCAACAAAGCAAAGTTCCTTAGTGCAGAAAAGAAAAAAGGAGGGATCGTAATGTTTGGTGAGAACGGTAAAGGAAGGATCATGGGAGTTGGTACAGTGGGTAACGAATCCTTTCTTATCTCAAATGTTCTTTATGTAAAAGGATTAAAACATAACTTAATATCTATAAGTCAACTGTGTGATAAAGGATTAGACGTATTATTTGAATCATCCACTAATCTTTGCAAAATAGTTAATCCTAAAACAAAATATGTGTTACTAACTGCACCTAGAATTCACAATGTTTATATAGTTTCGTTTCATGATCTTTCCAAATCATCTATAAAATATTTTATAACCAAAAATGATGAATTAGAACTATGGCATAGACGTTTAGGTCACGCTAGTACAAAACTCATTTTAAAACTAGCAAAAAGGGAATTGATTAGAGGATTGCCTAAGTTGAATGGAAACTTATCTTCACTATGTTCTCCATGCCAAAAAGGAAAATTTACAAAATCATCTTTTAAAAGCAAAAACAAAATTTCTACTTCAAAACCATTGCAATTAATTCATATGGATCTCTTTGGTCCCGTTAACACCACAAGTCTTGGTGGTAGACTATACACTTTCGTTCTAATAGATGATTTCTCAAGATATTGTTGGACTTTATTTCTCTCTTCCAAATCTGATGCGTTTTGCGAATTCTCAAAATTATGTACTCGTATTCAAAATGAACTAGATTTGAAAATAAAATGCATTCGCTCAGATCATGGAGGTAAATTTGAAAATGAAAATTTTAAATCTTTTTGTGAAATGTTAGGTATTAAGCATAAGTTCTCCGCTCCACGCACACCTCAACAAAAAGGTGTTGTAGAAAGGAAAAATAGGACAATCCAAGAACTAGCACGCACCATGTTATCTGAATATAAATTACCTAAGTCTTTTTGGGCCGAAGCCGTAAGCACATCATTCTAAGTAATGAATAGAGTCATGCTTCGCCCATCACTAAATCTCACATCGTATGAACTATATTATCAAAAGAAACCTAACGTATCATATTTTAAAGTATTTGGATGTAAATGTTTTATTCTTAATACAAAAGATTCTTTAGGAAAATTTGATGAAAAATGTGATGAAGGAATATTTCTTGGATATTCTTCAACCAGTAAAGCCTATAGAATATTTAACAAAAGATCGAGTAAGGTTGAAGAGTCTATTAATGTTAAATTTGATGAATTTATTCCGTGTGCAGAAAAACTTCCTACAGGTACAAATGATGAACCTTTGCCATCCTTGGAGCACGACGAAGAGGAACCTTCCAAAGAAGAGGAGGAGAAGTCCAAGGAAGATGAATATGTACCTCCAAGCGTTTTGAACTTCTCAAAGAATCATCCAAAAGAGCTAGTCATTGGGGAACCTTCTACTGGGGTAAGAACTCGATCCTCTCTTCATGAAACATTTTCAAATATTTGCTTTGTTTCCAAAATCAAACCTAAAAACGTTTCCACCGCTTTAAATGACGAATTTTGCTTTTTGGCTATGAATGAAGAGTTAGGTCAATTTGAAAGAAATAAAGTTTGGAATCTAGTGGATAGACCATCTAATCATCCAATTATCGGCGTAAAATGGATCTTTAAAAATAAATTAGATGGTGAATCTAGGATTATAAGAAATAAAGCACGCTTAGCCGCTCAAGGTTATTCTCAAATTGAGGGGGTAGATTTTGAAGAAACTTTTGCACCCGTTGCTCGCTTAGAATCTATACGAATATTTTTGGCATTTGTGAGTTTTAAAAGAATAAAATTATTTCAAATGGATGTTAAAAGTTCCTTTTTAAACGGGTTTATAAAAGAAGTAGTTTATGTAGAACAACCCCCCGGTTTTATAAATGAAAAATTTCCTAATCATGTTTATAAATTAGAAAAAGCGCTTTATGGTTTAAAACAAGCGCCCCGTGCATGGTATGATAGACTTACAACGTTTTTGTTAAAGCACGGTTATGTTATGGGAAGTGCCGACAACACACTCTTCATTAAGCATAATAATAACGATCTAATTATTCTACAAATATATGTTGATGATATCATTTTTGGAGCCACTAATAAAGAGTTGTGTAATGAAGTAGTCTTAGTAATGAAAAATGAATTTGAAATGAGTCTTGTAGGAGAACTATCATATTTTCTTGGTTTTCAAATTACACAACGAACTGATGGTATCTTTATTTGCCAAACAAAATATGTTCACGATATGCTTAAACGATTTGGATTTGAAAATCTTAAACAAGCTTCTACTCCTATGAGTGCTTCGTTAAAACTAGGAAAAGATGAATCTGGAATTTCCATTGATCAAACGTTATATAGAGGAATGATGGGATCTCTTCTTTACTTTAGTGCATCTAGACCAGATATAATGTTTGTCGCATGTTTATGTGCTCGCTTTCAAGCCAATCCAAAAGAATCTCATTTAAAAGCGGTAAAACGTATTTTTCGTTATCTAATAGGGTCATCTAAATTAGGATTATGGTACCCAAACAATGATTCATTCACACTCCACAGCTATTCCGATTCGGAATACGCCGGTTGTTCACTAGATCGAAAAAGCACTAGCGGTAACTTGTCACTTTGTAGGACCCTCATTAGTAGCATGGTCTAGTAGAAAACAATCTTCGGTTGCACTCTCCACCACGGAGGCCGAATACACCGCACTTGGTAGTTATTGTGCACAAGCGTTATGGATGAGTCAAACTCTAGAGGATTTTGGATTTCATCTCAAAAACATTGATCTTAAATGTGACAACAAAAGTGCAATGGACCTCACATATAATCTCGTACACCACTCTAGATCCAAACACATCGATGTTCGTCATCATTTCATTAGGGATCACATTAAGAAAGAGAATGTAAAAGTAAGTTTCATTAGCACGGACTCTCAACTCGCTGACATATTTACTAAACCTCTTCCCGATGCAAGATTTCGATTATTACGACTTGAGTTAGGTGTCCTAGATCTTTCAAGTTAAAACACATTCATAAACGCAATTTTGTAATGTTTAACCATCTAAAACATCTCCTAAAATTCTGAAATTTCTTCATGAAACTACTATTGGGACACTTAATCAAGATCAACAATTAAAAATTTCAAAATCATAAAAAATCGTGTACTGTTTCCCGCGCTAGCGCTAGCGCACTTATGTGTTTTTCTGTAATTTTAAAATTTTGAAAAATTCTTAAAATATATTAATCTATATGTACTATTTATTTTTGCACTTCTTTTTATATTTCATTTTTGAAAAATCAAATACAAAAATACAAAAGTCAAATTACAAAAAATATGTTTTGCCTTTTTTGTTTAAAGTCTATTTTTATGCAAAAATCAAATACAAAAATACAAAGGCCAAATTACAAATAATATGTTTTGCCTTTTTGTCATTTGTTTCAAGTCTATTTCTTATGCAAATATAAAATGCAAAAACCAACAAAAAAATTGTATAAAATTTAGTGTGATAATCAAGCATGATTTAATCTATTATTTAGAACTTCTATAATGTTGCATTTATCTTCTCAAACTACCTTGAACATTGCTTTCATCATGCTCTGATATATCTATTAATATGTGCATCAATTATCTTGTAAAAGTTGTGTAGAACTACGCTTAGCATGCCTCTAAGTATGAGTAAATGTTTTATGTTTGATAATGATCTTTATTCACTCACTAATTTTGGCATTGTCTACATTTGTGTTTAATCTAATAATGCTTGTGTATGTTTTGTATTAGTACAATAAATTAAAATTGCACAAGTATCTTACCTACACTACCTTTATTTGCACTTTTAAAAGTTAAGAAAAGTGGTTATGTTTTCATAAATTCTATTGGTTTGCAAAACAAGTGTATTCAGAGAACTTTGTACAAAACAAAAATCATAAAATAAAGTGATAAAGATTACTCCACCAAGCACTACTTGAACCTCCTGATAAGTCTTAATAAGCATTGTGAGGTTGAGCACCTTCGAAAGAATAGTAAAGTATCTTGTGCAACCATATCTTTCTTTCAAAAATAAAAACCACTTACTCTTACGTACACCGGATCACTAGTCTCAACATTACAATAAAATAAAATATGTGATCCCCCAAGCACTACTTTGCACCTTGATAAGTCTAAATGAGCATTGTGTGTGCAAAGCACCTTGGTAGCTGTACATTTTTTGTGCATTTAAGTTTGTGGAAGTAAAATTAGTTGTGTTTTATTGTGCTCCTACTTTACATATTTCTTGTATTTGTGATTAATACATTTGTTTACTCTACTCAAAAATACACTTATGAGCACATCATTATCTTCCATAACACTTCTTCTCATGAGTATTGGATCCTAATGCAAATTCTATACTACTCTTTATTTTGGAAATACACTAGTTAACCTTGCATGCTTTCTACAATGTTTGGTATGTTTTGAAATTGTGAATAACATTGTAGTAACATTGTAGTAATGTTTGGTATGTTTTATTGTGTAGTAACATTATTTCATGCTTGGTTACTTTATTGTTGAACTTAACAATTTTAATTGAACAATGATTTACAACAACATCTTCTTTATGAAATTTAACTCATATATCCTTTTATGAATCATCGTGTCTTACAAAAGATGTTTGATTGTATTTTTCTAAGTCTTCCGCAAATTTACATTTACCTTGTATTCGTTATATGCTACAAACTCTGATTTATGAAAATGTTGTAATACTCAAACTCTGATCTATTTCAATGAAAAGTATTCTAAAACTCCTTATCATTTCCTTCTCACTAAAAAGCTCGATCATGCCCTTATCTTCTAATCAAAACTTTTCTGTGTGGTGCCTCCTTACCCACTTTTGCTAATAACAAAAGGGGGAGAACCAACATGATAAATATAATCTGCTATCAAAATAGAAAACTAACATGCTTAATTAAGATGATAGCTTACATATTAGGGGAGCATTCACTTAGGGGGAGCATGTATTTAGGGGGAGCAATTCTAAATGCTAAAATCGATAATTATCCTAAGTCATCAATCTCTCTCACACACAAGTAAGTTTCATCATGCTTATATATATTAATGCTCTGATTTATCATTAATGGATTTATTATTATCAAAAGGGGGAGTTTGTTGGAACATGGTCTTCCGCATCTCCTAGGTTTGAGAATAACAAATCCTATGTGTATTTGATCTTGTGTGTTTAAGTGTGCAGGAAAACAAAGTCCATATGACTCAAGGATCACATAAGAAGGTTGCCCCCAAATTTGAGCCATCAAATCCAAAACTCCTACTAGCGCCTGGCGCTAGCGGTAAGGAACCGCTGAGACGAAACCGCTGAGACGCTGAGAAGAAACCGCTGGGAAGAAAATCGCTGAGATGCAAGCTGGCGTTAGCACATATAGAAGGAGATAGCGTCGGTCGGTATCCGATAGTGCAGGCGGTAGCGCGGAGCACAGAAGGCAAGAGAGAATTGTTTCCTCGGATTGAAGAATCTGCCGCGCAGAATATGTCCTAAAATGGGATAGCGTCGGCGGTAGCACTAACGCAGGCGCTAGCGCTGAGGCTATAAATTGGACCCCTCTTCTCTCATTTCATATAGACATCAGAGAGAGATTGAGTGCTAGAATTCCAGAGGCTGCCTTGGTCGAAAGCTGATGTCCTACCAAAGTTCTGCAAACTTCTGAAGGAGAATCTCTTCACGCCGGATCCAAACGAAGTCCGCTTCTTCAATGCTTATTCTACAGCGGATTTTCGTCTCCAACTTCAGAAGTTCATCAAGATGGAGTTTTTAATTATTTTCATTTCATTTCTTGTAAACGGTTAGAGAAATCGCCTTGTGTTGGCGACTAGGTCTGTGTAGGACTTAGGGCGGAAGTTCGCCTCGTGTTGGCGACTAGATCTAGGTTAGGTCTAGGGGGTGCTCGAGGCCATATCCGGGGAAGGGTTGGCTAGAGCGGCTTGAGGCCGAATCAGGGGAGGATAGGCTAGGGCCACCGGTTCGTGGGGATGCGAGTCGGGATAGAAAACAAAAAGAATCTACTATTCTTCGCCACCGATTTCTAGCGTTATAGAAAACAACTTTTGTAAAACCTTATTTCATTTTAATAAAACATGTCTCTACTTTAATTCAATAGTTTTACTTGATTTCTTGTTGTCGTAATCTCGCATTATTTCAAAGCTTTTCAAAATATATTATAAATTTTAAAAACCCTTATTCACCCCCCCCCCCCCTCTAAGGGAACCTACCGATCCAACAAACCTCTCAGTCAAAGCCTGAGTTTAGGAGAAATAAGAGGAAGTCTAGGTCCGCGGAACCAGCTCCCTCTATCATATAGGGAGCAACTACGGCACGAAGCAATATAACGTATTTCACTTGTGGGAAGATGGGACACAAAGCTTGAGCGTGTCGATGTGGTCCCCCGTAGGCAGAAAACTAAGCAGTAGACTGTGCTCGTGCAGCAGGTCCATCCTATGCGGAGAAAGGCAAAGCTGTGGAGTCTTCTGCTTCCTAGCATCCTCCGACCCAGCCGAGAGTCTACTCGCTTGGCCAACAAGAAGCCATCAGACAAAACAATGTTTTCACAGGTATGAATTGTAATATAGCTTTTACAGCTTGACATAATTCATACTTCATGTGCGACTATATGTTTGTTTGTATGCTATTATGTTTGTTTTAATTTTCAACTATCCGGCGAGAGCTCTTTTCGATACAGGAGCATCGGACTCCTTCTTGTCTAAGGACTTCGTGGTGTGAATCGGAGTACCGTCTACCCTAGTAAAGGATAGTTTGGAAGTAGTGCTGCCCAATGTTGGAGTTTCTGAGATGATCTCAAAGCAATCAACACTTAGTCTTGCTGCCAACGCAATATGTGCCTATAGGGTCGCACATAAAAGCGTTTGGAGAAATTGGAGAAAGGATTGTGTTGGCCTTACTCGTATTGGATATGAGTGGAGGACCAATCCTCTGACTTCTTGGAATCAAGTTGAGAATGTCTCAAAGGGGAAATCGTTTAAAGTGTTTAAACGAACGGATTTACATTAGGTAATTCGGCTAAAGGCATTAACCGAATTCGACTAAATGGTTTAGACGAATTCGGCTAATGGGATTAACCGAATTCAGCTAAAGGTTTTAGACGAATTCGGCTAATGGCAAATTCGACGAAAGGGTTTCGCCGAATTTATACAGCCAAATTTATATAGTCCAATTCGTCGAAATGGTTTCGCCGGATTCGGTTATAGTGATTATTCGAATTCGGTTAATGTGATTAGTCGAATTCGGCGAATGTAAATCTGGACAGATTTTTTGTTTTTCCCTCTGGTCTGCGGATAGTCGATTTTATGCCTTGCGTATAAAAGGACGTGATTAGGGCTTCGATAGATATGCTTTTTGAGATCGAGCATTTTTGCGAGAGAACGGATGACGGAAGTGTTCCGCCTGTTCTCGTTCCGTCCGCCGATCATCGTTCTGCCGCCGCTAGACACCGCCGCCAGTCGCCGCCTCCTCTGGATTGGACCTAGCCGTCCGTGAGGACGTTGGGAGCATCCTTCTCCGATCTAGTTCTTGTACGAAAAGAAGCTAGGGTTCTTCATCGCTTGTGTGGACTTCTGTAGAGGGATCGATCTATTTCGATCCTTGAAGAACTCAAAGGCAGATTTCGGATTCTTCGTGGAGCACCTTGGTTGAGTATTGACTCAATCCCGCGAAGGTATTTTGTATTTCGATTTGCATATTCTCTTGAATCATGAAAACCGCAAGATCCGTTGATCTCTTTTTGGGTTGTTCTTATTCATTTCCGTTGCGCATATTCGATATGTCATCCCTTATGAAGGGGTATAGAAAACTCAACAGTGGTATCAGAGCCAGGTTGCGGTGAAGTGCGTGTAAATTGGGACATTTGGAAGCGTTCTGAATGCCCTAATTTCCTCTTGGAATATCACATTTGATGTGATTTTTGTGTGGTTTCTGGTGGTGGAATTTCAAAATTTTGGTCGGGGCTCTGCCCCGCACCCCGCAAGGGCTCTGCCCCTAAGACACCGCCAGGGGCGCGGCCCCTTGGAACCCCGCCAAGAACGCATGTGATTGCGTTGCGATTTTCATGTTTCAGAGGTTGTTTCTCCTCTGTAGTAACCGTCCCTCAAAATGGTTTGTGAAACCAAATGTTTAGATTATTGAATCTGACATGAGAGATGAGCTTGTCTACTGCACTTGTGGAGTTGTTGTTCATATGTCCAATGCATGTAAATCTGGAGATTTAGAAGTGTTCTAAATGCTCGGATTTAGCCATGTTTTGTCAAAGTGTTGATAGACTGTTTTTTTGCACATTTGGGATGTATCTGGAATGTGAATGTTGTAATTTTATTTTCTGTATGTGCACTGTGATTAAATGTTAATCACGATGAAATGTTCATCACTTGAAAAATAAAATCCCTTATCAAATATTAAGTGTTCGGATGCCTTCCGATGGATGACACTCTTCCTGCCTCGATCGATGAAGTGTGGGCTTGCCAAAGCAAGGTGCATTAATCTATCTTGGTAAGGGTGCGAGCGGATAATTGTGATATCCCACTGTCGACATCGGGTCAAACTTAACTAGGTGACCTCAAAGGTTGAGTTCCTAGAGGCATAGGGTTTTTATGCTCCATGTGATGGATGCGAATAAAGAGTTATTCACCAACCATACAAGAGTTGCATAGTGATGCAATTGACAAGTGTTGTCTACCTAAATAACCGCATTATGAGAGGAACGCCGAAGCGGACTCGTGGTGTTGGTGAAATACGGATCTTGTCCACTAAGAGAGTAGCTCGCATAAACTCTCCGAATCGATATCAAGGGTTATTGATTTGATTAAAATAGTGGGAGCTCTTTAATAAAAGTCCTTATTAAAATTATATAAAATGTATTTTGAAATATAGTACTAAAATCTTACTTTGCAAAATTCCTTGTAGAATATCCGTGGCAAGTAGATCTCACTCCGCCTTGTCCCTGAGAGCGATCCTTGAGAAGGATAAGCTAAATGGGACAAATTTCCTTGACTGGTATAGAAACCTGAGAATTGTTCTCAGGCAAGAGCGCAAGCTCTATGTCTTGGAAGAAGATCCCCCTGAAGAGCCAGCCTCTAATGCACCACGTGCAGATAAAGATACTTATAAGAAGTATGGAGATGACTCCTTGGATGTTGAATGCCTTATGCTCGCGACTATGAACTCTGAGCTTCAGAAGCAACATGAGAACATGAGTTGTTATGAGATGGTTGAGCACCTGAAGAAAATGTTTCAAGGGTAACTCGTCAAGAGAGGTTCGATATATCCAGGGCGTTATTTCAGTGTAAGATGGGAGCTCGAGACCCAGTAGGAACTCACGTACTCAAGATGATTGGGTATATAGAGAGCCTTGAAAGACTGGGGTTTCCTTTGAGCCAAGAGTTGGCCACTGATCTGATCCTGCAATCGTTGCCGGACAGTTACGAGCAGTTTGCCTTAAATTACAATATGAATGAAATTGACAAGACACTGCCCGAGCTCCTAGGCATGTTAAGAACTGCCGAGATCAACATGAAGAAGACCAAGCCTGCTAGCCCCATACTGATGATGCATAAAGGCAAGGGCAAGGTCAAAGGAACCAAGAAGACTAAGGTAGGACCTAAGTCACATCTTGATCCCAAGTCTTCAGCACTGAAAAAGAAAGGATTGGCTAAGGAAGGGAAGTGCCACCATTGTGGTAAGGCAGGGCACTGGAGGAGGAACTGTCCTCAGTATCTAGAAGATCTGCAGAAGAAGAAGGGAAGTATCATTTCC
The DNA here is from genome assembly GCA_033032865.1 of Dactylorhiza incarnata. Lineage (NCBI taxonomy): Eukaryota > Viridiplantae > Streptophyta > Magnoliopsida > Asparagales > Orchidaceae > Dactylorhiza > Dactylorhiza incarnata. The sequence goes on along the minus strand of JAWHQI010000218.1, from coordinate 3,055,474 downwards.
ACTTCAGGTATTTTCGTTATAGAAATAAACCTTTCTGCTCCTTCATCCTGGGTATTGGATACCGGATGTGATTCTCACATTTGTATAAATGTGCAGGAACTGAGAAGGAGAAGAATGCAGGGTAAAGGGGGGGTAGACCTGCGCGTCGGGAATGGAGCAAGAGTTGTTGCCGTCGCCGTTGGTGTTTACTGTCTTTCTTTGCCCACAGGGCTTGTAATAGAACTAAATAATTGTTATTATGTTCCCGCCATAACTAGAAACATTATTTCTATTTCATGTTTGGACATGATTGGTTTTTCTTTCATAATTAAGAACAATTGTTGTTATATTTATAAGAATGATGTTTGTTATGGCGTTGCCCAAATGTTTAATTGTTTATATGTTTTGAACTTAGACCATCCGATCTATAACATAGAAAATACTAAAAGACTAAAAACAAATGACTTGAATCCTACGTACCTTTGGCATTGTCGTTTAGGCCATATAAACGAGAAACGCATATCCAAGCTCCATAAAGATGGACTACTGGACTCATTTGATTATGAATCATTTGAGAGATGCGAGTCATGTGTGTTGGGCAAGATGACGAAAGCTCCTTTCACTAGTTGTAATGAGAGGGCTAATGATCTCTTAGGTATAATACATAGTGATGTATGCGGACCCATGAGTTCTATGGCTAGAGGTGGGTTCTACTACTTCGTTACATTTACTGATGATTTCAGTAGATACGGATACGTGTTTCTTATGAAGAACAAATTCGAGACCTTTGAAAAGTTCAAAGTGTTTAAAATTGAAGTAGAGAACCAACTGGGAAAAAGGATAAAAGCACTCCGATCTGATCGAGGTGGCGAATATCTGAGTCATGAGTTTCGTGATCATCTGAAAGAGTGTGGTATTGTATCACAGCTCACTCCGCCCGGAACACCTCAACATAATGGTGTTTCTGAGAGGAGGAATCGTACCTTGTTAGACATGGTGCGATCGATGATGAGTCATGCAGATTTGCCCGTTTCCTTTTGGGGATTTGCTTTAGAGACTGCTGCTTTCACACTAAACCAAGTTCCAATGAAAACGGTTCTAAAGACACCATATGAGATATGGACTGGGAAGCGTCCTAGTATGTCGTTCATCAAGATTTGGGGCTGTGAGGCTTACGTGCGACGTCAAATGCCTGACAAGATGGAACCCAAATCAGATAAATGTTATCTCGTGGGGTATCCTATGGAAACCAAAGGATGCTACTTCTACTTACCGTCTGAGGGAAAAGTGTTTCTCGCAAGGACTGATGTCTTTTTGGAGAAAGAGTTCTTATCCAGAAAGACTGCAAAGGTAGAACTTGAAGAAGTTCAAGAGCCACAAACAATGAACGAACCGGAACTGGAACCTGAGCAAGGACTACAAGAAGTTATAGCTGGAGAGCCTGCTCAAGAAACACAAGTCCTACGTAGATCTGGTAGACCATGATTTAAGCCTGAGAGATATGGATTTCTCATGACTCAAATAGGTAATGTGTTGCTTATGGATCATGATGATGAGCCTGCAACCTACCAAGAGGCTATGAATTGACCTGACTCCGAGAAATGGCTTGAAGCCATGAAATCTGAAATGGACTCCATGTATGCAAACTAAGTTTGGACCTTGGTGGAACCACCAGAAGGGGTACGACCCATAGGGTGCAAGTGGGTCTTCAAGAAGAAGACCGACATGGATGGGAATGTACAGACATTCAAAGGCCGGCTGGTGGCTAAAGGTTTCAGGCAAATTCATGGTGTTGACTATGATGAAACCTTTTCCCCTATAGTTATGGTCAAGTGCATCAGAATTCTACTTGCTATTGTTGCGTATTATGACTACGAGATCTGGCAAATGGACGTCAAAACGGCTTTCCTTTATGGAAACCTCCTTGAGGAAGTGTATATGACACAACCCGAGGGTTTTGTATCTCCAGATGAAGCCACTAAATATGCAAGTTGAATCGATCCATTTATGGATTGAAACAGGCTTCTTGAAGTTGGAATCTACGTTTTGATGAGAAAATCAAAGAGTTTGGTTTCATCAAGAACGAAGATGAGCCTTGTGTTTACAAGAAGATTAGTGGGAGCATTGTTGTCTTCCTGATATTGTATGTAGATGACATACTGCTGATCGGGAATGACATTCCGACCCTGCAAGTTGTTAAGAACAACCTAGGGAACTGCTTTTCTATGAAAGACTTGGGTGAAGCAACTTACATACTTGGTATTAAGATCTATAGAGATAGATCGAAGAAGTTGCTGGGTTTGACCCAGAGCACATACATTGACAAGGTGTTGAAACGGTTCAACATGCTTGAGTCCAAAAAAGGATTCTTACCCATGTCACATGGTGTGAGTCTCTCTAAGGACCAGTGTCCAAAATCTTTGGAAGATAAGGACTGCATGAAGATGATTCCATATGCTTCGGCAATTGGATCAATCATGTATGCAATGTTATGTACTCGACCCGATGTCTTATATGCTTTAAGCATGACTAGCAGGTATCAGTCTGATCCAGGTGATGGTCATTGGATCGCAGTCAAGAATATCCTGAAGTACTTGAGAAGGACTAAGGATACATTCTTGGTGTTCGGTGGAGAGGAAGAGCTCGTTGTAAAGGGTTACACGGATGCAAGCTTCCAGACTGACAGAGATGACTCAAAGTCACAGTCAGGTTTTCTGTTTTGCCTTAATGGAGGAGCTGTAAGCTGGAAGAGTTTCAAGCAAGAGACAGTTGCTGATTCTACGACTGAGGCCGAGTATATCGCTGCAGCGAATGCGGCGAAGGAGGCTGTGTGGATTAGGAAATTCATCAGCGAGCTTGATGTAGTTCCTAGCATTGTTGATCCCGTAGTTCTCTACTGTGAAAACAACGGTGCAATTGCACAAGCTAAGGAACCTAGATCTCATCAGCGCTCCAAGAACATACTTCGGCGCTTCCATCTTATTCGAGAGATTGTCGATCGAGGAGATGTGAGCATATGCAGAGTACCGACTGAAGAAAATATAGCGGATCCACTGACAATGCCTCTTGCGCAAAAGAAGCATGATGGTCATGTTAGATCGATGGGTATTAGATACCTGAATGATTATCTTTAGTGGGAGCCTTGTGGATTGCATATTTGTTGGTTGTTTGTTCATTGGATGAATTGTAAAATGTACTATGTATTTCATTTTATTTTTATGGCAAGTTCTTTTATTATGTCATTTATATATGTCTGATAAGATTAATTAGCATAATAAATGCCCTTAGATTGTTTGCTTCCATAGGAATTCAAGTACGTGACTTGAATGTGAGGGTCTATGTTTAAATGGAGCTTCATTCTTAAATAGTCCCTGGTCGAGGTATCATCCTAGAAATTTAGGGCGAGAATGAGACCATAAGACCAGCATGTGCGTTGACTGATGACCGGTTCTCACAGGTCATGATATTGTGATATCAAGTCATCACATGGGTACTTGTTAAGAACAAGTTGTACTGGACAGACCCCCCGTGAGACTACTTTGTGGATTGTTATAAGAACGTGTCACAAGTAGGTCTCAAGTGACAATGGTGTTTGTGGTCCTTTGACCTGAAGTCATAGCATTCATCAGGTGAGGAAGAGCGTACTTTGATGCCATCTAAAGTCTTCTCTTGAGAAAGGTTGACGATAAGGGTGGTTGTTGGGTATATTACGAATCATTTGGATGTTTGTGTATGAGCAGAAATGGGATTTGTCCTCCTGTATGACAGGAGTTACATCCATGGGCCCTTGATGGAATGAGACTGAGAAATGCATGGCCAAGCTTGGTAGAGTCAATATGTGATATTGAGCTCACCAATTTTCAGACAGTCTATTCTGGATCAAGAAACTAGGATTGAATGATTATGAGGGTGACATGGTCCATGCCTCTAGTTCTATCCGGATGTAAAGGACAAAGGGACATGACAACACTTATACATTGGTCATGACAGGCTTATATGAGTTATGAACTCTTATTGCTTGGGTAGCAATGATGTATTGCTAGATGCCACTCATTGTTTGTGAGACTTTTGTTGATACTTTGTGATCAAGTGGGAGACTGTTGGAGTTTCTGAGATGATCTCAAAGCAATCAACAGTTAGTCTTACTGCCAACGCAATATGAGCCTATAGGGTCGCACATAAAAGCGTTTGGAGAAATTGGAGAAAGGATTGTGTTGGCCTTACTCGTATTGGATATGAGTGGAGGACCAATCCTGTGACTGCTTGGAATCAAGTTGAGAATGTCTCAAAAGGGAAATCATTTAAAGTGTTTAAACGAACGGATTTACATTAGGTAATTCGGCTAAAGGCATTAACCGAATTCGACTAAATGGTTTAACGAATTCGGCTAATGGGATTAACCAAATTCGGCTAAGGGGTTTAGACGAATTCGGCTAATAGCAAATTCGACGAAAGGGTTTCGCCGAATTTATACAGCTGAATTTATATAGTCGAATTCGTCGAAATGGTTTCGCCGGATTCGGTTATAGTGATTAGTCGAATTCGGTTAATGTGATTAGTCGAATTCGGCGAATGTAAATCTGGACAGATTTTCTGTTTTTCCCTCTGGTCTACGGATAGTTGATTTTATGCCTTGCGTATAAAAGGACGTGATTAGGGCTTCGATAGATATGGTTTTTGAGATCGAGCCTTTTCGCGAGAGAACAGACGACGGAAGTGTTCCAGCTGTTCTCATTCCGTCCGCCGATCGTCATTCCGCCGCCGCTAGACGTCATCGCCGGTCGCCGCCTCCTCTGGATCGAACCTAGCAGTCCGTGAAGACGTTGGGAGCATCCTTCTCCGATCTAGTTCTTGTACGACAAGAAGTTAGGGTTCTTCATCGCTTGTGTGGACTTCTGTAGAGGGATCGATCTATTTCGATCCTTGAAGAACTCAAAGGCAGATTTCAGATTCTTCGTGGAGCACCTTGGTTGAGTATTGACTCAATCCCGCGAAGGTATATTGTATTTCGATTTGCATATTCTCTTGAATCATGAAAACCGCAAGATCCGTTGATCTCTTTTTGGGTTGTTCTTGTTCATTTCCGCTGCGCATATTCGATATGTCATCCCTTATGAAGGGGTATAGAAAACCCAACACCCAATGGGTCTCGTATGAGCGCAGATAGATTGAGTCGTGTAAAGGTGCGGATAGGGAATCAAGATTTTGACTTGAAAGCGTCACTATTACCATTAGCTGAATTTGACGTGATCTTTGGCATGGACTGAATATCAAAGCAGCGTGCATGCATAGATTGCAATCTAAAGGAGATTACTCTCGGAAAGAACACCGGTGATGAAACCACATTTGCTGGTATGCAAGGAGCGAGCAAGATGCTGATGTCTGCTCTCCAGGTGGTTAAGGCAGTGAGAAAAGGTGCGTAGTTGTTCTTCACATTGTTGCAGGCTTCGATGCCTAAGACCAGTATAAGTGATGTCTGGGTAGTGGCAGAGAACGCTGACGTGTTTCCTAACGAACTCCCTAGGGATGCACCCCAGCGAGAGATTGATTTCTATATCGAGTTGGTGCCAGGTGCCAAGCCTATGTCACGCTCACTGTACTGAATAGCGCCAAAGGAATTGGCAGAGTTAAAAGTTCAGTTGCACGAACTGCTAGAGCAAGGCTATGCACGTCCAAGTTCATCCCCTTGGAGTGCACCGGTCCTCTCTGTGAAAAAGAAGGACTAGAGGTTGCGTGTATGCATCACTTATCGAGAGCTGAATAAATTGACCGAGAAGAACCGTTATCCGATTCCGAGAATCGATAACTTGTTCGACCAGCTGGTTGGTTCGACTGTGTACTCTAAGTTTGACTTGAGGTCAGGCTATTATCAGTTGAGAATAAGGGAATGTGATATTCTAAAGAAATCGTTTAGTACCCGCTTTGGGCACTACGAGTTCATGGTTATGTCATTCGATCTCTCCAATTCACCATCGGTATTCATGGACTTGATGAATAGAACATTTCGAGAGTATTTGGACAAATTTGTGATCGTCTTCATCGATGACATTTCGGTATACTCTCAGTCAGAAGAAGAGCATGCAAAGCATCTGCACGCAGTTTTGAGCACCCAAAAGAGGAGTCAGCTATATGCCAAGATCTCCAAATATGAGTTTTGGCTATCGTCGGTAGCATTCCTGGGTCATGTCATTAGTGGTGAAGGAATCGTGGTCGATCTGTCGAAGATAGGGCTATCCGAGCGTGGCCTATGCAGAAAGACGTGGCGGAAGTCTGAAGTTTCTTAGGGCTCGTCGGCTACTATAGGCGCTTCGTGGAGAACTTTTCAAGGATTGCACTTCCTCTCACTAAGCTGACTAGGAAAGATCAGAAGTTTGTTTGGTCGCTGGAGTGCGCACGATCTTTTGAGGAGCTAAAGAGCCGTCTGACCACAGTGCCCATTTTATGCTCACCATGTGGAATGGAAGGTTATGAATATATAGCAATGCCTCAGGGAGTGGTTGGGTTGTATCTTAGTGCAATTCGGGAAGGTAATTGTCAATGGCTCCCGACAATTGAAGGTACATGAGAGGAACAACCCGGTCCACGACTTGGAGTTAGCGGTTGTGGTATTCGCTCTTAAGCTTTGGAGGCATTACTTATACGGTGTGAAGATTGACATCTTTACGAACCACAAGAGCCTCAAGTACCTGTTGCATGACGAGCGTCTAATCCGTGATCTAGAATCCATGGGGATCAATTGTTTCGATAGTAGAGCATCTACTTCAGCATGCCTGAACTGGACGGAGGTTCAATACGACCTTGCCGACCGAGTTCGACAAGCTTTGGAGATGGATGAAAGCATGAAACGTTACAAAGCAAAGACGGTGGATGGGTCTAACGCTGAATTATCTTTTGACGATGGTCTTCTATGGAAAGATGCTAGATTGTGCGTCTCGAAAGTGGCCAATCTACAGGAAGAATTGTTGTACGAGGCTCACTTTACCATGTACTCGATTCACCCAGGGAGCTCAAAGATGTATATGGATATGAACAAACTCTTCTGGTGGCCAGGAATGAAGAAATACATTGCTCTCTACGTGGCAAACTGTCATACTTGCACGTTAGTGAAGGTTGGCTGTCAAAGACCTGGTGGGTTTCTCAAGTCTTTACCGATTCCAGAATGGAAGTTTGACGATATTTCAATGGATTTCGTGCACAAATTGCCGAGATCGCAGCATAGAAATGTCGTCATTTGGGTGAACGTAGATCATTTAACGAAAGTATCGCACTTTATTCCAAACTGGAAAGATGATTCCGTAGAAAAGCTAGCGAATCTGTACGTTGATAATATAGTACGACTGCACTGTGTTCCCCATAGCATCGTAAGTGATTGTGATGGGCATTTCACAACAAATGACTGGAAGCAGATTCACCAACTTTTGGGTACTAAGCTAAAGTTTAGCACGGCCTACCACCCGCAAATGGATGGGCAAACCGAAAGGACCAATAGGACGATGGAAGACATGTTCAGGATGTGCACCTTGGATTTCGGAAAAAAAATGGGAGGACCATCTCCATATGATTGAATTTGCCTATAACAACAGTTACCAAGCAAGTATTAAAATGGCTCCCTTTGAAGCCCTTTATGGTAGAAAGTGTTGTACGCCGTTGGCTTGGGCTGAAACAGGCAACACGAAGTTGTTAAAGCGCAAAGATGTGGATGATGCGAATACCTCAATTCGGGCAATAATAGAGCGGTTGCTCATTGCCAAAGATAGGCACCAAAAATATTACATTGCAAATCACTGGAACGTCAAGTTCGCCGTTGGTGATTCAGTTTACCTGAAGATCATACCGTTTAAGGGAGTAACAAGGATCTGACGCTTGAAAAAGCTGAGTCTAAGGTACGCAGGACCTTTTGAGATCTTGGAACGCATTGGTGAAGCTAACTACCGGCTTGCTCAATCTATGGAGCTAAGCGGTCTTCACGATGTATTCCACATTTCAATGTTGAGAATGGCCATGAAAGAGCCTACTCTAATTGTTGCGGTTGATGAAGTGTCGATTAATGGTGGGTTAGAGACTAAGGTCAATCTTATACGCATCGAAGATACCAAAGTGAAACAATTGCGGAACAAAGCCACCCGAATGGTAAAGGTCCTTTGGAACAATTGCGGGAAAGAGGAACTCTCTTGGGAAAGAGAGCAAACAATGCTTGTGGAGTACCCCGAACTATATCCCTCAGGTATGCTTAACTTTTTGTACCTTACTATTTTCGTAATTTCAGGACGAAATTCATTTAAGGGAGGTGGAGTTGTAACACCCCACTTTTCTCAAATAAAGGCTGAAGAGAAGTACTGTCAGGATTCGTCAAAACGTCTTGAGTAGTCTCGACGAAACAGTACTTATTCGGCAAATGTTACCGAGTACTCTCGACGAATCGTCGAATGATCTCGACGAATCGTCGAATGGTTTCAGCGATTATCGACGAGCACTGGTTATGGTTTAGTTTCATTGAATCGTCGAAAAGTCTCGAGTGGTCTCGACAAATCGTCGAAATGTCTCGACGAAAACTATTGTCTCGACAAATTGTCGGAAGGACTCGACGAATGCAGACAGAGCGATGACTTTACCTGTTTCAATTTTGACGGAAGTTGATGTGGAATCTTGAGTCTGAAACTGTTCTAATCATTGTTGAAAGTGAATCTAACGACTAGGATGATTTAGTAATCCTTTAAAGAATGCTTGAAAGTGAACTTTAGGTTGATTATTGCATTTACACTTTCTCTCCAAACTTGAGAAATCCGAGAGCTAAGGAAGAAGAAGAATACATTTTTCGCCATTGACGGAGCTCCGAAGCTCTGAATCGCGAGGCGTTTCCAGATCCACAAAGAGCAGCCCGGTGCGGTTCTTTCCATCCGATTGAAATCTCGGATTCATGGCGTTGAAGAGAGCGGGAAGGGTAACGATCCTTCCTCCTGATGTTAGGACGTGTTTTGTCCTTTAATTCTTTTCAATGCATATTGATGTTGTCACTTTCACTAATTAGTGAATTGTAGGACTTCCTATAATTCTTCGGAACTCTGGGTAGATTGTGTCCGTCCCCGGCATTATTTGCATGCAAAAATTCTGTAGATAAATGGATTTAGGCATTTTGTGTGAAGCATACTCGTGGTCGTTAGCCTTGATCGGTGATGCTTGATTATGACGTGCAATTAGGTTAAGCCTAGAATGCATACCATAGAATGACTCTGTGAGAAATGACATCGTATTGTGGGACTTGAGATTTAGGTGTCTTTCGGAGAGCCTAACGGATGCCCCGAGCTTGGAATGTGGTTGAATGTAAACCTTCACCACGAGATTTGAAGTGGAGCGGTCTTGTACCTCCTTCATTGGATTATGTGTGTGAAGTCTAAGTCCTCTTGGAGGATTAGGTGTGTAGCCATCGTTTTGTGTAGCACTTGAATGTGTTAAACCTTTACGGGCCGAGGGGAAGCTGTACCTGCATCGTGTAGTAAGACCAGGATGACTAGAGCACGGGCAAAACTGAACCGAACCCGTTTCCATGCAGATCGGTGTGAGGTCCCTACCTCTTGTGAGCCGTGTAATCATGGGAGAGGACGTGGAAGGTGTTTACCTAGACCGGCCAAAAGCACTTTTCCCACCTAAGGTTGTGCTGCTTGGGGTGGAGTTGATTGTGGATTGATGTTATGCTAGCCTCATGCAGTTGCTTAGGCTGTTGTGGAAATCCTCCGGGTGAATCCAACCAACATCATGTGCATACCTAGGTTCCCCTTTCTTTGATGCTCAACCTAAAACATTGATTCTTCTTGAAACCTCACCTTGTGTAGTATAGTTGCACTTTCTTTATTTGATTACATATTGCATGTACGACGTGCTTGCAGGTTAGCGGTGATTCGCCCCTAAGCCTGCTAGATGACCGGGGGGTGGGATCGTTACGCGGTTTGTGGTCAACTCATACCTGACCCTCGTTTACCTCTTATTTGTGGATGGTGCAGGTGCTAGTGAGCCTAGCGGGACATAGCGGGCTAAAGTCATTTGCTACGTTGGCCCTTGAAGGCCAACCCCCTTTTTACTGCTTTCCTTATATTGTCGGCCTGCGTGCCGATGTATGTTTATGAGCTAGATACATTGGATGAATGTAAGGCCTTAAGGCTGTAACTCTTAAATTATTCATTCCTGGGATAGTGGACAATTCTGAATGTACTGTTAATATATGCTTCCGCTTACGCCTTGTTATACTCTCGTGTAGTTGCTTTTCTGTTATCATCTTATTAACGTCTAGCTAGTATGTTCAATATGGCGTAGTGTCCCGACCGAACCTATTGTTATAATATTTGTACTGGCAGGGTATCACACTGGTCATTGATGGATAATTATCTTTATTGTTTTGCTGAAGTGCAATTCTAACAATAAACCGATAAGGCAAGTATACCTATCATTTTAAAGTATAGGATCAAGAGTCGTATGAGACTCGGGGCTGTCGAATACTTGTACTCACAAAGTAGAGCTGTTATTTTATCTAACGGAAATTTTTGGTTTGAAAAGTGAAGTAAAAAGACGACTTGGACTAAAGAGAAAATTGATGATTAAAAAGCTAACACTTGATCTAGAATCCCTTTGGACTAAAATAAACTTCTTAAATGGATAAATTGCAAACTTCTAAATTATAAACTTCGACCGTGGAGGTTCCCAAAGTATGATAGAACCTCTCTCGAGAGAACTATCAACTAACATTAGGTTGATCAATTAAGACCTCTCGGCCAGTCGAAACCCCTAAGCTTGCTTTAGGCGGTGAACCCCTCTACTGGATTTGATTCCAGTCCGGAAGATTTAAATCACCCTCTCTCGAGGAGTGCATGAAATTCTTTTTATCTTTGAGTGATCTCCTCGTTTGCATGGATCTCTCGATCACTAGCATACGAATCTTAGATGGAAAAACATATTCGCGACATATGAATTCGACGCAATTAAATTCAAAGATAAATCGAAGCGAAATAATACAAGAAGCTTGCAAATTTTAATAAGAACAAAGCAACGTTTATTTTATTCCAAAGTTCATCATGATCAAGTGCTAATTGGAATTTAGCTACTCATCATGATGGAGGAAATACATATGATAAAAGAGAGAGAGACATGATTGGTAATAGAAAAGTACTTGAATTGAAATTGCTGAAAAGAGAATTACAACTTGAAACAAAATTAAAGGTGACAACTTGAAATGAGAAAAACAGTAAAATAGTGCAGAATAATAGAAAATGGCCTCCAAAATCCTCCTCCTTGGCATCTGGACAAGACAGCAATTTATAGTTGAAAATGTTGGGGAGACACGCCCCTAGGTCACGCCCGTGACCTAGGGCGTGTAAGGTACGGAAAACGGTGTCTTGAATACCCGGGAACGTTTGGGTGAAAAACCGCCAAACTTCATAAATCTGTTGGTCACGCCCCTAGGTCACGCCCGTGACCTAGGCGTGTCTTGGCTTGATCTGCAAACGGCGGGAAACGGCTTGAGCTGGAGTTAATTTTGGCAGTTTAGAGTAGGTCACGCCCCATTGTCACGCCCGTGACACTGGGGCGTGTAATATTAATCCGACGTGGCATGAACCAGCACGGCAGGGGAGTCACGGCCCGTGACATAAGGCACGCCCCTATGTCACGCCCGTGACTAGGGGGCGTGTAATATTAATCTGACGTGGACTTGGCTCTGGCATTCTCAGCGGTCACGGCCCGTGGCTGAGGTCACGCCCCTAGGTCACGCCCGTGACTAGGGGCGTGTACTTGACAATTTTCCAAAACAGCACCAATATTTCTTCTGGTTAAAACAATGAGCCCAAAAATGCTATCAGCAGCCCAGATTTACCTGAAAAGGAAAAATAAGTAAATAAAGGGGAATATATTGATAATAAAGACAAATATTGATTGATTATTAAATTAAAAACAAACTAATAACTAAGATAAAAATAGAGTTATCAAATACCCCATACTTACCCGTTTGCTAGTCCCGAGCAAACAACTTTTCATAGGAGTAGAAAATTTTAAATACTAGAATTGAAATTTGAACCTAAGGAGTAAAAATGTGAAGTCTTACGCCTAAGCGTGTAGAAATCCTAGTAGAAAGAAACTATTCAGCATATAGATTAGCTTATAATTTTCAATAATGCGTTATAACATATTGTTTTTACTTTTAAATTGAAAATTCGGTAAATCGTAAAATGTTATTTAGGGAGCGGGTAGCGTGCTTACTAAGATCAAAATTACGCAAAATCAAATTTCGGGATAGCCTCCAAAGAAATCCATCAATGACAATGGCCATAGGCTTGCCCTTTCACACTCTCGCCACGGCACTAGTTTAACTCATAAACCCTAAAACCCTAAAACCCTAAACAATTTATACTCCAAAATTCAAAATCGAATGAAGTATAAAAATTTCCTACAACACTATGCAAAAGCAAATCTACTAAGGATTTTGCATATGAGTAAATATAGAGATATTGATTCCAAAATAAAATAAGACTTTTTTTTAAATATTTTGTGTTTTTTTGAATATTTTGTTTGTTTGTTTTTTATATTTTTTTTTGTAGTGCTCAGCAGTAAACTTGGTGTGAAATACCCTCCCCCATACTTAAAAGAAAACAGTGTCCCCAATGTTTGAAATCTAGAAAAAAGAAGTAAGTAAAGAGAGAAGAAACTTCCCTGAGTGGAGGCCAAATCCGCACCAAGTAGCCCTGATGAAGCAAAACACAAATTTTTATACTTTTTTTTTAATAGAAAGATAAAGAGACATGAAAGCAGGAAAAATATAAAGACAGATAAAGATACAAAAGATAAAACAAAAGAGGCCTAATCCTCATCACTATCATCCCTGCTCGGTGGATAGTGTGTCCGCAAAACCTCAAACTCCCTCAAAATGCGATCCATCGAAGAGTCCTGACGCTGCTCAAGTGCGGTAAATCGACTATCAAAATGTGCAAACCGAGCATCAAAACGGGTATCCATCTGCTCAAGCTGAGTACGGAGAGACCCGAACTGACGATCCCAATAAGTCGAAGGACCAGCCGTTGGGGAAAACTGCAGCGGAGGTCGGGGTGTAGAGTGAGTAGCACCATGCAGTTCAGTATCGAGATCAAAATCTCCACCGCCAACCGTCGGTGGCACAGCCTCGTACTCACCATCGCGTAGTCGAGCTAAGCCTAGGGCTTGGAGATTCTGAAATTGAATGGAAATCAGCGTTTGAACGGAGCGCATCCGTGGACAGCTCCCAACCTCGCATTTTCGGCCTGATGTCGAAAGAAGATAACGATCAACTGGCCGAGGTTAAGAGGTACCTGATGGTGCATACTATATAGACATAGTAAGTCCCGCCTGGTAACCGCACCATGGCTGTCGTCGCGGCCGGTGAGAGTGAAGGTAAGGAGGTTGTGGAGAATACGAAAGGCAGGAGAGATGAGGGGGCTACCTTTGGATCTTTTGGGGGTGTAAGGAGAAATATCATTGCTGATTTCCAACCAGATGTGAAGAAGATTAAAATCAGTGGGGAAATCAACACAAAGATCGGCGTAGGCGGGAGAAAGAGAAAATGCATCGCAAAATCCCATAAGAACATTGAGTTGGCGGATGGAAAGTTGATGCGAAAGTCCGCCCATTCGAAAGGCGATGACATCATCATTCCCGACCCACCGAAACTCAAACGAGGCCAAGAACTCAACTGTGAGTTCGAAGTAAGCGGCCTCGGAGATGGAGAAAAGAGCATTCCATCCGGGGGTGGATAGAAATTTTCTCACCAACTCAGCAGCTCCGAAAGCTGCATGGATGCCCCAGTCCAAGATACGGAAGACGCCAAAGGGTTTGGCGCCCAACCGGTTGCTCCGTTCTTGTTGGGTGGGGTTGTCAAAAAGAAGCATAGCTTCCGCTGCGGCGGGATCTACGGTGTGCTCAGAGGAAGAAGCGGTGGAACAAGCGTGATGGCGAGGCATTGTGAGAAATTTGGCTCAAGGGAAGAAAGAAAAAGGAGAAGAGCAAAAGGAGAGTGGGGTGGAAAAGGTGAAGAGGAAGAGCTTAAAATAGGGAAAAAAATGAGTCACGCCCCCCTGTCACGCCCGTGACTAGGGGCGTGTAATAATAATGACAAAAGAAGGTGAAATCTCGTGAAGGGGGCTGTCGGGAAGTGGAAAAGAGAAACACGCCCTAGGGTCACGCCCGTGACTCTGGGGCGTGTAGCTGGAAGGAATCCGATGCTATTATCCTGGGAAATGGGACCCACCATCGGTCACGCCCGTGTCCTTTGGGGCGTGTAACAGCAGGTCACGGGCGTGACTCAGAAGAATGCAGCTGAACCGAGACGGAAGAGTTATGTCCTGGTCACGCCCTTGATAGTGGACTTGCCATGCACGTGACAATGGCGGGAGACGGACCCGCCTCATTCACAAGAAAGGCCCATTATTCGAGACAAACTTCCAGACAAGCCACGCCACCTAGACACGCCCGTGACCCGTAGGTCACGCCCATGACTAGAGGGCGTGTAAGAGAGATTTTTTCCCAGTTTTTTTTTTATTTTTTTTTCTACATATTTTTTTTTTGTATTTTTTAATAAAACAAAACATAAAAACATGATAATAAAAACAGAAAATACCGACATGCAGAGCGGAGTTTCATGTACGTGTGAGCGTTCGTTATTTTGCAAATCTCTTCCAAACCTGCAAAAACCTCAAAATAGAATAAAAATAATAACCTCATTTTTTTTCCAGTTTTATATGTTTTTTTTTTGAAAAACAAAAATGAAAAGACTTGGAAAATTTTTTAAACGAAAGAAAAAAAAAAATAGAATAAAAAAAACATGGGTTGCCTCCCAAGAGCGCTTTGGTTACAATCGTTGAGCTCGACCATGGTGGCATGCCGAATTAGGTGCTCGGAAGGAGAATTTCCTCCCGGTGCTCATGAAAATTATCGCCGGTGAAAAATAATTTTAACCGGTGTCCATTCACATTAAATTCACTTTTTTCGGGATGCATTATTGAAACGGTCCCGTAGGGCCAAACCTTTTTGACGTTAAAGGGGCCAGACCAACGGGACTTAAGTTTTCCCGAAAAAAGACGCAAGCGTGAGTTATAGAGGAGAACTTGGTCTCCCGGTCGAAAAGTTTTAGGAATCCTAAGTTTCTTATCATGATACAATTTAGTGCGCTCCTTGTATAATTTATTACTTTTATAAGCAAGGGAGCTCCACTCATCGAGCTCGTTAAGTTGGAACTTGCGGAGCTCGGAAGAAATATTGTTATCTAGATTAAGAAATTTAAGCGCCCAAAAGGCGCGATGCTCAAACTCGACCGGTAAATGACATGCTTTTCCATAGACCAATCGATACGGCGTACAACCGATGGCGGTCTTGTACGCGGTCCGATAGGCCCATAAAGCATCATCGAGTTTAAGCGACCAATCCTTTCTATTGGTGGAAACCGTTTTTTCTAAAATTTGTTTTAATTCACGGTTAACCACTTCTACTTGGCGACTTGTTTGAGGGTGATAGGGGGTGGCCATCCTATGTGTAACGTCATATTTAGATAAAACTTTAGTGAATTGGGCGTTATAAAAATGAGTTCCCCTATCGCTAATTATTGCCCGCGGTGCTCCAAATCGTGAAAAGAGTTTTTTGAGAAATTTGGTCACGACTCGGGCATCATTGGTGGGAAGGGTCTGCGCCTCCGCCCACCTAGACACGTAATCGACCGCTACCAAAATATATCGATTTCCAAAAGAAACTGGTAGCGGGCCGCAAAATCGATCCCCCATAAATCAAAAACCTCAATTTCTAAGATAGATTTTAAAGGCATTTCATCAAGGCGAGAGATATTACCTGAGCATTGGCATTGTTCACAATGACTTACATGTGTGTGAGCGTCCTTGAAGATGCTCGGCCAATAGAACCCCGCTTCAAGTACCTTCTGTGCCGTCCGATTTGCTTTATAATGTCCACCGGTGGGTCCCACGTGGCAATGCTTCAGAATTTGAGCGCCCTCCTCATGAGATACACACCTTCGCACCACTTGGTCCGCACAAACTCGAAAAAGGAACGGATCCTCCCAAAAATAATTTTTCAAATCGGAAAAGAATTTCTTCTTTTCTTAATAAGAAAAATCTTTTGGGAGAAATCTCGCAACAAGGTAGTTTGCGAAATCGGCGAACCAAGGGGTGGGATCTATTACCTTATGAATAACGAGGAGTTGTTACTCGGGAAAAGTATCATTAATTTCCTCCTCTATGAGCTCCTCCGAATTGGGATTCACCAACCGAGAAAGATGATCCGCCACCAAATTTTCCGCTCCCCTTTTGTCCCGGATCTCCAAATCAAATTCTTGTAAGAGTAAGATCCACCTAATCAATCTTGGCTTGGCATCAGTTTTTGTTAGCAAATAACGTAAAGCCGAGTGATCGGTAAAAACAACTACTTTAGATAAAGTAAGATAGGAACAAAATTTATCAAAAGCAAAAATTACGGCTAAGAGCTCTTTCTCGGTGGTTGTGTAATTTTCTTGTGCGTCGGTGAGTGTCTTGCTCGCATAATATATAGGATGAAAATTTTTATTTATGCGTTGTCCTAAGACTGCACCAACGGCAAAACCACTAGCGTCGCACATGAGCTCAAAAGGAAGATCCCAATTGGGAGCTATCATAATCGACGCGTTTATTAATTTTTCTTTAATAATAGAAAAAGAATGCAAACAATTTTCATCAAAAACAAACGACGCATCTTTTTCTAATAAGTGAGTGAGTGACTTAGTTATTTTAGAAAAATCTTTTATAAACCGGCGATAGAAACCGGCATGCCCAAGAAAACTACGTACGACCTTAACATTTGAAGGGGGAGGTAATTTTTCTATTGTTTCAATTTTAGCTTTATCCACCTCTATACCCTTACTAGATATTTTATGGCCTAAAACCAAACCTTCCCGTACCATAAAATGGCACTTCTCCCAATTTAACACTAAATTTGTGTCTTCACATCGTTGGAGAACGCGGGAAAGGTTAGTCAAACATAAATAAAATGAATCTCCGAAAACGGAGAAATCGTCCATAAAAACCTCCATAATATCCTCTACTAGTTCGTCAAAAATTGCTAGCATACATCTTTGGAATGTAGCCGGCGCATTGCATAACCTAAATGGCATCCTACGATAGGCGAAGGTGCCAAACGGACAAGTGAAGGTTGTTTTCTCTTGGTCTTTGGGCACAATTGGGATTTGGAAATACCCCGAGAGACCGTCAAGAAAACAATAAAATGAGTGTCCGGATAGTCGTTCAAGGATTTGGTCGATGAACGGCAAAGGAAAATGATCCTTACGGGTCGCTTCATTTAATTTACGATAATCAATACAAACCCGCCATCCGGTAACGGTTCTAGTTGGGATTAATTCATTTTTATCGTTTGGCACTACCGTTAATCCTCCTTTCTTTGGCACCACTTGGACCGGACTGACCCAAGAGCTATCCGAAATCGGATAGATGATGCCCGCATCTAATAATTTGATTACCTCCGCCTTAACCACCTCCTTCATATTAGGATTTAGGCGGCATTGAGGTTGAATAGATTTACGTGAATTTTCTTCTAATAAAATCTTATGCGTACAAAAGGAGGGATTAATCCCTTTTAAATCCGAAATTTTCCACGCAATTGCGCGGCGATGAAGTTTTAAAACATTTAATAATTTTAATTTTTCTTCATCAGACAGAAATGCCGACACAATTACGGGAAGCTTAGAATCCTCCGCTAAAAATAAGTATTCTAAATGATCAGGCAATTGTTTTAATTCTAGCACGGGAGGTTCATAAGAAGTTTTTAAACGATCACTACCTAATTCTAAAATTTAAAAAATAGGTGCGTGAGTGATCGAGCCGTCAATAATTTCATGAGAAATAAAATCGAGATTTTCAAAATCTTCATCATAAGAAGATGACCGTGAAATATATTCAGAAAATTAAACGGAGTCTTCATCAGGTGAAGCCTCCAAGAAAAAACAAGAGTCGTCGTTTGAGAGCGTATTTTTCATAGAAGAATTGATAGTAAAGGTAAATTCTTCATCTCCGACTCTAAGGAGAAGTTTACCGTTACTAACATCAATTATGGCGCGCGAGGTGGCAAGGAAAGGGCGACCCAGAATGAGTGGTACCTCGGTGTCCTCTTCGATGTCAAGGATGACAAAATCAACCGGAAAGATAAATTTATCAACCTTGACAAGCACATCCTCGATAATACCCATTTGGTATTTTATGGATCGATCCACCAATTGGATGCTCATTCTTATAGAATTAGGCTCTCCTAAACCCATTTTTTGGAAAAGAGAATAAGGCATCAAATTTATGGAGGCGCCTAGATCGGCCAACGCATGTTTTACTAAGAAATCGCCAAATAAACATGGAATTGAGAAACTACCCGAATCGGTTAATTTCTTAGGCGATTTATTAAGTAAAACTGTCGAGCACTCCGCGTTCAATTGAACGGTAAAAATATCCTCAAGTTTCTTTTTATTGGATAAAAGATCCTTGAGGTATTTAGCATACTTCAGCATTTGTGCGATAGCTTCGCAAAACGGTAAATTAATATGAATTTGTTTAAGCATGTCTAAAAATTTTCCGTAATGCTCATCCATCCGATCTTTTTTTAATTTAGACGGATAGGGAAGTGGTGGTTGAATTTCCTTAATTTTATTTTGCGTTATAATTTGAGGAAGAGGGGGAGATGGAGAAATTGTTACCTCTGGTTCAACCAATTTTGCAGGAGTAGTTACCTCCTTCCCGTTCTGTAACGTGATAGCCTTTGCTTGCTCCTTTGGGTTGGGCTCAGTATTGCCCGGTAGTGCTCCCTGTTGTCGATCGGAGAGCATCTTTGCAATTTGCCCAATTTGATTCTCCAAATTGCGAACAGATACGGTAAGATTCCGGATATTTGCGTCGTTAGTTGCTGCATATTTGGTGAACACTTCCTCAAAAGAGGGAGCTTTTGGAGCTAGTGGTGGAGGAAAGCCTGGTGGAATTGTGTTGGGTGGTTGTGCCGCATTCCCTGGATTACTCCAAGAGAAATTGGGGTGATTCCTAAAACCCGGGTGATATGTGTTACCATAATGAATGTTTCCCGAATTAAAGGTAGGCCGATTCAGATTACCCATGTAATCCACATGTTCGGCAATGGTGGAGGGGGATCCCCAGGTAGGTGTAGAAGAGGAAGCAGTCGTCTCTTCAATTTTTCTATTTAAAAGCTCAACCTGGACAGATAAATTTGAAATCGTATCAACTTCATATATCCCGGCCGGTTTATTTGGGCTCGACCGAGGTGTACTCCATTGATACATATTCATGGCCATACTCTCTAAAAGCTCTTGCGCGCCTGCCGGTGTTTTGTTATTCAAGGTACCACCGGCGGCGGCGTCAATCATTTGACGCGTTTGGGAATTTAGGCCGTTATAGAATGTCTGAATTTGCAACCAATCGGGGATTGCATGATGGGGGCATCGGCGCAAATATTCCTTAAACCGCTCCCAAGTATCATAAAGCATTTCTGATTCAACTTGGGAGAAAGAAATGATATCCTTACGCAATTGAGTTGATTTAGCGGGCGGAAAATATTTCGTGAGTAATTGTTCCGTCATTTGGGCACATGTGGTGATAGATCCTCTTGGAAGAGAACTGAGCCACTGCTTAGCTTTATTGCGCAAGGAGAAAGGAAAAGCCGAAGCCTTATTGCGTCATCGGATACCCCGTTAATTTTGAAAGTATCGCATATTTCTAGAAAATTAAAAATATGCGCGTTGGGATCCTCATCTTGAAGCCCATCAAATTGTACATATTGTTGTACCATTTCAATGATGCTCGACTTTAATTCAAAATTATTGTTCGCTATAGCAGGTCGAACAATACTAGAAGTGGTATCCTCCAGATTAGGCCGGGCATAATAGGACATAGTCCGTTGCGCGACCTCATTCGGATTTGGATCACCCATATTAGAAGAAGTAGAAGAGGAGGGAGAAGAAGAAGAAGAAGAAACAGAAGAGGAAAAAGTATTCGGAAAAGAAGTGTCGCCTACGGATTCCTCAATCGGATCTTAAGAATTTGGTCGTTGGAATCTTAAGCGTCGCCGAATGGTTTGCTCGATTTCCGGATCCAATTCAAGAAGATCTGACGGATTCCTTCGGGTCATACACCAAAAAGAAAAAACGAAAGCATAAAAATTTTATAATTAAAAATTTATAAAATAAAATTTCCTGGATTTCCCAAGGATTACCCAATGACGGGCTCGCAAGGTACTAGGCGGTCTTGTGGGATAAGAGCTCAGCACGGCCCTTTCGCAAGAAATTTTAATTATACAAATTTAAAGTAAAATTTTACGCAATAAAATAGAAATAAAAATGATAAAATTAACAGAACTTTGCTTTCAAAATATCGACATAAAACTTCATCCCCGGCAACGGCGCCAAAAACTTGATGGATAATTTTCTTTATTGTTTTGCTGAAGCGCAATTCCAACAATAAACTGATAAGGCAAGTATACCTATCATTTTAAAATATAGGATCAAGTGTCGTATGAGACTCGGGGCTGTCAAATACTTGTACTCACAAAGTAGAGCTGTTATTTTATCTAACGGAAATTTTTGGTTTGAAAAGTGAAGTAAAAAAGACGACTTGGACTAAAGAGAAAATTGATGATTAAAAAGCTAGCACTTGATCTAGAATCCCTTTGGACTAAAATAAACTTCTTAAATGGATAAATTGCAAACTTCTAAATTATAAACTTCGACCGTGGAGGTTCCCAAAGTATGATAGAACCTCTCTCGATAGAACTATCAACTAACCTTAGGTTGATCGATTAAGACCTCTCGGCCAGTCGAAACCCCTAAGCTTGCTTTAGGCGGTAAACCCCTCTACTGGATTTGATTCCAGTCCGGAAGATTTAAATCACCCTCTCTCGAGGAGTGCATGAAATTCTTTTTATCTTTGAGTGATCTCTTCGTTTGCATGGATCTCTCGATCACTAGCATACGAATCTTAGATCGAAAAACATATTCGCGACATATGAATTCGACGCAATTAAATTCAAAGATAAATCGAAGCGAAATAATACAAGAAGCTTGCAAATTTTAATAAGAACAAAGCAACGTTTATTTTATTCCAAAGTTCATCATGATCAAGTGCTAATTGGAATTTAGCTACTCATCATGATGGAGGAAATACATATGATAAAAGAGAGAGACATGATTGGTAATAGAAAAGTACTTGAATTGAAATTGCTGAAAAGAGAATTACAACTTGAAACAAAATTAAATGTGACAACTTGAAATGAGAAAAACAGTAAAATAGTGTAGAATAATAGAAAATGGCCTCCAAAATCCTCCTCCTTGGCATCTGGACAAGGCAGCAATTTATAGTTGAAAATGTTGGGGAGACATGCCCCTAGGTCACGCCCGTGACCTAGGGCGTGTAAGGTACGGAAATGGTGTCTTGAATACCCGGGAACGTTCGAGAGAAAAACCGCCAAACTTCATAAATCTGTTGGTCACGCCCCTAGGTCACGCCCGTGACCAAGACGTGTCTTGGCTTGATCTGCAAACAGCGGGAAACAGCTTGAGCTGGAGTTAATTTTGGCGGTTTAGAGTAGGTCACGCCCCATTGTCACGCCCGTGACAGTGGGGCGTGTAATATTAATCCGACGTGGCATGAACCAGCACGGCAGGGGAGTGACGGCCCGTGACATAAGGCACGCCCCTATGTCATGCCCGTGACTAGGGGGCGTGTAATATTAATATGACGTGGACTTGGCTCTGGCATTCTCAGCGGTCACGGCCCGTGGCTGAGGTCACGCCCCTAGGTCACGCTCGTGACTAGGGGGCGTGTACTTGACAATTTTCCAAAACAGCACCAATATTTCATCTGGTTAAAACAGTGAGCCCAAAAATGCTATCACCAGCCCAGATTTACCTGAAAAGGAAAAATAAGTAAATAAAGGGGAATATATTGATAATAAAGACAAAAATTGATTGATTATTAAATTAAAAACTAACTAAAAACTAAGATAAAAATAGAGTTATCAGTCGTGCACGAAGAGTCCATTGATCGTGCGTGAAGGAAAACACACGATCTGTGGCCAACAATACGAAATGGGGCCGAAACTCCCCGGGAATTCAACACAAGTCTATACCTGCATGAAAAACAGCCAAACCCACCAGAATTCACAAAGATAGATACATTTCATGCAATCAGAATGTATATAGACACAAAGGAAGGGAATGCATGAAAAGAACACAAACATGCTCTAATTAGTCAAAACTCGCTCCAATGATCGAAAGTAAGATTAAGAAAGATTTTATACTAGAAATATTAAGAAAAAAAGCGAAACTTCATAAAATCAAGCTAAAATAGGGCATAAAATACGATGCAAAGTACGTTCATCAGTTAGCTTCCAGAAAGTGTACTCATGTTGCAGGAAGTTTTAAAACTGCATTAATTACTGAAAACCTTATTCACCTCCCCCCCCCCCCCCTCTATGGTTGGTGATACCTTCTAGGTATCGGCCGGCGGCAGCGATGAAGGAGACGGAAGGCGATGGTATCGTCGGGCGGCAACGGTGCGTTACCGAGCGGAAGCGGAAGAGGGAGATTGGTCGGAGAGGGAGATAGTGGAGGAGATAGAGAGAGAGAGAGGAAAGGGGAGCAGCCCCAATTAACAAAAATGATCCAAAGATGCAAACTAACCCTAAGGTGATCCCTTATATAGGAGGGATCCACCATACATCAAAGAGGTTTCCAAAAGAACATTAAAAATAATAATACTTCTTAAAATAAAATAGGGCTGCAAAATAAAGATAAGGGGGGCCGGTCTGCCCTTAGAGTGCTTCCACCGCACCGCCCAGTTCGGTGCTTGGGCCGGTGTGGTTCGTGCCGCCCCTTGCTCTCGTGTCGCCTTGCTTCCTCCTCGAATATACGTGCCATTCTGGTTCCTCTGCTTGGACGTCGGGAACAATACCCCAGTCTGGAAAATTAGCCTTGTCCTTAAGGCAATAATCTGGAAACTAACGATTGAAGTTGCCCCGCAGTAGCGATGTAGCGGTGGTGAGAGGTCGGTCACGCCATACGACGTGAATCTCTTCCGGAAGCAAATCTCCCGGGGTATGGTGGCGCCGATCTACGATCGAAGCTGGGTACAACGGTGGGGAGTCGGAGTGCTCAATATCCGTCGGGATGTGGTCGGTGATAGGGTGGTCGTCGATGGCATGACGAAGATGGGAAACATGGAACACCGGGTGGATGCGGCTATGATCCGTTAGGCGCAAGCGGTAGGCAATGGCTCCAATGCGGCTGAGGATCTCGAAGGCCCCGTAGAAACGAGGGGCCAACTGGGGGCAGGTGCGGTGGGTCACGGTCAGCTGGCAGTATGGGTGAAGCTTGATGAAAACACGCTTGCCCACCTGAAAGGAGAGATCGCGTCTGTTGGGTCCAGCGTTCCTTCACTTGACCCATAGCGCCTTTCCGTTGATATAAAGATCAAGTTGCGCCTTCACCAACAGTCATGGCTTTTGGTGTAGTTGGTTGCGCTGGGTCCTCTCAATTGGTATCAGAGGAGGTTGCGGGTTTGAGACCGGGGGGCGCTGATAATTCCTGAAATTCTCTCTACCTGTGTAGGTCCTGGCGGGTCAGGCGGCCGCAGCAAATGAGAGCATCTTTTCCTGGGCGCGACGAAGATGGTGTTTCAAACTATCCAGAATCACGTCCTGGTCGTACAGATGATCGACCAAACTGGCCACAGGGTATTCGCCCGGAAGGTGTCGGAGAATAGAGGGCGGTGGTCGGCCATAGACCGTCTCAAAGGGCGATGTATGGGCGAAATGATGGTAGGCGGTGTTGTACGAGTACTCCGCCCAACAGAGCCACTTTGCCCACGACCCGGGTCTCTCCCCGATGAAGCTCCGTAAATATATCTCCAGACAACGGTTCAGCACTTCGGATTGCCCATCTGACTGGGGGTGATATGCGGTATTCATCTGAAGTCGAGTGCCCTGAAGACGAAACAGTGATGTCCAAAAACTGCTGAGGAAGAGAGGGTCCCTGTCACACACAATGGAGCGAGGAAAACCGTGGAGGCGCACTATCTCAGAAATGAAACAGTCGGCCACTGTCGCTACTGTGTACGGATGCCTGAGTGGAACGAAGTGGGCGTACTTCGTCAAATGGTCAACCACCACCAAGATGCAATCAAACCCGTTCGAACACGGCAGACGGGTGATGAAATCCATCGCTATGTCCTCCCAGACACGCTCGGGAATCAGCAGGGGCTGTAGTAGGCCGCATGGGAACAACGTCTCATACTTGGCCTTCTGACAAGGCAAACAGGCCGCCACATAGGCCTTCACTTGGCGGAGCATGTGGGGCCAATATAAGTCAGTTGTTATCCGCCGATACGTCCAAAAGGCCCCGGCATGACCCCCCGAGGGGGTAGAATGAAACTCGGCAAGAAGGAGAGGAATGCGGGAAGATGAGGCGGACAGGACGAGGCGGACCCGATGGAATAGTCGGCCCCCGACGAGAACATAGGGCGGTCGGGCTGTGGGGTCGGCAAGTAAGGCCGTGCGGATCGCGATCAGGTGTGGGTCGGTGTCCGCCTCCTGCTGAAGAATGGCAGCGTCCTCCCAAACAGGCCACGAGATGGCGGCTAACTCTGGAGCGTGGGGGCGGCGGGAGAGAGCATCGGACGCTCTGTTGGTATTGCCCGACCGAAACTCAATGACGAAATCATAGCTGAGAAACTTGGCGACCCAGAGCTGCTGCGTCGGCGTAGCAATCTTCTGCTGAAGCAAGTATCGGAGGCTGTGATGATCGGTGCGAATAAGGAAGGGCCTGCCGAGCAAGTACGGCCGCCAATGTTGTACTGCCAAAACCAAAGCCATGAGCTCAATCTCATAAGCTGATTTGATGCGCATGACCGACGAGAAAGCGCGGCTAAAGTGAGCCACCGGCCGACCTGCCTGCATCAGAACGGCGCCGGCGCCCGAGCCGGAGGCGTCACATTCCACGATGAATTGTTGCTGGAAGTCCGGCATAGCGAAGACCGACCCTCGGATCAGGGATGATTGTAGCGCGGCAAAGGCCGCCACCGCGGCCGGCGACCACAAGAACGGACCATCGTCGGTGGCCTTTAGCAGCTGGGTGAGAGGGCGGGACAACCCGTCGTAATCCCGAATGAAGCGCCAGTAATACCCGGTCAGTCCCAGGAAAGCCCGAACGTCTCGGATGGACGTGGGAGTCGACCATCGAGTCACGACGTCTATCTTGTCCGCTTCCATGGCCACGCCCAGGGCGGAGATGGTATGGCCCGGATAGCTGCCGTCGTGGCACCGAAAGTACACTTCTTCCTGTTGACGGTAAGGTGGTGGCGGCGAAGAGTGGTAAAGGTCTCCCGCACGTGGCGGAGATGGTCCTGCCAAGAAGTACTAAACACAAGAATGTCATCAAAGAAAACGAGCACATGCTTACGAAGGACCGGGCGGAAGATGTCATTCATGGTGGCTTGGAAGGTGTGATGAGTAATTTATTTACTCATCTTTTAGTTTAGGTTTATTATGTTTTTTTATATAAAATTATGTTATTTTTAGGAATTTTATCATATAAATCCTTCCATTGTTATTTCATAAGCTAACTTAAGTTTATTTTGTGTTTTCAGATTTTTCTGGGCTGTTTCGAGCAAAAAGTTAAAATTACACGCCCCAGGTCACGGGCGTGACCATGGGCGTGTAACCTATGAAATACTCCAGACCTGCTTCTGCCACTCCGGGGACGCTCCGTGAAGATTTCGCCAAGTACACGCCCCAGGTCACGGGCGTGACCAAGGGCGTGACCCAATGTCAGGGCCACGACCCGCCACAAGCATCCGGAGCACGCCGCCACGTCAATTAAAATTACACGCCCTCGGTCATGGGCGTGACCAAGGGCGTGACATCCAGCACACGGGCGTGACTTTTCCCGCGCCAATTTCCCGCCGAAGCTTCCCGCCAGCAGCACTTAATTGAGATTACACGCCCTAGGTCACGGGCGTGACCTAAGGCGTGACACGTCCGTAACGCCTGCATTGAAGCCATACGGCGCCTTCTCCGCTCACAGCAAATCACGCCCCTTACACGCCCTTGGTCACGGGCGTGACCAAGGGCGTGTAACACCAAAAATTCAGCTATTTAAAGGGAGCTTTTCCAGATGTTTGGGGACGAATTTTGGGAGTTCTAAGTTTATTTTCTTGCACTGTTTTTGTCATTCTTAAGCTTGTAATCTTCCTTATTAGCTTGCACTTTCATTTCAGGTTTGTAACTTCTTGATTCCTAGTTGTAATTTCTTTTCAATTAATAAAATAGTACTTTTTCTCTTATTCTACTCTCAATCTTCATTATGCACTTCTTGTATTTCATCAATTCCTCCATCTCCATGAGTAGCTAAATTTCATTAGTACTCGGCCGAGATGATCCAAGGAAAATATAATTCATAATTTAGTTTAGAACTTTTTTTTCTCTTATTTAGATCGCTTAAGATTTATCCTTGAATTTATATTGATTGAGATTATATTATCGATATATAATCTCATTCTTGTTTTCGTAGTCTAATAATCGAGAGGTTTTGAGTTCGAATCGATCATTTCAAGGATAAAGAGATTTGAATGCACTCCTCGAGAGAGGACGACATAAATCTCCCGGATTGGAGTTATATCCAATAGAGGGGTTCACTTCGATAAAGCGAGTTTTAGGGGTTTCAATTCTAGAACGAGAGTTCGATTGATCAACCTAAACTCAGTTAGGCGTATCCTTGAGAGAGGTACGTTTATAAATCGGGAACCTCCACGGTCAAGCATTTCTCTTAAAGAGAATTAGAAGTTTTATTTCTTTCTTTATTTATTTTTCCAAGGTGATTTAAGGTTGAGTGCTAATCCTTCTTATCATAGTTTTAACAATTTATTTCTCTTTCTTGCAACCAACCAACCCAAGTTTCTTTCGATAAAATAATAGAGATTTTCCAAAGTAAGAGTACTCAACCGCCCCGAGTCTAATACGACCTTGTTTTAACAACATATACTACATACGATACGGTACATTTGCCGTTATTGTTTGCAAGCATAGTTTTGCGCATCAAGGTGGTCGGGGCATTGGTGAGCCCGAAAGGCATCACCAGGAACTCAAAATGGTCGTCAAGTGTCCTGAAGGCCGTCTTCGGCACGTCTTCCGGGCGGACCCGAATTTGGTGATAGCCGGCGCGGAGGTCGAGTTTGGAGAAAAAGGCGGCGCCATGAAGCTCGTCCAACAGCTCTTGAATGATAGGAATGGGGTATTTGTCAGGTACCGTAGCCTTGTTGAGCTCCTGGTAGTCGACACAGAAACGGCAACTGCCGTCTTTTTTGCGGACCAAAAGCACCGGACTGGAGAAAGGACTAGCACTGGGCCGTATCAGGCCCCGCAACAGCATTTCCCGCACGAGTCGCTCCATCTCGTCCTTCTGCGCATGCCCGTAGCGGTAGGGGCGAACGGAGACCGTCGCCGCACCCGGTTTGAGGATGATGGCGTGATCGGTCGGCCTGGAAGGTCGGGTGAGGTCGCAAAAAGGTCCGGAAATGCGGTGAGAACGCCGTCCATGTCTGCGGGAAGCCGGTCGTCTGACTGGGAAGTCGGCTGGACCGTCCATAACCAGGCGGAGAAGTCGATGTCGGTGACACGTGTCATGGCCCGGAAGGAGACCGGCGAGCTAAGGAGTGCAGCATCCCCCACCGGACGGCAAGGGTGTCCTTGGTGCAGGAAGGGCATGGTCATGGAGGTCCAGTTGACGCGAACGTCGCCTAACGTCTGTAACCAGGCGACACCCAGAATGGCGTCGAGGCCGCCCAGCTCGTACAAGTAGAAGTCGGTCGTGACCGTGCACGGGCCCAAAGACAGAGAAACCCCCGCACACTACCCCAATGTGGGTCGGCGACGACCGTCCCCAAGGCAGACGGAGAAATCGGGGGAAGGATCGTAAGGCAAGCCGAGGTCCTGTGCGAGGTGGGCTGACAGGAAGTTGTGGCTGGCGCCACTGTCAATCATAACCACAACGGGTCGGTCCTGGAGTGTGCCGGTCAGCTTCATCGTACGTGGACCCGTAAGGCCGCCCACCGAATAGAAGGGTAGTTCCAAGACATTGAGTGGTGCCGTCTCCGCGTCTTGCGGCGGATAATCAGGTGGGGCTTCCAGCAACGATGGATCTTCGGGCGCTTCGTCACCGTCACGATCCACAAAAATGGCATGAAATTCTTTCACCGAGCATACGTGTTGCGGCGAGTACGGTTGACGGCAACGGAAGCATAAGCCGCGGTGGCGGAGGTCGTTGTAGTCGACGCGTTGCGGAGCATCCGTGCGGGGTGGCCGGCCGGTGCCCGGAGGGGGCACCCGATGGCCGGGAACCGGCGGCGACATGGGCCGAAAGGTGGTAGGGGGTTTGGCCCCCGGACAAGATCCGCCTCAACGGCCCGGGCGAGTTCGAGAGCTTCAGAGACCGTGTGAGGATGGTGCGTGCGGAGGCGAGAACGGATGTTAGGACGGAGACCTTGGAGAAAGAACCCCTAATAATGGTCGGGCGGAAGGCCCGACACTTGCGTAACGAGCGCGACGAAGTCGTCGATGTAAGCATCCACGGTCGTCGATTGGCGGGTCGTGCAAAGGCGCTCGATGGCGGAGTCAGTGTATCGGGAGTCATAGCGACACATCATTTCTTGTTTAAATTCCGTCCAGAAATGGCGGGCTGAATTTGCCGCAACCAACGAGCCCAATGGAGGGCCGAACCTTCAAGGCCGACCACGACCGTGCTGACTTTGTTTGCTGGAGAGGTCCCGTTGAGGTCGAAGAATTGCTCGACCCGAGCTATCCATCCTAACGGATCCGTGTCGGAGAAGGACGAAATATCCAAGGCGAGGGCGGAACGATCGGCGGTGAATCCGGGATGGGGAGGTGGGAATCCGGGCGGAGGAGGCGTGAAGCCAGGCAGTGGAGGCGTGCCGAGTACAGAGGCGGCCTCCGTGGAACACAACGGACTGGTCACGGCAAGGCGCGCTGGCGGTGCAGTGCGACTTGTTTCCGGAACGCGATCCGGCGCCCAGGCAGCGATGCCCGCAAGGATTTTTGCTTGGCCGGCGGTGATCGCAGCTTGACTGCACTGCAGCGCGTCTTGGCCGGCGTTGAGGCCCGTGATGGCGGCGTGGATGGAGGCGATTTGGCTCTCGTGAGAGGCGATGCGGTCGGCGAGTTCGTCGTTGATGGGGGCTGGCTTCGGACCCATCGGCAGATCTGAGATTTCCGGCGGCGAGGAGGCGGGCGGAGCGGCAGGTCGGACCAATGATACCTTCTAGGTATCGGCCGGCGGCAGCGATGAAGGAGACGGAAGGCGATGGTGTCGTCGGGCGGCAGCGGTGCGTTACCGAGCGGCAGCGGAAGAGGGAGATAGGTCGGAGAGGGAGATAGAGGAGGAGATAGAGAAAGAGAGAGGAAAGGGGAGCAGCCCCACTTAACATAAATGATCCAAAGATGCAAACTACCCCTAAGGTGATCCCTTATATAGGAGGGATCCACCATACATCAAAGAGGTTTCCAAAAGAACATTAAAAATAATACAATACTTCTTAAAATAAAACAGGGCAGCAAAATAAAGATAAGGGGGGCCGGTCGGCCCTTAGAGTGCTTCCACCGCACCGCCCGGTTCGGTGCTTGGGCCGGTGTGGTTCGTGCCGCCCCTTGCTCTCGTGTCGCCTTGCTTCCTCCTCGAATATACGTGACATTCCGATTCCTCTGCTTGGACGTCGATAACAGTTGGCCACAGATCCAACAAAAGTATCACCATCGGTTGGAGAAGCGGGAGAAACCAATAATCTCCTTAGCCATAAGATCGTTAAAACCTGACACGCTTTTAACTTGTCCATCTTAGGGTACTCGCACTATAGAAAAGTTTTTGACAAGAATCATGCAACCAAAAAATAATCAAGCCAACGATTATTTATAGGCCCAATAGTCCAGACTTGAAAGAAGAGAGAAGTTCTCATCAATTGCAATTTTCCCGAAAATCTCAGATTTAGGAAAATGCGAGGATAACTCTTTGGATATTTTTACCAGTTCTAAAGTAGAAGAGGCGAGTTCTTGGAGAAGTGTTCTCGCAGGCGCTCCAAACAGTATTTGCTTATCAAGCGTCTAAAGAGAAGAGGCGATACGAGTTCTCGGAGAAGTGTTCTCGCATATATTCCAACAGTATTCGCCTAAAAGGTAGGCGCATCCGCTATACCCCATCCAGAACATCGTGGAATGTGCTAGAACCCATTGTACCCATCTAGAAGCAAGGGTAGCTCGGGGTAAAAAATGGGTTGACAGTAGGGAGCACCCAGACCTATAAATATGTCCGGAACGGTAGCAGGAAAGGGGGATTCGGGACGGTGAACAGCGGAAGGATCCACGAGTACTTGCTTCCTTTCTAAAAGGAGCTCACATGTAAGCAAAACACTAATCAAATCACTTAAAGAACATCAACTAAAAGCGAAGTTTCTGTCTCGCCAACTCTCAACTTAAGTAGACGAACACCCGGAGTAAAAAAGGTATCAACAATTATGGCATCCAATGACTGCCATTGAGACAAAAAAGCTCAACCAGTTGTTCTTCTTGCAAAACCTTAGAAATATGTTGCACATAGGAATTAGGGCATCCAATGACTTCCTAGAAGGTAGCATTTTGCTCGTATATTTATAAAAAAAAAAATTTGAACCTATCGGATGCATGGCAGTTAACAATGTATCTAGTTGTGAGCCATCTGGAGGACCAATCTTTATTAGTGATAATTCTATAGACAAAAGATATTTCTAAGCTAATTTAACTACTCTATCAGAGATGGCACAATATTGTGTTATAAAAAAATTTATTCGGAACTTTAATGTTTTCAGTTAGTGCATTTAACGAAAAATAGATGGAGGGACTGATTTCACAAATTTTATAAAATAAAACTGAGTTCCTGCAAAAATAATAGTGGGATTTGATTTTCAAAGAAAAGCAATGATTGAGACTGAAATCTTGAGAGAAATATTATAAACTTTGTCATAAAGATTCTCACATTATTTGGAGGAAGCAAAGAGAATAAATTAAGTCGATTATAGTTTGGCACAAAATTTTCTTATAAATTATAATTTTAAAGAATATTAAAGTATATTAAAAGATCATGATATGTGCACGAGCATAATTTCAGAAATCAGGTAAGAAAATAATTCATTCAATGATGTTTCCATCTTCATTTATTCTTATATTGAAATTCAAGTTTATGATTAATAGAAATTTATAAAAAAAATATAAATTTCATATAAAAAGTTTATTAACGAAACATATGATTTCGGCAAGAAATTTCATTCAGCCAACTCTCAATTCATTGCCTGCCTGTAAAAAAAACAGGGTTGTCAAATTTCTGGGCATCAAACCGAAGCCCCGCCGTGGCTGCAACGTCGCCCCCTTTCTTTTTTCTTGGTACTTTCTTGGCGCCGGCGGGCAAATCAAGACCGGCTTTAGCTTGTTCTCTTCTGCCTTCGGCGTAACAACGCCAACTTTCTCAGCTGTCTCCGCCTCCTCTAATTCTTTTGGCATGGCTGTAAACCTGCTCATCAAATGCTGATTCTTTGACAGCGGCGGTGCAGGGGAAATTGGGTGATTGTCTATTTCGGGGATGACCGTAAAGAATGAAACTTGCGCATCAAAAGCAGATTCGCGGGAGGGGGAGCAGGGGCGTTGCCGTGCTTTTGTTTTTCGTCGATACTAATCTACAAAGAAGTAACCTTTTCATCAAAAACCGTGTCGCCGTTGCGGAGCAGGGTGTTTGGCTATCTTAAAAAGGAGCACTTTCTTGTTCTCGGCCTTCTCATGCTTTCCGATTTTGCCGTCCGTATTTTAACATACTGCCCTCTCCCCAAATGAAAGCTTTTGTGATTGCTAATATTAATGGAAGACACCGCCGGCAAGCACCCTACACAGGGGAAAATTTGTACATACTCAGGCGACCGCTCCTCATGTTGGGTTACGTTTTAAATGCAAATTTTACTTGCCCAGCACCAATGAGAAAGCGCTGATAAATCAGACCAGGTGCAGGCATAAAAATGAATCTTTTTTGTCATACCATCCATTTGAGTAAAATTGATCATTTCTTCATAAATATCAAATATTGCATTTATTTCAACGTATTTCAAGCATTTATTTACTTTTGTATTTATGAAAAAATAGTACTCTTATTTTGATCTCAAAATGGAACTTTTTTAAATTTCTCAGACAAAAATATAACTTCCCTAACTATATAAAATATCAGTGTTTTAAAACCCATAAAATATCAGTGTTTTAAATATTTAAAATTTCAACACCCAAAATTCCTTTAAAATCGCATAAATCAGTTCAATATGATGACTAAATTTTGTTTGAGAATAGTAGTCTTCTCTCTTTTATTATGAGTATTTATATAAGCAACTCACGAATGACATTTTTCAGATCACAAACTTAAATTAAACTTTAAATCTCTAACTTCAGATCACAAAATAAAATTTAAAAAAATTAAAAAAATTTAAAAAAAAAACAAAAACAAAAAACCGGAGCCCATCCATTCTTCCAACGTATAGCTTGCGTTCCCCCATTCGGCCTCTTGGCCATCGCCGGCCGGCCTTAGAATATCGACAAAGCTTTCCTTGACGACGGAGTTGCTTTTGACATTGGCCGCCGCCCATTCCGCTTTTGGCCGGCCAAAATTTGCCCTATAACTGAAATTTTTGGCATGATTTCGTCTCTTTTCCCTAACCTCAATCTCCTAATGAATGTTTCTTATCTACCATTTAGAGAGGAAATAGTTGGACTACATCTTCTTTTGTGTTTATTTAGGGTTCCTAAATAAATTTTTTTCATCTAGGATGTGAAATTTTCCAGCAATTTCAAATTAAGAAGGAACATTGTTGGGTTGTTGAAGGAATTAGCAATATATTATGTAAAAAACTTCATTTTTTTTTCATTTGGAAGCATTAAGTTGTGGTCATTTGCATGTATAAAGTTGTGGTCATTTGCATGTATATATTTCATCAAAAAATATATAATTGTTTGATGTGGATATAATGTTGATACGGATTAAAATGAGTTTCAATGGATGCATGAAATTTTTGGAGTATGAAGATTATTCTGAAGAAACTTTAGTCAATGTTGAAACACATTTTATTACAATAAGACTTTTTGTAGTAAAGAGGAATTGGTTGAATGAGCGTGTAATATTAGAAATAGTACTTTGAGTGCGTCTTGATACTTGAACAAAACCCACTGAATACCAACATGAAAAATGCTTGCAAGAAATGCAGTGAAAACTAGAGCCAACTTTATAGAGAAAGTCAGAATCGATGCCATTGATGTGATGGGCGATGGTCATTGTGGATATATGATCATTAGTGTTGTAGTGTATATGGATGACAAGTGGAATCAAGTCTAACATGATCTTTAGAGCTATATCAATATGAGGTGTTGTATAATCAAGTATTTCGGATGGCTAGAAATATTGAATTGTTGAACTCCCTAGATTGTCAAGTGGTTCTGGTGCCACTAGAGAAGTGGATGTTGATGTCGGACATAAGGCTTGTAGTTTCACCTTGCTACAACGTCGAATTTACGCATTTCTCA
Source organism: Dactylorhiza incarnata (assembly GCA_033032865.1). NCBI lineage: Eukaryota > Viridiplantae > Streptophyta > Magnoliopsida > Asparagales > Orchidaceae > Dactylorhiza > Dactylorhiza incarnata. Next base: position 3,021,799 of record JAWHQI010000218.1, on the reverse strand, counting down.
TTCGAGCAATCGTTTACTTCCCTTCCACTAAATTCGGCTCTTCCTGAAACTCAAAAGCTTATTTACATTGGTTTTATAAATGAAAATCATTATGTACAATTGCGATGGAGTGAAGAATGTCCACTTTCGCAAGTATTTTCTATTTGGGCAATGAGGCATACTGTTCATAACGCGACTCTAAGATTAGAATGATATGCATTCTTATTTTTTATTAATTCCAATGACTACTAATATCGATTCAACATAATTTCAAACTATACATGTACATCTTTCAATTTGTGGTTCTTTTAGAGCTATATAGAAAGTTTCAAAGTGCGAGACAAAAATATTGTAAGTCACTCAACAAAATTTATATATTATAGCTTCATAACCATTTTGGACAATGTTAATTGTAGCTTCATATCCAAAACAAATTGGTTCATTTAAAATATGTTTGTTCTGCTTAGTATCATATCTGTCCCCTTTTGATTTGTGGGGATTGCTGCTTCTCCTTGAGTTGAATGAGGAGGAAGATCTTCCTTTGTTGGAGCCTATGTTCCGCATCTCTTGGTTTGAGAATAACAAATACCGTGTTGTATTTGATCTAGTCTTTTGTGTGTTTATAGTGTCTAGGTTGTACAGGTTCAATGAGGAGACAAGTCCTCGTTCATGGGCATGATCCAAGAGTGTGTACACATTAGAAAAAGCAAAAGGATGAGTTTTGTGTGCTGATCTTAAAATGACCATAACTTTCAATCCAGGAAGAGTTACAGAATGGTCCACCCCATTTCGGAGATGAGAACGACTCAATCTACAGTTTGGAGAAGTTTCGGATGGCAAAAATTAAGAGGAGCTGTCGGAATTCCGACAGCGATGTCGCCCAGGCGACAGCGCAAAAGTTACAGCAACTGCCCGCACGACAGCGATGTCGCCCAGGCGACAGTGAAAATCTATAAATGGGTTCGTTTTGTTCGTGCATTCAGAGTTTTGAGAATTCTAAGTCCTTTCCTGAGTGCATACGAACCAGAGAGCTCCAGAACCTCATCAACTCCCATTTGTGCTTAGAAGGTTTGAAATTGAAGACGAGATCGGACGCGCTTCTACATCAACAATCATCTCAAGGCTTCAACCTTCCTTTCAGAGATCTGAATTTCTAGGGAGTACTTTATTTGATTTTGTATTTTCATTTATATACTTTTCACTTTGTATTGGTAGGGAAATCGTCTCCTTGTGCGTGCCGTCTAAGTCCTTGCGTGGCTTAGGGGAAAATTGCTTTCTTGTGCGGAGCGTCCAAGTCCTTGTGTGGCTTGGTAGGAAATCGTGGCCTTGTGTGCTACGTCTATCTTGGGAAGATCTAGAGTATAGGCTTGGGCCTGGTCTAGGGAGAGACAAGTGATAGCCTTCCGATCCTTGGGAGAAGGATTGGTAAACTCAAATTGTTAAAAGTTTATTATCATATTTGTGCCTTGATCTTAAGCATTGTTATGATCATTTTTATTGTATGTGAATTTCATGATTAAAATTATGACTTTTTCTTTAATTGCAAATTTGGTTGATTAGTCTTTAACTTAGAAATTTGTGTTTGAATTAATTTAAAAATTTCATAGTTTGAAAATTTTTATAAGTGATTTTTAGAAAAGCAAAATTTGTTTTAAAAATTCTTAAGTAAAAAATCATATTTTAAAAAGGCCCTTATTCACCCCCCCCCCCCCTAAGGGCGCCACAAGATCCAACACGTGGTATCAAAGGGAGGTTATTCCAAATCGACTTAACAACCGGGAATAATGGCGTCTCTTGATCATGATCTCGCTTCTACTAGTGGGAAAATTTTTAATATAAATGAAAAAGTATTATCACCACCTTTATTTATGGGCAAAAATTTTAAAGGGTTGAAAATATTAATGAAAAATTTTCTTAAGGCCTTAGATGAAAAAGTTTGGAATATTTCTATTAAAAAGCCATCAAGCGTACTAACTAAAAACGAAATTATTTTAAATACAAAATCTATGAATAGTATATTTTATGCGTTAGACTAAACTATTTTCAAACTTATTTATACTTTACCTACCGCATATGAAATTTGAAGTTTTCTTGAAAGAACTTGTGATTCTCCTTCTACAGGTACGAAACATTCAGAAGAACCGGAGAATATGCAAGCCTATGCAAATATTCAAGAAAGCTACACAAAAGATGGATCCATAGAATGCCCATCAAGCGGAAAGGATGACGGAAACTCTTGTTTGGAAGAGGAAGATGAAGAAGACAAAGGAACACTATGTTCAAATCTTGCCTCATCCACGAGCGCTGTAAGGAAATCAAAATCTCCTATTTTTTGTACATCTATTTCTACACTACAATTGCTACAAAATACTAAACGTAAGATTAAGAAACTAAAAATGGCTAATGCAAAACTACCTTTAGAAAATAAAACTTTGAAAGCAAATGTGAATGTAGAATCCAAAAAGGAAATGTTTGTATCTCCTGCATGCTCTTCATTTGAAAACTCCATATCTTGTTTTGATTGTAATAATATTAAAGAAAAATTCAAGGAACTTGAAAAAGAGCTTACTTTCATAAAAGAACAAAATGAAAAAATTATGTTTAGAAAACTCTTCTCTAAAAAATGATTGTGCTAAGTGTAAAGAATATAAAATTGAAATTAAAGAGATGGATGAAACATTTGATGAATATAGAAATAACTATCAAGATCATATTGATTCAATTGTTTCCACTCTTAAAAATAGCACAATCGCTTATAATAAAGCTAGACATAATTTAAAGATTAAGAATGATGAATTAAAATCAAAAATCAACTTGCTTAAGAAAATGGTAAATACAAATTCACAATATCAAACTATATCTAAAAACAAGTTGAATAAGAATATGAATATCTTAACAAAGTGTAATAATGGGAGTAAGAAACATAAAGGATTTGTAAATCAAAATCAAAATCACCATTATGTACAAAATCATATTTCTCCCAACCTAAAATTAAATGCTAACAAATTTCCTCCAAATTATAAATTCAAAAATCATTTTGATCCAAATATTTAAGTAAATGATTGCGGAAATTTGAAAAATAAAAATAACGTTTTTCCAAGGTTTGAATGGAGACCCAAAGCTAAAGAAGAAACACAAACTCCACTCAAAAGGGCCCATTCATCACTATCTCCCCAAAAGCAAATACGATGTATTTGGGTACCCAAAAGAACCATCACACCCGGCCCTCTTTGGATACCTAAATCTCTCATTCATTAGTATCAAATCATTTGCATGAAGTAGAAAACAACTAAAAATGAAATATCATTATTCTACTTCATGATATGCCTAACCTTTTTCTTTTTGTTTGTTTATTTTCTTTTTGTTGAACCATCATGATATGATCACTTTATATATCTTGTAATATGACTTTCACATATTAAACCAAAATTCATAAATAAATTAAATTGAGTAAAGTTGAATAATAAGTCATGTCATTTTTCAAGTGATCTACTTATCCTTATTATTTTTATCCTTCTAAATCCACTTCCTACAAAGTCTTATAAAATTTGAAAACTAAATTTGTCATATGATATTATTAAGACTAAATGAAATACGTGTCAAAATAGATTTAAAAGGTGTATTTTAGGGGTATTAGACTAAATGTTTAAAATGCGCAAGTTTTGCCTAGGTATTTAATATATTTGCGTCATTTTTTATTACCCTTAGTATGTTAAATCAAAATCATGTCTAACCAAAATTGAGAAATTGCATGAATATTATTTCACTTATTTATGATCATTTCACTCATGCATATGTTGTGCAAAACTCAAGAACTAAGCTTTAATGAATGTGAAACCCATGTACTAAAATTTTAACTTCCGCAACTTTTTGCGATTTCTTCTCGTCTCTTCACTTCATTAGACAGACATTACATTGCACAAAGATAATTAAGAAAAATTGGAAGCAAGGTCGAAGAAAATCTAGGCTATATGATCAAAATATGCACTCTCTGTGAGCTAACGCAGGCGCTAGTACCTAACGCCGACGCTAGCTCAAGTCTCAGATTTTCTGTCATTTTAAAATTCTAAAAAATCACTAAAAATATATTATTTTATATGTACTACTCAGTTTTGCATATATGCCTATAATTAATTTTTTTAAAAATTAAAATACAAAATTTCAAAAACCAAATTACAAAAAAAAAATTATTTTTTCTTACTTCCTTTCTTTGGTTATTTGTTTGATTTATATATGCAAAACTCCAATACAAAAATACAAAACATTAAAACTATAAAAAAAATACTATATGGACTTCATTGAAAATCAAGCATGATTTAACCCATCATTTAGAACTTCTAAAATGTTGCAATTTACTTTTTCAAACTACTTTGAACATTGTTTTCATCATGCTTTGATATATCTACTCATTTGTGCATAAAATTATATGGTAAAAGTTGTGTAGAACTAAGATTATCATGCCTCTATGTAAGAGTAAATGTTTTATGTTTGATATTGATATTTATTCACTCACTTATTTTGGCATTGTCTACTTATGTGTTTAATCTAAGAATGCTTGTGTATGCTTTGTATTAGTACAATGAATTAAAATTGCACAAGTATCTTACCTACATTACCTTTTTTTGCACTTTAAAAGGTTAAGAAAAGTGGTTATGTTTTCATAAATTATATTGGTTTGCAAAACAAGTGTATTCGGAGATCTTTGTACAAAACAAAAATCATAAAATAAAGTGATAAAGATAACTCCACCAAGCACTACTTGAACATCCTGATAAGTCTTAATAAGCGTTGTAGGGTTGAGCACCTTGGAAAGAATAGTAAAGTATCTTGTGCAAACCATATCTTTCATTCAAAATAAAAACCACTTACTCTTAAGTATACCGGATCACTAGTCTCAACATTAAAATAAAATAAAATATGTGATCCTCCAAGCACTACTTTGCACCCTGATAAGTCTTAATGAGCATTGTGTGTGCAAAGAACCTTGGTAGTTGTACATTTTTTTTGTGCATTAAAGTTTGTGGAAGTAAAACTATTTGTGTTTTATTGTGCTCTTTACTTTACATATTTCTTGTATTTTTGATTAAAACATTTGTTTACTCTACTCAAAATACACTTATGTGCATATCATTATCTTTCATAACACTTCTTCTCATGAGTATTGGACCCTAATGCAAATTCTATACTACTCTTTATTTATGAAATGCACTAGATAACCTAGCATGCTCTCTACAATGTTTGGTATGTCTTGAATTTGTGAATTACAACAACATTGTAGTAGTCTCTTATTGATATATTTCTTTCATGATTGGTTACTTTATTGTCAAAAAATTTAACAATAACTTGATTTGCAAAAAACAACTTCCTTTTTGAATTTAACTCATATTTCTTCTTATGCATAATCATGATTACAAAAAAGATGTTTTCTTGTATTTCTATAAGTCTTCCGCATCATCACAATATATTTTTACCTTGCGCTTTCATGCTTATATCAAAGTCTTAAATATCAAAATTCCTTTTTTTAACAAATGGTAGACTTGCTTGGTAAAATTTATATTTGTTGCTCTCAACATGAAAATATTGTTATGCTAAAACTCTGATTCATTAAGGGATTTCTAAATAGCTATGTGAGTTGTTTGTTTACTAAATTCAAATAAAAATATAAATTCATAAGCTATGAACTCATCATTAGATTTAAAACGCTTAAATGTTTCCAATAATTATTATCCATGACTTCATATCTCACCATAGCGGGGGCGTAGGGTTGTAGACATTAGATAACCTTATCTCTAGTCATGTCTTGTCCTTAACCAGGGAGGGTTCCAGTGGGGCCTTGCGAGGCACTGGGGGGAAAGAGTGCTAGGGTGAGTTTTGTCTAGTGTTTGCATATGGGACTAACACCCCAACCTGCGGCATGTATGCAGCTCCTCATGCCCATTCGTCACTTAGTACGAGGCTAGGGTGTAGACATATTGTCTGGGTAGATTGGTTACTTAGAAAATCATTACTTTTTATGCTTCAAACATTTATAAAGCAAAATCCTTTGTGTACTTAAAATGCTACAACATCTATTTTGTTATGCCTTAAATTTTTAATCATTTACTATGCTTCACAATTCCTACATAGATGTTCACTTAATAAAAAAAAATATTTCGTCATGCTTTCCACCTCTTTACTACTTATGCTCTTTCATGACTTTTTTTTAACAAGTGGTATCTTAAACTAAGAATGCTTACCTTATCATTTTAGCTATGTTGCTTACTACTTTTTGTTCCATCATGCTTATATTTTTCTCAACAAGGAGTATTTACCAAGCTTTATATTGCATCCTATTTTTCTTCTCAACATAAATCATTTAAATTTTTATTGCATAATATCACCTAAACCCTCTTTTGATACTACCAAATGGGGAGATTAAATTGCATAAATCTAATATTTAGGGGGAGTGCATTATAATGATATTAAACTTAAAAAATGGGTATATTTGTAGGGGGAGTAATCATATAGGAGGTGCATACACTATCATATGCTCGATCATGAAAATCCTTCAATAAATGGTTCCTTACATATCTTAAAAGATATACACTCATCCCTACCCACTTTTGTTAATAACAAAGGGGGAGAAGAAATTGAGAAATCTAGTAAAATAGATATTTAGGGGGAGTAGTTTATAAGAGACACTAATGTAGGGGGAGGACTTGATATAGAAAGAGTAGGCATTATCGCTTTCAATTCTATCACGCTCTTAATATGTTATTCATGCATCTCTTATTACTGCACTTATCTATAAACACAAATTGTCTTAATCTCACTAATTTCTCATACGGGTATTTGTTATTATCAAAAGGGGGAGATTGTTGGAGCCTATGTTCCGCATCTCTTGGTTTGAGAATAACAAATACCGTGTTGTATTTGATCTAGTCTTTTGTGTGTTTATAGTGTCCAGGTTGTACAAATTCAATGAGGAGACAAGTCCTCGTTCATGGGCATGATCCAAGAGTGTGTACACATTAGAAAAAGCAAAAGGATGAGTTTTGTGTGCTGATCTTAAAATGTCCATAACTTTCAATCCAGGAAGAGTTACAGAACGATCCACCCCATTTCGGAGATGAGAACGACTCAATCTACAGTCTGGAGAAGTTTTGGACGGCAAAAATTAAGAGGAGCTGTCGGAATTCCGACAGTGATGTCGCTCAGGCAACAACGCAGAAGTTACAGCAACTGCCCGCACGACAGTGATGTCGCCCAGACGATAGTGAAAATCTATAAATGGGTTCGTTTTGTTCGTGCATTCAGAGTTTTGAGAATTCTAAGTCCTTTCCTTAGTGCATACGAACCAGAGAGCTCCAGAACCTCATCAACTCTCATTTGTGCTTAGAAGGTTTGAAATTGAAGATGAGATCGGGCGCGCTTCTACATCAACGATCATCTCAAGGCTTCAACCTTCCTTTTAGAGATCTGAATTTCTAGGGAGTACTTTATTTGATTTTGTATTTTCATTTATATACTTTTCACTTTGTATTGGTAAGGAAATCGTCTCCTTGTGCGTGATGTCTAAGTCCTTGCGTGGCTTAGGGGAAAATTGCTTCCTTGTGCGGAGCGTCCAAGTCCTTGTGTGGCTTGGTAGGAAATCGTGGCCTTGTGTGCTACGTCTAGATCTTGGGAAGATCTAGAGGATAGGCTTGGGCTTGGTCTAAGGAGAGACAAGTGATAGCCTTCCGATCCTTGGGAGAAGGATTTGTAAACTCAAATTGTTAAAAGTTTATTATCATATTTGTGCCTTGATCTTAAGCATTGTTATGATCATTTTTATTGTATGTGAATTTCATGATTAAAAATTATGACTTTTTCTTTAATTGCAAATTTGGTTGATTAATCTTTAACTTAGAAATTTGTGTTTGAATTAATTTAAAATTTTCATAGTTTGAAAATTTTTATAAGTGATTTTTAGAAAAGCAAAATTTGTTTTAAAAATTCTTAAGTAAAAAATCATATTTTAAAAAGACCCTTATTCACCCCCCCCCCCCCCTTTAAGGGCGCCACAAGATCCAACACCTTTCTCCCTCCTTTTTCCTTCTGAAGAGCTTTATGAAGTTTTTGGAGAATAGCGTAAGTACTACTTCAGAAAGATCTGATCCAGTGGACCTGGTCTAAGATTCTTCATATACTGGCTCCTAGCTTTTCTTGGAGCTTTCAGTTTTTAGAGCCACAGATTTTTCACTATGGTGAGATCTGCTGCCTTCTTCTTCTTAAGACTTCCTTGTATTTAGCTAAAGATCATTGGAAAGAAGTTTCCCAAGCATATTTAGGGGTTACATGTTGCCCAAATTCCTCATTTCTCTAATTGCACGGCTATTTATATCCCATACTTTGTTGAGTGATCTTAGGTATTTTCATTCAAATCATAATTAGTGAATATCCTTCCATATGCCTTTAGTCCATTCATAATTTTGAAGAATTTCTCATAACACTCAGAGATGGAATCCATTTTTCTTATCTGAAAGCCGCATACTTCTGGTTGAGGAGAGACTTCTTATCATCCCTTACTTCAGATGTCCCTTCTGTTGGAGCATATGTTCCGCATCTCTTGGTTTGAGAATAACAACTCTCATTGTGTATTTGATCATGTTTGTCGTGTGTTTTCAGTTTGCAGGAACTACTGAAACTATACCCATATATGTAGAATGTTGAATGCAGCCAAAGATCGGAAAAGAAATCTAATGTCGGGTGGTATCATTAATACTGGCGGTAACATATTGTCAAGATGCTACGCTGACATGAAGGGATGTCATCGTGAAGGGAATATCGTCGAGAGGCCACCCACACATCGAGCTAACGTAAATAGTTAGTGCTACCATTGCGCGGTAGGGCCTCGTTTACCATGATCAGCCATGACCTTCGTGATTCGGCTATATGTCTGCACGAACATTAATACTGGTCGTAGCGCTACCGCTGGTGGTAGTTTTCAGAGCCCCACAACCTCTATGATTTGGCCACCCATCTGCATGAAAGCTATCGTTTGTGGTAGTTTCTAGAGCCTACAAAAAGGATGGATCTCTTTGTTCTATGTTAGATGCTTTCAAGCCACAACTCCAAACTTTCATGAGAGCCTTCATCCTTGAGTTCCAGAGCACTCCCAATATCATAGTTGAAGACCAAGAGGGAGAAGGAGATTTCCAAATGATCAAACTTGAAGAAAGACGTGTGCTTCAACTCCGATAATGTGCATGGCATTTCTTCATCATCTCCTTCAGAGCACTTCATTATAGAGAGTTTTTATTTCTGAATTTACTTTGTATTCATCCATTTTATTTTATAACGGTAGTGAATTCCCCGCCTTGTGTGTGGCGAATAGGCCTTATGAGGTTTATGGGGAAATTCGTCGTCTTGTGTGTGGCGACAAGGTCTAAGGTAGATCTAAGGGGAGGCTTGAGGCTATATTTGGGGTAAGATAGACTATAGTCAGCCGATCCTTGGGAGAAGGACCGGTGAAGGATCAGAAATGTGATTTTGATTATAGCCTTGATTTCAAGCTTCATTAAAATCAAATTATTGTATTCTTCCTTTGAAATAAAATCATATTTCATCTTCTCAGAATTTTAAGAATTTTATTTCATTCAAGCATTTCTTAGAAAAGTTTCTTTGGCACATTTTTTGAGGACTTTTATTTTCTGGAGAGCTAACGCTTGGCGTTAACACTATGTCGGCGGTAGCGACAAAAATCGAGTTTCCTGTTTCTGCACTTTTCTCAAAAAATTTCTTAGTTTTAGTTAAAATTTGTAAACCCCTTATTCACCCCCTCTAAGGGCGTCATAAGATCCAACACTTGGTATCAGAGCAAGGTTTTTCCGAAATGGTTTCACAACTGGGAATAATGACGCACCATGATCATGATTTTCGTGAGGGTCAAGGTATTAGTAGACCACCTCTATTCACCGGTACCGATTTTAATTATTGGAAAACTAGAATGCGTTATTTTTTAATTTCCTTAGATAATGATGTTTCGAATATAGTAGGAGATGGCTACTTTCCACCAATAATTGTTGTTGGAGAAGTTTCTATGGAAAAGCCAACGGACAAATGGGATGATACCGATAAGATGAGATGTAAGAATAACACTAAAGCTATGAATATATTATTTTGTGCTTTGGATATAATAAAATTTAATCGAACTTGTGCTTGTGAAATTGCTTACGATAAATGGAATTTATTAGAAATTACTCATAAAGGTACTTCGCAGGTCAGAGATTCAAAGCTCTTCCATCTAGAATCTGAGTATGAAAAATTCCAGATGGAGGCGAATGAAGACATAAATTCAATGTACACAAGGTTCACTAAGATCATCAACGACTCAAAAGTGCTTAGAAAGATGTTCTCTAATGAGGATTTGGTGAGGAAAATTCTTAGATCTCTCACCCTAAGTTCAATCCAAAGGTGGCGGTCATCTCAAAGTTGCACGATCTAAAGAAGCTCTAAATTGAGAGCCTCTTTGGGAATCTCAAAACCCATGAGGTTGAACTAATAATTCAACATTAAGAGTACAATATGGAGCCAAAGAAGAAGGCTTTGACATTGAAGTCAAAGAAGGAGGTTGATAGCGATGTTGATGTTGATGAAGAGAACGATGAGAGCCTTTTTATGAAAAAATTCAAAAGATTCAAGAAAATCCGGAAAGGAGAAACACCTTATAGAATTATTTCACCAAAATGGAATTCTCATCAAAGAAAGGAAGAGCAAGCGACGATGAAGAAGAAGAACGACCACCATCGGAGTGCTATCGTTGTAGAAAGACCGAACACATCCGGAGTAAGTACCCTAAGTTTATGAAAGAGCAAAAAGAGAAGAGGTACAAGGGAAAAGAGAACAAGAAGGTGCTGAAGGCAGCTACATGAGATGACTCCTCCATCGAGGAATCAAGTAGCTCATCCTCTAGCGATAAAGAAGAGGCAAACAAGTGTCTTATGGGAAAGAGCAACACGCCATTTGGCAATGAATATAGTGTCCAAAGAGACACTGAGGTAACTCCTCCCTCTTATGATGATTTGTATAACGAATATTTACAAACAAACAAATATTTGGATAAAAGTTTAAAAGATGTTGATCTCTTGAAATATGAAAATGAACTTTTATTAAAAGAGAATTAAAAATTAAATAAAGAAATTAAGCTACTGGGGAGCATAGTTATGTGCACATAAATCAAAATGGATTCATGGGTCTGCCCTCTATGATGTCTTTGGCTTTGATTTGAGGGCATGATTCCGCAACAAACACGACGGTATAGGGGGACACTATTTCGGTGGTACTATGTGAGCAACCACTTTGTGCATTTATTGTCAAAGGTTTTGTCTTTCTCCACTGAGAGAAGCCACTTTGTGCATAATGCCAAAGGTTAGGTCTGTTTCCAATCTTCCCCCGCCCATACCCCCAATGATTGGGGACTATATGGGTTCTGTTGTTGTTGTTGTTGTTGTAAGATATTAGGGAAAAAGAAGATGACTTGCCAAGAGTGCAATCACTCCATGGCAAGGGTGAAAGAACTTAAAAAAGCTCTTGCTAAGTCCCATTCCACTATCGAATCTCTTACTAAAGAGAAGGGGCTTAGAAAGATCTCTTAAATCTTCTCTCTCTAAAATGGAAGAGGGAAAGAATTCATTTGCAAAACGATGTATTATGTTAGTAACAGAAAACACCGCTCTTAAAGCCCGAATTCATGATTTAAATATGGTTATTAAAAAATTGGAGTTGGCCAAAAGAATCTTGATAAGATTTTGTCCAATCAATGACATGGAAGTGCAAAATATGGGCAAGGATATTTTCTAGAAGCTATCGTCTGGCATTAACTACTAACTCCAGCATGTTTACCCAGAAGACCGGGCGGTCTGGGGATGCAAGTCGCCCGGTTCAGATTCAACAGGGTCAATTAGCACCAGCCAACACAAACCGGGCAGTCTGATAGAGTGAAGGCTATCAAGGCCCAAGTACAGAAGGCAAGCCGCGGTCTCAAGATGGAGACCGCCCGGGTTGCGACGTGAAGGCTATCAAGGCCCAAGTCCAGAAGGCAAGCCGCGGTCTAAAGATGGAGACCGCCCGGGTTGCGACGTGAAGGCTATCAAGGCCCAAGTCCAGAAGGCAAGCCGTGGTCTCAAGATGGAGACCGCCCGGGTTGTGACGTGAAGGCTATCAAGGCCCAAGTCCAGAAGGCAAGCCGCGTTCTCAAGATGGAGACCGCCCGGGTTGCGACGTGAAGGCTATCAAGGCCCAAGTCCAAAAGGAAAGTCGTGGTCTCAAGATGGAGACCGCCCGTGTTGTGACGTGAAGGCTATCAAGGCCCAAGTCCAGAAGGCAAGCCGCAGTCTCAAGATGGAGACCGCCCGGGTTGCGACGTGAAGGCTATCAAGGCTCAAGTACAGGAGCAGGCCTCGGTCTCAAGACGGAGACCGCCCAAACTGCATCATCACCCTAACCACAGCATCTTCAGTCTCCGGCCAGAGCAGATCGGAAGCGCAAGCCGCTAAACCACGCAACTTATTTCTTTTCTCCTTCCTGTATCCCGTCACCGCCTGCCCGATTCTCCTGTACCCGGGCACGCGAGTATTTTATCCCTGCCCATTCGGGCAGGCCCCCGAACTTATAAATAGGGGGCGGCGACGTTCCTAAGGCACGCACACTCGAATCTGGGAGCTCGCTTGTTAGAGCAGCGGTCTTGAGTTTCCCGTCTTGCGACCTGTCTGATCGGCCGACTTCTTCTTTTTCTGCTCTTGCAGCCCGCTGTAACCACTTTACTTGAATCAAAGGAAAGCCCATCACAGGAGTGGCATTCGCCATGACGGGTGAAGTCTGTCCTCGACCGCTACTAGCGGTCTAACTTTCTCTAATTAAAAAGTAACCGACAGCCCGCAGCCTCTGATTTCCTTCGGAGGTGCATTTTCGGATTCAACAGAAACACGCGATGATGGCGACGACGGACCTCAACATGAAGATGGTGACGACGGCAGTTTTCCATCCAAGGATTCACGCCATCGCCGCTTACAACCTTCGCCCGCGCCGCCGACTTGAAAACTAATATAATAATAATTTGATTATAATTATTAGTTTATTTTTATCATGTATTAATGATTGGGACTTTAGTATTTTAGTTTCATGCATGAACCTTTTGATTTGGCCTGCATTTAGCCAAATCTATTTGTTTTTTTAAAATTTTGGGCTGCAAATAGCCCTCCTTGTTGTAAGGCCCTATATAAGGCCATATGTTGTTGGAGAATTCAGAATTGGCAAGAATTAAAAAAAGTGAAACCCTAACTCCTCGTGGCTTCCCCCTCTTGGCCGCCCCCCCTCTTTCTCCCCCTTAGGAGATTTCAGTCTCCACTCTTGGCCGCCCCTCCCCCTCTTCCCCATCGCTGGTTCGGCGCCCCCAAAAAAACCGCACCCTCTCCTCCTTCGTCCTCTTGAAGGTTCGGACAGTAAGGAGCTGCCGCCCTCTTGCCTTCTCCGCCTAGCAGCCGCCCCCTTGCCTCCTCTACCAAGCAGCCGCCTCCTTTCTTCCTCCCCCCATCTCCACGTTCGGAAGTACTCGGCCACCCCTCCTCCTCCAAGCAAGGTGTGACCGTGGAATCGTTGGCAGCGTGAAAGCGAAGACGGCGTTCAAATCTCACTTCGGCGATGACAACTCCAGCGGATTTGTGGGAGAATGAACGGGCTTTCGTGTGCTTGAGGCCAATCCAAACTCAAGCGGGGTAACAAACTATCCACTTGTATGATTCTCTTCTTGGTTGGTCTTGTGGTGGAACTTTGTGGCGTGATCTTCGTATCACCGTTGAATCTTTTCATGGTTTCTTCATTTCGATTTGCATTTGCATCCTTTCTTTTTATTTTCGAAGGGATTTGGCGAGCCCCGCTTCTTGTTGGGAGAGATCCCCCCTTTTCTGAATCGTTACTTTCGGGGGAACTCTTTTGGTACAACGCATAGCTCGATCGGACCGGGTGGGTCCATTTAGCTTGAGCGAATATTGTCCTATAGCCTCTATTCAATCTCTAGCGGGTTAGCTATCCGTCGTTTGCGTAAACATTGATAATTAGCATAGAAGATTGCTGCGTTTACCTTGAGCGTGTTGGGTAATCCGTGTCACGTTGGGTAGAACAACCGTTACTCTGTTGCGAGCGCCACTGTAGGCTAGGCCTACATCAATTTGGTATCAGAGCTAGGTTAGCATCGATTTCTTAATTGACACTTTCCTGTAGGTCTCTTGTCGTCGGCACTCACCTCCGTCCCACGTTAGCGTTGTCAAAACAAAAAAAAAATCAATTTTTTTTTAACATTCTACATATTATTTTCTGTGAGAAAATCCAAAAAAAAAATTATCTTTCCATCCTAGTTATTAGGCGGAAACCTCGGCATCTTTCATAAAATTTTCTGATTTGGGGTGTTTTAGGTTCTAGTTGCATGCGTACAAGATTTGGCACGGAGTATCCTTCGTCCTCCTCCCACATGATGGACGAGCCGGATACCGGTGGCGGTCCAACACCGATTGATGAACTCCGCCAGGAGTTTACCGATCAGTTGACGCACATTCTGGAAATGCTTCATGAAATGAGAGTCGCTATCACGGCCGCTCAAAATCCTGCAGCCGGACAACGGGGTGATGGACTTTTCCCCAATCACAGCATTCCGGATCAGGCACCTCTGAATCCGGCAGCCCAACCACGGGGCGAAGGAATTAATAACGCTGAACGTGCCCCGCGGGCTCCGAACGGGTTCGACATTACTAAAGCCGTCCAGATCAAACCACCAACTTATGATGGATTGGGCGACCCGCAGGTTTTCTTGGATTGGATCACAGAAATCGAGTGCTACTTCCACTGGCAAAACTTGACCGACGGGGATAAGGTGCGGGTAGAGCGCATGAAACTGTTAGGTAGAGACAAGTCTTTTTGGCTGAATGAGGAAAGGCGTCTAGGTGCGGGGGAGGGGTTACCTCCCATCAGTTGGGTGGGCATGAAGGCCTTGCTGACTGATCAGTACGTCCTGACCTATCATCGCACCCAAATGTTTGATGATTTGGCCTCCCTTAGGCAAGGTACATGTTCGGTCGCAGAATATATGGGTCTCCTGAAGGAGATGATGGTTCGTTGTGATGTTAGGGAAATGCCGGAGGTTACCCTCTCTCAGTTTCGTAAGGGACTTAGCCCCGAAATACAGGGCAAGCTCCTCCGTTATGGGCACACTGACCTGAACACCACCTATAACGCAGCGTTGGACATCGAAAAACACTTGGCCCACAAGTCCAAATCGCGTTCGTTCCAAAGGGGGAAGTCCATCTTAGGAGCCCCTCCACTTGTCACGAAGGATAAGGGGAAGTTTCGATCCACCGATTTGAACTCCGTCGTTATCACCGCTAGGAATACGCGTAACCCATCCGGTGAGCGCGTGCCCGTGGGTCGGATTAGCAAAACGAATGCTTCTTGTTTTAGTTGTGGGGTTCAAGGGCACTACGCTAGTGAATGCCCTACTAAGGCCAAGCCCCTAGCTTTGATGGGAGTTGAGGATGACTTAACCGAGCTCGAATATGAGGCCGGTAATGAGTCCGAATCGGACGGAGTGCCGAGTGACATTGATGATGATGCTAACATGATGGTCATGCGATGTATTTTAGCCACCCCGCGTACGGCCGACGATTGGAATAGGATGAACATATTTTCGTTAAATTTTAAGAGCAGAGAGAAGTGGTGCAAGCTCATCATTGATAGCGGAACATGCATGAATGTCATCTCGGAGAATGCGGTAGTCTGGATGAAACTGACCACTGAACCGCACCCTCACCCATATAAGGTGGCATGGGTTAACAAAACATCCCTTCCGGTTACTCGTTGTTGTTTGGTACCGCTCACCATCAAAGCCTATTCGGAAAGGGTTTGGTGTGACGTCATCCCCATGGATGCATGTCACGTGTTGCTTGGTCGCCCGTGGCTTTATGACCATGACGTAACCCACTTTGGGCGAGCCAATACTTACGAGTTCAAGTTTACGGGCAAGACCGTTACCTTGAAACCGTCCCCACCTAAGGACCCCTCTAGCACCTCGAAGGACAAAATTGTGCCCGTAGAGAAGAAGACCTTAAGCTTACTAGGCAAAAAAGAGTTTGCCCGCCAATCCTTCTTGGATGGTGTCCTGTATGCCTTAGTTTGCCTTCAGGTTAAGGAGGACGCACCGTTGTCTGAGAACTTACCCCCCGTGTTACGACACATGTTAGAAGAGTTTCAAGATGTCTACCCAGAGGAGTTACCTCCTACGCTACCCCCATTGCGAGACATCCAACATGCGATAGACTTCGTCCCGGGCTCTTCTTTACCCAACCTACCCCACTATCGCTTAAATTCGTTTGCCCACTTGGAACTACAAAAACAAATTTCAGATTTGTTAGAAAGGGGATTTATCCGCCATAGCAAGAGCCCGTGTGCCGTGCCGGCTTTGCTCGCGCCTAAGAAAGAAGGCTCGTGGAGGATGTGCGTTGATAGTCGAGACATTAATAAAATTACAATTAAATACCGGTTTCCAATCCCGCGATTGGATGACTTGTTGGACATGTTAGCCGGAGCCACGATCTTTTCCAAGTTGGATCTTAGGAGTGGCTACCATCAGATTAGAATTCGGGAAGGTGACGAGTGGAAAACGACATTTAAATCTAAGGTAGGGCTTTACGAGTGGTTAGTGATGCCCTTTGGGTTGTCCAATGCCCCCAGCACATTTTCTCGGATGATGACTCACATTTTCCAACCATACATGGGCAAATTTATAGTGGTTTATTTTGATGACATCCTCATCTTTAGCACGTCAACTAGTGATCATGAAGCGCATTTGAGGACTATTCTAGAGACGTTACGTGCAGAGAGGCTATTCGTAAACATAAAAAAATGCACCTTCTATGTTACGTCGGTAGAGTTCCTTGGGTACATTGTGAGTTTGAAAGGGATTTTGGTGGACCCAATAAAGGTCCAAGCCATTCGCGATTGGCCGGAACCGACCAACATTAGGGATGTTAGGAGCTTCCACGGTCTAGCTACCTTTTATCGCCGTTTTAATCGTAATTTTAGCAGCATCATAGCACCCATCACCGAGTGCATGAAAAAAGGCGATTTTACTTGGACAAAGTCGGCCGCCCAAGCTTTCCAAACGATTAAAGATAGGATGTCGGAAGCGCCCCTATTGCGGTTACCCGATTTTAATAAAGTCTTTGAGTTATCATGTGACGCGTCGGGAGTCGGGATTGGAGGCGTCTTAAGTCAGGAGGGCCATCCCGTTGGTTACTTTAGTGAGAAATTGGCGGGTCCTAAATTAAATTATTCAAATTATGACCTCGAATTTTATGCCGTGATACGTTGCCTCCAACATTGGCGGCACTACCTTCTCCCGAAGGAGTTCGTCATCCAATCAGATCATGAGGCCTTACGGTTTGTCAATTCCCAAAGCAAAGTCAGCCCCCGACACGCTAAGTGGGTCTCCTATCTTTAGGAGTACTCCTTTATTATCAAACATCTTAAGGGAACCCTCAACCGGGTGGCGGACGCCCTTAGTCGCGTCTCTTAATTATTGACCACGTTGGAGGTAAGAGTCATCGGATTTGACCGCATTAAGGATGAGTATGTCAATTGTTCGGATTTTAAAGAGCTCTATCTTTCCGCGCAAGGCGATGCGCCCATGACCATTTCTGCGTATTATATTCGTGACGGCTACCTATTTTGGCATGCCAAACTTTGTATCCCACGTTCATCGCTTCGTAATTTCATAGTGTGGGAGTTGCATAGTGGCGGTCTAGGCGGTCATTTTGGGCGTGACAAGACCATTACATTAGTGGAGGACAAGTTCTATTGGCCGGGTCTTAAGTCCACGGTGCATAAAATCGTAAGTAGTTGCCGAACGTGCCAATTGGCTAAGGGTAGTAAAACGAATATGGGGCTTTATACCCCCCTTCCGATTCCCTACGTCCCATGGGAGGATATTAGTATGGATTTTGTTCTCGGTCTTCCGGTTACCTTCCGTCGCAATGAATCCATTCTAGTGGTCGTTGATCGGTTTTCCAAAATGGCCTATTTTATTCCGGGTAATAAGACCGATGACGCTTCGCACGTCGCTAAGATATTTTTTAAGGAAGTAGTGGGGCACCGGGATGTTTCTAAGTCTATAGTCACTGATCGGGATGTAAAGTTCACTAGTTATTTCTGGAAAACCCTTTGGCGGATCATGGGCACGAAGCTCTTGTTTTCATCCGCCTACCATCCACAGACGGATGGGCAAACTGAGGTAGTGAATCAGAGTTTGGGTAGTCTTTTACGTTGTCTCGTTGGTGACCATAAGGGCACGTGGGATCTCATACTTCCCCACGCTCAATTAGCTTATAATAACTCTAAAAATCGGTCCACCGGTTTATCTACAAATGAGATTGTGCACAAATACAAAGCGCCGGTGCCACTTGACTTAGTTCCGTTACCTCCATCCTACAAGTCGAGTCAATTTGCACAGGATTTTGCCTCTCATATTCACGAATTGCATAAGCATGTTCAGGATACGCTCGCTACTCAATACGCCTCTTACCAATTGCACGCTAACACCCATCATAGAGAATCCCCTTTGAAAGTGGGTGATTTGGTTATGGTTCATCTTGTCCCTGAATGGATGCCTTCAGGCACCATAAAGAAGTTGGCTAATAGGCGAGCGGGCCCGTTTCGTATTATAAAAAGATTAGGAGATAATGCATTTCTATTGGAGCTACCTACTGATTGGGGAATCTCCCCTGTTTTCAACGTGTCAGATTTAACGCCGTTTAAGTCTCCACCGCATGATTTATCTGTCTGCCCATTTAAATCCACATCATGTTCTTCTAATGGGTTGGGGGTGAGATGGGGCCTAGTTCGTCTTCTTCCATGGTCCCCACCGGAGGTACGTCGTTTGATGTTGGGATTTGTTCTTCTGATTTGCCTAACGCTTTTCCAAGATTTCCCCGACCACTTTTGTACTTGACAGGATTCTCCGAGACGAAGTGCTCCCCTCTCCCAGTGGTGATGGTCACCGCTACTTGATTCGCTGGCGTGATCGACCGGCCTCCGATGACTCGTGGGTTCCGGAGTAGGAGGTGGCTCTGTTGGATGATACTCTCCTCCGCCGCTACGTTCGAGGCGACTCATCGGTGATGAGTACTTTTGAGCGGGGGAGGATTGATGGCGACGACGGCCCTCAACATGAAGATGGTGACGACGACAATTTTCCATCCAAGGATTCACGCCATCGTCGCTACAACCTTCGCCCGCGCCGCCGGCTTGAAAACTAATAGTTATAATAATTTGATTATAATTATTAGTTTATTTTTATCATGTATTAATGATTGGGACTTTAGTATTTTAGTTTCATGCATGAACATTTTGATTTGGCCTGCATTTAGCCAAATCTATTTGGTTTTTTAATTTTGGGCTGCAAATAGCCCTCCTTGTTGTAAGGCCCTATATAAGGCCATATGTTGTTGGAGAATTCAGAATTGGAAAGAATTAAAAAAAAGTAAAACCCTAACTCCTCGTGGCTTCCCCCTCTTGGCCGCCCCCCCTCTTTCTCCCCCTTAGGAGATTTCGGTCTCCTCTCTTGGCCGCCCCCTCCATCTCTTCCCCGACGCTGGTTCGGCGCCCCTAGAAAAAACTGCACCCTCTCCTCCTTCCTCCTCTTGAAGGTTCGGCCTGTAAGGAGCTGCCGCCCTCTTGCCTTTTCCCCCTAGCAGCCGCCCCCTTGCCTCCTCTACCAAGCAGCCGCCTCCTTTCATCCTCCCCCCATCTCCACGTTCGGATGTACTCGGCCACCCCTCCTCCTCCAAGCAAGGTGTGGCTGTGGAATCGTTGGCGGCGTGAAAGCGAAGACGACGTTCAAATCTCACTTTGGCGACGACAACTCCGGCGGATTTGTGGGAGAACAAACGGGCTTTCGTGTTCTTGAGGCCAATCCTAACTCAAGCGGAGTAACGAACTATCCACTTGTGTGATTCTCTTCTTGGTTGGTCTTGTGGTGGAACTTTGTGGCGTGATCTTCGTTTCACCGTTGAATCTTTTTGTGGTTTCTTCATTTCGATTTGCATTTGCATCCTTTTTTTTTTATTTTCGAAGGGGTTTGGCGAGCCCCGCTTCTTGTTGGGAGAGATCCCCCCTTTTCTGAATCGTTACTTTTGGGGGAACTCTTTTGGTACAACGCATAGCTCGATCGGACCGGGTGGGTCCATTTAGCTTGAGCGAATATTGGCCTATAGCCTCTATTCAATCTCTAGCGGGTTAGCTATCCGTCGTTGGCGTAAACATTGATAATTAGTGTAGAAGATTGCTGCGTTTTCCTTGAGTGTGTTGGGTAATTCGTGTTACGTTGGGTAGAACAGTTGTTACTCCGTTGCAAGCGCCACTGTAGGCTAGGCCTACATCACGCAACCTTCAGATCCAGGATTGTCAGTGAAATCCTTGCCGCAATGTCAGACCGCCAGTTCCCTCTTGGAGATCGCTCCGACCATAGTGAAGACTCTTTGTGGGAGGCTTTGGAGAAATCAAGAAGAGAAGCTGAGCGGGCTCAGAAAGCCACTGATCAGCATTTGGACGCAATCAATCAGACTTTAGCACTATTAACCGAGTGGTTAGTTCCACAGGAAACCGCGGTTAACCAGGCGGTGACTCCGGTCCCTCCTCCACCTCTTCCTTACCCGCTACCACAAGTCGCCAACTTCCATCCGCTGCAAGAAGGTTTTGCGGCTAAGCCTTCGAGTCGGCCATTGAGAATCTGATCCCACTATATCTAGCTTTCAATGGAGAATCTGATCCCACTGTTCATCTACAGGCCTTCGAGTCGGCCATTGCTCTAAGGACCCTCTCGGATGCAACCAAATGTAAACTCCTTGTGACATCCTTCGATGGACAAGCAAGGGAGTGGTTTTATGGGCTGCATCCTAGGTCGATCAGTTGCTTTGCTGAGCTGCGTAGGGAATTCCTGCTCAGATTTTCTACCTCGAGAAAGAAGAAAAGTGGCCCGGCGGCCCTTTTTGATATAAGGCAGCAAGAAGACGAAAAGTGGGCCCGTTTTGTGGACCGTTTCCAGAAGGAAATCATTGAAGTTCAGAATGTAGATCTGGAACTATACAGGGTGGACCTTATTCATGGCTTGAAGGAAGGCCCCCTGAAATTCGAGGAAACATAAGGGAGCCAAGAAGTTATCAGGAGATGATAGGTTTGGCTAACATGTTCATCGGAGGAGAAAAAAGCAATCCTGGCTATGTCGTGAAATTGGTGAGTGACAAGGAGCAATCATATCCATCCTTCAATCATCCACCATCAAATCAGCCCCACTTTGAGCCCCGTTCCCAGAGGAAAAGAAATTACAAAAACAAGCAACCCTTCATCGGCCATCAACGGTTTCAGGATCAGAAACCGCCGTTGGCCATCACATCCGCTCCATCCGCTCCTCTTCCACAAATAATACCGGTATACCTGCCACAATATACCGCACAACCACCTCCAGTCATTCCATCCACCCAGTATGATGACTCGCAAGAGTCATTTACTCCTCTGAATGTTACCATGGACGAAGTCATCTAAATCCTCCAGAAAAGGACAGACTTTAAAAGACCTGCTCCTCTGAAATCGGATGTTCATAACCGGAATCCAAATCTATACTGCGAATATCACAAGGAGGGAGGGCATCTGACCGAACATTGTCGGGCCCTCTGCTTGTTGAAAGAAAGTCTCTTGGGAGAGGGAAAACTCCGAGGCCTAGTCCGGAAGGAAGCATCTGCTGAACCAGCCACTGAGAAGAAGAATGAAACAGTGGAGGTAACTTGGGAATGCGCCGACATTGAAGATGCCGGCTGCTATGGATATATTCACCCTTCGACTGAATACATTGAGGTCAATGATGTGGGCCCCCTGGGGGACATTTATTGCATTCATGGAGGGGCTGGAGCTGAATCGTCTCGTAAATCTATCGTTGCGAGAGTTCTGAAACAAGAAGTGGCAGCAACCACAACTTCTCCCTCTGAAAGCACCATTGTCACTTTTGGTCAAGACGACCTTCCTCCAAATGCCAATCCCTTTGACGCTGTCGTGGTCATCAAAGCTGTCATTGAGAATTATACTGTTCACAAGATCCTGATTGACACGGGCAGTTCTGTTAACCTCCTCTTTCGTCCAACCTTTGAAGCCTTGAAGACTGGGAAGCCTTTGCTTTCCACCGATGGGCCCCTCTATGGATTTTCTGGGGAGAAGAAAGAAGTGGAAGGTTCTGTAAAGCTCATAGTTTCTCTGGGGGGAGTGATAAAGCTGATCAACTTTGTGGTGGTGGATGCCCCAAGCAACTACTGCGCCATCTTCGGAAGGCCCATTCTTAATGCCTACAGGGCAGTAGTGTCCACTTTCTACCTTGCTCTTAAGTTTGCTGCCGAGGGAAGGCAGTATTGGATCAGATGCAATCCAAAGGTGGCTCGGGAGTGCTATGTGCGAACCGTCAACATGATCACTGACATTCCACTTCCCGAGGCCACGACTGATGTACTGGAAATTGCTGAATCTTCAAAGGTTGTTGAGGAGAGGAAAGATCGAGAAGGGGCTCACCTGGAACCTGCCCACGTGACCCATGAAGTCTCCATTTCTGAGGGGGAAGGCAAGAAGCTGATCATCAATGCGGAGCTGCTGGAAGAGGAGAAAGTGGAGCTCATCTCCTGTCTTCTGGAGAACCTGGATATCTTCGCCTGGTCAGCGGAGGATATGCCGGGAGTTGATCCGGACGTAGCTTGCCATCATCTGAACATATCTCCTGAGTTCAAGCCAGTCCAGCAAAAGAAGAGAGAAGTGGCAACCAAGCTGGCGGTGCCCATCAGAGAGGAGGTTGCCAAACTCCTGAAAGCAGGCTTTATTTCTGAAATTCAATATCCCACGTGGATGTCGAATGTTGTAATGGTTAAAAAATTCGGTGGGAAGTGGCGCATATGTGTGGATTTTACTAAACTCAATAAAGCGTGCCCCAAAGATTGCTACCCTTTGCCTCGGATAGATGTTTTAGTAGATTCCGCGGTTAGGTTTAATTTTATGAGGTTTCTTGACGCATTTTCGGGGTACCACCAAATCAAAATGCACAAACCTGATATCCCGCATACTTCTTTCATCACAAACGATGGGTGTTATTGTTATCTCGTAATGCCCTTCAGACTTAAAAATGCGGGTGCAACATACCAGAGAATGATGGATACAGTTTTAAATATCAAAAAGGCAGGAATCTTGAAGTTTATGTTGACGATCTCCTCCTGAAAAGTAAAACATTCTCAATACATTTGAAAGACCTCGTAGAGACGTTCGCAACTCTACGGAGGTTCAAATTAAAATTGAACCCATTGAAATGTGTGTTCGGAGCAAACAAGGGGAAGTTTCTCGGGCATATCCTCACTCTCGATGGCCTTGCACCGAACCCAGATAAGGTGAAGGCCATCCTCGATATGGTTCCTCCTCGTAATACCAAGGAGGTCCAGCAGCTTGGAGGAAGGTTGGCGGGACTGAGTAGGTTTATTTCTAAATCAGGAGATAAAAGTACTCCATTCTTTAAAATACTCTGAGGAGGATCAAAGTTTGAATGGAACGAAGAATGCAGCAAGGCTTTCAAATAGTTAAAAATACAGTTGACTTCAACTCCTCTACTTCAAAGTCCTCGTGAAGGTGAAATATTATTCTTATACTTGGGGGTCGGCCCAAATGCAGTGAGTTCTGTCCTCATCCGGGAGGAAAAGAAGAAGCAGTTCCCAATATATTATGTCAGTCATATCCTCAAAGATGCAGAAATGAGATATTAAATCCTGGAAAAGCTAGCTTTGGCTTTGGTCATGTCATCGCGAAGACTTCGCCCTTATTTTCAAGCTCACCCAATCCAAGTAATTACATATCATCCTTTGAGAAGCATTCTTGAAAAGCCAGATCATTCAGGGAGATTGTCCAAGTGGGCTATTGAATTAAGCGAGTTCGAAATATCTTACACTCCCAGAACGACAATCAAAGCGCAGGTCTTGGCAGATTTCTTGGTTGATACAACAGAATCCAGCCCTGAACAATTGGAGAAATCCCCTTTGGCTTGGGTTATGTATGTAGATGGGGCTTCTGGCAAGAACTCCGTGGGAGCCGGAGTAGTTTTAATTGGCCCGAATGGCATTAAACTCGAGCAGGCTATTATGTTCTTCTTTCTAGTCACAAATAAGCAGGCAGAATACGAGACACTTCTGGCTGGTCCGAGGCTTGCAAAAGAGCTTGGCATTGAACATGTGCATGTCAAAACTGATTCGTTAGTAATGGCTTCTCAAGTTTTGGGGAATTACGAAACAAGAGAGCCAACGCTGAGGAAGTATCTACTGCTAGCAAAGGAGGAGATTGGGAGATTCAAATCATTCATCATCGAGCATATTCCCAGGACGCAGAACGAGGAAGCAGATGAGTTGTCAAAGTTCAGTCTTCCGTCAGGGGGAGTGACCTCTGAACTTTTTCACCCGGCAACAGAGGGTGAACTCATGCAAATCGATCAGCATCCTTCTTGGAAGGATCCTTATGAACTATATTTATCAAAAGGAGAGTTTCATCAATCTATTAAAGACAAAAGAAAATTCAAAAGAAAGGCGGCATATTACTACCTGATAGCGGGAATCTTATACAGTAAAACATTGATTTCTCCGTCGGCACGGTGTGTTTCGGAGGAAGAAGTTCCGACCATACTTCAGGAAGTTCATTCCGGGGAATGTGGCAGCCATTCAGGGGCAAAGAATTTAGAGAAAAGGATCTTGAGGCAGGGGTATTTCTGGCCAACCATGAGGAAAGATGCCGAAGCATTTGCCAAGCGATGTGTTCAGTGTCAAAAGTTTGCTCCTCTTCAACATCTGCCCGCTCAGTCGCTTAAATCAATAACTGCACCGTGGCCCTTCACAGTTTGGGGGATGGATCTTATCGGACCCTTCCCAATGGCTAGTGGACATCGTCGTTTTATCATTGTGATGATTGACTATATCAGCAAGTGGATTGAAGAGAAGGCATTGGCAAAAACTACAACCCAAGTCATCAGAAACTTCATCTGGGGAGAGATAGTTTGTCGGCATGGAATCCCGCTGGCGATTGTCACTGACAATGGCCCGCAATTCAACAATTGAGAAATGATAAACTTCTGTGACCAGATTGGAATTGATCTTCGGTTTTCCTCAGTGTATCACCCCAGAAGCAATGGTCAAGTAGAAGCAGCTAATAAGCAAATCCAATATCTTCTAATGAAAAGGGTGTTGAATCAAAAGGGAAATTGGGCAGAGCAACTTCCTTCTATCCTTTGGACTCTTCGTACTACTCCATCCTCAGCTACAGGAGAAACACCTTTCAAGTTAACTCATGGTTCAAAGGCAGTTATTCCTATAGAGTTTGAAGTGGTCACTCCCAGAGTTATGTATGCCAAGGAGGGAGGAGAAGCATGGATAGAGCATAATGATGAAGCCATCAAATATAGTCTTGATCTGATCGAAGAGCTTCATGATGAGGCAACAATCAGACAGGAGGAAGTAAAAAGGAGAATGACCAAGTACTTTGACAGGAATGTCAGGGTAAAACATTTTGCAGTTGGGGATGTTGTGCTAAAGAAAGTTGATGCAGCGGCCAGAACAGGCAACGTCGGAAAGCTAAATCCCAACTGGGCAGGGCCTTTCATTATCAAAGAGGTACTAAAGAGCGGGGCTTATGGCCTCCAGACAAGCGAAGGGGAGGACGTCTCACGCACCTGGAGCGGTGACGACCTTAAACGGTTCTATCCTTACAATGTCTTCTTCGTTTCTTACATTTTTTTGGATATTCAATAAGAAGCCCCATACTTACACTTCTCCATGTCTGATGATTCTTTTTGCACTTATATATATATATATCCTCCTCACTGAACCACGGAGACATCGCCAAGTTCTGCTCGAACCCCCTCGGATTGTAGTCATTAGCATAAGACCACGAAGATCATGTGTAGCGGGGAGTTTTCGCACACGTGTGGTGGTAGCTTGCCAATTCCCGTGCGGTGGTCTTCAGAACCTTGGATCCCAGCTGATATCTGACACACCCCTGCATCAAGGGAGGTCTAGGTGAATGTTAGCTCTATCATACCCCGAGAGGGATATAGTTACAGCTTTGATGATCTTTCTGAGAAAAGCAATGTCGGTATAGCCCCCACGGCATAACCACACCTGCCCAACTGATCATCTTGGTCTGTGACCATCGAATACTCCTAGGTACTCTCAAGCGATGCCTAAGCGGGACCCACAACTGAGTTGATCTCTCTGAGGAAAGCAATGTTCGCCGCCTAGGCCTACCTGGCCAATTGATCAACTTGGCTTGTAACCCTAGGCAAGAGGGCAGTTGAGTCGCTTACAGCCCTTATGACCACTTGAGGAAAGAAATGTTCGCCGCCTAGGCCCACCTGCCCACTTGGTCATCTGGGTCTGTACTTATCTTTTTTCTTCCCAGCTCTTATGACCACTTGAGGAAAGCAATGTTCGCCGCCTAGACCCACCTGCCCACTTGGTCATCTGAGCCTGTAGCTATTTCTTATTACATTACAGGAAGTTATCTCATATGGTCTTTTTTGGACCATTTGGGGAGAAAACATGAATCCCACAGGTACATCACAGACCGAGCGGTTTGATCATTAAACCGGGCGGTTTAAAATAAGCAGGTACCATAATTACCGAGCGGTTTGATTATTAAACCGGGCGGTTTAAAATAAACTAGTACAACATAATGAATCAGGCGGTTTCTACATATC
Source organism: Dactylorhiza incarnata (assembly GCA_033032865.1). NCBI lineage: Eukaryota > Viridiplantae > Streptophyta > Magnoliopsida > Asparagales > Orchidaceae > Dactylorhiza > Dactylorhiza incarnata. The sequence continues at coordinate 2,995,005 of JAWHQI010000218.1, read as the reverse complement.
AAAACCAGTCGATTCAATCATATCGGGCGGTTTGAAACTGATCAGTTTTATGGGTTATCTCAAAATGCCATAAGGTAGGTATCAGGGTATCAAGCATAACCATGACCGATCGGTCTCATCATTCGATTTGTAAATCTATCATCCTTATGTGTATTAATTCTATCCGCTCAGATTAAAACAGGCTGTTTATAGGGAAGTGATCATGATTCTTATAGGGATAAAAATCATTACCAAGTATCAATACACTGACCGCCCAAATTATATATAAACCGCGTGGGCTTATCAATTAATGTTTATATTCGCCAGGATGGGACTTACAGATATAAGTTTGTCGGACTAAATACTAGCCGCGCGACCTGTTGATTATTTTCTTGTGACTTGGTATTCTTATCTTGCGGAGCAATTATATAAAGTCGGATTATGATCGCGCAGCTTGATATCAAACATATGGAGTCATCTAATCAAACAGAACACATTCAAATCGCACAATCAGGATTCTCCAGTGGTTTAAAGTTATGTTTAGTTTTCTGGTTATCTCGTGGCATTCATAACAATATAAGGCAAATCTCGAGTTTCTATTCGCTCGATCATATACTGAAACCGCTTCGGCTGTTCGTCAAGATATCATAGTTGATGCCTTCTCTGGGTTATATCAAATTCGGTCAAAGCGATAGGCCGCCCAAGCAGGTTCTATAACATTCAGGTGGTTATCTAACTAATTCTGGAGTTCAATGCTTTGACCGACCGGTTTGTTATTTGACCGCACGACTTGTTTAAAAAAGAAGAAGGCCACGACAATCACAAGTAAGTCGCAGAAAATGAACAGTTAAACAGGTAAAAGCTTTCTATTTCATTATCAAAATGTCTTTTACATCGTTTTGTAACCGGCCGGTTAACAAAAACAAGCCGTCGGTTATACAATAACAAGCAAAATGAAAAAATTACAACAAGTACTACTCGTTCGGCTTGAGTCTTTTTGATGCAGGAGTGCTCGAATCCTCACTGCCTTCAATTGTAACCTCGGGAGAATACCCTTCACTACCTGATGAGGATGAACCGCTCATCTCGCCCGACTTGCGTTCGCCTCCTTCTCCGGAGTCACTGTACTCAGAACTGGAGCTGCTCTCTTCTTCCTCGCCAGTCGCAGCGGGCTTCTCGGCATCTTCTTTATCCTCATCATCGCTCTCCTCTTCTGAACTGGTTCCATCGGCTTTATTATTTCCTTTGGCTTTCTGCCTAATCTTGTCTAGTTTCTTTTGCAAGATCGGGTAGGCGTCCGAGAAGGTGAAATTCTCGAAATCAGGCGCGAGTCCTCCGAGCTCTCTCAGGCGGTTGAAGGCATTGTAAATTCCCTCGGCAACATGAGGGAAGAGCTCTTCTTGATAGACCAGATCGGTCTCATTATATTTTGTCTGCAAAAAAGAATGAAGGTGAGACCGCACGGTTTGGAAAAATAGGAAAGACGGCTAGCCAGGTGATAACTTACCAACTCAGCCTCTTTTAGCCGCGCGACCTCCTTTTTCAATTCAGCGACCTCCTTCTCCAGATGATCATTTGCTCTGATCAATTTTTTGAAGGTCATCTCCATGAAGTGATTGGTGATGAAGCTCTCAACACCAACCCGCGCGGCCTCCCGAGCGAGCTCTTCCTCAGGGATCTTCTTTAATTGCCTGAAGTTTCGCCGGCCAAACATGGCAATGCTAGCGGCTTCAGCATGCCGGCCCGATTTTTCATTTACCTAGTGGGGGAGCGCAGTAGAGACCTGGACACCATTGCCGTCCGGGTGCTAGGACAAGACTGTGCGGCCTTTCAAATCCTTCACCTTGTTGAAGGAACGAAGGGAAGAGAAGTCGCCAGAGGAGGCCGAATCCTCGCCGTCAGACATCAACGGCTTGTTTTTCCCCTGCCTCTGCCTCTTCTCCCTCTGAGTTAGGATCAAGCCGGCCGGACTGACCGGCTTATTTTTGGGAACAATGGCCTCAGCTATAGGAGAGAAGTAAAAGAGTTAGAACAAAAGACCGAGCTGTCAACATCAAAGCAGGAAGCGGGTTGAAGATGACTTACTGTCCTCAGGCCGGACATTATCCAGTTCAGCGAGCAGCTAAACGTAGTGACTTACGTTAAGCCGCTCATGTTTAAGCAGCGTGTAGGTATCCATCTCAATCTGGTTGACAGCAATTTGTTGGAAGGCTTCCTCTGGCCGCACCTGCGGGTTCAGATTCAACAGCCTAAGTCGGCCTTCAAATATCAGATATCTCTCTGACCAGGCCGTGACTTTGTTCGTGAGGTTGACCATCTTCAACCCCCCGACAGCCGAAGTACAGGTGGCCCTTGAACACATTCGACTCGGAGTCCGGGATAGCCCGCACCGAGAAGATTTTTCTAAAGAGGTCCATTGAGAAGCGGACTCTCTCAGACCGCAGATAAGAGATGAAGCTGCATGTGCATGCTATCGAGTTGGGGGAAAGTTGACCAGGAACAACTCCATAGTGGTCGAAGACCATGGCGCGTTCGATCGAGATCGGGATCTTGAAGCCGCAATCGAAGTGGTCGATTGGGATGGCGATTTGGTTTAGGGCGGAGGAATTTATCCGCTCATCGCGGAGTGGAAGTCGCGCAAGCAGCGAACTCCCTATCATATGCTTCTCTACAAATTCATCCAGTTCTGCTTTAGTCAGGCGACATTCTTCATGATCGGCCAAGTGGAATGCTAAAGCCGCTCCAGATCGGGTAGCGGGTGTATTCGCAGGTCGCTTCGGCTGGCGCTTTGCTCCCATTTTGGAAATCTGTTGAAAGAGTCTTCAGATGGGTCGCTACTTAATGAGTAAGTGATCTGCATTTAGCAAGGGTCAAATCGCGGCTAGCCTAATCAACCCGCGCGGCCAGAATTTCATACATAAAGCCGGTTCATTAGCAGTAAACCATAAGAGGTAAAATCAAAGCAAACGGTTTAAAGAACATCAGAAACAAGCCGCTCGATTTGCACAGCAATTTTCCAGACATCAATCAGTATTCTAAGTAAATCTGAGTTGCGGTCTGGCGACAGCTTCTGTTCTTCGTTCAATTCAATAAGCTCCAGTTCGTGCGGTCTGAGGTGGCGGTCTGGCAGTACAGGTCAAGCCGGGTGTTTTGAGTTGCAGTCTTTCCTGTCTTCTGTTTGCGCGGTCTCAGGTTAAGCCGAGCGATCTCTGGGGTCGAGCGGTCTGTGCGGTCTCTGCCTGTCAAGCCGCCAGATTTGTTTTTTGGTGTTTTGTTCTTCTCTCCTTCGTGATTCTTATGAATCATGTCTCGCCATGTATACCTCGCACTGTAAATGAAGTTTGTGATTCAATAAAGGTTCTTGTGTTGCTGTGTGGCATTGTGGTTGTTTGGCTATAACTCAGTTGATGCAACTCTTGCTTACTCCTAAACGATTCAAATCAAAAAATTTAACATGGTATCAAAGCTAGGTTGTTGGAGTGGATAAGCAGTGTTCAACTTGAGTTGCCATCATCTTTGTGAAGAAGAGACCACTTAGGTTGCCATGGAAGCTGGATACGCAAGAGGGATTGATATTGAACTCCTCACATCGACTAACTATAAGAAGTGGAGGTCATGTATGGAGAGTTACTTACTTGGCGATGATCTATGGGAGATAATTGGAGGAGAAGACACCAAGAAGTGTTTCTAGCAGGAGATAATATGGCAGAGGTGAGACTTTGGAGGAGGACTAATGCAAAGGCAGAGTTCACACTCAAGTGGGCTATCTCACCAGAGCTATTTGATCACATCATTGGATGTAAATCTGCTGCTGAGATTTGGACGTCTTTGGACGGGCTGTTCAATAAGAAGAATGTAGCTCGGCTATAGTTTCTTGAAAATGAGTTGGCGAAGGCCTCTCAAGGTGATCTTTCTATTTCTACCTTCTTTCTCAAATTGAAGAACCTCACAGCAGAGATTTCTGCTCTGGACCCTGATGAGCCCATCTCGGAGGCAAAACTGAAGAGGCATATCATCCGCGAGTTGCAGAAGGAGTATCTTTCCTTTGTGACGTCAGTTCAGGGTTGGGAAAATAAGCCATCTCTGTTGGAGCTGGGGAACTTACTTGCTTCGCAGGAAAGTTTGGCTAGACAGATGGCGGAGACTTATATCTATGGGGGAGATAGTGATGTGTTGTTCTTTGGGAAGAAGAAGAAGAAGTGGGAGAAGAAGAATCCAGGTCAGGATGGACCCTCTACTTCAGGTCAACAAGATAGGGGTTATGCTTCTAAGTCTGATGGGAAGAAGAAGGGAGAGGGACCAAGGTGATTCAGGTGCAATAAGACCGGCCACTTCAAGAAGGATTGTCGGGTTAATCTTCAGCCGGGACATGCAACAGAGAAGGAGAAGCCAAAGTCTAATGAAGCTGGATGGGGAGGAGCCTTTGCGGTTAATATGACGGCCATGCACGTTAAGGTCTTGGCTGCAATCATCTTTGAAGAGGATTGGATCATGGATTCAGGGTGTGGGCATCACCTCACCGGGGATGAATCAAAGTTCTCTTCTTTGGCGCCTTACTCAGGTAATGATGCAATCATTACGGCTGATAATTCTGTTCATTCCGTAGAACAACAAGGTGTTGTCCCTCTGAGCAGTGATAAGGGTCCACTCACATTGAGGAGTGTTTATCACGTGCCGGGTATGAAGAAGAATCTCTTCTCTGTTACCAATGCGGTCGATGCCGGTTATCACGTTCTGTTTGGCCCAACAGAAGTGAAGTTTCTTAAAACTCAACCGGAGATAAAGGGAGATGTTATTCATGTTGGAAAGCGGGTGAAGGACTTGTTCGTTTTATCAACAAGTACCTATGTTGACAAGATGAAGACCAACGATAGCGCGATTATCTGGCATGAAAGGTTGGGGCATGTAGGCATGGACAAATTGAAGGCTATGGCGGTAAGGGGCCTTGTCAAGGGCTTGCCTAGCTTGTCCTCCTATGGAGATGGTCATGTTTGTGCGGGATGTCAGTTTGGTAAGTCTCATCGACTTCCATTTGATAAATCGCAAACAAGATGCAAAGCGCCGTTGGAGTGCATTCACGGTGATTTGATGGGACCGACTGTCACACCAAGCCTTGGAGGCAACATATATTTGTTGGTGTTGATTGAAGATTTGTAATACCTCAACTTTCAGTGCACTAAAATCACCAAGATGTGGTCTTAAAACTAACTCCAGCGTTAAGACTAACGCCCGACGTTAGCCCTGTAACACCCTGCCAGTACGAATAATATAACAGTAGGTCCGGCCGGGACCCCACACCATACTAACCACACTAGCTAGGAGTTAAAAGGTGATAAACAGAAAGAAACTACAACAGAGTATACTAAACACTAGCGGAAGCATAAAGATTTAACATTCCCATTAGAATTGTCCACTATCATAGGAATGAAACCAAGAAAGAGAGTTATGGCCTTAAGGCCTTACATTTAGCAAATGTACCTAAAACTCCAAAACATACATCGGCACGCAGGCCGGCAATACATGAGAAAGCTAAAAAGGAGGCTGGCCTTCAAGGGCCAACTCAGCAAAAGGGGCCACCGCCCGCTATTTCCCGCTAGGCTCACCTGCACCTGCATAAGAACATTCCACCAAGCGGTGGCAAACAAGGTAACAGTCAGCACAGCTGACCAAATTATAACGACCCCACCCCTTTCCCAGGGTGGCGGAGATTCTACCCTGCAAGCAAGCCATACCAGCACAAGTACTAACATAAAGAAAGTGCAACTACACAAGGTGAGGTTTCAAGCACATTCAATCTTCTAGGTTGAACATAAAAAAAGGAGGGAACCTAGGTATGCACATGATGTTGGTTGGGTTCACCCGAAGGTTCCCCGCAACCGCCTAAACAACCGCATGAGGCTAACAACATCAATTCCACAAACACTCCACCGTAAGGGCCATCGCCTTATGTGGGAAAAAGAGCTTTTGGTCGGTCTAGGTAAACCACCTTCCACGACCTCTCCCATGATCACACGGCTACATGAGGTAGGGACCTCTTACCGATCTGCATGGAAACGGGTTCGGTTTAGCTTTGCCCGTGCTCTAATCGTCGCGATCTGTCGCACGACGCGGGTACGGCTTCGCCTCGGCCCGTAAGGGTTTAGCACCTTCAAGTGCTACACAAATATAAGCTACGCACCTAATCCCTTCACAAGGATCTAGGCTTCACAAATACTCAAAAAGGGGAGGTATAATACGCTCCGCATCAATTTCGCGGTGAAGGTTTGCCTTCATCCAATCTCAAAGCATGGGGCTTTCGTTAGGATCTTCACAAGACGCCTACACTTAAATCCCGCACTACTATAGATGATTTCACGGAGTCATTCTCCGGCACGCATTCTAGGCTTAACCTAAATGCAACGTCGCAATCCAAGCATCACCGATTCGGGCTCACGGCCACGAATAGGCTTCACACAAAATGCCTAAATCCGCACGACTACCGGATTTTCTACATGCAATATGCCGGGGACGGACACAATCGACCCGGAGTTCCGGAGAACTTGAGAGAATCCTACACTTCACCCATTTGGTGAAAGGGATCCCTCATGCAAGCATAGAGAAACGAAGGAGAGGACAAAAGACAAGTCCAAACAACGGGAGAAGAAATCGTTACCCTAGGAGCGTTCTTCTTCGCCATGGATCCGAGATTCTAGACGGAGGGAAATGACCGCACCAGGCTGCACTCTCCAGATCTGGAAACGGTTCGCGAAACGGAGCTCCGGAGCTCCGTCAATGGCGGAATCTCCCTTCTTCTTCCTTGGCTCCTCCTTCTTTCTCTAGGGTTTGGAGAGAGAATGACTTAGAGAATATGAGGTTTAACCCCCTCTCATCAGCCTAAAGGTCTCCCGCAACTAAACCTAGCCGTTGGATCAAATCCCAAAAGATTTGGAAAGTCCGATCTTCTTCTCCGCTCAAAATCGCGGAACAGAATAAACAGGGCGCACGATCACAGACGCACGGTCAGTGGTCGTGCGCGAAGAGGGGAATGGTCGTGCGCACTGTCCGAGACAGAACTCGAGTTTCTTTTGAGTTAACGCACGATCGTTGGCGCACGATCACTGGTCGTGCGCGAAGAGGACAATGGTCGTGCGCATACGCCGAGACAGAACTCCGATTCTTTGCGGGTTACGCACGATCATTGGCGCATGCTCACTGGTCGTGCGCTAAGAGGACAATGGTCGTGCGCATTGACCTGATCTGGAATCTTGAGCCTATCCCGAGCGCAACACCACCATTCCGCCTACCTCGCTGAACCACGATCTTTGGGGTGTTACAACTCCACCCCCCTTAAAAGAATTTCGTCCCGAAATTTCGAAAACAGTAATAGCAGGAAATTACAGTTTTTAAAGAAAATTTACCTGAGGGAAATAGCTCGGGGTACTCCGCAAGCATCGCTTGCTCTCTCTCCCAAGTTAGCTCCTCTCGGCCGCAATTATCCCACTGGACCTTTACCATCCGAATGGACTTGTTCCGCAACTGCTTTACCTCGGTATCCTCGATGCGTAAGGGTTTGACTTTCGTCGACAACCCACTATCCACCGACACTTTGCCGACCGCAACGATATGAGTAGGCTTTTGCACTGCCTTCCTCAGAACTGAAATGTGAAACACGTCGTGCAGACCGCTCAGCTCTGCAGATAGTGCAAGCCGATAAGCCGCATCACCAACACGTTCCATAATCTCAAACGGTCCTAAGTACCTTGGACTGAGCTTTTTCAAGCGTCGGATCCTTGATACCCCTTTGAACGGTTTGATCTTCAAGTAAACCCGGTCGCCGACGGCGAACTCTAGGTTCCTATGCTTGGCGTTGTAATACTTTGCTTGCCTGTCCTGGGCAATCAATAGCCTTTCTCGAATAGTTCGGATCGTCGAAGTTGCTTCCTCGACATCCTTTCGCTTTAATAGCTTAGTATCGCCCGTTTCTGCCCAAGACAACGGCGTACGACACTTCTTACCATAGAGGGCCTCGAAAGGAGCCATCTTTATACTGGCTTGGTAGCTATTATTGTAGGCGAATTCGATCATATAGAGATGATCTTCCCACTTCTTTCCAAAATCTAGAGCGCACATTCGGAGCATATCCTCCATAGTCCTGTTGGTCCTCTCGGTCTGTCCGTCCGTTTGCGGGTGGAAGGTCGTGCTGAATTTCAATTTAGTGCCCAACAGTTCATGGATAAGCCTCCAATCTTTCGATGTGAAACGCCCGTCACGATCGCTGACGATGCTACGAGGGACACCATGCAGCCGCACAATACTATCGACATAGAGCTTCGCTAGCTTTTCTACAGAATCATCCTTCCGGTTCGGAATAAAATGCGATACTTTTGTCAGTCTGTCCACGATCACCCAGATGGCGTCGTTTCCATGCTGCGATCTCGGCAATCCGTGCACGAAATCCATCGAAATATCGTCAAACTTCCATTCCGGAATCGGCAAGGACTTCAAAAATCCACCGGGACGTTGACATTCCACCTTCACCAACGCGCAAGTGTTGCACTTGGCCACGTAGAGGGCCATGTCCTTCTTCATACCCGGCCACCAGAAAAGTTTCTTCATGTCCATGTACATTTTTCGTGCTCCCCGGGTGGATAGAGTACTTGGTATGATGAGCCTCGTACATCAATTCCTCCCGTAGAGTACCAATGTTTGGGACGCACAATCTGCCATTCTTCCACATAAGGCCATCTTCGAAAGAGAAATCAGCGTTCAACCCGTCAACGGTTTCCGCTTTGCAGCGTTTCATGCTCTCATCCAGCTCCAATGCCTGTCGAACTCGGTCGGCAAGGTGGTATTGAACCTCCGTCCAGTTCAAGCATGCTGAAGTAGACGCTCTTCGATCAACGCAAATGATCTCCATTTCTTCCAGCTCACGGATTAGACGCTCATCGTGCATCAAAATCCAATTTGCTTGAGCGGGAGCCCGACGACTCAACGCGTCCGCAACTACATTTCCCTTTCCAGGAGTATATTTGATGTCGAAGGTGTAGTCCCCAAGGAACTCCAACCACCTCCTCTGTCGCATATTCAACTCCCTTTGATCTAGCAAGTACTTGAGGCTCTTGTGGTCGGTAAAGATGTCGATCTTCACGCCATACAAATAATGCCTCCAAAGCTTAAGAGCAAATACCACGGCCGCTAGCTCCAAATCATGGACCGGGTACTTCCTCTCATGAACTTTCAACTGACGGGAGCCGTAGGCAATTACCTTACCGAACTGCACTAGGACACAACCCAAACCACTCCCTGAGGCGTCGCTGTAAATTTCGTAGCCTTCCGTACCACATGGCGAGTATAGAATGGGTGCCGTGGTCAGACGGATCTTCAGTTCTTCAAAAGCTCGTGCGCACTCGGGCGACCAAATGAACTTATGATCTTTCCTAGTCAATTTAGTGAGAGGAAGTGCAATCCTCGAGAAGTTTTCCACAAAGCGCCTATAATAGCCGGCAAGTCCTAAGAAACTTCGGACTTCCGCTACGTTTTTCAACAAAGGCCAGGCTCGGATCGCTTCTATCTTCGACGGATCAACCGCAATTCCATCTCCACTAACGACGTGACCAAGGAATGCTACTGACTGTAGCCAAAACTCGCACTTGGAGAACTTGGCATATAGCTGACTCTTCCTCAAGGTGTCCAGAACTGCGTGCAGATGCCCTACATGCTCCTCTTCCGATTGAGAGTATACCAAAATGTCGTCGATGAAGACGATCACAAATTGATCCAAATACTCACGGAATGTCCTATTCATTAAGTCCATGAATACCGACGGTGCATTAGACAGACCGAACGGCATCACCGTGAACTCATAGTGCCCAAAGCGGGTACTGAACGCTGTCTTTGGAATGTCACATTCCCTAATTCGCAGTTGGTAATAGCCGGACCTTAGGTCCAGCTTGGAGTATACCGTCGACCCAACCAGCTGGTCGAAGAGATCATCGATTCTTGGAATCGGATATCGGTTCTTCTCGGTCAACTTGTTTAGCTCGCGATAATCGATACATAGACGCAAGCTCCCGTCCTTCTTTTTCACAAAGAGGACCGGTGCACTCCAAGGCGAAGAACTTGGACGTACGTAGCCTTGCTCTAGCAGCTCTTGCAATTGAACCTTCAGCTCTGCCAATTCCTTTGGCGCTATCCGGTACGGTGAGCGGGCCACAGGTTTGGCACCTGGCACCAACTCGATACAGAAATCGATCCCTCGCTGAGGCGGAGCCCCAGGGAGTTCGTTAGGAAACACGTCGGCGTACTCCGCTACAACTGGGACATCACATAACCTGGGCTTTGGCTCCGAAGCCTCCAACAAGGTGAAGAACAACTCGGCGCCTTTTCTTACCGCCTTAACCACTTGGAGAGCAGACATCAGCGTCTTGCTCGCTCCTCGCATACCGGCAAACGTGGTTTCTCCATCGGCGTTCCTTCCCAGAGTGATCTCCTTAGAATTGCAATCTATGCATGCACGCTGCTCCGAGAGCCAGTCCATGCCGAAGATCACATCGAATTCAGCTAACGGCAACAACGATGCTTCCAAATCGAAATCTTGATTTCCGATCCGCACCTTCACACGGCTCTTCCTATCCGCAGACATAAGATATCCATTGGGTAGCACTACTTCTAATCTGTCCTCTACGAAGGTAGATGGCACTCCGATTCGCACCACGAAGTCCTCAGATAGAAAAGAGTGCGATGCACCCGTATCAAATAGAGCCCTCGCCGGATAGTTGAGAATTAGGACAAAGCCTAATTGCACACAAAAAGAAACATACAGTTGCACAACGGTATAATCACAACTAGCTACGAAGAAGCTAATTTTTTTTTATTTCATACCTGTGACAACATCAGCTTGTCGTATGGCTTCTTGCTGGCCAAGCGAGTAGACTCTCGGCTGAGTCGGAGTAATGTGCTGGGAAGCCGAAGACTCCGCAGCTTTACCCTTTTCCGCAGCTCGAGCATAGTCCAAAGCTCGATTCTCTGATTTCGGGGGACCACTTCGACACACTGCGGCCTTGTGTCCCACCTTCCCGCAGGTGAAACACGTGATAGGGCTCCGCACCGTCATTGCTCCCGAAACACTTGAGCGGGTTTGCTCCGCCGGTTTGAACTTCCTTTTGTTCTTTCTGAATTCTGACTTAGACTGAGAGACCGGCACATGAAACTCAAGTTTCTTTGCCACGGCTTTTGCTTGTACCCTCTTCATGTCCAACTCTAGGGATCTGGCAGTTTGGACCATCACCTGGAAACCTAACGTCATTGGGCCTGCAAGGAGCAGCCTCAACTCGTCCCAAAGACCTTCATAGAACTTGTTCGTCTTTGTCTCTTCGTCTTCCATCATAGGCCCCGCATAACGACCCAGTTTAGTGAACTCGTGCAAGTACTCATCCACTGAGCTGTCGCCTTGAGTTAACTTCAGAAACTGGTTCTGCAACGCAATGCGTTGGGCAGAAGGAATATACCTTTGAAGAAAAGACTTTGAGAACTCCGCTATCGTGATCTCGGTAATCTCCCTGCCTCCGAACTTGTGCACTTCCTGTTCGGCCCACCAACGCTCTGCCTCTCCGTTAAGGAGGAAGGTGGCTAAAGTGACCATCATAACTTCTTCTGTTGCTGTCGCCCTTAGAATCTTCCTAACCGTTGACAGCCAGTCCTCCGCCTCCGTTGGGGATCCGGTCCCCGAGAAAGTTGGAGGATGGAAGCTTAGAAAGTGTTGCAGCTGTTGATCACGTGCTCGCGCAACAACTACATGCTCTACCGGACTCTCCACCCTTTACACCGCCGCAGGTTCCACTGCAGCCACTGGCACAGGGGCCTCAACCCTCGGTTCCACCGCAGGTTCCACTGCAGGTTCGATCACCGGGGCCGCATCTGTATTAGGCGTAGCAGGCTGTGCAAGACTTTGCGGTTGGGCATTGATCATCGCGAAGACAGATTCTGCGATTAACCTAATCATCTCAGCAGGAGGAGTGGTCGCTGGCACTTCAGCCGACCCACTGCTTTCAGCGGTGTTACGGGGTTGAGACAGCCCCGCACCAATTCTAGTCGCCTATAATCGTGTAAGACACAATTTAGTGACTGAAAACATAGCAAACAACAATCATGGAACGCTCAGGTTCCGCAAACAAGTATGTTTTCCCATTCCTAAGTGGACATTCTTATTAGTTTTTGTCATTTTAGGTGAATGCACATCCCGTGCACACCACCCCTTAAAAGGAATTCGTCCCGAATTCGCTAAACTATGGATCGACGCCTTAAGTCCGATACCAAATTGTAACACCCTGCCAGTACGAATAATATAACAGTAGATCCGGCCGGGACCCCACGCCATACTAACCACACTAGCTAGGAGTTAAAAGGTGATAAACAGAAAGAAACTACAACAGAGTATACTAAACACTAGCGGAAGCATAAAGATTTAACATTCCCATTAGAATTGTCCACTATCATAGGAATGAAACCAAGAAAGAGAGTTATGGCCTTAAGGCCTTACATTTAGCAAATGTACCTAAAACTCCAAAACATACATCGGCACGCAGGCCGGCAATACATGAGAAAGCTAAAAAGGAGGCTGGCCTTCAAGGGCTAACTCAGCAAAAGGGGCCACCGCCCGCTATTTCCCGCTAGGCTCACCTGCACCTGCATAAGAACATTCCACCAAGCGGTGGCAAACAAGGTAACGGTCAGCACAGCTGACCAAATTATAACGACCCCACCCCTTTCCCGGGGTGGCGGAGATTCTACCCTGCAAGCAAGCCATACCAGCACAAGTACTAACATAAAGAAAGTGCAACTACACAAGGTGAGGTTTCAAGCACATTCAATCTTCTAGGTTGAACATAAAAAAAGGAGGGAACCTAGGTATGCACATGATGTTGGTTGGGTTCACCCGAAGGTTCCCCGCAACCGCCTAAACAACCGCATGAGGCTAACAACATCAATTCCACAAACACTCCACCGTAAGGGCCATCGCCTTATGTGGGAAAAAGAGCTTTTGGTCGGTCTAGGTAAACCACCTTCCACGACCTCTCCCATGATCACACGGCTACATGAGGTAGGGACCTCTTACCGATCTGCATGGAAACGGGTTCGGTTTAGCTTTGCCCGTGCTCTAATCGTCGCGATCTGTCGCACGACGCGGGTACGGCTTCACCTCGGCCCGTAAGGGTTTAACACCTTCAAGTGCTACACAAATATAAGCTACGCACCTAATCCCTTCACAAGGATCTAGGCTTCACAAATACTCAAAAAGGGGAGGTATAATACGCTCCGCATCAATTTCGCGGTGAAGGTTTGCCTTCATCCAATCTCAAAGCATGGGGATTTCGTTAGGATCTTCATAAGACGCCTACACTTAAATCCCGCACTACTATAGATGATTTCACGGAGTCATTCTCCGGCACGCATTCTAGGCTTAACCTAAATGCAACGTCGCAATCCAAGCATCACCGATTCGTGCTCACGGCCACGAATAGGCTTTACACAAAATGCCTAAATCCGCACGACTACCGGATTTTCTACATGCAATATGCCGGGGACGGACACAATCAACCCGGAGTTCCGGAAAACTTGAGAGAATCCTACACTTCACCCATTTGGTGAAAGGGATCCCTCATGCAAGCATAGAGAAACGAAGGAGAGGACAAAAGACAAGTCCAAACAACGGGAGAAGAAATCGTTACCCTAGGAGCGTTCTTCTTCGCCATGGATCCGAGATTCTAGACGGAGGGAAATGACCGCACTGGGCTGCACTCTCCAGATCTGGAAACGGTTCGCGAAACGGAGCTCCGGAGCTCCGTCAATGGCGGAATCTCCCTTCTTCTTCCTTGGCTCCTCCTTCTTTCTCTAGGGTTTGGAGAGAGAATGACTTAGAGAATATGAGGTTTAACCCCCTCTCATCAGCCCTAAAGGTCTCCCGCAACTAAACCTAGCAGTTGGATCAAATCCCAAAAGATTTGGACGGTCCGATCTTCTTCTCCGCTCAAAATCGCGGAACAGAATAAACAGGGCGCACGATCACAGGCGCACGGTCAGTGGTCGTGCGCGAAGAGGGGAATGGTCGTGCGCACTGTCCGAGACAGAACTCGAGTTTCTTCTGAGTTAACGCACGATCGTTGGCGCACGATCACTGGTCGTGCGCGAAGAGGACAATGGTCGTGCGCATACGCCGAGACAGAACTCCGATTTTTTGCGGGTTACGCACGATCATTGGCGCACGCTCACTGGTCGTGCGCTAAGAGGACAATGGTCGTGCGCATTGACCTGATCTGGAATCTTGAGCCTATCCCGAGCGCAACACCACCATTCCGCCTACCTCGCTGAACCACGATCTTTGGGGTGTTACAAGCCCAGGCCGTTCGTCAAACGCAGCCAGCCGTTCGTCGAACGCAGGTTTTGGGCAATTCGTCGAATGCCGCTCGACAAATTTTAGGCCATTCGTCGAACGACGATCGATGAATTTCAGGCCATTCATCGAACACAGACTGCAGCGTGTTTGTCGAACGCCGCTCGATGAATTTCAGGCCATTCGTCGAACGCATGCTGCAGAGTGTTTGTCGAACTCCGTTCGACGAATTCTAGGCCGTTCGTCGAACGCCGTCGGGCCTTAAGCGGCTGTGGATAAACGCAGCCACCGCCTTAAGGGCTAACGCGCGGCGTTAGGTGGTAACGCCGGCGTTAGCTAGGAAAATATATAAGGCAGCCAAATTCAGTTTCCCTTCTTATTTTCTGATTCCAAGATCGTGTAAGGAAGAGAAACGTGGGATCCTGAAGGAAGGAGGTCGGTTTTGGCTAGCTGTGGGTTGTGTTGAGGGCAAATCTGTGAAGGAGATTGCTTGAGTGCTTGTGCCATCGTTGGAGAAAGCTGTTTTTGAGAAAGTCCAGCCGAGTTCCTTTCAAATCTATGGCACCGAAACGAGCACCGAGGGTAACGATTCTCCTCCCTCATGTTTGGACAAGTTCGTCCTTTGATTTGCATAGTAGTAGGCAGATTTCCACTAGCAAGTCGATAGATTTCTGTCGTCAGGTCGATGTTATCCCCGTAGAAATTGCATATAGAGCCTGGAATTGAAGTACGAGCATAGGCATGCTGTGTGAAGCCCATCTGGACAGGTTGGTCTGGATTGATGATGTTGATATGCTATTGCACTCCGGAGAAGACTCCGTGATCTGTGCTGTGTTTTTTTGGTGTTTTGTACTATTTCGTACTGCAAAAGAGATCTGGAGGTGTTTCCCAAAAAATACCCCAGAAAAGTGAGCAGAACTGGGTTCTGTCACTAACGCCGGGCGTTAGTGCTAACACCGGCGGTAGCTCTCAGTGAGCTGTGTGAAGCCTGTGAATCCTATGTGCATGAACTAGGTGGAACAACAGAAGCTGAAGGACCGCGTACCTTGCTTCAGTGACCTTACAGGTCGAGAGCGGGCTAGGGAAAGCCGTTCCTGTTTTAGGTGGATGTTATCCCTAATATTATGAGCGCGGGCTTCTGGCAAAACCAAAACCCCACCCTTAGCTATTGTGAAGAGGATTGCAACCTCGGATCTCGATACGCCGTTTGGGACTAGAACTCATCAAGGCTGGCCATCCTGGATGAGAGTCAGCTTATAGTGAGAATCCGAGTTGAAAAAGGACTTGTTGATTGCGTGCCGTGAGTGCACAATGCGTGTAAGCCTAAATCAGAGTTGAAGAAGTACTTGTCGATTAATGCGTCACTCTCAGTGAAAATGAATGCTTCTATGCGGTGCTTAGACGCATCTGTAATATATATACTGCTATTGCTTGCCTGCAGGGAAGGAGCACCGCCGCCCCGAGCATGGGGTGGGGTCGTTATAAATCTTCGTCAGCTAAAGCTGACCGGTTAATTGTTTTCCCACCGTTTGGTGGATTTGTTTATACAGGTCCTGGCGAGACTAGCGGGAAATAGTGGGCTGAAGCCCCTGCTGTTGTGCTGTGCTGGCCCTTGAAGGCCAAAGCTTTTGTTTACTATGTTCATGTGTGGACGGCCTGCGAGCCGATGTTTGGAAACCACTTTTATTATGTAAACAAATATTGTAAAGAACTTGTTATGTATTTCATTCCTAGTAGCTATTGTGGACAATGTGTATACTGGTTTTAATTGAAATAAAATGCTTCCGTTGTGTGACTCTATGTGCTGAGATGGTTGGTATTAACTGTTTAATGCTAGCTTCAGTAACACGCTCTTTTGTTCGTTTAATATGGCGTGGGGTCCCGACCGGACCTACTGCTATATTCTATGTAACAGGGTGGGTGTTACAAAGTGGTATCAGCCACGGGTCTCGATCCCTTTCCGTCTGAATTTGTGGTCGAACTCTTTTAAGGTGTGGTGAGCACGTGTGTGCTTCGCCGTTAACTCATGTAAATAACTAGTAATTGTCCACTTTTGGAATGAATTACATGTATGTGTGTAGCATTAGGATGGAACTTTTGTGTTCCTCTAGTGATCCATGCTATCTCTTAGTCGCTAATTGTGTTTTGTGCACATGTATAGGTGACTGGGAGTGGAGCGGGGCCATCTCTACCCCCGTGTTCGACTACCAGCAGTGCACCAATTGCGGTGCTGACTCCTCCTTCTGCCGAGACAGTAAGAATAATAGCTGACGCAGTGTTTGCTATGTTTACTGCACAACCTGGAGGGCATGTCCCTGGACAGCCTCCTAATCCTGGAGTGGCTCCAGTGCCGGTTGCGGCAGCTGAACCCGCGGTTGAAAGGCCAGTGCCGGTGAGGGAACGAAGAGCTCCAGACCAACAACTGCAGTACTTTCTGAGTTTCCATCCTCCTACGTTCACGGGGAAGGAACCCCGACGCAAGCTGAGGATTGGCTATCAAAGGTGCGCAAGACCTTGAAGGCCACTAATACGGAGGAAGACCAGAAGGTTACTTTGGCAACCTTCCTACTTGATGGGGAGGCGCAGTTGTGGTGGGATGAGATAGAGCTGCATCACCTAGCAGGAAGGCAGCTGACGGACATCTCGTTTGACGAGTTTTCGAGATTGTTCTTGGCACGGTATCTCCCACCTGCTCAGCAAATCGAGATGGAGAACCTGTTCAACTGTCTGACTCAGGGTGATCTTATGGTTGATGATTACTTGCACGAGTTTACTCGGTTGGGAAGATACGTAGGAGCGACCTTTGCCGATGAAGCCCGGAAGACCAATCGGTTCTATGAAGGTCTGCGAGAAGAGTTTCGGTTCCTCCTGTCGGGGGAAATGACACAGGGGTTTATGACCCTGGTTAATACAGCTCGTTCCTTAGAAAAGGATATGAAGCGGTCCTAGACCAGGAAGGAGCTAGCAGTTGTAAAGCCAGAGTTCAAAGTACCGAGCTCTGCGAAGTCTGGGAGAGGCAACTGGAGGAACAAAGCGCGACCTTCTGGGTCAGCTCAATCTGCGGCTTCGGGTATGACAACTGGGCGAGGCCCACTCACTTGTTATAACTGTGGTAAGCCGGGTCATATAGCCCGAGAATGTCGTGGAGGCAAGAAGGCGGCTGCGGCTTACGCAGCAAAAAAGGGAAGGCGGCAGAGTCAACCGCATCCCATACTGCTCCAGCCCAACCTAGAGTGTACAATCTTGGCCCGCAGGAGGCCATAAAACAAAGCGATGTGGTGACAGGTATGTGCTAGTATACAACTTTTGTTGCATTTTATACTTCATACCTTGTGCATTGCTTGTAACTGTTTGTATATTAGGCTTTGTACTAATAGTTAATTGTCCGGCGAGAGCGTTGTTCGATACGGGAGCTTCACATTCTAATCTATCGGAGGCCTTCATACGACAGCTTGGGGTGCCTTCGTCATTTAGAAAGGAACGATTAGATGTGATGCTACCAAAGGCTGCTCGATGAGTGCGGATCGAGGCTATGTTGTAAAGGTACGAATAGGAAGTCAAGATTTCGATTTGGAAGCACTGATACTGCCACTTTCAGAGTTCGATGTGATCTTTGGTATGGACTGGCTGTCGGCGCAGCAGGCCTACATTGATTGCACTTCTAAGGAGGTCACTCTGGGGTGAAATATCGAGCGTGCGAATACGTTTACTGGTTTGCGAGGATCGAGCAAGACATTGATGTCTGCTGTCCAAGTAGTCAAGGCCGTTCGACAATGCGCAGAACTGTGTGTTGTGCTAGTGGGGGCCGCAAAGCCTCAGCCCAGTCTGAGTGACGTTCCTGTTATTTCAGAGTATCCTGATGTGTTTCCTAAAGATCTTCCTGGGGCGCCGCCTCAGCGAGAGATAGACTTCACTATAGAGCTGGTGCCAGGTGCCAAGCCTGTGTCACGCTCTCCGTACCGTATTGCGCCAAAGGAGATGGCAGAGTTAAAGGTTCAATTACAGGAGTTACTAGAGCAAGGCTATATACGCCCAAGTACATCACCTTGGGGTGCTCCGGTCCTTTTTGTGAAGAAGAAGGACGGAAGCCTGCGTCTATGCATTGATTACCGTGAATTGAACAAGCTGACCGAGAAGAACAAGTATCCGATTCCTCGAATCGATGACTTATTTGATCAGCTAGTGGGTTCGTCGGTGTATTCAAAGTTGGATCTCAAATCTGGCTACTATCAGTTGCGAATTCGGGATTGTGATATCCCCAATATGGCATTCAGTACCTGCTACGGGCACTACGAGTTTACAGTGATGCCATTTGGATTGATGAATGCGCCATCAGTATTTATGGATCTGATGAATAGGACCTTTCGGGAGTACCTGGATCGCTTTGTCATCGTATTCATCGACGATATCTTGGTGTACTCTCAGTCTGAAGAAGAACACACAATTCATTTGGGAGAAGTTTTGGAGACCCTGCGACAGAGTCAGCTGTATGCCAAGTTCTCCAAGTGCGAGTTTTGCCTAGCTTAAGTAGCTTTCCTTGGTCATGTTGTTAGTGGCGAGGGTATCGCAGTGGGTCCGAAAAAGATCGATGCAATCCAGAAGTGGCCCGTTTTGACAACAATAGCGGAGGTCATGAGTTTCCTTGGACTTGCCGGCTACTATCGGCGCTTCGTGGAGAACTTTTCGCGGATCACTCTACCTCTCACCACCTTGACAAGGAAGGATCAGAAGTTCATTTGGTCACCGAAGTGTGAGCAAACTTTTGAGGAACTTAAGAGTCGTCTGACCACGACACCGATCTTGTGTTTGCCATGTGGTACAGAAGGCTATGAAATTTACAGCGATGCGTCAGGGAGAGGCTTAGGCTGCATACTTCTTCAGCATGGTCAAGTGATAGCTTATGGCTCTCGCCAGCTGAAAGTGCATGAGTGGAATTATCCGGTCCACGACTTGGAGTTGGCAGCCGTGATCTTCGATCTGAAGTTGTGGCGACACTACTTGTATGGTGTGAAGGCTCTGAAGCCTGTGAAGCCTATGTGCGTGAACTAGGTGGAACAGCAGAAGCTGAAGGACCGCGTACCTTGCTTCAGTGACCTTACAGGTCGAGAGCGGGCTAGGGAAAGCCGTACACATTTTAGGTGGATGTTATCCCTAATATTATGAGCGCGGGCATCTGGCAGAACCGAAACCCCACCCTTAGCTATTGTGAAGAGGATTGCAACCTTGGATCACGATACGCCATTTGGGACTAAAACTCATCAAGGACGGCCATCCTGGATGAGAGTCAGCTCATAGTGAGAATCCGAGTTGAAAAATGACTTGTTGATTGCGTGCCGTGAGTGCACAATGCGTGTAAGCCTAAATCCGAGTTGAAAAAGTACTTGTCGATTAATGCGTCTCTCTCAGTGAAAATGAATGCTTCTATGCAGTGCTTAGACGCACCTGTGATATATATACTGCTATTGCTTGCCTGCAGGGAAGGAGAACCGCCGCCCGGAGCATGGGGTGGGGTCATTATAAATCTTGGTCAGCTAAAGCTGACCGGTTACTTGTTTTCCCACCGTTTGGTGGATTTGTTTATACAGGTCCTGGCGAGACTAGCGGGAAATAGCTGGCTGAAGCCCCTGCTGCTTTGATGTGCTGGCCCTTGAACGCCAAAGCTTTTGTTTACTGTGTTCTTGTGCGGCCGGCCTGCGAGCCGATGTTCTGAAACCACTTTTATTATGTAAACAAATATTGTAAAGAACTTGTTATGTCTTTCATTCCTAGTAGCTATTGTGGAAAATGTGTATACTGGTTTTAATTGAAATAAAATGCTTCCGTTGTGTGACTCTGTGTGCTGAGATGGTTGGTATTAACTGTTTAATGCTAGCTTCAGTAACACGCTCTTTTGTTCGTTTAATATGGCGTGGGGTCCAGGCCGCACCTACTGCTATATTCTATGTAACAGGGAGGGTGTTACACGATTACACCAGATATGTCTGGGTGTATTTTCTGAAAGAGAAGTTGGAAGCTTTTGCAAATTTCATGGAGTTCAAGGAGCTGGTGGAAGGTCGGTTAGGCCTGCGGTTAAAAAAGTTGAGAACTGACAATGGTGGGGAGTTCACTTCTGGTGAGTTCTCAAGTTTTTGTAGGAAGCACAGCGTTCAGAGAGAGATCACTTGTGCCCATACTCCACAGCAAAATGGCATTGCGGAGAGGAAGATCCGTCATCTAACGGAAACCTGCAAGTGCTGGCTTCATGCCAAGAGTATCCCAAAGTATTTTTGGGCGGAGGGAATGTCTTGTGCAGCATACATCATCAACAGGATGCCTCTAAGTCCTATCAACATGAAGTCCACTCACGAACAAATGTTCAAAGAGAAACCAAGTGTTGCACACCTTCGGGTGTTCAGGTCAACCTATTATGTGCATATTCCTGATGCTCTTCGAGCAAAGCTAGATGCGAAAGCAAGGAAGCTAGTCTTTGTTGGGTATGATGAGCGGAAGAAGGGATGGAGATGCATGGATCCTGAGACACGGAGATCAGTGGTATCTCGGGATGTTGTGTTCGATGAGGTGACTTCCTACAATGGGAGTTCAGGAGTTGAACTACCGGAGAGTAGGGTTGATGAAGAAGGAAAGGCTCCGAGAAATTTTCAAGTGGAGTTGCCTGTTTCACCAGGAGCTCCAGCTGTGTCAAGCTCTGAGATGGAGGCTTCAGGTTCTGGAAGCAGGCGGAGCGATGCTCCAAGTTCATCTGGAAGAGGAGTTAGAACAGAAGAAGCAGCTAAGGAGGTGGTTAGTCAGGAGCAACCTCTTAGGAGGTCGAAAAGGACTATTAAGCCACCAGATCGATACACAGGAGGAAACATGGTGAGCTTTGTCTCATGTTTCTTTGCTGGTCCCTTGGATGAGAGAGAGCCATCGAGCTTTGAGAAGGCTAAAGGCATGAAGCAGTGGGACATTGCTATGCAAGAGGAGATGGATGCTCTCAAGAAGAGTGAGACTTGGTCTCTAGTGCCCAGGACCAAGGGCATTACCCCAGTGACATGCAAATGGTTTTATAAACTCAAGAAGAAAGCTGACGACATGATCGAGCGATACAAGGCTCGCCTTGTGGCTCGCGGGTTCTAACAGCATTATGGAGAAGATTATGATGAGACGTTTAGTCCAGTGGCAAAGATGACTTCGGTTCGATTTGTTATTGCTTTGGCGGCATCCAGTGGATGGGAGATTTGGTAGCTCGATGTGAAGAATTCTTTCTTATACGGAGAGATTGACAAGGATATCTTGATGATCCAGCCGTCGGGCTTCATCTCGGAGGATTGCCCGGACTACGTCTGCAAACTGAAGAAGGCCCTGTACGGGTTAAAGCAAGCGCCTCGGGCGTGGCATGGAAAGATTGCGGAGTATCTTCTATTCTGCGGGTTCTTTGCTTCAGACTCTGATTCTAGCTTGTTCGTTAAGAAAGAGGGGGCGCTTCGGGCTATTGTTTTGCTGTATGTGGATGACATGATTGTCACCGGGAACTCGAAGGAGGCAGTAGCGAGGCTGAGGGCCGAGCTTGCTATCAGGTTTGAGATGAAGGATCTGGGTGAGCTTCACCATTTACTTGGTCTCGAGGTTCAGAGGCGGGAAAGCGGAGTGCTTGTTTCTCAGGCTGGATATGTAGAGCGGATCGTTCAACGATTCGGCATGGAGGAAGGGAAGAGAAGCTCTATACCTCTGGAATAACATCATAAACTTCGGAAGGATGAGGGGAGAGTTCTATCTGATACGTTGGTGTTCTGAGCTCTGGTTGGGAGCTTGATCTACTTGACCATCACGAGGCCTGATATTGCTTATGCAGTTGGCAAAGTGAGTCGGTACATGGCGGAGCCACGAAAGCCTCATCTTCTAGCGGCGAAAGGAATTTTGAAGTATGTGAAGTCGACCTCTGATTTGGGTCTCCTATACAGGAGAGTGTCAAGCTTGGAGTTGCTTGGATATAAGGTTGCTGATTACGGGGGAGACGTGGATGATCGGAGATCAACGTCTGGTTTTGTTTTTATGAAAGGCCCCACAGCTATCTCCTGGTGCAACAAAAAGCAGGACTCGGTGTCTGTATCTACCACAAAAGCGGAATACAATACTTCGGCCTTGGCAGCTCAGGAAGCCATTTGGCTCAGGAGGTTGGTGGAGGACGTTGATGAGGAGGATCGAGGTCCCACTATGCTACGCGGGGACAATGAGAGTGCTCTTAAGTTGGTGAATAATCCAATTTGTCACGCGAGGACCAAGCACATAGAGATTGAGCACCATTTCATTCATGAGAAGGTGTTAGGAGGATCTCTTATGGTCGAGCATGTTCGGAGTGCGGACAATGTTGCAGACATCTTCACAAAGCCGCCGGCGAAGGGACCATTTTCTCTGTTGCGGAGTTTACTCGGGCTAGTTTCCACTTCCCACTTCAAGGGGGAGTGTTGAAATTATTGAAGTGGAGTGGAAGGTGGCCGGCGGTCTGATTTTTGGAGACCGCAGAGACCGCACGGCCTATATTGGTGTTCTGTGAGTCTGGCTCTGCCGGGTTGATGCTAGCGGTCTGCTGCTGATTTGCAGTCTTGGACCGGATATTGTCCAAGTGGTGATCGCGCGGTCTGCTCTTTGAGACTGCTGGCGATCTGGCGGGTGGTGATTGTATCTCTTTTGTGGCGGTGACGACATCCATCTTGTCGCCTATAAATAAGGGTGCATGGCCCGTCATTCATAACAAGAACTGTAAGAACTAGAGCCTGGGTTGTTTCGTGCGGTCTCAACTTTGAGGTCGGGCGGTCTCGGAAGCGAGTTGACTGTTTGTTGTGTTCGCAGGTTTGCAGTCAGCAGGTTGCGGTCTCCTTCCTTGGTGATTTCCAGCGTCTTGAATAAACAGTTCGGCAGCGGTCTGTCTGCGAACTGGTGTATGTTGTTCTTGTGCTGTTCGCAGCGAGCTCAGTGATCAGGCGACCTTCAGCGGTTAGGCATTCTGAGTTGCGGTCTGGCGACAGCTTCTATTCTTCATTCAATTCAATAAGCTCCAGTTCATGCGGTCTGAGGTGGCGGTCTGGCAGTACAAGTCAAGCCGGGTGTTCTGAGTTGCGGTCTTGCCTGTCTTCTGTTTGCGCGGTCTCAGGTCAAGCCAAGCGATCTCTGGAGTCGAGCGGTCTGTGCGGTCTCTGCCTGTCAAGCAGCCAGATTTGTTTTTTGGTGTTTTGTTCTTCTCTCCTTCGTGATTCTTATGATTCATGTCTCGCCATGTATACCTCGCACTGTAAATGAAGTTTGTGATTCAATAAAGGTTCTTGTGTTGCTGTGTGGCATTGTGGTTGTTTGGCTATAACTCAGTTGATGCAACTCCTGCTTACTCCTAAATGATTCAAATCAAAAAATTTAACAGTAACCGCTTTACTTGAATCAAAGGAAAGCCCATCACAGGAGTGGCATTCGCCGTGACGAGCGAAGTCTGGGTTTGACCGCTGCTAGCGATCTAACTTTCTCTAATTAAAAAGTAACCGACAGCCCGCAGCCTCTGATTTCCTTCGGAGGTGCATTTTCGGATTCAACACAGCGGTAGCAGTAATTCCAGACATAAATATTTGTTTAATAAAAAATTAAATCAATCTGCTGTTGTTACCTCATCTTCCCGCAAGAGTTCACACCGAACTTCGAAAAGGGTCTCATTCCCCTTTATATCATGTGTCTAATGCCATATATTTGGACACACCAAAGACTCATGTTGGAAGAAAGGTCGAATTACTTTTAAAAAAATCTGGGTACCTAAGGTTTCCACCTACTCTATGGGAGGAACCTTTTGGGTAGCCAGATCTTTACTATCATCTCCCTTTTAGGTATGTTGGCAGGCTAAGGGCAAAAAAGACGTGTGATATTTGGACTCGGGATGCTCCAAACACAAGACAGTCAACAAAGCAAAGTTCCTTAGCCCCGTGATGAAGGAAGGAGGGATGTTGACTTTGGAGATAATGACAAAGGAAGGATTATGGGCATCAGTACCATGGGTAATGAATCTATTTCTATTTCTAATTTATTGTTTGGAGAAGGTTTAAAATATAATCTAATTTCAATTAGCCAATTATGTGATAAAAGTTTAAATATTTAATTTGAATCTTCTACAAATATTTGCAAAATCATAGATTCTAAAACAAATGTTGTCGTTCTCACTGCACCCAGATTGCACAATGGCTATAAGATTACCTTTGATGATCTTTCTCATTCTTCTATAAAATATTTTATTTCAAATAATGAAGAATTAGAACTTTGACATAGGCGTCTTGATCACTCTAGTACCAAGCTAATTTTAAAATTTTCAAATGATAAATTAAAAAAAGGACAACCAATGCTAAATAGAAATTTATCTTCTCTTTGCACGCCTTGCCAAAAAGGAAAATTTTTAAGATCTTCCTTTAAAAGAAAAATTGTTATTTCTACTACTAGACCACTTCAACTAATTCATATGGATTTATTTGGACCGGTTAACACTTCTAGTACAGGTGGTAGAAAATAAACTTTTATATTAATTAATGAGTATTCTAGATATTGCTGAACTATATTTCATTATTCCAAATCCGATGCATTCTTTGAATTTTCAAAACTATGCATTCGCATTCAAAATGAACTTGATTTAAAAATTAAATGAATACGCTCTGATCATGGAGGAGAATTGGAGAATGATTAGTTTACTACTTTTTGTAATGATCTAGGAATAAAGCATGAATTTTTTGCTCCACGCACCCCACAAAAAAATGGTGTAGTGGAGACAAAAAATAGAACCTGTTGATGCCAAAATTGCACCTCCACGATCAACGCTAAGGAAGACACAAAGTTTCTCCCTGGCCAAAAGTAAACAAGGTGCGGTTTATTGGAATGATCACTTTTTTAAAATGCGGTCGCGGAAAAAGCAACCGAATTGATTTTGAACCCGCCACCGAGTTTTTTCCTATCCGCGGTTCAAACTTCCATTATTAAACGAAGGCAGAATGAAAGACTTTGGAGAGAGCAGCGTCAAAGAATGGACCCCAAACAATCGAGGCGACCTGTCTATCAAGGCCTTATTCTTGTGGTAGCGGCCAGTAAGCGAGAAAACAACGAAATGAGTGGTCTTAATTCTGTAATACTCTCGGTATTAGGTTATTTGCTTCCGGCTATTTTAACCGCATCTTCTTTATTGCAGATAACCTGAATCAAGCTATGAAGTCGGGAAACCTGACAGCTAGCCTTCCTCCACTACTCCTACCAGCACCAAGTTTCTCATTGAACCTAAATTCTGGAGAAGAGGTGTTGGACGATTTCAAGGGCCTTCTTACTACTTTGCAGGAAAAGGTAAGAGATCTTGAAAACCAGGCCGAGGTCGCACGGGTCATGGAGCAAGACATGCGGGCTGCACTAGAGACTGAAAGGAAAGAGCGAGTGGAGAAGGAGAAGGTGTTGCAAGTGTAGAATGCCATTCTAGTTTCGCGGCTTGACAAAGAGAAGAAGGCGAATCTGAAGATCGAGGATGATTGCAAGTATTATCGAGGAAAATATCTTCATCTGACTAGGGAAGTCGGCGGGAGTCTGCAACCCATGAATGTGAATGATGAGAGACACCGCATATCGAGTCGCCAGGCTACTGGGGAGACCTCAAATCCCCCAACGGTTAGGGCGGCCGATCCGGTCGTTACTACTGGAGAGATCCTCGCGGCATTGCCTGCTTACATGATTCCTGCTGCGTGGGTAGAGTGAGATGACGCGGGGCTTCACAGTACCATCCACCTCCATC
Organism: Dactylorhiza incarnata; assembly: GCA_033032865.1. NCBI lineage: Eukaryota > Viridiplantae > Streptophyta > Magnoliopsida > Asparagales > Orchidaceae > Dactylorhiza > Dactylorhiza incarnata. The sequence goes on along the minus strand of JAWHQI010000218.1, from coordinate 2,968,885 downwards.
ACAATATGAGTCAGATCTATGCACTCCTTCTTCAAACCAGTGATCAGGTCGCACACCTTCATCGTGATGATCCTTCTTCTGATCAACCATGAGTGATTTATATTTAAGAACAATGTGTTTGTAATATTATTTATTCGTTCTTCAGGACAACCCTCAAACATTGCATACTTGCTTGGTGATGACTTTCAATGTTTATGATATATCTGAATCATTTTATAGTCCGTGCGACATGTGCTGCAAACTTGCAATTTCTGCTTTTGAGTACTTAGAATATTGGTGTTATCTTTGAATTATTCTGCAAGTCGTGCGGCTTATGTCGTATGCTTGTGATTTTTTGCTATAGAATACTGTGAATATTTAGGTTGCTGGCCGCGTGGTTAAGTTGGTTAGCCGCGATTATTTTTGGCTATTTGTAAGTCATGGACTCTATAAGTAGCAGACGTTCCGGAGACTTCTTCAACAACATTCAAGATGCGGGCAAAGAGCAAATCCACGCGGTCTGAGAAAGTTGCAGCCGTCCGAACTGACGCGACTTCCGCTTTTTATTCGGCCGAACACAAGGAATGCCGTCTGACTCAAGCGGAGTTGGATGACTTTATAGATAGACATATGGTTGGGAGTTCTTTACTCGCGCGTCTTCCTCTCCGTGACGAGCGGATAAACTCCTTCACTCCTTCTCAAACAGCAATTCCTATTGACCATTTTGACAATGGTTTTAGGTTCCCAGTTTTGCTAGAGGTCATAGTGATCTGTGATCACTATGGAGTTGTGCCCGGGAAACTACCGCCAAATTCTATAGCCGCCATATATAGTTTTATTTCCTATTTGCGGTATGAGGGATTCCACTTTTCCATTAGCTTGTTCAGGAAGTTTGTTGGGAAAAACCCCTTGTGATTTAACTTAACAAATTACTTATAAGTGAATTTACCTTCTAGGTTTATTACTCATATTGTATAGTAAGGGTAATCTGGTAATTAGATGTCTTAGGATGTCACACTCAACTTAGAGTGTCAAGACTAGGTCAGGGCAAACACAATCTGAGTTGAATCAATACTTGCGTCAAATATAATTCGACGCAACTTTGACTTGCTGTCGACGAAACTCAGTCTAGAAGTCCAAGCAACTCAATCTCTCTGTCAGAGTATATCAAGTCGACGCTACGTTGAATAGGAGTCGATGTAGATAAAGGAGTATGTCGAAGTTATTTTAGAAGTCAATGCAACCTCAACTTCAATTCAACGCAGAAGGAAGTATCTGTCGAAGACATCTGAAGTCGACGCAACGTCGACTACAATTCGACGCAGATAATGAAGTTCAAAATGAAGTCTTCAACTCGATGGTTATGTCGATAAGTAATCAATGCAACGTCGACAACATAGTTCAACCAGAGCAAGAAGGAATTCAAAGCTGCTCTTACAAGAACTCGAAGGCACCTCGATTAGAGAGAAAACGAAGTCGACGCAGCGTCGAATACAGTCTGAAAAAGAAACATTTTTCAGTTGTCCTTTTAGAACTACCTCTGAAGGCCCACAAAACGAAAGACCATTCTACAACGGCTTGTTAATTTCCTAGAATGGAGAGGAGCATTAATGAAGATAGGAAAAACTTTCTTTTAAAGGATTCAAACAGCTGGCAGACGGGTCGTGAACAAATGAAGAAAGAAGCATTAATTGTCAAAGGCCATGCCTTTTCAGGACAACCCAAAAGAGGAAAAGAATTCAAAAATTTAATCATGGACAATAAATAGGAAGAGAAGAGAGAAGAATATAGAGCATTCATCACCATCTGATATAGTTTTGTCGATTAGGGTTCCCACTTCTTCTTCTTCCTCCTGGAACCCTAACTGAGAAAGATAGAGAAAGCAAGTGCTCTCTCAGAATAGAAAACAAAGTTGCTTTTTCATCAACATTATATAACAGCAAGATAGCAAGAGAAAGATATACAAAAGGATCCGAAGAATATAACTCTTGCAAATCATCACAATCATAAACAAGGGTTCATCATTAGCAGATCCATTGAAGAGAAAGCTTCTACAGAATTCTGAGAACATGATTCTTCTTCTCCATCCTTTTTCTTCTTTCAACTTCCTTAACTATACAGAGTTTTAAGAATCCCTCTTCAAAGGATTTAGTGGTTCAAGATCTCCTTATCAAAAGATCTGAGTGGTTCAAGATCTCCTTATCAAAAGATCTGTATGGTTCAAGATCTTCTTATCAAAATATCGTTGGTTCTGAGAGTCTCCTTATCAAAAGACACAGACACAGGTTGTGGAATCCTACCACGGAAGTAGAAGAGAGGACTACCCACATTTTGGGGAACCTATATAAAAATCTTGAGCCTTCTGTGTTGTGCTTTTTCTGTGCTGTCTCCTTATTTATTGCTTACTATTTTTCTGTTTTTATAATTACTGCACTTCATTTATTCTACAACTTGGTGTTGCTGAAGCATAATTTCTTAGGTGTTTTATTGTATGCATAGTTAGGATAGAAAAGATTTTAAATCTCTCTTCACCCCCCCCTCTAGAGAATTCTCAGAGGCACATTGTACACTTTCATTTGGTATCAGAGCTAGGTTGATCATTAAAAGGTTAGCACCTTGATCAAAAGATCTCCTACTCTCATTTATTTACTTTAAAATTAATTAAAACTTCTTAAATAAAAGGAGTTCTAAGGATTATGCCTCAACAAGACCTCTAGTGTGTAACTTGAATAAATTTACACTCTGGAAGGCCAGAATAAAACTCTATATGAACTCCATTGATGAGGACATTTTTAATGTTATCATTATAGGTCCTCCAACCACATATAAAAAGGATGCCAGTGGAGCTTCTACACAGGAACCTCTACCCAGGGCTGAGTGGACAGAGACTGAAAAGAAGCAGAAGGCATGTGATGCCAAAGCTATGAACATTCTTGTATCCACCATGTTAGATGACATCTTCCAGAAAGTGGCTGACTACCAATCAGCTAAAGAGATCTGGGAATCTCTTTCCAGACTGGTAGAAGGAAGTTCTGATGAAAAATAGGACAGGAAGTCCCTTCTCATATCCCAATATAGGAACTTTCAAAAGAAATCTGATGAATCTATTGTTGAGATGTATGACAGATTCAGCATCATTGTCAATGAGCTGAAGAGTCTGGATAAGGAGATATCATTAACTGAAATAAATGATAAGATCCTCATGTGCTTCCCTAGCTCATTGGATTCAAGGATCTGGGCAATCAGAGAGTCCAGATGCCATAGAGAAATCTCTACTGAGGCTTTCCTAGGAAAGCTTAAGTCATATGAGATGCTTCTGAAGAATGGGTCTGAATCAGAGGAAAGGGAGACAACTCCAGCTCCTATCCAAAGGAGCCTTGCTCTGAAAGCTACTGAAGGAGATCCCTTCACTTTTGAAGATGAAATGTTCAGTCTCCTAGCAAGGAGATTCAGAAAATGGGTCAAGACAGAAGACTCAAGGAGAAGAGAGAGGAGCTCAAAGCCCGGATATGACAAGACTCCAAAGGAGGTAATATGCTACTCCTGTAACAAGTCATGGCACATAGCTCCTGAGTGCCCACAAGAACAAAGGGATTGGAGCAGAAAAAAGGATGAAAAGAAGAAAAAGAAGTCTTTCAAAGTGAAAGCCAAGAAGAAAGCCAAGGGTTTCATTGCTGAAACCTGGAGTGACTCTGAAGTAGAGTTAAGCTCTTCTTCATCTGAAAGTGATGATGAAGAAGAAGCAGAAGTAGCTAGCATGATGGCATTGGGGATGTCATCAGATGATGATGAAGAAGAACATGTATCTTTATTTGAAAATTTTGATTTCAATTTTGATGATTTTAAAAACTGCTTTAAAGAGTTTTGCAATGATTTCCTCAATGCACAAAAAGAATTAGAAACAGTTAGGTTAGAACTAGACAACCTAAAACAAGATGAATTATATCTAAGAAATCAAGAGTTAATAAATGAAATAAATAATAATGAATCAGATCTAATTAACATAAGAAATGAAAATATGAGATTAAAAGAAGGGATAGCAAAGGCAAAAGCCTTTGAGGACTCTATCAATATATGGAAGGAGTCAGAAGCTCAGAGACATCACACAAAATCTCTCCATGAGATTCAAACACCTAGGTCTAGGAGCAGACCCTTGCACTAGCACTGAATCCACTAGTATACTAGCATGGAAAAATCCAGTTAGGTTTGTTAGACCTAGTGAGTATCAATTAAGTTAGAGGAGTGAAATAGCTAAGGACAATGTATAACCCTGTATTCGCCGAGTGGGCTCCCGGAACCCAAGGGGTCTTTTAAGACATTATTTTCCAGGGGGTCCAGGGCAGGAAGAGAGGGGACGAGCGGTGGAGGCGGAGGCCTCCTGCTCGCTCAGCTCATGTAGAAGGCGAGCGGTGGAGGCGGGAGCCTACCGCTCGCCCAACCACCAAGGGGGCGAGAGGAGGAGGGGTGGCCAGACCCCCTCTTGCCCCCGCCCCAGTAGGGGGCGAGCCGAGGTGGTGACCTCGCGGTCTCTCCCCCACCCCAGCAGGGGCGAGCCGAGGTTGCGACCTCGCGGTCTCACCCCCGCCACATCAGGGGGAGAGACGAGGTGGCGACCTCGCGGTATCGCCTCTGCCCCAGCAAGGGGGGTGAGAGGAGGAGGGGCGTCCATCCCCCCTCTCTCCCCCGCCCCAGAAGGGGGGCGAGCCGAGGTGGTGACCTCACGGTCTCGCCCCCGCCCCAGCAGGGGGGCGAGCCGAGGGGGCGACCTCGCGGTCTTGCCCCCGCCCAAGCAGGGGGGCGAGCTGAGGTGGCGACCTCGCGGTCTCGCCCCTGCCACAGCAGGGGGCGAGCCGAGGTGGCGACCTCGCGGTCTCGCCCCCGCCCCAGCAGGGGGGCGAGCAGAGGTGGCGACCTCGCGGTCTCGCCCCCGCCCTAGTAGGGTGGTGAGCCGGAGGTGGCCAACCTCCCGGTCTCGCCCCACCCCGCTAGGGGGCGAGCCGGAGGTGGCCGACCTCCCAATCTCGCCCCGCCTAGCGAGGGGGTGAGCCAGAGGTGGCCGACCTCTCGGGATGGCCCCTCCTCAGCCCCTTATGGGGGGCGAGGGGTGGAGGTAGGCGTCCTCCCCCTCGCCCAGCCTCGAGGAGAGTGGGGGGGGGGGGGGATCTGCGTTTAGCGCCTGGGAATGACGGGATTTGGCTATTGGCAGGCCAAATCCGGGGGTATTTTCGTAATCTCGTAGGCCAGTTTGTGGCTTTTGGCAGACCAAGTCTAGAAATATATAAATAGTACCATGGGGGCACCATTTGGAGGCACTTAGATTTTGGATATCTCTCTCCCCAAGTCTCTTTAGTGGGTGAGGAGAGCCTCCAAAGGTGCCCAAGCTTAGCATTGGCTTGGGAGGGGAAGCGCTTTAAGATCTTTTGGGTGTGTGGTAGGACCTCCTCGCTAAGCTCTTGGTCTCATTCCTAGTTCCTTAGCCTCTTAGCCTAGAGCTCTCCCTTGGGAGAAGTAAGTGTGAGGTCACCCCCAACTTGTTGAGGGCCCGAACTCCACAGAGACCAATTTATTGGTTTCAACATTATGGTGCGGTGAGCGTGGAGAGTGACCAGCACAAGAAAATCTCAAAGCTGAGCTCCATGGCTGGAGGTGGAGGAGGATCCGACCCAGGCCACTCGCAGCCACCAGTGTCTGGAGTGACGTTGGAGATGCTTGAAAATTTCAAGCGGGAGGTCCTGCAGACCTTGCAGCTGACTTTCGCCTCGATAGGCGAATACAGGAGAGGAGGAGGTCCGGAGGTCCTGCCTCAGCAGGTGGGCGAGAGCACTCCCGGCCAGCAATCCAGGAAGGAGGTACCAGTGGGGGGGGGGGGGGAGTGGGGAGGCATTAGGCCCCCACTCGCCCGGTCCCCAAGGAGGGGGAGAGTGGGGAGGTGCCATGCCCCCACTCGCCCAGCCCCAAGGAGGGGGCAAGTGGGGAGGTGCCACACCCCCACTCGCCTAGCCCCAAGGGTGCGAGTGGGGAGGTGACATGCCCCCACTCGCCCAGCCCCAAGGGGGTGAGTGGGGAGGTGTCATGCCCCCACTCGCCTAGTCCCAAGGGGGCGAGTGGGGAGGTGTCATGCCCCCACTCCCCAGCCCCAAGGGGGCGAGTGGGGAGGCGCTATTCCCCCACTCGCCCAGCTGCAAGTGGGCGAGTGGGGAGGCGTCCAGCCCCCACTCTCCCAACCCCAAAGGGGGCGAGCAAGGGAAGTCCTTTTTGTGAGTTGATCCTCTCGACCCGATTCTAGAGGGGTTCAGAGGGCTGGAGGTGTCTTACTACTCCGGTAAGGATTACCCAGTCCTGCACCTGTAGTGGTTTGAGGACATGGTCTCCATCAGGCCCATGTCAGACACTTTCAAGTGCCGACTCTTCGCGACAATTCTGAAGGAGAATGCAAGGGATTGGTTCCACTAGCTCCCTGGGGGGGGGGGGGGGGGTTATCTATGCTTTTGAGGACTTGCGTCAAGGTTTCCTGCTACGCTTCTCGACATCAAGGAAGAGGAAGAAGGATGTTGAAGCACTCTTCAAGATCAAGCAAGAGCCAAGGGAGTCCCTGGCTCACTACGTGGATAGGTTCTAGGAAGAGGTCCTGCAAGTCCAGGAAGTGCCCGGGTTCACCCTCCAGTTCACCTTCATAGTTAGGCTGTGGGAGGGGTTCTTCAAGATGAGCATGAAGCGCAAGTCCCCCCTATCCTTCGAAGAATTGATGGAAAGGGCGGCGAAGGAAATCGATAGTGAGGAGGACAACCCAGAGCTCGCAAGAAGGTTGGCCAAGCTGAGTGAGCGGGAGGCAAGGCAACAGGGGGGAAGGTAGAGACTCCGGAGAGGAAGTTAAACCAGGAGGAGGGTAACTTCCAGGGGGAGAGGCCCGACCCCCTAGGGTGGAGGCAAGGATTGAAGGCACCCTCTCCACCACCTCAGCAAACCATGGCGATTGGCGAAAGACGAAGAAGAAATCGTACGGGAGGAAAAAGAGGCATCCGAGTGGAGTTACTTTACTGTGAATTCCATCAGGAGGAAGGTCACGCGACGTCCACCTGCCCAGAGTTTCTGGAGATGAGTACCAAAGTTCAACAGTGGCAGTGACATGAATTGAACAATCTCCAAAAATGAACATTCTGAGTGAACCTTGTATCTGCAAGTTCTTAGTTATAATTAATTTTATCCCCGACTGGTTACGCCAGAATGTATTGTGCTAAGTAATTTTTCCCCTCGGATGGTTCCACTGACCGGGCTCTGTCTAGCCGGCAGGGTAGGTTGACCTCCCAGGGAGGGTAAATATATTTCCCCTCGGATGGTTCCGCTCACCGGGATCTCTCTAGCCAGCAGGGCAGGTTGACCTCCCAGGGAGGGTAAATATTTTTCCCCTCGGATGGTTCCGCTGACCGGGCTCTCTCTAGCCAGCAGGGCAGGTTGACCTTGTAGGGGGTAAGTGGTTTTTCCCCTCGGATGGTTCCGCTGACCAGGCTCTCTCTTGCCGTCAGGGCAGGTTGACCTCCAGAGAGGGTTAGTGATTTTTCCCCTCGGATGGTTCCGTTGACCGGGCTCTCTCTAGCCGGCAGGGCAGGTTGACCTCACAGGGTTGTTAAGTAATTTTTCCCCTCGGATGGTTCCGCTGACCGGGCTCTCTCTAGCCAGCAGGGCAGGTTGACCTCCTAGGGAGTGTAAATATTTTTCCCCTCGAATGGTTCCGCTGACCGGGCTCTCTCTAGCCGGCAGGGCAGGTTGACCTCCCAGAGAGGGTAAATATTTTTCCCCTCGGATGGTTCCGCGGACTGGGCTCTCTCTAGACGGCAGGGCAGGTTGACCTCCCAGGGAGGGTAAGTGATTTTTACCCTCAGATGGTTTAGCTGACCGGGCTCTCTCTAGCCGAGAGGGAAGGTTGACCTCCCAGGGAGGGTAAGTTATTTTTCCCCTCGGATGGTTCCGCTGACTGGGCTCTCTCTAGCCGGCAGGGCAGGTTGACCTCCCAGGGAGGGTAAGTGAATTTTTCCCCTCTGATGTTTCCGCTGACCGGACTCTCTCTAGACGGCAGGTAAGTATTTTTCCACGAGGTGGCTCCGCTAGCCGGGCTCTCACTAGCCGGCGGGGCAGGATCGGCCACTTTGGGAGGCTTATGTAAATTTTTCCCGGGATGATGTGGGGTCTTCTCAATTTCACTCAGCGCCACTCGCTGAATATGCAGGGTTGGACGTTTCTTTCCGAGCTTATACCACGCTCAAAAAGAGTGGGGATTGTGTAAAACCCTGTATTCGCCGAGTGGGCTCCCGGGACCCAAGGGGACTTTTAAGACATTACTTTCCAGCGCGGTCTAGGACAGGAAGAGAGGGGGGCGAGTGGTGGAGGCAGAGGCCTCCCGCTCGCCCAGCTCGTGTACAAGGCGAGCTGTGGAGGCGAGAGCCTCCCGCTCGCCCAACCAACAAGGGGGGCGAGAGGAGGATGGGCGGCCAGCCCCCCTCTCTCCCCCGCCCCAGCAGGGGGGCGAGCCGAGGTGGCGACCTCGCGGTCTCGCCCCCGCCCAGGGGGGCGAGCTGAGGTGGCGACCTCACGGTCTCGCCCCCGCCCCAGCAGGGGGCGAGCCGAGGTGGCTACCTCGCGGTCTCTCCCCCGCCCCATCAGGGGGGCGAGCCGAGGTGGAAACCTCATGGTCTCGCCCCCGGCCCAGCAAGGGGGCGAGAGGAGGAGGGGCGTCCAGCCCCCTCTCTCCCCCGCCCCAGTAGGGGGCGAGCCGAGGTGGCGACCTCGCCGTCTCGCCCCCGCCCCAGTAGGGGGGCGAGCCGAGGTGGCGACCTCGCCGTCTCGCCCCCGCCCTAGCAGGAGTGCGAGCCAAGGTGGCGACCTCGCGGTCTCGTCCCCGCCCCAGCAGGGGGGCGAGCCTTGGTGGAAACCTCACGGTCTCGCCCCCACCCCAGCAGGGGGGCGAGCCGAGGTGGCGACCTTGCGGTCTCGCCCCCTCCCCAGCAGGGTGGCAAGACGGAGGTGGCCGACCTCCCAGTCTGGCCCCACCCCGCTAGGGGGCGAGCCGGAGGTGGCCGACCTCCCGGTCTCGACCCGCCCAGCTAGGGGGCGAGCCTGAGGTGGCCAACCTCCCGGGATCGCCCCGCCCCAACCCCTTGTGGGTGGCGAGGGGTGGAGGTAGGCGACCTCCCCCTCACCCTGCCTCGAGGAGAGTGGGGGGGGGGGTCTGCATTTAGCACCTAGGAATGATGGGATTTGGCTATTAGCAGGCCAAATCCGAGAGTATTTTCGTAATCTCGTAGGCCAGTTTGTGGCTATTGGCAGACCAAGTCCAGAAATCTATAAATAGGACCAAGGAGGCACCATTTGGAGGCACTTCAATTTTGGCTATCTCTCTCCCCAAGTCTCTTTTGTGGGTGAGGAGAGCCTCCAAAGGTGCCCAAGCTTAGCATTGGCTTGGGAGGGGAAGCGCTCTATGATCTTCCGGATGTGTGGTGGGACCTCCTCGCTAAGCCCTTGGTCTCATTCCTAGTTCCTTAGCGTCTTAGCCTAGATCTCTCCCTTGGGAGAAGTAAGTGTGAGGTCACCCCCAACTTGTTGAGGGCCCGAACTCCATAGAGACCAATTTTTTGGTTTCAACAGACAATAATAATCCAAATAAGATAATTTTTCCTCACAAAGTGAATCTAAACAATGAAAAGAAATCCTTAAGAGAAAATAATTCAGAGAAACTAACAAACAACAATCAAAGAACTAAAGTCAAGAATAAAATAGTTACACATTCTGCAGATCTATTATACTTGAATACTTTTTATACACATTTCAAGCACCATAATAATGATTATTGGTTTGGGAAACCCATTCCTTGTCATCCAAAAGGTTATCATGAAAGACCATTCTATTCTTTCATTGAACCCTACAATGGTTAAAGCAAAGGGCCCAAGGTAACCTGAGTTCCTTCTATTGTTTAAGTTATTTGTGCAGGATTAGGTAGGATCCCTCCTAATAGGGAATGGAGTGGGAAGAAAGATCTAGGTCATGAAAGAAGAACTAAATGAACCCAAGGGAGTGATTTCTTCATTAAATTCCCTTGTTGTCCTTATAGTTCATAAAATTAATAGCATAACCACTATTTTCAATAAACATCATTGCTGGGAAAAACAGCAAGAATTTTCTAAGAAAAGAGAGCTATTTATTCAAAGTTGCGTTGAATAGAATTCGACGTAACGTCGGGCTCCACTCGACGCAAGTATTGAGAGATAATCAGAGCGGATAATATGAATGTTATTCGACGCAGCGTCAAGTTCATATCGACGCATGCGTCGACTTAATAGCCGCTGATCAAATTTGTGGTCGCGTCGATTATTAATCGATGCAATGTCGACATCAATGCGTCGACTTAAGAATTGCTGAGCAATCTCAAAGTTGTGTCGAATATTAATCAACGCAATGTCGATATTACAATGCACACATAATTGCTTCTAGAAGCAGTCTCAACATATTTTTGGTGCGCTGAATATTAAAGTTTATCGACGGTGCTTCGTCTTAAACCCTAAGTTGCGACGAATCATCTTCTTTTAAGAAACTTCAGCGTCGAATCATTTACGCTTTCAAATTTTCCTCTCCTTGCTCTCTTTCTCTCTCCTTCTCTAGTTCACTCGTTCTCTCGTCTCTCTTTCGCTCGCTCTCTCCTTTCGTTGTGTTTGCAGGTACTTACAATCAAATGGCTCCACCCAAGATCAACTCTGGTTTTGACGTGGATGTGGATTCCTTCAATGCTGCTGCCAAAAGTTTCAAGGCTATTCTAGGCCTTTTTCAGTCTGCTGGTCTAACAAAGCTCATTTCTACCACGTGTAAGATTCTAGATGTAGAACTTACAGAATTAAAGGATAGTATCCATATAGCAGATGATGGGTCCCTTCAAGGGACAATTTCTGGACATGATATCAGTATATCTGAAGAAATACTATCTCAGATATTTGATCTACCCACTGGGAGTGACCAAGATGAATTGACAGGGGAAGAAATCAGCCAGGCTTTGCAGCTAATGTAGTTCAGGAAGGAGAAGCCAATAAATCTCAAGAAGATTGATGTGGCAAAAGAGTACAGGTTCTTATGTGATATTGTTTGGAAGGTTTTTTTATGCAAAATATCTGCCCAGGATGCCATTCCCAGACAGCTGCTGCAGATCATGGGAATTCTAGTTCTGCATAAGAATATAAATTGGGGGAGGTGTTGTAACGACCCAGAAGCCGACGTCCGATCGGGACAATGTCCACCGATCTAGCCTCAACTGGCCTCGCTACCGGGCTGCAGCCCAAGCACCCCAAAGCCTCTCCACGCCACTATTTCTCAGCAACGGCGCATTGTTGAGGCCGGGTCTTGAACCCGCAACCTCCTTGATAAGGAGTTTTCAAACCACTCCTCATCACCAATTGAGCTGGTGATGAGGAGTGGTTTGAAAACTCCTTATCAAGGAAGTTGCGGGTTCAAGACCCGGCCTCAATAATGCGTCGTTGCTAAGAAATAGTGGCGCGGAGAGGCTTTGGGGTGCTTGGGCTGCAGCCCGGTAGCGAGGCCAGTTAAGGATAGATCGGTGGATGTTGTCCCGATCAGACGTCGGCTTCTGGGTTGTTACAAAAAACTGATCACTTCTCACCAAAGGGAGGCTGTGGCCACCAACAACCCTCCCGTGGGCTGGAGAGGGGTTGGGGTGCTTGGGCTGCAGCCTGGTAACGGTCGCCAGGCGAGGCAGTCGGTGGACGTTGTCCTGATGGTAAGTCCAGGGCCTTGGGACGTTACAGGTGTCTCCTAAAGTTAATTGCTCATAAATATTCTAATAAGGAAAATGCCTTCATGAGGATCATGAGCCAGGTGCTCTTCCACCATTATCCAAGGGTGTGCAAGTCCAATGAAGTGATAATTCCACCAAGCAAAAGAATCAACATTGGAATCTTCTCTAAGTGGATGATAGAGAAATTTGTGTTCTCCAATCTATACTCGATTAAGGCAAGTGTACCTATCGAAATATAGCATAGAATATAAAATATATCAAGGTCATATAAAAACTCGGGTCTGGCAAGTACTATTACTCACAACGACTCTATTATCCTACCGAACGATTGATTGGGTTTTGAAAATAAAAATAAACTAAGCTTAATTAAAAGAGAAATAAACTATTACGAAAAGAGTGTTCGATCGACGATTCACTTTGAAATAAAATAACGGAATAAATTAGATTGATATTTGCAATTTTATAAAGACCGTGGCGGATCCGAAAATAAGAAATAATCTCGTTAGAGCATTAAATCTCCTAACTTCTAGACGTTTTGACCGAAATCTCTTTGCAAATCAAAAGGCCTAAAGTCGCATTATCGAAGTGAACCGCGCTATTGGATTTGACTCCAATCCGGAGGATTTACGTCATCCTATCTCTAGGGGTGCGTGCAACTCCTTCCTTCCTTGAGTGATCTTTCACATTCACGAGCCTCTCGGCTACTCGAATATGAGATCGGAATCTACTACCGTATACTAGAAATACGGAGTCGATACTAAATAATTCAAGGTCGGATCAAAAATAAAAATACAAATGCAAACATAGAATGAAAAATATTATTTTATTGCAAAGATCATCGCGATCGGGCACCAACAAAATTAGCTACGCATTAAATAGAAAGATAACAAGAGAAGAGAAATTGCATTTTCATTAAACTAGAAAAAGAGGTACAATAATGATAAAACTAATACATGAAGAAACAAGAAGATAAAAAGAAGAAATACTTGAAGGAAGCTTGCTCTCAAACTCTCTACTTTCTAACTACATTCCACTCTCATGCTTGAGATATGGGGTCCTTATATAGGAGAGGGGGAAGGATCTAGAAGAATGTGGAGATGAAGGGACACATGGGGTGGTGCATGAATGATATTCAATGGGAGAGAGAAAGAAAGAGGCAAATACAATGTATTTTATTTTTAAGAGAAAATAAAAATAAAATAGAAAATAGAAATATAAAAGAGGGGGGATGGATGAGATATAAATAAGAGAAAGAGAATAAAGGGAGAGAGAAAAGGATGCATGAATGTAGGGGGAATGCATGAATAGAGCCATGCAAGGTGGCGGTTTATGAATGGATGAAGTGCATGCATGGATCAGATTAATGAAGAGAGGGGGGATGCTTAATTAAAATGAAGTGGCTGATTGGTAATAATGGGAGGCTCATGGTTTAGACTTGGAATTTAATTAAATGGACTGGCTTTGGATAAATTAGGTGGGCTGCTACTTGGATATGAAGTGGAGGAGGTAAGTGGGCTGGATTTGGACAGCAAGGTGTTGACGGGCTGCAGCACTTGGACTGATTAGAGCTCACGGGTTAGACTTGAATTGAAGGAGGCTGCACCAAGGGAAGAGCTGCTTGGACTTGGACAACACAAGAAGGTGCTCGGGTAGCATGAATACAGCTAGGGGCTGCTCCAATTGAGGCTCGGTTTTGACTTGCCAAATGAAGAGGGCTGCTCCAACCTACAACAAACACAAAACAAATTAGTTTTATAAGAAATAAAGTAACAACATAACATAACAACATTAGTTATAACAAACATTAAAACATAAAATAATACACATAACAACATTATAAAACAATTAAAACATAAAAAACATAAAATAACATAAAAACATAAAATAACAACATTAAAACTTAACACACATAGAATGCAAAGAAATTATAATTAAAACTAGAGAAATTTGAACTAAACTAACCTAAAAACGATGACTAAAAGCTAGTCATCAAACTCACCCATGCTTAAGAGTTTGCTTGTCCTCAAGCAAATGGAAATCAAAATAGAGGGGAAACAAAAATGAAAATAATTTTTAAGTTGCAATATTAAGAAAACCAAAATGTGGAAAATTAAACTATCCTAATTTCTATGCTAGCAACTAGTGAGGTGAGATATCCAAAATAGAATACTTGAAAAGAGGAGACCTAAAAATATTATTAAAACATAAAGAAGGATTACACATTTCTAAATCCCTAAAACAAGACATCCAAAAGTTTAGGAAAATAAGAAAAAAAATATAGAGTTTCTAAATAAACGGTGCATTAGACGAATTACTAGGTTGCTAAAATAGCGACAACCCCTAAATCACCTCAAAATTACCTCCAAAGAAATCCATCAATGATGGTGTCCATAGGCTTGTCCGTTCACACTCTCTCCACTACGCAGATTTGTAACACGTTCTAAAGATCACTAGGACTTAATAGGCGTAATAATTTGGTTTAGGTAAATGATTAGGAGTGATAATTCAAAGATAAAAAGGAAAACTAAACACACTAAACCAAAGTTGAGCACAAAAACAAGAATTGAGAGGTACAACATTTTTCATTTCAAAAATAAAAACAAGGCCATGTAATTTTTTTCTTTTCATAATTGGCCACGAATAAACTTCATTTTTTTTTCTTTTGATTTCACACAATTTTTTTTGATGATGACCTTCTTCTTTTTGGTACTACTTTTTCTAAATGGGAGCTCCAAATGTAAGCTTTCAAGTTTCTTTTCATTTTTCAAACATAAACCCCATCACAAAAATGAGTAAACATAAAGTTCAAGGTTTAGTGTGGAAAAAGGGTTAGGCATTTTGGCTTTGGTGAAAAAGTGAAAAGTGGAGCTTAGACAAAGAAAAAGGGAAAGGCCCAAAATAGTTTGCAATGGTGTAATGTTTAGGTGGGCAAAAAGGCTCAAACGGGTCAAAGGGTGGCCTAGATCATTTCTAAAGTTCGTGAAAATCAAAAACTACGCACATGCTTCGAGAGTAGCTAGGGACAAGTTCTAGACACCAAGAAAGAATTATTCCTAAATGAAAAAGTGATAACGCTATTTAGCAACCGTTCCCAGGCAATAACACCGAATAAAAAGAAAAACTACAATTTGCTAACTTATAGTCCTTAAAGGACTGATGTCTATATTTAGAGATTAGAAAATCGTAAAACTAAAATATGTTAAACTAATAAGTTTAGAAAACCTATTCAAGAAAATTCTACCTAGGACAAAAGAACCGCTCAGGCATACACATCACTAGAAGACGCATAAAAATAAAGATAGAAAATAATTTTTTGACTTTGATTTTCAAATAGATTTTATATATATATATTTTAAATTTTTTGGATTTTTTCATAAGGCTAAAGAAACAAAATAGTACTATAATAATTTTTTTTATTTTGTTTTGTTTTCAAATTTTTTTGTGCGTGTTTTTTTTTGAAAGACTTAAAAAGAAAGGGAAAACACTCCCCCATGCTTAAAGTTCAACATTGTCACCAATGTTGAATAGTAAGTATGAGGAAAAAAAAAGAAAAGAAGAAATGAAGGGGGGGGGGGGGTGCAATAAAGTAAATAAAAAAAACGACTTCCCCGGATTCGTGAGGCCGAATGCAGATGTCGCTCCCCCATGCTTGAGCTGGAAACTGACTCAGGCCTAAGGAAGTGAAGATGGAGCCAAACAAACCGTCGAAGGTTTATTTCCTGCAAAACAAAATAAAAGAAAAAGAAAGAACAAAAATGGTAAGCAAGGGGTGCCTCCCAAGAGCGCTCTTTGTTTAACATCGTCTGAGCCCGACGTTATTGGTTAGCTAAATGGAAAATAAAAACTAAAGTGAAGTGGTAACTCCCTAAGTATGCGCTTAGGAGAGTAATTCAAAAAGAAGAAAAATTGAAGAATCGCACCGACATGCGGTGGAATCATCAAGGGAATGATGCCCGAAAATGAACGGACGGAGTTATAGAAGAACTCCGCCGCATGTAGAATGGGAAAGAAGGGGTCATCAAAAGAAGAAGAAAAAAAGAAGAAGAAATAGAAAGAGAAATAAAAGAAGTAGAAAAAAAAGTTTCATTAACTGAAATTTCACAAGGAGAAGGAGAGACTTGTGAAATTTTGGGAGAAGAAAAAGGGATAGAAAGAACTAAAGAGGAAGTATCTAAAATAAAAGGAGAGGAAGAAAAAGACTCGTTAAAAATCGAAAAAGTTGGAACAGTTGAATTTAAATCAGAAATGGAATCACCAACATCTTCAGAAAAAGAAGGGGAATTTTGAGGCGTCTCGTCAACCTCAAAAGGTAAAAAGCACGCCGGAATATCCATAGGGGTGTCATCCCAAGGAGGAAGGAAACAATCCGGAACATCCGAATAGTTATCTTCCTCGAGAGGAATAAGACAAGGCGGGATATCCGGTGACTCATTACACGAAGAAATTGGAGGAGACGGAGAAGAAGACGAAGAAAAAGATGCGGCCTCACGAGAAAAAAAATCGATAATGGTCTTAAATTGCGAATTGATATTATTTAAAGAAGTTTGCAATTCAAGATACCCATTATCGATAGAATTAAAAATTTGAGGCGCGGCGCTATGCGGGGCAAAATCATGCGAAAAATAAGACGGGTTCCCCATCTCCCATGTAGGATAAAAATTTGAGTAAGGGTCAAATTGGCCACTTTGACCTACTCCAGAAAAATTGAAATCATATGAGGGAGGGGTTCCCGAAAAACAAGCAAAATTAAAATGATCGGGAGACCCGCAAAGAGCGCAAAAATAAGATGATTCCATGATAAAGAAAAACTGTTATCAAAAAAGAAAGAGAATTTTTTTTTGGCGGATTATGTTAGTCCTGGACTTCCCGAGATCTGCCCCGTCAGGGGTTTGCAACGGTACTAGAGGTTGTGATGGGAATTCAAGCCCAAAGCGTCCTTTCCAAGACAATTTAGGTGAAAGTAGAAAAATTAAATTTAAAAATGTTTTTTTTTATTTTATTTTTTTGAAAAAAAGGTAGAAGTAATAAACTCGGTGCTTTCGTAATATTGCCAAAAATAGTCCCCGGCAATGGCGCCAAAACTTGATAGAGAAATTTGTGTTCTCCAATCTATACTCGATTAAGGCAAGTGTACCTATCGAAATATAGCATAGGATATAAAATATATCAAGGTCGTATAAAAACTCGGGTCTGGCAAGTACTATTACTCACAACGACTCTATTATCCTACCGAACGATTGATTGGGTTTTGAAAATAAAAATAAACTAAGCTTAATTAAAAAAGAAATAAACTATTACGAAAAGAGTGCTCGATCGACGATTCACTTTGAAATAATATAACGGAATAAGTTAGTTTGACATTTGCAATTTTATAAAGACCGTGGCGGATCCGAAAATAAGAAATAATCTCGCTAGAGCCTTAAATCTCCTAACTTCTAGACGTTTTGACCGAAATCTCTTTGCAAATCAAAAGGCCTAAAGTCGCATTATCGAAGTGAACCGCGCTATTGGATTTGACTCAAATCCGGAGGATTTACGTCATCCTATCTCTAGGGGTGCGTGCAACTCCTTCCTTCCTTGAGAGATCTTTCACATTCACGAGCCTCTCGGCTACTCGAATATGAGATCGGAATCTACTACCGTATACTAGAAATACGGAGTCGATACGAAATAATTCAAGGTTGGATCAAAAATAAAAATACAAATACAAACATAGAATGAAAAATATTATTTTATTGCAAAGATCATCGCGATCGGGCACCAACAAAATTAGCTACGCATTAAATAGAAAGATAACAAGAGAAGAGAAATTGCATTTTCATTAAACTAGAAAAAGAGTTACAATAATGATAAAACTAATACATGAAGAAATAAGAAGATAAAAAGAAGAAATACTTGAAGGAAGCTTGCTCTCTAACTCTCTACTTTCTAACTACATTCCACACTCATACTTGAGATTTGGGGTCCTTATATAGGAGAGGGGGAAGGATCTAGAAGAATGTGGAGATGAAGGGACACATGGGGTGGTGCATGAATGATATTCAATGGGAGAGAGAAAGAAAGTGGCAAATACAATGTATTTTATTTTTAAGAGAAAATAAAAATAAAATAGAAAATAGAAATATAAAAGAGGGGGGATGGATGAGATATAAATAAGAGAAAGAGAATAAAGGGAGAGAGAAAAGGATGCATGAATGTAGGGGGAATGCATGAATAAAGGCCATGCAAGGTGGCGGTTTATGAATGGATGAAGTGCATGCATGGATCGAATTAATGAAGAGAGGGGGGATGCTTAATTAAAATGAAGTGGCTGATTGGTAATAATGGGAGGTTCACAGTTTAGACTTGGAATTTAATTAAATGGGCTGGCTTTGGATAAATTAGGTGGGCTGCTACTTGGATATGAAGTGGAGGAGGTAAGTGGCCTGGATTTGGACAGCAAGGTGTTGACGGGCTGCAGCACTTGGACTGATTGGAGCTCACGGGTTAGACTTGAATTGAAGGAGGCTGCACCAAGGGAAGAGCTGCTTGGACTCGGACAGCACAAGAAGGGGCTCAGGTAGCATGAATACAGCTAGGGGCTGCTCCACTTGAGGCTCGGTTTTGACTTGCCAAATGAAGGGGGCTGCTCCAACCTACAACAAACACAAAACAAATTAATTTTATAAGAAATAAAGTAACAACATAACATAACAACATTAGTTATAACAAACATTAAAACATAAAATAATACACATAACAACATTATAAAACAATTAAAACATAACAAACATAAAATAACATAATAACATAAAATAACATAATAACATAAAATAACAACATTAAAACTTAACACACATAGAATACAAAGAAATTATAATTAAAACTAGGGAAATTTGAACTAAACTAACCTAAAAACGATGACTAAAAGCTTGTCATCAGTGGACCAGGCAGATCCTCAAGCCTAGTTAAGCTGCACCTTTACCCCTTCACACGTTAGCACCACAGGATATGGAGACAACTATACCAGATCTTCCAGCCCAAAATAATCCACCAACACAAAAAGGTGTCAGTCTAGAGCAAAACCTCCAATCCATCCCATCCATACCAGCTCCTAAAACTACACCACAATCTCCTCCCCAGCCACAGCAACAACCATCCACACCACTTCCAGACAATCAGTCTGTTCTATCTCCACCACCAACCTATATTTCTCCAGAAACCTTCCAAACCCTTTCCCCTGCCTACCAAGTTCCTCTTGATCTAAATAAAAACCTCACATCTCCACCTCCACCTATCTCTACTTCCCTTCCTACACCCACCTTTGACATTGAGCAAGCAATCTCAAAATCAGTAGGGCTAGCCTCTAGCATATTTGCTAACCCACTGACCAGCCAAGCCAAAAAATTTGAAAAGAAATACTCCCAAATGGAGTCTGAACTCCTAGACTCAAAGAGGTCTCTTCAGAGTCTCAAAACATGTCCTCCTCCTTGGTGACAATGGATTTCTTAACCTCACTTGCCAGCAAGGTTAAGAAGGGGGAGAATATTCAGGAGGAGGAAAGATCAGTCCTAGAAACGGTTGACCAGATGAAGAATAAAGAAGTGGAAAATCCTAATGCACTTAGTGTATTTCAAACAGTAAGTGTTGCTGCAAATGTTCAGGGGGAGCATCAAACAAGGCCTCAGGTTGATCCAGCACAAGATGATGAAGCACTGCTTGCAGTAAATCAGGCAGAGCTTCCATCAACTCAGGGGGAGCTCCTTGTGAATGATATGCTTCTAGATGAGGTTGCAAAGATTGCACAAGAAGCAGCTCAAGTTGCTGAGGAGAATGCAAAATCTCAGAAAGAGCCTCCCAAAGATGCTGAAATCAATAAAGAAGATGATAGGAATCCTGAAGAAGTAGATGAACCACTTTCATTTTCCCCAAGGAAGGTAGTTCCAAAGGCCTTTTCCAGAAAAAGGAAAACTCCTGATAGAGGACAGTGAGGTCCAGGTACTCTAACTTTGAGATGAGTTCAACACATTTCTAGTCTCTAGTGGATACAATTGTTGAGAACAATATAGTTTACTTGACAATGTATGAAATAGCCTGTGATTTCAGTCAATTATATTGTATTGTTTATATTGTCTTGTATGTATTTCTATTCATATAAAAGAATGTGTAAATAACTTTAGAACAATCTGTAAATTTTGTTAAGATAAATAGGGGAGATTGTTGGGAAATACCCCTTGTGATTTAACTTAACAAATTACTTATAAGTGATTTAACCTTCTAGGTTTATTACCCACATTGTATTGTAAGGGTAATCTGTTGGAACATACTTTCCGCATCTCTTGGTTTGACAATAACAAATCCTATTGTATTCGATCATACTTGTTTTGTGTTTATAGTATGCAGGATTCTGTGCTTTCAAATCTCCATGGTGCTGTGTAATTTTGCTACCGCGCCGCGTTAACTTTACCGTTGGCGCTAGCACTATCGAACCGCTGAGACGAAACCGCTGAGAAGGAAACCGCTGAGAAGATCTGAAAGCTCTACCACGCCGCGTTAACTCTACCGCTGGCGCTAGCATTAACGAACCGCTGAGAAGAAACCGCTGAGAAGGGAAACCGCTGAGATGCAAGCTGGCGTTCGATGAAATGTACACTCTACCGCGG
This sequence comes from Dactylorhiza incarnata, assembly GCA_033032865.1. Taxonomy (NCBI): domain Eukaryota; kingdom Viridiplantae; phylum Streptophyta; class Magnoliopsida; order Asparagales; family Orchidaceae; genus Dactylorhiza; species Dactylorhiza incarnata. The sequence continues at coordinate 2,948,473 of JAWHQI010000218.1, read as the reverse complement.
GGCATCAGCGTTTTTGCGGCGCGCTAGTTTCGTTCGACGAAATGAATGTTGTGCTCGACGAAATGTGGGGCCAGCTCGACGAAGATGCGCCCGACGAAATGCTCTACCGCGGAGCGTTAGCACTGACGCTGGCGCTAGCATATATGGAAACAATTGACGGGAAGAAAACAGTGGAGAAAAAGGAATGTCGACGGGACGCTATTTTGGCAAGTACTATCATGGCGCGTTAAGGCTAACGCCCGGCGGTATCTTTTGGATGTCCCGCCATCATGATGCTGATTGAGGAGCAAATGAGGAAGGTGATCTCGCGGGAAGGAATAATCAATCAAGAGTATGCAATATCATTATGAAACCAATCAATCAAGATTTGGAAACTACAATCAATCAAGATTTGATTAATCAAGATTTGGAAACTCCAATCAATCAAGATTTAATTAAGAAACCAAATGGAGCATGCAATATCATTATGAAGGCAAGAATATATCATATTTTTGTGGGGAATAATGTATTTCCAAAGATAGAAGACAAACCCACGAAATTGATGAGAATATAAGGAAGGAAACTACTCACCGCTGCTACCGCCCTGCTATAGAACTACCGCAGGCGCTAGCTTTCCTGTACAGCAAACCTCTATTTAAAACAGCCCAAAAATGAGTTTCTGTTGACGGATTTGGACAAAATTTTCGAGGGCTGAAAGCCCTAGCCGTCTAGAGAAAAGTGAGGGGTGTTTCCCACTCATCAAAAGAGAGAGTTCTTCAGAGGAGATCAAAATAAAATCATGCGCAAGGATTGAAGGCTATCAAAACGGTGATCAAGAAGCCTTCTCTCAACATACACATGGAGTGTTCTCGCTGCAACAATCTCTAATCAATTGGAGACATCCAAGGATATCAAGAGCATCAAAGAGGAAGACTCTCAATCCACAACGATCGAACCTTTGCAAGAGAAACAACATATACATCAAGGGTTCTACTTAGAGGGGAGTTTTTCCATTATCTTATCTTGTAATGCTTTTATTTAATCATTGTAATCGGTTCGTGAATTCGCCACACGATGACTAGGTCTAGGTTGGACTTAGGGAGTAATTCGCCTCATGCTCGCCACTGGATCTAGGGAGTAGATCTAGGGGGTGCTCGAGGCCTTTCTGGTGATAGATTGGCTAGAGCGGCTTGAGGCTGTATATGGGGAGAGATCGGCTAAAGCCAACCGGTTCGTGGAGATACGAGTCGGTATAGAAAAAAAAAGGGTTTTCATATTTTTCGCTTCAATTTCTAGCGTCATTTAAATCAGATTTTGTAATCAATTTTATAAATGATAATCATGTCTTTTCTTGTTTAATAAAATTGATTTCATTTCTAATTTCATTATCTCTTTAATTTTGATTTAACTTCGACCAAAATATCAAAAGTTTTCTAGTAAAGTTTAAAGTTTTTAAAACCCTTATTCACCCCCCCCCCTCTAAGGGCGCCTACAGATCTAACATAATCTGGTCATTAGATGTCTTAGGATGTCACACTCAACTTAGAGTGTCAAGACTAGGTCAGGGCAAGCACAATCTGAGTTGAATCAATACTTGCGTCGAATATAATTCGACGCAACTTTGACTTGCTGTCAACGCAACTCAGACTAGAAGTCCAAACAACTCAATCTTTTTGTTAGAGTATATCAAGTCAACGCTATGTTGAATAGGAGTCGACGTAGATAATGGAGCATGTCGAAGTTAGTTTAGAAGTCGATGCAACCTCAACTTCAATTCAATGCAGAAGGAAGTATCTGTCGAAGCCATTCGAAGTCGACGCACGTCGACTACAATTCGACGCAGTCAATGAAGTTAAAAATGAAGTCTTCAACTCGATGAATACGCCAATAAGTAATCGACGCAACGTCGACAATAGAGTTCAACCAGAGCAAGAAGGAATTCGAAGCTGCTCTCACAAGAACTCGAAGGCACGTCGAGAAAAGAGAAAACATACTTGAAGGTCGTCGGTGCCGGCGGTGCCCGACTTGTGCTGTGTGCTTGGCGAGGCCGTCGGTGTCGGCGGTGCTCGGCCTGTGCTATGTGCTTGGCGAGACCGTTACAAAAAGTGCACTTTTTGTAACGGTCTCGCCAAGCACACAACACAGGCCGAGCACCGCCGGCACTGACGGCCTCGCCAAGCACACAACACAGGCCGAGCACCGCCGGTTAATCCTAACCAAATGGGCTGCAACCCATGCACCCCAACCCCGTCACTAAGCCTGTTTCTCAGCTACAGTAGGTTGTTGATGGCGGGTCTCGAACCCACGCCACCCTTGATAAGAAACCTTCAACAGTTCTCATCACCAACTGAGTTGCAACCCATTTGGTTAGGATTAACCAGTGGTGCTCGGCCTGTGTTGTGTGCATCGCGAGGCCGTCGGTGTCGGCGATGCTCGGCCTGTGCTGTGTGCTTGGCGAGACCATTACACCTATGGTAACTTCAGACTTTGCGGCCTCGCCGCCTTTGTTCTCAGCTTCTTCTTCATCTCTCATGTGTTTATTCACTATTTTCTTTTCCTCATCCTCTGACTCAGCGTTTGTTTCCTTGCTTTGCTTTTCCACAACTATACTTAACTCATTAATAGGTTTATCAGAAATGACAGGTAAGGGATTTATTTCCTTGGTCATTGTAGAGGGGAAGGTGTGGTGTGCCACTTTTGGTGACAAAGTGACACACCCCCTAGCGATGTGAAGAGTGGCACCACTCTCCTTCAAGAACGGAATACCCAGAAGAGGCATGGAAGTGTTTTCCATGGGTCCAAGAACCTGAAAGTTAGTGACAACTGCCTCTCCATCTACGACTACCCTAACATCCATAATTTCTCCCTCTGTTTCCACCACCGTTCCATTTGCGAGGACAAGTTTTGTCCGATCGTCCACATTGATTTTTAAGTTTAGATTTTCAACATCTTACAGTGCAAGAACGTTGCATGACGATCATATGTCGCAAATAGTGGTGGTTTCAACATTGTTTATCTAACATTCCAATATTAAGTCACCCTCATTGCAACCCTCTGCCTCAACTAGGCTCTTCCCTTGCTCACGCGGATTTTTTTCCGTCGTGCTAGGGAGAGCACCTTGAGTTCGATCAGAGAGCACTTGAGCCAATTGACCCAGTTGCATTTCTAAGTTCCTCATTGAGGCAGTTTGATTGGCCATATTTTCTTGGGCCACATCAACAAACTTTTCCATCATCTCTTCCAACGCACTTTTTCTATGCATTGCAGCACCTTGATTATAACCAGGCTGAGGCGGCCTCGGTTGGCATCCGGATGCTTGAGCATCAAATTGATGCTAGCTGGGTTGCCATCGTTGGCCTGCAGTATTTTGGTTCCATGAGAAATTTGGGTGATTTCTCACACCCGGATTATAAGTATAGAAAAAGGTGCACTGCGATTTTGATTTTGAATGTAATTAACATTTTCTTTCATATTGAGATTAGAGAAATCAGATGAGATTTCACCTGAGGGGCATTCAAAGGTATGGTGTCCGGAGTTCCCACATGCTTGACAAGATATAGCCATCACCGGAGCCGGACAGGAGGCAGACCTCTTTAACAACTCTATGCTCTCGTATGGTGACGTTGCTGCCTCTATAGGTAGAACAGAAGTGTTCACTTCTAATTGTCCTCTTACGTTCCATGGGTTGTTTCGCCCTGCGGACCCAAAAGAACTATAAGTCGTGGTATCCTGCAAAATTCGCAAAGATTCACCAGGAGTGTGATTTAGGAGAGTTCTGCCGGCGATAACATCAATCATGGCATTGTAGTTAGGCTCAATTGCGAAGTAGAAATACTCCACAAGGTTCCAGGGTTGTAGCTCATGGTGAGGACACTACCGGAGGAGTTCCATAAATTGTTCCCAAGCTTCTGCGAGGGTCACTTGAGCGTGTTGTTGGAAGGTTGCAATCTCTCTCCTTAGGTTCACAGTTTTGTCCACTGGGTGGAACTTTGCTAAGAATTTTGCAGAAAGCAGCTCCCATGTGGTCGCTCTGCCCGGCGGGATCGTATGGAGCCACACTTTGGCTTTATCATGGAGGGAGAATGGGAACAATCTTAATTTCACCGTGTCGTCCGCTATACCGACATGCTAGAATGTTTCGCAGATTTCTGAGAACTCTGTCAAGTGAAGATGGGGATCTTCACTTGCCATCCCAGAAAACTTGGCATTGTTGCGGATGATGTTCAGGATTACCAGCCTTATCTCAAACTGGTTGTTCATGAAGGCTGGGCCAAAACCAGGATACACGCTTCCCACAGTGGAAGTGGTGTAGTCTCGCATTGTTCTGGGCCTCGACCGGGCCAACTCATTCTCATTAGCCACATGACCAGCAGCTGGCGCATTCTCTCCTCCAGGGTTAACTTCATTTCTGTTGATATTAAGATCCATAGCAGAAGCAGCACGATGACGCGCGTGCAACGTCCTCTCTATCTTTGGGTCGTACTCAACTAGATCTTCAAGGCCTTGCCCCTGCATAAACTTACACACAACAAAAAGAAAAATAAAAAACAACTAAGAACCTTTATAATAGCTTCCTGGAAGAAAAAATCATACAACGCTTGCAATCTCCGGCAACGGGTCCAAAAACTTGACACGCTTACGGCAAGTGCACCGATCGTACAAATAATAAAAGTAGGGGGAGACTCCCCGAATATCGTTCTCAAAGGACTGCAAGTTGGGGTGTATGATTTTCTCGCTAAGGAAAGCAATTATAAAGATTTCTATGTTAATAATAAAAAGGGGGTTTGATTTGGGTTTCCTAATTTAACAACAATAAAAGGAAAATGCGGGCCTAAAGCACCACTTCGCTTGGGGAGATGGGATGCATGCCACAATGCCGTGCTTCGGGTAGGCGGGTGGACGAGGAGGCATGCGGATGGACGATTTGTAACCGGCGTAATGAGGGTTGTAAGCACCTCGTTACAAAACAAGCAACTAGCAATTGCTTGCGCGGTGCACAACGCAGCGGTGGAGTGGATGGTGGAATGGGGCGCTCCTCAACTTGCATAAACCGCAATAAATCTCATAAACATGAATTCACGTTAACTTAAATAAGGGTATATACACATCATCCATAACAACATACATTCATAAGGAAGAATTAAAACAACACACAAGGGGGAAGAGTAAACCCAAGCTCGAAGACTCGCTGAAGGTTCTCGGTCGGAATCGTCGGGTTGTCAAGCCGCATCCGTGCTCGATCTTCAGTTACCGTCAGGGGTTCAGAGGAGCTGTCAACTTCCTCTACGTTACCCGTCTTCTTCGTTGTTCAGCTCAACCTGGCTCTTGTTGGAGACACCTTGAATGTAGCAGAAATCTTTCATTAATGGTGTTCTTGAGCTCGTGGATGATGGAGAAGGCCGAGGAGGAATCATTGGCTGAATATTTACAAGGAAGCAATGGTCGGCGCTTCTCCTAGTTCGAGCCGTGGTGGAGCGATGAAAAGGAGCGGACTGGCAGAAATGGCGGGCTCTAAAGTCTATTTTTCCTCCTCCTCAAGCCAGCATATTTCCTGGCTTGAATACTAAAATGTAAGAAATTTGGTCATGCATGGTCGAACGCACGACCGTGCGTAGACCGTGCATTATTAACAAAAAATAAAGCCCTGGAAGATGATGCAGCAGCGCCCGTGCGTTTTACTCACGCACGGTCGAAGCTACCCATGCGTAAAAATGCACGATCAATTCCAGATAGCCTAAAAACAGCCTTAACAAGTGATCGTGCGATTCCTTCGCGCACGGGTAACTGCCCGTGCATAAAAACGCATGATCAACGACAGATCATCGTTTTCCACCACAGATGAGAGCACACGATCGTAGCCGACCGTGCGTCAAGTAAACACATGACTGTGCAAGTCATGCAGACATGAAAATTGGGTAAAATTGGATGACCCATCCACCTGCATAAACATCAACACAGCTGGGAATAACCCTCCCGCTCAATACAAATATAGAAGAAAAAGGTTAGGGAGCACGGTGTGCTTACCCCCAACATCATGAAGCATATAAGCATACCAAAACGAGCCTAAATAATGCACATAACTTGGAAGTGAATATAAGAGAAATACAAGCGATTATAGCTCGAATAGGCGTGCACAAGAGTGAAAACTAGCCCGGATGAGTCCATAAAATAGTATAAATATTGGACTCATCACACCCCCAGACTTAACCATTTGCTCATCCCGAGGAAATCATCCCTTATGCGGACGGGAAAACAGACTAGCTAGCTTAACAATTGCAAAAGCAGAGTACCATGTGAAGTCGCATGCTCGCGCACATAGAAATGTAATAGAAGAAATTTTTAATTATAAAAATAGTTTGTAATAATCTAAGAGCATAATTATTTATTATTTCTACTCAAAAGTTGAATCACGATGAATCATCCGGTTATGCGAAGGGAGAAAGTAAACTGATCGCTGAGACGAACATTGCTCAAAATCGGTGCTCGGAACAACCTCCATTGAAATCCATCAATGTCGGTGACCATAAGCTCACCTGGTCACACTCTCTCCACGACACTAGTTCGGTTCATTGTGTGAGTCAGTAGGACTTTAGGATAAAAGAAGGGCTTGAGATTCGTTAGGGTATACAATGATAAACATGAAGGTAACACACCTAACCCAAAAGAGCCTGTACCATGGGAATTATCCAAGCACCTCAAAAAGCACACGGGTGCACCACACCCCCAGACTTGAACCTGAAAATATGGGTGTGTGCACCGCCTACTCCCAAAACAAATCTTTAATTGATTTTCAATTAAGCTCTTTTCTTAATCAAATCTTTTTTTCTTTTCTCTTTTTTTTAGATTGTTTTTTCTTTTCTCGCAGCTTTTTCAACGAATATACCGAGGAATTGCAAACCACACTTTCACAAAATTTACACTGCATCAACACCCTCAATTGAAAATAATATAACACTAGACCTCAGATTGGGTGCGACTAGGATTTGCTTTTAGGTTTTGGTGAAAAGCACAAAGGGGATAGCAAGGATTGTGATAGGATCAGTACACAAAGCTCAATCTGGCCAAAACGAAGGCCTACGTCATGCTCATGCGTTGAACTAACTTATATCAATGCTTCGAGAGTTGCTTGGGGCAAGTTCTTAGCCACCGAGAAAGATAATTCTTCCTCCCTACTTGAGCAATACAAACCTAGCAACTGTCTACACACATTCCTACGCTACCGTCGGATTCACACTGGATTCACCACTTTTGAGTAGGATTAACAATTATTACGCAAATAGAAAAATTACAAAACTATAAGCATAAAGAAAAATGTATTCTACACACAATTCTATGCAAGATGCGGGTAGTTGACTAGAGCACTATGGAAGTCAACATTTTACTCCGTCTCACAATCCTAAGCCAGCACACCAATTTTTCCAATCCTACAAAAGAAACGAGTTAGACTCATTACGCGCCTACGATTTATTGCGCTCTCTAGTGGGTGTTGTGGTGTGCGATGCAAATGATAATAAAAATACGATTGTAACTTCTAGTATGCTGTGCTTATGTGCACATGCAAGCAGGTAAATAAAAAAAACTATTCTCCCCCAGACTTAAATCTAACCATCACAACATGCAATGCTACAATTATGAAAAGAAGTAGGAAGAAAGATTATCCCATGCTTAAAAATGAGTATACCAGAAGATTGGCATTAAACTGCAATATAGCTAAAAATGCATCCGCCATCGAAGTCGCCCTACGTGCAAAACAAAATCTTCTACAACCGCAGAAACATAAGCAAAATAGCAAGATTGGGTCGTCTCCCATGAGCCCTATTGTTTACCGTCCTTAAGGTGGAACAAATACCTGTATTAACATTATACCTAAAGAGGAGTTCTAGCAATTGTCCAAAAGATCACCAAGCAGCACACGCAAACAAACTAAGGATTAAAACAAAAGCAGAAAGATCGAGCAGCAACCAAAAGCCCAGAGACTCCGTCACGACTCAGCTATATACTGATTTGTGATGGTTCTCTCCTGCCACACGAGATGGGAAGGAGGTGAAGGCTTTAGGGCTCAAATGAGATTTCTCTCCCTTTCCCCCCAACCTCTTCCTTCTCGTGCCGGAGGGTAGAAAAATGAGCAGCGCGAAGTAGTTTCTCTTGTTTAAGTTTTTCCACAGAAGGGGAGCGCCATAGGGCACAATGTGGTAGATCACAATCATAGTTCAGCAGTCCCGGAGCAGCCTGGGGCTTCATTTCTTCACCCACCATGGGTGACAGAACCGCCCAACGAACCTGTTTTAAATGTTTACATTTTACTTCAGTTTTGACGAAATCAATCAAAAGGTTATTAGCCATGCCGACCATGGTAACTTCAGGCTTCGCTGCCTCGCCGCCTTTGTTCTCAGCTTCTTCTTCATCTCTAACGTGTTTCTTCACAATTTTCTTTTCCTCCTCCTCTGACTCAGCGTTTGTTTCCTTGCTTTGCTTTTCCACAACTATACTTAACTCATTAACATGTTTATCCGAAATGATAGGGGATTTAGATCCTTGGTCATTGTAGAGGGGAAGGTGTGGTGTGCCACTTTGGGTGACAAAGTGTAACACCCCAACCTAGTTTTACCACAAATCAGCAGTCCAGCTGGGCCCCGTGATATGAAGTAAACTAAGTAGCGGTAATAACAATGGTACATAGCAGGCATATATAAAAAGTGCTAAGAGAGTACTTACAGCGGAAATAGTAAATGAAGCTAAGGGTAAGAGTGTACCTCACATTTTGATTTCACAGAGACACTAAAAATTGAAAGAATCACAATGCTTGCAAAACTGTAATCTTAAACATAGTCTGATACACAAATCATTAGAGAAATCCCGATACATGTCCAATATTATAAAACAGTGCTGGAAGGGTAAACTACTGAAAGAAAACAAACTAAGCAAGGTACAACGACAACCACGCTCATCCTAGGCGCAATACCCCACCTGTGACTCATGTAATAAGAAGCCCAAAAATGGGTCAGCCCAACTGGAGAGTAAGAAAAACCATTCATCTTAGTGACACTAAAAATATTTTATAAAGAACATGAATTTCATATTTTCTAGGAAAACAAAAGCTTATATGCTACAAAAGTACAATATTTACATAGTGTTATACCACGCATACTTTTCTATAAAAAAATACCTAACATAAATATCTGTTCTAGTTTTTAAACATATTAAGTATAATTATTCAAGCTTCGAAAGATGTTAACAATATTACCATTTCTAAATTTTGACGTATGCTGAGTTCTATTTGTCTAGTGATTATCCTTCTTAATATCTTATGTTGAGAATCCGTTTATGCGCAATCAATCGATTTGAGTCCCAACTAATGAACATGGAGGTTCTAGTGTCTCACAGACTTAGACTCGCATCTTCTGAATTCTTAATGGAGAAAACGTCTCCCTGCATTTGAGGCTCATAGGGTCTACTACACCCCATGAGTAATATAGTGCGCCTCTATCTATCACGATGGAGAGAGTCTCAATCATGCCTCCTAATTATTTTAAAATATCCATCGGTTCTCTTATACATTCAATTGAAGGGCGCAGGTCGTATTTTACGCTAAAGAATCGCCCATTACACATTTTCTGGAGCTTAATATATAATTGAACGTCTAATGAAATACGTGGTTAAGAGTACTATACAAACTCATGTATTTCATACGGTTTAATCTCATTTCTTAACATTTTAATTGGTATATAAATTATGCGATATTTCTAGCCAAAAAGAATAGAATTTCTAACATTTGGATTACGACGTTCGTAAACAAGTCGCGGTGCCATGGTTCCTTTTTAGATTACTTTGAAGAGCACGTAGAAATCTCCTCTGAAGTACTACATGGCTCTCTTCACTTAATCACCTTGCTGACCCTACAGGGTTAAATGTTAAGCATACACTTGGAACCTCTTACAAATTTCTAGAATAAATTTCATGGCGTAAAGATGGGAAACTTACCACCTCACTGTCAAAGGAGGGTTACAAAATCTGAATAGGAAAATGAGAAACACTTTGACTTCTGAACAAATCAGAGGGAAAGGGGTCAGTCGAGGATCAAAAGTCGTAAGAGAAATCGTCGGGGTCTAACAGCGAAAAGAAGGGGCGTCGACCAGCCGCCTTGAGTAGGGAGAAAACGCCGACGATGAAGAGCGCATACCAATATGCAAGTACTATGCTTTCTGCCGATGGGAGGTACGCTTAAAGGTGGCGATGAGGGGGAGTGCGCCTTCAGCAGCCGCCGGAACCCTCCTTGCCGACGATCGATGGGGACGGAAATGCATAGCCCTAAGATTTCTCTCTCTCGGAACAAGGGGGAGGAAGAGACGATCGACGGTTTCTTCAAACGTCGCACGAGAGGGGTTTTAAAATGTCTCGTGAGCGATACGCGCACAAGGAGCGGTTACTTAAATCGTGGGGGAGGAGTTTCACAACTTTTTTTACAAGATTGCCCCTACTCTAAAACTTTGCCATCTTTGTGCTACTCCTTGCTAAATAAAATAAAATATAGCTTCGAAGACACTAAATTTCGTACCATACGAAAGGAGATTTAATCTGAGGCTAAGACTGGAGAGATAAACATACCTCGATCTGAAGAATGTGCGATCAAAATGGTTAATTGTGATCGAGCCCTGAAATTAGATTTAAGTTCTCACTAAATTTCGGATGTTACAAATATCCCCTCCTAATAAAATTTTTGTCCTCGAAAATTACGAACATACCTGAGTTAAATAGGAAAGCATAATCTTCAATGTTTCAGAGCTCATCTTCTCTTTCCCAATTATATTCTGGTCGACCACAATTCATCCAAAGAACCATAACAAAAGGGATCTCTCTGTTTCGGAGCTTCTGAATTCTTGAGTCCACTATTCTGACTAGCTTAATAGTTATACTAAGATTTTATTCGATTGGTGCTTACTCAATACTGATTATCTGGCTGGGATCTCTAACTGCTCTACTCAGATAGGAGACGTGGAATACGTAGTGTACACCACTCATTTCCTCGGGCAAGTCCAATTTATAAGCAACCTCACCTATGCGCTCCAACACCTCGAAAGCGCCAACGAACCTTGGACTCAATTTCTTCATCCGCTTGATTCGAGAGATACCCTTTACTGGTCTGACCTTCAGATAAACATAGTCTCCTACACTGAATTCCACTGCTATATGCCTCTGAACATAGTACTTGGCCTGATGATCCTGAGCCATCTTCATACGCTCTTGAATGAGTTTGATTCGAGCTGTGGTCCTGTCAACCCATGATTCTTTGTTGGAAGGTCTCTCTTCACTTTCATCCCAACACAACGACGTTCAACAAATCCTGCCATAGAGAACCTCAAAAGGCGCCATCCCAATGCTTTCCAAAAAACTATTATTATAGGAGAACTCTACTAAGGTCACATACTTCTACCACTTACCTCCAAAGTCCAGAATGCACATATGGAGCATATCTTCCATGGTTCTCTTTGTGCGTTCGGTCTGTCCATCTGTCTGGGGGTGGAAGGCTATACTGAAAAATAGCTTAGTGCCCAGACGCTCCTGAACGTACTCCATTCCTTGGAGGTAAACCTACCATCTCTATATGAAATAATAGTCTTGAGAACACCATGGAGTCGGACTATCTCATCTATATATAACTGAGCCAATCTCGGTCCCTGATCCGTTTTCTTATTGAGAATGAAATGGGCAACCTTGGAAAGACGATCGACTATAACCCATAACGAATCATTCCCACTCTGCGATCGGGGAAGGCCGTGAACAAAATCCATCGATATATCTTCAAAATTCCACTCTGGAATAGGTAGGGGCTTCAACTTGCCCCCTGGTCTCTGACACTCAGCTTTAACCAACTTGCAAGTTTCACACTTACCAACATACTCTGCCACATCATTCTTCAGACCTGGCCACCAGACTAGCTTTTTAAGATCTGCATACATCTTTGTGCTACCTGGATGTATCGAATATCTAGAATTATGAGCTTCAAAAGGTATGTCCTCTCGGAGGTGACTAACATATGGAATGCACAACCTACTATCGTGCAGTAGTAAACCCTCCTGAATGTTGAACTTCTCCTTCTTCCCAGCCTGGGTCAAATCCCATATCTCCACCATCTTCGGATCTAGGGACAGAGCTATTCTGATCCTGTCATTAATATCACAAGTGATTTCCATCCAGCTTAACCTTGCAGAACCAAAACTGGAGCAAGGTATGATATTGATTTCCAATGTCTCCGGAGCTCGTACGAGCTCCTCCTGCTGAGTAATGAGGGCATAACTCGAACCTCTTCTACTAAGCGCATCAGCTACCACGTTTTCTTTCCCTGGGTGGTACTGGATACCAATATCATAATCTGAGAGAAATTCCACCCACATACGTTGCCTCATATTAAGCTCTTGCTGATCATATATATACCTGAGACTTTTATGATCAGTAAAGACCTCACAACGAACTCCGTAGAGGTAGTGTCTCCAAATCTTCAAAGTGTCGATGAAATCTACAAGTTCCAAATCGTGTACAGTATAATTTTTCTCGTGAACCTTTAACTGTCTGGAGGCGTAGGCTATGACCTTACCATGCTGCATAAGTACACAACCCAAACCTTGACCTAAGGAGTCGCTATAAATCCGAAAGTCGTCTAAACCCGAGGGAACACTCAAAATCGGGGCGGTCATCAATCTGGATTTCAACTCCTCAAAAGCAAGATCACACTCAACTGTCCACGTGAATGCTTTCCCCTTCCTGGTAAGCGTAGTCATTGGTAAAGCTATTTTCAAGAAGTCCTTAATGAATCTCCTGTAGTACCATGCCAAACCGAGAAAACTCCAAACTTCAGTAACTGACTTCGGCCTTGGCCAATCCTGTATTGCTTCTATCTTTTTTGGATCCACCGCGAAACCATTCTGACTGATAACTTGCACCAAGAAAGCAATCTCTGAAATCCAAAACTCGCATTTTGAAAACTTGGCATACAACTGATTCTTCCTGAGGGTGCTCAACATCGTCCGGAGGTGTTCGACGTGATCTTCTTGACTATTTGAATACACCAAAATGTCATCTATGAAGACGATAACGAATCGGTCTAGTAATTCTTAAAACACCCTATTCATCAGATCCATAAAGGCAAACGAGGCATTAGTTAACCTGAATGGCATGACCACAGACTCATAGTGTCCATACCTAGTACTGAATGTCGTCTTCTGAATGTCCACATCTCAAATTCTCAACTGGTCGTAACCCGATCTCAAATCTAACTTGGAGAACGTGCAAGATCCCTCAAGTTGATCAAACAAATCGTCTATCCTGGGAATAAGGTAGTTATTTTTAACTGTTAGTTTGTTCAACTCGCGGTACTCTAGGCACAATCTCAGGCTACCATCTTTCTTCTTAACAAATAGTACGGGGGCACTCCAAGGTGAAGTACTGGGGTGAATGAAACCCAAGTCGATCAATTCCTGCAACTCAATCTTCAACTCGGCAAGTTCTCTAGGAGCCATTCGGTAAGGACTCTTGGCCACTGGCGCAGCTCCAGGTACAAGATCTATCTGGAAGTCGATCTCTCGGGTTGGATGGGCACCAGGTAACTCCTCTGGGAAGACATCAGGAAAATCCTTAACAAAAGGCACTCCTAGCATATCAACCTTGTCTTCAACATTCATCAGTACTAGGAAGGTCTCACAACCCTTATTGATGCATCTAACAGCCTTGATTGAGGAGATTATTAGTTTGGAGACTCCCTTCAAGCCTTGGAAGGTAAGGGCAAATTGGTTGGGTCCTTCGAACTAAATAACCTTATTCATGCAGTCAATTCTTGCATTCATAGCTGAAAGCCAGTCCATTCTAACTATCAGATCAAATCCTGCCATGGGAAGGAGTGAAGCTTCTATTATGATTCCAGCTTCTCCAAACCGCACTGGAACTCTACATTTATTTCTGGTTTGCAAGAGAGACCCATTCGACATCATGACCTCTAATACTGATGACTCTAGGAGGACTCATAAATCCAGCCTATGAACAAGGGATTCTGCTATGAACGACTGTGAGTCACCCATGTCAAAGAGAATCTTTGAGGGTAAGTTTCGTATCAAAAGTATTCCTACATGCATGAATGCGACAAGGGTGTTATTTTAGTGTCACTAAGGAGGAAGGATCTAAATTGTCTAGGATATTCACATACCTGTCACAATGTCCTCCTGCACCTTGGCCTTCTGCTAGCCTAGACGATAAGCCATGGGTTGCACCGGACCTCATCCTGGAGTTGGTTTTGCCTCAGATCTGACATGTACCTTTCCCTTGTCGGTTCTGCTAGGGACACCGACCTCAAACTTTGACTACAAAATAATCATACTTATAGGACTAGTGTGGAAAGTGGGTGTAAAATATGATGATTAATCAAATGAACTTTTGTTACCTGAACCATGAGAGTCCCTGGTAGTAGCGGGCTATATATCCCGGTTGTTGGCACTTGTAGCAAACTCCTGCACTAGCTAAACACTCACCCAGATGGTGGCCGTAACACTTAGGACAGAGGGGGTAATCCTTGACCTTGCCCCATGGCTGACCATCTCTCCTATCATCAGTTCTCTGCTTCTTGTTCCAATTCCTACCTTGACTATTCTTGTTCTGTTGTTGTTGTTGCTGCTGCTGCTGCGGTGTATCCTGAGGCCGCATTAATCAAAAGTTGTTATGCTTTTGAACCTTCTGCTAATCAACTTCCAACTTCCTAACAGTGTCCACCAAGCTCCTGTAATTAGCATTGACCATCGTCATTAGTGGCTGTCTCAGAGAGTCACGCAACCCATCCACAAACCTGCTACATTTCTCGTTCTCATCCCCTTGCATATTTCACGCATAACTAGACAAGTGAGTCAACTCCCGGTCATAGGCTATTACAGTCCTGTCCCCCTGAATGAGCCGGAGGTACTTCTCCTTGAGACTGCGGCGCTCGGATGGGGGCACAAACCAGCTAGCTAGCACTGTCGAGAAATTGATCCACACGAACATATCTGCTATATGACCTAACATAGAAGAAACTCATAATATCAATACGCTAAAAGAATTTGGTATTCTAGGAAAAAGGGCAATTAAAACAACGTTACTTACCAGCGGGATCGTCCGCCAGATGCCTAGTCCACCACAGATTTGCCTCACCTTTCAGGAGGAAGGAGGGTAAAGGAACTTTCTTGTTCTCTGGGCATTGCATCATTTCGAGTAGGTCGCGGGTCTTTATTAGCCAATCATCGGTCTCCATCGGTGTTTCTTCTCCATTTAAATTGGAGGGCTAGAGGTCCCAAAAATTTCTCAGATAGCGATCCATACCTATGTCTTCGACCGCTGGTATAGGGACTGCTGCTGGATCTACTGCAGGCAGCCCATTTCTGAATTCCAGCAGAGCTATGGCCACTGCCCTAACAATAATGGCTACTAGGTCGGTAGGTTCTGTTACTGCCGGTGCCGCTGGTGCTTCTGTTGGTGCACCGCTGTCATCCATGAATATCTCAGGTATGGCATTCTGACGCGAAGGCTCACCCGCATCGTTGGTACGCGGTGTCTATACGATGGAAGGAAAAGAGTTATTGATGTACGATACACAAAGAAGGATCTACTAGAAAGATATTTCCATACGACGCATAGCTGAGCTAGATGAAATTTTATGACTCTAACGTCAAAGGAATGATTCAGTTGAAATCCTAAGGCTCAGTGAACTTTCAGGGTTGTGGGATCCTAAACCTATCTCTGATACCAATTGTAACACCTGAACCTAGTTTTACCAGAAATCAGTAGTACGGCCGGGCCACGTGATAAGAAGTAAACTAAGTAGTGGTAATAACAATGGTACATAGCAGGCATATATAAAAAGTGCTAAGAGAGTTCTTACATCGGAAATAGTACAAGAAGTTAGGGGTAAGAGTGTACCTCACATATTGATTTCACAGAGCCACTAAGACTTGAAAGAGTCACAATGCTTGCAAAACTGTAATCTTAAACATAGTCTGATACGAGAATCATTAGAGAAATCCCGATACATGTCCAATATTACAAAATAGTGCTGGAAGGATAAACTACTTAAAGAAAACAAACTAAGCAAGGTACACAGGCAACCGCGCTCATCCTAGGCGCAATACCCCACCTGTGACTCATGTAATAAGAAGCCCAAAAATGGGTCAGCCCAACTAGAGAGTAAGAAAAATCATTCTTCTTAGTGAAACTAAAAATAATTTATAAAGAACATGAATTTCTTATTTTCTTGGAAAACAAAAGCTTATATGCTACAAAAGTACAATATTTACATAGTGCTATACCACACATACTTTTCTATAAAAAATACCTAACATAAATATCTGTTCTAGCTTTTAAACATATTAAGCATAATTATTTAAGCTTCGAAAGGAAATCTTAACTATATTACCATTTCTAAATTTTGACGTATGCTGAGTTCTATTTGTCTATTGATTACCCTTCTTAATATCTTATGCTGAGAATCTGTTTATGCGTAATCTAACGATTTGAGTCCCTACTAACAAAGGCGGAGGTTCTAGTGTCTCGCGGACTTAGACTCGCATCTTCTGAATTCTTAATGGAGAAAATGTCTTCCTGCATTTGAGGTTCATAGGGTCTACTATGCCCCATGAGTAAGATAGTGTGTTGGGGAAATGATTTATCTTAACCCCTAGAAATGAGTAGAATATGTATTATCAGAGTGGAAAATTAGTTTAAGTAAATATGCGTCGAATAGTAATCGACGCAACGTCGAAGTGTAGTCGACGTATCTCTCATACTGAGTCGAAGTAATTCTAAATAGAATTCGACGTAACCAAAGTCGATGTAACTCTGATTTCTAGTCGACGCACCCAGTAAAGTCAACGCACCTCAGTCGACGCTCCTTCCATATTTTCTTCTCGACGTCTAGCCAGGCTGAAATTGACGCTTACGTCGAATAGTAATCGACGAACGTCGATTTCTGCGACAGATTTAAAAACACGCCAAATCTCTTTCCATCTTTCTGTAGATCTGAATTTTATGGAATTATATTATTCTTTTCTAGCCGTTCTGAATCAATCTTTTCTTCTAAATGATTCTTGGCTAATTTTATTAAGATTATTATGGACATTATTTGAAAATAGAATGATCTCTTTCCTTCTACAGAAATAATGATTATGGAAACTTTTCTTTCTTACTATTTCTCTGACTGCTAATTGATTATCCTCCTATAGCAATATTTTTGAATAAACAGAGCTATAAATGCAGAAGGAGGTCGGCAAAGAAAAACAACAAGTGATCCACTCCATCCATTTGAAAAAGAGGAAAAGCTACCAAGTGAAAAGTGAGAAAGTTGAGAAAAGTGATAGAGTGCTGCAGCAAAGAAAAAGCCTTCTTCTTCTTCTTCTCCTTCTAAAGTCATGCTGCTACCATTTCTGAAAGCTCTCACTGAAAGAGAAAAAGGCCTACAATCTCCTTCTCACTATAGAAGAGAGATTTCAAATTCACTATACTTGTGCTTCTAATCTTCTTGCTAGGAAGAAGATTCTTTCTTGCCTCAATTGTTTTTCTTCCACATCTTCTTCTTATCCTAATTTCATTTTCAACTTGTATAAAAGAGTTTTTAGAATCTCTCTTCAAAAAATTCAGTTGTAGTGATTCTAAGAGTCTCCTTATCAAAAGACTCAAGCTGGTTCTAAGAGTCTCCTTATCAAAAGACTCAGTGCAAGATTGTGAATTCCTATCAAGGGGGTAGAAGAGTGGACTACCCAAAGTTTGGGGAACCACTATATTTCTTTGTGTTGTGCTGTGATTTTCTTTTTGCTATTTCTTTATTTATTTGCTTAATTCTTGTTGGTGTGTGGGAAGCTTAAATCTGTGAATATTACACATATATATATTTATTAACTTTGCACAAAATATTTTTAAATTCTCTATTCACCCCCCCCCCCCCCCCCTCTAGAGAATTCTAGTGAGGTTAACTGTGCACTTTCATAGTGCGCCTCTATCTATCACGATGGAGAGAGTCTCAATCATGCCTCCTAATTATTTTAAAATAACCGACGGTTCTCTTATACATTCAATTGAATGACGCAGGTCGTATTTTACGCAAAAGAATCGCCCATAACACATTTTCTGGTGCGTAATATGTAATTGAACGTCTAACGAAATATGTGGTTAAGAGTAATATACAAACTCATGTATTTCATACGGTTTAATCTCATTTCTAAACATTTTAACTGGTGTATAAATTATGCGATATTTCTAGCCAAAAAGAATAGAATTTCTTACATTTGGATTACGACGTTCGTAAACAAGTCGTTGCGGCATGGTTCCTTTTTAGATTAGTTTGAAGAGCACGTAGAAATCTCCTCTAAAGTACTATGGGGCTCTCTTCCCTGAATCACCTTGCTGACCCTACAGGGTTAAATGTTAAGCATACACATGGAACCTCTTACAAATTTCTAGAATAAATTTGACGGTGTAAAGATGGGGAACTTACCACCTCACTGTCAAAGGAGGGTTACAAAATCTAAATCGAAAAATGAGAAACACTTTGACTTCTGAAGAAATCAGAAGGATAGGGGTCAGTTGAGGATGAAAAGCCGTAAGAGAAGTCGTCAGGGTCTAACAGCAGAAAGAAGGGGCGTCGACCAGCCGCCTTGAGTATGGAGAAAACGCCGACGATGAAGAGCGCATACCTATACCCGAGTACTGTGCTTTCCACCGATGGGAGGTACGCCTGAAGGGGCCGACGAGGGGGAGAGCGCCTTCACCAGCCGCCGAAACCCTCCTTGCCGATGATCGATGGGGACATAAATGCGTAGCCCTAAGCTTTCTCTCTCTCGGATCAAGGGGGAGGAAGAGACGATCGACGGTTTCTTCAAACGCCACACGAGAGGGGTTTTAAAATGTGGCGTGAGCGATATGCGCACAAGGAGCGGTTACTTAAACCATGGTGGAGGAGTTTCGCCACTTTTTTTTACAAGATTGCAGCTACTCTAAAACTTTGGCATCTTTGTGCTACTCCTTGCTAAATAAAATAAAATAACGCTTCGAAGACACTAAAATTCGTACCATACGGAAGGAGATTTAATCCGAGGCTAAGACTGTAGAGATAAACATATCTCGATTTGAAGACCGTGCGATCAAAATGGTTAATTGCGATCGGGCCCTGAAATTAGATTTACATTCTCACTAAATTTCGGATGTTACACAAAGTGACACACTCCCTAGCGATGTGAAGAGTGGCACCACTCTTCTTCAAGAACGGAATACCCCGAAGAGGCATGGAAGTGTTTTCCTTGGGTTCCAGAACCTGAAAGTTATTGACAACTGCCGCTCCATCTATGACAACCCTAACATCCATAATTTCTCCCTCTGTTTCCACCACGATTCCAATTGCGAGGACAAGTCATCTCAGATCATCCACATTGATTTTTAAGTTTAGCTTTTCAACATCTTGCAGTGCAAGAACGTTGCGTGACGATCCTGTGTCGCAAAGAGCGGTGGTTTCAACATTGTTTATCTCACATTTCAATATTAAGTCACCCTTATTGCAACCCTCTGCCTCGACTAGGCTCTTCCCTTGCTCACGCTGATTTTTTTCAGTCGTGCTAGGGAGAGCACCCTGAGTTTGCTCAGAGTGCACTTGAGCCAATTGACCCAGTTGCATTTCTAAGTTCCTCACCGAGGCAGTTTGATTGGCCATATTTGCTTGGGCCACATCAACAAACTTTTCCATCATCTCTTCCAACGAACTTTTTCTATGCACTGCAGCACCTTGATTATATCCGGGCTGAGGCGGCCTCAATTGGCTTCCGGACACTTGAGCATCAAATTGATGCTGGCCCGGTTGCCATCATTGGCCTGCAGTATTTTGGTTCCATTAGAAATTTGGGTGATTTCTCACACCCGGATTATAAGTATTAGAAAAAGGTGCAGTGCGATTTTGATTTTGAATGTAATTTACATTTTCTTCCATATTGAGATTAGAGAAATCAGAGGAGATTTCACCTGAGTGGAATTCGTAGATATGGTGTCCGGAGTTCCCACATGCTTGACAAGATATAGCCATCACCGGAGCCGGAGAGGAGGCAAGCCTCTTTAACAATGCAATGCTCTCATATGGTGACAGTGCTGCCTATGCAGGTGGACCAGAAGTGTTCACTTCTAATAGTCCTCTTGCGTTCCGTGGGTTTTTCCGCCCTGCGGTCCAAAAAGAACTATAAGTCACGGTATCCTGCAAAATTCGCAAAGCTTCATCAGGAGTGTGATTTAGGAGAGTTCCGCAGGTGGCAACATCAATCATGGCCCTGTTGTTAGGCTCTATTGCGAAGTGGAAATACTCCACAAGGTTACAGGGTTGCATCTTATGGTGAGGACACTTCTGGAGGAGTTCCATAAATCGTTCCCAAGCTTCCGTGAGGGTCTCCTGAGCGTGTTGCTGGAAGGTTGCAATCTCTCTCCTTAGGTTCACAATTTTGTCCACTAGGTGGAACTTTGCTAAGAATTTCGCAGAAAGCAGCTCCGATGTGGTCGCTGTGCACGGCGGGATCGTGTGGAGCCACACTTTGTCTTTATCACGGATGGAGAACGGGAACAGTCTTAATTTCACCGTGTCATCCGCTATACCGGCATGCCAGAATGTTCCGCAGATTTCTAAGAACTCTGCCAAGTGAAGATGGGGTTCTTCACTTGCCATCCGAGAAAACTAGGCGTTGTTGCGGATGATGTTCAGGATTGCCGGCCTGATCTCGAACTGGATATTCGTGATGGCTGGGCCAAAACTAGGATACACGCTTCCCACAGTGGGAGTAGTGTAGTCTCGCATTGTTCTGGGCCTCGGTCGGGTCTCCTCATTCTCATCAGCCATATGACCAGCAGCTGGCGCATTCTCTCCTCTGGGGTTAACTTCATTTCTGTTGATATTAAGATCCATAGCAGCAGCAGCACGGCGATGCGTGGACATTGTCCTCTCTATCTCTGGGTCGTACTCAACTAGCTCTTCAAGGACTTGCCCCCGCATAAACTTACACACAACAAAAATAAAAATAAAAAACAACTAAGAACCTTTATAACAGCTTCCTGGAAGAAAAACTCATACAACCCTTGCAATCCCCGACAACGACGCGAAAAACTTGACACGCTTACGGCAAGTGCACTGGTCATACAAGTAATAAAAGTAGGGAGAGACTCCCCGAATATCGTTCTCAAAGGACTGCAAGTTGGGGTGTATGATTTTCTTGCTAAGGAAAGCATTTATAAAGATTTCTATGTTAATAATAAAAAAGCGGGTTTGATTTGGGTTTCCTAATATAACAACAATAAAAGTAAAATGCGGGCCTAAAGCATCGCTTCGTTTGGCTAGATGGGATGCATGCCACAATGCCGTGCTTCGGTAGGCAGGTGGACGAGAAGGCTCGCGGATGGATGATTTGTAATCGGTGGAATGAGGGTTGTAAGCACCTCGTCACAAAACACGCAACCAACAATTGCTAGCGTGGTGCACAATGCAGCGGTGGATTAGATGGTGGAATTGGGCGCTCCTCAACATGCATAAACTGCAATAAATCTCATAAACAAGAATTCACATTAACTTAAATAAGGGTTTATACACATCATCCGCAACAAAATACATTCATAAGGAAGAATTAAAACAACACACAAGGGGAAAGAGTAAACCCAAGCTCAAAGACTCGCTTAAGGTTCTCGGTCGGAATCGTCGGGTTATCAAGCCGCGTCTGAGCTCAGTCTTTAGTTGCCGTTCGGGGTTCAGAGGAGTTATCACCTTGCTTTATGTTACCCGTCTTCTTCGTGGTTCAGCTCAAGCTAGCTCTTGTTGGAAACACCTTGAATGTAGCAGAAATCTTCCATTAATGTTGTTCTTAAGCTTGTGGATGATGGAGGAGGCTAAGGAGGAAACTTTGGCGGAAAGGAGCGGACTGGAAAAGAAATGGCGGGCTCTAAAGTCTATTTTTCCTCCTCCTCAAGCCAGCAGATTTCCTGGCTTAAATACTAAAATGTCAGAAATTTGGTCACGCAGGGTCAAACGCAGGACCGTGCATTATTAAAAAAAAGCGTTGGAAGACGAAGCAGTAGTGCCCGTGCATTTTACTCACGCACGGTCGAAGCCGCCCGTGCGTAAAAACGCACGATCAATTCCAGATAGCCTAAAAACAGCCTTAACAGGCGATCGTGCAATTCTTTCGCGCACGGGTAACTGCCCATGCGTAAAAATGCACGATCAATGACAGATCATTGTTTTCCACCATAGATGAGAGCGCACGATTCAACTGAACGGGCGTCAAGGCAACGCATGACCGTGCGAGTCATGCAGACATGAAAATTGGGTAAAATTGGATGACCTATCCACCAGCATAAACATCAACACAGTTGGGAATACCCCTCCCGCTCATTACAAATAGAGAAGAAAAAGGTTAGGGAGCATGGTGTGCTTACCCCCAATGACATGAAGCACATAAGCATACCAAAACGGGCCTAAACAGTGCACATAGCGTGGAAGTGAATATATGAGAAATACGAGCGATTATAGCTCGAATAGGACGTGCACAAGGTTGAAAACTAGCCCGGATGAGTCCATAAAATAGTATAAATATTAGACTCATCAACGGGTCGTGAATAAATGAAGAAAGAAGGATTAATTGTCCAAGACCATGCCTTTTCAGGACAACCCAAAAGAGGAAAAGAATTCCAAAATTTAATCATGGATAATAAATTGGAAGAGAAGAGAGAAGAATATAGAGCATTCATCACCACCTGATATAGTTTTGTCGATTAGGGTTCCCACTTCATCTTCTTCCTCCTGTAACCTTAACTGAGAAAGATAGAGAAAACAAGTGCTCTCACAGAACAGAAAATAGAGCTGCTTTTTCATCAACATTATATAACAACAAGATAACAAGAGAAAGATATACAAAAGGATTTGAAAAATATAACCCTTGCAAATCATCACAATCATAAGCAATGGTTCATCATTAGCACATCCATTGAAGAGAAAGATAGAAGCTGAAAGCTTCTACAGAATTCTGAGAACAGGATTCTTCTTCTCCGTCCTCTTTATTCTTTCAACTTCCTTAACTGTACAAAGTTTTAAGAATCCCTCTTTAAAGGATTCAGTGGTTCAAGATCTCCTTATCAAAAGATCTGATTGGTTCAAGATCTCCTTATCAAAAGATCTAAGTGGTTCAAGATCTCCTTATCAAAAGATCTGAGTGGTTCAAGATTTTGGGGAACCTCTATAAAAATCTTGTGTCTTCTGTGTTGTGTTTTTTCTGTGCTGTCCCCTTATTTATTGCTTACTATTTTTCTGTTTTTATAATTACTGCACTTCATTTATTCTGCACCTTGGTGTTGCTGAAGTATAATTCTTAGGTTTTTTATTGTATGCATAGTTAGGATATAAAAAAATTTAAATCTCTACTCACCCCCCTCTAGAGAATTCTCAGAGGCACACTGTGCACTTTCAAAGTTCTTCTCCTTGTAGTCTATTCCAGACGTCGGAACAAAGATATTCAAGGGGCACTTGTACTTTGGGTGCAGAGGACTCAAAATAGTGAACCTGGCGAATAAATTCCCAAATGGGTCGGAAAGATATCTGATATTTGAGGGCCAACTTAGATTACTGCAGGTCAACCCGCAGGTGCGGGAAGAGGAGGTCTTTCAACAATGCGATGTTGAAGGTGTAGAGCTGGAGATCTACCAATTCATCAAGGACGAGCGGCTTGATGTGAATTACTACATTGCCCTGCTCGTAGAGTTAGAAAATGCCCAACCCGAGGGATGTAATCTTCTGAGAACATATTACTTTTCTGGTCGCGCGGTTTATATAGTAATTCGTTATCGCTGTTCGCGCGGCTTGTATAATAACTTCATTCTTTCTTTTCAGTTGCTTCTATAGTCCCTACAAACAAACCTATAAGCTCGGGCGGCCTAATTCTGACGCAAAGAGAAAAAAGACAGAAGAGGAGCAGGCCACAGGTATCTGAAGAGGAGGACTTGGCTTCTTCTGGCGAGTTCAATCTCCTTCGCTTCTGCGGCAACCCCAAATATCTACAAGGCAGTTCAACCTTATGCTGGCACCCAGATGAAGACTGTGTGCAAGTGTCAACCGTGCTCCCATATTTGGGGAGCGAGAAAATAAGCCTCCATGCAGTAATCGCCGATGCTGCTTTGTATGGCCGGAAAAATTTGAAGAAGCTTAAGGAGATTCCCGAGAAGGATCTGTCTAAGCTAGCCGCGCAGGTCAGTGCAAGGAGCTTTGCGACTAATCACTTAATGGGGATGTCCTATAGGAAGTTAATATCAGCTCATAGCCATTTAGAGAAAAAATACGATGAACTGGCGCGGGAGAACGCGCGGTTTAAGGAGATCGAGTTGGTATGTAATCACCTGATTTGAAAATTTGAGAAATCCTGTAACACCCCCATCCGTTACGAAGCATATAGCAGAGGGTCCGGCCGGGGCCCCACGCCATATACTACAAAACAAACAGGAACGTCACTTAATTGAATATACAACGACACTATACCATGAAGCCTAACTCAAAGCATTCTATGCAGAAGTAAAAGAGAGAGAGACATAATTATAAACCACAAGACCCGAACTCGGGTATGTCCACTTTTATTAACTTGGAATAAAATGTTTTACAACACAAAAGAGGCATGACGGCCTTACAGTTTACCAACATCGGCGCGCAGGCCGGCCATACATGAAAAACAGAAGGAACATCAAAAGGCCTTCAAGGGCCGCAGTAGTGTAGGGGCTTCAGCCCGCCATGTTCCCGCTCGGTCCAGCACCTGTACAACAAGCCCACCAAAAACGGTGGCAAAACAGGGCAACGGTCAGCTAAAGCTGACCAAAAATATAACGACCCCGCCCCTTCGAGGGGGTGGCAGTTCTAACCGTCCCTACAAAACAGTCTCAACAGCATATATATATATATATATATATATATATATATATATATATAAGAGTGCGACTAGCAAAGTCCACAACAGTTCATACATATGCAACATCACAAACGTGGGAATGGCCTCCACGTCTCGTGCACTCAGGCACTCTTTGGTGTACTACGCCTTCCACCACCATCCACTCTAGATGGCTTTGCCCTTCGAGGCTAAAGTCGGCGGCCCGAATACCAGGGCTCCCCCGTGCTTTAATTGTGAACATAACGTAGTCCGAAGACTCTGTCCCATTGCCTCCCGACATGATGTCCGAGAATTACTAATCAGGTGCTGCAATGGTGCGGTTTCAGGTTCGCCAAATGCCTGTTGTTCACAGATCTCGTTGTACAACACGAAGAGCGGGTATGGCGTCCCCTCAGCCCAGGTATTCTTAATTAGCCGGCTCCACGGGCCGCTAAGTCATCCACCAGGACAGCCCCACAGGTCGGGTACACCGGCCTCAGGTCCCCTCAACGGGTGGGCACAACAACATCACCAGAACTCAGTCTGGGAAGCTGTCGCCTGGCGACATTCATTGTTGCCAGCGACAGTGGACAAAACCCCAATTTGGCTTCTAGCTGTGGGTGCTTCCCGAGGCACACCCCCAGGCATTGCTGCACATGCAATAGCACTCCCACTACCTCAGAACACCCAAATTCACCAGAACCAAATTCTGGGGAGCTGTCGCCTGGCGACAGTCACTATCGCCAGCGACAGCTGGACAGAACTCCATTTCAGCTTTTTAACTTCGGGTGCTTCCCGGGGCACACCCCCGGGCATTGCTGCGCATGCAGTAGCACCCTCTAGTCCTACGAAGCAGTATAACACCCGGAGTCTTTCCCTCGGCACGCACAACACCACAAAGTATCACCAATCCGGACGCACCGTCTCGGATGGGCTTCACACAGCGCGCCTATGCCCATTTCACGCATGGACTCTATATGAATGCAAGATTTGACGGGGATAACACGAATCGACCCGTCGGAGGCCACGACCTCACCCTTTTGGGTAGGGGCCTCAACGATGCAAGGGTATGGACTAGAACATGTCCAAAAGAGGGTAGAAAAGTTCGTTACCCTTAAACGCCTCTTCGAGCCCATGGCTTGACTCTCGACACGGATGGAAAGGAGCGCCTTGCCCTCCTCTACGCATAGCCACCAACTTCAAGGGGATCAGATGAGTGTAGCTCCAACAAACCCAAGCTCCAAGCTAGGGTTTACTATTGCTTCTTCTTCTCCAAGCTCCTCTCTCTCCCTTATTTAAAACCCTTAAGGAAAATAATGAAAGAAGGAGGTTTTCGGCCACCCTATGCATCCACCGAGCCACTCAAGCCAAAACCAGCCCCCAAAGTCAAAGTGCAATCAATGGGCACGATTTCGGATGCAAAGTACAATTTTGAGCTGTCGCCCGGCGACAGCCGTTGTTGCCCTGGCGACAGCGATAATGAACCGACATTGACCAGTCAATGCCGTCCAACAGCTCACGACAGAACCTTCTCAATAGAACGCTATCGCCGGGCGACAGCCACTGTCGCCGGCGACAGCTCTGTATTCCAGAATTCTGATTTTCTGTTTTGGGGTCTTACATATCCGAGTTCTTTAAGCAGCGCGGTCAGACCTTTATTCTTCTCAGTGAAAAAATATGACATAGATAACCCGGTCTTCCAAGATGAGGTATTTCCCCACGTCGCCAAGGGGATCGATGGAGCCTTAAACCGCCTGAGGGAGCTAGACGGTTTGGCCTCGGGTTTCAAAGACTTCAACTTCTCGGATGTCTGTCCATCCTTGAAGAAGAAGTTGGATGATATTACCCGCAAGGACAATGGAAAGAATAAGGTTGATGAAAGCGATTCAGAGGCAGAAGATGATGATGATGAAGTCGAGGAAGGTGATGAGGAGGCCGCTTTGGTTGAAGGCAAGGAGAAAGATGACATGGATTTGAATCTGGCTATGCTGAGGAGGATGCCGAGCTGTCTAAACGCTGGGGAACAGAGGGCTCGAGCGGCTCTAGCAGTAGATCAACGAGTTCTTCATCAGATAGCAGAGAGTATTCACCTGATGTTGAGATTAAAGGTGGCGGAGACTCAAGTTTTGTTGTGGCTAAAAAACTTAGATCGGGCGATTAGTTATTTTTGTGTCTATTTACTTAATATATCCGGCGACTTAATTATGTTAGCTGGTCGGTTTGAAAAACTATAAATGTTTTTTTGAGAAACTTAATGAAAAATATAGTTACCTGTTCAACTATTTTTCTTTGCGACTTTACTTACTTGTGGATGTTCATATGCGACCTTTTGTTTTAGCATTATTCCTTTTAAACTGCAAGTCCTTTCTTGAATCCACCGGATATAATATTAAGTCGCGCGATCAACATCCAATCCAGGCGACTAGCAATTTATATTCTGAGCATACAAGAATTCAGGGTCGATACTTGCCCGAACACCATAGAATATTGCTCGGACGGTTTTTATTGCTTTAGTTCTGAGATAGATCCTGATTCAGTGATGATGAATCATGGCCAAAAACAGCAAGAGATAATATCTTCACATGTTCTGATTGTAAACAACAAGTCGTGCTGTTAGAATACATCCCAGATGACTAATAGTCCACATTCCGAATATTCAAGAATTTAAGATGAGTGATCGCCTTGATGTCATGAAGCATGATAATATTTTTGAAAGTCCAGTATTACAAATATAAAGTCACACAGTTATTTTATAACTCAGGCGACTATCAATGCAAATTCCAAATATTTAGGAATTTGACGTGAATAATTGTCTTGATGTAATGAGACATCAGTTCCATAAGTCCAGACTATAAGCATCAAGCCCGCGCGGTCAGATTATAATCTGGGTGAATAATAATCTTAGTTTTAGAATAGATTTCAGTACTGCGAGAACAAACCATGACCAATTTCTCGTAAGCGAATTAATTCAAACCGAGCAAGTAATACTCATAACATCAATGAATTTTGCCGGTTTATGACTCTCATTGATAAATTAATGTAGATTGAGCGAATAGTTCTCTTAATACCAGTAAATTGTATTGGCTCATAACTTTTATAAGTAAATTTTCTTCAAACCGAGCGAATAATGCCAACTCGCCACATTAATTCTTGGCATCATCTTACGAACAAATTGATTCAGACCGAGTGAATAATGCCAGCTCACAATTATTATGATTAGATTTATCATAAGTCGATCAAGCAAGCCGATCGAATAACATTGCCATAAGTCGATCGAATAATATTGTTATCGAAAATATTTTTTAGTCGGGAAGAATAGCTACCTATTAGAGAGAAAACCTTGACTTGATTGTTCCAAGTCGAAAATATTGCCTTTCGGCTTCCCGAAATAATCTGTTTTCTAGCTTTAAAGACAGATATATTTTATCTGCCCGGCTAGCATATTATGTTGCCACTTTTCTTAACCTGAGATATTACCATTCAAGCCGATCGGCTTATGAGGCTAACTCGCCCGGTCTTAAAATCAAGAATTTTTAAGTAACCAAGTGGGCAGATGCTTGTACCTGATAAATACTGCTTCCCTCAAATGGTCATAAAAAACCATAAGAGGAAAAGAATTTCTTGTAAAGAAGTAAAAGAATTACAGACTCAGATGACCAAGTGGGCAGGTGCGCTTAGGTAGCAAACATTGCTTTCCTCAAGTGGCCATTAGAGCTGTAGAAATTTCGACAACTCAATTGCTCTCTTGCATAGGGTTACAGGACGAGTTGATCAATTGGTCAGGTGGGCTTATACATCAAACATTGCTTTACTCAGAGAGATCAACTCAATTGTGGGTCCTCTATAGGCACCGCTCGAGAGTACCTAGGAGTATTCAATGTTCACAGGCTAAGATGATCAGTTGGGCAGGTGTGGTTATGCTGTGGAGGCTATACTGGCATTTCTTTACTCAAAAAGATCATCAAAGATGTAACTCTATCCCTTTCGAGGCACAGAAGAGCTAACAGTCACCCAGACCTCCCATGATGCATTGGTGTGTTAGATACCGACCGGGATCCAAAATTCTGAAGACCACCGCACAGGAATTGGCAAGCTTCCACTATATGTGTGCGAAAACTCCCCGCTACACATGATCCTCGTGGTATTATGCTAATGGATACAATCTGTAGTGGTTCAAGCTGAATTTGGCGATGTCTCCAAGGTTTAGTGAGGGATAGAAAAAGTACAAAGTCACCAGACAAGGAAAAGTGTAAGTATGAGACTTTTTATTCAATATTCAAAATACAAATGATGAGAAAGATATAACATATCAAGGATAGAACCGTTTCAAATCGTTGTCGCTCCAGGTATGTAAAATGTCTTCTCCATCACTTGTATGAAGGCGATAAGCCCCACTCTTTAATACCTCTTTGACGATGAAGGCTCCTGTCCAGTTGGGATTTAATTTTCCAACAATACCCGTTCTGGCTGCAGCGTCCACCTTTTTCAATACAATGTCTCCGACTGCGAATTGTTTGATTCTAACATTCTTATCAAAGTATCTAGCCATTCTCCTCATCACTTCCTCCTGTCTAATAGTTGCTTCATCTTGAAGTTCTTCGATGAAATCCAAACTATACTTTATTCCTTCAACATTGGCCTCCATCCAAGCTTCGTCCCCTTGTTTTGCATACATGACTCTGGGACTGGTTACTTCAAAATCTACTGGAATGAGTGCTTCCAAACCATGATATAACTTGAATGGGGTTTCCCCTGCGGCCGGAGTTGGAGTAGTCCGAAGTGTCCAAAGGACGGAAGGGAGTTATTCTGCCTAGTTGCCTTTTTGATTCACAATCTTCTTCTGCAGAAGATACATGATTTGTTTATTCGCAACTTCCACTTGTCCATTTCTTCTAGGATGATGTACTGAGGAGAATCGCAGTGCAATCCCAATCTGATCGCAAAAACTGTTCATCTCTGGATTGTTAAATTGAGGACCATTATCGGTAACAATAGCCAACGGAATTCCATGCCGGCAGATAATTTCTCCCCAGATGAAATTTTTGACAATCGGCGTAGCGGTTTTGGCCAACGCCTTCGCTTCAATCCACATGCTGAAATAGTCAATCATAACGATTATAAAGTGACGTTGTCCACTAGCGGTTGGGAATGATCCGATAAGATCCATTCCCCAAACTGCGAATGGCCAAGGC
The DNA here is from genome assembly GCA_033032865.1 of Dactylorhiza incarnata. Lineage (NCBI taxonomy): Eukaryota > Viridiplantae > Streptophyta > Magnoliopsida > Asparagales > Orchidaceae > Dactylorhiza > Dactylorhiza incarnata. Next base: position 2,918,376 of record JAWHQI010000218.1, on the reverse strand, counting down.
GCTGTTATCGATCTGAGTGTTTGGGTTGGTCAGAGTTGAAGTGGAGCAAACTTTTCACATTGAACGCATCACTTGGCGAATGCTTCTGCATCTTTCCTCATCGTTGGCCAAAAATATACTTGTCTTAGGAATCTCTTCTCTAATGTTATTCCCATGAATGACTCCCACATTCTCCTGAATGAAATTCTTGGAGTATTACAGGAACTTCCTCCTACGAGACACATCTGGCTAGAGAAGAAATGAGAGTTTTTCTGTACAGAACTCCTTCCACTAAGCAATAATAGGATGCCTTTCTCTTGAATCTCCTCTTGTCTTTTATGGATGGATGAAACTCTCCTTTAGACAAATATAATTCGAAAGGATCCTTCCAAGAAGGATGTTGATCAATCTGCATTAATTCTCATTCTTCTATTGCCGGATGAAAGAGTTCTGAGGTCAAACCTCCTAACGGATTTCCAATTTTTGACAATTCGTCTGCCTCTTCATTTTGTGTCCTTGGGATATGTTCGATGATAAAAATTTTGAATCTCCCAATTTCTTTTTTAGTTAGCAATAGATACTTCCTCAGAAATGACTCCCATATTTCTAAGTTCCCCAATACTTGTGAAGCCATCACAAGGGAGTCAGTTTTAATGTGTACATGCTCTATCCCCAGCTCTTTCGCAAGTCTCAGACCAGCCAGGAGTGCTTCATACTCTGCTTGGTTTTTCATGACCGGATAAAAGAACTTGATGGTCTGCTCTAATTTAATACCATTCGAGCTTATCAAGACAACTCCAGCTCCTGCAGAGATTCTGCCCGAGGCCCCATCTACGTAGATAATCCAGGCCAAAGGGTATCTCTCTATTTGCTCGTGATTGATCTCCGTCGTATCTACCAGGAAATCTGCTAGTACTTGTGCCTTGATTACTGTCCTGGAGATATAAGATATTTCAAACTCGCTTAGCTCTATGACCCATTTAGCTAATCTTCCCGAATGGTTTGGCTTCTCCAGGATACCTCTCAGAGGATGATCCAAAACCACCTGAATAGGATGGGCTTGAAAGTAAGGACAAATTCTGCGAGATGACATAACCAAAGCTAGAGCTAGCTTTTCCAAGATTGAATATCTAGTTTCCGCATCTTTGCGTATTTGGCTGACATAATAAATCAGAAACTACTTTTTCTTCTCCTCCTGGATATGGATGGAACTTACTGCATCCAGGCCAACCCCTAGATATAAGAATAATATTTCCCCTTCACAATGGCTTTGGAGTAGAGGGGTTGACGTTAACTGTATCTTCAATTGCTCAAAAGCGTTGTTACACTCCTCATTCCACTCGAACTTGGATCCTCCCCAGAGTGTTTTAAAGAATAGAGCACTTTTATCTCCTGACCTGGAGATGAATCGACTCAAACCTGCTAACCTTCCTCCCAACTGCTGAACCTCTTTCTGATTGCGAGGAGGGGTCATATCAAGGATAGCCTTCGCCTTATCTGAATTTGGTGCAAGGCCATCTAGAGTGAGAAGTTGTCCGAGAAACTTCCTTTTGTTTTCTCCAAACACACATTTCAATGGGTTTAATTTTAGCTTGAACCTCCATAGAGTAGCGAACATCTCTACGAGGTCTTTTAGATGTGTTGAAAAGGTTTTTCTTTTTAAGAGGAGGTCGTCAACATAAACTTCGAGGTTTCTCCCCTTTTGTTGTTTAAAAACCGTGTCCATCATTCTCTGGTATGTAGCACCCACATTATTGAGGTCAAAGGGCATCACAAGATAGCAATAGCAACCATCATTTGTGATGAAAGACGTATGAGGGATGTTGGGCTTATGCATTTTAATTTGATGGTACCCGGAGAATGCATCTAGAAAGCTCATAAAATTATACCCAACCGTGGAATCAACTAAAACATCTATCCAAGGCAAAGGGTAACAATCTTTAGGACACGCTTTATTGAGTTTCGTGAAATCCACACACATCCGCCATTTCCCCCCTAATTTTTTCACCATTACAACGTTTGACATCCAGGTGGGGTATTGAATTTCAGAAATAAAAATTGACTTAAGAAGTTTGGTGACTTCTTATTTGATTGACACTGCCAGCTTGGTTGCCACCTCCCTTTTCTTCTGCTGAACCAGCTTGAAGTTGGGGGAGACGTTGAGATGGTGGCAAGAAACATCTGGGTCCACTCCTAGCATATCATACGCCGACCAGGAGAAGACATCCAAATTCTCCAAAAGGCAAGAGATCTGCTGGACCTTCTCTTCTTCGATCTGTTCTGCATTGATGACAAGCTCCTTCTCTTCCCCTTCAGCAATGGGGAATTCTTGGGTCACCTGGGCCGGTTCCAGGTGAGCCCCTTCTCGTTCTTTATTCTCTTCAGCAACTTCTGGAGGCTTGGCCACTTCAAGGACAGCAGCAGGAGACTCGGAAAGTGGAGTACCTGTAATCATGTTGACTATTCTGACCTAACACTCCTGAGCTACCTTTAGATCACTTCAAATCTGATATTGCCTCCCTTCTGCAGCAAATTTGAGGGCTAGGTGGAACGTAGTCACGACTTCTCGATAATCATTCAAAATGGGCCTTCCGAAGATGGCACAATAGCTGCTTGGGGCATCCACCACTACAAAGTTAATAAGCTTCGTTATTCCTCCCAATGATACCAGAAGCTTTACGCACCCTTGTACTTCTTTTTTCTCTCCCGAAAAGCCATAGAGGGGCCCTTCAGTGGAAAGCCGAGGCTTTCTAGTATTTCGGGCTTCGAAAGTTGGGCGAAAAAGGATATTGACAGAACTTCTTATATCAATTAGGATTTTGTGCACCGTTTAATTTTCAATTATAACATTGATTACCACGACGTCGTCAAATGGATTCGCATTTGGAGGGAGATCATCTTGGCCAAAAGTAATGACCGCCCTTTCTGGAGCGTAGGTGGAAGCGGTTGGTACTTCCTGACGAAAGACTCTCGCAACGCTCGATTTCGGAGAAGAATCAGGCCTGACCCCTCCATGAATGCAATATATGTTACCGAGGGGACCCTTGTCATTTACTTCGATGCATTCTGTAGCAAGAGAATGTCATTGTAACAACCGACCTCCTCCACGTCAGCACACTCCCAGCTGACCTCTACTGTCTACTTCCTTTTTGAAGTTGATGGTTCGGCAGATGTCTCTTTTCGAACCAGACCTTGGAGCTTTCCCTCTCCCAAGAGTCTTTCAATTAATAAGCGGAAGGCTCGACAGTTTTTGGTCAGATGCCCTCTGTAACATCTTTTTTTTGTCTCTACTGCTTCCATTCGACGAACGTCGAATGGGAGGTCGTTCGTCATTCGACGAATCTGTCGCCGTTCGACGATCGACAAAATTGCTGTCGTTCGACGAATGTCGAACGGGCGGTCGATCGTCCTTCGACGAATCTGTCGCCGTTCGGCAATCGACAAAATTTCTGTCGTTTGACGAACATCGAATGGGCGGTCGATCGTCGTTCGATGAATCTGTCGCCGTTCGGAGATCGACAAAATTGCCGCAGTTCGACGAACGTCGAACGGGCGGTCGATCATCGTTCGACGAATCTGTCGCCGTTCGGCGATCGACTAAATTGCCACCGTTCGACGTACGTCGAAGGGGCAGTCGATCGTCGTTCGGCGAAGTTGTAGCGTCCCGTTCGACGAAGTTGTAGCGTCCCGTTCGACGAAGTCGAAGGGGTAGCGTTCGACGAAGTCGAAGTAGTAGCGTTCGACGAAGTAGTAGCGTTCGACGAAGTTAAAGTAGTAGCGTTCGACGAAGTAGTAGCGTTCGACGAAATTGCGCAGTTCGACGAAGTCAAAGTTATAGCGTTCGACGAAGTAGTAGCGTTCGACGAAATTGCGCCGTTCGACGATCAACGAAGTTGTAAGCGTTCGACAAAAGTGTTGCTGGGCGAATTTTTCTGCCGTCTTCCAGTAAAGGCTTAATTGCATAGGAAGTTGTGGCCGTAAATGCTTGTCAAATCAAATCCCACTATCTCTTTACTTTAAGCCATTAGCCTCATTCTTCACCCAAAAAGGGGGCCGAGCCATTATTTTCTCTGGCTCATTTCTTCTTCTTCTTCTTCATCTCCTTCCCCCACCTTAAGGGTTTTACCCAAGGAGCTTTGGAGGAGCAAAGCTTGGAGAAGGATTTGAGCTTGGCCAACTGCCGCCATGCCACGGAGGAGACAACCGCGATTGTCGGCCGGAAATCAGGTGACCTTCGACCCCTCTCCCTTGGTGCTAGATCTCTAGATATATTAGGAGATACATCGAGCTCAAAAGAGCTTGATTTGGTGAGTTTAATGGAGTTTCGTAGGAAGAGGCAACGCTAGGGTTTTCGCTCTAGGGCGTCGTTCGCCGCAAAAATGCCTTCGATCAACTCCTCTCTTCGATGCGAGGTCAAAGGAGTTGATTTCGTGAAAATTGGCGGCCTCACGAGGGAGTATTCGAGGAACGAAGGGTGGTAGAAAATAAGATTTCTGCTGGAGCATGGAGATGAATAGTGCCTTAAAGAGTCTTCTTTAAGGCATGTGCAGATTTTCTATATGCAGACCAAACTGGGGCAGTTTTTATATTGCAGCTGAGTTCAAGCCTCTTTTAAGGTTTGTCCCAGCTAGATCCAGGCCTTGGGCTCAACTAGAAAGTTGTAGCCCTTGGTAACACCTTTCTAATGAATGGTTGCACATAATTTTTGACGAACTGTAGAGTTCTATAAAGCTGTTGGAAGTAATGTGTTTTATTAAGATTACCAGTATATTATAAAGAAATCTGTCAAACTAGACCGGCTGTGTTCGAGTCGCTGTTTGGGCTTGATACAGTCGGAGCTGGTCCCTAAGCTTAAGATGGAAGTTGTAGTCGTCGGAGATACCTTTCCAACGACTGGTTGTACGATTTGTGAGGAGCCCGGTAGCTCCCTCAAAGTCTGGTCGAAATAGGTTGTGTCTGAAATTATAAAGTGTAATGTGATGGACAGATTCTGTCCTGTGGTGCACAGCAGGGTTCAAACCCATTTATGGGTGTGACCGACTAGAATCTGGACCTCGGGCCCAACACGAAAGTTGTAGCCCTTGGAAATACCTTTCCAGAATGAGGTGGCACGTTATTGGTAGTGGAGTGTGACTCCCAGAAATCCAGTTTCGGTAAACAGCGATACACGCATAAAATTTATAATGTTGTTTGGATTTCTCTCAAATTACTTATCGGATGTTCGTAAAATTTGGTCGACATGTGCCTAATGTTATTGAGACCACCCCCGATCAGAATTATGAATGTTGGATTTATATTTACGGTGATATTGTTAGTCACTTCCTATAAATATGCTGTGTTGCAAATAACATTGGTAAATATAGACAAGGCTCGAGATTGGGGAAATATTCAAGGTAATGATTATGAGATAACACGGGGGATTTCATAGGAGTCGGGTTGGTATAAGCCCTTGATCAAGTATCCGGTTATAAGTTATCATGATGCATGAATAATGGTGCTGAACCCTCAACGAGGTTAATCGTTTGAGTTGTTCGCAATACCTGTGAATTGAGTATGAGGGTGGGATGAGAAGTTATGTTGGGTCTTGCACATAATTTGTAAAAAGGGGGAATATGACGCCATTCCCGCAAGTAGTCCTATAGGATCAAAGGTAGTAATTCCCTTATATACCCATGCCACTGCAGAGAGTTATGACAACTCCGTATGTGAAGCAGTGGTGGTTGGTGAGGCTTCTAGAGTATGGTTATATCCTGAGAGGTGAGGAACCCGGTTGGTAGGTCCATGGATGCTAATTAGCTTCGGCACCGATTGTATGAGGAGAAATGGAATAAGGCTCCTTACGCGAGTCATTGGGTACTTGATAGCACGGGTGGTGCATGGGAATCTCAGGAATGTGGATGGTTTACACATGGTGGTGTTATGATCCTGGTTGGAGGATTACTTGTGGTGGGTCTACGGGCTTGCTGCTCGTGACACCGACAGAAGCCGACGGTTAGACTCTAAACCGGTTGGGTTGGACTCTTGGTTCTCACCTACCCAAGTCCCCTTCTGTGTCCTTGAAGGATCAGCATGTTGCGAGCAGTACGTAGGGTCTCCGCTGTGTGTTCTTAGCTTCGAGGCGTATAGAGGCCTAGGACTGGTAGTGGTCATACCCTCCTAGTAGTGGAGGAGCTCATTCCACTGTCTCAGTCTGGCCACGATGGGAGATGCCTGAGCGGTTAGCTACCCCTCAAAAAGCGAGAACTAAAGGTCTATGTCGACATAGCAAATATGCATGGGTAAGTCATCATATCATAATCATTGCATTGCACTCATCCTTCATAATCATTGCATTGCACCGCATTGGATCCTCATCATATAAACTTGTATGTGCACCTTTATATGATGAGTTACCTTCATGTTCAGATCCTTAACTTATAAGCTTGTATGGGCATCCTTATAAGTTAAGTTCTTCTGTGATACCCTGCTCATGCTTTCTTGTTAGTCGTACTTGCTTATATAACCATTGTTATTTATGTACCTGTTAGTTAGAATTATTGCAAGTGCTTGGGTACTTATACAACCGACATATATGAACAACCATTCCTATCACCTGTTTGTATATTATTGCTTATATTGCAGCTTTTCTTCCATTCCTACCGCCCAGTTCCTTGGAGTCGCCGGGGGAGCGGATGTGAAGCCACTTAGTCTTTATGACTAACGGTTGCTACGTCCCTCTTTTTAGGAGCGCACCCTGGAGCAGCAGCGCACGGCGCTGGAGGAGAATAGCCAGGTCAGGACGACAGGGCCGGAGGCCACGATACCCTCACTACAGTCGGTGACAGATGTGAGCACAGTTTGAGATATAGCCCTTGAGGCATTTCTTTTGTCACTATGATATAGTATAGGAGCTTCCTGTCTCGTAGTTTTTGTGACTCTTGCTTATGTGGATTTAAAAATGGATTCTTGCATTTACATTATTGATGGGTTGGCACTGTTCAGTTGATTCGGCCGGCAAGATAGGCGTCTTGTGGGGGAGGCTAGCTCGTGTGCTGGCACCTCTGCAAGGCGGCTTTCCTGGGCATAAGACTCCCCTCGGCCGTGTTTTGTGTTCCGGGAGGGGGATCTTACAAATGGTATCAACTTGCAATGATCCTGAGATAAAGAAGTCCATTCCCGCATGGTGCACCCTCTCACCTCTTCAGTTTGAGGACAAACTGAATGAGCGGAAGCGGTGGTGTGCCCATGTGTAATTCGCATTAAGTAGGTCTATTATCTTCCTTCAAGTAGCCAACCTAACCCAAAAATCTACCTTGCATGAAGATCCCGGTACGTTCAGAACCAGCAATGGCCGCTCCCGTGCCTCCTGTACCAACTCCTTTTCAACAATCAGAGTTGGGCCAGACCCTAACGACAATCTTGGATGCCTTCAGGACTCAAAAGATGCCGGTGCAGCCGCAGGCTCCGAACTGAAATTGGTTAAGCACCTTCCGTGCTCTCTCCCCTCCCACCTATCATGGGACAGAGTCCGCAGTACAGACAGAGGAATGGTTGGACACAGTGCAGGAGTTACTGGCAGGGATACGATGCCCAGGCAATATGGCATTCACTTTGGCGATCACGGCCTTGGATCTACATGCGAAAAGGTGGTGGAAGTCCTTGATGGGCTTCACCTTTGAAGGGCGTAACCATCTTGACACAAGCTGGGACGAGTTTGCAGACATGTTCCTGGAGCATTTTGTCTCTTCTACAGCCCGAGATGAACTCGAGGAGAGGTTCCTACAGCTGAAGCAGGGATCTTGGATAGTCGTGGAGTATCAATGGGAATTTCAGCACTTGGATATATTTGCAGACTCTTATGATCTAGATGATCGTGGGTACGCGAAGAGGTTCTACAAGGGATTGAGAGATCCCCTGAGGCAGGCTCTTCTCTTTGTCGTCGATTCGAGCCTCGCACAGATTATAGAGGCAGCGCAAAAATTGGAGGCAGACCATTTGGGGGTCCAGGCTAAGGGAAAGCGTCCCGCAGAGGGCGTGATGGAGGCAGGGCCTAGCTTCAGGAGAAGGCAGAACACTAGGGACAGAGGCGGAGACCGGAGGAGAGATGGTGGGCATTTTCGCTCAAACTTCAGGATAGAGCAGCCAGCACGGCCTCTACCATTTCCCCCACCGCATCAGAATCAAGCGCCTCAGCCTCAAAGAGGTGCCGGAGTTTGCTACTATTGCCACCAGCCTGGTCACATTCGGGCCTACTGCCCGCAGCTGCAAGGAAATGCTCCGAATCGCCCCATGGCTCCCCCGGGGGCGCAGCGGGGTAGAGGTCGAGGTCGAGGCCAAGGTCGGTAGGGTAGGAACCCCAGGCCTGCTCAGGAGCAGGTATACGCTTTGGATCTAACTCAGGAACGAGACCCGCAGGAGGTCATCACAGGTAATCATGCATTTAGTTTCGTCTTTTCATAACTATTATGCTTAAATGTGCATGATTTAAAACCCCAGGTACCGTGCTTATTTGCGGTAAGCCCGCCCTTACTCTTTTCGATACAGGTGCAACTCATTCGTTTGTATCGGAAGAGCTCGTGAGTGACCTGGGTGCGGTGCAGTGTTTCGAGGGAGACCCCAGGAGGGTGCGCCTTCCGGATGGCTCGGAGATACTATCTACCGCCAAGTGCAGCATGGTAATATCCATCGGTGGGAAGCAATTTCAGACACCGGCAACAGTGTTGCAAATGCCAGACTTTGATCTAATCTTGAGCATGACATGGTTGCATTGGAATCACGTGAAGATCGACTGTGTGGCAAAGTGGATCACGCTGAGGCATGACGACTCGGAGGTGGTAATTCAAGGTATAAGATTCGTATCTCGGAACTTTTTGTCCTCTGTACAGGTTGTAAAGTCTCACGAGCAAGGCGATGAGGTGTTCATAATCTGTTTTGAGATGAAGGAGATGGGGGCTGATATGAAGGATGTACTGGTTGTTCGGGATTTTCTTGATGTTTTCCCTGAAAAACTACCCGGATTACCCCCACCTAGGGAGGTAGAGTTCCAGATTAAGCTAGCACCGGGTGCTAAGCCTATTTCTCGGGCCCCGTACAGAATGGCATACCTAAGGAGCTAGCGGAGTTCCGAGTACAATTGCAAGAGTTGGTGGACTCAGGGTTCGTTCGCCCTAGTTTGTCACCCTGGGGAGCCCCGGTTCTGTTCGTAAAGAAGAAGGACGGTTCGCTCTGCTTGTGTGTAGAATATCGGGAGCTCAACCGGCTGACGGTCCGAACACTTATCCCCTTCCGCGGATCGACGAGCTCTTCGATCAATGGGAAGGAGCACAATGGTTCTCCAAGCTCGACTTGCGCTCTGGTTATTATCAGTTGAGGATTCAGGAGGAGGACATCCAGAAGACTACTTTCAGCTCTAGGTATGGGTTATGTGAGTTTACGGTTATGCCTTTTGGGCCCACGAATGCCCCCTCTTCATTCATGAGCCTGATAAACAGGGTGTTTGAGCCTTATCTAGACAACCACGTGATTGTATTCATTGATGACAACCTGGTTTATTCAAAGTCGATATTGGACCATTGGACGCATCTGGAGTTGGTGTTAACGAAGCTGAGGGAGCATCAGTTGTTCGCCAAGTTCGGCAAGTGCGAGTTCTGGCTCCAGAAGGTTGTCTTCTTGGGTCATGTCATCAGTGGGGCAGGATTGGTCGTGGACCCTGCTAAGGTTTGTGCAGTGAATGAATGGCAGCCTTTGAAGTCAGCAGCAGATGTGCGCAGCTTTTTGGGGCTAGCCGGGTAGGGGTACTACCGCAAGTTTGTCGAGGGGTTCTCGAAGATCGCTCTTCAACTTACTGCGCTGACCAAGAAGGAGGTGCCATTCGTGTAGTCTCCTTAGTGTGAGGCTGCATTTCAGGAGCTGAAGGATCGCCTCACCTCGGCCCCGATCCTTGCTCTTCCATCTGGGAAGGAAGGATTTCAGGTTTACACACATGCATCTTTTCAGGGGATGGGTGTTGTAATAATGCATCACGGGCACATGATTGCTTATGCTTCAAGGCATCTTAAGAAGCATGAAGTGAATTATCCGGTGCATGATCTGGAGCAGGGTGCAGTGATTTTCGCCTTAAAAATTTGGACGCATTATTTATAGGGTGTTCACTGCGAGATATTCATCGATCACAAAAACTTAAAGTATATACACACCCAGAAGGATCTAAATTTAAGGCAGTGACGGTGGATTGAGTTTTTGTGCGACTATGATTACACGCTAAACTATCACCCAGGGAAGGTAAATTCGGTGGTGGATGCACTGAGCAGGAGGACATCCAGTCCAGAGTCACGGCTGATGGCTATGGATTTGGTGAGGATGCTCGATGAGATGCAGATCACATTCGTGTCTAGAGCCGATCCAGAGGTTTTCGCCGAGTACCTGGCCGCGATGAGCATAGTTTGTGATATTTGAGATCGCATCCAAGCGGAGCAAAGGAAGGATGCTGCCCTAGAATCTATACTTCGAGTAGTGGAGGCTGGAACCGCAGGGGAGTACACCATGCAGGATGATCTTGTTCATTTCCATGGCAGGTTATACATACCCACGGGAGGAGGGATTCGAGAAGACATAATGAAGGAGGCTCACTGCACTAAATATTCGGTGCATTCCGGGATTGTCAAGATGTATACCGACTTACGGAGGATGATGTTTTGGCCAGGGATGAAGCGGGATGTCACCTATTTTGTCACTCACTGCGAGGCATGCCAGAAGGTAAAGGCAGAGTGTAGAAGCCCGGCTGGATTGTTGCAGCCGTTGTCCATTCCCAATTGGAAGTTTGAAGATTTATCCATGGATTTCGTTCACGGGCTACCTCGTTCCCGCTCCGGAAATGACTCTGTATGGGTGGTTGTGGATCGTTTGACGAAGGTCGCAAGGTTTATACCGATGAGGAAGGATACACATGTTGACGTGTTGGTGAGACTCTTCATCGAGCAGTTTGTTCGCTATCATGGAGTGCCCAAAACTATCGTTTCGGACCGTGACGGTCGCTTCACCTCCAAGGAGTGGAAAGTAGTGCAAGCTTATTTAGGCTCACGTTTGACATTTAGCATGGCCTTCCACCCTCAGACGGATGGCCAGTCAGAGCGGACGATCAGGACCCTAGAAGATTTGTTGCGCCTTTGTGTTTTGGATCGAGGTGAGCCGTGGGAGAGAATTCTGCCCTTGGTAGAGTTCTCTTATAATAACAGTCATCAGGCGAGCATCAGCATGGCTCCTTATGCGGCATTATATAGGAGAAGGTGCAGGACACCTTTGTCATGGGTCCAAGATGAGGACCCGAAGGTGTTAGAACGATAGCTTTTGATTTGAGTTAGGATCCACCTTTAGTATCTAAGTTTATATCATAACATATTGAATAACTTAGATCAAAATCTCATTAAGAAAGAAAGCTGAAAATAGACATATTATTAATAAGCAGAAAAAGAGAAAAGAAATAAAAATATCTTTTGTTCTCTGCGTTCGACAAATGTCGAACGGCGTTCGACAAATAGCCAGAAAGTGCTCGACAAATATTCATCCGAACAGCGTTCGACAAATAGCGAACGACGCTCGACGAACTCATCCAGACTTAGCAGGTCGACGAAATAAATCAAGATCGACAAAATATCTTATTTGCAGAGAACTGCTCAGCACATCAAAAGGCGCTCGACAAATGCAGTTCAATGCTCGACGAAATTCTAGTCAGAGCTCGACTAATATTTTATTTTGCTATCTTTCTTTATAATATTTAATCTAGCCGTTACAGCATTAAAAGCATATTGCCGTTTCTGTATTGTCAAATCGGCAACTCCTCTTTCCAAGGAACAAAATTAATAAGATTTTATCTCTTTCTTTTTTCCCGAGCAGGGATTCAAAAGCTTTCTCCAGACTATATATTCATGAGAAGAGCAGAAAGAAAAGGAGAGATATAGGAGAGAAAGAGAAGAATATACATAGCAGCAAATCTATTTTTCTAGCTAATATTCTCTTGCAGATCATATACATCCTGAGATAACAATCACGACCAATTGCTCAGGATCATCACTGCAAAAGAAGGAAGAAGAATTTGAACCATAAAAAGGAAGAGAACTCCAGAACTGTCATTCATCTATACCAGACAGGGGGAGCTCTTCACCATCTGATCCTTTCAACACCACATCAGGATCATCAAGAGTCTTCTATACAGAGAAGAACAATTTAATTTCTGCTTTTTATTTTTCCTCTCTTTACCCCATCCTGTACAGGGTTATAACTCCCTTCAAAAGTAAATCTCGGTGACAGGGCACCTTAGCAAAAACCTACAGTTTGGTTAGAGCACCTTATCAACAGCTCACCTGGTGAGAGGGCACCTTAACAACAACCTCATAGTGGATTCCTACCAGTGGGTAGAAGAGTAGATGTACCCAGTTGAGGGGAACTACTATACATCTTGTGTCATCTGGATGATTGTCTTATTTTTCTTTGCACTTTCACTGCTTGTGTAAATTATTCTTACAGAAAACACACATAAATATACATATCATTTATTTTTAAAACAAAACTGAATCAAAATCTTTTACTGAGATAAATAAGAACTAAACCCTCCACTTTCAATTGGTATCAGAGGGATGTTAATCTCCATTACAGGCTAACACCTGGATCACAAAGATCACCTTAGTTCTTTCATATGTTCAACACAGTTTTTCAAAATTGCTCCATCAGTTTTCTCTATTACAGATCCACCTTTATGTAACTTGGATAGATTTGAGCTTTGGCAAATTAGAATTAAATTATATATGAATGCCATAGATGAGAACATTTACAAATCTACTTTGACAGGACTTCCCCTCATGACATCAAAGGCAGTTACACCTGCATTACCTAGTTCTATGGGTATCAAGTCTCCTTCGAGAGCAATGAAAGGGCTTGTTTACAAAAGAAAACGTGGCAACAGAGAGACTGATGTCACTGCCCGTGTTTGCAAAATGAAGCTAGATAAATTCAAAGCTAGTACTGATGATGGGCAAACTGATAAACATAAAGAACCTACCCCATCCTCAGAAGCAGATGTCAAAGCCATGCAGATCTTGACTCAGTCAGTGTCAAAAGACATTCTTCAAAAGCTTGAAGACTGCACCTCTGCAAGAGGAATCTGGACCTCCCTTTCCAAGATGGTAAATAAACTTTCTTTCATCTCTTCAACTAATTGTATTTTTGATGCAGAAACATCAACAAACTTAAGTGAAGAAGAAGAAGAGGAAGAACTTAGAGCTAGAGCTTTCTGCATGATGGCCATATATGGTGGTTCACATCAAATCCCAGATGCAGAAGCAGAAGTGGAAAAGGTAAATGAGGTAATATCAATTCAAAACCCTACCTCTAAAAATTACAAATCTTCTTTTAAAATAACTTTTACCAATTTAATAAAATGTAACATAAAAATAAAGAAGTCAACAAATATAAATCATTTGATTTCCGAACATAACAAACCTAAAGAAGAACAAAATGACTTTTTAAAACATAAACTTGAACATTTTTTTAAAGAAAAACAAATTGATTATGTTCAACAATTTCAAGAAAAATTTTCAAATTTATATTTTAATGAAATAAAAAGGCTAAAACTGCTAAACCTTTCAACTCTAATAAAATTCAAAGAAGCTGTCTAATTATTTTCTCACCATTAAACTCCATCCCACCCTAAACCCTAAATCTAAAATTTACATGGATTGTTTCCATCATAAAAACTATGTTAAGACAACTTTGTATTCTTACAGACTTCTCCAAGTCAGTTTGAGCATTCTACTGTAGCTGCATTGATCAGTATTGATCATAGCACTGAGTGTGAGTCTCTTCTGATAAGGGGATTCTATGAGAAAGAAAATGTCTGCAATGTTTTTATCTAAAACATTCCTTAAAATCCATTAACAGCTGTAGCAATTCAAGATATTAAAAACATATTAACTCAAATCTAGATCAAATGAGTTGCTTAAATAAAATAATTTAAAGAGTCTACAAAAGAAAATTGAAAACTAAAGCCAAGTGAGAGAGAAAATGAGAAACACAAATCTCAAACAAAACTTAAATATGTATAAAGGTTGCTGCAATTAGAAATTTTAAATAGGCTGAAATTAAAAATTTTAACTTCAAGAAATGAGCTGCTGCAACTGAAAATTCTAAAAACCATTTTAAGATTACCAGGTCACTAGTTTTGTTTTGATCCCAACTCAAATAGGGGGAGATTGTTGGAACCATAGCTTTTGATTTGAGTTAGGATCCACCTTTAGTATCTAAGTTTATATCATAACATATTGAATAACTTAGATCAAAATCTCATTAAGAAAGAAAGCTGAAAATAGACATATTATTAATAAGCAGAAAAAGAGAAAAGAAATAAAAATATCTTTTGTTCTCTGCGTTCGACAAATGTCGAACGGCGTTCGACAAATAGCCAGACAGCGCTCGACAAATATTCATCCGAACAGCGTTCGACAAATAGCGAACGACGCTCGACGAACTCATCCAGACTTAGCAGGTCGACGAGATAAATCAAGATCGACAAAATATCTTATTTACAGAGAACTGCTCAGCACATCAAAAGGCGCTCGACAAATGCAGTTCAGTGCTCGACGAAATTCTAGTCAGAGCTCGACTAATATTTTATTTTGCTATCTTTTTTTATAATATTTAATCTAGCCGTTACAGCATTAAAAGCATATTGCCGTTTCTGTATTGTCAAATCGGCAACTCCTCTTTCCAAGGAACAAAATTAATAAGATTTTATCTCTTTCTTTTTTCCCGAGCAGGGATTCAAAAGCTTTCTCCAGACTATATATTCATGAGAAGAGCAGAAAGAAAAGGAGAGATATAGGAGAGAAAGAGAAGAATATACATTGCAGCAAATCTATTTTTCTAGCTAATATTCTCTTGCAGATCATATACATCCTGAGATAACAATCACGACCAATTGCTCAGGATCATCACTGCAAAAGAAGGAAGAAGAATTTGAACCATAAAAAGGAAGAGACCTCCAGAACTGTCATTCATCTATACCAGACAGGGGGAGCTCTTCACCATCTGATCCTTTCAACACCACATTAGGATCATCAAGAGTCTTCTATACAGAGAAGAACAATTTAATTTCTGCTTTTTATTTTTCCTCTCTTTACCCCATCCTGTACAGGGTTATAACTCCCTTCAAAAGTAAATCTCGGTGACAGGGCACCTTAGCAAAAACCTGCAGTTTGGTTAGAGCACCTTATCAACAGCTCACCTGGTGAGAGGGCACCTTAACAACAACCTCATAGTGGATTCCTACCAGTGGGTAGAAGAGTAGATGTACCCAGTTGAGGGGAACTACTATACATCTTGTGTCATCTGGATGATTGTCTTATTTTTCTTTGCACTTTCACTGCTTGTGTAAATTATTCTTACAGAAAACACACATAAATATACATATCATTTATTTTTAAAACAAAACTGAATCAAAATCTTTTACTGAGATAAATAAGAACTAAACCCTCCACTTTCAGAAGGCGTTAGGGGTGAAATTCATCGATGATACCGATGAAATGATCAGACTGATTCGAGACCGCATGCTTGAAGCGCAGAGCCGGCAGGCAAAATATTATGACAAAAAGCACAGGGCAATAGAATTCCTTGTTGGAGACAAGGTATTCTTGAAGATCAGGCCGATGCACGGGGTGTCTCGGGTTCGGGGAAGGAAGAAGCTCTTCCCTCGTTATATGGGGCCTTATACCATCCTGGAGTGGATTGGCCCCTTAGCTTATCTGTTGATGTTACCGACAGAGTTGGAGAATTTACATGACGTTTTCCATGTGTCCTCCCTTCGGAGGGCCTTGCTTCGCCCTGATCATCATGTTATAACTACGTCTGGTCCTGTGTAGACCGACAGGTCTGTCCGGCTGGAGCCTATGCGGATAATAGACACCGAGACCAGAGTGCTGCGGAGAAAGAGTGTTCCATTGGTGAAAGTTATGTGGTCCAACCATGGACGGGAGGAATACACTTGGGAGCCGATGGACCTTATGCAGCAGCGTTACCAAGGATTGTTTTCCCCAGGTATGACCTAAACTAGTTTGTCATACTTTGTTCCGATACCGTAGCCCAAACTCAAAATTTCGGGGACAAATTTAATTTTTTTGTTTATTGGATTTGTAACATCTCGTTTGTTTGCCTCTGCTGCTTCTGTTCGACGAACGCCGAAAGGGCGGTCGTTCGTCGTTCGACGAATCTGTCGTCGTTCGGCGATCGACGAAATTGCCGCCGTTCGACGAACGTCGAACGGGCGGTCGATCGTCGTTCGACCAATCTGTCGTCTTTCGGCGATCGACGAAATTGCCGCCGTTCGACGAACGTCGAACGGGCGGTCGATCATCGTTCATTGAATCTGTCGCCATTCGACGATCGACGAAATTGCCGCCGCTCGACGAACGTCGAACGGGCGGTCGATCATCATTCGACGAATCTATCGCCGTTCGGCGATCGACAAAATTGCCGCCGTTCGATGAACGTCAAAGGGGCAGTCGATCGTCGTTCGGCAAAGTTGTAGCGTCCCGTTCGACGAAGTTGTAGCATCCCGTTCAATGAAGTCGAAGGGGCAGCGTTCGACGAAGTCGAAGTAGTAGCGTTCGACGAAGTAGTAGCGTTCGACGAAATTGCGCCGTTCGACGAAGTAGTAGCGTTCGATGAAATTGCGCCGTTCGACAATCAACGAAGTTGTAAGCGTTCGATGAAAGTGTTGCTAGGCAATGTTTCTGCCGTCTTCCAGTAAAGGCTCAATTGCATAGGAAGTTGTGGCCGTAAATGCTTGTCAAATCAAATCCAACTATCTATTTTCTTTAAGCCATTAGCCTCATTCTTCACCAAAAAAAAAGGGGGCCGAGCCATTATTTTCTCTGGCTCATTTCTTATTCTTCTTCTTCTTCATCTCCTTCCCACACCTTAAGGGTTTTACCCAAGGAGCTTTGGAGGAGCAAAGCTTGGAGAAGGATTTGAGCTTGGACAACTGCCTCCATGCCACGGAGGAGACAACCGCGATCGTCGGCCGGAAATCAGGTGACTTCCGACCCCTCTCCCTTGGTGCTAGATCTCTAAATATATTAGGAGAGACATCGAGCTCAAAAGAGCTTGATTTGGTGAGTTTAATGGAGTTCCGTAGGAAGAGGAAACACTAGGGTTTTCGCTGTAGGGCTTCATTCGCCGCAAAAATGCCTTCGATCAACTCCTTTCTTCGATGCGAGGTCAAAGGAGTTGATTTCGTGAAAATCGGCAGCCTCACGAGGGAGTATTCGAGGAACGAAGGGTGGTAGAAAATAAGATTTCAGCTGGAGGAAGGAGATGAACAGTGCCTTAAAGAGTCTTCTTTAAGGCCTGTGCAGATTTGCTATATGCAAACCAAACTGGGGCAGTTTTTATATTGCAGCTGAGTTCAATCCTCTTTTAAGGTATGTCTCAGCTAGATCCAGGCTTTGGGCTCAACTAGAAAGTTGTAGACCTTGGTAACACCTTTCTAATGAATGGTTGCACATAATTTTGGGTGAATTGTAGAGTAATATAAAGCTGTTGGAAGTAATGTGTTTTATTAAGATTACCATTATATTATAGGAAATCTATCAAACTAGACCGGCTGTGTTCGACTCGCTGTTTGGGCTTGATACAGTCGGAGTTGGTCCCTGAGCTTATGATGGAAGTTGTATTCGTCGGAGATACCTTTCCAACGACTGGTTGTACGATTTGTGAGGAGCCTGGTAGCTCCCTCAAAGCCTGGTCGAAATAGGTTGTGTCTGAAATTATAAAGTGTAATGTGATGAACAGATTCTGTCCTGTGGTGCACAGCCAGGTTCATAACCATTTCTGGGTGTGACTGTCTTGAATCTGGACCTCGGGCCTAACACGAAAGTTGTATCCGTTGGAAATACCTTTCTAGAATGGGGTGGCACGTTATTGTGGCGGTGCGTGACTCCTAGAAATCCTGTTTCGGTAAACAGCGATACACGCGTAATATTTATAATGTTGTTTGGATTTCTCTCAAATTACTTATCAGATGTTCGTAAAATTTGGTGTACATGTGCCTAATGGTATTGAGACCACCCCGATCAGAATTATGAATGTTGGTTTTATAATTATGGTGATATTGTTAGTCTGTTCCTATAAATTTGCTATGTTGCAAATAACATTGGTAAATATAGACAAGGCTCGAGATTGGGGAAATATTCAAGGAAATGATTATGAGATAACACGGGGGATTTCATAGGAGTCGGTTTGATATAAGCCCTTGAGAATATCCATTTATAAGTTATCATGATGCATGAATGATGGTGTTGAACCCTCAACGAGGTTAATAGTTTGAGTTGTTCGCAATACATGTGAATTGAGTATGAGGGTGGGATGAGAAGTTATGTTGGGTCTTGCACATAATTTGTAAAAAGGGGGAATATCACGCCATTCCCGCAAGTAGTCCTATAGGATCAAAGGTAGTAATGCCCTTATATAACCATGCCACTGCATAGAGTTATGACAACTCCGTATGTGAAGCAGTGATGGTTGGTGAGGCTTCTAGGGTATGGTTATATCCTGAGAGGTGAGGGACCCGGTTGGTAGGTCCTTGGATGCTAATTAGCTTCGACACCGATTGTATGAGGAGAAATGGAATAAGGCTCTTAAGCGAGTCCTTGGGTACTTGATAGCACGGGTGGTGCATGGGAATCTCAGGAATGTGCATGGTTTACACATGGTGGTGTGATGATCCTGGTTGGAGGATAACTTGTGGCAGGTCTAAGGGCTTGCTGGTCGTGACACTGACAGAAGATGACGGTTAGACTCTAGACCAGTTGGGTTGGAATCTTGGTGCTCACCTACCCAAGTCCCCTTCTATGTCTTTGAAGGCTCAGCATGTTGCGAGCAGTACGCAGGGTCTCCCCTGTGTGTTATAAGCATCGAGGCATACAAAGGCCTAGGACTGGTAGTGTTCATACCCTCCTAGTAGTGGAGGAGCTCGTTCCACTATCTCCGTCTAGCCACGACGGGAGATGCCTGAGCGGATAGCTACCCCTCAAAAAGAGAGAACTAAAGGTCTATGTCGACATAGCAAATATGCATGGGTGAGTCATCATATCATAATCATTGCATTGCATTCATCCTTCATAATCATTGCATTGCACCCGATTGGATCATCATCATCATATAAACTTGTATGAGCACCTTTATATGATGTGTTACCTTCATGTTCAGATCCTTAACTTATAAGCTTGTATGGGCATCCTTATAAGTTAAGTTCAATTCGGTTATGTGATACTCTGCTCATGCTTTCTTGTTACTCGTACTTGCTTATATAACCAATGTTATTTATGTACCTGTTAGTTAGAATTATTGCAAGTACTTGGGTACTTATACAACCGACATATATGAACAACCATTCCTGTCACCTGCTTTGTATATTATTGCATATATTGCAGCTTTTCTTCCTTTCCTACCGCCCGGTGCCTTGGAGTCGCCGGGGGAGCGGATGTGAAGCCACTTAGTATTTATGACTAACGGTTGCTACGTCCCTCTTTTTAGGAGCGCACCCTGGAGCAGCAGCGCACGGCGCTGGAGGAGAATAGCCAGGTCAGGACGACAGGGCCAGAGGCCACGATACCCTCACTACCGTCGGTGACAGATGTGAGCACAGTTTGATATGTAGCCCTTGAGGCGTTTCTTTTGTCACTCTGATATTGTACAGGATCTTCCTGTCTCGTAGTTTTTGTGACTCTTGCTTATGTGGATTTAAATATGGATTCTTGCTTTTACATTATTGATGGGTTGGCTCTGTTCAGTTGATTCGGCCTGCAGGATAGGCGTTTTGTGGGGGAGGCTAGCTCGTGTGCTGGCACCTCCGCAAGGCGGCTGTCCTGGGCATAAGACTCCCCTCGGCTGTGTTTTGTGTTCCGGGAGGGGGATCTTACAAATGGTATCAGCTTGCAACGATCCTGAGATAAAGAAGTCCATTCCCGCATGGTGCACCCTCTCACCTCTTCAGTTTGAGGACAAACTGAATGAGCGGAAGCGCTGGTGTGCCCATGTGTAATTCGCATTAAGTAGGTCTATTATCTTCCTTCATGTAGCCAACCTAATCCAAAAATCTACCTTGCATGAAGATCCCGGTAAGTTCAGAACCAGCGATGGCCGCTCCCGTGCCTCCTGTACCTACTCCTTTTCAACAATCAGAGTTGGGCCAGACCCTGACGACAATCCTGGATGCCTTCAGGTCTCAGCAGATGCGGGTGCAGCTGCAGGCTCCGAACTCAAATTGGTTAAGCCCATTCCGTTCTCTCTCCCCTCCCACCTATCATGGGACGGAGTTTGCAGTTCAGACAGAGGACTGGTTGGACACAGTGCTGGAGTTACTGGCAGGGATACGATGCCTAGGCAATATGGCAGTAACGTTGGCGGTCACGACCTTGGATCTAGGTTCTTTGTAAGTTATTTGCACGAGTTTCGAATATTCAAGCACAACACAAAAATATCGCACAGATAAAGCACACCAGACGACACAAGATCTATAGAGGTTCCTCAAGACCGGGTGTCTTGAGTAGTCCTCTATCCCTCTGCGCCTACCCAGCAGTGTGCTAGGATCGGCAAACTCCGCCAAAAACTTCAGGCCCTCAAGCCTTACAACACGGACCCACAAGTCCAACAGCTTAGGCTCGCAAGCCCCTATTTCCCCCAAGCCGGCAAGCTCGACACTCAGGCCCTCAAGCCCTACCTAGCTTAGACCCGCAAGTCTAGCCTCTGCCCCGGCCCTTAAGCCTCACAGGTCTCAATCCCTCAATCTTGACAAACAGGCCCGCAAGCCTTACCTAGCCAGACCCGCAACTCTAGCCTCGGCCCTGGCCCTCAAGCCTCACAGGTCTCAAGCCCTAAAGCTTGACAAACAGGCCCGCAAGCCTTACCTAGCTAGACCCGCAAGGCTAGCTCTGCCCTGGCCCTCAAGCCTCACAGGTCTCCAGCCCTCAAGCTAGACCGATAGTCCCACAAGCCATACAAAGAAATTACAGTAGAAAGACTGTTTCTTCTGCCGGATGAAGATTGACAACTTTAGCCTGTTGAAGATTGGCTTCTTAAGGTTGAAGAAGATGCTTCTGAATCAGATCTTGAGTGCACAGTTCTTCTTCAATCTTTTCTTCGCCTAATGAGGATTGGCTTATTATCAGTCGATGAAGATGACTGCTTCTTCTTTTTTACTTTCTTTCTTGCGCCGCTTGTACTGTTCTATTCGCTGTATGCGCAAGTTCTTTCTTGTTGATTTACCTTTTTAGGGCGACCTCTTATCTCTTTTATACGACTGCGTGGCTCCCAACGGTCTTTTGGACAATATTCCTTAAGTGTCAGACACTCCAATCCTTAAGAGCACGCGTTGATTGATGACAGCATTAATTGCTGATAGACAATCAGGCGGCGACATTAATTGTTGATAGCGCGTCCGCATCTTTTGAATCTGTCTCGATGATATTTCCATTGTTACGACGACATGGACAACATCTCGACGACAGGACTTTATCGATATCTTGAACTTTGGTAGACCTTCAAATCTTCTTGCTTCTGCCTCTGAAGGAGGTATCTCGAAGATACGAGACATTCTGGCGAATCTGCATATACGACGATATGCTATCTTTGATTGTGTCGTTGAGATCTTCTTTCTTGCTGTCTGTCATTGTAATCATGTTGTTCTCTCGATGACATGAGTGATAACATGTCGACATATCATAATTTAGTCACTGCTCGACTTTAGTTGTTCTTCTTTAGTCTTTTCGACGACATGCCTTCTCTATGACGATGTCCTACGTCATCATTCATACTTACCCTTTTCAGCGACAAGGCTTCTTTGTCGATGTCGACGATACTACGCCTTCTGGACGACATTCTTCTCTGCGTTCGACGAACGACAATCTTCCTTCGTCAGACAGCATTATGCGTTCAACGAGCTTCATTCTTCTTTCCCGTCTCAGCGTTCGACGAACTCCATTCTTCGTTCGACGAACAGCCTTCTGCATTCGACGAAAATGCCAAGTCTCAGCGGTCGACGATCTTTCTTCTGAGTTCGACGATTTTCCTTCTGAGTTCGACGATCTTGCTTCTGCGTTCGGCTAACTCGCCAAGTCTCAGTGTTCGCTTTGCATCATCTTTGCGTTCGACGAACTGCATTCTTTGTTCGACGAACTTCGTTCTTCGTACGAAGATATTGTACTTTAACTTCCTGAGATTATCAGCTAGAGAAGTGATCAAATACAAAGTGAAGTTTTCTTGACTTGATGACTTCTTCAAATCAGGAATCATGTGGGCAAGATTCCCAACAATCTCCCCCTATTTGAAGAAGTCGGAATCTCAATTCAAGACTACTTTCACTTAACAATAAATATTATAATCTTAACTTTTGAGCATGTAAGATTGTACTTATCTTTTGTTGAACTTCCTGAGTACATCAATCTTGTAGCTCCCCGTTGATTTGATGTCTCTTCTATTATGGCTCCCCCTACACCTTTGATCACCCTATCTTTGAGGTCTTCTTGAGCATCTTGTCTTGAACATTTGATTCCCTTTCCTTTCTCCCCCTTTCCGACTTCTTTCCTGGAGCTCTTCTTTAAGTAGACAATAGTCCAAGTCCCCCCCTTGCTCGGTTATAGTTCATCCAAACCCTGAGAGATTCTTTAAACAATCATCTAGAAAGGGATTAGTGAAAAATAAGTAGAGGATTACTCTAAGTTCAACATTACCAGTTGGAATTTGAAGAAGTTGAACTTAGCTTCATCTAGGGACTTTGTAAATATATCAGCCACTTGTTTGTCTGTTGGGACAAACTCAAGGGTGATATCTTCATTTTCCACATGCTCCCTGATGAAGTGATACCTGATCTCAATATGCTTTGTCCTGCTGCGAGAGACAGGATTCTTAGCAATTGAGATTGCACTTGAAGAGTCACAAAAAAGGGGTGTTTTGGTCATCTTTAGGTTGTAATCTTCAAGTTGATGTTTGATCCATAACAGTTGAGCACAACAGCTTCCAGCCGAGATATATTCTGATTCTGCTGTTGAGATTGCCACACTGGTCTGCTTCTTACTGCTCCAAGAGATCAGTCTTCCACCAAGGAATTGACATGTCCCTGATGTACTCTTCCTGTCTTCCTTGCACCCTGCATAATCTCTTCTTTGAGGTCACCATTTAGAAAGGCTGACTTCACATCCATCTGGTAGACCTTGAAGCCTTGGCATGCTGCATAGGCTAGAAACAGTCTTATTGCTTCCAGTCTGGCTACTAGAGCAAATGTCTGATCAAAATCTATCCCTTCCTCTTGTCTGTAGCCTTTTGCCACTGGCCTTGCTTTATTCTTGGTGATGATTCCATTTTCATCCAACTTGTTTCTGTAGACCCATTTAGTCCCTATGATGTTCTATCCTTGGGGTCTTGGAACCAGTTTCCAAACCTTGCATCTTTTAAACTGGTTCAGTTCCTCCTGCATTGCTGCAATCCAGAATGGATCTTGATTTGCTTCCTCAAATTTCTTGGGTTCAATTTGAGATAGAAAACTCAGGTGCAAAGCTTCATTTGCATCTCTGCTCCTTGTCATCACACCTTGGTTGACATTTCCTATTATCTGCTCTTGGGGATGATCTCTTACTTGTCTCAAGGCAGTTGGTAGTATTTTGGGCACTTCTGCATTAGCAACTTCTTCAAGTTGCACTTCTTCAGCCGTTTCTGAGCTTTCTGCAGGTTCTTCCTCGATTTCAACTGTCACTGACTGATTCTTATTTCTGAGTGAGGTACCAGTATTGTCTTCAATGGATAACTTCTCTAGTCTCTCCATTGTACCTGCATTCACTAGAGAACTAGATCAGCCCTTATGTATAAGGCTAGTCTCATCAAATACCACATGAACAGATTCTTCCACTCCTTGGTTATTGATGTTGTACTCTCTATAGGCCTTGCTATGAGAGATGTAGCCAACAAAAATACCCTCACTGCTTTTCTCAGCAAACTTAGTTAGCATGGATTTCCCATTGTTAAGGACATAACATTTGCTTCCAAAGATCCTAAAGTAGGATAAGGTCGGTTTTCTGCCCTTCATAAACTCATAGTGAGTTTTCTTGTGGTCTTTGATGATGGAAGCCCTGTTTATCAAATGACAGGCTGTATTGACAGCCTCTGCCCAGAAGTATTCTGGTAGAGAGAAGTTACTTAGCATTGTCCTACTAGCCTCTATAAGGGTTCTGTTCTTCCTTTCAGCAACCCCTTTCTGTTGAGGAGTTCTGGGTGAGGAGAATTCTTGGGAGATACCTAGTTCTTGGAAGAATTCTGTCATGGCCCAAGACTAAAATTCTGTCCCATGGTCACTTCTGAGTTTGACCATAGTACAGTCCATCTCATTCTGGACCTATCTGACAAAAATTTTCAAGATATCTAGGGTATCTGACTTCTGTTTGAGGAAGAATACCCAAGTGAACCTTGAATAATCATCAACAACTACAAGGGTATAGGTCTTCCCTCCTAAGCTATGAACTGACATAGGACCAAACAAATCCAGGTGCAGTAGAAATAAGCACCTAGTGGACTCTTTGTTTGATATGCTTTTAAAGCTGGTCCTAGTCTGCTTTCCAAGTTGGCAAGCTTGAGATGGACCATCTTTGATGCACTTAATATCAGGTCCATTTCTAACTAGGTTTTGTGAGAATAGATTGCCTATTGTCTTATAGTTGATTTGTGCAAGTCTCTTGTGCCATTGAACACAGAGAGCCTCTTTACCATCAGCTACAAGACATATGGGCATGGAAGAATTTGTATTGAGAAAATTTAAACAATAAGTATTCCCACTCTTAGTGCCAGTTAAGGTAGCCTCAGAATCTAAGGATTTCTTAATTATACACTTGTTCTTGTGGAAGGTAATAACAAAGCCTAAGTCACAAAGTTGACTTATGCTTATGAGATTGTGTTTCAATCCCTCCACATAAGCTACCGTTGTGATTGTAACTAACCCATTTGAGATGCTGCCATAGCCCCTGGTCACTCTGTTTTCTGAACCTCCAAAAATCACTGTTGGTCCATTCTCCACAGGGGTGAACTCTTTCAAGTACCTTCTGACTCCAGTCATGTTCCTGGAGCAGCCACTGTCCAAATACCAAATTGGAGATTGGTTGGCATTTGGACCTACCTGCAAGATAAATTACATCCTCTTAGGTACCCAATATGGATTGGGTCCTCGGTTTCTGTTAGGTTGGTATAAAGGAACACTACACCACGAAGGGTTCTGCACTCTCTTTGCATTGAGCCCTGTTGGGTTGAACCAACAGTCCAAGGCAAAGTGGCCTACTTTCCCACAGCACCAGCATTCATGTATGTTGTATCTTCTCTTCTGCTTCACCATCTGAGTGGGGTGGCAGTGCTGATGAGCAGAAGAGCATGCTTCTTGCCTAACAACTCTTGGGTGAACCTCATATGTGTGAGTTTGGGGTGGAATCAATCTCACCACATTTTGAATCACCTTCTTGGGAACATGCTTTGTAGGAACAACCTTTCCCCTACTCTTGATTGCTGTAGCTGCAGGTTTGTGGGCTGAAGGACTTGACACCAACACCTTCTTGTAGGAAGGTCTAGCTTGAGAATCTTTGCCCTTAATTGTCTCCTGATTAAAACCAATACCAGCTCTGAACTGTCCAGAGAAGGTGTCAATGATAGGCAGGATAGTTTTGGGCATTGAGAAGCTGGATGCCAGTTTCTTCTCATCCAACAACATGTCCTCAAGGTCCTTGATGACCTTGTTCTTTTGTCCCAATTCAGCATTTTTAAGCCTTATGGCTTCCTTGAATTTGTTCACTTCTTTTCTCATAGCAGCCAGCTTCTCAGCTATCTCCTGGAGCTCAGATTGAACAGGCTTCAAGGAATCTAACTCCTTGGTCTGGAATTTGAGGAGTTTCTTACAGCCCTTGAAGGCTTTCCACAAGGCTTTGTATTGCCTTATCAGTTCAGATTCAACTTCATACTGGGATCTTGAGGCCGTGCTGTTGGCAGCAGACACACCCTCATCATCATGCACAAAATCTGCTACTGATTCAGTATCAGAGTAAGATAGAGGAGTTATGTTGTTTACCTTCCTAGAAGAGATGTCATCCTGGTTGTCTTCACATATGTCCATCAAGCCAATGAGTGCATCTTCCTTAGTGCCAGAGGAACTTGAGTCAGAATCACTCAGTGTTCTGGCCTTCTTTGCTATGAATCCTTTATCTGATTTCCTCTTGCTCCTTGAGCTTCTTCTCTCTTCATAGTTCCTTGACTCCTTCTTCTTAGAAGGGCAGTCAGCAGCCATGTGACCTATCTTGCTGCAGGAATAACAAACAGTGTTATTTAAATCTTGTTTACCAGAGTTAGACCTGTACCTTTCCTCCCAGGGGGCTCTAGATCTTTCCCAATAATCGGATCTTCTGGTACTTGAGGAGGAATTTCTGTGATTATTCCTCCTCCTTCTGTGTATCAGCTTCCTGAATTGTTTTGTGAGAAGGGTCACCTCTCTATCAGTATCATCAGAATCAGAGGAGTTGGCTTCAGATTCTTCACTGCTCTCAGATCTGCTCTGAGTTGCAGAGGTCTTGCCCTTGGCTCTTCTGGTGCTCTCAGCCTTTAGAGCCACAGATATTTCTCTTGAGCTCACCTTTGAGCTTTCTTCTTCAGCTTTCCTGGTGTTGAGCTAAAGTTCATGAGACAGCAGCTTCCCATACATATTTTTGGGCTCCATGACGCCCAGCTGACCCATCTCTCTGATGGAACAGATCTTGATGTCCCATTCTTGTGTGAGGGATCTGAGAAACTTGTCATTTAGATTAGAGTTGGTGAACTCTCTTTCGTAGTTTCTCAGACCATTCACTATCTTGAAAAATATCTCATAGCAGTTGGAGATTGTTACATTCTTGCCTTGCTTGAAGGCCTCATACTCTTGGTTGAGAAGGGATTTTCTATCATCCCTTACCTCTTCAGTACCCTCCATGTATATGATCAGGGAGTCCCACATCTCCTTGGCCGTTTTGCAGTGAATCGAATTTTGGAGGGTTGAGTCATCTACGACACTCACGATGACATTCTAGGCCCTCTTATCTAGGCCTGCCAAGGCTAGCTCGTCCTTGGTCATGTCCTCATATTTCTTTACCACCTTCTTTGTTGGATCAATGGTGGAAGCAGTTCTAGGGATGAAGGGACCCTGTTGGATTGTCAGATAGATTCTTGGATCAGCCGCTTCCTTTAAGAACCTAACTCTTTCCTTCCAGATAGGAAAGTTCTCTTTTAAGCAGATTATAAGTTTCATGGATCTCATCTCCCGATTTTGATCACCACCAGCCATAGTGAGTTGTTCCATGATCTAGATCAGATGGTTAAGTATTCTTATCAACCTCCCTCTGATACCACTTGTTTGTAAAGGAACGTACACCTAGAGGGGGGGGGGGGGGGGTGTTAGGTGAACTGGGTTCTTTTTAAGTTATTTGCACGAGTTTCGAATCTTCAAGCACAGCACAAAAATATCGCACAGATAAACACAGATAAAGCACACCAGACGGCACAAGATCTATAGAGGTTCCTCAAGACCGGGTGTCTTGAGTAGTCCTCTGTCCCTCTGAGCCTACCCAGCAGTGTGCTAGGATCGACAAACTCCGCCAAAAACTTTAGGCCCTCAAGCTTTACAGCACGGACCCGCAAGTACAACAGCCTAGGCCTAAAACCCGCAAGTCTAGCCTCTGCCCCGACCCTCAAGCCTCACAAGTATCAAGCCCTCAAGCTTGACAAACAGGCCCGCAAGCCTTACTTAGCCAGACCCGCAAGTCTAGCCTCTGCCCTGGCCCTCAAGCCTCACAGGTCTCAAGCCCTTAAGCTTGACAAACAGGCCCGCAAGCATTACCTAGCCAGACCCGCAAGTGTAGCCTCTTCCCTGGCCCTCAAGCCTCACAGGTCTCCAGCCCTTAAGCTAGACGGATAGGCCCGCAAGCCTTACAAAGAAATTACAGTAGAAAGACTGTTTCTTCTGCCGGATGAAGATTGGCTTCTTAAGGTTGAAGAAGATGCTTCTGAATCAGATCTTGAGTGCACAGTTCTTCTTCAATTTTTTCTTGGCCTGATGAGGATTGGCTTCTTATCAGTCGATGGAGATGACTGCTTCTTCTTTTTCACTTTCTTTCTTGCACCGCTTGTACTGTTCTATTCGCTGTATGCGCAAGTTCTTTCTTGTTGATTTACCTTTTTAGGGCGACCTCTTATCTCTTTTATAAGACTGCGAGGCTCCCAACGGTCTTCTGAACAATATTCCTTAAGTGTTAGACACTCCATTCCTTAAGAGCTCGCATTGTTTGATGACAACATTAATTGCTAATAGAGAATCAGGCGGCGACATTAATTGCTGACAGCGTGTCCGTATCTTTTGAATCTGTCTCGACGATATTTCCATTGTTACGACGACATGGACAACATCTCGACGACAGGACTTTTTCGATGCCTTGAACATTGGTAGACCTTCAAATCTTCTTGCTTCTGCCTCTAAAGAAGGTATCTCGACGATACGAGACATTCTGACGAATCTGCATATACGACGATATGCAATCTTTGATTGTGTCGTTGAGATCTTCTTTCTTGTTGTCTGTCATCGTAATCATGTTGTTCTCTCGACGACATGAGTGATAGCATGCCGAAAGATCATACTTTAGTCACTGCTCGACTTCAGCTGTTCTTCTTTAGTCTTTTCGACGACATGCCTTCTTTACGACGATATCCTACGCCATAAGTCATACTTAACCTTTTCAGCGACGAAGCTTCTTTGTCGATGTTGACGATACTGCGTCTTCTGGATGACATTTCTTCCTTTGTCTTCATTCTTCTCTGCGTTCGACGAACGACAATCTTCGTTCGACGGACAGCATTCTGCGTTCAACGAGCTTCATTCTTCTATCCCATCTCAGCGTTCGACGAACTCCATTCTGCGTTCGACAAACAGCCTTCCGCATTCGACGAACACACCAAGTCTCAACGGTCGACTATGTTCCTTCTGAGTTCGACGATCTTCCTTCTGAGTTCGACGATCTTGCTTCTGTATTCGACGAGCTCGCCAAGTCTCAACGTTCGCTTTGCATCATCTTTGCGTTCGACGAACTGTAATCTTTGTTCGACGAACTTCGTTCTTCCATCGACGATATTGTACTTTAACTTCCTGAGATTATCAGCTAGAGAAGTGATCAAATACAAAGTGAAGTGTTCTTGACTTGATGACTTCTTCAAATCAGGAATCATATGCGCAAGATTCCCAACAAGAGGGACGGAGGCGTAGGACTCCACTATCTTGGATCCAGGATGAGGATTAATAATCACTCGGCTCAGAATTTGTGGAGGACACAGATGCCCAGATGCGACTGATTCGAGTTAGGATGCTGGAAGCCCAAAGCAGGCCAGCCAAGTATTATGATGCACGACATCGTGCAGTGGAGTTCCTTGTTGGAGACCAGGTGTTTCTGAAGATACAACCGATTCATGGAGTCTCGCGGGTACGCGGGCAGAAGAATCTCAGTCCAGGTATATGGGGCCTTAAAGTATCCTGGAGCGTATCGGCCCCCTGACTTATAGACTGGAGCTACCTCCGGAGGTAGCAGGTTTGCATGACGTCTTCTATGTCTCCTCCTTTAGGAGAGCTCTACTACGGCCGAAGCAGCAGATATCTATTGTTGGGAATATTGCCCTCATTATTCCGTTGATTTGAAGAGGCTTCACTTACAATGCTAAGTACATATTATACTTGATAAAATCTATTTTGTCTCAAGGTTTGTACAAGGAGATGATATTCCATACAATGGAATTGGTTCATGTTTCTGAGGTGATCTCAAAGCAATCAACAGTTAGTCTTACTGCCAACACAATATGAGCCAATAGGGTCGCACATAAAAGTGCTTGGTGAAATTGGAGGAAGAATTGTGTTGGATTGAGTTTTTCTCGAGAAGTCATTTTAAGGTTTGGTATTTCTCGAGAAGTTTTATTCCTGCATTGGGATTTCTCGAGAAATTAAATCCTTGGGATATATCGAGAAATTAAATCCTTGAGATTTCTCGAGAAGTTTAATGTTTCCTGCATTGTGATTTCTCGAGAAGATTTATTGCCTTGGGATTTCTAGAGAAATTATGTCTTGAGATTTCTCGAGGTATCAGGCCAATCCTGCCCGACTTGGTCGAAATGAAGGCATTCGTCGACCGCTGAGATGGCAAAAGGCTAGTGTAGCGCGTTCGTCGAACGCAGATCTCTTGAGTTCGTCGAACGTAGATTTCTTGAGTTCGTCGAACATAGATCTCTTGAGTTCGTCGAACGCAGATCTCCTTGAGTTCGTCGAATGCAGATCTCTTCAGTTCGTCGAACGCAGATCTCCTTGAGTTCGTCGAACGCAGATCTCTTTGAGTTCGTCGAACGCAGATCTCTTGAGTACGTCGAACGCAGATCTCTTGAGTTCGTCGAACGCAGATCTCTTGAGTTTGTCGAACATAGATCTCCTTGAGTTCGTCCAACGCAGATTTCCTTGAGTTCAACAAATGCAAATCTCTTTAGTTCGTCGAACGCAGATCTCTTGAGTTCGTCGAATGCAGATCTCCTTGAGTTCGTCGAACGCAGATCTCTTGAGTTCGTCGAACGCAGATCTCTTGAGTTCTTCGAACGCAGATCTCTTGAGTTCGTCGAACGCAGATCTCATTGAGTTCGTCGAACGCAGATCTCTTGAGTTCGTCGAACGCAGATCTCCTTGAGTTCATCGAACGCAGATCTCCTTGAGTTCGTCGAACGCAGATCTCTTGAGTTCGTCGAATGCAGATCTCTAGATTTCATCGAACGCAGATCTCCTTGAGTTAGTCGAACGCAGATCTCTTGAGTTCGTTGAATGCAGATCTCTTGAGTTCGTCAAACGCTGATCTCTTGAGTTCGTCGAACGCAGATCTCCTTGAGTTCGTCGAATGCAGATCTCTTGAGTTCATCAAACGCAGATCTCATTGAGTTCGTCGAACGCAGATATCTTTGAATTCGTCGAACGCAGCCTTTTGTATATATAACAGTTCACGATCTTAGGGTTGAGTGCGCGTGACAGATTTCGTAACCGACCCTTTCATGTTTTGCGAGAGCAGCGTTGGAAGTGTTCCGCTAGGGCTTCTCTCCTCCTTCGACAGTTGCCGCCTCCCTTGTCTTGGATCTAACAGTCCGTGGGGACGCTGAGGATTTTCTTCTCCGACTCATTCCTTGTTCGACAAGGCATTGAGGTTCTCCTCTGCTTGTGTGGATCTCTGTAGAGGGCCCGATCCATTTCGGTTCTTGGAACTCAAGATTCGTTCTACCAGAAGTCCATGTGGAGCATCTTGATTGAGTATTGACTCAATCCCGCAAAGGTACAATCTCTGCAAATGTTGTGGTTATTATTTTATTTCTTGAATTAGTAAAATCGCAAGTTCCTTAACTCTTTGGGTTGTTCTAGTTATTTATTCCGCTGCGCATATGTGATATGCTGTTTTATCATTTAAGAAATGGTATGCAGAAAACCCAACAGTGGTACCAGAGATAGGTTTGCAATCAAGTGTGTGTAAATTGGGATTTTAGAAGCATTCAAATGCCCTGATTTCATCTTGGAACCCCGCCAAGAACGCATGTGATTGCGCTACGATTTCATTGTTTCAGAAATAGTTTCTCCTTTGCAGTAACCGTCCCTCCAAGTGATTTGTGAAATCACATGTCTGAGATTTTTAATCTGACATTGAGAGACGAGCTTGTCTACTGCACAAGTGGAGTTATTTTTGTTGTGGCCAATGCATGTAAATCTGGAGATTTAGAAGTGTTGGGAACAGTGCCCTGCAATGTTCCTGATTTGAAGAAGTGCTCAGCTCAATGATAAATGCATGTTGTATTTGACATACCATCTAGTTCATGCTTGCAGAAATTGACAATATGTCATGTACTTTAGTTATTTTACTAAGTACATATCGTCGAGAAGAACATGCGATATCGTCGACAATGCATGCTTGTCGTCGTAATGATGGGCAGAGCAGCTGCCGCTGAGACATGGCGAGATCGTCGAACGAAGAATGTCGATCGTCGAACGCTGAGACATGGCGAGATAGTCGAACGAAGTATGCCGATCGTCGAACGCTGAGACGTGGCAAGATCGTCGAACAAAGGATGGCAAGTTCGTCGATCGCAGAAAGCTGTTCGTCGAATGCAGAGAAGACTCAAAGATATCGAAGGAAGGAATGTCGCCGAGACGATGCTGTATCGTCGACATCAACAAAGTGTCCATACTGTCAAGAAGGACAGATATCGTCATATAGAAGTCTTGTCGCTAATAAAGCTAAGGACGACTGATGGCGTTGGACATCGTCATGAAGAAGGCATGTCGTCGAGTAAACAACATGATTACGATGACATATTGCAAGAAAGAAGATCGCGATGGCAAAGTCAGAGACAGCTTGTCGTCGTAATGATGAAGATATCTTCAAGACAGAATTCAAATCTTGCGGACGTAATGTCAGCAATTAATGCCGCCGCCTGATTGTCCAATCAGCGCGTGCACTTAATGAATCAAGACATTAGCGCGTAATCCAAAAGATATCAGCGCGTGCTAAAAAGGAATGGAGGTCTGACACATAAAGGAACA
Source organism: Dactylorhiza incarnata (assembly GCA_033032865.1). Classification (NCBI taxonomy): domain Eukaryota; kingdom Viridiplantae; phylum Streptophyta; class Magnoliopsida; order Asparagales; family Orchidaceae; genus Dactylorhiza; species Dactylorhiza incarnata. Next base: position 2,885,726 of record JAWHQI010000218.1, on the reverse strand, counting down.
TTATAGAAGACCGTTGGGAGACCTCGCAGTCTTATAAAAAGGGATACATGAGGTTGCCCTAAAAAGTTAATCATCAAGAAGGAACTTGCGCACATAGCGAATAAAAAAAAACACAAGCGCCGCAAGAAAGAAAGAGAAAAAGAAGGAGCAGTCATCTTCATCGACTTCTAAGAAGCCAGTCCTCATCTGGCTAAGAAAAGATTTGAAGAAGAACCGTGCGCTCAAGATCTGATTCAGAACAATCTTCTTCAATCTTAAGGAGCCGATCTTCAATGGGCTAAAGTTGCCGATCTTCATCCGGCAGAAGAAACATTTTAAAACTGTATTTTCTTGTAAGGCTTGTGGGCCAAATTTTCTAGCTTGAGGGCTGGAGAGCTGTGAGGCTTGAGGGCCAGGGAAGTGCACTTGTGGGTGCGACTTGTCGAGCTTGATGGCTCGGGGGTAGTAGGGGCTTGCGGGCCTAGGCTGTTGGGACTTGCGGGTCCAAGTTGTAGGGCTTGAGGGCCTGAGTGTCGAGCTTGTGGGCTCGGGGGCAGTAGGGGCTTGCGGGCCTAGGTTGTAGGGACTTGCGGGTCCGTGTTGTAAGGCTTGAGGGCCTGAAGTTTTTGGCGGCGTTTGCCGAGCCTAGCACACTGCTGGGTAGGCGCAGAGGGAAAGAGGACTACTCAAGACACCCGGTCTTGAGGAACCTCTATAGATCGTTGCGTGCTTTCTGTGGTTTGATCTTTATTTCGTAGATCTATTAACCAGAAAGTAAGAAAAACCTAAAGGGGGATTTTATAAGAAGAAAAACCTATTCACCCCCCTCTAGGTGATTAAGTAGACCCTCCTATAAACAACAAGTGGTACCAGAGATAGGTTGTTCAAGGAAAAGCTTAACAACTTGAACATATCTGCCACTGGGTGTCTAAGCATCATTAGTATGGAGTCAAGAATAGCTATCTGCTCTAGAGAGAACTTTGCCATTTGGAAAGTCTGAGTAAGAATATTCATGGAGGCGATGGATCCAAGAATGTTTTTGATAGTTCAAAATGGTCCCTCCATGATAATGTTAGAAGATGAAACTCTTCTTGCTAGCTTGGACAAAGAAGCAAGAAGCATTCTAGCTGATGCAATAGATCTGGCAACACATCAGAAGCTGAGTCGTTGCACATCAGCAAAGTACATGTGGGACTTCTTAGAAGTTCTCATGGAAGGGTCAGAGGAAGATTTTGAAGAAGAGACCTCTCATGAAAAGGTATGCATCAGAGCACCACTGACTACATCAGACAGTGAATCAGAAGATGATGAATGCTCTGGAGCAAAAGAAAGGATAAGAGCACCCCTGTCCCTTACAGAGTGTGACTCTGAGGATGAAGAGGTTCATGGATTGATGGCTCTATCAGATGAAGAAGATCATGATGAATTGCATCATGATTAGGTATGCACCACTCACACATCTTTACTGCCTGCTTCATTTAAGAAAACCAAGAGTGCATCAGAAAATTATTTATCTTCTGAAGATAATGCAGAAGACTGCTCTTCATGCAACCATGCTGATCTAATAGAACGTTTTGGTGATCTCTTGGAAGCTCTGAGGAAGTGCAAGAGGCTTGTTAAGAAACAAGCTAGGGAGCTAGAATCACTCAAGCCTTATAGGGTTGAGTCATATGGGGAACTGGGTATATCCTACTGTAAGGACACCAATCCACATGAGCTCAAGAAAGTCATTGACAAGCTTTATGATGAGAGAAGCCAAAGGGAAGAACTTATCAAGAAACTTGAGAGTGATCTTCTTAAGGAAAAAAGCTTGGTAGCTCAATTCTCTAAGCCCAAAACTGTTCTCCCCATCATTGACACCTTCTCATCCTATAAAAATAGGAGGGGGTTAGGTTACAAGGAAGGGGCAACAGATGCTGAGAATGAAAAGAAGGGCAAAACTAAAGCAAAGCCTCACACCACCTTTCAGAAGGTAGTGCTTCCCTCAAATAGGTATGATCAGGACAGTGTCCATGGTCACTGGATGAATGGAAGCTCCACTAGTCATGAAAATGCTCCTGACTATGGAAAGAGAAAGGGCATGGGGTTGAGTGCATTAAAGCGTCCCCATGAGGAAATTCAAATGGCCCATCATGGACCATTTGCATTTGGTGTTCCATCCCCCACTCTCAAGGATAGAGGGGCAACATCTTCTCAATCACCCTCAGATAAGAAGCAGACTAGTAGCCCAGTATAATCAATTCTCACTTGAACATATCTGATGCCATCAACACCATGTCAGCCACCAAGCTGAAATCTGTTGCTGACAAACAGATAAAGTTAAGAAGAAACGATGATACTAGAGCATCTAGTCAGCTCTTGACTAAGAGAGAATGGAAGAATGCTGCTGCCTTCTCTACTGAACATACTTCAAAAAGTGCTCAGAAAATAAGGTACAACATCCATGAGTGTTGGTGCTGTGGCAAAGTAGGACACTTTGCCATCGACTGTTGGCACAACCCTAGTGTGCTTAATGTAAAGGTGAGACCCTCTGGGAGGTCTGCAGTAAGTAGAGGGATCTCCTATTATGCTAACAAGAACCTAGGACCCAAGTCACCTTGGGTTCCTAAGGGATATTAAATCTGTCTTATAGGGTAGTCCATTTAGCCATTAAAAAGCAAACAAGGCTAATGGACAATAAGTGCTCCAGGCTTAGCTCAGGACAAAGAAGAACTTACCATATACCAAGGTGCACTAATCTAGGGGGAGCTGGAAGTAAAGATAAGTGGATATTTCATCGAAGGAGAGCAACTGGCTCAAGGAGACTTAGAGGCCAAGGTGGAGGCAACCATGCTAATGTTTATCACATAAACACATCTTCATCTAATATTGTAAAGGTAATCTTTCAAAAACTATATAGTCGGAATGGTCATTAGTATCGTCTAAAGACCTGCATTACGACGATACCCAATCGTTAGCAGACTCTTAATTAGGTCTAAGCTCAATCATTACAGCTAAACTCAAGTTAGTCATACATTTAACAAATGACACTTCAACTTCCAACTCGGACACTATAAATAAGGTCAAATGTCTTAAGGTTAAAACACTCTCTACATTAGCCCTAAAAAGCTGTCGTGTTCCCCACGCCATCTAAGAGTGAACGAGTCGACTGAGCTGAGATCCTTGGAAAGGAAAAGCTTAAATCAACAAGGAAATCTGTTGGCAGACATTGTGGGAAAAGCCCTCCTCTGCAAGGTAGGGTCACATGATAGGATATCCAAGCCTATGTTCGAATTAATGGCAAGGATAATCCTTAGTAAAAGGACCAACTGGGGCAGCACATCTTTAAGAGGATATAAGAAAGCTTTCAAGCTCCAAATCTTGGAAGAATCTTATCATTATACCTTCTGCAAACCTACCCAAAAAGCTTCAACAAAAGCTATGGAGTTAAAATACATCACATGAAAAGAATGGACATCAAAATCCTTACAAGATGGGAGAAAATTCTGACTAAGCCTCCCACAAAGACAGAGACTGCGGAAGATGCACAGAGGAATGGAGAAAGCTCATCTGAGGAGAGTAAGTCAGGGAACAACTCTCCTCCATTTGTCTCAGAGGCAGCTGCAGATACAAGGAATGTCGCCCTCCAGACCACTGATCTAAGTCAAGGATTCAGGATATCTGCAGACGCAGATCCAAGAAGTGCTGAAACTGAGGGGGAGAAAAACAATGAGATCCCTGCTCCAGTAGAAACAGTGATCCAAAAGATCATAGGGGATGAGGATGCCGAACATTCTGAGTCTGCAATGCAAGAGGACAATCAAGAAATCCCTACTGATGGAACTAGCAGCGATCAGCAAGGTCCTAAAAAGGTGAGTAAACCAAGCCACTCACCAATAGGAAAATCTCTATCTCCAATACTGGAAGGGGACGAAGTAGAGGATCAAGAGGGATCATCTATAGAGAATAGACAAGAAGAGCCCTCCCTTCTATCTCAAATAATGATGCTCCTGGAAGAGCAAAGGATAAAACTAGAAAGACATGTCACCTCTGCCATCAATGATCTAAGAAAGGAACTGTCTGCTGAAATAGCAAACCTAAGAAATGATGTGAAAAGCCTACAAGATTACAATACCCGCTCTCACAAAGCTCTAATTAACCTAGGGATCAATCAGTCATCGATTATCGACAGCATAGAAAAGGCCTATGTTGCATCAACCAAGAGAATGGCTGAACACAAATTAAGCTGACATCAAAGAAAGTCTAGATCAACAAAACAAAGATTTAGATAGTCATCTGCTGGAAACCAAGAATCACTTGGAAGCTGGAATTCACATGCTCAAAAACAAGATATTGGCCTCAGAAGAGAACCTCCAAAAAGGGATATCTGAAGAAATCATAAAGGGGGAGAGATCAATGATAAAGGGCAGCTATGATCATGCCATCTGGACCTCGAACACTATCAGGAGAGAGATCAATGACAAAGGGAATCTTCCTTCCCTTTGTTATGATGAGTCTACCGTAGGTCCCTGTATAGATATTCCTGAAACTAATAAGGATAAAGAAATTAGAAAGAGAAAGTACAGGGAAGAGATGGAGAAAAAGGAGAAGGAAGTCGATACCAAGAAAGCAAAGAGAGATGCTGATACGAATACACCAGATATATAGATGGTTAAATATAGAAATGTCAAAACTCTTCTGAACATTCGGCACTAATTATAAATGAAGAAAAACTTGTCAAAATCTTGTGTTTACTTAATTTTGCTGAAATGTTATCATTACGTGCTTATCTGCTTAAATGATAATATCTGTTATGAGAATGGCACTTATCATTGAGTGGGTTATGAATTCTTCAAATAGCGGGAGATTGTTGGGAACAGTGCCCTGCAATGTTCCTGATTTGAAGAAGTGCTCAGCTCAATGATAAATGCAAGTTGTATTTGACATACCATCTAGCTCATGCATGCAGAAATCGACAATATGTCATGTACTTTAGTTATTTTACTACGTACATATCGTCGAGAAGAACAGGCAATATCGTCGACAATGCGTGCTTGTCGTCGTAATGACGGGCAGGGCCGCAGCCGTTGAGACATGGCGAGTTCGTCGAACGAAGAATGCCGATCGTCGAACGCTGAGACATGGCGAGATCGTCGAACGAAGAATGTCGATCGTCGAACGCTGAGACGTGGCAAGATCGTCGAAAAAAGGATGGCATGTTCGTCGATCACAGAAAGATGTTCGTCGAACGCAGAGAAGACTCAAAGATATCGAAGGAAGGAATGTCGTCGAGACGATGCTGTATCGTCGACATCAACAAAGTGGCCATACTGTCAAGAAGGACAGATATCGTCATATAGAAGTCATGTCGCTAATAAAGCTAAGGATGACTGATGGTGTTGGACATCGTCATGAAGAAGGCATGTCGTCGAGTAAACAATATGATTACGACGACAAATTGCAAGATAAAAGATCGTGACGACAAAGTCAGAGACAGCTTATCGTCGTAATGATGCAGATATCTTCAAGACAGAATTCAAATCTTGCGGACGTAATATCAGCAATTAATGTTGCCGCCTGATTGTCCAATCAGCGCGTTCACATAATGAATCGAGACATTAGTGCGTATTCCAAAAGATATCAACGCGTGCTAAAAAGGAATGGAGGTCTGACACATAAAGAAACTTTTTAGAAGACCGTTGGGAGACCTCGCAGTCATATAAAAAGGGATACATGAGGTTGCCCTAAATAGTTAATCATCAAGAAAGAACTTGCGCACATAGCGAATAAAAAAAAACACAAGCACCACAAGAAAGAAAGAGAAAAAGAAGGAGCAGTCATCTTCATCGACTGCTAAGAAGCCAGTCCTCATCTGGCTAAGAAAAGATTTGAAGAAGAACCGTGCGCTCAAGATCTGATTCAGAACAATCTTCTTCAATCTTAAGGAGCCGATCTTCAACGGGCTAAAGTTATCGATCTTCATCCGGCAGAAGAAACATTTTATTACTGTATTTTCTTGTAAGGCTTGTGGGCCAAATTGTCTAGCTTGAGGGCTGGAGAGCTGTGAGGCTTGAGGGCCAGGGCAGTGCACTTGCGGGTGCGACTTGTCGAGCTTGAGGTCTCGGGGGCAGTAGGGGCTTGCAGGCCTAGGCTGTTGGGACTTGCGGGTCCATGTTGTAGGGCTTGAGGGCCTGAGTGTCAAGCTTGCGGGCTCGGGGGCAGTAGGGGCTTGCGGGCCTAGGCTGTTGGGACTTGCGGGTCCGTGTTGTAAGGCTTGAGGGCCTGAAGTTTTTGGCGGCATTTGCCGAGCCTAGCACACTGCTGGGTAGGCGCAGAGGGAAAGAGGACTACTCAAGACACCCGGTCTTGAGGAACCTCTATAGATCGTTGCGTGCTTTCTGTGGTTTATTCTTTATTTCGTAGATCAATTAACCAGAAAGTAAGGAAAACCTAAAGGGGGATTTTATAAGAAGAAAAACCTATTCACCCCCCCCCCCCTCTAGGTGATTAAGTAGACACCCCTATAAACAACAAGAAGTGTTCTAAATGCCCAGATTTAGCTCTTTCTATCAAGTGTTGATAATTTTATTTTGTGCACATTGGGGATGCTATTTGGTTTGAAATGTTTTATTTCTATTTTGTGAATGTGCACAGTGATTAAATGTTAATCACGATGAAATGTTCATCGATTGTATCTTAAAATACCTTAATCCAATATTAAGCATTTGGATGCCTTCCGATGGATGACACTCTTCCTGCCTCGATCGATGAAGTGTGGGCTTGGCAAAGCAGGGTGCATTAATCTATCTTGGTAAGGGTGCGAGCGGATAATTGTGATATCCCACTGTTGACATCGGGTCTATATTAACTTGGTGACCTCAAAAGTTGAGTGCCTAGAGGCATAGGGTTGGCATGCACCATATGATGAATGCGAATAAAGAGTTATTCACGAACCATACAAGAGTTGCATAGTGATGCAATTGACAAGTGTTGTCTACCTAAATAACCACATCGTGAGAGAAACGCCAAAGCGGACTCATTGTGTTGGTGAAATACGGATCTTGTCCACTAAGAGAGTAGCTCACATAAACTCTCTGAATCGATATTAAGGGTTATCGATTTGATTAAAATAGTGGGAGCCCTTTTAATAGAAGTCCTTATTAAAGTAAAATGTATTTTGAAATATAGTACTGAAAAATCTTTTGCAAATTTATTGTAGAATTTCCATGGCAAATACATCTCACTCCACGTTGTCCTTGAGAGCCATCCTTGAGAAGGATAAGCTCAATGGGACGAACATCCTCGACTGGTATAGGAACCTGAGAATTGTTCTCAGGCAAGAGCGCAAGCTCTATGTCTTGGAAGGGGAAGCCCCCACAGAGCCGGCCGGAAATGCTCCGAGAACAGATAAAGATGCTTACAAGAAGTATCAGGATGATACCTTGGATGTGGAATGCCTCACGCTTGCTACCATGACCTCTGAGCTTCAGAAGCAACATGAGAGCATGTGTGGTTATGAGATAATTGGGCACCTCAAGAAAATGTTCGAGGGGCAAGCCCGACAAGAGAAGTTTGACATATCCAAGGCATTATTTCAGTGCAAATGGGAGCTCGAGACTTAGTAGGGACTCACGTACTCAAAATGATTGGGTATATAGAGAACCTTGAAAAACTAGGTTTTCCAATGGGCCAAGAGTTGGCCACAGATCTGATCCTATAATCGTTGCCGGACAGTTATGAGCAGTTCATCTTGAACTATAATATGAATGAAATACAAAAGACACTGCCCGAGCTCCTTGGCATGTTGAGAACTGCCGAAAACAACATGAAGAAGGCCAAGCCTGCCAACCCCATACTGATGGTGCATAAGGGCCAGGGCAAGGCCACGGGATCTAAGAAGACGAAGATTAGATCAAAGTCTCCTCTTGATCCCAAGTCTTCTGCACTGAAAAGGAAAAGTCCGGCGAAGGAAGGAAAATGCCACCACTGCGGTAAGGCAGGGCATTGGAGGCGGAACTGTCCCCTCCACATTGATGATCTGCAAAAGAAGAAGGGATGTGTGACTTCTACCTCAGGTATTTATGTTATAGAGATAAACCTTTCTGCTCCTTCATCTTGGGTATTGTATACCGGATATGGTTCTCACATTTGTACAAATATGCAGGAACTGAGAAGGAGAAAAATGCTGGGTAAAGGGGAGGTAGACCTGCGTGTTGGGAATGGAGCAAGAGTTGCTTCTGTTGTCATTGGTGTCTATCATCTTTCTTTGCCCACTGGGATTGTAATAGAATTAGATAATTGTTATTTTGTTCCAGCCATAACTAGAAACATAATATCCTTTTCATGTCTTGACATGAAGGGTTTTTCGTTTATAATTAAGAACAATTGTTGTTCGATTTTTATGAATGATGTTTGTTATGGTGTAGCCCAATTTTTTAATGGTTTATATGTTTTGAACTTAGAACATCCGATCTATAATGTTGAAAATAATAAAAGACTAAGAACAAATGACTCGAATCCTACATACCTTTGGCATTGTCGTTTGGGCCATATAAATGAGAAACGCATATCCAAGCTCCATAGAGATGGACTATTGGACTCATTTGATTATGAATCATTTGAGAAGTGCGAGTCTTGCTTATTAGGCAAAATGACTAAAGCCCCTTTCACTGGTTATACTGAGAGGGCATAAGATCTCTTGGGTGTCATACATAGTGATGTATGCGGACCCATGAGTTCTATGGCTAGAGGTGGGTTCCACTACTTCATTACATTTACTGATGATTTCAGTAGATACAGATACGTGTTTCTTATGAAGAATAAATCCGAGACCTTTGAAAAGTTCAAAGAGTTTAAGAATGAAGTAGAGAACCAACTGGGAAAAAGGATAAAAGCACTCTGATCTGATCGAGGTGGCGAATATTTGAGTCAAGAGTCCCGTATTCATCAGAAAGAGTGTGGTATTGTATCACAGCTCACCCACCCAGAATACCGCAACATAATGGTGTTTCTGAGAGGAGGAATCACACCTTGTTAGACATGGTGCGATGGATGATGAGTCATGCAAATTTGCTCATTTCCTTTTGGGGTTTTGCTCTAGAGACTGCTGCTTTTACACTAAATCGAGTTCCGACGAAAACAGTTCAAAAGACACCATATGAGATATGGACTGGGAAGCATCCTAGTATGTCTTTCATTAAGATTTGGGGCTGTGAGGCATACGTACGATGTCAAGTGTTTGACAAGCTGGAACCCAAATTAGATAAGTGTTATCTTGTGGGATATCCTAAGGAAACTAAAGGGTATTACTTCTACCATCGTTCTGAGGGCAAAGTGTTTTTCGCTAGGAGTGGTGTTTTTCTGGACAAAGAGTTTCTATCTAGAGAAAATACCAAGGTAGAACTTGAAGAAGTTCAAGAACCACAAACAATGAATGAACGTGAATTGGAACCTGAGCAAAGACTACAATCTGTTGTAGCTGGAGAACCTGCTCAAGAAACACAAGTCTTATGTAGATCTGATAGGCCAATATTTGAGCCTGAGAGATATGGATTTATCGTGTCTCAAATAGGTAACGTGTTGCTTATGGATCATGATGATGAACCTGCAACCTATCAAGAGGCTATGTGTGGACCTGACTCCGAGAAGTGGCTTGAGGCCATGAAATCTGAAATGGACTCCATGTATACAAACCAAGTTTGGACCTGGTAGAACCACCTGAAGGGGTACGACCCATAGGGTGTAAGTGGGTCTTCAAGAAGAAGACCGACATGGATGGGAATGTACAAACATTCAAAGGTCGGCTGGTGGCTAAAGGTTTCAGGCAAATTCATGGTGTTGACTATGATGAGAATTTTTCCCCTGTAGCCATGGTCAAGTCCATCGGAATTCTACTTGCTATTGCTGCGTATTATGACAACGAGATCTGACAAATGGATGTCAAAATGGATTTCCTTAATGAAAACCTCCTTGAGGAAGTGTACATGACAAAACCCGAGGGTTTTGTATCTCCAAATGAAGCCACTAAAATATGCAAGTTGAATCGATCCATTTATGGATTGAAAAAAGTTTCTCAAAGTTGGAATCTGCATTTTGATGAGAAAATCAAAGAGTTTGGTTTCATCAAGAACGAAGATGAGCCCTGTGTTTACATGAAGATTAGTGGGAGCATTGTTGTCTTCCTGATATTGTATGTAGATGACATACTATTGATCGGGAATGACATTCCGACCCTCCAAGCTATTAAGAACAGGCTAGGGGACTGCTTTTCTATGAAGGACTTGGGTGAAGCGACTTATATACTTGGTATTAAGATCTATAGAGATAGATCGAAGAAGTTGATGGGTTTGTCCCAGAGTACATACATTGAGAAGGTGTTGAAACGATTCAACATGCTTGAGTCCAAGAAAGGATTCTTACCCATGTCACATGGTGTGAGTCTCTCTAAGGACCAGTGTCCAAAATCTTTGGAAGATAAGGACCGCATGAAGTTGAATCCATATGCTTCGGCAATTGGATCAATCATGTACGCAATGTTATGCACTCGAACCGATGTCTCTTATGCTTTGAGCATGACGAGCAGGTATCAGTTTGATCCAGGTGATGGTCACTGGATAGCTGTCAAGAATATCCTAAAGTACTTGAGAAGAACTAAGGATAAATTCTTGGTATATGGTGGAGAGGAAGAGCGCGTTGTAAGTGGTTACACAGATGCTAGCTTCCAAACTGATAGGGATGATTCAAAGTCCCAATCAGGTTTCGTATTTTGCCTTAATGGAGGAGCTGTAAGTTGGAAGAGTTCCAAGCAAGAGACAGTTGCCGATTCTATGACAGAAGTTGAGTATATTGCTGCCGCAAATGCGGCAAAGGAGGCTGTGTGGATTTGGAAATTCATCGGCGAGCTAGATGTAGTTCCTAGCATTATTGATCCCGTAGTTCTCTACTGTGACAACACCGGTGCAATTGCACAAGCTAAATAAACCTAGACCTCATCAGCGCTCCAAGCACATACTTCGGCGGTTCCATCATATTCGAGAGATTGTCAATCGAGGAGATGTGAGCATTTGCAGAGTTCCGACTGAAGAGAACATAGCATATCCACTGACAAAGCCTCTTGCGCAAAGGAAGCATGATGGTCATGTTAGATCAATGGGAATTAGATACCTAAATGATCATTTTTAGTAGGAGCCTTGTGGATTGTATGTTTGTTGGTTGTTTATTCATTTGATGAATTGTGATATATACTATGGTTTTTCATTTTACATTTATGGCAATTTTTGTTATTATGTCAACTGTTTCTATATGATAGACTAATTAACATTATGAATGCCCTTAGAATGTTTGCTTCCATAGGAATTAAAGTACGTGACTTGGATGTGAGGGCCTATGTTTAAATGAAGCTTTATTCTTAAATGGTCCCTGGTTGAGGTATCATCCTAGAAATTAGGGCGAGGATGAGACCATAAGACTAGCATGTGCGTTGACTGATGACTGGTTCTCACAGGTCATGATATTGTGATATCAAGTCATCACATGGGTACTTGTTAGGAATCATTTGGATGTTTGTGTGTGAGCAGAAATTGGAATTGTCCTCCGTTATGACAGGAGTTACATCCATGGGCCCCTTGATGGAATGAGACTGAGAAATGCATGGCCATGCTTGGTTGAGTCAATATATGATATTGAGCTCACCATTTTTGTCAGTCTATTCTAGATCAGGAAACTGGGATTGAACATTTATGAGGGTGACACGGTCCATGCCTCTAGTTCTATCTGGATGTAAGGGACAAAGGGACATGACAACACTGATACATTGGTCATGACATGCTTGTTGAGTTATGAACTCTTATTGCTTGGGTAGCAATGATGTATTGCTAGATGCCGCTCATTGTTTGTGAGACTTTTGTTTACACTTTGTGATCATGTGGGAGACTGTTGGAGTTTCTGAGGTGATCTCAAAGCAATCAACAATTAGTCTTACTGCCAACTCAATATGAGCCTATAGGGTCGCACATAAAAGTGCTTGGAGAAATTGGAGGAAGAATTGTGTTGGATTGGGTTTTTCTCGAGAAGTCATTTTAAGGTTTGGTATTTCTCGAGAAGTTTTATTCCTGCATTGGGATTTCTCGAGAAATTAAATCCTTGGGATCTATCGAGAAATTAAATCCTTGGGATTTCTCGAGAAGTTTAATGTTTCCTGCATTGGGATTTCTCGAGAAGATTTATTGCCTTGGGATTTCTTGAGAAATTATGTCTTGAGATTTCTCGAGGTATCAGGCCAATCCTGCACGACTTGGTCGAACTGAAGGCATTCATCGACTGCTGAGACGGCAAAAGGCTAGTGTAGCGCATTCGTCGAATGCAAATCTCTTGAGTTTGTCGAACGCAGATCTCTTGAGTTCGTCGAACGCAGATCTCTTCAGTTCGTCGAATGCAGATCTCCTTGAGTTCGTCGAACGCAGATCTCTTGAGTTCATCGAACGCAGATCTCCTTGAGTTCGTCGAACGCAGATCTGCATGAGTTCGTCGAACGCAGATCTCTTGAGTTCGTCGAACGCAGATCTCTTAAGTTCGTCGAACGCAGATCTCCTTGAGTTCGTCGAACGCAGATCTCTTGAGTTCATCGAATGCAGATCTCCTTGAGTTCGTCGAACGCAGATCTCCTTGAGTTTGTCGAACGCAGATCTCTTGAGATCATCGAACGCAGATCTCTTGAGTTCTTCGAATTCAGATCTCTTGAGTTCGTCAAACGCAGATCTCTTGAGTTCGTCGAACACAGATCTACTTGAGTTCGTCGAACGCAGATCTCTTTGAATTTGTCGAACGCAGCCTTTGGTATATATAATAGTTCACGATCTTAGGGTTGAGTGCGCGAGATAGATTTCATAACCGAACCTTTCGTGTTTTGCGAGAGCAGCACCGGAAGTGTTCCGCTAGGGCTTCTCTCCTCCTCCGACAGTCGCCGCCTCCCTTGTCTCGGATCTAGCAGTCCATGGGGACGCTGAGGGCTTTCTTCTCCGACTCATTCCTTGTTCGACAAGGCATTGAGGTTCTCCTCCGCTTGAGTGGATCTATGTAGAGGGGCCGATCCATTTCGGTTCTTGGAACTCAAGATTCGTTCTACCAGAAGTCTGTGTGGAGCATCTTGATTGAGTATTGACTCAATCCCGCAAAGGTACAAACTCTGCAAATGTTGTGGTTATTAATTTATTTCTTGAATCAGTAAAATTGCAAGTTCCTTAACTCTTTGGGTTGTTCTAGTTATTTATTCCGCTACGCATATATGATATGCTATTTTATCATTTATGAAATGGTATGTTGAAAACACAACAGTTCAAAGGTTTGCTGATTAATCAGCTGAGAAAGTGTCCCTGTCTCAGCTGAACCGCTGAGACGAGGATAAGAGCCGCTGAAAAGCAGCATATCTCTACTGAGCTGCAGATAGACAGAATCCGCTGAGAAGAGAAACTATCTTAGCAGATCCACTGTGACAACATTTGCTCAACCGCTGAGACCGAAAGTTGTCTCAGCCCAACCGCTGAGACAGATTCAAATATTGAAGAAAACAAGTGGCGCGACACGCCTTTGGCGCAAACAGCTGTAAAGGGAGATAAGAGCCAACCATTGTTCCCAAGGTGTCAGAGCTTTCCCTTGAGTGCCGTTGGAGATATGAAATGTATAAAAGAAGATGTTAGGGCACTTTTGAAAAGGGCTGGTCGAGTGCTAAACAAATTGCTACTATTCCATTGACGGCCCTGAACTTCTCTTACTCCTCCAACTCACTGAACAAGGAAGAAGATGCGGAGAGATAACGATTGCTTTTCTACAAGAAGGAGCAAGGTGATCCTTCATCCTTCAACTGAAGAGGAAGATCATATAGTGGCTGGCTCACAAATCATCATCCAGTCAAGCTACTAGAAATCACAAGCAGTGCAAGAACTATAGAAGACACCTTCTCTGTGCTGTCTGTTGTAGTAAGCATAAAAACTCTTTTACCGTAGGGCTATTTGGCCTGAGATTGTAGGGAAGTTAGGCCTGAGATTATAGGGCTATTTGGCCTGAGATTATAGGGCAGTTAGGCCTGAGGTTGTAGGGTAGTTAATCCTGAGTTGTAAGGCTGACTGGCCTGATGTAGGGCTTGGAGCAAGTCTGAGAGATCTTGAAGGATCTGAACTGTAATCTTTTGTAGCTGAGATTGGAGAAGTTGGCCTTATCTAACACACTGTTATAAAGGTGAAGGGGGAAAGTGGACTACCCATAGACACATTGTCTTGTGGAACCACTATAAACACTTGTGTGTTTTCTGGGTTTGCTTGATTACTAGCTTAGAATTGTTTTAACTATCTATATAACTTAAGTAAAAATCAAAATACCTATTCACCCCCCCTCTAGGTGAAGTAGATCACATACCTATATTCTATCAAGTGGTATCAGAGGGAGGTTGGTCATAAAGGGCTTAACTGTCTGACACGATCCCATAGAGGTATTATTAATTCTAACTTCAATGGCTTTTAATGGAGTTCAGAAGGAAATGGGTTCTATGAAGCTTCCTATATGCAAAAAGAAAACCATTGGCATTTGGAAACAAAGAGTTAGGCTGTGCATGGAAGTTTCAGACCCTAGGATCTATATTACTGTTCAGGAAGGCCCCTTTCTTATCACAAAGCACTCCACCATTGATCCTACTAGGAAGGTAGGCAAGTCTTACACTGAAATGACAAGGGATGAGATAGCATTGGCTACAATGGACAAAAGGGCTCAAAATATTATAGTCAATGCTATTGATGATTCGACATTCCAAAACTTGGTGCACTAAGAGAATGCAAAGGAAATGTGGGATACATTGATTGCTTACATGGAAGGGACTGAAGAAGTGAGGAATGATAGGAAGTACCTCCTCAATCAGGAGTATGAAGCCTTCAGGAAACAAGGCCAGGAATGCATTGTTGACTGCTATGAAAGATTCTTTAGGATTGTGAATGAGTTGAGGACTCAGTGTGTGGTTCTAAGAGTCTCCTTATCAAAAGTCTCAGTGCAGGTTCTGAGAGTCTCCTTATCAAAATACTCAGTCACTAGATAGTGCAATCCTACCAAGGTGGTAGAAGAGTGGACTACCTACATTTTGGGAAACCACTATAAAAATTATGTCCTTCTGAGCTGTGCTTTTCTGTGTTGTCCCCTTACTGTTTACCGTTTCCTACTTTCTATGTTTATTTTATTCTATGTTGATTGTGTTGATTGTATAGTTATTAGAGTAGTTTTATTGTGTGTGAATATTTAGGATAAAAGTTTTTAAAACCATAATCACCCCCCCCCCCCCCCACCCCCTCTAGAGAATACTCAGAGGTTACACTATGCACTTTCAATTGGTATTAGAGGGAGGTTGATCATACAAGGCTAACAACTTGATCAAAAGATCATCTCTCACATATTTCTACTTTAAAAACTATTTTCTGAATAATTGAGTTCTAAGGACTATGCATTAAAAAGACCACCAGTGTGTAATCTTAATAAGTTTACACTCTGGACGGCCAGAATAAAATTATATATGAACTCCATTGATGAAGAAATTTTTAATGTTGTTATCTTAGGTCCCCCAACTCCACTTAAAAAGATGCAAATGGGACAGTGGCACAAGAAGTTGTCTCTAGATCAGAGTGGTCTGAAGTTGAAAAGAGTGTGAAGGCAGATGGCAATGCCATGAATATTCCGGTATCAACAATGTCTTATGACATCTTCTAAAAGGTGGCTGAGTGCAACTCAACAAAAGAGATCTAGGAATCTCTGACCAAACTGGTAGAAGGAAGTTCTGATGAAAGGAAGGGCAAGATGTCCCTTCTCATATCCCAATATGACAACTTTCAAAAGAAAACAGAAGAGAATGTGGTTGAGATGTATGATAGGTTCAGCCTGATCATAAATAAGCTCAAGGGATTACACAAAAAGATATCATTGATAGAGATCAATGACAAACTCCTAATGTGTTTCCCAAGCAATTGGGATTCAAGGATCTGGGCCATTAGAGAGTTCAGATGCCATGGAGAGATATCTACAGATTCTCTACTTGGCAAACTCAAATACTATGAGCTACTTCTAAAAAGTAGAGCTGAAATTGAAGCTAGAGAAAAGGTTTCAACTCCTAAAGAGAAATGAATTGTTCTAAAGGCTACTGAAGGTGAGGCCTCCATCTCTGAGGAAGAGATGTTCAATCTCTTGGCCAGGAGATTCAAAAGATGGGTCAAGATAGAAGACTCCAGAAGAAAGGAGAGGAGTTCAAGCAAACCAAGGTTTGATAAAACTCCTAAATAGGAAATAATTTATTTTTCTTGCAGAAATCCTGGGCACATTGCACCAGAATGTCCTAAAGAGCAAAGGGAAAAAAACAGGAAAAAGAAGGAGCACAATAAGAAATTCTTTAGGAGGAAGGGTAAGAAGAATGGTAAAGGTTCCATTGCTGAAACCTGGAGTGACTCAGAGTCTGAGTGAAGTTCCTCTTCATCTGACAGAGATGAAGAGTGTGCAGCTGAAAAAGCTTGTTTAATGGCTTTGGAAGACTCTACTGAAGAAAATCAGGTAACTCTATTTGATGACTTTGATTTCTCTTCAGCAGACTTTAAACAATGTTTTAAAGATTTTTGTCAAGATTACATTAACAGCCAAAAAGAACTAAACATACTTAGAGAAGAACTGGAAGACCTTAGGAAAGACAATCTGTATTCAGTCAACTATGAATTAAGAAACCAGATGTATAGGAAAGAAAAAGTAATAGATACATTAGCTAATAAAAATTCTAATCTAAAAGAAGAGCTTATTAAGGCAAAAGCCTTTGAGGACTCACTCAATGGGAGGAGTCAAATACTCAAGGAAATTACATAAAATCTCTCCATGAGATTCAAACATTTTGGTATAGGAGCAGATCCATCCACCAACACACTAATCCCTAGGAAACCTACCTGGGAAAATTCTATATTGTTCATTAGATCTAGCATAAATCAACCTAATAACAACATAGAATCATGAGAAGAACAAAATAATAACCCAAATAAACTCAATGTATTCAATAGGGTTAATACTACTAATCAAACAAGAATTCTAGGTAAAAACTATGAGGCACCAATTCAGACCCCACATGAAATCTGTATCTAATCTTATTTTAAAGTCATTCACGCCAGGATATTCTAGAAGTAAGCATAGTGAGTACAAAATAAAACACATAATAAAAACTTTTCTTTAAATTTTACTCATACCTTTAGCTCGATCTTTCTTATTTTGCTTTTCTTCTTTGGTCAAATTTGTTTTCTTAGGAGCCTTTTGGAAACTCTCATCTTCCTAAAAAAATGTGAAACCAACGGGTTTAGTCATAACGAATATGACTAAGTGAGTAACATACCTATTTAACTGTTGTACATGCAACCAAGAAACATCAGTATCAATATGCTTAAGTTATTCATTGCAGTATTGAAAGAAAAATCAGTATCAATATGCATTCAGTTCTTTAGGTTCATCAAGTTCTTTTCAGTGAATTATTTATTCTTATGTTGTTTCACGTTCGTTTAATCAATTATTCTATTCTTATTCATTCAAGTTCATATTCTTTCATACTCATATTCATTCTTCGTTCGTATCAATAATAATTAATAAATTAATGATATGGTTTACGTTTCAAATTCATTCATGTGATCTATTCATTTCATTTCTTCGTAACTACTATTCACATTCAATCTTCATTCGTTCTTTTTGTTCTTGACAGTCGTTTCGTTTCTTTGTATGTTTTATTCGAAATCTTTTCATCAACTATTAGATTCTTTCTAACGTAGATCATTCAGTTCATTTTCCATTATCGATCATCAGATTTTCTCATAATCTATTTCTGAATCATAAGGGTTACTGTTGTAACATCCCGTTTCGCGCTAGACCCATCAGAGACGTTTTGACTACCCAGTTTTGGGCTTTCCAGTGCGTGCTCGGATTTGGATTAATTGGGGGAATGGAATGACAGGAAAATCTAATAAAATCAGGAAAATAATGAAGTTTGCAGCGTTCGACAAAATTTCTGTCGTTCATCGATCGCAGAATTAGCCGCAGATCAACGGAAATATTGTTGTTGCCGCCATTCGACGATATTGATTTATCCTGCGTTCGACAAAATTGATTTAGCCTGCGTTCGACAAAATTGATTTAGCCAGCGTTCGACGAAATATTGCTGCAACTACGATCGAAGAAGTTTGCCTGCCGAACGGCGTTCGACGATATATATTCTTTCAGCGGTAGACGAATTTACAGCCGACCAGCGCTCGACGAAATGTTTTCCCAGTCGACGAATGCACCGTTCGTTCGACGAAATGATTGTTCCCGTTCGACGAATCTGGGCGTTCTTCTTTCCGTCGCCCGATAATTCCTGAATGCTTATATTTTAGGCTAGAAGTGGAATTAAAAGTCAATAGATGGCTGACACAAGTCTTGGAACTTGGAGATTGCAATAAATGCTCATTAATGTTCTCTCTCTCTCTCTCTCTCTCTCTCTTCATTCTCCATTAAGCCAAAAGTGCAGAACACATAAAGGGTTGATCTCCCAATCAGAGAACTATTCATCTTCTTCTTCTCCTTCTTCTTTTTCTTCATCTTCTTCTTCATCCCTTAAGGGGTTTATTTAGGGTTCTTGAAGGAGCAAGCTTGGAGAGGAATTTGGAGCTTGGCCGACCACCACCATGCTTCCATCAAGATGAGCTCCATCCATGGTCGTAAAATAAGGTGACTTCCGCCCCCTCTCCCTTGGTGCTAGCGTCTTAGATCACAATAGGAGAGATGAAGGCTCAAGAGAGCTTCTCGTGTGAGCTTTAATGGAGTTTCCTTAGGAAGACCAAGTCGGAACCTCAAATTTAGGGCACTGTTCGCCGCGAGGTTCTTGAAATCATTTCTTCTCTTCAAGAGGAAGAGATGGGATTTGATTTGGTGCAAAACCATGGTCATTGAGGGAGAGTGAGGGAATGATTATTTAGGGATTTTTAAAGTTGAAATGACCTAATTTTGTTTGGGGAAGATGATGAATAACCCTCTTTTAAATAGGGTTTTTAATTATGTATTATGTGATAAAGATGATAATAGCCCCTTGCTAAAGAAAATTTTAATTCATAACATTGCACTTGGTAAATAAGGGGTGAAATTGTGCGCAGCTGGGTTAAAGCCAATTTTTGGGCTTGATCCCACTGGAACTAGGTTTCAGGATCAACATGAAAGTTGTAGCCCTCGGAAAGAGCTTTCCGACGATAGGTTATCCGTTTTCTGAAGTGGCCTGTAGCTCCCTAAAGGTCCAGTCGAGTGATCGGTCCAGAAAGCTGGAATGGGTTAAAATGAATGCAGTTTTGCTGTCCAGATTTCTACGGTTGATTTTAGAGCAGATTTTTGGAAGGACCCAGTTGGATCTGGGTTTAGGACTCAACATGAATGTTTTAGCCCTTGATGTTAGCTTTCCAAATTGGGGTGGATCATAATTTTTGGATAACTGTAGCACCCAAAAATCCAGTTTTAGTAAACTGTGTCTTAACACCTTCGATCTCAGTATTTTGTGGATTTCTCCCATTATATTGGTTGGATGCTCATTAATATTGGTGGATACATTTGTGATAACAATATGTACATCCCTGTTGAAATTCATAATTTATGATTAAGTAGTATTAAAGTTATTGCCGTGTTTTTTCATAACTTGAAGGGGATATAAATGCGGAATGTGAAGCCTGTTTGGGCCTGAATTTTGTATGAATCATGTATATGCTAGCTTTGGCTTTTGATAATGATTTCAGATTTATTTATGTTAAGATGACTCCTTGAATGAACCTTCAATTATAGATTTATGTGGAATCGTAAAAAGGACATGTATGAATTAATGTTCATATCGCTTGATAATCTAATGGATGGTGTAGATTGGTGATAACCTCTCCATAAGGTTGATAGCTTTAATCGTGTTGAAACACGTTGTGATTTGTACATAAGACGATTGAATATTGGTGATATGTTTGGGCTTACATATTTAGTAAAATATGAATATGACACCGTGTGCACAAGTAGTCCTACAAGATCTTGTAGAGTAATTTCCATGATATACACACGCTACTGCATAAAGTCATGATAGCTCGGTATGGGTAGCATTGATGGATCGGTGTGGATTATAAGATATGGGTATATCTTATGGTGAAATGTTAAGGACCCGGTGGTCGGGGGCCTTGGATGCTAATTAGCATCGGTTGAGTTGGTATGATGTGAAATGTAAGAAGTCTCCATTCGTGAGTCCTTGGGTGCTCGATAGCACGGTTTATGCATGGGAATTACATGAATGTGCATGGTTTACACATGGTGGTGTAGTGATCCTGGTTGGAGGATTACTTGTGGCGGGTCTACGGGCTTGCTAGTCGTGACACCGACAGAAGCCGACAGTTAGACTCTAGACCGGTTGGGTTGGACTCTTGGTGCTCACCTACCCAAGTCTCCTTCTGTGTCCTTGAAGGCTCCGTTGCGTGTTCTTAGCGTCGAGCAGTACGCAGGGTCTCCACTATGTATTCTTAGCGTTGAGGAATACATAGGCCTATGTCTGGTAGTGTTCATACCCACCTAGTTGTGGAGGAGCCCGGTCCACAGTCTCCGTCTGGCCATGATGCGAGGTGCCTGAGTGGTTAGCTACCCTCGAAAAGCGGGAACACAGGTCTATGTCGACATAGCAAAATGCATGGGTGAGTTCATCATATCATAATCATTGCATTGCATTCATCCTGCATAATCATAGCATTGCACCGCATCTGGTCCATCATATAAATTAGTATGGGCTCTTTTATATGTTGGGTCCCAAATTGGAAACCTTAACTTATAAGTTTGTATGGGCATTCATATAAGTTAAGGTACGATATGAACTGCTTACTCCTGTACTATTTAACTACTTGCTTGCATTATGTCATTGCCTTATTCATTGTTAGCTGTGCTTATTATACCTATTACTAGTACTTGTATTTACAACCATTGCTACTTATATACTTATGAACAACTTAGTTAGTGCCACTGCAAGTACTCGGGTACTTATACAACCGACATATATGAACAACCATCCCATTTACCTACTTCTATATTATTGCTTATATTGCAGCTTTTCATCCTTTCCTTCCACCCGGTGCCTTGGAGTCGCCGGGGGAGCGGATGTGAAGCCACTTAGTCTTTATGACTAATGGTTGCTACGTCCCTCTTTTAGGAGTGTTCCTTAGAGCAGCAGTGCACGGTGCTGGAGGAGGATAGTTAGGTCAGGATGACAGGTCCGGAGACCATGATACCTTGGCTACCGTCAGTGACAGAGGCGAGTGAGTGTTTTGAGATGTAGCCCTTGGGGCATTTTGCTTGATACTCTGATGATTTGCAGGAGCTTGTGTAGCTTTTTTCTTTCTTGTACTTACTGTTTGGACATTATTACTTATTGTGAATCTATGGCTTTTAATGCTTTCTTTTATTGATGGGTTGGTTCTGTTTAGTTGGTTTGGCCGGCAGGATAGGCGTCTTGTGGGGGCAGCTAGCTTGTGTGCTGGCGCTCCGCAAGGCGGCTGTCCTGGGCATAAGACTCCCCTCGGCCGTGTCTTGTGTTCCGGGAGGGGGGGTCTTACAAATGGTATTAGCTTGCAACGATCCTGAGATAAAGAAGTCCATTAACCCACTAGGCCACACCTGCTAGCTAAATCAGTTTGAGGACAAACTGATGCAGTGGAAGCGGTGGTGTGCCCATGTGTGATTCACATTAAGTATGTCCTCTTTTTCTTATAGAAAGTGCCAACCTAAGCCAAACTCATACCCTTACATACAAATGCTGGCTCACTCTGAGACATTAATTGGTACTCCCTTTCCAACCATTAGAGTTGGTTTGGCATAAGATTGATGCCAACCTAACTAGGATACCATTTTTGGTCGACTTAGTAGGATATGTCGTGACATACCCTAACCTTATACTGATCTTGGGGATGATTGGACCAAGCAATAAGTGAACTTGATTGACTAAGGGAAGAGTTTAACGTGAGTGTAGATGCTAGAGACTCACACCCTGAGATTTCTATCCTAGATATCGAGTAATATTATCACCTTACCCAAAATATTAGGGCAATCTCAATGAAATAGGTGCCTAAAATCAATCATCAGCTTAGTATGAGGCCACCAAGCATGTCTTTTATACTGTATGTGGATACCTCTCACTTATATTTATGTAGAAGGTTTCATATGGAGAAGTTACGATAAGAATTCGGATCCAGAGAAGGCTCATTTTGGGACGAATGTGTTATATTGGTGGTAGAAGAAACTCAGTCGAAGAGATATGGGGGCTTATCTCTTCGTTTATTGGGCTAGTTATGTACCGTCTTGGATCCCTTGAGGAGTTAGAATCTTTGTAATTTTTGACATTGGAAGTTTTGATCCTTTAGAGTTAATTCACCTTAAGCAAAGCGGACTGCTAAGGCCATGTTTGGGTTGATAGGAATTTTATTAGCGAAATAAGAGAGGAAAGCATTTTGAAGATGATAATTTTCTCTATATTGTTCTAAGATTATGTGGATAAGTAATGAGGAGAGTAGTAAATCAACACTTTGGGGATACGCAGCGATGTTGTGATAACATTATAACTGGGGAGTTAATGAAATTTTGTGCATGCATTGCTGGTATGATGATAAACTATCCCTGAGTTTGGAAAATTCTTGGCGAACATTCCCTTAGCGTTGTAATTACTTGGCATTTGGGAAATTAATAAGTGTTCGGCGGTGGAGTAAACAAGTTTAATATGACTTGATTGATGATCTAAAGTCCGAAAAGTTTTTATAAAATAAGCATGCATGCCATGGATGATCGTTGGCAGGGATGGTAGGGCGCTTGTAATGAATTTGATTTAGTTTATCATATCGTGAGGTATGCCCTACTTTTGGTAGTCTGCTTAACTTGTGTCGAGGGGAAAATCATCTCGAGCCTTGCGCCTTGGTTCATGTTAAGCTCAAACATATATTAATGTACCGGGTGATTGGATGTTATTTGTGCATGCTCTCATTACAATAAGATGCAGCTTGGTCGTCGCCATAAAATTTGAATTTTCTACATCATGGCTAATATATAAGTGCGTCGATACGAGGATCTATGGGGTAAGAACTCTAAGTCGAGGAAGATATGCCCCTAAGGTTTGTGCCCATACGTGAGATGAATGTACCTTATGGGTGGTGGAAGAAATTTAGTCCAAAAATGTACGGGGGCTTGTCCCTTCGTTTATTGGTCTATTTACAAACCGACTTCATTTTTTCCCTTAGATCCTGTTTATTTAAATAGTACGTGAACGATGATGATTGGATCCGTGATAACCTCTCAATACAGGTGAGAGCATCAAGGGTGTTGAGACACGCCGTGAATGGAACACGTGAATTGAATATTGAGGATAAGTTGAATTTACTTATTTAAGAAGATATGAATATGTCTCTATACGTACAGGTAGGTGCACGTGTAATTATATTGCCTCGACAAGGCAGTCCTCTAAAGGCTCTGTACCAAAACACAACCATTGGATAAGGTTTATGTTCACGGTTTAGGAGTCCTTAAATAAAATGAATTAAATCACGAGATAAAAGTAGCACAAATTTTTGAATCCAGAGCAAATCTAAGTAGAACCGGGAGTAGACAAAAGTAACAATTGACTCGAGGTCATGTGTTATTTGAAGGGAATGATTCATGCGATTCATAATATCACCAGAACCAATTGATAAGCATTATCGGATGATCATGTGCGGAATTTGGAAACTATTTGGAAACATAAAAGCTTCACGAGCTTAAACCCTTGAACTGGTAACATCATTTTTGGTAGTTGATGGATTGAAAGGGCATAATGTCATGACAAGTATGGTGGGGTGATTGCAGGACTTGACAATTATATGGATTTCAAGTAAAGTGGTAAACATCTATGATGTTTGACCATTGTAATTATCTTGCCATAACTAGATACTGAACTTGGTTGGTGGCTTTTGCATGAATTATTATGAGGTGATCATAATGATTGTTGAAACATAATATCAAGTGGAGGCCGTTCTAAGTGTAAAAGATGCGTGTTGTATGAATAATTGCCTCGGACGAGATGACATTGAGGGAAGCGATTGATAATGATATGGATAATGATGGTTGTACTAGAAGATGAGATTAAGGCTTGCTTCGACTTTTTTAATACATAAGAGAGATGATCTTACGGGTATAATAACCGTTTGGGTATTTGAGGCTTGACCCAAGGATATGACATCGTGAATTTTATGGTTGATCACCCGTCTGACTTTGAGTCCATCCTCATTTAACGCAAAAATTTTTGGACGCACAGAAGTGATGATATTGAAAGTGCTACACGTTATTTGTATAACGATGCTTGAGATTGGAAGAATCAATTTATTTTTTGCATATCTAAAGCACATGACTCCTTTGGTGGAGGATTCTAAATTTTATCTGGAGGCACGAGTAGTAACCTCATGTGTATCGGGGTCACCGATCTTAAGGGGGGAGATTGATAAATTTATTTTTGTCTCATGCTAACAGTTATTGATTTAGTGGGGAGTTTGGTGATTTCCTTGGTTTCATGCTAGCATCTATTTGATTTCCTTGGTTTGGTTGGCAGCTGGTATAACCCTTGGCTTATTGTGGCAGCTATTTGTTTCTTTTGTTCCCCTTGGAATTGATTGGCAGCTAGTATGTCCCTTGGGTTAGGATAATAACTGCTTAGAAATTCTTATTCTAGGCTAGCTGCTACTTGGTATATTTCCTTGGCTACATGATTGGCAGTTAATTGATTTTCTTTCCATAGTCTCATATTTAGCAACAATGTTGATTATGCTGGGAGTTATAGAGAATTTCCCTATTTTCATGCTAAAATAAATTTCCTGATTTATGAAATTCTGGATTCTTATGCTAGGAAATTTCTGGAGTATATGCTAAAGTGTACGCCAATGACTTTTGTGATCTAAACTTAAACCCCCTAGCCTCAACTTAAATTTCGGGGATGAAATTGTTTCTTCGTTTATTGGATTTGTAACATCCCGTTTCGCGCTAGACCCCTCGAAGACATTTTGACTACCCGGTTTTGGGCTTTCCAGAGCGTGCTCGGATTTGGATTAATTGGGGGAATGGAATGATAGGAAAATATAATAAAATCAGGAAAATAATGAAGTTTGCAGCGTTCGACGAAATTTCTGCAGTTCGTCGATCGCAGAATTAGCCGCAGATCGACGGAAATATTGCTGTTGCCGCCGTTCGACAAAATTGATTTAGCCTGCGTTCGATGAAATTGATTTAGCCTGCGTTCGACAAAATTGATTTAGCCTGCATTCGACAAAATATTGCTGCAGCTGCGATCGAAGAAGTTTGCCTGCCGAAAGGCGTTCGACGAAATATCGTCGAACTGCGTTCGACGATATATATTCTTTCAGCGACAGACGAATTTATAGCCGACCAGCGCTCGACGAAATGTTTTCCCGGTCGATGAACGCGTCGTTCGTTCGATGAAATGATTGTTTCCATTCGACGAATCTGGGCGTTCTTCTCCGTTGCACGATAAAGCCTGAATGCTTATATTTTAGGCTAGAAGTGGAATTAAAAGTCAATAGATGGCTGGCACAAGTCTTGGAACTTGGAGATTGCATTAAATGCTCATTAATGTTCTCCCTCTCTCTCTCTCCTCATTCTCCATTAAGACAAAAGTGCAGAACACATAAAGGGCTGATCTCCTAATCAGAGAACTATTCATCTTCTTCTTCTCCTTCTTCTTTTTCTTCATCTTCTTCTTCATCCCTTAAGGGGTTTATTTAGGGTTCTTGAAGGAGCAAGCTTGGACAGGAATTTGGAGCTTGGCCGACCACCACCATGCTTCCATAAAGATGAGCTCAAACCATGGTCATAAAATAAGGTGACTTCCGCCCCCTCTCCCTTGGTGCTAGCGTCTTAGATCACAATAGGAGAGATGAAGGCTCAAGAGAGCTTCTCGTGTGAGCTTTAATGGTGTTTCCTCAGGAAGACCAAGTCGGAACCTCAAATTTAGGGCACCATTTGCCGCGAGGTTCTTGGAATCATTTCTTCTCTTCAAGAGGAAGAGATGGGATTTGATTTGGTGCAAACCCATGGTCATTGAGGGAGAGTGAGGGGAATGATTATTTAGGGATTTTTAAAGTTGAAATGACCTAATTTTGTTTGGGGAAGATGATGAATAACCCTCTGTTAAATAGGGTTTTTAATTATGTATTATGTGATAAAAATGATAATAGCCCCTTGCTAAAGAAAGTTTTAATTCATAATATTGCACTTGGTAAATAAGGGGTGAAATTGTGCGCAGCTGGGTTCAAGCCAATTTTTAGGCTTGATCCCACTGGAACTAGGTTTCAGGATCAACATGAAAGTTGTAGCCCTCAGAAAGAGCTTTCCGACGATAGGTTACCCGTTTTCTGAAGTGACCTGTAGCTCCCTAAAGATCCAGTCGAGTGATCTGTCCAGAAAGCTGGAATGGGTTAAATGCATGCAGTTTTGTTGTACAGATTTCTGTGGTTGACTTCAGAGTAGATTTTTGGTAGGACCCACTTGGATCTGGGTTTAGGACTCAACATGAATGTTGTAGCCCTTGATGTTAGCTTTCCAAATTGGGGTGGATCATAATTTTTGGATAACTGTAGCACCCAGAAATCCAATTTTAGTAAACTGTGTCATAACACCTTCGATCTCAGTATTTTGTGGATTTCTCCCATTATATTGGTTGGATGCCCATGAATATTGGTGGAGACATTCGTGATAACAATATGTACATCCATGTTGAAATTCATAATTTATGATTAAGTTGTATTAATGTTATTGCCGTGTTATTTCATAACTTGAAGGTGATATAAATGCGGAATGTGAAGCCTGTTTGGGCCGGAATTTGGTATGAATCATGTATATGCTAGCATTGGCTTGTGATAATGATTTCAGATTTATTTATGTTAAGATGACTCCTTGAATGAACCTTCAATTGTAGATTTATGTGGAATCATAAAAAGGACATGTATGAATTAATGTTCATATCGCTTGATAATCTAATGGATGGTGTTGATTGGTGATAACCTCTCCATAAGGTTGATAGCTTTAATCGTGTTGAAACACGTTGTGATTTGTACATAAGACGATTGAATATTGGTGATATGTTTGGGCTTACATATTTAGTAAAATATGAATATGACACCGTACACACAAGTTGTCCTACAGGATCTTGTAGAGTAATTTCCATGATATACACACGCTACTGCATAGGGTCATGATAGCTCGGTATGGGTAACGTTGATGGACCGGTGTGGATTATAAGATATGGGTATATCTTATGGTGAAATGTTAAGGACCCGGTGGTCGGGGGCCTTGGATGCTAATTAGCATCAGTTGAGTTGGTATGATGTGAAAGGTAAGAAGGCTCCATTCGTGAGTCCTTGGGTGCTCGATAGCACGGTTTATGCATGGGAATTACTTGAATGTGCATGGTTTACACATGGTGGTGTAGTGATCCTGGTTAGAGGATTACTTGTGGCGGGTCTACGGGCTTGCTAGTCGTGACACCGACAGAAGCCGGCAGTTAGACTCTAGACCGGTTGGGTTGGACTCTTGGTGGTCACCTACCCAAGTCCCCTTCTGTGTCCTTGAAGGCTCCGATGCGTGTTCTTAGCGTCGAGCAGTACGCAGGGTCTCCGCTGTGTGTTCTTAGTGTTGAGGCGTACATAGGCCTAGGTCTGGTAGTGTTCATACCCACCTAGTTGTGGAGGAGCCCGGCCCATAGTCTCCGTCTGGCCACGACGCGAGGTGCCTGAGTGGTTAGCTACCCTCAAAAAGCGGGAACTACAGGTCTATGTCGACATAGCAAAATGCATGGGTGAGTTCATCATATCATAATCATTTCATTGCATTCATCCTGCATAATCATAGCATTGCACCGTATTAGGTCCATCATATAAATTAGTATGGGCTCTTTTATATGATGGGTCCCAAATTGGAAACCTTAACTTATAAGTTTGTATGAGCATTCATATAAGTTAAGGTATGATATGAACTGCTTACTCCTGTACTATTTCACTTCTTGCTTACATTCTGTCATTGCCTTATTACTTGTTAGCTGTGCTTATTATACCTGTTACTAGTACTTGCATTTACAACCATTGCTACTTATATAATTATGAACAGCTTAGTTAGTGCCATTGCAAGTAATCGGGTACTTATACAACTGACATAGATGAACAACCATCCCTGTCACATGCTTCTATATTATTGCTTATATTGCAGCTTTTCTTCGTTTCCTTCCGCTCGGTGCCTTGGAGTCGCCGGGGGAGCGGATGTGAAGCCACTTAGTCTTTATGACTAACGGTTGCTATGTCCCTCTTTTAGGAGTGTTCCTTAGAGCAGCAGTGCACGGTGCTGGAGGAGGATAGTCAGGTCAGGATGATAGGGACGGAGACCATGATACCTTGGCTACCGTCAGTGATAGAGGCGAGTGAGTGTTTTGAGGTGTAGCCCTTGGGGCATTAGCTTGATACTTTGATGATTGCAGGAGCTTTTGTAGCTTTCTGTCTTTCTTGTACTTACTGTTTGGACATTATTACTTATTGTGAATCTATGGATTTTAAAGCTTTCTTTTATTGATTGGTTGGCGCTATTTAGTTGGTTTGGCCGGCAGGATAGGCATCTTGTGGGGGAGGCTAGCTCGTGTGCTGGCGCTCCGCAAGGCGGCTGTCCTGGGCATAAGACTCCCCTCGGCCGTTTCTTGTGTTCCGGGAGGGGGGAGGGTCTTACAGCTGTCGATTATCCCTTCTTGGTCTTCAACGACCTATTGGCCTTCAACTGCCTCTGGCCTTCAAAGGCCTTAAATAAAACTCAATATCTTTCCGTCATAGAGTATCCATACCCCCACTACGGCTACTGGGTTAACCATTATCATTTCCTATGCATCGATGCATATTATATTTTCTTCTCGGGTCCTTGTTTACGTACATATTTCAATCTTCAATCTGTATTCTCGTGTATTAGTACAAGTGTTCTTCATTTACAATTTCCTTTCGGAATTATTTCATCGCTTGATTCCCATTTCTTATCCATACATCTTTGATTCGAACAATTTCAATTTCATTTTTTTGTATAAAAACTATATGTGTGTATTCTGAAAATAATCAAAGCTATGCATAATTAAAGAAATATGCACTCACAACAATCTTCTTATCTTTTCGCCTTATCAGTTCTCGATGCATCATCATCATTCCTCTCACAGGATGCCATCCTTGGCCTCTACAATATCTGTATTTTTTGACATCTTTCATTGGGTTGATGTTAAAATGATAGTTGGCTTTTAATTTGTATAGGGTTCGGGACTCAGTCAAACAAAACATTTGGTAAGAAAATAGATAGCTCGTGTTTCCTCAAAACTAATACCCAAATCCTTAGATATAATGAAATCAGTATCCCATATTACTCAGAAAGGAAGAGACCCAAAGCACTGGTTTCCAATAGTATAAAGTTCAGTGTTATAAGAACTAAATAAATCAAATCTATCTATATATCTAAATCATGAAAATCTCCTCATTGAAAATAACCCAAACTTGTTAACTAAATCCTCAAATCCTCGCATTTACTCAAACATAAGTTTAATATAATTCTTCTCACAAATGTAATCCACTAGATGTAAATTAAATTATGTGTTCAGCTAATTTCTATCCTCCCTAACATCATTCTAGAAAAAAGAAGTGAGATAGAAGAGGAGAAAATTCACAGTGGCAGGAAAGAACCATCAAAAGTACAGTCGATCCTCTTTAAGAAGCGCACGAATGGCCAGCTGGGTCGAAAGAACAAGGAGGCGATGTTACTGTCGGTTGCAACTGGAGTTGAGTTCATCGATAGCTCAGTCGCAGCCCCGTGGCAGCCCAGCGGTAGGGCAATCTAGCCGCAAAGATCGAGAAGATTAAGTCCCGTTGAGCCCAAAGATAGAGACAGAGAGAACTATTAGAAGAGCGTGAAGATATATCTTTTGGAAACTGAGCGGTGCGGGTGGTTTAACCCATTTTGATTTTATTCCAGCTCACCCAATTGAACGATTGCAGTCATTCCAGGTGCCATCTAATAAGATCTCTTTATTCTACCACAAACACCTCACCTAAATCCAATTTTTCCAAACAAATCTAAAGATTGATGTCACCTCCTAATCAATCAGTAGTCACTCATATAACATTAATTTTATAAATGCAGGTTAATCAAAATTATATACTCTACTTTTAAATAAACAATTTTATATTATATTGTCAAATATTCGTCACAATTTTATAACATGTACAATAACATTTTCATCGAACTCTGGACACTAATTTTTTTTCTCTTCATAGTGGGATTTGGGTCGTTACAAACTCTTCCCCTCTTATAGAGATTTTCATCCTCGAAAATATGATAAAATATCAACTCTAAAAGGAGTGCTCAAACATATTGACTTATCTGTTTTACACTTGACTCGGTATTTATTTGAGTGACTTGTTATACACTTTCATTCTTATATTCAAAGTCCATAGTCGTTGATTTGAAGATATCATATCTCATTACAATTCTTTGCATTATCTTCTAGACATATTAAATATTTGACCTAGTCATTACATTACAATCTATTCATTTTCTTGATTACACTACCATTCTCTTTTGTAACACCTCCTTCAGAACTACCTACTATATAAAGGATCTGGCCAAAATCCAAAATAAAGTATATAGAGTGAAAGTAAAATTACAATTCTTAGTACATCATCATTTCAATTCCTTAATCGTGTATTTCATTTTTTATTCTTCGAATCTAACTCAATTTTAATTATAACTTACTTTAATATACATCGAAGCAATTAGATGATAATTTGATGTCGAAGCGATGCAAACTTTATTTCAGCAATATAAATTTCTCACTGAATTCCCCTCAAACATTCAATTACGATTATCTTATCAACATCTTGTCTTATGTTCATCTAAAATTAATTTAGATTGTCGTCTACAATTTTCAGTACGTCTTACTTTTCTTGGGCTTCTTAAACCCTTCTACTCAATTCAACGACCCTTAAGTTCCTATTCTGTGTACTTATTAATTACTCATTGCAGCCGAACTTCTTGCAAACCTGGCTCTGATACCACTTTGTCAGGCCCAATTCAGATCCCACATGAAATCTGTATCTAATCTTATTTTCAAGTCATTCACGCCAGGATATTCTAGAAGTAAGCATATTGAGTACAAAATAAAACTCATAATAAAAAATTTTCTTTAAATTTTACTCATAACTTTAGCTCGATCTTTCTTATTTTGCTTTTCTTCTCTAGTCAACTTTGGTTTCTTAGGAGCCTTTTGGAAACTCTCATCTTCCTAAAAAATGTGAAACCAACGGGCTTAGTCATAAAGAATATGACTAAGTGAGTAACATACCTCTTTAACTGTTGTACATGCAACCAAGAAACATCAGTATCAATATGCACAAGTTATGCATTTTAGTATCGAAAGAAACATCAATATCAATATGCATTCAGTTCTTTAGGTTCATCAAGTTCTTTTCAGCGAATTATCTATTCTTATGTTCTTTCACGTTCGTTTCATCGATTATTCTATTCTTATTCATTCAAGTTCATATTCTTTCATACTCATATTCATTCTTCGTTCGTATCAATAATAATTAATAAGTAACGATATGGTTTACGTTTCAAATTCATTCATGTGATCTATTCATTTTGTTTCTTCGTAACTACTATTCACGTTCAATCTTCATTCGTTCTTTTTGTTCTTAACAGTCGTTTCACTTCTTTGTAAGTTTTATTTGAAATCTTTTCATCAATTTTTAGATTCTTTCTGGCGTAGATCATTCAGTTCATTTTCCATTATCGATCATCATATTTTTCTCATAATCAATTACTGATTTAAATTCCTCGTTATCTTTAGTTGTATTAAATTAGGAAATCATAAGGGTTGTTGTCGATTATCCCTTCTTGGTCTTCAACGACCTCTTGGCCTTCAACTGCCTCTGGCATTCATTGGCGTCAAATAGAACTCAAGATCATTCCGCCGTAGAGTATTCACACCCCCACTATGGCTACTGGGTTAACCCTTATCATTTCCTATCAGAATTATTTCATCGCTTGATTCCCATTTCTTATCCGTACATCTTTGATTCGAACTATTTCAATTTCATTTTTTCTGTATAAAAACTATACGAGTGTATTCTGAAAATAATCAAAGCTACGCATAATTAAAGAAATAAGTACTCACAATAATCTTCTTGCCTTTTCCCCTTATCAGTTCTCGTTGCATCATCATCATGCCTCTCACAGGATGCCATCCTTGGCTTCCGCAATATCTGTATTTTTCGGCATCTTTCGTTGGGTTGATTTTAAATTGATATTTGGCTTTTAATTTGTCTAGGGTTCGGGACTCAGTCAAACAAAATGTTTCGTAGGAAAATAGATAGCTCATGTTTCCTCAAAACTAATACCCAAATCCTTAGATATAAACAAATATGTATCCCATATTACTCAGAAAGGAAAAGAACCAAAGCACTAGTTTCCAATAGTATAAAGTTCAGTGTTATAAGAACTACATAAAAAAAATCTATCTATTTATCTAATTCATGAAAATCTCCTCATTGAAAATAACCCAAACCTATTAACTAAATCCTTAAATCCTCGCATTTACTTAAACATAAGTTTAATATAATTCTTCTCACAAACATAATCCACTGAATATAAATCATATTATGTGTTCAGCTAATTTCTATCCTCCCTAACGTCATTCTAAAAAGAAGTGAGATAGAAGAGGAGAAAAATCACAGTGGCAGGAAAGAACATTCAAAAGTACAGTCGATCCTCTGCAAGAAGCGCACGAACGGCCAACTGGATCGAAATAACACGGAGGCATTGTTACTGTCGGTTGCGACTGGAGTTAAGTTCATCGATAGCTCAGCTGCAGCCCCGTGGTAGCCCAACGGTAGCGCAACCTAGCCGCAAAGATCAAGAAGATTAAGTCCGGTCGAGCCCTAAAATATAGATTGAGAGAACTATCGGAAGAGCGAGCGGTTATATCTTTTTGAAACTGAGCGTTGCGGGTGGTTTAACCCATTTTGATTTCAGTCCAGCTCACCCAATTGAACGATTGTTGTCATTCCAGGTGCCATCTTATAAGCTCTCTTTATTCTACCGCAAACACCTCACCTAAATCAAAATTTTCCAAATAAATCTAAAGATTGTTGTCACCTCCTATAATATTTTCAACGAACTCTGGAAACCAATTTATTTTCTCTTCATAGAGGGATTTGGGTCATTACAAAAACCCCTTAGGAAAGGCAATAAACAATTATAAAATACTTAATAACAGGAATTATGCGTCAACTAGAACTAGACACAGTTTTAAAGATACGTCGAATATAACTCGATGGAATTCTGTATATACTTCGACATCAACTCGAAGCAAGTATGAGGGTGCGTCGAATTCCATTTGGCGCAACCAATATACTACATCGAATTATTATCGACGTAACTATGCAGACACATCGAATTATACTTGAAGCAACTCTAAAGATGCATAAATTTCTTCTCAACCCATGTTTCCAGCAAGAATTTTTCAAACATCTAGATCTCTCTCTTTTATTCATATTTACAGTTCTAGATGCTTTTGTTGCTCTAAATTTGGGCACACGGCCAAACATTGCTGGCATAGTAAACCAGCACTTCTTCACCTTAAGGGGTATACTGAAAAACTAACTTACTCTTTCATAACTACATATGATGATAGAAGAAAGAGTCTCTGAAAAGAGAGGGTCTATACTAATGTTTAATTTCATGTGCAGAGAGGAGATTGTTCAACCACAAACCAGTAGTGGTATCAGGACAGTGGATTCTCCATGCATATGACTGGAGAAAAAAAAATTGCTGGAAAAATACAAGGCCAGGGAAGGCCCTAAGGTAATTTTTGGGAATTCCCACTCTGGTCAAACCAAAGGATATGGTTTTTTCAGGATTGGGAAAATCTCCTTCTCTAAGGTGGATTATGTTGAAGGACTTCAACATAATATAATTAGTATTAGTCAGTTTTGTGATGGTGAATACAAAGATGTATTCACTAAGTCCTTATGTCATATAGTTAGTTCTGTAACTAACCAAATTGTATTGACTGTGTTGGGAAATGTGCCCTGCAATGTTCCTGATTTAAAGAAGCACTCAGCTCAATGATAAAAGGATTGTGTATTTAATAATATATGTAGTTCGTGATTGCAGAGATCATACAATATGTCCAATACTTTAATGACTTGCCTAAGTACAATATCGCAAAAAAGGACTGGACATATCATCGAAAAAATGTACGCATATCGTTGAAATGATGTGCAGAGCTAAGCATAATGATCATATCAGTTATCGTCGAGACAACATGCGTATGATGATATCGTTGTGACATCAACACTACAACGCATCACAACGATATCACAAAGCCGATATGAAGGAACTCAAGCAAAAAAAAGTCAGATGTCGATGATATTGTCGTAAAGAAGCCATGTCGTCGATAAGGCCAAGTATGACTGATGACGACGATATCGTCGCAAAGAAGGCTTGTTGTCGAGAAGACTAAGGAAGGTCTCATGAAGACAGGTAGTTGCTGAAGAATAGTCTATCGACTGGATATTGATTATGTCGTCGACGAGATAAGGTGGTTATAACGATATCAAGTAGTCAAGAAGATTACGCCAACATCTGTTAGATGACTTCATGTCATCTTAAATGCAAGTGCAGAAGAGATATCCTATATCGTCGAAATACCCTTGTCTGAAGAAGAAGAAAGGAAACTTGAAGATCTGTCCA
The DNA here is from genome assembly GCA_033032865.1 of Dactylorhiza incarnata. Lineage (NCBI taxonomy): Eukaryota > Viridiplantae > Streptophyta > Magnoliopsida > Asparagales > Orchidaceae > Dactylorhiza > Dactylorhiza incarnata. Next base: position 2,850,893 of record JAWHQI010000218.1, on the reverse strand, counting down.
AGTCCAAGTCATCGACAAGCTCTGTCGTCGAGATTTTGTTCATGTCGTCGTAACGATGGTAATATCGTCGAGACAAATTCAAAAGTTATCAGACGCACTGTCATCATTTAATGTCACCGTCTGATTGTCCAATTAGCGCGTGCTCTTAAGGTATGGGCATCTGTCAGTGAAGGACATCATTTGAGACCATTGAGGTGCTCCTCCATCCTATAAAAGGGAACAGTGGTTGCCCTAAAGAAAGGAGAACACGCGAACAAGACAGATGAGAATGAAGAATCGAAAAAGAATCCCGCCGAGCAATACAACAGTAAAAGCTGTGGAGAAGAATCGACATTAAGAAGAGGAAAACAAAAACACACATCCAGTGTTCTCCAAGTTGCAGTCAAGCCACATCGACTGATAAGAATCGTTCTCATCAAGAAGCCAATCAACATCAGGCAAAAGAAGAAGGCTTGAAGAAGATCTGTACCTTCAAGATTCAAATCAGAGGCATCTTCTTCAAGGCCAGAAGTCGATCTCCACCAGGCAAAAGAATCTACATTGTATATCTTTCTTTGTAAGTCTTGCGGGCCAAAACTGTAAGATTTGTTTTCAGATCTAAGTGTCGAGCTTGAGGGCTTGAGATCTGTGAGGCTTGAGGGCCAGGGCAGAGGAATTGCGGGTCCAACCGTGTCAAGCTTGCGGGCTTGGGTGCTGTGAAGGGGCTTGAGGGCCTAAGTTACAGGGACTTGCGGATCCAAGGGGCAAGACTTGCGGGTCAGTGCTGTGTAGGGCTTGAGGGCCTGAGTGTCAAGCTTGCGGGCTTGGGTACAGTGAAGGGGCTTGCGGGCCTAGGCTGTAGGACTTGCGGGTCCAAGTTGTAAGGCTTGTAGGCTGGAGACATTGGTGAAGTTTGCCGAGCCTGACACACTGCTACGTAGGCGCAATGGGAGAGAGGACTACTGAAGACACCCTGTCTTGAGGAACCTCTCTAAATTCTTGTGTGTTTTCTATGTAGTGTTCTTAAACTCTAAATACGTTAACCAGAAATCAAGAATACCAAAAAGGGGAACAAAACAATTTGAAATACCTATTCACCCCCCCCCCCCCCCACCCCCTCTAGGTGATATGTCGACACCCAATAACTAACAAGTGGTATCAAAGCGAGGTTGTTCAAAGAAAAGATTAACAGCTTGAACATATCTGCCAGTGGGTGTCAATTCATCATATCTATGGAATCAAGAATAGCTATTTGTTTTAGGGAGAAATTTGTCCTATGGAAAGTAATAGCTAAAATATTCATGGAAGTTATGGGTCCCATAATGTTTTAAATTGTTCAAGAAGGGTCAAATGTCCGTAATACAGTGTCCAAGAAAATGACTGAAGATGAGATCATTCTAGTCAACTTAGATAAGGAGGCCAAAGAAATCCTGGCTAGTGCAGTTGACATTTCTATATTCCAGCAACTTGCTCACTGCATAACAACAAAGGATATGTGGGACTCTCTAACAGCTCTTATGGAAGGGTCAAAAGAAGGAAATGCAGAATCAGTATTGTTGGGAAAATGATTTCTCTTAACCCCTGAAAAAGAGTTAAATATGAATTCTAAGAATGAAAAATAAGGCTAAGTAAATGTGCGTCGAATGGTATTCGACGCAACGTCGAAATGTAGTCGACGTTTCCTTCAGAATGAGTCGAAGTAACTTTAGGAAGACTTCGACGTATGTGTTGTCGATGCTACTCTGATTTCCAGTCGACGCATCTAATGTAGTCAACGCACCTTTGTCATCGCACCCTCCTTATTCTCCTCTCGACGTCCAGACAGGATGTATTCGACGCTTGCGTCGAATAGTAATCGACGCATGTCGATCATTATGACAGAATTCAAAATCGCTAGATCTCTTTCCTTATCTTATAGATCTGATTTATATGGAATCAATTTATGTCTTATAGCCGTTTTGAATCTTTCTTTTCCTCTATTAGATTCTTGGCTAATTTGATAAAATTCATTATGGACATTATTTGATATTGGAATGAATTCTTTCCTTCTATTGGTATGCTAACTATGGAAATGTTTCTATCCTTCTAATTCTCTGTCTGATAATTAATTTTCCTCCTATGAGTATTATTTGAATGAACAGAGCTATATATATATATATGAAGGAGGTCGACAGAAAGAACAAGGAGGGATCCACCATTTTTACTCATTGAAAAAGAGGAAAAGCTCCCAAGTGATAAAGAGAGAATTGAGAAATAGCCCTGCAGCAATATTCAAGCATTCTTCTTCTCCTGCTTCTGAAGTCACTCTGCTGCAAATTCTGATAGCTCTCTCATAAGAGGGAAAAGCTACAAATCTTCTTCTCTCTATAGAAGAAAGATTTAATTCACTTCTTGTGCTTCCAATCTTCTTGCTAGGAAGAAGATTCATTCTTGTTCTTATTTCTTTCTTCTTTCTTATTCTTACTTAAACATTGTAAAAGAGTTATTAGAATCTCTCTTCAAAAAAAAATTCAGTGTACTGGTTCTAAGAGTCTCCTTTTCAAAAGACTCAGTTGGTTCTAAGAGTCTCCTTGTCAAAAGACTCAGGGTGGTTCTAAGAGTCTCCTTATCAAAAGACTCAGTACAAGATAGTGAATTTCCTACCAAGGGGGTAGAAGAGTGGACTACCCAAAGTTTGGGGAACCACTATATCTCTTTGTGTTGTGCTGTGATTTCTTTTCTTGCATTTACTTTCTTTATGTGTTTAATTCTTGGTGGTGTGTGTGGGAAGCTCTAATCTGTGATCATACATATATATATATTAACTTTGCACAAAATATTTTTAATCTCTCTTCACCCCCCCCCCCCCCTCTAGAGAATTCTAGTGAGGTTAACTGTGCACTTTCAATAGTATTGCCTTCCAAGAATCAGAAGGAAGAACGAAGCAATGTGGCTGAGAAGAAAATCAAAACATTAAGTGACAGTGACTCAAGCTGTTTAGACTCAGAAGAGAATGCTGATTTTGGACTGACTGCCTTATCTGAGTTGGAGGAGGAAATGTAGGATGAAGTCTCTCCTGAACATGTATGCATAAGAGCTCCTCTATCTACCTCAGATTCAGAATCTGAGACAAGCTCATCAGGAAATGATGACTTGTCCAAGCCATATGATGTCCTTCTAGAGGATCTTAAAAAGATCAAGATGGTCTGCAAGGAGCAAGCTAAGAAGATTTAAATTCTTCAAGCCAGAAATTCTGATCTCTCTGAAAAGGCTGAAAAGCTAACTCTACATAATGCAGAGTTCTGTCAAGTCAAAAATGACTTCAAGGTAAGATCGAACCAAGATCTGATAAGAAAATTTGGGAAAACTCTAAAGGCACTGATTAAAAGTAAGGAGTTGTGTTGTTCTCTAACCAAAGAGGTCGTACTTCTAAAGAAGGATAAAGATCAGCCTAGTACTCTGAAATCTAAGAATTATAATGTCAGAAGGGTGGTTGATAAATCCCTCAGTACAAGGAAGCTTGTAGCAAGCTCCTTCAAACCCAAGAACATGCAAAGAACCTCAAGGGTACCTCTTGAAAGGATGATCACAAGGAAGCATGAAGTTACTGGGTCTAGAGAAGAGAAGAAATCATTAAAGAAGACTGACTCCAGATGGAAAGCTGTGGATGGTGATAGCCAACATCACACTCACAATCAATACAGATCAGTCTCCTTCAAATATCCTTCTGTTCATACAAAAAGGATACGTGCTCACACAGTCAGCCAGAAAAGAAGATACAATAGGTTTGAATGTTGGTGCTGTGGAAAGACTGGGCACTTTGCAATTGGTTGTTGGTACAATCCAACTGCTCCAAGGGTAACAAATGCTAAACTTGCAAATAATCTTGTTCATCATCACTATTCATATCCTGGAGCAGTTAGATCTAATATGCACTTTAAAGCTAACAATATCCTAGGACCCAAAGCTACTTGGGTACTTAAGGGCTTGTAATCTTATTTTGCAGGTAGTCCAAGAGCCCACCAGAAGCAAATCTGGGCCTTGGACAAGATGGCTATTCTGGCCTATAGGCTGGAACAGCAAAATTAGTTCACTGACAATCTTAGTGCAGGTCATCCTATTAAAAAGACCAAAAGAAGTCAGTAGGATTACAAGTTGGTATTGATCAAAACACTCTCAGGGTTGGTGCCAAAAGATGTCTCCCAAGAAGTGCCGAAAGTTGCCCTAGGTTGACAAGTTTAAGAAATTTGTATCGTCGATATAATAAGTTATTACGACGACATAGTAGATGTTGCGATGAAAAATGGATCAAGCTGGAAGGATGCTAATCCAAGAACCATTTCAACAATAATCAAAAGTATCATCAAAATAGAGTCCAGTTATTTAACATGGCACTAGATCGATCCATCAGAGCCGTCTGATCATTTTCACCGACACGGTCAATGGTATGCGCCCCCTCACCTACCTACATTATAAATTGAATGAATGCTCGAGAATAAAAACTACGCTATCATTTTCCCTAAGCTATTCCTTTGACAAATCACTGCTTCGTCTCCGACGTACTGCCTCCTCTCTTGCTCTGAATTGATGGCTCCCAAAAGAGAAGAAGTAATCTCAGATTATGAACTCCAGTGCGGGGGCTTCAACTCGTGCTCTGAAGAAATTAGGTCCGTGCTAGGGCTCTTGGAATCCGCCGGCTTAGAATATCTACTAGGTGAGCCCTCAGTTTTTCTCCACCGAGAACTGGCAGAATTCTTCGTTGAAGCCAGACTCAATCACTCGGAATCCCAGATCAAATCCACCGTGTCCAGTAAGAATGTTAAGATATCTGCAAAGAGCCTCGGGAAGGCGTTGCATCTGACTAGAATCAAAGGGGAAGAGGAAGAAGAGCTAACCACAGAGAATATCTCCGCTAGCTATGACTGGTGCGGCCACACCGGGAAGACCTACGGGTCGATTAAAAGAAATGAGTTCAATCAGAAAGGCAAGCTGCTGGCCGACATTGAGGGAAGGTACTGTTATGCAAACCAGGCTCGCATGACCAAATTTCCAAGGAAATGTTCGTTGCAATGGCCCGAATAATTCATTTCAAGAAGACTGACTGGAGTGCGTTTCTCTTCCAGAGAATGAAGAGTACCCTGAAGACTCCATCTTACGGAAGAATACTATCTCTATTCCTCCTGAATACCCTCAGTGAAGTTCTTCATAGAAGGATGGGAGTGCCATTGCACTACTCCAAAAGGCTGAACGCCAGGATGCTTGACAGATGGGATAAGTCTATCCCCAAAACATCATCTGATGCCCCATCCGCTCCAAAGAAGCAAAAGAAGAAAGCAACCCAAGTAGTCCTCTCAGAAGAAGAAGATTCATCAAGTAGTTCTGATGACAGAACCTCACTCCCACACAAACCTGCTCCATCTGAGGGGGAGACATCTAATTGAGGAGATATCCCAGCATCAGTACCTGAACCTGCTTCCAAAGAGGTTATTGAAGAAGGTAGCAACCCCAACTTGGCGAGTGTTCCTGCTGGGGGAGCCCCAACTTGGGAACCCAGCCCAAGATGCAGAGATGATTGATGGGGGGCTCTCGGCAGGAAGCTCAGCCCAAGGTGATGCACAAGTTGAGGGGGAGACCCAACTGGGGTAGTCTGCCCTAGAAAATCAAGGGAATGTGCCCAAGACAATGGAAGACACCGCCCCTTCAGCTTGCCGTAAATTGGCAATAGCAAGTAAGATGGTAATTACATCTCCGAGTGAGATAGTACAAGAAGTTTTCAAGGAGAAGGACAAAGTAACTATCCATATCAGTGGGGAATCGTCTGAAGGTTCCCCTGATGTAGCTCCTCGGGAAGAAGAAGATCAAGAAGAAGAAGCTGCTGAGCCATCTTCGGCTCAGGCAGGCTCTCTCTATCACATGATATCGGCTCTACTGACTGCTCAGTGGAAACAGTTGGAAACATTCGTTGTAAAGACTATGGATGGCCTAATAAATGAGATGAAGGCTGAGATCAAGTCAGTGAATAGAGACATACTTAATCTCAACACCAAGTGCGCCCACTTCTACACTTTGGCAGCTCCCGCAATAGAACACATGGACGAGGAAGTCAATAAGGCAGGACATCAAAACCATAAGATACTGATAGATCAAGTAACATTCTCAGAAAATATGGAGTATGCCTTTGGGCAAATAGAAACAGCTGCTACGAATAATAAGAACCAAGTCTTGAACAGGATTAATGAGAATGCTCACACAATAGATACACATCTACTAGAAGTAAAGAACAATCTGGATGTTACTGAACAACACCTGGTTGAACAATTAACAGTAGTTAGAGAAGCTCTTGAAGAACGCATAATTGAACAAGTCCTAAAGGGGGAGAAAGAAATAATAAATGTCAGATCCCATCAAGCGATGTGGATAACAAATCAAGTGAAGCAGACAATGCAAAAAACCCCATCAGTGTATGAAGCAGCTGATCTATCAGTAAGTACTAATTCAACGGAGTATGGTATTGAATTTGGAGAATCAACAACCTCCAGGAAGAGAAAGAAACTCCAGAGCAACAACTACAGGCAGAGGAGATTGAGGGAAGTTGAGCAGGATCTACAATCAGGAAGGTGGAGTCCTAATTCCAGAGAAATAATTATAGAATTATGGATACAATTTGGATACCCTCAAGAGGGCCATCAAAGGGTGTACCAGAAAGTTGAATGGAATAGACATCTAGAGCAACTAGAAAGGAGGAAGAATCACAAGAGAGCGTTCCCTCATGGTCCCCCTCCTTCTCCCAAAAAGATTCCAAAGCCCATCAACTACTATCAGAAGGAAAGCAGGAAAGGCAAAGGTGCAAGTAGAAGCAGACCTTGAGGAACGTCGAATCGTATCAACAATAGAATTGGGCAAATGAATGTTAATTCTTATTCAAGAACATTTAATCTATCTATGTGATTGCTGCTTAATGTGATTATATTGCCTTAATGTTAAATCTTTATGTGTGTGACATTTATCATTGAGGTGAGTTAGGACTTCTTCAAATAGGGGGAGATTATGGGAAATGGCCATGCAATGTTCCTGATTTAAAGAAGCACTCAGCTCAATGATAAAAGCATTATGTATTTAATGTTATATCTAGTTCATGCTTGCAGAGATCAGACAATATGTCCAGTACTTTAATGACTTTCCTAAGTACAATATCATCAAAAAGGACCAGACATATCATTGAAAAAGTGTATGCATATCGTTGAAATGATGTGCAGAGCAAAGCAGAATGATCATATCTGTTATCATCGAGACAACATGCGTATGATGATATCGTTGTGACATCAACACTACAACACCTCACAACGATATCAGAAAGCCGATATGAAGGAGTAGACTCAATCACAAAAACAAGTTAGATGTCGCGATATCATCGTAAATAAGTCAGGTCGTCGATAAGGCCAAGTAAGACTGATGATGACGATATTGTCGCAAAGAAGGCTTATCGTCAAGAAGACTAAGGAAGGTCTCATGAAGACAGGCAGTTGCTGAAGAATAGTTTGTCGACAGGATATCGATTATGTCATCGACAAGATAAGGTGGTTACACCGATATCAAGCAGTCAAGAAGATTACGCCAATATCAGTTAGATGACTTCATGTCGTCTTAAATGCAAGTACAGAAGGGATGCCCGTATCGTCGAAATACCCTTGTTTGAAGAAGAACAAAGAAGACTTGAAGATCTGTCCAAGTCCAATTCATCGACAAGCTCTATCGTCAAGATATTGTCCATGTTGTCATAACGATGGAAATATCATCGAGACAGATTCAAAAGTTGCCAGACGTGCTGTCAGCATTTAATGTCGCCGCCTGATTGTCCAATCAGCGCGTGCTCTTAAGGTATGGGTGTATGTTAGTGAAGGACATCATAGGAGACCGTTGAGCTGCTCCTCTGTCCTATAAAAGGGAACATTGGTTGCCTTAAAGAAAGGAGAACACACGAACAAGACAGACGAGAATGAAGAATCGAAAAAGAATCCCGCCGAGCAATACAATTGTAAAAGCTGCGGAGAAGAATCGACATTAAGAAGAGGAGAACGAAAATGCACATCCAGTGTTCTCCAAGTTGCAGTCAAGCCACATCGACTGATAAGAATCATTCTCGTCAAGAAGCCAATCAACATCAGGCAAAAGAAGAAGGCTTGAAGAAGATCTGTACCTTCAAGATTCAAATCAGAGGTGTTAACTCAAAAATTGCACCTCCACAACTTACACTCAAACTCGGGAGAAAAACTTGGGACCGTTGGTTACTAGGGGTCAAAGCATGCCAGATATGAATGTATGGGAAGATCCCGGCTACGAGACGGCTCTACCTGAAAAAAGATAAAGACTAGAAATTATAATAAACTCGAAACAGAACGGGCAAAGAGGAAAGGAGCGGGCTGAAAACAAGTCCGCCTGCTTCTTCAATTCGCTCAAGTCTTGATCCCCTCTTGGGGAGCCTTACCCCCCTATTTATAGGCTTGGAAGCTGCCCAAACGGGTAGCTTTGAGGTTACGGGCAGCCCGGGTTTTTGATAACTTAACTGAGATGAACAACTTACCTGTCTTGATGTTATCACAAGTTGTTTTAAGAAAAACCTGTCCGCGCGACCTTGGTAAGACGATCAGTAACCGGGCCTATGAATTTGTTGCCTTCATGTGAGATGATTTGGTTTGTGCCGTCTCTTATTTCAGATCGCGCGAACTCCGCTGAATAACTTCATCGCGGTCTGATTTCTGACTGTGCGAACTCTCTTTGAATAGTCTCATCGTGATCTTCTGGGCGAACATAATCCCCGCACATTTCCAAGTGCTGAGGTACTTTGGAAATGTTTCTTTAAGACCGCGGAGATCACGAAAACTCTGAATTTTTAAATATTTCTTCTTTGGGCTATAAATAGGGATAGAATCCCTCGCTCGCTTTTATACCTGTCTTTACGAAATTTAATTTTCTTCTGAGCGGTCTGTATTCGAGATCTGAATTAGCGGTTTACCTTGTAATGGGTCTACATAAGACTGTGGTGAATGAGAAAGGAGCTGTTCATGCCGTTGTCCCTAGAAAACCACTGCCCAAGAGAGACAAAATGGTTAAATTACCTGTGAAGAACACATCTACGACCGAAACTTTGTTGGCTCCGTCTAAAGATATGGCTTTAGGCGATCCATTGGTGCGGACTCCTCCCTTGTTGTCTTCAAGCTTCGTTGATATTACCGACTCGCCTATGAAGCTTAACGAGTTTGATCGAACGAAGACTCTAGCAAATGATTCTCCGAGGAAGGCTGGAGCTTTTGATTAGGCAGCTAGAGCGACCACGGGTGAGATCTCGATCGGACTTAAAAAACAGGCTTCTTTAGCTTTTAAAATGAGAGAACAATTACAAAACAAGGATCTTTTGAAAAAGGTGCCTCCTGCCAAGACCTTTGCAACAAAACCTGCTCGCTTTCCTGTTGCAACTCTTGAGGTCGCTCATCTACAGGTAGCTTTACGATTTTCGAGGCTTTTTCTAAATGTTCCCTGCTTGCTAACTTTTCTTTTCCACTTTCTTACAGTCCTTGGATCCTTTCGAGAATGCGGCCTCTCTTTCTTTGCTCCATTCTGAGAAGATCTCTCCAACCATTCCTGTTATAGTTAAGTCTGAAAGCCTACTGGATCGAGCTGATCTTGAGAGACTGCAGATGGAGCTGATTGATAAACAATCTAGGGCTTCTCTTGATGCTGAGATTCAACTGCAGAAAGAAGTTGAAAAGAAGAAAAGAGAGGAAGCGGAAGAGAAGGATAAGGAGTCTGAGGAGAAAAAGAGAAGTGATGAGATCGCTGCTTCTGGAAAAGAGGACATGGAAATTGGAAAAGATATCAGGGTAATTGAAGATGAGGCCGCTCGAGATAATGAAAAGATTGCAGAATTTGAAAGTGGAGAGAATGAAGGTGAGGAGAAGGAAGAAGAAGAAGAAGAGAAAGTAGGAGAAGAAGGAAAGAAAGAAGAAGAAAAAGAGAAGAAAGAAGAAGAAGAAGAAGAAGAAGGAGAAAATGAAAGAGAAGATGAATTAAGAAAGGCAAAGGAGAAGAGAAAAGAAAAGAAAAGAAAAAGGATTCCTAGAATAGGGTCTGAAGTTGGTAAGAAAAAGAAAAGAAGAAGATTGTTTAAGAAAGCTACTGCGATCTCAATCGAGACTAAAAATATCCCAGATGTTGCCCGGGAGAAGAATGAAGAAGGAGAAATAATCGAGAGTGAAAAGGAAAATCGTGAAGGAGAGGAAGAGAATCAGGAGGGGAATGATGGGGAATAAGAAAATATTGATTTGACAGGACAGGCTGCAGATCGCGCGGTCGCATTATCTGCGATCCGGTCTGGTAAGCTTCCCTTGACCGCTTCAACTGATATCTCCCTTCCTATCTATTTTAGACCTCAATCTCCGGCTCAGCGTCGTGGGATCATTCTTATTGAGACCGACGACATTCTCCTTAGTTCCAGAGAGTTAAAAAGACGGAGGAAAGAAGGAGAAAAATTATAGAAAAAATACCTAGAAAAGATAGACCTTGAGTGCCGGAGACCTTCAGATCGCTTAATTCTGACCGCTGCACCCTCGATCTCTAAGACCGCCCGGGATCTCTTACCTGATTTTTTCATTTCTTCTTTTCCAAGTATGAAATGTTATTTTTGCTCCTTTAACTTCACGATTGTCATTGATCAAATTTCCTTTTCTGATTATAGATGAAGATGAGGAGGCTCAGAAGTTACTGAAAGAAATAAGGTTAACCTTTCCTCAAGTCGATCTACCTCCGCCCCCTTTGCTTGCCTCCCCGCTTATGCAGGTGATTCACACTTTCCAATCCCGTGAGAGAGAACTTGAGAGGAGGTTGCTAGAGAAGGATGATGCGTTGCGGGCGGCCGCTTTACAGAAAGAAGATGCTGTTGCCGAAGTCCGCGCGATCTCAGCTCAAAAGCTGATTGAACAACGGAGATCGCTCGAACATGGCAGGAAAAAACTTGAGGAAGAAATGGTTGACCTTCGCAAGAGGCTTCGTGAGTCAAAAGAAGAAACTATTTTCTTTAAGGGTAAGGCTGATGCTTTACATACTGCCTTCTCTCAAATGAGATCAGGAGTTCCTGCTTCTTTAACTGCTGGGACTTCGGCCGCCTCTCTTAAGGACTGCGCGGACCAAGAAGGATTTCTTAACTGGGAAGAATTGAAGCAGGATGCGGGCGATCTTCAGCAGTATGTTGTTGATGCTAACACTGGCATCTGTATGACTCTCACCGCGGTTAACAAGCTCCAAAACAGGGTTGCCTTCTTAGGAAAAAAGAAGGATCATCCAAAATGACGTACATTTTTATTCCTGTATGTTTTCAATTCAGCGATCTATTACTTTTGAGAACTTGAAGACTACATTATGGAGATGTTTAAAATATGTTTATTTTTTATGTATCTATTTTTGGTTTTACTTAATTTTTGGAAGTTTAACCATCAGATCGCTCGATCTGATCTTTATTATGTTAGACATTTATTGCAATTTCTATTCTTGAACCCTTTATTCCTTTTTATGCACTCTTCAATGAATCATAACTTTATCAAGTCGCGCGATCTGAACAGCAATCTCTTGGTTCATTTTTTTTGTAATGATTATCCCCTGATTGCCCCTTTACCTATAAATACCGGGTTGGTGAACTCATTTAATACTTTTCCTCGGTATTCTTCACTCAAGCGGTCTGAGAAATCTTGAATAATGGTGTCCGCGCGAGCTATTGCCTGCAAGATTTTTATTGAATCTGAGCGGCGGCCTTGCCGTCTTTCCCAAGCCGAGTTTCATGAATTCTTAAAGGAGAATCCTATAATCTCGCAGATTATGATTCACATGCCCGCCGCAGGTGAACGTCTGAATCACTGCAGAGAGGATGAAATTTCCATTCCGATCGACCATTTTAATCACGGTTTTTATCTTCCTTTGCCATGGGAGATAAAAAAGATATTTAGATTCTTCGGTCTCATTCCCGGACAACTTCCACCTAACTCCATTGCGTTGATCTTTACTTATATATGTTATTTGAGATCGGTCAAGGTGACATTCACTCTAGACTTATTTAGATCGCTTTTAACCTTAAAAATGCTGAAGGAAGGCTCGAGGAGGGAGGATTTCAAGGGCCTCTTATACTTTACCTGCAGAGGTCTGAAGGTTGTGAATCTGCCCAATAAGGTTCCCAACTGGGCGGAGGGATTCCTGATTTTTCAGGGGAGGTTGGGCGGCCTTCGGACTTATCCCAAGCTTCGAGATGAAGCGGTCTATCAGAAACCTAAATCCCTCTCTAAAATTGAAAAGAAGATCAAGGACTTACTCAAGGATCGCAAAACCGATCTGGATCATTACATAATGCTCTGGGCGCAAGTATCTTCCCTTAAGAGAAAACATAGTGAGTTATTGTGATCTCAATCATCTAGACCGCTTCTTAATAATTCCTTTATTACTTACGAGTAGGCTTTTCCCCTTGTAGTGACCTTGCAGATTCCTCTTACTCTTCCTTTCGCTCTGGATGGTGATCTTACCCAGAAGGAGAAAAGATTAAAGAGGGACCAGGAGCGATATCAATTTCGGACCGTAGCATCTTCAAGCTATTCTGAAAAACCCTTCGATTTGTATGGATATAGGCGGTCTATGACTAATGTTATAGGGAGACCGCTGCTGAAGTGGGATGAGAAAGGCAAACGCGTAGGAGTTTCAACATGTCTCCCGAACTGGGGTGGCGGTCTGTCGCATCATGCTAGCGCGGTCTCAGCTGCCTTGTATGGCGAAGAAAATTTTAAAGATGTTTACAGCTGGGAAGATAGTCTCATTCCTGATATGTGCGCGCAAACTGGTCTTAGACATGAAGACTTTTGTCATCATATGGGGAGATTGCTGCGCATATATATGCAAGAAAATAAAGTTATTAAGGCTGAGCTGGAGGTATCCAGATCGCTCGATCTTTGATTATTTTTCTCTTTTTTCCCTCTTGTCCTAACCTGTGTCATTATTCGCAGAAAACAAAAAACGAGATGTATGATGAGTATAATCCGGCTTACCGGAAAGTGATGCTGAAGGAGATAAATGAAGAAGTGGAGATGACTATCTCGAAATTGCGAGATGGTGGCCACCCAATTCCAGAAGACGTCAACTTTTCCTCAATGTTTCCCGAGGCAGCTGCTCTTCAAGCGAAAGGTGAGAGGGAAGATGAAAAAGAAGAGGATTTTGACAATAATATGGACGTGGAGGGCGAAGTGGGAGATGATGATAAGAATAATTTTGAAATGGATGATGATGTGGTGGAGAAGGTAGTGAGATCGAGCGATCACGAAAAGGAATTAGAGGATTTTCTTAATAGGATTTTTGAATGCCTATGGATGGTATTGGAGATGAGCTGAGTGGAAGTCAGTTTGACCCAAATGAAGATCTGAGTTCGGCTGCAAAGTCCGATGTTGGTTCTTTTGATGGATCTTCTAGCTCAAGTGAGTCCAGTGCCGATTCTAGATCCTCAGATGATGAAGATGAACCTCGGAAGAAGAAGAAGAAGAAGAAGAAGAAAAATAATGCATAGGAGAATATTTTTGATGTATTCATTTCTGAAAAAAATCGGTCATGCTTTTAGGCCGCTTTATCTGTAATCATAATTTGAATGACATTCAAAATGAAAAAGCTATTTTTCATACCTTTGTTATTCGTTGTAGCTGGTTTTTCCTTATTTGATTTTATGCTCCTTTATGTGTATGACTTATATGACTGCATTGATCCTTTCCTTAATCAACTGATCGGACTGGGAACGACACCGAGCGACCTTTAGGATTGCTTTTGTCATTTAATTTGTTCGCTTTTGGTGCAGCAATATCTTTTGTACCCGGGCATTCTTTAATTCCGCAGATCGATTCTGTTGACTAACTCTGTTGATTAATTTTTTTTAAAACGAAAACATTGACGATTTAAGAAATTTTTAGTTCATCTCTTGATGAGGTAGAATGAGGAGAAGAAATGACCTTATGGCCACACACGGGAGAACAGAAGAGATGACCTAGAAGTGGTCATGGGTTGAGAAGTAGATGAAGTGGCCCTTTTGGTCAGGGTTCTAAGGGAGAGTCGACTTATAGTGGTCGGAACTCTCAAGGAGATGGGAACCTCTCCTTCTCACTTAATAGCAATCTTGGGATAAGATTGCTCTTATCTCAGATAGAACTTATCTCAAGAAAAACTAGCCAAGTAGCATTCGAGTGTAAAAGGATATGATGGCCTGATGCCACTATCCATAGGCACTACATAGGTGGCATTCACCAAGACCTACCTTGATGCAGTGGTGTGCTCACATATCGTCCTGGATCCGGGATATCACATAGAACCCTCTCATATGAAATTGGTGAGCTACTGCTACATGGAAGCGAAAACTCCCCGCAATCCATGGTCAATGTAGGTGTTACACTCAGCATCAATTCATGGGGGTTCAGGTGTGATCCGGCGATATCTGCCTTGGTGCTACTTAAGTTCGCATCTTGTTTCCACCTTTGAGTATCCTCACAAAACACATAGGAGATAGTGTCAGGAGTTTGTATTTTATAAATGACAGCATAAAAGTAGAAAAGGGGTACATCATCTGTGTAAGTAAAGCTAAAGAAAAAATAAATCCTGTCAAGAATAGAAGCGCATTAAATCATCTCCACTCCATGTGTGTGTAATTTCACTTCCATCGTAAGCGTTGAGCCGATAGGCTCCATTTCTCAATACTTCTCTTATGATATAAGGTCCTACCCAATTTGGATTTAACTTTCCCACCGAGCTAGATCTAGCTGCTGCATCAACCTTTTTTAAGACTAAATCCCCAACGACGAATTCTTTGACTCTTATATTTTTATTATAATATCAGGCCATTCTTCTTTTTATTTCCTCCCGCCTTATTACTGCTTCATCCCTTAATTCTTCAATTAGATCAAGACTGCATTTTAGGTCTTCATCATTCCCTTCTATCCAGGTGTCTCCATTCTGTTTTGCCAATATGACCCTAGGACTTCTGACATAAAACTCAACTGGTATCAAGGCTTCTGACCGGTGTGACAATTTGAATGGAGTTTCACCAGTTGCTTCTGTCGGAGTTGTCCTAAGGGTCCAAAGAACTGCTGGAAATTGCTCTGCCCAATTACCTCTGGTATTCTCTACTTTTTTCTTAAGAAGATTTAAGATACACTTATTGGCGGCTTCTACCTTTCCATTACTCCTTGGATGATGAACTGATGCAAACCGAAGCTCGATTCCCACTTCATCACAGTAGTTAATCATTTCAGAATTATTAAACTGAGGCCCATTATCTGTTATTATCGCCATTGGAATCCCATGTCTAAAGATTATTTCTCCCCCGGATGAAACTCTTCACTATCTGAGTTGTTGTTTTTGCTAGAGCTTTTGCCTCAACCCATTTGCTAAAATAGTCTATCATTATAAGAATGAAACGTCTCTGCCCACTTGCCATAGGAAAGGGTCCGAGAAGATCCATTCCCCATACCATGAATGGCCAGGGAGTCATGATTGACTTTAACTGTTGAGTCGGTTGATGCTGAAGTGTGGCAAATTTTTGGCATTGGATACATTTTTTGGCATAATCAGCTGCGTCTTTTCTCATTTTAGGCCAAAAATATCCCTACCTCAAAATTCTTTTCTCCAGCGTCCTTGCACCTGAATGACTACCACATTCTCCCGAATGTACTTCTCGGAGAATAACTGGGATTTCTTCTTCTGATATACACCTAGATAAAGGAGCCAAAAACATTTTTCGATACAGTATTCCTGAGATCAGATAGTAATATGCTGCCTTCAGTTTGAACCTTTTCTTATCTTTGATGCTATCATGAAATGTTCCGGATGAGAGGTATAAGATAAAAGAATCCATCCAAGAAGATTTATGATCAATTTCCATCACAAAATTTTCCTCAATTGCTGGATGGAACAGATCTGAGCTAGTTCCTCCCGATAACAACCCAAATTTTGCCAAAGTATCTGCATCTGAATTTTCTGTTCTCGGGATGTGGTCAATAGTGAAACTTTTAAACCTACCGATCTCTTGTTTTACCAACTTCTGATACATCTTCAAGACTGGTTCCCTGGTCTCATAGACGTCGCTTACCTGAGATGCCATAACTAAAGAATCTGTTTTTACTTCCACATCTTCAATCCCCAATTCCTTAGCAAAATGAAGTCCTGCTAAAAGAGCTTCATATTCTGCCTAATTATTAGTGACTGTAAAATGAAACCTTATAGCCTGGTTTAATTTGACTCCGTTTGGATTGATCAAAACTACTCCTGCACCTGAAGAATTTTTTCCTGAAGCTCCATCAACATAAATTGTCCAAGGCAGAGGTCTCTTGTCATGACTTTCAGATTCACTTCCTGTTATATCAACTAAGAAGTCCGCTAATACTTGAGCTTTAATTGTTGTTCGTGGAGTATATGAGATGTCAAATTCACTCAGCTCGATCACCCACTTAGCCAATATACATGAATGTTCTGGCTTCTCCAACACACCTCTCAGTGGTAAATCCGTGATTACCTGAATAGAATGAGCCTGAAAGTAGGGCCTAAGATTCCTAGCTGAGATAATAAGAGCTAAAACAAGTTTCTCTAATATCGGATATCTAGTTTCTGCCTTTTTTAGAATCCTACTGACATAATAAACTGGAAATTGTTTCCTCTTTTCTTCCCTAACCAAGACTGAACTGATCGCATCAGAACCCACTCCTAGATATAAGAATAAATCTTCTCCTTCAAGTGGACTCTGGAGAATAGGAGTTGTTGTTAACTGCTTTTTCAACTGGTCGAATGCCGAATCACATTCCTTGGTCCATTCGAATTTTGAAGCTTTCCTAAGAGTCCTGAAAAAGGGGGCACTCTTATCTCCTGATCGTGATATGAAACGGCCTAAACCTGCCATTCTTCCTCCTAACTATTGAACTTCCTTTGGCGTTTTTGGAGATTTCATTTCAAGAATTGTTTTGACTTTATCTGGATTTGGTTTGAGCCCATCCGGGTCAGAAGATGTCCTAAAAATTTCCCTTTGTTAGCTCCAAATATGCATTTTAGCGGATTACATCTCATATCAAATGCTCTAAGGGTTGAAAAGGTCTCTTCCAGATCTTTCAAGTGGATGTCAAATTGCTTACTCTTGATGAGAAGATCATCTACATATACATCGAGATTTCTGGTTTTTTTATTTTTGAATGCGAAATCCATCATTCGTTGGTAGGTAGCACCTGCGTTTTTTAAACCAAATGGCATTACTTTATAACAAAAACATCCATCATTCGTTATAAATGAAGTGTGAGGAATATCTGGCTTGTGCATTCTGATTTGATGATAGCCTGAAAAAGCATCCAAAAAACTCATATATGAAAATCCGACTGCCGAATCAACCAAAGAATCTATCCTGTGTAGTGGATAACAATATTTCGGACATGCCTTATTAAGCTTCGTGAAATCTACACACATTCGCCACTTCCCTTTTGGTTTCTTCACCATCACCACATTTGAAACCCAATCAGGATATTGAACCTCTTGGATGAATCCATCTTTGAGTAAATTTTGAACTTCATCTTTAATTGGTATTGCTAGAGTAGTTGCTACTGGCCATATTTTCTGAATAACAAGTTTAAATGTTGGATTTATATTTAGGTGATGGCAGGCTACATCAGGATTTACCCCTGGCATATCATTTGCCGACCAGGAGAATATATCTAGATTTCTGAATAAACATGCTATCAACTTCTTTTTTTCATTTTCAGGTAGTTCTGCGTTAATTGAAAGTGTCTTTTCTTCATCTCCTTTAATTGGAATGACCAGAACATCTTGAGCTAGTTCTAGATGAATACCCTCATTCTCATTTCCTAATTCAGCATCATGATCTTCTGAATCAAATTCTTTCATAATGTCCATTTTTAACCTGAGTATGTTGATTAAGAAAGAACAAATGAGCGAAAGAGAACAGAAAAAATGGCCTTGAAAGCGTGGCCAATCGTATTGAAGATGAACATTCTTAAAGCAAGCTAAATAGAGACATGAACATTGCTTAAGAAAGGAAATGAGCACAAATCAAGTCTTATTGAAGTAATTTTAACTGCTAAATGTCAGCCTTAAAATGGTTCAGCAAAGTTTTGTTGCTAAGAAATTAAAAGACATGTTTTCAACTGAAGATAAATTCTGCATCTGAATACTGAGATTCCTTTATTCCGAACTCAGAGGGATCAGCACTTCACTTGCAACCCCTAGCTGAGAACTTATGTTGACAATGCTGACAGTCTTTACATAGCATTCCCGATCCATCCTAGGGTCACTCCTTACCCTAAAATTCTTTCCTTGAGCAGAAAACTTAAGGGCTAGATGGAACGTTGAAACTATGGCTCTGTACTGATTGAGGAGAGGCCTACCAAAAATTGCATAGTAACTGCTAGGAGCGTCTACTACCATGAACTCAGCCTGCTTGATGATTCCTCCCATCACCACGGTTAAAGAGACTTTCCCCTCGACCTCTTTCTTCTCTCCTGAAAAGCGATAGAGGGGCCCTTCAGTTGCAAGCATTGGCTTCCCCGTCTTTAGGGATTCGAAAGTCGGCTTAAACAACAAATTTTCTGAACTTCCGGTATCTACTAGGATCCTTTCAACTGTGAAGTTTTCTATCACGGCTTTGATGACAAGAGCGTCATTGAAAGGATTCCCATGAGGTGGGAGATCTTCTTTGCTGAAAATCGCCACCTCTGGAATTGGGGCAGAGGTTGAGGCAGCAGAGACTTCATCTCTGAAGACTCTGGCCATGCTGGTTTTCTTAGAAGACTCGAGTCCGGCCCCTCCATGGATGCAGAAAAGCAATCCATTTACCCCTTCGTTGTCTACCTCTACACACTCATAACCAATATGAAGGCCGCCAAAAAGATCGGCATCGTCCACTTCCTCACACTCCCAACCGACCTCAACGACGGTTTTCGCCTTCTTCGATTGATCTTCAGCTCTCTTGTTGATCAAATCCTGAAGCTTACCTTCCTTGAGAAGCTTTTCTATCAAAAACCTGAGTGCCCGACAATTTTCTACCAGATGCCCCCTTTCTTTATGGAATTCACAGTAGAGGCTCGGATTTCTAAATTTGATATCTGATTTCATCGGGGCTGGTCTCTTGAAAAAGGGTTGCTTTTCTATTATTTCCAAGATCTATAAGATTGGGTGGGGGAGATATACAAAACACTCTTGCGAGTTGTTAAAAGATTGACTTGGCTGAGTCGTTGGTAAAGGTAGGAGGGGAGACTAGTTAACGGTTGGGCTTGAACTGGTTGCTTCCAAGGGGTGAGTTGTCTATGGTTAGTGGTCGGGCGATGATGGCGGAAATTCCTACCTCGGGGAGCTTGTGGATGATATTCTTGACGATACTGTGGTACTGAAGAGCTACCGCTTCCTTGATATGCCATATTGGAGAGACGTGAGACATACTCTGGGTTGCAAATTTCTCCTTCTATGAACCTATTCACGATTGAAATTAATTCTTGGTAGGAACTAGGCTCCTTGGTTGTCAGCTCAAACTTCAACGGGCCCTCTCGGAGTGCATTGATGAAGGCTACTTGGTGGAGAATGGGACCAACATCCCGGATGCTCAAAATCTCCTCCTAGAAACGAGCGATGAAATGAGTTGTAGACTCACTTTCACCTTGCTTGATTTTAAAAAGGGCTGCGGGACCACTTTTATGTTTTCTGGAGGTTGCAAATCTTAAAAGAAATTCTCTCCTCAGATATGCAAAACAGGAAACAGACCTCGCAAGATGGCTAAAAAACCACTCTCTCGCCTCACCTCCAAGGGAGGTTACGAACAACTTGCAACGAAGAGCCTCGGATAAGGTCCTCATTGACACTACAGCTTTGAAAGCTTGCAAATGTGAAATCGGATCATCCCTTCCAGTATAAACTGGAAATTGTGGCTCTCTGAAGCCAATGGGAACTGGTTCCCACCTAACTTGATCAACAAACAGGGAAGGCTCCTCCCAAAAAGTGGCTGGGAGTGGCGCAGCGCCTTCCTGAAAGTTCAGAGCTCGGGCAGGACTTCCTCGGGCTACTACCTGATAGAAATCCTGTCGAGCATCGAACTCGATACCTTTAGGCCGCAGAGGCGCGGCGGGCTTGGGGACCGCGCGGTCCGCAACCTGACCGCATGCAACCTGGATAGTTGGAGTGGTGAACTCAACGTCTCGTGGGGCCAACCGCTGGGAGATCACTTCTATAGCTTTTCCCATTGCTT
The DNA here is from genome assembly GCA_033032865.1 of Dactylorhiza incarnata. Classification (NCBI taxonomy): domain Eukaryota; kingdom Viridiplantae; phylum Streptophyta; class Magnoliopsida; order Asparagales; family Orchidaceae; genus Dactylorhiza; species Dactylorhiza incarnata. The sequence continues at coordinate 2,830,642 of JAWHQI010000218.1, read as the reverse complement.
CCATCTGCTGGATGGTCTCATGCTGAGCTCGAGCGAAATTCTGCCAGTTCTGCTTGAGTGCCCGCTCAAGGCGTGCTTCCAGATCATCCGAGGTCGCGCGACCTGCATCTGGAAGACTTCCTCCGATCTGACTCCGCAACTCTCGATCTGACATGCTTGATCGTCGCACTTAACCAACTAATCCCGATCTGAAGGTCGCGTGTTCATTCTGTTAATGCAAAAATTGCACCTCCACAACTTACATTCAAACTCGGGAGAAAAACTTGGGACCGTTGGTTACTAGGGGTCAAAGCATGACAGATATGAAAGGATGGGAAGATCCCAGCTATGAGACGGCTCTACTTGAAAGAAGATAAAGAGTAGAAATTATAGGAAACTCAAAACAGACTGGGCAAAGAGGAAAGGAGCGGGCTGAAAACAAGTCCGCCTGCTTCTTTAATTCGCTCAAGGCTCAATGATAAAAGCATTAAGTATTTAATATTATATCTAGTTCATGCTTGCAGAGATCAGATAATATGTCCAGTACTTTAATGACTTTCCTAAGTACAATATCATCGAAAAGGACCAGACATATCGTTGAAAAAGTGTATGCATATCGTTGAAATGATGTGCAGAGCAAAGCAGAATGATCATATCTGTTATCGTCGAGACAACATGCGTATGATGATATCGTTGTGACATCAACACTACAACACCTCACAACGATATCAGAAAGCCGATATGAAGGAGTAGACTCAATCACAAAAACAAGTTAGATGTCGCGATATCATCGTAAATAAGTCAGGTCGTCGATAAGGCCAAGTAAGACTGATGATGATGATGATATTGTCGCAAAGAATGCTTATCGTCAAGAAGACTAAGGAAGGTCTCATGAAGACAGGCAGTTGCTGAAGAATAGTCTGTCGACAGGATATCGATTATGTCATCGACAAGATAAGGTGGTTACAATGATATCAAGCAGTCAAGAACATTACGCCAATATCAGCTAGATGACTTCATGTCGTCTTAAATGCAAGTACAGAAGGGATGCCCGCATCGTCGAAATACACTTGTTTGAAGAAGAACAAAGAAGACTTGAAGATCTGTCCAAGTCCAAGTCATCGACAAGCTCTATCGTCAAGATATTGTCCATGTTGTCATAATAATGGAAATATCATCGAGACAGATTCAAAAGTTGCTAGACGTGCTGTCATCATTTAATGTCGCCGCCTGATTGTCCAATCAGCGCGTGCGCTTAAGGTATGGGTGTATGTTAGTGAAGGACATCATAGGAGACCGTTGAGCTGCTCCTCTGTCCTATAAAAGGGAACAGTGGTTGCCCTAAAGAAAGGAGAACACACGAACAAGACAGACGAGAATGAAGAATCGAAAAAGAATCCCGCCGAGCAATACAATAGTAAAAGCCGCGGAGAAGAATCGACATTAAGAAGAGGAGAACAAAAATGCACATCCAGTGTTCTCCAAGTTGCAGTCAAGCCACATCGACTGATAAGAATCATTCTCGTCAAGAAGCCAATCAACATCAGGCAAAGAAGAAGGCTTGAGGAAGATCTGTACCTTCAAGATTCAAATCAGAGGTGTTAACTCAAAAATTGCACCTCCACAACTTACACTCAAACTCGGGAGAAAAACTTGGGACCGTTGGTTACTAGGGTTCAAAGCATGCCAGATATGAATGGATGGGAAGATCCCGGCTACGAGGCGGCTCTACCTGAAAAAAGATAAAGACTAGAAATTATAGGAAACTCGAAACAGACCAGGCAAAGAGGAAAGGAGCGGGCTGAATTCAAGTCCGCCTGCTTCTTCAATTCGCTCAAGTCTCGATCCCCTCTTGGGGAGCCTTACCCCCCTATTTATAGGCTTGGAAGCTGCCCAAACGGGTAGCTTTGAGGTTACGGGCAGCCCAGGTTTTTGATAACTTAACTGAGATGAACAACTTACCTGTCTTGATGTTATCACAAGTTGTTTTAAGAAAAACCTATCCGCGCGACCTTGGTAAGACGATCAGTAACCGGGCCTAGGAATTTGTTGCCTTCATGTGAGATGATTTTGTTTGTGCGGTCTCTTATTTCAGATCGCGCAAACTCCGCTGAATAACTTCATCGCGGTCTGATTTCTGACCGTGCGAACTCTCTTTGAATAGTCTCATCGCGATCTACTGGGCGAACAAGAGGCATTTTCTTCAAGGCCAAAAGCCATTCTCCACCAGGCAGAAGAATCTACATTGTATATCTTTCTTTGTAAGGCTTGCAGGCCAAAACTGTAAGATCTATTTTTAGATCTAATTGTCGAGCTTGAGGGCTTGAGATCTGTGAGGCTTGAAGGCCAGGGCAGAGGACTTGCGGGTCCAACCGTGTCAAGCTTGTGGTCTTGGGTGCAGTGAAGGGGGTTGCAGGAATAGGCTGCAGGGACTTGCGGGTCCAAGAGGCAAGACTTACGGGTTTGTACTGTATAGAGCTTAAGGGCCTGAGTGTCAAGCTTGCAGGCTTGGGTGCAATGAAGGTGCTTACGGGCCTAGGCTGTCGGACTTGCGGGTCCGAGTTGTAAGGCTTGCGGGCCAGTGACATTGGCAAAGTTTGCAGAGCCTAGCACACTGTTAGGTAGGCGCAGAGGGATAAAGGACTACTCAAGACACCCCGTCTTGAGGAACCTCTATAAATTCTTGTGTGTTTTCTGTGTAGTGCTCTTAACCTATAAATCTGCTAACCATAAATCAAGAATACCTAAAAGGGGAACAAAATAATTTGAAATACCTATTCACCCCCCCCCCCCCTCTAGGTGATAAGTCGTCTCCTAATTACTAACAGACTGGACTTAGAATGGTTAAGGTCTATGTAGTAGATTTTGAGTATGCTAAGTCAGAGGTTTGTTTGTTTAATTCCTACCTAGAAAACTATGAATTGTGGCATAGGAGACTTGGTCACTTGAATTTTAAGATAATAGCCAAGCTATCTAAGCTTAACCTAGTAAGAGGCTTACCAATTGGTAAGTTTAAGAAAGACCACCCTTGTAGAGCCTGCCAACTAGGAAAGCAGACCAAGTCATCATTCAAACTAATTGGTAAGAATGATTCCCCTAGAATCCTATATCTATTGCATATGGACCTATTTGGTCCTGTCTCCACTCAAAGCTTAGTAGGCAAGTCCTATACATTATTCATTGTAGATGATTTTTATAGATTCAGCTGGGTATTCTTTCTAAAAGCTAAGCCAGACACCTTCAAGATTCTCTTAAGGTTCATTAGATGGATTGTTGGGTCCAGCATTACTTTACTTGACTCGTAGCGCCTTTTCTACTTTCTTAAAGAAAAAGTATCGCCCTTCCCATCAGTCCGTGCTTTTGGGATAGTTGGTTGTGCTTGATCCTACAAGTGGTATCAGAGGAGGTTGCGGGTTCAAGATGTGGGGGGTCACTAATTAAATCCCAAAATTTCTCTACATGTGTGGCTCCCGGCGGGTCAGGCGGTCGCGGCCATGTAAAAAAACACCTCTAAGCCATGTGGTGAGCCACCTCTGAGCCATGTGGAGCACCTCTAAGCTTGTGGTTCGTGCTGGACACTTGGGGGGGGGGGGGGGGGGGGGGGTTGTTGGGCCCAACGTTTCTTCACTTGACCCATAATGCCTTTCCTACTTCCTTAAAGAAAAAGTAGCGCCCTTCCCATCAGTCCCAGCTTTTGGGATAGTTGGTTGCGCTTGTTCCTACAAGGGTCCAACATGTTGAAACCAATTTCTCGGCCTTCTGTGGAGCTCGGGGCCCTCACCGAAATGAGGGGCAGCTAGCCCTTACTGATCCCTCGGAGAAGGTAGACTGAAGACTAGAAAAATGACTAAGACCTTAGTCACAGCGAGGAGGTCCCTCCACTAACTTGGAAGATCGTTGAGCGCTTCCCCTCCCAAGCCAAATCTGAGACTCGAGCACCTTGGAGAGCTCTGGAAATGCTAACCAAAGAAAGCCTGAGGAGAGGGAAGCTGAAGTGAAGTCCTCTCCAAAGGTGCCCATTAGGTCTTATTTATAGGTTTTCTGATCTGGCATGCAAATAGTAGGATCCCGCCTTTTGATTTTACTATCTGCACCCCAAATGGGTCTGCTAACAGCCAAACTCCGCTGTTTGGAGAGGCTAAAGACAGACCACCAAGGGTGAAAGGGTAATTTGGCCCTATCAACTTATGGGCAAGGAACTGCGAGAACATTACTGTCGAAGCTCTTGCGGGCCTTCTCGCGAGTCCTGCTCGCGATGCCTCTCTTAGGAGATCGCCCTGCGAGGACCTCACCGGCCCATTCTGGCGGTATCTGTTGAGGTCCGGTCTCGCGACTCCTCTTGCGAGACCGCCCCTTGACTCCGTCGAGCTAAACACACCCTTCGTCGAACGCAGAGCACTTCGTCGATCATCGACGAGCTCGACGAATGTAGAACGTTGAATTGTTTGCTGACTGCTGAGACGGGCGGTTCACCGACCGCTGCTTCCCTGCTGTAATTTGTTGAGCGTCGTCCGACAAATGCTGAGCTCCATTCGACATTCGTCGAATGCCGAATTGAGCTCGCTGGACGCTGAGGCTCTAAACTTGCGAGCCTTCATGCGAGATAGTCCATTGACTTTGTCGCGCACCGAACACATTTTGCTGGACATCTCTTTACTGAACATAGGTCTCTTCTGCCAGTGGCCTGGGAGGTATTTATTTGCCAGCCCTCGCTCGGCCCAGTCTTTTGGAGATATCTGCCGAGGTCTGGATCTCGCGAGTCCTCTTGCGAGACCGCCCCTTTGGCTTTAATGAGCATAGAACACTTCATCGACCTCTGATGATTTCGCCGAACAGGGGTGAGCTCGACGATCACAGGCTGGCTCGACGAACTCGGGAGAGTTCGTCGAATGCAGTACTCCTTTCGTCGAACTCAGGAAACTTCTTGAAATTGCCTGCGAGCGTTTATCTCGCCGCCGACCCTTCTCGCTCGCCTCTTAGCGAGCCCTCCGAGAGAGACTTCCCCAAGTTCCCTCTTGCAAAGTCTTTTGCCCTAAGGCCTCCCTCTCTTATTACTTCTTTCATCATGTTGCCCTCTTAAACCATGCCTCCTGGCCTGGCGAATATCAGGGTTGTACACAATCCCCGCTCTTCGCGAGGCTATTTAGGCTCGCGAAGAAACATTCAACCCCTGGCATTCGCCAGTCCCTTGATGATCTGTCGGGAATCTTTGGTAGGGCCCACCCCGAGGGCTATAAATATCGTCCCAAGTCCTCAGTGGCGTGCGCCGCCACTTCCTTTTCTTTCTTTTTGCCTCGTATTGTAGCTGCCAGGAGATGCTGATTTCCGAAGAAGCTGAGGCTCGCCTGAGGGCTGTGAAAGCCGGTGGGATACCCTCCATGACCAGGGTCCCCGCTGGATGAATAGGCTGCCTCCCGCTCCATCGCCGAAGACTAAGAAGGCGAAGGCGGCTTGCCGAACCGGGGATGGCTCCGTGCTGCTGGACTCCTCCCCGGATAGCCGTCTCCATGAGAAGGTATGAGCACCCCTCTAGCTTAAGTCAATAAGTTTGCCTGAGATTCATGCCTACTCGCAGGATGCCTTGCCGAACGAGGACGATTGCGAACCTGCTGGTGGATCTCGCAAAAGTCCGCCGGCGTATACGAATCTTGCTGGGAAAAGTGTCGCGGGTATGCCCTTAAGCTCGCATGCCAGTCCTCCTTTTGTCAACTGACCTTCATTCCCTACTTCTTACAGTCTCCCCCCTGAAGTCCCCGGCTCGCCCGGCGTTGCGGCCTCCATTTCTGCCTCCTCCTGACAAAACAATGGATAGGCCATGGTTCCAACTTCTGACGAGCGAGGAGACCGACGCCTCTGTGCCGCCAAAGATCCCTCCGATCAACAGCGTTGCCTACCCTTCTGGTCTGGGTAAATCTCTCTATCCCCACTATGCCAACGTCTTCCATGGATGCCCTGAGACCTCTCGCCCCCCTCTGGGCAAGCATTCCGATGACCCCCTGCCTTGCGCTAACTCAAGCGCGCTATCTAACCTTTTCATAATATTTTGCAGAGAATCCTGAAAATCCGCCTACTGATTCCGAGTTGGGCGACGACGAGATGTCCCCCCTTCCTGACCAGGTGGAAGAATTCTTAGGGGATCCGCGATATCCTGAGATGATGAAACAATGAGCCGCAGAGTTGCTAAGAAAGCACGGTCGGATGCTGATGGACCTTAACATGCAGGCGAGGCGGGATAGAGAAGTCGCCGAGGATAGGTGATGAGTCCCAATTATATACACATTTATGGACTCATCTGGGCCGTTTTTCTAGTCATTCCACTGCACCTTAGCCTTATTTTAGCTCATATTTGTCGTTCTATGCTAGGTGCACTTCTTGGCCTAATTTGGTGTGTTTTTATGCTTACTCTCTTTTGATAGCCTTATCGTATTGTTGAGTGCCACTTTCATTGGCCTGATTAGCATTTCTGTTGGAACAGGAGTCGTGCAGGTGTCCCCGGTACAATTCTGTACAGGAACACTGCTCACGATCACTGGTTCTATTGCGCACGACCACTGGTCATGCGCCGCTGATCGTGCGCACTTAACCCCTATTTTATGAGTTCTGTCTCGACCAGTGCGCATGACCACTTACGATAGTGCGCACGACCACTGTCGTGCGCTACTGGCCGTGCGAACATTTTATTTTATAAATTTCTTGCATTGCAGGCTCCGCCCAGGCAGGCGCACGATCACAGGATTCTAGTGAGCACGACCACTGGTCGTGCGCCACCGATTGTGCGCACTGTTTATTCCAGCGCCTATAAATTGACCTGCTCGCGAATTAGGTCGGGATCCATCATCCGACTCCGCCCAGCTCCGCCGTTTTCCGCCCTTTTTGCAGGGTTTCGCCTCCTTCTTCACCGCTCACCTTAGGGAGGAGCTCCGGGAAAACTTTCAATGCTAAATCCTCGCCAGAGCTTCCTCTTGGCCATCTCCTTCATCCAAGAGCTTCAAGAAGGGAATCAACCTAGCCTTCTTCTTCAACATCGGAGCAGCTTGTGTGATCATTCCACCGGTTCGTGACACGAAGAAGACGAGTCCATTGGAGAGTAGTGACAGCTCTCTCTACCCCGGACGCAGTTGAGGACCGAGCTTGGACGCGGATTGACAACCCGACGATTCCTTCCGTGAACCCTCAACAAGACTTCGGAGTCGGTCGATTTCGCACACTCACCTCCCCTTGTAGTGATAGCTTAGTTGGATTTCTAATATGTTTGATGAAGTGTGTTTTGATTATTAGCATTTATACTTGATTATGTCTATGTGATTTGGGTATTCTTGCTTATCATTTTGAGGTGTGCCTTGTGGTGAGGATTGTTGGTTGTGTTGTGCCGCCCTAACAATTGTTAGTGGCGTGCTTTGCGAAGAGGTGCTTGCGACCCTCATTCCGCCGTTCTCTCCATTCCATTCGTATGCCTACTCTTCCATCCGCCTAGCGAAGCGTGGCATAGCGGCCCGTGTAATCCATTCCGACTCCGCCGGTGCGAACCATTCCATCCACTTGCCTACTCTTCCATCCGCCTAGCGAAGCGTGGCATAGCGGCCCGTGTAATCCATTCGCCCTACGAAGCAGTGCACTCAAGGCCTGCACAGTTCGACTCCGCTTGCCTACTCGTCCATCCGCCCTTGCGACGCAGCGCGCTCAAGGCCTGCCTAGTCTCCATCCCGCCAAGCGAAGCATTGCATAGCGGCATTTGTTTTCTTTTATTTTCCAAAAGCCAAACCAACTCTCCCGCATTCGATCCGACCTTTAGGACTTCGAACTCAATTCCTTCCTTGAAAGTTAACTCGACCTTACTGTGTTCCTTTGAGATCGATACTTGGGGATTCATTCCCATTTTATTTTACTTGAACGATCGGTACACTGCCGTTTCGTGCCGCAGTCTTACTACCGCCTATAGCGGTGTGCTAAGATCTGCGCCATCAATAGGCATGCTGTGTTGATGGAAGAGTGTGTGAGGCTCCGGGCCCGAGACAACGCGATCACGATGAGAACGTTACGACGCCGCAGGTGCATATAGAGAGGATGAGGGATTACGCCTTCCTCATGGACTGGGAGGGCCGCGCGGCCGAGGATTATTATAATTCTAGGGTACCGCCGCGGTCCAGGTCGCGGGGTGGGTGTAGGTGGAAGTGGTTGCCTCATGATTCTCGCTAACTTCTTTGCTGTCGCGAACTCTTATTTCTTATTAATGAGTGTCGTTATTCTAGAAGATCTCGCAGTGGCTTGCAACTCGTCTATTCGCCACTCATATATTGGCTTTATATCGTTTGTAATAATTATTACTAGCTTTTCATTAGTTCTCGCTCGCTGCTAATAAGTCCGTTTCATTCTCATGTTATGTTGTGCTCGCGAGGAACTTCTGTTCTCGCTAAATGTATTTCGCGAAAATGTTGCTTGTACTAACCCCGCCGGCCTTTCTCGCCCGCGGCCGTGATGTGATGTTTTGGCTAACCGCGCCCACCGGTGCTTGGGCTTCTTCCCGCCCTTTTACTTTTGCTATAAATAGGTTGTTATAGCTGAGTCAACCACTGCATTTACTGTCAACCTTCTTCCTCCTCCGCTTCAGAGCTCTCGCTCCTTCCCGTTCTCGTTCTACTTCCTTTCTCGCAGGTTATTGAAATGGGCGGCGACGCTAATGAGTCGTAGGGTCGGCGAAAGATTGCTAAGGCTTTTGCCGAGCATAGCTTCTTTCACTGCAACCTGACAGACGAGGAGTACTTCACTGTGGTCTCTGACTACGTCACCCCTCCATTCGAGGCGCGCCATCCTAGCGAGAGCGACATGATCAACGCGCCGCTTATCGACGAGCTGGCCATCCCCACCGCTCATTTCACGGTCGGCTTGCATCTCCCCTTGTGGCCGGAAGTTCGCCAGGTAATAATCGCTCTCGCTCGCTTCTTATTCTCTGCAGGTCAAGTCTCGCTCATTATGTGAACTAATCCTGGTCTTCTTGCTGCTCGCCAGGTGCTCAAGCAATACGATGTTGTTCCGGGTCAGCTTACCCCTAACGCCATGGCGGTGATCATAGCCTTCACGTGCTACCTATGCGAGGAGCGCATCGAGTTCAGTCTTCCGGCCTTTCGGAAGCTGTTCTCCTTCCGTGCCTATAAGGACCGGACCACCTACTTCGTGGGCTCGTGTCCTAAGGTCGACGAGACCGTCAACAAGGCCAACTTCTGGGCCCAGAAGTTTCTCTTCGTCAAGGGGAACTTTGGCAATATCCCGATCTCGCCAGGCCAGCACGGCGAGACCACCTACCGGCCCACCGCCCTCGGAGGACATGACGCCCTCCTTTATCAGTTCTTCTGTAAGAAGAACTTTGAGGTTGTTCATCTCCGCCGCAACCTCGACTCGTTGCCTCCAGTGCTCACTGGGGAAGGTAAAGATCTCACTTAATAACTACAACTTTATTCCCAGTAACTCTGTATTTATTGAAATTAGGCGAGCGGGATCTTCCCATCCATCCCCCCTACGCGAGCAATCGGAAGACCGACGCTACCCTTTCTCTTGCGACCATGTGGGCAGAGGCTTGCCGAAGCGCCATCACACCAGTTGAGCTCTCCTCTCGCAAGAGACCAGGGGCTTCTAGTAGCCATGCCCTTCCCCCAAAATCCCCGCCGAAGAAAAAGAGTAAGAAGAGCAGGGTCTTGCTCGCCTCCTCGAAGGGGAAGGAGCCTCGCGAGGCCGCTTTCGAAGAGTTCGACCTCACCGGACTCTCCGAGGGAGGTGAGGACGACGAGCCCAGCCAGGAGGCTGGCAGAACCTCCAATCCGCCCATCCCCGTCAACCATTATAACTTCGGTCTCGGCCAGAGGCGCCGAGATGAGACCGGCGAGCTCTTGGTGAACTGGAAGCCGGAGACCAACCGGGCAGACATCTCCACCATTATCCCTACTTGGGTGGAGAAGGAGACCGTCAGCGGTCACGCCTTCGATTTCTCATTCGTCCTCTATGGGCGCGAGGACGCGAGGGCTTACAAAGACGAGACCGCGAGGAATCTCGCTTTCGAGAGCGCGAGGTCTCAGTTGTGCTCTGCCGAGCTCTCCCACATGACGGGGAGTCGCTGCCTGCAACTGGAGCTTCAGAACGTGGAGCTCGCGAGAGCCTATCAGGGGCTTCTCACCGAGAACGCGCAACTTAAGGAGAAGCTGCTCGCTGCAGATAGCTGTGTGGTGAGTTATCTAGACCTCGTTACCTTCCTCTCCTTCGGCCATTTCGCTTCTTTAACTTATCTTACTTGCAGGATGTCGATGCCGCCGGAAGAGCTGACGCTCGCATCCAGAACCTGGAGGGCGAGGTGGCCGGGTTAAAAACTCTAAATTGTGAGCTCGCCCGTGCCGTCATTCCCCCTTCTCCCCGTCGTCTGAAGGAAGAGAGGCGATCGCGAGACGAGGAGATCCGCTTGGAGTCCACCGAGTCAGCTCACTATATCTTCCTGACGATGAAGGAGGCCGACCTTATAGCCGACGAAGCGGCCGACATGACTCTGGAAGACATAGTCCCGGAGCTCTTTATCCCCCTTCCACCAGTGAAGAGTAGCGATGATGAGGAAGGGTTCGCGAGCGATTCCTGATGCTTGTAATTTTTGGTTTTATTTCCTATTTCGTTTTGGGCTAGCGAGATCGCCGCCTCTTGTAAATCGAACCATGAAATGCATAGATGCACGTTTTTGGTCTTGTACTGTGCTCGCCCTTTCTGCTATATTGTTTTTCATGCTGATATCTCATTCTCGCTTGCCTCGATATTCATCTTTGCGAAGGTTATTCTCGCGATGATCGTTCTCGCACCTTACGTTATCTAATAGATAGGCATAAGACATTTTTCGCTGCTCTGGCCTTTCGCAATTTGCCTTAGGATTATTACCCTTTAGGTATGCATTTTCCTCTAGGTTTTGCGAGGTACTTTCCTTCTCGGCGAGAGCTCATCTCCCGCCCTATGTCGGCGACCTTTCTGCCGAGCATCGGATACCCCGGAGTGCTTAGGGTTGATTCTCGTCACTCGCATACTATCGTGCGAAATCTTTCTTCTCGCCGAGCGAGCAGGCTCGCCGAGCGAGCAGGCTCGCCGAGCGAGAAGGCTCGGGTCAGCGCCGAAGGCTCGCTAACCTGAGGCATATCATCCTGACCTTATGAAGAACTCATCTCCTTGCCAACTTCCCCAGTGATCAACATGCATCTCCCGTCTAGTGAGAGCCCCGGAGCGGAATGGACCTGATGCATTCCAGCATTGATACTTGTCACCTTGCCAGCCTGTCCAGAGACCAACCTGAAACCCCCCGTCTAGTGAGATCCCGGGAGCGGAATCGATCTGGGGCATTCCCATCACCAATACTTGTCACATTGTCAGCCTCTCCAGAGATCAACCTGAAACCCCCCGTCTAGTGAGAGCCCGAGAGCGAAATCGATCTGGGGCATTCTAGCACCAATACTTGTCACCTTGCCAGCCTCTCCAGAGATTAACCTGAAACCCCCCGTCTAGTGAGAGCTCAGGAGCAGAATTGATCTGGGGCATTCCAACACCAATACTTGTCACCTTGCCAGCCTCTCTAGAGATCAACCTAAAACCCCCCGTCTAGTGAGAGCCTAGGAGCGGAATCGATCTGGGGCATTCCAACACCAATACTTGTCACCTTGCAAGCCTCTCCAGAGTTCAACCTGAAACCCCCCGTCTTGTGAGAGCCCAGGAGCGGAATCGATCTGGGGCATTCCAGCACCATTACTTGTCACCTTTCCAGCCTCTCCAGAGATTAACCTGAAACCCCTCGTCTAGTGAGAGCCCGGGAGCGGAATCGATCAGGGGCATTCCAGCACCAATACTTGTCACCTTGCCAGCCTCTCCAGAGATCAAACTGAAACCCCCCGTCTAGTGAGAGCTCGGGAGAGGAATTGATCTGGGGCATTCCAGCACCAATACTTGTCACCTTGCTTGTCCTTGCATAACAGTTATAACTATCAAGTGAAGAAGTAAAATATTCAACTAATATCATAATAAAACTTTCAAGGGTAGAACCGCTTCAAATCGTCTCCACTTTTGGCTCGGCCGAGAGGTACCCCTTCAACATCTCGGAGGTGATACCCCCCCCCCCCCCCCGACTTGAGCACCTCGCTTACAATGTATGGACCCTCCCAATTGGGGTTAAGCTTACCTACCGCGGACCCTCTTCTGGCCGTGTCGAACTTCTTCAAGACCAGATCTCCCTTCTAAAAATGTTTTACTCGGATGTGCTTGTCAAAATATCGGGCCATTTGTCGCTTGATTTTCTCCTGCCTGATGGTGTCCTGGTCCTAGAGTTCCTCCACCAGGTCTAAAAATAGCCTTTGTTCCTCATCATTAGCCACCAGCCACTCTTCGTCCCCCTCACCTGCGGCGATCACGCTGGGGGTCTTTACTTCAAACTCTATGGGATGGACTGCTTCGGACCCATGAGAAAGTTTGAACGGGGTCTCCCCGGTGGCGATGTTTGGAGTAGTCCTCAGGGCCCAGAGGACGGATGGTAGCTGCTCTACCCAGTTCCCCCTGAGGTTCTCCACCTTCTTCTTTAATAAGTTGACAATTACTTTGTTTGCCGCCTCCACCTGGTCGTTGCTTCTCGGGTGATGAACCGATGTGAACCTGAGGTCGATGCCAAGCTGGGTGCAGAAGCTAACAAACACTTCGCTAGCAAATTGTGGCCCATTGTCCGTCACTATAGCCAGGGGGAGGCCGTGCCTGCAAATTATTTCTCCCCACACAAAATTCCTCACAACTTGAGATGTTACCTTGGCGAGCGCCTTCACCTCTACCCATTTGGAGAAGTAATCGATCATGACCAGTAAGAACTTTCTTTGGCCACTGGCTTGAGGGAAAGGTCCAACTAGGTCCATCCCCCATATGGCAAAGGGCCAGGGAGCTGTGTTGGTCCAAAGTCTCTGGGCTGGGAGGAGTTGGAGTGGAGCATAGAGTTGGCACTTTGAACACCTCCTTGCGAACTCCGCCGCATCTTTGCTGAGGGTGGGCCAAAAATAGCCTTACCTCAACACCCTCCCCTCCAAGGTTCGGCTCCCGGAATGACTGCCACACTCGCCAAAGTGAATTTCTTCCAGGACTTTCGGGACCTCCTCCTCGGAAACACAATGGGCCAGGAGTCCCGAGAGAGTCTTCCTATATAGCCCTCCTACATGGAAGGAATAATAAGCTGACTTATACCTGAAGCGTCGCCTGTCTATGTCTCCTTTGGGGAACTTCACTAATGATAGGAAAGTGACGAAGGGATCCATCCACGAGACCCGCTGATCCACCTCCATCAATTCTCCTTCCTCGATGGTGGGTCGGAAGAGTTCTGAAACTGTTCCCCCTGCTCAGGGACCGAACTTGGCCAAGAGGTCTGCGGGGGTGCTCTCTTCTATTGGCACGTGCTTGACGGAGAAAGTGCGGAAATGCCCGATGACCCCCTTGACCTTCTCCAAGTACCGCAGGAGGGTCGGGTCCTTTGCCTCAAACTCTCCCCTGACTTGGCATGCTGCCACCATGGAGTCCGTCGAGACCTCCACATCTTGCACTCCCAGTTCCCGAGCTGGCCGCAGGCCCGCTATCACCGCCTCGTACTCTGCTTGGTTGTTGGTAATCGGGAAGTGAATGTTTAAAGCTTGCTTGATCTTGGTCCCTTGGGGGCTCACTAAGATGATTCCCCCTCCATAGGAATGCTTTCCCGACGCACTATCCACCAACAACTTCCATGCCACTGAGGGGGGAGATTCATGCTCCCCTACTTCGGTTGTGTAATCAGCCATGAAGTCTGCCACCGCTTGGGCCTTGATCGACGCCCTGAGAACAAACGTGACATTGAACTCACTCAGCTCCACGGACCACTTCGCCAATCTTCCCGAATGTTCTACCCCTCCATGACTTTGCGAAGTGGGTGATCAGTTACCACCTTGATCAAATGTGCCTGAAAGTAAGGTCGGAGCCTCCGGGCCGCCACCACCAATGTGAAGGCCAACTTTTCCAGAATCGGGTACCGTAGCTCTGCCTTCCTCAGCACTCAGCTGACGTAGTAGATGGGGAACTGTCTTTTCCTTCTTCCCGGATCAGTACTGAGCTTACTGCCTCGGACCCTACCCCAGGTACAGGGATAGGTCCTCTCCCGGTCTCGGCCCTTGGAGTAGAGGAGTTTGAGTGAGTTGTTCTTTCAAGGCCTAGAAAGCCTCCTCACACTCCGAGGTCCATTCGATTTTTTTTGTTTCCCCTCAACACCTTGAAAAAGGGGGCACATTTGTCTCCCACCTTGGAGAGGAACCTACTGAGTTCGACCAGCTTTCCAGTAAGGCTCTGAACCTCCTTCGAGTTCCTGGGCGATCCCAACTCCATTATTGCTTTGACTTTGTCCGGGTTTGACTCCACCCCCGCCGGGGTGAGCAGGTGACCTAGGAATTTCCCTCGGCTAGCCCCGAAGACACACTTCAAGGGGTTGAGTTTCATCTTATGCTTCCGCAAAGTCTTAAAGGTCTCTTCAAGGTCTCGGAGGTGGGATCCAAGATCCCGACTCTTTACCATGAGGTCATCGACGTAGACCTCCAAGTTTCTCCCATTTTGTTCTCGGAAGACCCTGTCCATCATTCTCTGGTATGTGGCACCTACATTCTTGAGCCTGAAGGGCATCATCTTATAACAATAACACCCATCCCTAGTGATGTAGGAGACATCCTTTATGTCCGGGGGATGCATGCAAATCTGATGATAACCTGAAAAAGCATCTAGAAAAGACATTATAGGGAAACCGACGGCTGAGTCAACCAGCGCGTCGATTCTAGGCAGAGGGTAGCAATCCTTAGGGCATGATTTATTAAGCAAGGAAAGTCGATACACATTCTCCACTTACCTCTCCCCTTCTTCACCATGACCATGTTAGAGACCAAGCCTAGATACTGGATCTCTGATACAATCCCTTCCTGAATGAGCTTACCTACCTCCTCTCGGATAGGTCCTTCCATCTTGTTTGCTATGGCTCTCCTCTTCTGAAAGATGGGACGGGTGCCGGGGTCGAGATTGAGGTGGTGGCAAGCCACATCCGCATCGATCCCGGGCATCTCCGCGGCGCTCCAAGCGAAGACATCTACATTCTCCTGAATGCAGGCTAGGATCTGCTTCTGCTCCTCCAGGCCGAGCTCCCCGTTGACCCTGACCTTCTCCACTACACCGGCTTAGGTGGTGACTTCGAGTTCCACGACCTCCTCCACTGCCTCCAACCGGGACTGTTCTTCCCAATCTCCCTCCTTCTCTTCGCCACTAGCGAGTGCTTCGACGTCACCCTCCTTTCCTTTTTGCTCGACCACCATCAATTCTCCTGCCCCCCTCCCGGGGCCTGGCCCTCTACCTCCTCTTCCTCCATCGGCTCTCCGGACCTTTGCTCCATCTCCTCCTTCTGGCCCTCTCCTCCAAGCCCTGCTGTCTCACCCACCTCCTGGTCCCATTTTTCTGCCTCTCCCATCCAATAGATGGTGTTGACTGCTGCCATGTAGCATTGCCTTGCTACCTTTGGGTCTCCTCTGATTCAAACTTGGACTCCTCCGTCATTGAACTTAAGGCACTGGTGGAATGTGGAGGGGACACAGAGGAACGCGCTGATGAGCGGCCTTCCAAAGATGGCGTTATAACTGCTGGGAGCATCCACTATGACAAAGCGGCAGTTCCTGGACTGCCCCCCCAAGACCACGTTGAGTCCTACTCCCCCTTCTACTTCTTTTCTCTCCCCGGAGAATCCGAACAACGGACCATCCGAGGCCAACACCCTTCGCGGCTCCACCTCCATCCCATCAAACGCCTTTTTGAAAATGACATTGACCGAACTCCCGTTATCCACCAGGATTCTGTAAACGGTGAAGTTCTCGATCGCTGTCTGAATGACCAACGCATCGCAGAATGGGTCCTCATAACCTTGCATGTCCTTCTAGGTGAAGGAAATCTTCTCTATCTGGGGTGGGGCCAGGGATGTCGAAGCCATGCTACGACGGTAGATAGTATGGAGGCTCACCTTTCGGGTTGCCTCAATCCCTACCCCCCCCCCCCCCCCCCCCCCCCCGCCGCCCATGGATCACTCTGATCCCTCCTCGGGACCCCAAATCGGCTCGGTCCTCACACCTTTCCTCCTCCTCCTGAGGCCCAACCTCCTCAATCCTTACCGGTTGCTGTTGTCGCGGCACGGGAACTCGGGCCCTTTTTGTCTCTAGGAACTCTGGGCAGGTGGCCGTCGCGTGACCTTCCTCATCATGGAAGTCACAATACGGCAGCGTCACCTCTCCCACCTTGCCCTCCGCCATCCTATTCCTTCTTCTCCTTCCTGCTCCCGCTTCTTCTCTCGCCACTTCTCTCCTTCCTCTTCTTCCTCTTCCCTGCCTGATTGTCATGGCTTGCTTTGGTGGAGGAGGCATCGGCCTCGGACCCTGCCTCCATCCCAACTGATGGGGTCTTCCTTGACCCCCATTGAAGTTACCCCTCCCCAGGGCGTAACCCCTTCCCTGGCCTTGCATTCCTCCGCCATGATGCCTCCACTCCCCCTCCGGGGCCTTGGGCTCTTCCCTTCTCCTCACCTCTTGCTTCCTGACCTCCGGCTCACTGAGCTTTGTTAGCCTCTTGGTGAGTTCCGGGTTGGCCTCTTCACTCTCGATTTCCTCCGCCACCCTCTCCATTAACTCCTCTTAGGAGACAGGGGCCTTCCTCTTCAGAGCCATCTTGAAGAAACTTTCCCTCAGCCCGACCGTGAAGGAGAGCTGGAGTGCAAACCCAGGCATCTCCTGAGTGAGCAGCACTTCCTCCTGGAACCAGTCCACATAGCGAGCCAACGACTCCTTCGGCTCCTGCTTCACTTTGAAGAAAGACTCGGCGTCCTTCTTCCTTTTCTTTGAAGTTGAGAACCGCAACAGAAAACTTCGAAGCAAATCTTCAAAGGCATACATCGACCATGTAGGGAGCTGATGGAACCAGTCCCTGGCCTTTTCTTTAAGGGTGACGGCGAAGAGCCGACACTTGAAAGCATCTGACATCGGCCTGATAGAGACCGAGTCCTCAAAAGACTGGAGATGTTGGACAGGGTCATCCCTGCCATTGTAGTACACCCTGTCCCACTCTCTGAACCCTGCCGGGACAGGTGCAGAAAGTACCAACTCGCAAAAGGGACTTCCTCCTTCTGCCACCCTTTCTCGCTCCACACGCCCCCCCGAGCTCTCTCGCCAGACTCGGGCTCGCGGGGACTACGCTCGCGAGAACGGTGTTCGCTTGGACAACTCCCACAGTCGCTACATCCCCCGGGCTCGCGCTCCCCTGCGCCACGCTCGCCGGCACAGAGCTCACCGCCACAGAGCTCGCCAGCAAAGAGCTTGTCGGGCTAGCGAACAGCACTCGCCCCTCCAATTATTGAACTGAACTTCCGGCGATTTCCTTTCCGGCCCTCCCCCCAGGGCGTTCTCGCCAACCGCTGCTGGGGGAAGGGTCGCCTGAGGTGCTGGGGTCGCAAACTCACTCCGCAGCGCCGCGAATGTCAGCCCGAAAGTGTCAAGCACCTCCCTCCTGAAATCCGCGAACATCCTCGATGTCACTACCTGCGGTGACTCGCTGAACTCCTCGCCTTGATCCTCGCCTCCTGTCATATCTGCTCCTTGGAACTTTCTTGGACCAGCCACGCTCCACGCTCACCGCACCAAAATGTTGAAACCAATTTCTCGGCCTCCTGTGGAGCTCGGGGCCCTCACCGAAATGAGAGGCAGCTAGCCCTTTCTGATCCCTCGGAGAAGGTACACTGAAGACTAGAAAAATGATTAAGACCTTAGTCACAGCGAAGAGGTCCCTCCACTAACTCGGAAGATCGTTGAGCGCTTCCCCTCCCAAGCCAAAGCTGAGACTCGGGCACCTTGGAGAGCTCTGGAAATGCTAACCAAAGAAAGCCTGAGGAGAGGGAAGCTGAAGTGAAGTCCTCTCCAAAGGTGCCCATTAGGTCTTATTTATAGGTTTTCTGATCTGGCCTGCAAATAGCAGGATCCCGCCTTTTGATTTTACTATCCGCACACCAAATGGGTCTGCTAACAGCCAAACTCCATTGTTTGGAGAGGCTAAAGGCAGACCACCAAGGGTGAAAGGGTAATTTGGCCCTATCAACTTATGGCAAGGAACTGCGAGAACATTACTGCCGAAGCTCTCGTGGGCCTTCTCGCGAGTCCTGCTCGCGATGCCTCTCATAAGCGATCGCCCTGCGAGGACCTCACCGGCCCATTCTGGCGGTATCTGCCGAGGTCCGGTCTCGCGACTCCTCTTGCGAGACCGCCCCTTGACTCCGTCGAGCTCAACACACCCTTCGTCGAACGCAGAGCACTTCGTCAATCACAGACGAGCTGGACGAATGTAGAACGTTGAATTGTTCGCTGAATGCTGAGACGGGCGGTTCGCCGACCGCTGCTTCCCTGCTGTAATTTGTCAAGCGCCGTCCGACGAATGCTAAGCTCCGTTCGACATTCGTCGAACTCCGAATTGAGCTCATCGAACGCTGAGGCTCTAAACTTGCGAGCCTTCCTGCGAGATCGCCCATTGACTTTGCCGCGCACCGAACATATTTCGCTGGACATCTCTTTACTGAACATAGGTCTCTTGTGCCAGCGGCCTGCGAGGTATTTATTTGCCAGCCCTCGCTCGGCCCAGTCTTTTGGAGATATCTGCCGAGGTCTGGATCTCGCGACTCCTCTTGCGAGGCCGCCCCTTTGGCTTTAATGAGCATAGAACACTTCGTCGACCTCTGATGATTTCGCCGAACAGGGGTGAGCTCGACGACCACAGGCGGGCTCGACGAACTCGGGAGAGTTCGTCGAACGCAGTACTCCTTTCATCGAACTCAGGAAACTTCTTCAAATTTCATGCGAGCGTTTATCTCGCCGCCGACCCTTCTCGCTCGCCTCTTAGCGAGCCCTCCGAGAGAGACTTCCCAAGGTCCCTCTTACGAATTCTTTGGCCCTAAGGCCTCCCTCTCTTATTACTTCTTTCATCCTGTTGCCCTCTTAAACCATGCCTCCTGGCCTGGCGAATATCGGGGTTGTACACAACATTCCTTCACTTGACACATAGCGCATTTCCTACTTCCTTAAAAAAGGAGTAGTGCCCATCCCATCAGTTCGGGATTTTGGGATAACTGGTTGCGCTTGATCCTACAAGTGGTATCATAGAAGGTTGCATGTTTTAAAATCAGTTCATTTGTAGATTCTGTGAGGATGAGGGAATAAGACAAAGCTTTTCAGGTCCTAGAACTCCCCAAGGAAATGGTGTGGCTGAAAGTAAAAATAGAATCCTAATTGAATCGGGAAAGGCATTATTGGTTGAATCCAACTTGCCAAAGGCCTTTTGGGCTGAGGCACTGAATACTGTCAACTATGTTCTGAATAGAAGTCTCATTCACAAAACTAAGTTGAAGACTCCATATGAGTTATTGAAGGGAAAGACACATATTGTCACATACTTTTGGATTTTGGGAGTACTTGCTTCATTCTTAACAATGGGAAGAGTCATCTTGCCAAATTTGACAAGAAGGCTGATGATGAGATATTCTTGGGATATTCCTCATCAAGCAATTCCTATAGGTATTATAATAAGGGCTCTCTCAAAATTGAGTAGTCAATGCATATTGTGTTTGATGAAACTAACATGTTCTCCAAGGAGAAGGAAACTTCTACCAATACTATATTGCAGGAAGAAACTCATCTAGCAGATCAAGTGGAAAGGCTCATTATCATGGATCACTCATCAGATTGCCAAGACAAAGGCACACAGAAAGCTGACAATGATTCAGATGAAGACTCTACTGCAGAAGATGATGACATTAGAGCACCAGCTCTACCATACACAGAGATTCCTCTAGTGAATGAAAATAATGCTCCCATAGTCAATGAGCAAGAGGGAGTTCATGACGAAGTGAATCTACTAAACAGTTCAACAAGAATCAGGATGACCCAAAAGGATTACCCTCCAACTCAGGTTATAGGATATGTGATAGTGTGAGTGAAGACAAGGAAACAAATAACAAATGAGACTATGCTGCAATGTTTCCTCTCACAATATGAGCCAAAGAAGATTGCAAAGGCGGATAGTGACCCTCACTAGATAGTTGATATGCAAGAAGAACTAGCTTAGTTTGAAAGGAACAATGTCTGGGCCTTGGTTGAAAGACCAAGAAATTACCCAATAATTGGAACCAAATGGGTATACAAGAAAAAATGGACTCAACTGGATTCATTGTCAGAAACAAGGTCAGGTTTGTTTCTCAAGGATATAGGCAAGAGGAGGGAATTGATTTCAACTAGAAAATTGCTCCAGTGGCAACGCTGGAAGAAATTAGGATGTTTCTTGCTTATGTTGCACATATGAAGATAATGGTCTATCAGATGGATGTGAAGAGTGCATTCCTAAATGGAACTCTTCAAGAAGAAGTATATGTGGAGCAACCCCCAGGTTGTCAATCCATCATATCCCTCTTTTGTTTATTGATTAGATAAAGCACTATATGATCTCAAGCAAGCTCCAAGAGCTTGGTATGAGACCCTATCCACCTTTCTTCTAGAACACTTTTTTGTTAGAGGTAAGGTGGATAAAACACTCTTCACTAGAGCACATAAAAACTAGCTACTTTTAGTACAGATATATGTAGATGATATCATATTTGATCCAACAGATCAAAAACTTTGCAAAAGGTTTGCTGACCTCATGCAGTCTAGATTTGAGATGAGCAGCATGAGGGAACTATCATACTTTCTTAGTCTTTAAGTAAAGCAATCTGCAGATGGCATTTTCATATCCCAAACCAAGTATACCAACGAGCTCATCAAGAGGTTTGGGATGGAGAATGCCTCTGTCATGAGAACCCCCATGGCTACCAATACTGTTCTTGATAGACATGAGAAGGGTAAGTCTTTTGATCAGAAGACTTACAAAGCAGACATTGGCTCACTCCTCTATCTGATAGTTAGCAAACCAGATATCATGTTTGCTACATGTATATGTGCTATATTT
Organism: Dactylorhiza incarnata; assembly: GCA_033032865.1. Classification (NCBI taxonomy): domain Eukaryota; kingdom Viridiplantae; phylum Streptophyta; class Magnoliopsida; order Asparagales; family Orchidaceae; genus Dactylorhiza; species Dactylorhiza incarnata. The sequence goes on along the minus strand of JAWHQI010000218.1, from coordinate 2,809,603 downwards.
CAGGTGGACCCTAAGGAATCCCACATGAGTTCTGTGAAAAGGATACTCAGATATCTAAAGGGTACACCTGAACTTGGCTTATGGTATCCTGCAGAATATGGATTTGACTTAGTAGGCTATTCAGAAACAGATTATACAGGATGCATACTTGATAGAAAAGCACCTCAGGAACCTGTCAATTCATGGGTGCTATACTGATCTCCTGGTTTAGCAAGAAGCGAACCGCAGTCTCCACTCGTACAGCTGAAGCTGAGTATATAGCTGCAGGAAGCTGCTGTTCACAAATATTGCGGATGCAAAATCAGTTGTTAGACTACAACTTTTCTCTTAATAACTCCATAATATTCTGTGACAGTTCTAGTTCTTTCTCTATAGCTTCCAATCAGGCTCTCCACAGCAGAACTAAGCACATAGAGATAAGACACCACTCTCTCAGGGACAATATAGAGAAGGGTAAGATCAATCTTCAATACATTTCCACTGATATTCAAAGGGCTGACATCTTCACTAAGCCACTTGATGAAAGTAAGCAAAAGTTCTTCATCAATGCATTGGAAATGCTTGATGGAACTCTCTAAGACACCTTTATTATGTACTTAAACATATTTTTCATAGAATGGTATTGCGGGGAAAAACTGCAAAATTTTTAAGAAAAATATAACTACTTATTCAGAGCCGCGTCAAATACTAATAGACGCACCTTCATTTTCTATTCGACGTTAGCTTCGAGAGCTGTTTGGGATAGTTCATTCGAATATCACTCGACGTGGCGTCAAATTCATATCGACACTTACATCGACATCATAGTTGCTGACTTTATTCAGAGTCACGTCGATTTCTACTCGACGTTACATCGACTTTGCAAAAGCGCATGCAGGTTGCTTCTAGAAGCGACATTGACATGTTTTGGCGCGCTGAATTCACCTCTTTTCAAGCTTGCTTCGAATACAACCCTAAGTTGTGACAATTCATCTGCTCACATTAGACTCTATTGTTCTTTCGAATCCTCTCCTTTTCACTCTCCTCCATTTCCCTCTCTACTTCTCCCTTTCTTTTTCAGTGCAGGTACTCACATGTATTCAATGGCTTCTCCTCCAAATCAAAGAGACCTTGTTGAAGTAGTTATTCTATCTTTAGAGATACTTTTTCTCAGTTCATCTGTCTATATCTCAATTTCTCAAAAAATTGCTATCGAAGGCTGTGTGCTCAACTTAGAACGTTACAGGACCTCACTACTCAAAAAAAGCCATTGATACAAGAGTAAGGTTGTCCGTACTGCCTGCTGATGCCTTTATATCTTTCCTCAATGATATAAAGCAGGGGGAGAAGTGTGCCAGTAGGCCACTTCAATACTCAGTATATACTACATCTATTCCCTTGTCTTTTGTTTCTGAAGGAGAGCCAGCCATCACTTCCAAGCTTCTTATGCTACCTGCATCATTCTCTCCTTCAAGAATACTGCCTTCAATCTAGGGGGAACCATCAAACCAGGGGGAGAGTGATCTATTCTCAGATGATAATGACTACCTGAAGAGTCTGCAGGAACACAAAGAATGGACAGAGTCACCTATCCCTGAAACACCTGACTTCATACTTTACTCTGAAGAATCAACAAAAACATCTCCTCCAGTCAAGTTTGATGCTCAGGTCCCCTGAATTTGCTCCATCCTCTCTACCACCAGCTCAACTCCCTCCTGCTCCTATTCCAGCACCCACTCCAATTGTCCCAGTACTGGCCTTCAAAGGGCGACCTCCATTCAAAGGAAGGGGACATTGAAGGGATTACAGAGGAAGGGGAAGAGAATTCAAAGGAAGGGGATATGAAAGATACATACCAATTTGGGAGAGGTATACAAAAGAACAAAGAAAATAATTCAAGAAGGACAAGTCTTATTACAAAACTTATGAGAAGGTTGAAATACCTTAAAATAGAATGGAGGTATATACTGATCCAAAGCTTGATAAAGCCCTAGATGAAATCAGAGAAAGGGATCAATATGAGTTTGAAGCATCTCAAAGAGAGTTAGAAGAAAAGAGAAGATTGTTCATTGAAAGGCTGAAGAAGGGAAAGTATACTATAGAAAAAGCACAACTAAAGAAGGCAATCCAAATCCCAAGCACACTATTTGATCCTATAAAGTACCCTGCTAGGAATCCTTAAGCAAAACTTCTTGAAAATAAAGGGCAACTTCATAAAGGAGGCCTTGGATATGATCAGGATGAAGCAGAATAACCTCTTCAAAAGAGAAAGAAGATTGTGTTCAAGTATACTCCAATTCCTGAAGTCATACAATCCACTTTTATAGTACCTGATCTAGAAGAACTAGATCTGGAAGAAATCAATTTGATGACTGCTAAAGTCTTTGGTCTTGGACACAAACTCAGTGATGTCTATCCTGAAGCAGAATCTGATCTAGAGAAGCTATTCAAGGTGCATGAAAGAATTCAGAAGAATCCCGAGAAGGCCATTCCAGCAAATTTCAAGTTTGTGGAAAGAAAATTCAGAAAGGTTTGTGAGGCCTTATCTACTTTTCTCAAAAAGGAAAGTAGATCATTTCTTAGGTAACTAACTCTGATAAACAGTCTATTTATATTAATCAGAAGTTTTCAGTTTACCATGACATTCTGTTATGATATATTTGTTTGTTCTGTGCTTTTATTCAACTGCATGTTTGAAATCACTTACATTATCTATAAAATTTGTTAAGATAAATAAGGGGAGATTATTTGGAAAAACACCCTTGTAATTTTTCTTACAAATTATCTTAATATGATTTCATAATCTAGGATGTATTACCCATGTTGTATAGTAAGGGTAATTTGGTTATTAGATGTCTTAGCATATCACACTCACACTAGAGTGTCAAGACCTAACCAAAACAAGCACAAAATTTAGTTGAGTTAAAACTTGAGTCAAATAGAAGTCGACGCAACTTCGACTGAAAGTTGAAGCAACTTCGAATACAAGTATAAGTAACTTAGATTGAAGTCGAAGTGTAAGTGAAGTCGACGCAACGTTGAAATGGTCTTGACGCAAGGGACATCACATGTCAAAGAAACATCTGAAGTCGACACAACTTCGACTTGATTTCAACGCAGAAGATGAAGCTCAAAGTCCAAGTCCTCAACTCGATGGATACGTCGATAAGGATTCGACACAACATTGATATCTGAGTTCAGTCAGACCTAAGAAGGATTTCAAAGCTGCTTCTATAAGAAATCAGAGGTGCGTCGAATAAATGGAAAAAGAAATCGACGCTACGTCGAATACAATCAATAATGGAAGGTATTCTGCTATCCTTTGTAATGCTTTTTTAGAAGGTGTCCAAAGCTATAGTATGACTTCTAATAGCTCATTTATTGCCAAGAATAGAATAGAGTACTCCAGAGAGATAGCAAAGACATTCTTGGAAGTTATTCAAATTATATTAATGGGTCGGGAAATAGAAATAGAAAGAAACATTTATTGTGCAAAGGATATTCCTTCAAAAGATAGGACAGAAGAAGAAAGAAATTTAAACACTATTCGACAAAGAATAAATATTCAGAAGAAACTAGAGAACAACAACCAATAGAGAATTACCCTGTCTTCTTCTTTTTGCTCAAGCTCTCTCACTCAGACAGAAAACAAGAACAACTTTGTACAGGAAAAAAAAACAAAGGCTGATTCTTCTTCTTCACATCTTACAGCAGGAAGCAAACTATAGTACAAAGATCATATGATCACACACTCATAATCCTTGCATTCTTCTCTACCATAAGCAAGGATTCATTAAATATACAGATCCTGAAGAACATCAAAAGACATCATCATGTGTGATAACTGTAGAAGGATTCATACAACAGAATCCTTCTCTTCTTCTTCTTCATCTTCTTCACTTCTTCATCTTTATTCTGTAACTAAGAAATATTCCTAAGAATCCCTCTCTAAAGGATTCAGTGGTTCTAAGAGTCTCCTTATCAAAAGACTCAGTGGTTCTAAGAGTCTCCTTATCAAAAGACTAGTTTATGGTTCAAAGAGTCTACTTATCCAATGACTCAGTGCTGGTTCTGAGAGTCTCCTTATCAAAAGTCTCAGGCACTAGATAGTGCAATCCTACCAAGGTGGTAGAAGAGTGGACTACCCACATTTTGGGGAACCACTATAAAAAATTTGTGTCTTCTGAGCTGTACTTTTCTGTGATGCCCCTTTATTATTTAATGTTTCCTACTTTCTGTATTTATTTTATTCTATGTTGGTTGTGATGATTGCATATTTATTAGAATAGTTTTATTGTGTGTGCATATTTAGGATAAAAGTTTTAAAACTCTATTCACCCCTTCTCTAGAGAATACTCAAAGGTTACATTGTGCACATTAACTTATTCACCGCCCATAGGTGATTAGACTGCAGATCAGACTTTCACCCTGGATGCGTCGTGACCTACTACACGGGCGAAGGCCGGACCTTCGAGCCATGTTAGTGCGAGGTCACTGGGGACTGGCCCCAATGTTTTGATGAAGGGCGGATGTTTCAAACCAAGGGAGATTGTGAGGAGGCAGGCCCTTGCGGTACTGTGACTTACTATAAGGGCGAAGGGAAGACCTTTGAGCTGTGGTAGTGGGATGTCACTAGGGACTGGACCCAGAGTTTCGGTGAATGGTGTATGCTTTGAACCGTGGGCGACCATAAGGGGGGCAAGCTTGGCGGTGTCTAGCCCTACTACACGGGAAAATGGCAGACCTTCGAGCCATGGTAGTGCACAGTAAGCACTGCGAGTGTTCCTGCAATGGTAGGGTTGGATATAATTAAAATATAATTATGGCAGTAATCATTCACGTGCAAGTGCGGACATGCAGCGTAGAAACTAGCGATAGTCTTTAAATGAACAAAATAAAAATAAATCAAAAATAAGCAAGGGCTCTCATGCCCGTATCCTGGTTCTGCTTGAGCTACGCTTGTGTGGATCCTCCTAATCCTTTTCTATGTTGTATGGTGCCGAAGGGGGAGCCGGCTATGGTTTCTACCACTACTACTACCTGTCTGCCACTTTGTGTGTCCTGGTGTGCATGTGGCTGTTCCTCCTGGACTGTTCTGGCTGGTTGTGGGTTTGGTCTTATAGGAATCTACCGAGGATGCATTGTCGGATGAGGCATTCAATCTCATCCTTGAGTTTTCTGCACTCCTCGGTGGTGTGTCCCATCCTTGATGGAACTAGTAGTACTTTGATCGGTCTACCTTAGCATTCGTTAGGAGTTCTCGTGGCCTCATTAATGTTTGTTTATCTTGGATTGCGTAAAGCACAATTATGTAGGATGTATTGAGGGGTGTGTACACTTGAGGAGATCAGGGCCCCCGATTTTTGTGCTAGTCTTGTCGGCATTCATTATTTCAGTGCTCTTCCTGTCACCTCGGGGCAGGTTCTTCACTCCTTCACTTCTGTCCTCCTTCAAACTGCCATCACTGGGCTTATATGACCTCATCAGATGCAATCTGGGCTTCGACCCAGTGTGCGACGTCTGGGTAGCTTGGTACCTTCACTCGCATTAGTGCATAGTAGAATCCTCTCGGTCGCAGTCCTCCGAGAAAGACTCCTCATAATAGTTCAGGGTCTACTCTGGGGATTTCTTGAGCCTCTATGGGAAACATACGGAAGAATACTTTGAGGGTTTCTGTTGGATCTGATGGTGCCCTTAGAGGGGGGGGGGGGTGAATAAGGGGTTTACTGTTTTTGCTATAAACTAATAGATTTTAAATAATAGAAAAACTTTTTTGCTCTGTCGCTAACGCCTGACGTTAAGAGTCAACCCTGGGCATTATCTCTCCAGAAAAAATAATATTTTACAGAAATATTCAAAATGATTTTCTTTATGAAATACAATCCAGAAAAATTAGATATACTGAAAAAGAATTTTATATTTCACAAAAATGATTACAAGGATAGAATTTCAATAACGCTTGAAATTAGAGGCGACAACTTAAAAATCACTTTTTGTTCCTTCACCGGTCCTTCTCCCAAGGACCGGTTGGCTATAGCATATCTTTCCCCAGATAAGGCCTCTAGCCACCCCCTAGATCTACCCTAGACCTAGTCGCCACGCACAAGGCGGCGAATTTCCCCCTAAACCAAACCCGGCCTTGTCGCCACACGCAAGGTGGCGAATTCACTACCGTTACAAGGAAAAAAAAAGAAAAGATAAAGTAAAAATAAGAATAATAGACTCCCTAGAATGAAGAGCGTTGAAGGAGTTATTGAAGATACGCCATGACCACGTCAGAGTTGAAGCGAGCATCCTTCTTCAAATTTTTCATTGGAAATCTCCTTCTCACTCTTGTTCCTCAATGTTGGTGTTGGAAGTTCTCTCTGAATTTGGAATGAAATGCTCTCACAGATCTCTGGAATGAAGGCTTCAATTACATCTAACTTGAGCAAATGAAATTAGGTCTTTAAATACTCATGCGAGCTAACACCTGGCCCTGATCTCCTCAAGTGTATGGGCTTAGATATCAATGCATGGGATATAGCAATAGTTAGACCAGCGGATGAATTAAATAAAAAAGAATGTCAACTAAATGCAAAAGCCAAACATTATTTATTTTGTGCTCTATCAAATGAAATTTTCAAATTAATATATTGCTTTTCTAGTGCATACAAAGTTTGGCAATTTCTTGAAGAAATGTATGATTTTCCTCTCGCAGGTATAGATCAAACACAGGAGGAGAAGAACATACAAGCATCCACTACTATTCAAGAAGATCTCTCTCGCTGCAAAGCCATGGAAATCATGGAAACTAACTTGGAAAAAGAGAGCAATACATCAAAAGAAAAAGAAGATGAAAATTCATCTATGATGGAGGAAGGCGCAAAAGATAATGAAGGAACTTCATGCACACATTTTGCCTCTACCAAAAGCGCTGTAAGAAAGTCAAAATCTTCTTCTTGTGTGATAACTTCCATTTCTAGTTTCAATATACTAAAAACTGCTAGACGTAAGATCAAGAAATTGAAAATTACTAATAAAAAATTGTGATGTGGTTTCACCATCTTGTCCTTTACTTGAAAACACAAAACCTTGTTTTGATTTTGATAATTTTAAGGAAAAACTTAAGGAACTTGAAAAAGAAATTATTTGTATAAAAGAACATAATGAAAAATTATCTTTAGAAAATTCATCTTTAAAAGGTGATTGTGCTACATGCAAAAGTTATAAAATTGAAATTGAACAGATGGATGAAACATTTGAGGAATACATAAATGAATAACAAAACCATATTGATTCAACTGTTTCTACTCTTAAAAATAGCACAATTGCATATAACAAAGCTAGACGTAACTTGAACTTAAGAACAATGAATTAGAAACTAAAATTATCTTGCTTAAGGAAATCTTAAAGAAAAATTCTCAATATCAAACAAACTCTAAAAGCAAGTTAAATATGATATCTCAAAATATGAATAAACCAAACAATGGGCATAAAAAACATCAAAAGATTGTAAATGAAATTCCAAAACACTATCATCATCATCATTTACAATATCAATCTTCTCCCAACGAAAAATTAAACGTTCACAAATTTCCTATGAAAAATACCTTCAATAATCATTACAATCATAATCATCAATATAAAGATTATCATAATGGAAATTTGACATATAAGAATAACATTAAACCAAAGTATGAATGGAGACCCATTCTTAAGAATAACGCAGTAATGTCAAAAGAAAGGGTCCACTCATCACTATCTCCCCAAAAGCAAACACGATTTATTTGGGTACCCAAAGGAACCGTCACACCATGTCCTCTTTGGATACCTAAATCTCTCATTCATTAGTATCCCATCATTTGCATGAAGTAGAAATCAACTAAAAATGAAAAATCACTTCTCTACTTCATGATATGCTTAAACTTTCATTTTGTTTATTTTCTTTTGTTTTGCTTAAACTAACATGATATGATCACTCTATTTATCTTGTGATATGACTTTCATAAACCATAATTCATAAATGAATCAATAAAAGTGAATTAAAGTCATATCATTCTGTTTAGTGATCTACTTATCCTTTTTATTTTTACCTTCTAAATCCATTACCTTTTAAATATCTTGAATTATGAAATTATTGCCAAAACTAATGATAATACTTTAATGGATTTAAATAGTTTATTAAAGGGCTTAGGCTAAAGATTAAAATGCGAAATGTGTTGATCTTGTTTTGTTGATTATGTTAGCCCTTATAATGAAGAAAAATATTTTTCACAAAATTCATGATTAATCCGCATCCAAACTCATCATCCTAGCATGACTTTTTGGTTTATGCTTGTGTATCTATGCTAGGTACAACATTTATGATGTTATGTGATTTGAAATCATAATAGAATACTAAAATTCCATCAAACACATAGTTTATGGATTAATCATTAGAACATATATCATTTGGCTTATTCAAACATGATATCTTGTGCTTACATTTCCTATCAGTTTCAATTTACATTATATTGATAAATATGAGTCTTAGAAAAATGAAAATGAAAATATAAGAAAATATACATCATGCGTTGACAAGTCATACACTAAATTGCTAATGTTTCATGCAATTTGCACTATCTAAACATCTCCTAAAAATCTGATATTTCAGCATGGAACTGCTATTGGGACACTTAATCAAAATCAATAATTAAAATATTCAAAATCACAAAAAATCGTTCACTGTTTCCCGCGCTGCGCTACCGCAGGCGCTAGTGTCCATGTTCAATTTTCTGTGATTTTAAAATTTTGAAAAATTTCTAAAAAGATTTTAATCTATATTTTCTACTTAGTTTTGCACTTCTGTTTTTCTTAATTTTTTGAAAAATCAAATATAAAACTACAAAAACCAAATTACAAAAAATATGTTTTGTCCTATTTTTGTTTTTGTTGTTTTAAAGTCTATTTTTATGCAAAAATCAAATACAAAAATACAAAAGCAAAAATTACAAAAATATGCTTGTATTTGCTAAAATCAAAATACAAAAGTATAAAACACTAAAACTATCAAAAATACTGTATGGACATTCCTGTGATAATCAAGCATGATTTAGTCTATTATTTAGAAATTATACAATATTGCAATTTATCTTTTTAAACTACGTTGAACATTGTTTTCATCATGCTTTGATATATCTATTAATATGTGCATCAATTATATTTTAAAGGTTGTGTAGAACTAAGCTTAGCATGCCTCTAAGTATGAGTAAATGTTTTATGTTTGATAATGATATTTATTCACTCACCCTTTTTGGCATTGTCTACATATGTGTTTAATCTAAGAATACTTGTGTATGTTTTGTATTAGCACAATGAATTAAAATTGCACAAGTATCTTACCTACACTCCTTATTTTGCACTCTTAAAAATTAAGAAAAGTGGTTATGTTTTTCATAAATTCTATTGATTTGCAAAACAAGTGTATTAGGAGAACTTTGTACAAAACAAAATTATAATGTTTGGTATGATTTGAAATTGTGAATTGAAATAACATTGTAGTAATCTCTTTGTGATAATATTATTTCATGCTTGGTTATTTTTGTCAACCATAAACGTTTTTCATTGAAACATGATTTACATAAACATCTTCTTTTTGAAATTAAACTCATATATCTTTTTATGGATTATTCTTGATTACAATAAGATGTTTCATGTATTTCTACAAGTCTTCCGCATCATCACCATATAACTTTTACCTTGCACTTTCATGCTTATATCAAGTCTTAAATCTCAATTTTTTCTTAAAAACAAGTGGTAGACTTGCTTGGTAGAATTTATATTGGTTGTTCTAACACGCATATCATTTTTATAGTAACAAACTCTGATTTATTTCAATATAAACGTGTATGCTAAACGCTCTTCCAACAAGTGAAACATTGCTAAAAGCATGTTGTTTCTTTCTTCCAAAATGCTTCAACTCTTATCTTTATAAAGTTAGTTTTGAAACTCAAAAACATCTCCTTTTTTAACTTAAACTCTTATTTAGTATTATGGTGTTTCGTTTTTGAAATCTTCCGCAATGCTCAAACTCTGATACATTCATGAATTTCAATATAGGTAAGTAAGTTTTATTTCAAAAAATTCAATTATGATTCTTCCCATTATATTTAAAAGCTTCATGATTCAAAAAACTATTATCCGTGACTTCATATCTCACCATAGCGGGGGCGTAGGGTTGTAGACATTAGATAAACTTATCTTTAGTCATGTCTTGTCCTTAACCGGGGAGGGTTCCAGTGGGGCCTTGCGAGGCACTGGGGGGAAAGAGTGCTAGGTTAAGTTTTGTCTAGTGTTTGCATATGGGACTAACACCCCAACCTACGGCATGTTTGCAGCTCCTCATGCCCATCCGTCACTTAGTGCGGGGCTAGGGTGTAGACATATTGTCTGGGTAGATTGGTTATTTGGAAATCCTTATTTTTATGCTTAAAACTTTTATATAAAGGGAAAATCATTACTTTTTTATGCTAAAAACTCTGATTTCCTTCTATGAAAAATTTTGTAATGCTTATAACTCTGATCTATTTAAATGAAAAACAATTCTAAAACTCCTTATCATTTACTTCAAAAGCTCGATCATGCCTTATTTTCTACTTACAACCTTTTTTGGTGCTTTGTTTCCCTACCCACTTTTGCTAATAACAAAAGGGGGAGATCTAACATGCCTTATTTTTTTGTTACTTTGTTTACCTTGCGCTTTCATGCTTACTTAATATCTTGTATTCTTTGCATCATCACTTATTCTTAAAAATTCCTATCTTTCATTAAGTGATAGATTTCCTCGGAACACTTTTTATTGGTTACTTCAAACATAAAAATCTTTTATGCTAAAAACTCTGAAAATTTTGTAATAACTCTGATCTATTTCAATGAAAAGCAATTCTAAAACTCCTTATCATTCACTTAAGAATCTCGATCATGCCTTCTCTTCTATTTACAAATTCTTTGGTGCTTTGTTTCCCTACCCACTTTTGATAATTACAAAGGGGGAGAACTAACATGATAAATATAACCCGCTATCATAAACCCAACATGACAAATTTAGATGATAACTTACATATTAGGGTAGCATTCACTTAGGGGGAGCATGTATTTAGGGGGAGAAATTCTAAATGCTAAAATCAAGAATTATCCTAAGTCATCACTCTCACACACACACAAGTATAGTTTCATCATGCTTATTTATTAATGCTTTGATTTATCATTAATGGATTTGTTATTATCAAAAGGGGGAGTTTGTTGGAACATGGTCTTCCGCATCTCCTAGGTTTGAGAATAACAAATCCTATGTGTATTTGATCTTGTGTGTTTAAGTGTGCAGGAAATCAAAGTCCACATGACTCAAGGATGGTTGTCCCCAAAATTGAGGCCATAATTCCAACATGGCCACTAGCGCCGGCGGTAGCGATAGCGCCCGGCGCTAGCGATGATTAACGCAATTCCGGTAGCTTATATAGAAGGAGCTAGCGCCCGATGGTAGCTACTAGCGATGGCGGTAGCGTGGCGCACAAGAGGCATAGAGCAAAATGTTGCCGCGGATTGAAGATCCTGCCGCGCAAATCATTACATAATCCGGGCTAGCGCCGGCGGTAGCGCTGAGGCTATAAAATAGACACTTTGGCTCCATCTTCATCATCCTCTAGAGATCCCAAATTCCAGAGCCTTGTGCCACAGCATAGAGACGAGAGTTCGGAGAGATACTCCCACAAATCCATAAAGCCATAAGGAGATCCGTGGAGAAGATTTCAACACGCGTCATCATCATGACGAAAGACCGCATCGACTACGATCATACTCCGTGGGCCTTCATCCACTTCTCCATGAGATCCATATAGGGATTTTTTATTATTGTTGTCTTCTATTTTATTTCTCCTTTTCTTTGTAAACGGTAGTGAAATCACCTCATGTTGGCGACTAGGTCTGGGGTAGGACTTAGGGCTGAAATTCGCCCCGTGTTGGCGACTAGATCTAGGCTAGGTCAATGGGGTTCTCGAGGCCACATCCGGGGAAGGATTGGCTAGAGCGGCTTGAGGCCGAATCCGGGAAGGAGAAGGCTAGGGCCACCGGTTCGTGGGGAAGCGAGTCGGGATAGAAAATGGAAAGAGCTTTTATTATTCGCCTCCGATCTCTAGCGTCGTAGAGATCAAGTTTTGTAAAACTTATTTAATATTAATAAATCTTGTCTCTCTTTTTGTTTTACTTGACTTCTTGTTTTAATATTGCACTATTCCAAAGTTTTTCTAAATAAAAGCTAAAGTTTTTGAAAACCCTTATTCACCCCCCCTCTAAGGGCGCCGACCGATCCAACAGCATTGTCTCTGACTTCATGACGCTAAGCGTTAACTACTAACGCAGGGCGTTATCTCTCTTTTCTGAGAATCGTCATTAATCAGCATCCTGTTCATAGGATTATTTAACTATAGTACCTGCACACTATAAACACAAGCAAGATCAAATACATAGTGTGAATTTTTATTCTCAAAATAAGAGATGTGGAACACAAGCTCCAACAATCTCCCCCTTTTGATAATAACAAATCCACTAATAAGAAATAAAATATAATTAGAGTAGTGTTTATAGTATATGTTAAGCGTGGATAATCATCCATACTCCCCCTATGTGGATACTCCCCCTACATGAGTGCATTTGCTAAATTACTCCCCCTAAATCATAGATTTCTCTAATTTATTTCTTTAATTTAATCTCCCCCTTTTGTTATAATCAAAAGGAGGTAGGGATGAGTAGTATCAATTTTTTTATGCACTATGTAGAAATAAATGCAACTTTTTGAAAAATAGGGAACACATCGAAAGAAATATTAAACATCTTTAAGAATTTGTAAGAACAAAATATAATAAGCGTTTAAATCAAATAAGTAGATGTTTTGAATTTAGATACACAAGTTGCAAGTACATTGGAAAATTGTAACAAAAAGTAGCAAGCAAGATTATAAAAATATCAAGTAAAGATATGTTTACAATGTTAATAAAGTTGCATTCCAAGTATACATAAACATCGTAAAGATCTTGCATTGCTATCTAGTGCATTTACTCATGATTGTAGAGAATAGTATTGATAAGTTTTTAGTCCAATTCTCATGAGTGGAAGTATTATAAATGATAATGATGTGTTCAACATGTGTATTTTGATAATGTATACAAGTGTATAAATCAAACCACATGAAACTATGTAATGTAAGAAGATGACTTGAATTGAACATAAACAACTTTACTTCCCAAAATTTCAATGCACATATATTTTTTATTTTTATTTATAAAGAGAAGTGGTGAAAATTTGGTTTGCACAAGACACTTTACAATTCTTTCCAAGGTGCTCAACCTCACAATGCTCATTAAGACTTATCAGGAGGGTGGGTAGTGCTTGGTGGAGTTAACCTTGTCATTCATTATTTGTTTTTTAGTTTAGTGACTAAGGACTCTGAATTTACTTGTTTTTGCAAACATAGAAATTTTATTTTATATACCACATTTCTCTAATCACATGTGCATGAAAAATAAAGAATTCAAGAAAGAATTTAATTTTGTGTAGGTAAATTATTTATGAGATTCAAAATAAGTTCTTATACTACACAATTATGCAATAAGATTTAAACACATGTATATTAATAAAAAGGTGTAAGTGAGAAAATCATTATCAAAGATAAAAACTTTACTCATACTTAGAGGCATGTAAAAAGGTTTCTACACACGTAATCTATAATAAATTTTTTTTGCACATTTTAAGATGATATTCAAGGCATGATAAAATCAAAACAATGTTTTTTATGAAACTTGAAGGTTTAAATTAAACATTGTACAGAATCTTTAAGTAATATATATAATCATCCTTGAATTATACATTTAAGCATATAATAGATTTTTTTTGTTTTTAACTTTTAGAAGTAAACAATCAATAAAAAAATAGAAAACCCTTTTTTTAAAAAGAATTAAAACAAAATACTGCAATAAAATAATACCAAGAATTTTTGATTTTTTTTAATACAGAAAAGAAAAAAAATTGAGCATAGAGGATAACGCCAGGCGTTATCTTCTTAACGCCGAGACAGAACTCCAATTTTTGACATTTTGAAAAATCTTTTTCATGATTTATTTGTAATATAAGTAAGCCTTCTTACAGTTGAAATTTCAGACATTATGAAGTTGATATGAAGGCTCTTTTAGCGTGTTTTTGGTGGTTTGTCTATAGTTTTTACATTTTTATTAATCTTTGATTTTTTTTCAATGAAACAAACAAATATAACAAAGTACATAAGATACTTTTGATGGCTTTTTATAAGGATTATAGTGACATTTCTAAGACAACTAATTCTAACCTAAGCATGTGAAAACATGCATCGGGTAGAGGTTTGGTAAAAATGTCGGCAAGTTGTGATTCAGTCCCTATAAAGATAATTTTAACATGTTCCTTCTTAATATGATCTTTAATGAAATGATGTCGGACATCTATATGTTTAGATCTAGAATGATGTACGGGATTGTTTGTTAAATCTATAGCACTCTTGTTGTCACACTTTAATTCTATGTTATTTATATGAACACCAAAGTCTTCTAACATTTGGGTCATCCACAAGGCTTGTGCACAACAACTACCTAGGGCGATATATTCGGCCTCTATGGTGGAGAGGGCAACAAAATTTTGTTTCCTACTCGACCATGATATGAGGGAAGGCCCTATAAAATGACATGTGCCACTAGTACTCTTACGATCTAATGAACATCCTGCATAATCCGAATCAGAAAAACTGTATAGAATAAAACAATCATTATGAGGATACCATAAGCCTAATCTAGATGTTCCGATTAGATATCTAAAAAAAACGTTTAACCGCTTTCAAATGTGATTCTTTTGGGTTAGCTTGAAATCTAGCACATAAACAAATAGAAAACATAATATCGGATTTAGATGCGCTTAAATAAAGCAATGAGCCAATCATTCCTCTATATAATATTTGATCAATAGAAATACTGGCTTCAACTTTTCCTAATTTTAATGATGCACTCATTGGTGTATTAACTTGTTTTAGGTTTTCAAATCCAAATCTTTTAAGAATATCGTGAACATATTTAGTTTGACAAATAAATATACCATCTTGTTTTTGTGAGATTTGAAATCCTAGAAAATAAGTGAGTTCTCCTACCAAGCTCATTTTAAATTCATTTTTCATTACTAAAATTACTTCATTACATAACTCTTCATTAGTGGCTCCAAAAATGATATCATCAACATAAATTTGCAATATAATCAAATCATTATCTACATGCTTAATAAAGAGTGTGTTATCCGCACTTCCCATTTTATAACCGTGATTTATCAAAAATAATGTCAATCTATCATACCAAGCACGTGGCGCTTGCTTTAATCCATAAAGCGCTTTTTCTAACTTATACACATGATTAGGAAATTTTTCACTCACAAAACTGGGGGGTTGTTCTACATAAACTTCTTCTTTTATAATCCCGTTTAAAAATGAACTTTTAACATCCATTTGAAATAATTTAAATCTTTTAAAACTCGCAAATGCAAGAAACATTCTAATTGATTCTAGGTGAGCAACGGGTGCAAAAGTTTCATCAAATTCTACCCCCTTCGATTTGTGAATACCGTTGTGCAACTAGTCTAGCTTTATTTCTTGTAATTTTAGAGTCACCAACTAGTTTGTTTTTGAAAATCCATTTGACTTCTATAACTGGATGATTAGATGGCCTCTCTACTAAATTTCAAACCTTATTCCGTTCAAATTGATTTAGTTCATCATTCATAGCTAAAAACCAAAATTCATCATTTAAAGCGGTTGAAACATTTTTTGGTTCTATTTCGGATACAAAACAAAGGTTTGAAAAAGACTCATGTAAAGAAGAATGATTACTTACCCCTTTTTATGGTTCTCCTATCACAAGCTCCTTTGGATGATCCTTTGTAAACTGCAACACGCTTGGAGGAACATATTCTACTTGTTCTTCTACTTTCTCCTCTTTTTTTTCTTCTTTTTCTCCAAGCGATTCTTCATCCTCACGCTCCAAAGGGGAAATGGGTTCGTCTTCATTTCCTGTATGATTAGAATCTACACAAGGAACAAACTCATCAAATCTTACATTTATAGACTCTTCAACTACTTTAGTTCTTTTATTATATATTATATAAGTCTTGCTAGATGAAGAGTAACAAATGAAAATTCCCTCATCGCATTTTTCATCAAATTTTCCTAGTGCATCTTTAGTGTTTAAAATGAAACATGTTTCATAATTTTCCTGTGGACATTTGGCCCTTAATTATTTATTATATTCTTAAGACCAAATAGATGATTGTGCATGAAGTGCTAATTAAATTAATTCAATAATTGCACCAAAATTACCAGAGACCTATTACATTATTATGAGGGTACCACAAAACTTTCATCACCATCCAAGGTTGTTTGAGCCTACAAATTCCTCTTATAAGTAGGTTCCCAAAAATGGTTATAGCCCAAATCAGAGGAAATAATAGGTCCTAAAATTCTCTCAAAATTTCCTAGGGAATATTTACACCCCATGAACTTATCTACCAAGTCTCATAAAATTCCCATCTTTGGATATGTTAAGGGGGTTCGTACAAATAGCCTAGGTTTCAATTTTCATGCCAATAGCATTTCCCTATCAAAATCTATTCAAGAAAAGTTGATTGCCCTACCCTAGGGACCAGTCCCACCAAAATGGCTCTACAGGGAGCTACTGTGCCCCTATTGGGCTGAAACAAATTTTAAATTAAACTACACACCAAAGGCTACAACTTTGAGGTTGGGCACTTTTTCATCGGAGGGGCTCTAGTATTTTTAATAATTAAATACTGCATAATGTGTGACAGCAAATCATATATCATAAACATTTAATCATCTAGGTCTACGAATAGCAGATCACGGAAGATCCAGCGGTGCCCAGTCATCATCCCCAATGAATGGACGGTCCCCGACAGCCCATCCTGGGTGACACTTGCGCTCGATTTATTGGCCACCCTTGCATCTTTCCGGCCGGCTGGTGACACCACCACCTTCGTCGAGGTGGTGGCAGGCGATGGGCGGCAGTTTGTAGGCCGGTGGTGGCCAGAGGGGGGTTTTCTAGCGGGGGAAAGGGGCTCAAAAACAAACCCCTTTGGGAGCGTGATTCAAGCTCGATTGAGCTTGAATCAAGCCCCAAACTGATTGAGATCTATGCACTAGGGGAGAGAGGGAGGATCGGACCTGATTCATGGCCTGGTGTCGCGTATTCCGGCGAGTTGCCATTGCCGGAGGTGGTGCTTTCGGCGCCATGTCAATTTGCACTTGGAGAGCTCGATTTATTCAGGGAAGAGGGGGGGCTCATTCCTTTCTTACCTCTGAAGATGTTAAAGAGTTCAATTGGGGGAGGGGAGGAGCTATGGCATCAATTGCCATTAACACCATTAATGGTGATTTTCAGTTTCATATGTGGGGAATGAATTGGGCACCAATGTGGTCGGGAGAATGCTGGAAACTTCTCCTCTCCCAAAGAGGAGATGAATGGTGCCATTATTGGAGGAGATGGGAGGTTTCCTCTTCCTCTCCATTAACTCCCCCTTCTTTCTCTCGCTTTCAAATTGTGGCTTTCTCTCTCCTGGCCGAATTTCCTGAAATTGAATGGTTAATTTAGTAGCACCCAACCCCATTAGGTGATGGACCACCTCAATTGGGTCTAGCACAAGTTAATTGGGCTTGATTAGGTCAAAATAGGTCATTTTGACCTAAGTTTAGCGTAAGGTTGACTTTGCCAATTTGACCATTTGGGATGACCCCAATGGGTGGCTAGTCACCCATTGGTCTCCCTTAAGGGTTAGGAAGGTCTAGGTAGGGTCAATTTGACAAGGTGAGGGTCAATTGACCCTTAATAGGTCAATTTGACCAAAATAGGGCTAGTGTAGACTTTGGTCAAATTGGCCAAATTTGTGGCCCCATGATGGGGCTTTTTGGTCCATTGGGTCCCTAGTATCCTCATAAGGGTATGGACAAGATAAATTGGCATGGTGAAGGCCAATTGGCCCTAATTAAGCTACTTTGACCAATTTAGGGTTAGGGATGACTTTGGTCAATTTGGCCTCTATGGTTGACCCCAATGGGTCCCTGGTGCTCTAAGGGGACCCCTAATGGGATAGGGATGTTATGGTGGGGTCAAGGAATCAAGGTGAGGCCCTAAAGTCCAAACCTAGGCTTGGTATCTGAAAATTGCTATTTGTAGACCACTTGGGTTTTCTCCTTCCTATCTAAGTTCACATGATCTTAAGTGCTTCCCATGGTTTTGTCAAGAGCTAGTCATGACAAAACCAACTTGGTGGTCTAGTTGTTTGGGGGATGTTACAAATCCCAATACATAAAAATAAAAATTTTGTCATCGAAATTCAAGTTAGGCCTGTGGCGTTCCTATAGCAAGTGATTAAATGTAACATCCCAAACAGAAATTAAGTTATACCTGTCGTAAAGAGCTCCAGCTACTTTTGTTGTATCAAGTCCAGTGGCTCCTAGGTGTGCTCCTACTGTCCATGATTCCGCCATAGGACTTTGACCAACGGAACCTTCTTGCTCCGCAGGACTCGCATCTCCGTGTCGCCTATCCGGATAGGCTCCAGGTTAACTGACCGATCAGTAGCTACTGGTCCCTCTGTAGTAGATATCTGCTGCTCTGGCCGTAGTAGAGTCTATTGGAACATAGCTTTCCGCATCCATTAATTTGAGAATAACAAATCCTTCTTGTATTTATCTTGTTGGCCATTGTGTTTTTAGCATGCAGGTTTGGACAGATATGACACCAGGTTGCTGCAATACTGGTCTGGCACTATACACATGCAGATGGATTGAAAGGTGTCTAACGCCAGGCGTTAGGTCTTAACGCTGGGCATTAGCGATCGATGGGACGGTCTGCCGATCGACGGGATGGGATGCCGATCGACGGGATGGCTTGCTGACTGAATAAACAGAGATAGAAACTCAACACCAGGCATTAGGTCTTAACGTTGGGCATTAGCGATCGACGGGACGTTCTTCCGATCGACTGGATGGGATGTCTATCAACGGGATGACTTGCTGACTGAATAAAAAGAGAGAGAAACTCAACGCCAGGCGTTAGTACTTAACGCCGGCATTATCGATCGACGATTATGGCAAGAAGGAAGCAGCCGTGATTGCAGGAGGAACTTTAGGATTGATTTGCCCAACACCTGCGTTAGCCTTAACGCGGGCGTTAGTATTGCCTAAAATAAAATAATTCCTAAAGTGCAGAATCTCCTTCCTCTTCTGAAGATCTGAGCCATCAATATGTTGTTATACATGGTCAACGCCTGGCATTAGAACTTTACGACGGCATTAGCTCAAAGTCTATAAATTGGATGGCTTCATCGTCTCTGACTACTGATTGATTTGAGCCTTACTCCAGCATTCCAGAAACTCAATCAGAGATGTATTTTCTAGAACTTCAACTCCCGCACATATTCTAGCAAAGAATTTAAGGAGAACCAAATCAACGCTTACTCAACGCGAAGAATGCGCGCTTCGACTTCAAGAACATCCAGCGGCCTTCGCCATCTCCAGATTTTTTCATAGGGAGTTTTTAGTTTATGTGTTCAAATATTTTGTAACCTTTTATCTTTTTTCGTGGAATTAAATTTGCCTCGTGTTGGCGACTATGTCTGGGTAGGACTTAGGGAGTAATTCATCTCGTGTTGGCGACTAGGTCTAGGAAGTAGATCTAGGGGGAGCTCAAGGCCTTTTCTGGGTATAGAGAGGCTAGTGCGGCTTGAGGCCAGATCTGGTGAAGATCGGTTAAAGCCAACGGGTTCTTGGTGAGAAGAGTCGATATAGAAAATAAAAAGAAGATTTCATATTTCGCCTTCGATTTCTAGCGTTATAGAAATCACATATTTTGTATTCTTAAGTCATAAGAAAAATCATATTCTTTTTGGTTTGTTTTAAATTGATTCACTCCTCTTAAGTTTTTATTTAAAGTTGATTTAAAGAAAAACAACAAAAGTTTTATATTAAATAATCATGTTTTAAAAACCCTTATTCACCCCCCCCCCCCCCCCTCTAAGTGCGCCTCACGATCCAACAAGTGGTATCAGAGCAGGTTATTCCAAATCGGTCTAACAACCGGGAATAATGGCGTCTCGTGATCTCGCTTTTCATGAAGGGCAAGGAATAAGTAGACCTCCATTTTTCACCGGAACTGACTACAATTAATGGAGAACACGCATGCGTTATTTTCTAATCAATTTAGATCTAGATGTCTGGCTAGTGTTGAAACACCGTATACGACTCCTACTTATATTGTTGGAGAAGTAACCATGGAAAAGCCTAACGATAGGTGGGATGATAGAGATAAACATAAATGTAAAAATAATGCTAAATCCATGAATGCTTTATTTTGCGCATTAGATAGGACTGAATTTAATAGAGTTTGTGCGTGTGAAACTGCTTATGACATTTGTAATTTGCTTGAAATAACTCATGAAGGTACCTCGCAGGTCAAAGAATCAAAGCAATTCCAACTGGAATCAGAATTTGAAAGGTTCAGGATGGATCCGAATGAGGATGTCGACTCAATGTATACTCGCTTCACCAAGATTGTCAACGCCTCAAAGATTCTTGGAAAAACTTTCTCCAACGGTGATTTGGTGTGAAAGATTCTTCGATCTCTTCCTCCAAAGTTCAATCCAAATGTGACTGCAATCTCCAAATCGCATGATCTAAGGAGGCTCCAGATCGAGAGCCTCATTGGGAATCTCAAAACCCATGAGGTCGAACTCAACATTCAAGATAAAGAATACAATAAGGAGCCAAAGAAGAAAGCATTGGCACTAAAGTCAAGAAAAGAGGATGACGATGAGGAAGATGACGAGGAGAGTCTCTTTGTAAAAAACTTCACAAAGTTCATGAAGAATCCAGAGAGAAGAAATACGTTCCGTAAGTACTTACGAAAAGGAGTTTCTTCCAAAAAGGAGAAAAAGGAAAAATCAATCGACGAAGATGAAGAGCGACCTCCTCCAGAGTGCTTCCACTGCAGGAAGACCGGGCATATAAGAAGCCAATGTCCAAAATACCTGAAGGAACAAAAAGAAAAGCGGCATAAAGTAAAGGAGAAGAAGAAGGTCTTGAAGGCAGCAACATGGGATGATTCTTCATCCGGATGCTCAAGCGAATCAAGTTCAAGTGAGGATGATGAGGCAAACTTGTGCCTCATGGGGAAGCACCCAGAATCTACTAATGACAAGTGCAGTGCCCAAAGTGACACCGAGGTAACCCTTCTACTTATGATGATCTTTATGTTGAATATTTAAAAACGTGCAAATCGTTTGGAAGAAATTTAAAAGATCTTGATCTTCTGAAAATTGAAAATAAAATCCTTTTAAAACAAAATCAAAAATTAAATAAAGAAATAATGTCATGCCAAAAGAATGACAATGATTTGACAAAGGCAAAGGAACTTGAAAACGATCTTTCTAAGGCTCTCTTCAACATCGAATCACTCATGGAAGAAAAGGGAGACTTAGAAAGAAGGTTGAAAATATCTCTTTCCCAAATTGAAAATGAAAAGAAAAATTTTGCAAAGAGATGTGGAAATTTAGTAAGTGAAAACTTCGCCTTAAAAGCCCAAATAAATGATCTTAATGTGGTAATAAACAAATTTGGGGTTGGCCAAAAATCACTGGATATGATTTTGGGCAACCAGTGCCATAGATCTGCTAAGTTTGGGCTGGGATATGTCTCCGAAACCTACCGCCCAGCATTGACCACTAACGCTGGCATTAGCTCTGCTCCCAGAAATCAAAAATCTTTTCATAAAAATATTTCCTTCACTTCCTCTACCTTTGTGTGTACCAACAAGGGTCAACAACAGTCTCTGAAAAAGGTCTCAACCCCTTTTATTGTTTGTGCCAATTGTTTAATTTTTGGGCACACCACTGACTCTTGCAGGAAGAAGGGAAAGCGCACCCTTAAGCAAATCTGGGTACCTAAGGTCTCCACCTACATTTTGGGAGGAACCTATTGGGTATCCGGATCTTCACTAACTTTTTCTTCTTAGGTATGTTGGTAGGCTAAGGACAAAGAAGACATGTGGTACTTGGTCTCATGTTGCTCCAAGCACATGACGGGCAATAAAGCAAAATTCCTTAGCCTCACTAAGAAAAATGGAGGAACCGTGACGTTTGGTGACAATGGAAAAGGATGAATATTGGGCACCGGTACAGTGGGTAACGACTCTTTCTCTCTTACTAATGTCTTGTTTGTGGAAGGCTTAAAACATAACTTAATATCTATTAGTCAATTATGCGATAAAGACCTTAATGTGTTATTTGAGTCTTCTACTAATTTGTGCAAAATCATTTATCCTAAGTCTAATAATATAGTACTCACTGCACCAAGAATTCATAACGTTTATTTAATAGCTTTTCATGATCTATCACGTGCATCTCTTAAATGTCTTATATCTAAAAATGAAGAACTTGAATTATGGCATAGGCATCTTTGTCACTCTAGCACCAAGTTGATTTTGAAATTATCAAAAAATAAAATTATTAGAGGATTGCCAATCCTAATTGGAAACCTTTCTTCCTTATGCTCGCTATGCAAAAAAGGAAAATTTTCAAAAACATCGTTTATAAGTAAAATTGAAGTATCCACCTCAAGACCATTGCAACTAATTCACATGGACCTTTTTGGGCCAATTAGCACTTGTAGCCTAGGTGGTAAAAAGTATACTTTTGAATTAATTGACAATTTTTCAAGATTCACGTGGACTTTATTTCTTACCTCCAAATCCGATGCATTTTCTAAATTTTCAAAACTTTACAATCGCATTCAAAATGTATTAGACTTAAAAATAAAATGCATAAGGTCGGATCAAGGAGGGGAATTTGAAAATGATAGTTTCACCACTTTCTGCAATAATCTAGGCATTAAACATGAATTTTCCGCTCCATGCACCCCCCAACAAAATGGTGTCGTGGAGAGGAAAAATAGAACCCTTCAGTAACTCGCACGCACTATGCTATCCGAGTATGGGTTGTGTAGATCTTTTGGGGCTGAGGCGGTAAATACATCTTGTTATGTTATAAATCGTATCATGGTTCGCCCTATTTTGAAATTAACTCCATACAAATTATATTACCAAAAGAAACCTAATGTATCGTACTTTCATGTTTTTGTATGTAAATGCTTTATTTTAAATACCAAAGATGCATTAGCTAAATTTGATGAAAAATGCGATGAAGGAATCTTTCTTGGGTACTCATCAACTAGCAAGGCATATATGATATATAATAACAAAATTCTAAAAAGGTTGAAGAATCTATTATGTTAAGTTTGATGAACTTGTGCCTTGTGTAGATACTAATATTACAGGAAAAGAAGTTGACCCCCCCCCCCCCCCCCCTTTACATTTGGAGCTTGATGACGATGAACCACTTGGAAAGGAAAAAGAAGTAGAGTCGGTGCAAGAAGATTTCGTGCCTCCAAGTGAGCTTAGATTCACAAGAGATCATCCAAGGGATCTTGTCATTGGTGAACCATCAAGAGGGGTAACTACACGTTCTGCCTTTAATGAATCTTTTTCCAATTTATGTTTTGTTTCCGAAATTGAACCCAAAAACATTTCTACGGATTTAAATGATGAATTTTGGTTTATTGCTATGAATGAAGAATTAAATCAATTTGAGCGCAATAGGGTTTGGAAAGTTGTTGAAAGACCATCTAATCACCCGGTCATAGGTGTAAAATGAATATTTAAAAATAAATTAGATGGTGAGTCTAGGATCACTAGGAACAAATCTAGATTGGTAGCACAAGGTTATTCTCAAGTAGAAGGGGTAGACTTTGATGAAACATTTGCACCCGTAGCTCGCCTTGAATCAATTAGAATTTTTCTTGCATTTGCAAGTTACAAATGATTTAAATTATTTCAAATGGATGTAAAAAGTGCTTTCTTAAATGGGATAATTAAAGAAGAAGTCTATGTAGAACAACCCCCCGGTTTTATAGATGAAAATTTTCCAAATCACGTTTATAGATTAGAAAAGGCGCTTTATGTTCTAAAACAAGCGCCCCTTGCGTGGTATGAACGACTGACATCCTTATAATTAAAGCACGGTTATAAAATAGGCAGTGCCGACAACACACTCTTCATTAAGCATATTGATAATGATGTAATTATTTTACAAATAGATGTTGATAATATTATTTTTGGAGCCACTAATGAAGAGTTGTGTAATGAAGTAGTACTAGTAATGCAAAATGAATTTGAGATGAGTCTAGTTGGTGAATTAACTTATTTTCTAGGTTTTCAAATAACCCAAAGAAATGATGGAATCTTCATATGTCAATTAAAATACGTACATGATATGCTAAAACGATTCGGATTTGAAAACTTAAAACGAACTAGTACTCCAATGAGCGCGTCACTAAAATTAGGAAAAGATGAAATCGGAATTTCCATTGATCAAACTTTGTATAGAGGAATGATTGGATCCTTATTGTACCTTAGTGCATCTAGACCCGACATTATGTTTGTTGTATGCCAATGCGCTAGATTCCAAGCATACCCAAAAGAATCTCATTTAAAAGGGGTAAAACGAATTTTTAGATATCTAATTGTCACACCTAAATTAGGACTTTGGTATCCAACGAATGATTCCTTTCAATTACATGGGTATTCCGATTCCGATTATGCGGGTTGTTCTTTAGATAGAAAAAGCACTAGTGGCACATGTCATTTCTTAGGTCCTTCTCTAGTTGCATGGTCAAGTAGAAAACAAAATTCGGTTGCCCTCTCCACCACTGAGGCGGAATATATTGCACTAGGAAGCTGTTGTGCCCAAGCTTTATGGATGATTCAAACATTAGAAGACTTTGGATTTCATCTAACCAACATAGAACTAAAGTGTAACAATAAGAGTGCCATTGATTTAACCAACGACCCCGTTCATCACTTAAGATCCAAACACATAAACGTTAGACATTATTTCATTAGGGATCATATAAAAAGGAACATGTTCATGTAAACTTTATTGGAACTGAATCACAACTTGCAGACATCTTTACCAAACCTTTACCGGATTCCCGCTTTGCTCTACTTAGACTAGAATTAGGAGTCTTAGATATAACAAATTGAAAGTCACCACATGTTATGTCTCCTTCCAAATGAAAAAATATATATATTTTTAATATACAAGAAAAAAATATTTTAAAACCACCAAAATATGCTCAAATAAGCCTTCTAAACATATCAACTTTCTCTGAAATTTCTACCCTAAGAAGGCCTATGTACATACTCCCTGTTCCAAAGAATTTTTTTTTCAAAAACCTCAAAAATCGAGTACTGTTTCGGAGTTAACTACTTAACGCCAGGCGTTAGCCTTTTTCTCCAGATCAAAATTCTGCTTTCACTTGTATATTTCTGGCATTTTTCTATTGATTTTTCTCAGTTTATTTTGTCTGATTTCAAATTATTGTGTTATTAATGTTGTTGTTTTATTCAAAAATACAAAAAAATAAATAAATAATTCAAAATGATTAAAAATATGTTTTTGTTATTTGTTTTGCTTTAACTCTTTACAAAAATTATGGTTTGACTATAAAACTTTACATGAGCAAACATCTTTGTTTTTTTTTTGTTTCCAATGGTCAAAATTGATTTTGGCATACTCACAA
This sequence comes from Dactylorhiza incarnata, assembly GCA_033032865.1. Classification (NCBI taxonomy): domain Eukaryota; kingdom Viridiplantae; phylum Streptophyta; class Magnoliopsida; order Asparagales; family Orchidaceae; genus Dactylorhiza; species Dactylorhiza incarnata. The sequence goes on along the minus strand of JAWHQI010000218.1, from coordinate 2,783,898 downwards.
GGATTTTATTCAATGTCTAATTTTAATTTCAAATTTCCTAAACATTGTTTTTTGTCATGCCTTGACCTTAATCTGATTATGTGCAATGAAATAGTCTATAAATAATTGTGTATGATTTCCTAGCATGCCTCTAAGTATGAGTAATGTTGTATGTTTATCAATGATTCATACACTCACTATTTTGATAATCTACATGTGTTCATAATCTTAGTCTTGCATGTTTGTGTAGTGTAATAGTTTTAACTCAATAAGTTGTATGTATAAATTACCTACACCGTCTTTTAAAAATAAATTTCTTGCACACATAGAAGTGTTACTTCAAAATTATACATGTTTGCAACAACAAGTGAATTCGGAGACTTTTGGCCTCAACAAAAAATCAATTAATAATATGCCAAAGATAACTCCACCAAGCACTACTCACCCTCTTGATAAGTCTTAATGAGCATTGTGAGGTTGAGCACCTTGGAAAGAATTGTAGAGTATTTTGTGCAAACATATCTCTTTTTCTCACTTCTATTTGTACACCGGATCATTAAAATAAAATTTGTATACAAATGCTTATGTGATCCCCCAAGCAATACTTCGCTCCCTGATAAGTCTTAATGAGCATTGTGTGGGCGAAGCAACTTGGTAGTTGTACTTATGTTTTGTGATTTGAAATTTCATTCAAAATATGATGTGTGAAAGTAATTATAAGATTGCATTCTTAATGTTGTTGTTACTATTTCATTACATATGACATGTGTTTTGATTATTTCACTTGTATACTTTTATCAAAACACCTTATGCACACATCATTGATTTTCATAAGGCTTCTACTCATGAGAATTGGATCCTAAAGCAAATTTACAAAATTCTCTCAAAACTTAAGTAAAAGCACTAGATTGCAATGCATGATTTCTACAATGTTTTCTTTACTTGAAATACGAAGTGGTTACATAGTAGTTATTATCCTTATGAATATGTTGATTCATGCTTGCCTATGTGTTATGAAAACTTTCAAATTTAAAATGCTCAAATGTGAAGAGTCTAAATATATTGTTGAAATAATCAAACTATTACAAAAATATTAATCTTAATAACATTGTTTTATCTTTCCGCATTCCTATTTGATCAGGTATCCTTATACCATGTGTTCTCATGCTTATTTCTACAGTTTGTTTTCACTTGTGCTTTGTCAAACAAAATTGCTTCTCTCTTAACAAGTAGTATCACTCTTAAAATAAATTTAAAAAGCAAGTGATTACATTTCTTTGGTATAATCTTTGAATGATGTTCTTTCACTCTTATCATATATTTTTTTCCACTGTGCCACTCTCTCCTTAGCTCGATCACGATTTAACTTATGTTAAAAAAATCTCTTCTTCCTCTCTTAGTTATGTTCTACCTTTTGCCCACTCTTTTCTTTACACTCCGCCCTCTTTTGCAAATAACAAAAGGGTGAGAATAAAATGATAAATCACAAGGAGTAGGATTCACTAGATTAAGAGGGAGCATGAATCTAGTCTATAGGTGCATACACTAAGGGGGATCACTTAAGTAGGGGGAGCACTAAAGTAGGGGGAGCACAATGTTAAAAGAACTATAACTCTTATTATTATCTCTATGATTACTTTGTGTCATATATCCTTCTAAAAACACATATCTTATATATGATTATGATTTATCTCAATTGGATTTGTTATTATCAAAAGGGGGAGATTGTTGGAACATGGCTTTCTGTATCCCTTTAATTTAAGAATAACAAATCCTACTTGTATTTGATCTTATTTTCCATTGTGTTTTTAGCATGCAGGTTTGGACAGATATGACACCAGGTAGCTGCAATACTGGTTTGGCACTATCCACAAGCAGAAGGATTGAAAGATATCTAACGCCAGGCATTAGGTCTTAACGTTGGACATTAGCGATCGACAGGATGGTCTGCCGATCGACGGGATGGGATGCTGATCGATGGAATGGCTTGCTTACTGAATAAAAAGAGAGAGAAACTCAACGCCAGGTGTTAGGTCTTAATGCTGGGCGTTAGTGATCGACGGGACGGTCTGCTGATCGACGGGATAGGATGCCGATCGACAGTGTTGAATCTGAAATCGCACCTCCGAAGGAAATCGAAGGTTGCGGGTTGTCGGTTACTTTTTAGTTAGAGAGAGTTAGACCGCTAGTAGCGGTCGAGGCCAGACTTCGCCCATCACGGCGAATGCCACTCCTGTGATGGGCTTTTCTTTGATCGAAATAAAGAGATTACAGCGGGCTGCCAGAGCAGAAAGGAAGAAGCCGGCCGGTCAGACAGGTCGCAAGACGGGAAACTCGAGACCGCAGCTCAAACAAGCGAGCTCCTGGATTCGAGTGTGTGTGTCTTGGGAACGTTGTCGCCCCCTATTTATAGGCTCGGGGGCCTTCCCGAACGGGCAGGGATAAAATAACCGCCTTCCTGGGTACAGGAGAATCGGGCAGGTGGTGACAGGATACAGAGAGGAGAAAAGAATGAAGCTGCGCGGCTTGGCGGCTTGCGCTCCCGGTCTGTCCTGGCCGGAGACTGAAGATGCTGTGATCAAGGTGATGATGCAACCCGGGCGGTCTCCGTCTTGAGACCGCGGCTTGCCTTCTGGACTTGAGCCTTGGAAGACTTCATGGCGCACCCCGTGCGGTCTCCGACTTGAGACCGCGGCTTGCCTTCTGGACATGAGCCTTGGTAATCTTCAATCCTTGGAGGCGATCTGAATACTATCAGTCTGCTCGGTTTGTGCTGGCTGGTGTTGATAGACCCTGTTGAGTCTGAACCGGGCGATTTGCATTCTCAGACCGCCCGGTCTGTGAGAAAGGCAACTCGGATGCGGTCTTCTCGGTAAACATAATCCCCGCATATTTTCATATCTTGAAGAGATTTCAAAAATATTAGTTCTAGCCGGAGACCGCGCCAATCTTGCCACGTGGGTTATAAATGTTCTGGAAGCTTCTGTTTCCGCATAATTGAAGTGTTATCACAGATCACTACTCACCTCTTGCGGTCAGAACCCTCCGGCTAACAAGCCCGATCAAGATGGTGAACGTTATGGCCGAGCACGAAAACCGCCAGAAGTCGTCTAAAGATCATGTGGGAGACCGCGAGAAAGAGAGGAAGAAGAAAAAGAAGAAGACCCATCGACCTGAAAAGGTTGATCTGTCCGTCACTATTGCTTATACGGGCAAGCCAACCGACATGCCCCCTGAGTTAACAATTGATTTGACCAAAGACGAAGCAGGTGGTTCCAACCCGCCCCCAGCTGATCTGCTTCCCCCTCCTAATAAGGAGACCAATCCGCCTGTTCTTGCAGAGAAGATGAAATCTGAAGCAGCCCTCTCGAAAACCGACGGCGGTGATTCTTTTAATATGGAGATCACCCCTTCCGGGGGTTTTAATCTGAAGATAAGGGATGATGGAGAGGCGGTTGATTCTCCTAAGCCGAACGAACAGCAAAGCCCGGTGCCGCCGGTGAATGTCAAAGATAGCCCTGTCCGCTCGCAGCAAGCCGAGCAAGAGTTGGCGAAGAAGCGGAAGAGAGCAGAGACAACCACATAGAGGCTTTTGAGGAAAGCCAAGAGTTTGAAGGCGAGGAATAGAGCGGCCTCCAAAAAGTCGGGAACGGGTAGTCTTCAAGGCAAGGTACGTGAAAGGGAAGTTTCTGAGGGCCTAACAACTCCCTCCCCCAAGCTGGGCGACCAGGTCCCTGCCCCTGCTCATATCACGTCTCTGAGCGATATTATTAAGGATTTTGAAACCCTTAAGAAGCAGGATGAACTGCTTGGTGACTCCGCTGATTTGAACAAGGTTGACCCCCCCCCCCCCCCCCCCCCCCCGACGAGGATGCGACCCGGGCTAAGGAGGCCGCCCCGACTGAGGATGCGGTCAGAATTGAGAAGGCTGCACCGGTTTCTGAGGATTCTGTGAGGACCGGGCTGCGGCTGATGAAGGCGAAGGCGGAGAAATTGCGAGATCAACTGAATAAGCTGCCACCACTCAATCTATTTGCACCAGGTAAAGGGGTCGCGGGTTACCGCCCTATTCGTGTTTTCAAAACTCGGTCTCAAAACAAGCCGCACGACTTGTTACTGAACCCGTCACCAAGTTTCTTTCCCTCCGCTGCTCAATTTTCTGCTGCCAAGCGGAGGCAAAATGAGAGGTCGTGGAGGGAGCAGCGTCGAAAGATCGATTCCGAGCAAGCGAGATGGCCTATCCGTCCGAACATTACCCGAACTGCTGCGGCTTGTAAGCAAGGAGAATTTGGAAAGAGCGGTCTTCTTTTGACAATGCCACTGTTATAAAAAGTTACGTTCGCCTGACCTTTGTAACTGTCTTTTTTCTGCACGCGATCATGATTCTATTCCGAAGTTGGGCGACTTAGTGGCGAGCCTTCCTCCTCTGATTTCACCTCTTCCGAGCTCCTTATCAAACCCGGACACCCGAATGGAAAAGGAGATGGCCGCTCTTCAAAGCAATTTAGAAATCCTCAAGCAACAGGTGAAGGCCCTCGAAGAGCGGGAGAAAGCTGCCCAGGACAAAAAGGCTGCAATGCGGGCTGAGATGGAAGCTGAATGGAAGGAAAGTCGGGTTGCAATGGAGGTCAAGCGGAAAGAATGACGAGAGAAGGAGAAGGCGCAGCAAGCACAGGTTGCTGCGCTGACTGCCCGGCTTGATAGGGGAAAGAAGTAAATCCACAAGCTCGAGGAGGATTGTGCTTACTATAGAGAAAAGTATCTCCATCTGACAAGCGAGGTCGGCGGAAGCCGGCATCCTCTTAATACAGTTGATGAAGGTCGGCGTGGATCACACCGCCCGGCTATTGGGAAGAGCTCAACTCTTCCAGCGGTTGGGATGATCCACCCTGCTGCTAATGTAAATGAGGCCGCAGCGGCCTTACCTGCTCGCGTGATCTCGGCAGCACGAGTAGAGCAGGATGCCGCGCGGCTTCATAGCATGATCAACCACCTTAATCATAGTATTAATTAGATGCAAGGAACTGTTCTTCAAATCGGCGACCATGTCGTGCGACTTCATAGAGAGGATGCGCCGAGTGATGCCCGCTAGTGATAAGCGGTTTTAAGACAATCATTTGTAATATTTTATTCGGTCCTTCGGACAACTTAACTGCTTGAGCTTAATTTAATGATATTCGGTTTGTCTTACAGACCGTGCGGTCTGTTTATTTGAATGCGTTTATTTTCTTCCTTTGTATATTGATTGATGCCTGTGAATTGCTTTGCAAGCCGAGCGTCTTGTTTATGCTGTTCTTTAAACCGCTTGCTTTGATTTTACTTCATGTGGTTTGCTGCTAATGAACTAGATTTCTGTACAAAAATTTGTCCGCGTGGGTTGATTAGGCTAGCCGCGATTTGACCTTTGCTAAATGCAGATCACTTACTCTTATAAGTATCGCCTTTCCGAAAACCCTTTCAGCAGAATCTCAAGATGGGAGTGAAGCGTCAGCCGAAGCGACCTGCAAAGATGTCCGCTACCCGATCTGAAGCCGCTTTAGCATTCCATTCGGCAGACCATGAGGAATGCCAACTGACCAAAGCAGAGTTGGATGAGTTCATGGAGAAGCACATGGTAGGGAGTCCGCTACTCGAGCGGCTTCCATTTCGCGACGAGCAAATAAATTCTTCCGCACCAAACCAGATCGCTATCCCAATCGATCACTTCGATTGGGCTTCAAAATTCCATTATCCCTCGAACTCGCCATGGTCTTTGACCACTACGGAGTTGTTCTCGGTCAGATTTCCCCCAATTCGATGGTCGGCATATGCAGCTTCATTGCTTATCTGCGGTCTGAGAGAGTCCGCTTCTCGATGGACCTCTTTAGAAGAATCTTCTCGGTGCGGGCTATCCCGGATTCTGAGTCGAATGTATTTAAAGGCCACTTGTATTTCGGTTGCAGGGTATTGAAATTGGTTAACCTTGCGAATAAGGTTACGGCCTGGTCAGAAAAATATCTGATATTTGAAGGCCGCCTCGGCCTGCTAAATCCCAACCCGCAGGTTCGGCCGGAGGAGGCCTTTCAACAGATCGCTGTCAACGAGGTCGAGATGGAGACCTGCAAACTTCTTGAGAATGAGCGGCTTATTGTAAGCCACTACATTCCGCTGCTTGCTGAGCTGGAGAATGTCCGGCCTGAGGATAGTAAGTCTCCTTCAACCCGCTTCCTGTTTTGTTATTGATCGTGCGGCCTCCTGTTTTGATACTTCTACTTCTCTTTTCCAGCTGAGGCTATCGTCCCTAGGAACAAGCCGGTCAGTCCGGCCAGCTTGGTTCTGACTCAGAGGGAAAAAAGGCAGAGGAGAAACAAGCCGCGGGAGTCTGACGGCGAGGATTCGGCCTCCTCTGGCAACTTCTCTTATCTTCAATCATTCTGCAAAGTAAAAGATTTGAAAGGCCGCATGGTCCTGTCCTGGCACCCGGACGGCGATGGTGTCCAGGTCTCCACTGCACTCCCCCACTGGATAAATGAAAAATCTGGCCGACACGCAGAGGCCGCCGGCATTGCCATGTATGGCCGGCGGAACTTCAGGCGGTTAAGGAGGATTCCTGAAGAGGAGCTCGCCTGGCAGGCCGCGCGGGTTGGCGCTGAAAGTTTTATTACCAACCACTTCATGGGCATGACTTTCAAAAGGTTAATCAGAGCAAACGATCATTTAGAAAAGAAGGTCGCTGCATTGGAAAAGGAAGTCGAACTACTAAAGGAGGCAGAGTTGGTAAGTTATCACCTTGTTAGCCGGCTTTCTTATTTACCAGACCGTACGGTCTTACCTTTATTTATTTTTGCAGAAAAAGTATGATGAGACTGACCCGGTCTACCAGGAAGAGCTTTCCCCCACATAGCTGAGGGGATTGATGGAGCTTTTGACCGCCTGAGGGAGCTTGGCGGGTTGGTGCCCGGCTTTCAGAACTTCACCTTCTCGGACGCCTATCCGATCTTGCAAAAGAAGCTGGACAAGCTTAGGCGGAAAGCAAAAGGGAAGAATAAGGTCGACGGGACCAGTTCGGAGGAGAGTGACGATGATGAGGACGATGAAGCTGGAGAGCCCGCTGCGGCTAAGGGGGGAGAACAGCTCGGACTCTGAGTCCAGCGGTTCTGAAGAAGAAGTCGAATGTATGTCGGGCGAACTGAGTGGCTCGTCTTCATCGGGCAGCGAGGGCTTTTCTCCCAACGTTTCTATTGGCAGCAGCGAAAATTCGGGCACTCCTGCATCAAAAAGGCTCAAGCCGGACAGGCAATAGTTGTATTTTGTTTTTATTTTGAATAGTCGATGGCTTGGTTTTGTTAGCCGGTCAGTTATAAAACAATGTAAAGATATTTTGATAATGAAATGGAAAGTTTTACCTGTCTAGTTGTTCGCTTTCCGTGACTTACTTGTGATTGTTTGTGATCTCTTTCTGCTTTGTATAATTAACTTTCTTCTAATCAAGTCGTGCGACGTAATAATAACCCAGTTGGTTCGGGTACTGAACCTTCAGAATTCCAATTAGATAGCCATTCGAACGCTGTAAATACTGTTTGGGCGGCCTGTTTCTTCGATCTCGACTCAGCAAATGCTATATAACCCGGAAGAACATTAACCATTCATACCTTGATAAATAATTTGATACGGTTATAATATACAGTCGGGCGGATGGAAATTCGAACTCCGTAGGTTCTTAATATGAATACCCTGAGTCAACCAATTGCAGCTTTAAGTCGCTGCGATGATTATATCCTGATCGCAAACTGTGCGACTTGAATGCATCTCATGTGACTAGATGTCTCCGTATATGTGAATTCAAGCCGCGTGATTACTTCTCGGCCTTACATAATTACTTCGCAAAACAAAGAATGCCAAGTAAAAAGAGAATAATAAACAGGTCGTGCGGTTAATATTTAACTCGAACGATTCGTAATTTCAGATTTCTGTAAGTCCCATTCTTGAGTATAAGCTTTAACTGATAAGCCAGTGCGATCTGTATATAACTCAGGAGGTTAATGACTTGATACTTGTAATGATTTCCATCTCGCAAGAAACATAATTACTTTCCAATGAAAAGCCCGTTTCTACCCGAACGGATAAAACTAATACCCTTGAGGATGATAGATTACAAATCGGATGATAAGACCGACCGATCATAGTTATGCTTAATACCCTGATAGGCCTCATGGCATTTTATGATATCCTGCTTATTTTAAACCGCCCGGTTTAATAACCAGACCGCCCGATAACTTTGGTACCTGCTTATTTCAAACCGACCGGCCTGCGATGTACTTACAAATATCCCATTTTCTCCCAAATGGTCTAGAGTGACCATATAAGATGAGATAATTTCCAGTAATGTAACAAGAAATAGCCACAGACTCAGATGACCAAGTGGGCAGGTGGGCCTAGGCGGCGAACATTGCTTTCCTCAAGTGGTCATAAGAGCTGTAGAAGAAAAAAGATAAGTACAGACCCAGATGACCAAGTGGGCAGGTGGGCCTAGGTGGTGAACATTGCTTTCCTCAAGTGGTCATAAGGGCTATAAGCGACTCAACTGCACTCTTGCCTAGGGTTACAAGCCGAGTTGATCAATTGGGCAGGTGGGCCTAGGCGGCGAATATTGCTTTCCTCAGAGAGATCAACTCAGTTGTGGGCCCCGCTTAGGCATCGCTTGAGAGTACCTAGGAGTATTCGATGGTCACGGACAAAGATGATCAGTTGGGCAGGTGTGGTTATGTCGCGGAGGCTATACCGACATTGCTTTCCTCAGAAAGATCATCAAAGCTGTAACTATATCCCTCTCGGAGCATGATAGAGCTAACATTCACCTAGACCTCCCTTGATGCAGGGGTGTGTCAGATATCAGCCGAGATCCAAGGTTCTGAAGACCACCGCACGGGAATTGGCAAGCTACCACTACACGTGTACAAAAACACCCCGCTACACATGATCTTCGGGGTTTTACGCTAATAACTACAATCCGAGGGGGTTCGAGCAGAACTTGGCGATGTCTCTGTGGTTCAGTGAGGAGGATACATATATAAAAAAGTGTAAAAAGAATCATCAAACATGGAGATGTGTCAGTACGGTGCTTCTTATTGAATATCCAAAAAATGCGAGAAAATGAAGAAGACATTTTAAGGATAGAACCGATTAAGGTCGTCACCACTCTAGATGCGTGAGATGTCATCTCCTTCGCTTGTCTGGAGCGATAAGCCCTGCTCTTCAGTAATTCTTTGATAATGAAAGGCCCTGCCCAGTTGGGATTTAGCTTTCCGACGTTGCCTGGTCTGGCTGCTGCATCAACTTTCTTCAGCACAACATCTCCAACTGCAAAATGTTTTACCCTGACATTCTTGTCAAAGTACTTGGCCATTCTCCTTTTCACTTCCTCCTATCTGATTGTTGCCTTATCTTGAAGCTCTTCGATCAGATCCAGACTGTATTTGATGGCTTCGTCATTATGCTCTATCCACGCTCCCTCCTTTGCATACACAACTCTGGGAGTAACCACTTCAAACTCTATAGGAATAACCGCCTCTGAACCATGAGTTAACTTGAAAGGTGTTTCTCCTGTAGCTGAGGATGGAGTAGTATGAAGAGCCCAATGGATAGAAGGAAGTTGCTCTGCCCAATTTCCCTTTTGATTTAACACCCTTTTCATCAGAAGATATTGGATTTGCTTGTTAACTGCTTCTACTTGACCATTGCTTCTGGGATGATGCACTGAGGAGAACCGAAGATCAATTCCAATCTGGTCACAGAAATTTATCATTTCAGAATTGTTGAATTGTGGGCCATTGTCAGTGACAATCGCCAGCGGGATTCCGTGCTGACAAACTATCTCTCCCCAGATGAAGTTTCTGATGACTTGGGTTGTAGTTTTTGCCAATGCCTTTGCTTCAATCCACTTGCTGAAATAGTCGATCATCACAATGATAAAACGACGCTGGCCACTAGCCATTGGGAAGGGTCCGATAAGATCCATCCCCCAAACTGCGAAGCGTCACGGTGCAGTTATTGATCTAAGTGATTGAGCGGGCAGATGTTGAAGAGGAGCAACCTTTTGACACTGAACACATCGCTTGGCAAATGCTTCGGCATCTTTCCTCATGGTTGGCCAGAAATACCCTTGCCTCAAGATTCTTTTCTCTAACGTCTTTGCCCCTGAATGGCTGCCACATTCTCCAGACTGAACTTCCTGACGTATGGTCAGAACCTCTTCCTCCGAAACACACCGTGTCGAGGGAGAAATCAACGTTTTCCTGTATAAGATTCCCGATATCAGGTAATAATATGCCGCCTTTCTTTTGAATTTTCTTTTGTCTTTAATGGATTGATGAAACTCTCCTTTTGACAAATATAGTTCATAAGGGTCCTTCCAAGAAGGATGCTGATCGATTTGCATGAGTTCACCCTCCTCTGTTGCTGGATGAAACAGTTCAGAGGTCACTCCCCCTGATGGAAGACCGAAATTTGACAACTCATCTGCTTCCTCGTTCTGTGTCCTGGAAATATGCTCGATGATAAATGATTTGAATCTTCCAATCTCCTCTTTTGCTTGCAGTAGGTACTTCCTCAGCATTGGCTCTCTCATTTCATAATTCCCCAAAACTTGAGAAGCCATTACCAATGAATCAGTTTTAACATGCACATGTTCAATGCCCAGCTCTTTTGCAAGCCTCAGACCAGCCAGAAATGCCTCGTATTCTTCCTGGTCATTTGTGACTGGAAAGAAGAACTTGATAGCCTGCTCAAGTTTAATGCCATTCGGGCTAACTAAAACTACTCTAGCTCCCACGGAGTTCTTGCAAGAAACCCCATCCACATATACAACCCAAGCCAAAGGGGATTTCTCCGCTTGTTCAGGGCTGGATTCTATTGTATCAACCAAGAAGTCTGCCAAGACCCGTGCTTTGATTGCCGTTCTGGGAGTTTAGGATATTTCGAACTCGCTCAATTCAATAGCCCATTTGGCCAGCCTCCCTGAATGATCTGGCTTTTAAAGAATACCCCTCAGAGGATGATCTGTAATCACTTGGATTGGATGAGCTTGAAAATAAGGGCGGAGTCTTCGCGATGACATGACCAAAGCCAAAGCTAGCTTTTCCAGCATTGAATATCTCGTTTCTGCATCCTTGAGGATATGACTGACATAATATATTGGGAACTGCTTCTTCTTTTCCTCCCGGACGAGGACATACCTTACTGCATCTGGGCCGACCCCCAAGTATAAGAATAGTACTTCCCCCTCATGAGGACTTTGAAGTAGTGGAGTTGAAGTTAACTGCACTTTTAATTGTTCAAAAGCCTTTCTGCATTCTTCGTTCCATTCAAATTTTGATCCTCCCCAGAGTATTTTAAAGAATGGAGCACTTTTATCTCCTGATTTGGAGATAAACCTGCTCAGTCCTGCCAGCCTTCCTCCAAGTTGCTGGACCTCCTTGGTATTACGAGGAGGAATCATATCGAGGATGGCCTTCACCTTGTCTGGGTTTGGTGCAAGGCCATCGGGAGTGAGGAGATGCCCGAGAAACTTCCCCTTGTTTGCTCCGAACACACATTTCTATGGGTTCAATTTTAATTTGAACCTCCATAGAGTAGCGAATGCCTCTACGAGGTCTTTCAAATGTATTGAGAATGCTTTACTTTTCAGGAGAAGATTGTCAACATAAACTTCAAGATTCCTTCCTTTTTGATGTTTAAAAACTAGATCCATCATTCTCTGGTATGTTGCACCCGCATTTTTAAGTCCGAAGGGCATTACAAGATAACAATAACACCCATCGTTCGTGATGAAAGAAGTATGCGGGATATCTGGTTTGTGCATTTTGATTTGGTGGTACCCCGAAAATGCGTAAAAAAGCTCATAAAATTATACCCAACCGCGGAATCTACTAAAACATCTATCTGAGGCAAAGGGTAGCAATCTTTGGGGCACGCTTTATTGAGTTTAGTCAAATCCATACACATGCGCCATTTCCCACCAGATTTTTTAACCATTACAACATTCGACATCCACGTGGGATATTGAATTTCAGAAATAAAGCATGCTTTCAGGAGTTTGGCAACCTCCTCTCTGATGGGCACCGCCAGCTTGGTTGCCACTTCTCTCTTCTTTTGCTGGAATGGCTTGAACTCAGGAGATATGTTCAGATGATGGCAAGCCATGTCCGGATCTACTGCCGGCATATCCTCCGCTGACCAGGCGAAGATATCTAGGTTCTCCAGAAGACAGGAGATCAGGTCCACTTTCTCCTCTTCCAGCAGCTCTGCATTGATGATCAGCTTCTTTCCTTCCCCCTCAGAAATGGGGACTTCTTGGGTCACTTGGGCAGGTTCCAAGTGAGCCCCTTCTCGATCTTTCCTCTCCTCAGCAGCCTTCGAAGATTCAGCAATTTCCAGCACTTTAGTCGTGGCCTCGGGAAGTGGAACGTCGGTGATCATATTGACAGTTCGCACGTAACACTCCCGAGCCACCTTTGGGTTGCTTCTGATTCGATATTGCCTTCCCTCGGCAACAAACTTAAGAGCAAGGTGGAAGGTGGACACTACTGCCCTTTAGGCATTAAGAATGGGCCTTCCGAAGATGGCGCAGTAGTTGCTTGGGGCGTCCAGCACCACAAAGTTGACCAGCTTTATCACTCCCCCCAGAGAGACTAGGAGCTTTACAGAACCTTCTACTTATTTCTTCTCCCCAGAAAATCCATAGAGGGGCCCATCGGTGGAAAGCAAAGATTTCCCAGTCTTCAGGGCTTCAAAGGTTGGACGGAAGAGGAGGTTAACAGAACTGCCCGTGTCGATAAGGATCTTATGAACGGTATAGTTCTCAATGACGGCCTTGATGACCACGACATCGTCAAAGGGATTGGCATTTGGAGGAAGGTCATCTTGACCAAAGGTGACGACGGTGCTTTTAGGGGGAGAAGTTGTGGTTGATGCCACTTCTTGTTCCAGAACTCTCGCAATGCTGGATTTACGAGACGATTCGGCCCCAGCCCCTCCATGAATGGAATAAATGTCCCCCAGGGGGCCCACATCATTGACCTCAATGCATTCAGTCGAAGGGTGAATATCTCCATAGTAGTTGGCGTCTTCAACGTTGGCGCATTCCCAAGTTACCTCCGCTGTTTCCTTCTTCTTCTCGGTGGCTGGATCAGCAGTTGCTTCCTTCCGGATTAGGCCTCGGAGTTTTCCCTCTCCCAAGATCCTTTCTATCAACAAGCGGAGGTCCCAACAATCTTCGGTCAGATGCCCTCCCTCCTTGTGATATTCACAGTATAGATTTGGATTTCGATTACGAACATCCGATTTCAGAGGAGCAGGCCTTTTGAAGTCCAGCCTTTTCTGGAGGATTTGGACGACTTCGTCCATAGTAACATTCAAAGGAGTGAATGACTCTTGCGAGTCATCATACAGGGTGGATGGAATGACTGGAGGTGGCTGCACGGTATATTGTGTCAGGTATACCGGCATTATTTGTGGGAGAGGAACGGATGGAGCGGATGTCATGGCCAACGGCGGTTTCTGATCCTGAAACCGTTGATGGCCAATGAAGGGTTGTTTGTTTTTATAGTTTCTTCCCCTTTGGGAACGGGGCTCAAAGTGGGGTTGGTTCGATGCTGGATGATGGAAGGATGGATTAGACTGCTCCTTGTCGCTCACCAATTTCGCGACATAGCCAGGATTGCTTTTCTTTCCTCTGATGAACATGTTGGCCAAACTTATCATTTCCTGATAAGTTCTTGGCTCTCCTATGTTTGCCTCAAATTTCAGGGGGCCTTCCCTCAAGCCATGGATAAGGGCCACCCTGTATAATTCCTGATCCACATTCTGAACTTCCATAATTTCCTTCTGGAAACGGTCCACAAAACGGGCCCACATTTCGTCTTCTCGCTGCCTTATATCAAAAAGGGCCCCCGGGACACTTTTTCTCTTTCTCGAGGTAGAAAACCTGAGCAAGAATTCTCTACGCAGCTCAGCAAAACAACTAATCGACTTGGGGTGCAACCCATAAAACCAATCTCTTGCTTGTCCTTCGAAGGATGTTACAAGGAGTTTACACTTGGTCACATCCGAGAGGGTCCTTAAGGCAATGGCCGACTCGAAGGCCTGAAGATGGACGATTGGATCAGTTTCCCCATTATACGCTGGCAGACGCGGCTCCCAGAAATTGTTTGGGGCTGGCTCCCCTTGGGCTTCGTCCATGGAGGGAGAATTATCTTCAATATCTTCATACAACGGAGGAGCAGAATAATAAGCCGCCTGAGCTGCGGCTACTCGCGGATAGGCTGCCTGGTAGGAGGAACGAGCAGCGGCTTCTAGCGGGTAGGAAGGATGAGCAGCGACCTCAGGCGGGTAGGAAAGACGGGCTGCGCCTTCTTGCGGATGGGAAAGGAGGGCAACATGAGAAGCCGCCCCCTGGAAATCAAGAACTCGGGCCGGCATGTTGTGCGCGGCCTCTTGGTAGAAGTTTTGCCTGGCCGCAAAACCTTCTTGCAGTAGCTAGAATTTGGCGGCTTGTGGTAGCGGGTAAGGAGGAGGTGGAGGAGGGACCGGAGTCACCGCCTGGTTAACCGCGGTTTGCTGTGGAAATAACCGCTCGGTTAATAATGCTAAAGTCTGACTAATTGCGTCCAAACACTGATCAGTCGCTTTCTGAGCCCGTTCGGCTTCTCTTCTTGATTGCTACAAGGCCTCCCACAAGGAGTCTTCACTGTGGTCGGAGCGATCTCCAAGAGGGAACTGGCGGTCTGACATTGTGGCAAGGATTTCACTGATAATCCGCGATCTGAAGGTCGCGTGTTTCTGTTGAATCCGAAATCGCACCTCCGATGGAAATCGGAGGCTGCGGGCTGTCGGTTACTTTTTAGTTAGAGAGAGTTAGACCGCTAGAAGCGGTCGAGGCCAGACTTCGCCCGTCACGGTGAATGCCACTCCTGTGACGGGCTTTCCTTTGATCGAAATAAAGAGATTACAGCGGGCTACCAGAGCAGAAGGAAGAAGCCGGCCGGTCAGACAGGTCGCAAGATGGGAGACTCGGGACCGCAGCTCAAACAAGAGAGCTCCTGGATTCGAGTGTGCGTGTCTTGGGAATGTTGCCGCCCCCTATTTATAGGCTCGGTGGCCTGCCCGAACGGGCAGGGATAAAATAACCGCCTGCCCGGGTACAGGAGAATCGGGCAGGTGGTGACGGAATACAGAGAGGAGAAAAGAATGAAGTCGCGCGGCTTGGTGGCTTGCGCTCCCAGTCTGTCCTGGCCGAAGACTGAAGATGTTGTGATCAAGGTGATGATGCAACCCGGGCGGTCTCTGTCTTGAGACCATGGCTTTCCTTCTGGACTTGAGCCTTAGAAGTTTTCATGGCTCACCCCGTGCGGTCTCCGACTTGAGACCGCGGCTTGCCTTCTGGACATGAGCCTTGGTAATCTTCAATACTTGTAGGAGATCTGAATTCTATCAGACCGCTTGGTTTGTGTTGGCTGGTATTGATAGACCCTGTTGAGTCTGAACTAGGCGACTTGCATTCTCAGACCGCCCGGTCTGTGAGAAAGGCAACTCGGATGTGGTCTTCTGGGTAAACAGACGGGATGGCTTGCTGACTAAATAAAAAGAGAGAGAAACTCAACGTCAGGCATTAGTACTTAACGTTGGCGTTATCGATCGATGATTATGGCAAGAAGGAAGCAACCGTGATTGCAGGAGGAACTTTAAGAATGATTTGCCCAACGCCTGCGTTAGCATTAACGTCGGTGTTAGTATTGCCTAAAATAAAATAATTCCTAAAGTGCAGAATCTCCTTCCTCTTCTGAAGATCCAAGCCATCAATATGTTGCTATACATGGTCAACGCCAGGCGTTAGAACTTAACGCCGACGTTAGCTCAAAGTCTATAAATTAGATGGTTTCGTTGTCTCTGACTACTGATTGATTTGAGCCTTACTCCAACACTCCAAAAACTCAATCAGAGACGTATTTTCCAGAACTTCAACTCACGCGCATATTTGAGCAAAGAATTCAAGGAGAACCGGATCAACGCTTACTCAACGCGAAGAATGCGCACTTCGACATCAAGAACATTCAGCGACCTTCGCCATCTCCAGAATTTTTCATAGGGAGTTTTTAGTTTATGTGTTCAAATATTTTGTAACCTTTTATCTTTTTTGTGGAAGTAAATTTGCCTCGTGTTGGCGACTAGGTCTGGGTAGGACTTAGGGAGCAATTCGCCTCGTGTTGGCGACTAGGTCTAGGAAGTACATCTAGGGGGTGCTCGAGGCCTTTTTTGGGTATAGAAAGGCTAGAGCGACTTGATGCCGGATCTGGGGAAGATCGGCTAAAGCCAACCGGTTCTTGGTGAGAAGAGTCGGTATAGAAAACAAAAAGAAGATTTCATATTTCGCCTTCAATTTCTAGCGTTATAGAAATCACATATTTTGTATTCTTAGGTCATAATGAAAATCATGTTCTTTTTGGTTTGTTTTAAATTGATTCACTCCTCTTAAGTTTTGATTTAAAGTTGATTTAAAGAAAAACAACAAAAGTTTTATATTAAATAATCAAGTTTTAAAAACCCTTATTCACCCCCCCCCCCTCTAAGGGCGCCTCACGATCCAACAGAGCCCTCCTAAGTGAGGAGACATGGAAGACGTCGTGCAGCCCCGCTAACTCCGACGGTAGCTCCATTCTGTAAGCAAAGGGGTCGATCCGCTCCAGGATCCTATAGGTGTAAGACCCCTTTTTTTTCAAAAATCCGAGTTTTATGCCCAGAACCGCCGCTTTGTGGTGACACCAACACACGGGAAGGTCGCCACTACAAAGAGCAGATCCTGCCGGCCATATCGATCATAGAAGAAGAAAAGTATAAACGAACAAATAGAAGTTCAAGTCCACAATCACATGCTATATATAATAAATGTCCACATGGTATAACTGAAATAACAAAGTTACAACAATAAAGGGCTCATGCCCTATACATCATGTCCTCACTACAAGATCACTCGCGGAAGCTAACTACTAATCACTCGCTGATCCTGAAACTTGTGCTCCTGTACTAGACTGACCCGCCTCTGTCTGCACCGGCCTCTGGTGCTGCTGCGTCTCCTCGATCCCCTAAAATGATATGGTGCACCGACCGTTAGTCAAAAGACTAAGCCTTATGTTCCCCACCCCACCCCTAATGACTCCTAGGCACCGTGTGGGAGGATGAAGCGGAGGACAGCAAGGGGTATAAAACAAAGAGCAGATGACGGCGGATTTAGTCTACAAGAAATATCTACCACTACTCAAGTATATACATATTTGAAGCAATAAATAAAGCATGGTAAAGAGCAGTAAGTAAAGACAAGTATATAACTTAAAAGTAAGCATTGATTTATAGGAATGCCCATACAAACCTATAGACCAAGGGTTCGTTTAGCAAGGCCTGTCGTATAAAAAGTCCTATAACCAATTTATATGATAGGGGTAGGGGTTGAAATGCAATATTTATGCTATAACATGCAGAGTTATGCAGTTTAATGATATGTTCATACAAGTGCAACTCACACACTTCGACTCTATGCGCATAGACCTTTAGTTCCCCCTTTTTGGAGCTAGCAAGGCTCCCAGGATACTATCGTAGTGGCAAACAGAAGCGGTGGGTTGGGCCTTGCCCACCTCTAGGTTGGTATTCACACAACCTAACCTAGACCTAACGTACGCCTCAACGCTAAGAATACAACAGCGGAGCTCCTGCGTACTCTTGCTGGTTATACAACCAGACTTTCATTATTAAGTGCAAATTCCACCCTTGCCGAGTCAACGTATTGCGTCGGTGTGAACGACCGTCCAATAACGAAGACCCACCACCTTCATGCACATGCAAACATGTTCTACAATATTCTGAGCCATAAACTCCCCGGGCAAACCTTCCCGTCATCATAACCTTCCGAGCCACCGGGTCGCCGGACCAACCCATCCGTACCAACAAACACTACTGAGTCACAAGCTCACCGGACTGACTAGTCCGCTGCTTCAACCACCGAGCCTATCGCTCGTAAAACCAAACCAGCTAACCTCCCGTAACAACGGGGTGTGGGTGTATTATTAAGTTAATCTTGTACAACATCTTGCTCCTACAGTTTATGGTTAATCTTGCACTTCCCGATGATTACCCTGTAAGGGGCTCGCTACGGTACTAGGAACTATAATTGGATGACACCCAAAGTTCCCTTTCTCAAGACACTTAGTGTTGTTGGTATCTACCCATAATATTACCTCTCTTAACAATTCACTTGAGTTACTCTACGTATTTTATGACCCGC
Organism: Dactylorhiza incarnata; assembly: GCA_033032865.1. NCBI lineage: Eukaryota > Viridiplantae > Streptophyta > Magnoliopsida > Asparagales > Orchidaceae > Dactylorhiza > Dactylorhiza incarnata. Next base: position 2,765,609 of record JAWHQI010000218.1, on the reverse strand, counting down.
TAGGGGAAAGACGATCTTTCGTCAATCCCGGGCACAACTTTACCCTTAACTCACCAAGCACACTCTCATCTAATAAACTCCTTTTGGTGACCTTCAATCTCTTCAACTTGACCATGTGAACCAACTACATGCCACTTCCACTTGGTAGGCCCCTGAATATCCAAATTTGACATTTTTACTATACGCAGACCAAACTAACAATATGAAGCTTATAAGTAAAGGTACTCCAAATATTCATCCAACTGACTCAAGATATTTACTGGAGGTCTATCATGATGTTTCAAAACTAAATCTAGAGAATCATATTTTTTCTATACATTTTACTGTTTATTTAAATTTCTCCAATATTTGCCAAGTATGAATATGATCATGAAGTATAAGGTATTCTTATGATATGGCTCTCATAAAATTAGGATAAATCTATCATGCCAAAATAACAGTAAATCCAGTGTGTCACAATTTTACAATCAGGAATTGTCCTCTAATTATAATATTGAATATTTAACCAAAATTGGAAATTAAAAAAAGCAACCACCAACAATATTTGTCCAAAAATTATGGGAATATTACCAGACATTTATATTGATCATAAAAGTTCTCAAGCCAACTTTTTGAATTTATAAAGGCATATTAACCACTCAAATAAATATTCCAAAGAAATCCTAATATGAGCATGTTGTGAAGTAGCCTACTGATAATAATCTCCAAAAATTATATTAAAATTCACAGAGCTTCCTAGTGCTCTGAAATGTCCTATCACCAAGTTGAACATTTTTTCAGAGAATTTTGAACCCTTAATTATATTTCTTTAAGATTAAAGTAAAATAAGTGCCTTGTAAATGAAGTACTGGTTAAATCATCAAATAAATTTCACAAAAAATACCAGAGGTCTATAATATGATTACAAAGGCACTACCAAGGTTCATCATCATCCAAGATCATTTGGGCATGTAAATGTCTCTTATAGGAAGTTTACCTATAGGGGTTATGACCTAATTTAGGGGAAATAATTGCTCCTAAAATTCTTATAAAATTACCTAGGGCCTAATTAAACCTTATGAACTTATCCACCAAGTTCCATGACCATTCAAGAACATTTGACCCCATGTCCTTCACAAGGTTCAAAGAGCAACCATAAGATTAAAACTAGGGTCCTAGGAAATATCCACCTCTACACCACCCCATCTTACTCATGAAGGTGTTTTAGGTGATCCTAAACCAGTGGCAAAGGTTTCAACTCATGGTGATGAGTTCTGACCACCATACCCCAAGATAAACAACATGCCCTAACTTTGACCCAATTTGACCTAACTTTGGTTGACAAATTACCCAACCAAATCAGTCCCAATTGGGCTGAGATTTTTACTAGGGTCATACAATAATCCTAAGAAGTACCCACGAAAATTTGGAGGGCATTAGAGGTCATTTGACCCAATTAATAATTAATATTTGATTTATGAAATTATTACAAAAACCTTTGAAAAAGGTTCTCCTAACATTCCCATCTTTGGGTATGATGTGTGGGTAGGTGTAAATAGCCTATGTTTTAATTTTCAAGTCAATCCCATAATGCAATCAAAAGTTATTCACGAAATGATGGTTATCCTACACTAGGGACCAGTCTCACCAAAATGGACCTACAGGGAGCTACAAAACTCCTTTTTGGGGTGAAATCAATTTTAAAATAAATCGACTCCAAGGACTACTACTTGGTGTTGGGCACTTTTTCATTTGAGGGGTTCTAGTATTTTTAATAATTAAAATAGTTTACTGCAGGAAGTATGACAAAATGTGTTGGAACAAGTCTCTACGTTCGACGAAATCTGACCTGCGTTCGACGAACTTCCAATCTGCGTTCGACAAATATTCCAATCTGCGTTCGACAAAATATGTTCTGCGTTCGACGAAAGCCGTGCCGTACTGCGCTCGACGAAATCCGATCTTCGTTCGACGAACTCTGTTCTGCGTTCGACGAACGCCGTGCTTTAGCGCGTTCGACGAATTAATTCCGTTCGACAAACTCCGGGTTCAGTTCGATGAACTCAACTATCAGCTCAGTTAATTAATTCCGTTCGACGAATGCCGGGTTCAGTTTGACGAACTCAACTATCAGTTCGGTGAATTAAACTCGTTCGACGAACTCCGTGTTCAGTTCATTGAACTCAACTATCAGTTCGACGAACTCCAGAGTGTGTTCGGCGAAAGAATTCCGTTCGACGAACTCCGGATGCAGTTCGACGAACTAAACTATCAGTACGATGAACTTAGCCTACAGCTCGACGAATTTCTTCTACTCAGATCGACAGATCCGATGACTCAGTATTTTTAATAAACTAAACTATGCACAGCAAAATATGTGACAGAAATATATATATCATAACATTTAATATAAAGATCTTGCACAGATCTTGAAGCAGAACAGACGACATTCGCTCGTCTTCTTTCTTTGGCCGACGACCAGGATTAACTGCACCTGGAGCTCCTTCATCCTTGTTTTCCCGTCCACCTAAGCGTCGCCCTGGGCGGCCAATGCCACCACCACCTTCGCTGAGGTGGTGGCCTGCGATTTGCGGTGGTTGGCCGGTCGGAGGTGGCCGGAACAGGGGTCTGGAGGCGGGATGAAAGCTCCAAAAATTGAGCTCTTGGCCTACCCGATTAGGGACCAATTGGCCCAAATCCTTGCAGGCAACCTGATGGGATCTATCCACTGAGAGAGAGGAGAAGAACCAGACCAATGTGGAGGGGTGATTCCTTGCCGATTTCCTGTTGGCCATGTCCGACCTTGAAGCTTTGGCACTTCCAATCTCCTATCCAGATGGGCCGACTCCTTCAGTTAAGTGGGGGAAAATGCTCCTGATGTAGGCTACGCTCTCCGACACGATCGCTATGAATACGCACGCGTTCCCTCTAAACGCTCCCAAATTTTACGCTCGCACAAAAATACTCGCAGCGTACACGCAACGCAATAATTATCAATTAGATGCTAACGTACGGGTAGTCACGCTGTTAGAGGTTGAATAGATGGTTATAGGCCAATATTCTTTCCGACTAAAAGGACCCACCCGGTCTGAACGAGCTTGAGTTGTACCAAAAGAGATCCACCAAAAACTACGATTTTAAAAGGGTAGATCTCTCCCAACAAAAAGTCGAGGTTCGTCAATCCTCTTCGAAAATTAAAAGAAATAAGAAGAGCGCACAAATCGATCGAAGAAAACCACGATTATTCAAGTGATTCGAAGATCACGCCAATCCTCTCACGAGTAGAAATTTCGTTACCCCGCTTGAGATGGGATTATCCTCAAGCATGCACTCGCCCAAATCGTTCTTCAACAGATCCACCGGAGCAGCGTCGAATGGAGAGAAACTCGTTCGCCTTCGTCGCTTCACGCCGGATTTGATTCCAAGAAACCACAGCCCTTTTCTTCTTCATTCTTCACCTTGGCCGAAATCTTCCCAAGAGGAGGAAGAATAGGAGAGGGAGAGGGGAGATGGCCGAAACTTGCCACGGAGGGGGAGGAGGAAGAGGTTGGCCGGCGTCCAAGAGGAAAGAGGCAAGGGGGAGGGGCGGCCAAGAAAGAGGAGGGCCAAAATTCTTAGAGGGAAAGAGAGAGAGGGGGAAACCAAAAGAGGGGATTCAAATTTTAGGATTCAATTTTTTTATCATTCAATAATCATCTCATTACAATATATGACCTATTTATAGGCTACACCACTCAATCTCTACCAAGATATAATTCTAAAATTAGATGGCTCAAAAATAGTTCATCATGAATGCAGAATAACTTATGGCTACATGCAGCCCAAATCAAATAACGAAAATAAGGAAACATATAATCCCTAATTAAACAAAATAAACCTCACTAAATGCAGACCAAAATATAAATAAACATCATAATGATAATTAATAATTATAATAGAATAATTATAATTATTATTTATCTAAATTAAAATAAACATGATAATGATATTTAATAATTTATAATTGAATAATTATAACTTAAAATTCCTTGCGGCGATGGCGTTCTTCAAAAGGGGCGGCGATGGCGTGCACCATATTTGTCGTCGCGGCATCGACCATCATAATCTTGTAATGTGATGTTGTGGTATCGTCCATCTGAGTCTTCAAATGTAGTGTTGCGGCAGCGATCAAAATAATGCGTCAAGTCGGCGTCATCAAGGAACTCGTTACGAACATATGGAGGGGCTTCATCTCCATCAGCTCCCCTCAGTCTAGTGATGGATATAAGGGGCTCAATTGGGGAGGGGAGGAGGTGTAACCTCCAATTTCCATGAAGGTCATTAATGGCCATTTTCGGCCATGGAGAAAACCTCCCCTTTCAGACCCCAAGTGGGTTGGAAAACCTCTTAAACATCTGGTGATGTAGGCCACCGGATTGAGGTGGTCGCACACAATTATGAACAAAGGACTCTCGCCGCTCTTCTCTACCTAAACACAAATTTAACGCAGCCCTCAAATATGCTTATTATTAATTTAACGCAGCGTACGGGTAGCAACCGATGGAGTATGAATATAGACTGTAGGCCTATATCCACACAAGCTAAAAGGATCCACACAAGATCCGGACGAGCGCGGTTTTGTACCAAAGAAAAATCGACCAAAACAAATCGATTCGGAGAAGGTGGATGTTTCCCCAACAAGAACAAAGCAAGGATCGCCAATCCATTTTCGTACGTTTTAGAAATTTCAAAGATGACACAAATCCACAAGAAAATAACCACGAAAATCCGTTGCTTCCAAAATCACGCCAAAACTCTACCACCACAAGAAAAATCTAAGAAAAGAAAAACTCTTTGGTAGAAAGTTTCGTTACCAACTCGGAGTTCATAGATCCGAGATATTGGATCCACAACAAACGATCGTTCCCTCCACTAGCCCACCGGAGATGAGCTGAAGAAAATGTGCACGCCCATCTTCGTCGAACCGCGCCCGAGAGAGTTTCCCCAATCCTATGTTGCACCTTGGATCTTTCTCTATATTGCTGGCCGAATCTCCTAGAGGAGGTAGGAAGGTTCGTTAGAAATGTAACGGAGAAAGAAGGATAGGAGAGAGGAAAGGAGGCGGAAGTGTAGTGGGGAAGGAGAAGAGAGGGAAGGGAGGAAGAGAGATGGTGGCCGACGGCCTAGAAGAGGAGAGCGGGCTCTCGGTCGAACCAAGAGAGAAGGAGAACGAGAGGGGGCGGCGGTTTAGAGGAGAGGAGATTCTTAGGGTTTCAATTTTCAATCATAATCTAAATATTAATCTCAAAGTCATGGCCTTATATAGCCTTACACACACCAATGGATAAATGCAGCCCAAATAAACTAAAAGTAGCAATGGCCGGCTAAACGCAGACCAACATAAGTAAATGCAGCAAAGGTTGGCTAAACGCAGGCCAGATTAAATGTTTAAAATAACATAATGAATGAAATAGTAATTTAAATAAGGTTCTTCATGTGCCGAGGGCGAAGGTTGTAATGTTGCCCGTCAAGATCGTCGTGGCGTCGCAAATCCTTGGATGGTGGTGGTTGATCATCATCAACTGCATCTTCATCATGCTATGGGCCGTCGTCCCCATCAACCCTCCCCTGCTCGAAAGTACTCATCACCGATGAGGGAGCGTGCGGGTACCGATGCAGGAGAGCTTTGTCCAGAAGTGCCACCTCCGAGGCAGAGAGCCAAGAATCATCAGAGGCGGGGCGGTCACGCCATCGGATCAAGAACTGTCGTGTGTCACCATGCAGAGAGGGAAGCACCTCATCCTGTATAATCCTGTCAGGCACAAAAACAGTCTTGGGGAAACTTGGAAATGAGTTAGTCGAAGAAGAAGAAAATGTAGCAAATTCGTTAGGCGACATACCTCCAATAGCAGCTGATGGAGAGAACGATCCAGATAAAACCTCACTCCCAAACCCATTAGAATTGGTAGTGGACAGAAACGGGGAGACAGATAATTCAGGTGGTGGTGAGATATATGGCGTTAAGTCAGAAACATTGAAAATAGGGGATATACCCCAATCAGTGGGTAATTCCAAGAGATAAGCATTCTCTCCTAATTTCTTTAAAATACGAAAAGGACCGGCTCTCCTATTTGCCAGTTTCTTTATGGTTCCCGTGGGAAATCGTTCAGGGGAGAGACGCACCATAACAAAATTGCCAATATTAAAATGGATTTCCCTTCTATGTACGTTTACGTTAGCTTGATAAGAGGCATATTGTTTTGCTAACGTTTGATTTATGTGTTTATGTAGGGCATGAACATGCGAGACGAAATCCTGTGCAAATTGACTAGATTTATAAGATTGCGGTAACGGGACTAAGTCAAGTGGCACGAGTGCCTTGTAACCGTGTACGATTTCATTGGGTGAGAGTCCGGTGAACCGATTTTTGGAATTATTGTAGGCCAATTGTGCATGTGGGAGGATGAGATCCCAAGTGCCCTTGTGATCCCCCACAATACAACGAAGTAAGCTACCCAAACTCCTATTAACTACCTCCATTTGGCCATCCGTCTGCGAATGGTAAGCCGAAGAAAATAAGAGCTTGGTGCCCATGATCTTCCATAAAGTTTTCCAAAAATAACTCTTGAATTACACGTCCCTATCAGTGACAATAGTTTTAGGAACGCCCTTATGCCCAACGACCTCTTTAAAGAATAACTTAGCGACGTGAGACGCATCATCGGTTTTGTGACATGCAATGAAATAAGCCATCTTCGAGAACCGGTCAACGACCACCATGACGGAGTCGTGACGTCTAAACGTGACGGGAAGGCCTAGGACAAAGTCCATGCTAACATCTTCCCATGGAACGGAAGGAATCGGGAGGGGGTATATAGACCCGCATTCGTCTTATTCCCTTTTCCTAACTGACACGCTCTACAACTTCCAACCACCTTGTGTACCGTAGACTTGAGACCCAGCCAATAAAAATTTTCCTCCACTAAGGTAATGGTTTTATCACGCCCAAACTGGCCGCCGAGACCGCCACTATGTAATTCCCACACTATGAAGTGGCGAAGGGAAGAACGAGGGATGCATAGCTTAGCGTGCTTAAATAAATATTTATCACGGATATAATACGCTGAAATGGTCGTGGGTGACACGCCTTGGGTGGATAAATAGATTTCCTTAAAATCTGGACAATGAACATACTCGTCCTTAATACGCTCAAAACCTACGACCTTAACCTCTAGTGTGGTCAATAACAGAGAGACATGGCAAAGAGCATCCGCTACCCGGTTAAGATTGCCCTTCAAATGTTTAATGTTAAAAGAGTACTCCTACATGTATGAGACCCATTTTGCGTGGCGGGGGCTGATTTTACCTTGTGAGTTTACGAATTATAACGCCTTGTGATCGGAAAGGATAACAAACTCCTTAGGAAGGAGGTGGTGCCGCCAATGTTGGCGGCACCGAATATGGCATAAAATTCATGATCGTAATTGGAGTAGTTGAGCTTAGGCCCCGCAAGCTTCTCACTAAAATAACCTACCGGATGCCCCTCTTGACTTAAAATGCCTCCAATACCAATCCCGAATGCGTCACAAGACAACTCAAAGACCTTATTAAAATCCGGTAACCGCAAGAGGGGTGCTTCCGACATCCGGGCCTTAATAGTGTGGAATGCTTTGGTGGCAGACTTGGACCAAACAAAGTCGCCTTTCTTCATGCACTCCGTGATGGTAGCCATGATGCTACTAAATTCGTGTATGAACCGGCGGTAGAAGGTGGCTAAACCGTGGAAACTTCTAACTTCCCTAATATTGGTGGGTTCCGGCCAATCCACTATGGCTTGGACCTTCTTAGGATCAGCGTGTATGCCCTCCGAACTAACAATGTAACCTAGGAACTCAACCGACGATACATAGAACATGCACTTCTTAATATTGACAAATAATTTCTCCATTCAGAGCGTCTCCAAAATAATCTTCAAATGCCCCTCATGATCGGAAGTAGAGGTGCTAAAAATGAGTATATCATCAAAATACACCATGATAAACTTCCCCAAATATGGTTGAAAGACGTGGGTCATCATCCGAGAGAACGTACTTGGGGCATTGGAGAGCCAGAACGACATTACTAGCCACTCATAAACTCCTTCCTTCGACTTAAACGCTGTTTTCAACTCATCCCCTTCTCTAATCCGTATCTGGTGGTAGCCACTCCTAAGATCCAATTTCGAAAAGCTTGTGGCCCCGACTAACATGTCCAATAGGTCGTCCAAACGCGGGATGGGAAAACGGTATTTAATAGTGATTTTATTAATGGCCCTACTATCCACACACATTCTCCATGAACCGTCTTTCTTGGGTGCTATCAAGGCGGGAACGGCGCATGGGCTTTTACTATGCCGAATAAATCCTTTTTGCAATAATTCAGCAATTTAGGTTTGTAACTCCGCGTGGGCGGACGAATTCAATCGATAGTGTGGTAGGTTGGGTAGGGAGAAACCCGGAATGAGATCTATGGCATGTTGGATATCCCGCAACGGGGGTAATGTTGCGGGCAACTCCTCCGGATACACATCCTTATACTCTTCTAACAGATCCCGCAACGCCGGAGATAGGCTCTCGAACGAGGACTCGTCGCCAAACTAGCGCATAAAGGATACCCTCAATGAAGGAGTGACGCTCGAGCTCTTTCCTACCTATTAACGTTAATGTCTTCTTCTCCGCGGGCACAATTGTGTCCGAAGAGGTGATCGAGGGGTCCTTAGGGGGAGTGGGCTTCAAGGTAACGGTCTTGCCATTAAACTTGAAGTCATAGGTATTTGCACGGCCAAAGTGAGTCACGTCATAATCAAAAAGCCGTGGACGTCCTAATAACATGTGATAAACGTTTATAGGGATAACGTCGCACAAAACCTTATCCACGTATCCCGTAATAGTCAATGGCACTAGACATCGCTTAGACACCCCGATTGAAGTTCTGTTGGCCCAAGCAATTTTATATGGTTGGGGGTGTGGTTCCGTGCTTAATTTCATCCGAGTGACCGCATTTTCAGAGATTACATTCATGCAACTCTCGCTATCAATAATCAGCTTACACCAATTTTTCATCGCTTTTAAAGTGCAGAGAAAATATGCTCGTCCTATTGTACTCATCCAATACTCGTGGGGTAGCTAAGATACAACGCATCACCATCATGTAAGAGTCATCATCCATATCACTAGGCTCGCCTTCAGATTCATCCGCGGCCTCGTAAACAATTTCGGCGGGTTCGGAGGGAGAGCCCATAAGTGCTAGGGGCTTCGTTTTAGTGGGGCACTCACTAGCGTAGTGCCCCTGGATCCCGCAAGTGAAACATGTGGCGTTAGTCTTACTAATCCGCCCTATCGGAACTCTCTCACCGGTGAGACTCCTGATGTTCCTAGCGGTAATGACTACGGAATTTGAATCAGTCGACCGTAACTTTCCCTTGTCCCGCACGGAGGACGAAGGTGGGGGTCCTAAAATGGACCTTCTCTTCTGGAATGCTCGTCCCTTGGACTTGTGGGAATTGTGCTTTTCTATATCCAAGGCTGCATTGAATGTCGTGTTAAGGACCGTTTGACCATAACGCAGGAGCTTGCCTTGGATGTCCGGGTTGAGTCCCTTGCAAAAATGGGATAGCGTAACTTCGGGCATTTCTCGGACATCACACCGTACCATCAAATCTTTAAGGAGTCCTATGTACTCCTCTACCATTTTGCTCCCCTGACGATGGGTGGCTAACTCATCGAACATTTGAGTTCGGTGATACGCCGGGACATATTGGTCAGTCAGGAGTGCTTTCATGGCAGCCCACCCAATTGGGGGTACTCCATTTACAGTACCTAGATGCCTCTCTTCGTTCAACCAAAATGTTTTGGCCCTACCTAGAAGCTTCATCCAGGCAACCTGTACCTTCTCAACGTCCGTCAGGTTGTGCCACTCAAAATAGCACTCGATCTACATGATCTAGGCTAAAAATACTTGTGGCTCACCCATACCATCGTATGATGGTGAATCTATCTTCACGACCCTAGTGACATCGAACTCAAATGGAGCTCGAGGCACTTGCTCCTCGTCATGATTGCGGGGATGGTTTTGTCTCTCATTTCGCTGGTTGGCGGCCTGGGGTTGAGGACCCGGTCGAATTAATCCCTCGCTGTCAAGTGGGTTGGCAGCGGGATTTCGAGGCGCCGCTTGATTTAAGGCCAGCCCTTTTATTAATCGAGTGAGGGCATCGAACCTCTCATTAAACTCTTCCCGAAGCTCCGCGATCATTGCCGGAGCGTGCTCAACCTCATGGTCGTCTGCCATGTGTGAAGTGGATGGGGAATACTCCGTGCCACGCCTAGTGCGCATAAACAGTAGGATTTTTTTTTGTAAAAATGGTTTTGACCAGAATAATTTTATAAAGAAGAATTTTTAAGCGCTTATCTACTAGATGAATGAAAATACTTTTTCAGACTTTTGTTCTTAAAAAAATATAAGGAGAATTTTTAGGAATTGTTTTTTTGTAAATTTCTGCAGATTTTTAGAAAAATTCAGATTTTGACTACGATTCGCGCACAACCAAGTGAGGGTCGATTTCCTACGACAGAAAAGAGAAAGGATGGTGCCGATTGAGAAATCAACACAACCTCGCTCTGATACCAAATTTGATGTAGGCCACCATAATGAGGTGGTCGCATGCGATTACGAACAAAGGACTCTCGTCGCTCCGCTCTACCCAAACACAAATTAAACACAGCCCTCGAATATGCTAATTATTAATTTAACGCAGCGTATGGGTAGCAACCATTGGAGTATGAATATAGACTATAGGCCTATATCCACACAAGCTAAAAGGATCCACACAAGATCTAGACGAGCGCGGTGTTGTACCAAAGAAAAATCCACCAAAACAAATCGATTCGGAGAGGGTGGATGTTTCCCCAACAAGAACAAAGCAAGGATCGCCAATCCTTTTTCGTACGTTTCAGAAATTTCTAAGATGACACAAATCCACAAGAAAAAACCACGAAAATCCGTTGCTTCCAAAATCACGCTAAAATTCTACCACCACAAGAAAAATCTAAGAAAAGAAAAACTCTTTGGTAGGAAGTTTCGTTGCCAACTCGGAGTTCGTAGATCCAAGATATTGGATCCACAACAAATGATCATTCCCTCCACTAGCCCACCGGAGATGAGCCGAAGAAAATGTACATGCCCGTCTTCGTCGAACCGCGCCGGAGAGAGTTTCCCCAATCCTATGTTGCACCTTGGATCTTCCTCTATATTGCTGGCCGAATCTCCTTGAGGAGGTAGGAAGGTTCGTGAGAAACGTAACTGAGAAAGAAGGATAGCAGAGAGGAAAGGAGGCGGAAGTGTAGTGGGGAAGGAGAAGAGAGGGAAGGGAGGAAGAGAGATGGTGGCCGGCGGCCTAGAAGAGGAGAGCGGGCTCTCGGTCGAACCAAGAGAGAAGGAGAACGAGAGGGGGCGGCGGTTTAGAGGAGAGGAGATTCTTAGGGTTTCAATTTTTAATCATAATCTAAATATTAATCTCAAAGTCATGGCCTTATATAGCCTTACACACACCAATGGCTAAATGCAGCCCAAATAAACTAAAAGCAGCAATGGTCGGCTAAACGCAGACCAACATAAGTAAATGCAGCAAAGGTTGGCTAAACGCAGGACAGATTAAATGTTTAAAATAACATAATGAAATGAAATAGTAATTTAAATATGGTTCTTCATGTGTCGAGGGCGAAGGTTGTAACGTTGTCCGTCAAGATCATCGTGGCGTCGCAAATCCTTGGATGGTGGTGGTTGATCATCATCAACTGCATCTTCATCATGCTGTGGGCCATCGTCCCCATCATCTGGTAACAGCCAAAGGGAATGAATCCCCATCAATGGGGAGATCAATTGGCCTCCCTTGACCATGAATGCCATTAATCCCTCTCTTTCTCTCTCCTCCATTCTTGGAGAAAATGAGATTTCTCTCTCCTAATCACCCCCTCCAGAAATTGGATGGCATTTCATATAATTTCAGTGGTGACTAATCATTTGGGCCATTGAAATTGGGCTTAGCCCAAAGGGATTGAGCTTTGCGCTTAATTAACCCAAGTTGGGCAATATTGACCAAGTGTTGACTTTGGTCAAATTGGTGAAATTAATTAGGTCCAATGGGTCAATGTGGACCCATTGGCCTCCTTTAGTGACCAATGGAACTTGGGGAAAGTCAATTTGTCCAATTGAACCCTAATTGATCCTAAATAAGGTGGTTTGACTTATTTGGGGCTAGGGTTGACTTTGGTCAAATGACCTCTTTGGTTGACCCCAATGGGTCCTAAATGCTCTAAGGGACCCTCCAAAGGGTTAGGTGTGCCATGGTGGGGTCAAAGGGTCAAGGTGCGGCCCTTAAGTCCAAACCTTGCTTGTTAACTGGAAATTGCTATTTGCAGACCACTGTGGTTTCCTTCTTCCTGGCTAAGGCCAAGTGGTCTCTTCAAGTTTTCTAGGGTTTTGTCATGACCTAGTCATGACAAAACCACTCTAGGGGTCTAGTTGTTTGGGGATGTTACAAATCCCAAAAAACAAAAACAAAAAATTCGTCCCCAAAATTCAGGTGAGGCTCGCGGGGTTTTCACCGAGAGTGCCCGAACGTAACATCCCCTAAGAATTGAAGTTATTTCTAACTCGAAGAGCACCGACTATCTCTGCCACACCAGTTCTAGTGTCTCTCAGGTGAATCAATCGATCAGAGGCAACCTGGCCATCTATAGTAGAAATTTGCTGCTCCATCCGTAGTAGAACTCTCCTAAAGGAGGAAACATGGAAGACGTCATGCAATCCCACTAACTCTGGTGGCAACTCAAGTCTATAAGCCAACGGGCTGATCCACTCCAGGATCCTGTAGAGCCCCATCTATCTCAGACTGAGCTTCTTCCGCCTGCGAACCCGTAAGACTCCCTGCATCGGACGTATCTTCCAGAACACCCAGTCTCCAACTTGACGATACCACGCATCGTAATACCTGACCTGGCAACTCTGGTCCCCAACATCCTAACTCAAATCAGTCACACCTTGGTATCTATGTCCTCCATAAATTCTGAGCCGAGTGCCTTGGGATCCTCATCCTGGATCCAAGATAGTGGAGTCCTGCGCCTCCGTCCCTCTGAGGGTGGAAAGCTATGCTTAACGTCAACCTAGAGCCCAGATAAGCCTGGATGGATCTTCACTCTTGAGACGTAAACCGTTCATCCCGATCCGACACGATCGTCTTGGTCATACCACGATAATGTACAAACTGCTCAACAAATCCCACCAAACACCAACGGAAGCGTCCTTCAGCCCGGGGTGACCCTAGCTACCTTGGTCAGTTTATCCTCGATGTTCCAAATGAACTTGTGCCCGGAGTGGGTATGTGGTAACCAATGTATGAAATCCATAATTATATCCTCGAACTTCCACTCTAACCTGGGCAGTGACTGTGGTAGTTATCCAAAGACTTTTGCACTTGGCCTTCACTGTGAATCACAAAACTTATGACATCTTTCTTCATTCTGGGGAAATACAAGTTCCAGAATACACCATTTTTCTGGTGACTAAAGCTCTTGAATGTATGGGTAGACAATGCCTCTAAAAAGTTTTCTCTATACGTTCAGATTCTTATTCGTTCATGTACGTTCGAGTGATCAATCATCTCCACTCCACGACTTATCCAGTTCTTACCCTTGGTGTGACTGATCAGATCATCAAGCGTTCCAATCATCCTCAAAATTTTAGGGGTTTCACTTGTGAATCTTATGAGTATATGTTAACCAATCTTTATTAGTATACTTGTTCATAAGATGACTCCCAATCACCTTCTATGTGGAGTTTGATTCATAAGGTATACGGGTAAAATTCTTTTGAAACCATAAGATTTTCACAAGTCAATTTCATCATGGAAATATCATCACGTTTATTTCACCAAATTCCTATCACTTCCACATTGTTAGTGTTGGTCACTTTTATGTTGTCCAAAGTAAGGTAAGAATTACATTGTTCTTACCATAGTAACCGTAAGTTTTATATTCTAAATCCAAAAATTCATCGTTTAAGATCTCTGGTTATTCATCATCATAGCACCCAAGGCATAAGGGCTATTATTGTAGTTAAAATTTTCTACCATGATACAGTGTGATTTTTAACAGATCATAAGTTGATCACTTCTGAATGCCTCAAACCTCAAGAACTGACGGATATAGCTACAACTTGTAAGATCTAATTTCCGTCCTCAACTTCTAGACTAGGACATCGACATCCCTAAGTGATTAATCCTGGATACTTAACATTTCCAATGATACAACTAAGGTCAAGTTATTGCTCGATCTACGATGTCCTTTCATTATCCTGGTGATACTTCAGATCATCATTCCAGACCTACTGTTACACCATCTCATCTTTGCTTGCGTAACGTCGAATATGATCAACTTCAAAATCATTATATTCATGACCCAACATTTTCTAAATTAGATCCAAAGGAAACCCAAGTTAGTAACTAATTTGCCCACTAAACAATGGTAAGCCCCAATAAGCAGAAGATAAGACCTAATAAACAAAAGATAAGCCATTATCTATTTTGGGTTGAGTATCTTCAATATCACCAAGTTATATTCGTCCCAAGTATGCAAACAATTCTTAGGGCACACACCCTTAGACTTGGGGTTCTATCTTGAGGCTCATTAGTATACTCCATACTTTAGACTCTTCAAGGTACCCTTTTCGACAACCTTATCAGGGTCAACATGTGACCCAATCCCGAACGGGTCTCTTCTGATCTTGAATTCTTATCCGACCCTCGGTGTTTATCATGGTGGTTGTCTCAATATAAACATGTCACCGGTATGAGGGTTAGATCTACGAGTCCCCTACCATTCTGCTTATGTGTCAATCTATCTTTCTCTAGCATCTTTGGGGTATCCTCGTACCTTCACCAAAATTATACCTACGGTCTATTTCAGACTAGGGCATGGTATAAATTGTCATGGTAGTCATGTGTCCTAGTGGGGTTGAGTCTAACTCATTGACTAAAGGACTATCTAAAGAGATCTTTGCATCCGGAGGTATTCCCTGCTGGGGGCAGGGTTCGTCGCAGGCAACAAAAGAAAACATGCTAAAAGGTTCAGTTAAACGTGAACTTTTTCATGTGATTTCCCATATGGGCACACCATTGCTTCCGCTGCTTAGTTTTTCCTCAAACTAAACTCGCGCGGGGTGGCCCAGGGTTCGTGGACTTCATTTCTTCGGATTGAGGTTTGCTCTGATACCAGTTTGTAAGACCCCATTTTTTTTTTCAAAAACCCGGGTCTTATGCCCAGAACCGCCGCTTTGCAGTGACACCAACAAACGGGAAGGTCGTCACTACAAAGCGCCGATCCTGCCTGCCATATCGATCATAGAAGAAGAAAAGTATAAACGAACAAAAAGAAGTTCAAGTCCACAATCACATGTTATATATAATAAATTTCCACAAGGTATAACTGAAATAATAAAGTTACAACAATTAAGGGCGCATGCCCTGTACATCATGTCCTCACTACAAGATCACTCGCGGAAGATAACTACTAATCACTCGCTGATCCTGAAACTTGTGCTCTTGTACTAGACTGACCCGCCTTCGACTGCACCAGCCTCTGGTGGTGCTGCATCTCCTCTATCCCCAAAAATGATATGGTCCACCGACCGTTAGTCAAAAGACTAAGCCTTATGTTCCCCACCCCACCCCCAATGGCTCCTAGGCACCGTGTGGGAGGATGAAGCGGAGGACAGCAAGGGGTATAAAACAAAGAGCAGATGACGACGGATTTAGTCTACAGGAAATATCTACCACTACTCAAGTATATATATATTTGAAGCAATAAATAAAGCATGGCAAAGAGCAATTAATGAGCAGTAAGTAAAGACAAGTATATAACATAAAAGTAACCATTGATTAATAGGAATTCCCATACAAACCTATAGACCAATGGGTCGTTTAACAAGGCCTATCATATAAAAAGTCCCATAACCAATTTATACGATAGGGGTAGGGGTTGAAATGCAATGTTTATGCTATGACATGCAGAGTTATGCAGTTTAATGATATGTTCATATAAGTGCAACTCACACACTCCGACTCTATGCGCACAGACCTTTAGTTCCCCCTTTTTGGAGCTAGCAAGACTCCCAGGATACTCTCGTAGTGGCAAACGAAAGCGGTGGGTTGGGCCTCGCCCACCTCTAGGTTGGTATTCACACTACCTAACCTAGACCTAACGTACGACTCAACGCTAAGAAACACAACAACGGAGCTCCTGCGTACTCTTGCTGGTTTGACCACCAGACTTTCTTGGCTAAGTGCAAATTCCACACTTGCCGAGTCAACGTATTAACGTCGGTGTGAACGACCGTCCAATACCGAAGACCCACCACCTTCATACACATGCAAACATGTTCTACTATATTCTGAGCCATAAACTCCCCGGGCTAACCTGCCTGTCATCATAACCTTCTGAGCCACCGGCTCGCCGGACCAGCCCGTTCGTACCAACAAATACTATTGAGTCACATGCTCACCGGACTAACTAGTCCGCTGCTTCAACCTTCGAGCCTACTGCTCGTAAAACCAAACCAGCTAACCTCCCGTAACCACGGGGCGTGGGTGTATTGTTTAGTTAATATTGTACAACATCTTACTCCTACAGTTTATGGTTAATCTTGGACTACCCGAGGATTACCCTGTAAGGGGCTCGCTACGGTACTAGGAACTATAATGGGATGACACCCCAAAGTTCCCTTTCTCAAGACACATAGTGTTGTTGGTATCTACCCATAAGATTACCCCCTCTTAACAATTCACTTGGGTTAGTCTACGTATTTTATGACCCGCTAGGGGAAAGACGATCATTCGTCAATCCCGAGCACAACTTTTCCCTAAACTCACCAAGCACACTCTCATCTCATAAACTCCTTTTGGTGACCTTCAATCTCTTCAACCTGAACATGTGCACCAACTACATGCCACTTCCACTTGGTAGGCCCCTAAATATCCAAATTTCACATTTTTACTATATGCAGACCAAACTAACTATATGAAGCTTATAAGTAAAGGTACTCCAAATATTCATCCAACTGACTCAAGATATTTACTGGAGGTCTATCATGATGTTTCAAGACTAAATCCAGAGAATCATATTTTTCCTCTACAATTTAGCATTTATTTAAATTTCTCCAATATTTGCCAAGTATGAATATGAACATGAAGTGTAAGGTATTCTTATGATATGGCTCTCATAAAATTAGGATAAATCTAACATGCCAAAATAACATTAAATCCAGTGTGTCACAATTTTACAATCAGGAATTGTTCTCTAATTATATATTGAATATTTAACCAAAATTAGAAATTAAAGAAGCAACCACCAACAATATTTGTCCAAAAATTATGGGAATATTACCAGACATTTATATTGATCATAAAAGTTCTCAAGCCAACTTTTAGAATTTATAAAGGCATATTAACCACTCAAATAAATATTCCAAAGAAATCCTAATATGAGCATGTTGTGAAGTAGCCTACTGATAACAATCTCCAAAAATTATATAAAAATTCACAGAGCTTCCTAGTGCTCTGAAATGTCCTATCACCATGTTGCACATTTTTCTAGAGAGTTTTGGACCCTTAATTATATTTCTTAAAATTAAGGTAAAATTAGTGCCTTGTAAAAGAAGTACTGGTTAAATCATCTAATAAATTTCACAAAAAATACCAGAGGTCTATAAAATGATTACAAAGGCACTACCAAGGTTGCATCATCATCCAAGACCATTTGTGCATGTAAATGTCTCTTATAAGAAGTTTACCTAAAGGGGTTATGACCTAATTTAGGGAAAATAATTGCTCCTAAATTTTTTATAAAATTACCTAGGGCCTAATTAAACCCTATGAACTTATCCACCAAGTTCCATGACCATTCAAGAAAATTTGACCCCAGTCCTTCACAAGGTTCAAAGAGCAACCCTAAGGTTAAAACTAAGGTCCTAGGGCATATCCACCTCTACACCACCCCATCTTACTCATGAAGGTGCTTTAGGTGATCCTAAACTAGTGGCCAAGGTTTCAACCCATGGTGATGAGTTCTGACCACTATACCCCAAGATAAACACCATGCCCTAACTTTGACCCAATTTGACCTAACTTGGGTTGACAAATTACCCAACCAAATCAGTCCCAATTGGGCTGAGATTTTTACCAGGGTCATACAATAACCCTAAGAAGTACTCACCAAAATTTGGAGGGCATTGGAGGTCATTTGACCTAATAAATAATTAATATTTGATTTATGAAATTATTACAAAAACCTTAGGAAAAGTTTCTATTAGCATTCCCATCTTTGGGTATGATGCGTGGGTAGGTGTAAATAACCTATGTTCCAATTTTCAAGACAATCTCATAACCCAATCAAAAGTTATTCAAGAAATGGTGGATGTCCTATACTAGGGACCAGTCCCACCAAAATGGACCTACAGGGAGCTACAAAACTACTTTTGGGGTGAAATCAATTTTACAATAAAATAGACTCCAATGGATACAACTTTGGTGTTTGGCACTTTTTCATTTGAGGAGTTCTAGTATTTTTAATAATTAAAATGGATTACTGCAGGATGTATGACAAAATGTGTTGGAACAAGTCTCTGCGTTCGACGAAATCCGACATGCGTTCGACGAACTTCCAATCTGCGTTCAACGAATCTTCCAATCTGCATTCGAAGAAATATGTTCTGCGTTCGACGAATGTCGTGCCTCAGTGCGCTCGATGAAATCTGATCTTCATTCGACGAACTCTGTTCTGCGTTCGACGAACGCCGTGCTTCAGTGCGTTCAACAAAATCTGTTCGGTGAATTATTTCCGTTCGACGAACTCTGGGTTCAGTTCGACGCACTCAACTATCAGTTCAGTTAATTAATTCCGTTCGACGAACGCCGGGTTCAGTTCGACGAACTCAACTATCAGTTCGGTGAATTATACCCATTCGACGAACTCCGTGTTCAGTTTGTCGAACTCAACCATCAGTTCGACGAACTCCAGAGTGTGTTCGGCGAACGAATTCCGTACGACGAACTCCGAAGGCATATCGACGAACTCAACTATCAGTTCCACGAACTTAGCCTACAACTCAATGAATTTCTTCTACTCAGATCGACAGATCCGACGGCTCAGTATTTTTAATAAACTAAACTATGCACAGCAAAATATGTGACAGAAATATATATATATCATAACATTTAATATAAATATCTTGCACAGATCTTGAAGCAGAATGGACGACATTCGCTCGTCTTCTTCCTCTGACTGACGGCAAGGATTAACCGCACCTTGAGCTCCTTCATCCTTGTTTTCCCAGCCAACTAAGCGCCGCACCGGCCCGCCAATGCCACCACCACCTTCGCTGAGATGGTGGCCGACGATTTGCGGTGGTTGGCAGGTCGGAGGTGGCCGGAATAGGGGTATGGAGGCGGGATTAAAGCTCCAAAAACGGAGCTCATGGCCTACCCGATTAGGGACCAATTGGCCCAAATCCTTGCAGGCAACCTGATGGGATCTATCCACAGAGAGAAAGGAGAAGAACCAGACCTGTGTGGAGGGGTGATTCCTTGCCGATTTCCTGTTGGCCATGGCCAACCTTGAAGCTTTGGCACCTTTTGCAATCTCCTATCCAGATGGGCCGAATCCTTCAGTTAGGTGGGGAAAATGATCCCCTCAGTCTAGTGATGGATATAAGGGGCTCAATTGGGGAGGGGAGGAGGTGTAACCTCCAATTGCCATGAAGGCCATTAATAGCCATTTTCGGCCATTGTGAAAACCTCCCCATTCAGCACCCAAGTGGGCTGGAAAACCTCTCAAACTTCTAGTAACAGCCTAAGGGAATGAATCCCCATCAATGGGGAGATCAATTGGCCTCCCTTGGCCATGAATGCCATTAATCCCTCTCTTTCTCTCTCCTCCATTCTTGGAGAAAAGGAGATTTCTCACTCCTAATCACCCCCTCCAAAAATTGGATGGCATTTCATGTAATTTCAGTGGTGACTAATCATTTGGTCCATTGAAATTGGGCTTAGCCCAAATGGATTGAGCTTTGGGCTTAATTAACCCAAGTTGGGCAATATTGACCAAGTTTTGACTTTGGTCAAATTTGTGAAAATAATTAGGCCCAATGGGTCAATGTTGACCTGTTGGCCTCCCTTAGGGACCAATGGAACTTGGGGAAAGTCAATTGGTCCAATTGAACCCTAATTGATCCTAAATAGGGTGGTTTGACTTATTTGGGGCTAGGGTTGACTTTGGTCAAATTTACCTATTTGGTTGACCCCAATGGGTCCTAAATGATCTAAGGGACCCTCCAAAGGGTTCGGTGTGCCATGGTGGGGTCATAGGGTCAAGGTGCGGCCCTTAAGTCCAACTCTATGCTTGTTAACTAGAAATTATTATTTGCAGAACACTGTGGTTTCCTTCTTCCTAGCTAAGGCCAAGTGGTCTCTTCAAGCTTCCTAGGGTTTTGTCATGACCTAGTCATGATAAAACCACTTTAGGGGTCTAGTTATTTGGGGGATGTTACAATAGAGCCCCACATATCTCGGACTGAGCTTCTTCCTCTCGCGTACCTGCGAGACTCTATGCATCGAACGTATCTTCAAGAATACCCCATCTCCCACCTGGAACTCTACCATACGATGTCGCACATCATAATACTTGGCCTGCCTGCTCTGGGCCTCTAGCATCCTGTCTCGAATCAGCCTCACCTGAGCCTATGTGTCCTCCACAAACTCTGAGCTAAGTGTCTTGGGATCCTCATCCTGGATCCAAGACAATGGGGTCCTGCACCTTCGTCTGTATAATGCATCGTAGGGTGCCATGCCTATGCTAGCCTAATGGTTATTATTGTACAAGAACTCGACCAACGAAAATAGTCTATCCCATGGCTCCCCGCGGTCTAGAATGCATAGACGTAAAAGATCCTCCAAGATCTGGTTGGTACGCTCCATCTGCCCGTCTGTCTGGGGGTGGAATGTAGTGTTGAACGTCAGTCGTGTGCCTAAGTAAGCCAGCACCGCTCTCAACTCCCTCGATGTAAATCGTCCATCCTGATCCGACACAATCATCCAAGACACGCCATGGTACCGAACAAACTGCTCCATGAACCATCGTACCAAATCTCTGACCGATCTGTTCTTTCTGATTGGAATGAATCGGGCAACCTTCGTTAATCTGCAAACGATCACCCATAGTGAGTCATTCCCCGCATGTGATCGGGGAAAACCGTGTATAAATTCCATCGCGATGTCGTCGAACTTCCACTCTGGCACCGGGAGTGGCTGCAATAATCTGGCCGGGTTCTTGCATTCCGCCTTCACGAGCTGGCAAGACTCACAGTGAGTCACAAAATAAGTAATGTCCCTCTTCATGCCCGACCAATACATGGTCCTCTTCAAGTCCGCCACCATCTGGGTGATACCCAGGTGCACCGAATACCTACTGCAGTGAGCCTCTGTTATGATGTCCTCCCGAATCTGGCCCCCTGCCGGTATATATACTCGGCCTCTGAAGCTCAACAGGTCGTCCTTCAACGAATAGTCTCCAGCTGAGCCTGCCTCCAAGGATCTGAATATCAGCTCTAGCTTGGCATCCTGCCTCTGGCCATCCCTGATGCGGTCTCGAATGTCATATGTGGTACTCACCACCGCTAGGTACTCCTCATAAAGCTCTGGATCATCCTCGGATAGTATGGAGATCTGCATGTCCTCGAACATCTGTACTAGCTCCATGACCATCAACTGGGGCTCTGCTCCTGATGTGGTAGCTCTCCTGCTCAGTGCATCGGCCACCACATTTGCCTTCCCCGGGTGGTAAAGCATGGTGTACTGGTAGTCCGATAAGAACTCCACACAGCATCTCTATCAAAAGTTCAGCACCTTCTGCGTATCCACGTACTTCAGATTCTGGTGATCTGAAAATATGTCGTAGTTGATGCCATAGAGGTAGTGCCGCCAGATCTTTAGAGCAAAAACAACTGCTCCCATCTCCAAGTCATGCTGATAAGAAAATATTTTACGGCGTAGGAGGCAAGCGCACCTATCGCGTGTAGTATATATGATTTAGAAAAATCATATCAAGGTCGTATTTAGTCCTGGGTCCCGTCGAGTATTGTTACTTCAAGCTACGGCTATTGTTTTATCGGATATTAAAAAGATGGGTTTGCATTAATTAAAAACAAAAATGATAACAATCGCGGGCTTGGTGTGCGTTTAGCAAAAACCAAGAAAAGCGATAATACGATAATAAGTGCATTAATTTGAAAACAAAAATGATAACAATCGCGGGCTTGGTGTGCGTTTAGCAAAAACCAAGAAAAGCGATAGAAAAGACAAAAAAGCTAAGTTATGAAAGCTGTAAATAAGCAGAAAATCTAATTATGAAAGCTTTAAAGAAAGAAATAAAATCTAGTTTACGAAAGCATGAAAAGCTAAGTTTATGAAAGCATGAAAATCTAAATTATGAAAACATAAAAACTAAATTATGAAAGCATAAAAACTAAATTATAAAAGCATAAAAACTAATCTATGAAAGCATAAAAACTAATCTCATACACACACACACAACAAAAATTTAGAAAATTAAAATAAAAGAAGAAAAACTAATCTCATACACTCACACACACAACAAAAATTAAGAAAAAGAAAAACAAGAACATGATGAACAAGAAGAACAATTAAGAACTTTAACTTGAACAAGAGTAAAAACTTATCTATTTTATTTAAACAAAAATAAATATTACAAAGGAGGGAGACAAAGGGAAACAAGGAGAGAGAAATAAAACACAAAAAAAATACAAAAGATGGAACACAAACCCCCTACAAGGTTTGGAATTTGTGAACCCTAGAGAGGAGACAGAGGGAAACAAAGAGAAAAAAATAAAAACACAAAAAAAGGACAAAATTGGAACACAAATCCCAAAATTAATCAAAATTTGTGAACCCACAAAACAACAGCCAACCCCTTCTATTTATAGGCAAAACTGGGGCTGCATTTAGCAAAAAAGGAAAAAGAAAACAGCAGCTTGCTGTTTGACTGAAGTTGGCTAGATTGACTTGAACACTATGGGGTGCGGGTAGCAGCTGGCAGATTCTAGAGGGAGAGAGGTGGCAGGACAGCTTGCTGGAAGGAAGAGCTAGCGGTAATTCGTCGAACGAAGCTTGGGGAGAGAGCTCGACGAAAGTCGATCTGGGAGTTCGTCGAACACCTGCAGACAGATATATATATATATATAGTTGATATAATATATATAGATATATATAGAATTAGTTAGTCGAACGCCTAGTCTCAGCGGGCTGAGTTCGTCGAACGCCTTGTTTTAGTCAAACGACGGGATTTAGTCGAACGGCGGTAGAAATTATATAATGTTTGATATAATATATATATATATATATTATTTAGTTTAGTCGATCTGCGAGCACAGAGGGGGAGAGGTCAACGAACTCAGGGAGCGGAGAGATCGACGAACTCAGCTCGGGCTGAGTTCGTCGAACGGGAGGAATTCTACAAATATTTATTTATATATATAGTTATATATTATTATTATTATTTATACTTTATATACTATTAATTATTATTATATATGTATACTTATTATTATTTATTATATACATACTATTATTATTATATATATATATACTATTATTATTATTATTATTATTATTATATATATATACATAAATATATATGTATTAAAAATATATCAATATTTATTTATACTTATAATATTTACATATATTTACAAAATGTTTCATACTTAAATAACTCAAGTTTTTTTTTCAAAATGATGAATAGCTATATACATAAATAAAACAAGAGATTACTTTAAGAATTTATATGAAATATGTACAAAACTACCCAAAATTATGTTAAAAACTATACTAAAAATATGCATAATTTGTTATTCATCAAATACCCCTATACTTAAGCTTTTGCTATTCCAAGGCAAAAGTAAGAGATACCTATAAGACATTTAATAGAATTTTTAATTTACCAAAATTTTATTTAATCATTTAGTAAGCTTGAAATAAATTTAGGATATTTAAAGAGGTAAGTCCTAAATTATGAAGATCATTTAAAAAGAGCGAAAAAGTTTTAGCGAGACTTCTAAAGTTAGCTAAATAGCGTCGAATATTGCAGTCTTTGGTGCCTTTAATTAGAGTAGAATTATATAAAACTTTAACTTTTTTAAGAAAGTTTTTAAGAATAAATAAAGCCTACTAATTATGCTCTCTCAAACTTTTTTAAATTAAAATCTAGGTATAATTTTATTGGCTAAAGGGTAGGGGAAAAAAGGTAGCCTTGGCAAAAAGAAGAGTGCTTGGATTTAGGGGTGATGGATTTAATCCTCTCACCCCACCTTTTTGGTGGTTTACTTTGGCTCCCGCCGCTGGTTTACGAGGGAAGATTGAACATTTTTTCTAAACTTAACCCAATGCCCGTGTTTACGGAATTTTATTTTTTTATTCCCATTGACACGGGATTTCTTTTAACAATATTGGTTGCCTGTGTTTACGGAAGCTTTTTATTCCCATTGACACAGGATTTCTTTTAAAACTTCTTCTTTTACTTTTTTATGCCAAGCTAAAGGGGTGTTTATAAGGGGGGGTTTCAAAAGAAAAACTAGAATAATAAAAAAGGATTTGAGAGCAAAATTTTGTAGATTAGAATATTCCTAAAGTTTCACAAGTTTCGAGTTAGAATAATTGAATCTAAAAAAGGTTTGCCAATTTAATACAAAAGCGAATCTATTTAGGGTTAACTCGAGGTAGTGCTAAAAATTTTGTTCTCAAATTGAATTAAAATCAGAAAATATTTTTTACTACTAAAATTCCAAAAATTTAAACCTACAAACTATGATACAAATAAAATGGTTTTAGTAAATCAAAAATAATGAAAAACGCTTAAAGATAAACCTAACCTAGCCTTAGAAGTAACAAAAAGCAAAGTAGGGGTTTTATTCTTTTTTTGGATTTTTTTTGATAAGTTTTTTCATCATTTTTTTGGAGTTTTTAAGATATATATATTATTATTTTTGATTTTTTATAACAAAATACATATATAAATACTTAATAAAAACAAAGTAACAAAAAGAAAGAAGAAAATTAAGAAAAGCAAAAATACATACAAAATATTTTTTTGATTTTTTCTAAGAAATTTTTTTTTTCATCAAATATTTTTGGATTTTTTTTTATTTTGCTAAAAATATGTACATTAATAAAAAAAGGGAAAGAAAAGAAAAGAGAGAAGGAAAAACATTTTTGGTGTTATGACAAAATGAATTTTGTTATAACAAATTTTTAAGTAGATTTTTCATCATTTTTTTGGATTTTGATTTATAACAAAATACATATGTAAATACATATATATTTACATTAATACTAAAAAAAGGGAAAAGAAAGAAAAAGAAAGAGAAAGACATATATATTTTTTTGTGTGTTATGACAAAATTTTTGTGAATTTTGTTATAACAAAATTTTTTAGTAAAACTTTTCATCATCATTTTTTTTGGATTTTGATTTATTATTATAAATTAGGATTTTTATATACAAATAAAAGACATAAACAAAAAACATTTATATAAACAATTTTTTTTTGTTTTTTCTAAGTTAATTAATGATTTTTTGGGATTTTTCATTTGATTTCCTATTTACATATTAAATTTTTACAAAAAGAAAAGAGAAATGAAAAGCGGGACAAAGATGTTGCAACATAATTTATTATGTCATAATAAATTTTGTTATGTTATAACAAATAATTTTTTATGTTGTAACAAATTTTGCTATTTTATTTATTTGGTCATTTTTTTGGTTTTTTCTAAGTAAAAATGGGGGACAATAATTACAAAGGGGGAAAACATCATACCATACCCCCATACTTAAAATCAACATTGTCCCCAATGTTGAAGTAAGTATGAGGAACAATTCTATATATGTACAAAAGCATGAAAAAAGAGGAAAAAGAAAATACAAGGGGGGAAATGCAGGGGGAAAAAGCACGCCCCTATTTTGGAGACGGGATAACAGGAATAATTACCTGCAAAAGATGTTAAAACATAATAATAAAGGTTATTTACAAAGAAGGGGGGGGGAGTAAGAATGATTAAAATCATATACATATATATATAAGTTTTTTATTTGTTTTCCAATTTTTCTTAGTTACAAAATAAAAAATAAAACATATATACATAAAGCAAAACTATATATATTTATTTGGAAAGTTTTCTAAATATATTTTCATCATTGTTAAAATATGCATATATATAAAAACCTTTATACTTAATAAAAAAGAGAAAAATAAAGAGAAACTTTAAAATAAAAAGCAAAGAAGAAGAAGTGAAATGAAAGGATAAAAGTAATAGGGTTTCCCCTTTTCAAAATATCGACAAAAATCCCCTTTCGGGTCTGTCGAGTAATCCTACTTCGAGAAAACTACCTATTATTCTATCTCAAAAATTCAAAAAAATTCTTTTTGATTTATGTTTCAAAATTTTCCATTATTTTGTCATTTTAATTAGAGTATTATTTTGTTTTGTTTAAATATGCATATATAATCTTAATGAAAGTAAAATAAAAATCATATCATTTTTTTCTTTATGCATATTTATATACAAAATAAAACTTAATAAGTAATAAAACTTAAGAAAGATAAAAAAACAAAGAAAGAAAAAAAGCATATATTTTTTGGATTTTTCAAATCAATATTTCATCATTTTTTGGATTTTTAATATGATAAGAATATATATAAACACTTACCAAAAAAGAAAAGCAAGGAAAAAGGAAAGATGAAAAAAAAGAAAAAATAAGAAAGCCAAAAATACTTAATTAATTTTTTTGTGGGATTTTTTTAGTTTTTCCATCATCAGTTTTTTTGATTTTTCAAAATTTAGCCAAATATTTACATATATAATTTACATATATAAAACCTAAAAATAAAAATAAGAAAGAAAGAAAAAAAAGGAAAAAGATATTTACAAAAAGAAAGATACATAATTATATTAATTTTTTTGTATTTTTCTTATATGTACATTTATATACATAATGATACTAAAAAAAAGGAACAAAAATAATAAGAACAAAAAAGAGAAAAACAAAGTAAAAAGAACATTTATGATTTTTGGTTTTTTTTATATCACAAAAAAGAATGAAATATATATATAAAGTAAAACCACATATATTTTTTTTGGGAGTTTTTTAAATGTATTTTCATCATTTTTGAAATAAGCATATTCAAATTTATATTAAAACATAAGAAAAAAAAACAAAATTAATAAAGAAAATCTTTAAAATGAAAAGCAAAGAAGAAAACGTAGAAATAATAAGGTAAAAGCAACGGGGTTTCCTCTTTTCAAAATATCGACAAAAATCCCCTTTCGGGTCTGTCGAGTAATCCTACTTCGAGAAAACGATCAATTGTCCTATCTTAAAATTCCTAGAATTCATTTTGATTTTGGTTTTAAAGTCTTTCATTATTTTTTTTCATTTTGAAATTTGAAATAATATGTTTTCAAATATGTATTTAAAAAAACTTAAAGAAAAACAAATAGAAATCCTATCATTTTTTGAGTTTTCTTATATGCATATTTATATACAAAATTAAAACTTAATAAAAATAAAAGCAACTTAATAAAAAAACAAAAAGAAAAAAAGAAGAACAAATATTTTTTTGGATTTTTTATAAGAATATTTCATCATTTTTTTGGTTTTTAATTTTTTTTTATATTTACAAATTAGAGCTTAAGAAAAAGAGAAAACATATATTTTTGGGTTTTTTTTGGGGGTTTTTTTTTTATTTTTTTTTTTACTATGATAAAATCAATAGTGTATACTTTTTTCGCAATATCGATGAAACTCCCCGGCAACGGCGCCAAAAACTTGATAAGAAAATATTTTACGGCGTAGGAGGCAAGCGCACCTATCGCGTGTAGTATATATGATTTAGAAAAATCATATCAAGGTTGTATTTAGTCCTGGGTCCCGTCGAGTATTGTTACTTCGAGCTACGACTATTGTTTTATCGGATATTAAAAAGATGAGTTTGCATTAATTAAAAACAAAAATGATAACAATCGCGGGCTTGGTGTGCGTTTAGCAAAATCCAAGAAAAGTGATAATACGATAATAAGTGCATTAATTTGAAAACAAAAATAATAACAATCGCGGGCTTGGTGTGCGTTTAGCAAAAACCAAGAAAAGCGTTAGAAAAGACAAAAAGCTAAGTTATGAAAGCTGTAAATAAGCAGAAAATCTAATTATGAAAGCTTTAAAGAAAGCAATAAAATCTAGTTTACGAAAGCATGAAAAGCTAAGTTTATGAAAGCATGAAAATCTAAATTATGAAAACATAAAAACTAAATTATGAAAGCATAAAAACTAAATTATAAAAGCATAAAAACTAATCTATGAAAGCATAAAAACTAATCTCATACACACACACACAACAAAAATTTAGAAAATTAAAATAAAAGAAGAAAAACTAATCTCATACACTCACACACACAACAAAAATTAAGAAAAAGAAAAACAAGAACAGGATGAACAAGAAGAACAATTAAGAACTTTAACTTGAACAAGAGTAAAAACTTATCTATTTTATTTAAACAAAAATAAATATTACAAAGGAGGGAGACAAAGGGAAACAAGGAGAGAGAAATAAAACACAAAAAAATACAAAAGGTGGAACACAAACCCCCTACAAGGTTTGGAATTTGTGAACCCTAGAGAGGAGACAGAGGGAAACAAAGAGAGAAAAATAAAAACACAAAAAAGGACAAAATTGGAACACAAATCCCAAAATTAATCAAAATTTGTGAACCCACAAAACAACAGCCAACCCCTTCTATTTATAGGCAAAAGTGGGGCTGCATTTAGCATAAAAGGAAAAAGAAAACAGCAGCTGGCTGTTTGACTGAAGTTGGCTAGATTGACTTGAACACTATGGGGTGCGGGTAGCAGCTGGCAGATTCTAGAGGGAGAGAGGTGGCAGGACAGCTTGCTGGAAGGAAGAGCTAGCGGTAATTCGTCGAACGAAGCTTGGGGAGAGAGCTCGACGAAAGTCGATCTGGGAGTTCGTCGAACACCTGCAGACAGATATATATATATAGTTGATATAATATATATATAGATATATATAGAATTAGTTAGTCGAATGCCTAGTCTCAGCGGGCTGAGTTCGTCGAACGCCTTGTTTTAGTCAAACGGCGGGATTTAGTCGAACGGCGGCAGAAATTATATAATGTTTGATATAATATATATATATATATTATTTAGTTTAGTCGATCTGCGAGCACGGAGGGGGAGAGGTCAACGAACTCAGGGAGCGGAGAGATCGACGAACTCAGCTCGGGCTGAGTTCGTCGAACGGGAGGAATTCTGCAAATATTATTTATATATATAGTTATATATTATTATTATTTATACTTTATATACTATTAATTATTATTATATATGTATACTTATTATTATTTATTATATACATACTATTATTATATATATATATATATACTATTATTATTACTATTATCATTATATATATACCTAAATATATATGTATTAAAAATATATCAATATTTATTTATACTTATAATATTTACATATATTTACAAAATGTTTCATACTTAAATAACTCAAGTTTTTTTTCAAAATGATGAATAGCTATATACATAAATAAAACAAGAGATTACTTTAAGAATTTATATGAAATATGTACAAAACTACCCAAAATTATGTTAAAAACTATACTAAAAATATGCATAATTTGTTTTTTTTTATCACATGCACCGGGTAATTCCGCTTATGAATCTTCAACTGGCGGGAAGCGTATGCTATCACGTGCCCATTCTGCATCATAACGGCACCCATCCCCTTGTATAACGCATCTCTGTACACCTGGAATCCTTCCTTTCCCGATGGAAGGGCAAGGATGGGGGCCGCCGTAATCTTCCCCTTTAGCTCCTGGAAGGCCGCCTCGCACTGCGGCGTCCAAGTGAATGCAGTATCCTTCTTCGTCAAGGATGTGAGTGGGAGGGCTATCTGGGAAAACCCATGTTCAAACTTCCGGTAATAACCGGCAAGTCCTAGGAAGATCCGCACGTCGGTGGCCGTCTTCAGCCGTGGCCAATACCATACTGCCTGGATCTTTGTCGGGTCCACTGCTAGACCAGCTCCACTGATAATATGACCTAAGAAGGCCACCTCCTTCAGCCAAAACTGACACTTGCTGAACTTCGAGTACAAGCGGTACTCCCGTAGCTTCTCCAATGTTAGTGCCAAATGACATGCATGCTCCTCCTCTGCCCTCAAATAGATGAGGATGTCGTCGATGAATACGATAACAAAGATGTCAAGATATGGATCGAACACCCGGTTCATTAGGCTCATAAATGTTGATGGTGCATTCGTGAGTAGCATCACAATGAACACATATAGTCCGTATCGGCTGCTGAAAGCCATCTTCGAGATGTCCTCCTCCTGAATCAGCAATACCCTGACCTCAAATCCAGCTTCGAGAAGCAGTGGACTCCCTCCAGCTGGTCAAATAGCTCATCTATCCTTGGTAGATGGTACATGTTACGCACCATCAGCCTGCTCAGGGCTCCATAATCAATGCAGAGTCTGAGCGACCCATCCTTTTTCTTCATGAATAAAACTGAAGCTCCCCAAGGCGAGGAACTAGGTCTGACGAACCAAGCTTCCACAAGCTACTGCAGCTGGCTCCGAAACTCTGCTAGCTCCTTCGGGGCCACCCGATAAGGAGCTCTAGATACCGGCTTAGCCCCCGACACCAATAGGACCTGAAAATCCTTCTCACGGTGCGCTGGTAGCCCTGGCAACTTCTCCAGAAATATGTCGGCAATATCCCGCACTACTTGGATACAAGCCACATAATCCTTTGCCTCGAACGCCTCAAACATCACCTGGTATACCTCATCTCCTTATAGGTGGGCCTTGATGGCCTGAATAGATGATAATAAGAGACGGGAGTGAGGTTTGATACCTTCGACTACTACTTCCGTGTCCCCATGCTTTAGAACAATCCTTCTCACCGGGCAATCAATCTGTGCATGGTTCCAATACAGCCAATTCATTTCTAGGATCAGATCAAAGTCCTTCATCTTCAAGAGCGTCGTAGGCGCTTCAAATAGCTCCCTCCGATCTTCATATTCATGTTGCACTTTGTGTTTGTTACTATCTCCGATCCATCCGGGAACTGTACCCTCCTGTGAATGCCCTCGAAGTGTTGTACTTGGTCCAGATCGTCCATGAATTCTTCCGAGACAAACGAGTGTGAGGCACCCGTATCAAATAAAGTGTATGCGGGCTTACTGCAGATGAGTATTATACCTGGGTGGTTTTTGTTTGTTTGGTACAATGCTAAGGCAAAACTAAATTTTACTAAGTGCTAATGAACATAAAACAAAAGACATTAAAAGTACCTGTAATGAACCATGCATGCATGGTCTCGTGGTTGAGCTAGGTCCAGTGTAAGACCCCTTTTTTTCAAAAACCCGGGTCTTATGCCCAGAACCGCCACTTTGCGGTGACACCCTCACTCGGAAGGTCGCCACTACAAAATGCCGATCTTGTCGGCCATATCGATCACAGAAGAAGAAAATTATAAATGAACAAATAGAAGTTCAAGTCCACAATCACATGCTATATATAATAAATGTCCACGTGGTATAATTGAAATAACAAAGTTACAATAATAAAGAGCTCATGCCCTGTACATCATGTGCTCACTACAAGATCACTCACGGAAGCTAACTACTAATCACTCACTGATCCTGAAACTTGTGCTCCTATACTAGACTGACCCGCCTCCGTCTGCACCGACCTCTGGTGCTGCAACATCTCCTCGATCCCCTAAAATGATATGGTCCACCGACCGTTAGTCAAAATGACTAAGCCTTATGTTTCCCACCCCACACCAATGGCTCCTAGGCACCGCGTGGAAGGATGAAGCGGAGGACAACAAGGTGTATAACAAAAAGCAGATGGCAGTGAATCTAACTACGAAAAGTTCTACCACTACATATGTGTATACAGATAATTGATGCAGTAATGTAAAGCATGGTAAAGACTAAGTAAAGTGCAGTAAGTAAAGACATGTATATAATAGAAAAGTAACCATTGATTTATAGGAATGCCCATACAAACCTATAGACCAAGGCGTCGTTTAGCAGGGCCTATCGTATAAGAAGTCCCATAACCAACTTATGCGATAGGGGTATGGGTTGAAATGCAATGTTTATGCCATGACTTGCATAGTTATTCAGTTTATGATATGTTCATACAAGTGCAACTCACACACTTCGACTCTATGCGCACATACCTTTAGTTCCACCTTTTTGGAGCTAGCAAGACTCCCAAGATACTCCCGTAGTGGCAAATGGAAGCGGTGGGTTGGGCCTCGCCCACCTCTAGGTTGGTATTCACACTACCTAACCTAGACCTATCATACGCCTCAACGCTAAGAACACAACAGCAGAGCTCCTGTGTATTCTTGCTGGTTAGACCACCAGACTTTCATGGCTAAGTGCAAATTCTACACTTGCCGAGTCAACGTATTGACGTCGGTGTGAACGACCATCCAATACCGAAGACCCACCACCTTCATGCACATGCAAACATGTTCTACTATATCCCGAGCAATAAATTCCCCGGGCCAACCTGCCCATCATCATAACCTTTCGAGCCAACGGCTCACTGGACCAACCCGTCTGTACCAACAAACATTACTGAGTCACAAGCTCACCGGACTAACTAGTACGCTGCTTCAACCACCGAGCCTACCGCTCGTTCAACCAAACCAACTAACCTCCCGTAACTACGTGGTGTGTGTGGGCATATTATTAAGTTAATCTTGTTCATCAACTTATCCCTACAATTTATAGTTTATCTTGGACTTCCCGAGGATTACCTTGTAAGGGGCTCACTACGGTACTAGGAACTATAATGGGATGACACCACAAAGTCCCCTTTCCAAGACACTTAGTGTTGTTGGTATCTACCCATAAGATTAATCTCCTTGTTATTACACTTGGATTACCCTAAGTATTTTATGACCCGCTAGGGGAAAGACGACCCTTCGTCAATCCCGAGCACAACTTTACCCTTAACTCACCAAGCACACTCTCATCTCATAAACTCCTTTTGGTGACCTTCAATCTCTTAAACCTAACCATGTACACCAACTACATGCCACTTCCACTTGGTAGGCCCCTAAATATCCAAATTTCACATTTTTACTATACGCACACCAAACTAACTATATGAAGCTTATAAGTAGAGGTACTCCAAATATTCATCCAACTGACTCAATATATTTACTGGAGGTCTATCATGATGTTTCAAAACTAAATCCAGAGAATCATATTTTTCCTCTACAATTTAGCATTTATTTAAATTTCTCCAATATTTGCCAAGTATGAATATGAACATGAAGTGTAAGGTATTCTTATGATATGGCTCTCATAAAATTAAGATAAATCTATCATGCCAAAATAACGGTAAGTACAGTGTGCCACAATTTTACAATCAAGAATTTTCCTCTAATTATAATATTGACTATTTACCCCAAATTAGAAATTAAAGAAGCAACCACCAACAATATTTGTCCAAAAATTATGGGAATATTACCAGACCTTTATATTGATCAGAAAAGCTTAATTACAGAGTTTCAAAATTTACGGGAATCATTTCCTCACTGAAATAATTAATCCAAATAATTCCTAATTTGCACATGTTGTGAAGTAGCCTACTGATAACAACCTCCAAATATTATATAAAAATTTACAGAGATTTTGAGTGCTTTGAAATGTCCTATCACCAAGTTGCACATTTTTCTAGAGAGTTTTGGACCCTTAATTATATTTATTAAGATTAAGGTAAAATATGTGCCTTGTAAATGAAGTACTGGTTAAATCATCTAATAGATTTCACAAAAAATACCATAGGTCTATAATATGATTACAAAGACACTTCCAAAGTTTCATCATCATCCAAGATCATCTGTGCATGTAAATATCTCTTAAAAGAAGTTTACCTAAAGGGGTTATGAACTAATTTAGGGGAAATAATTGCTCCTAAAATCCTTATAAAATTACCTAGTGCCTAATTACACCCTATGAACTTATCCACCAAGTTCCATGACCATTCAAGAACATTTGACCCCATGTCCTTCGCTAGGTTCAAAGAGCAACCTTAAGGTTAAAACTAGGGTCCTAGGGCATATCCACCACTACACCACCCCATCTTACTCATGAAGGTTTTTTAGGTGTTCCTAAACCAGTGGCCAAGGTTCAACTCATGGTGATGAGTTCTGACCACCTTACCCCAAGATAAACACCATGCCCTAACTTTGACCCAATTTGACCTAACTTGGGTTGACAAATTACCCAACAAAATCAGTCCCAATTGGGCTGGGATTTTAACAAGGTCATGTGATAACCCTAAGAGGTGCCCACCAAAATTTGGAGGGAATTGGAGGTCATTTGACCCAATAAATAATTAAAATTTGATTTATAAAATAATTACAAAAACCTTAGAAATAGTTTCTCCTAAAATTCCCATCTTTGGGTATGATGTGTGGGTAGGTTTAAATAGCCTAGGTTTCAATTTTCAAGGCAATCCCATAAGCTAATCAAAAGTTATTCAAGAAATGGTGGCTATCCTACACTAGGGACCAGTCCCACCAAAATGGACCTACAGGGAGCTACAGAACTCCTTTTGGGGTGAAATTAATTTTAAAACAAAGTAGACTCCAAGGGCTACAACTTTGGTGTTGACCATGTTTTCATTGGAGGGGTCCTAGTATTTTTAATAATTAAAATGAAATACTCTCAGGAAGTATGACAAAATGTGTTGGAACAAGTCTTAGCGTTCGACGAAATCCGACCTGCGTTCAACGAACTTCCAATATACGTTCGTCAAATCTTCCAATATGCGTTCAACGAATCTTCCAATCTGCGTTTAATGAAATATGTTCTGCGTTCGACGAACGCCGTGCTTTAGTTCGACAAAATCCAATCTGCGCGCGTTTGACGAAATCTATTCTGCGTTCGACAAACGCCGTGCTTCAGTGCGTTCGACGAAATCTGACTTGCGTTCGATGAATAATGTTCTGCGTTCGACGAACGCCGTGCTTCAGTTCGACGAAATCAGTTCTCTAGCCAGTTCAGCAGATTATCTCTCCGTTCGACGAACTCCAGATTCAGTTCGACGAATTAATTCATTCGGCGAATTAATTCCGTTCGACAAACTCCGGGGTGAGCTCGACGAAATCAACTATCAGTTCGGTGAAGTAATTCCGTTCAACGAACTCCAGTTTCAGTTCGACGAACTCAACTATTAGTTTGGTGAATTAATTCTGTTCGATGAACTCCGTGTTCAGTTCATCGAACTCAACTATCAGTTCGACTAACTCTAGGGTGCGTTCGACGAATGAATTCTGTTCGACGAACTCAACTATCAGTTCGATGAACTTCTTCTACTCAGATCGATGAATCCGACGGCTCAGTATTTTTTATAAACTAAACTATGCACGACAAACTATGTTACAGAAATATATATATCATAAAATTTAATATAAAGATCTTGCACAGATCTTGAAGCAGAACGGACGACATTCGCTTGTCTTCTTCCTCTGGCCGACGGCCAGGATTGACCGCACCTGGAGCTCCTTCATCCTTGTTTTCTCAGCCACCTAAGCACCGCCCCGACCGACCAATGCCACCACCACCTTCGTTGAGGTGGTGGCCGGCAATTTGCGGTGGTTGGCCGACTGGAGGTGGCCCGAACAGGGGTATGGAGGCGGGATTAAAGCTCCAAAAATGAAGATCTTGGCCTACCCGATTGGGGACCAATTGGCCCTAATCCTTGCAGGCAACCTGATGGGATCTATCCACAGAGAGAGAGGAGAAGAACCAGGCCTGTGTGGAGGGGTGACTCCTTGCCGATTTCCTGTTGGCCATGGCCGACCTTGAAGCTTTGGCACCTTTGCAATATCCTATCCAAATGGGCAGACTCCTTCAGTTAGGTGGGGGAAAATGCTCCCCTTAGTTAAGGGGCTCAATTGGGGAGGGGAGGAGGTGTAACCTCCAATTGCCATGAAGGCCATTAATGGCCATTTTCGGCCATGGAGAAAACCTCACCATTCAACCCCCAAGTGGGATGGAAAACCTCTCAAACTTCTGGTAACAGCCAATGGGAATGAATCCCCATCAATGTGGAGATCAATTGGCCTCCCTTAGCCATGAATGCCATTAATTCACCTTGAATGGCCACTTTCTCCCTCTTCTAATTGGGGGAACTCCCAATTTCTCTCTCCTAGTCACCCCCTCCAAAAATTGGATGGCATTTCATGTAATTTCAGTGGTGACTAATCATTTGGGCCATTGAAATTGGGCTTAGCCCAAAGGGATTGAGCTTTGGGCTTAATTAACCCAATTTGGACAATATTGACCAAGTGTTGACTTTGGTCAAATTGATTAAATTAATTAGGCCCAATGGGTCAATGTTGACCCATTGGCCTCCCTTAGTGACCAGTGGAACTTGTGATGGCGCAAATCTCGCACACCGCTATAGGCGGTAGCTCGACTGCGGCACGAAACGGCAGTGTACCGGTCGTTCAAGTGATATAAAACGAGGAGTAAATCCCCGAGTATCGATCTCAGAAGGAACACAGTAAGGCGGAGTTGACTATTGAGGAGGACTTGAGATTGAAGTCCTTAAGGTCGGATGGATTGCGGGAGGCTTGGTTTGGATTGCGGAAAACAAAATAAAAATAGCTACGACTACTCCTATGCAGGCCTTGAGCGCACTGCTTCGCCAGGCGGGATGGAAACTACACGGGCCGCAATGCACCGAATCGCTAGGCGGATGGACGAGTAGGCTCCCGGATGGAATGGAGAGAATGGCGGAATCGAACTGTGCAGGCCTTGAGCGCACTGCTTCGTTAGGCAGATGGATTACACGGGCCGCTATGCCACGCTTCCCTAGGCGGAAGGAAGAGTAGGCATACAGATGAGGGTCGCAAGCACCTCGTCGACAAGCCCGCCACTAGCAATTGCTAGTGCGGCACATGAACGTGACGGCAGGATGGAGGATGGAATGGGGCGTTCCTCAAATCACATAAACCACAAAGATAACCACAAAACTATGGAAAAATACACTAATAACATTTAGGGTTTATGGACATCATTCGTATAGAAACATACAACCACACATATCAAATAGAATCAGCAAAAATAACAAGGAGGAGGTAAGATTACAACCGAAGCACGAAGACTCATTGGAGATTCACGGCCGGTATCTAGCGTTGTCAATCCTCATCCGGGCTCGGTCTTCAACTTCCGTCTGGGTTAGAAGAGGGCTGTCACTACCTCCCAATTGACCCGTCTTCTTCGTTAATAGCCTTCAGCCATGATCTTGCCGGAGAACTCCAAGGATATAGTGCACAATCCGTTGAAATGGAGCTTGGAAGCTTCTGAATGATGGAGGAGGCCGAGAGGATACTCCAGCTTGAGATTGGCGTGGAGAGTATGTCCGGAGCACCTCCAGATGGTGGGCGGCGATGGAGGGGCGAAATGGGAGCTCTGGAGCAGGAAACGGCGCAGCTGGGCGGAGTCGGGAGATAGATCCGACCTAAAATCGCGCTTGCCTATTCATAGGCGGAGCAGAAATAAACAACGCGGACGATCAGGCGCACGACCAATGGTCGTGCGCGAAGGAATGCCTCTGATCGTGCGCGAAGAACCTGTAGCTCAATCAAGATCTGCACAAAAGCGCACGGTCAGCGGCGCATGACCAGTGGTCGTGCGCGAAGAAGGCCAATGATCGTGCGCCGTCGCTCAGTCTGGGAGGGGAATTAACGCACGACCACTGGTCGTGCGCCTGATCGTGCGCTAAGGAATGCGCACGATCAGTGGCCTTTTTGACTGAAAATTCCCCAGAACCAATCACGAGTGTCGCACAACCCTTGGACCTGCATGAAAATATACCAGACCTCAGAATTACATGAAATCACACCAAGATGGGGCATAAATGTGCACTAAGCAATGAAATGGGCAATGTGATCAAATAGAATTGAAAATAGGCCTAAAGTGTAGTGCAAAGACTAGATAATCGGCCCAGATGAGTCCGAAAATATGTATATAATTGGGACTCATCAACTTGCGGAAAGTCAATTGGTCTAATTGAACCCTAATTGACCCTAAATATGGTGGTTTGATTTATTTGAGACAAGGGTTGACTTTGGTCAATTTGGCCTCTTTGGTTGACCCCAATGGGTCCTAAATGCTCTAAGGTTCCCTCCAAAGGGTTAGGTGTGCCATGGTGGGGTCAAAGGGTAAAGGTGTGGCCCTTAAGTCCAACCTTATGCTTGTTAACTAGTAATTGCTATTTGCAGACCACTGTGGTTTCCATCTTCCTGGCTAAGGCCAATTGGTCTCTTCAAGCTTCCTAGTGTTTTGTCATGACCTAGTCATGGCGAAACCACTCTAGGGGTCTAGTTGTTTGGGGGATATTACATCAAAAGCGTATATTTGGTCCTTGTTCTGTCTCCGGTCTCTGCCCCAAAATCCATGGCCTCGACTACGTCCTCGACCCCCGAAATGCTGAACCGGTGGCGCATCCTGTAGTGCTGGTGGTGCATTCCTCTAAGGGAAGTTCCTCTGGATTTGGCCTGGCTGGTGGCAGTGGTAGTACTCTGGTGGGGGAGGTGGACCACCTCCTCCTATCCTCGGCATCTCCCGCATCTGTAGAGGCTGCAGAGCCAACACCACCTGCTCCTTCTCCTCCTGCCTCTCCTCCTAGCCGGGTCAGTCCTCCGCTATTCTCTCTCCAATGTAACGACCCTTTTATTGGTCTCTCCTGCCACTTCTTCCCTGGTCCTCTGTCGGCCTTTTCCTACCTCGAACAAGGTGCTGGTCGGCTTCCAGCTTCTTGGCCATCTCCAAGATCTTGGCCATGCTACCGTCAGAGACAAAGAGGAGGGCCTGCCTCAGCTCGTCACAGAGGCCCTTGTAGAATCTCTTTGCGTAGCTTACATCATCCAGCTGATAGGAATCCGCAAACCGGGCCAGGTATGTGAACTCCAAGTGATACTCAACCACCCTGCTACCCTGCCTCAATTGCAAGAACCTGTCTTCCAGCTCATCCCTTACTGACTGTGGTATATAGTGTTCCAGTAGCGCCATCTTGAACTCATCCCATGAGATGTCAGCCGCCTCCAGTCCAGCATAAGTGGTGTCTAGTAGTGACTTCCACCACCTCTTTGTATGAGATTCCAGGCACGAAACCACTATTGGTACTGCCATATCTGTCAGGCACTATATTCCTGCCAGCATCTCGTACATGATGTCTACCCACTCCTCAGTCAGCACAACTGTCTCTGTTCCGAGGTATGATGGAAGGGAAAGACCTCGGAAGGCACGCATCCAGTTGGCCCCAGGGTTTGGCTGAGGAGTCGGTGCCTGATGTGCCCTGAATGCCTCCAGTATGGCAGTCCATGTCTGCCCCATCTCCATTTGCTGAAATGGAGTAGGAGCCGGTGGTGGTGGGATGATGTTTGGAGTCGGAGGCACTCCATGCTGTGTGGTAGGGTTCGTCGCGAGCTACAAAAGAAAATTAACACTCGTAAGAGGGTGTGCCTAAGAAATTTAGTTAAAGGTGGAATTTTCATGTGATTCCCATATGGCCACACCATTGCTTCCGCTACTTAGTTAGTCTTCAAACTAAACTCGCATGGGATGGCCCAGGGTTTGTGGACTTCTTTTCTTCAAATCGAGGTTTGCCTCTGATACCAGCTTGTAAGACCCCATTTTTTTCTTTCAAAACCCGGGTCTTATGCCCAGAACCGCCACTTTGCGGTGACACCCTCGCTTAGGAAGGTCGCCACTACAAAATGCTGATCCTGCCGGCCATATCGATCACAATAGAAGAAAGAATACAATTCAATAATTAGAAATCAAGTCCACATCACATGAATATTATATCTCAAAATAGAAGAGGTCCTCATGGAATAACTGAAATAAACGGTACGGTAATAATAAAGGGCTCTTGCCTTGTACATAAATTTCCTCACTACAAATTTCACTCGTGGAAGCATAACTACCAAATCAAAAGGACACTCACGGATCCTGTCATCAGTGCTCCCGTGCTAGACTGTCCCGCCTCCATCTACACCGGCCTCTGGTGCTGCAGCATCTGCTCAGTCCCCTAAAATGATAAGGTCCACCGACCGTTAGTCCAAAGGACTAAGCCAATCCCCCACCCCTCCCCTAGTGACCCCTAGGCACCGTGTGGGAAGGATGAAGCGGAGGACATCAAGGGGTATAATCAAAAGCAGGTGACAGTGAATCTAACTACGGAAGGGTCTATTGGTAAACAATGTATACAACACAATGAGTAAGCAGTACGAAGTAAAACAGTAGCAAATAAGCATTTGTAATAGGTAAAGCTGTAGTAAAGAAATGTAACCTAAATTTATAGGAATGCCCACACAAACCTATAGATCAAGGGGTCGTTTAGCAGGGTTTATCATATAAAAAGTCCCATAACTAATTTATACGATATGGGTAGTGGTTGAAATGCATTGTTTATGCAATGTCATGCAAAGTATGCAGTTTTATGTTCATACAAGTGCAACTCACACACTACGACTCTATGCACACAGACCTTTAGTTCCCCCTTTTTTGGAGCTAGATAAACTCCCAGGATACTTCTGTAGTGGTAAACGGAAGCGGTGGGTTAGGCCTAGCCAACCTCTAGGTTGGTATCTGCACTACCTAACCTATACATATCGTACGCCTCAACGCTAAGAACACAACAGCGGAGCTCCTGCGTACTCTTTCTGGTTAGTAAACCATACTTTTCTTTTGTAAAGTGTTAACCACACTTACCGAGCCAAAGTATCGACGTTGGTGCGACGACCGTCAGTACTAATGATCCACCACCTTATGCACATACAATATGTCCTATTATATCCCTAGCCACAAGCTCCCCAGTCTAACCTGCCCTTCATCATAACCTTCTGAGCCAACGACTCGCCGGACCAACCCGTCCGTACCAACACGCACTACTGAGTCACAAGCTCACCGGACTAGCTAGTCCACTACCACAACCACCGAGCCTACCGCTCATAAGACCAAACAACTAACCTCCCGTAACCACGGGGTGTGGGTGTGTATGGATTTTTAAGTTAATCTTGCTCCGCTATTTATTCCTACAGTTTATGGTGAATCCTGGACTTCCCGAGGATTACCCTGAAAGGGGCTCGCTACGGTACTAGGAGCTATAATGGGATGACACCCCAAAGCTCCCTTTCTAAGGCACTTAATGTTATTAGTGACAACCCACAAATATATTCTTCTTATCATTACACTTGGATTACCTTACGTATTTTATGACCTTCTAAGGGGAAAGACGATCTTTCGTTGGTCCCGGACACATCCTTACCTCTTAGCTTATCAGGTACACCCAACATATAGATCCCTAATGGTGACCTCACATCCTCTCTAGCAGACTAGGTACACCATCTACCTTTCATTCCCACCTAATGCTCCATAAATTACTCGGGTTTTACAGTTTTACTATACGCAGACCAAATGTGTTATATGAGTTGCATAAGGAGAGGTACCCCAAATATTCATCCAACTGACACAAGATTATTACTGGGAGTCCATAATGATATTCTAAGACTAAATCCAGAGGATCATATTTTTCCTTAATTATTTGGCATTTATTATAATTTCTCCCACATTGGCCAAGTTTTGAATTGAACATGAAGTATAAAATCTTCTTATGATATGGCCCCCATAAAATTATGGAAAATCTAAGAAGTCAAAATAACAGCAAATACATAACATCAAAATTTTGCAGTAAGGGGTTGGCCTCTAATTATAATATTGAACAATTACCCCAAATTAGAATTTAAAGAAGGAACCACCAAAAATACTTGTCTACAAATTATGGAAAAATTACCAGACCTTCATACTAATCAGAAAAGTCTACTGGACAAACTTCAGAATTTATCAAGACAAATTAATCACCTAAATAAATATTCCAAGTAAACCCATACTATGGAAAATTGTGAAGGAACCTATTGATAAATAATTCCAAAAATTATACAAAAGATCAGAGAGCTCTATAATGCCCTAAATTGTCCTACCACCATGTTTCATAATTTTCTAGAGGATATTTTGCCCTTAATTATTTATTATATTCTTAAGACCAAATAGATGACTTGTGAATAAAGTGTTAATTAAATTAATTCAATAATTGCACCAAATTTACTAGAGACCTATTACATTATTATGAGGGTTCCACCAAACTTTCATCACCATCCAAGGTTGTTTGAGTCTATAAATTCCTCTTATAAGGAGGTTTCCAAAAATGGTTATAGCCTAAATCAGAAGGAATAATAGGTCCTAAAATTCTCTCAAAATTTCCTAGGGAATATTTTCACCCCATAAACTTATCTACCAAGTTTCATGGCCATCCAAGGACATATGCCCTTATGTACTTCACAAGGCTTAAAGTGTAACCCTAAGATACACACTAGGTTCCTAGGGCATATCCACCCTACATCACCCCAAGTTACTCATGGGGGGTGTATTATGTGGTCCTAAACCAGTTGCCAAAATTTCACACCACTTGGATGAGATTTGACCACCTAATTCCATCATGTGCACTTTTATCCAAGTTTGACCTAGTTTGACCAAACTTGGGTTAGCAAATTACCAAACCAAATCAGTCCAATTGGGCTAAAATTTTTACAAAGATTATATAATAACCCTAAATAACACCCATGCACCAAAATTTGGAGTGGATTGGAGGTCTTTAGACCATGTAATTAAATAATATATGAGTTATTAAATTATTACAAAAACCTTAGAAAAATGTTATCCTAAAATTCCCATCTTTGGATATGTTAAGGGGGTTGGAACAAATAGCCTAGGTTTCAATTTTCATGCCAATAGCATTTACCTATCAAAAGCTATTCAAGAAAAGGTAACTGCCCTACTCTAGGGACAAGTCCCACCAAAATCGCTCTACAGGGAGCTACAGTGCCCTTATTGGGCTGAAACAAATTTTAAATTAAACAACACACCAAAGGCTATAACTTTGATGTTGGGCACTTTTTCATCGGACGGGCTCTAGTATTTTTAATAAATAAATTAAACTACTACATAATGTGTGACAACAAATCATATATCATAAACATTTAATCATCTAGGTCTGCGAATAGCAAATCACGGCAGATCCAGCGACGCCCAGTCATCATCCCCATTGAATGGA
Organism: Dactylorhiza incarnata; assembly: GCA_033032865.1. Taxonomy (NCBI): domain Eukaryota; kingdom Viridiplantae; phylum Streptophyta; class Magnoliopsida; order Asparagales; family Orchidaceae; genus Dactylorhiza; species Dactylorhiza incarnata. The sequence goes on along the minus strand of JAWHQI010000218.1, from coordinate 2,722,243 downwards.
CGGTCCCCGACAGCCCGTCCTGGGTGATATTTGTGCTCGATTTACTGGCCACCCTTGCATCTTTCCGGCCGGCTGGTTCCACCACCACCTTCGTCGAGTTGGTGGCGGGCGATGGGCAGCGGTTTGCAGGCCGGTGGTTGACGGAGGGGGGTTTTCTAGCAGGGGAAAGGGGCTCGAAAATGAACTTCTTTGGGAGCGTGATTCAAGCTCGATTGAGCTCGAATTAAGCCCCAAACTGATTGAGATCTATGCACAAGGGGAGAGAGGGAGGATCAGACCTGATTTGTGGCCTGGTGTCGCGTATTTAGGCGAGTTGCCATTGCCGGAGGTGGTGCTTTTGGCTCAATGTCAATTTGCACTTGGAGAGCTCAATTTATTCAGGGAAGCGGGGGGTTTCATTCCTTTCCGACCTCTGAAGATGTTAAAGAGTTCAATTGGGGGAGGGGAGGAGCTATGACATCAATTGCCATTAACACCATTAATGGTGATTTTCGGTTTCATATGGGGGAAATGAATTTGGCACCAATGTGGCACTTGTTTTATTACACACAAAATAAAAAAAATTCAATCCACATTAACCTTACTACTACTTCCTCAGGAGTATCCCAATTTGCCTCCTCTGCTGGAGTAGAAGTAATCTTGAGAAGTAGAAAACACCACAGGTCGACAATTAAGTGAGTAGAAAACACCGCAGGATGAGTGGAAAGAGTAAAAAACACCACACGTCGACAACCCATTCATCTTCTTCTTCATCTCAGCTCTCTGCTCCTCAACCAACTCATACAGATTACGTTGCGTCTCTCGAAATGAACACCCTCGTCGGATCAGACATTGTCGTTAGGGAGGCGCACCCTGTGATGGAGGATAAGTGGAAAGAGTAGAAAACACCACAAGTCGAGAATTAAGTTGGTAATATTCTCGATTGATTGTTGGATATTAATTAAATTGAATCCTTTGAATAATCTATAACATCCCCCAAACAACTTGACCCCCAAGTTGGTTTTGTCATGAATAGGTCATGACAAAACCATGGCAAGCACTTAAAATCATGTGAAATTAGATAGGAAGGAGAAAACCCAAGTGGTATGCAAATAGTAATTTTCAGATACCAAGCCTAGGGTTGGACTTTAGGGCCTCACCACGATTCCTTGACCCCACCATAACATCCCTAACCCATTAGGGGTCCCCTTAGAGCATCATGGACCCATTGGGTCAACCAAAGAAGCCAAATTGACCAAAGTCAACCCTAACCCTAAATTGGTCAAAGTAGCTTAATTAGGGCCAATTGGCCTTCACCACGCCAAATTGACCTTTCCCCTACCCTTATAAGGATACTAGGGACCCAATGGACCGAAACGCCCCATCATGGGGCCACCAATTTGGCCAATTTGACCAAAGCCAACTCTAGCCCTATTTTGGTCAAAGTGCCTATTAAGGGTCAATTTACCCTCACCTTGTCAAATTGACCCTACCTAGACCTTCCTAACCCTTTAGGGAGGCCAATGGGTGACTAGTCACCCATTGGGGTCAACCCAAATGGTCAAACTGACCAAAGTTAACCTTATGCTAAACTTAGGTCAAAATGACGTATTTTGACCTAATCAAGCCCAATTCACTTGGGCTAGACCCAATTGAGGGGTTCCATCACCTAATGGGGTTGGGTGCTACTAAATTGGCCATTCAAGTTCAGGAAATTCGGCTAGGAGAGAGAAAGCCCCAATTTGAAAGAGAGAAGGAAGGGGAGTTAATGGAGAGGAAGAGGAAACCTCCCATCTCCTCCAATAATGGCACCATTCATCTCCTCTTAGGGAGAGGAGAAGTTTCCAGCCTTCTCCCTTTTGGACAGGATTATAATTTTCTGTTATTATTGCCAGTTGTAGATACTACCGCTTATGTTAGTGGTAGAGACTTTTTGTGAGTTTTTTTTATTTAGACTTTTTGTTTTATGATTTAACTGCACTTCTATGCTTATATATGTGAAGTAGGTTCCTGGTATAATGTTTGGTTAGATTTTTCTTACTTCACTTCTTTACGAATGAGGGATTTATTAAAGCAGTAATATAATTTTCAGAAAGACATAATTTTGAGAAAAATAGGAATTTTCAGACAATACAGATACCGTCGCCGGTAGAGTTAGTGTTAGGCGGTAGCAACAGAGGTCAATTTTTCATCTAAAAAACATTGTTTTCTGGTTTTTCAATCTAATTTCTCTTGATTATAATTTTACATTATAGGGGCTATCACATGCTGCAAAGAGATTAGAAAAATAATCAAAAAGTTGCACATCTTACATTTTAGCCTAAGAACCTTAATAGTCATTTAAATGCAATTTTATAAGTAATTATTTTTGCACATATCATATAATCCACATTAAATTTTAATGTTCAAAAACAACTATTGAATAGTCTATTTAGAAACTTGTGGATTTTTGCTTTAAGTTCAAAAAGATTACTTATAAGCATAAGTTTTTAAAGCAAAGTGAATGTGCAAAAATGTAGTCTATTAAATATTCAATATATAAGATTTTTAACTCAATAGAAATAAACACAACATAAAAAGTGCATAAAGTAAACATAAAAGAAGAAAATGTTTTTATTTTTAGCATTGTGATGTAGATTTTGAGTAATCAATTTTAGTTTATTTCTGCTTCACGCATTTTTTTATTATATACTAATGAATATGAGTTTAAGTTATCCAAAGATGACCAAGTGTAATGATTCCTTTAGGTACCCAAATATAGCGTGGAGATTTATTTAGAGATAAGGATGAATGAGCCCTTTCAAGTGAAGTTAATATGTTATTTCTTACAACGGGTCTCCATTCATACCTAGGAAACATATTATTTTTATTTATCAAATTTCCAGGTCATTTACTTGAATAATTGGATAAAACTGACTTTTGAAATTATTATTTAAAGGAAATTTGTTTGCATTCAATTTTGTGGTGGGAGAAAGATGATTTTGTAAATGATAGTGATTAGGATTTTGATTTACAAATACTTTGTGTTTTGGAATCTCATTTAGACGCTTTTGATGTTCTTTATTTCCTTTGTTTGGCTTAGTCAAGATATGTGAATTCATATTCAACTTGCTTTTGGATTTTGCTTGATATTGTGGATTTATTTGTTGTGAGCTTTTATTCATAATTTCCTTAAGCAAGTTGATTTTTGTTTCTAATTCATTATTCTTAATCTTGAGAATATGCCTAGCTTTATTATACGTAAGTGTGCTATTTTGAAGAATTTATGTTACAGAACTAATATGGGTTTGATAATTATTTCTCAATTTTTCAATTGTTTCATCCATCTTTGTAATTTCAATATTATAATTTTTGCACATAACACAATCACTTTTCAAAGATAAATTTTCTAAACATAATCTTTTATTTTGTTCTCTTACAAAATTACACTCCTTTTCAAGTTGTAATTTTCTTTTAATTCATTATATTCTATACAAGGTGAAACATTTTCGACTAAAGATCCTAAGGAGGAACAAGACACATAAAAATTAGATATTACAATAAGTTGTGCTTGTAAGTTTTTATTTTCTAAAAGCAATTTTGAATTAATAGTTTTCAATTTCTTAATTCTACATTTAGCCATATCTAGCACATGCGTTATAGAAATAGATGTTGAAATAAGATGAGAGGAATTTGATTTGCTTACAATGCTATCTGATGGGGTATGGTTTGAACATAAAGTTCCCTTGACATCTTCTTCTTCTTGGCATTCCTTTTCCATTGATGATTTTCCATCTTCCCTTCCGCTTGATGTGCATTCCATGGATCCATCAAGAGAGGAGCTTTCTTGAGTAATTATGCAAGCTAGCAAGTTCTCCAGTTCTTGCGATTGTTCCATACCTATTGAAGGAGAATCATAAGTTTTTTCAAGAAAATTCCAAATCTCATAAGCAGTAGGTAAAGTATAAATAAGTTTGAAAATATTTTGATCCAGCGCACAAAATAAACTATTTATTAACTTTGCATTTAAAACCATTTAATTTTTATTTAAAATACTTGGGGCTTTTTAGTAGTAATATTCCAAACTTTATTATCTAAGGATTTAAGAAAAATTTTCATTATGATTTTCCACCCTTTATTATTTTCACCCATAAATAAAGGTGGTGCTAAAGATTTCTCTTTTAATGAAATTTCATCCCCTCTGGTGGAAGAGAGATCATGAAGCGCCATCATTCCCAGTTGTGAAGCCATTTTGGAATAACCTGCTCTGATACAACTTGCTGGATCTGTGGACTCCCTTAGAGGGGGGGGGGGGGGTGAATAAGAGTTTTATAAGCTTTTAGAGCTTAAGTGAAATTATATAAATATGTTGAATATATTTTATGAATTATTTCACTCAAGACAATGCATTATGCTTTTATGAGACATTAGTGTACAAAGCAAGAGAGATGGAGACTTTATTGCTACAGCCAGTGGTAAAAGTTACCGCTCGGCATTAATGACAAAGAACTCCCTTTTCATTTAGATTCCAAAGATCAGATTTAACAAGTCAATACTGCAGAAAAAAGATAATATTACTGCTTTAGACATGATTACAAAACTTAATCCCAATGACGCTTGGAATTGAGGCGAATGTAAAAACGCTTTTGCATTTTTACACCGACCCTTCCCCAAAGGATCGGTTGGCTCTAACATATCTCTCCCAGATGAGGCCTCAAGCTACCCCTAAGATCTAACCCTAGACATAGTCACCACACCCACATGGGAAATTCTCCCTAGTCCTAGCAAGGCCCAAGTCACCAACCACGGGCAAATTTCTCTATCGACAAACTATAAGACTTATAAACAATAATAAAATTAGAACATCAAAAACTCCCTCAAATGTTGAACTTGAAGTTGATTTAAATGTGATCGATCCTTCTTCAAGTTCTTAGCGTTCACGAGCGTTGATGGATTTCTCTTGGCTGCAAGGAGGAGGCTCTCATGTAGGTATAGGAGTTCTGGCTTTGTTGCATCGTTAATCAGCACCGCTAAATGGAGGAGGACTGTTCGTTAAATAGACTCGGATCCTAGAACCAGCTGTAGTTCTACCGCCGAGTGGTAGCCTCTTTAGGAAATAGGCTGGCACGTGGATTGAGTCAACTTTGGCAATATTCTAGCTCTAACTATGGCAGCCCCTCCTACCGCGCCACGGTAATACTAACGTGCTGCGTTAGCACAATATGTTTCCTTGCAATCAAATCTCCTTCCTTTTTTGCTCCTAAATCAGCAGCATGATGGCGGGACTTCCATAAGTTACCACTGGGCATTAGCCTTAATGAGTCACAATGAGACTTGCTATATCAGTGTCCCGTCGACATTCCTTTCTCGATGATATTACCATCTCGACGCCGTTTCCAAATATGTTGATGTTATTGCCAGCGGTAGTGTTAACGCACCGCGTTAGAACTTGATATATATGAGTCACATCGATATTCCATTCTTGATGATATTTGAAATTATGGCACCACTACTACCAGTGGTAGCGTTAACGCGCCGCGTTAGCAACAGAGCTTCGTAATGATAGAGAATTGTCGTCTTTCATTTTCGTACTCATATTGGCTTGAAAGCTGAAGTTCCTATACACTATAAACACATGACAAGTATGATCAAATACAATAGGATTTGTTATTCTTAAATTAAGAGATGTGGAAAGCATGTTCCAACAAGCATGACTTGTCACCATGGTGAAGTGGACCTCACAAGGTCACCATGGATCGACCTTGAGTCTTCTAATGCTATAGTTAACCTATTGTGGCAATAAGAGTATCCTAGGTTGGGTTTTGAGCTAGTTAAACACCTAGGGTTAGCGTGATCTTCCAATTTAGCTAAGGTGGACCCTACCTAGACTATGTTAGCCTAATGAGTGCCAATGGGTGTAAGTATGGCACAAACATCCCTTAGGATAAGATTGGGGTCACTACAAGGTTACCACAAGAACTAGGTCCTACTAAAGTCCCTAGGTGCCTACTCATGATCCTATGAGTACACCAAGTCCTTCTAAGGTTGGGGAGTGTATGGAGAGAAAAATGCATGGCGAATTCCAATGTTGAAACAAAAATCAAAAAATTGTTAATTTTTCAAATTCACCTCCATGATCTATGTGAATACAATTAATTTTAAAATCAATTTCATTATGTATTCATTTGCATTGTTTAGAAAACTCATGAAATGAGTAAGATTTGGAGAATTGAAATAACATCCAACAAAAAATGAGAAAAACATCAACAAGTGCAAAATTATATTCCATTACACCCATACTAGATGTCCTAACTAGACCAAAGAGATCCATATGAATTAATTGCAAAGTTCTTGTGGTGATTACTTCAATTTAATTTTTAAATGAAAAGCACATTAATTTTTCCTTTTGGTAAGTTTCGCACAATGATGTAAAATTATGATTTAAATTTTGTAGATCAAGAATTAAATTCTTGTTAGAAAATTATAAAATCAACATGGATCAAGTGTGTCCAAATTGCTTATGCCAAAATTCTAATTCATCATTCTTTATCATTAAGTATTTTAAAGTTAATGTTGAAAGATCATTAAGGGTTTGTTTGGCATGACTATAGAATTCGTAAATGTTGTGGTTATGAACCATCATTCATGAATACCTAACCTCACCTAAGGAATCCCACCACTTTTATGTTCAAAATTAGTTTTTTTTCTTGGTGGCGTTCATAACTGTTGTCATGTCTAACAAATATTTTATGACGGTGGTGTTTTTTCCAAACTCACCATAGCAAAAATGCCACATTGAACAAACCCTACATCTAATCGTCCTCACTGATCATCCTCGCTTACAGAAGCATCCGCCCTCTATGACGATAATAACTTCTTATTGATATATTTCTAGAACTTATTTATTTGTTCCTGTTTTCTCATGAATCTTTTAAAACCTTGGAGAAAATTCAACTTTCATTGACGTCAATTTTGTCATTTATTCTTTCATTGAATTTAGTACCAATGATTTCTTCATTGAATCCACTATATATTCATCATGTTAGATCTTGAGATCTACCTCATGGGTTTTCATCTTCCCAATGTGGCTCTCAATCTCAAGCTGGCTGAGATCATGAGATTTCATAATCACCATGGCCTTAGGATTAAATCAAGGTGGGAGGGATCTCAATATCTTTCTCACCAAGTTATTATTGAATAAGGTCTTTCCAAGATATCTGGATGCACTAAATTTTTTGGTAAAGCACATGTACATTAAATCCACCTCTTCATAAATCTTTATGCAGAAATGCTCATATTCTGATTCCAACCTAAAACACTTTGACTGTTTGACCCATGAAGAACCTTCATATGTTAGTTCTAGTGTTCTCCAAATATAAAAGGTTGTTTCACTAGTAAATGTGTGATTAAATTTAATTTTATCCAAAGAATAAAATAAAGAGTTCATCATCTTAGCATTATTTAAACATTTGCTCTTATCATAATCGTCTCACTTATCTCTAACTTTTTATGACTTTATTTTCAATAGTAAAAAATTATGGTGTGTAATGTTTCTCAATCATATACCACATGTCCATATCTAAAGTGAAAAGAAAACATTTCATTGTAGTTTTCCAATATGTATAATCGGAACATGTGAAGAATAGGGGATGTGTTATACATTGACCCTCATTAAAAGAAAAATCATGATTTACCATTTCTCAAGGCTATTATACCTTCTATGAGAAAACCTCACTATCATACCACTTATTTTATTGAGAAGCTTCTTTAGAAGAGGGTGAATAAGGATAGTAAAAATATCATTATTTTTTATATTCTTGAAATAACATATAAAGCAAGATTTGAGTTAAGCACATCGAAAATATGACTTTAAGACCATGAAAATCATAGAAAAGAAAACTAAATCATTTTTATTAAATTTTTTTCTAATATAATGATTGTAGGCGATGAGAAATAAATTTGTCTATTTTTAATACCAATTCTTCCAAAGAATTGGTTGGCCTTAGTTAATAACCCTCAAATTGGCATCACACCACCTAGTCCTACACCTAACTCTAGCCATCGAACATGAGGAAAATTTCTATCCCTAGACATACTCCTAGATAAACTCACCATGCCTGAGGCAAACTCCCACACGGTACATGATACATAATAAAAGTCAAATATACAAGATAAATATAAAATATGTAGAAAACTCTCTAGAAAATGATGTCGAAGCAAGATGAGAAAGGGTCGCTTGAAATATTTATTGTATAATGTGAACTCTTCAATTGAAAGATATTGTTTAGTGTTGATCTTCCTTTGTATTATTTGGCATTGAAGGTAGAGAGTATTGGAGTCTCTTGGGGCAGCTAGAGAGGCACTCTCTCTCAAAAAAATCTAGTGTTGGAATAAATATCTTGAGAAAATAAAATGTATTTATATTTCTCTTAGAGCCATCGCCAGTGGTAGTGGCTATCACTGGGTGGAAACATCAAAATATGAGTCTCTGCGCCTTTTCCCCCTCTGGATGGTGGAGCCTTCAATATGGTGGTTAGAGCTAACACTAGGCATTAGTATGCTTTTGTGGGTGGTAGAAAAATTGAATTCCAATGTTACAATCCACCTATAATTACCATATAATATGGGTTTGGTCAGTCCCCCGCAACATAAAAACTTCACAAGCTGAATGTTATGAAACTGTAGTTAGAAATGAAACTCATACTAACATAGAGTTTATATCACACTCGCAGAAACAAATAAAATCATATACTCCAATAGGAATATCCATATCTAATCCAAAGTCGAAAAACAACACTCTTCCTTATGGCTCTTACAAGTAGTAATACAAATATCTATACAACAAAATGGAAATACATCTCAGAATAAATCTTCGGGCACACATGTCGAATACATGAAATGAAAAAATAATAAACATGATAAATTGGCACTTTCTTTTGTATGATCGACATCGGTCTTGGTCCTCTATGCTTTGTTGTGTGTTATGCTACCTACAACCAAATACGTCTAAGAACTAAAAGAGGGTTGGATCTGAGCTGACCATAAACCATGCAAAGACCCCTTTCCGCCAGCTGTCCTAATACAGTCTGGGGTGAATCATCACACATTTGCAAGTATGCATCATGAAGATCATGCAATTTGTATATCAACATAATAAATAACAAGAGCTACCTTACACATATGAAGGCTCGAGCATCAAACACTTTCAAGATTGAGCAAGTAAATAAAATGGAGGCCTAATATGCATTATAAATGATGGTTTGGATTGCCTGAAGGTTCGCCACAACCCTTATCACATTAACCCATGAATCAATCTTATAAATTGCAATTCATCACATGAATTAAGGGCAGACAAGGCCACTCAATTCCAAGCCACAAAGCACCAACTCAAACACCTTATATAGTATGTAAGGCACACCCAACACTAGGGCTCACATCCCATATTTTGTAGAGTTATGACAAAAGAATTACCCCAATGGGTGTGATTCACGTTGAATCACATCCTGGTGGGAGCATAGGATCATCTTCACGCCGAAAGTTCATCATAGTTGAAAGTATATGATCGTTTGAATGTCATATAATTGTGATGGGAGGTGTATGATTATCTCTCCATTAAATCAACATAACACGCATAAATTCCACCAACTTCCAAATTAATCAATTATAATTCAACCATACAAAATTTCCTCATGGACAACAAACGTTAACTTAGTTATCATTATCTCTGCACCATGGTAACCTCTATTTTAAATCCAATAGGTCTCCATCATGGGTTGCCCTATAGATATCAAATTTCTCAAATTACCAAGTCCTTGCATATACCACAACAATTATTGCAGAGTATTCTTTACGCAAGAAAGTTAGGACACTCCTAAATGCAATCATCATAACAAAATCATTGATCTAGACATACGACCATGAATATGATTTAAACATCAAGCCTAATCCAGAATCAAACATAAGATCTCTAATACAAAATATGTCATGGATGCAATCCCATGCCCTAAAGTTCTAATAAACCAAAAGTGGCTATTCATGCACTAATTAGTGAGAGGAGTCTCACCTAATGTAAGAAATAAGAAACATGAAACAAGTAAATGGTCCTAAGACTGTAAGACTGGATTGTTAACCTTTAAGTCCTCTGCAGCGCTTTGGAAACATTGCAAGAACTAGTGGAGGATGATCAGAAGGAGAAGAACTTCGATTATCAAGTCGTGGTTTTTCAAATAAAGCTCAAAGATTTCTCCAATGGTGGAATTTTCCAAGCCTTAGGTATTCTTCCACTTCTCCTCTATCTCTCCTCTCTCTCTCTCAAGAAATCAAGCCAAGGAAAAGAAGCAAGGGTTTAGTCCCCCTCATCCATGACCTAACTCCTCCTGCACCTCATAGTAGTTGTTAGATCAAAAATCCCCACATCCTTAGGTTCAAATTGTTAAAATTTTGATTTGAAACGTTTAGGAGTAAGCAGGAGTTGCATCAACTGAGTTATAGCCAAAAAACCACAATATGCAACACAGCAACACAAAGCTTTATTGAATCACAATACTTGATTACAGTGCGAGGTATACATGGCGAGACATGATTCATAAGAATCACGGAGGAGAGAAGAACAAAAAACACACCAAAAACAAAACTGGCGGCTTGACAAGAAGAGACCGTATAGACCGCTGAACTCCAGAGATCGCCCGCCTTGACATGAGACCGCACGAACAAAAAACAACCAAGATGACTTCAGGCCGCCACCTCAGACTGCACTGCAAGACGCCACCTCAGACTGCACGAACTGGAGCTTATTGAACAAAGAACAGAAGCTGTCGCCAGACCGCAACTCAGATCGCCTAACCGCTGAAGGTCGCCTGATCGCTGAGCTCGCTGCGAACAACACAAGAACAATCATAAACCAGTTCGCAGACAAGCCGCTACCGAACTGTTTATTCAAGCCGCTAAGAAATCACCAAGGAAGGAGACCGCAACCTGCTGACCGCAAACCTGCGAACACAACAAACAGTCAACTCGCTTCCGAGACCGCCCGACCTCAAAGTTGAGACCGCACGAAATAACCCAGGCTCTAGTTCTTACGGTTCTCGTTAAGAATGATGGGCCATGCACCCCTATTTATAGGCGACAAGACGGATGTCGTCACCACCGCAAGAGAGATACAGTCACCACCCGTCAGATCGCCAGCGGTCTCATAGAGCAGACCGCGCGATCACCACTTGGACAATATCCGGTCCAAGACCGCAGATCAGCAGCAGACTGCGCACAAGCCGCGCGAACACAAGAACACTCCTTCCTTAGATCACCAGGAGCAAATCAAGAACATCTGGCCAACTTCAGACAAGTTGCCAGACCAACCTGCATAAGCCACCCGGTCACAGCGGTTACACAAGAACAGCGCCCGGTCTTCTACAAAGAAGATAGACAAACCAAGCAGAAAAACTCGGGAAGAGACCGGAACAAGCTAGAACAAACCGGCCAACCAGCAGACCGCCAGAACCAGACCGGCAAAGCCAGACCGGCAGAGCACCAGCGCAGATCGCGCGGTCTCTGCGGTCTCTAATATTCTGGCCGTCGGCCACCATCCGCTTCACTTAAATAATTTCAACATTCCCCCTTGAAGTGGGAAGTGGAAACTAGCCAAGTAAACTCTGCAATCGAGTAAACGGTCCCTTTGCCTGCGGCTTTGTGAAGATTTCTGCAATATTGTCCGCACTTCGAACATGCTCGACCATAAGAGATCCTCCCAACACCTTTTCACGAATGAAATGGTGCTCAATCTCAATATGCTTCGTCCTCGCTTGACAAACTGGATTATTAACTAGCTTGAGAGCACTCTCATTGTCTCCGCATACTATAGTGGGACCTCGTACCTCCTCATGAATGTCCCCCACCAACCTCTTGAGCCAAACGGCTTCCTGAGCTGCCAAGACCGAAGCCTTGTATTCCACTTTTGTGGTAGATACAGACACCGAGTCCTGCTTTTTGCTGCACCAAGAGATAGTTATGGGGCCTGTCATAAAGACAAAACCAGACGTTGATCTCTAATCATCCACGTCTCCCCCGTAATTAGCATCCATGTATCCAAGCAACTCCAAGCTTGACCCTCTCATATATAGGAGACCCAGATCAGAGGTCGACTTCACATACTTCAAAATTCCTTTTGCCGCTAGAAGATGAGGCTTCCGTGGCTCCGCGATGTACCGACTCACATTGCCAACTGCATAAGCAATATCTGGCCTCATGATGGTCAAGTAGATCAAGCTCCCAACCATAGCTCGGAACATCAAAGGATCAGATAGAACTCTGCCCTCATCCTTCCGAAGTTTATGATGTTGTTCTAGAGGTATCGAGCTGCTCTTCCCTTCCTCCATGCCGAATCGTTGAACGATCCGCTCTGCATATCCAGCCTGAGAAACGAACACTCCGCTTTCCCGCCTCTGAACCTCGAGTCCAAGGAAATGGTGAAGCTCACCCAGATCCTTCATCTCAAACCTGATAGCAAGCTCAGCTCTCAGCCTCGCTACTGCCTCCTTTGAGTTCCCGGTGACAATCATGTCATCAACATACAGCAGAACAATAACCCGAAGCACCCCCTCCTTCTTGACAAACAAGCTAGAATCAGAGTCTGAAGCAAAGAACCCGCATAATAGAAGATACTCCGCAATCTTCCCATACCACGCCTGTAACGCCCCTGATTTTCGTTAATTATTTTACGTACCCGCCGTGATGTAATTTTGGCGTAAGGGTGTTACGTCAGCTCGTCTAGTAGTGTGTTGAGCCTTAGCTTAGTTAAATTATGTCTTATAGATCGAGCGTGCGAGATTTCGCATCGTTTCAAGTTAAAGTAAAGATTTTGGGTGGATATCAAGATTTTAGCTTCGGGAGGCTTTAGCCCGAGTTTGGCCCGTCGGAATTGAATTCTGACTTCGCCGTTGGATTCGTAGCGCCGTGTTTTAGTTAAGGTGCGAATTTCGTAGAAATCCGTGGTGTTTTGGTAGCTCTCGCAGTTTAAGTGAATTGGGGGATTTATTAATTAATTAAATAATAATTTAGGGTTATATCTAAGCCTAAGATCTCCTCCTCCTATTCATCTTCCCCTTCCTCGATCAAAAGCAGCCGCCATGCGATAGAGTGAGAGCGAGGTTTCATGGATCATTTCACCGGCGATTCCTAGGGATGTAGTGGTCGGAATCGTGTTTGGTTTGAAGTTTTGGAAAGCTCTCGGCGAGATCTTCGTTCTAGCGGTAAGCTTTTCTTGTTTCGTGGAGTTTTGGGAGTTTTGGTAGTAACCTAACCCCTCCTTTTGATTCAAAAAGTTTCATGTTTTGTGCTCGGGTAAGTTCTTGGCCGGATCCTTAGCTTTCGGAGCGGTGAGATTAGTTCTTGTGCAAGTTTTGAGGCAAGTGGTACTCCTTTTCTTCTCTCTTTTGTTGGAATGTTACTCATTGTGTTGATTTGTTGTCATGCAAAACCTATAACTTCCTTATTGTTCTCCCCTGATTCATCAAACTTCCTCTTATATACTTAACTATTAAATTGCTGTCAAGAAAATCATAAGTTCTTACTCGAAAATTTTGGTTTTTTGCTTCTTCTCGAGAAATACAGAGTTCTTCTCGAGAAATCATTTCTGGCTCTCGAGAAATCATTTCTGGCTCTCGAGAAATCATTTCTGGCTCTCGAGAAATCATTTCTGCCTCTCGAGAAATCATTTCTGGCTCTCGAGAAATCCTTTCTGCTTCTCGAGAAATCCTTTCTGCCTCTCGAGAAATCATTTCTGGGTCTCGAGAAATCCTTTCTGCCTCTCGAGAAATCCTCTCTGGCTCTCATGAAATTACAGACTTCCTCACAGGAAATTATAGACTTCCTCTCATGAAATTACAGACTTCCTCTCAGGAAATTACAGACTTCCTCTCATGAAATTACAGACTTCCTCTCAGGAAATTACAGACTTCCTCTCATGAAATTACTGACTTCCTCTCATGAAATACAAACTTTTACTCAAGAAATCCCTGAACCTTCTGATCAACGTTTTGGGCCATTTTCTTCATATATTACCTTATTCTTAGAGTGTTATGGTGTTGTTATTCCAGGTTACGCCCCGTGTTTTAATTAAAGATTAAATTTATTAAGAACCACTGTCTTTAGCCTTGCACGGTAGTCGTGTTTGGGGGATAATGGGGGAATGTTATAGCCTTGCACTGTAGTCGTGTTTGGGTGGTTGGGTCTAGTGGCACCCCCACCTGGTTTTGGGCTTTGGGTAGCGGGGGTAGGTAACCGCTCCTGTTTAATTTGAGCTGATCAGTCTCTTTAATTAATGTAATAAGATAAATGAAACTTGCTTGTTCCTCTTTATGGCACTTTCTTTTTGGTGCACTTGGTGTTTTGTTTAGTTCCCTGTTTTGGAGCTTTTCTTTCGGTGAATCTGGCCTGGGTTGGTACCCCTTTTGCCTTATTTACTTTCTGCTTACTTTTTGTCCACTTGTAATTCCTTGCTGAGGCGTTCTTTGTTTTATTGAATGCCTTAGGTTCAGAGCCGTAGCGGCTAGTGGTGTAGCCTGAAGTTCAAAGTTTTAGTAGTTGTTCACCCCGCTGCTGCGAGGTAGTTGTTTTTAGTTACTTCTTGTGCTCAGACATACTAGTTGGTGCCAATGGGTTAGTGTCATGTTGTTGACGCCCATTGTGCCCCTTTTTATACTTTATAGTTTATTTGCCAGATTATGCCACTACTTTTAGATCTTGTGTATCTTACCCTCTGGGAATGATTTATGTTAGGTGCACTATAGTTATAAAATGGTTTTTGTTCATCCTCATTGCATTCTTTCTAACTTAAACCCTTAACTTTAAAGTCGCCTAAAGGTATTTTCTACTCTTACAATACGCCTAGTTATGCGCATATCATTTACTTCATGCTCCGTCGTTTGCATATATATAGGACTTTAAGTAAACTAAATCAAGTACTTTCCGCTGCAACTATATATACTTTCCCGGTGGACTAGTTGATCCACGAACTGAGAGACACAGTTCTTACCTCAAAACCCCTAATAAATGATTTCAAATGATGACTTATCATATAATCATGTTTTGTCTAGTTAAGTAATAGGTTTCCGCCTGAGCGTCTACAGTTGTCTCCTGTATGACGTGACATCATGTCGTGTATTTTATCTTACTCTGATGTCCTTAAATTCGGAGAAAATGTGGGTTGTGACAGTTGGTATCAGAGGGAGGTTGTTCGACAAGTTGGTCGGGCAACAAATTCTGATATAGTTTAGTAGTTTTTTTTTGTTTAATTGCATACACACACCGATGTGTCATCAGTACGTCTTGGCCGAAGCATGAACACTACACACATATCATGATAAGAAGTATAAGGGGCATATTATGTAGTATGGGATGCATAATATGCACCTGTATATGGATCCACCATAGGTGGCAACATGTGACGGTTATGTAGTATGGGATGCATAACCATCATCACATGGATGCCCATTAGCACGTTTTCTCTTTCGTTACATGCAATATTATTTAGTATGGGATGCATAATATTACATGCCTACGCCGCTCATAACATGCATTAAGGCCTTTATTAGAATGCATAGCACAACATACTTTACATAGCATTGCATAAGCACACGTGCGAAGTTAAAGACTTATATGATGACACACGTACACACATGATTTCAAAACGAATAGAAAATTCATGCATTCATGCCCCTTGCACATGAGTCAAGTGGGACGATGTAGTATCGTTCCCGAATTTAGCATATCATCATGAAAATATCCTAGAGAAAAGTAGTGAAAATGGCAAGTAGCTGTACATGTATGTTCTGAACCGAGCAGTGTAGTACTAATGTAATGTTAAGTTTTGATTATAGGTTTATGCGTTTTAGCAGAAATGGCACGCAAGCGAGTCGCGACTAGGTCGACTCCCCAGTCAGAGGGCGAGTCTTCGGGTGCGCAGAGTGAAGCCTTGATCGAGAGCCTGCGCCAGAGCAATGAGGCTCTAACTAGGCAGATGGTTGCGATGCAGTCGCAGGTCGAGGAGTTGTTGGCTGCCGGTGCTAGGCAGCAACCCGTAGTGCAGGCCCCAGCAGTAGCACAGACTGTACCTACTCCTCCTGCTCCCTTGGTACCCCAATAGCGATACCTCCGGAAATGAATTTTATTTCACATTTTCAAAGGTTGGGACCTCCTACGTTTGACGGAAGAGCGGATTTCATTGCATTAGATGACGGGTTTGTTGCCATTGAGGAGATGTTTTCGTACTCAGGAATCTCTGTAGACCAAAAGGTGATGGTCGCCGCTTACCAGCTGAAAGGACTTGCTAAGAGCTAGTGGATTAGGGAGAGGGAAAATCTCGTAAGTGGATGTTCGTGGGAGTCGTTCAAGGCGATGGTGTTACAGAAATTCCTGTCGTCGGTCGAGCAAGACCGTTTAATGAATAATTTTCTGCACCTGAAGCAAAGACAACTCACGGTTAGTGAGTATGAGATCGAGTTCAGTAAGTTGAGCAGATTTGCTCCAGATTTAGTGGCTTCTGAGGCAGGAAGAGTGAAGCGATTTCTCGGAGGTCTTCGTAGCGATATTCAACAGTTGGCGAGCGCTTATAGATCTGAAAGTTATGCTGAAGTGGTAGAAGCAGCACTGAAAGTCGAGGCTATCGACAACGCCAAGAATCGGGGTGCTCTAATGAAAAAGGACATGAGGAAAGTCGAAGAGGGGGATATCCCCAAGGTATCTAGCCCGGCTCCAAAGAAAAGGAGTGGTGAGGTGTGTAGCTTCTGTGGCCGCCCCGGCCATCCAGTTGAGAAATGTTTCAAGAGGAAGGGAGCTCAGAAGCAGCAGCGAGTGCTAGCAATCCAGGGTGCTCCGAAGGGTGAGGTGCTCTGCCAGTTGTGCAAGCAAAAAATGCATGATGTGGCCCAGTGTTGGACCAAAGATAAAGTCTGCTTCCAGTGCAAGCAGAAGGGGCACATGAAGTTCCAATGCCCGTTGATTCAACCCCCGTTGCAGCCTATTCCGCTTCGAACCTTGCTGTCGCCGCAGCATCAGGATAGAGGAAGAGGAAAGCTGAACGTGTTAACCCAGGAGCAAGCGCAGTCTTCGACCCAAGTGATCGCAGGTTAGACCTTAAGACAACTGTTTAGTCTTGTTTCCTTTTTAGTTCACTGTATTAGACTAGTTTTTGTTCGCGCTTATAGGGAGATTTAAGGTAAAGAATCGTTGGGCGCGTGTTCTGTTCGATTCGGGTGCTACCCATTCGTTCGTAGCAAGGGCCTTCATTGAGCGTCACCGTCTGACCCCTGAGCTGGGCAACGATTCGTTCCTCGTTATGTTCCCTTCTGGTGATCTGGTGCCCTCGAACCAGTGCGTCCGAAGTTGCCCCGTTCTCTTAGGAGATTTCTTGGCTGTTGCTGATCTCAAAGTGTTGCACTTAGAAGACTTTGACGTAATATTGGGTATGGACTGGTTGTCCAGTTATGATGCGGTCATCCGATGCAAGGAAAAGCGTCTGGACTTTGTGATGGACAACGGTCATCCCATGAGCATTTTTGGTTCTCCGTACCAAAGTTCTTCGATAATTTCTGCGGAATGTGCTCGGAACCTGTTAATTTCTGGTTGTTTGGCTTACCTTGTTTCTGTAGTAGAAACTGTTCCTGGACCGCCGTGTGCTGAGAGCGTTCCGGTTGTGCGAGAGTTTCCTAACGTCTTTCCTGTCAGTCTTCCTGGACTCCCGCCTGATAGAGATGTGGAGTTCGTTATTGATCTTGAGCCTGGTACTCGTCCTATGGCTAAGGCACCGTACCATATGGCCCCGCGCGAGTTAGAAGAGTTGCGAACTCAGTTAGATGAGTTGTTGCAGTGTGGTTTCATTAGGCCAAGTTCTTCGCCCTGGGGTGCTCCAGTGTTGTTCATGAAAAAGAAGAACGGTTCCATGAGATTGTGCATAGACTATAGAGAATTAAACAAAGTGGCCATCAAGAACAGGTATCCGTTGCCAAGGATAGATGATCTGTTTGATCAGTTGCATGGTAGCACGGTGTTTTCGAAGATTGATCTTCGATCAGGCTACCATCAGTTGAGGATCCGTTAGTCGGACGTTCCCCGGACTGCCTTTCATTCTCGTTATGGCCATTTTGAATTTCTAGTCATGTCATTTGGTTTGACAAATGCACCCTCTGCATTTATGGACATGATGAACCGCGTGTTCAAGGATTTTCTGGACCATTTTGTTGTGGTATTCATAGATGATGTGCTGGTTTATTCTAGAAGTGATGAGGAGCATGCTACGCATTTGCGCTTAGTATTGTCTACTCTTAGAGAGAACAAGTTGTATGCGAAGCTGAGTAAGTGCGAATTCTGGCTTTCTCAGGTGTCCTTCCTGGGGCATGTGGTGAACAAGGATGGAATTACTGTAGACCTCGCTAAGATTTCTGCTGTGTTGGATTGGAAGACACCTTCAACACCTAAGGAGATAAGGAGTTTCTTAGGGTTGGCCGGGTACTATAGGAGATTTGTCCAAGGATTTTCAGTGATGTCCGCACCCTTGACTAAGCTTACCCAGAAGAATACTGCTTTTGTTTGGAGTGATAAGTGCGAAGAGGCCTTTCAGGAAATGAAGAGGCATTTGTGTAGTGCTCCGGTGTTGGCCTTGCCGATCGAAGGAGTCGAGTATGCAGTTTATGTAGACGCATCTCACATTGGACTGGGATGTATGTTGATGCAAGAAGGGAAGGTGATTGCTTATGGGTCTAGAACAATGAAGGTTCATGAAAAGAATTACCCTACGCATGACTTAGAATTTGCCGCAGTGATCTATGCTTTGAAGCTTTGGAGACACCTGTTATATGGAGTGTCATGCAAGATTTTCACGGATCATAAAAGTCTGAAGTATGTCTTCACCCAGAAGGAGCTGAATCTGTGCCAGCGGAGGTGGTTGGAGTATGTGGCAGATTATGAAGTAGATATTATATACCATCCGGGCAAGGCTAATGTGGTGGCCGATGCCCTGAGCCGGAAAACCGCGCATATCTTCAATCTCTCAATACAGTCCTTAGTAGAGGAGTTTATGTTGATGGATATCTCAGTCGGTAGTTGTACCGCACCTTCGAGCTTAGAGGCTGAAGAGCCTTCTTGCATTGCCCTTACTAGGATGCATCAGAAGGAAGATCCTGACTTGCAGCATCTTCGAAGTAGAACTGAAAAAGGAGAATTGCCAAATTTTTTGATCGATGATAAGGATACTTTGAGGTACCGAGGTAGATATTACGTCCCCGCGTTGGAAGAAATTCAGACAAAGATCTGTAGCGAGGTGCATGATTCTAATGTTTCCAATCATCCTGGTTCCACGAAAATGTATAAAGATCTGAAGCAGATCGTTTGGTGGTCAGGTATGAAGAATGATATAGCAAAGTATGTGTCAGAATGTTTAACTTGTCAGCGCGTGAAAGCAGATCATAAGAGGCCTGGAGGTAAGTTGAACCCGTTAGATATTCCCAGCTGGAAGTGGGAGAGTATTTCGATGGACTTCATTACCTGGTTGCCGAGATCTCCCAGTGGTCATGACTCGGTGTGGGTTATAGTAGATCGCTTGACAAAGTGTGCTTACTTTGTGCCCTTTAAGATTGGATACTCGATGGAGAAAATAGCAGAACTGTATTTGACTGAAGTTATCAGATTGCATGGTGTGCCTGTGAGCATTGTGTCAGACCGAGACTCGAGGTACACGTCTTGTTTCTGGCAGAGTTTGCAGGGAGCCTTGGGTACTGACCTTAGGTACTCTACCGCTTATCATCCCCAGACCAATGGTCAGACAGAAAGATTAAAGCAGATTTTGGAAGATATGATAAGGTATTATATCTTAGATCATGGTGGAGCTTGGGATAAGCGGCTTGGATTGATGGAGTTCGCGTATAACAACAGTGAAAGTGCACAGTTAACCTCACTAGAATTCTCTACAGGGGGGGTGAATAGAGATCAAAAAATATTTTCTGAAATGTTAATATATATATATATGTGTATGATCACAGATTATAGCTTCCCACACACCAACACGAATTAAACAAATAAAGAAAGTGTTGGTGCCAAAAATGGTACCTCCAAAATTCACACTAAAGGGGACGGGAGAAAACTGCGAAGTGCAGGTTACTAAGACAGAAGATGCTGGAAAAAAGAGAAGGCGATCGTAAAATGGCGATCACGAAAAAATGAGACCGCTTACACAGGTTGTAAGCTGGAGCCTCCGAATCAAGTCCTTTTTCTGGTACCCCTACCCCTCTATTTATAGACGAGGGGGCTGCCCAAACGGGCAGAACGATAAACTACGGGCTGCCCGGGATACAGGAGAGTCGGGCAGGGAGAAGAGGTGCAAATAACAAAGATAAGGAAAAATGATCAGACCGCCTAAACTGACGGTCTCCACGGTCCTGACCGCTTGGTACTTAGAAAATCCTGGTTGAGAAGGTAGCTGGCGGTCTGGGCGATCACACAAACTGAGACCGCTGCAAGTGAAGAAATTGGCCAGTAAGAGGAGGTCGCGGGCTTTCTGGGCAAACAGAAAGTAAATGCAAGAAAAGAAATCACAGCACAACACAAGAAAATATAGTAGTTCCCCAAACTTTGGGTAGTCCACTCTTCTACCCCCTTGGTAGGAATTCACTATCTTGCACTGAGTCTTTTGATAAGAAGACTCTTAGAACCACCCTGAGTCTTTTGATAAGGAGACTCTTAGAACCAACTGAGTCTTTTGAAAAGGAGACTCTTAGAACCAGTACACTGAATTTTTTGAAGAGAGATTCTAAAAACTCTTTTATAATGTTTAAGTAAAAATAAGAAAGAAGAAAGAAATAAGAACAAGAATGAATCTTCTTCCTAGCAAGAAGATTGGAAGCACAAGAAGTGAATTAAATCTTTCTTCTATAGAGAGAAGAAGATTTGTAGCTTTTCTCTCTTATGTGAGAGCTATCAGAATTTGCAGCAGGGTGACTTCAGAAGCAGAGGAAGAAAAATGCTTGAATATTGCTGCAGTACTATTTCTCAATTCTCTCTTTTTCACTTGGGAGCTTTTCCTCTTTTCAAATGTAAAACTGGTGAATCACTTTACTTCTTCTTCTGCCGACCTCCTCTTTATTTATAGCTCTGTTTCAATCAAATAATACTAAAGGAGAGTAATCAATTAGCAGACAGAGTATTAGAAAGAAAGAAATATTTCCATAATAACATTTTCAGTAGAAGGAAAGAATGAATCCTGATTTCAAATGATATCCAAAATAGAGTTAATCAGATTAGCCAAGAATCAAATAGAAGGAAAGAATGATTCAGAACGGCTATAAAATATTAACATTATTCCATACAAATCAGATCTACTGAAAGAAGGAAAGAGATCTGGCGCATATTTAGATCTGTCACATAAATTGACATGCATCGATTACCATTCGACGCAAGCGTCGAATACATCCTGTCTGGATGTCGAGAGGAGAATAAGGAAGGTGCGTCTACAAAGGTGCGTCGACTATATTAGATGCGTCAACTAGAAATCAGAGTAACGTCGACAACACATACGTCGAAATCTTCCTAGAGTTACTTCGACTCAATCTGAAGGAAACGTCGACTACATTTCGACGTTGCGTCGAATACTATTCGACGCATATTTACTTAGCCTTATTTTTCATTCTTAGAATTCTTCTTTAACTCATTTCTAGGGGTTAAGAGAAATCATTTTCCCAACAATCTCCCCCTATTTGTCTTAACCCTATTTAGAGAGAAATTATACTAGCATATAATTAACCCAGCACAGCATTTGTAAAGATAAGAAATATGTCACTCAATCAAAAGTGAAATTTGGAAGAAGAGATAAACAAAATTTTCAGAATCATATAAACAGATTTCATGTTCATACCAATTAGTATTCAACTATAGGGTAAAATATATCAGCATTGTTTTCAAATATTACTCAGGAGGGGTAGGAGGAGTCTTTCTCTTTCTCTTGAATACTACTGTTTTAGGAGAGGAGGGTTTCTCTTTCTCATTTGCAGGAAGTTCATTTAGCTCCCCCTGAGAAGGTAACTCCCCCTGGGATATAACTTCTTTTACTCCTTCTACTTCTTCAGTATCTTTATCATCTCCAGCCCCAGTTGCAACTGACTCCTGTGTCATCACATCATCTGGTTCATTTCTATCTTAATTTATGGTAGTATTCAGCTCTTTCTCACCATCTTCCTTTTCAGCCTCATTGTTTGCTCTGCTTCCCTCCCCTTGTAGTAGTGCCATTTGATTTGCAGCATCTCTTGCTATGTTGAGTACCTCTATTGTTTGTTCATCATGGTGTAGCTCAGGTACTATCTCATTCCCAAGGATTTTGTCAGATTTTGGAGAAGGAGGGGACTTGTTAGAGAGAGATTTAGGATTGGATGGCTGCTCTTCATCTAGATTCTCCCCCTTCTTGACCTTCTTGGCCAGTGAGGTTAAGAAAGACCTTGTCACTCTAGAGGAAGAGAGAGAGGTCTTTAGGCCTTGCACAGAGGCACTGACCCAATCTATTTGGGTGTGCATGTGAAGGATGGAGGAATGAATTTGGGAGCAATGCTTATCCAGCATCACTTGGAATTTTTCAGCTGCTGATTTGATGCACTGAGTGATGAGAGCCTCAGGGGATGCAGATGATTCATGGTGTGAAAGGTGAGGAGGTGATGGTGGAGGAAGAGGTGATAGAGGAGGAGAGAAGTGAGTTGATACATGAGGTATGGGTGATAATGGAGGTAAAGAAGATGGGGAAATAGGAGGAGGAAGAGAAGGAGAAACTGCTGTTTGAGCAGGTGTTTGAGAAGAGGTAGGTAGAGTAGGAGTTGTGAGGATAGTAGAGATTATTTGAGTGGATGATGGTGGTAGAGAAGAATTGTCTCTTTGAGGAGAAGGAGGAGGAGATGGATGAGCAGGAGAGTTAGGAGGAGAGGGAGTCCTTTCAGGAATGGAACCAGGCTTAGGGATTTGCCTGGTCCACTTAGAGAAGAGAGCAATGGACATCCTTTTGCCAAGAGGAATAGGAACTCCTTTTGACCTGCATAGGTCAGGGAAGGAGTGGAAGAGGACTTGACTCATGACCCTCATGTAGGCATTCGCTTTGTGAGAGTATTTAGAGCCTATCATCTTGAGTAGCCATGTGGCCCAGTCTACCTTCTTCATCAGCACAAGGGCCCCCATATGTTCAGTTGTTGTTTGGGTACTGCATCATGTGCTGAGATTTGGCATAGTAGAACTTTTCCTACTATATCAGCCAGCAGCCTATATTCATCAGAAAAGTCTATTTTCTTTAGGTGGATTGGTCTATCTTTTGAGAACTTCATGGTGGTTAACAGAGTCTTGGTTTCATCAGGTGTGAGTTCTACAGATTCATCACCTGATAAGGGAATAATTGTAGGAGACTTTAATTAGTTTATTCTCTAGAGACTGATTTTCTTTCCCTATTTGAGTTGAGTAAAGATAGTATTTGACTGTACCTGATGGAAGATCATAAGTGGTCCTTATGTGTTCTGCAGAGATTGAGATTGGTGTCTCATAGATTGTTCCTTGAATTTCTCCTTGTTCAGATATCTGAACATGAGCTATGAGCTCTGTAAGTTCTGTCTCCAGGAGCTTGCATCTTGTTGAAATGAGCTTATCCAGACCAGCTTCAGTGAACAGAGCTATTATGCTCATAAAGTTGTCGGCGACGGCTTGAAAGGATTCCAGGTCAATGTCGAAACCTGAGTTTATCTTGGGAGCCATTTTAGGTCATTGAAAGAGAGGAGGAAGTGGCTGGACTAAGGAGCAAGAGGGATGAAGGATTCAGAGTAGTGAAGGTTTCTAACTGAAGAGTCTATTTAAGTTAGGTGAAGCGTCGAAACGGGACTCAATTCGAGGCTTATTCGGTACTTCAGTGGATGTGACCGAAAATATTTTAGTATTGCCGCTCGTTTTTATGAGGTCGACGTTACGTCGAGTGTGAGCGTCGATTTAGTTCATTCTGGGATGCAAGGGTTTCTAATCGACGTATGCGTCGATAGTAGTCGACGCATGCGTCGATTGTACCTATTGATCTGAGTCATCGACGGTGCGTCGATTATAGGTCGGCGTGACTTTTAATTTACCTGAAAAATTCTAGGTGTTTATTCCTTTTTATCTCTTCTTAATCTTAAGGGTTTCTAAGTTAGCCTAGGACTGGGTTTTAAGACCAATTTGATTGATTATACCAACACTTTTTGGCAAGGTGGCCATTTTTGTTGCATATGTAACACTTAAGTATCTTACTTTTGTGAGAGCTTGAGTTTAAATGGGGATAGAAGTGTTGAATAGGTTACTAGTGTTGATTAGGATAGAAGGTTTGATTAGGATGGGAATTTTGGTTACCAAGTTTTGTGTGGAAATTTTGGTTGGAATGTTGATTAGGATAGAAATCATGATCAGGATGAATGAGTTCTGAATGGGGGTTAAGATGGAAGATTTTTGGAATATAGGTGTTCATGTTGCTCTGAGTTTTTATGAGTCGATATCTATTCGACGTATGTTGATAGTTGCGTCGATTTATATTCGGCGCATTCCTCAGATTGCGTTGATCTGGTATCGACGCATGGAGAATGTTGCGTTGATTGGATGTCGACGTATCTTTATTCAAGCATCGAGTAGAGGTCGAGGCATCTGAGAGGTTACGTCGAGTAGAAGTCGACGCACTATCATTCATGCGTTGATATGAAGTCGACGCAACTGTGTCTTCATAAATTTTCATTTTATCTTTTTCTGTTTTTACTCCTTTGAATGTTGTTTCTTTTGGTTTAGTTGTCTCTTCAGATGAAGTTTGTGAGTCATCAGCTGAATAATATGATGTTTCATCAAATTCCTTTATTTCCTTGAAGAAGTGTTCTTTCTTATGTTGTGATTCTTTTTCTTGGTTTGCTAATTTGATGGGTTTAGTGAATTTTACAGGGCTCATCCAAGCAGGCTTGTTAGATGGAATTAGGCTGATTGATGGATCAGCCCCTAGCCCAAGATTTTTGTGTCTTATTGTTTGTTATTTAGTGATTTCTTTAAGAGTTTGGCTTTTCATTTTTATTGATTCTTCAAAGGCCTTTGCCTGAGAAACCTTATCCTTAAGGAACTGATTTTCTATTCTAGCCCTTTCTATTTCCTTCTCTCTTATGTTAGCCCTTAATACATGATCTATTGAGCTTATATCTTTTTTATTTCTTTGGTTCTTGACCATATGAATTTGTTCTTTTAGGTCCTTGATTTCTTGTTTAGCTTTTAATTGATCTAGAAACATTCCCATAAAATCATTTCTGAATTTATCACTTTGAAAATCTATTTCATCAAAGATGCTTACCTCATCCTTATCCTCAGATTCCTCTATGAGAATAAGGCTATTTTCTTTTTCATCTTCAGAAGATATGCTTTCTTCTGATCCTGTCTCACTCCAAGATTTAGCACCATCATCATTCTTGGGGCCTTCAAAGGCCATCAAGCATAGGTCTTCTTGCCTAGATTCTTCATTGTCACTCTTAGAGGATGAACTGTCCTCAGAGTCTGTTTCACTCCAGGCTTCTGCAATAAAGCCTCTTTCTTTCTTCTTCCCCTTTTTCTTGAGATCTTTTCTTTTCAGATCTTTCTTTGTTTCAGCATTCTCTGGACATTCTGGGGCAATATGTCCAGGTTTCCTGCAAGAATTGCAAATAATTTCTTTAGTGGGGGTTTTGTCATACCTTGGTTTTGACTCCCTACTTTTTGATCCATTTGTCTTGACCCATTTCTTAAATCTTCTGGCTAGGAAATTGAATAGTTCTTCTTCAGTGACAGGAGTCCTTTCTTCTGTTGCCTTTAAAGTTATGTTCCTGTCTTTTGAGGAGATTGGAGTGTTTTCTCTTCTTTTCTTCTCTTCTCTAGTTTTCAGTAGTTGCTCATAGGATTTGAGTTTTCCTAAGAGAGCATCTGTAGTGATTTCCTTTTGTCCTCTTGTGTCTCTTATTGCCCATATTCTTGAGTCCCATGAACTGGGGAGACTCATTAGCAATTTGTCATTAATCTCAGTGAGGGAGATCTCTCTATCCAAGTTTTTCAATTGGTTGATGATTAGACTGAATCTGTCATACATCACAGAGATACTCTCTTCATTCTTCTTTTGGAAGTTCTCATATTAGGAGATCAATAGGGCCTTCTTATCTTTCTTTTCATCAGCACTTCCTTCCACCATCTTTGTAAGAGCATCTCAAATTTCTTTGGATGATTCACAGTCAACAACCCTTTGAAAGATGTCATCTGAGAGAGTTGAGACAAGTATGTTCATGGCCTTTAGATCATATGTTCTTGCCTTCTTCTCATCTTCTATCTACTCGGATCTTGGAACAAGTGTTTGTGTGACATTGCCACTTGCATCCTTTCTATAGGGCTTTGGGGGACCTGTCACAGTAATATTAAACAAGTCAGCATCAATGGAATTCATATAAATTCTGATTCTTGTTTTCCAAACTGCAAACTTTTCAAGATTGCACATTGGTGGTCTGGTGGAAGCACAATCTTTGATTTGTGCCATGAAAATAATTTTAAAAAAATATATATATATAAAAACAAGAGGTAGGATCTTTTTGATCAAGGAGTTAACCTTTTTAGATCAACCTCCCTCTGATACCAATTGAAAGTGCACAGTTAACCTCACTATAATTCTCTAGAGGGGGGGGTGAATAGAGATTAAAAAATATTTTGTGCAATGTTAATATATATATGTGTATGATCACAGATTATAGCTTCCCACACACCAACAAGAATTAAACAAATAAAGAAAGTTAATGCAACAAAAGAAATCACAGCACAACACAAGAAAATATAGTGGTTCCCCAAACTTTGGGTAGTCCACTCTTCTACCCCCTTGGTAGGAATTCACTATCTTGCACTGAGTCTTTTGATAAGGAGACTCTTAGAACCACCCTGAGTCTTTTGACAAGGAGACTCTTAGAACCAACTGAGTCTTTTGAAAATGAGACTCTTAGAACCAGTACACTGAATTTTTTGAAGAGAGATTTTAAAAACTCTTTTGAAATGTTTAAGAAAAATAAGAAAGAAGAAAGAAATAAGAACAAGAATGAATCTTCTTCCTAGCAAGAAGATTGGAAGCACAAGAAGTGAATTAAATCTTTCTTCTATAGAGAGAAGAAGATTTGTAGCTTTTCTCTCTTATGTGAGAGCTATCAGAATTTGCAGCAGGGTGACTTCAGAAGCAGAGGAAGAAGAATGCTTGAATATTGCTGCAGGACTATTTCTCAATTCTCTCTTTTTCACTTGGGAGCTTTTCCTCTTTTCAAATGTAAAAATGGTGAATCACTTTACTTCTTCTTCTGCCGACCTCCTCTTTATTTATAGCTCTGTTTCAATCAAATAATACTAAAGGAGAGTAATCAATTAGCAGGCAGAGTACTAGAAAGAAAGAAATATTTCCATAATAACATTTTCAGTAGAAGGAAAGAATGAATCCTGATTTCAAATGATATCCAAAATAGAGTTAATCAGATTAGCCAAGAATCAAATATAAGGAAAGAATGATTCAGAACGGCTATAAAATATTAACATTATTCCATACAAATCAAATCTACTGAAAGAAGGAAAGAGATCTGGCGCATATTTAGATCTGTCACATAAATCGACATGCGTCGATTACCATTTGACGCAAGCGTCGAATACATCCTGTCTGGACGTCGAGAGGATAATAAGGAAGGTGCGTCGACAAAGGTGCGTCGACTACATTAGATGCGTCGACTAGAAATCAGAGTAACGTCGACAACACATACGTCGAAATCTTCCTAGAGTTACTTCGACTCAATCTGAAGGAAACGTCGACTACATTTCGACGTTGCGTCGAATACTATTCGACGCATATTTACTTAGCCTTATTTTTCATTCTTAGAATTCTTCTTTAACTCATTTATAGGGGTTAAGAGAAATCATTTTCCCAACAAACAGTTATCAAGAAAGCCTACAAATGGCCCCGTTTGAGGCTCTGTATGGGAGGCGTTGTCGGACTCCGTTGTTTTGGGCCGAGGTTGGTGAGAGTCCTTTGCTAGGCCCAGAGGCTTTGGAAGAGATGAATGTTGCTGTGACTCATATCCGCGAGAAGCTCCGCATTGCTCAGGAGCGGTATGAGAAGTATGTGAATCGAAGAAGAGTGGATTTAGAGTTTGTCGTTGGAGACAGGGTGTTCTTGAAAGTTTCTCCGATGCCAGGTGTTAAGAGGTTTGGAAGGAACCACAAGTTGGATCCCCGGTATGTGGGACCTTTTCAGATTGTTGAGCACATCGGAGTGTCAGCGTATAGATTGGATTTGACTGCTTCCTTTCCTAATGTTCACGATGTGTTTCACGTGAGCCAGCTGAGGAAGTGTTTGCATAGCGATCGGTTTGTTCTTGATTCGGTACCCATTTTACAGCCCAATCTTTCATATGTCGAAGAGCCTGTCCGAATCTTGGAGACTCAGGAGCGTGTGTTGCGAAAAAAGACGATCCCGATGGTTAAGGTTCTTTGGAAGAATCAGGGTGTCGAAAGCGCGACTTGGGAGCTGGAGTCTGCCATGAGAGAGACCCACCCTAGCCTCTTCTCTTAGATTTCGGGTAAATCTTCTGTCAGTTAATCTTTTAAATTTGATTCTGTATCTTCTTTGATCTTCGGATTCCAAGTTTCGGGACGAAACTTCCTTTTAGGGGGAGTGACTGTAACGCCCCTGATTTTCGTTAATTATTTTACGTACCCGCCGTGACGTAATTTTGGCGTAAGGGCGTTGCGTCAGCTCGTCTAGTAGTGTGTTGAGCCTTAGCTTAGTTAAAGTATGTCTTATAAATCGTGCGTGCGAGATTTCGCATCGTTTCAAGTTAAAGTAAAGATTTTGGGTGGATATCAAGATTTTAGCTTCGGGAGGCTTTAGCCCGAGTTTGGCCCGTCGGAATTGAATTCTGACTTTGCCGTTGGATTTGTAGCACCGTGTTTTAGTTAAGGTGTGAATTTCGCAGAAATCCGAGGTGTTTTGGTAGCCCTCGCAGTTTAAGTGAATTGGGGGATTTATTTATTAATTAAATAATAATTTAGGGTTATATATAAGCCTAAGATCTCCTCCTCCTATTCATCTTCCCCTTCCTCGATCAAAAGCATCCGCCATGCGATAGAGCGAGAGCGAGGTTTCATGGATCATTTCACCGGCGATTCCTATGGCTGTAGTGGTCGGAATCGTGTTTGGTTTGAAGTTTTGGAAAGCTCTCGGCGAGATCTTCGTTCTAGCGGCAAGCTTTTCTCGTTTCGTGGAGTTTTGGGAGTTTTGGAAGTGACCTAACCCCTCCTTTTGATCCGAAAAGTTTCAGGTTTTGTGCTCGGGTGAGTTCTTGGCCGGATCCTTAGCTTTCGGAGCGGTGAGATTAGTTCTTGTGCAAGTTTTGAGGCAAGTGGTACTCCTTTTCTTCTCTCTTTTGGTGGAATGTTACTCCTTGTGTTGATTTGTTGTCATGCAAAACCTATAACCTCCTTATTGTTCTCCCCTGATTCATCAAACTTCCTCTTATATACTTAACTATTAAATTGCTGTCAAGAAAATCATCAGTTTTTACTCGAAAATTTCGGTTTTTTGCTTCTTCTCGAGAAATACAGAGTTCTTCTCGAGAAATCATTTCTGGCTCTCGAGAAATCATTTCTGGCTCTCGAGAAATCATTTCTGCCTCTCGAGAAATCATTTCTGGCTCTCGAGAAATCCTTTCTGCTTCTCGAGAAATCATTTCTGCCTCTCGAGAAATCATTTCTGGCTCTCGAGAAATCCTTTCTGCCTCTCGAGAAATCCTCTCTGGCTCTCATGAAATTACAGACTTCCACTCAGGAAATTACAGATTTCCTCTCATGAAATTACAGACTTCCTCTCTGGAAATTACAGACTTCCTCTCATGAAATTATAGACTTCCTCTCAGGAAATTACAGACTTCCTCTCATGAAATTACAGACTTCCTCTCATGAAATACAGACTTTTACTCAAGAAATCCCTGAACCTTCTGATCAAAGTTTTGGGCCATTTTCTTCATATATTACCCTATTCTTAGAGTGTTATGGTGTTGTTATTCCGGGTTACGCCCCGTGTTTTAATTAAAGATTAAATTTATTAAGAACCACTGTCTTTAGCCTTGCACGGTAGTCGTGTTTGGGGGATAGTGGGGGAATGTTATAGCCTTGCACGGTAGTCGTGTTTGGGTGGTTGGGTCTAGTGGCACCCCCACCTGGTTTTGGGCTTTGGGTAGCGGGGGTAGGTAACCGCTCCTGTTTAATTTGAGCTGGTCAGTCTCTTTAATTAATATAACAAGATAAATGAAACTTGCTTGTTCCTCTTTATGGCACTTTCTTTTTGGTGCACTTGGTGTTTTGTTTAGTTCCTTGTTTTAGAGCTTTTCTTTCGGTGAATCTGGCCTAGGTTGGTACCCCTTTTGCCTTATTTACTTTCTTCTTACTTTTTGGCCACTTGTAATTCCTTGCTGAGGCGTTCTTTGTTTTATTGAATGCCTCAGGTTCATAGCCGTAGCGGCTAGTGGTGTAGCCTGAAGTTCAGAGTTTTAGTAGTTGTTCACCCCGCTGCTGCGAGGTAGTTGGTTTTAGTTACTTCTTGTGCTCAGACATACTAGTTGGTGTCAATGGGTTAGTGTCATGTTGTTGACGCCCATTGTGCCCCTTTTTATACTTTATAGTTTATTTGCCAGATTATGCCACTACTCTTAGATCTTGTGTATCTTACCCTCTGGGAATGATTTATGTTAGGTGCACTATAGTTATAAAATGGTTTTTCTTCATCCTCATTGCATTCTTTCTAACTGAAACCCTTAACTTTAAAATCGCCTAAAGGTATTTTCTACTCTTACAATACGCCTAGTTATGCACATATCATTTACTTCATGCTCTGTCGTTTGCATACATGTAGGACTTTAAGTAAACTAAATCAAGTACTTTCCGCTGCAACTATATATACTTTCCCGGTGTACTAGTTGATCCACGAACTGAGAGACACAGTGCTTACCTCAAAACCCCTAATAAATGATTTCAAATGATGACTTATCATATAATCATGTTTTGTCTAGTTAAGTAATAGGTTTCCGCCTGAGCGTCTACAGTTGTCTCCTGTATGACGTGGCATGACGTGTATTTTCTCTTACTCTGATGTCCTTAAATTTGGAGAAAATGCGGGCTGGGACAATGCCCAAGGCGCTTGCTTCAACCCGTAAAGGGCTCTCTTCAGTTTACAGACGTAGTCCGGACAATCCTCTGAGATGAAGCCCGGCGGTTGGATCATGAAGATATCCTTGTCAATCTCTCCTTATAAGAAAGCATTCTTCACATCGAGCTGCCAAATCTCCCATCCACTAGTTGCCGCCAAAGCAATAACAAATCGAACCGAAGTCATCTTTGCTACAGGACTGAATGTCTCATCATAATCTTCTCCATACTGCTATGAGAACCCACGAGCCACAGGGCGAGCCTTATATCTCTCAATTGTGCCGTCAGCTTTCTTCTTGAGCTTATAGACCCATTTGCATGTCACAGGGGTATTGCCCTTGGGCCTGGGCACTAGAGACCAAGTCTCATTCTTCTTGAGAGCATCCATCTCCTCCTGCATAGCAATGTCCCACTGCTTCACGCCTTTCGCCTTCTCAAAGCTCGATGGCTCCCTCTCATCCAAGGGACCAGCAAAGAAACATGAGACAAAGCTCACCATGTTTCCGCCTGTGTATCGATCAGGTGGCTTGATAGTCCTCTTTGACCTCCTAAGAGGTTGCTCCTGACTAACCACCTCCTCAGTTGCTTCTTCTGTGCTAGCTCCTCTTCCAGACGAACTTGGAGCATCACTCCCCCTGCTTCCTGAACCTGAAGCCTCCATCTTAGTGCTTGACACAGTTGGAGCTCCTGGTGAAACAGGCAACTCTACTTGAAGATTTTCCGTAGCCTTCCCTTTTTCATCAACTCTGCTCTCAGGTAGTTCAACTCCTGAACTCCCCATGTAGGAAGTCACCTCATCGAACACCACATCCCGAGATACCACTGATTTCCATGTCTCAGGATCCATGCATCTCCACCCCTTCTTCTGTTCATCATATCCAACAAAGACTAGCTTCCTTTCTTTCGCATCTAGCTTTGTCCGAAGAGCATTAGGGATATGCACATAATAGGTTGACCCAAACACACAAAGGTGTGCAACACTTGGTTTCTCTTTGAACATCAGTTCGTGAGGTGTCTTTATGTTGATAGGACTTAGAGGCATCTTGTTGATGATGTATGCGGCACAAGACATTCCCTCCGCCCAGAAGGACTTTGGGATACTCTTAGCATGAAGACATCATTTGCAGGTTTCCGTCAGATGACGGATCTTCCGCTCTGCAATGTAGTTTTGTTGTCGAGTATGGGCACAAGTAAGCTCTCTCCGAACGTCGTGCTTCCTGCAAAAATTTGAGAACTCACCAGAGGTGAACTCCCTACCATTGCCAGTTCTCATTTTTTTCACCCGCAGGCCTAACCGACCTTCTACCGGCTCCTTGAACTCCACGAACTTCGCAAAAGCTTCTGACTTCTCTTTCAGAAAATACACCCAGACATATCTGGTATAATCGTCAATCAACACCAACATATATCTATTGCCTCCAAGGCTTGGGGTGGCAGTCGGTCCCATCAAATCACCGTGAATGCACTCCAATGGCGCTTTGCATCTTGTTTGTAATTTATCAAATGGAAGTCGATGAGACTTACCAAACTGACATCCCGCACAAACATGACCATCTCCATAGGAGGACAAGCTAGGCAAGCCCTTGACAAGGCACCTTACCGCCATAGCCTTCAATTTGTCCATGCCTACATGCCCCAACATTTCATGCCAGATAGCCACGCTATCATTGGTCTTCATCTTGTCAACATAGGTACTTGTCGATAAAACGAACAAGTCCTTCACCCTCTTTCCAACATGAATGACATCTACCTATATCTTCGGTTGAGTTTTAAGAAACTTCACTTCTGTTGGGCCAAACAGAACGTGATAACCAGCATCGACCGCATTGGTCACAGAGAAGAGATTCTTCTTCATACCTGGCACATGATAAACACTCCTTAATGTGAGTGGACCCTTATCATTGCTCAGAGAGACAACACCTTCTTGTTCTACTGAATGAACAGAATTATCAGCCATAATAATAGCATCGTTACCTGAGTAAGGCGCCAAAGAAGAGAACTTTGATTCATCCCCGGTGAGATGATGCACACATCCTGAATCCACGATCCAATCCTCTTCGAAGTTGATGGAAGCCAAGGCCTTAAGGGCATGGTCGTCATATTGGCCGCAAAGGCTCCTCCCCATCCAGCTTCATCAGACTTTGGCTTCTCCTTCTCCGCGGCATGTCCCGGCTGAAGATTAACCCGGCAATCCTTCTTGAAGTGGCCGGTCTTATTGCACCTGAAGCACCTTGGTCCCCTCCCTTCTTCTTCCCATCAGACTTAGAAGTATAACCCTTATCCTGCTGACCTGAAGTAGAGGGTCCATCATGACATGGCTTCTTATTCTCCCATTTCTTCTTCTTCTTCCCAGAGAACAACACATCACTATCTCCCCCAGAGATAGAAGTCCCTGCCATCTGTCTTGCCAAACTTTCCTGCGAAGCAAGTAAGTTCTCCAGCTCCAATAGAGATGGCTGATTTGCCCAACCCTGAACTGACGTCACAAAGGCAAGATACTCCTTCCGCAACCCGCAGATGATATGCCTCTTCAGTTTTGCCTCCGAGATGGGCTCATCAGGGTCCAATGCAGAAATCTCTGCTGTGAGGTTCTTCATCTTGAGAAAGAAGGTAGAGATAGAAAGATCACCTTGAGAGGCCTTTGCCAACTCATTTTCAAGAAACTGTAGCCGAGCTACATTTTTCTTATTGAACAGCCCGTCCAAAGACATCCAAATCTCAGCAGCAGATTTACATCCAATGATGTGATTGAATAGCTCTGGTGAGATAGCCCTCTTGAGAGTGAACTCTGCCTTTGCATTAGTCCTCCTCCAAAGTCTCACCTCTGCCATATTATCTCCTGCTAAAAACACTTCTTGTGTGTCTTCTCCTCCAACTATCACCCATAGATCCTCGCCAAGTAAGTAACTCTCCATACACGACCTCCATTTCTTGTAGTTAGTCGATGTGAGGAGTTCAATACCAAGCCCTCTTGCGTATCCAGCTCCCATGGCAACCTAAGTGGTCTCTTCTTCACAAAGACGATGGCAACTCAAGTTGATCACTGCTTATCCACTCCAACAACCTAGCTCTGATACCATGTTAAAATTTTGATTTGAATCGTTTAGGAGTAAGCAGGAGTTGCATCAACTGAGTTATAGCCAAAAACCACAACAGGCCACACGGCAACACAAAGATTTATTGAATCACAATACTTGATTACAGTGAGAGGTATACATGGCGAGACATGATTCATAAGAATCACGGAGGAGAGAAGAACAAAAAATACACCAAAAACAAAACTGGCGGCTTGACAAGCAGAGACCGCACAGACCGCTGAACTCCAGAGATCGCCCGGCTTGACCTGAGACCGCACGAATAGAAAACAGCCAAGATGACTTCAGACCGCCACCTCAGACCGCACTGCAAGACGCCACCTCAGACCGCACGAACTGGAGCTTATTGAACAAAGAACAAAAGCTGTCGCCAGACCGCAACTCAGATCGCCTAACCGTTGAAGGTCGCCTTATCGCTGAGCTCGCTGTGAACAGCACAAGAACAATCATAAACCAGTTCGCAGATAAGTCACTGCCAAACTGTTTATTCAAGCCGCTGAGAAATCACTAAGGAAGGAGACCGCAACCTGCTGACCGCAAACCTGCGAACACAACAAACAGTCAACTCGCTTCCGAGACCGCCCAACCTCAAAGTTGAGACCGCACAAAATAACTCAGGCTCTAGTTCTTACAGTTCTCGTCATGAATGACAGGCCATGCACCCCTATTTATAGGCGATAAGACGGATTTCATCACCGCCACAAGAGAGATACAGTCACCACCCATCAGATCGCCAGCGGTCTCATAGAGCAAACCACGCGATCACCACTTGGACAATATCCGGTCCAAGACCGCAGATCAGCAGCAGACTGCGCACAAGCCGCGCGAACACAAGAACACTCCTTCCTTAGATCACCAGGAGCAAATCAAGAACATCTGGCCGACTTCAGACAAGTCGCCAGACCAACCTGCATAAGCCGCCCGGTTACAGCGGTTACACAAGAACAAACCGCCCGGTCTTCTACAAAGAAGATAGACAAACCAAGCAGAACAACCCGGGAAGAGACCGGAACAAGCTAGAACAAACCGGCCAACCAGCAGACTGCCAGTACCAGATCGGCAGAGCACCAGCGCAGACCGCGCGGTCTCTGCGGTCTCTAATATTCAGGCCGCCGGCCACCTTCCACTTCACTTCAATAATTTCAACACAAATTGTGTCATTAAAATTAGATTTGCGCTTATACACGCCTGGGGTATGTCCAATCCATTTTTGGCCTTCCAGGTACCAAGCTACTAAACACAACCATGAACCTATTTAAGGAGTCAAACATCCATTTTAGGTCATAAAATAGGAAACGGGGAGTTACATCTTTGTTCTTATTTTCCTTCAAGCCATGTTACAACTCGTTCTTTCCATAATTAACATTTCACCACTATCACTAGGAGATAATGTCTACCACTAGTTAGCACATCTAAGTCACCCCTAGATAGTTGTTACAAGCAAACATCACTAGATCCACCAAAATGCATCTTTGGCTTCATTTCAATTCCCTAATACATAAAATTGACATCAAGCTCATGTAATCTAAACATAATGAGGATGCAATCACATGCATCATTGCTCTATAGCGCTTGGCTCTCTTCATTCCACTAATTATTGTGAATGAAGTGCCAAAAATCACAACAAAACATGCATACAAGGAATTGAGTCCTATAAACTAGGAATAAGAATACAACAACCTTTTGGAATTCCATTTTGGCCATGGAAGACTTGAGAAAATGGGTGAAAAAGAAGCTCAGAGTGATACACTATGCATTGGTGATGATGCAACGATGATAAAAACTCTAACACCAGTGGCA
Source organism: Dactylorhiza incarnata (assembly GCA_033032865.1). Classification (NCBI taxonomy): domain Eukaryota; kingdom Viridiplantae; phylum Streptophyta; class Magnoliopsida; order Asparagales; family Orchidaceae; genus Dactylorhiza; species Dactylorhiza incarnata. The sequence continues at coordinate 2,686,148 of JAWHQI010000218.1, read as the reverse complement.
CCGCCATCTTCCTCCTCCAAACCCAGGATCCTCATTCTTCTTCTCTGCTCTCCAAACCTCACCCAAAAGACCCACCTAACCCGTATTTTGGCCCTAAACCTATCAAAAGGAATTTACGGTTGATCCTAGGCCATTATATTAAAACACTCTTGATCAGACAACTTGAATTAAAACACTTGTATTTTATTTCATGTTGATCGCACGGTCGTGCGCCTAATTTTACAGCAGTATGGAAATTTTACTCCTTGTAAATTTCTTCACGCACGACCAAAAGACATGGTCTTGCACAAAATGCACTTTCATTTTCAGACATTGGAGTATCACCTTTTATCAAAATAACAAAAAACATACGGTCATGATGATTTATGCACAGTTGTGCAGGTAGATAAATGACAGATTTTCTTCATTAAGCCAATTCTTTGAACTCTCCACGCATTTCCTGCATGTGCAAGTGTTTAAAGGTTATATGGATGAAATTTGGGGTGTTATTGTAACATTCTAAACTTTTGTATGAGCCTAAAAGTATGGGTGACTTAGTCTAGTGCATCTAGGCTAGCTTAATGAGCTAGTGGAGGCCTTTCTTTCCCTTGATCCCTATAAAGTATAGGAGAGACCCTTAGTGAGTCTTGTAACTAATTGACTAGACTATCCCACATGAGTGCCTATTTGTGTGTAAATACCATATGGTCACACCTTGAGGTTTCATATGGCCCTAGCTAGTACAAGCTAGGCCTTGGTCAAGATGATCACAACATGATCTACATTGGCCAATCACGAGATGACACCTCACCATGTAGGTCAAAATAATACAACCTAGGTCAACTTGAGTTATCTAAGCCCTTTGGGTTATGCTCAGAGTCAATTGGATCCTACCATGACTTACCCCACCCAATGGTGATGTCATGTCCGTTCATTGGTCAAGGATTGACCATGAATGGTCAAACCTGACCATAAAGGAGTTGACCAATCCAATTCATTTGAGCCTTGATCCAATTTAGGCTAGCCCAACCTCCTCTACTCTCCAAGAGATGTTTCCCTCCACTACCTGCCAAAACGACACCACTAAGAGGTGTGATGAGGCCAAACTGCCCAGCACCACAAAAGGTAGAGATGCCTCTCATGGAAGAGTTCCATACCTCTTTAAATAAGGCCAACGATGTTTTTTTCGGCCTTAACAATCTTTCCAATTAGAAACAAAAAATGAAAGGAGGTGTTGAAGATCATCATTGATGACTGGAGAGGGAAGATAATATATCCTCCATAGTACCTCCAACATATCACCGTGCCTTTGTTCAACATTGGCAACTTCCCCTGAGGTATCTACCTAACTTTTCTGGTGTGTAAATCACATAAATGGAAGAATAGAGACGTTACACCACTCAAAATACCTAAGAAGGCCCTATCTTTAATCATAGTCTCACTAATGCCTAAGTACATCATATCTTTCCTTATAGTTTCATTCCAAGTCATTTTTGGTCTACCCATTGATAAGTAGTTTTTATATAACCTTTTTAGTATAAATTTTAGTAATTATTTAATATGAAATTTTCTTTTTCATGTCAATTTTAGCTTATAAATAGTTTTTTATAAAATTTGTTTCTAATTTAGTTTATTTGTATTTTTGCAGAATTTAGGGACATGTTTGGAAAAAATTGCATTATATGCCCTAGGTCACGCCCGTGACCAAGGGCGTGTAATCACAAGATCAGTCCAGAATTGATGTCGTGTAGTTTGAGCTAGTCCACAACAAGTCACGCCCTCGGTCATGCCCATGACCCAAAGGTCACGCCCATGACCAAGGGCATGTAAACTTAAAAAGATACTCCCAGCGCTACCGTAGAGACATGGAGATGCCATCGAGAAGTCAACTCAAGTCACGCCCGTGACCCAAATGTCACGGCCGTGACTTTCCCGCGTGATCCCTGCTCGTCGCCGCGCCTCAATCAAGCCCACACTGCATTAAATAAAGTTGCCCAAATACACGCTCATGACCAATATTACATGGGCGTGTAAAGTCCTTTTCCGCCGCACCATCATGCAAGACCCACGCCAATGTCGGAGCTGAGATGAACAGTCCTCACACGCCCCCAGTCACGCCCGTGACCAGGGGCGTGTAACTTGGAATTTTTTTCCTATAAATTCTAGAGATCTCTTTGAGTCCGGGGTTCAGAAATTTGGAGAGGGGGGGGGGGGGGGGTGCTGCTAGAGCTCTTAGTTGTTGTTTTCATGTTTCTTTCATGTTTCTCAATTTCATGTTCTCTCTTTCTTCATGTCAAGTAATGCTATAATTTTCTTTCTTACAATAACCTAGCTTAAGCTTGTAATCTTTTCATTTCTATTATTGTAATCTTATTTAAGGCTTGTAATATTTTTTAATTTCAATAAATTTTAGTGTTGCTCTCTTTCATTAATTCTCTTTTTCTACTTTAGTTAAATTTTCTTTTATGCAATTTTATCTTTCTCTCTTCTTCCCCTCCACTATGATTAACTAATTCTCATTAGTGCTTGATCGAAATGATCCGAGGATGAGATAATCAAAGTTATGATTTTCTAGCTCTCTTTTTCCATTTTTGTAATTACTTGATTTACCCTTGATTTTTAATTAGTAAAACAATATTGTCGATATAAGGTTTTTGCTTATGTTTTCATACTTAGCTAGCCGAGAGGCTCAAAGTATGAATCGATCACTCAAGGGTAAAGAGAGTTGCACGCACCCCTCGAGAGAGGATGACGTAAATCTCCCAAATTGGAGTCAAATTCAATAGAGGGGTTAATAACGTAAATAAAGTTTTAGGTAATCGATTATAAAATGAGAGTTCGGTTGATTTTTGATATTGATTTTGCGGTTTTGAAATTTAGTGAAGGTTTGAGATTTTCTCCAAAACTATATCCGATAAAGGCAAGTGTACCTTATCGTCTATAGTATAGGATATTAAGAAATACCAAGGTTGTATTCCACGGGGCGCGTTGATTACTTCTACTTTGAGGAAAGTCGCTATTATCTTATCTAATGATATTTTGGGGTTTTGGTTACTTAGCTAGAAAAAGAGAAATTGCAAGCTAAATTAAGGGTGTAGATGATGATAAAAGAGGCTAGTACTCAATCAAAAGTCACCTTGGAGTGAGAAAAGACAAGTGAAAAGAAATTAAATCTAATTCCGTTTAAATTGAACTACTTGACCGTGGAGGTTCCCGAAGCTCGAACATGCCTCTCTCGAGGTTAATGCCCAACTAAGTTTAGGAAAAATCAACCGGACTCTCGTCCTATAATCGATTACCTAAAACTTGCTTTACGAAGTGAACCCCGCTATTGGATTTGATTCCAATCCGGGAGATTTACGTCATCCTCTCTCGAGGGGTGCATGCAACTCTCTTTACCCTTGAGTGATCAATTCATACTTTGAGCCTCTCAGCTAACTATGTATGAAAACATAAGCGAAAACCATATATCGAAAATATTCCCTCACTAATTATAAATCAAGGGTAATTCAAGTGTTTGTAAAAACGGAAAAAGAAAACTTTAGAGAATCATAACTTGTCTAACTTATCCTCGGATCATTTTGATCGAGTACTAATGAGGATTAGTTAATCATGGTGGAGGGGGAAGAGAAAGAAAAATAAAAATGCATAATAAGAAAATTTAACTGAGGAGACAAAATCAAGAGAACAAACTAATTTTTATTTAAATGAAAACTATTACAAGTCTTAAGAGAAGAGATTGCAAGCTAGGAAAAACAAAGTTACAAACTTAAACTAGGCTATTGCATTGAAAGAAAGCTAGTACATTGCATGAGAAAAAGAAGAGAACATGAAAGGAAAGAAACATGAACATGAACATGAAAGTGAAAAATACTCAGGATTCGCTCCAGCAGCACCTCCCCCACTCCAAAATTCTGAATCCTGGACTCAAGGAGAACCTCTGAATTTATAGGAAAAATTTTCAGATTACACGCCCTTGGTCACGGGCGTGACCAAGGGCGTGACTGCACTATTCACATCGGATCCGACAGCGGCGTGGGCTTTCTGGACGGCGCGGTGAAAAATGACATGTCACGGGCGTGACATGTCGGGTCACTGCCGTGACTTTGGACGGCCGCATTAAAATGCGGCGTGGGCTAGAATTTGGCGCGGCGGCAGAGCAGGGATCACGCTGGAAAGTCACGGCCGTGACAAGTGGGTCACGGGCGTGACTTAGGTTGACTTCTCGACAGCATCTCCACGTCTCGACTGCGGCTCCACGTGGAAGATTCTAAGTTTACACGCCCTTGGTCACGGGCGTGATTTTGGGTCACGGGCGTGACCTGGGGCGTGACTTGGTGTGGGCTAGTTCAAACAGCGTGGCATCGATTCTGGACTGATCTTCAGGTTACACGCCCTTGGTCACGGGCATGACCGAGGGCGTGACATGCCATTTTTTCCGATTTGTCCCAAAATTCTGCAAAAATTGAAATTAAGCTAAGTTAGAATCAAAATTACAAAAAGAACTACTTATAACCTAAAATCGACATAAAAAGGAAAATTCATATTAAATATTTACAAAATTTTCTATTAAAAAGTTATAAAAATACTACTTATCAAATACCCCCATACTTGAGGTTTTGCTATTCCAGAGCAAAAGTGTGAGACATAATTTATAAGACATCCTTAAAAATTTTTAATTTAAAACAAAAATTTCATTTAACCAAAAGTTAAGTTAAGAGTAAATTCAAGGGGGAGTTAAGTCCTAAATTATAGTGATGATTTGAAAAGAGGGAAAAATGTTTAGGCAAGAACTTCTCAAGAAAATTAAGTAGTTTGACAAAATTGTAGAAATTATAAAACTAAATTAAATTAAAATTATAAGAACTCTATCTTAAAAGAATCTTAAGGAAAAGTAAATTACTAAATATTGCTCTCTGCATAATTTTCAACTAAACTAGAACAATGATAATTGGCTAAGGGGGATTTCATAAAATTTGGCATAAGAAGAGAAATTTTTGAATGGAGGAAATGGAATTTATCATGAAATTTCCTCTTTTTTTCTTTTTTTTTTCTCTTCTAATAAAAACCCAAAATGTATATGGTTTAGGAGTAATGAATTTTATCCTCTTACTCCATGCCATATAATCTTTTCAAATATTTTGGGTGCATATGTTTTAGGGAATAATGAATTTTATCCTCTTATTCCCATGACATATGATCTTTTAAAGTTCATTTTTTTATATGCCACAAAGGGGGTAAGGAAGGGAAATAAATCTAGCTAGCTTTAAATTATATTGAGAGCAAATTCTAGTAACATTAAATTTCCTAAGATCTAAAAAGTTTGAAGAAAATATAATTGAAATCTAAAGAGGTTTAGGAAATTCACTACAAAATGAAGCCATTTAAAAATAAAAAGAGAAGTCATGCTAACAAAATTCTCTAATCAATTTAAAATCATAAGATGATTCTTAAATCAAGATTACCTCAAATTTAAAATTAACAAACTATGATAAGCAAAATTTTAGCCAATTAAAAACTTAAACATGCTTATAAACGTTCTCAACTAGATTTCTAAGAAATCGCAAAAACAACAAGAAGGAGGGATATAAGAATTTTTGGGATTTTTGATATTATCTTTTTTTTTTTTTAATTTTTGATATTATCTTTTTTTTTTTTATATTATCTTTTTTTTTTTAATTTTTGAATTTTTCTCATTAAAAACTATTTACAAAGAAAGGAAACTAGCTTTAAAACTTAACAATTTTTGTAAGTCTTGGACTTCCCAAGGGCAACCCGGTGAAGGGTTCGCAAGGTACTAGGAGGTGTGATGGGATGAAATCCCAAACGTCCCTTTCCAAGATTTAAATTTTCGATTTTCTAAATTTTTTTGAGTTTTTGGATTTTACAAGTGCTTAAATAAAGGAAATCATAGAAACAAAATTAAAATTTTCTTTTTGTTGTTTTTTTTTTCTTTTCATTTTTTTTTTGAAAATTTTCTTTTTAAAACTATTTACAAATATTTACAAAGGGCTATTTACACCCCCATACTTAAAGTTAAACATTGTCCCCAATGTTTAAAAATAAGTATGAAGTAAGAAAAGGTAAAAAGAAATGCAAAAACGAAAGAAGAGAAGGAAAAAGGGCTTCCCTGATTTTTTTGAAGCTTTTGTGGGGAAGCCGCGATTACCTGCAAAAGTTGTTAAAGAAGAAAAGAAAAGACAAGAGAAAATAACAAAAGATAACTTTGGGGTGCCTCCCAACAGCGCTTTGTTTAAGGTCGCGTAGCTTGATCCACTTGCCAATCATGTTATATTATGAAGAAATATCGCATCACTCTTGTCATTAGGTAAGTCTCCTGGAAGATACAATTTAATGCGGTGCCCGTTAACTTTGAAGGAACCTTTTTCCGGGTGGGAAATTAGAATTGTCCCATAGGACCAAACCTCTTTAACAATAAAAGGTCCGGACCATCGAGATTTCAGCTTTCCCGGAAAAAGGCGAAGACGAGAATTATAAAGGAGGACGAGGTCGCCCGGCGAAAAAGTTTTTGGAAATTTTATATGTTTGTCGTGATAAAACTTTGTTCGCTCCCTATATAATTTGTTACTCTCATACGCATTCGCTCTCCACTCATCTAATTCGTTCATTTGAAATTTTCTTTGTTCGCCCGCTAAAGTAGAAACAAGATTTAAAAATTTAAGCGCCCAAAATGCGCGGTGTTCTAATTCGACCGGAAGGTGGCAAGCCTTGCCATAGACCATTCGATATGGTGTACAACCGATAGCGGTCTTGTACGCCGTTCGATAGGCCCATAGCGCATCATCGAGCTTTATTGCCCAATCCTTCCGATTAATAGAAACTGTTTTTTCTAAAATCCGTTTTAATTCTCGATTAACAACTTCGACTTGGTCGCTCGTTTGTGGGTGGTAGGCAGTGGATAATTTGTGTGTGACACCATATTTTGCTAAGATTTTTGTGAATTGAGTATTGCAAAAATGGGTGCCCCGATCACTCACAATAGCGCGCGGAGTGCCAAATCGAGAGAATAATTTTTTTTTTAAAATTAACGACGACTCGCGCATCGTTGGTGGGGAGAGCATGCGCTTCTGCCCACCTCGACACGTAGTCGACCGCCACTAGAATATACTTATTTGAAAATGAAGGTGGGAGAGGACCAACGAAATCAATGCCCCAAAGATTGAAAATTTCGCATTCTAAGAAAATGTTTTGGGGCATCTCATCCCGGCGGGAGATGTTCCCCGACCGCTGGCAGCTGTCGCAAGTACTCACAAGGGTGTGACCATCTTTGAAGAGCATGGGCCAATAAAAGCCCGCCTCCAGTGCCTTCCTCGCGGTTCGGTTTGAATGATAGTGACCACCGGTGGGTCCCTCATGACAATGATGTAAAATTTTAAAGCCTTCCTCACTTGAAACACATCTTCTCACAATCTGGTCTGCGCATAATCGGAATAAAAAGGGGTCCTCCCAAAAGTAATTCTTTAAATCAGAAAAGAATTTCTTCTTTTGCTGACTCGAGAATTCTTTTGGCAGGACCCGGGATACTAAATAGTTAGCCAAATCCGCAAACCATGGGGTAGAAGATGAATTAAAATTTTCGAGAGCTAGGAGGCGCTCTTCGGGAAATTTATCGTTGATGTCGGCCTCTATTAATGCTTCCGAGGAGGGATTTTCTAAACGAGAAAGGTGATCGGCCGCCAAGTTTTCGGCTCCTCTTTTGTCCCGGATCTCTAAGTCAAACTCCTGCAAGAGGAGGATCCATCGCAAAAGACGAGGCTTGGCGTCCGATTTGCTTAAAAGATACCTAAGTGCGGAGTGATCCGTGAAGACAATAACTTTCGAGAGGGTGATGTATGACCTAAACTTATCGAAGGCAAAAATGATCGCTAGAAGCTCCTTTTCGGTAGTGGTGTAATTCGCTTGTGCCAACGTGAGTGTTTTGCTCGCATAATAAATAGGGTGGAAATACTTACTCACCCGTTGGCCTAAAACGGCACCAACCGCAATGTCACTCGAGTCGCACATGATTTCAAAAGGGAGCGACCAATCCGGCGCGACTAGAATAGGGGAGTTTATAAGTTTTTCTTTGATAAGTTTAAAGGCCAAATGGCATTCATCGCTGAAAATAAATGAGGATTCCTTTTCAAGAAGATGGGTTAACGGCTTTGTGATTTTGGAAAAATTTTGTATAAAGCACCGATAGAACCCTGCGTGCCCTAGGAAACTACGAATAGCTTTTACGTTTGTTGGAGGGGGAGTTTTTCAATCACTTCAAACTTGGCCCTATCGACCTCGATCCCCATGCCCGAAATTTTATGACCAAGGACTAATCCTTCCTTGACCATAAAATGTCATTTCTCCCAATTAAGTGCTAAATTCGTTTCCTCGCATCGCTGCAACACGCGCTCAAGATTTTTTAAACAATTTTTAAATGAGTTTCCGAATACGGAAAAGTCATCCATAAACACTTCCATCACCTCCTCTACTAACTCGTCAAATATCGCCAGCATACATCTTTGAAATGTAGCTGGCGCGTTACAAAGACCAAATGGCATCCTTCGATATGCGAAGGTGCCAAAGGGACAAGTGAAAGTGGTTTTCTCTTGGTCGTCGGGCGAAATTGGGATTTGAAAATATCCCGACAAACCATCGAGAAAACAGTAGTAGGAGTGACCTGAAAGACGCTCTAAGATTTGATCAATAAACGGTAGAGGGAAGTGATCCTTACGGGTGGCATCATTTAGTTTTCGGTAATCGATGTACATCCGCCAACCCATAACAGTACGGGTTAGGATTAACTCGTTATTCTCGTTAGCTACTACCGTAAAGCCTCCTTTCTTTGGTACGACTTGTACTGGGTTAACCCAAGTACTATCCGATATCGGGTAGATAATTCCCGCGTCTAATAGTTTGATCACTTCGGCCTTAACGACTTCTTTCATGTTAGGGTTTAGCCGCCATTGAGGCTGGACCGAATTTCGGGAATTATCTTCGAGAAAGATTTTATGGGTGCAGAAGGAAGGGTTTATACCCTTAATATCCGAAATTTGCCACGCAATTGCGTGGCGGTGCTTTCTTAAGACAATAGCTAACTCAGAAATTTCTGAGTTGCTAAGTTCGGATGAAACGATTACGGGTAGCTTCGACTCTTTTTCTAAAAATAAATACTTAAGGTGAGGGGGGAGTTGCTTTAGTTCTAAAACGGGTGGCTCTTCATAAGAAGTTTTGATTTTCAATTTTTCTAAAAATAGTGGTTCGGGTGGTGTGAAACGAGTGACTTCTTTTTCTTCCAGACAAAAGAGCTCGGCGAGCTCGGACTCGTGACTCGAGGTGAATACTAACTCGGGAGGTGAATCGAATTCCCAACACTCTTCTAAGTAAAAACACGAATCGTCATTTTCTAATGTGTTCCGCATCGAGGAATTTATGCCGAAAGAAACTTCATCGTCTCCAACCCGTAGGAGGAGCTTTCCGTTACTTACGTCAGTAATGCCGCGGGAGGTGGCAAGGAAGGGGCGGCCGAGTATGAGGGGTACTTCGGCATCCTCTTCGATGTCAAGAATGACAAAGTCCGCCGGGAAGATGAACTTGTCGACCATGGCGAGCACGTCCTCCACTATTCCTACCGGATATTTTAAAGAGTGATCCGCTAATTGAATACTCATTTGAGTGGGGCTTGGATTTCCTAGACCTAGCTTCTTAAATAGTGAAAAAGGCATGAGATTGATACTTGCTCCCAGATCTGCTAAAGCGTGTTTTACTAACGAATTGCCAAATAAACACGGGATGGAGAACCGTCCCGGGTCATTCACTTTTCTAGGCAATTTGTTGAGTACAACCGCGGAGCATTCTGCGTTCAAAGAAATATGCGAAATATCTTCTAATTTTTTCTTATTGGAGAGCAACTCCTTAAAATATTTCGCATATTTAAGCATTTGAGAGATAGCCTCGCAGAAGGGTACATTAATGTGAATTTGCTTTAAGATATCTAAAAACTTTTTATAATTTTTTTCGGCGCTTTCGCTTTTAAACTTAGATGGATACGGAATATTAGAAGTAGAAGCGCGTGGAGCTAACGTATCAGGTAAATTCAAAGATAAAATAGGAGGAGGAGGAGGGGAGGAAGTCACCATGGGTTCGTCCTGTTTTGAAACCACCTCCTTCCCACTTCGGAGTGTAATCGCGTGTGCGCTCTCTCTTGGGTTTGGCTCCGTGTTTCCCGGAAGGGCTCCTTGCGGGCGCTCGGAGATTATCTTTGCTAGCTAGCCCACTTGGTTCTCTAAATTTTTGATCGATCCGGTGAGGTTTCGGATGTTTGCTTCATTTGTAGCAACATATTTTGCAAAAACCTCTTCAAGCGGAGAGAGCTTTTGCTGTTGCGGTGGAAAACCGGGTGGATTAAAATTTGGAGGGGGAGTTAAATTAAGAAGTTGATTTGGAGGCTGATTTGAATTTAAGGGACGCTGAGCATTTCCTTGATTGCTCCATGAGAAATTCGGATGATTCCTATAACCCGCATTTTAGGTGTTATTATACGGAGCGGTGTTCGGGTTATAGGAAGGCCGAGATGGATTTTCCATGTAATCAACTTGCTCTTCAATTAAAACATTATTAGCCCAAGGAGGAGTGGCGGAGGAAGCAGACATCTCCGCCACTTGCTTTGTTAAGCGCTCAACTTGTAAAGCCAAATTCGCGTTTGCGTCTATTTCAAAAATTCCGGCCGGCTTATTAGGCCGCGCTCGGGGCATGTTCCATTGGTACGCATTTGTGGCCATCTCTTCGAAAATCTCTTGAGCGGTGACCGGGGTTTTATTATTTAATGTCCCCTCAGCGGCCGCATCAATCATTTGCCTCGTTTGGAGATTTAAGCCATTATAAAATATTTGCACTTGTTGCCAAGTGGCAAGTGCGTGGTGAGGGCATCGACGCAAAAGCTCCTTGAAGCGCTCCCATGTATCATAGAGAGTCTCCGAGTCGATTTGCATGAATGACGCAATATCCGTGCGCAATTTAGCGGTCTTTGAAGGCGGGAAATATTTATTAAGGAATTTTTCTGCCATTTCGGCCCATGTAGTGATGGATCCCCTAGGTAGGGAGCCCAGCCACTGCTTGGCCTTAGACCGCAAAGAAAAAGGAAAAAGACGTAATCGAATGGCGTCATCGGTGACGCCATTGATCTTAAAAGTGTCGCAAATTTCAAGAAAGTAAGAGATATGTGAATTTGGATCCTCGTCCGGTTGACAATCAAAGGTCACTGATTGTTGCACCATTTGTATGATGTTGGACTTGATCTCAAAATTATTGTTCGCCACCGTGGGGCGAACAATACTCGATTGTGTGCCTTCCAAATTCGGTCGCGCATAATAGGACATGGTCCGTTGCGCGTCCTCATTAGGATTTGGCTCGTTAAGATTAGGAGGATTAAGATTATGATCCATATTTGCTGCGTTAGTGTCCCCGATCGACTCTTCGGATTCTATTTGATTTCCCTGATCACGAGAACGGCGGTGCCTCAAAAGGGTTCGCTCGATCTCCGGATCAAAAGGAAGAATCGAAGTGCTACCTCGGGTCATACACTAAAAAGAGAAGAAAGGAAGAAGAAAAACTAAAAAAAAAATTTCTTTTTGAAATTTAGAAAAGCAAAATAAAATAAAAAGAAGCATGATAAAATTAATAGCAATCCTCTTTTCAAAATATCTACGCAAAGTCCCGGGCAACGGCGCCAAAAACTTGATATTGATTTTGCGGTTTTGAAATTTAGTGAAGGTTTGAGATTTTCTCCAAAACTATATCCGATAAAGGCAAGTGTACCATATCGTCTATAGTATAGGATATTAAGAAATACCAAGGTCGTATTACGGGGCGCGTTGATTACTTCTACTTTGAGGAAAGTCATTATTATCTTATCTAATGATATTTTGGGGTTTTGGTTACTTAGCTAGAAAAAGAGAAATTGCAAGCTAAATTAAGGGTTTAGATGATGATAAAAGAGGCTAGTACTCAATCAAAAGTCACCTTGGAGTGAGAAAAGACAAGTGAAAAGAAATTAAATCTAATTCCGTTTAAATTGAACTACTTGACCGTGGAGGTTCCCGAAGCTCGAACATGCCTCTCTCGAGGTTAATGCCCAACTAAGTTTAGGAAAAATCAACCGGACCTCGTCCAATAATCGATTACCTAAAACTTGCTTTACGAAGTGAACCCCGCTATTGGATTTGACTCCAATCCGGGAGATTTACGTCATCCTCTCTCGAGGGGTGCGTGCAACTCTCTTTACCCTTAAGTGATCAATTCATACTTTGAGCCTCTCGGCTAACTAAGTATAAAAACATAAGCGAAAACCATATATCGAAAATATGGCCTCACTAATTATAAATCAAGGGTAATTCAAGTGTTTGTAAAAACGGAAAAAGAAAACTTTAGAGAATCATAACTTGTCTAACTCATCCTCGGATCATTTTGATCGAGTACTAATGAGGATTAGTTAATCATGGTGGAGGGGGAAGAGAAAGAAAAATAAAAATGCATAATAAGAAAATTTAACTAAGTAAGGAGGAGACAAAATCAAGAGAACAAACTAATTTTTATTTAAATGAAAACTATTACAAGTCTTAAGAGAAGAGATTGCAAGCTAGGAAAAACAAAGTTACAAACTTAAACTAGGCTATTGCATTGAAAGAAAGCTAGTACATTGCATGAGAAAATGAAGAGAACGTGAAAGGAAAGAAACATGAACATGAACATGAAAGTGAAAAATACTCAGGATTCGCTCCAGCAGCACCTCCCCCACTCCAAAATTCTGAACCCTGGACTCAAGGAGAACCTCTGAATTTATAGGAAAAAATTACAGATTACACGCCCTTGGTCACGGGCGTGACCAAGGGCGTGACTGCACTATTCACATCGGATCCGACAGCGGCGTGGGCTTTCTGGACGGCGCGGCAAAAAATGACAGGTCACGGGCGTGACATGTCGGGTCACGGCTATGACTTTGGATGGCCGCATTAAAATGCGGCGTGGGCTGGAATTCGGCGCGGCGGCAGAGTAGGGATCACGCTGGAAAGTCACGGCCGTGACAAGTGGGTCACGGGCGTGACTTAGGTTTACTTCTCGACAGCATCTCCACGTCTCCACGGCGGCTCCACGTGGAAGATTCTAAGGTTACACGCCCTTGGTTACGGGCGTGACTTTGGGTCACGGGCGTGACCTGGGGCGTGACTTGGTGTGGGCTAGTTCAAACAGCGTGGCATCGATTCTGGACTGATCTTCAGGTTACACGCCCTTGGTCACGGGCGTGACCGAGGGCGTGACATGCCATTTTTCCCGATTTGTCCCAAAATTATGCAAAAATTGAAATTAAGCTAAGTTAGAATCAAAATTACAAAAAGAACTACTTATAACCTAAAATTGACATAAAAAGAAAAATTCATATTAAATATTTACAAAATTTTCTATTAAAAAGTAATAAAAATACTACTTATCAATTTTTCCTAAACTTAGTTGGGCATTTCCCACGAGAGATGCATGTTCGAGCTTCGGGAACCTCCACGGTCAAGTAGTTTACTTAAATGGAATTAGAATTATTTTTACCTTCTCTTGATTATTCTCACTCCAAGGTGACTTTAGATCGAGCACTAATCCTTTTTACCATCATTTAAAACCTTATTTAGTTTGCAAATGGTCGCTTTTAGCGAAGTAAAAAAACTCTAAAAAAATCATTAGATAAGATAAAAGTGGTCTCCTCGAAGTAGAAGTATTCAACGTGCCCCAAGGAATACGACCTTGGTATTTTCAAAATATCATATACTATAGACGATAAGGTACACTTGCCATCATCGGATATAGTGGGTAAAACATCATCAATCTCTTCGCTTTTCTTAAATCCAAAACCCTAAGTAAGAGAAGCGCTTTTGTTATTTTTATATCAAGTTTTTGGCGCCGTTGTCGGGGTCTTTTGTGTAGATATTTTGAAAAGAGGATAGCTGTTAATTTTATCATGTTTCTTTTTATTATTATTTTTATTTCTCTAGTTTCAAAAATCTTAAAGGTGTAATTTAAATCTTGGAAAGAGACGTTTGGGTTATTATCCCATCACACCTCTTAGTATCAGTGAGAACCCTTCACAGGGTATACCTCGGGAAGTCCAAGACTAACTTAATCCGCCTAAAAGAAAAAAAATAATATAATAATCTAGTTTTCCTCTTTCTTTCTTTGCTTTTCATTATTCACTCTTTTCTCTTTATTCTTTCCCCTTTTCCTTTATAGTGTATTACCCGAGGTAGCACTTTGAATATTCCTTTTAATCTTCCTAATCCTAACGCGCCAATTCCTAATGAGGCCCAACAAAGGACCATGTCCTGTTATGCGAGGCCGAATCTGGAAGGCACACAGTCAAGTATTGTTTGCCTCACAGTGGCGAACAATAACTTTGAGATCAAGTCTAGCATCATACAAATGGTGCAGTAATCGGTGACCTTTGATGGTCAACCGGACGAAGATCCAAACTATCATATTTCTAATTTTCTCAAAATTTGTGACATATTTGTTGGGTTTTTCTAGAACCATACATCAAATGTAGGCGCAGCGGAAATGAAGAGAAACAACCCAAAAAGACTTGGATCGGCCATGAACATTGAATCAAGAAGTTAACAAAATGCTAGGTATGAAATTACCTTTGCGGGGTTGGATCAAATCCAACCTAGATGCTCCACGTGTTGATTCCTTTGCAGGATGGAGAGTTCTCACGTAGAATAATGTCTACGTCTCTACAGAAGTCCACACGAGCCGGGAGAACACCAAATCACGTCGCACGCAACTAGGAAGGAAGAATGACTGCACCTTGTACGTCCACGAACTGCTAGGTTCGCTCCAGGAAGAACAATCCCGACGACGATCGCCGGAGAGGAGGTCGGTGGAGGGGAACAAGACGGCGGAACGCTTCCGTCGGCTAGGGTTCGAGCGAGAACGGAACTCTTCCGTCGGTTGAATCTTCTATTCGCGTGTCTCTCGAACCCTTAAGATTAAGTTCTATTTATAGTCGAAGTATAAACAGACCTAAAATAATCGCTATCCGCAGACCACACTTCAGAATTGGGATTTCTGTTACGATTCGTCGAGTGTTCACGGGACAATCCGACGAATCCCGACGAATCCGATCAGACGACAATGTTTGCCGAGAAAATGA
This sequence comes from Dactylorhiza incarnata, assembly GCA_033032865.1. NCBI lineage: Eukaryota > Viridiplantae > Streptophyta > Magnoliopsida > Asparagales > Orchidaceae > Dactylorhiza > Dactylorhiza incarnata. The sequence goes on along the minus strand of JAWHQI010000218.1, from coordinate 2,670,985 downwards.
TCTCTGTAACAATTCGTCGAGTGTTCACGGGACAATCCGACGAATCCCGACGAATCTGATCAGACGACAACGTTTGCCGAGAAAATGATCTCTGTTACAATTCGTCGAGTGTTCACGGGACAATCCGACGAATCCCGACGAATCCGACGAATCCCGACGAATTCTATCTGTGTAAACCCGACGAATTCAGACAGCAACATTTGCTTGACTTCCCCATTCTATATTTGGTGATTGGTAACATTTACCAACACAGTCAATCTACCAACTTCTCCACATGCTCTTATGTGCGACCCTGCAGGCTCATATCGCGTTGGCAGTGAGATTACATGTTTGACCACTTCTAGATCACAATGGTAACTCCAACAATATTTAAAATCAATGGCGTCACCGATGACGCTATTTGATTAAGTCTTTTTCTTTTTCTTTGCGGTCTAAGGCCAAGCAGTGGTTGGGCTCACTTCCTAGGGAGCCCATCACTACATGGGCCGATATGGCAGAAAAATTTCTCACTAAATATTTCCCGCCTGCAAAGATCGCCAAAATGTGAACAGATATTGCGTCATTTATGCAAATCGACTCGGAGACTCTCTATGATACATGGGAGCACTTAAAGGAGCTTTTTCTTAGATGCCCTCACCACGCACTTCCCGCTTGGCAACAAGTGCAAATCTTTTATAATGGCTTGAATTTCCAAACTAGGCAAATGATTGATTCGGCCGCCGGGGGTACATTAAATAGGAAAACCCCGGAGGCCGCTCAAGAGCTTTTTGAGGAAATGGCCATAAATGCTTATCAATGGAATTTACCCCGAGCGTGGTGATGAGTCCCAAATATATACACATTTATGGACTCATCTGGGCCGATTTTCTAGTCTATGCACTTCACTTTAGACATGTTTTCACTTATATTTGATTCTCCATGCTAAGTGCACCTTAGGCCCATTTTTGGTGTTATTTCGTGTTCTTCTCCTTTAGTAGTTGTTATGCATTGTTAAGTGCCACTTTCAGTGGCTGGATTTGTGGTTGTGCTGGAACAGGTGTCGTGCAGGTGTTTCCGGTACAATTCTGTACAGGAACACAGCACACGATCACTAGTTCTATTGCGCACGACCACTGGTCATGCGCCACTGATCGTGTGCACTTAACCCCTGAAAACTGAGTTCTGTTTTCCTTATCGCACGACCATTTATGATAGCGCGCACGATCAATGGTCGTGCGCCATTGGTCATGCGAACATTGTATTTTATAATCTTTTCCCCTTGCAGGCTCCGTCCAGGCAGGCGCACGATCACAGGATGCTAGTGCGCACCACCACTGGTCGTGCGCCAATGACCGTGCGCACTGTTCAATCCAGCGCCTATATATAATCCTGCTTGCGAATTAGGTCGGGGACTTCGCCGTTTTTCTCGCCCAGCTCCGCCGTTCCGCCCATTTCCACAGGTGTTCGCCCCCTAGGCCTCCTCCATCATCCAAGGGCTTCAAGGAGGAGATTGTACACTCATCTTCATCGCCAAGGAAGGAGTTCCTCGCATCGGACGTGGCTGGATTGTAAAATGCTGGAGAAGATGGTTCCATTGGGAGGTGTGACAGCCCTCCTCTACCCCGGACGCAGTTGAGACCGAGCTAGGACGTGGATTGACAACCCGACGATTCCTACCGTGAATCTACAATGAGACTCCGGATTCGGTCGTATCTCTTGCCTCTAGCTTCTACTTGTGTGGTTGTATTTGTTTGTAATCTCTATATTTAGAAGATGACACTATGAATCTTGTTTATTAATGTTTATTTCATGTTTATGGAATCATATTATTCATATGTGTGAATGAGGTGTGTCGCCATCCATTTTCCACTCCACCACCGTGTCCGGTGCCGCACTAGCAATTGCTAGTGGCGTGCTTGTCGACGAGGTGCTTGCGACCCTCATCCGTATGCCTACTCTTCCATCCGCCTAGCGAAGCGTGGCATAGCGGCCCGTGTAATCCATTTCGACTCCGCCGGTGCGAACCATTCCATCCGCTTGCCTACTCTTCCATCCGCCTAGCGAAGCGTGGCATAGCGGCCCGTGTAATTCATTAGCCCTACGAAGCAGTGCGCTCAAGGCCTGCACAGTTCGACTCCGCTTGCCTACTCGCCCATCCGCCCTTGCGACGCAGCGCGCTCAAGGCCTGCCTAGTCTCCATCCCGCCAAGCGAAGCACTGCATAGCGGCATTGCATAGGAGTAGTTGTAGTTGTTTTCTTTTATTTTCCAAAAGCCAAATCACCCTGTTTCCGCATTCCATCCGACTCAAGGACTTCAATCTCAAGTCCTTCCTCGAACGTTAACTCCACCTTACTGTGTTCCTTGAGAGATTCGATACTCGGGGATTACTCCTCGTTTTATATTACTTGAACGATCGGTACACTACCATTTCGTGTCGCAGTCGAGCTACCGCCCATAGCGGTGTGTGAGATTTGCGCCATCAAGTTTTTGGCGCCGTTGCCGGGGAACACAGTCGTGTGAGTTTTCTGGAAAGGGAGAACCTGAGAGAGAAGCCCTTCCATTTGTAAATTGCATTTCTTTGTTTTATTTCTTTTTATTCCATTTTCCTGTTTTAATTAGGTTGCTTTAGTAATTTTTGTTAGGTGTAGTATTTTGCACAATAGCATTTTTATTTTGAATCGTATTATCTTCACACTATGTGGGCACATCTTAATTTCCGTTGCCGTTGGTGTGGAGATACCTCCCACTCTAGTGATGAATGTCCTACGGAGAATAGTAGGCATAAGTCTTATAGCCCAGCATATGGAGCACCGACTTTGTCTGATACTCCATATGGTGCGCGTAAGTCTTATGGCTACTCTGCTGAGCCTTTACCGTCTTACTTCTTTTCGGCTTCAGCACCCGCTGTGCCAAAGAAGCCTGCTAGGCAGTGCCAGTTTTGTCGAAGCACAGATCATGCCCTGAAGGATTGTGCTGCTTATCTTCGCCAATTGGATGAGGATGACGAGCCGGATATCCGGATCGTCCCAACTCCTAACTCTGGCGGCACAACTTCAACATCCGGTTATGTGTCTTTGTCACCTTCACATCTTGAAGGGAATGGCATGGATACGTTCACCGGATGTGCGGCCGATCAATGCACCGACATTGCTGAGCCTATTCTCCATGTGCATCCACCACCTCTAGTGGATTCGATTCTTTGTGAGGAATCGGTGCTCGACTTTTATCCGAGCACTACTCCTCCCCCTGTTGTGCATACTATACTCGTCTCTGACAACATTGTTGATGATGTGTCGCAGGATGAGGTGGGTGATCTGAGTATTGTGCCTACTCCTATGGAGGAGGACAACTTTCTAGGTGAAGAGGAGTTTTCCTCAGCACCGGTGGAGGAAGTCCAAATCCTAAGCCTGGCCACCGTTGATCCCACCAATTCTTGTAGCATTGATGACAATGCAAACATTATTTTACTTACCCAACCTGATGGGAGTGAGACCAGGATCACTCCCCTGATTTTTGATTATTTTTGTCCTTCTTCTCTTTTATTTCTTGACCCCCCTTCTTCACCCGAGCCTGTGCAGGTTGAATCTTCACAGGTAATTCAGGAGGACTTGGAGCTTTGTGCTCAAGTCAATGATGAGTGTGTCCTTTTATGCGAGGAGGTTGATTCCCCCTCCATTAAGGAAGCCTCATTTGTTGCCTTCTCCTCCTGCGGACCTGCTGTGGATGATACCTTGCTGGGCAAGGATAGTTTTGTGTGAGATGAGTGAGGGCCAGGCCTCATCCTCTTCTTACTTTCTTTTCCCTCTACCTGTGAGGAGCAGGTATTATTATTATTTAGGTAGAGGGGTGACTGCCTTATCTCTGTATCGGTACCAGCTACCGAAAAGCATATTGGAGCAGTTACCTGTGCATTTTCTTTTTCATAGGCCCATTAGCTAGATATTATAAAGTTTTGAATAAGTCGTGCTGGGATGACAATAACCCCAGTATTTATCTTACTTTCCATGCATTTTATTTTATTCAATCTAGATTAGTTAGCTGTAGTTTATTGTAGTTTATCTTTTTCTTTTTCTTTTGTTTTGTGGAGCTGACCCCTGCAGGTATCCTTCTTCTAGATGGCGGATGCTGTAGCTTCATTTTAGCTTACACGCCAATCTTCTGGTATGCTCATTTATGAGCATTGGGTACTCTCTTTCCCTAGCCCTATTTTGATTTTCATGTCACATATTATGTGGGTTGTTTAGTTTAAGTCTGGGGGAGAGTAGTTATGTGTGCCCACGCACGTGCACTATTGCATTGCATGCTAGAAGTATTTCTATTTCATTTATTTAGTATTTTTCATCTTCATTGCACACCACAGCACCCACTTGAGCGTGTACTCATCTGTTTGCCTGCTCTATTGTGAATTTAATTCTTCTGCTTATTTGGGAAAGTCTAAGCGATGGCTTAGGACTATGTAGCAGAGTAAAATGTTGACTCCAGTAGTGCTCCTAGTCGAGTGCTCGGTTGCATAGGAATTTGTGTAGATTAGATTTCTCTTTATACTATGGTTTTATATTTTTCTCTATTAGTGTAAATGTTGTTTACTCTACTCAAATGGTGAATCCGGTGGAATCAAACGGTAGCATAGGGATGTGTGTAAACGATCGCTAGACTCGTATTGCTTGAGTCGGGAGAAAGGAGAATCTTTCTTGGTGGCTAGAACTTGCCCCAAGCGATTCTTGAAGCATTGGCATGGGATAGCTCTAGTGCGTGAGAATGAGGTAGGCCATTATTTTGGCCCGGTTGAGCTTTTTATTTCATGCCTATCATCTATCCTAGCTAGCCCCTTTGTGCCTACCCCTTCCTCTTGATTCAGCCCCACTTTTATCGCACCAAAAGCTTAAAAGCCTAACCTAGTCGCACACCCAAATCTGAGCTTTAAATTATAGTTATGTTTACATTTTGGGGGGTGTTGATGTGGTAATTTTTATAGTGGAAATTGTGGGTGTATTCATTGATATTTTTGCTGAAAAAAGAAAAGAAAGAAAAAGAAGAATGAAGAAGAGAAAGAAAAGAAAAAAAAAGGGGGATTGTTATGAAAAAAAAAGTTGAATTGAAAATTTTGAAATTTTGGTATTGGGAGCGGGCGGTGCACAGACCTATGTTGCAAAAGTCCAATTCTGGGGGTGTGGTGCATTTGTTTATTATCGTCGTGCGGGTAGCTCTATCTTATGCTCATGTTGGGTTAGGTTTGCTTATCCTCCAGGTTTATCTTTGTTTACCTCACCGTAACCCAAGCCCCATCTCTAGCCTAAAGTCCTACCGACTCACGCTATGAACCAATCTAGTGTCGTGGAGAGAATGTGACCGGGCGAGCCTATGGTCACCGACACCGATGGATTTCAGTGGAGTTTGTCCCGCATCCCGATCTTGAGCAATGCTCATCTCAGCGCTTAGTTTACTTTCTCCGTATGCATGACCGGACGATTCACCGTAGTTCACCATTTTGAGTAGTTGTAATATGCTTTTACTCTTTTAGAAATATATAAACTGTTTATATAATCAGAAATCTTCTCTACTATTTTTCTTATGCACGTGAGCATGCGACTTCGCATGGTACTCTGTATTGTAATTTCAAGCCATCAACTTTTCTTTCCCCGTTCGCTTAGAATTTGTTCACTCGGGACGCGCAAACAGGTAAGTCTGGGGGTGTGATGAGTCCCAAATATATACACATTTATGGACTCATCTGGGCCGATTTTCTAGTCTATGCACTTCACTTTAGACATGTTTTAAATTATATTTGATTCTCCATGCTAAGTGCACCTTTAGGCCCATTTTTAGTTTTATTTCGTGTTCTTCTCCTTTAGTAGTTGCTATGCATTGTTAAGTGCCACTTTCAGTGGCTGGATTTGTGGTTGTGCTGGAACAGGTGTCGTGCAGGTGTTTCCGGTACAATTCTGTACAGGAACACAGCGCACGATCACTGGTTCTATTGCGCACGACCACTGGTCGTGCGCCACTGATCGTGTGCACTTAACCCCTGAAAATTGAGTTCTCTTTTCCTTATCGCACGACCACTTACGATAGCGCGCACGATCACTGGTCGTGCGCAACTGGTCGTGCGAACATTGTATTTTATAATCTTTTCCCCTTGCAGGCTCCGTCCAGGCAGGCGCACGATCACAGGATGCTAGTGCGCACGACCACTGGTCGTGCGCCAATGACCGTGCGCACTGTTCAATCCAGCGCCTATATATGATCCTGCTCGCGAATTAGGTCGGGGACTTCGCCGTTTTTCTCACCCAGCTCCGCCGTTCCGCCCATTTCCGCATGTGTTCGCCCCCTAGGCCTCCTCCATCATCCAAGGGCTTCAAGGAGGAGATTCTACACTCATCTTCATCGCCAAGGAAGGAGTTCCTCGCATCGGACGTGGCCGGATTGTAAAACGATGGAGAAGGCGGGTCCATTGGGAGGTGTGACAGCCCTCCTCTACCCCGTATGCAGTTGAGACCGAGCTAGGACGTGGATTGACAACCCGACGATTCCTACCGTGAATCTACAACGAGACTCCGGATTCGGTCGTATCTCTTGCCTCTTTCTTCTACATGTGTGGTTGTATTTGTTTGTAATCTCTATATTTAGATGATGACACTATGAATCTTGTTTATTAATGTTTATTTCATGTTTATGGAATCATATTATTCATATGTGTGAATGAGGTGCGCCGCCATCCATTTTCCACTCCACCACCGTGTCCGGTGCCGCGCTAGCAATTGCTAATGGCGTGCTTGTCGACGAGGTGCTTGCGACCCTCATCCGTATGCCTACTCTTCCATCCGCCTAGCGAAGCGTGGCATAGCGGCCCGTGTAATCCATTCCGACTCCGCCGGTGCGAACCATTCCATCCGCTTGCCTACTCTTCCATCCGCCTAGCGAAGCGTGGCATAGCGGCCCGTGTAATTCATTCGCCCTACAAAGCAGTGCGCTCAAGGCCTGCACAGTTCGACTCCGCTTGCCTACTCGCCCATCCGCCCTTGCGACGCAGCGCGCTCAAGGCCTGCCTAGTCTCCATCCCGCCAAGCGAAGCACTGCATAGCGGCATTGCATAGGAGTAGTTGTAGTTGTTTTCTTTTATTTTCCAAAAGCCAAATCACCCCGTTTCCGCATTCCATCCGACTCAAGGACTTCGATCTCAAGTCCTTCCTCGAACGTTAACTCCACCTTACTGTGTTCCTTGAGAGATTCGATACTCGGGGATTACTCCTCGTTTTATATTACTTGAACGATCGGTACACTGCCGTTTCGTGTCGCAGTCGAGCTACCGTCTATAGCGGTGTGTGAGATTTGCGCCATCACGCGGCCTAATAAGCCAGCCGATATTTTTGAAATAGACGCTACTTCTACTTTAGCTTTACAAGTTGAGCGCTTAAAAAGCAATTGGCGGAGATGTCTGCTTCCTCCGCCACTCCTCCTTGGGCTAATAATGTTTTAATCAAAGAGCAGGTTGAATACATGGGAAATCCGCCTCGGCCTTCCTATAACCCAAACTCTGCTCCAAACAACAACACATACAATGTGGGTTATAGGTGTTGGGTTTTCTATATACCATTCATAATGATATGAACACATCAAAATGTGCACAGCGGAAGAAATAACTAGAACAACCCAAAGAGTAAGGAACTTGCAGATTTCATGAATCAAGAGATTAGGAAAGCAAATGTGATATACCTTTGCGGGAGTGAGTCAATTCTCAACCAAGATGCTCCAAGAAGAAATCCGGTAGACGAACGTTGAGTTCCAAGCACCGAAATGTATCGGCCCTCTACAGAGATCCACACAAGGAAGGAGAACCCTAATGCCTTGTCGAACAAGGAATGGGTCGGAGAAGGACAGCCCTCTGCATCCCAACGAACTGCTAGGTCCGTTGAATGGGAGGCGGCGACGGTCGGCGGCGAATGGGCAAGGTCTACGGACGGGGACGATGGAACACTTCCGAGTCAGCTCTCTAAAATCGAGAAAAGGATCGATCTATCTATTGACCTAAAACTGTGTCCTGTTTTATACTGAAGCAGAAAAACAGGTTATCCGCAGACCCACAAAAAAGAGAACAGTTCTGTCTGGATTTACACATTCGCCGAATTTAATATATTTCGACTAAACGCTTTAGCCGATTCGACTCAGATTTGGCGAAACCCTTTCAACAAATTCGACTATATAAATTCGGTTATATGATTTCAACGAAACAATTTTGTCTCTATAAATTCGTCTAAACCCTTTAGCCGAATTTGTTACTTATTCAACTAAACACTTTAGCCGAATTTGACTCAGGCGAATTCGTCTAAACCCTTTAGCTGAATTCGTCTAAACCCTTTAGCCGAATTATCTAGTATAAATCCATTCGATTAAACACTTTAAACGATTTCCTATTGAGACATTCTCAACTTAATTCCAAACAGTCATAGGATTGGTCCTCCACTCATATCCAATATGAGTGAGGCCAACACAATTCTTTCTCCAACTTCTCCACAAACTTTTATGTGCGACCCTATTGGCTCATATTGCGTTGTCAGTAAGACTAACTGTTGATTGCTTTGAGATCACCACAGAAACTCCAACAATAGGAATCATCAGAATTTCTCGTGGAGCAACCAAGGAAATGCTCAACGTCCTATGAATCTCAATTAACCACCTCCTAATCAACTTCTAAACTTAACTCCGCCTCTAAATTATAATCCACCCAGTTTTCCACCGCAACAACAAAATCCCTCTCCGCTTGAAGAGGCCTTTGCAAAATATGTTGCTACAAATAAAATGAACATCCGGAACCTCATCAGATCGATCAAAAATTTAGACATTCAAGTGGGGCAGCTGGGAAAAATATTCTTCGAGCGTCAGCAAGGAACTATACCAGGAAATACGGAACAAAATCAAAGGGAAAGCGCGAACGTGATTTCTCTCTGTAGTTGCAAGGAGGTGGTTTCAAAACCGAACAAACCCATAGTAACTACTTCTCCTCCTACTACTACTCCTATTTTATCTTTAAATTTGCCCGCTACGTTAGATCCGCATGCTTCTAGTTCAAATATTCCATATCCATCTAAGCTTAGGAGCGAGTGCGCCGAGAAAAATTATAAAAAGTTTTTAGAAATTTTAAAACAAATTCATATTAATGTACCCTTCTGCGAGGCTATCTCTCAAATGCCGAAGTATGCGAAATATCTTAAGGAGTTGCTCTCCAATAAGAAGAAATTAGAAGATATTTCGCATATTTCATTTAACGCAGAATGCTCTGCGGTTATACTTAACAAATTTCCTCAAAAAGCAAATGACCAGGGACGGTTCTCCATCCCGTGCCTATTTGACAATTCTTTAGAACAGCACGCATAAGCTGATCTTGGAACAAGCATAAATCTCATTCCTTTGTAATTATTCAAAAAGTTAGGTCTAGGAAATCCTAGCCACACCCGAATGAGTATTCAACTCACAGATCGTTCATTAAAATATCCATTAGGGATTGTGGAGGATGTGTTCATTAAGGTTGACAAGTTCATCTTACCGATGGACTTTGTCATTCTTGATATCGAAGAGGATGCCGAAGTACCCCTCATACTCGGCTGCCCCTTCCTTGCCACTTCCCATGCGATTATCGACGTAAGTAATTGAAAATTCCTCCTACGGGTTGGAGATGATGAAGTTACTTTTAGTATAAATCCCTCGATGTGAAACACTTTAGAGAATGACGATTCGTGTTTTTACTTAAAAGAATGTTTTGAAAATGATTTGTATCCTCTTCCCGAGTTAGTCTCCACATCGAGTAACGACTCGGAGCTCGCCGAGCTCTTTTGTCTAGAAGAAATATCTCGCTCCATACCACCCGAGCCATTAGAAAAATTAAAACTTCATATGAAGAGACAATCGTGTTGGAATTAAAACAACTCCCCCTCACCTAAAATATCTATTTTTAGAAAAAGACTCTAAGCTACCCATTATTGTATCATCCGAACTGAGAAATTCAGATATTTCTGAATTGACTCTAGTTTTAAGCAATCACCGTCACGCAATTGCTTGGCAAATTTCGTATATCAAGGGTATTATCCCTTCCTTCTGGACTCACAAAATCTTCCTTGAAGATAATTCCCGCAACACAGTCCAGCCTCAATGACTGTTAAACCCGAATATGAAAGAAGTCATTAAGGCTGAAGTTATTAATCTTTTAGATGCGGGGATCATCTACTTGATCTAGGAAAGTACTTGGGTTAGCCCAATACAATTCGTGCCGAAGAAAGGCGGCGTAAAGGTAGTAGCGAATGAAAATAATGAATTGATCCCAACCCGTACTGTTACGGGTTGGCGGATGTATTCAAACATTTAATTAAAGAAATTACAAATTAAATATAATTTATATATTCATTATGAAACATAATTTTTGAGGAATTTATGAAATGAAAATCATAATTGAAATAAGAAAATCATAATTGATCTAGGAAAGTACTTGGGTTAGCCCAATACAATTCGTGCCGAAGAAAGGCGGCGTAAAGGTAGTAGCGACTGAAAATAATGAATTGATCCCAACCCGTACTGTTACGGGTTGGCGGCGTAAAGGTAGTAGCGAATGAAAATAATGAATTGATCCCAACCCGTACTGTTACGGGTTGGCGTAAGGATCACATCCCGTTACCTTTTATCGATCAAATCTTAGAACGCATTTCAGGACACTCCTACTACTGTTTTCTCGATGGTTTGTCGGGATATTTTCAAATCCCTATTTCGCCCGACGACCAAGAGAAAACCACATTCACTTGTCCCTTTGGCACTTTTGCTTATTGGAAGATGGCATTTGGTCTTTGTAACATGTCGGCTACATTCCAAAGATGTATGATGGCGATATTCGACTATTTAGTAGAGAAGTGATGGAAGTTTTCATGGATATTGTTTAAAAAATCTCGAGCGTGTGCTACAACGTTGTGAGGAAACAAATCTAACTCTTAATTGGGAGAAATGCCATTTTATGGTCAAAGAAGGATTAGTCCTTGGCCATGAAATACCGTGCAAAGGGATTGAGGTCGATAGGGCCAAGATCGATGTTATAAAAAAACTCCCCCCTCCAACGAATATAAAATCCATTAGAAGTTTCTTAGGCCACGCAGGGTTTTATCAGCGTTTTATAAAAAAAATTCCAAAATCACGATGCCGTTAACGCATCCTCTCGAAAAAGAATCTTCTTTCCTTTTTAACGACGAATGTCATTTGGCCTTTAAACTTATCAAAGAAAAACTTATAAATTCTCCGATTTTAGTCGCCCCGGATTGGTCGCTACCCATTGAAATTATGTACTATATGAGTGATATTGCGGTAGGTGCCGTATTTGGCCAACGGTTGAGTAAGTATTTCCACCCAATTTATTATGCGAGCAAAACACTTACGTCAGCGCAAGCGAACTACACCACTACCGAGAAGGAGCTTCTAGCAATCATTTTTGCCTTTGATAAGTTTAGGCCGTACATCACTCTCTCCAAATTAATCGTTTTCACAGATCACTCCGCTCTTAGATATTTTCTAAGTAAATCAGACGCCAAGCCCCATCTTTTGCGTTGTATCCTCCTCTTGCAGGAGTTTGATTTAGAGATCTGGGACAAAAGGGGAGCCAAAAACTTGGCGGCCGACCATCTTTCCCGTCTAGAAAATCCTGCTACTTCCTTGCCAAAAGTATAAATTCCCTGAAGAGCGCCTCCTTGCTCTCAAAAATATAAATACATCTTCCACCCCCTGGTTCGTGGGTTTGGATAACTATTTAGTAGCCCGGGTCCTGCCAAAAGTATTCTCGAATCAGCAAAAGAAGAAATTCTTTTCTGATTTAAAGAATTAATTTTGGGAGGACCCCTTTATATTCTGTGTCTGCGCAGATCGAGTAGTGAGAAGATGCATCTCGAGTGAGGAAGGTCTGAAATTTTTACGGCATTGTCATGAAGCACCAACTTCTGGTCATTATAAAGCGAACCAAACCGCGAGGAAGGCGCTGGAGGCGACTTTTTATTGGCCCACACTCTTCAAAGATGCTCACACCGTTGTGAGTACATGCGACAGCTACCAGCGGTCGGGGAACATCTCCCACTGGGATGAGATGCCCTGAAATATTTTCTTAGAATATGAAATTTTTGACCTTTGGGGTATCAACTTCGTTGGTCCTCTTCCTCCTTCTTTTTCAAACAAATATATTCTCGTTGCGTTCGACTATGTGTCGAGGTGGGAGGAAGCGCAAGCTCTCCCTACCAACGATGCGAGAGTCGTCGTAAATTTCTTAAAAAAATTATTCTCTCAATTTGGCATGCCGCACACTATAGTTAGTGATCAGGGCACCCATTTTTGTAACAGCCAATTCACGAAATTCTTAGCAAAATATGGTGTCACGCACAAACTATCCACTGCTTATCACCCACAAACTAGCGGCCAAGTCAAAGTCGTAAATCGAGAATTAAAGGGATTTTAGAAAAAACTGTTTCTATTAATCGTAAGGATTGGGCGTTTAAGCTCGATGATGTGTTATGGGCCTATCGAACGGAGTACAAGACCGCTATCAGTTATACACCGTATCGATTGGTTTATGGCAAGGCTTGCCACCTTCCGGTCGAATTAGAGCATCGCGCATTCTGGGCGCTTAAATTTTTAAATCTCGATTCTACGTTAGTGGCCGAGCAAAGAAAGTTTCAAATGAATGAGCTAGATGAGTGGAGAGCGAATGCATACTAGAATAACAAATTCTATAAGGAGCGAACAAAGTTTTATCACGATAAACACATAAAATTTCCAAAAACGTTTTCGTCGGGCGATCTCGTCGTCCTTTATAATTCTCGCCTTCGCCTTTTTCGGGAAAGCTAAAATCTGTTAAATTTTTGAAGTGGAAGTGGAATGGTTCTGGGCGGTCTGCAGATTGGAGACTGCGCGGTCTGCGCTGGTGTTCTGGCCGGTTTTGTCTCAGTCGATCTATTCTGGGCGGTCTGATCTGGTTGACCGCTTAGTGTCCTGGCGGCTTGCGTAGGTTGTTCTGGCGTGTTATTCAAGTCGGCCAGATGTTCATGTAGGTCTACTCCTTGCTGAGCTCGGGCGGTCAGTTTTGTGAGACCGCTCGCGATCTGATGGGCAGTTATTGTATCCCGATTTGTGCGGTGACGACATCCATCTACTCGCCTATAAATACGGTTGCAGGGCCAGTCATTCATAACGAGAACTGTAAGAACCAAAGTTGGCTTGATTGTGCTGGTCTCATTCTGAGGTTGTGGGGTCTGAGATTTTGTCTGACCGGTTTGTTTGTTCGCAGGTTAGTGACTTGCAGCTCGCAGTCAGCTTTCTCCCTTCTTCCAGCTTTGAATAAACTAGTCTGGGCGAACTGTGTTTAGGTGTTCTTGGACTGTGCAGCAAACTCAGTTGATCAGGCAGTCTTAAGTGGCCAGGCGATCTTGAGTTGCGGTCTGTAGCAGGAAGCAGTTTCTTTGTCAAGTGTTCGCGGGTTCTTCTGTGATCTTAAGACCGTGCGGTCTGGGCGATCAAGAAGTGCGAACAGGTTGTTTTTTCAGCAGTTGAATAAAGCAGTAGGTTGGGCGGTCTGTGGTTGCGGTCTGGTAGGTGCAGCTTGTGCTTTGTTCGCGTAGTCTCATGGGCTATCCGTCTGGCTTGTCTGTTCGCGCGGTCTGGCGATCTCACATTGTCAAGTTGCCAGCAGCTTATAATCTTTTGTGTTTTGTGCCTCTCTCTCCTCTGTGATTCTTATGAATCATGTCTCGTCATGTATACCTCGAATTGTAAAGAGATAGTTAATACCATAGCACTATTCGGTCTTCCCATTGTCATTGGATTGTTACACTTATGGAAAGTTTGTGAAGTGTTCCGCATTTGTACTTCAACTCCGGACCTCAATTTTGTAACATGTTATTAGAGGCAGGTTGCTGAGCAGTAGTTGATGTTTACTTCTCTCGGGTTCCTCAAGGTGGTTAGCAATCAGTGGGATAGCAATGGAAGGAGGATATGCTAGATGTCTTGGTATTGATCTCCTTACGCAGACTAACTTTAAGAAGTGCAAGTCTTGCATGGAGAGCTATCTTCTTGGTGAGGATTTGTGGGATGTTGTAGGAGGAGAAGCAAGACAGCTTTTATTCCTGCTGAAGGGAATGCTGAGCTCGTGAAGGCTTGGAAGAGAATGAATGCTAATGCGGAGTTCACTCTCAAGAGAGCTATCATTCCGGAGTTGTTTGATCACATCATCGGATGTAGATCAGCTGCTGAAATTTGGACAGCCTTGGATGGTTTGTTCAATAAGAAGAATGTAGCTAGGCTACCGTTCATGGAGAATGAGTTGGCGAAAGCAACTCAGGGAGATTTGTCTATCTCAACGTTCTTGTTAAAGATGACAAACCTTTGCGCAGAGATATTGGCTTTGGACCCGGATGAGCCTATTTCAGAAGCTAAGCTGAAGAGGCACATAATCTGCGTCTTGCGGAGGGAGTATGTGGCCTTTGTTACTTCTGTTCAAGGTTGGGCCCATACTCATGTAGGGAGACGGGTGAAGGACTTGTTTGTTCTTCCAACAAATTCTTATGTTGATAAGATGAGGGCTAACGACAGTGCTGCTATCTGGAACGAAAGACTTTTGCATGTTGGGATGGATAAGTTGAAGGCTATGGAGGGAAGAGGCCTTGTGAAAGGACTGCCTAGCTTGTCTTCTTTCGGAGATGGTCACGTTTGTGCAGGTTTTCAGTTTGGTAAGGCTCAACGTCTTCTATTTGACAAATCACAAAGTAGATGTAAAAGACCATTGGAATGTATACATGGTGATCTGTTTGGACCTACCAACACCGCCAGTCTTGGAGGTAGAAGGTATATGTTGATTTTGGTTGATGACTTCACCAGATATACTTAGGTATATTTTCTGAAGGAGAAGTCGGAGGCGTTCGAGAGGTTTGTGGAGTTCAAGGAGCTGGTAGAAGGTCGGCTTAACCTACGGGTCAAGAGGTTCAGAATAGACAATGGAGGGGAGTTCACCTCCAAGGCGTTCTTTAACTTCTGCAGGAAGTATGGCATCCAAAGAGAGATTTCTTGTGCTTATACTCCACAACAGAATAGAGTTGCAGAGCGGAAGATCCGTCACCAGACAGAGGCCTGCAAATGTTTGCTTCATGCCAAGAGTATCCCAAAGTCCTTCTGGGCAGAGGGAATGTCTTGTGCGGCCTATGTCATCAACCTGATGCCTCTTAGTCCCATCAGTATGAATACCCCTCATGAGTTGATGTTAAAGGATAAGCCAAGCGTGGAACACTTTCCATTGATTGGTTCTACTCACTACATGAATGTTCTTGATGCCCTTCGAACGAAGCTAGATGCAAAGGCAAGGAAACTAGTCTTCGTCAGTTATGATGACCGAAAGAAAGGGTGGAGATGCATGGATCTCGAAACAAGGAGATATGTGGTCTCTAGGGATGTGGTATTTGACGAGCTAACGTCATACCAAGGTAGATCTTCTGTAGAGTTACAAGGAAGCAGGGTAGATGGTGGACCAGAGGAAGCTGCAAGGGAAGTTCTGGTGGAGTTGCCTGTTTCTCCATGTGCTCCAGGTATCTCTAGCTCTGGGTCAGGTGCTTCAGGTTATGGAAGCTGGGGGAGCGATGCTCCATGTTTACCTGAATGGAGAGCTAGTCCAGAAGCTACAGTTGAAGAGGTGGTGCAGAGTCAAGCTCTGAGGAGGTCCAAGAGGACTATTATTCAACTAAATCGGTATACTGGCGGAAACTTGGTGAGCTTTGTCTCATGTTTCTTCGCAGGTCCCCTGGATGATAGAGAGCCATCTTGTTATGAAAATGTCGTTGGAGTCAAGGAGTGGGAAGGAGCCATGGATGAAGAGATGGTTGCCCTCATGAAGAATGAGACTTGGGACTTGGTGCCTAAGGTTGAGGGAGTTACTCCGGTGACTTGCAAATGGGTTTTCAAACTGTAGAAGAAGGCTGATGGAAGTATTGAGCGGTACAAGGCTCGCCTTGTAGCTCAAGGTTTCTCTAAGAAGTATGGGGAGAATTATGAAGAGATGTTTAGCCCCATTGCCAAGATGACTTCGGTCCGGGTGGTGATCGCATTGGCAGCTTGCCAAGGGTGGAAGATTTGGCAACTCGATGTGAAGAATGCTTTCTTATACGGAGAGATTGACAAGGATATCTTCATGGATCAGCCAACTAGTTATGAATCTGAAGAGAAGCCAAGATATGTTTGCAAGCTCAAGAAGGCTCTTTACGGCTTGAAGCAAGCGCCTCGGGAGTGGTACGGGAAGATCGTAGAATATCTTCAGTTCTGCGGATACTTTGCTTCTGATTCAGAATCAAGCTTATTCATAAAGAAGACGGGGGAGCTTCAGGTCTTGGTGCTGCTGTACGTTGATGATATGATCGCCACAGGGAATTCTGAAATGGAGGTAGCTAGGCTTCGTGCTGAGCTAGCTATCATATTTGAGATGAAGGATTTGGGTGAGCTCCACCATTTCCTTGGGCTTGAAGTGGAGAGGAAAGAGAGAGGTATGCTTGTTTCCCAAAAAGGCTATGCGGATCAAATCGTCAAGAGGTTTGGCAGTGAAGGGGGGAATATCAGCTCTACTCCACTGGAAATTGGAGCTCATCTTCGACGAGATGAAGGGAAGGTTCTTACCGATCCTTTGATGTTCTGGGCTTTGGTTGAAAGTCTGATATACTTGACGATCACGAGGCCAGATATTGCTTATGTAGTTGGCAGGGTGAGTCAGTTTATGGCAGAGCATCGGAAACCTCATCTTGTGGTGGCTAGGAGTATCTTGAAGTATGTCAAATCCACCTCGGATTTGGGTCTCTTCTATGGGAGAGATTCGGGCTTTTGCTTGCACGGGTACATGGATGCTGATTAGGGAGGAGATTCAGATGATCGAAGGTTGACATCTGGATATGTCTATATTATAGGCTCTACAGATATATCATGGTGCAGCAAGAAGCAGGATTCTGTGTCTATCTCTACCACAGAAGCGGAGTACAAAGCTTCGGCTTTGGCAGCTCAGGAAGCCATCTGGCTTAGGAGGCTTGTGGAGGACATTCATAGGGACATGCGAGGTCCTACTCTGCTATGTGGTGACAATGAGAGTGCCCTCAAACTGGTGAACAATCCAGTTTGTCATGCGCGTGCGAAACACATAGAGATTCATCGCCATTTCATTCGTGATAAGGTGTTGGAGGGATCTCTGACTGTGGAGCATGTGCAGTGCAAGGATAATGTTGCTGACATATTTACTAAGCCGTTGTCGAAGGGACCATTTGGTTGGTTGCGGAGTTTGCTTGGGCTGACTTCCACTTCCCACTTCAAGGGGGAGTGTTAAATTTTTGAAGTGGAAGTGGAATGGTGCTGGGCGATCTGCAGATTGGAGACCACAGAGACCGCGCGGTCTGCACTGGTGTTCTGGCTGGTTTTGTCTCACTCGATCTGTTCTGGGCGATCTGATTTGGGAGACTGCTTAGTGTCCTGGCGACTTGCACAAGTTATTCTGGCATCTTGTTCAAGTCAGCCAGATGTTCATGTAGGTCTGCTCGTTGCTGAGCTCGGGTGGTCTGTTTTGTGAGACCGCTCACGATCTAATGGGCGATTATTGTATCCTAGTTTGTGCGGTGACGACATCCGTCTACTCGCCTATAAATAGGGGTGCATCGCCCGTCATTCATAACGAGAACAGTAAGAACCAAAGTTGGCTTGATTGTGTCGGTCTCATTCTGAGGTCGTGCGGTCTGATATTTTTTGTCTGACTGGTTTGTTTGTTCACAGGTTAGCGACTAGCAGCTCGCGATCAGCTTTCTCCCTTCTTATATCTTTGAATAAACCAGTCCGGGTGGACAGTGTTTAGGTGTTCTTGGACTGTGCAGCAAAATCAGTTGATCAGGCGGTCTTAAGTGGCCAGGCAATCTTGAGTTGTGGTCTGTAGCAGGAAGCAGTTTCTTTGTCATGTGTTCATGGGTTCTTCTGTGATCTTAAGACCGTGCGGTCTGGGCGATCAAGACGTGCGAACAGGTTGTTTTTCAGTAGTTGAATAAAGCAGCCTGTCGGTAGGTCTGTGGTTGCTGTCTGACAGGTGCGGCTTGTGCTTTGTTTGCGCAGTCTTAGGGGCTATCTGTTGAAAATGTTGAAAATGTTGAAGTGGAAGTTAGAGGAAGTTGGCGGTCTAGAAGGAGGTCGGGCGGTCTGGTGTGACCGCACGACCTGGCGGTCTCCATCTGCGGTCTAACATGTTGCTGTCCGGCCGGTCTCCTGGTAATTCGGCGTGACTGCTTCTTCTCTCTTCTTGGTTGCTGAGGTAAGGCCGCGCGGTCTGGTATGTGACCGCGTGGCGGGCTATCTACCTTAGGGCTGTGCCGGTCTGGTGTGACCGCACAGGTTGGTTCAGGTTTCCAGAAGCCAGTCTTATGGCTATCCAGGTTCCTGGTTGTTTTCGTTGGCTAAGGCATCTTAGTAGAGCGGTCTCTGTTCGCGGTCTCAGGAGGAGGCTGGAAGGAGAACAGGTTGTGTTCGATGTGATGTTGGCAAACAAGTTGTGTTCGTGATCTCGTTGGCGAACATTGGTGGTGGGCGACTTCATTGTGGGAGTGGCGATCTCCCGCGGTCTGTTGTTGAAGCCAGCGATCTCACCTAAGCAGAATGATCTGTTGCTGATCGTGCGTGTTGATCGGTTCTGGTCGCGCGATCTGGAGGGTGGTGATCCTATCTCATAGGGTGGTGACTGGATCAGGTCTCACGCCTATAAATAGGAGTCACTGTAGCAGCATTAATAACACATCAAGTGTAAGCTGAGTTTATTCTAACTCCTGTGGTCTGTATTATTGTGATCGGGCGGTCTGCTGATTGAACTTTTCTTGTGCAGCTCCTGCGGATAGTGTGGTCTACAGCGATCACCTCTTCCTCTGAAAGTGTTCGGGCGGTCTGCGGCTTGCCGTGTGGGTTGCTGGAGTTTGGGAGAATCAGTAGAGTTTGAAAGGAGGGTGCGGTTTGTTCAGCGGTCTGAGGTAGTGTTTTGTAACCGGCAGTGTTGTGCGGTTAGGCAGCTTGTAGAGGTCGGCAAGGATATCGCACGGTCTGGAACGGTCTCATTTATCTTCCTTCAAGTTTTTTGTAATTTCCTCTTTGGTCCTATATGCTGGCGAAATCATGTCTCGCCAAGCATACCTCATCCTGTAATGAAGTTTATGCTATCAATAAAGATTACTTGTTTGCATCCATTTGCTTCTGGTTGTTTGGCTTGAATCTCTAAGTTGCACGTTTCCTGCTCACTCCATAAAGATTCAAAAAATTTCACATGGTATCAGAGCCAGGTTGGAGTGGATAGAGCAATGAACAACTTAGATTAGCCATCGCCTTTGTGAAAAGGAACCAGTGGTAGAGCCATGGAAGCGAGGGGTCTTGGAATTGAGATGCTAAACTCGACCAACTCTAAGAAGTGGAGGTCTTGTATGCAAAGTTATCTTCTGGGTGAGGACCTCTGGGAGGTGGTTGGAGGAGAGATCATGGAGGAAGTTTTTCTGGTTGGAGATGACCATCATGAGGTGAGGAACTGGAGGCGGTTTAATGCCAAAGCAGAGTTCGCCCTGAAGAGGGCAATATCACCTGATCTATTTGATCACATCTTAGGGTGTGCGTTAGCTGCAGAGATCTGGAGAGCCCTGGATGGGCTGTTTAACAAAAAGAATGTGGCAAGACTTCAATTCCTGGAGAATGAGCTGGCCAGATCGGCTCAAGGTGACCTTTCTATCTCTACGTTCTTCTTGAAGCTGAAGAACTTGTGCGCCGAGATTTCAGCGTTGGATCCTGATGAGCCAATTTCTGAGGCGAAGCTGAAAAGGCACATCATCTGTGGCTTGCGGAAGGAATATGTTGCCTTTGTGACGTCGGTGCAGGGTTGGGCAAATCAGCCATCTCTGCTGGAGCTGGAAAATCTGCTTGCTTCGCAGGAGAGCCTGGCGAGGCAGATGGCGGGGGTGTCAGTGTCTGAGGGAGATGGTGAAGTTCTCTTCACGGGAAAGAAGAAGAAGTGGGATAAGAAGAAGACTGCTGGAGGAGGCAATTGGCCTTCAACTTCTGGACAGCAGGAGAGGGGATATGCTCCGAAGGCTGAAGGGAAGAAGAAGGGGGAAGGTCCCAAGTGCTTCAGGTGCGGAAAGGTTGGTCACATCAGGAAGGAGTGCTGGGTGAATCTTCAGCCGGGGCATGCTGCTGCAGGAAAGGGAGAAGCTGAAGCCAGGCAGGTTGATGGAGGATGGGGAGGAGCCTTCTCGGCTTCTGTTGGAGCTGAGGCTCCTATCAACTATCAGGAGGACTGGATCGTGGACTTGGGGTGTGGTCATCACCTCACCGGGGACGAATCGAAGCTTACTTCTGCGCAGCCCTATTCAGGTAATGATGTCATTATTACTGCTGATAATACTGTGCATTCTGTAGAGAAGGTGGGGGTTGTTTCCTTGGGCAGTGATAGGGGGCCACTAACTTTGAAGAGTGTCTATCATGTGCCCGGAATGAGGAAAAACCTCTTCTCCATGACCAACGCTATAGACGCTGTATCACGTTCTGTTTGGCCCAACAGAAGTGAGGTTTCTTCGGAATGTGGAGGCGGTGAAGGCTGAGGTCGTTCATGTCGGGAGGAGGACAAAAGACTTGTTCATTTTATCGACAAGTTCTTATGTCGACAAAATGAGGACGAATGATAGTGCTGTCATATAGCACGAGAGGTTGGGGCACGTAGGAATGGATAAGCTGAAAGCTATGGCGGTGAAAGATCTGGTCAAGGGCCTGCCTAGTCTATCATCCTACGGAGATGGTCATCTGTGCGCGGGATGTCAGTTCGGCAAGTCTCATCGACTACCATTTGACAAGTCATAGACAAGGAGTTGTGTGCCATTGGAATGCATCCACGGTGACTTGATGGGACCGACTGCTACCCCAAGCCTCGGAGGCAGCAGATATATGCTGGTGTTGATCGATGATTACACCAGATATGTCTGGGTATATTTCTTGAAGGAGAAGGCGGAGGCGTTTGCCAAGTTTGTGGAGTTCAAGGAGCTCGTGGAGGGTCGGCTTAGACTGCAGGTTAAGAAGCTGAGGACTGACAATGGAGGGGAGTTCACCTCTGGTGAGTTCTCTACTTTTTGTAGGAAGGCGGGCATCCGGAGGGAACTTACTTGTGCGCATACTCCACAACAAAACGGAGTTGCAGAGCAGAAGATCCGTCATCTGACAGAAACTTGCAAGTGTTGGTTGCATGCCAAGAGTATCCCAAAGTCCTTCTGGGCGGAGGGAATGTCTTGTGCTGCCTACGTCATCAATAGGATTCCTCTCAGTCCCATCAATATGAAGACCCCGCATGAATTGATGTTCAAGGAAAAGCCAAGCGTGGCGCACCTTCGAGTGTTCGGTTCCACCTGCTATGTGCACGTTCCAGATGCGCTTCGGACGAAGCTAGATGCGAAAGCAAGGAAGCTAGTCTTCGTGGGTTATGATGATCGGAAGAAGGGCTGGAAGTGCATGGACTCCAAGACGCGGAGATTTGTTGTATCTCGCGACGTCGTGTTCGACGAGGTGACATCTTACAAGGGGAGTTCTGGTATTGAGCTACCAGAAAGCAGGGTGGAGGAGCCAGAGAAAGCTGTAGAAAATCTTCAGGTGGAGCTACCTGTGTCACCAGGTGGTCCATCAATATCTAGTTCTGAGACAGAGGCTTTTGGTTCAGGAAGCAGGGGGAGCGATGCTCCTAGTACGTCTGGGAGAGGAGCTAGGGAAGAAGCAGCTGAGGATACTGCGAGTCAGGGGAAGGCGTTGTGGAGATCGAAGCGAACTATCATTGCCCCTGATCGCTATACAGGTGGAAACATGGTGAGCTTTGTCTCATGCTTCTTTTCTAGTCCCTTGGATGAGAGGGAGCTGTCGAGCTTTGAAAAGGCCAAAGGCGTGGAACAGTGGGATTCGGCTATGCAGGAAGAGATGAGTGCTCTTGAGAAGAATGAGACTTGGTCTCTGGTGCCCAAGCCCAAGGGCATCACCCCTGTGACATGCAAGTGGGTCTACAATCTTAAGAAGAAGGCTGGCGGTAGTATCGAGCGGTACAAGGCTCGCCTTGTGGCTCGGGGATTCTCGCAGTAATACGGTGAAGACTATGAAGAGACATTCAGTCTGATGGCAAAAATGACTTCAGTTCGAGTTGTGATTGCTTTGGCGGCGTGTTGGGGGTGGAAGATTTGGCATCTCGATGTAAAGAATGCATTCTTGTACGGCGAGATTGACAAGGACATCTTCATGGTCCAGCCGCTAGGCTTCGTATCTGAAGATTTTCCGGAGCATGTATGCAAGCTGAAGAAGGCCCTGTATGGGTTGAAGCAAGCGTCGAGGGCGTCGTATGGAAAGATTACAGAATATCTCCTATTCTGCGGGTTTGGTGATTCAGACTCAGACCCAAGCTTGTTCGTCAAGAAGAGCGGGGAGCTTCAAGTCATCATGCTGCTTTACGTTGATGATATGATCGTGACGGGGAATTCGATGGAGGAGGTAGCGCAGCTTCGGGCAGAGCTATCTATCAGGTTTGAGATGAAGGATCTGGGTGAGCTTCACCATTTCCTTGGACTCTAGGTGCAGAGGAAGGAGAGTGGAGTGCTGGTGTCCCAGGCTGAATATGCGGAGCGGATCGTGGAGCAGTTCGGCATGAAGGAAGGGAAGTGCACTTCCACACCTCTGGAGAAGGCTATGAAACTTCGCAAGGATGAGGGGAGGATTTTGGGAGATCCATTGGTGTTCCGAGCTCTGGTCGGGAGCTTGATTTATTTGACGATTACCAGGCCAGATATTGCGTATGCAGTTGGCAGGGTGAGTCGGTATATGGCGGAACCACGAAAACCTCATCTTCTAGCGGCCAAGAGTATATTGAAGTATGTCAAGGCGACTTCAGATATGGGTCTCCTTTACAGGAGGGATGCGGACTTCGAGGTGCATGGGTACATGGATGCTGATTACGGGGGAGATTTGGATGATCGGAAGTCGACGTCTGGATTCGTCTTCATGGCGGGCCCTACGGCTATATCATGGTGCAGCAAGAAGCGGGATTCCGTGTCTGTCTCTACCATGGAAGCGGAATACAAGGCTTCGGCCTTGGCAGCTCAAGAAGCCATCTGGATTAGGATGTTGGTGGGACACGTCCATAAGGAGGTTCGGGGTCCGACTCTGCTCCGCGGCGACAATGAGAGTGCTCTCAAACTGGTTACTAATCCAGTTTGTCATGCGAGGACAAAGCATATCAAGATCGAGCATCATTTCATTCGTGAGAAGGTGTTGGAGGGGTCTCTTTCGGTCGGGCATGTTCGGAGTCAGGATAACATTGCTGACATCTTCACAAAGGCGCTGGCGAAGGGGCCGTTTACTCGGCTAAGGAGTTTACTTGGGCTTTTTTCAACTTTCCACTTCAAGGGGGAGTGT
This sequence comes from Dactylorhiza incarnata, assembly GCA_033032865.1. Classification (NCBI taxonomy): domain Eukaryota; kingdom Viridiplantae; phylum Streptophyta; class Magnoliopsida; order Asparagales; family Orchidaceae; genus Dactylorhiza; species Dactylorhiza incarnata. The sequence continues at coordinate 2,647,527 of JAWHQI010000218.1, read as the reverse complement.
TGAAAATGTTGAAGTGGAAGTTAGAGGAAGTTGGCGGTCTGGAAGGAGGCCGGGCGGTCTGGTGTGACCGCACGACCTGGCGGTCTCCATCTGCAGTCTGACATGTTGTTGTCTGGCCGGTCTCCTGGTGATCCGACGTGACTGCTGCTTCTCTCTTCTTGGTTGCTGAGGTAAGGCCGCACGGTCTGGTCTGTGACCGCGTGGGGGGCTGTCTACCTCAGGGCTTTGCCGGTCTGGTGTGATCGCAGAGGTTGGTTCAGGTTTCTAGAAGCCGGTCTTATGGCTATCCAGGTTCCTGGTTGTTTTCGCTGGCTAAGGCATCTTAGTTGAGCGGTCTCTGTTCGCGGTCTCAGGAGGAGGCTGGCAGGCGAACAGGTTGTGTTCAATGTGACGTTGGCGAACAAGTTGTGTCCGTGGTCTCGTTGGCAAACATTGGTGGTGGGCGGCATCATTGTGGGAGTGGCGATCTCCCGCGGTCTGTTGTTGAAGCTGGCGATCTCACCTAAGCAGAATGATCTGTTGTTGATCACGCGGGTTAATCGGTTCTGGTCGCGCGATCTGGAGGGTGGTGATCCTATATCATAGGGTGGTGACTGGATCAGGTCTCACGCCTATAAATAGGAGCCTTTGTAGCAGAATTAATAACACACCAAGTGTAAGCTGAGTTTATTCTAATTCTTGCGGTCTGTATTATTGTGACCGAGTGGTCTGCTGATTGAACTTTTCTTGTGCAACTTCTGCGGATAGTGCGGTCTGCAATGATCACCTCTTCCTTTGTAAGTGTTCGGGCGGTCTGCGGCTTGCACTGTGGGTTACTGGAGTTCGGGAGAATCAGTAGAGTTCGAAAGGAGGGTGCGGTCTGCTCAGCGGTCTGAGGTGGTGTTTTGTAACCGGCAGTGTTGTGTTGTTAGGCAGCTTGCAGAGGTCGGCAAGGAGACCGCGCGGTCTGGAACGGTCTCATTTATCTTCCTTCAAGTTTTTTGTAATTACCTTTTTGGTTTTGTATGCTGGCGAAATCATGTCTCGTCAAGCATACCTTATCCTGTAATGAAGATTATGCTATCAATAAAGATTACTTGTTTGCCTCCATTTGCTTCTGGTTGTTTGGCTTGAATCTCTAAGTTGCACGTTTCCTGCTCACTCCATAAAGATTCAAAAAATTTCACACAGACCGCTTGGTGGCTTGGAACTTGCTATTAGTAGACCGGTTGGAGACTTGTAACTTGCTATCAGCAGACCACTTAGAGGCTTGGAACTTGTTATCAGCAGACCGCTTGGAAGCTTGGAATTTGCTATCAGCAGACAGCTTGGAGGCTTGGAACTTGTTATCAGCAGACCGCTTTGAGGCTTGGAACTTGCTATCAGCAGACCGCTTGGAGCCTTGGAACTTGCTATTAGCCGACCGCTTGGAGGATTGGAACTTGCTATCGGCAGAGCGCTTGGAGATCACTTGGAGCTCGTTATTGGCAGACCAATCAATAAGTTGAAGGCCCACAGTGGTACGAACGAAGCTTGAACCGGGGGGGGCAAACCTGCATTGGAGCAAGGAAACAGACTCTCTCTCTCTCTCACCTCCATCATTGTAATGAGGCGTGGACTCTCGCCCTCGCTCTCTCAAGAATGAATCTGTAGAAGAACTCAAAGCATAGTGAAGGTTTGGCCGGCACAGCTCCGATCGCGTGGTTTTTCTCCCCGATTGTGGGTTTTCCATGTCATCATCTCTTCGACTCGGTCTTCTCAGGAGACCCATTTATCTGTTTGCACGTTCGGGCACTAGCAGGCTAAGGCAATCAAATTGCCCGATCTACCGGAGGCCCCGAGCGATCTACAACAGATTGGCGACGTCTGTAGGAAGGAGTTCCCCGTAATCAGCAGAAGAAGTAGAAGCCAATCAGGGACATGGCAGGAAAAGGCACTCGAACGACCCGAGGATCGGCTCGCAAGGAACCAAACGGCGTTCTTCCATCACAATCCAACACGCCTGAGCAGCGCGAGGATGCCACACCCCCGGTGACGCACCCGCAGTGTTGGTATTTCCAAGGTGATCTGGAAGTGACCAAGCATTTAGTCTCACTGCCAACGCGATATGTGCCTATGGGGTCACACACAAGAGTGTTTGGAGAAGTTGGAGGAAGAATTGTGTTGGCCTTACTCATATTGGATATGAGTGAAGGACTAATCCTACGACTTATTGGACTTGGGTTGAGTCGACTGAATGCTCCACAGGTATTGTGAATATTGTATGGAGCGTGTTGGCAAGATTTCGAGACGAGTCGTCGAGAATGTCTCTATGACTCTTACCTCAGTTCGTCGAACGTATGAATCCATGTTGACTCGACGAATCCATGTTGACTCAACAAATCCATGTTGATTCGACGAATCCATGGTGACTCGACGAACCCGACGAATTCATGGTGTCTCAACGAATTCATGGCTTGACAAATTCATGATCACCCACCAGGTGCAGTTTGTGGAAGTGGATACGGAGTCACCATACAACGCGATCTTTGGACACCCCCTCCAGATCGCATTCGGGGCAATCCCATCAATTCATCATCTTGCCATGAAGTTTCCCATGCCTACCGGAGTCAGAGATGTCAGAGGGAACCAAGGGTAGTCAGGGCATACTACCTGCAGCAGACCAACCACCAGCTAGGAGCACCCTTGCAAACAAGAAAGGGGGAATCGAGCAGGCTGAAATGGCCAAGAAGAGAGCAACATCAAAGTGGAGATCACCGGAGCGCCACACAATGGCCATTTATCCTTTATCATTTTCTCAAACCTTCTATCCTTGCCCTGATAGTTTCAAACTAAAACCTTGCAGGGACATCACAGGCAGGACATCCCCCGCATGGCCACTCCACAAGGACCATCCCTGCGGAAGTAATGTGGCGTGCACATCTCGGAGCAAGTATGGACTCCTGCCATCACGAATTGTAGCATGGCATCCACGAACACGCAGGGAATCCCCCAGTTTACCAGGGTCACGCCCAGTCATTCAGCGGCATCCCCCGGTTACCCGGGTCTCGCCTAGACATTCAGCGGCATCCCCCGATTTACCCGGGTCTCGCCCAGACATGCAGCGACATCCCCCGATTTACCCGGGTCGTGCTCAGATATTCAGCGACACCCCCCAGGATAGTACCCCAAGTCTCTCCATGGCGGGCAAAGGTTGCCCCCAAGTCCAGGCAATCGAGTTTGGAGCTACCCAGGTCTCGTCCTTCACGACCTCTCGCTGTCAGGGATCGAAGGTCATCCCTTCTCCGCACAGCAAGTGGCAGCACCATCAGGGCCTGCCCCCTCATGGTCGCCTCAGTTCAAAGATTCGCTCTTCACCACCAAAAAATCAACGACATCCCCCAGTAATCCTGGGTCACGCCATCAGTGGCATCCCCCAGTTTACCCGAGTCTCGCCCAGACATTCAGCGGCATCCCCCGGTTACCCGGGTTTCGCCCAGATATTCAGCGGTATCCCCCATTTTACACGGGTTTCGCCCAGACATGCAGTGGCATACCCAGTTTACCCGGGTCTCGCCCAAACATGCAGCGGCATCCCCCGATTTAGCCGGGTCTCGCCCAGAGATTCAGCGGCATCCCTTGGTTTACTCGAGTCTCGCCCATACATTCAGCAGCATCCCCCAGTTTACCTGGGTCTCGCCCAAACATTCAGCGGCATCCACCGGTTTACCCGGATCTCGCCCAGAAATTCAGCGGTATCCCTCGGTTTACCCGGGTTTCGCCCAGACATTCAGCGACTTCCCCCGGTTTACCCGTGTCTCTCCCAGACATTCAGCGGCATCCTCCGGTTTACCCGGGTGTCGCCCAAACATTCAGTGGCATCCCCGGTTTACCCGAGTCTAACCCAGACATTAAGTGGCATCCGCTGGTTTACCCGGTTCTCGCCCAAACATTCAGCAGCATCCGCCGATTTACCCGGGTCGCGCCCAGATATTCAGCAACATCCCCCTAGGATAGTACCCTTAGTGTCTCCCAGGAGGGAAAAGGTTACCCCCAAGTCTAGGCGATCGAGCACGGAGCTAGTTGGCTCTCGTCCTTCATGACCTCTCATTGTCAAGGATCAAAGGTCAGCCTTTCTCCGCACAGCAAGTCACGGCACTGTCAGGGCCATCCCACCTCACGGTCTACTCGGTTCGAAGATTCGCTTTTCACCAGCACAAAATCAATGACATCCCCCAGTAATCCTAGGTCGCGCCATCAACGGCATCTCCCGGTTTACCTGGGTCTCGCCCAGACATTCAGCGGCATCCCCCGATTACCTGGGTCTCGCCCAGATATTCAGCGACATCCCCCGGTTTACCCGTGTCTCTCCTAGACATGCAGCGGCATCCCCTGATTTACCCGAGTTTCTCCCTAGACATGCAGCGGCATCCCCCGATTTACCAGGGTCTCACCCAGACATTCAGCGACATCCCCCAGTTTACCCGGGTCTCGCCCAAACATTCAGTGGCATCCCCAGTTTACCTAAGTCTCTCCTAGACATTCAACGACATCCCCCGGTTTACCCGGGCCTCTCCTAGACATTCTGCGGTATCCCCCGGTTTAACCGGGTCTCGTCCATACATTCAACGACTTCTCCCGGTTTACCCTGGTCTCGCCCAAACATTCAGCGGCATCCCCCGGTTTACGCAGGTCTCGCCCAGACATGCAGCGGCATCACCCGGTTTAACCGGGTCTCGCCCAGACATGCAGCGGCATCCCCCGGTTTACCCGGGTCTCGCCCAAACATGCAGTGGCATCCCCCGGTTTACCTGAGTCTCACCGAGACATGCAGCGGCATCCCCCAATTTACCCGGGTCTCGCCTAGACATGTAGCAACATCCCCCGGTTTACACGGGTCTCACCCAGACATGCAGTGGCATCCCCCGGTTTACCTGCGTCTCGCCCAGACATTCAGCGGCATCCCCTGGTTTACCCGGGTCTCTCCCAGACATTCAGCGGCATCCCTCGGTTTACCCAGGTCTCGCCCAGACATTCAGCGGCATCCCCCATTTTACTCGGGTCTCGCCCAGACATTTAGCGACATCGCCCGGTTTACTGGGGTCTCGCCCAGACATTCAGCTGCCTCTCCCGATTTACCCGGGTCTCACCCAAACATTTAGCGACATCCACCGGTTTACCCGGGTCTCGCCCAGACATTCAAAGGCATCCCCAGGTTTACTTGTTAGTTATGGAACTATCACCTAGAAGGGGGGATAGGTGATTTGGCTATTTTGGAAATTTATGCACAAGAACTAAATAACTATATCACAGCACATCAACAAACCACAAAAACACTGCACACAAGAACACCAGATATATAGTGGTTCCTCAAGATAGGGTGTCTTGAGTAGTCCACTGTTCCTCTGCGCCTTTCTAGTAGTGTCTTGGGTCGAGAAACTTTGCCAAAAACTCAGGCCCGCAAGCCCAACAATCTCAGACCCTCAAGCTCTACAACTCAGGCCCTCAAGCCCTACAAAACTCAGGCCCTCAAGCCCTACAAACTCAAGCCCTCAAGCCCTACAGCTCATGCCCTCAAGCCCTACAAAACTCAGGTCTGAAACAAATCCAACAAGCTAAGCCCCGCAAGCCTTACAGAAAAAGATTTGAGAAAAAACTTCTCAGCCGGATGAAGATAGGCTTCTCGGACTTGAAGAGAATGCTTTGATGATTTCTTGGATAACACAGATTCTTCTTCAACCCTTTTTCGATCTGGAACAATACTTATCAGTCGATGTTGCAGGACTGAAACTTGGAGAACACTTGATGAAGATCATTGTTGTTATCTGGTTCTTGTTCCTTCTTTGCGCAGGTTGTTACTATTCTATTGATTTGTGTGTTTTCTCTGCATTCCTTGCTTCTGTGAGTTAGGGCAGACACTTATCCCTTTTATATTACCGAGGAGCCGAATAACGGTCTCCTAAAATGTCTTTTAAGTGCCAGGAGCCCATTTCTTAACGGCACGCGCTGATTGGACCATCATGCGACTACATTAAATGTAGACAACGCGATTTGAAATGTCTTGATTTGTCTCGACGACAGAACTTGTCGTTACGCCGATACATCTTGGACTTGGACAAATCTTCAAGTCTTCTTATATCTTCTTTAGAGAATGATATCTCGATGATACAAGATATCACAGTTGCACTTGTACTTACGGCGATATAAAGATGTCGCCGTAATCTTGTTGTCAACTTTTGGTCTTCTCGATGACGTCGTTCAAACCATTATGTCTTATCACTGATATCTTTGAAACCATATTGTCTTATCGACGATATCGTTGAAACCATTCTGTCTTATCGATGATATCGTTGAAACCATACTGACTTATCGACAATATCATTGAAACCATTCTGTATTATCGACGATATCGTTGAAACCATACTGATGTCAGGCGGTTCTTTTTCTATAAGTTGTCTTCACGAGTTCTCCCTTAGCTTTCTCGACAACTAGACTTCTTTATGACGATGTCGTCGACACGGCCGAGTACTTTGACTTAGGTCTTCTTAGACTTTACAGTGGTGTCAACGTATGATTCCGGTTGACACGACGATACTGGACTTTGATCGATTCTTCTTGTTCTTACAACAATATCATCGTGTGTACTTTGATGTCATAACAATATCATCAAATTATCCATATTATCACGACGATAACTAACATGAACCTTCTGCTTAACTCTGCTAGTAATCTCAACGATGTTGAGCGCTTATTCGACGATATGTCCAGTCCTTCTCGACGATTTTAGACTTAGTGAAATTGGAGAAGAGTTGGACATATGATTTAATCTCTGCAAATGTAAACTAAGCAAACCATCAAATACATAATGCTTTTATCATTGACCTGAGCACTTCTTCAAATCCGAAACATTGTTGGGCACTGTTCCAAACAATCTCCCCCTATTTGAAGAAGTTCGAACTCACCTCAATGATAAATGTCACACATAGAAAGAATCAAAATTTAGGCAAAAAAATGATTCAACTACCAACCTTGACCGACAGTTGACCGGCAGTCCACATAGCTTGATGTGATCCTGCATTTATGATTGCCTTCTCCCCCTTTAGGACTTCTTCAATTAATCGATCATCCAGGGTTTCTTGCAATTAGATCAGCTTTTCATATATCTGTTGTTCAGTTGCATCTAGGTTGGAACTCCCCCTCAACTGGATCACTATCCAGGATTGGACTTCTCCTTTCTTCAGCGACCTCTATGTCAGTAGGTACAGCTTCTGGATCTGAGATATCTTAAAGTACAGAATCTCCCCTCAATCAAATCAGGGTTCTATTGGGATGGGGGGCTTCCTGAGAGGCTCCTTCAGCATTTGGTCTGACCTTCTCCTAAGCAACAAAAGATTAGTGATAAAAATTAAAGAGAGTAGAAATTACTCTAAGTTTAACATCCCCAATTGGAATTTGAAGAAGTTAAACTTAGCTTCATCTAGGGGCTTTGTGAATATATCAACCACTTGTTTGTCTGTGGGGACAAACTCAAGAGTGATATCTTCATTCTCCACATGCTCCCTAATGAAGTGATACTTGATCTCAATATGCTTAGTCCTGATGTGTGAGATAGGGTTCTTAGCAATTGAGATAGCACTTGAAGAGTCACAAAACAAGGGTGTTTTTCTCATCTTTAAATTATAGTCTTCAAGCTGGTGTTGGATCCATAGCAGTTGTATGTTGTGGAGATTGCTACACTTGTCTGCTTCTTGCTGCTCCATGAGATCAGTCTTCCTTCAAGGAATTGGCAAGTCCCTGAAGTGCTCTTTCTATCTTCTTTGCAACCTACATAGTCTGCATCTGAATAGCCAGTTAGTTCACACTCATTGTTCCTAGGGTACTATAGGCCAAGATTAGGTGTACCCTTCAGGTATCTTAAAATCCTCTTGACAGAGGTGTGATGAGATTCCTTGGGGTTCACCTGATATTTAGCACATACACATATGGCAAACATTATGTCAGGCCTACTGGCAGTTAGGTAAACCAAAGACCCAATCATGCATCTATACTTGGTTTCATCAAAGGGTATTCCCTTTTCATCCTTGTCCAGAGACACACTGGATCCAATGGGAGTCTTCATAGAAGAAGCACTCTCCAATCCAAATTTCATGACTAGCTCTTTAGTGAATTTGGTCTGTGAGATGAATATACCATCTTCAGATTGTTTCACATAAAGACCTGTGAAGTATTTGAGCTCTCCCATACTGCTCATTTCAAACTTTTCCTGCATTAAATTAGCAAATTTCTTGTAGAGATTGTCATCTGTAAAGCCAAAGATAATGTCATCCACAAAGATCTGCACTAGCAAGATCTTTCCCTTCACTTCCCTTAGGAACACTGTCTTATCAATCTTTCCCCTTTAAAACTTGTTCTCAATAAGAGAGCTTGACATGGTCTCATACCAAGCTCTAGGAGCCTGCTTCAAGCCCTATAGGGCCTTTCTAAGAAAGTAAATAAAGTTAGGGTGAGTAGAATCAATAAAACATGAAGGTTGTTCTACATACACTTCTTCCTTGAGGTCAGCATTCAGAAAGGCTGACTTCACATCCATCTGGTAAACTTTAAATCCTTTATGAGCTGCATAGGCCAGGAACTGTTGGGAAAAACTCCTAGGATTTAACTTAACAAATTATCTAAAAGTGATTTTAACTCTTAGGTTTTAATTACCCATTGTATAGTGAGGGTAATTTGGTCATTAGATGTCTTAGGGTATCACACACAACTTGGAGGGTAAAGACCAGAGCAAGACAAGCACAAATTTAGTTGAGTTACCAATTGCGTCGAATAGTATTCGACGCAACTTCGACTTCATGTCGACGTAACTTAGACTAAAATTCCAAGCAACTCAGCCTCTTTGTCGAAGTAGATCAAGTCGACGCTACGTCGAAAGGATATCGTTGTAGATGAAAAGAGCATGTCGAAGTATCATTAGAAGTCAACGCAGCTTCGATTTCAACTCAACACAGAAGGAAGAATTTGTCGAAGCCATCTGAAGTCGACGCAACGTCAACTATAATTCGACGCAGATAATGAAGTTCAGAATGGAGTCTTCAACTCGACGGCTACGTCAATAAGTAATCGACGTAACGTCGATATCTGAGTTCAACTAGAGCTTGAAGGAATTCGAAGCTAATTTTATAAGAACTCGAAGGTACGTCGATAAGAGAGAAAGAGAAATCGAAGCAACGTCGAATACAGTCTGAAAAGGAAACCTTTTCAGTTATCATTTTGGAACTCTCTCTCTCAAGGCCCACATTACTGAAGACCGTTCTCCAATGGCTCATTTATTGCCTAGAATAGAGAGGATCAATAAAGAAGACAACAAAAACTTTCTTGGAAAGGATGAATACAACTGGATAACGGGTCGTGAACAAATGAGGAAAGGAAGAGAAATTGTCCAGGCCAATACCTTTTCAGTACAACCTAAAAGAGGAAAGGAAATCAAAAATTAAATCATGGGACAATATATAAGAAGAGAGTAGAGAGAATTATAGGGCATTCATCATAATCCTTTACATCTGGTCGATTAGGGTTCTCCTTCTTCTTCTTCTTCCTCCTGGAACCCTAAAAGACAAAATAACAATAACTGCTCTTCCTCTCAGAATAGAACAACTGAAGGTTGCTCTTCATCAATATCTTATAGCAGCCAGATTTCAATCAGAAGAAAGCAGAAAGGATCTAAAGCTCATAACCCTTGCAAATCATCACTATCTAAAGCAAGGGTTCATCATTTGCAGATCTAGAAAAGTGGAAGATTGAAGCAGAAGGCTTCATCAAAATTCTGAGAGCTGAACTCTCCTCCTTACTTCTTCCTCCTCCTTCACCTTCTTTTCAACTGTAAAAGAGTTTTAAGAATCCCTCTTTCAAAGGATTCAGTGGTTCAAGATCTCCTTATCGAAAGATCTTTGGTTCAAGATCTCCTTATCAAAAGATCCATGGTTCAAGATCTCCTTATCAAAAAATCTGTGGTTCAAGATCTCCTTATCAAAAGATCTTTGGTTTTAAGAGTCTCCTAATCAAAAGACTCAGACACAGGTGATGCATTCCTACCAGGTGGTAGAAGAGAGGAGTACCCACATTTTGGGGAACATCTATAAAATCCTTTGTGTCTATGCTGTGATTTTTTGTGCTGTCCATTTATCTTTTCTGCACTTTATTTCCAGCAATATTTATTCTGCCTATGGTGTTGTTTGTGAGCATAATACCTTAGTTAGTTTTATTGACTGCACTGATTGGATAGAAATTTTTCTTAATCTCTATTCACCCCAGCCCCCCCCCCCCCCCTCTAGAGGATTCTCAGAGGCACACTGTGCACTTTCATTTGGTATCAAAGCGAGGTTGATCATTAAAAGGTTAACACCTTGATCAAAAAGACCACCTACTCTTATTTCTTTATTACAAAAATATTTTATAAAGAAATTGAGTTCTAATGATTATGCATCAACAAGACCTCCAGTGTGTAACTTGGATAAGTTTACACTCTGGAAGGCCAGAATAAAACTATATATGAACTCCCTTGATGAGGAAATTTTCAATGTCATTCTGACAGGTCCCCCAGCCCCGGTAAGGAAGGTTGCTAATGAGAATGTCATACAAACCTCAGTCCCCAGAGCAGATTGGACTGATGCTAAGAAGAAGGTCAAGGCATGTGATGCCAAAGCCATGAACATCTTGGTCTCAACTATGTCAGATGACATATTCCAAAAGTTGTTGAGTGCAACTCTGCCAAGGAAATCTGGGAATCTCTCTCTAGATTAGTTGAAGGCAGCTCTGATGAGAGAAAAGATAAAAAGTCACTTCTCATATCCCAATATGAGAACTTCAAGAAAAAGGCTGATGAAAGCATAACAGAAATGTATGACAGATTCAACCTTATCAATGAGTTGAGAGGGCTTGACAAAGAAATCTTTCTGACAGAGATTAATGACAAGCTCCTCAAGTGCTTCCCAAGCACATGAGACTCTAGAATTTGGGCTATTAGAGATTCTAGATGCCTCAGAGAGATCACAACAGATGCTCTGCTGGGAAAGCTCAAATCCTATGAGCTTATACTGAAAAGCAAGGTTGAGTTAGAAGCCCGGGAAAGAATATTAACTCCTAAAGAAAGGAGTCTGGCATTAAAGACTGTTGAAGTAGAGTCCTCCACCACTGAAGAAGAAATGTTCAATCTCCTATCTAAAAGATTCAAGAAGTGGGCCAGGACAGAGGACTCCAAATTGAAAGAGAGGAGTTCAAGCAAGCCAAGGTATGATAAAACTCCTAAACATGAGATTATTTGCTTTTCATGCAGAAAACCAGGACACTTTTCCACTGAATGTCCTGAGGAAGAAAAGAACAAGAACATCAAGCAGAGAAAAGAGCACAAGAAGAAATCCTTCAGGAGGAAGGATACGAAAGGAGGGAGAGGTTTCATAGCTGAAACCTGGAGTGATTCAGACTTCGGATCAAACTCCTCCTCATCTGATGATGATGAAGATGGTGGACCAGAAGAAGCCTGCCTAATGGCTCCGGAAGACTCCTCTGCTGAGAATAAGGTAACAGTCTTTGATGACGTTGATTTTTCATCAAGAGATTTTAAGGATTGTTTTAAAGAATTTTGTCAAGATTTTATTAACAACCAAAAGGAACTTAAAACAATCAGATCTGAACTAAAAGAACTTAAGAGAGATAATCGATACTCAGTTAACTATGATCTGAGAAATAAGTTATATGAAAAAGAAAAAGAATTATATATATTAGATAATGAAATTCAGGCTTAAAGAAGGAAATTACAAAGACAAAGCCTTTGAGGACTCCCTCAATGGAAGGAGTCAAAAGCTTAAAGATATCTCACAAAATCTCTCTAAGAGATTTGATCATCTTGATCAGGAATCACAACCATCCACTAGCACTCAAATCCATAGCAAACATGCTTGGGAAAATCTTGTAGCATCATTTAGGTCTAGACCTAATAATATTTTAGAATCAAGTGAAGATCATAATGATAACAACCCTAACAAATTCACCATATTCAATAGGGCAAACATTAGTGATCAACCAGGGATCTTAGGCAAACACCCCTTAGAAAAAAAATAATAAAAATCTTAAGAAAAAGATTCATACGTCGAATAGAACTTGACGCAATTTTAAGATTGCGTCGAATGCAACTCGACGGGGTTCGGCATATGCGTCGACATCATTTTGAAGCAACTATATGGGTGCGTCAAAATACACTAAATGCAACCAATACTATGCTTCGAATGAATATCGACGGGACTGTGTAGGCACGTCGAATTACATTCGACGCAACCCTAAAGATGCGTCAATTTCTTCTCGACGCATGTTTCCTGCACAAAGTTACCAAACATCTAAAACTCTTTTTACCCATATTCCTAGATGTTTTTGCTGCTCTAAATTAAGATATATTGCCAAACATTGCTGGCATAATAATGTAGCACTTCTTCACCTAAGGGGGTATACTGAAAGACCTTCTCACGATTTCATTACTCCATATGATGATAGAAGAAAGAGACCCCAGCATGTGAGGGTCTATACTAATGGTTGATTTTATGTGCAGAAGGGAGACTGTCCAACCACAAACCAGCAGTGGAATCTGGACAGTGGTTGCTCCATGCATATGACTAGAGCAAAAGAACTACTGGAGAATTTCAAGCCCAAGGAAGGGCCTAAGGTAATCTTTGGGAATTCCCACTCTGGTCAAACCAAGGGGTATTGTTTTTTCTGGATTGGGGAATTCTCCTTTTCTAAGGTAGGTTATGTTGAAGGACTTCAATATAATCTGATTAGCATTAGCCAGTTGTGTGATGGGGAATACAAAGTTGTATTTACCAAGTCCTTGTGTCATATAGTTAGATCTAGAACTGACCAAGTAGTATTAACTGGCCTTAGGAAGGGTAAGGTCTATGTTGTAGACTTTTAGTACACAATGTCAGAGATCTGCTTATTTAACTCCTAGTTAGAAAACATTGAGCTGTGACATAGGAGACTTAGTCACCTTAATCTTAAGACAATAGCCAAACTCTCAAAGCTCAACCTAGTGAGGGGCTTACCAACTGGTAAGTTCAATAAAGATCATCCTTGTAGAGCCTGCCAACTAGGAAAGCAGATCAAGGCATCATTCAAACCAATTGGTAAGAATGATTCACCCAGAATCCTATTCATATTGCACATGGACCTATTTGGTCCTATCTCCACTCAAAGCTTAGCAGGTAAAGCTTACACTTTAGTTATTGTTGATGACTTTTCTAGGTTCAGATGGGTGTTCTTTCTAAAAGCTAAGTCTGACACCTTCAAGATCCTCTCAAGATTCATTAGACAGATTCAATCAGAATTCAACACTCAGGTTGTTGTGATCAGAAGTGATCATGGCACTGAGTTTAAAAATCAGTTAATGCGTAGATTCTATGAGGATGAAGGGATAAGACAAAGCTTTTCAGCTCCTCGAACCCCCCAACAAAATGGTGTGGCTGAAAGGAAAAATAGAACCCTAATTGAATTAGGAAGGACATTATTGGACGAATCCAACTTGCCTAAGTCCTTTTGGGCTGAGGCAGTAAATACTGTCAACTATGTTCTGAATAAGGGTCTCATTCACAAGACTAAGTTAAAGACTCCCTATGAGTTATTGAAGGGAAAGACACCTATAGTCACTTACTTTAGGATTTTTGGGTGTACTTGCTTTATCCTCAACAATGGGAAAAGTCATCTTGCCAAATTTGAAAAGAAGGCTGATGATGAGATATTCTTGGGATATTCTTCATCAAGCAAGGCCTATAGGTGCTATAATAAAATCTCTCTCAAAATTGAGTAGTCTGTGCATGTAGTTTTTGATGAAACTAACATGGTTTATAAGGGGAAGGAAACTTCCACCAGCACTGTTTTGTAGGAAGAAGATCAGCTTGCAGAACTAGTTGAAAGGCTAACCATCATGGACCATTCATCAATGTGTCAAGACAAGGGGAAACAGAAGATTGACACTGACTCAGATCAAGATTCTGCAGCAGGTGAAGAGGAAATCACAGCACCTGAGCTTCCAGCAACAGAGATCATTCCAGTGAATGAGGATGAAGTCCCCACTATCACTGAGCAAGTGATTCCTCGGGAAGAAGAGAGTCTCCTAGATAAATCAAATAGATCAAGGAAGACCCTTAAGGATCATCCTCCAACACAAGTTATAGGAGACTTGACAATGGGAGTCAAGACAAGGAGACAGCTTACAAATGAAATAATGTTGCAATGCATTCTCTCTTAATATGAACCCAAGAAGTTTGAAGAAGTAGATAGTGATCCTCACTGGATATCTGCTATGCAAGAAGAACTGACTCAGTTTGAGAGGAACAAGGTTTGGACATTGGTTGAAAGACCAAAGAATTACCCATTCATTGACACCAAATGGGTATTCAAGAACAAAATGGACTCAATAGGAGCCATCATCCAAAATAAGGCCAGAATTGTGGCCCAAGGATACAGACAAGAGGAAGGGATTGACTTCAACCAGACATTTGCTCCAGTAGCACGGTTAGAGGCCATCAGAATGTTTCTGGCATATGCTGCTCACATGAAGATCAAAGTTTACCAAATGGATGTAAAGAGTGCATTCCTAAATGGAACTTTACTAGAGGAAGTATATGTGGAGCAGCCCCCAGGTTTTGTCAATCCTACTTTTCCCTCTTCTGTGTATAGATTATATAAAGCATTATATGGTCTCAAGCAAGCTCCAAGGGCTTGGTATGAGACTCTACCCACTTTTCTTCTGGAACACTCTTTTGAAAGAGGGAAAGTGGATAAAACACTTTTCACCAGAGCACATAAGAATCAGCTATTACTAGTCCAAATATATGTAGATGACATTATATTTGGGTCAACAAATCAATTTCTCTGCAAGAGGTTTGCTTACCTAATGCAGTCAAGATTTGAAATGAGTAGCATGGGGGAATTATCCTATTTCCTTGGGATTCAAGTAAGACAAAATGCAATATGGCATTTTCAAATCCCAATCCAAGTATAGCAGAGAGCTCATCAAGAGGTTTGGGATGGAAAATGCCTCTGTTATGAAAACCCCCATGGCTACCAATGTTGTTTGGGATAGAGATGAAAAGGGTAAGTCCTTCGATCAGAAGACTTATAGAGTATCCATTGGCTCCCTTCTCTACTTAACAGTTAGCAGACCTAATATAATGTTTGCTACCTGTATATGTGCTAGTTTTTAGGTTGACCCAAAGGAATCACACATGAGTTCTATAAAAAGAATACTCGGGTATCTAAAGGGAACACCTGAACTTGGCTTGTGGTATCCAGCTGAATCTGGATTTGAATTAATTGGTTATTCAGATGCAGACTATGTTGGATGCAGGCTGGATAGAAAAAGCACTTCAGGAACATGTCAATTCCTGGGTGCTAGACTGATTTCATGGTTTAGCAAGAAGCAAACCACAGTCTCCACTTATATAGCTGAAGCTAAGTACATAGCTGCAGGAAGATGCTTCTCATAAATATTGTGGATGCAAAATCAGTTGTTGGATTACAACTTTTCCCTTGACAATTCCACAATATATTGTGACAGCTCTAGTGCTATTTCAATGGCTTCCAATCCTTTTCTTTATAGCAGAACTAAGCACATAGAGATAAGGCACCACATTCTCAGGGATAATGTAGAGAAAGGTAAGATCAACCTTCAATATATATCTACTGACACTCAAAGGGCTAACATCTTCACTAAGCCACTTGATGAAAGTAAGCACAAGTTCTTCATCAATGCACTGGGAATGCTTGATGGAGCATTACAGGTAACACTTATTATGTATAATGATCTATTTTCATTAGAAAGTTATTGCTGGGAAAAACAGTAAAAAATTTGAAGAAAAACAAACGGTTTAATCAGAGTTGTGTCAAATTCAAATCGACGTACCATCAACTTCTACTAGACGTCAGCTTCGAGAGCATTATGGGATAGCTTAGTCTAATAGCTCTCGACATAATGTCGAATACATATCAATGCTTATGTTGACATCATAATTAATGGTTATATTTCGGAGCCACGTCGACATCATCTCGACGTAGCATCGACCTGACAAAATACGTGCCCAGGATATATTTTGGCGCGCTGAGTTCAGATTTCTTTTCAACGCCGCTTCGAATATAACCCTAAGTTACGGCGATTCATCTACTCCAAGCAACTTTGGCATTTGATTGAATTGTGCTTTTTGAATCTCTCTCCCTCTTGCTCTCCCCCTCTTTCCCTTCTTCGTCTCTCTTTGTTTCGTGCAGGTACTCACAGTACAGGAATGGCGTCTCCTCAAGACATTGCCGATGCAATTGATCAAGCCCTGGAGACCCTTCTCTCACATTTCAGCCCTTTATATCTGGACTTCTCAAAGGATTTCTATCGCAAGCTCTGCGCCAAATACAGAAGGTTGCACGACCTTATGTCTGAAATCAAGGATTTTGATGCAGAGATCAAATCGTCGGATGTGCCTACCGATGTCTTTATATCTTTCGTCAGCGATATAAAGAAGGGGGAGAAGTGTCTCAGCAGGCAGCGTCTCCAAGACTCAGTGTACAGAACAGCAATTCCTATCTTCTTTGTCTATGAAGGGGAGCCAGCCATCACATCTAGGCTGCATCTTGAAGGTTCAACAACTCAGGGGGAGCCAACCCCTTCAAGGATCTTGCCGCCAGCACAGGGGGGAGTCCTCATTTCAGGGGGATATTCCCCTAATCTCAGATGATCAGGTATACTTAAATACTCTGCAGGAGTTCCAGGTGGACACTGAAATCTACATTCCTGATGCACTTGCATTCAGGGTGCCTTCTGAAGATTCTACAATAGCACCTTCTCCAGTCAAGGTGACTTATCAGGATCTTGCTTCATCTGATCCAGCTCCAGCTCAGCTTCCACCCCCAGCTCAGCTTTCATCTCCACCTGCTCCAATTCAAAGGGAGATTCCCCTAATCTCATATGATCAGGCTACTTAAATACTCTACAGAAGTTCCAGGTGGACACTGAAATCTCCATTCCAGATGAACTTGCATTCAGGATGACTTCTGAAGATTCTACAGCAGCACCTTTTCCAGTCAAGGTGGTTGATCAGGATCTTGCTTCATCTGATCCAGCTCCAGCTCAGCTTCTACCCCCAGCTTAGCTTTCATCTCCACCTGCTACAATTAAAACAGCTAAACCAATTCTTCTAACACCTATCTTCAAAGGAAGACCTCCATATAGAGGTAGAGGAAGAGAAAGAGGGGCAGAGGAAAGCTGCCAATTTGGGAAATGTATTCAAAAGAGAAAAGGAAGGAATGCAAGAAAAATAAATCCTATTACAAAAAACATGAGAAGATGGAAATTCCAGAGCTCTACAAAACTTTGGAGGAGATTGGAGAAAGAGAGAGATATGCATATGAAATAGCTCAAAAGGAGATTGAAGAAAAGAGAAGAAAGTTCATTGATATTTTGCAGAGGGGAAAGAGATAGTTGAACAAGAAGAATTGGAAAAAGCAATTCCAATAAAAATCACTCTGTTTTATCCCACATAGTATACTGCAAACCCACAAGCCAAAATATTAGAGGGAGTAGGGCAACTCCATAGAGGGGGCATTGGATGCAATTCAGAGGATGCAGTGCAGCCTTACCTGAAGAGAAAGAAAGGAGAACAGATGCCTGTAAAGAAGAAAAAGATTATGTTCAAGACTGGTTCAACCTATGGTAAACCATAATCAACCTTTGTGGTACTAAATCCAGATGAAGACACTGAGTCAGAGGAGTTAGACTTGGAGGTCATAAACCTGTTGACAGCTAAAGTTCTTAATCTGGGTTTCAATTTAAATGATGTTCACCCTGAAATAGAAATTGATCTGGAAAAGCTATTCAAGGGTCATGAAAGAATGCAGAAGAATCCATAGAAAGCTACTCCTGCAAATTTCAAATATGTGGAAAGAAAATTCAGAAAGGTCTATGAAGCCTTATCTACTTTTCTTAAAGGAAGAAAGTAGACTTTTCCTTGGGTAAACTCTGATAAACACTTATTGATATTAATTATATGTTTTTCTGTTTACCAGCCCATCTAGTTATTTATTCTGTGTTTATGATGTCTTGTATGTAATTCTGTTTCTATAAATGATTGTGTAAGATCACTTTAACCAAGATTGTAAAATTTGTTAAGATAAATAGGGGGAGATTGTTGAGAAAAACTCCTTGGATTTAACTTAACAAATTATCTAAAAGTGATTTTAACTCTTAGGTTTTAATTACCCATTATATGTTGAGGCTAATTTTGTCATTAGATGTCTTAGGGTATCACACACAACTTAGAGGGTAAAGACCAGACCAAGACAAGCATAAATTTGGTTGAGTTACCAATTGCGTCGAATAGTATTCGACGCAACTTTGACTTCATGTCGACGTAACTTAGACTAGAAGTCCAAGCAACTCAGCCTCTCTGCCGAAGTAGACCAAGTCAACGCTACGTCGAAAAGATATAGACGTAGATGAAATGAGCATGTCGAAGTATCATTAGAAGTCGACGCAGCTTTGACTTCAACTCAACACAGAAGGAAGAATTTGTCGAATCCATCTGAAGTCGACGCAACGTCAACTACAATTCGATGCAGATAATAAAGTTCAGAATGGAGTCTTCAACTCGACGGCTACGTCGATAAGTAATCGACGTAACGTCGATATCTGAGTTCAATCATAGCTTGAAGGAATTCGAAACTGCTTTTATAAGAACTCGAAGGTACGTCGATAAGAGAGAAAGAGAAATCGACGCAACGTTGAATACAGTCTGAAAAGGAAACCTTTTCAGCTGTCATTTTGGAACTCTCTCTCAAGGCCCACAGTACTGAAGACCATTCTACAATGGCTCATTTATTGCCTAGAATAGAGAGGATCAATAGAGAAGACAACAAAATCTTTCTTGGAAAGGATAAATACAGCTGGAGAATGGGTCGTGAACAAATGAGGAAAGGAAGAGAAATTGTCCAGGCCAATACCTTTTCAGTACAACCTAAAAGAGGAAAGGAATTCAAAAAATAAATCATGGACAATAAATAAGAAGAGAGTAGAGAGAATTATAGGGCATTCATCATAATCCTTTACATCTGGTCGATTAGGGTTCTCCTTCTTCTTCTTCCTCCTGGAACCCTAAAAGCCAGAAAAACAAGAACTGCTCTTCCTCTCAGAATAGAACAACTGAATGCTGCTCTTCATCAATATCTTATAGCTTCCAGATTTCAATCAGAATAAAGCAGAAAGGATCTAAAGCTCATAACCTTTGCAAATCATCACTATCTAAAACAAGAGTTCATCATTTGCAGATTCAGAAAAGAGAAAGATTGAAGTAGAAGTTTTCATTAGAATTCTGAGAGCAGAATTCTCCTCCTTACTTCTTCCTCCTCCTTCACCTTCATTTCAACTGTAAAAGAGTTTTTAGAATCCCTCTTTCAAAGGATTCAGTGGTTCAAAATCTCCTTATAAAAAGATATGTGGTTCAAGATCTCCTTATCAAAAGATTTGTGGTTCAAAATCTCTTTACCAAAAGATCTTTGGTTCTAAGAGTTTCATTAACAAAAGACTCAGGCACAGGTGGTGCATTCCTACCAGGTGGTAGAAGAGAGGAGTACCCATCTATGTTGTGATTTTCTGTGCTGTCCATTTATCTTTTCTGCACTTTATTTCCAGCAATATTTATTCTGCCTGTGGTGGTGTTTGTGAGCATAATACCTTAGTTAGTTTTATTGACTGCACTGATAGGATAAAAATATTTTTAAATCTCGATTCACCCCCCCCCCCCCCCTCTAGAGGATTCTCAGAGGCACACTATGCATTTTTAGGAACAATCTGATGGATTCCAATCTTGCAACAGGGACAAAGGTCTGATCAAAATCAATGCCCTCTTCTTATATATAACCCTTTGCTACTAGCTAGCCCTGCCTTATTCTTTGTAATGACCCCATTATCATCCAATTTGTTTCTGTAGACCCACTTCGTTCCAATAATGTTGTGTCCATGGGGTCTTGGAACTAATTTCCATACTTTGCATCTCTTAAATTGGTTTAGTTCCTCTTGGATTGCAGCAATCCAGAAAGGATCCTGATTTGCTTCCTCAAATTTCTTGGGTTCAATTTGAGAGAGAAAACTCAGGTACAATGCTTCATTTAAAGCCATGTTCCTTGTCAGCACCCCTTGACAGACATCTCCTATGATTTGTTCTTGAGGATGATGTCTGACTTGTCCAAGTGCAGCAGGCAGTCTTCTAGGGATCTCTTTTATGGCAGGTTCTTCAGGTTGTCCATCTTCAGCTGTGTCCATTCCTTCTACAACTTCTTCTTCCAATTCAACAATTATTGAATGGTCTTTGTCTCTTCTTGAAGTTTCAGCCTTGTCTTCAATGGATAGATTTTCCAATCTGTCTACTGTGCCTGCATCCACTAAAGAACTAGACCAGCCTCTATGAATGAGGCTAGTCTCATCAAATACAACATGTACAGATTCTTCTACTGCTTGGGTATTGATGTTGTACACCCTATAAGCTTTGCTATAGGAGCTGTAGCCAACAAAAATACCTTCACTACTTTTCTCAGCAAACTTAGTTAGTTTGGATTTCCCATTGTTAAGTACATAGCATTTTCTCCAAAAGATTCAAAAGTAGGATAATGCAGTTTTTCTGCCTTACATTAGCTCATAAGGAGTTTTCTTATGGTCTTTGATGATGGAAGCCCTATTTATCACATGATAAGATGTATTGACAGCCTCTGCCCAGAAGTATTCTGGTAGAGAGGAGTCACTCAGCATTGTCCTTCTAGCCTCTATTAAGGTTCTATTTTTCCTCTCTGCAACTCAATTATGTTGAGGAGTTCTAGGTGAGGAAAATTCTTCGGAGATAACCAGCTCTTGGCAGAATTCTGTCATGGCCCCTGACTGAAATTCTATACCATGGTCACTTCTGAACTTGACCACGGTGCAGCTCATCTCATTCTGGATCTGCTGACAAAATTCTTCAAGATATATAAGGTATCTGACTTCTTTTTAAGAATACCCAAGTGAACCTTGAATATTCATCAACTACAACAAGGGTATAAGCCTTTCCTCCTAAGCTGAGAACTGACATTGGACCAAACAAATCCATGTGCAGCAGAAATAGGCACCTTGAGGAATCTTTGTTAGAGATGCTCTTAAAGCTAGTCCAAGTTTGCTTGCCAAGTGATGCGCAAATCTAGCACACCGCTATAGGCGGTAGCAAGACTGCGACACGGCAGTGTACCGATCGTTCAAGTAATTTAAAATGTGGGAGTGAATCCCCAAGTATCGAATCTCAAAGGAACACAGTAAGGTGGAGTTTAAATTTGAGGCGGGACTTGATATTGAAGCCCTTTATGTCGGATGGATTGTGGAAAGGGCTTGGATTGGAATATGGAAAGCAAAAGAAAGAAACTAAACTACTCATATGCAGGCTGCTATGCGCTGCTTCACCGGGCGGATGGAAACTATGCAGGCCGCTATGCACTGCTTCGCTAGGCAGATGGACGAGAAGGCATGCGGATGAGGTGAGTGTAACTGCGGAAAGGTGTGAGGGTCATTAGCACCTCTTGGCTAGGCGGATTGATTATACGGGCCGTTAACACCGCTTCGCTGCACGGATGGAAGAGTAGGCTTGCGGATGGAATGGTAGGCTAGCGTAATGGAATGGAGGGTAATGGCGGATGGAATATGGAATGGGGGCACTCCTCACTTGCATAAACCACAAGATAATTTCACATAGACATGAAATAAACTTAAATGCACTAATAAGGTTTAGCAATCATCATTCATACACACAAATGATAAAGGAAAAGTGTACTACAAGATGTAGGGGGTGATATTACAACCAAAGGGCGGAGACACATCGGAGGTCCACAGCCGGAATCTAGGGTTGTCAATCCTTGTCTGAACTCGGGCTCCAACTGTCGTCCGGGGTCTCTGAAGCTCTCACCACCTCTAGCCCGTCTTCTCCATCAATCTTCTTTGATCCTAACCTCACCAGAGAACTTCACGAATGCAACAAGAAATATCTTGAAATGGAGATTGGGAGTGCACGAACGATGGAGGAGGACTAGAGGATGCCCCGGCTTTAGATTTGCTAGGAAATGGCGGTCGAAGCTCCTCCCGAAGGTGGAGGGCAAAAAAGGGCGGAACTGGAGCTCATCTTGCGGCGCGGGAAAGATCGATCTCCCTATTAGGGCGGATCATGCGGCTTAAATAGAAAACTATTAGAAATTTGGTTGTGCACGGTCGAGTGGTCGAACGCACGACCGTGCGTGGACCGTGCGATATTAATTAAGAAGAAAGCCCAGGAAGACGACCCAGAGCGCTCGTGCATTTTACTCACGCGGGTTTGAATCCGACCGTGCATAAAAATGCACGGGAAAATCCAGATCCCTATTTTGCCAGCAGATAAGCACGCACGGTCGGAGCGATCGTGCGTCAATAAAATGCATGACCGTGCGATTCATGCGGAAATGTAATTTGGGCAAAATGGAGATCTGCCCACCTTCACAGCACAATAAACAGCTGGGAAAACACCTCCAGCAACATCAAAATACAAAAAAGGGTTGGGGAGCACCATGTGCTTACCCCCAACAAACATAGCACGCAATTGCACACCAAAATGGTCCCAAAGAGTGCACATATCGTGAAAGCTAATGAGAGTGAAATACAAGCTAATATGGCTTGAAAGTGTAGTGCACAAGCAATAAAACAAGCCCGGATGAGTCGGAAAATCACTATATAAATGGGACTCATCACACCCCCAGACTTACCTGTTTGCATGTCCCGAGCAAACAAATCCTAAGCAGCAGAGAAAATGGAATAGCTAGCTTAAAATTTACAAAATGGAATGTCATGCGAAGTCGCATGCTCACGAGCATAGAAAAAATAAGAGAGAAGATTTCTAATTATATACACGTAGTTTATAAATTTCTAATAGAGTAAATAAATATTATTATTACTCAAAATGGGAGTCACGGTGAATCATCCATTCACATATATGGAGTAAGTAAAATAATTGCTGAGCCGAGCATTGCCAAAGTTGGGATTCGGGACAAACTCCACCGAAATCCATCGGTGTCGGAGACCATAAGCACGCCCAGTTACATTCTCTCCACGACACTAGATTGGTTCATAGCGTGAGTCAGTAGGACTTTAGGTTTTAAGTGGGGCTTGGGTTCAGGTTGGGTAAACAAAGATAAATACGAAGGCTATAGAACACCTAAACCCAAATGAGCTTTATTACAACTCCCGGCACACCATCATCTAAAGCAATTGCACCACACCCACAGACTTAGACTTTTGCAACATGGGTGTGTGCACCACCTATTCCCAAAATTTCAAATGATATTCAATTTAGCATTTTTTTCAACATTTTTGTATCAATCAATATATTTTTTCTTTCTTTTTCTTTCTTTTCTTTTCAGCACATATTCAATGAACCCATCCACATCTTCATATTATATTTCCACAATCAACACCACCAAAATAAAATCTAACCAAAATGCTCGCATTTGGGTGCGCGACTAGGATTGGCTTTGAGTCTTTGGTGAGGTATAGGTGGAGCTGAACCAAGAGAATTGGGTAGGCACAAAGGGGCTAGCGACGGAAGATATCAGGAATGGCAGAAAGGCTCAACCGGGCCAAAATGATGGCCTACGTCATTCTCACGCAACAGAACTATCCTATGCATATGCTTCAAGAATTGCTTGGGGCAAGTTCTTAGCCACCGAGAAAGATTATCCTTCCTCCCGGCACGAGCAATATGCGTCTAATGATACTTTACACACATCCCTATGCTACCTTTTGATTCAAACCGGATTCACCATTTAAGTAGAGTAAATAATATTTACACTAATAGAAATGTATACAACTAATAGTATAAAAAGAAATCTAATCTACACAAATCTCTATACTTACGTGAGTACTTGACTAGGAACACTGAAGTCAGCATTTTACTCCACTACAATATTTAAATGCCAGCACAATGATTTTCCCAATCACACAAAAGAAATGAATTATACTCGATACGCACCTATGACTAAGTACGCACTCAAGTGGGTGTTGTGGTGTGCAAAGAAAATGAATAAAACATTTTAAATAAAAGCTTCTAGCATGTTATGCAATAATACACGTGAGCGGGCACAGAAAATTGCTCTCCCCCGGACTTAAACTAAACAATCCAACACAATATATGGCTATGAAATTTATAATAATTAAGGCTAGGGGAAGCGAGTACCCAATGCTCAGCAAGCGAGCATACCAGAAGATGCGTGTAAATCCAGGGCAAAGCAGCCATACGAAGAATCACAACCACCGCCTTCACAAATAGAAAATGCCTGCCGGGGGGTGAGCTCCACAAAAACATGAATGAAAAATAAAAACTGAAATAAAGAGAATGCATATATAAAAATAAGATAACTACTGGGGTTATTGTCCTCCCAGCATGACTTATTCAAATTTATAATAGTTTTAGCTAATGGGAGTATAAAATGAAAAGTGCACAGGTAGATGGCCTAATATTCGTGTCGGTAATGGGTACCGATACGGCGATAGATAGTTACCCCTCTACCTAAATAATAATACCTGCTCCTTACATGTAGAGGAAGGAGGAGTCCTCCTCACTACTTTCACCAAAATAAATGTCCTTGCCAAGCAAGGTGTTATCCTCAGGGAGGCAACAAGGGGAAAAGACAATGAATGAGGCTTCCACTGTGGAGGAGGGATCAACATCCTCACATAAGAGGATACTCTCATCTTTGACTTGAGCAACATGCTCCAAGTCCTCCTGACATTCCCGTGAAGATTCATCTTGCACAGGCTCAAACAAAGAAGGGAGGTTAGGAAATAAAAGAGAATAATGACATAAATAATCAGAAATCGGGGGAGCGGTCCCGGTCTCACTCCCACTAGGTTGAGGTAGTAAGATGTTGCCGGCATTATTGATAGTGCTGCAAGGCTCAGCAGGATCAATGGTGGCCTTGCCCAATATTTGGACTTCCACCACCGGTATTGAGGAATAATCCTCTTCACCTTGAAGTTTGTCTTCCTCCATAGGAACAGGCATAACATATAGATCACCTGCCTCATCCTGCGGCGCATCATCAATAATGTCGTCAGAGACATTTGTAGTAGTATGCACAACAAGGGGAGCAATAGTGTTTGGATAAAAGTCAAGCACCGATTCCTCACAAAGATTCGAATTCATACAAGGTCATGTATGCACAGGGGAGATTGGCTCAGCGATGTCGGAACATACATCCGCCACAACTCTGATAAGCTTGTCTGCGTCATTCCCTTCAAAACATGAAGGTGACATAGAAAAGTAATCAGAAGTAGAAAGTGTGTTGCCAGAGTTAGGAGTCGGGATGATCCGGATATCCGGCTCGTCATCCTCGTCCAATTGTCGAAGAAAAACAGCACAATCCTTCAAGGCTTGATTCATGCTCTAACAAAACAAGCATTGTTTTGCATTTTTTTCGGCTCAAATTGGGCCAGAGATGAATGCAAAAATGGCATGTGCGGAGCGGAAGAGTAGCCATAGGACTTAGGCACAGTGTATGAGGTACCATACGGTGTCGGTGCCTGATACATTGAGTCTTCGGGACTAGGTCTACAATCTCTCGATGGGCACCTATCACTAGCATTAGAAATATCTCCACACCAACGGCAACGAATATTAAATGCGGCCCACATTGCGTGAAGATAACAAGATTCAAAAGAAAAACACTATTGTGAAAAATACTACACCCAACAATAACTTACTAAAGCAACCTAAATTTAAAGCAGGAAAAATAGAATATGAAACAAAACAAAAAGAAACAATTTACAAATAGAAGAACTTCTATCTCTCAGCTCTCCCTCTCCAAAAACTCACACGACTGTGTTCCCCGGCAACGGAGCCAAAAACTTGATGCGCGAATCTAGCACACAGCTATAGGTGGTAGCAAGACTGCGACACAAAACGGCAGTGTACCGATCATTCAAGTAATATAAAATGTGGGAGTGAATCCCCAAGTATCGAATCTCAAAGGAATACAGTAAGGTGGAGTTTACTTTTGAGGCAGGACTTGAGATTGAAGCCCTTTATGTCGGATGGATTGCGGAAAAGGCTTGGATTTGAATATGGAAAGCAAAAGAAAGAAACTAAACTACTCCTATGCAGGCTGCTATGCGCTGCTTCACCGGGCGGATGGAAACTATGCAGGCCTCTATGCACTACTTCGCTAGGCGGATGGACGAGAAGGAAAGCGGATGAGGTGAGTGTAACTGCGTAAAGGTGTGAGAGCCGTTAGCACCTCTTGGCTAGGCAGATGGATTACACGGGTCGTTAGCACCGCTTCGCTGTGTGGATGGAAGAGTAGGCTTGCGGATGGAATGGTACGCTAGCATAATGGAACGGAGGGTAATGGCGGATGGAAGATGGAATGGGGGCGTTCCTCACTTGCATAAACCACAAGATAATTTCACATAGACATGAAATAAACTTAAATGCACTAATAAGGTTTAGCAATCATCATTCATACACACAAATGATAAAGGAAAACTGTATTACAATATGAAGGGGGTGAGAATACAACCAAAGGGCGGAGACTCGTCGGAGGTCCACGGACAAAATCTAGGGTTGTCAATCCTTGTCCGACTCGAGCTCCAACTGTCGTCTGGGTTCTCTGAAGCTCTCACCACCTCTAGCCCGTCTTCTCTCTCAATCTTCTTTGATCCTAACCTCACCAGAGAACATCACGAATGCAGCAAGAAATCTCTTGAAATGGAGCTTAGGAGTGCACGAACGATGGAGGAGGCCTAGAGGATGCTACGACTTTAGATTTGCAAGAGAATGGCGGCCGGAGCTCCTCCCGAAGGTGGGCGGCGATGAAGCAGCGAAAAAGGGCGGAACTGGAGCTCCTCTTGCGGCGCGGGAAAGATCCATCTCCCTTTTAGGGTGGATCCTGCAGCTTAAATAGAAAACAATCAGAAATTTGGTCGCGCACGGTCGAACGCACAACCGTGCGTGGACCGTGCGATATTAATTAAGAAGAAAGCCCAAGAAGATGACCCAGAGCGCCCGTCCATTTTACTCACTCACGGTTGAATACGACCGTGCGTAAAAACGCACGGGCAAATCCAGATCACCATTTTGCCAGCAGATAAGCACGCACGGTCGGAGCGATCGTGCGTCAAGAAAACGCACGACCGTGTGACTCATATAGAAATGTAATTTGGGCAAAATGGAGATCTGCCCACCTTCACAACACAATAAACAGCTGGGAAAACACCTCCAACAACATACAAATATAGAAAAAGGGTTGGGGAGCACCATGTGCTTACCCCCAACAAACATAGCGCGCAATTGCACACCAAAATGGGCCTAAAGAGTGCACATGTCGTAAACGCGAATGAGAGTGAAATACAAGTTAATATGGCTTGAAAGTGTAGTGCACAAGCAAGAAAACAAGCCCGGATGAGTCCGAAAATCACTATATAAATGGGAATCATCACCAAGTTGGCATGATTGACAAGGACCTTCCTTAATGCACTTAATGTTGGGTCCATTTCTAACTAGGTCTAGAGAGAAAAGCTTACTTATGGTTTTGTAATTAATGTGTGCAAGTCTTTGTGCCATTGAACACATAGAGCCTCTTTCTCATTAGCCACAAAACACACAGGCATGGAAGAATTTGAGTGAAAGAAATTTAAACAATATACATTTCCACTCCTTATTCTAGTTAAGGTAGCCTCAGAGTCTAAGGACTTCTTAACTATGCACTTATCCTTGTTGAAAATAATAACATAACCTAGATCACAAAGTTGACTTATGCTTATGAGGTTGTGATTCAATCCCTCCACATAAGATACCTTTGTGATGGTGACTAAGCCATTAGAAATGTTACCATAGCCTTTGGTCACCCCTTTTTTTGAACCTCCAAATATGATTGTTGGTCCATTCTCCACATGGGTGAAGTTTCTTAGATATCTCCTTACTCCAGTCATGTGTCTGGAGCATCAACTGTCCAAATACCAAATAGGAGATTTATTGGCATTTGAGCATACCTGCAAGAAAAACTACTTACCCTTAGGCACCAAATTTGATTTGGGCCCTTGATTTCTATTAGGGGGGATAAACTGGGACACCACACCTCTGAGTGGTCTGCATTCTCTTTGCACTAGGCTCTGTTGGGTCGAACCAACAGTCCAGGTTAAAGTGACCCACTTTCCCACAACACCAACACTCATACATGTTGTATCTTCTCTTCTGCCACACCATCTGAGTAGGATGTCAATGTTGGTGGGCAAGATTGAACACACCTGGCCTAATAGGTCTTGGGTGAACCTCATAGGTGTGAGTATGAAGTGGAGCTAGTCTCACCACTTTTTGGTTCACCATCTTGGGAACAGGCTTGGTAGGAGCAACCTTTCCCTTGCTCTTGAGTGCTATTGCTCCAGGTCCATGGACAAAGAGACCTGGATTCTTCATCTGAATCTCATCATGGGGTGCTTTAAAAGCACTTAGCCCAAAGCCTACTCTTCTATTTATAATAGAGGGCTTACTGCCACTTGCTGAGCAGGCATTAGTCAGATGACCATATGAAGATTCCTGGTCAAAGGAGTTTGATGCCAACAACACCTTCTTAACAGAGGGTTTCTCTTTGGATGCTTTACCCTTGACTGTCTCACCATTGAATCCTACGCAAGCTCTGAATGGTGCAGAAAATTGTCAATAATGGGAAGGACAGTCTTGGGTTTTGAAAAGCTGGCAACAATCTTCTTTTCAGCCAACAACATTTCCTCAAGGTTCTTGATGACCTTGTTCTTCTGAGCCAGCTCAAGACTCTTGAGCTTTGTGGATTCCTTGAATCTATTCACTTCCTTGCTCATAGCAGCCAGCTTCGCAGCTATCTCCTGGAGCTCGGAGTGTGTAGATCTCAAGGAATCCAACTCCTTAGTATGAACTTTGAGGAGTTTCTTGCTTTTCTTGAAAGCTTTCCACAAAGATTTATATTGATGTATCAGCTCAGATTCAACCTCATAGGAGGATCTTGAGGATGTTTTGTTGGCAGCAGACTCACCCTTATCATCATGCGAAGAATCTGCCACTGATTCATAATCAGAAGCAGATAGGGGGCTCTGATTTGTACCTTCCCAGGAGAGTAATTGTCATCCTGGATTTCTTCATTTATGGTCATAAGTCCAATAAGTGCTTCCTCTTCAGTTTCTGAAGAGCTTGAATCAGAATCACTCAGGGTTCTGATCTTCTTTGTTATAAACCCTTTTTCAGGTTTCTTCTTGTCCCTTGACCTTCTCTTGTCTTCATGGTTCTTTGGTTCCCTCTTCTTGGTAGGACAATCAGCAATCATGTTACCTGCTTTATTGCAGGAATAACAAACAATGTTAGTTAATTCAAATTTACTAGGTTTTGATTTGTACCTGTCCTCCCTTGATGATTTAGATCAGTCATATTGACCAGATCTTCTGGAGCTTGAAGAAGATGGTATGTGGTTGTCTCTTCTCCTTCTATAGATCAGTTTTTTGAACTGCTTAGTTAGGAGGGCCATCTCTTTGTCAGTGTTGTCAGATTCTGATGTGCTGGCATCAGAAGCTCCACTGCTTTCAGATCTGTATTGATGTGCAGGAGTCTTGTCTATGGACCTCCTCATGCTCTCAGCCTTGAGCGCTACTAATCTTTCTCTGGTGCTCCCCCTTAAGCTTTCTTCTTCAGCTTTTCTGGTGTTAAGCTGAAGCTCGTGAAAGAGCAACTTCCCATATAGGTTCTTTGGCTCCATGTTGCCTAGTTGACCCATTTCTCTAATTGCATAAATTTTGATGTCCCATTCCTTATTGAGGGATTTAAGGAATTTATCAATCAGATCTGAATTTGTGAATTCTCTTCCATAATTCTTCAGCCCATTGACAATCTTGAAAAATATCTCATAGCAGCTAGAGATATTTTCATTCTTGCCTTGCTTGAAGGCCTCATACTCCTGATTCAGAACGGATTTCATGTCATCCCATACTTCCTCAGTCCCTTCCATATAAATAACCAGGGAGTCCCACATCTCCTTGGTAGTTTTGCAGTGAATAAGGTTTTGGAGGGTAGAGTCATCAATTGCACTCACAATGACATTCTGTGCTCTCTTATCTAGGCTTACCAGTGCAAGCTCATCCTTACTCATATCAACATATTTCTTGGGCACACTTTGAATAGGATCAATGGTGGATGCAGTCATGAGGATGAAGGGACCTTATTGAACAGCTACATACACCCTGGGATCAGTAGCTTCCATGAAGAGTCTTACCCTTTTCTTTCCAAATAGAAAAGTTCTCTTTGGTGCAGGTTGGGAGCTTCATGGATCTCATTTCTCTGTGCTGATCACCTCCGGCCATAATAAATAGTTCCTTGATCTACATCTGACTGTTATGTTACTTTTTGATCAACCTAGCTCTGATACCACTTGTTAGTTATGGAACTATCACCTAGAAGGGGGAATAGGTGATTTGGCTGTTTTTGAAATTTATGCACAAGAACTAAAAAACTATATCACAACACAACAACAAACCACAGAAACACAACACACATGAACACCAGATATATAGTGGTTCCAGGGTGTCGTGAGTAGTCCACTGTCCCTCTGCGCCTTTCTAGTAGTGTGCTAGAGTCGGCAAACTCCGCCAAAAACTTGGGCCCGCAAACCCTACAATCTCAAGCCCTCAAGCCCTACAACTCAGGCCCTCAAGCCCTACAAAACTCAGGCCATCAAGCCCTACAAACTATGGCCCTCAATCCCTACATCGCAGGCCCTCAAGCCCTACAAAACTCAATGTTGGGTATTATTCCTTCAATGTCTCTAGATTTGAAGAAGGAACACAAGTATAGATAAGCTAAGTTGTTTTTGATGTTGTGTTTAAGTTCATGTTATGACAGATACAACAAAGCTATATCAATAGTATATAGATGATAAAAAGAATGAAAATTTAACTAAGTAAAATATCGTCTCAAGACTCAGTAAAAGAATCCTGGAGAAAAGTATCATATCGTCGAAATAGTTTTGACGATATTGTCTTGATTAAGACACATCGTCTTAAAGGCTGAAGAAAGCTTGTAGTGGATAAAGCTAAGTTCAGATATCAATGACATCATCTTGAAGAAAGCTTGTCGTGGATAAAGCTAAGTTCAGATAGCGACGACAATATCTTGAAGAAAGCTTATCGAGGATAAAACTAAAATGTCTCGACGATATCATCTTGAAGAGGAAGTTTAATCTTGAAGGCTAAAATACATAACTCCTTAAGTCATGAAGAAAGGTTCAGATGGAAAAACATCGGCTTGAAGACCTCATGTCGTCTAGAAGATCACGACGATGTCGTCTAGAAGATCACGACGATGTCGTCTAGAAGAAAGGCAGCCAGCCTGAAGAATAAGTCTAAGTCTTATTGAAAGTAACATCTCGACGATGTCGTCTAGAAGAAGTGATATCGTTATGATATTAAATAGAGCCGGGAAGAAGGAAGCATGTCGACGATATCGTTGTGTAGTATATCTGACGTATACACTGATCAAGACGATATCATCTTGAAGGATTAACATCGCCTTGACAGATTGCAAAGCAGCATTTAATGTGCAGACTTTCTTGGAAAATGATATTCATGGAATGTGCACGTCGTCTATCTTGCGCACAAATCAAGGAGCAATGAATGATATATTCTCTACAGAATATATCTGTTACACAGTACTTAAGAAAGAAATTTATTATTCTATATTCTGTAAGTTCCAAGAAAGGCTAGTAATTAGGATAAAGAATTGCCAATTCTGCAAAACATTTTCAAATGGGAAATTGACTATGGAATACTGATGTGCAAAACTATATCCGCAAACGACAACGGCAAGTGTACCGTATCGAATGTAGTATAGGTTGTAAGAAACCAAGGTCGTATTAGACTCGGGGCGGTTGAGTACTCTTACTTCGGAAAATCTCTATTATTTTATCAAATAAAAATTGTGGTTGATTGCTTGCGAGAAAGAGAAATAGCTTATTTAATATGACGGGTTAAAGGTTAATACTCAACCTTGAATCACCTAGGGAAAATAAAATATATAAGGAACAACTTCTAAATCTCTTAAGAAAATACTCGACCGTGGAGGCTCCCGATTTATGAGCACACCTCTCTCGAGGATACGCTCAAATGAGTTTAGTTGATCAAACGAACTTTCGTTCTAGAATCGAAATCTAAAACTCGCCTTATCGTAGTGAACCCCGCTATTGGATTTGACTCCAATCCGGAAGAATTATGTCATCCTCGCTTGAGGAGTGCATTCAACTCTTTTTATTCTTGAAATGATTGATTCTAAATCAAAACCTCTCGATTATAGATTACGAAAACAAAGATGAGAGTTATGTATCGATGATATAATCTCAATCCCATAAAAGTTCAAGAATAAATCTAAAGTATTCTAAGGAAGAGAAAGAGAAGCTAGAATTTAGATCAAGAATTATATTTCCCTTGGATCATCTCGGGCGAGTACTAATAGAATTTAGCTACTCATAGAGATGGAGGAAATAATAAAATGAAAGAAGTACATAATGAAGGTTGAGAGTAAAAACAAGAGAAAAGTACTATTTTATTGATTAGCAAAAGAAATTACAACTAGAAAATTGAAGGTACAAGCTTTGGAAATAAAAGTGCAAGATGGAAATGACATACAAGATTAAAACTAGTGCAAGAAAATAAGCTAGAACTCCCAAAACTTCTTCCCCAAACATCTGGAAAAGCTCCCTTTAAATAGGCAGAATTTTGGTGTTACACGCCCTTGGTCACGCCCGTGACCAAGGGCGTGTAAGGGGCGTGATTTGCTGTGAGCGGAGAAGGCGCCGTCTGGCTTCAATGCAGGTGTTATGGACGTGTCACGCCCGTGACCCGGGGCGTGTAATCTTTAAAACTCGCTGCTGGTGGGAAGCTTCGGCGGGAATTTAGCGCGGGAAGAGTCACGCCCGTGTGCTGGATGTCACGCCTCAAATGTCATGCCCGTGACTTGATGTCACGCCCGTGATTGGGTGGCGTGTAATTTTAATTGACATGGCAGCTGGCTCTGGATGCTTGTGGCAGGATTTGGATGCCACGCCCCCTGGTCAAGCCCGTGACCTGAGGCGTGTAAGGTTTGATCTCAGCGGTCTCAGCGGTTCTACTTTGTCTCAGCGGGTCGCGGTCGTGACATAGGGTCACTCCCTTGGTCACGCCCGTGACCTGGGGTGTGTACTTGGCGAATTCTTCACGGAACGTCCCCGGAGTGGCAGAAACAGGTCTGGAACACTTCGTAGGTTACACGCCCATGGGTCACGCCCGTGACCTGGGGCATGTAATTTAACTTTTTGCTCGAAACAGCCCAGAACACCTGAAAACACAAAATAAACTTAAGTTAGCTTATGAAATAAACAATGGAAGGATTTATATGATAAAATTCCTATAAATAACATAATTTTATATTAAAAACATAATAAACCTAAACTAAAAGATGAGTAAATAAATTACTCATCAAACACCCCCATACTTGCTCATTGCTCGTCCCGAGCAAACCAGTCTTCATAGGGGTAGGAAAAAAATAATGCTAGAAAGAAATATGAAAGCTAGAGAGTAAAATGCGAAGTTCTATGCTGACATGCGTAAATGTTTTAGTAAAAAGACATTCTTGGCATAAATACTAATTTATGGAATATTCAAACTGCGTTATAATTATTTATCATTACTTTAAAGATGAGTCGACGGTCAATCAAAAAGTCATGTAAAGGTAGAAAATAGCGTGATTGCTGAGATATAAATTACTAGACTTGAACGCTCGGGGTGGCCTCCAAAGAAATCCATCAATGTCGACGGCCATAGGCTTGCCCGTTTGCACCTTCTCTACTGCACTTTAATCAACTCTATGGATCTTTAGGACTTAAATATGGTATATTTTAAGGCTTGGGTTTAAGGGAGAGGTAAACAATGATAAACATGAAGGCGCATTCCACTTAAACAAACAATTTTGAGCTAAAATAATGACTACCAGAAAATAACGAAGCTTTACCCCCATACTCATATTTTTCTATGGGAAACACTCTCATTCTTTTTTTTTCGAATCTTCATAATTGGGATCATTCCAGGTATGCATGTGCATACCTAGGCCGCATATCATTATGAGATTATTGCATCTTGATATAACCCTCATTTCTTTGGAATTGATAGCCATAATTTTTCTTCATTCAATCATACACAAATAAAAGTTTTTCAAAAACTTAGCTCAAAATTTCAAGTGTTCATTTGGGTTTTGGGCTTTTTAGCTTTGGTGACGAAATGATGAGGGTGGTTCAAATAAAGGTGTAAGGCTCAAATTTGTGTGAACAATGATAGTAAATCTAGGTTGGGTGCAAAGGCTCAAACTATCCAAAGAAAGGCCTAAATCACTTCCGTAAGGTTAATTTGTTTAAAGTGCACATGTTTCGAAAATAGCTTGGGGCAAGTTCTAGACATCGAGAAAGGACACCCTTCTGTTTAAATCGAGTAATAGCTTTCTAACAATCTTCTACACACTCACCTAAACTACTTTTGGATAAGACCGGATTCGAATTAAAAGTAAAATAAATTATTACTGCGCAAATTAATAAAACATAATTTTAGATCTATGCCAAGAATTTAATTTTACACCAACACTACTCAAGGACAGGCATATGACTAGGAGCACTACATGAGTCAACAATTTTACTCAAAAGTTTCAAAAACTATTCTAGCACAAAATTATTTTTAGTCCATATGAAAAACAGTCTACTTAGCACTTACAATTTAACAAGTGGGCGTTTTGATGAATAATAAAAAAAAAAACATTTCCTAATAGATTTTTTTTTTGTTCTTGGACTTCCCAAGATCTACCCGGTGAAGGGTTTGCAAGGTACTAGAGGTTATGATGGGAATTCAAGCCCAAAGCGTCCTTTCCAAGAATTTTAATTTCATTTTGTTTTTGTTCTTTTTTCAAGTAAAACTACAAAGAAAGTTATGCTACACCCCCATACTTAAAATTAAACATTGTCCACAATGTTTAAAACTATGTATGAAAGATAAAACTAAAAAAAATGACAATACAGAAAAATCAAGATAAATTACTAAAATGTAAAGAGGGCTTCCCTGGATGGTAGTCGGGGTTGCCGGTCAAACACCTGCAGAGTTAAACAAGAAAAGAAAGAGAAAAAATAAAAAGGTAAACATTGGGTTGCTTCCCAAGAGCGTTTTGTTTACCATCGCGTAGCTTGACTAAGTGGCGTTTTCTTAAATATTTATTAAGTGCATTGTTTCGATATTTCCGGTTGCTGGGTCGTCGGGGTGGTACAATTTCAAACGTTGTCCGTTAACCTTAAAAGATCCTTTTTCCGGGTGCTCTATAAGCACGGTCCCGTATGGCCAAACTTCTTTTACTCTGAAGGGACCGGACCATGGGTTTTTAATTTCCCCGGAAAAAGCCTAAGTCTAGAGTTAAAAAGTAGGACAAAATCTCCCGGTGAAAAAGTTTTTGGATGTTTAATTTTTTTATTATGAAAGAATTTAGTTCGCTCCTTATAAAATTTATTATTTTCATAGGCGTTCGCGCGCCATTCGTCTAGTTCATTAAGTTGTAGTTTTCTTTGTTCGGAGGCTAAATCTAAATTCAAATTTAAAAATTTTAGCGCCCAAAAAGCGCGATGTTCTAATTCTACCGGCAAATGACAAGCTTTACCATAGACTAACCGGTACGGCGTACATCCAATGGAAGTTTTGTATGTTGTCCGATAGGCCCAGAGTGCGTCGTCTAATTTTAAAGCCCAATCCTTTCTATTAACGGACACGGTCTTTTCTAAAATTCTTTTTAGTTCACGATTCACCACCTCCACTTGGCCATTTGCTTGTGGGTGGTAGGCGGTAGATAACTTGTGGGTAACTCCATACTTAGCTAAAAGTTTAGCAAGTTGGTTGTTACAAAAATGTGTGTCCCGATCACTAATTAGTACTCGGGGTGTGCCGAATCGTGAAAATAATTTTTTTAAAAATTGTACGACGACTCTCGCGTCGTTGGTGGGGAAAGCTTGTGCTTCCGCCCACCTAGACACGTAATCGACCGCAACAAGAATATATTTATTATTATAGGAAGAGGGTAAAGGACCTACGAAATCAATTCCCCACAAATCAAAAATTTCACATTCTAGAAAAATATTTTGGGGCATTTCGTCCCGGTTACTAATGTTACCTGACCGTTGGCACCGATCGCAATTTCTCACAAAATTATGAGCGTCTTTGAATAAGGAGGGCCGATAGAAGCCTGCCTCTAGCACCTTCCTTGCGGTCCTGTTCGCTTGATAGTGACCACCGGTTGGTCCTTCGTGGTAGTGCCGCAAAATTTTGACGCCTTCCTCGCTCGCAATACACCTTCTTACCACTTGGTCCGCGCAGACACGAAATAAAAAGGGGTCCTCCCAAAAATAATTTTTCAAGTCCGAAAAGAATTTCTTCTTTTGTTGACTTGAAAAATCTTTTGGTAGGACCCGGGCCACCAAATAGTTGGCCAAATCCGCGTACCAAGGGGTGGAAGAAGTCGTTACCTTTACGATGGCGAGGAGGCGTTCTTCAGGGAATTTGTCGTCAATTTCGGCCTCCACTAGCGCACCTGCCGCCGGATTCTCCAACCGTGAGGGGTGGTCGGCCGCAACATTCTTGGCTCCCCTTTTGTCTTGGATCTCCAAATCGAATTCTTTTAGTAAGAGGATCCACCTTAGCAGTCGAGGCTTTGCATCTCCTTTTTGTAGTAAATACCTGAGGGAGGAGTGATCTGTAAAAACAATAACTTTTGAAAGCGTTAAATATGATTGAAATTAATCAAACGCAAAAATTATTGCAAAAAATTCCTTTTCCATTGTTGTATAATTCGCTTGTGCGGATGTTAGCGTTTTGCTTGCGTAATAAATTGGGTGAAAATGTTTATTCACCCGTTGGCCAAAAACTGCGCCTACAGCAAAATCGCTCGCATCGCACATGATTTCAAACGGAAGGGACCAATTTGGCGCGATTAAAATAGGAGAATTGATAAGCTCATTTTTAATTTTATTAAATGCTTTTAAACATTCCTCATCAAAATTAAACGCGGATTCTTTTTCTAAAAGATGAGTTAGCGGCTTTGTAATTTTTGAAAAATCTTTAATAAATCGCCTATAAAAGCCCGCATGTCCTAGAAAACTTCTAATAGATTTTATATTAGTAGGAGGAGGAAGTTTTTCTATGACCTCGATCTTGGCCCTATCGACCTCGATCCCCTTATTTGAGATTTTATGCCCAAGGACTAATCCCTCTTGGATCATAAAGTGGCACTTCTCCCAGTTGAGTGCCAAATTCGTGTCTTCGCAGCGTTGAAGAACACGATCAAGATTATTTAAACAATTTTGAAATGAATCGCCAAAAATAGAAAAATCGTCCATGAAAATTTCCATGACGTCTTCTACATGTTCATTAAAAATTGCCAACATACATCGTTGAAATGTAGCCGGCGCATTGCAAAGACCAAACGGCATTCTTCGATATGCGAAGGTGCCGAATGGACAGGTGAATGTGGTCTTCTCTTGGTCTTCGGGCGCAATTGGGATTTGAAAATATCCTGAAAGACCATCGAGAAAACAATAGTGTGAGTGACCGGATAAGCGTTCTAAGATTTGGTCAATAAAGGGTAACGGGAAGCGATCCTTGCGGGTAGCATCATTTAATTTTTTGTAGTCGATGCATACACGCCAACCCGTAACAGTACGGGTCGGGATCAACTCATTATTTTCATTTGTGATTACCGTTATTCCACCCTTTTTAGACACGACTTGCACTGGGCTAACCCAAGTGCTATCAGAAATTGGGTAAATAATTCCCGCATCTAATAATTTTATTATTTCGGCCTTAACGACGTCCTTCATATTTGGATTAAGCCGTCGTTGAGGCTGAATAGTACTGCGAGAATTATTTTCTAAATTAATTTTGTGCATGCAAAATGAGGGGTTAATCCCCTTGATGTCAGAAATTTGCCATGCAATTGCATGGCGGTGATTATTTAATATTTTAATTAATTTGGAAATTTCTGAATCGTTAAGCGCGGAAGATATAATCACAGGCAATTTTGAATCTTTTTCTAAAAATATATATTTTAAATGTTTCGGCAATTGTTTTAATTCCAAACTCGGTTGCTCCTCGTAAGATGTTTTTATTTTAGAAATGTTTAGTTTTACTTCTTCAAATTTGGGCGGCCGAGTAAATTCTTTTAGATAAAATAAATTTTCAATTTCCGGATTTTCAAATAATGGTGAAATTAATTCATAAAATGACGTTATTTCCTCTTCAAGATTTGATTCTAAAGTAAAGCAAGAGTCGTCATTAGAAAAAGAATTTCTCATAGAGTTGTTAATACTAAAAGTTACTTCTTCATCCCCAACTCGTAGGAGAAGTTTGTCGTCACTCACATCAATAATCGCCTGAGAGGTGGCGAGGATAGGACGTCCGAGTATAATTGGGACTTCAGCGTCTTCCTCAATGTCTAGGATGACAAAATTTACCGGGAAGATAAATTTGTCAACCTTGACAAGCACATCCTCAATCACCCCTATCGGGTATTTAATTGATCTGTCTGCTAGTTGGATGCTTATATTGGTTGGGCTTGGGGTGCCCAAACGAAGCTTTTTAAATAATGAAAATGGCATCAAATTTATGCTAGCGCCCAAATCTTCCAAGGCGTGTTTTATTAAGAAATTACCGAACAAGCACGGGATGGAAAACCGTCCCGGATCGTTTAATTTTTGCAGCAATTTATTTAGAACTATCGCCGAATATTCTGCGTTGAGAGAAACACGCGAAATATCTTCAAGTTTCTTTTTATTTGATAATAAATCCTTGAGATATTTTGCGTATTTAGGCATTTGAGAGAGTGCCTCGCAAAATGGTACATTGATTTGTATTTGTTTTAAAATATTTATAAAATTTTATACTGCTCCTCGTTGCGCTCATTTTGTAATTTAGAAGGATACAGAATAGAAGGCGTTTGAATAATGCGCGGAGCTAAATCAGAAGAATTTAAATGCGGAGTTGGAGTTGAAACGTTTACCTCAGGCTCGGCCAAATTTGAACTTTAAACCTCCTTTCCGCTGTGGAGGGTAATAGCGTTGGCGCTCTCCCGTGGATTGGGCTCAGTATTGCCTGGTAGAGCTCCCTGCTGGCGTTCGGAGAACATCTTGGCGAGTTGTCCAATCTGATTTTCTAGACTTTTAATAGATCCGGAAAGGTTCCGAATATTGGCATCAGTAGAGGCGACGTATTTGGTGAAGACCTCTTCAAGTTAAGGGGCCTTTGGTGGTTGTGGTGGAGCGAATCCGGGAGGATTCGCTTGTGGGGGGGCGTTGAGCATTATTGGGGTTGCTCCATGAAAAATTCGGGTGGTTCTTTAAACCTGGATTATAACTATTAGGAAGATTATTATTTGGGTTATAAGGAGGACGATAGGAGTTCCCCATATAATCAACTTGTTCTTGATTAAAATTATTATTATAATTATAATAATTATTATTATTATTATAGTTATCAGTCCCGTTAGTGGCGGAGGAAGCATACATCTCCGCCATTTTCTTAGTGAGCCATTCTACTTGATATGCTAAATTCGGGGTTCCCTCGACTTCAAAGAGTCCGGTCGGTTTGTTAGGACGCGACCGTGGCGCATTCCACTGATAAGCATTCATGGCCATCTCCTCAAAAAGCTCTTGAGCGGCATCTGGGGTTTTGTTATTTAGAGTTCCCCCAACTGCCGCATCAATCATTTGCCTTGTTTGGAGATTCAAACCATTGTAGAATGTCTGAACTTGTTGCCATAAAGGAAGGGCATGGTGAGGACATCCCCGCAATAATTCCTTGAAGCGCTCACATGTGTCATAGAGAGACTCTGAGTCTATTTTGCGTAAATGAGAGAATGTCCATACGTAATTTAGCAGACTTCGCCGGAGGAAAATATTTAGTTAAAAATTTCTCCGTCATCTCGGCCCACGTAGTGATGGAACCTTTAGGAAGAGATCCCAACCACTGCTTGGCCTTAGTCCGCAAAGAGAATGGAAATAAACGCAAACGAATGGCATCATCGGTGACGCCATTAATTTTTAACGTATCGCAAATTTCCAAAAAATTCAATAAATGTAAATTTGGATCTTCATCTGTTAACCCGTCAAAGATGATGGTTTGCTGTACCATTTGAATGATACTCGTTTTGATTTCAAAATTATTATTTGCCACCGCTGGGCGAATAATGCTAGATTGTGTTCCCTCCAAATTTGGCCTCGCATAATAGGACATAGTCCGTAGCGGGGCCTCATTATGGTCGGGGTTATCCATTAAGCCTTCGTTAGTTTCTCCGATTGACTCTTCTTGAATTATTGGTAGATCACTAAATCGAAGATGACGCCGCAAGGTGCGCTCGATTTCCGGATCAAAACAGAATTCAAGATTGACTGAAGAGTCTCCTCTGGTCATAAACCAAAAATAAAAGAGGGAAAGAAGCGAAAAAGATAAAGAAAATCAAATGACTTTTAGATAAATATTTTTATTATATATATTTTTTTTTTTATGAAGATTTTTTTTATTATTATTTTTTTATTATTTTTTTAGGTGAATTAAAATTAGTCCTGGACTTCCCAAGATCTACCCGGTGAAGGGTTTGCAAGGTACTAGAGGATATGATGGGAATTCAAACCCAAAGCGTCCTTTCCAGGAATTTAGTTGCACCTTAAAATTAAGAAAAAGAAAAAGAAAAAATTAATAGATATTTCAATTTTCGAAATATCAACTGAATCCCTGGCAACGGCGCCAAAAACTTGATGCGCAAAACTATATCCGCAAACGACAACGGCAAGTGTACCGTATCGAATGTAGTATAGGTTTTAAGAAACCAAGGTCGTATTAGACTCGGGGCGGTTGAGTACTCTTACTTCAGAAAATCTCTATTATTTTATCAAATAAAAATTGTGGTTGATTGGTTGCGAGAAAGAGAAATAGCTTATTTAAAATGACGGGTTAAAGGTTAATACTCAACCTTGAATCACCTAGGGAAAATAAAATATATAAAGAACAACTTCTAAATCTCTTAAGAAAATACTCGACCGTGGAGGCTCCCGATTTATGAGCACACCTCTCTCGAGGATACGCTCAACTGAGTTTAGTTGATCAAACGAACTTTCGTTCTAGAATCGAAATCTAAAACTCGTCTTATCGTAGTGAACCCCGCTATTGGATTTAACTCCAATCCGGAAGAATTATGTCATCCTCGCTTGAGGAGTGCATTCAACTCTTTTTATTCTTGAAATGATCGATTCGAAATCAAAACCTCTCGATTATAGATTACAAAAACAAAGATGAGAGTTATATATCGATGATATAATCTCAATCCCATAAAAGTTCAAGAATAAATCTAAAGTATTCTAAGGAAGAGAAAGAGAAGCTAGAATTTAGATCAAAAATTAAATTTCCCTTGGATCATCTCGGCCGAGTACTAATAGAATTTAGCTACTCATAGAGATGGAGGAAATAATAAAATGAAAGAAGTACATAATGAAGGTTGAGAGTAAAAACAAGAGAAAAGTACTATTTTATTGATTAGCAAAAGAAATTACAACTAGAAAATTGAAGGTACAAGCTTGGGAAATAAAAGTGCAAGAAGGAAATGACATACAAGATTAAAACTAGTGCAAGAAAATAAGCTAGAACTCCCAAAACTTCTTCCCCAAACATCTGGAAAAGCTCCCTTTAAATAGGCAAAATTTTGGTGTTACACGCCCGTGACCAAGGGCGTGTAAGGGGCATGATTTGATGTGAGCGGAGAAGGCACCGTCTGGCTTCAATGCAGGCGTTACGGACGTGTCACGCCCTAGGTCACGCCCGTGACCTGGGGCATGTAATCTTTAAAACTCATTCGCCCGTGTGCTGGATGTCACGCCTCAAATGTCACGCCCGTGACTTGATGTCACGCCCGTGACCGGGGGGCGTGTAATTTTAATTGGCGTGGCAGCTGGCTCTGGATGCTTGTGGCGGGATTTGGATGCCACGCCCCCTGGTCACGCCCATGACCTGAGGCGTGTAAGGTTTGATCTCAGCGGTCTCAGCGGTTCTGCTTCGTCTCAGCGGGTCGCGGCCGTGACATAGGGTCACGCCCTTGGTCACGCCCGTGACCTGGGGCGTGTACTTGGCGAATTCTTCACGGAACGTCCCCGGAGTAGCAGAAACAGGTCTGGAACACTTCGTAGGTTACACGCCCATGGGTCACGCCCGTGACCTGGGGCGTGTAATTTAACTTTTTTCTCGAAACAACCCAGAACACCTGAAAACACAAAATAAACTTAAGTTAGCTTATGAAATAAACAATGGAAGGATTTATATGATAAAATTCCTATAAATAACATAATTTTATATTAAAAACATAATAAACCTAAGCTAAAAGATGAGTAAATAAATTACTCATCAAATACTCATTAAGGGGTTTTATACAAAATTGCAGAGCATATAAAAGAAGATAATTTTAACTACAGGAACACATTTTTTTCAGTATTCTCTCAAG
This sequence comes from Dactylorhiza incarnata, assembly GCA_033032865.1. Taxonomy (NCBI): domain Eukaryota; kingdom Viridiplantae; phylum Streptophyta; class Magnoliopsida; order Asparagales; family Orchidaceae; genus Dactylorhiza; species Dactylorhiza incarnata. Next base: position 2,604,904 of record JAWHQI010000218.1, on the reverse strand, counting down.
TTTTATTCTCACACATATTTTTTGAAGAGAAACAAAAGAATCAACAAAAAGAATAAAACTTCATTGCTGCTGTGTTGTGAAGATCTACAGAAGATTCTAACGAAAGGTTCATTGATCCACAAGATCTTTGGGCATATTGTTACAAGAAGAAGAAGAAGAAGAACTGTGATTCAATGCTTTCATTCTGAAATTTTCTCTTCTACAACAAAATCTCGGTATTACTTTGTTGGGATCTTTGTGAGCCTGAGCTGGTAGGATCTAGTGATGGATCTGAGTTGGTATGGTTTTTGTGAACCTGAGTTTTGGTAGGATCTTGTTGAAGATCTGAGATTGTAAGACTTGTATAGTCTGAGCTTTGTAGGGTTCTTTGTGAACCTGAGTTGTAAGATCTGATTATAGTGAAAAGATCTATGTTGGAGAAGTTGTTTAGTCTAGCACACTATTAGATAGGTGGGAGGGATGGTGGACTACCTATAGACATATTGTCTTGTAGGGAACCACTATAAATCATTGTGTGTTTTATGTGATGCTTGTGTACTGTGATAGATAAACTCTTAAATAGCAAAGAAATCTGAAAACACTTAATCACCCCCCCCCCCTCTAGTTGTTGTTTATAGACAACCCATAATCATTCAATTGGTATCAAAGCCAGGTTTAGTTCAAAGGCTTAACAGCTTAGAACAAGATCTACAAATCTAGTGGGTTGTGGTAAACAAATGGCTGGTGAGCATCATAAGGAGATGAGCTCAATGAAGTTGTCTATCTGCACTAAGGAGAACTTCCAATCTGGAAGCAAAGAATTAAGTTATACATGGAAGCCTCAGACCCTAGAGTCTATCTGGCAGTAGAAGAAGGACCCTATGTTCCCATGAACATTCCTGTAGATCCTGTGGACAAAAGGGATATGGACAAAAGGGCTAAGAACATCATTGTGAATGCAATTGATGATTCAACATTTCAAAATCTAATTCATTGCAAAACAGCTAAGGAAATGTGGGACTCCTTAGTTGTCTACATGGAAGGAACTGAGGAAGTCAAGGATGACAGAAAAATCCCTCCTGAATCAGGAGTATGAATCCTTCAGGCAAGATAAGAAGGATGACATAGCTACATGCTATGAGAAGTTCTTCAGGATTGTCAATTGACTCGGAACTTATGGAAGAGAGTTCACCAACAATGAACTAAATGATAAATTCCTGAGATCCCTGAACAAAGAATGGGACATAAAGCTGTGTGCAATTAGAGAAGTTGGCAATCTGGGAGCAATGGAGCCTAGACAGTTGTATGGCAAGCTCCTATCATATGAGCTGCAGCTAAATACTAGAAAGGCTGAGGAGGAAAACTCCAAGGATTACACCAGAGAAAAGGCAGTGGTCTTTAAAGCTGAAGCTTCCAAAAAGCACATGACAGTAGATCCTGTCTATATTTCTGAGGAAGAGACCTCAAGCAACTCCACCTCAGAACTCTCTGATGAAGATCTCTCACTGTTCACCAGGCAGTTTAAGAAACTGATGAAAACAGAAAAAGAGGGAACATAAGATATGAAGCTTCACCCTATAGCTCCAGGAGAGAAGATAAGCCTAGAAGAAAACATAGATCAGACAGGTATGATTCCAAAACTAGTAAACATAATTCTTTTAACATTATTTGTTACAGCTGTAACAAGCCTGAACATGTTATTGTTGAATGTCCATCCAAAAGACAAGAGAAGAGTGAAGAAAGAAAGCACTCAAAGAACAGGAAGTCGGAGAAAAGCTTTGCGGCAAAGAAAGTGAAGACACTCAGTGATAGTGACACTGATTGCTCCTCATCAGAATCAGATAGCAACATAGCAGTCATGACTTTCTCAGACGAAGAATGTTGTGATGAAATTCATCAAAACAGGTAATTCCAAAAGCATCACCTACCCTCTCTGACACAGATTAGATGCCAGCTCCTCTTCAACATAAGAAGAAGTTGACACTGACTACATAAAGAAATTAGTTGCATTGCTTGATGCCCTTAAGAAAGCAAAAGCTCTCTATAAGGCACAAGATGCAAAGATCGTCTCCTTGAGTGGGAAGAGAGATGAACTACTTGAGAAAGTAGATGTGCTAACTCAAGAGAAAGCCAAATTATCTATCCCTCCACTGAGCACCAGAACTTTGACTAAATTCATCAAGCGCAAGAATTTTAGAATTAAAGAGCTAGAGGATATGGTTTTAAAGGAAAAGAAAATTGTGGCTAGTTATTCCAAGCCACAAATAGTTCTTCCCTTGATTGATAGCTTTTCACAAACAAATAAGCAAGGTTTGGGCTACACTCCAGGTGAAAACTATGGGAAATCTATCCAAGGAAAGACTGTCTTTAAAAAAGTGATCATACCCAAAAATTCATATGATCACAGTAGCATCTATGGATGCAAAGAAATATAGAAGACAAACAGCAGTATTAAGCTACCTTTTACCTGGCTAAGCAAGAGACAAAATATCCTTGGGAAGAGTACACTATCTGCACCCCAAAAGAATCCTCCAGTAAAAGCCTGCAAAAATTGCCATGTTGGGGAAAACCCTTCTGCCTCCAAGAAGGGAAGATTAGTTGTAAACAACAACCTAACCTAGTCAAGCCAAACACCACAAGAAAATCTAGATACAATAGATTTGAATGCTAGTGTTGTGGAAAAGTAGGGCATTTTGCCTTAGACTGTTGGTTCAACCCAACTGTCAAGAATCATTACCACATGACAACAAAAAGGGAGACTGCAAATTCATTATCTAACAAACACCTAGGACACAAGAGAGACTGGGTTCCTAAGGAAGTATAGTTGTCTTGCAGGTATGTCCAAAAACCACCAAGACTCCTATGTGGTACTTGGACAGTGGATGTTCCAGGCATATGACTGGAACAAGAAGCCTATTGAAGGAGTTTACACCTGTAGAAGATGGACCCAAAGTTAAATTCTTAGGATCTAACAGAGGTGTAGTCAAGGGCTATGGTAAGATCACAAATGGCAGTATCATTATCACAAGAGTAGCTTATGTGGAAGGTTTACAACATAACCTTATAAGCATAAGTCAGCTATGTGACTTGGGATATGCTGTTTCTTTCCACAAGGATATGTGTCTGATTAAGGATTGTGAGAATGAATCCATTCTAACAGGCATTAGGAATAGAAATATTTATTGTCTAAATTTCATTTGCATTAGGAAAAATGATCTTGTATGTCTTGTAACAAATGATGGAGTGTCTGCTTGTGTAAAGTGGCATAAGAGACTAGCCCACATTAACTACAAGTCTCTCAAGAAATTAATGACAGAGAACTTTGTAAGAGATGCTCCTAATCTGGATTGCTTAGAGATGAGTCCTTGTCATGCATGTGAAATGGGCAAGCAAACAAGAACTTCATTTAGAAGCATACAGGACAAAGAATCCACTAGGTGCTTATACCTACTGCACATGGACTTATTTGGTTCTATGGTAGTGCACAGCCTAGGAGGAATGGTTTATACATTGGTTATTGTTGATGATCATTCTAGATTGGCATGGGTGTTCTTTTTGAAACACAAGTCTGATACCTTAAGTACATTCAAGAATTTTGTCAAACAAATTCAGAATGAAGTAAACAACTCTGTGGTCAAAATCAGAAGTGATCATGGAACTGAATTTCAGTCTGGGTCAATGACCAAATTCTCTGAAGAAGAAGGTATCCTACAAGAATTTTCTTCTCCTAGAACTCCCCAAAAGAATGGGCTGGCTGGGAGAAAAAATAGAACACTTATTGAAGCTGGTAGGACCATGCTAAGTGACTCCTCACTCCCAGAATTCCTTTGGGCTGAGGCAGTTAACATTGCATGTCATGTGCAAAATAGAGCACTCATCAATAAGAATCATAATAAGACTCCTTATGAGCTAATTAAGGGTAAGAAGCCAACACTAGCTTACTTCAAAATCTTTGGAAGTAAATGCTATGTGCTGAAAAATAATAAGCACTACATTACTAAATTCTCTGAAAAGAGCCATGAAGGTATCTTTGTAGGTTATAACAAGCATAGCAAGGCCAACAGAGTCTTCAATAAGAATACTCTTACAATTGAGGAATTTGTTCATATTATTTTTGATAAGAGTAGTGTTGGTGTTTCAAGGTGATCTCAAAGCAATCAAACAGTTAGTCTTACTGCCAACGCAATTTGATCTTATAGGGTCGCGCATAATAGTGTTGGATAAATTGGATGAAGGATTGTGTTGGCCTTACTCATATGGCATATGAGTGGAGGACTAATCCTATGACTAATTGGAATTGCGTTGAGAATCTCTTGATGGGAAGGGAAGTACACGACGAATCGATGAGAAGTGTCTCGATGAATTGAGTTGTACTCGACGAATCATTGAATTGTCTCGACGAAATATGTGTTAATTCATCTTATAGAAATTCGTCGAAATGTCTCGACGAATTTGATATACTCAATGAATCGTCAAGATTGCCTCAACGAAACACGCATTGATTCGTCACGTCGAATCGTCGAATTGTATCGACGAATTATATTCTACTCAACGAATTTGTCGAATTGTCTCGACGAATTTGTCGAATTGTCTCGATGAATTTGTCGAATTGTCTCGACGAATTTGGTCTACTCAATGAAAATCTGTGTTAACTCTGATAAAGTCTCGGGTCTGCGGATAGCGTGTTTTATGCCTTAAGTATAAAAGGAAGCGATTATGTTTCCAACGGTAGGTCTTCTCTTTTTGAGAGTTTGAGAGAGCCAAAGTGGAAGGGTTCCGTCTAAGTCTCGATCATTTTGTTTGTATTCCGCAAGATCTCCGCCGATGCCTCTCCATGTCGTCGGACCTAGCAGTCTGTGGGAGACGAAGAGGGCATTCCTATAGAGGCTAGGGTTCTTCTTCACTCATGTGGATCTCTATAGAGGCGCCGATCTATTTCTGCGCTTGGGACTCAGAGTACGTCTTCGAGATTTCTTCTTGGAGCATCTTGGTTGAGTGTTGACTCAATACCCTCAAGGCACTTCATTATTGTTACCTTTCTTATTTCTTGATTCATGAAATCGTAAGATCCTTAAACTCTTTTGGATTGTTCTTGTTTGTTATTTCCGCTGTGCATATATGATATGCTTTTCATTTTGAATAAAGAAGAAAACGCAATAGTAGTATCAGAGCTAGGTTGCGATCTAATGCGTGTAAATCGAAAATTTACAAGTGTTCTAAATGTCTGGATTTCTTCCTGGGTGTGAGGATTCTGATGAAGTGTTCTAAATTGGAACCCCGCCAGGAACGCATGTGATTGCGTTGCGATTTCATTGTTTCAGAAATTGTTTCTCCATTGCAGTAACTGTCCCTCTAAATGGTTTGTGAAACCAAATGTCTTCGATTTTGAATCTGATATTGAGAGACGAGCTTGCCTGCTGCATAAGTGGAGTTGTCTTTGCTAGGGTCCAATTCATGTAAATCTAGACATTTATAAGTGTTCTAAATGTTCATATTTAACGCCTTTTTATCAAAGTGTTGATAATTACATTTTGTGCACATCTGGATGTATTTGGATTGTGAATGTTGTATTTTATTTTGTGCACAATGATTAAGTGTTAATCATGATAAAATGTTCAATGATTGAATCATAAAATCCCTTATCAAATATTAAGTATATGTATGCCTTCCGAAGGATGACACTCTTCCTGCCTTGATCGATGAAGTGTGGGCTTGCCAAAGCAAGGTGCATTTATCTATCTTGGTAAGGGTGTGAGCGGATAATTGTGATATCCCACTGTCGACATCGGGTCCAACTTAACTAGGTGACCTCAAAGAATGAGTTCCTAGAGGCATAGGGTTGGCATGCACCATATGATGGATGAGAATAAAGAGTTATTCACCAACCATATAAGAGTTGCATAATGATGCAATTGGCAAGTGCTGTCTATATAAATAACCGCATTATTAGAGGAATGTCAAAGCGGACTCATTGTGTTCGTGAAATACAAATCTTGTCCACCAAGAGAGTAGCTCGCATAAACTCTCTGGATTGATATTAAGGGTTATCAATTTGAATAAAATAGTGGGAGCTCTTTAATAAAAGTCCTTATTAAATAAAATGTACTTTTAAATATAGTACTAAAATCTATTTTGCATAATTCTTGTAGAATTTCCATGGCAAGTGGATCTCACTTCACCTTGTCCCTAAGAGCCATCCTTGAGAAGGATAAGCTCAATGGGACTAACTTCCTAGACTGGTACATAAACCTGAGAATTGTTCTCAGGAAAGAGCGCAATCTTTATGTCTTGGAAGGGGAAGCCCCTATAGAGCCGACTAGAAATGCTCCTCGAGTAGATAGAGATGCTTATAAGAAGTATCAAGACGATGCCCTGGATATCGAATGTCTCATGCTTTCCACCATTTCATATGAGCTTTAGAAGCAATACGAGAGCATGTGTGGTTATGAGGTAATCGACACCTCAAGAAAATGTTCGAGGGGCAAGATCGGCAAGAGAGGTTTGACATATCCAAGAAATTATTTCAGTGCAAAATAGGAGCTCGAGACTCAGTGTGGACTCATGTACTCAAGATCATTGGGTATATAGAGAACCTTGAAAGACTGGGTTTTCCCTTGGGCCAAGAGTTATCCACTGATCTGATCCTGCAATCGTTGCCGGACAGTTATGAGCAGTTCGTCTTGAACTATTACATGAATGAAATAGACAAGACACTGCTCGAGCTCCTAGGCATGTTGAGAACTGCCGAGAAGAACATGAAGAAGGTCAAGCCTGCTAGCCCCATACTGATGGTGCATAAAGGCAAGGGCAAGGCCAAGGTATCGAAGAAGACAAAGATAGGATCTATGTCTTATCTTGATCCCAAATCTTCTGCACTGAAGAAAAAAGGTCTAGCGAAGGATGGAAAGTGCCACCACTATGGTAAGGCAGGGCATTGGAGGAGTAACTGTCCCCTCTATATTGAGGATCTGCAAAAGAAGAAGGGAAGTGTGACTTCCACTTCAGGTATTTATGTTTTAAAAATAAACATTTCTGCTCCTTCATCTTGGGTATTGGATACCGGATACAGTTCACATATTTGTACAAATGTGCAGGAACTGAAAAGGAGAAGAATGCTGGGTAAAGGGGAGGTAGACCTACGCGTAGGAAATGGAGCAAGAGTTGTTGCCGTTGTCATTGGCGTCTATCATCTTTCTTTGCCCACTTGGCTTGTAATAGAATTAGATAACTGTTATTTTGTTCCAGCCATTACTAGAAACATTATATCCATTTCATGTCTTGACATGAAAGGCTTTTCATTTATAATTAAGAATAATTGTTGTTCGGTTTTTATGAATGATGTTTGTTATGGTGTAACCGAATTGTTTAATGGTTTATATGTTTTGAACTTAGACCATCCGATCTATAATGTAGAAAATACTAAAAGACTAAAAACAAATGACTCGGATCCTACATATCTCTGGCATTGTCGTTTAGGCCATATAAATGAGAAACGCATATCCAAGCTCCACAAATATGGACTATTGGACTAATTTTATTATGAATCATTTGAGAGATGTGAGTCATATTTATTGGGCAAGATGACAAAGGCCCCTTTCACTAGTTGTAGTGAGAGGGTTGATGACCTCTTGGGTATAATACATAGTGATGTATGCGGACCTATGAGTTCTAAGGCTAGAGGTGGGTACTACTACTTCATTACATTTACTGATGATTTCAGTAGATTCGGATATATATATCTTATGAAGTGTAAATCTGAAACCTTTGAAAAGTTCAAAGAGTTTAAGAATGAAGTAGAGAACCAATTGGGAAAAAGGATTAAATCACTCTGATCTGATCGAGGTGGTGAATACCTAAGTCATGAGTTTCGTGATCATCTGAAAGAGTGTGGTATTGTATCACAACTCACTCCACCTAGAACACCACAACATAATGGTGATTTTGAGAGGAGGAATCGTACTTTGTTAGACGGTGCGATCGATGATGAGTCATGCAGATCTGTCTGTTTCCTTTTGGGGATTTGCTCTAGAGACTGCTGCTTTCACTTTAAATCGTGCTCCAACAAAAATGGTTCTAAAGACACCATATGAGATATGTACTGGGAAGCATCCTAGTATATCTTTTATTAAGATTTGGGGCTGTGAGGCATAAGTGCGATATCAAATGCCTGACAAGCTGAAACCCATGTCGGATAAGTGTTACCTAGTGGGGTATCCTAGGGAGACCAAAGGGTACTACTTCTACCTGCCGTCTGAGGGCAAAATGTTTGTCGCAAGGACTGTTGTCTTTTTGGAGAAAGATTTCTTAACCAAAAAGACTGCAAAGGTAGAACTTGAAGAAGTTCAAGAACCACAAACTGAGAACAAACCAGAATTGGAACCTGAGCAAGGACTACAAGAAGTTGTAGCTAGAGATCCTTCTCAAGAAACACAATTCCTACGTAGATCTGGTAGACCAAGATTTGAGCCTGAGAGATATGGATTTCTCATGTCTCAAATAGGTAATTTGTTGCTTATGGATCATGATGATGAGCCTGCAACCTACCAAGAGGCTATGAATGGACCAGATTCCGAGAAGTGGATTGACGCCATGAAATTTAAAATGGACTCCATGTATGCAAACTAAGTTTGGACCTTGGTGGAACCACCAGAAAGGGGTTCGACCCATAGGGTGCAAGTGGGTCTTCAAGAAGAACACCGACATGGATGGGAATGTATAGACATTCAAAGGTCGGCTAAAGGTTTCATGAAAATTCATGGTGTTGACTATGATGAGACCTTTTCCCCTATTGCTATGGTCAAGTCCATCAGAATTCTACTTGATATTGCTGCGTATTATGACTATGAAATCTACCAAATGGATGTCAAAATGGATTTCCTTAATGGAAACCTCCTTGAGGAAGTGTATATGACACAACCTGAGGGTTTTGTATCTCCAAGTGAAGTCACTAAAATATGCAAGTTGAATCGATCCATTTATGGATTGAAACAAGCTTCTCGAAGTTGGAATCTACGTTTTGATGAGAAAATCAAAGAGTTTGGTTTCATCAAGAACGAAGATGAGCCTTGTGTTTACAAGAGGATTAGTGGGAGCATAGTTGTCTTCCTGATATTGTATGTAGATGACATACTGCTGATCGGAAATGACATTCTGACCCTACAAGTTGTTAAGAACAACCTAGGAAACTTCTTTTCTATGAAAGACTTGGGCGAAGCAACTTATATACTTGGTATTAAGATCTATAGAGATAGATCGAAGAAGTTGTTGGGTTTGACCCATAGTACATACATTGAGAAGGTGTTGAAATGGTTCAGCATGCTTTAATCCAAGAAGGGATTCTTACCCATGTCTCATGGTGTGACTCTCTCTAAGGACCAGTGTCCTAAATCCTTAGAAGATAAGGACCGCATGAAGATGATTCCATATGCTTTGGCAATTGGATCAATCATGTATGCAATGTTGTGTACTCGACCCGATGTCTCATATGCTTTAAGCATGACGAGCAGTAATTAGTATGATCCTAGTGATGGTCACTAGATAGCTATCAAGAATATCTTATAGTACTTGAGAAGGACTAAGGATATGTTCTTGGAGTTTGGTGGAGAGGAAGAGCTCATTGTAAATGGTTACACGGATGCTAGCTTCCAGACTGATAGCGACGATTCAAAGTCCCAGTCAGGTTTTGTATTTTGCCTGAATGGAGGAGCTGTAAGATGGAAGAGTTCCAAGCAAGAGATAGTTGCCGATTCTATGACTGAGGCTGAGTATATCATTGCTACAAATGAAGCAAAGGAGGCTGTATGGATTAGGAAATTCATCGGCGAGCTAGATGTAGTTACTAGCATTATTGATCCCATAGTTCTCTACTATGACAACAATGGTGCAGTTGGCCAGGCTATGGAACCTAGATCTCATCAGCGCTCCATGCACATACTTCGGCGGTTCTATCTTATTCGAGAGATTGTCGATCAAGGAGATGTGAGCATATGCAGAGTACCAACTGAAGTGAATATTGCGGATCCACTAACAAAGCCCCTTGCACAGAGAAAACATGATTGTCATACTAGATCAATGGTTATTATATACCTGAATGATCGTCTCTAGTGGGAGTCTTGTGGATTGTATTTCTGTCGGTTGTTATTCATGTGATGAATAGAGTATTCTATATTTCATTTTACATTTATGACAAATTTTGTTACTATGTCAATTGTTTCTATTTTATAGATTAATTAGCATAATAAATGCCCTTAGAGTGTTTGCTTCCATAGGAATTCAAGTGCGTGACTTGAATGTGAGGGCCTATGTTTAAATGAAGCGTCATTCTTAAATGGTCCCTGATCGAGGTATCATCCTAGAAATTAAGGCGAGGATGAAACCATAAGACTAGCATATGCGTTGACTGATGACTGGTTCTCACAGGTCATAATATTATGATATCAAGTCATCATATGGGTACTTGTTAGTGAACAAGTTATACTTGACAGACCCACCTTGAGGCTATTTTGTGGATTGTTATATGAATATGTCACAAGTAGATCTCAACTGGTAATGGTGTTTGTGGTTCTTTGACCTGAAGTCACAGCCTTCATCAAGTGAGGAAGAGCGTACTTTGATGCCATCAAAAATCTTCCTTGAATAAGGTTGATGATAACTGTGGTTATTGGGTATGCTACGATTCACTTGGGTGTTTGTGTCTGGTCAGATATGAGATTTGTCCTCCTATATGATATGAGTTACATCCAAGGGCCCCTTGATGGAAAGAGACTGAGAAATGCATGTCCATGCTTGGTTGAGTCAGTATATGATATTGAGCTCACCAATTTCAAACAGTCTATTCTAGATTAGGAAATTGTGATTGAATAATTATGTGGGTGACACGGTCCATGCCTCTAGTTCTATCCAGATGTAAGGGACAAAGGGACATGACAGCACTGGTTCATTGGTCAAAACAGGCTTATTGAGTTATGAACTCTTATTGCTTGGGTAACAATGATGTATTGCTAGATGCCACTCATTGTTTGTGAGACTTTTGTTGATACTTTGTGATCAAGTGGGAGACTGTTGTTGTTTCCAAGGTGATCTCAAAGTAATCAAACAGTTAGTCTTACTGCCAACGCAATTTGAGCCTATAGGGTCGCACATAATAGTGTTGGAGAAATTGGATGAAGGATTGTGTTGGCCTTACTCATATAAGATATGAGTGGAGTGTTGGAGCCTATGTTCTGCATCTCTTGGTTTGAGAATAACAAATACCGTGTTGTATTTGATCTTGAATTTTGTGTGTTTATAGTATGCAGGTTGTACAGGAACTATAGCTACATATCCCTATGAATAGTATACTGAATGAAGGTGACTCTCTGGAAAGAGAGCTAACGCCCCGCGTTAGTTGTTAACGCCCCGCGTTAACTTCCGTTGAGAAGGAACCCGTCGAGAAGAAATGTCGTCGAGAACGAATCCGTTGAGAAGCCAGAGACAACGCCAGGCATTAGGTCTTAACGCTGGGCGCTAACCGTTCGACAAAATTGCGTTCGACGAAAAATGGCCATTCAACGAAATAAGAAGGCAGCTCGACGAATTGGAGTTCGACGAACTGAGCTACTGCACGACAATATTTCGTTCGACAAAATGAACTTGCGTTCGAAAAATTTGATGCAGTTCGATGAACTAAACTCAACGCCAGCGTTGACTCTTAATGCCCGCGTTGAATCCACAAACTGCCACGATCTTGACGGTTGCGTGACTTCAGCCACGATAGTGCACGTTCACTAACGTCGGCGTTAACTCTTAACGTCATGCGTTAGCTCCCGTGGCAATTTAAAGTACAGCACCTCTCATTTTAGGTAAGATGATTCCAAAATTCGGATACTTTGGAGAAAGGTTCGTGTACAGCAATTTAGAGATCTCCCTTGGGCTATCATGAAGATCTAAAGAGGATTTTGAAGGAGAAGGTCTACAACGCATATCCCATACAAAGGACGATCTTTTCAAGAACGCCAACATCTACATCGACGTCGTCTTCACCTTCAGAATTTCTTGGGGAGTTTCTCTTTACTTATCTTACAATCTTTTATTTTATTCTCTTTGTAATTTGTGTGGAGAAATCGTTCGGGGAGAAAGTCGGATTCCGGGAAGGATTCTGTGGGTAAATTTGCCTTGTGTTGGCGACTAGGTCATTGCGCGGCTTAGGGGGTAATTCGCCGCGTGAATTGGCGACTAGGTCTAAGAGATTAGATCTAGGGGGTGCTCAAGGCCATATCCGGGGAAGGATTGACTAGAGCGGCTTAAGGCCATATCCGGGGAAGGATAGGCTAAAGCCAACCAGTTTGTGGGGATACAAGTCGGTATAGAAAAGGAAAATTAGTTTTACTTTGTACGCCTCCGATTTCTAGCGATATTGAAATCAAACATTTTTGTATTCAATTTATTATGAAATAAAATCATGTCTTTTAATGTTCTATTCAATTGATTTTATTTCCTCTTCAAGAATGTTTTAATTTATATTTTTATCAAAGTATTAAAATTAACATTTGTGTAATTATCTTTGTAATACAATATTCATTTTTATTATCTCTGATTTTCTGGAATTGTATTTCATTAATGTTTTCTTTAGTAAAATCTCATTGACATAATTCTGAGCAGATTAATTTTCTGAAGAGCTAACGCCCAGCGTTAACACCTAACGTCAGGCCTTAGCAACAGTAAGGAAAAAGTTCTGTTTCCCTTATATGAGATATTAAAATATATTTTTCTATTAAATATTCTGAAACTTCAGTCCCAAACTCTGATAACTTTAATTAAGATTTAAATTCCATAAAACCCTTATTCACCCCCCCCCCCTCTAAGGGCGCCGTAAGATCCAACGCGTGGTATCAGAGCTACGTTATTCCAATACGGCTTCACAACCGGGAATAATGGCGCTTCTGATCTCGCATATTTAGAAGGGAAAATTTTTATGAAAATAAAAAATCATTATGTCCACCATTATTTATGGGTGAAAATTATAATGGGTGGAAAACACTTATGGAAAAATTTCTTAAATCCTTGGATATTGAAGTTTGGAATATTACAATTAAAATGCCCCCAAATATTTTAAATAGAAATGAAATGTTTTTTAATGCCAAATCAATGAATAGTCTATATTGTGCATTAGATCAAAATATTTTCAAACTTATTTATACACTTCCTAATGCTTATGAAGTTTGGAAATTTCTTGAGAATTCTTATAGTCTTCCTTCCACAGATGATGAATATGAGCAATTCCTTATGGATCCAAGAGAAGAAGACAACGTCACAATATTAGACTCAATTGATGGCAACACATCAAGCAAAAGAGAAGATGAAAATTCAACTATGGAAGTGGAATGTGAAGAAGATGTCAAAGGAACCCTTGGTTCAAATCTTGCCTCATCCCATAGCAATGTAAGAAATTCTAAGTCATCTCTATTTATAAGAAATTCTATTTCTACACTACATATGCTTAATATTGCTAAACGTAGAATTATAATTTTGAAAAATGCTAATTCCAAACTACGTTTAGAAAATAAAACTTTAAAAGCAAATGCTAAAGTAGAATCAAGTATTGATGTGCTAAAATCGTGTTCTTGCTCTTTAATTGAAAATGCTAAACCCTGTTTTGATTATAATTCTTTTAAAGAAGAACTCAAGGTTTTAAAAAAGGGTCTTTTAAATTCAAAAGAGCATAATGAAAAATTGATAAAAGAAAATGATAATTTAAAGGATAAACTAGAATCATTAAAAATGTTTACTCAAAATTTTTCATATAATAAAAAATCTTTTATTTCTACTTTATCAAATTATCAAAAGTCTAAAAGCTTAACTTCATATTATAAGAGTATGTCTAAGAAAGAGTGGAAATGAAAATCATCAAAATAAGAACCAATCATTTAAAACATATTGTAACCCACTTTTTCAACATTCAATTCTTAAGAAAGACCATCACTCTTATAAACTCTCAAAGAATCCATATAATAAAATTCATTATGATTATCAACATCAATGTATTTTGAAAAATAATTTGAATAAACATAAATCCCAAATGAATTATTTTTCAAACAACTATCATAACAAAAAGATGTCAAATAATCATAATATGAATTTAAAAGACAAACAACCAAAGTATGAATGGAGGCCCAAAATTAAAAATGAAACACTAACTCCACTTATAAAGGCTCATTCATCACTATCTCTCCAAAAGCCAACACGATGTATTTGGGTACCCAAAGGAACCATCTCACCTGGTCCCCTTTGGATACCTAAATCTTTCATTCACTAGGAATCATCGTATTGCATGAAGTAGAAATAAATTAAAAAATAAATATCATTACTCTACTTCATGATATGCTTAAATGTTTTTTCTTTTTTTTTTTTTTTGAACCAACTTGTTTATGATCACTTTATGTATCATGAGATATGACTTTCATTTTAAGCCTAATGTTTAACAAATCAAATTGAATTAAATTGAACATAAAGTCATATTTTTGTAAGTGATCTATCTTATTTTTTTTATATGTTTTATCCTTTTTAAATTCATTGCATATAAATGTCTTATATTATCATTATAAATTGAATGCTACATTTGCAAAATGATATTATCAAGACTAATGAAATTAATTTCAAAATTGGATTTAAATGGACTTTTAGGAGTCTTAGGCTAAAATATTAAATGCACAACTTATTGCATGCTTGTCTATTTTTGTTGCTGCATATAATAGCCCCTATATTGAAAATCATAATCGAGAAAAAACAGAATCAATTGATATCAAAAACAATGTATTTTAAAATCAAATATTGTAACTCTATTACTAACGCCAGGCATTATCACTAGCGCTGGCGGTAACATATTTTCCTAAAAATTCTGATTTCTCTAATTTTTATTTTTCTGGAAAATTATTTTACTATCATTATTGTCAAATACCTTGTATTTGTTTTGTCTAATTTCTACAAATTAAAATCAAAAAGAAAATTTACAAAAATGATGAATATGATTTCACAATCACCACCATGATATATTAATATCCTACGCTAAAATACACTATAATATTATATATCATAATTCATGATCTATCAAGAACTATCTTAAATCAATTATTTCTATCAACCTTAAGAATTATGAAATATATGATTGCTATTGATATTATAGTTTCATATCTTGTTTTGTGTGTGTGAAATGCATCTTTATTATTTGCATGTATCTCATTATCTTTAGACCTAAGAATTAACTTAATATAAACAAGATGAAATCAAATAGAATTGTCACTTCTTTCTAGGTCTATGAAAATTCAAAACTCTATGTTTGAATACATGCAATTCAATTTTATATTTGTCCATCTTTACTTAGATTTGCACCATGTTGTCCTAACTCATCACACTAGCATTATCACGTACAATAGATAGAAATCAATGTCCATGCTAGTTATATCTTGCAATGCTAAAGTAAATTATATTACTAAAATATGAAAATCATAATTTCCTTTGTAGTTATTTGCATGAATAAAATTTATTCTAAATGGATTTAAAATTAACAATCATCGATATAATTGTAAATCCAAAACTAATCATGCAATTATGCCATAGTTAATATATTTAAGGCATACACGCTTAGTATATCCATAATCATTAACCCATGACTTGTGTCTCACAATAGCGAGGGCGTAGGATTGTGTGCATTAGAGACCTAACCTCTAAGTCATGTCTTGTCCTTAACCGGGGAGGGTTCCAGTAGGGCCTTGCGAGGCACTGGGGGGAAAGAGTGCTAGGTTGAGCGTCGTCTTTTGTATGCATATGGGATTAACACCTCAACCTACGACATGTGTGCAGCTCCTCATGCCCATCCGTCACTTAGTACGGGGCTAGAGTGTAGTCATGTTATTAAGGTATCTTGATCTTAGATATACTTATATTATATTCATTGCATGAACATTATCTCACTCTTTATACATAAATCATGCATATTTGTTTTTATTCTAACATTGCATCTTGTGTTTGCATATTTTATTAATTTGAGCTTTAATGATTTTACAAAACACAAGTACTTGAAAAATCACCAAAAACATGCTAAAAGAGCCTTCAAATCTAATCAATATTCTCTGAAATTTCAACTGAAGGAAGGCCTCTTTATAATACAAATGAATTTTGAAAAACATTTTTCAAAAAATCAAGAAATGAAGTTCTGTATTGGCGTTAAGAAGTTAATGCCTGGCGTTAGCTCCTTTGCTCCAAAATATATTTTTTTGTTTTGAATAATTTCTGGTATTATTTTTGTGTGTGTTTTATTTCTCTGTTTGTAAAAAGTTTTCTATCTTTTTATTTCCTTTAAAACAAATTTTATTTCTTTTCAAAAAAATATGTATTTTCTCATGCATTATTTCGGGTGTATCTCTCTGGCATAGAATATCATTTACTGAAAGAGCTATTAACGACTTCTATGTTTTCCAGAGAATATATATATAAAAAAACAAATACAAAATTACAAAACAATTTCAAAGAACAAAAATATGTTTTTCTCTTTATGTGTGTTTATTGTTTTGTGCATATATAAAAATTCAAAAATTTATTAAAAACAATTATTGTTATTCATCGCCATTGTCAAGGATGATTAATTATATTAATTAAAGATTAAATACAATGTTTAATTTAACTTTCAAGTTTCTAAGAAACATTGTTTTGTATTTGTCATGCCTTGAAAATTATCTTGTTATGTGCAATGAAATTGATTGTAGATAAACATGTGTAGAAACGCTTAGCATGCCACTAAGTATGAGTAATGTATTATATTTGATAATGATTTATTCACTCACTTATTTTTGATAATCTACATATGTTTACAATCTTATACTTACATGATTGTGTAGTGTAATAACATAAATAATCAAAATGCATAAATAGATTACCTACACAACATTGAATTGGTTATTACAATTCTGTGTCTTTCATGCACTTATTCTTTAGAGAAATGTGGTTTAAAATGCTATGTTTGCAAAACAAGTGAATTCGGAGTCCTTAGTCACTAAACTAAAAAACAAATAATAAATGACAAGGAAAACTCCACCAAGCACTACTCACCCTCCTGATAAGTCTTAATGAGCATTGTGAGGTTGAGCACCTTGGCTAAGAATTGTAAAGTGTCTTGTAGAAAACATTTATACATCACTTCTCTTAGTACACCGGATCACAAAAAATTGAAAATAAAGCTAAAAAGTATAAAAGTGATCCCCAAGCACTACTTTGCACCCTGATAAGTCTTAATAAGCATTATGTGTGCAGAGCGCCTTGGTAGTTGTACTCTTTATTCATTTACATTGAAATATTGTGGAAGTAATATTATTTGTGTAGTTTAATGTTGTGTTATTTCATTATATATGTCATGTGTCTTTGATTGACTCACTTGTATACTTTATCAAAACACACTTATTGTACACATCATTATCTTTCATAAAACTTCTACTCATGAGAATTGGATCCTAATGCTCATCTACTCAATTCTCTACAAACTTAAGTAAATGCACTAGATAACAAAGCATGACCGCTACAATGTTTATGTTTACTTGAAATGCAAATTTTATTACATTGTAGTTTGTGTATCTTTTCTTGATATTATGAAATCATGCTTGCAATATTATCTTAATGGAATAACATCTCTTCAATCTTTAACTCAAACATCAACTTTTCAAATTTAAAACTCATTATCCTTTATACGATTTTATCTTCTAAAAATTGATGATTATGTTTAAGAGTGCTTATTATATTCTTCTGCTAAGTTTACCACTTATGCTCATTCATGTCTATTATTTTTAACACTGTGGTTTTCTTTTCAACAAGTGGTATCTTAAAATATAATGCTTACTTTATCATGTTAGCTATGTTGCTTACTACTATATGTTACATCATGCTTATATTTTTCTCAACAAGTAGTATTTAACAAGCTTTTGATTGCATCCTATTTTTCTTCTCGACATAGAACATATTACTTCTAATTACATACTCACTCCTAAACCCTTTTTTTGATACTACCAAAAGGGGAGATTAAATTGCATAAATCTTATTTTTAGGGGGAGTGCATTATAATTATATTAAACTCAAAAAAGGGGTATCTTTGTAGGGGAAGGATTCATATAGGAGGTGCATACACTATCATATGCTCGATCGTGACAATCCTTCAATAAGTGGTTCCTAATCAATCTTAATAGATATACACTCATCCCTACCCACTTTTGTTAATAACAAAGGGGGAGAAGAAATTGAGAAATCTAGTCAAATAGATATTTAGGGGGAGTAAATTATAAGAGAACATTTATGTAGGGGGAGGACTTCATATCGAAAGAGTATTCATTATCGCTATCAAATCTATCACGGCTCTTAACCATTTATTCATGCATATCTTATCACCGCACTTAACTATAAAAACAAATGTTCTTAATCTCACTAATTTCTCATACATGTATTTATTATTATCAAAAGGGGGAGATTGTTGGAGCCTATGTTCCGCATCTCTTGGTTTGAGAATAACAAATATTGTGTTGTATTTGATCTTGTATTTTGTGTGTTTATAGTATGCAGGTTGTACAGGAACTATAGCTACACATCCCTATGAATAGTATACTGAATGGAGGTGACTCTCTGGAAAGAGAGCTAACACCCCGCGTTAGTTGTTAACGCCCTGCGTTAACTTCCGTTGAGAAGGAACCCGTCGAGAGAAAATGCCGTCGAGAACAAATCTGTTGAGAAGCCAGAGACAATGCCAGGCATTAGGTCTTAACGCTAGGTGCTAACCGTTCGACGAAATTGCGTTCGACGAAAATGGTCGTTCGACGAAATGAGAAGGCAGCTCGATGAATTGGAGTTCGACGAACTGAGCTACTGCACGACAATATTGCGTTTGACGAAATGAACTTGCGTTCGATGAATTTGATGCAGATCAACGAACTAAACTCAATGCCAGTGTTGACTCTTAACGCCCGCGTTGAATCCACAAACTGCCATGATCTTGACGGTCGCGCAATTTCAGCCACAACAGTGCACGTTCACTAACGTCGGCATTAACTCTTAACGCCACGCGTTAGCTCCGGTGGCTATTTAAAGTACAGCCCCTCTCATTTTAGGTAAGATGATTCCAGAATTCTGATACTTTGGAGAGAGGTTCGTGTACAGCAATTAAGATATCTCCCTTGGGCTATCATGAAGATCTAAAGAGGATTTTGAAGGAGAAGGTCTACAATGCATATCCCATAGGAAGGATGATCGTTTTAAGAACGCCAACATCTACATCGACTTCGTCTTCACCTTCAGAATTTCTTGGGGAGTTTCTCTTTACTTATCTTCTAATCTTTTATTTTATTCTCTTTGTAATTTGTGTGGAGAAATTATTCGGGGAGAACGTCGGATTTCGGGAAGGATTCTGTGGGTAAATTCGCCTTGTGTTGGCGACTAGGTCCTTGCGCGGCTTAGGGGGTAATTCGCCGCATTAGTTGGCGACTAGGTCTAGGAGATTAGATCTAGGGGGTGCTTGAGGCCATATTCGGGGAAGGATTGGCTAGGGCGGCTTGAGGCCATATCCGTGGAAGGATAGGCTAAAGCCAACCAGTTTGTGGGGATACAAGTCGGTATAGAAAAGGAAAAATTGTTTTACTTTGTACGCCTCCGATTTCTAGCGATATTGAAATCAAATCTTTCTGTATTCAATTTATTATGAAATAAAATCATGTCTTTTAATGTTCTATTCAATTGATTTTATTTCCTCTTCAAGAATGTTTTAATTTATATTTTTATCAAAGTATTAAAATTAACATTTGTGTAATTATCTTTGAAATACAATAATCATTTTTATTATCTCTGATTTTCTGTAATTGTATTTCATTAACGTTTTCTTTAGTAAAATCTCATTGACATAATTCTGAGCAAATTAATCTTCTGAAGAGCTAACGCTCGGTGTTAACACCTAACGTCAGGCGTTAGCAACAGTAAGGAAAAAGTTTTGTTTCCCTTATCTGAGATATTATAATATATTTTTCTATTAAATATTCTGAAACTTCAGTCCCAAACTCTGATAAATTTAATTAAGATTTAAATTCCATAAAACCCTTATTCACCCCTCCCCCCTCTAAGGGCACCATAAGATCCAACATTGAGGACTAATCCTATGACTGATAGGAGTTGTGTCGAGAATGTCTTGATGGGAAGGGAAGTACACGACGAATCGACGAGAAGTGTCTCGACGAATTGAGTTGTACTCGACGAATCGTCGAATTGTCTCGACAAAATATGTGTTAATTCATCTTATCGAAATTCATCGAAATGTCTCGACGAATTAGATATACTCGACGAATCGTCAAGATTGTCTCGACGGAACACGTATTGATTCATCACGTCGAATCATTGAATTGTATCGACAAATTATATTCTACTCGATGAATTTGTCGAATTGTCTCGACGAATTTGGTCTACTCGATGAAAATTTGTGTTAACTCCAATAAATTATCGGGTCTACGGATAGTGTGTTTTATGCCTTGAGTATAAAAGGAAGCGATTAGGTTTCCAGCAGTAGATGTTCTCTTTTCATGAGTTTGAGAGAGCCAAAGCAGAAGGGTTCCATCTAAGTCTCGATCATTTCATTCGGACTCCGCAAAATCGCCGCCGCCTCTCCCTCTAGTCGGACCTCACAGTTCGTGGGAGATGATGAGGGCATTCCTTCTTCGACCTACTTCTTGTTCGACAAGAAGCTAGGGTTCTTCTTCACTCGTGTGGATCTCTATAGAGGCGCCGATCTATTTTTGCGCTTGGGACTCAGAGTACGTCTTTGAGATTTCTTCTTGGAGCATCTTGGATGAGTGTTGCCTCAATCCCCTCAAGGTACTTTGTTGTTGTTACCTTTATTATTTCTTGATTCATGAAATCGTATGATCGTTAAACTCTTTTGGGTTGTTCTTGTTTGTTATTTCCGCTACGCATATATGATATGCTTTTCATTTTGAATAAAGAAGAAAACCCAACAAGCAGTATGTTGCATAATCCTTCCTCTAGTTCATCCAATGCAGGAATTGAAGAAAGATTAAAGAATCTCAAAATCAGAGAAAAGGAAACAAATGAGAATAATGAGTTTTCCATACTGAAATCTATTCCAGAATCAGTAGAGGAGTCAACTGAAGAACCAAATCTCCAAAATGAGATTCATAAAGCAGGAGCTGAAGAAGCTACTAAAACAAGAGAACCAGCAAGAGTGATGCCTACAGCTATGAGGCATCTTAGAAGTCTTCTAGCAAATTAGATAATTGGTGAGCTCACTCATGGAATTAGAACAAGAAGAAGTGCTCTAAATGAAAACTTGTACCTCAATTTTCTATCACAACTAGAGCCCAAGAAATTTGAGGAGGCCAACCAAGACCAATTCTGGGTTATGGCCATGCAAGAAGAGCTAAATCAATTCAAAAGATGCAAAGTATCGAAACTTGTCCCAAGGCCACAAGGGCATAATATTATTGGGACAAAGTGGGTCTACAGAAATAAGATGGATGAAGATGGATTGATTGTAAAGAACAAGGCAAGGCTGGTAGCACAAGGATACAAGAAGGAGGAAGGCATAGACTTTGATCAGACATTTGCACATGTTGCTAGATTGGAGGCCATCAAACTCTTTCTAGCCTATGTTGCATACAAGGGGTTCAAAGTCTATCAAATGGATGTCAGATCAGCATTCCTCAATGGAAATCTAAAAGAGGAAGTCTATGTAGCTCAACCACCAGGTTTTATCTCTCCAACCTTTCCTGACCATGTGTATTTCCTCAAGAAAAAAGCCTTGTATGGGCTGAAGCAAGCACCAAGGGCTTGGTATGAGACACTGTCTACCTTTCTCCTTGAAAACAAGTTCTCAAGAGGGAAAATAGATAAGACTTTTTTCTTGAGAGATTTGAAGGGTCAGATCCTTTTGGTACAGATATATGTTGATGACATTATATTTGGATCAACAAATGGGAGTCTTTGCAAAAGGTTTGCTAAACTTATGCAAAGTAAATTTGAAATGAGCGGTATGGGAGAGCTAAAGTATTTCTTAGGTCTCCAAGTAAAGCAATCTGAGGAGGGAATTTTTATTTCTCAAACCAAATTTACCTTGGATATCATAAAGAAATTTGGTATAGAGAACTCTACCCCTATGAGAACTCCTATGGGTTCAACTGTGTCTCTAGACAAGGATGAAAAGGGGAAACCCCATAATGAGTCAATGTATAGAAACATAATTGGCTCATTGCTCTACCTCACTACTAGTAGGCCAGACATCATGTTTGCTACATGTGTCTGTGCAAGATATCAAGTGAACCCCAAAGAATCTCACTACTCAGCTGTGAAAAGAATTCTGAGATATCTGAAGTGTACTCCAAATCTGGGGCTCTGGTATCCTAAGTCAGATGATTTTGAGCTGTGTGGATATTCTGATGCAGACTTTGCTGGGTGCAAAGAGGACAGAAAAAACACTTCAGGAACTTGTCAGTTCCTGGGGAGAAGGCTTGTGTCCTGGAGTAGTAAAAAGCAAAACAGCATTGCTATCTCCACAGCTGAATCAGAATACATTTCAGCTGGTAGTTACTATGCACAACTCCTATGGATTCAACATCAATTAGAGGATTACAATTTGCACATCAAGAGAACACCTCTCTTTTGTGATTCCTCAAGTGTCATTTCTATTGCCAAAAATCATGTGGCACATAGTAGAACAAAGCATATTGAAATTAGATATCATTTCATTAGGGAGCATGTATAAAAGGAGGACATATGCCTTGAGTATGTTAATATAGAGAGGCAGATACTGGCCTTTTCACTAAGCCCCTTGATGAGTCTAAGTTCAATCAATTCAAAATCGAATTGGGCATGTTGAGTTCTTAAAATTGGGCATGTTGAATCTATTATATCCCCTTTTAGTAAGTGTAAAATATTTTAATAATGGGCTAGATCTCACACAAGGTCCACCCTAAGGTGATCTTACAATCTTAGTTCTTGAAGACAGGAACACCAGAAGGCAGCACTTAAAATCTTCTAGACGAAAACAACTTCACAAATAATATCGTCTTAATCAATAACGACGACATTGATGAAGTCTAGACGACAACATCCACGTATCGACGACAAGAGTAAAGACATTGTGATGACATACTCGACAACAAAGCTCAATCCAGACCGACACAATGACATCACAGGACACGACACTGTCATGATTGCGCCGCAATTATGAGATTCTCAAAACGATATAGGAGGATTTGAATAGGTACGCACCTCTTTGCCTTCCCAATGCATTATACTATATATTAGACATTATGTAATCATAGAAATCACGCACACACGAAACCCTAGAATCCTTCCTTCATCTTCTTCCTTCCGACAACTCTCTGCTAACGAAATGGCGCCGAAAAAGAATGATGAGAAAATCCCTTCCAGTGGAGAACTTCTGAAAGGCGGCTTTGAGAATTCTGAAGAGGATCTGGATATGGTCATAACCCTGTTGTATGCATCTGAGTTGGAATACATCCTCACTGAGCCAACTCGTCTCTACCATTCAGATGTCTCGGCATTTTATGAAAATGCTGAATTTCACAAATCTGAAAAGTAAATTCGCACCGTTGTGGCTGGGCAACAAATTCAAGTCACTGCTGAAAGTTTATCCAAAATCCTAAAACTTACTGCCTTTGAAAAGGATGAGACAGAAGAAGAAATCACAAATGCAGTGTCTATGAAGGATTGAACTGGTGCGGTTTTGAAACTAAACCCTATGGCATTTTGCAGATAATGCACATGAACAGGCAAGGCAAATTACTGATAGATATCATTGGAAAGGTGTTGTTATGTAAGACAGGCTCGCATGATCGATTTCTAAAGGAATGTTTGAGATAATGGTCAGGGTAATCTTAAACAAAAGGACTAACTGGGAAAAGTTGATGTTTGACATTATTACAGATCACATAAATTCTCCAAAATTTGGAAGAATCATATCTTTGTATCTCAAGAATACAATCCTTCATCTCCTCAAAGCTTCAGAATCAATTCCTCTCCACTATCTCAAAATGATAGATTTAAAAACAGTGAGCAGGTGGGAGAAGAGGTTCACAAAGAAAGATGCAGGTGAACCTTCTGCTCAAGGCTCAAAGACCCCAGCCACAGTACCTCAAGTTCCTCAAGAACCCCTGACTCCTGTTGAGGGGGAGCCTATGAGAGAAGAAACCCCTCAAGAGGATATGGATCCGGCTCATGAGAAGCTACCTGCAAGAGAACCAAGCGTCCATGCAGCTGTTGAAGAACATGATCAATCTGACAGGTCCTTAAATGACTTTCTCAATGATGAACTGCATACATTCTCAGAAGGATAAGAATATGAGCACCACTCAAAAACCCCTGCACCAATGGAGGGGGAGCATAGAGGTTAATCGATAATACTACCTTCACCTCCAAGAATAGAAGATGAACCACATCCTCTACCCAACACAGCTGCCACAGCTCCATCACCTGACTTCATGTCACATATGGAAGGTTTATTGGATAAACAAAGAGAAAATTTTGAAGCCTGTGTAAATCAGGCTGTTACAGGTTGCAGAAATGATCTCTCTACCAGGATAGATGTCCTCCAAGAAGATATCAATCATCTAAACCATCAGAACTCAAATGTATATCAGACTGCTGCAAATGCTGTGGCAGATACTGGGACTGAAATAGCCAACATAAATAAAGCTACCCTTCTAATTGGACAACAACTAAACATTGTGCTTGATAGATTGTCTACTCTAAGAGACAACCAGTAGTTCATCATACAAAATCAAGATGTGTCATTTACTGATTTTGAAGATGCCATCAACACTGACATTCAGAGAATATACCCTTTGCTCAAGTATCTCAGGAGCTTATGGACAATATAGGTGAAACATTACTGCACCAGTTTCAAGTAACCCAATATCATCTTTTAAATTCTTTCCATCAAGCTGTCAGGACATCTCAGGGAACTCTTATGGATGCCATTGGAAATTTGAACAACCTTCTGGTCAGACAACTTCAGGCTTTTTAAGCATCCCTCTCTAAAGAAATAATTTCAGAAGCCAGAAAGGGGGAGATAATGTCAAGCCACCATGTCATGTGGCTAGCAAAGGAAGTAAGGTTCTCTTTGGAGCTTGCACCTATTGACTATGGGATAGCCTACCAACATCCAATTCTTGAAGGAGATCTCCCTGAAGAACCATCTCAAAGTGTAATGCCTGAAGCCCCTACAGAACAGTATCAAGAGTCTGAGAGCTATCAAGAGTATTTTGTTGATGTGCCTGCAAGTGGAAATAGGCAAATCAGGAAAAGTAAAAGACACTCTGTTGACCCTAAAGAGCAAGAAGCTAAGAGGAGGAGAATAGAGGAAGTTAAGAAAAACCCTAACTTTGAAGAATGGAGCCCTTGATCAAGGGACATCATTCTGAACACTTGGAATCTATATTAGTAGGGAAAGCATGATAGGGGTACCTTCTACAGCTCAGAGGAATGGCAAAAATATGAAATGTGTGAAGCTGGAAGAAGGGATTATTGGAATAAGATCAAAATGGGAGATACCTCAGTGCTTGCACATGCACCTCTCAGACATCACCCCAAGCCCTATAAATACTTTGAAAGACAAAAGCAGAAACAGGCTGAAGCTGAGCAATCAAAGAAGGCAGGATCTTCTAGAAAAGGAAAAGATGTTCAAAAGGATTGAAAAGAAGAAGGATTCTAGAAATCACTT
The DNA here is from genome assembly GCA_033032865.1 of Dactylorhiza incarnata. Lineage (NCBI taxonomy): Eukaryota > Viridiplantae > Streptophyta > Magnoliopsida > Asparagales > Orchidaceae > Dactylorhiza > Dactylorhiza incarnata. The sequence continues at coordinate 2,579,175 of JAWHQI010000218.1, read as the reverse complement.
ACACACTTCTATGCTTTACATTTTTGTATCTGATATATATTGTTAATGTATTGGACTGTTACTAATTAATATATAAAGTGATCAAATGCCTAATTTATTGTCAATCATTATATTATTAGTAAGGCCTATCTATACTTATAAGTTCTGGCTTCTTCAAATAGGGGGATATTATTGGGTATTATGCCTTCAATGTCTCTAGATTTGAAGAAGGAACACAAGTATCGATAAGCTAAGTTGTTTTTGATGTTGTGTTTAAGTTCATGTTATGACAGATACATCAAAGCTATATCACTAGTATATAGACGATAAAAAGAATGAAAAATTAACTAAGTAAAATACGGTCTCAAGACTCAGTAGAAGAATCGTGGAGAAAAGTATCATATCGTCGAAATAGTTTCGGCGATATCGTCTTGATGAAGACACGTCGTCTTAAAGGCTGAAGAAAGCTTGTCGTGGATAAAGCTAAGTTCAGATATCAACGACATCGTCTTGAAGAAAGCTTATCGTGGATAAAGCTAAGTTCAGATAGCGACGACATCATCTTGAAGAAAGCTTATCGAGGATAAAACTAAGATGTCTCGACGATATCGTCTTGAAGAAGTTTAATCTTGAAGGCTAAAAGACATTATCTCCTTAAGTCATGAAGAAAGGTTCATATGGACAAACATCGTCTTGAAGACCTCATGTCGTCTAGACAGTCAGCCTCAAGAATAAGTCTAAGTCCTATTGATAGTAGCATCTCGACGATGTCGTCTAGAAGAAGTGATATCGTTCTGATATTAAGTAGAGACGAGAAGAAGGAAGCATGTCGACGATATCGTTGTGAAGTATATCTGACGTATACACTGATCAAGATGATATCGTCTTGAAGGATTAACATCGTCTTGACAGATTGCAAAGCAGCATTTAATGCGCAGACTTTCTTGGAAATTGGTATTCAGGGAATGTGCACGTCGTCTATCTTGCGCACAAATCAAGAAGCAATGAATGATATATTCTCTACAGAATATAGCTATTACACAGTACTTAAGAAATAAATTTATTATTTCTATATTCTGCAAGTTTCAAGAAAGACTAGTAATTATGATAAAGAATTGCCAATTCTGCAAAATGTTTTCAAACCGAAAATTGACTATGGAATAATCATTAATGGGTTTTATGCAAAATTGCAGAGCATATAAAAGAAAATAATTTTATCTACAGGAACACATTTTTTTCAGTATTCTCTCAAGTTTTATTCTCACACATATTTCCTGTAGAGAAAGAAATGAATCAACAAAAAGAAGAAAACTTCATTGTTGTTGTGCTGTGAAGATCTAAAGATTCTAAAGAAATGTTCATTGATCTGCAAGATTTTTGGGATTATTGTTACAAGAAGAAGAAGAAGATCTGTGATTCAAAGCTTTCATTCTGAAATCTTCTCTTCTACAACAAAATCTCTGTATTACTTTGCAGGGCTCTTTGTGAGCCTGAGCTGGTAGGATCTAGTGATAGATCTTAGTTAGTAGGGTTTTTGTGAACCTGAGTTTTGGTAGGATCTTGTTGAAGATCTGAGATTGTAAGACTTGTATAGTTTGAGCTTTGTAGGGTTCTATGTGAACCTGAGTTGTAAGATCTGATTATAGTGAAAAGATCTAAGTTGGAGAAGTTACCTAGTCTAGCACACTGCTAGATAGGTGGGAGGGACAGTGGACTACCTCTAGACACATTATCTTATAGGGAACCACTATAAATCATTGTGTGTTTTCTGTGATGCGTGTGTACTATGATAGATAAACTCTTAAATAACAAAGAAATCTGAAAACACCTAATCACTCCCCCCGCCCTCTAGGTGTTGTTTATAGACAACCCATAATCTTCCACTCAAGTCTGAAATATATCCTATAAGCGCAGGCCTGCAAGCCCTACAAAAAAAGATTTGAGAAAAACTTCTTAGTCGGATGAAGATAGGCTTCTTGGACTTGAAGAGAATGCTTTGATGATTTCTTGGATAGCACAGATTCTTCTACAATCCCTTCTTCAATCTGGAACAATACTTATCAGTCGATCTTGCTGTACTTAAACTTAGAGAACACTTGATGAAGATCATTGTAGTTCTCTGGTTCTTGTTCCTTCGTTTCGCAGGTTGTTACTGTTCTATTGATTTGTGTGTTTTCTCTGCGTTCCTTGCTTTTGCGAATTAGGGCAGACACTTATCCATTTTATATTACTGAGTAGATGACTAATGAACTCCTAGAATGCCCTTTAAGTGTCAGGAGCCCATTCCTTAACGACACGTGCTTATTGGACCATCATGCGGCGGCATTAAATGCAGACAGCGCGATTTGAAATTTCTTGATCTGTCTCGATGACATTTGCAACGTCTCGATGACAGAACTTGCTGTTACGCCGATCCATCTTGGACTTGGAAAAATCTTCAAGTCTTTTTCAATCTTCTTTAGAGAATGATATCTCGACGATACAAGATATCACAACTGCACTTGCACTAACGACGATATAAAGATGTCATTGTAATCTTGTTGTCAACTTCCGGTCTTCTCGATGATGTCGTTGAAACCATTATGTCTTATTGACGATATCGTTGAAACCATACTGTCTTATCGACGATATCGTTGAAACCATTCTGTCTTATCGACGATATTGTTGAAACCATACTGACTTATCGACGATATCGTTGAAACCATTCTGTCTTATCAACAAAATCGTTGAAACCATACTGACGCCAGGCGATTCTTTTTCTATAAGTTGTCTTCACGAGTTCTCCGTTAGCCTTCTCGACGACTAGCCTTCTTTACGACGATGTCGTCGACCCGGCCGAGTACTTTGACTTAGGTCTTCTTAGACTTTACAGCGATGTCGCCGTGTGATTCTGGTTGACACGACAATACTAGACTTTGATCGATTCTTCTTGTTTTTACGACGATATCGTCCTGTGTACTTTGATGTCACAATGATATCGTCTAATTGTCCATATTATCTCGACGATAACTGACATGGACCTTCTGCATAACTCTGCGAGTAATCTCGACGATGTTGAGTGCTTATTCGACGATATGTCCAGTCCTTCTCGATGATTTTAGACTTAGTGAAATTGGAGAAGTGTTGGACATATGATTTAATCACTGTAAACGTAAACTAAGCAAACCATCAAATACATAGTGCTTTTATCATTGACCTGAGCACTTCTTCAAATCAAGAACATTGATGGGCATTGTTCCCAACAACCGGGTCTCACCCAGACATTCAATGGCATCCCCTGGTTTACCCGGGTCTCGCCCAGACATTCAGCGGAATCCCCCGATTTACCTGGGTCTCGCCCAAACATTCAGCGGCATCCCCCAGTTTACCCGGGTATCGCCCAGACATTCAGCGGCATCCCCCGGTTTACCCGGGTCTCGCCCAGACATTCAGCGGCATCCCCCGGTTTACTTGGGTCTCGCCCAGATATTCATCATCATCCTCTGGTTTACCCGGGTCTCGCCCAGACATTCAACCGCATCCCCCAGTTTACCCGGGTCACGTACAGATATTCACCAACATCCCCCAAGATATCACACTCAGTCTCTCCCTGGCGGGCAAAGATTGCCACCAATTCCAGGTGATCGAGCATAGAGCTATTCAGGTCTCATCCTTCACGACCTCCAACTGTCAGGTATCAAAGGTTTGTCCTTCTCCGCGCAGTAGGTCGCGGCTACACCAGGGCAAGCCCCCCTCGCGGCCGCCACAGTTCGAAGATCAGCCCTTCATCAGCGCATAATCAGCGACGTCCCCCGGTACACCCGGGTCTCGTCCGAATACTTGGAGACATCCCCTGACAGCCGACCAAACCTCTCCTTGACCGGCCCAAAGAGTTCGTCCTTCACCCCGGTGATCGAGCACAAGGCGATCTGGGTTTAGTCCTGCAAGAAGTCAGCTTCAAAGAAGTGCTTCAAAAGTTTTCCACGCAAAATTAGGACGCAAGGTCCAATCAGCGAACGCGCCTACAGCGCAAGTAGAGTCGATAATGCGTTGGTACGGCGGTGAGAAGCGGAAGAAGCAGTTGCAGCCGATTTCGATTGCGGAGTCGACGGTGGCAAGAAATACATGACCTAGAAATCCAAAACGAAAGTATAAGAGTAAAGCATAAATGAAATCAGAAAGGAGTGAAGCTAACTTACCGTGAAGGGCGACCTAGGGCAGGGGAAGGAAATCATAAATGTATAAGAGTGAAGCTAGCTTACCGTGCAAATGGCTGCGCTGGCGCAGGGGGAGCGAGGCGGCGGCAGGTAGGCGGTGCAGCGAGCGAGCAGAAAGAATGGTTGGGGGCAAACAGTCGGTCGTAGGCGAGGAAGAAGAGCGCAGTGACGGAGCAGAAGCGGTGGAGAAGAAGCGGTGGAAGGTTGGAGGCGAAGATATGAGCCCGTGATAAAGCGGCGCTGAGGTGAATAAGCGGCGGAGGGGTATTTCCGTCGGAGCGAATCTCGCGTGACCGAGGAGCTGCTTCGCTGTAGCAAGCAACGAAAATCTTTATTTAGGATAGATATATATCTATACTATTATATAAGGATATCCCCTTAATGATGTAATGAGACGCCACCAATCTGAAGCGTTCGATGAAAAAAGCGTCCTATCAAAGTCGTCCACTGACACTAGCGATAACATATGAGAAGCCCTAATCCCGCCTCTCTCAGGGTCTGTTTGGGACAGCTCCAGCGGATGGAAAAGCTATTTTCCAACCGCTGGAGCTGTTTTGCAGCTGTTTGGATGCTCTGATTATTGAGAAGTGCGGATCATAAAATAGCATTTTTGGCTGTTTTTGAGGAGCGGCTAATACCCCGCGTCCAGCGCCCTAAAAATCGCGTTCTCTATTTTCGCTGCCGAGCCCGACAAGCGGAAGCTGCGCGATTCCTTGGCGACAGGGAGGGACGATCTCTCGCCGATCTCGCAAGCTCGTTAGCCCTTCGCCGATCTCGCAAGCTCTTCGCCGCTCTTCGCCGCTCTTCGCCGCTCGTAAGCCCTTCGCCGATCTCGCAAGCTCTTCGCCGATCTTCGCCGCTCGTAAGCCATCTCTCTCCAATCTCGCAAGCTAGGGTACTTACCCAGATTCATGGCTTCCTCCCTTCCGACAGCTTCTTACCCAGATTCTCATCCCTTCCTCCCTTCCGACAGGTTCTCATCCTCCTCCTTCTTCCAGTGAAAACCAAAGCTAGGGTACTCTGAGGATCTTCCCCTGCCGACAGGTTCCTCTTACAGGTGGAATTTAGGCTGGCTAGGCAGTTTGAAGCCTATTACCACATGAGTTTTTGAGAGATATTTTTGTGCATGTTATGAAATGTAAATTCAAAGGGGAGATTTTTGTAAGTTCAGAAGATAGAGGGATGCAATCTGTAATTTTGCAAAGTGGCATGGGAGTTTGGGAAATTAATAATACCTAATCTGAGTTTTAAAAGTTCATAGATCTTTCTTACTGTTAGTACATGCTAATTTTTATGTCCATTCTAGCATTTTATAAGAAATTTCTCTGTGTATGTTTGTATGTGTGTGTGGATGAGTGTGTGTGTGTTTATTACGTGTGTTTATTATGATGGATATGTGTTTGGATGAGTGTGTGTGTGGATGAGTGTGTGTGTGTGTGTGTGTGGATGAGTGTGTGTGTTTATTATGTGTGTTTATTATGATGGATGTGTTTGGATGAGTGTGTGTGTGGATGAGTTTGTGTGTGTGTGTGTGTGTGTGTGTGGATGAGTGTGTGTGTTTATTATGTGTGTTTATTATGATGGATATGTGTTTGGATGAGTGTGTGTGTGGATGAGTGTGTGTGTGTGTGGATGTGTAATATCAAATTTACTCTTGAAATCATATTAATCAAAAGTATGAGTAATATCAAATTTTTTAATTGTGCAGATGACGAAGAATGATTGAATATAGTGGAACGAACGCACCGTAGAACCTACCATTACATGTTATATTTGAGAACAATATTTATTTTTATTGATGTGTTTAATTGTTTAAGAACAATATATATTAATATTTTCATTTAAAAAAATAGCTCTCAAAAAGCTGTTCTACCAAACAGTTTTATTTGCAAAAGCTCTGTTCAATCAGCGCTTATCCACAGACCATCCAAACAGCGTGCATCTTTTCATAACAGCTCCTCAAAGAGCTCTATCTAAAAAGCTCTGCTCAATCAGCAGCTTCTCAATCCGCAGCAGCTCTCCCAAACAGACTCTCAATCTTCGCCCCCGACTCCCCGTAATCCCGCCTCTCTCAATCTTCGCTCCTTGCCCTAGCAGATCGCACCAGCGCCTCCCTCGCCACCGCCTCCCTCGCCAGCGTCTCCCTAAGAAATTGCTCCATGCCCTAGCAGATCGCCCGCCTCCCTCGCCAGCGCCTCCCTCGCCATTACCGGCTCCACAGAAATCCATTCCGGTAAGTCATCCACTCCTTACGCTCAGAAAATCCCTGCGATTTCTTCCTACGATTTCTTAAGGTGATTTCTTCTTCTTGTGATTTCTTCTTCCTCCACTAAAATTTCCCATTTTCAACCTTCTGCCATTTTCAACCTTCTGCCATTTTCAATCTTCTGTCATTCTTCCTGCGATTACTTCTCCATTTTTTTCATGAAAAATTGTTTCGCTTCAATTCCATTGTTCATTTTTTAGCTTGTCGTTCTTCTCTCACCAATGTTGTTGGACAGAACTAAATTTTCTTAAACATGGTTGCTCTTACGAATGGATGATATGATTTCTTTAGAAAATGGTTGTACCCACAGTTTCTCATTAACTCAAGGAATTCCTGTTCACGATGCTTTCTCAGGTTTTGGCACAGATTAGCTAATATTTGTACTGATTAATGGCACAGATTAAGCTTGGTGAATTATCAATGAACACTGTTACTGATTAATTCCTGTTTATTGACCAAAAACACTTTATAAACCTAGATACATTTTAATTGTTTTTGTTGCAAGTATCAGCGATCATATCGGACCTCCAACTTCTACATCTAAATACTTTAGTAGGTATGAAAATAATTAGAACTAAGTCTAATTAGATATATATAACTGGATAAAAATTTAAAACTAAGTCTTTCCTTACGATTGCTGAAGGTTTGTTCTGCATTTATTTTGAAGGACATTTTAGATCCACCTTTGGATTAATTTTCTAAATGTTTGTTCATTGCTAATATTTGGCCTAAAAAATATAGTTAGATTCTATTTTGGGTTATGGTTGTTGTCTTTGTTCAAGCTTCAGTTTGATTGGATTTTAAAATTTCTTTCATAATTATCAAGGATTTGGAGTTGACCAATTTAATTCATGTAAGTTCTTTCGGTAAGGAAGTCTCCCGAGTGCCCAGGATGCCTTTGCAGACAGCAGAAGATGCGAAAATGCCGTTCAAGCTGACACGCAAACAATTTCCAGTTCGTTTGTGTTTTGCATTAACTATTAACAAAGCTCAGGGACAAACGATTGGAAATGTAGGCATTTACCTACCTAATCATGTATTCAGCCACGACCAACTATATGTAGCACTGTCAAGGGGTGTCTCAAAGCAAAACACGACGGTATTGGTCAAAAAGGGAATAATAGATGGCCACGAAGGTGTATACACAAAGAATGTGGTGTACAAGGAAATATTTACAAGAGTTGCCTCCAAACGAAATAGTGGTACTTAAAGGTAATTTATTAAATCACAACTCTAACCAACTTCTTACAACTATTCCTTACTTAGTATCACTAATCTATTAAAAAGTGCAAACTTTTCATTTACAGCAGTTTCACTAAAAGGATCAACAACAATCGGGTCAAATGAAAAGGGGAAAGGATTTCTTGCAAAGATAAGGAAATATGTACAAGAGATAAAAGGTATGTGAAGCAAAGACATTTCAATAAAAATATTTTCTCTTATTTATACTGTCAAATTAGGATTTTTAATGCATGGATTCCAACATCCAGGTCTAAACCCCAAGATATATGAACATGCATTTCCAGACTGGATTGAAGAAATATACGGAGAAGCAATGTCCTGGAACGAGTGGCATAAAGTTGACAAAGTCGATAGGCCCAAAGTTAATTATCTGAAGGTGTCAAAGCAATGGCATCCAATAAAACACTGGAATTTAATTTTTGGTCTGCTAAGCGAATGCACTTTCTAGCCTACATTTAGTTGCTCAATGAGTTCAGGTAATTAATTTGGATCGTAACAAAGAATATTATGTTTCTTTCAGAGTTATATATATATATTGTTGCGGTCAGACTCGATGCTCCGGTCGGGCCGAAATAAACTTAGGCCGTCTCAGCTCTCGGAGCGGTCGAGTGCGCACATAGTCAATGAGATATGAAAAGAACACAGATTTTATCGTGGAAAAAAACCCTGAATTGGGTAAAAATCCACGTTGACCTGGCTCGCTTGGTCGGAATCCACTAGCTGCTTGCGGTTACAAATATCTTGGAGAATCGAGGGCGACAGGCCGCCCCTCGTTACAATTTAGTGGAGAGAGAGAGAGAGAGAGACAGAGAGAGAGCTCGGTGGGCAACAGGCTCCTCACCGCGAGGCTTAATGTTTGCTGCGTCTTTGAGGCTGTAGACGTCCCAGAATATCACGGGGAGTTGGTCTTCGCGGCTCTTTGGTTGCGGTGAGCGAGCGTAAGCTTGACGACGGCGGCGAGGCGGAGGCTCACCGGCGGCGAAGTGGTGGCTCGCGGGCTAATGCCGGCAGAGCTTCGGCTCGCCAAAGAAGGAAGAAGGAGAAGTAGGAGAAAGATGGAGGAAGTAGAGAAAAGTTCTCCTCCTAAATAAGGAGTCTTGGGGGCTTATTTATAGGCCTCAGGAGGTGGTTACGGTGGTTATGCGGTTATCCGCACACCGTAACCACCTTCATATTTAATAATTAATTATAACTAATATATTAATATATTATTAATATATTATTATGATTATTCCCATAATTATTGCCCCACTAACCATGATGGCTAGTGGGTAGTTGTTGTGGGAGGTGGTTATGGTGGTCATGTGGCTATCCGCACACCGTAAGCATCATCATCATATATATTTTATAATACACGAAATATATATATTATTTATATTAAATGTAATAATAATAATATTATTATTATTATTATATTATTCCCTACAAACTCTCCCTCCGATAACCATGATGGTTAGTGGGTGGTTTCCCCCCAAACGGATGGAGGAGAGCGTGTGGGAGGAGAAGGAGATGAAGAAAATGGGATCGGCGTGTGCGGGATCGCACGCGCTGATCCCATACGCATGCGATCCCATGATCTCCACCAAAATGGTGGGGATCACGAGGTGCGTGGCTATTTGCACCCCCTCATTATAAATAAGAGGGGGTGAGAGAGTGTCGTATCATATGCCCCCAAAATTCCCGTGGCTCGAGCGATTTTACGAGAGAGACGAGAATTTTATCATGCGTTAAAGATGAACGGGAGTGGGAGTTCTCACCTTTTCTGGGGTTCACTGATCCGCGCGAGCCGGCTAACCGGTTATTTTGCATATCGTCATTTGAAGAGAGAAGATTGTTGTGGTGTGGGGTATCTGGTGCCCTCGAGTGATACATTCCTTTTTGTATCCTTTGAAGTAGTTGGTCATGCTTTTGCGATCGAATCCGCATTTGTTCCTATGTACGAAGTAGCTGGGACCTCAGCTGGAAGTGCAACTTTTTCTCGCGCGAGATTAACTCACGACTTTGATTGCACGAGGCAGGCTCGAGGCTCTTGCTCGCGCGAGATTTTCTCGCGACTTAGTTTGCGCGAGACTGGCTCGCGGCTTTTGCTCGCGCGAGATTTACTCGTGACTTGGTTTGCGCGAGACTGGCTCGCGGCTTTGTTTGCACGAGGATTGCTCGTGGCTTTGTTTGCACGAGGATTGCTCGCGGCTTTGTTTGCACGAGGATTGCTCGCGGCTTTGTTTGCACGAGGATTGCTCGCGGCTTTGCCGGAGAATGTAAGTATTCAATCCGGTGGTCTTCGTGAGGGGGGCAGGCCCTGGCGATGGCGGGCGTCGGCGGGCAGTCATGCTAGAGAATGTAAATTCGATCCAGCGCCAGAGAATGTAAATTCGATCTGGTTGCGGGGCCTAGCCAAGGGTCAGAGAATGCCAGTATTCGATCTGGGAGAAAAGACTACTGGAGAATGCAAATTCGATCCAAAGCTGCGAGCAAAGATCTGCGCTGGCACTGGAAAATGAAAATTCGATCCAGGTTGTGTTGGCTTTTCCGGTTGAGGGGACCGCCGGAGAATGAAAATTCAATCTTGGGGCTGCAGATGGAGGCTTGCGCTTGCGCTGGAGAATGAAGATTCGATCCAGGTTGTGCCGCCTATTTTCGATTGAGAGGACCGCGTTGGCCAGCGCGAATGAAAATTCGACCAGGTTGCGTAGCCTCTTCCGGCGGGAGGATACTAGGTCACCTTGCCCCCCGGTTATTGAACTTTCGGCGGCGCTGATGGCTTTTCCTGCCATGATGCCAAGTCACGAGTATCGTTGGTCTGGTGATACCGTCTTTTAGATCTTCTTGGAATGCGGGGAACTCCTTCCCCAGACGGCGCCAAACTGTTGCGGTCAGACTCGATGCTCCGGTCGGGCCGAAATAAACTTAGGCCGTCTCAGCTCTCGGAGCGGTCGAGTGCGCACACAGTCAATGAGATATGAAAAGAACACAGATTTTATCGTGGAAAAAACCCCTGAATTGGGTAAAAAACCACGTTGACCTGGATCGCTTGGTCGGAATCCACTAGCTGCTTGCGGTTACAAATATCTTGGAGAATCGAGGGCGACAGGCCGCCCCTCGTTACAATTTAGTGGAGAGAGAGAGAGAGAGAGCTCTCGGTGGGCAACAGGCTCCTCACCGCGAGGCTTAATGTTTGCTGCGTCTTTGAGGTTGTAGACGTCCCAGAATATCACAGGGAGTTGGTCTTCACGGCTCTTTGGTTGCGGTGAGCGAGCGTAAGCTTGACGACGGCAGCGAGGCGGAGGCTCACCGGCGGCGAAGTGGTGGCTCGCGGGCTAATGCCGGCAGAGCTTCGGCTCGCCAAAGAAGGAAGAAGGAGAAGTAGGAGGAAGATGGAGGAAGTAGAGAAAAGTTCTCCTCCTAAATGAGGAGTCTTGAGGGCTTATTTATAGGCCTCGGGAGGTGGTTACGGTGGTTATGGGGTTATCCGCACACCGTAACCACCTTCATATTTAATAATTAATTATAACCAATATATTAATATATTATTAATATATTATTATGATTATTCCCATAATTATTGCCCTACTAACCATGATGGTTAGTGGGTAGTTGTTGTGGGAGGTGGTTACGGTGGTCATGCGGCTATCTGCACACCGTAACCATCATCATCATATATATTTTATAATACACGAAATATATATATTATTTATATTAAATGTAATAATAATAATAATATTATTATTATTATTATTATTATATTATTCCCTACAAACTCTCCCTCCGATAACCATGATGGTTAGTGGGTGGTTCCCCCCAAACGGATGGAGGAGAGCGTGTGGGAGGAGAAGGAGATGAAGAAAATGGGATCGGCGTGTGCGGGATCGCACGCGCTGATCCCATACGCATGCGATCCCATGATCTCCACCAAAATGGTGGGGATCACGAGGTGCGTGGCTATTTGCACCCCCTCATTATAAATAAGAGGGGGTGAGAGAGTGTCGTATCATATATATATGATGATTTCTTATTGGTATATTTCTGTGCAAAATGTGTGCTTTGAGATATTAGTCAATTACTGAATATTAGTCTACGATGGTTGCTTTGAATTTCATCGCCCCAGCAGTATTTCTCCTCACGCTGAATGTCCCCTTCTCCGCCGAATGTCGCATCCCCCGTCGATGGTGAAACCCACGCCGAATGTTGCCGCCAACGCCGAATGTTGTCGGTCACGCCTAATGTCGTCGTTTGCATTTTCGTGGTTGGTGTACTGTCGCGCGTGGCACGGGGGGCCCCCCGTGCACTGTCACACGTATATATATATATATAAAGAATCCCCTTATCGGTGTAATGCCCACCAGCCAACTAATACCCACTATTTGATAAGGAGAGAGAAAGAGAGAGAGAGTGGGGCCCACAATTAAGAGAGAGGGAGGAGAAAGTGGGCGGCAATTAAGAGAGAGAGAGGGAGGAGAAAGAGGGTGACGGAATCGGAGAGAGAAAGAGAGAGAAATAGGGAGAGATAAATGAAAAAAATACAAAATATTTTATAAAATCTAAATATTTTAAAAATAAATATTTAATATATATATAATATATAATATATAATATATATTACGGAAATTTTGAGGGCAAAGCCCGTCGGGGACGGACAAGGTACTGTCGCGCGGGGCACGGAGGCATCCGTGCACTGTCACTCGTGTATGTGTGTGTGTGTGTGTATATATATATGTGTGTGTGTGATTTTATATCAAATCCACGTTGTACGATGCATCAAAATGTCCCTTGTGACAGGATGAGACTAAACTGGTTGACTGATTGTATATTAAAATTTTGATTAAATATATCAGAGAATAATGAGAAACTTATCGTAATAGGCACGGCCTAGGAGAAATTAAAGAAGTGTCGTCTATCACTAAAAATGCTAATCGTATGTGGTGTTCGTATAATTTTACAGCCATATTATATAGACGTGGCATATGAAAAAATTTTAGGTGAGTATCTCGCACCGCGATCAAGGTGAGAGGAGTGCATCTCAGCCATTGATAGCTCTAAATATTGCAGTATTTATGAATAATAAATAATGTCAGTATTTTCTCTACCGTCGGATCAAAGATCATACGGCTGTATTTTTCCCCCACCTATTTTTAGGTGAGAGTTGCGCACCTAAGTATAGCTTGTGGCATATTAAGTTCATGCGGAGACTATTCTATTAGTTAATCACGCATTTCTTAATTATGTTAGGCTCTATTTATTTAGGGGTTTTTTTTTGTTTTTGGGATTTTTAAGAATATTCAAAAATTTACGTTTGATTCCAATCATTATTTATTTTCTTTTTCAACTAGCCCATCTCTAATCACACTTAAAAATAAGCGCTAAATTTCTCACGTGGACGGAAAAATTTGATGTAGGGTTCACCTTCCAACGCGGACGCTACGAGTTACTTCACTTTCCTACCCGGCGTATTATGAATACTACGCACGTGACGGAGAACGCAGTGAAACTTTTGCGCAATATTATCAATTTTAATTCGCCTTGGCGGTTAGCCAATCCGCTAGAGATTGAATAGAGGCTATAGACCAATATTTGTTCCGGCTAAATGGACTCACCCGATCCGATCGAGCTATGCGTTGTACCAAAAGAGATCCACCGAAAGTATCGATTCGGAAAATGGTAGATCTATCCCAACAAAAAACGGGGCTCGCCAAACCCTTCGAAAATTAAAATAACGGATGAAATGCTACTTTTGATATGAAGAAAACCCACGAAAAATCAGTGATTCGAAGATCACGCCACAGAATTCCAGCACAAGAAAAATCAATAAAGGAATCACAATAGTGGTTTGTTCGTTACCCGCTTGAGATTGGATTGGCCTCAAGCAATACACTCGCTCGTCCGTTCTTCTTCGGATCCACCGGAAGCGCGTTGTCTGGAGAGGAATCCGTTCGCCGTCTTTGCTTCACCGTAACCAAGATCTGCCGAAGATCACTTAGATCCCTTGAGAAATCCGTAGAGGATGAAGAGCCGTCCATGAATAGGAAAGAGAAAAGGTGGTGGGGAGAATACTTGGTAGAGAGGGTGGCTAGAGGGGAAAGGAGGGGCGGATCTCCAAGGGGAGAGGGCGGCCGGCGGCTAGAAGAGGAGGGGGCGGCCTCCTTGGCCGAAACTTGGAGAGAGGGAAAGGGAGGGGGGGGGGGGGGGGGGGGGGGGGGGGGGCACAGGAGAGAAAGGTAGAGATTAGAGAGGGATTATGGTTTCAACTTTGTTTCATCACAAATTAAACATAAAAATAATACATCATGGCCTTTTATAGGCCTTGCCTCAATTTTGACTAAACGCAGTCCAAAATTAAACAAGTCCAAAAATTTAAAACATTAGCAAGACATAAAATATAAATATGATAAAATTAATAATTATAATAAAACTGTTATAATTATTAATTGTTTTGCTTGTGCCTCGGGCAGAGATTGTAACGGCGCGCATCACGCTCGCCGCGACGGCGATGGCATAAATCCTTGGTCGGCGTGTCGCCTTCATCGGTAGGTGCGCCACCTCCGTAGGTGCACGTTACCAACATCTTCACGTTGAGGGCCGTCGTCGCCATCAATCCTCCCCTCTCAAAAGTACTCATCACCGATGAGTTGTCGCGCAGGTAGCGGTGGAGAAGAGCATCATCCAAAAGGGTCACCTCCGATTCTGGAAGCCACGAGTCATCAGAGGCTGGACGGTCACGCTAACGAATCAAGTAGCGGCGACTGGTACCACTGGGCGAGGAAAGCACTTCATCTCTAAGGATCCTGTCAGGAACATAAATGGTTCGGGGGAACCTTGGAAACGCATTAGGCAAATAAGGATAATTAATTTCGTCCTCAACATTCAACGTACCTCCAGTGGGGACCGAAGAAGAGAGCGATCCGGGCCTAACCTCACCCCCAGACCCATTAGACAAAGAAGTGGAACCAAATGGGCAGACCGATAAATCAAGTGGTGGAGAAACATACGGCTTTAAATCCGAAACATTGAAAGTAGGGGAGATGCCCCAATCAGTGGGTAACTCCAAAAGAAACGCATTTTCACCCAGTTTTTTTAAAATTCGAAACGGGCCCGCTCGCCGATTAGCCAACTTTTTTATGGCACCCGAAGGCATCCGTTCAGGGACAAGACGCACCATAACCAAATCTCCAACTTTCAAGTGGGATGCCCTCTTATGTACGTCAGCGTGTAATTGATAAGACGCGTATTGAGTATCGAGCGTGTCCTTCACGTGTTTATGTAATTCATGAACATGAGCGGCAAAATCCTGTGCAAATTGACTCGACTTGTAAGATGGAGGTAACGGAATTAAGTCAAGTGGCACAGGGGCCTTATAGCCGTGCACGATCTCATTTGGTGACAACCCGGTGGACCTATTTTTAGAATTATTGTAAGCCAATTGTGCATGGGGAAGGATGAGGTCCCACGTACCCTTGTGGTCACCAACGAGACACCGTAGTAAACTACCCAAACTCTGATTCAGTACCTCCGTTTGCCCATCCGTTTGTGGATGGTAGGCTGAGGAAAACAAGAGCTTAGTTCCCATGATTCGCCACAAGGTCTTCCAGAAATAACTAGTGAACTTCACATCCCGATCGGTGACGATAGACTTAGGAACGCCCCAATGTCCAACGACTTCCTTAAAAAATAACTTTGCTACATGATATGCATCGTCGGTCTTATTACCCGCAATAAAATACGCCATTTTGGAAAATCGATCAACGACCACCAGAATGGAATCGTTACGACGAAAAGTGACAGGAAGACCTAGAATGAAATCCATATTAATATCCTCCCAAGGTACGGAAGGAATCGGGAGAGGGGTATAAAGCCCCGCATTTATTTTGTTGCCCTTAGCCAATTGGCACGTCCGGCAACTGCTCACAATCTTATGCACCGTAGACTTAAGGCTCGGCCAATAAAACTTGTCCTCCACTAACGTGATGGTTTTGTCAGTCCAAAATGACGGCCTAGACCACCACTATGCAACTCCCACACGATGAAATGGCGAAGGGACGAGCGAGGGATACAAAGCTTGACATGCCTAAATAGGTAGTCGTCGCGAATATAATACGCGGAAATGGTCGTGGGCGCATCGCCTTGAGCGGAGAGATATATCTCTTTGAAGTCCGGACAATTGACATACTCATCCTTAATACGTTCAAATCCGATGACCTTCACCTTTAACGTGGTCAATAACAAGGAGACGCGGCTAAGGGTGTCCGCCACCCGTCGGTTGAGGGTTCCCTTAAGATGCTTGATAATAAAAGAGTACTCCTGGAGATAGGAGACCCACTTAGTGTGTCGGGGGCTGACCTTGCTTTGGAAGTTGACAAATCTTAATGCCTCATGATCGGATTGGATGACAAACTCCATAGGGAGAAGGTAGTGCCGCCAATGTTGGAGGCAACGTATCACGGCATAGAACTCACGGTCATAATTCGAATAATTCAGTTTTGGACCCGCCAATTTCTCACTAAAATACCCAACCGGATGACCCTCCTGACTTAACACGCCTCTAATCCCGATCCCCGACGTGTCACAAGATAATTCAAAAACCTTATTAAAGTCTGGCAACCGCAATAGGGGGCTTCCGACATCTTAGCTTTAATCGTTTGGAATGCGTGAGTGGCTGGTTTCGTCCAAGTGAACTCCCTTTTTTTTCATGCACTCGGTGATCGGTGCCATGATGCTACTAAAATTGCGAATGAATCGGCGGTAAAAGGTGGCTAATCCGTGGAAACTCCTAACGTCCTTAATGTTAGTGGGTTCAGGCCAATCTCTTATGGCTTGGACCTTCTTAGGATCCACGTGCATGCCTTCCGAACTCACTATATACCCGAGGAACTCTACGGACGAAACATAGAACGTACATTTTTTTATATTGACGAATAATTTTTCCACGCGCAACGTCTCTAGGATAGTCCTCAAGTGCGATTCGTGATGAAGAGTAGACATGCTAAAAATGAGAATATCGTCAAAATATACCCAATAAATTTTCCCATGTAGGGTTGGAAGACGTGTTTCATCATCCTCGAGAATGTACTAGGGGCATTGGATAATCCAAACGGCATTACTAACCACTCATAGAGCCCCTCTTTAGATTTAAAAGCAATCTTCCACTCATCGCCCTCCCGGATTCTAATCTGGTGGTAGCCACTCCTAAGGTCCAATTTAGAAAAGATCGTGGCACCGGCTAACATGTCCAACAAGCCGTCCAAACGCGGGATGGGAAACCGATATTTAATTGTGATTTTATTAATTGCTCTACTATCGACGCACATCCTCAACGAGCCGTCTTTCTTAGGCGCTAGCAAAGCCAGAACGGCACACGGATTCTTACTATGACGAATAAATCCCTTCTGTAACAAACCCGAAATTTGAGTTTGTAGCTCTAAATGTGCAGACGGATTTAACCGATAGTGAGGCATGTTGGGTAACGAGGACCCTGGAATGAAATCTATCGCATGTTGGATGTCTCGTAACGGGGGTAGCGTAGGGGGTAGCTCTTCCGTGTAGACATCCTTAAATTCTTCTAACATGTTCCGCAGGGCGGGTGGTAAACAATCAAACGAAGGCACGTCTTTTAAGATCTCTTTTCTGAAAACCCGTTCGGGTACTTGAAAACTCGAACCTCTCCCGCATCGCACGGTTGAGGTGGATCTTCGCCCAGAATCGCTGCCTTGCGCTGTCACCAACACTCGGGTCGGCTAACCCCGCTCAGCGCCAACCCTGTCGGCTATACGATCATAAGTAAAAATATGCCAAAATGAAGTACATAAATAAAGGCATGTCCACAATCACATCATCATATATATATAATGAAACAGAAATGTCCAAAAAGAGAAATACAAGCAAAAAGGGCTTAAGCCCGATACATATCCAAAATAGTACTCTCTCACTCCCTACAGCATGCGGAAACTACAACAAAACTCTCAAAAGCGGAAATCTAACTATCTCATCATCAACCTGTGGCGTCGTGGTAGTACGCTGCATCCGCTGCTTAGGTCCTGCCATCTCGTCCTGCTACGCGCGGGACAACTCCGTCTCATAGGACTCCTGCGGTCACACCAACTGTTAGTCATAAAGACTAAGTCATTTTGTACTCGCCTCCCTCCACGACTCCTAGGTACCGAGCGGGAGGAAGAAGCGGAGGACAACAAGGGGTAAACAGAAGAAGAGGTGACATGACAATAATCTAGCAGTTATAGGTAAAGCAGTAAAACTATCTAGCAGTATAGTGCAAGTAAATGACAGTAAGTAGAGCATGAAGTAAAGCAGTAATAGAAAGAAAAGTGCGGTGCAGTAAGTAAAACTAATTTACCATCACAGATTCGTACCTTAACTTATATGAACGCCCATACGCCATATAAGTTAAGATGTCCAAGCAACCCATCATATAAAAGAGCCCATACTAATTTATATGATGGGGGTATGCTAATGTGTATGTTATGATATGCTATGCTTATGATGATTTAATGTGTTTATGCAATGTGACTCACCCACACGACTCCATGCGCACAGACCTTTATAGTTCCCAATTTGTTAGAAAGGAAGCCAACCTTTCGGGCACCGACCGTCGTGGCTCACGGTGGCAGTTGATCAGGCACTCCACATCCTAGGCGGGTATGGTCACTACCAAGCCTAGACCTCATGTACGCCTCAACGCTAAGAACACAACAGCGGAGCTCCTGCGTACTCTTGCTGGAATCCACCAGACTTTAAGGTCGGGGTGGGTTATTAGGGATTGTCTTCCAGACCGCGGTACTCAAACTTACCGGCCCTCTAAACCTCACCCTCACCTGAGTCAACGTACTACCGTCGGTGACACGACTAGCCTAGTACCGAAGACTCGCCACTATTTGAATAAGTAACAGGTGTTAACAAGTCCACCCGAGCTTCTGGCTCATGGTCCAACACACAAGCTGATCCAACCCATCTCCTTCCCAAAGGAGATCCATAACAGTTTACTGACCTAATTAGGCTATTCTTGCCTACAATATAGTTAGCGTTATATTTAGGGTGAATCTTGGACTTCCCGCGGTGTACTCCGTAAAGGGGTTCCCAACGGTACTACGGATTCAATGGGCTCAACCCCACCATCCTCATCAAGACAATTACTTTAGTTGGTGATTAACATTTGGTTCACCCTTCATTATTTCATATACTTAAGTGACTTAGCTCAACACCCGTCCCACCCAACTGGGTTGGGCGTACCTCCACAACTCATACACTAACCCTGACACAACCTCACAGCTGACCCTAGGTTTGACCCTCCTTGAATCATTGTGAGTTATCACTCAAATACTGAATGGATATAAGTACTAAACACTACCTAGGGGTCTGAATTGCCTAAAATTCAAAATTCTATTTTTATTAAACGCAGACCACTAAATTGAACTAACCTCAAACCTCATAAGGGAATCCGTCTAAAAACTCATCACCAAGTTTTGGTATAATTATCCTAGGCTCCCACTGACCTTAATAAGGTATGTTCCAATTTCCATAATTTTTCATATTAATTTGGTATTTATTATAATTTAAAGTAGTTCAGGCCTTAAGTAATATTACACATGAACTACACTCAAAATGCTTCTACATGCTACATGAAAATTATCAGTAAGGTAATATCCCATATCAAGGTGGTTCACTGATTTCCATGACCCTAAGATGTCATTTGACCTACTAAATCATCATAGTTGTATAATTACCAAAATGCCACTATAATTAATAAAAATAGTATTTCACATCTGAAAAATTCTACAAAAATGACCAAGTGTCCAGATGGGGATCTAGAGTCTTCTGCCAAAGGATTGTGTTATTACCATATGATTTGACATTTTAAAAAAATTTAACTTCCAAGTGTTGTAAATACCAATTTCTACATGAGGTACAAAAAATACCAATCTACAGGCTTCCAAATAATTATCATGGGTATATATTAACCTCAAATGACAGATAACCAAGTTTCATAATCTTGCCCCATGATTTGACATTTTAAAATGATTTTACATCCAAATATTGTAAATACCAATTTCTACATGAGGTGCAAGAAATACAAATCTTCAAGCTTCCAAACAATTATCATGGGTATATATTAACCTCAAATGACAGATAACTAAGTATCATAATTTTACCCAATGATTTGACATTTTTCATAATTAAATTCTTCTAAGCTGGTAAGCACTTAAAAAAAATCCTACACAAGGTATAATGCTTCAATAAATCATAACAAAATTACTATAGTCCATTTTCATCCCTATTCAATCACTGATAAAGTTTCAAAGCCATACAAGGTCATATGACCATGCACTTTATTTATTTAAGGAAAAAGGGCAATCTCATTTATTAGGAGAAAAATACTTAAATGACACTAAAAATTCCCATTAAATTACCTAAGTCATTTTATGCTCTTAAAAACATATCTACAAAGTTCTGAGTCAAGGCAAGGACATTTGGTCATATGTCCTTCACAAATCCCATCTTTGCAACCTTAAGAGTTTACCTTTAGGGTTATAGGTCACACCACCCTAATGGCTCCAAATGGCCCATTAGGGTGTGTCACAAGCATTTGAATATCAAAACCTATATAATCATCAATATGGGAGGAGGCTAACTCACTCAACTCCTCAAATGACCTAAACCCTAATTTGACCCCTTAAGGCCCTCATTAGGGTTTCCCATTTCCCATATCAAAACAACTCCAAATGGAGTGAAAATTTAGGCAGGCACTACACATGTACTAAAGAGATTGCCACCAAAATTTGGTGTCATTAGGACATCATATGCTCCAAAAATCAACATAATTTAAAATTCCTAATTACCACAAAACCCTAGGTAAAGGTGCTCATCAAGGGCTGTCCTTTGGGCAGGAGGTGCCCCTAGGGTATACCTACCCATGGTTAAAATATCAGCCTCAAAGATTTAGGGGTTTCGGCTAGGTAATTAATTTAGTGGACTGACCTAGTGTAGGACCAGTCCTAGTAAAACAGCTCCCTAGGGAGCTGTGGGTCACCAAATGACCTGAACTCAAGCCCTAATGAAAGTCAAGACCAAGGCCTACAACTTTCCTGTTGGGCACTTTTTCTAATTCAGCCATTAAGAGGCCTGAATTAATTGTAGAAGTGGCTGGTTTAAATAGGGCAGAAAAGCTAATATAAAGAATTAATTAATTAGAGATATTAGTGATGCGCACGAATCTTGGCGCAAATCTAACGGCAGCGACAACATCTTCTTCCTCAGCCAACCGCTGAGATTCAATCGCGCTGGGCGAGCTTGCGACCAAGATTCCCGGCGATCCATCCACCACCACCGCCGGCCAGCACCACCGACACCTTCGTGGTGGTCGGGGCTACCATCCACCGGCGACTGGCGGCCGGAGGCGGCGGTTTCCAGCGATCCCAGGCGTCCCAATTTGAGCCGATTTCCATGGAATCGAAGAGTGGATTCGAGCTCAATTGAGCCCGATCCTTCAACGTTATGTGATAGGAAGCTAGCATGGGGGGAGGGGAGGAGAAACGAACAGTTATTGGGGCGTGGCGGCGGCTCCGGCGACGGTTTGCCATGGAAAAGCTTTGCTCCGGCGACCCCGCTCCCGATCTCGATTCTTCAGCTCTAGCTTTGCTCCAGGTGTCGTTCTCGACTGCTCTCTCCCTTCTGAAGCTAATGGTGTGGTTGGATTGAAGTGGGGAGGCCTCTATGGGTTGTTTTGAACTTAGGCTTCATCGGGTAGCCTCCTTGCTGCCACCCTCCTATAGCTACCGGCCTCCTGCTTCCCTCTGGGTCATGCTTGTTTGCCCAGAAAAGCCCGCGACCTCCTCTTACTAGTCAATTCGTTCGGTCTCAGCGGTCTCCGCTTCAGTGATCGCCCAGACCGCCAGTTGCCTTCTCAGCCGGAATTTTCTAAGTATCAAGCGGTCAGAAAATCCCGAGATCGCCAGACCGAGCGGTCTTTTTGTTTTTTCTATTTTTGTTATCTGCACCCCTCCTCCCTGCCCTGGCTCTCCTGTATCCCGGGCAGCCCGTAGTTTTCAGTTCTGCCCGTTTGGGCAGCCCCCTCGTCTATAAATAGAGGGGTAGGGGTACCAGGAAAAGGACTTTTGGCTCCAAGGCTCCAGCTTACAACCTGTGTAAGCGGTCTCATTTTTTCGTGATCGCCTTTTCGTGATCGTTTTCCTCTTGTTTTAGCATCTTCTGTCTCAGTAACCTACACTTCGCAGTTTTCTCCCATCCCCTTTTAGTGTGAATTTTGGAGGTACCATTTTTGGCACCAACAGAACGAACACGCGGCCTTCAGATTCGAAGTGTTAGGTGAAATCCAGGCTTTCAAGATGGCTGATCGTCGTAGAGGTTGTCCTTTACGGTCTCCCAGTGTTCCCCCCTCCGATCACAATCCGTTAGAGGTGATGGAGCGCCGTTTCGAGCTTCGCGTAGAGCAGGCTCTTCGCGAGGCCGCCCGAGCTAGGCAGGACGCTGCCGCTGTTCAGCAAGAGATCGCGCGGTCTCAGCAGGAGGCCGCTCGAGATCGACAAGAAGTTGTCCGGACTCAGCAGGAGTCCGCGAAGCAGATCGAGGCCATGAACCAGGTTCTGGCCGCGATCTCCCAGAAGATCCTTCCTCAATCCCCTCAGATCGCTACCCCTGACCGCATGGCAAGCGGTCACCCTAGCGATCATCCCGTTTTCCAGCCTGCAGCTCCTCAGCGATCTCAGCATGAAGAGTTCGCCGCCCGTCGTAATTCTTTCCGAGCCGCAGCCCAGGGGCCTCCGGCTCAGACCTTGAATTTTGAAGAAGGGTTTGCTTACCCTCAAGATCCTCCAGCTCCTTTTCTTCCTCCAGGACCTTCTGTTTTTGGGGAGCCTTCCCCCTTTACTGATGAGATTCATCGGGATCCAATTCCTCATGGATTCAGAGAGCCCCGTCTTCCTGTGTATACAGGAGAGACCGACCCCATGTGTCATCTTCAAGCCTTCGAGTCTGCCGTGGCTCTCAGGAACATTTCAGATGGAGTGAGGTGCAAGCTGATGGTTACCTCCTTCGATGGGTCAGCCATGGAATGGTTCTATAAGCTGCCTTGTCAATCTATCCCAAGCTTTGCCACCCTAAGGCAAGAGCTCCTCCTGAGGTTCGCCACTGCAAAGAAAAGGAAGAGTGGTCCTACGACCCTCTTCAAAATTAAGCAAGGGGACAACGAGACTGCAGCGCATTTCGTTGATCGCTTTCAAAAGGAGATCTTGGGAGTCAGAGACATGGACCCCGAACTCTATATGGTAGCTTTGATCAGCGGCCTGCAGGAGGGTCCTCTGAAGTTCAAAGTCACAACCAAAGAGCCTGGCTCCTATCAGGAGCTGATCAGCATTGCCAATCGCTATATAGAAGGGGAGATCAACAACCCCACCTACGTGAGCAATCTGACCAACAGAGCCACCCAGAAAGGCTCTGCGGGATTCTATCCTGCTCCATCTTCCTCGAAAACTAAACAAGAGCTTCCACCTCCAGCTCCAAGAGGTAAGAATTACCGCAACAACCGCTTCAACCGAGGTAATCAATTTTTCCCACCTCAAAATTCATTTCTTCAAACTCCTGCTACTCCTGCTCCGCAAGTCACCCCCATCCACCAGATCCAGTACGCTCAACCTCCTCTTCTACCCGTTCCTTCACTTTATAATGAATCCCAAGAGTCCTTCACGGACTTTGGTGTTTCTATGAATGAAGTGCTGCAAGTTCTCCAGAAACAGCCCTTTTTTAAGAGGCCAGCTCCGCTGAATTCTGATCCGAAAACCAGAAACCCAACCCTCTACTGTGAGTATCACAGAGATAGAGGGCATTTGACAGAGGATTGTAGAGCTCTCCGCCTATTTTTAGAGAAACTATTAAAGGAGGGAAAGCTTCGCGATCTCATTCAAAAGAATGACTCTGCCAAAGCTTCAACCTCCAAGGCCAAGGAGGTAGCAGAGGTTCACTGGGAGTGCGAGGAAGTAGATGATGTTGGCCATCTGGGCAACATCGGTTTTCCCAGCGAATGCGTGGACGCTAATGATGAGGGTGCCTTGGGCAACCTTTTCTGCATCCATGGGGGTGCAGGCCCGGAGTCCTCGAGAAAGGCAAGTCTAAAGAGAGTTTATCAGTCAGAGGTTGCCGCTACTTCTTCGACTCCGATTCGAGGGACGGTCACCTTTGGAGATGAAGATCTTCCTCAGACCGCGAATCCCTTTGATGATGCAGTCGTCATCAAAGCTGTGATTGAAAATTATACGGTGGAAAAAATTCTAATAGATACGGGGAGCTCAGTCAATGTGCTTTTTAAGCCTGCCTTTGAGGCGTTAAAGACAGGTAAAACTCTCCTACCAACTGAAGGACCTCTTTATGGTTTTTCAGGAGAAAAGAAAGAAGTTGAAGGGCTCGTCACCCTCTCCGTGATTCTCGGAGGAATAGTAAGGCTGGTCAAATTTATAGTCGTTGATGCTCCCAGTAGCTACAACGCAATTTTCGGAAGACCCTTCCTGAACGGGTATCAAGCCATTGTCTCCACTTATCATCAAGCGGTGAAGTTCGCCTTGAATGGCAAACAACATCGAATCAGGAGCGACCCCAAGAAAGCTAGAGAATGCTATGTAAAGACGGTCAACATGATCATGTCTTCTCCACCCCAGGAAGCTATAATGACTGAATCCATTGAAGTTCCTGAACAAGTTCAAGTCGCAGAAGAGGTGGAGGATGTGAGAGATGGAGTTCGCTTGGAGCCTGCCCAAGCAACTCAAGCTATTCAGATCAGCGAGGAAGATGAGAGCAAGAGCCTCTCCATCAACGCTGAATTATCTGAGGCTGACAAGAGTCAGCTCATCTCTTGTCTTCTGCAAAATTTAGATATCTTCGCTTGGTCGGCAGACGACATGCCTGGAGTGGATCCAGATGTTGCTTGCCATCACCTCAACATCAGCCCAAATGTCATCCCAATTCAGCAAAGGAAGAGGACTGTTGCAACCACTCTGGCTCAACCTATCCGTGAGGAAGTGGAGAAGCTCTTAAGGGCGAAGTTCATCCAACCGATCCAATATCCTGAGTGGGTGTCAAACGTTGTAATGGTAACAAAGCCAGGTGGAAAGTGGAGGATGTGTGTCGATTTTACCAAACTCAATAAAGCTTGCCCCAAGGATTGCTATCCCTTGCCTCAGATAGATTCTTTAGTGGATTCTGCGGTAGGTTATTCTTTTATGAGTTTTTTAGATGCTTTTTCAGGTTATCACCAAATCAGGATGCATAAACCGGATATACCGCATACTTCGTTTATCACAAATGATGGTTGCTTCTGTTATCTCGTGATGCCTTTTGGGTTGAAAAATGCTGGAGCAACTTACCAAAAAATGATGGATACAGTTTTCAAAAGTCAGAAGGCAAGAAACCTTGAGGTGTATGTCGATGACCTCTTGGTAAAAAACAAATCCTTCTCCTCTCATCTCAAAGATCTCTCGGAAACTTTTGCAACCCTACGAACCTTCAATATGAGGTTGAATCCATTGAAGTGTGTTTTCGGAGCGAACAGAGGCAAATTTTTGGGTCATCTCCTCACTCTAGAAGGGTTAGAACCAAATCCAGATAAGGTAAAAGCTATTTTGGAAATGTCACCTCCCAAGACCCCAAAAGAAGTTCAACAGTTGGGAGGGAGAATGGCAGGCTTGAGTCGATTCATCTCCCGGTCAGGGGATAAAAGTGCACCTTTCTTTAAGACCCTCCGGGGAGGGACCAAGTTTGAATGGACTCAAGAGTGTGATGATGCTTTTAGTCAGCTTAAAAAGTAGTTAACGTCAATTCCTCTGCTCCAAAGCCCGCGAGAAGGGGAAGATCTTTTCCTGTATTTGGGAGTTGGCGCCGATGCTATAAGCTCTGTTTTGGTTCGAGAAGAGAAAAAGAAACAATTTCCAGTTTACTATGTGAGCCGAATTTTGAAGAATGCAGAGACTCGATATCCAATCCTAGAGAAGCTAGCCTTAATGCTCGTAATTTCAGCAAGACGACTAAGACCATATTTTCAAGCTCATTCGATTTTAGTTGTCACTGACCTTCCATTAAAGAGTGTCTTGGAGAAGCCGGAGCATTCAGGCAGATTGGCAAAGTGGGCAATAGAGCTCAGTGAGTTTGACATATCCTATGTTCCAAGAATGGCAATCAAAGCTCAAGTCTTAGCGGACTTCATGGTGGATGCTAAAGAAGTTTAGTCGCAGAAGGGGGTCAGAGTGCCTCTTGCCTGGAAAATCTTCGTGGATGGAGCCTCAGGGAAAAATTCTTCCGGAGCAGGAGTTATCTTAATCAACCCAAATGGAGTAAGGCTTGATCAAGCACTGAAGTTCTATTTTCAAGTAACAAACAATCAAGCGGAATATGAGGCTTTGCTAGCCGGTCTCAAGTTTGCCAGGGAACTGGGGATTGACGATGTCGAAGTTTTTACAGATTCTTTGGTGATGGCTTCTCAAGTAAATGGAGCTTTCGAAACAAGAGATAGTATTTTAAAGCGGTATCTAACCTTGGTAAAAATCGAGGTTGGAAAGTTCAAGAGCTTTACCATCAATCATATTCCAAGAGGTGAAAATGTAGAAGCAGATGAGTTGGCAAAATTTGGACTTCCCTCGGGAGGAACAACTTCGGAACTGTTTCGCCCAGCAATTGAAGAAGGAGAAGTTATGAAGATTGATCAGCATCCGTCTTGGATGGATCCATTTATTCAATATCTTTCGACTGGAGATTTCCATTCAGTAATAAAAGATAGAAAAAGGTTTAAGCGGAAAGCGGCTAACTATTATCTTGTTGCAGGAGTGCTTTATAGAAGAACTTTTCTATCGCCATTAGCACGGTGTGTTTCGGAAGAAGAGATTCCGGCGATCCTCCAGGAAGTCCATTCTGGAGAATGTGGAAGTCACTCTGGAGCTAGAACTTTGGAGAAAAGAATTCTGAGGCAAGGCTATTTTTGGCCCCAGATGAGGAAGGATGCGGAGAAATTTGCTAAGAAATGTGTAAAGTGCCAGAAGTTTGCTCCTCTCCAAAATCAACCGGCTCAACAACTTAAGTCAATAGCAACTCCATGGCCGTTTGCAGTTTGGGGAATGGATCTGATTGGGCCTTTCCCTATGGCAAGTGGGCAGCGGCGATATATTATAGTCATGATTGACTATTTTAGCAAATGGATAGAGGCAAAAGCATTGGCCAAAATTACCACTCAAGCCGTGAAAAACTTTATTTGGGGAGAGATAGTATGTCGACACGGGATTCCAATGGCAATCATCACGGATAATGGTTCTCAATTCAACAATTCAACTCTTATTAATTTCTGCAAGCAAATTGGCATTGAGCTTCGTTTCGCTTCCGTGCATCATCCTAGAAGCAATGGGCAGGTAGAGGCCGCCAACAAACTCATCATAAATCTCTTGAAAAAGAAGGTAGAAAATGTTAGGGGCAACTGGGCAGAACAACTACCTTCCGTCTTATGGGCCTTGAGGACAACTCCGAGTTCTGCTACTGGGGAAACTCCGTTCAAATTATCACACGGTTCAGAAGCCCTTATTCCGGTAGAATTTGAAGTGAAAAGCCCAAGAGTATTATTGGCGCAACAAAATCAAATCGAGTGGATGGAAGAAAATGATGAAGAGTTAAAGTGCAGCCTTGATTTAATTGAGGAATTGAGAGATACTGCAATCATCAGACAGGAAGAGGTGAAAAGAAGAATGGCGAAGTTGTTCAATAAGAATGTAAGAACCAAAGAATTTGCTGTTGGGGATCTAGTCTTGAAGAAGGTAGATGCAGCAGCAAGGGCTGGTTCAGTTGGAAAGCTTAATCCAAATTGGGCAGGGCCGTTCGTAGTAAAGAATGTGCTTAAAAATGGTGCTTACCATCTCCAAACTTATGAAGGAGAAGAGTTGCCCCATTCCTGGAGCGGAGATGATCTCAAGCTTTTCTTCTCTTAAATGTTCGTACCTAATTCACTCATTCCTTGATCCTCACTCTTTTCTTTTCTTAAACATCATGCAGGTATCACCAAGGCATTCGCAATACAAGTGTTGGATGATAAATCTTAAAAATAAGTTGATTTTTGAAAAGCCAAAAACATGTCAAGTGAGATATCGCCGGATCCTACTATCTTCCCCCTCGACTGGTTAACTCGACGTGTAATTCTGCCAGGACCACAGATGTCGGGGAGATTTCGAATCTGTGTAGCAGTAGCTCGCCAAGCTCGAGCGGTGGAAGTTTGGGATACCGGGTCCTTGCTGACATCTGGCACACCTCAGCATTTTAAGGAGGTCTAGGTGGCTGGCTCAGCTCTGTCATGCATTGAAAAGGACATTGTTACAATCTTAATGATCTTTCAGGGAAAGCAATGTCGGTGTAGCCTCCGCGGCATGACCACACCTGCCCTACCGATCATTTTTTGATTTGTAACTCTCGAATACTCGATGAAGCGTGGTTAGATAAGGGGCGGCAAGAAACATCTATGACCGTCACCTGAATCTTAGATTGGCAAATTTACAACAAACTCAGTGGTCCTTTAAGAAAAGAAGTGTCGGTATAGCCTCCGCGGCATGACCACACTATCCCTTTAAGTCATTTTCGAGATCCATTTTTCTATTTTTTCTTACTATAAAGGTCTTATTCATTCCTGTACTGGGATCGGGCGGTCAGCAGTTTATGAGACCGCATGTTCCTCCCTACAAAGAATGAAATCGTTTATGATCGTCGGATGAAATTCTTTCAGGATAATTAAGGTCGCTATTCAGGAGTCTCCTATGCCAGCTTGATAGAGATCGTCCCGGTCTCAACAAAATCGAGATTTCAAATTTCCCTGTTAAAGTTACATGAAATAATCGTGATGCTCTGTTTCTCATCAAATAGAAGTTGGATCTTTTTCTTCAAAAGGGCGGTCTGAATATAATGTGATCGCTGAAATGAAAATTCATAAGGAGTTATTTCCTTGTTTCAAGAAATAACCTTTGACTACCAAGGGATCGTCAGACGGATTTCCTGGAAGACCTTTGGGCGCCGATCACCCAGAGTCTAATGCGTTCAAATCATTGTCTTGTAGTTTCCTTATATTTTGATCTGTGTAATATGAGACCGCAAAACTATTGTGAATAAGATTATTTCTTGATCATCTCTTTGGTGTCTTTTCCAAGAGATTGCTACTTAAAGTTCGTTAATGATTAAATTATGTTAAACTCGAGGCATTGAGATCGAATGCCGATTTTAGATTCAGAAGGACAAATCAATATATGCATCAAAAATAAACATGCACTTAGGCAAAACCCAACAGATATCAAATTTTATATACTCTGAAATATCAATTACAACAAGACCGCTCGGCCTCCGAAAAGGAAAAAGGGAAATTACAATTCACTCTTTCTTTGATCTCTTGGAAGACCGCTCGCCTGAAGAAGAAGAATCGGTTTCTGCAGAAGGTTCTTCTAAACTATTCCTTGGAATTCTAGATCCAGAGCTCGAGCTCGAACTGGAATCCAGACCAAGGGTATAGCGGCTTCCGCTCTCTTCGTCTTCAATCACGACATTTTCCTCTTGATCTGCGGTCTCATCAGCAGCATCCGCGGTCTCTTCAGCAGTCATAGATTGTTCTTCAATTCTTTGTGCCGCGTCAGGGAAGAGATCGGCAAATGTGACGTCTTTATACTCTTCAGTAAAACCACCACGGTTACGAACCTCGTCCAGCACCTGGTTGGCGGTCTCTTTTATATGATGCATCAAAGCCCTCTGGAAAGCCGGATTCTCAGGGTCGTAAGCCGCTTTTTCAGATTGCTGCAAAGGAAATATATGTTAGACCGCACGATCACAAGTAACACATTCATAAAACAAGAAAAATTCTCACTCTTCTTTCTTCTTGCAAGGCAGTTATTTCATCCAGAGCGCTGCAAAGAGACCGCCCCATATGGTGATTCAAGATTGTACTTCTAGCAGTCACTTGAGCGCAGAGGTCGGGAAGCGCATCGGTCTCAATATTTAATATCTCATTTGTGTTCTTTTTCCCGTACAAAGCTGAAGTGACCGCATATGCGTGACGGGTCGCCTTCCCGCTCCATAAGGGTAAATCAGTGGATACCTTCACAGAATTTCCTGAGGCCGCCCATTTGAGGAGAGGTTTTCCTTTGATATCCTTCATTTTTCTTTTAAAACCCACCAAGGGAAAAACTTGCTCGGCGGTCTCAGAAGTTACGCCGAACACGTCGGCCTCACGCTTCAGCCTCCTCTCCCTCTGAGTAAGAACTTCTGCTGCTGGGGAGATAGGGTCTAGTGCAGGGACCGCGAAGCTCGCTAAAAAGTAAAGAAAGGTTTTAAGTAAAAACATTCAAAAGACAAAAGGAAATTGTTCGAGACCGCAAGAAAAATTTACTTTCAGCAGGGGTGATCTCGGCGATCTCGGGCCAGATCGCTAGATAATAAACAAGATCGATCCTCTTGCCCGCCAAGAAGGCCAGAATCTTCAGCTCCTCCTCTGAGACCGCCTTTATCTTCTTAAAAATGCTGTCAGGTCGCGGAGAGGGTGAGCTCCTGAGACCGCCAAGGTCACCTTCAAAGACAAGGAATCTTTCTGTCCAGAAAGAAATTTTATTAGGAAGGTTCAGAATTTTTATTCCATCTGCTGAAAAATACATCAATCCTTTAAATTCTTCTTTCTTTTTGCCTTCTTTCAAAATTTTCGCAGTGAAGGTTGCACGGAACAAATTCATTGTGAATTTCACTCTTTCCGATCTCAAATAATTGATGAAGACATTAACCAGACCGATGGAGTTCGGAGCCAGCTGGGCGAACACGAAGCCATAGTATTCCAGAATCTCTAACCATTCCCAAGGGAGTGGAATCCTCAGCCCATTATCAAAGTGATCGATGGGGATGATAAATTTCTTCTCCTCTACAAAGTTTAACCTTTCTTGCTCAGTTGGCGGTCTCACAACCACCTGAGTTTGGATCATATATTTCTTTATAAACTCAATGTACTCATCCTTTGATAAACGTCCTTGTTTGTGATCGGCGTTCAGGAAGATAGTAGCAGAAGAAGCACGAGCGGACACCATATTCAGTGATCGCTGAGATCGGAGCTTATAGAGCAACCAAGAAGGCATAAAATAAAGACCATGAAGACAGCTATTTATAGAAGACCAAGGGTCATTCCGTAATCATTACATCTTGAAGACCGCCCAGCTAAAACATGATCAGACCGCTCGACCTATGCAAAGTAATATGAAAGCATACTATGGTAGGCGATCTCAATCAATAAAAAATACAGCAGCAATACAAACAATCCAGGCATAAAGAGATCGAAATTTAACAAATCAAGACCACAATATTAAAACAAAACAGCCACAGATATGGGACTATAACAGTGAAAATATTACAAGATATATTGTTCAAGCATAGAGATCGCTCGGTCTCAAGATTAATGTTCATCTCCTAAGAGGCCTGTTCCTCCCTACATGAGTGGCGACATCTTGCATGTCGTTCACTGCGGCCATAACCGACACCAGGCTGTGGTTAGCCAGCATTGCAGACCGGTGAATTTTCGACATTTCCTTGTCCACCTGCTCCATGGGGATCAGTACAATCTCAGGTTGCGGTCTCTCCGACGGATGATCGCTGGAGGCTCCCGGTCGCATCAGCATCTTACCGTGACCGCTCCTCAGCCTCTCATTTTCCGCGGACAGCGCCGCAGCTTTTCCCCTATAGTATTCAGCCTCTTTTTCAGCCTTCTTAAGAGCCCGCGCGATCTCGGCAACCCTCAGGTCGCATTCTTCACGAATCCTCTTCTCATTGGAACGCAATCTTTCTTCAAGATCGCGGATCTGGTCATTCTGCGTCCGCTCCCTCATCAGCATAGAACGAACATCCTCGAACATGGGATTAAGGATGTTGGTTAACTGAGGAGTGATCTCGATGGGTCGAGGAAGTTCTCCCTTCTCGATCTCAGCATTTTTGTTATCTGCGGCCATAGGAGATGGATTATTTCAATCATAAGCATATAATCAGATGAACTTTTTAATAAGCAGAAAGAGTACTTGGAAAAAAGTCGAGACCGCAGTCACGTAAAGCCCTTCCGATATCTTTAGTGACCGCGGGATCTGCGGTCAAAGAAAGGCAATCTGATCCCCTTAAGCGCTCCAGATCCGTTCTTTCCAAATCTCTTTTCTGCGTTTTTTCTCCCTCTTTTCTTCTCCTTTTTAATTCCTCGTTACTTAAGAAGACATTGTCGGTCTCAATAAAAATGATCCCGTGTTTTCTTTCAGGAGAAGCAAAACGAACTGTAGGAAATGGAGGGAACTCAGCTAACTGACGAATCGTTTTATTCTTACCAGCTCGCGAAATCGAGGCCGCCGCCGCACGATCTGCAGCAACCTTGTTCGAACGATCTCCCTGGAGAAAATCATCCGGGAGACCGCTAGAAAGCACAGTTTTTTCTTTGTCAATCTGCGGCCTCTCCACGGTCGCCTCACCGTTTTTATCCGAAGTCTGCAAGACCTCATCCTTTTTTCTCTCTTCAGCGATCAGGGCCGCCTTTTCCTCAGCGACCCTGACCGCTTCTTTCTTCTTCACCTCAGCGATCAGAGCCGCTCTTTCCTCAGCAACTCTGACCGCCTCCCTCCTCTTCTCCTCTTCTTCCTTTTCCTTCTTATCTTTCTTCTCCTTGTCTCTCTTCTTCTCCTCGTCCTCCCTCTTTTTCTTCTCTTTTTTCTCCTTCTTTTCTTTCTTATCTTTCTCTTCTTTCTCCTTTTCTTTCTCTTCTTTTTCCCTCTGCTCTTCTACCACTTTTTCTTTCCTCCTCTTCACTATCTCTTCCATTTCTATCTTTTTTCTTTCCTCCTCTTTTGCCTTGATCGCTGCGTCGGCGATCTCCTTCTCCCTGCCCGCGATCTCCTCATCAACGGCGGCATTTCTGAGAGCTGAAGCCTCTAAAGGATCCAACACCTGCAATGATGAAAAAGATGAATTGTTAGAAGAAACCTCATCAAGGTAGGCGATTAATCCAGAATCATCCTCTCTTGGTAAGGTTGAGACCGCGGGAAGGAAGGGGAGATCGCCCTTGGCATTCACCTTCTGAAAATCAGCGGAGTCCTCCAGATCGATGGATTCAGAAAATCTGGTCGCCTCCATGGCGGTCACATCTCCTCCTTCCTCATTTCTTCTGCTCCTCTTATAAGTTAAACTAGATGGACTTGTATTCTTCCTTTTCCTGTCCTTTGCAGCGATCTCCTGGTCAGCGATCTTCTGCCTTAAGGATTCGGCCTCAGCTCCCTTCTGACGCAGCCCAGCCAGAATGATCTGGGTGGAGGTGGTCTCAGGAAGCTTGGAAGATGTTTGACCCAATGCCTCCATAGATTTCTGACAATTAAAAGAAATGGAAAAGTCAGGCAATTTCCATACAGGATCTGAAGAAGTATTAGACAGATCAGAAGCAACAGAGACCGGCACAATCGGGCCTTCAGGAAGCTCAGATTTCTTTAGTGGAGATCGGGCGGTCTCCTTTGAAGTGCTCACTTTTGTTAAGATTTTCGGCGCCTTCTTTCCTTTCCTTGAGCTGACGCTTTCCTTTTTCCCAGGAGAGTTCGCTTTCGATGGGAGAGCTTTTAAGAGATCAAGCATGGTCATCTTTGTAAGGTCGCACCTGCGTAATTATCAAAGACCGCTCGAATAGTGGAGTTCCTCAATGTTTTGCAAAATGAAGTTTTCAGCCGGTATTTATAGACCAAGCCGCATTAATGATGGTCGCGGTCTCGGCGGTCAAAGCTTACATTTTCGAAGTTCCAGGTGCAACTTAAAAATGTGCGGGGATTATGTTTGCCCAGAAAAGCCCGCGACCTCCTCTTACTAG
Organism: Dactylorhiza incarnata; assembly: GCA_033032865.1. Classification (NCBI taxonomy): domain Eukaryota; kingdom Viridiplantae; phylum Streptophyta; class Magnoliopsida; order Asparagales; family Orchidaceae; genus Dactylorhiza; species Dactylorhiza incarnata. The sequence continues at coordinate 2,545,622 of JAWHQI010000218.1, read as the reverse complement.
TCAATTCGTTCGGTCTCAGCGGTCTCCGCTTCAGTGATCGCCCAGACCGCCAGTTGCCTTCTCAGCCGGAATTTTCTAAGTATCAAGCGGTCAGAAAAGCCCGAGATCGCCAGACCGAGCGGTCTTTTTGTTTTTTCTATTTTTGTTATCTGCACCCCTCCTCCCTGCCCTGGCTCTCCTGTATCCCGGGCAGCCCGTAGTTTTCAGTTCTGCCCGTTTGGGCAGCCCCCTCGTCTATAAATAGAGGGGTAGGGGTACCAGGAAAAGGACTTTTGGCTCCAAGGCTCCAGCTTACAACCTGTGTAAGCGGTCTCATTTTTTCGTGATCGCCTTTTCGTGATCGTTTTCCTCTTGCTTTAGCATCTTCTGTCTCAGTAACCTACACTTTGCAGTTTTCTCCCATCCCCTTTTAGTGTGAATTTTGGAGGTACCATTTTTGGCACCAACAATGCCCAAACCCACAACAATCAGGGGAGGCCCCTAGGCTGATTGGAGGTGGAGTGTAGAGGGGGGGGGGGGGGGGGTGTTTGCTTTTGCTTTTGCTTTTAGCTTTATGCTTTTTAATCCCCTTTTTGGTCCCCCACCCTTCTCATTTGATTAATCAAGCCTAAGCTTTGGGTTCAGTCCAAGGCATATCTTAGGTCCATGAATAATTGATTAGATGATGGGGGTTGGGTCCCATTGAAATTAGGCCTAGAATCCCCTTTAATGGGCAATGTTGACCATGGTTGACTTTGGTCAACCAAGGTGAGTGGGTTGACCCAACTTGGGGGTCATGGGTCCCTTAACATCACCCAACATTGGTTGGTCCATGGTGGGGCTCCAATTGGTTCAATTTAATCAAAAGGGGGTGTAGGTTTGACCAAAATTGGGTAAAGTTTGACTTTGGTCAATTTCATGAAATTGGGTCCCACCCAAGTGCAATTTCCATCCTATAGGTCTCCCTTAGTGTTTAGGGCATTATAAGTGAGGTCAATTTGGACAATTGAGGGTCAATTGACCTAGTTGAGGGGCTTAGGGTTAGGTTGGTTTTTGAGCTTTGTGTGCACTTAGCAATTTCTACACTAGCCTAGGGCACTTGTGGCCACTCATCTCACCACTATGCCCTAACATTTCCAAAGGGTCTAGAAGGATTGGGGATGTTACAAATCCTAATAAACAAAAAAATATTTCGTCCCCGAAATTTAAGATCGGGTCTACGGGTTCTACGCAATATAAGGTACAAAGGAAATTTGCAAGGAGGTTTAGGTTGTACCTGAAGTGAAGAGTTCCGGGTAGCATTGTTGCATGAGGTCCATGGGCTCCCATGTGTGCTCCTCTCGCCCGTGGTTGGACCACAACACCTTCACCAACGGTATACTCTTCCGCCGCAGGACTCGGACCTCTGAATCGTCGATCCAGATGGGCTCTAGTAGGACTGACCGATCGGGTGCCACCGGGCCTGATGTAGATGTAACATGATGTTCAGGACGAAGCAGGGATCTTCGAAGCGAAGAGACGTGGAAGACGTCATGCAGGTTCTCCAACTCTGGCGGTAGCTCCAGCCTGTACGCCAAAGGACCGGTCCGCTCCAAGATCAAATAAGCCCCACGTACCGCGGACTGAGCTTCTTGTGCCCCCGCACTCGAGAAACCCCGTGCATAGGACGAATCTTCAAGAACACACGCTCTCCCACCTGGAACTCCACCATACGATGTCTCACATCATAGTACTTCGCCTTTCTGCTCTGGGCCTCCAGCATCCGCTCCCTGATCAGCCTCACCTGCGCATCCGTCTCCTCAATATAATCTGAACCCAACGACCTCGGGTCCTCGTTCTGGATCCAGGAAAGTGGTGTGCGGCACTTCCTCCCATACAATGCGGCATAAGGTGCCATCCCAATGCTAGCCTGGTGACTGTTGTTATAGGAAAACTCTATCAAAGGCAACAGTCTCTCCCAGGGCTTGCCTGTATCTAGGATGCACAAACGCAGTAGGTCCTCCATAGTCCGGTTGGTGCGCTCAGTCTGACCGTCAGTCTGTGGATGAAATGTCATGCTAAATGTTAACCGGGATCCCAAGTAAGCCTGAACCGCCTTCCACTCCCTCGAAGTGAAGCGTCCGTCTCTATCTGAAACTATCGTCTTGGGCACCCCGTGATATCTAATCACCTGCTCCACAAACACCCTGACAAGGTCACCGACTGGCCCCTCCTGTACCGGAATAAACCGAGCTACCTTCGTCAGCCTGTCCACTATCACCCATATCGAGTCATTCCCAGAGCGGGAACGAGGTAGACCATGCACGAAGTCCATCGATATGTCTTCAAACTTCCACTCAGGTACTGGCAATGGCTGTAACATTCCTCCCGGGCTCCTGCACTCCGCCTTCACGTGCTGGCAGCCCTCGCAGTGCGTCACATACTGGATAATATCTCTCTTCATCCCTGGCCAAAACACAACCTTCCGGAGGTCTGCTGCCATCTTCGTGATCCCTGGATGCACTGAATACTGAGAGCAATGAGCCTCCCTGAGCACCTCCTCTCTAATACCTCCTCCAACTGGGATGTAGACTCGGTCTCGATGGTGAATAAGATCCTCCCTCAATGAATAGTCCCCTGCCACGCCGTCTACCAATGATCTGAATACTGGCTCCAAGGCAGGGTCCTGCAACTGTGCCTCCCGAATGCGGTCCCGAATATCGCAGACAATATTCAAGGACGCTAGATACTCCATATATATCTCGGGGTCGGCCCTGGATACAACTGAAATGTGCATGTCCTCCAATGCCTGAGTCAGCTCCATAGCCATCACACGGCTCTCTGCTCCTGGTGTACCTCCTCTCCTGCTCAAAGCATCCGCTACGGTGTTGGCCTTGCCTGGATGGTAATGCAATGTGTAATTGTAGTCACACAAGAACTCTAACCACCTCCGCTGACGTAGGTTCAAGTCCTTCTGCGTATCAATATACTTGAGGTTCTTGTGGTCTGAGAAGATCTCACAATGAACCCCATAAAGGTAGTGCCTCCAGGTCTTCAAGGCGAAGATGACCGCTCCGAGCTCGAGGTCATGCACTGGGTAGTTCCTCTCATGTACCTTCAACTGACGAGAAGCGTACGCGATCACGTGACCATGCTGCATCAACACTGCTCCTAACCCCTAAAATGATGCGTCTGTGTAAACCTGAAATCCTTCCTTACCAGATGGAAGTGCAAGGATGGGGAAGAGGTGAGTCGGCCCTTCAGCTCCAAGTAGGCCGCCTCACACTGCGGAGACCAGACGAATGGGGCGTCCTTCTTGGTCAAAGAAGTGAGCGGAAGGGCAATCCTGGAGAATCCTTCCACAAACTTCCGGTAATAGCCCGCCAATCCTAGAAAGCTCCGCACATCTGAAGCTGACTGCAGTCGAGGCCACTCCTGAACAGCCCGCACCTTGGCCGGATCCACTGCCAGTCCTGCTCCACTGATGGTGTGTCCCAGAAAAGCCACCTCCCGTAGCCAAAACTGACACTTGGAGAACTTCGCATACATCTGGTGTTTTCTCAGCTTCCTCAATACTAGGGCTAGATGCCCAGAATGCTCCTCCTCCGTCCTGGAATATACTAGAATGTCATCGATGAACACGATAACGAAGATGTCGAGAAAGGCCTCGAACACCCTGTTCATTATGCTCATTAAAGCTGAGGGGGCATTAGTGAGCCCGAAGGGCATCACCGTGAACTCATACAATCCATACCGGGAACTGAAAGCTGTCTTCGGTATGTCCTCCTCTCGAATCCATAGCTGATAGTATCCTGATCTCAAGTCGAGCTTGGAGAACCAGTGAGCTCCCTGCAACTGATCGAAGAGCTCGTCAATCCTCGGTAACGGATAGGTATTCCGCACCGTTAGTCTATTGAGTTCCCGATAATCTATACACAATCTGAGCGTTCCATCCTTCTTCTTCACAAATAAGACCGGCGCTCCCCAAGGTGAAGAGCTCGGCCTGACGAAACCCGCATCCACCAGCTCTTTCAACTGCACCCTAAACTCTGCCAGTTCCTTGGGTGCCATGCAGTACGGTGCCCGAGACATGGGCCTCGCTCTGGCACCAGCTGAATCGGAAAATCTACCTCTCGATGCGGTGGCAGTCCAGGCAACTTCTCCGGGAATACGTCGGAGAAGTCCCGTACTATAGGAATGTCTGATAAGGAGGCCTCCACCTCCGCCATCTCGAAGCATACAAGATATACCTCGTCACCCTGCTCGTGGGCCTTGACTACCTGAACAGAAGATAAAGAAGAGCGGGAGATCGGTCCAATACCTTCGAACGTTGCGAAGGTGGTATCGTACCGCAACACCACTCTCTTTGCTTGGCAGTCTATCTGGGCGTGGTTCAAAGCGAGCCGCGTCATGCCTAAGATAAGGTCGAAGTCGGCAAGCTTTAGCACCGAAGCTGGAGCATCGAGTAGTGTTAGGCCGTCGATGGTCACCTTCAAGGTGCACTTAGTCGTCATCTCGATCTCTGATCCATTGGGGAGGCGCACCCTCCTGGTGGGTCCCGTGTAATAATGGATTTGCTCCAAGCCCTTAACAAAGTCTTCGGAAACAAAGTTATGCGAGACACCAGTATCGAATAGGGTGTGGCGGGCTTGCTACACACCACTATAATGCCTGGGGAAGGTGGATTGTTTGCTTAATTTCTAATCTAGAAGGTTGAAAATGCAGGTAAATTTAAGCAGTAATAAATTAAAGTACTAAAAGCATTAAATTACCTGCTATAACTTCCTCCGGGTTCCTCGGTTATGCAAGATCCAAGGCGTAAACCTGCTCCTGCTGCCTACCTCTGCCGTGATTCCCCCTGCCTCTACCCTGTCCTCGGCCTCGGCCTCGCTGTGCTGGATGGGCTGCCAGAGGTGCTGCTGGTGGTGGAAGAGGAGGTGGAGGGAATCGACGAGGGCAATGGGCCCTGACGTGACCTGGCTGGTTACACTCGAAGCACACTACTGGAGCGCATCCCCGATCGTCAAATCTCTGGGGCCCCCAGGTACGTAGGGGCTGTGGGGCTGGTAAGGGTTGGGTCTGCTGTACTGGTGCAATCTGAGGACGAGGACGTCCCCCACCCCTTCGGTGCCTCATATGTCGCCCCGCTGCGAGCCTCTGCTGCTCTCCCCCTGGTACATGGCCTCAGCTGGCCTCTTCCTTCCGCCCTGCACTCTGATCTGATCTGCCTCCAGCTTCTTTGCCGTCTCGATAATCTGAGTTAGGCTGCCCTCAGAAACAAACAAGAGTGCCTGCCTCAACGGGTCTCGAAGCCCCTTGTAGAATCTCTTCGCAAGAGTGCGATCATCTGCGGCATGAGACCTCGCAAATCTGGCTAAATGGGAGAACTCTCTCTGGTACTCAATCACTAAGCGTGTCCCCTGAGTGAGGCGTAGAAACCTCTCTTCCAGCTCATCTTTGTCTGTGCTGTATATGAAGTGCTCCAGGAAAGTGGCACTAAACTCGTCCCAAGAAATATCTGAGTACTCCCTATCTCTAAAAGTGGTCTCCAGCAGCCACTTCCACCACCTCTTGGCATATGCATCCAGAGCTGATACTGCCAAAAATACTGCCTTGCCGACCGGGCAACCGATGCCGGCCAGCATCTCCTGAATGGTGTCCAACCACTCCTCAGTCTTTACTGCATCCTCTGTCCCTCGGTAGGTCGGTGGGGAAAGACCTCTAAAGGTGCTCAACCAGTTCGCTCTCGGGTTTGGCAGTGGTGCCGGGATGGACTGGGCCCTGAAGGTCTCTAAAATGGCTGCTAACGTCTGTCCCAACTCCGACTGCTGAAAAGTAGTGGTAGTCAGAGGGGGAGGGATACTGACCTGAGGCTCCCTGCTCACTGGGGCCTACAAAAGATAGGGATTTAGTTAAAATTTTTGGTCTTACTTATTGATTATTGGACTGTTTTATGTGATTCCATACATGGGCACACCATAGCTTCTGCTGCCTAGTTTGTCCGCAAACTAAGCTCGAGCGGGGTGACCTAGTATGTTGTGGACTGTTCTCTTATGATCGTTCGTTCAGTTATATCATTTGTAAGATCTCTTTTCTCAAAACTCGTTCGGGTACTTGAAAACTCGAACCTCTCCCGCATCGCACGGTTGAGGTGGATCTTTGCCCAGAATCGCAGCCTTGCGGTGTCACCAACACTCGGGTCGGCTAACCCCGCTCAGCACCAACCCTGCCAGCTATACGATCATAAGTAAAAATATGCCAAAATGATGTACAGAAATAAAGGCATGTCCACAATCACATCATCATATATATATATAATGAAACAGAAATGTCCAAAAAGAGAAATACAAGCAAAAAGGGCTTATGTCCGATACATATCCAAAATAGTACTCTCTCACTCCCTACAACATGCGGAAACTACAACAAAACTCTCAAAAGCTGAAATCTAACTATCTCATCATCAACCTGTGGAGTCATGGTAGTACGATGCATCCGCTGCTCAGGTCCTGCCATCTCGTCCTGCTGCGCGCGGGACAACTCCGTCTCCTCAGACTCCTGCGGTCACACCGACCGTTAGTCAAAAGACTAAGTCATTTTGTCCTCGCCTCCCTCCACGACTCCTAGGTACCGAGCGGGAGGAAGAAGCGGAGGACAACAAGGGGTAAACAGAAGAAGAGGTGACATGACACTAATCTAGCAGTTATAGGTAAAGCAGTAAAACTATCTAGCAGTATAGTGCAAGTAAATGACAGTAAAGTAGAGCATGAAGTAAAGCAGTAATAGAAAGAAAAGTGCGGTGCAGTAAGTAAAACTAATCAACCATCACAGATTCGTACCTTAACTTATATGAACGCTCATACGACATATAAGTTAAGATGTCCAGGCAACCCATCATATAAAAGAGCTCATACTAATTTATATGATGGGGGTATGCTAATGTGTATGTTATGCTATGCAAAGCTTATGATGATTTAATGTGTTTATGCAATGTGACTCACCTACACGACTCCATGCGCACAGACCTTTATAGTTCCCAATTTGTTAGAAAGGAAGCCAACCTTTTGGGTACCGACCGTCGTGGCTCACGGTGGCAGTGGATCGGGCACTCCACATCCTAGGCGGGTATGGTCACTACCAAGCCTAGACCTCATGTATGCCTCAACGCTAAGAACACAACAGCGGAGCTCCTGCGTACTCTTGCTGGAATCCACCAGACTTTAAGGTCGGGGTGGGTTATTAGGGATTGTCTTCCAGACCGCGGTACTCAAACTTACCGGCCCTCTAAACCTCACCCTCACCTGAGTCAACGTACTGCGGTCGGTGACACAACTAGCCTAGTACCGAAGACTCGCCACTATTTGAATAAGTAACAGGTGTTAACAAGTCCACCCGAGCTTCTGGCTCAGGGTCTAACACACAAGCTGATCCAACCCATCTCCTTCCCAAAGGAGATCCATAACAGTTTACTGACCTAATTAGGCTACTCTTGCCTACAATATAGTTAGCGTTATATTTAGGGTGAATCTTGGACTTCCCGCGGTGTACTCCGTAAAGGGGTTCCTAACGGTACTACGGATTCAATGGGCTCAACCTCACCATCCTCCTCAAGACAATTACTTTAGTTGGTGATTAACATTTGGTTCACCCTTCATTATTTCATATACTTAAGTGACTTAGCTCAACACCCGTCCAACCCAATTGGGTTGGGCGTACTTCCACAACTCATACACTAACCCTGACACAACCTCACAGCTGACCCTAGGTTTGACCCTCCTTGAATCATTGTGAGTTATCACTCAAATACTGAATGGATATAAGTACTAAACACTACCTAGGGGTCTGAATTGCCTAAAATTCAAAATTCTGTTTTTATTAAACGCAGACCACTAAGTTGAACTAACCTCAAACCTCATAAGGGAATCCTTCTAAAAAATCTTCACCAAGGTCTGGTATAATTATCCTAGGCTCCCACTGACCTTAATAAGGTATGTTCCAATTTCCATAATTTTCCATATTAATTTGGTATTTATTATAATTTAAAGTAGTTCAGGCCTTATGTCAAAATACACATGAACTACACTCAAAATGCTTCTAAATGCTACATGAAAATTATCAGTAAGGAAATATTCCATATCAAGGTAGTTCACTGAGTTCCATGACCCTAGGATGACATTTGGCCTACTAAATCATCATAGTTGTATATATACCAAAATGCCACTATAATTAGTAAAAATAGTATTTCACATCTAAAAATTCTACAAAAATTACCAAGTGTCCAGATGGGGATCTAGAGTTCTCTGCCAAAGGATTGTGTCATTACCATATGATTTGACATTTTAAAAAGATGTAACTTCCAAGTGTTGTAAATACCAATTTTACATAAGGTACAAAAAATACCAATCTACAGGCTTCCAAATAATTATCATGGGTATATATTAACCTCAAATGATAGATAACCAAGTTTCATAATCTTGCCCCATGATTTGACATTTTAAAATGATTTTACATCCAAATGTTGTAAATACCAGTTTCTACATGAGGTGCAAGAAATACAAATCTTCAAGCTTCCAAACAATTATCACGGGTATATATTAACCGCAAATGACAGATAACCAAGTATCATAATTTTACCTAATGATTTGATATTTTTCATAATTAAATTTTTCTAAGCTAGTAAGCACTTAAACAAAATCCTACACAAGGTATAATGCTTCAATAAATCATAACAAAATTACTATAGTCCATTTTCATCCCTATTCAATCACTGATAAAGTTTCAAAGCCATACAAGGTCATATGACCATGCACTTTATTTATTTAAGGAAAAAGGGCAATCTCATTTATTAGGAGAAAAATACTTAAATGACACTAAAAATTCCCATTAAATTACCTAAGTCATTTTATGCTCTTAAAAACATATCTACAAAGTTCTGAGTCAAGGCAAGGACATTTGGTCATATGTCCTTCACAAATCCCATCTTTGCAACCTTAAGAGTTTACTTTTAGGGTTATAGGTCACACCACCCTAATGGCTCCAAATGGCCCATTAGGGTGTGTCACAAGCATTTGAATATCAAAACCTATATAATCATCAATATGGGAGGAGGCTAACTCACTCAACTCCTCAAATGACCTAAACCCTAATTTGACCCCTTAAGGCCCTCATTAGGGTTTCCCATTTCCCATATCAAAACAACTCCAAATGGAGTGAAAATTTAGGCAGGCACTACACATGTACTAAAGAGCATGCCACCAAAATTTGGTGCCACTAGGACATCATATGCTCCAAAAATCAACATAATTTAAAAATCCTAATTACCACAAAAACCCTAGGTAAAGTTGCTCATGAAGGGCTGTCCTTTGGGTAGGGGGTGACCCTAGGATATACCTACCCATGGTTAAAATATCAGCCTCAAAGCTTGAGGTGTTTGGGCTAGGTAATTAATTTAGTGGACTGACCTAGTGTAGGACCAGTCCTAGTAAAACAGCTCCCTAGGGAGCTGTGGGTCACCATATTACCTGAACTTAAGCCCCAATGAAAGTCAAGACCAAAGCCTACAACTTTCATGTCGGGCACTTTTTCTAATTCAGCCATTAAGAGGCCTTAATTAATTGTAGAAGTAGCTGGTTTAAATATGGCAGAAAAGCTAATATAAAGAATTAATTAATTAGAGATATTAGTGATGCGCACGAATCTTGGCGCAAATCTAACGGCAGCGACAGCGTCTTCTTCCTCAGCCAACGGCTGAGATTCAACCGCGCTGGGTGAGCTTGCGAACCAAGATTCCCGGCGATCCAGCCACCACCACCGCCGGCCAGTACCATCGACACCTTCGTGGTGGTTGGGGCTACCATCCACCGGCGACTGGCGGCCGGAGGCGGCGGTTTCTGGCGATCCCAGACGTCCCAATTTGAGCTGATTTCCATGGAATCGAAGAGTGGATTCGAGCTCAATTGTGCCCGATCCTTCAATGTTTTGTGATAGGAAGCTAGCATGGGGGAGGGGAGGAGAAACGAACAGTTATTGGGACGTGGCGGTGGCACCGGCGACGGTTTGCCATGGAAAAGCTTTGCTCCGGCGACCCCACTCCCGATCTCGATTCTACAGCTCTAGCTTTGCTCCAGGTGTCGTTCTCGACTGCTCTCTCCCTTCTGAAGCTAATGGTGTGGTTGGATTGAAGTGGGGAGGCCTCTATGGGTTGTTTTGAACTTAGGCTTCATCGGGTAGCCTCCTTGCTGCCACCCTCCTGTAGCTGCCGTCCTCCTGCTTCCCTCTGGGTCATGCCCAGACCCACAACAATCAAGGGAGGCCCCTAGGCTGATTGGAGGTGGAGTGTAGAGGGGGGTGTTTGCTTTTGCTTTTGCTTTTAGCTTTATGCTTTTTAATCCCCTTTTTGGTCCCCCCCTTCTCATTTGATTAATCAAGTCTAAGCTTTGGGTTCAGTCCAAGGCATGTCTTAGGTCCATGAATAATTGATTAGATGATGGGGGTTGGGTCCCATTGAAATTAGGCCTAGAATCCCCTTTAATGGGCAATGTTGACCATGGTTGACTTTGGTCAACCAAGGTGAGTGGGTTGACCCCACTTGGGGGTCATGGGTCTATTAACATCACCCAACATTGGTTGGTGGTGGGGCTCCAATTGGTTCAATTTAATCAAAAGGGGGTGTAGGTTTGACCAAAATTGGGTAAAGATTGACTTTGGTCAATTTCATGAAATTGGGTCCCACCCAAGTGCAATTTCCATCGTATAGGTCCCCCTTAGTGGTTAGGGCATCATAATTGAGGTCAATTTGGACAATTGAGGGTCAATTGACCTAGTTGAGGGGCTTAGAGTTAGGTTGGTTTTTGAGCTTTGTGTGCACATAGCAATTTCTACCCTAGCCTAGGGCACTTGTGGTCACTCATCTCACCACTATGCCCTAACATTTCCAAAGGGTCTAGAAGGATTGGGGATGTTACACGTCTTCCTTGATTTGTAGGCAAACTAAGGCATAAAGGACACCATCTAAAAATGTCTGGCGTGCGAACTCTTTCTTACCAATCAAACTTAAGGTCTTCTTCTCTACGGGCACAATTGTGTCCTTCGAGGTGCTCGAAGGATCCTTAGGCGGAGTAGGCTTCAAGATAATGGTCTTGCCATTAAACTTGAACTCGTAGTTGTTGGCTTGCCTGAAGTGGGTAACGTCATGGTCATAAAGCCATGGACGTCCGAGCAACACATGACAGACATCCATGGGGATGACGTCACACCAAATCTTCTCCGAATAAGTCTTGATGGTGAGAGGTACCAAACAACGCCGCGCAACCGGAAGGGATGTTTTATTAACCCGTGCCACCTTATAAGGGTGAGGGTCGGTGACCAACTTCATCCGGGTCACCGCATTCTCCGAAATCACGTTCATGCAGCTACCGCTATCGATGATTAACTTGCACCACTTCTCACCGCTCTTAAAGTTTAACGAAAATATGTTCGTCCGATTCCAATCATCAGACGCACGCGGGGTGGCGAAAATACAACGCATCACCATCATGTTGGTGTCATCATCTAGATCACTCGGCACTCCCTCCGAATCGGAGACATTACCGGCTTCATACTCGAGCTCGGCGGAATCATCAGCAGTGTCCAACAGAGCTAAGGGTTTGGCCTTAGTGGGGCATTCACTCGCGTAGTGCCCTTGAACACCACAACTAAAACAAGAAGCGTTCGATTTGCTAATCCGACCTATGGGCACTCGATCTCCGGACGGGTTACGCATATTCCTAGCTGTAATTACGACGGAGTTCGAATCAGTGGAACAAAACTTCCCTTTATCTCTCCTGGCTAACGGAGGAGGTCCTAAGATGGACTTACTCTTCTGAAACGAACGCGACTTAGACTTGTGGACCATGTGCTTTTCAATGTCTAACACGACGTTATACGTTGTGTTCAAATCCGTGTGACCATGGCGAAGGAGTTTACCCTGAATTTCGGGACTAAGTGTAACATCCCATTTCCTACTAGACCCCCTAACTCCAATTTAGGGTGAGACAAGTGGTGAGTGTGGTGAGTTTGAGCTAGATTGCAGCCTTAGGATACCTAGGGTTAGGTGAACTCACATGTGGTCTACTATAAGGCTCAAGTCAACCTAGGTCAAACTAGCTCAACATGAACTCACACTTGCAAAGTGACTCCTCCAATAGATGATAAACACCCCAAGGAATGCAATAGACCCAAAAGCCCCATCATGGGGTCACCAATTGACCCAATTTGACCAACGTCAAACTTGGGTCAACATAGGTCAAATCCTCCCCAATAAGTTCAATTGAACCCCAAAGCATGAAATTGACTTCACCCCTAGTCTTAGAACATCATGGGGGACCTAATTGACCCAAAAGCCCCATCATGGGGTCAACAATTTGACCAATTTGACCAAAGTCAACATTTCCCCAATTTTGGTCAAAATCACACCTTTGGGTCAAATTGGCTCACTTAGGTCTTCACCATGACTCAACCAACCTTGGGTAGTGTCAATAGACTCAAGACCATCACATTGGACTAGTCAACTCATCATTTGACTAGGTCAAACCCTAAAGTCAACTCTAGGTCAAAATTGGGCTAAAATGGTATGTAAATGGATTAGGCCAAGCCATATGGATTAAGTCCCTCACCCAAAGCCCACTCTGAAGCCCTTAGGCCTAATGACCAGCATTGCCCCTTAAAATCCAACATGCAAGGACATGCAAGGGGATAGCATGGTCTTTTTCCCCTTCCTCCATTAATAAACAAGAGAGATTTTGGAAGAGGAGACCATGTGGCCCTCCTCTCCTCTGCCCAAGACCATAGCTGAACTCCCCATCAACTCCCCAGCCGAATTCTAGCTGAAGCAGTGACACTTGGCGGCTAGGAGGAGCAAACAAGGTGGAACCGAACCCCCCCCCCCCCCCCCCCCCCCCCATCTCTAAACTCCTATAACCAACCTCTCTCAGCCCATTTCGACCCTTCCATCACCTTCAGAAGGTTGAGAGCAGTCGAGCCAGTGTATTGGAGCAAGGAGAACGGTGCAGAAACAAGGATTCGAGCAGGGTCGCCGGAGCTCGCCACCGCCATGCCGCACCACCACCATACCCGCCGCCAGGCCCTACTTCAGGCACGATTTCTCCCCCTCCCTCTGTGCTAGTTATCTAAGGTCTTAGCAAGGGCAGCCGAGCTCAATTGAGCCTTCAGCCATGGGAATTTTCCCTCCCGAACTCCGTTTGGGCTTCCTCCCGGGATTGCCGGGAACCGCCACCTCCGGCCACCATTCCACCGCCAATCGGGCCAACCCCTCAACGGAGGTGGTGGCGGCGGCAGATGGCCGGGGAGGGTGGTGGTTGGCTGGGATCAGGGTCCGTTTCCTCTGGGCCGTCGGCTAGAGGAAGGAGACGAAATCACAGCCATTGATTTCGTCTCCTTGATCTCTATTGGCAGACCATAATAATTCTGCCTTGAATTATTCAGTGGTTTGCATGCAATTTTTGAAGGCCTTAGAGGCCATTTTTGCAAAAATGGGCAGATATAACTTTTGTATCCCTATGGGTCTACTTTCATTTGCCACTTGAATCAAATGATTTGGTGCATTGTGGACACCAAGGCACTCATTTTCCTAGGACTGCTCCTTGTGTAGGGCAGGAATTAAAAATGTTATAACTTGTAAATGGCTTAACCAAATCCCTTGAAATTTCTACCATGCATGTATGGTAGGATGATACACCTAGGGTTAAAATTTGAGAATTTATGGAGGTATATTCATTGAGATATTTCAGTTATTAGTAAAAGTAAATATTTGGTATTTATGGAGTTGTATAACTCCAAACACCCCCTAATTTGGGGGGTGTGCTCTTTATATATATCTAAATCTCTGGTTAAAATTTCATCACATGTGCATGAGTATTTTTCTCTGAATTTCAAAATGAAGTTAGGGTCTTAAGTGAAAAATTGGGGTGCTAATAGTCAATTTGGGCTTTTGAGCTTTTTGATGGAATTGAAGGTGGGGATCATCTCTGGAAGGATATTTAACAAGTTTGAATTCACTAGCATGATACCTCCTTCACATTTTAGATGATTAGTATGCTAGGTTAATTTTCTCAGAATTTTTGGAATTCATATTTTAGTACTTGGTGTGTAAAGTCACATCTTCATCTTTTTCATGATAAATATAAATTATGATTATAAATTTGCTGGAAAAATATGATCTTCTGGAAATAGTGACTTTATGTTCATATGAAGCTACTGTAATTTTTCCAGAATTTTAGGAGGTCAAAATCTTGCACTTGATGTGTAAAATTATTTTTCCATTCATTCATTGAAAATTAGGGATTATGGTTATTTAATTGCTGGAAAAATATGAAATATTGGAAATCTTTTTATCATGTCACATTTCATCTCTGGAAGGATATTTAACAAGTTTGAATTCACTAGCATGATACCTCCTTCACATTTTAGATTCAGATTAGTAATTAATGAATTTTTAAAGAGGGCAAAAATTATATGAAACATGCCTGGATTTTGATCATCCCTTATTTTATCCACTACGAACCTATGATAAAAATTAGAAGTCATTTGGAAGTAATTTGACCAAGGTTCCATCATAGGAATCTAAGTAGTTATATGTCGTGGTCCGCGGATAGTGAAAACTCATTATGATGAATAGGTCAATATAATCACAAGGAAATCGGTGAGAATTTGATTATAACAAGAGATGAGTATAGACCACTTAGAGGACTAGAAGTTATTAGAGTTGAATCCAAAAGAATGATTGCTTAGGAGCGGGATGAAACGTAAGGCGTGAAAACACTTAAGATATAAAGAGTATTGAGAGGGTGGAAGGTTAGGTCTGGGTAGTCACCAAGAATATTGATTGTCCTGTAAAGGGGTTGGGCACCATCCCATCACATACCCTAGTACCTTGCGAACCCTTCACCGGGTAGCCCTCGGGAAGTCCATGATCCACCCTAAACTTCCAAGTATAATAATAACTAAACAAGGGTAGTCTAAATAGGAGGTTTAATTTAAGTGGAATGATAACAGGGTAATTTTATGGGTAGATATCAATAATACTAAGTGTCTTGGGAAAGGGAACTTTGGGGTGTCATCCCATTATAGTTCCTAGTACCGTAGCGAGCCCTTTACAGGGTAATCCTCGGGAATCCGAGATTAAACATAAACCGTAGGGATAAGATGTTGTATAAGAATAATTTAATAACACACACACCCACACCCCGTGGTTACGGGAGCTTAGTCGGTTTGATGCTACGAGCAGTAAGCTCCGTGTTTTAATGACGGGCAGGTTAGCCCGGGGAGCTTATGGCTCGGAGATAGATAGTAGAACATGTTGCATGTGCACGAAGGTGGTGGGTCTTCGGTATTGGATGGTCGTTCACACCGACGTCAATACGTTGACTCGGCAAGTGTGGTAATTACACTTAGCCATGAAAGTCTGGCGGTCCAGTCAGCAAGAGTACGCAGACGCTCCGCGGTTTTGTGTTGAGGCGTACGATAGGTCTAGGTTAGGTAGTGTGAATACCAACCTAGAGGTGGGCGAGGCCCAACCCACCGCTTCCGTTTGCCACTATGGGAGTATCCTGGGAGTCTTGCTAGCTCCAAAAAGGGGGAACTAAAGGTCTATGCGCATAGAGTCGTAGTGAGTGAGTTGCACTTGTATGAACATAGCATAACAGCATACCTTGCATGTCATAGCATGAACATTACATTTCAACCCCTACCCCTATCGTATAAATTGGTAAGGGACTTTTTATACGATATGCCCTGCTAAACGACCCCATGGTCTATAGGTTTGTATGGGCATTCCTATAAATCAATGGTTACTTTTAAATTACTATACTTGCGTCGCACTGCTTCTCTTGCTTACCTCTTTTACTGCTGCGATATTACTTTACTGCACTTATTATTGTTACTTGCTCATACTGCTAGCATAGAATTATATGGATATACTCTTGTTAGCGTAGAATGTTTGTCACCTGCTACCTTCTTGATTACTCCACTTTGTTGTCCTCCGCTTCTTCCTCCCGCACGGTGCCTAGGAGTCGTAGGGGGAGGCGGGGACAAAATCGGCTTAGTCCTTATGACTAACGGTCAGTTGTGACCGTAGGTGTACAGGGAGCTGGAGCACCAGCATGACCAGTCAAGACATGATGGCAGGATCTGAGGAGCAGAAGCCATGCAGTACTTCTACTATAAGACAGGTGTTTGAAGATTTGAGAGTTGTTAGCTTCCGCATTGATGTAGAGTGAGGGAGTGAGATTTTGTTCTACTTCGGACATGTACCGGGCATAAAGCCCTCTTTCTGTTTCTTATATTGTACTCGTTGATGGACAGTTTACATTTGGATATTTATATATACAGATGCGTGTGATTGTGGACTTATGTATTAGTTTTTCTTCTTATCTCTTGTTGGCCTGTCGATCGTTCTTGCCGGCAGGATCGGCGTCTTGCGGAGGTGGCTAACTCGGGTGTTAGTGTCACCGTAAGGCGGCGGTTCTGGGCATAAGATCCGGAAGCTCTCCAGGTGCGGGAGAGGGATCTTACACTAAGTCCCTTGCGGAACCGGGAGAGGGTAACTTCGGGCATCTCCTTAACGTCACATCTAACCATCATGTCTTTCAGGATACCCATGTACTCCGCGACCGAGTGGTTCCCTTGCCGTAGGGAGGCTAACTCATCAAACATTTGTGTTTGATGATACGTCGGGACATACTGGTCAGTCAACAGGGCTTTCATGCCCACCCAACCAATGGGAGGTAAACCATCCCTAACACCTAAACGCCGCTCCTCATTCAGCCAGTATGACTTGGCTCGCCCAACAACTTCATACGCGCCACGCGCACCTTATCCTCATCAGTCAAATTTTGCCACTGAAAGTAGCATTCTATCTCTGTAACCCAATCCAAGAAAACTTGGGGTTCACCCAACCCATCATAAGATGGTGGTTTGATCCGGACGGCCCTAGTGATATCAAATCTGTGCGGTGCTCGTGGGGCCTGTTTGGGGTTACCATTAGGATTTATGTTTCCGTCAGCATGTTAGTGGGCTGCCGGATTTGGGGGGTCAGGATTAGGAATACGATTAACGTTAATGTTCTCCCCTACGTGTTGGTGGGCAGCATGATCCTGTGGTGCCCTTTGGGCTAGCCGAATCTCGTGTAGCATCTCTCGAATGTCTGTCTACTGATCATTGAACCCCGGGCGGAGTTCATCAGTAGCCGTTGGACCGTGACACGAGTCCCGTTCATCCGTCATTTGAGACGAGGACGTAGGATACTCCGTGTCAAGTCTCGTACGCATGCAACGAAGACCAAAACGTTTTTGACCAGAAAAATTCTATAACAGATGAATTTTTTTCTTTGAGCCTAATAACTAGGATAAAATATTTTTTTTTTATTTTCTAACAGGAAAAATATGTAGAATGTTAATTTATTTTTTTTATTTTTTTGCAGAAAAATAACAGATTTAGGCCGCTAAACACAGACCACAGTTTGAAAATTTTGAGATTTTGACAACGCTAACGTGTGACGGTTGTGAGTGCCGGCGAACAAAGAGGTTTGTAGGAAGGCGTCAATTAAGAAATCAACGCGAACCTAGCTCTGATACCAAATTTATGTAGGGTTCACCTTCCAACGCGGACGCTATGAGTTACTTCACTTTCCTACCCGACGTATTATGAATACTACGCTCGTGATGGAGAACGCAGCGAAACTTTTGCGCAATACTATTAATTTTAATTTGCCTCGACGGTTAGCCAATCTGCTAGAGATTGAATAGAGGCCGGAAAATATTCGCTCCGGCTAAATGGACCCACCCGATCCGATCGAGCTATGCGTTGTACCAAAAGAGATCCACCGAAAGTATCGATTCGGAAAATGGTAGATCTCTCCCAACAAAAAGCGGGGCTCGCCAAACCCCTTCGAAAATTAAAATAACGGATGAAATGCTAATTTCTACATGAAGAAAACCCACGAAAATCAGTGATTCGAAGATCACTCCACAAAATTCCACCACAAGAAAAATCAAGAAAGGAATCACACTAGTGGTTTGTTCGTTACCCGCTTGAGATTGGATTGGCCTCAAGCAATACACTCGCCCGTCCGTTCTTCTTCGGATCCACCGGAAGCGCGTTGTTTGGAGAGGAATCCGTTCGTCGTCTTTGCTTCACCGTAACCAAGATCCGCCGAAGATCACTTAGATCCCTTGAGAAATCCGTAGAGGATGAAGAGCCGTCCAAGAATAGGAAAGAGAAAAGGTGGTGGCCATGGGAGAATACTTGGTAGAGAGGGTGGCTAGAGGGGAAAGGAGGGGCGGATCTCCAAGGGGAGAGGGCGGCTGGCGGCTAGAAGAGGAGGAGAGGAGGGGGCGGCCTCCTTGGCCGAAACTTGGAGAGAGGGAAAGAGAGGGGGGGGGGGGGGGGGGGGGGGGGGGGGGGCACAAGAGAGAAAGGGAGAGATTAGAGAGGGATTATGGTTTTCAACTTTGTTTCATCAAAAATTAAACATAAAAATAATACATCATGGCATTTTATAGGCCTTGCCTCAGTTTTGCTAAACGCAGTCCAAAATTAAACAAAACCAAAAATTTAAAACATTAGCAAGACATAAAATATACATATGATAAAATTAATAATTATAATAAAACTATTATAATTATTAATTGTTTTGCTTGCACCTCGGGCGGAGATTGTAACGTCGCGCATCACGGTCGCCGCGACGGCGATGACGTAAATCCTTGGTCGGCGTGTCGCCTTCATCCGTAGGTGCACCGTTACCAACATCTTCACGTTGAGGGCCGTCGTCGCCATCAAAATTAAGTCATGATATTGACTTGGCGGGGTGGATCCACGGTGGTCGCGCGGACGGCAGAGCCTGGTCGCAACCGCACTCAGTTTGGAGGGGCTGCGGGGATCCGCCCCGCTTTAGAAATCCACAAATTTCAGCCGCGTGGAAGCGACCATGGTCGCGATCTCCTCCGCTGGAAATCCGCCGCGCCTAACCGGGCCTAAATACTTTTCAGTTTTCAACGGCCATAACCTCACAGGAGCAGTCGTTCTACAGAAAAATACGGCGAATCCTAAACCTTTGTAAAACGATTTTTTTTCTTAAAAATTTTATTACTATCAAAATTAGTGCCCATGAAAATTATGTAGACAATCCAATTTTGATATTTCAGTCAAAGCATGCAGTAATTTCTCGAAATGCTGAGAGCTGATGCCCGTCAGTCATCCGCAACCAATATTATGTTCTGAGCTTCCGATTTAAATCAACTTCGTAATTTTAAAAAATGATGTTTATATAAGTAGCTCAAGAATGGCTATTGGCAACTCATAAATAATATCATCCAACAAAATGATATTGACAGCCCACTGAATATTGACCGTCCAAAATTTAATTTTTTTAAGGCATATTAATTTCACGTGCACAATTATCATATCATACTATTTTTACATGCACAATTAGTAAATATGATTTATATCCTCGTATAACTAAATGAACTCTTAATTTCACACAATTATCATATTATTCTAATTTCACATGCTCCATGTTTGCATATTGCTCTTGCTTAACTTGCATATTACTTTTGCTAAAAAAGGCGAGATCACAAACAAAGCCAAGACAATTCTATCTAAATCTTTAATTGCTCTATTTAACTTCCAAAAAATAAATTAGAAACTGCCATCTTCAATTTTTCCTTCGTACCATTACTCTGCTGTTTAACAATTGATGAGCCCAACAAATGTTAATAATTCATCACAAACTTGATGCCTAGTCTATCTCTTAAAGTTGGTGCCTAGTGTTCGAGGGAGTCTCCTGAGCATTAAAGCAAACACATGACGTGCAGCTTTCATTACCATTACTAAACCGAGTTGTTTAACGAAAAAAAAGAGAAGATTTCATGGTGGAGGATCCGATTGTGAGGGATTATGGATTGTCTTTACATTTTTGAAGTCGTGCGCATGCCTGTTTTCTCATCCATGTTTTCTGAATCCAGTTGCAAACGACCACCGTAAATTTCCCAAGAACAATGCAGCTTCTATAATGTGTCTCTGGCCCTAGATCCCTTCAATCAATCACCAACTAAAGGGATGGGACAGACTGATCCAAGAAATGGCGATGTGATGCGTGCCGGCTTATTTTAGGCCGGAGTTATTAATGTTTTGTGGTCGGTAATTTGAATGTGGTAGGGGGGCTTTTTGGTCATGTATCTGCCAAGTATATAAGGCAGAGGGCAGCGGCGGACCCAGAATTTTTGTCAAACGCAGACACTAATGTAAATTAAATATAAATTAAAATTTTGCATTGCAAAAGATTAAAATTTTCATTGTAGAAAAACAACATATATAATATGAAAAACTTGTAATATTGAAAACATGTAATATGAAAACTTGTAATATTGAGGTTTCCAAAATAACTTACATATTACAGAGTTACTTTTCGCGGACGCATATTTTGAAAACCCGTAATAATTTCTTCATTTGTAATAGTGCCCACAAAATCTTTCTCAATATAAGCTATTAGACAATCATTCATCCATTCATCCTCCATTCTATTTCTCAAACTGCTTTTTATGATCTTCATAGCAGAAAACAATCTTTCCACGCTAGCAGTTGCAGCCGGTAGAAGACAAGCCAACTTTAAAAGTCGATAAATCAATTGGAAATGATCATGCTTTTTAAGCTCCACTATTTTTTCTAGAAGCTCACTGATACCTTTAACTTGTGAGAATGCCTCATTAGACCGCTCGTCAAGTAACTGTAAGTCTATTGGATTAAAATCACATGGATAAAACTTTGCAAGCTGTATTTTTGGAGCTCTTAATTGACAGTTACTTGGAACATTTTTCAGAACCACTCCTTTGACATCACTGTTATTTGACGCCAAAAACTCTAAGGGTCCGTTCGTTTGAACGGAATTGACTTTCTAGAATTAGCTTTTCGACGAAAATCAATATCTGCATGAATTAGTTTTGTACATAATTCCAATTTTGTTGTTCGGCTGTAAGATTGAATTCAGTCAACAGAATTGGAATTGAAGCACAAAAATTATTCGGCTGAATGATGGAATTGGTATTGGACTTAATATTATACAATAATTTTATAAAACTCAAAATAGCGTCAGCGCCGAACACATTAAATTGCATAATATGTTTTAAGACGCGCGTTTTTTGCCCAAACGCAATTTTTCCGCCCAGGTGCGCATTTTCTCCAGAACGTGTATTTTTCGCCAAGGTGTGTGTTTTTTGGACCATGACCACATTTTTCGCCCGATCGCTAGTTCTTCGGTTGAGAGTGCATTTTTTAGCATGGAAGCACACTTTTTGTATTGACGCACATTTTCTCCCGTGCGCGCGTTTTCGCCCGAGCGGGTGTTTTTCGGCTAAGGTGTGTGTTTTGCGGCCGGGGCAAAAAAAGCGTGGTTGAGAGAAAAATGTGCGCCCGAGAAAAAAATGATCGCCCGAGCCGAAATAAACGCGGTTTGACGAAAAATGTGCGCCCGAGCAAAAAACATGTTTCCGCACGGAAAACGCGCTTCAGGGCGAAAAATGCGCGCCCGACAAAAAACACGGGCCCGTGCGAAAAATGTGCGCCCGGGCGAAAAACGCGCGCCCGGTCGAAAAACGCGCGCTCGGGCAAAAAACACGCTCCCGGTGAAAAAGGCTCGCCAGGCAAAAAATGCCCGCCCAGGCGAAAAACGCGTGCCCGGGCGAAAAAAGTGCGCCCGGGCGAAAAACGCGCAACCGGGCGATAAACGCGCGCCGGGGAGAAAAACGCGCGCCCAGGCGAAAAACGCGCGCCCGGGCGAAAAACGGGCGCCCGGGCGAAAAACTCGCGCCCGGGCGAAAAATGCGCGCCCACCGCCCGGGCGAAAAATGCGCGCTGCGGAGAAAAACGCGTGCCCGGGCGAAAAACGCCCGCCCGGGCGAAAAAACAAGCGCCCGGGCAAAAAATGCGCGCCCGGGCAAAAATTGCTCGCCCGGGCAAAAAATGAGCGCTTGGGCGAAAAAATACGCACCCGACTGAAAAACGCGCCCCGGCCGGAAAAATGTGCGCCCGACCGAAAAACATTCGCGCTGGGCAAAAAACGTGTGCCCAAGTCAAAAAACGCGCGCTTGGCCGAAAAACGCGCTCTTGGGAGAAAAACGCCCGCCCGGGCGAAAAAAGATTACTCGGGCGAAAAATGCCCGGCAGGCCGAAAAACACCCGGCCGACCGAAAAAACGCCCACCCAGGAGAAAAATACGCGCCCGGGTGAAAAACGCGCGCTCGAGTGAAGAACCGCGCTCCCTGGCAAAAAAACGCCCGCCTGGGCGAAAAATGAGCGTTCGTTCAAAAGACACGTGCCCGACCGAAAAACACACACCCTGCAGGAAAACGCACGCCCGGGCGAAAATCGCGCGCGTAGGATGAAAAACTCTGGCGAAAACACTATATTATGCGGAAAACCCATGAGCGGAGGTAAGAATTGGCGATTTGATTTTTTAGTTCAAAGTTAAGTCATGGATTGAGGGCTTGGCCGCAAGATTTAGGACTCGAGCGCTCGGCGGAAGGAGGAAGCAAAAATCGCAAAGGGACGGCAGGAATTAAAGCTCGGTGCAAAATTCCGTGATTTTCAACCCGAGCACGTGCCTGGGTATCCCGCCAGGTGGGTCCACCGATGGCAGAGGGTAGGGTTTTATATATTTTTTATGCTGTCTTGTGTGTGGCTGCTAAGGAATGACAAGAAGGAGGAACTCCTCCTTGCGGTTTTCTCCCACTTGTTCAGGCTTGCCCTTAGGGTGGATCTTATCCTTAGGGTGGGTCTTATCCTGTCTGTGATTTGGAAGTTTGTATTTCATGTCTCCGGTTGGTGTTCTTCATCCATTGAAGTGATTAATTCAAGAGTTTTATTGTTCCCCATATTCCCTGTACGGTTCCATTGTTGTGTGGTGTGTTTGGTTCTTAGCAACTGGTATCAGAGCTACAACGGGTAGGAGACGCGATGTCGGTTTCCGACGGTACCCGTTCGAAGGAGCTTTACCCAGTTCTGGATCTCATCTGGCAAGAACAATCCACCATGGCGCAGTCCATCCAGTCCCTCACCGAGCATTCAGATCAACAAAGCAAGACGTTGGACGAACTACGGGCGATGTGGCAAGACATATCCTTGGACTTTGTGGAGGGGCTCCCCAAAAGCAATGGTAAAACGACAATATTGGTGGTCGTTGATCCCCTTAGCAAGCAAGCGCATTTCGTGGCCATATCTCATACGTATACGGCCGAAAGTGTCGCTCAAGTATTCTTGGACTCCATTTTCCTGTTACATGGCATGCCGGAGTCCATTGTCAGTGACCGGGACACCATCTTAATTTATGAGTCAATTCTGGCAGGAACTATTTCGTGTGCTACAAGTCAAGCTGAACCTATCAACCGCCTATCACCCTCAATCCGACGGTCAAACAGAGGTGGTGAATTGATGCTTAGAGAATTACCTAAGGTGTCTGTGTATTGAACGACTGAGAAATTGGACCCATTGGCTACCTCTAGCCGAATGGTGGTACAACACCGTGTACCAAAGCGCAATCAAAATGACCCTATATGAGGTGGTTTACGGGAAAGCACCGCCACTCCACGCCGCCTATAGCCCAAGTCTTGCGGAAGTTGAGGAGGTGGACCGGTCGTTAGCGGCAAGAGAACAAGTCATCCAATTGTTGAAGGCTAACCTCGCGGCGGCTCAGAATCATATGCGAGTCATGGCAGAACAAAATTGAAGAGAGAGAGAGAGAGAGAGAGAGAGTATTGGAGGTGGGTTTGTGGGTATATATTCGCCTACAACCCTACCGACAGACATCTATCCGCCCGAGGGGATGCCATAAATTAGCCCTGAAATTCTTCGGTCCGTTCCAAGTGGCGGAACGAGTGGGCGCAGTAGCATATCGACTCGACCTTCCTGAAAAGGTGAAGATCCACCATACCTTCCACATCTCGCAACTACGGGAATACCATGGAGACCCTCCGACACAAACTATCCCACTTCCGTCAGCGATCAACAATGAAGGTAACTAGATGATTAAGCAAATGGCGGTGTTAAATCGTCGAATCGTTCACCCGAACGGCAAGGTGGTTATGCAACTATTGATTCAATGGTCACAAGGCACGAAAGAGGAGGCCACATGGGAAGATCTACGAATGATTCAAAAATGCTTTCCACATTTCCATCCTTGAGGACAAGGATGTAGGTAGTTGATGCGTGCCAGATTATTTTAGGAAGGAGTTATTAATGTTTTGTGGTCCAAAGGTAATTTCAATGTGGTAGGGGGGATTTTTGGTCATGTATCGGCCAAGTATATAAGGCAGAGGGTAGGGTTTTATATGTTTTGTCTTGTTTGTGGCTGCTAAGGAATGACAAGAAGGAGGAGCTCGTCCTTGTGGTTTTCTCCCACCTGTTCAGGTTTGCCCTTAGGTTGGTTCTTATCCTGTTTGTGATTTGGAAGTTTGTATTTCCTGTCTTTGGTTGATGTTCTTCCTCCATTGAAGTGATTAATTCAAGAGTTTTAATGTTCCCTATATTCCCAGTATGGTTCCATTGATGGGTGGTGTGTTTGGTTCTTATCACGATGCGCTGGAGATCCCAAGTCAACAGATTGGTAACCTCTACTTGATGAAATATGCATGTCACGTCTCCCACATGCGCCACATTATGCTGAATCAATGTTTGAAACCCCGATGCTTTCTAAAAAAATACCTCAAGTAAGCTCCAAGAACCACAAAATGCAAACATCCCATAAAATCTACAGCAATTTCCAAATACAACCCTAACCGTGTTGGATGGAGCAATGCACGTCGGAAAAATGCGACCTAGCAGAGCAGAGAACGATCACTCGACTCGAACGGCCTCCAGAATCAAACAAATCTTTGAAGATAAGAATGGTCGATGGTGATTGAGAACCCTAAAATCTATCTCCAGCAAGAGAAATAGAAGGCGAATTGTACATTTTTGTAACATCACCCAATCAACTAGACCCCTTGGACGGTTTTGTCATGACTATGTCATGACAAAACCCGAGGATGCACAAAGAAATCGCAAGAGCTTAGGCTTGAGGTGAAAATCACCATGGTCTGCGGATAGTAATTTCCAATTATCTAAGCTAGAGTTTGACATTGGAGCTTCACCTTGACCCCATCATAACATGTCTAAGCCATTAAGGGGGTCCCTTCGTAACACCCTAAGTATCCAACCGTAGACAATAGGGGTACCTTGAATGTTGAGCTAGCGTCGTCGCTAGTGTTGGGAACAGTGCCCAGCAGTGTTCCTGATTTGAAGAAGTGCTCATCTCAATGATAAGTGCAAATTGTATTTAATGTCATATCTAGTTCATGCTTGCAGAGATAAGACAATATGTCCAGTACTTTAAGTATAAAATCGTCGAAAAAGGCTGGACATATCGTCGACAAGTATAGACACATCGTTGAAATGATTGGCAAAGCAAAGAAGAATGATTGTGTCTGATGTCGTCGAAAAGGATCAAGCGTATCGTCGACAACAATAGGCATATCGTCAACAACATGAAGAGCAAAGCAAAATGGTGATATCAGTTTGACATCTACACGACGATATCAGAAAGTCGAGATGAAGAAGAAGAAGACTCAAAGATGTCGACGATATCGCCGACAAGAAGCCTTGATGTCGATAAGGCTAAGGAAGAACAGATGTCGTTGACAAGAAGCTATGTCGTCAGAAAGGCTAAGTAAAACTGATGTCGTTGACATCGTCGTAAAGAAGGCGTGACGTCAAGAAGACTAAAGAAGGTCATATGAAGACAAGCAGTTGCTGAAGTATAGTCTGTCGACATGATATCAATTATGTCGTCGACAAGATAATGTGGTTTCAACGATATCTAGCATGAAAGTGAGGTATTAGATCTTAGATTTACTCTAGGGGGGGGGGGTGAATAGAGTATTAAAAGTTTTTAACTTATTTTATAGCGGAATTAAAATAGTGATATATGTATGTGTAACAGAGTGAGTGTAAAAGCAAAAAAAGAATCACAACACAGTACAGAAAGAAAAACACAATCACAGCAGACACAAGGATCTATAGTAGTTCCTCAATCAATCTGGGTACATCTACTCTTCTACCACCCTTGGTAGGAATCCACTAGGTTTTTGATCAGGTGCTCTATCACCACTGGGATTTTTGATCAAGTGCCCAAACACCACTGAGCTTTTGATCAGGTGCTCAAACCAAACCACAGGTTTTTGATCAGGTGCCCTGCCACCAAAGGTTAACTTTTGAAGGGAGTTAGAACCCTGTACAAGATGGGTAAAAAATAGAATAAATAAAAATAGTTTATGAAATTCTTCTCTCTCAATAAGATTTGAGAGAAGACTAGTGGAATGTGGTTGTAAAGCTCCCCCTGTCTGATAGAATTTCTTGACAGATAATGGATGGAGCTTTCTCTTGGATGAAGAAAATCTTCCTTGATAGCAGATGAATCTGAGAGAAAATATTTCTCAGATTATTGTTGCTCTTTGAAGATTAAGAACCAGCTGCTGAGACTGAGAGAAGATTTTTGTTGTTGTTCCAAATGAAAAATGCTGCTGTTGATGAAGATGATCTATGTAATTCCTTTTGACCTTTTTTTTGTATTTCTCTCGACTGTATTACTTCTCTATTCTGGTCTTACTTGTCTCTGCTTCATCCTTTACCTTAGAGACATATGACTGATTTGAAATTCAAATCTTCTGGTTAAGGAATAAAATAATCTGAAAAGATTATTCATGGAACTGCAATCTGATTCAGCATGAATACTTTAATTCCTTTTCCTTTTCCATGAAAGTATCCTTTTCCAAATATGTCAACGGCTACATTCTCGAAAGAAGATGATGCACAAAACTATATCCGCAAACGATAACGGCAAGTGTACCGTATCGAGTGTAGTATAGGTTATAAAAACCAAGGTCGTATTAGACTCGGGACGGTTGATTACTCTTACTTCGGAAAATCTCTATTATTTTATCGAATAAAACTTGTGGTGGGTTGGTTGCAAAAAGGAGAAATAACTTAATTTAAATTAATGAGTTTAAAGACTAGTACTCAACCTTGAATCACCTTGGAAAATAAAATATAATAAGAACAACTTCTAATTCTCTTAAGAAATCACTTGACCGTGGAGGTTCCCGATTTATGAACACACCTCTCTCGATGATATGCTCAACTGAGTTTAGGTTGATCAATTGAACTTTCATTCTAGAATCAAAATCCCTAAAACTCGCTTTATCGTAGTGAACCCCTCTATTGAATTTGACTCCAATCCGGAAGAATTATGTCATCCTCGCTTGAGGAGTGCATTCAACCCTCTTTATCCTTGAAATGATCGATTCGAATTCAAAACCTCTCGGTTATTAGATTACGAAAACGAGAATGAGAATTATATATCGATAACATAACCTCAATCCAAATAATTTCAAGGATAAATCTTAAGTATTCTAAGGAAGAGAAAGAGAAGCTAGAATTTAAATCATGAACTATATTTCCCTTGGATCATCTCGGTTGAGTACTAATAGAATTTAGCTACTCATAGAGATGGAGGAAACAACGAAATAAAAGAGGTGCATGATTAAAGTGAGAGTAGAATAAGAGAAAAGTAACTATTTTATTAATTCACAAATGAAATTACAACTAGAAATTGGAAGTTACAAGCTTGGGAAATAAAAGTGCAAGAAGGAAAAGACATAAAAGAGTAAAAATAGTGCAAGAAATAAGCTAGAACTCCAAAAAACTTCGTCCCTTGAGTTCTGGAGGAGTTCCCTTTAAATAGGTAGAAATTTGATGTTACACGCCCTTGGTCACGCCCGTGACCAAGGGGCGTGTATGGGGCGTGATCGGTGCTGGCGGAGAGGGCGCGTTCTTGCTTCAATACAGGCGTTTCAGACGCGTCACGCCCTAGGTCACGCCCGTGACCTAGGGCGTGTAATCTTTAAATGTGCTGCTGACGGGAAATCTTTGGCGGGGAGGCGCGCGGGGCGAGTCACGCCCGTGACTGGATGTCACGCCCCCTGTTCACGCCTGTGACCTGGGGCGTGTAAGGCTTGATCTCAGCGGTTCTGATTCATCTCAGCGGTCTCAGCGGTTCTGCTTCGTGTCAGCGGTCTCAGCGGTTTTGCTTCATCTCAGCGGTCTCAGCGGTTCTGCTTCGTCTCAGCGGTCATGACATTGGGTCACGCCCCTTGGTCACGCCCATGACCTGGGGCGTGTACTTGGCGAAACTTCACAGAATGCTCCCGGGATGGTGGAATCGGGTCTGGAACACGTCTAGACTGTCACGCCCCTTGGTCACGCCCGTGACCTTGGGCGTGTACTTGACGATTTTGCTCAAAGTGTCCAGAAAACCTGAAAACACAAAATAAACTTAAGTTAGCTTATGAAATTAAAATAGGAAAGATTTATATGATAAAATTTATATAAACACCATAATTTCATATTAAAATAATAATAAACCTATACTAAAAGATGAGTAAATAAATTACTCATCAAACACCCCCATACTTGCTCGTTGCTCGTCCTGAGCAAACCATTCTTCATAAGGGTAGGAAAAGCTAATGCTAGAAAGAATTATGAAAACTAGAGAGTAAAATGCGAAGTATTATGCTGACATGCGTAGATATTTTAGTAAAAAGACGTTCTTGGCATAAATACTAATTTATGAAATAATTCAAAAATGCGTTATAATTATTATTCTCACTTTTAAAATGAGTCGACGGTTAATCAAAAAGTTATGAAAAGGGAGAAAATAGCGTGATTGCTGAGATTTAAATTACTAGACATAGATGCTCGGGGTGACCTCCAAAGAAATCCATCAATGTCAACGGCCATAGGCTTGCCCGTTTGCACCTTCTCCACTACACTTCAAACTAAATTAACGCTATGGATCTTTAGGACTTGAATTAGGCGTAATTTAAGGCTTGGGTTTAAGGGCGAGGTAAACAATGATAAACATGAAGGCGTATTCCACTTAAACGAAAAGTTTTGAGCTAAAAGAAAATAATGACTACCACAAAATAGAGGAGCTTTACCCCCATACTCATGTTTTGCTAAGGGAAACACTCTCATTCACTAATATTTATATCACAATTCTTCATAATTGGGATCATTCCAAGTATGCATGTGCATACCTAGGCCGGATATCATTATGAGATTTTTGCATTTTGATACAAGAATATTTCTTTTGAATTGATACCCATAAATTTTTTTCTCTTCATAGTTGGGAACATTCTATGTATGCATAAGCATACCTAGGCCACATATCATTATGATTTTTTTTCTTTGTAAACAACACCTAAATATATTCAATCATTTAGCTCAAAATTTCAAGTGTTCATTTTGTGGTTTGGGATTTTTGGTTTTGGTGATGAAATGGTGAGGGTGGTTCAAATAAAGGTGCAAAGCTCAAAATTGTGTGAACAATGGTAGTAAATCGAGGTTGGGTGCAAATGCTCAAACTATCCAAAGAAAGGCCTAAATCATTTCCGTAAGGTTAATTTTGACTAAAGTGCACGTGCTTCGAAAATAGCTTGGGGCAAGTTCTAGACATCGAGAAAGGACACCCTTTTGTTCAATTCGAGTAATAGCTTTCTAACAATCTTCTACACACTCACCTAAACTACTTTTGGATAAGACCGGATTCGAATTGAAAGTAGAATAAATTATTATTACGCAAATTAATTAAAATATAATTTTAGATCTATGCCAAGAATTTAATTTTACACTAACACTACTCAAAGACATGCATATGACTAGGAGCACGACATGAGTCAACAATTTTACTCAAAAGTTAAAAAAAAAAAACTATTATAGCACAAAAAATTCTTAGTCCATATGAAAAATAAGTCTACTTTAGAACTTACAATTTTAGCAAGCATGGACGTTTTGATTAAAAAAATGAACATTAATACAAATTTTGATTTTTTTTAGTTCTTCGACTCCCAAGGTCAACCCGGTGAAGGGCTCGCAAGGTACTAGAGGATGTGATGTGAATTCAATGTAACGCCCCTAATTTTTTTGACAGTTATCTAATTCGGTGATGGCGTGTTTATGACGTCGGAGCGTTACTTTTAACGTCGAGTTAGCGGCGCGTCGCCGTTTGTGCATTTTCGCGTCCGTTTGGGTCATCGACCAAATTTTGAGACGACCCAGTATTAGAAATTTTTATGTTAGGAAATTAAATTATTTAATTTTAGACTTGCCCGTCAAGTTTCGTTGCGATCCGAGTCATTTTGGAACCTCGGCGCATTTTAGAAGATTTGTGTGTATTTAACGTTCGCCGTAAACTTCGGCCATTTATATCTCGAGAACGACACGTCGATTTTTGGTTTTGACTTCGCCGATGGACTCGTAGCGCCGGCGTTCGCCTTTGGTACGATTTTTGTTAGTTTCGACATTCGTTTAGTTTTTAGTAATAATATAATATTAATATAATTAATAATGATAATAATATCGTTGATATATAATGATAATAATATCGTTGATATATATATGGATGATATCGTTGAGGGCTTGGTTATATCGTTGGAAAGCTTGGCTATATCGTTGAGAGCATGGTGATATCGTTGAGAGCAAGGTAGTATCGTTGAAAGCAATGTTATATCGTTGAGAGCTTGGCTAATGTCGTTGAAAGCCTGAATATATATTAATATCGCCCGATGATATCCTGCTTCTCCTTCCAGCTAGCATTATTATTACTATAATTATTAGTATGGTTAATAATATAAATATATATATATAAGTGTCATCTTCTTCTTCTTCTCCTTCATTTTGTCCGACGGAACCAGAGAGCGAGAGGCGGAGAGAGAGGAGTGTTTCGCGAATCTTTCGGTCGCCGCCGACGGAGCTCCGGTGGACGAAATTTTCAACCGAGCATAGATTCGGAAAGCTCTCGACGAGAGCTTCGCGTTCGTGGTGAGTATTTCCCGTTTCTTGGGCTTTTCACATTAGGGTTTTCGGCCCTAACCTTCTTTTTGGCCATTTTTCTGTAGATCTCGCCTCGTCGTGCCTCCTTTTGGGCCGATCTACGACGAGGAGTTGTTCGGAGAATGATTTCGGTGATTTGAAGGCAAGTGGTGATCTTGCTCTTTCTCTTTGCTAAAACTTTTTTTTCCTCTCGCCTTTGCTTCCAGTAATTGGTATTATGCTGAGTTTTATCATCTGCTTCACTTTTGCTCCTTTTTACTCAATATAATTTTGCTTATCTTGTTAACCAAAAATGCTGCCTCATGTTCTGTTGGGCCTCCCCCCTATTCCTTTGAAAAAGCATGAAAATGTGAATTCTGTTGGAGGGCGTACACGATGTTGGTGGTGCCACCGGTGCGATGCTCTTTTAAATTAATAAATTTTGTTGGAGGTCGTACACGATGTTGGCGGTGCCACCGGTGCGGTGCTCTGAGGGTTGTGACGATGTGAGATGGAATTATCCCCGCACGGCTTCTCCTTTTCCGATGAGCTGATCAGTCTCTATAATTCTGAACAAGAGTAACATGATTAATAATGTGAATGTTGATGGTTATTTGTTGATGGTGAGTTTTGATCTTGCCTAATTTCACACCTTTGTTTGGTGAGTGATTTTCTGTTGATTATTAGATTCTTCTGCTGCTTCTTTTCCTGTTGATTATTTGCTGCTAGCTTTGTCATCACTGATCCTTGCAGCTACTGTTTCCCTCCGGTTTTGCGGAGGTTTGCTTACTTTCTTGCTTTTGCACCACTTGTAACTTGCTTCTGAGGTGTTCTTTCTTTGAATGCCTTAGGTTCTCGACAGTAGCAGGTGTTAGTGCCACTACAAGAAAATTGACATTTAGTGACGAAAATTTTGGTCACTAAATATTGCGGTTTGGTCACTAAAGACATTTAGTGACCAAATTTAAGTCGTCACAAGGTGGTTGCAGAAGGGCCGTCACAAAATGTATTTAGTAACCAAATAACTTTTCGTCACTAAATGTATATCGTTAGTGACAACTCATTTTCGTCACTAAATGTATCTTTTTAGTGACCACTGCTATTCGTTACTAAATATACATTTTTAGTGACTATTGATTTTCGTCACTAAATATACATTTTTAGTGATACTTCTTTTTTCGTCACTAATTACATTCAGTGACCAAATTTATTTAGTCACCGGTTGTGCAATGCAATAGTAATGGCTTTTTGTTACTAAAATTATTTATTTCATCATTAAATGCAATAATAAATAAAATATTCATTTTCTAAAAAAATCGGATGAATGAAAAGAGAATATTTTTTTAATTTATTAATAGAAAAAAGGTGGGAGATAGCCCAAACCCTTCAGTAAAGACCAATAGAGCGTTTAACTCCATTAAACTCCATACATAAAGAAATCTATAATAAACAAACATTACATCATTCTTTCTTTACATATAACACAATAAATATACTGTGATGACCAAATATATTGTGATCTGTCCATTCTCTCCAAGCTCCTTGTCTTCAAGCTCCTCATAGGCACCATTTGTACGGGATCCGTCTCGATCTTTCTTATGCTTCTTGTACTGGTTTTTCACTGTCGGAATCAGTACCATATCCATGTTGCAGAAGTATGAGGATAAGAACTTTGATTAATTTGTGCTTTTAGTTGTTCCTCGGTATTGTATGACATGACACGTAATTTTGATGCCATTGATGAGCAGTCTCGATAAGCCTTTTTCGCTTTATGCAAAGTATCTTCCATTGCCTTCATTTTTTGCAAAGCATTGAAAAAAAATTCAAACATAACAACCATCGAATATTTGCAAACATATTGCATTATAAACAAACATACTGAATCAAAATGGATATATAAATTTATTTTATACAGAGAGATTATGATGAAATAACTATAGAACAATAGAAGTAAGAATTTATTAAAAAACATCTAAATATTAGGTGAATGCATGCCATGTAGTTATAGCAGAAATTCTTTTAAAAACAACTTAAAAGAGTATAACTTAAAACAACAACAAAATGACCTCAAATTCTGAAGGACTGCACTAAATAGGAACCTTAGATCAGGGAACAATTCAACTGGGCATGCTCTTTCCAGTCTATATTAGATTCCTTTTGTCGCGATCCATGATCATAGCAATACGACGACTTGGGAACAATGGCATCAGACTATCTGATCTGGAATCATATCTAGACTTGGGAACATGCCGGAATCTAATCTAATATATGAAGCAGGCGAGCACTTGGTTGTGGTTTTGATCTTTGAAGGAGTCATGTATTTGATCATGTGACCACACTAAATGATAATTTTTAATTTTATACATTTAATGTCAATTCAAAAATGTACAAACATAATTGTTATGTTCATAAGTGGCGCAAATTGAAAACAATAAACGTGAAGATAAGAAATCAATACCTTCGGTATTAGTTCATGAAACAACATGGCTCAAGTTACAAAAAAAATCATAACTTGCGATTTTAAAGACGTCCATATGTCTTTTGGCCCAACAATGCCTATATGCATATCATCAAATTTCCCTGAAGAACTTCCAAGTTTGATTTGCAAGCAAATATGGAAGACAAAAGGAGAAGACACATGGAAAAGTTAAGAATATAATCATAGATGACATGGTAATGTACAATACTGATATAAGAACATAAGGATTCAAGTTTCATAAATTGAAAATCATTAAAGTTGGAAAAAAGCCTAAATCACCCCAATTCAAGACTCGCACATCTCCACCATTTGCCAAGGAACGAAAACTATAAAGATGTCATTAGGCAAGATGAAAGGTTTGCAAAGTATTTATATAAACATAATTAATTACCTACAATAAAATTGGCAATACCTCAACTAACATTGCTAATATGATCAGAAATATATTAAAGTTCAGTAAAGAGGCCTTGCGCTAAGTCGAATGGATATATTATTTATAATGTGTAAAATAAACTGATTGGCAACAAGTTCAATAGAATAACACTAATGCACATCGATATTCTGAATTGCAGACATGAAGTAATCAACAAGCTGAACAAAAGTCCACATAAAGAACACTTCATGTAGTTCTCCATCTATAATTCTTCCTCAATCAAAAAGTGAAGTACTCACATAAAATCAAAAATTAACTGCCTCAAAGGCTAAACCTAGGTCTTTTCCCAATCCAAAAAGATATAAATTCATGTTCCCACTTAAATCAGGTTATCCATCAATCGATTAACAAGGAAGATGTTGGAGATCCTTAAACAATACCTTAATCAAGATGATAGGGAAATCATGGCTGGTGCCCTCCTCCGAAACAGGGTATAATCAGCAACGACGACATACGTTATGCAAGATCTCTTCTGAGACGTATTTCATCTCGCTTGCCGACAACCTAATCAATACGGTGACAGCGTCAGGAATTCACGGCACATCGGTGGAAGGAGGTGCTCGTCCACGCTACGGTGGCGTAAGGAGGTGGTCATCCACGGGAGATCGGCGGAAGAGTGGTTTTCCACGGTGAAGAGCACAAAGAAGAAGCGATGGATTTCTCTCAGCGGCAATCGCTGTAGGCGGAGAAGATCGCAGCTTTGCCGAGACGGAGAGGGGGCAAGGAGCGAGTTACGGCAAGGAACTGAAGTTAGCATTTTGAATCGGAAACTAAAGACGCGTTTTATTTGTTATAATAATTATGAAATAGAAAACAAAATTGTCAAATAATTAGGAGGGAAACGCAGGAAAAATAAAAAAATATAATAAATTAGTGATTAAATTTTTGCGCCGTCACTAATTATTGAAAAAAAATATGATTTAGCAACCAAATTTTTTTCCCGTCACTAAAGATATATCTTTAATGACCAATTGTTTTTCGTCACAATAGATATTTCTTTAGTGACCAAAATTTTTTTGTCACAAATATTTCGTCACTAAAAGCCAGTTTTCTTGTAGTGTGCGGAGTTGCTTTAGTTGCCGTCTTCTGACTCTCTTGAGGTAGGGTTTTCTGTGGACTTGTCGGCCCATGGGTTCATGTCAGGTGTTGATGCCCGTGGTGCCGTTTGGTTAGACATTTGTTTCACTGCTGCTGTTACTTGTTGTTTACTTTTGGACACTTGTTCTGGAATGGTTAGATATGGTTTGGCTTGATAGCCCCCTTGCTTAGATATGCTAAGGTATTTGGTGCATTGCATATCATGATTTGAAATGTTAACCTCACTACTTTCTGCACATGATAAATCTACTTTTATATATAGTAAATCTACACGTTCGATCATGCATGGTGCACCTCACTTGGTCTTCATGTACACTTAGGCCACTAAGTAATTAAATCAAGTATTTTTCCGCTGCGTAAAACTATATTTTAAAAGCGTGGACTATTTGATCCACCTAGCCGAGGGACACGACTTTGCCAATTTTTTGTATAAATAATATTTGAATTACTTTAAGTTAATAAAAATAATTTCTTTGAACTGCGAGGGACGATGAGTTGCCTTAACATCAGTAGTGTCCCCTACGTGACGTGGCATCACAATGCGTAGCTTTCCCTACTCTGATAGCATTTTAAATGTTGGGAAAATGCGGGTTGTGACAGTTGGTATCAGAGGTAGGTTCTTTGAAAAAGGTAGCTGGGTGGTTTGGCGTGTGAGCCAAACGACCGCTATCCTAAGCAGAACCTCATAAGATCATTTCATTGTATACACACACCGATATGTCATCAATATGTCTTGATCGAAGCATGACCACTACACTCATAGCATGATAAGAAGTATACGGGGCATATTATGTAGTATGGGATGCATAATATGTGTTTGTATATGGATCCACCATAGGTGACAACATGTGACGGTTATGTAGTATGAGATGCATAACCACCATTACACGGATGCCCATTAGCACGTTTTTTTTTTCGTTACATGTAATGTTATGTAGTATGGGATGCATAACATTACATGTGTACACCACTCATAACATGCATTAAGGCCTCTTTCTAGAACGCATAGCACTGCATACATTCATATCATCGCATAAGCACGCGTGCCAAGTTAAAGACATACCAGATGACATATGTACACACATGTTTTGAAAAAGGAATTTAAATGTCCATGCACCCATGTCAGAGCACAAGAGTCAATAGGATGATGGTGCATCATCCTAAGTTTAATCATTGCATCATTTCATGAATCTACAGAACAAGTTAACAACAATAACAGGTTGTTTCCTTCCTATTCCGAATTGATCCGTGATATTTCCGAGTCTGTTTGGCTTAAGCATCTTAAGCCTGTTTCTGATTGAATGTCCATCTATCTTGTAGACATGTCTCGTAGGAGAGTGACACGATCGATTCCCCTACCTGAGGGAGAGTCTTCTGGTGGTCAGAGTGAGTCCGTGATCGAAAGTCTGCGACAGAGCAATGAGGCTTTGACAAGACAGTTGGTTGCGATGCATGCTCAAATTCAGTCTTTGGTGTCAGCTGCCTCGGTGCAGCAGCCTGTTGTGCAAGAACCGGTGGTGAGTCCAGCCGTTCCTGCTCCCTTAGTGCCTCCAGTGGCATTGCCACCGGAGATGAACTTCATTTCGCACTTTCAGTGTTTGGGACCTCCTACCTATGATGGTAGGGCAGACTTCATGGCCCTGGATGATTGGGTGATCAGCATGGAGGAGATGTTCTCCTATTCAGGTATCTCGGAAGCTTCAAAGGTGATGGTGGCTGCATATTAGCTGAAGGGTTTGGCGAAAGGTTGGTGGATTAGGGAGAAGGAAGGTCTCGACGTGGGATGCTCCTGGGAGACGTTTAAGGGGTTGTTGCTTAAGAAGTTCCTCCCTTCGGTTGAGCGCGACTGATTGATGAACAACTTTCTGCATCTAAAGCAGAGGCAACTCACCGTTAGTGAGTATGAGATTGAGTTCAGCAAGTTGAGCAGATTCGCTCCTGAGTTGGTGGCCTCGGAGGAAGGAAGGGTAAAGCGGTTTTTGGGTGGTCTCACTGGCGACGTCCAGTAGTGGGCTAGCGCCTATGGATCAAAGACCTATGCTGAAGTGGTGGAGGCCGCATTGAAGGCCGAGTCGATTGAAAAGATGAAGACTCGTGGGCAGCAGGCAAAGAGTGATAAGAGAAAATTGGATGATCGGGAGAATTCCAAGGCACCTCACTCGGACTCAAAGAAGAGGGGTGTGGTGCACTGTAGCTTCTGTGGCAAGCGGGGCCACCCATTCGAGAGGTGTTTCAAGAGGCTTGAGGCGCAGAAGCCGTTAAAGTTAGTGCAATTCAAGACGCACCCAAGGCGGTCCCAGTGTGCTCATTCTGCTCTAATCCCGGGCACGAGGCGGCCCGGTGTTACAAGAAGGCTGGGTGTTGCTTCCTGTGTGGACAAAAAGGACATCGTAGGGCCGACTGCCCGAACTCTCAGACCGTGACTTCAGTGGTTCCTCTGCAGACCTTGCCGCCGCCCCCTCAGTTCGTGGACAAGAGGAAAGGCAAGCTGAATGTGCTGACTAGAGAGGAAGCTCAAACCTCAGCGCACGTGATATCCGGTTAGATTCTTTCCTCCTAACTTGTTCTCTTTTTCTAAATTTAGCTTACTAGTTGTCTAGTGACGCATGCTTATTTAGGTGAATTCAAGGTGAGGAATAAGTGGGCGCGTGTCCTGTTTGAGGAGCGTCTCACTCTTTTGTTGCTAGGAGTTTTGTTGATAGGCACCGATGGTCTGTTGATCGGTTGGATGGTGCCTTGTCCGTTAAGTTTCCGTCTGGAGACCAGGTTACGTCAGATCGGGGTATCCGGGAGTGCCCCATTTCTTTGGGTGGTGTCCAGGTTCTAGCGGATTTGAAGATGCTAGTTTTGGCATATTTCGATGTGATTCTCGGAATGGACTGGTTGTCCAAGTATGATGCCGTGATCAAGTGCAAGGAGAAGCGGCTAGATTTCAAGTTGGGCGACGGACGTCCATTGAGCGTTTATGGTCTCCCTCGGGAGAGTTCTCTGATTATTTCTGCGGTACGTGCCCGCCGAGCTTTAGCTTCTAGTTGCGAGGGTTTTCTGGTTTCTATCTGTGCTGTGGATGCTTCTCGTGTAGTTCCAACCGTGGAGGGTATCCAGGTGTTGCGAGAGTTTCCCGATGTTTTTCTTGACAAGCTCTCCGATCTCCCTCCCGAAAAAGAGGTGGAGTTTACCATAGAACTCGAGACAGGTACCCGGCCCATTGCCAAGGCACCGTACCGCATGGCGCCTCGCGAGTTAGAAGAATTACGTGTCCAGTTGGATGAACTTCTGGAGTGTGGTTTCATCAGACCGAGTACTTCTCCATGGGCTGCTCCTGTTCTCTTTGTGAAGAAGAAGGACGGTTCCATGAGGCTGTGTATCGATTATCGGGAGTTGAACAAGGTGACGATCAAGAATAGATATCCGTTGCCGCAGATTGATGATTTGTTCGATCAGCTACGTGGGTGTACCAAATTCTCGAAGATTGATCTTCGTTCTGGCTACCACCAGATGAGGGTTCGTGAGTCAGACATACCTCTGACGGATTTTAGATCCCGGTACGGACATTTTGAGTTCCTCGTGTTGTCCTTTGGTTTGACTAACGCGCCTTCTGCGTTCATGGATCTGATGAACCGGGTATTCAAGGATTTTCTCGCAAGCTCGACACTCAAGCCCTCAAGCCCTACACAACATAGACTCGCAAGTCCTGCCTGCAGCCTAGGCCCGCAAACCCCTTCACTGCACCCGAGCCCACAAGCTCGACACGTTTGAACTCGCAAGTCCCTCTGCCCTAGCCCTCAAGCCTCGCAGATCTCAAGCCCTCAAGCTTGACACACAGATCTGAAACTAGATCTATAGTTTTGTCCCGCAAACCTTACAAGAAAGATTTACAATATGTTCTATTGCCTGGTGGAGATCGGCTTCTTTTCTTGCTTTGCCTGATTTTGACTGGCTTCCTTTCTTAAACGATTCTTAGCAGTCGATGAGACTTGACTGCAACTTGAAGAACACAGGATGATCATTTTGTTCTTCCCTTCTATTTTTTTCTTCACCGCAGCTAGTATTGTTGTATTCAAAATGCTCAGCGGGATTCTTTTTCGTTCCTTTTTCTCTCTATATCTTCTAGGGCATCACTGTTCCCTTTTATAGGATGGATGAGCCGCTTAACGGTCACATATGATGTCTTTTACTGACAAACGCCCATCCCTCAAGAGCAAGCACTGATAGGACAAACAGGAGGCAATATTAAATGCTGACAGCGCATCCGACTACTTTTGAATCTGTCTCGATGATATTTCCATTGTTACGACGATGGACAATATCTCGATGATAGGGCTTGTCGGTGTCTTGAACTGGTTCCTTCTTCAACTCTTCATCAGTTAGTGATATCTCAACGATACGGGACATCACTTCTGCACTCGAGCTTAAGATGACACGAAGTCATCAAACTGATATCGGCGAGAACTCCTTGCCTGCTAGATATCGCTGAAACCACATTATCTTGTCGATGACATAATTGATATCATGTCGACAGACTATAATTCAGCAACTGCTTGTCTTCATATGACCTTCTTTAGTCTTCTTGACGTCGCGCCTTCTTTACGACGATGTCGGCGACATCAGTTTTACTTTTCCTTTCTGACGACATAGCTTCTTGTCGACGACATCTGTTCTTCCTTAGCCTTATCGAAGTCAAGGCTTCTTGTCGATGATATCGTCGACATCTTTGAGTCTTCTTCTTCTTCATCTCAACTTTCTGATATCATCATGTAGATGTCACACCGTTATCACCATTTTGTCTTGCTCTGCATGTTGTTGACGATATTCCTATTGTTGTCGACGATACGCTTGATCCTTTTCGACGACATCAGACACAATCATTCTTCTTTGATTTGCCCATCAGTTCAACGATGTGTCTATACTTGTCGACGATATGTCCAGCCTTTTTCGACGATTTTATACTTGAAGTACTGGACATATTGTCTTATCTCTGCAAGCATGAACTAGATATGACATTAAATACAACTTGCATTTATCATTGAGCTAAGCACTTCTTCAAATCAGGAACACTGCTGGGCACTGTTCCCAACAATCTCCCCCTATTTGAGGAAGTCTTAACCCACTCAATGATAAAGTGCATCTTAAGCAAAAAAGCATATAATAATGACATTGCAGTTATGTTTGAGTGAGCACAAAATTTGACAAATATCACTTCATTTATTAATAGTGACAAATGTTTTAAAGTTTTTGACATTTCTCCATTTTTCCCCTAAAGATTTAGCCATCTATTTCTCTGGTGCCTTCATAGCAGCTTCACTCTTTGCTTTCTTGGCACTGGCTTCCT
This sequence comes from Dactylorhiza incarnata, assembly GCA_033032865.1. Taxonomy (NCBI): domain Eukaryota; kingdom Viridiplantae; phylum Streptophyta; class Magnoliopsida; order Asparagales; family Orchidaceae; genus Dactylorhiza; species Dactylorhiza incarnata. The sequence goes on along the minus strand of JAWHQI010000218.1, from coordinate 2,505,374 downwards.
GCTCCTTTTCAGCTTGTCTGGTGAAGTATTCAAATGGCTTGGGATGATACTTTAGAGGCTCAGGAGTGTCTGCAGGGATTCTGCCTGCTTGCTTTTCCCTTCGGTATACTCTCCTTGCTTCTTCTTGCTCTTCATACTTAGCTCATTCTTGAGGACTATACACTTTGTACCTCTCACCTTTATTTACCTTCACCAGCTCCCATGCCTTTAATATGATGGCTCTGGACTTGGGACTCCATCTTTCATAGTCATCCTTTTTCTCCATTTCCTCCCTGTACTTTCTCTTCCTCATTTTTACCTCTTCATCCTCCAGTACTTCCTTCTCTTTACCCTTGTCAGTGGCAGTATCAGGAATGTCTGCATGTTGCTCTTTAGCGGGGTACTCTCCTGCAGGCTCATTAAAATGGAGAGGAGGGAGATTCATTGCTTCCCTGATTGTATTTGTGGTCCAGATGGCATGCTCACCACTGGCCTTTATCATTGATCTCTCCCCCTTTATGACTTCATCAGATATCCCCCTTTGGAGGTTCTCCTGAAGTACTAGTATCTTTTCTTTCAACATATAAATTCCTTTCTCCAAATGGTTCTTTGTCTCCAGAGATGACTGTCTAGCTCTTTGTTGTGATGATCAAGTTTATCCTAGATATTTGTCTTGTGTTCAACCATCCACCCGTTGGTTGCTATATAATCCTTCTCTATGTTATTGTCGAGCATTATCTGATTATCCCCTGAATCAGATAGACCCTGGTGAGTGAGTGTTATCTCTTTGGCAGTATACTCTTGTAAATTCTTCACATCATTTCTCAGGCTAGCAGTTTCAGCAGATAGTTCTCTTCTTAGATCATTGATGGCTGTGTTAAAATGACTTTCAATTTTTAGCCTTTGCTCTTCCAGGAGCATTCATATTTGAGGCAATAGTGAGGACTCCACTATCCTATTCTATGGAGGTGAACTGGCTTGTCCTGGTTCATCTTCTTTATTCCCATCATCCATTGGAGATGGAGATTTTCTGATGGGTGACTGGTTTGACTCATTTTCCTTTTCAGGACTTGGTAGATCTCTGTTAGTCTCATCAGCAGGATTCTCTTGGTTTCCTTCTTGGGGATCTTTACTTGGGTCCTCTTGGTCTACTGATCCAGAATGGACAACATCCTCAGCCACAATGATCTTGTTGATCACTTCTCCCACTTGAGCAGGGATCTCACCATTCTTCTCCCCATCAGTCTCAGCATCCGCTTGCTCCGTTCCTGCTGTTACCATTGTCCCGGATCCCAGACTTGGGGTAGAGGTCTGGAGGGAGACATTCCTTTTCTCTATAGGCACTTCAGAGTCAGACATGTCTGAGCTATTGCCTGATTCACTTTCTTGAGATGAGCTTTCTCACTTCCTCTTCACATCCTCTGCAGTCTTCAGCTTCTTAGGAGACTTAATCAGAGTTTTCTCCCATCTTTCCAGTATCCTGATGTCCATCCTTCTCATGTGATGGATTTTTGCGCCATACTTCTTGTTGAAGCTTTCAGGGTAGGATATCAGTAGATACAGTGATAGTATTCTTCCCAGATTTGGAGCTTGAAAGCTGTCTCGAATCCTCTTGAAAATGATCTGACCCCAGTTGGTCTTCTTACTTAGGATTATCCTTGCCATAATCTCGAATATGGGCTTGGATATCCTATCATGCGACCCTACTTTACAGAGGAGGGCTTTTCCTACAATATCAGCCATGAGTTTCCCTTGTTGATTAAAATCCTTTCTTTCCAGAGACCCATAAGTCTTGCTGGAGTGACCTCACCATTCCAGAGCCCTGTTAAGGTCTTCCTGGGTGACCTTTTCATCTTCCTCCCCCTTGGCGAAGGTCGGCAGCTGAAGAACCCTTGCCAGCCTCTTGGGATTCACCTTGACCTTTATCCCATTGATCAAGCTTTTCACATATGTTCCTTTTGAACCACCCTTGGCATTCGAGTAGAACTCCAGCACTTCTCTTTTTAATATTATTATTGATTCTGAGAGAGCGAATTCCAGGACGACGGCGTCTAATAGCTTAATGGCGCTCTGAATCTCTTCTGGCCCTTTTGAGAAACCACCCCTCACTACTTCGCTTCCTTCATAGAGAAATCCTTCCTTCTTTGGCGCCATTTCTTACTTGATCGGAGAGGATTCTAGTTTAGTCGACTGGTTCACTCTTCGAAGGCGTAGAGAACACGACGTCCTTCTAGGGCTAATGTAGAAAGTGTTTTCACCTTAAGACATCTGACCTTATTTATAGTTTCCGAGTTGGAAGACGAAGTGTCATTTGACAAAAGTCTGATTAACTTAGATTGAACGGTTGCGATCGATTAATTTCAGATCTTTTGAATGTTAGATCGTCACTTAGGTATCGTCATGATCCTATATTGAAATTTCGACGATACCAATCACTATTTCGACGATATCGTTTTGTGTTCACAACGATATTGTTTTTTTACTCTTTTGTATGATAAGTGTAATACTTTAGTAGTGTCATACACATGTGCTCCTTGAGTGACAGCTTTTGCTTACTCAAGTAAAAATTACTTTTACAATATGATAAGGATGAGGTTATGTATTGAACATTAATATAGTTACCTTCAACTTAGCTTTTATATCTTTTTGAGCTAGTAGCTCCCCCTTGATGTGATGTTTCTTTTATTTTTATTTTTAGCTCCCCCTTGACCAGTGCATCTTGGCATGTGGTGAGGTTTTTCTTAGTCCAGAGTTAAGACTGGATCACTTATTGTCCATTAACCTTGTTTGCTTTTGATTGGCTACATGGACTTCCTTGCAAGACAAATTTAATATCCCTTAGGAACCCAAGGTGATTTGGGTCCTAGGTTCTCGTTAGCATAATATGGAATTCTTCTACTCACCTCAGCCTTTCCAGGAGGTCTCTCCTTTGCACTAGGCACACTAGGGTTGTGCCAACATTCAATGGCAAAGTGTCCCACTTTACCACAGCATCAACATTCATGGATGTTGTACCTTCTTTTCTGAACAATTTTTGAGGTGGGTGGAGAATCACAAAGCTTATGTTCAGTAGAGAAGGCAACATCATTCTTCCTATCTCTCTCAGCTAAGGGCTGACTAGCTGCTCTAGTATAATTATTTCTTCTTGACTTTATCTGTTTGTTAGTAACAGATGTCAGCTTGGTAGCTGACATGGTGTTGATGGCATCAGATATGGTCAAGTGAGAGTTACTGGTGCTACCAGCCTGCTTCTTATCTGGAAGAGATTGGGAAGGTGTTGCTCCTTTACCCTTGAAGATGGGGGCTGAGGCACCAAACACAAATGGTCCATGATGGGCCATTTAGATTTACTCATGGGGAGCCTTCAATGCACTCATCCCCATGCCCTTTCTCCTCCCATAGTTAGAGACAAATTCCAAGCTATTGGAGCTTCCATTCATCCAGTGACCATGGACACTGTCCTGGTCATACTTGTTAGAGGGAAGCACAACCTTCTGAAAGGTGGAATGAGGCTCAGCTTTAGTTTTGCCCCTTTCTCCATTCCCAGCATCTACTGTCCCTTCATTGAAACCCAATCCCCTCCTATTTCCATAGGAGGAGAAGGTGTCAATGATGGGCGGTATAGTTTTGGGCTTAGAGAATTGAGCCACTAAGCTTCTTTCCTTAAGAAGATCATTCTCAAGTTTCCTAATGAGTTCTTCCCTTTAGTTTCTTTCATTATGAAGCTTGTCTATGATCTTCTTGAGCTCACGGGAATTGGTGCCCTCATTGTGGGACATACCCATTTCCTCATTCATCTCAGCCTTAATGTGTCTGAGTGATTCTAGATCGTTAGCTTGCTTCCTTACAAGCTTCTTGCTCTTCCTCAGAGCAACCAAGAGATCGCTAAACTATTCAATTAGATCAGAATGATTCTTATTGTTGCATGATGAGCAGTCTTCTGCATCATTTCCAGAAGATGAGCAATCATCTGATGCACTCTTGGTCTTCTTAATTGAAGAAGGTAGTAAAGGTGTGTGAGTGATGCATACCTGATCATAATGTGATTCATCATGATTTTTTTAATCTGATAGAGCCATCAACCCATAGACCTCCTCATCCTCAAAGTCACAGTCTGGGAGAGTCAAGGGTGCTCTTATTCTTCTTCTGACTATAGAGCATTCTTCATCTTCAGATTCATTGTCTGAAATAGTCAAGGGTGCTCTGATTCCTATAATTCTTTCTTCTCTATGTGAGAAGAGTTCCAGCTGCTTTCACTTAAGGATCTGAACTTCGTGATGTTAGATCCTTTGACTTTCTCCATAGAGTTAGGATATGATGATCAGTTGATTTGATACACCCAAGAGGAGATCAGTTCAAGTTGTTAAGCTTTTCTTTGAACAACCTCGCTCTGATACCACTTATTAGTTATTGGGTGTTGGCTTATCACCTAGAGGGGGGGGGGGGGGGGTGAATAGGTATTTCAAATTATTTTTCTTCACCCTTTTGGTGTACTTGTTTTCTGGTTAATAGATTTAGAGATTGAAAAGCACAGCACAAAAACACACAAAGAATTATAGAGGTTCCTCAAGATAGGGTGTCTTGAGTAGTCCTCTTTCCCTCTGCGCCTACCTAGCAGTGTGTTAGGCTCGGCAAACTCTGCCAATGTCTCCGGCCCGCAAGCCTTACAACTCAAACCCGCAAGTCCCTGCACCCTAGGCCCGCAAGCCCCTTCACTGCAACCGAGCCCGCAAGCTCGACACTCAGGCCATCAATCCCTACACAGCATAGACCCGCAAGTCTTGCCTGCAGCCTAGGCCCGCAAGCCCCTTCACTGCACCCGAGCCCGCAAGCTCGACACACAGGCCCTCAAGCCCTACACAGCATAGACCCGCAAGTCTTGCCTGTAGCCTAGGCCCGCAAGCCCCTTCACTGCACCCGAGCCTGCAAGCTTGACACGTTTGGACCCTCAAGTCCCTCTGCCATAGCTCTCAAGCCTCGCAGATCTCAAGACCTCAAGCTTGACACACAGATCTGAAACCAGATCTATAGTTTTGGCCTGCAAGCCTTACAAGAAATATTTACAATATGTTCTACTACCTGGTGGAAATCGACTTCTTTTCTTGCTTTGCCTGATGTTGACTAGCTTCCTTTCTTGAACGATTATTAGCAGTCGATGAGACTTGACTACAACTTGAAGAACACAGGATGATCATTTTGTCCATCCCTTCTATTTTTTTTCTTCACCGCAGCTAGTACTGTTGTATTCAAAATGCTCAGCGGGATTCTTTTTCGTTCCTTTTTTCTCTCTATATCTTCTAGGACATCAATGTTCCCTTTTATAGGATGGATGAGCCGCTTAACGATCACATATGATGTACTTTACTGACAGACGCCCATCCTTCAAGAGCAAGCGCTGACTGGACAATTAGGCGGCAACATTAAATGCTGACAGCGCGTCCGGCTACTTTTATATCTGTCTCGATGATATTTCCATTGTTACGACGATATGGACAATATCTCGACGACGGGGATTGTCGATGTCTTGAACTGGTTTCTTCTTCAATTCTTCATCAGTTAGTGATATCTCGATGATACCGGACATCACTTCTGCACTCGAGCTTAAGACGACACGAAGTCATCAAACTGATATCGGCGAGAACTCCTTGTCTGCTATGTTGGAACAACTCTATTACTGATTTGGGCTAGGATCACTATCTGTGATTAAGACTCAAGTTGACCCCATTGTATAGTCTAAGGGTCAAGGTCTAACTGTGTCTAAGTTAGCTAGAACTTAGGAAAATTCCAAGTTTCTGTGTTCGACGAACATCATTCTGCGTTCGACGAACTCCTTCCTGGGTTCGACAAACGTCGTTTATCAGTTCGATGAACTTGTTTTTCTGCTCGACGAATTCAGTCTTCCAGCCAGTTCAACATATTTTATCTCAGTTCGATGAACTCCAGATTGAGATTGACGAACTCAGCTTTGTGCTCGACGAATGTGTAACTAAATGTTCAGTTCGACGAACTCAGCTCCCAGCTCGACGAACTCAGCTTTCTGTTCGACGAATTTCTTCTTCAGCTTGACAATTTCTAAAGAATCAGTTATCTATTTTCTCTGAACTCAGATCGACTATTCAGCAACGGATCTATTCAAGTATTTGGACTTATTCATTTTTAGATGAGTCAAGATTTGATCTTTCCTTTTAATATTCCTTTCTATTCTCTTCTTTTGAGAATGTACCCATTGACATATTTGGAAAAGGATACTTTCATGGAAAAGGAAAATGAATTAAAGTATTCATGCTGAATCAGATTGCAGTTCCAAGAATAATCTTTTCAGATTATTTTATTCCTTAACCAGAAGATTTGAATTTCAAATCAGTCATATATCTCTAATGAAAAGGATGAAGCAGAGACAAGTAAGACCAGAATAGAGAATTAATACAGTCGAGAGAAATACAAAAAAAGGTCACAAAGAATTACATAGATCGTCTTCATCAACAACATCATTTTTCATTCTCTGGGAACAACAACAAAAATCTTCTCTCAGGCTCAGCTGTTGGTTCTTAATCTTCAAAGAGCAACAATAATCTGAGAAACATTTTCTCTCAGATTCATCTGCTATCAAGGAAGATTTTCTTCATCCAAGAGAAAACTCCATCCATTATCTGTCAAGAAATTCTATCAGACAGGGGGAGCTTTACAACCGCATTCCACTAGTCTTCTCTCAGATCTTATTGAGAGAGAAGAATTTCATAAACTATTTTTGTTTATTCTATTTTTTACCCATCTTATACAGGGTTCTAACTCCCTTCAAAAGTTAACCTTTGGTGGCAGGGCACCTGATCAAAACATGTGGTTTGGTTTGAGCACCTGATCAAAAGCTCAGTGGTGTTTGGGCACCTGATCAAAAATCCCAGTGGTGATAGGGCACCTGATCAAAAACCTAGTGGATTCGTACCAAGGGTGGTATAAGAGTAGATGTACCCTGATTAATTGGGGAACTACTATAGATCCTTGTGTCTACTGTGATTGTGTTTTTCTTTCTGTACTGTGTGTGATTCTTGTTTTGCTTTTACACTCACTCTGTTACACATACATATATCACTATTTTAATTCCGCTATAAAATAAGTTAAAAACTTTTAATACTCTATTCACCCCCCCTCTAGAGTAAATCTAAGATCTAATACCTCACTTTCAATTGGTATCAGAGCTTGGTTGATTGGTTACACAGGCTAACACCTAAATCCAAAGATCAATTAGATCTTAACTTATTCTAGAGTTTTCTTTTGCTAAAACCTCATGGCACAGAACAAATAATACTCAAGCACAAGCCCTCCTTTGTGCAATCATAATAAGTTTGCATTATGGAAGGCAAGGATCAAATTTTACATGAATTCTATTGATGAGGATATTTTTAATTCCATTTTGACAGGATCTCCCACTCTATCAGCAACAACAAGTACTGAAACAGCAACCAACACTAATGTTGTTCTACCTCCTGAGTGGACAGATGCTCAGAAGAAACAAAGGAATGCAGGTGCCAAAGCTATGAACATTTTGGCACAGACAATGTCTGATGATATATTCCAGAAGGTTGTGGACTGCACCTCAGCCAGGGACATCTGGATCTCTCTCAACAACATGGTTGAAGGATCTGCAGATGAGAGAAAGGACAGGAGATCCCATCTCATCTCCCAATATGAAAACTTCAAGAAGGGAGATACTGAAACAGTTGCAGACATGTATAACAGACTCAGTCTCATCATCAATGAGCTGAAGTCTTTAGATAAAGTGATCTCAATCACTGAAGTGAATGATAAGATCCTAATGTGCTTCCCCAACACATGGGACTCAAAGATCTGTCCAATCAAGGAAGCCAGAAGCCTAAATGAGATCTCTACTGAGACCTTGTTAGGCAAACTAAAATCCTATGAGCAGCTTATCAAGTCAAGAGAAGCTGAACAGTCCACCTCCTCTCCAGCCACCAAAAAGGAGAGAAGCGTTGCTTTCCAAGCAACAGAAGAGGAAGACAAAGCTCTAAAAGAAATGGAGTTTATGAGCCTCCTAGCCAAAAGATTCTACAAAATGGCTAGAAAGGACATCAGAAAGAAGGATTTCAGATCCAAAGAAAAAGCAAGGTATGACAAATCAAATTCTAAAGAAATTGTTTGTTTTGGCTGCAGGAAGCCTGGACACATTCTACCTGAGTGTCCAGAAACTCAAAAGAAGGACAGAAGAAAAAATAAGGAAGAAAAGAAACACTCCAGCAAGCCATCCTCCCATAAACACAAACATAAGGGAAGAGGCTTTGTAGCTGAGACATGGAGTGATACTGAGTCAGAGTCACCATCCAGCTCCTCTGAAGATGAAGATGATACAAATGAAAAGGATCAATGCTTGATGGATGTGTATGGCTCATGCAATGATTCAGAACATGCATCATCATCCAGCTCAAGTGATGATGAAGATGATGAAGATGAAAGAAGCTTATGCATGATGTCTATTAATGCCTCGGGAAATAATTCAGATGAATCAGAATCTGACACTGATAGTGATCAGGTAATCTCTACCTTTGATTTTAATTCAAATGATTTTAAACATGAATTTAAAACTCTTTGTTTGGATTTAATTAAATCTGAGAAGGAAATAATTTCCCTCAGAAGTAAGTTGGTTGAAATGAATTAACTGACTGAAGATAATGCCAATCTTAAGAAAGAACCGGCTACCTCCAAAGAACATTTTGTTCTCATTGAGAACAAATTATCTAAGGCTAAAAAGTTTGAAGAATCCCTCAATGGGAGAAGCATCAAACTGATGGACATTACAAGCACTGTAAATGCCAAACTCAATGGCAAACTGGGCTGTTAAGAACAAAAGAATTTAAAAGCTTTCGTCGAATGGCGCTCGACAAAATCACATGAATTCATCAAACGGTGATCGACGAACGCTGAAGACAGATTTTCAGTATTGCTACTCATCAAACGGCGCTCGGCGAAATAACTTCAATTCGTCGAACGGCGATCGACAAACTCAGCCAAGTTCGTCGAACGAAAGATATACTGCATATCAAAAGAATTCTCATTCTCAACATACTAAGAATCCCTTTACTGGGTGGATTATTCCTCCTAGGAGAAATCATCCACAATTCTTTAAGGATCAGCCTGAGATTTCTTACATTTCAGAATTTTGTGGTAAGACAAAAGGACCCGAGGTAGTCATTGGCACTAAATGGGTCTTCAGGAACAAGCTAGATGTTCAAGGCTTCATAATCAGAAATAAAGCAAGATTGGTAGCCCAAGGATACTCTCAGGAAGAAGGAATTGATTATGATCAAACCTTTGCTCTTGTTGCTAGACTTGAAGCTATCAGGACATTTCTTGCCTTTGTTGCCTTCAAGAAGTTCAAAGTCTATCAGATGGATGTGAAGAGTGCTTTTCTAAATGGAGATATCAAAGAAGAAGTATATGTGGAACAACCACCAGGTTTTATCTCTCCAACTCACTCTTCTTATGTCTTTAAGCTTAATAAAGCTCTCTATGGTCTCAAGCAAGCTCCCAGAACATGGTATGAGACCCTAGCTAATTTTCTTTTAGAGAACAAATTTTGTAGAGGCAATGTTGATAAAACTTTATTTTTTAGGATACAAAAAAATAAAACTCTACTAGTTCAAATTTATGTAGATGATATTATATTTGGCTCTACTGATTCAAATTTATGCAAAAGGTTTTCTGACCTAATGCAATCTAAATTTGAAATGAGTAGTATGAGTGAGTTATCTTACTTCCTTGGCCTTCAAGTGAAGCAAACTCCAAATGGCATATTCATATCATAATCCAAGTATGCTAAGGAATTAGTGAAAAGATTTGGTATGTCTGATGCTTCTACCATGAAAACACCCATGCCCTCCAATGCTGTTGTAGACAATGATGAATCGGGGAAACACGTTGATCAAAAAGTGTATAGAGCAATTGTTGGCTCCTTACTCTACTTAACAGCTAGTGGACCAGACATAATGTTTGCTACATGCATTTGTGCTAGGTTCCAAGTTAACTGCAAAGAATCTCACCTTATTTTATTAAAAAAAATTTTGAGATATATAAAGGGCTGTCCAAATCTAGGACTTTGGTATCCAACTGCACCAGAATTTGAATTAACTGGATTCTCAGATTCTGATTATACTAGATGCGAAGTAGACAGAAAAAGCACATCAGGAACTTGTTAGTTCCTTGGTGATAAGCTTGTGTCTTGGTTTTGTAAGAAATAGATATTTGTGTCTACATCAATAGCTGAAGCAGAATATATTGCTGCTGGCAGTTGCTGCTAACAGATTTTGTGGATACAAAATCAACTCCTAGACTATGGTATCAACTTAAATAAATCAATTATATTTTGTGACAATACAAGTGCAATATCTATAACACAAAATCCAGTACTCCATAGTATGACTAAACACATAGAAATAAGGCACCACTTTATCAGAGGTAATGTGGATAAAAACAAAATTTGCCTACAATTTATTCCTACTGACTTACAAAGAGCTGATATTTTCACCAAACATTTGGATGAAAAGAAGCACATCTTCTTTATAAATCAGCTAGGAATGATAGATGGAGATTCAATAATTTAGAAAGTGTCTACTTATCCCATCATTTCGTCGAACGGAGATCGACGAAATTTAGTCATTCGTCAAACGGAGATCGACGAAACCTATTAGATCCAGAGATCGACGAAGTCAGCTCGTTCATCGAACTGAGATCGACGAAAATTTATTTTTCGTCGAACGCAGTTTGACGAAGCCCAAGACTCTTCGACTTCAATTTTTATTAGGTTTAGCTGAACCCCGTTCTACGAAAGCTTGCGCCCTTCTCTGATCTCTTTCTTTATAATCAAATTTTGATTCCATTTCGTCTTTGCGCCTCCATAACTTGCTCTTGCCTCCAATTCCCTTGCACTTGATCTTTTTATCTTGCAGGTACCAATGGCAATCTCTCAGGCAGTGATCTCGTCAATAAAGTTTGATGCGGGTTTTGATATAGATATATATGAATCGTTTGCTCGTTCTGACCAAATTTTCCAAGACATTCTTCAACTCTTTGAAGAACAGCAATTAAAGAGGTTTATGACTACAAGGATAAAGCTACCAGTTGCAAAGATCAAGGAATAGGTACATACTATTCAGTCACTGAATGCAACAACCATATCAAGAACTATCTCAGGAAACCAGGTTCCTCTTTCCCCAGAGATTTTATCAGATGTTTTTGGTTTGATGAATGGTAATGATGAGTTGGATATTACTTCTGATGAATTTAATGTTGAATTGGTTAAAATGGGTCACTCCACTGGAAACCCTAATCATCTTCTGAAAAAGAATTTGTCTATTGAATACAAATTCTTAGATGATATTGTTGGAAAGGTTTTACTAGGAAAAACCTTTGATCATGACTATAATACAAGGCACTAATTTCTGTTGATGGTGGTCTTGGTGGAAAAGAAGCAGGTGAATTGGGGATTGATTCTCTTTGAATCAATCAAGAAGAAGCAAAGCAAATTCAGTCTTTGCTATAGCAGGGTTATAGACATTGTTCTTCAAGAGAAATGCACAGAATTATTGGCGTCACCAAAAGTATTCATCAATGTAAGCAAGAGGCTACCTCCAGCTCTCTTTGGTAAGTGGTAGAGAGTGATTCCCAAGAGGACTCCAAGGGCAAAAACTTCCAGGAGTATTTCTGAAAGCAGCAGGACTGATACAGTCACTCCCTCAACTCTTCCAGAAGTTCCTCCCTCTGACTCTTCAACTCCTCCCCCTTCTTAACCTCTTCAGAACACCTCTACTGAAGAAGTTCCTCCTTCAAATTCTCCCATAGAAACTCCTTCCTCATTGCCTTCTTCTACTCCTCTCCAGACAAATCAGTCTACAGAGCTTCCATCATCATCTATTCCAGATGATGATTCCCTTCCCCCACTTGATTCTCTTCTCCCTCCATCATTTGATCTCTTATCTCCTCAACATACTCTACCTCATTCTACCATCCCTGAAGATAATCTTCCACCCATTTCAGATGCTACTAACATCTTCCTACCCTCCTCTATTCCATCTTCTTCCATTCCCCCATCCACATCTTCTCAGCATACACCTGATTTTATGTACGTTGATTTTTCTTCTATTGCTGACCAGATTTTCTCTCATATCTCTCCTAGGCTAACTGCTCTTCTAGATGAAAAGTTAGCTCCAGTTCTTTAAGCTATCTCTGACCTATCTTCTAAGTTTGCTTTCTTCCCTTCCTCCTCATCCTATGTCCCTTCTTCTAGGGGCCTAGATTCAGGTCTTCCTGAAACTAGGCAGGGGGAGATGATTACTGAAGAAGCTCCAATAGATGCATATTCAATTATAGTTATTGATTCAGATATTACAGATTCAGTTGCAGTTTCAGAGTTATTTATTCCAGTTATAGATTCAGTGAATAATATCTTTATTAATCCCTCAGTAGATATTATTTCTTTATTATCAAGATTCAGTTCAGTTTTCAGCAGTCTGCCTAAGCCTCAAGATATGTCAAAGGCTATAGTTCCCTATTCAGCTCCCATAGATACAGTGTCACTAAAGAAAATCATCAAAAGTATTCCAGTTCCAGTTCAGTTTCAAATTGCAGTGGCAGTTACAGAAGAAGTTGGCTTGGTGAATTCACCTCCAACTTTTGTGTATGATGTTTCTCCTCTTCAAGAGGATGTTGAGCAAGATTTGGATATTGCTCTTAAAGATCTTGATGATCTATATGACAACCCTGCTCAGTCTTCTGATGATGATGATGATAATGATGATAGTGATGATTCAGATGCAAAATCCTCAAAGAAAAGAAAGTCCAGAAGCAAAGCAAAGGCTGTTCCTAAACCTCCCTCTTCAACAAATGATACTCCATATTACATTTTAAATAACATTACTCTTACAAAGGACTCTCCAGCTTGGATGAGTTTCTCTAGGAATGAGAACAAAAGAAGAAAGAAAATGAAGAAGAATGGATTCTACTCTGACAAGCCTGTCAAGTTTTTTCCTCCTCCTCCTCCTCCTCCAGCAGCAGGATCAGCAGGAATGTCCTCTTCTTCTCAGAAGTCTTTTACTCAGCATTCAAGAAGATCAGCTAGCTCCAGTGGTTCTAACAGTTCAAGATCATCTAGAGCTCCTCCTCAGGATCTGCCAGAGCTCTTTCCTCAGTTTATAAATATCATGTATCTGATGGTTCCTTTCACAGGAAAAGAAATGCTCAAGACTTTCAATCTTCATATCAATCCAGTGAAATTGATGAAAGGCCTCCATCTCCTATACAAAGAATCAATTGCTACAGCTCAGATAATTAAAGCAAAAGCAGAAGGAAAAGATTACTCTCAGTATTCAACAATGTCAGGATTCAGAAGAAATGAATTTGAAAGATACAGCTCAAGACATCTCTTTAATGTTGAAGATTACCTAAGTTTGCACCCAGCTGCAATGGTTCCTCATGCCTCATCTCAAACACTACTGGGAGCAAATGATCTTTATATGAGCAAAAGAGAATCAGAAAATCCAAACAGACAAATCATATTCAAGCCATCTTCAAGGAAAGAGTAAAGCTTCATGATTATTTGGTACTGCTAAATTTCTTCTTTCAATGTAAAGCTTTTTAAACTCAGAGTACTATAGTTTCTATCTGCAGAAATGAAATTTAATTTCTGTCAGATATATGTGCTCTATGTTTATTGTTGCTTGTTTTATTTTTTGATTTTGTCAAATAGTATCCTAACCCAAATAGGGGGAGATTGTTGGAACAACCCTATTACTGATTTAGGCTAGGATCACTATCTGTGATTAGGACTCAAGTTGACCCTATTGTATAGTCTAAGGGTCAAGGTCTAAGTGTGTCTAAGTTAGCTAGAACTTAGGAAAATTCCAAGTTTCTTTGTTCGACGAACATCATTCTGCGTTCGACGAACTCCTTCCTGGGTTCGACGAACGTCGTTTATCAGTTCGACGAACTTGTTCTTCTGCTCGACGAATTTAGTCTTCCAGCCAGTTCAACATATTTTATCTCAGTTCGACGAACTCCAGATTAAGATCGATGAACTCAGCTTTATGTTCGACGAATGAGTAACTAAATGTTCAGTTCGACGAACTCAGCTCTCAGCTCGACGAACTCAGCTTTCTGTTCGACGAATTTCTTCTTCAGCTTGACAATTTCTGAAGAATCAGTTATCTATTTTCTCTGAACTCAGATTGACTATTCAGCAACGAATCTATCCCAGTATTTGGACTTATTCATTTTCAGATGAGTCAAGATTTGATCTTTCCTTTTAATATTCCTTTCTATTCTCTTCTGATGAGTAATTTATTTACTCATCATTTAGTATAGGTTTATTATTATTTTAATATGAAATTATGGTGTTTATATAAATTTTATCATATAAATCTTTCCTATTTTAATTTCATAAGCTAACTTATGTTTATTTTGTGTTTTCAGGTTTTCTGGACACTTTGAGCAAAATTGTCAAGTACACGCCCAAGGTCACGGGCGTGACCAAGGGGCATGACAGTCCAGACGTGTTCCAGACCCGATTCCACCATCCCGGGAGCATTCCGTGAAGTTTTGCCAAGTACACGCCCCAGGTCACGGGCGTGACCAAGGGGCGTGACCCAATGTCATGACCGTTGAGATGAAGCAGAACCGCTGAGACCGCTGAGATGAAGCAGAACCGCTGAGACCGCTGAGACGAAGCAGAACCGCTGAGACTGCTGAGATGAATCAGAACCGCTGAGATCAAGCCATACACGCCCCAGGTCACGGGCGTGACCAGGGGCGTGACATCCAGTCACGGGCGTGACTCGCCCCGCGCGCCTCCCCGCCAAAGATTTCCCGCCAGCAACACATTTAAAGATTACACACCCCAGGTCACGGGCGTGACTAGGGCGTGACGCATCCAAAACGCCTGTATTGAAGCCAGAACGCGCCCTCTCCGCCAGCACCGATAACGCCCCCTACACGCCCCTTGGTCACGGGCGTAACCAAGGGCGTGTAACATCAAATTTCTGCCTATTTAAAGGGAACTCCTCCAGAACTCAAGGGACGAAGTTTTTTGGAGTTCTAGCTTATTTCTTGCACTATTTTTACTCTTGTATGTCTTTTCCTTCTTGCACTTTTATTTCCCAAGCTTGTAACTTCCAATTTCTAGTTGTAATTTCATTTGCGAATTAATAAAATAGTTACTTTTCTCTTATTATACTCTCACTTTTAATCATGCACCTCTTTTATTTTGTTATTTCCTCCATCTCTATGAGTAGCTAAATTCTATTAGTACTCAACCAAGATGATCCAAGGGAAATATAGTTCATGATTTAAATTCTAGCTTCTCTTTCTCTTCCTTAGAATACTTAAGATTTATCCTTGAACTTATTTGGATTGAGTTTATGTTATCGATATATAATTCTCATTCTCATTTTCGTAATCTAATAACCAAGAGGTTTTGAATTTGAATCGATCATTTCAAGGATAAAGAGGGTTGAATGCACTCCTCAAGCGAGGATGACATAATTCTCCCGGATTGGAGTCAAATCCAATAGAGGGGTTCACTACGATAAAGCGAGTTTTAGGGATTTTGATTCTAGAATGAAAGTTCGATTGATCAACCTAAACTCAGTTGAGCGTATCCTCGAGAGAGGTGTGATCATAAATCGGGAACATCCACGGTCAAGTGATTTCGTAAGAGAATTAGAAGTTGTTCTTATTATATTTTATTTTCCAAGGTGATTCAAGGTTGAGTACTAGTCTTTAAACTCATTAATTTAAATTAAGTTATTTCTCCTTTTTGCAACCAACCCACCACAAATTTTATTCGATAAAATAATAGAGATTTTCTGAAGTAAGAGTAATCAACCGCCCCGAGTCTAATACAACCTTGATTTTTATAACCTATACTACACTCGATACGGTACACTTGTCGTTATCGTTTGCGGATATAGTTTTGCGCATCAAGTTTTTGGCGCCGTTGCCGGGGACTACGGTTGATATTTTGAAAAACGAAATATTTATTAATTTTATCTTTTCTTTTCTTATTTTTAAGGTGCAACTAAATTCCTGGAAATGACGCTTTGAGCTTGAATTCCCATCATAGCCTCTAGTACCTTACGAGCCCTTCACCAGGTTGACCTTGGGAAGTCCAGGACTAATTTTAATTCACCTAAATAAAATAAAATAAAAAATCTTCAAAAAAAAAAAAAAATTTTATTTATATATAAAAAAATTATTAAAAAATTATAAAAATATTTTCTAATATTTGATTTTATTTTATTTATCTTTTTCACATCTTTTCCTCTTTTAGTTTTGGTTTATGACCCGAGGAAACTTTTCAAATAATCTTGAATTGTGTTTTGATCCGGAAATCGAGCGCACCTTGCGGCGACGTCTCCGATTTAGTGATCTGCCAATAATTCGAGAAGAGTCAATCAGAGAAACTAACGAGGGAGTAATGGAAGATCCCGACCATAATGAGGCACCGCTACGGACCATGTCCTATTATGCGAGGCCAAATTGGGAGGGAACACAATCTAGTATTATTCGCCCGGCGGTGGCGAATAATAATTTTGAAATTAAAATGAGTATCATTCAAATGGTACAGCAAACCGTCATCTTTGACGACTTACCAAATGAAGATCCAAATTTACATTTATTAAATTTTTTGGAAATTTGCGATTCGTTTAAAATCAATGGCATCATTGATGACGCCATTCGTTTACGTTTATTTCCTTTCTCTTTGCGGACTAAGGCCAAGCAATGGTTGGGATCTCTTCCTAGAGGTTCCATCACTACATGGGCCGAGATGACGAAGAAATTTTTAATAAAATATTTTCCTCCGGCGAAGTCCGCTAAATTACGTACGAACATTCTCTCGTTTACGCAAATAGACTCGGAGTCTCTCTATGACACATGGGAGCGCTTCAAGGAATTATTGCGGAGATGTCCTCAACATGCCCTTCCTTTATGGCAACAAGCTCAAACATTCTACAATGGTATGAATCTCCAAACGAGGCAAATGATTGATGCGGCAGCTGGGGGAACTCTAAATAACAAAACCCCAGATGCCGCTCAAGAGCTTTTTGAGGAGATGGCCATGAATGCTTATCAATGGAATGCGCCACAATCGCGTCCTAACAAACCGACCGGACTCTTTGAAGTCGAGGGCACCCCGAATTTAGCATATCAAGTAGAATGGCTCACCAAGCAAATGGCGGAGATGTCTGCTTCCTCCGCCACTAACGGGGCTAATAACTATAATAATAATTATTATAATTATAATAATAATTTTAATCAAGAGCAAGTAGATTATATGGGGAACTCATATCGTCCTCCTTATAACCCAAATAATAATCTTCCTAATGGTTATAATCCGGGTTTAAGGAACCACCCAAATTTTTCATAGAGCAACCCCAATAATGCTCAACACCCCCCACAAGCGAATCCTCGCGGATTCGCTCCACCACAACCACCAAAGGCCCCTTCACTTGAAGAGGTCTTCACAAAATACGTCGCCTCTACTGATTCCAATATCCGGAACCTTTCCGGATCCATAAAAAGCTTGGAAAATCAAATTGGACAACTGGCCAAAATGTTCTCCGAACGCCAGCAAGGAGCTCTGTCGGGCAATACTGAGCCCAACCCACGGGAGAGCGCCAACGCAATTACCCTCCGTAGTGGAAAGGAGGTAACTTCTTCAACTTTGGTCGAGCCCGAGGTGAACGTTTCAACTTTAACTCCGCAAGTTACTTCTTCTACTCTACCTTCTTCTATTTTAGCTCCGCGTATTCTTAAAAATTCGTCTATTCCTTATCCTTCGAAATTTAAAGATGAACGCAATGAGGAGCAATATAAGAAATTTATTGAAATTTTAAAACAAATTCAAATAAATGTACCATTTTGCGAAGCGATCGCCCAAATGCCCAAATACGCTAAATATCTAAAAGATTTACTGTCTAACAAAAAGAAACTTGAAAATTTTTCACGTATATCTCTAAACACAGAATGCTCCACAGTTTTATTAAATAAATTACCGCAAAAATTAAACGATCCGGGACGGTTCTCCATCCCGTGCTTGTTCGGTAATTTCTTAATAAAACACGCCTTGGCAGATTTGGGCGCTAGTATTAATTTGATGCCATTTTTATTATTTAAAAAGCTTGGTTGGGCACCCCAAGCCCAACCAATATAAGCATCCAACTAGCAGACAGATCAATAAAATACCCGATAGGGGTCATTGAGGATGTGCTTGTCAAGGTTGACAAATTTATCTTCCCGGTAGATTTTGTCATCCTAGACATTGAGGAAGACGCCGAAGTCCCTATTATACTCGGACGTCCTTTCCTCTCCACCTCTCGGGCAATTATTGATGTTAGTAATGGCAAACTTCTCCTACGAGTTGGGGATGAAGAAGTGACTTTTAGTATAAACAACTCTATGAGAAATCTTTTTCTAATGACGACTATTGTTTTACCTTAGAATCAAAATTTGAAGAGGAAATAACGTCATTTTCTGAAATAATTTCACCTTTATTTGAAAATCCGGAAATTGAAAATTTATTTTGTCTAAAAGAAATAACTCGGCCGCTCAAATTTGAAGAAGCAAAATTGAACATTTGTAAAATAAAAACATCTTACGATGAGCCACCGAGTTTAGAATTAAAACAATTGCCGGAACATTTAAAATATATATTTTTAGAAAAAGATTCAAAATTGCCCGTAATAATATCTTCCGCACTTAACGATTCAGAAATTTCCGAATTAATTAAAATATTAAATAATCACCGCCATGCAATTGCATGACAAATTTTGGATATTAAGGGGATTAACCCCTCATTTTGCACGCACAAAATTAATTTAGAAAATAATTCTCGCAGTACCATTCAGCCTCAACGACGGCTTAATCCAAATATGAAGGACGTCGTTAAGGCCGAAATTATAAAATTATTAGATGCGGGAATTATTTACCCAATTTCTGATAGCACTTGGGTTAGCCCAGTGCAAGTCGTGCCTAAAAGGGTGGAATAACGGTAATCACTAATAAAAATAATGAGTTGATTCCGACCCGTACTGTTACGGGTTGGCGAGTATGCATCGATTACAGAAAATTAAATGATGCTACCCGCAAGGATCACTTTCCGTTACCCTTTATTGACCAAATCTTAGAACGTTTATCTGGTCATTCACACTATTGTTTTCTCGACGGTCTTTCGGGATATTTACAAATCCCAATTGCGCCCGAAGACCAAGAGAAAACCACCTTCACCTGTCCGTTCGGCACCTTCGCTTATCGAAGAATGTCGTTTGGCGTTTGCAACGCGCCGGCTACATTTCAACGATGTATGTTGGCAATTTTTAATGAACTTGTAGAAGACGTCATGGAAGTTTTTATGGATGATTTTTCTGTTTTTGGCGATTCTTTTACAAACTGTTTAATTAATCTTGATCGTGTTCTTCAACGCTGCGAAGACACGAATTTGGCACTCAACTGGGAGAAGTGCCACTTTATGGTCCAAGAGGGATTAGTCCTTGGGCATAAAATCTCAAGCAAAGGGATCGAGGTCGATAGGGCCAAGATCGAGGTCATTGAAAAACTCCCCCCTCCTACTAATATAAAATCTATTAGGAGTTTCTTAGGACATGCGGGTTTTTATAGGCGGTTCATTAAAGATTTTTCAAAAATTACAAAATCGCTAACTCATCTTTTAGAAAAAGAATCCACATTTAATTTTAATGACGAATGTTTAAAAGCGTTTAATAAAATTAAAGATGAACTTATCAATTCTCTAGTTTTAATCGCACCGAATTGGTCTCTTCCGTTTGAAATCATGTGCGATGCGAGCGATTTTGCTATAGGTGCAGTTTTAGGCCAACGGGTGAACAAATATTTTCACCCGATTTATTACGCAAGCAAAATGCTAACATCCGCGCAAGCAAATTATACAACAACGGAAAAAGAATTTTTGGCAATCATTTTTGCATTTGATAAATTTCGATCCTATTTAACGCTTTCAAAAGTTATTGTTTTTACAGATCACTCCGCTCTCCGGTATTTACTACAAAAAGGAGATGCAAAGCCTCGACTGCTAAGGTGGATCCTCCTACTACAGGAATTCGATTTGGAGATCCAGGAGAAAAGGGGAGCGGAGAATGTTGCGGCCGACCACCTCTCACGGTTGGAGAACCCGGCTGCAGGAGCGCTAGTGGAGGCCGAAATTGACGACAAATTCCCTGAAGAGCGCCTCCTCACCATCGTAAAGGTAACGACTTCTTCCACTCCTTGGTACGCGGATTTGGCCAACTATTTAGTGGCCCGGGTCCTACCAAAAGATTTTTCAAGTCAGCAAAAGAAAAAATTCTTTTCGGACTTGAAAAATTATTTTTGGGAGGACCCCTTTTTATTTCGTGTCTGCGCGGACCAAGTGGTAAGAAGGTGTATTTGGGGCAAAGAAGGAATCCAAATTTTGCGGCACTGCCACGAAGGACCAACCGGTGGTCACTATCAAGCAAACTGGACCGCAAGGAAGGCGCTAGAGGCGGGCTTCTATTGGCCCTCCTTATTCAAAGACGCTCATAATTTTGTGAGAAATTGCGATCGGTGCCAACGGTCAGGTAACATTTCTAACCGGGACGAAATGCCCCAAAATATATTTTTAGAATGCGAACTTTTTGATTTATGGGGAATAGATTTCGTAGGTCCTTTACCCTCCTCCTTTAATAATAAATATATCCTTGTCGCAGTCGATTACGTGTCAAAGTGGGCGGAAGCACAAGCTTTTCCCACCAATGATGCGAGAGTCGTCGTACAATTTTTAAGGAAATTATTTTCACAATTTGGCAAACCCGAGCACTAATTAGTGATCAGGGCACACATTTCTGTAATAACCAACTTGCTAAAATTTTAGCAAAATATGGAGTTACACACAAGCTATCAACCGTCTACCACCCACAAGCAAATGGCCAAGTGGAGGTGGTAAATCGTGAACTAAAAAGAATCTTAGAAAAAACAGTGTCCGTCAATAGGAAGGATTGGGCTTTAAAATTAGATGACGCACTATGGGCCTATCAGACAGCGTACAAAACCGTCATCGGATGTACGCCGTACCGGTTATTCTATGGTAAAGCTTGCCATTTGCCGGTAGAACTAGAACATCGCGCCTTTTGGGCGCTAAAATTTTAAATTTTGATTTAGACTTAGCCTCCGAAAAACGAAAAATACAAATTAATGAGCTAGACGAATGGCGCGCAAACTCCTATGAAAATAATAAATTTTACAAGGAGCGAACTAAGTTCTATCATGATAAAAAAATTAAACATCCAAAAACATTTTCACCGGGAGATTTTGTCCTTCTTTTTAATTCACGACTTAGGCTCTTTCCGGGCAAATTAAAAACCCGATGGTCCAGTCCCTTCAGAGTAAAAGAAGTTTGGCCATACGGGACCGTGCTTATAGAGCACCCGGAAAAAGGCTCTTTTAAGGTTAACAGATAACGTTTAAAATTATACCACCCCGGTGACCCAGCGACCAGAAACATCGAAACAATGCACTTACCAAATATTTAAGAAAAAGCCACTTAGTCAAGCTACGTGACGGTAAACAAATCGCTTTTGGGAGGCAACCCAATGTTAACCTTTTTATTTTTTTATTTTTCTTGTTTGTTGTTCTACTTAAATTTTGCAGGTGTTTGACCGGCAACCCCGACTACCAACCAGGGAAGCCCTCTTTACACTTTAGTCATTACCTTTATTTTCTGTATTATCATTTTTTATCCTTCATACTTAGTTTTAAACATTGGGGACAATGTTTAATTTTAAGTATGGGGGTGTAGCATAGTTTTCTTTGTATTTTAATTTTTTTTAAAACAAAACAAAAATTTATTTAAATTAAATTTCTTGGAAAGGACGCTTTGGGCTTGAATGTCACAACCCGCATTTTCCCAACATTTAAAATGCTATCAGAGTAGGGAAAGCTACGCATTGTGATGCCACGTCACGTAGGGACACCTACTGACGTTAAGGCAACTCATCGTCCCTCGCAGTTCAAAGAAATTATTTTTATTAACTTAAAGTAATTCAAATATTATTTATGGAGAAAATTGGCAAAGCCGTGTCCCTCGGCTAGGTGGATCAACTAGTCCACGCTTTTAAAATATAGTTTTACGCAGCGGAAAAATACTTGATTTAATTACTTAGTGGCCTAAGTGTACATGAAGACCAAGTGAGGTGCACCATGCATGATCGAACGTGTACGTAGATTTACTATATATAAAAGTAGATTTATCATGCGCAGAAAGTAGTGAGGTTAACATTTCAAATCATGATATGCAATGCTCCAAATACCTTAGCATATCTAAGCAAGGGGCTATCAAGTCAAACCATATCTATCCATTCCAGAACAAGTGTCCAAAAGTAAACAACAAGTAACAGCAGCAGTGAAATAAATGTCTAACCAAACGGCACCACGGGCGTCAACACCTGCCACGAACCCATGGGTCGACAAGTCCATAGAAAACCCTACCTCAAGAGAGTCAGAAGACGACAACTAAAGCAACTCCGCACTAACACATGCTACTGTCCAGAACCTGAGGCATTCAAAGAAAGAACACCTCAGAAGCAAGTTATAAGTGGTGCAGAAGCAAGAAAGTAAGCAAACCTCCGCGAAACCGGAGGGAAACAGTAGCTGCAAGGATCAGTGATTACAAAGCTAGCAGCAAATAATCAACAGAAAAAGAAGCAGCAGAAGAATCTAATAATCAACAGAAAATCACTCACCAAACAAAGGTGTGAAATTAGGCAAGATCAAAACTCGCCATCAGCAAATAACCATCAACATTCACATTATTAATCATGTTACTCTTGTTCAGAATTATAGAGACTGATCATCTCATCAGAAAAGGAGAAGCCGTGCGGGGATAATTCCATCTCACATCGTCACGACCCTCAGAGCACCGCACCGGTGGCACCGCCAACATCGTATACGACCTCCAACAGAATTTATTAATTTAAAAGAGCACCGCACCAGTGGCACCGCCAACATCTTGTACGACCTCCAACAGAATTCACATTTTCATGCTTTTTCAAAAGAATAGGGGCGAGGCCCAACAGAACATGAGGCAGCATTTTTGGTTAACAAGATGAGCAAAATTATATTGAGTAAAAAGGAGCAAAAGTAAAGCAGATGATAAAACTCAGCATAATACCAATTACTGGAAGCAAACACGAGAGGAAAAAAAAAGTTTTAGCAAAGAGAAAGAGCAAGATCACCACTTGCCTTCAAATCACCGGAATCGTTCTCCGAACAACTCCTCGTCGTAGATCAGCCCAAAAGGAGGCACGACGAGGCGAGATCTACAGAAAAATGGCCAAAAAGAAGGTTAGGGCCGAAAACCCTATCGCGAAAATCCCAAGAAGCGGGAAATACTCACCACGAACGCGAAGCTCTCGTCGAGAGCTTTCCGGATCTATGCTCGGTTGAAAATTTCGTCCACCGGAGCTCCGTCGGCGGCGACCGGAAGATTCGCGAAACACTCCTCTCTCTCCGCCTCTCGCTCTCTGGTTCGGTCGGACAAAATGAAGGAGAAGAAAAAGAAGATGACACATATATATATATATTATTATTAACCATACTAATAATTATAGTAATAATAATGCTAGCCGGAAGGAGAAGCAGGATATCATCGGGCGATATTAATATATATTCAGGCTTTCAACGACATTAGCCAAGCTCTCAACGATATAACATTGCTTTCAACGATATTGCCTTGCTCTCAACGATATCACCATGCTCTCAACGATATAGCCAAGCTTTCCAACGATATAACCAAGCCCTCAACGATATCATACATATATATATATCAACGATATTATTATCATTATATATCAACGATATTATTATCATTATTAATTATATAAATATTATATTATTACTAAAAACTAAACGAATGCCGAAACTGACAAAAATCGTACCAAAGGCGAACGCCGGCGCTACGAGTCCATCGGCGAAGTCAAAACCAAAAACCGATGTGCCGTTCTCGAGATATAAATGGCCGAAGTTTACGGCGAACGTTAAATACACACAAATCTTCTAAAATTCGCCGAGGTTCCAAAATGACTCGGATCGCAACGAAACTTGACGGGCAAGTCTAAAATTAAATAATTTAATTTCCTAATGTAAAAATTTCTAATACCGGGTCGTCTCAAAATTTGGTCGATTTGACCCAAACAGACGTGAAAACGCACAAACGGCGACGCACCGCTAACTCGACGTTAAAAGTAACGCCCCGACATCATAAACACGCCATCACCGAATTAGATAATTGTCGAAAAAATCAGGGGCGTTAAAGCCACTCCCCCTAAAAGAAAGTTTCGTCCCGAAACTTGACGTAAGAGTAGAAAAGGAGATTTACCACAACATTAAGATAGATAATGGTACAGGAAAGGAAATTTAAGATTGATAATTAAATGGTGCAGGAAAGGATATTGACCTGGGCTAATTAATTGAAAATGTAAATGGTGCAGGAAAGAAGATCCAGCTGAACTAATAAAATGGAAAGATAAATGGTACACGAAAGGAAATTACCTGAGCTAATTAATTGAAAAGGTGAGGATGAGCTTCTCGCATCGCTGACTCCAGCTCCCATGTTGCGCTCTCGACGTCATGATTCCGCCAAAGAACTTTTACCATGAGGATGGATTTCCTCCGCAACACCCGCTCTTGGGTCTCTAAAATACGGACAGGCTCCTCAACATAAGACAAATTGGGCTGAATCTGAGGCACCGAATTGAGAACTTGACGATTGCTGCGGACACACTTCCTTAACTGACTCACATGAAACACATCATGGACGCCAGGGAAAGTAGCAGGTAACTCCAATCTATAAGCAGACACCCCGATGCGCTCAACAACCTGAAATGGCCCAACATATCTGGGATCCAACTTGTGGTTCTTCCCAAATCTTTTAACGCCCGACATCGGAGAGACCTTCAGAAAAACACTGTCCCCAACCTCAAACTCCAGATCTGCCCTTCTTTGATTGGCATACTTTTCGTACCGCTCCTGAGCAACCTGGAGCTTCTCCGGAATATTAGTCATCGCCTCTTCTATTTCCATCAAAGCTTCCGGACCTACCAACGGTCTCTCACCGACTTTGGCCCAAAACAAGGGAGTCCTGCAGCGCCTCCCATACAACGCTTCAAAAGGGGCCATCTGCAAACTTTCTTGAAAGCTATTATTGTATGCAAACTCTATAAGCCTGAGGCGCTCTTCCCAAGCTCCACCATGCTCAAATATGTAGCACCTGATCATGTCTTCCACAATCTGATTAACTCGCTCCGTTTGACCATTGGTCTGCGGATGGTATGCGGTCGAAAACCTGAGGTCGGTGCCCAAAGCTCCCTGTAAGCTCTGACAGAATCGCGACGTAAACCTGGAGTCTCGATCTGACACGATACTCACTGGCACTCCATGCAAACGGATGACCTCATCCAAATATAACTCCGCTATCTTCTTCATCGAATAGCCAATTTTGAAGGGGACGAAATGAGCACACTTCGTCAGTCGATCAACTATAACCCAGACTGAATCATGTCCACGAGGGGACCTTGGTAATCCTGTAATAAAGTCCATCGATATACTTTCCCATTTCCACCTGGGAATTTTTAAAGGGGTCAGTTTTCCTCCAGGCCTGCCTTGATCGGCCTTCACCCACTTGCACGTGAAGCACTCCGATACAAATTTGGCAATGTCGTTCTTCATGCCCGACCACCACATGTTTTGCTTCAGATATCTATACATCTTGGTGGAAACCGGGTGGTAGGCCACACTAGATCCGTGAGCCTCCCTGCAAATCATAACTCGAATATCTCCCACCGCCGGAATATAGAATCTACCTCTATACAAGAGGGTGCCATGCTCATCAATGGAGAAATCAAATAGTTCTCCTCTCTCGGTCCTTCCCCGGAGATGCTGACGATCTGGGTCCTCTTTCTGATGTAACCTTGTTAGAGTGATCCACGAAGGCTCTTCTGCCTCCAAACGAGAGGGCTCGCCACGGCTCACCGCTGAAATATCCATCAAAAGAAACTCCACAACCAAGGCTTGAACAGATAAATTGAAGATCTGAGCCGTCTTCCTACTCAATGCATCGGCCACCACATTGGTCTTACCGGGATGATAAAGGATGTCCACTTCATAATCAGCAACGTACTCCAACCACCGGCGCTGGCGTAAATTCAGCTCCTTTTTGTGAATACATACTTCAAGCTTTTATGATCGGTATAAATCTTGCACACAGCGCCATATAGTAAGTGTCTCCACAGCTTCAGGGCATAGATCACCGTCGCAAACTCCAAATCATAGGTAGGGTAATTCTTCTCATGAACCTTCAACTGCCTAGATCCATAGGTGATCACCTTCCCCTCTTGCATCAGAACGCAACCCAGTCCAATGTGGGAAGCATCAACTTACACTGCAAACTCCACTCCCTCAATGGGCAGAATCAGAATTGGGGCAGAACACAACCTTCTCTTCAACTCTTGGAAAGCCTCCTCATACTTATCACTCCAAATGAAGGCGACATTCTTTTGCGTAAGTCGGGTCATCGGAGCGGACAACCTGGAGAAACCCTCCACAAATCTCCTATAGTATCCGGCCAAGCCCAAGAAACTTCTGATCTCCTTTGGAGTAGAAGGTCTCTTCCAATCCATCACTGCTGAAATCTTGGCGGGATCAACCAGAGATTCCGTCCTTGCTCACCACATGTCCTAAAAAGGACACCTGAGGCAGCCAAAACTCGCACTTGCTCAGCTTAGCATACAGCTTATGCTCTCTCAAGACAGACAGAACCAGACGCAAATGATGGGCATGCTCCTCATCACTGCGAGAATAGATGAGAACGTCGTCGACAAAGACGACCACAAAATGGTCAAGACTCGGGTGCAGTGAAGGGGCTTGCGGGCCTAGGCTGCAGGCAAGACTTGCGTGTCTATGCTGTGTAGGGCTTGAGGGCCTGAGTGTCGAGCTTGCGGGTTCGAGTGCAGTGAAGGGGCTTGGGGGCCTAGGCTGTAGGGACTTGCCGGTCCGAGTTGTAAGGCTTGCGGGCCGGAGACATTGGCAGAGTTTGCCGAGCCTAGCACACTGCTAGGTAGGCGCAGAGGGAAAGAGGACTACTCAAGACACCCTGTCTTGAGGAACCTCTATAAGTCTTCATGTGCTTTTCGTGCTGTGCTTTTCAACCTCTAAATCTATTAACAAGAAAACAAGTACACCAAAAGGGGGAAGAGAAATAATTTGAAATACCTATTCACCCCCCCCTCTAGGTGATAAGCCGACACCCAATAACTAATAGCTAGGGGCTAGCGCTGGCGGTAGTGGTGGTTTAGATGAACCGCTGAGAAGAGCCTGTGGTTTAGACAAACCGCAGGCGCTAGCACCTGGTAGTGGATGAACCGAGGAGCATTACGCCATCGAGACGCTAGTGCTGGCGCTAGCGCTAGCGCCGATGGTAGCTCAACCGACGGGAGGAGGACGGGATCATTTTTAGTGGACAAATTCATGGTCAAGGGATGCCAAAAGTTCTCCCAATTGATGGGGATTCATTCCCCCTATCAATTAGGAGAAGGTTAAGAGGTTTTCCAACTCTTAAGGACGATGAATTTGGTGACCTTTGGGGATGGCCGAAATTTTCACCATGAATGGTGTTAATGGAGGAATCACAAGCTTCACCTCCTCCCCTACCTGAATTGGATCTATAAAAGACCTCATTGGGTGAAGTGTAAGGCCCCAATGTTCAGGTGCAACAAGTTCACAGAGATCTAAGCCGAGGAGCTAGCGCCGGGCGCTAGGGCTAGCGTCGGCAGTATCTCATATCGTCGAATTGGGTGAGTTTCGACTAAATGACTTGTGTGTATCATCGAAAGCATCAAGATGAATCGCCAAGTGCTAGCATCGGCGATGGTGCTAGCGCTAGCGGTAGCTCTCTCGACGAATTTGTGTCCCAACGAATGTATTCCAATGAATCATGTTGAGTGCTCGTGAATTCGGCTCGTCGAGAGCTAGCACAGGTTGTATCATTTGTGCTAGTAGTAGCGTCTCGATGAATTCCTTATGCGGCTATGGATAGGTTCGACCATACCGCCTTTGATGCTAGCGCCTGGCGCTAGCGCTTTAGTATTGAAAGGCAGCAAACGACTTTCAATTCTCATTTTCTCTTCCTAAGTCTCTCTCTCCAAAGGTAGGACCCATAGGGCAGGACGAAGGAGACTCCTTAGGGACAGCCATTCAAGGTGCCAAGTTTGGATCTTGTAGGAGAGCGTGCTGCACACCTCTTCATCCGGATTGCTTACAACGATATGGCACCAAATATACCTTCAAGGGTAACGACTATTCTTCTGAATCGTTGGACACGTTAGTCCATTGATTGGCCATCCAAGTTGAAAAAGGACATGTGGATGGAGTGTGCCTCGAGAGCACAATACGTGCGGCCTTGAGTCAACGTATATGATGATTGTTTATATGTGGTGCTTAGATGCACCAGTGAAATATCTGCTGATATTGCTTGCTTGATGGAAGGAGAACCACCGCCCCGAGCATGGGGTGGGGTTGTTATAAATCTGGGTCAGCTAAAGCTGACCGGTTACCTATTTTCCCACTGCTTGGTGGATCGTGTTTGACAGGTCCTGGCGAGATGAGCGAGAAATAGCAGGTTGGAACCGTAGCTGCTGCGCTTTGCTGGGTCTCAAAGGCCCAAGTGTTTTGTTTACTACTTTTCATGTGTGGCCGTCCTGCGTGCCGATGTTTGGAAGCCATGTCGATCTAAACATTTCACATGTAAAACTTGTTTTGTATATTCATTTCTAGTGAGCAAGTGGACAACTTATGTAATCAGGTTTTACCTTAAATAAATGCTTCCGTTGTGTATGACTCTGTGTATGCTGAGATGGTTTTATTTGAAACTATTTAACTACTAATTACGTAACGCTCTTTACTGTTCATTTAATATGGCGTGGGGTCCCGACCGGACCTACTATTATATTCTATGCAACGGGGCGGGTGTTACAAATTGGTATCCGATACGGGTCTCAATCCCTTTCCGTTCAAATTCGTGGTAGACTTATTTTAAGGGGTGGTGAGCACGTGTGTGCGTCAACGTGTAATCACTTAAATAACCAGACAATGTCCACTTTAGGAATGAAATACATGTGTGTTTGTAGCAAAGTGCTGGAACCTGAGCATTCATTTATTGTTTCTTGCTACATATTCGTCGCCAATTGTGTTCTATTGCACATGTATAAGCGACTAGGAGTGGAGCGGGGCAGTCTCTGCTGCACTCTATTGTGAGTAGTGCACCAGCTGATGTGCCTACTCCTCCTTCTGTTGAGACAGTGTGGTTAATTGCCGATGCGGTATTCGCTATGTTCAATGCACAACTAGGAAGGCCTGTACCTGTACAGCATTCTACCCTCGGGGTGGCCCCGGTGCCGGTTATTGCAGTTGAACCGGTGGTCGAAAGGCCTATACAGTGAGGGCAAGATGAGCTTTGGACCAACAACTGCAACATTTTCTGAGTTTCCACCCTCCGACGTTTGCGGGAGCAGGAACCCCAACTTAGGCTGAGAACTGGCTCTCGAGAATTAGAAAAACCTTGACAACCACGAAAATGGAGGAAGGAAAAAGTCACCTTAGCAACCTTCCTTCTGGATGGGGAGGCGCAGTTTTGGTGGCAGGAGTTGGAGTTGCACCAGTTGGCGGGAAGGCAACTGACTGATGTCTCGTTTGAGGAATTTTCGAGACTATTTTTGGGAAGGTATCTCCCTTCTGTTCAGCCAATGGAGATGGAAAACCAATTCAACAGATTGACTCAAAGCGATAGTATGGTGGACTTCTATCTGCATGAGTTTACTAGGTTGGGACGCTATGCAGGCACCACATTTGCAGATGAAGAACGCAAGACCAATCAGTTTTATGAGGATCTGCTGGATGAACTGCGGTTACTTCTGTATGGGCCAATGACGCAAGGTTTTATGACCTTGGTCAACGCTGCTCATTCCTTGGAGAAGGATATGAAGCGAGTACAAAGTAAGAAGGGCTTGGCGGTGCAGAAGCCATAGTTTAAAGTACCGGACTCTGCAAAGTCTGGGCAGGGTAAGTGAAGAAAGAGAGCTAGACCTTCGGGGCCAACTCAGTCTTCAGTGACAGGAATGACTACTGGACGAGGTCCAGTCACATGTTACAGTTATGGCGAAGTGGGCCACTATGCTCGGAAGTGTCGCAGTAGCAAGAAGGCAGTTGCAGCATATGCAACAGAGAAAGGGAAGGTGGTGGAATCAACTGCATCCCATCATGCTCCAGCTCAGCCCAGAGTATACAATCTTGGCCAGCAGGAGGCCATTAAGCAAAGTGATGTGGTAATGGGTATAAGTTAGCTTTTGTTGCTTTCTATACATCATACCTTGCACATTGCTTATTAAATTTGTGTGTATTAGGCTTTGTCCTAATCTCTAACTGCCCGGCGAGAGCACTGTTTGATACTGGAGTCTTGCATTCCTTTCTCTCTGAGGCCTTCATACAACGAATTGGAGTGCCTTTGTATTTAGCAAAGGAAAGGTTGGATGTGGTGCTACCAAATGGGTGCTCCATGCGTGCAGATCGAGTTTGTGTTATTAAGGTGTGGATCGGAAGTCACGACTTTGATTTGGGAGCATCAATATTGCTGATCTCAGAGTTTGAGATAATCTTTGGAATGGACTGGCTGTCGGAGCAGCAGGCATACATTGATTACACTTCGAAGGAGGTCACACTGGGGCTTAATACTGAACGCGCAATGACTTTAGATGGTTTGCGTGGATCGAACAAGATGTTCATATCTGCGGTCCAAGTAGTCAAAGCAGTTCACCAGGGCGCGAACTTGTGCTTTGTGCTAGTGGGGGCTGTAAAGCCTCAACCCAGTTTAAGTGACGTTCCTATCATATCTGAGTATCCGGATGTATTTCCCAAAGACCTCCCTGGGGCACTGTCTTGGTGAGAGATCGACTTCACGATAGAGCTGGTGCCAGGTGCCAAGCCTGTGTCACGCTCCCCATACTGAATAACGCCAAAGGAGATGGCAGAGTTACAGGTTCAGTTGTAGGAGTTGCTAGAGTAAGGCTATATACGCCTAAGTTCATCCCCTTGGGGTGCACCGGTCCTCTTCGTGAAGAAGAAGGACGAAAGCCTGCGTCTTTGTATCGACTACCATGAACTGAACTAGTTAACAGAAAAGAACAAGTATCCGATTCCACGAATAGATGAACTGTTCGATCAGTTGGTCGGATCAACTGTGTATTCAAAATTAGATTTGAAATCTGGGTATTACCAGTTGCAGATTCGGGAATGTGATATTCCCAAGACAGCGTTTAGTACCGGTTATGGGCACTATGAGTTCACTGTGATGCCGTTTGGCTTGATGAATGCACCATCGGTATTCATGGATCTGATGAACAGAACTTTTAGAGAGCGCCTCGACCTATTTGTGATCATCTTTATTGACGATATACCGGTGTACTCGCAGTCTGAAGAAGAGCACGCGATTCATTTGCGCGCAGTTATAGAAACTCTGCGAAAGAGTCAGCTGTATGCTAAATTCTCCATGTGTGAATTTTGTCTAACCTCAGTGGCATTCCTTGGTCATGTAGTTAGTGGAGAAGGTGTTGCAGTAGATCCGGTAAAGATAAAGGCAATCCAGGAGTGGCCTATTTTGGTGACATTAGCGGAAGTCAGGAGTTTCCTTCTTGCCGGCTATTATCGGCGCTTCGTGGAGAACTTTTCACAGATCGCTCTTCCTCTCACAACTTTGACAAGGATGGATCAGAAGTTCGTATGGTCACTAGCGTGTGCACGAGCTTTTGAGGAGTTAAAGAGTCGTCTGACCACGACACCAATCTTGTGTTTGCCATGTGGTACGAAAGGCTACAAAATCTACAGTGATGCGTCAATGAACGACTTAGGCTGCGTTCTGCTTCAGCATGGTTCAGTGATTGCTTATGGCTCGCTCCAGTTGGAAGTGCATGAGAGGAACTATCCGGTCCACGACTTGGAATTGGCGGCCGTGATATTCACACTGAAATTATGTCGGCATTACTTATATGGTTTGAAGGTTGATATCTTTACTGACCACAAGAGTCTGAAGTATCTGTTAAATCAGAAGGAGCTAAATATGCAACAACGAAGGTGGATGGAGTTCCTGGGGGACTACACTTTCGAAATTCACTATATGCCCAGGAAGGGAAATGTAGTCGCAGATGCTTTGAGCCAGAGGACTTCTGCACAAGCCAGCTGGATTCAGATACATGATCCACGTCTGATCAGCGACTTGGAAGCCTTGGAGATCTCCTGTGTGGATAGAAGCACTACCGCGAGTGCATGCTTGAACTGGACAGAGGTGCAATATGAACTCGCAGACAGAATACGACAAGCCCTGGAGCTTGATTCAAGCATGAAGCGCTACTTGGCGGACACTGAGGTTGGGTCTGCTGCGGAGTTTGTGTTGGACGATGGTCTTTTGTGTAAAGACAGTCGGTTGTGCATCCCAAATGTTGGCAAGTTGCAGGAGGAATTGATGTACGAGACACATTATACGAAGTACTAAATCCACCCCGGGAGCACAAAAATGTACCAAGGCATCAAAAAGTTGTTTTGGTGGCTAGGTTTAAGGAAGGATGATGTTTTAATTCAGATTTTTCTTCTTTTTAATTTGGTTTGCGCAACCTTTATATGACGAGATTAGAGTTAGGCGGGTGTTTTCAAAGTGTTTCGCAAGTATTCCTACTTTGAGAAACTAATCGTTATCCTATCGAAAGATAGAATTAACGATCTTTTTCTTCTTTCAAAATATTGACGATTACACCCCGACTACAACGCCGAATTCTATTGATTTTTAAAATAGAAAAGGAGAGTTTTGCACTAAATTGGTTTGAAAAGCTTTTGTTTAAATTTTAATCCAAACTAATCATATGATAAAGGCAAGTATACCTTATCATGAGTAATACATGATATTTTGTTTTAGAAAATATCAAGGTCGCATATTTCCGCGGATCGTGTTGATTATACCTACTTTGAGGAACGAACTATTATTTTATCGGAATAGGTTTTTAGTGTGGGTTTTTAAAAGCGAACGATAATAAGCGTATAACTAGAGTTCTAAACGATGATAATAAATAGCGCCCGATGTCGAATTACCTTGAGACGAAAATAGTCTTTTTTAGAAATAAAAGTGATGACTTTTCAAAACATTAAAACGGCCTGGCCGTGGAGGTTCTATAATTATGAACGCTCCTCTCTCGAGGGTATGCCCACCTGAGATTATGAATATTCGACCGAACTCTCGTTCTGTAATCGAATCTTCTTAATACTCGCTTTATGTTGTGAACCCCGCTATTGGGTTTTTACTTCCAATTCGGGAGACTTACCTCATCCTCTCTCGAGTGTAGAGCGCACTTCTCTTTACACACACACAAACTCTTGCATAAATTGAAAATGAAAAAGAAGATGATCCAAATGAGAAAAACAATATTTTATTTCTAAAATAAGCATTACAACTAGACTAAAAAAGCGAAAATTAAAAACAAACATAAACTGAATTGCATAAAGAAAAACTCACAATCACTCAAAAGAACTCATAATACACTAACAAGCACTCAAAATTTGGATGAAAATTCCTTCAGCTGAGCCCCTCTATTTATAGGCCAAATTTTATTTTTACACGCCCTAGGTCACGGGCGTGTCTTGTGTGTCACAGCCGTGACTTAGGGCGTGACATTTGCTCAGCTGTAACGGCCGCCATCTCGAAGGATCCGTCGTCAAATAAGGCTGCACACGGGGGTGTCTTGATGGGTCACGAGCGTGACTATGGGCGGCACATATCTGCTTTAACTGGGGCATGACGACTGGCGTGTGCGCTGGATTCTGGCGGGCGTGGAGAGGGATTCGTCGAACGCAGAGAGAGTTCATCGAATGCTGAGACGCGGAGAGTGCGTCGTTCGCTGAACGAAGAGAGAGTTCGCCGTTCATCGAACACTTAGAAAGTTCGCCGTTCGTCGAACGCTGAGAAGTTGGCGTTTTAAAATTCCACGCCCTTGGGTCACGGGCATGACGCAGGGGCGTGACTTGACAAAAAACTGCCAAAATCTGTAAAAACAAAATAAAGCTAAGTTAGTAACAGAAAATAATAAAACAAGCAATTTATTTATTAATTTACATAAAAAATTTACAATATTAATTAAAACTATACTAATAACTATACTAAAAATACATATATTTTACTACTCATCAAATACCCCCATACTTAAGCTTTTGCTATTCCAGAGCAAAAGTAAGAGAGATCTATACGAGCTTACTTATGATTGCAATTTTATTTTAATCATAAGAGACTGAAAAATAAAATTCAGAGTAATAAGAGTTAAGTCCTAAATTATGCAAATGATTTAAGTAGAAAGAAATGTCCTAGCCAAAAGACTTCTTAATTAACCAAATAGCAAACAAAATTGCAATCATTAGTAAACGAGATTAGATCGAAATTATAATAACCTTTGTTTAAAGAAACATGAAGGAAAAATGTAAGTTACTAATTATGCTCTCAAATGATTTTTGAATTAGAACTAGAAATAATAATTTGGCTAAGGAAAAAGGGGTAAAATGCCTTGGCAAAAAGAAGAGTTTTTAGGGGTGATGGTTTTTATTCGTCCACCCCTTCATTTTAGTTTTTTTTGGTGTTCCCATGAGGGAAAACTAATTCATTTTTATTAACCCAATGCCTATGTTTACGGAACAAAATCTTATTCCCATTGACATAAAATTTTTTAAAGTATTTATTGGGTGCCTATGTTTACGGAACGAATTCTTATTCCCATTGACGTAAGATCTTTTTCTTCTTTTAATTTTTATTTGCCATGCTAAATTGGTGTATACAAGAGGTTTTCAAGAGAACTTCTAGAATAATAAAAAAAGTTTTGAGAGCAACCTTAGTAATTTGAATATTCCTAGATTCCTAAAGACATAAAGTAGGGATAATTGCAGTCTAAAGTTGTTTTGCCAACATAATACACATGTCTCTATTTTAGCTAGTAGAAGTAGTGCTTGAAAACAAAGCCTCTATTTAAATTAAAAACACAAGATATTCTTTAAAACTTAACCCCGAACATTTAAATCTATCGATCTTAGATAAATAAACAAATATTAAAACTAGCGATTATGAATAGCCACAAACAGATATTCTCGAAACTAAATGCTTTTAAGAATAAAAGTAAAGTTGGGTTTATTATTATTATTTTTTTGTGTGTGTATTTGTATACTACGACAAAGTAAAAATAGAAAAACATGTTTTTTGAAAATTTTTGTAGTTTTGTTCAAGCTTATATTTACAAAAGTAGGCAAGATGAAATAAAACATTAATAAAATTTTGTTTGTTTAAATGAAAATGATAAAACACCACCATACTTAAAACCCAACATTGTCCCCAATGTTGTAATGTAAGTATGAAGAATAGAAAATAAAAGTGTAATATATACAAAAGGAAAGAGGGAGCTAAAAGGCGTCCCTAAAATAAAGCTGGCGGGCCGGAAGAAACCCTGCAAAAACGTATATAAAAAAACAAAACATAATAAAATATTATATAAATATGGGGTGCCTCCAGGAGCGCTTTGTTTACCGTCACGTAGCTTGACGATTATGGTGTGGTGAGGTTATAAATTGGGGAGGGTGAAGGATTCGGTATTTCCGTCCACTAGATCGCCCGCAAGATAAATTTTTAAACGATGCCCGTTTACTTTAAATTTGCCTCTTTTGGGATGAGAGATAAGAACGGTCCCATACGGCCAAACCTTTTTGACTTCAAAGGGGCCGGACCATCGGGATTTTAGTTTACCCGGAAAAGACGAAGGCGTGAATTATAAAGAAGGACAAGATCGCCCGACATAAATGTTTTGGGAAATTTTATTCTGCGATCATGGTAGAACATAGAACACTCCTTATAAAATTTATTACTCTCATAAGAGTTCACACGCCATTCATAGAGTTCATTTAGTTGGAATTTCCTACTCCCGGAGGCTAAGTTCGAATCGAGATTTAAAAATTTTAAGGCCCAAAAAGGGCGGTGTTCTAACTCTACTGGTAAATGGCACGCTT
The DNA here is from genome assembly GCA_033032865.1 of Dactylorhiza incarnata. NCBI lineage: Eukaryota > Viridiplantae > Streptophyta > Magnoliopsida > Asparagales > Orchidaceae > Dactylorhiza > Dactylorhiza incarnata. Next base: position 2,469,218 of record JAWHQI010000218.1, on the reverse strand, counting down.
TGCCGTAGACTAATCGATAGGGCTTACAACCGATAGCGGTCTTGTATGCCGTACGATACGCCCACAGTGCGTCATCGAGTTTTAAGGACCAATCTTTCCTATTAAAAGAAACAGTTTTCTCCAAAATGCATTTAATTTCGCGATTTACTACCTCTACTTGGCTGCTCATTTGGAGGTGATAGGCGGTGGCGAGCTTGTGCGTGACGCCATATTTATATAAATTTTTTGTAACTTGGGCATTGCAGAAGTGCGTACCCCTATCACTTACTATTGCGCGGGGCATGCCGAAGCGAGAAAATAGTTTTTTTAGAAAATGGACGATGACTCTTGCGTCGTTGGTGGGCAGAGCTTGTACTTCCGCCCACCTAGAGACGTAGGCGACCACCACTAAAATATAACGATTATTAAAAGAAGAAGGTAGGGGGCCTACAAAATCTATGCCCCATAAATCGAAGATTTCGCATTCGAGAAAAAGGTTTTGGGGAATCTCGTCACGACGAGAGATGTTACCCAACCGCTGGCAGCTATCGCATCTACTCACAAAAGTGTGAGCATCCTTAAAGAGAGTGGGCCAATAAAAGCCCGCCTCTAATGCTTTCCACAATGTCCGGTTGGCTTGATAATGCCCTCCAGCCGGCCCCTCATGGCAATGTCACAATATTTTCGCACCCTCTTCGCTTGAAACACATCTTCGTATCACTTGGTCCGCGTAGACGCGAAAGAGGAAGGGGTCCTCCCAAAAGTAGTTTTTTCAAGTCAGAAAAGAATTTCTTCTTTTGCTGAGTTGAAAAATCTTTTGGAAGGACCCGCGCAACTAAATAGTTCGCGTAATCTGCGAACCAAGGGGTGGAAGAAGTTTTTATATTATTTAAAATTAAGAGGCATTCCTCAGGAAATCTATCATCTATTTCGGGTTCGAGGTGCTCTTCTTCGGCGGGGTGTTCTAAACGTGAGAGGTGGTCGACTGCCAAATTTTCTGCTCCTTTCTTATCCCGGATCTCTAAATCAAATTCCTGTAAAAGGAGGATCCATCGAAGCAGGCGGCGCTTGGCATCTATTTTGGTTAAAAGATATTTTAGGGCGGAATGATCAGTGAAAACGATTACTTGTGAAAGTGTTACGTAGGGCCTGAACTTATCAAAGGCAAATACGACGGCAAGAAGTTCCTTTTCCGTTGTCGTGTAGTTAGCCTGTGCGGCTGTGAGCGTGCGAGAAGCGTAATAGATTGGATGAAAATATTTATTAACGCGATGGCCTAATATGACTCCTACCGCGATATCGCTCGCGTCGCACATTATCTCGAACGGAAGGGACCACTATGGCGCCACCAGAAATGGAGAATTGATAAGTTGCTGTTTTATAAAATTAAATGCCTCTACGCAGGAAGTATCAAAAATAAATGGGGAATCCTTTTCCAGTAGGTGGGTAAGCGGTTTCATTATTTTAGAAAAATCTTGTATAAACCGCCTGTAAAAACCTGCATGGCCGATAAAACTTCGAATAGATTTTACGTTCGAAGGTTTGGGAAGTTGTTCAATTATGGTAACTTTGGCCCTATCGACCTCCATCCCCTTGGAAGAAATCTTATGGCCGAGGACTAAACCCTCTCGGACCATAAAGTTGCATTTCTCCCAGTTTAAAACTAAGTTTGTCTCTTCACACCGCTGGAGAACTCTATCTAAAATTTTCAGACAGTTTTGAAAAGAGTTTCCAAAGACAGAGAAGTCATCCATAAAGACTTCCATTATATCTTCTACAAGTTCACCGAATATCGGCAACATACATCGTTGGAATATAGCTGGCATGTTGCAGAGGCCAAACGACATCCTTCGATATGCGAATGTGCCGAACGGGCAAGTAAAAGTTGTTTTTTCTTGGTCCTCGGGGGAAATAAGGATTTGGACAAATCCCGAGAGACCATCAAGAAAGCAATAAAAAGGATGACCTGAGAGACGCTCTAAGATTTGATCAATAAATGGTAACGGGAAGTGGTCTTTTCTTGTGGCATCATTTAGTTTTTAGTAATCGATGCACACCCTCCAACCCGTAACAGTACGAGTTGGGATTAATTCGTTATTCGTGTTTGCCACGACCGTTATACCGCCTTTTTTAGGGACGACTTGTACGGGACTTACCCACGTACTGTCAGATATAGGATAGATAATCCCCGCATCAAGGAGTTTTATAATTTCAGTTTTAACGACATCCCGCATATTCGGGTTCAAGCGTCGTTGAGGCTGAATAGTTCTGTGGGGGTTATCTTCAAGAAAAATTCTATGGGTACAGAAGGAGGGGTTTATTCCCCTGATATCTAAAATCTGCCAAGCAATTGCACGGTGATGTTTTTTTAAAACTTCTACTAATTCGGATGTTTCCGAATCACTTAACGTAGCGGAGATGATAACAGGAAGTTTTAAATCTTTTTCAAGAAAAACATATTTTAGATTATCAGGGAGCTGTTTTAAATCGAGGAGTGGCGGTTCTTCGTAAGATGTTTTAACTTTTAAGGCTTCTGAATCGAGGGGTTCGAATGGCGAATCTGTCGGCATGTTATCGAGACAAGATAGATTCGCCAATATCGAATTATCTAGTGCTAAAGAGAGAAATCCAGTAAGCGAAGAACATTCCTCTTCAAACGCGGGTTCCAAGTTATAACTGGAATCATCGTTCGACAGGGAGTTCCGCATCGAGGGGTTAACAAGTAAAGTAACTTCGTCATCTCCGACCCGAAGGAGGATGCGATCGTTACTGACATCGATTAACATGCGGGAGGTTGCGAGGAACGGGCGACCAAGAATGATAGGCACCTCAACGTCCTCCTCTATGTACAGGATGACAAAGTCTACCGGGAAGATAAACTTGTCGACCTTGACCAGAACATCCTCCACTACCCCTATCAGGTACTTTACCGAGCGATCCGCGAGTTGGATGCTCATCTTATTCCGGCTTGGGAAGCCCAAATCAAGTTTTTTGAAAAGGGTGAAAGGCATCAAGTTGATGCTAGCTCCCAAGTCCGCTAGAGCGTACTTTATTAACATATTGCCGAAGAGGCACGGGATGGAGAATCGTCCCGGGTCATTCAATTTTGGCGGCAATTTGTTAAGGAGGACAGCCGAGCATTCCGCGTTAAGGGAAACACGCGAAACATCTTCGAGTCGCTTTTTATTAGAAAGCAACTCCTTAAGATATTTCACGTATTTCGGCATTTGGGAGAGTGCCTCGCAGAAAGGAACGTTTATGTGGATATGTTTTAAAATTTGTAGAATTTTTTTATAATGCTCGTCCTTTCGCTCGTTGTGTATTTTTGAGGGATAAGGAAGGGTCGGGCTAAAAACGTTTGGCATAGTCAGAATACTCGTTGTATTATCTATCAAGAGAGGGGGTGGAGGGTTCGGTGTCGAAATATGTACCTTGGGCTCAACCCATTTTGGGGAGGTTACCTCCTTGTCGCTGCGAGGGTTTATGGCATTGGCATTTTCTCGGTGGTTTGGCTCCGTGTTCCCTGGTAGATCTCCATATGGCCGTTCGAAGACCATCTTTGCCAGCTGTCCCACCTGATTTTCCAAGTTTTTAATCGATCCGGTAATATTCCGGATATTTGACTCGGTGGACGCAATGTATTTAGCAAAAATATATTTGAGCGGAGAAGGTTTTGGAGGTGGAGGTTGAAATCTGTTCGGAAATCCTTGCGGAAATCCTTGCGGATTTACAATTGGGGGCCTCTGAGTATTATTAGGATTGCTCCAGGAAAAATTTGAGTGGTTCCTCCAACCCGGATTATAATTATTACTATACAGATTGTTATTGGGGTTGAAGGGGGGCCTAACTGGGTTGCCTAGGTAATCTACAGTTTCTTCGACAAAAGTAATATTATTATTATTATTATTATTATTATTTAGCCAAGTGGGAGTGGAGGAGGAAGCAGTCATCTCTGCCACTTGCTTACTTAACCTTTCGACTTGAGAGGCTAAGTGAGAAGTGACATCCACTTCATATATCCCAGTTGGTTTAGTAGGGCGTGATCTAGGCGCATTCCATTGATAGGCGTTCATGGCCATTTCGTCAAACAGAGCTTGGGCAGCCTCCCGGGTTTTGTTGTTTAACATTCCCCCGACGGCCGCATCGATCATCTGTCGTGTTGAGAAATTTAAACCATTATAAAACGTCTGGACCTGCAGCCAGGACGACAGCGCATGATGAGGAAACCTAAGCAAGAACTCTTTAAAACGCTCCCAAGTCTCATAGAGAGACTCAGAATCGTATTGAATGAAAGAGACGATATCTGTGCGTAGTTTAGCGGTTTTAGACGGGGGAAAATATTTTGTTAAAACTTTCTCCGTCAATTGTGCCCACGTGGTTATGGATCCCCTGGGAGAGAACTTAACCACGCCTTGGCTTTCGTCCGCAGTGAAAATGGAAATAAGCGTAAGCGAATAACATCATCAGTAACGCCATTAATTTTGAAAGTATCGCATATTTCCAAAAAATTCAAAAGATGTAAGTTTGGATCCTCATCTGGCAAACTGTCAAATTGTACTGACTGTTGTACCATTTGAATGATGCTAGATTTTATTTCAAAATTATTATTAGCCACTATTGGGCGTGTAATACTCGATCCGGTATCTTCCAGATTTGGCCTGACATAATATGCCATGGTCCGTGGCGGGGCCACATCTGGAATTTGATCGGCCATAGGTTCAGTGTAAGTATCTCCGACAGACTCTTTGGGAAATTCGAGTAAGTTTTGATCGCGAAGTCGGAGGTGCTCGCGAAGAGTGCGCTCGATTTCGGGGTCAAAAGGGATATTCGAATCGTCCGAGGAGTTTCCTCGGGTCATATACTAATAATAAAAATTATATATATATTTTTGCTTTTTCTATAATTTTTTTTTATTTTGATTTATATTTCTTTTATATATATATATATTTTAATATATGTGATAAAAGTAATAGTAATTCCTTTTTTTCAAAATAACAACACTAGTTCCCCGGCAACGGCGCCAAAAACTTGATGATTTTATTCAGATTTTTCTTCTTTTTAATTTGGTTTGCGCAACCTTTATATGACGAGATTAGAGTTAGGCGGGTGTTTTCAAAGAGTTTTGCAAGTATTCCTACTTTGAGAAACTAATTGTTATCCTATCGAAAGATAGAAGTAACAGTCTTTTTCTTCTTTCGAAATATTGACGATTACACCCCGACTACAACGCCGAATTCTATTGATTTTTAAAATAGAAAATGAGAGTTTTGCACTAAATTGGTTTGAAAAGCTTTTGTTTAAATTTTAATCCAAACTAATCATATGATAAAGGCAAGTATACCTTATCATGAGTAATACAAGATATTTTGTTTTAGAAAATATCGAGGTCGTATATTTCCGCGGATCATGTTGATTATACCTACTTTGAGGAACGAACTATTATTTTATCGGAATAAGTTTTTAGTGTGGGTTTTTAAAAAAGAATGATAATAAGCGTATAACTGGAGTTCTAAACGATGATAATAAATAACGCCCAATGTCGAATTACCTTGAGACGAAAATAGTCTTTTTTAGAAATAAAAGTGATGACTTTTCAAAACATTAAAACGGCTTGGCCATGGAGGTTCCATAATTATGAGCGCTCCTCTCTCGAGGGTACGCCCACCTGAGATTATGAATATTCGACCGAACTCTCATTCTATAATTGAATCTTCTTAATACTCGCTTTATGTTGTGAACCCCGTTATTGGGTTTTTACTTCCAATTCGGGAGACTTACCTCATCCTCTCTCGAGGGTAGAGTGCACTTCTCTTTACCCGTGAGCGATCAGTCCGTATGCACGAGCCTCTCGGCTAACTAGTGTATGGAAACGGAAATGAAAACCACACATCGATTATATGGCTCCACTCAACGTTATTCTCGGGTAAACCTTAAACTCGTTAATTATTTTTAGAAAGAGATGTTTTTATTTTTAGAAAAACTATTTTTGTGTCTCAATGCTCTTCGACATCGTGTGCTAAAGGAAATTAGCCACTCATCGGAATGGAGATGACATTAATAATTATAAAATACATGTTTAATAATTTAAGCAGATATAAGCGGATAAGTAGGGAAATAAAATGACTTATATAAAAGCAGTAATAGTACCCGTCCCAACCGTCTTAATCAAGCGCTAAAGAAACTTAGCCTCTCATCCGGGACGGGGGTGGTATAGAAATAAAAAGACTTATATAAAAGCAGTAATAATATCAGTCCCAACCATCTCAATCAAGCACTAAAGAAAATTAGCCTCTCATCCAGGATGGGGGCGGTATAGAGCAGTTATATAAAGACTGAAAAATTAAAACTAAGTTACAAAAAAGAAAAACACTATCTCATAAACTCACGCACTCTACTTGTAATAAAAAGACTGAATCGAAAGAAAGCGTTTAAATGAAAGCGATAAATAAAGCGTAAAAAGAAAGGCAATAAACTATTTTATAAAAGCTTTTAACCTAAATTATGAAAGCAATAAAGTTACACTCTCACGCACACACACACACTTGCATAAATTGAAAACGAAAAAGAAGATGATCCAAATGAGAAAAACAACATTTTATTTCTAAAATAAGCATTACAACTAGACTAAAAAAGCGAAAATTACAAACAAACTTAAACTGAATTGCATAAACAAAAACTCACAATCACTCAAAAAACTTATAATACACTAACAAGCACTCAAAATTTGGATGAAAATTCCTTCAGCTGAGCCCCTCTATTTATAGGCCAAATTTTATTTTTACACGCCCTAGGTCACGGGCGTGTCTTGTGTGTCACGGCCGTGACTTGGTCATGACATTTGCTCGGCTGTAACTGCCGCCTTCTCGAAGGATCCGTCGTCAAATAAGGCTGCACACGGGCGTGTCTTGATGGGTCACGGGCGTGACTATGGGCGACACATATCTGTTTAACTGGGGCGTGACGGCTGGCGTGTGCGCTGGATTCTGGCGGGCGCGGAGAGGGATTCGTTGAACGCAGAGAGAGTTTGTCGAACGCTGAGACGCGGAGAGTGCGTCGTTCGCCGAACGTAGAGAGAGTTCGCCGTTCGTCGAATGCTTAGAAAGTTCATCGTTCGTCGAACGCTGAGAAGTTGGCATTTTAAAATTACACGCCCTTGGGTCACGGGCGTGACGCAGGGGCGTGACTTGACAAAAAATAGCCAAAATCTATAAAAACAAAATTAAAGCTAAGTTAGTAACAGAAAATAATAAAACAAGCAATTTATTTATTAATTTACATTAAAAATTTACAATATTAATTAAAACTATACTAATAACTATATTAAAAATACATATATTTTACTACTCATCAAGTACATAGCCCTTTACGTGGCAAAATGCAAAACTTGTGCACTTGTGAAGGCAGAATGTCAGAAACCTGGTGGGTTCCTGAAGTCGTTGCCTGTTCCGGAATGGAATTCGATGAAATTTCTATGGATTTCGTGCATGGTTTGTCGAGGTCACAAAGCGGGAATGATGCTGTTTGGGTGATCGTGGATCGCTTGACAAAGGTATCCCACTTTATTCCAAACCGGAAGGATGATTCAGTGGAGAAGTTAGCAAAGTTATATGTACATAGCATTGTATGACTGCACGGTGTGCCCCGTAGCATCGTAAGTGATCGAGATGGGTGCTTTACGTCGAAAGATTGGAGGCTAATCCACCAACTGTTGGGTACCAAGCTGAAATTTAGCACTGCCTTCCATCCTCAAATGGATGGGCAGACTGAACAGACCAACAGAACATTGGAGGATATGCTCCGAATGGGCGCCTTAGATTTCAGAAAGAAGTGAGAAGATTATCTCTTTATGATTGAGTTTGTTTATAATAACAGCTACCAGACAAGTATAAAAATGGCTCCCTTTGAGGCTCTTTATGGTAGAAAGTGTCATACTCCCTTGGCGTGGGCGGAGACGGGCAAAACTAAGCTGTGTAAGCGAAAGGAAATCGAAGACGCCAATTCGACTATTCAAACAATCCGGGAGAGATTGTTGATTGCGCAAGATAAGCAGGCAAAATACTACAACGCCAAGCACAGAAACATTGAGTTCGTTGTGTACGAATGGGTTTATCTCAAAATCAAACCGTTCAAGGGTGGGTCCAGGATTCGATGCCTGAAAAAGTTGAGTCCAAGATACCTTGGACCATTTAAGATACTGGAACGTGTTGGTGAAGCTGCCTATCGGGTCACTCTTTTGGCAGAGTTGAACGGCTTACACGATGTGTTTCACATATCTGTGCTAAGGAAGGCTGTGCCGGAGCCTAGCCAAGTGCTTGTAGAGAATTAAGTGCCAGTCGATGATGGGTTAACGGCAAGGGTCATGCCTATTCGCATCTAGGCCTCTGAGGTCAAGCAGTTGCAGAATAAAATGATCAAGATGGTCAAAGTCCGCTGGGACAATTACGGGCGTGAGGAGCTTTCATGGGAGGTAGCATGAGCAAACCATGCGTGACGATTTCCCCGAGTTGTTCCATTGAGGTACAAGTTAAATTTTTGTATCTTTATAATTATTTGCACAGTTAGAATTTCGGGACAAAATTCAATTTTTAGGGGGGGGGGGGGAGGATTGCAAGGCCCCAGTTTTTAGGTGCAACAAGTTCACAGAGATCTAAGCTGAGAAGCTAGCGTCGGGCACTAGGGCTAGTGCGGGCGCTAGGGCTAGCGCCATCGATAGCTCATATCGTCGAATTGGGTGAGTTTCGACGAAAGGACTTGTGTGTATCATCGAAAGCATCAAGACGAATCGTGTAGTGCTAGCGCCGACGGTAGCGCTAGCGGTAGCTCTCTCGACGAATTTGTGTCTCGACGAATGTATTCCGGCGAATCGTGTTGAGTGCTCATGAATTTGGATCGTCGAGAGCTAGCGCAGGCGGTAGCACTATCGCTAGCGGTAGTGTCTCGACGAATTCCTTAAGCGGCTATGGATAGGTTTGGTTGTACCGCCTTTGAGGCTAGCTCCTAGCGCTATCTCTAGCGCCGACGGTAGCACTTTAGTATAGAAAGGCAGCAAATCACTTTCTATTCTCATTTTCTCACCCTAAGTCTCTCTCTCCAAAGGTAGGACACAGAGGGCAGGACAAAGGGGACTCCTTAGGGCCAGCCGTTTGAGGTGCCAAGTTCGGATCTTATAGGAGAGCGTGATGCACACCTCTTCATCCAGATTGCTTGCAACGATATGGCACCAAAGAGAGCTTCAAGGGTAACGACTCTTCTTCTGAATCGTTGGACATGTTGGTCCTTTGATTTGTGCATAGTGGCAGGAAGATTTCCACTAATTAGTGGATAGGTTTCTTCCGATGAGTCGATATGTATTATCCCCGTAGAAAATTGCATATAGAGTTCGGATCACTGTACGGACATAGGCATACTGTGTGAAGCCCATCTGGATAGGTTGGTCTGGATTAGTGATGTTTATTGCGCTCCGGAGAAGACTCCGAGTATGTATGGTTGTTTTCGGGTTTTGAGTGTTGTGATGTGTTGCAGGGAGTTCTGGAGGTGATCTCCAGAAAATACTCAAAAAAGCTGACATAACTGAGTTCTGTAGCTAGCGCCAGCACTTGTGCTAGCGCCGATGCTATCGCCAGTGGTCCTTGAGATCGCGTGGTATGATTGAAAATAGCCTTGGGGGCTGTGGTGATGGCCCTGTGAGGTTATCTTTTGAACGGGATGAGGTGAAAGTTTACCCGCATCGTGCTGCGATGATTGAGCTGGGTCTAGTTGGATCTGAAACCAGCCATATTGGTTGGGACAAGGGGGCCCCTCGTTGCCTTCTTATGGTAGAAACCCGGAAAATATCGGTATGTACGGCTAAGCTCAAATTGGCCATCCAAGTTGAAAAAGGACTTGTGGATGTAGTGTGCCTTGAGAGCACAATATGTGCGGCCTTAAGTCGACATATATGGTGATTGTTTCTATGCAGTGCTTAGATGCACCTGTGAAATATCTGCTGCTATTGCTTGCTTGCAGGGAAGGAGAACCACCGCCCGAGCATGGAGTGGGGTCGTTATAAATCTGGTTCAGCTAAAGCTGACCGGTTACCTATTTTCCCACTGCTTGGTGGATTGTGTTTGACAGGTCCTGGCAAGACGAGCGGAAAATAGCGGGTTGGAACCCTAGTTGCTGCACTTTGCTGGCCCTCGAAGGTCCAAGTGTTTTGTTTACTACTTTTCATGTGTGGCCGCCCGCGTGCTGATGTTTGGATGCCACTGTCGATGTAAACATTTCACATGTAAAACTTGTTTTGTATATTCATTTCTAGTGGACAACTTATGTAATCTGGTTTTACCTTAAATAAAAGCTTCCATTGTGTATGACTCTGTGTATGCTGAGATGGTTTTATTTGAAACTATTTAACTACTAATTACGTAACACTCTTTACTGTTCATTTAATATGGCGCGGGGTCCCGACCAGACCTACTATTATATTCTATATCACAGGGTGGGTGTTACATGAAGGGAAGAAGTTCCCCCACTTTCCAGAAGAAATCCACCATCTATGCGCATATCGGCATGGCACCCAAGAGCTCATGACCAACCATGGCAGACCGGAGATCGGCACAGCTACAAGCCACCACTCACGTCCTCCCCTCCTCGTCTCTCTTAGTGGATAGATCTTATCTTGTTGGCCGCAAGGTTTGAGGCCAATTGGCCTTAGATCGGCATGGCCGAAAGCTTGGATTCAAGCTTTACATTCCTTACTTTAAACCCCGACTCCGGCCACCTCCGGCCGGCCAACAACCCTACATCGCCGACCGCCACCTCAACGGAGGTGGTGGTGGCATTGGCCGACCAGGAGAGAGTCTTGGTGGCTGAGAAATCACCTCCCAAGTTGGTACAAGATGGGTCAATCGTGGTCGTTGGCTGATTGGAGAAGATGAACCGATGCCCTCCATTTAAACAGTTTAATAATTTTATAATTAATTAACGTCATATTTTCCCCTAGAAATGCACGTTTTTGAAACTGAAATTTGAACCCCTTTGATGTTGTTTCAGGAAAATGGCCAGAAACAAAGGTTGTAGATCTTTATGTCTAGTTAATTTTAAATTTAATTTGAGCTCAAAGGGGTTCAAATTGTAGATCTTTATGTCTAGTTTATTATAATTAATTATCGTCATATTTTCCCCTAGAAATGCACGTTCCAAATGGTGCAACTTATACGTAGGGTTGACCAGAGATTAATATGAGTGCCCCCACTAATCTAGACATCCAAATGCTTTGAAATTAGAGCATAGGCTAGATTTACCCTTACCCTCAACATATACAAAAATGGGAATTTTTGGAGAACGTTTTCTTATAGTTTATGTAAAAATTTAATAAAACGTTTGTGATTTAATTTTAGGACCTAGAGACCTCTAAATCCTTTCAAATTTTGGTGGGTGGTCCTTAGGGTCATGACATGACTCTGGTAAAAATTTCATCCCATTTGGGCTTGAATTGGTAGGGTAATTAAGTAACCCAAACTTGGTCAAACTATGGTATATTAGATGAAAAGTGCACTTGATGGATTTGGGAGATCAACCCTCATCCAAATATTGTGAAACTTTGACCACTGACTTGATGTTACATAAAATACCAACACAAGTGGTTTTGGGTTGTTTTGGGTGGATGTGCCCTGGAACCCCGGTTCAAACCGTAGGGTTGTATATTAAACCTATTGAATGACCTAGGGTCATATGTCATCAAATTAATTTGAAACTTGGTAGAGAGGTTTATAGGGTGGTATTATGCCCTAGATAATTTATTTGGAATTTTAAGGGCAAGAATATGATCTATAAATTTTAGTATAATTTTTGGAGGAGTTTTTTATATGGTTCTCTTCATAAAGTGTCATATGATTTGTTTATTTAAATAAAGGATTTATATGGTCAAATGAATAAGGGAAATTATGAAACTCAACCAGTAAACTTTTTGATCACCATATACATCTATTAATTTTGTTGTAATTTTTGAATGAGGATTTTTGGTACTTCCTTTGTAAATCCCTTATTGTGATAGAATAATCAATATTTTAATTAGAGGTCAAAACCTTTTTGGAACTTTATGAATTTCATATGTGGCTGTTATTTTTATGATATATAATTGTACAAATTTATCAAGGGCATAGCTTATCAGAAAACCATACTTGATGGTCAAAGTCATAGTTTCCCTGATTTTAAAGAAATTATGATAAATGCTAAATAAATTAGGAAAATTATGAATTTCTGGAGATAGCCTTAAAATGTCATAATACACCACCAATAATAATCTTGGGTCATTTGGATGAGCATTATATTGGGAGTCTTTCTCTTTTTATACATCATATAGTTCAAGTGGTCTGCGTATAGTGAAAAGGCTGAATAAGGATAAACATGTAGGTTTTACATGGGGAATTAAGGAATTTGGTGCCCCCAGACTGATTGGTTTTGGGAGGGGTCACCAAAGTAAAGTAGGTGTAAGAAGTCTGGTTAACTAGGAGGTAAGAGTGTGCTTGGGATTGTCGAAAGATCGTCATTCCCTTGGAGTGAGGTAAAATACATTTAGCGGTAGTAAGTGTAACATTAATAGTGGTCGGGTCAAGGGTAGACACCAATAAGAATAAGTGTCTTGGAAATGGCGGTTTGGGTTATCATCACATCGTACCTCCTAGTACCGCTGTGAGCCCCTCACAGGGTAGACCTCGGGAAGTCCAAGATTAACCCAAAGGCGTAGGAATAATTTGTTACTCAAGATTAACTCAATAATACACTCACTCACACGCCGTTGCTATGGGAGGTTAGTTAATTTGGCCTTACGAAAGGTAGGCTCGGTGGTTGTAGGTACGGACGGGTTAGTCTGGCGAGCCGGTGGATCAGAAGGTTATGGTGATGGGCAGGTTAGCCCGGGGAGCCTATGGCTCGGAGATGTAAAGTAATCATATTACATGTGCAATAAAGTGTTGGGTCTATAGTATTGGATGGTCGTTCGCCCTGACGCTGATACTTTGATTCGGTAAGTGTGGGTATCACTTAGCTAAGAAAAAGTCTAGCGGACCAGCTAGTAAGAGTACGCAGGCGCTCCGCGGTGTCTTCTTCGTGTTGAGGCGTACGATATGTCTAGGTTAGGTAGTGCGAATACCCACCTAGAGGTGGGCGAGGCCCAACCCACCACTTCCGTTTGCTACTACGGGGGTATCCTGGGAGTCTTGCTAGCTCCAAAAAGGGGGAACTAAAGTTCTGTGCGCATAGAGTCGATGTATGTGTGTTGCACTTGTGTGAACATAACATTAAACAACATAACTCTGCATGTCATAGAATAAGCAATGCATTTCAACCCCTACCTCTATCGTATAAATTGGTTATGAGACTTTTTATACGATAGACCTTGCTAAACGACCCCTTGGTTTAAAGGTTTGTATGGGCATTCCTATAAATCAATGGTTACTTTTCTATTCTATACTTGTCTTTACTTACTTACTTTACTTGTTCTCTACCCTGCTTTACTTACTGTTTCTATATACATATAATCACATGTGTAGTGCTAGATACTCATGTAGCTAAAACATGTCATCTGCCTTATTTTATACCCTTTGCTGTCCCCCGCTTCATCCTCTCGCACGGTGCCTAGGAGCCACTGGGGGATGGGTGGTGGGAAACGAGGCTTAGTCTTTTTGACTAATGGTTGGTGGACCATATAATTTTAGGGGACCGAGGAGACGCAACACCACCAGAGGCCGGTGCAGATGGAGGTGGGCCAGTCTAACACAGGAGCACCCGTTTCAGGATCTGTGAGTGTTTGCCAGTAGATTTGCTTCCGTGAGTGACCTTATAGTGAGAACATGATGTACTGGGCATGAGCCCTTTTTATTCTTATCTCTTATTTCAGTTATTATCTTTGGACATCATTCATCATGATCTATGTTTTATGTGATGTGGACTTGAGCTTATTTTTGCTGCAATTGTACTTTTCTTCCTCTGTGATCGATATGACTGATAGGACCGACATTTTGTAGTGGCGACCTTCCCGAGTGTTGGTGTTACCGCAAAGCGGCAGTTCTGGGCATAAGACCCGGTTTTGTAGCAAAAAAATAGGGTCTTACAAACTGGTATCAGAGGAAACCTCGATCAGAAGAAAGAAGTCTACAAACCCAGGGCCACCCCACACGAGCTTAGTTTGAGGACAAACTAGCAGCAGAAGCAATGGTGTGCCCATATAGGGAATCACATGAAAAGTCCACTTTTAACTGAATCTTTTTAGACAAACCGCCATTTGTAGCCCGCGACGAACCCATCCCCACAACATGGAGTGCCTCCAACTCCAAATGTCGTTCCACCACCACCGGCTCCTACTCCGTTCCAGCAGACGGAGATGGGACAGACACTGACAGCCATCTTGGATGCGTTTAGGGCTCAGCAGGCTCCGGCTCCTTATCCAATCCCCGGGGCCAACTGGCTGAGCGTCTTCCATGGGCTTTCTCCCCATCCTTGTAATACCCCCTATCAGAACACAAGACACGACCGAGGGGAGTCCTATGCCCAGGAAAACAATCTTGCAGAAGTGCTAGCGCACGAGCTAGCCCCCTCCACAAGACGCCTACCTTGCCGTCTATTCTCATATATCAACATGCCAACCCATCAATAATAGAAAAACACTGGAAACCATTGATTCAAAACTAAGTAATAATGTCCATACAATACAAAGTGACAGGAAGCTATACAAGCTCCTACTAATCATCAGAGTATAAACTTTGCCCTAAGGCTACATTCTAACCACTCACTCACATCTGCCGCTGACGGTAGCCAAGGTATCGTTGTCACCAGCCCTATCACCCTGGCCTGGCTGTCCTCCAATGCCGAACGCTGCTGCTCCACCTGAGTGTGCTCCTAATAGACATTCCTGCTGATCCTGCTGCTGGAGGAGGAGGAGGAGGGTGATTAAAATTTATTGGCTTTTCAGAATAAAAGCCTATCTTCTTCATTTTCTTTCTTCTGTTGTTCTCATTTCTGGAGAACCTCATCCATGCTGGTGAATCCTTTGTGAGGGTTATATTGTGCAAGATATAATATGGGGTATCATTTGTTGAAGATGGGGGTTTAGGAACAACAACATCCTTTGCTTTGCTTCTTGACTTTCTTTTCTTTGAAGATTTTTCATCTGAATCAACACTATCATCTCTATCATTATCTGAAAACTGAGCAGGGGCATTATACAAATCATCAATTGCTTGAATGCCCTTAAAAACATCTTGTTGTTCTTGAGGAGCAATGTCATCAGCAAAATTAATATCCTCTGGAAGAGGAGAATCATCAAAGACAAAAGTAGGAGGGGATAGAGGTGATTCATCAGAAACAAAAGTTGGAGGTGACTTCTAATGCAGGATACGGTCTCCGACACGATCGCTACGAACAAACACGCGTTCCCTCTTAACGCTCCCAAATTTACGTTCGCACAAAAATACTCGCAATGTACATGCAACGCAATAATTATCAATTAGATGCTAACGTACGGGTAGTCACGCCGTTAGAGGTTGAATATATGGCTATAGGCCAATATTCTTCCCGACTAAAAGGACCCACCCAGTCTGAACGAGCTTGAGTTGTACCAAAAGAGATCAACCAAAAATTACGATTCAAAAAAGGTAGATCTCTCCCAACAAAAAGTCGAGGTTCGCCAATCCTCTTTGAAAATTAAAAGAAATAAGAAGATCGCACAAATCAATAGAAGAAAACCACGATTATCCAAGTGATTCGAAGATCACGCCAAAATTTACCACCACAAGAAATTAATAAGAGGGAAATTCTCACGAGTAGAAATTTTGTTACCCCGCTTGAGATGAGATTATCCTCAAGCATGCACTCGCCCGAGTCGTTCTTCTACGGATCCACCGGAACTGCATCGAATGGAGAGAAACTCGTCTTCCTAGATTGCTTCACGCCGGATCTTGATTTCACGGAACCACGGACTGTTCTTCTTCTTCTTCTTCTTCTTCACCTTTGGCCGAAACTTCCAAGAGGAGGAAGTATGAAGGGGTGGCTATGAGAGGGGGATGAAGTTTAAGGGAGGAAGAGAATAGGGGGAAGGGGATGTTTTGGCCGACGGCCAAGATGAAGGAGACAAGAGGGAGAGGGGCGGCCAAGAGGGGGGCCGAATTTCCTAGAAGGAAATAGAGAGAGAGGGGGCGGCTAGGAGAGAGGGAAAACCAAGAGGAGTTTAGGTTTGAAATTTTCTTATCATTCAATAATAAAAATCTAATACAAGATGGCCTTTTATAGGCTAGCCAACAAACATGGCTAAACGCAGTCCGAAATTAAAATAACATGAGCATGGCTAAACGCAGTCCAAAATTAAAATAAACATGGACATAAACAAGTCCAAAAATAAAAGACAAAGCTAGATAAAATTTTAATTAATAATTATAATAAAATAATTATAATTATTAATTAATAATCTTGTGCCACAGACGAAGGTTGTAACGGCGATGGCGTTCGTCGTGATGGTGCGGCGATGGCGTTCTTCAAAATGGTTGTCGCGGCGATGGCGTACACCATGATTGTTGTTGCGGCATCGTCCATCCGAGTCTTCAAATGTAGTGTTGCGATAGCGATCAAAATAGTGCGTCGAGTCGGCATCGTCAAGGAACTGGTCATGAACATATGGTGGGTCGTCGTCGATATCAACTTCACCAAATCAACTTCTTCTGTTACTTCAACTGTAACTGGAACTGGAATCTGAACTTGAACTGGAACTAAAAAATTCTTGATAATTTTCTTTAGCAAAGCAGAATCAACTGGAGCTGTATATGGAACAATTGCTTTTGAATAATTTTGGAACTTTGGCAAACTGCTGAAAGCTGAATTGAATTTTGATAACAAAGAATTAATATCTATTGAAGTGTTAATAGATATATTATTTACTGAATCTATCACTGGAACTGGAGCTGTAACTGGAGCTTCTTCTACATCAACAACCATATCTGTATCTGCATTAACTGGGGCAAAAACTGCATCTGAAACTGTATCATATGGAGCTTCTTCATAAAGCATCTCCCCCTGCCTAGTTTCAGGGAGACCTGAAGCTAGGCCCCTAGAAGAAGGGACATAAGAAGAGAAGGTTGGGAAGGATGCAAGTTTGGAAGATTGATTAGAGATGGATTGCAAAATTGAAGCTAGCTTCTCATCAAGGATAGCAGTTAGCTTGGGAGATATATGATGAAATATCTGGTCAACTATAGAGGAGAAATCAACATACACAAAATCATGTGGATGCTGAGATGATGATGGTGCTGGAGTAGTAGAAGATGGAACAAAAGAGGGTATGAAGATGGTAGTAGCATCAGATAGGGGTGGAATGTTATCCTGATGGATTGGGGATTGAGGATGGATAGGTGACCGAGGTGGAGAATGTGGAGAAGACAATAGGTCAGAGGATGGAGGGGGAATGAGTGGAGGAAGAGAATCATGAGGGGGGAAGGGAATCATCATCTGGAATTGATGATGAGGGAATATCTGTAGATAGATTTATCTGAGGAGGAGGAGAAGAAGGTAATATGGAAGGAATGTCTATGGGAGAGGATGATGGAAGAACTTCTTCAGTAGTATTCTGAAGAGGTTGAGATGGAAGAGGAGAAGAGGATATAGAGGGAGGAACTTCTAGAAGGGTTGGGAGAGTGGCTGTTTCAGCCCTGGTGCTTTCAGAAATACTCCTTGAAGCTTCTGCCCTGGGAAACTTCTTAGGAATTACCCTTTCCCATTTTCCAAAGAGAGCTGGAGTCAGCCTCTTGCTTGCATTTATGAAGACCTTTGGTGGCACAAATAGGTCTGGGCATTTCTCTTGAAGAACAATGCCTAACACTCTGCCATAACAAACATTCAGTTTGCCTTGCTTCTTCTTTATTGATTCAAACAGAATCAATCCCCAATTGACCTATTTTTTTTCAACTAAGGCCACCATCAAAAGAAATTGGTGCCTAGTGATATAGTCATGAGCAGAAGTTTTGCCTAGCAAAACCTTTCCAACTACGTCAGCCATGAATTTGTATTCAACTCACATATTCTTTTTCAGAAGATGATTAGGGTTTCCATTGGAGTGACCCATTTTATCCAATGCAGCATTAAATTCATCAGAACTAATATCCAACTCATCATTACCATTCATCAAACCAAAAACTTATGTTAAGATATTTGGGGTAAGAGTAACCTGGTTTCCTGAGAATGATCCTGATATTTTGTTGCATTCCCTAACTCAATAGTATGAACCCATTCTTTTATTTCTACTATAGGTAACTTGATTCTGGTGTTCATGAGCTTCTTTAGTTGTTGTTCTTCAGACAGTTGAAGAATATCTTGAAAAACATGATCAGACCGAGCAAACGACTCCATATCAACGTCAAATCATGCGTCGAACTTCATTGAAGAAATTACTGCCTGAGAGATTGCCATTGTTCCTGCAAAGAAAAAGAAAGATCAAGTGCAAGGGAACTGGAGGGAAGCAAGAGCAATTTCTGTAGGCGCAAAGACAAAAAAGAATCAAAATTTGATTATAAGGAAATAGATCGGAGAACTGAGTTCGGCTAAACCTAATAAAATCAGAAGTCGAAGAGTCATAGGCTTCATCAAACTGTGTTCGACGAAAAGTAAATTTTTGTCGATCTCAGTTCGACGAACGAGCTGCCTTCGTCGATCTCTGAAGCTAATAGGCTTCGTCGATCTCCGTTCGACGAACGACTAGATTTCGTCGATCTCCGTTCGACAAAATGAGGGGATAAGTAGAAAATATAAATTTTAATTGATTGAATCTCCATCTATCATTCCTAGCTGATTTATAAAGAAGATATGCTTCTTTTCATCCAAGGGTTTGGTGAAAATATCAGCCCTTTGTAAATCAGTAGGAATAAATTGTAGGCAAATTTTATTTTTATCCACATTATCTCTGATAAAGTGCTGCCTAATTTCTATGTGTTTAGTCCTACTATGGAGTACTGGATTTTGTGCTATAGATATGGCACTAGTATTGTCACAAAATATAATTGACTTATTTAAGTTGATACCATAGTCTAGAAGTTGATTTTGTATCCACAATATCTGTGAGCAGCAACTTCCAGCAACAATATATTCTGCTTCAGCTGTTGATGTAGACACAAATGTTTGTTTCTTATAAAACCAAGACACTAGCTTATCACCAAGAAACTGGCAAGTTCCTGATGTGCTTTTCCTGTCTACTCCACATCCAACATAATCAGAATCTGAGAATCTAGTTAATTCAAATTTCGATGTTGTTGGATACCAGAGTCCTAGATTTGGACAACCCTTTATATATCTCAAAATTCTTTTTAGTAAAATATGGTGAGATTCTTTGGGGTTAACTTGGAACCTAGCACAAATACATGTGGCAAACATTATGTCTGGTCTACTAGCTGTTAAGTAAAGTAATGAGCCAACAATTGCTCTATATACTTTTTGATCAACAGGTTTCCCTGATTCATCATTGTCTACAACAGCATTGGAGGGCATGGGTGTTTTCATTGTAGAAACATCAGGCATACCAAATCTTTTCACTAATTCCTTAACATACTTGGATTGTGATATGAATATGCCATTTGGAGTTTGCTTCACTTGAAGGTCAAGGAAGTAAGATAACTCACCCATACTACTCATTTCAAATTTAGATTGCATTAGGTCAGAAAACCTTTTGCATAGATTTGAATCAGTAGAGCCAAAAATAATGTGATCTACATAAATTTGAACTAGTAAGGTTTGTTTTTTATTTATCCTGAAAAATAAAGTTTTATCAACAATGCCTCTACAGAACTTGTTCTCTACAAGAAAATTAGCTAGGGTCTCATACCATGCTCTGGGATCTTGCTTGAGACCATAGAGAGCTTTATTAAGCTTAAAGACATAAGAAGAGTGAGTTGGAGAGATAAAACCTGGTGGTTGTTCCACATAAATTTCTTCTTTGATATCTCCATTTAAGAATGCACTCTTCACATCCATCTGATAAACTTTAAATTTCTTGAAAGCACCAAAGGCAAGAAATATCCTGATAGCTTCAACTCTAGCAACAGGAGCAAAGGTTTGATCATAATCAATTCCTTCTTCCTGAGAGTATCCTTGGGCTACCAATCTTGCTTTATTTCTGATTATGAAGCCTTGATCATCTAGCTTGTTCCTGAAGACCCATTTTGTGCCAATGACTGGATGGCCCTTTGGTCTTGGAACCAAATCTCAAACCTTGTTCCTCTCAAATTGATTGAGTTACTCTTGCACTGCAAGAGTCCAGTTTGGATCTTGTTTTGCATCTTTTATGGATTGAGGTTCAATCTGTGATAGGAAACATGTATGCATCTGATTTTGGTGTAGTTGATGCCTTGTTTGAACACCTGCTGAGATATCTCAAATGACTTGAGATATTGTATGATCTCTAACTGTGATGTGATCAACAATTGGAGTGGGTTCATCAGTAGTTTCCTCTAGAGGGATTTGTTCAGCTGTCACTTGAATTGAATTATCAGCAAGATCTTCTGGAATATCTTTTTCTTCACTGTCTTCAATAGTTTGAGATGATGGAAGTAGAGACTCTTCATTCTGTAGATTCAATACATTGAGCTCTTCATATAGAGCTGGTACCTGCAAAATGTCTCTGGTAGAGGTGGTGTTCCTCTCCTCATTTAACATATTAGTTTCATCAAAAGACATATGCATGGACTCTTCTATCTTAAGAGTTGATTTGTTATAAACTCTATATGCCTTACTAGAAAGAGAGTATCCAAGGAATATACCTTCAACAACTTTTGCTTCAAATTTTCTTAGATATTTCTTATCATTGTTATGCACATAGCATTTACAGCCAAAAATCTTAAAATAGTTAACCTTAGGCCTTTTATTCTTAAGTAATTCATAGGGTGTTTTACCCTTGAGTTTATGTATCAGACTTCTGTTCAACACATAATTTGCTGTGTTCACTGCCTCTGCCCAAAAAGAGAGTGGCAAGTGAGCATCAGTAAGTAATGTAGTTGCTTATTCAATTAGTGTTCTATTTTTCTTTTCAGCTACCCCATTTTGTTGAGGAGTTCTAGGAGCAGAGAAATATTGCCCGATCCCTTCTTTTCCATAGAATTCTCTCATCAGAAGAGATTCAAACTCAGTGACATGATCACTTCTGATCAATGCAACTAGAGTAGAGTATTCAATCTTTATGGACCTGCGAAAGTCTGTCAGAACATTGAAGGTGTCAGACTTGTTCCTAAGAAAGAACACCCAAGTGAATCTAGAGAAGTCATCTACAATAACTAAAGTGTAATGCTTCCCTCCTAAGCTCTTTATTGCAATGGGTCCAAATAGATCCAAATACAGTAAGTACAGAATCCTAGGTGAATCACTCTTGGATAAAGATTTAAAACTACTCTTGGTCTGCTTTCCTAATTGACAAGCCTTGCAGAGTCCTTCCTTCTTGTATGAACCAGAAGGCAGTCCTCTTACTATATTGTCCTTGGAGAGCTTAGAGATAGTTCTAAGGTTAATATGTCCTAGTCTTTTATGCCATAATTCATTTGTTTTACGTATTGAATTAAATAAATAAATGTCTGAATTGGCAGAGTCAAAATTGACTAAATAAAGATTTCCATGTCTAATACCAGATAACACATTAATGTTTTTATTATTGGTAATAAGACATAAGGAATGGTTAAAAGTTACCTGATAAC
Organism: Dactylorhiza incarnata; assembly: GCA_033032865.1. NCBI lineage: Eukaryota > Viridiplantae > Streptophyta > Magnoliopsida > Asparagales > Orchidaceae > Dactylorhiza > Dactylorhiza incarnata. Next base: position 2,447,544 of record JAWHQI010000218.1, on the reverse strand, counting down.
CTTCATCACAAAACTGGTTTATGCTAATGAGGTTATGCTTGAGACCCTTGTAATAGGCTACCTCTATGAAGGTAACTGCTCCAACTTCGATTTTTCCATATCCGTTGGTTTGACCACAGTTGGAGTCTCGAAAAATCACTTTGGGTCCAATCTTTGCCTTGTAGTTGCTTAGGTTGGCCTTGTTTCCTGTCATGTGCTTGGAGCACCCACTATCCAAATAGCACTGTTCTTTTATGCTTGGATAGCCTTGTACCTGCACAATAGAAAATAAACTAGTTGTTCTTGACCCAGACTACCTTGGGTCCTTTTGCCTTACCACAAAAATCTGAAATGTAAGAAATCTCAGGTTGATCTTTATAGCCTTTTGGATGATATTTCCTTGGAGGAATGATCCACTCAGTAAAGGGATTCTTAGTATGTTGAGAATTAGAATTCTTTTGAAATTCAGTACAATTTCTGTTCGACGAACTTGGTTGAGTTCGTCGATCGCCGTTCGACGAATTGAAGTGATTCCGTCGAGCGTCGTTCGAAGAATAGCTATACTGAAAGTCTGTGTTCAGCGTTCGTCGATCTCCGTTCGACGAATTTGTGTGATTTTGTTGAGCGCCGTTCGGCGAATTCTTTTGAATTCCTTTATTCTTAACATCCTTACTTGATATATTCTTACCTGCAACTATTGCCTCTTTGCTCTTGGCAGAGATGAACTTTACTGGTGTAGATAAAATATTTTTGTAAGGAGATGTGGCTGACTTGATAATGCACCCAAGCCCAGTTTGCCATTTAGTCTGGCATTCACAGTGCTTGTGATGCCCATCAGTTTGATGCTTCTCCCATTGAGGGATTCTTCAAACTTTTTAGCCTCAGATAATTTGTTCTCAATGAGAACAATGTCTTTTTTAGAGGCAGCCAATTCTTTCTTAAGATTAACATTATCTTCAGTCAGTTGATTCATTTCAACCAACTTATTTCTGAGGGAAATTATTTCCTTCTCAGATTTAATTAAATCCAAACAAAGAGTTTTAAATTCATTTTTGAAATTATTTGAATTAAAGTCAAAGGTAGTGATTACCTGATCACTGTCATTATCAGATTCTGATTCATCTGAATTACTTCCTGAGGCATTGATAGCCATCATGCAGAAGTTTCTTTCATCTTCATCATCTTCATCATCACTAGAGCTGGATGATGATGCAAGTTCTGAATCACTGCATGAGTAATAAACAGCCATCAAGCATTGATCTTTTTCATTTGCATAATTTTCATCTTCAGATGAGCTGGATGATGGTTCTGACTCTATATCACTCCAAGTTTCAGCTACAAAGCCTCTTCCCTTATGTTTATGTTTGTGGGTGGATGGCTTGCTGGAGTGCCTCTTTTCTTCTTTCTATATTATTTAGTCCTTCTTTTGGTTCTCTGGACACTAAGGTAGAATGTGTCCAGGTTTCCTGCAGCCAAAATAAATAATTTCTTTAGAATTTGATTTGTCATACCTTGGTTTTTCTTTGGATCTGGAATCCTTCTTTCTGAAGTCCTTTCTAGCCATTTTGTCAAATCTGTTGGCTAGGAGTCTCATAAACTCCATTTCTCCTGGAGCTTTATCTTCCTCTTCTATTGCTTGGAAAGCAATGCTTCTCTCCTTCTTGGTGGCTGGAGAGGAGGTAGATTGTTCAGCTTCTCTAGACTTGATAAACTGCTCATAGGATTTTAATTTGCCTACCAAGGTCTCAGTGGAGATCTCATTCAGGCTTCTAGCTTCCTTGATTGGCCAGATCCTAGTGTCCCATGTGCTGGGGAAGCACATTAAGATCTTATCATTACTTCAGTGATTGAAATCACTTTGTCCAAAGATTTTAGTTCATTGATTATGAGACTGAGTCTATTGTACATGTCTGCAACTGTTTCAGTTTCTCCCTTTTTGAAGTTTTCATATTGAGAGATAAGATGAGATCTTCTATCTTTTCTCTCATCCGCAGAACCTTCAACCATGTTGTTGAGGGAGTTCCAGATATCCCTGGCTGAGGTGCAGTCCACAACCTTCTGGAAAATATTATCAGACATTGTCTATGCCAATATGTTTATTGCTTTGGCATCTGCATTTCTTTGCTTATTTTGAGCTTCTGTCCACTCAGGAGGTGGAACAACATTTGAGTTAGTTGCTGTCTCAGTACTTGTTGATGCTGAAGGAGTAGGGGGTCCTGTTAAAATGGAATTGAAAATATCCTCATCAATAGAATTCATATATAACTTGATCCTTGCCTTCCATAATGCAAACTTATTGAGATTGCACATAGGTGGTCTTGTGCTTGAGTAATCTTTGTTCTGTGCCATGTGTTTTTAGAAAAAGAAAACTCTAGAAAAAGTTAAGATCTAATTGATCTTTTTATTCAGGTGTTAGCCTGTATAATCAATCAACCAACCTCTGATACCAATTGAAAGTGAGGTATTAGATCTTAGATTTACTCTAAGGGGGGGGGGGGGGGGGTGAATAGAGTATTAAAAAGTTTTAACTTATTTTATAGCGGAATTAAAATAGTGATATATATATATATATATGTACAGAGTGAGTGTAAAAGCAAAATAAACACAAATCACAGCACAGTACAGAAAGAAAAACACAATCATAGAAAACACAAGGATCTATAGTAGTTCTCCAATCAAACTGGGTACATCTACACTTCTACCACCCTTGGTAGGAATCCACTAGGTTTTTGATCAGGTGCCCTATCACCACTGGGATCTTTGATCAGGTGCCCAAACACCACTGAGCTTTTGATCAGGTGCTCAAACCAAAACACAGGTTTTTGATCAGGTGCCCTGCCACCAAAGGTTTAACTTTTGAAGGGAGTTAGAACCCTGTACAAGATGTGATAAAAAGGGTAAACAAAAAGATTAATGAAATTCTTCTCTGTCAACAAGCTGAGAGAAGACTAGTGGATTGTTGTGTTGTAAAGCTCCCCCTATCTGATAGAAATTCTTGATAGTTGAAGGATGGAGCTTTCTCTTGAATGTAGAATATCTTCCTTGATATCAGATGAATCTGAGAGGAAATGTTTCTCAGATTGTTGCTGCTCTTTGAAGATCAAGAACTAGCAGCTGAAAACTGAGAGAATGATTGTTGATGTTCTTAGAGAATGAAAATGCTGCTGTAGAAGATGAAGATTTCTGAATATCTGAGTATATTCTATATCTTCTCTATTCTCTATTGAATTCACTGATATGTCTCTTCTTCTATATATTTCTCTGATATATCCTTGATTGATTTGTTCTATATCTCTTTGTCCAATACATGTCAACGACTACTTTCTCGAAAGATGAGAATATAAATGAATAATAAAAGAAAGGATCAAATCTTGACTTATCTGATAATGAATAAGTCCAAATAATTGAATAGATCCGTTGCTGAATAGTCGATCTGAGTTCAGAGAAGAATAGATAACTGATCTATCAGAAGTTGTTAAGCTGGAGAATAAATTCGTCGAGCAGAAAACTGAGTTCGTCGAGCTGAGAGTTGAGTTTGTCGAACTGAAAGCTGAGTTCGTTGAACTGAACATCTTGTTACTTATACATCGAACACAGAGCTGAGTTCATCGATCTCAAATTGTAGTTTGTCGAACTGAAGACAAAATCTGTAGAGCTGTCCAGAAGACTGAAATCGTCGAGCTGAAGTGCAAGTTCGTCGAACTGAAGCATGACGTTCGTTGAACGCAGAATGGATTTCATCAAACACTGATTGAAGTTCGTCGAACTTAGAAACTTGGAATTTTTCCTAAGTCCTAGCTACTCAGACACACTTAGACCTTGACCCTTAGACTATACAATGGGGTCAACTTGAATCCTAATCAACAGATAGGGATCCAAGCCCAAATCAGTAATAGGGTTGTTCCAACAGGATGTGTCTTGTGTTCCAGAGGGGGGTCTTACAAATGGTATCATAGGGAGGTTTCGATCCTCCGACCTGTGGGTTATGGGCCCATACTAATTTATATGATGGACCCGATGCGGTGCAATGCTATGATCATGAAAGGATGAATGCAATGCAATGATTATGATATGATGAACTCACCCATGCATTTTTGCTATGTCAACATGGACCTGTAGTTTCCTCTTTTCGAGGGTAGCTAACCACTCAGGCACCTCACGTCGTGGCCAGACGGAGAATGTGGAACGGGCTCCTCCACAACTAGGTGGGTATGAACACTACCAGACCTAGGTGAAAGAATATTGGTATGCTAACTAATTCACCTAGAGGGGGGGGGGGGTGAATAGGTCTCTTGAGTTTTACTTGATAATTTTGGCCTATTAAAATTATTCTAATCAGAGAATCAAGCAACACAAAAACACGCACAGGTGTTTATAGTGGTTCCCCAAGACAGGGTGTCTATGGGTAGTCCACTTTCCCCCTTCACCCTTCTAACAGTGTGTTAGACAGGGCCAACTCCTCCAATATCAGCTCCAAGAGCTTACAACACAAGTTCCTCAGAACTTCTCAGATCAAGGATGATCCTACCTCAGTACACAAGTCCCTACAACTCAGAGCTATCACCAGCTCCTACCTCAGGACAAAAGTCCCTACAACTCAGAGCTATCACCAGCTACTACCTCAGGCACTGCTGCCCTACAACTCAGAACTATCACCAGCTCCTACCTCAGGCAACAAGCCTTACTCCTCAGGCAAAACAGCCCTACAATCTCAGGCAAACCAGCCCTACAAGCTCAGGCAAACAAGCCCTACACACTCAGGCAAATGCCCTACAAACTCTGGCAAAAAGCCTTACAAGAAAAAGGTGTTTTTAGAAAAGTTCTACAGCAGAAATAACCTCCTGTAGATCCTGCACAGTTTGTGCTTTCCTGTAGCTGAAGATGTTGATTACAGCAACAATCTGATCTTTCTCTTCAATAGAAGGATGGAAGATCACCTTGCCCCTTCTGGTGAAGGAGCTATCATCTTCTCTCAGCTTCTTCTTCTTTTTCAGTAAGCAGGAAGAAAGTCGAGAGCAGCAGCTATCGTCAAATGGAGAAACGAGATTCAGCAAAATAACAGTTCTCTTGAAAGTTCCCTAACACTTTCTTTTTATACTTCTTTTATCTTCAACGACTCTAAGTTGATCTCCCAAGAAGTATGGGAGACATTAGTGGTCCCCTGCAGCTTTTCTGCAACTTGCGCCAACAGCAGAACCTGCCAGATCATGTTTGAACTGTCTCAACAGTTGGGCTGAGATGGTCAGCCGACTCAGCGGTTTTCTTCTTTCCAGTTCCAGCGAATCCGCTGAGATAGACAGCTGTCTCAGCTGTTTTCTTCTATCTGCAGCTCAGGTGGCCCGGGAACCTTCTCAGCAGTTCCTGGCCTTGTCTCAGCGGTTCAGCTGAGACAGAGAGCTTGTCTCAGCTGTTTTGATAGTAAACAGGCTGAACAACTCATGCACCTCGTTAAGTCCTAACCCTACATGCTTATGAGATAGAAATAGGGTTTATCAAATACAACTTGTCCTTAGCATTGAAAGTGATGCCTCTTCAAATCAATGGAACATTGAGGGAAATATTCCCAACACTAGGCCTATATACGCCTCGACGCTAAGAACACACAGCGGAGCCCCTGCATATTGCTCGCATCATGCTGAGTCTTCATAACACAGAAGGGGTCTTGGGAAGTGCACACCAAGAAGCTCAACCGGTCTAGAGTCTAATTGCTGGATTCTGTCGGTGTCACGACTAACAAGCCCGTAGACCCGCCACAAGTAATCCTCCATACAGGATCATTACACCACCATGTGTAAACCATGCACATTCATGTTATTTCCATGCATAACCTGTGCTATCAAGCACCCAAGGACTCACTGAAGGAGTCTTCTCACTTTTCACATCATGCCAGTTCAACCGATGTTAACTAGTATCCAAGGCCCCCAAGAACCGGGCCTCCCACCATATCACCATAAGATTTAACCATATCTTATAACCCGCATCAAGCCATTAATTCTACCCATACTGAGTTATTATAACTCTCGTGCCGTGGCGTGCGCAAAATATAGAAATTACTCTACCCGATCCTCCAGGACTACTTGTGGTCACGATGTCATATTCATATTCTACTAATTAATTAAGCTCGCACATATCATCAATATTCAATCCTCATGCCCGGATCACAACGTGCTTTAACACGATCAAAGGTATCAACCTTATTGAAGGGTTATCACTAATCTAAGCCATCCAATAGATTATCACGTTATATGAACATTTATTCGTACACGTGCTTTTTACGATTCCACATAAACTAACAATTGAAGATTGATTTAAGGAGACCTCTCAACAGAATAAATGTGGAATTATTATCACAGTCCAACATTAGTGTGTACATGATTCATACCACATCTCGGCCCAATCGACCTTCACATTCGACATTTATATCTCCTTCAAGTTATCAAATGAAATGACAATATCTCTATTACTACTTATCCAAGATCATGAAGAGTGTACATATTGTTATCATAAGCCTAATCATCCGATAGATTATCAACCGATGGGAGCATTTAGGTAAACGAGTCCTCTAAATTCTTCATTCAATCGTGCATCGAAATGCCCCATTTCAAGATCATAAAATTCATCTATACCTCACACAATTGACATGGAAATCCAGGGACTCCTCACCCTAAACCACACCCAAAGGAGGAGAACAAAAAGTTCTCTATTTGCTAGCGCCGGCGGTAGCACTACCCCCGGGCGCTAGCGATCCTGTCGACACACCTTCCCGTCAACATTGGATGTCGATAGGAAGTTATCCCTTCCAGTCGTTCCATCGACTTGCTAGCGCCGGCGGTTGGGTTACCGCCAGGCGCTAGCTATTTCTATCCACACTCCTTCCCGTCGATCATAAGGGTCGACGGGAAGTTATCCCTTCCCGTCATCCCGTTGACTCGCTAGTGCCGACGGTATGGCTACCGCCGGGCGCTAGCTATTTCTATCAACCCTCTTTCTCGTCGATCTAAAGAGTCGACGAGAACTTCTCCCTTCCCGTCGACAAAATTACTTGCTAACACCGGTGGTAGCACTACCGTCGGGCGCTAGTGATTCTAACACTCACCTTCTTGACGATCTTAAGTGTCGATGGGAAGTTATCCCTTATCGTCGGCCCATCAACATGCTAGCGCCGGCGGTAGCGCTACTGCCGGGCGCTAGCTAACAAGAATCAGATCCTTTGCCATTTCCTTTCCAAACATCTTCCCTGACAGCCCAACTCCAAATCACATACCAATCCTCTCTTTCCCTAATGGTTGGACCTTCATCTCTATTCAAGTGTATAAAACCGATATGATTTAAGTCTAGAATTACAATTAAAGACTCTTCTTACCCTACACTATTTATCATCTTCCCCAATTAAGAAATTATGGCATTACACCTTCTCTCCTCCAATACTCCCTCATATGACCATGGATTTTCATTAAATCAAATCCTATCTCTTCCTTTTGGAGAGAAGAAATGATAGAAGGAACTTTCATGTCAATCGGTGCCCTAAAATGAATGATCCAGTTTGGTCTTTTCCTAAGAAGCTCCATTAACTCACAAGCCAAGCTCTATTGAGGTCAACACGTCTCCTAAATTTTCTCTACGATCTAGCATCAAGGGAGAGTGGTCGGAAGTTACTTTATTTTTCGGCCATGGTTGGTGTAACGTCCCAAGGCCCTGGACTTACCATCAGGACAACGTCCACCGACTTCCTCGCCTGGCGACCGTTACCGGGCTGCAGCCCAAGCACCCCAACCCCTCTCCAGCCCACAGGCGGGTTGTTGGTGGCCACAACCTCCCTTTGGTGAGAAGTGATCCAGTTAAGCGCCTCTACGGGGCCTTCCCAGGAGGTCACCCTTCCCAGTACTACTCTAGCCCGAGCACGCTTAACTATATAGTTCTTTCACTTCTCATCAACTCAATTGGTGATGAGAAGTGAAAGAACTATATAGTTAACTGTGCTCGGGCTAGAGTAGTACAGGAATGGGTGACCTCCTGGGAAAGCCCCGTAGAGGCGCTTAACTGGATCACTTCTCACCAAAGGGAGGCTGTGGCCACCAACAACCCGCCTGTGGCTGGAGAGGGGTTAGGGTGCTTGGGCTGTAGCCCCGTAACGGTCGCCAGGCGAGGTAGTCGGTGGACGTTGTCCCGATGGTAAGTCTATGGCCTTGGGACGTTACAGTTGGAGCTCATCTTCATTGCAGCCGGGTGGTGGTCGGCCAAGCTCCAAGTCCTTCTCCAAGGTTGCTCCTTCAAGAACCCTAAGCTTAAGCCTTGAGGTGTGAGGAAGAAGATGAAGAAAAGAAGAAGGAGAAGAAGAAGTAGATGAAGAAGAAGATGAGTAGTTCCTCTGATTAAGAAATCAGCCCCTTTGGGCTTAAGAGAGAGAGAGAGAGAGAGAGAGAGAGAGAGAGAGAGAGAGAGAGAGATTTCATTAAGTGAGCATTAAATGCAAAATCCCATTTTCAAGGCTTATGTTGAAAATCTACACTAGATGCCAGCTGATTTCTTGATCTTTTATCCCACCAATATCTCATATTTATACAATCTAGGCCACTCCCATGGAAGAAAGTCACGTGCCACAATTTGGCCACTACCGCCGGCGCTTGCTGAAGCTACCGCCGGCGCTAGCTCCCTGCTATCAATTCCTTGCCATTTGCTTCCATGATCCAAGGGTTAGAGTTACACCCACTCCTGGATGTCAGTGCCCATCCATGGCACCACTATGATCTTAAGACTCCTACCTAGCCCAGGCATCACCAAGTGACTCGTGTAACTCGAGGGGTCTAGCTCAAATTGGGATGTTACAATCCTACCTCGGGACTGAGTCAGTTGTTCGGACTGAGGAGTGGGTGGACATCATGTACGAGATACTGGCAAGGATACAGTGCCCGACAGAGATGGAAGTGTCGCTAGTGGTCTCATGTTTGGAGTCCCATGCGAAGAGATGGTGGAAGTCATTGCTGGACACCACCTATGCAGGATTGGAGGTTGCAGACGTTTCTTGGGATGATTTCAAGGCATCACTGCTGGAGCATTTTGTGCCGCCGTCTGTGAGAGATGAGTTGGAGTATAGATTCCTATAGTTGAGATAGGGGAGCAGGACGGTTCTGGAGTACCGCCAGGAGTTTACCCACCTGGCCCGGTTTGCAGACTCCTATCAGCTAGATGACGCGGGGTATGCAAAGAGGTTCTACAAGGGCCTCCGTGATGAGTTGAGGCAGGCCCTCCTTTTTTATTTCTGACGGCAGTCTGGCCAGGATATTAGAGATGGCCAAGAAGTTGGAGGCAGACCAGCACACTGTTCGTGGATGGAAAAGATAGATAGAGGACTAGGGTCAGGGTGGCAGGAGAGACCAGCAAAGGGGTCGAGACGTCGGATAAAGGAGAACGGAGGGCCTACCCCACTAGGAGGAGAGGCAGGACCAGAGGGAGCAGGTAGTATTGGCTCCTCAGCCTCTACAGACACGGGAGGTGCCTCGGCTAGGAGGTGGGCCACCACCCCCAACAGAATGCTACCTGTGCCACAAGACAGGCCAAATTCGGAGGAACTGCCCTCAGAGGAATGCACCACTAGCACTACAGGCAGCCCCACCGGCCCAGCATTTCGGGGGCCGAGGACGTGGACGAGGTCGTGGATTCTAGGGTCGTGATCATAGGCAGGACAGTGACCAGATGTATGTCTTGGATCTGGCTCAGACCCAGAACCCAGCAAGGGTCATCACAGGTACGTTAGTGTATTTCTTATAATTACCAGTACCTTGCAAACCTTAGCATTGAACCAAACAAACAAAATCACCCAGGTATAGTACTCGTCTGCGGCAAGCCCACATATACCTTATTCGATATGGGTGCCTCGCACTCGTTTGTCTCAGAAGAATTCGTTGATGATCTGGATCAAATTCAGCACTTCACAGGCATCCACAGGAAGGTGCAACTCTGGGATGGATCGAAGTTAGTAACGAGTGCCAAGTGCAACATGAACATGGAGATTGGAGGAAAACTGCTCGAAGCGCCGACACTATTTGACAAAAAAATGAATAATAAAACAAAAACAAAACAACAGAGCATATATATCTGATAGATTTTGAATAATTCAGCAGATATAAAATATGATACTCTGAGTTTTGAAATTACTTTAAAAACAAATAAATAAGTTAGAACCTTTTCTTTCTCTGAATTCTGCTTTCTGTATTCTGAATTATGATATTGTCTTTCTCTGATTTTTCTGAATTCCGATTTGCTGAGCTGTAGCAATAACTGATACTGAATCTGCTTTGAATACGTTGCTTCTTCTATATCAAAAGCTGTATCTGAATCTGAATTTGATCATGAAGACTTTATCTGAATTTTTCTTCATACAACATCTCTTTTTGAAACAAACTGCTGTGGGCTTTTTCAGCAACTCCCCCTGCCTAGTTCATTGAATATCTCCCCCTGAGCAATTGCATCATATGAAGCTTCTTTAAAGAACTTCTCAGGTGTTTCTTCAGAACAACTCCCCCTGTCAAAGGAAAGTGTCTCCCCCTAACAAAAAGGAGCTTCTTCAAGACATCTCCCCCTGCCTAGTTTCAGGAAAGCCCGAGGCTAGGCCCCTAGAAGAAGGGACATTTGAGGAGGTAGGGAAGGATGTCATCTTTATATTGCTATTGTTCCTGCAAAATGAAATAGAGATCAAGTGCAAAGGGAACTAGAAAGAGAAGCAATTTGTAGGCATTCAGATAATCAGACTTAGTTTGATATTGAAGGGAATGAGGGGATAAATAGAAGATTTAATTTTTAATTGATTGAATCTCCATCTATCATTCCTAGCTGATTTATAAAGAAGATATGTTTCTTTTCATCCAAGTGTTTGGTGAAAATATCAGCCCTTTGCAAATCAGTAGAGATGAATTGTAGGCAAATTTTATTTTTATCCACATTATCCTTAAGGAAGTGGTGCCTAATTTCTATATGTTTAGTCCTACTATGGAGAATTGGATTTTGTGCTATAGATATTGCACTAGTATTGCCACAAAATATAATTGAATTATTTAGATTGATACCATAGTCTAGGAGCTGATTTTGTATCCACAACATCTGTGAGCAGCAACTGCCTGCAGCTATATACTCAGCTTCAACTGTTGATGTGGACACAGATGTTTGTTTCTTACAAAACCAAGACACAAGCCTATCACCAAGAAACTGACAAGTTCCTAATGTGCTTTTCCTGTCTACTCTGCATCCAGCATAATCTGAATCTGAGAATCCAGTTAATTCAAATTCAGATGCTGTTGGATACCAAAGTCCTAGATTTGGACAACCCTTTATATATCTCAAAATTCTTTTTAATAAAATTAGGTGAGATTCTTTGGGGTTAACTTGAAACCTAGTACAAATACAAGTAGCAAACATTATATCAGGCCTATTTGCTGTTAAATAAAGTAATGAGCAACAATTGCTCTATGTACCTTTTGATCAACAGGTTTCCCTGATTCATCATTATCAACAATAACATTAGAGGGCATGAGTGTTTTCATGGTGGAAGAATTAGACATACCAAATCTTTTCACTAATTCCTTAGCATACTTAGATTGGGATATGAAGATTCCATTTGGAGTTTGCTTCACTTGAAGACCAAGGAAGTATGATAGTTCACCCATGCTACTCATTTCAAATTTAGATTGCATTAGATTAGAGAATCTTTTGCATTGATTTGAATCAGTAGAGCCAAATATGATATCATCTACATATATTTGAACTAGCAAGGCTTGATTTTTATGTATCCTGAAAAATAGGGTTTTATCAACTATGCCTCTACAGAATTTATTCTCTAAAAGAAAACTAGCTTAGGTCTCATACCATGCTCTGGGAGCTTGTTTGAGACCATGGAGAGCTTTATTAAGCTTAAATATAAAAGAGGAGTGAGTTGGAGAGATAAAACCTGGTGGTTGTTCCACATAGACTTCTTCTTTGATTTCTCCATTCAAGAATGCACTCTTCACATCCATTTGATAAACCTTGAACTTCTTGTATGCAGCAAATGCAAGACAGATCCTGATTGCTTCTAACCTTGCAACTGGTGCAAAAGTCTGATCATAATCTATTCCTTTTTCCCGTGAGTATCCTTGAGCTACTAGTCTAGCTTTGCTTCTCACAATATGGCCATCTACATCTAGCTTGTTCCTGTAGACCCATTTAGTTCCAATGACTGGATGATTCTTTGGTCTAGGAACCAATTCCCAAACTTTGTTTGTCTCAAACTGATTGAGCTCCTCTTGCATAGCAATGATCCAGTTGGGATCTTGTTCTGCATCTTGTAGGGATTGAGGTTCAATCTGAGAGAGAAAACAAGTGTGCATCAGATTCTGATTAGCTTGATGCCTTGTTTGTACACCAGTTAATATGTCTCCAATTATTTGAGATCTGGGGTGATCTCTAATATTGACTTAATCAACATGCATAGTGGGATCAACATTATTTGTAATTAATTCCTCTTGTGGAATGTTACTTAATGCTTCCTTTCCAGGTACAGTTTCACTGATTTCATCATCACTTTCTTCACCATCCTGCTGTACAGGATTTAGAGATCCTTCCTTCTGTAGAGCTAATTGATCTAGCTGCTCACAGAGTGTAGGTACCTGCAGGTTTTCTTTGGTAGAAGAATTCTTCTCCTTGTAAAACATGTCAGTTTCATCAAAAGAAACATGCATAGATTCTTCAATTTTAAAAGAGGATTTGTTAAATATCCTATATGCTTTGATGATTAATGAATAGCCAAAGAAAATTCCTTCTTCAGATTTTGGTTCAAATTTCCTAAGGTATTTTTTGTCATTATTGTGAACAAAACATTTACAACCAAATGTTCTAAAATAGTTAACTTTAGGTTTCTTCCCTTTAAGTAACTCATAGGGAGTCTTACCCTTAAGTTATGTATCAAACTCCTATTCTTCACATAATTTGCTATGCTAACAGCCTCTGCCCAAAACGATAGGGGCAAATTAGCATCTGCAAGTAATGTTGTTGTTGATTCAATTAGGGTTCTATTTTTCCTCTCAACTACTCCATTTTGTTGAGGAGTTCTAGGAGCTAAGAAGCAATGTATGAAACCTTCCTTCTCACAGAATTCTTGCATGAGAAGAGACTCAAACTCCGTGCCATGATCACTTCTGATCAATGCAATCTGAGTAGAATACTGAATCTGAATGCTCTTAAGAAAGTCTGTAAGAACTTTAAAATTATCTAACTTTTCTCTCAAAAAGAACACCCAAGTGAATCTAGAGAAGTCATCTACAATAACTAGAGTGTATGACTTCCCCCCCTAAACTCTTTGTTGCTGTTGGTCCAAAAAGGTCCATATGTAGCAAGTATAAGATTCTAGGTGAATCACTTTTAGATAATGATTTAAAATTATTTTTAGTTTGCTTGCCTAGTTGACATGCCCTGCAAAGACCTTCCTTCTTGTATGAACCAGAAGGTAATCCTCTAACAATATTGTCCTTAGATAATTTAGCAATGGTCCTAAGATTTACATGTCCTAATCTCTTATGCCAAAGTTCACTAGGTTTTCTTAATTGAAATTTACTAAATAGATATTTCCTTTCCTAATACCTGATAAAACAGTAATATTATCAGAAGAATTAATAAGGCATTTTGATTTATTAAAAGTTACCTGATACCCTTCATCACATAATTGGCTTATGCTGATGAGGTTGTGCTTCAGTCCCTTGACAAAAGCTACCTCTTTGAAGGTGACTTCTCCAACCTTGACTTTTCCATATCCTTTTGTTTGTCCACAGTTGGAGTCTCCAAATTTCACTTTTGGTCCAAGCTTTGCCTTGTAGTTGTTCAGATTGGCCTTGTTTCCTGTCATATGCTTTGAGCATCCACTATCCAAGTACCATTGTTCTTTTATTCTTGGATAGCTGTGTACCTGATCAGCATCATTTTCAGCTTCCAATTCTGATTCTTCTTCATCTGAGTTGTTTGCTGAGGCATTGATAGCCATCATACAGAAGTTCTTCTCTTCTTCTTCATCTTCATCATCAGAAGAGCTGGATGAAGATGCACTTGCTGACTCACTGCTTGAGTCATAAATGGCCATCAAGCATTGGTCATTTTCTTTTGATTCTTCTTCATCTTCAGAAGAACTGGATGATGATTCTGATTCAGTTTCACTCCAAGTTTCTGCTATAAATCCTCTTCCCTTGTGTTTGTGCTTATGGGAGGAAGACTTGCTGGAGTGTCTTTTACCTTCTTTTTCTTTTCTCTTTTCCTTCTTGTCCTTCTTGTTTTGATTCTCTGGACAGTCAGGTACAATATGTCCTGGTTTCCTGCAACCAAAACATATAACTTCTTTACATGGAGCTTTGTCATACCTTGGTTTTTCATAGCTCCTGGATGAGTTTCTCCTGAAGTCTTTTCTTGCCATCTTGTAGAATCTTTTGGCAAGTAGACTCATCAACTTCTCATTGTCAAAAGTCTCTCCTTCTTCTTCTGTAGCTTTAAAGGCAATGTTCTTTTCCTTCTTTGTTGCTGGAGATGAAGTGGACTGTTCAGCTTCTCTGGATTTGACAAGCTGCTCATAGGATTTGAGCTTGCCTAACAATGTCTCAGTAGTAATCTCATTGAGGATTCTGGCTTCCTTGATAGGCCAGATCCTAGAGTCCCATGTGCTGGGGAAGCACGTTAGGATCTTGTCATTGAACTCAGTGATAGAGATCACTTTGTCCAAAGATTTCAGCTCATTGATGATGAGACTGAGCCTATTGTACATATCAGCCACTGTCTCAACTTCTCCTTTCTTGAAATTCTCATACTGAGAGATGAGATGTGATCTTCTATCCTTTCTTTCATCAGCAGATCCTTCAACCATATTGTTGAGAGAAGTCCAGATCTCTCTTGCTGAAGTGCATTCCACCACTTTCTGAAAAATGTCATCAGACATTGTTTGAGCCAGAATGTTCATGGATTTTGCATCAACACTCCTTTGCTTCTTTTTAGCATCTGTCCACTCAGGAGGTGGGACAACATTGTTATTTGCTGCTGCATCAGTACTTGTTGATGCTGAGAGAGTAGGAGGTCCTGTCAAAATAACATTGAATATTTCTTCATCAATATAGTTCATATATAACCTAATCCTTGCTTTCCATAGTGCAAACTTATTTAGATTGCACATAGGAGGTCTTGTGCTTGAATACTCTTTGTTTTGTGCCATGAGTTTTTAAACAAAAATAAATAAAATAAAAACTTTGAAAGAATTTAAGATCTAATTGATCTTTGTGATTCAGGTGTTAGCCTGTAAAGAATTAACCTCCCTCTGATACCAATTGAAAGTGGAGGTTAGATCTTAAATTAACTTTAGAGGGGGGGGGAGGGGGTGAATAGAGTATTAAAACTTTTTATTAGTTTTATTGCGGAATTAAAAATACTGATATATATATGTATAGCAGAGTGATTTATAAGAAACTGAAAATAAAACACAGCACAACACAAGCACAGAAAAGTAAAGCAATCACAGAGGACACAAGGAGCTATAGTAGTTCCCCAATAATCCTGGGTACGTCTACTGTTCTACCACCCTTGGTAGGAATCCACTAGGATTTTTGATCAGGTGTCCTAACACCAATGAGCTTTTGATAAGGTGCCCAAAAACCAAACATGATTTTTTGATCAGGTGTCTTGCCACCAAGAGGTACACTTTTGAAGGGAGTTTTAACCCTTTACAGAATGGGATACAAAGGGTTTAGAATGTTCTTCTCTGTCAATAATCTGAGAGAAGACTCTAGTGGATTTGATGTTGAGAAGCTCCTCTGTCTGATATGAAATGTTTGACAGTAGATGGCTGGAGCTTTCTCTTGTGTAAACAGATCTTCCTGTAGCTGATTAATCTGGAAGAGAAAGTTCTTCAGATTTTTGTTGCTCTTTTGAATATCTGATCTTGAAGCAGAGATCTGAGAGAATGATTTGTGTTGAAGTTGTTCTCAGTGAATGAGGGTGCTGCTTGAGGAAGAAGATGATGATCTGTAAAGCTTATGTTCTTCTTTTTCTTCCTGTACAGCTATTCTGATATGTTCTGTAATAATGCTGTCGTGAAAGCTGTGTGGTATTACTGTATATCTTCTTCCTTTTTCTTTCGATAATATTTGAAAATCAAATCCCTTGAATTAAGGAATAAATATATCTGGGAACCAAAAATCTGACACGCAGTATATCTCTTTCCTTTTCCATGAAATGTCCTTTTCCGAGAAATGTCAACGGCTATAATCTCGAAATAATAAAGGAAATATATTATCCTTACTTATCTGATATAGTAGAGCCATTGCAAAAGATATCTGAGTTCAGAGAATGGAATAGTATAATCTGTCTGAAATAAATCTGTTGTATTGCAATTTTCGTCGATCTCAAGATTTTCGTTGAACACAATATTTAGTTCGCCGACCTCAAATGAATCTTGCTGGAAGAATTAAATTAGATAAGCTGAGAGGAACTTTCGTTGATCTGAAGGTATTCGTCGAACGCAGACTGAGTTCGTCGAACGCAAAATCGTCGACCGCTGAACTGAGCAAAATCGTCGACTGCTGAGACGGAATAAAATCATCGACCGCTGAGACGCTGAGCCGCTGAGATGCTGAGACTGAAGATCGTCGACTGCTGAGAAAAAGCCTATTCGTCGAACGAAGAGTGTAAGCCATTTGTCGAATGCAGAGAGCAGTTCGTCGAACGCAATATTGAGTTCGTCGAATGCAGAAAATGAATGTTTTCTTGAGTTCTATCAGCCTAAACTCTTGACCCATTGACTATAATTGGGGTCAACTTGATCCTAGTCAGCAGATAGTGATCCTAGCCCAAATCAGTAATAGGGTTGCTCCAACATACTCGTCTGCGGCAAGCCCACATATACCTTATTTGATATGGGTGCTTCGCACTCATTCGTCTTAGAAGAATTCGTTGATGATCTGGATCAAATTCAGCACTTCATAGGCATCCAAAGGAAGGTGCAACTCCTGGATGGATCGGAGTTAGTAACGAGTGCCAAGTGCAACGTGAACATGGAGATTGGAGGAAAACTGCTTGAAGCGCCGACGACGCTTTTCAAGATGACAGACTTCGACCTGATCTTGGGCATGAATTGGCTACACGGGAACCATGCAAGGATTGACTGCCCGGAAAGGAGGATTGTTATAAGGCATGAAGACTTAGAAGTGGTAGTCGAAGGTATTAGGCCCACCTCCCGTCTGTTGTTATTGTCTATTCAGTACGCCAAGGCCCATCTACAGGGAGACAAAGTATATCAGGTGCTGTTCGAGATGACTATTAAAATTTTTGATTTTAATCATTTAGGAGTAAGCAGGAGTTGTATCAACTGAGTTAAAGCCAAACAACCACAATGCCACACAGCAACACAAGAAACTTTATTGAAACACAATCTTCATTTACATTGCGAGGCATACATGGCGAGACATGATTTATCAGAATCACGGAGACGAGAAGAACAGAACACACCAAAACAAATCTAGCGGCTAGACAAGCTGAGACCGCACAGACCGCTCGACTCCCGAAGTCGCCCGGCTTGACCTGAGATCGCACGAACAGAAACCAGATAGATTTCCAGCACTGCAAGACCGCACCTCAGACCGCACAAACTGGAGATTTATTGGAACGAAGAACTGAAGCTGTCGCCAGACCGCAACTCAGATCGCCTAACCGCTGAAGGTCGCCTGATCGCTGAGCTCACTGCGAACAGTACAAGAATGAACATAAACCAGTTCGCAGACAGACCGCTGCCAAACTGTTTATTCAAGCCGTTAGGAATCAACAAGGAAGAAGATCGTAACCTGCTGATCGCAAACCTGCGAACACAATAAACAGTCAGCTCGCTTCTGAGACCGCCCGACCTCAAAGTGAGATCGCACGAATTAACCCAGGCTCAGTTCTTACAGTTATCGTTAGGAATGACGGGCCCCGCACCTCTATTTATAG
This sequence comes from Dactylorhiza incarnata, assembly GCA_033032865.1. Taxonomy (NCBI): domain Eukaryota; kingdom Viridiplantae; phylum Streptophyta; class Magnoliopsida; order Asparagales; family Orchidaceae; genus Dactylorhiza; species Dactylorhiza incarnata. Next base: position 2,429,586 of record JAWHQI010000218.1, on the reverse strand, counting down.
GCGGGTAGATGGATGTCATCACCACACAGGAGAGATACAATCACCACCCGTCAGATCGCCAGCGGTCTCACAAGGCAGATCGCGCGATCAGACCACTTGGACGATCATCCGACCAAGACCGTAGATCAGCGGACAGATCGCGCATAGGCCGCGCGAATACGAGACCGCGCACAAGCCGCGCGGTCACAAAGGTACTCCTTCCTTAGACCACTAGGAGCAAACCAGGAACCATCTGGCTGACTTAGAACAAGTTGCCAGATCGCCAAGCACAAACCGCCCGGACAGGCGGTCACACATAGGAACAGACCGGCAGAGCCAGATGATGCGCAAAGTTATGCTTGCAAATGATAACGGCAAGTGTACCGTATCGAATGTAGTATAGGTTATTGAAACAAGACCATATTAGACTCGGGGCGGTTGAGTACTCTTACTTCAAGAAAATCTCTATTATCTTATCAATTAAAACTTGAGGTTGGTTTGCAAAAAAAAGAAAATTAAAATATGAATTAAAAGAGCGATTAGCACTCGATCTTGAATCACCTTGGAGATAAAAATAAGAATAAAGAATAAAAACGCATTCTCTTAATAAAATAGCTTAGACCGTGGAGATTCCCGAATTATGAACGCACCTCTCTCGAGGATGCGCTCAACTGAGTTTAGGTTGATCAATCGAACTCTCGTTCTAGGATCGAAACCCCTAAAACTCGCCTTATCGAAGTGAATCCCGCTATTGGCTTTTACTCCAATCCGGAAGGGTAACGTCGTCCTCTCTCAAGGATTGCATTCTACTCTTTTTTATTCTTGAAATGATCGATTCAAAATCAAAACCTCTCGATTATTAGATTCCGAAAACAAAGATGAGAGTTATATATCGACAATATAATCTCAATCCAATAAAAGTTCAAGAGTAAATCAAAAGCATTCTAAAGAAGAGAAAGAGAAGCTAAACCATAAATTATATTCTCCTCAGATCATCTCAGTCGAGTACTAATTGGATTTTAGTTACTCATAGAAATTGAAGAATTAAAGAAAAATAGAAGAGTTCATGAAAAAAAGAGAGAATAGATTGAGAGAAGAAAAGAACTATTTTATTAAATTGCTAAAGAAAAATTACAAGACATGAATTGAAAGTTACAACTATTGAATTGAAAACTATAAATGCTAATAAGAAAAAGGACATGCAAGAACTACTGAAACACGAAAATAAAACAAGAAATGGAGATTTGAACTCCAAAAATTCGTCCTTGAACATCTGCTGAAGCTGGCTTTTTATAGCTGAAAGGATGAGGTTACACGCCCTTGGTCACGCCCGTGACCAAGGGCGTGTAAGGGGCGTGATCGAAGCAGCAGCGGAGATGGCGCCTTCTGGAGTAATTGCGAGTGTTTCGGCCGTGTCACGCCCTAGGTCACGCCCGTGACCTGGGACGTGTAATCTTGAAATAGTGCTGCTGGCGGGAAACTCTGGCGGGAAGAAGCGCGGGGCGAGTCACGCCCGTGACCTGATGTCACGCCCAAGGTCACGCCCGTGACCTGGGGCGTGTAACTTTAAATGACGTGGCAGGCGTGCTCTGGATGCTGTGGAGAGTCGTGACCGTGACACTGGGTCACGCCCTTGGTCACGCCTGTGACATGAGGCGTGTACTTGGCGAATTCTTCACGGAACGCTCCCTGGTGGCGGAATTGGGTCTGGAACACATCTTTGACTGTCACGCCCTTGGTCACGCCCGTGACCTTGGGCGTGTACTTTGGATTTTTACTCAAAGTGCCCAGAAAATCTGCAAAACATAAAATAAGCTTAAATTAGTTGAAGAAATTAAAAAGGAACAGATTAAATAAGAAAATACATATAAATTATATAAATTCAATTTAAAACTATATTAAAATAATACTAAAAGATGAGTACAAAAAGTACTCATCAAACACCCCCATACTTGAGTTTTTGCTATTCCAGAGCAAAAGAGTGAGGAAAGAATTACAAGACATCGATATTATTTCTAATTAACTAAAATTTTATTAAACCATGAATAAGTTAAAGGCAAATTTTAGGAATTCAAGAATTAAGTCATAAGTTATGTTGATAATTTAAAAAGAGAAATTTGTTTAGCTAACTACTTCTCAAGATAACTATTTAGAAATCAAAATTATAGAAATTTTCAAACAAAATTAGATTGAAATTATAGACACTCTAACATAAAAGAAGCTTAAGGAAAAGACACCTACTAAAATACTGCTCTCTCAATAATTTAGTTTAGGACTAGAAACAATGAAATTGGCTAGGGATGGGTTTGAACGAAATGACAAATGAAGAGTTCTTGAATAGAGGTGATGAATTTTATCCTCTCACCTCATTTGAATACGAAATTGTATATGTTTAGGAAAATAATGAATTTTATCCTCTTATTTTCCATGCCATATAATCTTTTAACAATTCTCTTCAATCACAAACCCAAAATGTATATGTTTTAGATGTAATGAATTTTATCCTCTTACATCATGACATATAATCTTTTAAATGATTTTGGGTGCATATGTTTTAGGAAATAATGAATTTTATCCTCTTATTTCCATGACATATGATCTTTTTCTACATTTTTTTTATTTGCCAACAAAGGGTGAGGGGGGAGAAATACTTCTAGTTTATAAATTAAACTATTTTGAGAGCAACTTTTTAGTGGAATGAGATTTCCTAAGATCTTAAAGTTAAAAGTGAATATAACAAAAAAAATCTAAAGATGTTTAGCCAATTTACCACAAAGTGAAGCTATTTAAAATTAAACGGAGAAGTAGTGCTAATTTAACTCTCTAATCGAATTAAAAACATAAAGTGTTTCTTAAAACTAAATTACTTCAAATTTAGATTTAACAAATTCTGATCAAATAAAATAATTAGCTAAATTTAAAATGTAGGAATTCTTATAATCGTACCTCAAACTAAATTTCTAGAACATTAAAAACAACAAGGCTAGGCGTATTTTTTTATTATTATTTCTTGGACTTCCCAAGGGCTACCCGGTGAAGGGTTCGCAAGGTACTAGGAGCTGTGATGGGAATTCAAGCCCAAAGCGCCCTTTCCAAGAAATTAGATTTTTATAAGTTATATATATATATATATTTCAAATAAACAATACAAGAAAAGCTAAGCTACACCCCCATACTTAAAATTAAACATTGTCCCCAATGTTTAAAACTAAGTATGAAGAACACTTGAAAATAATTTTTTGTAAAACTGAAATTAAAGATAAGCAAGGGGTGCCTCCCAAGAGCGCTTTCTTTTTCCCGTCTTTAAGCTAGACAGTTATTGTTAGGAAAATGGAAAATAAAAAGAGAAGTGGATAGGCAACTCCCCTAATTCACGCGTGGGTGAATGTGCCGGCGTCAGTCGCCCGGCTACTCCTCCGTTTATCTTGTGATTCTCCTCTTGTCTTTGATCTTGAATATGTAAATCCAAATCACCAATACATACCTGATTTGATTTGAAAAAATAAAGATGAGCGACATATGGATCATTGATTATTTGGGGTGGCAGCGGCTCATCCTTAACCTGAAATTTATTAGAATAAAGAGAATCACAAATAAACGAGTCAGAAAAATTTTCGCAAGGAGGAGGCGCTTGCGAAATTATAAAATCAAGCTCCGGTTGTTCCTTTTCTAAAATAACATTTTCATTTGAGAAATCTAGTGCGTTACCAAGTGGAATAAAATTTTCGGACACAAAATTTTCATGAATTTTTGGTTGGATAGAAGAAATTCGCGAGTATTCATGACAAAGAAAATAAAATCCGGGTGAAGTAGGGGAAGAAACTTGTTCTTCTTCTATTTCATCCGGGGTGCCCATAACTTTAAGAAATTCTTGGTAAAGTAATTTTTCTTCATCTTCGGTAAAAGAAGTTATGGGATTATATAACACTACATGTTCCGCCATAACTAAATTATCCAAAGGTGGAGAAAAAATACTAGAAGAAATAAAATTTTCCCCTAAATTTTGGGGGAAAGTATCTATTTGAATCGACGGACATTCCCCAAAATTAGAGTACGAAGGTTGCGGCGCAAAAGAAGAAGAACAAGAATTCGGATCTAAAGATTTATCTTCATCGCCCCGTAAACTATCTGGGTGACCTTGCCACCAAGAATAATCTACTTCGGGGCTAGAAGGAAGATTATTAGAAGCCGAAGAATTATTCTCGTGAAAATTAGAAAAAAGCACTAGACAAAATAATATTTTCCTCTAAATTTTGGGGGGTAGTATCTATATGAATTTGCAAAATTTCCCCCAAATTAGAGAACGAAGACTGCGGAGTATAAGTGAAAAAACAAAAATTTGTGTCTAAAGATTTATCTTCGTCGCTCCGAGAATTTATAAATCCGGGTGAGCTTGCCACCAAGAATAATCAACTTCGGAACTAGAAGAACAATTATTAAATGCCAAAAATTTGTTTTCATTATAATTAGAAAAATTATTTTCATCAAAGTTTGAAAAATTATTCTCATTAAAAGTGGAAAAATTATGATCGTAATTATTATCAAAATTATTTGCATAATATTGAGGAAAATTAGTTTCATAATAATTATTTTGATAATAAGAAAGTAAATAACATTTCTCACTTTGATGAGGCGCACCACAATAATGACAACTAAATTGGCGTTCTCGCGCAGCTTGTAAGAGATAAAGTTGGTTTCGAAGCTCGGCAACCTTAACGGCCAATTCAGATTCTTTCATAATAAAAAAATAAAAAAGTAACAACCTTTACTCAAATGAATGGAATTTTTTTAAAAATATTTTTATTATATATATATTTTTGAAAAAGCGGGTTAAATTAGTCCCGGACTTCCCAAGATCTCCCCGGTGAAGGGTTTGCAAGGTACTAGAGGCTGTGATGGGAATTCAAGCCCAAAGCGTCCTTTCCGAGAATTTAGATTGCGCTTTTTAAATTTTTTTTTTAGAAAAAAGGGGGAGAAGAAAGAGAACGATAAAATTAATAAATATTTCTTTTTTCGAAATATCAACCGTGTCCCCGGCAACGGCGCCAAAAACTTGATGCGCAAAACTATGCTTGCAAACGATAACGACAAGTGTACCGTATCGAATGTAGTATAGGTTATTGAAACAAGGTCGTATTAGACTCGGGGCGGTTGAGTACTCTTACTTCAAGAAAATCTCTATTATCTTATCAATTAAAACTTGAGGTTGGTTTGCAAAAAAAAGAAAATTAAAATAAGAATTAAAAGAGCGATTAGCACTCGATCTTGAATCACCTTGGAGATAAAAATAAGAATAAAGAATAAAAACGCATTCTCTTAATAAAATAGCTTAGACCGTGGAGATTCCCGAATTATGAACGCACCTCTCTCGAGGATGCGCTCAACTGAGTTTAGGTTGATCAATCGAACTCTCGTTCTAGGATCGAAACCCCTAAAACTCGCCTTATCGAAGTGAATCCCGTTATTGGCTTTTAATCCAATCCGGAAGGGTAACGTCGTCCTCTCTCGAGGATTGCATTCTACTCTTTTTTATTCTTGAAATGATCGATTCAAAATCAAAACCTCTCGATTATTAGATTCCGAAAACAAAGATGAGAGTTATATATCGACAATATAATCTCAATCCAATAAAAGTTCAAGAGTAAATCAAAAGTATTCTAAAGAAGAGAAAGAGAAGCTAAACCATAAATTATATTCTCCTCAGATCATCTCGGTCGAGTACTAATTGGATTTTAGTTACTCATAGAAATAGAAGAATTAAAGAAAAATAGAAGAGTTCATGAAAAAAAGAGAGAAAAGATTGAGAGAAGAAAAGAACTATTTTATTAAATTGCTAAAGAAAAATTACAAGACATGAATTGAAAGTTACAACTATTGAATTGAAAACTACAAATGCTAATAAGAAAAAGGACATGCAAGAACTACTGAAACACGAAAATAAAACAAGAAATGGAGATTTGAACTCCAAAAATTCGTCCTTGAACATCTGCTGAAGCTGGCTTTTTATAGCTGAAAAGTTAAGGTTACACACCCTTGGTCACGCCCGTAACCAAGGGCGTGTAAGGGGCGTGATCGAAGCAGCAGCGGAGAGGGCGCCTTCTGGAGTAATTGCGAGCGTTTCGGCCATATCACGCCCTAGGTCACGCCCGTGACCTGGGGCGTGTAATCTTGAAATAGTGCTGCTGGCGGGAAACTCTGGCGGGAAGAAGCGCGGGGCGAGTCACGCCCGTGACCTGATGTCACGCCCAAGGTCACGCCCATGACCTGGGGCGTGTAACTTTAAATGACGTGGCAGGCATGCTCTGGATGCTGTGGCGAGTCGCGACCGTGACACTGGGTCACGCCCTTGGTCACGCCCGTGACTTGGGGCGTGTACTTGGCAAATTCTTCACAGAACGCTCCCTAGTGGCGGAATTGGGTCTGGAACACATCTTTGACTGTCACGCCCTTGGTCACGCCCGTGACCTTGGGCGTGTACTTTGGATTTTTACTCAAAGTGCCCAGAAAATCTGCAAAATATAAAATAAGCTTAAATTAGTTGAAGAAATTAAAAAGGAACAGATTAAATATGAAAATACATATAAATTATATAAATTCAATTTAAAACTATATTAAAATAATACTAAAAGATGAGTACAAAAAGTACTCATCACCAGACTGGCAGAATACAAGCACAGGCCGCGCGGTCTCGGCGGTCTCCAAAATCAGACCGCCCAGTCTCCTCCACTTAACTTCAAAATTTCAACACTCCCTCTTGAAGTGGGAAGTGGAGACTAGCCCGAGTAAACTCCGCAACCGTGTAAACGGTCCCTTCGCCAGCAGATTTGTGAAGATGTCTGCTACATTGTCCGCACTCCGAACATGCTCGACCATAAGAGATCCTCCCAACACCTTTTCACGAATGAAATGGTGCTCAATCTCAATATGCTTGGTCCTCGCGTGACAGACTGGATTATTAACCAGCTTGAGAGCACTCTCATTGTCCCCACGTAGCATAGTGGGACCTCGAACCTCCTCATGAACATCCTCCACCAACCTCCTGAGCCAAATGGCTTCCTGAGCAGCCAAGGCCGAAGCCTTGTACTCCGCTTATGTGGTAGATACGGACACCGAGTCCTGCTTTTTGCTGCACCAAGAGATAGTTGTGGGGCCCGTCATAAAGACATAACCAGACGTTGATCTCCGATCATCCACGTATCCCCCGTAGTCAGCATCTATGTATCCATGCAACTCAAAGCTTGACCCTCTCCTAAATAGGAGGCCCAAATCAGAGGTCGACTTCACATATTTCAGAATCCCTTTTGCCACCAGAAGATGAGGCTTCCGTGGCTCCGCCATGTACCGATTCACTTTTCCAACTGCATAAGAAATATCAGGCCTCGTGATGGTCAAGTAAATCAGGCTCCCAACCAGAGCTCGGAACACCAACGGATCAGATAGAACTCTTCCCTCATCCTTCCGAAGTTTATGATGCTGTTCTAGAGGTATAGAGCTGCTCTTCCCTTCTTCCATGCCAAATCGTTGAATGATCCGCTCCGCATATCCTTCCTGAGAAATGAGCACTCCGCTCTCCCGCCTTTGGACCTCGAGTCCAAGGAAATGGTGAAGCTCCCCCAGATCCTTCATCTCGAACCTGATAGCAAGCTCAGCTCTCAGCCTTGCTACAACCTCCTTCGAGTTCCCGGTGACAATCATGTCATCCACATACAGTAGCACAATAACCCGAAGCGCCCCCTCCTTCTTGACGAACAAGCTAGAATCAGAGTCTGAAGCAAAGAACCCGCAGAATAAGAGATACTCCGCGATCTTTCTATAACACGCCCGAGGCGCTTGCTTCAACCCATATAAGGCCTTCTTCAATTTGCAGACGTAGTCCGGATGATCCTCCGAAATGAAACCCGGTGGCTGGATCATGAAGATATCCTTGTCAATATCTCCGTATAAGAAAGCATTCTTAACATCGAGCTGCCAAATCTCCCATCCACAAGATGCCGCCAAAGCAATAACAAATCTGACCGAAGTCATCTTTGCCACTGGACTAAACGTCTCATCATAATCTTCACCGTAATGCTGTGAGAACCCGCGAGCTACAAGGCGAGCCTTGTATCGCTCGATCGTGCCGTCAGCTTTCTTCTTGAGCTGGTAAACCCATTTTCATGTTACAAGGGTAATGCCCTTAGGTCTGGGCACTAGAGACCAAGTCTCATTCTTCTTGAGAGCATCCATCTCTTCTTGCATAGCAATATCCCACTGCTTCACGCCTTTAGCTTTCTCAAAGCTCAACGGCTCCTTCTCATCCAAGGGACCAGCGAAGAAACATGAGACGAAGCTCACCACGTTTCCTCCTGTGTATCGATCTGGTGGATTGATAGTCCTCTTCGACCTCCTAAGAGGTTGCACCTGACTAACCACCTCCTCAGCTGCTTCTTCTGTGCAAGCTCCTCTTCCAGACAAACTTGGAGCATCGCTCCCCCTGCTTCCAGAACCTGAAGCCTCCATCTCAGAGCTTGACACAGTTGGAGCTCCTGGTGAAATAGGCAACTCCACTTGAAGACTTCCTGCAGCATTCCCTGCTTCATCAACCCTGCTCTCTGGTAGTTCAACTCCTGAACTCCCCTTGTAGGAAGTCACTTCATCAAAAACCACATCCCGAGATACCACTGATCTCCGTGTCTCAGGATCCATGCACCTCCATCCTTTCTTCCGCTCATCATACCCAACAAAGACTAGCTTCCTTGCTTTCGCATCTAGCTTTTTCCGAAGAGCATCATGAATATGCACATAGCAGGTTTACCCGAACACCCAAAGGTGAGCAACACTCGGTTTCTCTTTGAACATCAGTACATGAGGGGTCTTCATGTTGATAGGACTTAGAGGCATTCTGTTGATGACATAAGCCGCACAAGACATTCCCTCCGCCCAAAAGGACTTTGGGATACTCTTGGCATGAAGCCAGCATTTGCAGGTTTCTGTCAGATGACGGATCTTCCTCTCTGCAACGCCATTCTGCTGTGGAGTATGGGCACAAGTGAGCTCTCTCCGAACGTCGTGTTTCCTGCAAAAACTTGAGAACTCACCAGAGGTGAACTCCCCACCATTGTCAGTTCTCAATTTTTTCACCCGCAGGCCTAACCGACCTTCCACCAGCTCCTTGAACTCCACAAACTTCGCAAAGGCTTCCGACTTCTCTTTCAAAAAATACACCCAGACATATCTGGTGTAATCGTCAATCAACACCAACATATATCTATTGCCTCCAAGGCTTGGGGTGGATGTCGGTCCCATCAAATCACCGTGGATGCACTCCAACGGCGCTTTGCATCTAGTTTGCAATTTTTCAAATGGAAGTCGATGAGACTTACCAAACTGACATCCAGCACAAACATGACCATCTCCATAAGAGGACAAGCTAGGCAAGCCCTTGACAAGGCCCCTTACCGCCATAGCCTTCAATTTGTCTATGCCAACATGCCCCAACCTTTCATGCCAGATAGCCGTGCTATCGCCGGTCTTCATCTTATCAACATAAGTACTTGTCGATAACACGAACAAGTCATTCACCCTCTTTCCAATATGGATAACATCTCCCCTTATCTCCGGTTGAGTTTTAGGAAACTTCACTTATGTTGGGCCAAACAGAACGTGATAATCGGCATCGACCGCATTGGTCACAGAGAAGAGATTCTTCTTCATACCAGGCACGTGACAAATTCTCCTCAAAGTGAGTGGACCCTTATCACTGCTCAGGGAGATAACACCTTCTTGTTCGACAGCATGAACAGAATTATCAGTCGTAATGATAGCATCATTACCTGAGTAAGGCGCCAAAGAAGAGAACTTTGATTCATCCCCGTTGAGATGATGTCCACACCCTGAATCAACAATCCAATCCTCTTCGAAGTTGATGGCAGCCAAGGCCTTAACGGGCATCGCCGTCATATTAGCCGCAAAGGCTCCTCCCCATCCAGCTTCATCAGACTTTGGCTTCTCCTTCTCTGCTACATGTCCCGACTGAAGATTAACTCGGCAATCCTTCTTGAAGTGGCCGGTCTTATTGCACCTGAAGCACCTTGGTCCCTCTCCCTTCTTCTTCCCATCAGACTTAGGAGCATAACCCCTATCCTGCTGACCTGAAGTAGAGGGTCCATCATAACCCGACTTCTTCTTCTCCCACTTCTTCTTCTTCTTCCCATAGAACAACACATCACTATCTCCCCCAGAGATAGAAGTCCCCGCCATCTGGCTTGCCAAAATTTCTTGCGAAGCAAGTAAGTTTTCCAGCTCCAACAGAGATTGTTGATTTGCCCAACCTTGAACTGAAGTCACAAAGGCAAGATACTCCTTCCGCAACCCGCGGATGATATGCCTCTTCAGTTTTGCCTCCGAGATGGGCTCATCGGGGGTCCAAAGCAGAAATCTCTGCAGTGAGGTTCTTCATCTTGAGAAAGAAGGTAGAAATAGAAAGATTGCCTTGAGAGGCCTTCGCCAACTCATTTTCAAGAAACTATAACCGAGCTACATTCTTCTTATTGAACAGCCCATCCAAAGACGTCCAAATCTCAGCAGCAGATTTACATCCGATGATGTGATCAAACAGCTCCGGTGAGATAGCCCTCTTGAGAGTGAACTCTGCCTTAGCATTCGTCCTCCTCCAAAGTCTCACCTCTGCCATATTATCTCCTGCTAGAAACACTTCTTGTGTGTCTTCTCCGCCAACTATCTCCCATAGATCCTCGCCAAGTAAATAGCTCTCCATACACGACCTCCATTTCTTATAGTTAGTCGATGTAAGGAGTTCAATACTAAGCCCTCTTGCGAATCCGCCTTCCATGGCAATCTATGTGGTCTCTTCTTCACAAAGATGATGGCAACTCAAGTTGATCACTGCTTATCCACTCCAACAACCTGGCTTTGATACCATGTTAAAATTTTTGATTTGAATCGTTTAGGAGTAAGCAGGAGTTGTATCAACTGAGTTAAAGCCAAACAACCACAATGCCACACAGCAACACAAGAAACTTTATTGAAACACAATCTTCATTTACATTGGGAGGCATACATGGCGAGACATGATTTATCAGAATCACAGAGATGAGAAGAAAAGAACACACCAAAACAAATCTGGCGGCTAGACAAGCTGAGACCGCACAGACCGCTCGACTCCAGAATTCGCTCGGCTTGACCTGAGATCGCACGAAAAGAAACCGGACAGATTTCCAGCACTGCAAGACCGCACCTCAGACCGCACGAACTGGAGCTTTATTGGAACGAAGAACTGAAGCTGTCGCCAGACCACAAATCAGATCGCCTAACCGCTGAAGGTCGCCTGATCGCTGAGCTCGCTGCGAACAGCACAAGAACGAACATAAACCAGTTCGCAGACAGACCGCTGCCGAACTGTTTATTCAAGCCGCTGGGAATCACCAAGGAAGAAGATCGCAACCTGCTGATCGCAAACCTACGAACACAACAAACAGTCAGCTCGCTTCCGAGACCGCCCAACCTCAAAGTGAGACCGCACGAATTAACCCAGGCTCAGTTCTTACAGTTCTCGTTAGGAATGACGGGCCCTGCACCTCTATTTATAGGCGGGTAGACAGATGTCGTCACCGCATAGGAGAGATACAATCACCACCCATCAGATCGCCAGAGGTCTCACAAGGCAGACCGCACGATCAGACCACTTGGACGATCATCCGACCAAGACCGCAGATCAGCGGACAGAATGCGCACAGGCCGCGCGAATACGAGACCGCGCACAAGCCGCGCGGTCACAAAGGTACTCTTTCCTTAGACCACTAGGAGCAAACCAGGAACCATCTGGCCGACTTAGAACAAGTCGCCAGATCGCCAAGCACAAACCGCCCGGACAGGTGGTCACACATAGGAACAGACCGACAGAGCCAGACGGGCAGAATACAAGCACATGCCGCGCGGTCTCGGCGGTCTCCAAAATCAGACCGCCCAGTCTCCTCCACTTCACTTCAAAATTTCAATAATGACTGAGGTCAAGGATTCTATATCTAGCATCCCGATCGTGCAGGATTTTGCTGATGTATTCCCGGATAAGTTGCCAGCGCTGCCACAGCACCGCGAGAAGGATTTTCAGATCATGTTTGTGCCGGGGGCTATGCTGGTATCTAGAGCTCCTTCTCAGATGGCCCCGACGGAGTTAATGGAATTTTGGAGCCAGTTATAGGAGCTGGTGGAAGCTATGTTTGTTAGACCGTGTTCCTCACCTTGGGGAGCTCCAGTGCTATTTGTGAAGAAGAAGGATGGGATGCTCAGACTGTGCATCGATTATAGAGCACTGAATAGGCTGATGGTCCAGAATACGTATCCGCTGCCTAGGATCAATGAGCTATTTGACCAGCTAGAGGGAGCCCACTAGTTCTCGAAGCTAGATTTGAGGTCAGGATATTATCAACTGCGGAATAAGGAAGAAGACATCCAGAAGACGGCTTTCAGTAGCCGATACGGACTGTATGAGTTCACTGTGATGCCCTTTGGTCTCACGAATGCACCGTCGACATTTATGAGTCTGATGAACCGGGTGTTCGAGCCATATCTCGACATCTTTGTCATCGTGTTCATCGGTGACATTCTTATTTACTCGTGGACAGAAGAGAATCATGCACAACATCTGGCACTGACATTGGAGAAACTTTGAGAGCACGACCTCTACGCGAAGTTCAACAAGTGTCACTTTTGGCTGAAGGAGGTGGCCTTCCTGGGTCACATTATCAGTGGAGCTGGACTAGCAGTGGATCCAGCGAAGATACCTGCAGTACGGGATTCGCCACCACTGAAGACGGCCACCGACGTGCGGAGTTTCTTGGGACTTGTCAGTTATTACTGGAAGTTCATGCATGGTTTTTCTCAGATAGCCCTCCCGCTCACATCCTTGACGAAGAAGGATACCACATTCATTTGGATGCCGTAGTGCGATGCGGCCTTCCAGTAGCTGAATGGTCGGCTTACGTCGGCTGTCATCATTGCTCTTCTGTCTAGGAAGGAACTATTCTAGGTGAATATTGATGCGTCGTATCAGGGGATGGGTGTCGTTCTGATGCAGATCGAGCATGTGATAGCGTACACTTCCCGTTAGTTGAAGAATCACGAGCGGAACTACCCAGTGCACGACTTGGAGATGGGAGCAGTTATATTGCTCTGAAGATCTGGCGGCACTACCTCTACGGTGTCCACTGCGATATATTCTCAGATCACATGAACATGAATTACGTGGACACGCAGAAGGAGCTCAACATTTGACAGGGACGATGGGTGGAGTTCTTATCGGACTACCAGTACACGATGCACTAACACCCAGGGAAGGCGAATGTGGTGGCGGATGCGCTGAGCTGGAGAGCTACCACATCGGGAGCGGAGCCCCAGCTGATGGCCTTGGAGCTGGTGAGTATGCCAGAGGACATGCATATCACCTTGGTATCCTCAAATGACCCTGTGCTCTATGAGGAGTACTTGGCGGCGATGAGCACCACGGATGACATTCGAGACCGCATCAGGGATGGGCAGAGGCTGGACACCAAGTTTGACCCGATATTCAGAGCCTTGGAGGCAGGCACGGCTGGGGACTATTCGTTGAAGGACGGGCTACTGTGTTTTAGAGGTCGAGTTTATATGCCGACAGGGGGCAGGATTTAAGATGACATCATGTCGGAGGCTCATTACAACAAATATTCAGTGCAATAGTGTATCACCAAGATGACAATGGACTTGAAGAGGACCATGTACTGGACGGGCATGAAGAGGGACATCACTTACTTTTTGACCCACTACGAGTCTTGCCAGCTCATGAAGGAGGAATGCAAGAGCCCGACCGGATATTTGCAGCCACTCCCGGTGCTGGAGTGGAAGTTCAATGACATGGCGATGGATTTTATACACGGACTTCCTCGATCGCATGCAGGGAGTGATTCGATATGGGTGATCGTCGACAGGTTGACGAAGGTGGCCAAATTTATTCCGGTCAGGAAGGACGCCCCGGTCAGTGATTTGGTACGGAGATTTGTGGAGCAGTTCGTCTGATATCACGGCGTGCCTAGGACGATCGTGTCAGATCGGGATGGACGGTTTATGTTTCGAGAGTGGATATCGGTCCAGGCTTATTTGGGTACACGACTGACCTTTAGCACAACATTCCACCCACAAATGGATGGGCAAACTGAACACACCAACCGACGTTGGAGGATCTATTACGGCTATGTATTCTGGACCGTGGAGAGCCCTGGGAGAGTCTATTGCCACTTTTTGAGTTTTCCTACAACAACAGTCATTAGTCCAGCATAGGCACGACCCCTTACGAGGCGTTATACGGGCGGAGATGCAGGACTCCGCTGTCTTGGATCCATGATGAGGATCGGGTGTTTCTGAAGATACGTCCGATGCACTGAGTCTCGCAGGTACGCAGGCGGAGGAAGCTTAGTCCTAGGTATATGGGGCCTTACAGGATCCTGGAGTGGATCGACCCCTAGCTTACAGACTAGAGCTGCCGCCGAAGTTAGCGGGATTGCACGACGTCTTCCACATCTCCTCACTTAGGAGAGCTCTACTATGGACGGAGCAGTATATATCTTCTGCAGATGGGCCATTAGCTACTGATCGATAGGTTCACCTGGAGCCGGTTCAGATAGACGACACCGAGGTGAGAGTCTTACAAGCAAGAAGGTCCCGCTGGTCAAGGTCATGTGGAGGAATCATGGACAGGAGGAGCACACCTGGGAGCCACTGGACCTGATGCAGCAGAAGTATCCAGAGCTCTTCGCGTCAGGTATAATTTAAGCTTAAGGGATGTTACATTCAAGCACTTGCGTTAGAAACCCCGCAGGATTAACCTAAATTTCGGTGATGAAAGTTTTATTTTTATGTATTGGGATTTGTAACATCCCCCGAACAACTAGACTCCTAGGATGGTTTTGGCATAACTAAGTCATGACAAAACCCTAGGATGCGCAAAGAAATCGTAAGAGCTTAGGCTTGAGGTGATAATCACCATGGTCTGCGGATAGTAATTTCCAATTATCAAACCTAGGGTTTGACATTAGGGCTTCACCTTGACCCCATCATAACATGTCTAAGCCATTAAAGGGGGTCCCTTCGTAACACCCTAAGTATCCAGCCGTAGACAGAAGGGGTACCTTGAATGCTGAGCTAGCACCGACGCTAGGGGCTAGCGCTGGCGGTAGTGGGGGTTTAGATGAACCGCTGAGAAGAGCTGGTGGTTTAGACGAACCGCTAGAGGTAGCGCTGGCGGTAGCGCTAGCGCCTGGTAGTGGCCGAACCGAGGAGCATTACTTCGTCAAGACACTAGCGCTGGCGCTAGCACTAGCACCGGCGGTAGCTCAACCGATGGGAGGCGGACGAGATCATTTTTGGTGGCCAAATTCATGGCCAAGGGAGACTAAAAGTCCTCCCAATTGATGGGGATTCATTCCCCCTATTAATTAGGAGAAGGTTAAGAGGTTTTCCAACTCTTAAGGAGGATGAGTTTGGTGACCTTTGGGGATGGCCGAAATTTTCACCATGAATGGTGTTAATGGAGGAATACCAAGCTTCGCCTCCTCTCCTCCCTGAATTGGCTCTATAAAAGGCGTCAAGGGGTGAAGGGAAGGAGTTTCCCCCATTTTCCAGAAGAAAAATCCACCTTCTAAGCGCATATCGGCATGGCACCCAAGAGCTCACGACCAACCATGGCGGACCGGCAATCAACACTGCTATAAGCCACCACTCAGGTCCTCCCCTCTTCCTCTCTCTTAGTGGATAGATCTTATCTTGTTGGCCGCAAGGTTTGATGCCAATTGGCCTTGGATCGGCATGGCCTAAAGCTTGGATTCAAGCTTTACATTCCTTACTTTAAACCCCGATTCCGGCCACCTTCGGTCGGCCAACCACGGTACATCATGGCCGCCACCTCATCGGAGGTGGTGGTGGCATTGGCCGACCGCGAGAGGGTCTAGGTGGCTGGGAAATCACCACCCAAGTTGGTACAGGACGGGCCAATCGTGGCCGTTCGCTGAGTGGAGAAGATGAACTGATGCCCTCCATTTAGACAGTTTATTAATTTTATAATTAATTAATGTCATATTTTCCATAGAAATACACATTTTTGAAACTGAAATTTGATCCCTTTAGAAGCCATTTCAGGAAAAATGACCAGCGCCAAAAGTTGTAGATCTTTATGTTTAGTTTATTTTAAAATTGATTTGAGCTGATTTGGCCAACTGGTTTGACTGCAACACTCCAAATGGTGCAACCTATACATAGGGTTGACCAGAGATTGATTTGAGTTCCCCCACTAATCCAGACATCCAAATGCTTATAAATTTGGAGCATAGGGTAGATTTACCCTAACCCTCAACATATCCAAAAATGGGAATATTTGGAGAACCTTTTTCTACAATTTATGTAGAAATTTAATAAAATGTTTGTGATTTAATTTTAAGATCTAGAGACCTCTAAACCCTTCCAAATTTTGGTGGGCGGTCCTTAGGGTCATGACATGACTCCGGTAAAAATTTCAACCCATTTGGTCTTGAATTGGTAGGGTAATTAAGTAACCCAAACTTGGTCTAGCTATGGTATATTAGATCAAAAGTGCACTTGATGGATTTGGGAGATCAACCCTCATCCAAATGTTGTGAAACTTTGACCACTGACTTGATGTCACATAAAATATCCCCCCTAAATTGTTTTGGGTGGTTTGGGGTGGATGTACCCTTTAACCCTAGTTCAAACCGTAGGGTTGTATATTGAACCTATTGAAGGACATAGGGTCATATTTCATCGGATTAACTTGAAACTTGGTAGAGAGGTTCATAGGGTGTTATTGTGCCCTAGATATTTATCTAGAATTTTTAGGAATATTTATCCCCTCTGAATTAATTAAGAATCAATTAGGGCACTTTCTTATGTTAAGAATTTACATAATCATATTACCTTGAATGCTAATGAAATTTTGGCAGTAAGCTGGTACTAGCGATATTATTCTCTGATAATTTTGTTACGAAATTTGGATTGATATATATATATAGTACTTCATTCATAACCCCAATATTTGGCCTAGTTGTAAGAAAATTAATTATGGATCTAATTCTCACTAGAAAATCATGAAACTTGGTCAGAGGACTTTCTAGGGCAAGAATATGATCTGTAAAGCTTAGTATAATTTTTGGAGTAGTTTTTATGTGGTTCTCTTCACAAAGTGCCATATGATTTGTTTATTTAAATAAGGGATTTGTATAATCAAATTAATCTGGGAAATTATGAAACTCAACCAGTGAACTTTTCTGATCACCCTAGACATCTGTTAATTTTGTTGTAATTTTTGAATGAAGATTTTTGGTACTTCCTTTGTAAATCCCTGATTGCGATAGATTAATCAATATTTTAATTATAGGTCAAAACCTTTCTGGAAATTTATGAATTTCATATGTGGCTATTATTTTGATGATATATAGTGGTACAAATTTTACCATGGCCAAAGCTTATCAGAAAACCGTACTTGATGTTCAAAGTCAAAGTTTCCCTAATTTTAAAGAAATTATGATAAATGCTAAAAAAATTAGGAAAATTATGAATTTCTAGGGATAGCCTTAAAATGTCATAATAAATCCCCAATAATAATATTGGTCATTTGGATGAGCATTGGGATTCTTTCTCTTTTTATACATCATATAGTTCAAGTGGTCTGCGTATAGTGAAAAAGCTGAATAAGGATAAACATGTAGGTTTTACATGGGGAATTAAGGAAGTTGGTGCACCCAGACTGATTTTTTTTGGAGGGGTCACCAAAGGAAAGTATGTGTAAGAAGTCTGGTTGACTAGGAGGCAAGAGTGTGCATGGGATTGTCGAAAGATTGTCGTTCCCTTGGAGTGAGGTAAAATACACTTAGCGTTAGTATGTGTAACATTAATAGTGGTCAGGTCAAGGGTTCACACCAATAAGAAAAAGTGCCTTGGAAAGGGAAGTTTGAGTTATCATCCCATCGTACCTCCTAATACCGCTGCGAGCCCCACAAAGGTAGATCTCGGGAAGTCCAAGATTAGCCAAAAGCCTTAGGAATAATTTGTTACGCAAGATTAACTCAATAATACACTCACTCAAACCCCATTTCTTTGGGAGGTTAGTTGGTTTGGCCTTACGAGCTATAGGCTCGGTGGTTGTAGGTACGAACGGGTTAGTCCGGCGAGCCGGTGGCTTGGAAGGTTGTGGTGATGGGCAAGTTAGCTCGGGGAGCCTTTGGATTGGAGATGTAAAGTAATCATATTGCATATGCATAAAGGTGGCGAGTCTATAATATTGGACAGTCGTTCGCACCGACGCCGATACTTTGACTCGGCAAGTGTGGTTATCACTTAGCCAAGAAAAAGTCTGGTGGACCAGCCAGTAAGAGCACGCAGGCGCTCCGCGGTGTGTTCTTCGCGTCGAGCCATACGATAGGTCTAGGTTAGGTAGTGCGAATACCAACCTAGAGGTTGGTGAGGCCCAACCCACCACTTCCGTTTGCCACTACGGGGGTATCCTTGGAGTCTTGCTAGCTCCAAAAGGGGGAACTAATGGTCTGTGCGCATTGAGTCAAAGTGTGTGTATTGCACTTTTGTGAACATAACATTAAACATCATAACTCTACATGTCATAGCATAAGCATTGCATTTCAACCCCTACCCCTATCGTATAAATTGGTTATGGGACTTTTTATATGATTGGCCTTGCTAAACGTCCCCTTGGTCTATAGGTTTGTATGGGCATTCCTATAAATCAATGGTTACTTTTCTATTCTATACTTATCTTTACTTACTTTACTTGTTCTCTACCCTGCTTTACTTATTGTTTTCTATATACATATAATCACCTGTGTAGTGCTAGATACTCCTGTAGCTAAGATATGTCATCTGCGTTGTTTTATACCCCTTGGTGTTCTCCGCTTCATCCTCCCGAATAGGTGCCTAGGAGCCACTGGGGGATGGGTGGTGGGAAATGAGGCTTAGTCTTTTTAACTAACGGTTGGTGGACCATATCATTTTAGGGGACCGAGGAGGCGCAACACCACCAGAGGCCGGTGCAGATGGAGGTAGACCATTCTAGCACATGAGCACCAGTTTCAGGATCTGCGAGTGTTTGTCAGTAGATTTGCATCCTCGAGTGACCATGTTGTGAGGACATGATGTACTGGGCATGAGCCCTTTTTATTGTTACCTCATATTTCAGTTAATATCTGTGGACATCTTTCATCATGATCTATGTTTAATGTGATATGGAATTGAGCTTACTTTTTCTTCAATTGTACTTTTCTTCTTCTGTGATCGATATGGCCGACAGGATCAGTGTTTTGTTGTGGCGACCTTCTCAAGTGTTAGTGTCTCCGCAAAGCGGCGGTTCTGGGCATATGACCTAGTTTTGTAGCAAAAAATGGATCTTACAATTTTAATCTCTCCAATTCTGGCGGCGAACTGTACGCCTTTTCCGGGCCTAGGTTTCATGTAAAGAACGAGTTAGGAATATGACCCACATGCACAACCGGGCACATAAGAAGAATAAAATGCAGCAAACACACAAATAAACAAACAAACAGAGAACACAAAATTTATGTCGAAAACCCTCTCAAAAGCAATGAGGGAAAAACCACGGAGTGCGACATTCGAACAATCCACTATAAATTTAATAAGGATTATAACAATACAATCTAGGTTTGCCCAACCTAGAATCCCCCTTGGATTCACAAAACGAATCCCATCTCAACCCACGGTAAAAACTTCTCATCAAGAAAAGGACAAAAAAATTCGAATATCTCTTCAAGCACCTCGACAAACAAAGACAAGATTAAGCAAAAAAACCTTACAGCGAAAACGAAGGCACAAATGGTGAGAAAACCATTCTCCCACCTGAAGAACACCCTACAAAAACAATGGCGGACGACTTCTCTGGCTCTCCACTTGAAAATGTAATAAACGAGTGAAATTTGGAATTATACTTGCTGCCTAAGGTCTCTGCCTATTTAGGGAAAAAAGGCGAACTCATCTTGGCCATTGAAACAAGTTCCAATGCGGCCCGATGGCCCACGATCACAAATTTATGAAACAGATTTTGTCTGCTACCGCTTGGTGGTAGCAATTGCGCCGCGGTATCCATCGAGATGACAAAGGCCATTTCGACGATATCAAAGACTCATCTCGATGATATGTAGCACGCTTCAAGAAGATATACTACCGCCGATGGTAGCTAACGCGCCGAGGTATCCATAAAGCCGACAAGGCCATCTCGACGATATTAGAGACTCAACTCGACGATATTAGAGACTCAACTCGACGATATGAAGACCGTCTCAACAACATGCAGCAAGCTTCAGTTGATATGCTACCGCACGATGATAACAATAGTAGCAGAATCTGCTGTTATAAACAACCTGCTCCATCTTCTGCAGCAACACAAAATGATCTGATTTTCTTTTCTTTATGGGATGGACCCCAACAGAATGGAGGAGAAGGAAAGCAGAGGCTCAGAGGATGGGGCTGCCATTAGAGGGCATAAAATTTTGACTTTTTTCAGGGTTGCAAAAATTGATACATGAGCTGCTTATATAAATGCCCTAAAAAGGACGTTGATAATAGCAAATTTTGAATGGATATTAGCAAAAAAATCAGGTTCTGATAATATAAGTCTTTTTTCTCTCCTAAAAAATCACTAATAGCAAACCTTAAGGAATTCGAAGCCTCCTTTGCTGAAATCTCTCTACACAACCTCCCCTCTTCCGCTCTAGCCATCTTTGAGCAATGGATGGGTTCTGAGATTTCATAGTCAACATCAATATGTGCCTTTTCCCTATTGTTGCGAGTCGCTTCGCACTCTCCATGTCCAGAGAATCGAACCGCCTTAGCTCTAGAGTGAGCCAAGTGCGCAAACAATCAAAAGAAAACTAACAACAAAGACATCAAAACTATTTTACATGGAAAAATTCGGAAAGGGAAAAAACCATGGGGCCGGTTCGGTGTCGACCAAATCCACTAATTTGCTTGAGGTTACAAGTGTTAGGAATTTTGGGAGGGTGACATGCCAACGCTATGTTTACAAGTACTTAAAAGTAAAAAAGATACAGAGTCTTCCTTGGCGCTCACAGGAACAACTTCGAGAAGGAACTCGAGAAGACACTCGAGATGCTCATACTCCAAAGGAGATCTCTAAGTTGCTCTTGAAAGAGGACTTGAGAACCGAAGGAGGTCTTCAAAACTTCGAAGGAGATCTTTGAGAGGTTTCTTTCTGGAAAACTTCAGAGCTCTCTCCTTGCATCTTGGTCGCTTGTCTTCAAATGAAGGACTATGTGCCTTTTTATAGTTTTTTAAAGCAGCACATTGGTAATCGCGTCGTCTTGAGATTTGAACCGACGAATAAGGATGCACGATACTAATCACCTGGATCACCAATTTCTAGAAAATGGCGGGCATGCCCCATGGGCGTTCGAGAAGGTTCGCAGACGATGGTGGTGTCCGACGGCGGTGGCGTGTGGCGCTGGAGAATGATGGCAGCGACCAGAATGCACGCGCATAGGTGGGGGGCATGGCGTATGTGGCATGTGCGTGCATACAACCTGAGCACGCGCATGGCCAACGTACACAAGTGTGTGGCCTACGTGCACGCATGTGCGACCCGCGTGTTTTGGCGGTTGGTGAGCCTATATAGTCGTTGGGCATACGCGACTACTGCGTGTGTGGCTGCCGTTCAAATGCTTTGTGCGATCGAGCTGGTACACTTGGGCGATCTGGTTGAGGTTATGATTTTGTAACCCCCCTCCTCGACTTGGGTGAAATTTAGGTGAACCCCATCAAATGCCCCCCCCCCCCCAAATTTTTGGGTGTCGCAACTTTTAAATAGTTAACCTGAAATTCTTCCATTGCCAACATATTCCTAGGCGTACGAGCCTTCTTTCGATTGTTTTTGTCATAATCACTTTCTCATACATGCTGTTTTGCGTGTTTTCTTAGCCAAACTGACATTCCTTGCGTGGTCTTAGAGGACAACGAGGACATCAAAATCACTTTCTCATGCACACTCTTACTAGTGGGTGTAGAGGGACCCGATTCCACTCTTTCTAGTTGTGAGCTTTCCACTTGGTGTTGGCACCAAAGGTTCGTGGCTCGGGAGAGCTTCCTGCTTGGCACGAGGGGGCGCCGTAAATCGTTACTCAATCAGGTCATAGAAGAACCTTTATTCGCTCTTACCATTGGGTGTAGTGGGACCGTAGTGTTGGAACATGGTCTTCCGCATCTCCTAGGTTTAAGAATAACAAAACCTATGTGTATTTGATCTTGTGTGTTTAAGTGTGCAGGATAACAAAGTCCATATGACTCAAGGATTACATAAGAAAGTTGCCCCCAAAGTTGAGCCATCAAATCCAAATCTTCCACTAGCGCTGGCGGTAGCATTAGCGCAGGCGCTAGCTGTCGTTCGACGAACTGTTAGTGGCTAAGTCTATTCGTCGAATGTTCTCGTGAACTCCCGACGAATATCGATGAACTTAGACAGAAGTCAAAAAGGCAGACTTGTGAAGGAAATTGTGCGGCTAAGTCAATTCGTCGAATGTTCTTGAGAACTGCCGACGAATTCTGACGAATGAAAAAAGAAGACAATACTCCCACTAGTGCCGGCTGTAGCACTTAGCGCCTGGCACAAGCGATGATAGAGCAATTCCGGGAGCACATATGGAAGGAGATAACGCCTGGCGGTAGCCGATAGCGCAGGCTGTAGCAACGCATACAGAAGGCAAGGGAGAATTGTTTCCTCGGATTGAAGATTCTGCCGCGCAAAACATGTCCTAATTTGGGATAGCGCCGGCGGTAGCTGATAGCGCCGGCGGTAGCTGATAGCGCCGGTGGTAGCTGATAGCGCTGGCGATAGCGCAAAGCAATAGAGGAAGGCAGCCAGCTTGCTTAAAATGAAGGATTCTCACTCGGAGAATATTTCCTAAACAGGGATAGCGCCGACGGTAGTGATAGCGCAGGCGCTAGCTCCCAGGCTATAAAAAGGACCCCTTGGCTCCGACTTCCTAAGCCTCTTGAGATCCAAAATTCCAGAGCTTCGTGCCACAACATAGAGAGGAAGTTTCAGAGAGATACTCCCACAAATCCATAAAGACTAAAGTAGATCCGTGGAGAAGATTTCAACACGCGTCATCATCGTGATGAAAGACCGCATCGACTACGATCACACTCTGCGTCTTCGTCTACTACTCGAAGAGCCACATAGAGGGAGTTTTACATTATTGTCTTTTTATTTTCACATCTTTATTTTTCTTGTCAACGGTTAGTGAAATCGCCTCGTGTTGGCGACTAGGTCTGGGTAGGACTTAGGGGGAAATTCGCCTTGTGTTGGCGACTAGATCTAGGCTAGGTCTAGTGGGTGCTCGAGGCCATATCTGGGGAAGGGTTGGCTAGAGCGGCTTGAGGCCGTATCCAGGGAAGGATCGGCTAAATCCAACCGGTTCGTGGGGATACGAGTCGGTATAGAAAACAAAAAGAGTCTTTCTATTAGCTTTGATTTCTAGCTTCGATAAGAGATCAAGTTTTTGTAATCCCGCTTCTCAAGTTAATAAAATCATGTCTTTACTTTTACTTCACTTGATTTGACTTGATCTTCTCTAGTTTAATAATCAAAGCTTTTTCAAAGTTATTCAAAATATACTAAAGTTTTTAAAACCCTTATTCACCCCGCTATAAGGGCGCCTACCGATCCAACAAGTGGTATCAGAGCTAGGTTATTCCAAATCGGCTTAACAACCGGGAATAATGGCGTCTCATGATCTCGCTTCTACAAGTGGGGTAAATTTTTATGAAGAAGAAAAATCTCCTAAACCACCTTTATTCGAAGGGAGAAATTATAAAGGATGGAAAATATTAATGGAAAAGTTTATTAAAAGCTTAGATATCAATGCATGGGATATAGCAATAGTTAGACCAGCGTACGAATCAAATAAACAAGAGCGTCACCTAAATGCAAAAGCTATGCATTATATTTTTTGTGCTTTATCTCAAGATATTTTCAAATTAATATATTTTTTTTCTAGTGCATACAAAGTATGGAAATTTCTTGAAGAAATGTATGGTTCTCCTTCTACAGGTATGGAACAATCGCAAGAACCGGAGAATATGCAATCTTGCACAAGTCTTCAAGAATACTCCTATCATGACAGATCAATGGAGCACACATCTAACGGAAGAGAAGAAGAAGTATTGTGTTCGGAAGAGGAGTGCCAAAAAGATGTCAAAGAAACAATATGTTCAAATCATGCCTCTCCCGAAAGCAATGTAAGGAAATCAAATTCTATCTTTTGCACTTCTATCTCTTCATTACAATTGCTTCAAACTGCAAAGCGCAAAATCAAGAAATTAAAAAATGCTAATAAACATTTGCGCTTAGAAAATAAAAATTTAATGGCAAAAATTAATGAACAATCAAATTCAAATTCATCTAGTTCTATCCATGGTTCCTTAGTTGAAAACACTACACCTTGTATGGAATTTGATGACTTAAAAGAAAAATGCAAGGAACTTGAAAAGGAACTTCTTTTTATAAAAGAACAAAATAAAAAATTATGTTTAGAAAATTCATCTTTGGAAAATAATTGTGCTAAGTGTAAAGAATATAAAATTGAAATTAAAGAGATGGATGAAACATTTGATGAATATAGAAACAATTATCAAGATCACATAGATTCAATTATTTCAACTCTTAAAAATAGCACAATCGCTTATAATAAAGCTAGACATAATTTAAAGATTAAAAATGATGAATTAAAATAAAAAATCAACTTGCTTATGAAAATTGTAAATACAAATTCACAATATCAAACTATATCTAAAAACAAGTTTAATATGAATATGAACATCCTAACTAAGTCTAATAATGGGAGCAAGAATCACAAAGTGTTTGTAAATCAAAATCAAAATCATCATTACTTGCAAAATCATGTTTCTCCCAACTCAAAATTAAAATTGCACAAATTTCCTATGAACAACACTTTTAATAATCACTACAATCATAATCATCAATATAAAGATAATCTCAATGGAAATTTGATGAATAAGAATAACATTAAACCAAAGTTTGAATGGAGGCCTAAAATTAAAAATGAAACATTCACTTCACATGAAAGGACTCATTCATCTTTGTCTTCACAAAAATCATCACGATGCATTTGGGTACCCAAAGCAACCATCCCACATGGTCCCCTTTGGATACCTAAAACTCTTATTCATTAGGTATCATCAATTGCATGAAGTAGAATCCTTTCAAAATGAAATATACAAAGTTCTACTTCATGATATGCTTTCATGTCATTTAATTTTTCTTGTTTTCCTATTTCTTTTGAACTATCATGTCATGGTCATCCTATACAGTATTAAAAATATGATTTTATCTCTTAAAAGCTTAATATGTTTATAAAATCAAATTGATCAAAATTCAAAATCATATTTTATTTTGATGACCTATCTTTTATTCTTATATTCATTGCTTCTAAATATCTTATATTATCCATATGAATCAAACTCTAAATTTGCTATAAGATATTTCAAATTAAATCCGGTTATTAGGCTATTAAGATTCTTAGCCTTCACCAACAAGTGGTTTAGTGAAATAACTTGATCTAAAAAAAATTCAAGATCTAAATAAAAGCTCAACTTTCAATATGGGTGTCATTGTTCACAACAAAAAATTATATTGTGTTCACTCCTTGATGACAAACATTATCTAAACCATCACTATTGTTCACCTATCAAGAAATCACATATATATATTCAAAATTCTTAATTAAAGGAAAATCACTAAAATGTATTGAAAGCATTTATCTTCATAATGAATATTGAATTCACAAACACCACTATGATCTATTGATGTCCTTTGCTAAAATTCTCTAACATCATAAGTCATATCAAAAGTCTTCTAAAAATAATTATTTCTATCACATTTATGTGAATTATAATTGATATATTAACTGATGACAATTGATATTATAATGGTTGGTGTATATTGTGATTTATATCTAGTTTAGACCTTTGAATCATCTTGATATCAATAAGATCAAATCAAATTGAATTTTCACTTCATTTTAGGTCTATAAGTTGAAACACTATCAAACTTTGGCATAACATTAATCTCAAATTTATCATACTATCATTGTCACCTAAAGAATATTTATATCTATGTTAGGTTTTATATGATAGGGCATATCCATGTTACTATTTGCGTGAACATTACTCTTTGTTCACCGAAACCATGCATATTTGATTTGTTCAAACATGATATCTTGGGTTTTCATTTCCTATTTTTTCAAGTTATAAGCACAAGTCTTTAGAAAAGTCAAAATGAAAACATAAGTAAATATATCTCAGGCAATGTTTATTTTGTCAAGTCGTATAAGAAATCGCTAACGTTTCATGCAATTTGGACCATCCAAAACATCTCCTAAAATTCTGAATTTTTTGCATGAAACTACTATTGGGATAATTAATCAAGATCAACAAGTAAAATTTTTCAAAATCATTGAAAATCATGTACTGTTTTCAGCGCTAGCGCTAACGCCGGCGCTAGCGAACCTATCCGGGTTTCTGTAATTTTAAAATTTTGAAAAATTCTTAAAAATATATTATTCTATATGAACTATTTAGTTTTGCACTTCTGACTTTATTTGATTTTTGAAAAATTAAAATACAAAATTACAAAAGCCAAATTACAAAAAATATAATTTTTCTTTGGTTATTTGTTTGATTTCTATTCCTATATGCAAAAATCAAATACAAAAATATAAAACAAAAACAAGTATCAAAAATTATTATTTTGAACTCACACTTTCTACTTACATGTATCTTGTGAAAGGGGGATTTGGGCTATGATCCCGTCACATCTCCTAGTACCGGGCGAACCCCTCACAAGGTAGTCCTCGGGAAGTCCAAGATCAATCTTATGAGTTCAAACTTTAAAATTGCACACGTATCTTACCTACACTCCTTTATTTGCACTTTTAAAAGTTAAGAAAAGTGGTTATGGTTTCATAAATTCTATTGGTTTGCAAAACAATTGTATTCGGAGAACTTTGTACAAAACAAAAATCATAAAATAAAGTGACAAAGATAACTCCACCAAGCACTACTTGAACCTTCTGATAAGTCTTAATAAGCGTTGTGAGGTTGAGCACCTTGGAAAGAATAATAAAGTATCTTGTGCGAACCATAACTTTCCTTCAAAATAAAAACCACTTATTCTTAAGTACACCGAATCACAATAAAAATCAATCTTGAAGAATAAAATTATGTGATCCCCCAAGCACTACTTTGCACCCTGATAAGTCTTAATGAGCATTGTGTGTGCAAAGCACCTTGGTAGTTGTACATTTTTTTTGTGCATTGAAGTGAGTGGAAGTAAAATTATTTGTGTTTTATTGTGCTCTTTACTTTACATATTGCTTGTATTTTTGATTAAAACATTTGTTTACTCTATTCAAAATACACTTTTGTGCACATCATTATCTTCCATAACACTTCTTCTCATGAGTATTGGTTCCTAATGCTAATTCTATACTACTCTTTACTTATGAAATGCACTAGATAACCTAGCATGCTTTCTACAATGTTTGGTATGTTTTAAAATTGTGAATTAAAGTAACATTGTAGTAATCTCTTTTTGATAACATCATTTCATGCTTGGTTACTTTATTATCAAACTTAAAGATTTTAATTGAAAAAAGATTTACAAAAACATCTTCTTTTTGAAATTTAACTCATATATCTTTTTATGGATCATCATTAATTACAATAAGATGTTTCATGTATTTCTATAAGTCTTCCGCATCATCACCATATAATTGTTTTACCTTGCGCTTTCATGCCTATTTAAAGTCTTTCATTTTGTGTGCATCATCACTTGAATCTTCAAATTCCTCTCTTGCAACAAGTGGTAGACTTGCTTGGTAAACTTTATATTGGTTGCTTTTAACCTGAATCTTTTTGCTATAAACCTCTGATTTATTTCTATGAAAATGTTATTACGCTAAAACTCTGATTTATTAATGGACTTCAAAATAGCTATGAGAGTGTTTTTCATAAATTCAAATAAAAATATAACTCCATAGGCTATGTCATTAGATCTAAAATGCTTATATGTTTCCAATAATTATTATCCATGACTTCATTTCTCACCATAGCGAGGGCGTAGGGTTGTAGACATTAGATAACCTTTATCTCTAGTCATGCCTTGTCCTTAACCGGGGAGGGTTCCAGTGGGGCCTTGCGAGGCACTGGGGGGAAAGAGTGCTAGGTTGAGTTGTGTCTAGTGTGTGCATATGGGACTAACACCCCAACCTACGACATGTATGCAGCTCCTCATGCCCATCCGTCACTTAGTACGGGGCTAGGGTTTAGACATATTGTGTGGGTAGTTTAGTTACTTGGAAATAATTACAATTTGGTTATGCTACAAACTCTGATTTATGACAATATTATGATAAACATAATTCTAAAACTCCTTCTCATTTCATTCTCTACAAGCTCGATCATGCCTTTATCTTATTATCAAACCTTTTGGTAATGTCTCCTTACCCGCTTTTGCTAATAACAAAAGGGGGAGAACGAACATGATAAATATTAATCTACTATCAAACAATAATGCTTAATTAAGATGATAGCTTACATATTAGGAGAGCATTCACTTAGGGGGAGCATGTATTTAGGGGGAGCAATTCTAAATGCTAAAATCGTTCATTATCCTAAGTCATCACTCTCACACACACAAGTATGTTTCTTCATGCTTATATATTTTAATGCTCTGATTTATCATTAATGGTTTTGTTATTATCAAAAGGGGGAGTTTGTTGGAACATGGTCTTCCGCATCTCCTAGGTTTGAGAATAACAAAACCTATGTGTATTGATCTTGTGTGTTTAAGTGTGCAGGATAACAAAGTCCACATGACTCAAGGATTACATAAGAAGGTTGCCCACAAAGTTGAGCCATCAAATCCAAATCTTCCACTAGCGCTGGTGGTAGCACTAGCGCAGGCGCTAGCTGTCGTTCGATAAACTGTTAGCGGCTAAGTCTATTCATCGAATGTTCTCATGAACTCTCGACGAATATCGACGAACGCAGACAGAAGTCAAAAAGGCAGACTTATGAAGGAAATTGTGCGGCTAAGTCAATTCGTCGAATGTTCTCGAGAACTCCCGATGAATTCCGACGAATGAAAACATAAGACAGTACTCCCACTAGCGCCGGCGGTAGTACTTAGCGTCTGACGATAGCAATGCTAGCGCAATTCCGGGAGCACATATGGAAGGAGATAATTCCTGGCGGTAGCCGATAGCGCAGGCGGTAGCGACGCACACAGAAGGCAAGGGAGAATTGTTTCCTCGGATTGAAGATTCTGCCGCGCAAAATATGTCCTAATTTGGGATAGCGCCGACGGTAGCTGATAGCGCCGGCGATAGCGCAAAGCAATAGAGGAAGGCGGCCGACTTGCTTAAAATGAAGGATTATCACGCGGAGAATATTTCCTAAACAGGGATAGCACCGGCGGTAGCGATAGCGCAGGCGCTAGCTCCAAGGCTATAAAAAGGACCCCTTGGCTCTGACTTCCTAAGCCTCTTGAGATCCAGAATTCCAGAGCTTCGTGCCACAACATAGAGAGGAAGTTTCAGAGAGATACTCCCACAAATCCATAAAGACTAAAGGAGATCCGTGGAGAAGATTTCAACACGCGTCATCATCGTGATGAAAGACCGCATCGACTACGATCACACTCTGCGTCTTTGTCTACTTCTCCAAGAGATCCACATAGAGGGAGTTTTATATTATTGTCTTTTTATTTTCACATCTTTATTTTTCTTGTAAACGGTTAGTGAAATCGCCTCGTATTGGCGACTTGGTCTCGGTAGGAATTAGGGGGAAACTCGCCTCGTGTTGGCGACTAGATATAGGCTAGGTCTAGGGGCTGCTCGAGGCCATATCCGGGGAAGGGTTGGCTAGAGCGGCTTGAGGCCATATCCGTGGAAGGATCAGCTAAAGCCAACCTGTTCGTGGGGATACGAGTCGGTATAGAAAATAAAAAGAGTCTTTCTATTAGCTTTGATTTCTAGCTTCGATAAGAGATCAAGTTTTTGTAATCATGCTTCTCAAGTTAATAAAATCATGTCTTTACTTTTACTTGACTTGATTTGACTTGATCTTCTCTAGTTTAATAATCAAAGCTTTTTCAAAGTTATTCAAAATATACTAAAGTTTTTAAAACCCTTATTCACCCCCCCTCTAAGGGCGCCTACCGATCCAACACGTAGTATGCTCTTTCCAGTTATGAGCTTTCCACGTAGTGTCGACACCAGAGGGTCATGGCTTGGGTGAGCTTCCTGCTCAACGCGAGGGGGCTCCAAAGATCTTCACTCAATCAGGGCGTAGAGGAACCTTTGTTCACTCTTACAAGTGGGAATAGAGTGACTGAGTCCCCTCTTACCAGTTGTGAGCTTTCCATTTGGTGTCAAAACCAGAGGAGTATAGCTCGGGTGAGCTTCCTGCATGGCGCGAGGAGATGCTGGAGATCGTCACTCAATTAGGGCATAGAGGAACCCTTATTCTCTCTCACTAGTGTGCATTGTGGGATTGGAGTCCGCTCTTACCAGTTGTGAGCTTTTCACTCGGTGTCGACACCAGAGGGTCGTTGCTCGGGTGAGCTTCCTGCTCAGCATGAGGGGGCGCTGGAGATCGTCATTCAATTAATGCGTAGAAGAACCATTGTTTGTTCTTACCAATGGGCATATAGGAATTTATGTCCATTCTTACTAGTTGTGAGCTTTCCACTTAGTGTCACTACCAGAGGGTCGTGGATCTGGTGAGCTTCCTGCTCTATGCGAGGGGGCCCGAAGATCGTAGGTTAATAAGTGTGTAGAGGAACCTTTGTTCTCTCTTACCAGTGGCCGTAGAAGGATCGAAGTCCGTTCTTACTTGTTGTGAGCTGTCCACTTGGTTTCAACACTAGAGGGTAGAGGCTTGGGTGAGCTTCCTACTCGACGTGAGGGGGTGCCGATGATTGCCTCTCAATTATGGTGTAGAGGAACATTTGTTTGCTCTTACTGGTGGGCATGGTGGGGTCGTAGTCTGCTCTTACCAGTTGTGAGCTTTCCACTTGGTGTCAGCACTGGTGTTGTTTATGGGGTGTCTACTTAATCACCTAGAGGGGGGGGGGGTGAATAGGTTTTTCTGATTATAATATGGCCCTTAGGTTTTTCTTCGCTTCTGGTTAATTGATTTATGAAATAAAGAGCAAGCCACAGAAAGCACACAAAAGATTTATAGAGGTTCCTCAAGACCGGGTCTCTTGAGTAGTCTCCTCTCCCTTTGTGCCTACCCAACAGTGTGCTAGGCTCGGCAAACTCTGCCAATAGCTTCAGGCCCTCAAGCCTTACAACCCAGACCCGCAAGTCCCAACATGCCTAGGCTCGCAAGCCCCTACTGCCCCCGAGCCCGCAAGCTCGACCCTCAGGCCCTCAAGCCCTACAACTTGGACCCGCAAGTCCCAACAGCCTAAGCCCCAAGTCCTTACTGCCCACGAGCCCGTAAGCTCGACAAGACGCACCCGCATGTGCACTGCCCTGGCCCTCAAGCCTCACAACTCTCCAACCCTCAAGCTAGACGGTTTGGCCCGCAAGCCTTACAAGATAATTACAGTAATAAAATAAACTATTTCTTTAGCCAGATGAAATCTGACAACTTAGCCTTGATGAAGATCGGCTTCTTTAAGGATGAAGAAGATGCTTCTTGATTTTGAGTTTCAACTCCGGATCTTCTTCAGCCTTTTCTTCTTTTGCCTGATGTTGATCGGCGACTTCTTAGTCAATGAAGATGACTGATTCTTATGAGAACTCTTGAATCTTGTTCTCTTTCTTCTCCGCTAGGAAAATACTGTTATATTGAAGAGCGGCAGGATTCTTTTTCTCGTTCTTTTTCTTGCATAACAAACTTCTTTTTTTTTCTAGGGCAACAATGTTCCCTTTTATAGGACGGCCAAGTTGTATAACGGTCACATATAATTTCCCTTACTTGTCAGATGCCCATCCATCATAGCAGGCCCTGATTGGACAATCAGGCGGTGGCATTAATTGCTGACATCACGTCCGCAAGATTTGAATTCTATCTTGAAGATATCTGCATCATTACGACAACAAGCTATTTCTGACTTTGTCGTCGCGATCTTCCTTCTGCCCCTGATGGTGGTATCTCGACGATATAAGATATTCTGGCGATTCTGTATATACGCCGATCTTCTTACTATGACAGTGTCATCGTGAGCTTTCTTCGTTCAACGTTCGCCATTCTTCGTTCGACGATCTCGCCATGTCTCAGCGGTTGACGAATACTTTGCTTCTCAGCGGCTGCTGCTCTGCCCGTCATTATGACGACAATCACGCATTGTCGACGATATCGCCTGTTCTTCTCGACGACATTTCTTTAACTTCCTGAGATTATAGGCTAGAGAAGTAATCAGATACAAAGTGAAGTCATCTTGACTTGGTGACTTCTTCAAATCAGGAATCATTTGGGCAAGATTCCCAACAATCTCCCCCTATTTGATGAGGTCAGAATTCCAATTCAAGATGACTTTCACTTAGATAATAAATATTATAATCTTAACTTTGAGCATATAAGATTGTACTTAATTATCTTTGCTGAACTCCCTTAGTGCATCAAGCCAGTAGCTCCCCCTTGCTTTGATGCCTCTTCTTTGCTCCCCCTACCTTTAAGGTCTTCTTGAGCGCCACTTCTACCCCTTTCTGACTTCTTACCTTCTGTTTTCTAACCAAGGAGTAGCACAAGCTCCCCCTTGATTTGATGTCTCTTCTTTACGGCTCCCTTTCTGACATCTTTCCTATCTTCCTTGTACCTGCATAATCTGTATCTGAATGTCTAGCATAACCTGCATCTGATTTCTGGTGTATACATATGTATTATATTTTGCTAGCTAAGCACACAAGGTGCAGGGCACGTTATCAGCAGGCAATAGCAGTGATTGCATGTTATGAATACCAAGCTGCAACTACATCACAGGCATATGCCTTATAAGCATTCATATATAAATGTTCTTATATGAGAATTGTTCATATTTGAGATTAGTCATATAACTGGACCAATTGTTCTTAACATAAAATGAACTTAAGAGAAACAAATGTCTTTCAGTCGTTGATAAGCAGGGCGTCTTTGCTGGAGCTGGCGTTCCTTGCTTCCTTCTTCATCTTTCGTCTATAGAAGTTCAGTGGCTTTGGAATCTTCTTTGGAGGAGGAGGGGGATAATGGGGAAAAGCCGTCTTATGTCTTGCTCTTTCTTCCAGATTTTGTATGTGATGATTCCATTCAATGGAGGAGTACACTCTTTCATGGTCCTTCTGACCATGTCCAAACACTATCCACGATTCTGTGATGATCTCTCTTGAACGAGGACTCCATCTATCAGCTTCTGGGTCCTGCTCAACCTCACTTAGCCTCTTCTCCCGGTACTCCGTGCTGGATGTTCTCCTTCTCTTCCTAGTTGTTGCGGATTCACCCGATTCGGTTTCAGAGTCGGAGCTGGAGGAGGGTTCAGTGGGTATATATTTGGAGGGGGGGGGGGGGGGACTTGAAGCGCTTGCTGTACTTGATTACTTACCCACTTCGCTTGTTGCGAGCAAGCAGCTATGCTTCCCTTGATCTCTTCCCAGATTTCTTCTTCAATTCTCCTTTCCCCATCTTGGAGTACTTTTTTCACAGACTCCTTCAGTTCAAATATCTGTTCAAGAGTTTCTTGATCCCCG
The DNA here is from genome assembly GCA_033032865.1 of Dactylorhiza incarnata. Lineage (NCBI taxonomy): Eukaryota > Viridiplantae > Streptophyta > Magnoliopsida > Asparagales > Orchidaceae > Dactylorhiza > Dactylorhiza incarnata. The sequence goes on along the minus strand of JAWHQI010000218.1, from coordinate 2,395,774 downwards.
ACATCAATAAAGTTTCTTAGTTCCATAAGACGAGCGTCTAGGGTTTGCTCGTGGTTGGTGATAATGCTAAATCTAGTTAGTTTAATTAGGTTATTTTTAGGATATTTACTCTTACTTTTTGCTTATTGTTGCTTACCTAAATGCAATTTTGGTTCATTTTCCTATTTTTAGTGCTAACTTAAGTTTTCTGAATTTTCAGGTCAAAAATGCAAAATTTCCTAAGTCACGCCCTCAGTCATGGGCGTGACCTAGGGCGTGTAAGTTGCTGTTTCCAGTTAAGCTGCTGCCAACATAATTCAGAAGATCTGGTCAGACACGCCCAAAGTACACGGCCGTGACACACAAGTCACGCCCGTGACACGCAAGCCACGCCCGTGACCAGCCCGTGAACAGCTCAGATTCGACCAGCTGACCACCGAATTGGTCACGCCACTGTTACACGGGCGTGCTTCCAGTCACGCCCGTGACTGCCACGTCAGCCAGCCGCCAGCGCCCATGATCGCCGCCAGCGCCCATGACCCGAGCTAACCACCGAAATGGTCACGCCCTCAGTCACGGGCGTGACCTAGGGCGTGACCCATCAAATCGCGTCAGAATCGTGCGCCGAACCTGATACAAGCCGCAGAATTGATTAAACAATGTCACGCCCTTAGTCACGGGCGTGACTGAGGGCGTGACCGAGGCAGAAAAAATTCTATAAATTGAAATGACCTCCAAGCTTTCCTCATTCAGTTTTTGGAGAGAGAACTAGTGCTACTACTCTATTTTCAGTGTTTTCCATGTCATTTTATTCTCTTTCTCTCTCTCTCTCTTATTTCAATGCATTTCCTTTTCTAGTTTTCATATGAATGTTGTAATGCCTTTGTAATTTCCTTTTATAGTAGCCTTTCCATGCAATTGTAATCTCAGTTGAACTTTTATTTAATAAAAATGGTATGTTTTTGTTCTCTTAAAATCTTCATCATTTCTCTCTCCTACCCCTCCACCATGAGTAACTAAATCCTCATAGTACTCGATCTTGATGATCTGAGGATGAGTTGATCAAGTTATGATCCTTTAGTCTTCTTTCACTTTCTAAAGTGTTGGGCCTTAGATTTACTCTTAATTAAAATTGAGTGGAGCTATATTATCGATATATAATCCCCACCTTTGCTTTCATTCTTGGCTAGCCGAGAGGCCGATAGTCTGAAGTGAGCACTTAAGAGTAAAGAGAGTTACACACATTTCTCGAGAGAGAATGACGTAAATCTCCTGGATTGGAGTAAAACCCAATAGCGGGGTTCACCACTTAAAGCGAGTTTTAGGTATTCGAATACGGGACGAGAGTTCGGTCGGATTTTCCTAAACTCAGTTGGGCATATCTTCGAGAGAAGCATGTTCAAACTATAGGAACCCCCACGGTCAAGCTGCCCTTACTTTATTAAGTTTTAAGTTTGCTTTTGAATTTTGATCAACTTAGGCCGAAGTAAGTCAAGATCGAGTGCTATTTCTTAATCATCGTTTAGCCGTACTTATATCCAACTTTTATTTTAACCTAGCAGACAAAACCATCCAAAAAATTATTAAGATAAAATAATAGTAATTCGTTTGAGTATAAGTAATCAACGGTTCTCGGATTTTAATACGACACTTGCGTTCCTATACTACAGTTCGATAGGTATACTTGCCTTCTCGGATTGCTAGTTCGGATTTTATTTCGTGCAAGCGGAATTTTAATCAACAAGTTTTTGGCGCCGTTGCCGGGGACTCGCATTTTGTTGATATTTTGAAAGAACGAATCTATTACTTTTATCACTTTTTTTTTCTCCTCTTTCTTGAAAAAACAAAATTAATTCAAAAAAAAAAAGAGAGAGACCTTTTTCGAATTTCTCAATCTTATTTTCCCTTCTCTCTTTCTAGCTTATGACCCGAGCGAATCCGTCAGAACTTGTAGACTTGGACCAAGAACTTGAGCGTACTCTTCGGAGAAAATCGCAAGTTCAAGATCCTACATTCCAAGAACTGGCTGAGGATTCGGAGTCGGTTGTTAATATGGGCGAACCTAACCAAAATGAAGTCCCCAACATGGTTGCGGCCCCTGAATGGACTATGTCCCATTATGCAAGACCTAACCTGGAAGGGACGGAAACTAGTATAGTCCGCCCTGCCATAAATAATAATAATTTCGAACTAAAGCCAAGCATAATTCACATGGTGCAGCAATACGTGCAGTTCGACGGATTACAAGATGAAGATCCGAATGCACATATTGCTAGCTTCCTTGAAATCTGTGACACCTTCAAAATAAATGGTGTTACGGATGATGCAATTAGGCTAAGACTCTTCCCATTTTCTTTAAGAACAAAGGCTAAGCAGTGGTTGTCAACTCTACCTAGAGGTTCTATCACCACTTGGGCCCAGTTAACTGAAAAATTTCTAACTAAGTATTTTCCACCTGCGAAAACTGCTAAGCTTAGAAATGATATTTCTTCTTTTTGCCAAATAGATTCTGAAACGCTTTATGATACCTGGGAAAGGTATAAAGAATTCTTAAGACGGTGCCCTCATCACGCTCTGCCTGTATGGTTACAAGTGCAGACATTTTATAACGGGCTAAATCAACATACTAAGCAAATGATAGACGCCGCTTCCGGTGGTACCTTAAATAACAAAACCCCGGAAGCCGCTCTTGAACTATTTGAGGATATGGCCATGAACACCTATCAGTGGAATGTGCCAAGATCCCGCCCAAACAAACCTGCAGGTATGTACGAAGTGGATAACGTCTCCCAGCTGGCACTACAAGTGGAAATGCTTAGCAAAAAGATATCCGAAATGAATGCTCCTTCCGCACCTCAGGTTTGGGAATTCGCAAAAGCCACCTCCGAACAAGCTGATTTCGTAGGCAATAGAAATGCTTATAATAATTATTCTGCTTCTAATTTTCATGCACCTGGTTTTCAGTTACCGAATAATTATAATCCTGCGCTGCGTAATCACCCGAACTTTTCTTGGAGTAATCCTGCAAACACAACTCGCCCGCCTCTACAAAATGAATTTACACCACCTCCACCCCTTGTTAACTTTCAAAAACCTCCATCTTTGGAGGAGATGTTTTCAAAATATATAAGTACGAACGAAGCAACCGTCCGGAACTTAGCCGGATCCGTTAAAAATCTAGAAAACCAAATCGGGCAGCTCGCCAAAATAATATCCGAGCGACCGCCCGGGACTCTTCCCGCTAACACCGAGCCCAACCCGAAAGAGCAAGCGAAAGCTGTAACTCTTCGGAGTGGAAAGCAAGTATCCGGTCCGGTTAGCGAAGAGCCCGAGGCAAGATCCGCCCCTATTTTAAAAACACCACTCACTCAAACAGATTTTATCACTCCACCTCATATTTTCAAAAACAACCCCGCCCCGCCTTATCCATCTCAACTCAACAAGGAAAAATTAGATGATCAATATCATCGCTTCCTGGAAATGTTTAAGCAAATACACATCAATTTGCCCTTCCATGAAGCGATATCACAAATGCCCAAGTACGCTAAGTACCTGAAGGATCTTCTAACTAATAAGAAAAAGCTAGAAAATCTATCGCACGTAACTTTAAATGCTGAGTGTTCCGCCGTCCTAACAAATAAATTACCGAAAAAGGCTAACGATCCAGGTAGTTTTTCTATCCCGTGCCTCTTTGGTGATCTATTTGTAAAGAACGCGTTGGCCGACTTAGGAGCAAGCATCAACTTAATGCCATTCTCCTTGTTTAAAAAGTTAGGAGTGGGCACCCTTAGCCCCACACGTATGAGTATACAACTAGCAGATAGGACGATAAAATATCCGCTGGGAATTGTGGAGGACGTGCTCGTAAAAGTAGACAAATTCATCTTCCCGGTGGATTTTGTCATTTTGGACATTGAAGAGGATGTCGAGGTTCCCCTAATCCTTGGCCGCCCCTTCCTTGCCACCTCCCGTGCTATCATTGATGTGAGTAATGGTAAGCTATTCCTCCGAGTTGGAGATGATGAAGTAACCTTCTCCATAACACCCTCTATGAAAAATACCCTAGAAAATGACGATTCGTGTTTTTTCTTAGATGTGTTAAGTGAAGACCCTTCTTTTTGTATTTCTGAAACTGGTTCTTCTTCTTTTTGTTCATCTTCAAACACCTCCACTGAAATATTACAAGAAATGAAAATGGCCATTGCTCCCGCCCCCTCAAATTTTCAAATTAAATCAAAAATTTTTGAAGAAATTACTTTTGAAAAAGAAAAGTCTTTCAAATCTTCATACGAAGAACCTCCCACTTTAGAACTTAAAGAACTACCCAAGCATTTAAAATATGAATTTTTAGAAAAAGACTCTAAGTTACCAGTAATAGTGTCGGCCTATTTAAGTGGATCTGAAAATGCCAAATTGCTAAAAGTTTTACAAAAACACCGCCAAGCAATTGCTTGGCAGATTTCTGATATTAAGGGCATAAGTCCATCTTTCTGCATGAACAAAATTCTAATGGAAGATAATTCACAAAATTCTATCCAACCTCAACGCCGATTAAACCCAAACATGAAAGAAGTAGTAAAGGGTGAGGTCGTGAAATTATTAGACGCAGGAATTATCTATCCAATTTCAGATAGCAAATGGGTAAGTCCCGTTCAAGTAGTTCCTAAAAAAGGAGGTATCACGGTAGTGTTAAATGATAATAATGGCTTAATCCCAACACGGACGGTGACTGGGTGGCGTATGTGTATTGATTATCGCAAATTGAACGACGCCACCCGCAAGGACCATTTCCCCTTGCCATTCATCGATCAAATCTTAGAACGATTATCCGGCCATAGCTTTTATTGTTTTCTCGATGGTCTCTCGGGCTACTTCCAAATTCCCATCTCGCCCGAGGACCAGGAGAAAACGACGTTTACTTGTCCTTTCGGCACCTTCGCCTATCGAAGAATGCCGTTTGGCTTATGTAATGCGCCGGCAACATTTCAACGGTGTATGTTGGCCATTTTCGACAAGTACGTAGAAAGTATTATGGAGGTATTTATGGACGACTTTTCCGTGTTTGGTGATTCCTTCGATTTTTGTTTAGAAAATTTAGAAAAAGTGTTAGAACGGTGTGAGGAGACCAATCTCGCCCTGAACTGGGAAAAATGTCATTTCATGGTACGGGAGGGATTGGTTTTAGGTCATAAGATATCAGCAAGAGGAATTGAGGTCGATGAAGCAAAAATAGAAGTGATCGAAAAACTGCCACCGCCAACCAACGTTAAGGCCATAAGAAGCTTTCTAGGACATGCCGGTTTTTACCGGCGGTTTATAAAAGATTTTTCGAAAATTACCAAACCACTCACTCATCTTTTAGAAAAAGACACTCCATTTATTTTTGATGATACATGCTTATCTGCTTTTCAATTAATCAAAAATAAGCTAATAAATGCGCCAATTATGATAGCTCCAATCTGGGACCTTCCATTCGAAATCATGTGCGATGCAAGTAGCTTTGCGGTGGGAGCCGTCTTAGGTCAACGTATATCTAAAAACTTCCACCCTATTTTCTACGCAAGTAAAACACTTACATCCGCGCAAGCGAACTATACCACAACGGAGAAAGAATTATTAGCAGTTATTTTTGCATTCGACAAATTTCGACCTTATATTACACTTTCAAAAATTATTGTTTTTACGGACCACTCGGCCCTCAAATATTTACTTTCTAAACCAGATGCCAAACCACGCTTACTTCGCTGGGTCTTACTCCTCCAGGAGTTCGACTTGGAAATCCGAGATAAAAAGGGGGCTGAGAATTTGGCCGCGGACCATCTTTCACGATTAGATAACCCATTTATTGAAGATTTAAATGAACAAACTTTTAATTATTATTTTCCCGACGAGAAGTTATTATCAATCAACACTACTCCTTCTCCTTGGTTTGCAAACTTCGCCAACTACTTAGTAGCTCGAGTCCTCCCAAAAGAATTTTCCTATCAGCAAAAGAAGAAATTCTTCTCTGACCTGAAGAATTATTTTTGGGAGGACCCGTATCTGTTTCGAGTTTGTGCAGACCAAGTAATAAGGAGATGTGTTTCTTTCGAAGAAGGACAAAATATTTTCAAACACTTACACGAAGGACCGACTGGTGGGCACTATCAAGCCAATCGGACCGCTCACAAAGTACTTAGTACAGGCTTTTATTGGCCTAGCCTTTTTAAAGATGCCCAATCGTTTGTGAGACGGTGCGATAGCTGCCAACGGACCGGAAATATCTCAAATAAAAATGAAATGTTGCAAAATTATTTCCTCGAGTGCGAAGTTTTCGACCTTTGGGGAATAGATTTTGTAGGTCCTCTTCCTTCTAGCCATGATAATAAATACATTTTAGTTGCGGTAGACTACGTGTCTCGATGGGCAGAGGCCCAAGCTCTTCCTACTAATGACTCCCGAGTCGTTATTATTTTCTTAAAAAAATTATTTTCTCGATTCGGTACTCCTAGGGCCATCGTTAGTGACAGGGGTTCGCACTTTTGTAACGCACAATTTGCAAAAACACTTTTAAAATATGGCGTTACACATAAGCTTTCAACTGCTTACCACCCCCAAACTAACGGCCAGGTCGAGGTAGTGAATAGAAAAATCAAACGTATTTTAGAAAAAACTGTTTCCACCTCACGTAAAGACTGGTCACATAAATTAGACGATGCTCTTTGGGCTTACCGAACAGCGTACAAGACCGCCATCGGTTGTACACCGTATCGGTTAGTATATGGGAAATCGTGCCATTTACCGGTCGAATTAGAACATCGTGCTTTCTGGGCCCTTAAATTTTTAAATTTTGATCCCCACTCCACCGCCGATCTTCGAAAATTCCAACTCAACGAACTCGATGAGTGGCGCTCCAATGCGTATGAAAATAATAAATTATATAAGGAACGAACGAAATGCTTTCACGATAAAAATTTAAGGCTCCCGAAAACATTTAAACCAGGAGACCAAGTATTACTTTATAATTCTCGTCTACGTTTATTTCCTGGAAAATTAAAATCTAGATGGTCAGGTCCTTTTAATGTAAAGGAAGTTTATCCGTATGGAACTGTTTTGATATCACACCCAGATAAGGGTGATTTCAAGGTTAATGGGCATCGTCTAAAACTTTATTTTTCTGGTGACAATGTTGACATGGACAATGAAAAACTTCTTTTGTCTGGACTATAATAATTTGGATTAACTTTTGAACTATATTCTTTTAGTCGAGCTCAAACGACATTAAACAGAGGGCGCTCTTGGGAGGCAACCCAAGGTTTTTAAAATTGTTGTTTTAAATTTTTTGGCCCTGGATGGCTCTGATACTCTCAACTTCGGCGATCGCCTGTTTCAACATTGCTGGTTTCAAGAAAAATTCAAGATGATATTTCATGAAGATTCAAAGCGCCAGCAAGGGGGAGCGGCATCACACACCCGTTCAAGCCCATAAATCCAGGGAAGTGCCTGTTTCAGTTTTTTCAGTTTTAATTACCCCTTCCTTCACTCTCCTTTTCCATTGAGGACAATGTCTATCGTAAGCTTGGGGGAGAATGTCTTCTTTTCTTTTAGTAGTCTAAATTAGATTTTGGTAAAATCAATAGTACCCCTTGCTTTATGTTTTGTTTTTCCCAAAATATCTTATATAGCCTTAGTTAATTTCAAAATTTCTAATCCTACTTTTAATTATGTTTCACAAGTAAATTGTTGACTCATGTAGTGTTCTAATTCTAGGTAGCATGTTAATCTGAAAAGTTTTTTTCTAAAATCTTGTACTTTCCTTATCGTTTTCTCTTTTATCTTCTTTACTTTCGTAAAAATTCTTCATCCACTATTTTCTCTTCATTTTTAGATATATTTTGCAAGGTTAACTTTTGATTTGTGTAGTAAATGTGAATAATCCTAGACGCTTATTATTCTTATTTTCAGGATAAGTTCATTAGTCTTTATTTAATATCTAGGGCTTACTTTTTGAAATCCTTCAAAACTCATGCTTTATCTAAATTTAGAGAGCAATGAAAATGATTTAGGCCTTTTTTTGTTTTAAGTTTGAGCCTTCATGCCAACCCTTAAAAAGAAACCCTTTGTTAGCATCTTTTGAGCCTTTTCCCATGTTTTATTGTCACCTCCACTTATCAAATTTTTCACCAAAGCCAAAATTTCCAAACCTATTTGAATCACACTAACACTTTGAGTTTTATTTAAATTTCTAAAAGAGTGTGATTGGTTTATTGCATGGAGAGCTTCAAAGAAAAGAATTTGCTCAAAAAGGAGATATTTTAAGCATATTTGTATTAGTTATCTTTGCCAAAATTTCAAAAAAAAAAAAAAAGAAAGAAAAAATGGCTATGAAAGAGAAAGAAAGAAAATATGCTATATGCTTATAATGAAGGATTGCCTCTTATCATTCATATCGGAAATTTTATAAAACTCATGTTTATGGTTTAGTGTGATTATAGCAATCACTTTTATCTTCGATTCCCATTCCAATTCATATGCCTAAACCAAACATTTCGGTCCTAATAAAGTCCTCTTGATTCATGCTCCTAAATTTGCTTTAGCTAAGTAAAGAAGAAAAGTAGAATAGTTAAGTCTTGGGTATGAATTTAGATTCTTGTTCTTAGAATGATATAGTTATAATTTGTCTCTTAGGGTTTAGTAACAATTCAATGCACTATCTCACTTGTTACTTTGCTCAATTTTATTATAAAAACTTTTTAGTTAAAAATTTTGGATGATTAATTTTTGTTAGTAAAGGGTATAAAAATTAAGCTTAAATAAAGTACTTATTTTAGGTTTCCTTTTCACTATTCTCCCTACTTGGAATTTCGCAAGGTACTCGTGTTTAGCATAATTAAATCTTTTTGATTAGTCATTTTATTTTATTAGCTAAAGCATATTTCTTTGCTTGGGGACAAGCAAAGTGTAAGCTTGGGGGAATTTGATAATGCTAAATCTAGTTAGTTTAATTAGGTTATTTTTAGGATATTTACTCTTACTTTTTGCTTATTGTTGCTTACCTAAATGCAATTTTGGTTCATTTTCCTATTTTTAGTGCTAACTTAAGTTTTCTGAATTTTCAGGTCAAAAATGCAAAATTTCCTAAGTCACGCCCTCAGTCACGGGCGTGACCTAGGGCGTGTAAGTTGCTGTTTCCAGTTAAGCTGCTGCCAACATAATTCAGAAGATCTGGTCAGACACGCCCAAAGTACACGGCCGTGACACACAAGTCACGCCCGTGACACGCAAGCCACGCCCGTGACCAGCCCGTGAACAGCTCAGATTCGACCAGCTGACCACCGAATTGGTCACGCCACTGTTACACGGGCGTGCTTCCAGTCACGCCCGTGACTGCCACGTCAGCCAGCCGCCAGCGCCCATGATCGCCGCCAGCGCCCATGACCCGAGCTAACCACCGAAATGGTCACGCCCTCAGTCACGGGCGTGACCTAGGGCGTGACCCATCAAATCGCGTCAGAATCGTGCGCCGAACCTGATACAAGCCGCAGAATTGATTAAACAATGTCACGCCCTTAGTCACGGGCGTGACTGAGGGCGTGACCGAGGCAGAAAAAATTCTATAAATTGAAATGACCTCCAAGCTTTCCTCATTCAGTTTTTGGAGAGAGAACTAGTGCTACTACTCTATTTTCAGTGTTTTCCATGTCATTTTATTCTCTTTCTCTCTCTCTCTCTTATTTCAATGCATTTCCTTTTCTAGTTTTCATATGAATGTTGTAATGCCTTTGTAATTTCCTTTTATAGTAGCCTTTCCATGCAATTGTAATCTCAGTTGAACTTTTATTTAATAAAAATGGTATGTTTTTGTTCTCTTAAAATCTTCATCATTTATCTCTCCTACCCCTCCACCATGAGTAACTAAATCCTCATAGTACTCGATCTTGATGATCTGAGGATGAGTTGATCAAGTTATGATCCTTTAGTCTTCTTTCACTTTCTAAAGTGTTGGGCCTTAGATTTACTCTTAATTAAAATTGAGTGGAGCTATATTATCGATATATAATCCCCACCTTTGCTTTCATTCTTGGCTAGCCGAGAGGCCGATAGTCTGAAGTGAGCACTTAAGAGTAAAGAGAGTTACACACATTTCTCGAGAGAGAATGACGTAAATCTCCTGGATTGGAGTAAAACCCAATAGCGGGGTTCACCACTTAAAGCGAGTTTTAGGTATTCGAATACGGGACGAGAGTTCGGTCGGATTTTCCTAAACTCAGTTGGGCATATCTTCGAGAGAAGCATGTTCAAACTATAGGAACCCCCACGGTCAAGCTGCCCTTACTTAATTAAGTTTTAAGTTTGCTTTTGAATTTTGATCAACTTAGGCCGAAGTAAGTCAAGATCGAGTGCTATTTCTTAATCATCGTTTAGCCGTACTTATATCCAACTTTTATTTTAACCTAGCAGACAAAACCATCCAAAAAATTATTAAGATAAAATAATAGTAATTCGTTTGAGTATAAGTAATCAACGGTTCTCGGATTTTAATACGACACTTGCGTTCCTATACTACAGTTCGATAGGTATACTTGCCTTCTCGGATTGCTAGTTCGGATTTTATTTCGTGCAAGCGGAAGTTTAATCAACAGTTGGTGAGTCTGTTCATGATGAGGTTCGTGGACTCCGCATGTTGAGTTTGTAGTTGAGTGATGTCATCCTTTATTGACTTTATTTCCTCCTTCATCTCATCCCTGATCTTCTTTACTCCTTTTTCTATAAGAGCTTCCATCCGCTCCCATAGAATCTCGTCGGTTCCTTTTTCGGTTGTCATTGTTCTTGGGAAGACGACGGATCGGAGACTAAGAGGTGGTTTGTCGAGGAATGTATTAGGGCAAATGAGCTCCAACCTGGGCATTTACTCTACTTATAGGGGGAGTAGGTGAAGGGACGCGCACTCATTTTTGAGCTTATCGAGGCATCAATGTATGCTGCATCGAGCGGCTCTGATTTTTCTAATATAATAATATTTATATTATTTAGACGCAGTTCTGACAGTACTATTTTGTCGTTAAAATACGTCTAGGATACCCATTCTTCCTAACCCCTCTGCCTAAGGCATTCTCACGCCCTGCTTGGGTGTCGTCTTTTGATATCAAGCCTGCACTAAGATTGTTAGTGTGCTAATTTTGCTATTCTGCCGAAGGGTCAGAACATCCACCTTGTCCAAGGCCTAGATTTGCTTCTGGTGGAAACTTGGGCTACCTATCAGACAAGATTACAATCCCTTAGGAACCCAAATGAATTTGGGTCCTTTGAATCTGTTAGCATTAATAGGCATACTGGATTCAATTACTCCAGGGTATATATAGTTGGAATGAATAAAGCGTTTCACAGGCTTAGCCTTCGTTACCTTTGGAGCAGTTGGGTTGTACCAACAATCGATTACAAAGTGGCCTGTTTTGCCACAGTAGCAGCATTCAAATTTGTTGAATCACCTTTTCTGACTGACTTTGTGAACTGGGGTTCCTTGTGTGTGAACAAATGAATGAAGCAAAGAGGGTGAGCTATGCTGATGGTAGATGTGATTGTCACCATTCATAGTTTCCCTTCTAGATTCACTCTTCTTTATTCTGAACTCAGCAAGTTCACTTGTGGAGCTCCAATTTTTGAGATTCCCAAGATCGGGTTGCCAGCCTTCCAGATTGAGGGTGAGTTTACCTTCCTCAAGCTAGCCTGCATCCCGCAGGATCTATCTGATCTATCTTTCTTAAAGCATTCCAGCTCCCTACTTTGAGTGGAGCACCGACCATCATCTAGTGGAGGAGAGATCTCTGGTTTGAAGGAGCGTGCTACTGGATTTCCTTCAATGAAGGATTTGTCTCCATTCTTATGACTTTATTAGCCCTCGTCTTTAGGAAACCAGCCTGATTTCTATCCTTCTTTAGGAGCATGATCTCTTTGCTGAGAGAGTAGCATGTTTCCCTTCTATCTATCAGCGCCTTCATGGTTTTTCCAAACTTGCACATCAGGCCAAGGTTTGAGTTTGCATTGTAGTCTCTTATGAGCTGGCGAAAATCTGCGTTCTCTAGAGTCAGCCTTTCAGCCTTTTCTGAGAGATCAGAATTTTTGGCCTGGAGATTTATGATTTCATCAGCTTGCTTCCTGCAGGTCTCCTTGCTCCTTCTGAGCTCTTCTAGAAGATCCTCATAAGTTTCTGAGGGACTAATTTCAGAATCAGAATCAGTGTTCGACAGGGGAGCCCTTATTCCACCTTGTTCAGAGATGACTTCATTCTGAACTACTTCCTATGATTCAGATAGGGCAGTAAGTCCAAAGTGAGGCTCTTCCTCTGTATCTGTATTGGTTGACTCACTATCACTCGAGGTCTTGATCTTCTCCTTCTCTGTGACAGTGTCTTTTACTCCTGGTGATCCTTCCATGAGGATTGCCAGAGATTCCCACATTTCCTTGGCTGTGGTGTAGTGAGTAATTTGATGGAAAGTGTGAGTATCAACTGCATCAACTATGATATCTCTGGCTTTCTTGTCTAGAATGATCACATCCTTTGTCATTGTTTTGGATGTGGTCTTGGGAGCATGTGGCCCTTTTTGAGTGACTTGAAACATCCTGGGATCCAAAGCTTCCATGAATATTCTGGCCCTAACTTTCCACAGGGGAAAGTTTTCTCTACAACACCTAGCTATTCTTGTCTCCATACTAATGATGCTTAGACACCCAATGGCGGATCTGTTCAAGCTGTTAAGCTTTTCTTTGAACAACCTAGCTCTGATACCACTTGTTGTTTATGGGGTGTCTACTTAATCACCTAGAGGGGGGAGGGGGGGGGGGGGGGGGCGGTGAATAGGTTTTTCTGATTATAATATGCCCCTTAGGTTTTTCTTCGTTTCTGGTTAATTGATTTATGAAATAAAGAGCAAGCCACAGAAAGCACACAAAAGATTTATAGAGGTTCCTCAAGACCGGGTGTCATGAGTAGTCCTCTCTCCCTCTGCGCCTACCCATCAGTGTGCTAGGCTCAGCAAACACTACCAATAGCTTCAGGCCCTCAAGCCTTACAACCCGGACCCGCAAGTTCTAACAGCCTAGGCCCGCAAGCCCCTGCTGCCCCCGAGCCCGCAAGCTCAACACTCAGGCCCTCAAGCCCTACAACTTGGACCCGCAAGTCCCAACAGCCTAAGCCCTCAAGCCCTTACTGCCCCCGAGCCCGCAAGCTCGACAAGGCGCACCCGCAAGTGCACTGCCCTGGCCCTCAAGCCTCACAGCTCTCCAGCTCTCAAGCTAGACGGTTTGGCCCGCAAGCCTTACAAGATAATTACAGTAATAAAATAAACTGTTTCTTTAGCCAGATGAAATCTGACAACTTAGCCTTGATGAAGATCGGCTTCTTTAAGGATGAAGAAGATGCTTCTTGATTTTGAGTTTCAGCACCGGATCTTCTTCAGCCTTTTCTTCTTTTGCCTGATGTTGATCGGCGACTTATCAGTCAATGAAGATGACTGATTCTTATGAGAACTCTTGAATCTTGTTCTCTTTTTTCTCTGCTGGAAAAATACTGTTCTATTGAAGAGCGGCGTGATTCTTTTTCTCGTTCTTTTTCTTGCACAACAAACTTTTTTTTTCTAGGGCAACACTGTTCCCTTTTATAGGACAACCAAGCTGTATAACGGTCACATACAATTTCCTTTACTTGTCAGAGGCCCATCCATCATAGCAGGCCCTGATTGGACAATCAGGCAGCGACATTAATTGCTGACATCACGTCCGCAAGATTTGAATTCTGTCTTGAAGATATCTGCATCATTATGACAACAAGCTGCTTCTGACTTTGTCGTCGCGATCTTCCTTCTGCCCCTGATGGTGGTATCTCGACGATATAAGATATTCTGCCGATTCTATATATACGACGATCTTCTTTATCTGATAGTGTCGTCGTGAGCTTTCTTCTTGCATCATGTCGTCGTGATCATATTGTCTCTCGACGACATGAGTTCCACAAGACGATGTCCTGTGGCTCCACTGCGTTGGACGAACATCATTCTACGATCAACGAACTTGCCATCCTCCGTTCAACGTTCGCCATTCTTTGTTCGACGATCGCCATTCTTCGTTCGACGATCTCGCCATGTCTCAGCGGTCGACGAATACTTTGCTTCTCAGCGGCTGCTGCTCTGCCCGTCATTACGACGACAAGCAAGCATTGTCGACGATATCGCCTGTTCTTCTCGACGACATTTCTGTAACTTCCTGAGATTATAGGCTAGAGAAGTAATCATATACAAAGTGAAGTCATCTTGACTTGGTGACTTCTTCAAATCAGGAATCACGTGGGCAAGATTCCCAACAACTGGAGAGTTATGGCTTGGGTGAGCTTCTTGCTCGGCGCGAGGGTCAATAGATATCATCACTCAATCATGGAATAGAGGAACCTTTGTTCGCTCTTACTAGTGGGCATAGAGGGATCGAAGTCTTCTCTTACCAGTTGTGATCTTTCAACTTGATGCCGGTACTAGAGGGTTGTGGTTCGAGTGAGCTTCCTGTTCGGCGTGAGGGGTGCCAGAGATTGCCACTCAATTAGGGCATATATGAACCTTTGTTCACTCTTACAAGTGGGCATAGTGGGATTGGAGTCTACCCTTAGCAGCTTTTTCCCCCTAGGGGCTTGGACCGCACAGGGTATTCGAAAGTATATGCAATATTATATAAAAAAGAACCATACATGTGCATGTAAGTTTAGTTTTGTGGATTATTGTTCTGAATGAGAGAGAAACAAAAAACAGATTACTGATAGAAGCGACATAGATTCTGCGCGTTCCAAGTTTGTGGGAGTGTCTTCCCATCTTGGGTCCTGAGCTTGTATGTTCATGGTTTTATGATCGTGTTGACGTTGGATCATCCCTCCCATGTTGGGGAGAGCTTGTCTTTTTGGGTCCCATGCCCGCTGCTTCGATATATTGGAGAACCTGGTCCCCAATGTTGACAGTCCTTGGCTTTACCCATCTATCTTAGAACCCAATCATGTGATATTTGTATGCAACAATTTGTTGCGCAACCCTATCTCAGACTTCCATGACCAAGTCCAGGTTTTTCCATAGTATTTGTTGGAACATGGTCTTCCGCTTCTCCTAGGTTTGAGAATAACAAATCCTATGTGTATTTGATCATATGTGTTTAAGTGTGCATGAAACAATGTCATATCATGACTTAAGGATAACATATGAAAGAAGCGCCCGAGTTTGGAGCCAAAACTCAAACATGGCCGCTAGAGCGGGTGGTATCTCCCGCGGTAGCTGCTTGAGTAGGCGGTAACTACGGGGTAGCATCTAGCACCAGAGGTAGCTCCTAAAAGCGTAAAAGTGAAATTCAAGCTAGCAGGAAGGAGGATGCATATATAGAAGGAATCTAGCACCGACGGTAGCTGCTAGCGCCGACGGTAGCTGCTAGCGCCGACGGTAGCTCAAAACACTTCCCCCACCAACCAACGTTAAATCAAATAGAAGTTTTTTAGGACACACAGTTTTTTACATAAGGTTTATTCGAGATTTTTCAAAAAATTCAAAATCGCTAACTCACTTATTAGAAAAAGAATCCACATTTATTTTTGATGAAGAATGTTTTAAAGCGTTCAATAAAATTAAAAATGAACTTATTAATTCGCCAATTTTAATAGCGCCAAATTGGTCTTTACAGTTCAAAATCATATGTGATGCGAGCGATTTTGTTGTAGCGGTTGTTTTAGGCCAACAGGTGAATAAATATTTTCACCTGATTTATTACGCTAGTAAAATGCTAACATCCGCGCAAGCTAATTAAACAACGACGGAAAAAGAGCTTTTAGCGATAATTTTTGCGTTTGATAAATTTTGTTCATATATAACGCTATCAAAAGTTATTGTTTTTACTAAACATTATGCTCTCAGATATTTATTAAATAAATGGGATGCAAAATCCCGACTACTAAGATGGATTCTCCTTTTGCAAGAATTCAATTTGGAGATCTGGGACAAGAAGGGAGCGGAGAATGTGGCGGCCGACCACCTATCACGGCTGGAGAATTCGGCTGCAGGAGTGTTAGTGGAGGTCGAAATAAACAACAAATTTCTTGAAGAGCGCCTCCTCGCCGTCGATAAGGTAACGACTTCTTCCACCCCTTGGTACGCGGATCGTGCTAATTATTTAGTGGCACGGGTCCTTCCATTAAATTATTCAAGTCAACAAAAGAAGAATTTTTTTTCGTACTTGAAAAATTACTTTTGGGAGAACCCTTTTTTATTTCGTGTCTGCGCAGACCAAGTGGTAAGAAGGTACATTTCGAGCAAGGAAGACTTCCAAATTTTGCGGCACTGCCACGAAGGACCAACTGGTGGGCACTACCAAGTAAATCGGGCCGCTAGAAAGGTGCTAGAGGCGGGCTTCTACTGGCCCACCTTATTCAAGGATGCTCACACATTTGTGAGTAAATGCGATAGTTGTCAAAGGTCAGGTAATATTTCTAATCGGGGCGAAATGCCCAAAAATGTATTTTTAGAATGCGATTTTTTTTATTTATGGGGATTAGTTTTGGTAGGTCCGCTACCTTCATTGTTTAATAATAAATATATTCTTGTTGCGGACCATTATGTGTCAAGGTGGGCGTAAGCACAAGCTCTCACTACCAACGACACGAGAGTCATCTTAAAATTTTAAAAAAAAATTATTTTCACGATTTGGCACACCACGCGCACTAATTGGTGATAGGGGCACACACTTTTGTAATAACCAACTTACTAAGATTTTAGCTAAGTATGACGTTACACACAAACTTTCCACCATATATTACCCACAGGCAAATAACCAAGTGGAGGTTGTTAACCGAGAGCTAAAAAGACTTTTAGAAAAAATGGTGTCAGTTAATAGGAAGGATTGGTCACAAAATTTAGACGATGCGCTATGGGCTTATCAGACGGCGTACAAAAATGCCATCAGATGTACACCGTACCGATTATTCTATGGAAAAGCATGCCATTTATCAGTGGAATTAGAGCATCGCGCATATTGGACGCTCAAAATTTTAAATTTAGATTTAAACTTAGCCTCAGAACAATGAAAATTTCAATTGAATGAATTAGATTAATGGCGTGCAAATGCCTACAAAAATAATAAACTCTATAAAGAGCGTACTAAGTTTTATCAAGATAGAAAAATTAGAATTCCTAAATCATTTTCACCAGTAGATCTAGTCCTTTTCTTAAATTTTAGACTTAGGCTTTTTCTGGGAAAATTAAAGTCCCGATGGTCCAGCCTCTTTGTAGTAAAAGAGGTTTGGCCATATGGGACCGTGCTAATAGAGCACCTAGAAAAAGGCTCATTTAAGGTTAACGGGCACTGGTTAAAATTGTATCACCCCGACGACCCTTCGTCCAGAAAATTGAAACGCTTACACTTCCTAATTTAAACAAAAAATTGCCGCTTTGTCAAGCTATGCGACGGTAAACAAAGCGCTTATGGGAGTCACCCAAAAATTATCTTCTCTTTATTTTGTTTTGTTTGTTTTTGGTTTTAACATGTTTTTGCAGGTTTTGTTCCGGTGACCCCGACTACAAAATAGGGAAGCCTTCTTCTCCCCTCTTTTCCCTCCTGTTTTGAATTTTTAATTTTAACAGTATTCATTTTTTTTGTCTTCTTCCTTTTGGTACTACATACTTAGCTTTAAACATTAGGGGTAATGTTTAATTTTAAGTATGAGGATGTAGTGTAGCTTCCTAGGCTTAAAACGAATGTTATAAAAATCTAATTTCATGGAAAGAGAGGGTTGAGATGTCATCCCATCATATCTTCTAGTACCGGTGAGAACCTTTCACAGGGAATTCCTCGAGAAGTCTATGAATTAATAAAAACATACTCCTTGTTGTTTATATTATTTCCTAGAAATCTAGTTTGAGGATTGGTTATAAGCATTTTTATCTTTTTAATTTAGCTAATGTTTTGTTTTATCATAATTTGTTAGATTTAAATTTTAGGTAATTTTGTTTTAAGAAGCATTTTATGTTTTTAATTCAATTAGAGAATTTATTTTGCATTACTTCTCTTTTTAATTTTAAATGTTTCATTTTGTAGTAGATTGGCTAAACATCCTTAGATTTCTATTATATTTTCTTCTAACTTTCAGATCTTAGAAAATTTCACTCCACTAAAAATTTGCTCTTAAAATTGTTTAATTTATAAACTTGAAGTATTTCTTTATCCCCCACACTTGGTTGGCATATAAAAAAAGTAGTAAAAGATGTCATGAGAATAAGAGGATAAAATTCATGATTCTCTAAATATATGCACCCAAAATTATTTAAAAGACTATATGTCATGAAGTAAGAGGATAAAATTTATTAATTCTAAACATATACATTTTGGGGTTTTATTTGAAGAGATTTTTTAAAAGATTATATGACATGAAAAATGAGAGGATAAAATTTATCATTTTCCTAAACATATACAAATAAAATGATGAGTGAGGTAAAAGAAAAAAACTTCACCGCCTCCAATTTAAGATCTCTTCATTTGCCTTTTTGATTGTAACCACTCCTTAGCCAATTTTATTAGTTCTAGTCCTAAATTAAATTATTAAGAGAGCAATATTTTAGTAGGTTGTCTTTTCCTTAAGTTTCTTTTAAGTTAGAGTTTTTATAGTTTCAATCTAATTTTGTATGATAAGTTTTATAATTTCATTTGCTAAATAGTCAACTTGAGAAGTCTTTAGCTAAGCATGTTCCTCTTTTTAAATTAATATAATAATTTATGACTTAATTCTTGAATTTCTAGAATTTGTTTTTAACTTACTCTTGTTTTAATAAAATTTTAGTTAGTTAGAAATAATATCGATGTCTTGTAAAATATCTCTCATTCTTTTTCACCAGAATAATAAAAGCTTAAGTATGTGGGTATTTGATGAGTTGTTTTTATACCTATTTTTAGTATAGTTTTAATACAATATTAATATGAATTTGTGAAATTTATATGCATTTTCCTAAATAAATCTTTTCTTTTTATATTTGTGTACTAACTTAAGCTTATTTTCCATTTTCTAGTTTTTTTTGGACATTTTGAGCAAAAATTACCAATAATCGCGCTAGGCCACGGGCGTGACTAAGGGCGTCAACCTAAAAAGTTGTTTCAGACCTGCTGCCATTATCCTGGGCTCAAGCCGAGAAGAATCTCCAGTACATGCCCAAGGTTACGGGTGTGATCGAGAGTGTGTCAACTTAATCCGCGGTTCTAGCTCAGTCGGCCGTGTTCTGAAGCCATGTTAAGAATTTCGCCAAGTGTACGCCCGTGACCCAGATATCACACCTGTGCCTGACCGTGCTTCACACGCCCAACCCAGATAATGCTTGCTATCACGCCCTGAGGGTTTATCGCACTTGACACGCCTGTGTAAATCAGAAGTCACGAGCATGTACCTCTTGGCTACCAGATCACACGCCATCCCGCCAAGAGTCCCCCGCCAAATGCAGATTGTAAGATTTCTATTCCAGTGTTCTATTTGCACTTTCTTTCTCTTGTAAGTTCCTTTAGAATTTTTATGTACTTGCAATCTTCAAGTTCTCTTACTTGTAATTCTCTTTCACTAGCAATAAAAATTATTATTTTTTCTTCTTAACCTCCTCGTATTTCATCATGCAATTCTTTACTTTTGATAATTCCCCATCTTAATGAGTAGCTAATTTCTTATTAGTACTCAATCAAGATGGTCCAAGGAATGATATAAGTCATGCAATAAATTATATTTTCTCTTTCACTTTTTTGAATGCTTAAGATCTACCCTTGATTATAATGAAATGAGATTATATCATCAATATATAATTCTCATTCTTATTTTCATACTTTAGTTAGCCGAGAGGCTCGTAATGCGAATCAATCATTCACGGGCAAAGAGAGTTGAATGCAACCCTCGAGAGAGGATGACATAAATCTCCTAGACTGGAGTTTAATCCAATAGAGGAATTCACCACGATAAAATGAGTTTTAGGGGTTTCAATTATAGAACGAGAGTTCGGTTGATCAACCTAAACTCAGTTCAACGTACCCTCAAAAGAGGTGCGCTCAGGATTTGGGAACCTCCACGGTCGAAGCGATTTCTTTAAAAAGAATTAAAATCTTATTTCTTTTTATTATTTTCCTTCCAAGGTGATTCAAGGATAGAGTGCTAGTCTTCTAAGCATAAACTTAATCATCACTTTAAATTGCCTTGCTCTTCTTGCAAACCACGCAAAGTTCTAATTGATAAAATAATAGTAATTTTCTTAAAGTAAAAGTATTCAACTCACACAAAAAAATACGTCCTTGATATTTTAATATCTTATACTATATTCAAAAAGGTACGCTTGCCTTTATCAATATATGATTGGATCACATCTTCTTCTTGATTTTTATTAATCTCTCTCTCCAAGTTTTGCCAATCAAACACGTAGGTCTATCTCTCCCCTATCCAGCATTCTTCTCCTTCTTAGTTCCTGCACATTTGTATAAATATGAGAACCACATCCGATATCCAACACTCAAGATGAAGGAGCAGAAACATTGATATCTATAACGAAAATACCTGAAGTGGAAGTTATACTTCCTTTCTTCTTTTGCAGATCCTCTTTGTAAAGAGGACAGGTCCTCCTATAGTGCCCTGCCTTACCACAATGGTGAAAATTTCCTTCCTTGGCCAGTCCTTTCCTTTTTAGTGCTGAAGACTTAGGATCAAGATATGACTTAGATCCTATCTTAGTCCTCTTGAATCCCTTGCCCTTGCCCTTGCCTTTATGCACCATCAATATGGGGCTAGTAGGCTTGGTCTTCTTCATATTGTTCTCGGTTGTTCTCAACATGCCAAGGAGCTCAGACAGTGTCTTATCAATTTTTTTCATATTGTAATTCAAGACGAACTGCTCATAACTGTCTCACAATAATTGCAGGATCAAGTCAGTGGCTAACTTCTTGCCAAAGGGAAAACCCAATCTTGTAAGGTTCTCAAAGTACCAAATCATTTTGAGTACATGAGTTCCTACTGGGTCTCAACCTCCCATTTTGCACTGAAAAAACACTTTGGATACGTCAAACCTCTCTTGCCGAGCTTGCCCTTGAAACATTTTTTAGGTGCTCGATGTCTCATGTTGCTACTGAAGCTTAGAGAACATGGTGGCAAGCATGAGGCATTCAACATCCAACATGTCATCATGATACTTCTTATAAGCATCTTTATCTGCTCGAGAAGCATATCTGAGTGGCTCTTTAGGGGGATCTTCCTATAGGACATAAAGCTTATGCTCTTGTTTGAGGACAATCCTCAACTTTCTATACCAGTTCAGGAAGTTCGTCCTATTGAGCTCATCCTTCTCAAGGATGGATCTCAGGGACAAGGTTAAATGTGATGTTGCCATGGAATTCTACAAGAATTATATAAAGTATTTTAGTACTATTTTTTCAATACACATTTTATTCAATATGGTCTTTTATTAAATACTCACACTATTTTCTACGAATTAATAATCCTTAATATCAATTCGGAGAGTTTGTGCGAGCTACTCTCTAGTGGACGAGATCCATATTTCACCCCCATCATAAGTCAACTTTGGCTGATCACCCATAATGTGGCTATTTAGGTAGACAACTTTTATCAATTGTATCGTATACAGTTCTTGTATGGTTGGTGAATAACCATTATTCGTATCTATCATATGTTGCATGCCAACCCTATGCCTTTAAGCACTCAACCGTTGAGGTTATCTAGTTAAGTTAGACCCGATATCGACAGCGGGATATCATAATTATCCACTCGCACCCTTGCCAAGATAGATTAATGCACCTTGCTTCGGCAAGCCAACACTTCATCCATCGAGGCAGGAAGAGTGTCATCCATTAGAAGGCATCTGAACACTTAATATAAAATTTAAGGGATTTTTTTGATCAATGATTAACTTTTAATCATGATTAACACTTAATCACTTGGCAAATATATAAAGAAATTACAGACGCTCCTGGCGGGGATCCAATCCTCTGCATTTTTCATAAAAGAAAAATTATCAACATTTGATCTTCCATGAATAAATCTGAACATTTAGAACAGTTTTAAATCTTCAGATTTACACATACTAGATACAAGAAATTTCTGAAGTACTATAATCGTAACATACCTCTGATACCACAGTTGGGTTTCTTTTGCAACATCATATGCGCAACGGAATAATCTAGAAACCCCAAATAAGAGTAGATTTTATCTTGCAAAAATAGTAAATCAAGAAATAAACAAAAGTACCTGATGTCAAAATAAAGATTTATGACTTGTTAAAAGCCTTTGGTAGAACTGAGATCCACACTTCACTTGGGATTGAGTTATTCGAGAACATAAAAATAGATCCACATCTTTACGAGTATACACACTAACGCCGAGAATACCTTACCATCATCAAACGATAGCAGACTGGAAGAAAATTGAGTTCTTCGACTCCATGAATTACTAGATTCATTTCCAGGAGAGGATCAGAGGCCATATTTCAGTTCTCTAAAAGAAACTGCCGCTGCTGATACACAGAATGTTTCTGCTCTAAAAAATAGGCGAATGAACAGTTCTATTGATCTCACTATCTATACCTAATATACACATCAATATATATATTTATATATATATGCCAGTTCCTGAAATGGTTTACTTAATCTTGTATTAAGTGAACCGGGTTCGGCAAGCAGAAAAGATCTCGTCCATCAAATCGACATGCATTCAACATCAAGTCGTTAAACATGTTTTATCGGCTTGAGGTCTCGAGGATAAAGACCATATATCAGCTAGACAGTCAAGATGATATTAGTCAAGCAGACATACACTATGTCGTCTTGAGATCTCGACGATAAAGACTCTATACTGGCTAGATAGTTAAGCTGATATTAGTCAAGCCGACATACACTATGTCATATTGAGGTCTCGACGATAAAGACTCTATATCGGCTAGACAGTCAAGATGATATTAGTCAAGCCGACATACACTATATCGTCTTGAGGTCTCGACGATAAAGACTCGATATTGGCTAGACAGTCAAGCTAATATTATTCAAGCTGACATACACTATGTCGTCTTGAGGTCTCAATGATAAAAAGTCTATATCTGCTAGACAGTCAAGCTAATATTAGTCAAGCCAACATACATTAAATCATCATGAGGTCTTGACGATATACAATATATTGACTACTAGTCTCGTCGACACAGACCAGCTCCCAATCAGTTCTAACATGGCTTTTCACTCATATCCAATATAAGTAAAGCCAACACGATAATTTGTCCATTTTTTGTACATTATTATGTACGACCCCATAAGCTCATATTATGTTGGTATTGAGACTAACACTTTGATTACTTCCAGATGAATTCTTCTATGATTTTCGCAAGTGGCTCAGCTTTGACCCACTTTGTGAAGTAGTCCACAGCTAGGATGACAAACTTCCTCTGGCGGGAAGCCGGTGGGAAGGGACCAAGGAGGTTAATCCCCCACAACGGATTAGGAAATTCAGTTTAGAGTGGTGTTATGCTGATGACATGCTGATGAGGGACGTTGGCATAGAGATGACAACTCTTGCACTTCCAGAAATCGATGGCGTCCTTCTTCAGATTGGTCCAGTAGAGTCTTTGGCGCAAGAATTTTAGTGTTATAGTTTTTCGGGCTAGATGCTCCCCGCATATTATTTCATGAATTTCCCTCAGGGCGTAATCTACTTCGTCGGCGCGTAGAAACTTTAGGTAGGATCTTGAAAATGAGCGTTTGTATAGCTCGCCATCGATGATGAGAATGAGGCCGCGCATAACCGCAATTATCTTGCCTATAGCCGATCCTCTGGTTGTAGTTTGGTTTCAAGGTAGGCGATGATGTGGTCCATCCAGAAAAGCTTCCCCTCAGTTATGGAGGCAACATCCCATGGAACGCTGATGCTGGGACCATTAGATCTTCGACTCAACGATGCCTTAATTGATATCCGGTTTGGGAGGTTGTGAGCATAGAGATGGGTGTCTTCTCGTGTGGTCTGCTCTCTTCGAATGTGGAGGATCTAATGAGACTGGAACTTTGCGAGAAGTACCCAAGCGAGCTAGTGGTACTGGACAAGCTGCTCATTCTTGTCCTCGTAGTCTCCCTCAACCTGAGTTACCATAGGCTTGGAATTTTTGTTCATGGATAGGCTTTTTACTCCAAAGCCTGTGGACAACCGAAGAACGACAATCAAGGCCTCATACTCGGCGATATTATAGGTGCATGGGAACTTCAACCTAAGGCCATAATTGAGAATAGCCCCTTCGGGACTTATTAACAGAAGCCCTGCGCCTGCTCCTTTGGACCCGAAATCTCCATCGATCTATAAGATCTAGTGTGGGAGCGAGGTCGTCGAGACTGGGAGCGGCCTCTGGGGGGATGGTGCATTCTGCTATGATGTAATTCAATACTTGGGACTTGATGTCATGCCTTGGCCAGAATTAGATGTCGAATTCGCCTAGTTCCACCGCCCACTTGACCAGCCTCCCAGATACTTCAGGTTGTTTGAGAATTGTACGAAGTGGTAATTGTGTGAGCACCATGATGGTATGGGCGTGTAAGTATGGCGTTTTTTTTCTTGGAAAAAACACGAGGGCCAGAGATGTCTTGTCATCCATGGGGTACCTAGACTTGGTGTCAGATAGGACCTTACTGAGGTAGTACACCGAGCGTTAGATCCCTCCTTCCTCCTTGACCAGAATTAAACTGAGGGCGTGAAGTGATATTGCTAGGTACAAATACAGGGCTACTTAGACGACGGGCTTTGAGAGTAGCGGAGGAGAGTCCAGGTATTGCTTGAGATGTTCAAAAGCAGCCTTGCATTTATCCGTCCATTGAAACTTGGAGTGTCGCGCCCCACAGAAAGCTTTGAATTATAGGAGGTACTTGTCCCCCATTCAAGATAGGAAGAGAGAGAGAGAGAGGCATTATTCTTCCATTGAGATGCTGAACTTCCTTAATTTAGTATGGGGGTGACATTTCCTCTAACACCTTGATATTCTCAGGGCTGGCCTCAATCCCTCGTTGTATTACCATGAAGCCTAAGAACATCCTTACTGTCACACCGAACATGCACTTGGAGCGATTGAGCCGCATCTGGAAGCGACAAAGAAGTTGAAAATAGTACTTGTCCAAGTCTTCCAGGTGACTATTGTGCCGAATGCTTTTTACCAACATGTCGTCGATGTACACCTCCATGGACTGCCTGATGAGGTCCTTAAGCAAATTGTTCATCAGCCTCTGGTATGTTGCACAATATTCTTCAGCTCGAACAAAATTACGTTGTATCAGTACACCCCTCTGTCTATTGTAAAGGTGGTGTGCTCTTTATCAGCGAGATTAATTTGAAGGCGGTGTGCTCTACGAGAAGCGATGTGTTACCAGTGGGTTATGATTCGTCGGAGGCACAAAATTCTGCCCTTTCCATTACTGTTAGTCGGGAGTGCTTGTGTAGGGCAAGCATTGTTTTCAAAAATTCTTCAGAGATTTGGGGAACACCTTTCCCACAGATAGTGCCAAACTATTTTAGGTTGCTTACCACTCTCCCAGTCTGTAGAATCAAACCGCCTTAGCTCGAGAGTAAGCCAAATGCACAAACAGTCAAAAGAGAAACAATAACAGAGACGATAAGACTTTTTACATGGAAAAACCCAAAAAGGAAAAAACCACAGGCCCGGTTCGGTGCCTACCAAACCCACTAAATTGGTTGAGGTTACAAGTGTTAGGAATTCTGGGATGGTGACATCCCACAACTGCATTTATAAGTACTTAAATGTAAAAAATAAGCGGAGTCTTCCTTTGCGCTCGCAGGAATAGCTTCGAGAGCAGGCTCTGGAGAAGGCAGTTGATAAGGTACTTGAATAGGCACTTGAGAAGGCACTTGAGATGCTCGTACTTCGAAAGAGATCTCTAAGACACTCTTGAAGGTGGGCTTGAGAAATGAAGGAGTTATTCAAAACTTCAAAGGAGATCTCTGAGTGGTTTCTCTCCAGGAAACTTTAGAGCTCTCTCCTTGCCACTTGGTTGCTTATTTTCAAATGAAGTCATAGGTGCCTTTTATAGTTTTTTTGAGGGGTGCAATGGTAATTGTGCCATCTTGAGATTTGAACCGGCGAATAAGGTTGCACGATCCTGGTCACATGGATCACCAATTTATCAAAAATAATGGGCATGCCCCCTGGGCAGCTCCAGAAGGTTCCCTGAAGGCTATTATGGATGATGGTGGTGGCGGTCAGAATGTGCACATGGGGAGGTGGGGGTGGGGGGGGGGGGGGGGCAAGGCACACATCCACGCTCGTGCCCTGGGCATGCGCATATGGATTGTAAGCATATGCGCGGCCTGCATTGGCTGGGCGTGCGGCCTGCATTGGCTGGGCGTGCGACCTGCGTGTTTGGGCTGCTGATGGGTGTGTGTGGCTATCAGGAATAGGAGACTGCTTCATGCGTGGCTAACGTGCGCTTTCTTTGTGTGGTCGAACTGGCACACTTGGGCGATTCAGTTGAGGTTATGATTTTGTAAACCCCCCTCCACCCGACTCGGGTGAAATTTTGAGGAACCCCATCACATGTATTTCCTACCATTTTCATTTGTTGGGGTGTGGTTCCCATCCGATGCGGAGAAAACCACCGGGCTTATGCGTAACGAGTTCGTGATTCATTGACACGTACTTTTTTTATTCTCTTTATGACCCACGCGGCCACCCATGAGTCAATCTTGACAGCTGCAGTCTGACACCGTGAAGTAAAAAAAAAGGTGTTCTGACACTTGAGAAAAAAAAAGGCTAACTTAATCCTATCACCCAAGTAAAAAAAAAAGATCTGAGGAATCATTTTTCTGACTTACCTGCAGCCATCCCATGCAAAATATTAATGAGAAAAAAGGAGGCCATGCAACCCATGTGAATGGACCTGAAAAAAAGGAAGAGAAAGGTGGTGAAGGATGGAAATGAACGCAAGATATCTATAAAAATGTGTCTATCTCCACATACACAAGGCACATTAAGCAGAGATCCAAGAGATCAGAATATCTCGCTTCCTTTTCACCGAGGTTGTGGCTTGCTAGTGGAGCATAAGTTGCGGCATTCATGAAGGAAGAGCACTGAGGTTGCGACATCAATGGAGAAGTCCCACCAAAGCTGAAGTTGGTGATGCCATCCCTTGTCAGACGCGGAGAAGGATGACCGTGAACGACGAATCTATTCAGGTCAAGGAGTAGCTTCACAAATTTGGAGAAACACAAATTACACGTAAACTACATCGAAGAGGATTGTATCGATCTGTCTTGATAGTCACTGCGGTAACTTGTATATATTCAAAGTTTTTTCGTAATTTATTGTGTAGCAAAGTGGAGATGATCCTTTGAGGTTCGAGGAGGGAAAGCTTGTATTTTTTGCGTGTTTTAGTGGTGGCTTTCCAGGTTAGACTCTGATCGTCCCGTGATTTTCACCCAATTGGGTTTCCACTTTAAAAATCTCTCATGCACTATTTTATTTTTTTATAGCTTGTGTATTTGCATATTGTTAAGCGATCATGCAGATGCTCTCCCTAAATTAATTTGCAGGTCCTCAGGTCAAGTTTGCACTCTCCCAAACCCAAAAAGTGGTATCAGAGGTAGGTTCATTGTTAGAGTTGTTATCTGGCTGACCTGTCTGAGATTCGTGACAAGTCTATCAGATATTTTAGGTTGGTGATAGAGTTAGGTAGGTGAAAACTATTGGTCTGTTACTTATCCTCTTTGATTGCTTTTTTGAATTAATCGGCTCAAAGAACTGAGGTCAGTCCGACCAGTGACAAAGCACGATTGAGTCTACTGCAGTTTTAGGCTCCGAACAAATGGTGAAATTAAATGACACGAACTACCACCAATGACACTTACTGATGGAATATCTCATCTATGTCATGGGCTGGCTTGCTCCCATATTTGAGGAGATGCCTAAAGACATGGATCCAAATAAGTGGAAAGTGGAGCACCAAAAGTAATGCAGATTCATCAGACGGTTCATGGAGATGAACATCTACAATCATGTTGCGAGTATTGTTGATGGAAAGATCCTTTGGAAGACATTGGAAATGTTGTATGTTAATAGTACGAACATCAATAAGCTATACCTACCAAAGAAACTTAGGGAGTTCAGATATATAGAGAGAGATCCCCTATCTTGGATCATGTGAACAAGTTCCAGGGTATCATTGACTGCCTCACTGCTCTGAAGGTCACCATCGAGGTCGAGTTCAATGCAGTGTGGCTGCTGAAGTCACTTCCAGACTATTGGGAGATGGTTCGAGTTTATCTAATCAGCTCCTCAACTCCTCTCATGATGACATCAAGACTATGGAGATTGCCTCTCATGATAGCATCAAGACTATGGAGATTGCCAAGAGTAGCATCCTGAATGAGGAGGTGTGAAAAAAATCCCAAGGATATTTAGACTCTTCTTCATGAGCTGATGTCCTTTACAATGAGCCTAGGAGGCGAGGAAGGAGAAAGAGTAGAGGAAGGAAGAGCAAGAGGAGCCAAAGTAGGGGAAGTTTAGGTCCCGCTACCAGAATGGGGAGTGTCATTAATGCCACAAGAAGGTGCATATTCAGAAGTTTTGTTACACTCTGGAAAAAGAGTAGAAGAGGAAGGGAGAGTCTACCAATGAGAAGACAAACACTCACATGGCAGCCACCACTTTTGCAGAGGAGGACGATGTCATTATTGTAGGATACGACCTCATTGATGCACTCTCTTGTGATGACTAAAGTTTTATTGTTGATTCGGGTACTTCTGCACATGTCTCCCACATCAGAGAGTTATTTTCCACCTAAACTATTCATGATTGTGAGGTGCTTAGGATGGGTCATGATCACACATCTAAAGTCATCAGAAGAGGATACATGCACCTGAAGATGAGTACTGGAGGATTGATGATCCTAAGAGATGTGCGACATGTACCTGACAGCCAATTTAACTTAGTTTCAGTTGGGAAGGTAGGTGATGAGGGACACTTGTGTGTCTTCGATGGAGATTTTCGGAAGCTTATCATGGGGTCGCTAGTAGTGGTCATAGGTTATAGAGATACTGGTTTATACAACATAGAGGGAGGCCCGAAGCTACTCAGGTCAACAATAGTAGAGATGGTGTATCCACATCGATGTGGAAGAGAAGACTTAGTCACATTAGCTATAATGGCCTGGGATGTTTTACAAGGAAGAAGATGATCACCGATCTATCTGTAGATCAGTTAGAGAGGTGCGGCCAATGCATGGCTAGGAAGCAAAATAGAGTATTATTCTAGAGCCACACTTCAACCAAGAGATCCAAGCTACTGTAGCACATACATACTGATGTTTGGAGACCACTGAAGGTCCAAATGAGAGGAGGAGTATCTTATTTCGTGATGTTCATTGATGATTGTTCGAGAAAACTTTTGGTAAATACTATTAAGAACATAGATGAGGTTCTTGAAAGTTTTGGAGATTCAAAATTGAGGTGGAGAGGAAATCCGAGAAGAAGTTGAAGTGCATCAGGTCTGACAATGTAGGAGAGTATATTAGTTCCTTTGATGAGTTTTGCAGAGAACAGGGGATCAAACATGAAAGAACTTCGCCTAAGACACCACAGCTAAATGGCTTAGCCGAAAGAATGAATATGACCTTGATGGAGTGAGTGAGATGCATATTGTTTGAGTCAAAACTACCTGACATGTTTTGGCATGAGGCTCTATATATAGCTACACACGTTATCGACCTCTCTCCTAGTTCTGCATTACAGAATGATGTTCCCGATAGAGTATGGTATGGGAAGAATCCTTCGTATAGTCACTTGAGGGTCTTTAGGTGCAAAAACTTTGTGAACTTCCCTCAAGATGAAAGATCAAAGTTGGATTCCAAGACCTGACAATGAATTTTTCTGGGATATGGCTGCAACGGAGAGTTTGGCTATTAGTTCTTGATCCAGTTAAGAAGAAGATTGTTCAAAGTCGTGATGCCATATTCTATGAGGATCTGACTATGATTGATCTTATGAATACTGATGAGGCTGAATCTTGTACTGATGCAAAGTCTCCTATGATTGGAGGTGGCGATACTGAGGAGGACGCATAGTCTGAGTCGGCACCTGGCATTGAATACCTTCCAGATCATGAGGACACTACTAATGGAGAGCATGAAATTGCAGAGGACATCCCCGATGTTGTGCGTAGCCCAAAAGTTATTCTCGCTCCACGGTGGTCTGATAGAGTCAGACACTCATCTTCGAGATACTCCGCTATTGAGTTCATTTTGTTGACTGATGTGGGGGAGCCTGAGTGCTTTGATGACGTAGTGCAGAGGTCAGAGAAAGAATGGATGGTTTTCATTCAAGAAGAGATGCAGCCTCTATGGGAAAACCATACTTATGATTTGGTTAGTTCGCCTAAGGGCAAGAAGGCTCCGAAGAATCAGTGGATTTTTGGAGTAAGCAGAGAGACTCCACAATACAACTGAGATACATGGCTATAGATTAGTGGTGAAGGGTTTGATTCATAAGCAGAGTGTTGATTTTGATGAGATCTTCTCTCCAGTTGTGAACTTGTCGTCTATCCAGGTTATTTTTGGCCTTGCTAAGAGGCTAGACCTGAAGATTGAGCAGATGGATGTCAAGACCTCCTTTCTGCATGACGATCTTGAGGAGGAGTTGCATATGGAGCAGACTAAAGGTTTCAGGGTGAAAGGGAAGGAGAGTCTAATTTATCGCATGAAGAAGAGTTTGTATGGCCTGAAACAGGCACTACGAAGCGGTATAAGAAGTTCGATGCTTTTATTGTGGAGATTGACTTCAGGAGGACCACCCTTGATTATTGTGTGTTTATGAAGCAATATGCTTTAGAGGAATTCATCATCTTAGTCATGGCAGATGACATGTTGATAGTAGGGAGAAACATGGTGCGAATTGCTAAGCTGAAGCGGCACTTGAGCTCCTCATTTGCAATGAAAGACTTGGGAGCAGCGAAGACCAACCTAGGGATGCTTATTCAGATAGATAGAGGCTCCAAGTTACTTTGGCTATCGTAGGAGACATATATAAAGAAAATGTTGCAGAGATCTGGTATGTGTCAAGCAAAGAAGGTGCACACACCACTTGCGGATCACTTCCGACTTACCGTAAATCAGTGCCCAAGCACACTTGAGGAAAAAGATGAGATGCAGAAGGTCCCCTTTGATTTTGTAGCTGGCAGTATTATGTACGCAATGGTGTGCACCCACCCTGATATACCGCACATTGTTGGTACTGTTAGCAAGTTTCTCCCCAATCCTGGGAGAGAACATTTGAGCGCTGTGAAATGGATTTTGAGGTACCTAAAAAGGACATCAGACTCTACGTTGAAGTTTAGATATAGTGAGTCAGAGTTACTAGGCTACTCTGATATGGATATGGATGGAGATTTGGATTCCAGAAGATCGACTTCTAGGTGCCTGGTCTGTTAATGGGGGGAGCTGTGTGATGGAAGTTGAGGCTACAAAAGTACATTGCACTATCAACTACGGAGGCATAGTATATAACGTTCAATGAGGCTTGAAAAGAGCTTTTTTGGATGAAGTATTTCATCAAAGAGCTGGGTTTCACTCAGGAGCTCTACACACTCTTATGCGACAGTCAGAGCGCAATTTATTTGGGAAAGAACCCCACCTTTCACTCAAGGTCCAAGCATATTGATACACTTAATCATTGGATACGCGACATCCCAGAGCCGAAGGAGTTGGACCTATAAAAAATATACACTGATGATAATGGAGCGGATATGATCACAAAGCTAGTGAAAATGGGGAAGTTTGAACAATGGCGAGGATTGTCGGCATGGCGGTTCCCTCATCATTGTGAAGGGGGAGATTTGTTAGGGTATTGTTCCCATCCGATGTAGAGAAAACCTCTATCTCGTGCATAACAAGTTCATGATTCATTGTCACGTGGTTTTTTGTATTCACTTCGTGACTCACACCGCTACCCATGAGTCAATCTTGTCGGCTGTAGTATGACACCGTGAAGTAAAAAAAAGGTGTTCTGACACTGAGAAAATAAAAGGTTAACCTAATTCTATCACCTATGTCAAAAAAGCAAAGATTTGAGGAATCCTTTTTTTGACTTACATGCAACCATCCCATGTGAAAGATTAATAAGAAAAAAAGAAGGTCATGCAACCCACGTGAATGGACTTGAAAAAAAAAGAGGAGAATGGCAGTGAAGGATGGAAGGAAATGCATGCAAGTTATCTATATAAATGTGGTCATCTCCGCATACATAAGGTACACCAAGCAGAGATTCGAGAGCCCAAAAAATCTCACCTCTTTTTCGCCGAGGATGTGGCATGCGAGTGGCGTCGAAGTTGCGGTGTTTATGAAGGTAGAGCACCGAGGTTGCGGCATCAGTGGAGAAGTGCCGCATAGGTTAAAGTTGGTGCTGTCGGCCCTTGTCAGATGCGTAGAAGGAGGACCGTGAACGATGACTCTATTCAGGTCAAGTGGTAGCTTTGCTAAAGACGCAAATTTGGAGAAGCACAAATTACCCGTAAACTACATCAGAGAGGATCATATCGATCCATTTCAATAGTCACTATGATAACTTATATTTATTCAAAGTCTTTGTGTAATTTATTGTATAGCTAAGTGGAGGAGATCCTTTGTGGATCGAGGAGGGAAAGCTTGTAGTTTTTGTGTGTTTTATACATGTTTTAGCGGTGGATTTCTGGGTTGGACTCCGATCGTGCCATTGTTTTCACCCAACTGAGTTTCGACGTTAAAAATCTCTTGTGCACTATTTTATTTTTTGATTGCTTATGTGTTTGCATATTGCTAAGTGATCGTTCATGCGCTCACGTCGAATTGATTTGCAGGGACTCAGGTCAGGTTTGCGCTCTCAAACCCAACATTTCGGTGCCCTAGGATCCTTCTTGCACCCATCAACTATGGCAAAGGTCATTTATTGCAAATGACTGCGAAGTTGAGGCTCTAAGATCCTTCTCAACCTTTTTGACACGGAGCGCGTCGAGCCTTTTCGAGAGCCGCATGATTTCCTTTTCAAAATTTTAATCTCATCTTCATCGAATTAAGTTAGGGAAATCTCAAAAGGTTGACGGAGATGGAATAGAGAGGAACCCAAGTTTTCTTCAGCACCGTCATTCAGTATCTCTTCTGAGCGAGCCAAAGTTTGATTATCAGTCTACTTTCTCTCATCGCCCGAATTGCTATACAGTTATTTATTCTTCTTTCAACATTTCCTCTCAACTGTTCAACAAAATTCCTATTAGTGAAATACTACTCACTTGAGTCAGATGGGATGTACTATCTTTGAAACAAGAATACGTGTGAATTTAGGCTTCGTTTGGCCCGACTTATTTGCCCGGGTGAGTTGGGTCAAAAATGCCATTTTCATAGATTGTATGTTTGGCAAGACAAAGGTTATGACCGCTACCAAGAAAATTAACTAGTTTTGAGCATAAAATGCAAGAATTTTTTTAGGTGAGGTCGGGCATTCACCAACCACAGCTCATGACCACCGCGTTCATGATCGCCGCCACTGCGCGAAACAAAGCCTTAGTATTTCAATTTGCAATGCACATATTAATGGCTTTTGCAAAGCTGGTAGATTTGATAAAGAAAAAGTGATAATGTCTTTCATGATGAGAAGAATCAAATACAAACCTGATTTGATTATATGCAACATACTTTTGAATTATTGGTGCAACACGATCATGGTGGATGAAGCGAGGTTCTGAATTTCAAATTTCTCGAAGAACGCTGCTTGAACTGATATGTTCATTGAGAA
This sequence comes from Dactylorhiza incarnata, assembly GCA_033032865.1. Classification (NCBI taxonomy): domain Eukaryota; kingdom Viridiplantae; phylum Streptophyta; class Magnoliopsida; order Asparagales; family Orchidaceae; genus Dactylorhiza; species Dactylorhiza incarnata. The sequence continues at coordinate 2,361,984 of JAWHQI010000218.1, read as the reverse complement.
GAATGGAATTCATATATTTTCTTACATTTTTCTAGATTTTCATTGTGTTTCTGCAATCTCTTGAAAGATAATTTATGTTATGTTAATCTAATCTTGTAAGTATTTAGAAAATATTTTTCGACCTTTCCTTCGGAGTTATTCAGCCATGCATTATTTTATTAAAATATAAATGTTGGCACCAAAAAGTACCAAGTCCACACTTGCTCAAGCCGCGGGATGAGTGGGGTAACTGTTGAGCAGTCAGTTACTTTGAGCCACTAGTGAAGGAGTGAGAGAGGGAGAAAAGAGATGGCAGCGAGCAAGCGATGAGACCAGATCTACCTGCCACGGCAAATGCCTCTCTTGTGACGTGCAAAGCTATTGATATAAAGTTTGTATTACAACTGAGATTACCTTAAGATGAACAGAAAAATAGTACAAGGACTGAAGAAAAGAGCTGGCGATCAATAAGGAGCTCGCTGGGATCGACAGGAGATGAAGGAGACCGCCCAATAGGGGCGAGACCGTTTGGCAGAGGCGAGACCACCTTGTCGTCGCGGTCTAAAAACTTGAGACTGCTCAAGTAACAAGCTGGGGGCTGGTAACTCCCCGAAGTCCCTTTATGAGTACCCCTTCCCCTCTATTTATAGATGCGAGGGCCAGCCCAAATGGGCATGTTTATGAATAAATGGCTACCCAGACTTGCTAAGATCACCTATCAGGATCACCGAGACTGCTGAGATCATCAAGGACATGTTTATAATGCCTGGAATATACTGGGACCGCAAGGCATGCTGAGCCGCCAGGCACGCTGAGATCGCCAGGCAGGATGAGACCGTCGAGAAAGCTGAGATCGCAGGGTAGGCTGAGACCGTCAGGAAAGTTGAAATCATCGGGTAGGCTGAGATTGTCGGGCAGGCTGAGATCACCGGGCAGGTTGAGATCGCTGGGCAGGCTGAGATTATCGGGCAGGCTGAGATCGTCGGGCAAGCTGAGATTGTAGGGCAGGATGAGATCGCCAAGCAGGCTGAGACCATCGGGCAAGCTGAGATTGCTCAAGATGCTGAGATCGGCCAAGTTTCTTTGGTCTCCTTGGATGGATCGCTAATATCTGGGTAAACATAATCCCCACATTTTTTGAAAAAACTTCAAAAAATAGAAATTAGCCACGAGAATCGAGAGTCACCTTATCTATCATGACAGAAAATATGTAAAAAGAGTGCAAGTACCTAAGGAGAAAACTCGCGAGCACCTGCTTATCTCAGCAAAAGAGGATTCAAAGTAGGTACAAAAGAAACATATTATGCGAGCACCTGGAGAGAACTCGCGATCTCCTGCTTATCTCTAATAAAGAGTAGTCAAAGCAGGTATACAAGAAACATATTGTATGAGTACCTGAAGAGAACTCGTGAGCACCTGCTTATCTCTACAAAAAGTAGTTAAAGAAGGTATAAAAGAAACATATTATGCGAGTACATGAAGAGAAATTGTAACCACCTGCTTATATACAAATGATATGAAGAACATGTATATGAAAATATAATAAGCGAGTACATGAAGGAGAACTCGCGAACACATGTTTCTATCTGCAAAAGATATTAAGAATAGGTACATGAAACTATATTATGCGAGTACCTGAGAGAGAACTCACGAACACCTGTTTCTATCTACAACTGATATGAAGAATAGGTATATGAAATATAATACGCGAGTACCTGAAGGAGAATTCGCGAATACCTATTTCTATCTGCAAAAGATATGAAGAATAAGTATATGAAAATATAATACGCGAGTACCTAAAGGAGAACTCGCGAACACGTGTTTCTATCTACAAAAGATAAGAAGAACTTGTATATTAAAATATAATATGCGAGTACCTGAAGGAGAACTCGCGAACACCTGTTTCAATATACAAACGAAATGAAGAATAGGTATATAAAAATAAAATACGTGAGTACATGAATGAGAACTCACGAACACCAGTTTCTATCTGCGAAAGATATAAAGAACGGGTATATGAAAATATAATACACATGTACCTGAAGGAGAACTTGCGAGCACCTATTTCTATCTACAAAAGATATGAAGAATAGTTATATGAAAATATAATATGCGAGTACCTGAAGGAGAACTCACAAACACCTATTTCTCTCTGCAAAAGATAAGAAGAACAAGTATATGAAAATATAATACGCGAGTACCTGAAGGGGAACTCACGAACACCAGTTTCTATCTGCAAAAGATATGAAGAACAGGTATATGAAAATATAATTTGCGAGTGCATGAAGGAGAACTCTCGAACACTTGTTTCTATCTGCAAAAGATATGAAGAATAGTTTTATGAAAATATAATACGCGAGTACCTTAAAAAAAACTCATGAAGACCTATTTCTATTTGCAAAAGATATTAAGAACAGGTATATGAAAATATAATACGTGAGTACCTAAAGGAGAATTCGCGAACACCTATTTCTTTCTGCAAAAGATATGAAGAACAGGTATATGAAAATATAATATGCGAGTACCTGAAGGAGAACTCGCGAACATCTGTTTCTATTTGCAAAAGATATGAAGAACATGTACATGAAAATATAATCCACGAGTACCTGAAGGAGAACTCCCGAACACCTGTTTCTGTCTACAAAAGATATGAAGAACAGGTATATAAAAATATAATACACTATTACCTGAAGGAAAACTCGCGAACACCTATTTCTTTCTATAAAAGATATGAAGAACAGTTATATGAAAATATAATATGCGAGTACCTGAGCGAGAACTCGCGAACACCTGTTTCTATCTGCAAAAGATATGAAGAATACGTGTATGAAAATATAATACGCGAGTACCTGAAGGAGAACTTGCGAACACCTGTTTCTATCTGCAAAGGATATGAAAATATGATACGCGAGTACCTGAAGGAGAACTTGCGAACACCTGTTTCTATCTGCAACAGATATGATGAACATGTATATGAAAATATAATACGTGAGTACCTGAAGGAGAACTCGCAAACACCTGTTTCTATCTGCAAAAGATATGAAGAACAAGTATATGAAAATATAATACACGAGTAACCGAAAGAGAACTCACGAACACCTATTTTTATCTGCAAAAGATATGATGGACATGTATATGAAAATATAATACGCGAGTACCAGAAGGAGAACTGACAAATACCTGTTTCTATCTGCCAAAGATATCAAGAACAAGTATATGAAAATATAATACGGGAGTACCTGGAGGAGAACTCGCGAACAACTATTTCTCTATGCAAAAGATATGAAGAACAGGTATATGAAAATATAATACACGAGTACCTGAAGGAGAACTCGCAAACACCTGTTTCTATCTGCAAAAGATATGAAGAATAGGTAAATGAAAGTATAATACGCCCTTACCTGAAGGAGAACTCGTGAACACCTGTTTCTATCTGCAAATGATATGAAGAATAGGTATATGAAAATATAATACGCGAGTACCCGAAGGAGAACTCGCGAACACCTATTTCTATCTGAAAAAGATATGAAGAATATGCATATGAAAATATAATATGCGAGTACCTGAAGGAGAACTTACGAACGCCTGTTTCTATCAGCAAAAGATATGAAGAATAGGTATATGAAAATATAATACGCGAGTACCTAAAGGAGAACTCGCGAACACCTGTTTCTATCTGCAAAAGATATGAAGAACATGTATCTGAAAATATAATATGCGAGTACCTGATGGAGAACTCGTGAACACCTGTTTCTATCTGCAAATGATATAAAGAACAGGTATATGAAAATATAATATGCGAGTATCTGAAGGAGAACTCAAGAAAACCTGTTTCAATTTGCAAAAGATATGAAGAACATGTATATGAAAATATAATACGCGAGTACCTGAAGGAGAACTCACGAACACCTGTTTCTATCTACAAAAGATATGAAGAACATGAATACGAAAATATAATACGCGAGTACCTGAAGGAAAACTCGTGAACCCCTGTTTCTATCAACAAAAGATATGATGAACATGTATATGAAAATATAATATGCGAGTACCTGAGAGAGAACTCGCGAACACCTATTTCTATCTACAAAAGATATGAAGAACGGGTACATGAAAAAATAATACGCGAGTACCTGAATGAGACTCGCGAACACCTATTTCTATTTGATAAAGATATGAAGAACAGGTATATGAAAATATAATTCACGAGTACCTGAAGGAGAACTCGCGAACATCTATTTCTATCTGCAAAAGATATGAAGAACATATATATGAAAATATAAAATGCAAGTGCCTGAAGGATAACTCACGAACACCTATTTCTACCTGCAAAAGGTATGAAGAATAGGTATATGAAAATATAACATGTGGGTACCTGAAGGAGAACTCGCGAACACCTATTTTTATCTACAAAAGATATGAAGAACAAGTATATGAAAATATAATAAGCGAGTACCTGAAGGAGAACTTGTGAACACCTATTTCTATCTGCAAAAGCTATGAAGAACAAGTATATGAAAATATAATACGCAAGTACCTGAAGGAGAACTCGCAAACACCTATTTCTATCTGCTACAGATATGAAGAACAGGTATCTGAAAATATAATATGTGAGTACCAGAAAGAGAACTCGCGAACACCTATTTCTATCTACAAAAGATACGAAGAATAGGTACATGTAAAGATAATATGCGAGTACCTAAAGGAGAACTCACGAACACCTGTTTCTATTTGCAAAAAATATGAAGAACAAGTATATGAAAATATAATACGCGAGTACTTAACGGAGAAATCGTGAACACTTGTTTCTATCTGCAAAAGATATGAAGAACAAGTATATGAAAATATAATACACGAGTACCTGAAGGAGAACTCACGAACACCTATTTCTATCTGCAGAAGATATTTAGAACAAGTATATGAAAATAAAATACGCGAGTGTCTGAAGGAGAACTCACGAACACCTATTTCTGAAAGTGCATAGTGTGCCTCTGAGTATTCTCTAGAGGGGGTGAATAGAGTTTTAAAACTTGTATACACAAGTTATGCACATACAATAAAACTACTAAGTATTATGGTATCAACAATAACAAAACAGAATAAAGTAAGTACAGAAAATATAAACTAGAAAAGCAATAAACTGGACAGCACAGTAAACTGGACAGTAATTTCCTTCTATTTTTGTTCCCGACCCGTCCATCTGATTTGAATAACTTCCAAGATTGTCTTGCTGTATTTCTGAAATACTCCATTCCATTATTGGCAATAAATGAGCCATTGGAGAACATATTTATGCCTTGTCGATCATTTGGAAAAGCACCAGAAAGTACATTAGAAAACCTTCTATTTCTGTCTGTACTCGACGTTGCGTCAACTTCATCTTCCGTCATATCGACGCACCTCTATGTTCTTATGGAAGTAGCTTCGAATTCCTTCTTAGCTTTGGCTGAACTCAGATGTCGATGTTGCATCGATTACTTATCGACGTGTCCGTCAAGTTGAAGACTTGGACTTGAACTTTATCTTCTGCGTTGAATTGAAGTTGAAGTTGCGTCGACTTCTGAGATGGCTTCGACAGGCTCTTCCTTCTGCGTCGAGTTCCTTTCGACGTTGCATCGACTTGTCTTGATACTTCGATAGGTAGATTGAGTTACTTCGACTTTCAGTCAGAGTTACGTCAACATCTAGTCATTGTTACATTGACTTCTATTCCACACAAGTTTTAACTTAACTGAATCTGTGCTTCTCTTAGGCCTGGTCTTGACGCACTAAGTGAATGTGATATCCTAGGACATCTAATGACCATTTTACCCTTTCTATACAATGTGGGTAATTTAACCTAACTGATGAAATCACTTTAAGATAATTTGTTAGATAAATCAAAAGGGGTTTTCCCAACAATCTCCCCCCTATTTATCTTAACAAATTTTATAATTTGATTATGTGATTTCAAACAAACTTTGACATAAAATCAAATACAAGCACATATATTTAGATCAATACTATTATTATAAACACAAAGACATTATGATAAGCTTTCAAGAAATCACATTGATCTTCATAATCATGATAATTGTATCCACCAGATGATATAATATAATTTGTTCACCTGTTCAGTACTATACTTTCTCTGGAGTTTTCCTCTTCCTTGAGAACACTTGTGGTATTACATTTCTTGGTGCAAACTTTAGTGGCTCATCTTGTTCTTTAGCAGCATTGACAACATCTTGAGTTTCATTATCTTTGGGAGGCAACCCCTAAAATTGTGCATCTTGTTCAACAGTCAGAGCAGCCTCCTTAGCAATCTTTGCAACTTCATCCAAGAGCAGATCATCTTCTAGGAGCTCCTCCTGAGTCGAAGCAATCATCTCCACCTGGTTTACTGCAGAAGGTTCCCCTTGGACTATTCCTGTTTGAAAGACAGTGAGTTTGTTGGGATCAGGAATATCAGCATTTGGGGCATTTGGGGCAATCTCTTCTTGTACACTCTTATCCTTCTCCTGGTCACTCACATTTCCTTAATTAAGCCTCTCCTCCTCTTGGATCTTCTCCCCCTTCTGGATCTTACTTATAAGGGAGGTTAAGAATTCTTTAGTTACCATGGAGGAGGATATAGTTGATTTCAGTGTCAGGAAGGACTCTTATGAATTTTGCAGTTCTATCTCCATCTGGGAGTACTTCTAATTGAACTTTCTGACTTGAGTGACCAGTGCGTCATCAAATGTTCTAGTAGCCAATCCTACTACTTTTGAAATTACTTGCTCAATGTCAAAGGAAGGAGTAGGATGTGTCGTAAAGACAAGAGGTGTGGTAAGAGTAGGTGTGGATAGGTTAACTGGCGGGATTGCTTTGAAGTTCTCATTGAAGTCTGGAATATTTTGGTGGATTGGTGATAGTGATTGATTATCCTCTGGAGTTATGTCAGATTGAGGTATGGGAGATCTATCATCAAGAAAGTTGATGTCTGGAGGTTTTCTATAGGAATGGTGATGGATGGTTGTTGTTATTGTGGTTGGAGGGAAATCTGTGGTGTATGTTCTGGAGCTATAGTAGATGGAATGAACTGTTTGAACTGAGCCGGATCAGCATCTGGAATAATATTGTGTTGGACTGCTGGAGTGTCCTGTGCTGGATTGTTATCCTTTGGAGGATCTGGTAGAGTTGCCTCTGTATCCTATGGAGTTGGAGAAGGAGGGGAAGGTGCATCTTGACCAGGCTTTAGGATATGCCTGGTCCACTTGGAGAAGATTCCAATATTTATTCTCTTCCCAGGTGGAATTAACACTCTTTTTGATTTGCATATCGGGGGTAATGATGGAGCAACACCTGACTCATCATTCTCATATATGCATTTTCTTTATGTGCATATTTATGACCTTTCATTTTCAGGAGGCACCTCCCCCAGTTGATCTTTTTGTTGAGGACAAGACATCCCATTATCTAGAGCTGCTGCTTGGGAATGGCATCATGGGCTGAAATTGTGCATAAGAGCACCTTCCCTACTATATCAGCCAGGAATCTGTATTCTTTAGCTAGATCAATCTTCTTTAGATTGATGGTCTTCTCTTTCCTGAACTGCATGATTTCTAAAGCCTTCCTGGTCTCTTCCCCTGTCAGTTCATCTGAATCACTGCCAGTTGTAAGATTAAACGTTTAACTGAACAATTCCTCTGTTATATTTATATCAGTCTCAGAAATTCTCCCATTGAGGGATCCATCATCTCCTATGTGAAGATTGTCTTTGAACTCTGTTAGTTCAACATCAAGGATTTTGCACCTTATAAAAATCAGCTTTGTCAGGCCGGCAGTATGGAATAAACCGAGAATGTCTTTGAAGTTATCAAAAGCTGTATTAAAAGAGTCCACATCAACATCGAAGCCAAAATTGATCTTAGGCGGAGCCATTGAATCTGGGATGAAGTACCTACAAAGAGAAGAGAGAGAAAGAGAAAGAGAGAGAGAGAGAAGAATGCAAGAGAGCTGGAGAGAAAGAAAGCACGAGAGCAAGAGAGAGAGAAAATTTGAAAGTGTAATGAATTCGACGCCTATGTTGCTTAAGAGAAGAAAATTTGTCGCAACTTAGGTTTTTATTCGAAGCATCATCGACAAAGATTAATAGTCAGCGTGCCAAAATGTGTAGAAGCAGCTTCTAGAAGTGAATCTTCGCGCGCCTGTCATGTCGATGTTGCGTCGATTAGAACTCGACGTACCTTCGAATTTGACGAGCAACAATTAAATCGACGGATACGTCGATATGAAGTCGTCGTCGCGTCGAATGCTACTCGAATTATCAGTTGCAGATTGCTCTTGAAGTAGGCGTCAAGTAGAATTAAATGGTACGTCGAATTCTATTAGACGCAACTTTGAATAAATAGATCTATTTTCTTAGAAAGTTCTTACTTTTTTCCCAGCAATGGTTTTTATTAAAAATAGTATTTATACTATTATTTTCATTAACCAAAGAAAATAACAAGGGAATTCAGAGAAGAAATCACTCCCTTTGTTGGATTTAGTTCTTCATTAAGCCCTTAGTTCTTCCTTCCCCCTCCATTATTTGTTAGGAAGGATCCTACCTTATCCTGCACAAGTAGCTCAAACAGTAGAGGGTACCGAGGTTACCTTGGGCCCTTTGCTTCTACCATTATAAGGTTCTATTCTAGAATAGAAGGGTCTTTCATGATATCCTTTTGGATGGCAGAGAATGAGTTTATCAAATCTAGGTTTATTTCACCCAAATAAATCAGCAGAGTGCTTAACAATTTTTTTTTTATAACACCCTTTTTATTTAGACTCATTGGTTTGTTTGAATTGATTTTCCCTAGATATCTTTTCTCACTATTGGAGTTTGCTTTATTAAACACAGTGATTTTATCAGGATTATTATTATCTTGATCCTCAATTATTGCACTCCTCTCACTTGTTTAATTGTCACTAGGTCTAATTAACCAAACTGGATTTTTACGGGCTGGTCTACTAGGGACTTCTGTGCTAGTGGATGGTTCTTCTCCTAAAGCTAGGTGTCTAAATCTCATAGAGAGATTTTGTGTAATATCTTTGAGCATTTGACTCCTCCTATTGAGTGAGTCTTCAAAGATATTTGCCTTTGTTAGCTCTTTCCTTAGTTTTAAATTTTCATTTCTTATGTCAATTAGTTCTAATTCCTTATAATGAATCTCATCTTTTATATCCTTATTTTTCATATATAAATCATCTTTTTAAGGTTCTCTAGTTCTACCCTAATTGTTTCTATTTTTTTTGTACATCTAGATGATCATTGTAGAATTCTTTAAAGCACATTTTAAATTCATCAAAACCAAAATCAAAATTATCAAATAGTGATACGTGTTCTTCTTCATTATCTTAGGAGATCCCTAAAGCCATAAGGCAGGCAGCTTCTTCATCACATTCTGATGAAGAGGAGCTTAACTCTGCTTTAGAGTCACTTCAGGTTTCAGCAATGAAACCTTTACCTTTCTTCTTTTCATTCCTCCTAAAAGACTTCTTCTGCTCATCTTTGCTGCTGCTCCTATCCCTTTGTTCTTGTGGACACTCAGGGGCTATGTGCCCTGGCTTATTGCAGGAGAAGCAAATCACTTTCTTCTTTGGAGTCTTATCAAATCTGGGTTTTGAGCTCCTTTCTTTTCTTCTTGAGTCTTCTGTCTTGACCCACTTTCTGAATCTCCTTTCTAAGAGACTGAACATCTCATCTTCAGGAGTGGAGGACTCTTCTTCAGCAACCTTCAAGGCAAGACTCCTTTGGACGGGAGTTGAGGTTGTCTCCTTAGCCTCTATTTCTGCCCTGCTCTTCAGTAACATCTCATAAGATTTGAGCTTTTCTAGCAAAGCATCAATGGAGATCTCTCTTTGGCATCTGGACTCTCTGATAGCCCGGATCCTTAAGTCCTATGTGCTTGTGAAAAACATGAGGAGTTTGTCATTAATTTCTGTCAGAGAAATTTCTTTGTCAAAACCCTTCAGCCCATTTATGATGAAACTGAACCTGTCATACATCTCAGCTATGCTTTCTTCAGCTTTTCTGAAAGTTCTCATATTGGGATATGAGCAGGGACTTCTTGTACTTTCTTTTATCAGAGCTGCCCTCAACTAATCTGGAAAGTGATTCCCAGATTTCTTTGGCAGAATTGCAATTAGTAACTTTCTGGAATATGTTATCAGACATAGTTGACACTAGAATATTCATGGCTTTGGCATCACATCACTTCACCTTCTTTTCAGCATCAGTTTACTCTGATTTAGGGACTACAATTTGTGTTACTGTCCCACTAGCATCTTTTCTGACTGGGACTGGGAGACCTAAAATGATAACATTAAAGATGTCTTCATCAATGGAGTTCATATAGAGCTTTATTCTGGCCTTCCAGAGTGTAAACTTATTCAAGTTACACATGGGTGGTTGATGAGTCCCATTTATATAGTGATTTTCGCACTCATCTGGGCTTGTTTTCTTGCATTTGCACTACACTTTTAGTCCCGAATTGCTTATATTCTACTCGTATATGCTTTCACTTTAAGTGCAATGTTTTGGCCCATTGTGGTGTGCAATCGCACGCTTTATTGTTGGGGGTAGGCACATTGTGCTCCCCATTCTTTGTATGATATTATGCTTGTGCTAGAGGTGTGTTCGCAGCGTTTGGATTTGCTGTGCAGGTGGGCAGATCTCTATTTTGCCCAGATTTCATATCTACATGAATCGCACGATCGTGCGTTTCCTTGACGCACGATCAGTGTGACCGTGCGCTTTCATCTGCAGCTCAGAATGGTGTTATGTCCCTGATCGTGCGAGTTGTTCAAATACGGGAAGTTCACCCATGCGCGAAGGAAACACACGATCTCCTATTGATAGCCTATTTTTCAAGCGGCCTGGATTTGCCAGTGCATTTTTACGCAAGGGCGGCTTCGACCGTGCGTGACTAAAATCGCATGGGCGATCTGCTTCATCTTCCGGAGCTTTCTTTACATTTAATATCGCACGGTCCACGCACGGTCGTGCGTTTGATCGTGCGTGACCAAATTTCTGACAGTTTTCTATTTAAGCCGCAGGATCCGCCCTAACAAAAAAATCATCTTTTTCGCGCCCAATAGTTCTGCTCCGCGCCATTTTTGCCGCTCCATCGCCGCCCACCTCCTCCGGCCAACATTTCCTTACAAATCCAAAGCCGGAGCATCCTCTCGGCCTCCACCATCATTTGTATGCACCGAAGCTCCATTTTGAGGGATTTCTCGCTGCATAAGTGAAGTTCTCCGGCGAGATCAGAATCGAAAATTATTGACGGAGAAGACGGGTACATTAGAAGAAGGTGACAACTCTTCCAGACCCCATATGGCAGTTGGAGCCCGAGATCGGACAAGGCTTCACAACCCTAGATTCCGACCGTGAGCCTCTGATGAGTCTCCGCCCTTTGGTTGTAATCTCACCCCCTTCATTTTGTAGTAATGTTTTCCTTGATTATTTGTGTGTATGAACAATGATTGCTAAACCTTATTATTGCATTTAAGTTTATTTCATGTCTATGTGAAATTAATGTGTGGTTTATGCAAGTGAGGAGCGCCCGCATTCCATCTTCCGCTACGCAGACCCTCCATTCCATTACGCAAGCCTACTCTTCCACCCACCAAGCTAAGCGTTGCCAACAGACCGTATAATCCACCTCAACTCTGCCGATGTGAACCATTCCATCCGCAAGCCTACTCTTCTATCCGCGCAGCGAAGTGGTGCATAGCGGCCCGTGCAATCCATCCGCCTAGACAAGAGGTGCTAACGACCCTCAAACCATTCCGCAGTTACACTCACCTCATCCGCTTGCCTTCTCGTCCATCTGCCTAGCGAAGCAGTGCATTGCGGCCTGCATAGTTTCCATCCGCCTGGTGAAGCAGCGCATAGCGGCCTGCATAGGAGTAGTTTAGTTTCTTTTCTTTTATTTTCCATAAACCAAATCACCCCTGATGAGCAAAACTATGCTTGCAAACGACAACGACAAGTGTACCGTGTTGGATGTAGTATAGGCTTATAAAAACCAAGGTCGTATAAAAATCTGAGCATGTTGATTACTCTTACTCAAGAAGATCTCTATTGTTCTATCAAAAAGTACTTTGATTTGGTTGCAACAAGAAAAGTAACTCAACTTGAAGATTAAAACTATTGAAAAGAGGGAGAGAATGGATGAACAAAGAAAACAACAAATTTTATTAATTCAAGAAAATGAATTACAACTATTGAAAGGGAAATTACAAGTGCAAGAAAAAGTAGAACTAGAATACTTAAAAAAACACAGAAATAAAGCAAGAAATGGAGGCTTGGACTCCAATGCCAGGTCCCTGATCATCTGGAGGAGCTGCCGTTTTATAGCTAAAAATTTTGGGTTACACGCCCTTGGTCACGCCCGTGACCAAGGGGCGTGTAAGGTGCGTGATCGGTGCTGGTGCGGAGAGGGCGCGTTCAGGCTTCAATGCAGGAGTTTTGTGCGTGTCACGCCCTAGGTCACGCCCGTGACCTGGGGCGTGCAATCTTTAAAAGTGCTGCTGGCGGGAAGCTTTGGCGGGAAGGAGCGCGGGATGAGTCAAGACCGTGAACTGGATGACATGCCCCATGGTCACGGGCGTGACCTGGGGCATGTAACTTTAATTGACGTGGCAGGCTTGATCTCAGCGGTTCTGATTCGTCTCAGCGGGTCGCGGCCGTGACATTGGGTCACGCCCTTGGTCATGCCCGTGACCTGGGGCGTGTACTTGGTGAATTTTTCACGGAACGACTCCGGGGTGGCGGAGTCAGGTCTGGAACACCTCGTAGGTTACACTCCCATTGGTCACGCCCGTAACCTGGGGCGTGTAAATTTTACTTTTTGCTCCAATGTGTCCAGAAAAACCTGAAATCATAAAATATATTTAGGTTAGCTCATAGAAATGAAAGGAAGCAATTTATGTAGGAAAATACATATAATTTAAATAGATTTATATAAGAATTATAATTAAATTAAGCTAAAAGATGAGTGAATAAACTACTCATCAAATACCCCATACTTACTCGTTTGCTAGTCCCGAGCAAACAACTTTTCATAGGTGTAGAGAAATTTAAATACTAGAAAAAGAAATTTGAACTCAAGGAATAAAAATGCGAAGTCTTACGCCTGCGTGTAGAGATCCTAGTTGAAAGACCTATTCAGCATAACGATTAGCTTATAATTTTCAAAAATGCGATTTAACATATTGCTTTTACTTTTAAGTTGAAAGCTCGATAAATTCTGGAATGCTATTCAGGGAGCGGGTAGCGTGTTTAGTAAGATCATTATTACCCAAAATTGAGTTTCGGGATAGCCTCCAAAGAAATCAATCAATAACGATGGCCATAGGCTTGCCCGGTCGCACTCTCTCCACTACACAAGTATAATGTCATAGCTTAAAGATCAAAAGGGCTTTCATTAGGAGTGAAGCTTGGCTTTGGTATATGATTTGGAATTGGAAATCAAAGAGATAGAACATGACGGCTAAGGATCACACTAAACCAAGGTGAGAGTTTTCCAAAATTATCCAAATTTAAACCTCGCATAAGAGTTGTCATGAAGCAAAACATACAAAAAACTCTCTTATTTTTTCAATCATAAGGCCATGAATAATTTTCTTTATTTTTCACATTTGGCCAACAAAATAATTTTTCACATTTTTTTTTTCATTATAGCTCCAAATAAGAAGTTGCAACTTCCTCATTTTCACAATAGAACCCATTGCAAAATTTTTATAAATCTCAAATATTTAGTGTGATCATGGGGTGGATGTTTTGGCTTTGGTGAAAATGAAAGGTGGAGGTAGCAAAGGAAATAAGGAAAGGCCCAAAATGTTTAAACAATGAAATTTTTTTAAAGGTGGGCAAACAGGCTCAAACGATCAAAAGATGGCCTAAATCACTTCTGAAAACTATGACAAACCTATGCAAATGCTTCGAGAATCGCTAGAGGCAAGTTCTAGCCGTCGAGAAAGAATACCGTTCCGTTCAAAATGTGTAATATTTCTCTAGTAAGCTTCTACATACTCACTTGAATTATTCACAGATTCTACCGGATTCAAGGTAAGAGTAAATCAAAAATTGTTTTTTCGCAGTTAGAAAAACATAAATATAATTTTATGTTGAATAGTTAATTTGACATAGAATTCTACAAACGCGTGCGCTTAACTAGGAACACTGCATGAGTCAACAATTTTATTCCAAAATTCAAAATCTAATGAAGTATAAAAATTCCCTACGACACTATACAATAGCAAATCTACTAAGGATTTTGCATATGGGTAAGTATAAGAATTCAGCGTAAATTTTTTTTTCTTCTTGGACTTCCCATGGTCAACCCGGTGAAGGGCTCGCAAGGTACTAGAGGCTGTGATGGGAATTCAAGCCCAAAGCGTCCTTTCCAAGAAATTTTATTTTTATTAGATTAAAAATATTTATATATTTTTTTTTTCAAATGAATAGAAATATAAAGAAAACAATGCTACACCCCCATACTTAAAATTAAACATTGTCCCCAATGTTTAAAACTAAGTATGAAGAATAAAACTGAAGTGACAATAAAGTTGATACTAAAGGGTGAAGGGGGCTTCCCTGATTAGTAGACGGGGTTGCCGGACAAAAACCTGCAAAAATAAGTTAAACAAAACAAAAAAAAGATATAACATTGGGGTGCCTCCCAAAAGTGCTTTGTTTACCGTCGCGTAGCTTGACTAAGTGGCGATCTTCTTAAAAGTTGGTGAGGTTAAGTGTTTCAATTTTGCCGGGCGCTGGGTCGTCAGAATGATATAATTTTAACCGGTGCCCGTTAACTTTCAAAGGGCCTTGATCCGGGTGCTCTATTAGTACGGTCCCATATGGCCAAACCTCTTTTACAACAAAAGGGCCGGACCATCGGGATTTTAATTTGCCCGGAAAAAGTTTTAGTCTAGAATTACATCGAAGGACTAAGTCTCTCGGTGAAAAAGATTTTCGAAATTTTATTCTCTTATCGTGGTAAAACTTAGTGCGCTCCTTGTAAAATTTATTATTTTCATAGGCGTTTGCACGCCATTCATCTAATTCATTAATTTGAAACTTTCGTTGATCGGAGGCTAAGTTTAAATCTAAATTTAAAAATTTAAGTGCCCAGAATGCACGATGTTCTAATTCAACCGGTAAATGACACGCTTTTCTATAGACTAATTGGTACGGTGTACATCCGATGGAGGTTTTGTACGCTGCCCGATAGGCCCTAGTGCGTCGTCTAATTTTAACGACCAATCCTTTCTATTAATGGCCACAGATTTTTTCTAAAATTCTTTTTAATTCACGATTTACTACCTCTACTTGTCCATTTGCTTGTGGGTGATAGGAGGTAGAAAGTTTGTGTGTAACTCCATACTTTGCTAAAATTTTAGCAAGCAGGTTGTTAAAAAAGTGTGTGCCCCTATCACTAATTAGTGCTTGGGGAGTGCCAAATCGTGATTTTTTTTTTGTAAAAGTGTACGACGACTCTCGCGTCGTTGGTGGGAAAAGCTTGTGCTTCCACCCACCTTGACACGTAATCGACCGCAACAAGGATATATTTAATATTGAAGGAGGAGGGTAAAGGTCCTACAAAATCTATTCCCCATAAATCAAAAATTTCGCATTCTAAAAATATATTTTGGGGCATTTCGTCCCGGTTAGAAATGTTACCTGACCTTTGACATTTATCGCATTTACTCACAATGGTGTGAGCATCTTTGAATAAGGTGGGCCAGTAGAAGCCCGCCTCTAGCACCTTTCTTGCGGTCCGGTTTGCTTGGTAGTGTCCACCGGTTGGACCTTCGTGGGAGTGCCACAGAATTTGTTCGCCTTCCTCGTCCGAAATACACCTTCTTACCACTTGGTCCGTGCAGACACGAAATAAAAAGGGATCCTCCTAAAAATAATTTTTCAAGTCCAATAAGAATTTCTTCTTCTGCCGACTTGAAAAATCTTTTGGTAGGACCCGGGCCACTAAATAGTTGGCCAAATCCACGTACCAAAGGGTGGAAGAAGTCGTTACATTTTCGATGGCGAGGAGGTACTCTACACAGAATTTGTCGTCAATTTCGGCCTCCACAAGCGCTCCTTCACCCGGATTCTCTAATCTTGAGAGGTGGTCGGCCGCCAAGTTCTCCGCTCCTTTCTTGTCTCGGATCTCCAAATCGATTTCTTGCAAGAGTAGGATCCATCTCAACAGTCGGGGCTTGGCGTCCCCTTTATATAGCAAGTACCGGAGGGCAGAGTGATCTGTAAATACAATAATATTTGATCGCGTTATGTAAGAACAAAATTTATCAAAGGCGAAAATAATCGCTAGAAGTTCTTTTTTCTTCGTTGTATAATTAGCTTGGGCGGATGTAAGCGTTTTTTTTGCGTAATAAATTAGGTGAAAGTATTTATTCACCCTTTGGCCCAAGACCGCACCTATGGCAAAATCGCTTGCATCGCACATGATTTCGAACGGAAGAGACCAATCTCGTGAAATTAAAATAGGCGATTTGATAAGTTCGTTTTTAATTTTAATGAACGCCTTAGAACATTCTTCATCAAAGATAAACATGGTTTCCTTTTCTAAAAGATGCGTTAACGATTTTGTAATTTTCGAAAAATCTTTAATGAACCGTCTATAGAAACCCGCATGTGATAAAAAACTCCTAAAAGATTTAATATTAGTAGGCGGAGGGAGTTTTTCTATGACTTCGATCTTGGCCCTATCGACCCCGATCCCTTTACTAGAAACCTTATGTCCGAGGACTAATCCCTGACAGACCACAAAGTGGCACTTCTCCCAGTTGAGTGCCAGATTCGTGTCTTCGCAGCGTTGAAGAACACGATCAAGATTTTTTAGACAATTTTGAAAGGAATCGCCATAGACTGAAAAATCATCCATGAAAACTTCCATGACGTCCTCAACTAATTCATTAAAAATTGCGAGCATACACCTTTGAAATGTAGCTGGCGCTTTACAAAGACCAAACGACATCCTCCGATAGGCGAAGGTGCCGAAGGGGCAAGTGAATGTGGTTTTTTCTTGGTCTTCGGGTGCGATTGGGATTTGAAAATATCCTGAAAGACCATCAAGGAAACATTTGTGCGAGTGACCGGATAAACGTTCTAAGATTTGGTCAATGAAGGGTAACGGAAAGTGATCCTTGCGGGTGGCATCATTTAATTCTCTATAATCGATGCAGACCAGCCATCCCGTAACAGTACGGGTTGGAATCAAATCATTATTTTCATTTTCAACTACTGTCATTTCGCCCTTCTTAGGCACGACTTGCACCGGGCTAACCCAAGTGCTATCATAAATTGGGTAAATAATCGCCGCGTCCAATAATTTTATAATTTCGGCCTTAACGGCGTCCTTCATATTGGGGTTAAGGCGTCGTTGAGGCTGAATAGTGCCGCGAGAATTATTTTCTAGATTTATTTTATGCGTGCAGAATGAGTGATTTATACCCTTAATATCCGAAATTTGTCATGCAATTGCATGGCGGTGGTTATTTAAAATTTAATTAATTCAGAAATTTCCGAATCATTAAGCGTAGAAGAAATAATCACGGGTAATTTTAAATTTTCTTCTAAAAATACATATTTTAGATGATCTGGTAGTTTTTTTTATTCTAGACTCGGTGGCTCTTCAATAGATGTTTTGATTTTAAAAATATTTAAATCTGTTTGTTCAAAATTTGCTTGCCGGCTCGTCTCTTCAAGACATAATAAAGTTTGAGACTCCGGATTTTCATAAAGAGGGAAAATTATTTCCGCAAAAGTTGATAATTCTTCTTCAAAATTTGATTCTAAAATAAAACAAGAATCGTCGTTAGTAAGTGCATTTCTTATTGATTGATTAACATTGAAAATAACTTCTTCCTCTCCAACTCGCAGGAGAAGTTTTCCGTTACTTACATCTATTATAGCTCGAGCGGTGGCTAGGAAAGGTCGGCCAAGTAATAGGGGAACTTCGGCGTCTTCTTCAATATCGAGGATGACAAAGTCTACCGGGAAGATAAACTTATCAACCTTCACTAGCACATCTTCAATGACCCCTATTGGGTATTTAACTGACCGATCCGCTAGTTGTATGCTTATGTTAGTTGGGCTTATGTTGCCCAAACCAAGCTTTTTAAACAACGCAAAAGGCATTAAATTTATGATAGCGCCTAGATCAGCCAAGGCGTGCTTGATTGATAATTACCAAACATACACGGGATGGAGAACCGTCCCGGGTCGTTTAATTTTTGTGGTAATTTATTTAATAAAGCCGCCGAACACTCTGCGTTTAATGAAATATGCGAAAAAATTTCAAGTTTTGTTTTATTTGAAAGCAACTCCTTTAGATATTTAGCGTACTTTGGCATTTGAGCAATTGCTTCGCAGAATGGTACATTTATTTGGATTTGTTTCAAAATTTCAATAAATTTTTATATTGCTCCTCATTGCGCTCATCTTTAAATTTCGAAGGATAAGGAATAGAAGGATTTTAAATAATGCGCGGAGCTAAAGTAGCAGACGGTAAAGTAGGTGAAGAAAGAACTTACGGGGGAGAAGATGAAGCGTTTACCTCGGGCTCGACCAAATTTGAAGAAGTTACATCCTTTCCGCTGCGGAGGGTGATAGCGTTGGCGCTCTCCCGCGGATTTGGCTCAGTGTTGCCCGGAAGTGCTCCTTGCTGGCGTTCGGAGAACATTTTGGCGAGCTGTCCAATTTGATTTTCCAAATTTTTGACTAATCCGGTGAGATTCCGGATATTGGACTCAGTGGAGGCAATGTACTTAGTGAAGACCTCTTCAAGCGGAGAGGGCTTGGGTTGTGGTGGTGGAGTAGCGAATCCGGGAGGATTCACCTGTGGCGGTCGTTGAGCGTTATTGGGGTTGCTCCATGAAAAGTTTGGGTGATTCCTTAAACCCGGATTATAATTATTGTTAAACGGAAGATTATTATTCGGGTTATAAGGAGGGCGATAAGAGTTCCGCATATAATCAACTTGCTCATGAATGAAATTATTATTAAAATTATTAAAATTATTATTATTAGCCCAATTTGTGGCGGAGGAAGCAGTCATCTCTGCCACACAATGTTTTGTGAGCATTTCTACTTGATGCGCTAAGTTAGGGGTGGCCTCGACTTCAAAAAGTCTGGTCGGCTTATTAGGGCGCGACCGTGGCGCATTCCACTGATAGGCATTCATGGCCATCTCCTCAAAAAGCTCTTGAGCAGCTTCGGGGGTTTTGTTATTAAGGGTTCCCCCCGCGGCTGCATCAATCATCTGCCTCGTTTGGAGATTCAAACCATTATAGAAAGTCTGCACTTGTTGCCATACGGGAAGGGCATGGTGAGGACATCTCCGTAAAAGTTCCTTGAAGCGCTCCCATGTGTCGTAGAGAGACTCCGATTCTATTTGCATGAACGAGAGAATATCCGTTATAATTTAGCGGACTTTGCCGGAGGAAAATATTTCGTTAAGAATTTCTCCGTCATCTCGGCCCACATAGTGATGGAACCTCTAGGAAGAGAGCCCAACCATTGCTTGGCCTTAGTACGCAAAGAAAAAGGAAATAAGCGTAAACGAATGACATCATCGGTGACACCATTTATTTTAAATGTGTCGCAAATTTCCAAAAAATTAAGTAAATGTAAATTAGGATCTTCATCCGATAAGCCATCAAAAACAACGGTTTGTTGTACCTTCTGAATGATGCTCGTTTTAATTTCAAAATTATTATTTGCCACTGTCGGGCGAATAATACTAGATTGTGTACCCTCCCAATTTTGCCTCGCATAATAGGAAATGGTCCGTAGCGGGGCCTCATTATGGTCAGGGTTATCCATTAAACCTTCGTTAGTCTCTCCGATTGACTCTTCGCGAATTATTGGTAGATCACTAAATCGGAGAGTCGCCGCAAGGTGCGCTCGATTTCCGGATCAAAACAAAATTCAAAATTAGCTGGAGAGTTGTGTCGGGTCATAAACCAAAAAGAAAAGAAAAGAGAAAGAGAGGCGAAAAAAGTAATATTTTAGATAAATATATTTATTATTAATTTTTTTTAATAAAACTTATTAAAATATATATATATATATTTAATTAGGTGATTTAAGATTAGTCCTGGACTTCCCAAGGTCAACCCGGTGAAGGGCTCGCAAGGTACTAGAGGCTGTGATGGGAATTCAAGCCCAAAGCGTCCTTTCCGGGAATTTAGTTGCACCTAGTAGAAATGAAAAATAAAAAAAATAAGAGAAGGAAGGAGACGATAAAGCCACTAGATATTCTCTTTCGAAATATCAACTAAGATCCCCGGCAACGGCGCCAAAAACTTGATGAGCAAAACTATGCTTGCAAACGACAACGACAAGTGTACCGTGTCTGATGTTGTATAGGCTTATAAAAACCAAGGTCGTATAAAAATCTGGGCATGTTGATTACTCTTACTCAAGAAGATCTCTACCGTTCTATCAAAAAGTACTTTGATTTGGTTTCAACAAGAAAAGTAACTCAACTTGAAGATTGAAACAATTGAAAAGAGGGAGAGAATGGATGAACAAAGAAAACAACAAATTTTATTAATTCAAGAAAAGGAATTACAACTATTGAAAGGGAAATTACAAGTGCAAGAAAAAGTAGAACTAGAATACTTAAGATAACACAGAAATAAAGCAAGAAATGGAGGCTTGGACTCCAATGCCAGGTCCCTGATCTTCTGGAGGAGCTGCCTTTTTATAGCTGAAAATTTTAGGTTATACGCCCGTGACCAAGGGCCGTGTAAGGTGCGTGATCGGTGCTGGTGCGGAGAGGGCGCGTTCAGGCTTCAATGCAGGCGTTTCGGGAGCATCATGCCCTAGGTCACGCCCCTGACCTGGGGCGTGTAATCATTAAATGTGCTGCTGGCGGGAAGCTTTGGCGGGAAGGAGCGCGGGATGAGTCACGCCAGTGAACTGGATGACACGCCCCATGGTCACGGGCGTGACCTGGGGCGTGTAACTTTAATTGACGTGGAAGGCTTGATCTTAGTGGTTCTGATTCGTCTCAGCGGGTCGCGGCCGTGATATTGGGTCATGCCCTTGGTCACGCCCGTGACCTGGGGCGTGTACTTGGCGAATTTTTCACGGAATGACTCCGGGGTAGCGGAGTCAGGTCTGGAACACCTCGTAGGTTACAAGCCCATTAGTCACGCCCGTGACCTGGGGCGTGTAAATTTTACTTTTTGCTCCAATGTGTCCAGAAAAACCTGAAATCATAAAATATATTTAGGTTAGCTCATAGAAATGAAAGGAAGCAATTTATGTAGGAAAATACATATAATTTAAATAGATTTATATAAGAATTATAATTAAATTAAGCTAAAAGATGAGTGAATAAACTATTCATCAACCCCCTACACGTTCACCCGACCTAAAGGACTTCGATCTCAAGTACTTCCTCGAAAGTAAACTCCACCTTACTTTGTTCCTTGAGAGATCGATACTTGGGGAAATTCACCCAATTTATATTACTTGAATGATCGATACACTGCCATTTCGTTCCGCAGTCTTGCTACCGCCTATAGCGGTGTGTTGGACTCGTGTATCAAGTTTTTGGCACCATTGTCGGGGAACACAGTCATGTGAGTTGCTTGAGAGAGAGCGATGAGAGATAAAAGTCCTTTTCATTTGTTTATCGCACTTGTTTTATTATATTTTTGTTGTTTCATTCTTGTTCTTTGTCGTTTGTGTTATTTTTAAATTATAATAACATCTTCTTAGTTTTATTTCTTCATAACTTATTTTACATCTTCTAGATCAGGTTTTCAAAGTTCGTTTTAATTATCTGTGTAGTTCATCTTTGCAAAGAAAATTTTATTTTTATGTCCACATTCAATCTACAATGTATGTTGTGCCTCCTCAACAGACATTTTCTCGGTCATATTTGTCGGCTCCTTGGATGCCGACGAGTACTACTAAGAATTGTTTTTTTTGTCTTGGTACGGATCATGCCTTGAAGGATTGTGTCACTTTTCAAAGACAGTTGGAGGAAGATGATGAACTGGATATTTGGATCGTGTCTACTCCCTATTCTGACAGCACTCCTTCATCCTTTGATGATATATACGCAACACTACCTTGTCTATGGTGGACTGTTGCGGATATACCCATCAGAATTGCTATTGATACGTATGTTGATGTTGTGGAGTTGATTCCTCAAGTACATTCTTCACCGATGTGTGACTCTCCTGCGGAAGATCTTGAGTCTACTTTCTCTGAATTTGATACTAATTGTGTTCTTCCATCTTCTTTGCAAGAATTTTCTACACTTGTATTTGATGATCCAGTTGAAGAAATGTTACAGGGTGATGTTCTGGACCTCCAAGTTGCACCAAAGTGGGATGAAGAGGACGAGCATTCTGATGAAGAGTTGTGCACCTCTTCATTGGGGAAGGAGATCTGCCACACCACTGATGTCTTCGAGTTTTAAGATGCGCCCCGTTATGACTCTTACGACACTGACAGTGATAAGGCTTGGGAACCTGCCGGAAGTGAAACCAGGATCACTTCCATAATTACCGATTATTTATGTCTTTCTTCAATTTTGTTTCCTGACCACCCTTCTTTGCTTGAACATGTGCAGGGGGATTCAGTAGTGGTAAATCTTTTGGAAGCTAAATCTGAAATGCCTTCGACTGCTGATCCACCTCTATCTCCTCTTCCTGATATTTTTAATGCGTATTCTTTTCCATCCATGCAGGATTTTGAGTATGTTGACCCATTTTTGGGTAATGATGTAAACCAATACTAGAAGGGGAAATACATTGCAGTGATGGTGTTTCCCTTGACGGATTGGCTGCAGGGAGGCAAAAGATATTCATATCCTGAGCTAATGTCGAAAGAGAAGAAGAAGGCAAAAAAGAAAGAGATTTGGGGATGGAGGATAAATCCTTCATTCTGCCCCTATTGCTGGGTATTCAGACCCATTTCTTTCATTTCTAGTTACCATTTTAAATCAACGTATAGTTGATTTCTCTGCTGGTTGTGTAATAATAATAGGTAGACATTATTATTTTCGCTTTATACTTAGACATTTATATAAACTGCTTAATACATGTATTTGGTCCACCTTAAGGACGGTAAACAAAAGGGCTAATGGGAGACAACCCAATTTTGCTTGTGTTGCTTTATCTAATCCGCTAATGCTATATTATATTATTTCTGTTATTGCTTGGTGCGTCCTTTTTGTAGGGTGGTGATATTTTGGCGGCGGGCTTGGATTCCCTTCGCAGTATAAACGCCAATCCTCTGGTATGCTCATTTCTGAGCATGGGTAACTTTTCTTCCCCTAGTCTTTTATTTAATCTTCATGGTTACATCATTTGCGTCTATTGTTTAGATTAAGTCTGGGGGAGAGCCGCTTTTCATTACCCACTGTGCACGCACATGTTGCATTGCATACTAGAAGTAATCTTATTTCATTTATTTAGTATTGTTCATCTTCACCGCACACCACAACACCCACTTGAGCGTTCACTTTGTTGTAGGCGTGTTACGAGTTCAACTCGTTTCTTTTGTGTGATTGGGAAAATCTCTGTGCTGGCTTTGGATTGTCAGACGGAGTAAAATGTTGACTCCCGTAGTGCTCCTAGTCGTGTGCTTGCGCCTCGCGTAGAAATTCATGTAGAATTAATTTTTCTTTATGCTTATAGTTTTATACTTTTCTATTTGCATAATTATTGTTTATTCTACTCAAAAGTAGTGAATCCGGTGTGAATCTGATGGTAGCATAGGAAGGTGTGTAGACGGTTGCTAGGCTCGTATTGCTCGAGTCGGGAGGAAGGATTAACTTTCTCGGTGGCTAAGAACTTGCCCCAAGCGACTCTTAAAGCATTGGTACAAGTTAGTTCAGTGCGTGAGCGTGATGTAGGCCATCATTTTTGGCCGGTTGAGCCTTTGTGCCCGTTCCTATCGGTATATCTTCTCTAGCCCAGTTGTGCCTACCCGTTCATTGATTCAACCCCACTTATATTTCACCAAAGCCTAACAGTTAATCCTAGTCGCACACCCAATCCGAGCTCTAGTGTTGTATTATTTTCAATTGAGGGTGTTGATGCGGTGTAAAATATGTGAAAGTGTGGTTTGCACTTCTTCGGAATATTCGCAGAAAAAGTTTTGAGAAAAGAAAAAGAAATTAAGAAAAGAAAAGAAAGAAAAAAAATGTGGTTAAAAAAAGAGCTTAATTGAAAATCTTTTTAAGAGTTGTATTGGGAGTAGACGGTGCACACACCCACATTTTTAGGTGTAAGTCTGGGGGTGTGGTGCAACCGTGTGTTTATTGTTGTGCTTGGATAGTTTCCTTGGCGCAAGCACTTTTGGGTTAGGTGCGCATAACTTCATGTTTATCATTGTATACCCTACTGAATCCCATGCCTCGTATTTATCCTAAAGTCCTACTGACTCACGCAATGAACCGAACTAATGCCGTAGAGAGAGTGTGAACGAGTGAGCATATTGTCGCCAACATTGATGGATTTCAATGAAGGTTGTTCTGAGCACCGATCTTGAGCAATGTTCACCTCAGCGATTAGTCTACTTTCTTCTTACGAAATACCGGTTGATTCAACGTGATTCAGATTTTGAGTAAATGTAATATATAAATACGCTCTTAGAAAAATATAGACTATGATGCATAATTAGATATTTCTTCTACTCATTTTTTATGAGCGTGAGCCTGTGACTTCGCATGGTACTCTGCCTTTATAATTTATATGCTAGCTTGTGTTTTTCTGGTCCGCTTGAGGGATGATTTGCTCGGGACGAGCAAATGGTTAATTCTGGGGGTGTGATGAGTCCCATTTATATAGTGATTTTTGGACTTATCTGTGCTTGTTTTCTTGTATTTGCACAATACTTTCAGTCCTGAATTGCTTATATTCTACTCGTACACGCTTTCACTTTAAGTGCAATGTTTTGGCCCATTGTGGTGTGCAATTGCGCGCTTTATTGTTGGGGGTAAGCACATTGTGCTCCCCATTCTTTTTATGCTATTATGCTTGTGCTGGAGGTGTGTTCCCAGCATTTGGATTTGGTGTGCAGGTGGGCAAATCTCTATTTTGCCCAGATTTCATATCTGCATGAATCGCACGATCGTGCGTTTCCTTGATGCATGATCAGTGTGACCGTGCGCTTTCATATGCGGCTCTGAATGGTGTTATGTCCCTGATCATGCGATTTATTCACACACGGGCAGTTCGCCCATGCGCGAAGCAAACACACAATCTCCTGTTGATAGCCTAATTTTCAAGACGTCTGGATTTGCCCGTGCGTTTTTATGCACGGTCGGCTTCGACCGTGCGTGAGTAAAATCGCATGGGCGATCTGCTTCTTCTTCCCGAGCTTTCTTTACATTTAATATCACACGGTGCATGCACGGTCATGCGTTCGACTGTGCGTGATCAAATTTATGACAGTTTTCTATTTAAGCGACAGGATCCACCCTAATAAAAAAAATCATCTTTTTCGCGCCCAACAGTTCTGCACCGCACCATTTTTGCCGCTCCATCGCCGCCCACCTTAAGGAGGAGCTCCTACCACCATTTCCTAGCAAATCCAAGGCCGGAGCATCCACTCGGCCTGTAACACCCTGCCAGTACAAAAAGTATAACAGCAGGTCCGGCCGGGACCCCACGCCATACAAACCACACTAGCTAGGAGTTAAAAGGTGATAACCAGAAAAGTAACAACTAACGAGAGTACAAAACGTAAGCGGAAGCATTAATTAAACCATTCAAATAGACATGTCCACTATCATTGGAATGAATCCAGAAATGAGAGTTACGGCCTTAGGGCCTTACATCAAATCAATGTACAAAACTCCAACAAAACATACATCGGCACGCAGGCCGGCAAAACATGAGAAAGCAGGAAAAAGGCTGGCCTTCGAGGGCCAACACAGCAAAGGGGCCAACGCCCGCTACTTCCCGCTAGGCTCACCTGCACCTGCATAAGAACATTCCACCAAGCGGTGGCAAACAAAGTAACGGTCAGCACAGCTGACCAAATTATAACGACCCCACCCCTTTCCCGGGGTGGCGGAGATTCTACCCTGCAAGTAAGCCATACTAGCACAAGTACTAAACTAAAGAAAGTGCAACTACACGAGGTGAGGTTTCAAGCACAATCAATCTTCTAGGTTGAGCATCAAAAGAAGGGAACCTAGGTATGCACATGATGTTGGTTGGGTTCACCCGAAGGTTTCCCACAACCGCCTAAGCAAATCGCATGAGGCTAAACATAACATCAAATTCACAACACTCCACCCCAAGGGTCACAACCTTAGGTGGGAAACAAGAGCTTTTGGTCGGTCTAGGTATGACACCTTCCACGACCTCTCCCATGATCACACGGCCTTCATGAGGAAGGGACCTCTCGCCGATCTGCATGGAAACGGGTTCGGTTCAGCTTTGCCCGTGCTCTAATCGTCGCGATCTATCGCACGACGCGGGTACGGCTTCACCTCGGCCCGTAAGGGTTTAGCACTTTCAAGTGCTACACAAAAATATACGCTACGCACCTAACCCCTTCATAAGGATCTAGGCTTCGCGAATTCTCAACAAGGGAGGTACATACGCTCCGCATCAATAACGTGGTGAAGGTTTGCCTTCATCCAAAACTCAAAGCATGGGGCTTTCGTAGGGATCTTCACAAGACGCCTACACTTAACTCCCGCAATACTATAGGTGAGTTCACGGAGTCATTCTCCGGCACGCATTCTAGGTCTAACCTAAATGCAACGTCGCAAATCAAGCATCACCGATTCGGGCTCACGGCCACGAATAGGCTTCACACAAAATGCCTAAATCCGCACGACTACCGGATTTTCTACATGCAATATGCCGGGGACGGACACAATCTACCCGGAGTCCCGAAGGACTTGAGGAAATCCTACACTTCACCCATTTGGTGAAAGAGATACCTCATGCAAGCAAAGAAAGAGAAATAAATGGACAAATACAAGTCCAAAGTTCGGGAGGAAGAATCGTTACCCTAGACGTGTTCCTCTTCGCCATGGATCCGAGATTCTACGCGGAGGGAAAGAACCGCACCGGGCTGCACTCTCCGGATCTGGAAACGGCTCGCGAAACGGAGCTCCGGAGCTCCGTCAATGGCGGGATCTTCCTTCTTCTTCCTTGCCTCCTTCTTCTTCCTCTAGCCTAGGAGAGAGAAACACCTCAAAATAATGAGGATTAATCTCCTCTCATAAGCCCTAATAGCCTCCAGCATCTAATCCTGGCCATCGGATCAGATCTCAAAAGATTTGGACGGCCCGATCTTCTTCTCCGCTCAAAATCGCGGAACAGAATAAACAGGGCGCACGATCACAGGCGCACGGTCAGTGGTCGTGCGCGACGAGGGCAAAGGTCGTGCGCGCTATCCGGGACAGAACTCTGAATTCTTGCGAATAAGCGCACGATCGCTGGCGCACGATCACTGGTCGTGCGCGAAGAGGGAAATGGTCGTGCGCACTGTCCGAGACAGAACTCGATTCTCTTCTGAATTAACGCACGATCGCTGGCACACGATCACTGGTCGTGCGCGATGAGGCCACTGATCGTGCGCTAAGAGCAGACAGGGAAAATTCTAGCCTGCTTCATGTGCCGCACTACCACTCCGCCTACTTCGCGGAACTACCAGATTTGGGGTGTTACAACTCCACCCTCCTTAAAAGAATTTCGTCCCGAAATCCAGGAAACAGTAATAGCATAAATTACAGTTATACTTTACCTGAGGGAAAAAGCTCGGGATACTCCGCAAGCATCGTTTGCTCTCTCTCCCAAGAGAGCTCCTCTCGGCCGCAGTTATCCCACCGGACTTTTACCATCCGAATGGACTTGTTCCGCAGCTGCTTTACTTCGGTATATTCGATGCGTAAAGGCTTGACTTTCGTCGACAACCCACTATCGACCGGAACTTTGCCGACCGCAACGATATGAGTAGGCTCTTGCACAGCCTTCCTCAACACTGAAATGTGGAACACGTCGTGCAGACCGCTCAGCTCTGCAGATAGCGCAAGCCGATAAGCCGCATCACCAACACGCTCCACGATCTCGAACGGTCCTAAGTACCTCGGACTGAGCTTTTTCAAGCGTCGAATCCTTGATACCCCTTTGAACGGTTTGATCTTCAAGTAAACCCGGTCACCGACGGCGAACTCTAAGTTCCTATGCTTGGCGTTGAAATACTTTGCTTGCCTATCCTGGGCAACCAATAGCCTTTCGCGTATAGCCCGGATCGTCGACGTTGCTTCTTCAACATCCTTTCGCTTCAATAGCTTAGTATCGCCCGTTTCCGCCCAAGACAACGGCGTACGACACTTCTTACCATAGAGGGCCTCGAAAGGAGCCATCTTTATGCTGGCTTGGTAGCTATTATTGTAGGCGAATTCGATCATAAAGAGGTGATCCTCCCACCTCTTTCCAAAGTCTAGAGCGCACTTTCGGAGCATATCCTCCATAGTCCTGTTGGTTCTCTCGGTCTGTCCATCCGTTTGCGGGTGGAAGGCCGTGCTGAACTTCAATTTTGTGCCCAACAGTTCATGGATAAGCCTCCAATCTTTCGACGTGAAACGCCCGTCACGATCGCTGACGATGCTACGAGGGACACCGTGCAGTCTCACGATACTATCCACATAGAGCTTTGCTAGCTTCTCTACAGAATCATCCTTCCGGTTCGGAATGAAGTGTGATACCTTTGTCAAACGGTCCACGATCACCCATATGGCGTCGTTTCCATGTTGCGATCTCGGCAATCCGTGCACGAAATCCATCGAAATATCATCAAACTTCCACTCCGGAATCGGCAAGGACTTCAGAAACCTACCGGGACGTTGACATTCCGCTTTCACCAACGCGCAAGTATGACACTTGGCCACGTAAAGGGCAATGTCCTTCTTCATGCCCGGCCACCAGAACAGTTTCTTCATATCCATAAACATTTTAGTGCTCCCCGGGTGGATCGAGTACTTGGTATGATGAGCCTCGTACATCAATTCCGCCCGTAGAGTACCAACGTTTGGGATGCATAACCTTTCCTGCTTCCACATAAGGTCGTCTTCGAAGGAGAAATCAGCGTTTAACCCTTCAACGGTTTCCGCTTTGTATCGTTTCAAGCTCTCGTCCAACTCCAATGCTTGTCGAACTCGGTCGGCAAGGTCGTAGTGAACTTCCGTCCAGTTCAAGCATGCTGAAGTAGACGTTCTCCTATCAATGCATATGATCTCCATTTCTTCTAGCTCACGGATTAGACGCTCATCGTGCATCAAAATCCAATTTGCTCGTGCGGGAGCCCGACGACTCAACGCGTCTGCAACTACGTTTCCTTTACCAGGAGTATATTTGATATCGAAGGTGTAGTCCCCAAGGAACTCCATCCACCTCCTTTGGCGCATGTTCAACTCCCTTTGATCTAGTAAGTACTTGAGGCTCTTATGATCGGTAAAGATATCGATCTTCACGCCATATAGATAGTGCCTCCAAAGTTTGAGGGCAAAAACCACGGCCGCTAGCTCCAAATCATGGACCGGGTAATTCCTCTCGTGAACCTTCAGTTGCCGGGAGCCGTAGGCAATTACCTTCCCGAACTGCACTAGGACACAACCCAAACCACTTCCTGAGGCGTCGCTATATATTTCGTAGCCTTCCGTACCTTGTGGCGAGCATAGAATGGGCGCCGTGGTCAGACGGCTCTTTAGCTCTTCAAAAGCTCGTGCGCACTCGGGCGACCAAACGAACTTATTATCCTTTCTAGTCAGTTTTGTGAGAGGAAGTGCGATCCTCGAGAAGTTTTCCACAAAGCGCCTATAATAGCCGGCAAGTCCTAAGAAACTTCGGACTTCCGCTACGTTTTTCAACAAAGGCCACGCTTGGATCGCTTCTATCTTCGACGGATCAACTGCAATTCCTTCGCCACTAACAACATGACCAAGGAATGCCACTGACGGTAGCCAAAACTCGCACTTGGAGAACTTGGCATATAGCTGACTCCTCCTCAAGGTGCTCAGGACTGCGTGCAGATGCCCTACATGCTCCTCTTCCGACTGAGAGTATACCAAAATGTCGTCGATGAAGACGATCACAAATTGATCTAAATACTCTCGGAATGTCCTATTCATCAAGTCCATGAATACCGACGGTGCGTTGGATAGACCGAACGGCATTACCGTGAACTCAAAGTGCCCAAAGCGGGTACTGAACGCTGTCTTTGGAATGTCACATTCCCTTATTCGCAGTTGGTAGTAGCCGGACCTTAGGTCTATCTTGGAGTAAACCGTCGACCCCATTAGTTGGTCGAAAAGATCATCGATTCTAGGAATCGGATATCGGTTTTTCTCGGTCAACTTGTTTAGCTCTCTATAATCAATACATAGACGCAAGCTCCCATCCTTCTTTTTCACAAAGAGGACCGGTGCACTCCAAGGCGAAGAACTTGGACGTACGTAGCCTTGCTCTAGCAGCTCTTGCAATTGGACCTTCAACTCTGCCAATTCCTTTGGCGCTATTCGGTATGGTGAGCGGGCCACAGGTTTGGCACCTGGCACCAACTCGATACAGAAATCAATCTCCCGATGAGGCGGAGCCCCAGGGAGTTCGTTAGGAAACACGTCGGCGTATTCCGCTACAACTGGGACATCACACAACCTGGGCTTTGGCTCCGAAGCCTCCAACAAGGTGAAGAACAACTCGGCGCCTTTTCTCACCGCCTTAACCACTTGGAGAGCAGACATCAGCGTCTTGCTCGCTCCTCGCATACCGGCGAATGTGGTTTCATCGTCGGTGTTCGTTCCCAGAGTGATCTCCTTTGTATTGCAATCTATGCATGCTCGCTGCTCCGAGAGCCAGTCCATGCCGAAGATCACATCGAATTCAGCTAACGGTAGTAACGACGCTTCCAAGTCGAAATCTTGACTTCCGATCCGCACCTTCACACGGCTCTTCCTATCCGCACTCATTCGAGATCCATTGGGTAGCACTACTTCCAATCTATCCTCTACAAAGGTAGACGGCACTCCGATTCGCACTACGAAGTCCTCAGACAGAAAAGAGTGCGATGCACCCGTATCGAATAGAGCTCTCGCCGGATAGTTGAAAATTAGGACGAAACCTAATTGTACACAAATAACACATATAGTCGTACCACAGTAAGAATCATAACATAGCTGTAAAAGCTAACTTCTAATTCGTACCTGTGACGACGTCGGTTTGTCGTATAGCTTCTTGTTGGCCAAGCGAATAGACTCTCGGCTGAGTCGGAATGTGTTGGGAGGCCGAAGACTCTGCCGCTTTGCCCTTTTCCGCAGCCCGAGCATAATCCACCGCTCGATTTGCCGCCTTTGGGGGACCACTTCGACACACCGCAGCTTTGTGTCCCACCTTCCCGCAGGTGAAACACGTAATAGGAGTCCGCGCGGTCGTGGCTCCCGAAACATTCGAAGAAGCTGGTTCCGCCTGCTTGAACTTCCGCTTGTTCCTTCTGAAGTCCGGCTTGGACTGAGAGGCCGGCGCATGAAACTCGGGTTTCTTTACAACACTCTTTGCTTGTACCCTCTTCATGTCCAACTCCAAAGATCTGGCGGTTTGCACCATCACTTGGAAGCCAAACGTCATAGGGCCTGCAAGGAGCAGCCTCAACTCGTCCCGAAGCCCTTCATAGAATTTATTCGTCTTCGTCTCCTCATCCTCCACCAATGCCCCCGCATAGCAACTCAGTCTGGTAAACTCATGTAAGTAATCGTCAACGGAGCGATCACCTTGAGTTAACCTCAGGAACTGGTTTTGTAACGCAATGCGTTGGGCAGAGGGGATAAACCGCTGGAGGAACGACTTTGAAAACTCAGCCATTGCTATTTCAGTGATGTCTCTATCGCCGAACTTGTGCAGTTCCTGCTCTTCCCACCACAGCACAGCCTCTCCGTCAAGAAGGAAAGTGGCTAAGGTGACCATCATGGCTTCGTCCGTCGCCGTCGCCCTCAGAGTTCTTCTAACTCTTGACAACCAGTCTTCTGCCTCCGTTGGGGACTCAGATCCCGAGAAGGTAGGAGGATTAAAGCTCAAAAAGTGCTTTAATTGTTGGTCACGCGCTCGCCCCGCAACTACTTGCGCAACTTGACGCTCCACCCTTGGTGCTAACGCCGGTTCCACTGCAGCTACTGGCACAGGGGCATCAACCCTTGGTGCTACCGCAGGTTCCACTGCAGGTTCAACTACCGGGGCTGCATCAGTAGTAGGCGTAGCAGGCTGTGCAAGCCTTTGCGGTTGAGCATTGATCATCGCGAAGACTGCTTCTGCGACCATTCTGATCATCTCAGCCGAAGGAGTGGTCGCTGGCACCTCAGCCGACCCACTACTTTCAGCGGTGTTACGGGGTTGAGACCGCCCCGCAGCACTTCTAGTCACCTATAATCATGCAAGGCACAATTTAGTGACCCTAAACATATCAAACATCAATCATGGAACGCTCAGGTTCCGCAAACAAGTATGTTTTTTTCATTCCTAAGTGGACATTCTTATTAGTTTTTGTCGTTTTAGGTGAATGCACAGCCCGTGCGCACCACCCCTTAAAAGGAATTCGTCCCGAATTCGCTAAACTACGGATCGACGCCTTAAGTCCGATACCAAATTGTAACACCCTGCCAGTACAAAAAGTATAACAGCAGGTCCGGCCGGGACCCCACGCCATACAAACCACACTAGCTAGGAGTTAAAAGGTGATAACCAGAAAAGTAACAACTAACGAGAGTACAAAACGTAAGCGGAAGCATTAATTAAACCATTCAAATAGACATGTCCACTATCATTGGAATGAATCCAGAAATGAGAGTTACGGCCTTAGGGCCTTACATCAAATCAATGTACAAAACTCCAACAAAACATACATCGGCACGCAGGCCGGCAAAACATGAGAAAGCAGGAAAAAGGCTGGCCTTCGAGGGCCAACACAGCAAAGGGGCCAACGCCCGCTACTTCCCGCTAGGCTCACCTGCACCTGCATAAGAACATTCCACCAAGCGGTGGCAAACAAAGTAACGGTCAGCACAGCTGACCAAATTATAACGACCCCACCCCTTTCCCGGGGTGGCGGAGATTCTACCCTGCAAGTAAGCCATACTAGCACAAGTACTAAACTAAAGAAAGTGCAACTACACGAGGTGAGGTTTCAAGCACAATCAATCTTCTAGGTTGAGCATCAAAAGAAGGGAACCTAGGTATGCACATGATGTTGGTTGGGTTCACCCGAAGGTTTCCCACAACCGCCTAAGCAAATCGCATGAGGCTAAACATAACATCAAATTCACAACACTCCACCCCAAGGGTCACAACCTTAGGTGGGAAACAAGAGCTTTTGGTCGGTCTAGGTATGACACCTTCCACGACCTCTCCCATGATCACACGGCCTTCATGAGGAAGGGACCTCTCGCCGATCTGCATGGAAACGGGTTCGGTTCAGCTTTGCCCGTGCTCTAATCGTCGCGATCTATCGCACGACGCGGGTACGGCTTCACCTCGGCCCGTAAGGGTTTAGCACTTTCAAGTGCTACACAAAAATATACGCTACGCACCTAACCCCTTCATAAGGATCTAGGCTTCGCGAATTCTCAACAAGGGAGGTACATACGCTCCGCATCAATAACGTGGTGAAGGTTTGCCTTCATCCAAAACTCAAAGCATGGGGCTTTCGTAGGGATCTTCACAAGACGCCTACACTTAACTCCCGCAATACTATAGGTGAGTTCACGGAGTCATTCTCCGGCACGCATTCTAGGTCTAACCTAAATGCAACGTCGCAAATCAAGCATCACCGATTCGGGCTCACGGCCACGAATAGGCTTCACACAAAATGCCTAAATCCGCACGACTACCGGATTTTCTACATGCAATATGCCGGGGACGGACACAATCTACCCGGAGTCCCGAAGGACTTGAGGAAATCCTACACTTCACCCATTTGGTGAAAGAGATACCTCATGCAAGCAAAGAAAGAGAAATAAATGGACAAATACAAGTCCAAAGTTCGGGAGGAAGAATCGTTACCCTAGACGTGTTCCTCTTCGCCATGGATCCGAGATTCTACGCGGAGGGAAAGAACCGCACCGGGCTGCACTCTCCGGATCTGGAAACGGCTCGCGAAACGGAGCTCCGGAGCTCCGTCAATGGCGGGATCTTCCTTCTTCTTCCTTGCCTCCTTCTTCTTCCTCTAGCCTAGGAGAGAGAAACACCTCAAAATAATGAGGATTAATCTCCTCTCATAAGCCCTAATAGCCTCCAGCATCTAATCCTGGCCATCGGATCAGATCTCAAAAGATTTGGACGGCCCGATCTTCTTCTCCGCTCAAAATCGCGGAACAGAATAAACAGGGCGCACGATCACAGGCGCACGGTCAGTGGTCGTGCGCGACGAGGGCAAAGGTCGTGCGCGCTATCCGGGACAGAACTCTGAATTCTTGCGAATAAGCGCACGATCGCTGGCGCACGATCACTGGTCGTGCGCGAAGAGGGAAATGGTCGTGCGCACTGTCCGAGACAGAACTCGATTCTCTTCTGAATTAACGCACGATCGCTGGCACACGATCACTGGTCGTGCGCGATGAGGCCACTGATCGTGCGCTAAGAGCAGACAGGGAAAATTCTAGCCTGCTTCATGTGCCGCACTACCACTCCGCCTACTTCGCGGAACTACCAGATTTGGGGTGTTACACGGCCTCCTCCATCGTTTGTATGCACTGAAGCTCCATTTTGAGGGATTTCTCGCTGCATAAGTGAAGTTCTCCGGCGAGATCAGATCGAAGATTATTGACGGAGAAGACGGGTACATTAGAAGAAGGTGACAGCTCTTCCGGACCCCGGACGGCAGTTGGAGCCAGAGCTCGGACAAGGCTTGACAACCTAGATTCCGACCGTGAACCTCCGATAAGTCTCCGCCCATTGGTTGTAATCTCACCCCCTTCATTTTGTAGTAATGTTTTCCTTGATTATTTGTGTGTAACAATGATTGCTAAACCTTATTATTGCATTTAATTTTATATCATGTCTATGTGAAATTACTTTGTTGTTTATGCAAGTGAGGAGCGCCCCATTCCATCTTCCACTACGCAAACCCTCCATTCCATTATGCAAGCCTACTCTTCCATTACGCAAGCCTACTCTTCCATCCGCCAAGCTAAGCGGTGCTAACGGCCCATATAATCCACCTCGACTCCGCCGGTGCGAACCATTCCATCTGCAAGCCTACTCTTCCATACGCGCAGTGAAGCGGTGCATAGCGGCCCGTGTAATCCATCCTCCTAGCCAAGAGGTGCTAACGACCCTCAAACCTTTCCGCAGTTACACTCACCTCATCTGCTTGCCTTCTCGTCCATCCGCCTAGCGAAGCAGTGCATAATAGCCTGCATAGTTTCCATCCGCCTGGTGAGCAGCGCATAGCAGCCTGCATATGAGTAGTTTAGTTTCATTTCTTTTATTTTCCATAAACCAAATCACCCCTACACGTTCACCCGGCCTAAAGGGCTTCGATCTCAATTCCTTCCTCGAAAGTAAACTCCACCTTACTGAGTTCCTTGAGAGATCGATACTTGGGGAAAATCACCCAATTTATATTACTTGAATGATCGATACACTGCCATTTCATGCCGTAGTCTTGCTACCGCCTAAAGCGGTGTGTAGGATTCGCGCATCAGTGGTCTTGTGATGCATATTCCTTAGAACTCATTTTTCTTTAGAAAATAGTTTTAGCTAATTTTTAAATAAAGAAATAAGAGTGAGGAGGTCTTTTGATCAAGATGTTAACCTTTAACATCCCTAGAACAACTATACCCCTAAGATGCATTTTGTCATGACAAGGTCATGACATTGCTCTAAGAGACCAAAATGGCCCTAAGAACTAAGGTGAATAGGTGAAAATCACCTTGGTGTGCAAATAGCCTATTTTAGCACCCAAGCCTATATTTTGAGTTTTAAGCTTAATAATGACTATTTGACCCCACTATGATGTCCCTAACCCTTAGGGAGTCCCTTGGGTCACTAAGGACTCATTGGGGTAAACCTAAATTGGTCATTTTGACCAAAGTCAACTCCAGCTTGAAATATGTCAACCATCCCTATTAAGGGTCAATTAGGATTCAAATGATCAAATTGGTCACAACCAAGCTCTCCAAGATTACTTAAGGAGTCTAATGGGTCCACATTGGACCCTTGGGATAAGCCAATTTTGAGAAATTAGGTCAATTGCCCCCAAAAGCCCCAGTTTGACCGAAATGAACTAATTCCCTCAATTGACCTTCAATTGGCCCAATGTGATCAAATTGATCACACCAAACCCTCTATGGCCATTAGGAGAGACTATTGGGGCAACACTGACCTATTAGGATGGGCCAAATTTTGGGGAAATTGGCCAATTACCAAAAAGCCATAATTTGACCAAATAAACTAATTCCCCCAATTTGACATTCAATTGGTCATGAGTTGTCAAATTGATCACCCATAGCACTCCAATATCACTAAGGAAGTCTAATGGGTCCACATTGGACACTTGGTACAAACCAATTTTGGGAAATTAGGCAAATTTACCAAATTGCCCCAAATTACAATTTTGCCCTATATGGTTCAATTGCCCCTCAATTGGCCAAATTGACCTAGCACAACCCTTCCTAAATACTAAGTGGAGTATATGAGACCTAAATAAGCCAAGTTGTACATTCAATTTTGGGGGATTATGGCAAAATCACCAAAATGCCCAAATTGCCCCTATAAGCAATTATGTACAAATAAGCCCCATATGACCCCCACCATGACTTAATTCCCCTTGGAATAGGTCCATAGGGTCTAAGGCACCATTGTGGATCAGCAACATTCATTGGGGTGAGCTTGGGTCAAGCCCAAACTCAAAAGCCCCATTTGACCTATTTGGGCCACATGAGCCCAAACCTAAAATCCATTGGGTTTAGCTCAATGTTTGGACCCAATCACCAAGCCCATAAGTATACTCTCTGAATAATTTTAGATATTTGAAAATGGAGGGGGATTATAGATGAATTTAGGATTTATTCTAAATTCAAAAGAAGCCAAAAGGAGGAAAACAAGGAATGAGTGCCAATTGGCACTCAATTCCTCTTCCCCATGGCTCCTCTTTGCTGTCATAGTAGAGTCTAGCCGAAATGATAGTTAAAGGAGGCCAGCTAGTGGGGGAATTTGAATTTCATTGGGTGGCCAAGAGGTGCAATAATGGCAACCACAATTAAAGACCTCTAGAGCTCCAATTTGAGTCCACATTACCTTCAGAGACTCGAGAGAAGAAGATGCCCCAACTTTCTTAAAGGAATGGTACACCGGATGGAGGATATCAGCAGGCTTCTCTGATGGAGTGGTCGGCCATGGCACCAGGAGAAACAGGCTCCCAAAGCTCCAATAAAGCAAGTTTTCCTTATCTCGTCCTCCAGTGCTAGAATCCCCTCTCTTCCCTTTTGGATTCGTCGCTTATAGTGGCATAATCGGATTTTTGAAATCTTGTTCCCAAGACAAAAATTGAAAGCTGTTGGAGGCCACCTCAGGCCACCTCAGGCCAAGCGGCTACCGCCAAATGGATGCCCTAGGTCGAGTGATGATGGTGGCGGGAGGATTTCACCGGAAACCGGCCGAAGCCGCCAGAAATTGGCCTGCAAAACTCCCCTGGCTCAGGAAATCACAGCCCTTGGCTCATCAGGGAAGACGACCCCATAACCAGCCGATAGCGCGCATCAGATAGCCACAGACCACTATTTTTAATTCATGAAATTTATTTAAATGCTCTAAATTTACTGAACTTAGAATTAAATATAGAAAAATAATGGCCATGATTCAGGAAAAATGTCCAACATAAAAAATGATGATTTTGGAGTCTACTATTTTTAGAAATTGACTTCACTAGATTTTGAGCTATGTAGCACCCTAGGCATTCATTTTAGTGTAACATGTACATAAGGTGCTATAAAGCTTTGGAACTTTATTTATGGAGTTCTGTAACTCCAAATAGTTTGAATTTTTGGGCATGCATGAGTCAGGTCCTATTACACCTCTGGTAAAAATTTGAGAGTTTTTTGAATTAATTTCTTAAAGTTTATTTGAGAATTCAATTAAGTTTGCATGTGATAATTATGGGGCCTAATGACTCCTAATCACCTCAAATTTGGGTTGAGGGCATAAACTTATCATGATGAGGGTTTGGTAAAATTTTTAGACCAAATTGACTTGTGCATGTTTGGGAATTACCATATGCATGTAGGTGTAGTGTATGGGAAATGGGGTGCATATAGCACCCAAGTTGTTTTTAGTGAATTTTAGAGTTCTACAACTTCAAAAAGGATGAAATTTTGAACATGCATGAGTCATGCCCCAACTCATACCCTACCCAAGTTTGGGAATTTTTGGGGCATATTTTCCTAAAGTTTTTGTAGAAATTAAATAAATCAAATATGGTGCATATTATAGGTTATTTTGGCTCAAACCACTCCAAATCTCTTTTGGGATGTTGGTTATATGTATATTAGTTACTGGTAAAAGTTTTGGCTCAGTTGAATCCTTGTATATGAGAAGATTCATGTTTTATTGAGCCATAGAAAAACCTCCATGTAGGCCACACTAAATGTTGATTTTGGCCATTGTGAAATAGACATTTTGAACTCAAATTTGGAGGCCCTAAAATGAAAAGTAGGCAGAGACAACTTTTGTAGGCCTTTGTTTCTACTATCTATAGGAGGTGAAATCACTCCATTTGGTGCCCAACAACCCCCTGTAGAGAAGATTTAGTATGGCTGGTCCTAATGAAGGACAGACCTTAAATTGTGAATAACTTTTATATAGTAGATGATATGAGGCTAAAAATTTAACCATGTGTGTATGCAACCTAGATCTACCATGTGCCCAAAAATCAGAATTTTAGGGGCACATTTTTCTAAATTTTTGGTTGAAATTTAATAAATCATATATGGAGTATAGAATGGGTGATTTGGACTCAAATCACTCCAAATCTCCATTGGGATGTTATCTATGTATATAATAGCCCCTGGTTAAAATTTTAGGTCATTTGGACCCCTGCATGTTATTTTATTTCACATGCAAGTGTAAGAAAAATTTGGTGTGCATATATCATAACCATGTAGTATTAGATTTACATGTGTAAATCATCTCAAATGGACCCAAAAGTGAGTAGCATCTCAAGTAGATCTAATTTAGTCCATGGTAAAATTTAAGGTCATTTAGACCCTTGCATGTTGGTTTATTCCACATGCTAGTGTAAGGGATATTTGGTGTGCATATAACATTACCATGTATCATTAGAATTACAAGAGAATTTTAAGGTTTTCCCATGGTCAACTTTCATGAAATTTAAACATGCACTTAGGACCATAGGACAATACACTATAGTGAAAATCATCAACTTTTGGGTTAATTTCCCTAGGAAACTAGATTTCATGTGATTTGGTCACATAGACCCCAAGTGAGTAATTATAGGGTCAAAGCTTACTGAAATGTTGTGAAATTTGTTATATAGACTTTTCATATCAGTAGGAAGTTCTGGGAGTCTTGTTAGAATTTATCATTGAGTAAATTATATGCTTTCTTTACAAAGTATAATTTGAGTTTATAACTTGAGAAATTCATACCATGAAATATAGTTTTGGATTGTTATAGAATTTTGTATATAGACTTTTCATATCAGTAAGAAGCTCTGGGAATGTTGTTAGAATTTATCATTGAGTAAATTACATGCTTCCTTCACAAAGTATAATTTGAGTTTATAACTTGAGAAATTCATACCATGAAATATAGTTTCTGGATTGTTATAGAATTTTGTATATAGACTTTTCATATCAGTAGGAAGTTCTGGAAATTTTGTTAGAATTAATCATTGAGCAAATGACATACTTCCTTCACAAAGTAGAATTTGAGCTTATAACTTGAGAAATTCATACCATGAAATATAGTTTCTGGATTGTTATAGAATTTTGTGTATAGACTTTTCATATCAGTAGGAAGCTCTGGGAATTTTGTTAGAATTTATCACTGAGTAAACTACATGCTTCCTTCACAAAGTGCAATTTGAGTTTATAACTTGAGAAATTCATGCCATGAAATCTAGTTTCTGGATTGTTATAGTATTTTGTATATATACTTTTCATATCAGTAGGAAGCTCTGGGAATTTTGTTAGAATTAATCACTGAGTAAATGACATACTTCCTTCACAAAGTTGAATTTGAGCTTATAACTTGAGAAATTCATACCATGAATTATAGTTGTTGGATTGTTATAGAACTTTGTATATAGTTCTTTTACATCAGTATGAAGCTCTGGAAATTTTATTCGAATTAATAATTGAATATATTTCGTACTTCATTCACAATGTAGACTTTGGAGTTATATTTTAGAATATCTATATCTTGAATTATTGATGCAAGAATACCCTAGGAATCTGGACATAAGCAAATAATATCATTATGAAAATATGGAACTAAAATTGACTCATCCTGATTTGGGATTCATATAG
Organism: Dactylorhiza incarnata; assembly: GCA_033032865.1. Taxonomy (NCBI): domain Eukaryota; kingdom Viridiplantae; phylum Streptophyta; class Magnoliopsida; order Asparagales; family Orchidaceae; genus Dactylorhiza; species Dactylorhiza incarnata. The sequence continues at coordinate 2,321,449 of JAWHQI010000218.1, read as the reverse complement.
TCACTCCTTTAGGACATGTGGTTTCACTTTAAGGCATACCAGTCTGTGAATAGTAAAAATAGTTATTTAGACCACTCCAAACCATCACCTATGGAATTATTAACTCATTGATCATTATGAGGTCATAGATTGATTAAAGGATTAACCATTAGTGACAGTGATTAGAAGAAAGGGGTTGGGGTGCATTTAGTAAAACCATCAATTCAGGATTACGGTGATTTGATAAGATGATTGAACCGTTAGCAGGTATAATTATGCTTGATGTATGAATTGGGACCTTAAGTAGGTAAGGAGTGACCCAACAGGAGTTACAAGTTGTGATTGAGAGATAACACAAAGAAATAGTCGGGCACTAGGGAAGGCAGGGTTTAGTGCTCAATTGAACACCGACACTTATCTGCCCCACGTCAATTGATTTTAGAGCAATTAGAGATCAAGTGGGCATAGGAGGATGGGTAGCCACCAATAAGAGTAAATATCCTGGAAAGGGGGATTTGGGCTTCAGCCACCATCGCATCCCCTAGTACCACTGTGAGCCTTTCACCGGGTAACCCTCGGGAAGTCCGGGATTCACCCTAAACTTCTAGGCATAACTAAAAGGTAGACAAGAGTAGTTTAAATAGAAGAACTGGATAGGACAATCCCCGTCCCAAATTTGGGACGGATTAGTATTGATCAATTAAGGATGGGTTATGTCTTGCAAGCGGTAGGCTCAATATAGTAGAAGGACAGGTTAAGTCCTGCGAGCGGTAGGCTCAGTATAGTAGAAGGACGGGTTAAGTTCTGCAAGCGGTAGGATCGGTATACTAGAAGGACGGGTTAAGTCCTGCGAGCGGTAGTCTCGGTATACTAGAAGGACGGGTTAAGTCTTGCGAGCGGTAGGATCAGTATATTAGAAGGACGGGTTAAGTCCTACGAGCGGTGGGCTCGGTATATTAGAAGGACAGGTTAGTCCTGCGAGCGGTAGTCTCGGTGTTTCACATAGAGGCATTGTTGTATCAAGTAGTACGCGGATACCCTGTGTGTTCTTAGGGGAATATGTAAGGTCTAGGCTGGGAGGTGACATACTGGCCTAGGAGTGGAGGACCCGATCCACTGCCCTTGTTTGCCTCAACGGGGTGTATCTGAGCGGAGACTCAAAAAGCGGGATAGAGGTGGTGCTTAGCAGATAGTACGCGGATACCCAGTGTGTTCTTAGGGGCGTACGTAAGGTCTAGGCTGGGAGGTGTGTGACATAAGCCTAGAAGTGGACAAGCCCGATCCACTGCCCTTTTTGCCTCAACCGGCTACCTGAGTTGACACACTCGAATAGAGGGAACTAACAAAGGTCTGTACATACATAGTCGTGTGCGTGACTTGCATCTTTGCATTGCACAACATAACATAGTAAAACATCATTGTACAACCAGACCTCATCGTATAAATTAGTATGGGCTCTTTTATACGATGAGTTTACTTCTTGCCAGATCCCTTAGCTTATATATTTGTGTGTGTATACACATGAGTTAAGGTTACTTTCATTGCCGCTCTAATTACTTCTGATAGTTTATATAAGATGTAGTCTTAGTCACCTAGAGGGGGGGGTGAATATGTCTCCTTTTGTTTTAGGCTTTAACCTAGCTGTTTTCTGAGTTTAAGTTAGTAATAAATCAAGCACACAGAAAACAGTCAGGCCTTTATAAAGGTTGCTCAAGATAGGGTGTCTTGAGTAGTCCTCTTTCCCCCTTCACCTTTCTAACAATGAGTTAGATAAGGCCAACACCTCAAAACTCAGCTCCAAGAGCTTACAACACAGATCCCTCAGGATCTCTCAGGTTTTCCCAAACCCTACCTCAGGCTCAATAGCCCTACCTCAGGCTCAACAGACCTACCTCAGATCTCTCAAAGATCCTACACTCAAGCTGATCTCTCAGCTCTACTTCTCAGGCCAGACAACCCTACACCTCAGACAAAGATGCTCTACAATCTCAGAACTGTTAAGTTCCTACAGAAGTAATAATAGATGATTACAACAGAAGATAGAATAGATCAAGCCTTGGTCTTTTGTTGTTGAACAACTGATGTTGCTGTCTAGAAATAGGAAAGAGTAAGATGGCCTCAACTCTGATTCTTTCTGATCTTTTCCTTCAGTGAATGAATGAGGATCAACTTGTTTTGTCTTGAAATAATCAAGAAGAACAGACTTTCTCTCCTTGCAGCTTCAGGAAGCAGGAAGAGAACACTTGAGGGCTGTCGTCAATGGAATAGTTAATTGCTTTTCTTCAATGAGTTGGGAGAGCTTATACAAAGCCCTAATAATTATTTAATACTCCTTCAGTCTTCAACGGCTATCTGATGTCCCCTGACACAGCATGAATGGGATTGGAATACCATATCTTGCTTTTCTGCACCTTATGCCAAAAGCAAAACCCGCCAGTCCACTCTTGAATCTATCTCAGCGATTGGGATGAGATAGCTTCCAGTCTCAGCGGCATTATGTGTCCCATCTCAGCGGATCCGCTGAGACAGATAGTTGTCTCAGCGGATTTTCCTTATCCGTAGCTCAGCTGGCCCAGACTCCTTCTCAGCGACTCCTAGCCTTGTCTCAGCGGTTCTGCTGAGACAGTGTGCTCGTCTCACTATTTAGTCAGTAAACATCTAAACTTACTCCATTCCTTGGACAAACCTAACACTGCATGATTATGAGATGAAAAATGTTTATCAAATATAACTTGTACTTAACATTATGTGTGAGGCTTCTTCAAATCAAAGGAACATTGAGGGTGATATTCCCAACAATCTCTGCCCATTTTAAGAAGGTAGAGCACCCTCAATGCTAAAGTACATAACACATAAATATATGTCATGCAACTTCATAACATGGTATTTATTCTAACATGCTTATGTAAACAATATTATGGCATAAAGGAGAATATTATCACATATAGTTTTCATGACAAGCATGTTACCAACAGAGTTTTTAAACCAAATAAAATGATTAGATAATCAAGTCAATGCATCACAGATTAATTCAAACAATAATATAGGATAAAATTAAGCTATGGATCAGATTAGCTTATGACATAAAGTCATCAATTCATTCATTTGCATCTCAGAAAAAGTAATGAATCGTAGTTCAATTTACATTCAGAAATCCATAAGACATAAATACATTCATTTAAAATTTTCTTTTCTTAGAAGAAGTTGAGCACTCAGGAATGTTAGGATCCACTTCTTTTCCTTGAGCTGGGATCTCCTTATCTTCAGCACCCATGTTCATGTTTTCAGGAAGATTTGTGGCAGTGTCTTTTTCAGCATTAGCAGCCTCAATTTAAGCTATTTTTCTTTTGTTCTCTTGCCTTATGAAATATAGATATGGCTTTGGGATTTATCTTGAAGGCATTCTTCTTGGGATTTCCTTTCTTACCAGGTTGGCTTTGAATACTTTATCTCTTTTTGTGTTTCTTTCTAAGTGCTTTATCCACTCTTCAGATGATTAAAGCTTATCAATATCTTTACCAATTTGACCATGGCTTAGCCTGGCATTCAGTATTATTTCCTTGGAGTCATCACTCCAATACTCATAGTCAGGATCTCTATTCTGCACATCCCTTTGCTTGGCCATGTATTCTTCAGCCAGCATTACCTTTTCCCTTTCTCATTTCTTTTTCAGTCTCTCATTTTGGGCAATAGCTTCTTGATTTGGGAAGTCCCAATCTTCTGCTATATTTACATCCAGGAGAGGAAGATTTAGGGAAAGCCTTGTACCTTGCGAAACCTTGAGAGTTAGGTCAGAATTTATGATTGTATTTGTGTCCTCCCCCTTTCTGGCTTCTTCAAACACTTGTTGATGTAGATCTTGTTTAGCTGTTGTGATTGTGCCAGATAAGGTTTGGAACACATTCTCAAAATCAGCTTGGAGCTCATCTTTTAGTCTGACTATTTCAGTATGCAGTTGTGTAGCAGTTACTGAGTCAGCAATGGATTGGAAAACATTAGCAATATCTGATTTCAGCTCTTCTTTATTTCTATCAGCTTCCTCATTCAGCTCCAAGGAAATGGAGTATACATATTCTTGGATGTAATTTGAGGATTTTTCTATCACCTCATCTGTCTGGCTGACATAATTTTTGACATATGTTATATCCTGTTTAGAGAGTTGGAGGTGTTTGTCCATTGATCTGAGAATAGTATTCTGAGAGATCATTGTCTTCTCTGCCAGATCAAACCATCTTGTCAATTGTTTGTTCAGAATTCCTGTGTCTTCCTTTATCTCCTTATCCTCATCCATTACTTCAGTTTTCACAGTGAGGATGGACTGATTTATATAAGCTTTGACTGTTGAGACTGACTGGTCTACATAGTTCTTCATTGATGTTAGATGAGTCTCTAACATGAGTTGAATTGCATTTAGAATGCTCTTATTAGATTGTGAGGAAGTGGAGGTGGAAGCTTGTTGATCAGTAATAATTGTGGCAGGGAACCTTTCTAGACTTGGAGGAGGGATCACTTGAGGTATAATTTGCATTTCAGCAGCAGGCATCACCTGAGCTGGATCAGTATTGTCCCTTTGGTCAGGATCATCCACCTTTTCAACAACAATATCATCTATATGATCAGGGTGGACTCCATCATTATCCTCATCATCTATATCAGTATCAGCATTGTCTGGTTCCTCCCCCTCAGATAGAGCATCTTGATCAAATGATTCCAGGAAAGCTAGAACAATTAATTGGAGTTAGAGATAATGACTTAGCAATTCTAAAGTTGGGTATTTTAAAGCTTACCAAGAACAACATCTTTATCAGCTGTTGGCTCTTTCAGCTTCTCGCCCTCAGATGGGGAAGCAGATTGTCCTAGTGAAGGTAAATGCCAGAGAGCTGGGGAGTCATCAATGTTATTTGAAATTCTTCTTTCAAGATCTAGTATTATTGTATCAAGCTTACTTTGTAAGTCCTTAGGAGAAGGAACTTTGTCCTTGTCAGCCTTGTCTCCTTCACTTTCATTTTGATCATTGATACCATCCATGGAGGATGGCTCTTGTTGATGCTCCCCCTCAGATGGAGCACTTACTTGGCCTAGAGGAGCTATGGTCCATATTAGTTAAGTGTCATTAGGGACAAACTAGTTCATTGGCTATAATTCAATAACATTATGAGTAATGTTGAGTTAAAGAATTAATTACCAGGAGTGTTATTTATGTCCAAGTCATGTGGATGGACATTGTCAGTAAGCATGTCATTCAGTGTAGCATCCTTGTCAGGAGGGTTGTGTGATCCAATATCAGCACCAACATCATCATTGTTATCTGAGTGGACAAACTCAGAGCTTGACAAGATCAATCTGGTCTTCTTTACTGATTTAGATTTCTTTTTGCCTTTGTCTTTTGCCTCAGTGGGCTGGCTCATGAGGAGAACCCTTATGAATCTATCTAATATCTTTATATCCATTCTTTTTAGGTAATGAATATTTGAACCTTTTAAGCCCTTAAATCTCTCAGGATAGGTCTGGATCAGATAGAGGGATAGAAATCTACCCATATTTGGTGATTAGAGACATTCCTTCAGTCTTTGAATTAAGACTGCACCCCATGAGGTTCTCTTTGTTAGAATGATCCTTGTCATGATGTCAAACATGGATTGTGAGATGGTATCATGAGATCCAGGCTTGCAGGGGAGTGCTTTACCCACCATATCTGACATTAATTTTCCTCTTTGATTGAAAAATTTCCTTTTTAATGAGCCAATCTTGGCATCACTATATTCAGTACATGCCAAGGCTTGCTTCTTATCCATGTCAGAAATCTCTTCCTCCTCATCCTTATCACATGAGGGTATGTGGAAAGCTTGTTCAATTCTTGCTGAGGAGATTTTCACTCTTTCTCCTCCTATTTTGGAATTTAAGGTGGACTGGGAAAAGGATAACTTGGCATTGCTGAACCATTCCAGAATTTTAGTTCTGAGAATTGTTGGAACATGGTCTTCCGCATCTCCTAGGTTTGAGAATAACAAATCCTATGTGTATTTGATCTTGTGTGTTTAAGTGTGCAGGAAAACAAAGTCCATATGACTCAAGGATTACATAAGAAGGTTTCCCCCAAATTTGAGCCATCAAATACAACATGCCCACTAGCGCCGGTGGTATCACCTAGCGCCTGGAGCTAGCGATGATCTACGCAATTTCTGGAGCACATATAGAAGGGGATAGCGCCTGGCGGTAGCCGATAGCGCAGGCGCTAGCGCGGAGCACAGAAGGCAAGAGAGAGATGTTTCCTCGGATTGAAGATTCTGCCACGCAGAATAAGTCCTAAAATGGGATAGCGCCGACGGTAGCACTAGCGCAGGCGCTAGTGTTGAGGCTATAAATAGGACCCCTCTTCTCTCATTTCCAACACACATAAGAGAGAGAGATTGAGTGCTAGAAGTCCAGAGGCTGCCTTGACCGAAAGTTGATGTCCTACCAAAGTTCTGCGAATTTCTGAAGGAGAATCTCTTCACGCCGGATCCAAACGACGCCCGCTTCTACAACACTTATTCTACAGCGGATCTTCATCTCCAACTTCAGATGTTCTTCAAGAGGGAGTTTTTATTATTTTCATTTTATATTTCTTGTAAACGGTTAGAGAAATCGCCTCGTGTTGGCGGCTAGGTCTGGGTAGGACTTAGGGCAGAAATTTTCCTCGTGTTGGCGACTAGATCTAGGTTAGGTCTAGGGGGTGCTCGAGGCCATATCTGAGGAAGGGTTGGCTAGAGCGGCTTGAGGCTGAATCCGGGAAGGATAGGCTAGGGCCACCGGTTCGTGGGGATGCGAGTCGGGATAGAAAAAAAAGAGTCTACTATTATTCACCACCGATTTCTAGCGTTATAGAAATCAACTTTTGTAAAACCTTATTTCATATTAATAAAACATGTCTCTACTTTATTTCAATTGTTTTACTTGATTTCTCATTGTCTTAATCTCGCATTATTTCAAAGCTTTTCAAAATATAATAAAATTTTTAAAAACCCTTATTCACACCCCCTCTAAGGGCGCCTACCGATCCAACAAGTGGTATCAGAGCGGTTTTATTCCAATCGGCTTAACAACCGAGAATAATGGCGTCTCATGATCTCGCTTTTCCGGAGGGTCAAGGAGTTAGTCGACCACCTCTCTTTTCTGGATCAGATTTGAACTACTGGAAAAATCGAATGATGTGTTTTCTTATAACCATGGATGTAGAAGTATGGAACATGGTAGAAGTTCGGTACTCTCCTCCTACAATTGTAGTGGGAGAGGCGACATTACTATAACCTAAAGATGAATGGGATGATAACGATAAACTAAGGTGTAAAAATAATGCTAAAGCAATGAACGCTTTATATTGCGCCTTAAATAGGACTGAGTTTAATAGAATTTCTGCATGCATAACTGCTTATGATATTTGGAATCAATTGGAAGTTACTCATGAAGGTACATCGCAGGTGAAAGATGCAAAGCTATTCCAACTGGAATCTGAATATGAAAAATTCAGGATGGATACCGAAGAGGACATCAACTCGATGTACACTCGCTTCACCAAGATCATCAACGCTGGCACTTGGAAAGATCTACTCAGACGGGGATTTGGTGAGGAAAATTCTTCGCTCTTTACCTCCAAGGTTCAATCCAAAGGTGACAGCCATCTCGGAGTCGCACAACTTAAGAACTCTCCAGATCGAGAACCTTATTGGGAATCTCAAAATCCATAAGGTGGAACTCCAGATTCAACACGATGAATACAACAAAGAGCCAAAGAAATAGGCGCTAGCACTAAAATCAAAGAAGGAGATCATCAATGATGATGATGAAGATGAAGAAGGTCTCCTGGTGAAGAACTTTAGGAAGTTCAACAGGAATCCAGAAAGAAGGAACACATTCCAAAAATACTTCCAAAAGGATGCTCGACGAAAGGGATCTTCCTCTTCATCAAGGAAAGGAAAAGGAAGTGAAGATGAAGAAGAAAGACCACCATCAGAGTGCTACCACTGCAGAAAGACCGGGCACATTCGGAGCCAGTGCCCGAAGTATCAAAAGGAGCACAAAGAACAATACAAAGCAAAAGAGAAAAAAGAAAGTATTGAAAGCCGCAACTTGGGATGATTCTTCCTCTGAAGAGTCAAACGAGTCTGATTCAAGCAGCGAGGATGAAGCAAACTTATGCTTAATGGCAAAAAGCAACGATGACGACACCAGTGTTCTTAGCGGCACTGAGGTAACTCCTCCTACCTTCAAAGAACTCTATGATGAATTTGTTCTAACTTGCAAATCCTATGATCAAAGTATAAAAGATAATATCATATTAAATTGTGAAAATGAATCTATTATTAAAGAAAATCATAAGCTCACAAAAAAATTGATTTCCCTTGAAAAGAGAAAGGTTTCATGTCAAGAGTGTGAGCACTCTTTATGTAAGGCAAAATAACTTGAAGTTTCTCTTTCTAAGGCCCTCTCACAAATCAAAACTATTACAAAAGAAAAGGGGGACTTAGAGAGAAAACTAAAAACCTCTCTTTTACAAATTGAAAATAACAAAAAGGGCTTTGAAAATAAATGTGTTATGATTGTACAAGAAAATACATTTCTTAAAAAACAAAATCACGACCTCAATACAGCCATAAAAAAATTCGGGATTGGTAAAAAATCCTTGGATATGATTCTGGGAAACCAATGTTTTGGTTCTGTAAAATTTGGGGTCGGATATCAAAGTGAGCCCGACCGCCCGACGCTAGACACTAACGTCGGAGGTAGCTCACAGTTAAAAAATCTCCTGTTTTTTTCTAAAGTTCAAACATCATCAAGCAAGAGCAATGTAGAAATTCAGAAAAGGGTCTCAACCCCCTTTATTTCGTGTGCAAATTGTCTTAAGTTTGGACACACGTCTAGCTCTTGCAGGAATATAAAACAATAATCGTTAAAACAAATCTGGGTACCTAAGAAATCCACTTACTCTATGGGTGGTACCTCTTGAGTATTTGGATCTTTACTCTCATCTTCTCTGTAGATTTGCAAGAAGGCTAAGGAAACAGAGGACATGTGGTACTTGGACTCAAGCTGCTCCAAGCATATGACGGGCAACAAAGCAAAATCCTTAGCCTAGAAAAGAAGAAAGGAGGGATCGTAACGTTTGGTGATAACCGTAAAGGAAGGATCATGGGAGTAGGTACATTGGGTAACAAATCCTTTCTTATCTCAAATGGTCTTTATGTAAAAGGATTAAAAGATTACTTAATAGTTATAAGTCAACTATGTGATAAAGGATTAGATGTACTATTTGAATCATCTACTAAAATGCCAAAAAGGAAAATTTACCTAGAATTCACAATGTTTACATAGTTTCCTTTCACGATCTTTCCAAATCATCTATAAAATGCTTTATAACCAAAAATGATGAATTAGAACTATGTCATAGACGTTTAGGCCACGCTAGTACAAAGCTCATTTTAAAACTAGCAAAAAAGGAATTAATTAGAGGATTGCCTAAATTGAATGGAAATTTATCTTCACTATGTTCTCCATGCCAAAAAGGAAAATTTACAAAATCATCTTTTAAAAGCAAAAACAAAATTTCTACTTCAAAACCATTGCAATCAATTCATATGGATCTCTTTGATCCCGTTAACACCGCAAGTCTTGGTGGTAGAATATATACTTTCGTTCTAATAGATGATTTCTCAAGATATTGTTGGACTTTATTTCTCTCTTCCAAATCTGATGCGTTTTGCGAATTCTCAAAATTATGTACTCGTGTTCAAAATGAACTAGATTTAAAAATAAAATGCATTCGCTCAGATCATGGAGGTGAATTTGAAAATGAAAATTTTAAATCTTTCTGTGAAATGTTAGGTATTAAGAATGAATTCTCCGCTCCACGCAAACCTCAACAAAACGGTGTTGTAGAAAGGAAAAATAGTACAATTCAAGAACTACCACACACCATGTTATCTGAATATAAATTACCTAAGTCTTTTTGGGTCGAAGCCGTAAGCACATCATGCTATGTAATGAATAGAGTCATGCTTCGCCCATCACTAAATCTCACACCGTATGAACTATATTATCAAAAGAAACCTAACGTATCATATTTTAAAGTATTTGGATGTAAATGTTTTATTCTTAATACAAAAGATTCTTTAGGAAAATTTGATGAAAATGTGATGAAGGAATATTTCTTGGATATTCTTCAACCAGTAAAGCCTATGGAATATTTAACAAAGATCGAGTAAGGTTGAAGAGTCTATTAATGTTAAAATTGATGAATTTATTTTGTGTGCAGAAAGGCTTCCTACAGGTACAAATGATGAACCTTTGCCATCTTTGGAGCACGACGAAGAGGAACCTTCCAAAGAAGAGGAGGAGAAGTCCAAGGAAGATGAATATGTACCTCCAAGCGTTTTGAACTTCTCAAAAAATCATCCAAAAGAGCTAGTCATTGGGGAACCTTCTACTGGGGTAAGAACTCAATCTTCTCTTCATGAAACTTTTTCAAATATTTGCTTTGTTTCTGAAATAGAACCTAAAACTGTTTCCACCGCTTTAAATGATGAATTTTGGTTTTTGGCTATGAATGAAGAGTTAGATCAATTTGAAAGAAATAAAGTTTGGAATCTAGTAGATAGACCATATAAACATCTAGTTATCAGCGTAAAATGGATCTTTAAAAATAAATTAGATGGTGAATCTAGGATTATAATAAATAAAGCACGCTTAGTTGCTCAAGGTTATTCGCAAATTGAGGGGGTAGATTTTGAAGAAACTTTTGCACCCGTTGCTCGCTTAGAATCTATAGGAATATTTTTGGCATTTGCGAGTTTTAAAAGAATAAAATTATTTCAAATGAATGTCAAAAGTGCTTTTTTAAACGGGTTTATAAAAGATGAAGTTTATGTAGAACAACCCCCCCCCCCCCCCCCCCGGTTTATAAATGAAAAATTTCATAATCATGTTTACAAATTAGAAAAAGCGCTTTAGGGTTTAAAACAAGCGCCCCGTGCATGGTATGATAGACTTACATCATTTTTGTTAAAGCACGGTTATGTTATGGGAAGTGCCGACAACACACTCTTCATTAAGCATAATAATAACGATCTAATTATTCTACAAATATATGTTGATAATATCATTTTTGGAGCCACTAATGAAGAGTTGTGTAATGAAGTAGTCTTAGTAATGAAAAATGAATTTGAAATGAGTCTTGTAGGAGAACAATCATATTTTCTTGGTTTTCAAATCTCACAACGAACTGATGGTATCTTTATTTGCCAAACAAAATATGTTCACGATATGCTTACACAATTTGGATTTGAAAATCATAAACAAGCTTCTACTCCTATGTGTGCTTGTTTAAAACTAGGAAAAGATGAATCTGGAATTTCAATTGATCAAACATTATATAGAGGAATGATAGGATCTCTTCTTTACTTAAGTGCATCTAGGCTAGATATAATGTTTTCCATATGTTTATGTGCTCTCTTTCAAGCCAATCCAAAAGAATCTCATTTAAAAGTGGTAAAACATATTTTTCGTTATCTATTAGGGTCATCTAAATTAGGATTATGGTACCCACATAATAATTCATTCACACTACACGGCTATTCTAATTCGGATTACGCCGGTTGTTGACTAGATCGAAAAAGTACTAGCGATACTTGTCACTTTTTAGGACCCTCATTAGTTGCATGGTCTAGTAGAAAACAATCTTCAGTTGCACTCTCCACCATGGAGGCCGAATACATCGCACTTGGGAGTTGTTGTGCACAAGCGTTATGGATGTGCCAAACTCTAGAGGATTTTGGATTTCATCTCAAAAACATTGATCTTAAATGTGACAACAAAAGTGTAATAGACCTCACATATAATCCCGTACACCACTCTAGATCCAAACACATCGATGTTCGTCATCATTTCATTAGGGATCACATTAAGAAAGAGCATGTAAAAGTAAGTTTCATTGGCACGGACTCTCAACTCGCTGACATATTTACTAAACCTCTTCCCGATGCAAGATTTTGATTATTACAACTTGAGTTAGGTGTCCTAGATCTTTCGTGTTAAAACACATTCATAAACGCAATTTTGAAATGTTTAACCATTTAAAACATCTCCTAAAATTCTGAAATTTCTGCATGAAACTACTATTGGGACACTTAATCAAGATCAACAATTAAAATTTTCAAAATCATCAAAAATCATGTACTGTTTCCCGCGCTAGCGCTAACGCCGGCGCTAGCGCACCTATGTGTTTTTCTGTATTTTTAAAATTTTGAAAAATTCCTAAAAATATATTAATCTATATGTACTATTTATTTTTGCACTTCTGATTTTATTTCATTTTTAAAATCAATTACAAAAATACAAAAGCCAAATTACTAAAAATATGTTTTGCTTTTTGTTTTTGACATTTGTTTAAAGTCTATTTGTTATGAAAAAACAAATACAAAAATACAAAAGCCAAATTACAAAAAAAAATTGCCTTCTTTCTTTTGCAATTTGTTTAAAGTCTTTTTTTTTGCAAAAATCCAATACAAAAATATAAAACATTAAAACTATCAAAAAAACTGTATGGACTTTCATGTGAAAATCAAGCATGATTTAATCTACTATTTAGAACTTATATAATATTGCAATTTATCTTTTCAAACTACTTTGAACATTGTTTTCATCATGCTTTGATATATCTATTCATATGTGCGTCAATTATATTGTAAGAGTTGTGTAGAACCAAGCTTAGCATGTCTCTATGTATAAGTAAATATTTTATGTTTGATAATGATATTTATTCACTCACTTATTTTGGCATTGTCTACATATGTGTTTAATCAAAGAATGCTTGTGTATGTTTTGTATTAGTACAATGAATTAAAATTGCACAAGTATCTAACCTACACTATCTTTATTTGCACTTTTAAAAAGTTAAGAAAAGTGGTTATGTTTTCATAAATTATTTTGGTTTGCAAAACAAGTGTATTCGGAGAACTTTGTACAAAACAAAAATCATAAAATACAATGACAAAGATAACTCCACCAAGCAATACTTGAACCTCCTGATAAGTCTTAATAAACGTTGTGAGGTTGAGCACCTTGGAAAGAATAGTAAAGTATCTTGTGAAAACCATATCTTTCTTTCAAAATAAAAACCACTTTTTCTTAAGTACACCAGATCACAAAAAAAATCAATATTGAAGAATAAAATTGTGTGATCCCCGAAGCACTACTTTGCACCCTGATAAGTCTTGATGAGCATTGTGTGTGCAAAGCACCTTGGTAGTTGTACATTCTGTTTGTGCATTGAAGTGTGTGGAAGTGAAATTATTTGTGTTTTATTGTGCTCTTACTTTACATATTTCTTGTATTTTTGATTAAAACATTTGTTTACTCTACTCAAAAATACACTTTTGTGCACATCATTATCTTCCATAACACTTCTTCTTATGAGTATTGGATCCTAATGCAAATTCTATACTACTCTTTATTTATGAAATGCACTAGATAACCTAGCATGCTTTCTACAATGTTTAGTATGTTTTGAAATTGTCAATTAACATAACATTGTAGTACTCTCTTTTTGGTAACATTATTTCATGCTTGGTTACTTTATTATTGAATTTAAAGATTTTACTTGAACAATGATTTACAAAAACATCTTCTTTATGAAATTTAACTCATATATCTTTTTATGAATCATCATGTCTTACAAAAGATGTTTGATTGTATTTTTCTAAGTCTTCCGCAACTTTGCATTTACCTTGTATTCTTTATATGCTACAAACTCTGATTTATGAAAATATTGTAATACTCAAACTCTGATCTATTTCAATGAAAAGTATTCTAAAAGTCCTTATCATTTCCTTCTCTCTACAAGCTCGATCATGCCTTTATCTTATTATCAAAACTTTTAAGTGGTGTCTCCTTACCCACTTTTGCTAATAACAAAAGGGGGAGAACTAACATGATAAATATAATCTGCTATCAAAATTGAAAACTAACATGCTTAATTAAGATGATAGCTTACATATTAGGGGAGCATTCACTTAGGGGGATCATGTATTTAGGGGGAGCAATTCTAAATGCTAAAATCGATAATTATCCTAAGTCATCACTCTCACACACACACAAGTAAGTTTCATCATGCTTATATATTAATGCTCAGATTTATCATTAATGGATTTGTTATTATCAAACGGGGGAGTTTGTTGGAACATGGTCTTCCGCATATCCTAGGTTTGAGAATAACAAATCCTATGTGTATTTGATCTTGAGTGTTTAAGTGTGCAGGAAAATAATGTCCATATGACTCAAGGATTACATAAGAAGGTTGCCCCCAAATTTGAGCCATTAAACCCAACATGGACACTAGCGCTGGCGGTATCACCTAGCGCCTGGCACTATCGATGATCTGCGCAATTCCGGAAGCACATATTGAAGGGGATAGCGCCTGGCGGTAGCCGATAGCGCAGGCGATAGCGCAGAGCACAGAAGGCAAGAGAGAAATATTCCTCGGATTGAAGATTCTGCCGTGCAGAATATGTCCTAAAATGGGATAGCGTCGGCGGTAGCACTAGCGCTGAGGCTATAAATAGGACCCCTCTTCTCTCATTTCCAACACACATCAGAGAGAGAGAGAGATTGAGTGCTAGAATTCTAGAGGCTGCCTTGGCCGAAAGTTGATGTCCTACCAAAGTTCTGCGAATTTCTGAAGGAGAATCTCTTCACGCCAGATCCAAACGACGTCTGCTTCTACAATGCTTATTCTATAGCGGATCTTTGTCTCCAACTTCAGAAGTTTTTCAAGAGGGAGTTTTTATTATTTTCATTTCATATTTCTTTTAAACGGTTAGAGAAATCGCCTCGTGTTGGCGACTAGATCTGGGTAGGACTTAGGGCAGAAATTGGCCTCGTGTTGGCGAATAGATCTAGGTTAGGTCTAGGGGGTGCTCGAGGCCATATCCGGGGAAGGGTTGGCTAGAGCGGCTTGAGGCCGAATCCGGGAAGGATATGCTAGGGCCACCGGTTCGTGGGGATGCGAGTCGGGATAGAAAACAAAAAGAGTCTACTATTATTCGCCACCGATTTCTAGCGTTATAGAAATCAACTTTTGTAAAACCTTATTTCATATTAATAAAACATGTCTCTACTTTATTTCAATTGTTTTACTTGATTTCTCATTGTCTTAATCTCGCATTATTTCAAAGCTTTTCAAAATATAATATAAATTTTAAAAACCCTTATTCACCCCCCCCCCCCACCTCTAAGGGCGCCTACCGATCCAACAAGAATGAATGTAGGTTCAAAGAGAGTGAACTCCTTCCCTTGTGCTTCTAGGAGTTGAATCACTCCTTTTATATGTTTTGGAGCATGGGCAAAGCCATTTCTGACTATCTCATACCCTTCCAGAAGGTCCTTTGAACTCTTGGGTGCCATTGTTGCTGTAGAAGAATGCGCTGGGACAGAAGAGAAGATGATTCGTCTCGGTAGCTAGGAGGGAAAGGTTGAGTAGCTTTCATTATTTTATAATTGACTATTTATATGGCTTGAGTCTGTGTTTTGATTAGCCCTAATAATTAGGGTTAAGTGAACTTATAGTTGTAATGAGAATTAGGTCAAATGGGGTTGCATTTAGACAAACTTTAAAGGGACCAACCCATCTTAGCGGAACCGCTGAGATGTCGACCTAAAATGCTGGGACAGAGCACTATCAACCGCTAGGACAGTTTAGCAGTCTCAGCAGTTCAGCTGAGATTTTTCTCAGCTATCTCAGCGGCTCAGCTGAAACAAACTTTTCTATTTCAGCTGACCTTACTTCCTAAACAATAGACCTTTTGAGATCTGCTGGCGTCATTTCCTAACCATATTACTAGTAGTATTGATGTGACAACATTCTGAATCGTTACACACTACTTTTAATGCATAAAGTGACAATATTTTGACTACATAACATCAAGGATGATTGAAAGAATGAAATATTTGACACAATTCAATATTTAACATTCCTAGTTAAATCTTGAAAGCATTAAATTGGGCTTCATCCAATGGCTTTGTACAAATATCAGTAACTTGATTGTCAGTGGGGACAAATTCAAGGCAGATGTCCTTACATTCAACATGTTCTCTTATAAAATGATATCTTATCTCTATGTGCTTAGTCCTGCTATGAGAGACAGGATTCTTTGCCATAGAGATAGCACTGGATGATTCACAATAAAGAGGAGACTCACTTACCATGAGGTTGTAGTCCTCAAACTGATGTTGTATCGACAATAATTGTGCACAACAACTTCCTGCAGCAATGTATTCAGACTCAGCAATGGATATTGCCACACTTGTCTGCTTTTTGCTGCTCCAAGATTTCAACCTCCTTCCTAGGAATTGACAAGTACCACTTGAGCTTTTCCTGTCTTCTTTGCATACTGTAAAATCTCCATCTGAAAATCCAGTTAGTTCAAAGTCATCGTTCTTAGAGTACCATAGGCCAAGATGTAGGCTGCCTTTAAGGTATCTCAAAATCCTCTTTGCAGCTGAGTAGTGAGATTCCTTAGGGCAAGCCTGGTACTTAGCACAAACACATGTAGCATACATAATGTCTGGTCTACTTGCAGTTAGATATAATAGGGATCCAATAATGCACCTGTACATGGATTCATCAAAACCCTTGCCCTTCTCATCCTTGTCCAAGGAAATGTTGGACCCCATGGGAGTTTTCATGGTGGAAGCTGATTCCATCTCAAATTTCTTTATAAGCTCTCTAGTGTACTTGGTCTGAAAGATGAATATTCCCTCATCAGACTATTTCACTTGGAGGCCTAAGAAGTACTTGAGCTCTCCCATACTACTCATCTCAAACTCCCCCTTCATAAGGTTGGCAAACCATTGGCAGAGATTGTCATCAGTAGACCCAAACATTATGTCATCAACATATATTTGGACTATGAGACACATGCCCCTTGTTTCCCTTAGAAATAATGTGCTATCTATCTTTCCCCATAAAAACTTGTTCTTGATGAGAAAGCTAGACAAGGTCTCATACCAAGCCCTGGGGGCTTGCTTTAGACCATATAGAGCTTTCCTGAGTAAATAGACATGAGAAGAGAGGGTTGGATGTACAAAACCAGATGGTTGTTCACCAAATACCTCTTCCTTCAAGTCACCATTGAGGAAGGCTGATTTGACATCCATTTGATATACATTGAACCCCTTGTGGGCAGCATAGGTAAGGAATAGCCTAATTGCTTCTAACCATGCAACATGTGCAAAGGTTTGATCAAAGTCTATTCCTTCTTCTTATTTATTCCAATTAGCTACCAATCTAGCCTTGTTTTTTATGATGACTCCATTTTCATCCAGCTTGTTCCTGTATATCCATTTGGTGCCAATGATGTTGTGTCCTTGGGGATTTGGCAACAACTTCCATACCTTACATCCCTTGAATTGGAGAAGCTCTTCTTGTATGGCTTGAATCCAGAAAGTATCCTGATTTGCTTCTTCAAACTTCTTGGGCTCCACGTGTGATAGGAAGCTCAAGAATAGGGCTTCCTTATGAGCCCCGCTTCTGGTTAATACACCTTGGTTCTGATTTCCAATTATTTGTTCTCTTGGATGATCCCTTAGGTGTCTTGTAGCTGTAGGCAACCTATCGTCAACTTGCTTTAATTCTTCTACTGGTTCAGCAGCATCTTCAGCATCCTGTACCTCTTCTTCCTCTGGAATTGTAGTTTCTGTGTAGGCATTGCTACTGCTGGGTATGTCTTACACAGACATCTTTTCCATTACTTTTTCATTTTCTATCAAAACATAAGAACTAGACCATCCCTTATAAATGAGGCTGGTCTCATCAAATACTACATGCATAGACTCATCTACAATATGAGTTTTCTTGTTATAAACTCTATAAGCTCTACTATGTGAGCTATAGCCAACAAGAACCCCCACATTGCATTTCTCTGCAAACTTTATTAATTGGGATTTTCCATTGTTTAAGATATAGCATTTTGAACCAAAGATTCTAAAGTATGAAATTATAGGTTGTTTGCCTTTCAGAATCTCATAGGGAGTAATTTTAAGAACCTTATTGATGGAAGCGCTATTAAGAACATAACATACAATATTGACTGCCTCAGCCCAGAAGTATTCTGGGAGTGAGAAGTCACTAAGCCATGTTCTCCCAGCTTCTATCAAGGTTCTATTCCTCCTCTCAGCCACACCATTTTGTTGTGGAGTCCTTGGGGAGGAGAACTCTTGGGAGATACCAAATTCTTGACAAAACCTTATCATGGCTTCAGATTGAAATTCTGTGCCATGCTCAGTCCTAGTCCTGACCACAGAACATTGCAAGTCATTCTGAATTGCCTTGACATAGTTTATAAAGATATTTAAAGTATCTGACTTCTTCTTAAGGAAGAATACCCATGTATACTTTGAGTGATCATCAACAATCACCAAAGTATACAACTTCCCACCTAGGCTCTGAATTGGCAAAGGACCAAACAAGTCCATGCGCAATAGATATAGACATCTTTCAGTGTCTTTGGAGCCAATACTTTTAAAGGTGGTCCTTGTTTGCTTACCCATTTGGCAAGCATGACAGAGACCACTTTTTATACATTTTAAGTTTGGACTATTCCTAACAAGGTTTTTAGAGAATAGTCTATACATTGTCTTGTAGTTAATGTGGGCAAGTCTCTTGTGCCATTGAATAGAAAGAGACTCATTTTCATTAGCCACATGACAAACAAATGATAGGGAATTATTGCATATAAAATCTAAACAATAAACATTCCCACTCCTAGTGCCTGAGAGAATGGTCTCTAAGTCATTAGACTTTTTGATCAAGCACTTGTAACTGTGGAATTCAATGACATAACCTAAATCACATAGTTGACTTATGCTTACCAGGTTGTGTTGTAACCCCTCAACATAAGCTACCCTTGTGATTGACATTATGCCATTGGAGATCATACCATATCCTTTGGTGATTCCCTTTTCAGATCCACCAAAGATGACTTTAGGTCCATTCTTCACAGTTGTGTAGTCCTTTAGAAGGCTTCTGGTACCTGCCATGTGCCTCGAGCACCCATTGTCAAAGTACCATATTTGTTTAAGATTGGTACTTTAACTAACCTGCAGGAAGGAATTTAGTTACCCTTATGAGGCCAAATGATTTTGGGTCCTAGGTCCTTGTTAGCATGATAAACTGACCTTACACCTGCAATACTCTTTGCAGGAAGGCTCTTCTTTGCACTTGGCACATTGGGATTATGCGAACAATCTATGGCAAAGTGTCCCACCTTACCACAGTACCAACATTCATGAATATTATATCTCCTCTTCTGAACATCTCTTGAGGAAAGAGCATTAATATGCTTATGTTCAGGAGGGGAGACATCATCATTTTTCTTATTTCTTTCGACAATTATCTGGCTAAATGTTAACCTGTGAACAGTCTTGGCACCCTTTGTCTTAATGGCATCAACTTTCTTTGGATTGAGAGAAGGAAAGATTGAATGGCATCGGACACTGAGCAATAAGACTTGTCAACAAATTTGACAGTAGTCATGTTCTTAGCTGGACAGAACTTGGAAGAGCTAGCTTCCTTAATCTTGAATGATGGGGCTGAAGTACCAAATATAAATGGTCCAGGTTGGGCCATTTGAATTTCTTCATGGGGAGCCTTCATGGCACTCATTCCCATGCTTTTTCTTCCACTATGGGAAGGAGTGTATTCCTTCCTATAGGAGCTTCCATTCTTCCAGTGACCATAAATGTTGTCATGATCATACCTGTTAGAAGGAAGTAACACCTTATGAAAGGTGGTATGAGGCTTAGCCTTGTCCTTGTCCTCTCCTATTGGTTTGAGAGGAAAAGGTGTCAATAATTGGAAGCACAGATTTTTGCTGGGAGAATTGAGCCACTAGGCTCTTTTCTTTCACAAGCTTCTACTCATGGTCCTTGATGACCTTGTTCTTTTGGGATATGGTTCTCAAATGCACAATTGTTATTCCCTTTAGATGGCTTATTTGTCTACTCATCTGAGCCACCATGGTTGGTGACTCAGTGCATTCTTTCTCAACCATCTTAAGGGAAGCCATTTCCTGGGCTTGCCTCTTGGCCAGCTTCTTGCTCTTTTTTAGAGCTTCCAAGAGAGCACCATATCTGTCAATCAATTGATTGACATCTTCCTCAGAATCAGAATCACTTCCACCAATTGATGAAGGTGCTTCAGATTCTGGGCTTGTCTCGTAATTAGAAGAAGAGATGGAATGTATCAGTACCTATTCATTATCAGAATTGTTCTGACTTGCTTCATCATTAGTGATGGCCATAAGGCCTAGCTGATCCTTGTCCTCTTCATCCTCCTCAATATCACTGTCTTAGTGTGATAAAGGGGCCCTGATTCCAATCTTGGCAGCAGGAAGATCTTCATCCTCTTCTGCTGCAAACAACCCAATATAGGCTTCCTCTTCATTATCTGAATCTGATGTTGAGGATTCAGATTCACTCCAGCTCTTTCCTTTCTTTGCTAGGAAGGATTTTTCACCATTCCTTTCCTTTTGATGATGATGTTTCTTATCACCCTTCTCCTTCCTCTTGACTAGACAGTCAGACATGATATGTCCAGGCTTGCTTCAGCAATAACAAATGATATTATTTGAAACATGTTTACTAGGTTTAGATTCATACCTGTCACCCTTGTTGTGTTGTCTTTCAGATCTGCTGTGATCCCTTTTTGAATGAAAGGAGGAGAAGGGCTTGTTCTTCCACTACTTCCTCCTCATCATCTTCTTGAACTGCCTTGAGAAGGCAGCAAACTCCTCATCAGATGAAGAGCAGTCTGAGGTGCTATTCTCAGATTTCTCTGATTCAACAATCCTTCTTGGAGGAGACATCATCCTAGCTTTGCTCTTCTCGGAGCTGTCAGCTTTGATAGCAATAGCCCTCTCCCTTGTATGAGCCCTTGTGGAAGTGTCCTCTTCCTTCCTTGCAGACAACTGCATCTCATAAGAGAGCAGCTTCCCAAACAATGTATGGATGAGAGTTTCACCAAGCTTGGCCACTTCCCTGATGGCACATATCTTTGTGTCCCAGTCTCTGGTTAGAGATCTTATGAACTTATCATTTAGCTCATAATCACTAAACACTCTTTCATTTGAAATGCTTTCTTGGCCCAGCTGCCTGAAAGCTTCATATTCTTGATTGAGAAGTGATTTTCTATCATCCCTTACCTCAGTTGTTCCTTCCATATACATCACCAGTGTATCCCACAATTCCTTGGTTATTGTGCAGTGCACCATGTTCTGAAATGTGTAGTCATCAATTGCATTAACAATGATATTTTGGGCTCGTTTATCCATAGTGAATAATGCAAGTTCATCCTTGGTCAAGTCATTAAAAGCCTTGACCACTCTCCTCGTTGGATCTATGGTGGAGGCAGTTTGAAAAGTGAAAGATCCTTACTTAACAGTGATGTAGATCCTTGGGTCTGATGCTTCCATAAACAACCTAACCCTTTGCTTCCAAATGCCAAAGTTTTCTTTGTTGCATATGGGTAGCTTCATGGATCCCATCTCCTTCTGCAATCCAGTGGAGGCCATTGGATTCAGATTTGACTATGCCTTTATGGGATCTGGTCAGACAGTTATGTCCTTCTTGCACAACCTCGCTTTGATACCACTTGATAGTTATATAGGATGTTGTTTAGTCACCTAGGGGGGGGGGGGTGAATAAGTCTCTTTTTGTTTAAGGCTTTAACCTAGCTGTTTTCTGAGTTTAAGTTAGTAATAAATCAAGCACACAGAAAATACTCAAGCCTTTATAGAGGTTCCTCAAGATAGGGTATCTTGAGTAGTCCTCTTTCCCCCTTCACCTTTCTAACAATGAGTTAGATAAGGCCAACACCTCCAAACTCAGCTCCAAGAGCTTACAACACAGATCCCTCAGGATCTCTCAGATTTTCCCAAACCCTACCTCAGGCTCAATAGCCCTATCTCAGGCTCAACAACCCTACCTCAGATCTCTCAAAGATCCTACACTCAAGCTGATCTCTCAGCTCTACTTCTCAGGCCAGACATCCCTACATCTTAGGCAAAGATGCCATACAATCTTAGAACTGTTAAATTCCTACATAAGTAATAATAGATGATTACAACAGAAGATAGAATAGATCAAGCCTTGGTCTTCTATTGTTGAACAACCGATGTTGCTGTGTAGAAATAGGGAGGAGTAAGATGTCCTCAACTCTGATTCTTTCTGATCCTTTCCTTCAGTGAATGAATGAGGATCAACTTGTTCTGTCTTGAAATAATCAAGAAGAACAGACTTTCTCTCCTTGCAGTTTCAGGAAGCAGGAAGAGAACACTTGAGGGTTACCGTCAATGGAATAGTTAATTGCTTTTCTTCAATGAGTGGGGAGAGATTATACAAAGCCTTAATTATTCTTTAATACTCCTTCAGTCTTCAACGACTATCTGATGTCCCCTGACACAGCTTGAACGAGATTGGAATACCATATCTTGCTTTGTGCAGCTTGTGCCAAAAGCAAAACCCGCCAGTCCTTTTGAATCTATCTCAGCGGCTGGGCTGAGACAGCATCCAGTCTCATCGGCTTCATGTGTCCCGTCTCAGAGGATCCGCTGAGACAGACAGTGGTCTCAACGGATTTTCCTTATCCGCAGCTCAGCTGGCCTAGACTCCTTCTCAGCGGCTCCTGGCCTTGTCTCACCGGTTCTGCTGAGACAGTGTGCTTGTCTCACTATTTATTCAGTAAACCACTGAACTTACTCCATCCCTTGGACTAACGTAACCCTGCATGATTATGAGATTAAAAAGGTTTATCAAATATAACTTGTACTTAACATTATATGTGAGGCTTCTTCAAATCAAAGGAACATTGAGGGTGATATTCCCAACAACTTCTTTACTTGTCTTAGTTGTTTCTTTACCTGCTCTGGTTTACTTTTCATAGTCGTTCTTCTTACATGATGTTGCTTCCTTTTATATACTCTAGACATGGATGCCATACTCTTGTACTTATATTTACTCCTGAAAATGTCTAGAGAAAAGGTGCTTGATGTATATATATACTTGATAGTTAGACGCATGTCACCTGCTTGGTTTTCTTTTACCCCTTGTTATCCTCCGCTTCTACCTTCCGCCCTGTGCCTAGGAGTCACCGAGGGAGGGGATGAGGAATTTGGCTGTCTTTTGACTAACGATCGGTGGACCACATCATTTTAAGAATCGATATGCCAGAGTAGCAGGACCCCATTCAGGAGACCAAGACAAGAGAGCATAATGAGATGGAGCATCTCGTACCAGTAGTTGCTACAGTAGATATGGATGTAAATGTTTTTGAGACTTCCGCATTGAGCATGAGTGAATCAGTAGTGAGGATTTTGATGTACTAGGCATAAGCCCCCTTTTACTTTAGTTATTTCTCATTGTGGACATTGTAATCATGTAATTTATATTTTAATGTGATTTGTGGGCTTGTTTCTTCTAATGCTTATATTACTATGAACTGTGGTTGGCCTAGATGATGTTGATTAGCCGGTAGAATCAGCGTGTTGTGCTGGTGACCAATCCCGTGAGTTGGTATCACCGCAAGAAGGCGGTTCTCGGTGGTAAGACCCGGGTTTGAATGCAAAAAAAGAGGGTCTTTCATAACCTTTTAGTGATCAACCTCCCTCTGATAACAATTGAAAGTGCACAGTGTGCCTCTGAGTATTCTCTAGAGGGGAGCGGGGGGAGGGGGGGGGAGGGGGGTGAATAGAGTTTTAAAACTTTTATACCCTAGTTATGCACATACAATAAAACTAATAAGTATTATGCAATCAACAATACCAAAACAGAATAAAGTAAGTACAGAAAATATAAACTAGAAAAGCAGTAAACTGGACAGCATAGAAAATCAATCCAGATGACACAAAAATTTTATAGTGGTTCCCCAAAATGTGGGTAGTCACTTTTCTACCTCCCTAGAAGGATTGCACTAACTGTGCCTGAGTCTTTTGATAAGGAGACTCTCAAAACCACTGAGTCTTTTGATAAGGAGATTCTTAGAACCACTGAGTCTTTTTAATAAGGAGCACTTAGAACTACTGTATCCTTTGAAAGAGGGATTCTTAAAACTCTTTTACAGTTGGAGAATGAGAATAGTAGAAGGAGAAGAAAGAATATAATAGAATTCAACTATAAGAATCCTTCAGAAGTTGTGTCTTTGAATGATGTTGCTTCTAATTATCTCAGGATCTGAATATGATGAACCCTTGCTTAAGATAGTGATGATTGCAAGGGTTATGAGTTTGATTCTGATCCTCTCTGCACTTTTGTTGACTTGCTGCTATGTGATGTAGAAGAAGAGGCAGCAGTGTTGTTATGATCTTTTTCTGTGGTGAGAAGTTGTTCTTCTGTTCTATCTTAGGGTTGAGGTAAGAAGAAGAAGAAAAAGCCCTACTCGACAGACAGAATAATGAATCAGTTGGTTGTGTTTTCTTTTTCTCTAAGCATACTTATTCTCTATCATTTGAGTTTGTATTTCTTTCTTCTCCTAAACTGTCCTTAGAAGGAATGTCCATTGGATAATTGATGTTTCCTTCTAATTTTGTTCCCGACCCGTCCATATGATTTGAATAACTTCCAAAAATGTCTTTGTTGTATTTCTGGAACACTCCATTTCATTCTTGGCAATAAACGAGCCATTGGAGAACATATTTTAGCCTTGTAGATCATCTGGAAAAGAACCAGAAAGGATAATAGAAAACCTTCTATTTCTGCCTGAACTTGACGCTGCGTCGACTTCATCTTTCATCATATCGACGCGCCTCTGAGTTCTTATGGAAGTAGCTTCGAATTCCTTCTTAGCTCTGGCTGAACTCAGATGTTGACGTTGCGTCGATTACTTATCGACGTATCCGTCGAGTTGAAGACTTGGACTTGAACTTTATCTTCTGCGTCGAATTGAAGTCGAAGTTGCATTGACTTCTGAGATGTCTTAGACAGGCTCTTCCTTCTGCATCGAGTTCCTTTCGATGTTGCGCCGAGTTGTCTTGATACTTCGACAGGCAGATTGAGTTATTTCGACTTTCAGTCAGAGTTACGTCGACATCTAGTCGAAGTTGTGTCGACTTCTATTCGACGCAAGCTTTAACTTAACTAAATTTGTGCTTCTCTTAGGCCTGGTCTTGACACACTAAGTGAATGTGATACCCTAGGACATCTAATGACCATTTTACCCTTTTTATACAATGTGGGTAATACAACCTAACTGATGAAATTACTTTAAGATAATTTATTAGATAAATCAAAAAGGTTTTTCCCAACAGTTTCTATCTGCAAGAGATATGAAGAACATATATATGAAAATATAATAAAAATATGTCAGGTACCTGAGACAACTTGTTGATACTTATTTTTATACACATTTGAAGTGTATAAGAAAGAACATCTCCTTTACAAAGGTGAAAATGGAAGCTTATTCACAATCACTTGCTTTGATGAAATAATATTTCTATGTGAAGAGATAAGGCTGTACCCATGTTTGTGGAAAGTGAAGATAATATTCTGATAACCTCATATTAACAAATTCCAGAACAATGAGTGTGAAGTCAGTATGGCTAGATAATTTTTAACTTACCGATAAAAATGTTGCTAATGATATTATGTCAGCTGATGCCCAACTTAGTATATGATTTGAGAAATCTGATGTCATAAATAGATTAACCATGAAATCTAGAAATCCAGGAATCCCGACATGATGCATATGGGATTTTATGGTACCTAAATGATTAATAATCAACCAATAATTGTATAGCTATTTGGCAGTATATTTGGATACATACTAAAGTTAGTCTATTTCTTTTGCAAGTAACATTAAATCAAGCTAACATCAGTTGTTAGTAATTTATCACAACCAATCCATTATCAAATGGAATCATCTATATTCAAGCAAAGCAAGTCGATTAACTCAACAAAATGTCATGGCAATTAATGACAATCATCACAGAGCAACAGATTGCGCTACCACTGTACATCTGTGAATAATTCCAGTGAGATATGGTCTTGGTGGGATTTATGGCCCAAAAGAATAATCAAAGGTGGTATATTCACCCATCACATCAAACAATAGAGGTGGTAATTCCACCCTTCACATCCACGCAGTTCTAGAAGTATTTTTGCACAAAGCAAAAAGTAGAGTAACAAAAAAAGCTTAAGACATAATTGGATAAATATATGCAATGGAGGATACGGCGGTGGGTATGGATATGAGGTCTAATTTATCTGACTGTTGAGAAATTCATCGCGATGACAGCCGCTGGTAGAGACTGGATTACTGCTATACTTATTACAAGTAAAACTAGAAAAGAAGAGATGCAGAAAACTCCAAACAAATGGGAGTTATACGAAACAAGAAATAAAATGACATTTTATCTAATCTCTACTCTATGCACTTCTTTAACTGAGTAAGAAACTCTTTGCTTGCAACTTTATTTCTGCTGGAGGAAAGATCATCAGATTATTGAGCAAGATAATCCTATAATTTTCCTGCTTTACATAGTTCATCTACCAGCTTTGGAAGAGCTCGACAACAATCTGTATCATGACCAATGTCTAAGTGATATTTGTAGAAGGGTTCACCATGATGATTCTTAGCTTTCAATCTCATAGGGCGGGGAATTCTAAACTTTGGCATATCTTGAATAATCAGAAAAACTTTTTCCATGGGAAAATTAAGCTGAGAATAATCTTCTATATAATTTTTGAATTTAAGTGTTTTTGGATCATAAGATTGAATAGGACAAGCTTCTGGGAATTCAGGTGATGCATCTTGCTGCGGAAGTTGAGTAGATGCATTCCGGGGAAAGGAGTAAGACCTGAAGTGTTTATCTTGCGGAATATTTTGTGATGAAGACGGATGTTGGTGATAAGAATTCCTTTGCCGTTGTTGGGTCATCCGTCTTAGAGAAGAAACAAAATGAGGATTTACTGCTGCTACTTCAATAAAATGATTTGCTATGCTGATAAGATTTCCATATGTCTTGGGTCCATTTCGTCTGACTTCAAATTTGAAAAGACATTCTTGTAACCCGAGTATTAAGGCAATTTATACAAGTCCAGATTAACATATATAATTTCAAGTATTTCCTTTTGGAATCTGTCAATGAAGTGAGCAAGAGTTTCATTATCCCTTTGCTTGATCTGAAAGAGAGCTGCTGGACCTCTCTTCCGCTTCCTCGAGGTAGCAAACCTTAAGAGAAGTTCTCTTTGAAGATCCATAAAGCAAGTAATTGATCGAGGTGGAAACTTGTAGAACCATTCTCTAGCTTGACTGTCAAAAGTCATGACAAGAAGCTTGCACCTGATGCCATCCAATATTGCTCTTAACGCAACAGCTAACTCAAAGGCTTGAAGGTGGGAGACTAGATCTTCTCCCACTGAGAAGGTTGGCAGGTGGAGTTATATAAACCCATTAGGAGCAGGTTCCCAATGAACTCTGCCTGTAAAGGGAGAAGGCTCCTCTACTTCAAGAATAACATGAGGTGCTGAAAGATAAGCAGCATCAGCAGGGGATGTAAAATAAGCACAGTCCTCCTGAAAGTTCAGCACTTCAATTGGATCTTCTTGGGCAGCTGATCTGAAGTAGTCGTGACAAGCAGTTGTGAACTCCTCAACTTGAGAAGGCAGAGGAGCGACCGAATGTGCAAATCTTGTAGGAGGAGGATGAGCCTCCTCAAATGGAGCTTGAGGTGGTAACTACCGGATGAGGGTGACCAAGTCTTGGTTTAAGGCTTCGAGATGCTGAGCGATCTCGGAACGATACTGCTCAAAGGCTTCCCAGATGATTTCTTTACCTGGTCTAGATTGAACTGGACGTTAGGCGAACTCGCGGTTAGCCATGGCTAATCGCTTGCACAAAAACAAAAATTGTCGAAATTGCTGAAAGAGATAAACTGCGATAACTTCTATATGGAGTCGAATTTGTGCAATCTGAGGGCGCTAAACAAACTCTAATGAGTGAACATGTTTGTGATTGGATGAAGGGCTTCGAGATGGTCCCAAAAAGCTATTGTGGGCTGAAAAATAGTACAAGGACTAAAGAAAAGAGTTGGCGATCAAGAAGGAGGTCGCTGGGATCGACATGAGATGAAGGAGACCGCCGGCACGGGCGCGACTGCTCAGCAGGGGCGAGACCGCCTGGTCACAGCTGTCTGACAACTTGAGACCGCTCAAGTCATAATTCGGGGGCTGGAAACTCCCCAAAGTCTCATTCTGAGAACCTCCTGCCCTCTATTTATATATGTGAGGGCCTGCCCAAACAGGCAGGTTTATGAATAATGGGCTGCCCGGACTTACTGGGATCGCCTGCTGGGATCACCAAGACTATTGAGGTCATCAGGGACTTCTTGATACTGTCTTGGACATGCTGAGACCGCAAGGTATGCTGAGGCCACCAGGCACGCTGAGATCGTCGGGCATGCTGAGACTGCCGGGTAAGCTTAGATTGTACGGTAAGCTGAGATCGCCGGGCAGGCTAAGATCGCTGGGCAGGCTGAGATCGCCAGGAGGCTGAGATTGCCGGGAAGGCTGAGATCGCTGGGC
Organism: Dactylorhiza incarnata; assembly: GCA_033032865.1. NCBI lineage: Eukaryota > Viridiplantae > Streptophyta > Magnoliopsida > Asparagales > Orchidaceae > Dactylorhiza > Dactylorhiza incarnata. The sequence continues at coordinate 2,292,868 of JAWHQI010000218.1, read as the reverse complement.
AGACTGAGATCGCTGGGCAGGCTGAGATCGCCCTGCAGTCGGAGATCGCCCTGCAGGCTGAGATCGATGGGCAGGCTGAGATCGCCGGGCATGCTGAGATCGTCGGGGCAGGCTGTGTAACATCCCCAGAACAACTAGACGCCTAAGATGCATTTTAACATGACAAGGTCATGGCATTGCTCTAAGAGACCAAAATGGCCCTAAAAACCAAGATGAATAGGTAAAAATCACCTTGGTGTGCAAATAGCCAAATTTGAGTCCAAGTCTTAGGGCTTGATGTTTAAGCTTCAAAATGACAAGTTGACCACAAAAACTCTCCCTAAACCACTTAGGGAGTCCCTTGGGTCATTTAGGACTCATTGGGGTCAACTCAATTGATCAATTTGATCAAAGTCAACTCTACCCCCAAATAGGTCAATCCACTCAATTTAGGGTCAATTAAGGCTCGATTGACCAAATTGACTTCCCCCATGCCCACCAAACCATCAAGGGAGGACAAAAAAGTCAACTTTGACTCATTAGGCCATTCAATTTCATCAAATTGACCAAAGTCAACCCTTTGTCAACATCACCCCAAATTAGCCTAATTAGGCTAAATTGACCTAATGTGGACCGCACCATGGTCCAATCCACCATTCCTTGTGTTCATGAACCCATGACCACCTTTTGGGTTCAGCCCACTCACCAATTTAACCAACTCAACTTGAAAGTCAACACTTTGTCAAATATGCCTAAATTGGGCTTATATGGAATTAAATCAAATTCCCATGGGCCAAGGCCCCAATTGAGGCTCATTCTGAGATCCAATAATCAGAATATCTATCATGCCCCCAAATTTTTGGAGAAATTAAGCATGCAAGGGTGAAATTGGGATTTCCCCCAATTTTCACATAAGGCCAAAAGGGGATTTGAAAATTGAGTGCCAATTGGCACTCAATTCTCCTCCCAAAGCTCAAATATGAGCTCATTCAGTAAATCCACAGCATTTCCTAACAGGATTCCATGCCAAATGGTAGCAAGGAAGAACTTTATATGTGTTGGCCGGCCACCCATAATGGGAACTCCATAAACACTACACCTCACCCCAAATTGGCCACACTATCAACTTCAGAAGGGGGCAAGGAGTGGGAATCGAGCTTTGGATCAAAGAAATTGATGGTGGATCAAGGAAATGTCAAGGGGATCAAGAGGAGTGGTCGGCCATGACAACTCTCATTTTTTCTTCAAGATTAAGCGCGATCAAAGGCAATCTTCAAAATGAACTGGTATCTTATGGAGTTCGGGGTCCCAAAAAAGGGGTGACCTCAGACTTACTTCTCTTAAGGGAGAGCGCTAGACTAAAGGCTTAGGGAACTTGGAACAGGACCAAGGGCTCAGCGAGGAGGTCCCACCACACACCCGAAAGGTCTTAGAGCGCTTCCCCTCCCAAACCAAATGCTGAGCTTGGGCACCTTTGGAGGTACTGTTCACCAACCAGAGAAACCTAGGGAAAGAGTAGCCAAAGAACTCTATATTCTCAAAGGTGCCCCCTCGGTCCTATTTATAGGTTTCCAAACTTGGTCTGCCAATAACCAGATTATAGCTTAAGAGATTACAAAAATACCATCAAGTTTGGTGATGAGTAATTTATATACTCATCTTTTAGTAAATGTTTAATATATTTTTTAATATGAAATTATATAGTTTTTATGTTTTTCTCATTTAATTAATCTTTTCAATTCTATAGTCTAACTTAGGCTTATCTTATATTTTTCAGGTTTTCTGGACATTTTGGACGAAATTTACAAATACACGCCCAAGGTCACGGGCGTGACCAAGGGGCGTGACAGCCTAGAGGTGTTCCAGACCTATTTCCGCTACCACGGGTCATTCCGTGGAGATTCGCCAAGTACACGCCCCCAGGTCATGGGCGTGACCCATGGGCGTGACCCAGTGTCACGACCGCGACCCGCCACCAACATCCAGATCAGCCTGCCACGTCAATTAAAGTTACACGCCCCAAGTCACGCCCGTGACCAGGGGTGCGTGTCATCCAGTTCATGGGCGTGACTCATCCCGCACCACTTCCCGCCGAAGCTTCCCGCCAGCAGCCAGTTTTAAAGTTACACGCCCCCAGGTCACTGGCGTGACTTAGGAGCGTGACACGCACTTAACACCTGCATTAAAGCCAGCCGGTGTCCTTTCCGCACCCAGCAGATCGCGCCCTTTACACGCCCCAGGGTCACGGGCGTGACCCAAGGGCGTGTAACACAAATTGTCCAGCTATTTAAATGGAGCTTCTCCAGATGATCAAGGACGAATTTTTGGGATTTCTAGCTTTAGTTTTTGCACTGTTTTCTTATTCTCAAGATTGTACTCTTCTTTCTTCTTAAATTGTACTTTCATTTCAAGGTTTGTAATTTTTAATTCCTTAGTTGTAACCTTTTTGCAATTTAATAAAATAGTTCTTTATCTATTATTCTACTCTCTCTTTAATCATGCACCTCTTTATTTTCGTTAATTCCTCCATCTTTATGAGTAGCTAATTTTCTATTAGTACTCGACCGAGATGATCCAAGGAAAATATAATTCATGACTTAATCTTTAGCTTCTCTTTCTATTCTTTAGAATGCTTTAGATTTATCCTTGAACTCTATTGGATTTGAGATTATATTATCGATATAATTCTCATTCTTGTTTTCATAGTCTAATAACCGAGACGTTCTGATTTCAAATTGATCATTTCAAGGATAAAGAGAGTTGAATGCACTCCTCGAGAGAGGATGACATAATTCTCCCAGATTGGAGTCAAATCCAATAGAGGGGTTCAATACGATAAAGTGAGTTTTAGCGGATTTGATTCTAGAGCAAAAGTTCGATTGATCAACCTAAACTCAGTTGAGTGTATCCTCGAGAGAGGTACATTTATAATTCGGGAACCTCCACGGTCAAGTAATTTCTTTAAGAGAATTATAAGTTTTATTTCTTATATTTATTTTCCAAGGTGATTCAAGGTTAAGTACTAGTCTTTTAATTCATAGTTTTTTAAAATAAGTTTTCTCTCTTTCTTGCAAGCCACATCCAAAGTATTGTTGATAGAATAATAGAGATTTTCTTAAAGTAAGAGTATTCAACCGCCCCGAGTCTAATACGACCTTGGTTTTTACAACCTATACTACATTCGATACGGTACACTTGCCGTCATCGTTTGCGGATAGTGAGAGCCCAGTCAGAAATTAAGAAATTACTTAGCCTCCCTGAGAGGTCAACCTGCCTTGCCGGCTAGTGAGAGCCCAGTCAGCAGAACCATCCCGGGGCAAAAATTACTTAGCCTCCCTGAGAGGTCAACCTGCCCTGGCGGCTAGTGAGAGCCCGGTCAGCGGAACCATCCCGGGGCAAAAATTACTTAGCCTCCCTGAGAGGTCAACCTGCCCTGCCGTCTAGTGAGAGCCCGGTCAGAGGAACCATCCTGGGGCAAAAATTACTTAGCCTCCCTGAGAGGTCAACCTGCCATGCCGGCTAGTGAGAGCCTGGTCAGCGGAACCATCCTAGGAAAAATTACTTATCCTCCCTGAGAGGTCAACCTGCCCTGCCGGCTAGTGAGAGCCCGGTCAGCGGAACCTTCTCAGGGGTTAGAATAATTACTAATTCATAATCTCTACCTGGTTGGAGGGCAGCTTAGTACAATGCGTTCTGGCATAACCAGCCAGGGATAAAGTTAATTATAATTAAGTACTCATCGATATAAGGTTCATTCAGAATGCTCACTTTTGGAGATTGCTCTACTCTTGTCGCTCGACTCTTCTTCTATGGATCACCGGATTCCTCCCCGGATACACATACCGACCCTGTCCTCACATGCGTCCTCGGGTTCTTCGGGTTGAACTTCTTTGACCCGCTCCGGTCGCTGCCGCTGCTGATGCTGTGCTGGAGCTCTTGCCCTTCGTATTTCTAAGAACTCGGGGCAAGTGATAGTTGTGTGACCTTCCATTTGGTGGAAGTCGGAATAGGGTTTCTCCACTCGGACACCCTCTCTTCCTCCCGCGCGATTCCTTCTTCTTCTTTTGCCGATCCCCATAGCTTGCTGAGGTGGGGGGAGGGGTGGCCTCGGACCCTGCCTGTTATTTTGCTCTGGGTACCTCCACCCCAACTGTTGTTGCGGCTGCTCTTGCCCCCTAGGCTCCTCTCTCCTCCTCCCCTCCTGCTGCCTCGTCTCTTGCTCGCTCAGCCTCGCCAGCCCTTTTGCAAACTCTAGGTTGGCATCCTCCTCTTCAATCTCTTCTGCCACCCTTTCCAACAGTTCTTCGATGGATATTGGGGGCCTTTTGCTTCAGGTTCATCTTGAAGAACCCCTCCCGCAGCCCCACTACGAAGGCCAACTGGAGGGTGAATGTTAGTTATTGGGTGTCGACTTATCTCCTAGAGGGGGGGGGGGGGGGGGGGGGGGGGGGGTGAATTGGTTTTTCAAATTGTTTTATTCCCCATTTGGTGTTCTTGTTTTCTGGTTAATAGATTTAGAGATTGAAAAGCACAACACAGAAAACACACAAAGTCTTTTAGAGGTTCCTCAAGACATGGTGTCTTGAGTAGTCCTCTTTCCCTCTGCGCCTACCTAGAAGTGTGCTAGGCTCGGCAAACTCCGCCAATGTCTCCGGCCCGCAAGCCTTCCAACTCGGACCCGCAAGTACCTGCAGCCTAGGCCCGCAAGCCCCTTCACTGCACCCGAGCCCGCAAGCTAGACACTCAGGCCCTCAAGCCCTACACAGCACTAACCCGCAAGTCTTGTCTGTAGCCTAGGCCCGCAAGCCCTTCACTGCACCTGAGCCCGCAAGCTCGACACTCAGGCCCTCAAGCCCTACATAGCACAGACCCGCAAGTCTTGCCTGTAGCTTAGGCCCGCAAACCCCTTCACTGCACCCGAGCCCGCAAGCTCGACACGTTTGGACTCGCAAGTCCCTCTGCCCTAGCCCTCAAGCCTCACAGATCTCAAGCCCTCAAGCTCAACACTTAGATCTGAACCAGATCTTACAGATTTGGCCCGCAAGCCTCACAGATAAAGATATACAAAGTTTGTTCTTCTGCCTGATGGAGATCGGCTTCTTGTCTTGAAGATGATACTTCAGTTGTGAGCGTTGATAGCACAGATCTTCTTCAATCCTTCTTCTTTTGCCTGATGTTGACTGGCTTCTTGATTTGAACGAATCTTATCAGTCGATGTAACTTGACTGCAACTTGGAGAACACTGGATGAACATTTTTGCTCTCCTCTTCTTGTTCTTGAATCTTCTCCGCAGCTTTTACTGTTGTATTGCTCGGTGGGATACTTTTTTGTTCCTCAGTTCTCCTCCTTCTCTAGGGCATCACTATTCCCTTTTATTGGACGGATGAGCCGCTTAACGGTCACCTATGATTTCCTTTACTGACAGATGCCCATCCCTCAAGTGGATGCGCTAATTGGACAATCAGGCGGCGACATTAAATGCTGACAGCGCGTCCGGCTACTTTTGAATCTGTCTCGACGATATTTCCATTATTACGCCGACATGGACAATATCTCGACGACTGGACTTGTCGTTGTCTTGAACTAGGACAGATCTTCAACTCTCCTTCCCTCTTCCTCAGATAGAGATATCTTGATGACACGAGAAATCCCTTCTGCACTTGTACTTGAGACAATCATGAAGTCATCTAACTGATGTCAGCGTGATCTTCTTGTCTGCTCGATATCGCTGTAACCACCTTATCTTGTCTACGACATAATTGATATCATGTCGATAGACTATTCTTCAGCAACTGCATATCTTCATATAACCTTCTTTAGTCTTCTCGACATCACGCCTTCTTTACGATGATGTCATCGGCATCAGTCTTACTTAGCCTTTCCAATGACAAGTCTTGTTAACGACGATACCTGTCTTGTTCAGCCTTATCGACGACATGCCTCTTTTACAACGATATTTGTTCTTCATTAGCCTTATCGACGTCAAGGCTTCTTTTCGATGATATCGTCGAAATCTTGTCCTATGTTGTGCTTGAGTCTTCTTCTTCATCTCGGCTTTCTGATATCGTTGTTAGGTGATGTAGCGTTGATGTCACAACGATATTATCATATGCATGTTGTCTCGACGATAGCCGATATGATCACTCTGCTTTGCTCTGCATATCATTTCAACGACATGCATATATTTATCCACGATATGTCCAGTCCTTTTCGACGATATTGTACTTGGGCAAGTTATTGAAGTACTGGACATATTGTCTGATCTCTGCAAGCATGAACTAGATATGACATTAAATACAGCTTGTACTTATCATTGAGCTAAGCAATTCATCAAATCAGGAACACTGCTGGGCATTGTTCCCAACAGTGAACCCTGACACCTTCTGGACGAGTAGGACCTCTTCCTGGAACTTATCCATATAATGGGCCAGCCACTCCCCTGACCCTTGCTTAATCTTGAAGAGTGCCTCCGCATCCTTCTTCCTCTTCTTTGATATTGAAAAGCGCAACCTGAAGCTCCGATGCAGATCCTCGAAGGCGTAGATAGAGCCCACGGGGAGCTGGTGGAACCAGTCCCTCGCCTTCTCCTTCATAGTGGTGGCAAAGAGCCGACACTGGAAGGCGTCCATCATAGGTAGGATCGAGAACATGTCCTCGAACCATTATAGGTGCAGGACTGGGTCATCCTTGCTAGTATAGTAAGACATCTCTGGCCCTCTAAACCCCTCTGGAACCGGGGCAGAGAGGATCAACTCGCAAAAGGGTCTACCCTCCCCTGCTCGTCGAGTGGTCCTCTCGCGTGGAGTCAGCTCGCAGACCTCCGCACTCGCCAGGCTATTGAACTGCTGCCTCCCTGGGAGGTCTCGCCCACTTGCTTCCCCCAGCACCGCCTTCCAGGGCTGCTGGCCGGGAGTGTTCTCGCCTATCTGCTGGGGAGGGACCACCCGAACTGCTGGTGTATCGCACTTTTTCCTCGCGGCGAAAGCCAACTGCATGGTCTGCAGGATCTCTCTCCTGAGGCCTTCAAACATTTCCATTGTCACCTCACTCGCAGGCAGTTGTGAGTGGCATGGGTCAGATCCATCTCCCTCATCTCCATCCATAGCGCTCGCTCGATATCTACTGAGCTGGTCACTCTCCACGCTCAGCGCACCAAAATATGGAAACCAAGAACTGGTCTCTTGTGGAGTTCGGGGTCCCAAAAAAGGGGTGACCACACACTTACTTCTCTCAAGGGAGAGCGCTAGACTGAAAGCTTAGGAAACTAGGAATAGGACCAAGGGATCAGCGAGGATGTCCCACCACACACCCGGAAGGTCTTAGAGCACTTCCCCTCCCAAGCCAAATGCTGAGCTTGGGCACCTTTGGAGGTACTCTTCACCAACCAGAGAAACCCGGGGAGAGAGTAGCCAAAGAACTCTATATTCTCAAATGTTCCCCCCTCGGTCCTATTTATAGGTCTCCGAACTTGGTCTGTCAATAACCAGATTATAGCTTAAGATATTACAAAAATATCCTCAAGTTTGGCCTGCCAACAGCCAAGTCCCGTTGTTCTGAGATGTTATGTGCAGACCATCAGGGCATCCAGGTAAATTCATCCTTATAGCCCATGGTGCGAGTGGTTCATGTGGGAACCACTCGGCCTTTCACTAGAGGAGAGGGGCTGGGTGAGTAGGGTCAATCCGCCTCCCCACTCGCCCCCTAGCTGGAACCTGGGGGCTGGGCTAGTGGGGGCCTGCTGCCTCCCCACTCCCCCTAGCACCAAAATGTTGAAACCGAGAACCGGTCTCTTGTGGTATTCGGCGTCCCAAAAAAGGGGTGACCTCACACTTACTTCCCTAAAGGAGAGCGCTAGACTGAAGTCATAGGGAACTAGGAACAGGACCAAGGGATCAGCGAGGAGGTCCCACCACACACCCGAGAGGTCTTAGAGCGCTTCCGCTCACAAGCCAAATGCTGAGCTTGGGCACCTTTGGAGGTACTCTTCACCAACCAGAGAAACCTAGGGAGAGAGTGGCCAAAGAACTCTATATTCTCAAAGGTTCCCCCTTGGTCCTATTTATAGGTTTCCGAACTTGGTCTGCCAATAACCAGATTATAGCTTAAGAGATTACAAAAATACCCTCAAGTTTGGCCTACCAACAGCCATGTCCTGCTGTTCTGAGATATTATACGCAGACCATCAGGGCATCCAGGTAAATTCATCCTTGTAGCCCACGGTGCGAGTGGTTCATGGGGGAACCACTCAGCCTTTCACTGGAGGAGGGGGGCTGGGTGAGCACGGGCCGGCCTCCTCACCACTTGCCCCCCTAGCTGGGACCCGGGGGCTGCGCGAGTGGGGGCCTGCTGCCTCCCCACTCCCCCTAGCAAGCTCACCCCTGGAAAGCATGACCCACGCTCCTCGTACTTGAGCCCTCCCAAAAGCTCTCACGCCCCTCTTGCCTGAGGAAGTGCTTCCTAAAAATATTGAGCCTAAAAACATGTTGGGTCCTGGGCACCAACTCGGCGAATACAGGGTTGTACACCTTGGGAAGTCCAAGATGCACCCTAAACATCTAAGATCAACAAAAGAGTAGAAAATACTAGTTGGTTTTGGAATATGATTGAATCATAAACATATATCTTAGGTGACTAGCACTTTATAGAGTGGAACGGACATGCCTGTCCATTGAGCTGTAGGCTCTGTAGCTATAATGGACGGGTTAGTCCTGCGAGCGGTAGGCTCGGTATTAATGAAGGACGGGTTGGTCCTGCAAGTAATAAACTCGGTGAACATGTAATAGAGGACTGGTTAGTCCTGCGAGCTGGAGGCTCGGACGATAGAGATGTACATAAATGCATGTGCATAGAATGTGGTGGGTCTTCGGTTCTGGCTTAGTCGTCACACCGCCAGCAGTTCGTTGACTCGACAGTGCTAGAGGTTTGAGGGCCAGGTTGTTTTACTGCGCGTCCGATGGGACAGATTTTCTAAACCCTACCTTGCCAAATAAAGATCTGTTTACTTCGGATCCAGCAAGAGTACGCAAGAGCTCATGAGTACCGAGGACAGGTGCCATAGCGTACATTATGGCCTAGGTCTGGTAGTGTGTCATACCCACCTAAGTGAAGAGACGCTCTCTCCTCTGCCACCGTTTTACCACGACGGGAGGTGCCCGAGATGTTAGGTACCTTCGAAAAGTGGGAACTAAATGTCTGTATGAACATAATCGTATGGGTGAGTTGCATGTGTGTAAACCTTCAACATAGACATTGCATTGCATTTCATACACATCTTACATACAAATCATGACCCCCATCGTATAATCTAGTATGGGCTTCCTTATACGATGGGCCTTGCAAAATGACCCCTTAACTTATAAGATTGTATGGGCTTTCCTTATAAGTCAAGGTTACATTTCTGCAATGTTAGTTAGTTGTGCCTCTTCTACATATTTAGTTGCTCTTGTTACCATTGTATATATATATATATAACCCTTGCAGAATAATTGTTAGTGATTAGTGTAATTGCTAGTAGATTTCGGTTTACTAGATCTTATGATATTGGTTTATTACTATGTGAATGACAGAAATGTCATCTGCTTGTACATTACCCTTTGTTGTTCTCCGCTTCTTACTCCCGCACGGTGCCTAGGAGTCGAGGGAGGAGGGGAAGAGGAAACCTCTTAGTCATTTGACTAACGGTCGCTGGACCATATCATTTTAGGAGCCGCTATGCTGGAGCCGCAGGTCCCCATCCAGGAGACCGGGACAGGAGGACATCATGAAGCAATGCAGCCAATACCCATTGTCGCAGCAGCAGCTATAGAGATGAGTGACTTTTGTAGGGAGAATGTCTATGTACTGGGCATAAGGCCTTATTCATTTTTGTACTTTCTCATTGTGGACATTTGTATTATGATTTATAAATAATGTGATTTTGTGGACTTATTTCATTTAACGCTTCTATTACTGCGATATGTGGTTGGCATGGATGACGTTGATTAGCCGGCAGAATCAGCGTATTATGGTGGCGACCACACTGTGAGTTGGTGCCACCGCAAGACGGCGGTTCTGGGCGGTAAGACCCGGGAACGACTGCAAAAAAGGGGGGTTTTACAAATTGGACATGTGGGTTATGAGAAGTGAAAGAACTCTATAGTTAAGCATGCTCGGGCTGGAGTAGTCACGGGATGGGTGACCTCCTAGGAAGTCCATGCGCTGCCGCTTAGCTGAATCATTCCTTATGAAAAGGGTGGTTGCGGCCTCCAACAACCTACTGTGCCCTGTGGTGGGACATAAAGGGGTTGGGGTGTATGGTCTGCAGGCCAGTTGTCCAAAGGAGTGCAAAAAGTCAGTTGAGTTAATTCTGCGTCGAATAGAAGTCAACGTAGCTTCAATTTCAAGTCGAAGTGACTTTGAATAGAAGTAAGGATAACTCAGACTGGTATTCGATGTATCAATTGAAGTTGACGCAGCGTCGAAAGGTATTCAACGCAGAAGGCAGAGTCAGTCAAAACAACATTTGAAGATGACACAATTTTGAATTATATTTGACATAGAAATTAGAGTTTAATGTCTAGGTCTTCATCTTGACGAATACGTCGATAAGTCCTTGACGCAGCATAAATATCTTAGTTCACTTCGAAGCTGAGGAGGATTTCAAAGCAACTTCTATTAGAACGCAGAGGTGCGTCGATAAGAAGGCAAAGTTATTCGATGCAACGTCGAATGCAAATACAGATTTAGAATATTTCTTGGATTCGATTCTGAAGCTTATTCAGAAGTTATAATTGGAATTTATTTGAATTCTAACATGTCATTCATAAACAAGATGGTAAAGAAGAGCTCCAGAAATATAATAAAGATATATTTGAAAGTTATTCAAGAAGATTTTGACGGGATGTTAACAGAAATAGAAAGAGAGCAATACTACCTATTGGACATTCTTACGAGGGAAATAATAGAAGGGGAAAATAATTCATCACTATTCGACAAAAAAATAAGTATACTGAATTGAATAGAAAACAACAATAATTCTACAACTTTCTTCTCCATCACTCTGTTTTACAATAAAAAGATCTATGCACTGGACAATATACACAAGGCTTCTTCTTATTATTATTAAAGCTCATTTGAAGATTCTCTTGCATGAGGAAATGGTCCTTGAGTCAGGGGAGAAGTTGGAAGAGACCGTGGACAAGTTAGCGGACATCGAGATGAAGTTTGTTGGGAAAAACCTCTAATTTGATAAAACAGATTAGGGTAAAGTGATTTTAGGATAAGTCTTAATGATGTATAGAAAAGGATATGTCTAGTTCTGTTAGATTGAGTCCATAGAAAGGTAGGAAGTCATCAACAAAATTTGTCTAAGTCAATGACTTTTCAGAGTAGCGTCGATAGGTATTCAACGTGTAACACCCCACTTTTCCCAAAGTGGAGCTGGAAAAGAAGTACCGCTAGTGAAACATCACCCAAACTACTAGACCCCTAGGAAATTTTTTCATGACAAAGTCATGACAAAAATAGGATAAGAGACCAAGGGTACCTTGGTGACAAGTTGATTAAGAGGAGAACACCATGGTGTGCACATAGCCACTATGGGTCACCCCAATTTAAGGAAAATTCAGGGGTAAACCAAGAAGGGGTGAAGCACCCCAAGCATCACTTAAAACCATGGGGAGAACCCCTAGGCTAAATTAAAGCATGTTAGGTAATATGGATGGTTTCTTAAACCCGAAAGGGGGGTGCCCCTTGATCATTATAAGAGCCTTTGACCTTATTAGGTCAAGTTACACAAAAAGGTCCAACTTGACATACTCCACTCTAGTATGGGTCAACTAGCCTGAGCCTGGTGAAACTGACTACACAACACCCTTCCTAAACATTAGGGTAGGCTAATGGGACAAAGTGGACCCAATGGGATTGATCAATTTTGGGAAATTAGGTTAATTACCAAAAAGACCCAAATTGACCTAAATGTACTAATCCCCTCAATTGACCTTCAATTGGCCCAAATGTGATCATATTGGTCACTCCAAACTCTCTGTGACCATTAGGATATACTAATGGGTCAACATTGAACCTTGGGGGTGGGCCAATTTTGGGAAATTGGGCCAATTACCAAAAAGCCCCAAATTGACCTAAATGTACTAATCCCCTCAATTGACCTTCAATTGCCCCAAATTTGATCAAATTGGTCACACCAAATCCTCTATGACCATTAGTATATACTAATGGGGCAACATTGAACCTTGGGGGTGGACCAAATTTGGGAAATTGGGCCAATTACCAAAAAGCCCTAAATTTACCTAAATGTGCTAAAACCCTCAATTGATCTTCAATTGACCCAATGTGATCAAATTGATCACCCATAACACTCCAAGATTACTTAGGGAGTCTAATGGGTCCAAATTGGACCCTTGTGATAAGCCGAGTTTGGGAAATTAGGCAAAATTACCAAATTGCCCCAAATTATAATTTATGCCCTTTATGGTTCAATTGCCCCTCAATTGGCCAAATTCACCTAATACAACCCTTCCTAAACCCTAACGGGAGTATATGACACCTAAATGAACCAAGGTGCACTTTTAATTTTGGAGGATTAAGGCAAAATCACTAAAATTCCCAAATTGCCCCTATAAGGAATTTTGTGCAATTAAGCCCCATATTACCCCACCATGACTCAATTCTTGTTGGAGTAGGTCCATAGGGTCATAGGCAACAATGTGGGTCAGTCACATTGGATGGGGTGAGCTTGGGTCAAGCCCAAACCCAAAAGCCTCAATTTGGCCTATTTGGGTCAAGTGAGCCCAAACTCAAATTAATTGGACTAAACCCAAGCCTATGACCCAAATAACCAGACCTCGTGATGACTAGACTCTAATCCCTCTGCAATTTCGAATTTAGAGGAGTTAATTTCAGAAATTTTGAATTAAAAGGGGGAAGAAGACAAGGGAGACAATGGAGGAGGAGAAGAAGGAATGGGTGTCAAATGGCACCCCACTTAACTTCCCCAAGCTCTGCTCTGAGCTGTGGAGTCAATTTCCATCAGAATTTGGTAGAGAGAGGGAGCAATTGACTGGCTAAGAGGGCCGGCAAGAGCTGGCCGAGAGCCACTTAATGGCAAGCAGCCATATACTCCCCCTCCCTTTCATTTCTCCATTCCACCAGCTTAAGAATCACAAGAGAGAAGAAAGCCCCCTGCTAGCTGAGGAAATTGAGGCTTGCCCGACTGTGAGTTCAAGGAAATTGCCAGAGAAATTCAAATGGCCCCTAAGAGAAACACACGAGCAATGACAAGGACCCAGGAAAGTTTCCTTCCCATCTCCATTGGTGCTAGTTATCTGCATCTTCCTTTCTTGATATAAGCTATGCAATGGTGCTGTCGCCACTTTTGTTCTCCATGTTCCCGGTCAAGAATATGAAGTATATGGGAGGCCACCTCCGACCACCCCAAGACAATCGGACACCACTAGTCAACGACCAAAGGTTGGATGGTGGTGGTGGTTTGGGCATTTTGCCAGAAAAGGACGGAGGTCGCCGGAATCATTGGACAAAGTCGGCCCAGGAGGGGGCCATCTGACCCTTCGCTGGCTGGGGATGATGAGCCTCAGCAATTAGATCTGGATTAAATTGATAATCGCAATCATTAATGATATATTTAAGTAATGTGATTTCTGTCAAATAAATTTTAGTATCTTGTATAATTTATTTAGGGCTCTTAGAGGCCAATACAGAAATTACACCCTGAAGGGAAATTGTAGGTTATGGTCTTAACAAAATTTAGAAATTTGTTTGAGGTGATTTGGAGCACTTTAGCTCTCTAAGCACTCATTTTGGTGAGGCATATACATATGGGCCCCTAGATCTTTAAAAATCAATTTAGAGACATAAACAACTCTAAATGACTTGAAATTTGGGGCATGCATATGTCATGCCCTAAAGTATCCTCTGCCAAAAATTGGGAATTTTTGGAAATAATTTTTTAAGATTTTTACAACATTTCATTTTTCTTGTAGATCTAGTGTTAAAATGGTCCAAATCCACTCAAAGCTTCTCTAGAAGGTAGATCAGGCCAAATATAGTCCATGGCAAAAATTTAAGTCCATTTAAACCATTACATGTTGTGCTAACCCACTTGCATGTTTGTGTCAAGGTTAAGGTGTGAGGTGCATATATCCCAAATGGGTATTATGAGGCCCTAACTCTTTTTACTTGGTGTTAGTCTCTGAAAATTTAACCAAACCTCTATGATGATATAATACATCACCTAACCAAAAATTGGAATTTTTGGTGCACACTTTTCTAAGGTTTTTGTAGGAATGCAATAAATCATGAATGGTGTATAATGTATGGTATTTTGACTCAAATCACTCCAAATATCTTTTGAAAGATTGGTTATGTGTATATTAGTCATTGGTAAAAAAATTGGCTCAATTGGATCCTTGCACATGAGTTGATCCATGGTTAAATGAGTCATAGGAAACCTTCACTTTTTGTCGCACTAAATGTTGATTCCTGCCCTAGTGAAATAGATATTTTGTACACTAATTTTGAGGCCCTTAGGGGCCCTAAAATGAAAAGTAGGCCTTTGTGTCTACAATCTGTAGAAAGTGAGATCGCATCTTTTGGAGCTATACAATTCTCTGTAGGGCAGATTTAGTAAGGCTGGTCCTAGTGAAGGACATACCTTAAAATGTGAATAACTTCTATTTAGTAATTGAAAAGTTGCTGAAAATTTATCCGTGTGAATGTACCCTAGATCTACTATGAGCCCAAAAATCAGAATTTTGGGGGCTCATTTTTTCTAAGGTTTTAGTAGAAATTTAATAAATCACACATGGTGTATAATATGGGTGATTTTGGCTCAAATTATTCCAAATCTCCTTTGGGAGGGTGGTCATGTACATAATAGGATCTGGTTAAAATTTTAGGTCATTTGGACCTCTGCATTTTAGTTGTTTCACATGAATGTGCAAGGGAATTGGGGTGCATATAGCATGACCATGGAACATTAGAGTTTACATGAGAGTTCAAGGGTTTTCCCTTGGTCAACTTTCATGAAATTTAAACCATGCTCTTAGGATCATAATACAATATTCTATAGTGAAAATCATCAACATTTGTGTTAGTTTCCCTAGGAAAGTTAACTTCGCATGATTTGGTGACATAGACCCCAAGTGAGTAAATATAAGGTCAAAGCTCCCTAAAATGTAGTGAAACTTTGTACATAAACTTTTTATACCAGTAGGAAGCTCTAAAAATTTTATTTGAATTAACCATAGAGTATTTGACATGCTTCCTTCACAAAGTACAATTTGAGTTTATAACTTGAGAATTTCAGAACATGAATTATATTTGCTGAAATGTTGTGAAACTTTGTACTTAGACTTTTCATACCAGTAGGAAGCTCTGAGAATTTTAGTAGAATTAATTATTGAGTACATGACATACTTTCTTCACAAGGTACAAACTGAGTTTATAACTTGAGAAATTCATACCATGAAATATAGTTGCTGAAATATGGTAAAACTTTGTACATAGACTTTTAATATCAGTAGGAAGCTCTGAGAATTTTATTAGAGTTAATTATGGAGTACACGACATGCTTCCTTCACAAAGTACAAATTGAGTTTATAATTTGAGAAATTCATACCATGAAATATATTTGCTGAAATATTGTGAAACTTTGTACATAAACCTTTCATATAAGTAGGAAGCTCTTGGAATTTAGTTAGAATTAATCTTTGAGTATATGACATGCTTCCTTAACAAAATAGTAGTTGAATCATGACTTGAGAAATTAATTAATGAATTATAGTTGCGGGAATATTATAGAAATTTGTAAATAGAACCTTGACCTCAATACAAATATCTGGAATTAAAATGACCTCATACTTAGTTAGTACTCATATAGACAAACTTGTAGGACATGGGGTTTCACTTTTAGGCATGTCGGTCTGCGGATAGTAAAAACTAATTTATGTGATTTAGACCACTCCAGACCATCACTCAGGAATTTATTAACTCCTGTGTCACCATGAAGTCATGGATTGATCAAAGGATTAACCATTAGTGACCTATAGTTAGAAGAAAGGGGTTGGAGTGCGTTTAGTAAAACCATCAAGTTGGGGTTACACCAACTTGATAAGAGGAGTGAACCATTGGCAAGTACAAGTGTTGTATATATTGGGAACTTAAGTAGGTGAGGAGTGACCCAACCGGAGTTACAAGTTGTTATTGAGAGATATCGCAAAGAAATAACCTGTCATTAGGGAAGACCGGGTTCAGTGCTCAATTGACCACCGACACTTATCTATCGAGTCAAATTGTTAATCCATCTTAGGACTTTAGAGTAATTAGAGAACAAGCGGGCATTTAAGAATGAGCATCCACCAATAAGAGTAAATATCCCAGAAAGGGGTATTTGGGCTTCAGCCACCATCGCATTTCCTAGTACCTCTGTGAGCCATCCAACGGGTAACCCTTCTGAAGTACGGGATTCACCCTAAACCTCTATGCATAACTAAAAGATAGACAATAGTAGTTTAAAGAGGAGAACTGGATATGATAATCCCCACCCCAAATTCGGGACGGATTAGTATTGAACAAGTAAGGATGGGTTAAGTCTTGTGAGCGGTAGACTTGGTATAATAGAAGGACGAGTTAAGTCCTGCGAGCAGTAGGCTCGGTATATTAGAAGGACGGGTTAGTACTGTGAGCGATAGGCTCAGTATTTCACTTAGAGGCATTGTTGTATCAAGTTGTACGCGGATACCCTGTGTGTTCTTAGGGTGGTACGTAAGGTCTAGGCTGGGAGGTGTCATACTGGCTTAGGAGTGGAGGACCCGATCCACTGCCCCAGTTTGCCTCAATGGGGTGTACCTGAGAGGAGACTCAAAAAGCGGGATAGAGGTGGTGCTTATCAGATAGTATGTGGATATCCTGCATGTTCTTAGGGGCGTACGTAAGGTCTAGGCTGGGAGATGTGTGGCATATGCCTAGAAGTGGACAAGCCCGATCCACTATCCTATTTGCATCAATCGGGTACCTGAGTTGACACACTCGAACAGAGGGAACTACAAAAAGGTCTGTGTGTATAGAGTCGGGTAGGTCAGTTGCATCATTGCATTGCACATCGTAGCATAACATACTTGCATAAAACAAAGACCTCATCGTATAAATTTATATGAGATATTTTATACTATGAGTTTACCTTAGTGTCAGATCCCTTAGCTTATGTGCTTTGTGTGTACGCATATAAGTTAAGGTTACCTTCATAGTTGCTCTTTTATGATGTTACTGCCTTTTTCATATATTCTAGATGTGTTACTTCTATAGTTGCTCTTACATGATGTTGTGCTTTTATAAACTCTAAACATGTTACTATATTTTTTTGATTTCCTTTTACCGTACTAATACCCCTGAACGTGTTTAGAGAATAGATGTTTGATATATACATAAATATTTGTTAGTTATCCCCTGCCACCTGCTTGTTTTTTATTACCCCTTGTTGCCCTTCGCTTCCTCCTCACGCATGGTGCCTAGGAGTCGCTGGTGGAGGTGGTGAGGAATATGTTGAGTCTTATAGACTGGCGGTCGGTGGAACACATTATTACAGGAACAACAGGTAGAGCAGACCCTCAACATGAGGGAGGCATAGGACATGGTGGCTAGGCCTACACTTCGCCTCTCAGCAGTGGCGGGGAGAGCACCGGTGAGCAACCCTCCTCCGACACCTACTCTTCACATCTACCCTGGGAAAAGCGAGGAGTTATACATTCGTGATGGTGTTAGACCGTGTCAGTGTCTTCAGTGTTTCATCTTTGCCAAGCGAGAGGCTAAGAAAGCGTGATGTACCTGGGCATAAGCCCTTTACATTTTCCGCACTCTGATTATTATCCTTCATACTTTAGTTTATCTAATGATGGACAACTTTTATATTTAATTATCTAGTGATTTGTTGTGGACATGTGAATTGTTATATATATATATATATATATATATATGAATTCTGTGATTATGGTTGGCCTGGATATGATGAATAGCCGATAGGATCGGCGTATTGTGGGGGCGACCATTTGGAGTGATGGTGCCACCGCAAGACGGCAGTTTTAGGCGGCAAGACCAGGGAATGAACACAAAAAGAGGGTCTTACAAACTCGTATCAGTTCAACCAACTTCGATCCAAAGTAAGGAGTCCACAACCCTAGGTAACCTCGCTCGAGCTTAGTTTCAGGACAAACTAGCAGCGAAAGCAATGGCGTGCCCATAGGATAAAATCACATTAATTGTCCATCAAAATGAGATATTTAGGCCAACCCTTCTAATCAAACACTTTTCTTATTTAGCCTCTGGTGAACGTCCCCACCCGGGCGATGATTCCCCCCGTGCAGAACATAGTTACCTGCATGCAGAACAAAGTCCCCGCACCCCCCCCCCCCCATGCAGAATATAGTTCCTCCCATGCAAAATGAAGTACCTCCCGTACAGGATGCAGTCCCTCCCCCACTGGCTCCCACCCAATTTCAACAGACGGAGCTAGGATAGACATTGGCCGCTATCCTGCAGGCCTTCTCTCAACAGTAGGCCCTGGTCCAGGCCCCGACCCAGGGGTAAATTGGTTGAGTGTCATCTGAGGCCTCTCCCAACCATCCTATACGGGGACTGAGTCGGTAGTACAGACAGAAGAATGGTTGGATGCAATCCAGGAGATGATGGCCAGGATTCATTGTCCGGTTGATATGGTGGTGTCTTTGGCCACCTCCGCTCTAAAATCTCATGGCAAGCGGTGGTGGAAGTCAGCCCTAGACACCACCTTTGCCATCTTAGAGTATGCTGACATTACGTGGGAAGAGTTCAAGGAGGCATTACTGGAGCACTTCGTGCCGCAAATAGCCAGAGACAAATTAGACGAACGGTTCCTGCACTTGAACCCGGGAAACCTATCTTTACTGGAATATCAGCGGGAGTTCTCACACTTAGCCCGCTTCGCCACGGACCATCAGTTGGATGACTTCGGTTATGCCAAAAGATTTTTCAAGGGCCTCCGAGACGACCTCAGGCATGCCCTGTAGTATGTAGCAGATTCTGGTTTAGCCCGGATCATCAAAGCAGCAAGGAGGTTGGAAGCAGATCAATTGATGGTGAAGGGCAGAGGAAAAAGGCCAGCGGAAGACGCTGGGTCGGGCAGCAAGGGAAACCAGAGAGGCGGGTTTGTACAACACAGGAGGGGTGGGGGACAACCCCGTCCCGACTTCAGGAAGGAGCAAAGGACTCCGACAGTGCTGGCTACCCAGACGCTACAGATCAGAGAGCCACCTAGACATGGTGGAGGAGCACCTCCTCCACAAGTGTGCTACTAATGTCACCAACCAGGCCATATCCGCATCAACTGTCCCCAAATGGTTCCACCGCCACCTCCAGCGGCCCCTCCAGCACAGCAGGGACGAGGCCGAGGATGAGGTCGGGGTCGAGGACCTCACGGTGGAGGCCGACAGCCAGAACAAATGTATGCATTGGACCTTACAGACCCCAGAAACACTGAAAAGTGATCACATGTACTTAAATGTTTTCTTTTATGTTTACTTAGTACCTTTTAAGACCTCAGTTTACTTTAATTATGAACCAAACAACAAAATCACCCAGGTATTGTTCTAGTTTATGGCAAGCCCGCATATACCCTATTCGACATGGGTGCCTCGCACTCATTCGTCTTGGCAGAATTTGTACACGACCTGCATCAGGTGCAGCACTTCGACAGCATCCAAAGGAAGGTGCAGTTTCCATACGGATCGGAAATAGAAACGTGCGCTAAGTGCAACGTGAACATAGAAATTGGAGGAAAGTTGTTCGAAGCACCAGTGATGCTTTTGAAGATGAAGGATTATGACCTGATCTTAGGTATGAACTGGCTACATTGGAACCACTCCAAGATCGACTGCCCAGTGAAAAAATTTGTCATAAGGCACGAGGATTCTGAAGAAACGATCGAAGGTATTTGACCCACCTCCCGTCATTTGATTTCATCTACTCAGGCCGTCAAGGCCCATTTAAAGGGAGACGATGTTTACATGGTTTGCTTCGAGATGAAGGAGGTAAAGAGTTCCCTAACCGACATCCCCGTAGTTCAAAACTTTCCTCACGTATTTCTAGAAAAACTACGTGGATTACCGCCGCACAGGGAAAAGAATTTTCAGATTCAATTTGTGTCTGGAGCTAGGCCCGTATCTAGGGCACCCTACCGGATGGCCCCAAAGGAGATGGCGGAGTTCTGCACCCAACTGCAGGAGTTAGGGGACTCGGGGTTTGTCAGGCTGAGTTCGTCACCATGGGGAGCTCCAATGCTGTTTGTAAAGAAGAAGGACGAGACTCTTCGGTTGTGCATCGAATACCGGGAGCTCAACAGATTAACTGTGTGAAACACTACCCTCTACCCCGGATCAATGAGTTATTTGACCAGTTGGAAGGAGTGCACTGGTTTTCAAAACTAGATCAAAGATCAGGATATTACCAACTACGGATTCAAGAAGAAGACATTCTGAAGATGGCCTTTAGCAGTCGGTATGGTCTCTACGAGTTCACGGTAATGCCCTTTGGACTCACGAATGCCCCCTCCGCATTCATGAGCCTAATGAACAGTGTGTTTGAAACCTACTTGGATGTCTTTGTCATAGTATTCATTGATGATATACTTATCTGCTCGAGGACGGAGGAATATCATACACAACACTTGAAGCTCATGCTGGAAAGGCTTAGAGAGCATAAATTATATGCTAAGTTTAGTAAGTGCCAATTCTGGCTTAAGGAAGTGGCCTTCCTAAGGCATATTATAAGTGGTGCCGAATTGGCAGTGGATCCGATGAAGATTCAGGCAGATGAGATTGGCCTCAGTTAAAAACTGCATTCGACGTGCGGAGTTCCCTAAGACTTGTCAGATTCTACCGGAAGGTCGTGGAAGGGTTCTCTCGGATTTCCCTTCCTCTCACGTCACTGGCTAAGAAAGATGCATCATTCATATGGGCTGATAGTTTATGTAGGATGTAGTCTTAAACACCTAGAGGAGGGTGAATAGTTTTCTTTTTGTTTTAGGCTTGTTGTTTTCTGATTTTAGGTTAGTAAAGTATCAAGCACAGAAAACACACAATGATTTATAGAGGTTCCTCAAGACAGGGTGTCTTGAGTAGTCCTCTTTCCCCCTTCACCTTTCTAACAATGAGTTAGACAAGGCCAACTTCTCCAAACTCAGCTCCAAGAGCCTACAGCATAGATCCCACAGGATCTCTCAGGTTTTCCCAAACCCTACCTCAGGCACAGCAGCCCTACCTCAAAGGAATCCACCTCCTACAACTCAGACCACCTCCTGGTCCTACCTCAAGCTTAACTCTCAGCTCTACAACTCAGGCCAATCAACCATACACACTCAGGAAATAAATCATTATAGTCACAAAACCAAAAGGCTCCTACAAATGATATAATACGGTTTACAGATTGAAGGAAGAAAAGATCAATCTAGTTCTTCTTCTTCTTCATAGCTGCTCTTGCAGACTTGAACCAGGGAGGAGAAGTAGAGCTCCAACTTGATTCTTCTTGATCAGCCCTTCAGATGATGGACTTGATCTACTTGCTCTATCTTGAAATGAATCAAGACAAGCAATCTCTTTTCTCCTTGCATCCTTGTGTGAACTCATTTCTTGGCTGCCGACAATGGAACAGTATGCTTTTGCTCCTTTGTGTGCTGGAGAGAAAGATCAATAGCAAAAGTTCTTTGCTAAACCCTAACTTTTTCCTTTTATACATCACTGACCCCCAACGACTCTTAGTTGTCCTCCTAACAGGTATGGGAGAGATTGGTGGTCCCCAATATGCATTTCTGCAGCTTGCGCCAAAAGCAGAACCCGCCAGATCACGTTTGAACTGTCTCAGCGGTTGGGCTGAGATGGTCAGCCATCTCAGCGGTTGCTTCTGTCCCGTCTCAGCTGATCCGCTAAGACAGACTGTTGTCTCAGTGGTTTTTTCTATCTGCATCTCAGCTTGCCCAGATGCCTTCTCAGCGGCTCCTGGTCTTATCTCTGCGGTTCAGCTGAGACAGAGAGCTTGTCTCAGCTGATCATACATTACACCATGGTGTGCCCTTGTCCTGCATACTTATGAGATAGAAATAGGGTTTATCAAATACAACTTGTACTTAGCATTGAGTGTGAGGTCTCTTCAAATCAAGGGAACATTGCGGGTAATTTTCCCAACAACATCCCCCTATTTGAAGAAGGCAGAACACCCTCAAATGCGAGAGTACATTACTCATAAATTCTTAATATGTGTTATTGCAATAATGAGTTCAACATATCATGCTTAGTGCATCAATTATTTTAAGACATATGGTTGTTATGAAAAAATTCTACCACTGAGTTTAATCAATCCATTAGTAAGATTTGATAAACATAACAATGCAACATAGATTGAATTTTCCAATCATAAAGCTGAGTTCGACGAACACAAACTGAGTTCGTCGAACACAATGCTGATTTCGTCGAACTCAAAGCTGAGTTCATCGAACTCAAAGCTGAGTTCGTCAAACTCAAGCTAGAGTTCGTCGAACACAAAGCTGAGTTCGTCGAACTCAACTTGGAGTTCGTCGAACTCAACCTGGAGTTCGGCGAACACAAAGCTGATTAACAATCCATCAATTTCAATCCAGATAGAATAGCAATTTAAAGCTCAGTTTGAATTCATATAATCATAAGTCATTATAGTTCAATATTAATTGAATACATAAACTGTTTCAATAGTCATTCATTTAGAATTTTATTTTCTTAGAAGAGGAGCACTCAGGAATATCAGCAGCTGCTTATTTTCCTTTAGCTGAGACCAGTTGGTCTACTGCAGCATCCATGTCTTCAGCAACCACTTCTTCTTGGACTGGAGGCTCCTTATCTTCAGTAGGTACAGCCATGTCTTCAGGCAGATTTGTGGCTGTGTCCTTTTCAGCATTTGCTGCTTCAATCTCAGCTATCTTCCTCTTAGTGTTTAGATGGCATCCTTCTTGGGTTCTCTTTTCTTACAAGGTTTGCTTTGAATACTTTATCTCTTTTTGTGTTCCTCTCTAAATGCTTCATCCATTCCTTGGATGAATATAGCTTGTCAATGTCTTTGCTTATTTGGCCATAGCTTAGCCAGGCATTTAGGATTATCTCTTTGGAGTCATCACTCCAATATTCAAAATCAGGGTCTCTACTGTTTTCATCCCTTTGTTTGGCCATGAATTCCTCAGTGAGCAACACATGCTCTCTTTTCTTTTCTTTTTCAATCTCTCATTTTGAGCTATTGCCTCTTGATGTGGAAATCCCAGTCTTCTGCCCTATTAACATCTAATATAGGAAGATTTAGAGCTATCCTTGTACCTTGTAGGACTTTCAGTGTGAGTTCAAAATTGATGACTGCATTTGTATCCTCCCCCTTTCTGGCTTCTTCATAGATCTTTTGATGGAGGTCTTGCTTAGCTGTTGTTATTGTGCCAGAGAGAGTTTGGAATACATTCTCAAGGTCAGCTTGAACAACATCTTTTAACTTGCTTACTGCTTCATTCAGATGGGAAGAGGTGGCTCTTGCAGCAATGGATTGAGAGACAGTAGCAATTTCTTCTCTCAGCTCTTCCTTGTACCTGTCAGCTTCTTCATTTAACTGCATAGCAATTGAATAGACATACTCTTGAAGATGATTGGTTGATTTTTCTATCACCTCATCTGTCTTACTTACATAATTCTTGACATATACCATGTCCTATTCAGACAGGTGGAGATGTTTGTACATGGATCTAAGAATGGTATTCTGAGAAATTACTGATTTTTCAGCAAGATCAAACCATTTGGACATTTGTTTATTGAGCATGACAGTGTTTTCCTTTATATCTTTGACCTCAGTCATCATCTCAGCTTTCACATTCAAGATGGACTGATCAATGTATCCCCTGACAGAGGTAATTGATTGATCTACATGTGGCTGCATGGTGGTGAAATGGGACTATAGTAGCAGGTTTATTGCACTGAGAAGAGCCTCATTGGGTGAGGTGGAGGATGAGGCTTGCTAAATGTTGATAACAGCAGCTGGGGCATCATCCTGCTCATCTTCAGTGTCAGCATCTTGATGATCACTCAGATTGACATCATCAGCATTTTCATCCTCGTCCCCCTCAGACAGAGCATTCTTTTCTGTTGAGTCCAGGAATGCTGGGACAATGAGTTGTTGTTAGATTGAACTGCTTAGAGGTTCTAAGGATAATAATGTAAGATTTCCCTAGAACTTCATCTTTCTCTGCAGGAGGAGCATTCTGCACCTCCTCCTCAGATAAATCAACTTGAATGGATGAATCTAGGAATTCTAGAACAAGAATTGTAAAGTTAGATTTTATGATTCTGAATGTTTAGGCTGGGTTTTTAGGGCTTACCTATAACCTAATCTTTATCAGCTGATGGCCTTTGTAGCTGCTCCCCCTCAGATGGGGCATCAGATGAACCTTGTGAAGGTAATGACCATAGGGCTGGTGCATTTTCAGGAATGTTTCTTTTTATTTCTTCAAGATTGAAGATAATTATGTCAATCTGACCTTGTAAATTTTGAGGTGATGGTCTTGTGTTCACATCATCATCATTGATTTTTGTAATATCAATATGTGATGGTTCTTGTTGATACTCCCCTTAGATGAAGCACACACCAGTTCTTGAGGATCTGGGGTTCCATATTATTTAAATGGCAGATTTGACTAACTATTGTTATTAGATATGATTAATGAGTTAGGAGGAGTTGAATTAGTTACCAGAGTTATGACTTTGACAAGCTGCTGTGGATGGACAGGTTCAGTTGGCATGTCATTTGGTGTAGCCTCTTTGTCAAGAATGTTGTGTGACCCAATGTCAGCACCATCATCTTCATCTTTGTCTGTGTGATCAGACTCAGAACTGGATATGATCAGCCTTTTTTTCTTAGAAGATGAGGGGGTTGTCTTCTCTTTTCCTTTAGTTCCAGAGGGCTGACTCATAGGAAATACCCTAGTGAATCTTTCTAAAGTCTTGATTTCCATTCTCTTGAGATATTGAAGAGTTGCTCCTTTGGATGTGTTGAACTTGTTAGGGTGGGTTTGCAGGAGGTATAAGGAGAGAATTCTTCCAATATTGGGTGCCTGAAGGCATTCCATTATTCTTTGAAAGATGACCTCTCACCAAGAGGTTTTCTTTTTCAGAATTATTCTTGTCATGAGGTCAAACATGTACTTTGAGATTGTATCATGGGACCCTGGTTTGCAAAGAATGGCTTTTCCCATAATATCTGATAGAAGTTTTCCCTTTTGGTTGAAAAATTTCCTCTTCAATGAGCCAATTTTGGCATCATTGTACTCAGTCCATTTTAGAGCCTTTTTCTTGTCCTTTTCAGAGATGTCATCCTCCTCACTTGGAAGATGTAATGTTTTTTTGTAGTTTTATTGGGGTTATCTTTATTCTATCTTCTCCAATCTCTTACTTGAGGGAGTATTTGGAGGTGGACAACTTGGCATTACCAAACCATTCCAGAACTTCAGTTCTGAGAATGACAAAGGGTTCAGATAGTAGAAATTCCAGGCCTTGGTCTTCTAGGAGTTGAATCACTCCCTTAATTTCTTCTGTAGCATGGGCAAACCCATGCCTTACTATCTCATATCCTTCAAGAAGATCTTTAGAGCTTTTAGGATCCATTGCAGCGGTGGAGGAATGCGCTGGGACGGAAGAGTAGGTTTTTTGTCTCGGCGGCTGGAAGAGAAGGGTCATGTGCTTTTCACTAATCAAATTGGCTATTTATATTGCTTAAGACTTAGGTAAAATTAAACCTAGTAGTTGGATTTGATTGCTCTTATAATTGTAAGTGTAAATGAAATGACATCATAAGTTGAGTTCGTTGAACACAAACTGAGTTCGTCGAACTCAAACTGGAGTTCGTCGAAGTCAAATTGGAGTTCGTCGAACACAAAGTTGTTCATCTAAAACTACATCATAAAGCTGAGTTCGTCGAACTCAAACTGAGTTCGTCGAACACAAAGCTGAGTTCGTCAAACTCAAAGCTGAGTTCATCTGAAACTACATCATAAAGTTGAGTTCGTCGAACACAAACTGAGGTCGTCGAACACAAAGCTGAGTTTGTCAAACTCAAACTGGAGTTCGTCGAACTGAAGACAAAATCTGCTGAACTGGTTGGAAGACTGATCTCGTCCAGCTGAGGAGCAATTTTTTCAAACTAAGACACGACGTTCGTCGAACCCAGGAAAGAGTTCGTCGAACTAAGACTTTACCAGCTAACTAATTATAACCTTAAGCTCAGCTGAAACAGATTATTCTGGTTAAGCTGATCATACTACTTTAAAATCATTAGAGATAGGATTACTTGAATGCCTAATCATGTCTCTCATAGGGTTGATGTGTCAACATTTTAAGTTATATCAAATCAAGATTGGAAAAATGAAGTGTTTTACACTATTCTACATTTAACATTCCTAGTTCAATCTTGAAGGCATTAAACTTGGCCTCATCCAATGTCTTAGTGAAGATATCAGCCATTTGACTGTCAGTGGGGACAAATTCAAGGCAGATATCTTGAGATTCTACATGTTCTCTTATTAAATGATATCTTATTTCAATATGCTTAGTCCTGCTGTGTGAGACTGGATTCTTAACAATAGAGATAGCACTGGATGAGTCACAATTAAGAAGAGAGTTACTTACCTTTAGGTTGTAGTCCTCTAGCTGGTGTTGAATCCATAATAGCTGTGCACAACAGTTCCCTGCAGTAATGTATTCAGACTCAGCAGTGGAGATAGCCACACTTGTCTGCTTTTTGCTGCTTCATGATATCAACCTTCTTCCTAGGAATTGACAAGTACCACTTGTGTTTTTCCTGTCTTCTTTGCACCCTGCAAAATCTGCATCTAAAAATCTAGTTAGTTCAAAATCATTGTTCTTAGGGTACCAAAGGCCAAGATGTAGGCTGCCTTTAAGGTATCTCAGAATCCTCTTTGCAGCTGTGTAGTGAGATTCCTTAGGACATGCCTGGTACCTAGCACACACACATGTAGCATACATAATATCTGGTCTACTAGCAGTTAAATATAACAGGGATCCAATGATGCACCTGTACATGGATTCATCAAAGGCCTTGCCCTTCTCATCCTTGTCCAGGGAAATGTTGGACCCCATGGGAGTTTTCATGGTGAAAGCTGATTCCATCCCAAACTTCTTGATAAGCTCCCTAGTGTACTTGGTCTGAGAAATGAATATACCTTCATCAGACTATTTTACCTGGAGGCCTAAAAAGTACTTGAGCTCTCCCATACTGCTCATCTCAAACTCCCCCTGCATTAGGTTGGCAAACCTTTTGCAGAGGTTGTCATCAGTAGACCCAAATATTATGTCATCAACATATATTTGGACTAAGAGACACTTGCCCCCTGTTTCCCAAAGAAATAATGTGCTATCTATCTTTCCCCTCAGGTACTTGTTCTTGATGAGAAAGCTAAACAATGTCCCATACCAAGCCCTGGGGGCTTGCTTAAGACCATAAAGACCTTTCCTAAGTAAGTAATCATGACTAGAGAGGGTAGGATGTACAAAACCTGATGGTTGCTCAACATATACCTCTTCCTTCAAGTCACCATTGAGGAAGGCTGATTTGACATCCATTTGATACACCTTGAACCCCTTGTGGGCAGCATAGGCAAGGAATAGCCTAATTGCTTCCAACCTTGCAACAGGGGCAAAGGTTTGATCAAAGTCTATCCCTTCTTCCTGTCTATATCCCTTGGTTACCAGCCTTGCCTTGTTCTTTATGATTGTGCCATTTTCATCTAACTTGTTCCTATAAATCCATTTAGTACCTATGATATTGTGTCCTTGAGGTTTTGGCACCAATTTCCATACCTTGCATCTCTTGAATTGTAGAAGTTCTTATTGCATAGCTTGAATCCAAAAGGTGTATTGGTTGGCTTCTTCAAACTTCTTGGGCTCCATATGTGATAAGAAGCTCAAGAATAGGGCTTCATTATAAGCCCTGCCTCTGGTTAATACACATTGATTCTGATCTCCAATTATTTGTTCTCTTGGATGATCCCTTAGATGTCTTACAGTTGTAGGCAGTCTGTTCTCAGCTTGCTGTGTTGTTTCTGCTGGTTCAGCAGTGTCTTCATCAGCATTGACTTCTTCCTCTTCAGGGATGCAGCATCAGAATAAGCTTTGCTGCTGCTGGGTGTGTCTTGTATAGACATCCTTTCCAAATCCTGTTCATTTCCTGTCAAGACAGAAGATCTAAACCAGCCCTTATATATTAGGCAGGTCTCATCAAATACTACATGCATAGACACCTCTACAACATGAGTTTTCTTGTTATACACTCTATAAGCTCTACTATGTGAGCTATAGCCAACAAGAACACCCACATTGCATTTCTCTGCAAACTTTGTTAATTGAGATTTTCCATTGTTTAGAATGTAGCATTTGGAGCCAAAGATTCTAAATTATGAAATTGTAGGTTGTTTGCCTTTCAGAATCTCATTGGGAGTTATTCCAGGAACCTTATTGATGGAAACTCTATTGAGAACATGACATGCAGTATTGACTACCTCAGCCCAGAAGTATTCTGGGAGTGAGGAGTCACTAAGCAGTGTTCTCCCATCTTCTGTGAAGGTCCTATTCCTCCTCTCAGCCACACCATTTTTTGTGGAGTCCTTGGGGAGGAGAACTCTTAGGTGAAACCATATTCTTGAAAAAACCTTGTCATAGCTTCAGATTGAAATTCTGTGCCATGGTCAGTTCTAGTCCTGACCACAGCACATTGCAAGTCATTCTGAATTGCTTTGACATGAGTTATAAAGATATTTAGAGTATTAGACTTCTTTAGGAAGAATACCCATGTATATTTTGAGTGATCATCAACAATCACCAAAGTATACAACTTCCCACCTAGGCTCTAAATTGGCAAAGGACCAAACAAGTCCATATGCAAAAGATAAAGACATCTTTCAGTGTCTTTAGAGCCAATACTTTTAAAGGTGGCCCTTGTTTGCTTACCCATTTGGCAAGCATGACAGGGACCACTTTTAATACATTTTATATCTATTCCTAACAAGGTTTTTAGATAATAGTCTATACATTGTCTTGTAGTTAATGTGAGCAAGTCTCATGTGCCATTGAACACAAAGGGACTCATTCTCATTAGCTACTAGACAAACAGATGTAAGAGAATTACTGCATATAAATCTAAGCAATAAACATTCCCACTCCTAGTGCCTGAGAGAATGGTCTCTAAGTCTTTAGACTTTTTAATCAAGCACTTGTCATTGTGGAATTCAATGACATATCCTAGATCACATAGTTGACTTATGCTTACTAGATTGTGTTGCAACCCTTCAACATAAGCTACCCTTGTAATTGAGACTATGCCATTGGAGATCATACCATATCCTTTGGTGATTCCCTTTTCTGACCCCCCAAAGATAACTTTGGGTCCATTCTTCACAGCCTTGTAGTCCTGTAGAAGATTTCTTGTTCCTGTCATGTGCCTTGAGCACCCACTGTCCAAGTACCAAATTTGGTTGAGGCTGGTACTTGAACTAACCTGCAAGAAGAAGTTTAGTTATCCTTAGGAGCCCAAAGAGCTTTGGGTCCTAGGTACTTGTTAGCATGATGAAATGACTTTACACTAGCTTCACCCTTTGCAGGAAGGCTCATCTTTGCATATGGCACATTAGTATTGTGCCAACAGTCTATGGCAAAGTGTCCTACTTTACCACAGCACCAACATTCATGAATGTTGTATCTCCTCTTCTGAACATTTCTTGAGGGGTGTGCAGCACAGTCCACATGTTCAGGAGGAGAGACCGCAGCTTTTCTCTTGTTTCTTTCAGCAAGAATTTTGCTGAAAGTCAATCTGTGGACAGTCTTAGTGGTCTTTGTATTAATGGCATCATCTTGCTTTGTCTTTTGGGCAATGTAAGTTTTGATTGCATTAGACACTGTGCAATTAGACATGTCCACTGATTTGACAGCAGTCATGTTCTTAGTTGAATCAACTTTAGAAGTGCATGCTTTCTCAGTCTTGAATGAAGGGGCTGATGTACCAAATACAAATGGTCCAGGTTGGGCCATTTGAATTTCCTTATAGGGAGCCTTCATAGCACTCAATCCCATTCCCTTTCTTCCACTATGGGAAAGACTGTTTTCCTTCCTATAGGTACTTCCATTCTTCTAATGACCATACATGCTTTCATGGTCATACCTGTTGGAAGGGAGTAATACCTTTTGAAAGGTGGTTTGAGGCTTAGCCTTACCCCTTCTCTTTTCTCCACTCCCTTCTCCTGCTTCCATTTTATTGATTCCTAGTCCTCTCCTATTGGATTGAGAAGAGAAGGAGTCAATAATAGGAAGCACAGATTTTGGCTTGGAGAATTGAGGCACTAGGCTTCTTTCTTTCATAAGTTTCTCCTCAAGATCCTTGATGACCTTGTTCTTCAGGGATATGGTGCTCAGATGGGTGATAGTTATCCCCTTCAGATGGCTAATTTCCTTATACATCTGATTCATCTTGGTAGAAGATTCAGTGCATTCTTGTTTTTCCATCTTAAGTGAATCAATCTCTTGGGCTTGCCTCTTGGCTAGCTTTTTGCTCCTTTTCAGAGCTTCCAAGAGAGCATCATACTTGTCAATCAATTGATTGACATCTACCTCAGCTTCTGAATCACTTCCACCAATTGATGAAGGTGCTCTAGATTCTGGTCCAGTCTCATAATCAGAAGAGGATAATAAATGAATTAATACCTGTTCATTTTCTGAGATGTTCTGACTGTCCTCATCATCAGTGATGTCCATGAGGCCTAGCTGAACATTGTCCTCTTCATCCTCCTCTATATCACTATCTGAGTGTGATAGAGGGGCCCTGAATCCAACCTTGGCAGCAGGATAATCTTCATCTTCTTCTGCAGCAAACAGCACTATGTAGGCGTCTTCTTCATTCTCTGAATCTGAAGTTGAGGATTCAGATTCACTCTAGCTTTTTTCCTTTCTTTGCTAGGTAGGATTTTTCACCCTTCCTATCCTTTTGTTGATGGTGCTTCTTATCACCTTTGTCCTTTCTTTTGGCTGGACAGTCAGCTATGACATGTCCAGGTTTGCTGCAGCAATAGAAAATAATGTTATTTGAAACATGTTTACTAGATTTGGAATCATACATGTCACCCTTTGGGTGCTGTCTTTCAGGTTTCCTGTGGTCTTTCTTGGAGTGTGATGAGGAGGAGGGCTTGTTCTTCCATTGCTTCCTCCTCATCATCTTCTTGAACTACCTTGAGAAGGCAGCAAACTCTTCATCAGAGGAAGAGCTATCTGAGGTGCTGATTTCAGATTTTTTAGATTCAGCACCTCTCCTTGGATGAGACACCATCCTGCTCTTGCTTATCTTGGAGCTGTCAGCTTTGAGAGCTACAAATTTCTCCCTTGCCTGAGCCCTTGTTGAGGTGTCCTCTTCCTTTCTTGCAGACAGCTGCATCTCATAAGAGAGCATTTTTCCAAACATTGTATGAGTGGGGGTCTCACCAAGCCTATCCACTTCCCTGATAGCACAGATTTTTGTGTCCAAATCACTTGTTAGAGATCTAAGGAACTTATCATTCAGCTCATAATCAGTAAACACTCTCTCATAGGTTCTCAGTTCATTGACTATTCTGAAGAACCTCTCATAGCACATAGAGATGCTCTCCTGGTTGAGCTGCCTGACGGCTTCATACTCTTGGTTAAGGAGTGACTTTCTATCATCCCTTATTTCAGCTGTCCCTTCCATATATACTACTAATGTGTCCCACATTTCCTTGGCAGTAGTGAAGTGTACCAAGTTTTGAAATGTGGAATCATCAATAGCATTAACTATGATGTTCTGGGATCTTTTGTCCATGGTGAACAATGCAAGTTCGTCCTTGGTCAAGTCATTGAAGGTCTTGGGCACTCTTCTTGTTGGATTAATGGTGTAGGCAATTTGAAAGGTGAAAGGCCCTAGCTTTATAGTTATATAGATCCTTGGATCAGATGCTTCAATAAACAATCTAACCCTTTGCTTCCATATGCCAAAGTTTTCTTTGTTGCATATGGGCAACTTCATGAATCCCATCTCCTTCTACAATCCAGAGGAGGCCATTGGATTGATAAGACTATTCCTTTATAGGATCTGGTCAGACAGTTATGTACTTCTTGACCAACCTCCCTCTGATACCACTTGATAGTTTATGTAGGATGTAGTCTTAATCGCCTACAGGGGGGGTGAATAGGTTTCTTTTTGTTTTAGGCTTGTTTTTTCTGATTTTAGGTTAGTAAAGTATCAAGCACAGAAAACACACAAAGATTTATAGAGGTTCCTCAAGACAGGGTGTCTTGAGTAGTCCTCTTCCCCCCTTCACCTTCCTAACAATGAGTTAGACAAGGCCAACTTCTCCAAACTCAGCTCCAAGAGCCTACAACACATATCCCATAGGATCTCTCAGGTTTTCCCAAACCCTAACTTAGGCACAGCAACCCTACCTCAGAGGAATCCACCTCCTACAACTCAGACCACCTCCTGGTCCTACCTCAAGCTGAACTCTCAGCTCAACAACTCAGGCCAATCAGCCTTACACACTCAGGCAATAAAGCCTTACAGTCTCAGAACCCAAAGGCTCCTACAAATGATATAATAAGGTTTACAGATTGAAGGAAGAAAACATCAAGCATGTTCTTCATTTTCTTCACAGCTGTTGTTGAAGACTTGAACTAGGGAGGAGAAGTACAGCTCCAACTTGATTCTTATTGATCAGCCCTTCAGATGATGGACTTGATCTACTTGCTCTATCTTGAAATGAATCAAGACAAGCAATCTCTTTTCTCCTTGCAGCCTTGTGTGAACTCAGTTCTTGGCTGCCGATAATGGAACAGTATGCTTTTGCTTCTTTATGTGCTAGAGAGAAAGATCAATAGCAAAAATTCTTTGCTAAACCCTAACTTATTCCTTTTATACATCAATGACCCCGAACGGCTCTTAGCTGTCCTACTGACAGGTATGGGAGAAATTGGTGGTCCCCAATATTCATTTTTGCAGCTTGCTCCAAAAGCAGAACCCGCCAGATCACATTTGAACAGGCTCAGCGGTTGGGCTGAGATGGTCAGCCGTCTCAGCGGCTGCTTCTATCCTGTCTCAACAAATCTGCTGAGACAGACAGTTGTCTCAGCGATTTCATCTATCTGCAGCTCAGCTTGCCCAGATGCCATCTCAGCAGCTCCTGGTCTTGTCTTAGCGGTTCAGCTGAAACAGAGAGCTTGTCTCAGCTGATCATACATTACACCATGGTGTGCCCTTGTCCTGCATACTTATGAGATAGAATTAGGGTTTATCAAATACAACTTGTACTTAGCATTGAGTGTGAGGTCTCTTCAAATCAAAGGAACATTGAGGGTCATTTTCCCAACATGGGCGCCAAAATGTGAAGAAGCTTTCCAGGAGCTAAAGGGTAGACTCATCTCCGCCCCAATTCTTGCACTTCCATATGGGAAGGAAGGATTTCAAGTGTATAATGATGCATCGTACCAGGGAATGAGAGCAGTCTTAATGCAGCACGGACATGTCATTGCTTACTCTTCACGACAATTGAAGAAACATTAGCAGAACTATCCGGTGCACGACCTAGAGATGGGAGCCGTGATCTTTGCACTAAAAATCTGGAGACACTACCTATATGGGGTTCACTGTGACATCTTATTGGATCACAAGAACCGAAAATATGTAGACACTCAGAAGTATTTAAACATCCGGCAGAGGATATGGGTAGAATTTCTATGTGATTATCAGTATACGATGCATTATCATCCCGGAAAACAAAATACGGTGGCAGATGCACTCAGTAGGAGGGCTAGTACATTAGACAAGGAACCTCAGCTAATAGTTATGGAACTAGCACAGATGCTGGATAACATGCATATCACACTAGTGTCCAGAGATGATCCAGATTTCTATTAGGAGTACCTAGCTGCGATGAGCTTAGTTTGTGACATCCGAGACCGGATCAAAGCTGCGCAGATATGTGATGCAGAATTAGAACCGGTCTTCAGGGCCTTGGACTCAGGCACCACAGGGGATTATTCGTTGAAGGATGACATCGTACATTTCCGAGGTAGAACTTATTTACCGGTAGGGGGTAACCTCCGGGAAGATATTCTGACAGAAGCTCATCACATTAGATATTCAATACACCCCGGGATCACCAAGATGACT
This sequence comes from Dactylorhiza incarnata, assembly GCA_033032865.1. Classification (NCBI taxonomy): domain Eukaryota; kingdom Viridiplantae; phylum Streptophyta; class Magnoliopsida; order Asparagales; family Orchidaceae; genus Dactylorhiza; species Dactylorhiza incarnata. Next base: position 2,258,614 of record JAWHQI010000218.1, on the reverse strand, counting down.
ACATATGTAAGAAGAATGATGTATTTGAAGTGGGATATTGCCCGTTTTGTGACCCAATGTGAGTCGTGTAAACTGGTAAAAGCCGAGTGCAAAAGGCCCAGAGAGTTATTACAACCATTGTCGGTGCCGGAGTGGAAGTTCGAGGACATCTCCATGGACTTCGTACATGGGTTACCTCCCTCCCACTCCGGGCATGACTCCGTATGGGTCATTATGGACAGATTGACAAAGGTGACCAGCCTCATTCCCATCAAAAAGGGTGCTCCCATCAGTGTTCTAATATGGTTGTTTGTGGAACAATTTGTCAGATACCACGGAGTACCCAGATCGACCGTGTCGAATCGAGATGGCTAATTCACGTCAAGGGAGTGGAGGTCGGTTCAAGCATATCTGGGATCATGACTGAAGTTCAGCACCACATTCCACCCTCAGACCGACAAGCTAACAGAGCGAACCATCTGTACTATGGAGGATATGCTAAGGTTATGCATATTAGATAGTAGAGAACCGTGGGAGAGGCTACTACCACTCGTCGAATTCTCCTACAATAATAACCAACAATCCAGCATTGGCATGGCTCCTTACGAAGCCCTCTATGATATAAAGTATAGGACCCCTCTATCTTGGGTTCAGGATGAGGACCCGAAGGCGTTGGGGTCGGAATATATTGAAGACACGAATGCCCAAATATGGTTGATACGTGATCGGATGCTAGAGGCGCAGAGCAGACAAATTAAATATTGCGATGTACGTCATCGTAAGGTGGAGTTCCAGGCAGGAGACCGAGTATTTTTGAAAATAAGTCCGGCACACTGGGTCATAAGGGTGCGGCGACTAATGAAGCTCAGTCCAAGATATATGGGTCCATATAGGATCCTGGAGCGGATCGGCCCCTTGGCCTATAGACTGGAGCTGCCGGAGGAGTTGCCCGGATTGCATGACATCTTTCATGCCTCCTCGCTTAGGAGGGCACTTCTTTGGCCATAGCAACTAATTACTGCTTCAAGGGGCCCAATAACATCCGACCGAATAGTCCGTTTGGGTCCAACTTGATATACTCCACTATAGTATGGGTCAATTAGCCTAAGCCTGGTGATACTGACCACACCACACCCTTCCTATACATTATGGTAGGCAAATGGGACAAAATGGACCCAATGGGATTGGTCAATTTTGGGAAATTAGGTCAATTACCAAAAAGCCCCAAATTGACCTAAATGTACTAATCCCCTCAATTGACCTTCAATTGGCCCAAATGTGATCAAATTGGTCACACCAAACCCTCTATGAATATTAGGAAATACTAATGGGGCAACATTGAACCTTGTGGGTGGACCAATTTTGGAAAATTGGGCTAATTACCAAAAAGCCCCAAATTGACCTAAATTTACTAATGCACTCAATTGACCTTCAATTTGCCCAAATGTGATCAAATTGGTCACACCAAACCCTCTATGACCATTAGTATATACTAATGGGGCAACATTGAACCTTGGGGGTGGACCAATTTTGGGAAATTGGGTCAATTACCAAAAAGCCCAAAATTGACCTAAATGTGTTAAAACCCTCAATTGATCTTCAATTGACCCAATGTGATCAAATTGATCACCCCTAACACTCCAAGATTACTTAGGGAGTCTAATGAGTCCACATTGGACATTTGGGACAAGCCAAATTTGGGAAACTATGCAAAATTACCAAATTGCCCCAAATTACAATTTATGCCCTTTATGGTTCAATTGGCCCTCAATTGGACAAATTGACCTAATGGGAGTATTGAGACCTAAGAGAACCAAGGCGCACAACCAATTTTGGAGTATTATGGCAAAATCACCAAAATGCCCAAATTGCCCCTATAAGCAATTTTGTGCAATTATGCCACATATGACCCCACCATGACTCAATTCCTATTGGAGTAGGTTCATAGGGTCTAAGGAAACAATGTGGGTCAGTCACATTGGATGGCGTGAGCTTGGGTCAAGCCCAAACCCAAAAACCCCAATTTGGCCGATTTGGGTCAAGTGAGCCCAAACTCAAATTAATTCGACTTAACCCAATTTCATTACCCAAATAGCCAGCCCTCATGATGATTAGACCCTAAGCCCTCTGAAATTTCGAATTTAGAGGAGTTAATTTCAGAAATTTTGAATTAAAAGGGGGAAGAAGACAAGGGAGACAATGGAGGAGGAGAATAAGGAATGGGTGCCAAATGGCACCCCACTTCCCTTCCCCAAGCTCTGCTCTGAGCTGGGGAATCAATTGCCATCAAAATTGGGTAGAGAGAGGGAGCAATTGACTGGCTAAGAAGGGCAGCAAGATCTGCCTGAGAGCCCCTTAATGGCTAGCAGCCATATACTCCCCCTCCCCCTCATTTCTCCATTTCACTAGCTTTAGAATCGCAAGAGAGAAGAAAGCCCCCTGCTAGTTGAGGAAATTGAGCCCTGCCCGACTGTGAGTTCAAGGAAATCGCTGGAGAAATTCAAATGGCCCCTAAGAGAAACACACGAGCAATGACAAGGACCCAATCAAGTTTCCTTCCCCTCTCCATCTATGTTAATTATCTGCATCTTCCTTTCTTGATATAAGCTGTGCAATGGTACTGTCGCCATTTTTGTTCTAAATCTTACTGGCCGAGAAAATGAAGTATAGCCACCTCTGGCCACCCCAGGCCGATCAGACCCCACCAGTCGACGACCAAAGGTCGGCTGGTGGTGATGGCTTGGGCATTTTGCTGGAAAAGGTCGGAGGTCGTCAGAATCATCGGCCAAAGTTGGCCCAGGAGGGGGCCATCTTGGCCCTTGGCAGGTTGGGGATGATGAGCTCCTGCCATTAGATCTGGATTAAATTGATAATCGCAGTCATTATATGATATATTTAACTAATGTGATTTCTGTCAAATATATTTTAGTATCTTGTATAATTTATTTAGGACCCTTAGAGGCCTCTATAGAAATTACACCCTGAATGGAAATTGTAGGTTATGGTCTTAACATAATTTAGAAATTTTTTGAGGTGATTTGGAGCATTGTAGCTATCTGAGCACTCATTTTGGTGAGACATATACATATGGGCCCCTAGATCTTTAAAAATTAATTTGGAGACATAAACAACTCTAAATCACTTGAAATTTGTGGCATGCATGAGTCATGCCCTAAAGTACACTTTGCCAAAAGTTGGGAATTTTTGGAAATAATTTTTATATGATTTTGTACAACATTTCATATTTCTTGCATAGCCTAGATCTAGGGTTAAAATGGTCCAAATCCACTCAAATCTTCTCTCGAAGGTAGATCAGGCCAAATATAGTCCATGACAAAAATTTAAGGCCATTTGGACCAATGCATGTTGGGCTAACCCACTTGCATGTTTGTGTCAAGGTTAAGGTGTGGGGTGCATATAGCCCAAATGGGTATTATGAGGCCCTAGCTCTTTTTACTTGGCGTTAGTCTCTGAAAATTTAGCCACACCTCGATGAGGATATAATACATCACCTAACCAAAAATTGGAATTTTTGGTGCACACTTTTCTATGGTTTTTGTAGGAATGCAATAAATCATGCATGGTGTATAATGTTGGGTATTTTGACTCAAATCACTCCAAATCTCATTTGATAGATTGGTTATTTGTATATTAGTCATTGGTAAAAATTTTGGCTCAATTGGATCCTTGAACATGAGTAGATCCGTGATTAAATAAGTCAAAAGAAACCTTCATTTTTGGTCTCACTAAATGTTGATTTCTGCTCTAGTGAACTAGATATTTTGTACACAAATTTTGGGCCCTAAAATAAAAAGTAGGCAGAGACAACTTTTGTAGGCCTTTGTGTCTACAATCTATAGAAAGTGAGATCACATCTTTTGGAGCCCTACAATTTTCTATAGGGCATATTTAGTAAGGCTGGTCCTAGTGAAGGACAGACCTTAAAATGTGAATAACTTCTATTTAGTAATTGATATGAGGCTAAAAATTTAACCATGTGTGAATGTACCATACATCCATTGTGAGACCAAAAATTAGAATTTGTGGGGGACATTTTTTCTAAGGTTTTAGTAGAAATTTAATAAATCACACATGGTGTATAATATGGGTGATTTAGGCTCAAATCATTCCAAATCTCCTTTGGGAGGATGGTCATGTACATAATATGCTCTAGTTAAAATTTTAGGTCATTTGGACCTCTGCATGTTAGTTTTTTTACATGCAACTGCAAGGGAATTGGGGTGCATATAGCATGACCATGGAACATTAGAGTTTACCTGAGAGTTTTAAGGGTATTTCCTTGGTCAACTTTCATGAAATTTAAACCATGCACTTAGGATCATAATACAATACTCTATAGTGAAAATCATCAACATTTGGGTTAGATTCCCTAGGAAAGTTGACTTCACATGATTTGGTCACATAGACCCCAAGTGAGTAAATATAGGTTCAAAGCTCACTGAAATGTAGTGAAATTTTGTACATAAACTTTTTATACCAGTAGGAAGGTCTGAGAATTTCATTAGAAATAATCATAGAGTATTTGACATGCTTCCTTCACAAAGTATAATTTGAGTCTATAACTTGAGAAATTCATAATATGAAATATAGTTGCTAGATTGTTATAGAACTTTGTAATTAGAATTTTCACACCAGTAGGAAGCTCTGAGAATATTATTAGAATTAATGATTGAGTACACTACATGCTTCCTTCACAAGGTACAAATTGAGTTTATAACTTGAGAAATTCATACCATGAACTATTGTTGCTGAAATGTGGTGAAACTTTGTACATAGACCTTTCATATCAGTAGGAAGCTCTGGGAATTTAGTTAGAATTAATCTTTGAGTATATGACAAGCTTCCTTCACAAAATAGTAGTTGAATCATGACTTGAGAAATTAATTAATTAATTATAGTTGCGGGAATATTATAGAAATTTGTACATAGAGCCTTGACTTCAATACAAATCTCCGAAATTAAAATGACCTCATACTTAGTTAGTACTCATATAGACAAACTTGTAGAACATGGCGTTTCACTTTAAGGCATGCCGGTCTGCGGATAGTAAAAACTAATTTATGTGATTTATGTTGGATCGGTAGGCGCCCATAGATGGGGGGTGAATAAGGGTTTTAAAACTTTTTCATATATTTTGAATACCTTGAAATAATAAGAGATCAAAATAGTGATTTTGAATAAAGATCTAAATTGTTTTATAATGAAGGAGAGGATAATAAACAATTTAGAGAGATGAAGATCAAATCAATTACACAAATAGAGACATGATTATTATTAATAAAATAGATTACAAAATTCGATTTCAATGACGCTAGAAATCAAGGCGAAATACGAAAGACTCTTTTTGTTTTCTATACCGACTCGTATCCCCACGAACCGGTTGGCTTTAGCCGATCCTTCCCAGCATATGGCCTCAAGCCGCTCTAGCCAATCCTTCACCGGATATGGCCTCGAGCACCCCTAGATCTACACCCTAGACCTAGTCGCCAACACGAGGCAAACTTCTGCCCCAAGTCCTTCCCAGACCTAGTGGCCAACACGAGGCAAATTTACTGCACGATTTAAAAGAGATTGATAAATTAAATAACAACTATAATATAAAAACTCCATATATGGATCTCTTGGAGAAGTAGACGAAGACCCGCAGAGTATGATCGTAGTCGATGCGGTCTTTCATCACGGTGATTAAGTGTAACATCCCCTAAATAACTAGACCCCTAAGATGGTTTTGTCATGACTAGGGCATGAAAAAACCATAGGAAGCACAAAGGGGGCATAAAAGCTTAGGAAGGAAGGAGGAAACCACCTTGGTCTGCAAATAGTAATTTCCAATTACCAAGCCAAGGGTTGGACTTTAGGGCCTCACCTTGACCCTTTGACCCCACCATAGCATACCTAACCCTTTAGGGGTTCCCTTAGAGCACCAAGGACCCATTGGGGTCAACCAAAGAGGCCAAATTGACCAAAGTCAACCCTAACCCTAAATTGGTCAAAGTAGCCTAATTATGGTCAATTGACCTCCACCATGCCAAATTGACCTTGCCCCTACCCTTATAAGGATATTAGGGACCCAATGGAATAAAAACCCTCGTCATGGGGCCACCAATTTGGCCAATTTGAACAAAGTCAACTCTAGACCTGTTTTGCTCAAATTGCCCTATTATGGGTCAATTGGCCTCCACCTTGCCAAATTGACCCTACCTAGACCTTCCTAACCCTTAATAGAGGCCAATGGGTCACTAGACACGCATTGGGGTCAACCCAAATGGTCAAATAGACCAAAGTCAACTCCACCCTAAATTTAGGTCAAAATGACCTATTTTGACCTAATCAAGCCCAATCCACTTGGGCTAGACCCAATTGAGGAGTTCCACTATCTAATGGGGTTGGTAGTTACTAAAATTATCATTTACTTTCATGAAATTTGGCCAGGAGAGAGAAAATACCATTTTCCCCAAAAATGGTGGAGAGAGAAAGAGAGGAGTAATGGCATTCATGGCCAAGGGAGGCCAAAGGCTCTCCCAATTGATGAGGATTCATCTCCTCTTAGGGAGATGATGAGTTTCCAGCCTTCTCCCGTACAAATTAAGGCCCTATTCATCTCCCCCAAGCAAAACCGAAATTCCCCCTTAATGGCCATTAATGGTCATGACCGAAATTCCCCTCTTCAAATTCCCCCTATACAACCCTCCCCTCTCAAATCTAACTACACCATTAGCTTCAAAAGGTGGATGGTAGTCGAAATTATATATTTTATCGAAGGTTTTGGTGGAGAATGGAGAGATCGGGCAATCTCGGCGGAGAAGGGAAAAGCCATGGCCGACCACCGCCGCCATCGTCGCGGGCTCCAATAAAGGTCCTCCCCTCCTCCTCTCTCTCTCTCTCTCTCTCTGTGGATATATCTTAGATCAAAATAGGTGAGAAATCGGGCTCAATTGAGCCCGATCCAAGTGAGCAAAATCTGAAATTTCCATGAAAATGGTCTCGGTTGGGTTCGCCGGAAACCGCCACCCCAGCGGTCGTGCCGCCGCCCGACGTTAGCCACCACCTCAATGGAGGTGGTGGTGGTGGTGGCCGGCCAAGGAGGTGGCCGGATGGCCGGGAAAATTGGCTGGAAGATGCTACAGGGCGGGACAATCTCCACCGTCGGCTATGTGGAGAAGATGATGGGATGTCGTCGGTTTCCTGTACAGTTTTTTTATATTAATGATTGTTATTCTGTTTTATATTCTTATTATTGGCAGTACATAGATTAATTTATTAAAAATACTTAGGGCCCTCTACAGAAAACGTGGCCAACACCAAAGTTGTAGTCCTTGGAGTCTACATTAATTTAAAATTTGTTTCAGCCCAAAAGGAGCTCTGTAGCTCCTTGTACGTCCATTTTGGTGGGAATGGTCCCTAGTGTAGGACATCCACCATTTCTTGAATAACATTTGAGTGGGAAATGATATTGACTTGAAAATTGAAACATAGGCTATTTGTACTTACACCATTAAGATATCCAAAGATGGGAATTTGTGGAGAAAATTTTTCTAAGGTTTTTGTAAAAATTTAATAATCCATTAATTAATTAATTATAAGGTCTAATAAACTCCAATACCCACTAAATTTTGGTGGGTGCCTCTTGGGGTTATTATATGACCCTGGTAAAAATTTCAGCCCAATTGGGACTGATTTGGTTGGGTAATTAGTTAACCCAAGTTTGGTTAAACTAGGTCAAACTAGGTTAAAAGTGCACATGATGGAATTAGGTGGTCAAACCTCATCAAAGTGATGTTAAACTTTGGCCACTGGTTTAGGATCATATAAAACACCCCCATGAGTAATTTGGGGTGATGTTGGGTGGATATGCCCTAGGACCCAAGTTCTAACCTTAGGGTTGATCTTTGACACTTGTGAAGGACATAAGGGCATATGTCCTTGAATGGTCAAGAAACATGGTAGATAAGTTTATAGGGTGTAAATATGCCCTAGGAAATTTTATGAGAATTTTAGGAGCACTTATCCCCTTTGATTTAGGTCATAACCCTTTTGGAGAACCTTGCAATAAGAGAAATTTACATGCTCAAATTATCTTGGATGTTGATGAAAGTTTGGTAGTACCCTCATAATCATGATATAGGTCTCTGATGATTTTTGTGTAATTATTGGATTTATTTATATAGCACTTCATTCACAAGTCATATATTTTGTCTTAGGAATATATTAAATAAATGAGTGCCAAATATCCTCTGGAAAATTATGAAACTTGGTGGTAGGACATTTTTAAAGAGCTCTGTGAATTTTCGTATAATTTTTGGAATTATTTATCAGTAGGTTACTTCATAATTTTCCCTATTATGAGTTTACTTGGAATATTTATTTATGTGACTAATTTGTTTTGATCAATTCTGAAATTTAGTCAGTAAACTTTTCTAATCAATATAAAGGTATGGTAAATTTTCCATAATTTTTGGACAAGTATTTATGATGGTTCCTTCTTTAATTTCTGATTTCGGGTAATTATTCAATATTATAACTAGAGGCCAACACCTTACTGCAAAATTGTGATATTCTATATTTACTATTCTTTTGACATCATACATTTTTCATAATTTTATGGGGGCCATATCATAAGGATATCTTACACTTCATGTTCAATTTCATACATGACCAATGTTGGAGAAATAATAATAAATGCCTAATAATTAAGGAAAAATATGATTCTCTGGATTTAGTCTTATAAAATTATGATAGACCTTAAGTAAATATCTTGAGTCATTTGGATGAATATTTGGAGTACCTCCTCTCATACAACTCATATAACTCATTTGGTTTGCGTACAGTAAAACTATAAAATTGATTAAATTGAAGACCAGTAGGTGGGAATGGAAAGTAGTTGGTGTGCTTAGTCTAGTTGAAGAGATTGAAGGTCACCAAAAAGGAGTTTAGGTGATGAGAGTGTGCTTGATGAGTTAAGGGTAACGTTGTGCTCGGGATTGACGAAAGATCGTCTTTCCCTTAGCGGGTCATAAAATGCTTAGGGATAATTCAAGTGAAATTATAAGAAGGGTATACTTATGGGTAGTAACTAATAACATTAAATGCCTTGGAAAGGGAGCTTTGGGGTGTCATCCCATTATACTTCCTAGTACCGTAGCGAGCCCCTTACAGGGTAATCCTTGGGAAGCCCATGGTTAACCCTAAACTGTAAGAATAAACTATTATGTAAGATTGCCTGAATAAACCACACACCCACACCCCGTGGTTACGGGAGGTTAGTTTGTTGGGTATTACGAGCGGTAGGCTCGGTGGTTGTAGCAGTAGACTAATTAGTCTGGTGAGCTCGTGACTCAGTAATGTTTGTTGGTGCGGACGGGTTGGTCCGGCGAGCTGGTGGCTCAGAAGGTTATGGTGACGGGCAAGTTAGCCCGGGGAGCTTATGGCTCGGAGATAGATGGTAAACATGTTCGCATGTGCATAAAGGTGGTGGGTCTTCGGTATTGGACGGTCGTTCACACTGACGTCAATATGCTGACTCGGCAAGTGTGGAATTTGCACTTAGCCATAAAATTCTGGTGGTCCAGCCGATAAGAGTACACAGATGCTCCGCAGTTTTGCGTTGAGGCATACAATAGGTCTATGTTAGGTAGTGTGAATACCAACCTCGAGGTGGGCGAGGCCCAAACCACTGCTTTCGTTTGCCACTACAGGAGTATCCTGAGAGTCTTGATAGCTCCAAAAAGGGGGAACTAACGGTCTGTGCGCATAGAGTCGATGTGTGTGAGTTGCACTTGTGTGAACATAGCATAAACTACATAACTCTGCATGTCATGGCATAAGCATGGCATTTCAACCCTTACCCCTATCGTATAAATCGATTGTGGGACATTTTATACGATAGGCCCTGCTAAACGACCCCTTGGTCTATAGGTTTGTATGTGCATTCCTATAAATCAATGGTTACATTTCGTTTATGTACTTATCTTTACTTACTGTTCTTTACTTGCTCTTTACCATGCTCTATAACTACTTCAATTGTCTTTTTATACATGAGTAGTTGTAGACATTCATGTAGACTAGATCCGCCATCATCTGCTTTGTCTTATACCCCTTGATGTCTTCCGCTTCATCCTCCCGCTCAGTGCCTAGGAGGCATTGGGGGATGGGTGGGGAACATAAGGCTTAGTCTTTTTGACTAATGGTCGGTGGACCATATCATTTTAGGGGATCGAGGGGATGCAGCAGCACTAGAAGCCAATGCACATGGAGGTGGGACAGTCTAGTACAGGAGCACCAGCTCCAGGATTAGTGAGTGATTAGTGGATTGCTTCCGCGAGTGACCATGTAGTGAGGATATGATGTACATGGCTTGACCCCTTTATTATTGTAACCTTTGTTATTTCAGTTATATCATGTGTATATTTATTATATATAACATGTGATTTGTGGACTTAAACTTCTATTTGTTCATTTATTCTTTCTTTCTTCTGTGATCGATATGGCCGGCAGGATCGGCACTTTGTAGTGGTGACCTTCTCGTGTGTTGGTGTCACCACAAAGCGGCGGTTCTGGGCATAATACCTGGTTTTGTAGAGAAAAAAATGGGGTCTTACATGAAGCATGTTGAAATCTTCTCCAATGATCTCCTTAAGCCATCATGGATTTGTGGGAGTCTCTCTCCGAATCTTCCTCTATATGTTGTGACATGAAGCTCTGGAATTTAGGATCATAAGAGGATGAAGAAGATGGATCCAAGGGGTCCTTTTTATAGCCTTGGAGCTAGCGCCTGCGCTATCGCTACCGTCGGCGCTATCCCATATTAGGACATATTCTGCGCGGGAGAATCTTCAATCCGAGGAAACATTTTCGCCTTGCCTCTTGTACTCCGCGCTACCGCCTGCGCTATCCGCTACCGCCTGGCGCTAGCACCTTCTAAATGTGCTCCCGGAATTGCGCTAATCATCGCTAGCGTCGAGCGCTAGGTGTTACCGCCGGCGCTAGTGAGCATGTTGGATTTATTGGCTCAATTTTGGGGGCAACCATCTTATGTTATCCTTGAGTGATATGAACTTTGTTTCCTGCACAATTAAACACACAAGATCAAATACACATAGGATTTGTTATTCTCAAACCTAGGAGATGCGGAAGACCATGTTCCAACAAACTCCCCCTATTTATAATAACAAATCCATTAATGATAAATTAGAGCGTTAATATATAAGCATGATGAAACCTACTTGTGTGTGTGTGAGAGTGATGACTTAGGATAATTATCAATTTTAGTATTTAGAATAGCTCCCCCTAAATACATGCTCCCCCTAAGTGAATGCTCCCCTAATATGTAAGCTATCATCTTAATTAATTTAGTTTTCCATTTTGATAGCGGATTTTATTTATCATGTTAGTTCTCCCACTTTTGTTACTAGCAAAATGGGTAAGTAAGCAAAACACATAAAAATTTGATAATAAGATAAAGGCATGATCGAGCTTTTAAAGAAAATGAAATGATAAGGAGTTTTAAGCATAAAAACAATTTTTATAGAAATAAATCAGTGTTTTTAGCATAAATATTTTCATAGAAATAGATCAAAGTTTTTAGCATAAAGATGAACAATATAACATTTGCCAAGTAATCAATATTATCATGTTAGTTCTCCCCCTTTATAAAAGAGTTTTAAGTATAAAAAGGTAATTATTTCCAAGTAACCAATCTACCAAGATAATATGTCTACACCCTAGCCCCGTACTAAGTGATGGATAGTCATGAGGAGCTGCATACATGTCGTCGGTTGGGGTGTTAGTCCCATATGCATACACTAGAAGATACTCAACCTAGCACTCTTTCCCCCCAGTGCCTCGCAAGGCCCCACTAGAACACTCCTCGGTTAAGGACAAGACATGACTTAGAGGTCAGGTAATCTAATGCCTACAACCCTACGCCCTCGCTATGATGAGATATGTAATTATTGGATAATAATCATTGGAAACAATAAGCATTTAAATTTAATGATAATCTCCTATCCTATGGGTTTATATTTTTATTTGAATTTAAAAAAAAAACTCACATAGCTATTTTGAAATCCATTAATGAATCAGAGTTTTTAGCATAAAAATGATATTCGTGTTAGAACAACCAATATAAATTCTACCAAGCAAGTTTACCATTTGTTGAAAAGGAATATTGAGATTTAAGACTTTGATATAAGCATGAAAGCGCAGAGTAAAAAATATATGGTGATGATGCGGAAGACTTATAGAAATACAACAAACATCCTTTTGTTATCATGATTATTTATAATAAGTGATATGAGATAAATTCAAAAAGGAAGATGTTTTTGTAAATCATTTTTCATTTAAGATCTTTAAGTTTGACAAATAAAGTAACCAAGCATGAAGGAAGGATATCAAAATGAAACTACTACAATGTTATTGTAATTCACAAATTCCAAACATACCAAATATTGTAGAAAGCATGCTAGGTTATCTAGTGCATTTATTGTTGGAACATGATCTTCCGCATCTCCTAGGCTTGAAAATAACAAATCCTATGTGTATTTGATCTTGTATGTTTAAGTGTGCAGGAAAACAAAGTCCATATGACTCAAGGATTACATAAGAAGGTTGCCCCCAAATTTGATCCATCAAATCCAAAACTCCTACTAGCGTCGGCGGTACCGCTAGCGCTAAGGAACCGCTAAGATGAAACCAAACCGCTGAGACGGAACCGCTGAGATGAAACCGCTGAGACGCTGAGAAGAAACCGATGGGAAGGGAAACCGCTGAGATGCAAGCTGGCGTTAACATATATAAAAGGAGATAGCGCCTGGCGGTATCCAATAGCGCAGGAGGTAGCACAGAGCACAGAAGGTAAGAGAGAATTGTTTCCTCAGATTGAAGGATTCTCACGCGGAGAACATTTCCTAAGCCATGATAGCGTCGGTGGTAGCGATAGCGCAGGCGCTAGCTCCAAGGCTATAAAAAGGACCCCTTGGATCCGTCTTCTTCATCCTCTTGAGATCCAAAATTCTAGAGCTTCGTGCCATAGCATTGAGAGGAAGGTTCAGAGAGATACTCCCACAAATCCATGAAGGCTTAAGGAGATCCGTGGAGAAGATTTCAACACGCATCATCATCGTGATGAAAGACCACATCGACTACGATCATACTCTACGGGTCTTCGTCTACTTCTCCAAGAGATCCATATAGGGAGTTCTTATATTCTTGTTTATTTATTTCACATCTTTTCTTATAATCGTTTAGTAAACTTGCCTCGTATTGGCGACTAGGTCTGGGTAGGACTTAGGGAAGAAATTCGCCTCGTGTTGGCGACTAGGCCTCGGGTGTGCTCGAGGCCATATCCGGGGAAGGGTTGGCTAGAGCGGCTTGAGGCTGTATCCGGGAAAGGATCGGCTAAAGCCAACCGGTTCGTGGGGATACGAGTCGGTATATAAAACAAAAAGAGTTTTTCATATTTCTCTTTGATTTCTAGCGTCATTGAAATCAAAATTTTGTTATCAATTTTATTAATAATAATCATGTCTCTCTTTGTGTATAAAATTGATTTGTTCTTCATTTCTCTAAATTGTTTATTATCCTCTCCTTTATTATAAAACAATTTAGATCTTTATTCAAAATCACTATTTTGATCTCTTATCATAAGCAAGTATTTCAAAATATAATATAAGTTTTTAAGACCCTTATTCACCCCCCTCTAAGGGCGCCTACCGATCCAACAAGTGGTATCACAACGGTTTTATTCCAATCGGCTTAACAACCGAGAATAATGGCGTCTCATGATCTCGCTTCTATTAGTGGGGTAAATTTTTATGAAGAAGAAAAATCTCTTAAACCACCTTTATTCGATGGGAGAAATTATAAAGGGTGGAAATTTTTAATGGAAAAGTTTATTAAAAATTTAGATATCAATGCATGGGATATAGCAATAGTTAGACCAGCGGATGATTCAAATAAACAGGAACGTCATCTAAATGCAAAAGCTTTAAATAGTGTTTTCTGTGTTTTATCTCACGAAATTTCAAAATTAATATATTATTTTTCTAGTGCATACAAAGTATGGAAATTTCTTAAAGAAATGTATGATTCTCCATCTACATGTATGGAACAAATGCAAGAAGTGGAGAACATACAAGATTGCACATCAAATGGAAAAGACAACAAAGAAAATTCGTGCTCAAATCTCACAGCATCCAAAAGCACTGTAAGGAAATCAAATCATCGTATTGTTTGCAATTCTATTTCTACTTTACAATTGCTACAAATTACAAAGCGCAAAATTATGAAATTGAATAATGCGAATTGCAAATTGCGCTTAGAAAATAAAAATTTAAAAGCAAAAGTTAAAGTAGAATCAAATTCTAATTCATCTAGTTCTACCCATGGCTCCTTAGTTGAAAACATTACACCTTGTATGGAATTTGATGATTTAAAAGAAAAATGCAAGGAACTTGAAAAGGAACTTCTCTTTATAAAAGAACAAAATGGAAGATTATGTTTAGAAAATTCATCTTTGAAAAATAATTGTGCTAAGTGTGAAGCCTATAAAATTGAAATTAAAGAGACGGATGAAACATTTGATGAATATAGAAATAACTATCAAAATCATATTGATTCAATTGTATCCACTCTTAAAAATAGCACAATCGCTTATAATAAAGCAAGACATAATTTAAAAATTAAGAATGATGAATTAAAATAAAAAATCAACTTGCTTATGAAAATTGTAAATACAAATTCACAATATCAAACTATATCTAAAAACAAGTTGAATATGAATATGAACTTCTTACCTAAGTTTAAAATGGGAGTAAGGAACATAAATGATCTGTAAATCAAAATCAAAATTACCATAATTTACAAAATCATGTTTCTCCCAACCAAAAATTAAATGCAAACAAATTTCCTTCAAAGTATAACTTCAAAAACCTTTTTGATCAAAATATTCAAGTAAATGATTATGGAAATTTGAAAACTAAAACTAATGTTAAACCTAAATTTGAATGGAGACCCAAAGCTAAAGATGAAACACAAGCTCAAATCAAAAGAGCCCATTCAATCATATCTCGCCAAAAGCAAACATGATGTATTTGGGTACCCAAAGGAACCGTCACACCCGGTCCTCTTTGGATACCTAAATCTCTCATTCAATAGTATCCTATCATTTGCATGAAGTAGAAATCAATCAAAAATGAAATATCAATTCTCTACTTCATGATATGCTTAATTTCCTTTTTGTTTTTGCTTTTATTTCTTTGAGCCATCATGATAAGATCACTTTATATAACATGTGATATGACTTTCACATATTAAACCAAAATTCATAAATAAAACAAAGTTGAATAAAAAGTTATATCATTTTTCAAAGTGATCTACTTATCCTTTTTATTTTTATCCTTCTAAATCCAATTTCCTAAAAGTCTTATAAAATTTAAAAAACTAAATTTGTCATATGACATTATTAAGGCTAAATGAAATTAGTGTCAAAATGGATTCAAAAGGTATTTTAGGGGTATTAGGCTAAATTTATAAAATGCGCAAGTTTTGTCTAGGTATTTAATATATTTGCGTCATTTTTGATTACCCCTAGTATGTTAAATCATAATCATGTCAAACCGAAATTGAAAAATTGCATGAATATTATTTCAATTATTTATGATCATTTCACTCAAGCATATGTTTTGCAAAACTCAAGAATTAAGGTCTAATAAATTTGGAGCTTTAATGAATGTGAAACCCATGTACTAAAATTTTAACTTTCGCAACTTTTTGCGTTTTCGTCTCGTCTTTTCACTTCATTAGACAGGCCTTACATTGCACAAACATAATTAAGAAAAATTGGAAGCAAAATCGAAGAAAATCTAGGCTATATGATTAAAATAAGCATTCTCTGTGAGCTAACGCAAGCGCTAGGACTTAACGCCGGCACTAGCTCAAGTGTCCGATTTTCTGTAATTTTAAAATTCTGAAAAATCACTAAAAATATATTATTTTATATGTACTAGCTCAAGTGTCTACATATGTGTTTAATCTAAGAATGCTTGTGTATGTTTTGTATTAGTACAATGAATTAAAATTGCACAAGTATCTTACCTACACTACCTTTATTTGCACTTTTAAAAGTTAAGAAAAGTGGTTATGTTTTCATAATTTATATTGGTTTGCAAAACAAGTGTATTCGGAGAACTTTGTACAAAACAAAAATCATAAAATAAAGTGACAAAGATAACTCCACCAAGCACTACTTGAACCTCCTGATAAGTCTTAATAAGCGTTGTGAGGTTGAGCACCTTGGAAAGAATAGTAAAGTATCTTGTGCAAACCATATCTTTCTTTCAAAATAAAAACCACTTACTCTTAAGTACACCGGATCACTAGTTTCAACATTAAAATAAAATAAAATATGTGATCCCCAAGCACAACTTTGCACCCTGATAAGTTTTGATGAGCATTGTGTGTGCAAAGCACCTTGGTAGTTGTACATTTTGTTTGTGCATTGAAGTGTGTGGAAGTAAAATTATTTGTGTTTTATTGTGCTCTTTACTTTACATATCTCTTGTATTTTTGATTAAAACATTTGTTTACTCTATTCAAAAATAAACTTATGTGCACATCATTATCTTCCATAACACTTCTTCTCATGAGTATTGGATCCTAATGCTAATTCTATACTACTCTTTATTTATGAAAAGCACTAGATAACCTAGCATGCTTTCTACAATGTTTGGTATGTTTTGAAATTGTGAATTAAAGTAACATTGTAGTAATCTCTTTTTGATAACATTATTTCATGCTTTGTTACTTTATTGTCAAACTTAAAGATTTTAATTGAAAAATGATTTACAAAACCTCATATATCTTCTTATGGATCATCATTGATTACAATAAGATGTGTCTTGTATTTCCATAAGTCTTCCGCATCATAACCATATAATTGTTTTACCTTGCGCTTTCATGCTTACTTAAAGTCTTGTTTTTTGTGTGCATCGTCACTTGAATCTTAAAATTCCTTTCTTTCAACAAGTGGTAGACTTGCTTGGTAAACTTTATATTGGTTACTCTAAACATGAATATTTTTTTTGCCAAAAACTCTGATTTATTTCTATGAAAATATTGTTATATTAAAAACTCTGATTCATTAATGGATTTCAAAATAGCTATGTGAGTATTTTCATAAATTCAAATAAAAATATAAACCCATAGGCTATGAACTTATCACTAAATTTAAATGCTTAATGTTTCCAATAATTATTATCAATGACTTCATATCTCACCATAGCGGGGGCGTAGGGTTGTAGACATTAGATAACCTTATCTCTAGTCATTTCTTGTCCTTAACCGGGGAGGGTTCTAGTGGGGCCTTGCGAGGAACTGGGGGGAAAGAGTGCTAGGTTGAGTTTTTGTCTAGTGTTTGCATATGGGACTAACACCCCAACCTACGGCATGTTTGCAGCTCCTCATGACCATCCGTCACTTAGTACGGGGCTAGGGTGTAGACATATTGTCTGGGTAGTTTAGTTACTTGGAAATCATTACATTTTTTATGCTTAAAACTCTTATATAAAAAGGAAAAACTAACATGATAATATTGAGTACTTGACAAATGTTAGATTGTGCTGGGTTTTTCTAGAACCATACATCACATGTAGGCGCAGCGGAATAAAAGAGAAACAACCCAAAAGACTTGGATCGGCCATGAATATTGAATCAAGAAGTAAATCAAAACTAGGTATGAAATTACCTTTGCAGGATTGGATCAAATCCAACCAAGATGCTCCAAGAAGAAGATTCCTTTCAGCGGCTATGCGAGTCCTCACGTAGAATAATGTCTACGTCTCTACAGCAGTCCACACGAGCCGGGAGAACACCAAGTCACGTCGCACGCAACTCGGAAGGGAGAACAACTGCACCTTGCACTTCCACGAACTGCTAGGTTCGCTCCAGGAAGAACAATCACAACGACGATCGCCGGAGAGGAGGTCGGCGGAGGCGAACTGGGAGGCGAAATGCTTTCCGTCTAGGGTTCGAGCGAGAGCGGAACACTTCCGTCGGCTAAACCTTTTGTAAGTCATGAGAACCCTAAAAGAAGATTTATTTATAACCAAAGCATAAACAGGCTTCTAGAAGAATTGCTCTCCGCAGACCACACAGCAGAATTGGGGTTTCTGTTACAATTCGTCGGGATTTCACGAATCAGCATTGATCGAGTTTACACGGGACAATCCGATGAATTCCGACGAATCCAATCAGACGGCAACATTTGCCGAGTGAAGGGTCTCTGTGACAATTCGTCGGGATTCCACGGAATGATCCGACGAATTCCGACGAATCCAATCAGACAGCAACATTTGCCAAGTGAAGGATCTCTGTGACAATTCGTCGAGATTCCATGGAATGATCCGACGAATCCGACGAATCCGACAAGTCATATCCGACGAATTCAGACAGCAACAATTGCTGGACTTCCCCATTCTTTATGATGATTGGTAACCTTTACCAACACAGTCAATCTTCCAACTTCTCCACATGCTCTTATGTGCGACCCTGCAGGATCATATCGCGTTGGCAGTGACATTACATGTTTGACCACTTCTAGATCACAATGGTAACTCCAACAGATTGTTCATCTTTAAGCTAAAAACTCTGATCTATTTTTATAAAAATTATTCTAAAACTCCTTATTATTTCCTCTCTCTAAAAGCTCGATCATGCCTTTATCTTATTATCAACAATTTTGTGTTTTGCTTCCTTACCCACTTTTGCTAATAACAAAAGGGGGAGAACTAACATGATAAATATAATCCGCTATCAAAATAAAAAAAACCAACATGATTAATTAAGACGATAGCTTACATATTAGGGGAGCATTCACTTAGGGGGAGCATGTATTTAGGGGGAGCAATTCTAAATGTTAAAATTGATAATTATCCTAAGTTATCACTCTCTCACACACACAAGTAAGTTTCATCATGCTTATATATATTAATGCTCTGATTTATCATTAATGGATTTGTTATTATCAAAAGGGGGAGTTTGTTGAAACATGGTCTTCCGCATCTCCTAGGTTTGAGAATAACAAATCCTATGTGTATTTGATCTTGTGTGTTTAAGTGTGCAGGAAAACAAAGTCCATATGACTCAAGGATTACATAAGAAGGTTGCCCCCAAATTTGAGCCATCAAATCCAAAACTCCTACTAGCGCCGGCGATACCGCTAGCACTAAGGAACCGCTAAGACGAAACCAAACCGCTGAGATGGAACCGATGAGACGAAACCGCTGAGACGCTGAGAAGAAACTGCTGGGAAGGGAATCGCTGAGATGCAAGCTGGTGTTAACATATATAGAAGGAGATAGCGTCTGGCGGTATCCGATAGCGCAGGCGGTAGCGCGGAGCACAGAAGGCAAGACAGAATTGTTTCCTCGGATTGAAGGATTCTCACGCAGAGAACATTTCCTAAACTGGGATAGCGTCGGCTGTAGCGATAGCGCATGCGCTAGCTCCAAGGCTATAAAAAGGACCCCTTGGATCCGTCTTCTTCATCCTCTTGAGATCCAAAATTCCAGAGCTTCGTGCCACAGCATAGAGAGGAAGGTTAAGAGAGATACTCCCACAAATCCATGAAGGCTTAAGGAGATCTGTGGAGAAGATTTCAACATGCGTCATCATCGTGATGAAAGACCACATCGACTACGATCATACTCTGCGGGTCTTCATCTACTTCTCCAAGAGATCCATATAGGGAGTTCTTATATTATTGTTTATTTATTTCACATCTTTTCTTATAATCGTTTAGTAAACTCGCCTCGTGTTGGCGACTAGGTCTGGGTAGGACTTAGGGCAGAAATTCGCCTCGTGTTGGCAACTAGGTCTCGGGTGTAGGTCTAGGGGGTGCTCGAGGCCATATCTGGAGAAGGTTTGTCTAGAGCGGCTTGAGGTCGTATCCGGTGAAGGATCGGCTAAAGCCAACCGGTTCGTGGGGATACGAGTAGGTATAGAAAACAAAAAGAGTTTTTCATATTTCGCTTTGATTTCTAGCGTCATTGAAATCAAAATTTTGTAATCAATTTTATTAATAATAATCATGTCTCTCTTTGCGTAATAAAATTGATTTGTTCTTCATTTCTCTAAATTATTATTATCCTCTCCTTTATTATAAAACAATTTAGATCTTTATTCAATATCACTATTTTGATCTCTTATCATAAGCAAGTATTTCAAAATATAATATAAGTTTTTAAAACCCTTATTCACCCCCCCCCCCCTCTAAGGGCGCCTACCGATCCAACATTTATATATAATGAGTAGTATAGAATTTAGCATTAGGATCCAATACTCATGAGAAGAAGTGTTATGGAAGATAATGATGTGCACATAAGTGTATTTTGAATAGAGTAAACAAATGATTTAATCAAAAAATACAAGACATATGTAGAGTAAAGTGCACAATAAAATACAAATAATTTTACTTCCACACCCATTAACCCACATAGAAAAGAATAAGTGGTGAAAAAAAGTTTATGGTTTGCACAAGATACTTTATTATTCTTTCCAGGTGCTCAACCTCACAATGCTCATTAAGACTTATCAGGAGGTTCAAGTAGTGCTTGGTGGATTTATCTTTGTTATTTTATTTTATTCATTTTATTTTTTGTGTTGTACAAAGTTCTCTGAATACACTTGTTTTGCAAACCAATGAAATTTTGAAAGTATAACCACTTTTCTTAAATATTAAGAGTGCAAATAAAAGTGGTGTAGGTAAGATACTTGTGCAAATTTAATTCATTGTGCAATTACAATACACAAGCAAGCATTCTTAGATTAAAAGCACATGTAATCTTTGCCAAAATAGGTGAGTGAATGAGTATCATTATCAACCATAAAACATTTACTCATACTTAGAGGCATGCTAAGCTTGATTCTACACAACATTTTCATAACAATTGGTGCACATATGAGTAGATAGATCAAAGCATGATAAAAACAATGTTCAAAGTAGTTTGAAAAGATGAATTGTAACATTGTAGAAGGTCTAAATGATGGATTAAATCATGCTTGATTTTCAAAATAAAGTCCATACAGTATTTTTGATATTTTTGAAAAAAAATTTGATTTAAAGTTTGAACTCTTAAAATTGATCTTGGACTTCCCGAGGTCTACCCTGTGAGGGGTTCTCACCGGTACTAGGAGATGTGATGATGTGACACCCCAAATCTCCCTTTCACAAGATACATGTAAATAGAAAAGTTAGGTTCAAAAAATAATTTTTGATGTTTTATATTTTTGTATTTGATTTTTGCATATAGAAATAGAAATAAAAAAAATAACCAAAGAAAGGAAGTAAGAAGAATATTTTTTTGTAATTTGTCTTTTGAAATTTTGTATTTTAATTTTTCAAAAATCAAATATAGGCAGAAATGCAAAAGTGAGTAGTACATATAAAATAATATATTTTTAGTGATTTTTCAGAATTTTAAAATTACAGAAAATCACATAGGCGAGCTAGCGCCGGCGCTAGCGCTTGTGTGGCAAACAGTACACTATTTTTGTAAGATTTTGAAAATTCCAATTTTTGATCTTGATTAAGTGTCACAAGAGTATTTTCATGCAGAAATTTTAGAATTTTTGGAGATGTCTAGATAGTGCAAATTGCTTGAAACATTAGCAATTTTGTATATGACTTTACCAAATAAACATTGCATGAGATATATTTTATTATACCTTCATTTTGACATTTCTAAAGGCTTGTGTTTATCAAAATAGTATAACTTGAAAAAGATTGGAAATGAAGACACATGATGTAACATCACCCAAATATCTAGACCCACAGAGTGGTTTTGTCATGACTAGGTCATGACAAAATCCTAGGAAGCTTGAAGAGATCACTTGGCCTTAGGCTTGAAGGTGAAGAGTACCTTGGTCTGCAAATAGCAATTTCCAGTTACCAAGCTTAGGGTTGGACTTTAGGTCCTCACCTTGACCCTTTGATCCCACCATAGCATACCTAACCTGTTAGGGATCCCCTTAGAGCACTAAGGACCCATTGGGGTCAACCTAAGAGGCCAAATTGACCAAAGTCAATCTTAATCCCAAATCGGTCAAAGTAGCCTATTTAGGGTCAATTGGCATCCACCATGAAAAATTGACCATGCCCCTACCCTTATAAGGATATTATGGACCCAATGGACTAAAAAGCCCCAACATGGGGTCAACAATATGGCCAATTTGACTTAAGTCAACTCTAGCCCTGTTTTGGTCAAATTGCCCTATTGTGGGTCAATTGCATGGCCTCCACTTTGCCAAATTGAACCTACATAGACCTTCCTAACCCTTAGGGGAGGCCAATGGGTCACTACCCACCCATTGGGGCCTATCCAAATGGTCAATTTGACCAAAGTCAACCCTAGCCTCAAATAAGTCAAACCACCCTATTTAGGGTCAATTTGGGTTCAATTGGACCAATTGACTTTCCCCAAGTTCCATTAATCACTAAGAGAGGCCAATGGGACAACATTGACCCCTTGGGCCTAATTATTTTCACCAATTTGACCAAAGTCAACACTTGGTCAATATTGCCCAACTTGGGTTAATTAAGCCCAAAGCTCAATCCCTTTGGGATAAGCCCAATTTCAATGGCCCAAATGATTAGTCACCATTAAAATTACATGAAATGCCACCCAATTTCTGGAGGGGTGACTAGGAGAGAGAAATTGGGAGTTTCCCCCAATTTGAAGAGAGAGAAAGTGGCCATTCAAGGTGAATTCATGGCATTCAAGGCAAATTGACCCCCCCCCCCCCCCCCCCCCATTCATCTCCCCACACCCTCCATTCATCACCCCATTGAATTCTAAGACATTTTACAACCTTTCCCATGCCATCCGGTGGAGGATTCAAGAGTTTTCTATTGGATCTTACGACGCCCCTTAGAGGGGGGTGAATAAGGGTTTTATGGAATTTATATCTTAAATAATTTATCAGAGTTTGGGACTGAAGTTTTAGAATATTTTATAGGAAAATATAATTTAATATCTCAGATAAGGGAAACAGAACTTTTTTCCTTACTGTTGCTAACGCCTGGCGTTAGGTGTTAACGCTAGGCGTTAGCTCTTCAGAAAATTAATCTGCTCAGAATTATGTCAATGAGATTTACTAATGAAAACATTAATGAAATCCAATTCCAGAAAATCAGAGATAATAAAAATGAATATTGTATTTCAAAGATAATTACACAATTGTTAATTTTAATACTTTGATAAAAATATAAATTAAAACATTCTTGAAGAGGAAATAAAATCAATTGAATAGAACATTAAAAGACATGATTTTATTTCATAATAAATTGAATACATAAATGTTTGATTTCTATAACGCTAGAAATCAAGGAGAAAATATGTAAAAACACTTTTTGTTGTTTTACTGGTCCTTCTCCCAAGGACCGGTTGGCTATAGCCTATCTATCCCCAGATAAGGCCTCTAGCCACCCCCTAGATCTACCCTCGACCTAGTCGCCATGCACAAGGCGGCGAATTACCCCCTAAGCCGCAAAAGGACCAAGTCGCCAACAACCGCGGTGAATTTACCCACAGAATCCGTCCCAGAATCCGACGTTCTCCCCGAATGATTTCTCCACACCAAAATACAAAGAGAATAAAATAAAAGATTACAAGATAAAGTAAAGAGAAACTCCCCAAGAAATTCTGAAGGTGAAAATGAAGGCGATGTAGATGTTGGAGTTCTTGAAATGATCGTCCTTCATATGGGATATGCGTTGTAGACCTTCTCCTTCAAAATCCCCTTTAGATCTTCATGTTAGCCCAAGGGAGATCTCTTAATTGCTGTAGAGGAGCCTCTCTCAAAAGTATCAGAATTCTGGAATCATCTCACATAGAATAAAAGGGGTTGTACTTTAAATTGCTACGGGAGCTAATGCGTGGCATTAAGAGTTAAAGTCGGCGTTAGTGAACGTGCACTATCGTGGCTGAAATCACGCAACTGTCAAGATCATGGCAGTTTATGGATTCAACACGGGCATTAAGAGTCAACGCTGGCGTTGAGTTTCGTTCCCCTTCAAAGTTCCTCGAACTGCATCAAATTCGTCGAACGCAAGTTCATTTCGTCGAACGCAAGTTCATTTCGTCGAATGCAATATGGTCGTGCAGTAGCTCAGTTCGTCGAACTCCAATTTGTCGAGCTGCCTTCTCATTTCGTCGAATGACATTTTCGTCGAACGCAATTTCGTCGAACGGTTTGCGCCCAGCGTTAAGACTTTACGTCTGGCGTTGTCTCTGGCTTCTCAACGGATTCGTTCTCGATGGCATTTCTTCTCGACGGATTCCTTCTCAACGAAAATTAATGCGGGGCATTTACAACTAACGCGGGGCATTATATCTCTTTCCAGTGAGTCATCTCCATTCAGTATACTATTCATAGGGATGTGTAGCTATAGTTCCTGTACAACCTGCACACTATAAACACACAAAATACAAGATCAAATAAAACATAGTATTTTTTATTCTCAAACCAAGAGATGCGGAACATAGGCACCAACAATCTCCCCCTTTTGATAATAACAAATTCCTGTATGAGAAATTAATGAGAGTAAGACCATTTGTGTTTATAGATAAGCGTGGTGATAAGATATGCATGAACAACAGGTTAAAAGCATGATAGATTTGAAAGTGATAATGCATACTCTTTCTACATGAAGTCCTCCCCCTAAATAAGTGTTCTCTTATAATTTACTCCCCCCTAAATATCTATTTTACTAGATTTCTCAATTTCTTCTCCTCCTTTGTTATTAACAAAAGTGGGTAGGGATGAGTGTATATCTACTAAGATTGATTAGGAACCACTTATTGAAGGAATGTCATGATCGAGCATATGATAGTGTATGCACCTCCTATATGAATACTCCCCGTATAAAGATACCTCTTTTTTGAGATTAATATTATTATAATGCACTCCCCCTAAATATTAGAATTATGCAATTTATTCCCCCCTTTTGGTAGTATCGAAAGAGGGTTTAGGTGAGAGTATGCAATAAGGAGTAATATGTTTTATGTCGAGAAGATAAATACGATGCACTCAAAAGTTTGTTAAATACTACTTGTTGAGAAAAATATAAGCATGATGTAACATAAAGTAGTAAGCAACATAACTGAAATGATAAAGTAAGCATTCTTATTTTAAGATACCACTTGTTGAAAAGAAAACCACTGTGTTAAAAATAATAGACATGAATGAGCATATGTGGTAAACTTAGCAGAAGAATATAATAAGCACTCTTAAACATAAACATCATTTTAGAAGATAAAATCATATAAAGGATAATGAGTTTTAAATTTAAAAAGTTGATGTTTGAGTTAAAGATTGAAGAAATGCTATTCCATTAAGATAATATTGCAAGCAAGATTTCATAATATCAAGAAAAGATACACAAACTACAATGTAATAAAATTTGCATTTCAAGTAAACATAAACATTGTAGCGGTCATGCTTTGTTATCTAGTGCATTTACTTAAGTTTGTAGAGAATTTAGTAGATGAGCATTAGGATCCAATTCTCATGAGTTGAATTTGTATGAAAGATAATGATGTGTACAAAGTAGTGTTTTGATAAAGTATACAAGTGAATCAATCAAAAACACATGACATATATAATGAAATAACACAACATTAAAATACACAAATAATATTACTTCCACAATATTTCAATGCACATAAATAAAGAGTACAACTACCAAGGTTCTCTGCACACACAATGCTTATTAAGACTTATCAGGGTGCAAAGTAGTGCTTGGGGGGTCACATTTATATTTTTTAGCTTTATTTTAATTTTTTTGTGATTCGGTGTACTAAGAGAAGTGATGTATAAATGTTTGCTAGAAGTCACTTTACAATTCTTTAGCCAAGGTGCTCAACCTCACAATGCTCATTAAGACTTATCAGGAGGGTCAGTAATGCTTGGTGGAGTTTTCCTTGTCATTTATTATTTGCTTTTTAGTTTAGTGACTAAGGACTCCGAATTCACGTGTTTTGCAAACATAACATTTTAAGCCACATTTCTCTAATGAATATGTGCATGAAAGATAAAGAATTGTAATAACCAATTCAATGTTGTGTAGGTAATCTATTTATGCATTTTAATTCTTTATGTTATTACACTACACAATCATGCAAGTATAGGATTGTAAACACATGTACATTATCAAAAATATGTGAGTGAATAAATCATTATCAAACATAATACATTACTCATTCTTAGAGGTATGCTAAGAGTTTCTACACATGTTTATCTACAATCAATTTCATTGCACATAACAAGATAATTTTCAAGGCATGACAAATACAAAACAATGTTTTTTTAAGAAACTTGAAAGTTAAATTAAACATTGTATTTAATCTTTAATTGATATAATTAATCATCCTTGACAATAGCAATGAATAACAATCAGCTTTTTTATAAATTTTTTAATAATTTTTTATAAAAGCACAAAACAATAAACACACATAAAGAGAAAAAACGTATTTTTGTTCTTTGAAATTGTTTTGTAATTTTGTATTTGTTTATATATATATATTCTCTGGAAAAGATAGAAGTCGTTAATAGCCCTTTCAGTAAATGATATTCTATGCCAAAGAGATACACCCAAAATAATGCATGAGAAAATACATATTTTTTTGAAAAGAAATAAAATTTTGTTTTAAAGAAAATAAAAAGATAGAAAACTTTTTACAAACGGAGAAATAAAACACACACAAAATATTAAAATAATACCAGAAGTTACTCAAAACAAACAAAAAAAATTTGGAGCAAAGGAGCTAACGCCAGGCATTAACTTCTTAACGCCAAAACAGAACTGCATTTTTTAATTTTTTGAAAAATGTTTTTCAAAATTCATTTGTATTATAAAGAGGCCTTCCTTCAGTTGAAATTTCAGAGTATATTGATTAGATTTGAAGGCTCTTTTAGCATGTTTTTGGTGATTTTTCAAGTACTTGTGTTTGGTAAAATCATAAAAGCTCAAAATAATAAAATATGCAAACACAAGATGCAATGTTAGAACAAAAACAAATATGCATGATTTAAGTATAAAGAGTAAGATAATATTCATGCAATGAATATAATATGAGTATACCCAAGAATAATATACCCTAACAATATGTTTATAGACTATAGCCCCGTACTAAGAGACGGATGGATATGAGGAGCTGCACATATGTCGTAGGTTGGGGTGTTAATCCCATATGCATACAAAAGACAAGGCTCAACCTAGCACTCTTTCCCCAAGTGCCTCGTAAGGCCCTACTGAAACCCTCCCCGGTTAAGGATAATACATGACTTAGAGGTTAGGTCTCTAATGCACACAATCCTACGCCCTCGTTATTGCGAGACACATGTCATGAGTTAATGATTATGGATATACTAAGCATTTTAGTCTAAGGATTGATTCATAAAACAGAAGTTTGTTTTAGTTTTAGAACATATAGTGGGTTTTGAAACCACATTGTACTCATGAATTTTAAAGTTCAAATTTCTCTACCTTTAGTATGTCACTATATTGATAATCCTAGCATAGACACTAAATTGAGCATATACCAAGAGGTGCGGCTAGGATAATGAATTTGGATGTTATGCAAAATATGATAAATATATATAATTAGTTTGCATGTAATCAATTATAGAGTTTTGAAATTTTGTAGACCTAGAATGAAGATGCAATTCTATTCGATTTCATCTTGCTAATGTCAAGTTAATTTTAAAATATGATGAGATTCATGCAAACAATAGAGATGCACATCACACACACTAAACAAGATATGAAACTATAATTCCAATAGCCATCATATATTTCATAATTCCTAAGGTTGATAGAATTAGTTGATTTAAGATAGGTCTTGATAGATCATGAATTATTATATATGAATATAGTGAATTTTAGCAAAGGATATCAATAGATCATGGTGGTGATTGTATGGTTCATATTCATCCTTTTAATATGGAGTGACTGCTTGTAAAGTGAATATTATACTACATATATATAAAGGAACAAAAAATTGTTTTTGTTATTTTGAAATGTTTTGTAAATTTTCTTTTTGATTTTAATTTGTAGAAATTATGCAAAACAAATACAAGATATCTTAAAGTAGAAGATAATGATACTTAACATGGTAAAATAATTTTTCAGAAAATAATAATTAGAGAAATCAGAATTTTTAGGAAAATATGCTACCGCCAGCGTTAGTGATAACGCCTGGCGTTAGCAACAGAGTTACAATATTTGATTTAAAACACATTGTTTTTTATATTATTTTATTTTAATTTTTCTCGATTATGATTTTCAATATAGGGGCTATGATATACAACAACGAAATATAGACAACTATGCAATAAGTTGTGCATTTAATATTTTAGCCTAAGACCCCTAAAAGTCCATTTAAATCCTATTTTAAAAGTAATTTCATTAATCTTGATAATATCATTTAGCAAATTTAGCATTCAATTTATAATGATAATATAAGACATTTGTAGGCAGTGGATTTAAAAAGGATAAAACATATAAAAAGAAAAGATAGATCACTAAAAAATTTATGACTTTATATTTAATTTAATTTAATTTGATTTGTTAAACATTAGGCTTAAGATGAAAGTCATATCTCATGATATATAAAGAGATCATAGTGTGTTGGCTCAAAAAATAAAAAATAAACAAAGAAAATTCAATTAAGCATATCATGAAGTAGAGTAATGATATTTCATTTTTAATTTATTTCTACTTCATGCAATACAATGATTCCTAGTGAATGAGAGATTTAGGTATCCAAAGGGGACCAAGTGTGATGGTTCCTTTGGGTACCCAAATACATCGTGTTTGCTTTTGGAGAGATAGTGATGAATGGGCCTTTACAAGTGGAGCTAGTGTTTCATTTTTAATTTTGGGCCTCCATTCATACTTTGGTTGTTTATCTTTTAAATTCATATTATGATTATTTGACATCTTTTTGGGATTATAGTTGTTTGAAAAATAATTCATTTGGGATTTAAGTTTATTCAAATTATTTTTCAAAATACATTGATGTTGATAATCATAATGAATTTTATTATATTGATTCTTTGAGAGTTTATAAGAGTGATGGTCTTTCTTAAGAATTGAATGTTGAAACAGTGGGTTACAATATGTTTTAAATGAATGGTTCTTATTTTGATGATTTTCATTTCCACTCTTTCTTATAGACTTACTCTTATAATATGAAGTTAAGCTTTTAGACTTTTGATAATTTGATAAACTAGAAATAAAAGTTTTTTTATTATATGAAAAAATTTGAATAAACATTTTTAATGATTCTAGTTTATACTTTAAATTATCATTTTCTTTTATCAATTTTTCATTATGCTCTTTGAAGTTAACAGACCTTTTTCCAAAACCTTGAGTTCTTCTTTAAAAGTATTATAATCAAAACAAGGTTTAACATTTTTAATTAAAGAGCATGAATGAGAATTTGAAACATCAATATAAGATTCTACTTTAGCGTTTGCTTTTAAAGTTATATTTTCTAAACGTAATTTGGAATTAGCATGTTTCAACTTTGAAATTTTACATTTAGCAAATTTAAGCACACGAAATGTAGAAATAGAATTAGTCACAAAAAGAGAAGATTTAGATTTTCTTACCTTGCTATAGTTTCTGTCTTCTCTTTTGCTTGATGTTTTGCCATCAATTGAGTTCATTATTGTTTCTCTCTTAGATTGATCTTCCTCCAAGAATGAGTCCTCGTCGATTTCTTCTCTTGGATCCATAAGGAATTCCTCTTGTTCATCATCTGTGGAAGGAAGACTATAAGTATTGTCAAGAATTTTCCAAACTTCCAAAGCAGTAGGAAGCGTATAAATAAGTTTGAAAATATTTTGATCTAGAGCACAATATAGACTATTCATAGATTTGGCATTTAAAAACATTTCATTTTTATTTAAAATACTTGGGGCCATTTTAATAGTAAAATTCCAAACTTCAATATCCATAGATTTAAGAAATTTTTCCATAAGAGTTTTCCACCCAATACAATTTTCACCCATAAATAAAGGTGGTGATAATGATTTTCCATTTTCATAAAACTTATCCCCTCTAGAAGATGCGAGATCATGAAGCGCCATTATTCCCGGTTGTGAAGCCGTATTGGAATAACCTACCCTCTGATACCACGTGTTGGATCTTACAGCGCCCTTAGAGGGGGGGGGGGGGGGGTGAATAAGGGTTTTATGGAATTTAAATCTTAATTAAATTTATCAGAGTTTGGGACTGAAGTTTCTGAATATTTTATAGGAAAATATATTTTAATATCTAAGATAAGGGAAACAGAACTTTTTCCTTACTGTTGCTAACGCCTGGCATTAGGTGTTAACGCTGGGCATTAGCTCTTTAGAAAATTAATCTGCTTAGAATTATGTCAATGACATTTTACTAATGAAAACATTAATGAAATACAATTCCAGAAAATTAGGGATAATAAAAATGATTATTGTATTTCAAAGATAATTACACAAATGTTAATTTTAATACTTTGATAAAAATATAAATTAAAACATTTTTGAAGAGGAAATAAAATCAATTGAATAGAACATTAAAAGGCATGATTTTATTTAATAATAAATTGAATACAGAAATGTTTGATTTCTATAACGCTAGAAATCAAGGCGAGAATATGTAAAAACACTTTTTGTTGTTTCACCGGTCCTTCTCCCAAGGACCGGTTGGCTATAGCCTATCTATCCCCAGATAAGTCCTCTAGCCACCCCCTAGATCTACCCTCGACCTAGTCGCCACACACAAGGGGCAATCTACCCCCTAAGCCACACAAGGACCTAGTCGCCAACAACCGCGGCGAATTTACCACGGAATCCTTCCTGGAATCCGACGTTCTCTCCGAATGATTTCTCCACACCAAAATACAAAGAGAATAAAATAAAAGATTACAAGATAAAGTAAAGAGAAACTCCCCAAGAGATTCTGAAGGTGAAGACGAAGGCGATGTAGATGTTGGCGTTCTTGAAACAATCGTCCTTCGTATGGGATATGCGTTGTAGACCTTCTCCTTCAAAATCCTCTTTAGATCTTCATGTTAGCCCAAGGGAGATCTCTTAATTGTTGTAGACGAGACTCTCTCAAAAGTATTAGAATTCTGGAATCATCTCACATAGAATGAGAGGAGATGTACTTTAAATAGCCACGGGAACTAACGCGTGGCGTTAAGAGTTAACGTCGGCGTTAGTGAACGTGCACTGTCGTGGCTGAAATCAGACAACTGTCAAGATCATGGTAGTTTGTGGATTCAATGCGGGCATTAAGAGTCAACGCTGGCGTTGAGTTTCGTTCCCCTTCAAAGTTCGTCGAACTACATCAAATTCGTCGAACGCAATATTGTCATGCAGTAGCTCAGTTTGTCGAACTCCAATTCGTCGAGATGCCTTCTCATTTAGTCGAACGACATTTCCGTCGAACGCAATTTCGTCGAACGCAATTTCGTCGAACGGTTAGCGCCCAGCGTTAAGACTTAACGCCTGGCATTGTCTCTGGCTTCTCAACGGATTCATTCTCGATGGCATTTCTTCTTGACGAATTCCTTCTCAACGGAAGTTAACGCGGGGCATTAACAACTAACGCGGGGAGTTAGCTCTCTTTCCAGAGAGTCATCTCCATTCAATATACTATTCATAGGGATGTGTAGCTATAGTTCTTGTACAACCTGCACACTATAAACACACAAAATACAAGATCAAATACAACACGGTATTTGTTATTCTCAAACCAAGAGATGCGGAACATAGGCTCCAACATTTTCAAGTGAAACCAAAATGGCCATTAATGGCACTCCACCATTAAGCCTCCCCTCCTCAAATTGACCCTTCCATCACCTTCAGAAGTGGTATATCACTTGAAATCGAGTCTTAGATCATTTCATTTGGTGGAGAATCAAGAGATCGGCAAGGGGCACAACTTGAAGGGGGCGTCCATGGCAAATCCGGGAAACAACCACCATCAAGCCCGATTGGAGGTCTGGTTCTTCTCCTCTACCCTAGTGGATAGATCTACATCAATTGCTTGCAAGCTTTAAGGCCAATTAGCCCTATATCATGTGAGCCGGAAACTCCATTTATTGGAGCTTTTTCCTCTTGTCTAAACCCCCATTTGCGGCCACCACCGGTCGGCCAAGACCTCCCATCGCCGGACACCACCTCAAGGAAGGTGGTGGTGGCATTGGCCGGCCGGGGAAGGGCGTGGGTGGCCGGGGAAACCACTTCCAAAACCACCCAGGTCGGAGCAATCTCAGTCGTCGGCTAGAGGAGGAAGACGAAGGGATGGCGTCCATTCTGCGTCAAGATTCGTGCGGCTCTATCATATGAAATGAATTATTATTATATATATTTTTTGTCACATATTTTGTGTACCTAGATTCAATTATTAAAAATACTTAGGGCCCTCAACAGAAAAAGTGTTCAACACCATAGTTGTATCCATTGGAGTCTACGTTATTTTAAAATTAACTTCACCCCAAAAAGAGTTCTGTAGCTCCCTGTAGGTCGATTTTGGTGGTACTGGTCCCTAGTGTAGGACAACCACCATTTCTTGAATAACTTTTGATTGGGTTATGTGATTGACTTGAAAATTGAAACCTAGTCTATTTGTACCTACACCCATGACATATCCAAAGATGGGAATTTTAGGAGAACATTTTTCTAAGGTTTTTGTAATAATTTAATAATTGATATATTATTTAAATTTAGGGTCTAATTACCTCCAATCCCCTCCGAATTTTTGTGAGTGCCTCCTAGGGTTATTATATGACCTTGGTAAAAATTTCAGCCCAATTGGGACTGTTTTAGTTGGGTAATTGGTTAACCCAAGTTGGGTCAAGTTAGGTCAAAATTGGGGTATGTGTTTATCTTGGGGTATGGTGGTCAAAGCTCATCACCATGATGTGAAACCTTAGCCATTAGTTTAGGATAACCTAAAACACTCCCATGAGTGATTTGGGGTAGTGTGGTGGTGGGTATGCCCTAGGACCTTAGCTTTATCCCTAGGGGTGCATATAGAACCTTGTGAAGGTCATGTGGTCAAAAGTTCTAGAATGGTCATGGGACTTAGTAGATATGTTCATCGGGGGTAATAATGCCATAGGGAATTTTGAGAGAATTTTAGGATTATTTATTCCCCCTAAATTAAGTTATAACCCCTTTAGGGCTTTTCATTATTAAAGAGATTTACATATTCAAATGGTCTTGGATGGTGATGAATCCTTGGTAGTGCCTTTAATATCACATGAAAGGCCTCTGGTAATTTTTGTGTAATTAATAAAATTATTTAACCAGCACTTCATTCACAAGGCACCTATTTTACCTTAACCTTAGGAAATATAATTGAGGGTCCAATACTCTATGGAAAAATGTGTAACTTGGTGATAGGACATTTCAGGGAACTAGGAAGCTCTGTGAATTTTTATATAATTTTTGGAGATTGTTATCAGTACACTACTTCACAACATGATCATATTAGGATTTATTTAGAATATTTATTTAGGTGAGAAATTTATTTCCATAAATTGTGAAACTCTATCAGCAAGCCTTTATAAACATATTGGAGATCTAGTATTTCTTTCATAATTTTTGGAATTATTTAACAGTAGGTTCCTTCACAATTTCCACTAGAAAGGGTTTCTTTGGAATATTCATTTATGTGATTAATTTGCCTTTAGAAATTTTGCAGTTTGGTCAGTAGACCTTTCTGACTAATATGAAGGTCTAGTAATTTTTCCATAATTTTTGGATAAGTATTTTTGATGGTTCCTCCATTAACTTCCAACTTTGGAAAGATGCTAAATATTATAATTAGAGGATAATTCCTTATTGTAAAATTGTGAAATTCTGTACTTATGGTTAATTTGGCATGGTAGATTTATCTTAATTTTATGGGAGTCATAACATAAGAATACCTTACACTTCATGTTCATAATCATACTTGGAAAATATTGGAGAAATCAAAATAAATGCTAAAATGTTAAAGAAAAATATGAGTCTCTGGATTTAGTCTTATAATGTCATGATAGTCCTCTAGTAAAAATCTTATGTCATGTGGATGAATATTTGGAGTACTTCTACTTATTAGCTTGGGTAACTAGTGGTCTACTAAGAGGAAATGGGGTTTAACTGGAATACATGGTCAAGTTGAAGAGATTGGAGGTCACCAAAAGGAGTTTAGGTGATGAGAGTGTGCTTGGTGAGTTAAGGATAAAGTTGTGCTCGGGATTGACGAGAGATCGTCTTTCCCGCGGGGAGTCAAAAAACACTTAGGGTAACCCAAGTGGAATCTTAAGGGGGATATTCTTATGGGTAGTCACTAATAACATTATGTACCTTGGAAAGGGAGCTTTGGGGTGTCATCCTAGTATAGTTCCTAGTACCATAGCGAGCCCCTTACAGGGTAATCCTCGGGAAGTCCAAGATAAACCATAAATTGTAGGGATAAGTTGATGTACAAGATTAACTTAATAATACACACACCCACACCCCGTAGTTACGGGAGGTTAGTTGGTTTGGTTGTACCAGCGGTAGACTCGGTGGTTATAGCGGCTGACTAATTAGTCCGGTGAGCTTGTGACTTAGTAATGCTTGTTGGTGCGGATAGGTTGGTCCGGCGAGACGGTGGCTGGGAAGGTTATGGTGACGGGCGGGTTAGCCCGGGGGGAGCTTATGGCTCAGAAATAGATGGTAAACATTTTGCATGTGCATAAAGGTGGCGGGTCTTCGGTATTGGACGGTCGTTCACACCGACGTCAATACATTGACTCGGCAAGTGTGGAATTTGCACTTAGCCATAAAAGTCGGGTGGTCCAGCCAGTAAGAGTACGCAGATGCTCCGCAGTTTTGCGTTGAGGCGTACGATAGGTCTAGGTTAGGTAGTGTGAATACCAACCTTGAGGTGGGCGAGGCCCAACCCACCGCTTATGTTTGCCACTACGGGAGTATCCTGGGAGTCTTGCTAGCTCCAAAAAGGGGGAACTAAAGATCTGTGTGCATAGAGTCGAAGTGTGTGAGTTGCACTTGTATGAACATAGCATAAATTGCATAACTCTGCATGTCATGGCATAAACATTGCATTTCAACCCCTACCCCTATCGTATAAATTAGTTATGGGACTCTTTATACGATAGGCCTTGCTAAATGACCCCTTGGTCTATAGGTTTGTATGGGCATTCCTATAAATCAATGGTTACTTTTATATTATATACTACTTTACTTACTGCTCTTTAATTGCACTTTACCATGCTTTATTTATTGCTTCAAATGTATATATATATATATACTTGAGTAGTGTTAGATTTTTCCTGTAGACTAAATCCGTCGTCATCTGCTTTGTTTTATACTCCTTGATGTCCTCCGCTTCATCCTCCCGCTCGGTGCCTAGGAGCCATTCGGTGAGGGGTGGCGAACATAAGGATTAGTCTTTTTGACAAACGGTCGGTGGACCATATCATTTAAGGGGATCGAGGAGACGCGACGGCACCAGAGGCCGGTGCAGATGGAGGCGAGCCAGTCTAGTATAGGAGTACATGTTTCAGGATCAATGAGTGATTAGTAGTTAGCTTCCGCGAGTGATCTTGTAGGGAGGACATGATGTACAGGGCATGAGCCCTTTAATATTGTAACCTTTGATATTTCAGTGGACATTTATTATATATAACATATGATTGTGGACTTAAACTTCTATTGGTTCATTTTATTCTTTTCCTCTTCTATGATTGATGTGGCCGGCAGGATCGGCATTTTGTAGTGGCGACCTTCCCGAGTGAAGATGTCACCGCAAAGCGGCGGTCCTGGGTATAAGACCCAGTTTTGTAGCGAAAAAATCGGATCTTACAAACTTGTATCAGAGCAAACCTTGATCCGAAGAAAAGAAGTCCACAAATCCTAGGACACCCCGCGCGAGTTTAGTTTGAGGACAAACTAAGCAGCGGAAGCAATGGTGTGCCCATATGGGGAAATCACATGGAAAAGTCCACTTTTAACTGAATAATTTTAGCCAAATCTCCTTACGAGTGTCAAGTTTTCTTTTGTAGCCTGCGATAAACCCTGCCCCCAGCAGGGAATACCTCTGGCTACAAAGATCTCCTTAGATGGTCCTTTAGTCAATGAATTAGACTCAACCCCACTAGGACACATGACTCACCATGACAATGTATACCATGCCCTAGTCTGAAATAGAACATAAGTATAATTTTGGTGAAGGTACGAGGATACCCCAAAGAGGTTAGAAAAGGAGCTTAATACGGGAACCTAAGCCATAAACTCGGATGTCCCTACTTCACATACCAACGATTATCCAAACTGATAGGACTACCTTAAGGAGATTCACACATAAGAAGAATGGTAGGGGACTCGTAGACTCAACCCTCGTATCAGTCACTTGATTCTATTGAGACAACCACCACGACAAACATCGAGGGTCGGATAAGAATTAAAGTTCAGAAGAGACCCGTTTGGGATTGGGACACAAGTTGACCCTGATAAGGTTGTCGTAAAGGGGACCTTCAAGAGTCTAAAGTATGAAGTATATCAACAAGTCTCAAGATAGAACTCCAAGTCAAAAGTTGTATGCCATAAGGATTGTTTGCATACCTAGGACGAATATAACATGGCGATATCAAAGATACTTTGCCCAAAATAGATAGTGGCTTATCTTTTGTTTATTGGGGCTTATCTTTTGTTTATTGGGGCTTATCTTTTGTTTATTTGGCAAATTAGTTACTGACTTGGGTTTCCTTTTGATCTAATTTAGAAGGTGTTGCGTCGTGAACGTGGTGATTTTGAAGTCGATCTTATTCGATGTCACTCAGACAAGGATGAGATAGTGTAAAAGTAGGTCTGGGATGATGATCTGAAGTATTACCAGGACAATGAAAGGATAATCGTAGATAGAGCAATGACTTGACCTTAGAAATTAAAGTTGCTAGGTTTAGTCACTTAGGGATGCAAATGCCCTTCTGGAAGTTGGTAACCGAGATTAGGTCGTGCAAAATTTAGTTGTATTTGAAAGTTCTGGTAGTTTGGGGCTTTTGGAAGTGATTAACTCATGAATTGTTAAAAATCACGCCCAGTAATGGTAGAAAATTTTAACTACAATAATAACCCTTATACCTTGGGAGCTATGATGATGAATAACACGAGATCTTAGACGATGACTTATTGGAATTAGAATATAGTATTTGAGTTTACTATGATAAGAACGATCTAAGTTTATCTTACTTTGGACCATCTGAAAGTGATCAAGACTAACATATGTGGAAGTGATAAGAATTTGGTGAAATAAACATGATGATATTTCCTTGATGAAATTGACTTGTTAAAAATCTTAGGGTTTCAAAAGAATTTTACCCGTATACCTTATGAATCAAAATCCACATAGAAAGTGATTGGGAGTCATCTTATAAACATTGATACTAGTGTTGGTTGGTTAACATATGTTCATACGGTTCACAAGTGCACCACCATAAAATTTGAGGATGATTGGGACGCCTGATGATCTAATCGGTCCCACCAATAGTAAGAACTGGATAAGTCGTGGAGTGGAGAGGATTGATCACTCGGGCATACTTGAAGGAATAAGAATCTGAACGTATAGAGAAAACTATATAGAGGCATTGCTTACCATACAAAGAAGAGCTTTAGTTACCGGAAAAATGGTGTATTCTGGAGAGTGTATATCCTCGGAATGTAGAAAGACGTCATAGTTTTTGTGATGCACGATGAAGGCTAAGTGCAAAACTCTTTAGAGAACAACCACAGTCACTGCCCAGGTTAGAGTGGAAGTTCAAGGATATAATTATGGATTTCATACATAGGTTACCACATCCCCACTCCTCGCACAAGTTTATTTGGAACATCGAGGATAGATTGACCAAGGTAGCTAGGGTCACCCCTGGCCGAAAGGACGCTCTCGTTGGTGTTTGATGGGATTTGTTGAGCAGTTTGTTCATTATCGTGGTGTGATCATGATGATCGTGTCGGATCAGGATGGGCGGTTTACGTCCAAGAAGTGGAGATCAGTCCAGGCTTATCTGGGATCTTGGTTGTTGTTCAGCACAGCTTTCCACCCTCAGAGGGACAGAGGCGCATAATTCCACCATCTTGGACCCAGGATGAGGATGTAAAGAGACTCGGCTCTGAATTTGTGAAGGACACAGATGCCCGGGTGTGACTGGTTTGAGTTAGGATGATGGAAGCCCAGAACAGGCAGGTCAAGTATTACGATGCGCGGCATTGTGAAGTAGAGTTCCAGGTTGGAGACCGTGTGTCCCTGAAGATACATCTGATGCACGGAGTCTCGCGGGTTTGCAGATTGAAGAAGCTTAGTCTAAGATAAATGGGGCTCTACAGGATGCTGGAGTAGATCATCCCGTTGGCTTATAGACTAGAGCTACCGCCGGAATTAACGGGATTGCATGACGTCTTCCTTGTCTCCTCCTTTAGGAGAGCTCTACTATGGAAAGAGCAGCAGATATCTATTACAGATGAGCCAGTAACTTCTGACCGATCAGTTTGCATGGAGCCGATCAGGATAGACGATACGAAGATGCGGGTCTTGAGATGCAAGAAGGTCCCGCTGGTCAAGGTCCTGTGGAGAAATCATGGTCAGGAGAAGCTTATCAAGGAGCATCTAGAACTGATGTAGCAGAGATAGTCGGTACTATTCGAGTCAGGAATAACTTCAATTATTAGGGGATGTTACGTTCAATCACTCTCAGTGAAAATCCTGCAAGCCTAACCTGAATTTCGGGGTAAAAATAATTATTATTTGTTTATTGGGATTTGTAACATCCCCCAAATATCTAGACCCCTAGATTGGTTTTGTCATGACTAGGTCATGACAAAACCCTAGGAAGCTTGAAGAGATCACTTGGCCTTAGGCTTGAAGGAGAAGAGCACCTTGGTCTGCAAATAGCAATTTCTAGTTACCAAGCTTAGGGTTGGACTTTAGGGCATCACCTTGACCCTTTGATCCCACCATAGCATACCTAACCCTTTAGGGGTCCCCTTAGATCACTAAGGACCCATTGGGCTCAACCTAAGAGGCCAAATTGACCAAAGTCAACTTTAACCCCAAATTGGTCAAAGTAGCCTATTTAGGGTCAATTGGACCCCACCATGAAAAATTAACCTTGCCCCTACCCTTATAAGGATATTAGGGACCCAATGGACTAAAAAGACCCATCATGGGACCACCAATTTGGCCAATTTGAATTAAGTCAACTCTAGCCCTATTTTGGTCAAATTGCCCTATTGTGGGTCAATTGGCCTCCACTTTGCCAAATTGACCCTACCTAGACCTTCCTAACCCTTAGTGGAGGCCAATGGGTCACTACCCACACATTGGGGCCAACCCAAATTGTCAATTTGAGCAAAGTCAACCCTAACCCCAAATAAGTCAAACCACCCTATTTAGGGTCAATTAGGGTTCAATTGGACCAATTGACTTTCCCCAAGTTCCATTAATCACTAAGAGAGGCCAATGGGTCAACATTGACCATTTGGGCCTAATTATTTTCACCAATTTGACCAAAGTCAACACTTGGTCAATATTGCCCAACTTGGGTTAATTAAGCCCAAAGCTCAATCCCTTTGGGATAAGCCCAATTTCAATGGCCCAAATGATTAGTCGCCATCAAAATTACATGAAATGCCATCCAATTTCTGGAGGGGGTGATTAAGAGAGAGAAATTGGGAGTTTCCACCAATTTGAAGAGAGTGAAAGTGGTCATTCAAGGTGAATTCATGACATTCAAGGCAAATTGACCCCTCATTCATCTCCCCACACCCTCCATTCATCACCCCCATTGAATTCTAAGATGTTTTCCAGCCTTTCCCATGCCATCCGGTGGAGGATTCAAGAGTTTTCAAGTGAAACCAAAATGGCCATTAATGGCACTCCACCATTAAGCCCCCCCCCCCCCCCCCCCTCAAATTGACCCTTCCATCACCTTCAGAAGGGGGATATCAGTTGAAATCCAGTCTTAGATCATTGCATTTAGTGGAGAATCAAGAGATCGACAAGGGGCATAACTTGAAGGGGGCGGCCATGGCCAATCCAGGAAACAACCACCATCAAGCCCGATTGGAGGTCTGGTTCTTCTCCTCTACCCTAGTGGATAGATCTACATCTATTGCTTGCATGCTTTAAGGCCAATTGGCCCTAGATCGTGTAAGCCGAAAACTCCATTTTTTTGAGCTTTTTCCTCTTGTCTAAACCCCCATTTCCGGCCACCACCTAAAGGAAGGTGGTGGTGGCATTGGCCGGCCAGGGAGGGGCGTGGGTGGCCGGGACAACCACTTCTAAAACTGCCCAGGTCGGAGCAATCTCAGCCGTCGGCTAGAGGAGGAAGACGAAGGGATGGCGTGTTGGGTTTTCTATATACCATTCATAATGATATGAACACATTAAAATGTGCGCAGCGGAAGAAATAACTAGAACAACCCAAAGAGTAAGGGTCTTGCGGATCTCATGATTCAAAAGATTAGGAAAGCAAAATGCGATATACCTTTGCGGGATTGAGTCAATACTCAACCAAGATGCTCCAAGAAAAAATCCGGTAGATGAACTTCGAGTTCCAAGCACCGAAATGTATCGGCCCCTCTATAGAGATCCACACAAGGAAGGAGAACCCCAATGCCTTGTCGCACAAGCTATAGGTCGGAGAAAGAACGTCCTCTGTGTAACACCCTTCCAATACGAATAATATAACAGTAGGTCCGGCTGGGACCCCACGTCATACTAACCACACTAGCTAGGCGTTAAAAGGAGATATACAAAAAAGAACTACACCAGAGTATACTAAACATAAGCGAAAGCATAAAGATTTAACATTTCCTTTAGAACTGTCCACTATGTCAGGAATGAAACAATAAAGTTACGGCCTTAAGGCCTTACATTTAACAAATGTACTAAAACTCAAAACATACATCGGCACGCAGGCCGGCAATACATGAAAAGCAGAAAAGAGGCTAGCCTTCGAGGGCCAACACAGCAAAAGGGCCACCGCCCGCTATTTCCCGCTCGGCTCACCTGCACCTGCAACCAACATCCAATAAGAGGTAAACGAGGGTCAGCTATGAGCTGACCACAAACCGCGTAACAATCCCACCCCCCGGCCATCTATCCGGCTCAGGGGCGTGTCACCGCTAACCTGCAAGCAAGCCGTGCATGCAACATGATATCAAAAGAAAGTGCAACTACACTACACAGGGTGAAGTTTCAAGCACAATCAATCTTCTAGGTTGAGGATCAAGTAAAAGGGAACCTAGGTATGCACATGATGTTGGTTGGGTTCACCCAAAGTTTTCCCACAACCGCCTAAGCAACCGCATGAGGCTAATATAACATCAATTCATCACAAATGTGGGTAAACACAACCGCACGCTCCATGCTCACAAGGCATGCAACAAAGGTACTCCCTCCCGAGTACCAACACCATCATGAGTCCAGAAACTTTAGATGGGAAAAGAGCTTCTGGCCCGTCTAGGTAAATACCTTCTGTGACCTCTTCCATGGTCGTATGACGTCCAAGAGGAGCTACCTCGCGCCGATTAGCATGGAAACGGGTTTAACACTTGTTAGTGCTACACAAAACAAAAGCTACCTTCCATGGTCGTACGACGTCCAAGAGGAGCTACCTCGCGCCGATTAGCATGGAAATGGGGTTTGGTTCAGCGCTGCCCGTGCTCTTGCCGTCGTGATCTCTCTCACGAAGCGGGTACGATTTTGCCTCTGCCCGTAGTGGTTTAGCATAGTGCCACACAAAACATAAGTTACAACACCAATCCTTTCATAAGGACTTAGGCTTCACAAGCAACTAAGAAGGAGGTACAAGACCACTCCTCATCAAAATCTGGTGGTGAAGGTTTGCATTCAACCACCCAAGCAAGGGGCTTCCGTTAGGCTCTAAAAAGGCACCTAAAATTCAAGTCCCGCACTACTATAGAAAATCACACGGAAACATTCTCCGGCAC
The DNA here is from genome assembly GCA_033032865.1 of Dactylorhiza incarnata. NCBI lineage: Eukaryota > Viridiplantae > Streptophyta > Magnoliopsida > Asparagales > Orchidaceae > Dactylorhiza > Dactylorhiza incarnata. Next base: position 2,216,563 of record JAWHQI010000218.1, on the reverse strand, counting down.
GGATTATAGACTTAACCTAAATGCAACGTCGCAATCCAAGCATCACCGATCCGGGCTCACCGCCACGAATAGGCTTCACACAAAATGCCTAAATCCGCACGACTACCGGATTTCTAAATACAATATGCCGGGGACGGACACAATCGACCCGGAGTTTCGAAGAACTAGAGGGAATCCTGCACTTCACCCATTTGGTGAAAGGGACACCTCATGCAAGCATAGAAAAATAGATGAGAGGACAAAGAACACGTCCTAAGACCGGGAGGAAGGATCGTTACCCTTGGAAGCCTTGGCGCCATCAATCCGAGATTCCAATCGGAGGGAAAGAACCGCACCGGGCTGCTCTTTCCAGATCTGGAAACGCCTTGCGATTCAGAGCTTCGGAGCTCCATTAATGGCGGAAAGTGCCTTCTTCTTCCTCCTTGCCTCTCTTCTTTCTCATGCTTGGGAGAGAGAAAACTCTCAAAATTATGAGGATAGAACTCCTCTCCAAATCCCTAATAGCCTCTCTCAAAATCCCTCAGTCGTTGGATCAAATGTTCCAGGATTTGACCGCTCTGAATGGCGATTCCGCATTTCAATATGGAGTAGAATAAATAGGGCGCACGAGCAGCGGCGCACGACCACTGGTCGTGCACGAAGAACTTCCCCTGATCGTGCGAGTCATTCTGTAGCAGATCCGACGAGTCAAAGAATTGCACGATCAGCTGCGCACGACCAGTGGTCGTGCGCGAAGAAGGTCTGTGGTCGTGCGAACCGCTCTGTTAGGAAATGGATATAACGCACGACCAGTGGTCGTGCGCCTGATCGTGCGAGAAGGATTTCACACGACCAGTGGCCTTTCAGGCTCAAAACCAACCCAACTCCGAGCGCAGCACTCCCACATCGCGTTGCATCGCCGAATAGTGATTTTTGGGGTGTTACACTCTGCGTCCCCACGAATTGCTAGATCCGTCGAAGGGGAGGCGGCGACTGTCGGCGGCGAACAAGGTCGACGTACGGGGCGAGGTCTGCGGACGGGGACAACGGAACACTTCCAAGTCGCGAAAAGGATCGATCTTTTTTTAGAAGACCTAATCTCGTTCCTTTTATACGCAAGGCATAAAACAGGCTATCCACAGACAAGAGGAAAACAGAACAATTCTGCCAGGATTTAAATTCGTCGAATACATAATAATTCCACTAAACGCTTTAGACGAATTATCATATTCGACTATATACATTCGACGAATTGTCTCAAGTTCGACTAAACGCTTTAGACGAATTCGAACAGATAATTTCGACTAAACAGTTTAGACGAATTATCATATTCGACTTAATACATTCGACGAATTGTCATATTCGACTAAACCCTTTCGACGAATACGAATAAACGAATGGACATAGTTTCGTCTAAACCCTTTAAACGAATTCGACGATATAAATCCATTCGTCGAAACACTTTTGCCGAATTTGCCAAGTCCTAAAGAATTCGTTGAAACCATTTCGACGATTCTTCAAGAGTACTTGTCTCCCGTTTGAGACATTCTCAATTCAATTCTGAACAGTCATAGGATTGGTCCTTCACTCACATCCAATATGAGTGAGGCCAACACTATCCTTTCTCCAACTTCTCCAAACATTTTTATGTGTGACCCTATAGGCTCATATTGCGTTGGCAGTAAGACTAACTGTTGATTGCTTTGAGATCACCTCAGAAACTCCAATAGTCTCCCACTTGATCACAAAGTGTCAACAAAAGTCTCACAAACAATGAGCGGCATCTAGCAATACATCATTGCTACCCAAGCAATAAGAGTTCATAACTCAATAAGCCTGTCTTAACCAATGTATCAGTGTTGTCATGTTCCTTTGTCCCTTACATCCGGATAGAACTACAGGCATGGACCGTGTCACCCTCATAATTATTCAATCTCAGTTTCCTGATCTAGAATAGACCTTAAGAGAGTGGTAAGCTCAATATCACATATTGGCACAACCCTGCATGGCCATGCATTTCTCGGTCTCATTCCATCAAGGGGTCCATGGATGTAACTCCTGTCATAAAGGAGGACAAATCTCATATATGTCCACACACAAACACCCAAATGAGTCGTAACATACCAAATAACCACCCTTATCATCAACCTTTCTCAAGGAAGACTTTAGATGGCATCAAAGCACGATCTTCCTCACTTGATGATGCAGTGACTTCAGGTCAAAGAACTACAAACACCATTGTCAGTTGAGACCTACTTGTGACACGTTCATATAACAATTCACAAAGTAGTCTCAAGGTGGGTCTGTCCTGTACAACTTGTTCACTAACAAGTAGCCATGTGATGACTTGATATCACAATATCATGACCTGTGAGAACCGGTCATCATTCAATGCACATGCTAGTCTTCACGTATCATCATTTCCCTTCAACTTCTAAGATGATACTCCGACTAGGGACCATTTAAGAATGAAGCTTCTAGAAAACATAGGCCCCTCACATTCAAGTCACATACTTGAATTCCTATGGAAGCAAACATTCTAAAGGCATTTATTATGCTAATAAATCTATCAAATAGAAACTATTGACATAACAATAAGAACTTGCCATAAATGTAAAATGAAAAATACAGTATATATTACAATTCAACAAATGAATAAACAACCAACAAACATACAATCCACAAGGCTCTCACTAAAGATGATCATTCAGATATTTAATACCCATTGATCTAACATGACCATCATACTTCTTTTGCGCAAGAGGCTTTCTCAGTGGATTCGCTATGTTTTCTTCAGTCGGTACTCTGCAAATATTCACATCTCCTCGATCGACAATCTCTCGAATATGAAGGAACCGCCGAAGTATGTGCTTGGAGCGCTAATGAGATCTAGGTTCCTTAGCTTGGGCTATTGCACCATTGTTGTCACAGTAGAGAACTACGGGACAAACAATGCTAGGAACTACACCAAGCTCGATGATGAATTTCCTAATCCACACAGCCTCCTTCGCCGCATTTGCAGCCGCGATATACTCGACCTCAGTCGTAGAATCGGCAACTGTCTCTTGCTTGGAACTTTTCCAACTAATAGCTCCTCCATTAAGGCAAAATACAAAACCTAATTGGGACTTTGAATCATCCCTATCAGTCTGGAAGCTTGTATCCGTATAACCATTTACAACGAGCTCTTCCTCTCCACCATACACCAAGAATAGATTCTTCGTCCTTCTCAAGTACTTTAGGATATTCTTGACAGCAATCCAGTGACCGTCACTGGGATCAGACTGATACCTGCTCGTCATGCTTAAAGTATAAGAGACATCGGGTCGAGATCACAACATTGCATACATGATTGATCCAATTGCCGAAGCATATGGAATCAACTTCATGCGGTCCTTATCTTCCAAAGATTTAGGACACTGGTCCTTAGAGAGACTCGCACCATGTGACATGGGTAAGAATCCTTTCTTAGAATCAAATATGTTGAACTGCTTCAACACCTTCTCAATGTATGTACTCTGGGTCAAACCCAGCAACTTCTTGGATCTATCTCAATAGATCTTAATACCAAGTATGTAAGTCGCTTCACCCAAGTCTTTCATAGAAAAGCAGCTGCCTAGGTTGTTCTTAACATCTTGCAGGGTCGGATTGTCATTCCCGATCAGCAGTATGTCATCCACATACAATATCAGGAAAACGACAATGCTCCCACTAATCCTCTTGTAAACACAAGGCTCATCCCCGTTCTTGATGAAACCAAACTCTTTGATTTTCTCATCAAAACGAAGATTCCAACTTCGAGAAGCTTGTTTCAATCCATAAATAGATTGATTCAACTTGCATGTTTTAGTGGCTTCACTTGGAGATACAAAACCCTTGGGTTGTGTCATATACACTTCCTCAAGGAGGTTTCCATTAAGGAAAGCCGTTTTGACATCCATTTGCCAGATCTCGTAGTCATAATACGCAGCAATAGCAAGTAGAATCCTGATGGACTTGACCATGGCCACAGGGGAAAAGGTCTCATCATAGCCAACACCATGAATTTGCCTGAACCTTTTAGCCACCAGCCGACCTTTGAATGTTTGTACATTCCCATCCATGTCGATCTTCTTCTTGAAGACCCACTTGCACCCTATGGGTCTTACCCCTTCAGGCGGTTCCACCAAGGTCCAAACTTGGTTTGCAAACATGGAGTCCATTTCAGATTTCATGGCCTCAAGCCACTTCTCAGAGTCAGGTCCATTCATAGCATCTTGGTAGGTTGCAGGCTCATCATCATGTTCCATAAGCAACACATTACCTATTTGAGACACGAGAAATCCATATCTCTCAGGCTCAAACCTTGGTCTACCAGATCTATGTAGGACTTATGTTTCTTGAGCAGGTTCTCCAGCTACAACTTCTTGTAGTCCTTGCACATGTTCCAATTCTGGTTCGTTCATTGTTTGTGGTTCTTGAACTTCTTCAAGCTCTACCTTTGCAGTCTTTCTGGACAAGAACTCTTTCTCCAAAAATACACCTGTCCTTGCGACAAACACTTTGCCCTCAGACGGCAGGTAGAAGTAGTTGTAATATTCCCCAAACAACTAGATCCCTAGAGTGGTTTTGTCATGACTAGGTCATGACAACCCTAGGAAGCTTGAAGAGACCACTTGGCCTTAGCCAGGAAGAAGGAAACCACAGTGGTCTGCAAATAGCAATTTCCAGTTAACAAGCATAGGGTTGGATTTAAGGGCCTCACCTTGACCCTTTGACCCCACCATAGCATACCTAACCCTTTAGGGGTCCCCTTAGAGCACCAAGGACCCATGGGGGTCAACCAAAGAGGCCAAATTGACCAAAGTCAACCCTAACCCCAAATTGGTCAAAGTAGCCTAATTAGGGTCAACGGACCTCCACCATGCCAAATTGACCCTTCCCCTACCATCATAGGGTCACTAGGGACCCATTGGACCAAAATTCCCCATCATAGGTCCACCAATTGGGCCATTTTGACCAAAGTCAACCATAGCCCTATTTTGGTCAAAGTGGCCTATTAAGGGTCAATTGACACTCACCTTGTCAATTGACCTTCCTGACCATTAAGGGAGGCCAATGGGTGACTAGCCACCCATTGGGATCAACCCAAATGGTCAAATTGACCAAAGTCAACATTATGCTATATTTAGGTCAAAATGACCTATTTTGACCTAATTAAGCCCAATTCACTTGGGCTAGACCCAATTGAGGTGGTCCACCACCTAATGGGGTTGTGTGCTACTGAATTGGACATTCAATTTCAGGAAATTCGGCCAGGAGAGAGAAAACCCTAATTTGAAAGAGAGAGAAGGACGAGGGAGTTAATGGAGAGGAAGAGGAAACCTCCCATCTCCTCCAATAATGGCACCATTCATCTCCTCTTGGGGAGAGGAGAAGTTTCCAGCCTTCTCCCGACTGGATTGAGCCCCTATTCATCTCCCCCAAGCCAAAAACCAAAATCACCTTGATGGCCATTAATGGCATCCAAGGTTGTAACCTCCCCCTCTCCCAATCAAGGACTTTAACATCTTCAAAAGAGTGAGAGGAGTGAAACTCCCAACTTTACTGAAAAGATTGTGCACTCTAGGCTCGGATTGGAATGGCTCCAAAAGCTCCCCGAGCTCCCATGGTGAACCCAAGATCCACATGGCTTTCGACCTCAATTCAGGTCTGATCCCCTTCTCCTCCCCTAGTGCATAGATCCACATCAAAATGGGCTTTGATTCGAGCCAAATCGGGCTCGGATAAAGCTCCATGAATGGCTGGTTGTAAGCCATTTATTCCCTCCCTAAAAATTTCATTCCGGCAACCCCCGGGCCGGCCAACCACCCCAATCGCCGGCCACCACCTCGGCGAAGGTGTTGGAGGCATTGGCCGGCCGGAGAGGGCGCTTCGTGGCCGGGAAAATGGGCTGGAAGGGTGCCCAAGATGGGCTTTTTCTGTCCAGAGGCATGATGGGGACGAAACCCCTCAGCCGTCCGATCTGATTAATTAAATGATTATTCTATTTAAATATTTAAGTACCAAATAAACTGCTGTGCTTTCCTTTATTTTTTAAAATATCTTGCACTCATAATCTGAGAAAATGCCCAACATGAAAAAGTTAGCCCTTGGAGTCTACTTTAATTCAAAATTTGTTTCAGCCCAAAAGAATCCCTGTAGCTCCCCGTAGGTCCATTTTGGTGGGACTGGTCCCTAGTGTACGACAGCCACCGTTTCTTGAATAACTTTTGATTGGGTTATGGGATAGACTTGAAAATTGAAACCTAGGCTATTTACACCAACTCACACATCATATCCAAAAATGAAAATTTTAGGAGAACCTTTTTCTAAGGTTTTGTAATAATTTCATAAATCAAATATTAATTATTTAGTGGGTCAATGACCTCCAATGCCCTCCAAATTTTGGTGAGTGCTCCTTGGGGTTATTGTATGACATTGGTAAAAATCTCAGCTCAATTGGGACTGATTTGGTTTGGTAATTTGTCAACCCAAGTTAGGTCAAATTGGGTCAAAGTTAGGGAATGGTGTTCATCTTGGGGTATGGTGGTCAGAACTCATCACCATGAGTTGAAACCTTGTCCACTAGTTTAGGATCACCTAAAACACCTTCATGAGTAAGATGGGGTGGTGTAGAGGTGGATATGCCCTAGAACCCTAGTTTTACCCCTTGGGGTGCAGATAGAGCTTTGTGAAAGACATGTGGTCAAAAGCTATATAATGGCCATGGAACTTAGGAGATATGTTCAAGGGATGTATTTATGCCCTAGGGAATTTTGAGAGAATTTTGGAGAACTTATTCCCCCTAAATTAGGTCATAACCCCTTTAGGTAAACTTCTTGTAAGAGATGTTTACATGCTCAAATGGTCTTGGATGATGATGAAACTTGTGTAGTGCCTTTATATTCATATGATGGACCTCTGGTAATTTTTGTGTAATTAATTAGGTGATTTAACCAGCACTTCATTCGCAAGGCACTTATTTTACCTTAATCTCAAGAAAAATAATTGAGCCTCCAATACTCTCTGGAAAAATGTGCAACTTTGTGATAGGACATTTCTCGGCACTAGGAAGCTTTGTGAATTTTTATAGAATTTTTGGAGATTATTATCAGTGGGTTACTTCACAGCATGTGCAAATTAGGAATGATTTGGAGTAATTATTTGAGTGAGGAAATGATTCCCATAAATTATGAAACTCTGTAATTAAGCTTTTCTGGACATAATAGAGGTCTGGTAATTTTTTTATAATTTTGGCACAAGTATTTTTGGTAGTTCTTTCATAAATCTTCCAATTTGGATAGATTATAAATATAAAAAACAGAGGACATTTCCTTACTGTAAAATTGTGATATTCATTACTTACTGATATTTTCTCATGATAGATTTATCTTAATTTTATGGGAGCCATATCATAAGAATACCTTAAACTTCATGCTCATATTCATACTTGGCAAATATTGGAGAAATGATAATAAATGCAAATAATTAAGGAAATATATGATCCTCTTGATTTATTCTTAGAATATCATGATAGACACCAGTAATAATCTTGAGTCAATTGGATGAATATTTTGAGTACCTCCCCTTATACAACTCATATAACTCATTTGGTCTGCGTATAGTAAAACTGTAAAACTTGAGTTATTTGTGACCATTAGGTGGGAATGGAAGGTAGATGGTGTACCTAGTCTGGTTGAGAAGATTTGTGTTCACCAAAAGGAGTTTAGGTGATGAGGGTGTGCTTGGGAGTAAAGGGTAAAGTTGTGCTCGGGATTGACGAAAGATCGTCTTTCCCTTAGCCTGTCATAAAATGCTTAGGGGTAACAAGAGAAATGACAAGAAGGGTATTCTTACGGGTAGCTACCAATAACATTAAGTGTCTTGAGAAAGGGAGCTTTGGGGTGTCATCCCATTATAGTTCCTAGTACCGTAGCGATCCCCTTACAGGGTAATCCTCGGAAAGTCCAAGGTTAACCATAAATTGTAGGGATAAGTTGATTTACAAGATTAACTTAATAATACGCACACCCACACCCCGTAGTTACGGGAGGTTAGTTGGTTTGGTTGTACGAGCGGTAGGCTCGGTGGTTGAAGCAGCGGATTAGTTAGTCCGGTGAGCTTGTTACTCAGTAATGCTTGATGGTATGGACGGGTTGGTCCGGCGAGCCGTTGGCCCGGAAGGTTATGATGTCGGGCAGGTTAGCCCGAGGAGTTTATGGCTTGGGATATAGCAGAACATGTTTGCATGTGCATGAAGGTGGTGGGTCTTTGGAATTGGACAGTCGTTCACACCGATGTCAATATGTTGACTCGACAAGTGTGGAATTTGCACTTAGCCATGAAAGTCTGGTGGTCCAGCCAATAAGAGTACGCAGATGCTCCGCGGTTTTGCTTTGAGGAGTACGATAGGTCTAGCTTAGGTAGTGTGAATACCAACCTAGAGGTGGGCGAGGCCCAACACACCGCTTCCGTTTTCCACTACGGGAATATCCTAGGAGTCTTGCTAGCTCCAAAAAAGGGGAACTAAAGTTCTGTGCGCATAGAGTCGAAGTGTGTGAGTTGCACTTGTGTGAACATAGCATAAACTGCATAAGTCTGCATGTCATGGCATAAGCATTGCATTTTAACCCCTACCCCTATCGTATAAGTTGGTTATGGGACTTCTTAAACGATAGGCCCTGCTAATCGACCCCTTGATCTATAGGTTTGTATGGGCATTCATATAAATAAATGGTTACTTTTCTATTATATATATGTTTTTATATACTGCCTTTACCTATTCTTTACCTGCTCTTACTAGGCTATTTTACTGCCTCATTTATATATATACACATGTGTAGTGTAGAAACAGTCCCTGTAGATTATGCCCCTGTCATCTGCTCTTTGTTATACCCCTTGCTGTCCTCCGCTTCATCCTCCCATACGGTGCCTAGGAGCCATTGGGGGTGGGGTGGGGAACATAAGGCTTAGTCTTTTTGACTAACGGTCTGTGGACCATATCATTTTAGAGGACCGAGGAGACGCAACAGCACTAGAGGCCAGTGTAGATGGAGGGGGGACAGTCTAGTACATGAGCACCAGTTCCAGGATTAGTGAGTGATTAGTAATTTGCTTCCGCGAGTGATCTTGTAGTGAGGATATGATGTACAGGGCACGTGCCCTTTTATGATTGTAAACTTTGTTATTTCAGTTATACCATGTGGACATTTATTATATATAGCATGTGATTGTGGACTTGAACTTCTTCTTGTTCGTTTATACTTTTCTTCTTCTGAAATCGATATGGCCGGCAGGATCGGCGTTTTGTAGTGGCGACCTTCCCGAGTGAAGGTGTCACCGCAAAGAGGCGGTTCTGGGCATAAGACCCGGGTTTTTCAAAAAACAAAATGGTCTTACAAAGTGGTATCAGAGGGAGGTTTCGATCCTCCGACCTGTGGGTTATGGGCCCTCCGACTTGAACATGTTTGCATGTGCATGAAGGTGGTGGGTCTTCGGTATTGGATGGTCATTCACACCGACGTCAATACGTTGACTCGGCAAGTGTGGAATTTGCACATAGTCATGAAAGTCTGGTGGTCCAGCTAGTAAGAGTACGCAGATGCTCCGGGGTTTTGCGTTGAGGCGTACGATAGGTCTAGGTTAGGTAGTGTGAATACAAACCTAGAGGTGGGTGAGGCCCAACCTACCGCTTCCGTTTGCCACTATGGGAGTATCCTGGGAGTCTTGCTAGCTCCAAAAGGAAGAACTAAAGGTCTGTGCGCATAGAGTTGAAGTGTGTGAGTTGCACTTGTGTGAACATAGCATAAACTACATAACTCTGCATGTCATGGCATAAACATTGCATTTTAACCCCTACCCCTATCATATAAGTTGGTTATGGGATGATAAGTTGTATTTTTATAACTTTTTAATAGAAAATTTTGTAAATATTTAATATGAATTTTCCGTTTTATATCAATTTTAGGTTATAAGTAGTTCTTTTTGTAATTTTGATTCTAACTTAGCTTAATTTCAATATTTGCAGAATTTTGGGACAAATCGGGAAAAATGGCATGTCACGCCCTCGGTCACGCCCGTGACCAAGAGCGTGTAACCTAAAGATCAGTCCAGAATGATGCCGCGCTGTCTGAGCTAGCCCACACCAAGTCACGCCCCAGGTCACGCCCGTGACCCAATGTCACGCCCGTGACCAAGGGTGTGTAAACTTAGAATCTTCCACGTCGAGCCGCCTTCGAGACGTGGAGATGCTGTCGAGAAGTCAACCTAAGTCACGCCCGTGACCCACATGTCACGGCCATGACTTTCCAGCGTGATGCCTGCTCTGCCGCCGCGCCGAATTCTAGCCCACGCCGCATTTTATGCAGCCGTCCAAAGTCACGGTCGTGACCCGACATGTCACGCCCGTGACATGTCACTTTTTGCTGCGCCGTCCAGAAAGCCCACGCCGCTGTCGGATCCGATGTGAATATTGCAGTCAAGCCCTTGGTCATGCCCGTGACCAAGGGCGTGTAATCTGAAATTTTTTCCTATAAATTCAGAGGATCTCCTTGAGTCCAGGGTTCAGAAATTTGGAGATGGGGAGGTGCTGTTAGAGCTGAGAGTGAGTTTTTCAAGTTGATGTTCATGTTTCTTAAGGCTTTCATGTTCTCTTCCCTTTCAAATTCATGCAATGTTTTAATGTAATTTTCATGCACTAGTTTTCTCAAGTTTGTAATCTTTATTTTCCTTAGCCTTGCACTCTTAAATTAAGGCTTGTAATAGTTCTTTGATTTTCAATAAAATTAGTTTTCTCTTTCATGTTCTCTTTCTCCTTAAGTAATTTCTTCCTTTTAATGCAATGTCAATCTTTCTCTCCTTAGTTATATCTTTTTTTTGCAATGTCAATTTCTCTTTCTTTTCACGCAACGTTTAATCCTTTCATTTAGCTTGCAATTAGTTTTAATTTTAGTTAAGCAAAAACAAAACAATCAAATTTTCATCGATAAGATAATGGCGATTTTCCTCGAAGTAGAAGTAATCAACGCACCCCGTGGAATACGACCTTGATATTCCTAAATATCCTATACTATAGACGATAAGGTACACTTGCCTTTATCGGATATAGTTTTGGAGAAAATCTCAAATCTTCACTAAATTTCAAAACTGCAAAATCTATATCAAGTTTTTGGCGCCGTTGCCGGGGATTTTGCGTAGATATTTTGAAAAGAGGATAGCTATTAATTTTATCATGTTTCTTTTTATTTTATTTACCTTTTTCTAAATTTCAAAAAGAAAAAAAAAATTTATTTCAGTTTTTCCTCTTCCCTTCTTCTTTTTTTAGTGTATGACCCGAGGTAGCACTTCGATTCTTCCTTTTGATCCGGAGATCGAGCGAACCCTCTTGAGGCACCGCCGTTCTCGTGATCAGGGAAATCAAGTAGAATCCGAAGAGTCGATCGGGGAAACTAACGCAGCAAATATGGATCATAATCTTAATCCTCCTAATCTTAACCAGCCAAATCCTAATGAGGACGCGCAACGGACCATGTCCTATTATGCGCGGCCGAATTTTGAAGGCACACAATCGAGTATTGTTCGCCCCACGGTGGCGAACAATAATTTTGAGATCAAGTCCAGCATCATACAAATGGTGCAACAATCGGTGACCTTTGATGGTCAACCGGACGAGGATCCAAATTCACATATCTCTTACTTTCTTGAAATTTGCGACACTTTTAAGATCAATGGCGTCACCGATGACTCCATTCGACTACGTCTTTTTCCTTTTTCTTTGCGATCTAAGGCCAAGCAGTGGCTGGGATCCCTACCTAGGGGATCCATCACTACATGGGCCGAAATGGCGGAAAAATTTCTTAATAAATATTTCCCGCCTTCAAAGACCGCTAAATTGCGCACGGATATTGCGTCATTCATGCAAATCGACTCGAAGACTCTCTATGACACATGGGAGCGCTTCAAGGAGCTTTTGCGTCGATGCCCTCACCACGCACTTGCCACTTGGCAACAAGTGCAAATATTTTATAATGGCTTAAATCTCCAAACGAGGCAAATAATTGATGCGGCCGCCGGGGGGACATTAAATAACAAAACCCCGATCGCCGCTCAAGAGCTTTTCGAAGAGATGGCCACAAATGCGTATCAATGGAACATGCCCCGAGCGCGGCCTAATAAGTCGGCCGGAATTTTTGAAATAGACGCAAACGCAAATTTGGCTTTACAAGTTGAGCGCTTAACAAAGCAAGTGGCGGAGATGTCAGCTTCCTCCGCCACTCCTCCTTGGGCTAATAATGTTTTAATTGAAGAACATGTTGACTACATGGGAAATCCGCCTCGTCCTTCATATAACCCCAACACCGCTCCGTATAACAACACATACAATGCGGGTTATAGGAATCATCCGAATTTCTCATGGAGCAACCAAGGAAATGCTCAGCGTCCTTTGAATTTAAATCAACCTCCTCCTAATCAACTTCTTAACTTAACTCCGCCTCCAAATTTGATTTCTCAAAATTATAATCCACCCGGTTTTCCACCGCAACAGCAAAAACTCTCTCCGCTTGAAGAGGTTTTTGCAAAATATGTTGCTACAAATGAAACGAACATCCGGAACCTTACCGGATCAATCAAAAATTTGGAAAATCAAGTGGGCCAGCTGGCAAAGATGATTTTTGAGCGTCAACAAGGAGCTCTACCGGGGAACACCGAGCAAAATCCAAATGAGAGCGCGCACGCTATTACACTCCGAAGCGGGAAGGATGTGGTTCAAAAACAGGACGAACCCAAGGTAATTTCCTCTCCTCCTCCTAATTTTAATTCATCTTTGAATTTGCCCGCTACGATAGCTCCGAACACTTCTATTTTAAATCCGCGCGCTCCTACTTCTAATATTCCGTATCCATCGAAATTTAAAAATGAAAGCGCCGAAAAAAATTATAAAAAGTTTTTAGATGTTTTAAAACAAATCCATATTAATGTACCTTTCTGCGAGGCTATCTCACAAATGCCTAAATATGCGAAATATCTTAAGGAGTTGCTCTCCAATAAGAAAAAGTTAGAAGATATTTCGCATATTTCTTTAAACGCAGAATGCTCCGCGGTTGTACTCAACAAATTGCCAAAAAAAGCAAATGACCCGGGACGGTTTTCCATCCCATGTCTATATGGCAATTCGTTAGTAAAACACGCCTTAGCGGATCTTGGAGCAAGCATCAACCTTATGCTGTTTTCTTTGTTCAAAAAGCTAGGTCTAGGAAATCCAAGGCCCACTCGAATGAGTATCCAATTAGCGGATCGTTCTTTAAAATATCTGATAGGAATAGTGGAGGACGTGCTCGTCAAGGTTGACAAATTAATCTTCCCGGTGGATTTTATCATTCTTGACATCGAAGAGGATGCCGAAGTACCCCTCATACTCGGCTGCCCCTTCCTTGCCACCTCTCGCGCTATTATCGACGTAAGTAACGGAAAGCTCCTCCTACGGGTTGGAGACGATGAAGTTACTTTCGGCATAAATTCCTCGATGCGGAACACGCTAGAAAATGACGATTCATGTTTTTACTTAGAAGAGTGTTGTGAGTTTGATTCATCCCTCGAGTTAGTTTCATCGGCAAGTAGTGATTCCGAGCCCGTAGAGCTCTTTTGTGATGAAGAAGAAGTTTCTCACCCCACACCACCCGAACCATTATTTTTAGAAAAATTAAAAATCAAGACTTCTTATGAAGAACCACCCATATTGGAGTTGAAACAACTCCCCCCTCACCTTAAATACTTGTTTTTGGAAAAAGAGTCTAAGCTACCCGTCATCATTTCATCTGATCTTAGCAACTCAGAAATTTCTGAGTTGACTATAGTCTTAAGAAAGCACCGCCACGCAATTGCGTGGCAATTATCGGACATTAAGGGTATAAACCCATCTTTCTGCACTCATAAAATATTTCTCGAAGATAATTCCCGAAATTCAGTCCAGCCTCAACGACGGTTAAACCCTAACATGAAAGAATTCGTTAAGACCGAAGTTATAAAACTTCTGGACGCGGGAATCATCTACCCGATATCGGACAGTACTTGGGTTAGCCCAGTACAAGTCGTGCCAAATAAAGGTGGTGTCACCGTAGTTGCGAACGAAAATAACAAATTGATCCCAACCCGTACTGTTACGGGTTGGCGGATGTGCATCGACTATCGGAAATTAAATGATGCCACCCATAAGGATCACTTCCCTCTACCATTTATCGACCAAATTTTAGAACACCTTTCGGGTCACTCCTACTACTGTTTTCTAGATGGTTTGTCGGGATACTTCCAAATTCCGATTTCGCCCGACGACCAAGAGAAAACCACTTTCACTTGTCCCTTTGGCACCTTCGCTTATCGAAGGATGTCATTCGGTCTTTGTAACGCGCCAGCTACATTCCAAAGATGTATGCTGGCAATTTTTGACGAGTTAGTGGAAGAGGTGATGGAAGTATTTATGGACGATTTTTCCGTGTACGGGAGTTCATTTGAAAACTGTTTAAAAAATCTCGAGCGAGTGTTGCAGCGATGTGAGGAAACGAATTTAGCGCTTAATTGGGAAAAATGTCATTTTATGGTCAAGGTTGGACTAGTCCTTGGCCATAAAATTTCGGGCAAGGGGACCGAGGTCGATAGGGCCAAGATTGAAGTAATTGAAAAACTCCCCCCTCCCACAAACGTAAAAGCTATTAGGAGTTTCCTAGGCCACGCGGGGTTCTATCGGCGCTTTATACAAAAATTTTCAAAAATTACAAAGCCGTTAACCCATCTTCTCGAGAAAGATTCATCTTTTCTTTTTAGCGATGAATGTCATTTAAATTTTCAACTTATCAAAGAGAAACTTATAAACTCCCCGATTCTAGTCGCCCCATATTGGTCGCTCCCTTTTGAAATCATGTGCGACGCGAGTGATATTGCGGTTGGTGCCGTTTTAGGCCAACGGGTGAGTAAATATTTTCACCCGATCTATTATGCGAGCAAAACACTCACGTCGGCACAAGCAAATTACACCACGACCGAGAAGGAACTTCTAGCAATCGTTTTCACCTTCGATAAGTTTAGGTCATATATCACCCTCTCGAAAGTCATCGTCTTCACGGATCACTCCGCACTTAGATATCTTTTAAGCAAATCGGATGCCAAGCCTCGTCTTTTGCGATGGATCCTCCTCTTGCTGGAGTTTGACTTAGAGATCCGGGACAAAAGGGGAGCCAAAAACTTGGCGGCCGATCATCTCTCGCGTTTAGAAAACCCCGCCTCGGACGTATTAATAGAATCTGACATTAATGATAAATTTCCCGAAGAGCGCCTCCTTGCTCTCAAAAATATTAATTCATCGTCTACCCCCTGGTTTGCAGACCTGGCTAACTATTTAGTAGCCCGGGTCCTGCCAAAAGAATTCTCGAGTCAGCAAAAGAAGAAATTCTTTTCTGATTTAAAGAATTACTTTTGGGAGGACCCCTTTTTATTCCGAGTATGCGCAGACTAGGTTGTGAGAAGATGTGTTTCAAGTGAGGAAGGTTTTAAAATTTTACGTCATTATCATGAGGGACCCACCGGTAGTCATTATCATTCAAATCGAACCGCGAGGAAGGCGCTGGAGGCGGGCTTTTATTGGCCCATGCTCTTCAAATATGCTCACACCCTTGTGAGTACCTGCGACAGCTGCCAGCGGTCGGGGAACATCTCTCGCCGGATGAGATGCCCCAAAACATTTTCTTAGAATGCGAAATTTTCGACCTTTGGGGTATCGATTTTGTTGGTCCTCTCCCTCCATCTTTTTTCAAATAAATATATTCTAGTGGTGGTCGACTACGTATCAAGGTGGGCGGAAGCGCAAGCTCTCCCCACCAACGATGCGCGAGGCGTCGTTAATTTCTTAAAAAAATTATTTTCTCGGTTTGGCACGCCGCGCGCTATTGTGAGTGATCGGGGCACCCATTTTTGCAATACTCAATTTACAAAAATTTTAGCGAAATATGGTGTCACTCACAAATTATCCACCGCATATCACCCACAAACGAGCGGCCAAGTAGAAGTTGTTAATCGAGAATTAAAACGGATTTTAGAAAAAACAGTTTCTATTAATCGGAAGGATTGGGCAATAAAGCTAGATGACGCGCTATGGGCTTATCAAACGGCGTATAAGACCGCTATCGGTTGTACACCGTATTGAATGGTTTATGGCATGGCTTGCCACCTTCCTGTCGAATTAGAACACCGCGCATTTTGGTCGCTTAAATTTTTAAACCTCGATTCCACTCTAGCGGGAGAACAAAAAAAATTCCAAATGAACGAATTAGATGAGTGGCGAGCGAATGCGTATGAGAGCAATAAATTATATAAGGAGCGAACGAAGTTTTATCACGATAAGCATATAAAATTTCCAAAAACTTTTTCGCCGGGCGATCTCGTCCTCCTTTATAATTCCCGCCTTCGCCTTTTTCCGGGAAAACTAAATTCCGATGGTCCGGACCCTTTATTGTTAAAGAGGTTTGGTCCGATGGGACAATTTTAATTTCCCACCCGGAAAAAGGTACCTTCAAAGTAAACGGCCACCGCCTTAAATTATTTCTTTCGGGAGAGTTAACTAATGAAAAGAGTGATTCGATTGTATTTCAACCTATAATATGATCGGCAAGTGGGTCAAGCTACGCGGCCTTAAACAAAGCACTTTTGGGAGGCACCCCAAAGTTATCTTTTGTTATTTTCTCTTGTCTTTTCTTTTCTTCTTTAACAACTTTTGCAGGTAATCGCGGCTTCCCCATAAAAGCTTCAAAAAAAAATCAGGGAAGCCCTTTTTCCTTCTCTTCTTTCGTTTTTGCATTTCTTTTTACCTATTCTTACTTCATACTTATTTTTAAACATTGGGGACAATGTTTATCTGTAAGTATGGGGGTGTAAATAGCCCTTTGTAAATATTTGTAAATAGTTTTAAAAAAAGAAAATTTTCAAAAAAAAAATGAAAAGAAAAAAAAAGAAAAAAAAAAATTTTAATTTTGTTTCTATGTTTTCCTTTATTTAAGCACTTGTAAAATCCAAAAACTCAAAAAAAAAAATAGAAAATCAAAAATTTAAATCTTGGAAAGGGACGTTTGGGATTTCATCCCATCACACCTCCTAGTACCTTGCGAACCCTTCACCGGGTAGCCCTTGGGAAGTCCAAGTCTTAACAAAAATTGTTAAGTTTTAAAGCTAGTTTCCTTTCTTTGTAAATAGTTTTTAATGAGAAAAATTCAAAAAAAAAGATAATATCGAAAATTCAAAAAAAAAAAAGATAATATCAAAAATTCCAAAAATTCTTATATCCCTCCTTCTTGTTGTTTTTGTGATTTCTTAGAAATCTAGTTGAGAATGTTTATAAGCATGTTTAAGTTTTTAATTGGCTAAAATTTTGCTTATCATAGTTTGTTAATTTTAAATTTGAGGTAATCTTGATTTAAGAATCATCTTATGATTTTAAATTGATTAGAGAATTTTGTTAGCATGACTTCTCTTTTTATTTTTAAATGGCTTCATTTTGTAGTGAATTTCCTAAACCTCTTTAGATTTCAATTATATTTTCTTCTAACTTTTTAGATCTTAGGAAATTTATTGTTACTAGAATTTGCTCTCAATATAATTTAAAGCTAGCTAGATTTATTTCCCTTCCTTACCCCCTTTGTGGCATAAAAAATGAACTTTAAAAGATCATATGTCATGGGAATAAGATGATAAAATTCATTATTCCCTAAAACATATGCACCCAAAATATTTGAAAAGATTATATGGCATGGAGTAAGAGGATAAAATTCATTACTCCTAAACCATATACATTTTGGGTTTTTATTAGAAGAGAAAAAAAAAAGAAAAAAAGGAAATTTCATGATAAATTCCATTTCCTCCATTCAAAAATTTCTCTTCTTATGCCAAATTTTATGAAATCCCCCTTAGACAATTATCATTGTTCTAATTTTAGTTGAAAATTATGGAGAGAGCAATATTTAGTAATTTACTTTTCCTTAAGTTTTTTTTAAGGTAGAGTTCTTATATTTTAATTTAATTTAGTTTTATAATTTCTACAATTTTGTCAAACTACTTAATTTTCTTGAGAAGTTCTTGCCCAAACATTTTTCCCTCTTTTCAAATCATCATCATAATTTAGGACTTAACTCCCCCTTGAATTTACTCTTAACTTAACTTTTGGTTTAAATGAAATTTTAGTTTAAAATTTAAAAAGAAATTTAAGGATATCTTATAAATCATGTCTCACACTTTTGCTCTGGAATAGCAAAACCTCAAGTATGGGGGTATTTGATAAGTAGTATTTTTATAACTTTTAATAGAAAATTTTGTAAATATTTAATATGAATTTTCCTTTTTATATAGATTTTAGGTTATAAGTAGTTCTTTTTGTAATTTTGATTCTAACTTAGCTTAATTTCAATATTTGCAGAATTTTGGGACAAATCGGGAAAAATGGCATGTCACGCCCTCGGTCACGCCCTTGACCAAGGGCGTGTAACCTAAAGATCAGTCCAGAATGATGGCGCGCTGTCTGAGCTAGCCCACACCAAGTCACGCCCCAGGTCACGCCCGTGACCCAATGTCACGCCCGTGACCAAGGGCGTGTAAACTTAGAATCTTCCACGTGGAGCCGCCGTCAAGATGTGGAGATGCTGTTGAGAAGTCAACCTAAGTCACGCCCGTGACCCACATGTCACGGCCGTGACTTTCCAGCGTGATCCCTGCTCTGCCGCCGCGCCGAATTCCAGCCCACGCAGCATTTAATGCAGCCGTCCAAAGTTACGGCCGTGACCCAACATGTCACGCCCGTGACATGTCACTTTTCGCCGCGCCATCCAGAAAGCCCACGCCGCTGTCGGATCCGATGTGAATAGTGCAGTCACGCCCTTGGTCATGCCCGTGACCAAGGGCGTGTAATCTGAAATTTTTTCCGATAAATTCAGAGGCTCTCCTTGAGTCCAGGGTTCAGAAATTTGGAGATGGGGAGGTGCTGTTAGAGCTGAGAGTGAGTTTTTCAAGTTGATGTTCATGTTTCTTAAGGCTTTCATGTTCTCTTCCCTTTCAAATTCATGCAATGTTTTAATGTAATTTTCATGCACTAGTTTTCTCAAGTTTGTAATCTTTATTTTCCTTAGCCTTGCACTCTTAAATTAAGGCTTGTAATAGTTCTTTGATTTTCAATAAAATTAGTTTTCTCTTTCATGTTCTCTTTCTCCTTAAGTAATTTCTTCATTTTCATGCAATATCAATCTTTCTCTCCTTCGTTATATCTTTTTTTTGCAATGTCAATTTCTCTTTCTTTTCATGCAACATTTAATCCTTTCATTTAGCTTGCAATTAGTTTTAATTTTAGTTAAGCAAAAACAAACCAATCAAATTTTTGTCGATAAGATAATGGCGATTTTCCTCGAAGTAGAAGTAATCAACGCGCCCCGTGGAATACGACCTTGATATTCCTAAATATCCTATACTATAGACGATAAGGTACGCTTGCCTTTATCGGATATAGTTTTGGAGAAAATCTCAAATCTTCACTAAATTTCAAAACCGCAAAATCTATATCATGGGACTTCTTATACGATAGGCCCTGCTAAACAACCTCTTGGTCTATAGGTTTGTATGAGCATTCCTATAAATCAATGGTTACTTTTCTATTATATATATGTTTTTATATACTTCCTTTACCTATTCTTTACCTGCTCTTACTATGCTCTCTTACTGCCTCATTTATATATATACACATGTGTAGTGCAGAAACATTCTAGGATTAGTGAGTGATTATTAGTTTGCTTCCGCGAGTGATCTTGTTGTGAGGATATGATGTACAGGGCACGTGCCCTTTTATGATTGTAAACTTTGTTATTTCAGTTATACCATGTGGACATTTATTATATATAGCATGTGATTGTGGACTTGAGTTTCTTCTTGTTCATTTATACTTTTCTTCTTCTGTGATCGATATGACCGGCAGGATCGGCGTTTTGTAGTGGCGACCTTCCCGAGTGAAGGTGTCACCGCAAAGCGGCGATTCTGGGCATAAGACCCGGGTTTTTCAAAAAAAAAAGGGGGTCTTACAAAGTGGTATCAGAGGCATACCTCGATCCGAAGAAAAGAAGACCACAAACCCTGGGCCACCCCGCACGAGTTTAGTTTAAGGACAAACTAAGCAGCGAAAGCAATGGTGTGCCCATATAGGGAAATCACATGAAAAAGTCCACTTTTAACTAAGCCTTTTGACAAGTTTTCTTTTGTAACCTGCGGCGAACCCTGCCCCCAGCAGAGAATACCTCTGGCTACAAAGATCTCTTTAGATAGACCTTTAGTCAACGAGTTAGATTTAAACTCTACTAGGACACATGACTTACCATGACAATTTATACCCTGCCCTAGTTTGAAATAGACCGTAGGTATAACTTTGGTGAAGGTACGAGGATACCCCAAAGAGGCTAGAGAAAAAGAGACTGACACATAAGCAAAATGGTATGGGACTCGTAAGCTCAACCCTCGTATCAGCGACATGATTATATTGAGGCAACCACCACAACAAACACCGAGGGTGGGACAAGAATTCAAGTTCGGAAGAGACCCATTCGGGAGTGAGTTGCATGTTGACCTTGATAAGATTGTCAAAAGGAGTACCTTGAAGAGTCTAATGTGTGGAGTACACCAACAAGTGTCAAGATAGAACCCCAAGTCTAAGGTTGTGTGCCCTAAGGATTGTTTGCATACTTGGGACGAATATAACATGGCGATATCAAAGATACTTAGCCCAAAATAGATAGTGGCTTATCTTTTGTTTATTGGGGCTTATCTTTTATTTATTGGGGCTTACCTTTTGTTTATTGGGCAAATTAGTTACTGACCTGGGTTTCCTTTGGATCTAATTTAGAAGATTTTGCGTCGTAAACATAGTGATTTTGAGGTCGATCTTATTCAACGTTAAGTAGGCAAAGATGAGATGGTGTAACAGTAGGTCTGGAATGATGATCTGAAGTATTACCAGGACAATGAAAGGACATCGTAGATCGAGTAACGACTTAACCTTAGTTGAATCATTGGAAATGTAAAGTCGCCAGGATTAATCACTTAGGGATGCCGATGTCCCATTCTAGGAGTTATGGACGGAAACTAGGTCATACAAGTCGTAGTTATATTTAAGGTTCTTGTGACTTGGGGCTTTCAGAAGTGATTAACTTATGATTCGTTATAAATCACGCCCTATCATGGTAGAAGATTTTAACTACAATAATAGCCTTTATACCTTGGGAGCTATGATGACAGATAACCAGTGATCTTAGACGATAACTTATTGGAATTAGAATATAGTGTTTGAGTTACTATGATAAGAACGATCTAAGTTTATCTAACTTTGGACCATCCGAAAGTGATCAAGACTAGCATATGTGGAAGTAATAGGAATTTGATGAACTAAACGTGGTAATACTTCCTTGATGAAATTGACTTGCGAAAAACCTTTGGGTTTCAAAAGATTTTACACATATACCTTATGAATCAAACTCCATAGAGAAAAGGATTGGGAGCCATCTTACAAACATTGATACTAGTGTAGATTGGGTAAAATATACTCATATGGTTCACAAATGCACCACCATAAAATTTGAGGACGATTGGGACGCCTGACGATCTGATCAGTTCCATCAATGTTAATGACTGGATAAGTTGTAGAGTGGAGATGATTGATCACTCGGACGTACTTGAAGGAATAAGAATCTGAACGTGTAGGAAAAATTTTATTGAGGCATTGTCTACCTGTACAAACGAGAGCTTTAGTCACCGAAGAAATGGTGTTTTCCCGGAACATGTAGCTTCCTGAAATAAAGAAAGACGTCGTAAGTTTTGTGATGCACGGTGAAGGCCAAGTGCAAAATTCTTTGGAGAACTACCACAGTCACTGCCCATGTTAGAGTGGAAGTTCGAGGATATAGTTATGGATTTCATACATAGGTTACCACATCCCCACTCCGGGCACAAGTTTGTTTGGGAACATCAATGATTGATTAACCAAGGTAGCTAGGGTCACCCCGGGCTGGAAGGACGCTCCCGTTGGTGTTTGATTGGATTTGTTGAGCAGTTTGTCCGTTATCATAGTGTGACCAGGACGATCATGTCGGATCGGGATGAACAGTTTATGTCCAAAGAGTGATGATCAGTCCAGGCTTATCTCGGCTCTTGGTTGATGTTCAGCACAACTTTCCACCCTCAGAGGGACGGAGGCGCAGGACTCCACTATCTTGGATCCAGGATGAGGATCCCAAGGCACTTGGCTCGGAATTTATGGAGGACATAGATACCTAGGTGTGACTGATTTGAGTTAGGATGTTAGGGACCAGAGCTGCCAGGTCAGGTATTACGATGTGCGGCATCGTGCAGTAGAGTTCCAGGTTGGAGACCGGGTGTTCCGGAAGAAACGTCTGATGCATGGAGTCTTGTGGGTTCACAGGCAGAAGAAGATCAGACTGAGATAGATGGGGCTCTACAGGATCCTGGAGTGGATCAGCCCGTTGGCTTATAGACTGGAGTTTCACCGGAGTTAGCGGGAATGCACGACGTCTTCCATGTCTCCTCCTTTAGGAGAGCTCTACTACGGCCGGAGCAACAAATTTCTACTATATATGGCCCGGTAGCCTACGATCGATTGATTCTCCTGAGAGCCACTAGAACTAGTGTGGCAGAGATAGTCGGTGCTCTTCGAGTCAGAAATAACTTCAATTCATAAGGGATGTTACGTTCAGTCACTCTCAGTGAAAACCCCGCGAGCCTAGCCTGAATTTCGAGGACGAATTTTTTTTTTTTGTTTATTGGGATTAGTAACATCCCCCAA
The DNA here is from genome assembly GCA_033032865.1 of Dactylorhiza incarnata. NCBI lineage: Eukaryota > Viridiplantae > Streptophyta > Magnoliopsida > Asparagales > Orchidaceae > Dactylorhiza > Dactylorhiza incarnata. Next base: position 2,193,699 of record JAWHQI010000218.1, on the reverse strand, counting down.
ACAACTAGACCCTTAGAGTGGTTTAGTCATGACTAGGTCATTACAAAACCCTAGGAAGCTTGAAGAGACCACTTGGCCTTAGCCAGGAAGAAGGAAATCACAGTGGTCTACAAATAGCAATTTCCAGTTAACAAGCATAGGGTTGGACTTAAGGGCCTCACCTTGCCCTTTGACCCCACCATAGCATACCTAACCCTTTAGGGGTCCCCTTAGACACCAAGGACCCATTGGGGTCAACCAAAGAGGCCAAATTGACTAAAGTCAACCCTAACCCCAAATTGGTCAAAGTAGCCTAATTAGGGTCAATTGACCTCCACCATGCCAAATTGATCCTGCACCTACCCTCATAGGGTCACTAAGGACCCATTGGACCAAAAAGCCCCAGCATGGGTCCACCAATTTGGCCATTTTGACCAAAGTCAACCCTAGCCCTATTTTGGTCAAAGTGGCCTATTAAGGGTCAATTGACCCTCACCTTGTCAAATTGACCCTACCTAGACCTTCCTAACCCTTAAGGGAGGCCAATGGCTGACTAGCCACCCATTGGGGTCAACCCAAATGGTCAAATTGACCAAAGTCAACATTATGCGATATTTAGGTCAAAATGGCCTATTTTGACCAAATCAAGCCCAATTCACTTGGGATAGACCCAATTGAGGTGGTCCACCACCTAATGGGGTTGGGTGCTACTGAATTGGGCATTCAATTTCTGTAAATTCGGTCAGGAGAGAGAAAGCCCTAAATTGAAAGAGAGAGAAGGAAGGGGGAGTTAATGGAGAGGAAGAGGAAACCTCCCATCTCCTCCAATAATGACACCATTCATCTCCTCTTGGGGATAGGAGAAGTTTCCAGCCTTCTCCCGATTGGATTGAGCCCCTATTCATCTCCCCCAAGCCAAAACCAAAATCACCTTGATGGCCATTAATGGCATCCAAGGTTGTAACCTCCCCCTCTCCCAATCAAGGCCTTTAACATCTTCAAAAGAGTGAGAGGAGTGAAACCCCCAAATTTCCTGAAAAGATTGTGCACTCTAGGCTCAGAATGGCATGGCTCCAAAAGCTCCCCGAGCTCCCATGGTGAACCCAAGATCCACAAGGCTTTCGACCTCAATTCAGGTCTGATCCCCTTCTCCTCCCCTAGTGCATAGATCCACATCAAAAAGGGTTTTGATTCGAGCCAAATCGGGCTCGGATCAAGCTCCATGAATGGCTGGTTGTAAGCTATTTATTCCCTCCCTAAAAAGTTCATTCCGGCCACCCCCGGGCTGGCCAACCACCCCAATCGCAGGACACCACCTCGGCGAAGGTGTTGGAGGCATTGGACGGCCGGAGAGGGGGCTTCGTGGCCAGGAAAATGGGCTGGAAGGGTGCCTAGGACGGGTTTTTTTCTGTCCAGAGGCGTGATGGGGACGAAACCCCTCAGCCGTCCGATCTGATTAATGAAATGATTATTCCATTTAAATATTTAAGTACCAAATAAACTGCTGTGCTTTCCTTTATTTTATAAAATATCTTGCACTCATAATATGAGAAAGTGTCCAACATGAAAAAGTTAGCCATTGGAGTCTTCTTTAATTCAAAATATGTTTTAGACCAAAAGAAGCCCTGTAGCTCCTTGTAGGTCCATTTTGGTGGGACTGGTCCCTAGTTTAGGACAGCCACCGTTTCTTGAATAACTTTTGATTGGGTTATGGGATAGACTTGAAAATTAAAATCTAGGCTATTTACACCTACTCACACATCATATCCAAAATGGAAATTTTAGGAGAAACTTTTTCTAAGGTTTTTGTAATAATTTCATAAATCAAATATTAATTATTTAGTGGGTCAATGACCTCCAATGCCCTCCAAATTTTGGTGAGTGCTCCTTGGGGTTATTGTATGACCTTGGTTAAAATCTCAGCTCAACTGGGACTGATTTGGTTGGGTAATTTGTCAACCCAAGTTAGGTCAAATTGGGTCAAAGTTAGGGCATGGTGTTTATCTTGTGGTATGGTGGTCAGAACTCATCACCATGAGTTGAAACCTTGTCCATTGGTTTAGGATCACCTAAAACACCTTCATGAGTAAAATGGGGTGGTGTAGAGGTGGATATGCCATAGAACCCTAGTTTTACCCCTTGGAGTGCAGATAGAGCTTTGTGAAGGACATGTGGTCAAAAGCTATAGAATAGCCATGGAACTTAGGAGATATGTTCATGGGATGTATTTATGCCCTAGGGAATTTTGAGAGAATTTTAGGAGAAATTATTCCCCCTAAATTAGGTCATAACCCCTTTAGGTAAACTTCTTGTAAGAGATATTTACATGCTCAAATGGTCTTGGATGATGATGAAACCTGGATAGTGCCTTTATATTCATATGATGGACCTCTGGTAATTTTTGTGTAATTAATTAGGTGATTTAACCAGCACTTCATTCACAAGGCACTTATTTTACCTTAATCTCAAGAAAAATAATTGAGGCTCCAATACTCTCTGGAAAAATGTGCAACTTGGTGATAGGACATTTCAGGGCACTAGGAAGCTTTGTGAATTTTTATAGAATTTTTGGAGATTATTATCAGTAGGCTACTTCACAACATGTGCAAATTTGGAATGATTGGGATTAATTATTTCAGTGAGGAAATGATTCCCATAAATTGTGAAACTCTGTAATTAAGCTTTTCTGGACATAATAGAGGTCTGGTAATTTTTCTATAATTTTGGCACAAGTATTTTTGGTAGTTCCTTCATAAATCTTCAAATTTGGATAGATTATAAATATTAAAAACATAGGACATTTCTTTACTGTAAAATTGTGATATTCATTACTTACTGATATTTTGGCATGATAGATTTATCTTAATTTTATGGTAGCCATATCATAAGAATACCTTACACTTCGTGCTCATATTCATACTTGGCAAATATTGGAGAAATGATAATAAATGCAAATAATTAAGGAAATATATGATCCTATGGATTTATTCTTAGAATATCATGATAGACACCAGTAATAATCTTGAGTCAGTTGGATGAATATTTGGAGTACCTCCCCTTATACAACTCATATAACTCATTTGGTCTGCGTATAGTAAAACTATAAAACTTGAGTTATTTGTGACCATTAGGTGGGAATGGAAGGTAGATGGTGTACCTAGTATGGTTGAGAAGATTTGTGGTCACCAAAAGGAGTTTAGGTGATGAGGGTGTGCTTGGGAATTAAGGGTAAAGTTGTGCTCGGGATTGACGAAATATCATCTTTCCCTTAACCTGTCATAAAATGCTTAGGGGTAATACAAGAGAAATGACAAGAAGGGTATTCCTACGGGTAGCAACCAATAACATTAAGTGTCTTGAGAAAGGGAGCTTTGGGGTGTCATCCCATTATAGTTCCTAGTACCGTAGCGAGCCCCTTACAGGGTAATCCTCGGGAAGTCTATGGTTAACCATAAATTGTAGGGATAAGTTAATGTACAAGATTAACTTAATAATACGCACACCCACACCCCGTAGTTACGGGAGGTTAGTTGGTTTGGTTGTACGAGCGGTAGGTTCGGTGGTTGAAGCAGTAGATTAGTTAGTCCGGTGAGCTTGTGACTAAGTAATGCTTGATGGTACGGACGGGTTGGTCCGGCGAGCCATTGGCCCGGAAGGTTATGATGTCGGGCAGGTTAGCCCGGGGAGTTTATGGCTCGGTATATAGTAGAACATGTTTGCATGTGCATGAAGGTGGTGGGTCTTTGGTATTGGACGGTTGTTCACACCGACGTCAATACGTTGACTCAGCAAGTGTGGAATTTGCACTTAGCCATGAAAGTCTGGTGGTCCAGCCAGTAAGAGTACGCAGATGCTCTGCGGTTTTGCGTTGAGGCGCACGATTGGTCTAGGTTAGGTAGTGTGAATACCAACCAATAGGTGGGCAAGGCCCAACCCACCGCTTCCGTTTGCTAATACGGGAGTATCCTGGGAGTCTTGCTAGCTCCAATAAGGGGGAACTAAAGGTCTGTGCGCATAGAGTCGAAGTGTGTGAGTTGCACTTGTGTGAACATAGCATAAACTACATAATTCTGCATGTCATGGCATAAGCATTGCATTTTAACCCCTACCCCTATCGTATAAGTTTGTTATGGAACTTCTTATACGATAGGCCCTGCTAAACGACCCCTTGGTCTATAGGTTTGTATGGGTATTCCTATAAATCAATGGTTAATTTTCTATTATATATATGTTTTTATATAATGCCTTTACCTATTCTTTACCTGCTCTTACTATGCTCTTTTACTGCCTCATTTATATATATACACATGTGTAGTGTAGAAACATTCCCTGTAGATTATGCCCTTGTCATCTGCTCTTTGTTATACCCCTTGCTGTCCTCTGCTTCATCCTCCCGCACGGTGCCTAGGAGCCATTGGGGGTGGGGTGGGGAACATAAGGCTTAGTCTTTTTGACTAACGGTCGGTAGACCATATCATTTTAGGGGACCGAGGAGACGCAACAGCACCAGAGGCCGTTGCAAATGGAGGCGGGACAGTCTAGTACAGGAGCACCAGTTCCAGGATTAGTGAGTGATTAGTAGTTTGCTTCCGCTAGTGATCTTGTAGTGAGGATATGATGTACAGGGCACGTGCCCTTTTATGTTTGTAAACATTATTATTTCAGTTATACCATGTGGACATTTATTATATATAGCATGTGATTATGGACTTGAACTTCTTCTTGTTCGTTTATACTTTTCTTCTTTTGTGATCGATATGGCCGGCAGGATCAGCGTATTGTAGTGGTGACCTTCCCGAGTGAAGGTGTCACCGTAAAGCGGCGGTTCTATGCATAAGACCCGGGTTTTTCAAAAAAAAGGGGTCTTACAGTAGTACCCTTTGGTCTCCCTAGGATACCCCATGAGATAACATTTATCTGATTAGGGTTCCAGCTTGTCAGGCATTTGACGTCGTACGTATGCCTCACAGCCCCAAATCTTAATGAACGACATACTAGGACGCTTCCTAGTCCATATCTCATATGGTGTCTTTTTAACCATTTTCGATGGAACTCGATTTAGTGTGAAAGCAGCAGTCTCTAGATCAAAACCCCAAAAGGAAATGGGCAGATCTGCATGACTCATCATCGACCTCACCATGTCTAACAAGGTACAATTCCTCCTCTCGGAAACACCATTATGTTACCGTGTTCCGGGCGGAGTGAGCTGTGATACAATACCACTCGTTCAAATGATCACGAAACTCATGACTCAGATATTCACCACCTCGATCAGATCGAAGTGCTTTTATCCTTTTTTCCAGTTGGTTCTCTACTTCATTCTTAAGCACTTTGAACTTTTCAAAGGTCTCGGATTTGTTCTTCATAAGAAACACGTATCCGTTTCTACTGAAATCATCAGTAAATGTAACGAAGTAGTAGAACCCACCTCTAGCCATATAACTCATGGGTCCGCATACATCACTATGTATTATACCCAAGAGATCACCAGCCCTCTCACTACAACTAATGAAAGGAGCTTTTGTCATCTTGCCAAATATACATGACTCTCATCTCTCAAATGATTCATAATCAAATGAGTCCAGTAGTCCATCTCTATGGAGCTTGGATATGCGTTTCTCATTTATATGACCTAAATGACAATGACAAAGGTACGTAGGATTCGAGTGATTTGTTTTTAGTCTTTTAGTATTTTCTACATTATAGATCGGATGGTCTAAGTTCAAAACATATAAACCATTAAACAATTGGGCAACACCATAACAAACATCATTCATAAAGATCGAACAACAATTGTTCTTAATTATAAACGAAAAACCTTTCATGTCCAGACATGAAATGGATATAATGTTTCTAGTTATAGCTGGAACAAAATAAAATTTATCTAATTCTATTACAAGCCCAGTGGGCAAAGAAAGACAGTAGACACCAACGGCAACGGCAGCAACTCTTGCTCCATTTCCGACGCGCAGGTCTACCTCCCCTTTACCCAACATTCTTCTCCTTTTTAGTTCCTGCACATTTGTACAAATGTGAGAACCGCATCCGGTATGCAATACCCAAGATGAAGGAGTAGAAAGGTTTATCTCTATAACGTAAATACCTGAAGTGTCACACTTCCCTTCTTCTTTTGCAGATTCTTGATATAGAGGGGGACAGTTTCGCCTCCAATGCCCTGCCTTACCGCAGTGGTGGCACTTTCCTTCCTTCGCCACACCTTTCCTTTTCAGTGCAGAAGATTTGGGATCAAGATGAGACTTAGATCCTATCTTTGTCTTCTTGGATCCCTGGGCCTTTCCCTTGCCTTTATGCACCACAGTATGGGGCTAGCAGGCTTGACCTTCTTCATTTTAATTTCGACAGTTCTCAACATGCCTAGGAGCTCGGGCAGTGTCTTGTCTATTTCATTCATGTTATAGTTCAAGATGAACTGCTCATAACTGTCCGGCAATGATTGCAGGATCAGATCTGTGGTCAACTCTTGGCCCAAGGGAAAACCCAGTCTTTCAAGGTTCTCTATATACCCAATCATCTTGAGTACGTGAGTCCCTACTGAGTCTCGAGCTCCCATCTTGCACTGAAATAATGCCTTGGATATGTCAAACCTCTCTTGCCGAGCTTGCCCCTCGAACATTTTCTTGAGGTGCTTGATTATCTCATAACCACACATGCTCTCGTGTTGCTTATGAAGCTCAGAGGACATGGTAGCAAGCATGAGGCATTCCACATCCAAGGTATCATCCTGATATATCTTTGTCTGCTCGCAGAGAATTCCCGGTCGGCTCTATAGGGGCTTCCCCTTCCAAGGCATAGAGCTTGTGCTTTTGCCTGAGAACAATTCTCAGGTTTCTGTACCAGTCGAGGAAGTTCGTCCCGTTGAGCTTGTCCTTCTCAAGGATAGCCCTCAGGGACAAGGTGGAGTGTGATCCACTTGCCATGGAAATTCTACAATAAATTTGCAAAACATTTAGTACTGTATTTCAAAATACATTTTATATTAATAAGGACTTTTATTAAAAGCTCCCAATATTTTAATCAAATCGACAACCCTTTAATTCGATTCGGAGAGTTTATGCAAGCTACTCCCTTAGTGGACAAGATCCATATTTCACCAACACAATGAGTCCGCTTTGGCGTTCCTCTCATAATGCGGTTATTTAGGTAGACAACATTTGTCAATTGCATCACTATGCAACTCTTGTATGGTTGGTGAATAACTCTTTATCCGCATCCATCATATGGAGCATGCCAACCCTATGCCTCTAGGCACTCAACCTTTGAGGTCACCTAGTTAAGTTGGACCCGATGTCGACAGTGGGATATCACAATTATCTGCTCGCACCCTTACCAAGATAGATATAGTACCTTGCTTTGGCAAGCCCGCACTTCATCGATCGAGGCAGGAAGAGTGTCATCCATCGGAAGACATCCTTATACTTAATATTGGATAAGGGATTTTATTATTCAATTAATGAACATTTCATCGTTATTAACATTTAATCACTGTGCACATTCACAAAATAAAAATACAATATTCGCAAACTAAATGCATCCCATATGTGCACAAAAACAAATTATCAACACTTTGATAAGAGGGGCTAAATCTGAACATTTAGAACATTTCTAAATCTTCATATCTACATGCATTGAACACATGAACACCAACTCCACTTATGCAGTAGACAAGCTCGTCTCTCACTGTCAGATTCAAAATCCATGACATTTGGTTTCACAAACCATTTTGAGGGACGGTTACTGCAAAGGAGAAACAATCTCTGAAACAATGAAATCGCAACGCAATCACATGCGTTCCTGGCGGGGTTCCAAAGGGCCTTGCCCCTGGCGGTGGTCTCGCTGACCGATCAGCGAGCGGGTCAAGGTGCAGAGCCCTTGCGGGGTGCGGGGCAGAGTCCCGACCAAATTTTGACAAACACAAAATACATCAAATCTGATGTTCCAGGAAGAAATCTACATATTTAGAACGCTTCTAAATTTCTAGATTTGCACGTATGTAATCGCAACTAGCTCTGATACCACTGTTGGGTTTTCTATATACCATTCATAATGATATGAACACATCAAAATGTCCGCAGCGGAAGAAATAACTAGAACAACCCAAAGAGTATGGGTCTTGCGGATCTCATGAATCAAAAGATTAGGAAAGCAAAATGTGATATACCTTTGCGGGATTGAGTCAATACTCAACCAAAATGCTCCAAGAAGAAATCTGGTAGACAAACTTCGAGTTCCAAGCACCGAAATGTATCGGCCCCTCTATAGAGATCCACACAATGAAGGAGAACCCCAATGCCTTGTCGCACAAGGTATGGGTCGGAGAAAGAAAGTCCTCTGTGTCCCCACGAATTGCTAGATCCGTTGAAGGGTCGGCGGCAACTGTTGGCGGCGAACAAGGTCGACGTACGGGGCGAGGTCTGCGGACGGGGGCGACAGAACACTTCCAAGTCGCAGAAAGGATCGATCGTTTTTGAGAAGACCTAATCTCGTTCCTTTTATACGCAAGGCATAAAACAGGCTATCAGCAGACCAGAGGAAAAACAGAACATTTCTGCCAGGATTTAAATTCGTCGAATACATAATAATTCGACTAAATGCTTTAGACGAATTATCATATTCGATTATATACATTTGACGAATTTTCTCAAATTCGACTAAACGCTTTAGACGAATTCGAACAGATAGTTTCGACTAAACAGTTTAGACGAATTATCATATTCGACTAAATACATTCAACAAATTGTCATATTCGACTAAACCCTTTCGACGAATACGAATAGATGAATGGACATAGTTTCGTCTAAACCCTTTAAACGAATTCGATGATATAAATCCATTCGTCGAAACACTTTCGCCAAATTTGCCAAGTCCTACAGAATTCGTTGAAACCATTTCGACGATTCTTCAAGAGTACTTGTTTCCCATTTGAGACATTCTCAATTCAATTCTGAACAGTCATAGGATTGGTCCTTCACTCATATCCAATATGAGTGAGGCCAACACTATCCTTTCTCCAACTTCTCCAAACCTTTTTATGTGCGACTCTATAGGCTCATATTGCGTTAGCAGTAAGACTAATTATTGATTGCTTTGAGATCACCTCAGAAACTCGAACATGGCGTCCATTCTGCGTCAAGATTCGTGCGGCTCTATTATATGAAATGAATTATTATTATATATATTTCTGTCACATATTTTGATGTACCTAGATTCAATTATTTAATATACTTAGGCCCCTCTACAAAAAAAGTGATCAACACCAAAGTTGTATCCCTTGGAGTTTAATTTATTTTAAAATTAATTTCACCCCAAAAGGAGTTCTGTAGCTCCCTGTAGGTCCATTTTTGTGGGACTTGTCTCTAGTGTAGGACAGCACCATTTCTTGAATAACATTTTATTGGTTTATGGGATTGACTTGAAAATTGAAACCTAGGCTATTTGTACCTACACCCATGACATATCCAAAGATGGGAATTTTAGGAGAATATTTTTCTAAGGTTTTTGTAATTATTTAATAATTCATATATTATTTAAATTTAGGGTCTAATGACCTCCAATCCCATCCAAATTTTGGTGGGTGCCTCTTAGGGTTATTATATGACCCTGGTACAAATTTCAGCCCAATTGGGACTGTTTTAGTTGGGTAATTGGTTAACCCAAGTTGGGTCAAGTTAGGTCAAAATTGGGGTATGGTGTTTATCTTGGGGTATGGTGGTCAAAACTCATCACCATGCTATGAAAACTTGGCCACTAGTTTAGGATCACCTAAGACACCCCCGTGAGTGATTTGGGGTGGTGTGGAGGTGGGTATGCCCTAGGACCCTAGCTTTATCCCTAGGGGTGCATATAGAACCTTGTGAAGGTCATGTGGTCAAAATTTCTAGAATGGTCATGGGACTTAGTAGATATGTTCATGGGGGTGTAATATTGCCCTAGAGAATTTTGAGAGAATTTTAGGATTATTTATTCCCCGTAAATTAGGTTATAACCCCTTTATGTCTTTTTATTATTAAAGAGATCTACATATTCAAATGGTATTGGATGGTAATGAATCCTTGGTAGTGCCTTTAATATCACATGAAAGGCCTCTGGTAATTTTTGTGTAATTAATAAAATGATTTAACCAGCACTTTATTCACAAGGCACCTATTTTACCTTAACCTTAGGAAATATAATTGAGTGTCCAATACTCTCTGGAAAAATGTGCTTCTTGGTGATAGGATATTTCATGGCACTCGGAAGCTCTGTGAATTTTTATATAATTTTTGGAGATTGTTATCAATAGGCAACTTCACAATATGATCATATTAGGATTTATTTGGAATATTTATTTAGGTGAGAAAATGATTTCCATAAATTGGGTAAACTCAGTCAGCAAGCCTTTATGAACATATTGGAGATCTACTATTTCTTTCATAATTTTTGGAATTATTTAACAGTAGGTTCCTTCACAATTTCCCCTAGAAAGGGTTTCTTTGGAATATTCATTTATGTGATTAATTTGCCTTTATAAATTCCGAAGTTTGGCCAGTAGAACTTTCTGACTAATATGAAGGTCTAGTAATTTTTCCATAATTTTTGGATAAGTATTTTTTATGGTTCCTTCATTAACTTCCAACTTTGGAAAGATGCTAAATATTATAATTAGAGGACAATTCTTGATTGTAAAATTGTGACATTCTGTACTTATGGTTAATTTGGCATGGTAGATTTATCTTAATTTTATGGGAGTCATATCATAAGAATACCTTACACTTCATGTTCATAATCATACTTGACAAATATTGGAGAAATCAAAATAAATGCTAAAATGTTAAGGAAAAATATAAGTCTCTGGATTTAGTCTTATAATGCCATGATAGTCCTCCAGTAAAAATCTTGTGTCATGTGGATGAATATTTGGAGTACTTCTACTTATTAGCTTCATATAGTTAGATTGTAAAACTTGGGTAACTAGTGGTCTACTAAGAGGAAATGGGGTTTAACTAGAATACATGGTCAGGTTGAAGAGATTGGAGGTCACCAAAAGGAGTTTAGGTGACGAGAGTGTGCTTGGTGAGTTAAGGATAAAGTTATGCTCAGGATTGACGAGAGATCGTCTTTCCCGTGGGGAGTCATAAAACACTTAGGGTAACCCAACTGAAATCTTAAGGGGGATATTCTTATGGGTAGTCAATAATAACATTAAGTACCTTGGAAAGGGAGCTTTGGGGTATCATCCCAGTATAGTTCCTAGTACCGTAGCGAGCCCCTTACAGGGTAATCCTCGGGAAGTCCAAGATAAACCATAAATTGTAGGGATAAGTTGATGTACAAGATTAACTTAATAATACGCACACCCACACCCCGTAGTTACGGGAGGTTAGTTGGTTTGGATGTACGAGCGGTAGGTTCGGTGGTTGTAGCGGCTGACTAATTAGTCTTGTGAGCTTGTGACTCAGTAATGCTTGTTGGTGCGGACGGGTTGGTCCGGCGAGCTGGTGGCTCGGAAGGTTATGGTGACGGGCGGGTTAGCATAAAAGTGGTGGGTCTTCGGTATTGGACAGTCGTTCACACCAACGTCAATACGTTGACTCGGCAAGTGTGGAATTTGCACTTAGTCATGAAAGTCTGGTGGTCCAACCAGTAAGAGTACGCAGATGCTCCACGGTTTTGCGTTGAGGCGTACGGTAGGTATAGGTTAGGTAGTGTGAATACCAACCTAGAGGTGGGTGAGGCCCAACCCACCGCTTCCGTTTGCCACTACGGGAGTATCCTGGGAGTCTTGCTAGCTCTAAAAAGGGTGAACTAAAGGTCTGTGCGCATAGAGTCGAAGTGTGTGAGTTGCACTTGTATGAACATAGCATAAACTGCATAACTCTGCATGTCATGGCATAAACATTGCATTTCAACCCCTACCCCTATCGTATAAATTGATTATGGGACTCTTTATATGATAGGCCTTGCTAAACGACCCCTTGGTCTATAGGTTTGTATGGGCATTCCTATAAATCAATGGTTACTTTTATATTATATACTTGTCTTTACTTACTGCTCTTTAATTGCTCTTTACCATGCTTTATTTATTGCTTCAAATGTATATATATATATATATATACTTGAGTAGTGGTAGATATTTCTTGTAGACTAAATCCGTCGTCATCTGCTTTATTTTATACCCCTTGATGTCCTCCGCTTCATCCTCTCGCTCGGTGCCTAGGATCCATTGGGGGAGGGGTGGGGAACATAAGGCTTAGTCTTTTTGACAAACGGTCGGTGGACCATATCATTTTAGGGGATCGAGGAGACGCAGCAGCACCAGAGGCCGTTGCAGATGGAGGCAGGCCAGTCTAGTACAGGAGTACACGTTTCAGGATCAGTGAGTGATTAGTAGTTAGCTTCTGCGAGTGATCTTGTAGTGAGGACATGATGTATAGAGCATGAGTCCTTTAAACAAGAACACAGAGGACACAAGGATTTTATAGTAGTTCCCCAATAAACCTGGGTACGTCTACTCTTCTACCACCCTTGGTAGGATTCCACTAGGTTTTTGATCAGGTGCCTTATCACCAATGGATTTTTGATCAGGTGTCCAAACACCAATGATCTTTTGATCAGGTTCTCTAACCAAACTATAGGTTTTTGTTCAGGTGCCCTGCCACCAAGGGGTTAACTTTTGAAGTGAGTTATAACCCTGTACAAGAATGGGATAAAGAGGGTTAAGATGTTCTTCTCTGTCAATAATCTGAGAGAAGACTCTAGTGGAATGTGATGTTGAAATTCTTGATAGTTTGAGGATAGAGCTTTCACTTGAAAGTAGATCTTCCTTTGATAGCTGATGAATCTGAGAGACCAAGATTTCTCAGATTATTTGTTGCTCTTGAAGATCTGAAACTTGCAGCACAAAAACTGAGAAAATATTTGTTGATGTTGTTCTCAGAGATTGAGGTGCTGCTTCTTGAGGAAGATGAAGATCTAAAAGCCTTTTATGTATTTTTTCTTTCTTCTTCCTCTCGACAGTATTCCTCTTCCTTTTCTTTTTCCTATCTTGTTATTCTGTAATCTGAAAATAATACTGTATATCTTCTTTCTTATTCCTTTTTGAAATCTCTGACTGATTTGAATTTCAAATCCTCTATAAAAGGAATATAATATTCTGAATTGAATGTTTCCTTAGAACTGCAAACTGATATTTAATTCCTTTTCCTTTTTAATTAATGTATCCTTTTCCGCCAAACGGCTATTTTCTCGGGAAGAGAATGGAAAGGAATAATATAAAAAGGAAGGATATAATCCTTGACTTATCTGGAATAAATAGAGTCGTTGCTGAAAGATCTGAGTTCAGAGAATAATATAACTGATCTTCTGAAATAAATCAGCTGAAGAGAATTTTCGCCGATCTGAATAAATTCGTCGAACGCAATCTGGAGTTCGTCGATCTCAAGCTGGAGGTCGTCGAACTGAAAGATAATATCTGATAAGCTAGCTGGAATATTGAATTTGTTGAGCTGAGAAGATCTTTTGTCGATCTGAACATCTGATACTTATTCTTTGAATGCAGAGCTGAGTTCGTCAAACGCTGAGACTGAGAGGTTCGTCGAACGCTGAGACTTAGTCAACCGCTGAGACAGAAGTTCATCAACCGCTGAGAGTATTTTGTCGAACACAGAGAGGAGCTCGTCGAACGCAGAATGAGTTCATCGAACGCAAAACCTTGGCAAGTTCGTCGAACGCAGGAGCATGTCGTTCGTCGAACGCAGGATTGAGTTCGTTGAACGCAGTATGGAGTTCGTCGAACGCAGAATCTGATTCTTTTCCTTAGTTCTATCAGCCTAAAACCTTTACCCTTAAGACTATACATTGGGGTCAACTTAGTCCTAATAAACAGATAGTGATCCTAGCCTAAATCAGTAATAGGGTTGTTCCAACACCATTTTGGTGGGACTGGTCTTTAGGGTAGGACAGCCACTAATTTTGGAATAACTTTTGATTGGTTCATGGGATTGACTTGAAAATCAAAACATAGGCTATTTGTACCTACACCCTTAACATATCCAAATATGGAAATTTTAAGAGAACATTTTTCTAATGTTTTTGTAATAATTTAATAATTCATATATTATTTAATTATAGGGTCTAATGACCTCCAATCCACTCCAAATTTTGGTGGGTGCTCTTTAGGGTTATCATATGACCCTGGTGAAAATTTCAGCCCAATTGGGTCTGATTTGGTTGGATAATTAGGTAACCCAAGTTTGGTCAAACTAGGTCAAAAGTGCACATGATGGAATTAGGTGGTCAAATCTCATCAAAGTGGTGTGAAACTTTGGACACTGGTTTAGGGTCACATAATACACCTCTATGAGTAATTTGGGGTGATGTGGTGTGGATATGCCCTAGGACCGTAGTTTTTACCATAGGGTTGCACTTTAAGCCTTGTGAAGGACATATGGGCATTATTCATTGGATGGTCATGAAACTTGGTAGATAAGTTCATAGGGTGTAAATATGCCCTAGGAAATTTCATGAGAATTTTAGGAGCACTTATCCCCTCTGATTTAGGTTATAACCTTAATAGGGAACCTTCTTATAAAAGTAATTTACATGCTCAAATAATCTTGGACGTTGATGAAAGTTTGGTAGATTACATAAAATCATGATATAGACCACTGGTAATTTTTTTGTAATTATTGAATTGATTTAATTAGCACTTCATTCACAAGTTATCTATTTATCTTAGGAATATGTTAAATAAATGAGGGTCAAATATTCTCTGGAAAGTTATGAAACTTTGTGGAAGGACATTTTAGGGCTTTAGAAAGCTATGTGAATTTTTGTATAATTTTTAGAATTATTTATCAGTAGATTTCTTCACAATTATCCCTAGTATGAGTTTACTTGGAATATCTATTTATGTGACTAATTAGTTCTGATAAATTTTGAAATTTGGCCAGTAAACTTTTCTGATTAATATGAAGGTTTGTTAATTTTCTCATAATTTTTGGACAAGTATTTTTTGTAGTTCCTTCATTAATTTCTAATTTGGGGTAATTATTCAATATTATAATTAGAGGTCAACCCCTTACTGCAAAATTGTGATATTTTGTATTTACTGTTATCTTGACCTCATAGATTTTCCATAATTTTATGAGGGTCATATCATAGGAAGATCTTACACCTCATGTTCAATTTCATACTTGGCCAATGTTGGAGAAATTATAATAAATGCCAATTAAATAAGGAAAAATATGATTCTCTGGATTTAGTCTTATAATATCGTGATAGACTTCCAGTAATTACCTTGACTCATTTGGATGAATATTTGGATCACCTCCTGTTGTGTAGCTCATATAGCTCATTTGGTCTGCGTATAGTAGAAACTATAGAGTTAACATAACTAGTAGACCATTAGATGGGATGGAAGGTGGATGGTGTACCTAGTCTGGTTGAGAAGAATTGAGGTAACCAAAAGGATTTATGAGATGAGAGTGTGCTTGGTGAGTTAAGGGTAAAGTTGTGCTCTGGATTGACGAAAGATCGTCTTTCGCCTTAGAGGGTCATAAAATACTTAGGGTAATCCAAGTGTAATAACAAGGAGGGTATACTTATGGGTAGTCACTAATAACATTAAGTGCCTTGGAAAGGTAGCTTTTGGGTGTCATCCCATTATAGTTCCTAGTACCGTAGCGAGCCCCTCGTAGGGTAGTCCTCGAGAAGTCCATGGTTAACCCTAATATGTAGGAATAAATGGCGATGCAAGATTAACTTAATAATGCACACACCCACACCTCATGGTTAAGGAGGCTAGTTAGGTTTGGTCTTACGAGCGGTAGGCTCGGTGGCTGTTGGCACGGACGGATTAGTCCGGCGAGCTAGTGGTTCAGAAGGTTATGGTGACGGGTGGTTAGCCCGGGGAGCTGATGGCTTGGAGATAGATGGTAAACATGTTTGCATGTGCATAAGGTGGTGGGTCTTCGGTATTAGACGGTCGTTCACACCGACGTTAATACGTTGACTCGACAAGTGTGGAATTTGCACTTAGCCATGAAAGTCTGGTGGTCCAACCAGTAAGAGTACACAGATGCTCCGCGGTTTTTGCATTGAGGCGTACGATAGGTCTAGACTAGGTAGTGTGAATACCAACCTAAAGGTGGGCGAGGCCCAACCCACCGCTTCCGTTTGCCACTACGGGAGTATCCTAGGAGTCATGCTAGCTCCAAAAAGGGGGAACTAAAGGTCTGTGCGCATAGAGTTGAAGTGTTTGAGTTGTACTTATGTGAACATAGCATAAACTGCATAACTCTGCATGTCATAGCATAAGCATTGCATTTCAACCCCTACCCATATCATATAAATTGGTTATGGGACTTTTTATACGATAGGCCTTGCTAAATGACCCATTGGTCTATAGGTTTGTATGTGCATTCCTATAAACTAATGATTACTTTTCTATTATGTACATGCTTTACTTACTATTCTTTACTTGCTCTTTACCATGCTTTATATTACTCCTTCAATTATTTATATACACATGTGTAGTGGTAGACATTTCCTGTAGACAAGATCCGTCGTCATCTACTTTGTTTTATACCCCTTGTCATCCTCCGCTTCATCCTCCCACACGGTGCCTAGGAGCCATTAGGGGAGGGGTGGGGAACATAAGGCTTAGTCTTTTTGACTAACGGTCGGTGGACAATATCATTTTAGGGGATCGAAGAGACGCAACAGCACTAGAGGATGGTGCAGATGGATGCGGGGAAGTCTATCACGGGAGCACCGATGACAGGACCCGTGAGTGTCTTATTAGCTTTAGTAGATTATGCTTCCGCGAGTGAAATTGTAGTGAGCAATTGATCTACAGGGCATGAGCCCTTTATTATTATTGTACCCTTTTATTCAGTTATTTTATGTGGACATCTCTTTTGATGAGTTATTTTCTATGTGATGTGCACTTGAACTTCTTTAAGTTTGTTTATACTTACTTCTTTGGTGATCGATATGGCCGACAGAATCGGCATTTTATAGTGGCAACCTTCCCGAGTGAAGTTGTCGCCGCAAAGCGGCGGTTCTGGGCATAAGACCCAGTTTTGAAAGAAAAAAATTGGGTCTTACATTATCAGATAGTATGCAGATACCCGGCGTGTTCTTAGGGGCGTACGTAAGGTCTAGGCTGGGAGAAGTTTGACATAAGCCTAGAAGTGGGCAAGCCCTATCCACTGCCCTGTTTGCCTCAACCAGGTACCTGAGTTGATACACTCGAACAGAGGGACCTACAAAAGGGTCTGTGCGTACAGAGTCGGGTGGGTGAGTTGCATCATTGCATGGTACATCATAGCATATCATACTTTCATAAAACAGAGACCTCATTGTATAAATTTGTATGGGCTCTTTTATACAATGAGTTTACCTTAGTGCCAGATTCCTTAGCTTATGTGTTGTGTGTACGCATATATGTTAAGGTTACCTTCATAGTTGCTCTTTTATGATGTTACTGCCTTTTTCATATATTCTAAATGTGTTACTTCTATAGTTGCTCTTAATGATGTTGTGCTTTTATATACTCTAAACATGTTACTATATTTGTTTGATTTCCTTATACCGTACTAATACCCCTGAATGTTTTTAGATAATAGATACTTGATGTATGCATACATATTTGTTAGTTAGGCCCATGTCATCTGCTTGTTTTCTATTACCACTTGTTGTCCTCCGCTTCCTCCTCCTGCATGGTGCCTAGGAGTCGCGGGTGGAGGCGGTGAGGACTTAACATGCCGAGTCTTATAGACTGATGGTCGGTGGACCATATTATTACAGGAGCACCAGGTAGAGTAGACCCTCAACAGGAGGGAGGCACAGGACACGGTGGCTAGGCCTGGACTTGGCCTCTCAGCAGCAGCGGGAAGAGCACCGGTGTGCAACCCTCCTCTGACACCTACTCTTCACATCTACTCTAGGCAGAGCGAGGAGTTATACATTCGTGAGGGTGTTAGACCGTGTTAGTGTATTCAGTGTTTCATCTTTGCCAAGTGAGAGGCTAAGAATGTGTGATGTACCTGGGCATAAGCCCTTTACATTTTCCGCACTCTAATTATTATCCTTCATACTTTAGTTTATCTCATGATGGACAGCTTTTATATTTAATTATTTAGTGATTTTTTTGTGGACATGTGAATTGTTATATATATATATATGAATTCTGTGATTACGGTTGGCCTAGATATGATGAATAGCCAACAAGATCGGTGTATTGTGGCGGCGACCATTTGGAGTAATGGTGCCACCGTAAGAGGCGGTTTTGGGCGGCAAGGCCCGGGAATGAATGCCAAAAAAGAGGGTCTTACAGCTAGGATTCGTGAAAAGTTCTTAAGTGGTCTGGGCGAATTGCACTTACTGGACGAGTGTTACCGAAATGTCTTAACGAATCGTCGAAAGAACTCAATGTATCGTCAAATGGGTTCAATGAGTATCGACGAACATTGCGTTTCATTGAATTATCGAAGGGTCTCGAGTGGTCTCAACGAATTATCATAATGACTTGACAAATTCTGATGTCTCGACAAATTATCGTGACTACTCGACGAATGCAGACAGATCTTTGTTATCTGTTTCAATTTTGACGGAGCTTGACGTCAAATCCTAAGTTCGAAATGATTTCGATCTTTCTGAAAAATGAATCTGATGGCTAGGATCATTTTGAAATCATTTAAAGGGTCATTGGGAGATAACTTTAGAGTTATTTCTATCTTCATTCTCTCTCTCCAAATATGAGAAACCTGAGAGCCCAAGGAAGAAGAAGAAGACATCTTCCGCCATTGACAGAGATCTGAAGCTCCGAATTGCGAGACATTTCCAGATCCACGGAGAGCAGCATGGTGCAGTTCTTTCCATCTGATTGAAATCTCGGATTTATGGTGCCGAAGAGAGCGGGAAGGGTAACGATCCTTCCTCCCGGTCTTAGGATGTGTTTGGTCCTCTCATTCCTTTTTCTATGCATTTTGAGGATGTCTCTTTCACTAATTAGTGAAGCGTAGGACTTCCTATAGTTCTTCGAAACTCTGGGTATATCGTGTCTGTGCCGGCATTTAGTGCATGTAGAAATATGGTAGACGAACGAATTTATGCATTTTGTGTGAAGCCTACTAGTGGCCATTAGGCTGGATCGGTGATGCTTGATTGTGGCAGGCATTTAGGTTAAGCCTAGAATACATGCTGGAGAATGACTCTGTGAGAAATGACATCGTGTTGCGGGACTTGAGATTTAGGTGTCTTTCAGAGAGCCTAACAGAAGCCCATGCTTAGAATATGGTTGAATGCAAACCTTCACCAAAAGTTTTGAAGTGCAGAGGTCTTGTACCTCCTTCAATGGTTATGTGTGCGAAGCCTAAGTCCTCTTGGAATGATTGGGTGCGTAGCCACCATTTTGTGTAACACTTGAATGTGTTACACCCTTACGGGCCGAGGTGAAGCCATACCCGCGTCGTGCAGTAGATCACGAAAACTAAAACATGGGCAAAGCTGAATCGAACCCGTTTCCATGCAGATCAGTAAGAGGTGCAAACCTCTGGTACACCGTGTGATCATGGGAGAGGCTGTGGAAGGTGTTCTCATAGACCGACCAAAAGCTCTTATCCCACATACGTTTGTACTACTAAGGGTGGAGTTGATTGTGGATTGATGTCATGTTAGCCTCATGCAGTTGCTTAGGCGGTTGTGGTAATCCTCCGGGTGAACCCACCCAACATCATCTGCATACCTAGGTTCCCCTTTCTTTGATGCTCAACCTAGAAGATTGATTGTGCTTGAAACCTCACCCTGTGTAGTGTTGTTGCACTTTCTTTACTTGATTACATGTTGCATGTACGGCTTGCTTGCAGGATTAGCGGTGAAACACCCCTGAGCCGTCTAGATGGCCGGGGGTGGGATCGTTATGGGGTTTGTGGTCAGCTCATAGTCGGCACTTGTTTACCTCTTATTGGATGATGGTGTAGGTGCTGGTGAGCCAAGCGGAAAGTAGCGGGTTGAAGCCATAGGCTGTGTTGGCCCTTGAAGGCCAACCTCTATTTTACTGCTTTCCTTATATTACCGGCCTGCGTGCCGAAGTATTTTTTGAGTTAGATACATTGTTTCAATGTAAGGCCTTAAGTCCATAACTCTTTTATGTTATAATCTTGGGATAGTGGACAATTCTGAAAGTAATGTTATTTAATGCTTCCGCATACGCTTGTGATACTCTCGTGTAGTTCTTTTCTGCTATCAACTTATTAACGTCTAGCTAGTGTGTTCAATATGGCATGGGGTCTCGGTTGTACCTATTGTTATATTATTTGTACTAACAGGATGTTACAATTTTGTATCAGAGATTAGGAGTCAATCCGTAGCGAATTCCTTTTAAGTGGTGGTGTGCACGTGATGTGCGTTCACCCAAAATGACAAAAACCTAATTAGAATGTCCACTTAGGAATGAAAATCATGCTTGATTGCGGAGCCTGACCGTTCCTTGCATGTTTGTTGCTATGTTTTCTGTTGGGAAAAACTCCTTAGATTTAACTTAGCAAATTATCTAAAGTGATTTTATCTCTTGGGTTTTAATTACCCATTGTATAGTGAGGGTAATATGGTCATTAGATATCTTAGGATATCTCACTCAACTTAGGGTGACAAGACCAGATCAAGACAAATAGTATTTTCGTTAAGTTAACAATTGTGTCGAATAGAAATCGATACAACATCGATTTCATGTTGACGCAACATAGACTAGAAGTCCAAGCAACTCAACTTTCTGTCAAAGTAGATCAAGTCGACGCTATGTCGAAAGGATGTCGACGTAGAGGAAATGGACATATCGAAGTATCACTAGAATTTGACACAGCTTTGACTTCAACTCAACGCAGAAGAAAGAATCTGTCGAAGCCATCTGAAGTCGACGCAAAATCGACTACAATTCGACGCAAATGATTAAGTTCAGAGTCAAGCCCTCAACTCGATGGTTATGTCAATAAGGTATCGACGCAACGTCGACAACAAGACTTCAATCAGAGCAAGAATGAATTTGAAGCTTCTTTTACAAGAACTCAGAGGTGCGTCGATATGAGAGAAAGAGAAATCGACGGAAAGTCGAATATAGTCTGAAAATGAAACCTTTTCAGCTATCATTTTAGAACACTCTCTCAAGGCCCACAATACTGAAAAATATTCTACAACGACTCATTTATTTCCTAAAATAGAAAGAAGCAATAAAGAAGACAACAAGTGCGTTCTTATAAAGGATCAAGACAGTTGGCAGACGGGTCGAGAACATATGAGGAAAAGAAGAGAAATTGTCTAGGCCAATACCTTTTCAGCACACTCTAAAAGAGGAAAAAAATTCAAATTAAAGGATGGACAATTAATAAGAAGATTAGAGAGAAGAAACCATAGCATTCAACACACATTCAAATTCTGTCGATTAGGGTTCTCCTTCTTCTTCTTCCTCCTGAACCCTAGAAGACAGTGAAGAACAAATACTGCTCTCTCTCAGCACAGTAAAAATAGAAGGCTGCTTTTCATCAAAGATCATACATCAGCTAGATTTGAATAGAAGAAACTGACAGGATCTGAAGCTCATAACCTCTGCAAATCATCTATATCAAAAGCAGAGGTTCATCTTTAGCAGATCCAGACAAGAGAAAATTGAAGCAGAAGGCTTCATCATAATTTTGATAGCAGAATTCATTTCCCTACTTCTTTTTCCTTTCCTTCACTTTTCTCAACTGTAAAAGAGTTTTAAGAATCCTTCTTCCAAAGGATTTAGTGGTTCAAGATCTCCTTATCAAAAGATCTGGTTGGTTCAAGATCTCTTTATCAAAAGATCTGGTTGGTTCATGATCTCCTTATCAAAAGATCAGTGGTTCTAAGAGTCTCCTTATCAAAAGACTCAGGCACAGGTGGTGCATTCCTACTAGGTGGTAGAAGAGAGGACTACCCATATTTTGGGGAACCTCTATAAAATCTTTTGTGTTTGTGTTGTGCTCTTCTGTGCTGTCCCAATTTTCTCTCTTAGCATTTTTATTTCCTGCAATAATTATTCTTCCTGTGTGTTGTTTGTGAGCATAATTCCTTAGTGTTTTTTATTGTCTACACAGTTAGGATAGAAATATTTTAAATATGTATTCACCCCCTCTAGAGGATTCTCAGAGGAACACTGTGCACTTTCTATTGGTATCAGAGGGAGGTTGATCATTTAAAGGCTAACACCTTGATCAAAAAGACCTCCTACTCTTATTTCTTTACTATAAAAATTTTACAAAAAAAATGAGTTCTAAGGATTTTGACTCAACAAGACCTCCAATGTGTAACTTGAATAAGTTCACACTCTGGAAGGCTAGAGTAAAATTATATATGAATTCTATTGATGAAGACATATTTGATGTCATCAGTACAGGTCCACCAACTCCATACAAGAAAGATGCCAGTGGGATTTCAACTCAGGAACTTGTGCCCAGGGCAGAGTGGACTGAAATAGAGAAAAAGCAAAAGGCATGTGAAGCCAAAGCTAGGAATATTCTGGTCTCCACAATGTCAGATGACATCTTCTAGAAAGGTTCTGACTGTCAATCAACCAAAGATATCTGGGAATCACTTTCCAGAATGGTAGAAGGAAGTTTTGATGAAAGAAAGGACAGGAAGTCCCTCTCATATTCCAGTATGAGAACTTTCAGAAGAAAGCTGAAGAGACAGTTGCTGATATGTATGACAACTTCAACATTATCATTAATGAGCTCATAGGCTTGGACAAGGAGATATCCTTGACTAAAATTAATGATGAAATCCTCATGTGCTTCCCAAGATCATGGGATTCAATGATCTGGGCCATTAGAGAATCTATATGGCATAGAGAAATCTCTACTGAAGCTTTGCTAGGAAAGATTAAGTCATATGAGATGTTGCTGAAGAATAGAGTTGAATTAGAGGAAAGGGAGACAACCCCAGCTCCTATCCAAAAGAATCTTGCTCTGAAAGCTACTGAAGGAGAGCCCTATACTCCTGAAGCTGAGATGTTCAGTCTCCTAGCAAGGAGATTCAAAAAGTGGGTCAAGACTAAAGACTCAAGGAGAAGAGAAAGGAGCTCAAAGCCCAGATATGATAAGACTCCAAAGAAGGAGATTATCTACTTCACCTGCAACAAACCAGGGCACATAGCCCCTTAATGTTCACAAGAGCAAAGGGACAAGAGCATCAACAAGGATGAGAAGAAGAAGAAGAAGTCTTTCAAAGGGAAGGACAAGAAGAAAGCCAAGGGTTTCATTGCTGAAACCTAGAGTGACTCTGAAGCAGAGTTAAGCTCCTCATCATCTAAATGTGATGATGAAGCAGAAGCAGAAGCATCCTGCATGATGGCACTGGGGATGTCATCAGATGATGAAGAAGAACAAGTTTCACTATTTGATGATTTTGATTTTACCTCTGATGACTTTAAAACATGATTTAAAGAATTCTGTAATGATTTTATTAAAATTCAAAAAGAATTAGAAGCAGGTAGGGAAGAATTAGAAAACCTTAAGAAGGATGATCTATATATGAGAAATCAAAACCTAGTAGAAGAAATGGATAATAAAGAATTAAAATTAATTGAAATCAGAAAAGAAAATCAAAAGTTAAAGGAAGAGCTAGCAAAGGCAAAAGCCTTTCAGGACTCACTGAATAGGGGAGTCAAAAACTCAGAGACATCACAGAAAATCTCTCCATGAGATTCAATCACCAAGGGCTAGGAGCAGAGCCATCCACTAGCACAGAAATCCCTAGGAAACCTGCCTGGAAAAATCCAGTTAGCTTCATTAGACCTAGTGATTATGAATCATGTAAGGACAGTGCAAAAGCTAAGGGTCAGGAAGCTAATCAACCAAAGAAAACAACCAGAGGTAATAAAACCAATCTTGACAAAGAAAAGAAATCTTAAGGGAAGAATAATACAGTTAAACTAGACAATCAAAAGGCTAAAGCCAAACCTAGGATAATAAAACATTTTGTTGATTTTCTGTATTTAGATAGATTCTATACTTACTTTAAGTCTCAGAATAATAAACATCGGTTTGGGAAACCCATTCCTTATCATCCAAAAGGGTATCATGAAAGACCCTACTATTCTTTCATTGAACCCTATAATGGTAAAAGCAAAGGGCCCAAGGTAACCTAGGTTCCATCTAATGTTTGAATTACTTGTGCAGGATAAGGTAGGGTTCTACCTGAGAGATAGTGAGAAAGGAAGGAAGAACTAAATTCAATCAAGGGAGTGATTCCTTATCTTAATTCACTTGAAATTCCATTTGTTCCTAAAAATTATAAACATAAACACTATTTTTAATAAACACAAATGCTGGGAAAAACTACAAGAATTTTCTAAGAAAATAGATCTATTCATTTAGAGGTGCGTCGAATAGAAGTTGACGTACCATCGACTTCTACTTGATGCCAACGTCAAGAAGCACTCAGAGTGGATAATTCGAATGGAATTCGATGCAGCGTCAAGTTCATATCGACGCATACGTCTACTAAAAATTCGCTGATTACGAGGTCGCATCGATTACAACTCGACGTAGCGTCGACATTACAATGTTGACTTAAGAACAACTAAACAATCTTGAGCATCGTCGAATATAAATCGATGCAACATCGATATAAAAACGCGCGTAGAGTTGCTTCTAGAAGCATTCTCAACATATTTTTGCGCGCCAAATATTAATTCTTATCAACGTAGCTTCGACTTAATCACTAAGTTGCGACAAATCAACTTTTTTAAGCAACTTCAGCGTCGAATCATTTACGCTTTCGAATTTTCCTTTCCTTGCTCTCTTGCTCTCTCCTCTTCCAGCTCTCTCGTGTTCTTGTCCTCTCTTTCCCTCTCTCATTTTCTTTGTTCTTTGCAGGTACACAATCACAGAGATAATGGCCCCTCCCAAGGTCAATTCTTGATTTGACGTAAATGTGGATTCGTTCAATGATGCTGCCGAAAGTTTCAAGGCTATTCTAGGCCTTTTTTAGTCTGATGGTTTAACAAAGCTAATCTCTACCAGGTGTAAGATTCTATATGTAGAACTTACAGAATTCAAGGATAATGTTTCAGTAGAAGATGATGGGTCCCTTCAAGGGACAATTTCTGGACAAGATGTCAGCGTATCTGAGGAAATTCTCTCCCAAACATTTGATCTACCCACTGGGACTGACTCATATGAATTGTCTGGAGAAGAGACAAAGAATCTTTTGGAGATAATGCAGTTCGGGAAGGAGATGCCAATTAATCTCAAGAAGATTGATCTGGGAGAAGAATACAGATTCCTAGCTAACATAGTAGGAAAGGGGCTGCTGTGCAAGATATCTGCACATGATGTTATACCCAAGCAGCAGCTGCAGATCATGGGCATTCTGGTACTACAAAAGAAGATAAACTGGGGGAAATGCCTCTTAAAGATGATTGGGCAAAAATATGCCCACAAAGAGAATGCTTACATAAGGATCATGAGCCAAGTGCTCTTCCACCACTATCCTAGTGTGTGCAAATCCAAGGGAGTGCCCATTCCTCCTAGAAAAAGGCTGAATATAGGTATCTTCTCAAAATTTACCAGACAGATCTTGAAGCCTTGTAAAGCTCCAACTTCACCTCCTCCCTCTCCAACTCCACAGGACACAGTCCCAGATCTCCCTCAGGATTCTACTCCAGCACAACCATCTCCTCAGCAACAGCAACAATAACAACAGCAGCAAAACTCTCAATCCATCCCAACTACTTCAGTCCCAAAGACAACACCTCACATTCCGCAACAACAATCATCAACTAGTATCTCAGACTCTTAGTCTGCTCCCCCACCACCACCACTATCAATTCATATCTCACCAGAAAACAACTTCAGTCCCAAAGCCAACACCTCTGCAGATTGCTCCAAGGAAGGTTATTCCAAAAGTCTTCTCAAGAAAAAGAAAAACTCCTGAGAAGGAGAAATGAAGCTCAGGTATTCTGTAATCATTATACTTCATGGAAACAAACAGCTGTGGAGATCAATATAATTTCTTGACAAATGAATGAAATAGCTTGTGATTTCAGTCTGTCATATTCTATGTCTATGTTATCTTGAATGTATTTTCTGATTATGTAAAAGGAATATGTAAAATCACTTTAACCAATCTGTAAAATTTGCTAAGATAAATAGGGGGAGATTGTTGGGAAAAACTCCTTAGATTTAACTTAACAAATTATCTAAACTGATTTTATCTCTTAGGTTTTAATTACACATTGTATAGTGAGGGTAATATGGTCATTAGATGTCTTATAATATCTCACTCAACTTAGGGTGACAAGACCAGATCAAGACAAGCAGAATTAGGGTTAAGTTAATAATTGTGTCGAATAGAAATTGACGCAACATCGATTTCATGTCCACGCTACTTAGACTAGAAGTCCAAGCAACTCAACTCTCTGTCAAAGTAGATCAAGTCGACACTACGTCGAAAGGATGTCGACGTAGAGGAAATGGACATATCGAAGTATCACTAGAAGTCGATGCAGCTTTGACTTCAACTCAACGCAGAAGAAAGAATCTATCGAAGCCATCTGAAGTCGACGCAACATCGACGACAATTCAACACATATGATGAAGTTTAGAGTCAAGCCCTTAACTCGACGGTTACGTCGATATGGTATCGACGCAACATCGACAAGCAGACTTCAATCAGAGTAAGAATGAATCTGAAGCTACTTTTACAAGAACTCGGAGGTGCGTCGATAAGAGAGAAAGAGAAATTGCCGCAACGTCGAATACAGTATGAAAAGGAAACCTTTTCAGCTATCATTTTAGAACTCTCTCTCAAGGCCCACAATACTGAAGACCGTTCTACAACGACTCATTTATTGCCTAGAATAGAAAGAAGCAATAAAGAAGACAACAAGAGCATTCTTGGAAAGGATCAAGACAGTTGGCAGACGGGTCGAGAACAAATGAGGAAAGGAAGAGAAATTGTCCAGGACAATAACTTCTCAACACACTCTAAAAGAGGAAACAAATTCAAATTAAAGGATGGACAATAAATAAGAAGATTTGAGAGAAGAAACCATAGCATTCAACACACACATTCAAATTATGTCGATTAGGGTTCTCCTTCTTCTTCCTCCTGAACCCTAGAAGACAATGAAGAACAAATACTGCTCTCTCTCAGCATAGTAAAAATAGAAGGTTCCTCTTCATCAAAGATCATACAGCAGCCATATTTGAATAGAAGAAACTGACATGATCTGAAGCTCATAACCTCTGCAAATCATCTATATCAAAAGCAGGGGTTCATCTTTAGCAGATTCAGAAAAGCGAAAATTGAAGCAGAAGGCTTCATCATAATTCTGATAGCAGATTTCATTTCCCTACTTCTTTCTCTTTACCTTCACTTTTTTCAACTAAAAAGGAGTTTTATGAATCCCTGTTCCAAAGGATTCAGTGGTTCAAGATCTCCTTATTAAAAGATCTGGTTGGTTCAAGATCTCCAAATCAAAAGATCTGGTTGGTTCATGATCTCCTTATCAAAATATCAGTGGTTCTAATAGTCTCCTTATCAAAAGACTCGGGCACAGGTGGTGCATTCCTACCAGGTGGTAGAAGAGAGGATTACCCACATTTTGGGGAACCTCTATAAAATCTTTTGTGTTTGTGTTGTGCTTTTCTGTGCTGTCCTAATTTTCTCTCTTAACATTTTTATTTCCTGCAATAATTATTCTGCCTGTGTGTTGTTTGTGAGTATAATTCCTTTGTGTGTTTTATTGTCTACACAGTTAGGATAGAAATATTTAAAATATCTATTCACCCCCCTCTAGAGGATTCTCAGAGGAACATTGTGCATTTTTATATTTGGTCACTAAATTATGTATTACACGATTATAGGTGACTAGGAGTTGTGCGGGGTAGTCTCGACCCCCTAACACTGTTGAAAGTAGTGCGTCCGCGGAGGTACCAGCGACCACTCCTTCTGTAGAGATGATTAGATTAGTCGCTGAAGCGTTCTTCGCAATGATTAATAATCAGCTAGGACGTGGTACACAGCCTACTACTCCTACTCCTAAAGTGTCCCCGACACCCGTCGTTGCGGTGGAACCGAGAGCGGAACCCACAGTAGAGCCCAGGGTGGAACATAGAGTCGAACATGTAGCTGTGGGACGAGCATGTGACCATCAATTGAAGTACTTTCTGTGCTTCAATCCTCCAACCTTTTTGGGGACAGAATCCCCATCAGAGGCAGAGGACTGGCTGTCAAGAGTAAAGAGAAATCTAAGGGTGACATCAACTGAAGATGCGATGATGGTCCTCTTATTGGATCTTGAGGCGCCCTTAGAGGGGGGGGGTGAATAAGGGTTTTAAAAACTTTAAACATTAATAGAAAACTTTTGATATTTTATTTGAATAAGAGTGAATACAAAACAAATAGTAAATCAATTTTATTAAATAGAAAAAAACATGATTATCATGAATAAACTTGATTACAAAATTTGATTTCTATGACGCTAGAAATCAAAGCGAATAATATGAAAACTCTTTTCGTTTTCTATACCGACTCGTATCCCCACGAACCGGTTGGCTTTAGCCGATCTCTCCCCAGATACGGCCTCAAGCCGCTCTAGCCAATCTATCACCAGAAAGGCCTCGAGCACCCCCTAGATCTACTCCCTAGACCCAGTTGCCAACACGAGGTGAATTCCTCCCTAAGTCCTACCTAGACCTAGTTGCCAACACGAGGCGAATTCACAAAACGATTACAACCATAAAATAAAAGACAAATACAAAATATTAATATGAAACTCCCTATGAGGTAATCTGAAGGAGACGCCAAATAATCGCTGAAGATCGTTGAAGGATGGACAATAAATAAGAATATTAGAGAGAAGAAACCATAGCATTCAACACACACATTCAAATTATGTCGATTAGGGTTCTCCTTCTTCTTCCTCCTGAACCCTAGAAGACAATGAAGAACAAATACTGCTCTCTCTCAGCATAGTAAAAATAGAAGGTTGCTCTTCATCAAAGATCATACAGCAGCCATATTTGAATAGAAGAAACTGACATGATCTGAAGCTCATAACCTCTGCAAATCATCTATATCAAAAGCAGGGGTTCATCTTTAGCAGATTCAGAAAAGCGAAAATTGAAGCAGAAGGCTTCATCATAATTCTGATAGCAGAATTCATTTCCCTACTTCTTTCTCATTTCCTTCACTTTTTTCAACTAAAAAAGATTTTTAAGAATCCCTCTTCCAAAGGATTCAGTGGTTCAAGATCTCCTTATCAAAAGATCTGGTTGGTTCAAGATCTCCTAATCAAAAGATCTGGTTGGTTCATGATCTCCTTAAAAAATATCAGTGGTTCTAATAGTCTCCTTATTAAAAGACTCAGGCACAGGTGGTGCATTCCTACCAGGTGGTAGAAGAGAGGATTACCCACATTTTGGGGAACCTCAATAAATTCTTTTGTGTTTGTGTTGTGCTTTTCTGTGCTGTCCTAATTTTCTCTCTTAACATTTTAATTTCCTGCAATAATTATTCTGCCTGTGGGTTGTTTGTGAGTATAATTCCTTTGTGTGTTTTATTGTCTACACAGTTAGGATAGAAATATTTAAAATATCTATTCACCCCCCTCTAGAGGATTCTCAGAGGAACATTGTGCATTTTTATTTTTGGTCACTAAATTATGTATTACAGAATTATAGGTGACTAGGTGTGGTGCGGGGTAGTCTCGACCCCCTAACACTGTTGAAAGTAGTGCGTCCGCTGAGGTACCAGCGACCACTCCTTCTGTAGAGATGATTAGATTAGTCGCTGAAGCGTTCTTCGCGTTGATTAATAATCAGCTAGGACGTGGTACACAGCCTACTACTCCTACTCCTAATGTGTCCCCGACACCCGTCGTTGCGGTGGAACCGAGAGCGGAACCCACAGTAGAGCCCAGGGTGGAACATAGAGTCGAACATGTAGCTGTGGGACGAGCATGTGACCATCAATTGAAGTACTTTCTGTGCTTCAATCCACCAACCTTTTTGGGGAAAGAATCCCCATCAGAGGCAGAGGACTGGCTGTCAAAAGTAAAGAGAACTCTAAGGGCGACAACAACTGAAGATGTGATGATGGTCCTCTTGTTGGATCTTGAGGCGCCCTTAGAGGTGGGTGAATAAGGGTTTTAAAAACTTTAAACATTAATAGAAAACTTTTGATATTTTATTTGAATAAGAGTGAATATAAAACAAAGAGTAGTAAATCAATTTTATTAAATAGAAAAAAACATGATTATCATGAATAAACTTGATTACAAAATTTGATTTCTATGACGCTAGAAATCAAAGCGAATAATATGAAAACTCTTTTCATTTTCTATACCGACTCGTATCCCCACGAACCCGTTGGCTTTAGCCGATCTCTCCACAGATACGGCCTCAAGCCGCTCTAGCCAATCTATCACCAGAAAGGCCTCGAGCACCCCCTAGATCTACTCCCTAGACCCAGTTGCCAACACGAGGTGAATTCCTCCCTAAGTCCTACCTAGACCTAGTTGCCAACAAGAGGCGAATTCACAAAACGATTACAACCATAAAATAAAAGACAAATACAAAATATAAATATGAAACTCCCTATGAGGTAATCTGAAGGAGACGCTGAATAATCGCTGAAGATCGTTGAAGTCCAAGCGTGCGTTCTTCGCATTGTGTTAGCGTGTTGATCCAAGCCTCCTTTGATTCCTCCTTCAGAAATATGAGCGGGAGATGTGTTTGTCTGGAAATACGGCCCTCACAAAGTTTCTGAAGTGCTGGAATAGGGCTCTTGGCAATCAGTGGTTGGAGACATTGAAATCATCCAATTTATTGAATTTGCGCTAACGCCGGGCGTTGACCATGTATAGCAACATATTGATGGCTCGGATCTTTAGAAGAGGAAGGAGATTCTGCACTTTAGGAATTGTTTTATTTTAGGCAATATCAACGTCGGCGTTAAGGCTAACGCGGGGCGTTGGGCAAATCATTCCTAAAGTTCCTCCTGCAATCATGGTTGCTTTGTCCTTGCCAAATTCGTCGAATGGATAGCGCCCAGCGTTAATACTAACGCCTGGCATTGAGTTTCTTTCTTTAATCAGCTGGCACGCTATTTCATCAAACAGCATCTTTGTCGAACGTCTCATTTCGTCGAACGCAGTTTCATTTCATCGAACACCATTCATTTCGTCGAACGTCAATTCATTTCGGCAACCTGCATTTCGTCGAACGCATTTCGTCGAATGGGCTTCTTCTTTCGTCGAACACAATTTCGCCGAACGCCATTTTCGTCAGGCGCTAACGCCCAGCGTTAAGCTTAATGCCTCGCGTTAAACAGCTTTCAATCCTTCAGCTTGTGGTTAGTGCCAGACCATTGTTGCAGCAACCTGGTGTCATAACTGTCCAAACCTGCGTGCTAAAAACACAATGGCAAACAAGATCAAATACAAGTAGGATTTGTTTTTCTCAAATCAAAGGGATGCGGAAAACCATATTCCAACACCCCTTAGCCACTTTCCTTATGAATGGAGAGGCGGTGCTTTGGTGGTAAGAATTAGAAGTGCACAAGTTGGCCGGTAGAGATATTGTTTATGTCTCGATGGCAGAGTTTTCAGAATAGTTTCTCAAGAGGTTTATCCCCTCTGCCCAGCACATTGCGTTGCAAAATCAATTCTTGCGGTTAACTCAAGGTGATCATTCAGTAGATGACTACATGCATGAGTTCACCAGACTGAGCCGCTATGTTGGAGCTTTGGTGGAAGATGAGGAGACAAAGATGAATAAATTCTACGAAGGACTTCGTGATGAGTTAAGGCTGCTTCTAGCAGGCTCAATGACTTTTGGCTTTCATATTCTGGTGCAAACTGCCAGATCTCTGGAATTGGATATGCAGAGAGTACAACGCGCGAAAGGCCTCAATGCAAAGAAGCCATAGTTTCACGCGCCGA
The DNA here is from genome assembly GCA_033032865.1 of Dactylorhiza incarnata. Lineage (NCBI taxonomy): Eukaryota > Viridiplantae > Streptophyta > Magnoliopsida > Asparagales > Orchidaceae > Dactylorhiza > Dactylorhiza incarnata. The sequence continues at coordinate 2,161,751 of JAWHQI010000218.1, read as the reverse complement.
CCTCGCAATCAAAGACTGAGTTTAGAGGAAATAGGAGGAATTCTAAGTTCGCGGAACCAGCTCCCTCTAATATATCGGGAGTAACTACTGTACGGGGCCCTATTACGTGTTTCACTTGTGGAAAGGTGGGACACAAAGCTCGAGTGTGTCGAAGTGGTCCCCTGAAGGTAGAAACCGAGCAGTGGACTATGCTCATGCGGCGGGTTCATCTTATGCGGAGAAAGGCAAAGCTGCAGAGTCTTCTGCTTCCCAGCAACCTCCGACCCAGTCGAGAGTCTACTCGCTAGGACAACAAGAATCCAACAGACAGAATGATTTCATCACAGGTATGAATTATAATTTAGCTTTTACATCTTGACGTTATTTATACTTCGTGTGCGACTATACGTTTGTTGTTATGCAATTAGGTTTCGTCTTAATTTTCAACTATCCAGCGAGTGCTCTTTTCGATACTGGAGCATTGCACTCCTTCTTCTCTAAGGACTTCGTGGTGTGAATCAGAGTACCGTCTACCCAGGTAAAGGATAGTTTAGAGGTAGTGCTGCCCAATGGGTCTCGTATTAGCATAGATAAGTTGAGTCGTGTAAATGTGTGGATATGGAATCAAGATTTCGACCTAGAAGCGTTATTACTACCACTTGCCGAGTTTGACATAATCTTTGGCATGGACTTGCTCTCGAAGTAGCTAGCATGCATAGATTGTAATCAGAAGGAGATAAATCTGGGAAAGGACATCGAAGACAAAATCACATTTGCTGGAATGCGAGGAACGAGCAAGACACTGATATCTGCTCTCCAAGTGGTTAAGTCGGTGAGGAAAGACGCGAAGGTTTTCTTCACGTTGTTGGAGGATTCAAAGCCTAAGCCCAGTATAAGTGATGTCTCGGTAGTGGCAGAGTATACTGACGTGTTTCCTAACGAACTTCCTGGGGCTCCCCCTCAGAGTGAGATTGATTACTGTATTGAGTTGGTGCCAGGTGCCAAACATGTGTCACGCTCACCGTACCGAATAGCGCCAAAGGAATTTGCAGAGTTAAAAGTTTAGTTACAAGAACTGCTAGAGCAAGGCTATTTTTGTCCAAGTTCATCACCTTGGTGTGCACTGATCCTCTTGGTGAAAAAGAAGGATGGGAACTTGCGTTTATGCATTGATTATAGAGAACTGAACAAGCTGACCGAGAAGAACCGTTATCCGATTCTGAGAATCGATGACTTATTCGACCAATTGGTTGGGTCGACGGTTTATTCTAAGCTAGACTTGAGGCCCGACTACTATCAGCTGAGAATAAGGGAATGTGATATTCCAAAGACAGTGTTTAGTACCCGCTTCGGGCACTATGAATTCATGGTCACACTGTTCGGTCTTTCCAACACACTGTCGGTATTTATGTACTTGATGAATAGGACGTTACGAGAGTATTTGGACTGATTTATGATCATCTTCATTGACGACATTTTGTTATACTCTCAGTCCAAAGAGGAGCATGCAGAGCATCTGCACACATTTTTGAGTACTTTAAGGAGGAGTCGATCAGTTGTATGCCAAGTTCTCCAAATGCGAGTTTTGGCTATCTTCAGTAGCATTCCTGGGTCGTGTCGTTAGTGGTGAAGGAAACACGGTCGATCCATCAAAGATAGTGGCTATCCGAGAGTGGCCTATTTTGAAAAACGTGGCGGATGTCTGAAGTTTCTTAGGACATGTCGACTACTATAGGCGCTTCGTGTAGAACTTCTCGAGGATTGCACTTCTTTTCACTAAAATTGACTAAGAAAGATCATAAGTTCATTTGGTCGCCCGAGTGCGCACAAGCTTTTGAGGAACTAAAGAGTCGCCTGACCACGACGCCCATTTTATTCTCGCCATGTGGAACGGAAGGCTATGAAATATTTAGTGGTGGCTCAGGGAGTGGCATGGGTTACGTCCTAGTGCAATTCGGGCAGGTAATTGCCTATGGATCCCGACATTTGAAGGTACATGAGAGGAACTACCTGGTCCATGAATTGGAGTTAGTGGTCGTGGTATTTGCTCTTAATTTATGGAGGCATTACTTATACGGCGTAAAGATCGACATCTTTATGGACAACAAAAGCCTCAAGTACCTGTTGGATCAAAAGAAGTTGAATATGCGGCAAAGGAGGTGGATGGAGTTCCTTGGGGACTACACCTTTGACATACCACTACAACAAACTGCACTTATAGTAAGGACCTAATTCGTTACAATAAGTGCCAAAATTCGTTACAAAAACTCTTTGGTAACGAAAAAAACTTTAACGGTCCTCCTCTAAAGCTCGACGCTAAAAGTTATTGTAACGAATGTATGCATATCGTTACAAATAAATTAATTGTAACAAACGATACTTTCTCACCAAAAAAAGATTCTTCCTCACAATAAATTGGTCACAATAAATATTATTTCGTTACGAATGTTTTTTTTTTCCTCACAAAAAAACAGTTACGATTAAAACTATTTCGTTACAAATATTTTATTTTTTCCTCACTAAAAATAAACTAACTTCGTTACAATAAAGTATAATAAACATTATTTCGTTACAATAGATTAAACAATAGTAACAAAAAAATCGTTACATTTGTTTTCCATTTTTCTTACTACAGCCAATTCATTTATATATCAAAAATATTCTATTTCTATTTTTTGTGTACCTGAGATTTTTTTACAAATAATAATCTTTAAAACACACATTTAATATTTCGTAACAAGATCAACATGTATTTATTCACACAAAAAAGTATTACATAGAGTACAAGTTAGTATCATCTCTTCTAAAATAATACAATATTACATTACAAGATCAACATGTTTCTAATAAATCTTCCGTCATTTTTCGGAAAATGAATCGTCCATCACTTTCTGACTAATAAATCTTTCGTCACTTGCCGGTCAATGCTCGAGCACCCTACAAATAAAAGAGAGCAATTAAGATCACCCTACAAATAAAAGAGAGCAATACCGACTCCAATCCAGAAGATCATTTCAAACAAAAAAAGGAAAAACATTATGTCATTCGAACATAGAGTTGCTTGCCCCGTAGCTCAAAATTTGAGCATAAGCCCTTCTCGTGTATTCTTACAGATGATCAAGAGAGACAATAAAAAACCAATAGTAAACAGGTCAAAAACTAAATGACAACACTACAGGAAATGGCAAGATTTTATTAAATTGTAATATATAGAACACTAAACAAAGGCATGATATCAGTTTACATATTGTTTTATATACATGATAAGAAAATCTCAGGATAGTCTTAATCATATAGTAACTGAATCATATGGTATATAACTGAATCATATAATAACTGAATCCAAGACATGTTGGTAGCAAACCATCTGTGTAGCAGACCATCTCAGAACAAACACTGTCACCATACAATAACAAGTCACTAGTACCACTTGAATTATATGTGCGCATGTGCAAAATTGGGAAAAAATCAAGCTGGAACAAACATCTTATATGCAAACACTTTAACTCAATCTTGATACATGCAAGTACAAATTCATGTAGAAGTAATACACACAAAAAACATATATACATTGGCCATCTATACAATTAGTTAACCATATTGCCTATTATAGTATGGATAGAAGTCCTCTTTCTCAGAAATTTAACTCATAATGCAAAGTAAAGTGAAGCTTTCTTACAAGCATCCTCAAGAGTTGAACCCTGAATAATGATCTTCACAGGCAACCTGCGAAAATAGAAAAACAGTATGATAAATTGATGACAAGCAACGTCCTGAGAAGTAAAAAAACTGAAAGTAATAGATCAAAAATATTAGCAAGCAGAAGTTCATGACAACGAAAAGATGAAAGCATCCAACTAGAGCAAGAAAAAACAATGCTCAAGTTTAATAAAACAATTTAGTAATTCCACTTTGTCATGTGCATGCACGACTTGAAACCAGATTCATTTTATACATAATTGCACATCTTCAATCGTAATATGAACAAAATAGGTAACAAATAGCAATGCAACAAATTTTAATGTGCAGGCACACAAACAAGAAAAAAAAATCTATATTCCTAATTAAGTTGCCTAAACTTTGTTGAATTAACCATAAGTTTTCCTTCTTCTTTCTACAACTTCCATTTTGTTCCATAAGAGTGAACTGCCTATATAATTAGAAAAGAATGTGCACTTAAAAATAGCTTAAAGACTGGGAATGGAAACCCACTTCTCCTTCCTAAATCATCATAAGTCAAAATTTATCCATTTTCACAAAAGGGGAAGTGGATTATCATAATTCATAAAATAAATTGGTTAAAGTTTTAGTAATAGTACTCTATGCAGCTCATGAATAAATCACCAGGAGTTTGGAATAAAATACAACATGCTGCATACCAAAATTATTAATATTATAGTTTAATTTGCTCAAAATTACTACTAAATCATTCCATCAACATCAAATTAGGCAACATATGAAATAGTTGAAAGAACTGCATGATTACTGGAAGGGACCAAATATTGGATCATGTAGCAACCTTAAGAATATAATCATCAAATCAAAACCCAAACACATGCCCCCAAAGAACAAAGCAAATCACACCCAATCGAAACCCTATCAAAAAAAAACAAGCAAATCACCGAGTGAAGACCAATGATCCCGTAGAGCCATACCCATGATGTCCCCGGTGACACGGTGATGCGACTGTAGTTGGAAAATGGTTCCGAGCATGCCGCCTTAGTTACAGGCTTATCAACTCCTGGATTCCCAAACGCATTCCAAAATCTCAACATCTCATCTCTGGCGGTTGTGGCCACTGTACATCCATCCAGGTTCTAAAATTCCCAAAACAAACAACATCCTAATCAACCCACCTCATATCATCATTACTTGAAGAACTTAATTAGAATAATGCTTACCAGAGCCATATTCCAACATGCATTTTTTAAGGTAGGTTGACAATTCAATTGAACGCAACTAAATTCCAGGAATTACTAAAACAAAGTAAACCTATAATAGTCACCCAGAACCCATAAAATACCAACTTGTGCATAGTGGCTCTTATAAGTGCTGCAGAAAGATGCATGGGATAAGTGTTGCAGAAAGATGTATGGGATAAGTGACACAGAATTCTGTCTACCTCAATCATATAGGTGAACAACTGCAGGAAGAAGAAGAAAAATGTCATTTAAGATGTGCATTTTAAAAAAGCTATGCACAATAATGGCAGGAACGCACCAAGAGATTGCCATGGGATCAAGCAGCGAGAACAGCGAGCCATGTCAAAAGATCTGGCAGGGTACGGAATCCTCATCGACGTCATGACTCCGATCATGGCCGGAACTCCCCGTTCCAATGCAAACTGCACCTGGGCCTCATGAGTATCCCTTGGAGCAAACGACATCACGAGTATATTCCTCTTCAAGAGATATGCCCCAACTGGCGACCTACAAATTTTGAAGCAGAATGAGAAACTCATAGGAATCCTTTTACATACAACTCTGTCATAAATACTTACTCCGCAGCCAGTATCAATGGCAGTTCTGATACTCCCATCAGTTAAAGGAATGAGTTCATTGATGTCGTCAGTATAAGCGTCGGCGCCTCGAGGAAACATTGTGCCGCCACCGGGGAATCGGAAGCGGTCGCCGTCGGCCTAGATCCAGTTCTGAACGGCCTTTTTGTGAATCTGCATCTCCTCCACGAAAAACAAAAACACTAGAAGAACTTTATCAACAGTCTCATACTGCACTATATGGTACTGTGCCATCAACATATGAAGAAACCAAAGAAGAAAATGAAACAGAAACAACAGACATATTGGTAATATTGCATGCCTGGAGAAACTGTTCTGGCCAAAGCAAGACCTGCAATACATACCCAGCAGCAAAATGCCAAATAGTCTAACACCCCACTAACAAAACCTACTAATCAGTATATAATCGGCAAAACAGAATCATCCAAGCCAACAAACCAAGCAGATTCCCAAGCTTGGAACCAAAATACTAACAGTCATAAACTAAGCAAAAGTAATAAAATAGTCACAAAGCAGTAAACTAAAAAACTAACAGTCATAAACCATTTGACAACAAAAAAGTGCACCAAAAAGTAAATGGTCTGTGCATCAAAGTCAAGGAATTGCCCCAATTTTTTGCAGAATGAATGCCAGCTGCTCTTTCAGCTCATTTTGCCCCTCCTTTAATCCTGCAATCTCTGCATTGTGTGTTTGAATCAAAGCTTCCTGTTTATCTATAAGCACTATTTGTGTTGTTAGACGAGTCGTGGCATCGCGCAATTCTTCTTCCGCTACATTCAACTTCTCTTTCAACTGAGTAGTCACATTCAATGTCTTCTTCATTCGTTTTGAAGGCACAACACCATAGCCTAGCCCTTTGTCATAACCAGACTTGTTTCCAAGTGCAGTCTTTATAATTTCTCTCTCAGAGCTTATGAGATCACTGTCAGAATCTGTTGTTGTCCTCAGCCTTTCCATTTCACGCTGTAAAATATGGTGTTATAATAGAAACGTATGTTATCAATCAATTTTGCAAAAGTTTCAAATATATTTTGACTTACGTATGCCGCTTCTGCTTTCTCGTTGACAAACACCCCATTCTTCATTATGGGTGTTCGCAAAGTTCTCAACCGGGCTTTGATTAACCTGTATATCAAAAAAGTATTTGAGAATATGTCATTGTAATCAATAACTCACATGTATTTATTGCATTACCATTTCTAGTAGTCGGGAATGGTAGGATTTAGAACCCGACGTATGAGTAAACGGCATGTGTGATCTATTATCAGCATTTGTCTTGGACCTTTTCTGCAAGCAAACAAAAGTATTGGATTCTAGTCATTGAATGCGTGATTAATAACATATGTATTAAACAGAATTTACTTAAGTAGTCACATTCACCTTAAAAGTCTCACTTTCAAAGAGATCGCACAACTGACACCAATTCTCGATTGAGATCCACTCAAATGGGCTACTAGCTCTTGGATTCTTTCCTGCCACAATATAATCTCTATACCTTGCAGATAATCTTCCTCTCCAATGTGTGTAGCTACGTTGAAACATCTCCTCCATGAACTCTTGCACACTTTTATCTGTTTCCCAATTCTTTATCACAAACCATTGCTACAAAAGAATAAATTATTTGGTTATCCCAAACAAATTCACATATATGGTATATAAATATTAATTACTTACACCTAATGCAGCATATAAAGTAAGTTTCAGCTCTTCCCCCAATTCACTCCATGGGTTCAAAAAATCCAAACCCGCACTGTGTCTTACAGTAACACCTATAACATTTGCAAGGTGCTTTGCATAGCGATGCGGCTTCTTAAATCCTTCAGGAAACTCAATCTCAAGTAGTTTCTTGTCCTAACAAAACAAATAAAAGTATGTTAACATATAGTAAGTTTATGTAAGTTTTAATATACCTAAATAAAGCATACATTTTCTAGTATTGCTTTCTCAATCGACTTTCCGGTGGTCACCCCACGACCTCTTCTTATAGATGAGCTTCCCACTGTATAATTATAAATCCTTAATAAATATATGATTCAAGTAAATGATACAAACTTGTGAAATAAAATAAGGTATACTTACTACTATTATCAGAACCCTGTATTGGACTTTCATCATTTCCTTCATTAATAGTGGTATCATCATCATTAATGGTGGCAAATGATCCACTTTGTGATTGCTGCAGATTAGGTGAAGGTGTATTTGGTGGAGGTGAAGGTGTATTTGGTGTAGGTGACATTTCAACAACCTCAGTATTTGTTGGTTTTTCAGCAACAAGCAATTGTTTTCTGCTCCTTGTCGTAGGGCGTCGTAGAATAACATTTTTTGGAGGCATATTACTGCGAAGTAAATAAGATGCAAACGTTAAACATCACATTAAATTATTTAGAGATATCATAAAAAGGAAGAATTGCATTACAGTTTCGATCTAATGAATAAGAAAAAACTTAACGTACCGTTTGGATTAGCTTTACATGTTATGATCACTGTCGTCACAATATTGCACTAGTGTTTCATCATCCTCATCTATTGACTCATCTCCATCAACAAAATTATTAATTTCTTCCTCTTCTTGGATTCTAGTTAGAACTTCTATATTTATAATATCAGGTTCTATATCATCTCTTCCTAGGAATTGCAAGTTTTGATCTTCGGTAGCATATATTAATTCAGTTTCTGAGGACTCGTGTTGTTGAACTATGTTATCATGCATCTCCTCCACTTCTAGGTCAGTGTGTTCCTCTATGTCCCAAAGGTGTCTATGACATACAAGTTGTGCAATTTTCCAAGGATCGCCGAGTTTTGTGTCATCGACATAGAACACTTGTTGTACTTGGTTTGGAAGAACGAATGGATCATCTTCACACCAACGAGAAGTTATGTCGATGCTCAAAAAATATTTATCTTTATGCATAGTCTTCTTCCCACCAGTGTCAAACCACTCACACCAAAATAATACTACTTTATATCCATGAAGATAGGTCAATTCAACGACCCTACTTAATGCTCCATAAAACTCTACCAAGATATTTTGATGTTCCCCCACAACAAGTAAACCACTATTTTGTGTTGTTCGGCGATCATCTCGATCATGTGTATGAAATCGTACTTCATTAACAATACAACCAGAGTAAAATTTTGTTAAGTATGATTGTGGACTATTTGCCAATGCCCATAATTCTTTGGAGACTTCGCCCGAGTTTGTGTGATGCACTCTATTTATCTATACAAAATACAATAGGAAGCTAATTAGATAGATGATACTATAAATTAACAATCTTCAAGGGTATCTTCGTATTTGGAGCTTACATGAGCTTGAAACCAATAATGAAACTGTTCTTGATGAGTTTTGTCAATGTTTCTTTCATTTTTGTCCCTTTTAAGCTCCTCCATGTGCTTACTATTTAAAAAAAAGTACATCAAAATTTGTTACAAATTAAGTAAGGAAATTGAGCTCTTTAATGAATCGAACCTTCGAAAATCATCTACTTCGCTACAATTGTTTAATATGAAGTTATGAGCTGCATCTAGATCTTTTTTAGAAAGTGCTTTGCAACGGCGAAGAGGTCCAAAGGGTCTCACTTTTGATGCAAAAACCGACAATTCACACTCTTGTTGATGCTCCACTGAATCTTCATTTCTATTTTCTTTATTGAACCTTGTTTCTATTTCATTTAGGTAAATTGACACAAATGTCAAAGACTCTTTTACAATATATCCTTCAGCTATAGAACCCTCTGGACGAGCTTTATTACGTACGTATCCTTTAAGAGTTTTAAGAAACCTAAAGGGAAAACTCAATGATTATTATAAGCAGAAAGATGTTCATTTATGCTATGTAAGATAATAAAGTATAAATGCATAAAAAACAAGTACCTTTTAATCGGGTACATCCAACGTGAGTGAACTGGGCCAGCTATCTTTGCCTCTTTCGGAAGGTGAATAGCCAAGTGAATCATTACATCAAAAAATGCTGGAGGAAATATTCTCTCCAATTTGCACAAAATAATTGGGATATTACTCTCCAACTTCTCGATATGTTCTACCTTTAGTGTCTTTGAGCATAAAATTTTAAAAAAATCTCCTAGCTCGTATAGTGCCTCAACGACATCTGCGCGTAGAAACCCACGAATGCCAATAGGAATTAACCGTTGTAGTAGAACATGAAAATCATGAGATTTAAGTCAATAAATCTTCCCATCCTTTACGCATCTTGAAATATTTGACGCATAGCCATCTGGAAACTTGACATTTTTTAAAAAATTGCAAAACCTTTTTTTCTCATCGGAAGATAGATTATAACATGCTTGAGGTTTTATTATAGTACTTCCATTTCTAATCAAGTGTAACTCCTTCCGGATGTTAAGGTCTCGCAAATCTTCTCGCGCTTTTTCCGTATCTTTGTTTTTTCCATCAATGTTCATCAATGTGCCCAAAACACTATCACAAATATTTTTTTCAACATGCATTACATCAATGTTGTGTCGTATCAAAAGTTTATGCCAGTAAGGTAGTTCAAAGAAGATGCTTCTCTTTACCCAATTCCCTTCTTCATTGTTGCGCTTCCTCTTCCGCTTGCTTGGGTGTTTTCCAAATTTATCAAAGTTATGTTCGAGTTTGGTTAAATCTGAAAGCAATTGTGCGCCACTCCACTCCCTTGGTTTTGAACGTCTTTCTAACTTTCCATCGAACAATTTACTCCTTCGATAAGGGTGATCATTATGTAGATAACGACGATGTCCCATGTAGCATATCTTACTTCGAATTCTTTTAGAATCTGTATCATATAAACAAGTTGGGCATGCCCCGTAACCCTTTGTGGTCCACCCAAATAAATTACTAAGAGCTGGAAAATCATTGATTGTCCACATAAGAGCAGCATGCATTTTAAAAGTCTCTTTGGTGTATGTGTCATAAGTCTCAACAACATTCCATAATTCTTTTAATTCTTCTATCAGTGGTCTAAGATAAACATCAATATCTTTTCCAGGCACACGTGGGCTAGGAATTAATAATGACATCATAAGAAACTCATCTTTCATACCTTTGTATAACGGCATATTATATGGAATTAGCACAACTGGCCACATACTATAAGAAGTACTCATATTTCCAAACGGATTGAACCCATCAGTAGCCAATCCAAGCCTAACATTGCGTGGATCTGCAGCAAAACTGGGATAATGTGCATCAAAACTCTTCCATGCAAGTGAATCTACCGGATGACTCAACGTACCTTCTATCTCTATATGCTTCTCAGTATGCCACCTCATGTCAGCTGCTGTTTTAGAAGACATATAAAGTCTTTGTAGCCTTTGTTTCAAGGGGAAATGCCACAAAACCTTTTGAGAAATTAATTTTCCTTTTCCTTCGTTATATTTCCAACGTGGTTCTTCACACACAGGACACACATCTTTCTTCTCATTCTCTTTCCAAAATAGTGCACAATCATGTCTACACGCGTCTATCTTCTTATAGCCCAAACCTATACTAGAAAGATGTTTCCTAGCCCAGTAAATAGATTTTGGAATAAGATTACCTTCTGCCATCACGTCCTTTAGCAATTCAAGAAGCATGTTAACTGACTTATCTGACATCTTGTTCATTACTTTGATATGCAGCAGTTTAACAATGAATGTTAACAAAGAGTATTTTTTGCAACCTGGGTATAGTTCACGTCTGACATTACATAATAGACTTGAAAAAGTTCCCGTACTATCTTCGTTAGAATGTCCTGGAAGTTCTGCATCTCTAATCTCATGTATCAAATCAACTAAATCATCGATGGCTTCAATATCATCGTTACTTTCATGACTTTGAGAAGGTCCACTATTGTTACTATTCGAACTGAACACAAAAGAACTAGTCAGTTTAGCTTCTCCATGATGTATCCACTCCTTATAATATCTGTAAAACCCTTTCAAATGCAAGTCTGCTTTAACTTCAATGAGGCTCTTTGTTTTAGTGTTTCGACATACATTGCATGGGCAAAGAATTTTATCTTCAAAGTAAATAGCATTTGCCCGTGCAAACTCTAAAAATAAATCCACGCCTCTAGTATAGGTAGAACTGAATCTATCTGGTTCATAAATCCAGCTTTTATCCATAGCTAACAAAAAAGAATGGGATAAGACAATATCACACTCACAGTAAGCACGTGGTTAAAAAAACTAGAAAAATAATATTGATTTTTAATTAACATATTTTTAGAAACAATCTAAGATCTTATTTGCCTAAAAATATGATTTTTTTTTTAAATCATCCGGCAGGAGCGTGATGTTGATTAATGATAGGTGTTTGCACTTGTAATGACCATCATTGTTTGGTTTGAGGATTTGTTAAATTCAAATGAAATCAAATCAAAACACACTATATTATGCTTCATATAAACATAGGTTAAAATGTTTTAACTTAAACTTGTAATATATTAAATTTTAATTTATCACAAATTTATGTAGATTCAAATCAATACAAATTGATCCAATCAAACCAAACAACCAAAATCTCCCAATAAAATTAACCATATTAGATAAAATTAAGAGTATCCCTCTTATAATAATTTATTTCTATTCTCAATGGGAGCCATGGAGCATTGTGCAGAAATCAGCGAAGTATGCTATGCTAAATATACTGCACATATAAATTAGATTTTGAAAATTAATGATATTATTAATTACTCACTATTCTTTTAGATATTTTAAAAAGATTTTTTGACTTCTTTTACATTAGTAAGATCAAATCACATCCAACCAAGCAATAAATTTAACAAATTATATAAGCTTGTGTTACATATTTTCTAAGCCCTAAGATGGGATGCACATATTGATGTATGAATCACAATCTCAACACAATTTTGACAGGAATCACAGCAATAGTGAGTATGAATCAGAATGATTTTCTCTCATTACCCCCCCCCCCCCACAACAATTCATTCTCTTTACAGCATCAATCCCCCCATATAAAAAACCCCACCTCTCACTCCTCTTTAATTCATCATTCCCATCTGAGCAGCAGCACACTGATCATTTCCCCTCCCTCTACATACTTTTTCTAGTAAACCTCCTCTCTCCAGGTTTGGAAGCTTACCGCATTATAGTTTCGTATTCTATACGGAAATGGCGACGGAGTTTTCCGATGAGTTCTACGGAGAAAGAAAAACGCATATTCGCACCCCTAATCCATATATCCGCACCCCTAATCCATATATCCGCACCCCTAATCCATGCGTTCAGTGACTGAAGAACGCTCACACACACTTACACAGACATTTTCACTCTATGAGTTTAGGTATACCTCAAGGAGATGATGAAGAACGCTGGATCAAGAACACTGCTGGATCAAGAAAAACGCATGAGAAGAGACGCCGGAGAGGGTATCGTGAGGAGTCGTGCCGATTCGCCCGAGGAAGAAGCGAGCCGCGATCAAGGACGGGATGGGGGTCGAGGGTTTCGAGAATATGCTTCAGGATGAAGGACGGGATGGGGGTTAGAAAATATATGTCAATTATGGAGGGAAATTTCCCTCCAAATAATTCAGCTCATAGTTTTAGGGAATTGTTAAAGACAAACCTTAAATGGCTATCCGCAAACCAATTTCTATGGGTTATTACGCGCCTTTTGAAAATACGTCTTGCACATGCATTTTTAGGAAAAGTGTTCAACACAAAAATTGTAGATCTCGTAGAGATCTACAACTTTCGTGTTGAACATTTTTTCCTTAAAATGCACGCACAAGGCGTATTGCCGCCCTGATCGTAACTATAGCGAATTTTTGAAGAAATTTTGAAAATACGCCTTGTCCATGCATTTTTACGAAAAGTGTTCAACACAAAAGTTGTAGATCTCGATGAGATCTACAATTTTCGTGTTGAACACTTTTCCTAAAAATGCATGTCCAAGGCGTATTTTCAAAAGGCGCGTAATAACTCATAGAAATTGGTTTGCGGATAGCCATATTGGGTTTGCGGATAGCCATATTGGGTTTGCCTTTAACAATTCTCTTGTTTTAAGATAAATATTTAAGTACGTATGCGCATCAAATTTGGGAGGTGCGGGATCGTATGATTTCGCGATCAATGTTCGAGATGCATCTCCCGCAAAAACATCTGAAATACTTCTTTTATACTGCTTTATCCACCGTGGGATCTCGCAATCCTACGGTCGAATCTGCTCGCGCACCTCCGGGAGGTGCGCATATGTACCCAAATATTTGCGTAATTTTAAATGGGGTCATTTATGCAAGTTTATTACATAATTTGATATGTTGACTCAACATTCTATATGTGACTATTTTTTGCTCGATCTCGAGAGATGGCTCGCGCGCCATCATGATCAAAAATATCTGAGCTGAAGCTCGAGTAGTAATCGAGCTCCAGCTCAACGAACTCGAGCTCGACTCAAAATCGAGATTGAGCTAATTGAACTCGAGTTCGAGATTGAGCTCATTGAACTCGATCTCAACTCGAAATCGAGATTGTGCATGTGTGTGTGTGTGTGTGTGTGTGTGTGTGTGTGTGTGTGTGTGTGTGTGTGTGTGTGTGTGTGTGTGTGTGTGTGTGTGTGTGTGTGTGTGTGTGCATGTTGCATGGGGGCTGTGTCTGTGTTTGTGCGTAATCTATATTTGCTTGTGCATGTGTGTGTCTGTATCTGTATGTATGTGTGTCTATGTGTTTACGTGTATCTTCATGTGTCTGTGTCTGTGTGTGTCTTTGTTTGTGTGTTTGTGTGTGTTTGTGTGTGTTTGTGTGTGTGTACACAAATGTCTGTGTGTGTCTGTCTTTGGTGTTTGTGTGTGTGTGTGTGTGTGTCGTGGCGTAATTGTGTGTGTGTGTGTGTGTGTGTCTGCGTGTCTGTGTGTGTGTGTATGTCTGTGACTATGACTGTCTGTGTATGTCTGTGTCTGTGTATTTGAATGTCTGTGTACATATATGTGTCGGTCCATGTGTCTGTGTTTGTGTCCATGTGTTTGTGTCTGTATGTGTATGTGTCTGTGTACGTACGTATGTGTGTCGGTCCATGTGTCTGTGTATGTGTCCATGTATCTATACAAGTCTGTGTCTTTGTCCATGTGTTTTTGTATATGTATCTATGTCTGTATGTACATGTGCTTGTCTGTGTCTGTGTATTTGGGTTGTGTGTGAGTGTTTGTCTGTCTATGCATGTTTGTCTGTGCTTGTGTGTGTCTGTGTTTGCGTATCTATGTGTGTTACACCCCAGTCTGTGTCCGTGTCATCTGTGTGTTTGTGCGTGTTTGTGTATTTAAAGCTCATGTGCACTGTCGGGCAATGTCGAGGCGGGGGTATTGTCGAGCGGGGAACATGGGCCTCATGTGCACTGTCAGTTGATCGAGCTCCCGAGAGCGGACAAAATTGAGCGGGGGTAATTCTTATTTAAAAAAAACATAAATCTTATGTAAAAAGTAAATTTTATTGAACAACACGTTGTATTTATGAAGTGATTTGACATGTATTTATGAATTTCATTACACATTTATTTTCATTAAATTAAAGTGCGTGTCATCCATCAATCAAAAAGGCAATTGTTAACCGCACCCCAGTTTTGGCTATCCGCACAACTCATGATTTATATGAATTATTACGCGTTTTTTTGGATATACGCCTTGTACAAGCATTTTTAGGAAAAGTGTTCAACAGGAAAGTTGTAGATATCGTCAAGATCTACAACTTTTGTGTTGCACATTTTTCCTAAAAATGCATGCATAATGCGTATTTCCAAAAAATCGTTATATATATATATAGTTACACCCATGTTTCAATTCGGCCGGCAATACGTACGTGCATTTTTAGCAAAAGTGTTCAACACAAAAGTTGTAGATCTTGACGATATCTACAACTTTTGTGTTGAACACTTTTCCTAAAAATGCTTGTACAAGGCGTATTTCTAAAAAAACACGTAATAATTCATATAAAAGGGTTGCGGATAGCCAAAACTGGGGTGCGGTTAACAATTCCCTATATATATGTCATATATTTTCATTAAAACGATAGCTCCCGAGCAAAAAACGTGTGCGCTGACAAATTATTTATTCTCCCGAGCAAAAAAGATAGAGCTAGTTATATAATGCAATGCGCGCGACTGAAAAAACGTGCGATCCTTATTTTTATTCAAAAATTATATTAATATATATGTTTTAAATTTTTTGATTTGTTTTGTGCACATGCAATTTTATGGAGGGAAATTTCCCTCCATATAATTCATTAATGTGAGTCCCGCGCGACACATGCAACACGCACGGGGCTCAAGCACAGATACATGCACACACATGCGACACATGCACACACAACTGCACACACAACACAGACACATGCACTCAACGCAGCTGCACATATATTTGCGTGCGCGCGAGAGTGCATTTGCGTGCGTGAGATCGAGAGTGCATTTGCGTGCGCGCGAGAGTGCATTTGCGTGCACGCGGGTTCGTGTGTGATTTTATTTTAATTCCAAAATTATATTAAAAAATTAATGTTATATTAATTTGCATTCATTTTTTACATTTAATATATTTTTAAATTTTAGTTTTGTTTTGTTTAAAATTTTATGGAGGGAAATTTTCATCCATATATTTCATTCATTCATGTGAGAGAGAGATAGAGCTGCATGGGAGAGAGGCAGAAAAACTTTTATAAAAAGTTAAAGATTTATAAAAACCCTCGTACGCGCAAAAATACATGTCGCAATAGTACCACATATCTGCGACAGCCGCGCACGAATGTCTGCGAGCTGTAGGAGTACTGTCGTCGCGTTAGAGCACTATCGAGGCGGGGTAATGTCGCGCGCATACAAAAAAAAAATTTCAAAAAAAAAATAATAATTCAAAACTTTGATAATAAAATTGTACAAAAATTGAAAATAAAATACGATATATTTTTCGTAACAAAACTTTAATAATAAAATATTACTATTAGTAAGGACAATGTCTTTGTCACAAAAAACATTCATGATGTGGTTACAATTGATACTTATTGTGAAAAAAGTTTTCTATTTGTAACGTAATAGTAGTGTTGTTACAAATACTTATAGTTATAGTAACAAATTAATTATTATTGTAACAAAATTTAAAATATTTGTTACAAAAAAAGTTATTTTTTGTAACAACAAAAAAACTTTGTTACCAAATATAACTATTAGTAAGAAACTGTGTTTCAGTTACATTCCAGTCCTTACAACAGGTGCAGTTTGTTGTAGTGTACGTTGCACACTCGGGAAGGGAAATGTAGTTGTAGACGCGTTGAATCGTCGAGCTCCCTCGCAATCAAATTGGATTTTCATGCATGATGAGCGTCTAATTCATGATCTAGAATCCATGGGGATTACTTGTATCGATAAGAGAGCCCCTACTTCAGCATGCTTGAACTAGACAGAGGTTCCATACGACCTTGCCGACCGAGTTTGACAAGCTTTGGAGCTAGATGAAAGCATGAAACGTTACAAAGCGGAGACTGTGGATGGGACTAACACTGAATTCTCCTTCGATGATGGTCTTTTATTGAAAGATGCGAGATTGTGCGTCCCAAAAGTTGCCAATTTACGGGAAGAATTGATGTATGAGGCTCACTATACCAAGTACTCGATTCACCCAGGGAGCACGAAGATGTATATGGATATGAAGAAACTCTTCTAGTGGCCAGGATTGAAGAAAGACATTGTTCTCTACGTGGCAAAGTGTCATACTTGCGCGTTAGTGAAGGCTGAATGTCAAAGGCCTGGTGGGTTTCTGACGTCTTTACCGATCCCGGAATGGAAGTTTGACGATATTTCAATGGATTTCGTGCACGGATTGTCAAGGCCATAGCATGGAAATGACGTTGTTTGGGTGATCGTAGATCATTTAACGAAAGTATCACGCTTTATTCCAAACCAGAAAGTTGATTCTGTGGAAAAGCTCGCAAATCTTTATGTTGATAATATTGCATGATTGCACGGAGTCCCCCGTAGCATCGTGAGCGATCGTGATGGGCATTTCACATCTAATGACTGGAAACTCATCCACCAACTATTGGGTACCAAGCTAAAGTTTAGCACAGCCTTCCACCCGCAAACAGATGGAGAGACCAAAAGGACCAATAGGACGATGGAGGATATGCTATAGATGTGCGCCCTGGAGTTCAAAAAGAGATGGGAGGACCATTTCAATATGATTGAGTTCGCCAACAACAATAGCTACTAGTCAAGTATTAAAATGGCTCTGTTCGAAGCCCTTTATGGTAAAAAGTGGCGTACGCCATTGGCTTGGGCCAAAATGGGAGACACGAAGTTGTTAAAGCATAAATATGTGGATGAAGCGAATACGTCAATTCGGGCAATACGAGAGCGGTTGCTCATTGCCTAGGATTTGCATGCAAAGTAATACAATGGAAATCACCGGAGCGTCGAGTTTGTCGTTGGTGATTGGGTTTACTTGAAGATCAAACCGTTCAAGGGAGTATCTGTAAGACCCTCTTTTTTTGCATTCGTTCCCGGGTCTTATCGCCCAGAACCTCCGCCTTGTGGTGACACCAACTCACAGGATGGCCGCCACCACAATACGCTGATTCTGCCGGCTAAACAGAATCATCCAAGCCAACCACATATCACAGTAATAGAAGCGTTAAATGAAACAAGTCCACAAATCCACATTATATATAAATATCATAATACAAAAGTCCCATTACAACAAAGTAGACCTATCGCGGCGCTTTTTATGTGGCATTTTATAAAATGTCGTTGTTAGTTTTTTGTAATGGCGGCGTGTTATTTAAAAAAGTGCCGCGAAAGATGTAGGCAGAGAATTAGCGGCGTTTTTAATAGTAAAACGCCGCTAAAGATCAATTAATAACAAATTAAAATCTAGGTTTCCTACTCATTCCCGCATAGCCGTTGTTTCTTCTCATCCTGCATCCATATCTCCCAGCTCTCTCCCGCAAGAACCCCGCCAAAATTCTGTGTGTTGTAGATCCAATCGATCGAGACCTGCACGTCGGAGGTCATATCAAAGGCGGCGTTATACTTTCTCACTTCCTCTAACCTAGACTCAAACTTGTCGCTCATCCCCTTCTCATTTCTTTGTTTCTTGCTAGTCTCGACTTCCTTCATCGACAATGACTCACAGCTTGACAGCATCGCGGAAGGCCCCAAAAAATGCCGCGATAGCCCAGTTTTGTTGTAGTGTCCACGATGAGAAATTACTAAAATGAATAGGGGGTTTATGTCCAGTACATCAACATCCTCACTACAAAAAGCCACTCATCTCTATAGCTGCTACTGCAACAATGGGTAGTGGTTGCATTCCTTCATCCTGTCCTCCTGTCCTGGTCTCCTGAATGGGGTCCTGTTGCTCTGGCATAATGACTCCTAAAATGATATGGTCCACTGACCGTTAGTCAAAAGACTAAGCCAAATTCCCCATCCCCTCGCCCGATGACTACTAAGGACCGTGCGGGAGGATTGAAAAGGAGGACAACAAGGGGGTAATATATATCAAGCAGGTGACAAGCCTATTTTGTAAAGTTATGAATAAAGTACAGTCTATCTCTAGCAAGTTCAATAAGTAAGCCATATGTAATAATACAACAATTAAGGAGGTTCTAAAAACAGCAGTGTAATAAACACCCAACCATAGTAATCATAGCAAGGAGTAACTGAAGCATAATTCTATATAAGGAGAGCAGCTACAAAAATAACCCTAACTTATATGGATGCCCATACAAACATATAAGTTAAGTGGTCTGACACTAAGGTAAACTCATCGTATAAAAGAGCTCATACTAATTTATACAATGAGGTCTTATTTATGCAATGATGTTATGATATCTTGTGCAATGCAATGATACAACTCACCCACTCGACTTTGTACGTACAGACCTTTAGTTAGTTCCCTCTATTCGAGTGTGTCAACTCAGGTACTTGGTTGAGGCAAGCAGGGCAGTGGATCAGGCATGTCCACTTCTAGGCTTAGGTCACACATTCCTAGCCTAGACCTTACGTACACCCCTAAGAACACACAGGGTATACGCGTACTACTTGATACAATAATGCCTCTAATTGAAACACTGAGCCATCAGCTCGCAGGACACCCCAGTCCTTCCATATATAACACTGAGCCTACCGCTCGCAGGATTTAACCCATCCTTCCTTATATATCGAGTCTATCACTCGCAGGACTTAACCCGTCCTTCCTTATAATACCGAGCAAACCGCTCACAGGACTTAACTCGTATTTCCTTATGTACCGAGCCTACTGCTTGCAGGACTATCTAGTCCTTGTACCATTCCGTCCAAAATTTGGGACAAGAATTATGCATCAAGTTCTCCTACTTACTACTCTTGTCTATTGTTTAGTTTTACTTAGAAGTTTAGGGTGAATCCTGGACTTCCTGAAGTCTACTCGGTGAAGGGATCATAGTGGTACTAGGGAGTACGATGGTGGCTGAAGCCTAAATCCTCCTTTCCAGGATATTTGCTCTTATTGATGACTACCCATTCTTATATGTCCATTTTCTCTCTAGTTATTAATATCCTAAGGTGGATTACCAAATGACTCGGGCAGAAGAGTGTCGATGTTCAATTGAACACTGAAACCTGCCTTTCCTAATGACCGGCTATTCCTTCGTCACCCTTAATGAGGTCTAATCTCTTTCCCACACTTTGGATATTTTCAAACCACTATCCAACCTAAGTATGACCTTAAGGCCCACATGAGACACCTATACGATCTTCATATTCAAATGACCTAAGATGCTTTCCCGATATTCCACATGTCCTAAGGTATCAACTACTTGTGATGAATCACATTCCATTAAGGGGGGCGACTTATTTAACCTTGTACATTAACTTAGTGGTTTTCCCATTTTGTACATGTAGTGTTGTTTTCTGATGTCCAAGTGAGCTAGATTTTATACCAGAGGTTAATCATGCTTAATTAAGGATAAGTCCAGTGTTTGGTAATTTTCCCAACTAATTTCCCTACCAAATATCATTTATGAGGATATAGGGCATATGGGCCATTTACAAGGGAACCCTAAGTTATATTGATCCAAATATTTTAGGAAAGTTACCAGGGCCTAAGATTAACCAAAAGTTGCCCTAAAGTGAATTTCACATTTTTACCGACCATAAAACCTTACAATATATTTTCTCAAAAATTGGCATATATTAAAATATTACTGGAAATAAACCTAAATCCTTAACAATAATTCCTCAAAAATTTCCAGACATATGAAATCACCAACCAAACATTTTTTCCAGAGTATCTTAGTTTTCTATCCAATGTTTACTCCAGAATTAAATAAATTCCTAAAACATGAATATTCTAGTTATTGAAGGAAATACCAAAATAAATCATCCAAAATTTATAAGAAAATTTACAGATACTTATAATGACCCAAAAGCTTGACTAACAAAGATTCATAATTTTCTAACAGGTAGATTCTACAGAAATAATTAATTATTCCAAGCATAATTATTCAACTTATGACCGAACCCTCATAATTAATTGTCCAAAAATTCAAGGAAAATTTATAAAGGTTCAAAACTAGGTTTTAGATGTCCTTCCAGAGTTTCAAAATTTTCCAGCTTCTTTAATTCAACAATATCTATTTGTGAATAATAATCTTTATATGTCACTTTTGCTTCCATAGGAATTCAAGAGTATGACTTGAATGTGAGGGACTATGTTAAAATGAAGCTTCATTCTTAAATGGCCCCTGGCCGAGGTATCACCCTAGAAATTAGGGTGAGAATGAGACCATAAGACTAGCATGTGCGTTGACTGATGACCGGTTCTCACAGGTCATGATATTGTGATATCAAGTCATCACATGGGTACTTGTTAGGAACAAGTTGTACTGGACAGACCCACCATGAAACTACTTTGTGGATTGTTATATGAACGTGTCACAAGTAGTTCTCAAGTGATAATGGTGTTTGTGGTTCTTTGACCTCAAGTCACAACATTCATCAAGTGGGGAAGAGCATACTTTGATGTCATCTAAAGTCTTCCTTGAGAAAGGTTGATGATAAGGGTGGTAATTGGGTATGATACGAATTATTTGGGTGTTTGTGTGTGGACAGAAATGGAATTTGTCCTCCTATATGACAGGAGTTACATCCATGGGCCCCTTGATGGAATGAGACTGAGAAATGCATGGACATGCTGGGTTGAGCCAATATGTGATATTGAGCTTACCACTCTCTAAAGGTCTATTCTAGATCAAGAAAGCATGGGTTGAACAATCATGAGGGTGACATGGTCCATGCCTCTGGTTCATTCCGGATGTAAAGGATAAGGGAACGTAACAACACTGATACATTCGTCACGAACAGGCTTGTTTAAGTTATGAACTCTTATTGCTTGGGTAGCAATGATGCATTGCCAGGAGCCGCTCATTGCTTGTGAGACTTTTGTTGATACCTTCTAGATCAAGTGGGAGACCGTTGGAGCTTCTGCAGTGATTCGAAAGAATCAAGTAGTTAGCCTCACTGCCAACACGATATGAGCATATAGGGTCGCACATAAGAGCGCTTTGTAACACCTCAGTTTCCAGTGCACGAACTTCAACGGATTGTTAAGTCTGAGAGCTAGCGCCAGGCGTTGGCGCTAACGCCAGGCGTTAGCCTAGGACTTAGAGAAATCCAAGGCAGGATCCTTGATTTCTCGGGAGCGCCAGGCCGATTGTCGAACATGAGGCCGTTCGTCGAATGCGCCGTTCGACGAACATCGGGCCATTCGTCGAACGCACCGTTCGACAAACATCAGGTCATTCGTCGAATATGAGGTCGTTCGTTGAACGCGAGACTGTTCGTCGAATGCGCCGTTCGACGAACATCGGGCCATTCATCGAACGTGAGGTCGTTCGTCGAACGCGAGGTCGTTTGTTGACCATGTCGTTCGACGAATGTTGGGTCGTTCGACGAATGCCAGGCCATTCGTCGGATGCGCGGTTCGACGAACATCAGACCGTTCGACAAACGTCGTCGAGCCGTCGAGACGTCAAGAGAAGGAGCCGATCGATGGGAGATAGCGCCAGGCGTTAGCGATAGCGCTGGCGTCAACTTTCCAGTCGAATTCCTTAAGCGGTTGTGGATAAGTTCAGCAACCGCCTTAGGGCCTAACGCCCGTCGTTAGGTGCTAATGCCTGCGTTAGCTAAGAAATTATATAAGGCAGCCAAATTTAGTTTCCCTTCTAAGTTCTGATTCCAGGCTCTTTCCAAAGTTCGAGAGGCCGAGATCAGAAGGATGGAGGTCTATTTGGGCTAACCTTTTGTTGTACCGAAGGCAAATCTGTGGAGTAGATTTATTGCGTGTTTGTGGCATCGTCGATTCCGTGGAGAGGAAGCTGTTTCAAAAGATTCCAGTCGTTTCCTCCTTGTTCTATGGCACCAAAACGAGCGCTGAGGGTAACGATTCTCCTCCTTCATCTCTGGACACATTCGTCCTTTGATTTGCATAGTAGTAGGAAGATTTCCACTAGAGAGTGGATAGATTTCTGCCGACGGGTCGATGTTTTCCCCGTAGAAATTGCATATAGAGTCCAGAATCAATGTACGGGCATAGGCATGCTGTGTGAAGCCCATCTGGACAGGTTGGTCTGGATTGGTGATTTTGATATGTTATTGCACTCCGGAGAAGACGTTGCGATCTATGCTGTGTTTTTCGGGTTCTGTGTACTGATTCGTACTACAAAGAGTTCTGGAGGTGTTTCCCAGAAAATACCTGGAAAAGGGTAGTAGAACTGAGTTCTGTCACTAATGTCGGGCGCTAGTGCTAACACCGGCGGTAGCTCCCAGTGAGCAATGTGTGGAGCCTGTGAAGCCTATCCAAGAACTGGGTTGTAGCAGCAGAAGCAGAAGGGCCTGTTGTACCTTGCTTCGTTGGCCTTGCGGGTCAAGAGCAGGTTAGGGAAATCCGTACCCGTTTTAGGTGATCGTAATCCCTAATATTATGAGCGCGGGAATCTGGCGGAACTGAAACCCCACCTTAGCCATCATGTGATGAGGGTTGCAACCTCGGGTCACGATGTGTCGTTTGGGACTAGGGCTCGTCAAGGTCGGCCAATCTTGACAAGAGAAAGCTCATGTAAATCCAAGTTGAAAAAGGACTTGTAGATGGCGTGCCGAGAGTACTGCACAAAGCGTGGTGTTACTTGAAAGCATGTGACTTGATGTCACTATGTGATGAATGTTTCTATGTGGTTCTTAGATGCACCTGTGAAATATATACTGTTGTTGCTTTCCTGCAGGGAAGGAGCATCGCCGCCCCGAGTATGGGGTGGGTCATTATAACTCTGGGTCAGCTAAAGCTGACCGGTTACTTGTTTCCCAGCGGTTGGTGGATTTGTTTGTACATGTCCTGGCGAGGCTTGCAGGAATTAGTGGGTTGAAGCCCCTGCTGCTATGTTGTGATGTGCTTAGCTGGCCCTCGAAGGCCGAGTTATAATGTTTAATGTTGTTCATGTGTGGCCAGCCTGCGTGCCGATGTTTGGAAGCCACCTTTATTGTAAACATGTTGTAAACAAACCCTGTAAATAACTTGTTGTATTTCATTCCTAGTTGCTTAATGTGGACAAAGTATGAACTGGTTTTATTTGAAATTAAATGCTTCCGTTATGTGACTCTGTGGGCTGAGATGGTTACATTCTTAACTGTTTAATGCTAATTAAGTAACGCGCTCTTCTGTTCGCTTCATATGGCGTGGGGTCCTGGCCGGACCTACTGCTATATGCTATGTAGCAAGGAGGGTGTTACAAATTAGTATCATCTATGGGTCTCGGTCCCTTTCCTTCTGAATTCGTGGTCGAATTCTTTTAAGGGGTGGTGAGCACGTGTGTGCGTCGCCGTTAACTCACTTACATAACCAGAATGTCCACTTAGGAATGAATTATATATATGTTTTAGCATGCTTATGGAACCTGCGTGTTCCTTACTTGTTATGTTGTTGTGCGATTTGTCACTAAAGTTATGTCCGACATGATTTTAGTTGACGATGAGTGGTGCGGGGCAATCCCAATCACGACACACGTTAGAGAGTAGTGTGTCTACACACCCTCTTTCTACAGAAGTGGTTGTGGAAGCGCAATCAACACAACCAAGGAGGCCAATTCAAAACCATACGCAACACCTAGAACAGGGAGAGCACAAAGTGGATGCATACTTGGTTGAGTTCATCCATCTGAGCTGGTGTGACAGGTCTTTATGGGAAGATGAGGAGACCAAGGTTAATAAGTTCTACAATGGTCTGCGAGATGACTTGCGGATAGTGTTGGATTGGTAGGCGCCCTTAGAAGGGGGTGAATAAGGGTTTTAAAACTTATAATATATTTTGAAATACTTGCTTATGATAAGAGATCAAAATAGTGATTTTGAATAAAGATCTAAATTGTTTTATAATGAAGGAGATGATGGTAAACAATTTAGAGAAATAAAGATCAAATCAATTTTATTACAAAAAGATAGACATGATTATTATTAATAAAATTGATTACAAAATTAGATTTCAATGACGCTAGAAATCAAAGCGAAATATGAAAGACTCTTTTTGTTTTCTATACAGACTCGTATCCCCACAAACCGGTTGGATTTAGTCGTTCCTTCCCCGGATACAGCCTCAAGCCGCTCTAGCCAACCCTTCCCCGGATATGGCCTCGAGCACCCCCTAGACCT
This sequence comes from Dactylorhiza incarnata, assembly GCA_033032865.1. Taxonomy (NCBI): domain Eukaryota; kingdom Viridiplantae; phylum Streptophyta; class Magnoliopsida; order Asparagales; family Orchidaceae; genus Dactylorhiza; species Dactylorhiza incarnata. The sequence continues at coordinate 2,136,602 of JAWHQI010000218.1, read as the reverse complement.
AACCTAGATCTAGTCGCCAGCACGAGACGAGTTTCTGCCCTAAGTCCTACCCAGACCTAGTCGCCAACACGAGGCGAGTTCACCAAACGATTACAGAAAAGATGTGAAATAAAAAGACAACAATATAAAAACTCCCTCTATATGGATCTCTTGGAGAAGTAGACGAAGACCTGCAGAGTATGATCGTAGTTGATGCGGTCTTTAGTCATGATGATGACGCGTGTTGAAATCTTCTCCACGGATCTCCTTAATCCTTCATGGATTTGTGGGAGTATCTCTCTGAACCTTCCTCTATATGACATGGCATGAAGCTCTAGAATTTGGGAGTAGGAGAGGATGATGAAGACGGATCCAAGGGGTCCTTTTTATAGCCTCAGCGCTAGCGTCTGCGCTAGTGGTACCGTCGGTGCTATCCCATATTAGGACATATTCTGCGCGGCAGAATCTTCAATCCGAGGAAACATTTCTCTCTTGCCTTCTGTGCTCCGCGCTACCGCCTGCACTATCGGCTACCGCCAGACGCTATCTCCTTCTATATGTGCTCCCGGAATTGCGCTTATCATCGCTAGCGCCGGGCGCTAGGTACTACCGCCGGCGCTAGTGTGAGTGTTGGATTTGACGGCTCAATTTTGGGGGCAACCTTCTTATGTTATCCTTGAGTCATGTGGACTTGTTTTCCTGCACACTTAAACACACAAGATCAAATACACATAGGATTTGTTATTCTCAAACCTAGGAGATGCGGAAGACCATGTTCCAACAAACTCCCCCTTTTGATAATAACAAATCCATTAATGATAAATCAGAGCATTAATATATAAGCATGATGAAACTTACTTGTGTATGTGTGTGAGAGTGATGACTTAGGATAATTATCGATTTTAGCATTTAGAATTGCTCCCCCGAAATACATGCTCCCCCTAAGTGAATGCTCCCCTAATATGTAAGCTATCATCTTAATTATTAGTCATGTTAGTTTTCCCTTTTGATAGCGATTAATATTTATCATGTTAGTTCTCCCCCTTTTATTATTAGCAAAAGCGGGCAAGGAAGCAAGCACATAATAGTTTGGATAAGAAGGCATGATCGAGCTTTTAGAGAGAAGGAAATAATAAGGAGTTTTAGAAATATCAGAGTTTTTAATATATCATTTTCCAAGTATTATCATGATGGTTCATCCCCTTTATATAAGAGTTTTTGCATTACAATATTTTCATGTTGAGAGCAACCAATATAAATTTTACCAAGCAAGTCTACCATTTGTTGAAAAAAGAATTTTGATATTTAAGACTTTGATATAAGCATGAAAGAGCAAGGTAAAAATATATGGAGATGATGCGGAAGACTTATAGAAATACAAGAAAACATCTTTTTATAAACATGACGATTCATAAGAAGATATATGAGTTAAATTCCAAAAATGAAGATGTTTTTGTAAATCAATTTACATTTAAAATCTTTAAGTTAGACAATAGAGTAACCAAGCATAAAATAATGTTTTCAAAAAGAAATTACTACAACGTTATATTAATTCACAAATTCATATCATACAATACATTGTAGAGAGCATGCTAGGTTATCTAGTGCATTTATATAAATAAAGAGAGTATAGAATTTTAGCATTAGGATCCAATACTCATGAGAAGAAGTGTTATGGAAGATAATGATGTGCACATAAGTGTATTTTGAATAGAGTAAACAAATGTTTTAATAAAAAATACAAGAAATATGTAAAGTAAAAAGCACAATAAAACACAAATAATTTTACTTCCACACACTTCAATGCACAAAAAAGATGTACAACTACCAAGGTGCTTTGCACACACAATGCTCATTAAGACTTATCAGGGTGAAAAGTAGTGCTTGGGGGATCACATATTTTATTTTATTTTAATATTGAAACTAGTGATCCGGTGTACTTAAGAGTAAGTGGTTTTTATTTTGAAAGAAAGATAAGGTTTGCACAAGATACTTTATTATTCTTTCCATGGTGCTCAACCTCACAACGCTTATTAAGACTTATCAGGAGGTTCAAGTAGTGCTTGGTGGAGTTATCTTTGTCACTTTATTTTATGATTTTTGTTTTGTACAATGTTCTCCGAATACACTTGTTTTGCAAACCAATATAAGTTATGAAAACATAACCACTTTTCTTAACTTTTAAAAGTGCAAATAAAGGTAGTGTAGGTAAGTTACTTGTGTAATTTTAATTCATTGTACTATTACAACAAAACATACACAAGCATTCTTAGATTAAGAAACATATGTAGACAATGCCAAAATAAGTGAGAGAATAAATATCATTATCAAACATAAAACATTTACTCATACTTAGAGGCATGTTAAGCTTAGTTCTACACAACTTTTACAATACAATTTTATGCACAAATGAGTAGATATATCAAAGCATGATAAAAACAATGTTCAACGTTGTTTGAAGGAATGAATTGTAACATTGTAGAAGGTCTAAAAGATGGGTTAAATCATGCTTGATTTTCAAGGAAGTCCATACAGTATTTTTGATATTTTTTGAAAAAATAATTTTAATTTAAAGTTTGAACTCATATAATTTGAGCTTGGAGTTCCCGAGATCTACCCTCTGAGGGGTTCGACCGGTACTAGGTGATGTGATGGGATGATAGCCCAGATCACCCTTTCGCAAGATACATGTAAATAGAAAAGTTAAGTTCAAAAATAATAATTTTTTGATACTTGTTTTTATTTTATATTTTTGTATTTGATTTTTGCTTATAGGAATAGAATTCACACAAATAACCAGAGAAAAAATAAATTTTTTTTTTTGTAATTTCTCTTTTGTAATTTTGTATTTTAATTTAAAAAAATTTACAGGCAGAATTGCAAAAATGAGTAGTACATATAAAATAATATATTTTTAGTGATTTTTCAGAATTTTAAAATTACAGAAAATCGGACACTTGAACTAGTGCCAGCGTTAGGTACTAGCGCTTGCGTTAGCTCACAGAGAGTGCTTATTTTAATCATATAGCCTAGATTTTCTTCGATTTTGCTTCCGATTTTTCTTAATTATGTTTGTGCAATGTAAGGCATGTCTAATGAAGTGATGAGACGAGAAGAAATCGCAAAAAATTGCGGAAGTTAAAATTTTAGTACATGGGTTTCATATTCATTAAAGCTCCATATTCATTAGACCTTAATTCTTGAGTTTTGCATAACCATTTAAGCTTAATTATTATAGGATATGCAAACAAAGAAGATTTGATTAATGTTATGCCAAAGTTTGATAGTGTTTCAACTTATAGACCTAGAATGAAGTGAAGATTATATTTGATTTGATCTTGTTGATATCAAGATGATTCTAAGGTCTAAACTTTACATCAATCACAATACATACATAATACACCAAACATGATATGTAATTATAATATCAATTGTCATCATATAATAAAAACATATTGATAATTGAGTTTTCTTTTAGATCTTGATCTTTCTTTTAGATCATGTTATTTCTCTAATTTGGTTGATGTGGGCTATAAAGCTTAATAGCCTAATCATATCTTATAGCAAATTTATAGTTCAATTTATATGAATACTATATGATATATATAGGCAATGAATATAAGAAAGAGAGATAGGTCATCAAAATAAAAAAAAAATATGATTATGAATTTTGATTAATTTGATTTATAAAATCATTAAGTTTTATGAGATAAAATCATATTTCCAATAACATATAAGATGACCATTACATGATAGCTTAGAAAAAATAAGAAAATAAGAAAAATTAAAAGACATGAAAGCATATCATGAAGTAGAACTTTTTATATTTCATTTTGAAAGGATTTTACTTCATGCAATTGATGATACCTAATGAATAAGAGATTTAGGTATCCAAAGGGGACCAAGTGTGGTGGTTCCTTTGGGTACCCAAATATAACGTGTAGGTTGGTGGGTAGATATTGATGAATGGGTCCTTTCATGTGAAGTTAATGTTTCAGTTTTAATTTTGGGCCTCCATTCAAACTTTGGTTTAGTGTTATTCTTATATGTGAAATTTCTATTGTGATAATCTTCATATTGATGATTATTGAAAGTATTTTTCATAGGAAAGTTGTGAACATTTAATTTTATGTTGGGAGAAGATTGATGTTGTAAGTGATAATGATGATAGTATTTTGGAATTTCATTTTCAATCTTTCGAAGTTTTTTATTTCCATTGTTTAGTTTATTCAAATTTTGAGAAATCATATTCAACTTGCTTTTGGAGTTTGCTTGATATTGAGAATTTTTCTTTATGATTTCCTTAAGCAAGTTAATTTTAGTTTCTAATTCATTGTTCTTAAGTTTCAAATTATGTCTAGCTTTATTATAAGCAATTGTGCTATTTTTAAGAGTAGAAACAATTGAATCAATATTGTTTGATATTTATTTCTGTATTCCTCAAATGTTTCATCCATCTCTTCAATTTCAATTTTATAACTTTTGCATGTAGCACAATCACATTTTAAAGATGAATTTTCTAACGATAATTTTTCATTATGTTTTTTTATACAAATAATTTCTTTTTCAAGTTCCTTAAATTTTTCTTTAATATCATTACAATCAAAACAAGGTTTTGTATTTTAAATTGAAGTGACATGAGTAAAGCTAGATAAATCAGATTTTGATTCTACTTTAACTTTTGTTTTTAAATTTTTATTTTCTAAGGGCAATTTGCAATTCGCATTTTTTAATTTCTTAATTTTGCGCTTTGTAATTTGTAGCAATTGTAAAGTAGAAATAGAATTGCAAACAATAAGATGATTTGATTTCCTTACAGCGCTTTTGGATGCTGTGAGATTTAAGCATGAATTTTCTTTATTGTCTTCATCTATTTGGCATTCCTCTTCCAAAGATGGGATTTCTTCTTTTCCATTTGATGTGCAATCTTGTATGTTCTCCACTTCTTGCATTTGTTTCGTACCTGTAGATGGAGAATCATACATTTCTTCAAGAAATTTCCATACTTTGTATGAACTAGAAAAACAATATATTAATTTTGAAATTTCGTGAGATAAAGCACAAAAAATACTATTTAAAGCTTTTGCATTTAGATGACGTTCCTATTTATTTGATTCATTCGCTTGTCTAACTATTGTTATATCCCATGCATTGATATCTAAATTTTTAATAAACTTTTCCATTAAAAATTCCCACCCTTTATAATTTCTCCCTTCGAATAAAGGTGGTTTAAGAGATTTTTCTTCTTCATAAAAATTTACCCTACTAATAGAAGCGAGATCATGAGACGCCATTATTCCTGGTTGTTAAGCCGATTGGAATAAAACCGCTCTGATACCACTTGTTGGATTGGTAGGCGCCCTTAGAGGGGGGTGAATAAGGGTTGTAAAAACTTATATTATATTTTGAAATACTTGCTTTTGATAAGAGATCAAAATAGTGATTTTGAATAAAGATCTAAATTGTTTTATAATGAAGGAGAGGATAGTAAACAATTTAGAGAAATGAAGATAAAATCAATTTTATTACACAAAGATAGACATGATTATTATTAATAAAATTGATTACAAAATTAGATTTCAATGACGCTAGAAATCAAAGCGAAATAAGAAAGTGATGGGGACCATCCCTTCAGCCCCTCTCTTTCCCCCACCCCAGATGATGAAAATCCCTTCACCGAGCCTCATTTGGTAGGGGATGTTGCTGATGAAGACCCCCACATCCACTTGGTTGGGGATACTGATGATACTGTTGCTGGCCTGATGATCTTGATGGAGGTCGTTGCTGATGTGGAGCCACCTTCCCTCTTGAAGGTTGTTGAGGAAGATGTCGAAGACCCACCACTTGTTACTGTTGAAGACCCGCCTCCGAATGATGTTGTTGAAGTCCCACCACCGTATGATGATGATGTCGCTGAGGACCCTCCACCACTGCCTGATCCGCCACCGCATGATCAAGATGATCCACCACCACGTGACGAGGATGATAGAGATACTGCTGAAGATGTTGAGGATCCGCCATAGATCCTACTGAAGCCTTTATAATTATTTATATGCTTATTTTGTCATGTTCTGTTATATTTTTAATTTGGGACAGTTTATTTAGTGGACTGCATTTAGCCGTCCATTAGAATTTTTATTTGGGCTGCGTTTAGCCGCCGTATGTGTGTGAGCCTATAAATAGGCCAAACCCTATGTAATTTGATCATTGAAAAAAGAAAAAAAGAAACCCTAATCTAATCTCCTCTTGCTCACCTGATTCTCTCCTTCTCTCCCTCTCTACCGTTCCCTATCTTTCTCTCTCTAGTTCGGCCTCTTCACCTCCTCCCTCTCCCCCTCTCTCACGTGCAGCACCACTCCTCCCCTTCCCCTTCTTCCTCTCTTTCTCACATCACTCTTCCTCCCTCCCCCTCACGTCACTCTCTCTCAAGTTTCCCATCTCTACATCTCTCTCCCTCTCTTGTTTATCTCCCTCCAGCCAACTTTCTCCCAGCCATCCTTCCCCCTCTCTCTACCATTTCTCTCTCTACATTCTCTCAAGTATCAAGGAGGTCTTGGGCTTGTTCGTGGCGGCAGGATTTGAAGGCGACGGTGCACATCTTCAAGGACTCCCCTCCGGCGACCACCTCCGTGAATAATGTAGGATTTTCTGCAACCCGGATCTACTATTCTGGGAGGGTAATGCTTTCTACCTCTTGAGCGATTCTTCGATAGTTATTTGTGGTGGATAAGAATTGTGATGAATTTTCTGACATTGATCTTTTCGCGATCCTTCTCATTTGTGATAGTTGAACGATCTTGGATTATTTTTTACTCGACGAGGAGTGGCGATCCTCTTTTGCCTTTGTTGGGGAAGACCCTCCTATTTCCGGAGTTTTGCTTTCGGAGGATCTTCTTGTGATTGACAACAACAATAGCTTGTCTGGATCTCATTGATCCCTTTGTTTGGAGCGACGTTGGCCTATCGCCCTCGTCCGTTCCTTGTGCGTCGTGGTTGTCTTTGCGTGATAGTTGTAAAGGACTCACCCGTAGGTGGATGTGTTTGTTCATCCGATTAGGTGTTATTAGGAAACGATCTCGCAACTCAATCGATCGCGCAAGTGAGAGCGTCCCGAACACCCAAGCCTACATCAATTTGGTATCAGAGCTAGGTTTGTTGAGTTCTATCTCGACGCCATCCTTACTCTCAGATCTGTAGGCTATCCGCCCTTTAAACGGTGCGTTCGTTAGCTCAGTCAAATTCTGAAATTTTCGGATTGGTCTGCATTTAGTAAAAAAACCTCAGAATTTTAAAACTTGTCAAAAAAATCTGAAAAATTTTCTGTAGCTTCTTGCTCTTATTTCCAACAACATTAAAACAGAAAATTTTTCGATTCGACCACGTTAGGTTGGCCTGAAAATTGGAGACATTATAAATTTGTCTGTGTCAGCACATGAACTTTCACTAGTAATGACTACTAGGCTGAATCTGGGGTATCCCCCGGCACTCTCACGAATAACTGCACCACTGGCTAATTTAAAAGAGTTAGGTAAGGGTCGGAATGACGCTGTGAAGGTGATTAGGCTCAGTCGCGACCCAAAACACCGATTTCGAGCAAATTTTAAACACTGTGAGAAGTGGTGCAGGCTCGTGGTGGATAGTGTTTGCCATACAAACGCTATCACAGAGAATGCGGTATCTAGGATGTTGGTGACCACTGCGCCACATCCTTGCCCTTATCGTCTCGTATGTCCGGATGAGAGCACTATCTTAGTGTACAGGCGATGTTTGGTGCCCCTCACCATCCAAGCCTATTCTGAGCACATTTGGTGTGACATCCTTCCCATGAAGGACTTCCATATTTTGTTGGGACACCCGTGGCTCGCTAGCCATGACGTTAGTTACGACGCCCAGGATAACACCCTAGACTTTACACATGGGGGTCAACTAACATATCTTAGGTCCAGCCCGCCCAAGAAGCCTAAAGTCCCTTCTGGAGACGCTCGCGGCACGGTTGAGTCGACACCACCCGGTGCAGACACACATCGGGATTTTGACACTATCAGTCCTAATCAGCCCTTAGTTTGTGTTAGCCACTCTGAGGCAAACACACCGAGTTTGAGTATGGGGCCCGAGCCCGACCTTGTTAGTCCCAGCCTGCCTATAGATATTGTCCCAGTTGAGGCACCCTCGACTGACTTAGTGCCTGAAATTGAGGCTGCTCTGATTAGCCAACCTCTACTTGATCCCGTTAGCCTTAGGGAGCCTTCTGTTGGCCACCCCGAGGACATTCAGGAGGTTGAAGAAAATTCTGAAAGTGGGCTGAGTGAATCTGATGCTGATGCTGATGCTGATGGTGAGACGGTTGAGGAGATAGGGCGAGCCTTATCGACTCCTCACATTTTTGATGGTGGGATTAGGGCTCGTGTGTTTCCAGTGTCATTTAGTGGGGAGGACAAATGGTCCAATCCATTATCTGTGGGTAGTTATTGTGTGGGCATATTCTCTACACTAGTGGACCCTAGGCTAGTGTAGCGCCCCCGCTGAACCTTCACCCAATTAAGGTTGCTTGGGTTTCCCCTACTTCAACCCCGATCTGGAAGTATGGCATGGATCCCATTACCGTTGCGGGGCGGGTTGAGTGGTTTTGTTGGGTTGTCCTTCCCATGCTAGCTGATCTTAATTGTTGGAATCGCCCTAGGATGAACCTGAATTTAATTTCATATAATGAATTAGTAGGTGTTTCAAGAGGTCTTAATCCACCCAAACATGATGAATTGGTGCTAGCTGACCCATCTCGGTCCATTCACTTTGTAGTCACCGCACCCGTTGGAGAATCCCGCAATAAGGAAGACTCAGTTTTAGTAGATCATTCCCCTGGACAGTTGCCAATTGGCAATTTAGATGGCAATGTCAGTATTGTCCCCACTGTTCGTCGAATAGTTATCTTCTAGAAAGTTTTGCTTTACATTTAAGAGTTTTTGCTGAGAGGGGCCCAAACCCCATTTTCAATGATTCGAAATATTTTTCACTCTTTCTAGCTCCACTGCATCTAGCTCCCCCTTCGTTCCCCTCCACAAAAATTTCTATTGGGTTGAGAAGTGAGTCGGGTAGCATGTTATTCACTCCTTTGGCGGTCTCTGGAGGTAAGACGTCTTATGAAATTGTTGCACTTTCCTCTTCATTTTCCTATGCTTTGATCAAGGCCCCCGAGGCCAACCTTTTTTTTTGACAGGAAATCAGGAGGAGTACTCTTACCAGGACCTACATCTGACAGTGCTGACTCATCAATGATGAGTTTTTTTGAGCGGGGGAGAATCGATGGGGACCATCCCTTCAGCCCCTCTCTTTCCCCCACCCCAGATGATGAAGACCCCTTCACCGAGCCTCATTTGGTAGGGGATGTTGCTGATGAAGACTCCCACATCCACTTGGTTGGGGATACTGATGATACTGTTGCTGGCCTGATGATCTTGATGGAGGCCGTTGCTGATGTGGAGCGACCTTCCCTCTTGAAGGTTGTTGAGGAAGACGTCGAAGACCCACCACTTGTTGTTGTTGAAGACCCGCCTCCGAATGATGTTGTTGAAGTCCCGCCACCGTATGATGATGATGTTGTTGATGTCGCTGAGGACCCTCCACCACTGCCTGATCCGCCACCGCATGATCAAGATGATCCACCACCACGTGACGAGGATGATAGAGATACTGCTGAAGATGTTGAGGATCCGCCATAGAATCTACAGAAGCCTTTTTAATTATTTATATGCTTATTTTGTCATGTTCTGTTATATTTTTAATTTGGGACTGTTTATTTATTGGACTGCATTTAGCCGTCCATTAGAATTTTTATTTGGGCTGCGTTTGGCCGCCGTATGTGTGTGAGCCTATAAATTGGCCAAACCCTATGTAATTTGATCATTGAAGAAAGAAAAAAAGAAACCCTAATCTAATCTCCTCTTGCTCAGCTGATTCTCTCCTTCTCTCCCTCTCTACCGTTCCCTATCTTTCTCTCTCTAGTTCGGCCTCTTCACCTCCTCCCTCTCCCCCTCTCTCACGTGCAGCACCACTCCTCCCCTTCCCCTTCTTCCTCTCTTTCTCACGTCACTCTTCCTCCCTCCCCCTCACGTCACTCTCTCTCAAGTTTCACATCTCTATGTACATCTCTCTCCCTCTCTTGTTTATCTCCCTCCTGTAACACCCTCCCTGTTACATAGCATATAACAGTAGGTCCGGCCGGGACCCCATGCCATATGAAATTAACAGAAGAGCGCATTACTAAAATTAGCATTAAACAGTTAAAACTATAACTATCTCAGCATCAGAGTCGCAACGAAAGCATAAGTTTCATTTACTTAAAACCAGTTATTACATGTCCACAGCTCTAGTAGGAATGAAATACATAAACAGTTAGTTACATTATTTGTTTACATCAAAAAGGTGGCTTTCAGACATCGGCACGCAGGCAGGCCACACATGAACAAAAGGTAAACAAAAGATATGGCCTTCAAGGGCCAGCACAACACAGCAGCAGGGGCTTCAGCCCGCTATCTCACGCTAGTCTCACCGGGACCTGTATAAGCAAATCCACCAAGTGGTGGGAAAACAAGTAACCGGTCAGCTTTAGCTGACCAAGATTATAACGACCCCACCCCAAACTCGGGGCGGCGGTGCTCCTTCCCTGCAAGTAAGAGTCAGCAGCATATATATATATATATATATATATATATATATCCGCAAACAACACCAACGGAGGCATACCAAGCCACCCGCTTCGTGCTCTCAAGGCACACTTTGGCATACTCCCTGAGTTACGCCCTCACGCTAAGTCTTATTTCAACTTAGACAAGCAAATTGAGCTAGCCCGTAAACGAAGTTACGGCACTCTTCCATAGCCCGGTGCAACGAGGGGCGACCTCTTCACCACCACTATAGGGGGTTTGGTTCAGCTAGGCCCGTGCTCAATCATCGCGATCTATGCGATACGAGTAAGCTTCACCCAATACCCATCTCTTAAAGCTGGGTTTTGCAAGTTCAACAGCTTTTCCTGCTACGCATCTAGTCTCCAGGAATTTAGGTAGCACGGAAACACACAATCTGTGAGCTGGGCGCTACCGCCGGCGCTAAAGCTAGCGCCCGGCGCTAGCAACAGAACCTAGTTCTGCCCGGCACTGGTAACAGAACTCAACCCTGCTACCTCTGGGAATACACCTCCAGACATCAACACGGGTAGCTCACCTGGAGCTACCGCCGGCGCTATCGCTAGCGCCCGGCTGTAACATCCTGCTAGTACGAAGAGTATAACAGCAGGTCCGGCCGGGACCCCACGCCATACAAACCACACTAGCTAGGAGTTAAAAGGTGATAACCAGAAAAGTAACAACTAAACGAGAGTACAGAACGTAAGCGGAAGCATTAATTAAACCATTCAAATAGAACTGTCCACTATCATAGGAATGTATCCTGAATAAGAGCTACGGCCTTAAGGCCTTACATTCATCCAATGCACAAAACTCCAAACATACATCGGCACGCAGGCCGGCCAAACATGAATAACAGGAAAAGGGCTGGCCTTCGAGGGCCAACATTGCAAAGGGCCATCGCCCGCTATTTCCCGCTAGGCTCACCTGCACCTGCATAAGAACATTCCACCAAGCGGTGGCAAACAAAGTAACGGTCAGCACAGCTGACCAAATTATAACGACCCCACCCCTTTTCCGGGGTGGCGGAGCTTCTACCCTGCAAGCAAGCCATACTAGCACAAGTACTAAATATAAAGAAAGTGCAAATTACACAAGGTGAGGTTTCAAGCACAATCAATCTTCTAGGTTGAGCATCAAAAGAGAGGGGAACCTAGGTATGCACATGATGTTGGTTGGGTTCACCCGAAGGTTCCCCACAACCGCCTAAGCAATCGCATGAGGCTAATCATAACATCCATTTCACCAAACACTCCACTGTAAGGGCCACAACCTTGGGTGGAAACAAGAGCTTTTGGTCGGTCTAGGTATGACACCTTCCACGACCTCTCCCATGATCACACGGCTTTCCTGAGGAAGGGACCTCTTACCGATCTGCATGGAAACGGGTTCGGTTTAGCTTTGCCCGTGCTCCAATCGTCGCGATCTATCGCACGACGCGGGTACGGCTTCGCCTCGGCCCGCAAGGGTTTAGCACTTTCAAGTGCTACACAAATTATACGCTATGCACCTAACCCCTTCACAAGGATCTAGGTTTCACGAATACTCAACAAGGGAGGTGCAATACGCTCCGCATCAATTTCGTGGTGAAGGTTTGCCTTCAACCAATCTCAAAGCATGGGGCTTTCGTTAGCATCTTCGCAAGACGCCTATACTTATTTCCCGCACTGCTATAGATGATTTCACGGAGTCATTCTCCGGCACGCATTCTAGGCCTAACCTAAATGCAACGTCGCAAATCAAGCATCACCGATTCGGGCTCACAGCCACGAATAGGCTTCACACAAAATGCCTAAATCCGCACGACTACCGGATTTTCTACATGCAAAAATGCCGGGGACGGACACAATCTACCCGGAGTTCCGAAGAACTTGAGGAAATCCTACACTTCACCCATTTGGTGAAAGGGATTCCTCATGCAAGCATAGAAAGAGGAATGAAAGGACAAATACAAGTCCAAAGTTCGGGTGGAAGAATCGTTACCCTAAACGCGTTCTTTTTCGCCATAGATCCGAGATTCTACACGGAGAGAAACGACCGCACCGGGCTGCACTCTCCAAATCTGGAAACGGCTCGCGAAACGGAGCTCCGGAGCTCCGTCAATGGCGGGATCTACCTTCTTCTTCCTTGGCTCCTCCTTCTTTCTCTAGGGTTTGGAGAGAGAATGGCTTAGAGAATATGAGGGTTTAACCCCCTCTCATCAGCCCTAAAGGTCTCCCGCAACTAAACCTAGCCGTTGGATCAATTTCCAAAAGATTTGGACGGTCCGATCTTCTTCTCCGCTCAAAATCGCGGAACAGAATAAACAGGGCGCACGATCGCTGGCGCACGATCACTGGTCGTGCGCAAAGAGGAAAATGGTCGTGCGCACTGTCCGAGACAGAACTCGATTCTCTCCTGAATTAACGCATGATCGCGGGCGCACGATCACAGGTCGTGCGCGAAGAGGAAAATGGTCGTGCGCACTGTCCGAGATAGAACTCGATTCTCTCCTGAATTAACGCACGATCGCTGGCGCACGATCACTGGTCGTGCGCGATGAGGCCACTGATCGTGCGCTAAGAGCAGAAAGGGAAGATTTAGCCTTCTTCAAGTGCAGCACTACCACTCCGCCTACTTCGCTGAACCACGATTTTTGGGGTGTTACAACTCCACCCCCCTTAAAAGAATTTCGTCCCAAAAATTATAAAACAGAACTAGCAAGAAATTCAGCTATAATTTACCTGAGAGAAAATAGCTCGGGGTACTCCGCAAGCATCGCTTGCTCTCTCTCCCAAGAGAGCTCCTCTCGGCCGCAATTATCCCACCGGACTTTTACCATCCGAATGGACTTGTTTCGCAGCTGCTTTACTTCGGTATCTTCGATGCGTAAGGGCTTGACCTTCGTCGACAACCCACTATCAACCGGAACTTTGCCGACCGCAACGATATGAGTAGGCTCTTGCACTGCCTTCCTCAACACTGAAATGTGAAACACGTCGTGCAGACCGCTCAGCTCTGCAGATAGTGCAAGACGATAAGCCGCATCACCAATACGCTCCACGATCTCAAACGGTCCTAAGTACCTTGGACTGAGCTTTTTCAAGCGTCGGATCCTTGATACCCCTTTGAACGGTTTGATCTTCAAGTAAACCCGGTCACCGACGGCAAACTCTAGGTTCCTATACTTGGCATTAAAATACTTTGCTTGCCTATCCTGGGCAACCAATAGCCTTTCACGTATAGTCCGGATCGTCGAAGTTGCTTCTTCAACATCTTTACGCTTCAATAGCTTAGTATCGCCCGTTTCCGCCCAAGACAACGATGTACGACACTTCTTACCATAGAGGGCTTCGAAGGGAGCCATCTTTATACTGGCTTGATAGCTATTATTGTAGTCGAACTCGATCATGTAGAGATGATATTCCCACCTCTTTCCAAAATCTAGAGTGCACATTCGGAGCATATCCTCCATAGTCATGTTGGTTCTCTCGGTCTGTCCATCCGTTTGCGGGTGGAAGGCCGTGCTGAACTTCAATTTCGTGCCCAACAGTTCATGGATAAGCCTCCAATCTTTCGATGTGAAACGCCCGTCACGATCGTTGACGATACTACGGGGGATACCGTGCAGTCTCACAATACTATCTACATAGAGCTTTGCTAGCTTCTCTACAGAATCATCCTTCCTGTTCGGAATGAAGTGTGATACCTTCGTCAAACGGTCCACGATCACCTAGATGGCGTCGTTTCCATGCTGCGATCTCGGCAATCCGTGCACGAAATCCATCGAAATATCATCAAACTTCCATTCCTGAATCGGCAAGGACTTCAGAAACCCACCGGGACGCTGACATTCCGCTTTCACCAACGCGCAAGTATGACACTTGGCCACGTAAAGGGCAATGTCTTTCTTCATACCCGGCCACCAGAAAAGCTTCTTCATATCCATAAACATTTTAGCGCTCCCCGGGTGGATCGAGTACTTGGTATGATGAGCCTCGTACATCAACTCCGCCCGTAGAGTGCCAACGTTTGGGATGCACAACCTTTCCTGTTTCCACATAAGGTCGTCTTCGAAGGAGAAATCAGCGTTTAACCCCTCAACGGTTTCCGCCTTATAGCGTTTCATGCTCTCGTCCAGCTCCAATGCTTGTCGAACTCGGTCGGCAAGGTCGTATTGAACCTCCGTCCAGTTCAAGCATGCTGAAGTAGACGTTCTCCTATCAATGCAAACGATCTCCATTTCCTCCAGCTCACGGATTAGACGCTCATCGTGCATCAAAATCCAATTTGCTTGAGCGGGAGCCCGACGACTCAGCGCGTCCGCTACTACGTTTCCCTTACCGGGAGTATAATTGATGTCGAAGGTGTAGTCCCCAAGGAACTCCATCCACCTCCTTTGACGCATATTCAACTCCCTTTGATCCAGCAAGTACTTGAGGCTCTTGTGGTCGATAAAGATATCGATCTTCACGCCATATAAATAATGCCTCCAAAGCTTAAGAGCAAATACCACGACCGCTAGCTCCAAATCATGGACCGGGTAATTCCTCTCATGAACCTTCAGTTGCCGGGAGCCTTAGGCAATTACCTTCCCGAACTGCACTAGGACACAACCCAAACCACTTCCTGAGGCGTCGCTATAAATTTCGTAGCCTTCCGTACCTTGTGGCGAACAAAGAATGGGCGCCGTGGTCAGACGGCTCTTCAGTTCTTCAAAAGCTCGTGCGCACTCGGGCGACCAAACGAACTTATGATCCTTCCTAGTCAGTTTTGTGAGAGGAAGTGCGATCCTCGAGAAGTTTTCCACAAAGCGCCTATAATAGCCGGCAAGTCCTAAGAAACTTCGGACTTCCGCTACATTTTTCAACAAAGGCCACGCTCGGATCGCTTCTATCTTCGACGGATCTACTGCAATTCCATCTCCACTAACGACGTGACCAAGGAATGCTACTGACGGTAGCCAAAACTCGCACTTGGAGAACTTGCCATAGAGCTGACTCCTCCTCAAGGTGCTCAGAACGGCGTGCAGATGCCCTATATGCTCCTCTTCCGATTGAGAGTATACCAAAATGTCGTCGATAAAGACGATCACAAATTGATCCAGATACTCACGGAACGTCCTGTTCATTAAGTTCATGAATACCGACGGTGCATTGGACAGACCGAACGGCATCACAGTGAACTCATAGTGCCCAAAGCGGGTACTGAACGCTGTTTTTGGAATGTCACATTCCCTAATCCGCAGTTGGTAATAGCCGGACCTTAGGTCCAGCTTGGAGTAAACCGTCGACCCCACCAATTGGTCGAATAGATCATCGATTCTTGGAATTGGATATCGGTTCTTCTCGGTCAACTTGTTTAGCTCTCGATAATCAATACATAGACGCAAGCTCCCGTCCTTCTTTTTCACAAAGAGGACCGGTGCACTCCAAGGCGATGAACTTGGACGTACGTAGCCTTGCTCTAGCAGCTCTTGCAATTGAACCTTCAGCTCTGCCAATTCCTTTGGCGCTATCCGGTACGGTGAGCGGGCCACAGGTTTGGCACCTAGCACCAACTCGATACAGAAATCGATCTCCCGCTGAGGCGGAGCCCTAGGGAGTTCGTTAGGAAACACGTCGGCGTACTCCGCTACAACTGGGACATCACATAACCTGGGCATTGGCTCTGAAGTCTCCAACAAGGTGAAGAACAACTCGGCGCCTTTTCTCACCGCCTTAACCACCTGGAGAGCAGACATCAGCGTCTTGCTCGCTCCTCGCATACCGGCGAACATGGTTTCTCCTTCGGTGTCCCTTCCCAGAGTGATCTCCTTTGTATTGCAATCTATGCATGCCCGCTGCTCCGAGAGCCAGTCCATGCCGAAGATGACATCAAATTCAGCTAACGGTAATAACGACGCTTCCAAGTCGAAATCCTGACTTCCGATCCGCACCTTCACACGGCTCTTCCTATCCGCACTCATTCGAGATCCATTGGGTAGCACTACTTCCAATCTATCCTCTACGAAGGTAGACGGCACTCCGATTCGCACAACGAAGTCCTCGGACAGAAAAGAGTGCGATGCACCCGTATCAAATAGAGCTCTCGCCGGATAGTTGAAAATTAGGACGAAACCTAATTGCACACAAATAAAGCATATAGTCGTACCACAGTATGAATTATATATATAGCTGTAAAAGCTAACTTCTAATTCGTACCTGTGACGACGTCAGTCTGTCGTAGCTTCTTGTTGGCCAAGCGAAAAGACTCTTGGCTGAGTCGGAATGTGCTGGGAAGCCGAAGACTCCGCAGCTTTACCCTTTTCCGCAGTACGAGCATAATCCACCGCTCGATTACCAGCCTTCGGGGGACCACTTCGACACACCGCAGCTTTGTGTCCCACCTTCCCGCAGGTGAAACACATAATAGGAGTCCGCGCGGTCGTGGCTCCCGAAACATTTGAAGGAGCTGGTTCCGCCTGTTTGAACTTCCTTTTGTTCCTTCTGAAATCCGACTTGGACTGAGAGGCCAGCGCATGAAACTCAGGTTTCTTTACAACACCCCTTGCTTGTACCCTCTTCATGTCCAACTCCAAAGATCTGGCAGTTTGCACCATCACTTGGAAGCCGAACGTCATAGGGCCTGCAAGGAGCAGCCTCAACTCGTCCCGAAGCCCTTCATAGAACTTATTTGTCTTTGACTCCTCATCCTCCACCAAGGACCCCGCATAGCGACTCAGTCTGGTAAACTCATGCAAGTAATCATCAACGGAGCGATCACCTCGTGTCAACCTCAAGAACTGGTTTTGTAATGCAATGCGCTGGGCAAAGGGGATAAACCTTTGGAGGAACGACTTTGAAAACTCAGCCATTGTGATTTCAGTAATATCTCTACCGCAGAACTTATGCAGCTCCTGCTCTTCCCACCACAGCACAGCCTCTCCATCAAGAAGGAAAGTGGCTAAGGTGACCATCATGGCTTCGTCCGTCGTTGTCGCCCTCAGAGTTCTTCTAACTCTTGACAACCAGTCTTCTGCCTCCGTTGGGGACTCAGATCCCGAGAAGGTAGGAGGATTAAAGCTCAGGAAATGCTTTAATTGCTGGTCACGCGCTCGCCCCGCAACTACTTGCGCAACTTGAGGTTCCACCCTCGGCGCTACCGCAGGTTCTACTGCAGTTACAGGCACAGGGGCCTCCACCCTTTGTTCCGCCGCAGGTTCCACTGCAGCAACAGCCTCAGGGGCCACATCCAGAGTAGGAGTAGCAGGCTGGACTAGCCTTTGGGGTTGAGCGTTGATCATCGCGAAGACCGCTTCTGCGACTAATTTGATCATTTCAGCAGAAGGAGTGGTCGCTGGCACTTCAGCCGACCCACTACTTTCAGCGGTGTTACGGGGTCGAGACTGCCCCGCAGCACTTCTAGTCACCTATAATCATGCAAAGCACAATTTAGTGACCCAAAACATATCAAACATCTATCATGGGACGCTCAGGTTCCGCAAACAAGTATGTTTTCTTTTCATTCCTAAGTGGACATTCTTATTAGTTTTTGTCGTTTTAGGTGAATGCACAGCCCGTGCGCACCACCCCTTAAACGGAATTCGTCCCGAATTCGCTAAACTACGGATCGACGCCTTAAGTCCGATACCAAATTGTAACATCCTGCCAGTACGAAGAGTATAACAGCAGGTCCGGCCGGGACCCCACGCCATACAAACCACACTAGCTAGGAGTTAAAAGGTGATAACCAGAAAAGTAACAACTAAACGAGAGTACAGAACGTAAGCGGAAGCATTAATTAAACCATTCAAATAGAACTGTCCACTATCATAGGAATGTATCCTGAATAAGAGTTACGGCCTTAAGGCCTTACATTCATCCAATGCACAAAACTCCAAACATACATCGGCACGCAGGCCGGCCAAACATGAATAACAGGAAAAGGGCTGGCCTTCGAGGGCCAACATTGCAAAGGTCCATCGCCCGCTATTTCCCGCTAGGCTCACCTGCACCTGCATAAGAACATTCCACCAAGCGGTGGCAAACAAAGTAACGGTCAGCACAGCTGACCAAATTATAACGACCCCACCCCTTTTCCGGGGTGGCGGAGCTTCTACCCTGCAAGCAAGCCATACTAGCACAAGTACTAAATATAAAGAAAGTGCAAACTACACAAGGTGAGGTTTCAAGCACAATCAATCTTCTAGGTTGAGCATCAAAAGAGAGGGGAACCTAGGTATGCACATGATGTTGGTTGGGTTCACCCGAAGGTTCCCCACAACCGCCTAAGCAATCGCATGAGGCTAATCATAACATCCATTTCACCAAACACTCCACCGTAAGGGCCACAACCTTAGGTGGAAACAAGAGCTTTTGGTCGGTCTAGGTATGACACCTTCCACGACCTCTCCCATGATCACACGGCTTTCCTGAGGAAGGGACCTCTTACCGATCTGCATGGAAACGGGTTCGGTTTAGCTTTGCCCGTGCTCTAATCGTCGCGATCTATCGCACGACGCAGGTACGGCTTCGCCTCGGCCCGTAAGGGTTTAGCACTTTCAAGTGCTACACTAATTATACGCTACGCACCTAACCCATTCACAAGGATCTAGGTTTCACGAATACTCAACAAGGGAGGTGCAATACGCTCCGCATCAATTTTGTGGTGAAGGTTTGCCTTCAACCAATCTCAAAGCATGGGGCTTTCGTTAGCATCTTCGCAAGACGCCTATACTTATTTCCCGCACTGCTATAGATGATTTCACGGAGTCATTCTCCGGCACGCATTCTAGGCCTAACCTAAATGCAACGTCGCAAATCAAGCATCACCGATTCGGGCTCACGGCCACGAATAGGCTTCACACAAAATGCCTAAATCCGCACGACTACCGGATTTTCTACATGCAAAAATGTCGGGGACGGACACAATCTACCTGGAGTTCCGAAGAATTAACTTGAGGAAATCCTACACTTCACCCATTTGGTGAAAGGGATTCCTCATGCAAGCATAGAAAGAGGAATGAAAGGACAAATACAAGTCCAAAGTTCGGGAGGAAGAATCGTTACCCTAGACGCGTTCTTTTTCGCCATAGATCCGAGATTCTACACGGAGAGAAACGACCGCACCGGGCTGCACTCTCCAAATCTGGAAACGGCTCGCGAAACGGAGCTCCGGAGCTCCGTCAATGGCGGGATCTACCTTCTTCTTCCTTGGCTCCTCCTTCTTTCTCTAGGGTTTGGAGAGAGAATGGCTTAGAGAATATGAGGGTTTAACCCCCTCTCATCAGCCCTAAAGGTCTCCCGCAACTAAACCTAGCCGTTGGATCAATTTCCAAAAGATTTGGACGGTCCGATCTTCTTCTCCGCTCGAAATCGCGGAATAGAATAAACAGGGCGCACGATCGCTGGCGCACGATCACTGGTCTTGCGCAAAGATGAAAATGGTCGTGCGCACTGTCCGAGACAGAACTCGATTCTCTCCTGAATTAATGCACGATCGCTGGCGCACGATCACAGGTCGTACACGAAGAGGAAAATGGTCGTGCGCACTGTCCGAGATAGAACTCGATTCTCTCCTGAATTAACGCACGATCGCTGGCGCACGATCACTGGTCGTGCGCGATGAGGCCACTGATCGTGCGCTAAGAGCAGAAAGGGAAGATTTAGCCTTCTTCAAGTGCAGCACTATCACTCCGCCTACTTCATTGAACCACAATTTTTGAGGTGTTACACCGGCGATAGTAACAGAACACAGATCTGCTACCAAATTCAGGTATTGCCTGGGAAACACCTCCAGGACCCTTTTTCTGTACAAAACCGTACACAAGACCCGAATCACCGCATGTACACGGAATCATTTCCGGCACTTTAAACATCACCAATCCGGCTCGATCTGTCCAGATGGGTTTCACACCGCATGCCTATGCTCGTACTACCATTCCGGACTCTATATGCAATTTGTGGGGGAATACCTTCATCCCACCGGAAGATCCAAGCCACTAATTAGTAGAAGTGTCCCGAAATACAAGCAAATCAAAGGGCGTACATGTCCAAGGATTAGGGAGGAGATTCGTTACCCCCGCTGGTCGTTTTGGCGCCATAGACTTGAGAGGGGAAGGCTGGAATCCGCGGTGGCACAAGCACACAGATGTTATCTCCCTCCTGGCACAACGAAAGCGCAACGCCAACGGATCTCCCTCCTTGCTCCCATCCCTCTGCCCTCAGCTCTCCTCTCAGCTCTCAGATCAGGAATGGAATAGAAATGAGAAAGGAGTCGGATTTTGGGGAATTAATGATTTTCCCGCTACCACCGGCGCTAGCACTAGCGCCTGGCGCTAGCCGTGAGTCAGTACCGCTTGGAGCCACTACCGCCGGTGCTAGCGCCTGGCACTAGCTCCCTGACTTCACCATATTTCCTTTTTTTGGTATTTTTGAATGCACATGAAATTTGGGGTCTTACAATTCTCCCCCACTTAAAAGAATTTCATCCCGAAATTCTACTAGTGCAAATACTCAAAAAGATACACAAATAAATAATTCGGGGAACAATTCGTACCTTAACGGAACAATTCGGGGAACTCATCACGCATGGTTTGCTCACGCTCCCATGAAAGCTCCTCACGACCGCAATTGTTCCAGCGGACCTTGACCATCTTGATCAGTTTATTCCGCAGTTGCTTGATATCAGTGTCTTCGATGCAAATAGGCGCAACTTTCGCCTTTAGCCCCTCATCGACTGGCACTTGATTTGTCACAAGCACTTGGTTAGGCTCTGGTACTGCTTTCCTTAATACCGATATGTGGAACACATCGTGCAGACCACTCAACTCTGTCGAAAGAGCGAGTCGATAGGCAGCTTTGCCAACACGTTCCAGTATCTCAAACGGTCCAAGGTATCTTGGACTCAGCTTTTTCAAGCGTCGAATCTTGGACACACCCTTGAAAGGTTTGATCTTTAGATAAACCAAGTCGCCCACGGCGAACTCGACGTTTTGGTGCTTGGCATTGTAGTACTTTGCCTGCCGATCTTGTGCAATCAACAATCTATCACGGATTGTTTGAATAGCCGAACTTGCCTCTTCGACTTCCTTTCGCTTAAACAGCTTCGTTTCACCTGTCTCCGCCCAAGATAAGGGAGTGCGGCAAGCTCTACCATAGAGGGCCTCGATGGGTGCCATCTTTATACTTGCTTGATAGTTGTTATTATAAGCGAATTCGATCATGTAGAGATGATCTTCCCACTTTTTACCAAAATCCAGGACGCACATTCAGAGCATATCCTCCAGAGTTCTGTTCGTACGCTCAGTCTGTCCATCCGTCTGAGGGTGGAAGGCAGTGCTAAACTTCAGCTTTGTACCTAACAACTGGTGGATTAGCCTCCATTCCTTGGAAGTAAAGCGCCCATCTCGGTCACTGACGATACTACGGGGCACATCGTGCAATCGGACAATGCTATCTACATAAAGTTTTGCCAATTTTTCAACTGAATCGTCCTTCCGGTTTGGAATAAATTGGGCTACTTTCGTCAAGCAATCCACGATCACCCATACGGCATCATTCCCACTCTGTGATCTCGGCAAACCGTGCACGAAATCCATCGAAATGTCATCAAATTTTCATTCCGGTATAGGCAACGACTTCAGGAAACCTCCAGGTTTCTGACATTCCGCCTTCACCAGTGCGCAAGTTTTGCATTTTGCCATGTACAAGGCGATGTCTTTCTTCAATCCTGGCCACCAAAACAACTTTTTCATGCCTTGGTACATCTTTGTGCTCCCTGGGTGAATTGAGTACTTGGTAAAGTGTGCTTCGTACATTAATTCCTCCCGCAACTTACCCACATTTGGGACGCACAACCGTCCGTCTTTCCACATCAGACCGTCATCCAAGACAAACTCTGCAGCAGTCCCATCCACAGACTCTGCCAAATAGCGTTGCATGCTCGAATCAAGCTCCAGGGCCTGTCATATTCTGTCCGCGAGGTCATATTGCACCTCCGTCCAGTTCAAACACGCACTTGCACTAGAAGTACTCTCCACACAGGAGATCTCCAAGTCTTCCAAGTCCCTGATCAGACGTGGATCATGCATCTGAATCCAATTGGCTTGTACATAAGCCCTTCGGCTCAAAGCATCTGCGACTACATTTCCCTTCCCAGAAGTATAGTGTATATCAAAAGTGTAGTCCCCCAGGAACTCCATCCATCTTCTTTGTCGCATATTAAGCTCTTTCTGATTTACCAGATACTTAAGGCTCTTATGGTCTGTAAAGATGTCAACCTTCACACCATATAAGTAGTGCCGCGACAGCTTTAGAGTGAATATCACGGCCGCCAACTCCAAGTCGTGGACCGGATAGTTCCGCTCATGCACTTTCAACTGTCGAGAGCCATAAGCTATCACTTGACCGTGCTGAAGAATTACACAGCCTAAGCCGCTCCCTGACGCATCACTATAAATTTCATAACCCTCTGCACCTGATGGCAAACACAGAATTGGTGTTGTGGTCAAACGCCTCTTCAGTTCCTCAAAAGCCCGTGCACACTCCGATGAACAAATGAACTTCTGATCCTTCCTCGTCAAGGTGGTGAGAGGTAGAGCGATCCGCGAAAAGTTCTCAACGAAGCGCCGATAGTAGCCGGCAAGTCCAAGGAAACTCCTGACTTCCACTACTGTTGCCAACACGGGCCACTTCTGGATTGCATCAATCTTTGCTGGATCCACTGTGATACCCTCGCCACTAACAACATGACCAAGGAACGCCACTGAGGCTAGCCAAAACTCGCACTTAGAGAAGTTGGCATATAGTTGACTACGTCGCAGGGTTTCCAAAACTTCACGCAAATGAATCGCGTGCTCTTCTTCAGACTGAGAGTACACCAAGATATCGTCAATGAAGACAATGACAAACCGATCAAGGCACTCTCGAAAGGTCCTATTCATCAGATCCATAAATACTGACGGCGCATTCATTAATCCAAATGGCATCATTGTAAACTCGAAGTGTCCGTAGCGGGTACTGAATGCTGTTTTGGGGATATCACAATCCCGAATTCGCAACTGGTAATAGCCGAACTTGAGATCCAACTTTGAATACACAGTTGACCCAACTAGCTGATCGAATAAGTCATCGATTTGAGGAATCAGATACATGTTCTTCTCGGTCAGCTTGTTCAATTCTCGGTAGTCAATGCATAGACGCAGGCTTCCATCCTTCTTCTTCACAAAAAGGACCGGAGCACCCCAAGGGGAGGTACTTGAACGTATATAACCCTGCTCTAGCAACTCCTGTAATTGAATTTTCAATTCCGCCATCTCCTTTGCCGCAATTCGGTACGGAGAGCGTGAAACAGGTTTGGCACCTGGCACCAGCTCTATAGTGAAGTCAATCTCTCGCTGAGGTGGCGCCCCAGGGAGATCTTTCAGAAACACATCTGGATACTCTGAAATCACAGGAACATCACTCAAACTTGGTTGAGGCTTTGCAGCCCCCACTAGCACAACACATAACTCTGCGCCTTGCCGAACGGCCTTGACCACTTGGACAGCAGACATCAGTGTCTTGCTCGATCCATGCAAACCAGCAAACGTAGTCGCACGTTCGGTATTCCGCCCAAGCATGACCTCCTTCGAAGTGCAATCAATGTAGGCCTGCTGCGCTGACAGCTAGTCCATACCAAAGATTACATCAAACTCCGAAAGCGGGAGTATCAGTGCTTCCAAATCAAAGTCTTGACTCCCTATTCGTACCTTTACCACACAACTTTGATCCGCGCGCATCGAACACCCATTGGGTAGCAACACATCTAATCATTCCTGTCTAAACAACGAAGGCACTCCAAGTTGATGTATGAAGGCCTCTGATAGAAAGGAATGTGAAGCACCCGTATCAAATAGTGCTCTCGCCGGAGAGTTAAAGATCAGGACAAATCCTAGGACATCAATGGTTAACAAGCAATGCATAAGGTATGAAGTATAAAAAGCAACAAAAGCTATATACTATCGCATACATGTCACCACATCGCTCTGTTTGATGACCTCCTGCTGGCCAAGGGTATAAACTCTAGGCTGGGCTGGAGCAGCGTGAGATGCGGTTGACTCTGCCGCCTTTCTTTTCTCTGCTGCATAGGCCGCAACGAGCTTCTTCCCACTACGACAGTCACGAGCAAAGTGCCCTGGTCTGCCGCAGTTGTAACAGGTGAGTGGACCTCGCCCAGTGACTCCTGATGCTGAAGATTGAGCTGACCCAGACGGTCGCTCTCCTTTCTTCCATTTGTCTCGTCCCGACTTTGCCGAGCTCGCTACTTTGAATTCTGGCTTGACGACTGCTAGCTCCATCCTGCTTTGGGACCGCTTCATATCTTTCTCTAAAGAACGAGCCGAGTTGACCAGGGTCATAAACCCCTGCGTCATTGGCCCCGACAGAAGGAACCGCAACTCTTCTCGCAAGCCTTCGTAAAACCAATTTGTCTTACGAGCTTCATCCGCAAACATCACGCCTGCATAGCGCCCCAACCGTGTAAACTCATGTAGATAGTCGTCGATCATTCTATCACCCTGGGTCAGACGGTTGAACTGATTTTCCATCTCTATCTGTTGGGCCGGTGGAAGATACCGGGCCAAGAACAGTCTGGAAAACTCATCAAAGGAGATATCTGTCAGCTGTCGTCCCGCTAGCTGATGTAACTCCATCTCGTCCCACCACAGCTGCGTCTCCCCATCCAATGGGAAGGTTGCCAACTAACTTTTTGCTCTTCCTCTGTATCTGTGGCCTTCAAGGTTTTGCGCACCCTTGTCAGCCAATCCTCCGCTTGCGTCGGGGTTCCTGCCCCCATAAACGTGGGAGGGTGGAAACTCAAAAAGTATTGCAGCTGTTGATCTGGAGCTCTTCGTGCCCTCAACGGCACTGGCCTTTCCACCGCAGGTTCGGCTGCTGGAGCCTGCACTGGAGCCGCTCCCGGAATAGGAGGCTGTCCAGGGACATGCCCTCCTGATTGCGCCGTGAACATCGCAAAAACTGCCTCAGTGATCATCCTTACAGTTTCAGCCGAAGGAGGAGTTGGCATCGGAGTTTGTGCACTACTTGCAGTCGAACAAGGGGGTCGAGAAGGCCCCGCTCCACTCCCAGCCGCCTATATATGTACCCAAAACATAATTAGCGACTAAGAGATAGCATGAAACAATTAAGGAACACAGAAGTTCCATCAGAATGCTACACGTATACATGTAATTCATTCCTAAAGTGGACAATAAATGGTTATTTACATGATTTAAAGGCGACGCACACACGTGCTCACCACCCCTTAGAAGAATTCGACCATGAATTCAGACGGAAAGGGAACGAGACCCGTAGCTGATACCAATTTGTAACACCCTCCCTGTTACATAGCATATAACAGTAGGTCCGGCCGGGACCCCACGCCATATGAAATGAACAGAAGAGCGTGTTACTAAAATTAGCATTAAAGAGTTAAAACTATAACTATCTCAGCATCAGAGTCCCAACGGAAGCATAAGTTTCATTTACTTAAAACCAGTTATAACATGTCCACAGCTCTAGTAGGAATGAAATACATAAGCAGTTAGTTATATTATTTGTTTACATCAAAAAGGTGGCTTCCAGACATCGGCACGCAGGCCGGCCACATATGAACAAAAGGTAAACAAAAGCTATGGCCTTCAAGGGCCAGCACAGCACAGCAGCAGGGGCTTCAGCCCGCTATCTCTTGCTAGTCTCACCGGGACCTGTATAAGTAAATCCACCAAGTAGTGGGAAAACAAGTAACCCGTCAGCTTTAGCTGACCAAGATTATAATGACCCCACCCCAAACTCGGGGCGGCGGTGCTCCTTCCCTGCTAGTAAGAGTCAGCAGCATATATATATATCCGCAAACAACACCAACGGAGGCATACCAAGCCACCCGCTTCGTGCTCTCAAGGCACACTTTGGCATACTCCCTGAGTTACGCCCTCACGCTAAGTCTTATTTCAACTTAGACAAGCAAATTGAGCTAGCCCGTAAACGAAGTTACGGCACTCTTCCATAGCCCGGTGCAACGAGGGGCGACCTCTTCACCACCACTATAGGGGGTTTGGTTCAGCTAGGCCCGTGCTCAATCATCGCGATCTATGCGATACGAGTAAGCTTCACCCAATACCCATCTCTTAAAGCTGGGTTTTGCAAGTTCCACAGCTTTTCCTGCTACGCATCCAGTCTCCAGGAATTTAGGTGGCACGGAAACACACAATCTGTGTGCTGGGCGCTACCGCCGGTGCTAACGCTAGCGCTCGGCGCTAGCAACAGAACCTAGTTCTGCCCGTCACTGGTAACAGAACTCAACCCTACTACCTCTGGGAATACACCTCCAGACATCAACACGGGTAGATCACCTGGAGCTACCGCCGGCGCTATCGCTAGCGCCCGACTATAGTAACAGAACACAGATCTGCTACCAAATTCAGGTATTGCCTGGGAAACACCTCCAGGACCCTTTTTCTGTACAAAACCGTACACATGACCCGAATCACCGCACGTACACGGAATCGTTTCCGGCAATTTAAACATCACCAATCCGGCTCGATCTGTCCAGATGGGTTTCACACAGCATGCCTATGCCCGTACTACCGTTCCGGACTCTATATGCAATTTTTGGGGGAATACCTTCATCCCACCGGAAGATCCAATCCACTAATTAGTAGAAGTCTCCCGAAATACAAGCAAATCAAAGGACGTACATGTCCAAGGATTAGGGAGGAGATTCGTTACCCTCGCTGGTCATTTTGGCGCCATAGACTTGAGAGGGGAAGGCTGGAATCCGCGGTGGCACAAGCACGCAGATGTTATCTCCCTCCTGGCACAACGAAAGCGCAACGCCAACGGATCTCCCTCCTTGCTCCCAGCCCTCTTCCCTCAGCTCTCCTCTCAGCTCTCAGATCAGTAATGGCAGAGAAATGAGAAAGGAGTCGAATTTTGGGGAATTTATGATTTTCTCGCTACCGCCGGCGCTAGCACTAGCGCCTGGCGTTTTTCGTGAGTCCGTACCGCTTGGAGCCACTACCGCCGGCGCTAGCGCTAGCGCCTGGCGCTAGCTCCCTGACTTCACCATATTTTCATTTTTTGGTATTTTTGAATGCACATGAAATTTGGGGTCTTACACCTCCAGCGGTCCTTCCCCCTCTCTCTACCATTTCTCCCTCTACATTTTCTCACATATCAAGGAGCTCTTGGGCTTGTTCGTGGCGGCGGGATTTTATGGCGACGGTGCACATCTTCAAGGACTCCCCTCCGACAACCACCTCCGTGAATAACGTAGGATTTTCTGCAACCCGGATCTACTATTCCGGGAGGGTAACGCCTACCTCCTGAGCGATTCTTCGATAGTTATTTGTGGTGGATAGGAATTGTGACGAATTTTCCGACATTGATCTTTTTGCGATCCTTCTCATTTGTGATAGTTGAACGATCTTGGATTATTTTTTACTCGACGAGTTGTGGCGATCCTCTTTTGCCTCTGTTGGGGAAGATCCTCCTATTTCCAGAGTTTTGCTTTCGGAGGATCTTCTTGTGATTGACAACAACAATATCTTGTCCGGATCTTGTTGATCCCTTTGTTTGGAGCGACATTGGCCTATCGCCCTCGTCCGTTCCTTGTGCGTCGTGGTTGTCTTTGCGTGATAGTTGTGAAGGACTCACCCGTAGGTGGCTGCGTTTGTTCATCCAATTAGGTATTATTAGGAAACGATCTCGCGACCCAATCGATCGCGCAAGTGAGAGCGACCCGAACACCCAAGCCTACATCAGAAAGACTTTTTTGTTTTCTATACCGACTCGTATCCCCACGAACCAGTTGGCTTTGGTCGTTCCTTCCCCAGATACGGCCTCAAGCCGCTCTAGCCAACCCTTCCCCAGTTATGGCCTCGAGCACCCCCTAGACCTAACCTAGATCTAGTCGCCAGCACGAGGCGAGTTTCTGCCCTAAGTCCTACCCAGACCTAGTCGCCAACACGAGGCGAGTTCACTAAACGATTACAGAAACGATGTGAAATAAAATGGCAACAATATAAAAACTCCCTCTATGTGGATCTCTTGGAGAAGTAGACGAAGACCCGCAGAGTATGATCGTAGTCGATGCGGTCTTTCGTCATGATGATGACACGTGTTGAAATCTTCTCCACGGATCTCCTTAAGCCTTCATGAATTTGTGGAAGTATCTCTCTAAACCTTCCTCTATATGATTTGGCACGAAGCTCTGGAATTTGGGAGTAGGAGAGGATGATGCAGACGGATCCAAGGGGTCCTTTTTATAGCCTCAGCGCTAGCGCCTGCGCTAGTGGTACCATCGGCGCTATCCCATATTAGGACATATTCTGCGCGGCATAATCTTCAATCTGAGGAAACATTTCTCTCTTGCCTTTTGTGCTCCGCGCTACCGCTTGCGCTATCGGCTACTGCCAGGCGCTATATCCTTCTATATGTGCTCCCGGAATTGCGCTTATCATTGCTAGTGCCAGGCGCTAGGTACTACCGCCGGCGCTAGTGGGAGTGTTGGATTTGACGGCTCAAATTTGGGGGCAACCTTCTTATGTTATCCTTGAGTCATGTGGACTTGTTTTCCTGCACACTTGAACACACAAGATCTAATACACATAGGATTTTTTATTCTCAAACCTAGGAGATGTGGAAGACCATGTTCCAACAGATAGCACTTGCAGGACCAATGTTACTTGGCTTCCACGTCTTAGTGAACGCAGCAAGATCGCTGGAAGGAGTTATGACGTGTGTGCAACGCACGATAAAGAACAAGAGGAAGTGTAGAAGGATGGACCCCGCTCCTCCTGGTGTGACGGGAGGTACGACTTCACAGGTCCCCCTTACGTGTTTCACTTGCGGAAAGGTGGGACATATAGCTCGAGACTGTCGTAGTGGTTCTCCGAAGGCAGAGTTCAAAGTACCAGGCTCTTCCAAATGTGGGCGTCGTAGAATCATGCAGAAGTCTAAGTTGGCGACTGGGCGAGGCCCGGTCACTTGTTATAATTGTGGTAAAGTGGGCAACTTTGCACGTGACTGTCGTGGCGGTAAAAAGGCAGCTGCGGCTTATGCCGCAAAGAAAGGGAAGGCAGCGGAGTCGCCTGCATCCCACTACACTCCAACTCAACCGGGTATATAATTTTGGCCAGCAAGAGGCCATGAAGCAAAGCGACGTCGTGACAGGTATGATTTGGTATATAGATTTTCTGGTATTATGTCATTTATACCTTGTGCGAGATTCCATGTATACCCTGTTTGTGCATATTTGGCTTTGTCCTAATATGTAACTCTCCGGCAAGAGCACTGTTTGATATCCAATGGGTGTTCGATGTGTGAGGCTACCCAATGAGTGTTCGATGTGTGCGGATCAAGGTTGTGTTGTAAAGGTACGAATAGGAAGTCAAGATATTGATTTGGAAGCACTGATACTGCCGCTTTTAGAGTTCGATGTGATCTTTGGTATGGGCTAGCGGTCAGTGCATCATGTCTACATTGATTGCACTCCTAAGGAGGTCACACTAAGGGGAATACCGAATGTGCTACTACGTTTGTTGGTTTGCGAGGATCGAGCAAGACGTTGATGTCTGCTGTCCAAGTAGTCAAGGCAGTTCGGCAAGGTGCAGAATTATGTTTTGTGCTAGTGGGAGTTGCAATGCCTCAGCCCTGTTTGAGTGACGTTCCTGTTATTACGGAGTATCCGGATGTGTTTTCGAAAGATCTTTCTGGGGTGCCACCTCAGCGAGAGATTGACTTCACAATAGAGTTGGTGTTAGGTGCCAAACCTGTGTCACGCTCTCCTTATAGAATTGCGCCAAGGGAGATGGCAGAGTTGAAGGTTCAATTACAGGAGTTGCTAGGTAAGGCTATATACGCCCAAGTACATCACCTTGGTGTGCTCTGGTCCTCTTTGTGAAGAAGAAGGACAGAAGCCTACATCTCTGTATCAACTACCGTGAATTGAACAAGCTGACCAAGAAGAACAAGTATCTGATTCCTCGAATCGATGACTTATTTGATCAGCTAGTGGGCTCGTCGGTGTATTCAAAGCTGGATCTTAAGTCTGGCTACTATCAGTTGCGGATTCGGGAATGCGACATTCCTAAGATGGCGTTTAGTACCCGCTACGGGCACTATGAGTTTATAGTGATGCCGTTTGGACTGATGAATGTTCCATCAATATTCATGGATCTGATGAATAGGACCTTTCGAGAGTGCCTGGACCGGTTTGTGATCATCTTTATTGACGATATTCTGGTATACTCTCAATCTGAAGAAGAACACACGATTCATTTACCCGTAGTTTTGGAGACCCTGCGAAGGAGTCAGTTGTATGCCATGTTCTCCAAGTGCGTGTTTTGGCTAGCTTCAGTAGCGTTCCGTGGTCAAGTGGTTCGTGGTGAGGGTATCGCAGTGGATCCAGCAAAGATAGCTGCTATACAGGAGTGGCCCGTTTTGCTGACAGTAGCGGAAGTCAGGAGTTACCTTGGACTTGCCGGATACAATCGGCGCTTCGTGGAGAACTTTTCGCGGATTGCTCTTCCTCTCACGACCTTGACAAGGAAGGATCAGAAGTTTGTTTGGTCACCAGAGTGTGCACGAGGTTTTGAGGAGTTAAAGAATCGTCTGACCACGACACCAATCTTGTGTTTGCCATGTGGTGCAGAAGGCTATGAAATTTACAGCGATGCGTCAGGGAGCGGCTTAGGCTGCGTACTTCTTCAGCATGGTCAAGTGATAGTTTATGGCTCTCGCCAGTTGAAAGTGCATGAGCGGAATTACCCGGTCCACGACCTGGAGTCGGCGGCCGTGATCTTCGCTCTGAAATGTTGGCGGCACTACTTGTATGGTGTGAAGGTGGATATCTTTACAGACCATAAGAGCCTAAAGTATATGTTGAATAAGAAAGAGCTCAATATTCGACAGCAAAGGTGGATGTAGTTCCTGGGGGATTACACTTTCGAAATACACTATACCCCCGGGAAGGGAAATGTCGTCGCAGATGCTTTGAGTCAGAGGGCTGCTGCGCAGGCCAACTGGGTTCAGATGCATGACTCGCGTCTGATCAGTGATTTAGAAGCATTAGAGTTCTCCTGTGTGGAGAGGACTTCTAGTGCGAGTGCGTGCTTGAACTGGACGGAGGTTCATTACGACCTCGCGGACAGAATACGATAGGCCCTGGAGCTTGATTCGGGCATGCAACGCTACTTGGCAGAGTCTGAGGTTGGCTCTGCTGCAAAGTTTGTGTTGGACGACGGACTGATGTGGAAAGACGGTCGGTTGTGCGTCCCAAATGTGGGTAAATTGCGGGAGGAATTGATGTACGAAGCCCATTTTACAAAATACTCAATTCACCAAGGGAGCAAAAAGATGTACCAAGATATGAAAAAGCTGTTTTGGAGGCCAGGATTGAAGAAGGACATCTCTCTTTATGTGGCAAAGTGTAAGACTTGCGCACTTGTGAAGGCCGAATGTCAGAAACCTGGAGGGTTCCTGAAGTCGTTGTCTGTGCCGGAATGGAAATTTGATGACATTTCAATGGATTTCGTGCACAGTTTGCCGAGATTGTAGAGTGGGAATGATGCCGTATGGGTGACCGTGGATCGCTTAACGAAGGTAGCCCACTTTATTCCAAACCGGAAGGACGATTCAGTCGAAAAGTTGGCAAAGTTGTATGTTGATAGCATCGTACGATTGCACGGTGTGCCCCGTAGCATCGTTAGTGACCGAGATGGGCGCTTTACTTTGAGAGACTGGAGGCTAATCCACCAGTTGTTGGGTACCAAGTTAAAGTTTAGTACTGCCTTCCACCCTCAAGCGGAGGGATGGACTGAACGTATGAACAAAACTCTGGAGGATATGCTCTGTATGTGCGTCCTGGATTTAGGTAAGAAGTGGGAAGATCATCTTTTTATGATCGAGTTCGCTTATAATAACAGCTACCAGGCAAGTATAAAGATGGCTCCCTTCGAGGCCCTCAATGGTAGAGCTTGCCGCACTCCCTTAGCATGGGCAGAGACAGGCGAGACGAAGCTGTTTAAGCGGAAAGAAGTCGAAGATGCAAATTCGACTATTCAAACAATTCGGGAGAGATTGTTGATTGCACAAGATAGGCGGGCAAAATACTACAATGGCAAGCACAGAAATGTTGAGTTCGCCGTGGGCGACTGGGTATATCTCAAGATCAAATCATTCAAGGGTGTGTCCAGGATTCGACGCTTGAAGAAGCCGAGTCCAAGATACCTTGGACCGTTTGAAATACTGGAGCGTGTTGGCGAAGCTGCCTATCGACTCGCTCTTTCGACAGAGTTGAGTGGTTTGCACGATGTGTTCCATATATCGGTACTGAGGAAAGATGTACCAGGGCCTAGCCAAGTGCTTGTGGCTAATCAGGTGCCGGTCGATGATGGGCTGAAGATGATGGTCACGCCTATTTGCATCGAAGACACTAATGTTAAACAACTGACGAATAAATTGACCAAGATGGTCAAAGTCCACTGGAACAACTGCGGTCGTGAGGAGCTTACATGGGAGCGCAAGCAAACCATGCGTGACGAGTTCCCTGAATTGTTCCGTTGAGGTACAAATTATATTTTGTATCTTTTTGTTTCTTTGCACTATTAAAATTTCGGGACGAAATTTCTTAAAGGAGGGGAGATGTGTAACACCTCAGTTACCAGTGCACGGACTTCAACGGATTGTTAAGTCTGAGATCTTGTGCCAGGCGTTAGCCTAGGACTTAGAGAAATCCAAGGCAGGATCCTTGATTTCTCGGGAGCGCCAGGCCATTTTTCGAACGTGAAGACGTTCGTCGAACGCGCCGTTTGATGAACATCGGGCTGTTCGCCGAACACGAGGCCATTCGTCGAACGCGCCGTTCGACAAACATCGGGTCCTTCATCAAACGTAAGGCCGCTCGTTGAATGCGAGGCCGTTCGATGAACATCGGGCCATTCGTCGAACGTGAGGCCATTCGTCGAACGCGAGGCCGTTCGTCGACCGCGCCGTTCGACGAACGTCGGGTCATTCGACGAATGCCAGGCCGTTCGTCGGACGCGCGGTTCGATGAATGTCAGACCATTCAACGAATGTCATCGAGCCGTCGAGACGTCGAGAGAAGGAGACGATCGACGGGAGATAGCGCCAGGCGTTAGCGATAGCGCTGGCGTTAGCTTTCCAGTCAAATTCCTTAAG
Source organism: Dactylorhiza incarnata (assembly GCA_033032865.1). NCBI lineage: Eukaryota > Viridiplantae > Streptophyta > Magnoliopsida > Asparagales > Orchidaceae > Dactylorhiza > Dactylorhiza incarnata. Next base: position 2,102,764 of record JAWHQI010000218.1, on the reverse strand, counting down.
AGGCTGTGGATAAGTTCAGCAACCTCCTTAGGGGCTAACGCCGACGTTAGCTAAGAAATTATATAAGGCAGCCAAATTCAGTTTCCCTTCTAAGTTCTGATTCCAGGCTCTTTCCAAAGTCTTAGAGGCTGAGATCAGAAGGATGGAGGTCTCTTTGGGCTAACATTTTGTTGTGCCGAAGGCAAATCTGTGGACGAGATTGCTTGCGTGTTTGTGGCATCATCGATTCAGTGGAGTGGAAGCTGTTTCAAAAGATTCCAGCCATTTTCCTCCTGGTTCTATGGCACTGAATCGAGCGCTGAGGGTAACGATTTTCCTCCTTCTTCTCTGGACACGTTCGTCCTTTGATTTGCATAGTAGTAGGCAGATTTCCACTATCGAGTGGATAGATTTCTGCCGATGGGTCAATGTTATCCCCGTTGGAATTGCATATAGAGTCCGGAATCGCAGTACGGGCATAGGCATGCTGTGTGAATCCCATCTGGACAGGTTGGTCTGGATTGGTGATGTTGATATGTTATTGCACTCCGGAAAAGACTCCGCGATCTATGATGTGTTTTTTGGGATTTGTGTACTAATTCGTACTGCAAAGAGGTATAGAGGTGTTTCCCAGAAAATACCTGGAAAAGGGTAGCAGAACTGAGTTCTGTCACTAACGCCGGGCGCTAGTGCTAACGCCGGCGGTAGCTCCCAGTGAGAAATGTGTGGATTCTGTGAGGCATATGTCCAAGAACTTGGTTGTAGCAGCAGAAGCAGAAGGGCCTGTTGTACCTTGCTTCGTTGGACTTGCGGGTCAAGAGCGGGTTAAGGAAAGCCGTACCCATTTTAGGTGATCGTAATCCCTAATATTATGAGCGCGGGAATCTGGCGGAACCGAAACCCCGCCCTTAGCCATCATGTGATGAGGGTTGCAACCTCGGGTCACGATGTGCCATTTGGGACTAGGGCTCGTCAAGGTCGGCCAATCTTGACGAGAGAAAGCTCATGTAAATCCAAGTTGAAAAAGGACTTGTAGATGGCATGCCGAGAGTGCACAAAGCGTGGTGTGACTTGAAAGCGTGTGACTTGATGTCACTATATGATGAATGTTTCTATGTGGTGCTTAGACGCACCTGTGAAATATATACTGTTGTTGCTTGCCTGCAGGGAAGAGCACCGCCGCCCCGAGTATGGGGTGGGGTCGTTATAAGTCTGGGTCAGCTAAAGCTGATCGGTTACTTGTTTTCCCACCGGTTGGTGGATTTGTTTGTACAGGTCCTGACGAGGCTAGCGGGAATTAGTGGGCTGAAGCCCCTACTGCTGTGTTGTGATGTGCTGAGCTGTCCCTCGAAGGCCGAGTTGTTTTGTTTACTGTTGTTCATGAGTGGTCGGCATGCGTGCCGATGTTTGGAAGCCACCTTTATTGTAAACATGTTGTAAACAAACCTTGTAAATAACTTGTTGTATTTCATTCCTAGTTGCTTAATGTGGACAAAGTATGAACTGGTTTTATTTGAAATTAAATCCTTCCATTATGCGACTCTGTGGGCTGAGATGGTTACATTCTTAACTGTTTAATGTTAATTAAGTAACGCGCTCTTCTGTTCGTTTCGTATGGCGTGGGGTCCCGGCCGGACCTACTTCTATATGCTTTGTAACAGGGAGGGTGTTACACGCTTGGAGAAATTGGAGGAAATATTGTGTTGGTCTTGCTCATATTGGATATGAGTGAAGGACCAATCCTAAGACTATTTGGAGTATTGGTTGTTCGATTAATTTCTCTTAGATATAATGTATATTGTATGGAGCATGTCGTCGAAATCATAAGTAGATATTGCGAATGTCGACTTATGATCAGTGTCATAGAGATATCTCAATGATTTCATTGAGATTCAATGTGATGACTCGACGATTCGTCGATTGATATCGTGATGACTCGATGATTCATCGTGATGTCTCGACGAATCCGTCGAAAGAGTTTCGACAAATTCGTCGTGACGTTTCGAGTGATATCGAGATGTCTCAACAATCCAAATTCGTTGAGTAGGACTCGACGATTCGGCATGATGTCTCAATGAACCTATATTCATCGAGTGGGACTCGACAATTCGTCGTGATGTCTCGACGAATCCGTTGAAAGGGTTTCGACAAATTCATCATGACGATTAGAGTTTTATCGTGATATCTCGACGAAGCTGTCGAAAGGGTTTCAACGAATTCGTCAAAATGTCTCGATAAATCTGTTCGCGCCGAATTTCTTTTAACTCCTATTTTGAGTTTGCTAATAGAAGATACTTTATCTAATTTATATCTACAGGTATAAATAGGCCAGATTTTAGGTTTTTCGCAAAGAGAAAAAGAAAAGGATTAGATCTTATCAGTCGGCCGAGACTTTGGAAAGGGTTGGCGATCTCAAAAGAGACGAAAGAGTTCCGCTCCTCTCGATTCCCGACACTCGACCAACTGTCGTCGTCGCCTCTCCCGCGTGCAGATCTGGTAATCCAAGGAGACGCGGAGGGCTTTCTCCTTCTCCGACCTAGACCTTATGTGACAAGGGTCTAGGGTTCTTCAATGCTTGTGTGGACTTCTGTAGAGGTGTAGACTTATTTTTATACTAACTCCTCCGACGAGCAGTCCAATCTTGGCAGAGCCGAAGGAAGCACAAAGGGAGAACTCGGAATAGGATTCTGATTTCTAGAAGAATTTTCCTGGAGCATCTGATTGAGTATTGACTCAATTCCGCAAAGGTAATTTTATTATTGCTGCAATTTCTTGATTCATGATTTTAGCAAGATCCACATGTCTCTTTTGGGTTGTTCTTTTATATTCCGTTGCGCACATATGATGTGACTACCCCTAAGGAAAACCCAACAGTGATATCATGTTAGATTCTGATCTAGTTGTTAACTAGTAATGGTGAATTTAATTTCTGTCATATTAGTTATGTGTATGATTTTATAGGCGAGTTTAAAGTACAAAATCATTGAGCGCGCGTTCTTTTCAATTCGGATGCCACTATTCTTTCGTGGCTAGGAAATTTGTAGACCGGCATCGTTGGGCTATCGATCAATTGGCGATCCGCTTTGTGTTAAGTTTCCATCTGGTGATTTTGTGGTGTCGAATCAGAGTATCCAAGAGTGTCCTATTCTTTTAGGAGGATTCCTAGCGTATGTCGATCTGATGGTGCTAGATTTGGAAGACTTTGATGTGATCTCTGGCATGGATTGGCTGTCCAGATATGATGTTGTCATCCAGTGCAAGGTCAAGCATTTGGATTTATTGATGGACAATGGCCAACCCATGAGCGTGTATTGTTTTCTGCGTCAGGACTCCCCAATCATATCTGTGGTATGTGCTCGGAAATTTTTAGAATCGGTGGTATTGCTTATCTTGTTTCTATTTTGGAAACTGCTTATGATTTGCCGCGTGTCGAGGATGTTTCTGTGGTGCGAGAGTTTTCCGATGTTTTTCCGGTTAGTCTTCCTGGTCTCCCTCCTGAGAGAGATGTATAGTTCATTATAGACCTTGAGCCTGGTACTCATCCTATTGCGAACGCACCCTACCATATGGCTCTGTGTGAGTTGGAGGAGTTGCGTACCCAGTTGGATGAATTGTTGCAGTGTGGCTTTATTAGGCATAGTTCTTCTCCTTGGGCTGCTCCTGTCCTCTTTGTAAAGAAGAAAGATGGTTCGATGAGATTGTGCATAGATTATAGGGAATTGAATAAGGTTACTATCAAAAACAGATATCCATTGCCTAGGATTGACGATTTGTTTGACCAGTTGCGGGGTAGTTCTATGTTCTCGAAGATTGACCTTCGTTCAGGCTACCATCAATTGAGGATCCATGAGTCAGATTTTCCGCGAACTATTTTTCATTCCCGTTATGAGCATTTTGAGTTCTTGGTGATGTCGTTTGGATTGACAAATGCACCCTCTGCTTTTACGGACATGATGAATAGGGTATTCAAGGATTTCCTAAATCAGTTTGTGGTTATTTTCATAGATGACGTTCTAGTGTATTCTAGAAGTGTTGCGGAACATGTTTTGCATTTGCACGTTGTGTTATCTACTTTAAGGGAGCACAAGTGGTATGCCAAGCTGAGCAATTGTGAGTTTTGGCTTTCTCAAGTGTTTTTCTTGGGACACATTGTGTGTAAGGATGGTATTTCTGTGGACACAGCAAAGATAGTTGCTATTTTGGATTGGAAGAGGCCTTCGATGCCTAAAGAGATAAGGAGTTTCTTAGGGTTGGCAGGTTACTACAGGAGATTCGTGCAAGGATTTTCAATGTTGTCTGCCACATTGACTAAGCTTACGCAGAAAAGCACAGCTTTCATTTGGAGCAATGATTGCGAGGAAGCTTTTCAGGAATTGAAAAAGCGTGTGTGCATCGCTCCTGTTTTGGCCTTGCCTACCGAAGGAGTGGAGTATGTTGTTTATGTAGATGCATCTCAACTTGGACATGGATGCGTCATGACGCAAGAAGGAAACGTGATCGCGTATGGATCAAGACAACTGAATGTTCATGAAAGAAATTACTCTACGCATGACTTGGAGTTTGCAGCAGTCATTTATGCTTTGAAGCTGTGGAGACACCTTTTGTATGGAGTGTCATGCAAGATTTAAACGGATCATAAGAGTTTGAAGTATGTCTTCACTCAGAAGGAGTTGAATCTGCGACAACATAGATGGATGGAGTATGTTGCGGACTATGAGGTTGATATCTTTTATCATCCAAGAAAGGCTAACGTGGTGGTCGATGCCTTGAGCAAAAAGACCGCGCATATCTTCAACCTTTATGTGCAGTCCTTGGTAGAGGAGTTTTTGTTAATGAATATATATGTTAGAAATAGTGTCGTGTCGACTAGCTTAGAAGTCGAAGAGCCTACATGGATTACCCTTACGAGGTTTGATCAAAAATATGATCAAGATTTGCAGCACATTCAATATAGAACCGAAAAGGGGGAATTGCCGAATTTCTCAATTTATGAGGTTAATTGGTACCTTGATGTACCCGGGTAGATATTGTATTCCTATTATTGACGATATTCGGGCAAATATTTGTGATGAAGCGCATGGTTCTACCCTTGCCTATCACCCTGGTTCTACAAAGATGTACTGAGATCTGAAGCAGTTGTTTGGTGGTCAGGTATGAAGAATGATATAGCAAAGTTCGTACCATAATGTTATACCTGTCAGCGTGTCAAGGCAGACCATAAGAGGCATGAAGGTAAGTTGACACCTTTGGATATTCCAAGCTTAAAATGGGAGAGTATTTCTATGGATTTCATTACCGGTTTGCCGAGGTCTTCCCAAGGGAATGACGTTGTGGGGGTTATTGTCGACAGATTGACGAAGTGTGCTAACTTCGTGCCTTTTAAGATTGGATATTCCATGGAGAAAATAGCAGAGCTTTATTTGAATGAGGTCATCAGATTGCATGGTGTCCAGTTTGTATCGTGTCAGATCAGGATTCCAGATATATGCCTCGTTTCTATTGGAGCTTGCAAGGAGCATTGGGCACTGACCTCGGGTATTCTACCGCTTATCATCCGCAGACTAATGGTCAAACTAAAAGAGTAAATCATATTTTGGAAGACATGATTAGATGTTACATTATGGATCATGGCGGAGCCTTGGACAAGCGTCGTGGACTTATAGAATTTGCTTACAATAACAGTTATCAGGAGAATTTGCATATGACCCCCTTTGAGGCTTTGTATGTGAGGCGCTGTCGAGCTCCCCTATTTTGGGTTGAGGTTGGTGAGAGTCCCTTGTTAAGACCAGAATCCTTGGAAGAGATGAGTTTCATTGTGACGCATATTCATGAGAAGCTTCGCGTGGATCAGGAGCATTATGAAAAGTATGCAAATCGGCGAAGGGTTCATTTGTAGTTCGCAGTTGGGGACATGGTTTTTTTTTGAAAGTTTCTCTGATGCCAGGTGTTAAGAGATTTGGAAGGAACCACAAGTTGGACCCCAGGTATGTGGGACTTTTCCAGATTGTTGAGCGCATCGGAGTGTCCGCTTATAGGCTGGAGTTGCCTACTTCTTTCCCTAGCGTTCATGATGTGTTTCATTTGAGCCAATTGCGAAAATGTGTGTTTAATGATCATCATGTCCTTGACTCCGCGCCCCAGTTGCAGCCCAATCTTTCTTATGTCGAAGAGCCTGTCTGTATTCTGGAGACGCAGGATAGAGTGTTGCGAATGAAAACGATTCCTATGGTTAAGGTTCTTTGGCAAAATCAGGACATCAGAAGCACGACTTGGGAGTTAGAATCTGCTATGAGGGAATCTCATCCTCATCTGTTCTCTTAGTTCTTCTTCGGTGCGCATCTTTCCAGTGAATTCTAGTTATCCCTTTACGTCTTTTAGGTTCGAATTTGCATTTCAAGTTTCGGAACAAAACTTCCCTTTTGGAGGGGTGACTGTAACGCCCGTGAATTTCTGATAATTATTTTAATCTTGTTGATGACATAATATTGTCGTAAGGGTGTTACGTTTGCGCGAAGTTTTTCGGTGCGTTGTAATTCATGCGATTTTGCGTCAGTTCGATCAATTTGATCGTGTTCTGAATCTTGTCGGAATAGAAATTTTAGACTTTAGAAAATTAAATTAATTAATTTCAAGCATGTCCGTGAAGTTTCGTTGTGATGCGAGCCATTTTGAGAGTCCGGTGAATTTTTTTAAAGATTTTATTATCATTACTTTTATTATTATTTTAATTCTCTTATAAAAGCCTTAGGATTAGGTTTTTCTTTTCGTTCTTCTTCCGGGAACCTTTCAATCGCCGCCGTGAGAGCTCTAGTGCACCGAATCTTTGCCTGAGTATAGATTCGGAAAGCCCTCGCCGAGCTCTTCGCGTGTGCGGTAAGTATTTTCAGTTTCGTGGATTCTTGTTGTTGAAGGGTGTAGCCCTAAACTTCCTTTTCGTCCGAAAAGTTTCAGAAATTTGTTCTCGTAGTGTTCTCTTCGGCCGACCCTTGGCGTGGAGCACTTAGGAGGTTGGAAATCGAAATATTTGAGGCAAGTGGTGGACTCCCCCCCCCCCCCCCCCCTCCCCTCATTATTTTTCATATGCTTATTGGTATGACAAGGGTTTTATAGCATGAGACTTTCTAGTTCTTGGGGGTTTTAGTCGAGTTGTTTAAGCCAAATTTGTCGAATAATTAAGTCGGGAATTTGTCGAGTAGCTGGATGTGAATACGTCAAGTTCATCGGGAAGTTGAGTAGTTTAAGATAAAATCATCCAGTGATCACGATTGATTCGTCGAGTGTTCACGTTGAGTCGTCGAATAGAAGTAAATTGTAACACCCTCCCTGTTACATAGCATATAACAGTAGGTCCGGCCGGGACCCCACGCCATATGAAATGAACAGAAGAGAGCTGTATTAAAATTAGCATTTAACAGTTAAAGATATAACTATCTCAGCACCAGAGTCGCATAACAGAAGCATATAATGTCATTTATAAACCAGTGTATAGCATTGTCCACATAAGCAACTAGGAATGAAAGACATAAAAGGTTATTTACAATGTTTGTTTACATTATATAGGTGGCTTCCAGACATCGGCACGCAGGCCGGCCACACATGAACAAAAGTACACAAAAGCTTTGTCCTTCGAGGGCCACCACAGAACAGCAGCAAGGGACTTCAGCCCGCTATTTCCCGCTAGTCTCGTCGGGACCTGTACAAACAAATCCACCAAACAGTGGTAAAACAGGTAATCGGTCAGCTTTAGCTGACCAAGATTTATAACGACCCCACCCCACACTCGGGGCGGCGGTGCTCCTTCCCTGCAAGTAAGAGTCAGCAGCATATAAATATATATCCACAAACAACACCAACGGGGGCATACCAAGCCACCCGCTTCGTGCTCAAGGCACACTTTGGCATACTCCCTGAGTTACGCCCTCACGCTAAGTCTTATTTCAACTTAGACAAGCAATTTGAGCTAGGCCGTACACACGAAGTTCCGGCACTCTTCCATAGCCCGGTGCACCGAGGGGCGACCTCTTCACCACCACTATGGGCGGGTTCGGATCAGCTAGGCCCATGCTCAATCATCGCGATTCAACTCTGCACGATGCGGGTAAGCTTCACCTAATACCCGACACTTAAAGCTGGGCTTTTCAATTTCCACAGCTTCTCCTGCTACGTATCCAGTCCCCAGGACTTTAGGTAGCACGGAATCACACAATCTGTGTGCTGGGCGCTACCGTCGGCGCTAATGCTAGCGCCAGGCGCTAGCAACAGAACTTAGTTCAGTTCGGCAGTGGTAACAGAACTCAGTTCTGATACCTCTTGGAAAACACCTCCAGAAATCAACAGTAGTAGCTCACCTGGAGCTACCGCCGGCGCTAACGCTAGCGCCCGACGCTAGTAACAGAACTCAGTTCTGCTACCAAACTTCGGGTATTGCCTGGGAAACAACTCCAGGATATTTTGCTGTACAAAACAGTACAGAAGACCCGAACCACAACAAATACATGGATTCTTCTCCACGCGATAAACATCACAAATCCGGCTCGACGTGTCCAGATGGGCTTCACACAGCATGCCTATGCCCGTACTTCCATTCCGGACTCTATATGCAATTTATGGGGGAATCACTTCAACCCACCGGAAGATCCGATCTACTAATTAGTAGAAGTCTTCCTAAATTCATGCAAATCAAAGGACGTACATGTCCAAGGATTAGGAAAGAGAGTCGTTACCCTAGTTGGTCGTTTCCGTGCCATAGAACTGAGAGGGGATTGGCTGGAATCCGCGATGGCACACGCACGCAGATGCTTCTTCACTAATCTCCCTCCTGGCACGACGAAGGCTCAACTCCAACGAATCTCCTTCCCAGCTCACAGCCCACTGCTCTCAGAATTTCAGAGGCTCTCAGAGAAAATGAAGGAAAACGCCGGATTTTGTGTATATATGCTTTTCACGCTACATTCGACGCTAGCCACTAGCGCTGGCGCTAGATCAGAGTCGGTACCGCTTAAGACCACTACCACCGGCGCTAGCACTAGCGCCTGGCGCTAGCTCCCTGACTTCAAATCATTTTTATTTTTTTCGTGCACATGACAATTGGGGTCTTACAATTCTTCCCCACTTAAAAGAATTTTGTCTCGAAATTCTACTAGTGCAAATAATCAAAAAGATACAAAATATGACTTGTACCTCAACGGAACAGCTCGGGGAACTCCTCACGCATAATTTGATCGCGCTCCCATGTAAGCTCCTCACGACCGCAGTTGTTCCAGTGGACTTTGACCATCTTGATCAATTTATTCCACAGCTGTTTGACATCAGTGTCTTCGATGCAAATAGGCGTGACCAGTGTCTTCAATCCATCATCGACCGGCACCTGATTAGCCACAAACACTAGGCTAGGCTCTGGTACAGCTTTCCTCAATACCGATATGTGGAACACATCGTGCAAACCACTCAACTCTGTCGAAAGAGGGAGCCGATAGGCAGCTTTGCCAACACGTTACAGTATCTCAAATGGTCCAAGGTATCTTGGACTCAGCTTTTTCAAGCGTCGAATCCTGGACACACCCCTGAAAGGTTTGATCTTTAGAAAAACCCAGTCGCCCACAATGAACTCGACGTTTCTGTGCTTGGCATTGTAGTACTTTCCCTGCCTATCTTGTGCAATCAACAATCTATCCCGGATTGTTTGAATCGCCGCATTTGCCTCTTCGACTTCCTTTCGCTTAAACAGCTTCATTTCACTTGTCTCCGCCCAAGATAAGGGAGTGCGGCAAGCTCTACCATAAAGGGCCTCGAAGGGTGCCATCTTTATACTTGCCTGATAGCTATTATTATAAGCGAATTCGATCATGTAGAGATGATCTTCCCACTTTTTGCCGAAATCCAGGACGCACATTCGGAGCATATCCTCCAGAGTTCTATTTGTACGTTCAGTCTGTCCATCCGTCTGAGGGTGGAAGGCAGTGCTAAACTTCAGCTTTGTACCTAACAACTGGTGGATTAGCCTCCAATCTTTCGAAGTAAAGCGCCCATCTCGGTTACTGACAATGTTACGGGGCACACCGTGCAATTGTACAATACTATCAACATAAAGTTTTGCTAACTTTTCTACTGAATCATCCCGCTGGTTTGGAAGTAAGTGGGCTACCTTCGTTAATCGATCCACGATCACCCATACAGCATCATTCCCATTCTGTGATCTCGGCAAACCATGCACGAAATCCATCGAAATGTCATCAAATTTCCATTCCGGTACAGGCAACGACTTCAGGAAACCTCCAGGTTTCTGACATTCCGCCTTCACCAGTGCGCAAGTTTTGCATTTTGCCACGTACAAGGCGATGTCTTTCTTCAATCATGGCCACCAAAATAGCTTTTTCATGTCTTGGTACATCTTTGTGCTCCCTGGGTGAATTGAGTATTTTGTAAAGTGCGCTTCGTACATCAATTCCACCCGCAATTTACCAACATTTGGGGCGCACAACCGACCATCTTTCCACATCAGACTGTCGTCTAATACAAACTCTGCAGCAGTCCCATCCCCAGACTCTGCTAAATAGCGTTGCATGCTCGAATCCAGCTCCAAGGCCTGTCGTATTCTGTCTACGAGGTCATGCTGCACCTCCTCCAGTTCAAGCACGCACTCGCACTAGAACTCCTCTCCACACAGGAGATATCCAAGGCTTCCAAGTCCCTGATCAGACGTGGATCATACATCTGAATCCAGTTGGCATGTGCATAAGACCTCCTGCTCAAAGCATCTGCGACGACATTCCCCTTTCTGGGAGTATAAGGTATATCAAAAGTGTAGTCCCCCAGGAACTCCATCCACCTTCGTTGTCGCATATTGAGTTCCTTCTGATGTAACAGATACTTAAGGCTCTTATGGTTTGTAAAGAAGTCAACCTTCACACCATATAAGTAGTGCCGCCACAACGTTAGAGCGAAGATCACGGCCGCCAATTCCAATTCGTAGACCGGATAATTCCGCTCATGCACTTTCAACTGACGAGAGCCATAAGCGATCCCTTGACCATGCTGAAGAAGTACGCAACCTAAGCCGCTCCCTGACGCATCACTGTAAATTTCATAACCCTCTGCACCAGATGGCAAACACAGAATTGGTGTTGTGGTCAGATGCCTCTTCAGTTCCTCAAAAGCCCGGGCACACTCCGGTGACAAAACGAACTTCTGATCCTTCCTCGTCAAGGTGGTGAGAGGTAGAGCAATCCGTGAAAAGTTCTCCACGAAGCGCCAATAGTAGCCGGCAAGTCCAAGGAAACTCCTGACTTCCGCTACTGTCGCCAAAATGGGCCACTTCTGGATTGCATCAATCTTTGTCGGATCCACTGCGATACCCTCGCCACTAACAACATGACCATGGAACGCCACTGAGGTTAGCCAGAACTCGCACTTAGAGAACTTGGCATATAGTTGACTATGTCGCAGGGTTTCCAAAACTTCACGCAAATGAATCGCGTGCTCTTCTTTAGACTGAGAGTACACCAAGATATCGTCAATGAAGACAATGACAAACCGATCAAGGCACTCTCGAAAGGTCCTATTCATCAGATCCATAAATACTGACGGTGCATTCATCAATCCAAATGGCATCAATGTAAACTCATAGTGTCCGTAGCGAGTACTGAATGTTGTCTTAGGGATATCACAATCCCGAATTCATAACTGGTAATAGCCGGACTTGAGATCCAACTTTGAATACACAGTTGACCCCACTAGCTGATCAAATAAGTCATCGATTCGAGGAATCGGATACTTGTTCTTCTCGGTCAGCTTGTTCAATTCTCGGTAGTCAATGCATAGATGCAGGCTTCCGTCCTTCTTCTTCACAAAAAGGACCGGAGCACCCCAAGGGGATGTACTTGGGCGTATGTAACCTTGCTCTAGCAACTCCTGTAATTGAACCTTCAACTCAGCCATCTCCTTCGGCGCAATTCGGTACGGAGAGCGTGACACAGGTTTGGCACCTGGCACCAGCTCTATCGTGAAGTCAATCTCTCGCTGAGGTGGCGCCCCAGGAAGATCTTTTGGAAACACATCTGGATACTCTAAAATCACAGGAACATCACTCAAACTGGGTTGAGGCTTTGCAGCCCCCACTAGCACAACACATAACTCTGCGCCTTGCCGAACTGCCTTGACCACTTAGACAGCAGACATCAGTGTCTTGCTCGATCCACGCAAACCGGCAAATGTAGTCACACGTTCAGTATTCCGCCCCAGCGTGACCTCCTTAGAAGTGCAATCAATGTAAGCCTACTGTGCTGACAGACACTCCATACCAATGATCACATCGAACTTCGAAAGCGGGAGTATTAGTGCTTCCAAATCAAAGTCTTGACTCCCTATTCGTACCTTTACCACACAACCTCGATCCACACGCATAGAACATCCAATGGGTAGCAACACACTTAGCCGTTCCTGTCTAAACGATGAAGGCACTCCAAGTTGTTATATGAAGGCCTCCGATAAAAAGGAACGTGAAGCACCCGTATCAAACAGTGCTCTTGCCGGATAATTAAAGACCAGGACAAAGCCTAGTACATTAATGGTTAACAAGCAATGCATAAGGTATGAAGTATAAAAAGCAAAAAAAGCTATATACTATCGCATACCTGTCACCACATTGCTCTGTTTGATGGCCTCCTGTTGGCTAAGGTTGTATACTCTAGGCTGGGTTGGAGCAGCATGGTATGCGGTTGACTCTGCCGCCTTCCCTTTCTCTGCCGCATAGGCCACAACTAGCTTCTTCCCACTACGACAGTCACGAGCATAGCGCCCCGGTCTGCCGCAGTTATAACAGATGAGTGGGCCTCGCCCAGTCACTCCCGATGCTGAAGATTGAGCTGACCCAGACGGTCGCGTTCCTTTCTTCCATTTGTCTCGTCCCGACTTTGCCGAGCTCGCTACTTTGAATTCTGGCTTGACTACTGCTAGCTCCTTCCTGATTTGGGACCGTTTCATATATTTCTCTAAAGAACGAGCCGTGTTGACCAGGGTCATAAACCCCTGCGTCATTGGCCCCGATAGAAGGAACCGCAACTCTTCTCGCAAGCCTTCGTAAAACCGATTTGTCTTACGAGCTTCATCCGCAAATGTCACGCCTGCATAGCGCCCCAACTGTGTAAACTCATGTAGATAGTCGTCGAACATTCTATCACCCTGAGTCAGACGGTTGAACTGATTTTCCATCTCTATCTGTTGGGCCGGTGGAAGATACCGCGCCAAGAACAGTCTGGAAAACTCATCAAAGGAGATATATATCAGCTGCCTTCCCGCTAGCTGATGTAACTCCATCTCGTCCCACCACAGTTGCGCCTCCCCATCTAGTAGGAAGGTTGCCAATGTAACTTTTTGCTCTTCATCTGTATCTGTGACCTTCAAGGTTTTGCGCACCCTTGACAGCTAATCCTCTGCTTGCGTCGGGGTTCCTACCCCCGTGAACGTAGGAGGGTGGAAACTCAAAAAGTATTACAGTTGTTGATCTGGAGCTCTTCGTGCCCTCAACGGCACTGGCCTTTCCACCACAGGTTCAGCTGCTGGAGCCTGCACTGGAGCCGCTCCCGGAATAGGAGGCTGTCCAGGGACATGCCCTCCTGGTTGCACCGTGAACATCCCAAATACTGCCTCAGCGACCATCCTTACAGTTTCAGCCGAAGGAGGAGTCGGCACCGGAGTTGGTGCACTACTTGCAGTCGAACGAGGGGGTAGAGAAGGCCCCGCTCCACTCCCAGCCGCCTAAATAGGTGCACAAAACACAATTAGTGAAGGCATGAATCAACAAAGGAACACAGAAGTTCAATCTGAATGCTACACATATACATGTAATTCATTCCTAAAGTGGACAATTACTGGTTATTTACATGAGTTAAAGGAGACGCACACACGTGCTCACCACCCCTTAAAAGAATTCGACCACGAATTCAAACAGAAAGGGAGCGAAACTCGTAGCTGATACCAATTTGTAACACCCTCCCTGCTACATAGCATATAACAGTAGGTCCGGCCGGGTCCCCACGCCATATGAAATGAACAGAAGAGAGTGGTACTAAAATTAGCATTTAACAGTTAAAGATATAACTATCTCAGCACCAGAGTCGCATAACGGAAGCATATAATGTCATTTATAAACCAGTGTATAGCATTGTCCACATAAGCTACTAGGAATGAAAGACCTAAAAGTTTATTTACAATGTTTGTTTACATAATATAGGTGGCTTCCAGACAGCGGCACGCAGGCCGGCCACACATGAACAAAAGTACACAAAAGCTTTGGCCTTCGAGGGCCAGCACAGAACAGCAGCAAGGGACTTCAGCCCCCTATTTCCCGCTAGTCTCGCCGGGACCTGTACAAACAAATCCACCAAACGGTGGTAAAACAGGTAACCGGTCAGCTTTAGCTGACCAAGATTTATAACGACCCCACCCCACACTAGGGGCGGCGGAGCTCCTTCCCTGCAAGTAAGAGTCAGCAGCATATAAATATATATCCGCAAACAACACCAACGGGGGCATACCAAGCCACCCGCTTTGTGCATTCAAGGCACACTTTGGCATACTCCCTGAGTTACGCCCTCACGCTAAGTCTTATTTCAACTTAGACAAGCAATTTGAGCTAGGTCGTACACACGAAGTTCCGGCACTCTTCCATAGCCCGGTGCACCGAGGGGCGACCTCTTCACCACCACTATGGGCGGGTTCGGATCAGCTAGGCCCGTGCTCAATCATCGCGATTCAACTCTGCATGATGCGGGTAAGCTTCACCTAATACCCGACACTTAAAGCTGGGCTTTGCAAATTCCACAGCTTCTCCTGCTACGTATCCAGTCCCCAGGACTTTAGGTAGCACGGAATCACACAATCTAGATGCTGGGCGCTACCGCCGGCGCTAATGCTAGCGCCCGGCGCTAGCAACAGAACTTAGTTCTATTCGGCAATGGTAACAGAACTCATTTCTGATACCTCTGGGAAAACACCTCCAGAAATCAACACTAGTAGCTCACCTGGAGCTACCGCCGGCGCTAACGCTAGCGCCCGGCGCTAGTAACAGAACTCAGTTCTGCTACCAAACTTCGGGTATTGCCTGGGAAACACCTCCAGGATATTTTGCTGTACAAAACAGTACATAAGACCCGAACCACAACAAATACATGGAGTCTTCTCCACGCGATAAACATCACCAATCTGGCTCGACCTGTCCAGATGGGCTTCACACAGCATGCCTATGCCCGTACTTCCATTCCGGACTCTATATGCAATTTATGGGGGAATCACTTCAACCCACCGGAAGATCCGATCTACTAATTAGTAGAAGTCTTCCTAAATTCATGCAAATCAAAGGACGTACATGTCCAAGGATTAGGAAAGAGAGTCGTTACCCTAGTTGGTCGTTTCCGTGCCATAGAACTGAGAGGGGATTGGCTGGAATCCGCGATGGCACACGCACGCAGATGCTTCTTCACTAATCTCCCTCCTGGCACGACGAAAGCTCAACTCCAACGGATCTCCTTCCCAGCTCCAAGCCCACTGCTCTCAGAATTTCAAAGGCTCTCAGAGAAAATGAAGGAAAACGCCGGATTTTGTGTATATATGCTTTTCACGCTACCGCCGGCGCTAGCCACTAGCGCTGGCGCTAGATCATAGTCGGTACCACTTAGGACCACTACCGCCGGCGCTAGCACTAGCGCCTGGCGCTAGCTCCCTGACTTCAAATCCTTTTTATTTTTTTCGTGCACATGACAATTGGGGTCTTACATAAATTCATCGAGTAGAGTTAAAAGAGATCATCGAGTGGTCTAGTCGAATTCGTCGAGTAAATGTAGTCAAGTCCATCGAATAGCTTAGTCGATTTCGTCAAGTAGTTTAGTCAATTTCATCGAGTGATTTAGACGATTCGTCGAATGATCACGCCGAATTCGACTTGTGGTCTCGATGAATTCGTCGTGTAAGGTAGTTGGAACTTGGAAATCTATGATTTTTGTTATTTTTGTTATGATTGTTTATTTTTGGACTGTTGGTTGGGTTGGAATGAATGACCACCACCACCGTGTCAATTGGTGAATCATTGCATCTAGTGGATTTGTGGCGGAATGTAGGTTGGGTTGCAATGGCTGAGTCTCTCCTCCGAACTGTTTATGTCCAGTGTTAATGATTCCTTTTTCTTTTAGAGCTTATCAGTCTCTTTTAATATTCTTTTTAATATATATATAATTAACTTATGAATATCCGTAGTACTTAGTGGAGGACTTCTTCTTCTCTCTTACATAGTCAATCCTGGTGATTATTTATGCATATTGTTCATATGATTTTTATTTGTTGTTGATTCACACTTACTCTCCTTGGGTTGGTAATCCTCTTAACTTATGAATCCTTTAATCTTTGTTTGAGCTGCCTTTTGTGCCTTTGTGTTGAGGCAATCTTCTCTTTTGAATGCCTCAGGTTCGGATCAGTAGCAGCTAGAGCTGACCAGGCTGTCTTTTCCAGACTATAATAGTTGATTTCTTTTCCTTGTTGGCGAGCCATTGTTAGTTGTATTTATCTTTGACTTTACAGTGTATCTCAGTTATGTTTCTGATAGTTCTATGAGTTCATGTCAGATTGTTGACGTCCATAGTTTATTTCTTTGGTGTAGACTCTAAACTTGTTGTTCCCGCTACTACTACTTACTGTTGTTGATGCATTGCTCTTTAGGAATGTTTTATGTTATGGTGCATAATAGTTATTTTACGTGTGTAAAAATCTGCATTCTCACTCATTATATATATACATACATATGTATATATATACATACATATGTATATATATACATACATATGTATATATATACATACATATGTATATTTATACATACATACGTATGTATGTACACATACGTATGTATGTATGTACGTACATACATACGTATGTATGTACATACATACATATGTATGTGCATATGTAACATCCCCCAACAACTATACCCCTAGAGTGGTTTTGTCATGACTAGGTCATGACAAAACCCTAGGAAGCTTGAAGAGACCACTTGGCCTTAGCCAAGAAGAAGGAAACCAGCAGTGGTCTGCAAATAGCAATTTCCAATTAACAAGCATGGGGTTGGACTTAAGGGCCTCACCTTGATCCTTTGACCCCACTATGGCAAACCTAACCCTTTGGAGGGTCCCTTAGAGCATCAAGGACCCATTGGGGTCAACCAAAGAGGCCAAATTGATCAAAGTCAACCATAAACCCAAATTGGTCAGAGTAAACTAATTAGGGTCAATTGACCCCCACCATGCCAAATTGACCCTAACTAGACCTTCCTAACCCTTAAGGGAGTCAAATGGGTCACAACCCACCCATTGTGGTCAACCTAAGTGGTCAATTTGACCAAAGTCAACCTTAGCCTAAATTTAGGTCAAAATGACCAACTTTACCCAAACTGAACCCAACACACTTGAGCTAGACCCAATTGGTGTGGTCCACCACCTAATGGGGACTGAATGCTTCTGAGTTGGCCATTCAATTTGAAGGATTTCAGCCAGGAGAGAGAAAGCTCCATTTCCCCCAAAAATGGCGGAGAGAGGAAGAGGAGGAGAATGGCATTCATGGCCAATTAAACCCAATTTATGGCACCATTCATCTCCCCTTGAGGAGAGGAGAAGTTTTCAGCCCTTTTTCCGGCCTAATTGATGACCCAATTCATTTCCTCCCATAAGAAACCGAAAATCACCATTAATCGGAGGTTACACCTCCTCCCCTCCCCAATTGAGCCTCTTATATCCATCACTAGACTGAGGGGAACATTTTCCCCCACCTAACTGAAGGAGTCGGCCCATCTGGATAGGAGATTGCAAAGGTGCCAAAGCTTCAAGGTCGGTCATGGCTAACAGTAAATCGGCAAGGAGTCACCCCTCCACACACGTCTGATCTGCCTCCTCTCCCTTAGTGCTAGATCTTTTCAAAATTTGGGGCTTGATCCGTGCTCAATTGGGCTCGGATCGTGCTTCCGAAAGGGCTCGGTTTGAGATCTCTTTCCCCTAATATAAACTCTGATTCCGACCACCTCTGGCCGGCCAACCACCCCCTATCACCGGCCACCACCTCAATGGAGGTGTTGGTGGCATTGGCTGGTCGGGAAGCGGCACAGGTGGCCGGAAAATCATCCCGCAAAGAATCCCAGGACGGGATGTCGTGCGTCGTCCATCCAACGGGGACGATGACTATGAGCCGTCGGATTTGCCATGATCAGCTATTCGTATTTAAATGATTATGTTATATACTTATTTCATTAATTCGTCGAACGAAGTAGAAGAAATTTGAGTTCTTCGAACTGATGTTTGAGTTCGTCGAACTGAACCAGGAATTAATTCGTCGAACAGAATTAATTCAGCAAACTGAATCCGGAGTAAATGATTAGGTTAGAACCTTATTTCTTTGATTTATCGTACGGAGTAGTAGAAGTTTTGAGTTCGTCGAACTGATGGTTGAGTTCGTCGAACTAAACCCGGAGTTAGTCGAACCAAATCCGAATTTCGTCGAATGCACTGAAGCATGACGTTCGTCGAACGAAGAACATATTTCATCGAACGCAGATGGATTTCATCAAACGCACTGAAGCACGGCGTTCATCGAACACAGATCATAGTTCATCGAACGCAGATCATATTTCGTCGAACGCAGAATTTTAGTTTAATTAATTATTCCTGCAGTAATTTGTTTTAATTATTAGAGATACTAGAACCCCTCAAGTGAAAAGGTGCCCAACATGAAAGTTGTAGCCCTTGAAGTCTAGTTTATTTTAAAATTAAGTTCACCCCAAAAAGAGCTCTGTAGCTCCCTGTAGGTCCATTTTGGTGGGACTGGTCCCTAGTGTAGGACAGCCACCTTATCTTGAATAACTTTTGATTGGGTCATGGGATTGACTTGAAAATTGCAACCTAGGCTCTTACACCTACCCACACATCATACCCAAAGATGGAAATTTTAGGAGAACCTTTTTCTAAGGTTTTTGTAATAATTTCATAAATTAAATACTAATTAATTATTGGGTCAAATGACCTCCAATGCCCTCCAAATTTTGGTGGGTACTTCTTAGGGTTATTACATGACCCTGGTAAAAATCTCAGCCCAATTGGGACTGATTTGGTTGGGTAATTTATAACCCCAAGTTAGGTCAAATTGGGTCAAAGTTAGGGCATGGTGTTTATCTTGGGGTATGGTGGTCAGAACTCATCACCATGAGTTGAAACCTTGGCCACTTGTTTAGGATCACCTAAAACACCTTCATGAGCAAGATGGGGTGGAGTAGAGGTGGATATGACCTAGGACCCTAGTCTTACCCCTTGGGGTGCAGATAGAGCTTTGTGAAGGACATGGGGTCAAATGTTCTTGTATGGTCATTGAACTTGGTAGATAAGTTCATAGGGTGTAATTAGACCCTAGGTAATTTTATAAGAATTTTAGGAGAATTTATTCCCACTATATTAGGTCATAACCCCTTTAGGTAAACTTCTTGTAAGAGATATTTACATGCACAAATGATCTTGGATGAAGATCAAATCTTGGTGGTGCCTTTATAATCATAATATTGACCCGTGGTAATTTTTGTTCAATTTATTTAATGATTTATCTAGTGTTTCATTCGCAAGCACCTATTTTGTCTCAATCTTAAGAAATATAATTAAGGGTCCAAAGCTCTCTGGACAAAAACAACTTGGTGATAGGGCATTTCAGAGCACTAGGAAGCTCTGTGAATTTTTATAGAATTTTTGGAAATAATTATCAGTAGGCTACTTCACAACATGTGCAAATTAGGAATTATTTGGATTAATTATTTCAATGAGTAAATGATTCCCATAAATTGTGAAACTCAGTAATTAAGATTTTATGGACATGATAGAGGTCTGGTAATTTTCCTATAATTTTGGCACAAGTATTTTTGGTAGTTCCTTCATAAATCTTCAAGTTTGGATAGGAGTTAAATATTAAAAATAGAGGACATTTCCTTACTGTAAAATTGTGATATTCATTATTTACTGTTATTTTGGCATAATAGATTTATCTTAATTTTATGAGGATCATGTCTTGAGAATACCTTACACTTCATGTTCATATTCATACTTGGCAAATATCGGAGAAATCTAAATAAATGTTAAAATGTTGAGGAAAAATATGATTCTCTGGATTTAGTTTTGAAACATCATGATAGACCTCCAGTAAATATCTTGAGTCAGATGGATGAATAGTTGGAGTACCTCTACTTATTAGCTCCATATAGTTAGTTGGTTTGCGTATAGTAAAAGTGTGAAACTTGGGAATTTAGGGGCCTACCAAGTGGAAGTGGCACGTAGTTGGTGCACATGGTCAGGTTGAAGAGATTGAAGGTCACCAAAATGAGTTTAGGTGATGAGGGTGTTGGAACATGGTCTTCCATATCTCCTAGGTTTGAGAATAACAAATCCTATGTGTATTTGATCTTGTGTGTTTAAGTGTGCAGGATAACAAAGTCCGCATGACTCAAGGATTACATAAGAAGGTTGCCCCCAAAGTTGAGCCATCAAATCCAAAACTCCTACTAACGCCGGCGGTAGCACCTAGCGCCTGGCGCTAGCTTGCGCTCAACGAAATGCTCATTACTGAGTTCGACGAAAATTTGCTCGACTAACTGCTTACTCTACCGCAGCGCGCTAGTATTAGCGTTGGCGCTAGCTGTCGTTCGACGAACTGTAAGCGACACTCGACGAAATTCTCATAACTGCATTCGACGAAAATTCGCTCGACGATCTGTTAGCTGCGTTCGACAAAATTTTGATAAACGAAATATTTGCTTAAGTGAAATTCCGTGAGTACTTATAGAAGGAAATAGCGCCTGGCGGTATCCGATAGCGCAGGCGATAGCGAGGAGCACAGTAGGCAAGAGAGAAATGTTTCCTCGGATTGAAGATTCTGTCGCGCAGAATATGTCCTAATATGGGATAACGCCGGCGGTAGCACTAGCGCAGGCGCTAGCGCTGAGGCTATATAATGGACCCTTCTCTTCTCGCGTTGTGTGCTGATTCCAAAGAGAGGCATTGTGCTAGAGTTCCAAATCCTTATATGGCCGAGAGTTGATCTCCCACCAAACGCTTAGAGAGTTTCTGAAGGAGGACTTCATCACGCTGCATCCAAAGAGGGATCGCTTCAACCTCGCTTATTCTACATCGATCGTTCATCTCCGACTTCAGAAGTTTCTTAGAGGGAGTTTTAATATTGTTGTTGTTATTTTATTTAATATCTTTTGTAACCGTTAGAGAATTCGCCTCGTGTTGGCGACTAGGTCTGGGTAGGACTTAGGGCAGAAATTCGCCTCGTGTTGGCGACTAGGTCTCGGGTGTAGGTCTAGGGGGTGCTCGAGGCCATATCCGGGGAAGGGTTGGATAGAGCGGCTTGAGGCCGTATCCGGGGAAGGAATGGCTAAAGCCAACCGGTTCGTGGGGATACGAGTCGGTATAGAAAGCAAAACGAGTCTTTCATATTTCGCTTTGATTTCTAGCGTCATTGAAATCTAATTTTGTAATCAATTTTTATTAATAGTAATCATGTCTCTCCTTTTGTAATAAAAATGATTTGTTCTTCATTTCTCTAAATTGTTTATTATCATCTCTTTTATTATAAAACAATTTAGATCTTTATCACTATTTTGATCCTTATTATTTCAAGTATTACAAAATATAATATAAGTTTTTAAAACCCTTATTCACCCCCCCCCCTCTAAGGGCGCCTACCGATCCAACAAGTGCTATCAGAGGAGGTTATTCCAAACGGCTTAACAACCGGGAATAATGGTGTCTCATGATCTCGCTTCTATTAGTGGGGTAAATCTTTATGAAGAAGAAAAATCTCTTAAACCACAGTTATTTGAAGGAAGAAATTATAAAGGATGGAAAATAGTAATGGAAAATTTTCTTAAACGTTTAGATGAAAAAGTTTGGAATATTACTATCAAAAAACCACCTAGCGTATTAAATAAAAACGAAATGGTTTTAAATGCAAAATCTATGAATAGTCTATTTTGTGCGTTAGATCATAATATTTCCAAACTCATTTATACTTTTCCTACTGCATACGAGATGTGGAATTTTCTTGAAATAACTTATGATTCTCCTTCTGCAGGTATGGAACAATCACAAGAACCGGAGATTATGCAAGCATGCACAGGTATTCAAGAAAGCTCCACACATGATGGATCCATGGAAGGTACATCAAGCGAAAGGGATGATGATATGGCATCAATGGAAGAGGAGTGTCAAAAGGATGTCAAAGGAACTATTAGTCCAAATCTTGCCTCTTCTAATAGCACTGTAAGGAAATCAAATTCCCTTATTATTTGTAACTCTATTTCTACTTTACAATTGCGACAAATTACAAAGCGCAAAATTAAGAAATTAAAAAATGCGAATTGCAAATTGCGCATAGAAAATAAAGATTTAAAAGCAAAAGTTAAAGTAGAATCAAATGCTAATTCATCTAGTCTTACCCATGTCTCTTTGAATGAAACTATTACACCTTGTTTAGAAATTAATAATTTAAAAGAAAAACAGAAGGAACTTGAAAAGGAACTTCTTTTTATAAAAGAACAAAATGAAAGATTATGTTTAGAAAATTCATCCTTGAAAAATGATTGTGCTAAGTGTAAGGACTATAAAATTGAAATTAAAGAGATGGATGAAACATTTGATGAATATAGAAATAACCATCAAAATCATATTGATTCAATTATATCCATTCTTAAAAACAGCACAATCGCTTATAACAAAGCTAGACATAATCTTATAGTTAAGAATGATGAATTAAAATCAAAAATCAACTTGCTTATGAAAATGGTAAATACAAATTGTTAATATCAAACTATATTTAAAAACAAGTTGAATATGAATATGAATATGAACATCCTACCTAAGTTTAAAAATGGGAGTAAGGAACATAAAGGAGTTGTAAATCAAAATCAAAAGCACCATAATTTACAATATCATGTTTCTCCCAACCTAAAATTAAATGCAAACAAATTTCCTTCAAAGTATAAATTCAAAAACCTTTTTGATCCAAATATCCAAGTAAATGATTATGGAAATTTGAAAACTAAAAATCATGATAAACCAAAATTTGAATGGAGACCCAAAGCTAAAGATGAAACACAAACTCAAATCAAAAGAGCCCATTCAATCATATCTCCCCAAAAGCAAACACGATGTATTTGGGTACCCAAAGGAACCGTCATACCCGGTCCTCTTTGGATACCTAAATCTCTCATTCAATAGTATCCTATCATTTGCATGAAGTAGAAATCATTTAAAAATGAACTATCAATTCTCTACTTCATGATGTGCTTTATTTCCTTTTTGTTTTTGCTTTTATTTTGTTGAATCATCATGATATGATCACTTTATATAACATGTGATATGACTTTCACATATTAAACCAAAATTCATAAATAAATCAAATTGAATAAAGATGAATAAAAAGTCATATCATTTTTCAAGTGATCTACTTATCCTTTGTATTTTTATCCTTTAAAATCAATTTCCTAAAAGTCTTATAAAATTTGAAAAACTAAATTTGTCATATGATATTATTAAGACTAAATGAAATAAGTGTCAAAATGGATTCAAAAGGTGTTTTTAGGGGTATTAGGCTAAATTTATAAAATGCGCATGTTTTGCTTAGGTATTTATTATATTTGCGTCATTTTGATTACCCCTAGTATGTTTAATCATAATCATGTCTTTTAATTTTTCTTGTTTTCTTATTCTTTCTACGCTATCATGTAATGGTCATCTTATATGTTATTGGAAATATGATTTTATCTTTTAAAACTTAATGACTTTATAAATCAAATTAATCAAAATTCATAATCATATTTTTTATTTTGATGACCTATCTCTCTTTCTTATATTCATTGCCTATATATATCATATAGTATTCATAAATTGAACTATAAACTTGCTATAAGATATGATTAGGCTATTAAGCTTTATAGCCCTCATCAACCAAATTAGTGAAATAACATGATCTAAAAGAAAGATCAAGATCTAAAAGAAAACTCAATTATCAATATATTTTTATTATATGATGGCAATTGATATTATAATTACATATCATGGTTGGTGTATTATGTATGTATTGTGATTGATGTAAATTTTAGACCTTAGAATCATCTTGATATCAACAAGACCAAATCAAATAGAATCTTCACTTCATTCTAGGTCTATAAGTCGAAACACTATCAAACTTTGACATAACATTAATCAAATCTTCTTTGTTTGCATATCCTATAATAATTAAGCTAAAATGGTTATGCAAAACTCAAGAATTAAGGTCTAATGAATATGGAGCTTTAATGAATATGAAACCCATGTACTAAAATTTTAACTTCCGCAACTTTTTGCGATTTCGTCTCGTCTCATCACTTCATTAGACAGGCCTTACATTGCACAAACATAATTAAGAAAAATCGGATGCAAGATCGAAGAAAATCTAGACTATATGATCAAAATAAGCACTCTCTGTGAGCTAACGCAGGCGCTAGCTCAAGTCTTAGATTTTCTGTAATTTTAAATTTCTGAAAAATCACTAAAAATATATAATTTTATATATACTACTCATTTTTGCATATATGCCTAAAAATGATTTTTGAAAAATTAAAATACAAAATTACAAAAGCCAAATTACAAAAAAAAAATATTTTTTCCTTCCTTTGGTTGTTTGCTTGATTTCTATTTCTATATGCCAAAATAAAATAAAACAAATTAATAAAAAACAAGTATGAACAAGTATTTTTTTGAACTTACATTTTCTACTTACATGTATCTTGCGAAAGGGAGATTTGGGCTGTCATCCCATCACATCTCCTAGTACCGGGCAAACCTCTCACATGGCAGACCTCGGGAAGTCCAAGATCAAATTATAAGAGTTCAAACTTTAAATTAAAATTATTTCGCAAAAATATCAAAAATACTGTTTGGACTTATCTGTGAAAATCAAGCATGATTTAATCTATTATTTAGAACTTCTACAATGTTGCAATTTATCTTTTCAAACTACTTTGAACATTGCTTTCATCATGCTTTGATATATCTATTAATATGTGCATCAATTATATTTTAAAAGTTGTGTAGAACTACGCTTAGCATGCCTCTAAGTATGAGTAAATGTTTTATGTTTGATAATGATCCTTATTCACTCACTTATTTTTGGCATTGTCTACATATGTGTTTAATCTAAGAATGCTTGTGTATGTTTTGTATTAGTACAATGAATTAAAATTGCACAAGTATCTTACCTACACTACTTTTATTTGCACTTTTTAAAGTTAAGAAAAGTGGTTATGAGTTCTTAAATTATATTGGTTTGCAAAACAAGTGTATTTGGAGAACTTTGTACAAAACAAAAATCATAAAATAAAGTGACAAAGATAACTCCACCAAGCACTACTTGAACCTCCTGATAAGTCTTAATAAGCGTTGTGAGGTTGAGCACCTTGGAAAGAATAGTAAAGTATCTTGTGCAAACCATATCTTTCTTTCAAAATAAAAACCACTTACTCTTAAGTACACCGGATCACTAGTTTCAATATTAAAATAAAATTAAATATGTGATCCCCCAAGCACTACTTTGCACACTGATAAGTCTTAATGAGCATTATGTGTGCAAAGCACCTTGATAGTTGTACATTTTTGTTTGTGCATTGAGGTGTGTGGAAGTAAAATTATTTGTGTTTTATTGTGCTCTTACTTTACATATTTCTTGTATTTTTGATTAAAACATTTGTTTACTCTACTCAAAAATACACTTATGTGCACATCATTATCTTCCATAACACTTCTTCTCATGAGTATTGGATTCTAATGCTAATTCTATACTACTCTTTATTTATGAAATGCACTAGATAACCTAGCATGTGTTCTACAATGTATGGTATGTTTTGAAATTGTGAATTAAAGTAACATTGTCGTAATCTCTTTTTGATAACATTATTTCATGTTTGGTTACTTTAGTGTGAAACTTAAAGATTTTAATTGAAAAATGATATACAAAAACATCTTCTTTTTAAAACTTAACTCATATATCTTTTTATGGATCATCATTGATTACAATATGATGTTTCTTGTATTTCGATAAGTCTTCCGCATCATAACCATATAATTATTTTACCTTGCGCTTTCATGCTTACTTAAAGTCTTTTATTTTGTGTGCATCATCACTTGAAACTTAAAATTCCTTTCTTTCAACAAGTGGTAGACTTGCATGGTAAACTTTATATTGGTTACTCTACACATGAATATTTTTTTTGCTAAAAACTCTGATTTATTTCTATGAAAATATTGTAATACTAAAACTCTGATTTATTAATGGATTAGCTATGTGAAATTTTCTTTAAAAAATTCAAATATTAAAACCTATTGGCTATAAAATTATAATATGATTTAAAATGCTTAAACGCTTCCAATAATTATTATACATGACTTCATATCTCACCATAGCGGGGGCGTAGAGTTGTAGACATTAAATAACCTTATCTCTAGTCATGTCTTGTCCTTAACCGGGGAGGGTTCCAGTGGGGCCTTGCGAGGCACTGGGGGGAAAGAGTGCTAGGTTGAGTTTTGTCTAGTGTTTGCATATGGGACTAACACCCCAACCTACGGCATGTTTTGCAGCTCCTCATGTCCATCCGTCACTTAGTACGGGGCTAGGGTGTCGACATATTGTCTGGGTAGCTTAGTTACTTGGAAATCATTACATTTTTTTGCTTAAAACTCTTATATAAAAAGGAAAAAGTAACATGATAATATTGAGTACTTGACAAATGTTAGATTGTTCATTTTTAAGCCAAAAACTCTGATCTATTTTTATAAAAAGTATTCTAAAACTCCTTATCATTTCCTTCTCTCTACAAGCTCGATCATGCCTTCATCTTATTATCAACTTGTAAGTGGTGTCTCCTTACCCACTTTTGCTAATAATAAAAGGGGGAGAACTAACATGATAAATATAATATGCTATCAAAATAAAACAAACTAACATGCGTAATTAAGATGATAGCTTACATATTAGGGGAGCATTCACTTAGGGGGAGCATGTATTTAGGGGGAGCAATTCTAAATGCTAAAATCGAGAATTATCCTAAGTCATCACTCTCACACACACACAAGTAAGTTTCATCATGCTTATATATTAATGCTCTGATTTATCATTAATGGATTTATTATTATCAAAAGGGGGTGTTTGTTGGAACATGGTCTTCCGCATCTCCTAGGTTTGAGAATAACAAATCCTATGTGTATTTGATCTTGTGTGTTTAAGTGTGTAGGATAACAAAGTCCACAAGACTCAAGGATTACATAAGAAGGTTCCCCTAAAGTTGAGCCATCAAATCCAAAACTCCTACTAACGCCGGCGGTAGCACCTAGCGCTTGGCGCTAGCTTGCGCTCGACAAAATGCTCATTACTGCATTCGACGAAAATTTGCTCGACTAACTGCTTACTCTACCGCGGCGCGCTAGTACTAGCGCTGGCGCTAGCTGTCGTTCGACAAACTGTAAGCAGCGCTCGATGAAATGCTCATATCTGCGTTCGACGAAAATTTGCTCGACGATCTGTTAGCTGCGTTCGACGAAATTTCGATCGATGAAATGTTTGCTTAAGCGAAATTCCGGGAGTACTTATAGAAGGAGATAGCGCCTGGCGGTATCCGATAGCGCAGGCGATAGCGAGGAGCACAGTAGGCAAGAGAGAAATGTTTCCTCGGATTGAAGATTCTGCCGCGCAGAATATGTCCTAATATGGGATAGCGCCGAAGGTAGCACTAGCGCAGGCGCTAGCGCTGAGGCTATATAATGGACCCTTCTCTTCTCATGTTGTGTGCTGATTCCAGAGAGAGGCATTGTGTCAGAGCTCCAAAGCCTTATATGGCCGAGAGTTGATCTCCCACCAAACGCTTTGAGAGTTTCTGAAGGAGGACTTCATCACGCTATATCCAATGAGGGATCGCTTCAACCTCGCTTATTCTACAGCGATCGTTCATCTCCGACTTCAGAAGTTTCTTAGAGGGAGTTTTAATATTGTTGTTGTTATTTTATTTAATATCTTTTGTAATCGTTAGAGAATTCGCCTCGTGTTGGCGACTAGGTCTGGGTAGGACTTAGGGCAGAAATTTGCCTCGTGTTGGCGACTAGGTCTCGGGTGTAGGTCTAGGGGGTGCTCGAGGCCATATCCGGGAAAGGGTTGGCTAGAGCGGCTTGAGGCCATATCCGGGGAAGGAACGGCTAAAGCCAACTGGTTCGTGGGGATACGAGTCGGTATAGAAAGCAAAAAGAGTCTTTCATATTTCGCTTTGATTTCTAGCGTCATTGAAATCTAATTTTGTAATCAATTTTTATTAATAGTAATCATGTCTCTCCTTTTGTAATAAAAATGATTTGTTCTTCATTTCTCTAAATTGTTTATTATCGTCTCTTTTATTATAAAACAATTTAGATCTTTATCACTATTTTGATCTCTTATTATTTCAAGTATTACAAAATATAATATAAGTTTTTAATACCCTTATTCACCCCCCCCCCCCCTCCTCTAAGGGCGCCCACCGATCCAACAGAGGGTGTGCTTGGTGGGTTAAGGGTAAATTTGTGCTCGGGATTGACGAAAGATCGTCTTTTCCCTTAGAAGGTCATAAAATACTTAGGGTAATCCAAGTGTAATAACAAGAAGGGTATTCTTATGGGTAGCTACCAATAACATTAAGTACCTTGAGGTAGGGAGCTTTGGGGTTTCATCCCATTGTGGTTCCTAGTACCATAGCGAGCCCCTTACAGGGTAATCCTCGGGAGGTCCAAGGTTAACCATAAACTGTAGGAGTAATATGTTGTACAAGATTTACTTAATAATATGCCAACCGACACCCTGTAGTTACAGGAGGTTAGTTGGTTTGATTGTACGAGCGGTAGGCTCGGTGGTTGAAGCAGCGAACTAGTTAGTCCGGTGAGCTTGTGACTCAGTAGTGTTTGTTAGTACGGACGGGTTGGTCCGGCGAGCCGGTGGTCAGAAGGTTATTGATGACCGGCAGGTTAGCCCGTGGAGTTTATGGCTCAGGATATAGTAGAACATGTTTGCATGTGCATAAAGGTGGTGGGTCTCCGGTATTGGATGGTCGTTCACACTGACGTCAATACATTGACTCGACAAGTGTGGAATTTATACTTAGCCATGAAAGTCTGGTGGTCCAGCCAGTAAGAGTACGCAGATGCTCCGCGGTTTTGCGTTGAGGCGTACGATAGGTCTAGGTTAGGTAGTGTGAATACCAACCTAGAGGTGGGCCAGGCCCAACCCACCATTTCCGTTTGCCACTACGGGAGTATCCTGGGAGTCTTGCTAGCTCCAAAAAGGTGGAACTAAAGGTCTGTGCGCATAGAGTAGAAGTGTGTGAGTTGCACTTGTATGAACATAGCATAAACTGCATAACTCTGCATGTCATGGCATAAGCATTGCATTTTAAACTCTACCCCTATCATAAAAATTGGTTATGGGACTTTTTATACGATAGACCCTGCTAAACGACCCCTTGGTCTATATGTTTGTGTGGGCATTCCTATAACTCAATGGTTACTTTCTGTTATATACATGTCTTTACTTACTGCACTTTACTTATTCTTTACCTACTCTTACTATGCTCTTTTACTGCTTCAATTATATATACATACATGTGTAGTGTAGGCATTCCCTGTACCCCTGTCATCTGCTATTGTTATACCCCTTGTTGTCCTCCGCTTCATCCTTCCCGCACGGTGCCTAGGAGTCACCGGGGGAGGGGTGGGGATTGGCTTAGTGTTTTTGACTAACGGTCGGTAGATCATATCATTTAGGGGGCCAGGGAGATGCTGTAGCACCAGAGGCCAGTGCAGACGGAGGCGGGCCAGTCTAGTACAGGAGCACAGATTCAGGACCAGTGAGTGATTGGTAGTTAGCTTCCGCGATTGACCTTGTAGTGAGGATATGATGTACAGGGCATGAGCCCTTTATTATTGTTATCCTTTTATTTCAGTTACTCTCTGTGGACATTTACCATTTATGGTTTTATATATTTCTTGTGATGTGAACTTGAGCTTTTCTATATGTTCAAATATGCTTTTCTTCTTCTGTGATCGATATGGCCGGCAGGATCGGCGTTTTGTAGTGGCAACCTTTTTGAGTGAAGGTGTCACCGCAAAGCGGCGGTTCTGGGCATAAGATTCGGGTTTTTGAAGAAGAAAATTGGGTCTTACAAAGTGGTATCAGAGGCAAACCTCGATCCGAAGAAAAGAAGTCCACAAACCCTAGGCCACCCCGCGCGAGTTTAGTTTGAGGACAAACTAAGCAGCGGAATCAATGGTGTGCTCATTTGGGGAAATCACATGAAAAAGTCCACTTTTAACTGAACCTTTTGCCAAGTTTCCTTTTGTAGCCTTCGGCGAACCCTGCCCCTAGCAGGAAATACCTCTGGCTACAAAGATCTCTTTAGATAGTCCTTTAGTCAACGAGTTAGATTTAACTTTCACTAGGACACGTGACTTGCAATGACAATTTATACCATGCCCTAGTCTGAAATAGACCACAGGTATAATTTTGGTGAAGGCACGAGGATACCCCAAAAATGCTAGAGAAAGAGAGATTGACACATAAGCAGAATGGTAGGGGACTCATAGATCTAACCCTCATACCGGTGACATGTTTATATAGAGACAACCACCATCAGATAAGAAATTTAAGTGCAGAAGAGACCCGTTTGGGATTGGGTCACATGTTGACCCCGATAAGGTTGTCGTAGAAGGTACCTGGATGAGTCTAAGGTGTGGAGTATACCAATGAGCCTCAAGATAGAACCCCAAGTCTCAGGTTGTGTGCCCTAAGAATTGTTTGCAAACTTGGGACGAATATAACTTGGTGATACTGAAGATACACAGCCCAGAATAGATATTGGCTTATCTTTTGTTTATTGGGGCTTAACTTTTGTTTATTGGGCAATTAGTTACTGACTTGGGTTTCCTTTGGATCTAATTTAGAAGGTGTTGCGTCGTGAACGTGGTGATTTTGAAGTTGATCATATTCGACGTTACTCGGGCAAAAGAGAAGATGGTGTAACAGTATGTTCGGAATAATGATCCATAGTATTACCAGGACAATGGATAGACATCGTTGATCGAACAACAACTTGACCTTAGTCGAATCACTGGAAATGTAAAGTTGCTAGGATTAATCACTTAGGGATGTTGATGTCCCATTCTAGAAGTAATGGGCAAAAACTAGGTCATACAAGTTGTAGTTATATTTGAGGTTCTTACGACTTGGGCATTCGGAAGTGATTAACTCATGAATTGTAAAAAATCATGCCCTGTCATGGTAGAAAATTTTAACTACATTAATAACCCTTATACCTTGGGATCTTTGACGATGAATAACCCGAGATCTTAGACGATGACTTATTGGAATTAGAATATAGTGTTTGAGTTTACTATGATAAGAACGATCTAAGTTTATCTTACTTTGGACCATCCAAAAGTGATCAAGACTAGCATATGTGGAAGCGATAGGAATTTGTGAAATAAACGTGATGATTTTTCCATGAGGAAATTGACTTGTGAAAATCTTAGGGTTTCAAAAGAATT
This sequence comes from Dactylorhiza incarnata, assembly GCA_033032865.1. Classification (NCBI taxonomy): domain Eukaryota; kingdom Viridiplantae; phylum Streptophyta; class Magnoliopsida; order Asparagales; family Orchidaceae; genus Dactylorhiza; species Dactylorhiza incarnata. Next base: position 2,071,118 of record JAWHQI010000218.1, on the reverse strand, counting down.
TTAACCGTATACCTTATGAATCAAACTCCACATAGAAAGTGATTGGGAGTCATCTTATAAACATGAATACTAATAAAGATTGGTTAACATATACTCATAAGATTCACAAGTGCAACCCCTAAAATTTTGATGATTGGAACGTTTGATGATCTGATCAGTTCCACCAATGGTAAGAACTGGATAAGTTGTACAGTGGAGTTGATTGATCACTCAAATGTACTTGAAGGAATAAGAACCTAAACATGCGGAGAAAAATTTATAGAAACATTGTCTACCCATATAAACAAGAGCTTTAGTCACCAGAAAAATGGTGTATTTCGGAGCATGTGTTTCCTTAGAATAAAGAAAGACGTCGTAGGTTTGTGATGCACGGTCAGGTTTGTCAACTGGTGAAGACCAAGTGCAGGAGTCTTTGGAGAATTACCACAGTCACTGCCTGTATTAGAGTGGAAGCTCGAAGATACTATTATGGATTTCATACACATGTTACCACATCCCCACTCCGGGCACAAGTTTATTTGGAACATCGATGATAGACTGACCAAGGTAGCTAGGGTCACCTCGGGACGGAAGGACGCTCCCGTTGGTGTTAGATGGGATTTGACGAGATGTTTGCCCATTATCGTGGTGTAACCAGGACGATTGTGTCGGATCGGGATGAACGGGTTATGTCCAAAAGTGAAGATCAGTCCAGGCTTATCTGGGCTCTTGGTTGACGTTCAACACAGCTTTCCACCCTCAAAGGGATAGAGGCGTAGAATTCCACCATCTTGGACCCAGGCTGAGGATCCCAAGGCACTCGGCTCGGAATTTATGGAGGACATAGATACCCAGGTGTAACTGATTTGAGTTAGGATATTGGGGACCAGAGCTGCCAGGTCAGGTATTACGATGCGTGGTATCGTCAAGTAGAGTTCCAGGTTGGAGACCGGGTGTTTCGGAAGATACGTCCGATGTAGGGAGTCTTGCGGGTTCGCAGGCGAAAGAAGCTCAGTCTTAGATAGATGGGGATCAACAGGATCCTGGAGTGGATCAGCCCGTTGGCTTATAGACTGGAGTTGCCGCCAGAGTTAGCAGTGTTAGATCGTATGACGCCCTTAGAGGGGGGGTGAATAAGGGTGTGTTTAAATTATAATTTTTAACTTAAGAATTTTTAAACAAATTTTACTTTTCTAAAAATTACTTATAAAAAATTTCAAACCAATGTAATTTTTAAATTAATTCAAACACAAATTTCTAAGTTAAAGATTAAGCAACCAAATTTGCAATTAAAGAAAAAGTCTTAATTTTTTAATCATGAAATTCACATACAATAAAAATGATCTTAGCAATGCTTAAGATCAAGGCACAAATATGATAATAAACTTTTAACAATTTGAGTTTACCAATCCTTCTCCCAAGGATCGGAAGGCTATCACTTGTCTCTCCCTAGACCAAGCCCAAGCCTATCCTCTAGATCTTCCCAAGATCTAGACGTAGCACACAAGGCCACGATTTCCTACCAAGTCACGCAAGGACTTGGACGCTCCGCACAAGGAAGCGATTTTCCCCTAAGCCACGCAAGGACTTAGACGTCACGCACAAGGAGACGTTTTCCCTACCAATACAAAGAGAAATGTATATAAATGAAAATACAAAATCAAATGAAGAACTCCCTAAAAATTCAGATCTCTGAAAGGAAGGTTAAAGCCTCGAGATGATCGTTGATGTAGAAGTGTTGGATCTTACGGCGCCCTTAGAGGGGGGTGAATAAGGGAATAAAATTCTTTTTATAATTTTTAAGATAATTACTAAGTTGTTTTTGATTAATAGGAAATAAGATGACAATTTAGTAATAACAATTTTGCAATAATGAAATTTTACGCCAATTGAGAGAAATCAAATAAACACAAATATAATCATGATTGCATTATATAAAAAAGGGTGTTTACAAAATTTGATTTCAATATCGCTAGAAATCGGAGGCGTACAAAAGTGAATTTCTTTTCCTTTTCTATACCGACTTGTATCCCCACAAACCGGTTGGCTTTAGCCTTTCCTTCCCCGAATAAAGCCTCAAGCCGCTCTAGCCAACCCAAACTCGGATATGGCCTCGAGCACCCCCTAAATCTAATCCCCTAGACCTAGTCTCCAACTCACGCGGCGAATTCCCCCTAAGCCACGCAAGGACCTAGTCACCAAAAACAAGGCAATTTCACTACAAGATACAAATAATGAAGTGAAGTAAATAACAAGCAAACTCCCTCTTGAGATTTCTGGAGATGAGGATGAAGGATCGCTGAAGCACAAGAGAGGTCAAAGCGATCATTCTTTGGATACAGCGTGATGGCTTCCTTCTCCAGAATTTCCTCTTTGGCTTTGAGTGGGAGATGATGTTTCGGCAGAGTAGCAGCACGAGAGTTTGGGCACAAGTAATGTCTCTGGAAGTTCTTACCCAAAATGAGAGAGAACACATCATTTTATAAATCTTGGAGCTAGCACCTGCGGTAGCTGATAGCGCCTGCGGTAGCATTCGTGTGGAGCGGTTGCGAAACCGTCGGCGGCGTGGTGCTATGCATGATCTTGAGCTAGCGCCTGCGGTAACGCTAGCGCTGGCGGTAGCGTTAAGGAACCGCTGAGACGGAACCGCTGAGACAAAACCACTGAGATGATCTTGAGCTAGCGCCTGGCGTTAGCGCTAGCGCTGGCGGTAGCGCTCCATTCAGAAAGTTTGATTCCATGCTGCCTTTTACCTATGGAGTATTGCACCTATAGTTCCTGCACACTATAAACACAATACAAGCAATATCAAATACAAAATGGGATTTGTTATTCTTAAACAAAGGGATGTGACACACATGTCCAACAATCTCCCCCTTTTGATAATAACAAATCCTCTAAGCAAGAAATCAACAATTGTGTTTATAGATAAGATAAGCAAGATAAAAGTGCAACTATAGTAAATGATATGCATGATAATGTGCATACTCCCCCTATCTTAATGCTCCCCTACATAAATGCAATTTATGTGTTACTCCCCTTATTTATCTATATTTCTCCTATATAGATTTCTTCAATTAATTATCTCCCCCTTTTGATATTATCAAAAGAAGGTGGGGTAAGGGTAGTAAGGAGGCATTTTAAAAAGATAAAGCATGATCGAGCTTTTGTAATATAGACAAAGATAAAGAATTTAAGTATAGTATTGAAGAGATTTCAAATAAATAGATAAGAGTTTAGCATAGCGGAAGATTATAAGAAACATCTTTTTGTAAGCATGAAAAGCATAAGTAAAAATATGAGTTTTAGTTCAAAATTGAAAGATGTTTTAACCTTTTGAAATCTCAAAGTTTTTCATAAAGATACCAAGCATGAAATGAACATATCAAAGAGAGATTATACTACAATGTTACTTAATTATAAATTCAAGAAATACCAAAACATTGTGGAGATCATGCTAGGTTATCCAGTGCATTTCTTATATAAAGAGTAGTATAAATAAAGCATTAGAATCCAATAATCATGAGAAGAAGTGTTATGAAAGATAATGATGTGCACATAAGTGTATTTTGGGCAATGTTAACAATGGATTTAAATCATCAAAATACAAGACAAATGTATAAGTAAAGTGCACAATAAAACACAAGTAAATTACTTTCACACACTTTTAATGCACATAATTTTTAACAAAGTGGTGTAATAACCAAAGTTTGCACAAGACACTTTACTATTCTTTCCAAGGTGTTCAACCTCACAATGCTTATGAAGACTTATCAGGAGGTTCAAGTAGTGCTTGGTGGAGTTATATTTGTCTACATATATAATTTTTTGTTCATATTTGTGAGCCAACATTCTCCGAATACACTTGTTTTGCAAACCCAATTTTTAACTTAACCACTTTTCTAAATTTCATAAGTGCAATTCAAATGTAGTGTAGGCAATAAACTTATGCAAGTTTTAATTCATTGTACAAATACAATACTCAAGCAAGCATTTTTAGATTTAGACACACATGTTGATTACCAAAATAAGTGAGTGAAATGTATCATTATCAATCATAAAACATTTACTCATACTTAGAGGCATGCTAAGCTTGGTTCTACACATTTTTCAATACAATTGATGCACTTTAAATGGATATATCAAAGCATGGTAAGCAAAACAATGTTCATAGTAATTTGAAAGAATATGTTTTAACATTGTAAATAATTCTAAATAATAGAATTCATACATGCTTGATATTGGCAATAAAGATCATACAGTTTTTTTTGTTTTGAAAAATTTTTTTTTAATAAAAACAGAAAAATCACACAAACATATTTTTGTATTTTTGAATTTTTGTAGTTGATTTTTCATAATTCAAATAAAACAAAAATAAAATAGACAGAAACGTACAAAAATAAATTTGCACAAATAAACTAACATATTTTTGTTGATTTTTAGAAATTTAAAAAACAGAAAAATCACACACCTACGCTAGTGTATGCGCTAGTGATAGCGCGGCAAATAGTACACGATTTTTTAGGAATTTTAAATTTTTGATTTTTGATAATGATTAGGGGTCTTAAGTGTAGTCTTATGTAGAAATTATATAATATTCAGAGATGTTTTGATTGCTCAAATTGCATAAAACATTAGCGTTTTACATGTTATTCATCCTAAGATGTCTAAGACTCCTAATTCCAATCTTAACATTTGAAACATTGCATCGGGAAAAGGTTTAGTAAATATATCAGCAAGTTGAGAGTCCGTGCCAATGAAACTAATCCTTACATTTTCCTTTTTAATGCGATCCCTTATGAAATGACGACGCACATCTATATGTTTGGATCTAGAGTGGTGAACCGGATTATTTGTGAGATCAATGGCACTTTTGTTGTCACATTGTAATTCAATAAGTTTTAGATGAAAACAAAAGTCCTCTAAAGTTTGGCTCATCCATAGAGCTTGTGCACAATAACTCCCTAATGCAATGTATTCGGCCTCCGTGGTGGAGAGTGCAACCGAATTTTGTTTCCTACTAGACCATGCAACTAATGAGGGTCCTAGAAAATGACAAGTACCACTAGTGCTTTTTCTATCAAGTGAACAACCGGCATAATCTGAATCGCAATAGCCATGCAATGTAAATGAATCATTATGTGGGTACCATAATCCTAATCTAGATGACCCAATGAGATATCTAAAAATTCGTTTTACCGCTTTTAAATGAGATTTCTTTTGGATTGGCTTGAAATCGAGCACATAAGCATACGACAAACATAATATCGGGTCTAGTTGCACTAAGATAAAGTAGGGATCCTATCATACCTCTATATAAGGTTTGATCAATTGAAATTCCTGATTCATCTTTTCCTAATTTAAGTGACGCACTCATTGGTGTAGAAGCATGTTTAAGGTTTTCAAATCCAAAACGTTTAAGCATATCATGGACATATTTAGTTTGACATACAAAAATACCATCAATTCTTTGTGATATTTGAAAACCAAGGAAATAAGAAAGTTCTTCGACTAGACTCATTTCAAATTCATTTTTCATCACTAAAATAACTTCTTTACACATCTCTTCATTAGTAGATCAAAAAATAATATCATCAACATATATTTGTAAATAATTATATCATCATTATTGTGCTTAATGAAGAGAGTATTATCCGCACTTCCCATAATATAACCGTGCTTCAATAAAAATGATGTAAATCTTTCATACCATGCACGGGGCGCTTGTTTTAAACCATAAAGCGCTTTTTCTAGTTTATAAACATGATTTGGAAATTTTTCATTAATAAAACCGGGGGGTTGTTCAACATAAACTTCTTCTTTTTCAAACCCGTTTAGAAACACACTTTTCACATTAATTTGAAATAGTTTTATTCTTTTAAAGCTTGCAAATGCTAGAAAAATTCTTATAGACTCCAATCTAGCAACGGGTGCAAAAGAGTCATCAAAATCTATCCCCTCGATTTGTGAATATCCTTGTGTTACTAAGCGTGCTTTATTTCTAGATATTCTAGACTCACCAACTAATTTATTTTTGAAAATCCATTTTATGCCTACAATCGGGTGATTAGATGGTCTTTCTACTAATTTCCAAACATTATGTCGCTCAAATTGTTCTAACTCTTCATTCATAGCCAAAAACCAAAATGCATCGTTTAAAGCAGTAGAAACGTTTTTTGGTTCTATTTCGGAAACAAAGCAAACATTTAAATAAGATTCATGAAGAGAAGAGCGAGTTCTTACCCCGATGAATGGTTCACCAATTATAAGTTCCCGTGGATGATCCTTTGTGAATTTTAAGATGCTTGGAGGTACATATTCATCTTTCTTTGCCTCCTATTCTTCTTCTTTGGAAGGTTCTTCATCACCATGCTCCAAAGGAGGTAATAGATCATCCTCTTTGCCTGCGGAAAGTCTTTCTATACAAGGAACAAGCTCATCAAATTTCACATTAATTGACTTCAACTTTTCTAGTTCTTTTATTAAAAACTCTATAAGCTTTACTAGTTGAAGAGTATCCAAGAAATGTTCCTTCATCACATTTTTCATCAAACTTTCCCAAGCTATCTTTTGTATTTAAAATAAAGCATTTACAACCGAAAACTTTGAAGTAAGATACATTAGGCTTCTTTTGAAAATAAAGTTCAGATGGTGTGAGATTTAAAGATGGGCGAAGCATGATTCTATTTATAACATAACATGATGTGTTTACGGCTTCGGCCCAAAAGGACTTAGGTAATTTATATTCATATAACATTGTGCGTTCTAGCTCTTGAAGTGTCCTATTCTTTCTTTCTACAACACCATTTTGTTGTGGTGTGCGTGGTGCGGAGAACTCATGTTTTATGCCTAACATATCACAATAAGATGTAAATTTTTCATTTTCAAATTCTCCTCCATGATCCGAGCGAATGCATTTAATTTTTAAATCACTTTCATTCTGAATACGAGTACATAATTTTGAAAATTCACAATACGCTTCGGATTTGGATGAGAGAAATATTGTCCAACAATATCTAGAAAAAACATCTATTAAAACATATGTATATAATCTACCACCAAGACTTGCGGTGCTAACGGGACCAAAAAGATCCATATGAATTAATTGCAAAGGTCTTGTAGTAGAAATAACATTTTTACTTTTGAAAGAGGATCTAGTAATTTTACCTTTTTGACATGGTGAACAAAGTGAAGGTAAATTTCCATTTAATCTAGGCAATCCTCTAATTAAATCTCTTTTGGCAAGTTTTACAATAAGCTTTGTGCTAGCATGTCCTAGCCTTCTATGCCAAAGTTCAAGTTCATCATTTTTGGTAATAAAACATTTTAAAGATGATTTTGAAAGATCATGAAATGAAACTATATAAACATTGTGTATTCTTGGTGCAGTTAGTAAAATATTGTTTGTAATAGGATTAGATATTTTGCATAGATTAGTAGAAGATTCAAATAAAACATCTAATCCTTTATCACATAATTGGCTAATTGAAATAAGATTATGTTTTAGCCCTTTTACATAAAGAACAATTGATATAGTGAAGGATACGTTACCAACTGTACCAATTCCAATGATCCTTCCTTTTCCGTTGTCACCAAACGTCACGATCCCTCCCTTCTTCTTTTCTAAGCTAAGGAATTTAGCTTTTTTGCCCGTCATGTGCTTGGAGCATCCTGAATCCAAGTACCACACGTCTTCATTGTCCTTAGTCTGCCTGCACATCTAGAAAGAAGATTAGAGTAAAGATCCGGATACCCAAGTAGAACCTCCCATAGAATAAGTGGAAGCCTTAGGTACCCAGATTTGCTTTAAAGTATTTTGTTTTATTTTCCTGCAAGAACTAGTTGTGTGACCCAACCTATAACAGTTTGCACACAAAATAAAGGGGGTTGAGACCCTTTTCTAGAAAATTTTCTTGCTGGAATAAATTTGATTTACAGAAGGAAAGCATTTTGAAAAACAAATTTCAGGTTTCTGGTATGAGGTGCTAGCGCCGGCATTAGTGGCTTGCGCCGGGCGGTAGCCCTCACCTCGATATCCGAGCCCAAACTTTCTAGAACCATGGCACTGGTTCCCTAAAATCATGTCCAGTGATTTTTGGCCTATTCCAAATTTTTTAATGGCCATGGTGAGATCATGAACTTGTGCTTTAAGTAAAGAATTTTCTTTCATAAGCATGACACACCTATTTTCAAAACCTTTTTTATTATTTTTGATTTGTAAAAGAGAGGCTTCTAATTTCCTTTCTAATTCCCTCTTCTCTTTTGTAAGAGTTTTGGCATGAGAGAGGGCTTTAGAAAGTGACTCTTCTATATCTTTGGCCAATTTAGTGGAGTGATCACATTCTTGGCAAGAAACCTTTCTCTTTTATAAACCAATTACCTTTTTGGAAAGCTTTTGATTTTCTTTAATAAGAGATTCATTTTCACGATTTAATAAAATACTATCTTTCATATTTTTATCAAAAGCTTTACAAGTTTCAAGAAATTCATTAAACAATTCATCATAAGTGAGAGGAGTTACCACAGTGTCACTAGGAACATTGGTGTCGTCGCCATCGTTTCCACGTCCCATGAGGCACATGTTTGCTTCCTCATCTTCGCTTGATGAAGACCGGCTTGATTCTACGGAGGAGGAGGAAGAGGAGTCATCCCATGTCTTTGCCTTTAGCACCTTCCTCTTTTCTTTCCCTTTGTGTTGTTTCTCCTTTTTCTCCTTCAAGAATTTTGGGCATTGGCTCCTTATGTGCCCCGTCTTCCTACAATGATAGCATTCCGGTGGAGGTCTCTCTTCTTCATTGTCGCTCTCTTTTTCCTTCTTTGAAGATGACCCTTTCCATCTTTCACCTTTTTGGACAAATTTCCGGAAAGTGTTTCGCCTTTCCGGATTTTGCATGAACTTTCGGAAGTTCTTCACCAAAAGACTTTCTTCATCTTCATCCTCATCCTATTGGCACTCCTTCTTTTATTTCAATGCCAACGCCTTCTTCTTTGGCTCCTTGTTGTATTCATCATGTTGGATTTTGAGTTCTACCTCATGGGTTTTGAGATTCCCAATGAGGCTCTCAACTTGGAGCGTCCTTAAGTTGTGCGACTCCGAAATAGCCGTCACCTTCAGGTTGAATTTTGGAGGAAGAGAGCGAAGGATCTTACGGACCAAGTCGCCATTTGAGAAAGTCTTTCCAAGAGCTTTTGAGGCATTGACGATCTTGGTGAAGCGCGTGTACATACCATCATCATCTTCGCTTTCATCCATTCGAAATTTTTCATATTCCGACTCCAGTTGAAAAATCTTGGAATCTTTAACCTGCGATGTACCTTCATGAGTAACTTCCAAATGATTCCAAATTTCATAAGCAGTAGTACATGTAGAAATTCTATTAAATTCATTTCTATCTAAAGCACAAAATAGAGTATTCATGGCTTTTGCGTTATTTTTACATTTGAGTTTATCCCGATCATCCCATTTATCTTTGGGTTTTTCTAACATAACCTCTCCAACTACAAATGTAGGAGGAGTGTATTCTTCTTCTACCATATTCCAAACATCAATATCTAGGGTCATTAGAAAACAATGCATCCTATTTTTCCAATAATTATAATCTGACCCAGTAAATAGTGGAGGTCTACTAATTCTCTGACCCTCGGAAAAAGCGAGATCATAAGACGCCATTATTCCCGGTTTTTAAACCATTTGGAATAACCTAGCTCTGATACCACTTGTTGGATCTTACGGCGCCCTTAGAGGGGGGTGAATAAGGGAATAAAATTCTTTTTATAATTTTTAAGAAAATTACTAAGTTGTTTTTGATTAATAGGAAATAAGATGACAATTTAGTAATAACAATTTTGCAATAATGAAATTTTACGCAAATTGAGAGAAATCAAATAAACACAAATATAATCATGATTGCATTATATAAAAAAGGGTGTTTACAAAATTTGATTTCAATATCGCTAGAAATCGGAGGCGTACAAAAGTGAATTTCTTTTCCTTTTCTATACTGACTTGTATCCCCACAAACCGGTTGGCTTTAGCCTATCCTTCCCTGGATAAAGCCTCAAGCCGCTCTAGCCAACCCAAACTCGAATATGGCCTCGAGCACCCCCTAGATCTAATCCCCTAGACCTAGTCGCCAACTCACACGTTGAATTCCCCCTAAGCCGCGCAAGGACCTAGTCGCCAAAAACAAGGCGATTTTACTACAAGATACAAATAAAGAAGTGAAGTATATAACAAGCAAACTCCCTCTTGAGATTTCTGGAGATGAGGATGAAGGATCGTTGAAGCACAAGCGAGGTCAAAGTGATCGTTCTTCGGATGCAGCGTGATGGCTTCCTTCTCCAGAATTTCTTCTTTGGCTTTGAGTGGGAGATGATGTTTCGGCAGAGTAGCAGCACGAGAGTTTGGGAACAAGTAATGTCTCTGGAAGTTCTTACCCAAAACGAGAGAGAACACATCATTTTATAAATCTTGGAGCTAGCGCCTGCGGCAGCGTTCGTGTGGAGCGGTTGCGAAACCGTCGGCGGCGTGGTGTTGTGCACGATCTTGAGCTAGCGCCTGCGGTATCGCTAGCGCTGGCGGTAGCGTTAAGGAACCGCTGAGACGGAACCGCTGAGACAAAACCGCTGAGATGATCTTGAGCTAGCGCCTGGCGTTAGCGCTAGCCCTGGCGGTAGCGCTCCATTCAGAAAGTTTGATTCCATGCTGCCTTCTACCTGTGGAGTATTGCACCTATAGTTCATGCACACTATAAAGACACTACAAGCAATATCAAATACAATATGGGATTTGTTATTCTCAAACAAAGGGATGTGACACACATGTCCAACAAGAAGCGTGTACGATCTCGTCTTCAATCTCAAACCTTCTAAGCACAAATGGGAGTTAATTAGGTTCTGGAGCTCTCTGGTTCGTATGCACTCAGGAAAGGACTTAGAATTCTCAAAGCTTGAATTACACGAAGTTCTAAGCCCTTTTTAAAAAAGAGAGATAACGCCATCTGTTAGCTAGCTATCGCCAAAATCTGATAGCTCCAGAGGTGCCACGTGTCCCATGTATTCGGCATTTTTGCGGAGAGTGGCGATCGCGATTGAGTCGTGGTTGAGACGTGGTCTGTTGGATATCCGATAGCACAATCGTACATCCGTTAGCTTGCGTAACTGTTGCACGTCGTAGAGTTACGGGAAGATCGTGCACTGTCGAAAATCCGTTATTATTGTCGAAAATCCGATAGCTCTAAAACGTTGAGTAGAGATCGGAGAACGGAAGAAATCGTGCACTGTCAGAAATCCGGTACTGCTGTCAGAAATCCGATAGCTCCAATTTCTAGAAAATCGGTATTTTGCTCCAATTGCAAACATGTTATTCTTGCACCTGTTATCTGCACACCATTAATCAAAAATAGGATCAAATACATTCGGGATTTGTTATTCTCAAATCGGATGAGTGCGAAACGCATGCTCCAACAATCTCCCCCTTTTGATAATAACAAATCCTTATAAAAAGTAATCAAATAAATCCTATAGAGATATTGAAAAGTATATCATGTGTCTACAAGTGTGAACATATGATCTCCATGATCTCCCCCTTAATATCATCTCCCCCTTAATATTAGCTCCTTCTAAAAATATTCTCCCCCGACATATAAACTCCCCCTACATGTATGCTCCGTGTATTAATTAAGTATTTTAAGTGATTTAAGTGATTTCTTATTATCTTCTCCCCCTTTGATATTATCAAAAGTAATGAATAGAGACGAGGAAGGAGTATCATAGAGATATGGTAGAAAATAAGAAAGAATATAGAGAAAGTTGGAGTATAGTAGCGGAAGCTTTGTAAGTAATATGATATCGAGATAGGAAACCCTAGAGATGAGGCCAAGCATTCTAGTTATCTGTTATCAATATACATAAAGCAAATATACTTAACCATTATGAGATTCAAGTGCAATTATCAGAGAAAGACACATTAGCAGATAGAATATTGAATCGTTTCGGTCCAATTCTCATAAGAAGAAATTTTATAAATAACAATGAAGTGTAGTAGTGATACTTTGAGAAAGAATACATATGAATATATTTAAAATATACATGATCATGGAATTGTTAAACATAACATAAATATACATAAAGCCAAACTTATGAACTTATAGGAAACTTTGCAAGTATACATAAAAGGACCATTTTGTTTTTGCATAACAAGACACTTTACAATTCTTTCCAAGATGCTTAACCTCACAATGCTCATTAAGACTTATCAGGAGGCTAAGTAGTGCTTGGTGGAGCATCCTTTTCAATTTCTTTAATTTATTTCTTTCAAAATTTTTGGCAAAATATATGTTTTGCATTTGAATTTGTTTTTTTTTTTGAATATTTATGTATGTAAAGGATCTCTGAATTTACTTGCATGCAAGAAATGGTATAATTTGAATAAGTGCAAAGTAGCAAAGTTGAAGGTAGCATTTATGAAATGTATTTTGTTATGTTCGATCAAGCATGATGTATGTATAAAAGAAATTTTATTAACATGTATTTGCAAAGTAAGTGTTTGTGATTGCTCATTGTCATAGATAAAAGATTTCTTATACTTAGAGGCATGCGAAAACAATTCTTAATTCCTATATGAAAGTGTCATTACAATGATAACTTAAGATTGAATATCATAATCATGTGTTAAGCTATTTTTACGAAAAATAACACATGAAGAATCATTTATGCAAGATTAAAAAATTCTCATATGAACATTAATAGAAACAGGGAATGAAAAAGCTAGAGAAGAATAGAAGTTTATTTTTGAGAGCTGTCAGATATCCGACAGCTAGATGTCGCCATCCGACACCTCTAAAAAGATAAAAAGAATTGTTTCGCCTTTCCACCGACGCCTCACTTCACTTTTAGGAAATTTTCTGAGATTTAGAGCTCCAGGTCGCCGAGAAACTTTAGATCTAAGGTAAGGAACTTTGATTTTTCAAGTTTTGTTTAAAATTTTTCAAATTTTTTGTGATTTTGATATTCCTCATGGTTTTCATTGAGTTTTTGTGAAGAAAAAAATGTAGATCTAGACATTTTAGATCTTGGTTTTCATTGAGTTTTTGTGAAGAAAAAAAATGTAGATCTTAATTTTGATATTCCTCTTGGTTTTCATTGAGTTTTTGTGAAGAATCGTTTTAGGAGATCTAGACATTTTAGATCTTGGTGTTAATAAGAGGGTTTAGATCTTGTGATGTTCATATAGAGAATAAAAATTAGAACTTTGAAATGTTTTTTTTATAGGAAGAAGATGATGAATAGTGTTTTACACCAAAGTTTTGATTTTTCAAAATTATATAGATGTTGAAAACAAAAAATGTGTGAATTTGTGATAGTAAGAATGTTTGTGAGATTATTTTTCGGAAGTATGATTTTTCGGAAGTATGATTTTTAGCTATCGGATATCCGACAGAAGCGTATCGGATATCCGACAGTTCCAGTTTCTAAAAATTTCTTATTTCTTATACAGATATGGCATCCAGTTGGAGATCCCGAAGGAGTGATTCAGGAGATGCTCATTCTTCCTACCAAAGTTATCCGGGCATAGAGAAAGCCCAAATTGGAATTTCAAAATTTGTGGAATTTGATCTCCCGCGTCATGAACGTGTGTATTTTATGCTTGCCGAGGCAGGTATAATTTATGTCATTATCCAAGACTTGTTTTCCTCATTTTTAGTACGAGAGTTTTATAATCATCTTGAGGACCCTACATATACTGACTTGAATGGAGGAGTTAGATCGAAAATCCAAGGCCAATATGTGGAGATCACTCCCTTTGATTTAAGGAGTGAATTTGGAATAGTGGAAAGTAGGAATGTTTTGGACATAGTTGAGAACTATAGACTAGAGAGAAATTGGACCTTAATGAACATGTCTTTGCATGGAAATTCTACAAAGAACCTTATAACCACTATGACGACATTGTCAGATGATGCTCGTCTTGTTCAAGACATACTAAGGCACACGATTATGTTGAAGTTCGGTGATACTCATAGTATTACGGCTCAACTTAGTATTGTGACTTATTTTATAGTGGAGAAAGAATTATTTGATGTGGCCGATCTTTTTTTGTCTATGATTCGCTATACATTCCGCCTCAAAAATCCTGAGTGGAAAAAGGCACATTCCCTCCCTTTGGGTGCGATTATCCAGCGTACTCTATTCAAGAAATACGCATGGATAGATCAAGACTTTTATGTTGGTGATTGTGTCCCGGATATATATCAAACGGCGGGTATAAAGAGTAAGAAAAATCAACGGAAGCCGCCTACTACAGAGATGAGAGAGCCTCCTATTTCACGTGGAGGGTCTATGCGGGAGGTACTCGACTCTTTTCAAACAAAGTTGGATAGACACATTGATGATTTTCAAGAGCATAGAAGGTCTTTTGAGGAACATAAAGTGGAGGTGAAGAAGGGTCGGACACGGATGCAGAAGTTCATGAAGTTCCTTGTTAAGGGACTAAAATTAAAACCTACGCCTGTTGAAGCCACTGAATGGGAAGTGCCTACGGAGGAGGAGCTGCGTCGCCAATCAGTTAGTCAGGCTCGACGTAATAAGGCAGTGGTAAGGAGACTAGTTTATGATCTTCCAGAAAGCAGTGGAGCAGGCAGTCGAAATGAGGAGGATTCGGATTGAAAATGACTTCTGGGAGCTAACGCCATCCGATATCCTACTGTCGCCATTCGATAGCTTCCCAGCCCAGATCTCTCCTTAATTTTGTGAACTTCTTTTATGAGACATTTTAAGTACTCTTTTGTTAATGTTCTGTAATAATTTTTAATATTTGGACATGATTTATGTTGGTGAATGTCTATGTTTTGATCGTTTAAGATTTAGTTTTTCCTCTTTTTTTTAAATGTATAGCTATTGTGATGTTTTTAATTTTATAGGTTATAAATAGTGATATAATCATTGTGAAATGTCTAGGATTCCTAATTCTAGCCTAAGCATAGAAAAACGGGAATCCGGTAACGGTTTAGTGAATATATCCACTAGTTGATTATCCGTGCCTATAAATGAAATTTTAATGTGGTTATTTTTAATATGATCTCTAATAAAATGATGTCTCACATCAATGTGTTTAGACCTTGAATGATGGACTGGTTGTATGTTAAATCAATTGCACTTTTATTATCACGCCATAATTCAATAGTTTGTTGTTTAATATTAAAATCTTCTAATGTTTGTTTCATCCAAAGAGCTTGTGCACAACAACTACCAAGTGCGATATATTCGGCCTCGGTGGTTGAGAGGGAAACAGAATTCTGTTTCCTACTCGACCAAGAGATAAGTGAAGGGCCTAAAAAATGACAAGTGTCACTAGTGCTTTTCCTATCTAGTGAACAACCGGCATAATCAGAATCAGAATAACCAAATAAAGTAAAATCATCACTGTGTGGATACCACAAACCAAGTTTAGATGTGCCAATTAAATATCTAAAGATTCTTTTAACCACTTTTAAATGAGATTCTTTGGGATTAGCTTGAAATCTAGCACATAAACAAACTGAAAACATAATATCTGGTCTAGATGCAGTCAAATATAAAAGTGATCCTATCATGCCTCTATATAAAGTTTGATCTATAGATATTCCATTTTCATCTTTTCCTAATTTTAAAGAGACACTCATAGGAGTACTAGCTTGTTTAAGATTTTCAAATCCAAATCTTTTCAAAACATCATGTATATATTTTGATTGGTTTATAAAAATTGCATCATGTTTTTGAATAATTTGAAATCCTAAGAAATATTTTAGTTCTCCTACCATGCTCATCTCAAATTCACTTTCCATCATTTTAACAAAATAATTACATAACTCTTCATTAGTGGCTCCAAAAATAATATCATCAACATAAATTTGTAAAATAATTAAATCATCATCAACTTGCTTAATGAAGAGTGTACAATCAACACCACCCATTTTAAAACCATTTTGTAATAAATATAAGGTCAATCTATTATACCATGCTCGTGGTGCTTGTTTTAAACCATACAAAGCTTTTAGTAATCTATACACGCGATTAGGAAATTTTTCATTTATTAATCCTGGGGGTTGTTCAACATAAACTTCTTCTTTAATCAACCCGTTTAAAAATGCAGTTTTAATATCCATTTGCAATAATTGAAATCTTTTATGACTAGCAAATGCAACAAAAATTCTAACTGCTTCCAATCGTGCAACGGGTGCAAAAGTTTCATCAAAGTATACCCCTTCTATTTGATTGTATCCTTTCGCTATAAGCCTAGCTTTGTTTCTAGTGATCCTAGAGCCAGTATCTAATTTATTTTTAAAAACCCATTTGACTCCTGCCACAGGATGATCACTAGGTCTATCTACAAGAATCCAAACTTTATTTCTTTCAAATTTGTTAAGTTCTTCATTCATAGCTAGAAACCAAGATTCATCATTTAAAGCGGTGGCAACATCTTTTGGTTCTATATTAGAGACAAAACATAAATTTGAAAAACTTTCATGTAAACTAGAACGTGTACGTACCCCACTTGATGGTTCTCCAATAACAAATTCTTGTGGATGATCTTTTGATAACCTTAGCTCGGTTGGAGGTACATATCCTTGTTCTTCTTCTTCTTCACCATCTTTTTCGTCTTCTTTCTCTACTTTTTCTTCATCATCCTCATCTTTTTTCCTCAGATTTTGTTCCACATCTTCTTCATTTTTCTCATTACCTGCAACTTTAGTATTTTCTACACAAGAAATGTTTTCATCAAATTTTACATGAATAGTTTCTTCAACCACTTTAGTACGTTTATTATAAACTCTATAGGCCTTGCTAGTTGAAGAATAACCAATGAAAATTCCTTCATCACATTTTTCATCAAATTTACCTAAGTTATCTTTGTATTCAAAATAAAGCATTTACAACCAAAAACTTTAAAGTAAGATACATTTGGTTTTCTTTGAAAATAAATTTCATAAGGAGTTAATTGTAATGTAAGACGAATCATGACACGATTAATAATATAGCATGCAGTACTAACCGCTTCGGCCCAAAAATATTTTGGCAATTTAAATTCACAAACCATAGTACGTCCTAATTCTTGAAGTGTTCTATTTTTCATCTCCACTACACCATTTTGCTGTGGTGTGCGAGGAGCGGAAAATTCGTGTTTTATCCCAAATTCATTACAATATGAAATAAATTTTTCATTATCAAACTCTCCTCCATGATCTGATCTAATGCATTTTACTTTTAAATCAAGTTCATTTTGAATACGTGAAATTAGTTTTACAAATTCATCAAAAGCATCAGATTTTGAATTCAAAAACAGTGTCCAACAAAATCTAGAATAATCATCAATAATAACAAATCTATATTTTCTATTTCCTAGACTTTGTGTAGTAATTGGACCAAACAAGTCCATCTGTAATAATTGTAAAGGTCTAGTAGTCGAGATAACATTTTTGCTTTTAAAAGATGATTTTGTAAACTTTCCTTTTTGGCATGGTGAACATAATGAAGAAAGCTTTCCATTCAAATTTGGTAAACCTTTTATTATTTTATTTTTAGAAAGCTTTACTATGCGTTTAGCACTAGAATGTCCTAGTCTCCTATGCCATAATTCAAGTCCATCATTCTTTGAAATAAAACATTTAAATGTAGAATGAGATAAATCATGAAAAGTGATTGTATAGATATTGTTTATTCTTGGTGCAGTAAGTACAATAATTTTGCAAAGGTTTGAGCTAGAGTCAAATAAAACATTTAGATTTTTATCACATAGTTGACTAATAGAAATTAAATTATATTTCAAACCTTTAACATATAAAACATTTGAAATTTTAAATTCTTCGTTACCTACTACTCCAATGCCTTTGACTTTACCCTTGCCATTATCTCCAAATGTCACTGTTCCACCTTTCTTCATCTCCAGGCTAGAGAACTTTGATTTATCGCCCGTCATGTGTTTTGAACATCCAGAGTCCAAATTACGTCTTCCTTGTTCCTAGCCTGCACGCACACCTAAAAAGATGATGAGAGTAAAGATCTGGTTACCTAAGTGGTCCCTCCCATGGTATAGGTGGAAGCCTTAGGTACCCAGATTTGTTTAACACTAACTTTTCCTTTCTTCCAGCATGAGTCCGAGATGTGACCAAATCGATGACATTTGACACATGCAATGAATAGTGAGGAACCATTCTTTAATGGTTTCTCTGGACTCTTGCTGGAGGAAACATCTTTATGTGTGGACTTAGAAAAAATTTTATTTTGAAAAAGAGGTTTTCTGAACCTGGAGCTGTCGCTGGCGACAGCAGCTGTCGGAATTTTCCGACAGCTTCCAGAGCTTCCAGAAATGTATCCTAGCCCAAATTTTGCTGTCCCATGGCATTGGTTGGCTAAAATCATATCCATAGATTTTTTCCCAACACCAAATTTTCCAATTGCCATGTTCAATTCATTTACTTTGGACTTTAAAATTGAATTTTTTTTTACTATCATGCCACATCGATTTGCAACATTTTTCTTGTAATTCTCTAATTGAGAATGAGAAGTTTTGACAACCTTTTCTAAGTCCATTTTCTCTTTTAGAAGTTGATCAATTTTTTGATCGGACTTAGAAATAGTGTTTTCAAGTTCTTTTATCCTTGTCGAAGAGTGATCACACTCTTGACAAATTACCTTCTCGTTCCCAATAGATTTCAACTCATTTGATAACTTTTTATTTACTTTCAAAAGATCTTTATTTTCACATTTTAAAAAATCAATTTCCTTTAGGCTTTTATCCAAAAATTTGCAAGTTTTCATAAATTCAGAATATAAATCATCATAAGATGGAGGAGTTACCTCAGTGTCGCTTTGTACACTATTATCGTCGTCAGATGACGCATTTTCTTTCCCCATCAAGCATACATTTGCTTCTTCTTTATCTACATCGCTTGCTTCACTTGAGCCTTCAGAAGTTGTGTCATCCCAAGTCTCCGCCTTCAGAACCTTCCTTTTGAACTTCTTATCGTGCCTCTTCTCTTTCTGCTCTCTCAGATATTTTGGGCACTTGCTTTTTATATGTCCAATCTTTTTGCAATGATAGCATTCCGGTAGCGTACGTTCTTCTTCATCATCCATTTTTCCTTTGCCTTTGTTGTAGGAAAAATCCTTCTTTTTGAAAATTTTTCTAAATGAGTTTCTCCTCTCAGGATTTCTCATAAACTTCTTAAAGTTCCTCACAAACAGTCCTTCTTCATCTTCCTCACTTTCTTCAGTCTCACTTTCAATTTCCTTTTTAGATTTCAACGCCAAGCTCTTCTTTTTGGGCTCCAAATTGCACTCTTGGCTTTGAATCTTCAACTCCACTTCATGGGTTTTTAGATTCCCAATGAGGCTCTCTAATTGTAAGGTCTTAAGATCATGTGACTCAGAAATTGCAGTCACTTTAGGATTGAACTTCGGGGGAAGTGATCTTAAGATTTTCCTTACTAAATCTCCATTGGAGAAAACCTTACCCAGCACCTTTGAAACGTTCACGATTTTAGTGAATCGTGTGTACATTGTATCAATTTCTTCATCCACCTGCATTTTGAATCTTTCGAACTCTGACTCCAGTTGAAATAGCTTTGAATCCTTTACCTGCGAAGTACCTTCATGAGTGATTTCTAAAAGATTCCAAATTTCAAATGCAGTATTGCAAGCACAAACTCTATTAAATTCAGTGCGATCTAGTGCGCAAAATAAAGCATTCATGGCTTTTGCATTGTTCTTACATTTTAATTTATCATTGTCATCCCACTTGTCTTTGGGTTTGTCCATAGTTACATCTCCTACAACAAATGTTGGGGAAGTATAACTCGTCTCGACCATATTCCAAACTTCTATGTCGAGAGCTATTAGAAAACACCGCATTCGGGTTTTCCAATAGTTATAGTATGTGCCTGTAAAAAGTGGTGGCTTACTAATTCCTTGCCCCCTCAACGAACGCGTGATCGTTGTGCGCCATTACTCCCGGTGGTAAAACCATTTTGGAGTAACCTTGCTCTGATACCACGTGTTGGTTCGTGTGACGCCCTTAGAGGGGGGGGGGGGTGAATAAGGGTGTGTTTAAATTATAATTTTTAACTTAAGAATTTTTAAACAAATTTTACTTTTATAAAAATTACTTATAAAAAGTTTCAAACCAATGTAATTTTTAAATTAATTCAAACACAAATTTCTAAGTTAAAGATTAAACAACCAAATTTGCAATTAAAAAAAAGTCATAATTTTTTAATCATGAAATTCACATACAATAAAAATGATCTTAACAATGCTTAAGATCAAGGCACAAATATGATAATAAACTTTTAACAATTTGAGTTTACCAATCCTTCTCCCAAGGATCGGAAGGCTATCACTTGTCTCTCCCTAGACCAAGCTCACGCCTATCCTCTAGATCTTCCAAAGATCTAGACGTAGCACACAAGGCCACGATTTCCTACCAAGCCACACAAGGACTTGGACGCTCCGCACAAGGAAGCGATTTTCCCCTAAGCCACGCAAGGACTTAGACGTCACGCACAAGGAGACGATTTCCCTACCAATACAAAGTAAAATGTATATAAATGAAAATACAAAATCAAATGAAGAACTCCCTAGAAATTCAGATCTATAAAAGGAAGGTTAAAGCCTCGAGATGATCGTTGATGTAGAAGCGCGTCCGATCTCGTCTTCAATCTCAAACCTTCTAAGCACAAATGGGAGTTGATGAGGTTCTGGAGCTCTCTTGTTCGTATGCACTCAGGAAAGGACTTAGAATTCTCAAAGCTTGAATTACACGAAGTTCTAAGCCCTTTTTATAAAAGAGAGATAACGCCATCTGTTAGCTAGCTATCGCCAAAATCCGATAGCTCCAGAGGTGCCACGTGTCCCATGTATTCAGCATTTTTGCGGAGAGTGGCGATCGCGATTGAGTCGTGTTTGATACGTGGTCTATCGGATATCCGTTAGCTTGCGTAACTGCTGCATGCCGTAGAGTTACGGGAAGATCGTGCACTGTCGAAAATCCGTTATTGCTGTCGGAAATCCGATAGCTCTAAAACGTTGAGTAGAGATCGGAGAACGGAAGAAATCGTGCGCTGTCGGAAATCCGGTACTGCTGTCGGAAATCCGATAACTCCAATTTCTGGAAAATTGGTATTTTGCTCCAATTGCAAACATGTTATTCTTGCACCTGTTATCTGCACACCATTAATCAAAAATAGGATCAAATACATTCGGGATTTGTTATTCTCAAATCGGACGAGTGCGGAATGCATGCTCCAACAAGCAGGATTGCACGACGTCTTCCATGTCTCCTCCTTTCTCTACTACGGCCGGAGCAGCAAATTTCTATTATAGATGGCCCGGTAGCCTCCGATTGATTGATTCACCTGGAGCCGCCCGGTTAGATGGCACGAAGATGCGGGTCTTGCGGCGCAATAAGGTCCCGCTGATCAAGGTCCTATGGAGAAATCATCGATAGGAGAAGCTTATCAGGGAGCCTCCAGAACTGATGTAGCAGATATAGTCGATGCTCTTCGAGTCAGGAATTACTTCCATTCTAAGGGGATGTTACGTTCAAGCACTTGCGGTAGAAGCCTCGCAGACCTAACCTGAATTTCGGGGATGAAATTATTATTTTTTATTGGGATTTGTAACATCCCCCAAACAACTAGACCCCTAGAGTGGTTTTGTCATGACTAGGTCATGACAAAACCCTAGGAAGCTTGAAGAGACCACTTGGCCTTAGCCAAGAAGAAGGAAACCACCAGTGGTATGCAAATAGCAATTTCCAATTAACAAGCATGGGGTTGGACTTAAGGGCCTCACCTTGACCCTTTGACCCCACTATGGCACACCTAACCCTTTGGAGGGTCCCTTAGAGCATCAAGGACCCATTGGGGTCAACCAAAGAGGCCAAATTGATCAAAGTCAACCCTAAACCCAAATTGGTCAAAGTAGCCTAATTAGGGTCAATTGACCCCCACCATGCCAAATTGACCCTACCTAGACCTTCCTAACCCTTAAGGGAGTCAAATGGGTCAGAACCCACCCATTGTGGTCAACCCAAGTGGTCAATTTGACCAAAGTCAACCTTAGCCTAAATTTAGGTCAAAATGACCCACTTTACCCAAATTGAACCCAACACACTTGAGCTAGACCCAATTGGTGTGGTCCACCACCTAATGGGGACTGAATGCTGATGAGTTGGCCATTCAATTTGAAGGATTTCGGCCAGGAGAGAGAAAGCTCCATTTCCCCCAAAAATGACGGAGAGAGGAAGAGGAGGAGAATGGCATTCATGGCCAATTAAACCCAATTTATGGCACAATTCATCTGTAACACCCCAAATATCGTGGTTCAGCGAAGAAGGCGGAGTGGTAGTGCTGCACTTGAAGCAGGCTAAATCTTCCCTTTCTGCTCTTAGCGCGCGATCAGTGGCCTCATCGCGTACGACCGTCGATCGTGCGCCAGCGATCGTGCGTTAATTCAGAAGAGAATCGAGTTCTGTCTCGCATAGTGCGCACGACCATTTCCCTCTTCGCGCACGACCAGTAATCGTGCGCCAGCGATCGTGCGCCCTGTTTATTCTGTTCCGCGATTTTGAGCGGAGAAGAAGATCGGACCGTCCAAATCTTTTGGAAATTGATCCAACGGCTAGGTTTAGTTGCGGGAGACCTTTTGGGCTGATGAGAGGGGGTTAAACCCTCATATGCTCTAAGCCATTCTCTCTCCAAACCCTAGAGAAAGAAGGAGGAGCTAAGGAAGAAGAAGGTAGATCCCGCCATTGACGGAGCTCCGGAGCTCCGTTTCGCGAGCCGTTTCCAGATTTGGAGAGTGCAGCCCGGTGCGGTCGTTTCTCTCCGTGTAGAATCTCGGATCTATGGCGAAAAAGAACGCGTCTAGGGTAACGATTCTTCCTCCCGAACTTTGGACTTGTATTTGTCCTTTCATTCCTCTTCCTATGTTTGCATGAGGTATCTCTTTCACCAAATGGGTGAAGTGCAGGATTTCCTCAAGTTCTTCAGAACTCCGGGTAGATTGTGTCCGTCCCCGGCATTATTGCAAGTAGAAAATCCGGTAGTCGTGCGGATTTAGGCATTTTGTGTAAAGCCTATTCGTGGCGGTGAGCCCGAATCGGTGATGCTTGATTTGCGACGTTGCATTTAGGTTAGGCCTAGAATGCGTGCCGGAGAATGACTCCGTGAACTCACCTACAGTATTGCGGGAACTAAGTATAGGCGTCTTGTGAAGATCCTAACGAAAGCCCCATGCTTTGAGTTTTGGATGAAGGCAAACCTTCACCACGAAATTGATGCGGAGTGTATTGCACCTCCCTTGTTGAGTATTCGTGAAACCTAGATCCTTGCGAAGGGGTCAGGTGCGTAGCGTATGTTTTAGTGTAGCACTTGAAAGTGCTAAACCCTTACGGGCCGAGGCGAAGCCGTACCCGCGTCGTGCGATAGATCGCGACGATTAGAGCACGGGCAAAGCTAAACCGAACCCGTTTCCATGCAGATCGGTAAGAGGTCCCTTCCTCAGGAAAGCCGTGTGATCATGGGAGAGGTCGTGGAAGGTGTCATACCTAGACCGACCAAAAGCTCTTGTTTCCACCCAAGGTTGTGGCCCTTACGGTGGAGTGTTTTGTGAAATGGATGTTATGTTAGCCTCATGCGACTGCTTAGGCGGTCGTGGGGAATCTTCGGGTGAACCCAACCAACATCATGTGCATACCTAGGTTCCCTTCTTTTGATGCTCAACCTAGAAGATTGATTGTGCTTGAAACCTCACCTCGTGTAGTTGCACTTTCTTTATATTTAGTACTTGTGCTAGTATGGCTTGCTTGCAGGGTAGAAGCTCCGCCACCCCGGAAAAGGTATGGGGTCGTTATAATTTGGTCAGCTGTGCTGACCGTTACTTTGTTTGTCACCGTTTGGTGGAATGTTCTTATGCAGGTGCAGGTGAGCCTAGCGGGAAATAGCGGGCGATGGCCCTTTGCAATGTTGGCCCTCGAAGGCCAGCCCTTTTCCTGTTATTCATGTATGGCCGGCCTGCGAGCCGATGTATGCTTATGGAGTTTTGTGCATTGGATGAATGTAAGGCCTTAAGGCCGTAACTCTTATTCTGGATACATTCCTATGATGGTGGACAATTCTATTTTTGAATGATTTAATTAATGCTTCCGCTTACGTTTTGTACTCTCATTTAGTTGTTACTTTTCTGGTTATCACCTTTTAACTCCTAGCTAGTGTGGTTTGTATGGCGTGGGGTCCCGGCCGGACCTGCTGTTATACTCTTCGCACTGGCAGGGTGTTACAATTTGGTATCGGACTTAAGGCGTCGATCCGTAGTTTAGCGAATTCGGGACGAATTCCTTTTAAGGGGTGGTGCGCGCGGGTTGTGCATTCACCTAAAACGACAAAAACTAATAAGAATGTCCACTTAGGAATGAAAAGAAAACATACTTGTTTGCGGAACCTGAGCGTTCCATGATTGATGTTTGATATGTTTTGGGTCACTAAATTATGCTTTGCATGATTATAGGTGACTAGAAGTGCTGCGGGGCAGTCTCGACCCCGTAACACCGCTGAAAGTAGTGGGTCTGCTGAAGTGCCAGCGACCACTCCTTCTGCTGAAATGATCAAATTAGTCGCAGAAGCGGTCTTCGCGATGATCAACGCTCAACCCCAAAGGCTGGTCCAGCCTGCTACTCCTACTCCGGATGTGGCCCCTGAGGCTGTTGCTGCAGTGGAACCTGCGGCGGAACCAAGGGTGGAGGCCCCTGTGCCTGTAGCTGCAGTAGAACCTGCGGTAGCGCCGAGGGTGGAACCTCAAGTTGCGCAAGTAGTTGCGGGGCGAGCGCGTGACCAGCAATTAAAGCATTTCCTGAGCTTTAATCCTCCTACCTTCTCGGGATCTGAGTCCCCAACGGAGGCAGAAGACTGGTTGTCAAGAGTTAGAAGAACTCTGAGGGCGACAGCGACGGACGAAGCCATGATGGTCACCTTAGCCACCTTCCTTCTTGATGGAGAGGCTGTGCTGTGGTGGGAAGAGCAGGAGCTGCATAAGTTCTGCGGTAGAGATATTACTGAAATCACAATGGCTGAGTTTTCAAAGTCGTTCCTCCAAAGGTTTATCCCCTCTGCCCAGCGCATTGCGTTACAGAACCAGTTCTTGAGGTTGACACAAGGTGATCGCTCCGTTGACGATTACTTGCATGAGTTTACCAGACTGAGTCGCTATGCGGGGTCCTTGGTGGAGGATGAGGAGACAAAGACAAATAAGTTCTATGAAGGGCTTTGGGACGAGTTGAGGCTGCTCCTTGTAGGCCCTATGACGTTCGGCTTCCAAGTAATGGTGCAAACTGCCAGATCTTTGGATTTGGACATGAAGAGGGTACAAGCAAGGGGTGTTGTAAAGAAACCTGAGTTTCATGCGCCGGCCTCTCAGTCCAAGTCGGATTTCAGAAGGAACAAAAGGAAGTTCAAACAGGCGGAACCAGCTCCTTCAAATGTTTCGGGAGCCACGACCGCGCGGACTCCTATTACGTGTTTCACCTGCGGGAAGGTGGGACACAAAGCTGCGGTGTGTCGAAGTGGTCCCCCGAAGGCTGGTAATCGAGCGGTGGATTATGCTCGTACTGCGGAAAAGGGTAAAACTGCGGAGTCTTCGGCTTCCCAGCACATTCCGACTCAGCCGAGAGTCTATTCGCTTGGCCAACAAGAAGCTATACGACAAACTGATGTCGTCACAGGTACGAATTAGAAGTTAGCTTTTACAGCTATATATATAATTCATACTGTGGTACGACTATATGCTTTATTTGTGTGCAATTAGGTTTCGTCCTAATTTTCAACTATCCGGCGAGAGCTCTATTTGATACGGGTGCATCGCACTCTTTTCTGTTCGAGGACTTCGTTGTGTGAATCGGAGTGCCGTCTACCTTCGTAGAGGATAGATTGGAAGTAGTGCTACCCAATGGATCTCGAATGAGTGCGGATAGGAAGAGCCGTGTGAAGGTGCGGATCGGAAGTCAGGATTTCGACTTGGAAGCGTCGTTATTACCGTTAGCTGAATTTGATGTGATCTTCGGCATGGACTGGCTCTCGGAGCAGCGGGCATGCATAGATTGCAATACAAAGGAGATCACTCTGGGAAGGGACACCGAAGAAGAAACCATGTTCGCCGGTATGCGAGGAGCGAGCAAGACGCTGATGTCTGCTCTCCAGGTGGTTAAGGCGGTGAGAAAAGGCGCTGAGTTGTTCTTCACCTTGTTGGAGACTTCAGAGCCAATGCCCAGGTTATGTGATGTCCCAGTCGTAGCGGAGTACGCCGACGTGTTTCCTAACGAACAACCTGGGGCTCCGCCTCAGCGGGAGATCGATTTCTGTATCGAGTTGGTGCCAGGTGCCAAACCTGTGGCCCGCTCACCGTACCGGATAGCGCCAAAGGAATTGGCAGAGCTGAAGGTTCAATTGCAAGAGCTGCTAGAGCAAGGCTACGTACGTCCAAGTTCATCGCCTTGGAGTGCACCGGTCCTCTTTGTGAAAAAGAAGGACGGGAGCTTGCGTCTATGTATCGATTATCGAGAGCTAAACAAGTTGACCGAGAAGAACCGATATCCGATTCCAAGAATCGATGATCTATTCGACCAACTGGTGGGGTCGACGGTTTACTCCAAGCTGGACCTAAGGTTCGGCTATTACCAACTGCGGATAAGGGAATGTGACATTCCAAAAACAGCGTTCAGTACCGGCTTTGGGCACTATGAGTTCACGGTGATGTCGTTTGGTCTGTCCAATGCACCGTCGGTATTCATGGACTTAATGAACAGGACGTTCCGTGAGTATTTGGATCAATTTGTGATCGTCTTTATCGACGACATTTTGGTATACTCTCAATCGGAAGAGGAGCATGTAGGGCATCTGCACGCCGTTCTGAGCACCTTGAGGAGGAGTCAGCTCTATGCCAAGTTCTCCAAGTGCGAGTTTTGGCTACCGTCAGTAGCATTCCTTGGTCATGTCGTTAGTGGAGATGGAATTGCGGTAGATCCGTCGAAGATAGAAGCGATCCGAGCGTGGCCTTTGTTGAAAAACGTAGCGGAAGTCCGAAGTTTCTTAGGACATTCCGGCTATTATAGGCGCTTTGTGGAAAACTTCTCGAGGATCGCACTTCCTCTCACAAAACTGACTAGGAAGGATCATAAGTTCGTTTGGTCACCTGAGTGCGCACGAGCTTTTGAAGAACTGAAGAGCCGTCTGACCACGGCGCCCATTCTATGCTCGCCACAAGGTACGGAAGGCTACGAAATTTATTGCGACGCCTCAGGAAGTGGTTTGGGTTGTGTCCTAGTGCAGTTCGGGAAGGTAATTGCCTACGGCTCCCGGCAACTGAAGGTTCATGAGAGGAATTACCCGGTCCATGATTTGGAGCTAGCGGCCGTGGTATTTGCTCTTAAGCTTTGGAGGCATTATTTATATGGCGTGAAGATCGATATCTTTACCGACCACAAGAGCCTCAAGTACTTGCTGGATCAAAGGGAGTTGAATATGCGTCAAAGGAGGTGGATGGAGTTCCTTGGGGACTACACCTTCTACATCAATTATACTCCCGGTAAGGGAAATGTAGTAGCGGACGCGCTGAGTCGTCGGGCTCCCGCTCAAGCAAATTGGATTTTGATGCACGATGAGCGTCTAATCCGTGAGCTGGAAGAAATGGAGATCATTTGCATTGATAGGAGAACGTCTACTTTAGCATGCTTGAACTGGACGGAGGTTCAATACGACCTTGCCGACCGAGTTCGACAAGCATTGGAGCTGGACGAGAGCATGAAACGCTATAAAGCGGAAACCGTTGAGGGGTTAAACGCTGATTTCTCCTTTGAAGACGACCTTATGTGGAAACAGGAAAGGTTGTGCATCCCAAACGTTGGCACTCTACGGGCGGAGTTGATGTACGAGGCTCATCATACCAAGTACTCGATCCACCCGGGGAGCGCTAAAATGTATATGGATTTGAAGAAATTGTTCTGGTGGCCGGGTATGAAGAAAGACATTGCCCTTTACGTGGCCAAGTGTCATACTTGCGCGTTGGTGAAAGCGGAATGTCAACGTCCCGGTGGGTTTCTGAAGTCCTTGCCGATTACGGAATGGAAGTTTGATGATATTTCGATGGATTTCGTGCACGGATTGCCGAGATCGCAGCATGGAAACGACGCCATCTGGGTGATCGTGGACCGTTTGACGAAGGTATCACACTTCATTCCGAACAGGAAGGATGATTCTGTTGAGAAGCTAGCAAAGCTCTATGTTGATAGTATTGTGAGACTGCACGGTGTCCCCCGTAGTATCGTCAGCAATCGTGACGGGCGTTTCACATCGAAAGATTGGAGGCTTATCCATGAACTGTTGGGCACAAAATTGAAGTTCAGCACGGCCTTCCACCCGCAAACGGATGGACAGACCGAGAGAACCAACAGGACTATGGAGGATATGCTCCGAATGTGCGCTCTAGATATTGGAAAGAGGTGGGAAGATCATCTCTACATGATCGAGTTCGCCTACAATAATAGCTATCAAGCCAGTATAAAGATGGCTCCCTTTGAAGCCCTCTATGGTAAGAAGTGTCGTACGTCGTTGTCTTGGGCGGAAACGGGCGATACTAAGCTATTGAAGCGTAAGGATGTTGAAGAAGCAACTTCGACGATCCGGACTATACGTGAAAGGCTTTTGGTTGCCCAGGATAGGCAAGCAAAGTATTTCAATGCCAAGCATAGGAACCTAGAGTTTGCCGTCGGTGACCGGGTTTACTTGAAGATCAAACCGTGCAAAGGGGTATCAAGGATCCGACGCTTGAAAAAGCTCAGTCCAAGGTACTTAGGACCGTTTGAGATCGTGGAGCGTGTTGGTGATGCGGCTTATCGGCTTGCACTATCTGCAGAGCTGAGCGGTCTGCATGACGTGTTTCACATTTCAGTGTTGAGGAAGGCAGTGCAAGAGCCTACTCATATCGTTGCGGTCGGCAAAGTTCCGGTTGATAGTGGGTTGTCGACGAAGGTCAAGCCCATACGCATCGAAGATGCCGAAGTAAAGCAGCTGCGGAACAAGTCCATTCGGATGGTAAAAGTCCGGTGGGATAATTGCGGCCGAGAGGAGCTCTCTTGGGAGAGAGAGCAAGCGATGCTTGCGGAGTACCCCGAGCTATTTCTCTCAGGTATTTTATAGCTGAATTTCTTGCTATTTCTGTTTTATAAATTTCGGGACGAAATTCTTTTAAGGGGGGTGGAGTTGTAACACCCCAAAAATCGTGGTTCAGCGAAGAAGGCGGAGTGGTAGTGCTGCACTTGAAGCAGGCTAAATCTTCCCTTTCTGCTCTTAGCGCACGATCAGTGGCCTCATCGCGCACGACCGTCGATCGTGCGCCAGCGATCGTGCGTTAATTCAGAAGAGAATCGAGTTCTGTCTCGGACAGTGCGCACGACCATTTCCCTCTTCGCGCACGACCAGTAATCGTGCGCCAGCGATCGTGCGCCCTGTTTATTCTGTTCCGCGATTTTGAGCGGAGAAGAAGATCGGACCGTCCAAATCTTTTGGAAATTGATCCAACGGCTAGGTTTAGTTGCGGGAGACCTTTAGGGCTGATGAGAGGGGGTTAAACCCTCATATTCTCTAAGCCATTCTCTCTCCAAACCCTAGAGAAAGAAGGAGGAGCTAAGGAAGAAGAAGGTAGATCCCGCCATTGACGGAGCTCCGGAGCTCCGTTTCGCGAGCCGTTTCCAGATTTGGAGAGTGCAGCCCGGTGCGGTCGTTTCTCTCCGTGTAGAATCTCGGATCTATGGCGAAAAAGAATGCGTCTAGGGTAACGATTCTTCCTCCCGAACTTTGGACTTGTATTTGTCCTTTCATTCCTCTTCCTATGTTTGCATGAGGTATCTCTTTCACCAAATGGGTGAAGTGCAGGATTTCCTCAAGTTCTTCGGAACTCCGGGTAGATTGTGTCCGTCCCCGGCATTATTGCAAGTAGAAAATCCAGTAGTCGTGTGGATTTAGGCATTTTGTGTGAAGCCTATTCGTGGCCGTGAGCCCGAATCGGCGATGCTTGATTTGCGACGTTGCATTTAGGTTAGGCCTAGAATGCGTGCCGGAGAATGACTCCGTGAACTCACCTACAGTATTGCGGGAACTAAGTGTAGGCGTCTTGTGAAGATCCTAGAGAATGCCCCATGCTTTGAGTTTTGGATGAAGGCAAACCTTCACCACGAAATTGATGCGGAGTGTATTGCACCTCCCTTGTTGAGTATTCGTGAAACCTAGATCCTTGCGAAGGGGTCAGGTGCGTAGCGTATGTTTTAGTGTAGCACTTGAAAGTGCTAAACCCTTACGGGCCGAGGCGAAGCCGTACCCGCGTCGTGCGATAGATCGCGACGATTAGAGCATGGGCAAAGCTAAACCGAACCCGTTTCCATGCAGATCGGTAAGAGGTCCCTTCCTCAGGAAAGCCGTGTGATCATGGGAGAGGTCGTGGAAGGTGTCATACCTAGACCGACCAAAAGCTCTTGTTTCCACCCAAGGTTGTGGCCCTTACGGTGGAGTGTTTTGTGAAATGGATGTTATGTTAGCCTCATGCGACTGCTTAGGCGGTCGTGGGGAACCTTCGGGTGAACCCAACCAACATCATGTGCATACCTAGGTTCCCTTCTTTTGATGCTCAACCTAGAAGATTGATTGTGCTTGAAACCTCACCTCGTGTAGTTGCACTTTCTTTATATTTAGTACTTGTGCTAGTATGGCTTGCTTGCAGGGTAGAAGCTCCGCCACCCCAGAAAAGTGGTGGGGTCGTTATAATTTGGTCAGCTATGCTGACCGTTACTTTGTTTGTCACCGCTTGGTGGAATGTTCTTATGCAGGTGCAGGTGAGCCTAGCGGGAAATAGCGGGCGATGGCCCTTTGCAATGTTGGCCCTCGAAGGCCAGCCCTTTTCCTGTTATTCATGTATGGCCGGCCTGCGAGCCGATGTATGCTTATGGAGTTTTGTGCATTGGATGAATGTAAGGCCTTAAGCCCGTAACTCTTATTCTGGATACATTCCTATGATGGTGGACAGTTCTATTTTTGAATGGTTTAATTAATGCTTCCGCTTACGTTTTGTACTCTCGTTTAGTTGTTACTTTTCTGGTTATCACCTTTTAACTCCTAGTTAGTGTGGTTTGTATGGCGTGGGGTCCCGGCCGGACCTGCTGTTATACTCTTCGCACTGGCAGGGTGTTACATCATCTCCCCTTGAGGAGAGGAGAACTTTTCAGCCCTTTTTCCAGCCTAATTGATGACCCAATTCATTTCCTCCCATAAGAAACCGAAAATCTCCATTAATGGCCTTCATGGCAATCGGAGGTTAC
Source organism: Dactylorhiza incarnata (assembly GCA_033032865.1). Lineage (NCBI taxonomy): Eukaryota > Viridiplantae > Streptophyta > Magnoliopsida > Asparagales > Orchidaceae > Dactylorhiza > Dactylorhiza incarnata. Next base: position 2,039,743 of record JAWHQI010000218.1, on the reverse strand, counting down.
ACCTCCTCCCCTCCCCAATTGAGCCTCTTATATCCATCACTAGACTGAGGGGAACATTTTCCCCCACCTAACTGAAGGAGTCGGCCCATCTAGATAGGAGATTGCAAAGGTGCCAAAGCTTCAAGGTCGGCCATGGCCAATAGGAAATCGGCAAGGAGTCACCCCTCCACACAGGTCCGATCCGCCTCCTCTCCCTTAGTGCTAGATCTTTTCAAAATTTGGGGCTTATCCATGCTCAATTGGGCTCGGATCGTGCTTCCGAAAGGGCTCGGTTTGAGCTCTCTTTCCCCTCCTCTAAACTCTGATTACAACCACCTCCGGCCGGCCAACCACCCACTATTGCCGGCCACCACCTCAACGGAGGTGGTGGTGTGCATTGGCTGGCCGGGAAGCGGCACAGGTGGTCGGGGAATCATCCCGCAAAGAAGCCCAGGATGGGATGTCGCGCGCCGTCCATCCAACGGGGACGATGACTATGAGCCGTCGGATTTGCCGTGATCAGCTATTCGTATTTAAATGATTATTTTATATACTTATTTCATTAATTCGTCGAACGGAGTAGAAGAAATTTGAGTTCGTCGAACTGATGTTTGAGTTCGTCGAACTGAACCCAGAATTAATTCGTCGAACAGAATTAATTCAGCAAACTGAATCCGGAGTAAATGATTAGGTTAGAACCTTATTTCTTTGATTTATCGTACGGAGTAGTAGAAGTTTTGAGTTCGTTGAACTGATGGTTGATTTCGTCGAACTGAACCCGGAGTTCGTCGAACCAAATCCAGATTTCGTCGAACGCACTGAAGCACGGCGTTCGTCGAACGAAGAACATATTTCATCGAACGCAGATGGATTTCGTCGAACACACTGAAGCACGACGTTCATCGAACGCAGATCATAGTTCGTCGAACGCAGATCATATTTCATCGAACGCAGAATTTTACTTTAATTAATTATTCCTGCAGTAATTTGTTTTAATTATTAGAGATACTAGAACCCCTCAAGTGAAAAAGTTCCCAACATGAAAGTTGTATCCCTTGGAGTCTCGTTTATTTTAAAATTGATTTCACCCCAAAAGGAGTTCCGTAGCTCCCTGTAGATCCATTTTGGTGGAACTGGTCCCTAGTGTAGGACAGCCACCTTATCTTGTATAACTTTTGATTGGGCTATGGGATTGACTTGAAAATTGTAACCTAGGCTGTTTACACCTACCCACACTCATACCCAAATATGGGAATTTTATGAGAACCTTTTTCTAAGGTTTTTGTAATAATTTCATAAATTAAATACTAATTAATTATTGGGTCAAATGACCTCCAATGCCCTCCAAATTTTGGTGGGTACTTCTTAGGGTTATCACATGACCCTGGTAAAAATCTCAGCCCAATTGGGACTGATTTGGTTGGGTAATTTGTCAACCCAAGTTAGGTCAAATTGGGTCAAAGTTTGGGCATGGTGTTTATCTTGGGGTATGGTGGTCAGAACTCATCACCATGAGTTGAAACCTTGGCCACTGGTTTAGGATCACCTAAAATACCTACATGAGCAAGATGGTGTGGAGTAGAGGTGGATATGCCCTAGGACCCTAGTCTTACCCCTTGGGGTGCAGATAGAGCTTTGTGAAGGACATGGGGTCAAATGTTCTTGTATGGTCATGGAACTTGGTGGATAAGTTCATAGGGTGTAATTAGGCCCTAGGTAATTTTATAAGAATTTTAGGAGAATTTGTTCCCCCTATATTAGGTCATAACCCCTTTAAGTAAACTTCTTGTAAGAGATATTTACATGCACAAATGATCTTGGATGAAGATGAAATCTTGGTGGTGCCTTTATAATCATAATATTGACCCCTGGTAATTTTTGTTCAATTTATTTAATGATTTATCTAGTGTTTCATTCTCAAGGCACCTATTTTCTCTCAATCTTAAGAAATATAATTAAGGTTCCAAAACTCTCTGGAAAAATGTGCAACTTGGTGATAGGACATTTCAGAGCACTAGGAAGCTCTGTGAATTTTTATAGAATTTTTGGAAATTGTTATCAGTAGGCTACTTCACAACATGTGCAAATTAGGAATTATTTGGATTAATTATTTCAGTGAGTAAATGATTCCCATAAATTGTGAAACTCTGTAATTAAGCTTTTCTGGACATGATAGAGGTCTGGTAATTTTCCTATAATTTTGGCACAAGTATTTTTGGTAGTTCCTTCATAAATATTCCAGTTTGGATAGGAGTTAAATATTAAAAATTGAGGACATTTTCTTACTGTAAAATTGTGATATTCATTATTTACTGTTATTTGGCATGATAGAATTATCTTAATTTTATGAGGATCATGTCTTAAGAATACCTTACACTTCATGTTCATATTCATACTTGGCAAATATTAGAGAAATCTAAATAAATGTTAAAATGTTGAGGAAAAATATGATTCTCTGGATTTAGTTTTGAAACATCATGATAGACCTCCAGTAAATATCTTGAGTCGGATGGATGAATATTTGGAGTACCTCTACTTATTAGCTTCATATAGTTAGTTGGTTTGCGTATAGTAAAAGTGTGAAACTTGGGTATTTAGGGGCCTACCAAGTGGAAGTGGCATGTAGTTGGTGCACATGGTCAGGTTGAAGAGATTGAAGGTCACCAAAAGGAGTTTAGGTGATGAGGGTGTGCTTGGTGAGTTAAGGGTAAAGTTGTGCTCGGGATTGCCGAAAGATCGTATTTCCCCTTAGAAGGTCATAAAATACTTAGGGTAATCCAAGTGTAATAACAAGAAGGGTATTCTTACCGGTAGCTACCAATAACATTAAGTACCTCGAGAAAGGGAGCTTTGGGGTTTCATCCCATTGTGGTTCCTAGTACCGTAGCGAGCGCCTTACAAGGTAATCCTCGGGAAGTCCAAGGTTAACCATAAACTGTAGGAGTAATATGTTGTACAAGATTAACTTAATAATATGCACACCCACACCCCGTAGTTACGGGAGGTTAGTTGGTTTGATTGTATGAGCGGTAGGCTCGGTGGTTGAAGCAGCGGACTAGTTAGTCCAGTGAGCTTGTGACTCAATAGTGTTTGTTGGTACGGACGGGTTGGTCCGGCGAGCCGGTGGCTCGGAAGGTTATTGATGACGGGCAGGTTAGCCCGGGGAGTTTATGGCTTGGAATATAGTATAACATGTTTGCATGTGCATAAAGGTGGTGGGTCTCCGGTATTGGACGGTCGTTCACACCGACGTCAATAAGTTGACTCGGCAAGTGTGGAATTTACACTTAGCCATGAAAGTCTGGTGGTCCAGCCAGTAAGAGTACGCAGATGCTCCGCAGTTTTGCGTTGAGGCGTACGATAGGTCTAGGTTAGGTAGTGTGAATACCAACCTAGAGGTGGGCCAGGCCCAACCCACCGCTTCCGTTTGCCACTACGAGAGTATCCTGGGAGTCTTGCTAGCTCCAAAAAGGGGGAACTAAAGGTCTGTGCGCATAGAGTCGAAGTGTGTGAGTTGCACTTGTATGAACATAACATAAACTGCGTAACTCTCCATGTCATGGCATAAGCATTGCATTTTAACCCCTACCCCTATCGTATAAATTGGTTATGGGACTTTTTATACGATAGGCTCTGCTAAACGACCCCTTGGTCTATAGGTTTGTGTGGACATTCCTATAAATCAATGATTACTTTATGTTATATACATGTCTTTACTTACTACACTTTACTTATTCTTTACCTGCTCTTACTATGCTCTTTTACTGCTTCAATTATATATACATACATGTGTAGTGTAGACATTCCATGTACCCCTGTCATCTGCTATTGCTATACCCCTTGTTGTCCTCCGCTTCATCCTTCTCGCACGGTGCCTAGGAGTCAACGGGGGAGGGGTGGGGGATTGGCTTAGTCTTTTTGATTAACGGTCGGTGGACTATTTCATTTTAGGGGACCAAGGAGATGCTGCAGCACCAGAGGCCGGTGCAGACGGAGGTGGGCCAGTCTAGTACAGGAGCACCAGATTCAGGATCAGTAAGAGATTGGTAGTTAGCTTCCGCGAGTGACCTTGTAGTGAGGATATGATGTACATTGCATGAGCCCTTTATTATTGTTATCCTTTTATTTCAGTTACTCTCTGTGGACATTTACCATTTATGGTTTTATATATTTCCTGTGATGTGGACTTGAGCTTTTCTATATGTTCAAATATGTTTTTCTTCTTCTATGATCGATATGGCCAGCAGGATCGGCGTTTTGTAGTGGCGACCTTTCCGAGTGAAGGTGTCCCCGCAAAACGACGGTTCTGGGCATAAGACCCAGGTTTTTGAAGAAGAAGAAAATGGGGTCTTACAACATACATACATATGTATGTATGTACATACATATGTATGTACATACATATGTATGTACATACATACATATGTATGTACATACATACATATGTATATACATATATATACATACATATATACATATATATGTGTGTGTACATATATATATATATATATATACAATTGTGGACTAGATGATCTACTGAAACGAGGGACACGGTCTCTGAAATTTTAAACTTAAATTATACTTTATGTAAAAATACATAAGTCTTTTATGAAAAAGAATAGGAGAATATTTTGCCTGAGCGTCTGCAGTTGTCCCTGCACCGCGTGCCATCACAACACGCATTTTCTCTCACTCTGATAATATATTTATATATTAGGAAAAATGTGGGTTGTGACAGCAGGCCCTACGACTGCGCGGTAGTTCATTAGGAAACATATTGACGCGCCTGATCGAGCAGACATGGTAGACATATTTCTTCATTTTAGGCACTTCATTTTAGGCAACACCTACCACGCCACGATAAGGTACTGCTCCGCACTAAGGTACTACATCTTGCTAAGGTACCGCGTCGCGTTAAGGTACCACGCCGCGCTAAGAAACCGTGTCGCGCTAAGGTACCGTGTCGCGCTAAGGTACCGCGCCGCGCTAGCTTCTTTCCATAGTTGCTACTTTGATCTCGCCTGTATTTTTATTTGAATGCATTTTGGCGCTCGTCTCAACATTGACTGCTACGGGTAGGTGCTACGATGTCGTCGTAGGACCTTAAGATTAGAGTGTTGATCCAATTCGCCAGTCTGTTCAATTCGTCGCTTCAATTTGTCAAACTTGTTAGTTCCTGCACACTATAAACATAAAGCAAACGTGATCAAATACATGATGAGATTTGTTATTCTCAAATCAAGTAGATGTGGAATGCATGTTGCAACATCATCGAACCACTGCAGATACTGAATAAGATCATCTTTCCCCATATAATAACTCAAATTTGGCTCCCTGAACCCCTCTAGGACTGGGGAAAAACAAGATCTGGCTGTAGAATGGACTTGTCTTCCTGAACTGGTGGGCGGAGATCCTGCTCCAGCTCGCAGAAGCGAGCTCCCTGGGAAGTCGTCGGGGGCTCGACCTTGCGAAATTAAATCCCATGCAAGCTCGCTGAGAGACTTCGCGATTGTTGAAGTCGCCCGGGTTCTTCATGGGCGACCACCTTTCCAGGTCGTTGAGACGGGCCGCCCTCCTCCAAAGAAGTAACATGGTGACGCGAGGTTGCCGTGATTTCGCGCGAGGAGAGAGCAAAGTTCGCAGCATATCATCCATCCTCTGATTGGAGTCCGCAAAATTAGCCTGTGTAACAAACTCATTATCAACTCGCGAGTTGCTGAGTTCATTCTCATGCTCTCAATCTTGAGTCATGACGCTTATCGCAAGAATGTCCTCCTCTAGCTATGGATCGCGCTCACTGCACCATAAATGTTGGAACCAAGAAATCAGTTAACAAAAGTTTGGACTTAATTAAGGAGAAGCCCGAGGTGTTAGATCTGCAGTTTAACACCACATATTTGATGGCAAGAGCAAGAGGGAGAAGAGCAAGGACTGTCTACAAACAAGAACCGAGTGCTATAGTGAGGATGACTCGCCACAAACCTGAAAGTCTATAGAAACTTCCCCTTCAAAGCCAAGAACTGAGCTAGGTATAAGGAAGGCACAAACTTGTAAAGAAAGGATCTTGGGGGAGGGTTCAACGTGTCTTTTGTAATACCCCTTAGATCCTATTTATAGACAATCCAGAGGGGTATTGGTCTGCCAACAGTTGCCACCAAAACACCTGACCCGTATGATGGGCATGAGGACCTCGTCGAGATGATTGGTGTTACTTAAAAAGGATCTCGACAGTTTAAAATTGGTCTCGTGAATTCATTCTACGGAGAGGTCGAGGACCTCGCCATAGGGCGACTCTATAGACCTTGCCTATGGACGAGGTCATATGGGGTCTCGCCTATGGGCGAGACCGATAGAGCTCTTGTGTAAGGGCGAGATCTAGGCGGAACTCACGTATGGGCGAGGTCAAGGGGGAACTCGCTCCTACACCTATCTTATGATCTTCTTTATTGGGGCTTCTTTTAACATCATCGGTTGTTTGTTTGTTTGTTGACGTGGCTTGGTTGGGCCTATCCTCAGCTAATATGAGTTGTACAAGGAGGTTCCTCCTGAAGATGAAGACGACGAAGATTTCATGGAAAGGGTGAAGAAGACAAAGGTTGAGAAGCTATCCATTGTCTATCATTCCAAGATTCAGTACCCACCATTCCACAAAAAATTCTTACTGAAGTGAAGGAGATTACCAGGATGATAACTGAATTGAAGATGTTGCAGCACACAAAAAACAACTGCAATTAAAGGTACATGGGAAAGATATCCCTAAACCTAAAAAAACATGGAATCAGACTGGATTATGCGGCAAAATTCTGGATACAATTAAGAAGTTAAACTTTGAAAAGCCTATGCCCATCAAGCTCAACCTCTTCCCGTTATCATGAGCGACAGAGATTGCATTGGAATTGCAAAGACTGGTTCGTAGAGGACACCGGCTTCCGTATTACCTATGTTGAGACATGTCCCTGTATATGGTGGATCAGGTGTTGCTCAGCAAATCTGCGAGTTAAAACGGGGTACAGAGATTGTCGTATGCAAATGAAGATATAGAGGTCAAGTGAGGAGAACAGGAAGCTGAATGAGTGGTTGAGCGCCATGAGTGCGAACTACAACGCCCTTCAAAACCAGCTTTGCGATCTCATGAAATAGCTGTCGGAGAAGAGGAGCGAGAACCTCGAATCTGACAACCATGACAGCCACGACACAAGCGAGCATGAAACGGGAGAGGCGGTGTTGGGCGAACACGCGAGAGATAGAGCTGGTGGGGGTGAGTGCGAATAGGTTTTTGGTTATTGGTTATGCCCTAAAAATAAGAAAATATGAGTGCTGATAGTCAATCTTGAAGTGCTAATAAGAATCACAATAATTTAAGAAAGGCCCAAAATGTTAGAATATTAGCTCTTAATTTTAAGTAATCATTTATTATTATTATTATTATATAGAAATAGTCAAATAGCCGCATTTGGCTTTAAATAAGAATATTATTTTTTGGTAGAAAAATAGGAATAACCTTCTTATGTAATCTAAGCGTAGATCCTTTTTGGCGCCTTTTGCCGTCCCCCTTCCTCGCTTCAGCATCCATTGTCCGGACAGACCATCGACTATGCGTCTATCACACGTCAAAACTCCAAAAACTAAACGGCGTGATAGAATGTGAACAGATCGCGAGAATTACGCAACACTTGGGAAAATTTTATGTGGAGTTGAAAGGCTAGCTTCTCCTTCCCATCTTTTAGGTATGCATTTGAACTTCTTAATCTCCTTTCTTCAATTGCCAGGTTGATGTTGTTTGATCTGAAGATCTCTCTCGCTCTCTCTCTCTCTCTCTCTCTCTCTCTCTCTCTCTCTCTCTCTCTCTCTCTCTTGGATATATGCACATAGCAGGTTGAATGGAATCAAAGGATTTTGAAGAAATAGCTGAAGAAATCAACCACGAAACCATATCAAACCCAGCTCCGGTAATCCCAAGGAGAAAGGAGTACATCATTCAAATCCCTTTTGTTCATGAAAGATTCACAGACCATCATAGAGGCAAGAGAAAAAGAAGCTTCCTGAGAGCCCTCCCCTCTTTAGAGTTGATTAAGAACATTCGTCTCCCATCCCCCTTGGCAATCCTCCGTCGGACGATTCACCGGAAAGAAGAAATCTCTCTCGCAGTACCTTCTCCGGCTGGCGTCCGCCCCCGCTTCCACATCAACTTCATCAGAAAAATCAACTTCTCCTCTCTGCTAAGCCTCTGCAGGGAATGGCTTACTCATCCCATGAACGCCGCTCTCCTCCTCTGGTTGATGTGTGTCGCCTCCTCCGGCGTCATGCTAGGTTTGCTCATGCTCGGCCTGCTCAATGGCACCTTTCCGACGAAAGCTCTTCGGAATAGGTGGATTGAGATCAACAACCAAATCCTCAACGCACTCTTCACTCTCATGAGCTTATACCAGCACCCAGTTATCTTCCATCACTTGTTCATGTTGTGTCGATGGAGATCGGAAGACATCGTAGAGCTCCGAAAGATCTATTGCAAAAACAGAGATCACCGCCCGAATGAATGGCCTCACATGATGGTCGTCATCCTCCTCCTCCACATTACCTGCTTAGCTCAGTATGCTCTCTGCGGTGTCTATTGGGGCTTTACCAGCTTCAATAGGCCAGATGTCCTCGAATACCTCTTCATTGCCTTGGGAGTTGTCGCTCCGGTTTCCGCAGGCGTTTACGTCATCTACAGTCCTCTTGGAATGGAGTGCGAATTCAATTCCAACGAACAATTGCCGGGTTCGATGATGAACGGGGTGGCTCGCGTGAAGCTTAATGGTCAGGGAGTCCTCGTGCGCGAGCCGGAATGGATCGGTGGGCTATTCGATTGCTTCAGTGATGTCACAGTGGCTTATCTCTCATGCTGCTGCACTTGCTGTGTCTTCGGATGGAATATGGAGAGGCTTGGTTTTGGGAACATGTATGTCCACATCGTTACATTCCTTATTCTATTCTTTGCCCCCTTCTGGATATTCAACATTTCATCTCTTAAAGTTCATGATTATGTCATTGGAGACGTGATGTGGATCTCAGGGATTGTGTTGTGCGTGTTTGGATTGCTTTATGGGGGGTTTTGGAGGATTCAGATGAGGAAGAGATTTAGGCTACCGGAGAACAGATTCTGCTGCGGATCAGCTTCTTTAACTGATTACTTGAAATGGCTCTTCTGCTGGACTTGTGCTCTGGCTCAGGAAGTCCGCATGGGGAACTTTTACAATGTGGAAGATGATAGCCTTTTTAGAAGGCCTAGGGAGGAGGGGGAGGAGGAGAAGCCATTGTTATCTAGTCTTGTTGAGAGTGGGGATGGGTATTCTGATACCAACTTGGAGAAACCAAACGCTGCTGAAGAATGTAATGAAGGTAGCTGTTTGGTGGCTCCTTGTGGTCAGCTGTTGACGAAGGTGGAAGATGAAGGCGCATGCTTGCTTGTCAGGGATGCGATGGAAGAGGCAGTTCTGCCACCGGCAAGATAGAAAACGGGGCTATTATTTTTTAGAACAAGCTAAGGAATAAGGATATTCATTTTAGGATTTTCCCAAATGAATCCTGTAAATATCGTCATCATTTTCTCTTTTATTTCTGACAGAAAATGGGAAACCGTTCATTACCTGTAAAGATTCTAATATAACACATGTTATATGGAAAATATATTGATGTATATTAGCACCTCGTATTAAAAAAAGGGTAAAAAAAGCAACGGTTAACCGCAACTTGTATTTGGCTTGTCGCACTACAATATTAACAGCAATCTGATATTTGGCTTGTCGCACCCCATTATTAAATTGTACATCAATCGGCGTTCCCCCTCACGCTTCCTCCACGGCACCTTCGGCGCCCAGCAGATCCCGCTGCCCCTCCGACAAAACCAGTGGCCTCAACTACAACATCTACCTCTCCTCCCTCGAGGGTGACAAGAACCAGGACGAGATTGACTTCACTTTCTCGGCAAGAACAATACTTTTGTCCAAACTGTGGGCGGAGAAGCCTTAAGTTTTGGGCTTCTTTGCGACGACGGCTTAGCAAGTAGAGGATTTGGGCTTGTCCTTCACGCAAAAAGGCAGAAACATAGTATGTCTTCATCTTTCTCTGATCCATTGTCGCTGCCCCACCTTGCATGTAGCCTTGGCGTGCCGTTTTTATCTAATCCCGTCATTGTGCTTGTAACACCCTTGCCTGCAAACAGAAATATAACAGTAGGTCCGATCGGGACCCCACGTCATATTAAATGTGCAAGCTAAAGAGTTACGGAATAGTAAAATCAACCTACAACATCTCAGAGTTACAAGCTAACATAAGCATACTTTTAAGTCTTGAACAAGGCTATGTCCACAACACCAACAAGGAATGACTGATATATATACATAAAACTGTTTGGCCTTAAGGTCATACATGTTCAAACAAAGTGTTTATCTGATTACATGGTTTACAGTCATCGACACGCAGGTCAGCAATACATGAAATGTAAACACTCAAAAGGGTTGGCCTTCAAGGGCCAGCTTAGCAATGAGTTTCCCCCAGCTATTTCTCGCTCGGCTTGGTAGCACATGCAAGTACAATCCACAAAGATGTGGGAAAACAAAACATCGGTCAGCTTTAGCTGACCAAATGTTATAGCGACCTCACCCCATTCCCGGGGTAGTAGTACTCCTTCCTTGCACGTCAGCAGTATAACAACATATATCTCAACAAGAAAGTGCAGTTAACACAATCGATATATGCATAATCACCACAAACGTTGGCACGCACGACCACACGCTTCGTGCTCTCATGGCACACTTTCGGTGTACTTCCCGAGTCCCACCTCCATCGTCAGTTATACAAACTTAGATGGTAATTGAGCTACTATCGGTCAATTCATTATGCTTCCCGGACTTCCTTCCAAGACCAGACTGTGCACCGAGGGGTGACCTCTCACCTGTTGGAGTTTCTAAGGTGATCCGGAAGTTATCAAGTAGTTAGTCTTACTGCCAACGCGATATGAGTAGGGATGTGCGCGGTGCGGTTTGGTGCGGTTTTGGCCCTAACCGCAACCGGCAAGGGCACGGTTTTGGCCCGAGCAAAACCGCACCGCACCGAAATTATGCGGTGCGGTTTCGGTTTGGTGCGGTTTTTTGCGGTGCGGTTGCGGTTTCGGTGCGGTTTTTAGCATGTGATATGCATATACACCAAAAGGATAATGTGAGGCAAAATAAGTTGTAAAATTTGGGCAAAAACATAGTTAAATGAGTTATATTTTCATAAAAAAATATGTAATACATATATTTTTAAAATACAAATACTACAAAATCAACCACGAGCTAAAAATAGATCTTTATATAATACAATCATCATGATATTAAGTCCTAGAAATGCACAACACTCACATAATTGCAGCTTTTTTTATCCTTCAAACATTGAAATATTACGAGAAATCTCGTGAATACGCATTTATAGTTAGATGAATCATTATGATACTATTTGCACTTAACAAAAGCTTACTAATCTTCAAATTCATCAATAAATTAATAAAGAACAAACAAACTAAACAAAAAACCAACTATATGCGCTAATATAATTAGTTAATTAGTATTATTAATTAATAATTTAAAAGTTATACTTTATTTATATATATGTGATATGTCACAAGTTTATTAAAATTGAAAATATGTCATTAGTCGGTGCGGTGCGGTTTTTGCGGTTTTTAAGATCCAAATACTGCACCGCACCGAACCACGCTCGGTTTGTAAAAGTTCAAAACCGCACCGCACCAAAACTATGCGGTGCGGTTTAAAAATCGGTGCGGTTTGTGCGGTGCGGACGGTTTTTGCGGTTTGCGGTTTTTTATGCTCACCCTAGATATGAGCCTCTAGGGTCGCATATAAGAGTATTTGGAGAAATTGGAGAAATGATTGTGTTGGCCTTGCTCATATTGTATATGAGTAAAAGGACCAATCCTATGACTATTTAGAGTAGAGTTGGTTCGGAAAAAATGCTCCTTAGATATTGTGAATATTGTATGGAGCATGTTGAAAAGGGCTTCAAGACGATATTGTGAATATCATCGAGAAGACTTCAAGACGACATTGTGAATATTGTCGTGAAAGATAGCATGTCGTCGGGATCACAAGCTGATATTGTGAATATCAACTCGTGATCGATGTCGTCAAGAACGTCTGGACGACATAGACCATCATGGCTTTTCTCGTCGAGATGTCTCGACGTTTTCGTCGAGTTGTCTCGACGATTTCGTGGAGACTGTCTCGACAAAATAGTCTGTGACTAGTTGATTCGTCGAGAGTATCTCGACGAATGATCGAATTCGTCGAGAATGTCTCGACGAATTCGTCGAGACTGTTTCGACGAATTTGTCGAGACTATCTCGACGAATGATCGACTTCGTCGAGAATGTCTCGACGAATTCCTCGAGACTGTCTCGACAAATATGGTCGACCGGACGAAACTGCTTGTACTCTATTTAATCTGGTCTGTGGATAGTAAAGCTTTTGTTTGCCCTATTGTCGTGGGTATGAAAGAGCAAGAGACATTAGGTTTTGCGTGACTTTGATGCGATAGAAATCCCAAGAATTGATAGGCGATCCCGTGCGACCCCAAGTGCGAGTGCGAACATGTACCCGTGCGTCAATCGGAAGCCGTTCTTGGAGATCGAAGAGGAAGTGTTCCCGTCGATCTTGCCGCTATTCCAGAAGTCTCGTTGCCACCTCTCCTTAGACGAATCTGGCAATCTGTGGAGACGTAGAGGGCACTCCTTCTCTAACCTAGTTCTTGTTTGACAAGAACTTAGGGTTCTCTGAATGCTCGTGTGGACTTCCGTAGAGGTGCAAATCTATTTATGTGCTAACTCCTTCAGATGAGCTTGCAGATTTTGACAGAGCCGTAGGAACAGGGAAGAGGGCTCGTAATAGGATTCCGATTACGAGGGAAATTTTTTCTTGGAGCATCTGGTTGAGTAGTGACTCAATTCCACATGGGTAATTTTATTTTGTTACTACAATTTCTTGATTCATGGTTAAAACAAGATCACGTTCTCTCTTTTTGGTTGTTCTTGAATATTCTGCTGCGCGCATCTGATGTGTCTACCCATAAGGAAAACCCAACAGTGGTATCAGAGCTAGGTTCTGCGATTTCCATGTTTCAAAAATTATTCCCTTTGCAGTAACCGTCTTTCTCTATGATTAGTTTGTGAAACTAAAGCATAGGGAGACGAGCTTGTCTACGACCATAAGGGTGTTTGCCTGTGCTAGCATTCAGTACATATAAATCCGAAGATTTGGAAATGTTCTAAATATTCAGATTTAATCCATATCATCAAGTGTTGATGGTTTTGTGCATATGGAATGTATCCGGGTTATGTTTGTTGTTTTTTTCACAATTGTGAATTTTGTGCACATTGATTAAATGTTAATCAAGATTAATTGTTAATCAAACATCATGAAAATCCCTTAAAATTAATATTAAGTATTATGATTCCTTCCGATGGATGACACTCTTCCTGTAACATCCCAATTTTTGAATTTCCAAACCCTTTCGTGATTAATTGACCCGCTAGGGTCTTGGGGGCTTGGTTAGCACCCAAATGATAGGTTAATACTCTATTGGGTATTATTGACCCAATAAGTCGCTAAATTTGCTCACCAAAACTCAGATTTATCAACAAATCCTACACTCAGAGACAACGGCTCCTACAAACTCGGAGTAAACAACTCCTACAAAATAACTCGGAGTAAAAAAATTCCTACAAGAATTAAATAAAGTTTGAAACGAAACTTCTCTTGAATCTCAATAGAGATTAACTTCAGATCTGGAGAGACTGAATCTTCTTCTTCCTTTAGAGTGAAGATGATAAATTTGAAATCCGTCTGTCCGTCATTCGTCGAGACTTTACGTGAACATTCGAAGAATTGACTTAGCCATTGAAAAATACTGATCAAAGCTTGAAAACTGTCTTCTATTTTCATTCGTCGGAATTCGTCGGGAGTTCTCGAGAACATTCGACGAATTGACTTAGCCGCACATTTTCCTTCACAAGTCTGCCTTTTGACTTCTGTCTGCGTTCGTCGATATTCGTCGGGAGTTCTCGAGAACATTCGACGAATTGACTTAGCCGCACATTTTCCTTCACAAGTCTGCCTTTTTGACTTCTGTCTGCGTTCGTCGATATTCGTCGGGAGTTCTCGAGAACATTCGACGAATTGACTTAGCCGCACATTTTCCTTCACAAGTCTGCCTTTTTGACTTCTGTCTGCGTTCGTCGATATTCGTCGGGAGTTCTCGAGAACATTCGACGAATTGACCTAGCCGCACATTTTCCTTCACAAGTCCGCCTTTTTGACTTCTGTCTGCGTTCGTCGATATTCGTCGGGAGTTCATGAGAACATTCGACGAATATACTTAGCCGCAGAAATTTCTTCTTCAAACTAGAAATTTGGCTTCTGTCTGGATTCGTCGAGATTCATCGGAACTTCACGAGACATCTCGACGAATTGACTTAGCAAAACTTTCTTTTCTTCTGAAAACCTGTCATAACACATTTAAACAGAAATCATCAAATACATCCTCAATTCAATTTAGTTCACTAGGGGACATCTTCAAATCCAAGTAATTGTGGATACAATACCCAACAATAATGATATTATTTTCTCCTAAAACTTTTATCATAAGGTCCTATAAATATATAAAAGAGTAATATTAATTAAAATCTAATATTTAATATAAGATTTATTTATTTGGATTTAACTATGTCTAAAACACTAAATAAATAAAATAAAATAAAAAACGAAACCCAAAAATTATAAAATAATTTGTATAATTGAAATGGGATTCCAGGAGGCTATGATAAATATTTCACATAACAATATTTTATGATTAATTAAATAAACGTTTTTTTAGCATTAAATAATATGTAATAAACCCCATTAATGGTGTCATCACTCTCTATGCCATAGCCGGCTAGGGAATTAATTTCCTTCCTTTCCCAACGCCTTGGGAAGAGCTTGGCCGCGGCTGGAAGCTGATGGGGAGGGCAGATTCATCAAGAGAGAGGAGTTACTCCTCATTAAAACCCTCCCAACACCCCAAAAGACCACCCCCTCCAATATAAACCCCATCATAGTTAGGATTTCGTTTTTCCCTACCCCTTGCTCCCCCAACCAGCCATAGAAGAGCCCCGGTGACCTTCCGACGAGCCTCCCCCACGAATTCCGGCGAACTCCACCGCTAGCAATGGCCGCGCGACGATCCCCTCGCCTAAACGACACACATGTAAGTTCTTATGACTCCTTCCTGCCCTTAGATCTCTTCTCGTCGACCACCGCCGTCTCCGACCACCGGAGCCGGCGATCCCGGCCTTGGAAGCTTCGGACCACCCACTTCAATCTCCGAGACCGATGCGGGTTTCGGCCTCGCAGGGGACGTGTGAAGGGGAGGGAGGTCCTCCATGGCTCTCTCTCACGACCCTTGAGGCGGAGGGAGCAGTTGGAATCCGCTCCGACGACCCTCTCCATCCAAAAATAATAATAATAATTGAAAGACTTTAATTAAGGGTAGCTAATCACCTAGAGGGGGGGGGGGGTGAATAGGTTATTTAAAAACTATTACGATTCTTGACTATAATCGAGATAAAACTGATCAGAGCTTTCAAGAAATAAAGATATACACAGAAAAGAACACAGAATTTTTATAGTGGTTCCCCGTATCTTGGGTAATCCACTTTCCCCCTTCTCCCCTTCTAGCAGTGTGCTAGATAGAGGTTATAACTCCTCCAGATCTCAGACCACAAACAGGTCTTACAGCTCAGATCACAACTGATCTTACAGTCTCAGATCCACAGATCTTACTAACTCAGATCAAACAGATCCTACCTCAGCCTTTATAACTAGGCCTACAGCTCAAATTCACCCATGAATCTTACAACTCAGATCACACCTGATCCTACACTCAGATCCTACAGAAATTTATAAAGGGGATTACAAATACTTAGACTCAGATACGAGATTTTGAGCCTTCTTGATCTATCTGAATGATCAGACAGAAATCTTCAGTAGAACAACAACAGCAAATGATCTTCTTGATTCGACAGGCTGTGATGACTGTTCTTCTTCCTGGGAAGACAGATTCTTCCTTCTTGATCTTCTTCTTTCAGAGAGAGGTACCAGCACAAGATTGTTGAATGAGATCTTCAATTTAGAATGGTTCTGAAAGGGAAGACAACTTCTCCAGATTCTATCTCAAACTTTCTCTCAAAATGATGGAGACGATAATTGCTTTTGAGAAGATAGGAAAACTTTTCTAACTTCACTTTTCTTCACTTCATAACTTGGATTAACTGCACAACCCATAGGTCATGCCTTCTATTTATAGCCCGCCATCTGCAATGTCTGTTACGCTTCTCCACGTCAGCATGACGTTACGTCTTCAACGGTCTTTATTGAAAACAAAAGCTTAGCTTGCTGTGGAAGATATTCCTCAGTTCAGAGTATTTGTAGAAGAGGCGTTGAGCACTTAACATCTCTGTCGACGCTTTTCCAGTTAGGCGTCGAGCGATATTTAGACGCTCGACGCATACTCCTTAGACTGAAGCTCTCGACTCCTCCTTCTCAGGCGTTGAGCAAACATCACTTAGTCGACGCTTTTTATCTGAAGAAGTTGAGCAACATCCAGGGGCTCGACGCTTCTTAACTAAGCCTTCATATCTCGACACTTCTGGTTGGCGCTGAGCTGACTGAAGTTAAGTCGACACTTCTCTTTCCAAGGCGTCGAGCGACACAACTTGGCTCGACGCTTCCAAAATTGATCTCAGAACTTCAGCGGCGACCTTGTCTATTTGAGTAGTAGACATGAGTCAACGCTTCTGGGTCACAGGCGTCGAGCAATGTATGATGTCTCGACGCTTGTGAACTTGAATGAATTCCATGAACTTTTTGCCTGACCTGATCTCCTGCACATTGATTCTAGAGAGTATATCAAATACATTCTGAGATATATCTTTGACTTATGAATGGACTTCTCCAAATCTAAGACATTGTGGGCAATGATCCCAACAATCTCCCCCTATTTGAAGAAGTCATAATCTCAGTCAATGATATATCTCTCTTTTCAATGATAAACAATGTGTTCTAAACTCTATACAGATAATCAAAATAAAGAGTATCAAACTTTATAACATTAGATTACCAAAACATTCTATCCACAAAAATTATCTCAGACATGGTTTCTTATATAAGCATAAAAACATAGGCAATTCAGAATAAGATGTCATGAAGAGAGACAAAATCACATCACAGACATATGTATATATATGAACATGAAGAATAGTTCACACTGGGAATTCATCAAGAGTGTTCAAAAAAAAAATATATCAATTACATTCTTCTGAAAGTGAAAAGTAAAGATTAAATTTCTAAAGCTGTCCAGGATCCTTGAATTCTATTCCTCTTTTAGCACTTTTGGAGAGAGCTTCAGCAACTTCCTTTTTCCTCTTAAAATAGCCAAATGGCTTTGGGAAGTATCTGATTGGCTCCATTTCTCCTGCCTGGACCTTCCCAGCCATTTTGTCAGCCTTGAATTTGATCTTTAGTTCCTCTTGATCCCTATGCTTTAACCATTCAGCTTCAGAATACCACTTTCCTCTGGGTTATTTTTCACAGCTTCCCATGCTGATAGAATCAATTCTCTGGAAGAGGGAGACCAATGTTCAACATCAACTCTTGATTGAACCTCTTCTCTGAACTTTCTTTTACTTGATTCTACTTGCTCACTAGTAAAATTTTCTCTTTTACTTTTATTCTCAGGACTATACATTTTAGCAATCTGTTTTTGAACCTGAGTAAGAGAGGCTGGCCTTGTCTCAGAGACTTGATCATTCTCATAGTCTATGAGAGGATATCCAAGAGTTTCTCTTATTGAGTTTGAGGTCCACACAGCATGTTCAGAACTAGCTTGAATCATTGACCTCTCCCCCTTTAGGACTTCTTCAACAATGTGTTCTCTCAAAGTATTCTTCTGAAATCTGACCTGACCTTCCAAGTGATTAATCCCACTTTCAATGGTTTTCTTTACTTTAAAAAGATGATCATCTATAGTATCTGCATGCAACTTTGCTTGATCTTTTAGAACTGTGGAGCTCTCATCAATTTTAGCCAAGATATCAGCATTCTAGCTTCAATCTTATTTGTACCTGTTAAGATTTGTGCTACCTGTTTTTTATACAGAACTTGCATATTGCTACTTAGTATTCCTTAGTTTGTCTGAACATCATCCACTGTCTTTGTAATTCCAGCTTGAGATTCTTTAATAACCTTTGATGTTTCTTTGATTACATCAAGCTGTTCAGTTGTATAATCTATTGAAACACCAGCTCTCTTAAAGAACTTTACCATCTCCTTTCTCAATGTAGATATCTGATGATTGACTTCAAATCTAACCAATTTCAGTTGGAAATCTACGTCATTTTCATTTTTGTATTATTTTCCTCAATATATTGTTCTAATAATCTTCTTTGATTATTCAGCAACACCTCCAGCTGAGGTAGAATAAGACTAAGATCCACATGGATTTCTTTTTCCATTTCAACACCTTTGCTGCTCTCTTCTCCGATTAAGGAATCATCTCTCTGGCTCATATGGGAGCTAGAGGATTCTATCTTGATAATCTTCTCAGCAGATTTCTTTGGTGCTTCAGGTTCTTTTTCTACTTCCATAGCATTTATTTCAGAATTCTCTTTAGCAGGGATCTCAGCCTGAGGCTCCCCCTCAAATGGTGCATTACCTTCAGCTAGAAATTCAACTTGAGGCTCCCCCTCAGTCTCTACATTGATCCGATCAATTTTATTTTGAAGAGGGTTCTCATCCTGACCCTCCCCCTCAACTGCTACCTTGCTCATTTCATCATTTTTCTGAGCAGGAATCTCATCTTGTGTCTCTTTCTCATTTAGAAAAACCCCTTCAAGTCTAGCAGGGGATACATGAAGACTTCCTCTTTCTTCTTCTCCTTTCTCACTCTCATCCTTTGGAGTATCAGGAGAACTGTCCCTTGCATTGTTGCCTTCTTCATCTTCAGATGTTGCAAGGTTTGGATCATGAATTGGAGTGGATCTAGATTTTCTTTTGGAGGAGGATGAGCTGGATGAGCTTGAAGAAGCCTTCTTCTTCTTTTGCTTCTTTGCTTTCTTCTGCTTGGGAGAAGGATCTGCTGGAGGAGGATTAGATAAAATTCTGTCCCATCTCTCTATCATTCTCATATCCATTTTCTTCATGTGGTTTATCTTTGATCCAGGTTTATTATTCAAGGAGTCAGGAGAGACTTTTACTAAATATAAGGACAATATCCTACCCATATTGGGTACTTGGATACATTCAACTATCCTATCAAACACAACTCTTCCCCAGTCTGTTCTCAGAGAATGAATAATCCTTGTTAGTAGAATAAACATTTTTCTAGAAACTTTGTCATGTGATCCAGTCTTGCACAGCAGTCCCTTTCCTATAACATCTGTTATCAATTTACCTTTTGAATTCATTCCCTTTCTTTGAATACTTCCAGTGATTTCTCACGACGTCTCAATTCCGCACCAGATTTGTGCTAATCTAATCTGTTCAGAGGTCATCTCTTCTTCTTCTGCATTCCTTTTTAACCTAGGCAATTCTAGTGCCTTAGCTAGTCTAGAAGGAGTTATTTTAATCTTCTTACCATTCACACTGGACTTAATCTTTGAGTTGACGGAGTCTATTACTATGTTAGAGTATAGCTCTAATACCTCTCGTTTCCAGATGAGAGTTGATTCAGACAGTACAAATTCCAGTCCGACATTGTAGATTAATTCGATTGTTGATTTTATATCCACAGAAGCTGATTGGAATCCATTTCGAACAAGTTCACTTCCTTCATAGAGATACTCATTGCTTTTGGGAGGCATTGTTGTTGAGGAACGGAGAGAGAGAGAATTGATGGAGTGATTTTCTAGGGCAGACAATTTCGAACTTAGAGAACTAGGGCACTAACGAAGTGTCTTCCCTATTTATAAAAGTTCTAGTTCAAGAAGATGAATAGCCGCGCGCCTAACTTGTTTGACAAGATTGATCTAGTGGTTTAAATTGACCCTGTCGAGATGGCCTAGCTATGTTTGCATAAGCGTTGAGATCGCTCGACGCCATATATCTTTAGTCGACGCCAGGTGTCTTCTCAACGCCAGATATTGTCTCGACTCCAGATACTTTCTCTCGACGCCAGGTGATTTCTCTCGACGCCATGTATCTTCTTTCGACGCCAGATAACTTCTTCACTCACCTTATAGGTCTCAATCATTATTTTCATTTATTTAATTCAAAATAGCTTTAATCTATTTTTAACATACCTAATTCAATTTTAAAATTATTGAATTTAGTTTCATCCAAGGGTTTAGTAAATATGTCAGCAACCTATTTTTCGGTTGGAACATATTCAATTGAGATATCTCCATTTTCTACATGTTCTCTAATGAAATGGTATCTTATTTCTATATGCTTAGTTCTGCTATGTTATACTGGATTGTTGGCTATAACAATTGCACTAGTTGAATCACAAAATAGAGAAGATTTACTTAGCTGAACTTTATAATCTTGGAGTTGATGTTGAATCCATAGTAGCTGAGCACAACAGTTTCCAGCTGAAATGTATTCAGATTCTGCTGTTGAAATAGCCACACTTGTCTGCTTCCTGCTACTCCAAGATATTAGTCTTTTGCCAAGAAATTGACATGTACTAGATGTACTCTTTCTATCCTCCTTGCATCCTGCGAAATCTGCAGCAAGTGTCTAGCATATACACATATATAATGATATTTTCCAAGATAGACACACAAAGTGCATAGCATGTTGTTAGTTTAACAGCATGCAATAAACATAACAGTGATTGCATATTGAATATCATACTCCAAAAACATTTCAGGCATATGCCTTATAATAATTCATATTTAATATGAGACATATAACTCGACAAATTGTTCTTAACAATACATAAGTTCAATAGATAGATGATTTTTAAATATTGAAAGGCAAGACGGCTTTGCTGGTGCAGTCTTCCTTCTTCTTCTTTCGCTTATAGTAGTGAAGTGGCTTCGGTATTTTCTTTGGAGGAGGAGGAGGACCATGGGGAAAAGCCAATTTGTGATACTTCCTTGCCTCTAGCTCTTTCTGATGGTGATTCCATTCTATTGAAGAGTATACTCTTCCATGGTCGACCTGAGGATGTCCGAACGTGATCCACGATTCTGTGATGATTTCCCTTGAACGTGGACTCCATCTACCGGCTTCGGGATCCTGTTCAATCTCACTCAGCCTTTTCTTCCGGTACTCCACAATAGATGTTCTTCTTCTCTTCTTAGATGAAGATGACTCATCCGAATTACCTCCATACGCATCAGAGTCGGAACATGAAGAAGATTCAGTGAGTGCATATTGACACGGGGTCACATGAAGTGCTTCTTTAACTTGATTACTCACCCACATTGCTTGGAGTGAGCAAGCGCCAATATTTTTATTACCAACCTCCTTGATCTCCTCTTTAACATTCTCCTCCATTTCCTGGATGTCTTCAGATAAGGAGTGTTGCAGTCCGACTAATTGCTGCAGGGCTACCTGATTTCCTGCATCCACGAAGTCTCTAACCTCAAACATACGTGCATTCAAGTTTTGCTCATGGACATTGATCCTGTTCAGAATCAGTTCTGTGAAGTGGACATGTTGAGTATTGAAATTAAGGACTTCTTTCTTTATTGAATCTATCTCTGTTTTAGTCTCATTCTTGAATTCACTTATGATCTTCTGTATAGAATTCTCTATCTGTTCTCTCTGAGTACTAAAAGAGTTGAAATACAGTGGAGGAGAGGGTCATTCTGAGCTAAGGATTTTCCTGATCCAGGAATGCTGCCTTCCTTTTCCATGGGGGTGAGAAGATGAATCGACGGAGACAAAGAAGAGAATTGGAAGAGTCGATAGCTTGGACTATAGGTAGTCGTTCTATTTATAGTGCGGGAAGGTGAAGAGACGCTCGATACCCGTGCATGTTTGTATTTATGGAAGAACTGACAGTTATCGCATCAGGTGTCTCTAATATATTGAATTACTAGCGTTTTATTTAAGTAAATATTTCTTCGTTATGACAGGTATTATGATGTTAAAATATTTTACAAAGACATGATTCCTTCGCTTGTCTGTTCCAGACAAATTTCGCTCCTTCCCACAGGACTTCTGATTCCAGACATGTTCATGGAGCACCCACTGTCCAAGTACCAAATTAGAAGCTGATTGGTCTTTGGACAACCCTGCAAAAAGAAAATACCTTTTCTTAGGAGCCCACACCAAGTTGGGTCCTAGAACCTTGTTAGTATGAGCTGGAATATTTAGTTATTGAATAATTATTGGAGCTGTGAGAGTTATCATAGGTCTGAATACTGGTCTCCCAGAGTTGAATCTTGGAACAGTTGGATTGAACCAACAGTCAAGTGCAAAATGCCCAACCCTTCCACAGCACCAGCATTCATATCTATTATATCTCCTTGGAGGTCTTCTTAATTCTTTATGTTGACTTATATTTTGCTTAATTGCCTTATTCACAGGAGATATGTAATTTGTTCTAGTAAATTTTATTGGTTCAGTTTTCTTTCCATTAGTGGTTTTTTACTTTAGGTCTTAGTTCCTTTCTTTTGAATTTAGTATTTGCTTTAAATACAAAGGAATCATGATGAGTTAATACTTTTTCTTTGCATAGAGGTTTGGCATTATTGTTACTTGGTTGAATTAAATCATCTTTGCTATTAGAACATTCACCCCTATAAAACTTATGCACACCTTTTGATCATGCTTGTTTGTGATAGGCATGACTTTGTTAAACTTTAAAGGTTGTATAGGTGCCTTGTCATTACTTTTAGGGTTTTTATCTGCATTCCTATCATATCCTATGCCACATCTGTATTGTGCAGAGAATGTGTCTATTATAGGAAGAATAGTTTGTGGTTTTGAGAACTTTGCTACAAGTTTTCTTTATGCTAGGAGTTTTGCTTCAAGTTCTTTTATTAACTTTTCCTTGGTGCTCAAAGTTTATATGTGAATAATAGACATGACTTTTAGTTTACTAAGTTCTTTACTTGTCTGATTCAGCCTCTCAGCTGTCTCAGAATTTTGAGAATCAGTTTGCTTTAATTCAGATATTTCTTTTTGTAACCTTTTATTATGCCTTTTGCTTTTCTTAAGTGCTTTGAGAATTAATTGATATTTTTCAATAATTTCATCTATATGAAGTTTGGATTGTGAGTCATTTTCATCAGAAGATAATGAATCTATTTCAGTTTCAGAATTAGAATCAGAAAGAGGAGTTTTATCAAGTACCTTTATATCAGTAGTTGTCTCCTGATTTTCTTGATCACTCAATGCCATGAGTCCTGCGTTTTCTTTTTCATCCTCTTCACTACCAGACCTTGATAGTGGGGCTTTTATCATAGGTCTATCATTTAGACTGTCTTCATTTTCATTGACAACCATCAGAGCTATGAGTGCCTCCTCACTATCTGAGTCGGATGACTGAGATTCACTATCACTAAGAGTGACCTTGCCCTTTTTAGCTATTAGACTCTTCTCAAGTCTTTTGTCAGATATGTACTTTCTTTCATCAGATTTCTTGTTGTTCTTTCTCTTTGAAGGACAATCAACAATCATGTGTCCTGATTTCCTGCAACCAAAACACACAATTTCTTCTGAATTAATTTTATTGTGTTTAGAATTGTACCTGTCCTTCTTGGAGTCTTGTTTGAATCCCTCTGACAAATTTGAATGCTTCTTAGATTTGGATAACTGAGAGGGTCTAGTTTTCCAGTGTTGTTTTCTCCTCAACATTCTTTTTAGTTGTTTGGTAAAGAATGTCAATTCACCATCTGATATTTCAGAATCAGAATTACTGGTTTCTGATTCTTCTGATTCAGATGGAATCCTGGGAGATAATACCATTCTTTCTTTGCTTTTCTTTGAACTTTCTGCTTTCAAGGCAATAGGATTTTCCCTGTTGTGTCCTTCCTCAGCTTTTCTGGTATTCAGATGAAGTTCATGAGAAAGTAGTTTCCCATATATGTTTTGTGGCTGAATGTTTCCCAGATTTCCCATTTCTCTGATTGCACAGATCTTGATATCCCATTCTTTGTTCAGTGTTCTTAAGAACTTATCATTCAGCTCATAATCTGAGAAAGTTATTCCATAAGTCTTTAGGCCATTTAAAATCTTGAAGAATTTTTTATAGCATATTGCTATTGAGTCTTTCTTGTCTTGTTTGAAGGCTTCATATTGCTGATTTAGAAGTGACTTCCTGTCATCTCTGACTTCTTCAGTCCCTTCCATATAGACAATAAGAGATTCCCACATTTCTTTGGCAGTTTTGCAATGGACTAAATTTTGGAAGGTTGAATCTTCAATAGCACTAACAATGATGTTCTGAGCTCTCTTGTCCATAGAGGCCAGGATCACTTCATCTTTGGTCATCTCTGAATAAGTTTTAGGAGTCTTAATATTTCCATCTGTAAGTGAAACTTTCATAGGAACAAAAGGTCCCTCTAGAACTGTTATGTAAATCCTAGGATCAGATGCTTCCATGAAAAGTCTGACTCTTTCTTTCCAAATACCAAAGTTTTCTTTTCTGCAGATGGGAAGCTTCATAGATGTGAATTCTTTGCTTCCTTCTGTATTAGCCATCATGACTTTAGAAATCTACCCTTAGTAGGATCTTGTTCAGGCTGTTAAACCTTTTCTTGAACAACCTCCCTCTGATACCACTTGAAAGACTTTAATTAAGGGTAGCTAATCACCTAGAGGGGGGAGGGGGGGGGGGGGGGGTGAATAGGTTATTTAAAAACTATTACGATTCTTGACTATAATCGAGATAAAACCGATCAGAGCTTTCAAGAAATAAAGATATACACAGAAAAGAACACACAGAATTTTTATAGTGGTTCCCCGTATCTTGGGTAATCCACTTTCCCCCTTCTCCCCTTCTAGTAGTGTGCTAGATAGAGGTTATAACTCCTCCAGATCTCAGACCACAAATAAGTCTTACAGCTCAGATCACAACTGATCTTACAGTCTCAGATCCACAGATCTTACTAACTCAGATCAAACAGATCCTACCTCAACCTTTATAACTAGGCCTACAGCTCAGATTCACCCCTGAATCTTACAACTCAGATCACACCTGATCCTACAACTCTTATCCTTGACAGATCCTACACTCAGATCTGACAACTCAGATCCTACAGAAATTTATAAAGGGGATTACAAATACTTAGACTCAGATACGAGATTGTTGAGCCTTCTTGATCTATCTGAATGATCAGACAGAAATCTTCAGTAGAACATCAGCAGTAAATGATCTTCTTGATTCGACAGGCTGTGATGATTGTTCTTCTTCCTGGGAAGATAGATTCTTCCTTCTTAATCTTCTTCTTTCAGAGAGAGGTATCAGCACAAGATTGCTGAATGAGATCTTCAATTTAGAATGGTTCTGAAAGGGAAGACAACTTCTCCAGATTCTATCTCAAACTTTCTCTCAAAATGATGGAGACGATAATTGCTTTTGAGAAGATAGGAAAATTTTTCTAACTTCACTTTTCTTCACTTCATAACTTGGATTAACTGCACAACCCATAGGTCATGTCTTCTATTTATAGCCCGCCATCTGCAATGTCTCTTACGCTTCTCCACGTCAGCATGACGTTACGTCTTCAACGGTCTTTAATGAAAACAAAAGCTCAGCTAGCTGTGGAAGATATTCCTCAGTTCAGAGTATTTGTAGAAGAGGCGTTGAGCACTTAACATCTCTATCGATGCTTTTCCAGTTAGGCGTCAAGCGATATTTAGACGCTCGACGCATACTCCTTGGACTGAAGCTCTCGACTCCTCCTTCTCAGGCGTTGAGCAAACATCACTTAGTAGACGCTTTTTATCTGAAGAAGTTGAGCAACATCCAGGGGCTCGACGCTTCTTAACTAAGCCTTCATATCTCGACACTTCTGGTTGGCGCTGATCTGACTGAAGTTAAGTCGACACTTCTCTTTCCAAAGCGTCGAGCGACACAACTTGGCTCGACGCTTCCAAAATTGATCTCAGAACTTCAGCGGCGACCTTGTCTATTTGAGTAGTAGACATGAGTCAACGCTTCTGGGTCACAGGCGTCGAGCAATGTATGATGTCTCGACGCTTGTGAACTTGAATGAATTCCATGAACATTTTGCCTGACCTGATCTCCTGCACATTGATTCTAGAGAGTATATCAAATACATTCTGAGATATATCTTTGACTTATGAATGGACTTCTCCAAATCTAAGACATTGTGGGCAATGATCCCAACAATAATAATATAAGAATTTTCCGGCCACCTCCGGCGGCGGCCGGCCGCCGGCAAGTGCCCCAATGGAGCTTCCACCCTGGGCCCACCCACCGGTGGTGGTGGTCGGATGAGTTTTCCCCAGCGGCGGTAGTAGAGGGTCCCGTAATGCTACAGCCATGCATGGCGTCTTTTTTTTCTGCATATAGAAGATGATGGGATCCCACACAATGCTGGCTGGACTCAACCTGGTCCAACTGATCTGGCACCATCGGATCTGCGCCAAGATCTGTGCGCAGAATTTTATTTCCTTGGGCAGAAAATCTGTCAGGTTTCGAAAAATTAACTTGTTTTTAAAATGGATTTTTGATAGCCTTAGAGGCAGATCTGGTAAGTTTACGTGAGACACACTATTAAAGATATTTATTTATACTACAACTCTCATGTTATAAGCTTTCTGATTTAGATCACCTAACTAAATTAATTTTGCACTTGAAAACTATATTTAATCATTCTGGAGAATTTAGATTTCTGTTTGTTCAAAACTGTTATTTTTAATAAAGTTTAGTCCCCACTTTGAATGTCTTAGAGGTCAAATTAGAACATACACCTTAGACACATTATTAAAGTTTAATGTTTTCCCTACAACTTTCATGCTCTGAGTTTTATAATATGAGGTTTCTAAATAAATTAGATTCGGCCTCAAACGTTCAATATAATTCTAGTTGTTGTTGTCCAGCAAACAGCTATTTTATGCAAACTTCAACCATCTGTTTTGGAGACCTTAGACTCTGTTTTAGGAAAAGCTTGTGAGACATGATATGGTAGATAAATAATTGTACTACAATTTTCATGTTTTGTACTTTCAGATTTACAGCCTCCAAGTAATTTAAAGTTAGCCCTAAAAGTGCAATCATAAATTAATTTCTCAAGTTTGAATATTGATATATATAACTACTTCATTTATCACCTTGTGCATGAGGGCATGGGAGGGTGCATGGTTACCGATGTGGCGGGTTCGTCGGCTTCCCCATAATATACACTATGGGAGAAGTTGTGACGACGAACTCTTTTGCTTTGGTGGTGAAGAGGACCGGGGGCTAGCTACCCCTTCCACACAAGTCCGTCTCACACCTATTTGGTTATGTGCCGAGAGGGTCTCCGCACGAGGTGAGGATGTGTTCCCACCGAGAGTACCTATTCTTCATAGAGGTACGAAGGCCTAGGAAGTTGGGGTGTATCCATAACCTAGAAGTGGGAGCGACCGACCCACTGTCTCCGTCTGGCCACGACGGTGAGGCCTGGGAAGTGAGCTCCTTCTTTTAACAGGTCACTATGTCGACATAGGGGAAAGTGATTGAGAAACATCATTCGAGTGACAGGGAGGACAACCATACATGCACACTATATCATATGTTTACATTACTTATGCTCTCACCTTGGTCCGACATCGTATAACCACCGTTAGGAAGGTTATACGATGGCGGGTGAATTTACTACCCTAGTTGTTTTCCCTCTTTTTGAATTGTTTCGGATTACTGCTTCATTTATATAATCCCGATGGATATATATTTGCTTCGGCTATTGTGCTAACTTTCCATGCAGGTGTTCTCCTTGGTTCCCAATAGGGGGCTGGGGAGGAGCGTGGGATTTACTTGGTCCGTCATGGCTAACGTACTCTTGTACGTTATCATTTTAGGAACCAATGCACCTACCTACAGAGCAGGAGCGGATGGACGAGCGTAGACGTGCCCGTGATGACGAGGAGTTCCCTGAGCCAGATCGGACGATTTACGCTGACGTGAGGGTACTACTCTGAGAAGAGGATGAGAGATCACTTTTGATTAGACATTTTGTCGTCTTTGGTCTATGTTGGTTGTCGCTGCGAGACATTATATACCCCTTCGCGTGTTTTCATCTATGTTTTATTATATATCATGCTGGGATATTCTGTGATGTTTTGCTTCTGCGCAAATTTAATTTTATACTCTGCGATTGTTTTCATTCTGCAATGGTATAATTAGCCTCACAGGGCGAATGTTCCGCCAATTGTGTTGTGGGTCAGGTAAGAGGGTGAGACCTCTTCGGACACGCGAACCTTTTGGGGGGGACGCTCTCCCTGGACATAATGATCTCCTTGGTTTGAAAAAAGGGGTCCTTACAAAGGGTATCAGAGATGAAAAAACGATCCAGTTTTATAAAATCATCACAGATGGCCACCATGATATAATACCTGGTTCGAGGGAGAACTGTGCAGCGGAAGCGTGGTTGTAAGATCTCTTTTCTCAAGACCCGCTCGGGTACTTGAAAACTCGAATCTCTCCCGCATCGCACGGTTGAGGTGGATCTTCGCCCAGAATCGCTGACTTGCGGTGTCACCAACACTCGGGTTGGCTAACACCGCTCAGCACCAACTCTGCCGGCTATACGATCATAAGTAAAATATGCCGAAATGAAGTATAGAAATAAAGGCATGTCCACAACCACATCATCATATAAAGATATAATGAAACAGAAAGTCCAAAAAGAGAAGTACAAGCAAAGAGGGCTTAAGCCCGATACAAATCCACAATAAGTACTCTCTCTCTCTCTCTACAATCATGCGGAAACTACAACAAAACACTCAAATGCGGAAGTCTAACTATCAACCTGTCTGTGACCGCAGGAGTCCGAGGAGACGGAGCTACCCCAGGTGCAGCAGGACAAGGGAGATGGATTTGTCTCGCAGTTGTAGTATACTACCACCGGACAGGTTGATAGTTAGACTTCCACATTTGAGTGTTTTGTTGTAGTTTCCGCATGATTGTAGAGAGAGAGAGAGAGTACTTATTGTGGATTTGTATCGGGCTTAAGCCCTCTTTGCTTGTACTTCTCTTTTTGGACTTTCTGTTTCATTATATCTTTATATGATGATGTGGTTGTGGACATGCCTTTATTTCTGTACTTCATTTCGGCATATTTTACTTATGATCGTATAGCCGGCAGAGTTGGTGTTGAGCGGTGTTAGCCAACCCGAGTGTTGGTGACACCGCAAAACAGCGATTCTGGGCGAAGATCCACCTCAACCATGCGATGCGGGAGAGGTTCGAGTTTTTAAGTACCCGAGCGGGTCTTGAGAAAAGAGATCTTACAAATGGTATCAGAGGGAGGTTAATTTGAACATTTGGAGTCAATTGAACCCTAATTGACTTAGTTTGGTTAATGTTGACTTATCGTTGACTTTGGTCAATTTCATGCAATTGGGTCCCATCCAAGTGCAATTCTCAAGGTAATGGTCTTCCTTAGTGGTTAGGGTGGTATGGGGGAGGTCAATTTGGTGAATTGAGGGTCAATTGGCCTAAGGGAGTGGTATTGGGCTATGTTGATTTTGTGCCCTTGGTGTGCACTTAGCACACTCCACTTGGTCCAAGGGCCTTGGTGGCCACTCAGCACACCACCCCTGACCTAATACCAACTAGGGGTCTAGAAGGAATGGGGATGTTACAAATCCCTATAAACAAAAGAAATATTTCGTCCTCGAAATTTAGGTTCGGGTCTACGGGTTGCAAGTACTTATAAGAGTAAATGATTTCAAAGACGGTAAATTTGCACCTGAGGTGATGAATTTCGGGAAACGTTGTTGCATGAAGTCCAATGGCACCCAATTATGCTCCTCTTGCCCATGATTGGACTATATTGGTCAGACATCAGAGTCTCCTTCCATGGAAGAACTCGGACCTCTACTATAAGAGAACCCAAACTAGAGCAACAGACTTTATCAAGATTTCTCATTGCACTTACACTATTCCTTGCTACGATTGTCGGAGATATTCCTACCAGGGGTTTATTGAAGGTTTATTCCGCCGCTCAGACCATCGGGTCACTAGTCACAATGCGGGTTCCACTTTGCTCCGTCTCGGTAATGAATAGGAATTAAACACTTCGGAGTCATAACAAGCTAAACAGATGTGGGTGTTACCAAAATCACTACACCCCCCTGGAGGAGGATCTATCTGTAATACATAAGATCCTACAGAATTAATTTAGGCCATCGAGCTGCGCTAGGTGGCACCGAAATCCTTCGAGATCAACTTAACTTCATGAGGTTATATTCACGAACCATACTTACATAATACTCCGCTTAAAAACCGATTAGCCAGGACGTGACCATTTAACCAACCGTCATTGTCTATGTCGATTCTTCACTATATGATTCCCTTACACGTAGGTGTTCAACACCATCTACACCAAGAGATCTTATCCCTTAACATATGAGGTCTCTGCTGCTAAACCGTTTCCGACTCCGCGGATACAAGGTCAGGTTTATCAGCTACGAAACAATACCATAAACCTTGATTACACTTGGACCAGAGTCTCTTATGACCTACGAATGTTACATAAGGATAACGCTTCCTTACGTTAAATAAAAGTAAAAATCCTCCATGCTTTTCTTTGAGGAACATGACGTCTGTAGTTCAAAACTGATGTTCGTGAAGCGACTCCCATCTACTTTCCATATCCATTTGGTTCAAACTCACGAGGGTAAAACCCTTTTTATCATGACATGCTTTGACACAATTGAGCCCGAACCTTCAAATAAAATAGATGGGAAGCTAGCATAGAGGGAGAGGAGGAGAAACAAACCTAAAATGGAGCTTGGCGGTGGCGGCGGCGGCGGTTGGCCTTGGAAATGCTCCTCTCCGGCGACCTTGACCATTTCCTCCATTCTCCACCAAAAGCTTCGATACAAAGGTCGATTTCGACTGCTTGCCAGCTTCTGAAGCTAATGAGATCATCAAACACTTCAAGGAACTGATTGGAAGATCTCTAAACACTTCTCTAAACACTTCAAGGAACTCATTGGACCCAAAAGCCCCATCACTTGGTCAACCAATTGACCAATTTGATCAAAGTCAACTTTAGCTTAATTTAGGTCAAAATCACACTTATGAAGATTTAAGAATAAGGGAGACAGGTTTGATCTCCAGATATAAATGGTGAAACTTCTCAAAGATTAATGGGTTTTAATGAGACACCCTTTATGTTGAAATCAAATTGTGTCAAAGCATGTCATGATAAAAAGGGTTTTACCCTCGTGAGTTATGAACCAAATGGATATGGAAAGTAGATGGGAGTCGCTTCACGAACTTCAGTTTTGAACTACAGACGTCTTATTCCTCAAAGAAAAGCATGAAGGATTTTTACTTTTATTTAACGTAAGGAAGCGTTATTCTCATGTAATATCCGAGGAGGCTCCAATTCAAAAGAGACAATCCGAGGTCATAAGAGACAATTCGAGGAGGCTCCAATTCAAAACCACCTTTAGAGGCCTCTTCATCCCAATCCAACCACACCATTAGCTTCAGGAGGTCGAGAGAAGACGGGCTCAAGCCTTGGCTCAGAACTTTGTAGATATGCTTGTAGGAGCATAAAATGACTTAGTTAATTTATTGAGAATTTTTAGAGGCTTTTAAGTAATTTTCCTCTTAATAAATGAAATTACCACCCTTTTTGCTTGTACTTTTCTTTTTGGACTTTCTGTTTCATTATTTAAATTATGTTGATTTTTGGAGCATATGATGTCCAAATGAAACCAAATTTTGGTGGCATGCTATTTAGTACATGAGTAGTGCTTGCCTAAATTTTCACTCCATTTGGAGTTGATTTGCTATGGAAAATGGGAAACCCTAAGG
Organism: Dactylorhiza incarnata; assembly: GCA_033032865.1. Lineage (NCBI taxonomy): Eukaryota > Viridiplantae > Streptophyta > Magnoliopsida > Asparagales > Orchidaceae > Dactylorhiza > Dactylorhiza incarnata. Next base: position 2,007,736 of record JAWHQI010000218.1, on the reverse strand, counting down.
AGGGCCTTTAAGGGTCAAATTATGGCTTAGGCCATTTTGAAGAGTTGAGTGAGTTAGCCTCCTCCACCTTGATGATTATGTAGGTATTGATATACAAAGGCATGTGACACACCTTAGTGGTCCATTTGGAGCCATTAGGGTGGTGTGACCTAAAACCCTAAGGGTAAACCCTTAAGGGTGCAAAGTGAGATTTGTGAAGGATATAGGACCAAATGTTCTTGCCTTGGCTCAGAACTTTGTAGATATGTTTGTAGGAGCATAAAATGACTTAGTTAATTTATTGAGAATTTTTAGAGGCTTTTAAGTAATTTTCCCCTTAATAAATGAAATTACCACCCTTTTTGCTTGTACTTCTCTTTTTGGACTTTCTGTTTCATTATATATACTTACATGATGTTGTGACTTGTGGACATGCCCTTATTTCTGTACTTCCCTTTGGCATATTTTACTTATGATTGTATAGCCGGCAGGGTCGGTGCTGAGTGATGTTGACTAACCCGAGTGTTGTGACACCGCAAGGCAACGATTCTGGGCGAAGATCCACCTTGACCGTGCGATACGAGAGAGGTTCGAAAACACTTCAAGTAATTTCGTTAGCTTCAGAAGCTGGCAAGCAGTCGAAATCGAATGCAGGAGTCCGAGGAGACGGAGCTACCCCGAGTGCAGCAGGACAAGGGAGATGGATTTGTCTCGCAATTGCAGTATACTACCACCGGACAAGTTGATAGTTAGACTTCCGCATTTGCGTGTTTTGTTGTAGTTTCCGCATGATTGTAGAGAGAGAGAGAGAGAGTACTTATTGTGGATTTGTATCGGGCTTAAGCCCTCTTTGCTTGTACTTCTCTTTTTGGACTTTCTATTTCATTATATCTTTATATGATGATGTGGTTGTGGACATGCCTTTATTTCTGTACTTCATTTCGGCATATTTTACTTATGATCGTATAGCCGGCAGAGTTGGTGCTGAGCGGTGTTAGCCAACCCGAGTGTTGGTGACACCGCAAGGCAACGATTCTGGGCGAAGATTCACCTCAACCGTGCGATGCGGGAGAGGTTCGAGTTTTCAAGTACCCGAGCGGGTCTTGAGAAAATAGATCTTACAAATGGTATCAGAGGGAGGTTAATTTGAACATTTGGAGTCAATTGAACCCTAATTGACTTAGTTTGGTTAATGTTGACTTATCGTTGACTTTGGTCAATTTCATGCAATTGGGTCCCATCCAAGTGCAATTCTCAAGGTAATGGTCTTCCTTAGTGGTTAGGGTGGTGTGGGGGAGGTCAATTTGGTGAATTGAGGGTCAATTGGCCTAAAGGAGTGGTATTGGGCTATGTTGATTTTGTGCCCTTGGTGTGCACTTAGCACACTCCACTTGGTCCAAGGGCCTTGGTGGCCACTCAGCACACCACCACTGACCTAATACCAACTAGGGGTATAGAAGGATTGGGGATGTTACAGTGGTGCACCGCAAAAGATTCATGATAAAACACCACGCAAAGTTTCGCTAATAAAACCCAACCGAACTAATTCTTCGACCAAGTACCCACCTATTAGCTTGATTAGATAGTTCTGACACACATATTTCAATAAACTGAAACAGGAATTTCGGGAGCCTAGCCTCGGGATAAGAAATGAGAACACCGACGACAACGACGAGGACATATATCGCCCCGGCACCCTAATTGACGAGTGGGCCCCTCCACCCCCTGCTGCACCCACTGGCCAGGCAGCACCGGCCCAGCCGACTCCGTTCGGTCTGACGGAGTTTGGTCAGACTCTCACTGCCCGACTGGATACCTTCCGGGCCCCGCTACAGCAGCATCAGCCATTACAGGCTCAGGTCCCTTCAGATGCAGAGAGACTGGTCATGTTCATGAGTTTTCGTCCCCCGGTCTTCAAAGGGACAGATTCAGCCATCCAGACAGAGGATTGGCTGGAAAGGATCAAAGAACTACTCAAGGGAATGCACTGTCCTTCCTATTATGCGGTTTTCCTAGGTACAACCCTTCTGGAAGGGTATGCTAGGCAATGGTGGAGGTCCGTGCTACAGACCACGTATAGGGACCGCCGACTGACGGAGATCTCATGGAGGAACTTTTCTACCTCGAGGATGGAGCACTTCATTTCTAGCTCCGACCGGACAGAACTGCAGGAGCGTTTTCTACATCTTTGGCAAGGTACCATGACAGTCATAGAGTATCAGCGAGAGTTCTCCCACCTCGCCCGATATGCTGGAATCATGGCCATAGAGGATGAGAACCGGGCCAAGAGGTTCTTTCAGGGCCTCAACGACTCCATCCGGCAACCACTGATGACAGCAGCTCACGCTCTCTTCGAGGTTATCGTCAACCTTGCAAAGACGATGGAGGCTGACATAAAAACCACCCGGGAGAGGAACAGGTTGAAGAGAATAGCAGAGACACCCCAAGGACATGATCAGAGGGGTCAGGGGACCAGGCACCAGCGCGGACGCGGAAACGACCGGGGAGAACATAGGGGCTATGATCGAGGAGATCGCCACCAGCCACCTCGTGACTATCATCGGAGGAGGACACCACCGCCTCCCCCAGCACAGCATCGAGCCCTTCCTGCACCAGCATACGTGGTAGAGCAATGGCCTTTTGAGAGGCGTTGTTTCCACTGCAACGAGTTGGGGCATCTACGACCTCAGTACCCCCTACTGGCACCCAGGGATGGACACCGAGACTTTCACCGGGGCGGAGGTCGTGGACGAGGCTAGCCTGGTAGAGGACAGCAACGACCTCCCCAGCAGGCTTATGCCTTGGACCTAGAGAGGGATCGAGCCACCGCGGACGTGGTGAACGGTACGAAAAATTTTATATACATATGCATATTTTGCACACTACTTGTGATACCTTTTATTACGTGCTTATATATATTACTTTCAAAAAAAATCAATCGATTAAATTGAAACCTCAGGGATCCTCTGGATCAACGATCGGGAGGCTCGAGCACTCTTTGACACGGGCGCCACTCGATCCTTCGTGTCCCATGACTTCATACATCAGGAGCCAGGAGTGGTTTACCTCACAGGGAACTCACTGCGGGTACGACTCCCTGATGGGTCGGAGATGATCTCCTCAGACTTATGCATATTTAAAGTTAAAATAGACGATCAGGAAATGGAGGTTGAAGCAGCAGTACTCCAGCTGTCAGGATTTGACCTGATATTAGGAATGGACTGGCTAGACTTTCACGCGGCGGCATTAAGTGCTGTCAGGCAATCAGACGGCGGCATTAATTGCTGACTGCGCGTCTGCAATATTTGAATTCTGTCTCGACGATATTTCCATCTTTATGTCGACACAGACAACATCACGTTGATAGGATCAACATTTCGATGATAGGCCCTTGTCGATGCCTTTAACTTTGGTAGACTTCAAAATCTTCTTACTTCTGCCACTAATGGTGATATTTCGACGATACAAGATATCATGACGATTCTGCATATACGACAATAAGCTCTCTCTCTCTCTGACTGTGTCGTTGAGATCTTCTTTCTTGCCGTCTGTCGTCGTAATCATGTTGTTCTCTCAACGACATGATTGATGTTAAGTCGACGCTTTAGCAGCTCCTTGTCTTCAGTTGTCTTTCTTTAGTCGACATGCCTTCTTTACGACGATGTCCAATAACATCAGTCATACTTGGCTTTCTTAGCAACAGGGCTTCTTCACGACGTTGTCTGTTCTACTTTGACTTTCTCGATGAAAAGGTTACTTTGTCAATATCGATGATACTCCATCTTCTCGACGACATTTCTTCCTTTGTCTTCATTCTTCTCTGCGTTCGACGAACACGCCAAATCTCTTCTATCCGCGGCTCCTTTCCCGTCTCAGGGAATCCGCTGAGATAGTGAGCTCATCCCAGCAGATTTGACCCCTCGTCTCAGCGGTCGACTATCTTCCTTCTACTAACTTCCTGAGATTTATAAGCTAGAGAAATGATCAAATACAAAGTGATGTATTCTTGACTTGGTGACTTCTTCAAAGCAAGAATCATGTGGGCAAGATTCTCTACAATCTCCCCCTATTTGAAGAAGTCAGAATCTCAAGTCAAGACTACCTTCACTTGGCAATAAATGTTAAGAGCTTAAATGACAGATTTTAACTTAACTTTTGCTTCTCTTCTGAGTACATCAAGCTTATAGCTCCCCCTTGATTTGATGTCTCTTCTTGTGGCTCCCCCTCCACCTTTGCTCCCCTTATCTTGGAGGTCTTCTTGAGCATCTAGTCTTTGAAAATGTTGATGCCATTTCTCTTTATCCCCCTTTCTGACTTCTTTCCTGGAGCTCTTCTTTAAGTAGACAATAATCCAAGGCTCCCCTTTGCTCGGTTATAGTTCATCCGAATCCTGAAATATTGGCTTACCAAGCATCTAGAAAGAAATTAGTGAAAGATAAGTAGAGGATTACTCTAAGTTCAACATTCCCAGTTGGAATTTGAAGAAGTTGAACTTAGCTTCATCTAGGGGCTTTGTATATATATCAGCCACTTGTTTGTCTATTGGGACAAACTCAAGGGTGATATATTCATTTTCCACGTGCTCCCTGATGAAGTGATACCTGATCTCAATATGCTTGGTCCTGCTGTGAGAGACAGGATTCTTAGCAATTGAGATTGCGCTCGAAGAGTCACAAAACAGAGGTGTTTTGGTCATCTTTGGGTTGTAGTCTTCAAGTTGATGTTTGATCCATAGCAGTTGGGCACAGCAGCTTCCAGCCGAGATATATTCTGATTCTGCTGTTGAGATTGCCACACTTGTCTGCTTCTTACTTCTCCAAGAGATCAGTCTTCCACTAAGGAATTGACATGTCCCTGATGTACTTTTCTTATCTTCCACCCTGCATAATCTGCATCTGAATAGCCAGTTAGTTCACAGACATTGTTCCTAGGGTACCATAATCCAAGATTTGATGTACCCTTTAGGTATCTTAAGATTCTCTTGACAGAGACATGATGACATTCCATAGGGTTCACCTGATATCTAGCACAGACACATGTAGCAAACATTATGTCAGGCCTACTTGCAGTTAGATAGAGCAAGGATCCAATCAAGCATCTGTACTTGGTTTCATCAAAGGGTATGCCCTTCTCATCCTTGTCCAGAGACACATTGGTTCCCATAGGAGTATTCATTGAAGAAGCACTCTCTAAGCCAAATTTCTTGACTAGCTCCCTAGTGAACTTGGTCTGGGAGATGAATATTCCATCTTCAGATTGTTTCACTTGGAGACCTAGGAAGTATTTGAGCTCACCCATACTGCTCATTTCAAACTTTCCCTGCATCAAGTTGGCAAACTTTTTGCAGAGATTGTTATCTGTAGAGCAAAAAATTATGTCATCCACATAGATCTGCACTAGCAAGATCTTGCCCTTCACTTCCCTTAGGAACAATGTCTTATCAATATTTCTCCTTGAGAACTTGTTCTTAATTAGAAAGCTTGATAGGGTCTCATATCAGGCTCTAGGAGCCTGCTTTAAGCCATACAGGGCTTTTCTTAGAAAATAAACATAATCAGGATGAGTGGAATCTACAAAACCTAACGACTGCTCTACATATACCTCCTCTTTGAGGTCACCATTTAGAAAGGCTGACTTCACATCCATCTGATAGACCTTGAATCCTTGGTATGTTGCATAGACTAGAAATAGTCTTATTGCTTCCAGTCTGAATACTGGAGCAAATTTCTGATCAAAATCTATTCCTTCCTTTTGTGTGTATCCTTTTGCCACTAGCCTTGCTTTATTCTTGGTGATGATTCCATTTTCATCCATCTTGTTTCTATAGACCCATTTAGTTCCTATGATGTTCTGTCCTTTGGGTCTTGGAACCAGTTTCCAAACCTTATATCTTTTAAACTGGTTCAGCTCCTCCTGCATTGCTGCAATCCAAAATGGATCCGGATTTGCTTCCTCAAATTTCTTGGGTTCAATTTGAGAGAGAAAACACAGGTACAATGATTCATTTGCAGCTCTGCTTCTTGTCAGCACACCTTGGTTGACATTTCCTATTATCTGCTCTTGGGGATGATCTCTTACTTGTCTCAAGGAAGTTGGGAGTATACTGGGTACTTCTGCATCAGCAACTTCTTCAGGTTGCATTTCTTCAGCCGTTTCTGAGCTTTCTGCAGGTTCTTCCTCGATTTCAACTGTCACTGACTGATTCTCATTTCTGAGTGAAGTGTCAGCATTGTCTTTAATGGGTAGCTTCTCTATTTTCTCCACTGTACCTGCATTCACTAGAGACCTAGACCAGTCCTTATATATAAGGCTAGTCTCATCAAATACCACATGAACAAATTCTTCCACTGCTTGGTTATTGATGTTGTACACTCTATATGCCTTGCTATGAGAGTTGTAGCCAACAAAGATACCCTCACTGCTTTTCTCAGCAAACTTAGTTAGCTTGTATTTCCCATTATTAAGGACATAGCATTTGCTTCCAAAGATCCTAAAGTAGGATAGAATTGGTTTTCTGCCCTTCATTAACTCATAGGGAGTTTTCTTGTGGTTTTTGATGATGGAAGCCCTGTTTATCACATGACAAGCTGTATTGACAGCGTCTACCCAAAAGTATTCTGGTAGGGAGGAGTCACTTAGCATTGTCCTACTAGCTTCTATCAAGGTTCCGTTCTTCCTTTCAGCGACCCCATTCTGTTGAGGAGTTCTGGGTGAGGAGAATTTTTGGGAGATACCTAGTTCTTGGCAGAATTCTATCATGGCCCCAGACTAAAATTCTGTCCCATGGTCACATCTGAGTTTGACCACAGTACATCCCATCTCATTCTGGATCTGCCTAACAATATTTTTCAAGATATCTAGGCTATCTGACATCTTTTTGAGGAAGAATACCCAAGTGAACCTTGAATAGTCATCAACAACTACAAGTGTGTAGGTCTTCCCTCCTAAGCTATGAACTGACATAGGACCAAACAAATCCAGGTGTAGTAGAAATAGGCACCTAATGGACTCTTTGTTATATATGCTTTTAAAGCTGGTCCTTGTCTGCTTTTCAAGTTGGCAAGCTTCACATGGACCATCTTTAATGCACTTAATGTCAGGTCCATTTCTAACTAGGTTTTGTGAGAAAAGCTTGCCTATTGTCTTATAGTTGATGTGTGCAAGTCTCTTGTGCCATTGAACATAGATAGCCTCTTTACCATCATCCACAAGACATATGGGCATGGAAGAATTTGTATTGAGAAAATTTAAACAATAGATATTCCCACTCCTAGTGCCAGTTAAGGTAGCCTCAGAATCTAAGGACTTCTTAATTAGACACTTATCCTTGTGGAAGGTAATAACAAAACCTAAGTCACAAAGTTGACTTATGCTTAAGAGATTGTGTTTCAATCCCTCCACATAAGCCACCTTTGTGATTGTAACTAACCCATTTGAGATGCTGCCATAGCCCCTGGTCACTCCCTTTTATGAACCTCCAAAAATCACTGTTGGTCCATTCTCCACAAGGGTGAACTCTTTCAAGTATCTTCTGACTCCAGTCATGTGCCTGGAGCAGCCGCTGTCCAAATACCAAATTGGAGATTGGTTGGCATTTGGACCTACCTGCAAGACAGATTACTTCCCCTTAGGTACCCAAAATAGATTGGGTCCTCGGTTTCTGTTAGGTTGGTATAAGGGAACACTAACCCACGAGGGGTTCTGCACTCTCTTTGCATTGAGCCCTGTTGGATTGAACCAACAGTCCAAGGCAAAGTGGCCTACTTTCCTATAGCACCAGCATTCGTGTCTGTTGTATCTACTCTTCTGCTTCACCAACTGAGTGGGGTGGCAGTGTTGATGAGCAGAGGAGAATCTTTCTTTCCTAACAGACTTTGGGTGAACCTCAAATGTGTGAGTTTGGGGTGGAATCGGTCTCACCATATTTCCATTCACCTTCTTGGGAACTGGCTTTGTAGGAACAACCTTTTCCTTATTTTTTATTGTTGTTGCTGTAGGTCTGTGGGCTGAAGGACTTGACACCAGCACCTTCTTGTAGGAAGGTCTAGCTTCAGAATCTTTGCCATTAACTGTCTCCTGATTAAGACCAATACCAACTCTGAACTGTCCAGAGAAGGTGTCAATTATAGGCAGGATAGTTTTGGGCATTGAGAAGCTGGATGCCAGTTTCTTCTTAGCCAACAACATTTCCTCAAGGTCCTTAATGACCTTGTTCTTCTGTCCTGATTCAGCATTTTAAGCCTTATGGCTTCCTTCAATTTGTTCACTTCCTCGCTCATAGCTGCCAGCTTCTCAGCTGTCTCCTGGAGCTCAGATTGAACAGGCTTCAATGAATCTAACTCCTTGGTCTGGACTTTGAGGAGTTTCTTACAGCCCTTGAAGGCTTTCCATAAGGCTTTGTATTGCCTTATCAGTTCAGATTCAACATCATACTGGGATCTTGAGGCTGTGTTGTTGGCAGCAGACACATCCTCATCATCATGCAAATAATCTGCCACTGATTCAGAATCAGAGGCAGATAGGGAGGTTCTGTGATTTACCTTTCTAGGAGAGTTGTCATCCTGGTTGCCTTCATTGATGGCCATCAATCCAATAAGTGCCTCGTCCTCAGTCCCAGAGGAGCTTGAGTCAGAGTCACTCAACGTTCTCGTCTTCTTAGCAACGAACCCTTTTTCAGAGTTCCTCTTGCTCCTCGATCTTCTTCTTTCTTTATGGTTACTTGACTCCTTCTTCTTAGAGGGACAGTCCGCAGCCATGTGACCTGTTTTGCTGCAAGAATATCAAACAGTATTATTTAAATCATGCTTACTAGAGTTGGATCTGTACCTGTCCTCCCTAGGTACTTTGGATCTGTCATGATAGTCAGATCTTCTGGAGCTTGAGGAGGAACTTCTGTTATTGTCTCTCCTCCTTCTGTGTAGCAGCTTTCTGAACTGCTTTGAGAGGAGTGCCACCTCTCTATCAGTGTCATCAGAATCAGAGGAACTGGCTTCTGATTCCTCACTGCTCTCAGATCTATTCTGAGAGGCAGAGCTCTTGCTCTTGGATCTTCTGCTGCTTTCAGCCTTTAGAGCCACATATCTCTCTTTTGAGCTCACTCTTGAGCTTTCTTCTTCAGCTTTCCTGGTGTTGAGCTGAAGTTCATGAGACAGCTGCTTTCCATTCAGATTTCTGGGCTCCATGACGCCCAGCTGACCCATCTCTCTGATGGCACAGATCTTGATGTCCCATTCTCTTGTAAGTGATCTGAGAAACTTGTCGTTTAGGTCAGAGTTGGTGAACTCTCTATCGTAGTTTCTCAGACCATTCACAATCTTGAAAAATCTCTCATAGCAGTTGGAGATTGTTTCATTCTTACCCTGCTTGAAGGCCTCATACTCTTGGTTGAGAAGGGATTTTCTATCATCCCTTACCTCTTCGGTACCCTCCATATATACGATCAGGGAGTCCCACATCTCCTTGGCCGTTTTGCAGTGAATTAGGTTCTGGAGGGTTGAATCATCTACAACACTTACAATAACATTCTGTGCCCTCTTATCCAGGCCTTCCAAGGCTAGCTCGTCCTTGGTCATGCCTTCATATTTCTTTATTACCTTCCATGTTGGATCAATGGTGGAAGCGGTTGTGGGGATAAAAGGACCCTGTTGGACTGTCAGAGAGATTCTTGGATCGGCCGCTTCCATGAACATCCTAACTCTTTCCTTCCAGATAGGAAAGTTTTCTTTGGTGCAGATCAGAAGTTTCATGGATCTCATTTCCCGATTTTGATCTCCACCGGCCATGGTGAATTGTTCCTCGATCTAGATCAGATGGTTAAATCTTCCTTTGATCAACCTAGCTTTGATACCACTAGTTAGTAATGGACCGTTCACCTAGAGGGGGGGTGTTAGGTGATCTTGATTCTTTTTTGATAAAATAGTGTGAGTTATGAGTATTTAAGCACATCAGTAAAATATCACACACAAAAAGCACTACAGACGACACAAGATCTATAGAGGTTCCTCAAGACAGGGTGTCTTGAGTAGTCCTCTTTCCCTCTACGCCTACCTAGCAGTGTGCTAGGCTCAGCAAAACTCCGCCAAAAGCATCAGGCCCTCAAGCCTTACAACATGGACCTGCAAGTCCCAACAGCCTAGGCCCGCAAGCCCCTACTGCCCCGAGCCCGCAAGCTCGACACTCAGGCCCTCAAGTCCTGCAACAGGGACCCGCAAGTCCCAACAGCCTAGGCTCGAAGCCCCTACTGCCCCCGAGCCCTCAAGCTCGACGAATCGCACCCGCAAGTGCACTGCCCTGGCCCTCAAGCCTCACAGCTCTCTAGCCCTCAAGCTAGACAAGTTGGCCCGCAAGCCTTACAAGAAATTACTGTAATAAAACCGTTTCTTCTGCCGGATGAAGATTGACAACTTTAGCCTGATGAGAATTGGCTTCTTATGATTGAAGAAGTTTTTCTGATACAGATCTTTGACAACACAGTTCTTCTTCAATCACTCCTCTTTTGCCTGATGAAGATCGGCAACTTAACAGTCGATGATGATGAATGCTTCTTCTTTTGCTCTTTCTTTGTTGCGCCGCTTGTACTTTTCGATTCGCTATATGCGCAAGTTATTTTCTTATCGATTCTATCTTTAGGGCGACCACTCATCACTTTTATAAGACTGAGATGATCCCAATGGTATTCTAAAAAATTTTCCTTAAGTGTCAGACGCTTCGTTCCTTAAGAGCACGCGTAGATTGCTGACAGCTTTAATTGCTGATAGACATTCAGGCGGCGGCATAAAGTGCTGTCAAGCAATCAGACGGCGGCATTAATTGCTGACTATGCGTCTGCAATATTTGAATTCTGTCTCGACGATATTTCCATCTTTATGCCGATACAGACAGCATCACGTTGATAGGAACAATATTTCGACGATAGGCCCTTGTCGATGCCTTTAACTTAGGTAGACTTCAAAATCTTCTTACTTCTCCCACTGATGGTGATATTTCGACGATACAAGATATCATGACGATTCTGCATATACGACGATAAGCTCTCTCTCTGATCGTGTCGTTGAGATCTTCTTTCTTGCCGTCTATCGTCGTAATCATGTTGTTCTCTCGACGGCATGATCGATGTTAAGTCGACGCTTTAGCAGCTCCTTGTCTTCAGTTGTCTTTCTTTAGTCGACATGCCTTCTTTACGATGATGTCCAATAACATCAGTCATACTTGGCTTTCTTAGCAACAGGGCTTCTTCACGATGTTGTCTGTTCTACTTTGACTTTCTCGATGACAAGTTACTTTGTCAATGTCGACGATACTCCATCTTCTCGACGACATTTCTTCCTTTGTCTTCATTCTTCTCTGCGTTCGACGAACACGCCAAATCTCTTCTATCCGCGGCTCCTTTCCCATCTCAGCGGATCCGCTGAGACAGTGAGCTCATCCCAGTAGATTTGACCCCTCGTCTCAGCGGTCGACTATCTTCCTTCTACTAACTTCCTGAGATTTATAAGCTAGAGAAATGATCAAATACAAAGTGAAGTATTCTTGACTTGGTGACTTCTTCAAAGCAAGAATCATGTGGGCAAGATTCCCAACAAGAAAAAATCTACTCTACATGATTTATATGCAAGACACGAACACTCGACTAGGAGCACTGCATGAGTCAACATTTTACTCCATTACATAATCTTTAACTTGCACCTAGACTTTCCAAATCACACAAAAGAATGAGTTCAACTCATGACGCGCCAACAGCTAAGTACACACTCAAGTGGGTGTTGTGGTGTGCAAAGAAAATGAATAAAACATCTTAAATAAAAGCTTCAATCATGTTATGCAATAATGCATGCGAGTGGGTACAAAAAATGACTCTCCCCCAGACTTAAACTAAACAATCCAACACAAAATATGGCTATGGAATTCAAAATAAAGCTAAGGGAAGAGAGTACTCAATGCTCAGCAAGTGAGCATACCAGAAGACGCGTGTAAATCCAGGGCAAAGCTTTCCAATGAAGATCACAACCCCCATTCATAAAGGAATGTACCTGCAGGGGTGAGCTCCGCAAAAAACAAAAGAAAATAGACAAACTAAAAAAAAAGAAATACAACTAACTAAACAACTAGATAAAATAAAAATGCAGGAAAAAGTAAGATAACTACTGGGGTTATTGTCCTCCCAGCTTGACTTATTCAAAACTGAAAGTGGGGATGGATCAAGATTACTCTAGAGGGGGGGGGGGGGGGGGGGTGAATAGAGTATTTTAAAATAATTTCACTTAGCTTAAACAAATCTGTAGAGAACAATTTGAGTTATCTAAGTATATGTGTAAGTGAGTGCAGCACAAATATAAACACAAACTAAAACACAGCACACACAACACAGCACAAATAATAAAGGCAAACACAGAGGACACAAGGATCTATAGTAGTTCCCCAATCATCTTGGGTACATCTACTCTTCTACCACCCTGGTAGGAAATCCACTAAGGCCCTTTTTTGATCAGGTGAGCCTTCACCACAGAGCTTTTGATCAGATGCTCAAAACCACCACAGAGCTTTTGATCAGGTGCTCAAAACCAAAAATCAACTTTTGAAGGGAGTTACAACCCTGTACACAGTTATAAAATAAAAGTATATAAAGATGATGGTGTCTTCTCTTTTCTCTAACAACAGAGAAGACCAGTGGATTGTTGAAGAATTGTCAGATCTCCCCCTGTGAATAAGAGTAAGAAAAACAGGAGAGAAAATCTTCTCAGGGTGTAGGTCTTCTTGATCTTCAGAGTATCTCCAGCAAAAGTTCTCTAGAAGGAATTGATGCAGATGATTCCTAGAGATTAAGAGTAGGCGTCTGGAGAAGATGAAGACTTCAGAGAAAATCAGAGAGAGTTCTTGAGAGGAATCAAAACTCAGTAGCAAAAGATTATCTATGTGAATTGTCTGTATCTGTGTCTTTCTCTAGAATAAATAGCAAAAATAATCTCTGGACGGGAGAGAGTTGATCCTCTTTCAAATTTTTAACAGGGCTGAAAAGGAATGAGACAAAAAGGAAGGATTTGCCTCTGACAGAAAAGGAATACCAATATATTAAATTCCTTGCAACTTGCAATCTGCCTTATAGAATAATATGCACGCAGCCCTTAATTAATGCAGCAACGGTCATAAAAACTTTGATAGTTAATACTGCAATAACTGACTGATATTATAATGAGAACAGCTGTTCAGCCTTCATAAGAAATCATGAGGATAACTCCAAAATAATACTCTGAATAGAAGAGGTCACTGAATATAGAAACTCTGAAGAAGTTCGTCGACCTGAGGGAAAGTTCGTCGAACAAGAAGAAACTTTCGTCGAAGCGATCTTTGGAGTTCGTCGAACCATGTTCGTCGAACGGATTCTAAATTCGTCGAACGTGTTCAAAGTTCGTCGAACACCTTGACTTAGCTGATCTTCAAATATCTTCTAGACTTAGCCTATGACCCTTATACTATACATGATAGGTCAAAACAAATCCTATACCTAGAAATAGACATCCTAGCCCAAATCAGTAATAGGGTTGAACTATGTTCCAACAATCTCCCCCTATTTGGGTTAGGATCCTATGTACAGCTTTTATCAAAATATGCATAACAGAATTATAGGAGAAATATCTGACAGAAAGGAAATTCAGCAGATATAAATCAATTGTCACAAACAGATATCGTCACAGAATAATTAAGACTTAATTAACCAGAGAGATAATTTTAAGGATTCCTGTCCTCTGAAGATGACTTCTTGAAGATTATTTTCCTGCTAGTATCTTCAGATTGCCTTTTGCTTAGCTTGCAGTCTTTATCACCCAGTGTTACCTTCTTGGAAATAGTTGGCAGAACAGCCTCTGGGAGGAGACTCATGTAGGCAGAAGTGTTGAACATATTCTTCACCTGGTACTGTTGAAATTCCTGTTCTCTATAGGGAGATATGGTAGAAATATGAGAGGTATCCATACCTTTTTCTCTGGCCTCTTTCATCTGAGATAGAGCCACATGCTCTCTAAACCTTGCCATATTGTACAATCTATCTGCTTCAGCTTTATCTTCAGCTTCCTTATCTTCGATTTCTTGTTCAGATAATTGGCTATGCTTTCTTTCATAAACCTGATAGCCTGAAGATCTTCCTTCCCTGTAAGAAGAGGATTGACCAGATGGCTTGGAGCCAGCAGACTGAGATGTCCTGGATGTGGAAGAAAGTCCTCCTGCAGAGCCTGCACCTGGAGGAGGTGGAGGAGGAGGGGGTTTCTTGAACATAGCAGGGTGATCCTTCTGGTATCTTCTTTCAAGCTTCCTTCTCTTCAACTCATTCTTGGAGAATTGCATCCAAGGTTGAGTTATTTCATGAGGCTTGAGATTTTTCTGCACATAATAGGGAATGTCATTTTTATCAGGCTTTTTGGAAGGGGCTGACAGCTTCTTGCATGGAGCTTTTCTTTTCTTGGATTTGACTTTGGCATCACTATCATCACTGTCATCATCATCATCAGAATTTGAAGATGAAGGAACATTCTCATACATTTCATCAATTTCCTTGCATGCTTCAATCCTTCTTTTCTCTAAATCATCATCAACATTCTTGACAGCAGCAGCAGCTGCAGCAGCAGGCTCAGAAGAAGAGGAAGGGGCAGAGGCAGAGGCATCAGGCATCTGTTCATCAAGAACTGCCTATTCAGGAACATCATGTTCCTGATCTGCCTTAGAAATAATTGGCTCTGGAACTGGAAACACGAGCAAATCTCCATGCCTGGCTTCCAAGTCTGGGGAATAGCAGACAATGGCCTTGGAGAGGTCTTCAGCTGATTCTTTGGAAGATGGGTCTGAGCAGAGGGACTGAATGGTAAGCTGCAGAATCTGATCCACTAGAGGGGTGGATTTGAAATAACTGCTGGGAGGAACTTTTGGAGGAGGAGGAGGAGCACCTTCTGTGCTTTGAGCCAGGGAGACCAAGACTGTGCTAACATCAGCTAGGTCTGACCCTTGCTCTTCAGGAACTACTGCCTCTGGAGCTTCATCCTGGAACATCTCCCCCTGCCTAGACTCTGGGAAACTAGAGCCTGGGCCCCCAGATGATGGGAAAGAGGAAGAGGAGAGAGGAGCAAGTTGAGAGAGAATAAGATCAAGCTTAGAATGCACTGGGGCCAGACTATGATCAATAAGCTCCTGTAATTTAGAAGCTATGTGACCAAACACCTGGGTTGCTATTTGTGAGACATCCACAACCAGTACATCTGGAGTTGGGTGAGAAAAAGAAGAAGAAGGGATGGAAGATGTGGTATGAGCACAAGAAGTGGATGGAGGAGGAGGAGGAGTGAAATCTGATGGGATTTCATCCTGAGAAAAGTCTGGAATGGAAGTGTCTTGTTGAGGAGGAGTGGAGAGGTTTTCCGGAGGAGGAGGAGAAAGAGAAGAGGAGGCAGGCTCTTCAGAATGTTGAAGAGTCTGTGAGAGAGGAGGAGGAATCTGGGGTGGGGGAGTGGCTATTACAGCCCTGGTGTCCTCAGAAGCTTAAACTGTTGGAGCCACTGGAGCTGATTTCTTCTGGAATGTCCTATCCCACTTCTTGAAGAGAAGGGGAGTCAGTTTCTTTGAGGCATTAATGCCAACAGCAGTAGAACCTGAGAGGGCTGGACACTTAGCCTGAAGGAAGATTCCCAGAATCCTTCCATAGCCTACATTCCTTGAGGTCACTTTCTTTTTGATGGAATCAAACAGAGTCAGACCCCAGTTGATGTGCCTCTTCTCAATCAAAGTACTCATGACTAGAAATTGCTGCCTGTTTATGTAGTCATGTGCTGAGCTCTTCCCCATCAGAACCTTTCCCACAACATCTGCCAGGATGGTGTATTCTTCTGCAAAATCACGTTTAAGAAGATGTTTAGGGTTACTTCCAGAGTACCCCATCCTGTCCAGCATCAGATTGAACTCTTCCTCAGTGAGTTCCAAAACATCATCTCCATTTTCAAATTCAAATATCTTGGACAAAACAACAGCACTCAGAACAACTTCATTCCCTGAAACCTTTCCTGCAATTTCTGTGCCATTTCGAATCTCAGAAGTGAATGCCCATTCCTTTATCTCATTGATATGAATCTTGGGCCGGCAAGTCATAAACTTGCGCAACTTTGGGTCTTCAAAGAGATTCAGAATGTTTGTGAAGCCTTCTCCTGACTGGGCAAACGATTCCAGATCAATATCGAATCCCGTATCGAACTTTATTGAGGCGAGGACTCCAGCAGTGATCGACATTGTTCCTGCAAAGAAAGAAAAACGATCAAGTGCAAAGGGAACTGGAGGGAGACGAAGAGTTTGAGAGCGCAAAAGACAGAATCCAGACAGAATAAAGATTAAATATTAGGGTTCGGCGAAGACGAGGGTTTGCGCGGAACGGATTTGACGAGAAGACACGTGTTAGCGGGAAATAAAAAGTTGTCTTTCGTCAATCCCGTTCGACGAATCAAATATTTCATCGATCTCGTTCGACTAATTACTTTTCAAAATTTCTTTCGTAAGGAAGATGGAGCGTCAGAGATTTCGTCGATCGGGTTCGACGAAATCGAGACTTCGTCGATCGAGTTCGACGAAAATTCTTCAGACCTTTATAAAGAAATCCTGACCAGTTTGTCAGCCTCGTTCGACGAAAAAGGTGTCGTTCGTCGAATGCATTCGACGAATTTTCTGAACCTTAATATTTTGAAAAATTTTGTTGGGTAGAAAACTTTGCCAATTAGATTGACTCCCCATTTATCATTCCAAGCTGATTTAGAAAGAATTGATGTTTCTTTTCATCCAAAGGCTTGGTGAAGATGTCAGCTCTCTGCAAATCAGTTGGTATGAAGTCTAAACATATTTTCCCTTCTCCACATTATCTCTGATAAAATGGTGTCTGATCTCAATATGTTTAGTTCTACTGTGGAGTACTGGATTTTGTGCTATTGATATTGCACTGGTGTTATCACAAAAGATCTTGGAATTATTTAGATTGTAACCATAGTCTAGGAGCTGGTTCTGTATCCACAAAATTTGTGAACAGCAACTGCCAGCTGCTATGTATTCAGCTTCTGCAGTTGATGTAGACACAGAGGTTTGTTTCTTACAAAACCAGGACACAAGCTTATCTCCAAGGAACTGACAAGTCCCTGAGGTGTTTTTCCTGTCTATTCTGCATCCAACATAATCAGCATCTGAGTATCCAGTTAACTCAAATCCTGATTCTGTAGGATACCAGAGTCCTAGATCTAGACAACCCTTTATATATCTTAAAATCCTTTTTAATAAAATATAGTGAGATTCTTTAGGATTTACCTGAAATCTAGCACTAATACATGTGGCAAACATGATATCTGGTCTGCTGGCTATTAAGTATAAAAGAAATCCCACAATGGCTCTATATACTTTCTGATCAACAGGTTTTCCTGATTCATCAGTGCCAACAGCTGCATTTGAAGGCATGGGAGTTTTCATGGGGAGGCATCTGACATCCCAAATCTTTTAACAAGCTCTTTAGCATATTTAGATTGGGATATGAAGATGCCTTCTGTTGTTTGCTTAACTTGCAAAACCAAGAAAGTAAGACAGTTCTCCCATACTGCTCATTTCAAATTTTGAATGCATTAGATTTGAAAATCTTTTGCATAACTCAGAGTCAGTAGAACCAAATATTATATCATCTACATATATTTGTACCAATAGGGTTTCAGATTTATGATTTCTAAAAAACAGTGTCTGGTCTACTTTGCCTCTAGAAAACTTATTTTCCAAAAGAAAGTTTGAAAGGGTCTCATACCATGCTCTAGGAGCTTGTTTGAGACCATACAAAGCTTTATGTAATCTAAAAACATA
This sequence comes from Dactylorhiza incarnata, assembly GCA_033032865.1. NCBI lineage: Eukaryota > Viridiplantae > Streptophyta > Magnoliopsida > Asparagales > Orchidaceae > Dactylorhiza > Dactylorhiza incarnata. The sequence continues at coordinate 1,989,904 of JAWHQI010000218.1, read as the reverse complement.
AGAGGGTTGAGTTGGAGAAATAAAACCTGGTGGTTGTTCCACATATACTTCTTCTTTGATATCTCCATTTAGAAAGGCACTCTTAACATCCATTTGAAATACCTTGAATCTTTTGTATGCAGCAAATGCTAGGAATATTCTAATTGCTTCCAGCCTTGCTACAGGTGCAAAAGTCTGATCATAGTCTATGCCTTCCTCTTGGCAGTATCCTTGAGCCACTAGTCTTGCCTTATTTCTGACTATGACTCCTTGAGCATCCAATTTATTTCTGAATACCCATTTAGTGCCAATCACTGGATGATTCTTGGGTCTTGGAACAAGTTCCCATACTTTGTTCCTTTCAAATTGATTTAATTCCTCTTGCATAGCGGTAAATCCAGTTGGGATCTTTCTCTGCATCTTTGATGGATTGAGGTTCAATTTGAGAGAGGAAACAGGTGTGCAAATTATTTTGATTTAGTTGATTTCTTGTTTGCACACCCACTGAGATGTCACCAATTACTTGAGATCTAGGGTGATCACTTATGTTGACATAATCAGTAAGGAAAATAGCTTCTCCTTAAGCTTGTTTATTTTCTCTATGAGGAATTTCTATGTCCTCCTGAACTTCAGCATTAACAGCCTCAAGATTTGTAGGAATATTTGTTGTACCCAATGTTGGTGCAATAGGACATTCTTCTTCATTGTCCTCATTAGGTAATAGAGAAGGATTTATTAAATCCTCTTTCTGTAGAGTTAGATTATCTAACTTCTCACAGAGAATTGGTACCTGTGCATCTTGTGAGGTAGAGATATTTCTCTCCTTGCAGCTCAAGTTAGTTTCATCAAAAGATACATGAATAGATTCTTCTATTTTAAAAGAGGATTTGTTAAATACTCTGTAAGCCTTACTGCTAACTGAATAACCAACAAAAATGCCATCTGAAGCTTTTGCTTCAAATTTTCCTAGGTGCTTCTTGTCATTATTATGAATAAAGCACTTACAGCCAAAAGCCCTAAAGTAATTTACTCTAGGCTTCTTCCCTTTAAGCAGTTCATAAGGTGTCTTGCCCTTTTGTTTATGAATTAAACTTCTGTTTAAAACATAGTTTGCTGTGCTGACAGCCTCAGCACAAAAGGATTGGGGCAAAACAGCATCTGCAAGCAATGTTCTTCCAGATTCAATCAGTGTTCTATTTTTCCTTTCAGCTACCCCATTTTGTTGAGGAGTTCTAGGAGATGAAAAGCATTGCCTGATACCTTCCTTCTCACAGAATTCTCTCATCAGAAGAGATTCAAACTCAGTGCCATGATCACTTTTGATCAATGCAATCTGAGTAGAATACTCAATCTTGATGCTCCTGAGAAAGTCTGTAAGAACCTTGAAGTTATCTGACTTGCTTCTCAGAAAGAATACCCAACTGAATCTAGAGAAGTCATCAACAATAACTAAAGTGTAAGACTTACCTCCCAAACTGTGTATGGGAAGGGGTCCAAAAAGATCTAAGTGCAGCAAGTACAAAATCCTAGGAGAATTACTCTTAGATAGTGACTTAAAGCTGCTCTTAGTCTGCTTTCCCAATTGACATGCCCTGCAAAGGCTTTCCTTCTTGTATGATCCAGAAGGTAGTCCCCTGACAAGGTTTCCCTTTGATAACTTGGCTAGGGTCCTATGGTTTACATGACCTAGTCTCCTATGCCACAAATCAGTATTTTTACTGACTTGGTTAAACAAGAAGATCTCAGGTTTGGCTGAATCAAAATTTACTAAATAAACATTACCTTGTCTATTTCCTAAAATAACAATATTATTTTCAGAAAAGATAATGCATCTAGATTGGTTGAAGCATACTTGATATCCTTCATCACATAGTTGACCTATGCTGATGAGGTTATGTTTGAGTCCACTTACATAGGCTACCTTTTTAAATGTGATTGTCCCAATCTGGACTGATCCATAGCCTTCTGTTTGTCCCCAATTGGAATCTCCAAAAATCACTCTTGGTCCAACCTTTGCCTTATAGTTGATTAATTTGGCTCTTGTTCCTGTCATATGTCTTGAGCATCCACTGTCCAAGTACCACTGTTCCTCTGCGGTAGGATAGTTCTTTTTCTACAATATAAGGAGGGTTAGGTGTTCTTAACCCAGGTTACCTTGGGTTGCTTCTTGTAACCTTGAAATGTAGAAATATATGAGACAACAGGTTGACCATGATAACCTAGAGGGTGATATCTTCTAGGAGGGATAATCCAATCACTAAAGGAATTCTTTAGTTTAGAAGAGGATGTATGTTGTCTGTCCTTAGTCAAATTGGCGTTCGACGAACTTTGTTGTGTTCGTCGATCTGGTTCGACGAAATATGTGGCATTAGTCGAGCCCTGTCTGTAGCAAGTTTTTTGCTTAGATTCAGGCCTTGGTTTTCGTTGACCTGTGTTCGACAAAACCTGTTGGTTTCGTCGATCGCCGTTCGACGAACTTGCTTGAGCAATATTTGTTTCAGGAATTTTTCCTGTGTCTTGTATTGCTTCTTTCCCTTTTTCAGATACAAATTTTACTGGAGTAGATAACATATTCTTCTTCAAAAGAAGAGGTTGATTAGATGATGCCCCCAAGCCCAATTTGCCATTCAGCCTGGCATTCACTGTGCTTGTGATATCCATCAGCTTGAGACTTCTCCCATTTAGAGAATTTTCTAGCTGCTTGGCCTCAGTCAGCTGTGTTTCTAGAGAACTCACTTGTTCCCTAGAAATCCTTAGCTCATTTATGAGCTTAGTGTTTTCAGTGGATATTCCATCCATCTTAGCTAACTTGTCTCTCAAAGAAATAATTTCTTTCTCTGATGTAATCATATCTTTACACAAATGTTTAAAGTCATCTTTAATCTATTCTGAATGAAAATCAAAACTGGAAATTACCTCATCCCCATTAGCTTCAGATTCATCATCTGAGTTGTCATTTGATGAGGAGGCATTGATTGCCATCATGCAGAATTCCTTGTCTTCTGCTTCCTTCTCCTCATCACTGGAACTGGAGGATGACTCAGATTCAGTGTCACTCCAGGTTTCAGCAACAAAGCCTTTTTCTCTTTTCTTGTGGCCTTTTGATGAGTGTTTGCTGGAGTGTTCCTGCTCTTTTCTCCTACTTTTCTTGTGATCTTCTGGACACTCAGTGAGGATGTGTCCAGGTTTCCTGCAACCAAAGCATATTATTTCTTTAGATGGAGTTTTATCATACCTTGGCTTTTCATTGTGCCTGTTGGACTTTCTTCTAAAGTCCTTCCTTGCCATCTTGTAAAATCTCTTTGCTAAGAGACTCAGCATCTCCTGATCACCAATCTTGTCTTCTTCCTCTGTTGCCTGAAAGGCAATGGTCTTCTCTTTCTTTGAGGATGAAGATGGAGAGGCTTCTGCTTCTCTGCTCTTTATCAGCTGCTCATAAGATTTGAGCTTCCCAAGGAGATTCTCAGTTGTAATCTCACTTAGTCCTCTGGCATCTTTAATTGGCCAGATTCTTGTGTCCCATGTGCTGGGGAAGCACATCAGGATCTTGTCATTAATTTCAATGACTGTGATCACTTTCTCCAGGGTTCTCAGCTCATTGATAATGAGGCTGAGTCTGTTGTACATCTCTGCAACAGTCTCTGATTCTCCCTTTTTGAAATTCTCGTACTGGGAGATCAAATGTGATCTTCTGTCCTTTCTCTCATCTGCTGATCCTGCCACCATTCTTGTGAGGGAGTCCCAAATTTCTTTGGCAGAGGTGCAGTCAACCACCTTCTGAAATATGTCATCAGACATGGTTTGTGCCAAGATATTCATGGCCTTTGCATCAACAGTTTTCTGTTTCTTTTGTGTTTCTGTCCATTCTGGAGGAGGGACAGCATTTGTGTCTGTTGTTGTTGAGGTTGATGCAGTTGGAGGTCCTGTCAAAATAGAATTAAAAATTTCCTCATCAATAGAATTCATGTAAAGTTTGATCCTTTCTTGCCATAGTGCAAACTTGTTCAGATTGCACATAGGAGGTCTTGTGCTTGAATATTCTTTGTTCTGTGCCATGGCAAAAAAAAAAACTTTAAAGTAGTCTAGATCTATCAGATCTGTTGGTCCATATGTTAGCCTGTAACAACCAACCCAAGCTCTGATACCAATTGAAAGTGGGGATAGATCAAGATTACTCTAGAGGGGGGTGAATAGAGTATTTTAAAATAATTTCACTTAGCTTAAACAAATCTGTAGAGAACAATTTGAGTTATCTAAGTATATGTGTAAGTGAGTGCAACACAAATATAAACACAAACTAAAACACAGCACACACAACACAGCATAAATAATAAAGACAAACACAGAGGACACAAGGATCTATATTAGTTCCCCAATCAACTTGGGTACATCTACTCTTCTACCACCCTGGTAGGAAATCCACTAAGGCCCTTTTTTGATCAGGTGAGCCTTCACCACAGAGCTTTTGATCAGGTGCTCAAAACCACCACAGAGCTTTTGATCAGGTGCTCAAAACCAAAAATCAACTTTTGAAGGGAGTTACAACCCTGTACACAGTTATAAAATAAAAGTATATAAAGATGATGGTGTCTTCTCTTTTCTCTAACAACAGAGAAGACCAGTGGATTGTTGAAGAATTGTCAGATCTCCCCCTATGAATAAGAGTAAGAAAAATAGGAGAGAAAATCTGCTCAGGGTGTAGGTCTTCTTCATCTTCAGAGTATCTCCAGAAAAAGTTCTCTAGAAGGAATTGATGCAGATGATTCCTATAGATTAAGAGTAGGCGTCTGGAGAAGATGAAGACTTCAGAGAAAATCAGAGAGAGTTCTTGAGAGGAATCAAAACTCAGTAGCAAAAGATTATTGATGCGCAAATCCTGTACACCGCTATAGGCGGTAGCGAGACTGCGATCCGAACGGCAGTGAACCGGTCATTGTCAAGTAATAATATGAGGAAGTAAATCCCCAAGTATCGAATCTCTCAAGGAACACAGTAAGGTGGAGTTAACGTTCGAAGGACTTGAGATCGAAGTCCTTTGGGTCGGATGAATTGCGGACACGGGGGTTGATTTGGTTTGTGGAAAATAAAGAGAAAATGCTACAACTACTCCTATGCAATGCCGCTATGCAATGCTTCGCTTGGCGGGATGGAGACTAGGCAGGCCTTGAGCGCGCTGCGTCGAAAGGGCGGATGGACGAGTAGGCAAGCGGAATCGAACTGTGCAGGCCTTAAGCGCTCTGCTTCGTTAGGCGGTATGGTATACGGGCCGCGATGCCACGCTTCGGTAGGCGGATGGACGAGTAGGCTAGCGGAGTGAGGGTCGCAAGCACCTCTTCGACAAGCACGCCACTAGCAATTGCTAGTGCGGCACACGAATGCGGTGGTGAAGTGGAGAATGGATGGTGGTGCTCCTCATAAACACATAGACCACAAAAGCATTTCACACAAACATGAAATCTATATAAATAGAAGCAAGTCTAAGTGCAACTTCATCAAAATATATAGATCTAGCTATTACAACAATCAATAAGAGAAGAATAAGGCAAGAAATCGACCGAATCCGAAGGCTCGTTGTAGATTCACGGTTGGAATCGCCGGGTTGTCAATCCGCGTCCAAGCTCGGTCCGCAACTACGTCCGGGGTAGAGAGAGCTGTCACGACTCTCCAATGGACCCGTCTTCTTCGTGTCACGATCCGGTAGAGGTTGCAAACTTCCTCTTGCTTGATGGTAATGGCGGCTAGGTCTTCCTTTGGAGCTCTTGGATGAAGGAGGAGGCCGAGAGGAAACTCTGGCTCAAGATCGGCGTGAAGAACAAGCCCGGAGCATCTCCCGATGGTGGGCGGCGATGGAGGGGCAAAATCGAGCGGAACGGAGCAGGAAACGGCGCTGAAAAGTTCGGGGTCTGCCCTAAAATCGCGAGCAGGTCATTTTATAGGCGCTGGAATAAACAGTGCGCACGGTCAGTGGCGCACGACCAGTGGTCGTGCGCACTAGAATCCTGTGATCGTGCGCTCTGCCTGGACGGAACCTGTAAAGACAGAAATTATAAAATAACATGTTCGCACGACCAGTGGCGCACGACCGGTGGTCGTGCGCACTGGAGTTGATGGTCGTGCGCACTACAGCAAACAGAACTCGGAAATTAAATGGTAAGTGCGCACGAGCAGTGGCGCACGACCGGTGGTCGTGCGCACTAACGTAGATGGTCGTGCGCACTGCACCAAACAGAACTCATAAAAAGGGTTAAGTGCACACGATCAGTGGCGCACGACCAGTGGTCGTGCGCCATAGAACCGGTGATCGTGCGCAATGTTCCTGTGCAGAATTGCACCGGGAACACCTGCACGACTCCCATTCCAGCACAACCACCAATCTAGCCACTGAAGGTGGCACTTAACAATACTTGAAAGCTAATGATGAAGATAAACAAGAAATAACACCAAAACGGGAATAGAAGTGCACATAGCAAGTGATAACAAATATAAGCTAAAACAAGGCTAAAGTGCAGTGGAATGACTAGAAAAACGGCCCAAATGAGTCCATAAAGTGTATATGATCAGGACTCATCACACCCCCAGACTTACCTGTTTGCGCGTCCCGAGCAAACAAATTCTAAGCGAACAGGGAAAGAAAAGTAGATGGCTTAAAACTACAATATAGAGTACCATGCGAAGTCGCATGCTCACGTGCATAAGAAGAATAGTAGAGAAGATTTCTGATTATAAAAATAGTCTATATATTTCTAAAAGAGTAAAAGCATATTACAACTACTCAAAATGGTGAAGAGCGGTGAATCGTTCGGTCATGCATACGGAGAAAGTAAACTAAATGCTGAGATGAGCATTGCTCAAGATTGGGAGGCGGGAAAAACTCCACTGAAATCCATTAGTGTCGGTGACCATAAGCTTGCCCGGTCACATTCTCTCCACGGCACTGGTTTGACTCAAATGCGTGAATCAATAGGACTTTAGGTTTTAAATGAGGCTTGGGTTAAGGTGAGGAAAAACAAAGATAAAAACGACGGCTCAAGCACTAAACCCAAATGAGCTTATGCAGAAATTATTCTCGTTCACCACACAAACACGCGGGTACACAACACCCCCAGACTTGGACTTAACAGCATGGGTGCGTGCACCGCCTACTCCCAAACATAAATCTATACATAAAGATTTTCAATTAAACACTCCTTCTCTTTCCTTTCTTTTTAACTTCTTTTCTTTTTCTCATTTTTTTTTCTTTTCTTATCATTTTCAGCAAATAAACAAAAGGACACATCCACATCTTCACAAACATATTACCACATCAACAACCCAACTCATGAAAATAATAAACAGCTAAAGCTCAGATTTGGGTGTGCGACTAGGATTGGCTTTTGGGCTTTGGTGAAATAAAAGTGGGGCTGAATCAAAGAACGGGTAGGCACAACTGGGCTAGCGAGGATATAGCGGTAGGGATAGGCACAAAGGCTCAACCGGGCCAAAATGATGGCCTATATCACATTCACACAATTGACTAACCGTATACCCATGCTTCAAGAATCGCTTGGGGCAAGTTCTAACCACCGAGAAAGATTCTCCTTTCTCCCGACTCAAGCAATACGAATCTAACGATCGTTTACACACATCCCTATGCTACCGTTTGATTCCACCGAATTCACCATTTGAGTAGAGTAAACAACATTTACACAAATAGAGAAAAATATAAAACCATAGTATAAAGAGGAATCTAATCTACACGAATTTCTATGCAACCGAGCACTCGACTAGGAGCACTACTAGAGTCAACATTTTACTCTGCTACATAGTCCTAAGCCATCACCTAGACTTTCCCAAATAAGCAGAAGAATTAAATTCGCTACAGAGCTTGCATACAGATGAGTATGCGCTCAAGTGGGTGCTGTGGTGTGCAATGAAAATGAACAAATAATAAAACTGAAACTAAAATACTTCTGGCATGCTATGCATGAGTGCACGTGATTGGGTGCAAAAACTGCTCTCCCCCAGACTTAAACTAAACAATCCACAGAATATATGACATGATAATCAAAAAAAGCTAGGGAAAGAGAGTACCCAGTGCTCAGAAATGAGCACACCAGAAGATTGGCATTTAAACCACGACTAAGCTGCAGCATCCGCCATCCAGAAGAAGTACCTGCAGGGGTCAGCTCCGCAAAACAAAAGAAACAGAAAAAGATAAACTACAATACTACAGCTAACTAAACAGGATTGAATAAAATAAAATGCATGAAAAGTAAGATAACTACTGGGGTTATTGTCATCCCAGCACGACTTATTCAGATTTTGTACAGTTCTAGCTTATAGGCCTATGAAAAGAAAAGTGCACAGGTAACTGTTCTAATATGCGCATCGGTAACGGGTACCGATACGGAGACAGAACAGTCACCCCTCTACCTAAATATAGATACCTGCTCCTCACAGGTAGAGGGTAGAGAATGTAAGAAAAGGAGGAGGCCTGGTCCTCACTCATCTCACAAAACACATCCTTGCCTAGCAAGGTATCGTCAACAGGGAGGCAGCAGGAGGAAAAGGCAATGAGTGGAGCTTCCTCTATGGAGGAGGGGTCAACCTCCTCACATGTGAGGATACACTCATCATTGACTTGAGCATCATGCTCCAATTCCTCCTGATGTACCTGTGAAGACTCAACCTGCACAGGCTCAGATGAAGAAGGGGGGTCAGGAAATAAAAGAGAAGAATGACATAAATAATCAAAAATCGGGGGAGTAGTCCCGGTCTCACTCCCAGCAAGATCCAAGGGTAGATCACTATCATCATCGTAAATATCATAGCAAGGGGGACTTGAGAACTCAGGAGCCTCAGTGGTGATTTGGACCTCCTCGTCCCATGAAGAAGTGCAAACCTCCTCATCAGAGAGAGTATCCTCCTCATCCCACCGAGGTGCATCATCGTGTTCAAAGTATTCATTCTCCCCCTCAGGGAAAATGACATCCTCATCCCACTTTGGAGCACCCTCCGAGTCAGAAGCATCACCCAGCTCCTTTACTTCGATAGGATCATAAAGAATATGTGTAGAAAAATCTTGCAAAGAAACTGGAGGGACAAAAAGACTCGGTTCCTCCGCAAAAAGATCTGCTAAAGCCTCCCCGATGGAAAGAATACTTTCCTCATCATACTCAGGTGCATCAAGGAGCTCCCATTCCTCTCCTTGTTGGCCAACAGATGAGTGATCATCATCACTGGGAGTGAAGCCATAAACAGGGAGTGAGGAGTCCGTGCACGAGACAAGCTCAGGGGTAGAGGGCACAATTGCCTCCATGGGTAAAGAATGAGCGATAGGGAAAATGTTGTCCTGAGTGGAGGAGTGGCGGTCAGGCTTGAAAAGACTAGGACAGTCCTTCAATTCATGACCCTCTCCTCGACACAACAAGCAAACAATGTTCCTACACTGCCTAGCATTCAACTCATTCATTTGGTCTATATAATAAACCATCTTATCATTAAAGCTAGGTGAAATATCCCATGATGACATATTTGACAATTAAAGCAGATATAACGAGACTGAAATTCTTTGCAAGAAAATTTTACACAAGCTAATAAAACTTCTTGGATTAGACTTGCCTAAAACTTTAAAATAAGAGGGAAAGAAATAAAAACAAGCAGTTAAAAAGTAAAAAGCAAACAAAAAAATAAAAAGGCGGCTATACACACTGGAATAACTACTATCTCTCGGCTCTCCCTCTCAAGAAAACTCACACGACTGTGTTCCCCGGCAACGGCGCCAAAAACTTGATGCGCAAATCCTGTACACCGCTATAGGCGGTAGCGAGACTGCGATCCGAACGGCAGTGAACCGGTCGTTGTCAAGTAATAATATGAGGAAGTAAATCCCCAAGTATCGAATCTCTCAAGGAACACAGTAAGGTGGAGTTAACGTTCGAAGGACTTGAGATCGAAGTCCTTTGGGTCGGATGAATTGCGGACACGGGGGTTGATTTGGTTTGTGGAAAATAAAGAGAAAATGCTACAACTACTCCTATGCAATGCCGCTATGCAATGCTTCGCTTGGCGGGATGGAGACTACGCAGGCCTTGAGCGCGCTGCGTCGAAAGGCCGGATGGACGAGTAGGCAAGCGGAATCGAACTGTGCAGGCCTTAAGCGCACTGCTTCGTTAGGCGGTATGGTATACGGGCCGCGATGCCACGCTTCGGTAGGCGGATGGACGAGTAGGCTAGCGGAGTGAGGGTCGCAAGCACCTCTTCGACAAGCACGCCACTAGCAATTGCTAGTGCGGCACACGAATGCGGTGGTGAAGTGGAGAATGGATGGTGGTGCTCCTCATAAACACATAGACCACAGAAGCATTTCACACAAACATGAAATCTATATAAATAGAAGCAAGTCTAAGTGCAACTTCATCAAAATATATAGATCTAGCTATTACAACAATCAATAAGAGAAGAATAAGGCAAGAAATCGACCGAATCCGAAGGCTCGTTGTAGATTCACGGTTGGAATCGCCGGGTTGTCAATCCGCGTCCAAGCTCGGTCCGCAACTACGTCCGGGGTAGAGAGAGCTGTCACGACTCTCCAATGGACCCGTCTTCTTCGTGTCACGATCCGGTAGAGGTTGCAAACTTCCTCTTGCTTGATGGTAATGGCGGCTAGGTCTTCCTTTGGAGCTCTTGGATGAAGGAGGAGGCCGAGAGGAAACTCCGGCTCAAGATCGGCGTGAAGAACAAGCCCGGAGCATCTCCCGATGGTGGGCGGCGATGGAGGGGCGAAATCGAGCGGAACGGAGCAGGAAACGGCGCTGAAAAGTTCGGGGTCTGCCCTAAAATCGCGAGCAGTTCATTTTATAGGCGCTGGAATAAACAGTGCGCACGGTCAGTGGCGCACGACCAGTGGTCGTGCGCACTAGAATCCTGTGATCGTGCGATCTGCCTGGATGGAACCTGTAAAGACAGAAATTATAAAATAACATGTTCGCACGACCAGTGGCGCACGACCGGTGGTCGTGCGCACTGGAGTTGATGGTCGTGCGCACTACAGCAAACAGAACTCGGAAATTAAATGGTAAGTGCGCACGAGCAGTGGCGCACGACCGGTGGTCGTGCGCACTAACGTAGATGGTCGTGCGCACTGCACCAAACAGAACTCATAAAAAGGGTTAAGTGCACACGATCAGTGGCGCACGACCAGTGGTCGTGCGCCATAGAACCGGTGATCGTGCGCAATGTTCCTGTGCAGAATTGCACCGGGAACACCTGCACGACTCCCATTCCAGCACAACCACCAATCTAGCCACTGAAGGTGGCACTTAACAATACATGAAAGCTAATGATGAAGATAAACAAGAAATAACACCAAAACGGGAATAGAAGTGCACATAGCAAGTGATAACAAATATAAGCTAAAACAAGGCTAAAGTGCAGTGGAATGACTAGAAAAACGGCCCAAATGAGTCCATAAAAGTGTATATGATCAGGACTCATCAATTATCTATGTGAATTGTCTGTATCTGTGTCTTTCTCTAGAATAAATAGCAAAAATAATCTCTGGACGGGAGAGAGTTGATCCTCTTTCAAATTTTCAACAGGGCTGGAAAGGAATGAGACAAAAAGGAAGGATTTGCCTCTGACAGAAAAGGAATACCAATATATTAAATTCCTTGAAACTTGCAATCTGCCTTATAGAATAATATGCACGCAGCCCTTAATTAATGCAGCAACGGTCATAAAAACTTTGATACAAAATACTGCAATAACTGACTGATATTATAATGAGAACAGCTGTTCAGCCTTCATAAGAAATCCTGTGGATAACTCCAAAATAATACTCTGAATAGTAGAGGTCACTGAATATAGAAACTCTGAAGAAGTTCGTCGACCTGAGGGAAAGTTCGTCGAACTTAAACTGGGAAGTTCGTCGAACAAGAAGAAACTTTCGTCGAAGCGATCTTTGGAGTTCGTCGAACCAAGTTCGTCGAACGGTTTCTGAATTCGTCGAACGTGTTCAAAGTTCGTCGAACACCTTGACTTAGCTGATCTTCAAATATCTTCTAGACTTAGCCTATGACCCTTATACTATACATGATAGGTCAAAACAAATCCTATACTTAGAAATAGACATCCTAGCCCAAATTAGTAATCGGGTTGAACTATGTTCCAACAAAAACTTTAAGAGTTCTAGCTGATGGGAGTATGGAAGGAGAAGTGAATAGGTAACTAGCCTAATATCTGTGTCGGTAGCGGGTACCGATATGGCGATAGAACAGTCACCACTCTACCTAAGTAATAATACATGCTCCTCACAGGTAGAGGGAAGAGAATGTAAGTGGAGGAAGAGATATCCTCACTCAACTTACCAAAAATATCCTTGCCCAGCAAGGTGTCGTCTTCACAAAGGCAACAGGAAGAGGGGGCAATGCGTAAGGCTTCCTCTATGGAGGAGGGATCAACCTCCTCACATAAGAGGATATATGTTGGATCTTACGACGCCCTTAGAGGGGGGGGGGGGTGAATAAGGGAATAAAAATTCTTTTTATAATTTTAAGATAATTACTAAATTGTTTTATAATATGTGAAGGAAAAATAACAATTTAGCTAAATGAATAGTAAAATTATGATTTGCAATTTTAGAAATAAGTACTAAATTATTTTATGATGAAAGAGATTGAAATAAACAATTTAGATTTAGAATTGAAAACTTAGAACACAAAATAATAGAGATTGCGCCAAATGAGAGAAATCAAGTAAACACAAATAGAGACATGATTATATTATATGAAAAATGTGTTTACAAAAATTGATTTCAATATCGCTTGAAATCGGAGGCGACAAATATGTAAATAATTTTTCCGTTTCTATACCGACTCGTATCGCCACGAACCGGTTGGCTTTAGCCTATCCTTCCCTGGATATGGCCTCAAGCCGCTCTAGCCAATCCTTCCACGGATATGGCCTCGAGCACCCCCTAGATCTAATCACCTAGACCTAGTCGCCAACACAAGGCGAATTTCCCCCTAAGTCCTACCCAGACCTAGTCGCCAACAAAAGGCGAATTAACTACAAGATACAAATAAAGAAGTGAAGTAAATAACAAGCAAACTCCCTCTCGAGATTTCTGGAGATGAGGATGAAGGATCGCTGAAGCACAAGCGAGGTCGAAGCGATCGTTCTTCGGATGCAGCGTGATGGCTTCCTTCTCCAGAATTTCTTCTTTGGCTTTGAGTGGGAGATGATGTTTCGGCAGAGTAGCAGCACGAGAGTTTGGGCACAAGTAATGTCTCTAGAAGTTCTAACCCAAAATGAGAGAGAACACATCGTTTTATAATACTTGGAGCTAGCGCCTACGGTAGCTGATAGCGCCTGCGGTAGTGGTTGTGTTGAGCGGTTGCGGAACCGTCGACTGCGTGGCTCTGTGCACGAACTTGAGATAGCGCCTGCGGTAGCGATAGCGCTGGCGGTAGCGTTCGTGTGGAGCGGTTACGAAACTGTCGGCGGCGTGGCGATCTGCACGAGTTCAAGCTAGCGTCAGGCGGTAGCGTTGGCGCTGGCGATAGCGCTAGCGCCGGCGTTAACCTCTAGCGCTGTCGGTAGTGCTCCATTCAGAAAGTTTGATTCCATGCTGCCTTCTACCTGTGGAGTATTGCACCTATAGTTCCTGCACACTATAAACACACTACAAGCAATATAAAATACAATATGGGATTTGTTATTCTCAAACAAAGGGATGTGACACACATGTCCAACAATCTCCCCCTTTTGATAATAACAAATCCTCTAAGCAAGAAATCAACAATAGTGTTTGTTGGATCGGTCGGCACCCTTAGTGGGGGGGGGGGGGGTGAATAAGGGTTTTCAAAAAATTTAGATTATATTTATTAAACTTTGAAATATTGCAAGATTAAAACAATGAGAAATCAAGTAAAACAATAAAGAGAGACAAGCTTTATTAATGTTAAATAAGTTTTACAAAACTTGATCTCAATGACGCTAGAGATCGGGGGCGAATAATAAAAAGGCTCTTTTTGTTTTCTATCCCGACTCGCTTCCCCACGAACCGGTGGCCCTAGCCTTATCCTCCCCAGATTCGGCCTCAAGCCGCTCTAGCCAATCCTTCCCAGGATGTGGCCTCGAGCACCCCCTAGAATTAGCCTAGATCTAGTCGCCAACACAAGGCGAATTTCAGCCCTAAGTCTACCCCAGACCTAGTCGCCAACACGAGGCGATTTCACTACTGTTTACAATGAAGAAAGAGAAATAAAATAACAAAACCTCCCTTAAGATGAACTTCTGAAGTCGGAGATGAAGATCCGCTGTAGAATCAGCGTTTGTTGAAGCGGACTTCGTCTGGATTCGGCGTGATGGAATTCTCCTTCAGAAATTGGCAGAGCTTCGCTGGGACCTCAAATTTCGGCTAGGACAAGCCTCTGGAATTCTAGTACTCTCTCTCTGAGGTGTATGCAATGGGTGTGTTCGAAAACAAGAGGAGAGGGGGTCCTTTTATAGCCCAAGCGCTACCGCCGGCGCTAGCGCTACCGCCGGCGCTAGTCCGGATTAGGAAACAATTTGCGCGGCAGGATCTCCCATCCACGGAAACATTTTGCTCTATGCCTTTTGTGCGCTATGCTACCGCCAGCGCTAATAGCTACTGCCGGCGCTATCCCCGATGAAGAAACTTCTTGCGCGGCAGGATCTTAAATCCGCGACAACCTTGCTTTTATTCCTTCTGTGTTCATCGCTACCACCGATGTTATCCGCTACTGCCAGGCGTTAGCGCCTTCTATAACAGCTCCTGGAATTGCACTATTCATCGCTAGCACCCGGCGCTAGTTGCTACCGCCGGCGCTAGTGAGCCTCTTCGGATTCTGGCTTCAATTTTGGGGGCAGTCATCATGAGTACTCCTTGAGTCATATGGACTATGTTAACCTGCACACTTGAACACACAAGATCAAATACACATAGGATTTGTTATTCTCAAACCTAGGAGATGCGGAAGACCATGTTCCAACAAACTCCCCCTTTTGATAATAACAAATCCATTAATGATAAATCAAAGCATTAATAGATAAGCATGATGAAACTCTACTTGTGTGTGTGTTAGAGTGATGACTTAGGATAATTATTGATTTTAGCATTTAGAATTGCTCCCCCTAAATACATGCTCCCCCTAAGTGAGTGCTCCCCTAATATGTTAGCTATCAGCCGAATTTTTCATGTTGGGTTTATAATAGCGGGTTATATTTATCATGTTAGTTCTCCCCCTTTGTTATTAGCAAAAGAGGGTAGGGAAACAAAGCACCAAAGAATTTGTAAATAGAAGAGAAGGCATGATCGAGCTTTTTAAGTAAATGATAAGGAGTTTTAGAATTGTTTTTCATTGAAATAGATCAGAGTTATAAGCATTATAAAATTTTCAGAGTTTTTAGCATAAAAGATTTTTATGTTTGATGTAACCAATAAAAAGTGTTCCAAGGAAATCTATCACTTAATGAAAGATAGGAATTTTTAAGAATAAGTGATGATGCAAAGAATACAAGATATTAAGTAAGCATGAAAGCGCAAGGTAAAAACACTTATATGGTTAAGATGCGAAAGACTTATAGCAATACAAAAAACATCAAATAGTAATGATAATCCAAAAAAAGTTAAAGTTCACAAAAGATGATGTTTTTGTAAATCATTTTGTAGTTTTAAATTTGATAATAACCAAGCATGAAATAATGTTTATAAAAAAAATACTACAATGTTACTTTAATTCATAATTCCAAAAACATACAAAACATTGTAGAACACATGCTAGGTTATCTAGTGCATTTCATAAAGAAAAAGGAATATAGAATTTAACATTAGGATCCAATACTCATGAGAAGAAGTGTTATGGAAGATAATGATGTGCACATAAGTGTATTTTTGAGGAATGTAAACAAATGTTTTGATCAAAAATACAAGATATATGTAAAGTACGAGCACAATAAAACACAAATAAGATTACTTCCACACACTTTAATGCACAAAAAAAAATGTACAACTACCAAGGTGCTTTGCACACACAATGCTCATCAAGACTTATCAGGGTGCAAAGTAGTGCTTGGGGGATCTCATATTTTATTTTGAATTTTGAGACTAGTGATCCGGTGTACTTAAGAGTAAGTGGTTTTTCTTATTTTTTAAAGAAAGATTTGATTTGCACAAGACACTTTACTATTCTTTCCAAGGTGCTCAACCTCACAATGCTTATTAAGGCTTATCAGGAGGTTCAAGTAGTGCTTGGTGGAGTTATCTTTGTCATTTATTCTATAATTATGTTTTGTACAAAGTTCTCCGAATACACTTGTTTTGCAAATCAATAGAATTTATGAAAAACATAACCACTTTCCTTAATTTTTAAGAGTGCAAAATAAGGAGTGTAGGTAAGATACTTGTGCAATTTTAATTTATTTGTACTAATACAAAACATACACAAGCATTCTTAGATTAAAGACATATGTAGACAATGCCAAAAAAAAGTGAGTGAATAAATATCATTATCAAACATAAAGCATTTCTCATACTTAGAGGCATGCTAAGCTTGATCCTACACAACTTTTAAACTATAATTGATGCACATTTGAATAGATATATCAAAGCATGAAGGAAGACAATGTCCAAAGTTTGAAAAGATAAATTGCAACATTGTAGAATTTCTAGATAATAGATTAAATCATGCTTGAATTTTCACAAAAATCATACATTTTTTTGATAGTTTTAAGGTTTTATATTTTTGTATTTGATTTTAGCAAATAAAAGCATTTTTTTGGTAATTTTTGCTTTTGTAATTTTTATATTTGATTTTTGCATAGAGATGAACTTTAAACAAAGAAAACAACACAAAAAATTTTTGTAATTTGGTTTTTGTAGTTTTGTATTTGATTTTTGAAAAATAGACTTTAACCACAAAACAAAAATAAAAGGCAAAACATATTTTTTGTAATTTGGATTTTATATTTTTGTATTTTGATTTTTCAACAGAATCAGACGTGCAAAACTAAATAGTACATATAGATTAAAATATTTGTAGAGATATTTCAAAATTTTAAAATTACAGAAATTTGAACATGGATGCTAGCGCCTGTGGTAGCGCTAGCGCGTAAGACAGTGAACGATTTAATAGGATTTTGGAAATTTTAATTTTGGATCTTGATTAAGTGTCCCAATAGTAGTTCCATGCTGAACTTGCAGAAGTTTTGGAAATGTTTTTGATGGTAAAAACCAAAAAAATTTGCATTTTTGAATTCGTTTTAATATGAAGAATCTAGGACACCCAATATAAGTCAAAATATACGAAATCCTGCCTTACCAACTAGTACATATTGTAGAGAATAAATTTAGGTAATTAATGGAATTTTGTTTTATTTAAAAATCAGAAGGGCCCGATACCGCCGGCGCTAGCGCTAGCGTTGGCGCTAGCGCTGGCGCTAGCGCTGGCGCTAGCGCTGGCGCTATCAAGACTTTTGTTAAATCTGATCTATTCTTTCAGATCGGCCATTTCCTCCATTTTCTCCTAAAAAACATCGAAGAACACTCGTTCCAATCGCCCAGATCTGAGGTAATATCTCATCTTTTCTTATAATTTTTGTTTTAAAGCTTGATTGTGATGTTAGAGATGAAGATATTTGAGGTTATTAGATGGATTTAGAGATTAGATCTATAATGGTTGATTTTCATCAATATTAGGGTTTTTATGAGGATTTTGATTTTGATCTTGATTTTTATGTGGATTTCTTGGATTTAGTAATTTTTTACTTAGTTTAAATTTTGGGAATGTTGAAAAATATTACTTGGATATTTTTAGATCTAACTTGATCTTGATGTTGATTTCCTAGATCTATCAAGTTGAAAAAAATGAAAATATTTTATTTTAGGAGATATATAATTATTTTTGTTTTTAGATGAAAAATATATTTCATTTTGGTTTAAGAATAATTTTTTTTCGTAATGTGGCAGATGGCCCCTAAAGGAAAGAAGAGTACAGAGTTAGCTGTAGAGTCAGCAGTAGTGGGCGTTCCATATGTCGTGGAGTTTGACTTGCCACGACACTATCACATTAT
Source organism: Dactylorhiza incarnata (assembly GCA_033032865.1). NCBI lineage: Eukaryota > Viridiplantae > Streptophyta > Magnoliopsida > Asparagales > Orchidaceae > Dactylorhiza > Dactylorhiza incarnata. The sequence continues at coordinate 1,971,850 of JAWHQI010000218.1, read as the reverse complement.
GCAGTTATTCGCTGCATCCGAGGTGCTAAATTTATTTATTTCTGACGGATTTTCTTCTGAGTTAGTGCGAGAGTTTATACCCATTTGGAAGACCCATCACAGACTAGGCTGGATGGAGGAGTGCAGTCACAGGTGAAAGGGCAGGATGTGACCATTACTCATGAGCAACTGAGGCGCGTGTTTGGATTATCCCAGCATTCACATCGGTTGGAGATTGTGGAGAGGTTCAGGGTGGACAGAGATTGGACTCAGGTGAACATGGTGCTACATAATAAGGAATAAAGAAGTCTGATCTCATCTGTGTCGACACTCACTGTGGATGCCCTAGTTGTTCAGGATGTATTACGCCACACAATTATGCTGAAGTTGGGTGACACAGCAAAGGTCACAGCCCAGCTCAGTTATGTCACTTATTTTATTTTGGAGGAGGAGAAGTTCGACGTGGCGGACTTACTACATTCCCTGATTCGCTACTCCTACAAGTTGAGGCAACCCACCCGACAGAGATACAACAACTTGCCCCTGGGAGGCATCATGCAGCGGGTGATTCAGATGTTGTATCCTTCTATTGAGCTGGGTTTCTACTTGATAGATTGCTATCCTCCTATTTATAGTACCTCGCATTTGCGAACATCCTTAGTCTCGGATGAGCCATCATCATCAACTCAACCACCACTCCGGCGAGGAGCGTCTTCTTGAGGGGCTCAAGATGCTCCTTATGGGTCCTTTCGAGAGGAGATGGGTGAGCGGATGACATAGGTGGAGGAGGATGTTTCTGTGATAAGGAAGGATGTCTCTGGGATCAAAAAAATGATGAAGTTTATGATGAAAGCTTTAAAGTTAAACCCATCTACACCAGAGCGGAGGGAGTGGGAGAGTCCAATTTCAGATCCGCCCCGCCACTCGATCCGGAGGGTTCACAAGAGACGCTCCCCGAGTCCTAGTGTTGAGGACATAGATGAGGAGGAGTAGTTATGAGAGGAACAATTTTTATGTAATAATTCAGGAATTTGAACCTATGTCTTGGATGTTGTTGTTCCTTGAAATATGTTTATTTTGTTATCTTTTGGATGTTTGACTAGAATGTTTCATTTATAATTTGATGTTATGAAGTGGTGATATTTAGGAAAAAAATTTATGTGGTATACCCACTTTTTTGAAATCTAATGATTAAATATTTTACCACCACATAGAAGATTTTGAATTTAATATATGTATAATGAGTATATAAATAATAAGTAGATCATCTTAATAAGATTTTGAGTTTTGATTAAAGTTATAGGCTCATTAAAATTTTTGATCATATTTCCTATACAAGATGACCATAACATGATAATTTCAAAAAAAAAAAAAGAAAACAAAGAAAATTGAAAGACATTAAAGCACATCATGAAGTAGAAAATTTGTATATTTCCCTTTTGAAAATATTCTACTTCATGCATTTGGTGGTACCTAATGAAAGAGAGATTTAGGTATCCAAAGAGGACCGGGTGTGATGGTTCCTTTGGGTACCCAAATACAACGTATTTGCTTTTGGGGAGATGGAAATGAATGGGCCCCTTTTTGTGGTGTTTGTGTTTCATCTTTGGTTTTGGGCCTCCATTCAAACTGTGGTTTAATATTATAATTACGAGTCAAATCTTTATTGTGATAATCTTTACCTTTAGGATTATAATTGTAGTGATTATAGAAAGCATTTTTCATAGAAAATTTGTGAAGTTTTATGTTGGGAGAAGTTTGATGATAATAATAATTGTACTTTGGAATTTCATTTTTAATTTGTTGATGTCTTTTATTTCCATTGTTTGATTTATTAATATTTTGAGAATTTATATTTAACTTGCTTTTAGATATATCATGGTATTGTGAATGAGTGTTTTTCTTTATGATTTCCTTGAGCAAGTTGATTTTAGCATTTAATTCATCATTCTTAGTTTGTAAATTGTGTCTGGCTTTATTGTAAGCGATTGTGCTATTTTTAAGAGTGGTAGCAATTGATTCAATATGTTTTTCATATTCATCCCTATATTCATCAAATGTTTCGTCCATCTCTTTAATTTCAATCTCGTAGTCTTTACATTTAGCACAATCATTCTTCGACGATGAATTTTCTAAACATAATTTTTCATTATGTTCTTTCACACAAATTATTTCTTTTTCAAGTTCTTTGACTTTTTCTTTAATATTATTACAATCAAAACAAGATTTTGTATTTTCAAGTAAAAAACAAGATGATGAAGACACATCACAATTTGATTCATTAGCCTTTAGCCTCTTATTTTTTAAACGTAAGTTTTTATTAGCAATTTTCAATTTTTTGATCTTTCGTTTAGCTATTTTTAATATGTTGAAACTAGAGGTTATTACACAAGACGAAGATTTAGTCTTTCTTACAGTGCTTTTGGAGGAGGCAAAATATGAGCATGAAGTTCCTTTGTCATCCTTTAGTCCTTCCTCGATCACAGATGAGTTTTCATCTTCTTTTGATGTATTGTTCTCTTTCTCTATTTCAATATTCTCCATGACTTTGCTTCGAGAGAGATCTTCTTGGATGATAATGGATTCTTGTATATTCTTTTACTCCTATGTTTGTTCCACACCTGCGAGAGGAAGATCTTACATTTCTTCAAAAAAGTGTCATATTTTATATGCACTAGAAAAGCAATATATGAATTTGAAAATTTCATTAGATAGTGCACAAAATAGATAGTGTTTGGCTTTGGCATTTAGCTGACGTTATTTTTTATTTGATTCATCCGCAAGTCTTATAATTGCTAAGTTCCATACTTCGATGTCTAAAGTTTTAATAAATTTTTCAATTAAGATTTTCCATCCTTTATAATTTGTTCCTTCAAACAAGGGTGGTTTATGTGATATTTCATCTTCACAGAAATTTGCCCCACTAATTGAAGCGAGATCATGAGACGCCATTATTCCCAGTTGTTAAGCCGATTGGAATAAAACTTACCTCTGATACCACTTGTTGGATCGGTCGGCGCCCTTAGAGGGGGAGGGGGGGGGGGGGTGAATAAGGGTTTTCAAAAACTTTAGATTATATTTATTAAACTTTGAAATATTGCAAGATTAATACAATGAGAAATCAAGTAAAACAATAAAGAGAGACAAGCTTTATTAATGTTAAATAAGTTTTACAAAACTTAATCTCAATGACGCTAGAGATCGGGGGCGAATAATAAAAAGGCTCTTTTTGTTTTCTATCCCGACTCGCTTCCCCACGAACCGGTGGCCCTAGCCTTATCCTCCCTGGATTCGGCCTCAAGCCGCTCTAGCCAATCCTTCCCCGGATGTGGCCTCGAGCACCCCCTAGAACTAGCCTAGATCTAGTCGCCAACACGAGGCGAATTTCAGCCCAAAGTCTACCCCAGACCTAGTCGCCAACACGAGGCGATTTCACTACCGTTTACAATGAAGAAAGAGAAATAAAATAACAAAACCTCCCTTAAGATGAACTTCTGAAGTTGGAGATGAAGATCCGCTGTAGAATCAGCGTTTGTTGAAGCGGACTTCGTCTGGATTTGGCGTGATGGAATTCTCCTTCAGAAATTGGCAGAGCTTCGCTGGGACCTCAAATTTTGGCTAGGAGAAGCCTCTGGATTCTAGTACTCTCTCTCTGAGGTGTATGCAATGGGTGTGTTCGAAAACAAGAGGAGAGGGGTCCTTTTATAGCCCAAGCGCTACCGCCGGCGCTAGCGCTACCGCCGGCGCTAGCGCTACCGCCGGCGCTAGCGCTACCGCCGGCGCTAGTCCAGATTAGGAAACAATTTGCACGGCAGGATCTCCCATCCACTGCAACATTTTGCTCTATGCCTTTTGTGCGCCATGCTACCGCCAGCGCTAGTAGATACCGCCGGCGCTATCCCCGATTAAGAAACTTCTTGCACGGCAGGATCTTCAATCTGCGGCAACCTTGCTTTTATTCCTTCTGTGTTCATCGCTACCGCCGACATTATCCCTACCGCCAGGCGTTAGCGCCTTCTATAACAGCTCCTGGAATTGCGCTATTCATCGCTAGCGGTAGGTAGGCTGATATAGCGAACTATCTCGCATGTAAAACTTTCTCGCCCAATCTTACGCCTCAGCAGAGGAATAAGCTGTTTTCAGACTTAAAGTATTATTTTTGCGAATATCCGTTGTTATTTCGTAATTGTAGCGATGTTGTAATCAGAAGTTGCGTCCCAGAATCTGAGTATAGATCTGTTCTCGAACATTGCCATGATAGGGAGGCTGGAGGACATATGGGCGCTGCTAGGACAACACGCAAGGTGCTTCAAAGTGGACTGTTTTGGCCCACGCTATTCAAGGATGCTCACGCATACGTCTTAAAATGCAATGAATGCCAGAGAACTGGTAACATATCGAGGAAAGACGAGATGCCGCTTAACAATATGTTAGTTTGTGAACCTTTCGACGTTTGGGGAATCGACTTCATGGGTCCATTCCCAATGTCTCACGGAAAACATTATATAATAGTGGCGGTGGATTACGTCTCAAAGTGGGTGGAGGCGGAGGATGTTGCTGCTAATGATGCCGGTACAATTTTGAAATTTATTCATACAAATATCTTTTCGAGATTCGGAGCTCCGCGGAAAATTATAAGTGATGGTGGTAGCCATTTTTGCAACCGACAATTTTTGCAATTACTAACAAAATTTGGCGTGCATCATAAATTCTCGTTAGCTTACCACCTGCAAATGTGTGGACAAGTGGAAGTTTCGAATAGAGAACTTAAAAGAATGATAGAAAAATTGATCCAGTCGAACAGAAAGGATTGGGCAACGAAAGTGGATGATGCCTTGTGGGCCTACCGTACAGCCTTCAAATCTCCTTTGGGAATGTCACCCTTTCAACTTGTTTTTGGAAAGGCATGCCACTTACCAGTGGAATTAGAACACAAGGCTTTGTGGGAAACTAAGTTCCTAAACATGGACATCGCAGCAACAGCAGAACGACTTCTCGCTCAGTTGAATGAACTTGAAGAATTGCGTCATTCTGCCTACGAGAACTCCCGCATATATAAAGAGATGACAAAGCAGTGGCATGATAGGCATATTAAACAAAAAGAATTCAATCCAGGAGATAGTGTTCTCCTCTACAACTCTCGTCTATGCCTATTCCCCGGAAAGCTGAAGTCACGGTGGAGTGGACCGTTCACTGTGACTGGTGTCTCTCCGTTTGGCGCAATTGAAATTTCTGGTGAAAAAGAAGGGAAGTTCAAGGTGAATGGACATCGCTTGAAAATCTATGAGGGCGGCACAGTTTTGAAGGACAGTGAAAAAATGTATCTAGCTGAATCAAATGTGTTAGAGTGATTTTCTCTTTTGTCTCTTTGTTGTATTCGAATACGTGATTTGTATAATCTTGCTTAATCTGTATCTCTTTTCTTCTGGTTATATGTTGTATATCGGGGATAATTCTGAGCAATTTCCTAAAAAAATTTTGTGAGAACTCTGTGAGCAATGTTTAATACAGGTATTTGGTCCACCTTAAAGGACGTTAAACAAAAGGGCTTCTTGGGAGACAACCCATGAGGAACCACCCGGTTCCGTCTTTCTTTTTAATCTTTTTGTGTACTGTTATTTCAGTTTTGCTAACCTTGTTTGTGAAGCTAAGCTCTAGCGTGGTGGACGATGATGAAGGAGAAATATTTTTAAAATGGGATTACCGCACTTCTGGCATGCTCTGTTATGAGCATAGGTCAACTCTACCCCTCTCTTACTTATGTTTGAATTGTTTATTCTAGTTAGTTTTAATCAAGTCTGGGGGAGAGAGCGAGCTGTGCACATGCACACACTTTGCATGACATGCTAGAATGTGCTGAGATTGGATTTATATTTTGTTGCGCACATTGCATACACTTGCACCTAATTCACGCGCACTTGATCACGCGTGCTTTTTGGGTATCGCTGCGAGATTTTCCCACTCGTAAGAATTGAATTGTTAGCATGTGAGTGAGGAGTAGAGAAAAATGTTGACTCGAGTAGTGCTCTAGTCAAGTGATCCCGTCATGCCTAGTAATTCAATTAGAGTAGAATGAAATTCAGAATTATAATTTAGTTATTTCTTTTATAGTAGATGAAATTTATTTTACTTTAGTGGTGAATCCGGTGAATCCAACGGTAGCATAAGGTCGAGTGTAGCAGACTAGTAGTAGCTTATTACTAGGGTCGGAAGGAAGGACAACCTTTCTCGGTGGCTAGAACTTGCACTAGGCGACTCTCGACACGATTGTGTTGAAGTGCTCGTCATAAAATGTGATATAGGCCATTTCTTGATCCGTTTGATCTTTGGAAATCCTTACCTACGTAATCACCATTGCAAGCCCACTTGAGCCTACCCTTCCTCCTTGCTTAGCTCCACTAAAAATTTAACCAAAGCCATACGGCCGAACCTATTTTCGCACCAACCTTTGAGCTAAAAGAAATTTCTTTCTCGATCACTTTTGGTGTCATTTTTTGTTATGTATGGCAGCTCCCAATTAGCGAAGGGAGTTGTTTTATTGTGCGTACAAACGTCATTTTGCCGTTGAGAGAAAAGAAAAGAAAAAAAAAGTGGTGCAAAAATGATACTCTCTCGGCAAATTCAATTTATTTTTGGCTTAGCAAGCACCTATTGTTCAGTTGAAGTCTGGGGGTGTCGTGTAATTACTGAAAATTGTGTTTTGGTGATTTTTATTCTCTTGAGTGCTCAGGTTGTGTTGAGTGCGATTCCCATCGTCCTTCTACTTACCTAGCCTATGCTCAACCTAAGCCCAATGATTGCCTATAAGTCCTATTGATTTTAGTTACGAGTCGTCTCATGCAGTAGAGAGAGTGCGAACGTGCAAGCCTATGGACACCGACTTTGATGGATTTCTTAGGAGTTTGTCCATAGCTTCGATTCGAGTAATACCCTACTCATTAGTCATGCTATTTTCCATTTTGCGCGATCGAAAGATTCACCAGGATTCACCATTCAAGTAAATTAATTTTCAAATTACTGTTTTAGAAATAATTAGATACAATCTTGAGTTTAATTCATTCTAATGCATTTCTATGCGCGAGAGCATGCGACATCGCATTGATCTCTACCGCTCAAACTCATTCTAACATTCAATTGTTCTGACAGGAGAGCTGAGTAATTTGCCCGAGACGTGCAAATGGTTAAGTCTGGGGGTGTGATGAGTACCATTTATATATATATTTTTGGACTCATTTGGGCTGATATTCTAGTCTTTGCACCACATTTTAGGCACGTTTTCATTCATATATATTATTCCATGCTAGGTGCACTATTAAGCTCATTTCGGTGTGCAATTGCATTCCATGTTGTTGGGGGTAAGCACATGGTGCTCCCCTTGCCTTCTTTTAGGTTTTTCTGATGCTGGACGTGTATTCCCAGCTGTTATATCTTGTATGCAGGTGACCTGATCGTCCCGTTTTTCCCCAGAAGTAATTTCTGTGCATATCGCACGGTCGTGCGTTTCCTTGACGCATGGTCGGTTGCGGTCGTGCGTTTGTGTCTGGGAAGAAAATGGAGCGTCGGAGTTTACTCGTGTGTTTTGACGCACGGGCGGATTCGCCCGTGCGTGAGTAAAACGCACGGTCGACCTGTGTCTTTATGATTTCAGAGCGTCGAAGTTTACCCGTGCGTTTGAACGCACGGGCGGTATTGGTCGTGCGTAAGCAAATCGCACGGGCGGCGCTGCTTCTTCCCCAAGCCATATTTTATCCGTTAATATCGCACGGTCTACGCACGGTCGTGCGTTCGACCGTGCGTGACCACTTTTCAGCCTGTTTGCTATAAAAAGCAGGAATCGAGGCAGTCAACGGAGGAGAGCGATTGAAGGCGGACTGGAGCGATTCAGAGAGCAGGAAATCACTTCCTTCCCGCTGCTCTTGAGGGCTGAAGGCTTCCCCTTCATCTCCACCACCATAGAGGCCATTTCCGGTGATTTCCACCTCCATCCTTCCATCCGGGAGCACTCGGAAGCTTTCTCCACCATTAGCTCAAGCATTCCTCGCCGAGAGATCAGAGAAGCGCTGAAGATTGTAGGAGCGGTGACAGCCTCCTTCGAGCCAAGCTCACCATCTGAGGGCCGAGTCCGGAGAGAGCCCGACAACCTCTCATTCCGGCCGTGAACCCAAGACGTGACTTCTTCTTCGTGGTCCTCTCTAACCTTTGATGCTTGAACTTCTTTGTTGTTGTTTTATGAATGCTTGTTAAGTTAATCTTAAGGATTATTGCTTGTGTTCATATGCAATGTTGTTGTGATGGCATGAATAGCCCTTTTTCCTAGTGATTTCTGAGATTCGTTGTGTGTGAAGCCACTAGCAATTGCTAGTGGTGATGTTTAGAGAAGAGGAGTGTGCGACCCTCAACCGTCATAGTTGCACTCCGTCCACGCGCCTTCCAAAGCACGGCATCGCGGCCATTGCATCCATCTTGCCTTGTAAAGCGGGGTTTTGACCCGCATCTCTCTTTAATCTGCATTAGCATAGGATCCCAAACCAAACCTCCTGTTGTTACTTATTAACCCTTTTAACTGATTTCCTGGTTTGAGCAAATCGTACTACCCAACTTGCGGTCCTTTGAGAACGATATTCGGGGAGTTCCTCCCTATTTTATTACTTGAGCGACCGGTGCACTGCCATCATATCGCATTTCATGCCTGCTAATTAGCAGTGCTGAATTAGCGCATCAGGAGCCATCTCTTTGAATGTACCTGCAAAGACGAAGAGAAAGAGAGAGAGAGAAGTGTACGAGAAAGCTGGAAAGAAAGAGAGCAAGAAAATTCGAAAGCGTAAATGTTTTGACGCAGTAATTTCTTAAAAGTAGATGAATCGCCGCTACTTAGGGTTTAGGTCGACGTACCATTGATAATACTTTATTATTTGGCGCGCAAAGCTGTGTCGGGATTGATTCTAGAAGCAGTTCTATGCACGGTGAAGAATCGACGTTGCGTCGACTAGTACTTAACGTAGCTTTGAGACTATTCAAAGACCCTAAGCCAACGTAGTCCTGTCAACGTTACGTCGATTTCCAATCGACGCGACTTCGAATTTAATCAACAATTATTATGTCGACGTATGCGTCGATAAGAAATTGACGCTGCGTCGAATTCTATTCAAATTGTCTGCTCCATGTTCTTCTCGATGCTAGCGTCGAGTAGTAGTCAATGGTACGTCGACTTCTATTTGACGCACCTCTTAATAAACATATCTATTTCTTTAGAAAATCCTTGTTGTTTTTCCCAACAATTTTACTTATTGAAAATAGATGATAATATGATGTAATCAATGTTAAGGATTATTTCAGATAGAGATTACTCCCTTGAGTAGTTTCTGTTCCTTATTCATGTCCTACATAGTTCTTCCCACTCAATTTCCTCCTGAGTGGGATCCTACCTATCCCTGCACAAGTAATTCAAACATTAGAAGGAACCCATGTTATCTTGGGTCCATTGCATTTACCATTATATGGTTCAATGAAAGAATAGAAGGGTCTTTCATGATACCCTTTGGGATGATAAGGAATGAATCTCCCAAACCTATTATTTTGATGTTTGAAATGACTATAGAATGTATCAAAATATAACAAGTCAGCAGAGTGTCTTATTATCCTAGGTTTTAATTTTCCCTGTTGTTCTTTGTGATTTTGTTTTCTTATGGTGTTATTACCTAAGGGTTTCACCTTATTAGTTTTACCTATCCTATATGACTGATTGGGACTCTCACCCTTATATGAGGCACTCTTCTCCCTAGGCTGATAACTACTAGGTCTAACAAAAGACACTGGATTTTTCCAGGAAGGCTTCCTAGGAGGTTCTGTACTGGTGGAGGGTTCTGCCCCTAATCCTAGATGATTATATCTCATAGAGAGATTTGCAGTGATGTATTTGAGCTTTTGACTCCTCCCATTGAGAGAGTCCTAGAAGACCTTTGCCTCTGCTAGCTCTTCTTTTAGTCTTATATTTTCTTTCGTGATTTCTATTAGCTCTGATTCTTTATTATTAATTTCTTCCATTAGGCCTTGATTTCTTACATATACATCATCTTTCTTTAAGTTTTGTAGTTCTAACCTAATAATGTCTAATTCCTTTTCTACCCTAAGATGATCAATGCAGAATTCTCTAAAACAAGTTTTAAAATCTTCTGATTCAAAATCAAATTCATCAAAAATTGATACCTGCTCTTCTATATCATCTGATGACATTCCCAGTGCCATCATGCAGGCTGCTTCAGCTTCTGCTTCATCTTCACTTTCAGATGATGATGAGCTCTCCTATGCTTCTGAATCACTTCAGGTTTCAGCAATGAAACCATTGCCTTTCTTCTTGTCCTTTCCTCTGAAGGACTTCTTTTTCTTCTTCTATTGTTTGGTTCTGCTTCTTTCTCTTTTCTCTTGTGGGCACTCAGGAGCAATGTGCCCTGGCTTGTTGCATGTAAAGCAGATGATCTCCTTCCTTGGAGTTTTATCATACCTGAGCCTTGAATCTCTTTCTCTTCTCCTTGAGTCTTCAGTTTTGACCCACTTCTTGAATCTCCTTGCTAGGAGATTGAACATCTCATCTTCAGGAGTAGAGGGTTCTACTTCAGTAGCTTTTAGAGCTATGTTCCTTTGAATAGGGGCTGGAGTGGTCTCCCTCTCTTCTGACTCAGCCCTGTTCTTTAGCAACATCTCATATGACTTAAGCTTTCCCAGCAAAGCTTCAGTGGAGATTTCTCTATGGCATCTGGACTCACTGATTGCCCAGATTCTGGAATCCCATGAGCTAGGGAAGCACATGAGAATCTTATCTGTACAACCCTGTATTCGCCGGAGGCCCAAGATATTTTTAGGCCCAATATTTCCATATGGCGCGACCCCGGGAGGAGGAGGGGTGAGCATTTGGAGGGAGTCGAGTCTGAGGGGCGCATCCCAGGACTGTTCCCTTGTGAGGGCGAGGGGAGGCCTCCGACTCGCCCAGAGCCTTGTGAGGGCGAGCCGGGGAGGGCCGGGAGGCCTCCGGCTCGCCCACACCCTTGTGGGGGCGAGCCGGGAGGGCCGGGAGGCCTCCGGCTCGCCCACAACCTTGTGGGGGCGAGCCGGGAGGGCCGGGAGGCCTCCGGCTCGCCCAGACCCTTGTGGGTGCGAGCCGGGAGGGCCGGGAGGCCTCCGGCTCTCCCAGACCCTTGTGGGGGCGAGCCGGGAGGGCCAGGAGGCCTCCGGCTCGCCCACACCCTTGTGGGGGCGAGCCGGGAGGGCCGGGAGGCCTCCGGCTCGCCCAGACCCTTGTGGGGGCGAGCCGGGAGGGCCGGGAGGCCTCCGGCTCGCCCAGACCCTTTTGGGGGCGAGCCGGGAGGCCCGGGAGGCCTCCGGCTCGCCCACACCTTTGTGGGGGCGAGCCGGGAGGGCCGGGAGGCCTCCGGCTCGCCCACACCCTTGTGGGGGAGAGCCGGGAGGGCCGGGAGGCCTCCGACTCGCCCACACCCTTGAGGGGGCGAGCTGGGAGGGCCGGGAGGCCTCCGGCTCGCCCAGACCCTTGTGGGGGCGAGCTGAGAGGGCCGGGAAGCCTCCAGCTCGCCCACACCCTTGTGGGGGCGAGCCGGGAGGGCCGGGAGGCCTCCGGCTCGCCCACACCCTTGTGGGGGCGATCCGGGAGGTCCGGGAGGCCTCCAGCTCGCCCAGACCCTTGTGGGGGCGAGCCTGGAGGGCCTGGAGGCCTCCGGCTCGCCCACACCCTTGTGGGTGCGAGCCGGGAGGGCCCGGAGGCCTTCGGCTCGCCCAGACCCTTGTGGGTGCGAGCCGGGAGGGCCGGGAGGCCTCCGGCTCGCCCACACCCTTGTGGGGTGAGCAAGGAGGCCTCCGGCTCGCCCACATCCTTATGGGGGCGAGCCGGGAGGGCCGGAAGGCCTCCGGCTCGCCCAGACCCTTGTGGGGGCGAGCCGGGAGGGCTGGGAGGCCTCCGGCTCGCCCAGACCCTTGTGGGGGTGAGCCGGGAGGGCTGGGAGGCCTCCGGCTCGCCCACACCCTTATGGGGGCAAGCCGAGAGGGCCGGGAGGCCTCCGGCTCGACCACACCCTTGTGGTGGCGAGCTGGGAGGGCCGGGAGGCCTCCGGCTCGCCCAGACCCTTGTGAGGGCGATAAGGGAGGGCCGGGAGGCCTCCGGCTCGCCCTCACCCTTGTGGGGGCGAGCTGGGAGGGCCGAGAGGCCTCCGGCTCGCCCAGACCCTTGTGGGGGCGAGCTGAGAGGGCCGGGAGGTCTCCAGCTCGCCCACACCCTTGTGGGGGCGAGCCGGGAGGGCCGGGAGGCCTCCGGCTCGCCCACACCCTTGTGGGGGCGAGCTGGGAGGGCGGGAGGCCTCCGGCTCGCCCAGACCCTTGTGGGGGCGAGCTGAGAGGGCCGGGAGGCCTCCAGCTCGCCCACACCCTTGTGGGGGCGAGCTGGGAGGGCCGAGAGGCCTCCGGCTCGCCCAGAAACTTGCCGGGTAGGCGGTCTGCGTTTAGCGCCCAAGAGTAGCGGGATTTGGCTATTCGCAGTCCAGTTTTGGTCATTCACAGTCCAAGAATAGTGGGATTTGGCTATCTGCAGCCCAGTTCAAGGGTATTTTGGTAATCTGGCAGACCAGTTTTCGGCTATTTGCAGCCCAACTTCAAAAATCCTATAAATAGGACCAAGGGGGCACCATTTGGGCTGATCTGATTCTAGGCTAGCTCTCTCCCTCTCTCTCTCCCTCCCCAAGTCTCTCTAGGGGGGTGAGGAGAGCCTCCAATGGTGCCCAAGCTTAGTAGTGGCTTGGGAGGGGAAGTTCCTAAGGGGCTTCCGGGTATGTGGCGGGACCTCCCCACTAAGCCCTTGGTCCAATCCCTAGTTCCAACACCTTCAACCTAGAGCTCTCCCTTGGGAGGAGTAAGGATTGGTCGCCCCTCGGCTAGCTGAGGGCCCCGAACTCCACAGAGACTAAGTCTTGTTCGCAAGTCTCGGTTTCAACACATGGTGCGGTGAGCGTGAAGTGTGACCGATTCAAGAAACTCTCAAGATGAGCTCCATGGACGGAGGTGGAGGAAGTTCCGACCCAGGTCACTCGCAACCCCCGATGGCTGAAGTGACGTTGGAGATGTTCGAAAATTTCAAGCAAGAGGTCTTACATACCGTCCAGGTTGCTTTCGCCATAATAGTCGGAGGCAGAAGAGGAGATGGTCCGAAGATCCCACCCCGGCAGGTGGAGGAGGGAACTCTCGGCCAGTAGTCCAAGAAAGAGGTACCAGTGGAGGGGAGGTGGGGAGGTGCTATACCCCCACTCGCCCGTCCCCAAGGGGGCGAGCTCAGGAGGGAGGCGCCCTCCCAGCTCGCCCCGCCCCTGCAAGGGGGCGAGCTCAGGAGGGAGGCGCCCTCCCAGCTCGCCCCGCCCCTGCAAGGGGGCGAGCTCAGGAGGGAGGCGCCCTCCCAGCTCGCCCTGCCCCTGCAAGGGGGCGAGCTCAGGAGGGAGGCGCCCTCCCAGCTCGCCCCGTCCCTTCTAGCCCAGCCCCAAAGGGGGGCGAATGGGGAGGCAACCGGCCCCCACTCGCCCCGCCCAGAAGGAGTCGAGTAAATGTCGATGGGCGAATCCACCTCGGGTGGCGGGTACCCAATGGCCCGACAAGCGCAGAGGCCAGCAAGTCGACTCCGCGAGAGCAAGGAGGGGGGAACTTCAAGAGGAAAAGATCCAACCTCCCAAGGTGGAGGCAGGGACAAAGGGCACCCCCTCCAAAGCCTCCGCAAACTATTGCGATTGGCGGGGAAGAAGGAGGAGAGCCAGGAAAGCAGAAAGAGGAGGAAGAGGAGGGGGTAGGGTGGAGTTATCCTACTGTGACTTCCATCAGGAAGAAGGTCACGCGACATCCACCTGCCCGGAGTTTTTGGAAATAAGGGAGGCAATGGGTCCGATGCAACAACGACACTGACCGAAGGGTATCGAGGAGGACAGGCCCTAGGATGTTGGAGGCAAAGAAAGGATATCCCAAGATAAGTGGTGGCGACCAAAAACGCTTGTACCAGTAAATCCACGTAATGTGATGGTTTGTTTTCTTAGTTTCTTTTTCTTGCATGCAATATTATGACTAACAAGGTGTGACACATATTTTGGTGCTGGAATGCCCCAGATCGATTCCGCTCCCGGGCTCTCACCTAGACGGGGGGTTCAGGTTGATCTCTGGAGAGGCTGGCAAGGTTGGATGTTTTGGTGCTGGAATGCCCCAGATCGATTCCGCTCCCGGGCTCTCACCTAGACGGGGGGGTTCAGGTTGATCTCTGGAGAGGCTGGCAAGGTTTGATACGTTTGGTGCTGGAATGCCCCAGATCGATTCCGCTCCCGGGCTCTCACTAGACGGGGGGTTCAGGTTGATCTCTGGAGAGGCTGGCAAGGTGATATATGTTTGGTGCTGGAATGCCCCAGATCGATTCCGCTCCCGGGCTCTCACCTAGATGGGGGGTTCAGGTTGATCTCTGGAGAGGCTGGCAAGGTGATATATGTTTGGTGCTGGAATGCCCCAGATCGATTCCGCTCCCGGGCTATCACCTAGACGGGGGGTTCAGGTTGATCTCTGGAGAGGCTGACAAGGTTTGATATGTTTGGTGCTGGAATGCCCCAGATCGATTCCGCTCCCGTGCTCTCACTAGACGGGGGGTTCAGGTTGATCTCTGGAGAGGCTGGCAAGGTTTGATACGTTTGGTGCTGAAATGCCCCAGATCGATTCCGCTCCCGGGCTCTCACTAGACGGGGGGTTCAGGTTGATCTCTGGAGAGGCTGGCAAGGTGATATATGTTTGGTGCTGAAATGCCCTAGATCGATTCCGCTCCCGGGCTCTCACCTAGACGGGGGGTTCAGGTTGATCTCTGGAGAGGCTGGCAAGGTGATATATGTTTGGTGCTGGAATGCCCTAGATCAATTCCGCTCCCGGGCTCTCACCTAGACGGGGGGTTCAGGTTGATCTCTGGAGAGGCTGGCAAGGTTTGATATGTTTGGTGCTGGAATGCCCCAGATCGATTCCGCTCCCGGGCTCTCACTAGACGGGGGGTTCAGGTTGATCTCTGGAGAGGCTGGCAAGGTTTGATACATTTGGTGCTGAAATGCCCTAGATCGATTCCGCTCCCGGGCTCTCACTAGACGGGGGGTTCAGGTTGATCTCTGGAGAGGCTGGCAAGGTTTGACATTTTGGTGCTAGAATGCCCCAGATCGATTCCGCTCCCGGGCTCTCACTAGCCGGCAGAGTTGGAAGACCTCTCGGGGAGGCTAAGTATTTTTCCCCCGAGGTGGTCTCGCTAGTCGGGCTCTCACTAGCCGGTAGAGTTGGAAGACCTCTCGGGGAGGCTAAGTATTTTTCCCCCGAGGTGGTCTCGCTAGCCGGGCTCTCACTAGCCGGCAGAGTTGGAAGACCTCTCGGGGAGGCTAAGTATTTTTCCCCCGAGGTGGTCTCGCTAGCCGGGCTCTCACTAGCCGACAGAGTTGGAAGACGTCTCGAGGAGGCTAAGTATTTTCCCCCGAGGTGGTCTCGCTAGCCGGGCTCTCACTAGCCGGCATAGTTAGAAGACCTCTCGGGGAGGCTATGTATTTTCCCCCTGAGATGGTCTCGCTAGCCGGGCTCTCACTAGCCGGCATAGTTGGAAGACCTCTCGGGGAGGCTAAGTATTTTTCCCACGAGGTGGTCTCGCTAGCCGGGCTCTCACTAGCCGGCAGAGTTGGAAGACCTCTCGGGGAGGCTAAGTATTTTTCCCCCGAGGTGGTCTCGCTAGCCGGGTTCTCACTAGCCGGCCGAGTTGGAAGACCTATCGGGGAGGCTATGTATTTTTCCCCCGAGATGGTCTCGCTAGCCGGGCTCTCACTAGCCGGCAGAGTTGGAAGACCTCTCGGGGAGGCTAAGTATTTTTCCCCCGAGGTGGTCTCGCTAGCCGGGCTCTCACTAGCCGGCAGAGTTGGAAGACCTCTCGGGGAGGCTAAGTATTTTTCCCCCGAGATGGTCTCGCTAGCCGGGCTCTCACTAGCCGACATAGTTAGAAGACCTCTCGGGGAGGCTATGTATTTTCCCCCCGAGATGGTCTCGCTAGCCGGGCTCTCACTAGCCGGCATAGTTGGAAGACCTCTCGGGGAGGCTATGTATTTTTCCCCGAGATGGTCTCGCTAGCCGGGCTCTCACTAGCTGGCAGAGTTGGAAGACCTCTCGGGGAGGCTAAGTGTTTTTCCCCCGAGGTGGCTCCACTAGCCAGGCTCTCACTAGCCGGCAGGGTAGGAAGGCCTCTCGGGGAGGCTGTGTTTTTCCCCGAGGTGGCTCAGCTAGCCGGGCTCTCGCTAGCCGACAAGGTTGGGGGACCTCTCGGGGAGGCGTTGTGGCTTTTCCAAGATATCACCAATAACCGGATTCCCAGCGACACTCGTCGAATATGCAGGGTTGGACATTTCTTTCCAAGCGTGAGCCACGCTCGAAAAGAGCGGGGATTGTGTACCACCCTGTATTCGCCGAATGGGCCCCCGAGGCCCAAGATATTTTTAGGCCCAATATTTCCAAATGGCACGACCCCGGGAGGAGGAGGGGTGAGCATTTGGAGGGAGTCGAGTCTGAGGGGCGCATCCCAGGACTGTTCCCTTGTGAGGGCGAGCCGGGGAGGGTCGGAAGGCCTCCGACTCGCCCAGAGCCTTGTGAGGGCGAGCCGGGGAGGGACGGGAGGCCTCCGGCTCGCCCACACCCTTGTGGGGGCAAGCCGGGATGGCCGGGAGGCCTCCGGCTCGCCCACACCCTTGTGGGGGCGAGCCGGGAGGGCCGGGAGGCCTCCGGCTCGCCCAGACCCTTGTGGGTGCGAGCCGGGAGGGCCGGGAGTCCTCCGGCTCGCCCACACCCTTGTAGGGGCGAGCCGGGAGGGCCGGGAGGCCTCCGGCTCGCCCAGACCCTTGTGGGGGCGAGCCGGGAGGGCCGGGAGGCCTCCGGCTCGCCCATACCCTTGTGGGGGCGAGCCGGGAGGGCCGGGAGGCCTCCGTCTCGCCCACACCCTTGTGAGGGCGAGCCGGGAGGGCCGGGAGGCCTCCGGCTCGCCCAGACCCTTGTGGGGGCGAGCCGGGAGGGCCGGGAGGCCTCCGGCTCGCCCACACCCTTGTGGGGGCGAGACGGGAGGGCCGGTAGGCCTCCGGCTCGCCCACACCCTTGTGGGGGCGAGCCGGGAGGGCCGGGAGGCCTCCGACTCGCCCACACCCTTGAGGGGGCGAGCTGGGAGGGCCGGGAGGCCTCCGGCTCGCCCAGACCCTTGTGGGGGAGAGATGAGAGGGCCGGGAGGCCTCCAGCTCGCCCACACCCTTGTGGGGGCGAGCCGGGAGCGCCGGGAGGCCTCCGGCTCGCCCACACCCTTGTGTGGGCGAGCCGGGAGGGCCGGGAGGCCACCGGCTCGCCCAGACCCTTGTGGGGGCGAGCCGGGAGGGCCGGGAGGCCTCCGGCTCACCCACACCCTTGTGGGTGTGAGCCGGGAGGGCCAGGAGGGCCGGGAGGCCTTCGGCTCCCCCAGACCCTTGTGGGTGCGAGCTGGGAGGGCCGGGAGGCCTCCGGCTCGACCACACCCTTGTGGGTGCGAGCCGGGAGGGCCTGGAGGCCTCCGGCTCGCCCACACCCTTGTGGGGGCGAGCCGGGAGGGCCGGAAGGCCTCCGGCTCGCCCACACCCTTGTGGGGGCAAGCCGGGAGGGCCGGGAGGCCTCCGGCTCGCCCAGACCCTTGTGGGGGTGAGCCGGGAGGGCCGGGAGGCCTCCGGCTCGCCCACACCCTTGTGCGGGCGAGCCGGGAGGGCCGGGAGGCCTCCAGCTCGCCCACACCCTTGTGGGGGCGAGCCGGGAGGGCCGGGAGGCCTCCGGTTCGCCCAGACCCTTGTGGGGGCGATCCGGGAGGGCCGGGAGTCCTCCGGCTCACCCTCACCCTTGTGGGGGCGAGCTGGGAGGGCCGGAAGGTCTCCGGCTCGCCCAGACCCTTGTGGGGGCGAGCTGAGAGGGCCGGGAGGCCTCCAGCTCGCCCACACCCTTGTGGGGGCGAGCTGGGAGGGCCGAGAGGCCTCCGGCTCGCCCAGACCCTTGTGGGGGCGAGCTGAGAGGGCCGGGAGGTCTCCAGCTCGCCCACACCCTTGTGGGGGCGAGCCGGGAGGGCCGGGAGGCCTCCGGCTCGCCCACACCCTTGTGGGGGCGAGCTGGGAGGGCCGGGAGGCCTCCGGCTCGCCCAGACCCTTGTGGGGGCGAGCTGAGAGGGCCGGGAGGCCTCCAGCTCGCCCACACCCTTGTGGGGGCTAGCTGGGAGGGCCGAGAGGCCTCCGGCTCGCCCAGAAACTTGCCGGGTAGGCGGTCTGCGTTTAGCGCCCAAGAGTAGCGGGATTTGGCTACTCACAGTCCAGTTTTGGTTATTCGCAGTCCAAGAACAGCGGGATTTGGATATCTGCAGCCCAGTTCAAGGGTATTTTGGTAATCTGGCAGACCAGTTTTCGGCTATTTGCAGCCCAACTTCAAAATTCCTATAAATAGGACCAAGGGGGCACCATTTGGGCTGATCTGATTCTAGGCTAGCTCTCTCCCTCTCTCTCTCCCTCCCCAAGTCTCTCTAGGGGGGTGAGGAGAGCCTCCAGTGGTGCCCAAGCTTAGTAGTGGCTTGGGAGGGGAAGTTCCTAAGGGGCTTCCGGGTATGTGGCGGGACCTCCCCACTAAGCCCTTGGTCCAATCCCTAGTTCCAACACCTTCAACCTAGAGCTCTCCCTTGGGAGGAGTAAGGATTGGTCGCCCCTCGGCTAGCTGAGGGCCCCGAACTCCACAGAGACTAAGTCTTGTTCGCAAGTCTCGGTTTCAACATTATCATTAATTTCAGTCAAGGATATCTCCTTGTCTAAGCCTCTGAGCTCATTAATGATCAGACTGAATCTGTCATACATGTTGGCAACTGATTCTTTAGCTTTCTTTTGAAAATTCTCATACTGGGATATGATAAGGGACTTTTTGTCCTTTCTTTCATCAGCACTTCCCTCCACCATTGTGGTGAGTGAATCCCAGATCTCCTTTGATGATTGGCATTCAGCAACCTTCTGAAAAATGTCATCTGACATTGTTGACACTAAAATATTCATGGCCTTGGTATCACATGCCTTGACCTTCTTTTCAGCTTCTGTCCATTCCTTTCTTGGGACAGCCTCAGTTGTTGAGGATTCTCCTTCCTTCTGTCTGACTGGAGCAGGAGGACCTGTGAGAAGAACATCATAGATATCTTCATCAATGGAATTCATGTAAAGTTTTATTATAGCCTTCTAGAGTGTGAACTTATTTAAGTTAAACACTAAAGGTCTTGTTGAAGCATAATCCTTAGTACTCATGTTCCTAGAGAATAGTTTTAATTTAAAGATTTAAGAGTAGGAGGTCTTTTTAATCAAGGTGTTAGCCTTTTATCGATCAACCTCCCTCTGATACCAATTGAAAGTGCACAGTGTGCCTCTGAGATTAATCTAAAGGGGGAGGGGGGGGGGGGGGGTGAATAGAGTTTTAAAATATTTCTACCCTAACTGTGTTTAACAATAATTTATTCTAAGGAGTTATGCTTAACAATCCAGGCAGAATAAGGAATGCAGAAAATAAGTGCAGAATAAAAGACTGGGATAACACAGAAAATCACAACACAGACACAATGAATTTTATAGAGGTTGCCCAAAATGTGCGTAGTCCTCTCTTCTACCACCTGGTAGGAATGCACCACCTATGCCTGAGTCGTTTGATCAGGAGACTCTTAGAACCAATGATCTTTTGATAAGGAGATTATGAACCACCAAATCTTTTGATAAGGAGATCATGAACCACTGAATCATTTGAAGAGGGATTAATAAATCTCTTTTACTGGAAATAGAAAGAGAAGGAGAAGAAGGAAGGTTAAAGGAATTCTGTTCTCAGAATTATTGTGAAGGCTGTATGAAATTCAGCCTCTTAGTTATTCCAAAGAATCTGCTCTTGATTAGCCTCTGCTTTTGATGATAATAGATTGCAGGAGCTTTGTATTGTCAGATTCTTTCTTCCTCTGCTGATTGAGATCTGGCTGCCAAAAGATGGTGATGAAGAGCAGCTGTTCAGATTCTTTGTTCTATCAGATGAAGAACACCAGTGCCTTCTATTCTCTTTCACAGCTCTGTATTAGGGTTCCTGAGAGAGAGGGAGAAGAAGACAGGAAACCCTAATTTGAGAAGAGTCGGTTGATTGTGATTAATTCTCTATTCTTCTCTTCCTTCTCTATCCTTATATACCCTGTATCTATTTTGAATTTGTTTCCTTGTTAGGTAATACCTGAAAAGGTATATTTGATAGACATTCTCTTTCCTTTCTTAATTAGTTCTCGACCTGTCCAACCAGAAGGTGTATACTTCCAATAAAGCCTTTTTCTCCTTCTTTAATGTTTCCTTCTTCTTCAGGCAATTATTAGACCATTGGAGAACGGACTGAGAGATGTGGGCCATTATAGAAGCCTCAGAATGATAGCTGTAAAGATTGAACTTTCACCGACTGTATTCGACGTAGCGTTGAATTAACTTCCTGTCATGTCGATGCTGCTTCGAGTTCATCTAAGAGCTGCTTCGATTTCTTCTGTGCTCTGACTGAACTCGGCTAGTTGTCGTTGTGTCAATTCCTTATAGATGCACCCATCGAGTTGAATAGCATCCACTCTGACTTCCATTAACTGCGTCGGGATAAAGTCGATGTTGCGTCGACTTTAGATGGCTTTGAAATGTATTCCCTTCTGCGTCGAGTTTGAAGTAGAAGTTGCGTCGACTTCTCAAGTTCCTTCGACAAGTATCTGGTCTCTGCATCAATATCTATTCAACGTTACGTCGACTAGTGTTACTTCGACAGTAGAGTTGAGCCACTTGGTCTTCTAGTTGGAGTAGCGTCGACAAGAACTCGATGTTGCATCGAATTCCATTCAACGCAATTATTAACTTTGCCCAAATTTGCAGCCCTTTAACTGGTCTTGACACTCTAGGTTGAGTATGACATCCTAAGACATCTAGAGACCAAGTTACCCTCACTATACAATGGGTAAATTAAATCCTAGTGAATAAAAGCATTTTTAATTAATTTGTTATGTTAAATCAAGGGTTTTTCCCAACAGCGAGAACGACCACCAAAGCCATAAACTCGGATGTCCCTACTTCACATACCAAGGATTATCCAAACTGATAGGACCGACTTAAGGAGATTTACACATAGGCAGGATGGTAGGGGATAGGTAGAATCAACCCTCGTACTGATGACATGATTACATTGAGACAACCACCCGACAAACATCGAGGGTCGGATAAGAATTCAAGTTCAGAGGAGGCCCGTTTGGGATTGGGTCACATGTTGACCCTGATAAGGTTGACGTAGAAGGTACCTTGAAGAGTCTAAAGTATGGAGTATATCAACAAGTCTCAAGATATAACCCCAAGTCTAAGGTTGTATGCCCTAAGGATTGTTTGCATACGTGGGACAAATATAACATGGTGATATCGAAGATACTTAGCCCAAAATAGATAGTGGCTTATCTTTTATTTATTGGGGCTTACCTTTTATTTATTGGGCAAATTATTTACTGACTTGAGTTCCTTTGGATCTAATTTAGAAGGGGTTGCGTCGTGAACATAGTGATTTTGAAGTGGATCATAGCCGATGTTACTCGGGCAAAGATGAGATTGTGTAAAAGTATGTTTTGAATGATGACCTGTAGTAATACCAGGACAATGGATAGACATCGTTGATCAAGCGCGACTTAACCTTAGATGAATCATTGGAATTGTAAAGTCGTCAGGATTAACCACTTAAGGATGCAGATGCCCATCTGGAAGTTGGGAACTGAAATTAGGGCTCGCGAGCTATCGTTATATTTGAAAGTTCTGGTAGTTTGGGGCATTCAGAAGTGATTAACTTATGATTCGTTATAAATCACGCCCTATCATGGTAGAAAATTTTAACTACAATAATATCCCTTATATCTTGGGAGCTTTGATGATGAATAACCAGAAATCTTAGACGACGACTTATTGGATTTAGAATTTAGTGTTTGAGTTTATTATGATAAGAACGATCTAAGTTTATCTTACTTTGGACCATTTGAAAGTGACCAAGACTATTATATGGTAAGTTATAGGAATTTGGAGACATAAAAGTGATGATATTTCCTTGATGAAATGGAATTGTGAAAAATCTTAAGGTTTCAAAAGATTTTACCCGTATACCTTATGAATCAAATCCCACATAGAAAATGATTGGGAGTCATCTTACAAACATTGATACTAACAATGATTGGTTAACATATACTCATAAAAGTTCACGAGTACACCCCCTTAGATTTTGAGGATAATTGGAACATAGCTTGATCAGTTCCATCCATGGTAAGAACTGGATAAGTTGTAGAGTTGAGTTGTTTGATTACTCGAACGTACGTGAAGGAAAAAGAATCTTAATGTGTAGAGAAAACATTATAGAGCCGTTACCTACCCATACAAACAAGAGCTTTAGTCATTAGAAAAAATGGTGTATTCCGGAGCATATATGTCCTCGGAATAAAGAAAGACATCCTAGGTTTTGTGATGCCCGATGAAGGCCATGTGCAAAAGTCTTTGGATAACAACCACATTCACTACCCAGGTTGGAGTGGAAGCTCGAGGATATAATTATGGATTTCATACACAGGTTACCACATCCCAACTCCGGGCACAAGTTCATTTGGAACTTCGAGGATAGATTGATCAAGTTATCTAGGGTCACCCTGGGCCAGAAGGATGCTCCCGTTGGTGTTTGATGGGAGTTGTTGAGCAGTTTGTCCATTATCGTGGTGGACCCAGGATGATCGTGTCAGATCGGGATGCGCAAATTATGTCTAAGAAGTGAAGACTAGTCCAGGCTTATCTGGGCTCCTGGTTGACGTTCAACACAGCTTTCCACCCTCAGAGGGGCAGAGGCACAACACTCAACTGTCTTGGATCCAGGATGAGGATACCAAGGCACTCGGCTCAAAATTTGTGGAGGACATAGATGCCCAGGTGCGACTGATTCAAGTTAGGATGTTGGAGGCCCAGAGCAACCAGTTCAGGTATTACGATGCGTGGTATCATCAGTTAGAGTTCCAGGTTGGAGACCAGGTGTTCTAGAAGATATTTCCGATGCAGGGAGTCTCGTGGGTTTGCAGGCGAAAGAAGCTCAGTCTGAGATAGATGGGGCTCTACAGGATCCTGGAGTGGATCGGCCCGTTAGCTTATAGACTGGAGCTATCTCCGGAGGTAGCTGTGAAAATTTCCGTAGATCTAGGAGTGAGCAGGAACAGTAGAACTCAAAGTTCAAGCCAACAACCAGAAGCACATGAAACAAACACAATCTTTATTGATCAAGCAAAATTCTTCATTACAGGGCGAGGTATACATGGCGAGACATGATTTATCTAGTACACAAAAAACAGAAAAGAATACAAGCTGAAAAAGATAACCAGCGGTCTGACCACAGAGACCGCCTGACCGCCCAACCTGACAGTCCGCTCGGCTAGAACACGAGACCGCCCGAACTGCCTGCCCCCGACTTGAACAACACAAACTGAGAACCCCGCGATCTGCCACTGATCCTCCCGAACTCCAGCAACTCGCACTACAAGCCACGAGACCGCCCGAACACCTTCAGAAGAGGAGATGACCGCAACTGCCTGCACAATCCGCAGAAGATGCACAAAAGAAGTTCAATCAGCAAGACCGACCGGCCACAAGAAATGAGACCGCAAGAACTAGCCGCGAGTTTTGCTTACACTTGGTGTGATATATTTGCTGCTACAATGGCTCCTATTTATAGGCGTGAGACCTGATCCAGTCACCACCCTATGAGATAGAGTCACCACCCTTGACCGCTCGACCAGACCGGTCAACCCGCGCGATCAGCAAAAGATCCTTCTTGAAAGATTATAGGTTTGCTAACTAATTCACCTAGAGGGGGGGGGGGTGAATAGGTTTTTGAGTTTAACTTGATAGTTATGGCCTATTTAAAACTATTCTAAATAAAGAACCAGGCAACACAGAAAGCACACAAGAATATATATTGGTTCCCCAAAGACAGGGTGTCTATGGGTAGTCCAGTTTCCCCCTTCACCCTTCTAACAGTGTGTTAGACAGGGCCAACTCCTCCAACTCAGCTTCAAGAGATTACAACTCAAAATCCTCAGAACTTCTCATATCAGCAACTGATCCTACACCTCAGACCTCAGCAGGTCCTACAAACTCAAGCTTACAAGCTCTACCTCAGAGGAATCCACCTCCTACAGCTCAGACCTCAGCAGGTCCTACCACTTTGGCTAAACAGCCATACAGCTTAGGCTTAACAGCCCTACCTCAGATCAGCTCCAGATCCTACAACTCAAGGGAATCCTCCTCCTAGTGCTCAGGAAATTATGCCTTACAACCAGGCAAAAACCTTAGAGAAATTAAGTGTTTTAGAACATATCTACAACAGAAATTACTCTCCTGTATATCCTGCATAGATTGTGCTTTCCTGCTGCTGAAGATGTTGAAAATAGCTACAACTTGATCTTCCTCTTCAATAGAAGGAAGAAAGATCACCTTGCCCCTTCTGGTGGAGGAGCTATCTGCTTCTCTCAGTTTCTTCTCCTCTTTCAGTGAGTAGGAAGAAAGTCGAGAGCTGCTGCTGCCGTTAATGGCGTGAAGAGATTTTTGTAAGTTATCTTCTAGAGTGACAAAGTTGACCTAACATCTTCTTTTATATCTCTCTCATCTTCAACGGCTCTAATTTGCTCTCCCAAAGAGGTATGAGAGACATTGGTGGTCCCTGAAGCTTTTCTGCAACTTGCGCCAAAAGCAGAACCCGCCAGATCAGATTTGAACTATCCTAGCGGTTGGGCTGAGACGGGTAAGCCGTCTCAGCGGTTTTCTTCAGTCCCCTTCCAGCATCTGCTGAGATAGACACCCGTCTTAGCGGTGTTCTTCTATCTGCAGCTCAGCTAGCCCAGACCCCTTCTCAGCGGCTCCAGGCCTTGTCTCAGCGGTTCAGCTGAGACTGAGAGCTTGTCTCAGCAGTTCAGTTGGGACATACCTTCATCAACTTAGGAGAAGATTTCTCATAACCTTAGGTCTTGATTAACCCTTTCTCTTGAATCACCTAAGCCTGTTTCACTTACAAAAACAAAGCTTTATGAAATACAATATGTACTTAGTATTGGAAGTGATGCCTCTTTAAATCAAGGGAACATTAAGGGCAATTTCCCAACAATCTCCCCCCTATTTGAAGAAGGCAGAACATCCCCAATGCTAATGAACATAGCCAATAAAAACATATCATGATACCATATGAAGGACATATTATGTAAATGATTTATAAGATAAACATGATAACCTAGGGCATCTCCCCCTTTCTAACTCAGATTGACTAGCATGTCATGATAAATAACCTAGAGGGCTAATAGAACTTTGGTCTTAGCAACTGGCATTCCTTCTCCTATTTGCATCTAGCAAGACCAAATTTGGTCTTGGCATTGGCCATCTCCCCCACACCAATTTTAGCATTGGCCATCTCCCCCTTTCTGGATTCTTCAGCCTCTTTCCCATTAAGGAATAGGATTCTCCAACCTCTAACCCTTTTTGGATAATACTAACAAATTCTAAGATAGGTTAGAAATCATTTTCCGAATCCTGGTTTAGGACAACCTACAACCTCTCTGACCTACTGAGCATTAGCTATCTCTCCCTGAACCTATAGCCAACTCCCCCTCAATTTGAGCAGGAGCTTACTCCCCCTTAATTGGAGCACCTTTGTTGAAAAGAAAGCTAGAATTTCAGCAATCAGACATTTCTGATCAAGCTGATCATTTGAAGCTACTCTACATTTAATAACTTAGGGAGATTATCTACCCTATCATTGGATTATGCCTATTGAGGGAAGATCAATTCAGATATTAATCTATCATATCATTATATTTTATGATAAATTGAACATTTAAAAGCATAAGCAGTTTAGCACAGAGAACATAAATTCAGAAATGAATTCATTCTAAATTCAACATGCCTTAAAAGAATTAAACTTGGCCTCATCCAGTGGCTTAGTGAAGATATCAACTACTTGATTGTTTGTGCACTTTACATGCTCTCTAATAAAATGATACCTAATTTCTATGTGCTTGGTCCTGCTATGGGAGAAAGGATTTTTAGCAATAGAAATTGCACTGGATGAGTCACACAACTGGGGGGATTTACTTACCTTGATGTTGTAATCTTCCAGCTGATGTTGGATCCACAGAATTTGAGCACAACAGCTACCTGCTGCTATGTATTCTGACTCAGTAGTGGACATTGCCACACTGGTTTGCTTTTTGCTGCTCCATGAGACTAGCCTCCTCCCTAGGAATTGACAGGTGCCACTAGTGCTCTTCCTATCCTCTTTGCATCCTGCAAAATCTGCATCTGAATAGCCTATTAGTTCAAAATCATTGTTCCTAGGGTACCAAAGGCCAAGATTTAGGCTGCCCTTAAGGTATCTCAAAATCGTCTTGACAGAGGTGTAGCGAGATTCCTTAGAACATGCCTGATACCTAGCATAAACACATGTAGAATACATAATGTCTGGCCTACTAGCAGTTAAGTACAACAGGGATCCAATGATACACATGTATGTGGACTCATCAAAGGCCTTCCCCTTTTCATCCTTGTCTAATGATACATTAGATCCCATGGGTGTCTCATGGTGGAGGCAGACTCCATCCCAAATTTATTGATAAGCTCCTTAGTGTACTTGGTCTGGGAGATGAAAATTCCATCATCAGACTATTTCACTTAGAGCCCAAGGAAATATTTGAGCTCACCCATACTGCTCATCTCAAACTCCCATGCATTAGATTAGCAAATCTCTTGCAGAGGTTGTCATCAGTAGACCCAAAAATTATGTCATCAACATAAATTTGGACTAAGAGACACTTGCCCATTGATTCCCTAAGAAACAATGTGCTATCAATCTTTCCCCTCATGAACTTGTTCTTGAGAAGAAAGTTGGACAAAGTCTCATACCAAGCTCTTGGAGCTTGCTTGAGACCATAAAGGGCTTTTCTAAGAAAATACACATGAGTTTTAAGGGTAGGATGAACAAAACCTGATGGCTGCTCTACATATACTTCCTCTTTCAGATTTCCATTCAGAAATGCTGATTTGCCATCCATTTGGTAGACTTTGAAGCCCTTGTGAGCAGCATATGCAAGGAATAGTCTAATGGCCTCCAACCTTGCAACTGTGGCAAAGGTTTGGTCAAATTCTATTCCTTCCTCTTGCCTATACCCTTTTGCAACCAGCCTTTCTTTGTTCTTGATGATTGTCCCATTCTCATCCAACTTTTTTCTGAATATCCATTTGGTGCCAATGATGGTGTGTCCTTCTGGTCTTGGCACCAACTTCCATACTTTGCATCTTTTGAATTGCAACAGCTCTTCCTGCATAGCCTGAATCCAGAATGGATCCATGTTGGCCTCTTCAAACCTTTTAGGCTCTTCTTGTGACAGGAAACTGAGGAACAAGGCCTCATTGTGAGCCCTGCTCCTAGTTGTCACACCTTGCTGAATATTCCCTATTATCTGCTCTATGGGATGATCCCTTAGATGTCTGGTGGCTGCAGTCATTCTGTTCTCAGCTTGCTGTGCTATTTCTGCAGGTTCAGCAGTCATTCTGTTCTCAGCTTGCTATGCTGTTTCTTCATCATGGTTGAATTCTTCCTCTTCAGAGATGACAACATCAAAAATATTTTTGCTGTAGTTGGGAGTGTCTTGTATAGACATTCTTTCCAATTCCTGCTCATTTCTTGTCAAAACAGAAGATCTAGACCAGCCTTTATATATTAGGCTGGTCTCATCAAAAACAACATGCATAGACTCCTCTACATCATGAGTTTTCTTGTTGTATACTCTATAAGCTCTACTATATGAGCTATAGCCAACAAGAACACCTACATTGCATTTCTCTGCAAACTTTGTTAATTGGGATTTTCCATTATTAAGAATGTAGCATTTGGAGCCAAAGATTCTAAAATATTAAATTGTAGGTTGTTTGCCTTTCAGAATTTCATAGGGGGTTATTCCATGAACCTTATTGATAGAAGCTCTATTGAGAACATGACAAGCTGTATTGACTGCCTCAGCCCAGAAATATTCTGGGAGGAGGAGTCACTAAGCAATGTTCTCCCAGCTTCTATCAAGGCCCTATTCCTCCTCTCAGCCACACCATTTTGTTGTGGAGTCCTTGGGGAGGAGAACTCTTGGGTGATACCAAATTCTTGACAAAATCTTGTCATTGCATCAGATTGAAACTCTATGCCATGGTCAGTCCTAGTCCTGACCACAACACATTGTAGGTCATTTTGAATTGTCTTGACATGATTGATAAAGACATTTAAAGTATCAGATTTCTTCTTAAGGAAGAATACTCATGTATATTTTGAGTGATCATCAACAATCACCAAAGTATACAACTTCCCACCTAGGCTCTGAATTGGCAAAGGACCAAAAAAGTTCATATGCAAGAGATAAAGACATCTTTCAGTGTCTTTAGAGCTAATACTTTTAAAGGTTGCCCTAGTTTGCTTACCCATTTGGCATGCATGATAGGGACCATCTTTAATACATTTTATATTTGGACTATTCCTAACAAGATTCTTAGAGAAAAGTCTATACATTATCTTGTAGTTAATATGAGCAAGTCTCTTGTGCCGTTGAACACAAAGAGACTCATTCTCATTAGCTACAAGACAAACAGAAGTAAGAGAATTACTGCAAATGAAATCTAAGCAATAAACATTTCCACTCCTAGTGCCTGAGAGAATAGTCTCTAAGTCATTTGACTTTTTGATCAAGCACTTGTCATTGTGGAATTCAATAACATAGCCTAAGTCACATAGTTGACTTATGCTTACTAGGTTGTGTTGCAACCCTTCAACATAAGCTACCCTTGTGATTGTAACTATGCCATTGGAGATCATACCATAGCCTTTGGTGACTCCTTTTTCAGCCCCTCCAAATATGACTTTGGGTCCATTCTTCACAGGCTTGTAATCCTTTAGAAGACTCCTAGTTCCTGTCATGTGCCTTGAGCACCCACTGTCCAAGTACCATATTTGGTTGTGACTGGTACTTGAACTACCCTGCTAAGAAAGATTTAGTTATACTTAGGACCCCAAAAAGCTTTGGGTCCTAGGTGCCTGTTAGTTTGATGTGATGATCTCACACTTGCTGCACTCTTAGAAAGAAAGCTCTTCCTTGCATTAGGTACATTGGGATTGTACCAACAATCTATGGCAAAGTGTCCCACCTTGCCACAACACCAACAATCATGAATATTGTATCTCCTTTTCTGAACATTTTTCTGAATTGGTACAACACTGTGCACATGTTCAGCAGAAGAGACAACAGCCTTCTTCCTGTTTCTTTCAGCAATAATCTGACTGAAGGATAATCTGTGGACAGTCTTGCTGTTCTTTGTCCTGATGGCCTCAGCTTGCTTTGGTTTGGCATCCATACAAGATCTGATGGAATCAGACACTGGGCAGCAGGCCTTGTCAGCAGATTTGACAGTAGTCTTGCTTTTTGCTGAAGCTGATTTGGAAGTGCTTGCTTCATTGTTCTTGACTGAAGGTGCTGAAACACCAAACACAAATGGTCCAGATTGGGCCATTTGTATTTCCTCATGGGGAGATTTCATTGCACTCAATTCCATGCCCTTTCTATTACTATGGTAAGGAGTATTTTCCTTCCTATAGGAACTCCCATTTTTCCGGTGACCATAAATGCTTTCATGGTCATACCTGTTGGAAGGAAGTAGCACCTTTTGAAAGGTGGTTTGAGGCTTAGCCTTCCCCTTGCTCTTCACTGCACTCCCTTCTCCTACTTCCATCTTATTGAATCCAAGTCCTCTCCTAGTGGTTTGAGAGGAGAAGGTGTCAATAATGGGAAGCACATATTTGGGCTTGGAGAATTGAGCCACCAGGCTCTTCTCTTTCACCAGCTTCTCCTCAAGGTCCTTGATGACCTTGTTCTTCAGGGAAATAGTGCTCAATTGAGCAGTTGTCATACCCTTTAAATGACTTATTTATCTACTTATCTGGGCCACCAGGGAGGTAAGTCTAGTGCAGTCACTTTCAGTCATCTTAAGGGAGGCAATTTCCTGGGCTTGCCTCTTGGCAAGCTTCTTGCTCTCTCTCAGAGCTTCCACAAGAGCATCATACTTGTCAATCAATTGATTGACATCAACCTCAGCTTCTGAAACACTTCCATCATGTGATGGATGTGCTTCAGATTCTGGACATGGACCATGATCAGAAAAAGAAGTGGAATGGATTGATACCTGATCATTGTCAGAACAGTTCTGACAGTCTTCCTCATCAGTGAAGGCCATAAGGCCTGTCTGAACACAGTCTTCTTCATCCTCCTCTTCATCACTATCAGAGTGTGAAAGAGGGGCCCTGATTCTTATCCCAGCAGCAGGATAGTCTTCATCCTCCTGAGCAGCAAACAACCCTATGTAGGCTGTCTCTTCTTCATCTGAATCTGAAGATTAAGATTCAGATTCACTCCAGCTCTTGCTTTTCTTGGCTAGAAATGATTTTTCTCCCTTTCTCTCCTTCTTATGACGAGGCTTCTTTTCACCTCTTTCTTTCCTTTTGACTGGGCAGTCAACAATGATATGCCCAGGCTTGCTGCATCAATATCAAACAATGTTAGCTGAATCATGTTTACTAGTTTTGGAATCATACCTGTCCCCTTTGGGGTGCTGTCTTTCTGATCTGAAGTGATCCTTCTTGGAGTTTGATGAGGAGGAGGGCTTGCTCTTCTATTGATTCCTCCTCATCAGCTTCTTGAACTGCCTAGATAAGGCAGCAAACTCTTCATCAGAAGAAGAGCAGTCTGGAGAGCAGCTCTCAGACTTCTCAGATTCAACCTTCCTTCTTTGAGGTGACTGCAACCTGCTCTTGCTCTTCTTTGAGCTATCAGGTTTGAGAGCAATAGTTCTCTCCTTTGTGTGAGCCTTGGAGGAAATATCCTCCTCCTTTCTTGCAGTCAATTGCATCTCATATGAGAGCAATTTCCCAAACAATGTGTGAGTGGGGGTTTCTCCAAGTCTTGCCCCTTCCCTGATTGCACAAATTTTTGTGTCCTAATCCCTAGTTAGATATCTAAGGAACTTGTCATTCAGCTCATAATCAGTGAATGCCCTCTCATAGGTTCTTAGTTCATTTATGATCCTAAAGAACCTCTCATTGCACAGGGATATGCTTTCCTGGGGAAGCTGCCTGAAGGCTTCATATTCTTGGTTAAGGAGTGATTTTTTATCATTCCTTACTTCAGCTATCCCTTCCATGTATACAACTAATGTGTCCCACATTTCCTTGGCAGTTGAGCAGTGTACCAAGTTCTGAAATGTGGTGTCATCAATTGCATTAACAATTATGTTCTGGGCCCTTTTGTCCATAGTGTATAGTGCAATTTCATCATTGGTCAGCTCAGAAAATAACTTTAGTACTTTTGTAGTAGGGTCAATAGTGGAGGCCTTCTCAAAGGTATAAGGTCCATTCTTGACTGTTACATATATCCTTGGGTCTGAGGCTTCCATGAACAGCCTCACCCTTTGCTTCCATATTCCAATGTTTTCTTTGGAGCATATGGGCAACTTCATTGACCCCAACTCCTTCTTCACTCCACTGGAGGCCATCTGACTTTGAATCAACAATACCTATACAGGATCTGGTCAGACTGTTAAGTCCTTCTTGACCAACCTCGCTTTGATACCACATGAAAGATTATAGGTATGCTAACTAATTCACCTAGAGGGGGGGGGGGGGGGGGTGAATAGGTCTTTTGAGTTTAACTTGATAGTTATGGCCTATTTAAAACTATTCTAAATAAAGAACCAGGCAACACAAAAAGCACACAAGAATATATAGTGGTTCCCCAAAGACAGGGTGTCTTTGGGTAGTCCACATTCCCCTTCACCCTCCTAACAGTGTGTTAGACAGGGCCAACTCCTCCAACTCAGCTTCAAGAGCTTACAACTCAAGTTCCTCAGAACTTCTCAGATCAACAACTAATCCTACACCTCAGACCTCTGCAGGCCCTATAAACTCAAGCTTACAAGCTCTACCTCAGAGGAATCCACCTCCTATAGCTCAGACCTCAGCAGGTCCTACCACTCAGGCTAAACAGCCCTACAGCTCAGGCTTAACAGCCCTACCTCAGATCAGCTCCAGATCCTACAACTTAGAGGAATCCTCCTCCTACTGCTCAGACAATTATGCCTTACAACTCAGGCAAAAGGCCTTACAGAAATAAAGTGTTTTAGAACATATCTACAGCAGAAATTACTCTCCTGTATATCCTGCACAGATTGTGCTTTCCTGCTGCTAAAGATGTTGAAAACAGCTACAACATGATCTTCCTCTTCAATATAAGGAAGAAAGATCACCTTGCCCCTTCTGGTGGAGGAGCTATCTGCTTCTCTCAGTTTCTTCTCCTCTTTCAGTGAGTAGGAAGAAAGTCAAGAGCTGCTGCTGCCGTTAATTCCGTGAAGAGATTTTTGCAAGTTATCTTCCAGAGTGACAAAGTTGACCTAACATCTTCTTTTATATCTCTCTCATCTTCAACGGCTCTAATTTGCTCTCCCAATGAGGTATGAGAGACATTAGTGGTCCCTGAAGCTTTTCTGCAACTTGCGCCAAAAGCAGAACCCGCCAGATTAGATTTGAACTATCCCAGCGTTTAGGCTGAGACGGGTAAGCCGTCTCAGCGGTTTTCTTCAGTCCCCTTCCACCATCCGCTGAGAAAGACACCTGTCTCAGCGGTTTTCTTCTATCTGCAGCTTAGCTAGCCCAGACCCCTTCTCAGCGGCTCCAGGCCTTGTCTCAGTGGTTCAGCTGAGACTGAGAGCTTGTCTCAGCAGATCAGCTAGGACATACCTTCATCAACTTATGAGAAGATTTCTCCGAACCTTAGGTCTTGATTAACCCTTTCTCTTGAATCACATAAGCCTATTTCACTTACAAAAACAATGCTTTATCGAATACAAAATGTACTTAGTATTGGAAGTGATGCCTCTTCAAATCAAGGGAACATTAAAGGCAATTTTCCCAACACTTCTGCTAAGTGAGCTCGCCGACTTCAACAGAAGCCGCGCGATCATGACAACTCGCCCGGTCATGACGCTCACCACCTGTGTTCGCCACCCGACCTCCTCCAGAGACCGCGAACACACCAGGCCGACAAGGACAACAGCCTTCCAAGTCGATCAAACACCTGTGACCGCATATACCATTTGATCGCCGAAGGACCAGCTATGCGAACACAGACCGGAGACCACGCGACTAAGAAGACCTTAGTCCGCGCGCACCATAAAGAAACCGGACAGCCACCAGACCGGGCTGCCCCCCACCACACGGTCACAAGCACCAGACCGCACGGCCTCACCTCGGCACCCTTGGACAGAAGAATGGCGGTCACACCGAATAGCCCGCAGCTATACCAGAGAGGTCAGGCCGCCAGAGGGGAGCGCAAGACCATGCTTTCAAACCAGACCGCGCGGTCTCCCTCCAGACCGCCAACTTCACAAACTTCCACTTCAACATTTTCAACAGTAGCAAGTTGCATGATATCTTCCACGTCTCCTCTCTCAGGAAAGCTCTACTATGGACAGAGCAGCGGATTTCTACTATAGATTTCTCGGTAGCCTTCGATCGATTGATTTACATGGAGCCGGTCCGGATAAATGACATCGAGATGTGAGTCTTGCGACACAAGAAGGTCCCGCTGGTCAAGGTCCTGTGGAGAAATCCTGGACAGGAGAAGCTCATCATGGAGCCACTAGAACTGATGCAGCAAAAGTATCCAGATCTTTTTGCATCAAGTATAATTAGTTTCTTAAGGGATGTTACATATAATCACATGCGGTAGAAACCCCGCAGGCCTAACCTGAATTTTGGGGACGAAATTATTATTTTTGTTTATTGGGATTTGTAACATCCCCCAACCAACTAGACCCCTAGAGTGGTTTTGTCATGACTAGGTCTTGACAAAATCCTAGGAAGCATGAAGAGACCTCTTGGTCTTAACCAAGCAGAAGGAAACCATAGTGGTCTGCAAATAGCAATTTCTAGTTACCAAGCTTAGGGTTGGATTTTAGGGCCTCACCTTGACCCTTTGACCCCACCATGACATACCTAACCTATTAAGGTGTCCCTTAGAGCACTAAGTACCCATTGGGTTCAACCAAAGAGGCCAAGTTGACCAAAGTCAAATCTAATCATAAATTGGTCAAAGTAGCCTAATTAGGGTCAATTGGCCTCCACCATTCCAAATTGAACTTGCGCCTACCCTTATATGGATATTAGGGACCCAATGGACTAAAACCCCCATCATGGGGCCACCAAGTTGTCCAATTTGACCTAAGTCAATTATAACCCTATTTTGGTCAAAGTGGCCTATTAAGGGTCAATTGACCCTCACTTTGCCAAATTGACCCTACTTAGACCTTCCTAACCCTTAGGGGAGGCCAATGGGTCTCTAGCCACCCATTGAGGCCAACCAAAATGGTAAAATTGACAAAAGTCAACTCCACCCTAAATTTAGGTCAAAATAACCTATTTTTACCTAATCAAGCCCAATTCACTTGGGCTAGACCCAATTGAGATGGTGCACTAACTAATGGGGCTTGGAATTATTGAATTGACCATTCAATTTCAGAGAATTCAACTAGGAGAGAGAAAACACCATTTTCCCCAAAAATGGTGGAGAGAGAAAGAGAGGAGTAATGACATTCATGGCCAAGGGAGGCCAATTGATCTCCCAATTGATGGAGATTCATCTCCTCTGGCTGTTATAAGAAGTTTAGGAGTTTTTCCAACACACATGGGGGCTGAAATGGTGGGTTTTGACCATGGCCGAAATTGGCCATTAATGGCCTTCATGGCAGTTGATGCCATACCGCTCACTCTCGTGTACATAATAGAATTGCACCCTTGGCTGAAGGAGGAAGATCACCAACTACCACCCGATTTACTTCACGATTCGTGTACATAATAGAATTGGTTGGGTAATTAGTTAACCCAAGTCTGGCAAACTGTTGGATCGATTGGCGCCCTTAGAGGGGGGGGGGGGGGGGGTGAATAAGGGAATAAAATTCATTGTAAATTTTTACTAAATTGTTTAAAGAAAATTAGAACAAAATAATAATTTAACTTAAAGGAGGAAACAATTATAATTTGCAATTCTATAAATTATGCCAAATGATAGAAATCAAGTAAACACAAAAAGATACATGATTATATTATATAAAAAATTGTTTACATAAATTTGATTTCAATATCGCTAGAAATCGGAGGCGTACAAAGTAAAACAAATTTTCAATTTCTATACCGACTTGTATCCCCACAAACCGATTGGCTTTAGCCAATCCTTCCCCGGATATGGCCTCAAGCCGCTCTAGCCAATCCTTTCCAGGATATAGCCTCGAGCACCCCCTAGATCTAATCTCCTAGACCTAGTCGCCAACTCACATGGCGAATTACCCCCTAAGCCACGCAAGTACCTAGTAGCCAACACAAGGCGAATTCTACTACAAAAATTACAATAATGAAATAAAGCAAATAACAAGAACTCCCTTTATGAGATTTTTGAAGTTGAGGATGAAGGATCGTTGTAGCATAAGCGAGGTTGAAGCGATCATTCTTCGGATGCAGCGTGGTGGCTTCCTTCTCCAGAAATCCTCATTGGCTTTGAGTGGGAGATGAACTTTTGGCAGAGTAGCAGCTCTGGAAATTTGGCACAATTAATCTCTCTGGAAGCACTAACAAAAACGAGAGAGAGACCATCAATTTATAGAACTTGAAGATAGCGCCTGCGGTAGCTCCTAGCGCCTGCGGTAGCGTTCGTGTGGAGCGGTTGCAAAACCGTCAGCAGCGTGGTGCTGTGTACGAACTTGAGCTAGCGCCTGGCGGTAGCGCTAGCGCCTGCGTTAACCCCTAACGCTGGCGGTAGTGCATTCTTCCAGATGTTTGAATTCAGCTGCTTTCTACCTGTGGAGTATTGCACCTATAGTTCCTGCACACTATAAACACACGACAAGCAAGATCAAATACAATTTGGGATTTTTTATTCTCAAACAAAGGGATGTGACACACATGTCCAACAATCTCCCCCTTTTGATAATAACAAATCTTCTTAGCAAGAAATCAACATTAGTGTTTATAGTATATGATAAGCATGATAAATAGTGCAACTATAGAATATGATAAGCATAAGAAATGTGCATACTCCCCCTATCTTAATGCTTCCCCTATATAAATGCAATTTATATTTTACTCCCCCTAAATGATAGATTACATGAATTATTCTCCCCTTAATCTTCTATAATTATCCTATATAGATTTCTTCAATCAATCTCCCCCTTTTGGTATTATCAAAACAAGGTAGGGTGAGGGTAGTAAGGAGGCATAGTTATAAATCATGATTGAGCTTTTGTAATATATGAAATGATAAAGAGTTTAAGCATAATATTGAAGATATTTCAAATAAATAGATAAGAGTTTTAAGCAAGCGGAAAGTTATAAGAAACATCTTTTTGTAAGAAAAAAATCATAAGTATAAATTTTGGAGTTTAAAGTTCAAAATGTAAAGATGTTGTAACCTTTTGGAAATCTCATAGGTTTACATAAGGATACCAAGCATGAGATGAACATATGAAAGGGAATATACTATAATGTTACTTAATTTTAAGTTCAAGAGATACCAAAACATTGTAGAGATCATGCTAGGTTATCTAGTGCATTTTTTATATAAAGAGTAGTATAGATAAAGCATTAGAATCCTATACTCATGAGTAGAAGTGTTATGAAAGATAATGATGTGCACAAAAATGTATTTTTGGCAATGTTAACAATTGATTTAAATCATAAAATGCAAGACATATGTAGAGTAAAGTGCACAATAAAACAAAAGTAAATTAACTTTCACACACTTTAATGCACACTATTTTATAAAAAGTGGTGTATTAATCAAGGGTTGCACAAGACACTTTACAATTCTATCCAAGGTGCTCAACCTCACAATGCTTATGAAGACTTATCAGGAGGTTCAAGTAGTGCTTGGTGGAGTTATATTTGTCCATATATATAAATTTTTTGTTCACGTTTGTGAGACAATATTCTCTGAATACACTTGTTTTGCAAACTCAAAAATTTTAAACTTAACCACTTTTCTAAATTTCACAAGTGCAATTCAAATGTAGTGTAGGTAATAAAATTATGAAGTTTTAATTCATTGTACAAATACAATACACAAGCAAGCATTTTTAGATTTAATCACACATGTTGATTACATAAATAAGTGAGTGAAAGTTATCATTATCAATCATAATACATTTACTCATACTTAGAGGCATGCTAAGCTTGATTCTACACATATTTTTCAAAACAATTTATGCACTTTAAATAGATATATTAAAGCATGATAAACAAAACAATGTTCATAGTAATTTGAAGGAATAAATTTTAACATTGTAAATAATTCTAAATAATAGAATTCATTCATGCTTGATATTAGCGATAAAGATCATACAATTTTTTTGTTGTTTTGAAATTTTTTAATGAAATAAAAACAGAAAAATCACAAAAACATATTTTTGTATATTTGAATTTTGAATTTTTGTAGTTGATTTTTCATAATATAAATAAAACAAAAATAAAATAGTCAGAAACACAAAAACAAATTAGTACATATAAACTAACATATTTTTAAGGATTTTTAGAAATTTTGAAAATCACAAAATTCAAACATTCATGCTAGCGCTGGAAACAGTACACGATTTTTTAAAGAATTTTAAAAATCTGATTTTTGATATTGATTAGGGGTCTTAAGAGTAGTCTTATGCAGGAATTTTGTAAATTTCAGAGATGTCTTGATTGCTCAAATTGCATAAAACATTAGCGTTTTACATGTTATTCATCATAAAATGTCTAAGACTCTTAATTCCAACCTTAACATTTGAAAACTTACATCGGGAAGAGGTTTAGTGAATATATGAGCAAGTTGAGAGTCCGTGCCAATGAAACTTATTCTAACATTTTCCTTCTTAATGTGATCTAGAATGGTGTACCGGATTATTTGTGAGATCAATGTCACTTTTGTTGTCACATTTTAGTTCAATATGTTTTAGATGAAAACCAAAGTCCTCTAAAGTTTGGCTCATCTATAGTGCTTGTGCACAACAACTCCCTAATGCAATGTATTCGTCCTCCGTGGTGGAGAGTGCAACCGAATTTTGTTTCCTACTAGACCATGCAACTAATGAAGGTCCTAGAAAATGACAAGTACCATTAGTGCTTTTTTCTATCAAGCGAACAACCGGCGTAGTCCGAATCGGAGTAGCCGTGAAGTGTAAATAAATTATTGTGCGGGTACCATAATCCTAATCTAGATGACCCAATGAGATATCTAAAAATTCGTTTTACCGCTTTTAAATGAGATTATTTTGGAATGGCTTGAAATCGAGCACATAAGCATACGACAAACATAATATCGGGTCTAGTTGCACTTAGATAAAGTAGAGATCCTATCATACTTCTATGTAAAGTTTGATCTATAGAAATTCCTGATTCATCTTTTCCTAATTTTAGTGATGCACACATTGGTGTAGAAGCATGTTTAAGGTTTTCAAATCCAAAATGTTTAAGCATATCATGGACATATTTAGTTTGACAAACAAAGATACCATCAATTCTTTATGATATTTGAAAACCAAGGAAAAAAGAAAGTTCTCCTACAAGCCTCAATTCAAATTCATTTTTCATCACTAAAATAACTTCTTTACACATCTCTTCATTAGTAGATCCAAAAATAATATCATCAACATATATTTGTAAAATAATCATATCATCATTGTTGTGCTTAATGAAGAGAGTATTATCCCCACTTCCCATAATATAAACGTGCTTTAATAAAAATGATGTAAGTCTTTCATACCATGTATGGGGCGCTTGTTTTAAACCATAAAGCGCTTTCTCTAGTTTATAAACATGATTTGGAAAATTTTCACTAATAAAACCGGGAGGTTGTTCAACATAAACTTCTTCTTTTACAAACCTGTTTAGAAAAGCACTTTTCACATCCATTTGAAATAGTTTTATTCTTTTAAAGCTTGTAAATGCTAGAAAAATTCTTATAGACTCTAATCTAGCAACGGGTGCAAAAGATACATCAAAATCTATCCCCTCGATTTGAGAATATCCTTGTGCTACTAATCGTGCTTTATTTCTAGAGATTCTTGACTCACCATCTAATTTATTTTTAAAAATCCATTTTACACCTACAACCGGGTGATTAGATGGTCTTTCAACTAATTTCCAAAC
This sequence comes from Dactylorhiza incarnata, assembly GCA_033032865.1. Taxonomy (NCBI): domain Eukaryota; kingdom Viridiplantae; phylum Streptophyta; class Magnoliopsida; order Asparagales; family Orchidaceae; genus Dactylorhiza; species Dactylorhiza incarnata. The sequence continues at coordinate 1,932,454 of JAWHQI010000218.1, read as the reverse complement.
ATTATGCCGCTCAAATTGTTCTAACTCTTCATTCATAGCCAAAAACCAAAATTCATCATTTAAAGCAGTAGAAACGGTTTTTGGTTCTATTTTGGAAACAAAACAAATATTTGAAAAAGATTCATGAAGAGAAAAGCGCGTTCTTACCCCACTGGATGGTTCACCAATTATCAATTCCTGTGGATGATCCTTTGTGAATTTTAAGGCACTTGGAGGTACATATTCATCTTTCTTGGCCTCCTCTTCTTCTTCTTTGGAAGGTTCTTTGTCACCATGCTCCAAAGGTGGTAATAGATCATCCTCGTTGCATGCGGAAAGTTTTTCTACACAAGGAACAAACTCATCAAATTTTACATTTATTGACTCTTCAAATCTACTAATTCTTTTATTAAAAATTCTATAAGCTTTACTAGTTGAAGAGTACCCAAGAAAAGTTCATCACATTTTTCATCAAACTTTCCCAAGCTATCTTTTGTATTCAAAATAAAACATTTACAACCAAAATCTTTGAAATAAGATACATTAGGCTTCTTTTGCTAATAGAGTTCATATGGTGTGAGATTAAGAGATGGGCAAAGCATTATACTATTCATAACATAGCATGATGTATTTACGGCTTCGGCCCAAAAGGACTTAGGTAATTTATATTCACATAACATAGTGCGTGCTAGTTCTTGAAGTGTCCTATTCTTTCTTTCTACCACACCATTTTGTTGTGGTGTGCGTGGTGCAGAGAACTCATGTTTAATGCCTAACATATCACAAAAGGATGTAAATTTTTCATTTTCAAATTCTCCTCCATGATCCGAGCGAATGCATTTAATTTTTAAATCACTTTCATTTTGAATACGAGTACATAATTTTGCAAATTCACAAAACGCATCGGATTTGGAAGAGAGAAATAATGTCCAACAATATCTTGAAAAATCATCTATTAAAACATATGTATATAATCTACCACCAAGACTTGGAGTGCTAACGGGACCAAAAAGATCCATATGAATTATTTGCAAAGGTCTTGTAGTAGAAATGAAATTTTAACTTTTGAAAGAGGATCTCGATAATTTACCTTTTTGACATGATGAACAAAGTGAAGGTAAAGATCCATTTAAAATAGGCAATCCTCTAATTAAATTACTTTTGGCAAGTTTTACAATGAGCTTTGAGCTAGCATGCCCTAGTCTTCTATGCCAAAGTTCTAATTCATCATTTTTAGTGATAAAGCATTTTATAGATGATTTAGAAAGATCATGAAAAGAAACTATATAAACATTATGTATTCTTGGCGCAGTTAGTAAAATATCTTTTGTAGTAGGATTAGATATTTTGCATAGATTAGTGGAAGATTCAAATAACACATCTAATCCTTTTCACATAATTGGCTAAGGGTCCGTTCGTTTGGACGAAATTGGCTTTTAAGAATTGACATTGGAGATTAGAAATCCAATTCTAGTGTTCGGCGCAACGAAATTTAAGCGGATATTGGTTTTCATGTGAAAACCCATGGCTTTTACTATGAACTAAAAAATCAAATAGCAATTCTTACCTCCGCCCATAGGTTTTCCGAATAATCAAATGTTTACGCTAGAGTTTTTCGACCTACGCGCGGGTTTTTTGCCCGAGCTTGCGTTTTCCTGCACGGTGTGTTCAGTCGGGCACGAGTTTTTTTCGGTCGGGCGCGTGCTTTTCGACCGGACGTTCACTTTTCTTCCAGGCGGGGGTTTTTCGCCCGGGAGCACGAATTTTTGCTCGAGCGCGCGTTTTTCAGCCGGGCGCGTATTTTTCTCCTAGGCGGGCATTTTTCGGCCGACCAGGTGTTTTTCGGCCTGTCAGGCATTTTTCGCCCGGACGCTATTTTTTCGCTCAGGCGCGCGTTTTTCGCCTCAGAGCGCGTTTTTTCGGTCGGGCGCGTGTTTTTCGACCCGGGCACACATTTTTTGACCAGTGTGTTTTTCGGTCGAGCGAGCGTTTTTTCGCCCAGGCGCTCGTTTTTCGCCCGGGCTCGATTTTTTCGCCCGGGCTCGATTTTTTCGCCCGGGCGCAATTTTTTCGCCCGGGCTCAATTTTTTTGCCCAGGCGCGATTTTTTCGCTCGGGCGTGTTTATTTCGCCCGTACGCATATTTTCACACGGGCGCATATTTTTGCCCGGGAGCAATTTTTTCGCCCAGGAGTCATTTTTTCGCCCGGGAGCATTTATTTCGTCCGGGCGCGTTTTATTTCTCCCGGGCGTGTTTATTTCGGTCGGGCGCGATTTTTTCGCCCGGGAGCGATTTTTTCGCCCGTGGCGCGATTTTTTCATCCGGGAGCGTTTATTTTACCCGGGCGAATATTTTTCGCCCGGGCGCGATTTTTTCGCCGGGGCGCGATTTTTTCGCCCGGGCGCGTTTTATTTCTCCCGGGCACGTTTATTTTAGTCGGGCATGATTTTTTTCGCCCGGGGCACGATTTTTTCAGCCAGGCGCGATTTTTTCGGCCGAGCGCGATTTTTTCGTTTGGGGCGCGATTTTTTCGCCCGACCGCAAATTTTTCATCCGGATGCGTTTATTTCACCCGGGCACATATTTTCGCTCGAGCGCGATTTTTTTGCACGGGCGCGTTTATTTCGCCCGGGCGCGTTTTATTTCTCCCGGGCACGTTTATTTTGGCCGGGCGTGATTTTTTCGCCCGGGTTCGATTTTTTCGCCCGGGCGCGATTTTTTCGGCCGGGAGCAATTTTTTCGCCGGCCGCGATTTTTTCACCCTGGCGCGATATTTTAGCCCGGGCGCGCGTTTTTTTCCCGGGCGCGTGCTTTTCGCTCTGGCGCGCGCTTTTCGCCCAGGCGCGCGCTTTTAAAATTTTTAAATTTAAAAATTTAAATTCCAGAAAGCCAATTCCATCGTGCAGCCGAACAACTTACAAATATCAATTCTAATTCTAATTACTGAATTCCATCCTGCAACCGAACATTAGAATTTATTTTATGCACAAAACCAATTCCTGCAGATATTGGTTTTCTGGCCAAAGCCAATTCCAGAAAGCCATTACCTGCGTGCCGAACGGACCCTAATAGAAATTAAGTTGTGTTTTAATCCTTTCACATAAAGAACATTAGATATAGTAAAGGATTTGTTACCAACTATACTAATTCTCATGATTCTTCCTTTTCCGTTATCACCAAATGTCATGATCCCTCCCTTCTTCTTTTCTAGGCTAAGGAACTTTGCTTTTTTGCCCGTCATGTGCTTGGAGCATCCTGAATCCAAGTACTACACGTCTTCATTGTCCTTAGCCCGCCTGCACATCTAGAAAGAAGATGAGAGTAAAGATCCGGATACCCAAGTGGAACAACCCATAGAATAAGTGGAAGCCTTAGGTACCCAGATTTGCTTTAAAGTATTTTGTTTTATTTTCCTGCAAGAACTAGATGTGTGACCTAACCTATAACAGTTTGCACACGAAATAAAAGGGGTTGAAACCCATTTATGGAATATTTTCTTGCCGGAAGAAATTGGATTTACAGAAGAAAAACATTTTGAGAAGAAAATTCAGGCTTCTTGTAAGAGGTGCTAGCGCCGGCGTTAGTGGATAACGCCGGGCGGTAACCCTCACCTCGATATATGAGCCCAAATTTTCCAGAACCATGGCACTGGTTCCCTAAAATCATTTCGAGTGATTTTTGGCCTATTCCAAATTTTATAATGGCCACGGTGAGATCATGAACTTGTGCTTTAAGTGAAAAATTTTCTTTCACAAGCATGACACACCTATTTTCAAAAACTTTTTATTATTTTTTATTTGCAAAAGAGAGGCTTCTAATTTCCTTTATAATTCCCCCTTCTCTTTTGTAAAAGTTTTGGTATGATAGAGGGCTTTAGAAAGTGACTCTTCAATATCTTTTGCCAATTTAGTGGAGTGATCACACTCTTGGCAAGAAACCTTTCTCTTTTCTAAAACAATTACCTTTTTGGCAAACTTTTGATTTTCTTTAATAAGAGATTCATTTTCACGATTCAATAAAATACTATCTTTCATATTTTTATCAAAAGCTTTGCAAGTTTCAAGGAATTCAATAAAGAGTTCATCATAAGTGGGAGGAGTTACCTCAGTGTCGCTAAGTACACTGGTGTCGTCGCCGTCGTTTCCATGTCCCATGAGGCACATGTTTGCTTCCTCATCTTTGCTTGATGAAGACCTGCTTGATTCTTCGGAGGAGGAGGAGGAGTCATCCCATGTTCTAGCTTTTAGCACCTTCTTCTTCTCCTTCCCTTTGTGCCGCTTTTCTTTCTTCTCCTTCAAGAACTTTGGGCACTGGCTCCGAATGTGCCCAGTCTTCCTACAATGAAAGCATTCCGGTGGAGGTCTTTCTTCTTCATCGTCACTCTCCTTTTCCTTCGTTGAGGACGACCCTTTCCATCTTGCATCATTTTGGATAAATTTCCGGAAAGTGTTTCGCCTTTCCGGATTTCGCATGAACTAACGGAAGTTCTTCACCAAAAGAATTTCTTCATCTTCAGCCTCATCCTCTTGGCACTCCTTCTTTGATTTAAATGCCAATGCCTTCTTCTTTGGCTCCTTGTTGTATTCATCATGTTGGATTTTGAGTTCTACCTCATGGGTTTTGATTCCCAATGAGGCTCTCAACTTGGAGCGTCCTTAGATTGTGCGATTCTGAAATGGTCGTCACCTTCGGGTTGAATTTTGGTGGAAGGGAACGAAGGATCTTTCGGACCAAGTCGCCATTGGAGAAGGTCTTTCCAAGAGCTTTGGAGGCATTGACGATCTTGGTGAAGCAGTAGTACATGCAGAAATTGGAAAAACTTTGAATCATTAACCTGCGATGTACCTTCATGAGTAACTTCCAAATGATTCCAAATTTCATAAGCAGTAGTACATGCAGAAATTCTATTAAATTCATTTTTATCTAACGCACAAAATAAAGCATTCATGGCCTTGGCGTTGTTTTTGCCTTTTAGCTTATCACTATCATCCCATTTATCTTTTGGTTTCTCTAAAGTTATCTCTCCAACTACATATGTAGGAGGAGAGTATTCCTCTTCGACCATATTCCATACCTCAATATCTAGGGTCATAAAGAAACATCTCATCCTATTTTTCCAGTAATTATAAAATGACCCGGTAAATAGTGGAGGTCTATTAATTCCCTGACCCTCAGAAAAAGCGAGATCATAAGACGCCATAATTCCTGGTTTTTAAACCATTTGGAATAACCTATCCGCTGATACCACTTGTTGGATTGATTGGCGCCCTTAGAGGGGGGGTGAATAAGGGAATAAAATTCTTTGTAAATTTTTACTAAAATGTTTAGAGTAAATTAGAACAAAATAACAATTAAACCATTTGGAATAACAATTATAATTTGCAATTCTATAAATTATGCCGAATGATAGAAATCAAGTAAACAAAAAAATAGACATGATTATATTATATAAAAAAGATTTTACATAATATTGATTTCAATATCGCTAGAAATCGGAGGCGTACAAAGTAAAATAAATTTTCCTTTTCTATACCGACTTGTATCCCCACAAACCGGTTGGGTTTAGCCAATCCTTCACCGGATATGGCCTCAAGTAGCTCTAGCCAATCCTTTTCTAGATATAGCCTCGAGCACCCCCAAGATCTAATCTCCTAGACCTAGTCGCCAACTCACATGGCAAATTGCCCCCTAAGCCGCGCAAGGACCTAGTCGCAAACACAAGGCGAATTCTACTACAAAAATTACAATAAGGAAATAAAGCAAATAACAAGAACTCCCTTTATGAGATTTCTGAATTTTAGGATGAAGGATCGTTGTAGCATGAGCGAGATTGAAGCGATCGTTCTTCGGATGCAGCGTGGTGGCTTCCTTCTCGAGAAATCCTCTTTGGCTTTGAGTGGGAGATGAACTTTCGGCAGAGTAGCAGCTCTGGAAATTTGGCACAATTAATCTCTCTGAAAACACTAACAGAAATGAGAGAGAGACCATCAATTTATAGAACTTGAAGATAGCGCCCGCAGTAGCTCCTAGCGCCTGCGGTAGCGTTCGTGTGGAGCGGTTGCGAAACCGTCGGCGGCGTGGCGCTGTGCACGAACTTGAGCTAGCGCCTGGCGATAGCGCTAACGCTGGCGGTAGCGCTAGCGCCTGCGTTAACCCCTAACGCCGGTGGTAGTGCATTCTTCCAGATGTTTGAATTCAGCTGCTTTCTACCTGTGGAGTATTGCACCAATAGTTCCTGCACACTATAAACACACAACAAGCAAGATCAAATACAATTTGGGATTTGTTATTCTCAAACAAAGGGATGTGACACACATGTCCAACACAAACCTAGGTCAAATTAGGTCAAAAGTGCACATAATAGAATTGAGGGGTCAACCCTCATCCAAAAGTGATGAAACTCTGCTCACTTGTGTAGAATCACATGAAGCACCCCTTGGAATGGTTTGGGGTGGATGTGCCCTAGAACCCTAGTTCTAACCCTAGGGTTGCTCTTTGAGCCTTGTGAAGGGCATAGGGTAATATATCCTTGAATGGTCATGGAACTTGGTAGATAAGTTCTTAAGGGGTAATATGTCCTAGGTAATTTTATAAGAATTTTAGGAACACTTGTCCCCTCTGAAATAGGTTATAACCTTTTAGGGAACTTTCTTACAAGAGGAATTTACATGCTCAATTTATCTTGGATATTGATGAAAGTTTGGTAGTGCTCATATAATCATTATAAAAACCTTTAGTAATTTTTGTGTAATTTTTGAATTGATTTAATTAGTACTTCATTCACAAGTGAACTATTTTTCTCTGGAAAATTGTGAAACTTGGTGATAGGATATTTTTAGGGCATTAAAAAGCTCTGTGAATTTTTTTTATAATTTTTGGAATTATTTATCAGTATGTTACTTCACAACTTTCCATAGTTTGGATTTTATTGAAATATTTATTTATGTGGCTAAATTGTTTTGATAAATTATAAAACTCAGTCAGTGAACTTCTCTGATCATTATATATTTCTGTAAATTTTACCATAATTTTTGAATAAGTATTTTTGGTGGTTCCTTCATTAGCCACCAATTTTGGAGGATTTTCAATAATATAATTAGAGGTCATTACCTTACTGTAAAATTATGATATTCTGCATTTGCTGTTATTTTGATATCATAGATTTTCCATAAGTTGTGTGTAGGCCATAACATAAGAAGATCTTACACTTCATGTTCAATTTCATACTTGGCCAATTTTGGAGAAATTATAGTAAATGCCAAATAATTAAGGAAAATTATGAACTTCTGGATTTAGTCTTATAATATCATGATAGACTCTCAGTAATAATCTTAGGTCATTCAGATGATTATTTGGAGTACCTCCTCCCATGCAACTCATATAGCTCATTTGGTCTGCGTACAGTAAAACTGTAAAACTTGGGTAAATTGAAGACCAGGAGGTGGGAATGGAAGGTCGATGGTGTACCTAGTCCGGTTGAGAAGATGTGAGGTCACCATTAGTAGTCTATATGATGAGTGTGCCCGATAAGCTAAGGGGCAAGGTTGTGCTCGGGATTGACGAAAGATCGCCTTTCCCTTGGAGAGTCATAAAATAATTAGGGTTAATCCAAGTGTAATGATAATAAGGGTAATCTAATGGGTAGTTACCAAAAACATTAAGTGTCTTGAGAAAGGGAGGTTTGGGCTATCATCCCATCGTACCTCCTAGTACCGCTGCGAGCCCCCCACAGGAAGACCTCGGGAAGTCCAAGATTAACTCAAAATCATAGGAATACACTGTTATGCAAGATTGTCTTAATAATCCACACACCCACACCCTATGGTTATGGGAGGTTAGTTGGTTTGGTCTTACGAGCGGTAGGCTCGGTGGTTATAGGTGCGGACGGGTTGGTCCGGCGAGCCGGTGGCCCGGAAGGTTATGGTGACGGGTGGGTTAGCTCGGCGAGCTTATGGCTCGAAGATAGATGGTAATCATAACTGTATGTGCATAAAGGTGGTGGGTCTTCGGTATTGAAGGTCGTTCACACCGACGTCGACACGCTGACTCGGTAAGTCTGGATTTGAACTTTGCCAAGAAAAGTCTGTCGGTTCAGCCAGTAAGAGTACGCAGATGCTCTGCGGTTTTGCGTTTAGGCGTATGATAGGTCTAGGTTAGGTAGTGTGAATACCAACCTAGAGGTGGGCGAGGCCCAGCCCACCACTTCCATTTGCCACTACGGGAGTATCCTGTGAGTCTTGTTATCTTCAAAAAGGGGGAACTAATGGTCTATGCGCATAGAGTCAAAGTGTGTGAGTTTCACTTATGTGAACATAGCATAAACTGCATAACTCTTCATGTCATGTCACAAGCATTGCATTTCAACCCCTACCCCTGTCGTATAAATTGGTTATGGGACTTTTTATACGATAGGCCCTTGTAAACGACCCCTTGGTCTATTGGTTTGTATGGGCATTCCAATAAACTAATGGTTATTTTTCTATTGTATAACTGCTTTACTTACTGTTCGGTATATGCTTCTACCATGCTTTAATTACTTCTTCAATTATCTATATACACATGTGTAGTGGTAGACATTCCCTGTAGACAAAATCCGCCGTCATCTGCTTTATTTTATACCACTTGTTATCCTCCGCTTCATCCTCCCGAACGGTGCCTAAGAGCCATTGGTGGAGGGGTGGGGAACATAAGGCTTAATCTTTTTGACTAACGGTCAGTGGACCATATCATTTTAGGGGATCGAGTAGACGCAGCAGCACCAGAGGACGGTGCGGATGGAGGCGGGCCAGTCTAGTACAGGAGCACCAGTTCCAGGATCAGTGAGTGATTAGTAGTTTGCTTTTGCGAGTGACCTTGTAGTGAGGACATGATGTACAGGGCATGCACCCCTTTTTATTGTAACCTTTGTTATTTCAGTTATATCATGTGGATATTTATATATAAAACATGTGATAAGTGGACTTGTCTTCATTTATATTTCTCTTTTCTGTGATCGATATTGCCGGCAGGATCGACGCTTTGTAGTGGCAACCTTCCCGTGTGTTTGTGTCACCCCAAAGCGGCAGTTCTGGGCATAAGACCCGGTTTGTAGCGGAAAAATGGGGTCTTACAAAAAGTTAGCATATAACAACAGAACTTTGGAAGATATGCTCTGAATGTGCGCCTTGGATTTCGGCAAGAGATGGGAGGATCATCTCTTTATGATCGAGTTCGCTTATAACAACATCTATCAAACAACCTTACAAATGGCACCCTTTGAAGCCCCTTATGGTAAAAAGTGTCGTACTCCTTTGGCCTGGGCGGAGACGGGCGTGACCAAGCTATTTAAGCGAAAGGAAGTCGAAGATGGTATTTTGACTATTCAGACAATTCGGGAGAGGTTACTGATTGCACAAGATAGGCAAGCGAATTACTATAATGCCAAACACAGAAACATCGAATTCTCCATGGGCGACTGGGTTTTTCTCAAAATTAAACCTTTCAAGGGTGTGTCAAGGATTCGACGCCTGAAAAAGCTGAGTCCGAGATACCTTGGGCCGTTTGAGATACTGGAGCATGTTGGTGAAGCTGCCTATCGGCTCGCTCTTTCGACAGAGCTGAGTAGTTTGCATGATGTATTTCACATCTCCGTGTTGAGGAAGGCTGTACAAGGGCCTACTCAAATGCTTGTGGATAATGTTCAACTGCCGATCAAAATGGGCTAACGATAAGGGTCAAGCCCATTCCGATTGAAGATACTTAAATTAATCAATTACGAAACAAATCGATCAGAATGGTCAAATTCTGCTGGGACAATTGCGAGAGTGAGGATATTTCGTGGGAACAAAAGCAGACCATGCTTGAGAAGTTCCCTGAGTTATTCTGTTAAGGTATAATGTTAACTTTTGTATCTTTGTAGTTATTTGCACCATTAGAATTTCGAGACGAAATTCTCTTTAAGGGGGGGGGGGGGGGGGGGGGGGGGGGGGGAGGATTGTAAGACCCCAGTGTTCAGGTGCAAAGAGTTCAAGAATTTCTATTCTAAAGAGCTAGCGCAGACGGTAGCTCATATTCTCAAAATGTTGTGTATCGTCGAAGGGACTTGTGCGAATCGTCGAAAGCATCAAGAAGAATCGTCGAGTGCTATCGCCAGCGGTAGCGCTAGCACCGGTGGTAGCTCTCTCGACAAATTTATGTTCCGACGAATGTATTCCAACGAATCGTGTTGAGTGTGCGCGAATTAGACTCGTCGAGAGATAGCGCGTGCGCTAGCGCTAGCAGTAGCGTTCTCGACGAATTCCTTAAGCAGCTATGGATAGGTTCAGCCATACCGCCTCTGGGCTAGCGCCTGTGTTAGGAGGTAGCGCCAGCGGTTGCATTTATGTATTTAAAGTCTTCAAGCCGTGGATTTTCCTTAGTATTTCTCACTTGGACTCTCTCCAAAGGCAAGGGCAGAGGTCAGGAAGAGGAAGGAGGTCCGCTTGGCTATTCGAGTTCGAGGAAGAAGATCTCTTGCGTGCTTGTGCCATCTTTGAGTCCGTGGAGAGGAAGCCTGATCCAATGGCAACGAAATGAGCATCAAGGGTAGCGATTCACCTCCTAAATCTTTAGACATGCCAGTCCTTTGATTTGCTTAGTAGCGGGAAGATATCCACTAATTAGTGGATAGGTTTCTTCCGACGGGTCGATATGGATTATCCCCTTAGAAATTGCATATAGAGTCCAGATCGCTGTGCGGAAATATGCATATTATGTGAAGCCCATATGGACTGGTTGGTTTGGATTGGTGATGTTGTTATTGCTTTATTGCGCTCTGGAGAAGACTCCGAGTATGTATGCTCATTTTCAGGTTCTGAGTGTTGTGATGTGCTGTAGGGGGTCATGGAGGCTACCTCCAGGAAATACCCAAAAGTGCTGGCAGAACGGCGTCCTATTGGCTAGAACCGGCGCTAGTGCCAGTGAGCCATTTGTGATGGGTGTGAAGCCTAGGTCATGGGGACTTATTGCGTAGCACCAGAAAGCTATAGACTCGCAATTGCTGAGCCTAGCAGAGGGCATAAATGAATTCTGATGTTAACGCTAGGCGGTAGTCTTATCTCTGGCAGTAGCTCCAGTTAGCAAATGTGTGGAGATTGTGAAGCCTATGTCGAATAGAACTAGGTGCGTAACAACATGGAAAGGAAGGGCCGTCGTGCTAACCTTCGTTGGCCTTGTGAGCCAATAGCTGGCACATGGGGAAGCTGCACCCGTGTCGGGTAGTTAACTTGCTTAGCAATATGAGCACGGGCACAAAGCTGAACCAAACTCGTCCCTTAGTCAGTCAGTGATGAGGTCGCCCCTCCGTTTCACTAAGGGCATTTTGGGATTAGAACCGTAAGGCAGGAGAACCTTGATGGTAGCTCATAGTATGTTAAGTTGAAAAAGTACTTAGTGTTGTATAAGTTGAAAAAGGACTTAGATTGGTGGTGTAACTCGGGGAGTACGCCAAAGTGTGCCTTGAGAGCACAATACATGCGTCCTAGAGTAGACATATGTGGTGCTTAGACACACCTATTAAATATATGATGTTATTGCTTGCTTGCAGGGAAGGAGTACTACTGCCCCGGACATGGGGTAGGGTCGTTATATTCTTGGACAGCTAAAACTGACCGGTTACCTATTTTCCCACTGCTTGGTGGATTGTGTTTTACAGGGCCTGGCTAGACGAGCGGGAAATAGCGGGTTGGAACCCCAGCTATTGCATTATGCTGGCCCTCAAAGGCCCAAGTGTTTTGAATATTATTACTTCATGTATTGCCGGCCTACGTGTGTTTGGAAAAATGTAATAATAGAAACACACTTTGATGTATGGCCGTAGTGCCAAACCACTTATATATATAAGTCATTCGTATTCTGTCTTGTGGACATATTCTCTGGTTCAAGATTTAATTAATTTATGTTTCTGCTTCTACGTAACCTCTGAGATGTTGTTGGTTGGGTAACTGAATACGTAACCCTCTTGCTTGTTCACCTTATACGGCATGGGGTCCCGGCTGGACCTACTGTTATATACTGTGCAATGGGTGGGGTATTACATATTGGATGATTTTCAAAAGCTAAAACTCCTACCAAGCGAGACATCAACAGGTCCTGCTTGATGCCCCCTCGATTTGAAGCTTGAGGTGTAAATCTACCATGATCATAGGTAGTGGGGAGATTTCGCATCTATGTACTAGTAGCTCACCAAGCTCGTGCGGAGGAACTTCAGGATACCGGGTTCTTGCTAACATCTGGCACACCTCTGCATCAAAGGAGGTCTAGGTGAATGTTCAACTCTGTCAAGCTTCTTAGGACATCATCACAGTCTCGATGATCTCTTGAGGAAAAAAATGCCAGTATAGCCTCCACGACATAACCACACCTATTCTTTTGATCATCTTGCCCTGTGACCCTCGAATACTCGTTGGTGCAAGGATGGACAAGGGACGGTCGGGAGCATCTGAGACTGTCGCCCGAGTCCTTGAGTGGCTAGGGTGTTACAACCTTAATGATCTCTTAAGGAAAGAAATGTCGGTATAACCTCCACGGCATAACCACACCTGCTCTTTTGATCATTAGAGTTGTTCATCTCTCTCTTTTCCCCTCTTCTTAGGGTGTTACAACCTAAATGATCTCTTGAGGAAAGCAATGATGGTATAGCCTTGCAGCATAACCACACCTACCCTTTTGATCATTTAGAGTTGTTCACATCTCTTTTCTCTTCTTCTAAAGGGATTACAGTTGTGATGATCTCTTGAGGAAAGCAATGTTGGTGTAGACTTGGAGCATGACCTCGCCTGCCCTTTTGATCATTTCAGATTGTACACCTCTCAAGTTGTCTTTTCTTTGAATAAGCGGTCTGAGGTTTTCGGAGTCCGCCAATTTTAAGGCACCTGGCTATATTGTAAATGAGGTGGTCTGGAACATTTAAGACCGCCGCCTGGGTTTTTCGGAGATTTATAATAATCAAAGGCGGTCTGAAACACTTAAACTAGTGTATAATTATGGTTCCGATCTATTGAGAGGCAGTCTGGAAAATTTGAGACCGCCGCCTGGGTTTTTCTATGTGTTCATCAGTTAGGAATTGTCTTGAAATATCCGGGATCATTAACTACAACTTTTCCAATATCTATTCTCATAATGGTCAGTCTTGAAAAATGGAGACTGCAGGTTCATTATATCACACTTCTCTTCTGAAAGTATATGAAGGTATTCAAAAGGCTTAGGTATTCAAGCATCAACGAGTTTGGAGTAAATGATATCATTGCCAAGATTTCATCCCTATCTATTCAAATAGCGATATGAAAAATATGAGACCGCTGGTTATCTACTAAAAAAGGGTCAAAGTTCTTCGATCTAATTATCATCCGAGAGGGAGTTGTCTGAGTTATTGGAGATCACACCTTCAGTTAATACCTAAGAATATTTGGAAATCATCATTTATGAATTATTATGATTTGTTATCCCTGCAGAAGATCTTAAAGGATGGAGATCGCCATTTAACAAGCAATTGATGCAGTTATTTTACAATGAAGCCATCTCATATGTTTAAAATTTCTCATATTGTTATAGGCGGTCTGGCGAGCACGAGACTGCCATAATTGGATATCACGTTCTCTGAGCACAAGTTATTGTAGAATATTTACTCTTATACAACTGCCTATTCGAGCACGACAATACCTAAGACATTGAGATCAAATGCCAATTCTATCTCTAAAAATGAGGTCACATATAACAACAATTATTTTCCTACTATATGTTTCAGGACCGATCGCTGGTTGCTGAGATCGATTCCTCTTCATTAAGAGTTATAATGAGATCAAAAATGGCAAGATTGATGCAACGATAGAACAATGAGAAAAATATTCATTCCACAAAAGAGGCAAAGGTATGACAAATATTTCTATTCATTTGTCCAATTACATTAGCTCACACGGTCTCACAGCCGGTGGTCGCAATTCAAAAGACAAGATTACAATGTAGACCAGTTTTCAATCATTCTTTGATTTCTTCGGAGACTGCTCATCAGATGACGAAGAGCCGGTCTCTTCAGAAGATTCTTCTGAGCTTTCTGGGGTTCTCGATCCTAAGCTTGAGGCCGCGACAGAATAGAGATCATCACCTTCAACATAACGACTCCCACTCTCTTAATCCGTGTCCCCATCGATCTCAACATCTTCTTCACCCCGACCTCATTGTTAGTGATTGACTATTCGTCTATCAACCTGGCCGCGTCAGGAAAGAAGTCGGCAAACGTTACCCCCTTGGAGTCTCCGGTGAGACAGCTGCGACCATGAAGTTCTGTGATCGTCATTTCAGACGTCTCTTTCACATGTTGCATCATAGTATTTTGAAAATTTGTATTATCCGCATGATAAGCTTCTTTCTTTAAGCGCTGCAGAGAAGAAAATAATTAGGTCGCGTGGTCACAGAAGAAGAAAAAGGAAGATCGCAGGTAAGGTAAACTTACATGCAATTTTTCTTGTAGCTGTTCGTTTTCTTTCTGGGCTCTTCGGAGATACCGGCCCATGTGATGATTCAAGACCATGTTCCAGGCTGTCTCCTGCGCATAGATGTTGGGGAGCATATCGGTCTCTAAATCATACCTCCCTGACATTATCTTTTCCATATAGAGCAGAGGTGATAGCGAAAGCATGATGTGTCAACTTCCCACCCCCACAAAGGGAGGTCGGTAGACACCTTCACACTTTTTCCTTTGGCACCCCACTTGAGGAGGGGCTTGCCCTTGATGTCCTTCAGCTTCTTCCCAAAGCCGGTCAAAGGAATAGGACTGTTGGCGGTCTCCGACTCACCTCTAGGCTCCGCGGTCTCCCTCTCGCGAGCTCTCTTCTTCCACATTTCTCTCTGAGTAAGAACCTCCTCAGCTGGTGCTACTGTATCAATCTCTGGGACCGCAAAGATCGCTGAAAAAGGAAAGTGTTAGAACAACAAGATGAATGTAAAGAGACCGCAAGAGATTGCCAGAAGCATCATACTTTCTTCAGGAGTAATCTCCGCGACCTCTAGCCAGATCACCAGGTAGTAGGTGAGGTCGAACTGTTGTCCACCAGGAAAAGCAAGAATTTTAATCTCCTCCTGCAGAAGGACTTTGGGGTTGCGAAAGACCCCTTCAGCTCGGCGGGATGGCGTAGGCTTGAGATCGCCAAGATCGCCTTCGAACACCAAGAACCTTTTCATCCAGAAAGGTATCTTGTTCGGAAGGTTAAGGACATTAATCCCATTGCAGGAAAAATAAAGGAGGCCCTTGAATTCCTCCTTCTTCTTACCCTCCTTCAGCAACTTTACAGAGAAGGTCGCGCGGAACAGATCGAGGGTAAATTTAACTCTCACCAATCTCATGTAGTTAATTAATACAGTCATGAGATCGTTGAAGTTCGATGGCAGCTGGGCGAGCACCAAGACATAGTTCTCCTTCACTTCCAAGAACTCCCAAGGCATAGGGAGCGTCAGACCCCAATCGAAGTGATCGATTGGGATGATGAACTTATTGTCCTCTCCAAAATTTAAGCCTTTTTCTTCTATTGGCGGTCTCACGACAATTTGACCCTGGATCATGTGTTTCTCAAGAAAGCCCAAGTACTCTTCCTTAGAAAGATGACTAGGCTTGTGATCAGCAACAAGGAAGACTTCAGCAGCTAAAGCACGAGCAGTCACCATTTTATGAGATAGCTGAGATCGATAATTTGGGCGCATTCAAAAAGTATGAAATAAAGATTCTAAGGCTAGCTATTTATAGAAGTCTGAAGATGATTTCGTAATGATTATTTTTGGGAGATCGCCCAGTAATCCGTGCAGACCGCTGAACCTGCATAAGAAGAGAAAGATAGCAAGCCATTTGGTCGGTCTCAATAAAGAGAGACCACGCCATTCCAAGCAGTAGCATAGAAATAAGTAAAGGAAAAGAGACCGACATCACAGTAAATATAAAGATCGCATCAGCAGAATCAAATTGTCATAATACAATTATTAAAAATTCATATAGTTCAGACTTTAAATGTTTGACACTGCATAAATGAACAGATGAAATTTATATCCTAGCAGGATGCTTCCTCCTGACAAAAGCAATAATATCATGCATCTCATTCACAACGGTCAAAACAGACGCCAAATTCTGGTTGGCTGACATTGCAGCCCGATGAATTTTTGACATCTCCTTGTCCACCTGCTCCATAGGAATGACCATGATTTCAAAGGTCGGTCTCTCCTCTGGGAGAATGCTGGAAGTTCCAGGCTTCAACATCATGTGGGCAGGACTAGCCCTGAGTGTCATGACCTCAGCGATCAGAGCAACAACCTTCCCCTTATTGTATTTTGCATCCTTCTCCGCCCTCCGAAGCGCCCTAGTAAGCTCGACAATCTTTAGATCGCCCTCCACGCAGACTCGCTTTTCTTTATTGCGTAGCTTCTTCTCAAAATCAACGGTAAAGGTCCGGAGTTGGTCGTCGTGTGCCCGCTCCCGAGCTCGCATTGTTCTGACATCCTCAAACATAGGCTTGAGGATATCAGCGAGCTGAGGAAGAATCATCATCTGTTGCTGCTGGATTTCCCCTTCTTCAGGATTTTCATCGACCTCATCAGTATCTGTAATCAGAAGCAATGAACAGGTAGCTCAGCTACAAATAGCTCAAAACTAGAAGAGCTCGCGCAAAGAGAATACTTGGAAAGAAATCAAGTCCGCAGTCACGCAAAGCATTCTCAACATCTTTTGAGACCGCATTGTCAGCGGTCAGCAAAAGGTGGTTCAAACCTCTAAAGTGCTCCATGTTCATTCTTTCCAACTCTCTTTTTTGCGACCTCTCTCCTTCTTTTCATCTCCTTTTTAATTTCGCATTACTGATGAGGATATAATCCATTTCAATAATGACGATCTCACGATGCTCTTTTGGAGATTTAGGTCGAATAGCAGGCAAAGGAAAGAATTCAAGCGGTCTCATGGCTGGTATTGCCTTACTAGTCTGTAGGGCAGAGACCGATGTCACGCGCCTATCGTTGACTTCTCTAGCTGGGCTTCTTGGGCAGCGGAGATGTTTTTCACATCGATGGTTAGCACGACCTTCTCCTTTTTGATCTGCCGAATTTCTTCTACTCTCTTCTCTCCCTTCTTCTCCTCCTCGGTGGTCTTCTTCTCTTTCTTCTTCTTATCCTTTTTCTCTCCCTTAGCAGCGATCAACGCTGCCTTCTCCTCTTTCTCCTTTTCTTTCCCTGCAATGACCCGTGCTGCCTTCTCTTCCTCTTCTTTCTTCTTCTCAGTGGTAATCAGTATCACCTTCTTTTCCTTCTTCTTCCAATCTCTCTCTGCAGTGACATGTGCAGCCTTCTCTTCCTCTTCTTTCTTCTTTTCAGTGGCGATCAACATCGTCTTCTTCTCCTCTATCCTTTTTTCCTCTGCAGTGACCTGCGCTGCCTTCTCCACCTCTTCCTTCCTTTCCTTTTATTCCTTCTCTTTCTTCTCCACCTCAGCCTTTTCTCTGGTCGCAACTTTTATGGTCTTCCTTTCCTACTCCTCTGCGGCCTCCCGAAGACTTTCAGAATCGAAAGGGTCGATCATTTGCAAGATCGGACAAACAAGACCATTATAAGAATCATCATCGAGATAAGTGATCAACTCTGGATCCACACCTTTGGAAGAAAATGAAACCGTAGAAGGAAAAGGGAATTCGATTCGCAAACTTACCTTCTCAGGGTCTGCAGGAAGATGTCGGAGATCACCACATTCAGGGAGTGTGACCACCTCTATAGCGGTCACTACTTTACTTTCGCCACTTTTCCTATTCTTGGCGATCTGATTGGAAGAGCTTGTTCATTTTTTTTGTTTCCTTTACAACTTCATGCTTATCCGTGATTTGTTGCCTCAACCTTCCCGCTGAAGCCGCCTGCTTGTGCAACTGATATTTAATGGCCGCAGTAGAAGCGGTCTCACCAGATTGGACGACGACCTGGTTGAGATCTTCAACCGACTTGTTGCAGTAAAAAGTGATGGAAACACGGGGGAGATCCAGCATAGGAGGCCCTGAGGAAGTGGTTGATTAATCAACAATACTAGAGTACGCCAAGATCGCATTCCCTGACAATTCAACTTGCTGGTCTTAAAGAGCGTTGGCTACCTCCTGCGCTGCACCCTCCGCCGCAACTTTTGAAGTTTTGACCGCCAGCATCTTCTTAGAGCTAGCGGTCCCCTTCTCTTTTCCCTTTCCCTTCGGGGAAGCCATCTTTGATGGCCCCTGGTCCTGGGCTCTCTAAGATAGATTCTTCAGTATGGCCGCCATTCCGAGGTCGCCGCGGTCTGAGAAGCAGTGATCGCTGATAGCACAAACTGACAGTCCATTCCAGAAGTTTCATGATTTTGAAGCCATGAAGACGTATTTATAGTTTCTCTCGCATTTGTGACGGTCGCGATCTCATCGGTCAAAGTGGATACTTTCGAAGTTCCAGCGAAACTTGAAAATGTGTGGGGATCATGTTTGCCCAAAAGCCCGCGACCTCCCTTCTCCGGTCAGAATGGTCAGTTCCGGCGTTCTCAATTAAGGGAGACCGCTCAGACTACCTGCCTCGTCTTTAGTTTTTATTCTAAGGAACAGGTGGCCAAGCTCCAGGGAGATCGCCAGACTGCGCGGTCTGATGTTTTCTGCCTTTTTGTTATTAACACCTCCTGTCTCTGCCCTGGTTCTCCTGTACCCCAGGCAGCCCATAATTTTAGGATCTGCCTATTTGGGCAGCCTCGGTGTCTATAAATATAGGGGTAGGGGTACCAGAAAAGAGACTTTTGGCTTCAAGCATGCAACTTGCAACCTGTGCAAGCGGTCTCGAAATCTGTCACTTTTTTATCTCTCATCCTTACCTATTTTTGACCCCCCTCTTGTAATATTTTGTGATTAATTAAAGCAGCATTTTCCTCAGAGATCTCCTCTCTGGTTTTCTGTCTCAAGTAACCTACACTCCACAGTCTTCTACCCATCTCATTTTTCTGGTGTGAGTTTTGGAGGTACATTTTTTGTGCCAATATTGGTAAAATCTCAAGCTGAAGAAATAAAAATTCTCAAGCCATTCAGATCTCAAATGGGTAAGATAACCAAGGAGGTAACTAAATTGACCAATGAGCTTATCCTACTTCAAAGGAAGGCTAAAGCTCAAGATATGACAATTAATTCCCTGGAGAACAAGCTCAGTTTAGCAAGAAGGCATGTAGTTAACTTCTCTAAGCTTAAAACTGCTCTCCCTATTATAGATAGCTTCACCACTCAGTATAGAGGAGGACTATGCTATAATAAGGAAATTGGAGGGATTTCTCAATATAGAACTGTCTTTCAAAAGGGTGTTTCTCCACATGCACCATCAACCAATGAGAAGGAAAAAGCCTTACCTTAAAGGCCTATTCCTAAAGTAAAGTTAGTTGCTGTGAAACCAACTCCCAAGTCAATGCACAACCACATGACTATTAGAAATGCTTACTGTAAAGTAGCCTGCTCTTCTAGTCACCTGCCCTCCATTCAGAAGGTGACTCGGAAAATAGGTACAATAAATTTGAATGTTGATGCTATGGCAAGGTTGGACACTTTGCTATAGATTGTTGGTTCAACCCAACAGTGCCTAAAACAAATTATTAGAAGCCTGCAAGTAGTCTGGTTATTAAACTTCCAGTAGTTAAGGCTAACAAGAACCTAGGACCCAAATTTATTTGTGTTCCTAAGGAATTCTTATCTATGTCTTGCAGGTTTGTCCAATGGCCAGCCAAAGGAAAATGTGGTTGTTGGACAATAGATGGTCCAGGCATAAGTTTGGATTAAGAAGCACTATATTAAAGAAAAAACATCAGATTTGACAAGTATATTGGATATTGCAATCACAGTCGTTGATTCTAAGATCAACACAGTAAGTCTTCCAGGTCAGGTACGCACCTCTTTGCATTCTAATGAAAGAAATATATAAATAGATCACATGTTTAGAAATAGAGTACAACCTACATTTGCTCTAAGCCATCACAATGAGTTCTCGAGTTCTCACGATGCAGAACCTCCGTAAACTCGATGACTCCAAGGAAATGGCACCTGTGAAGAATGACGACACCTGTAATATTGGATGTGAGCTGTTGCGCGGCGGATTCATCAAGGCCAATGATGTAATAAAGTCAACGATTGGAAAATTGATGCAGCTGGGCCAGAGTACATGCTTTCAGAGCCAACTGTTATCATTCATAAAGAACTTCTGGAGTTCTATGCTGAGCCCAAGATGAGTACTTCTGGAAATGCAATCAAAACTAGGTTGTAAATACCCTAGTAAAAGTGCCGGCAAAAGGAATTTCCAAGGCGCACTGTCTACCTAGATTCTTAGGAGACGAGATAGAGGAAGTGATCTCGGAGTAAGATTTATCGACTGCAATGAAGTGGTGCAACCACACAGGAAAATTACATGGTACCGCGAAAATGGCTGACTTCAATGTAAGAGGAAAACTTTTGGCAGATATCATTGGCAATGCACTGATATGCAAACCCGGATCTCATGAAAGAAAATCCAAGGACTTGTTTGAGATAATGACAAGTATAGTTCTATGCAAGAAAATTGACTGGGCTCAGTTACTCTTCAAAAGGATCCAGGTAAGTCTCCAAGAACCAAACTTTGGAAGGATCCTACCCTATATCTCATTAACACCCTTCAACTGAATGAAAAGATGAGATCACCCATCCATCACATGAAGAAGATAGACTTGAAGATTCTGGGATGTGGGAGAAAGTATTTCCCAAGACTGCAAAGAAAGGGAAGGAGATCAGGGAAAGTGAAGATAGCTCATCTACAAGTGGTAACAACACCCGAAATAAAGAGCCGCATGTGAAGACCTTGGTTGCTACTGTGACAATGTCTGAAGAATCCCGTGCTAGGAAGAAAAGTGGTCAAATTGAGGGGGAGACTCATGTTGAGTTCTCAACCCAAGAGACAGTCTTTTCTATCAAGGATGTGGATAATGTTGAGGGGGAGTATCATAATGAACTCCTTACTCCAGAGATTGAGGAAGCAACTCACACTAAGGATATTGTCCAAGAAGACCTAGGAAGCTGCAAGATGGATGCTGAGGATACTGTCCATGAGATGGGAGGTATTGATCAAGAGAATCCATGCAGAGATTTCATCTTGATTGCAAGCCTAGAATATGCAAAAGTGATTGAGGATGCTCATCAGAGACAGGACTCCCATAATAATCCTCTTAATAATGAGTTCATTGCTAGTTTGACTAAAGACCTTCAAGGGAAGGTATCTGGGAAAGAGCAAGATCTTCCAAATATATCAACACTATCAGAGCAAGCACTAAGCCCCTTGGTTGATCAAATAAAGAACTTGCTTATTGAGGAAAGAAAAAGCAATCAGGAATATGTGGACATGGCAATAAGGGGAATCATAGAAGAGATGTCAGCACAGATGAATGAAATAAGGACAGACATTGATCACATCAACACTCAGATCACCAGCAAGTTCTCTAGAGCAGGAACAACTGTAGACAGTAATATGAATGCACTGCAATCACTGGGTGAAAGAGTGGACACCTCCATACATGAAAACCAACTGGCAGATACGAATCTAGAGAGTGCAGTTAGATGGCTAATTACAAAGATTACTGATAGTCAAAAGATGATAATAACTAGTTGCATTAATTCAAATGAATTCACTCATGAAACCCTAAACACCAAGTTTGAGCAAAGTACCCAAGAAATTCTACAGAGCATTGGTGAATCAAGTCGGAGAAGGAAGGCCATGATGATAAATGAGGAATTGCCTCTCAAAAGAAAAAGAGATGAAGAGTGGGCAAGTGATCCAAATCTTCAATTCTTAAGCCCAAGGTCAAGAGAGATTGTAGAGTTTATATGGAGAGACTTTGGTGAAAGTGGCAAAGACATCTCGAAACACTACCCTTTAAGTGAGTGAGATAAGCACAAGAAAACATAAGCCTTAAGATGATTGTATAAAAACATCAACAAGAAGGAACACTGCCAAGCAATGCACCTCCAATTCCTGATAAATACATCCCAAAGCCATTCTACTATTTTGAAAGACAAGAGCCTAAAATACAGAGCAATGAGAAAGATACAGGAAAGAAAAGGAAATACTAGAACATGTGATAGCCAAAAGCAAGTGTTGTTGCAACTCTATCTAAAAACATTTGGCTTATCTATAAAATCTTACTGAAGTTTGTGATATACTTGTTCATGTAATCATTTCTTTATTCTAATACATGCTCAACATGTGCTAACATATTATTGATAATTAACTTATTTATGAGAATAGTAAGCATATAATAAGTTAATGCAGTTCAAATAAAAAGGTACTAGGCACCATAACTAATGTATAATCATGTGTCACTAAATTTACAATGCATCCTTAAGAAAACATACAAGATACTAAGAATGGTGTTGCATCTGGCACACAAAACATTGATTATGCAAAAGAGTAAACAAAGACAATATCGTTTTGTATACAAAACTATATTGTCGTAATAATAGAAAGTATCGTTGAAATGATTCTACGATATCGTCATAAAGACATGACAATACTTAACTATCTGTTCGTTAATTCAGAAATCTAAAATGAATCACTCACAACCATTCAATCTGACATAATCAAACATCTAACACGCAACTTTTCGCTTCCCACACTAGAAAATAGGGTCAAATGTCTTGAAATTAAAAGCACATACTACATTTTCCCTAAATGCCATCATGTGCTTTCCGTCTTGCGCAAGTAAACAAGTCGATAGTGCTCAGTTCACCTTTAGACATCTATGAGATGGCTCCAAAGAAGGAAGGATACCTGTATGAATGAAGTGAAATAGTAAGGGATGGATTCCTGAAGGCACCAGAAGAAATTTAAGACACCATCACACTACTCGACTCCGTCAAATTGATGTTCATGCTATCAGAATCTACTGTAATAATGAAAAGAGAAGTCCTTGAATATTACTCAAATGCCAAAGATGGCTCAAAGGGAACATTAGTCAAAAGTAAGATCAATGGGATAAAAGTAAATGTGACCCCAAGGAGACTGGTTAAGGTTCTTCAGCTGCCCACCTTTGCCAATGAAGAAGAAAATGAAGAGGTCACCAAAAGGGATCTAAATGATTCCCTAGTATGGTGTGGGCACTCCTGGAATACCTATGGGTCTCTGGAAAGGAAGATTTTCAATCAACAGGGAAAGCTGCTGGCTGATATAGTGGGAAAACCCTCCTTCGCAAGGTAGGGTCACATGATAGGATATCTAAACAAATGTTTGACCTCATGGCAATGATTATCCTAAGCAAGAAAATAGATTGGGCTTAAATCATCTTCAAGAGAATTCAAGAAAGCTTTCAAGTGCCCAATCTTGGCAGAATACTATCCCTTTACCTACTACTGTCATACCCTGACAACTTCAACAAGAAACTAGGAGTAAAAAACTATCATATGTGAAGGATGTATATAAAGGTACTTGTAAGATGGGAGAAAGTTCTAACAAAATCCCCCAAAAAGAAAGAAGGCGGAAGAGAGTGTGGAGAGTACAGAAGGAAGCTCATCTACAGGGAGTGAGCCTGTGCACACTCCAAATCTAACAAGCTCTGAAGAGGAGGTAGAACAGAGGGATGTCTCACTTCAAATTTCAATACAGAGCACTAAATCCAGGACCACTGCAGGAATAGATCAAGGAAATACTGAAACTGAGGGGGAGCATGACACTGAGCTCCCTGCTCATGTGAATGAAGTAATCAACAAGATCACTAAGGTTAAGGATGCTGTCCATCACGGATTAGCAGTCCAAGAGGACCCAATTGAGGTTGAACAGGAACCAAATCAAGAAGAGTTGGCTGTCGACACAAGCAGAGATCTGTTAACTGTTGAAGAATTGAATATTCTTAAGGATGAAGTGAGTCAATCTTCACTCAGAAGATCTCCTTTTCATATGTGTGATAAGGCTGAAGGAATGGATGACTACCTATCTATTGTAATGAAGCAGAAGGATGAGAGAGAACCTTAAAAGCCCAGCTCATCCTCGGGACAAATGTTAGAGGACTCATTACAACTGCTCCAAATAAAGATGCTCCTGGATGAGCAAACAATCAAACTTGAAATCTATGTTGACACTGTTATCAATGACTTGAGAAAATACTTGTCCAGTGAGACTGCTAGTCTAAGAATTGAGATGAAATATCTGCAAGAGGACACTGCCAAACAACTAGAACTCACTCAGAATGGTCTAGCTGATATCATTGAAAATTAGGTTGTAACATCTGACAATCTAGAGAAAGCGTACATTTATACTACCAGGAAAATGTATGAGCACAAAATATTCATCAAAGAAAGACTAGATCTCTGCAATCAAGAGCTGGACAGTCATCTGCTTGAAACTAAAAATCATCTGGAAAAAGAAATCCACATGCTAAAGGAAAAATTTTTGAATCTTCAGGGAAGTCTTCAAAGGGACATTTCAGAAGAAGTCATAAAGGGGGAGAGATCTATGATAAAATCCAGTGGTGAGCATGCCATTTGGACCTCTAATACAATTAGGGAAGCAATGAATCTCCCTCCTATCTTCTATGATGAGCCTACTGATATACCTGCTGATGCACCTGCTGCTGCTGTTGAACAAAGGAAAGGAAAAGAGATTATTGATGAAGATGAGACACAGTTATGAAAAAAAGGATATAGAGAAGAGATAGAGAAGAAAGAAGATTATGAGCAATGGAACCCTAAATCTAGGGAAATTATTTTAAATGAATGGGAGCATGTCAAAATAAATGAGATTGAAAGAAACAAATTGTACAACACCCAAGAATGGTCAAAATAATAAAATTAAGAAGTGTTAAGAAGAAGCCACTGAAGAAATAAGCTGGCAGGAAGAATTCCAGCAGGTGCATAAGAGCCACTCAGATATCATCCTAAGCCTAGTGGCTATTTCAGTAGGCAATCTGAAAAGAAGCAGGAGGTTGCTGCCAAGAAAGCAAGGAGTGGAATAACTATAAAGGAGCCAGAAGCATAATTAACTTTCTTTGTTTTGGGGCAAATGTAGAAATGCTGAAAAATTTCAAATACATTTCAATATTTATAAATTCATAATGTGTTGATGATATTCTTTTTACTAAAAATTGAAATGCCTACCTCATATTATCTATTATATGCTAATGCTTTCACAATATGAACTGAAATGTTCTTATTATCAGTGGATTTTCATTAAATGTGCTTTATCATTGAATGGGCGATGACTTCTTCAAATATGGGGAGATTGTTGGGAACACTGCCCACAATGTTCCAGATTTGGAGAAGTCACCAAGTCAATGATAAGTAAAATTTGAATTTGATGTTCATTTGATTCGACATGAGCAAGTTAGAACATCATACATACTAATTGTAATGTATACGGATCATGCAAAAAAATGACTAAGGCAAGTGTCATCGTGTCAATACAATACACACGACGATATCGCCGAGATTACTCACAGAAGACAACAGAATAAATACGTCCGTAATCGTCTTAATGATAAGAATATCGTGACGATATCATTGTGTTAACGAAGTACACACGGCGATATCATTGTGAGAACAAGAAGAATCAACCATTTCAAGGTATCGTCGTGACAATAAGTATCACACAACAATAT
The DNA here is from genome assembly GCA_033032865.1 of Dactylorhiza incarnata. NCBI lineage: Eukaryota > Viridiplantae > Streptophyta > Magnoliopsida > Asparagales > Orchidaceae > Dactylorhiza > Dactylorhiza incarnata. Next base: position 1,906,845 of record JAWHQI010000218.1, on the reverse strand, counting down.
CGTTGAAAAGTCTTGTGTGCTGAAGTTCTTCAATATTCTTAAGTATCTGACTAAGAAGACATATCATCATAAAGTGGTTATATCATCTTAAAGACTAAGTCTGAGATTGTGGAGACAATTTGCAGCTGAAGTAGTTTCTGATCTCGATGATATCGGTGAGAAGACCTCATGTTGACAAGATGATATCTACGATATCGATGAGAAGACTTCATGTAGTCGTGACTGCATATGTAGTTGAGAGATTCCATATCGTTGAGATATCTCCCTCTGGTGAAGATATATGGAGTCTTGAAGAAATGTCTAAAGCCCCAAATGAATCGCTGAGATAGCTAGTTCTGTCGTCGAGATGTTGCTCATATCGTCGAGACAGTCTGAGATTTTTCGAAACGTGATGTCTGCATTTAATGCCACCATCTAAGGGACCAATCGGATGAAGCTTTAAGGAATGGACTTCTGACAATAAAGAATGCTTAGAATAGACCGTTAGAAGGTCTTGTCATATAAAAGACAAACTGTGTGCCCTAGGTAAAAATGCATTACAAAGCATAGAAACATAACAGAAGATAGAACACAGACAGAGAAATAGAGTCAATCGATTCCAAGTATTATTCGAAAGGGTTGACGGCAAAAAGGCAATAGAACAGTAAAAAGAAAAGCCCTTTCGAAGAAATAATGAGAGAAGAAGAAGGAAAAGAAGAAAAGCTGCAACAAGAAGGCTCAACACAGATCCAAATATGAAGGTTCATTTTATTGAAGATCTTGTGTTGCTGCTAAAGAAGGCTTTCTACTCAGAAATTCCTTAAGAACACGCAAGCTACTCAAAGCTAAATCTTTCAGAGTATAAGTCTATAAAGATCATCTTCTAAACATATTTTGTAAGATCTCCTTGAGATATGAGTAGTAGTAGTGCTTGCACCCCGAGCTGTAGGTTTCTGAGAACCTGAGTGTAGGTTTTGCTAATGATCTGATCTGTAGAGCCTTTGTGCCAGAGTGGTAGGATTCTGTGAGAACCTGAGGTCGGATCTTGACTAGACCTGAGTTGTAGGGCCTGGAGTGCTTGAGCTGTAGGGACTTTGTCCCTGAGTTGTAAGATTTATTGGATCTGAGATTGAAGGAGTTGACCTAGTCTAGCATACTGCTAGATAGGTGGAGGGGTAAAGTAGATGTACCCTTAACTGGTGAACTACTATAAATTACTGTGTGTTTTCTATGGTGTGCTTCTAGTCTTTATATCTCTAAGCTAAAACAGACAATAATCTAAAGATGAACAAAATATTTGAAACATATTCACCCCCTCCAGGTGATTAGACTATCTAATCTTGCAAACCGACGGTTGCTCCTCCTCCATTGAAGAATTCGGCCACCCTATGTCCTCCCTCTTGGTGGATCTCGGCCATAGTAAATAGATCCGTGATCTCATGGAATCAAATCCGGCGTGTAGAGAGGAAGGCGAACGAGTTCCTCTCCATTCAGTGCGGCTCTGGTGGATCTGTTGAAGGGCGGTCGTATTTCGGAAATAATTAATTTCCGAGTGGGTAACGAAATATCTATCTTTGTCTGTTCCCTCTAGATTATTCTTGTGGTGGATTTACTTTTGTGTAATTTCCGACAACGTTGAATTTATCGTGGTTTTCTTTGATCGATTTTGTCTACTATCTTGATTTTATTTAAGTTCGTGAGGATTGGCGAACCTCGTTTTCTTTTTGTTGGGAAAGATCTACCTTTTCCGAAATCATTAATTTTTGGTGGATCTCTTTTGGTACAACACTTGCTCGATCGGACTGGGTAGGTCCTTTTAGCTTGAGAGAATATTGGCCTATAGCCCTTATTCGATCTCCAATGGTGTGGCTACCCGTATGTTAGCGTTGGATAAATAAAATTGCATAATGTGTGTGCTGCGTTTGTGTGTGCTACCGTAGAATTGTACGTGGCAAGGTTCTCGTGTTTGTCCGTCATGGTCATGTCAGAGGGCGAGCCTACATCAATTTGGTGTCAGAGGGCGAGTCGTGAATCAGAGGTGGCTCTTTTGGATGATGCTCTTCTGCGCCGGTAGATTCAAGCCAACTCATCAGTGATGAGTGCTTTTGAGTGGGGGATGATTGACGGAGACGATGACCCCCCAACATGTTAATGATGATGGAGCTGACACACTTACGGAAGATCTTTCTCCCACTCCATCCAAAGACTTGCGGCGCCGCGACAACCTTTTTGATCGACGCTACAACCTCCGCCCTCGGCGCAAGACTCATATTTAATAATTATAATGTTATTTATATTTATTTATTTCCTAGTAGCATTGTTTTAAATTTGGGATTGTATTTCATTATTGCTTGCGTTTAGCCATGTTGTTATATTTATTTTAATTGGGCTGTATATAGCCCGGATATTTGTAAGCCTTATATAAGGCCATGATTATTGAAGGATTAGAGAAGATTGAAATTATGACACCCTATAATTTGTATTTCCTCCTCTTTCCCCTTCTCTCTTCTTCCTAGCCGCCCCCCCTCTTTCTCCTTGGAGATTTCGGCCAACCCCCCACTCTCTTCTCTCCTCCTCCTCTCCTCCTCTTCTTTAGTTCTTTCACCCATATTTCCCACCACCTCTCTAATCTTGCAAGCCGATGGTTGCTCCTCCTCCTTTGAAGAATTTGGCCACCCTATGTCCTCCCTCTTGATGGATCTCAGCCACGGTAAAGAGATATGTGATCTCGTGGAATCAAATCTGGTATGAAGCGAGGAAAGCGAACGAGTTCCTCTCCATTCAGTGCAGCTCCGGTGGATCCGTTGAAGGGCGATCGTATTTACAAAACAATCAATTTCCGAATGGGTAACAAAATATCTACCTTTGTGTATTCCCTCTAGATTATTCTTGTGGTGGATTTACTTTGCGTGATTTACGACAATGTTGAATTTATCGTGGTTTTCTTTGATCGATTTTGTTGTTTATCTTGATTTTATTTAAGTTTGTGAGGATTGGCGAACCTCATATTCTTTTTGTTGGGAGTGATCTACCTTTTCCGAAATCATTAATTTTTGGTGGATTGATGAGTCCCATTTGTATACACAATTTAGGACTCATCTAGGCCAGTATTTTAGTCAATGCACTACATATTAGATCTATAATCACTCATATTTGTTCTCTATACTTCATTCTATGCTAAGTGCACTTTTAGGCCCATTTTGGTGTGCATTTGTGCTCCATGTTTTTGGGGGTAAGCACATGGTGCTCCCCGACCCTTTTTTTGTATTTGGATGTTGCTAGAGGTGTATTCCCAGCTGATTATTGTGCTGTGAAGGTGGGCAGATCTCCATTTTGCACAAATTACATTTCTGCATGAATCGCACGATCATGCGTTCTCTTGACGCACGATCTCTCCGACTGTGCATGCTTATATACTGGAGAAAATGGTGGTCTGGTTTTGCCCGTGCATTTTTACGCACGATCGTTTTCGACCGTGCGTCAGTAAAACGCACGAGCCCCTCTGTTGGCCTACTTTCATGCATTCAGAATTTGCCCATGCATTTTCACGCACGGTCGGCTTCGACCGTGCATGAGTAAGATGCACGAGCGTTGCTGCTTCTTACGCAAGGCATTGCTCATTCGTTAATATAGCACGGTCTACGCATGGTCGTGCGTTCGACCGTGCGTGACTTAATTTCTGTTATTTTTGTTTATAAGCCAGGAAATCTGCCGGCTGTTGGTATGCTTCCATTCTGCGATTTATACTCCGCCCACCGCCGTTTTTGCTCCTCCTCCATCTCCACTCATCTCTTTCATACGGGAATCATTCTCCGTTGAAACCCTAGAGGATTCCAAGAGTTTGGAAGCATTCCCGGCTGTCAAAAACACCATTGCCAAGTTGTGCAACCTCAGTTTGGAAGAAGAAGAAGGAAACCTGACGAACGAAGACGACGGGGAAAGATCAGTGTTGGGAATCTTGCCCACATGATTCCTGATTTGAAGAAGTCATCATATCAAGAGTACTTCACTTTGTATTTGATCATATACCCAGTTCATAATATCAGGAAAATATAAGTACATATCGTCGAGAAAAATAGATGATATCGTCGACAATGCGTGTTTGTCGTCGTAATGACGGGCAGAGCAGCAGCCGCTAAGAAGCAAAGTATTCATCGAACGCTGAGACATGGAGAGATCGTCGAACGAAGAATGCCGATCGTCGAACGCTGAGACGCGGCGAGATCGTCGAACAAAGAATGGCGAACGTTGAACGAAGGATGGCAAGTTCGTCGATCGGAGAATGTTGTTCGTCGAACGTAGAGAAGACAAAGGACATCGTTGTGTGGAACTCATGTGGTCAAGAGAATATATGATTACGGCGACATGATGCAAGAAAGAAGATCGCAACGACAAAGTCAGAGAAAGATGATCGTCGTATATACAGAATCGCAAGGATATCTTGTATCGTCGTGATACCAGCATCAGAGGCAGAAGAAAGAAGACATGAAGGTCTACCAGAGTTCATGGGATCGACAAAGGCCTGTCGTCGAGATATTATCTATGTCATCATAACAATGGAAATATCGTCGAGACAGATTCAAATCATGCGGAAGTACTGTCAGCAGTTAATGCCGCCGCATGGTTGTCCAATCAGTGCGTGCGCTTAATGAATCGAGGCATTGGCGCGTATTCCAAAAGATATCAATGCGTGCTAAAAAGGAATAGAGGTCTGACACATCAAGAAACCTTTTAGAAGACCGTTGGGAGACCCCGCAGTCTTATAAAATGGATACATGAGGTTGCCCTAACGGGTTAAGAATCAAAAAGAAAGAACTTGCGCACATAGCGAATCGAAATACACAAGCGCCGCAAGAAAGAAATAGAAAAAGAAGGAGCAGTCATCTTCATCGACTGCTAAGAAGCCAATACTCATCCAGCTAAGAAAAGATTTGAAGAAGAACCGTGTGCTCAAGATTTGATTCAGAACAATCTTCTTCAATCTCAAGGAGGCTATCTTCAACAGGCCAAAGGTGCCGATCTTCATCCGGCAGAAGAAACATTTTATTATTGTATTTTCTTGTATGGCCTGCGGGTCAATTTGTCTAGCTTGAGGGCTGGAGAGCTGTGAGGCTTGAGGGCCAGGGCAGTGCACTTGCGGGTGCGACTTGTCGAGCTTGAGGGCTCGGGTGCAGTAGGGTCTTGCGGGCCTAGGCTGTAGGCACAGGACTTGCGGGTCTGTGTTGTGTTGGGCTTGAGGGCCTGGGTATCGAGCTTGAGGGCTCGGGTGCAGTAGGAGCTTGCGGGCCTAGGCTATAGGCACAGGACTTGTGGGTCTGTGTTGTGTTGGGCTTGAGGGCCTAGGTGTCGAGCTTGAGGGCTCGAGGGAAGTAAGGGCTTGAGGGCTTAGGCTGTTGGGACTTGCGGGTCCGTGTTGTAAGGATTGAGGGCCTGAAGATTTTGGCGGAGTTTGCTGAGCCTAGCACACTGTTGGGTAGGCGTAGAGGGAAATAGGACTACTCAAGACACCCCGTCTTGAGGAACCTCTATAGATTTTGCGTCGTCTGGTATGACTTATTTGTGTGTTAATTTTGTGCATTGCTCGAATCTTGATAACTCACACTAATAGATCAAAAAGTACCAAGATCACCTAACCACCCCCACCCCACCTCTAGGTGAACGTTCCATAACTAACAAGTGGTATCAAAGCGAGGTTGATCAAAAGAAGACTTATCAGTCTGATCTAGATCAGGAATGACTCACCATGGCCGGTGGAGATCTGAATCGCGAAATGAGAACCATGAAGCTTCCCATCTGCACAAAAGAGAATTTCCCCATTTGGTAGGAAAGAGTAAGACTCTTTATGGAGGCAGCTGACCCAAGAATCTACTTGACAATCAAGCAGGGTCCCTTCATCCCTACCACTGCCTCCACTATTTATCCAACCAGGTAGGTGATAAAGAAATATGAAGACATAGCCAAGGACGAGCTGGCCTTGGCAGGTCTAGACAAGAGGGCACAAAACGTCATTGTAAGTGACATAGATGACTCAACCCTCCAAAATCTAATTCACTGCAAAACGGCCAAGATGTGGGACTCCTTGATCGTATACATGGAGGGTACTGTAGAGGTACGGGATTACAGGAAATCTCTCCTCAACCAGGAATATGAAGCCTTCAAACAAGGCAAGAATGAAACAATCTCCAACTGCTATGAGAGATTTTTCAAGATCGTGAATGGACTGAGAAACTACGACAGAGAGTTCACAAACTCCGATCTAAATGACAAATTTCTCAGATCCCTCACAAAGGAATGGGATATCAAGATATGTGCCATCAGAGAGATGGGCCAACTGGGCAACATGGAGCCCAAGAACCTATACGGGAAGCTGCTGTCTCATGAACTTCAGCTTAATACAAGAAAGGCTGAAGAAGAAGAAAGCTCAAAGGTGAGCTCAAGAGAAAGATCGGTGGCTCTAAAGGCTGAGGGTACCTCTGCTTCTCAGAATAGAACTAAGAACAGTGAGGAATCAGAAGCCAGCTCCTCTGACTCTGATGATACTGATAGAGAGGTGGCCCTCCTCTCGAAACAATTCAAAAAGCTGCTACACAGAAGGAGGAGGGACAACAGCAGAAGGTCCTCCTCAAGATCCAGAAGATCTGACCATCGGGACAGATCCAGGGCTCCCAGGGAGGACAGGTATAAATCCAACTCCAGTAGATATGATTTAAATAATACTGTTTGCTATTCTTGCAGCAAAACATGTCACATGCCTGCAGACTGCCCCTCCAAGAAAAAGGAGTCAAGGAACCACGAAGAGAGAAGAAGCTCTAGGAGCAAGAGAACCTCTGAAAAAGGGTTCGTGGCAAAGAAGACCAAATCGTTGTGTGACTCTGACTCAAGCTTCTCTGGGACTGAGGATGAAGCACTCATTGGACTGATGGCCATCAATGAAGGAAACCAGGATGACAACTCTCCTGGAAAGGTAAAACACAGAACTTCTCTATCTGCCTCTGATTCTGGATCAGTGGCAGAATCTTTGCATGATGATGAGGAGGTGTCTGCTGCCAACAGCACAGCCCCAAGATCTCAGTATGAAGTTGAATCTGAACTAATAAGGCAATATAAAGCCTTATGGAAAGCCTTCAAAAATAGTAAAAAACTCCTCAAGGCTCAAACCAAGGAGTTAGAATCCTTGAAGCTTGTCCAATCCAAGCTCCAGGAGACAGCTGAGAAGTTAACTTCTATGAGCAAAGAAGTGGACAAGCTTAAGGAAGCCATAAGGCTTAAGAATGCTGAGTTAGGACAGAAAAACAAGGTCATTAGGGACCTTGAGGAAATGTTGTTGGCCGAGAAGAAACTTGCTTCCAGCTTCTCAATGCCCAAAACTATCCTGCCAACAACTGACACCTTCTCTGGACATTTTAGAGCTGGTATCAGTTTCAATCAGGAGCCAATCATGGTCAAAGATCCTAAAGCTAGACCCTCTTACAAGAAGGTGCTATTAGCAAGTCCTTCAGCCCATAAACCTGCAGTAACATCAGACAAGAGAATGGGAAAGGCTGTTCCTACAAAGCCTGCTCCCAAGAAGGTGAACCAAAGAGTGGTGAAGCCAATTCCTCCCTCGGCTCACACACATGAGGTTCACCCTAGATCTGTTAGACAAGAAGCCTTCTCTCCTGCTCATCAGCATTGTCATCCTACTCAGTTGATGAAGCAGAAGAGAAGATATATCAGATATGAGTGTTGGTGCAAGCCGGAAAGTAGACCACTTTGCATTGGACTGCCGGTTCAACACAATAGGGCTCAATGCAAGGAGAGTGCAGAACCCTCCGAGGTTTGCGATTCCATTCTATCACCCTAACAGAAACCAAGGACCCAATCCCTATTGGGTACCTGAGGGGAAGTGATTTGTTTTGCAGGTAGATCGAGGTGCCAACCAATCTCTAATTTGGTATTTGGACAGTGGCTGCTCCAGGCATATGACTGGAGTCAGAAAGTATTTGAAAGAATTCATCCCTGTGGAGAATGGACCGACTGTTATCTTTGGTGGTTCAAAAAAGGGAGTGACCAGGGGCTATGACAACGTAACTAATGGCTGATGGCAAAGAGACTCTATATGTACAATGTCACAAGAGACTTGCACACATCAATTATATGACAATAGGCAAGCTTTTCTCACAGAACCTGGTCAGAAATGGACCTGATATTAAGTGCATGAAAGATGGTCCTTGTCAAGCCTGCCAACTTGGAAAGCAGACTAGGACTAGCTTTAAATGCATATCTAACAACGAGTCCACAAGGTGCTTATTTTTACTGCACATGGATTTATTTGGTCCCATGTCAGTTCATAGCTTAAGAGGGAAGACATACACCCTTGTAGTTGTTGATGACTACTCTAGGTTCACTTAGGTATTCTTCCTCAAAAAGAAATCAGATACCCTCGATATCTTGAAGAATTTTGTCAGGCAAATCCAGAATGAGATGAGCTGTTCTGTGGTCAAATTCAGAAGTGACCATGGGACATAATTTCAGTCAGGGGCCATGACAGAATTCTGTCAAGACCTAGGTATCTCCCAAGAATTCTCCTCCCCCAGAACTCCTCAACAGAATGGTGTTACTGAAAGGAAGAACAAAACCTTGATAGAGGCTAGCAGGACAATGCTAAGTGACTCCTCATTACCAGAATACTTCTGGGCAGAGGCTGTCAACACTGCTTGTCATGTGATAAACAGAGCCTCTATCATCAAAAACCACAGGAAAACTCCCTATGAGCTAATGAAGGGCAGAAAATCAACTCTGTCCTACTTTAGGATCTTTGGTAGCAAATGTTATGTCCTTAATAATGGGAAATCCAAACTAACTAAGTTTGCTGAGAAAAGCTGTGAAGGTATTTTTGTTGCATACATCTCCTACAGCCGGGCATACAGAGTATACAACCTCAATACCCAAACAGTGGAAGAATCTATTCATGTTGTATTTGATGAGACTAGACTTATCCATAAGGGCTGGTCTAGTTCTCCAATGAATGCAGGTACAGTGGAAAGATTAGAGAAGCTATCCATTGAAGACAATGCCAACACCTCATTCAACAACAAGAATCAGCCAGTGATGGTTGAAATAGAGGTAGAACCTGCAGATGATACAGAAACGACAGAAGAATTGTGGCCTGCAGAAGTAGCTCCTGCAGAAATACCCACAACACTTCCAACTGCCTTAAGACAAGTAAGAGATCATCCCCAAGAGCAGATAAGAGGAAATGTCAACCAAGGGGTGCTGACAAGGAGTAGAGCTGCAAATCAAGCATTATACCTGAGTTTTCTCTATCAAATTGAACCCAAGAAATTTGAGGAAGCAAATCAGGATCCATTTTGGATTGCTGCAATGCAGGAGGAACTGAACCAATTTAAAAGATGCAAAGTATGGAAATTAGTTCCAAGACCACAAGGGCACAACATCATAGGAACCAAATGGGTCTACAGGAACAAGTTGGATGAAATTGGAATCATCACCAAGAATAAAGCAAGACTAGTGGCAAAAGGCTACAGACAAGAGGAGGGGATATATTTTGATCAGACATTCGCTCCAGTAGCCAGACTGGAAGCAATAAGACTGTTCCTCGCCTATGCAGCATACAAAGGTTTCAAGGTCTACCAAATGGATGTGAAGTCAGCCTTCCTAAATGGTGACCTCAAAGAGGAAGTATATGTTGAGCAGCCTTCAGGTTTTGTCGACTCTACTTATCCTGATTATGTTTAATTTCTTAGAAAAGCTCTTTATGGCTTAAAACAGGCACCTAGGGCCTGGTATGAGATTCTGTCAAGCATTCCAATTGAGAACAAGTTCTCAAGGGGAAAGATTGATAAGACATTGTTCCTAAGGGAAGTGAAGGGCAAGATCTTGCGAGTGCAGATCTATGTAGAAGACATCATCTTGGGCTCTACAGATAGCAATCTCTGCAAAAAGTTTGCCAACTTGATGCAGGGAAAGTTTGAGATGAGCAGTATGGGTGAGCTCAAATACTTCCTAGGTCTCCAAGTGAAATAATCTGAAGATGGGATTTTCATCTCTCAGACCAAATTCACTAGGGAGCTAGTTAAGAAATTTGGATTGGAAAGTGCTTCTTCAATGAAAACTCCAATGGGAACCAATGTGTCTCTGGACAAGGATGAGAAGGGCATACCCTTTGTTGAAACCAAGTACAGATGCATGATGGATCCTTGCTCAATCTAACTGCAAGTAGGCCTGACATAATGTTTGCTACATGTGTCTGTGCTAGATATCAGGTGAACCCTAAGGAATCTCACTATGTCTCTGTCAAGAGAATCTTAAGATACCTAAAGGGTACATCAAATCTTGGCTTATGGTACCCTAGGAACAATGAGTGTGAACTGACTGGTTATTCAGATGCAGATTATGCAGGGTGCAAGGAAGATAGAAAGAGTACCTCAGGGACATGCCAATTCCTTGGTGGAAGACTGATTTCTTGGAGGAGTAAGAAGCAGACCAGTGTGGCAATCTCGACAGCAGAATCAGAGTATCTTTGCTGGGAGCTGTTGTGCCCAACTGCTATGGATTCAACATCAACTTGAAGACTACAATCTAAAGATGACCAAAACACCCTTGTTTTGTTACTCCTCCAGTGCTATCTCAATTGCTAAGAACCCTGTATCTCACAGCAGGACTAAGCATATTAAGATCAGGTATCACTTCATCAGGGAGCATGTAGAAAATGAAGATATCTCCCTTGAATTTGTCCCAACCGACAACCAAGTGGCTGATATATTTACAAAGCCCCTAGATGAAGCTAAGTTTAACTTTTTCAAATTCCAATTAGGAATGTTAAACTTAGAGTAACCCTCATCTTTATTATTTACTAAAGCCTTTCTGGATGAGTGGTCAGAAAATCTCACAGGACCTTGAAGAATCATGCCTGAGCAAGGGGAAGCTTGTGCTACTCCTTGGTTAGAACAGCAGCAAGGCAAGAAGTCAGAAAGGGGGAGAAATGGTGCTCAAGAAGACCTCAATAAGACCTTAAAAGCAGGGGGAGCAAGGAAGAGGCATCAAATCAAGGGGGAGCTACAAGTTTGATGTACTCCAAGAGTTCTGCTAAAAGATAGGTTAAATCTGTAAATTATTCCATCTAAGATTATGATATTTAATGTCAAGTGAAAGTAGGCTTGAATTGAGATTCTGACTACTTTAAATAGGGGGAGATTGTTGGGAATCTTGCCCACATAATTCCTGATTTGAAGAAGTCATCATATCAAGAGTACTTCACTTTGTATTTGATCATACACCTAGTTTATAATCTCAGGAAAATATAAGTACATATCGTCGAGAAGAATAGATGATATCGTCGACAATTCGTGTTTATCGTCGTAATGACGGGCAGAGCAGCAGCCGCTGAGAAGCAAAGTATTTGTCGAACACTGAGACATGGCGAGATTGTCGAACGAAGAATGCCGATCATCGAACGCTGAGACACGGAAAGATCGTCGAATGAAGAATGACGAACTTTGAACGGAGGATGGCAAGTTCGTCGATCGGAGAATGCTGTTCATCGAACGCAGAGAAGACACAGGACATCGTCATGTGGAACTCATGTCGTCAAGAGAATATATGATTATGACAACATGATGCAAGAAAGAAGATCGCGACGACAAAATCAGAGAAAGAAGATCGTCGTATATACAGAATCGCCAGGATATCTTGTATCGTCGTGATACCAGCATCAGAGGCAGAAGAAAGAAGACATGAAGGTCTACCAGAGTTCATGGGATCGACAAAGGCCTGTCGTCGAGATATTATCCATGTCATCATAACAATGGAAATATCGTCGAGACAGATTCAAATTGTGCGGAAGTACTGTCAGCAATTAATGCCGCCGCCTGGTTGTCCAATCAGCATGTGCGATTAATGAATCGAGGCATTGGCGCGTATTCCTAAAGATATCATCGCGTACTAAAAAGTAATAGAGGTCTGACACATCAAGAAACCTTTTAGAAGACCGTTGGGAGACCCCGCAGTCTTATAAAAGGGATACATGAGGTTTCCCTAACGGGTTAAGAATCAAAAAGAAAGAACATGCGCAGATAGCGAATCAAAAAACACAAGCGCCGCAATAAAGAAAGAGAAAAAGAAGGAGGTGTCATCTTCATCGACTGCTAAGAAGCCAATCCTCATCTGGCTAAGAAAAGATTTGAAGAAGAACAGTGTGCTCAAGATCTGATTCAGAACAATCTTCTTCAATCTCAAGGAGGCTATCTTCAACAGGCCAAATGTGATGATCTTCATCCGGCAGAAGAAACATTTTATTATTGTATTTTCTTGTAAGGCCTGCGAGTCAATTTGTCTAACTTGAGGGCTGGAGAGCTGTCAGGCTTGAGGGCCAGGGCAGTGCTCTTGCGGGTGCGACTTGTCGAGCTTGAGGGCTCAGGTGCAGTAGGGGCTTGCGGGCCTAGGCTGTAGGCACAGAACTTGCGGGTCTGTGTTGTGTTAGGCTTGAGTGCCTGGGTGTCGAGCTTGAGGGCTCGGGTGCAGTAGGGGATTGCGGGCCTAGGCTGTAGGCACAGGACTTGCGGGTCTGTGTTGTGTTGGGCTTAAGGGCCTGGGTGTCGAGCTTGAGGGCCCGAGGGCAGTAAGGGCTTGAGGGTTTAGGCTGTTGGGACTTGCGGGTCCGTTTTGTAAGGCTTGAGGGCCTGAAGATTTATGCGGAGTTTGCTGAGCCTAGCACACTGTTGGGTAGGCATAGAGGGAAAGAGGACTACTCAAGACACCCCATCTTGAGGAACCTCTATAGATTTTGCGTCGTCTGGTGTGACTTATTTGTGTGTAATTTTTGTGCATTGCTCGAATCTTGATAACTCACACTAATAGATCAAAAAGTACCAAGATCACCTAACCCCCCCCCCCCCCCCCCCCCCCCCCCCTCTAGGTGAACGTTCCATAACCAACAATCAGAGACAGTGATAGTCTCTTGGTCCCAGAAGCATACTTCGACTGAGCCCGGAAGTGGTTTGACAACCCACTATTCCGGCCGAGATTGACGACTAGTCTTCTCTATTGGTTTACTCTTCCCCTTTCCTATTGTTGTTATTAGTTTGTAAAGAACATGAATACTCTCATTTGTCTATGATTGAAAGTGTTTATTGCTTTTCTTAATCTTGGATTGTGTGTTGTGTTGCGCTTCATCACCACTCACCTGCATCCACTCCATTCACTCACTTGAGACTCACATTAGCAAAGGCTAACGATGATTAGCGAAGAGGTGATTGCGACCCTCACATTCCACACTTGTATTCCGTCCACTCGCTTAAGGAAGCCCTACATAGCGGCCGACACATTCATCTCGCCAATCGAAGTGGTGACTTCGACCCACATCTTTATTTTCGTGTTTGTTAGCTTAGACCAACAAACCAAAGCCCCAATATTTACTTATTTCGTTCATTGTAATAACCGTTTCACGACACGAATTACTTCACCACAAACTGCATTCCTCAAGAGATCGACATTTAGGGAAGCTATTCCCATTATTACTTGACAGCGACCGGTGCACTTGGCGAAACCGCATCAATTCTTTGGCGTCGTTGCCGGGGAGTGCAGGCGTGAAGTGTTTTTGTGTTTTGAATCCTTATTATAGGAGCGAGTGTTTTTGATTTTTGTTCCTTTGTCTTTTGTTTGTGTATGCAGGGGCAAGCCGCAAGGAATCTAGCACCCTTAGATCCAGAAATCGAACGGACTGCTCGTGCACTGAGGCATGCTGCAGCCGCACGAGCGCAAATGGGAGATAATCTGAACCAGGGAGAGGGCCACGGAGGCGGCCGGAGAGTGCCTGACGAGGGGCAGAATATTATGGTGGATGAGCAGGAGGCAACTCGACCAAGGCCATGAACAATTAGGGATTACACCACCCCAACTACCGGCAGTGTGTATCCGAAATTTGGGCCAGATATCATGAACAACCAATTCAAAATCAAGTTGGCCATTCTGAATATTATTCGCAACAATACATAGTTCTCGGGGATGCCTAGTGAAGACCCACATCTTCACCTGGCAGAGTTTGCTGAAGTTTGCGAAACATTCCGCTACGCGGGAATCCCGGATGAAACAGTCAAACTGAGACTATTTCCATTCTCTCTGTGCGATAAAGCCAAGGTCTAGCTCCACACAATCCCTCCAGGTACAATCGCAACATGGGACGCCCTCACGTCCAAGTTCCTCGCCAAGTTCCATCCGGTGGACAAGATTGTTAGCCTTCGACGGGATATTGCTACTTTCCGTCAAGCGGATCAGGAGACTCTCGCTGAGGCTTGGGAGAGCTTCAATGAACTTCTTCGCAGGTGCCCAAGCCATAGCCACCAACCGTGGGAGCTAGTGGAGAACTTCTACTTTTCTATATAGCCCAACTATCGGGCAATGGTTGATGCGGCTGCTGGAGGCACCTTGATGAACCACACCCTGGAGGAAGCCTTGAGAATATTACAAGACACTGCTTCCCACAGCACTTTCTGGACAACTGGGAGGAACGCACCCAGGGGAGCTCGAGGTATTTTTGTAGTGGACTCTATACCTTCTACTGTTGCACCCTCTACGACTATCGCTTGCGAAGGATGCGGATGTGGTGGTCACCATGCATATGAATGCCTAGGAGGTTGGCAGTCAGGTGAATTATCCCAACTTAACTTAGATGAGTCTATAAATTATGTAGGGAATCAAACTAAGGGGCCCCATATGGAAATACTTATAATTCGGGTGTGAGAAATCACCCAAATTTCTTGATAGTTTGTTTAGGATGTAGTCTCAATCACCTAGAGGGGGGGGGGGGGGTGAATATGTTTCTTTTTCTTTTGGCAATTAACTAGTTGTTTTTTAATTTTATGTTAGTTATTATCAAGCATCCAGAAAAACACAAAGATTTATAGAGGTTTCTCAAGATAGGGTGTCTTGAGTAGTCCTCTTTCCCCCTTCACCTTTCTAACAATGAGTTAGATAAGGACAACACCTCCAAACTCAGCTCCAAGAGCTTACAACACAGATCCCTCAGGATCTATCAGGTCTTCACAAACCCTACCTCGGGCTCAACAGCCCTACCTCAGATCACACACTGATCGTATACTCAAGCTGACCTCTTAGTTCTACTTCTCAGGAAAGACAACTGTATTTCCTCAGGCAAAGATGCCCTACAACACAGAACTGTTAAGTTCCTACATTAATAATAATGTATGATTACAAAATTAGATAGAATAAACTTAATCTTCTGTTGCAGAACCACTGCTGTAGCAGTCTTGAATCTGGGATGAGTCCAATGGCCTCAACTTTGATTCTTCTGATCTTTTTCTTTAGAGAAAGAGAGAGAGGATCAACTTGCTCTATCTTGAGTTGATCAAGAGGAGCAATATATTCTCTCCTTACAACTTCAGGAAATAGGAAGTGAGAACTTTCTTGGCTGCCGTCAATGGAATAGTAAACTTGTTCTTCTTTTGTGAACTGGAGAGATGAAGAGGTTTTACAAAGCCCTAACTTCTCTTTTATACTTCACTGATCTTCAACGGCTATCATATGTCCTCCTGACACAGCATGAGAGTGATTGGAACATCCTTTCCTGCTTTATAGGTGTTGCGCCTAACGCAAAACCCGTAAGCTCTTTTGAATCTGTCTCAGCGGTTGGGCTGAGACAGCCTCCTGGGTCAGCGACTGCATGTGCTCCATCTTAGCGGATCTACTGAGACAGACAGTTGTCTCAGCAAATTTTCCTTATCCACAGCTCAGTAGGCCTAGTCTCCTTCTCAACGGCTCCTGGCCTTGTCTCAGTGGTTCAGCTGAGACTGAGAGCTCATATCAGCGGTTTTGGCAGCAAGCCAACTGAACCTACTTCATACCCTAGTATGACCTAACCCTGCATAGTTATGAGATGAAATGGGGTTTATCAAATACAACGTGTACTTATCATTGAGTGTGAATCCTCTTCAAATCAAGGGAACATTGAGGGTCATATTCCCAACAATCTCCCCCTATTTGAAGAAGGCAGAACACCCTCAAATGCTAAAGTACATAACTCAAAATCTTGATATGTATCATTACTACAAAGAGTTCATAGTATCATACTCATTGCATCAGAAATTTTATAACAGATAATGTTTATGAAAGTCATATTACCACAAAGTTTAATCAATCCAACAGTATGATTTGATAATCATAACAATGCAACACAGATTAATTTAACCAATAATAACAGGGTAAAATATAGCTAAATCTCAGATTAGCAATTCAGATAGGGTGATAAATCATTGTTCAATTTGCATACACATATTCATAGAACATTTCAGACAAATTATAGTTCAATTTTTATTTAGCCATTCATAAGACATTTTTACATTCATTTAGAGTTTTCTTTTCTTATATGAAGAGCACTCAGGAATGTCATCAGCTGCTTATTTTCCTTTAGCTGAGGCCAGTTGGTCTGCTGTAGCATCCATGTCTTCAGCTACCACTTCTTCTTGAACATGAAGCTCCTTATTTTCAACAGCTACAACCATGTCTTCAGAGAGATTTGTGGCTGTGTCCTTTTCAGCATTTGCAGCTTCAATCTCAGCTATCTTCCATTTGTTCTCTTGTCTTTGAAAATACAGAAATGGCTTTGGGATGTATCTAGAAGGCATTCTTCTTGGATTATCTTTTCTTACCAGATTAGCTTTGAATACTCTATCTCTTTTTGCATTTCTCTCTAAATGCTTTATCCATTCTTCAGATGGATATAGCTTATCAATGTCTTTTCCAATTTGACCATGGCTTAGCCAGGCATTTAGTATTATTTCTTTGGAATCATTACTCCAATACTCAAAATCAGGGTCTCTATTCTGTACATCCCTTTGCCTAGCCATGTATTCTTCAGTCAGCAATACATGTTCTCTTTCTCTTCTCTTTTTCAATCTCTCATTCTGGGCAATAGATTCTTGATGTGGGAAATCCCAATCTTCTACCCTATTGACATCTAAGAGAGGAAGATTCAGTGCAATCCTTGTACCTTGTAGAACCTTAAGGGTGAGGTCAGAGTTTATGACGATATTTGTATCCTCCCCCTTTTTGGCTTCTTCAAACACTTGTTGATGCAAGTCCTGTTTAGTTGTTGTTATGGTGCCAGATAGGGTCTGGAAAACATTCTCAAAGTCTGCTTGAATTTCATCTTTAAGTTTAACTACCTCTGCATTCAATTGAGTAGTAGTGGCTTTGTTAGCAATGGATTGGAATACATTGGTAATGTCTGCTTTTAGCTCTTCCTTATTCCTGTTAGCTTCTCCATTCAACTGCTTTGCTGTTGAGTAGACATACTCTTGGATGTGATTTGTTCACTATTCTATTACTTCATCTATCTTGCTGACATAATTTTTGGCATATGTTATGTCCTGTACAGACAACTGGAGTTGTTTGTTCATAGACCTGAGGATGGTATTGTGAGATATTACAGTGTTCTCTGCTAGGTCAAACCACTTGGTCATTTTCTTGTTCAGCATTTCAGTGTTTTCCTTAGTTTCCTTGACCTCAACAATTACTTCAGTCTTCACATTCATGAAATACTGATCAATATATTCTTTAACTGAGCTAACTGACTGGTCAACATAAGTCTTCATGAAGGTGAGATGATTATGTAGAATTAGGTTAATTGCATTGAGAATATTCTCATTTGATGAAGTGGAAGTGGAAGCTTGTGGATCATGGATAATTGGGGATGGGGTCCTTGGTGGATTTGGAGGAGGGACTATGTGAATGACAAGCTGCACTATAGGTTCAGGCATTACTGCAGCAGGATCATCCACCTTCTCAGCAAAGGATGCTGAATCATCAATATGGTCTTTATGGACTCCATCATTGTCCAAATCATTTGTTTCATCATCATAAAATACCTGGCTCCTCCCCCCTGAGATAGCATCTTGGTCAGATGAGTCTTGGAAGGTTGGGATAATTATGTAAGGTTAGAGTTTGTGATTTAATAATTCTAAAGATGAGTTTGTAAGACTTACCAAGAACATCATCTTTATCTGCAGCTGGCTCTTGCTGCATCTCCCCCTCAGATGGGGCATCAGAGGGGTCTTGTTGGTGTATGTCCCAGAGAGCTGGGGAGTCATCAATTTTATTTGATATTCTTCTTTGAAGATCTAGTATTATTGTACCAAGCTTACTTTTTAAGTCCTGTGAAGAAGAAACTTTGTCATTGTCAAATTTGTCTCCTTCCCTTCCATCTTGATCATTGATGCCATCCATGGGGGATGACTCTTGTTGATGCTCCCCCTCAGAAGGAGCACTCATCAGTCCTTGGGGAGCTATGGTCCACAGTATTCAAGTGTCAGAATTGACTACCTAAGTGATTGGTTATGGTCAATTAATTAAATGAGTAGTGTGGAGTTGAAGGATTAGTTACCAGGAGTTATTTCTTTGTCCAGCTCTTGTGGATTGATAGTATCAGTTGGCATGTCATCCTGTGTAGCATCCTTGTCATGATTGCTGTGTGATCCAATGTCAGCACCTGCATCTTCATCTTTAACTGAGTGATCAGACTCGGAGCTTGACATGATTAGTCTTGGTTTCTTTGTGGATTTAGATGCCTTTTTCTATTTTCCTTTTGCCTCAGTGGGCTGACTCATGGGAAGCACCCTGGTAAACATTTCTAATGTTTTGATATCCATTCTGTTGAGATAGTGGAGGTTTGCACCTTTGGATTTGCTAAACTTGTCAGGGTAAGTGTGGAGTAGGTACAGAGAGAGAATTTTGCCCATCTAAGGTGCCTGCAGGCATTCCTTGATCCTTGGAAAAATTACTTCTCTCCAAGAGGTTTTCCTCTTCAGTATTATCCTTGTCATGAGGTCAAACATGTGCTGTGATATTGTGTCATGGGACCCTGGTTTGTAGAGAATGGATTTTCCCACAATATCTGAAAAAAGTTTTCCCCTTTGGTTGAAGAATTTCCTTTTCAATGATCCAGTTTTGGCATCATTATACTCAGTCCATTTAAGAGCCTTTTTCTTGTCTTTATCAGTGATGTCTTCCTCCTCACTTGGACTGCAGGATGGAAGATGGAAGGCTTTTTGTTGTTTTGCAGGAGTTATCTTGATTCTATCTTCTCCAATCTTTGACTTGAGAGAAGACTTGGAAGTGGATAACTTAGCATTGCCAAACCATTCCAGAATTTAAGTTCTGAGAATGATACAAGGTTAAGATAGAAGAAATTCTAGGCCTTGGTCTTCTAGGAGTTGAATCACTCCCTTAATTTCTTCTAGAGCATGGGCAAACCCATTCCTGACTATTTCATATCCTTCAAGAAGATCCTTAGAGTTTTTGGGAGCCATTTTTGTTGTAGGAGAATGCGCTGGGATGGAAGGGGTACGTCTCGACAGCTAGGAAAGAAAAGTCGTGTACCTCTACTGATTGAAGATTGTTTATTTATATGGCTTAAGTCTATGTTAAGATTAACCCTAATCATTAGATATAATTGCTCTTATAGTTGCAAGTAGAGTTGGGCCAATATGGGGCTGCATTTAGACAAAGTATTATGATACTATCCCATCTCAGAGGAACTGCTGAGACAGCAACCTAAACGCTGGTATATAGCATTATCAGCCGCTGGGACAGTTTTAGCAGTCTCAGCAGTTCTGCTGAGACTTTTCTCAGCTGTCTCAGCGGCTCAGCTGAAACATACTTGTCTGTTTTACCTGATCTCTTACCTGATCATCAAACCTAGTGAGGTCTGAATGTGGTGACCTTATCCTATTACCAGGAGTTGATGTGATAAGATATTGAATCCTAACTTAACATGTAACATCACATAGAAGAGTTGAAAGAATGAATTATTCAATGTTTAACATTCCTAGTTCAATCTTGAAGGAATTAAACTTGGCTTCATCCAATGGCTTGGTAAAGATATCAGCAACTTGATTGTCAGTGGGGACAAATTCAAGGCAGATGTCTTTACATTCAACATATTCTCTTATAAAATGATATCTTATCTCTATGTGCTTAGTCCTGCTATGTTAGGCATGATTCTTAGCAATAAAGATAGCACTAGATGAGTCACAATAGAGAGGAGACTCACTTACCTTGAGGTTGTAGTCCTCTAACTGATGTTGAATCCACAATAGTTGTGCACAACAACTTCCTGCAGCAATATATTCAGACTCAGCAGTGGATATGGCCACACTTGTCTGCTTTTTGCTACTCCATGATATCAACCTCCTTCCTAGGAATTGATAAGTGACACTTGTGCTTTTCCTGTCTTCTTTGCAGCCTGCAAAATCTGCATCTGAAAATCCAGTTAGTTCAAAGTCATTGTTCTTAGGGTACCAAAGGCCAAGAAGTAAGCTGCCTTTAAGGTATCTCAAAATCCTCTTTGCAGCTGAGTAGTGAGATTCCTTAAGGCAAGCCTGGTACCTAGCACACACACATGTAGCATACATAATATCTGGTCTACTAGCAGTTAAATACAATAGGGATCCAATGATGCACATGTAAATGGATTCATCAAAGGCCTTTCCCTTCTCATCCTTGTCCAGGGTGATGTTGGACCCCATGGTAGTTTTCATGGTGGAAGCTGATTCCATCCCAAACTTTTTGATAAGCTCCCTAGTGTACTTGGTCTGAGAGATGAATATACCCTCATCAGACTGTTTCACTTGGAGGCCTAGAAAGTACTTAAGCTCTCCCATACTGCTCATCTCAAACTCCCTCTGCATTAGGTTGGCAAACCTTTTGCGTAGGTTGTCATCAGTAGACCCAAATATTATGTCATCATCATATATTTGGACTAGAAGACACTTGCCCCTTGTTTCCCTAAGAAACAATGTACTATCTATCTTTCCCCTCAAGAACTTGTTCTTGATGAGAAATCTAGACAATGTCTCATACCAAGCCCCGAGGGCTTGCTTTAGACCATAAAGAGCTTTCCTAAGTAAATATACATGATTAGAGAGGGTTGGATGCACAACACCTAAAGGTTGTTCAACATATACCTCTTCCTTCAAGTCACCATTAAGGAAGGCTGATTTGACATCCATTTGATACACTTTGAACCCTTGTGGCCAGCATAGGCAAGGAATAGCCTAATTGCTTCTAACCTTGCAACAGGGGCAAAGGTTTGATAAAAGTCCATTCCTTCTTCCTGTCTATTTCCCTTGGCTACCAACCTTGCCTTGTTCTTTATGATTGTGCCATTTTCATCTAACTTGTTCCTGTAAATCCATTTGGTGCCAATAATATTATGTCCTTGAGGTTTTGGCACCATCTTCCATACCTTGCATATTTTGAATTATAGAAGTTCTTCTAGCATTGCTTGAATCCAAAAGGTGTCTTGGTTGGCTTCTTCAAACTTCTTGGGCTCCATTTGTGATTAGAAGCTCAATAATAGGGCCTCATTATGAGCCCTGCTTCTGGTCAGTACACCTTGGTTCTGGTCTCCAATAATTTGTTCTCTTGGATGATCTCTTAGGTGCCTTACAGCCGTAGGCAATCTATCCTCTGCTTGCTATAATATTTCTGCTGGTTCAGCGGTGCCTTCAGCACCTTGGACCTCTTCTTCTTCAGGAATTGCTGCATCTGTATATGCCTTGCTACTGTTGGGTGTGTCTTGCACAGACATCTTTTCCATGTCCTTCTCATTTCCTGTCAAAATAGAAGAGCTAGACCAACCCTTACAGATTAGGCTGGTCTCATGAAATACTACATGCATAGACTCCTCTACAACATGATTTTTCTTGTTATACACTTTATAAGCTCTACTATGTGAGTTATAGCAAACAAGAACCCCCACATTGCATTTCTCTGCAAACATTATTAATTGAGATATTCCGTTGTTTAATATGTAGCATTTTGAACCAAAGATTCTAAAGTATGAAATTTTAGGTTGTTTGCATTTCAGAATCTCATAGAGAGTAATTCCATGGACCTTATTGATGGAGTCCCTATTAAGAACATAACATGCAGTATTGACAGCCTTAGTCCAGAAGTATTCTGGGAGTGAGGAGTTACTAAGCAATGTTCTTCTAGCTTCTATCAAGGTTCAATTCCTCCTCTCAGCCACACCATTTTGTTGTGGAGTCCTTGGGGAGGAGAACTCTTGTGTGATACCATATTCTTGATAAAACCTTGTCATGGCTTTAGATTGAAATTCTGTACCATGGTCAGTGCTATTCCTGACCACAGCACATTGTAAGTCATTCTGAATAGTCTTGACATGATTTATAAAGACATTCAATGTATCTGATTTCTTCTTAAGGAAGAATACCCATGTATATTTTGAGTGATCATCAACAATCACCAAAGTATACAACTTCCCTCCTAGGCTCTGAATTGACAAAGGACCAAACAAGTCCATGTGCAAGAGATATAGACATCTTTTAGTGTCTTTGGAGCCAGCACTCTTAAAGGTGGCCCTTGTTTGCTTACCCATTTGGCAAGCATGATAGGGACCACTTTTAATACATTTTAAATTAGGACTATTCCTAATAAGGTTTTTAGAGAATTGTCTATACATTGTCTTGTAGTTAATGTGGGCAAGTCGCTTGTGCCATTGAACACAAAGAGACTCATTTTCATTAGGTACAAGACATACAGATGAAAGAGAATTACTGCATATAAAGTCTAAGAAATAAACATTCCCACTCCTAGTGCCTCAGAGAATGGTCTCTAAGTCATTAGACTTTTTGATCAAGCACTTATCATTGTGGAATTCAATGACATAGCCTAGATAACATAGTTGACTTATGCTTACTAGGTTGTGTTGCAACCCTTCAACATAAGCTACCCCTGTGATTGAAACTATGCCATTGGAGATCTTACCATATCCTTTGTGCCAGCAATCTATGGCAAAGTGTCCAACTTTACCACAACACCAACATTCATGAATATTGTACCTCCTCTTCTGAACATTTCTTGATGAGATAACATCACCGTGCTTATGTTCAGGAGGGGAGATAACAACATTTTTCATATTTCTTTCAGCAATGATTTGACTGAATGTTAACCTCTATACAGTCTTGGCACCTTTTGTCTTAATAACATCAGCTTGCTTTGGCTTGGAGGCCAGGAAAGATTTGATGGCATCAGACACTGAGCAAGAGGACTTGTCTACAGGTTTTACAGGAGCCATGTTCTTTGCTGGTCAGTGCTTGGAAGAACTTGCTTCCGTACTCCTGAATGATGAGGCTAAAGCACCAAATACAAATGGTCCAGGTTGGGCCATTTGAATTTCTTCATGGGGAGCCTTCATGGAACTCATTCCCATACCCTTTCTTCCACTATAGGAAGGAGTGTTTTCCTTCCTATAGGAGCTTCCATTTTTCTAGTTTCCATAAATGCTTTCATGATCATACCTGTTAGAAGGTAGCAACACCTTCTGAAAGGTGGTATGAGGCTTAGCCTTGTCCTTGCTCTTTTCTTCACTCCCTTCTCCAACTTCTATTTTATTGAACCCTAGTACTCTCCTATTGGCTTGAGAGGAAAAGGTGTCAACAATCGGAAGCACAGATTTGGGCTTAGAGAATTGAGCCACTGGGCAATTTTATATCACAAGCTTCTTCTCAAGGTCCTTGATGACCTTGTTCCTTTGGGATATGATGCTAAAATGCACAATGGTCATTCCCTTTAGATGGCTTATCTGTCTACTCATCTGAGCCACCAAGGAGGGTGACTTAGTGCATTCTTGCCTATCCATCTTAATTGAGACAATTTCTTGGGCTTGCCTCTTGACAAGCTTCTTGCTCTTCCTCAGAGCATTCAAGAGATCACCATTCTTGTCAATCAGTTGATTGACATCTTCCTCAGATTCTGAATCACTTCCACCAATTGATGAAGGTGCTTCAGATACTGGACTTGTCTCATAATCAGAAGAGGAGATGGAGTGAATTAAAACCTGTTCATTGTCAGAGTTGATCTAACTGTCCTCCTCATCAGTGATGGCCACGAGGCATAGCTGAACATTCTCCTATTCATCCTCCTTTATATCACTGTCTGAATGTGCTAGAGGGGACCTGATTCCAATTCTGGCAGCAGGATAATCATCTTCCTTTTCTGCTGCAAATAGCCCAATATAGGCTTCTTCTTCAGCATCTGAATTTGAGGATGTGGATTCAGACTCACTCCAGCTTTTTCCTTTCTTTGATAGGAAATATTTTTCACCCTTCCTATCCTTTTGGTGGTGATGTTTCTTATCACCCTTTTCCTTCCTTTTGACTGGACAGTCAGCTATGACATGTCCAGGCTTACTGCAGCAATATCAAATGATGTTATTTTAAACATGTTTACTAGATTTAGAATCATACCTAACACCCTTTCGGTACTGCCTTTTAGATTTGCTATGTCTTTCTTGGAGTGTGAGGAGGAGGAGGGCATGTTCTTCCACGGCTTCCTCCTTATCATCTTCTTGAACTGCCTTGAGAAGGCAGCAAACTCTTCATCAGATGAAGAGCTCTCTAAAGTGCTGTTTTCAGACTTTTCTGATTCACCACTCCTTCTTGGAGGAGACACCATCCTTCCCTTGCTTTTCTTAGAGCTGTCAACCTTGAGAGCCACAGATCTCTCCCTTGCATGAGCCCTTGTTGAGGTGTCCTCTTCATTTCATGCAGGTAATTGCATCTCATAGGAGAGCATCTTCCCAAACTATGTATGAGTAGGAGTTTCACCAAGCTTGGACACTTCCCTGATGGCACATATTTTTGTGTCCCAGTCTCTAGTTAGAGATCTAAGGAACTTATCATCAAGCTCATAGTCACTGAACACACTTTCATAGGTTCTTAGTTCATTGACTATCCTAAAGAACCTTTCATAACAAATGGAAAGGCTCTACTGGCTTAGCTGCCTGAAGGCTTCATATTCTTGATTGAGGAGTGACTTTCTATCATCCCTCATCTCAGCTATTCCTTCCACATATACTACTAATGTATCCCACATTTCCTTGTCAGTTGTGCAGTGTACCATTTTCTGAAATATAGAATCATCAATTGCATTAACAATTATGTTTTGTGCTCATTTATCCATAGTGAACAGTGCAAGTTCATCCTTGGTAAAGTCATTGAAGGCCTTGGCCACTCTACTTGTTGGATCGATGGTGGAGGCCGTTTAAAAGGTGAAAGCCCCTTACTTTACTGTGATGTATATCCTTGAGTCAGATGCTTCCATAAACAATCTAACCCTTTGCTTCCATATGCCAAAGTTATCTTTGTTTCATATGGGCAGCTTCATGCATCTCATCTCCTTCTGCAATCCAGTGGAGGCCATTGGATTAAGATAAGACTATTCCCTTATAGGATCTAGTCAGACAGTTATGTCCTTCTTGACTAACCTAGCTTTGATACCACTTGATAGTTTGTTTAGGATGTAGTCTTAGTCACCTTGAGGGGGGGGGGGGGGGGGGGGGGGGCTGAATTGGTTTCTTTTTCTTTTTGCTATTAACTAGCTGTTTTCTGATTTTATGTTAGTTATTATCAAGCATCCGGAAAACACACAGATTTATAGAGGTTCCTGAAGACAGGGTGTCTTGAGTAGTCCTCTTTCCCCCTTCACCTTTCTAACAATGAGTTAGATAAGGCCAACCCCTCCAAACTCAGCTCCAAGAGCTTACAACATAGATCCCTCAGGATCTCTTAGGTGTTCACAAACCCTACCTCAGGCTCAACAACCCTACCTCAGATCACAAACTGATCGTACACTCAAGCTGACCTATCAGCTCCACTTCTCAGGCAAGACGACCCAACTTCCTCAGGCAAAGATGCACTATAACTCAGAACTGTTAAGTTCCTACAGTAATAATAATGTATGATTACAAAAGAAGATAGAATAATCATAATCTTCTGTTGCAGAACAACTGCTGTAGCAGTCTTGAATCTGGGATGAGTCCAATGGCCTCAACTTTGATTCTTCTGATCCTTTTCTTCAGAGAAAGAGAGAGAGGATCATCTTGCTCTATCTTGAGTTGATCAAGAGGAGCAATCTATTCTCTCCTTGCAGCTTCAAGAAATAGGAAGTGAGAGCTTTCTTGGCTGCCGCCAATGGAACATTAAACTTGTTCTTCTTTTGTGTGCTGGAGAGTTGGAGAGCTTTTACAAAGCCCTAACTTTCTCTTTTATACTTCACTGATCTTCAATGGCTATCATATGTCCTCCTGACACAGCATGGGAGTGATTGGAACATCCTTTCCTGCTTTACAGGTGTTGCGCCAAAAGCAAAACCCGTCAGCTCTATTGAATCTGTCTCAGCGGTTGGGCTGAGACAGCCTCCTATGTCAGCAACTGCATATGTTCCGTCTCAGCGGATCCGCTGAAATAGACATTTGTCTCAGTAGATTTTCCTTATCCGCAGCTCAGCTGGCCCAGTCTCCTTCTCAGCGGCTCCTGGCCTTGTCTCAGCGGTTCAGCTGAGACTGAGAGCTCGTCTCAGCGGTTTTGGCAGCAAGCCAACTAAACTTACTTCATACCCTGGTATGACCTAACCCTGCATAGTCATGAGATGAAATGGGGTTTATCAAATACAACTTATACTTAGCATTAAGTGTGAAGCCTCTTCAAATCAAGGGAACATTGAGGGTCATATTCACAACATTTCTCATAGAATCAAAACACTGCGGGCCAACGTTAGCAACCGGGCCAGCATCAATTTGATGCTCAAGCATCCGGAAGCAAACAAAGGCCACCTCAACCCGGATATAATCAAGGCGCTCTGGTGTAGTGCAAGAGTGCGTTAGAAGAGATGATGGAAAAATTTTTTGATGTGGCCCAAGCGAATATGGCCAATCAAACGGCCTCGATGAGGAGCATGGAAACACAGCTGGGTCAATTGGCTCTAGTGCTTTCTGAGCGAACTCAAGGTGCTCTACTGAGCACGACAGAAAAAATCCGTGTGAGCAGGGAAAGAGCCTAGTCGAGGCAGAAGGTTGCAATGAGGGCAATTTTATATTGAAATGTGAGATAAATAATGTTGAAACCACCGCTCTTTGCGACACAGGATCGTCACGCAATGTTCTTGCACTGCAAGACGTTGAAAAGCTGAACTTAAAAATCTATGTGGACGATCGGACACTTCTTGTCCTTGCAAATGGAACGGTGCTGGAAACAGTGGGAGAAATTATGGATGTTAAGGTTGTTGTAGATGGAGCAGCGGTTGTCACTAACTTTCATGTTCTGGGACCCATGAAAAACACTTCCATGCCTCTTTTGGGTATCCCGTTCTTGAAGGAGAGTGGCGCCACTCTTCACATCGCTAAGGGGTATGTCACTTTGTCACCCAAAGTGGCACACCACACCTTCCTCTCTACAACAACCGAGGATCTAAATTCTTTACCTGTCAATTCTGATAAATTTGCTAATGAGTTGAGTATAGTTGTGGAGAAGCAAAGCGAAGATACAAATGCTGAGTCAGAGAAGGAGGAAAAGAAGATAGTGAAGAAAGGAAAATAATGAGTTGAGTATTGTTGTAGCATAGTGTTGTGTTTAAGAGAGCGCTAGTTTTGCGTTGCTCAAGTCGGAAGGAAGGTTTATCTTTCTCGAGGGCTAAGAACTTGCCCCAAGCGACTCTTAAAGCATGGGTACGAGCGACTCAATAAGTTGAGTGTGACGTATGCCATCTAGTTGGCTAGTTTGAGCTTTGATTTCTAGGACCTACACGCTTACCTTTGCAAGCCAATTTGTGCCTACCCCTCCTTTGTTTCAGCTCTTCTTTCAATCACCAAAGCCTGAAGCTTATCCTATTATCGCAACCACGTATAGAGTTAACTGAAATTATATTTCTTATTTGGGTGTGATGTATGGAATTATTGTGATGTGAAAAAAAATATATTATGTACTGAATACATTCTTGTAAACCAATTGGGGGATGAAATAAATAGAAAGAAAAATGATGTTAAAAGTAAAATATGAAAAAAAAAATTGAAATGAAAAGAAATCCCCTTGGGCGTATAAGAAAAAATTCAGTTGGTATTTGTTTGGAGTAGGCTGTGTACACACCCAGCTTTCAAGCTAAGTCTAGGGTTGTGTCACACTAGCATTGTTGTGGGCTTATTCCGAGTAAACATATTGATGTTGCTCAGTTGGGTTGAGTAGCCTTCAAGTTTATCTTTGTATATCATTCCGTAACCTAAGCCTCGTAAAAACTCGAAAGCCCTACTGATTCACCTTATGAGTTTGCTAGCACCGTGGAGAGAGTGTGACTGGGCAAGCTTATGGCTCACGACGTTGATAGATTTCAGCGGAGTTATCCCTGAATTTTGGTCTTTAGCAACCCCCTCCTTAGTGGCTTGTTTACTTTCACACTGGTGCACGACTGAAAAATTCACCATGATTCACCTTCTGAGTAAACATAAATTTCTACTGACGCATTTACACTATTGTAAATTAGTTAGTATAGTTAGAATTTTCTTTTACTGAATTTCTATTTGCATGAGTATGAAACTTCGCATCTTACTCTTTCTTTGCAATTATCTACGCTAACTACCATTTTCATTTCCTACCAGATTTGTTTGCTCGGGACGCGAAAACAGGTAAGTCTGGGGGTGTGATGAGTCCGATTTGTATAGACATTTTTTGACTCATCTGGGCCAGTATTTTAGTCAATGCACTACATATTAGATCCATAATCACTCATATTTGTTCTCTATACTTCATTCCATGCTAAGTGCACTTGTAGGCCCGATTTGGTGTGAATTTGCGCTCCATGTTGTTGGGGGTAAGCACATGGTGCTCCCCAACCCTTTTTCTGTATTTGGATGTTGCTGGCGGTGTATTCCCAGCTGATTATTGTGCTGTGAAGGTGGGCTGATCTCCATTTTGCCCAAATTACATTTCTGCATGAATCACACGATCGTGCATTTTCTTGACGCATGATCGCTCCGACCGTGCATGCTTATCTGTTGGTGAAAATGGTGATCTGGATTCGCCCGTGCATTTTTACACACGATCGTTTTTGACTGTGTGTGAGTAAAACGCACGAGCCACTCCGTTGGCCTACTTTCATGCATTCAAAATTTGCCCGAGTGTTTATACGCACGGTCAGCTTTGACCGTGCGTGAGTAAGACGCACAGGCGCTGCCGCTTCTTCCGCAAGGCACTGCTCCTTTGTTAATATTGCACGGTCATGCGTTCGACCGTGCGTGACATAATTTCTACTATTTTTGTTTATAAGCCTGGAAATCTGTCGGCTATTGGTCTGCTTCCATTCCGCGATTTAAGCTCCGCCCAGTGCCATTTTCGCTCCTCCTCCATCTCCACTCATCTCCTTCATCCGGGACCATTCTCCGTTGAAACCCAGCGCATTCCAAGAGTTTGGAAGCATTCCTGGCGATCAACAACACCATTGCCAAGTTGTGCAACCTCAGATTGGAAAAGAAGAAGGAAACCTGACGAACGAAGACGACGGGGAAAGATTAGAGACAGTGACAGTCTCTTGGTCTCGGAAGCATACTTCGACCGAGCCCGGAAGTGGTTTGACAACCCACTATTCCGGCCGAGATCGACCACTAGTCTTCTCTATTGGTTCACTCTTCCACTTTCCTATTGTTGTTATTAGTTTGAAAAGAACATGAATACTCTCATTTGTCTATGAATGAAAGTGTTTATTGCTTTTCTTAATCTTGGATTGTGTGTTGTGTTGCGCTTCATCACCACTTACCCGCATCCACTCCATTCACTCACTTGAGACTCACGTTAGCAAAGGCTAACGATGATTAGCGAAGAGGTGATTGCGACCCTCACGTTCCACACTTGCTTTCCTTCCACTCGCTTAACAAAGCCAGGCATAGCGGTCGACGCATTCATCTCGCCAAGCGAAGGGGTGACTTCG
This sequence comes from Dactylorhiza incarnata, assembly GCA_033032865.1. Lineage (NCBI taxonomy): Eukaryota > Viridiplantae > Streptophyta > Magnoliopsida > Asparagales > Orchidaceae > Dactylorhiza > Dactylorhiza incarnata. Next base: position 1,877,076 of record JAWHQI010000218.1, on the reverse strand, counting down.
ACCCGCATCTTTATTTTCGTGTTTGTTAACTTAGACCAACCAACCAAAGCCCCATTGTTTTACTTATTTCACTCATTGTAACAATCGTTTCACGAAACGAATTTCTTCACCACAACCTGCATTCCTCAAGAGAGCGACATTCGGGGAAGCTATTTCCATTATTACTTGACAACGACCGGCGCACTTGCCGAAACCGTATCATGGATATCTTTTGTTACAACACTTGCTCGATCGGATCGGGTAGGTCCTTTTATCTTAAGAGAATATTGTCCTATTGCCCTTATTCGATCTCCAATGGTGTGGTTACCCGTACATTAGCGTCAGATCAATAAAATTGCATAACGTGTGCGCTGTGTTTGTGTGTGCTACCGTAGAATTATACATGGTGAGGTTCTCGTGTTTGTATGCCGTAGTCGTGTAAGAGGGTGAGCCTAGATCAAAAGGGGAGCTGACCTTATTACGCTCAACAAAAAGGTATCGAGATGGACGATTGATTGACCTAGATGAAAATTTTGTTATGAGGGCCGAGTGAATCACCATGTCATCTTGGGACATTTCGAGGAGAGATTCTCAACTAGTGAGATGTCTCTTGAAGTAGGGGGTAACATGAGGGGAGTGGTGAGAAGGGGTACGACATTAGTTGTTCTACATACGACTTGAGTATCAATGGGCCGATAATGGGTCAAAGTGTTTTTTTGGGTCAGGCGGGCTAGTGTTTTAGAGAATCGTGCAATGTTTGATGGTAACATGTTGATAGATGTGTTTTGTATTGTATTTTTGACATTCTAATAACTCGACGATTCACGCATTTTGTTCATAACATTTTGATTTACGTGCATATTCTCCAAAAATTCTCTAAGATGATACATGAGCGCATTTGGAGCTAAAAGGACTATTTTCCAATCCAGTAGTAGCCTTGTGAATACTTATTAGATATTCTGAATTTGGAGCACATTTGTGTGCTCTCTTTATCACAAATATGAACCCCAGAATTCTCATTACTTTTACTCGTATTTATCTTTGCTTTTAGGGGTGCATAGTCTTGTTTTATCAAGAGCATGGTCGTGTGCCGAATTTCCCTAATTTATTGCCGAAACATACAATTTTTGTTGACATGCACAATCGTGCACTTCACAACACACAACCGTGCACTTTCTCCACTCATCTGTCTAGAAAATTAGAGTACTTTCAAAATTATTGCGCGCGTTCTTCATGCATGATTGTGTGTTTGGCGCACACGTGATATGCATATAACAATTATGGATGCATAATCGAGCCACTCTTGGCACACGTTCGTGCGCTCAACTATTCATCGTGCCTCCTTGTGTTTTCACTGCCCTAAACTTTTTTCCCGCCAATAATTTTGAGTTCACACACGATAGGGTGCACAATTGTGGGCCCGCTTATGCGTAGAGTGTACACATATTTAAGCCAAAATGCTCGTCAGGTTTGGGACTTTTGGCTCTTTTTCATTCCATTATCATTCTATGGCCTAGGAGCTTCACTCCAAGATTCTCTCAACCATTACTAGGGTTTCAAGGATTCTTTCAAGGATTCTATTGTAGAATTAGAAGGACCAAAAGAGAACATGGAGATATTTGACTGCTGTTCAAGAACGCCAATCTCACGCGGGAGAGGCATCAACATTGCACCATTTGAGGTAATGTAAAAATGTAAGTAATTACCAAGTATCGATCTCTTGCGGAACACAGAGTAAATATTTCATGGATGAGTATATTCTAATTATTTAGGCAGAGTGATGGTTATAGGTTGCTTGGATTAATTTTGAAACAAGGAAATAAAATACAAAAATTACAAGCTTGCATCCAACGATGAGAACATCACTTTTACACAAACCATTGAATTAAAAAAAAACTCAAATCAAGATTATAATGAGAAATTCATCTCAATAAAAGATTTAAACATCATTCAACCAAACCATCCATCCAAATAATATTAAAGAATAAAACCATGAACAAAACCTAAATTTTCGAGGAAATAAAAAAGAGATACAAACAACACACGAGACTTTGCCTTAGTTACTGATGAAAACTCTGGATCTTCAATTCGAGCCTCACTGCGATCCTTGGTTGGATCAGGGATAGAGAGGGCATTGTATCAACCCTCCAATGTTACCTATCTTTTTGGGGGGATTGTATTCTTCATGTTTCCACACCTCCTTTAGATTTGCATATTTGAGCACATGAATCCTCTTCTTGTGAGCGTAGGATGATGGGAAGATTAGGGAAGATCCCCCTTGCCTGTAAGGGGCAAAAAAACGTCAAGCAAAATGAAAAAATGTCGAAGATCCCGATCCCATCTTCAAAATGACCTTTTATAGTTCGGCCTGTGATTTTTGTTCTCACATGGTTAGGCGCATGGTCGTGCGCCCCTCATCGTTTGAGAATAAAGTGGCGGTTAGCAGAAAAATCAAAAAAGGGGTGGGTAGTTTTTTCAATTACAGTTCCATGTGTGTTCATAGCACGAAATTGTAAGAACAAAACACATGAGCATCCTCAGAACAACGTGTAATTGAAGAAATTCTTAAGGACACAAAACACAAGAATATGCGAGGGAAATATTGCAGCTCAACATGCATTTGGGCATGAGTCATGCACACCCTTGCATTTGACTATATGCAGCTCAACATGCGATTAGGGCATGAGTCATGCACAAAGGACAAGGCATGCCCAACCTCAAAATGAGGTTTTTAGGGGAAGAAGGCATAAAACTTTCATGATAGTGCGATATTTAACTCGCACGACCGTGCGTTTCTTGGTAGTATGTAAGCTTAAGTGGGAAGCTCTGAGGGATGAGTCAATCAGATGCCAGGACAACATGATTAAGTTATACAAGTTATAAGTAAACAAAGAGTGAAGGTAGATATATTATTGGGGTGCGGATCCCGCTCCAAAGCTAGCATAAGGATCTGCACCATGTTCATAGTATATTGCATGTCTCCCTGCAACCCTGTAGTGCATTAATAACTACCTTTTTGATCATCTGTGGTTCATGTATAAATTTTGAGAACTGTAGAGACGTGTGATTCTAGAGCAGTACACAAGCAAGAAGGAAGTTTGAGCTTGATGCAAATGGTTAAAATATCTTTGGCTTTATATGATTATCAATCAAAGAAAAAGTTATTCTATTTATCAATCCTTGATCAATGATAAATTTATTCACCTTTTTAAGGGTGGATACTGTAAGACACCCTCTCCGAATTAGTGGCCTGATCGGGGATCCTACCATATATCGTCACAATACATGATGCCAAAGCGACTAACGAAGAGTGAAGGCACGCCCATCTCCAATCACTCCCCTTGGACATTCTGATGTCTCGCATTGACGATGATGCTAAGCGATTATCATCATACCTAAATAAAGTAGAGAAGCAATTATTTAGCGGAAGGCTTAGTCATATTTGTGGAAGACTAATTATTACAGAAACTCAATACTTAGACCTACAGGAGTAACATCAATATTTATGCCACATTATACCATATCAATCAGAGCTCTATTATCAATGTATACCGCGTGATAGAGATGTATATAAGATAAATGAGGCTTAATGGATTTATACCTGAGGTAGCCTGCTCAACGGCTTTCCCATCTCTTGTGCACTATCATCCACCGGCACCTGTCACGTGTGCTTATAATGAGTTATTAGAACAATGAGAAGAATCCATTCTTTATTAGCATCAAGCACAGTTAAGTATCTATAAGGCAGATAATATCTAGATTTCTATTGGGTAGTGAAAGTCTTACCAAGACCACCGCTTACGTACTCTGTATCAACCTACATACGGTATGAGACCCACATAGTTCTATTAATTTTGCACGGGTTGTCCTTCCTGACCCTCAATCGTGCGGGTTGCATCAGAGTATAGCTCGCCAGCCATCCAATATTCTCCCTAATAAAGATTTTAGAGAGAATTCTGTAAAATTGTTCTCCTATCTATATTCGATAAAGGCGAGCGTATATACATATTGAAGTAAAGTATAGGATATTAAAAATATCAAAGTCGTATTTTCCAAGTGCATTGATTACTTTTACTTCGAGGAATGGACTATTATCTTATCAAATAGATTTTGGATTTTTTGCGAATGAAAGAAAGATTATGATTAAAAAGAGGACTTAGATTATATTTAAAAAGCTAGCACTCAATCTGGACTCACCTCAGAATGAAAATAATCAAAGAAATAAAGTTCTAATTCACTTTAACAAAATCTCTTTGACCATGGAGGTTCCAAAAATATGAACGTACCTTTTTCGAGGAATACACCCAACTTAGTTTAGGTTGATCAACCGAACTCTCATTCTATAATCAAAAACCTTAAAACTTGTTTTACATGGTGAACCCCGCTATTGGATTTGACTCCAATCTAGGAGATTTATGTCATCCTCTCTCGAGGGTTACATGCAACTCTCTTTACCCGTGAGTGATCGATTCGTACACACAAGCCTCTCGGCAAACTAGAATATGAAAACAAATATGAAATTATATATCGATTAATATGACATCACTAAAAGAAATTCATGGGTAAATCTAAAGATTTCATTAAAGAGAAAAAGAGATTATGAATTAAGATATGATTATTTTATTCCTTGGATCATGTCGATCGAGTAGTAAAAGAATGTTAGCTACTCATCGGGATGGAGGAATCACAAAGCATAAAACAGTGCATGATAACAAAGAGAAGATTGAGATACGAGAAAAAGGAAATAATTTTATTGCTAATAAAAGAAAGAGCACGTGGACAAATTAAAGAAGTATCAGAAAACACCAAAATAATAAAAGCATTAGCTCAAACTATATGTTAGAATATGAATGTGATCGTGTGATCGCGCGGTCTCAATATGGTGACCTGAGATTGCGTAGTCTAATCATGTGACTGACCCTTGCGGTCTGATCAATACACCATGCGGTCTGATCAATTAGCCATGAATGACTGCCTGTTATGTGATGAACACTAATAGATCCACCGCACACCATCTATAATCAAGACATCTATGACCACCGTGACTGCTCTGACCGCATTAGTAGTTTTGTATAATGAAAGTGGAGGTTAGAACTTAGATTTACTCTAGAGGAGGGTGAATAGAGTATTAAAACTTTTTCCTTAATTTTATTGCGGAATTAAAATAGTGATATATATGTGTATAGTAGAATGATTTATAAAAACTAAATAAAGAAAACAAATCAACACAACACAACAACACAGAAAATCACAAGCACAGAGACACAAGGATTTATATAGTAGTTACCCAATAAACCTGGGTACGTCTACTCTTCTACCACACTTGGTAGGATCCACTAGGTTTTTGATCAGGTGCCCTATCACCAAGGGGTTTTTGATCAGGTGTCCACATACCAAGTGAGCTTTTGATCAGGTGCTCTAACCAAACCAAAGGTTTTTGTTCAGGTGCCCTGCCACCAAGAGGTTAACTTTTGAAGGGAGTTAGAACCCTGTACAAGATGGAATAAAGGGGTTAAGAAGTTCTTCTCTGTCAACAATCTGAGAGAAGACTCTAGTGGATTGATGGTGTAAAGCTCCCCCTGTCTGATTGAAATTCTTGACAGCATGAGGATGGAGCTTTCTCTTGAATGAAATATCTTCCTTGATGAGCTGATGAATCTGAGAGACAAAAGTTCCTCAGATTATTGTTGCTCTATTGAAGATTTGAATTTGCAATAGAAAACTGAGAGATTGATCTTGAAGATGTTGTTCTCAGAGAATGAGAGGTGTTGCTTAAGGAAGATGATCATTCTTTTTCTTTCTTAATATTCTCTCTCTCGACTGATACTCTGATATCTTTCTTCGAAAATTCTATTTCCTTAGAGAGAATGATAACTGATTTGAAATTCAAATCTCTGAATAGGAATAGAATAATCTGCATTAATTATTTCCTTGGAACTTCAACTGATTCAGCAAATCTTTAATCCTTTTCCTTTTTAATAAATGATATCCTTTTCCAATATAAGCCAACGACTATTTTCTCGGGAAGAGAATGGAAAGGGGAATAAAATAAAGGAAGGATAAAATCTGTCTTATCTGGAAGAATAACTCCAATTGAAGAATATAATTGAATCTGATAGTTGAACTGAGTTCAGAGAATTAGAATAACTGATTTGAATAGACTGAGAGAAAATTCGTCGAGCTGAGATAGGAATTCGTCGACCTGAAGAATGAGTTCGTCGAACTGAACATCTGATAAAGATTCGTCGAACACAGGCTGGAGTTCGTTGATCTCAATTTAGAGTTCGTCGAACTGAAGGATTCGTCGACCGCTGAGCCACTGAGTATAGAAGATCGTCGACCGCTGAGACTGAAGCAAGTTGTTCGTCGAACGTAGAGTGTAAGCTGTTCGTCGAACACAGAGAGCAATTCGTCGAACGCAGTATTGAGTTCGTCGAACGCAGAAACTTAGAGAAATTCTAAGTTCTAGCTATCTTATCAGCCTAAAACTATGACACTTAGATTATATATTGGGGGTCAACTTAATCCTAGTCAACACATAGTAATCCTAGCCCAAATCAGTAATAGGGTTGTTCCAACATATAATATTAGTCCCACATCTCCAAGTTGTAATATCTATCACCTCCTCCATTATATATAAAGGAGGCCATACCTTTGTAATAGTCAGATTTTTTGGAAATAAAATATTCAGTTAATTTCAAATGTCACGTGTCTTTGTTAATTTTTGTTAAGATATTTCCAATTTCTCACATGGTATCAGAGCTAACATCGATCCTTCGGTTGCGTACTCTCTGTTTCATCTCTTGATTCTCCTCTTAAGTGGATTTCAATTTCCTAACCGCCCGCTCTCCTCTTCCTATTTTCTTGGCAGCCTGAGCAGTCTCAGCCTTCTTCACTGATCTCTCTTCCAATCTCTGCAGCTTGTGCGGTCTACTCTCTATTGCGATCTCTACAGCTTGCGCGGTCTCCTCTCCCTGACCGTCATCCTGCTCTCTAGCGATCATTACAGCTTGAGAGGCCTCCTCTCCTTGACCTCCCCCCTCTTTTCTCTCTATGGGTACTCCGGATAACTCTTCTTCTATTATCTTGACCCCTCCACATGTTCTGACCACCCCCAGCCTCCACTGCTTCAGGAAATCTAGGTACCACCTCCAAGTTGACTGGGCCAAACTATACAGACTGAAGTGTCTCATACACATTTCTATTAAGATCCTAGCGCAAACATCATCACCTCACTGATGACCCTCCTCCAAGTGGTTTTGCTACCTTTGATGATTGGGATGCCAGTGTTTCTCTAGTTCGAACATGCCTTGCGAATAGTCTATCTGATGAATGCTTGCCCATCATTCATTACGATGAGACTATTAAGGCTGCATGGACTCATCTTGCTGCTCTCTATTCCAAGGGGGCTCAGACTTCTCGCATATAAATGTTATATTTCGATCTCTTTGCTTGCCCCTCCATGTCTCTTGCAGCTGCTTATCAGGAGGTGCAAGCTCTTGCTACCGAACTTCTTCAACATCGCCCCTTCTCCTCTGAACTTGTAGAGCAATACAAACACTTCTAGGAACTACTGGTGGTGTGTTACCTTCTTGGCCTCCCAGAGTCTTATGATATGATCCAACAACAAATTCTAGGAGAAGATGACCCTCCCACACTTGCTGCTACCGCTTCTCATATCTCCATTGTCACCACTCTTCTTAAACATCCTCTGCTTGCCTCCCCACCACCCTCTGACACTATCGCTCATCCGACTCATCAAAGCAATACTAGTGGACGTGGAGGTCACTCTGGGCGAGGCCTATCCCGATCCATTTGCTCTCATTGTGGCAAGATAGAACCTTTTGTGAATTGTTGTTGGGTCAATTATGCTCAGCTTTGCCCTCAAGCGAGTGACACAACTTTCTCGATCACCAAGACGTCAACATCTCTTGCCACCTCTTCAGATAGTGCCCATATGGTCACTAGGGGTAAGTGGCTCATTTACTGTGGAGTTACTAATCATATGATAGGAAATCATCTTCTTTTCTCTCATTTGGACAAGCATAACTGATCACCTCTGGTTTTGATTGCGGTTGGTTCTCCTTATCCTGTTTGTGGGACTGGTATCATCCAAGTCACTCCGTCTCTTCAACTAGAAGACACACTCTACATGCCAAATTTTCCATGCAACTTGCTCTCAGTTACCTTTCTATGCAAACAAATAAGTTACTCAGTAACATTTACTTCTACTACTTGCTCTTTTCAGGATCCTCACTCTAAGGAGATGATTGCTACTGGGATTGAAAGCGGCGGCCACTTCTTCCTGGATAATGTATATGCCCTATCTGCATCCACCTCTCTTCTACAATGACATCTTCGCATTGGTCATCCTCCTCCTCATCTTCTCTACCAGCTCCTACCAGACCTGCTAAAGGACGACTCCTCTCTCAACTGTGAATCCTGCTAGCTTGGCAAACATCACCACTCCTCTTATCCAGCAAAACATGAACGTGGATCTTATGGTCCTTTTGAACTTGTTCACTCAGACATCTGGGGTCCCTCTCCTACCAAATCTGTTGTAAGGGTAGTATGTATTTTGTTACTTTATTGATGATTTCTCCCTTCGTACCTTGACATAACTTTTACAAGAAAGTTCTGATCTCTTCTCTGTATTCAGCTCTTTTAATAATGAAAGTAGCACACAATTTGGTGTGTTTATTAATGTTCTTCCTACTGATAATGCAAAAGAGTATCTTAGTAATCAATTTTCAACTTTTTGTATGCATCATGAAATTATCCATCAGACCAGTTGTGCGTATACTTCTCAACAAAATGGGGTGGCTGAACGCAAGATTTGACATCTCCTTGACATTGCCAGTACTCTCTCACCTAGATGAATGTTCCCCGCTCATACTGGGGTTATGCCATCCTCATCTCTTGCTTTCTCATCAACTGTATTCCCTCTTCGGTTCTCCAAGGACCTACCCCTTCTCCATCCTATACACAGGTTCCACACCATTTCCTTTAAGCCCCTGAGTCTTTGGCTGTATAACATTTGTCCACTCTCCTTCAGTTGGTCGAGATAAACTCTCACCCCGCTCCTTTAAATGCATCTTTCTTGGCTACTCTCCCACTCAAAAAGGATATCGATGTTATGACCTTCTTCTCCAAAATAATGTCTCTGCTGACATCACATTCTTTGAAAATTCTCCTTACTTCTCGCAAGACCCTCCACCCTCAACAACTAAAACTAACACCACTCTACCTATTACTTCTTCCCCTCAATCAGAACACAATAAACCTTCTCTTCCCACACCAACCTCTTCCTCTCCATTTCCTGCCACCTCATCTGCACCTCCGGAGCCATCTTTGCCAGTTCTCGGGCTAGCACTCTCTTCAATAGATGGATCTGATATAGATGATATGTTAGATCTTGATCTTCACATTGCTCTTCGCAAGGGAGTTCGAACGTGTACTCAGTATTCCACTTATGATGTCATCACGTATGCTCGACTAAATCCTTCTTGTAGGGATTTTGCTCTATCCCTCTTGGCTACTATCATTCCGACCACTTACTAAGAAGCTCTTACCATACCACACTTGAAAGATATCATGGATGCATAAATGACTACCTTGACTAAAAGGGGTACTTGTATTCTTGTCTCTACTATCATCTCGTAAGCAGATGTTGTTGGTTTTCAATGAGTTTTTGTGGTAACGTTTCATCCTGATGGCGCTGTAGATTGGTATAAGGTGTGGTTGGTTGCCAAAGGCTTCACTCAGACATATGGAGTTGATTTCTTTGACACTTTCTCCCCAGTTGTACAGATCGGCACAATTCGGGTTCTCTTTTTTGTAGCTATCAACAAAGATTGGCAGATGTCCCAGTTAGATGTCAAAAATGCCTTCCTCTATGGAGACCTACAAGAAGAAGTATATATGGAGCAACCTCCGGGGTATGTTGCTTAGGGGGAGTCTCAGGTATGCAAGTTGCAGAAGGCAATCTATGGCCTTAACAGAGCCCTTGGGGCTGTTTTGACAAGTTTAGCCAAGTTGTCTCCATTATTGTTTTTTCTCAAAGTTCTGCAGATCACTCTCTCTTTATACGAAAGACTTCTCATGGGCTAGTTGTTCTTGCTGTCTATATAGATGATACTGTCCTTACTGGAATGATATGAATGGAATTACTCCAACAAAGAAACGTCTTCAACAAAACTTCGTCACAAAGATATGGCACCTCCTAAGTACTTTCTGGGAATAGAAATCTTAGGAAGACACAACTCAATGGTGCTCTCGCAATGAAAATATGCCACTGATATTTTAAAATAAATAGATCTTCTTGGATCTAAACCGGCTCGATGTCCGATGGATGTTGGTGAAGAAATTTTTTGGAACGAGGACTCGACACCTCTTTCAGACATCACTTGGTACAGATGAATAGTAGGAAAGCTTATCTACCTAACTGTAACAAGACAAGACATCTCTTATGCTATAGGCATGGTAAGCCAGTTCATGCAAAACCCTTAGGAGTGTCATCTCCAATCAGCTCTAAAAATCCTAGAATACGTGAAAGGATCTCTGAGGAAGGGTTTTCTATTTTAGAAGAATAACCATTTGAGGATTGAAGACTACTCTGATTCCAGCAATGCTGATGACAAAGAATATCAAAAGACCACATCGGGTTTTTGGACGTTTGCAGGAGGAAATCTGGTTAGCTGGAAAAGCAAGAAACAAGCTATTGTATCTAGATCAAGTGATGAGGCTGAATATAGAAGTATGGCTTCGACCACCTATGAATTAAAGTGGTTACGAGCACTTATGCATGACTTGGTAGAAGTCTATGAATATTCATTACCAATGCTCTGCGACAACAAATCTGCCATGCACATATCAAGAAATCCAGTTTTTCATGAGATGATAAAACACATTGAAGTTGCCTGTCACTTCATCAAAGAAGAAATATTGATGGAACAAATCTGCACTCCGTTTGTTACCTCTGCTAATGAGCTAGCAGATGTCTTTACCAAACCAGTATCATCTTTAATTTCTGACATCTGTTCCAAGTTGGGCATGATCGATATATATGCTCCAGCTTGAGGGGAGTGTTAGAATATGAATGTGATCGTGTGATCGCGTGGTCTCAATATGTTGACCTGAGATCGTGCAGTCTAATCATGTAACCGACCCTTGCAGTCTGATTAATACACCTTGTGGTCTGATCGGTTAGCCATGACTGACCTCCTATTGTGTGATGAAGACCAGCGAATCCACCGCACACCTTCAGCAGTCATGATATCTGTGACCTCCGTGACCGCCCTAATTGCATTAGTAGTTTTGTAAAATATTAGTCCCACATCTCCAATTTGTAAACTCTCTCACCTCCTCCATTCTATATAAAGAGGCCTTACCTTTGTAATATTCTGATTTTTTGGAAATAAAATATTCAATTATTTTTAATTGCCACATGTCTTTGTTAATTTGTGTTAAGATATTTCCAAGTTCTCATACTATAGAACTCTCTCAAAAGTTTTGACCCTTGCATTCTTGAATTGCTCGCTTATTATTGGCAAAAAGTTTAGGCTACACGCCCTAAGACATGGGCAAGTCCCAGGTCGTGTACATGACATTATCTTTTGGGGGAATGCTTCTTAAGGGGCATCTGATGGGACAGATGTGGGTTTAAAGTTTTAGGAGGTACTCGACCAGGGACATGGACATGTACTGGGGCATGAACACAACAACATTCAATTGGAGACAACATGCATTTTTAGGGTGGAATGTTCACACACACGACCGTGGCATCAATTAAAATGACACGACCTCAAACAAGAGTGTGACTGAGGCCGTGTACTTCAATGGATTTGCTTCAGTGGCATGGAAGCTGGTCTGGAATTGTGATAAAAATGACGGGGCCTCAGTCATGGGCATGTATGAGGGCGTGTACAAGGAAATTTGACCTATTTGACATAAAAGCTGCAGAAAACCTACACAACACAAAGTAATGCTTAAGTTAGAATAGAAACATGAAAACTAAAAACATGCATAAATACTACTTATCAAATACCCACATAATTATGCTTATGCTATTCTAGAGCAAAAGTATGAGAAATATTCTTAAAACATTAATATACTTTCTAATTAAACTAAAATTTCATTTAATTAAAAGGAAGTTTGAAATAAAATTTAGGGATTTAAGAAATAAGTCCTAAATTATGATAATAACTTGAAAAGAGGGAAATGTTTAGCTAAGACTTCTCAAGGTAACTAACTAGCAAACAAAATTGTAATGACCAGCAAATAAGATTAAATTAAAATTATAACAACCTTAACATTAAAGAGACTTAAGGAAAAAAACAACCTACTATTTCGTGCTCTTTCAATATTTTAGATTAAGTCTAGGGTCAATTATATTGGCTGGGGGGGTCACAAACATGGCATAAGAAGAGTTTCTTGGATTGGGGGTGATGGATTTTATCCTCTCACCTCACTTATTCTTTTTTATTTGTATATGTTTAGGAAAATGATAAATTTAATCCTCTCATTTTCTATGACATACAATCTATTAAAATCATTTTTCCAATAACATAAAATGTATATGTATAGGAGTGATGAATTTTATCTTCTCACTCCATGACATATAATCTTTAAAAAAATATTTTGAGTATTTAGGGAATGATAATTTTATCCTCTCATTCCCATGACATATGATCTTGTAAATTTTTCATAAAACTATGCCAAAAGTTAGATTGATAGGTAGGGTAAGTGGACAAATTTCTAGATTATAAACTAAAATGTTTTGAGAGCAATCATAGCAGAGTGAGCATTCCTAAGATTCAAAAAGTTAGAAGTAGAGATAACTAAAATCTAAGGATGTTTAACAAAACTATTACAAAAGGATGCTATTTAAAATAAACGAGAAGTAGTGCTAAACAAATACCCTAATAAAATTAAAACCATAAAATATTTCTTAAAACTAAATCACCAAAAATTTAGATATAGCAAACTATGATAAAATAAAAGATTAGTAAATTAAAATATTAAAATGCTAATAAATATACTTAAAATATATATTTTTGGAATAACAAAAAGAAAGGTAGGGTTTTTATTATATTTTTGGATTTTCTAAGTTATTTTTTCATTCCTTTGGAAATTTTGTGGTTATGATCTGTATGTTGTTCAACTTTTTTTTAAATATAATTATAAACTAGGAAATAGAATAATACTAAGTTATATTCCTAATTTGTTTTGTTAATTCTTGGACTTCGTGAGGTATACTCGGTGATGGGCTCTCACCGGAACTAGGAGATACAATGAGATGACATCCAAAACCTCCCTTTCCAAGAAATTAAATTTTCACTTTTCTAATTTTTTTGTGCTAAACAAACAAAGGAAATTAAAGACAATATTTTTGAGGTTTTGGGACTATTTTTGTAATTTTCTAATGTTTTATAATTTTCTAAATGTGCTAAGGGAAAGTACTACACCCCCATACTTAAAGTTAAACATTATCCCCAATGTTTAAAGCTAAGTAATGAAGGATAAAAATAAAGTGAAAAGAGAAAAGAAATAAGTGCAAGCATAAAAGAAAAATAGAACATAAAGGAAAATAGGGGAGAAAGAAAGCGTCCCTGATTGACGTCGGGGAAGCCGCAACAAAACATGACCACTGGCTGCTATCACATGTACTCACAAAAGTGTGAGCGTCCTTAAATTAAGTGAGCAAGTAGAAGCCCGCTTCTAGCACCGTCCTCACGGTACGGTTTGCTTAGTAATGTCCATCTATTGGCCCTTTATGGTAGTGCCGCAAAATTTGCAAGCCTTCCTCATTACAAAAAGCACCTCCTTACAAAATTGGCCCTCCCAAAAGTAATTCTTCAAGTCAGAAAATAATTTCTTCTTTTGTTGGCTTGAGAAATCTTTTGGAAGGACCCGTTCTGCTAGATAGTTGGCAAAATCAGTGAACAAAGAAGTGCGTGAAGTCATTACCTTATCGAGTACGAGGAGGTGTTCTTTAGGAAATTTATCATTGATGTCGGCCTCCACTAGTGCTTTAGTAGCAGGATTCTCCAAATTAGAAAGATGGTCATCCTTCAAATTCTCTGCTCCTTTCTTTTCCCGGATCTCCAAGTCGAACTCTTGTAGGATGAGGATTCATCTGAGTAATCAAGGCTTGGAGTCCACTCTAGTCGGCAAGTACCTGAGAGCAGAGTGATCAGTGAAAACAATAACTTTGGAAGTGTAATATACAAACGAAACTTATCAAACTTGAAAATGATTGCCAGAAGTTCTTTATCTGTTGTTGTGTAATTAGCTTGTGCTGATGTGAGTATTTTGCTTGCATAATAAATCAGGTGAAAATACTTACTCACTCGTTGGCCTAACACTGCTCCTACCGTAAAGTAACTTAAATCACACATAATTTCAAAAGGTAAAGACCAATCTGGCGCTACTAAAATAAGGGAGTTAATAAGTTTATCCATAATAAGATTAAACAGTAATAAACAATCATTATCAAAAACAAAAGCATAATCTTTTTCGATAAGATGGGTTAACATCTTGGTGATTTTAGAAAATGTTTTTAATAAATCAGCGAATGAAACACGCTTGACCTGAAAAACTTATAATATATTTAATGTTCGTAGGAGGGGGAAGTTTTTCAATAACCTCAATCTTGGCCATATCTACCTCAATCCATTTACTTGAAACCTTATGGCCGAGGAATAACCCCTCTCGGACCATAAATGACACTTACCAGTTAAGCACTAAATTGGTGTCTTCGCAGCGTTGAAGAACACGTTCAAGATTACTTAAACATGATTTAAAAGAGTTGCCGAATACTGAAAAATCATCAATGAAAACTTCCATCAAATCTTCTACTAACTCGTCAAATATTGGCAGCATGCATCTTTGGAATGTAGCCGACGCGTTATGAGACCAAACTATTGGAACATGCTTTCCACATCTCTTGGTTTGAAAATAATAAATTCCATTGTATTTGATCATAGTTGGCATGTGTTTATAGTGTGCATGAACTTTAGATCTCAATTCCCTATGAGTAAAAAAAAGAAAGAAAATGATCATTTATCGTTACAACGCACTATTTGTTATCGCAGCGTGCTAACGCTACCGCTGGAGGTAGCTTCTACATACTTGGAAACATCGTCGAGAAGGAAACGTCGTTGATAGAGGAATGTCGACAGGACTCAAATATAGCAATTATTACCGCTGTGTATTAAGGCTAACGTCGGGCAGTAACTTATGGAAGCCTTGACATCTCACTGCTGAATGTGGAGCAAAAAAGGAAGGAGATCTAACGGCTAGGAAAGCTATATCACTAACGTGGCACATAGCATTACCGCAGAGCTGTGGGAGGGGCTGCATAATTTGGAGCAAGAATGTTGCCTAAGATGACTCAATCTGTGTGCCAGCCTAATGCCTAATGTGGCTACCACCCAACATAGCACTACCAAGGGCGCTAGTATCCGAGTCTATTTAAAGCACGGTCCTCCTCGTTTAAGATGTGCAGAGATATGAATAAAAGAAAGCTACAACTCTTACACCTTCGTGAGAGCTTCCTCCTTGCAGCCAAGAGAAATCCATCAATCCTCATGAAGGCTTAGAACTTGAAGACAGGTTGATCACTCCTACATCAACGTCATGTTCAATCTTTGAGGGAGTTTTTAATGTTTGTGTTTATTGATTTTATCTCTTATTTCAATCGGCAGAGAAATTCGCCCGTGTTGGCGACTAGGTCCTTGCGAGGACTAGGGGGAATTTGTCGCGTGGGTCTGGAGACTAGGTCTTGGGATTAGATCTGGGGGGTGCTCGAGGACTTTCTGGCGATAGAAAGGCTAGAGCGGTTTGAGGCCGTATCTGGGGATAGATCGATTAAAGCCAACCGGTTCATAGAGAAAATAGTCGGTATAGAAAACAAAAGGAGTTTTCATATTATTTGCCTAATTTTGTAATCAATTTCATAAATGATAATCATGTCATTACTTGTCCAATAAAATTGATTTGATTTTCAATTTCTAGCACTTTACTTTTGATTCAATCTATTTCTAATAAAATATCAAAAGTTTTCCATTAAACCTAAAAGTTTTTTAAAACCTTATTCACCCCTCTAAGGGTGCCTACAGATCCAACACAAATAACATCCTTCGATAAGCGAAAGTTCCAAAAGTACAAGTGAGATCTGTTTTCATATAGTCTTTGGGTCAAATTGGGATTTGGAAATATCCTGGAAGACAATAGAGAAAACAGTAGAAAGAGTGACCTGAAAGATGTTTTAAAAATTTGATCGATAAACGACAAGGGGAAATGGTCCATACAGATGTCACCATTTAGTATTTGATAATTAATACACATCTGCCAACCTATGACAGTTCGATTTAGAATAAATTCATTTTTTCGTTAGACACTACCGTCACTCCTCCTTTCTTAGGCACAACTTATACTGGGCTAACCCATGAACTGTTCGAAATAGGGTAAATAATTCTTGCATCTAAAAGTTTGATTACCTCAGCCTTAACAATGTATTTCATATTGGGGTTAAGTCGACGTTGAGGGTGGATGGTGCTATGGGAATTATCTTTTAATAAGATTTTATGCGTACAGAAAGAGGTGATAATCCACTTAATATATGAAATTTGCCGAGCTATGGCATGACGATGTTTGTTTATAAGTTGAACTACTTCAGAAATTTTTGAATCATTCAAAAAAGAAGAAATAATAACATATAATTTTGAATTTTCTTCAAGAAAAACATATTTTAAGTGATCAGGGAGTTGTTTCAATTCATGACTAGGGGGTCATCGTAAGATGTTTTAATTTTTATATGTTTAAAATTTATCAGTTCAAGAGGCAAAGAGCGATTCATTCCTTCCAAACAAAACATTTTGGCATCTCTGAATCATCACAAGATGGTGAAATAAATTTAGAAAGTGAAGAAAATTCATTTTCAAAAGTTGCTTCTAAATGAAAGCAAGAATCGTCATTAGATAATGAATTTCTCATCGAGGGATTAATGTTGAAAGTAACTTCATCATCCCCAACCCGAAGGAGGAGCTTTCCGTTACTCGCATCGATAATTGTGTGGGAGGTGTCGAGGAAGGGGCGACCGAGTATGTGTGGAACTTCAGCATCCTCTTTGATGTCAAGAAAGACAAATTCAACTGGGAAGATTAACTTGTCAACCTTGACTAGCACATCCTCCACAACCCCTACTGGATACATTACTGAACGATCTGCTAGTTGGATACTCATTTTAGTTGGGCTCGGATCACCCAATCCTAACTTCTTAAATAGCGAATATGACATTAAGTTTATGCTAGCGCCCAAATCAACAAAGGCATGTTTTACTACTAGATTGCCAAGTAAAAGACGGGATAAAGAAAGGTCCCGGATCATTTAATTTTTGGGGCAATTTATTTTGCACAGCAGCCGAGCACTCCATATTAAGAGAAATACATGAAATATCTTCAAGTTTCTTTTATTTGAGAATAAATCCTTGAGATATTTTGCGTATATAGGCATTTGAGAGATTGCCTCGCAAAACGGCACATTAAAATGGATTTGTTTTAAAATTTCTAAAAAAGGTTTGTACTACTCTTCTACATGATCATTTCTAATTTTATTTGGATATGGAATAAAAGGTTGAGAAGTGTGAGGAGATAAAGTAAGTGAAGATGAAATAGGAGGAGGCGAAGTAGAGACAATTTCCTCATATTGGATTAGTTTTGAAGAAGTTACCTCCTTTCCACTGTGAAGAGTGATTGTGTTTGCACTTTCTCGTGGATCTGGCTCGGTGTTGGCCGAAAAAGATCCATATTGGCATTCTGAAATCATCTTTGCATGCTGTCCAATTTGATTTATAAATATTTTCATAGATCCGGTGAGATTCTGGATATTGGATTCATTAGAAGCAACATATTTGGAGAAGACCTCTTCAATTGAAGAGGGCTTCGGAGGCTGTGGCAGAAATCCAGGTGGATTCACATAGGGGGAATTGTGCATTATTCGGGTTGCTCCATGAGAAATTCGGATGGCTGCTCCACCTAGATTGTAAGTATTACAATATGGATTGTTATTCAGGTTGAAGGAAGGTTGAGGGGGATTTCATATGTCGTCAATACGTTCTTCGAGCATATTATTATTATTCGCCCAATTAGGAGTGGCCGAGGAAGCAGACATCTCGACCACTTGCTTACTTAAACGTTCTACTTGCAAAGCTAAACTCGAAGTGACATTAATTTCATAAAGCCCGACCGACTTGTTAGGGTGCGATTGGGGTGGATTCCATTGGTAGGCATTCATGGCCAATTCCTTAAAAAGCTCTTGAGCGGCCTCCGGGGTATTGTTATTTAGAGTACCCCCAGCTGCAACATCAATCATTTGTCTCATTTGTTAATTCAAGCCATTGTAAAATGTTTGCCTTTGTAACCAAAAAGGAAGTGCATGATGGGGACATCTACACAAGAGATCTTTAAAGTGCTCCCACATGTCATAGAGATTCTCAGAATTGACTTGCGTGAAAGAAAAAGATATTTAGATAATAATTTCTCCAACATTTCGGCCCATGTAGTGATGGATCCTCTAGGAAGAGAACTCAACCAATACATGGCCTTTGTTCGCAAAGAAAAGGGAAATAAATGCAACGAATGACATTATAAGTAACACCATTGATCTTAAACATATCACAAATTTCTAAAAAGTTTGAGAGTTATAGATTATGATCTTCATCTGGCAAACCATCAAATAGTACCGATTGTTGTACCATCAAAATGTTGGTTGATTTTATCTCAAAATTGTTGTTGGCCACCACAGGGTGAACAATACTAGATTGTGTACCCTCTAAATTATACCGCACATAATAGGACATGATCCATTGTTGGGCTTTATTAGGATTGGGCTCAGCCAAAGTTTTTGTGTTAGTTTCTCCGATAGACTCTTTGAGATTTAAAGGTAAATCCTGATCACGACATCGGAGGCGCAGCTGTATGGTGCACTCGATCTCTGGATCAAAATGAATATAAAAATTATTCTAAGTTCTTCCTCGAGTCATGCACTATAAAGTGAAAGAAATAGAGAGAAGTGAGAACGAAAACTAAAATAGAAGAAAGGAACGCAAAAAATATTGATTGATTTTTCTTTTCTTTTTGGGTGGTTTAAGTTAGTCATGGACTTCCCAAGGTCTACCCAATGAAGGACTCGCAAGGTACTAAGAGATGTGATTGAATGATATCCCAAACCTCTCTTTCCAAGAATAAAATTGCAACTTAGAAATTTTCATAAAATGAAAGAAAAGAAAAGAAAATGATAAAATTAATAGCGATTCCTTTTTTCAAAATATCAACACAAGTCCCCGGTAATGGCACCAAAACATAATAAAGATTTTAGAGAGAATTCTGTAAAATTGTTCTCCATTCTATATTCATGGAACATACTTTCCTCTGGTCATATTTTTTGAATGCGTTGATTACTTTTACTTCATGGAACATACTATTATCTTATCAAATTATATTTTGGATTTGTATGTGAATGAAAGAAAGATTACGATTAAAAAGGGGACTTAGATATTTAAAAAGCTAGCACTCAATCTTGACTCACCTCGGAATGAAAATAATCAAAAGAAATAAAGTTCTAATTCACATTAAGGAAATTTCTTTGATCGCGGAGGTTCCCAAAATATGAATGCACCTCTTTTGAGGAGTACACCCAACTGAGTTTAGGTTGATCGACTAAACACTCGTTCTTTAATCAAAACCACTAAAACTCACCTTATGTGGTGAAGCCCACAATTGGATTTGACTCAAATCCAGGAGATTTATGTTATCCTCTCTCGAGGGTTGCGTGCAACTCTCTTTACCTGTGAGTGATCGATTCGTACACATAAGTCTCTCAGTTAATTAGAATACGGAAACGAATATAAAAATCATATATAGATTAATATGACATCACTCAAAACAAAGCAAGGGTAAATCTAAAGTATTTCATTAAAGAGAAAAAGAGATTATGAATTAAGATATTATTATTTCATTCCTTGGATCATCTCTTTCAAGTACTAAAAGGAAGTTAGTTACTCATCGGGATAGAGGAATCACAATGCACAAAAGATTGCATGATAGTTGGGAACCTTACCTACAATGTTCCTAATTTTAAGAAGTCCTCAAGTCAAAGATAAATACACTTTGTATTTGACACATTTGCTTTAGAATATTCCTTTCAGGTACAAGACATTGCAAGTCTAACATAGGGCTAAACTTAGTGTCATCAGACATCGTTTTTCCAATGTAATCCTTCATTGTGCAAAGCACCATATTGACATATGATCTAGACTATATTAGACTTATCACTAACTCATTATTATCAGGAATAATGGTCTGTCAAGTGGGATAAAGCAAAGGATTATAGTTGAGAAGACCATAAATTCACCAAGTCAAATATCATCTTGGAGATCTTAAATGTCATCGAGTGAAGGTCTCGATATCATCTTGAAGACTTTAAGATCCAAGAAGATATAATCTTGTAAACTCAAAACTACACTCATATCATCTTGTCTAGAAGAAAAAGCCAACCTATAAATATCGTCTTGGTAATATAATTTCCTAGACGATATCATCTTGACAAGGATTAGTTGCTTTCATATCATCTTGGAAGTATACAACAGATATCTACAAGAACATGTATGATGGAAGAAATTGGCTAAGGCATTTATCGTCGAGGTCACATGAAATTTCATCGAGGAACCATCATGACATTTCATAAGTATTAAAGAAGATTTGACCAGATAGGCCTATCAATTAGCTAGAAGATAGAAGGACTCATTTATCGTCTTGAGTACTATAAATATATATCATGTCTATTCATGTAGAAGATTCAACTAGAAGGATGAAGCAGTGAAATGTTATCTTGTGAACCATAAAGGGTCATGAAAACAATTTGTGCAGACAATTCGGCTAGAAGGCTGAAGCAGTTGAATATTGTCTTGTGAACCACAAAGAGGCCATCAAGACGATTCCTGTAAATGATTTGACTAGAAGATTGAACTATGAAATATCATCTTGAAGACCACCAAAGTCACCAAGATGATTCCTGCAATAGTTTTGAACTAAAGATATATAGAGTACAAATTCGACCAGAAGAACTACATTCGACTAGACACGGCGATATCGTCATAAGGACTCAAGAAGAATTAGCTATGTCATATATCATCGAGACACCTATTTAGGGTGAAGATTTCAGAGGATTGAAGATTTGTCTAAGTACAAGATGGATCGCTGAAACGACAAGTTATGTCATCGAGATATTGTTCATATCGTCGAAACAAACCAAGATTTTTCAAAACGCGCTATCTGCATTTAATGCCTCTGTCTAAGGGACCAATCAACAAATTCCATTAAGGAATGGGTTTCTGACAATCAAAAGACCTCAGAATAGACCATTAGACATTCTTATCTTACATAATGATAAGATGTTTTCCCTAAAATGATACAGAACTAATGAATTGAAAGATAGTAATGACCATCAGTACGACTGAAGGAACTTTCACAAGAACAAACTTCTTGCACTCTCAGTTCTCCAAGGTTCAGTCAGGCACTATCGACTAATAAGTATTGTTCCAGATTGAACAAGAGGATCAAAGAGAAGTTTTTGTGCATTATTCTCTGGTTCTTCAAAATCTTCTCCTCAGATCTAGAAGTCGTCTTCTTCAGGCCTTAGAAGACTCTCCAGGCTACCTCTATTCATTATTTTGTCGAGTGTTCTTCTATACTGTAAACTCTTTACATTCAATGTATGACTCTTTTGAGTCTGAGTTGTGGGGTTCTGTGTGAACCAGAGGCAAGATCTACTATAGATCTGAGTTGTAGGGCCCGTTGTGCCTGAGTTGTAGGATCTGGGAAGCGATCTGAGAAATTAGAGGAGTTTGCTTAAGCTTGCTGCTTGCTAGATAGATGTTGGGGGAAAGTGGATGTACCTATCTTTGGTGAACCTCTATAAATCTGGTGTCTCTGTGTGTTGAATTTTGTTGCTGTGTTTTCTGCCTTGGTTAATTTTAATTGTTATAAGTTTAAGTTGAAAAACAGTCACATCATCTATTCTCCCCCTCTAGGTGATTGTTTCATAAACAACAAGTGGTATCAGAGCTAGGTTGATCAAATAGTGACTTAACAGTCAGATCTAGATCCTTGGAACTATTCTCAATGGATGGAGGTGATCAATATAGAGAGATGTGGTCTATGAAGCGCCCAGTGTGCTCAAAAAAAAAACTTCCCTATCTAAAAAGAAAGAGTCAGGTTGTTCATGGAGGCTGCAGATCCCAGGGTGTGTGTTGCCGTCCGAGAGGGATCCCACATACGCATGACAACCTCTACCATAGATCCAACCAAATGAGTGGCAAAGAAGTACTCCGATATGAGTAAAGATAAGCTTGCCTTGGTTGCCCTTGATAAAATGGCACAATATATCATAGTAAGTGCAATCAATGACTCCACCCACCAAAATCTTATTCAATGTAAATCTGCCAAGGAGTTGTGGGAATCCTTGATTGTCTAGATGGAGGTGACAGAGGAGGAAAGGGATGACAGAATGTCCCTTCTGAAACTGGAGTATGAGGCCTTCAAGCAAAGCAAAAATGAAACCATCTCTAACTGCTATGAGAGGTACTTCAAAATTATGAATGACCTAAGAAAATATGGAAGGGAGTTCACAAACTCTGATCTTAATGACAAATTTCTTAGATCCCTCACTAAGGAATGGGACATCAAGATATGTGCCATCAGGGAGATGGAAAATCTAGGCATCATGGATCCCAAGAATCTGTATGGAAAGATTTTATCCCCTGAGCTTCAACTCAACACAAGAAAAGCTGAAGAGGAAAGCTCAAGGGGAAACACCAGAGAAAGGTCTATGGCTCTCAAGGTAGAGAACATCAGAAGAACAAAAGACAATACTCCCATATTTCGGGAGGAATTTGAAAGCAATGAGGCTTCTGATACCATCACATCAGGATCAGTAGCACAGATAAGGAACTAACACTCTTCTCCAAACAATTTAAAATGTTGATGTCCAAAAGGAGAAGAGACAGCGATAGATCATCCTCATCCATCTCAAGAAGATCTGGTCATCATGACATATTTAAGCCATCAAGGGAAGACGAGTATAAGTCTAAACCTAATAATTAATATTTAGCTAACACTGTGTGCTATTGCTGTAAGAAAATGAGGCACATGATAGCTGACTATCACTATACAAAGAGGGAGTCAAGGAGGTCTAAAGACAGGAGAAATCCAAAGGATAAGAAGAATTCTGAAAGAGGATTTATTGCAAAGAAAATCAGAACATTATGTGATTCTGATTCAAGCTCCTCAAAATCTGAGGAGGAAGCACTCATTGGCCTCATGGCCATAGATGAAGACATCCAGGATGAGGACACCTCTCCTGGGGAGGTACTTATCAGAGCCCCCTGTTTGCCTCTGATTCTGAATCAGTGGCAGGTTCTATGCATGAGAATGAGTGTGAGTCTGCTTGCAATAACACATCCTAAAGATCCCCACATAAGGATGAGTCTGAACTAGTGTAGTAATATGAACCTTTGTGGAATCCATTTAAGAAAAATATGAAGCTCCTTAAAGTTCAATCTAAGTAGTTAGTTTTCTTGAAAAATACCCAATCTGAGCTCCATGAGACAGCTAAAAAGCTGGGTGCTATGAGCAAAGAAGTGGATAAATACAAGGAAGCCACAAAGCTCAGGAATGCTGAATTAGCACAGAAGAACAAGGTCAGTAAGGACCTTGAGGAAATGCTATTAGCTAAAAAGAGAATAGTTGTCAGTTATTCCAAGCCCAAGACTGTCCTGCCAATTATTTATAGTTTTTCTGCACCATATAGAAATGGTGTAGGATTTACTGAAGAGACAGCCAATGGCAAGGCTTCTGAATCCCAACCCACCTTTAAGAAGGCACTACTGGCATCTAATACTTTTGATCAGGATTCTGCATATGGTCATCTGACAAACGCCTGCTCTACCAGTGACAACAAACCATCTACCATAAGTCAAAGAGCAGGCTTTGGGCTGAGTGCTTTTAACGCACCCCATGACGATGTTCAAATGAAGAATCAAGGTCCCTTTGTCCATGGAACTGAAGGAACATCACCCAACAGAAAGGGGAAGGAAGCTCCTGCCAAGCCAGCCTCTAAGAAGATGAACCAGAAAGTTGTGAGATCAGCTCCACAACACACTCACATTTGTGTGGCTCACCAAAGACCTATTAGGCCAGCTGTCTTCTCTCCTGCCCACCAGCACTACCATCCCTCCCAGATGGTGAGGAAGAAGAGAAGATACAATATGTATGAGTGTTTGTGTTATGGTAAGATTAGACAATTTGCTTTGGATTGTTGGTTCAACCCAATAGTCCCTAGAGCAAGAAAGGTGCAGGCCACTCAGAAGTTTAGTTTCCTAGCTTATTTCCCTAACTAGAACCGAGGACCCAAATCTAATTGGGTACCTAAGGTAAGGTAATTCTTTTTGCAGGGATTTCCAAAGGCCAACCAATCTCCTATTTGGTATTTGGACAGTGGTTGCTCCAGACATATGACTGGAGAAAAGAGCTACTTTAGGGACTATACCCCAGTGGAAGGTGCACCAACAATGATATTTGGAGGTTCAGAAAGAGGGGTGACTAGAGGAAATGGTAACATATCTAATGGTTTAGTCACCATCACAAAGGTAGCTGATGTGGAGGGATTGAATCACAATGACATAAGCATATGTCAACTTTGTGATTTAGGTTTTGTTATTGTTTTCCACAAGGATAACTGTTTAGTTAAGAAATCCTTGGATTCTGAGGCTACCTTAGCTGGCACTAGGAGTGGAAATATTTATTGCCTTAATTTCTTTCATTCAGATTCTTCTAAGCCAGTGTGCTTTGTAGCTAATGAGAAAGAGGCCCTTTGTGTTCAATGGCGCAAGAGACTTTCTCACATTAACTATAAACCATAAACAAGCTTTTCTCTCAAGACTTAGTTAGATATGGACCAAATATTAAGTGCATTAAAGAAGGTCCATGCCATGCATGCCAACTTGGAAAGCAAACTAGGACAAGCTTTAAGGGCATTACTATTAAAGACTCTACAAGGCGCCTCTACATGTTGCACATGGATCTATTTGGTCCTATCTCAGTTCATAGCTTAGGAGGGAAAGCTTATACTCTAGTAGTAGTTGATGACTATTCAAGGTTCACTTGGGTTTTCTTCCTTAAATAGAAGTCAGATACCTTAAACAACTTGAAGAGTTTTGTCAGGCAAATCCAGAATGAAATGGGCAGTACTGTTGTCAAATTCAAAAGTGACCATGGTACAGAATTTCAGTCAGGGGCCTTGGATGAATTCTGCCAAGAGTTGGGTATCTCTCAAGAATTTTCCTCACCCAAAACTCCTCAATAAAATAGAGTGTCTAAGAGGAAAAATAGAAATTTAATAGAGGCTAGCAGGACAATGCTAAGTGACTCCTCTCTACTAGAATTTCTCTAGGCTGAGGCTGTCAATACGACCTGTCATGTGATTAATAGAGCCTCCATCATCAATGGCCACAAGAAAACTCCCCATTAGCTTATGAAGGGCAGAAAATCTACTATATCCTACTTCAAAATCTTTGGTAGCAAATGCTAATAATGGGAAAACTAAGCTAACCAAGTTTGTAGAGAAAAATAGCGAAGGTATTTTTGTTGGCTACAACACCTATAGAAAGCTTATAGGGTGTACACCATTAATACTCAAGCAGTAGAAGAATATGTACATATTTTATTTGATGAGACTAGACTTATTCACAAAGGCTGGTCTAGTTCTTTTGTAGATGCAGGTATAACTAAGATAATGAAGAACCTATCTATTGAAGACAAAGCTGAAACTTCAATAAAAGTCAAAGATCACTCAGCTGCAGTAGAATTGGAAGAAGATGTTGTGGAAGTATTGGATACATCAGAGGAAGCACAACATGCGGAACCAGTCATAAAAGAAACCCCTAGAAGACTGCCAGCTGCATCTAGACACATTAAGCATCATCCAAAGGAGCAGATATAGGAGATTCCAGTCAAGGAGTGCTGACAAGGAGTAGGGCCTTGGATGAGGCCATGTATTTAAGTTTTCTTTCTCAAGTTGAACCCAAGAAATTTGAGGAAGAAAATTCACATCCATTCTGGATTGCAGCAATGCAGGAAGAATTAAGTTCGTTCAAGAGATGCAGAGTGTGGAAATTAGTTCCTAGACCCCATGGACACAATGTCATAGGAACCAAATGGGTCTACATTAACAAGTTGGATGAAAATGGATTGATTACAAAGAATAAGGTTAGGCAAGTTGCAAAGGGATATAAACAAGAGGAGGACATATAATTTGACCAAACCTTTGCCCCTGTTACAAGATTAGAAGCCATCAGATTATTTCTAGCCTATGCATCCCACAGAGGATTCAAGGTCTATCAGGTGGATGTGAAGCCAACGTTTCTAAATGGTGATCTTAAAGAATAGGTGTATGTAGAGCAACCCTTAGGTTTTGTTGATTTTGAACATACTGATTAAGTTTATTTTTTTTAAAAAAGGCTTTGTATGGGTTAAAACAAGCTCCTAGAGCCTAGTATGAAACCTTGTCAAGCTTTCTCATTGAGAACAAGTTCTCAAGGGGAAATATTGACAAAACATTGCTCCTAAGGGAAGTAAATGGCACGATCTTGTTAGTGCAGATCTATGTGGATGACATAATATTTGGCTCTACAGATGATCATATATGCAAGAAGTTTGCCAACATGATGTAGGGAAAGTTTGAAATGAGTTGTATGGGAGAGCTCAAATACTTCCTAGGTCTCCAAGTGAAATAGTCTGAAGATGGCATATTCATCTCACAGACTAAGTTCACTAGAGAGCTAATCAAGAAATATGGATTAGAGAGTTCATCTTCCATGGAGACTCCCATCGGATCTAATGTGACTCTGGACAAGTATGAAAAGGGAAACCCTTTGATGAAACCAAGTATGGATGCATGATTGGATCTTTGCTCTACCTAACTGCCAGTAGGCCTGATATAATGTATGCCACATGTGTGTATGCTAAATATCAGGTGAACTCCAAGGAATCTCATCACTCCCCTGTGTAGAGGATCTTAAGATACGTCAAGGGTACACCCAATCTTGGCCTATGGTACCCCAGGAACGATGATTATGAGCTAACTAGTTATTCAGATGTAGATTATGTAGGGTGTATGGAAGATAGGAAGAGCACTTCATGGACTTGCCAATTCCTTGGAGGAAGACCCATTTCATGGAGCAGCAAGAAGCAAACAAGTGTGACAATCTCTACAGTAGAATTAGAATATATATATCTGCAGGGAGTTGCAATTGTTGAAACCGATTTCTCGGCCTCTGTGGAGTTCGGGGCCCCCAACAAGTTGAGGGGTGGCCAACTCTTACTCCCCCCAAGGGAGAGCTCTAGGTTGAAGGTGTTGGAACTATGAACTGGACCAAGGGTTCGGCAAGGAGATCCCACCACACATCCGAAAGATCTTTAGAGCGCTTCCCCTCCCAAGCCAATGCCAGGCTTGGGCACCACTGGAGGCTCTCCTCACCCCACTAGAGGGAGATTTGGGGGAGGGAGAGGGAGAGTGAGATCTAGCCTAGAATAAGCTTGCCCCCAAATGGTGCCCCCTTGGTCCTATTTATAGGATTTCTAGATTTGGGCTATGAATAGCCAAAAACTGGCTGCGAAATTACCAAAATGCCCTCAGATTTGGCCTGCGAATAGCCAAATCCCGCTGTTCTACAGCATTAAGCACATACTGATCCCTCCCCCCGGAACTGGGCTAGGGGGTACTTCACGGGGCTTGGCGTGCCCTACTAACTGGGGTGGGGCGAGACCCGGGGGTCGGCCCCCTACTGGTCTCGCCCCCCCTGCTGGGGCGGGGGCGAGGGGGGCCGGAGGCCTTCTCCCCTTGCCCCCTGCTGGGGCTGGGCGAGAGCATGCCAGGGTCGGCCCCCTGCTGATCTCGCCCCCCTACCGAGGCGGGGGCGAGGGGGGCCGGAGGCCTCTTCCCCTTGCCCCCCTGCTGGGGCTGGGCGAGACCCTGCCAGGGTCGGCCCACTACTGGTTTCGCCCCCCTGCCAGGGAGGGGGCGAGGGGGGCTGGAGGCCTACTCCCCTTTCCCCCCTGCTGGGGATGGGCGAGACCGAGCCAGGGTCGGCCCCCTGTTGGTCTCGCCCCTCTGCTGAGGCGGGGGCGAGAGGGGGCCGGAGGCCTCCTCCCCTCGCCCCCCTGCTGGGGCTGGGCGAGACTGAGCCAGGGTCGGCCCTCTATTGATCTCGCCCCTCTGCTGGTGGTGGTGTAGGGGCGGGGCGAGAGGGAAGGCTGGCCCCTCCACTTCTCGCCCCCCTACACGGGCTGGGCGAGCGGGAGGCCTCCACCTCCACCGCTCGCCCCCTCGCCTCTACTACTCTTCCTGTCTGGGACCATGCTACCAGATAAGACTCTGAGGGGCCCTTAGGAGTACACTCGGCGAATATGGGGTTGTACATCTATGCTCAATTGTTGTGGATCCATCATCCGCTCCAAGATTACAATATGAAGATGACCAAAACACCCTTATTTTGTGATTCATCTAGTGTCATCTCAATTTCTAAGAACCCCGTTTCACATAGCAGGACTAAGCACATTGAGATCAGGTAACACTTCATTTGGGAGCATATGGAGAATGAAGATGACATCCTTGAGTTTTTTCCTACAGACAAACAAGTGGCTGATATATTCACAAAGCCTATATATGAAGCTATGTTTAATTTCTTCAAGTTTCAATTGTGGATGTTGAAATTAGAATGAATTCTAACTCAATTTCAATTCACCCTCACTAATTTATAGTCACTGAAAACATACATGCTGAGTGTTGTAGGTACATCTGAAGAAGTGATGGGAAATCACTAAGTCTGGTAAATACCAGTGCGTTATCTCAACGACATTGTTAGATGTCTCGACGACACTACAAGAATCATGTGTATCATCATAACATAACTCAGCTATTTAAAACAATATTGGATCTTTCAATCTGAGTAGTTTGATGATCGATTAATAAAGTCAAATAGTATGAACAGGTACGCACCCCTTCATCTACCTCTAGTATAAATAGGATAAATGCTTAGGACAAACTTACACTGTCATTTGCCCTAAGTCCTTTCTGCGACAAACTCGCGCTCCGTTCTCGACACACATTTGTTCCTGTCAACCTGCAGTTCTGAAGAAGTACCTCCAACTATCCCAAACCCTGCTCTCACAGAGGGGGGGGGGGGGGGGGGAGCTATCAAGTTGAGGGGGAGTCCCTGCTAATGAGAGCAGCCCAAGACACTACAATTATTGAGGGGGAGACCCATCTGTGGTACTCTACCCTGGATGATCTAGTAGACAGATTAGTTGCTGACGAAAAGAGTGGAAGTGCTACTGCTGGACCATCGAATGCACAATTAGGATCCTTGTTTAACATACTGACAATATTGCTAGATGTGCAAAGGATAAAAATGGAAGAATTTGTTTTGAAGACAGTTTAAGGGTTGAGGAAGGAGCTGAAGGATGAGCTTAAGGTTATTTAAAATCAGTCGGCCATGTCAGGAAATATGCAAGAAGCTTTTCACCAGGTCATAAACTTCATGGATCAGGATAGATAGACTATAGTTGACAGAATGGACCTTGATACACAAATGCTAGATCATCATCTTCTACAAGTCAGAAATTCTCTTCTTCAGACTGAACAAAATCTCCATGAGAGAATTAATTTGGTGCATGTTACCCTAGATGATCATATTACAGAAGAAGTCATAAAGGGGGAGAAGGCTGTGATAAATGCAGTCTCCCATCAGGCAATGTGGGTTGTTGATAAGGTTAATCAAGCCATGAAACTGCCCACCTCTATGTATGATATGGAAGAACCTTCTGAGAGTACTGCTTTAAAGGAAAATACTGATGAAATTGGAAACTCCTTAACCTCCAGGAAGAGAACATAAAGAAGATAGTACAAGAAAAGAAGACCGGGGGAAGTTGAGCTAGATGCTCAGTTCAGCAGGTGGAGTCCTAATTCTAGAGATCTCATTACATATACATGGTCTTACTTTGGATATCCCAAGGCTAGCTCAGAATGAGTCTATTACTCTGCTGATTGGCAAATTCATATGAGACATGTGGAGAGGAGGAGAAATCATAAACTAGCTTTTCCTCATGTTTCTCCTCCTCCTAAAAGGATCCCAAAGCCAAGGAATTTCAATGAAAGACAAATGAAGAAAGGAAAAGGTAGTAGCAGCAGAAGCTAGAAGAATCAGATATCTAAGGATGTTTGTCATAAGATTGGAAAGGGAAAATGACCTTGTTAATTTTGTATAAGACATTATCTTTCATTTGTATAATATTGGTTGTTGAATCTTTCTGCATCTCATTTAATTCTCTTTATTTGATTCTACTTGTTATCTTGCATTTATCATTGAAGTGATTTATGAATTCTTCAAATAGGGGAGATTGTTGGGAACAGTGTACAATAATATTCTTGATTTGAAAAGTGCTTAGGTCAATGATAAAATCATTGTGTATTTGATGTTCTATCTTATTTATGAATGCAGTGTATAGTTAGTATGTCCAGTGCTTCTCAAATCTCTCAAATTCCAAAATCGTTGAGAAGGACAGGACATATCATTGAAATAGTATAAGGCTATCGTTGAAAAGATTGCTTTGCAAAGATACTTCAGGAGTCAGAAGTAGAATTTAGATTAAGATAAATATCATCGTGTATATAACATTCACACGACAATATCGCCTTGATCTCTCGCAGAAGGCAGCAGAAGAAGTCAGTTAAGAATCGTCGTGATAATAACAAGATCACGACAATATCATCGTGTCAATAAGGCACACATGATGATGTCATTGTGAGGTCTCAATGAAAGTATGCCAAGGCAAATATTGTTGTGTCAAAAAGGTACACACGATGATATCGTTGTGGGAACTCAAGAAAGTCTGCTAAGGCATATATAGTTGAGTCAACCAGGTACACAAGTTGATATCGTTGTATGGACTCAAGAAGAATCAACTATGTCATATATCATCGAGATACCTACTTCAAGTGAAGATTTCAGAGGATTGAAGAGTTTTCTAAGTCCAAGATGGATGGCTAAAATGACTAGTTATGTCGTCGAGATATTGTTCATATCGTCGAAACAGATCAAGATTTTTTAAAATGTGTTGTCTGCATTTATTGCAGCCATCTAAGGGACCAATGATTGGATGACATTGAGGAATGGACTTCTAACAATCAAAAGACCTCAGAATAGGCCGTTAGGCATTCTTATTATATATAATGATAAGATGTTTGCCCTAAAATGATACAGAACTAACGAATTGAAAGATAAAATGACCATCAGTTGACTGAAGGAACAATATTGAAAATAAAATTCTCACGCTCTCATTTCTCCAAGGTTCAGTCAGGCACCATCGACTAAGTCTTGTTCCAGCTTGAAGATGAGGATCAAAGAGATGCTATTGTGCATTAGTCTTTAGTTCTTCAAAGTCTTCTCTTCAGATCTAGAGGTCATCTATTTTAGGCCTTAGAAGACACTCCAGGCTATCCCTATTCCTTATTTTGTGGAGTGTTCTTCTATATAGTAAATTATTTACATTCACTGTAGGACTCTTTTGAGTCTGAGTTATAGGGTTCTGTGTGAACCCGAGGTAGGATCTGCTGTAGATATGAGTTGTAAGGCCTTTTGTGCCTGAGCTTGTAGGGTTCCAGGAACCTGAGGTAGGATCCTAAGTGGATCTGAGTTGTCGGGCATGTTGTTCCTGAGCTATAGGGCCCATTGTGCTGAGTTATAGGATCTGGGAAGGAGATCTGAGAAATTGGAGGAGTTTGCCAAAGCTAGCTGCTTGCCAGATAGGTGTTGGGGGAAGTGGATGTACCCATCTTTGGGGAACCACTATAAATCTGGTGTCTCTGTGTGCTGAATTTTGTAGATGTTGTTAAAATTTTGGAAGGGATCGAAGATAATGCAGCGGAATACTTCAATCACATTCAAGTTAAGTAAACAGTGACAATAGAAGGGCAAGTAAATCTTTTATTGACTATCTCTTTAGAATGCGAGGCATACATGGCGAGAAATAATTTATAAGAGAAACTAATATGAAAAGAACAAGCAACAAAACATGCATATGTTGGCTAGACTATCTGAGACTGCACAGACCGCTAAAACATAGCAAGATCGCACGACAACCCTGAGACCGCGCGAACAACACAAGTCGCCGACCTGCTAACTGTCAGACTGCCAATCCACGGACCGCATGAACTGCTTACTTATTGAACTGCTGAAAAAGAACATGTTGTCCGCACTTCTCGATCACAGATAGCACGATCACTAGATCACATAAGAATCCCGTGAACAGTAGAGAAGAACTGCTCACTGCTGCCAGGCCACAACTCAAGACTTCCTGACCGCTGAGGTCGCCTGATCAGCTGAGTTCGCTGCAAACAGTCCAAGAACTACAAACACAGATCGCCCAGACGAGACCGCTGGCCAACTGGTTATTCAAAGCTGGAAAGATTAGAAGATTGCTAACAGGAGACCGCTGGCCTCTAACTTGCGAATGCAACAAACCGGTCAACAAACTTCAACCCGCGCAACCTTATAAATGAGACCGACACAAACAATCCAAACTTTAGTTCAACACTCCCCCTTGAAGTGGGAAGCAGACAGATGTATTGGCAAGCAGACGGATGTTGTCACCGCCTTAGAGGGATACAGTCACCTTCCTTATTAGAGCGGGCGGTCACCAGAACAAGACCACGTGGTTACTATAGGAACATAACCAACTTGAGCAAACTGGATTAACTAAGAGAGTCTGCCAGAGCAAGCCCATGAAGACCGCCCCTTCTCTTCTTAGTCAAGTATCAGACCGCCCGATCTCTAGAAGAACAGAAATATACTTGGGAAAATTTGGCTAACCATTGCAGTCTGCCAAAACTGAGCTCACACAGACCGCGCAGACTCTACGGCCTCCAGAAGTAGACCGCCCGGACTCCACTTACACTTCAAAATTCAACACTCCCCTTGAAGTGGGAAGTGGAAGTCAGCCCAAGTAAACTCCTAAACCGATCAAATGGGCCCTTCGACAATGGCTTCATAAAGATGTCTGCGACATTATCCTTGCTCAGCACATGCTCAACCCCCATAGATCCCTCCAACACCTTCTCCCGAATGAAATGATGTTGAGTCTCAATGTGTTTGGTCCGTGCATGACAAACTGGATTGTTCACCAGATTGAGGGCACTATCATTGTCACCGCAAAGCAGAGTAGGACCTCACACCTCCCTATGAATGTCCTCCATAAGACTCCTAAGCCAGATGGCTTCCTGAGCTGCCAAAGATGAAGCTTTGTACTCCGCTTTTGTAATAGAGAAAGACACAGAATCCTATTTTTTGCTGCACCATGAAATAGCTGCGGAACCAGTCATAATGACATATCCAGAGGTCGACATTTGATCATATGAATCTCCTCCATAATCAGCATCTATGAATCCTTGCAAACCAAAGCCCGAATCCTTCCCATAGAAGAGACAAAAATCAGAGGTGGATTTTACATACTTGAGAATATTCCTTGCCGCCATCAGATGAGGTTTCCGATGCTCTGTCGTATATCGACTCACTCAGCCAACCGCATAAGAAATATCTGGTCTCGTGTTCATCAAATATATCTGACTTCCGACCAAAGCCCGGAACACTAAAGGATCAGAAAGAACCTTCCCTTCATCTCGTCGAAGTATCACACCAACCTCTAGTGGAGTAGAGCTGCTCTTCCCTCCTTCCATGCCGAATCACTTCACAATTCGATCTGCATAACCCTTTTAGGAGACAAGCATACCGCTCTCTTTCCTCTCCACCTAGAGTCTAAGGAAATGGTGGAGCTCACCCAAGTCCTCCATCTCAAATCTGATAGATAGCTCAGCCCGAAGCCTAGCTACTTCTATCTCAGAATTCTAGATGATGATCATATCATCAACGTATAATAACACCAAGACTTGAAGCTCCCCCATCTTCATTATGAACAAGCTTTAATCAGAATCAGAAGCAAAGTATCCGCAGAACTGAAGATATTCTGTGATCTTTCCATACGACGCCCGATGCGCCTGCTTCAAGTTGTAAAGAGCCTTCTTGAGCTTACACACTTGTCTTGGATGAGCATCAAAAACATAACCAGGTGGCTGATCCATGAAGATGTCTTTGTCAATCTCGCCGTAAAGGAAAGCATTCTTCACGTCGAGTTGCCAAATCTTCCACCTTTGGCAAGCTGCCAACGTGATCACCACCCGAACTAAAGTCATCTTGGCAACAGGGTTGAAGGATTCTTCAAAATCCTCACCATACTTCTGAGAAAACCCTCAAGCTACAAGGAGAGCCTTGTATCGCTCAATGCTTCCATCAACCTTCTTCTTTAGCTTGAAAACCTACTTGCAAGTCACAGGAGTAACACCCTCAACCTTGGGCACAAGGTCCCAAGTCTCATTCTTCCTGAGGGCAGTCATCTCTTCATCCATGCCATCTTCCCACTCCTTGATCCCAGTAGAGTTTTCAAAATAAGATGTCTCTCTCTCATCTAGGGGACCTGCGAAGAAACATAAGACAAAGCTCACCAAGTTTCCCCCCTGTATACTGATCTGGTGGAATGATAGTCATCTTGGACCTCCTCAAATCTTTACTCTGATCCACCTCTTTAGCTACCTCTTCTGGACTAGCTCTCCTTTCAGGCACACTTGGAAAATTGCTCCCCCTGCTTCCAGAACTAGAAGCACCTGACCCAGAGCTAGAAGAATCTGGAGCACCTGGAGAAATAGGAAACTCTACCAGAACTTCCTTAGTAGCTTCTCCTTGTCTTCCATCTGACCTGCTTTATTTTAAATCAACAGAAGAGCTAGCCTGGTATGATGTTAACTAATCAAACACCACATCCCTTGAGACCACAACTCTCAGTGTCTTAGGATCCATGCATCTCCAGCCCTTTTTCCGATCTTCATAAGCAATGAACAATAGCTTTCTTGCTATCGCATCTAACTTCGTTCTTAGAGCATCTGGAACATGCACATAGCAGGTAGAACCAAACACTCGAAGGTGTTCCATATTAGGCTTTATCTTGAACATAAACTCATGAGGTGTCTTCATGTTGATGGGACTTAGAGGCATACAATTGATGACATAAGTTGCACAAGACATTCCCTCTGCCTAGAAGGACTTTGGAATGCTCTTGGAATGAAGCCAACACTTGCAGGTCTCCATTAGATGACAGATCTTCTTCTCTGCAACTCTGTTCTATTGTGGAGTGTGAGCACAAGAAAGCTCTCTCCGGATGCCATGCTTTCTGCAGAAGTTGAAGAACGCATTTGAGGTGAACTCTCCTCCATTGTCAGTTCTGAACTTCATGATCCGCAGATTAAGCCGGCCCTCCACTAGCTCCTTGAACTTCACAAACTTTTCCAAGGCTTCCAACTTCTCCTTCAGAAATAATACCCAAGTATATCTGGTGAGTCATCAATCAAGACCAACATATACCTACTACCTCCAAGACTGACAGGTGCGGTAGGTCCAAACAGATCACTATGAATACACTCCAATGGTGGTTTGCATTTGCTTTGTAATTTGTCGAATAGAAGATGATGAGCCTTACCATATTGACAACCTGCACAAACATGACCTTCACCGAAGGATGGTAAACTAGGCAAGCCTCTTACAAGGCCTCTTCCTGCCATAGCTTGTAGCTTATCCATTCCAACATGTCCAAGTCTTTCATGCTAGATAGTTGTGCTGCCATTTGTCCTTATCTTATCATCATATGAACTTGATGATAACACAAACAAGTCCTTCTCCCATTTTCCAACATGAGTGACGTCGGCCTTCACAGCTGACACATTCCGAAGAAACTTCACTTATGTTGGACCAAATAGAATGTGATAGCCAGCATTAACAACGTTGGTCATCGAGAAGTGGTTTTTCTTCATACCCAGCACATGATAGACACTCCTTAATGTGAGTGGACCTCTATCGTTGTTCAAAGAAACTACACCCTCCTTCTCAACTGTATGAACAGTATCATCAGCAGTAATGATAGCATCATTACCTGAGTATGCCTGCAAAGAAGAGAACTTTGACTCATCTTCGATGAGGTGATGACCACACCTAGAGTCCACAATCCAATCATCTTGATTGTTGGTAGAAGCCAAAGCCCGAACACAAGTGTCCGTCATAAAAGCTCCATCATTCTACCTAACTTCAGCATTGGAAACAGCTTCTTCTTTTCCTGCAGAATGCCCTGGCTGAAGATTGACTCTGCAATCTCTATTGAAATGACCAAGCTGATTGCACTTGTAGCACCTTAGCCCTTCCTTTTTCTTTCCATTATGCTTAGGAGCATTGCTCCTCTCCTGCTTATATGAAGTTGAAGGTCCATCGCTAACATATGACTTCTTCTTCTTATCCCATCTCGTCTTCTTGCCAGAATAGAGAACCTCACTTTCTCCCCTAGAGACAGATATCCCAGTCATCCGCTTTGCCAAGCTCTCTTGATAATCAAGCAAGTTTTGCAGCTCTAGCAATGATGGTTGATTTGCCCAACCTTGCACAGAAGTGACAAAGGACATATACTCCCTCCGCAAGCTGCAGATTATGTGCCTCTTCAACCTTGCTTCTCAGATAGGTTCTTCCAGGTCCAAAGTTGATATCTCCGCACATAGGTTCTTCATTTTCAAGAAGAAAGATGAAATGGACAAGTCTCCCTGAGTTGATTTTGCCAACTCATTTTCAAGAAACAATAGCCGAGCTATGTTCTTCTTATTGAACAAGCCATCCAAGGATGTCCAAATCTGCAGCAGACCAACATCTAATGATGTGATCAAACAATTCTGGAATGATAGCACGCTTGAGAGTGAACTCTGCCTTAGCATTTATTCTCTTCCAAGCCTTCACTTGCTCATCATTCCCTTCAACAGCTACCACCGCTTGTCTATCATCTCCTCCGACTACCTCCCATAAATCTTCGCCAAGAAGATAGCTCTCCATGCATGACTTCCACTTCCAATAGTTAGTCTGTGTAAGGAGCTCAATACCAAGACCTCTTGTGTATCCTCCTTCCATTGCTATCACAATGGTTAACAATAACTTCAGAGACTCAAGCAAGATTCTGTGGCTGTTCACTGCTTGGAACCTAGCTCTGATACCATGTTAAAATTTCGGAAAGGATCGAAGACAATGCAGTGGAAGACTTCAATCATTTTCAAGTTAAGTAACCAGTGACAATAGAAGGGCAAGTAAATCTTTTATTGACTATCTATTTACAATGCGAGGCATACATGGTGAGACATGATTTATAAGAAAAACTAAGATGAGAAGAACAAACAACAAAACATACATCTGGCAGCTAGACTATCTGAGCCCGCATAGATTGCTCAAACACAACAAGATTGCACGACAACCCTGAGACTATGCGAAAAGCACAGGTCGCTGACCTGCTAACTATCAGACCGTCAATCCACAGACCGCACGAACTGCTTACTTATTGAACTGCTGAAAATATCACACTGTCCGCACTTCTCGATCACAGACCGCACAGTCACTAGATCACAGAAGTATCTCGCGAACAGAAGAGAAGAACCGCTCATTGCTGCTAGACCGCATCATAAGACCGCCTGACTGCTGAGGTCGCCTGATCAGCTGAGTTCACTGCAAACAGTCCAAGAACTACAAACACATATCGCCCAGATGAGACCGCTGGCTAACTGGTTATTCAAAGCTGGAAAGATAAGAAGATTGCTGACAGGAGACCATTGGTTTCTAACCTATGAACGCAACAAACCGGTCAACAAACTTCAACCCGCGCGACCACAAAAATGAGACCGGAACAAACAATCCAAACTTTAGTTCTTATAGTTCTCGCTTATGAATGACGGTCCCTGCACCTCTATTTAAAGGCAAGAAGACGAATGTCATTACCTCCTCAGAGGTATAGATTCACCTACCTTATTGGAGTGCGCAGTCACAAGAACAAGATCGCGTGGTTACTATAGGAACATAACCAACTTGAGCAAACCGGACCAACTAAGAGAGTCCTCTAGAGAAAGCCCATGCAGACCGCCCCTTCTCTGCTTAGTCAAGTATCAGACCGCCCGGTCTCTATAAGAATAGAAATATACATGGGCAAATTTGGCTAACCATAGCAGTCAGCCAAAAAATCGAGCTCACGCAGACCGCGCAGACTCTGCGGTCTCCAAAAGCAGACCGCCCAGACTACACTTACACTTCAAAATTCAATAGCTGTGTTATGTGATTGATGAGTCCAATATTTATAGTGTTTTATGGACTCATCCGGGCTAGTTTTCACCCATATGCACTTCACTTTCAGCACATTATTGCATTGATACTCTGGATTACACGAAGTGCTCCTTTTTGGACCGTTTTGGTATGCATTTGTGCTCCATGTTGTTGGGGGTAAGCACATTATGCTACCCAACCCTTTTTCTGTATTTGGATGTTGCTGGAGGTGTAGTCCGAGCTGTTTATTGTGCTGTGAAGGTGGGCAGATCTCCATTTTGCCCAAATTCAACATCTGCATGAATCGCACGGTCATGCATTTTCTTGATGCACGATCGCTCCGACCGTGCGTGCTTATCTGCTGGCATAATGGTGTTCTGCCCTTGATCGTGCGATTTGTTCACGCACGGGCAGTTCGCCTGTGCGCGAAGGAAAGCACGATCTCTCCTTGTTGGCCTGATTATGAGCTTTCTGGACTTGCTCGTGCGTTTTTATGCACGGTCAGCTTCGACCATGCGTGAGTAAGAGAATGGGCGCTCCTGCTTCTTCTTCCTAGGCTCTTGTATTTTTAATATCGCATGGTCCACGCACAGTCATGCGTTCAACCGTGCGTGACAATTTCTGACCATTTTTCTATTAAAGCTGCTAATTTCGCCCTATCGAGGATCGATCTTCTTTTCCCATGCCGAAGAGCTCCAGTTCCACCCTATTTCGCCGCACCATCGCCGCCCACCTTTGGGAGGATCTCCGGCCAAAATTCTCTT
Organism: Dactylorhiza incarnata; assembly: GCA_033032865.1. Taxonomy (NCBI): domain Eukaryota; kingdom Viridiplantae; phylum Streptophyta; class Magnoliopsida; order Asparagales; family Orchidaceae; genus Dactylorhiza; species Dactylorhiza incarnata. The sequence continues at coordinate 1,837,995 of JAWHQI010000218.1, read as the reverse complement.
GCAAATCTAAAGCTAGAGCATGCTCTAGGCCTCCTCCATCGTTCGTGCACTCCCAAGCTCCATTTCAAGAGATTTCTTGCTACACACGTGAAGTTCTCTGGTGAGGTTAGGATCAAAGAAGATTGACGGAGAAGATGGGCTAGAGGTGGTGAGAGCTTCAGAGACCCCGGACGGCAGTTGGAGCCCGAGCTCGGACAAGGATTGACAACCCTAGATTTTGGATGTGAACCTCCGATGATTCTCCGCCCTTTGGTTGTAATCTCACCCCCTTCATCTTGTAGTACTGTTTTCCTTTATCATTTGTGTGTATGAACGATGATTGCTAAACCTCATTATTGCATATAAGTTTATTTCATGTCTAGGTGAAATTATCTTGTGGTTTATGCAAGTGAGGAGTGCCCCCATTCCATCTTCGATCCACCATCACCGTCCATTCCATTCTGTAAGCCTACTCTTCCACTATGCTAGCCTACTCTTGAATTTCGTATGCCTACTCTTCCATTCGACAAGCTAAGCGGTGCTAACGGCCCATGTAATCCACCTCGACTCCGTCGGTGCAAACCATTCCATCCGCAAGCCTACTCTTCCATCCGCATAGCGAAGCGGTGCTAACGACCCGTATAATCCATCCGCATTGCTAAGAGGTGCTAACGACCCTCAAACCTTTCTGCAGTTACACTCACTCCATCCGCTTGCCTTCTCGCCCATCCGCCTAGCAAAGCAGTGCATAGCGGCCTGCATAGTTTCCATCCACCCAGCGAAGCAGTGCATAACGGCCTGCATAGGAGTAGTTTAGTTTCTTTTCTTTTATTTTCCACACTCCAAATCACCCCTTTTCCGCAATCCATCCGACCTAAAGGACTTTGATCTCAAGTCCTTCCTCAAAAGTAAACTATATTTTACTGTGTTCCTTAGAGATTCGATACTTGGGGATTCACTCCCACATTTTATATTACTTCAACGATCTTTACACTGCCGTTTCTTGCCGCAGTCTTTCTACCACCTATAACGGTGTGCTAGATTTGCGCATCAAGTTTTTGGCTCCGTTGTCGGGGAACATAGTCGTGTGAGTTGCTTGAGAGAGAGACAAGAAAAAGAAGCTCTTCCATTTGTATATTGCATCGTTTGTATTTTTCTATTTTTCTTGTTTTCATTTTAGTTAGCCTTTTTTTATTTTATTTACTCCTTTTCTATTTCAAAATTTACAAAGTAGGGTTCTCATTTTAGTTGCTTGTGTGTAGTTAATTCTTGCAAAGATTATATTTATTTGGTGAATCACCCCGCAACAATATGTATGCATACTGGCAATGCAGATGGTGCGGGGAATCCAGTCATCGTAGTGAACAATGTCATATGGGAAACTGTGACTATGATTCTCACGGCTCTACTTATGGGGAATCAATATCATATAGTTCCACATACGATCATCCTGATTACCATAACCACGTGCCTCCACCACGAACACCAACCACATATAGTATCCCACCTCTTTTGAGGTCAAGGATTAATCTTAAGTGTTTGTTTTGTCGGACCACGAATCACGCTTTGAAGGATTGCGTCGCGTTCCAACGCTAGATGGAGGAGGATGATGAACCAGATATTTGTATTGTGTCATCCTCTTCCCATTCTTACGCTCCTTCAATTTTTGATGAGTTTCTCGCAGTACCCGCCTTTCATTGTGGGACCGCTGTACATTTACCGATCAGAATAGCTTTTGATTCATACTCGGACAATGTGGAATTGTCTCATATTGTACTTTCTTCACCTTTTTATGATTCACATGTGGAGGAACCAACTCAGATATTCTCTGAATCCATTGTTCCTCCACCTTGTTTGCAAGATTTTTCAACACCAATTTTAGATGATCCTGTCGAAGTAATTGAGCAGGGTGATGATTTTGGAGCCTGAGGTTGCTTCAAAGTGGGATGATGATGTTGTTCTCTCCGATGGGGAGAACAAATACTTTGAGCACGATGGTGAGCCAAAGTGGGATGATGAGGATACTCTTTCTGATGAGGAGGTTTTCTCTTCTTCATGGGATAAGGAGGTCCAACTCACCACCGAGGTCCTTGAGTTCACAACCCCCCTTAAGACACTTACGATGATGACAGTGATCTATGATTAGATCCTGTTGGGAGTGAGACCAAGACCACTCCACCGATTTTTGATTATTAAAGTCATTCTTCACTTTTATTTCCTGACCCCCCTTCTTCATCTCAGCCTGTGCAGGTTGAGTTTTCACAGGTACTTCAGAAGGACTTGGAGCATTTTGTTCAAGTCAATTATGAGTGTATCTTCTCTTGTGAGGAGGTTGATCCCTCCTCCATATAGGAAACATCATTTATTGTCTTCTCTTCCTGCTGCCTCCTTGAAGATTACACCTTGCTAAGCAAGGATGTTTTTGGCGAGATTTGTGAGGAGTACTCCTCCTCTTCTTCTTACTTTTTATTCACTCTGCCTGTGAAGAGCATGTATTATTTATATTTAGGTAGGGGAGTAACTGTTCTGTCGCCATATCGGTACTCACTACCGCACGCATATTAGAACAGTTACCTGTTCATTTCCTTTTTCATACTCCCATTAGCTAGAACTCTTAAAGCTCTGAATAAGTCAAGCTGGGAAGACAATAACCCTAGTAGTTATCTTACTTTTCTTGCAATTTCAGTTTATCTTGTTTGTTTAGTTAGTTATACTTTATTTTAGTTTGTATATTTTCTTTTGTTTTTGGCGGAGCTCACCCCTGCAGGTTCTTTTTCTGGATGGGGATGCTGCAACTTTGTCTTGGTTTACACGCATCTTCTGGTATGCTCATTTCTGAGCATGGGTAACTTTTCTTCCCCTAGTCTTTTATTTAATTTTCATGGTTACATCATTTGTGTCTATTGCTTTGATTAAGTATGGGGGAGAACCTCCCATGAGTCTCCGCCCTTTGGTTGTAATTGTTAGATCGATTGGCGCCCTTAGAGCGGGGGGTGAATAAGGGAATAAAAATCTTTGTAAATTTTTACTAAATTGTTTAGAGAAAATTAGAACAAAATACTAATTTAACTTAGAGGAGGAAACAATTGTAATTTGCAATTCTATAAATTATGCCAAATGATAGAAATTAAGTAAACACAAAAAGAGACATGATTATATTATATAAAAAAGTGTTTACATAAATTTGATTTCAATATCGCTAGAAATCGGAGGCATACAAAGTAAAACAAATTTTCCTTTTCTATACCGACTTCTATCCCCACAAACCAGTTGGCTTTAGCCAATCCTTCCTCGTATATGGCCTCAAGCCGCTCTAGCCAATCCTTCCCCGGATATAGCCTCGAGCACCCCCTAGATCTAATCTCCTAGACCTAGTCGCCAACTCACGCGGCGAATTACCCCCTAAGCCGCGCAAGGACCTAGTCGCCAACACAAGGCGAATTCTACTACAAAAATTACAATAATGAAGTAAAGCAAATAAGAAGAACTCCCTTTATGAGATTTCTGAAGTTGAGGATGAAGGATCGATGTAGCATATGCGAGGTTGAAGCGATCGTTCTTCGGATGCAGCGTGGTGGCTTCCTTCTCCAGAAATCTTCTTTGGCTTTGAGTGGGGGATGAACTTTCGGCAGAGTAGCAGCTCTGGAAATTTGGCACAATTAATCTCTATGGAAGCACTAACTAAAACGAGAGAGAGCCCATCAATTTATAGAACTTGAAGATAGCGCCTGCGGTAGCTCCTAGCGCTTGCGGTAGCGTTCGTGTGGAGCGGTTGCGAAACCGTCAGCGGCGTGGCACTGTGCACGAACTTTAGCTAGCGTCTGGCGGTAGCGCTAGCGCCTGCGTTAACCCCTAATGCTGGCGGTAGTGCATTCTTCCAGATGTTTGAATTCAGCTGCTTTCTACCTGTGAAGTATTGCACCTATAGTTCCTACACACTATAAACACACGATAAGCAAGATCAAATACAATTTGGGGTTTGTTATTCTCAAACAAAGGGATGTGACACACATGTCTAACAATCTCCCCCTTTTGATAATAACAAATCCTCTTAGCAAGAAATAAACATTAGTGTTTATAGTATATGATAAGCATGATAAATATTGCAACTATAGAATATGATAAGCATGAGAAATGTGCATACTCCACCTATCTTAATGCCCCCCCTACATAAATGCAATTTATGTTTTACTCCCCCTAAATGATAGATTATATGAATTATTCTCCCCTTAATCTTCTATATTTCTCCTATATAAATTTCTTCAATCAATCTCCCCCTTTTGGTATTATCAAAAGAAGGTAGGGTGATGGTAGTAAGGAGGCATTCTTTAGGCTAGTTATAAATCATGATCGAGCTTTTGTAATATATGAAATGATAAAGAGTGTAAGCATTATATTGAAGAGATTTCAAATAAATAGATAAGAGTTTTAAGCAAGCGGAAAGTTATAAGAAACATCTTTTTGTAAGAAGAAAAAAAATCATAGGTATAAATTTTGGAGGTTAAGTTCAAAATGTAAAGATGTTGTAACCTTTTGGAAATCTCATAGTTTTACATAAAGATACCAAGCATGAGATGAACATATTAAAAAGGGAATATACTACAATGTTACTTAAATTTAAGTTCAAGAAATACCAAAACATTGTAGAGATCATGCTAGGTTATCTAGTGCATTTTTTTATATAAAGTGTGGTATAGATAAAGCATTAGAATCCAATACTCATGAGAAGAAGTGTTATGGAAGATAATGATGTGCACAAAAGTGTATTTTGGGCAATGTTAACAAATGATTTAAATCACAAAATACCAGATATATGTAGAGTAAAGTGCACAATAAAACACAAGTAAATTAACTTTCACACACTTTTATGCACACTATTTTATAAAAAGTGGTGTATTAATCAAGGGTTGCACAAGACACTTTACTATTCTATCCAAAGTGCTCAACCTCACAATGCTTATGAAGACTTATTAGGAGGTTCAAGTAGTGCTTGGTGGAGTTATATTTGTCCATATATATAATTGTTTGTTCACATTTGTGAGACAACATTCTCCGAATACACTTATTTTGCAAACCCAAAAATTTTAAACTTAACCACTTTTCTAAATTTCACAAGTGCAATTCAAATGTAGTGTAGGTAATAAACTTATGCAAGTTTTAATTCATTGTACAAATACTATACACAAACAAGCATTTTTGGATTTAAACACACATGTGGATTACCAAAATAAGTGAGTGAAAGGTATCATTATCAATCATAATACATTTACCCATACTTAGAGGCATGCTAAGCTTGGTTCTACACATATTTTTCAATACAATTGATGCACTTTAAATAGATATATCAAAGCATGATAAACAAAACAATGTTCATAGTAATTTCAAGGAATAAAATTTAACATTGCAAATAATTCTAAATAATAGAATTCATTCATGTTTGATATTAGCAATAAAGATCATACAGTTTTGTCGTTGTTTTGAATATTTTTTAATAAAATAAAAACAGAAAAATCACAAAAACATATTTTTGTATTTTTGAATTTTGAATTTTTGTAGTTAATTTTTCATAATAAAAACAAAAATAAAATAGTCAGAAACACAAAAACTAATTAGTACATATAAACTAACATATTTTTAAGGATTTTTAGAAATTTTGAAAATAACAAAATTCAAACATTCACACTAGCGTCGGCGCTAACGCTAGCGCTGGAAACAGTACATGATTTTTTAAGAATTTTAAAAATCTGATTTTTGATATTGATTAGGGGTCTTAAGAGTAGTCTTATGCAGAAATTTTGTAATTTTTAGAGATGTCTTGATTGCTCAAATTGCATAAGACATTAGCATTTTTTATGTTATTCATCCTAAGATGTCTAAGACTCCTAATTCCAACCTTAACATTTGAAACCTTGCATCGGGAAGAGGTTTAGTGAATATATCAACAAGTTGAGAGTCCGTGCCAATGAAACTTATTCTAACATTTTCCTTCTTAATGTGATCCCTTATGAAATGATGGCGTACATCTATATGTTTGGATCTAGAATGGTGTACCAGATTATTGGTGAGATCAATGACACTTTTGTTGTCACATTTTAGTTCAATAAGTTTTAGATGAAAACCAAAGTCCTCTAAAGTTTGGCTCATCCATAGTGCTTGTGCACAACAACTCCCTAATGCAATGTATTCGGCCTCCGTGGTGGAGAGTGCAACCGAATTTTGTTTCCTACTAGACCATGCAACTAATGAAGGCCCTAGAAAATGACAAGTACCACTAGTGCTTTTTCTATCAAGTGAACAACCGGCGTAGTCCTAATCGGAGTAGCCGTGAAGTGTAAATGAATTATTGTGCGGGTACCATAATCCTAATCTAGATGACCCAATGAGATATCTAAAAATTCATTTTACTGCTTTTAAAAGAGATTCTTTTGGATTGACTTGAAATCGAGCACATAAGTATACGGCAAACATAAAATCGGGTCTAGTTGCACTTAGATAAATTAGAGATCCTATCATACCTCTATATAAAGTTTAATCTATAGAAATTCTTGATTCATCTTTTCCTAATTTTAGTGATGCACTCATTGGTGTAGAAGCATGTTTAAGGTTTTCAAATCCAAAACGTTTAAGCATATCATGGACATATTTAGTTTGACATACAAAGATACCATCAATTCTTTGTGATATTTGAAAACTAAGGAAATAAGAAAGTTCTCCTACAAGACTCATTTCAAATTCATTTTTCATCACTAAAATAACTTCTTTACACATCTCTTCATTAGTAGATCCAAAAATAATATCATCAACATATATTTATAAAATAATCATATCATCATTATTGTGCTTAATGAAGAGTGTATTATCCGCACTTCCCATAATATAACCGTGCTTTAATAAAAATGATGTAAGTCTTTCATACCATGCACGGGGCGCTTGTTTTAAACCATAAAGCGCTTTCTCTAGTTTATAAACATGATTTGGAAATTTTTCACTAATAAAACCGGGGGGTTGTTAAACATAAACCTCTTCTTTTACAAACCCGTTTAGAAAAGCACTTTTCACATCCATTTGAAATAATTTTATTCTTTTAAAGCTTGCAAATGCTAAAAAAATTCTTATAGACTCTAATCTAGCAACAGGTGCAAAAGATTCATCAAAATCTATCCCCTCGATTTGAGAATATCTTTGTGCTACTAATCGTGCTTTATTTCTAGAGATTCTTGACTCACCATCTAATTTATTTTTAAAAATCCATTTTACACCTACAACCGGGTGATTAGATGGTCTTTCAACTAATTTCCAAACATTATGCCGCTCAAATTGTTCTAACTCTTCATTCATAGCCAAAAACCAAAATTCATCATTTAACGCAGTAGAAACGGTTTTTGGTTCTATTTCGGAAACAAAACAAATATTTGAAAAAGATTCATGAAGAGAAGAGAGAGTTCTTACCCTGATGGATGGTTCACCAATTATTAATTCATGTGGATGATCCTTTATGAATTTTAAGGTACTTGGAGGTACATATTCATGTTCCTTGGCCTCCTCTTCTTCTTCTTCTTTGGAAGGTTCTTTGTCACCATGCTCCATAGGTGGTAATAGATCATCCGCGCTGCCTGCTGAATGTTTTTCTACGCAAGTAACAAAATCATCAACTTTTACAATTATTGACTCTTCAACTCTACTAGTTCTTTTATTAAAAATTCTATAAGCTTTACTAGTTGAAGAGTACCCAAGAAAAGTTCCTTCATCACATTTTTTATCAAACTTTCCCAAGCTATCTTTTGTATTCAAAATAAAACATTTACAACCAAAAACTTTGAAATAAGATACATTAGGCTTCTTTTGAAAATAGAGTTCATATGGTGTGAGATTAAGAGATGGGCTAAGCATGATTCTATTCATAACATAGCATGATGTATTTACGGCTTCGGCCCAAAAGGACATAGGTCATTTATATTCACATAACATAGTGCGTGCTAGTTCTTGAAGTGTCCTATTCTTTCTTTCTACAACACCATTTTGTTGTGGTGTGCATGGTGCAGAGAACTCATGTTTAATGCCTAACATATCACAAAAGGATGTAAATTTTTCATTTTCAAATTCTCCTCCATGATCCGAGCGAATGCATTTAATTTTTAATTCACTTTCATTTTGAATATGAGTACATAATTTTGCAAATTCACAAAACGCATCGGATTTGGAAGAGAGAAATAATGTCCAACAATATATTGAAAAATCATCTATTAAAACATATGTATATAATCTACCACCAAGACTTGGAGTGCTAACGGACCAAAAAGATCCATATGAATTATTTGCAAAGGTCTTGTAGTAGAAGTGAAATTTTCACTTTTGAAAGAGGACCTAGAAAATTTAACTTTTTGACATGATGAACAAAGTGAAGGTAAAGTTCCATTTAACATAGGCAATCCTCTAATTAAATTACTTTTGGCAAGTTTTACAATGAGCTTTGTGCTAGCATGCCCTAGTCTTCTATGCCAAAGTTCTAATTCATCATTTTTAGTGATAAAGCATTTTATAGATGATTTAGAAAGTGTTGGAACATGGTCTTCCGCATCTCCTAGGTTTGAGAATAACAAATCCTATGTGTATTTGATCTTGTGTGTTTAAGTGTGCAGGAAATCAAAGTCCACATGACTCAAGGATGGTTGCCACTAATTTTGAGCCAGTAATTCCAAGTCTCCCACTAGCGCCGGCGGTAGCACTTAGCGTATGGCGCTAGCGATGATAGCGCAATTCCGGGAGCACATATGGAAGGAGATAGCGCATGGCGGTAGCCGATAGCGCAGACGGTAGCGACGCACACAGTTGCCAAGGAGGAATTGTTTCCTCGGATTGAAGATTCTGCCACGCAGAATGTGTCCTAATATGGGATAGCGCTGGCGGTAGCCGATAGCGCAGGCGGTAGCGACGCACACAGTTGGCAAGGAGGAATTGTTTCCTCGGATTGAAGATTCTGCCGCAGAAAACATGTCCTAATATGGGATAGCGTCGGCGGTAGCACTAGCGCAGGCGCTAGCGCTGAGGCTATAAAAAGGACTCCTCTCCTCTCATTTCAGACACACATCAGAGAGATATCATAGAGAGATAGAGTGCCAGAATTCTAGAGGCTATCTTGGCCAAAAGTTGAAGTCCTACCAAAGTTCTACAAAATTCTGAAGGAGAATCTGATCACGACGGATCCAAACGAAGTCCGCCTTTACAACGCTTATTCTACAGCGGATCTTCGCCTCCGTCTTCAGAAGGGAGTTTTTACTTATTTTCATTTCATATTTTTCTTGTAAACGGTTAGTGAAATCGCCTCGTGTTGGCGACTAGGTCTGGGTAGGACTTATGGGGAAACTCGCCTTGTGTTGGCGATTAGATATAGGCTAGGTCTAGGGGGTGCTCGAGGCCACATCCGGGGAAGGGTTGGCTAGAGAAGCTTGAGGCTGAATCCAGGGAGGATAGGCTAGGGCCACCGGTTCGTGGGGATGCGAGCCGGGATAGAAAACAAAAAGAGTTTACTATTCATCGCCACCGATTTCTAGCGTCATAGAAGTCAACTTTTGTAAAACCGTATTCAATATTAAATAAAGCATGTCTCTACTTTATTTCAATTGTTTTACTTGACTTTCTATTATCTTAATCTTGCATTTTTCCAAAGTTTTAGAAATATCACTAAAGTTTTTGAAAACCCTTATTCATCCCCCCTCTAAGGGCGCCTACCGATCCAACAAGTGGTATCAGAGGAGGTTATTCCAAATCGGCTTAACAACCAGGAATAATGGCGTCTCATGATCTCGCTTCTACTAGTGGGGTAAATTTTTATGAAGAAGAAAAATCTCCTAAACCACCTCTATTCGAAGGGAGAAATTATAAAGGGTGGAAATTATTAATGGAAAAATTTATTAAAAGTTTAGATATCAATGCATGGGATATAGCAATAGTTAGACCAGCGAACAAATCAAATAAACAAGAGCGTCACCTAAATGCAAAAGCTATGCATTATATTTTTTGTGCTTTATCTCAAGATATTTTCAAACTAATATATTATTTTTCTAGTGCATACCAAGTATGGAAATTTCTTGAAGAAATGTATGATTCTCCTTCTACAGGTATGGAACAATCACAAGAACTAGAGAATATGCAAGATTGCACATGTCTTCAAGAATGCTCCTCTCATGACAGATCAATGGAGCACACATCAAATGGAAAAGAAGAAGAAGTACTGTCTTCGTAAGAGGTGTGCCAAAAAGATGTAAAAGAAACGATATGCTCATATCGTGCCTCTCCCGAAAGCAATGTAAGGAAATCAAATCCCATTTTATGTACTTCTATTTATACATTACAATTGCATCAAACTACAAAGCGCAAAATTAAGAAATTAAAAGATACTAATAAACATTTGCGCTTAGAAAATAAAAATTTAAAGGCAAAAATTAATGAACAATCAAATTCAAATTTATCTAGTTCTATCCATGGTTCCTTAGTTGAAAACACTACACCTTGTATGGAATTTGATGATTTAAAAGAAAAATGCAAGGAACTTGAAAAGGAACTTCTTATTGTAAAAGAACAAAATGAAAATTATGTTTAGAAAATTCATCTTTGATAAATGATTGTGCTAAGTGCGAAGACTATAAAATTGAAATTAAAGAGATGGATGAAACATTTGATGAATATAGAAATAACTATCAAGATCATATAGATTCAGTTGTTTCAACTCTTAAAAATAGCACAATCGCTTATAATAAAGCTAGACATAATTTAAAGATTAAAAATGATGAATTAAAATAAAAAATCAACTTGCTTATGAAAATTGTAAATACAAATTCACAATATCAAGAAATATCTAAAAGCAAGTTGAATATAAATATGAACATCTTAACTAAGTCTAATATTGGGAGCAAGAAACACAAAGTGTTTGTACATCAAAATCAAAATCATCATTACTTACAAAATCATGTTTCTCTCAACTCAAAATTAAAATTGCACAAATTTCCTATGAACAATACTTTTAATAATCATTACAATCATAATCATCAATATAAAGATTATCAAAATGGAAATTTGATAAATAAAAATAATGTTAATCCAAGATTTGAATGGAGACCCATAGTTAAAGATGAAACACAAACTCCACTCAAAAGGACTCATTCACTTCCATCTCCCCAAAAGCCATCTCGCTATATTTGGGTACCCAAAGGAACCATCCCACATGGACCCCTTTGGATACCTAAAACACTTATTCATTAGGTATCATCAAATGCATGAAGTAGAAACTTTTCAAAATAAGATATATAAATTTCTACTTCATGATGTGCTTTAATGTCCTTTTTATTTTTCTTGTTGTTTTTCCTTTTGAACTATCATATAATGGTCATCTTATATGTTATTTGAAATATGATTCTATCTTTTAAAACTTAATGATTTTATAAATCAAATTAATCAAAATTCATAATCATATTTTCTATTTTGATGACCTATCTCTCTTTCTTATATTCATTGCATATATATATCATATAGTATTCATAAATTGAACTATAAATTTGCTATAAGATATGATTAGGCTATTAAGCTTTATAGCCCACATCAACCAAAGTAGAGAAATAACATGATCTAAAAGAAAAGATCAAGATCTAAAAGAAAACTCAATTATCAATATGTTCTTTATTATATGATGGCAATTGATATTATAATTACATAACATGGTTGATGTATTATGTATGTATTGTGATTGATGTAAAGTTTAGACCTTAGAATCATCTTGATATCAACGAGACCAAATCAAATAGAATCTTCACTTCATTCTAGGTCTATTAGTTGAAACACTATCAAACTTTGGCATAACAATAATCTCAAATTTATCGTACTAACATTAATCACCTAAAGAATATTTATATCTATGTTAGGTTTTATATGTTAGGACATATCCATGTTGTTATTTGCAAAAACATCATCTCATACTTATCAATAAAATCATGCATATATGTTCAATCATATCTTCTTTGTTTGCATATCCGATAATATTAAGCTTAAATGGTTGTGCAAAACTCAAGAATTAAGGTTTAATGAATATGGAACTTTAATGAATGTGAAACCCATGTACTAAAATTTTAACTTCCGCAACTTTTTGCGATTTCTTCTCATCTCATCACTTCATTAGACAGGCCTTACATTGCACAAATATAATTAAGAAAAATCGGAAGCAAAATCAAAGAAAATCTAGGCCATATGATTAAAATAAGCACTCTCTGTGAGCTAACGCAGGCGCTAGGACCTAACGCCGGCGCTAGCTCGAGTCTCCGATTTTTTGAAATTGTAAAATTCTGAAAAATAAATAAATAATATTATTTTATATGTACTACTCATTTTTGCAATTCTGCCTGTACTTATTTAAAAAAATTAAAATACAAAATTACAAAAGCCAAATTACAAAAAATATTTTGTTTTGTCTCTGGTTATTTGTTTGATTTATATATGCAAAAATCAAATACAAAAATATAAAACAAAAACAAGTATCAAAAATTATTATTTTGAATTTACCTTTTCTATTTACATGTATCTTGTGAAAGGGTGATTTGGGCTATCATCCCATCATATCAGCTAGTACTGCGCGAACCTCTCACAAGGTAGTCCTCGGGAAGTCTAAAATCAATCTTACAAGTTCAAACTTTAAATTAACATTATTTCGCAAAAATATCAAAAATACTGTATGGACTTTATTGAGAAAATCAAGCATGATTTAACACATCATTTAGAACTTCTATAATGTTGCAATTTATCATTTCAAACTACTTTGAACATTGTTTTCATCATGCTTTGATATATCTATTATATTGTAAAAGTTGTGTAGAACCAAGTTTATCATGCCTCTAAGTATGAGTAAATGTTTTATGTTTGATAATGATCGCTATTCACTCACTTATTTTGGCATTGTCTACTTTTGTGTTTAATCTAAGAATGCTTGTGTATGTTTTGTAATAGTACAATGAATTAAAATTGCACAAGTATCTTGCCAACAAAACCTTTATTTGCACTTTAAAAGTTAAGAAAAGTGGTTATGTTTTTATAAATTATATTGGTTTGCAAAACAAGTGTATTCAGAGAACTTTGTACAAAACAAAAAATCATAAAATAAAGTGACAAAGATAACTCCACCAAGCACTACTTGAACCTCCTGATAAGTCTTAATAAGCGTTGTGAGGTTGAGCACCTTGGAAAGAATAGTAAAGTATCTTGTGTAAACCATAACTTTCTTTCAAAATAAAAAACCACTTATTCTTAAGTACACTGGATCACTAGTCTCAACATTACAAATAAAATATATGATCCCCCAAGCACTACTTTGCACCCTGATAAGTCTTAATGAGCATTGTGTGTGCAAAGCACCTTGGTAGTTGTACATTTTTGTTTGTGCATTGAAGTGTGTGGAAGTAAAATTATTTGTGTTTTATTGTGCTCTTCACTTTACATATCTCTTGTATTTTTGATTAAAACATTTGTTTACTCTATTCAAAATAAACTTATGTGCACATCATTATCTTCCATAACACTTCTTCTCATGAGTATTGGATCCTACTGCAAATTCTATACTACTCTTTATTTATAAAATGCACTAGATAACCTAGCATGCAATATACAATGTTTGGTATGATTTGAAATTATGAATTAAAATAACATTGTAATAATCTTTTTTGATAACATTATTTCATGCTTGGTTACATTATTGAAGATTTTAATTGAACAATGATTTACAAAAAACATCTTCTTTATGAAATTTAACTCATATATCTTTTTATGGATCATCATTACAATAAGATGTTTCCTGTATTTCTATAAGTCTTCCTCATCATCACCATATATTTCTACCTTGCGCTCTCATGCTTATATCAAAGTCTTAAATACCAAAATTCCTTTCTTTCAACAAATGGTAGACTTGCTTGGTAGATTTTATATTGGTTACTCTACACATGAATATTTTCTTTTTTGCTAAAAACTCTGATTTATTTCTATGAAAATATTGTAATACTAAAATTCTGATTTATGAATGGATTTCAAAATAGCTATGTGAGTGTTTTCATAAATTCAAATAAAAATATAAATCCATAGGCTATGTCATTAGATTTAAAAAGCTTAAATGTTTCCAATAATTATTATCCATGACTTCATTTCTCACCATAGCGGGGGCGTAGGGTTGTAGACATTAGATAACCTTTATCTCTAGTCATGTCTTGTCCTTAACCGGGGAGGGTTCCAGTGGGGCCTTGCAAGGCACTAGGGGGAAAGAGTGCTAGGTCAAGTTGTGTCTAGTGTTTGCATATGGGACTAACACCCCAACCTACGACATGTTTGCAGCTCCTCATGCCCATCCGTCACTTAGTACGGGGCTAGGGTGTAGACATATTGTCTGGATAGTTTAGTTACTTGGAAATCATTACATTTTTGTTATACTACAAACTATGGTTTATGAAAATGTTGTAGTACTCAAACTCTGATCTATTTAAATGAAAAGTATTCTAAAACTCCTTATCATTTCCTTCTCTATAAGCTCGATCATGCTTTTATCTTCTTATCAACTTTTTAGTGGTGTCTCCTTACCCGCTTTTGCTAATAACAAAAGGGGGAGAACTAACATGATAAATATTAATCTGCTATCAAACTATAATGCTTAATTAAGATGATAGCTTACATATTAGGAGAGCATTCACTTAGGGGGAGCATGTATTTAGGGGGAGCAATTCTAAATGATAAAATCAATAATTATCCTAAGTCATCACTCTCTCACACACACAAATATAGTTTCATCATGCTTATTTATTAATGCTCTGATTTATCATTAATGGATTTGTTATTATCAAAAGGGAGAGTTTGTTGGAACATGGTCTTCCGCATCTCCTAGGTTTGAGAATAACGAATCCTATGTGTATTTGATCTTGTGTGTTTAAGTGTGCAGGAAATCAAAGTCCACATGACTCAAGGATGGCTGCCCCTAATTTTGAGCCAGCAATTCCAAGTCTCCCACTAGCGCCGGCGGTAGCACTTAGCGCCTGGCGCTAGCGATGATAGCGCAATTCCAGGAGCACATATGGAAGACGATAGCGCCTGGCGGTAGTCGATAGCGCAGGAGGTAGCGACGCACACAGTTGGCAAGGAGGAATTGTTTCCTCGGATTGAAGATTCGGCCGCGCAGAATGTGTCCTAATATGGGATAGCGCTAGCGGTAGCCGATAGCGCAGGCGGTAGCGACGCACACAGTTGGCAAGGAGGAATTGTTTCCTCGGATTGAAGATTCTGCCGCGCAAAACATGTCCTAATATGGGATAGCGTCGGCGGTAGCGCTAGCGCTGAGGCTATAAAAAGGACTCCACTCCTCTCGTTTCAGACACTCATCAGAGAGATATCATTGAGAGATAGAGTGCCAGAATTCTAGAGGCTATCTTGGCCGAAAGTTGAAGTCCTAC
Source organism: Dactylorhiza incarnata (assembly GCA_033032865.1). Lineage (NCBI taxonomy): Eukaryota > Viridiplantae > Streptophyta > Magnoliopsida > Asparagales > Orchidaceae > Dactylorhiza > Dactylorhiza incarnata. The sequence goes on along the minus strand of JAWHQI010000218.1, from coordinate 1,822,549 downwards.
CAAAGTTCTGCAAACTTCTGAAGGAGAATCTGATCACGCCGGATCCAAATGAAGTCCGCCTCTACAACGCTTATTCTACAGTGGATCTTCGCCTCCATCTTCAGAAGGGAGTTTTTACTTATTTACATTTCATATTTTTCTTGTAAACGGTTAGTGAAATTGCCTCGTGTTGGCGACTAGGTCTGGGTAGTACTTAGGGGGAAACTCGCCTCATGTTGGCGACTAGATCTAGGCTAGGTCTATGGGGTGCTCGAGGCCACGTCCGGGGAAGGGTTGGCTAGAGCGGCTTGAGGCCGAATCCGGGGAGGATAGGCTAGGGCCACCGGTTCGTGGGGATGCGAGTCGGGATAGAAAACAAAAAGAGTTTACTATTCATCGCCACCGATTTCTAGCGTCATAGAAGTCAACTTTTGTAAAACCGTATTCAATATTAAATAAAGCATGTCTCTACTTTATTTCAATTGTTTTACTTGACTTTCTATTGTCTTAATCTTGCATTTTTCCAAAGTTTTAGAAATATCACTAAAGTTTTTGAAAACCCTTATTCACCCCCCCCCCCTCTAACGGCGCCTACCGATCCAACAGAAAGATCCTGAAAAGAAACTATATAAACATTATGTATTCTTGTTGTAGTTAGTAAAATATCTTTTGTAGTAGGATTAGATATTTTGCATAGATTAATGGAAGATTCAAATAACACATCTAATCCTTTATCACATAATTGGCTAATAGAAATTAAGTTGTGTTTTAATCCTTTCACATAAAGAACATTAGATATAGTAAAGGATTTGTTACCAACTGTATCAATTCCCATGATCCTTCCTTTTCCGTTATCACCAAATGTCACGATCCCTCCATTCTTCTTTTCTACGCTAAGGAACATTGCTTTATTGCCCGTCATGTGCTTGGAGCATCCTGAATCCAAGTACCACACGTCTTCATTTTCCTTAGCCTCCCTGCACATCTAGAAAGAAGATGAGAGTAAAGATCCGGATACCCAAGTGGAACCACCCATTGAATAAGTGGAAGCCTTAGGTACCCAGATTTGCTTTAAAGTATTTTATTTTATTTTCCTGCAAGAACTAGATGTATGACCTAACCTATAGCAGTTTGCACACGAAATAAAAGGGGTTGAAACCCATTTATGGAATATTTTCTTGCTGGTAGAAATTGGATTTACCGAAGAAAAACATTTTGAGAAAGAAAATTCAGGCATCTTGTAAGAGGTGCTATCACCGGCGTTAGTGGCTAACGCCGGGCGGTAGCCCTTACCTCGATATCTGAGCCCAAATTTTCCAGAACCATGGCACTGGTTCCCTAAAATCATTTCCAATGATTTTTGGCCTATTCCAAATTTTTTAATGGCCATGGTGAGATCATGAACTTGTGCTTTAAGTGAAAATTTTTCTTTCACAAGCATGACACACCTATTTTCAAAAACTTTTTTATTATTTTTTATTTGCAAAAGAGAGGCTTCTAATTTCCTTTCTAATTCCCCCTTCTCTTTTGTAAGAGTTTTGGTATGAGAGAGGGCTTTAGAAAGTGACTCTTCAATATCTTTTGCCAATTTAGTGGAGTGATCCACTCTTGGCAAGAAACCTTTCTCTTTTCTAAAACAATTACCTTTTTGGCAAGCTTTTGATTTTCTTTAATATGAGATTCATTTTCACGATTCAATAAAATACTATCTTTCATATTTTTATCGAAAGCTTTGCAAGTTTCAAGGAATTCATTAAAGAGTTCATCATAAGTGGGAGGAGTTACCTCAGTGTCGCTAAGAACACTTATGTCGTCGCCGTTGTTTCCATGTCCCATGAGGCACATGTTTGCTTCCTCATCTTCGCTTGATGAAGACCGCTTGATTCTTTGGAGGAGGAGGAGGAGTCATCCCATGTTCTAGCTTTTAGCACCTTCTTCTTCTCCTTCCCTTTGTGCCGCTTTTCTTTCTTCTCCTTCAAGAACTTTGGGCACTGGCTCCGAATGTGCCCGGTCTTCCTACAATGAAAGCATTCCGATGAAGGTCTTCCTTCTTCATCGTCACTCTCCTTTTCCTTCTTTGAGGATGACCCTTTCCATCTTGCATCTTTTTGGATAAATTTCCGGAAAGTGTTTCTCCTTTCCAGATTTCACATGAACTTTCGGAAGTTCTTCACCAAAAGACTTTCTTCATCTTCATCCTCATCCTCTTGGCACTCCTTCTTTGATTTTAATGCCAACGCCTTCTTCTTTGGCTCCTTGTTGTATTCATCATGATGTATTTTGAGTTCTACCTCATGGGTTTTGAGATTCCCAATGAGGCGCTCAACTTGGAGCGTCCTTAGATTGTGCAATTCTGAAATGGTCGTCACCTTCGGGTTGAATTTTGGTGGAAGGGAACGAAGGATCTTTCGGACCAAGTCGCCGTTGGAGAAGGTCTTTCCAAGAGCTTTGGAGGCATTGCCGATCTTGGTGAAGCGCGTGTACATGGCATCAACATCTTCACTTTCATCCATCCAGAATTTTTCATATTCCGACTAGAGTTGGAAAAGCTTTGAATTTTTAACCTGCGATGTACCTTCATGAGTAACTTCCAAATGATTCCAATTTTCATAAGCAGTAGTACATGATGAAATTCTATTAAATTCATTTCTATCTAAAGCACAAAATAAAGCATTCATAGCCTTGGCGTTATTTTTGCATTTTCGCTTATCCCTATCATCCCATTTATCTTTTGGTTTCTCTAAAGTTATCTCTCCAACTACACATGTAGGAGGAGAGTATTCCTCTTCTACCATATTCCATACCTCAATACCTAGGGTCATAAGAAAACATCTCATCCTATTTTTCCAATAATTATAATCTGACCCGGTAAATAGTGGAGGTCTACTAATTCCCTGACCCTCGAAAAAAGCGAGATCATAAGACGCCATTATTCCTGGTTTTGAAACCGTTTGGCATAACCTATGCTATGATACCACTTGTTGGATCGATTGGCGCCCTTAGAGAAGGGGGGGGGGGGGGGGGGGGGGGGGGGGTTGAATAAGGGAATAAAATTCTTTGTAAATTTTTACTAAATTGTTTAGAGAAAATTAGAACAAAATAACAATTTAACTTAAAGGAGGAAACAATTGTAATTTGCAATTCTATAAATTATGCCAAATGATAGAAATTAAGTAAACACAAAAAGAGACATGATTATATTATATAAAAAAGTGTTTACATAAATTTGATTTCAATATCGCTAGAAATCGGAGGCATACAAAGTAAAACAAATTTTCCTTTTCTATACCGACTTGTATCCCCACAAACCTGTTGGCTTTAGCCAATCCTTCCCCGGATATGGCCTCAAGCCGCTCTAGCCAATCCTTCCCCGGATATAGCCTCGAGCACCCCCTAGATCTAATCTCCTAGACCTAGTCGCCAACTCACGCGGCGAATTACCCCCTACGCCGCGCAAGGACCTAGTCGCCAACACAAGGCAAATTCTACTACAAAAATTACAATAATGAAGTAAAGCAAATAACAAGAACTCCCTTTATGAGATTTCTGAAGTTGAGGATGAAGGATCGATGTAGCATAAGCGAGGTTGAAGCGATCATTCTTCGGATGCAGCGTGGTGGCTTCCTTCTCCAGAAATCCTCCTTGGCTTTGAGTGGGAGATGAACTTTCGGCAGAGTAGTAGCTCTGGAAATTTGGCACAATTAATCTCTCTGGAAGCACTAACTAAAATGAGAGAGAGCCCATCAATTTATAGAACTTGAAGATAGCGCCTGCGGTAGCTCCTAGTGCCTGCGGTAGCGTTCGTGTGGAGCGGTTGCGAAACCTTCGGCGGCGTGGCGCTGTGCATGAACTTGAGCTGCGCTGGCAGTAGCGCTAGCGCCTATGTTAACCCCTAACGCTGGCGGTAGTGCATTCTTCCAGATGTTTGAATTCAGCTGCTTTCTACCTGTGGAGTATTGCACATATAGTTCCTGCACACTATAAACACACGATAAGCAAGATCAAATACAATTTGGGGTTTGTTATTCTCAAACAAAGGGATGTGACACACATGTCCAACAGTAATCTCACCCCTTCATCTTGTAGTACTGTTTTCCTTTATCATTTGTGTGTATGAACGATGATTGCTAAACCTCATTATTGCATTTATGTTTATTTCATGTCTATGTGAAATTATCTTGTGGTTTATGCAAGTGAGCAGCGCCCCTATTCCATCTTCGATCCACCATCACAGTCCATTCCCTTCTATAAGCCTACTCTTCCAGTACGCTAGCCTACTCTTCCTTTCCGTGTACCTACTCTTCCATCTGCATGGCTAAGCGGTGGTAACGGTGCATGTAATCCACCTCGACTCCGCCGGTGCGAACCATTCCATCCGTAAGCCTACTATTCCATCCGCGCAGCGAAGCGGTACTAACGGCCCGTGTAATCCATCCGCCTAGCCAAGAGGTGCTAATGGCCCTCAAACCTTTCCGCAGTTACACTCACTCTATTCGCTTGCCATCTCGCCCATCCTCCTAGCGAAGCAGTGAATAGCGGCCTGCATAGTTTCCATCCGCCCAGTCAAGCAGTGCATAGCGGCCTGCATAGGAGTAGTTTAGTTTCTTTTCTATTATTTTCTACAATCCAAATCACCCCTTTTCCGCAATCCATCCGACCTAAAGGACTTCGATCTCAATTCCTTCCTCAAAAGTAAACTCCACCTTACTGTGTTCCTTAGAGATTCGATACTTGGGGATTCACTCCCACATGTTATATTACTTGAGCGATCTGTACGCTGCCGTTTTGTGCCATAGTCTTGCTACCGCCTATAGCGGTTGCTAGATTTGCGCATCAGTGATATGGTTCATTTTAATTTCATTAAGTTTAATATGAAAAATAGTCACTGATTGACCATGGCTATGCCATAAAACTATCACAAATTTGCTCAACTCGTGGTACTATGCCATAAAACCCAAAGAATAGAGCAAATATTGGACTGAGTGCTCTAAAGGCACCCAATGAGGAGATCCAGATCAAGGACCATGGGCCATTTGTACTTGGCTCTACAACACCATCAGCCAAAGGGAAGGGAAAGACTATTCCTCAAAATCCTATCCCTAAAGTGAAGCCTGTGACTGTGCAACCAATTTCTAATTCTGTGCACAGCCACATGAATTGCTCAAGAAATTCAAGCTATGAAGCAACCTGCTCTTCGAATGATTATCACCATCACTCCACTCGAAAGGTAACTCAAAAGAGGAGGTATAATATATTTGATTGTTGGTGATGTGGCAAGATTGGCCACTTTGCTATGGACAGTTGGTTGAACCCAATAGTGTCAAGAGCAAGGAATGTGAATCATGCAAGTAGTATTGTACTCAATCTTTCTAAAGTCAAAGCTTATTGGAACCAAGGGCTCAAATCTGTTTGGGTTCCTAAGTTAAAATAGTTCGTTCTTGTAGGTAAGTCCAAAGACCAACAAAATACCTATCTGGTATTTGGACAGTGGATGTTCCGGGCACATGACTGGAACATGAAGCCTTTTGATGTACTTTACCTCTGTGGAAGATGGATCCAAAGTCATATTTGGTGGATCTGACAGAGGCATCATCAAGGTCTATGGTATGATTACCAATGGCATAGTCACCATCACAAAAGTATCTTATGTAGAAGGGCTGCAACATAACCTTATAAGCATAAGACAACTATGTGATCTAGGCTATGTCATTGTGTTCCACAAGGATAAGTGTCTAATTAAGGACCTTGAGAAAATTCTTTCAGGCACTAGGAGTGGTAATGTTTATTGTATAAATTTCTTATGCATAGATTTTACTACACCTGTTTGTCTTGTTGAAAATGAGAGACAATCTCTTTGTGTTCAATGACACAAGAGACTTGTTCATATGAACTACAAGACAATCATCAAATTCTTTTACAAAAAAAACTAGATAGAAATGGACCTAACCTTAAATGAATTAAAGATGGTATTTGTCATGCATGTCAGATGGGCAAGTAGACTAAGACCACCTTTAAGAGCATATGCTCCAATGATTCAGAAAGATGCCTTTATTTATTGCAAATGGACTTATTATGTCCTATGCCAATTCATAGTTTAGGAAGGAAGTGGTATACCATTGTGATAGTTGATGACTTCTCTAGGTATGCTTGGGTGTTCTTCCTTAATAAAAAGTCTGATACCTTGCATATCTTTGCATCCTTTGTCAAGCAAATTCAGAATGAAAAGAGTTGTACTGTGATTAAAATCAGAAGTGACCATGACACAAAAGTTCAGTCTAAACTCATGCCAAATTTCTGCAAAGAACAAGGTATCCTTCAAGAATTTTCTTATCCAAAAATAGCACAGTAGAATGGAGTTGCTGAGAGGAAAAATAGAACTCTCTTAGAGGCTGGGAGAACCATGCTAAGTGATTCTTCACTACCAGAATATTTCTGGGCTGAAGTTGTCAACATGGCATGCCATGTGCAAAATCTAGCCTCTATCATAAAATGCACAAGGAAACACCTTATGAACCAATGAAGGGTAGAAAACCAAATCTAGCCTACTTTATAATCTTTGGATGTAAGTGTTATATTCTAAATAATGGTAAATCATATCGAACTAAGTTTGTTGAAAAAATCTTTGAGGGGATTCTTGTTGGATATAGTATTCGCAGCAAGGCTTACAGAATATTCAACAAGAAGACTCATGTGGTAGAAGAATCAATCCATATTGTATTTGATGAGACAAGCATGATTCATCAAGGCTTGTCTAGCTCTTCTAATATTGTAGGAATAGATTTGAAGATGAAAAAGCTTAGCCTAGAAGAGTCTACATCTCCATACTTGATCATTGAAGATGGAGAAAAAGTCCCAGGAGAAGCATAAGAAACAACACTTGGACAATATCCAGCTGGTATAATAATTGCTGACACTCAAGGAACACTGCCAATAGCTTCGAGGAACCATAAAAACCATCCAAGTAATCAATTTATTGGAGACTTAAGCCAAGGAGTTAAAACAAGAAGAAGTGCCCAGAATGAAGCAGTATATCTAAGCTTTCTATCTCAAATTAAATCAAAGAGATTTGAAGAAGCCAATTCAGATCCTTATTGGATCATGGCAATGCAAGAAGAACTCATTCAATTCAAAAGATGCAAGAAGAACTCATTCAATTCAAAAGATTCAATTCTTGATGATGATGCAATTCTCATCTAGTTTGTTCTTGATGATGAGAATTGCATCTACTGATGACAACCTTTGCAAGAAGTTTGCTAACTTAATGCAAAGGAAGTTTGAAATGAGCAGCATAGGAGAGAGAAATACTTCCAAGGGATCTAAGTGAAGCAATATGAGGATGGAATATTCATCTCTCAGACCAAGTTCACTAAGGAGCTTATAAAGAAGTTTGGAATAGAGAGTGCAATCTCAATGACGACTCCAATGGGCTCCAATGGGCTCCAATGTGTCTCTGGACAAGGATGAGAAAGGGAAAACTTTTAATGAGACCATGAATAGATGCATCATTAGATCTCTGCTCTACCTAACTGCTAGTAGACCAGACATTATGTTTACTGTCTGTGTATGTGCTAGGTATCAAGCTTCCCCTATGGAATCTCACTATACATATGCTAAGAGAATCTTGAGATACCTCAAGTGAAATCCTAATCTTGGCCTATAGTACCCTAGAAATAATGATTTTGAATAAACAGGGTATTCAGATGCAGATTTTGCAGGTTGCAAAGAAGATAGGAAAAGCACATCTGGAACCTGTCAATTTCTAGGGAAGAAGCTGATCTCATGGAGAAGCAAGAAGCAAACAAGTGTGGTAATCTCAACAGCTGAATCAAAATACTTCTCAGCTGGGAATTGTTGTGCTCAACAGCTATGGATAAAACATTAGCTGGAAGACTACAACATCTAGACTAGCAAAACAACCATGTATTGTGATTCTTCCAGTGTAATCTCAATTGCTAAGAACCCTGTATCATATAGCAGGACTAAGTGCGCCGAGAAGAGGCTTGCAATCGAGTAGAGGCTTGTCGTCGAGATAGAGTCATCGAGGGACAGCGTCGCGCTCTAGCGTTACCACTGGCAGTAGGAGCATCGTCGAGAAGGGTGTTGTATCATCGAGACAGCGTGATGATCACGATGACTCAAGACAGAGCAGTTTTCTGTATTACTACCGTGTCGCGGTAGCATTACCGCTAGCGGTAGGTCTTCAAATCATCTTGTATCGCAGTTACGCTAAGAGAGAAAGACGGTAGCGTTGAGAGGCTTCATCAAGTGGCTAGCGCGATGCGTAGATCCACCGCCGCGCGATAGCTGATGGAGCAGATCTGTAAGCAACATTTTCTAGGCATCCGATCCTCTTAGATCTTGATCCAAGAGCCCAGATAGGTGCATCCGAGAGCCCTAAATAGGGCAGAGGAGTTCTTTCCTATTATCTCTTAAGTATTTTGTGTTTTAGAGGCTAAGGAGAGGGAGAGCTTGGAGGGAGAAAGAGAGCAAGATCCACCATTGTTGGATCATCGGATCTCCGTTCGTCGATCCGAGACCAGATCTGCGGAGAGGGCTCGAAGGCACTCATTTCAATCCATGTTTTTCAACTGATCCATGGCGAGGAAGAGGGTATAAAGGGTAACGACATCTCTCCTCCTGGTTTTAGGATGCATGCATGGCATCTATTGTTTTGCCTTTTTCTTTTCTGTAATTTTTTGGTACAAGATCTCTCAAATGCGAGGGGTTTGGGTCGCCTTGGTTCAAGAGGAACCACCAGATTGATTGAGTCCATCCCCAACATGATTTTTCATTAGATATCCACTTCGTTAGCGGATTAGGCAATGTTGGTGAAGCCGAAATTACGGTCGGTTGTCTGATTCAGTGATGTTGCTTAACATGCATTTTAGGGATTTTTGCTAGAAATATAAATACGACGAAAACATCGTTGTGATGCCCTTTTATGTGTCGTGTGAGAAAGAACGTTGGTTTTGGGCGGGAAGATTTACGCGTGATGAAGGGATTGTGAAGCCCGTTGGTATGAGACAGCGAGGATTTGTCTTTGTGGTCTCCTAGCTAGCCCGTGACATTGCAAGTCATGTAAGGAGGGTGTCCCGACATGGAATATCCCCTTTTATTTTGTTTGTGTTGAAGCTGACAAGAATGTTTGTGCTAAAGGACAAGCCCGATGGCATTATGATCCATGTGCGTGTGGGGTCTAGGCAAGAGCTTCTAGCACCGATTGTGCTTGGTTTTGTGATTTTGGAAAGAATGGGTGAGCTGATGGACACGCCCGATGGCATTGAGTGTCATGTAAGGGCGGGGTCTCAGGTGGAGTTCTTGGCCTAGGGTTTGCATGCCCTTGGGGGAAATGATGAGTACCCCTGTGTTTTGGTGAATTAATGATGTGTGATGTTATGTTAGATGCATATACACCATAGGGTGCATTGGGTGAAACCCAGGTTTGAATAAATGCTATATTGTTAGGCCCGTTATATTATTTGCTCAACATAGAAACATAGATGATGCTTGTAACACTCATACATGTCGTTTTTATGTACTAATATGTATTCACAGTTTCATATGAAGTGCTGACTTGCAGGATGATGTAGTTCCCCGAGGTTCGCTAGAACGGCCGGGAGGATGGGTGTAGTTACAATATTGTTGGTCAGCCAAAGTTGACCCTCGTTATACCGTTTTTTTGTAATAGATGTAGGGTAAGGATCGCAAGTTGGAGCTAGCTCACTGGCCAAAAATGCCTAAGCCTTATGATGTGTTCCTCTTCCTATTTTCTGCCTTGTTTATGTTTCATTACTTTTTTTTGGCTTGCATGTCGAGGTAGCATATGGATGCTTTAGCTTTTGGACTTTTTGATGTTTATGGAATGATGGTTTGAAACTTTGGTTTTGTAAAGCCTTAAGGCCAGGATACCCCTATGTAGATGTGGACAACTTCTGTGTCTTTTTAAATGTTTTTGCTGTGTCTGTTCTGAGTTTTGAGTTGGGTGGAATCTATATCATCTTCTAATATTAAAGCTGTGGCGATTATATGTTGTGGGGTCCCGACCGGACCCATATTATATGGTCATTACAGGGGAGGTGTTACAGGTAGTCATCTAGGTGGTAGTCTGGTGGACGGCCCCCACTAACAGTCGTTGAAAAGTGAAATTAGGATATTCCGTATACCACGAAGGTGCTCTCCAATGAACCTCTAGAGGTTTGGAGCACCTCTATTGCTAGAGGTGGTCTGAGGCTAGGATAGTCAGGATGGGCTATTCTGGTGGTCGGAATGCCCGGCTCATTCCTCCTAAATGATCTATATATCAAGAGAGTTTGGATAATTACCTCAGTGAGAGTTGTTGACGTTGAATTGAGACATGATGGCATGGTAGTGTCGCTGTGGAGAAAATCCAATTCTCCTTCTCCAATCATCGGTGGCGGTCTCCAGATCACTCACTTATTTTGTTTGAGTTCGCAAGGACGGTTAGATCATAAACCTAACTCTTATAAGACATTAACTAGAAGCTATGGGTGTTTACATGAATGGTATTCTGTGGAACTAGTGGTGGTCATTGTTTTTGCCTCTACACATCCCTTTGAGGTATCGATCCGACTAATAATGAAGAGATGCATCTCTTAATGCTATGATATGGTAGGGTTAGCCTTGCTAAACCTTGGATAAGGAAGAATAGGGCTAGTGAAACCCCTTATTGTCAGGTTTAACCATTCAAGGTCAATGTTGCACCAAATTGGTGGCATGTCATGACTATATGTGTCGTGAGGAGGAGTCAGGTCATTGCAAAGTTTAAAAAGTTATAGGCAAACCCTAAGGGCTAAATTTATTCTGATTGACCTAAGTTGACCTTGGTTGACCTAGGTTTTCTTTTGTGATTATGTGTTAATCTTTGATTGGCTAAGGGAAGATATGGCATGGAAATTATGACCATAGCCTAGCTTAGGCTACTTAAGGCTATAAGAATTACCATGGTGTATCTAATTTTCCTTAGCAAACCCATTGTCCCTAATGTGGGTCAGTCTAGCCATCTACACTCAAGGTCCACCTAGGATTTCACATGTATTACCTAGGATTCAATGGGAATTTAGAGGTCTCTCCTATCTCAAATAGCTAGCCTAGGTGCTCTAGACCAGGGCGTCTAAACGCCTTGGTACAACGAGATCAATACAAAAATTTATCTCTCTCTTAAACGGAGCCTCAGAGAGCTCATTAGGAAATATGGCTGTAAACTTCGCTATAATTGGAATGTCACCTATACTTGGTTTGCAAAATGAAACCTCCAACGATGTGAAGAACAACTCTGAATCCTTCAGAACTTTCTTGACAACTTGAAGGGAAAGCATCAACGTCTTGCCCGATCCTTGTAAACTAGAGAACAAGGTCTCTCCTTCAGAGTTCTTTCCCAGTATGACCTCTTTTAGGTTTCAATCTTTGCACGCACACAACTTTGAAAGCCAGTCCATACCAAATATCACATCAAATTTAGATAACGGAAGCAAAGATGCTTCCAAGTCAAAGTCTCAATCTCCTTTCTAAACTTTCATGTAGCTTCTCCAATCTGAAAATGAGGTTAGATCTTAAAGTTACTCTAGAGGGGGGGCGGGGGGGGGGGGGGGGGGGGGGGGGTAAATAGAGTATTAAAAACTTTTTCACTTATTTTTATAGCGGAATTAAAATAGTGATATTTATATGTGTATAACAAAGTGAGTTATAAAAACAATTAAAGGAAACACACAGCACATCACAACAAAATAAACAAGAATCACATAGGACACAAGGATCTATAGTAGTTCCCCAATAAACCTCAGTACATCTACTCTTCTACCACCCTTGGTAGGAATCAACTAGGTTTTTCATCAGGTGCCCTATCACCAATGGTGTTTTGATCAGGTGCCCAAAACACCACTTGAGCTTTTGATCAGGTGCTCAAACCAAACTATAGGTTTTTGTTCAGGTGCCCTGCCACCAATGGTTAAACTTTTGAAGGGAGTTGGAACCCTGTACAAGAGGGGATAAAGAGGGTTATGAAGTTCTTCTCTGTCAATAATCTGAGAGAAGACTAGTGGATTTGATGATGTAAAGCTCCCCCTGTCTGATTGAAATGGTTGACAGTTGAGGATGGAGCTTTCACTTGAATGATCAAATCTTCTTTGAAGCTGATGAATCTGAGAGACAATGTTTCTCAGATTTGTTGTTGCTCTTGAAGATTTGAACTTGTAGCAGAAAACTGAGAGAAGATTTTGTTTTTGTTCTCTGAGAATGAGAGAGCTGCTGCTTCAGGAAGATGAACTCTGTATTTTTCTCTCGATAGTATTATCTCTATTCTTCCTACTACTCATACTGCTTTACTTCTGTCTTCCTTTTTCTTTTGACATTATATCTCTAGTTTGAAATTTAAATCCTCTGAATAAGGAATAGAATAATCGGGAGGATTAATTCTTGAAACTGCAAGCAAGAATTTAATTCTTTTTCCTTTTTCCAATATGCCAAACGGCTACTTTCTCGGGAAGAGAATGGAAAGTAATAAAATAGAAGGAGGAATTACAATTTTGTCTTATCTGGAAATGAATAACTCCAAATAATAGAATAGATCCATTGCTGATTTAGGTTGATCTGAAATCAAAGAGTAGAATATAACTTATCTGTCTGAAATTCATCGAGCTGAAATAATAATTTGTCGATCTAAATGTTGATTTTGTCGAACTGAACTTATGTTGCTGATTCGTCGAACACAGACTGGAGTTCGTCGAACTGGAGCTGGAGTTCGTCGAACTGAGAGAATAATTTGTTGGCTGGCTGGAGAACTGAGTTCGTCGAGCTGAGAAGCTGTTTCGTCGATCTGAATCAATTCGTCGGCCGCTAAGAATTGGTCGAACGCTGAAACTTGGTCAACCGTTGAGACTGGAGTTCATCAACCGCCGAGATTGAAGTTCGTCAACCGCTGAGATGCTGCAAGATCGTCGAGCACTGAAGCAAAACGTTCATCAAACGCAGAAAACATTTCGTCGAACGCAGAACCTTGGCAAGTTTGTTGAACTGGAGCATGTCGTTCGTCGAACGCAGGATGGAGTTCGTCGAACACAGAAATTTATCTTTTCTTTAAGTTCTAACAGCCTAAACCCTTGGACTATCAAATTGGGTCAACTTAGTCCTAGTCAACAGATAGTGATCCTAGCCCAAATCAGTAATAGGGTTCTTCCAACACAATCCATGCTCTTATTAGACCTATTCAACAATACTACTTTCAATCCGTCCCTTTACCACACAATCGGCACTCCAATTTGCACTATGAAGTCCTCAAACAAAAATGAGTGTGATGCTCTGGTGTTAAGGAGAGCTCTCGTCAGATAGTTAAATATTAGGACACATCCTAATCACAAATACATAAAGCACATAATCATATATGGGGTATAAAATATTTTATGATATGAAAGCTAATTAATAACCCATACCTTTCATGACATCTCATTGTCGAATGCCTTAGGCTAGCCATGGGACTAGACTCTTTGTTGGGTTGGAGGATATTGGGAAGAGGAAGAATCCACTGCCTCCCTTTCTCTGTGTCGCTTGGACTCGCTGCTTTAGTGTTCTCCAATGCTCGACTGTCCATCCTCCAAGGATGGCTCTGACATGAATAGATCATGTGTCCCAACTTCCTACAAATTTTTATTTCTTCTTATGCCTCATACTCTCGTTCTTTTTCTGAGAAGTCGGCACATTAAACTCTGACTTTCTGACATTAAAGCTTTTCTTATGCTGGAATCTCTGCATGTCTATTTATATAGATCTTGTAGTCTACACTACGACATGAAAACCAAACGTCATCGGACCCACAAGTAGCAACCTTAAGTCATCACAAAGTCCTTCATAGAACTTGTTGGTCCTAGTTTCCTCGTCTTCCAACATGGTCCCTACATAGAGGCCAATTTTGGTGAACACATCCAGGTATTCATCCATGATGTGATCATTATGTTTCAAACATAGGAATTGGTTCTGCATTGCAATGCGCGGGGTGAGGGGGAATGTATCTTAAAAGAATAACTCCGTGAAATTTCCCAATGAGAAAACAGTAAGTTGTTGCACCCCATATTTGTGTGTCGTCTCTTCGTCCAACGAAAGTATTGCCTCCCCATTCAATATGAAGGTAGCCAAGGTTACCTTCTTAACATCAGTAGTACTCATTGCAATGAAGGTCCTATTGATTCTTGACAACAAGTAGTCATTTTCCATTTTAGATTAAGTCACCAAGATAGATGGAGGATTGAAGCTTACAAATTGCTTCAACCGCTGACAACATGCTCATTGTTCATTAATTGGCTCGGTTGCCACAACCAACACATACGTCACAAATGGAGTAGGAGGATGTGCAAGCCTTCTTGGTTTCTCATTGAGAGCATCTACGAACGCCTTTATGATAATTTTGATAATTTTAGTGAAAGGAGGGGTTATAGGTGTGTCAATATATGCACTACTCTCATTAGAGTTATGGGGTTGAGAACACGCCACACAACTCCTAGTCTTCAATAATTGTGAAACACACTATTTTTAGCGACCTAAAACTAGCAAAACATCAAATATAGAATGCTTAAGTTCCACAAACAAGCATGTTTTTCATTACTAAGTACACATTCATCTTGAAAATTAGTCATTTTAGGTTAATGCACTACATATGCACTCCAACCTTTAAGAGGGTTCTTCCATGAACCTAAAGAATATGGATTAACCTCCTAAAGTATGATACCAAATTGTAACATCCAGCATGTACAAACAATATAACATGGATCTGGTCGGGCCCTTATTACATTCCATTCCCATTAGCTAGACATTAAGAGATGATAAGAAGAAATACTTCACAGAGAAAGTAAACACTCGCGAAAGCTTAATTATTAAAACTAACTATGAAAGTACACATTTACTAAGGAATTTTTCAAAAAAACATTTCGGACTTATGGACTTGCATCAAAAAATTAGTATCAATACCTCTTAATAGTACTAATAGAAAAATAACAGCTCATAGACCGGCGAAGAAAAGAAGTAAAAGAATGCAGCTTTCTTTGACAATTTCAGCTTCGGTCTTTATGCCCGATATTTCTTTCAATGCTCTGCAACACCTGCACCAAACACTACTAGGAGGTAAATGAGGGTCAACTATGATCTGAGCACAAGCCGCGTAAAGATCCATATCGCCGGCCAACCCAGTGGACTCCGAGGCGGGACATTGCTCACCTGTAACTGGCCGCAATAAGTAATAGGCAACAAAATAATGTTGGAGTTTCTGAGATGATCTCAAAGCAATCGACAGTTAGTCTTACTGCCAACGCAATATGAGCCTATTGGGTCGCACATAAAAGTGTTTGGAGAAGTTGGAGAAAGGATTGTGTTGGCCTCACTCATATTTGATATGAGTGGAGGACCAATCCTATGACTGTTCAGAATTGAATTGAGAATGTCTCAAATGGGAAACAAGTACTATTGATGAATTGTCTAAATGGTTTAGACGAATTCATTAGGACTTGGCAAAATTCGGTGAAAGTGTTTCAACGAATGGATTTATACCAACAAATTCGTTTAAAGGTTTTAGACAAATTATGTCAATTCGTCTATTCGAATTTGTCTAAATGGTTTAGACAAATTTATGATGATTCGTCTAAATGGTTTAGTCAAATTATAACAATTCATCTAAAGTGTTTAGTCGAAATTGTCTGTTCGAATTCGTCTAAACTGTTTAGTCGAATTTAAGATAATTCATCTAAAGTGTTTAGTCGAATTATAACAATTCGTCTAATGTGATTAGTCGAATTATAATGCTTTCGACGAATTCAAATCCTGGCAGAAATGTTCTATTTTTTCCTCTGGTCTGCGGATAGCCTATTTTATGCCTTGCGTATAAAAGAGACGAGATTAGGTCTTCTGAAAATAATCGATCCTTTTCGCGACTCGAAAGTGTTTCGTCGTCCCCATCCGCAGACCTCGCCCCATACATCGACCTTGTTTGCTTTCGACAGTCACCGCCTCCCCTTCAATGGATCTAGCAGTTCGTGGGGACGCAGAGGACCTCCTTTCTCCGACCCATACATTGTGCGACGAGGCATTGGGGTTCTCCTTCCTTGTGTGGATCTCTATAGAGGGGCCGATACATTTCGGTGCTTGGAACTCAAAGTTCGTCTACCGGATTTCATCTTGGAGCATCTTGGTTGAGTATTGACTCAATCCCGGAAAGGTATATCGCATTTGCTTTACTAATCATTTGATTAATGAAATTCGCAAGTTCCTTACTCTTTGGGTGGTTCTAGTTATTTCTTCCGTTGTGCATATTCGATATGCTTTTTATCATTATGAATTGTATGTAGAAAACCCAACAAATAAATAAACTGCGACTAAGCTACATTGGGTGAAGTTTTAAGCACAATCAATCTTCTAGGTTGAGAATATAAATATAAGGGTCTATTTATGCAAGAGATGATGGTTGGGTTCACTCAGAGGTTTGCCCATAACTGCATAAGCATCATCGCATGAAGCTAACAATTCATCATCCACCAACAACGCATTCTTAGGTACTCATGACCGCAAGATTTCAGGCACTAATGGCAAACAATAAGAGTTATCTACCATTATTCTGGGTTATTCAAACCTAGTTCCAATTTGAGAAATTATTGGTCTGGTTATTCACTCCTAACATAGTGTTAGGAAAATACCCTTTGATTTATCTAAACAAATTATATAAAAGTGATTTCATTAGTTAGGTTGAATTACCCATATTGTAT
Organism: Dactylorhiza incarnata; assembly: GCA_033032865.1. Taxonomy (NCBI): domain Eukaryota; kingdom Viridiplantae; phylum Streptophyta; class Magnoliopsida; order Asparagales; family Orchidaceae; genus Dactylorhiza; species Dactylorhiza incarnata. The sequence goes on along the minus strand of JAWHQI010000218.1, from coordinate 1,805,813 downwards.
TGAAAGGGTAATTTGGTCATTAGATGTCCTAAGATATCTCACTCACATTAGAGTGTCAAGACCAGGTCAAAATGAGCACAAAATATAGTTGAGTTAAACTTTCGTCTAATACAAGTCGACGCAACTTCTACTAGAAGTCGACGCAACTCTGACTGAAAGTAGAAGTATCTCAGTAAACATGTCGAAGTATCAAGTGAAATCAATTCAACGTCGAAATGAATTGACGCAGAAGGAAGAGTCTGTCGAAGCCATCTTAGAAGTCGACACAACTTTGACTTCAAGTCGATGCAGAAGACGAAGTTCAAGTTCAAGTCTTCAACTCAACGGATGCGTCGATAAGAACTCGACACAACGTCAACATCTGAGTTCAGTCAGAGCTAAGAAGGAATTCGAAGCTGCTTCTATAAAAACTCAGAGGTGCGTCAATATGAAGGGTAATGAATTCGACGCAACATCGAATACAAATAGAAAAGGAAGGTTTTCTTTTATCCTCTCTGATGCTTTTCCATATGATCTACAAGGCTAAAATCTGCTCTCTAATGGCTCGTTTATTGCCAAGAATGGAATGGAGTATTTCAGATATACAACAAAGACATTCTTGGAAGTTATTCAAATCATACTTGACGGGTCGGGAACAGAAATAGAAGGAAACATTTATTGACCTTTGGACATTCCTTCTAAGTTGAGACGAGAAGAAGAAAGAAATTCAAACACTAATGGTCAGAGAATAAATATGCTGAGGAAGAAAGATAACAACGATGAATTTAGTGATACTTACCTCTTCTTCCTCTTCATCATCCTAAAGTTTTCTCTCTGATCAAGAAAATGAGAACAAGAATTTCCCTATCCATATATACAAGGCTTCTAGTTCTTCTTCTTAATCTCACAGCAGCAAGCCAATATGTGTACATAGATTAACAGGATCATAAGCATATAACCCTTGCATTCTTCTCTATGATAAGCAAGGGTTCATTATATACAGATCCTAAAGAATACCAAAATACAGCATCCAGTGTGATAGCTGCTATTGGATTCATACAGTAGAATCTGCTATTGGATTCATACAGTAGAATCCCAGTCTTCTTCTTCTTTCTTACCTCTTTTTTATTATTCAGTAACTGTAAAAGAGTCCTAAGAATCCCTCTCCAAAGGATTTAGTTGGTTCTAAGAGTCTCCTTATCAAAAGATCTAGTGGTTCTAAGAGTCTCCTTATCAATAGACTCAGTGGTTCTAAGAGTCTCCTTATCAAAAGACTATGTGGTTCTGAGAGTCTTCTTGTCAAAAGACTCAGTGCTGGTTCTGTGAGTCTCCTTATCAAAAGATTCAGGCACATTTAGTGCAATCCTACCAAGGTGGTAGAAGAGTGGACTACCCACATTTTGGGGAACCACGATAAAATTTCTATGTCTCTTTTGTGTTGTCCCTTTACTATATACAGTTTTCTTATTTATGTAATTATATTATTCTGTGATAGGTGTTGTTGAATGCATAGTTGTTAGAGTAGTTTTTATTGTGTGTGCATAATTAGGGTAAACGTTTGTAAAACTCTATTCACTCCCTCTAGAGAATACTCAGAGGCGCACCGTGTAATTTCAATTGGTATCAGAGGGAGGTTGATCATAAAAAGGCTAACACCTTGATCAAAAGATCTCCTCACTCATATTTTTGCATTTAAAACTATTTCAAACACAATTTTGAGTTCTAAGGACTATGCACCCACAATACCACAAGTGTGTAACCTAAATTAGTTTACACTCTAGAAGGGCAAAACAAAGTTATATATGAACTCCATTGATGATGATATCTTTGATGTTATTACTTCAGGCCCCCTAGCTCCAGTCAGACAAGATGTCATTGGATCTGTGACTCAGAAAGCTGTGCCTAGAAATTAATGGACAGATGCTAAAAAGAAGCAGAAGGCATGTGATGCAAAAGCAATGAACATTCTGGTGTCTACAATGTCTGATGACATCTTCCAGAAAGTAGCTGACTGCCAATCAATAAAAGAGATCTGAGAATCTCTCTCCAGATTGGTAGAAGGAAGCTCTGATGAATGAAAGGACCGAAAGTCCCTTCTCATATCCAGTATGAAAATTTTCAAAATAAAACTGAGGAGAGTGTCACTGAAATACATGATAGATTCAACACCATAATAAATAAACTGAAAGGTCTGGATAAAGAGATCTTTCTGACTTAAATAAATGATAAGATTCTCATGTGCTTCCTAAGCTCATGGGACTCAGGGATCTGGGCCATTAGAGAATCCAGATGCCATAGAGAGATCTCTACTGATTCTTTTCTAGGAAAGCTAAAATCTTATGAGCTGCTACTGAAGAGTAGGGTTGACTCAGAGACTAAAGAGATAGTCTCAACTCCTATCCAAAGGAGTCTTTCCTTAAAGGCTGAAGAAGGAGAGCCTTCGACTCCTAAAGATGAAATGTTCAGTTTGTTAGCAAGAAGATTCAGAAAGTGGGTCATGACAGAATACTCAAGAAGAAGAGAGTGCAGCTCAAAACCCAGATTTGATAAGACTCCAAAGAATGAAGTGATCTGCTTTTCCTGCAGAAAACCAGGACATATTATTCTTGAGAGTCCTGAAGATCAACAGGACATGAGCAGTAGCAGAAAGCATCACAAGAAGAAGACCTCCAAGAAAAATGACAAGAAGAAGGGAAATGGTTTTATTGCTGAAACCCAGAGTGATACAGAGTTTGACTCAAGCTCCTCTTCATCAAAGAGTCATGAAGAAATTACTACTGAAGTTGCCTTCCTGATGGCATTGGAATTCTCCTCAGATGATGTAGGAGATCATGTAAGTATCTTGATGATTTTGAATTTAATTTAGTAGAGTTCAAAGATTGTTTTAAGGAATTTTGTAATGATTGATTAATATTTTTCTTTATGTTTTGCTGAACTCCAACAATAAATCGATAAGGCAAGTATACCTATCATTTTAAAGTATAGGATCAAGTATCGTATTTGACTCGGGGCTGTCGAGTACTTGTACTCACAAAGTAGAGCTGTTATTTTATCTAACGGAAATTTTTGGTTTGAAAAGTGAAGTAAAAAAGATGACTTAGACTAAAGAGAAAATTGATGATTAGAGAGCTAGCACTTGATCTAGAATCCCTTTGGACTACAATAAACTTCTTAAATGATTAAACTGCAGACTTCTAAATTATATACTTCGACCGTGGAGGCTTCCAAAGTATGATAGAACCTCTATCGAGAGAACTATCAACTAACCTTAGGTTGATCGATTAAGACCCCTCGGCCAGTCGAAACCCCTAAGCTTGCTTTAGGTGTTGAACCCCTCTACTAGATTTGATTCCAGTCCGGAAGATTTATATCACCCTCTCTCAAGGAGTGCATGAAACTCCTTTTATCTTTGAGTGATCTCCTCGTTCGCATGGATCTCTCGATCTCTAGCATATGGATCTTAGATCGAGAAACATATTCGCGGCATATGAATTCCAAACAATTAGAATCAAAGAAAAATTGAAGCGAAATAATATTGAGAGCTTGCTATTTTTTATAAGAACAAAGCAATGTTTATTTTATTCCAAAGTTCATCATGATCAAGTGCTAATTGGAACTTAGCTACTCATCATGATGGGGAAAATACATATGGTAAATGACAGAGACATGATAGGTAAAAGGAATGTACTTGAATTGAAAATACTTGAACGAGAATTATAACTTGAAACGAAATTCAAAAGCAACAACTAGAAATGAGAATTACAATAAGACATTGAAGAATTACAGAAATTGGACTCCAAAATCCTCTCCCCTGGCATCTGGACATGGCATCAATTTATAGTTGAAAATGTTGGGGAGACACATCCCAAGGTCACGCTCGTGACCTAGGGCATGTAATGTGCCGAAACGGTGGCCTGAATACCCAGGAACGTTCGGGAGAAAAACTGCCAAACTTCATAAATCTGTTGGTCACACCCCTAGGTCACGCCCGTGACATAGGCATGTCTTGGCTTTATCTGCAAATGACGGGAAACAGCTTGAGCTGGAGTTAATTTGGCATTTTAGAGGAGGTCACGCCCCATGTTCAAGCCCGTGATAGTGGGGCGTGTAATAATAATCTAACGTGGCATGATTCTCAGCAGAGGCGGAGGGTCACAGCCGGTGAAAAATGGTCACGCCCCCTAGTCATGCCTGTGACTAGGGGGCGTGTAATAATAATCTGATGTGGACTTGTCTTTCAACACTACTATCACGCACGCCCCGTGGCTGAGGTCACGCCCCTAGGTCACGCCCGTGCCTAGGGGGCGTGTATTGACAATTTTCCAAAACAGCCACAAATTTTCTTCTGGTTAAAATAGTGAGCCCAAAAATGCTATCAACAGCCCAGATTTACCTGAAAAGGAAAATTAAATTAATTAAGGAGAATATTTTAATAATTATGTCAAATATTGATTGATTATTAAATTAAAAACTAACTAAAAACTAAGATAAAAATAGAGTTATCAAATATTTTGCTGATGCGCAATTCCAACAATAAACCGATAAGGCAAGTATACCTATCGTTTTAAAGTATAGGATCAAGTGTCGTATTAGACTCGGGGATGTCGAGTACTTGTACTCACAAAGTAGAGCTGTTATTTTATCTAACAGAAATTTTTTGTTTGAAAAGTGAAGTAAAAAGATGACTTCGACTAAAGAGAAAATTGATGACTAGAGAGCTAGCACTTTATCTAGAATCCCTTTGGACTAAAATTAACTTCTTAAATTATTAAACTGCAAACTTCTAATTTATATACTTCGACCATGGAGGTTTCCAAAGTATGATAGAACCTCTCTCGTGAGAACTATCAACTAACCTTAGGTTGATCGATTAAGACCCCTCGGCCAGTCGAAACCCCTAAGCTTGCTTTAGGCGGTGAAACCCTCTACTGGATTTGATTCCAGTTCGGAAGATTTATATCACCCTCTCTCGAGGAGTGCATGAAATTCTTTTTATCTTTCAGTGATCTCCTCGTTCGCATGGATCTCTCGATCTCTAGCATACAGATCTTAGATCGAGAAACATATTCGCGACATATGAATTCGAAGCAATTAGAATTAAAGATAAATCGAAGCGAAATAATATAGAGAGCTTGCTAATTTTTATAAGAACAAAGCAAAGTTTATTTTATTCCAAAGTTCATCATGATCAAGTGCTAATTGGAATTTAGCTACTCATCATGATGGGGAAAATTCATATGGTAAATGACAGAGACATGATAGGTAAAAGGAAAGTACTTGAATTGAAAATACTTGAACGAGAATTATAACCTTAAACGAAATTCAAAAGCAACAACTAGAAATGAGAATTATAATAAGACAGTGCAGAATTACAGAAATTGGACTCCAAAATCCTCTCCCCTGGCATCTGGACATGACAACAATTTATAGTTAAAAATGTTGGGGAGACACGCCCCAAGGTCATGCCCGTGACCTAGTGTAAGACCCCATGCTCTAAGTGCAAAGAAAGTAGAGGTGTACTGAAGCTAAGGCGCTAGTGCTAGCGCCGACGGTAGCGCACTTTCCGAGAAATATGTTATTCTCGAGAAATGTTGGTAGCACTCCAGATGTTTTCCCAGCGGATAGATAACGCTGAGAGCTAGCACTAGGTGTTCACGCTAAAGCCAGGCGTTAGCCTAAGTCTTAGTGTCGATGGCCGTCAAGACGTCGAGATGCAATCAGATCCCTTAAGTGGTTGTGGATAAGCTTATCCACCGCTTTAGGGGCTAACGTGCGCATTAGGTGTTAACACCGACGTTAGCTAAGAAATTATTTATATATAGCAAATCCGACTTTTCTTCTCATTTTCTCTGAAACCCTCTGCTTTTCTAAGAGCTGTGGGCTGAGAGCTGGGAAGGAGATCCATTTGAGGTGAGCCTTCGTTGTGTCGAGGGAAAATCTGTGAAGTAGATTGCTCGAGTGTTTGTGTCATCGTCGATTCCAGCCGAATATCTTGCTTGGTGCAGAAACGAATGGCAAGGGTAACGATTCTCCTCCTTACATCTTTGGACACGTTCGTCCTTTGATTAGCATAGTAGTAGGAAGATTTCCACTAGCGAGTGGATAGATTTCTGCCAACGGGTCGATGTTATCCCGTAGAAAATTGCATATAGAGTCCGGAATTGAAGTACGGGCATAAGCATGCTGTGTGAAGCCTATCTGGACAGGTTGGTGTTGGGTATTGTATCCACAATCACCTGGATTTGAAGGTGTCCCCTAGTGAACTAAATTGAATTGAGTATGTATTTGATGAACTCTCATTAGATGTGTTGTGACAGGTCATAATGCTAAGTGCACACCAAAGTCAGGTTGCAATGGATCACCAAACACAGTTCTAGACAATGTAATCCCTCATTGTGTAGAACAAAGTGTTGGTTCATGTGTAATCTCTCTTTTGGGGTACACTTCATATTCTCACAACTGAAGGCTTTCAAGGTTGAGGAGTGGAGCAGGTTCTTAGAAGAAAAGGAATTTTTGCTAAGTCAATTCGTCGAGATGTCACGTGAAGTCCCGATGACTCCCGACGAATCCTGATAGAAGCCAAGTTTCCAGTTTGAAGAAGAAAGTTCTGCGGCCAAGTCCATTCGTCGTATATTCTCATGAACTCCCGACGAATATCGACGAATGCTGACAGAAGCCAAAAAGGTAGCTTTGTGAAGGAATTTGTGCGGCTAAGTCAATTCGTCGAAAGTTCTCGAGAACTCCCGACGAATTCCGACGAATGAAAACAGAGATGGTTTTCAAGCCTTTGATCAGTCTTTTTAATGGCTAAGTCAATTCATCGAGTGTTCACGTGAAGTCTCGACGAATGATGGACAGACGGATTTCAAAAATTATGTTTCGTTTTTGAAAATTAGGGTTGGCTGCCATGTGCAGCACATGTGTCGATCATTCCTTGTCTGTCGCCCTAGCCGTTAGAGTTCTTCTTATAAATAGTCTTTTATTTTAGGGAAAACAAGTTATTATTCAACCCGATAGAAAGAGAAGAACCCAGCCGTCTTCCTCCTTGCTCGCTGAACAAGTTTTTCTGAGATCTAACTTCTGCGCCCTCAAGACTCGTTCTTCAGTGCTGTTTGAGATTTCTCAGATAAGAAGGCTTTTGATTTATTTGCTGCTCTATATTTTTGAAGATCTTTTCAAGAAAATCAAAAGGCCTATTCAGATCAGGTTTGCCGAGTTTCCTTTCTTCCAAATCTTTGAAGATCCAAGCTTTAGTTCTCAAGGAAGAAGAAGACTCAGTTTTTCCAAGATCTGAAGTTAATATCTGTCGAGGTTTAATAGAAGTATTTTATTTCAAATTCTATTTGATTCCTGTAGGAAATTTTTCTCCGAGTTATTTTGTAGGAGTTGTTTACTCCGAGTTGTAGGAGTTGTTCTCTGAGTTTGTAGGAGTCGTTGTCTCCGAGTGTAGGATTTGTTGATAAATCCGAGTTTTGGTGAAGTTGCCGACGCTAGCCCGAAGTGCTAGATAGGCGAAGCGGGAGAGAAGAGTACCCACCTTGGGGAACCTCTATAAATCTTGTGTCTCTGTGCTGTGATTTTTCTTGTTGTGTGTGTACTTATTTTTTATTCCGCAATCGCAGTAGAGATCACCTATTCACCCCCCCCCCCCCCTTTAGGTGTTTTAGGTAGACAACGATTTCTTTCAATTGGTATCAGAGCTAGGTTATCTTTAAGAGGTTAACACCTAGATTAAAGATCCCTCTTCGTTGTTAAGATCTCTCTCTATGGACAGAGGCATGGAAAGATTTTCCTCCAAGCTCCCAGTTTACACAAAGGAAAATTTCCCCATGTGGAAGGAAAGAGTTATCTTCTACATGGAAACTGCTCCTCACACTCTGTTTGGAAAGCTGCTCTCATATGAGATGCAATTATCTGCTAGAAAGGAGGAGGACACCTCCTCCAGGTCTTATGTTAGGGAGAAGTCTGTGTACCTCAAGGCTGAAGGGTCCAAGAAGAGCAAGACAAGAATTCCTACCCCTCCAAGAAGGGCTGCTGACTCAGAAAACTCTGAACACTGCTCATCTGATAGCAGCTCTTCTGATGAGGAATTTGCAGCCTTCTCAAGGAAATTCAAAAAGATGTTGAGAAGGAAGCAGTGGAAGAACAAGCCATCCTCCTCCTCACATCCTAGGAAGGATTCAAACAGGGCAGGCAGGCAACACCCCAAAGGGGACATGTATGATTCTAAACATGTTAAACATGGTTTAGCTAATGTGATTTGTTATTGCTGCAGTAAGCCTGGACAGACAATCTTGAGTTGCGGTCTATCACAGGTTGCAGTTCTTGGTTCAGAGTTTGCCGGTTTTTCTGTGATCTTGAGACCGTGCGGTCTGGACTATCAAGAATTGCGAACTGTTTGTTTTCAGCAGAGGAATAAAGCAGCAGGTCGAGCGGTCTGTGATTGCGGTCTGATAGGTGCGGCTTGTGCTATGTTCGTGCGGTCTCCGGTGCTACCCGTCTGGCTTGTCTGTTCACGCGGTCTGGCGGTCTCAAGGTGTCAGGTCGCAGCAGCTTATTTACCCTTGTGTTTTGTGCTTCTCTCCTCCGTGATTCTTATGAATCATGTCTCGCCATGTATACCTCGAATTGTAAAGGGATAGTTAATACCATAGTACTATTCGATCTTCCCATTGTCATTGTTGTGCCTCAAGTTTTTTAACATGGTATCAGAGGTCTTTTGAATGGTTTTGTGAAGTGATTTCTGCATTTTTTACTTCATCTTCGGACCTCAAGTTTTTTAACATGGTATCAGAGGCAGGTTGCGGGGGTTGTTGAGCAAACCTTGCTGATACTTCTCTCTGGATTCTCAAGTTGGTTAGAAAACAGTGGGATAGCAATGGAAGGAGGATAAGATAGAGGTCTTGGTATTGAGATCCTTAAGCAGACTAACTTCAAGAAGTGGAAGTATTGCATGGAGAGCTACATTCTTGGCAAGGATTTGTGGGAGGTTGTAGGAGGAGAAGCAAGACAAGCTGTTATTCCTGCTGAAGGGAATGCTGAGCTCGTTAAGGCTTAGAAGAGAACGAATGATAAGACAGAGTTCACTCTCAAGAGAGCTATCATTCCGGAACTGTTTGATCACATCATCGGATGTGGATTAGCACTGAAATTTGGAAAGCCTTGGATTGCTTGTTCAATAAGAAGAATGTAGCTAGGCTACAGTTCTTGGAGAATGAGTTGGCGAAAGCAACTCAGGGAGATCTGTCTATCTCAACGTTCTTCTTGAAGATGAAGAACCTTTGCGCAGAGATATCGGCTTTGGACCCAGATGAGCCTATCTCAGAAGCTAAGCTGAAGAGGCACATAATCCGCGGCTTGCGGAGGGAGTATGTGGCCTTTGTGACTTCTGTTCAAGGTTGGGCCAATCAGCCTTCGTTGCTGGAGCTGGAGAACTTACTTGCTTCGCAAGAAAGTTTAGCTAAGCAAATTGCTGGTATGTCTGTCTCTGGGGGAGAAGGTGAGGTTCTCTTCTCTGGCAAGAAGAAGAGATGGGACAAGAAGAAGAAGACATCTGTAGATGATGGTCCGTCTACTTCATATCAGCAAGAGAGGAGATATGCTCCTAAGCATGATGGGAAGAAGAAGGAAGGACCTAGATACTTCAGGTACAACAAGCTTGGTCATTTCAAAAGAGACTGCAAGGTCAATCTTCAACCAGGGCATGTTGCAGGGAAGGAGGAGGCTGGTTCGAATTCTGAAGGTAGTTGGGGTGGTGGAGGTGCATTCATGATGGGCACGTGTGTTCGGGCCATGGCTTCCATCAACTATCAAGATGATTGGATAGTGGACTCTGGGTGTGGTCATCACCTCACCGGGGATGAGTCGAAGTTCTCCTCTTTGCAGGCATATGCAGGTAATGACATTATCATTACGGCTAATGATACTATTCATGCAGTTAAGAAGGAGGGTGTGGTTTCATTGAATGATGATAGAGGTACTCTTACGTTGAAGAGTGTCTATCATGTTCCGGGGATGAAAAAGAACCTCTTCTCTGTGACCAATGCGGTGGATGCTGGCTATCACGTTCTGTTCGGTCCAACAGAAGTGAAATTTCTCCGAAATGTTTCAGCTGTGAAAGCTGAGGTCACTCATGTTGGGAGACGGGTGAAGGACTTGTTTGTTCTTTCAACAAGTTCTTATGTTGAGAAGATGAGGGCTAACGACAGCGCTGCTATCTGGCACGAAAGGCTTGGGCATGTTGGGATGGATAAGTTGAAAGCTATGGCAGGAAGAGGCCTGGTGAAAGGTCTGCCTAGCTTGTCATCTTTCGGAGATGGTCACATTTGTGTAGGTTGTCAGTTTGGTAAGGCTCAACGTCTTCCATTTGACAAATCACAAAGAAGATGTAAAAGACCATTGGAGTGCATCCATGGTGATCTGCTTGGACCTGCCCACACTGTCATTCTTGGAGGTAGCAGGTATATGCTGATTTTGTTTGATGACTTCACCAGATATACTTGTGTATATTTTCTGAAGGAGAAGTCGGAGGCGTTCGAGAGGTTTGTAGAGTTCAAGGAGTTGGTGGAAGGTCAGCTTAACCTACGGGTCAAGAGGTTCAGAACTGAAAACGACGGGGAGTTCACCTCTAAGACGTTCTTTAACTTCTACATGAGGCATTGCATCCAAAGGGAGCTTTCTTGTGCTCACACTCCACAACAAAACGAAGTTGCAGAGCGGAAGATCCATCATCTGACGGAGACCTGCAAATGTTGGCTTCATGCCAAGAGTATCCCAAAGTCCTTCTGGGCAGATGGAATGTCTTGTGCGGCTTATGTTATCAACCGGATGTCTCTCACTCCCATCAACATGAAGAACCCTCATGAGTTGATGTTTAAGGAGAAGCCAAGCGTGGAACACTTTCGAGTGTTCGGTTCTACCTGCTATGTGCATGTTCCGGATGACCTTCGAACGAAGCTAGATCCTAAGGCAAGGAAACTAGTCTTGGTCGGTTATGATGACCAGAAGAAAGGGTGGAGATGCATGGATCCCGAGACACAGAGATATGTGGTATCTAGGGATGTGGTATTCGACGAGCTGACGTCATACCAAGGTAGCTCTTTTGTTGAGTTACAAGGAAGCAGGGAAGATGATGGACCAGAGGAACCTACAAAGGAAATTCTGGTGGAGTTTCCTGTTTCTCCAGGTGCTCCAGGTATTTCTAGCTTTGGGTCAGGTGCTTCAAGTTCTGGAAGCAGGGGGAGCGATGCTCCATGTCTACCTGAAAGGAGAGCTTGTCCAGAAACTGCAGTGGAAGAGGTGGTTCAGAGTCAAGCTCTGAGGAGGTCCAAGAGGACCATTATTCCACCTGATCGATATACGGGATGGAACTTGGTGAGCTTTGTCTCATGTTTCTTCGCAGGTCTCCTGGATGAGAGAGAGCCATCTTGTTATGAAAATGTCGTTGGAGTCAAGCAGTGGGAAGGATCCACGGATGAAGAGATGGCTTCCCTCAGGAAGAATGAGACTTGGGACTTGGTGCCTAAGGTTGAGGGAGTTACTCCGGTGACTTGCAAGTGGGTTTTCAAATTGAAGAAGAAGGCTGATGGAAGTATTGAGCAGTAAAAGGATCGCCTTGTAGCTCGAGGTTTCTCTCAGAAGTATGGGGAGGATTATGAAGAAACATTTAGCCCCGTTGCCAAGATGACTTCGGTTTGGGTGGTCATCGCATTGGCAGCTTGCCAAGGATGGAAGATTTGGCAACTCGACGTGAAGAACGCTTTCTGATATGGCAAGATTGATAAGGATATCTTCATGGATCCGCAACCTGGTTATGTATCCGAAGAGCACCCAAGATATGTTTGCAAGCTCAAGAAGGCTCTTTACGGCTTGAAGCAAGCGTCTCGGGCGTGGTACGGGAAGATCGCAGAATACCTCCTGTTCTGCGGATACTTTGCTTCTGATTCAGATTCAAGCTTATTCGTAAAGAAGACGGGGGAGCTTCAGGTCTTGGTGCTGCTGTACATGGACGATATGATCGTTACGGGGAATTATGAAGTGGAGGTATCTAGGCTTCGTGCGGAGCTAGCAATCAGATTCGAGATGAAGGATTTGGGTGAGCTCCACCATTTCCTTGGGCTCGAAGTGGAGAGGAAAGAGAGCGGCATGCTTGTTTCCCAAAAGGGCTATGCGGATCGAATCGTGAAGAGGTTCGGCATGGAAGGGGGGAAGAGCAGCTCTACTCCACTGGAGGTTGGAGTTCATCTTCGGCGAGATGAAGGGAAGGCTCTTACCGATCCTTTGGTGTTCCGGGCTTTGGTCGGAAGCTTGATATACTTGACGATCACGAGGCCAGATATTGCTTATGCAGTTGGCAGGGTGAGTCGGTTTATGGCAGAGCCTCGGAAACCTCATCTTGTGGCGGCTAGGAGTATATTGAAGTATGTCAAATCCACCTCGGATTTGGGTCTCTTCTACGAGAGAGAATCGGGCTTTTGCTTGCACGGGTACATGGATGCTGATTATGGAGGGGATTCGGATGATTGGAGATCGACGTCTGGATATGTTTTTATGACTGACTCTACAACTATATCATGGTGCAGCAAGAAGCAGAATTTTGCGTCTGTCTCCACCACAGAAGCGGAGTACAAAGCGTCGGCTTTGGCGGCTCAGGAAGCCATCTGGCTTAGGAGGCTTGTGGAGGACATTCATAGGGAGGTGCGAGGTCCTACTCTGCTATGTGGTGACAACGAGAGTGCTCTCAAACTGGTGAACAATCCAGTTTATCACGCGCATACGAAGCACATAGAGATTCATCACCATTTCATTCGTGAAAAGGTGTTGGAGGGATCTCTGACTGTGGAGCATGTGCAGAGCAAGGAGAATGTTACTGACATATTTACTAAGCCGCTGTCGAAGGGACCATTTGGTCGGTTGCAGAGTTTGCTTGGGCTGACTTCCACTTCCCACTTCAAGGGGGAGTGTTAAATTTTTGAAGTGGAAGGGTGCTGGGCGGTCTGGAGGTTGGAGACCGCAGAGACCGCGCGGTCTGCGCTAGTTCTCTGGTCGGTTTTTTCTCAGCGGTTTGTTTGAGGCAGTCTGATCTGGGAGACCACTATCTGTCTAGGCAGCTTGCGCGGATTGGTCTGGCAACTTGTCCTAAGTCGGCCAGATGTTCTTGATCTGCTTTCTTTGGAATAAGACCGAGCGGTTTGCCTTATTTAGACCGTGGTGACCGAGCGGTTTGGTTTTAACCGCAAGGTTTAATAAAGAGCTGGGAACTATGCTGAGCTCAGGCGGTCTGCTTTGCGAGACCACTCATGATCTGATGGGCAGTGATTATATCCCGGTTTGTGCGGTGACGACATCCGTCTACTAGCCTATAAATAGGGGTGCAAGGCACTTCATTAATAACGAGAACTGTAAGAACCAAAGTTGGCTTGATTATGCCGGTCTCAATTTGAGGTCGCGCGGTTTGGGATTTTGTCTGACCGGTTTGTGTGTTCATAGGTTAGCAGCTAGCAGCTCGCGGTCAGCTCGTCTCCTTTCTTCCAGCTTTGAATAAACCAGTCCGGGAGGACTGAGCTTAGGTGTTCTTGGTCTGTGCAGCGGACTCAGTTGATCAAGGGGTCTTAAGTGGCTAGGAGATCTTGAGTTGCAGTCTGTCACAGGTTGCAGTTCTTTGTTCAGAGTGTGCGGGTTCTTCTGTAATCTTGAGACCGTGCGGTCTGGGCGATCAAAAAGTGCGAACTGTTTGTTTTCAGCAGAGGAATAAAGCAGCAGGTCGAGCGGTCTTTGATTGCGGTCTGACAGGTGCGGCTTGTGCTCTGTTCGCGCGATCTCATAGGATACCCATCTGGCTTGTCTATCCGCGCGGTCTGGCAGTCTCAAGGTGTCAGGTCGCAGCAGCTTGTTTACCCTTGTGTTTTGTGCTTCTCTCCTCCGTGATTCTTATGAATCATGTCTCGCCATGTATACCTCGAATTGTAAAGAGATAGTTAATACCATAGTATTATTTGGTCTTCCCATTGTCATTGTTGTGCTACACTTGTGAATGGTATTGTGAACTGATTTCCGCATTTTTTACTTCATCTCCGGACCTCATGTTTTTTAACTATATGGAGGTGGATGAAGATGTTAAGGAATATCTTGGCCTAATGGCCTTAACATTAGATGTTGAAGATTGTCAGGACACACCTGACCAGGTACCTACTCTTCCCTCTTCCTCTAAGGATGCATCAATTGCAGAATCTAAGGATGCATCAATTGCAGAATCTGATACACACTCATCAACTAATGATTATGATGCAGAATCTGAAGTGGGTGTCAATCAATTGATTGACAAATATGATGCTCTCGTTAATGCTCTGAAAAAGAGCAAGAAGCTTGCCAAAAACCAAGCCCTAGAGATTTACTCACTTAAAATGGCTGAAAGAAACTGTTCTGAGTCTCCTACCTTGGTGGCTAAGATGAGTAGAGAAATAAGTAAACTCAAGGGGATAACAATTGTCCAATTGAGCTCTATTTCTCTAAAGAATTAGATCATCAAGGATCTTGAGGAAAAGCTTCTCAAAGAGAAGAGCTTAGTGGCTCAATTCTCCAAGCCCAAATCAGTGCTTCCAATTATTGATACAATTTCCTTTCAAACCAATAAGAGAGGACTTGCGTTCAATGAATGGGAAATGGGTGAGGGAAGTGGAGATACGAGAAAGGAAAAGATTAAGTCTCATACCACTGATGCGATAATTTCGGCAAGTGCACCGGTCGCGCAAGTAATAATAATGGGGAAAATCCCCGAGTGTCGGTCTCTTGAGGAACACAGTAAGGTGGAGTTAGGTTTCGAGGAAGGACTTGAGATTGAAGTCCTTAACGTGGATGGAATGCGGAGGAGTTGGGTTGGCTTTTGGAAAAAAACAAAATAAAAGCTAACAACTACTCCTATGCAATGCCGCTATGCAAAGCTTCGCTTGGCGGGATGGAGACTAGGCAGGCCTTGAGCGCGCTGCGTCGAAAGGGCGGCTGGACGAGTAGGCAAACGGATCGAACTATGCAGGCCTTGAGCGCGCTGCTTCGTTAGGCGGGATGGAATACGGGCCGCGATGCCACGCTTCGGTAGGCGGATGGGCGAGTGGGCTAGCGGAATGAGGGTCGCAAGCACCTCTTCAATAAGCACGCCACTAGCAATTGCTAGTGCGGCACCGGACACGGTGGTGGGATGGAAAATGGAATGGAGCGCACCTCAATGACACAAATGAACAAAATAATTTCATAAACATGAAATAAGCAACATTAGGCATGATTCATAGTGTTCATCATCAAGATAAAGAGAATACATCCCACATAACCACAAAAATAGAGGAAAAAGGCAAGAGATACGACCAAATCTGGAGTCTCGTAGTAGATTTACGGTAGGAAGCACCGGGTTGTCAATCCGCGTCCTAGCTCGGTCCCAACTGCGTCCGGGGTAGAAGAGGGCTGTCA
This sequence comes from Dactylorhiza incarnata, assembly GCA_033032865.1. Classification (NCBI taxonomy): domain Eukaryota; kingdom Viridiplantae; phylum Streptophyta; class Magnoliopsida; order Asparagales; family Orchidaceae; genus Dactylorhiza; species Dactylorhiza incarnata. The sequence goes on along the minus strand of JAWHQI010000218.1, from coordinate 1,790,375 downwards.
CACCTCCCAATGGACCCGTCTTCTCCAGCGATTTACAATCCGGCCACGTCTATTGCGGAGAACCTCTTCCTTAGCGGTCAAAGTGAGTGTAGGAACCCTTCCTTTAAGCCTTTGGATGATGGAGGAGGCCTAGGGGGTGAAAATCCCCTGAAAACGGCGAAAACGGCGGACTGAACGGAGCAGAGTTGCGTCCTCCCGACCTAATTCGCGAACAGGTCAATAAATAGGCGCTGGATTAAACACTGCGCACGATCGTTGGCGCACGACCAGTGGTCGTGCGCACTGGAATCCTGCGATCGTGCGCACTGCCTGGACAGAACCTGCACGAGATGAAATCATGAAATACAATGTTCGCACGACCAGTGGCGCACGACCGGTGGTCGTGCGCACTGGAGTTGATGGTCGTGCGCACTACAGCAAACAGAACTCAGAAATTTAATGGTCAATGCGCACGAGCAGTGGCGCACGACCGATGGTCGTGCGCACTGGAGTCGATGGTCGTGCGCACTACACCAGACAGAACTCGTGAAAAAGGGTTAAGTGCGCACGATTAGTGGCGCACGACCGGTGGTCGTGCGCACTAGAACAAGTGATCGTGCGCAATGTTCCTGTGCAGAATTGCACCGGAAACACTTGCACGCCTCCTATTCCAGCACAAACACAGATCTAGCCACCAAAAGTGGCACTTAACAACATATGAGTACTATGAAAGGAAATAAACACGAAAACACACCAAAGTGGGCCAAAATGTGCACCTAGCATGGGTTATCAATTATAAACTATAATAAGGCTAAAGTGCGTGATATTGACTAAATAATGGCCCGGATGAGTCCATGAAGGTGTATATAATCAGGACTCATCACACCCCCAGACTTAACTGTTTGCGCGTCCCGAGCAAACTAATCCGGCGGAAATTTAAAGAGATAATTAAAATAGCGAATTACGCAGGGGAGTACAGTGCGAAGTAAAATACGCATGCGAGTAGGAATTCTAGCAGAAGAAGATTCTAGCTATGCTAACTAATTTACGTAAGTACTAAAGCGTAATCAAAGATTTAATTGTACTCAGTGGGTGAATTATGAAGAATTTGACGATCATGCCCGGTATGAAAGTGATGAGACGCTGAGGCGGGTGTTGCAAAAGATCGGGGCTTAGGAATAACTCCGCTGAAATCCATCAACGTCGTGAACCATACGCTTGCCCGGTCACACTCTCTCCACGGCGCTAGCAAACTCGCAAATCAAATCAGTAGGACTTATAGGATTAAAACGGGGCTTAGGTTACGGAATGATATGCAAAGATAAACATGACGGCTACGCAACCCAAATGAGCCAACGGCACACTGCACCTTACAAAACCAAACAACTATGCTCGTGTGACACACCCCCAGACTTATCATGAAAACCAGGTGTGCACACAGCCTACTTTACAAATACCAACAGATTTTTCTCTTTAGCTTGGGAGGATTATTTTCAGGATACTCTTCTTCTTTTTTTTCTTTTATATATTTTTCTTCTTTCAAGCAACCTCCAGTTGGTTCAAAATCAGCGGATAGACACTATTTTCTCTTCAAAACACAATGATACCACACACCACACAAGTTGGAAATTATGAGCACAGTTAAAACATTTTTTTTTTGGTTGCGGGCGTAGGAAAGGCTTCAGGCTTTGGTGGATGAGGAGGAGCTGAACATAAAAAATGGTAGGCACAAATTTGGCTTGCAAAGGCGAATGAAAGGGGCATGGAATAACAAAGCTCAAACTAGCCAAATGGTGGCCTACTTCATGCTTGACTCAACAAGTAGCTCTCACCCATGCTTCAAGAGTCGCTTGGGGCAAGTTCTTAGCCCACGAGAAAGATAAACCTTCCTCCCGACTCGAGCAACACACGTTTAGCGACCGCACACACACAACACCGGGTTATCATTAATTTCATTCGAATTCACCACTTGAGTACATAAAATCTAAATTTACGCAGAGATACTGCACATAAATTAAATGCATAAAGAAAATCTAATTCTACTCAGGTTCTACTATAGCATGCGAAGCGACTAGAACACTACATGAGTCGACACTGTGCTCCAAATAATAATTCCTGTGTTAATAGCCTATTTCACCTTCCAACCAGACTAGCTTAAACGGAACAACACAACAAGATAAGCACACACTCAAGTGGGTGAAATGGTATGTGAAGCAAGAAAACAATGATAATGAGAATGATAAACAAAAATCAACCATCTGGCATGCAATGCAACTCGTGCACAGTGGATAACAGCACTCGCTCCCCCAGACTTAAGCTAAGCAATATATCTAGAAGTTGAAGCTAAAAGAGGGAAGGAAGTGTTACCCAATGCTCAGAAATGAGCATACCAGACGATTGGCGATAAGATCAAAAATAGTCCGCAACATCCGCCATCTCAAGGAACCAAGGCCACCTGGAAATTAGATACTAGAACAACAAAAATAGTAAAAACTGGATTAAAACAAGTGAGAGCACAACAAATCAAGAAATCTGGGTTATCACCCATGGGGTAAACCTATTCCTGCAATTAATATTGACCACTCGCACACAAAATAAGGGAACAGAAAAAGCTGAATAAATAAAACTATGCCTAGAGGAGCATTCCATAAACAAAGTGTTATTATTACAAACATAACAAGAGCAAGAGTTCAAATGTCTTGACAAAAGACCTAAAAAAAAAGAAAAAACAACAAGGGAAAAACAGACAACATAGCCAAGAATAGCTCGCATGCGGGGGAAAAGATCACTCGTCGTCGCTATCGCTGTCAATAACCACAACAGGCGGCGACCGGCGGGAAGATGAAGCGGCACGACCCGGAGGTGGAGGAATATTTAGTCCGCCCCGCAGCGCTTGCTGATAAACGAAGTCCGTGAGCCAGTACTGGTTTGCCTCCAGATCGGAGAGGCGTCGATCGAAACTGGGCACTTCCGGTGCTCTTGAAGAACTGCCTTCCTCCTTGGCTCTCCGCCCATGCTGAGATGAATGACTCCGCGGCTGCGGAAGAACTACCTCTCGGTGAGTATTCGGCGGCTCAGCCGGCTCTCCCTGCTCCTCGTCACCCTGCCTCTCCCTAGGCGTATCTCCAGGCATCACAACCACAAAACGTTTGCTATTCTTCTTCCCCACGACCCGCAATAAGTGGAAACTCACCATGGTGGCCCGCGTGATAGAGGAGGGTGCAGTCACCTGCACCATCGGAGGCAGATGACTCCAAACCCCCAAGCTTCTGGCAATGCGGGTGATGTAGTAAGGACCGCCAATGGCACCAGTGAGACCGTAGGTGGCCTCGTGGTGGAAGAAGAAAGCCAACATGTAGCCGAGATGCAAAGGTTGCCGAAATTCCATACTATAGAGGGCGATAAGATCTTGCCACCCCACTACATTCTGACTAAGCGCACGGGCAACAAGAGAATGGCTGAGGACGTGCTGCAGGTAACGGAGAGCAGGTGCGACGATCCATGTGGATTTGCTTTTTCTGGCCACATATTCCTCATCACGACCCGTGAGGGCACACCACGCGGCACGCGGAGTAACCCCATCAGGGAAGGAGACGTCCAAGTCCAGAAACGGGATCGTCGCGGCTTCGGCTTCAGTGTAGAATCCAGCGCACACCGCCAACTCGGATAAAGAGAGAGTGAAAACCTTGCCCAAAATCCGAAAAGAACACTTTCCCGGACGTTGACCGGAGGGCAAAACTTCCCACTCAAATGTAGAAAGAAATTCCAAGGTGAGCTCCCAGTAGCCGAGATCATCGCACCCAAGCACCCCACTCCAATGATCGAAAGAATAACGTTGGAGGACGGCCGCCCCCAACTCCCCATTGTCGCCGATAGAGTTCAATTCGTTCCAATCCACTAGACGTTGCGATAGGAACGGCTTCTCCTTGAGAGAATTGAATCGCCTTGTGTGCGAATCTTTGGAAAAGGTAGCCATCCTAGCAAGGATCTGAGCGGGAGAGGCGGAAGTGCGGCCGGAGCGTTGGTAGACATTTTGGCGATCCCTAGAGCTCATGGCGGAAGGCGGGCAAAGGAGAGCAAAGAAAGGAAGAGGAAGGAAATGGACTCACCGGAAGGAAGGGAAGGAGGCGCACGATCGGCGGCGAAGGGGAAGAACGGCGCACGGGCGATCGCGAAAAAGAACCCTAGGTCGTGCGTGAAAGACTCGGGCGGACGGTTTTTAAAAAAAAAATCTGGGCCGATCGCACGACCAGTGATCGTGCGCGATAAGTAGTGCGCACGACCAGTGATCGTGCGCAATAGGAATTTTTTCAGCGGCCAAAATTTTTAGTGAAAACGCCAATCACCATGCAGTTTACGCACAAACAAGAGTCAGCACACGCAGCGAGACATTCATAGCCTTAACAAAAACTCAACTAAATCAAACAAAATAAAGTTTCAGGAAAAATAAGGATAACTACTGGGGTTTATGTCATCCCAGCACGACTTATTCGAATATATAAAAGTTCTAGCTAATGGGTTTATGGAAAGAAAAGTGCACAGGTAACTGTTCTAATATGCGCATCGGTAGCGGGTACCGATACGGAGACAGAACAGTCACCCCTCTACCTAAATAATAACACCTGCTAAACACAAGCAGAGGGAAAAGAAAGTAAGAAGAGGAGGAGGCCTGGTCCTCACTCATCTCACCAAAACTATCCTTGCACAGCAAAGTATCGTCCACAGCAGGTCCGCAGGAGGAGAAGGCAATGAGTGAGGCTTCCTCTATGGAGGAAGGATCAACCTCCTCACATGAAAGGATACACTCATCATTGACTTGAGCACAAAGCTCCAAGTCCTCCTGGGGCACCTGTACGGACTCAACCTGCACCGGCTCGAATGAAGAAGGGGGATCAAGAACTAAAGAAGACGAAGGACATAAATAAACATCAATCGGGGGAGTGGTCCCGGTCTCACTCCCATCAGGTTGGGGAAGTAAAATAATGTTAGCATTGTCATCAATGCTACAAGAGTCGGTGGGATCAACGGTGGCCAGGCTTAGGATTTGGACTTCCTCCACCGGTGTTGAGGAAAACTCCTCTTCACCTAGAAGGTTGTCCTCCTCCATAGGAATAGGCACAACACTAAGATCAACCGCCTCCTCTTGTGACACCTCATCGACAATGTCGTCGGAGACGAGCGTAGAATGCACAACAGCGGGAAGAATCGGTTCCACAAGAAGTGGTGGATGCACTGGGAGAATAGATTCAGCCATGTCGGTGCCCAAATCAGCCACACATCTGGTGACTGTGTCAACGCCATACCCTTCAAGATGTGAAGGTGGCAAAGACACAAAACCGGATGTTGAAGGTGTGCCGCAAGAGTTAGGAGTTGGGACGATCCGGATATCCGGCTCGTCATCCTCATCCAATTGGCGACGAAAAGCAGCACAATCCTTCAGGGCATGATCTGTGCTCCGACAAAACTGGCACTGCCTAGCGGGCTTCTTTGGCACAGCGGGGGCTGGAGCCGAAAAGAAGTACGACGGTAAAGGCTCAGCAGAGTAGCCATAAGACTTACGCGCACCATAAGAAGTACCAGACGAAGTCGGTGCTCCATATGCTGGGCGAGAAGAATTATGCCTACTATTCTCCGTAGGGCATTCATCACTAGAGTGGGAGGTAGCTCCACACCAACGGCAACGGAAATTGAATTGTGCCCACATAATGTGAAGATAAAACGCTTCAAACAAAATGTGCAAAATACTTCTCCTAACAAAAATTACTAAAGCAACCTGATAAAATCAAGAAAAAGGAATAAAAAGACAGAAATAAAAATAAAAGATGCAATTTACAAATGAAAAGGGCTTCTCTCTCAGATTCTCCCTCTCCAGAAAACTCACACGACTGTGTTCCCCGGCAACGGCGCCAAAAACTTGATGCGATAATTTCGGCAAGTGCACCGGTCGCGCAAGTAATAATAATGGGGAAAATCCCCGAGTGTCGGTCTCTTGAGGAACACAGTAAGGTGGAGTTAGGTTTCAAGGAAGGACTTGAGATTGAAGTCCTTAACGTGGATGGAATGCGGAGGAGTTGGGTTGGCTTTTGGAAAAAAACAAAATAAAAGCTAACAACTACTCCTATGCAATGCCGCTATGCAAAGCTTCGCTTGGCGGGATGGAGACTAGGCAGGCCTTGAGCGCGCTGCGTCGAAAGGGCGGCTGGACGAGTAGGCAAACGGATCGAACTATGCAGGCCTTGAGCGCGCTGCTTCGTTAGGCGGGATGGAATACGGGCCGCGATGCCACGCTTCGGTAGGCGGATGGGCGAGTGGGCTAGCGGAATGAGGGTCGCAAGCACCTCTTCAATAAGCACGCCACTAGCAATTGCTAGTGCGGCACCGGACACGGTGGTGGGATGGAAAATGGAATGGAGCGCACCTCAATGACACAAATGAACAAAATAATTTCATAAACATGAAATAAGCAACATTAGGCATGATTCATAGTGTTCATCATCAAGATAAAGAGAATACATCCCACATAACCACAAAAATAGAGGAAAAAGGCAAGAGATACGACCAAATCTGGAGTCTCGTAGTAGATTTACGGTAGGAAGCACCGGGTTGTCAATCCGCGTCCTAGCTCGGTCCCAACTGCGTCCGGGGTAGAAGAGGGCTGTCACACCTCCCAATGGACCCGTCTTCTCCAGCGATTTACAATCCGGCCACGTCTATTGCGGAGAACCTCTTCCTTAGCGGTCAAAGTGAGTGTAGGAACCCTTCCTTTAAGCCTTTGGATGATGGAGGAGGCCTAGGGGGTGAAAATCCCCTGAAAACGGCGAAAACGGCGGACTGAACGGAGCAGAGTTGCGTCCTCCCGACCTAATTCGCGAACAGGTCAATAAATAGGCGCTGGATTAAACACTGCGCACGATCGTTGGCGGACGACCAGTGGTCGTGCGCACTGGAATCCTGCGATCGTGCGCACTGCCTGGACAGAACCTGCACGAGATGAAATCATGAAATACAATGTTCGCACGACCAGTGGCGCACGACCGGTGGTCGTGCGCACTGGAGTTGATGGTCGTGCGCACTACAGCAAACAGAACTCAGAAATTTAATGGTCAATGCGCACGAGCAGTGGCGCACGACCGATGGTCGTGCGCACTGGAGTCGATGGTCGTGCGCACTACACCAGACAGAACTCGTGAAAAAGGGTTAAGTGCGCACGATTAGTGGCGCACGACCGGTGGTCGTGCGCACTAGAACAAGTGATCGTGCGCAATGTTCCTGTGCAGAATTGCACCGGAAACACTTGCACGCCTCCTATTCCAGCACAAACACAGATCTAGCCACCAAAAGTGGCACTTAACAACATATGAGTACTATGAAAGGAAATAAACACGAAAACACACCAAAGTGGGCCAAAATGTGCACCTAGCATGGGTTATCAATTATAAACTATAATAAGGCTAAAGTGCGTGATATTGACTAAATAATGGCCCGTATGAGTCCATGAAGGTGTATATAATCAGGACTCATCAACCACCTTTCAAAAAGTGTTTCTTCCCTTCGACAAGTTTGACCATGATCTCATGTACGGTCACTGGAAGAATGGGTGCTCCTATAGGAAGGAAAACATTCCTTCCCATAGTGGAAGAAAGGGCATGGTAATGAGTGCTATGAAAGTGATGCGATGATTCGGCAAGTGCACCGGTCGCGCAAGTAATAATAATGGGGAAAATCCCCGAGTGTCGGTCTCTTGAGGAACACAGTAAGGTGGAGTTAGGTTTCGAGGAAGGACTTGAGATTGAAGTCCTTAAATTGGATGGAATGCGGGGGAGTTGGGTTGGCTTTTGGAAAATAAAATAAAAGCTATCAACTACTCCTATGCAATGCCGCTATGCAATGCTTCGCTTGGCGGGATGGAGACTAGGCAGGCCTTGAGCGCGCTGCATCGAAAGGGAGGATGGACGAGTAGGCAAGCGGAATCGAACTGTGCAGGCCTTGAGCGCACTGCTTCGTTAGGCGGGATGGAATACGGGCCGCGATGCCACGCTTCGGTAGGCGGATGAACGAGTAGGCTAGCGGAGTGAGGGTCGCAAGCACCTCTTCGACAAGCACGCCACTAGCAATTGCTAGTGCGGCACACGAACGTGACAGCGGGATGGAGGATGGAATGGGGTGCACCTCAAGCACACAAATAAACAAAAAGGGTATTTCACATAGACATGAAATAACTTTAAATAGCAAGGTCTATAGTGTTCTTCATCAAAATACAAAAGATCTAACTATTACAACAATCAATAAGAGGAGAACAAGGCAAGAAATCGACCGAATCTGAAGTCTTGTTGTAGATTCACGGTTGGAATCGCCGGGTTGTCAATCCGCATCCAAGCTCGGTCCGCAACTACGTCCGGGGTAGATAGAGCTGTCACGACTCTCCAATGGACCCGTCTTCTTCGTGTCACGATCCGGTAGAGGTTGCAAACTTCCTCTTGCTTGATGGCAATGGCGGCTAGGTCTTCCTTTGGAGCTCTTGGATGAAGGAGGAGGCCGAGAGGAAACTCCGGCTCAAGATTGGCATGAAGAACAAGCCCGGAGCACCTCTAGATGGTGGGCGACGATGGAGGGGCGAAACTGGCGCGGAACGGCGGAGCTGGGCGTGAAAACGGCGGTCGATCTGACCTAAATCGCGAGCAGCGGATTTTTTATTCGCTGGAATTAAACAGTGCGCACGGTCATTGGCGCACGACCAGTGGTCGTGCGCACTAGAATCCTGTGATCGTGCGCTCTGCCTGGACGGAACCTGCAAAGACAGAAATTATGAAATAACATGTTCGCACGACCGGTGGCGCACGACCGGTGGTCGTGCGCACTATCGTAGGTGGTCGTGCGCACTGGTTGAAACAGAACTCATGAAATTGATGCTAAGTGCGCACGAACAGTGGCGCATGACCGGTGGTCGTGCGCACTATCGTAGATGATCGTGCGCACTGCACCAAACAGAACTCATGAAAAAGGATTAAGTGCACACGATCAGTGGCGCACGACCAGTGGTCGTGCGCAATAGAACCGCTGATCGTGCGCAGTGTTCCTGTACAGAATTGTACCGGGAACACCTGCACGACTCCTATTCCAGCACAACCACGAATCTAGCCACTGAAAGTGGCACCTAACGGAGCATGAAAACTACTAATGAAGAAAAGCATGAAATCACACCAAAATGGGCCTAGAGGTGCACCTAGCATGGAATATCAAATATAAACAATAACAGGGCTAAAGTGCGGTGAAATGACTGATAAATGGCCCAGATGAGTCCATAAAAGTGTATATGATCAGGACTCATCACACCCCCAGACTTAACTGTTTGCGCGTCCCGAGCAAACGAATCCGGTGGAGTGTGAAAAAGGTAGTTAGCAAAGAAAATTACGCAAGGGAGTACAATGCGAAGTAACAAAAGCATGCAAATAGAGATTTCGTAAAAAGAGATTCTAACTATGCTAACTAATTTACGAAAGTACGAGAGCGTAAATAAAGATTTATCAATACTCAGTTGGTGAATTGTGAAGAATTTGATGATCATGTCCGGTGTGAAAGTAATAAGCCACTAAGGAGGGTGTTGCAAAAGATCGGGGTTCGGGAATAACTCCGCTGAAATCCATCAACGTCGGGAACCATACGCTTGCCCGGTCACACTCTCTCCACAGCGCTAGCAAACTCGCGAGATAAATCAATAGGACTTTTAGGATTATATTGGGGCTTAGGTTGCGGTATGATAATCAAAGGTAAAAACGAAGGCTACGCAACCAACATGAGTCAACGGGACGCTGCACCAAGCAAAACCAAAAACAAAGCTCGTGTGACACACCCCCAGACTTATTGTGAAAACTAGGTGTGCACACGTCCTACTCCACAAATACCAACAGATTTTCTAAAACGCTAGGGAGGATAACTTTTCAATACACTTTTTTCAGATTTTTATTTCAATACCATATTTTTCTTTTTCTTTTTCTTATCCTCCGGTTGATTCAAAATCAGCAAATAGAGTTTATTTCTCCTTCACAACACGACAATTCCAAACATCACACCAAATATAAAACATGAGTGCAGATAACATATACTTGTTTGCGACAGTGGGATAAGCTTTAGGCCTTGGTGTATGGAGGAGGAGCTGAACAAAGGGAGTGGTAGGCACAAGTGTTGGGAAGCAAAGGTGAGCGAATAGGATATGGAAAGCGAAGGCTCAATCTAGCCAAAAGGTGGCCTATATCACATTTATCTCAACGAATCGCCCGCACCCATGCTTCAAGAGTCACTTGGGGCAAGTTCTTAGCCCACGAGAAAGGTAAACCTTCCTCCCGACTCGAGCAACACACAACTAGCGCTCGTATACACACAACACCGGGCTATCACCAATTTCATTCACATTCACCACTTGAGTAGAATAAATCTAAAACTACGCATAAATACTAATCATAAATTAAAAGCATAGAAATAACCTAATTTTACTCAAATTCTATTGTAGCACGCGGATGCGACTAGAACACTGCTCGAGTCAACATTGCGCTCCCAATAGTAATTCCTAAGCTATCATTCCAATTCACATTCCTAACCAAGATAGTTTGTTCAAAACAAAACAAATAGATAAGCACGCGCTCATGTGGGTGCTGTGGTGTGCAATGAAATTAAACAAAACATTTTAAATGAAATCTTCTAGTATGCAGTGCAATGGTGCACGTGAGCGGGTAAACAAACTACTCTCCCCCAGACTTAAACTAAACAATCCGCATAATATATGACAGGAGAATCAAAATAGAGCTAGGGAAAGAGAGTACCCAATGCTCAGCAAGTGAGCATACCAGAAGACGTGTGCAAACTAAGACAACGCTGCAGCATCCGCCATCCAGAAAAAGATGCCTGCAGGGGTCAGCTCCGCAAAAAGAAAATAGAAAACTGAAAAAGAAATACTACCAACTAAACATGATTAGGTGGAATGACAATGCAGAAAAGAAAGATAACTACTGGGGTTATTGTCATCCCAGCACGACTTATTTGGCATTTGTACAGTTCTAGCTAATGGGCCTATGAAAAGAAAAGTGGACAGGTAACTGTTCTAATATGCGCGTCGGTAACGGGTACCGATACAGCGACAGAACAGTCACGCCTCTACCCAAATATAGATAAAACCTACCCACCACAGGTAGAGGAAAAAGAAAGTAAGAAGAGGAGGACACATCCTCACTCAACTCACAAAAAACATCCTTGCTTAGCAAGGTGTCGTCAACAGGGGGGCAGCAGGAGGCGAAGGCAATGAGTGGAGCTTCCTCTATGGAGGAGGGATAAACCTCCTCATATGAGAGGATGCTCTCATCATTGACTTGAGCAAAAAGCTCCAAGTCCTCCTGAAGTACCTGTGAAGAGTCAACCTGCACAGACTCAGATGAAGGAAGGGGATCAAGAAATAAAGAAGACGAAGAACATAAATAAACATCAATCGGGGGAGTGATCCCGGTCTCACTCCCATCAGGTTGGGGAAGTAAAATAATGTTAGCATTGTCATCAATGCTACAGGATTCGGCGGGATCAACGGTGGCCAGGCTTAGGATTTGGACTTCCTCCACCGGTGTTGAGGAAAACTCCTCTTCACCTAGAAGGTTGTCCTCCTCCATAGGAATAGGCACAACACTCAGATCACCCACCTCATCCTGCGACACATCATCAACAATGTCATCGGAGACGAGTATAGTATGCACAACAGGGGGAAGAATCGAATCCACTAGAGGTGGTGGATGCACTGGGAGAATAGACTCAGCACTATCGGTGCATAGATCAGTCGCACATCCGGTGACCGTATCCATGCCATTCCCTTCAAGATGTGAAGGTGACAAAGACAAAAAACCGGATGTTGAAGGTGTGCCGCCAGAGTTAGGAGTTGGGACGATCCGGATATCCGGCTCATCATCCTCATCCAATTGGCGAAGATACTCGGCAAAGTCCTTCAAGACATGATCAGTGCTCCGGCAAAACCGGCACTGCCTTTCGGGCTTCTTTGGCACAGCGGGGGCTGAAGCCGAAAAGAAGTAAGACGGTAAAGGCTCAGCAGAGTAGCCATAAGACTTACGCGCACCATATGGAGTATCAGACGAAGTCGGTGCTCCATATGCTGGGCTATAAGAATTATGCCTACTATTCTCCGTAGGGCATTCATCACTAGAGTGGGAGGTAGCTCCACACCAACGGCAACGGAAATTAAGATGTGCCCACATAGTGCGAAGATAAAACGATTCAAAAAGAAGAACACTATTGTGCAAAATACTACACCTAACAAAATTTACTAAAGCAACCTAATATAAAACAAGAAAATGGAATAAAGAGAACAGAAATAAAATAAAAGATGCAATTTACAAATGGAAGGGTTTCTCTCTCAGGTTATCCCTCTCCAGAAAACTCACACGATTGTGCTCCCCGGCAACGACGCCAAAAACTTGATGCGATGATTCGGCAAGTGCACCGGTCGCGCAAGTAATAATAATGGGGAAAATCCCCGAGTGTCGGTCTCTTGAGGAACACAGTAAGGTGGAGTTAGGTTTCGAGGAAGGACTTGAGATTGAAGTCCTTAAATCGGATGGAATGCGGGGGAGTTGGGTTGGCTTTTGGAAAATAAAATAAAAGCTATCAACTACTCCTATGCAATGCCGCTATGCAATGCTTCGCTTGGCGGGATGGAGACTAGGCAGGCCTTGAGCGCGCTGCGTTGAAAGGGCGGATGGACGAGTAGGCAAGCGGAATCAAACTGTGCAGGCCTTGAGCGCACTGCTTCGTTAGGCGGGATGGAATACGGGCCGCGATGCCACGCTTCGGTAGGCGGATGGACGAGTAGGCTAGCGGAGTGAGGTTAGCAAGCACCTCTTCGACAAGCACGCCACTAGCAATTGCTAGTACGGCACACGAATGTGACGGCGGGATGGAGGATGGAATGGGGCGCACCTCAAGCACACAAATAAACAAAAAGGGTATTTCACATAGACATGAAATAACTTTAAATAGCAAGGTTTATAGTGTTCTTCATCAAAATACAAAAGATCTAACTATTACAACAATCAATAAGAGGAGAACAAGGCAAGAAATCGACCGAATCCGAAGTCTCGTTGTAGATTCACGGTTGGAATCGCCGGGTTGTCAATCCGCGTCCAAGCTCGGTCCGCAAATACGTCCGGGGTACAGAGAGCTGTCACGACTCTCCAATGGACCCGTCTTCTTCGTGTCACGATCCGGTAGAGGTTGCAAACTTCCTCTTTCTTGATGGCAATGGCGGCTAGGTCTTCCTTTGGAGCTCTTGGATGAAGGAGGAGGCCGAGAGGAAACTCCGGCTCAAGATTGGCGTGAAGAACAAGCCCGGAGCACCTCTAGATGGTGGGCGACGATGGAGGGGCGAAACTGGCGCGGAACGGCGGAGCTGGGCGTGAAACGACGGTCGATCTGACCTAAATCGCGAGCAGCGGAATTTATAGGCGCTGGAATTAAACAGTGCGCACGGTCATTGGCGCACGACCAGTGGTCGTGCGCACTAGAATCCTGTGATCGTGCGCTCTGCCTGGACGGAACCTGCAAAGACAGAAATTATGAAATAACATGTTCGCACGACCGGTGGCGCACGACCGGTGGTCGTGCGCACTATCGTAGGTGGTCGTGCGCACTGGTTGAAACAGAACTCATGAAATTGATGCTAAGTGCGCACGAACAGTGGCGCACGACCGGTGGTCGTGCGCACTATCGTAGATGGTCGTGCGCACTGCACCAAACAGAACTCATGAAAAAGGATTAAGTGCACATGATCAGTGGCGCACGACCAGTGGTCGTGCGCAATAGAACCGGTGATCGTGCGCAGTGTTCCTGTACAGAATTGTACCGGGAACACCTGCACGACTCCTATTCCAGCACAACCACGAATCTAGCCACTGAAAGTGGCACCTAACGGAGCATGAAAACTACTAATGAAGAAAAGCATGAAATCACACCAAAATGGGCCTAGAGGTGCACCTAGCATGGAATATCAAATATAAACAATAACAGGGCTAAAGTGCGGTGAAATGACTGAAAAATGGCCCAGATGAGTCCATAAAAGTGTATATGATCAGGACTCATCAGAAAGCTCCCCATGAAGAAATTCAAATGGCCCATCAAGGACCATTTGTTTTTGGTATCTAAGCTCCCTCACTCATATGTAAGGAAACTAGATCTTCAAAATTCTCTCCAGCAAAAACTTTGTATAATGTCAAACCTGTAGATAAACCTTGCTGCTCTGTGTCCAATGCCATCCAATCTTGCCTAACTTCCAAGTCAAAGCAAGGTGATGTCATTATGACAAAGGCTGCTAGGCCTGTCCACAAGATGACCTTCAGCCAAATCATTGCTGAAAGAAACAAAATGAAGACTGCTGTCTCCACTCCTGAACACAAGCATGTTGAGGCTCATATCACCACAAGAAATGTTCAGAAGAGGAGATATAACATTCATGAGTGTTGGTACTATGGTAAGGTGGGACACTTTGCCATAGATTGTTGGCACAATCCCAAAGTGCCAACTGCAAGGATGCGCTTTCTTGCAAAAATTGGAGCATGTATGAAGTCTTTTCACACTAACAAGAACCTAGGACCCAAAATCACTTGGGCTCCTAAGGGTAATTAAATTCCATCATGCAGGTTAGTTCAAATACCAGCCTTGGGCAGATTTGGTATTTGGACAGTGGGTGCTCAAGACATATGACAGGCACTAAAGGTCTTCTGCAGGAATACAAAGCTGTGAAGAATGGACCCAAAGTAATTTTTGGAGGGTCAGAAAAGGGATTCACCAGAGGTTATGGTATGATCTCAAATGGCATAGTATCCATCACTAAAGTGGCTTATGTTGAAGGGTTGCAACACAACCTTGTTAGCATAAGCTAACTGTGTGACTTAGGCTATGTCATTGAATTCCACAATGATAAGTGCCTGATCAAAAAGTCTAATGACTTAGAGACCATACTCTCAGGCACTAGGAGTGGAAATGTTTACTGCTTAGATTTTATATGCAAATCATCTTCCTCTCCTGTGTGTCTTGTGGCAAATGAAAGTGAGTCTCTATGTGCTCAATGGCACAAGAGTCTTGCCCACATCAACTACAAGACAATGCATAGACTATTCTCTAAGAACTTGGTTAGAAATAGTCCAAACTTAAAATGTGTTAAAAATGGCCCATGTCATGCTTGCCAAATGGGCAAGCAAACAAGGGCCACTTTTAAAAGTATTGGCTCCAAGGACACTAAAAGATGCCTTCATTTATTGCACATGGATTTGTTTGGTGCTATGCCAATTCATAGCTTAGGAGGGAAGCTGTATACTTTAGTGATTGTTGATGACCACTCAATATATACTTGGGTATTTTTACATAAAAAGAAATCAGATGCACTAAATGTCTTTATAAACCATGTCAAGGCAATTTAGAATGACTTACAATGTTCTGTGGTCAGAACTAGGACCGATCATGGCACAGAGTTTCAATCTGAGCCATGATAAGGTTTTGTCAAGAACTAGGTATCATCCAAGAGTTCTCCTCCCCAAGGACCCCACAACAAAATGGTGTGGCTAAGAGGAGGAATAGAACCTTGATAGAAGCTGGGAGAACATTGCTTAGTGACTCTTCACTCCCAGAATACTTCTGGGCTGAAGCAGTCAATACTGCATGTTATGTTCTCAATAGAGCTTCCATCAATAAATTTCATGGAATTACCCCCTATGAGAATCTGAAAGGCAAACAACCAACCATTTCATACTTTAGGATCTTTGGTTCTAAATGCTACATTTTAAATAATGGAAAATCTCAATTAACTAAGTTTGCTAAAAAATGCTACATGGGGGTTCTTGTCGGCTATTGCTCACATAGTAGAGCCTATAGATTCTATAACAAGAAAAACCATGTTGTTGAAGAGTCCATGCATGTGGTGTTTGATGAGACCAGCGTAATCTATAAGGGATGGTCCAGTTCTACTGTTTTGACAGGAAGTGAAAGGGCCATGGAAGATTAATCTACACAAGAGCCATCCAGCAGTAGCAGGGCCTATACAGATGTTGCAATTCCAGAAGAAGTAGAGGTGCAGGCTGCTGAAGAAGCAACTGATCCAGTGGAAGGAATTCAGCAAATAGAGGATAGATTGCCTGCAGCTACAAGACATCTAAGGGATCATCCCTTGGAGTAGATTATTGGGAATGTTCAACAAGGTGTGACAACTAGGAGCAGTGCTCAAAATGAGGCCTTGTTCCTCAGTTTCTTATCACAGGTAGAGCCCAAGAAGTTTGAAGAGGCCAATATGGATCCATTATGGATTCAGGCAATGCAGGAAGAACTCTTGCAATTCAAGAGATGCAAAGTATGGAAGTTGGTGCCAAGACCACAAGGACACAATATCATTGGCACCAAATGGATCTTCAGGAACAAGATGGATGAAAATGGGACAGTCATCAAGAACAAGGCAAGGCTTGTAGCAAAGGGGTATAGGCAAGAGGAGGGAATAGACTTTGACCAAACCTTTGCCCCAGTTGTAAGGTTGGAGGCCATAAGGTTATTCCTTGCCAATGCAGCCCATAAAGGCTTCAAAGTGTACCAGATGGATGTCAAATCAGCATTCCTAAATGGAAATCTGAAAGAGGAAGTATTTGTAGAGCAGCCATCAGGTTTTGTCCATCCTACTCTTACATCTCATATTTGTTTACATAGAAAAGCTCAATATGGTCTTAAACAAGCCCCTAGGGCTTGGTATGATACATTGTCTAGCTTTCTCATCAAGAACAAATTCTTGAAGCGAAAGATAGATAATACATTGTTTCTTAGGGAAACAAATGGCAAGTGTCTTCTAGTCCAGATTTATGTTGATGACAAAATCTTTGGGTCTACAGATAACAACCTTTACAAAAGATTTGCCAATCTAATGCAGGGGGAGTTTGAGATGAGCAACATGGGAGAATTAAAGTACTTCTTAGGCCTCCGAGTGAGACAGTTTGATGATGGGTTTTTTATCTCTCAGACCAAGTACACTAGGGAGCTAATTAAAAAGTTTGGAATGGAGTCAACCTCCACCATGAAAACTCCTATGGGATCCAACAACTCCCTAGACAAGGATGAGAAGGGAAAGACCTTTGATGAATCCATGTATAAGTGTATTATTGGATCCTTGTTGTATCTTACTGCTAGTAGACCAGACATTATGTATGCTACATGTGTATGTGCTAGGTACCAAGCCTACCCTAAGGAATCTCATTACTCAGCCGCAAAGAGAATTCTAAGATACCTTAAGGGCAGCCAACATCTTGGCCTTTGGTACCCTAAGAACAATGATTTTGAACTAACTGGCTACTCAGATGCAGATTTTGCAGGTTGCAAGGAAGATACGAAGAGCATAAGTGGGACTTGTCAATTCCTAGGAAGAAGGCTGATCTCTTGGAGCAGCAAAAAACAGACCAGTGTGGCAATATCCACAGCTGAATTTGAATACATAGCTGCAGGGAGCTGTTGTGCTCAACTACTGTGGGTGCAACATCAGTTAGAGGATTATAACCTCATGGTAAGTAATTATCCACTATATTGTGATTCATCTAGTGCCATCTCTATAGCTGAAAATCTTGTCTCACATAGCAGGACTAAGCATATAGAAATAAGGTATCATTTCATTTGAGAACATGTAGAGTGTAATGATGTATGCCTTGAATTTGTCCCCACTGACAAACAAGTTGCTGACATCTTCACTAAGCCTTTAGATGAAGTTAAATTTAATGCTTTTAAAATTGAACTTGGAATGTTGAACTTAGAATAAATCTGATTCTGCAAACTTATATGTTTTGCTCATGGTATCACTCTCTAGTTCAATATAGTAAGGATCACATGTATAACAAGCTTTGAATTGTCAAAATGTGCTGTGTACAATATTATTACCAAGTATAAGTCATGTGCCAAATAACTCTAACAGATCATGAAATAAGCTGAAACGATTTGGGTAATCTCATCTAAACCGCTGAGATGAATAAACCTATCTCAGCGGTTGACATTTACTATCCCAGCGGATAATCAGCTGTACCGCTGAGACAGTTTTGCTTAACTTTCAAATAGGTCAAACTTGTTTCATCAGGAATGAAAACTCTAATAAATTGATTAAGTCTTATCAACTCATTCTATTAGAGCAAACCTAAAACCTAATTCAAGCCTCTATAAATAGATTAATGATTGATTAAAATATCACACTTTCCTTCAACCTATTCGACGAGACAAACCCTTCTCCCCTCCGACTCAGCGACCTGTAACTCAAAAGAAATGGCGCCAAAGATGGAAAAAGACCTGCAAGAAGGCTATGAAATAGTTAGGAATGGATTCTTGCATGCTCCAGAAGAAGTTAAAGCTGTGATTGATCTTCTTTCTGCCCAAGGTCTTAAATATTCCCTATCTGAGCCCTCCACAATTCTCAAAACAGACGTTCTGGAATTGTTCTCTAGTGCTAAGCTGTCCTCCTCAAAGTCTACCATTAAGGGAAAAATAGGAAGTAGGAGGATAAAAATATCCCCTAAAAAAATTGAAAAGGCACTTCAACTGCCCTCCTGCAGTAAAGAAGAAGAGGATGTTGTTTCTGAGGAAGACAGAGTCAATGCATTACAGTTGTGTAAATATAGTAATGCCAAACTAGGCTCTCTTAAGAGGAAGTTTTTCAACCAGAGGGGAAAATTGATCTCTACATTGTTGGCAAGGACATACTGTGCAAGCCAGGATCTCATGACACAATCTCCAAACACATGTTTGAATTGATGTCAAGAGTTATCCTACAGAAGAAGACTTCCTGGACAAAGATACTATTTCAGAGAATAATAGAATGTCTGCAAGCCCCCAATTTAGGAAGAATCCTCTCTATCTTTCTTCTCAATACCTACCCAGACAACTTTGATAAATCCAAAGGATTCAACCTCCATTATCTAAAAAGAATGGACATAAAAACCCTAGACAGATTTTCTAGGGTTCTTCCAATGAGCCAACCTACTCAATTGATGGAAAAGAAAAAAAGGGAGTTCTGGTGAAGGAGATGAGGAGAAGAAGAATGATATGCTCTGACTCAGAACAAGAGCCAGAAGAAGAAATACAAGATCTGGATAATCAAGTTCCACCAAGCAGTCCTCCATAGGATAACCAAGGAAATAATCATGACACTGAAGGTCATGCAGGCATTAATCCTGAACCTGAAAGAGATGTTGATGCTGAGATAGTGCATCAAAAGGATGCAGAAGATGGTGGCACCACTAACACAAATATCACAATCTCACACTCCTCCCCAGAAGACAATGAAGACCATGACCCTATTGATCTTCAAGGTGAGATTGATTCAATTATCCTCAACCTAAACAAAAGGTTTAATCAAATCCCTCTTGAACCAGCAGGTTACTGGGAAGATGATGAGCCAAATGTTGATCCTGACTCAGAGGGGGAGAAGCTCAACACATCACCACATAAGAACAATACTAATGCTCCAAGTGAGGGGGAGCAAGAAAAGTGTATTGAAAAGGAACAAGATCAGTTATCAGCTAATAAAGATGATAGTACTCACATTGAGGGGGAGCAAGTCCCTGCTCAGGTTGAGGGGGAGCAAACTAATGCTCAAGTTGAAAAGGAGCTGAGTCCAACAACTACAACTACTCATGACAATCTCCTCAGCTCTATTAGTACATTGATTGAAGGTCATATGCTGTCCATAAAGACCTATATTGATAATGCATTACAATCTTTGAAGAAAGAGATTATGGCTGAAGTACAAGAAATCAAGGAAGATACAACATTCCTAAATAAACAAATGACCAAATGGTTTAATCTAGCAGAACACACAGTGATTGATCAGAACATTATAATGAGATCAATGGACAAACATCTCCAAATGGCAGAGTGTAACACCCCAAAAATCGTAACTCAGCGAAGTAGGCGGGGTGGTAGTGTTGCGCTCGAAGTGGGCTAAATTTTCCCTGTCTGCTCTTAGCGCAAGGTCAGTGGCCTCTTCGCGCACGACCGGTGATCGTGCGCCCATGATCGTGCGTTAATTCAGAAGAATCGGAGTTCTGTCGCGGGTAGTGCGCACGACCATTTCCCTCTTCGCGCACGACCACTGACCATGCGCCTGTGATCGTGCGCCCTATTTATTCTGCTCCGCGATTTTGAGCGGAGAAGACGATCCGGCCGTCCAAATCTTTTGGAATCCGATCCAATGGCTAGGATTAGATGCTGGAGGCTATTAGGGCCTATGAGAGGAGATTAATCCTCATTATTTTGAGGTGTTTCTCTCTCCTAGGCTAGAGGAAGAAGAAGGAGGCAAGGAAGAAGAAGAGTGATCCCGCCATTGACGGAGCTCCGGAGCTCCGTTTCGCCAGCCGTTTCCAGATCTGGAGAGTGCAGCCCGGAGCGGTCGTTTCTCTCCGTGTGGAATCTCGGATCCATGGCGAAAAAGAACGCGTCTAGGGTAACGATTCTTCCTCCCAATATTTGGACTTGTCATTTGTCCTCTCCTTCATTTCTCTATGCTTGCATGAGGAATCCATTTCACCAAATGGGTGAAGTGTAGGATTTCCTCAAGTTCTTCAGAACTCCGGGTAGGTTGTGTCCGTCCCCGGCATTATTGCATGTAGAAAATCCGGTAGTCGTGCGGATTTAGGCATTGTGTGTGAAGCCTATTCGTGGCCGTGAGCCCGAATCGGTGATGCTTGATTTGTGACGTTGCATTTAGGTTAGGCCTAGAATGCGCGCCGGAGAATGACTCCGTGAAATCATCTATAGTACTGCGGGAATTAAGTGTAGGCATCTTGTGAAGATCCTAACGAAAGCCCCATGCTTTGAGATTTGGATGAAGGCAAACCTTCACCACGAATTTGATGCGGAGCGCATTGTACCTCCCTTGTTGAGTATTTGTGAAGCCTAGATCCTTGTGAAGGGGTTAGGTGCATAGCGTATAATTTGTGAAGCACTTGAAAGTGCTAAACCCTTACGGGTCGAGGTGAAGCCGTACCCGCGTCGTGCGATAGATCGCGACGATTAGAGCACGGGAAAAGCTAAACCGAACCCGTTTCCATGCAGATCGGTAAGAGGTCCCTTCCTCATGAAAGTCGTGTGATCATGGGAGAGGTCGCGTAAGGTGTCATACCTAGACCGACCAAAAGCTCGTGTTCCCACCTAAGGCTGTGACCCTTGGGGTGGAGTGTTGTTGAATTAATATTATGATGAGCCTCATGCGATTGCTTAGGCAATTGTGGGGAACCTTCGGGTGAACCCAACCAACATCATGTGCATACCTAGGTTCCCTTCTTTTTGATGCTCAACCTAGAAGATTGATTGTGCTTGAAACCTCACCTTGTGTAGTTGCACCTTCTGTATATTAGTACTTGTGCTAGTATAGCTTGCTTGCAGGGTAGAAGCCCCGCCACCCCGGGAAAGGGGTGGGGTCATTATAATTTGGTCAGTTTTGCTGACCGTTACCTTGTTTACCACCGCTTGGTGGAATGTTCTTATGCAGGTGCAGGTGAGCCTAGCGGAAAATAGCAGGCGGCGGCCCTTATGCTGTGTTGGCCCTCGAAGGCCAGCCTCTTTTCTGTTTTCCTTGTATAGCTGGCCTGCGCGCCGATGCATGTTTTGAGTTATAGTACATTTGGTGAATGTAAGGCCTTAAGGCCGTAGCTCTTTTAGTAGTTTCATTCCTATGATAGTGGACAATTCTAAATGAAATGGTTTAATCCTTTATGCTTCCGCTGATTTTTAGTGTACTCTGGTGTAGTTATTTTCTGTGTATCACCTTTTAACTCCTAGCTAGTGTGGTTTGTATGGCGTGGGGTCCCGGCCAGACCTGCTGTTATACTTTTCGTACTGGCAGGGTGTTACAATTTGGTATCAGACTTAAGGCGTCGATCCGTAGTTTAGCGAATTCGGGACGAATTCCTTTTAAGCGGTGGTGTACACGGGTTGTGCATTCACCTAAAACGACAAAAACTAATAAGAATGTCCACTTAGGAATGAAAATACATACTTGTTTGCGGAACCTGAGTGTTCCATGATTGATGTTTGATATGTTTTGGGTCACTAAATTATGCCTTGCATGATTATAGGTGACTAGAAGTGCTGCGGGGCAGCCTCGACCCCGTAACACCGCCGAAAGTAGTGGGTCGTCTAAAGTACCTGCGACCACTCCTTCTGCTGAAATGATCAAGTTAGTCGCGGAAGCTGTCTTCGCGATGATCAACGCTCAACCCCAAAGGCTGGCTCAGCCTGCTACTCCTACTCTGGATGTGGCCCCGGAGGATGTTGCTACAGTAGAACCTGCGGCGGAACCAAGGGTGGAGGCCCCTGCGCCTTTAGCTGCAGTGGAACCTGCGGTAGCGCCGAGGGTGGAATGTCAAGTTGCGCAAGTAGTTGCGGGGAGAGCGCATGACCAACAATTAAAGCACTTCCTGAGCTTTAATCCTCCTACCTTCTCGGGATCTGAGTCCCCAACGGAGGCAGAAGACTGGTTGTCAAGAGTTAGAAGAACTCTGAGGGCGACAGCGACTGACGAAGCCATGATGGTCACCTTAGCCACTTTCCTTCTCGATGGAGAGGCTGTGCTGTGGTGGGAAGAGCAGGAGTTGCATAAGTTCTGCGGTAGAGATATTACTGAAATCACAATGGCTGAGTTTTCAAAGTCGTTCCTCCAGAGGTTTATCCCCTCTGCCCAGCGCATTGCGTTACAAAACCAGTTCTTGAGGTTGACACAAGGTGAGCGTTCTGTAGATGATTACTTGCATGAGTTTACCAGACTGAGTCGCTATGCGGGGTCCTTGGTGGAGGATGAGGAGACAAAGACAAATAAATTCTACGAAGGGCTTCGGGATGAGTTGAGGCTGCTCCTTGCAGGCCCTATGATGTTTGGCTTCCAAGTGATGGTGCAAACTGCCAGCTCTTTGGAGTTGGACATGAAGAGGGTACAAGTAAGGGGTGTTGTAAAGAAACCTGAGTTTCATGCGCCGACCTCTCAGTCCAAGTCGGAGTTCAGAAGGAACAAAAGGATGTTCAAACAGGCGGAACCAGCTCCTTCAAATGTTTCGGGAGCCACGACCGCGCGGGGTCCTATTACGTGTTTCACCTGCGGGAATGTGGGACACAAAGCTGCGGTGTGTCGAAGTGGTCCCCCGAAGTATGGAAATCGAGCGGTGGACTATGCTCGTGCTGCGGAAAAGGGTAAAGTTGCGGAGTCTTCGGCTTCCCAGCACATTCCAACCCAGCCGAAAGTCTATTCGCTTGGCCAACAAGAAGCCATATGACAAACTGACGTTTTCACAGGTATGAATTAGAAGTTAGCTTTTACATATCTAGTTGTGATTATACTGTTGTGCAACCTTATGTTTATTCGTGTGCAATTAGGCTTTGTGCTAATTTTCAACTATCCGGCGAGAGCTCTATTTGATACGGGTGCATCGCACTCTTTTCTTTCTAAGGACTTCGTGGTGCGAATTGGAGTGTCGTCTACCTTCGTAGAGGATAGATTGGATGTAGTGCTACCCAATGGATCTCGCATGTCTGCGGATAGGAAGAGCCGTGTGAAGGTGCGGATCGGAAATCATGATTTCGATTTGGAAGCATCGTTATTACCGTTAGCTGAATTCGATGTGATCTTCGGCATGGACTGGCTCTCGGAGCAGCGAGCATGCATAGATTGCAATACAAAGGAGATCACTCTGGGAAGGAACACCGAAGGAGAAACCACGTTCGCCGGTATGCGAGGAGCGAGCAAGACGCTGATGTCTGCTCTCCAGGTGGTTAAGGCGGTGAGAAAAGGCGCCGAGTTGTTCTTCACCTTGTTGGAGGCTTCGGAGCCAAAGCCCAGGTTATGTGATGTCCCAGTTGTAGCGGAGTACGCCGACGTGTTTCCTAACGAACTCCCTGGGGCTCCGCCTCAGCGAGAGATCAATTTTTGTATCGAGTTGGTGCCAGGTGCCAAACCTGTGGCCCGCTCACCGTACCGAATAGCGCCAAAGAAATTGGTAGAGCTGAAGGTCCAATTGCAAGAGCTGCTAGAGCAAGGCTACGTACGTCCAAGTTCATTGCCTTGGAGTGCACCTTTCCTCTTTGTGAAAAAGAAGGATGGGAGCTTGCGTCTATGTATTGATTATCGAGAGCTAAACAAGTTGACCGAGAAGAACCGATATCCGATTCCAAGAATCGATGATCTATTCGACCAACTGGTTGGGTCGACGATTTACTCCAAGCTGGACCTAAGGTCTAGCTATTATCAACTGAGGATAAGGGAATGCGACATTCCAAAGACAGCGTTCAGTACCCGCTTTGGGCACTATGAGTTCACGGTGATGTCGTTCAGTCTGTCTAATGCACCGTCGGTATTCATGGACTTAATGAACAGGACATTCCGAGAGTATTTGGATCAATTTGTGATCGTCTTCATCGACGACATTTTGGCATACTCTCAGTCGGAAGAGGAGCATGTAGGGCATCTGCACGCAGTTCTGAGCACCTTGAGGAGGAGTCAGTTATATGCCAAATTCTCCAAGTGCGAGTTTTGGCTACCGTCAGTAGCATTCCTTGGTCATGTCGTTAGTGGAGAAGGAATTGCAGTTGATCCGTCAAAGATAGAAGCGATCCGAGCGTGGCCTTTGTTGAAAAATGTAGCGGAAGTCTGAAGTTTCTTAGGACTTGCCGGCTATTATAGGCGCTTTGTGGAAAACTTCTCGAGGATTGCACTCCCTCTCACTAAACTGACTAGGAAAGATCATAAGTTCGTTTGGTCGCCCGACTGCGCACGAGCTTTTGAAGAGCTGAAGAGCCGTCTGACCACGGCGCCCATTCTATGCTCGCCACAAGGTACGGAAGGCTACGAAATTTATAGCGACGCCTCAGGAAGTGGTTTGGGTTGTGTCCTAGTGCAGTTCGGGAAGGTAATTGCCTACGGATCCCGGCAACTGAAGGTTCATGAGAGGAATTACCCGGTCCATGATTTGGAGCTAGCGGCCGTGGTTTTCGCCCTCAAACTTTGGAGGCACTATCTATATGGCGTGAAGATCGATATCTTTACCGACCACAAGAGCCTCAAGTACTTGCTAGATCAAAGGGAGTTGAATATTTGTCAAAGGAGGTGGATGGAGTTCCTTGGGGACTACACCTTCGACATCAAATATACTCCCGGTAAGGGAAACGTAGTTGCGGACGTGTTGAGTCGTCGGGCTCCCGCACAAGCAAATTGGATTTTGATGCACGATGAGCGTCTAATCCGTGAGCTGGAAGAAATGGAGATCATTTGCGTTGATAGGAGAACGTCTACTTCAGCATGCTTGAACTGGACGGAGGTTCAATACGACCTTGTCGACCGAGTTCGACAAGCATTGGAGCTGGACGAGAGCATGAAACGCTTTAAAGCGGAAACCATTGATGGGTTAAACGCCGATTTCTCCTTCGAAGACGACCTTATGTGGAAACAGGAAAGGTTGTGCATCCCAAACGTTGGCACTCTACGGGCGGAGTTGATGTACGAGGCTCATCATACCAAGTACTCGATCCACCCGGGAGCACAAAAATGTATATGGATATGAAGAAACTTTTCTAGTGGCCGGGTATGAAGAAAGACATTGCCCTTTACGTGGCCAAGTGTCATACTTGCGCGTTGGTGAAAGCGGAATGTCAACGTCCTGGTGGGTTTCTGAAGTCCTTGCCGATTCCGGAATGGAAGTTTGATGATATTTCGATGGATTTCGTGCACGGATTGCCGAGATCGCAGCATGGAAACGACGCCATCTGGGTGATCGTGGACCGTTTGACAAAGGTATCACACTTCATTCCGAACCGGAAGGATGATTCTGTCGAGAAGCTAGCGAAGCTCTATGTTGATAGTATTGTGAGACAGCACGGTGTCCCTCGTAGCATCGTCAGCGATCGTGATGGGCGTTTCACATCGAAAGATTGGAGGCTTATCCATGAACTGTTGGGTACAAAATTGAAGTTCAGCACGACCTTCCACCCGCAAACGGATGGACAGACCGAGAGAACCAATAGGACTATGGAGGATATGCTCCGAATGTGCGCTCTAGATTTTGGGAAGAAGTGGGAAGATCATCTCTATATGATCGAGTTCGCCTACAATAATAGCTACCAAGCCAGTATACAGATGGCCCCTTTCGAGGCCCTCTATGGTAAGAAGTGTCGTACGCCGTTGTCTTGGGCGGAAATGGGCGATACTAAGCTATTAAAGCGAAGGGATGTTGAGGAAGAAACTTCGACGATCCGAACTATACGTGAAAGGCTATTGATTGCCCAGGATAAGCAAGCAAAATATTTCAACGCCAAGCATAGGAACCTAGAGTTCGCCGTCGGTGACCGAGTTTACTTGAAGATCAAACCATTCAAAGGGGTATCACGGATCCGACGCTTGAAAAAGCTCAGTCCAAGGTACTTAGGACCGTTTGAGATCGTGGAGCGTGTTGGTGATGCGGCTTATCGGCTTGCACTATCTGCAGAGCTGAGCGGTCTGCACGACGTGTTTCACATTTTAGTATTGAGGAAGGCAGTGCAAGAGCCTACTCATATCGTTGCGGTCAGCAAAGTGCCGGTTGATAGTGGGTTGTCGACGAAAATCAAGCCCTTACGCATCAAAGATACCGAAGTAAAGCAGCTGCGGAACAAGTCCATTCGGATGGTAAAAGTCCGGTGGGATAATTGCGGCCGAGAGGAGCTCTCTTGGGAGAGAGAGCAAACGATGCTTGCGGAGTACCCCGAGCTATTTCTCTCAGGTAATATATAACTGTAATTCATGCTATAGCTGTTTTATAAATTTCGGGACGAAATTCTTTTAAGGTGGGTGTAGTTGTAACACCCCAAAAATCGTAACTCAGCGAAGTAGGCGGAGTGGTAGTGCTGCGCTCGAAGTGGGCTAAATTTTCCCTGTCTTCTCTTAGCGCACGGTCAGTGGCCTCTTCGCGCACGACCGGTGATCGTGCGCCCATGATCTTGCGTTAATTCAGAAGAATCGGAGTTCTGTCGCAGGTAGTGCGCACGACCATTTCCCTCTTCGCGCACGACCACTGACCGTGCGCCTGTGATCGTGCTCCCTGTTTATTCTGCTCCGCGATTTTGAGCGGAGAAGACGATCCGGCCGTCCAAATCTTTTGGAATCCGATCCAATGGCTAGGATTAGATGCTAGAGGCTATTAGGGCTTATGAGAGGAGATTAATCCTCATTATTTAGAGGTGTTTCTCTCTCCTAGGCTAGAGGAAGAAGAAGGAGGCAAGGAAGAAGAAGAGTGATCCCGCCATTGACGGAGCTCCGGAGCTCCGTTTCGCGAGCCGTTTCCAGATCTGGAGAGTGCAGCCCGGAACGGTCGTTTCTCTCCGTGTGGAATCTCGGATCCATGGCGAAAAAGAACGCGTCTAGGGTAACGATTCTTCCTCCCAATATTTGGACTTATCATTTGTCCTCTCCTTCATTTCTCTATGCTTGCATGAGGAATCCCTTTCACCAAATGGGTGAAGTGTAGGATTTTCTCAAGTTCTTCGGAACTCCGGGTAGATTGTGTCCGTCCCCGGCATTATTGCATGTAGAAAATCCGGTAGTCGTGCGGATTTAGGCATTGTGTGTGAAGCCTATTCGTGGTCGTGAGCCCGAATCGGTGATGCTTGATTTGCGACGTTGAATTTAGGTTAGGCCTAGAATGCACGCCGGAGAATGACTCTGTGAAATCATCTATAGTATTGCGGGAATTAAGTGTAGGCCTCTTGTGAAGATCCTAACGAAAGCCCCATGCTTTGAGATTTGGATGAAGGCAAACCTTCACCACGAATTTGATGCGGAGCACATTGTACCTCCCATGTTGAGTATTTGTGAAGCCTAGATCCTTGTGAAGGGGTTAGGTGCGTAGCGTATAATTTGTGAAGCACTTAAAAGTGCTAAACCTTTACGGGCCGAGGTGAAGCCGTACCCGCGTCGTGCGATAGATCTCGACGATTAGAGCATGGGCAAAGCTAAACCGAACCCGTTTCCATGCAGATCGGTAAGAGGTCCCTTCCTCATGAAAGCCGTGTGATCATGGGAGAGGTCGCGGAAGGTGTCATACCTAGACCGAACAAAAGCTCTTGTTCCCACCTAAGGCTGTGACCCTTAGGGTGGAGTGTTGTGGAATTAATATTATGATTATCCTCATGCGATTGCTTAGGCGGTTGTGGGGAACCTTCGGGTGAACCCAACCAACATCATGTGCATAACTAGGTTCCCTTCTTTTTGATGCTCAACCTAGAAGATTGATTGTGCTTGAAACCTCACCTTGTGTAGTTGCGCCTTCTTTATATTAGTACTTGTGCTAGTATAGCTTGCTTGCAGGGTAGAAGCCCCGCCACCCCGGGAAAGGGGTGGGGTCGTTATAATTTGGTCAGCTTTGCTGACCGTTACCTTGTTTACCACCGCTTGGTGGAATGTTCTTATGCAGGTGCAGGTGAGCCTAGCGGAAAATAGTGGGCGGCGGCCCTTATGCTGTGTTGGCCCTCGAAGGCCAGCCTCTTTTCTATTTTCCTTGTATTGCTGGCCTGCGCGCCGATGTATGTTTTGAGTTATAGTACATTTGGTGAATGTAAGGCCTTAAGGCCATAGCTCTTTTAGTAGTTTCATTCCTATGATAGTGGACAGTTCTAAATGAAATGGTTTAATCCTTTATGCTTCCGCTGATTTTTAGTGTACTCTGGTGTAGTTATTTTCTATGTATCACCTTTTAACTCCTAGCTAGTGTGGTTTGTATGGCGTGGGGTCCCGACCGGACCTGCTGTTATACTTTTCGTACTGGCAGGGTGTTACACAGAGAATGACATGAGATATGTTAAGAACTATGTAAGCAAGGCAGATGAAGTCATAGAACAAGCCTCAAATCACATTGAAGACTTTGTCTAGAAAACAGCCACCACTATGCTTGGAGAGACAAAGAAGATGAAGGATGACCTAAAGGGGGACTTGGAAAATGCTTTACAAACTCTCTCTAGCTCTGTAGCTGCTGCCACCCAATCCCTAGAAGGAAAAATAGTTGAAGAAGCCAGAAAGGGGGAGGTGGCCAATGTTGAGAACAACTCAAAATTAGCTCTACAAGTGCTACAGGGTACAAGGATAGCCCTCAATCTTCCTCTGCTGGACAACTTCAGCAAAGAAAATTTTGAGTTTGAGAGTCAAGCCAAACTAACTCAGAATGCTCAACTAGCAAAGAAGAGAAAAAGAGAACAAGTGATGTTAGCTGAAGAATTTATGGCTATGCAAAGAAAGGAGAAGGACAATGATCCTGATTTTGAGTATTGGAGTGATGACTCCAAAAGCATTATTCTGAATGCTTGGGTAAACAATGGGCAGATATGCAAAGATATTGACAGGATTTACCAGGAAGGTGAGTAATGCTTGGTGGAGTTTTCCTTGCCATTTATTAATTGTTTTTTAGTTTAGTGATTAAGGACTCCGAATTCATTTATTTTGCAAACATATCATTTTAATTTTAAACCACATTTATCTAAAGAATAAGTGCATGAAAGACAGAAAATTATAATAACCAATTCAATGTTGTGTAGGTAATTTATTTATGCATTTTAATTATTTATGTCATTACACTACACAATCATGCACTATAAGACTGTAAACATATGTAGATTATCAAAAATAAGTGAGTGAATAAATCATTATCAAACATAATACATTACTCATACTTAGAGGCATGCTAATTATTACTACACATATTTTCTATAATCAATTTCTTTTCACATAACAAGATGATTTTCAAGGCTTGACAAATACAAAACAATATTTTATAAGAATCTTGAAAAATTAAATTAATCATTATATTTAATCTTTAATTGAAATAATTATTATCCTTGACAATGACAATAAATAACAATCTGTTTTTATAAATGTTTTGATTTTTTTTACACAAAAACAAAACAATAAGCATACATTAAGGAAAACATATTTTTAATCTTTGAAATTGTTTTGTAATTTTGTATTTGATTTTTATATATTCAAACTGAAAAACATAGAAGTATATTAAGAGCACATCAATATAATGATTTTCTATGCCAGAGAAAATGCAAAAAGAAAAGAATTATTGATTTTATGCTATCACCGACGCTAGTACTACTACTCGACGCTAGCAACAAAGAACTTTTCTTTTGCTTAGAAAACACTTGTTTTGATAATTTTTTGTTCTGGTTTTTCGCGATTGATGTTTTCTAAGATAAGTGACATCAAGTACCGTAAAGTGTTTTGAATAATAATGAAAAGTTACGGATTTAAGAATTTTGCCTAAGGTGTCAAAATAGGTTATTTTTAAAAAATAAATACTTATGCTTTTCAAAATCATGAAGGCCCAAAGAGTAAATAGTATGAAAAACACAAGATAGCATGTTTGCTTAAAAATATGCATGATTGAAATGATCATAAAGAGTGAAATAATATTCATGCAATGTATATAATATAAGTATGTCTAAAATCAAGATACGCTAACTATATGTCTAGACCCTAGCCCCGTACTAAGTGATAGATGGGCATGAGGAGCTACACACATGCCGTAGGTTGGGGTGTTAATCCCATGTGCATACAAATGATGACGCTCAACCTAACACTCTTTCCCCCCCAGTGTCTCGCAAGGCCATACTAGAACCTTCCCCGGTTAAGGACAAGACATGACTTAGAGGTTAGGTCTCTAATGCACATAATCCTACACCCTCTCTATTATGAGACACATAATGTGGGTGAATAATCATGGACATACTAAGCATTTAATCATATGGAAATAATTTATAAACTATGGCTTTTATGCAAAATTGATTTCTAATAATAGTTGATTTTAGAGCAACATAGTTATTATGATTTTTCACTTTCAATTTTACTATTTTAAAATTAATTTGTTATGGCAATATGAGATACCTAGCATGGTCAATAATATCTATTTGTTGGTAATGCTAGAATTATGAGTTTGAATGCAATGTTATGCCATAAGATTAATAATGATAATGTTGCATGTATTAAAAAATAGTATTTTAATTTATAGACCTAGAAAGAAGTGACAATACTATTTGGTTTGTTCTTATTGGTATAAAGATGATTCTAGGGTCATCATATAAATAAGATTCATGAAAACATGTGTGAAGCATATCACACACACACAATACACCAAACACAGTATGAAACTATAATACCAATAACCATCATATATTTCATAATTCCCAAGGTTGATAGAAATAGTTGATTTATGATAATCCTTTTTAATTTATAGGTAGTGACTTCTTATAAGGTGAATATCATATCTATATATATAAAGAGACAACATGTTTTTGGTTAAATTTGAAAGGATTTGTAAATTTTCTCTTTGATTATTGTTTTTAAAACAAAAATAACCAAAATTATATATTACGTTTTGCTTTTTGAAAGCAGAGATAGTGATAATTAAAGTAGCAAAATAATTTTTTAGAAAATAATATTTTGAGAAATCGGAATTTTTAGGAAAATAGGCTACCACTGGCGTTAGTGCTAACGCCCGACGTTAGCAATATAGTTACAATTTTTTCTTTAAAAAACACGATTTTGAGATTTTTTATTCCTATTTTTCTTGATTATTATTTTATATTATAGGGGCTATCATATACATCAAAGAAAATAGACAAATAAACAAAAATTTATGCATTTTAACATTTTAGCCTAAGACCCCTAATGTAACATCCTAATTCAAACTAGACCCCTCGAGTGAAATGAGTCACTTGGAGATACGTGGGATAGGTAGGAGTCTTAAGGTCGTAATGGTTCCATGGATGTGCCCTGATCTCCAGGAGTGGATGTAACCCTCACCCCATAAGTTAGAAAGCAAATGACAAAGGATTGGTAGAAGGGAGCTAGCGTCGGCGGTAGCTTCTGCTAGCGCCAACTATAATGGCCGAATTAGTGCACAAGATTTCTTCCATGGTGGGTGGCCTAAATTGCCTAAATCTAAGTCAATGGTGGAATTAAAAGCCAATAAGCAGTTGACACCTAGTGGTGGAGTTCCAACATAAGGCTTGGAAAGTTGGATTGCATTTAAGGCTCACTAATGCAAATCTCTCCCTCTCTTCCTTCTCTCCTAACATGAATGGGCTAAACTCTTAATTGGATGGCCCTATTCATATTCTTCTTCTTCTTTTATTCATTTTCTTCCTCACACCTTAAGGTTGTAATTTAGGGTTTTAGAAGGAGCAAGCTTGGAGAAGGACTTGAGCTCGGCCGACCGCCACCATGCCATCGAGGAGACAACCGCGATCGTCGGCTGGAAATCAGGTGACTTCTGACCCCTCTACCTTGGTTCTAGATCTTTAGATCTAATTAGGAGAGACATTGAGCTCAAAAGAGCTTGATTTAGTGAGATTAATGGAGTTTCGTAGGAAGTGTCCAAGCTAGAGCATATGTTTTAGGGCGTTGTTCTCTGGGTGTATGTCTTCGATTAACTCCTCTCTTTAATACGAAGTTAAAGGAGTTGATTTCATGAAGATTGGTGGCCTAACGTGGGAGTGTTGGAGGGGAGAAGGTTTCAAGCCCTAATTTCTTATGGAGGAAGATGGTGAATTGTCCATGTTAAAAATGGCTTTAATTGTAGATATGGTAGCAAATATTGAACTTGAATCATATTATACATATACATAGTGATGAGAATCCAACTATTAGGGAAGGAAAGAATATGCATATGATTTGGAGTTGGGCTTCCAGGGAAGTAATTTGGAGGTGAATAACAGAGGATCTGCTTCCTGTTAGCTACCACCCTGCGGTAGCGCTACCGCCGACACTAGCATGTCTGCTGGTCGACAGGAAGGGATTACTTTTCGTCGACACTTAATGTCTACGGGAAGGAAGTTGGTAGAAATACTAGCGCCCGACGGTAGAGCTACCTCTAGAGCTAGCGAGTCGACTAGTCGACGAGAAGGGATAACTTCTCGTCGACACTTAATGTCTACGGGAAGGAATTTGGTAGAAATACAAGCGCCTGATGGTAGTGCTACCCTCGGCGCTAGCGTGTCGACTAGTCGACGGGAAGGGATAACTTCCCATCGACACTTAATGTCGACGGGAAGGGATAAATTCCCATAGACACTTAATGTCGACGGGAAGGAGTGCTAGTAGAATCACTAGCGCCCGACGGTCGCCCTACCACTGGCGCTAGCATGTCATCGGGTCGACGGGAAGGGATAACTTCTCATCGACACTTAATGTCGACGGGAAGGTGTGCCGACTAAATCACTAGTGCCTGGTGGTAGCGCTACCGCCGACGATAGCAATTAGAGAACTTCAGGTTCTCCTTGTACAACCCTCATATTTTCTGAGTCGGTGTTACCCAACATGGATGAGGTTGTGACAGAGAAGATGACCGCGATGTAACAAACCCAACCATTAGAGATCGGTAAGGATCGAGAAGGAAAAGACCCGGGGGGGAAAGCTTCCTACTGGGGCGAGCGGACCTTAGGTCCACTCGCCCGAGGGTAGGGGTGAGTGGACCTGTGGTCCACTCGTCCCAGGCACCTAGGTGAGTGGACCATAGGTCCACTCACCCCGGGCAAATGGGCGAGTGGACC
This sequence comes from Dactylorhiza incarnata, assembly GCA_033032865.1. Classification (NCBI taxonomy): domain Eukaryota; kingdom Viridiplantae; phylum Streptophyta; class Magnoliopsida; order Asparagales; family Orchidaceae; genus Dactylorhiza; species Dactylorhiza incarnata. The sequence continues at coordinate 1,756,781 of JAWHQI010000218.1, read as the reverse complement.
TATGGTCCACTCGCGCCCAGTTGGCTGAGTTGACCGTGAGGTCCACTCGCCCAGTTCGGGTGGTGGACCTTGGTCCGCTCACCCGACCCCCGGCAAGGGGGGAGTGGACATCTCAAATTCCACTCCCCCCCCCCCCCCCCATTTTCCGGACGTTGAGGTTGGAGGTTGGTCTGCGGATAGTGGATTTTTGGCTATCCGCAGCCCAACTTTTGGGAAGTCTATAAATAGACCCCCGTGGGCACCTTGGGAAGGGTTGTTGGTACCCCCCTCCCTTGCGTGTGTGTTGTGAGCAAGCACTACCCCTCCCCTCCCCCTATCATTGAAAACGGACGGTGAGGTGATCTTTAGTGCCCTCCAAGGTGCCAAGGCTCAACATTGGCTTGGGAGGGGAAGTTCCTTGAGAGCTTCTGGGTATGTGGTGGGACCTCCACGCTACAGCGTAAGGGGTCCATTTGTGGACTTAAGTGTTCTTCAAGGGTAAGGTTCTTCGGTTCTTAGTAACTGGTCAAGGGTCTAGCTCGGGTCAGATAAGGGTTAGCTGCATCTCCCTTTCGAACGTCGAGACCAGTTCTCTGGTTTCAAAATTCTGGTGCGGTGAGCATGGAAGCAGCTAGTTTGGAAAGCTATGGTCAAGTCTCATGGGTGGAAGCGATGAGCTTGGGGACTCACCCCTTTCGGCGAGTTTGTGAAGGAAGGTGACTTCGAGGAGTTCAGGAAGTCAATCAAGAAGGTCTTGCGGTTTGCACTCCCCCCTCAGGGAGAGTGCTTGGCATCGCCAACACCTGTGCTCGCCTCGCCATTTTCGATGGAGATAGAGCAAGCAGGTCGGCAAGGGAAGGGGCCAGCCACGGAGGAAGGCCCAAACTTCCAAGCACAAGCGCTCTTCAACAGCTCCCCTGGGGCCAGCTACCCCGAGTGAGGGGGTAGGGAGGATGCCTCCGTCTCACCAGGAAGGAGGCGGAGTCCCTGTGCCTGATGCAACAAAAGTACAGGGAGACGCAAGGAAGCTACGCAGATCGGTTCCAGAGGCAAGTCTCCCACCTCCAGGTTGACCAGGGAAGCATGAAGGACCAGGAGAAAGGAAAGGATTGAGAATGCAGAGAAAGTGGAGGAGGTGATAAAAGAGATGGCCGAGTTGCATGTGGCCGAGTAGGCGCAAGGGGGCACGTTGTAATAGATATGTAACCTCCCCATGTTGGATAAAAAGTAGGTAGAGATAGAACCTTAGGTAAAGCCTCTAGGAAGGTGTTGGATTCCTCTGCCTCCAGGTGAAGGTAAGCACCTAGGATATGGATGGGTACAACGTACCCCAGTTGGTAATATCCCCGACTAGAGACCAATCTCTGGGCCCAGTCATGCCGGTAGATGGGAGACTCATCGGGACAACTCGCCACATGCGGAGTGGCTTGGGTAGGTGTTGGGTTCCTCTTCCTCCAGGTGAAGGTAAGCACCTAGGATGTGGATGGGTACTCCGCCCCAAGTTGGTAATATCCCCGACTAGAGACCATTCTCCAGGCTCAGTCATGCCGGCAGATGGGAGACTCATCGGGTCGACTGATTGGTAATATCCCAGACTAGAGACCATTCTCCGTGCTCAGTCATGCTGGCAGATGGGAGACTCATCGGGTTGACTGATTGGTAACATCCCCGACTAGAGACCATTCTCCGGGCTCAGTCATGCCGGCAGATGGGAGACTCATCGGGTCGACTCGATGCTTGAGTAAGTGACTTGGAGAGATGATGAGCTCCTCTACCTCCAGGTAAATTAGGCATGTAGGATGTGGATGGGTATTCCACTTCCAGTTGGTTTGAAAAGTGTTGAGTTCCTCTGCCTCCAGGTAAGCTAAGCCCCTAGGATGTGGACGGGTACTCCGCCACCAACTGGTTTGGGAAGATGCTTGGTTCCTCTGCCTCCAGGCAAGCTAAGCCCATAGGACGTGGATGGGTACTCCGCCCCCAATTGGTTCAGAATGGTGTTGAACTTGTTGGATCGGTAGGCGCCTTAGAGGGGGGGGGGTGAATAAGGGTTGTTAAAATTTATATTATATTTTGAAAAGCTTTGAAATAATGTGAGATTAAGACAATGAGAAATCAATTACAACTATTGAAATAAAGTAGAGACATGTTTTATTAATATGAAATAAGGTTTTACAAAAGTTGATTTCTATATCGCTAGAAATCGGTGGCGAATAATAGTAGACTCATTTTGTTTTCTATCCCGACTCGCATCCCCACGAACCGGTGGCCCTAGCCTATCCATCCTCGATTTGGCCTCAAGCCCCTCTAGCCAACCCTTCCCCGGATATGGCCTCGAGCACCCCCTAGACCAAACCTAGATCTAGTCGCCAACACGAGGCAATATTTCGCCTTAAGTCCTACCCAGATCTAGTCGCCAACACGAGGCGATTTCTCTAACCGTTTATAAGAAATATGAAATGAAAATAATTAAAAACTCCCTCTTGAAGAACTTCTGATGTTGGAGACGAAGATCCGCTGTTGAATAAGCGTTGTAGAAGCGGACTTCGTTTGGATCCGGCGTGAAGAGATTCTCCTTCAGAAATTAGCAGAGCTCTAGTAGGACATCAACTTTCGGCCAAGGCAGCATCTGGAATTCTAGCACTCAATCTCTCTCTCTAATGTCTATATGAAACGAGAGAAGAGGGGTCCTATTTATAGCCTCGGCGCTAGCGCCTGCGCTAAAGCTACTGGTGGCGCTATCCCATTTTTGGGCATATTCTGCACGGCAGAATCTTCAATCCGAGGAAACATTTCTCTCATGCCTTCTGTGCTCCGCGCTACCGCCCGCGCTATCGGCTACCGCCAGGCGCTATATCCTTCTATATGTGCTCCCGGAATTGCGCAGATCATCGCTAGCACCAGGCGCTAGGTGATACCGCCGACGCTAGTAGGAGTGTTGGATTTGATGGCTCAAATTTGGGGGCAACCTTCTTATGTAATCCTTGAGTCATATGGACTTTGTTTTCCTGCACACTTAAACACACAAGATCAAATACACATAGGATTTGTTATTCTCAAACCTAGGAGATGCGGAAGACCATGTTCCAACAAACTCCCCCTTTTGATAATAACAAATTCATTAATGATAAATCAGAGCATTAATATATAAGCATGATGAAACTTACTTGTGTGTGTGTGAGAGTGATGAGTGAGGATAATTGTCAATTTTAGCATTTAGAATTGCTCCCCCTAAATACATGCTCCCCCTAAGTGAATGCTCCCCTAATATGTAAGCTATCATCTTAATTAAGCATGTTAGTTTTCTATTTTGATAGCAGATTATATTATCATGTTAGTTCTCCCCCTTTTGTAATTAGCAAAAGTGGGTAAGAAGGCACCACACAGAAAAGTTTTGATTAGAAGATAAGGGCATGATCGAGCTTTTTAGTGAGAAGGAAATGATAAGGAGTTTTAGAATACTTTTCATTGAAATAGATCAGAGTTTTAGGCAATACAATATTTTCATAGAAATAAATCAGAGTTTTTAGCATTACAATATTTTCATAAATCAGAGTTTTTAGCATAAGGAGAATACAAGGTAAATGTAAATTTGCAGAAGACTTAGAAAAATACAATCAAACATCTTTTGTAAGACATGATGATTCATAAAAAGATATATAAGTTAAATTTCATAAAGAAGATGTTGTTGTAAATCATTGTTCAATTAAAATCATTAAGCTCAACAATAAAGTAACCAAGCATGAAATTATGTTAAAAAAGAGATTACTACAATGTTATTTTAATTCACAATTTCAAAACATACCAAACATTGTAGAAAGCATGCTAGGTTATCGAGTGCATATCATAAATAAAGAGTAGTATAAAATTTGCATTAGGATCCAATACTCATGAGAAGAAGTGTTATGGAAGATAATGATGTGCACATAAGTGTATTTTTGAGTAGAGTAAAAAAATGTTTTAATAAAAAATACAAGAAATATGTAAAGTAAGAGCACAATAAAACACAAATAATTTTACTTCCAACACACTTTAATGCACAAAAAAATGTACAACTACCAAGGTGCTTTGCACACACAATGCTCATCAAGACTTATCAGGGTGCAAAGTAGTGCTTGGGGGATCACATATTTTATTTTAATGTTGTGACTAGTGATACGGTGTACTTAAGAGTAAGTGGTTTTTATTTTGAAAGAAAGATATGGTTTGCACAAGATACTTTACTATTCTTTCCAAGGTGCTCAACCTCACAACGCTTATTAAGACTTATCAGGAGGTTCAAGTAGTGCTTGGTGGAGTTATCTTTGTCACTTTATTTTATGATTTTTGTTTTGTATAAAGTTCTTCGAATACACTTGTTTTGCAAACCAATATAATGTATGAAAACATAACCACTTTTCTTAACTTTTAAAAGTGCAAATAAAGATAGTGTAGGTAAGATACTTGTGCAATTTTAATTCATTGTACTAATACAAAACATACACAAGCATTCTAGATTAAACATATATGTAGACAATGCCAAAATAAGTGAGTGAATAAATATCATTATCAAACATAAAACATTTACTCATACATAGAGGCATGCTATGCTTGGTTCTACACAACTTTTACAATATAATTGATGCACAAATGAATAGATATATCAAAGCATGATAAAAACAATGTTCAAAGTAGTTTGAAAAGATAAATTGCAATATTATAAAAGTTCTAAATAATATATTAAATCATGCTTGATTATCACACTAAATTCCATACAGTTTTTTTGTTGGTTTTTGCATTTTATATTTTTGTATTTGATTTTTATATTAGAAATAGAATTTAAACAAATGACAAAAATAAGCAAAAACATATTTTTTTGTAATTTTGGCTTTTGTATTTTTGTATTTGATTTTTCAAAAATGAAATAAAAGCAGAAGTGCAGAAATAAATGGTATACATAGATTAATATATTTTTAGGGATTTTGCAAATTTTTAAAAATACAGAAAAACAAATAAGTGCGCTAGCGCCGGCGTTAGCGCTAGCACGGGAAACAGTACACGATTTTTGATGATTTTGAAATTTTAAATTGTTGATCTTGATTAAGTGTCCCAATAGTAGTTTCATGCAGAAATTTCAGATTTTTAGGAGTTGTTTTAGATGGTTAAACATTACAAAATTGCGTTTATGAATGTGTTTTAACTTGAAAGATCTAGGACACCTAACTCAAGTCGTAATAATCGAAATCTTGCATCGGGAAGAACATAACTGCAAAAACTAAGTAGTACGTATAGTAGAGAATAAATTTAGGTATCTTATAGAATTAAAAAATACAAGAAATCAGAAAGGTGCGATATCGCCTGCGCTAGCGATAGCGCTGGCGCTATCGATCCTTTAGTTTAAATCCCCTTTACTTTTTCATTTCGGCCATTGCCATTGAAGCTCTCCTGAAAAACCCTAGAAGACGACCCAGCCCACACATAAATCTGAGGTAAAACTTCATCTTTTCTTATGATTTTTGTTTTAAACCTTGATTTTGATGTTAGAGATGAAGATATTTGAGGTTTTTAGGTGGTTTTAGAAACTAGATCTACAATGCTTTATTCTTTTATTTTTAAAGAGAGGAACTAGAACAAATCTTCTTTATCTTTATGATTCTTCTTCTAAATAGTTGATTTGATGAAGATTTATGACCCTTTTTTGAGAAAACAACTATTGATTTTAAAAATCTTCAAGAATTTTGTTTTAAATTTTCTTATGAGGATTTTAGTTTTGATTTTTGTTTTAGATTATGTGGGTTTCTTGGATCTAGCAAATTAGGATTTGAAATTCTTTTATTTTAAAGAGATTTTACCATTTCAGATCAGAGGACTAGTGTCGGCGCTACAGTAGGCGCTAGTGATAGCGCTGGCGCTAGTGATTGTTGCTTAGTTTTAATTCCTCTTATAATGTGGCAGATGGCTCTGTTGGATCTGTAGGCGCCCTTAGAGGGGGGGGGGGGGTGAATAAGGGTTTTTAAAAACTTTAAACTTTAATAGAAAACTTTTGATATTTTGATCGAAGTTAAATCAAAAGTAAAGAGATAATGGAATTAGAAATGAAATCAATTTTATTAAACAAGAAAAGACATGATTAACATTTATAAAATTGATTACAAAATCTGATTTCAATGACGCTAGAAATCGAAGCGAATAATATGAAAACCCTTTTTGTTTTCTATACCGACTTGTATCCCCATGAACCGGTTGGCTTTAACCGATCTCTCCCCAGATACGGCGTCAAGCCGCTCTAGCCAATCTATCACCAGAAAGGCCTCGAGCACCCCCTAGATCTACTCCCTAGACCCAGTCGCCAACACGAGGCGAATTCCACCCTATGTCCTACCTAGACCTAATCGCCAACACGAGGCGAATTCACGAACCGATTACAAAGATGAAATAAAGGAAGAATACAAAATAAAAATATAAAACTCCCTATGAGGTAATCTGAAGGAGACGCCAAAGAATCGATGAAGATCGTTGAAGTCCAAGCGTGCATTCTTCGCGTTGAGTTAGCATATTGATCCAAGCCTCCTTTGATTCCTCCTTTTGAAATATGAGTGGGAGATGTGTTTCTCTGGAATTACGTCCCTCACAAAGTTTCTGAAGTGCTGGAATAGGGCTCTTGACAATCAGTTGTCGGAGAAGACAAAATCCTTCGATTTACAGAATTTGAGCTACCGCCGGCGTTAAGTCCTAATGCCTGGCGTTGACCATGTATAGCAATATTTTAATGGCTCGGATCTTCAGAGGAGGAAGGAGATTCTGCACTTTAGGAATGTTTTCTTTTAGGCAATATCAACGCTGGCGTTAAGGCTAACGCGGCGCGTTGGGCAAATCATTCCAAATGTTCCTCCTGAAATCATGGCTGATTTCTTCTTGCCAAATTTGTCGACCACATAACGCTCAGCGATGACAGTAATGCCTGGTGTTGTCTTTCTTTCTTCACCCTATTTCGTCGGACGGCAGCATCGTCGAATGGTCTTCATATTTGTTGAACGAAATTTCATCGAACGGAGAATCGTCGAACGCAAGATCGTCGAACGCAGATTCAATTTCGTCGAACCCAGCTTCCATTCTCAGCGGCTTGATTTCGTCGATCACAGCAGCAAGTTCATCGAACGGAAATTTCGTCGAGCACATTTTGTCGAACGTCGTGGTATGCATTTCGTCGAACGCCGATTTCATCTAGCGCTAACGCCCAGCGTTAAGCTTAACGCCTGGCATTGAGTAACTTTCAATCCTTCAGCATGTGTTTAGTTCTAGACCATTATTGCAGCTACCTGGTATCAAAAGTGTCCATACCTACATGCTAAAAACACAAAGGTAAGAAGATCTAATATAAGTAGGATTTGTTATTCTCAAATCAAAGGGATGCGGAAAACCATGTTCCAACAGGCTCCTGGATCAAAAGGAAAGAAAAGTGCTGAGCTGGCCGTGGAGGCTGCAGTAGTAGGTGTTCCATATATCGTGGAGTTTGACATGCCTCGACACCACCATATCACGCAGTTATTTGCAACCTCTGAGGTGTTGAATTTATTTATTTCTGATGGATTTTCTTCAGAGTTAGTACGTAATTTCTATACGCACTTGGAAGACCCATCACAGGAAGAGCTGGATGGAGGAGTCCGGTCTCTGGTGCAAGGACAAGTGGTGACAATTACCCATGACCAACTGAGGGACGTGTTTGGATTGACCCAGCATCCAAATCGTTTGGAAATTGTTGAGATGTTTAGGGTAGATAGAGATTGGACTCAAGTGAATATGGTGCTGCATAATAGGGAATGAAGGAGTCTGATCTCCTCTGTGTCGACACTCACAGTAGATGCCCTTGTTGTTCAGGACGTATTACCCCACTCAATTATGCTGAAGTTAGGTGATACAGTAAAAGTCACATAAAAACTTAGTTATGTCACCTATTTCATTTTAGAGGAGGAGAAAATTTGATGTGGCAGACTTGTTACTTTCCTTGATTCGCTATTCATACAAGTTACGACATCCTTCCCAGCAGAGATATAACAACTTGCCCCTTGTTGGCATCATACAATGGGTTATTCAGGTGATATACCCTTCTATTGAAATAGGTTTTTACTTGACAGACTGCTTTCCTCCTATCTATAGTACCTCACACTTGCGAGCTACATCCCTCCCGGATGAGCCATCGACGTCTGCTCGACCACCACTCCAGCAAGGAGCGTCATCTCGAGGGGCTCAGGAAGATTCATTTGAATCTTTTCGAGAAGAAATGGGAGAGCGGATGACAAGAGTGGAGAAAGATGTTTCTGGTATAAAGAAGATGGTGAAGTTCATGATCAAGGCATTAAAGCTAAAATGATCTACACTGGAGCGAAGGGAGTTGGACAGCCCAGTATAGGATCCACCGTGTCATTCGATTCGGACGACTCGCAGAAGACAGTCTCCAAGTCCTAGTGTGGAGGAGATAGATGACCAAGAGTAGTTGAATAGGAAGGACCTGAGGGGAACAAGTTTTCAGTTTTGTAATAATACAGGAATTTGAACACATGTTTTTGGATGATGTTTGCTAGCGCAGGCGTTACCATCTAGCGCTAGCGCTATCTGCAATGATTAATTTTGTTGTTTTTGGATGTTTGACTGTTTTTATCTGATCCTTCTTTGGTAGTTTTTTAAAGGTTTTGTTTTACGTTTTATTTATAAATTTTGAAGTCATGAAGTGGAGATGTTTAGGCAATTTTAAGATCATATGTAGTATATCTTGAAATCCACTGGTTAGAGATTTTAATACCACATAGAAAATTTTGAATTCAATTGTTGATAAGTGATGTATATATATATGTACTGAATATAAGAATAATAGATAGGTCTCCTAAAATAAAATATGATTTTGAATTTTGATTAATTTGATTTATAAACTCATTATAGTTTTAAGAGATAAACTCATATTTCCTATAATATATAAGATGACCATAACATGATAGCTTAAAAAACAAGAAAACAAGAAATTAAAGCATATCATGAAGTAGAATACCTTGATATTTTATTTTTTGTTGATTTCTACTTCTTGGGTTTGGTGATACCTAATGAATAAGAGATTTAGGTATCCAAAGGGGACCAAGTGTGGTGGTTCCTTTGGGTACCCAAATATAACATGTAGGTTTGTGGGTAGATATTGATGAATGGGTCCTTTCATGTGAAGTTAATGTTTCAGTTTTAGTTTTCGGCCTCCATTCAAACTTTGGTTTGGTGTTATTCTTATATGTGAAATTTCCATTGTGATAAGCTTTATATTGATGATTATTGAAAGTATTTTTCATAGGAAAGTTGTGAACATTCAATTTTATGTTGGGAGAAGATTGAAGTTGTAAATGATAATGATGATAGTATTTTGGAATTTCATTTTCAATCATTTGAAGTTTCTTATTTCCATTGTTTGGTTTATTCATATTTTGAGAAATCATATTCAACTTGCTTTTGGAGTTTGCTTGATATTGAGAATTTTTCTTTATGATTTCCTTAAGCAAGTTAATTTTAGTTTTTAATTCATTGTTCTTAAGTTTCAAATTATGTCTAGCTTTCTTATACGCAATTGTGCTATTTTTAAGAGTAGAAACAATTGAATCAATATGGTTTTGATATTCATTTCTGTATTCCTCAAATGTTTCATCCATTTCTTCAATTTCAATTTTATAACTTTTGCATGTAGCACAATCACCTTTTAAAGATGAATTTTCTAAAGATAAATTTTCATTATGTTCTTTTATACAAATAATTTCTTTTTCAAGTTCCTTGAATTTTTCCTTAATATTATTACAATCAAAACAAGATTTTATGTTTTCAATTGAAGGACATGATGGAGAAACTACATCACAATTAGATTCTAAATTAACATTAGCCTTTAAACTCTCATTTTCTAAACATAAATTTTTATTAGTAATTTTCAATTTCTTGATCTTACGTTTAGCCATTTTTAGTATATTGAAACTAGAGATGGAAGTTATCACACAAGAAGAAGATTTATACTTTCTTACATCGCTATTTGAAGAGGCAAAATGTGAACATGAAGTTCCTTCGTCATCTTTTAGGCCTTCCTCCATCATAGATAAATTTTCATATTCTTTTTCTCTTGATGTATTGCTCTCTTTTTCTGAGTTAATTTCCATGATCTCCATGGTTTTGCTACGAGAGAGATCTTCTTGAATAATAGTGGTTGCTTGTATGTCCTTCTCCTCCTGTGTTTGTTCCATACCTGCGAGAGGAGGTTCATATATTTCTTTAAGTAATTGTCATACTTTGTATGCACTAGAAAAACAATATATTAATTTAAAGACTTCATTTGATAGAGCACAAAATAAATAATGTTTGGCTTTTGCATTTAGATAATGTTCTTTTTTATTTGATTCATCTGCTGGTCTTATTATTGCTAGTTTCCAAGCTTTGATATCTACAGATTTAATAAACCTTTCTATTAAAATTTTCCACCCTTTATAATTTGTCCTTTTAAATAAAGGTGGTTTAAGAGATTTTTCTTCTTCATAAAAATTTACCCAACTAATAGAAGCGAGATCATGAGACGACATTATTCCTGGTTGTTAAGCCGATTGGAATAAAACCTAGCTCTGATACCATTTGTTGGATCGGTAGGCGCCCTTAGAGGGGGGGGGGGAGGGTGAATAAGGGTTTTTAAAATTTATATTATATTTTGAAAAGCTTTGAAATAATGTGAGATTAAGACACTGAGAAATCAAGTAAAACTATTGAAATAAAGTAGAGACATGTTTTATTAATATGAAATAAGGTTTTATAAAAGTTGATTTCTATAACGCTAGAAATCGGTGGTGAATAATAGTAGACTCTTTTTGTTTTCTATCCTAACTCGCATCCCCACGAACCAGTGGCCCTAGCCTATCCTTCCCGGATTCGGCCTCAAGCCGCTCCAGCCAACCCTTCCCCGGATATGGCCTCGAGCACCCCCTAGACCTAACCTAGATCTAGTCGCCAACACGAGGCGAATTTCCGCCCTAAGTCCTACCCAGACCTAGTCGCAAACACGAGGCTATTTCTCTAACCGTTTATAAGAAATATGAAATGAAAATAATTAAAAACTCCCTCTTGAAGAACTTCTGAAGTTGGAGACGAAGATCCGCTGTTGAATAAGCATTGTAGAAGCGGACTTCATTTGGATCCGGCGTGAAGAGATTCTCCTTCAGAAATTCGCAGAGCTTTGGTAGGATATCAACTTTCGGCCAAGGCAGCCTCTGGAATTCTAGCACTCAATTTCTCTCTCTAATGTCTATATGAAACGAGAGAAGAGGGGTCCTATTTATAGCCTCAGCGCTAGAGCCTGCGCTAGATCTACCGCTGATGCTATCCCATTTTAGGACATATTCTGCGCGGCAGAATCTTCAATCCGAGGAAACATTTCTCTCGTGCCTTCTGTGCTCCGCGCTACCTCCTGCGCTATCGGCTACCGCCAGGCGCTATCTCCTTCTATATGTGCTCCCAGAATTGCGCAGATCATCGCTAGCGCCAGGCGTTAGGTGATACCGTCGGCGCTAGTAGGAGTTTTGGATTTGATGGCTCAAATTTGGGGGCAACCTTCTTATGTAATCCTTGAGTCATATGGACTTTGTTTTCCTGCACACTTAAACACACAAGATCAAATACACATAGGATTTGTTATTCTCAAACCTAGGAGATGCGGAAGACCATGTTCCAACAGAGCTCCTCTATCTCCAGGTAAGATAAGCACCTAGGACGTGGATTGGATCTCTGCCTCAGTTGCTTTGATAAGATGGTGGAGTTCCTCTACCTCTAGGTGAAGGTAAGCACCTAAGACATGGATTGGTTCTCTGCCCCAGTTGCTTTGGAAAGATGGCTGAATCCCTCCATCCCTCGGTGAGGGTAAGCACCTGGGACGTGAACTGGTTCTCCGACCCCTGATAGTTCGGGAAACTGTTAGTTCCCTCCCCCTCCAGGTGAGCACGACTCCCTGGTAGGTGTGGAGTTCACTCCCCCTCCAGGTGAGCTTGGCTCCCTGGTAGGTGTGGAGTTCCTTCCCCCTCTGATGTAGGAAAGGATGATGGGTTCATTCACTCGTGCGCGATCGATTAGATTACTCCCAATGCTTCCTAATCTCACACAGAACGAACGCAGCCAACTCGCGGAATGATTTTTATTCACATTATTTATCACGCACGGGCAGCCATACCGCGAGGGAACGGAAGGAGGCTATGGGACAACTTCGCTCCTGGCTAAAAAGATCCACACGATCCGATCGAGCGGTTATTGTTGTCTACCAAAGAGAGATCCTCCGAAAAAGGTAAAGATTTCGGAAACGGAAAATCTCCCCCAACAAGAACAAAAGAGGATCGCCACTCCTCGTCGAATTAAAACGAAATCCAAGATTGAAATACGAATTCAAAATAAAGAAAATCCGCGAGAAAATCAACGATTCAAAGACCACGTCACAGATCTAGCCACCACAGAACTATCTAAGAAAAGAATCACAAGAGTGGAGAGTTCGTTACCCCCTCAGAATCGTAGATTCGAGATATAGGAATCCTAAAGATTGTTTGTCCGCAGAGATCACCGGAGATGATTCACTTGATGTAGAGCACGTTCGCCTTCGCCGCTTCCACCACGATCAAGCCCTAAGAGCCAAATCCGAGCCAAGAGATCTCTATCCACAAGCCTTGGGGCTGGCCGAAATTCTTCAAGAGAGGAAGAGGGATAGAGGGGAGAGGTGGAGGCCGAAACCTTCAAGAGGGAAAAGATATAGAGGGGCGGCCAAGGAGAGGGAGGAAAGAGGGGGGGGGGGGGGGGGGGGAATTCCCAAGAGAGGAAGAAAGGGAGAGGGAGAGAATTCCTAGATTGGATTTCTGTTTTAAAATTTCAATTTATCATAATCTTAGCATAAAACAATACATCAAGGCCTTTTATAGGCTACACCACTCCATCGCAACCATTCATCCAACCCAAAATTAAGATGGCTAAATGCAGTCCATCAAATTAAAATAAAAAGCTGAAATTCAAAGTCCCAAATTAACAGCAATGCTGAAAATAAAATGCGTAAATGAATATATATAATTATAAATATTATCCTAAGAGTTGGAAAATAATTTATAATCATATATTTGCATGTATCCCAAGAAGTGGAGATGCCAGCGCGACGTCGATGGTGGTTGTCGCAGCAACGTCCAAATCCTCAAGTTGGCGGCAGCGCCCATCACAATCATCAAACTCCAAGTGGCGGACAGTGTCCACATCATCAGCAACGTCATCACGAACAAGCGGTGGGATCGCATCACCATCAATCGAACATGCTCGAGCAACACGAGCGAATGGTGGTACATCATCGCCATCACCCTCCAGGAGAGCTTGGCTCCCTGGAAGGTGTGGAGTTACCTCCCACTCCAGGTGAGCTCGAGTCCCTGGTAGGTGTGGAGTTCACTCCCCCTCTAGTTGAGCTCGGCTTCCTGGTAGGTGTGGAGTTCCCTCCCCCTCCAGGTGAGCTCGGCTCCCTGGTAGGTGTGGAATTCCCTCCCCCTCCAGGAGAGCTCGGCTCCCTGGTAGGTGTGGAGTTCCCTCCCCCTCCAGGAGAGCTCGGCTCACCGGTAGGTGTGGAGTTCCCTCCCCCTCCAGGAGAGCTCAGCTCCCTATTAGGTGTGGAGTTCCCTCCCCCGCCAGGAGATCTCGGCTCCCTGGTAGGTGTGGAGTTCCCTCCCCCTCCAGGAGATCTCAACTCCCTGGTAGGTGTGGAGTTCCCTCCGCCTCCAAGTGAGCTCGGCTCCCTGGTAGGTGTGGAGTTGCCTCCCCCTCATGGAGAGCTCGACTCCCTGGTAGGTGTGGAGTTCCCTCCCCCTCCATGTGAGCTCGACTCCATGGTAGGTGTGGAGTTCAATCCCCCTCCAGGTGATCTCGGCTCCCTGGTAGGTGTGGAGTTCCCTCCCCCTCCAGGTGAGCTCGGCTCCCTGGTAGGTGTGGAGTCCCCTCCCCCTCCAGGAGAGCTCAGCTCCCTGGTAGGTGTGGAGTTCACTCCCCTCCAGGTGTGCTTGCCTCCCTGGTAGGTGTGGATTTCACTCCCCCTCTAGGTGAGCTCGGCTCCCTGGTAGGCGTGGAGTTCCCTGCCCTCCAAGTGAGCTCGGCTCCCTAGTAGGTGTGGAGTTCCTTCCCACTCCAGGAGAGCTCGGCTCCCTGGTAGGTGTGGAGTTCCCTCCCCCTCCAGGAGAGCTCAGCTCCCTGGTAAGTGTGGAATTCACTCCCCCTCCAGGAGAGCTCGGCTCCCTGGTAGGTGTTGAGTTCCCTCCCCCTCCAGGTGATCTCAGCTCCGTGGTAGGTGTGGAGTTCCCTCACCCTCCAGGAGAGCTCGGCTCCCTGGTATGTGTGGAGTCCCCCCCCCCCCCCCTCCAGGAGAGCTCGACACCCTGGTAGGTGTGGAGTTCACTCCCCCTCCAGGTGAGCTCGGCTCCCTGGTAGGTGTGGAGTTCCCTCCCCCTCCAGGAAAGCTCAGCTCCCGGGTAGGTGTGGAGTTCCCTCCCCCTCCAGGAGAGCTCGGCCCCCGGTAGGTGTGGAGTTCCCTCCCCCTCTAGGAGAGCTCGGCTCCCTGGTAGGTGTGGAGTTCCCTCCCTCTCCAGGAGAGCTCGGCTCCCAGGTAGGTGTGGAGTTTCCTCCCCATCCAGGAGAGCTCAGCTCCCTGGTAGGTGTGGAGTTCCCTCCCCCTCCAGGTGAGCTCGGATCCCTGGTAGGTGTGGAGTTCCCTCCCCGTCCAGGAGAGCTCGGCTCCCTGGTAGGTGTGGAGTTCCCTCCCCCTCCAGGAGAGCTCGGCTCCCAGGTTGGTGTGGAGTTCACTCCCCCTCCAGGTGAGCTCGGCTCCCTGGTAGGTGTGGAGTTCCCTCTCCCTCCAGGAGAGCTCAGCTCCCTGGTAGGTGTGGAGTTCCCTCCCCCTCCAGGTGAGCTCAGCTCCCTGGTAGGTGTGGAGTTCCCACCTCCTCCAGGAGAGCTCGGCTCCCTGGTAGGTGTGGAGTTCCCCCCCCCCCCCCCCCCCCCTCGAGGAGAGCTCGACTCCCTGGTAGGTGTGGAATTCACTCCCCCTCTAGGTGAGCTCGGCTCCCCGGTAGGTGTGTTCCCTCCCCCTCTAGGAGAGCTCGACTCCCTGGTAGGTGTGGAGTTCCCTCCCCCTCCAGGTGAGCTCGGCTCCCTGGTAGGTGTGGAGTTCCCTCCCCCTCCAGGTGAGCTCGGCTACCTGGTAGGTATGGAGTTCCCTCCCCCTCAAGGTGAGCTCGACTCCCTGGTAGGTGTGGAGTCCCCTCCCCCTCCAGGTGAGCTCGACTCCCTGGTAGGTGTGGAGTTCACTCCCCCTCCAGGTAAGCTTGGATCCCCGGTAGGTGTGGAGTTCCCTTCCCCTCCAGGTGAGCTCGGATCCCTGGTAGGTGTGGAGTTCCCTTCCCCTCCAGGTGAGCTCGACTCCCTGGTAGGTGTGGAGTTCATGCCTTCCACCGCAGGTCGAGTTCATTTCGACCTAAGGTGTTGAGCTTTCTCCACCTCCAGTTGAGCTTGGCGCATAGGAGGGTTGTTAAGTGGAGAAAGGTGTGCCTTCCACCTCAGGTCGAGCTCGGCTCGACTAGAGGTATTGAGTTCTCCTCCACCTCAGGTCAAGATCAATTCAACCTAAGGTGTTGAGCTTTCTCCACCTCCAATTGAGTTCGGCTCACAGGAGAGGGGTTAAGTGGAGAAAGGTTTGCCTTCCACCTTAGGTCGAGCTCGGCTCGACTAGAGGTGTTGAGTTCTCCTCCACCTTAGGTCAAGATCAATTTGACCTAAGGTGTTGAGCTTTCTCCACCTCCAATTGAGTTCAGCTCACAGGAGGGTGGTTAAGTGGAGAAAGGTTCGCGTTCCGCCTCATGTTAGGTTCAGTTGAAAACTCGGCAGGAGCATCCCGTTTGCAGGGCCCTTCGTGGATCACTCTAGGGACCCACCTACTCGTCAAATAGGTGGGTTGGACTTTCTTTCCGAGCTTAAGGCAAGCTCGAAAAGAGCGGGGATTGTGTACAACCCTCATATTTTCCAAGTCGGTGTGACCCGACACGGATGAGGTCGTGATGGAGAAGACACCGCGATGCAACAAACCCAACCATTAGAGATCCCTAAGGATCGAGAAGGAAAAGACCCGGTGGGGAAAAGCTTCCTACTGGGGCGAGGGACCTTAGGTCCACTCGCCCGAGGGTAGGGCGAGTGTACCTGTGGTCTACTTGCCCCAGGCATGAGGCGAGTGGACCTATGGTCCACTCGCCCCAGGCATAAGGGCGAGTGGACCATAGGTCAACTCGCCCCGGGCACCTGGGTGAGTGGACCAAAGGTCCACTCTTCCCGGGCAACTGGCGAGTGGACCTATGGTCCACTCACGCCCGGTTGGCTGAGTAGATCGTGAGGTCCACTCGCCCAGTTCGGGTGGTGCACCTCGGTCCGCTCACCCGACACCAGACAAGGGGGAGTGGACATCTCAAATTCCACTCGCCCCCCCCCCCCCCCCCCCCCCCCCCTCGTTTTCCGGTCATTCAGGTTGGATGTTGGTCTGCGGATAGTAGATTTTTGGCTATCCGCAGCCCAACTTTTGGGAAGTCTATAAATAGACACCCGTGGGTACCTTGGGAAGGTTTGTTGGTACCCCCTCCCTTGCGTGTATGTTGTGAGCAAGCACTACCACTCCCCTCCCTCTGTATTGAAGGCGGACGGTGAGGTGATCTTTAGTGCCCTCCAAGGTTCCCAGGCTCAGCATTGGCTTGGGAGGGGAAGTTCCTTGAGAGCTTCTAGGTATGTGGTGGGACCTCCACGCTGCAGCTTAAGGGGTCCATTTGCGGACTTAAGTGTTCTTCAAGGGTAAGTTTCTTCGGTTCTTAGTAACTGGTCAAGGGTCTAGCTCGGGTCAAGCAAGCGTTAGCTGCATCTCCCTTTCGAACGTCAAGACCAGTTCTCTGGTTTCAACACTCTTCCTTTTTTGTGGTAGGACCTCCTGGGTTCCCATGTCAATTGGGCGAGGCATAGATGAATGTTATGATTCTGAAATGGGACGTTTCGATGCATAAATTTAGAGGACATGTTTATATAAATGCTCACATTGTTGGATAATCTATCAGATGGTTGGATTAATGTTATGCTTCTGAAATGGAACATTTCGATGTATAAATTTAGAGGACATGTTTATATAAATGCTTACATCGTTGGATAATCTATCAGATGGTTGGATTTGTTAGATGAATGTTATTCTTCTGAAATAGGACATTGCGACACATAATTATGGTAATAATTGATGAACAATGATAGAAATTTCAGAGGATTTGGGTTCTGAAATGATCTCCTGATTAAATATTATGTTATAAATTGTTACATGATTTTGATTCCTTAGGGAATGGGCATATGATGATTATAGTTGATATAAACCTTTTGTTGAAGTCCCGCCCTAGAGGGAAGGAAAGTAGATCATGTTCGGAGCTGAGTAGAACTTATTGGATGTGCATGTTGACTGAACATGTTATGGGCAATAATTACGATGAATGAGACATTACGATGACCATCTGAATATAGAGTGCGGGGGAACATGTATGAATTTATATTCATATCACTTGATAATCTATTGGATGGTTTAGATTGTTGATAACCTCTCAATAAGGTTGATAACTTCAATCGTGTTGGAACATATTGTGATTTGTGCATGAAGATTGAATATTGGTGATATGTTCGGGCTTACTTATTTAGTAAAATATGAATGTGACACCGTACACACAAGTTGTCCTACAGGATCTTGTAGAGAATTTCCATGTCATACACAAGCCACGACATAAGAGTTATGATAACTCGGTGTGGGTAGCACCGATGGCTTGGTGTGGATTATAAGATATGGTTATATCTTATGGTGAAATGTTTAGGACCTGGTTGTTAGAGGCCTTGGATGCTAATCAGCATCTGTTGAACTTGTAAGATGTGAAATGTAAGAAGGATCCATTCGTGAGTCCTCGGGTGCATGATAGCACGGGTTGTCCATGGGACTTACATTAATGTGCATGGGAAATACGTGAATGTGTTGGTTTACACATGGTGGTTTAATGATCCTGGTTGGAGGAGTACTTGTGGCGAGTCTACGGGCTTGCTAGTCGTGACACCGATAGAAGCTGGCAGTTAGACTCTAGACCGGTTGGGTTGGCCTCTTGGTGCTCACTTCCCAAAGACCCCTTCCGTGTTATGAAGACACATCATGATGCGAGCAGAACACAGGGTCTCCATGGTGTGTTCTTAGCGTCGAGGCATACATAGGCCTACGTCTGGTAGTGTTCATACCCTCCTAGTAGTGGAGAAGCCCATTCCACTTCCACCGTCTGGACACGACGGGGGGCGCCTGAGAGGTTAGCTACCTTCGAAAAGTGGGAAGTACCGGTCTATATTGAGATAGAAAATATGCATGGGTGAGTCATCATATAATAATCTTTGCACTGCATTCATCCTTTCATGATCATAGCATTGCACCGCATTGGATCCTCATCATATAAACTTGTTTGGGCACTTTTATATGATGGGTTACATTATGTTTAGATGCTTAACTTATAAGCTTGTATGTGCATCCTTATAAGTTAAGTTCAATTCAGTTATCTATATACTATGGTTGCTTATACTCTGTCGCTGACCATACTACTTGTTAGATGTACTTTTTATACCTTTGATTATTGCTGTGCTTACATCTTTCATTGCCACTTGCTATTTCTACTACTGTTTATATTGCAACATCTCATTATTCCCTTCTGCCCGGTGCCTTGGAGTTGCCGGTGGAGAGGATGTGAAGCCACTTAGTCTTTACGACTAACAGTAGTTACACCACTATTTTTAGGAGCACACTCAGGTGTACGATACAGGAGGACAACCATGGCAGGGTGATAGGGCCTGCGACGAGGATGCCTTCGTTACCGGCAGTGGCAGATGTGTGCAAGTGTTTCAGATGTAGCCTTGGGGCAAGTTTGTACTCTGATGTTTAACAGGAGTTTTTGTAGCTACTTGTCCTTTTGTACTTGAATGGACATTATTACTTAGTTGTGAATAAATGGCTTCTAATGTATTTCTATTATTGATGGGTTGGCATGATGATATGTGAGAATAGCCGGCAGGATAGGCGTCTTGTGGAGGGGGCTAGCCCGAGTGCTGACACTTCCGCAAGGCGGCTGTCCTGGGCATAGGGCTCCCCTCGACCGTGTCTTATGTTCCGGGAGGGGGGGGGGGGGGGGGGGTGATACACCTAATAGCACATTTAAATACATTTTTGAAAGTAATTTCATTAGTCCGTATATTATCACATAAAAATTTCAGCATTCAATTTCTAATGATAATATAAGACATTTATTGGCAATTGATTTAAAAAGGATAAAACCTAGAAAGAGAATAGATATGTCACTTGAAAGCAATATGAATTTTTGTTCAATTTCATTCAATTTGATTTTTAAAACATTAGGCTTAATATGTGAAAGTCATATCCCATGATATATAAAGTGACCATAGCGTGTTGGCTTAAAAAAAGACAAAAACTAACAAAAACAAAAAGGAAATTAAGCATATCATGAAGTAGAGTATTGATATTTCATTTTTAAGTATCCTAATGGGACCGAGTATGGAGGTTCCTTTGGGTACCCAAATATAACATGTAGACTTATGGGGAGATAGTGATGAATAAGCCCTTTCAAATGATGTTAATATTTTATTTTTAAATTTGGGTCTCCATTCATACTTTGATTTAATATACTTATACATCAAATTTACATAATTATTTTCAAAATTAGTACTTATAGGAAATTTGAGAATATTTAAATCTTTGTTGGGAGATGCTAAATGAGTATTAGAAATAAATATTCTACTAGGTGTATGATTTATAAAGTTTTAAACACTAGTAGATGCCTTATACAATTTTGAAGATAAACTAGAAACACATTCTTAAAATCATTTGAAATTTTTTGCACAAGTGATTTTAAAGATTCTAGTTTATAAGATAGAACATTATTTTCATTTATCACTTTTTCATTGTGTTTTTTTGAAATTAAAAGCACTTTTTAGAAATCCTTGAATTTTCGTTAAGATCAAAATAAGGAGTAGAAATTTCAACTAAAGAGCATGAAAGAGAATTTAACACATCAATACTTGATTCTACTTTAGCATTTGCTTTTAAAGTTTTATTTTCTAAACATAGTATGGAATTAGCATTTTTCAACTTTAAAATTTAATGTTTTGCAAATTCAAGCATACAAGATATAAAATAGAATTTGTTACAAAAAGAGAGAAGATTTTGATTTTCTTACCTTGCTATGGGATGAGAAAAGATTTGAACACAAGGTTCCTTTGATATCTTCTTGGCATTCCTCTTCCATAGTTAAGTTTCCATTTTCTTTTCCGCTTGATGTGTTATCCTCATTTGAGTGCAATATTGTGACATTGCATTCTTCTCTTTTTTATTGATTTTCCTCCAAGCATGAGTCCTCAACGGTTTCTTCTCTTGGATTTTGTTAGATATTGTGTGTCGACTTATCACCTAGAGGGGGGGGGGGGGGGGGGGGGGGGGTGAATAGGTAATTCAAATTATTTTATTCCCCTTTTTGGTGTTCTTGATTTCTGGTTAATAGATCTAGAGATTAAATGCACTGCATAGAAAACACACAAGAATTTATAGAGGTTCCTCAAGAGCGGGTGTCTTGAATAGTCCTCTGTCCCTCTGGTCCTGCCTAACAGTGTGCTAGGCTCGACAAACTCTGCCAATGTCTCCAGCCTGAAAGCCTTACAACTCAGACCCGCAATTCCCTAAAGCCTAGGCCCGCAAGCCCCTTCCCTGCACCCGAGCCCGCAAGCTCGACACTAAGTCCCTCAAGCCCTACACAGTACAGACCCGCAATTCTTGCCTCTTGGACCCGCAAGTCCCTTCAACCTAGGCCCGCAAGCCCCTTCCCTGCACCCTAGCCTGCAAGCTCAACACTCAGGCCCTCAAGCCCTACACAGCACATACCCGCAAGTCTTGCCTCTTGGACCCGCAAGTCCCAACAGCCTAGGACCGCAAGCCCCTTCACTGCACCCAAGCCCGCAAACTCGACACATTTGGAGCCGTAAGTCCTTTGCCATAGCACTCAAGCCTCATAGATCTCAATCCCACAAGCTTGACACTTAGATCTGAAAACAAATCTTACAGTTTTGGCCCGCAAGCCTTACAATGAAAGATATACAATATAAACTTTTCTGGCTGATAGAGATTGGCTTCTTGTCTTGAGGAAGATGCTTTAGATGTAGGCGTTGGTAGCACAGATCTTCTGTAATCCTTCTCCTTTGGCCTGATGTTGACTGGCTTCTGGACTTGAACGATACTTAACTGTCGATGTGGCTTGATTGCAACTTGGAGAACACTGGATGAGCGTTTTTGGTCTTCTCTTCTTATTATTGATTCTTCTCCGCAGATTTTTCTGTTTTATTGCTCTGCGGGATTCTTTTTCGTTTCTTCGTTCTCTTTTTTTAGGGCATCACCGTTCCATTTTATAGGACGGAGGGGCCGCTTAACGGTCTCCTATGATGTCCTTCTCTGACAAACGCCCATGCCTTAAAAGCACGCGCTGATTAGACAATCAGGTGGCAACATTAAATGCTGATAGCGCATCTGGCATCTTTTGAATTTGTCTCGATGATATTTCCATGGTTACGATGACATGGATAATATCTCGACGACAGGACTTGTCGTTGTCTTGACTAGGACAGATCTTCAAATCTCCTTCCCTCTTCTTCAGATAGAGATATCTCGACAACACGGGACATCCCTTCTGCACTTGTACTTAAGATGACATGAAGTCATCTAACTGATGTCGATGTAATCTTCTTGATTGCTTGATAACATTATGACCACCTTATCTTGTCGACGACATAATCGATGTCATGTCGACAGAACATTCTTCAGCAACTTCCCGTCTTCATTTGACCTTCTTTAGTCTTCTCGACGTCAAGGCTTATTTACGACGATATCGTCGACATTAGTCTTACTTAGCCTTTCCCACGACAAGGCTTCTTTACTACGATATCGTCGACATCTTGTCTTGTGTTTGTGCTTGAGTTTTCTTCTTCATCTTGGCTTTCTGATATCGTTGTGAGGTGATGTAGTGTTGATGTCACAACGATATTTTCATACACATGTTGTCTCGACGATAGCCGATATGATCACTCTGCTTTGCTCTGCATATTATTTCAACGACATGCATACATTTGTCGATGATATGTCCAGTCTTTTTCAACGAAATTGTACTTAGGCATGTTATTGAAGTACTGGACATATTGCCTGATCTCTGCAAGCATGAACTAGATATAACATTAAATACACCTTGTACTTATTATTGAGCTGAGTACTTGTAACGCCCCTGATTTTTGGTAATTATTTAATTCAGTGATGACGTGTTTATGACGTCAGGGCATTACTTTTAACGTTAAGTTGAAGGCGCATCGTCGTTTGCGCGTTTTTGCATCCGTTTGGGTCAAGTCGGCCAAATTTTGAAACAACTCGGAATTGGAAAATATTATGTTAGGAAATTAAATTATTTAATTTCAGACTTGCCCGTCAATTTTCGTTGCGATCCGAGCCGTTTTGGAGCCTCGACGCATTTTAGAAGATTTGTAAGTATTTAACGTTCGACATAAACTTCGGCCATTTATATCTTGAGAATGGCCCGTTGGATTTTGGTTTTGACTTCGCCGTTGGATTCGTAGCGCCGGCGTTCGGATTTGGTGCGATTTTCGTCGGTTTTGACGTTCGTTTAATTTTTAGTGATAATATAATATTAATATATTTATGATCATTATAATAAATATACGTGTGTGTATATATATATATAATAATATCATTAAAAAAAGAAGAGTTTCACGCAAAATCATTTTGTCTCTCGAGAAATGCCCTCCTGGGGATTTTATTTTGTCTCTCGAGAAATGCCCTCCTCCCGATGAATGGCTTGGCAATTCTTTTCCCCCGTGAAAATTACTCCCCCCTCTTAATATTATTATTATTAATAATATATATATATATATATATACATATATACATAAATCTACTCCTCCTTCATTTTTTTGTCCGGCCGAACCAGCGAGCGAGGGACGGGAAAGAGAAGTCCTTTTTCGCAAACCTTTCCATCGCCGCCGATGGAGCTCCGGTGGTCAAAATTTTCAACCGAGCATAGATCCGGAAAGCTCTCGGCGAGAGCTACGCGTTCGTGGTGAGTATTTCCCGTTTCAAGGACTTTTTCGCGCTAGGGTTTTCGTCCCTAACCTTCATTTTGGCCGTTTTTCTGTAGATCTCGCCTCCTCGTGTATTCTTTTGGGCCGATCTACGGCGAGGAGTTGTTCGAAGGATGATTCCGGCGATTTCAAGGCAAGTGGTGGTTTTTTCCCTCTTCCCCTCTCATTTATGATCGCGATATTACTCTTTACACTTTTTTTATCTGATTTTGATTAAAAATGATGCGCTTGAATCGCGTTCTTGAATGTGGTCGCCACTAAAATTCCGTTGGCCAAGTCGTTTAGTCCAAGTCCTTTATATATGTGTGTATGAGTAGTTATCCACTTGGTTGTTTTTCCTACCCGTCGTGTCGATGTTTGACTTGCCAAAGCCCGTGATTCGTCCGTCGATTGAGTTTCGTTCGTCGACTTAGTCCATCGTGTTTGTAGTATAAGTCCTTCGATTGATCCCTTGCACCCGTCTTGAGGTTGATCACTCACCGAGAGGGCCTCACTTTAGTCAAACTTGTGCGTCAAGTTCATTCGACGATGTCTAGTTGGTGTTTTGACAGGGCATGTCTGCCTTGGTGATTTTTGTGCGTTAAGACTAGTGGTAACTGGTATAGTTTAGTCGTGCCATTCTCGATATATAAGTAGTTGATTTGGGGATGCTGGTGGATTAAAACTCTACAGCCGTAGTGCCCTGCACTTAAATTGAATGTTTTACGGAATTTTACCCTCGTTGGTTCGTTGGTGGGTTATTGTTTTGCTATTGGTGTGATGGCGGAGGTATCTCCCACGGCAGTTACTGTATATTTTCCAGTTTGGGTGTATCAGACTATGAGACCACCTTTCCCTTGGGCCCCTTGTGGAGTTTGTTCTGTGGGTGTGCTGACGGAGGTATTCCCCCCACAGTCACCGGAATTTTACCGGTGTTGTTACTAAATAATTTATTTCTGAAATTTTATAATGACGTTATGCTCTTATTATAGCCGGACATTTTAGCCCTAAATTTCTACCGCGCTTGGGTAGTCAGGTACTCGTGATTATTCTCGTAGGTTTCTTATGTTGCTTACTTAGCTTTCTTACTGTACTTTCTTTCTCAATAGTCGGTCTTGGGTTGGTACCCCTGTTGACCGCTGTTTACTTTTGTTTATTTTTCTCCCGTCACTTGTACCTTCTTGCTGATGCATTCTCTCTTCAGAATGCCTCAGATTAAGAGTAGTAGTGGTCAGTGGAGCTAGAGCTGGTATTTTCGATGTTGCAGTAGTAGCTGTGACTGTTTCACCTCACCGATGTGAGGTAGTTGTTCGTTGTCTTATTTTTGTTGTAGTTCATACATACTTTTATGGTCTGTGGGTTTGTGTCAGGTTGATGACACCCACAGAGTTGTGTTGATTTTGGACTTATATCATTACTTCATATCATCTTTTCAAAATGAATGTCACATTATTTTAAAGGTTATAAAAAGCTCTTTTTATTATTAAATTAAACCTAGAAGTCTGCATATCATGTGATATTATTCGATTGTCATAATCAGTTAAGATAATAGATAAATAAAACAAAGTATTCTTCGCTGAGTATTTCTACTTACACCGTTATTCATGGGTTAGTTGACCCACAGAACTGAGGGACACGGTTAATAAATTGAACTTAAATCATGTTATTTTAAATTATAAATTCATGGTTTCTTCGTGATAAGTAATAGGAGTAGGGTTCGCCTGAGCGCATGGAGTTGTCCCCTGCACGACGTGACATAACAGCGCGTATTTTCTCTTACTATGACGTATTATTTAATACGGAGAAAATACGGGTTGTGACAGTTGGTATCAGAGCCAGGTTTGTTCAACAAGTTGGTCGAGCGACTAATTCTTATATAGTTTAGTTGTTTGGTTTTATTGCATACACACATCAATGTGTCATCAATACGTCTTGGCTGAAGCACGAACACTACACTCATAAGCATGATAAGAAGTATACGGGGCATATTATGTAGTATGGGATGCATAATATGTGGTCATATATGGATCCTCATAGGAGGCAACATGTGACTGTTATGTAGTAATGGATGCATAACAGTCATCACATGAATGCGCATTAGAATTTTACTTTCGTTGCATGAGATATTATGTAGTATGGGATGCATAATATTTCATGTGTACGCCACTCATAACATGCATTAAGGCCTTTATTAGAATGCATAGCACAACATACATTACATAGCATTGCATACGTACACGTGCCAAGCTAAAGATTTACAAGATGACACCCGAACACACATGATTTTAAAGCAAAGGTATAAGAATTTCATGCATTCATAGGATAAGCACAAGAGTCTAAGGGGATGACAGAGTATTTTCCCGAGTTATGCATAACATCATTTATAAATCCCAGAGCAAGTTAGCAGCAAAAGCAAGTGTCTATTCGTGTATGGTCTGAAGAAAGATGTGTTGTCCTAGTGCTAAGCTAGGGTGTTAATGAGTTGTTTGTTTGTGTTTTCTCTTAGAAATGTCGTCAAGGCATCCTGCGACGAGGGCGACTCCCCAGTCCGAGGGCGTATCGTCAGGTGCGCAGAGGGAAGCAGTGATTGAAGGGCTGTGACAGAGCAACGAAGCTCTGTCGAGGCAGTTGATTGAGATGCAATCTCAGATTCAGTCGTTGTTTACCGTCGTTGCAAGGCAGCAGGCCGTGGTACAAGACCCTGTTATGGGTCAAGCTATACCTGTTCCTCCTGCTCCTCTAGTGCCCCCAGTTTTTTTTGCCGCCAGAGATGAATTTCATCTCGCACTTTCAGCGACTAGGACCTCCCACCTATGACGAGAGAGCCGATTTCATTGCGTTAGATGACTGGATTATCGCTATTGAGGAAATGTTTTCCTATTCTGGGTTTTCTGCCGACCAAAAGGTGATGGTCGCAGCGTACCAGCTGAAGGTTCTTGCAAAAAACTAGTGGATAAGAGAGAAGGAGAACCTGATAGGTGGATGTTCATGGGAATCATTCAAGAAGATGTTGTTAAAGAAATTTCTGCCGTCGGTCGAGCAAGACCACCTGATGAATAACTTTCTGCATCTGAAGTAGAGGCAACTCACTGTTACTGAGTATGAGGTGATTTGCTCCAGATCTAGTCGCCTCTGAAGTAGGAAGAGTGAAGGGATTCCTGGGAGGACTTCGCAGTGATATTCAGCAATTAGCTTGTGCTTATAAATCAAAGAACTATGCTGAGGCAGTTGAAGCTGCTCTGAAAGTTGAGGTGATTGATAAAGCCAAGAATCGAGGTGTTGTGATAAGGAAAGATAAGAGGAAAGGTGCTGATGAAGGAAGTTCCAGGGAATCTGGTCCCGCTTCAAAGAAGAGTGGTGGAGAAGCTTGCAGTTTCTGTGGGCGCCCTGGCCACCCATATGAAAAGTGTTTCAAGAGAATCAGAGCTCAAAAGCAGCAGCGGGTGCTTGCCATTCAGGGCGCACCAAAGGGAGAACCGGTGTGCACTATCTGTGAGAAGAAAGGTCATGATTCGAGCAGGTGCTGGTTGAAAGACAGGGTCTGCAATCAGTGTGGGCAGAAGGCTGAACGTGATGACGAGGGAGGAAGCTCAGACCTCCACTCAAGTGATTTTAGGGTAGATTCTAATCTAACTCTTAGTTTTCAGCTTTTGCCTTAGTTGCTTTCGCTCGTTTAGTTACGTATCCACTTTTATAGGAGAGTTTAAGGTAAAGAACCGTATGGCGCGCGTTCTTTTCGATTCCGGTGCTACCCACTTGTTCGTGGCTAGGACTTTCGTAGAGCGTCACCGGTTGAATCTCGATCAAGTTGGTGATTCTTTTTGTGTCAAGTTTCCCTTCGGTGACACGGTGGTCTCGAACCAGTGTATCCAGAGATGTCCTATCGTCTTAGGTGATTTCTTAGCATTCGCTAATTTGAAGGTGCTGTACCTAGAAGACTTTGATGTTATCCTGGGCATGGACTGGTTGTCCCGTTATGATGCTGTGATCCAGTGCAAGGTTAAGCTCTTGGACTTTAAGATGGACAATGGCCACCCCATGAGTGTATATGGCTTTCCGCGCCAGGATTCCCCGATTATTTCTGCGGTATGTGCTCGAAAACTTTTAGATTCCAGTTGTTTTGCTTATCTCGTTTCTATTATTGAAACTGCTAGAGTTTCGCCGCGTGTCGAGGATATTTTTGTGGTGCGGGAGTTTCCGGATGTTTTCCCGATTAGTCTTCCTGGTCTTCCACCTGAGAGAGATGTGGAGTTTGTTATCAATCTTTAGCCTGGTACTCTCCCTATTGCTAAGGCACTGTACCGTATGGCCCCACGTGAGTTGGAGGAGTTGCGCACTCAACTCGATGAGTTGCTGCAGTGTGGGTTTATTAGGCCTAGCTCTTTGCCTTGGGGTGCTCCAGTCTTGTTTGTAGAGAAAAAGGATGGCTCTATGAGGTTGTGCATTGACTATCGAGAATTGAACAAAGTAACCATCAAGAACAGGTATCCGTTGCCGAGGATAGATGATTTGTTTGATCAGTTGTGTGGTAGCACAGTGTTTTCAAAGATCGATCTTCATTCCGGCTACCAGTAGTTAAGGATCCGCGAGTCAAATGTTCCAAGGACGGCTTTTTGATCTCGGCATGGGCACTTTGAATTTTTGGTGATGTCCTTTGGACTGACGAATGCACCCTCTGCCTTCATGGATATGATGAACCGAGTGTTCAAAGATTTCTTGGATCATTTCGTAGTCGTGTTTATAGACGACGTTCTCGTGTATTCTCAAAGCACCGAGGAGCATGCTCAGCACTTGAGATTGGTGTTGGCTACCTTGAGGGAGCATAGGTTATATGCGAAGCTGAGCAAGTGTGAGTTCTGGCTTCCTCAGGTGTCCTTTCTGGGTCATGTAGTAAGTAAAGATGGAATTTCCATGGATCCAGAGAAGATTTCTGCTGTTATGAATCGGAAGAGACCTACTACACCCAAGGAGATCAGAAGCTTCCTGGTGTTGGCAGGTTATTATAGGAGGTTTGTGTAAGGATTTTCAGTACTGTCTACCCAAATGACTAAGCTCACGCAGAAGAACACAACATTCGTGTGGAGCGATGAGTGCAAAGGAGCCTTTCAAGAATTAAAGAGAAGATTATGCACTGCTCCAGTGTTGACCTTACCCATTGAAGGTACGGAGTACGACGTCTATGTAGATGCATCGCACGTCGGACTCGGTTGTGTCTTGATGCAGGGAGGTAAAGTGATTGCGTATGGATCAAGACAACTAAAAGTTCACGCAAGGAATTACCCTACGCATGATCTAGAATTTGCGGCTGTGATCTACGCTCTGAAGCTTTGGAGCATTTACTGTATGGTGCGTTGTGCAAGATTTATACAGACCATAAGAACTTGAAGTACGTCTTCATTCAGAAGGAGTTGAATTTGCGCCAGCGTAGGTGGTTAGAGAATGTCGCGGACTATGAAGTTGATATCTTGTACCATCCGGGAAAGGCAAATGTGGTAGCTGATGCGTTAAGCAGAAATACCGCGCAGATCTTCAACCTTACCGTGCAGTCTTTGGTTGAGGAGTTACTTTTGATGGATATTTCAGTCGGCAGTAGTGTCGGGCCCTCTCTCTTGGAGGTAGAAGAGCCTTCATGGATCACACTCACAAGGGTACATCAGAAAAAAGATCCCGATCTTCAGCATCTCCGAGGAAGGACAGAGAAGGGAGAATTACCTGACCTCTCGGTAGACGAAGACAGTACCCTGTAGTACCGAGGTAGATTTTGTATCCCCGCGGTGGGTGATATTCGGACGAGGATTTGCGATGAAGCACATAGTTCTAGTGTGTCCTACCACCCTGATTCTACGAAAATGTATAGAGATTTGAAACAGATCGTGTGGTGGTATGGAATGAAGAATGACATAGCTAAGTTTGTGTCAGAGTGCTTCACCTGCAAGCGTGTCAAGGCAGATCACAAAAGGCCTGGTGTCAAGTTGACGCCTTTGGACATACCGAGTTGGAAGTGGGAGAGTATTTCGATGGACTTTATTACTGGTTTGCCAAGATCTCCCCGAGAGCATGACTCAGTGTGGGTCATAGTGGATAGACTGACGAAGTGTGCGCACTTCGTACCTTTTAAGATCGGATATTCTATGAAGAAGATAGCAGAGTTGTATTTGGATGAGGTCATTTCGTTTGCACGGAGTGCTAGTGAGTATCATGTCAGATCGAGACTCCAGATTTATGTCGGGATTCTGGCAGAGCTTGCAGGGAGCTTTGGGCACCGACCTCAGGTTTTCGACAGCGTACCATCCGCAGAGCAATGGTCAAATGGAGCGAGTTAATCAGATCGTGGAAGATATGATTAGGTGCTACATCTTGGACAATGGTGGAGCTTGGAATGAGCGTCTCAGGCTTATGGAGTTTGCATACAATAACAGTTATCAAGAAAGTTTGCAGATGGCCCCGTTCGAGGCTTTGTATGGGAGGCGCTGTAGGACTCCCTTGTTTTGGGCCGATGTTGGCGAGAGGCCATTGCTAGGTCCACAATCCCTTAAAGAGATAAGTATTGCTGTAACTCATATTCGGGAAAAGCATCGTGTGGCCCAGGAGCATTATGAGAAGTACACAAATCAACGAAGGGTTGAACTGGAGTTCGCGGTTGGGGACATGGTTTTTCTGAAAGTTTCTCTGATGTCTGGTGTTAAAAGATTTGGAAGGAACCATAATTGGACCCCCGGTATGTGGGACTGATGAGTCCCATTTATTTACACATATTTAGACTCATCTAGGCTAGTTTTCACGCACTTGCACTTCATTTTAAGTTCATTAATGCTTATATTTCACATGTTCACTCTTCTCACACTAATTGCACTTTTAGGCCCGTTTTGGTGTGCAATTGCATGCTTTGTTGTTGGGGGCAAGCACAATGTGCTCCCCATTATTTTCTCTATGTTTATTGCTGGAGGTGTTTTCCAAGCTGTTTTATCTTGTATACAGGTGGTCGGATCATCCAGTTTTCGCCCAAAATTCATGATTGTGTGCAACGCACAGTCGTGCATTTCCTTGACGCACAGACGGTTGCGGTCGTGCATTCTCATCTGGGCAGAAAATGGGAGATCTGAGTTTGGTCGTGCGTTTTGACGCACGGGCGGAATTGGCCATGCGTGAGTAAAACGCACGGTCGCCTATTTCTTCCTATTTTTAGCTTTTCTAACTTTACCCGTGCGTTTTGACGCACAGGCAGATTTGCCCGTGCGCAAGTAAATCGCACGGGCGGCGCAGCTTCATCTTCACGCCAGTTTTTATCATTAATTATCGCACGGTCCACGCACGGTCGTGCGTTCGACCGTGCGTGACCAATTTCTGACAGTTTTTCTATATAAGCTGCATATTCTGCCCTAATAGATAGATCTTCTTTCCCGCGTCCAAGAGCTCTAGTTTCACCCATTTCGCCGCTCCATCGCCGCCCA
This sequence comes from Dactylorhiza incarnata, assembly GCA_033032865.1. Classification (NCBI taxonomy): domain Eukaryota; kingdom Viridiplantae; phylum Streptophyta; class Magnoliopsida; order Asparagales; family Orchidaceae; genus Dactylorhiza; species Dactylorhiza incarnata. Next base: position 1,726,101 of record JAWHQI010000218.1, on the reverse strand, counting down.
CCTTCGAGAGGAGCTCCGGCCGCCATTCTCTTGCAAATCTCAAGCCTTAGCATCCTCTAGGCCTCCTCCATTGTTCGTGCACCTCCAAAGCTCCATTGTGAGGGATTCAGTGCTGCACTTGTGAAGTTCTCCGGTGAGATCGTGGCCAAAGAAGATTGATGGAGAATACGGGTATAATAGAAGAAGGTGACAACTCTTTCGGACCCCGGACGGCAGTTGGAGCCCGAGCCCGGACGAGGATTGACAACCCTAGATTCCGGCCGTGAACCTCCGATGAGTCTTCGTGCTTTGGTTGTAATCTCAAACCCCTTTATACTGTAGTATTGTTTTCCTTTATCATTTGGGTGTATGAATAATGTCTGTTAAACCTTCTTATGATATTTAGTATTTCATGTCTATGTGAAATTGATATGTGTGGTTTATGCAAGTGAGGAGCGCCCCATTCCATCCTCCATCCCGGCGTCATGTTCGTGTGCCGCACTAGCAATTGCTAGTGGCGTGCTTGTCGACGAGGTGCTTCCGACCCTCATTTTGTAAGACTACTCGTCCATCCGCCAAGCTAAGCGGCGCTAACGGCCCGTGTAATCCACCTCGACTCCGCGGGTGCGAACCATTCCATCCGTTTGCCTTCTCATCCATCCGCCTAGTGAAGCGTGGCATAAAGGTCCGTGTAATCCATTCGCCTAACGAAGCAGCGCGCTCAAGGCCTGCACAGTTTGATTTCGCTAGCCTACTCGTCCATTCGCCCTTGCGAAGCAGCGCGCTCAAGGCCTGCCTAGTCTCCATCCCGCCAAGCGAAGCATTGCATAGCGGCATTGCATAGGAGTAGTTGTAGTTATTTTTCCTTTATTTCCACAAATCAAATCACCCCCTTTCGCACCCATCCGACCTAAAGGACATCAATCTCAAGTCCTTCCTCGATAGTTAACTCCACCTTACTGTGTTCCTTGAGAGATTCGATACTTGGGGATTTACTTCCTCATATTATTACTTGAATGATTGGTACACGGCCATTTCGTGCCGCAGTCTTGCTACCGCCTATAGCGGTGTGCTAAGATTTGCGCATCAAGTTTTTGGCGCCGTTGCCGGGGAACACAGACGTGTGAGTTTGTTGTAGAGGGAGCCGAGAGATAGTAGTTCTTCTAGTGTGTATAGACGCATTATTATTTTTGTTTGCTTTTTAAGTGTATATTGTTTGTTATTATTTCTTCATCTTATGTTCTTTTTTAAGTTTTAGGCAAGTTTAATCCAAGTAGTTTTATCAGTTTGTGTAAATTTCCTTGCAAAGAATTTCAGTTTTGTTTTATCTGCTTTAATTATTGAAAATGTCTTCATGGGATATTTCTCCTGGCACTTACGACATGATGGTCTATTATATAGACCAAATGAAGGAGTTAAATTCTAGGCAATGTAGGAACTTTTTTTGCTTGCTGTGTTGAGGAGAGAGTCATGAATTGAAGGACTGTCCAAGTCTTTTCAATCCTGACCGCTGCTCCTCCACTCATGACAACATCGTCCCTATCACACATTCTTTACCCATGGAGTCAATCGTGCCCTCTATCCCCGAGTTGATCTCGTGCATGGACTCCTCACTCCCTGTGTATGGCTTCACTCCTAGTGATGATGATCACTCACCTGTTGGCCAACAAGGAGTGGAATGGGAGCGGGATGTGGAAAGTATTCTTTCCATCGGGGAGGCATTAGCAGATCTTTTTGCGGAGGAACCAAATCTTTTTGTTCCTCCAGTTTCTTTGCAAGATTTTTCTACACACATTCTTTATGATCCTATCGAAATGAAGGAGTGGGGTGATGCTTCTGACTCAGAGGATTCTCCAAAGTGGGATGAGGATGTCATTTTACCTGAAGGGGAGAATGAATACTTTGAACACGATGGTGCACCACGATGGGATGAGGAGGATACTCTCTCTGATGAGGAGGTTTGCACTTCTTCATGGGACGAGGAGGTCCAACTCACCACCGAGGCTCTTGAGTTCTTGGGTTCCCCTCGCTATGATACTTACGATGATGATAGTGATCTATCCTTGGATCCTGCCGGGAGTGAAACCGGGATCACTCCCATGATTACCGATTATTTATGTCTTTCTTCTATTTTGTTTCTTGACCACCCTTCTTTGCTTGAACATGTGCAAGGGGATTCAGTAGTGGTAAATCTTTTGGAAGCCGAATCTGAAATGCCCTCCACTGCTGATCGACCTCTATCTCCTCTTCCTGATATTTTTAATGCTTATTCTTTTCCATCCATGAAGGATTTTGAGTATGTTGACCCATTTTTGGGTAATGATGAAAACCAATACTGGCAGGGGAAATATAGTGCAGTGATGATGTTTCCCTTGAAGGATTGGCTGCAGAGAGGCAAAAGATATTCATATCCTGAGCTAATGTCGGAAGAGAAGAAGAAGGCGAAAAAGAAAGAGATTTGGGGATGGAGGATAAATCTTTCTTTCTACCCATACTGCTGGGTCTTCGGACCCATTTCTTTCATTTCTAGTTATCACTTTAAATCAACATATAGTTGATTTCTCTGCTGGTTGTGTAATAATAATTAGCAGACTTTATTAACTTTTGCTTTTATGATTAGACAATCTTTTAAACTGCATAATACAGGTATTTAGTCCAGCTTAAGGACGGTAAACAAAAGCGCTACTGGGAGACAACCCAGAGTTAGTTGTTTTTATTTCTCTAACCCGCTAATAGTTTAGTATTTATATTTTCTTTTGCTTGGAGTTGTCTTCCTTGCAGGTTCTTGCGTTATTTTGGGATGGCGGAGGCTGCTCTTTTTCATGATTTTCATGCTTCTTCCGGTATGCTCATTTCTGAGCATGGGGTACATTCTACACTTCTCCTCCTGTCTACTTAGTTTTTCATGTTTAAGATGCTCATTAAAGTCTCATTTAAGTCTGGGGGAGAGCATTGTGACTGAGTACCCGCACTGCACACACATGACCTCACAAGCATGCCATAAGCACTTTTTGATTTCAGTTTAAACTTTTATATTTATTTCATTGCCACGTACACCACAACACCCACTTGAGTGCGTACATATTTGTCTGTCTCGAGTAAATTTTATTTGTTGTGTGTTATTGGAAGATCTTGATGCTGGCATAGGATTGAGTGGCAGAGTAACATGTTGTCTCTTGTAGTGCTCCTTGTCGAATGCTCGTGTTTCGTGTTGAAATTCTTGTAGAATTAGCTTTTTCTCATGCATTTAGTTTTATAATTTTCTAGTTGCGTGAATACTGTTTATTTTACTTGTAATTCGTGAATCCAGTAGAATTCGACGGTAGTGTAGGTGAGTGTGTAGACGATCGCTAGTGATGTATTGCTCGAGTCGGGAGAAAGGATATTCTTTCTTGGTGGCTAAGAACTTGCACCAAGCGACTCTCGAAGCATAGGTATAGGTTAGTTCCTTTGTGCAAATATGATATAGGCCATTCTTTGGCCCGGTTGAGCCTTTGCACCATTCCTACACGCTCTATCTTTGCTTATCCCTTTTGTGCCTAATCCCTACTGTTTGATTTAGCTCCACCTTCAATTCACAAAAGCCAAAGTGACTATCCTAATCACACACCAAATTCTGAGCTCAAGCGTTTCTGTATTTAAAAGTTGGGTGTTGATGTGGTGTATTTTTTGTGGTGGTGGTGGCAATGTGTTATTGAAAATATAGCTGTGGTTGTTATAATTTGTGCAAAGTTATAAATTAGAAAAGAAAAAAAATGTGAAAAGAAATGAAAGTAAAACAAAAAAAAATATGTGTAAAGCATTGTATTTGGGAGTAGGCAGTATGCACAACCCATCGTTCCATGTTCAAGTATTGGGGAGTGGTGTACATGTTTTTCATTTGTGCGTGGATGATATTTGTATTGCGAGCTCATTTGGGATTGGTGTGCTTAGCCCCCGTGTTTATCATTGTTTACCCCACTTAAACCCAAGCCTAAATCTTAACCGAAAGTCCTATTGATTCGCACGTGAATGTAACAAGTGCCGTGGAGAGAGTGTGGACGGGTAAGCTTATGGTCATCGTCATTGATGGATTTCTTTGGAGGTTGTCCCGATCCTCGATCTCTAGCAATATTCCACTTAGTGATCGAGCTACTTTCCCCCTACCTGTGACTGAAGGATTCTCCGCGATTCAAATTACGAGTAGCAATAATAAGTAGAAACGCAATTTAGAAAATTCTAATCTACTTCGCATGTTTAAAAGATTCTTCTACTAAAATTCCAACACGAGCGAGTATGCGACTTCGCATTGTACTCCGCATATTCAATTACTTCACCAGCTCATGATTTTTCTAGTCCGCACGAGAGATAGTTTGCTCGGGACGAGCAAATGAGTAAGTCTGGGGGTGTGATGAGTCCCATTTATATACACATATTTAGACACATCTGGGCTAGTTTTCACGCACTTGAACTTCATTTTAAGTTCATTAATGCTTATATTTCACTTCTTCACTCTTCTCACACTAAGTGCACTTTTAGGCCCATTTTGGTGTGCAATTGCATGCTTTGTTGTTGGGGTCAAGCACAATGTGATCCCCATTCTTTTATCTATGTTTATCTAGTGCTGGAGGTGTTTTCCCAGCTGTTTTATCTTGTATATAGGTGGTCGGATCATCCAGTTTTCCCCCAGAATTCATCAATGTGTGCAATGCACGGTCGTGCGTTTCCTTGACGCACGAACGGTTGCGGTCGTGCGTTCTCATCTGGGCAGAAAATGGGAGATCTGAGTTTGGTCGTGCGTTTTGACGCACGGGCGGAATTGCCCGTGCGTGAGTAAAACGCACGATCGCCTGTTTCTTCCTGTTTTTAGCTTTTCTGACTTTACCCGTGCGTTTTGACGCACGGGCGGATTTGCCCGTGCGTGAGTAAATCGCACGGGCGGCGCAACTTCGTCTTCACGCCAGTTTTTATCTAGGATTGAAAACCCTAGATTCCGGTCGTGAACCTCCAATAAGTCTTCGTGCTTTGGTTGTAATCTCAACCCCCTTTATACTGTAGTATTGTTTTCCTTAATCATTTGGGTGTATGAATAATGTTTGTTAAACCTTGTTTTGATATTTAGTATTTCATGTCAATGTGAAATTGATATGTGTGGTTTATGCAAGTGAGGAGCGCCCCATTCCATCCTCCATCCCGCCATCATGTTCGTGTGCCGCACTAGCAATTGCTAGTGGCGTGCTTATCGACGAGGTGCTTCCGACCCTCATTCCGTAAGACTACTCGTCCATCCGCCAAGCTAAGCGGTGCTAACGGCCTGTGTAATCCACCTCGACTCCGCCGGTGCGAACCATTCCATCCGCTTGCCTTCTCGTCCATCCTCCTAGTGAAGCGTGGCATAGCGGCCCGTGTAATCCATTCGCCTAACGAAGCAGCGCGCTCAAGGCCTGCACAGTTCGATTCCGCTAGCCTACTCGTCCATCCGCCCTTGCGAAGCTGCGCACTCAAGGACTTCCTAGTCTCCATCCCGCCAAGCTAAGCATTGCATAGCGGCATTGCATAGGAGTAGTTGTAGTTATTTTTCCTTTATTTCCACAAATCAAATCACCCCCTTTCGCACCCATCCGACCTAAAGGACTTCAATCTCAAGTCCTTCCTCGATAGTTAACTCCACCTTACTGTGTTCTTTGAGAGATTCGATACTTGGGGATTTACTTCCTCATATTATTACTTGAACGATCGGTACACTGCCGTTTCGTGCCGCAGTCTTGCTACCGCTTATAGCGGTGTGCTAAGATTTGCGCATCAGGGACCCTTCCAAATTGTTGAGCGCATCGGAGTTTTAGTGTATAGGATGGATTTGCCTGTTACATTCCCTAACGTCCATGATGTGTTTCATGTGAGCCAGTTGCGGAAGTGTGTTCTTAGTGATCGTCACGTCCTTGACTCGGTGCCCCATTTGCAGCCTAATCTTTCATATGTTGAAGAACCTGTTCGTATTCTGGAGACTCAGGATCGATTGTTGCGGAGAAAGAGACTCCCCAAGGTCAAAGTTCTTTGGAGGAATCAAGACGTCGAGAGCGCGACGTGGGAGTTGGAGTAAGCGATGAGGGAATCTCATCCGCATATTTTCTCCTAGTTTTTCTGGTAAGTCATTCATTTGTTAGCCTTTGACTATTCCTATTGTTTTGGTTTTGAGATGTGTGTTAAGTTACGGGACAAAACTTCTTTTTAGGGGGGGGGGGGTGAGGGGTGACTGTAACTTCCCTGATTTTTGGTAATTATTTAATTCAGTGATGACGTGTTTATGAGGTCATGGCGTTACTTTTAACGTCAAGTTGAAGGCGCGTCGCTGATTGTGCTTTTTTGCGTCCATTTGGGTCAAGTCGACCAAATTTTGAAATGATCCGAAATTTGAAATTTTTACGTTAGGAAATTAAATTATTTAATTTTAGACTTGCCCGTCAAATTTCGTTGCGATCCGAGCCGTTTTGGAGTCTCGGCGCATTTTAGAAGATTTGTATGTATTTAACATTCTCCATAAACTTCGGCCATTTATATCTTGAGAACGGCACGTCGGATTTTGGTTTTGACTTTATCGTTGGATTCGTAGAGCCGGCGTTCGCATTTGGTGCGATTTTCGTCGGTTTTGACGTTCGTTTAATTTTTGGTGATAGTATAATATTATTATATTTATGATCATTAAAATAAATATACATGTGTATATATATATAATAATATCATAAAAAAAGAGTTTCATGCGAAATCATTTTGTCTCTCGAGAAATGCCCTCCTGGGGATTTTATTTTGTCTCTCGAGAAATGCCCTCTTGATGCAGGACGACGGGGCCCCGCCGCACCCCGTGGCATCACACCAGCTAGCGGACCACGACCAAGCACGCCTGCCAGAAGGACTGCAGTCCAGGCACCCCAACCCGTCTCCGCGCCTGTTCTCAGCGCGGTGGGTTGTTGAGGCCGGGGCTCGATCCCAACTTTTTTGATGCAGGACGCCGGGGCCCTGCCACACCCCGTAGCATCACACCAGCTAGCGGACCACGGCCAAGCACGCCTGCCAGAAGGACTGCAGTCCAGGCACCCCAACTCGTCTCCGCACTTGTTCTCAGCGCGGCGGGTTGTTGAGGCTGGGGCTCGATCCCAGACCTCCTTTATAAGAACCACTCCTAACAGTCCTTATCACCAACTGACAGGTTGGGGTGCCTGGACTGCAGTCCTTTTGGCAGGCGTGCTTGGTCGTGGTCCGCTAGCTGGTGTGATGCCACAGGGTGCAGCGGGGCCCCGGCGTCCTACATGACCTCCTTTCGATGCTTGGCAATTCTTTTCCCCCGTGAAAATTACTCCCCCCTCTTAATATTATTATTATTATAATATATATATACATATATACATAAATCTCTCCTTCATTTTTTTTGTCCGGCCGAACCAGCGAGCGAGAGTTGGGAGAGAGAAGTCCTTTTTCGCGAACCTTTCCATCGCCGCGGACGGAGCTCCGGTGGACGAAATTTTCAACCGAGCATAGATCCGGAAAGCTCTCGGCGAGAGCTACGCGGTCATGGTGAGTATTTCTCATTTCGTGGACTTTTTCGCACTAGGGTTTTTGGCCCTAACCTTCCTTTTGGCCGTTTTTCTGTAGATCTCGCCTCCTCTTGTCTTCTTTTGGGCCGATCTACGATGAGGAGTTGTTCGGAGGATGATTCTGGCGATTTCAAAGTAGGTGGTGGTTTTTGACGCGCTATTTCCACACCGCTAATTAGCAGGCACGAAATGCGGTACGACGGCAGTGCACCGGTCGTTGTCAAGCAAAAAAAGTAGGGAGTAGCTCCCCGATTATCGTTCTCAAAGGACCGCAAGTTGGGTAGTACGATTTGCCTGTTAGGAGATTAATTATGAGAGTTTCTAAGTTAAACAAAAGCAGGGGGATTTTGATTGGTTTTATAGAACAGGAATGAGAAAACTAAACAAACTATGAGGGTCGCAATCACCGCGTCGCTTGGTGGATGGATTTAGTGCAGGCCACGATGCCGTGCTTCGCTTAGCGGATGGCCGGTGAGCAAATGGATGAGGTGAGTGCAAATGCGAGAGTTGAGGGTCGAAGGCACCTCTTCGCTATCGCTTCCAGCTTTTGCTAGAGCGAGTGCTAGAACGCGTGTGTGTAAGTGGAGCGGGGGCGGAGCGCATCACAACACAGCATCAAGTAAAGAACAAGATCATAAACAAACTCCCTTCATGGACAACTAGAGGTTCACTTAGTTCATTACAACAATGAAGAGTACATATCAAAAAAGGAGAAGGGGTAGAAGGAACCACGCGATGAGAAGCCTCGCCGTGGATCTTGGTCGGAATGGGGGGTCGTCACGCCTCCTCCGAGCTCAGTCCTTGGTTGCTTCCGGGGCTTAGAGGCTGTCACTACCTCCAACCGTTGCCCGTCTTCTTCTCAGAGCTGGGTAACTTCTGCTTCGCCCAATGGAGATGTCCTCCTCATGGAATGCTGGCTGTAGATGGCGGAGAATGCTTCTGGGATCCTAGATGGACCTTAGGATAAATGGATGAAGCCTTCCGAAAGGGGGGAATGGATGGGAGGAACTTGGAGAGGTGAAATGGCGGACTGGCGCGGAGAAATCACACCCCAAAATTGTGCTGAATGCCCTAATTTCGCGGAGCAGCGGTTTAAATAAGGAGCAGAATAAACACTGTGCATGGTCAGTGGCGCACGACCAATGGTCGTGCGCGAAGGAATGTCTGTGATCGTGCGCAGTCAACCTGTAGCAAAGACAAAGATGGAAAATAACGCACGGTCAGGGGCGCACGACCAGTGGTCGTGCGCGAAGGAATCCTCTGATCATGCGCCGTCGCTCTGTCTGGGAAGGGAATTAACGCAAGACCACTGGTCGTGCGCCTGATTGTGCGCGAAGGAATGCGCACGATCAGAGGCTTTGTAGGCCAAAAATTGCCCCGCACCATCCCGAACGTTTACGCGATCCCAGGACCTGCAGGGAAAATACATATTACCCCGATCCGTGCCCACCACCGGATCCATAACACAGGCATACAGTAATATATAAGAAAAACATGCCACAAAGGGGGAAGGATTGCACAAAAGGCGCAGATACGCCGTGATATCAATATAAGCATATATGAACATCAATTGAAGTGCAATGACATTAAAACAAACCCAGATGAGGCCGGAAATCACTGTATAAACCAGACTCATCACACCCCCAGACTTACCTGTTTGCGCGACCCGAGCAAACAAATCCGGCGGAGCGAGAAAAGACATAGCTGGGTTAGAAATTGCAAGGACGGAGTAATATGCGAAGTCTCATACACATGTGCATAGAAATCTAGTAAAAAGAATTTTTAGTTATGCAAAATAGTTTACATAATTCTAACAACGTAACTATATATTATTTCTACTCAAAAGTTGAATCATAGGGAATCACTCGGTCATGCGTAGGAAGAAAGTAGAAAGGCTGCTGAGGCGAACATTACTCAACACCGGAGTTCGGAACAACCTCCTCTGAAATCCATCAGTGTCGATGACCATAAGCTCACCCGTTCGCACTCTCTCCACGGCATTCGTACGATTCGATGCGCAAATCAATAGGACTTTAGGTTATGATTTAGGCTAAGGCTACGGTGTGGTAAACAATGATAAATGCGGGGGCTTAGCACACATAACCCAAATGAGCTTGCAAAAGAAACACTATCCCAACAATAATAAAAATGTGTACACCACTTATTCCCAAATATATATCTTTATACATTTTTTCTCTTTTTTTTTTTACTTTCATTTTTTTCTCTTTTTTTCAAATTTCATAACTTTGCACAATTTAGATACAAAACAGCTATATCTTCAATAACGCATTTCCACCACAATCACAAATATACACCGCATCAACACCCAATTTTTTTAAATGCACAAATTGCTTGAGCTCAGAATTTGGTGTGCGATTAGGATAGTCATTTTGGCTTTGGTGAATTGAAGGTGGAGCTGAATCAACGGGATCGGGTAGGCACAAGGGGATAGCAAGGATAAGATGTTAGGACCGGAATACAAAGCTCAAACTGGCCAACATGATGGCCTACGTCACGCTCACGCATTGAACTAACTCATACCCATGCTTCGAGAGTCGCTTGGGGCAAGTTCTTAGTCACCGAGAAAGATGATTCTTCCTTCCGACTCGAGCAATATGAGCCTAGCACCCCTCTACACACATCCCTAAACTACCGATTGATTCGCACCGGATTCACCGCTTTTAAGTAGAATAAACTAGAATTACGCTGACAGAATAAAATGTAAAACGAAAAGCATAAAGAAAAGTTTAATCTACACCAATTTCTATGTGAGACATGAATAAATGACTAGAGCCCCACACGAGTCAACAAAGTACTTCATCTCGCAATCCTAACCCAGCACCGTGATTTCCCATTCACACAACCGAGACGAGTTAGACTCGTCACGCGCCTATAGTTAAGTGCGCTCCCGTGGGTGTCGTGGTGTGCCATGAGATGAACAATGCTACAGTATAACACAGATTGTGCACTGTGCATGTGCACGTGGTAACGATAACTCTCACTCCCCCAGACTTACACTAAGCAAAAATCATGTTTGATAGCGGCATAAGCTTAAGAGGGCTAGGATGAGAGATTACCCCATGCTCAGAAATGAGCATACCAGAAGATATGGCATTTTGTTCAGAATGCGGTGATTCCACCGTGCTCCAATAGATGCGGACCTGCGATTAAAGAGATCCCAAGCACAACAAAAATATAGCAAAGAAGATAACAAGAAAGAACGGAACCAAATGGTCCCCAATGGGTTGTCTCCCAAGAGCCCTTTTGTTTAACGTCCTTGAAGGTGGACCAAATACCTGTATTAGAGTTTGATAGCAATAGTCTTAATGACTGAATAAAAAGACACCCAGATGAGTGTCACACACAAACGTGTTTCAACAACCTAAACATGAGAAGCTGAATCAAAACAATAGATGAAACAAACTACGATGCGGGCGGCCACTGACGCACTCAAGACAAGAGAGGCATCTCACAACTCCTTGTCGCTGATGCTGGCATAAATTTGGATTGGAGATGCGGGACGGGGCGCAGTGGGTGCAACACGAGCAGGAGGCTGAGGCACGTTCAGCCCGCTCCGTACAGCTTGCTGATAAATGAGGCCCTGCATCCAAAACTGCGACGCCTCCAGATTGAAGAGACGCTAACTCAGGTACGGGACGCCATGCATCGCAACATTGTCAAAGTGCTGCCCTGCTGGCTGCTGAGGTTGCTGCTTAGGCTGCTGCAGAGGCTGCTGCGACCCTTGTGACCGTTGGGACGGCCTCGCCGCCCTGCGTCTTCCCATTGCAGAAGACTCCGGCTGCTCGTCCATATCCTCCTCCTCATGGCCACCAACACGACCATCGCTCGGACCAGTCACCACAAATGATCGGTTGCCCTTTTGCCCCACCACTCGCAGCAGGTGGAATCTCAACATTGTTGCCCGCGTGATCATGGAAAGAGAGGTAACCTGCTCCATCGGGGGTATCCGGACCCACACTCCCAGCCCTTTCACGATTTGGGTGACGTAATAAGCACCCCCAATCGCTCCAGCGAGGCCATATGTGGCCTCATGGTGGAAGAAGTAAGCCAGCATGAACCCCAGATGAAGGGGATACCGCTGCTGCATGCTGTAAAGTTACAAAAGATCATGCCAACCTAACACATTCTGGCTTAAACCACGCGCGACGATAGAATGACTAATCAGGTGCTGTAGGTACCGCAAGGCGGGAGATATGATCCTTGTTGATTTGGCTCGGCGAGCCACATAATCCTCATCAGTGCCGATGAATGACCGTCAGACGCTTTGCGAGGAGACATCACCCGGAAACATCATCTCCAAGTTCCAAAAATCCAACCTTGCGGCCTCGTCTTCCGTGTAAAAGCCAGCATGGGTGGCAATCTCGGGGAGAGATAATGTGAACACATGCCCCAACATCCGGAAGGAACAAAGTGGAGGCCGGAATCCCGCCGGGGAGACTTCCAACTCAAATGTGGAGAGGAACTCCAAGGTTAACTCCTTGAAACCGAGCTCGGCGCATTCGAAGACGTTCCTCCAGTTGTCGAAGGAGTAAAGGAGGAGAGTTGCTTCCATTAGAGTGCCGCCATCTACGATCGACCTAAGTTCCTCCCAGTCAACCAAACGCTGCGAAAGGAATGGCTTGCTCCTCAGTGCGGCAAATCGGCGCTTGTGCTCAGCTTTTGAAAACTTGGCCATTCTCCCCAAGATCTGAGCGGGAGTGGCGGAGGCGGAGCGAGACCTTTGATAAGCCTTGGTGATAGGGCGGCTCCCGGATGGCTCCATGGAAATGCAAGCTTGAAGGAGGAGAGGAGGAGAGGGAAGCTTACCGGAGAAGATGAAGTGAGGAGGAGGAGGAGAAGAGCTCCCGGACGGCGCACGCTCAGCGACCAGAAAAAAAATGAAAACCCTAGACGCACGCACAGGATCTGGCCGAAAGTTTTTAAAGGAAACTGCGCCCGCGCATGATCAGTGGTCGTGCGCCGATAAATAGGGCGCACGACCAGTGGTCGTGCGCGAAGGAATAATTCGCGCGCCCAGTTTCAGAATTAAAAACTTACCGTCGTGCCTCATAAGTGCATCCAAGGATTCCTCACCCCTAACACAAGACCGTTAGCCACAATTAATAGATAAAAAGTTCTTAAAGAAAATTCATTACACCACAAAAATGAACACCACAATTTAAAGTAATTCTAACGAAGATAACTATTGGGGTTTTATGTCTCCCAACTAGACTTATTCAGCTGCTAGCATATGCTAGCTGATCGGTCTATGGAAAATGAAGTGAACAGGAAGCTGTTCCATTGTCCGTTTCGGTAAAGGGTAACCATAAGGCGACAGGGTCGTCACCCCACTTCCTGAATAAAGATACCTGCACTGATTGTCAGGTAGGGGTAGGTAATAAGATGAAGGAATCTCAGTATCTGTTTCCACATGCAGATGATCCAAGGCATCTCCGGCCCGCATAGCAGGCTCGATTACATCCAGGATCAGATCCAATGTATAATCCTGCAGTGAATCAGACACGAGAATGGGGTGAAGAAGCAAATTAAACGAATGACATAAAAAACTTTCCTCTTCAGGAGAGATCCCGGAATCACTCCTGATGGGTTGAGGTGGCGAGGAATTGTCGGATTCGTCAAATACGCTGCAAGATCTAGCAGAATTGTCAGCCGCCACTTCCACGACTTGGGCCTCCTCAAATGATGCTGAAGTCTCCACCTCCGCACCTTGAAGAACATCTTCCTCTCTCGGAGTGGGCACAACGCTGCAACTCGCTGCCTCTTCCTGCAAGACATTCTCATCGATACTGTCAAAACCAATTGTAGTAGCACGCGCAAGACTAGAAGAATTAGTGCTTGAAGAGAAATCAAGCACCGCTTCCTCAAAAAGAATTGAATCAACATGTGGTGATAACTGAACGGGAGAGACATGCGCAACCATGTCGGGGCATAGATCTCCAATAACTTTGATCTGCGCATCCGCATCTAACCCTTCAAAACATTAAGGTGATATGGATACGAAACCAGAGGATGGGAGGGTGCTGCCAGAGTTAGGAATTGGGACAATCCGGATGTCCGGCTCGTCGTCCTCGTCCATTTCGCGCAGATACTCAGCACAATCCCTTAAATCATGATCCGTGCTTCGACAAAACAAGCACTGTTTTGCATTCGTCTTTGGTCCAAGTGGGGCCGTAGATGAATTCAAAAATGGTACATGCGGTGCGGCAGTGTAGCCATAAGCCTTAGGCTCAGTGTATGTGGTACCGTATGATGTCAATGCCTGATACCATGGGCCTTGGGGGCTAGAGCTACTCTCTCCCGATGGGCATCTATCACTAGCATGGGATGTATCCCCACACCAACTGCAGCGGATATTAAATTCAGCCCACATTGCATGAAGATAACCAGATTCAACAGAAAAACACCCTTGTGTGCGACACTACGCTTGACAATGAATGAATAAAACAACCCATCATTTAGACAAGAGAAAGGATGAAGGAACAAATTAGGAAACTAAAAATCCTCACAATTAATTTTCCTAACAACAATTTCATATAACGCTTGCACTCCCCGGCAACGGCGCCAAAAACTTGACGCGCTATTTCCACACCGCTAATTAGCGGGCACGAAATGCGGTACGACGGCAGTGCACCGGTCGTTGTCAAGAAATAAAAGTAGGGAGTAGCTCCCCGAATATCGTTCTCGAAGGACCGCAAGTTGGGTAGTACGATTTGCCTGTTATGAGATTAATTATGAGGGTTTCTAAGTTAAACAAAAATAGGGGGATTTTGATTGGTTTTATAGAACAGGAATGAGAAAACAAAACAAACTATGCGGGTCACAATCACCGCGTCGCTTGGTGGATGGATTTAGTGCAGGCCGCGATGCCGTGCTTCGCTTAGCGGATGGCCGGTGAGCAAATGGATGAGGTGAGTGCAAATGCGAGAGTTGAGGGTCGAAGGCACCTCTTCGCTATCGCTTCCAGCTTTTGCTAGAGCGAGTGATAGAATGTGTGTTTGTGTAAGTGGAGCGGGGGCGGAGCGCATCACAACACATCATCAAGTAAAGAACAAGATCATAAACAAACTCTCATTCATAGACAAATAGAGGTTCACTTAGTTCATTACAACAATGAAGAGTACATATCAAAAAAGGAGAAGGGGTAGAAGGAACCGCGAGATGAGAAGCCTCGCCGTGGATCTTGGTCGGAATGGGGGGTCGTCACGCCTCCTCCGAGCTCAGTCCTTGGTTGCTTCCGGGGCTTAGAGGATGTCACTACCTCCAACTGTTGCCCGTCTTCTTCTCAGAGCTGGGTCACTTCTGCTTCGCCCAATGGAGATGTCCTCCTCATGGAATGCTGGATGTAGATGGCGGAGAATGCTTCCGGGATCCTAGATGGACCTTAGGATCAATGGATGAAGCCTTCCCAAAGGGGGGAATGGATGGGAGGAACTTGGAGAGGTGAAACGGCGGACTGGCGCGGAGAAATTGCGCCCCAAAACAGTGCTGAATGCCCTAATTTCGTGGAGCAGCAGTTTA
Organism: Dactylorhiza incarnata; assembly: GCA_033032865.1. NCBI lineage: Eukaryota > Viridiplantae > Streptophyta > Magnoliopsida > Asparagales > Orchidaceae > Dactylorhiza > Dactylorhiza incarnata. The sequence goes on along the minus strand of JAWHQI010000218.1, from coordinate 1,711,015 downwards.
AATAAGGAGCAGAATAAACACTGCGCACGGTCAGTGGTGCACGACCAATGGTCGTGCGCGAAGGAATGCCTGTGATCGTGCGCAGTCAACCTGTAGCAAAGAAAAAGATGGAAAATAACGCACGGTCAGGGGCGCACGACCATTGGTCGTGCGCGAAGGAATCCTCTGATCATGCGCAGTCGCTCTGTCTGTGAAGGGAATTAACGCACGACCACTGGTCGTGTGCCTGATCGTGCGCGAAGGAATGCGCACGATCAGAGGCTTTTTAGGCCAAAAATTGCCCTGCACCATCCCGAACGTTCACGTGATCCCAGGACCTGCAGGAAAAATACATATGACCCCGATCCGTGCACACCACCGGATCCATAACACAGGCATACAGTAATATATAAGAAAAACATGCCACAAAGGGGGAAGGATTGCACAAAAGGCGCAGATACGCCGTGATATCAATATAAGCATATATGAACATCAATTGAAGTGCAATGACATTAAAACAAACCCAGATGAGGCCGGAAATCACTGTATAAACCAGACTCATTAGTTTTTTTCCCTCTTCCCCTCTCATTTTTGATCGCGATATTAATCTTTACACTATTTTTATCTGATTTTGATTGAATGTGATGCGCTTGAATCGCGTTCTTGAACGCTCGTGGCCACTAAAATTCCATTGGCCAAGTCGTTTCGTCCAAGTCCATTATATATGTGTGTGTGAGTAGTTATCCACTTGGTTGCTTTTCCTACCCATCGTGTCGATGTTTGACTTGTTAAATCGACTGTGTAATTTCGTCAAAGCCCGTGATTCGTCCGTCGATTGAGTTTCGTTCGTCGACTAAGTTCTTTGTGTTCGTAGTATAAGTCCTTCGATTGATCCCTTGCACCCGTCTTGAGGTTGATCACTCACCGAGTGGGCCTCACTTTAGTCAAATTTGTGCGTCAAGTTCATTCGACGATGTCTAGTCGGTGTTTTGACAGGGCATGTCTGCCTTGGTGATTTTTGTGCGTTAAGACTAGTGGTAACTGGTCTAGTTTAGTCGTGCCATTCTCGAGATATAAGTAGTTTATTTGGGGATGCTGGTGGATTAAAACTACGGCCGCAGTGCTCTGCACTTAAATTGAATGTTTTATGGAATTTTACCCGCGTTGGTTCGTTGGTGGGTTGTTGTTTTGTTGTTGGTGTGCTGGCGGAGGTATCTCTCACCGCAGTTACTGGATATTTTCCAGTTCGGGTGTGTCAGACTATGAGACCACCTTTCCCTTGGGCCCCTTGTGGAGTTTGTTCTGTCGGTGTGCTGGCGGAGGTATTCCCACCACAGACACTGAAATTTTACCGGTGTTGCTACTAAATAATTTATTTCTGAAATTTTATAATGACGTTATGCACTTATTATAGTCGGGCATTTTAGCCCTAACTTTCTACCGCGCTTCGGTAGTCAAGTACTCGTGATTATTCTCGTAGGTTTCTTCTGTTGCTTACTTAGCTTTCTTACTATACTTTCTTTCTGTATAGTCGGTCTTGGGTTGGTACCCCTGTTGACCGTTGTTTACTTTTGTTTAGTTTTCTCCCGCCACTTGTACCTTCTTGCTGAGGCGTTCTCTCATGTGAATGCCCCAGGTTCAGAGTAGTAGCGGTCTGTGGAGCTAGAGCTGGTGTTTTCGGTGTTGCAGTAGTAGTTGTGACTGTTTCACCTCACCGCTGTGAGGTAGTTGTTCGTTGTCTTGTTTTTGCTGTAGTTCAGACAAACTTTTGAAGACTGTGGGTTTGTGTCAGGTTGATGACACCCACAGAGTTGTGTTGATTTTGGACACTTTGCTAGCTGCTAATTGTTTCTTGTTGTTTTATAGTGCCTTACTTGCTCTCTGGGAGGTTGTATGCTAGGATGGCATGTTAGGTATTTTAAGTATAAATGACTTATATCATTACATCATATCATCTTATCGAAATGAATGCAACATTATTTTAAAGGTTATAAAAAGCCCTTTTTGTACTTAAATTAAACCTAGAAGTTTGCATATCATGTGATATTATTCGATTGTCATGATCATATACAATAATAAATAAATAAAACAAAGTATTCTCCGCTGCGTATTTCTACTTACACCGTTATTCATGGGTTAGTTGACCCACAGAACCGAGGGACACGGTTAATAAATTGAACTTAAATCAATTTTTTTTTTTAAATTATAAATTCATGGTTTCTTCATGATAAGTAATATGAGTAGGGTTCGCCTGAGAGCATGCAGTTGTCCCCTACACGGTGTGGCATCACGGCGCATATTTTCTCTTACTCTGACGTATTATTTAATACGGAGAAAATGTAGGTTTTGACAGCACTTCTTCAAATCAGGAACACTGCTGGGCACTGTTCCCAACAATCTCCCCCTATTTGAAGAAGCCATAACCCACTCAATGATAAAGTACATCTTAAGCAAATAAGTATATAATAATGACATTGCGGTTAAGTTTGAGTGAACACAGAATTTGACAAATATCACTTCATTGTTAATTTATAAATAGTGACAGATGTTTTAAGGTTTTCAACATTTCTACATTTGCCCCTAATGATTCAGCCATCTATTTCTCTAGTTCCTTCATAGCCGCTTCACTCTTTGCTTTCTTGACACTGGTTTCCTGCTCCTTCTCAGTTTGTCTGGTGAAGTATTCAAATGGTTTAGGGTGATACTTGATAGGCTCAGGAGTGTCTGAAGGGATTCTGCCTGCTTGCTTGTCCCTTCTGTATACTCTCCTTGCTTCTTCTTGATCTTCATACTTAGACCATTCTTGAGGGTTGTACACTTTGTACCTCTCACCTTTATTTACCTTCACCAGCTCCCATGCTTTTAATATGATGGCTCTAGACTTGGGACTCCATCTCTTATAGTTATCCTTTTTCTCCATTTCCTCCATGTATTTTCTTTTTCTCATCTTTAGCTCATCTTCTTCCAATATTTCCTTTCCTTTATTCTGATCAGTAGTAGCGTCAGGAATGTCTACATATTGATCTTTAGCAGGGTACTCTTCAACAGGCTCATCAAAATTATGAGGAGGGAGATTCATTGCTTCCCTGATAGTATTTGTGGTCCAGATGGCATGCTCACCACTGGCTTTTATCATTGATCTCTCCCTCTTAATGACTTCATCAGATATCCCCCTTTGGAGGTTCTCCTGAAGGACCAGTATCTTGCTTTAAAGCATGTGAATTCCTCCCTCCAAATGGTTCTTGGTCTCAAGCAGATGACTGTCTAGATCCTTATTGTGGTGATCTAGACTTTCTTGGAGATTAGTTTTGTGTTCAACCATTCATCTGTTGGTTGCTATGTAGGCCTTCTCTTTGTTGTTGGCGATCATTATCTGGTTATCCATTGCATCAGATAGACCCTGGTGAGTAAGTGCTATCTCTTTGACAGTATACTCTTGTAGATTCATCACATCATTTCTGAGGCTTGCAGTTTCAATAGATAGTTCCCTTCTTAGATCATTGATGGCTGAGTTAACATGACCTTCAATTTTTAGCCTTTGCTCTTCCATGAGCATTCTTATCTGAGGCAGTAGGGAGAACTCTACTGCCCGATTCTCTGGAGGTGAACTGGATTGTCCTGGTTCCTCCTCTTCATTCCCATCAATCATTTGAGATGGAGGACTTCTGATTAAAGACTGATTTGACTCATTTTACTTTTCTATATTTGGCAGATCTCTGCTTGTCTCATCAGCAGGGTTCTTTGTTACATCGGTAGGTGCCTTTATAAGGGGGGGGGGGGGGTGAATAAGGGTTTTAAAAACTTATATTATCTTTTGGAATACTTGAAATAATAAGAGATCAAAATAGTGATTTTGAATAAAGATCTAAATTTTTTCATAATGAATGAGAGGATAATAAACAATTTAGGGAAATAAAGATCAAATCAATTTTATTACACAAAGAGAGACATGATTATTATTAATAAAATTGCTTACAAAATTCAATTTCAATGACGCTAGAAATCAAGGCTAAATAGGAAAGACTCTTTTTGTTTTCTATACTGACTCGTATCCCCACGAACTGGTTGGCTTTAGCCGATCCTTCCCCAGATACGACCTCAAGCCGCTCAAGCCAATCCTTCCCCGGATATGGCCTCGAGCACCCCTTAGATATACACCCTAGACCTAGTTGCCAACACGATGCGAATTTCTGCCCTAAGTCCTACACAGACCTAGTTGCCAACACAAGGCGAATTTACTATACGATTTAAAAGATATGGATAAATGAAATAACAACAACAATATAAAAAACTCCCTATATGGATCTCTTGGAGATGTAGACGAAGACCCGCAGAGTATGATCGTAGTCGATGCGGTCTTTCGTCACGTTGATGACACATGTTGGAATCTTCTCCACGGATCTCTAAGCCTTCATGGATTTGTGGGAGTATCTCTCTGAACCTTCCTCTCTATGCTGTGGCACGAAGCTCTGGAATTTAGGATCTCAAGAGGAAGAAGAAGATGGATCCAAGGGGTCCTTTTTATAGCCTCAGCGCTAGCCCCTGCTCTATCGGCTACCGCCTGGCGCTATCGCCTACCGCCTGGCGCTATCGCCTTCTAAATGTACTCCCGGAATTGTGTTAATCATCGCTAGTGTCGGGCGCTAGGTGCTACCTCCGGCGCTAGTGGGCATGTTGGAATTGTTGGCTCAATTTTGGGGGCAACCTTCCTTTATTATCCTTGAGTCATATGGACTTTGTTTCCTATACACTTGAACACACAAGTTCAAATACACATAGGATTTGTTATTCTCAAACCTAGGAGATGCGGAAGACAATGTTCCAACAAACTCACCCATTTGATAATAACAAATCCATTAATGATAAATTAGAGCATTAATTTATAAGCATGATGAAACCTAGTTGTGCGTGTGTGTGTGAGAGTGAAGACTTAGGATATTATTGATTTTAGAATTTTAGAATTGCTCCCCCTAAATACATGCTCCCCCTAAGTGTATGCTCCACTAATATGTAAGCTATCATCTTAATTAATCATATTAGTTTTCATTTGGATAACGGAGTTTATTTATCATGTTAGTTCTCTCCCTTTTGTTATTAGCAAAAGTGGGTAAGAAAGCAAAACACAGAAAAGTTTTGATAATAAAAGAAGGCATGATCAAGCTTTGAGAGAGAAGGAAAATGATAAGGAGTTTTAGAATGATTTTCATAGAAATAAATCATATTTTTTAGCGTATTGATGAACAATATAATGTTTGCCAAGTAATATTATTATGTTAGTTCTTCCCTTTATAATAGAGTCTTAAGCAAAAATAATAATGATTTCCAAGAACCAATCTACCCAGAAAATATATCTACACCCTAGCCCCGTACTAAGTGACGGATGGGCATGAGGAGCGGCATACATGCCGTAGGTTGGGGTGTTAGTCCCATATGCAAACACTAGACAAAACTCAACTTAGCACTCTTTCCCCCCAGTGCCTCGCACGGCCCCACTGGAACCCTCACTGGTTAAGGACAAGACATGACTTAGAGGTTAGGCAATCTAATGTCTAAAACCCTACGCCCCCGCTATGGTGATATATGTCATCATGGCATAATAATAATTGGAAACATTTAGCATTTGAATCTAATGATGAGTTCAATGCCTATGGGTTTATATTTTTATTTGAATTTTTAAAGAAAAGGTCACATAGCTAATTTGAAATCCATTAATAAATCAGAGTTTTAGCATTATAATATTTTCATGTTTAGAGCAACCAAAATAAAGTTTACCAAGCAAGTCTGCCATTTGTTGAAAGAGAGGAATTTTAAGATTCAAGTGATGATGTACTCACAAGAAAAGACTTTTAAATAATCATGAAAGTGCAAGGTAAAAACAATTATATGGTTATGATGCAGAAGACTTATAGAAATACACTAAAACATCTTTGTATAAACATGACGATTCATAAGAAGATATATGAGCTAAATTCCAACAATGAAGATGTTTTTGTAAATCAATTTGCATTTAAAATCTTTAAGTTTGATAATAAAGTAGCCAAGCATGAAATAATGTTTTCAAAAAGAAATTACTACAACGTTATATTAATACACAAATTCAAAACATACAAAACATTGTAGAGAGCATGCTAGGTTATCTAGTGCATTTATATATAAAGAGTTTTATAGAATTAGCATTAGGATCCAATACTCATGAGAAGAAGTGTTATGGAAGATAATGATGTGCACGTAAGTGTATTTTGAATAGAGTAAACAAATGATTTAATCAAAAATACAAGACATATGTAGAGTAAAGTGCACAATAAAACACAAATAATTTTACTTCCACACACTTTTTATGCACAAAAAAATTGTACAACTACCAAGGTGCTTTGCACACACAATGCTCATTAAGACTTATCAGGGTGCAAAGTAGTGCTTGGGGATCACATACTTATTTTTCAATATTGATTTTTGTGATCCGGTGTACTTTAGAATAAGTGGTGTAAAAATGATGGTTTGCACAAGACACTTTACTATTCTTTCTAAGGTGCTCAACCTCACAATGCTTATTAAAACTTATCAGGAGGTTCAAGTAATGCTTGGTGGAGTTATCTTTGTCAATTTATTTCATGATTATTTTTTATACAAAGTTCTCCGAATACATTTGTTTTGCAAACCAATGTAATTTTGAAAGTACAACCACTTTTCTTAATTTTTAAGTGTGCAAATAAATGTAGTGTAGGTAAGATACTTGTGCAAATTTAATTCGTTGTACAATTACAATACACAAGCAAACATTCTTAGATTAAAAACACATGTAGACTTTGCCATAATAAGTGAGTGAATAAATATCATTATAAATCATAAAACATTTATTCATACTTAGAGGCTTGCTAAGCTTGGTTCTACACAACCTTTTTATTATAATTGGTGCACATATGAGTAGATATATCAAAGCATGACAAAAACAATGTTCAAAGTAGTTTGAACCGATGAATTGCAACATTATAGAAGTTTTAAATAATAGATTAAATCATTCTTGATTTTCACAATAAAGTCCATACATTATTTTTGATATTTTTTAAAAAATTTGATTTAAAGTTTGAACTCTTAAAATTGATCTTGGACTTCCCGAGGTCTACCCTGTGAGGGGTTCTCCCAGTACTAGGAGATGTGATGGGATGATAGCCCAAATCTCCCTTTCGTAAGATACATGTAAATAGAAAAGTTATGTTCAAAAGATAATTTTTATACTTGGTTTGGTTTTATATTTTTGTATTTGATTTTTGCATATAGAAATAGAGATCAAACAAATAACCAAAGAAAGGAAGTAAGAAAAATATTTTTTGTAATTTGGCTTTTTAATTTTGTATTTTAAGTTTTCAAAAATCAATTATAGGCATAGATGCAAAAATGAGTAGTACATGTAAAATAATATATTTTTAGTGTTTTTTCAAAATTTTAAAATTACAGAAAATCAGACACTTGAGCTAGCGCTGGCGTTAGATCCTAGCGCATGAGTTAGCTCATAGAGAGTGCTTATTTTAATCATATAACCTAGATTTTCTTTGATTTCACTTCCGATTTTGCTTAATTATGTTTGTGCAATGTAAGACCTGTCTAATGAAGTGAAGATACGAGAAGAAATTGCAAAAAGTTGCGGAAGTTAAAATTTTCGAACATGGCTCCATATTCATTAAACCTTAATTCTTGAGTTTTGCACAACCATTTAAGCTTAATATTATAGGATATGCAAACAAAGAAGACATGTTTAAACACAATAGATATGCACTAATATTCTTTAGGTGGCAATGTTTTGACATTAAGGCTATGCCAAAGTATGATAGTGTTTCAACTTATTGACTTAGAATGAAGTGAAGATTCTATTTGATTTGATCTTATTGATATTAAGATGATTTTAAGGTCTAAACTTGAAATAAATCACAATACACTCATAATACACCAAACATTGTAAACAATTATAATACCAATTGTTATCATATAATTCATATACATGTGATAGAGATAGTTGTTTTTAGATGATTTTTTAATATGAATTATGGTATATGATTTTTAGAGAATTTTATCAAAGGACATCAATAGATCATGGCGGTGCGTGTGGCATTAGTATTTAAGACAATTAATCTTTCAATATGTCTTTTGTGATTTTCTTTATAATTTAGATAAATATCTCATAACAAATTTAGAGTTTGATTCATATGGATAATATAAGATATTTATAAGCAATGAATATAAGAATATAAGATAGGTCATCAAAATAAAATATGATTTTGAATTTTGATTAATTTGATTTATAAACTCATTAAGTTTTAAGAGATAAGATCATATTTCTTGTAATATATAAGATGACCATAACATGATAGCTTAAAAAATAAGAAAAGAAAAAGAAAAATAGAAAGACATTAAAGCATATCATGAAGTAGAAAAATTTGTATATTTCATTTTTGAAAATATTTTACTTCATGCATTTGGTGATACTTAATGAATAAGAGATTTAGGTATCCAAAGGAGACCAAGTGTGGTGGTTCCTTTGGGTACCTAAATATAACGTGACGGTTTGTGGGTTGATATTGATGAATGGGTCCATTCATGTGAAGTTAATGTTTCAGTTTTAATTTTGGGCCTCCATTCAAATCTTAGTTTACTGTTATTCTTATGCATCATATTTCTATTGTGATTATCTTTATTTTGAAAATTATAATTGGAAGTATCGTTCATAGGAAATTTGTGTAGTTTTATTTTTAAGTTGGGAGAAACATGATTTTTTAAATAATGATTATTTTCATTTTGATTTACAAATCCTTTGTGTTCCTTACTCCCATTATTAAACTTAGTTAAGATGTTCATATTCATATTCAACTTGTTTTTAGATATAGTTTGATATTTTGAATTTGTATTTATAATTTTCATAAGCAAGTTGGTTTTTTATTTTAATTCATCATTCATGATCTTTAGATTATGCCTAGCATTATTATAAACTATTGTGCTATTTTTAAGAGTAGAAATAATAGAGTTAATATGATTTTGATAGTCATTTCTAAATTCCTCAAATGTTTTGTCCATCTCTTTGATTTCAATTTTATAACTTTTGCTTGTAGCACAATCACTTTTTAAAGATGAATTTTCTAAAGATAATTTTTCATTTTGTTCTTTTACAATTAATAGTTCTTTTTCAAAATCCTTTAATTTTTCTTTAATATTATTACAATCAAAACACGGTTTTATATTTTCAATTAAAGTGCAAGGTGGAGAATAATCAAACACATCAATCTTTGTTTCTACATTAATTTTAGCTTTTAAGTTTTTATTTTCTAAACATAATTTTGAATTTAAATATTTTAATTTCTTAATTTTACGCTTGGAAGTTTGTAGCAATTGTAATGCAGAAATAGAATTGCAAAAGATGGAATTTGATTTCCTTACAGCGCTTTTGGACGCGATGAGATTTGAGCATAGAGTTCCTTTGTTATCTTTATCTTTTTGGAATTCGTCTTCCAAAGACACGATTTCTTCTTTTCCACTTGATGTGCTTATTGATTCATCATGAGAGGAGCTTTCTTGAACATCTTTGCAATCTTTTATGTTCTCCAATTCTTGCATTTGTTTTATACCTGTAGATGGACAATCATAAGTAATCTCAAGAAAATTCCACATCTCGTATGCAGTATGAAAAGTATGAATGAGTTTGGAAATATTTTGATCTAACGCAAAAAATAGACTATTCATAGATTTTGCATTTAAAGCCATTTCATTTTTATTTAATACGCTAAGTTGCTTTTTAATAGTAATATTCCAAACTTTTTCATCTAAAGCTTTAAGAAAAATTTCCAATACTATTTTCCATCCTTAATAATTTCTTCCATCAAATAAAGGTGGTTTAAGAGATTTTTCTTCTTCATAAAAATTTACCCCACTAGTAGAAGCGAGGTCATGAGACGTCATTATTCCCGGTTGTCAAGCCATTTGGAATAAAACACCTTTAATACCACTTGTTGGATCGGTATGCGCCCTTAGAGGGGGGTGGGGGGGGGGGGTGAATAAGGGTTTTAAAAACTTATATTATCTTTTGGAATACTTGAAATAATAAGAGATCAAAATAGTGATTTTGAATAAAGATCTAAATTATTTTAAAATGAAAGAGAGGATAATAAACAATTTAGAGAAAGGAAGATTAAATCAATTTTATTACACAAAGAGAAACATGATTATTATTAAAAAAATTGATTACAAAAGTCGATTTCAATTACGCTAGAAATCAAGGCGAAATATGAAAGACTCTTTTTGTTTTCTATACCGACTCGTATCCCCACAAACCGGTTGGCTTTAGCCGATCCTTCCCCGGATACGGCCTCAAGTCGCTCTAGACCATCCTTCCCCGGATATGGCCTCGAGCACCCCCTAGATCTACAACCTGGACCTAGTCTCCAACACGAGGCGAATTTCTGCCCTAAGTCCTACCCAGACCTATTCGCCAACACAAAGCGAATTTACTATACGATTTAAAAGATATGGATAAATGAAATAACAACAACAATATAAAAACTCCCTATATGGATCTCTTGGAGAAGTAGATGAAGACCCGCAGAGTATGATCGTAGTCGATGCGGCCTTTCGTCACGATGATGACGAGTGTTGAAATCTTCTCCACGGATCTCCTTAAGACTTCATGGATTTGTGAGAGTATCTCTCTGAACCATCCTCTCTATGCTGTGGCACTAAGCTCTAGAATTTAGGATCTCAAGAGGTTACAGAAGACGGATCCATGGGGTCCTTTTTATAGCCTCAGCGCTAGCGCCTGTGCTAGCGCTACCGGCGGCGCTATCTCGGATTAGGTATTATTCGCCTCGGGAGAATCTTTAATCCGAGGAGACATTTTCTTCTTGCCTTCTGTGCTCCACGCTATCGCCTGTGCTAACGGCTACCGCCTGGTGCAATCGCCTTTTAAATGTACTCCCAGAATTGTGTTAATCATTGCTAGCGCCGGGCGCTAGGTGCTACTGCCGGCGCTAGTGGGCATGTTGGAATTGTTGGCTCAATTTTGGGGGCAAACTTCCTTTGTTATCCTTGAGTCATATGGTCTTTGTTTCCTGAACACTTGAACACACAAGATCAAATACACATAGGATTTGTTATTCTCAAACATAGGAGATGCGGAAGACCATGTTCCAACATTCTCTTGATTATCTTCTTAAGAATCTTTACTTGGGCCTTCTTGGATTGATGGTTCAGAATGAATAGCATCCTCGGTCCGAATGATTTTACTGTTCACTTCTACCACATGAGCAGGGAGCTCACTATTCTTCTCCACCTCAATTTCAACATCCTCTTGATCTGTTCCTGCTGTTACAATTGTCCTGGATTCTAGACTTGGAACAGAGGTCTGGAGGGAGACATTCTTTTTCACTACTGGCACTTCTGAGTCAGACGAGTCTGAGCTGTTGCCTAAGTCACTTTCCTCAGATGAGCTTTCTAACTTCCTCTTCACATCCTCTGCATTCTTCAGCTTCTTGGGAGACTTAGTCAGTAATTTCTCCCATCTCTCAAGAATCTTGATATCTATCCTTCTCGTATGATGGATTTTTACACCATACGTCTTGTTAAAACTTTCAGGGTAAGATAGCAGTAGATACAGTGACAGTATTCTTCCCAGATTTGGAACTTTAAAGCTTTCTTGAATCCTTTTGAAAATAATCTGACCCTAGTTGGTCTTCTTACTTAGGATTATCCTTTCCATTATCTCGATCATGGGCTTGGATATCCTATCATGCGACACTACCTTACAGAGGAGGGATTTTCCTACGATATTCGCCATAAGCTTTCCTTGTTGATTAAAACTCTTCCTTTCCAGAGACCCATAGGTCTTTCTAGAGTTCCCACACCATACCAGAGCCTTGTTAAGGTCTTCCTGGGTGACTTCCTCATTTTCATCCCCCTTGGCGCAGGTAGGCAGCTGAAGAACCCTGGCCAATCTGTTGGTATTCACCTTGACCTTCATGTCATTGATCAAGCTTTTCATATGATGTTCCTTTTAATCCCTCGTTGGCATTCAGGAAGAATTCCAGCACTTCTCTCTTTAAGATTACTGTTGGCTCTGAGAGAGCGAACTCCAGGCCGACGGCGTCTAACAGCTTAATGGTGCTCTGAGTCTCTTCTGGCCCTTCTGAGAAACCATTCCTCACTACTTCGCTTCCTTTATAGAGAAATCCATCCTTGTTTGGCTCCATTTCTTACTTGAGCTAAGAGGATTCTTATGTTGTCGACTCGTTCACTCTTCGAAGGCGTAGAGAGCATGATGTCTTTTTAGGGCTAATGTAGAAAGTGTTTTAACCTTAAGACATCTGATCTTATTTATAGTTTCGGGATTGGAATGCGAAGTGTCATTTGACAAAGGTCTGATTTGTTGAAAATGTTGAAGTATGAAGTTGGCGGTCTGGGAGGTGGTCGCGCGGTCTGGCCTAACCGCGTGATCTCGCGGTATCCTCTGCGGTCTGACCTATTCGGTCTAGCCGCAACTTATTCGTTCTGACCGCCGTTCTTTCTATCCAAGGCTGCCGAGGTGAGGCCATGCGGTCTATTTTGTGTGACCGCATAGCGAGATGTTGTTCTGTTCTGTCCGGGTTAAGCTGTTGACCACACAGGGTTGTTGTTCTGGTATCCGGCAGTCCGGTTTGATGACTGTCTGTGTTCTTGTTGGTGTGTGCCGACTAAGGTTCTCTTAGTCGCGCGGGCTCTCTCTTTTTGTGTTCGCATACTGGTGGTGTATTCGAATACTGGTGGTGGGCATCATGACCATGCGGGTTGTCATGATCGAATAATGGTGGTGGGCGTCATGACCATGCGGGTTGTCATGATCGCGCGGCTTCTTGGTGGAGTGGCGATCTCCTGGTCAGGTTTGAAGTCGGCGAGCTCACAAGGCGTAGAGCGATCTTCTACTAATCGCACGAGTTGACCGGTCTTGGTCGCGCGGTCAGGGCGGTGACTCTATCTCATAGGGCAGTGACTGGATCTGATCCCACGCCTATAAATAGGAGTCACTGCAGCAGCAATATTAATTGCACCAAGTCTTATGCGGATTGTGCGGATAGCAGCGGTCACCTCTTCTTCTAAATTGTCCGGGAGGTCTTGCGGCTTGCAGTGTGGGTTGCTGGAGTTCGGGAGAATCAGTGGAGTTCGGGAGGTTGCGGAGGTTCAGTTGGTGTTGTTCAAGTAGTCGGTAGTCTGTTCGCACGGTCTCCTTTTCTAGTCGCGCGAACACCCTGACCGCGCGGTCTGTCGGCTTCAGTGTTCAGACCGCCAGTTATCTTTCTTCAGCTTTGTTTTTTCCTGTTGGTATTGTTTACTGGAGAAATCATGTCTCGCCATGTATACCTCGCTCTGTAATGAAGATTCATGTTGTTATCAATAAGATTGTTTTGCTCCATGTGCTTCCGGTTGTTGGCTGTAACTTTAAGTTGTACGATTCTTGCTCACTCCTAGATCAACAGAAAATTTCACATGGTATCATAGTGAGGTTGGAGTGGATTGAGCAGTGAACAAATTAAAGTTGCCATCGCCTTTGTGAAGAAGGAACCAGTGGTAGAGCCATGGAAGCAGATCTTGCAAGAGGTCTTGGAATTGAGATGCTCACGTCGAGTAACTTCAAGAAGTGGAAGTCGTGCATGCAGAGTTATCTTCTAGGCGAGGACCTCTGGGAGGTAGTTGGAGGTGATAGTACAGAGGAAGTTGTCCTAGTTGGGGATAATGGTCATGAGGTGAGGAATTGGAGGAGGATTAATGCGAAAGCAGAGTTCACTCTGAAAAGGGCAATATCATCTGACCTATTCGATCACATCTTAGGGTGTGGATCAGCTGCCGAGATCTGGATAGCCGTGGACGGGCTGTTTAACAAGAAGAATATAGCGAGGCTATAGTTCCTGGAAAATGAGCTGGCTAGGTCAGCTCAGGGAGATTTGTCTATTTCTACGTTCTTCCTGAAGATGAAGAACCTGTGCGCTGAGATTTCAGCACTGGATCCTGATGAGCCAATTTCTGAGGCGAAGCTGAAGAGGCACATCATCCGCGGCTTGCGGAAGGAGTATGTGGCCTTTGTGACGTCAGTGCAGGGTTGGGCAAATCAGCCGTCTCTGCTGGAGATGGAGAATCTGCTTGCGTCGTAGGAGAGCCTGGCAAGGCAGATGGCGGGGGTGTCAGTGTCTGGGGGAGAAGGCGAGGTTCTCTTCACAGGGAAGAAGAAGAAATGGGATAAGAAGAAGAAGACCGCTGGAGGCAATGAGCCTTCAACTTCTGGACAGCAGGAGAGAGGCTATGCTCCAAAGGCTGAAGGGAAGAAGAAGGGGGAAGGACCCAAATGCTTTAGGTGCGGAAAGCTTGGTCACATTAGGAAGGACTGCCGGGTGAATCTTCAGCTAGGGCATGCTGCTGTAGGGAAGAACGAACCTTAGGCCAGGTCAAATGATGGAGGATGGGGAGGAGCCTTCTCGGCTTCTGTCGGAATTGCGGATCCTATCAACTATCAGGAGGAATGGATCATGGACTCGTGGTGTGGTCATCACCTCATTGGGGACTAGTCGAAGCTTTCTTCAGCGCAGCCTTACTCAGGTAATGATGCCATCATAACTGCTGATGATACTGTGCATATTGTCGAGAAGGTGGGGGTTGTTTCCTTGGGCAGTGATAGGGGGCCACTAACATTGAAGAGTGTCTATCATTTGCCCGGAATGAGGAAAAAGCTCTGCTCCATGAACAACATTGTAGACGCTGGGTATCAGGTTCTGTTCGGTCCAACAGAAGTGAGGTTTCTACAAAATGTTGAGGCAGTAACGACCGATGTCGTTCATGTCGGGAGAAGGGCAAAAGACTTGTTCCTTTTATCAACAAGTTCTTATGTTGACAAGATGAGGACAAATTATAGTGCCGTTATATGGCACGAGAGGTTGGGGCATGTAGGGATGGATAAGCTGAAGGCTATGGCGATAAAAGGTCTAGTCATGGGCCTGCCTAGTCTATCTTCCTATGGTGACGGTCATATTTGCGCGGGATGTTAGTTCGGCAAGTCTCATCGACTGCCATTTGATAAGTCGCAGACAAGGAGTAGTGTGTCGTTGGAGTGTATCCAAGGTGACTTGATGGGACCGACTGTTACCCCAAGCCTCGGAGGCAGCAGGTATATGCTGGTGTTGATTGACGATTACACCAGATATGTCTGGGTTTATTTTCTGATGGAGAAGGCGGAGGCATTTGCCAAGTTTGTGGAGTTCAAGGAGCTAGTGGAGGGTCGGCTAGGCCTGCGAATAAAGAAGTTGAGGACTGATAACGGGGGGGGGGGGGGGGGGGGGGGGGAGTTCACCTCTGGTGAGTTCTCTAGTTTTTGCACGAAGGAGGGCATCCAGAGGGAGATTACTTGTGCGCATACTCCACAACAAAATGGAGTTGCAAAGCGAAAGATCCGCATCTGACGGAGACCTGCAAGTGTTGGCTGCATGCCAAGAGTATCCCAAGGTCCTTCTGGGTGGAGGGAATGTCTTGTGCCGCCTACGTCATCAACAGGATGGCTCTCAGTCCCATCAACATGTTGACCCCGCATGAGATGATGTTCAAGGAAATGCCAAGCATGGCGCACCTTCGGGTGTTTGGTTCCACCTGCTATGTGCACGTTCCAGATGCGCTTCGGACGAAGCTAGATGCAAAAGCAAGGAAGCTAGTCTTCGTGGGATATGATGATCGGAAGAAGGGATGGAAGTGCATGGACCCAGAGACGCAGAGATTTGTTGTATCTCGTGACATCGTGTTTGATGATGTGACATAGTACAAGGGATGTTCTGGTGTTGAGTTACCAGAAAGCAGGGCGGAGGAGCCGGAGAGAGCTGTGGAAAATATTCAGGTGGAGCTGCCTTTGTCACCAGGTGGTCCATCCATTTTTAGTTCTGCGATGGAGACTTCTGGATTAGGAAGCAGGGGGAGCGATGCTCCTAGTTCGTTTGGAAGAGAAGCTAGGGAAGAAGCAGCTGAGGATAATATAAGTCAGGGGAAGGTGTTGAGGAGATCAAAGCGAACAATCATTTCCCCTGATCGCTATACAGGAAGAAACATGGTGAGCTTTGTCTCGTGTTTCTTTGCTGGCCCCCTGGATGAGCGGGAGCCATCGAGCTTTGAGAAGGCCAAAGGCTTGAAGCAGTGGGACATTGCTATGAAAGAAGAGATGGCAGTTCTTGAGAAGAATGAGACCTGGTCTTTGATTCCTAGGCCCAACGGTATCACCCCTGTGGCATGAAAATGGGTCTATAAGCTCAAGAAGAAGGAAGACCGCAATATCGAGCGATACAAGGCTCGCCTTGTGGCTCGTGGATTCTCACAGCAATACGGTGAAGATTATGAAGAGACATTTAGTCGGGTGGCGAAGATGACTTCAGTTCGGTTCATTATTGCCTTGGCAGCATTTTATGTGTGGGAGATTTGGCAACTCGACGTTAAGAATGCTTTCTGGTACGGCGCGATTGACAAGGATATCTTCATGATCCAGCCGCCAGGCTTCGTATCTGAAGATTTTCCAGACTATGCCTGTAAGCTGAAGAAGGCTCTGTATGGGTTGAAGCAAGTGCCGATGGCGTGGTATGAGAAGATTGCAGAATATCTCTTATTTTGTGGATTCGGTGCTTCAGACTCTGACTCAAGCTTGTTTGTCAAGAAGAACGGGGAGCTTCAATTCATCGTGCTGCTTTACGTCGACGATATGACCATGACGGGGAATTCGAAGGAGGAGGTAGCAAAGCTTCGGGCTGAGCTATCTATCAGATTTGAGATGAAGGACTTGGGTGAACTCCACCATTTCCTTGGACTCGAAGTGCAGAGGAAGGAAAGTGGAGTGCTAGTGTCCCGGGCTGGATATGCGGATCGAATCGTGGAGCGATTTGGCATAAAGGAAGGGAAATGCATTTCTACACCTCTGGAGAAGGCCATGAAACTTCGGAAGGATGAGGGGAGAATTCTGGAAGATCCGATTGTATTCCGAGCTCTGGTTGGGAGCTTGATTTATCTGACAATCACTAGGTCGGATATTGCGTATGCAGTTGGTAGGGTGAGTCATTATATGGCGGAACCACGGATGCCTCATTTACTAGCGGCCAAGAATATGTTAAAGTGTCTCAAGGAGACTTCGGATATGGTTCTCCTATATAGGAGGGATGCGGGCTTCGAGGTGCATGGGTACATGGATGCTGATTACGGGGGAGATTCGGATGATTGGAAGTCGACTCTGGATTCGTCTTCATGGCGGTCCCTACGGCTATATCATGGTGCAGCAAGAAGCAGGATTCCGTGTCTGTCTCTACCACAGAAGCAGAATACAAGGCTTCGGCCTTAGCAGCTCAAGAAGCCATCTGGCTTAGGTGGTTGGTGGGAGACGTCCATAAGGAGGTTCGGGATCCGACTCTACTCTGCGGTGACAATGAGAGTGCACTCAAACTGGTTACTAATCCAGTGTGTCATGCGAGGACCAAACATATCGAGATCGAGCATGATTTCATTTGTGAGAAGGTGCTGGAGGGGTCTCTTTCAGTCGAGCATGTTTGGAGTATGGACAATGTTGCTGACATATTCACAAAGGCGCTGGCGAAGGGGCCGTTCACTCTGCTGAGGAGTTTACTTGGGCTGTTTTCAACTTCCCACTTCAAGGGAGAGTGTTGAAAATGTTAAAGTATGAAGTTGGCGGTCTGGGAGGTGGTCGCGCGGTCTGGCCTAACTGCGCGATCTCGCGGTCTCCTCTGCTGTCTGACCTATTCGGTCTAGCCGCAGCTTATTCAGTCTGACCGCCTTTCTTTCTATCCAAGGCTGCCGAGGTGAGGCCGCACGGTTTGTTTCGTGTGACCGCGTGGCTAGCTGTTGTTCTGTTCTTTGCGGGTTAAGCTGTTGACTGCATAGGGTTGCTGTTCTGGTATCCGACAGTCCGGTCTGATGACTGACCGGGTTTTTGTTGGTGTGCGCCGACTAATGTTCTCTTAGTCGCGCGGTCTCTCACTTTATGTGTTCGCATAAGTCGGTCTCTTAACGATCTGCTGATGTATGCGAATACTGGTGGTGGGCGTCATGACCATGCGGGTTGTCATGATCGTGCGGCTTCTTGGTGGAGTGGCGATCTCCTGGTCAGGTTTGAAGTCGGCGAGCTCACAAGGCGTAGAGCGATCTTCTGCTGATCGCGCGGGTTGACCGATCTTGGTCGCGCGGTCATGGCGGTGAATCTATATCATAGGGTGGTGACTGGATCTTATCCCACGCCTATAAATAGGAGTCACTATAGCAGCAATATTAATCGCACCAAGTCTTTTGCGGATTATGCGGACAGCAGCGGTCACCTCTTCTTCTAAAGTGTCCGGGCGGTCTTGCGGCTTGCAGTGTGGGTTGCTGGAGTTCAGGAGAATCAATGGAGTTCGGGAGGTTTCGGAGGTTCAGTTGGTGTTGTTCAAGTCGCCGGTAGTCTGTTCGCGCGGTCTCCTTTTCTAGTCACGCGAACACCCTGACCGCGCGGTCTGGCGGCTTCAGTGTTCAGACCGCCAGTTATCTTTCTTCAGCTTTGTATTTTCCTGTTGGTTTTGTGTACTGGAGAAATCATGTCTCGCCATGTATACCTCGCTCTGTAATGAAGATTCCCGCTGTTATCAATAAAGATTGTTTTGCTCCATGTGCTTCTGGTTGTTGGCTGTAACTTTAAGTTGTACGAATCCTGCTCACTCCTAGATCTACGGAATATTTCACATGATTAACTTAGATTGAACGATTGTGATCGATTAATTTCAAATCTTTTATATGTTAGATCGACACTTAGGTATCGTCATGATCCTACATTGATGTCGAGAAATCATTTTGACGATACCAATCACTATTTAGATGATATCGTTTTGTGTTCAAAACGATATTGTTCTTGTTCACTCTTTTGTATGATCAGTGCAATGCTTTAGCAGTTCCATACATATGTGCTCCTTGAGTGACAAATTTTGCTTACTCAAGTAAAAAATACTTTTACAAAATGATAAAGATGAGGTTATGTATTGAACATTACTATAGTTACCTTCACCTTAGCTTTTATATCTTCTTGATGTAGTAGCTCCCCTTGACGTGATTTTTCTTTTATTTTTATTTTTAGCTCCCCCTTGTCCAGTGCATCTTGGCATGTGGTGAGGTTTTTCTTAGTCCACAATTATCCCTGGATAACTCATTGTCCAATAGCCTTGTTTGCTTTTGATTGGCTACATGGACTTTCCTGCAAAATAGATTTAATATCACTTAGGAACCCAAGGTGATTTGGGTCCTAGGTTCTTGTTAGCATAGTAAGGAATTCTTCTACTCACCTCTGCCTTTCCAGGAGGGCTTTCCTTTGCACTAGGCATACTAGGGTTGTGCCAACAGTCAATGGCAAAGTGTCCCACTTTACCACAGCACCAATATTCATGGATGTTGTACCTTTTTTTCTGAACAATTTTTGAGGTGGGTGGAGAATCAAAATGCTTATGTTCAGCAGAGAAGGCAGCAACATTCTTCCTATCTCTCTCAGCTAAGGACTGACTAGCTGCTCTCGTATAGTTATTTCTTCTTGACTTTATCTGTTTGCCAGCAACAGATGTCAGCTTGGTAGCTGACATGGTGTTGATGGCATCAGATATGATCAAGTGAGAGTTCAATATACTGGTGCTACTCGCCTGCTTCTTATCTGGAAGGGATTGGGAAGGTGTTGCCCCTTTACCCTTGAAAGTGGGGGCTGAAGCACCAAACACAAATGTTCCATGATGGTCCATTTGGATCTCCTCATGGGGAGCCATCAATGCACTCATCCCTATCCCCTTTCTCCTCCCATAGTCAGGAGAATTTCCCAAACTATTGGAGATTCCATTCATCCAGTGACCATGGATACTGTCCCTGTCATACTTATTAGAGGGAAGCACTACCTTCTGAAAGGTGGTATGAGGCTCAGCTTATGTTTTGCCCCTTTCTCCATTCCCAGCATCTACTGCCCCTTCATTGAAACCCAATCCCCTCCTGTTTCCATAGGAGGAGAAGGTGTCAATGATGGGCAGTATGGTTTTGGGCTTAGAGAATTGAGCCACTAAGCTTCTTTCCTTAAGAAGATCATTCTCAAGTTTCCTAATGAGTTCTTCCCTTTAGTTTCTTTCATCATGAAGCTTGGCTATGTTCTTCTTGAGCTCACAAGAATTGGTGCCCTCATTGTGGGATATACACAATTCCTCATTCATCTCAGCCATAATGGTTCTGAGTGATTCTAGCTCCATAGCTTGCTTCCTAAGAATCTTCTTGCTCTTTCTCAGAGCAGCCAAGAGATCACCAAAATGTTCTATTAGATCAGAATGGTTCTTATTGTTGCATGATGAGCAGTCTTCTGCATCATTTTCCGAAGATGAGCAATCATCTGATGCACTCTTGGTCTTCTTAATTGAAGTAGATAGTAATGGTGTGTGAGTGATCCATACCTGATCATAATGTGATTCATCATGATTTTCATCATCTGATAGAGCCAACAACCCATAGACCTCCTCATCCTCAGAGTCATAGTCTGTGAGAGTCAAGGGTGCTCTTATTCTTCTTCTAACTGCAGAGCATTCTTCATCTTCAGATTCACTGTCTGAAATAGTCAAGGGTGCTCTAATCCCTATGGCACTGATCCCTATAATTCTTTCTTCATCAATATGAGAAGAGCTCTAGCTGCTTTCACTTAATGATCTGAACTTCCTGATGTCAGATCTATTGAATTTCTCCATAAAGTTAGGATATGTTAATCAGTTGATTTGATACACCCAAGAGCAGATTTGTTCAAGTTGTAAAGCTTTTCTTTGAACAACCTAGCTCTGATACCACTTGTTAGATATTGGGTGTCGACTTATCACCTAGAGGGGGGGGGGTGAATAGGTATTTCAAATTATTTTATTCTCCTTTTTGGTTTTCTTGATTTCTGGTTAATAGATCTAGAGATTAAAAGCACTGCACAGAAAATACACAAGAATTTATAGAGGTTCCTCAAGACCGTGTGTCTTGAGTATTCCTCTGTGCCTCTGCTCCTACCTAGCAGTGTGCTAGGCTCGGCAAAGTCCACCAATGTCTCTAGCCCGTAAGCCTTACAACTCGGACCCGCAAGTCCCTGCAGCCTAGGCCCACAAGCCCCTTCACTACACCCGAGCCCGCAAGCTCGACACTCAGGCCCTTAAGCCCTACATAGCATAGACCCTCAAGTCTTACCTCTTGGACCCACAAGTCCCTGCAGTATAGGCCCACAATCCCCTTCACTACACCCGAGCCAGCAACCTCGGTACTCAGTCCCTCAAGCCCTACACAGCACAGACCCGCAAATCTTGCCTCTTGGACCCGCAAGTCCCTGCAGCCTAGGCCCGCAAGCCCCTTCACTGCACCCGAGCCCGCAAGCTCGACATGTTTGGACCACAAGTCCTCTGCCCTAGCCCTCAAGCCTCACAGATCACAAACCCTCAAGCTTGACACTTAGATTTGAAAATAGATCTTACAGTTTTGGCCCGCAAGCCATACAATGAAAGATATACAATATAAACTTGTTTGCCTGATGTAGATCGGCTTCTTGTCTTGAAGAATATGCTTCAGATGTAGGCGTTGGTAGCATAGATCTTCTTCAATCCTTCTCCTTTGGCCTGATGTTGACTAGCTTTTGGACTTCAACGATACTTAACAGTCTATGTGTCTTGACTGCAACTTGGAGAACACTGGATGAGCATTTTTGTTATCTTCTTCTTATTCTTGATTCTTCTCCGCAGCTTTTTCTGTTGTATTGCTCGGCGGGATTCTTTTTCATTTCTTCGTTCTCTTTTTTTATTTAGGGCATCACTGTTCCCTTTTATAGGACGGAGGGGCTGCTTAACTGTCTCCTATGATGTCCTTCTCTGACAGACGCCCATGCCTTAAGTGCATGCGCTGATTGGATAATCAGGTGGCGACATTAATTGCTGACAGCGCGTTTGGCAACTTTTGAATTTGTCTCTATGATATTTCCATGGTTACGACAACATGGACAATGTCTCGACGATAGGACTTATCATTGTCTTGAACTAGGATAGATCTTCAAATCTCCTTCCCTCTTCTTCAGATAGAGATATCTCGACGACACAGGACATCCCTTCTGCACTTGCACTTAAGATGACATGAATTCATCTAGCTAATGTCGACGTAATCTTCTTGATTGCTTGATATTGTTGTGACCACCTTATCTTGTCGACGACATAATCGATGTCATGTAGACAGACCATTCTTCAGCAACTGCCCGTCTTCATATGAACTTCGTTAGTCTTCTCTACGTCAAGGCTTCTTTACGACGATATCGTCGACATCATTCTTACTTAGCCTTTCCCACGACAAGGCTTCTTTACGATGATATCGTCGACATCTTGTCTTGTGTTTGTGGTTGAGTCTTCTTATTCATCTCGGCTTTCTGATAGCGTTGTGAGGTGATGTAGTGTTGATGTCACAATGATATTATCATACGCATGTTGTCTCAACGATAATCGATATGATCACTTTTCTTTGCTCTGCATATCATTTCAACGACATGCATACACTTGTCGATGATATTTCTAGTCTTTTTCGATGATATTATTCTTAGGCAAGTTATTGAAGTACTGGACATATTGCCAAATCTCTGCAAGCTTGAACTAGATATAACATTAAATACACCTTGTACTTATCATTGAGCTGAGCACTTCTTCAAATCAGGAACACTACTGGGCACTGTTCCCAACAGATTTATAAGAAATTGCTCTTGTTCATCATCTGTGGTAGGAAGACTATAATAATTCTCAAGAAATTTCCAAACTTCGTAAGCAGTAGGAAGAGTACAAATAAGTTTGAAAATATTTTGATCTAGTGATCAATATATAATATTCATAGATTTGGCCTTCAAAAACATTTCATGTTTATTTAGAATAATTGGGAGCATTTTAATTATAATATTCCAAACTTCAATATCCAATGATTTAAAAAAAATTCCATAAGAGTTTTCCACCCATAAATAAAGGTGGTGATAATGATTTTTCAATTTCATAAAAAGTATCCCCTCTAAAAGATGCGATATCATGAAGCGCGATTATTCCAGGTTTTCAATCCATATTGGAATAACCTATGCTCTGATACCACATGTTGAATCTTTAGGCACCCTTAAAGGGGGGGGGGGGGGGGGCGAATAAGGGCTTTATGGATTTTATATCTTTTTTAAAAAAATCAGAGTTTGTGACCGAAGTTTTGAAATATTTTATATGAAAATATATTTTAGTATCTCAGATAAGGTTATATTGAAGATTGCGTTGTAAAGAAAAAAAAATTCTATTTTCTCCACTACTTCCTGCGCTCGTGCTAACGCCCGGTGCTAGTTCACAGAAGTTGAATTCCTTAAGTTAATGATCAAAACAAATATTACAATTGATTATGCTTTAAAGCTTTGATGAAAACATAAATTAAAACATTTTAAAACATTGAAATAACATCATGATAATAAGACAGAGAGACATGATTTTATTTCCTTAGAAATTGAATACAAAAATGTTTGACTTCTATTACACTAGAAATGAAGGCGAATATAAAAATCCCTTTTTCCTGATTCACCGGTCCTTCTCCCTAGGACCGGTTGGATATCGCCTATCTTACTCCAGATAAGGCCTCTAGCCACCCTCTAGATCTAACCTAGACCTAGTCTCCACACACAAGGAGGCAAATTCCCCCTAAACCTTGCAAGGCCTAGTCGCCAACCCCTGCGGCGAATTCCCCTCAGAATCCTTCCCGGAATCTTATGTTCTCCCTGAACAATTTCATTACACCCGTTACAAAATGATAAAAATAAAAGAGATTACAAAAATAGAAATAATGTAAAACAAACTACCCAAGAAATTTTGAAGGTGAGGACATGGAAATCATCATTCTTGATGCGTTCGCCCTTCGCGTTGAATATGCATTGTAGACCTTCTCTTTCAAAATCTTCTTTTGATCTTCATGTTAGCCCAAGGGAGTTCTCTCAATGTATAGAGACGAGCCTCTCTCAAAAGAATTGGAGTTATTGATTTAGAGGAAAAAAGAGATCACTCATAGAAAGAGAAGAGCCACACGTTTAAATAAAATCGGGAGGTAGCGCCTAAGGTAGTGTTAACACCCGGCGGCAGCATATTGTGTTGAAATGTGCCTGATATCGTGGTGAACATACTGGCCGCAATGGATCGTGCACCTACCCCATCACGATAAGTCCTGATGCACCGTGTTAGCTTCCACCACGTCATCGATGCGCAACCGTCTATCAACAGTTACTTGGCATCATTCCCACTACTGCCAGCGGTAGCTCAAAATTCAGAGCTCCAGCTTCCGTCTCCTCATATAATCTATGCCTGTACCTGTACAACATGTATACTAAAAACAAACAAAATACAAGATCAAATACAACACGGTATTTGTTATTCTCAAACCAAGAGATGCTAAACATGAAATTCAACACCCACACCAAAATGGTGTAGTAGAGAGGAAAATTAGAATCCTTCAAGAACTAGCACGCACTATGCTTTCCGAATATGGGTTACCTTGATCATTTTGGGCTGAAGCTGTTAATACTTCATGTTATATTATTAATCATGTCATGCTTCACCCATTCTTAAAATTAACACCTTATGACCTATATTTTCAAAAGAAACCTAATGTATTTTATTTTCGTGTTTGTGATTACAAATGATTTATATTAAACACTAAAGATACTTTTGGAAATTTTGATGAAAAATGTTATGAGGGAATTTTCATTAGCTACTCTTCAACTTGTATGGCTTATAGAATATAAAACAAAAGAACTAAAATAGTTGAAGAGCCTATTCATGTAAGATTTAAGGAGCTTGTTCCATATGTAGATGCATATCCTACAAGAAATAAAGAGGAACCCCTTCCTGCTTTGGAGCATGAGGATGATGAGACGCTTGGAGAAAAAGAAATAGAAAAAGAGGGGAAAGTGGAAGAAAAAGAGGAATATGTACCCCCAAGTGTGCTACAGTATTCAAAGGAGCATCCAATGGAGCTTTTCATTAGAGAACCATCAAAAGGGGTAACTACTCGTTCTTCATTACATGAGTCATTTTCAAACCTTTGCTTTGTAACAAAAAAATGTTTATACTGCTTTAAATGATGAATTCTAGTTTTTATCTATGAATGAAGAACTTAATCAATTTGAACGTAATAAGGTTTGCAAATAGGTAGAGAGACCATCTAATCATCCGGTTGTTGGTGTAAATGGAATTTAAAAATAAATTAGATGGCGACTCTAAGATTACAAGGAATAAAGCTCGTTTAGTTGCACATGGTTATTCTCAAATCGAGGGGGTAGATTTTGAAGAAACCTTTGCACTCGTTGCTCACCTAGTTGTGCTTATCTTGTTGTGTTGTTCCGTTTAAACTAGTTTGGTTGGAATGTGAAATAGGCTATTAACACAGGAATTATTATTTGGAGCGCGGTGTCGACTCATGTAGTGTTCTAGTCGCTTCGCATGCTATAGTAGAACCTGAGTAGAATTAGATTTTCTTTATGCATTTAATCTATGTGTAGTATCTCTGCGTAAATTTAAATTTAATGTACTCAAGTGGTGAATTCGAATGAAATTGATGATAACCCGGTGTTGTGTGTGTGCGGTCGCTAAACGTGTGTTGCTCGAGTCGGGAGGAAGGTTTATCTTTCTCGTGGGCTAAGAACTTGCCCCAAGCGACTCTTGAAGCATGGGTGAGAGCTACTTGTTGAGTCAAGCATGATGTAGGCCACCATTTGGCTAGTTTGAGCTTTGCTATTCCATGCCCCTTTCATTCACCTTTGCAAGCCAAATTTGTGCCTACCATTTTTATGTTCAGCTCCTCCTCATCCACCAAAGCCTGAAGCCTATCCTACGCCCGCAACCAAAAAAATGTTTTAACTGTGCTCATAATTTCCAACTTGTGTGGTGTGTGGTATCATTGTGTTTTGAAGAGAAAATAATGTCTATCCGCTGATTTTGAACCAACTGGAGGTTGCTTGAAAGAAGAAAAATATATAAAAGGAAAAAAAAATGAAGAGTATCCTGAAAATAATCCTCCCAAGCTAAAGAGAAAAATCTATTGGTATTTGTAAAGTAGGCTGTGTGCACACCTGGTTTTCATGATAAGTCTGGGGGTGTGTCACACGAGCATAGTTGTTTGGTTTTGCAAGGTGCAGTGTGCCGTTGGCTCATTTGGGTTGCGTAGCCGTCATGTTTATCTTTGCATATCATTCCGTAACCTAAGCCCCGTTTTAATCCTATAAGTCCTACTGATTTGACTTGCGAGTTTGCTAGCGCCGTGGAGAGAGTGTGACCGGGCAAGCGTATGGTTCACGACGTTGATGGATTTCAGCGGAGTTATTCCTAAGTCCCGATCTTTTGCAACACCCGCCCCAGCGTCTCGTCACTTTCATACCGGGCATGATCGTCAAATTCTTCATAATTCACCCACTGAGTACAATTAAATCTTTGATTACGCTTTAGTACTTACGTAAATTAGTTAGCATAGCTAGAATCTTCTTCTGCTAGAATTCCTACTCGCATGCGTATTTTACTTCGCACTGTACTCCCCTGCGTAATTCGCTATTTTAATTATCTCTTTCAATTTCCGCCGGATTAGTTTGCTCGGGACGCGCAAACAGTTAAGTCTGGGGGTGTGATGAGTCCTGATTATATACACCTTCATGGACTCATCCGGGCCATTGTTTAGTCAATATCACGCACTTTAGCCTTATTATAGTTTATAATTGATAACCCATGCTAGGTGCACATTTTGGCCCGCTTTGGTGTGTTTTCGTGTTTATTTCCTTTCATAGTACTCATATGTTGTTAAGTGCCACTTTTGGTGGCTAGATCTGTGTTTGTGCTGGAATAGGAGGCGTGCAAGTGTTTCCGGTGCAATTCTGCACAGGAACACTGCGCACGATCACTTGTTCTAGTGCGCACGACCACCGGTCGTGCGCCACTAATCGTGCGCACTTAACCCTTTTTCACGAGTTCTGTCTGGTGTAGTGCGCACGACCATCGACTCCAGTGCGCACGACCATCGGTCGTGCGCCACTGCTCGTGCGCATTGACCATTAAATTTCTGAGTTCTGTTTGCTGTAGTGCGCACGACCATCAACTCCAGTGCGCACGACCACCGGTCGTGCGCCACTGGTCGTGCGAACATTGTATTTCATGATTTCATCTCGTGCAGGTTCTGTCCAGGCAGTGCGCACGATCGCAGGATTCCAGTGCGCACGACCACTGGTCGTGCGCCAATGATCGTGCGCAGTGTTTAATCCAGCGCCTATTTAAGCGCCTGTCGCGATTTTAGGGCGGATTATTCATTCCGGGAGCGGGATTTCTGTTCCGTACGCCGCCGACCGCCCCCTTGGATCGCCCCTACTTCATCTCCTACGCAAGGGGAAGCTTCCTCGGTCCATTCCTGGACATCCTCCATCGTCCGTGAGTGTTCTCCATCATCCGCAAGCCTCCAAGCAATCATTTTCGCTTTCCGCCCGGTGAGAAGAAGAAGAGACCTTGAGTCGAAGACGACGGAGCACGTAGGGAGATTGTGACAGCCCTCTACGCCGGAAGCATCGTCCGCCCGAGTCCGGAGGTAGCCCGACAACCTACCATTCCGGCCGTGAACGGCCGCTAGTCTTCACCGCCGGTTATCTCCTTCCTCTTTCCTTGATTGTACCCCTTTGAAGCTTTTACTAAATGAATATTGTGATATTTACTTGATGAGAATGAATGTTTCTGTGTTCTTATTCATGGGTTGGTTGTGATTCACCACGTTCAAGCGCACTCACTCACACACGCACGCAAGGTGTTTGCTCCGTGTTGGCAAGAGCTAATGACGGTTGTGAAGAGGTGTTTGCGACTCTCACTCTCTCGCGCCTGAGTCCACTTCATTCGCCTCACGAAGCATGGCATCGCGGCCGTTGCATCCACCTCACGTTGCGAAGCGGTGTTCTCGACCCGCATCTCTTTTATTGTTGTTAAAATTAGGAAAACCAACCAAAAACCCCTTGTTGTGTTTGTGAAACGCTTGTGTAACAATATTCACTGCACGATTCGATCACCCATCCTGCATTCCTCAAGAGACCGACATCCGGGGAATTTATTCTCCACAATTATTACTTGACAGCGACCGGTGCACTTGCCGACGCGCATCAAGTTTTTGAGTGCACCGGTCGCTGTCAAGTAATAATTGTGGAGAATAAATTCCCCGGATGTCGGTCTCTTGAGGAATGCAGGATGGGTGATCGAATCGTGCAGTGAATATTGTTACACAAGCGTTTCACAAACACAACAAGAGGTTTTTGGTTGGTTTTCCTAATTTTAACAACAATAAAAGAGATGCGGGTCGAGAACACCGCTTCGCAACGTGAGGTGGATGCAACGGCCGCGATGCCGTGCTTCGTGAGGCGAATGAAGTGGACTCAGGCGCGAGAGAGTGAGAGTCGCAAACACCTCTTCACAACCGTCATTAGCTCTTGCCAACACGGAGCAAACACCTTGCGTGCGTGTGTGAGTGAGTGCGCTTGAACGTGGTGAATCACAACCAACCCATGAATAAGAACACAGAAACATTCATTCTCATCAAGTAAATATCACAATATTCATTTAGTAAAAGCTTCAAAGGGGTACAATCAAGGAAAGAGGAAGGAGATAACCGGCGGTGAAGACTAGCGGCCGTTCACGGCCGAAATGGTAGGTTGTCGGGCTACCTCCGGACTCGGGCGGACGATGCTTCCGGCGTAGAGGGCTGTCACAATCTCCCTACGTGCTCCGTCGTCTTCGACTCAAGGTCTCTTCTTCTTCTCACCGGGCGGAAAGCGAAAATGATTGCTTGGAGGCTTGCGGATGATGGAGAACACTCACGGACGATGGAGGATGTCCAGGAATGGACCGAGGAAGCTTCCCCTTGCGTAGGAGATGAAGTAGGGGCGATCCAAGGGGGCGGTCGGCGGCGTACGGAACAGAAATCCCGCTCCCGGAATGAATAATCCGCCCTAAAATCGCAACAGGCGCTTAAATAGGCGCTGGATTAAACACTGCGCACGATCATTGGCGCACGACCAGTGGTCGTGCGCACTGGAATCCTGCGATCGTGCGCACTGCCTGGACAGAACCTGCACGAGATGAAATCATGAAATACAATGTTCGCACGACCAGTGGCGCACGACCGGTGGTCGTGCGCACTGGAGTTGATGGTCGTGCGCACTACAGCAAACAGAACTCAGAAATTTAATGGTCAATGCGCACGAGCAGTGGCGCACGACCGATGGTCGTGCGCACTGGAGTCGATGGTCGTGCGCACTACACCAGACAGAACTCGTGAAAAAGGGTTAAGTGCGCACGATTAGTGGCGCACGACCGGTGGTCGTGCGCACTAGAACAAGTGATCGTGCGCAGTGTTCCTGTGCAGAATTGCACCGGAAACACTTGCACGCCTCCTATTCCAGCACAAACACAGATCTAGCCACCAAAAGTGGCACTTAACAACATATGAGTACTATGAAAGGAAATAAACACGAAAACACACCAAAGCGGGCCAAAATGTGCACCTAGCATGGGTTATCAATTATAAACTATAATAAGGCTAAAGTGCGTGATATTGACTAAATAATGGCCCGGATGAGTCCATGAAGGTGTATATAATCAGGACTCATCACTCACCTAGAATCTATAAGAATGTTTCTTGCATTCTCGAGTTTTAAAAGGTTTAAATTAGTGCAAAGGGATGTTAAAAATGTTTTTTTTAATAGGATTATAAAAGAAGAAGTATATGTTGAACAACCCCCCGGTGTTATTAATGAAAATTTTTCTAATCATGTGTATAAACTAGAAAAAATGTTTTATGGATTGAAACAAGCGCCATGTGCTTGGTATGAAAGATTAACAATCTTTTTGTTAAAGTGCGGATATACTATGGGAAGTGCGGATAACACGCTCTTCATTAAGTATTGTAATAATGATTTGATAGTTTTGCAAATTTATTTTGATGATATTATTTTTGGAGCCACTAATGAAATGTTGTGTAATGAAGCTATTTTAGTGATGAAAAATGAATTTGAAATGAGCTTGGTAGGAGAACTCACATATTTTCTAGGATTTCAAATCACACAAAAATAAGATGGTATTTTTATTTATCAATCTAAATATGTTCATGATATACTTAAAGGATTTGGATTTGAAAACCTAAAGCAAGTTAATACTCCAATGAGTGCATCACCTTAGTTAGGAAAAGATGAAGTCGATATTTCTATTGATCAAACATTATAAATATGAATGTTAGGATCACTATTATATTTGAGTGCATCTAGACCTGATATTATGTTTGTTGTTTGTTTATGTGCTAGATTTCAAGCTAACCATAAAGAATCACATTTAAAAGCAATTAAATAATTTTTTAGATATCTAATCGGTACATCTAAATTAGGCTTGTGGTATCCATATAATGATTCCGTTATTCTACACGGCTTTCTGATTCAGACTATGTGAGTTGTTCATTAGATTGAAAGAGCACTAGTGGAACACGTCATTTCTTAGGCCCTTCACTTGTGTCATGGTCGAGTAGGAAACAAAATTCTATTTCCCTTTCCACTACAAAGGCGAAATATATTGCACTGGGTAGTTTTTGTTCACTAGCTTTATGGATGACTCAAACTTTAGAAGACTTTGGAGTTCATCTAAATAACATAGAATTAAAGTATGGCAACAAGAGCGCAATCGATCTTACAAACAATCCGTTACATCATTCTAGATCCAAACAAATAGATGTCTGACATCATTTCATTAGGGATCATATTAAAAAGTAACATGTAAAAATTAGCTTCATTGGGATTGATTCTCAAGTTGCGACCATTTTTACCAAACCACCCGCTAATGCTAGATTCCATATCCTTAGATTAGAATTGGGAGTTTTGAACATCTTAACTTGAAATATTTAATCCACAACTTTTTGCTTATTTTTCTGATTTTCTTGTTATGCTTGATAGACCCCATAACGACAAATCATAATCACAAAAAATTTGAAGCAAAAAATCACGAAATATGTGCATTTTGAGCGAAAAATCAAATCTCTATTACTAACGCCTGATGCTAGTACTAACGCCGACGTTCGCCTAATTCTGCATATATTAGATCCCTCTCTAATTTTTTCCCTTTCTGAAAACCTACTTTGTTATATTTTCACTGCCTTCAGAAAGTTTTTTTTTCTAATGTTCAAAAAGAAAGAAAAAATACAAAACAATTTAAAATTTCAAAAAAAATGTTTTACTTACTTTTTCTTTGTGCTTGTTTACTTTGTATGTTTATTTCAAAAACTCAAAAAAAAACACTGCTTATGCTTTATTGCCAAAGTCAAGGATCATTAGATTTACCATTTAATGATTATTTACAATGGTTATTTTTACTTTCAAGTTTCTTTAAAACATTATTTTGATTTTGTCATGGCTTGAGGTTTATCTTATAATATGCAATGAACTTTATTTTAGAACACACGTGTAGGGATGTTTATAACATGTCTCTAAGTATGAGTAATGTTTTATATTTGGTAATGATTCTCACTTACTCTTTTGATAACCTAAATGTGTGTGTTATTAGCTTACACTTATGATTGTATAGTGTAATAACATAACTTATTGAATTACATAAATACATTACCTACACAACATTGAATTGTTTCATGCAATTCTTTGTATTCATGCACTTGTTTTTGTTTGGAGAAATGTGGTTTAAAAAAATGTAAAATGCTATTGTTTGCAAAATAAGTAAACTCAGAGTCCTTAGTCACTAAAATAAAAATCAAATATAAATTGACAAGGAAAACTCCACAAAGCACTACTCACCCTCCCGATAAGTCTTAATGAGCATTGTGATGTTGAGCACCTTGGAAAAAATTGTAAAGTATCTCGTGCAAACAAAAATTACACCGCTTCTCTTAAATATATATATATATATATCTTTATGTGCATTGAAACTTGTGGAAGTAAAATTATTTATGTATATTTAATGGTGTGTTCTTACTTTACATGCATTCATGTTGTTTCATTTACACACTTGTATACTTCATCAAAACACACTTTTGTACTACAAATCATTGTTTTATATAAAACTTCCACTCATGAGAATTGGACCCTAAAGCATATCTTCACTATTCTCTACCATCATGAGTAAAGGCAATAGATAGCATAACATGACCTTTACAATATTTTTTGACTCGAAATGCAAATTACTTTACATTGTAAATCATATCTATTTTGATAATTCAAATGATGCTTGCGTATGTTTGAAGAAGCATCTCTTGTACGTAACTTTAAACATCTATTTCTTTTTCAAATTTCAAACTCGTTATCTATTATATGCTCTTACGTTCTAAAACGATGTTTTTGTTTTGGAGTGCTTACACAATTTTCACTATGATTACTGCATATGCGTAATCATGCATATTTTTGTTTTTAAGTAGTAACTATAAATGTTAAATAAATAATTTCATCTCTACATAGTGCACATGAAAGATTTTGATAATTCTCTACCCCTCCTTCGTTAGATAATACCAAAAGTGGGAGGAAATAAATTGAAGAAATCTATTTTTTTAGGGTGAGTAAATCATATAATGCATATATGTAGGGAGAGCATCCATGTATAGGGAATATGCATGCTTATCATATACTATAAAAACCATTCTAGTTATAGTTGATTTCTTCCTAAAGGATTTGTTATTATAAAAATTGTGAGATTGTTGGAGCATGTGTTCCGCATTTCTTGTTTTGAGAATTACAAATCTTATTGTGTATTTGATTATACTTGTCGTGTGTTTATAGTGTAGGAACTAATGGAAATATTCACCAATATGTAGAATGTTGAATTCAACCAAAGATCTGAAAAGAAAGCTAACACAGGCCGGTATCATTAACGTCGGTGGTAGCATATCATCGAGATTCTATATCGACAAGAAGAGATGTCATTGTGAAGGTAATATTGTCAAGAAGCGACACACACATTGAGCTAACGTGGAGCATTAGTACTACCTCGGTGTGGTAGGGACACGTTTAACACAATCAACCAAGACCTCCATGATTCTGCTACACATCAGCACGAACACTAACACTGATGGTAGCATTATGCTTGCTGTAGTTTCTAGAGCCCCGCGACCTCCACGATTCAGCCGCCTATCTGCGTGAATGCTAACGCTGATGATAACGCTACCACTGGAGGTAGTTTCTAGAGCCTATAAAAAGGGTGGATCTCTTTGTTCTATGTTAGAACTTTCAAGCCACAACTCCAAACTTTCATGAGAGCCTTCATCTTAGAGTTCTAGAGCACTCTCAATACCATTTTCGAAGATCAAGAGTCAGAAGGAGATTTTTAAACAATCAAACTTGAAGAAGGACGTACGCTTAAACTCCAATAATGTCCATGGCATTTCTTCATCATCTCCTTCAGAGCTTTTCATTATAGGGAGTTTTTTGTTCTAAATTTACTTTGTATTCTTCCATTTTATTTTGTAACGGTAGTGAATTTGTCTCCTTGTGTGTGGCGACTTGGCCTTGTGAGGTTTAGGGGAAAATTCACCATCTTGTGTGTGGCACCTTGGTCTAGGGTAGATCTAGGGGTGGCTTAAGGCTATATTTGGGGCAAGATAGGATATATCCAGCCAGTCCATGGGAAAGGACCACTGAAGGATCAAAAAAGTGATTTTTACTTAAGACTTGATTTCAAGCTTCATTGAAATCAAATTATTGTATCCTTCCTTTGAAAGAAAGTCATATTTCATCTTCTCAGAATTTCAAGAATTTTATTTCTTTCAACATTTCTAAGAAAACTTTGTTTGGCATATTTTTTCAGGACTTTTATTTTCTGGAGGGCTAATGCCTGGCGTTAACACTAACGCTGGTGGTAGCAACAGAAATAGAGTTTCCGGTTTCTGCACTTTTCTCAACAAAATTCTTAGTTTTGATTAAAATTTGTAAACCCCTTATTCACCCCCCTTTAATGGCATCGTAAGATCCAACACCTTCCCTATACACCACCAAAGAATCCCATATCTCTTTGGCAGTTTTGTAGTTGACTAGATTTTGGAAAGTAGAATCATCAATAGCACTGCCAAGATGTTGTTGACCCTCTTGTCCTTGGTGGCAAGTACCATCTCATCTTTGGACATTTTAGAATATTTCTTAGGAACATGGGCTTCATTGTTGATGGTGGATGCTTTCATAGGAATGAAAGGCCCTTCCTCAATAGTGGTGAAAATTCTAGGGTCAGAAGCCTTTGTGAAGAGTTTCACCCTCTCCTTCCAAATAACAAAATTCTCCTTCTTGCAGATAGTTAACTTCAGAGAGCTGAGCTCTTTGTAGTTCTCACCAACAGACATTGTTGGAGCCAAAATTGTCGCCAACTCTCCACACTCAGCAAGCACTTTGTAGGATAAAGAGCGGGATCAGAGACTGCGAGCAACCTCTTACTAACCCGCGGGACAGGGAAAACAGAAACTTGAAAAGCGGATGCCGCGGTAAGCGACGGACACCATATTTTCCCGCAGTGGCAAATGCCAATCTTGTTGCAAGCTTTTTATATTGTACAACGGTCTATTATAAGATATTACATGATTAATGAAAGCAGAAGGCAACCGCGTGCTCAGAACTCAGAAAACACACCTACAACAGGGTAGATTTTGGCCAGAGTTCCATGCCTCTATCCAAGCTCCCCAGTGATGTGCAAAACTATGCCTGCAAATGATAATGACAAGTGTACCAAGTCATAGGTAGTATAGGTTTATAAAAACTAAGGTCGTATAAAAATCCGGGCGAGTTGAATACTCTTACTTCGAGAAAATCTCTATTATTTTATCAATAGAACTTTGGTTTGGGTTGTTATAAGAAAAGCAAGGCGAATTAAAATAATGATTAACACAATAATTAGAAGGCTACCACTTGATCTTGAATCACCTTGGAATGAAAAAAAAAATAGAAGAAAAAAGAATTCTAATTCTCTCAAGAAAATTGCTTCGACCGTGGAGGTTCCCGAATTCTAAACGCTCCACTGTTAAGGATAGATTCAACTGAGTTTAGGTTGATCAACCGAACTTTCATTCTAGAATCGAAACCCCAAAAACTCACTTTATCGTTGTGAAGACCTCTATTGGATTTGACTCCAATCCGGGAGATTTATTTCATCCTCTCTCGAGGGTTGCATGCAACTCTCTTTGTCCTTGAATGATCAATTCGCATTATGAGCCATTCGGATAATTAAAATACGAGAACAAGAACTATAATTATACATCGACAATATAGTCTCATTACATTAAAATCAAGTATAAATCTTAAGCATTCTAAGGAAGAGAAAAATAACATATAAATTAATTCATGACTTATATCATTCCTTGAATCATCTCGATCGAGTACTAATTAGAATTGAGCTACTCATGGAGATAGAGGAATTAACAAAAGAAAAAGAATACATGATGAAAATAAGATGAGAATAGATAGAAGAAAAACATTTTTATTGATTTTAGCCAAAGAAAAGTACAAGTTAAGGAATTGAAAATTACAAGTGCAAGGAAGAAATTGAAGTACAAGAAAGCTAAAACAACAAAATAATACAAGAAATGCAGATATGAACTACCAAAATCCATTCCCTAAGCTCTGGAGAGGCTGACTTTAAGTAGGCAAAAAGTTGAGGTTACACGCCCTCGGTCACGCCCGTGACAAAGGGCGTGTAAGGGGCTTGATCGAAGCAGCTGTGGGAGAGATGCATTCTGGATTGATTGTAGGCGTTTCATTGCGCGTCACGCCCTAGTTCATGCCCGTGACCAAGGGCTTGTAATCTTTAACTACTACTTCCGCTAAATGTTTAGCGGGGCGGTACGTGAATATGTTGGCAAAGGGTTACACGCTCGTGACATTGTAACTACACGGGCGGGACATTGGTGAAACATCCTCTGGGCATGATTTGGAGCGTGATCTGGGCTAGGTGTGTGCATCTTGATCAGACACAGGCGTGACTTCTAAGTCATGGGCTTGTACTTGGCGAAATGGATGTCATGGATGTGGATCACGCCCTGCTGAGCTGGAAGCGTGGCTTAAGTTGACAGGCCCTTGGTCACATCCGTGACCAAGGGTGTGTACTTGGCGAATCTTCCTGGAATGAGCCCAGGATGGCGGCAACAGGTCTGGAACACATCTTAGGTTGTCAGGCCCTCGGTCACGCCCATGACCTTGGTGTTTACTTGCAAATTTATCTCAAAGTTTCCAGAAAACCTGAAAAACATAAAATAAGCTTAAGTTAGTACAGGAATATGAAAAGAAATATTTTATTTAGGGAAAATACCTATAATTTAAATAAATTCATATTAAAATAATATAAAAACTCTACTAAAAGATGAGTATATAAACTACTCATCACCCAGCCCTCAATTTATACATGAGGGTAAGCCGTGTGGCTAGTGGTTTGAATTTAATGTTGTATTAAATGCCCCGCCGCATAAAAGAAATAAAGCGTCAGTTGCGCAAGAGAAGAAAGAGGGCTTGCGGGAACGGCATGCCATGACAGCACGCACCCGCTCACCAAAAAGTGGCCTAAGCGGGCTCTAGAGAGTAGCCGCCATGACTAATCTAGGAGACTAGTACTGCTGACTTGATGGACACAGGCTCTTTGGCGAGTAACTCTATCCGTGCCACTGTTAGTACTTTGAGAGTCCGCGGGTGTTGGTAATTCCAATGTGATCACAAGGCAATCAAGTAGTTAGTCTCACTGCCAACGCGATATGATCCTATAGGGTCGTACATAAGAGCATTTTGAGAAGTTGGAGGAATGATTGTGTTAGCCTTAGTTATATTAGAAATGAGTGAAGGACCAATCCTATGACTCTTTGGAGTTAGGTAAAGTTGGCTAAATGTTCCACAGATATTATGAATATTGTATTGAGCATGTTGACATGTGTTCAAGATGACATTGCATGTATTGTCGAGATCATCATGACAATATTGTTAATATCGTCAAGTGGTCATGACGATATGGCCGACTGTGAACCATTAAATGTATCGTTGAACTGTTGTGCGATATCGTCGAGATCATCTCGACAATATTTTAGTTGTCATGGTGATATCGTAAAGAGCATCTCGATGATATAAGTTGTCATGATGATATCGTCGAGATCATGATCTCAACGATATAGATCTGTACAATGATATCATCGAGATCGTATCAATGAAATAGATCTTCACGATGATATCGTCAAGATCGTCTTGATGATATTTAGTGATCATGACGATGCTAACTGAATACTCTTATTAAATACTATTGTCTGCGGATATCTGATTTTATGCTCTGGCTATAAATAGAGAAGCAATTAGGTTTTCCCTAAGTTATCATCTTTTTCCTGAAATAGAGATGGAATCATTCCGCAAGACTTCCGCGAGACCTATCCATCTATCCCCATCGTCGCCGCCTCTCCCTTGCATGGATCTACAAATCTGTGGGAGACATTAAGGGCACTCCTTCTCAGGAATGGTTTGTGAGACCAAATATCTAAGATTTTTAATCTAACATTGAGAGACGAGCTTGTCTACTACATAAGTGGAGTTGTTTTTCATATGTCCAATACATTTAAATCTGGAATTTTAGAAATGTTGTAAATGTTCATATTTTGCCCTTTTTATCAAATTATTGATGATTTTATTTTGTGCACATCTGGGATGTATTTGGATTATGAATGTTGTAATTCATTTTGTGAATGTGAAAAATGATTAAATGTTAATCGTTTATCATAAAATCCCTAATCCAATATTAAGTATATGAATCTGTTCGATGGATGACACTCTTCTCGCCTCGATCGATGAAGTGTGGGCTTTCCAAAGCAAGGTGCATTAATCAATCTTGGTAAGGGTACGAGCGGATAATTATGATATCCCACTATCGACATCAGGTTCAACTTAACTATGTGACCTCAAAGATTGAGTGCCTAAAGTAATAAGGTTGGCTTGCACCATATGATGGATGCGAATAAAGAGTTATGCACCAACCATACAAGAGTTGAATGAAGATACAATTAGCAAAAGTACCATACCTAAATAGCCACATTATGGGTGATCAGTCAAAGCTGACTTATGATGGGGTGAAATATAGATCTTGTCGACTAGAGATCAGCTCACATAAACTCTCTGAATTGATATTAAGGGTTATCAATTTGAATAAAGTAGTAGGAGCTTTTAATAAAAGACCTTATTAAATAAAAATGTATTTTGAAATATACTTCTAAAATTTATTTTGCATAATTATTGTAGAACTTCCATGGAAAGTGGATCTCACTCCAACTTGTCCCTGAGATTCATCCTTGAGAAGGACAATCTCAACGGGACTAACTTCTTAGACTAGTATAGAAACCTGAGAATTGTTCTCAGGCAAGAGCGCAAGCTCTATATCTTGGAAGAGGATCCCCCCAAAGTGTCGACCAAGAATTCATCCCGAGCCAACAAAGATGCTTATAAGAAGTATCAAGATGAATCCTTAGATGTTGAATGCCTCATGCTTGCTACCATGAACTATGAGCTTCAGAAGCAACATGAAACTATGTAAGGTTTTGATATTATCGAGCACCTGAAGATGATGTTTCAAGGGCAAGCTCGGAAAGAGAGGTTCGACATCTTTAAGGCATTGTTTCAGTGCAAAATTGGAGCTCAAGACCTAGTGGGAACTCTTGTACTTAAGATGATTTGGTACATCGAGAACCTTCAGAGACTGGGGTTTCCTTTAAGCTAAGAGTTGGCTACTGGTCTAATCTTTCAATCGTTGTCGGACAGTTACGAGCAGTTCATCTTGAACTACAACATGAATGAAATTGACAGGACGCTGCCTGAGCTCCTAGGCATGTAAGAACTACCAAAAATAACATGAAGAAGAGCAAGACTACTAGCCCCATATTGATGGTGCATAAAGGCAAGGGAAAGGGCAAGGTATTCAAGAAGACTAAGGTGGGACCTAAGTCTTGCCTTGATCCTAAATCTTTAACACTGAAAAGGAAGGGATTAGATTAAGAGGGAAATTGCCACTATTGTGGTAATCCAGGGTACTGGAGGAGGAATTGTCAACTCTACATTAAATATCTCAAGAAGAAGGGAAATGTGACTTTCGCTTCAGGTATTTTTGTTATAGAAATAAACTTGTCTGCTCCTTCATCTTGGGTATTGGATACCGGATGTGGTTCTCACATTTGTACAAATGTGTAGGAACTGGGATGGAGAAGAATGTTGGGTAAAGGAGAGGTAGACCAACGCGTTGGAAATGGAGCAAAAGTTGTTGCCATTGCCGTAGGAGTGTACGATCTTTCCTTGCCCACTGGATTATTATTGAACCTGATAACTGTTATTTCGTTCCTGCCATAACTAGAAACATTATTTCTATTTCATGTTTCAACATGAATGACTTTTCTTTTATGATTAAGAACAATTTTTGTTCTATTTATAAGAATGATGTTTGTTATGGCATTGCTCAAATGTTTAATAGTTTGTATGTTTTGAACATAAACCATCCACTCTGTAACATAAAAAATACCAAAAGTCTAAAAACCAACTCTAATCCTACATATCGGATCGATGATGAGTCATGCAAATCTGCCCATTTCCTTTTGGGGATTTGCTCTAGAGACTCCTGCTTTCACTTTAAATTCTGCTCCAACTAAAACGGTTCTAAAGACACCATATGAGATATGGACTAGGAAGCATCTTAGTATGTCTTTCATTAAGATTTGGGGTTGTGAGGCATACATGCGACGTCAAATGCCTAAGAAGTTGGAACCCATGTCGGATAAGTGTTATCTAGTAGGGGATCATAGGGAGACCAAAGGTTACTACTTCTACCTGTCGTCTGAGGGCAAAGTGTTTGTCACTAGGACTGGTATCTTTTTGGAGAAAGTGTTCTTATCTAGAAAGACAGCAGAGGTAGAACTTGAAGAAGTTCAAGAACCACAAACTGAAAATGAACTTGAATTGGAACCTGAGCAAGGGCAATAAGTAGTTATAGCTAGAGAGCCTGCTCAAGAAACACAAGTACTATGTAGATCTAGTAGACCAAGATTTGAGCCAGAGAGATATGGTTTTTTCGTGTCTTAGATAGGTAATGTGTTGCTTATGGATCATGATGATGAGCTTGCAACCTACCAAGAAGCTATGAATGGACCAGACTTTGAGAAGTGGCTTGACACAATGAAATTTAAAATGGACTCCATGTATGCAAACCAAGTTTGGACCTTGGCGGAACCACCTGAAGGGGTACGACCTATAAGGTGCAAGTGGGTCTTCAAGAAGAAGACTGACATGTATGGGAATGTACATACATTCAAAGGGGATTAACGGCTAATGGTTTCAAGAAAATTCATGGTATTAACTATGATGAGACATTTCCCCTGTTGCTATGGTTAAGTCCATCAGAATTCTGCTTGCTATTATTGTGTACTATGAATATGAGATCTGGCAAATGGATGTTAAAATGACTTTCCTAAATGGAAACCTCCTTGAGGAAGTGTATATGACACAACCCGAGGGTTTTGTATCTCCTAATAAAGCCACTAAAATATGCAAGCTACATATACCCATTTAGGGGTTAAAACAGACTTCTCAAAGTTGGAATCTACTTTTTGATGAGAAAATCAAAGAGTTTGGTTTCATCAAGAATGAAGATGAGCCTTGTGTTTATCAGAGAATTAGTTGGAGCATTATTGTCTTCCTGATACTGTATGTAGATGACATATTGTTGATCCGGAATGACATTCCAACCCTGCAAGTTGTTAAGAACAACCTTGGGGACTTCTTTTCTATGATATACATGGGTGAAGCTACTTATATACTTGGTATTAAGATCTATAGAGATAGATAGAGAAGTTACTGGGTTTACCCAAAGTACATACATTGAGAAGGTGTTGAAAGAGTTCATCATGCTTGAGTCAAAGAAGGGATTCTTACCCATGTCTCATGGTGTGAGTCTCTCTAAGGACCAATGCCCTAAATCTTTGGTAGATAAGGACCGCATGAAGTTGATTCCATATGCTTCGGCAATTAGATCAATCATGTATGTAATGTTATGAACCCGACCCGATGTCTCCTATACTTTGAGCATAAAAAGAAGATATCAGTCTGATCCTGGTGATAGTCACTAGATTACCATCAAGAATATCCTAAAGTACTTAAGAAGGACAAAGGTTGTATTCTTGATGTTTGGTGGAGAGAAAGAGCTTGTTGCAAAGGGTTACACAGATGCTAGCTTCCAGACTGATAGTGATGACTCAAAGTCTCAATTAGGTTTTGTCTTTTGCCTGAATGGAGGAGCTGTGAGCTGGAAGAGTTTCAAGAAAGAGACAGTTGCTGATTCTACACCTGAGGCCGTGTAGATCACTGCTGCAAATGCGGTGAAGGAGGCTGCAAGACCCCCCTCCCGGAACACAAAACACGGCCGAGGGGAGTCTTATGCCCAGGACAGCCGCCTTGAAGAAGTGCCAGCACACGGGCAAGCCTCCTCCACAAGACGCCTATCCTGCCGGCCGAACCAATTAAACAGCGCCAACCCATCAATAATGTACAAAAAAGAAGCCATAAATTCACATAAGTAAAGTGTCCAAATAAGTACAAAAGACAAGAAGCTCCGAGAGCTTCTACAAAAGTATCAGAGTATCAAGCTAAATGTCCCTAGGGCAACATCTCAAACTGCGCTCACATCAGTCACCGACGGTAGTGAAGGTATCGTGGTCTCCGGACCAATCGTCCTGACCTGGCTATCCTCCTCCAGCATCGTGCGCTGCTACCCCAGGGTGCGCTCCTAAAAAGAGGGGTGCAACAACCATTAGTCATAAAGACTAAGTGGCTTCACATCCGCTCCCCCGACGACTCCAAGGCACCGGGTGGTAGGAAAGGAAGAAAAGCTACAATATAAGCAATAATATACAAAGCAGGTGACATGAATGGTTGTTCATATATGTCGGTTGAATAAGTATCCAAGTACTTGCAATAACTCTAACTAACAGGTACATAAATAACAGTGGTTATATAAGCAAGTACTAGTAACAAGAAAGCATGAGCAGAGTATCACAGAACCGAATTGAATTTAACTTATAAGGATGTCATACAAGCTTATAAGTTAAGGATCTGAACATGAAGGTAACTCATCATATAAAGATGCCCATAAAAGTTAATATGATGAGGATCCAATGTGGTGCAATGCAATGATTATGAAGGATGAATGCAATGTAATGATTATGATATGATGACTCACCCATGCATATTTTCTATGTCGACATAGACCTTTAGTTCTCGCTTTTTTGAGGGGTAGCTAACCGCTCAGGCATCTCGCGTCGTGGCCAGACGGAGACAGTGGAATGAGCTCCTCCACTACTAGGAGGGTATGAACACCACGAGTCATAGGCCTCTGTACGCCTCGACTCTAAGAACACACAGCGGAGACCCTGCGTACTGCTCGCAACACGCTGAGCCTTCAAGTACACAAAAGGGGACTTGGGTAGGTAAGCACCAAGAGTCCAACCCAACCGATCTAGAGTCAAACTGCCGGCTTCTGTCGGTGTCACGACAAGCAAGCCAGTAGACCCACCACAAGTAATCCTCCAACTAGGATCCATACACCACCATGTGTAAGACATGCAACCCATGTAATTCCCATGCACACTCGTGCTATAAAGCACCCAAGGACTCACGGATGGAGCCTTCTTACCTTTCACATCATACCAGTTCAATCGATTCTATTTAGCATCCAAGGACCCCAACAATCGGGTCTCCCAACATATCACCATAAGATATAACTATATCTTATAATCCACATCAAGCCAACGCGTCTACCCATACTGAGTTATCGTAACTCTCGTACAGTGGCGTGCGCCAAAACATGGAAATTAGTCTATCCGGTCCTCCAGGACTACTTGTGGTCACAGTGCCATATTCCTATTTTACTAAATATGTAAGCCCGAACATATCACCAATATTCAATCGTCTTATGTACAAATCACAACGTGTTTCAACACAATTAAAGCTATCAACCTTATGGAGAGGTTATCACCAATCTACACCATCCAATAGATTATCAAGTGATATGGATATTAATTCATCCATGTCCCCCACACCCTATATTCGTATGCTCATCGTAATGTTTCATTCAACATAATAATTTCCTACATCACATTCAGTTGAATTACACATCCAAGAAGTTTTACTCAGCACCGAACATGGTCTACTTTCCTTCCCTCTAGGGGCTGGACCTCAACAGTAGGCCTATATCAACTATAATCATCATATGCTCATTCCCTAAGGAATCACATTCACGTAATAATTTATAACATAATATTTAATTATGGATTCAATTCAAAACCAAATCCACTGAAAGTTCTACCATCAGTCATAATTAATGCCAGAATCATTCCGCCCCCCGCAAATTTTGACCTCATTGTATTATGCAATACGTATTTACGGTGCTCTTCATTTATATGATACGACAAGCAACTTCATGGTAAATATATATCCAAAAATTCTGAAACTAAACAGAAGTGATCACAATATCATCAAGTTCATCTCTAACAAATTTCGTAAACATCCGATGAGTATTTTACGAGAAAATCAGTAAAGCATCAAAATCTGTACAAAACAAACAATGTTTACTAAAACAGGATTTTTGGGAGCTACAGACCACCGCAATTATGTGCCACACCATTCCGAAAAGGTATCGCCAAGGGCTACAACTTTTGTGTTGAGCCCGAAACCCATATCCAAGTGGGTCCTATATAAAATCTGCTCTGAAGTCAACTGCAGAAATGTGGAGAGCAAAATAGCACGCACTTAACCCATTCCCGCTTTCTGGATAGTCCACTCGACTGGACTTGTAGGAAGCTACATGTCACTTCAGAAAACGCATAACCTATCGTCGGAAAGCTATTTCCGAGTGACACAACTTTCATGTTGAGCCTGAGGTCCATATTCAAGTCGGTCACACCCATAAATGGGTTTGAACCCGGCTGTGCACCACAGGACGGAATCTGTATAATTTCAGACACAACCTATTTCGACCAGACTTTGAGGGAGCTACCGGGCTCCTCACAAATCATACAACCAGTCGTTGGAAAGGTATCTCCGACGGCTACAACTTCCATCATAATCTCAGGGACCAGCTCCGACTGTGTCAAGCCCAAACAACGACTCCAACACAGCCGGTCTAGTTTGACAGATTTTTTTATAATATAATGGTAATATTAATAAAACACATTACTTCCAACAGCTTTATCGAACTCTACAGTTCACCAAAAATTATGTGTAAC
This sequence comes from Dactylorhiza incarnata, assembly GCA_033032865.1. Classification (NCBI taxonomy): domain Eukaryota; kingdom Viridiplantae; phylum Streptophyta; class Magnoliopsida; order Asparagales; family Orchidaceae; genus Dactylorhiza; species Dactylorhiza incarnata. The sequence continues at coordinate 1,666,687 of JAWHQI010000218.1, read as the reverse complement.
CATTCATTAGAAAGGTGTTGCCAAGGGCTACAACTTTCTAGTTGAGCACAAATCCTGGATCTAGCTGGGACATACCTTAAAAGAGGCTTGAACTCAGCTGCAATATAAAAACTGCCCCAGTTTGGTCTGCATATAGCAAATCTGCACAGGCCTTAAAGAAGACTCTTTAAGGCACTGTTCATCTCCTTCCTCCAGCAGAAATCTTATTTTCTACCACCCTTCGTTCCTCGAATACTCCCTCGTGAAGCTGTCGATTTTCACGAAATCAACTCCTTTGACCTCGCATCGAAGAGAGGAGTTGATCGAAGGCATTTTTGCGGCGAACGACGCCGTAGAGCGAAAACCCTAGCGTTGCCTCTTCCTATAGAACTCCATTAAACTCACCAAATCAAGATCTTTTGAGCTCAATGTCTCTCCTAATATATCTAGAGATCTAGCACCAAGGGAGAGGGGTCGGAAGTCACCTGATTTCCGGTCGACGATCGCGGTTGTCTCCTCGGCGGCATGGAGGCGGTTGGACGAGCTGAAATCCTCCTCCAAGCTTGCTCCTTCAAAATCCTAGTTCAAAACCTCGAGGTGAGGTTGGAAAATGAAGAGGAAGTAAAAGAAGAAGAAGAAGAAGAGAGGAAGGAGAAGATGAACAATCCCATCTGATTGGGAGGGTTCAGCTCTTTAGGGAGAATGAAGTAGTGAGATTAGCTTAGGGTTGCATTAATGGTAAACCTTTCCCCAAGCAAAATCTTGAAACTCTACCATTAAATGTCATCTTCCTATTGGTCCTACACTCCACCAGGATCTTTATCCTATGCATTTTAAGCCACCACCAAACAGAAATCTCGTGACTCTGAAACGGCCGCTAGAGCCGGCGGTAGCCCTCCTTAGCCCTCTCGACAGCACCACTGAGACCGCTCGGTCATCTCGACGGAACGTTGAGATGATTCGCTAACACCGGCGGTAGCGATATCGCCGGGCGCTAGCTATAGAGATCAAAATATAGCAATTTTGATTTTAATCCTAGGGAGCTACACAGCTCTCCAGAAAATGTACAACCAGTCGTTGGAAAGGTATTTTCGAGGGCTACAACATTCACGTTGAGACCGATGTTTGAATCTAGCCGGATCATGTCTAAAAAGTGCCTTGAACCCAGCTGCGCGCCTTACACAGATTCATAATTTAATAAATCTCTAGTTCATGCAACTCCAAGCGAGATATGTCACCCGAGGGGTCTAGTGCGGACGATGATGTTACAAATCCAATAAACAAAGAAACAATTTCGTCCCCGAAATTTAGGTTGGGCCTATGGGGATCGAAGATCAGATTACAAAAGTCATTCTTCCGAGTATACTTAAATCCCGCTCACCACAAGTGAGGGTCACACTCATACACATTACCTCACCTCAATTTCTCCAGGTGTACTCTCGTTATACCCCATGACACTTACAATCCCAAGTTCTCTCAACTTTAATAAATCAACTTCGTTATACCTTGGTCTAAAATCTATCAAGGCCAGGGAGAGCCTGATACGCACGAGGTTACCACTCGTGTTCCCACACCAACTCCAGGTTCCTCTCCCAAAAGAGTCATGTGCTTCTAGATTTGCAAAACTAAGTGGATTCTTCCAATCTCAGGCATCGTTATCCAAATAACATGTAGCACTTTTAAGGTCATCGTGTCGATGTATCCAAAATCTGGCATTCAACGAAACCATCCTCAAGGTCAGACGGGTAATCTACCAAGTAATGTATGAGGTTACGCAAGATTGTCTCTCTTATGTACTAAATACATAGATGCAAGCTTTAACATCATCTTCTAATTCAAACAATCATTATTATTACCCTTGTTAATCAATTCCGACAATGTTAACTCGTCCAAGGAAATCATATGCCACAATCACTTTTTCACTTAACCCCGCATCCACCTGAGGTTAAGTTTCAACACAATTGGATTCATAAACACTGCTCGCTTACGCTTATTCAATATTTACCATCTTATGCCCGCTCTACTAAGGAGTCATAGATCGCATTCTTTACCCAGGGGCTATTACAATTCTGAACATCCGCTCGATTATCAATTGAAGTAGAATCATTTAAACATATTCCCAACTCCTCGTCCGAACGATCATTCATAATTTCCTCGCAGCATAATAATTTACATCAACACTTTAATTAAACAAGCCTCTTAGAACCAACTTCTCTAATGCTCTCACCACGGATCGTATATTGCACATCTCCCAATGTAGCATGATGCCTACTCGGTTTAGGTTTTCCAGATTCCTTATATTTCCAATGTCAAGCCATGGCAAGGTAATTGAAATGGTCAAACATCATAGATGTTTATCGCTTAACTTCAAATTCACGTAATAATCAAGTTCTAAAAGCACACCACCTTACTTGCCATGAAATTATGCCCCTTTAAATCCATCAATCACCAAACATGATGTTATTCCCTCAAAGGATTACGCTTAGAAAGCTTCTACGTTTCCAGATAGTCCCCAAAATTCCGTATATAATCATCCAATGAGGCTTATCAATTGGACCCGGTGATAGTACAGATCATTATCGTAGTCTCAAGGCAAGGTGAATACATGACTCAACACCTTGGACAGGTTATAATCTCATCATTCCCTTCTAAGAACATGAGACCTGAGAGAAGTTCAACATGGGAGTTTCCGCTATCCGCACCTTAAGCATGTGCGACCTCTTTCCAGGTCAAGACGCTAAAAGCGAATACAATTGTGAATTCCTATTCCAAATTCCACAATATCTTAATCACCGACCAAACATAATCATCATCGTTCCATACTAGCCCAATAAATGAAGAGATAAGCCCCCGTATGTTTTTGGACTAAATATCCTCCACCGCCCATATGGTACATTCATGTCACGTATGGGCACAAACCATAGGGGCATATATTCCTCGATTTAGAGTTCTTACCCTATAGATCCCTATATCGAAACACTTATAGTTATCAGCCGTGATGTAGAAAATCAAATATTTATTTTTACGCCGACGACCAAGTTGCATCCCATTGAAATGAGAGCATGTACAAATAACCTCCAATTTAACCGATACATTTTATATAAGCTTGAACTCGACATGAGCCAAGATACAAGGTTCGAGATGATTTCCCTTCTTCACGGGTTATGCAGACTGCCAAAAGTAAGGCATACTTCACAATATGATAAACTAAATCACATCCATTCTAAGAGCCCTACCATCCCTGCCAACGATCATCCACGGCATGTTTTCTTTTATGAAAAACTTTCAGGATTTTAGATCATCAAACAAGTCATATTAATCTTGTTGACTCCACCGCCTAACACTTATTAATTTCCCAATGTCAAGTAATTACAACATTAAAGGGAACGTTCACCAAGAATTTTCCAAACTCAGGGATAGTTTATCATCATACCAGCAATGCATGCACAAAATTTCATTAACTCCCCAGTTATAATGTTATCACAACATAGCTGCATATCCCCAAAGTGTTAATTTACTACTCTCCTCATTACTTATCCACATAATCTTAGAACAATATAGAGAAAATTATCATCTTTAAAATGCTTTTCTCTCTTATTCCGCTAATAAAATTCTTATCAACCCAAATATGGCCTTAGCAGTCCGCCTTGCTTAAGGTGAACTAACTTCTCAAGGATCAAAACTTCCAATGTCAAAAATTACAACGATTTTAAAAATCCTCAAGGAACCCAAGACGGTACATAACTAGCCCAATAAATGAAGAGATAAGCCCCCATATCTCTTCGATTGAGTTTCTTCTACCAGCAATATAACACATTCATCCCAAAATGAGCCTTCTCTGGATCTGAATTCTTATCATATCTTCTCCATATGAATCCTTCTACATAAATAGAAGTGAGAGGTATCCACATACAGTATAAAAGACACGCTTGGTGGTCTCTTACTGAGCTGATAATAGACCACAGGCACCAATCTCATTAAGAATGCCCTAATATTTTGGGTAAGGTGATAATATTACTCAATATCTGAAATAGAAATCTCAGGGTATGAGTCTCTAGCATCTCCACTCACGTTAAACTCTTCCCTTAGTCACTTGAGGTCACTTTTTGCTTGGCCACATCATCCCTGAGATCGGTATAAGGTTAGGGTATGTCACGACATATCCTGCTAAGTCGACCAAAATGGTATCCTAGTTAGGTTGGCATCAATCCTATGCCAAACCAACTCTGACTGTTGGAATGAGAATACCAATTACTGTCTCGGAATGATCCAGCATCTATACCTAAGGGTACGAGTTTGGCTTAGGTTGGCACTTTATATAGGAAAAAGTGGACACACTTAATGTGAATCACAAATGGGCACAGCGCCGCTTCTGCTGCATCAGTTTGACCTCAAACTGATTTAGCTAGTAGGGGTGGCTTAGTGGTTTAATGGACTCCTTTTATCTCAGGATCGTTGCAAGCAGATACCATTTGTAAGACCCCCCTCCCGAAAACAAAACACGGCCGAGGGGAGTCTTATGACCAGGACAGCCGCCTTGCCGAAGTGCCAGCACACGGGCAAGCCTCCTCCACAAGACGCCTATCCTGCTGGCCGAACCAACTGAACAACGCCAACCCATCAATAATGTACAAATAAGAAGCCATAAATTCACATAAGTAAAGTGTCCAAATAAGTACAAAAGACAAGAAGCTCCGAGAGCTCCTGCAAAAGTATCAGAGTATCAAGATAAATGCCCCAAGGGCTACATCTCAAACTGCGCTCACATCGGTCACCGACGGTAGTGAGGGTATCGTGGTCTCCGGCCCTATCGTCCTGATGATGAGTCCCTATTATATATATATATTCGGACTCATTTAGGCTAGTTTTCTTGCTCTTGTGCTTCAGTTTTGTCCATATTTCCCTTATTCATGCTTTTATTTGTAGTACTTAGTATGCATGTTTTGGTGTGCAATTGCGCACTTTGTTGTTGGGGGTAAGCACTGCGTGCTCCCTATTGTATCCTCTTTATCTCTGTGCTGCTGGTAGTACTTTCCCGGCTTGTGTCTCTTGTATGCAGGTGACCTGATCGACCCGTTTTCCCCAATGTAATTTCGGTGCATATCGCACGGTCGTGCATTTCCTTGACGCACGGTCTGTGCGGTAGTGCGTTTGTGTCTGGGAAGAAAATGGAGCGTCGGAGTTTACTCATGCGTTTGGACGCACGGGCGGTGTTGGTCGTGCGTGAGCAAAACGCACGGGCGCATGCCTTCTTCCCCTGCACGCCTGCTGAGCTTAAGTTTCGCACAGTCCACGCACGGTCGTGCGTTCGACCGTGCGTGACTAAATTTCTAACGTTTTTCTATAAAAGCTGCAGCTTCGACCTAAAACAGGAGAGTTCCGTACGCGTCGTATAGCTGCGCCAATTTCGCCATCTCCACCAAGGTTTCATCCCTTTGGCCTCCTCCTTCAGCCTAGAGCTTTAAGGGAGATCTAGCCACCATTTCCTTCAAGCAAGAAGAAGTTTGCAACATCCACCTGATCGTGAGACGAAGAAGATGGGTCCATTGGAGAGTAGTGACAGCTCTCTCTACCCCGGACGCAGTTGCTGACCGAGCTTGGACGCGAACTGACAACCCAGTGATTCCAACCGTGAATCTCCAACGAGCCTTCAGATTCGGTCGATTTCTTGCTTTGTTCTCCTCTTATTGATGTATATGCAGTTAGATCCTTACATTTCGATGAAGTAGAGTACATAAACTTGTTTGTATTTCTTTATATTTCATGTCTATATGAAATGCTTTGTGGTTTATGTTTCTTGAGGTGCGCCCCATTCCATCCTCCATCCCGCCGTCACGTTCGTGTGCTGCACTAGCAATTGCTAGTGGCGTGCTTGTCGATGAGGTGCTTGCGACCCTCATCCGTATGCCTACTCTTCCATCCGCCTAGCGAAGCGTGGCATAACGGCCCGTGTAATCCACTCGCCCTACGAAGCAGCGCGCTCAAGGCCTGCATAGTTCGATTCCGCTTGTCTACTCGTCCATCCGCCCTTACGAAGTAGCGCGCTCAAGGCCTACGTAGATTCCATCCCGCCAAGCGATGCATTGCATAGCGGCATTGCATAGGAGTAGTTTAAGTTGTTTTCTTTTATTTTCCACAAACCAAATCCCCCGTTTCCGCATCCATCCGCTTGAAAGGACTTCAATCTCAAGTCCTTCCTCGATAATAAACTCCACCATACTGTGTTCCTTTGAGATCGATACTTGGGGATTCATCCCCATTTTATATTACTTGAATGATCGGTACACTGCCGTTTCGTGCCGCAGTCTTACTACCGCCTATAGCGGTGTGTGAGATTTGCGCATCAAGTTTTTGGCACCGTTGCCGGGGAACACAGTCGTGTGAGTTTTCTAGAGAGGGAGAAATTGAGATTTAAGCCCTTTTCATTTGTAAATTTCATCTTTTATTTTATTTCAGTTCTTCTTATTATATTTTCCTTTTATTATTAGGTTGCTTAATAATTTACTGTTAGGTGTAGTGTTGTGCACAATCGTGTCTTTATTTTGCATCATTTTATCTTCACACTATGTGTTCTTCATTCAATATTCGTTGCCGTTTTTGTGGAGATATCTCTCATGCTAGTGATAGATGCCCCAAGGGAGATAGTATCCCTAGCACTCCCAGCCCAGCATATGGAGCACCGACTTCGTCGGGTACTCCATATGGTGCGCGGAAGTCTTATGGCTATTCTGCCACGCCTTTACCGTCAATTTTCTTTTCGGCTTCAGCACCCGCTGTGCCAAAGAAGCCTGTAAGGCAGTGCTTGTTTTGTCAGAGCATGGATCATTCCTTGAAGGACTATGCCGAATATCTTCGCCAATTGGACGAGGATGACGAGCCAGATATCCGGATCATTCCGACTCCTCCTTCTGGCAGCACACCATCAACATCCGGTTATGTGCCCATATTAACTTCATCTTATGAAGGGTATGATGTGGACACGGTCACCAGATGTGTGGCTGATCTGGGCACTGACATGACTGAGCCCATCTCCTTTGTACATCCATCTCCTAGAGTAGATTTGATTATTTGTGAGGAACTAGTGCTTGACTTTTATCCAAGCACTATTCCTCCCCCTTTTGTGCATTCTACTACATTCATTTCTGACGACATTGTTGAGGACGTGTCGCAGGATGAGGCTGGCGATCTAAGTATGCCTGCTCCTATGGAGGAGGAAAACCTTCTAGGTGAAGAGGAGCTTTCCTCAGCACTGGTGGAGGAAGTCCAAATCCTTAGCTTGGCCACTGTCGATCCCGCCGAATCTTGTGGCATTGATGACAATGCCAACATTATTTTACTTTCCCAACCTGATGGGAGTGAGACCGGGACCACTCCCCCGCTTGATTTTTATTTAAGTCATTCTTCTTGTTTGTTTCTTGATCCCCTTCTTCATCTGAGCCTGTGCAGGTTGAGTCTTCACAGGTACCCAGGAGGACTTGGAGATTCCAGCTCAGGTCAATGATGATAGCATCCTCATGTGCGAGGAGGTTGATCCCTCCTCCAATGAGGAATCTCCACCATTGATCCCTTTCTCCTGCGACCTCCCTGGAGATGACACCTTGCTAGGCAAGGATTTATTTTGTGGTGAGATGAGTGAGGACCAGGCCTCCTCCTCTTCTTACTTCCTATTCCCGCTACCTGTGTTCAGCAGGTATCGCTATTTAGGTGGGGGAATAACTATTTTATCGCCGTATCGGTACCCGCTACCGACACGCATATTAGAACAGCTGCCTGTTCACTTTTCTTTTCATTGGCCCATTAGCTAGAACTGTACAAAAGCCAAATAAGTCGTGCTGGGAGGACAATAACCCAGTAGTTATCTTAATATTTCTTGTCTTTTAATTTATCCCCTGCAAAAACTAGCTTATCTTGTGCTATTTTAGTTTTCGTGTGTGGAGACCACCATTTGCAGGTATTTTCTATTTGTGAAGGCGGTGGTCGTGATTCTTCGTAGAGCTTCACTACAGGCTTTCGAAATGCTTACTTGCTGAGCATTGGGTACCCTCGCCCCCTAAAACTTTGTTTTAGAATATCTTAATACATAGTTTAAGTTTGGGGGAGACCTGTTTGTGTACCCACTCACGTGCACAGTTATTTAGCATGCTAAAAGCTTCTTTATCTAAGAATCATTTTTGTTCATTTTGTCTGCACACTTAGCACCCACTTGAGTGTGTACTTTGCCTTTAGCGCGTCACGAGTATAACTCATTCCTTTTTGCATATGAGAAAATGTTTATGCTAGCTTTTAAATTATGTAGTGGAATAAAATGTCGGCTCCGGTGTTTCTAGTCAAGTACTCATGCAAGTAAAGTAATTCATGTAGATTAGATTTCTTTTTATACAATTAGTTTTATGCATTTTTATTAGTATAAATATTGTTTACTATAATCAAATGATGAACCCGTTGTGAATCAAACAATAGCATAGGGATGTGTGTAAACGATCGCTAGACTCGTATTGCTTGAGTCGGGAGAAAGGAGAATCTTTCTCGGTGGCTAGAACTTGCCCCAAGCGATTCTTGAAGCATTGGCATAGGCTAGTTCTAGTGCGTGAGAATGGCGTAGGCTATTATTTTGGCCCGGTTGAGCTTTTTTATTTCATGCCTATCATCTACCCTTGCTAGCCCCTTTGTGCCTACCCCTTCCTCTTGATTCAGCTCCACTTTTATCTCACCAAAAGCTTAAAAGCCTAACCTAGTCGCACACCTAAATCTGAGCTTTAGTTATAGCTATATTTACATTTTGGGGGGTGTTGATGTGATAATTTTTATAGTGGAAATTGTGGGTATATTCATTGAAATTTTGCTGAAAAAGAAAAGAAAGAAAAAGAAGAATGAAGAAGAAAAAGAAATAAAAAAAAGGATTGTAATGAAAAAGTTAAATTGAAAATTTTGGTATTGGGAGCGGGCGGTGCACACACCTGTTGTAAAAGTCCAAGTCTGGGGGTGTTGTGCACTTGTTTATTATATTCGTGTGGGTAGCTCTATCTTATGCTCATGTTGGGTTAGGTGTGCTTAGCCTCCAGGTTTATCTTTGTTTACCTCACCGTAACCCAAGCCTCATCTCTAACCTAAAGTCCTACTGACTCACACCTTGAGCCAATCTAGTGTCGTGGAGAGAATGTGACCGGGCAAGCCTATGGTCACCGACACCGATGGATTTCGGTGGAGTTTTTACGGCACCCCGATCTTTGGCAATGCTCGCCTCAGCGTTCAGTTTACTTTCTCCGTATGCGTGACCGGATGATTCACTGTGATTCTCATTTTAAGTAGAAGTAACAATTATTTATGTTTTTAAATTCATAAATTCTGTGTATAACTAGAAATCTTCTCTAGTTTTCTTATACGAACATGAGCATGCGACTTCGCATGGTATTCCATTTTGTAATTTTTAGTTAGCTATTTCATATTCCCGCTTGCGTAGGAATTGTTTGCTCGGGACGCGCAAACAGGTAAGTCTGGGGGTGTGATGAGTCCCTATTATATATATATATTTTCGGACTCATTTAGGCTAGTTTTCTTGCTCTTGTGCTTCAGTTTTGTCCATATTTCCCTTATTCATGCTTTTATTTGTAGTACTTAGTATGCCTGTTTTTGTGTGCAATTGCGCACTTTGTTGTTGGGGGTAAGCACTGCGTGCTCCCCATTGTATCCTCTTTATCTCTGTGCTGCTGGTAGTACTTTCCCAGCTTGTTTCTCTTGAATGCAGGTGACCTGATCGGCCCGTTTTCCCCAATGTAATTTCTGTGCATATCACACGGTCGTGCGTTTCCTTGACGCACAGTCTCTGCGGTCGTGCGTTTGTGTCTGGGAAGAAAATGGAGCGTCGGAGTTAACTCGTGCGTTTGGACGCACGGGCGGTGTTGGTCGTGCGTGAGCAAAATGCACGGGCACATGCCTTCTTCCCCTGCACGCCTGCTGAGCTTAAGTTTCGCACGGTCCACGCACGGTCGTGCGTTCGACCCTGCGTGACCAAATTTCTAACATTTTTCTATAAAAGCTGCAACTTCGACCTAAAACAGGAGAGTTCCGTACGCGCTGTACAGCTGCACCGATTTCGCCATCTCCACCAGGGTTTCGTCCCTTTGGCCTCCTCCTTCATCCTAGAGCTTCAAGGGAGATCTAGCCACCATTTCCTTCAAGCAAGGGGAAGTTTGCAACATCCAGCGGATCGTGAGATGAAGAAGACGGGTCCATTGGAGAGTAGTGACCGCTCTCTCTACCCCGGACGCAGTTGCTGACCGAGCTTGGATGCGGACTGACAACCCAGCGATTCCAACCGTGAATCTCCAACGAGCCTTCGGATTCAATCGATTTCTTGCTTTGTTCTCCTCTTATTGATGTATATGCAGTTAGATCCTTACATTTCGATGAAGTAGAGTACATAAACTTGTTTGTATTTCCTTATATTTCATGTCTATATGAAATGCTTTGTGGTTTATGTTGCTTGAGGTGCGCCCCATTCCATCCTCCATCCCGCTGTCACGTTCGTGTGCCGCACTAGCAATTGCTAGTGGCGTGCTTGTCGACGAGGTGCTTGCGACCCTCATCCGTATGCCTACTCTTCCATCCGCCTAGCAAAGCATGGCATAGCGGCCCGTGTAATCCACTCGCCCTACGAAGCAGTGCGCTCAAGGCCTGCATAGTTCGATTCCGCTTGTCTACTCGTCCATCTGCCCTTACGAAGTAGCGCGCTCAAGGCCTACGTAGATTCCATCCCGCCAAGCGAAGCATTGCATAGCGGCATTGCATAGGAGTAGTTTAAGTTGTTTCTTTTATTTTCCACAAACCAAATCTCCCGTTTCGGCATCCATCCGCTCGAAAGGACTTCAATCTCAAGTCCTTCCTCGATAATAAACTTCACCTTACTGTGTTCCTTTGAGATCGATACTTGGGGATTCATCCCCATTTTGTATTACTTGAACGATCGGTACACTGCCGTTTCATGCCGCAGTCTTACTACCGCCTATAGCGGTGTGCGAGATTTGCGCATCACCTTACCCGGCTATCTTCCTCCTGCATCGTGTGATGCTGCCCCAGGGTGCGCTCCTAAAAAGAGGGGTGCAACAACCGTTAGTCATAAAGACTAAGTGGCTTCACATCCGCTCCCCCGGCGACTCCAAGGCACCGGGTGGTAGGAAAGGAAGAAAAGCTACAATATAAGCAATAATATACAAAGCAGGTGACAGGAATGGTTGTTCATATATGTCGGTTGTATAAGTACCCAAGTACTTGCAATAACTCTAACTAACAGGTACATAAATAACAGTGGTTATATAAGCAAGTACTAGTAACAAGAAAGCATGAGCAGAGTATCATAGAACCGAATTGAACTTAACTTATAAGGATACCCATACAAGCTTAAATGTTAAGGATCTGAACATTAAGGTAACTCATCATATAATGGTGCCCATACAAGTTTATATGATGAGGATCCAATGCGGTGCAATGCAATGATTATGAAGGATGAATACAATGTAATGATTATGATATGATGACTCACCCATGCATATTTGCTATGTCGACATAGACCTTTAGTTCTCGCTTTTTGAGGGGTAGCTAACCGCTCAGGCATCCCATCGTGGCCAGACGGAGACAGTGGAACGAGCTCCTCCACTACTAGGAGGGTATGAACACCACCAATCCTAGGCCTCTGTACGCCTCGACGCTAAGAACACACAGCGGAGACCCTGCGTACTGCTGGCAAAGACACAAAAAGGGATTTGGGTAGGTAAGCACCAAGAGTCCAACCCAACCGGTCTAGTGTCTAATTGCCGGCTTCTGTCGGTGTCACGACAAGCAAGCTCACAGACCCGCCACAAGTAATCCTCCAACCAGGATCCATACAACACCATGTGTAAGCCATGCAACCCATGTAATTCCCATGCACACCCGTGCTATAAAGCACCCAAGGACACACGGATGGAGCCTTCTTACCTTTCACATCATACCGGTTCAACCGATGCTAATTAACATCCAAGGCCCCCAACAACCATGTCTCCCAACTTATCACCATAAGATATAACCATATCTTATAATCCACATCAAGCCAACGCTTCTACCCATACTGAGTTATCGTAACTCTCGTGCGGTGGCGTGCGCCAAAACATGGAAATTACTCTATCCGATCCTCCAGGACTACTTGTGGTCACGGTGTCATATTCATATTTTACTAAATATGTAATCCCGAACATATCACCAATATTCAATCGTCTTATGTACAAACCACAACGTGTTTCAACACGATTAAAGCAATCAACCTTATGGAGAGGTCATCACCAATCTACACCATCCAATAGATTATCAAGTGATATGGATAATAATTCATCCATGTCCCCCCACACCCTTTATTCGTATGCTCATCGTAATGTTTCATTCAACATAATAATTGCCTACATCACATTCAGTCGAATTACACATCCAAGAAGTTCTACTCAGCACTGAACATGGTATACTTTCCTTCCCTCCAGGGGCTGGACCTCAATAGTAGGCATATATCAACTATAATCTTCATATGCTCATTCCCTAAGGAATCACATTCACGTAATAATTTATAACATAATATTTAATTATGGATTCAATTCAAAACCAAATCCACTGAAACTACTACCATCAGTCATAATTAATGCCAGAATCATTCCCTCCCCCCCCCCCCCCACAAATTTTGACCTCATTGTATTATGCAATACGTATTTACGGTGCTCTACATTTATATGATACGACAAGCAACTTCATGGTAAATATATATCCAAAAATTCTGAAACTAAACATAAGTGATCACAATATCATCAGGTTCATCTCTACCAAATTTCGTAAACATCCGATGAGTATTTTACGAGAAAATCAGTAAAGCATCAAAATCTGTACAAAACCAACAATGTTTACTAAAACAGGATTTTTGGGAGCTACAGACCACAAAAAATTATGTGCCACATGATGGCGCAAATCTCACACACCGCTATAGGCGGTAGCTCGACTGCGACACGAAACGGCAGTGTACCGATCGTTCAAGTAATAAATGTTGGGAATAAATCCCCGAGTGTCGGTCTCTTGAGGAACACAGTAAGGTGGAGTTAGGTTTCGAGGAAGGACTTGAGATTGAAGTCCTTAACGTGGATGGAATGCGGAGGAGTTGGGTTGGCTTTTGGAAAACAAAATAAAAGCTAACAACTACTCCTATGCAATGCCGCTATGCAAAGCTTCGCTTGGCGGGATGGAAACTAGGCAGGCCTTGAGCGCGCTGCATCGCAAGGGCGGATGGACGAGAAGGCTAATGGAATCGAACTATGCAGGCCTTGAGCGCGCTGCTTCGTTAGGCGGGATGGAATACGGGCCGCGATGCCACGTTTCGGTAGGCGGATGGGCGAGTGGGCTAGCGGAATGAGGGTCGCAAGCACCTCTTCGACAAGCACGCCACTAGCAATTGCTAGTGCGGCACCGGACAACCAACAAACCACACCACAAGGCGCACCTCAATAATATAAACAAAAATACTCAATCACATAGACATAATCAAGTAAAAATGCTATTTAATCAAAATACACTTCATCATAATGTTAGATCTAGTTGCAAATACATCAATAAAAGGAGAACAAGGCAAGAAATCGACCGAATCCGAAGGCTCGTTGAAGATTCACGGTTGGAATCGCCGGGTTGTCAATCCGCGTCCAAGCTCGGTCCACAACTACGTCCGGGGTAGAGAGAGCTGTCACTACTCTCCAATGGACCCGTCTTCTTCGTGTCACGATCCGGTAGAGGTTGCAACACTTCCTCTTGCTTGAAGGTAATGGCGGCTAGGTCTACCTTTGGAGCTCGTGGATGAAGGAGGAGGCCGAGAGGAAACTCCGGCTCAAGATAGGCGTGAAGAGCAAGCCCGGAGCACCTCTAGATGGTGGGCGACGGTGGAGGGGTGAAATCGGGCGGAATCGGGCGGAAAACGGCGGCTGGAAGCGATCGATCCGACCTAAATCGCGAGCAGGGCTTTTATAGGCGCTGGAATTAAACAGTGCGCACGGTCAGTGGCGCACGACCAGTGGTCGTGCGCACTGGAATCCTGTGATCGTGCGCTCTGCCTGGACAGAACCTGCAAAGACAGAAATTACAAAATAACATGTTCGCACGACCAGTGGCGCACGACCGATGGTCGTGCGCACTAGCGTCAGTGGTCGTGCGCAATAGATGAAACAGAACTCAGAAATTTAATGGTCAATGCGCACGAGCAGTGGCGCACGACCGGTGGTCGTGCGCACTGGCATTGGTGGTCGTGCGCACTGCACCAAACAGAACTCGTGAAAAAGGCGTTAAGTGCACACGATCAGTGGCGCACGACCAGTGGTCGTGCGCAATAGAACCAGTGATCGTGCGCAGTGTTCCTGTGCAGAATTGCACCGGAAACACCTGCACGACTCCTGTTCTAGCGTACAACCACGAATCCAGCCACTGAAAGTGGCACTTAACAGCACATGAATCTACTAAAGACAATAAACACAAAAAATCACACCAAAGTGGGCCAAGATGTGCACCTAGCACGGATTAACAAATATGAACTAAAACAGGGCTAAAGTGCAGTGAAATGACTAACTAAACGGCCCAGATGAGTCCATAAAAGTGTATATGATCAGGACTCATCACACCCCCAGACTTAACTGTTTGCGCGTCCCGAGCAAACGAATTCGGTGGAGTGTGAAAAAGGTAGTTAGCAACGAAAATTACGCAAGGGAGTACAATGCGAAGTAACAAAAGCATGCAAATAGAGATTTCGTAAAAAGAGATTCTAACTATGCTAACTAATTTACGAAAGTACTAGAGCGTAAATAAAGATTTATCAATACTCAGTTGGTGAATTGTGAAGAATTTGATGATCATGCCCGGTGTGAAAGTAATAAGCCACTAAGGAGGGTGTTGCAAAAGATCGGGATTCGGGAATAACTCCGCTGAAATCCATCAACGTCGGGAACCATACGCTTGCCCGGTCACACTCTCTCCACAGCGCTAGCAAACTCGCGAGATAAATCAATAGGACTTTTAGGATTATATTGGGGCTTAGGTTGCGGTATGATAATCAAAGGTAAAAACGAAGGCTACGCAACCAACATGAGTCAACGGGACGCTGCACCAAGCAAAACCAAAAACAAAGCTCGTGTGACACACCCCCAGACTTATTGTGAAAACTAGGTGTGCACACATCCTACTTCACAAATACCAACATATTTTCTATTTAGCTCGGAAGGATTTTTTTTTCAAAATACTCTTTTTTTCTTTTAACATCTTTTACTTCTTTTATATATCCTCCGGTTGGTTCAAAATCAGCAAATAGAGTTTATTTCTCCTTCACAACACGACAATTCCAAACATCACACCAAATCTAAAACATGAGTGCAAATAACATATACTTGGTTGCGACAGTGGGATAAGCTTTAGGTCTTGGTGTATGGAGGAGGAGCTGAACAAAGGGAGTGGTAGGCACAAGTGTTGGGAAGCAAAGGTGAGCGAATAGGATATGGAAAGCGAAGGCTCAATCTAGCCAAAAGGTGGCCTATATCACATTTATCTCAACGAATCGCCCGCACCCATGCTTCAAGAGTCGCTTGGGGCAAGTTCTTAGCCCACGAGAAAGGTAAACCTTCCTCCCGACTCGAGCAACACACAACTGGTGCTCGTATACACACAACACCGGGCTATCACCAATTTCATTCACATTCACCACTTGAGTAGAATAAATCTAAAACTACGCATAAATACTAATCATAAATTAAAAGCATAGAAATAATCTAATTTTACTCAAATTCTATTGTAGCACGCGGATGCGACTAGAACACTGCTCGAGTCAACATTGCGCTCCCAATAGTAATTCCTAAGCTATCATCCCAATTCACATTCCTAACCAAGATAGTTTGTTCAAAACAAAACAAATAGATAAGCACGCGCTCATGTGGGTGTTGTGGTGTGCAATGAAATTAAACAAAACATTTTAAATGAAACCTTCTAGCATGCAGTGCAATAGTGCACGTGAGCGGGTAAACAAAACTACTCTCTCCCAGACTTAAACTAAACAATCTGCATAATATATGATATGAAAATCAGCAAAGGCTAGGGGAAGAGAGTACCCAATGCTCAGCAAGTGAGCATACCAGAAGATTGGCGTGTAAGCTAAAATGAGCTGCAACATCCGCCATCCAGAAAAAGATACCTGCAGGGGTCAGCTCCGCAAAAACAAAAGACAAAAGAAAACTGAAAAGAAAGTACTACTAACTAAACATGATTAGAAGAAATAAGAATGCAGGAAAAGAAAGATAACTACTGGGGTTATTGTCCTCCCAGCACGACTTATTCAAACTTTAAGAGTTCTAGCTAATGGGCCTATGAAAAGAAAAGTGCACAGGTAACTGTTCTAATATGCGCATCGGTAGCGGGTACCGATACGGAGACAGAGCAGTCACCCCTCTACCTAAATATAGATAATACCTGCTTGACACAGGTAGAGGGAAAAGAAAGTAAGAAGAGGAGGAGGCCTGGTCCTCACTCATCTCACAAAACACCTCCTTGCCTAGCAAGGTATCGTCAACAGGGGGGCAGCAGGAGGAAAAGGCAATGAGTGGAGCTTCCTCAACGGAGGGGGAATAAACCTCCTCACATGAGAGGATACTCTCATCATTGACTTGAGCAAAAAGCTCCAAGTCCTCCTGAAGTACCTGTGAAGATTCAACCTGCACAGGCTCGGGTGAAGAGGGGGGATCGAGAAATAAACAAGATGAAGAACATAAATAATCAAAAATCGGGGGAGTGGTCCCGGTCTCACTCCCGTCAGGTTGGGGCAGTAAAATAATGTTAGCATTGTCATCAATGCCACAAGATTCGGCGGGATCAACGGTGGCCAAGCTTAGGATTTGGACTTCCTCCACCGGTGCTGAGGAAAACTCCTCTTCACCTAGAAGGTTGTCCTCCTCCATAGGAATAGGCACAATACTAAGATCAACCGCCTCCTCCTGCGACACATCATCAACAATGTCGTCAGAGACGAGTGTAGTATGCACAACAGGGAGAGGAATAGTGCTCGGATAAAAGTCGAGCACCGATTCCTCACAAAGAATCGAATCCACTAGAGGTGGTGGATGCACCGGGAGAATAGGCTCAGTAGTGTCGGTGCCCAGATCAGCCGCACATCCAGTGACCGTGTCCATGCCATACCCTTCAAAATGTGAAGGTGACAAAGACACATAGCCGGATGTTGAAGGTGTGCCGCCAGAGCTAGGAGTTGGGACGATCCGAATATCCGGCTCGTCATCCTCATCCAATTGGCGATGAAAAGCAGCACAATCCTTCAGGGCGTGATCTGTGCTCCGACAAAACTGGCACTGCCCAGCAGGCTTCTTTGGCACAGCGGGAGCTGGAGCCGAAAAGAAGTATGACGGTAATGGCTCAGCAGAGTAGCCATAAGACTTACGCGCACCATATGGAGTATCAGACGGAGTCGATGCTCTATATGCTGGGCGAGAGGAATTATGCCTACTATTCTCCGTAGGGCATTCAACACTAGAGTGGGAAGTAGCTCCACACCAACGGCAACGGAAATTTAGATGTGCCCACATAGTGTGAAGATAATACGAGTCAAAATAAAAGTGCTATTGTGCAAAATACTACACCTAACAAAAATTACTAAAGCAACCTAATTAAAACAGGAAAAAGGAATAAAAAGAACAGAAATAAAATAAAGGATGCAATTTACAAATGGAAGGGCTTTTCTCTCAAATTCTCCCTCTCCAGAAAACTCACACGACTGTGTTCCCCGGCAACGGCGCCAAAAACTTGATGGCGCAAATCTCACACACCGCTATAGGCGGTAGCTCGACTGCGACACGAAACGGCAGTGTACCGATCGTTCAAGTAATAAATGTTGGGAATAAATCCCCGAGTGTCGGTCTCTTGAGGAACACAGTAAGGTGGAGTTAGGTTTCGAGGAAGGACTTGAGATTGAAGTCCTTAACGTGGATGGAATGCGGAGGAGTTGGGTTGGCTTTTGGAAAACAAAATAAAAGCTAACAACTACTCCTATGCAATGCCGCTATGCAAAGCTTCGCTTGGCGGGATGGAAACTAGGCAGGCCTTGAGCGCGCTGCGTCGCAAGGGCGGATGGACGAGAAGGCTAATGGAATCGAACTATGCAGGCCTTGAGCGCGCTGCTTCGTTAGGCGGGATGGAATACGGGCCGCGATGCCACGTTTCGGTAGGCGGATGGGCGAGTGGGCTAGCGGAATGAGGGTCGCAAGCACCTCTTCGACAAGCACGCCACTAGCAATTGCTAGTGCGGCACCGGACAACCAACAAACCACACCACAAGGCGCACCTCAATAATATAAACAAAAATACTCAATCACATAGACATAATCAAGTAAAAATGCTATTTAATCAAAATACACTTCATCATAATGTTAGATCTAGTTGCAAATACATCAATAAAAGGAGAACAAGGCAAGAAATCGACCGAATCCGAAGGCTCGTTGAAGATTCACGGTTGGAATCGCCGGGTTGTCAATCCGCGTCCAAGCTCGGTCCACAACTACGTCCGGGGTAGAGAGAGCTGTCACTACTCTCCAATGGACCCGTCTTCTTCGTGTCACGATCCGGTAGAGGTTGCAACACTTCCTCTTGCTTGAAGGTAATGGCGGCTAGGTCTACCTTTGGAGCTCGTGGATGAAGGAGGAGGCCGAGAGGAAACTCCGGCTCAAGATAGGCGTGAAGAGCAAGCCCGGAGCACCTCTAGATGGTGGGCGACGGTGGAGGGGCGAAATCGGGCGGAATCGGGCGGAAAACGGCGGCTGGAAGCGATCGATCCGACCTAAATCGCGAGCAGGGCTTTTATAGGCGCTGGAATTAAACAGTGCGCACGGTCAGTGGCGCACGACCAGTGGTCGTGCGCACTGGAATCCTGTGATCGTGCGCTCTGCCTGGACAGAACCTGCAAAGACAGAAATTACAAAATAACATGTTCGCACGACCAGTGGCGCACGACCGATGGTCGTGCGCACTAGCGTCAGTGGTCGTGCGCAATAGATGAAACAGAACTCAGAAATTTAATGGTCAATGCGCACGAGCAGTGGCGCACGACCGGTGGTCGTGCGCACTGGCATTGGTGGTCGTGCGCACTGCACCAAACAGAACTCGTGAAAAAGGCGTTAAGTGCACACGATCAGTGGCGCACGACCAGTGGTCGTGCGCAATAGAACCAGTGATCGTGCGCAGTGTTCCTGTGCAGAATTGCACCGGAAACACCTGCACGACTCCTGTTCTAGCGTACAACCACGAATCCAGCCACTGAAAGTGGCACTTAACAGCACATGAATCTACTAAAGACAATAAACACAAAAAATCACACCAAAGTGGGCCAAGATGTGCACCTAGCATGGATTAACAAATATGAACTAAAACAGGGCTAAAGTGCAGTGAAATGACTAACTAAACGGCCCAGATGAGTCCATAAAAGTGTATATGATCAGGACTCATCACCACACCATTTCGAAAAGGTATCACCAAGGGCTACAACTTTTGCATTGAGCCCGAAACCCATATCCAAGTGGGTCCTATATAAAATCTGCTCCGAAGTCAACTGCAGAAATCTGGAGAGCAAAATAGCACGCACTTAACCCATTCCCACTTTCTGTACAGTCCACTCGACTGGACTTGTAGGAAGCTACAGGTCACTTCAGAAAACGCATAACCTATCGTCGGAAAGCTCTTTCCGAGGGCCACAACTTTCATGTTGAGCCCGAGGTCCAGATTCAAGTCGGTCACACCCAGAAATGGGTTTGAACCCAGCTGTGCACCACAGGACAGAATCTGTCCATCACATTACACTTTATAATTTCAGACACAGCCTATTTCGACCAGACTTTGAGGGAGCTACCGGGCTCCTCACAAATCGTACAACCAGTCATTGGTAAGGTATCTCCGATGGCTACAACTTCCATCATAAGCTCAGGGACCAGCTCCGACTGTATCAAGCCCAAACAGCGACTCGAACACAGCTGGTCTAGTTTGACAGATTTCTTTATACTATAATGGTAATCTTAATAAAACACATTACTTCCAACAGCTTTATAGAACTCTACAGTTCGCCAAAAATTTTGTGCAACCATTCATTAGAAAGGTGTTGCCAAGGTCTACAACTTTCTAGTTGAGCCCAAAGCCTGGATCTAGCTGGGACATACTTTAAAAGAGGCTTGAACTCAACTGCAATATAAAAACTGCCCCAGTTTGGTCTGCATATAGCAAATCTGCACAGGCCTTAAAGAAGACTCTTTAAGGCACTGTTCATCTCCTTCCTCCAGCAGAAATCTTATTTTCTACCACCCTTCGTTCCTCGAATACTCCCTCGTGAGGCCGCCGATTTTCACGAAATCAACTTCTTTGACCTCGCATCGAAGAGAGGAGTTGATCGAAGGCATTTTCGCGGCGAACGACACCCTAGAGCGAAAACCCTAGCATTGCCTCTTCCTACGGAACTCCATTAAACTCACCAAATCAAGCTCTTTTGAGCTCGATGTCTCTCCTAATATATCTAGAGATCTAGCACCAAGGGAGAGGGTCGGAAGTCACCTGGTTTCCGGTCGACGATCGCGGTTGGCTCCTTGGTGGCATGGCGGTGGTTGGACGAGCTGAAATCCTCCTCCAAGCTTGCTCCTTCAAAATCCTATGTCAAAACCTCGTGGGGAGGTTGGAAAATGAAGAGGAAGTAAAAGAAGAAGAAGAAGAGAGGAAGGAGAAGATGAACAATCCCATCTGATTGGGAGGGTTTAGCTTTTTAGCTAGAATGAAGTAGTGGGATTAGCTTAGGGTTGCATTAATGGTAAACCTTTCCCCAATCGTAATCTTGAATCTCTACCATTAAATGCCAGCTTCCTATTGGTCCTACACCAGGAGCTTTATCCTATGCATTTTAAGCCACCTCCAAACAGAAATCCCGTGACTCTGACACGGCCGCTAGCGCTGGCGGTAGCACTACCACCGGGCGCTAGCCCTCCTCGATCGTCTCGGCAGTACTGATGAGACCGCTCAGTCGTCTCGACAGAACGCTGAGATGTTTCTCTAACGCCGGCGGTAGCGATACCGCCGGGCGCTAGCGACAGAGATCAAAATACAGCAATTTTGATTTTAATCCAAGGGAGCTATATATCTCTCCAAAAAACCTAGAACCAGTCGTTGGAAAGGTATTTTTGAGGGCTACAACATTCACGTTGAGCCCGAGGTACGAATCTAGCTAGATCATGCCTAAAAAGTGCCTTGAACCCACCTGCGCGCCTCACATATTCAGAATTGAATAAATCTCTAGTTCATGCAACTCCAAGAGACACATGTCACCCGAGGGGTCTAGCGTGGATGGGGATGTTACAGAGGCTGTGTGGATTTGGAAATTCATCAGCGAACATGATGTTGTTCCTAGTATTGTTGATCTCGTAGTTCTCTACTGTTACAACACCAGTGCTATTTCACAAGCTAAGGATCCTAGATCTCATCATCGCTACAAGCATATACTTTGGCAGATCCATCTTATTCGAGAGATTGTCGGTCGATGAGATTTGAGCATATGCAGAGTACAGATTGAAGAGAATATTCTGAATCCACAAACAATGCCCCTTGCACAGAGAAAGCATGATTGTCATACTAGATCAATGGGTATTAGATACCTGAATGATCGTCTCTAGTGGGAGTCTTGTGGATTGTATTTGTGTAGGTTATTATTCATGTGATGAATAGAGTATTTTATATTTCATTTTACATTTGTGGCAAATTCTTTAATTTTGTCAATTGTTTCTATATGATAGATTAATTAGCATAATAAATGCCCTCAGAATATTTGCTTCCGTAGGAATTCAAGTTTGTGACTTGAATGTGATTGTCTATGTTTATAAGAAGCTTCATTCATAAATAGTCCCTGTGTTGGTATTTCCAAGGTGATCTCAAAGCAATCAACCAGTTAGTCATACTGCCAACGCAATATGAGCCTATAGGGTCGCACATAAGTGTTAGAGAAGTTGGATGAAGGATTGTGTTGGTCTTACTCATATTGGATATGAGTGGAGGAACAATCCTATAACTGATTAGAGTTACGTCGAATTGTACTCGACATTGCATCGTGATTGTCTCCGCGTAAGTTTTGTACTCAATGTTGCATCGAGATTGTCTCGACATGGTGTACTTGACACTACGTCGAGATTGTCTCGACGTAGTGTACTCGACGTGGCGTCGAGATTATCTCGACGCAATTCTTGTACTCGACGTTGCGTCGAATTGTTTCGACGATACATGTTTAACTCCGATTAAGTCTCTGGTCTGTGGATAATGTGTTTTATGCCTTGAGTATAAAACATGAAGCGATTAGGTTTCCTGTAGATATAATTCTTTTTGTAAAAACTATCAGAGCCAAAGCGAAAGTGTTCTTCATATGTCTTGACATTCCGCGAGATCGTTGCCACCACCTCTCCCTGTCGTCGGGTCTAGCAATTCGTGGGAGACGAAAAGGGCATTCTTCATTCATCCCCGATCTCTTGTTGGACAAGAGTCGTGGGGTTCTCCTTCACTGTGTGCCCTCAAATAGAGGTGCTGATCCATTCCAGTACTTGGAACTCAGAGTTAAATTTTGGAATCAGACCTTGGAGCATCTTGGTTGGGTGTTGACTCAACCACCTTTCAGGTATATTGCAATGCGTTGTTTCTCATTTCAATTTCTTGATTCATGAAGTCGCAAGATCCAAAACTCTTTTGGGTTGTTCTTATTCTTTTTTTGCTGCTCACATGTGACGTGTCTGTTTAATAGAAAACCCAACACCCTGGTCGGTGTATCATCTTAGAAGCTAAGGACAATGATGGTATATTAAGACTAACATGTGCCTTGACAGATGTCCGGTTCTCATAGGTTATGATATTGTGATATCAAGTCATCACATGGGTACTTGTTAGTCAACAAGTTATACTGGACAGACCCACCATGAGACTACTTTGTGGATAGTTATATGAACGTGTCACAAGTAGGTCTCATATGGCAATGGTGTTTGTGGTTCTTTGACGTGAAGTTACAACATTCATCAAGTGAGGAAGAGCGTACTTTGATGCCATCAAAAGTCTTCCTTGAAGAAGATTGATGATAACGGTGGTTATTGGGTATGTTATGATTTTTTTGGGTGTTTGTGTGTGGACAAATATGGGATTTGTCCTCCTAAATGACAGGAGTAACATTCATGGGCCCCTTGATGGAATAAGACAGAGAAATGCATGGCCATGTTTGGTATATTCAATATATGATATTGAGCTCACAAATTTCGGGAGTCGATTCTGCAAGAAACTTGAATTAAACACTTATAAGGGTGACACGGTCCATGCCTCTAGTTCTAATCGAATGTAAGGGACAAAGGGACATGAAAACACTAAAACATTAGCCAGAACGAGCTTATTGAGTTATGAACTCTTATTGCTTGGGTAGCAATGATGCATTGCTTCGATGCCGCTCATTGTTTGTGAAATTTTTGTTGATACTTTGTGATCAAGTAGGAGACTATTGGTAATTCGAAGGTGATCTCAAAGCAATCAAGCAGTTAATCTCAATGCCAATGCGATATGAGCCTATAGGGTCACACACAAGAGCATTTGAATAAGTTGGAGGAAGGATTGTGTTGGCCTTACTCATATTGTAAATGAGTGAAGGACCAATCCTATGACTCATTGGAGTTAGGTCAATTTGGCAAAATGTTCCACAGATATTATGAATATTGTATGAAGCATGTTGGCATGTGGTCAATACGACAGTGCATGTATCGTCGAGACCAATACGGTGATAAAGTGAATATATCATCTAGTTCTCATGATGATATGGCCGACTATGAACTTTTAAATGTATCATAGAAGTTCTATGTGATATCGTCGAGGTTGTCTCGATGATATTTTAGCTGTCACAACGATATCGACAAGATTGTTTTGATGATATAAGTTGTCACGATGATATCGTCGAGAACATCTCGACGATATTGATCTTCATAGCCATATCGTTGAGATCATCTCAATGATATAGATCTTCATGGTAATATCGTCTAGATTGTCTTGATGATATTTAGTGATCACGATGATGCTATAACTGGATACTCCTATAAAAGACTGGGGTCTGCGGATATCTGATTTTATGCCCCGGGTATATAGAGGGAAGCGATTAGGTTTTCCCTAAGTTATCATCTTTTTTCTCTGATAGAGACAAAACCGTTCCGTAGGACTTCTGAGAGACCCGTCTGTCAATCCTCTTCGTCGCCTCCACTCCCTTGCACAAATCTAGAAATCCGTGGGAGACGTTGAGGGCACTCCTTCTCTGACCCAGATCTTGTTGGACAAGAATCTTGGGGTTCTCCTTCACTCGTGTGGACTTCTATATAGGTGCAAATATACTTGATAGTTTACTTGGTAGTAGTCTAACTCACCTAGGGGGGGGGGGGTAATAGGTTCCATTGATATTTTCTACTTACAACCAGTATTTATTAAGTGATTGAATAAAGTAAAAGCAAACTCACAGAAAGCACACAACTATTTATAGTGGTTCCCCAAGATAGTGTGTCTATGTGTAGTCCACTTTCCCTCTACATCTTTCTAACAGTGGGTTAGACAAGGCAAACTCCTCCAAATCTCAACTCTAAAAGTTACAACTCAGATCCCTCAGGATCTCTCAGGTTTCCTCCAAAATACTACCTAAGGCCAACAACCCTACCACTCAGAGTACTCAAACTCCTACAACTCAGAAACCCTCCTGGTTTCCTACCCCATGCCTATCAAGAAGCCCTACCTCAGATCTCCTCTAAAATCCTACACTCTGGCTGGGAGTATAGACTTACAAACTCAGGCACAAAGCCCTATGTAACACCCTCCCTGTAACATAGAATATAGCGGTAGGTCCGACCGGGACCCCACGCCATATTAAACGAACAGAAGAGCGCGTTACTGAATTGAATTTTAAACAGTTAAGAACATAACCATCTCAGCATACAAAGTCGCATAACGGAAGCATTTAATTTAATAAGACAAAACCAGTTCACAACTTGTCCACTTATATACAAGGAATGAAAATACAACAAGGTTTGTTTATTAAAACTGTTAACAATAACTAGGTGGCTTCCAAACATCGGCATGCAGGCCGTGCATACATGAAAATAGTAAACAAATCACTTGGACTTCAAGGTCCAGCAAAGCTCAGCAGCTGGGATTCCGCCCTGCTATTTCCCGCTTGTCTCGCTAGGACCTGTAAGTCACAATCCACTAAATGGTAGGAAAAGAAGTAACCGGTCAGCTTTAGCTGACCCAGAATATAATTGGATACTGAGCAGAATAGAAACGATTTATCTTAACCCCTAAAAATGAGTAGAATAGAAATTCTAAGAATGAAAAATTAGTCTAAGTAAATATGCGTCGAAAAGTATTCGACGCAACGTCGAAGTATAGTCGACGTTCCTCTCAGAATGAGTCGAAGTAGCTCTAAACAGGATTCGACGTAACCTATGTCGACGTAACTCTGACTTCTAGTCGACGTATCTAGTGAAGTCGACGTATCTTAGTCGACGCACCTTCCTTATTCTCCTCTCGACATCCAGCCAGTCTGAAATCGACGCTTCCGTCGAATAGTAATCGACGTGCGTCAATTTCTATGTCAAATTCAAAACACGCCAGATTTCTTTCCTTCTATCTGTAGATCTAAATTTTATGGAATGATATTATTCTTTTCTAGCCGTTTTGAATCATTCTTTCCTTCTAAATGATTCTTGGCTAAATTGATTAAGTTTATTATGGATATTATTTGAAATCAGAACGATCTCTTTGCTTCTACAGAAATATTGATTATGGAATCTTTTCTCTCTTACCATTTCTCTAACTGTTAATTGATTATTCTTCTATAGTATTCTTTGAATAAGCAGAGCTATAAATAAGAGGGAAGTCGGCAGAGAAAAAGAAGAAGTGATTCACTCCATCCATTTGAAATAGAGGAAAAGCTCTCAAGAGAAAAGTGAGAAAAAGCAGAGAGAAGTGATAGTGTGCTGAAGCAAACAACAAGCCTTCTTCATCCTCTCTTTCTGAAGCCATACTGCTGCAATCTCTGATAGCTCTCTTTGAAAGAGAAAAGGCTTATAATCTCCTTCTCACTATAGAAGAGAAATTTCATTCACTATTTCTTGTGCTTCTAATCTTCTTGCTAGGAAGAAGATTCTTTCTTGTTTCAATTATTTCTTCTACTTCTTCTTCTTATCTTCATTTCATTTTTAAACAGTGTAAAAGAGTTTTTAGAATCTCTCTTCAAAAAATTTAGTTGTACTGGTTCTAAGAGTCTCCTTATCAAAAGACTCAGGCTGGTTCTAAGAATCTCCTTATCAAAAGACTCAGTACAAGATAGTGAATTCCTACAAAGGGGGTAGAAGAGTGGACTATCCAAAGTTTGGGGAACCACTATATTTCTTTGTGTTGTGCTGTGATTTTCATTTTGCTATTTCTTTCTTTATTCACTTAATTCTTGTTGGTGTGTGTGGGAAGCTTAAATCTGAGATTATTACACACATATATATATATATATATTTGTTAACTTTGCACAAAATACTTTTAAATTTCTATTCACCCCCCTCTAGAGAATTCTAGTGAGGTTAACTGTGCACTTTCAATTGGTATCAGAGGTAGGTTGATCTAAAAAGGGTAACTCCTTGATCAAAATGATCCTACCTCATATATATATAATTCTAAAAACTATTTCTCACATGGCACAAATCAAAGATTATGCTTCCACCACACCACCAATTTGCAACCTTGAAAAGTTTGCACTTTGGAAAACATGAATTAAAATTGATCTAAACTCTATTGATGGAGAATTATTTGATGTTATTATGACAGGTCCTCCCAATCCATTCAAGTAGGACTCAAGTGGAAAGGTCACACAAACACTTGCTCCAAAGGCTGAATGGACAGATGAAGAAAAGACAGCTCATACATGTGATGCCACGGCTATGAATATCTTAGTCTCAACCCTCTCAGATGAAACCTTCCAAAAGATTGCTGAATGTGAGTCAGCAAAGGAAATATGGGAAGCTCTCACTAAAATGGTAGAAGGGAGTGCAGATGAGAGAAAAGATAGAAAGGAATTACTCATCTCTCAATATGAAAACTTCCAGAAGAAAGACAGTGAAAGTGTTGCTGACATGTATGCCAGATTCAGCCTCATAACAAATGAGTTAAAAACACTTGAGAAGGACATATCTCTCACTGAGATAAATGACAAATTGCTAACCTACTTCCCTAGCTCTTGGGACTCAAGAATTTGGCCAATTAGAAACTCCAGAAGCCAAAATGAAATCTCAACAGATGTTCTGTTGGGTAAATTAAGATCCGATGAATAGTTGTTGAAAACAAGAGCTGAGAAAGAAGTGAAAGAAAAGACTCCTTCACTCTCAAAGGAAAAGAGTATTTCCTTAAAGGCCACTGCAGATGAACCCTCTACAAGTGATGAGGAGCTGATCAGTCTACTGGACAAAAGGTTCAAAAAGTGGATCAAAACAGAAGGGTCCAAAAGGAGAGATTCAAAAACTAGGTATAACAAAACCCCTACTAAAGAGATTATATGTTACTCTTGCAGGAAACCTGGACACATTGCACCTGAATGTCCTAAAGAACTCAGCTATAAGAAAGTTCTGAAAAGAACAAATCTAAAGAAAAAGAAGAAAGAGAAAGGATTCATTGCTCAATCATGGAGTGATTCAGAATCTGAAGAAAGTACCTCATCTGAAAATGACCAAGAAGAGGCTAGGCAAGAGGAAACCTGTTTGATGGCCACTGAGAAGCGTGATGAATCTCTGGTAAATATATCTGATGATATAGATTTTTCTTCTACAGATTTTAAATATAGTTTCAAAGACTTTTGTTTAGATCAAGTCAAATCTGAGAAAGAAATAAAAAGGCTAAGAAATGAATTAACAATCTCAAACAAATGGATACACAATATACAAACTATGAGCTCAGTCAAGAACTCTCTCGATCAAAGGAGCAGCTAGATAAAATAAATGCTGAAAATCAAACACTGAAAAATGAGATAGCAAAGGCAAAAGCCTTTGAAGATTCTCTAAATGGCAGAAGTCAAAAACTCAAGAAAATCTTTGAAAATCTCACTGACAGATTTAGACAACTAGAGTTTAATAATGACTTAGAACCCAGGCCTCAGTCACCCAACAAACTTGTCTGGAGACATTCTATCCACTTCAATAGGAAGAATAATCTCATAGTAGAAGAATCACAAGAAAATCCATAAATAGCTACTGTTTTCAATAAAAATAATTTCACTATGTATGAAGGAATCCTAGGTAAATATCCTCTGAAAAGAAACAAATTTGTGTCGAATCAATATCGACGTGCGTCGAATTCTAGACAACGCAACTCAAATAATACGTCGACTCCCAATCAACGCAACCTCTCATATGCTTCAACTAAAAGAGAACACAGAATGAAGGAAGCGTCGACTTTGACTCGACGCAACCTTAAACATACGTCGAATTCATATCGACGCAACCAATTTAACAGAAATATATCCTTTTCCAAAAAGTCTTCTCAATCCATTTCCTTTTATTATGAATACTATTTCTGCAATATTACTAATGACTATTGGTATGATAAGCCAACACTCCTAAAGAAGAAAGGGTACTCTGAAAAACCAACTTACTCTTTCATTGAACCTTTTTCAGTTGGGAGGAAGGGACCCCAGCTTAGCAGGGTCCAAACTAATGTTTAACATCTTATGTGCAAATGTATC
Organism: Dactylorhiza incarnata; assembly: GCA_033032865.1. NCBI lineage: Eukaryota > Viridiplantae > Streptophyta > Magnoliopsida > Asparagales > Orchidaceae > Dactylorhiza > Dactylorhiza incarnata. The sequence goes on along the minus strand of JAWHQI010000218.1, from coordinate 1,637,868 downwards.
ACACATTCAGGTTGGTGTGGTACTTGGATAGTTGATGCTCCATGCACATGACAGGAATCCCTCTCCTCCTAACTCTCCTAGCCATCCATCCTCACCTCCTCCTCTTCATACAGACACCTCTTCTCTACCAACATCATCCACACCTATAGCTTCTACTACCCTCACACCTCCTATCTTACCTACATCTTCACATACACCAGCTCATCCATCCACTAAAACTCTCATCACCCAATGTATCCAGTCAGCAACCCAAAAATTTCAAGAAATGCTGGATGGACACTGCTCCCAACTTCACTCCTCCATCATGCACATGCAAACCCAAATAGATGGGGTCAATGCCTCTGTGCAAAGCTTGAAGTCCTCTATTTATTTTTCTAAAGTGACCAAGTCATTCTTAACCTCCTTAGCTAAGAAGGTCAAGAAGGGGGAGAAATTAGATGAAGAGCAGCTCTCAAGTCACAAATCTCTTTCACACAAGTCCCTTCCTACTTCAAAAGCTGATAAGACAATTGGGAATGAATTAGTCCCAGAGCTACATGCTGAGGACCAGATAACAGATGTACTCTCTATAGCAAGAGAAGTTACACAACAAGTCCTCTTTCAAGGGGAGGCTAGCAGAGCAGAAGTTGAAAAGGAAACTGATGCTGAAGTAATTGAAGCTGGAGCTGAGAAAGAAAATGAAGAGGCAGAAATTGAAGGCTTAAAGGAAGTTCCATCTCAGGGGGAGCAAACTATTGTGACTCAGGTGGAGCTGAGTGAACCACCTGTTACTGAGAAGGAGCAACTCTCTCCATTAAAAACTTTAGTATTCACTAGGAAAAGAAAAACTCCTCCTACCCCTCCTGAGTGATGTGATGAACAATGCTGATATATTCTAAATTTTTTTCCTCCATGCTTAAATACTGTTTATGAAATTCTAAGAAATTTCCTTCCTCTATATAAATTCCTTGCTGTGTTGATTAAAAACTAATACAATTTCTCCCTGAATAGGGTTAAGACAAATAGGGGGAGATTGATGGGGAAATGATTTATCTTAACCCCTAAAAATGAGTAGAATAGAAATTCTAAGAATGAAAAATTAGTCTAAGTAAATATGCGTCGAATAGATTCGACGCAACGTCGAAGTATAGTCGACGTTCCTCTCAGAATGAGTCGAAGTAGCTCTAAACAGGATTCGACGTAGCCTATGTCGATGTAACTCTGACTTCTAGTCGACGTATCTTAGTCGACGCACCATCCATATTCTCCTCTCGACGTCCAGCCAGTCTGAAATCGACGCTTCCGTCGAATAGTAATCGACGTACGTCGATTTCTATGTCAAATTCAAAACACGCCAGATTTCTTTCCTTCTATCTGTAGATCTGAATTTTATGGAATGATATTATTCTTTTCTAGCCGTTTTGAATCAGTCTTTCCTTCTAAATGATTCTTGGCTAAATTGATTAAGTTTATTATGGATATTATTTGAATTCAGAATGATATATTTCCTTCTACAGAAATATTGATTATGGAATCTTTTCTCTCTTACCATTTCTCTAATTGTTAATTGATTATTCTCCTATAGAATTCTTTGAATAAACAGAGCTATAAATAAGAGGGAAGTCGGCAGAGAAAAAGAAGAAGTGATTCACTCCATCCATTTGAAATAGAGGAAAAGCTCCCAAGAGAAAAGTGAGAAAAAGCAGAGAGAAGTGATAGTGTGCTGAAGCAAACAACAAGCCTTCTTCATCCTCTCTTTCTAAAGCCATACTGCTGCAATCTCTGATAGCTCTCTTTGAAAGAGAAAAGGCCTATAATCTCCTTCTCACTATAGAAGAGAGATTTCATTCACTATTTCTTGTGCTTCTAATCTTCTTGCTAGGACGAAGATTCTTTCTTGTTTCAATTATTTCTTCTACTTCTTCTTCTCATCTTCATTTCATTTTTAAACAGTGTAAAAGAGTTTTTAGAATCTCTCTTCAAATAATTCAGTTGTACTGGTTCTAAGAGTCTCCTTATCAAAAGACTCAGGCTGGTTCTAAGAGTCTCCTTATCAAAAGACTCAGTACAAGATAGTGAATTCCTACCAAGGGGGTAGAAGAGTGGACTACCCAAAGTTTGGGGAACCACTATATTTCTTTGTGTTGTGCTGTGATTTCCATTTTGCTATTTCTTTCTTTATTCACTTGATTCTTGTTGGTGTGTGTGGGAAGCTTAAATCTGAGATTATTACACATATATATATTTGTTAACTTTGCACAAAGTACTTTTAAATCTCTATTCACCCCCCTCTAGAGAATTCTAGTGAAGTTAACTGTGCACTTTCAATAACGACCCCACCCCATGCTCGGGGCGGCGGTGCTCCTTCCCTGCAAGCAAGCAATAGCAATAGCAACATATATATTTCACAAGTGCGTCTAAGCACCGCTTAGAAACAATCATCCTACGGTGACCTCAAGTCACACGTCATGTGCACTCATGACACGTCATCCTCATGTCCTTTTTCAACTTGGATGATCCAATTGAGCTAGGCCGTACAGATGATGTTCCGACTCTCTTTGAGCTCAGCCGTACACACAAAGTTCCGGCACGATCGTTATGAGTTAGATGTCAGGATTCACCTATGCCTTGCCCGGGTTCGGTTCAGCTTGTGCCCGCACTCATAAATGTCAGGATTCAACTTAGCCTGACACGGGTTTGGCTTCCCCTTGTGCCCGTCAAACTATAACCTCACAGGGTCATCACCTCAGCCTCAGGGGTTCATTTTGCAAACCCAAGAATCACTGGCACTAACGCCGGCGCTAGCCAACATAACACAAATCTGTTAGCTATTTCGGGTATTTCCTGAGGGCAACCTACAGGACTCCCTGCAGTACATCACAGTACCAAGAACCCAAAAATATACATACACAGAGTCTTCTCCGGAGTGCAATATAGCATATCAACATCACCATTCTAGACCAACCTGTCCAGAAGGGCTTCACACAGCATGCCTATGTCCGTACTGCCATTCCAGACTCTATATGCAATTACTGCAGGGATAACATCGACCCGTCGGCAGAAACCTATCCACTGATTAGTGGAAATCTGCCTACTATTATGCAAATCAAAGGACGAACATGTCCAGAGATGAAGGAGGAGTATCGTTACCCTCGGCGCTCATTTCCGTGCCATAGATCTGAGATTGATCCGGAGGGAACATGCTGAAATACCTTCCTCTCTGCGGAGTCGACGATGGCACAAGCACGCAGGATCTCCTTCGCGGATTCACCCCAACTGGTCTTCTTCCCAAGCTCCCAGCTACCTTTGGCGTGGAAAGACAGAGAATGAACAGACAAGTGAGAAGAACAGCCGAAATCCAGCCTTTTATCATTTTCCCGCTACCGCCAGCACTAGCAACTAGCGCCTGGCGCTAGCCTAGAGGCGGTACGGCCTACCTTCGCCACATCCGCTTAAGAGAGTCGCTAGCACTACCGCCTGCGCTATCTTACTTCAATGAAGTTCTCGGGAAATGCCATATTTATCGAGAAAGGATACATTTCTCAGGAAATATACTACCGCAGGCGCTATCGCTAGCGCCTGGCGCTAGCTCATATGATCCATTTTTTGAGAAAGAACACATTTCTCTGGAAATGAACTAGCATCTCAGGAAAAGCACAAGTTTCTCGGGAAATGCACTACCGTCGACGCTATCCCTAGCACCTGGCGTTAGCTCATTTGCTTTCGAGCACTCCAAATTTATTTGCACACGAAACTTGGGGTCTTACAATTCTTCCCCCTTTAAAAGAATTTCGTCCTGAAATTCTAACCGTGCAAAGTACAACAAGATACAAAACGAATAACTTGTACATCGAAGGAACAATTCAGGGAACTCCTAACGCATGGTTTACTCGTGCTCCCATATAAGCTCCTCACGACCGCAGTTGTCCCAGCGGACTTTGACCATCTTGATCAGTTTATTCCGTAGTTGCTTGACATTAGGGACTTGATGCAAATAGACGTGACCAACGCCTTCAACCCATTATCAATCGACACCTGACTCGCCACCAACACCTGGCTAGGCTCTGGCACAGCTTTCCGCAGCACAGAGATGTGAAACACATAGTGCAAACCGCTCAGCTCTATCGGAAGAGCGAGATGATAGGCAGCTTCACCAACACGGTCCAGTATCTCGAACCGCTCAAGGTACCTTGGACTCAGCTTTTTCTAGCGTTGAATCCTTGATACACCTTTGAAAGGCTTGATCTTGAGATACACCCAGTCGCCCATGGCGAACCAACATTTCTGTGCTTGGCATTGTAATACTTTTCCTGCCTATCCTGCGCCACCAACAATAGCTCCCGGATTGTTCGGATAGTCGAACTTGCATCTTCGACTTCCTTCCGCTTAAACAACTTTGTCTCGCCCGTTTTCGCCCAAGCCAAGGGGGTACGACAAGCTCTACCATAGAGGGCCTCGAAGGGAGCCATCTTTGTACTTGCTTGATTGCTCTTATTATATGCGAATTCGATCATGAACAAATGGTCTTCCGACTTCTTACCGAAGTCTGGGACGCACTTGCGAAGCATATCCTCCAAAGTTCTGTTAGTATGTTCAGTCTGCCCATCTGTTTGAGGGTGGAAGGCAGTACTAAACTTCAACTTTGTACCCAACAATTGGTGGATTATCCTCCAATAATTCGAAGTAAAGCGCTAGTCTCGGTCACTTACGATGCTACGGGGCACACCGTGCAAACGTACAATACTATCAACATATAGCTTTGCTAATTTGTCCATTGAATCGTCCTTCCGGTTTGGAATAAAGTGGGCTACCTTCGTCAAGCGATCCACGATCACCCAAATAGCATCATTCCCACTCCGCGATCTCGGTAAACCGTGCACGAAATCCATCAAAATGTCATCAAATTTCCATTCCAGCACAGGCAACGACTTCAAGAACCCTCTAGGTTTTTGACATTCGGCCTTCACAAGTGCACAATTTTTACACTTTGCCACGTAAAGAGCGATGTCCTTCTTCAAACCTGGCCACAAAAATAGCCTTTTCATATCTTGATACGTTTTTGTGCTCCCCGGGTGAATTGAGTATTTTTTGAAATGTGCCTCGGACATCAATTCTTCCCGTAACTTGCCCACATTTGGGACGCACAACCGACTGTCTTTCCACATAATCCCGTCATCTAACACAAACTCTGCAACAGACCCAACCCCAGTCTCTACCAAGTAGTGATGCATGCTTGAATCAAGCTCCAGGGCCTGTCGTATTTTGTCCGCGAGGTCGTATTGCACCTCCGTCCAGTATAAGCACGCACTTGCACTAGAACTCTGCTCCACACAGGAGATCTCTAAGGCTTCCAGGTCCCTGATTAGACGTGAATCATGCATCTGAATCCAGCTGGCCTGCGCAGAAGCCCTCCGACTCAAAGCATCTGCGACGACATTTCCCTTCCAGGGAGTATAGTGTATCTCAAAAGTGTAGTCCTCCAGGAACTCCATCCACCTTCGTTGTGGTATGTTGAGCTCTTTCTGGTTTAACAGATACTTTAAGATCTTAGGGTCGGTAAAGATATTAACCTTCACGCTGATGCGGTAATGGCATGTGCACCGGTCGCACAAGTAATAAAGTTGGGAGTACGTCCCCAAATATCGTCTCTCAAGGAATGCGCGTGGTTAGTTTGACTCTTCAGATTGAGAAAATAATTATGAGAGTAGATTAAAGGAAAAATCGGGGCTTTGATTTTGGTTTCCTAAATTGCTAAATAGAAATGAAATGCGGGTCAAAACTCCGCTTCGCAAGGTGGGATGGATGCAAAGGCCGCAATGTCGTGCTTCGGTGAGCGGGTGAATGATGCGTGTTCGGAAAGTGCACCGGTCGCTGTCAAGTAATAATTATGGGAATAGTTTCCCCGAATGTCGATCTCTTGAGGAATGCAGGATATGGTGAATGAATTGCGTTGTAAGTCAATTGTTACACGAGCGAAGAAAGTAAGAACAAAGGGCATTGTGATTGGTGTCCTAAGCTATTGCAGAAATAAGAGAAATGCGGGTTGAAAGCACCACTTCGCAGAGTGGGGGTGAGTGCAGCGGCCGCGATGTCGCGCTTCGGTAAGCGGGAGAAATGGCCACAGAGCGGGGTTTTGCGAGGGTCGTATTCACCTCTTCGCCAACATCACCACTAGCAATTGCTAGATGGCTTCACACGCAAGCAACTCAGAATATCACAACGAAAAGCAAAGCGATTCTCACAACCATAACATCATTGCACATGAACATCAAACAAAGGATCTATAACATTAATCTAACAAGAGTTCATTACAACAACACTAAAAGAAGCACAAGCTTAAGGTTTAGAAAGGACCCAACAAAAGATGTCACCGTATCCTGGGTTCTCGGCCGGAATGAGAGGTTGTCGGGCTCTCTCCGGGCTTGGCCCTCAGATGGTGTGCGGACTCGAAGGAGGCTGTCACTTCTCCAGCGATCTACAACACTTCTATGGTCTCCAAGATGAAGAATGCTTGAATTCGTGGTGGAGAAAGCTTGCAAACGATCCCGGATGGAAGTATGGTGGAGGAGATCACCGCATGTGGTCTCTTATGGTGGAAAGGGTGAAAATGGTGGGCTTTTCTGGCTTTTCCCGCGAGGGGAATCGTCTTACCAGACTGCAGCTGATTACCTATCATAAATACTAAACAATCAGATTTTTGGTCACGCACGGGCGAACGCACGACCGTGCGCTACCCGTGCGTTATTTACGATAAAAATAGACTTGAGGAAGAAGCAGCATCGCCCGTGCATTTTACTCATGCACGGGCAAATCCGACCATGCGTAAAAACACACAGACAAACTCAGAATGGCTAATATCAAGGCAAAACAGGGTAATTGTGGGATTCCTACGCGCACAGGCGAATCCGCCAGTGTGTAAAACGCACGATCAAATTCAGATCACCAGTTTTCTCCCTAGATGAAAGCGCACGACCGCAGCCGCCCGTGCGTCAAGAAAATGCACGACCGTGCGATATACACATTCATGAATTCTAGGCAAAAAGGCGATGATCCAACCACCTGCAAGCACAGCAATCCATGTGGGAATACACCTCCAGCACCAATCAAACAAAGAAAAAGGGTTGGGGAGCACCATGTGCTTACCCCCAATAACATGGAGCGCAAGTGGACACCAAAACAGGCCTAAGAGTGCACTTAGCATGGAATAATGAATATGAATAAAAACATCCCTAAAGTGTTGTGCATGGACTAGATAATCGTCCTAGATGTGCCCATAAATGTGTATATAAATGGGACTCATCACACCCCCAGACTTAACTATTTGCACATCTCGGGCAAACTACTCAGCTCTCCCGTCGGAACAATTGGGTATTAGAGTGAGTTTGAGCAGTAGAGACCCATGCAAAGTCGCATGATCACGTGCGTAGAAATACGTTAGAACAGAATTTAACTCAAGATTATATTTAACTATTTCTAGAATAGTAATTCGAAATCTAGTTTACTCGGATGGTGAATCCCGGTGAATCTTTCGATCGCGCACAAGGGAAAAGAGTGTGACTAATGAGTAGAGTAGTACTTGAATTACAGCTCGGGACAATCTCCTAAGAAATCCATCAAAGTCGGTGTCCATAGGCTTGCACGTTCGCACTCTCTCTACTGCATGAGATGACTCATATCTGAAATCATTAGGACTTATAGGTTAGGACTTGGCTTAGGTTGCGTTCATGTTAGATAAGTAGAAGAACGATAGGCATCACACTCAATATAGCCTGAATACTCAAGAGTGTAAAATCACCAAAACAACAAGTTAAAGAACTACACAACACCCCCAGACTACAACTGGACACTAGGTGTGTGCTAAGCCGAACATAAATTGTTTTTGTCGAGAGAATGTATTTGAAAGTTCTTTTGCACAAATTTTTTTCTTTTTTTCTTTTCTTTTCTCTTCTCGACAGTATATCTTTTGTAAGCACAATATAAACTTCTCCTCTAGCTTTTTCAAAGCTACCATACAACTCAGAGATAACAACAAACGAAAGATAAATATATTTCTTTCAACTCATTTGTTGGTGCGAAAATAGGTTTGGCCGTACGGCTTTGGTGAAATTTAAGTGGAGCTAAACAAGGAGGAAAGGTCGGCTCAAGTGGGCTTGCAAAGGTGATTAAAATGGTTAGCATTTCAAAAGTACAAACGGATCAAGAGACGGCCTATATCACGCCTTATAACGAGCTATTCAACGTAATCATTTCAAGAGTCGCCTAGTGCAAGTTCTAGCCACTGAGAAAGGTTATCCTTCCTTTTGACCCTAGTAATAAGCTACTACTAATCCAGCTACACTCGACCCTATGTTACCGTTGGATTCACCAGATTCACCGCTAGAGTAAAATAAATTGCAACTACTATAATAGAAATAATTAAATTATAACATTGAATTTTATTCTACTCTAATTGAATTTCTAGGCGTGACGGGAGCACTCGACTAGAGCACTACTCGAGTCGACATTTTTCTCCACCCTTCACTCCTACACTAACAATCCAATTCTTACGAGCAAGGAACCTCGTAGCAATACCCAATAAGCGTGTGTGATCAAGTACGTGTGAACTAGGTGCAAGTGTATGCAATGTGTGCAACAAAATTAAAAATTCTAACTCAGCACATTCTAACATGCTATGCAAAGTGCGTGCACGTGCATAACCGATCTCTCCCCCAGACTTGATCAACACCAAATAAAATAGAGAATTCATGAATAAAGATAAAAGGGGTAGAGTGGAACAATGCTCATGAATGAGCATGCCATAAGTGCGGTCAAATCCATCTTTAAGGTTCTCCTTCCTCTTCCTCCAAGTGAGTTCACACCTGCATTGTTAGCATAAAAACAAACGAACAAAACATAATAGAGATTAAATAAGCACATGGAACCGGGTGGTTAACATGGGTTGTCTCCCAAGAAGCCCTTTTGTTTAACGTCCTTAAAGGTGGACCAAATACCTGTATTAAAGCAGTTTATAAAGTCTAGGAATAAGCAAAAGTCAATGAATCCTAATTATTATTACAAGCTCAAAACAAATCAGCAATAAGCTGATTTGAATTAGTAACAATTGATGAAAGAAAAAGGTCTGGGGACCTGGTAGTAGGGGTGGAAATTAAGTAGGATGCTCAGCCTCCAACCCCAAATGTCCTCCTTTTTTGCTCTCTTCTTCTCCTCCAGTATTATGTCTTCAAAGAAAAACCGCTAGCCCCCTTGTAACCAATCCTCAAGGGGAAGCACCAACGATGATGAGGAAACAAGATGTTCCTTCACTATACCTTCCTCATCCCGCCAGTCTTTCGGCTCATCCATGCATAAGGTCTGATCAACCGGAGGAGGGGAAACCTGCATCCTTGTACATAAAGAAAGGGGGTCAGGAAATAAATTGGAAGAAAAACTAAAAGAAATCTCATCTGAGGGGATAATCCCGGCTTCATCCCCTATTGGGTGCGGCAATGACAAACTGATGATATCATTGAAGATTTCACTAGACTCAACCGTGCACGCAATGGCCTCCTCTAAACTTGGACTTCCTCACACTGGACTGAAACGGTTGCTTCAGCACAATCGAGACTGTCCTCTTCCATGAGGGTGGGCACGACACTGCGCAGGTCTGCAACATCCTGCAAATTGACCTCAATGATAACATCATAAATAGATATAGCTTTGTGTGTAGTGGGAGAAGACGTGCTCTTTAAGAGTTCGGGCTCACTCTCTACACAAGGGCACAAATCCACACAAAGTGGTACATGAACCGAAGAGGTATGGTGGGTCGCATCAGAAACAGAGTCATGAGGGACACTGATGCACATGTTGATTCCAGAGACTTCAAGAAGTGAAGGTGGAAGGGACACGCAACTAGAGGAAGGAGCTGTGTTCACAGAATTCGAGGATGGGGCGATCCGGATATCCGGCTCATCATCGTCCGCCAATTGGCAAAGATAATCCGCATAGTCCTTCAAGGCATGCTCTCTACTTTTGCATAATAAACACTGCTTTACTGACTTCGCCGGCACCAAAGGTGCGGCAACCGCGTAAAAGTGCGACAACGGAGGCGTAGTAGAGGAGCCAAAAGACTTATGGGCTCCGTACGGTTTCTGAACAACACCATACTCTTTGGGACACCTATCACTAGCGTGGGATGTGTCCCCACACCAACGCATCGGATGTTCAAATGTGCCCACATGATACAGAAGAAGAAAATAGCATGATAAAGAATTAATTTAAAAGAATAAAAGACTCAATCGAAAATAATCGATTCACAAACAAAATCTCATCACGCCTGCATTCCCCGGCAACGGCGCCAAAAACTTGATGCGTGTTCGGCAAGTGCACCGGTCGCTGTCAAGTAATAATTATGGGAATAGTTTCCCCAAATGTCGATCTCGTGAGGAATGCAGGATATGGTGAATGAATTGCGTTGTGAGTCAATTGTTACACGAGCGAAGAAAGTAAGAACAAAGGGCGTTGTGATTGGTGTCCTAAGCTATTGCAGAAATAAGAGAAATGCGGGTTGAAAGCACCGCTTCGTAGAGTGGGGGTGAGTGTAGCGGCCGCGATGCCGCGCTTCGGTAAGCGGGAGAAATGGCCACAGAGCGGGGTTTTGCGAGGGTCGTATTCACCTCTTCGCCAACATCACCACTAGCAATTACTAGATGGCTTCACACGCAAGCAACTCAGAATATCACAACGAAAAGCAAAGCGATTCTCACAACCATAACATCATTGCACATGAACATCAAACAAAGGATCTATGACATTAATCTAACAAGAGTTCATTACAACAACACAAAAAGAAGCACAAGCTCAAGGTTTAGAAAGGACCCAATAGAAGATGTCACCGTATCCTTTGTTCTCGGCTGGAATGAGAGGTTGTCGGGCCCTCTCTGGGCTCGGCCCTCAGATGGTGTGCGGTCTCGAAGGAGCCTGTCACTTCTCCAGCAATCTACAACACTTCTATGGTCTCCAAGACGAAGAATGCTTGAACTCGTGCTGGAGAAAGCTTGCAAACGATCCGGATGGAAGTATGGTGGAGGAGATCACCGGATGTGGTCTCCTATGGTGGAAAGGGTGATATTGGCGGGCTTTTCTGGCTTTTCCCGCGAGGGGAATCATCTTCCCCGACTGCAGCTGATTCCCTGCCTTAAATACTAAACAGTCAGATTTTTGGTCATGCACGGGCGAACGCACGACCGTGCGCTGCCCGTGCGTTATTTACGATAAAAATATACTTGAGGAAGAAGCAGCCGCGCCCATACGTTTTACTCACGCACGGGCGAATCCGCCCGTGCTTAAAAACGCACGGACAAACTCAGAATGGCTAAAATCAAGGCTAAACAGGTTGATCGTGCGATTCCTTCGCGCACGGGCGAATCCACCTGTGCGTATAACACACTATCAAATTCAGATCACTGGTTTTCTCCCCAGATGAAAGCGCACGACCGCAGCCATCCGTGCGTCAAGAAAACGCACGACCAAGCGATATACACATTCATGAATTCTGGGCAAAAAGGAGTTGATCCAACCACCTGCTAGCACAACAATCTAGCTGGGAATACACCTCCAGCACCAATCAAACATAGAAAAAGGGTTGGGGAGCACCATGTGCTTACCCCAACTAACATGGAGCGCAAACGCACACCAAAATGGGCCTAAGTGTGCACTTAGCATGGAATAACAAATATGCATAAAAACATCCCTAAAGTGTAGTGCATGGACTAGATAATCGGCCCAGATGAGCCCATAAATGTGTATATAAATGGGACTCATCAGTGAACGAGAAGGCTAGCGGATGAGGGTTGTAAGCACCTCGTCGTGGAACAAGCAACAAGCAATTGCTAGTGCGGAGCACTACAAAGCGGTGGAGTGGATGGGGGACTACGACGCTCCTCAAATCTCATAAACCACACAAGATCTCACAAACATGATATCATATTAACTAAAACACAGAGTTTATGAACATCATCCATAATAACAAACACATACAAGGAAAACTCTGAAGCAAAGCGAAGGGGAAAAGAGGAAACCGAAGCTCGAAGACTATGCTGAAGATTCTCGCCTGGAATCGTAGGGTTGTAAAGCCTCGTCCGTGCTCGGTCTTCAGTTGCGTCCGGGGTCTAGAGGATCTGTCACCTTCCTGATGCAGGCTACGCTTCCGACACGATCGCTACGAATATGCACGCGTTCACCCTCAATGCTCCCAAATTGTACGCTCGCACAAAAATACTCGCAGCGTACACACAACGCAATAATTATCAATTAGATGCTATCGTAAGGGTAGTCACGCCGTTAGAGGCTGAATAGATGGCTATAGGCCAATATTCTTCCCGACTAAAAGGACCCACCCGGTCCGAACGAGCTTGAGTTGTACCAAAAGAGATCCACCAAAAATTATGATTTCAAAAGGGTAGATCTCTCCCAACAAAAAGTCGAGGTTCGCCAATCCTCTTCGAAAATTAAAATAAATAAGAATAGCACACAAATCGATCGAAGAAAACCACCATTATTCAAGTAATTCGAAGATCATGCCAAAATTACCACCACAAGAAATTAACAAGAGGGAAATCTCACGAGTAGAAATTTTGCTACCCCGCTTGAGATGAGATTATCCTCAAGCATGCACTCGCCCAAATCGTTCTTCAACGGAACCACTGGAGCCGCGTCGAATGGAGATTAACTCGTTCGCCTTCGTCGCTTTACGCCGGATTTGATTCCACGAAACCACGGCCCTTTTCTTCTTCTTTCTTCACCTTGGCCGAAATCTTCCCAAGAGGAGGAAGAATAGGAGAGGGAGAGTGGAGATGGCCGAAACTTGCCACGGAGGGGGAGGAGGAAGAGGTTGGCAGGCGGCCAAGAGGAAAGAGGCAAGGGGAAGGGGAAGCCAAGAAAGAGGGGGGCCGAAATTCTTAGAGGGAAAGAGAGAGAGAGAGGGGGAAACCAAAAGAGGGGATTCAAATTTTAGGATTCAATTTTTTTATCATTCAATAATCAATAAAATCTAATACAAGAAGGCCTTTTATAGGCTAGCCAACAAACATGGCTAAACGCAGTCCGAGATTAAAATAACATGAGCATGGCTAAACGCAGTCTAAAATTAAAATAAACATGGACATAAACAAGTCCAAAAATAAAAGACAAAGCTAGATAAAATTTTAATTAATAATTGTAATAAAATAATTATAATTATTTATTAATAATCTTGTGCCGCGGACGAAGGTTGTAACGGCGATGGCGTTTGTCGTGATGGTGCGGCGATGGCGTTCTTCAAAATGGTTGTCGTGGCGATGGCGTACATCATGATTGTTGTTGCGGCATCGTCCATCCGAGTCTTCAAATGTAGTGTTGCGGCAACGATCAAAATAGTGCATCGAGTCGGCATCGTCAAGGAACTGGTCACAAAACTATGGTGGGGCATCGTCGCCATCAATCCTCCTCCACTCAAAATCACTCATCACCGATGAGTGGGACATCAACAAACACCTGTAAGACAAAGCAAAGTTCTGTGGAACCCTTGGAAATGCGTTAGGAAAATAAGGAGAAAAAGTTTCATCATCAACATTAGAAGATACCTCTAGTGGAAACCAAAGAAGAGAGCGAACCGGGCACAAGCTCACCCCCCCAACCCATTAGAAAATGTAGTGGAACCAAACGGACAGTGGTTAATTCAAGTGGTGGAGAAATATATGTCGTTAAATCCGAAACATTGAAAATAGGGGAGATTCCCCAATCAGTGGGTAACTCCAAAAGAAAAGCGTTTTCTCCTAATCGCTTTAAGATTCGAAAAGAACCCGCTCGCCGATTTGCTAACTTTTTTATGGTGCCCGAAGGCAACCGTTAAGGGATGAGACACACCATAAACAAATCACCAACTTTCGAGTGAGACGCTCTCTTATGTACGTTAGCATAAGATTGATAAGATGTGTATTGAGTAGCTAGCGTGTCCTTAATGTGCTTGTGTAAATTATGAACGTGAGAGGCAAAGTCTTGTGCAAATTGACTTGAGTTATAAGATGAAGGTAACAGAATCAAGTCAAGTGGCACCGGTGTCTTATATACATGCACGATTTCATTCGGCGCTAGACTGGTAAATCGATTTGGTGGTTCGTTAGAAATGCGTGGACATGTGAGATACTCTTTAGTTATTTTGTAAGTGAGAGCGTGCAAACGTGACCTAGAAAATGTGTTCTCCACTAACATAGTAGTCTTATTAAAATCACCAAGAAAAGAGTCACGAACACACTCCTTACGCTCAAACAAACTTAGCGTGGTATTCAAAATGATTTGCTTGCCATGAAAGTTTAACGCATAAATAATAGTTTTTTTAACAATTGTCATATTAAGTTCATACAACCATGGACGTCCAAGCAACACATGGCAAGCGGCCATCAGATTCTCACAATACTTCGGACTATTCATAAATAGTTCGTGTCCAATATTATTATCCGCCAATGGTATCAACGGTTCAGGAGGGAAAGTCGGTGAAATCGAATAAATCGGGCCCGGTAGAGAAATTAAATTGGATTGATTTTTCTTTAACGGTGGCAACCGCCAAACAAGTTCCTCCGGGTTTGAATCTTTTAAGTCTTCCAAAAGTGTCTTTCCCTCGCAATCCAAATCTTCCAATGCACTAGGAGCGTCGTCCGAATCAGAATCAACAGACAGTTTTAAAACTAGATCAGAGGGGAGATCCTCATCCATATCACTAGGGTAACCCACCTCCTCATCATCGCTAAGATCTTCCTGAATAATGATATCGTCGTCAGCGGTCGGCGCAATCAATGACACTAACTCAGAATTTTCAAAAAAGTCAACAAGTAGATCAGAACATTTTGGAGGAGACTTTACTAAGACCGAGGTCGCTGACGGAGCAGGGCACTCGACAGTATGGAGGTCAGGCATGCCCCCGCATCATGTATAACATTTGTGGGACGACCCTCACAGACCAGAATACTCTCACCGCGCGGGTTCATGGCATCCCTAACTATGACGGCTACCGAGTTTGAGTCAGCGGACCGGAACGTGTCCTTATCTCTCAGGGATAAAGAGGGGGAAGGTCCTAAGATGGTCTTTCCCTTCTCAAACGAACGAGTCTTAGACTTGTGAGCTAGGTGCTTCTCAATTTCCAACGCAACGTTATAGCAGGTGTCTAGGACAGTGTGACAGTAGCGGAGGAGTTTACCTTGAATGTCGGGATTGAGCCCCCTACGAAACCGTGAGAGGGTGATCTCAGGCATCTCCCTAATATCGCACCTAACCATCATGTCCTAAAAAAGGCCCATGTATTCGGCAACTGAACGATTCCTTTGTCTAAGGGAAACATACATGTCAGAGGTCATACTCGTAGTGAGGTGTGTACTCGGGACCAGAACTTGTGAACATGCAATGATAGAATTTTTTTTTTAATCTGAACTAGACAGATTTATAAAAGAGAATTTTATAAGGAGAAAAATTTTGAGATTCCAGAATTTTTTTTTGAATTTTCAGAAATATTTGAATTTCCAGAAATATTTGAATTTCAAAAATTTGAATTTTAAACTTTGGATTTGAATTTTCAAAAGTTTGAATTTGAATTTTGAATTTGAATTTTGAATTTCAAAAAATTGAATTTTGAATTTCAAAAATTTGAATTTTGAATTTGAATTTTGAATTTGGATTTTGAATTTCAAAAATTTGAATTTTGAATTTGAATTTTGAATTTCAAAAATTTGAATTTTGAATTTCAAAAATTTGAATTTTGAATTTGAGTTTCAAAATTTTGAATTTGACTTTCCAGAATTTAAATTTTTTTTTATTTTCCTGTAGAAAATAGTACGCAGATTTGCAAAACTTGTTTTTAATTTTCGCTAAAAAATAAAAAGTTTATGGCCGCTATTCAGAGACCAAAAATTTTAAACAGGCAAAATTTTATGAAATCTAATTTTATTCCCGCCTAATAACTAGGGTAATGAAAATATTTTTTTAATTTTCTTACTGATAAAAATATGGAGAATTCCCAGAAATTTTTTTTTTCGATTTTCGCAGAGAAATGAAATTTCTAGGCCGCTATTCACAGATCAAAAATTAAAAATTTTGAAATTTCAAAATTTTGTACACGAAATCGTGTGATAATTGTGTGTGCCGGCGTTCTAAGAAAATTTTAGGAATGCGTCAATTAAGAAATTGACACGAACCATCCCTGATACCAAATTGATGCAGGCTACGCTCTCCGACACGATCTCTACGAATACGCACACGTTCCCTCTCTATGCTCCCAAATTTTAGGCTCGCACAAAAATACTCGCAGCGTACATGCAACATAATAATTATCAATTAGATGCTAACGTAAGGGTATTCACGCCGTTAGAGGTTGAATAGATGGCTATAGGCCAATATTCTTCCCGACTAAAAGGACCCACCCGGTCCGAACGAGCTTGAGTTGTACCAAAAGAGATCCACCAAAAATTATGATTTCAAAAGGGTATATTTCTCCCAACAAAAAGTCAAGGTTCGCCAATCATCTTCGAAAATTAAAAGAAATAAGAGGAGCGCACAAATCGATCGAAGAAAACCACGATTATTCAAGTGATTCGAAGATCACGCCAAAATTACCACCACAAGAAATTAACAAGAGGGAAATCTCTACGAATACGCACACGTTCCCTCTCTATGCTCCCAAATTTTAGGCTCGCACAAAAATACTCGCAGCGTACATGCAACATAATAATTATCAATTAGATGCTAACGTAAGGGTATTCACGCCGTTAGAGGTTGAATAGATGGCTATAGGCCAATATTCTTCCCGACTAAAAGGACCCACCCGGTCCGAACGAGCTTGAGTTGTACCAAAAGAGATCCACCAAAAATTATGATTTCAAAAGGGTATATTTCTCCCAACAAAAAGTCAAGGTTCGCCAATCATCTTCGAAAATTAAAAGAAATAAGAGGAGCGCACAAATCGATCGAAGAAAACCACGATTATTCAAGTGATTCGAAGATCACGCCAAAATTACCACCACAAGAAATTAACAAGAGGGAAATCTCAAGCATGCACTCGCCCAAATCGTTCTTCAACCGATCCACTAGAGCCGTGTCCAATGGAGAGAAACTCGTTCGCCTTCGTCGCTTCACGCCGGATTTGATTCCACGAAACCACGACCCTTTTCTTCTTCTTTCTTCACCTTGGCCGAAATCTTCCCAAGTGGAAGAAGAATAGGAGAGGGAGATGGGAGATGGCCGAAACTTGCCACGGAGGGGGAGGAGGAAGATGTTGGCCGACGACCAAGAGGAAAGAGGCAAGGGGAAGGGGCGGCCAAGAAAGAGGAGGGCCGAAATTCTTAGAGGGAAAGAGAGAGAGAGGGGGAAACCAAAAGAGGGGATTCAAATTTTAGGATTCAATTTTTTTATCATTCAATAATCAATAAAATCTAATACAAGAAGGTCTTTTATAGGCTAGCCAACAAACATGGCTAAACGCAGTCCGAGATTAAAACAACATGAGCATGGCTAAACGCAGTCCAAAATTAAAATAAACATGGACAAAAACAAGTCCAAAAATAAAAGACAAAGCTAGATAAAATTTTAATTAATAATTATAATAAAATAATTATAATTATTAATTAATAATTTTGCGCCGCAGACGAAGGTTGTAACGGCGATGACGTTCTTCGTGATGGTGCGGCGATGGCGTACGTCAAAATGGTTGTCGCGGCGATGGCATACACCATGATTGTTGTTGCGGCATCGTCCATCCGAGTCTTCAAATATAGTGTTGCGGCAGCGATCAAAATAGTGCATCGAGTCGGCGTCGTCAAAGAACTGGTCATGAACATATGGTGGGGCGTCGTTGCCATCACTTCCTCTACTTTTACCCGTGTTCTTCGTGGTCTACCTCGAGGTAACTCTTGTTCGACACCTTGAATGCAGCGGAAGCTCTCCGTCTATGGCGTTCTTGAGCTCAAAGATGATGGAAGAGGCCAAGGAGGGGGATTTGGTGGAAGATTTGCAAGCCAAAGGTCACCGGAGCTCCTCCTAGGTCAAACGGTGGTCGAGTGGCGAATTGGGCGAAAATGGCAGGATTCTGAAGTTTTCCGGCCGGGGTCCCCGATTATAGCAGATTTCCTGCCTTAAATTCTAAAAGGTCAAAAATTTAGTCACGCACGGGCGAACGCATGACCGTGCATTGCCCGTGCATTATTTAACGAATAAACTGGCTTGAGGAAGAAGTAGCAGCGCCCGTGCATTTTACTCACGCACGGGCGAGTCCGCTCGTGCGTCAAAACGCACGAACAAATTCAGAATGGCTAAAAATTAGTCGAAACAGGCGATCATGCGTTTCCTTCGCGCACGGGCAACTGCCCGTGCGTAAAAACACATGAACAAAGTCAGATCACCAGTTTTCTCCCCAGATGAAGGCGCACGACCGCAACCGTCAGTGCGTCAAGAAAACGCACGACCGTGCGCTATACACAATTATGATTTCTGGGCAAAAGGGGATGATTCAACCACCTGTAAGAACACTAATCCAACTGGGAATACACCTCCAGCACCAATCAGACAGAGAAAAAGGATTGGGGAGCACCATGTACATACCCCCAATAACATGGAGCGCAAACGCACACCAAAACGGGCTTAAAATGAGCACAAAGCACGCAAGTGCGCATGAATGAGCTTAAGACAAATAGATGCAATAATAGCTCAAAAATGACACACAAGAGAGTGAAAACTAGCCCGGATGAGTCCATCAAAGTGTATATAATTGGGACTCATCACACCCCCAGACTTATCCATTTGCACGTCTCGGGCAAACTACTCAGCTCTCCCATCAGAACAATTGGGTGTTAGAATGAATTTGAGCGGTAGAGACCCATGCGAAGTCGCATGCTCACGTGCGGAGAAATACGTTAGAACATAATTTAACTCAAGATTATATTTAACTATTTCTAGATCAGTAATTTGAAATCTAGTTTACTCGGATGGTGAATCCCGGTGAATCTTTCGGTCGTGCACAAGGGACAATAGCGTGACTAATGAGTAGAGTATTACTCGAATCAAAATTCAGGAGAATCTCCTAAGAATTCCATCAAAGTCAGTGTTCATAGGCTTGCACGTTCGCACTCACTCCACTGCATGAGATGACTCATATCTAAAATCAATAGGACTTATTGGATAAGATTTGGCTTAGGTTGAGTTTAGGTTAGATAAGTAGAAGAACGATGGGCATCGCACTCAACATAACCTGAGTACTCAATAGTATAAAATCACCAATACAACAATTTGAAGAATCACACAACACCCCCAGACTTCAACTGGACATTAGGCGTGTGCAAAGCCGACCATACATTATTTTATCGAGAGATTGTATTTGAAAGTTCTTTTTGCACAATTTTTTTTTATTCTCTCTTCTCGACAAATAAATCTTTTGTAAGCACTTTATAAACTTCTCCTTTAGCTTTCTCAAAGCTACTATACACATCAGAGATAACACCAAACGTGATAGATTTATAAATTTCTTTCAAACTCATTCGTTGGTGCGAATATAGTTTTGGCCGTATGGCTTTGGTGAAATTTAAGTGGAGCTAAACAAGAAGGATAGGTAGGCTCAAGTGGGCTTGCAAAGGTGATTACATTGGTTAGGATATCAAAAGCACAAACGGATCAAGAAATGGCCTATATCACGCTTTATAACGAGTTATTCAACGCAATCGTTTCAAGAGTCTCCTAGTGCATGTTCTAGCCACCGAGAAAGGTTATCCTTCCTTCCGACCCTAGTAATAAGCTACTACTAATCCTGCTACACTCGACCCTATGCTACCGTTGGATTCACCGGATTCACCACTAGAGTAAAATAAATTGCAACTACTATAATAGAAATAATTAAATTATAACATTGAATTTTATTATACTTTAATTGAATTTCTAGGCGTGACTGGAGCACTCGACTAGAGCACTACTCGAGTAAACATTTTTCTCCACCCCTCACTCCTACACTAACAATCCAATTCTTACGAGCGGGGAGCCTCGCGGCAATACTAATAAGTGCACGCGATTAAGTACGCGTGAACTAGGTGAAATGTATGCAATGTGTGCAACAAAATTGAGAATCCTAACTCAGCACATTCTAACATGATATGCAAAGTGCGTGCACGTGCATAACTCGATCTCTCCCCCAGACTTGATCAAAGCCATATAAAATAAAGAATTCATGAATATATGGAAAATAGGGGTAGAGTGGACCTATGCTCACGAATGAGCATGCCAGAAGTGCGACAATTCCTTCTTTAAATTTCTCCTTCCTCATCCCCCAAGCGAGAGCTTAAACCTGCGACGTTAGGATAAAGCAAATAACAAAACAAAATAAACAAAAATCTGAACAAAAGTTCGGAACCGAATGGTTCCCCCATGGGTTGTCTCCCAAGAAGCCCTTTTGCTTACCATCCTTAAAGGTGGACCAAATACCTGTATTAAGCACAGTTCATAAAGTGCAGAAATTTTAAAGAAGGGTTCACACACAAAGTTCACAGAACAAGAAAAAAATCAGCTATAAGCACTTTTGTAGTGCCCATCTCCAGTGGCTCGTAGGCTGGAGGTGAAAGCTTTAGGGATAAAATTGGTATCACCCAATTTTCCCCTAGCCTCCGCCATCTTGCCACGGAAAACAGCGGAGCATGCACCACGCAATAGTCTCTCTTGTTTAAGCTTCTCCATTATTGGAGAGCGTCAGCGTTGATAATCTTTAGCATTTCCCACCTTGGTGGTGGGTGGCATCAGTTCCGTTGTCGTAGTGGCGACTGGATCAGCCCAAGAGATAGAACATTTAAGAGGTTTATTACATAATTCATTGCAAGATAACAATGGGACGTCGTCCCGAGTTAAGTTCGGCTCGACAGGTTCAGAAATGAGGTTCTCCTCCCTCTGAGAGTCATATTCTTTCCGAAAGTCAACTTCTTCCTCTTCTCTGCTCGACTGATCCTCTTCCATTTCTCCACTAAACGATCCTTTTTCTTCCCTGTTTTCTGCATTACTAAGTGATTCATCAATAATAAAGTGGGGAGATTGAAATAATGTTTCAGTTGCAATCTTGGGGCAAGTAGGGGATGTTACCTTACTAGGTAAGAGAACACACCCCGCAGAGAAGTCTAAAGTGGCACCGCTCTCTTTCAAGAACGGAACTCCCAAGATGGGAATAGATTGATTCTCACGGGGTCCCAATACTTGGAAATCGGCGACCACCAACGTCCCCTCGATTATGACTTCAACATTTCTTACTTCTCCCTCCGCCAGAATGACAGCCCCATTCGCAAGCACTAGGGACTTCTGGTCATCCGTGTTCATTGCAAGTTGCATTTTAGCAACGTCCTACAGTGGAAGGACGTTGTGGGATGAACCGGAGTCACACAAGGCAGCAGATTCAACATTATATAGGGAGTGTGATTACAAACTCACTTGAGTTACTTACTTCCGCATCGGTGAGACTCTTCCCTTGATTAATTGGATTCTTTTCAGTGTTGCTGGGAAGGGTCCCTTGCAAACGCTCGGTTAGCAGTTGAGCCAATTGGCCCAACTGCGTCTCCAAGTTTCGCATGGACGCGGTTTGGCTAACCATAATAGAGTTGGTGGCCTGCATAAATCTCTCCTTCATTTCTTCTAAATTGCTCATCTTGGGGGTTGGGGCATTTTGCGTATAACCCGGTTGTGGTGGCCGTGGTTGGCTACCGGAGGCTTGAGCATCGAATTGATGCGAGCCTCCTTGCCATCGTTGGCCAGGAAAGTTTTGTTTCCATGAGAAGTTCGGGTGATTCCTCACACCCGAGTTATATGCATTATTAAACGGTGCTCCACGATTTTGATCATTCATATAATTTATACTTTCATCACAAGATAATTTGGTGAGTTGCTCACCTGTGGGACACTCATATGCATAATGCCCCGGGCTTCCACAACCTTGACATGAGATGGCCATTACTGGGGCAGGAGGAAGGGCAGGCCTCTTAAGCAACATGACATTTTCATAAGGTGCTGATGTCATCTCAGTAGATGCACCAGATGTGTTCACCTCACAGAGTCCCTGAGCATTCCTTGGAGCGTTCCTTCCAGCAGTCCAGAATGAACTATGAATGGCAGTGTCCTGGAGAATCCGCAATGCATCTTCGGGGGTGTGGTTCATCAGAGTTCCGCCTGCATCTGCATCAATCATGCCCCTGTAGTTGGGCTCGATTGCAAAGTAAAAATTATCCACTAGGCTCCATTGTTGCAACTCATGGTGGGTGCATTTCCGGAGAATGTCCATGAACCTTTCCCATGCTTCTGCGAGAGTCTCCTGATCATGTTGTCGAAAGGTTGCAATTTCCCTCCTCATTTACAACCTTGACAACTGGGTGGAACTTTGCCAGAAATTTTGTTTGCAGAGCATCCCACGTGGTAGCTGTGCTAGGAGGTATCATATGGAGCCATGCTTTTGCCTTGTCTCAGAGGGAAAATGGAAACAGCTTGAGTTTCACCGTCTCATCAGCAATCCCAGCGTACCGAAATGTTCTGCAAATTTCTACGAATTCAGCCAAGTGAAGATGGGGATCTTCACTGACTAACCCAGAGAATTGGGCCTGGTTGCAGATCATATTCAGGATGGCCGGCTTTATCTCGAAATTGTTGTTAGTGATTGTCGGGCCAAATCCGGGGTACACACTCCCAATAGTGGGTGTAGTGTAGTCTCTCATGGTCCTAGGTCTCGGCCTAGCCACTTCATTTTTGTCGGCTGCCTGACCAACAGCTAGTGCATTTCCCGCCCTGGGATTGATCTGATTTCCATTGGCATCCAAGGTGACAACAGCACGGAGACGCTCCCGTAGGGTACGCTCTATTTAAGGGTCAAATGGTGCAACGTCACTGGGGTCTCGTCTCTACATACACACACCAAAAACAATAGAAATAAAAAAAACAACTCCTGTAACTATTAACTCAAACACCGAAATCAAACTACGCCTGCATTCCCCGACAACGGCGCCAAAAATTTGATGCGGTAATGGCAAGTGCAGCGGTCGCACAAGTAATAAAGTTGGGAGTACGTCCCCAAATATCGTCTCTCAAGGAATGCGCGTGGTTAGTTTGACTCTTCGAATTGAGAAAATAATTACGAGAGTAGATTAAAGGAAAAATCGGGGCTTTGATTTTTGTTTCCTAAATTGCTACACAGAAATGAAATGCGGGTCAAAACTCTACTTCGTGAGGTGGGATGGATGCAACAACCGCAATGCCGTGCTTCGGTAAGCGGGTGAATGAGAAGGCTAGCGGATGAGGGTCGTAGGCACCTCGTCGCGGAACACGCGACTAGCAATTGCTAGTGCAGAGCACTACAAAGCGGTGGAGTGGATGGGGGACTACGGCGCTCCTCAAATCTCATAAACCACACAAGATCTCACAAACATGAAATCATATTAACTAAAACACAGAGTTTATGAACATCATCCACAATAACTAACACATACCAGGAAAACTCTGAAGCAAAGCGAAGGGGAAAAGAGGAAACCGAAGCTCGAAGACAATGCTGAAGATTCTCAGCCGGAATCGTAGGGTTGTCAAGCCTCGTCCGTGCTCGGTCTTCAGTTGCGTCCGGGGTCCGGAGGAGCTGTCACCTTCCTCTACTTTTACCCGTCTTCTTCGTGGTATAGCTCGAGCTAACTCTTGTTCGACACCATGAATGCAGCGAAAGCTCTCCGTCTATGGCGTTTTGGAGCTCAAAGATGATGGAGGAGGCCAAGGAGGGAGCTTTGGCAGAAGATTTGCAAGCCAAAGGTCACCGCATCTCCTCCTAGGTCAAGCGGTGGTGGAGTGGCGAGCTGGGCGAAAATGGCGGGCTTCTGAATCTTTTCCCGCCGGGGTCCCCGATTATAGCAGGTTTCCTGCCTTAAATACTAAAAGGTCAGAAATTTAGTCACGCACGGGCGAATGCACGACCGTGCGTTGCCCGTGCGTTATTTAACGAATAAACTTGCTTGAGGAAGAAGCAGCAGCGCCGGTGCGTTTTACTCACGCACGGGCGAGTCCGCCCGTGCGTCAATATGCACGAACAAATTCAGATTGGCTAAAAATCAGTCGAAACAGGCGATCGTGCATTTCCTTCGCGCACAGGCAACTGCCCGTGCGTAAAAACGCACGAAGAAAGTCAGATCACCGATTTTCTCCCTAGATGAAGGCGCACGAACTCAGTCATCCGTGCGTCAAGAAAATGCACGACCGTGCGCTATACACAATCATGATTTTTGGGCAAAAGGGGATGATTCAACCACCTGTAAGAACAGCAATCCAACTAGGAATACACCTCCAGCACCAATCAGACAGAGGAAAAGGATTGGGGAGCACCATGTGCTTACCCCCAATAACATGGAGCACAAACGCACACCAAAACGGGCTTAAAAGGAGCACAAAGCACGCAAGTGCGCATGAATGAGCTTAAGAGAAATATATGCAATAATAGCTCGAAAATGACGCACAAGAGAGTGAAAACTAGTCCGGATGAGTCCATCAAAGTGTATATAAATGGGACTCATCACACGCCATACAAATAGTGCCGCCACAATTTCAGAGCAAAGATCACGACCGCCAACTCCAAGTCGTGAACTGGATAATTCCGCTCATGCACTTTCAACTGGCGAGAGCCATAAGCTATCACTTGACCATTCTGAAGAAGTACGCAGCCTAAGCCGCTCCCTGACACATCATCGTAAATTTCATAGCCTTCTGTGCCACTTCGCAAACATAAAATTGGTGCTATGGTCAGACGATTCTTTAACTCCACAAAAGCTCGTGCACACTCTTGTGACCAAATGAACTTTTGATCTTTCCTTGTTGAGGTCGTGAGAGGAAGAGAAATCCGCGAAAAGTTCTCCACGAAGCGCCGATAGTAGCCGACAAGTCCGAGGAAACTCCTGACTTCCGCTACTGTTGACAAAATGAGCCACTCCTGGATAGCAACTTTCTTTGTCGGATCCACTTCGATACCCTCACAACTAACAATATGACCAAGGGATGCCACTGAGGCTAACCAAAACTCACACTTGGAGAACTTGGCATACAGCTGACTCCATCGCAGGGTCTCCAACACTACGCGTAAATGAATCGCGTGTTCTTCTTCAGATTGAAAGTATACCAGAATATCGTCAATAATGATGATAAAAACCGGTCAAGGCACTCTCTAAAGGTCCAATTCATCAGATCCATGAACACTAATGGCGCATTCTGTAGGATCAAGTGCAACCAACTATCCCAAAAGCCCTGACTGATGGGAAGGGCGCTACTTTTTCTTTAAGGAAGTAGGAAAGGCGCTACGGGTCAAGTGAAGGAACGCTAGACCCAACAATCCCCCCCATCATCCAGCACGACCCGCAAGCTCAGAGGTGCTCCACATGGCTCAGAGGTGGCGCACCACATGGCTCAGAGGTGGCTTTACACATGGTCGCGGCCGCCTGACCCGCTGGGACCCACACAGGTAGAGAAATTTCAAGAATTATCAGCCCCCCCCCCCCCGGTATCGAACCCGCAACCTCCCTGATACCACTTGTAGGATCAAGCGCAACCAACTATCCCAAAAGCCCTGACTGATGGGAAGGGCGCTACTTTTTCTTTAAGGAAGTAAGAAATGTGCTACGGGTCAAGTGAAGGAACGCTGGACCCAACACATTCATTAGTCCAAACGACATCACAGTGAACTCGTAGTGCCCGTAGCGGGTTCTAAATGTCATCTTGGGAATGTTGCACTCCCGAATTTGCAACTGGTAGTAGCCAGACTTAAGATCCAACTTTGAGTACACCGTAGATCTAACTAGCTGATCAAATAAGTCATCGATTCAAGGAATCAGATAATGGTTATTCTCAGTCAGGTTGTTCAATTTACGGTAGTCGATACAGAGACTTAGGTTTCCGTCCTTCTTCTTCACAAAGAGGACCGGAGCACCTGAAGGGGATGAACTTGGGCATATATAGCCTTGCTCTAGAAACTCCTGTAACTGAACCTTCAGTTCCGCCATCTCCTTTGGCGCAATACGGTACGAAGAGCGTGACACGTGCTTGGCACCTGGCACCAGCTCTATTGCAAAGTCAATCTCTCGCTGAGGTGGCGCCCTAGGAAGATCTTTAGGAAACACATCTGGATACTCCGAGATAACAGGAATGTCACTCAAACTGGGCTGAGGCTTTGCAGCCCCAACTAGCACAACACACAATTCTGCGCCCTGCCGAACTGCCTTGACTATTTGGACAGCAGACATCAACGTCTTGCTCAATCCACGCAAATAAGCAAACATAGTCGCACGCTCGGTATTCCGCCCCAGTGTGACCTCCTTAGAAGTGCAATAAATGTAGGCCTGCCGCGCTGACAGCCACTCCATACCAAAGATCACATCGAACTCCTAATGCGGTAGTATTAGTGCTTCTAAATCAAAATTTTGACTTTTGATTCGTACCTTTACAACACAACCTTTATCCGCACACTTAGAACACCCATTGGGCTGTTGGAGCATGCGTTCCGCACTCGTCTGGTTTGCGAATAACAAATCCCGAATGTATTTGATCCTATATTTGATTAATGGTGTGCAGATAATAGGTGCAAGAATAACATGTTTTCAATTGGAGCAAAATAACGATTTTCCAGAAACTGGAGATATCGGATTTCCGATAGCAGTATCGGATTTCCGACAGCGCACGATTTCTTCCATTTTCGACGGTTTAGAGCTATCAGATTTCCGACAGCAGTAACGGATATAAGACAGTGCACGATCTTCCCGCAACTCTACGACGTGCAGCAGTTACGCAAGCTAACGGATTTCCGATAGTGATATCGGATATCCGACAACCCATGATCTTCCCGCAACTCTACGACGTGTAGCAGTTACGCAAGCTAACGGATTTCCGATAGTGATATCGGATATCCGACAGCCCACGTCTCAACCACGGCCTCCACTTCGCGCAGAAACTTCGAATTAGTGAGACACGTGGCAGCCTCTGGAGATATTGGATTCTGGCGATACCTAGCTAAGGGATGGCGACAACACTTTTTTATTAAAAGGGTTTAGAACTTCGTGGATTTCATGCTTTCAGACTTTCAAGCCTTCTTCCTGAGTGTTATCGTCCAGAGAGCTCCAGAGAACGAAAATCCGCATCCTTGAAGAAGAAAAGAGAGAGCGAAGCCGAAGATTGTACACGCGTTCCAAGGAGACTTTCTCAAGGATTCTTCGCTGCTTTGGTCCAGAAATTCTAAAGGGTGTTTTTAATTTGTATTTCATTTATATTTACATTCATCTTGTAATCGTTGTAGAAATCGTCGTCTTGCATGCGACGTCTAAGTCCGTGTGAGGCTTAGGGGAAATCATCACCTTGTGTGTGGTGTTAGATCCTTGTGTGGTCTTGGGTAAATCATCGTCTTGTGTGCGGTGTCAAGTCCTTGTGTGGCTTGGGAGAAAATCTCTGCCGTGTGTGCTGCGTCTAGATCAAGATTTGATTTAGGGGGAGGCTAGTGTCTATATCTGGGAGATATAGGCTATAGCCAACTGGTCCTTAGGAGAAGGACCGGTGAAAAGAGACAAGAGATTTTATTAATTGTAAGCCTTTGATTCCAAGCTTTATTGGAATCATTTCTACTCATTATCTTTGATGAAATAATATCTTGTTTTTAAATTTAATTATTTGTCTCTATATTCATATATTGTTTCGTTTTAACAAATATTATCAAAGGTCTAAATTGCCCTTATTCACCCCCCCCCCTCTAAGTGCGCCACAAGATCCAACAAGTGGTATCAGAGGAAGGTTAATTACTTATAAGGTTTAACCACCTAGAATTATGGCGCACCATGATTATGCATTTTCCGAGGGGCAAGGAATAACTAGACCACCATTATTTACGGGTTCCGATTATAATTATTGGAAAACTAGGATGAGGTGTTTTTTGATATCATTAGATATTGAAGTATGGAATATGGTTGAAACAAATTATACTCATCCTACTTTTACAATTGGTGATATTGTCATAGAGACACCCAAAGATAAATGGGATGACCAGGACAAATTAAAATGCAAAAATAATGCAAAAGCAATGAACGCATTATTTTGTTCTCTTGATAAAACTGAATTTAATAGAACCTGCGCATGTCAAACTGCATATGAAATTTGGAATTTATTGGAAATTACTCATGAAGGTACCTTGCAGGTGAAGGACTCAAAGCTTTTCCAATTGGATTCAGAATTCGAAAAGTTCAGGATGGAGGTAGATGAGGATGTGGATACCATGTACACAAGGTTCACTAAGATAGTAAATGACTCAAAAGTTTTAGGAAAAAATTTCTCAAATGGTGATTTGGTAAGAAAACTTCTTAGATCTCTCCCCCCCTAAATTCAATCCCAAAGTGACGGCTATTTTTGAATCTCATGATCTTAAAGCTCTTAATATTGAAAGCCTGATTGGGAACTTGAAAACTCAGGAAGTTGAATTGAAAATTCAACAACAAGATTATTTGGAGCCAAAGATGAAGGGATTGGCTCTAAGATCTAAGAAGGAGGAAAGTAGTGATTCTGAGGAGGAAGAAGATGATGAGGAAAGTTTATTTGTTAGAAAGTTTAGAAAATTTATGAAAAATCTAGAGAGGAGGAATTCATTTAAGAAGTATTTTAAGAAGGAGATGTTTAGGAAGAAAAAAGGAAAGGAAGACGATGAGGAGGAAGAGAGACCGCCACTGGAGTGCTATCACTGCAAGAAGTTAGGACACATCCGAAGCAAGTGTCCAAAGTACTTGAAAGAACTTAAAGAAAAGAAGCACAAAGGGAAGAAGAAGGTGCTGAAGGCGGAAACATGGGATGATACTACTTCTGAGCATGCAAGCAGTTCAAGCTCAAGTAAAGAAGAGGAGGCCAACATGTGCTTAATGGGAAAGAGCGTCATATCTGATGATGAATGCAGTGTCCAAAGTGACACTGAGGTAACTCTGAATTATTTTCTGAAATTTTAAAGACTTGCAAATTTTTTGAAAACAGTTTAAAAGATAATGATCTTCTTAAATCTGAAAATGAAATTTTGCTTAAAGAAAACAAAAAATTGTTAAATGAAATTAAGACTATTGGAAAAGAAAAAATTTCTTGCCAAGAGTGTGATCACTTTTTGGGAAGAATTAAAGAACTTGAAGAATCTCTTTCCAAATCACATTCTACAATAAAAATTCTTACTAAAAAGAATGAGATTTTAGAGAGAGATCTGAAATCTTCAATTTCCAAACTTCATGAGGGAAAGAAATCTTTTGAACGTAGATGTGTAAATCTAGTATCCGAGAATACAGAAATGAGAAACCAGATTCATGACTTAACGCTAGTCATGAAAAAATTTGGAATGGGCCGAAGATCACTGGATATGATCTTAGGATACCAATGCCATGGATCTGGAAGGTTTGGACTCGGATACAAGTCAGGAAGCTATCGCCCGGCGATAACCACTGTCGCCGGCGACAGCAAAAAGTCCAGAAAATCTATTTTTAAAAATTCTGAAGTTAATAAATTGTCTAATACTGCATCCTCATCCAGTAAAAGTCCAGAAAAGTTATACTCTTCTCAAAAC
The DNA here is from genome assembly GCA_033032865.1 of Dactylorhiza incarnata. Taxonomy (NCBI): domain Eukaryota; kingdom Viridiplantae; phylum Streptophyta; class Magnoliopsida; order Asparagales; family Orchidaceae; genus Dactylorhiza; species Dactylorhiza incarnata. Next base: position 1,608,293 of record JAWHQI010000218.1, on the reverse strand, counting down.
ATTACATGTGCCAAATGCAATAGATTTGGTCACACTACGGACTCTTGCTGGAGGAAAGGAAAAAGTAAAATTAAACAAATCTGGGTGCCTAAGGCTTCTACCTATACTATGGGTGGAACCACTTGGGTAACCAGATCTTTACTCACCTCTTCTTTCTAGGTGTGTTGGCAGGCTAAGGACAAAGAATACGTGTGGTACTTAGACTCGGGTTGTTCTAAGCACATGACGGGCAATAAAGAGAAGTTCCTTAGCTTGGAGATGAAAAAAGGAGGAGTTGTTACATTCAAAGATAATGGAAAAGGAAAAATCATCGGCATCGGAGTTGTGGGGAACAAAAATTTTTCAATTTCAAATGTTTTATTTGTAGAAGGATTAAAGCATAATTTGATTTCTATTAGTCAATTATGTGATAAGGGTTTAGATGTTTTATTTGAATCTTCTACAAATTTGTGCAAAATTATTAATTCTAAAACAAATGAAATTGTTTTTACCGCACCTAGATGTCATAATGTATTTATGATTAAATTTCTTGATTTTTCAAATTCTACTTTAAAATGTTTTTTATCAAAAAAATGATGAATTAGAATTATGTCATAGGCGACTTGGACATACTAGTGCCAAGTTAATTACAAAGCTTTCAAAAGATAAATTAATTAAAGGTTTACCATTGTTAAATGGAAATTTATCTTCTTCACTATGTGTGCCTTGCCAAAAAGGAAATTTTTCAAAATCATCTTTCAAAAGTAAAAATATTATTTCTACCACTAGGCCACTTCAATTAATACAAATGGATTTATTTGGGCCAATTGGAATTTCTAGCTTAGGAGGTAGAAAATATACATTTGTATTGATTGATGATTATTCTCGTTTTTGTTGGACTTTATTTCTAACCTCCAAATCCGATGCATTTTCAGAATTTTCAAAATTATGTTTGCGTATTCAAAATGAATTTGAGTTAAAAATTAAACGCATATGATCGGATCATGGAGGAGAATTTGAAAATGAAAAGTTTATTTCTTTTTGTACGGAGTTAGGAATTAAACACGAATTTTCCGCTCCACGCACACCACAGCAAAATGGTGTAGTGGAGAGGAAAAATAGAACTCTTCAAGAGTTAGCCCATACGATGCTATCTGAATTTAAATTACCAAAATCTTTTTGGGCTGAAGCGGTTAGTACGGCATGTTATGTAATTAATAGAGTAATGCTTCGCCCTATTTTAAAATTAACTCCTTATGAATTAATTTTTAGTAAAAACCAAATGTTTCTTATTTTAAAGTTTTTGGTTGTAAATGTTTTATTTTGAATTCTAAAGATTCCTTAGGAAAATTTGATGAAAAATGTGATGAAGGTATTTTTATTGGCTATTCTTCAACTAGTAAAGCTTATAGGATTTTTAATAAAAGAACAAAAATAGTTGAAGAATCTATTCATGTTAGGTTTGATGAGTTTGTTTCATGTGTAGAAAAGAAAATTACAGGAAAAGAAGATGAACCCCTTCCTTCAGTGGAGAATGATGATGAAGAACTTGGATAAAATGAAGAAGAAAAGGAAGAAGAGAGCGAAGGAGAAAGAGAAGAAGATAGAGAAGGAGAAGAAAGAGAAGAATATGTGACTCTAAGTGAATTGAGATTTTCAAAGGATCATCCAAAGGAGCTTATCATTGGAGATCCGCAAAAAGGGGTTAGTACTTGTTCATCGTTACATGTTTTATTTTCAAACCTTTGCTTTGTCTCTGAAATAGAACCAAAAGATGTTTCCACCGCTTTAAATGATGAATTTTGGTTTTTAGCTATGAATGAAGAACTTAATCAATTTGAACGTAATAAGGTTTGGAATCTTGTAGAACGACCCAAAAATCATCCTGTAGTTGGAGTTAAGTGGATTTTTAAAAATAAATTGGATAATGAATCTAGAATTGTTAGAAATAAAGCCAGATTAGTTGCAAAAGGTTATGCACAAATTGAAGGGGTAGATTTTGATGAAACTTTTACACCCGTAGCAAGATTAGAAGCTGTTAGGATATTTCTTGCATTTGCTTGTTTTAAAAGATTTAAATTATATCAAATGGATGTCAAAACCGCATTTTTAAACGGGTATATAAAAGAAGAGGTTTATGTAGAACAACCCCTGGCTTTATAAATGAGAAATATCCAAATTATGTTTATAAATTAGATAAAGCGCTTTATGGATTAAAATAAGCGCCTCGTGCTTGGTATGATCGATTAACTCAATATTTGTTAAAGCACGATTATAAAATAGGAAGTGCCGATTCTACACTCTTCATTAAGCAAATTGATCATGACTTAGTTATTTTGCAAATTTATGTTGATGATATTATTTTTGGAGCCACTAATGAAGAGTTGTGTAATGAAGTAGTTCAAATTATGAAAAATGAATTTGAAATGAGCATGGTAGGAGAACTTTCATATTTTCTAGGTTTTCAAATTACACAAAAACATGATGGTATTTTTTATATGTCAATCCAAATATATTCATGATATGTTAAAAAGATTTGGATTTGAAAATCTTAAGCATGCAAACACTCCTATGAGTGCTTCACTAAAATTAGGAAAAGATGAAAGTGGAGTTTCAATTGACCAAACCCTTTATAGAAGTATGATAGGATCTTTATTATATTTAACCGCATCTAGGCCTGACATTATGTTTGACGTTTGTTTATGTGCTAGATTTCTGGCTAATATTAAAGAGTCACATTTAAAAGCGGTGAAACGCATCTTTCGATATCTTATAGGAACATCTAGATTAGGATTATGGTATCCTCATAATGATTCCTTTATTTTACATGGCTTTTCTGATTCAGATTATGCGGGATGTTCTTTAGATAGAAAAAGCACTAGTGGCACCTGTCATTTTATCGGCCCTTCACTTATTTCTTGGTCGAGTAGTAAACAAAATTCTGTTGCCCTCTCTACTACCGAGGACGAATATATTGCACTAGGTAGTTGTTGTGCCCAAGCTCTTTGGATGTCACAAACATTAGAAGACTTTGGCATGCAACAAAGTAGTGTAGAATTAAAGTGTGATAATAAAAGTGCTATAGACTTAACTAATAATACCGTATTACACTCTAGATCTAAGCATATAGATGTCCGTCATCATTTTATAAGGGATCATATTAAGAAGGGTAATGTAAAAATCAACTTCATAGGAACAGATTCACAACTAGCAGATATATTCACTAAACCGTTACCGGATTCCCGTTTTTCTATGCTTAGGCTAGAATTTGGAATCCTAGACATTTCACAATGATTATATCACTATTTATAACCTATAAAAATTTAACAAAAAAAACCATCACAATAGCTATACATTTTTAAAAAAAGAAGAAAAACTAAATCTTAAACGATCAAAATATACACATTCACCAACATAAATCATGTCCAAATATTAAAAATTATTACAAAATTCTAACAAGAGAGTACTTAAAATGTCTTATAAAAGAACTTCACAAAATTAAGGAGGGATCTGGGCTGGGAAGCTATCGGATGGCGATAGTAGGATGTCAGATGGCGATAGCTCCCAGAAGTCTTTTTCAATCTGAATCCTCCTCATTTCGACTTCCTGCTCCACTACTTTCTCGAAGATCATATTCTGATCTCCTTATCACTGTCTTCTTCCGTCGAGCCTGACTAACTGATTGGCGTCGCGGCTCCTCCTCCGTCGGCACTTCCCATTCTGCGGCTTCAGCAGGCGTAAGCTTTAATTTAAGTCCCTTCACAAGGAACTTCATGAACTTCTGCATTCGCATCCGATCCTTCTTCACCTCTACTTTGTGTTCTTCAATAGACCTTCTATGCTCTTGAAAATATTCAATGTGTCTATCCAATTTTGTTTGGAATGAGTCGAGTGCCTCCCGCATAGACCCTCCACGTGCAATAGGAGGCTCTCTCATTTCCGTAGTAGGTGGCTTCCGTTGATTTTTCTTACTCTTTATACCCGTCGTTTGATATATATCCAGGACATAATCTCCAACATAAAAGATTTGATCTATCCATGTATATTTCTTGAATAGAATGTGCTGGATATCGCACCCAACGGGAGGGTGTGTGCTTTTTTCCACTCAGGACTTTTGAGGCAGAATGTATAACGAATCATAGACAAAAGAAGATCGGCCACATCAAATAATTCGTTCTCCACTATATAATAAGTCACAAGACTAAGTTGAGCCGTAATACTATGGGTATCACCGGACTTCAACATAATCGTGTGCCTTAGTATATCTTGAATAAGATGAGCATCGTCTGTCAATGTCGCCATAGTGGTTATAAGGTTCTTTGTAGAATTTCCATGCAAAGACATGTTCATTAGGGTACAATCTCTCTCTAGTCTATAATTCTCCACTATGTCCAAAACATTCTCACTTTCCATTATTCCAAATTCACTTCTTAAATCAATGGGAGTGATCTCCACATATTGGCCTTGAATTTTGGATCTAACTCCTCCATTCAAATCCGTATATGAAGGGTCCTCAAGAAGATTATAATATTCTCGTACTAAATAGGAGGAGAAGATATCTTGGATAATGACCGAAAGTATACCTGCCTCAGCAAGCATATAATAGACACGTTCATGTCGGGGAAGATCAAATTCCACAACTTTTGAAATTCTGATTTGGGCTTTCTCTATGCCCGGATAACTTTGATAAGATGAGTGAGCGTCTCCTGACTCACTCCTTCGCGATCTCCAACTGGATGACATATCTGCATGAGAGATAAGAAAAATTAAAACAAAAAAAAATAGACCTGTCGGATATCCGATACTCCTCTGTCGGATATCCGATAGCTATAAATTATGCTTCCGAAAAATCATTTCAAAAATCAAATTCTTACTATCACAAATTCATATATTTTTTCTTCACAAACAGAAATCACAAGTCCATCATCTATATAATTTTGATAAATCAAAACTTTCATGAAAACACTATTCATCATCTTCTTCCTATAAAAACAAAATTGAAAGTTCTAATTTTTTTTATCACCATCACAAGAACTAAACCCCCTTTTTGGAACATCAAGATCTAAAAATGTCTAGATATCTTACAACGATTCTTCACGAAAACTCAATGAACACAAAGAGGAATATCAAAATCAAGATCTACATTTTTTCTCCACAAAAAACTCCATGAAAACCAAGATCTAAAATGTCTAGACCTACATTTTTTTCCTTCACAAAACTCAATGAAAACCAAGAGGAATATCAAAATCACAAAACTATTTGAGAAATTCTAAACAAAACTTAAAAAATCCAAATTTCTCACCTTAGATCTGAAGTTTTTCGGCGACTTGGAGCTCTAGATCTCTGAAATCTTCCTAAAACTGAAGTGAGGTGTTGGTGGAATGACAAAATGCGTCTTTTTATCTTTTTAGAGGTGTCGGATGGCGACATCTAGCTGTCGGAAATCCGACAGCTCCCAAAAATTGACCTCTCTTCTCTAGCTATTTTCATTCCCTGTTTCTCTAAATGTTCATATGAGAATTTTATAATATTGCATAAATTATTTTTCATGTGTTATCTTTCGTTCAAATAGCTTAACACTTAATTATGATGTTCAATCTTAAGTTATCATTGTAATGACACTTTCATATAGGTAATACGAATTGTTTTCGCATGCCTCTAAGTATAAGAAATCTTTTATCTATGACAATGAGCAATCACAAACACTTACTTTGCAATTACATATTAATAAAATTTATTTTATACATACATCATGATTGCTCGAACATAACAAAATACATTTCATAAATACTATCTTCAACTTCGCTACTTTGCACTTATTCAAATTATACCATTTTTTTGCATGCAAGTGAATTCGGAGATCCTTTACAAATATGAATATTCAAAAAAAAAGGGAAGGCAAATTCAAATGCAAAACATACATTTTGCCAAAAAAAATTTGCAAGAAATAAAAAAAGTTGAAACGGATCCTCCACCAAGCACTACTTATCCTCCTGATAAGTCTTAATGAGCATTATGAGGTTAAGCACCTTGGAAAGAATTGTAAAGTGTCTTGTTATGAAAAAACAAAATGGTCCTTTTATATACTTGCAAAGTTTCAATAAGTTCATAAGTTTGTCTTTATGTATATTTATGTTATGTTTAACAATTCCATGATCATGTATATTTTAAATATATTCATATGTATTCTTTCTCAAAGTATCACTACTACACTTATTGTTATTTATAAAATTTCTTCTTATGAGAATTGGAATTGAATCTCCTATATTCTATATTCTCCTGTGTCTTTCTCTGATAATTGAAATTGAATCTCCTAATGGTTAAGTATATTTGCTTCTATACATTATAACACATTACTAGAATGCTTAGCCTAATCTCTAAGGTTTCCTATCACGATATCGTATCACTTACAAAGCTTCCGCTAATGTACTCAAACTTTCCCTATACTGTTTCTTATTTTTCTTCCATATCTCTATGATACTATTTCCTCATCTCTATTCATTACTTTTGATAATATCAAAGGGGGAGAAGATAATAAGAAATCATAAGTAATCACTTAAAATACTTAATTATTTAAGTGAGCATTCATGTAGGGGGAGTTTATATGTATGGGGAGTTTATATGTCGGGGGAGAATATTTTGGGGAAATCATATCATATTAAGGGGGAGATCATGGAGATCAAAAGTTCACACTTGTACACACATGATATACTTTTCAATATCTCTATAGGATTTAGTCGATTTCTTTTTATAAGGATTTGTTATTATCAAAAGGGGGAGATTGTTGGAGCATGCATTCCGCACTCATCCGGTTTGCGAATAACAAATCCCAAATGTATTTGATCCTATATTTGATTAATGGTGTGCAGATAACAGGTGCAAGAATAACATGTTTTCAATTGGAGCAAAATAACAATTTTCCAGAAACTGGAGATATCGGATTTCCGATAGCAGTATCGGATTTCCGACAGCGCACGATTTCATCCGTTTTCGACGGTTTAGAGCTATCGAATTTCTGACAGCAGTAACGAATATCCGATAGTGCATGATCTTCCGGCAACTCTACGACGTGCAGCAATTATGCAAGCTAACGGATTGCCGATAGTGATATCGGATATCCGACAGCCCACGATCTTCCCGCAACTCTACGACGTGCAGCAGTTATGCAAGCTAACAGATTTCCGATAGTGATATCGGATATCCGACAACCCACGTCTCAACCACGGCCTCCACTTCGCGCAGAAACTTCGAATTAGTGGGACACTGATGAGTCCTGATCATATACACATTTATGGACTCATCCGGGCCATTATTCAGTAAATTCACCGCACTTTAGCCTTGTTATAGCTTATATTTGATAATCCAGGCTAGGTGCACTTTTGGGCCCACTTTGGTGTGTTTTCGTGTGTATTATCTTTAGTAGTATTCATATGTTGTTAAGTGCCACTTTCAGTGGCTAGATCTGTGTTTGTGCTGGAATAGGAGGCGTGCAAGTGTTTCCGGTGCAATTCTGCACAGGAACACTGCGCACGATCACTTGTTCTAGTGCGCACGACCACCGGTCGTGCGCCACTAATCGTGCGCACTTAACCCTTTTTCACGAGTTCTGTCTGGTGCAGTGCGCACGACCATCGACTCCAGTGCGCACGACCATCGGTCGTGCGCCACTGCTCGTGCGCATTGACCATTAAATTTCTGAGTTCTGTTTGCTGCATTGCGCACGACCATCGTCTCCAGTGCGCACGACCACCGGTCGTGCGCCACTGGTCGTGCGAACATTGTATTTTGTAATTTCGTCTCTTGCAGGTTCTGTCCAGGCAGTGCGCACGATCGCAGAATTCCAGTGCGCACGACCACTGGTCGTGCGCCAATGATCGTGCGCAGTATTCAATCCAGCGCCTATTTAAACACCTGTTGCGATTTTAGGGCGGATCGATCTTCCGAGAGCGAGGTTCCTGTTCCGCACGCCGCCGACCACCGCCCTGGAACGCCCCTACTTCATCTTCCACGCAAGGGGAAGCCTCCTCCATCCATTCCAAGCCTTCCTCCATCGTCCGTGAGTGTTCTCCATCGTCCGCAAGCCTCCAAGCACCCATTTTCGCTTTCCGCACGGTGAGAAGAAGAAGAGACCTTGAGTCGAAGACGACGGAGCACGTAGGGAGATAGTGACAGCTCTCTACGCCGGAAGCATTGCCCGTCCGAGTCCGGAGGTAGCCCGACAACCTACCATTCCGGCCGTGAACGGCCGCTAGTCTTCACCGCCGGTTATTTCTTCCTTCTTTCCTTCATTGCACTCTTTGAACCATGTACTAGATGAATATTGTAATATTTACTTTGATGGAAATGAATATTTCTTTGTTTTTCTCCATGGTTTGCTCATGATTCATTCCGTTCTCACTCACTCACTCGCACACGCACGCAAGGTGTTTGCTCCGTGTTAGCAAGAGCTAACGACGGTTGTGAAGAGGTGTTTGCGACCCTCACCCTTTCGCACTTGAGTTCACTTCATCCGCCTCACGAAGCACGGCATCGCAGCCGTTGCATCCACCTCACTTTGCGAAGCGGTGTTCTCGACCCGCATCTCTGTTGTTGTTGTTAAAATTAGGAAAACCAACCAAAAACCCCTCTTTGTGTTTGTGAAACGCTTGTGTAACAATAATCACTGCGCGATTCGTTCACCCATCCTGCATTCCTCAAGAGACCGACATCCGGGGAATTTATTCTCCACAATTATTACTTGACAGCGACCGGTGCACTTGCCGACGCGCATCAAGTTTTTGGCGCCGTTGCCGGGGAATGCAGACGTGATGAATTCGTCTGCGTGAGGATTTGTTGCACGAGAATTTTCTTTTCTCTCACTTCTCTTGTTCACCCCTGGTGTCTCCGTTTCTTTTCGATCCGCACTTCTGATTACTTTCGCCTTTCCCATCGTTTGCTAATCGTTTTGTTTGCAAGTATTTGCGACATGAGCTCAATTCAGGAATGCATCTACCAGGAAAGCTTAAAATATTTAAGAGATCAAGCAGAAAGAAACAATCATGACCTCGGGATCTCCTCCGACGTCATTGAGTACATGTCTGGGAATTGCAAGTTCAGCGGGGATGAGCACGAAGACGCAGTGCAACACATGCAGGACTTCTTAGCAATCTATTATACATGTATATTTAGTGGAGTTGAAAGTGACCTGCAAAAGATTCTGGCATTTTCATTCTCCTTGCGTGAAAAAGCCAAAAGATGGTATTGGGATATCCGGAAAAGAGAGGTGCTCACTTGGAAACAACTCGAAGGGAGATTTTTGCAAGAGTTTCAACATCGCACCCAAGCTTTGAATAAGTACAGGGAACTCGTAACCTTTGGACAGGGGAAGGAGGAGACGTTAATCGATGCTTGGGAGCGTTTCCAGTCCCTGTATAGGGGATGCTATCGTGAAGATCTTTCGGAAGCTTTCTTGATTCAGATTTTCTACTTTGGAGTGCTGGATAATTTCCGTCTTCTATTTGATATGGCAGCTGGAGGGGCCCTGTTTAATAAATCAGGAAAGGACGCGTGGGACGTAGTCGTGAATATTGTTCACACCAGTCAGCACTGGAGTCATGTTATTCGCCCCCCATTTACTGCTGCAGTTAATGCCGTGACATTCAAAGGAGTAGCGGACTTTTTGCCGCCAGAGCAATCAGAACAGTTAGCGACTTTGGTGGTCGGGGTATTGAACAAAATGAATGACCAATCAGTCGCAATCCAACAGCTTCACTCTACCATTGGGACGCTGTCCGATGCTGTTTCTGAGCTTGCAAGTCAGCCTCCTGAGTCAGTGAACACCATGCGATTGAGAAGTGGGAGAAGTGTAGACAATTCTCCTCGACAGGAACCTCCTATGTGTTCGACTGACAGGCATAATGAAGAAACCCCCGAGAAGCTGGCTCAAAGTCATATTGAGCCGCATCCTGTGAGCGAGGCACAACCCTCGAAAAGTGCTGTTCACCCCCCATTCCCTCACAGACTGCGAAACGAGAAAACTGAGCAGCAATTCCGCAGATTTTTGGAAATAATGAAAGGAGTGCAGGTGAGCATACCGCTGATCGAAGCTATTTCTCAAATGCCGGGCTACTCCAAGTTTTTGAAAGATTTGATCTCAAAGCGGAAGCAGTTGGAGGATCTCAAAACCATCGACCTCACTGAGGAGTGCTCTGCCATCATTTCCAATTTACCCACTAAGTGCAAGGACCCGGGCAGCTTTACGATTCCTTGCAGGATCGGTCATCACCGTTTCAGCCAGGCACTCTGTGATTTGGGGGCATCAATCAACTTGATGCCGCTCTCTATCTTTCGTGAACTCGGTGCTGGGATCTTGAAGCCAACACAAGTAATGCTGCAGCTTGCTGATCGGTCGATCAAGAAGCCGTCGAGAATCGTCGAGGACCTCACAATAGTTGTAAACGGTCTCGCTTTTCCAGCTGATTTTATCATTCTCGACATGAAGGTCGATACAAATGTTCCCATTATTTTGGGGCGGCCCTTTCTCGCTACTGCTCGTGCTATTATTAATGTGGAGCAGGGGGAGCTCACACTAAGACTGGGGGAGGATGCTATATCTTTCAACGTCCACAACCCGTCGCAACTTTTTGAAATTACAGAGTATGAACCAGCAGAAGCGCTTGAAGAATTCGATGGTCAGAACGGTGTGGAGTTGGATGACCGCGTGATGTATCGGCATCACGAAGACGAGGAAGAAGAGGGTGCACACTCAAATCACCCTGATTTGTCACATTCAAGTGGAGAGCTCTCCAACGATTCGGCTAGCCCAAACCCATGTCCGGCTCTCAAACAACTTCCGGACTCTCTAAAGTACGTGTTTCTTGGAGAAAAAAACACACATCCGGTGATTATTTCTGCAGCCCTGTCCGCCGCTAATGAAACTGCATTATTGGGCGTGCTGAGAAGGTACCACAAGGTCTTCGGACGTTCTCTTGCTGACATTAAGGGAATCAGCCCCACGGTCTGCATGCATAAGATCCTCCTTGAAGATCAGTACAAACCGACAGCACAGCCCCAAAGGCGGCTGAACCCGAGAATGCAAGAGGTAGTAAAGGCTGAAGTGATAAAGCTGTTGGACGCTGGCATCATTTACCCAATCAGCGATAGCAAATGGGTCAGTCCAGTTCAGGTGGTACCGAAGAAGGGAGGGATTACTGTCGTTGCCAATGAAAAGAACGAGCTGCTACCGACCCGAATGATCACCGGGTGGAGAGTCTGCATCGACTATCGCAAGCTGAACGACGCAACGCGCAAGGACCACTTTCCGCTCCCCTTTATTGATCAGATGCTAGAAAGGTTAGCGGGGCAGGATTACTACTGCTTTTTGGATGGATACTCAGGGTACAATCAGATTCTAATTGACCCATCTGATCAAGAAAAGATGACATTCACATGTCCCTCTGGTACATTGGCGTTCAAAAGAATGCCATTCGGACTGTGTAATGCCCCCGCAACCTTCCAACGTTGTATGCTCGCCATCTTTGCTGACATGGTAGGGGACTTCCTCGAAGTTTTCATGGATGATTTTACTCTATTTGGCAGTAGCATCGACATTTGCCTGGCGAATTTGGCCAAGACCTTGAAGCGGTGTGAAGACACCAATCTTGTCTTGAACTGGGAGAAATGCCACTTTATGGTGCGCGAAGGAATTGTGTTGGGACATAAAGTTTCCCGCAAAGGGCTCGAAGTGGATCAAGCAAAGGTAAGTGTCATCAGAAACCTCCCTCCACCCATGTCAGTGAAAGGTATTCGAAGTTTTCTTGGTCATGTGGGCTTCTATCGAAGGTTCATCAAGGACTTTTCCTCCATTTCAAAGCCGTTATCTCGCCTGCTGGTTAAGGATGTTCCCTTCCACTTCAACGAAGCATGCATGCAAGCCTTCGAAACTTTACGGGGACAACTCATCTCTGCCCCAATTTTGGTGGCACCTGACTGGACTCTACCTTTTATCATCATGTGCGACGCAAGTGATGTGGCCGTAGGTGCTGTGCTCGGTCAAAAGAAAGATAAGACTTTTCACACTATTGCGTATGCCAGTCGAACTCTCAACAGTGCACAAGCAAATTATACCACTACAGAGAAAGAAATGCTAGCCGTGGTCTTCTCCTGTGAAAAGTTTCACTCATATTTGGTTCTTTCCGAAGTGATCGTGTACACGGACCATGCCGCTCTCAGGTATCTTTTCAGTAAGAAAGAATCCAAATCGCGTCTGATTCGTTGGATTTTACTTTTGCAGGAATACAATCTGGAAATCAAAGACAAGAAGGGGGTGGAGAATGTGATTGCTGATCATCTCTCGCGTTTGGAGTACGACACTCCCAACAGCGTTGCGGAGGAAACGGACGACTATTTCCCGGATGAGAAGTTATTCGTAATTACTACGTCTTCTCCAACCGCACCTTGGTACGCAGATATTGCTAATTACTTGGCTTGCAAAATGTTCTCCCCGAATCTGTCCCCCCAGCAAAGACGGAAGCTTGCCTCTGACTCAAAATACTATTTTTGGGAAGACCCGCTCTTATTCCACACGTGCAGCGATGGGATTATTAGGCGTTGCATTCCGGAAGCTGAGTTTCATTCTATATTACAGCACTGTCATGACAGAGAAGCTGGCGGGCACTTCGGGGCCGTTCGAACAGCACGAAAAATCCTGCAATGTGGATTGTTTTGGCCGACCCTCTTCCGGGACGCCCATACCTATGTTACCAAGTGCGATGAATGCCAAAGGACCGGAAATATTTCCCGGCGTGACGAGATGCCCCTTAATAACATGCTGGTCTGCGAACCCTTTGATGTCTGGGGAATAGACTTCATGGGTCCCTTCCCGATGTCTCATGGTAAGCATTACATTATTGTGGCAGTTGATTATGTCTCAAAGTGGGTGGAAGCTGAAGCGGTGGCCACGAATGATGCCAACACAGTGCTACATTTCATCCACAAGAATATCTTTTCCAGGTTTGGGACGCCGAGAACGATCATCAGCGACGGCGGTAGTCACTTTTGCAATAAGCAGTTTGTGCAACTAATGAAAAAGTTCGGGGTCCATCATAAGATTTCTTTGGCATACCACCCCCAAACATGTGGGCAAGTCGAAGTTTCCAACCGCGAGCTCAAGCGAATAATTGAGAAAGCAATACATTCAAATAGGAAGGAGTGGGCTAAAAAGGTCGACGATGCATTATGGGCTTACCGGACTGCGTTCAAAACACCCATAGGCATGACTCCGTTTCAATTGGTATATGGCAAGGCATGCCACCTTCCGGTGGAGCTGGAGCATAAAGCATTATGGGCAACCAAATTGTTGAACATGGACATTGGAGCCGCGGCCGAGGTGCGTCGTTCTCAACTCAACGAGTTAGAGGAGCTCCGTCATTTCGCTTATGAAAACGCTCGTATTTACAAGGAGAAAACGAAGAAATGGCACGATCGGCATATCATTCCTAAGGAGTTCAAAATTGGAGACCAAGTGCTGCTCTACAACTCTCGTCTCCGCCTCTTCCCTGGGAAGTTAAAATCGAGGTGGAGTGGTCCTTTCTCCGTGACCGCCGTCTCCCCCTTTGGTGCCATAGAAATATCTGGAGATAAGGGGGACAAGTTTAAGGTCAATGGACATCGGCTGAAGTTATACGATGGTGCCACTATAAACAAGGAATGTCAGTTGTTGACATTGGGAGATAGACATCATTCAAGCACCGGCAGCTGATTTTCCCTTCTTGTTTCTTATTGTTGCAAAACTCTATTTTTGAGTATTTCTTTTTAATTCCTGCACTCTTTATAAACACTGTTAATACAGGTATTTGGTCCAGCTTAAGGACGTTAAATGAAAGCGCTACTGGGAGACAACCCAGATTTCCGTTTCCGTATTTCTTTTTTTAGTTCAGCTTTTGTATTTGCTTTTGTTGCCTTGAGTTTGTGCTTGCAGGTTTCGTGTTCGATGGCGGATGCTGCGGACTATTCTTGATCGTAAATGCCAATCGTCTGGTATGCTCATTTCTGAGCATTGGGTAACACTTCCTCCCCTCTTTCAGCTTCAAATTTCTAGATATCGTGTTTAGCTTAAGTCTGGGGGAGCGGTTGTTATTATCCACTGTGCACGAGCTGCATTGCATACTAGAAGGTTGCTTTTTAATTTTCATTATCATTATCATTGTTGCATTCCTTACACACCACTTCACCCACTTGAGTGCGTGCTTGTCTTTTTGTGTTGTTCCGTTTAAATTAGTTTGGTTGGAATGTGAAATAGTTTGTTAACATAGGAATTATTATTTGGAGCGCGATGTCGACTCATGTAGTGTACTAGTCACGTCGCATGTTATGGTAGAATTTGAGTAGAACTAGATTTTCTTTATGCATCTAATTTATATTTAGTATTTCTGCGTAAATTTAGATTTAGTATACTCAAATGGTGAATTTGTATGAAATTGACGATAACCTGGTATTGTGTGTGTACGATTGCTAGTCGTGTGCTGCTCGAGTCGGGAGGAAGGTTTATCTTTCTCGTGGGCTAAGAACTTGCCCCAAGCGACTCTTGAAGCATGGGTGAGAGCTACTCGTTGAGTCAAACATGATGTAGGCCACCCTTTGGCTAGTTTGAGCTTTGTTATGCCATGTCCATTTCATTCACCTTTGCAAGCCCATGTTGTGCCTACCATTCCTATTTTCAGCTCCGCTTCTTCCACCAAAGCCTGAAGCCTATCCTACACCCGCAACCAAAAATGTTTTAACTGCGCTCATAATTTTCAACTTGTGTGGTGTTTGGAACCATTGTGTTAAGAAGGGAAAATAAAGTTTATCCGCTGATGTTGAACCAACCGGAGGATACATAAAAGAAAAAAAAAAGTAGTTTGAAAGAAAAAAAAAGTCTTCCCGAGCTAAAAACAGAAAATCTGTTGGTGTTTGTGAAGTAGGCCGTGTGCACACCTGGTTTTCATGATAAGTCTGGGGGTGTGTCACACGAGCGTAGTTTGTGGTTTTGTGGGGTGCAGCGTTCCGATAGCTCACTTGGGTTGCGCAGCCATCGTGTTTAACTTTGAATATCATACCGTAACCTAAGCCTCGTTTTAATCCTATAAGTCCTACTGATGTGATTTGCGAGTTTGCTAGCGCCGTGGAGAGAGTGTGACCGGGCGAGCGTATGGTTCACGACGTTGATGGATTTCAGCGGAGTTATTCCTAAGCCCCGATCTTTTGCAACACCCGCTTCAGTGTCTCGTCACTTTCATACTGGGCATGATCGTCAAATTCTTCATAATTCACCAACTGAGTAGGACTAAATCTTTACTTACGCTTTAATACTTACGTAAATTAGTTAGCATAGTTAGAATCTCTTTCTACTAGAATTTCTACTCGCATGCGTATGTTACTTCGCACCGTACTCCTTTGTGTAATTCTCTATGTTAATTATTCGTTTTCACATTCCACCGGATTCGTTTGCTCGGGACGCGCAAACAGTTAAGTCTGGGGGTGTTATGAGTCCTGATCATATACACATTTATGGACTCATCCGGGCCATTATTCAGTAAATTCACCGCACTTTAGCCTTGTTATAGCTTATATTTGATAATCCAGGCTAGGTGCACTTTTGGGCCCACTTTGGTGTGTTTTCGTGTGTATTATCTTTAGTAGTATTCATATGTTGTTAAGTGCCACTTTCAGTGGCTAGATCTGTGTTTGTGCTGGAATAGGAGGCGTGCAAGTGTTTCCGGTGCAATTCTGCACAGGAACACTGCGCACGATCACTTGTTCTAGTGCGCACGACCACCGGTCGTGCGCCACTAATCGTGCACACTTAACCCTTTTTCACGAGTTCTGTCTGGTGCAGTGCGCACGACCATCGACTCCAGTGCGCACGACCATCGTTCATGCGCCACTGCTCGTGCGCATTGACCATTAAATTTCTGAGTTCTGTTTGCTGCATTGCGCACGACCATCGTCTCCAGTGCGCACGACCACCGGTCGTGCGCCACTGGTCGTGCGAACATTGTATTTTATAATTTCGTCTCTTGCAGGTTCTGTCCAGGCAGTGCGCACGATCGCAGAATTCTAGTGCGCACGACCACTGGTCGTGCGCCAATGATCGTGCGCAGTATTCAATCCAGCGCCTATTTAAACACCTGTTGCGATTTTAGGGCGGATCGATCTTCCGGGAGCGAGGTTCCTGTTTCGCACGCCGCCGACCACCGCCCTGGAACGCCCCTACTTCATCTTCCACGCAAGGGGAAGCCTCCTCCATCCATTCCAAGCCTTCCTCCATCGTCCGTGAGTGTTCTCCATCGTCCGCAAGCCTCCAAGCACCCATTTTCGCTTTCCGCCCGGTGAGAAGAAGAAGAGACCTTGAGTCGAAGATGACGGAGCACGTAGGGAGATAGTGACAGCTCTCTACGCCGGAAGCATTGCCCGTCCGAGTCCGGAGGTAGCCCGACAACCTACCATTCCGGCCGTGAACGGCCGCTAGTCTTCACCGCCGGTTATTTCTTCCTTCTTTCCCTTCATTGCACTCTTTGAACCATGTACTAGATGAATATTGTAATATTTACTTTGATGGAAATGAATATTTCTTTGTTTTTCTCCATGGTTTGCTCATGATTCATTCCGTTCTCACTCACTCACTCGCACACGCACGCAAGGTGTTTGCTCCGTGTTAGCAAGAGCTAACGACGGTTGTGAAGAGGTGTTTGCGACCCTCACCCTTTCGCACTTGAGTTCACTTCATCCGCCTCACGAAGCACGGCATCGCAGCCGTTGCATCCACCTCACTTTGCGAAGCGGTGTTCTCGACCCGCATCTCTGTTGTTGTTGTTAAAATTAGGAAAACCAACCAAAAACCCCTCTTTGTGTTTGTGAAACGCTTGTGTAACAATAATCACTGCGCGATTCGTTCACCCATCCTGCATTCCTCAAGAGACCGACATCCGGGGAATTTATTCTCCACAATTATTACTTGACAGCGACCGGTGCACTTGCCGACGCGCATCAGACACGTGGCAGCCTCTAGAGATATCGGATTCTGGCGATACCTAGCTAACGGACGGCGACAGCTCTTTTTTATTAAAAGGGTTCAGAACTTCGTGGATTTCATGCTTTCAGACTTTCAAGCCTTCTTCCTCAGTGTTATCGTCCAGAGAGCTCCAGAGAACGAAAATCCCCATCCTTGAAGAAGAAAAGAGAGAGCGAAGCCGATGATTGTACACGCGTTCCAAGGAGACTTTCTCAAGGATTCTTCGCTGCTTTGGTCCAGAAATTCTAAAGGGGGTTTTTAATTTGTATTTCATTTATATTTACATTCATCTTGTAATCGTTGTAGAAATCGTCGTCTTGCGTGCGACGTCTAAGTCCGTGTGAGGCTTAGGGGAAATCATCAACTTGTGTGTGGTGTTAGATCCTTGTGTGGTCTAGGGTAAATCATCATCTTGTGTGCGGTGTCAAGTCCTTGTGTGGCTTGGGAGAAAATTGCCGCCTTGTGTGCTGCGTCTAGATCAAGATTTGATTTAGGGGGAGGCTAGTGTCTATATCTGGGAGATATAGGCTATAGCCAACCGGTCCTTAGGAGAAGGACCGGTGAAAAGAGACAAGAGATTTTATTAATTGTAAGCCTTTGATTCCAAGCTTTATTGGAATCATTTCTACTCATTATCTTTGATGAAATAAAATCTTGTTTTTAAATTCAATTATTTGTCTATATATTCATATATTGTTTCGTTTTTACAAAAATTATTAAAGGTCTAAATTGCCCTTATCCACCCCCCCCCCCTCTAAGTGCGAAACAAGATCCAACATGGGCAGCATCACATCTAACCTTTCCGTTATCACCATCGAAGGCACTCCAAGTTGTCGTATGAAGGTCTCCGATAAAAAAGAATGCGAAGCTCCCATATCAAATAGTGCTCTCGTCGGGCAGTTAAATATTAGGACAAAGGCTAACACACATAAGGTTAACAAGCAATGCACAAGGTATGAAGTATCAAAAGCTACAAAAGCTATAAACTAACACATACCTGTCACCACATTGCTTTGCTTTATGGCCTCCTACTGGCCAAGGTTGTATACTCGCGGTTGGGCTGGAGTGTAGTGGGATGCAGACGACTCCGTTGCTTTCCCTTTTCCGCCACATAAGCCGCAGCTGCCTTTTTTCCGCCACGACAATCTCGGGTTATATGACCCAGCTTACCACAATTAAAGCAAATGATTGGGCCCCGCCCAATCGTAGCTCCCGAGCCAGCAGATTGAGCTGACCTAGAAGGTATCGCTCTTTTCCTCCATCTGCTTTGCCCAGACTTCGCAGAGCTCGTTACTTTGAACACTGGCTTCACCATAGCTAACTCCTTTCTGCTTTGGGACCGCTTCATGTCTTTCTCCAAGGAACAAGCCATATTGACCAGGGTCATAAACCCTTGCGTCATTGGCCCCGACAGATGGAACTGCAATTCTTCTCGCAGAGTTTCGTAAAACCGATTGTTCTTACGAGCTTAATCTGCAAAAGTCGCGCATGCGTACCTCCCCAACCGGGTAAACTCGTGCAGATAGTCATCAATCATACTATCACCTTGAGTTAGACGGTTGAACTGGTTCTCCATCTCAATCTGTTGAGCAGGTGGGAGATACCGTGGCAAGAACATTCTCAAAAACTCTTCAAAAGAGATGTCCGTCAGCTGCCTTCTTGCTAGCTGATGCAACTCCAACTCTTCCCTCCACAGCTACGCCTCCCGATCAAGAAGAAAGGTTTCTAATACCACCTTCTGACCTTCCTACGTATCAGTGGGCTTTAAGATCTTTCGCACTCTCGTTAGCCAATCCTCTGCTTGAGTCGGGGTTTCTTCCCCCGAGAACGTCGAAGGGTGGAAACTTAGAAAGTACTGCAGCTGTTTGTCCATAGCTCTCTGTGCCCTCACCGGCATTGGTCTTTCGACCACAGGTTCAGCTTCCACAACTGTTGATACGTTTTTTCTCTCTCTTTGAAAGAGAGAAGAAAGAGAAGAAAGCTCTTTCTTTCTTTTCGATTCAACCTTGGGCGGACGTTTTCGAAGAGTCCCGCGAGTAATTCTACTTTGAGGAATTACTCGTTATCCTATCGAAGGATAGAAGTAACAGACTCTTTCTCTTTCGAAATATCGAGGATTACTCCTCGGCCGCGTCCTTTGAAGGCTAAATGAAAAGATTGAAAAAGGGATTTATGTTGAAATTAAAATTGAAAGCTTTTTGAAAATATTGTTGCAACAATTTTTTGAGTAGTTGCAACAATTCTTTAAGAGCGTTTTAAAACTTCTTTTACCTTGAGCTAGTTGCAACAACCAAAGAGGTGTTGCAACAAATTTTTTAGTGTTTTTAAAAGAGAGTTTTAAAAAGTGCTTTAGAGAGAAAGCTTTTGGGTTTATGTAATTATCCGGACTAAAATCAATAAAGGCAAGTGGACCTTATCGATAGTAGTATATGATATTTCTTTTAAAATATCAAGGTCGTATTTTTCCAAGGTCGTATCGATTATTTCTACTTCTTAGGAACGCGCTATTATTTTATCGAAAAGAGTTTGAAATTGATTTTTATGATTTTATAGAAAAGCTAGTGACGAAAATGATAACTATCGCGGGCTTGGTGTGCGTTTAGCAAAAACCAAGAAAAGCGATGAAAAGAAAAAGAACGAAAACGTTAATTTAAAAAGTAGTTTTGCTTAGAATTTTTTAGGGTTTTATAAAACGATAATGATAACTACGGCGATAATAAGCGATTGAGCGGGTAGCGGAATTAAGCAAAAAGCAAATATATAAAAAAATAAAAGACGCACTAATTGAAAACTCACGCACTCTACGGAATTAAAATGAAAGCTGTAAATTGCAGAAATTGAAGAAATGCGATCCCTACCCAAATAGGTAGAGGGGAAATAAATGCGTGAGCAAGTCCTATCCAAACGGATAGGCGGGAAATAAATGCGTGAGCAAGTCCTATCCAAACGGATAGGCGGGAAATAAATGCGTGAGCAAGTCCTATCCAAACGGATAGGCGGGAAATAAATGCGTGACGGAAATGGAAACTATTCGATTACAAAAAAGACGCAAACTTTATACTCATACACACACCCACTCTACGTTAATGAAATCTAATTAAAATAAAACAAATCTAAACTCATACACTCACACACACAACAATAATGAAACTAAGTTAAAAAGAAAAGAAAATCTACTCTCATATGTTGGAGCATGCGTTTCGCACTCCTCCGGTTTGATAATAACAAAGTCCCTTTTGTATTTGATTCTATTTTCATTAATGGTGTGCAGATAACAGGTATGAGATGTTCACATTGCTGCTGGAGCTAAAATTGAATGTGGGAAAAATTCACTGTCGGAAAATTCCGACAGCCACTGTCGCCCAGGCGATTGCAGAGAAGTTACAACTACTTCCCTCCACGGCAGATCGACGAAAGACAGTTTTGCGCTGTCGGAATTCCGACATCGATGTCGCCCAGGCGACAGCTCGACGGTTACACCACCTGCCCACGTCTCCACCCACGACCGGCAGTTTTGCACTGTCGGAAATTCCGACATCAATGTCGCCCAGGCGACAGCTCGACGGTTACACCAACTGCACACGACTCCACCCACGATGACACTCCAGCGGCAGTTTAGCACTGTCGGAAAATTCCGACAGTCACTGTCGCCCAGGCGACAGTGAATTTCTATAAATTGGTTCCTTTGGTTCGTGCTTTCCAAGCTTTTGAGAATTCCAGTTCTTTCCTGAGTGCATACGAACCAGAGAGCTCCAGAACCTCCTCAACTCCCATTTGTGCAAAGAAGGATTAAAGATTGAAGACGAGATCGGGCGCGCTTCTTCATCATCAATCATCTCGAGGCTTCAACAATCCGTTCAGAGATCTGATTTTCTAGGGAGTTGTTCTTTTCATATTGTATTTTCATTCACATATTTTTCATTTTGTATTGGTAGGGAAAATCGCTTCCTTGTGCGGAGCGTCTAAGTCCTTGTGCGGCTTAGGGGAAAATCGCTTCCTTGTGCGGAGCGTCCAAGTCCTTGCGAGGCTTGGTGGGAAATCGTGGCCTTGTGTGCTACGTCTAGATCTTGGGAAGATCTAGAGGATAGGCTTGGGCTTGGTCTTGGGAGAGACAAGCGATAGCCTTCCGATCCTTGGGAGAAGGATTGGTAAACCAAAATTATTGTATTTTTATTATCATAATTGTGCCTTGATCTTAAGCATTGTTAAGATCATTTTTATTGTATGCAAATTTCATGATTAATATAATTATGCTCTTTTCACTAATTGCAATTTTGTTTGCTTAAATCTTCATCTTAGAAATTTGTGTTTGGTTAAATACAAAAATTACATTGTTTTAAAATTATTTATAAGTAACCTTTTTAGTAAAGTAAAATTTGTCTAAAAATTATTAAGTAAAAATTATATTTTTAAAACACACCCTTATTCACCCCCCCCCCTCTAAGGGCGTCACACGATCCAACATCATACACACACACACACTTACAAAAAAAGCAATAAGAAAGTAAAAAGAACAAATGAAAACAAAACAAAACAAAAAACTAATTAACCTCCTACACTCACACACAATAATATGAAATCATCTAAAAATTACAACAAAACTAAAAACAAGAAAATTACACTCGTACACACACACGCTCTAATTAAAATGACAAACTTAACAAAAATTACAAAATTACAAAAAAAACTAAAACTAAAAAAGAAAAGAACAAAAAGAGAACAACACTTAAAACAAAGAGACAATTTTTTACAAAACAAAACTATTTTATTTCCATCATAAAAGGATTACAAAGCTAGAGAGAGAAAATGCAAAAAGAGAGCTAAAACATGAAAACAGCAAAAATTGGTCCACAATCTTAAGAAAAGGTCTCAAAATTCTGAACCCTTAGACTCAGCTGAATCTGGCTATTTATAGGAAAAATTTTGGAATTACACGCCCTCGGACACGGGCGTGTCTGAGGGCGTGACACGGCTTGGGGTGCGAATAGCCAGAACAGCTGGATCCAGGCAGGCATCTGGAAGGCTTGACCGGTGACTTGGAAGTACACGGGCGTGACCATCGTACACGGCCTAGGGCACGGGCGTGACCTAGGTCGGCTGGCTGGAGCTTGAACTGGGCGTGACACCTGGCGTGTCCTTTGTTCTTCTGGAAGGAATTGAGGGTCACGGGCGTGTCTGAAATGTCACGGCCGTGACTTTGACTTTTTGGATGAAATGCTTCAAGTGGCTGGAATCTGGGATGGATATCCAACACGGGCGTGACCAAGTACACGGCCTCGGTCCCGGGCGTGACCGAGGGCGTGACTTGATGTTTGAGGTGGAAAAAGAACAGAGAAGAAAATGTTAGGGATTAGCGAACACGCCCTTGGACACGGGCGTGACCTAGGGCGTGACTTAACAAAATTACAGAAACTTTACAAAAATGAAAATAAAACTAAGTTTAAAACACACCCTTATTCACCCCCCCTCTAAGGGCGTCACACGATCCAACAAGTGGTATCAGAGCTAGGTTACTCCAAAACGGTTTTACCACCGGGAGTAATGGCGCACAACGATCACGCGTTCGTTGAGGGGCAAGGAATTAGTAGGCCACCACTTTTTACGGGCACAGACTACAATTATTGGAAAACACGTATGCGTTGTTTTCTAATTGCGCTAGATATTGAAGTCTGGAATATGGTAGAATCTAGTTACACTTCTCCAACATTTGTTGTAGGAGATGTAACCATGGATAAGCCCAAAGACAAGTGGGATGACAACGATAAATTAAAATGTAAGAACAATGCAAAAGCCATGAATGCTTTATTTTGCGCACTAGATCGCACTGAATTTAATAGAGTTTGTGCTTGTAATTCTGCATTTGAAATTTGGAATTTATTAGAAATCACTCATGAAGGTACTTCGCAGGTAAAGGACTCAAAGCTATTTCAACTGGAATCTGAATTTGAAAGGTTCAAAATGGAGGTAGATGAAGAGATTGATACAATGTACACACGGTTTACAAAAATCGTGAACGACTCAAAGGTGCTTGGAAAGGTGTTCTCAAATGGAGATTTGGTAAGGAAAATCTTAAGATCACTTCCCCCGAAGTTTAATCCTAAAGTGACTGCAATTTCTGAGTCACATGATCTTAAGACCTTACAATTGGAGAGCCTCATTAGGAACTTGAAAACTCATGAAGTTGAATTGAAAATTCAACAACAAGAGTATATGGAGCCAAGGAAGAAGGGATTGGCTCTAAGATCAAAGAAGGAAGAAACTAGTGATTCTGAGGAGGATGAAGAAGATGAGGAAAGTTTATTTGTTAAAAAATTTAGAAAATTTATGAAAAATCCGGAGAGAAGAAATTCGTTTAAGAAGTATTTTAAGAAGGAGACCTTTATGAAGAAAAAGGAAAGGAGGGCGATGAGGAGGAAGAGAGACCGCCACCGGAGTGCTACCACTGCAAGAAGTTAGGACACATTCGAAGCAAGTGTCCAAAGTACTTGAAAGAACTTAAAGAAAAGAAGCACAAAGGGTCGAAGAAGGTGTTGAAGGCGGAAACCTGGGATGATACTACGTCTGAGGATGCAAGCAGTTCCGACTCAAGTAAAGAAGAGGAGGCCAACATATGCTTAATGGGAAAGAGCATCATATCTGATGATGAATGCAGTGTCCAAAGCGACACTGAGGTAACTCCTCCAACCTATGATGAATTATTCTCTGAATTTTTAAAGACTTGCAAATTTTTTGAAAAAAGTTTAAAAGATAATGATCTTCTAAAATCTGAAAATGGAATTTTACTTAAAGAAAACAAAAAATTGTTAAATGAAATTAAGACTATTGGAAAAAGAGATATTTCTTGCCAAGAGTGTGATCACTTTTTGGGAAGAATTAATGAACTTGAAGAATCTCTTTCCAAATCACATTCTACAATAAAAGTACTTACTAAAAAGAATGAGATTTTAGAGAGAGATCTAAAATCTTCAATTTCCAAAGTCCATGAGGGAAAGAAATCTTTTGATCGGAGATGCGTAAATCTAGTATCCGAGAATACAAAAATGAGAAACCAGATTCATGACTTAACACTAGCCATGAAAAAATTTGGAATGGGCCGAAGATCACTTGATATGATCTTAGGATACCAACGCCATGGATCTGGAAGGTTTGGGCTCGGATACACATCTGGAAGCTGTCGCCCGGCGACAACCACTGTCGCCGGCGACAGTGAAAAGTCCAGAAAATTCACTTTTAAAAATTCTAAAATTAATGAAATATCAAATAATGCATCCTCATCTAGTAAAAGTCCAGAAAAATTATACTCTTCTAAATACATTACATGTGCCAAATGCAATAGATTTGGTCACACTACGGACTCTTGCTGGAAAGAAGGAAAAAGTAAAATCAAACAAATCTGGGTGCCTAAGGCTTCTACCTATACTTTGGGTGGAACCACTTGGGTAACCAGATCTTTACTCACCTCTTCTTTATAGGTGTGTTGGCAGGCTAAGGACAAAGAAGACGTGTGGTACTTGGACTCGGGTTGTTCAAAGCACATGACGGGCAATAAAGAGAAGTTCCTTAGCCTGGATATGAAGAAAGGAGGAGTTGTTACATTCGGTGACAATGGAAAAGGAAAAATCATCGGCATCGGTGTTGTGGGTAACGAAAATTTTTCAATTTCAAATGTTTTATTTGTAGAAGGATTAAAGCATAATTTGATTTCTATTAGTCAATTATGTGATAAGGGTTTAAATGTTTTATTTGAATCTTCTACAAATTTGTGCAAAATTATTAATTCCAAAACAAATGAAATTGTTTTTACCGCACCTAGATGTCATAATGTATATATGATTAAATTTCTTGATTTTTCAAATTCTACTTTAAAATGTTTTTTATCAAAAAATGATGAATTAGATTTATGGCATAGGCGACTTGGACATGCTAGTGCCAAGTTAATTTCAAAACTTTCAAAAGATAAATTAATTAAAGGTTTACCTTTGCTAAATGGAAATTTATCTGCTTCACTATGTGTGCCTTGCCAAAAAGGAAAATTTTCAAAATCATCTTTCAAAAGTAAAAACATTATTTCTACCACTAGGCCACTTCAATTAATACATATAGATTTATTTGGGCCAATTGGAATTTCTAGCTTAGGAGGTAGAAAATACACATTTGTTTTGATTGATGATTATTCTCGTTTTAGTTGGACTTTATTTCTAACCTCCAAATCCGTTGCATTTTCAGAATTTTCAAAATTATGTTTGCGTATCCAAAATGAATTTGAGTTGAAAATTAAACGCATACGATCGGATCATGGAGGAGAATTTGAAAATGAAAAGTTTATTTCCTTTTGTACGGAGTTAGGAATTAAACATGAATTTTCCGCTCCACGCACACCACAACAAAATGGTGTAGTGGAGAGGAAAAATAGAACTCTTCAAGAGTTAGCCCGTACAATGTTATCTGAATTCAAATTACCAAAATCTTTTTGGGCTGAAGCGGTTAGCACGGCATGTTATGTAATTAATAGAGTAATGCTTCGCCCTATTTTAAAATTAACTCCTTATGAATTAATATTTAGTAAAAAACCAAATGTTTCTTATTTCAAAGTTTTTGGTTGTAAATGTTTTATTTTAAATTCTAAAGATTCCTTAGGAAAATTTGATGAAAAATGTGATGAAGGTATTTTTATTGGCTATTCTTCAACTAGTAAAGCTTATAGGATTTTTAATAAAAGAACAAAAATAGTTGAAGAATCGATTCATGTTAGGTTTGATGAGTTTGCTTCATGTGTAGAAAAGAAAATTACAGGAAAAGAAGATGAACCCCTTCCATTGGTGGAGAATGATGAAGAAGAACTTGGAGAAAATGAAGAAGAAAAAGAAGAAGAAAGAGAAGAAGAAAGAGGAGAAGAAGATAGAGAAGAAGAAGAAAGAGAAGGATATGTGCCTCCAAGTGATTTGAGATTCTCAAAGGATCATCCAAAGGAGCTTATCATTGGGGATCCGCAAAAAGGGGTTAGTACCCGTTCATCACTACATGTTTTATTTTCAAACCTTTGTTTTGTTTCTGAAATAGAACCAAAAGATGTTTCCACCGCTTTAAATGATGAATTTTGGTTTTTAGCTATGAATGAAGAACTTAATCAATTTGAACGTAATAAGGTTTGGAATCTTGTAGAACGACCAAAAAATCGTCCTGTAGTTGGTGTTAAGTGGATTTTTAAAAATAAAATGGATAATGAATCTAGAATTGTTAGAAATAAAGCCAGATTAGTTGCAAAAGGTTATGCACAAATTGAAGGGGTAGATTTTGATGAAACTTTTGCACCCGTAGCAAGATTAGAAGCGGTTAGAATATTTCTTGCATTTGCTTGTTTTAAAAGATTTAAATTATATCAAATGGATGTCAAAACCGCATTTTTAAACGGGTATATAAAAGAAGAAGTTTATGTAGAACAACCCCCTGGCTTTATAAATGAGAAATATCCAAATTATGTTTATAAATTAGATAAAGCGCTTTATGGATTAAAACAAGCGCCTCGTGCTTGGTATGATCGATTAACTCAATATTTGTTAAAGCACGATTATAAAATAGGAAGTGCTGATTCTACACTCTTCATTAAGCAAATTGATCATGATTTAGTTATTTTACAAATTTATGTTGATGATATTATTTTTGGAGCCACTAATGAAGAGTTGCGTAATGAAGTAGTTGAAATTATGAAAAATGAATTTGAAATGAGTATGGTTGGAGAACTTTCATATTTTCTAGGTTTTCAAATTACACAAAAACATGATGGAATTTTTATATGTCAAACCAAGTATATTCATGATATGTTAAAAAGATTTGGATTTAAAAACCTTAAGCATGCAAACACTCCTATGAGTACTTCACTAAAATTAGGAAAAGATGAAAGTGGTGTTTCAATTGAACAAACCCTTTATAGAAGTATGATAGGGTCTTTATTGTATTTAACCGCATCTAGATCTGATATTATGTTTGCCGTTTGTTTATGTGCTAGATTTCAAGCTAATCCTAAAGAATCACATTTAAAAGCGGTGAAACGTATCTTTAGATATCTCATAAGAACATCAAAATTAGGGTTATGGTATCCTCATAATGATTCTTTTGTTTTACATGGTTTTTCGGATTCTGATTATGCGGGATGTTCCTTAGATAGGAAAAGCACTAGTGGCACTTGTCACTTTATCGGCCCTTCCCTTATTTCATGGTCGAGTAGGAAACAGAATTCTGTTGCCCTCTCAACTACCGAGGCCAAATATATTGCACTAGGTAGTTGTTGTGCCCAAGCACTTTGGATGTCCCAAACGTTAGAAGATTTTGGCATACAACAAAGTAGTGTAGAATTAAAGTGTGATAATAAAAGTGCTATAAACTTAACAAACAATCCCGTATTACATTCTAGATCTAAGCATATAGACGTCCGACATCATTTTATAAGGGATCACATTAAGAAGGGTAATATAAAAATCAACTTTATAGGCACGGAAGATCAACTAGCGGATATATTCACTAAGCCGTTACCGGATTCCCGTTTTTCTATGCTTAGGCTAGAGTTGGGCATTCTAGACATTTCACAATGAATATATCACAATTTAAAGCCTATAAAATAAAAAATTATTATCACAAAACATAAACAATGTAAAAACAAAAAGCCAAAATTCTAAAAATCAAAACATAAAATTTCAAAGGACTTAACAAAAATTCAACATCATTAATATTACATAGATATTGTTCACATAAAAATAGTAGAACAAACTTAAGGATCAAGTTCTTTAAACAAAAACAGAAATCTAAAGAAGTTCACTGTCGCCCAGGCGACAGTGGATGTCGGAATTTTCCGACATCGCCCAGCAGCAGCAGCAACATAAAGCTACTCTGAATCTTCATAACCAGCCCCGCTGCTCTCTGGACAATCTTCTGGAGGTCCTCGTCTCACGGCTTTGCCACGGCGAGTTCGCCTCACCGATTGGCATGGCGGTTCTTCGTCCGGAACTTGCCATTCGGCCTCTTCCTCCGGAGTTGGTTTCAACTTCAGACCTTTGACGAGAAACTTCATAAATTTCTGCATTCGACTACGGTCCTTCTTCACTTCCCTCTTGTGATCCTCTAATGAATCGCGCAAATCATCAATGGACTCTCGTAGTGATCCTGCCCTAGAAATGGTCGGCTCTCTCATCTCAATCCCCGGATGAGCTTTTCTCTGCGGCTTCTTCACCTTCATTGACCCCGTATAATATATTTCCGGGTAACAATCATCCAAATAAGCACCTTGCACTATCCATCCATACTTCTTGTAGAGTACACGCTGTATTACCGCCCCCATTGGCAGCGTATGAACCTTCACCCATCTTGGATGCTTTAATCTATACGCATACCTAATCTGGGCGAGTATGAAGTCCGCCACATCAAAAAGCTCATCCTCCATAATATAGTATGTAAAGAGGGTCAACTGAGCCGTAATGCTTCTTGTGTCTCCACTCTTCAACATCACTGAATTCCTTAATATATCTTGGACTAAGAACGCATCCAGAGTAAGTGAGGTAACTTCAGTGGTAAGCGTCTTCTTTTGATTCCCATGTAAACTCATGTTTACAAGGGTCCAATCTCTATCCTTTCGATAATTCTCCACTATATCAGGCATATTCTCACTCATCACTAGTCCAAATTCCTCTCGTAGATCAACATGTGTTATTTCCACATGTTGACCTTGGATCTTTGATCTCACTCCGCCATCCAATTCAGTGAAAGTTGGGTCTTCCAAATGGTTATAAAATTCACGAATGAAAAAGGAAGAAAACCCCTCTGGTGTGATTATTGAAATTATACCTGCGTTCGCAAGCCGATCATAGATATGATCGTGCTTTGGCGACTCAAATTCCACATACTTCGCTATTCCAACAATAGCCTTCTCCACCCCCGGAAAAACTTGATATGAAGTATGCGCATCTTCCGAAGTACTCTTTCGAGCTTTGGAACTGGAAGCCATTCTGCAATAAAATACAAAAATTTTGATTAAACAAGGTATCACATTGTGCACTGGAACACTGTCGCCCAGGCGACAGTGGCTGTCGGAAATTTCCGACAGCCCTCCAAGTGATTTTCTCTCAAAATTTTTACATATACTTCCAGATCTACTCAAAATAAATGTTATTTCAACATCAAGTTTTTAAAAAAATATATATATATATATTATTTTAAATCAACATATTCTACAAATCCTTTACTATTCATCATCTTCCACCTTCTTCTCTAAACTAGATCTACAAAAATCCTTTGGGAAATGAACAAATGGAAACCTTCATCACCAAATTAAAAAGAAATTTAACAAAGATAAAAAATTTTAGCAACGATCCACCACGATCCACTTGTTTTAAACTAGATCTACATGTTTAAAATAAAAAAAAATTCAAACCCTAAACCATTCATCACATATCAACATGAAAACTACATTTTCTTTCTTCTCTCCTTTAAAACCAAAAATCCCTAAACATTTTGGGTTAAAAACACAAAAAACAAAATTCCATACCTTAGATCTATTGATGTCGCCGACTTCCGACAGCCTTGCTCTCGTTTTTAACTCCATGAAATGATGCACAATAGGGTTTGACTCGGTCTGATGCCCTATTTATATTTTTGGCTGTCGCCCAGGCGACAGTGGCTGTCGGAAATTTCCGACAGCGCCAAATGTGCTAAAATATAAATTTTGGGTCCCTTTGATGATCTACAATAGTTATATGTCATTATTAATGCTTCACCTCATGACTTGATGACAAACCATGTGCTATTTATTTAAAAAATGACTTACATGTTTATATGATTTCATTTCCAAGCTATCATCGTATTGACACTTCTACTTAGTTGTTTAGACCATTGGAAATTGTTTTCGTATGCCTCTAGGTATGAGAAATTGTTTATCTATCATAATGAACTATCTCGTTCACTTCTTTTGATCAATACGTATGTCTTTTTATTTAATGTATACATGAATCATAATTGCTTTCACATAATAAAATAGCACTTCTTAAATACAACTTTCAACATTAATTTGTTAGCACAACAAAATATACACCATCTTTTGCGATTCAAGTGAATTCAGAGATCCTTGGTCAATTAAAAAAAAATATAACAATATATCACAATTAAGATATCACAACGTCTGTGATCAAAAAAATAAAATAAAAATAAAGACAAGGATACTCCACCAAGCACTACTTACCCTCCTGATAAGTCTTAATGAGCATTGTGAGGTTAAGCACCTTGGACAGAATTGTAAAGTGTCTTGTGCAAAAGAAACATGGTTTTCTATTCATCTTGTGCTATATCTTCAAAGTCAAAGTTGCCTTTATGTGCTTTTATTATGTTCTACATTTCAATGATCATGTAAATTAAATAACTTCATATGTTTGATCTAAGTATCACATGTACACATCATTATGTTATATAAACATTCATCTTATGAGAATTGGACCGAAAATATTCCATATATCTATACATTATTGTGTCTTTCTATGATACTTTCAAATGATCTTACTCATGTTTAAGTTATTTTCTTTCATTACTTCATATGGCTATACCGTCACATCATGGGCTTATTCATACTATGGCATATTCCTATTATTTCATGGACTTAAATCATTACCAACAAATTGCTTCCGCTTACTCTTCATTTCTATTTTCTATTACCTTTCCCTTAAAAGCTACTCTTTTATCTAATATTCATTTTTGCTAATACCAAAAGGGGGAGAATTTAAAGTATAAAAAGAAAAGTCACAAATCTATCACACCTAAATATTCCACCTACACAATACATCATATACTTAGGGGGAGCATATATTTAGGGGGAGCATATATGTAGGGGGAGCATTCATTTAGGAGTAGCTTTCATCTCGAGATAGATTATTTATTTTTTAAGGAATATATATAATGTTAATTTTGTGCACACACCTAAGTTTAAAATCAACAATCTAAATAGACAGGATTTCTTTTTATACGGATTTGTTATTATCAAAAGGGGGAGATTGTTGGAGCATGCATTTCGCACTCCTCCGGTTTGATAATAACAAAGTCCCTTTTGTATTTGATTCTATTTTCATTAATGGTGTGCAGATAACAGGTATGAGATGTTCACATTGCTGCTGGAGCTAAAATTGAATGTGGGAAAAATTCACTGTCGGAAAATTTCGACAGCCACTGTCGCCCAGGCGACAGCAGAGAAGTTACAACTACTTCCCTCCACGGCAGATCGACGAAAGACAGTTTTGCGCTGTCGGAATTCCGACATCGATGTCGCCCAGGCGACAGCTCGACGGTTACACCACCTGCCCACGTCTCCACCCACGACCGGCAGTTTTGCACTGTCGGAAATTCCGACATCGATGTCGCCCAGGCGACAGCTCGACGGTTACACCAACTGCCCACGACTCCACCCACGACGACACTCCAGCGGCAGTTTAGCACTGTCGGAAAATTCCGACAGTCACTGTCGCCCAGGCGACAGTGAATTTCTATAAATTGGTTCCTTTGGTTCGTGCATTCCAAGCTTTTGAGAATTCCAGTTCTTTCCTGAGTGCATACGAACCAGAGAGCTCCAGAACCTCCTCAACTCCCATTTGTGCAAAGAAGGATTAAAGATTGAAGACGAGATCGGGCGCGCTTCTTCATCATCAATCATCTCGAGGCTTCAACAATCCGTTCAGAGATCTGATTTTCTAGGGAGTTGTTCTTTTCATATTGTATTTTCATTCACATATTTTTCATTTTGTATTGGTAGGGAAAATCGCTTCCTTGTGCGGAGCGTCTAAGTCCTTGTGCGGCTTAGGGGAAAATCGCTTCCTTGTGTGGAGCGTCCAAGTCCTTGCGAGGCTTGGTGGGAAATCGTGGCCTTGTGTACTACGTCTAGATCTTGGGAAGATCTAGAGGATAGGCTTGGGCTTGGTCTTGGGAGAGACAAGCGATAGCCTTCCGATCCTTGGGAGAAGGATTGGTAAACCAAAATTATTGTATTTTTATTATCATAATTGTGCCTTGATCTTAAGCATTGTTAAGATCATTTTTATTGTATGCAAATTTCATGATTAATATAATTATGCTCTTTTCACTAATTGCAATTTTGTTTGCTTAAATCTTCATCTTAGAAATTTGTGTTTGGTTAAATACAAAAATTACATTGTTTTAAAATTATTTATAAGTAACCTTTTTAGTAAAGTAAAATTTGTCTAAAAATTATTAAGTAAAAATTATATTTTTAAAACACACCCTTATTCACCCCCCCCCCCTCTAAGGGCGTCACACGATCCAACATCATACACACACACACACACTTACAAAAAAAGCAATAAGAAAGTAAAAAGAACAAATGAAAACAAAACAAAACAAAAAACTAATTAACCTCCTACACTCACACACAATAATATGAAATCATCTAAAAATTACAACAAAACTAAAAACAAGAAAATTACACTCGTACACACACACGCTCTAATTAAAATGACAAACTTAACAAAAATTACAAAATTACAAAAAAAACTAAAACTAAAAAAGAAAAGAACAAAAAGAGAACAACACTTAAAACAAAGAGACAATTTTTTACAAAACAAAACTATTTTATTTCCATCATAAAAGGATTACAAAGCTAGAGAGAGAAAATGCAAAAAGAGAGCTAAAACATGAAAACAGCAAAAATTGGTCCACAATCTTAAGAAAAGGTCTCAAAATTCTGAACCCTTAGACTCAGCTGAATCTGGCTATTTATAGGAAAAATTTTGGAATTACACGCCCTCGGACACGGGCGTGTCTGAGGGCGTGACACGGCTTGGGGTGCGAATAGCCAGAACAGCTGGATCCAGGCAGGCATCTGGAAGGCTTGACCGGTGACTTGGAAGTACACGGGCGTGACCATCGTATACGGCCTAGGTCACGGGCGTGACCTAGGTCGGCTGGCTGGAGCTTGAACTGGGCGTGACACCTGGCGTGTCCTTTGTTCTTCTGGAAGGAATTGAGGGTCACGGGCGTGTCTGAAATGTCACGGCCGTGACTTTGACTTTTTGGATGAAATGCTTCAAGTGGCTGGAATCTAGGATGGATATCCAACACGGGCGTGACCAAGTACACGGCCTCGGTCACGGGCGTGACCGAGGGCGTGACTTGATGTTTGAGGTGGAAAAAGAACAGAGAAGAAAATGTTAGGGATTAGCGAACACGCCCTTGGACACGGGCGTGACCTAGGGCGTGACTTAACAAAATTACAGAAACTTTACAAAATGAAAATAAAACTAAGTTAAAAACAAAAATAACAAAAACAAACATTTTATTCATTAATTTACATATATTATTTACAAATCTAATTAAAATTATACTAAAAATTATATAGAAAAATGCGTATATTTACTATTCATCAAACACCCCCATACTTAAGCTTTTGCTATTCCAGAGCAAAAGTAAGGGATACCTATAAGACGTTTAATAAAATTTCTAATTCACTAAAGTTTTTATTAAATCAAAAGTAAGATCGAAATAAATTTAGGGTATTTAAAGAGGTAAGTCCAAAACTATGAAAGTAATTTAAAAAGAGCGAAAAAATTTTAGCGAGACTTCTAAAGTTAGCTAAATAGCGTCGATTATTGCAGTCTTTGGTACCTTTTAATTAGAATAGAATTATATAAAACTTTAACCTTTTTTAAGAAAGTTTTTAAGAATAAATAAAGCCTACTAATTATGCTCTCTCAAACTTTTTTAAATTAAAATCTAGGTACAATTTTATTGGCTAAGGGGTAGGGGAAAAAAGGTAGCCTTGGCAAAAAGAAGAGTGCTTGGATTTAGGGGTGATGGATTTTATCCTCTCACCCCACCTTTATGGTGGCTTTGCTTTGATTCCCAGCGTTGGTTTACGCGGGAGAATTGAAATCATTTCTAAACTTAACCCAATGCCCGTGTTTACGGAATTATTAATTTTTTATTCCCATTGACACGGGATTTCTTTTAACAATATTGGGTGCTTGTGTTTACGGAATCTCTTTATTCCCATTGACACGGGATTTCTTTTAAAACTCCTACTTTTATTATTTTTATGCCAAGCTAAGGAGTGTTTATAAGGGGGTTTCAAGAGAAATTCTAGATTAATAAAAAAAGATTTTTGAGAGCAAGTTTAGTAGATTAAAAACATTCCTAAAGTTTCACAAGTTTAGAGTTAGAATAATTGAATCTAAAGATGGTTTGCCAATATAATACAAAAAGGAATCTATTTAGGGTAAACTCGAGGTAGTGCTAAAAATTCTGTTCTCAAATTAAATTAAGATCGTAAGATTTTCTTTACTACTAAAAATTCCTCGATTTAAATTTTTCAAACTATGAAATAAACAAAATTGTTTTAGCAAATCATAAATAATGAAAAACGCTTAAAGATAAAACTAACATAGCCTTGGAAATAACAAAAAGCTAAGTAAGGGTTTTATTTTATTTTTGGATTTTTGATAAGTTTTTTTTTTTGAAGTTTTTTTAAGATATGATATATTTTTTTATTTTTGATTTTTCATAACAAAATACATATATAAATACTAAAAAGAGGAAGAAGAAAATTAAGAAAAGTTATATACAAAATATTTTTGATAAATTTTTCAAAGAAATTTTTTTTTTTTCATCATATATTTTTTGATTTTTTAATTTTGTTAAAAATATGTACATTAATAAAAAGGAAAGAAAAGAAAAGAGAAAATAAAAATTTTTGGTGTTATGACAAAATGAATTTTGTTATAACAAATTTTTAAGTGTTTTTTTTTTTGGATTTTGATTTTAAAAATAATGTTTATTTATATACAAATAAAGACATGAACATAAAACATTGATCGCATTTTTTGTTTTTGTGTGTTTTTTAATTTTTTTCTAAGTTAATTAAAGATTTTTTTGGATATTTTCTAATATGGGAGGGGCAAAAATAATTACAAAAAGAGGGAAAATACGCCCCCATACTTAAAACCAACATTGTCCTCAATGTTGAAGGTAAGTGTGAGGAACGAAAATAGTTACAAAAAAAGGATGAAGATTTTAATTAGAAAATAGAAAAAATATATACAAGGATAGTTACAAAAAAAAACTCCACGAATATATACAAAATTGTTTTTTTTGGTTTGTTTTAATTTTTCGAAATGTACAAAACACGAATACAATACGTATAAAAGAAGTAAAAAAAACATATATTTTTTGGTATGATAAAAATAAATTTTTATCATCTTTTTATGTTATTATTTATATTATATGTATTTTTGTTGTTGTTTTGGTTTTAATTTTAAAATATGCATGTTTTAGAATATATCTAAATTTTAAGAAAGATAAAATAAGGTAAAATAAAGAAAAGGCTTTAAGATAAAAACCAAGGAAGAAAGAAGAGAAATAAAAAGGAAAAAGCAACGAGGTTTTCTCGTTTCGAAATATCGACAAAAATCCCCTCTCGGGTCTGTCGAGTAATCCTACTTTGAGAAACTTCCTATTGTCTTATCTTAAAATTCCTAAAATTCTGTTTGATTTTTGTTTTAAAGTTTTTGCATTATTTTATTTTGTTTTATGTTTCTTTTTTGAAAAAGAATGATAATTTAAAATATGCACAATTATTAATATTATTATTTTTTTTCATTTTGTTTTTTTTTTATTTTTTATTTATTATTATTATTTATTATTATAATTTTTGTTTAAGTTTTTATTTTTTTGAAATGAAAATTTATTTCATCATTTTTTTTTATAAAAAAAGGATCGTAATTGGATAAATATGGGGGTGCCTCCCACGAGCGCTTTGTTTACCGTCTCGTAGCTTGACTCGTTGGCGGGGTACGATCTTTTTAGAGGTGGGGGAGGGGTATGGAATTTAACTTCCCTCCCAGTTGATCCCCCGCGTGGTAGAGTTTTAGTCGGTGACCGTTAACTTTTAAGTCGCCTTTTTCCGGGTGGGTGATAAGGATGGTCCCGTATGGCCAAACCTCTTTCACTTGAAAGGGGCCGGACCAACGGGATTTAGTTTCCCCGGAAAAAGACGAAGACGCGAATTATATAGGAGGACGAGATCGCCCGGCGCAAATGATTTTGGATATTTTATTTTCCGGTCGTGGTAAAATTTCGAGCGTTCCTTATAAAATTTATTACTCTCGTAAGCGTTCGCACGCCATTCATCGAGTTCGTTTAATTGGAATTTCCGGTTTTCGGCGGTTAAATTATGATCGAGATTTAAGAGTTTTAACGCCCAAAAAGCGCGCTGCTCTAATTCTACGGGCAAATGGCACGCCTTGCCGTAGACTAATCGATAAGGCGTACAACCGATTGCGGTCTTGTACGCCGTACGATATGCCCACAGCGCGTTGTCTAATTTAAGTGCCCAATCCTTCCTATTAGTTGAAACGGTTTTTTCTAATATGCGTTTGATTTCCGGATTTACTACCTCCACTTGGCCGCTCATTTGGGGGTGATAGGCGGTGGCGAGCTTATGCGTGACGCCATATTTGGTTAATATTTTTGCAAACTGGGCGTTGCAAAAGTGCGTACCCCTATCACTAACTATCGCACGGGGCGTACCGAAGCGAGAAAATAATTTTTTAAGAAAGTTGACGACGACTCTCGCATCGTTGGTGGGGAGAGCTTGCGCTTCCGCCCACCTAGATACATAGTCGACCGCCACTAAAATGTAGCGATTATTATATGAAGGAGGTAGGGGGCCTACGAAATCTATCCCCCATAAATCGAAAATCTCGCATTCTAAATAAAAAATTTGGGGCATCTCGTCTCGACGAGAGATGTTACCCGACCGTTGACAGCTATCGCATGCGCTCACAAAAGTGTGAGCGTCTTTGAAGAGAGCGGGCCAATAAAAGCCTGCCTCCAGCGCCTTCTGCGCGGTCCAGTTGGCTTGATAATGCCCCCCGGCCGGCCCTTCGTGGCAGTGCCGCAAAATTTGCGCACCCTCCTCGTTCGAAACGCATCTCCGCACGACTTGGTCCGCGCAGACGCGAAATAAGAAAGGGTCCTCCCAAAAGTAAATTTTCAAATCAGAAAAGAATTTCTTCTTTTGCTGTTTTGAAAAGTCTTTCGGGAGCACCCGCGCAACTAAATAGTTGGCGTAGTCTGCGAACCAAGGCGACGGAGAAGTTTTTAAATTATTTAAAGCTAAAAGACGCTCCTCGGGAAATCGATCATCGATTTCCGGTTCGAAGAGCGCTTCCGCGATTGGGTGTTCTAAACGAGAAAGGTGGTCGACCGCTAAATTTTCGGCCCCCTTCTTATCGCGGATCTCTAAATCAAATTCTTGTAATAGGAGGATCCATCGAAGAAGGCGGGGCTTAGCGTCCATTTTTTCTAATAAATATTTTAGGGCGGAGTGGTCGGTAAATACTATAATTTTTGAAAGCGTGACGTAGGGCCTAAACTTATCTATGGCGAAGACGACGACAAGGAGTTCCTTTTCCGTTGTCGTGTAATTAGCCTGTGCGGCCGTGAGCGTGCGGGACGCATAGTAGATAGGATGAAAATATTTATTAACGCGTTGGCCTAATACGGCCCATACCGCTATATCACTCGCATCGCACATAATCTCAAACGGAAGGGTCCAATCGGGCGCCACCAGAATGGGAGAATGGATAAGTTTATTTTTTATGGCATTGAATGCCTCTACGCACGCGTTATCAAAAATAAATGGAGATTCCTTCTCCAGGAGGTGGGTTAGCGGTTTTGTTATTTTGGAATAGTTTTGAATAAACCGCCTATAGAAACCCGCGTGGCCAAGAAAACTATGGATTGATTTTATATTTGAGGGCGCGGGGAGTTTTTCAATTATTTCGACCTTGGCCTTGTCAACCTCCATCCCTCTTTCAGAAATTTTGTGCCCGAGAACTAAGCCTTCTCGAACCATAAAATTACACTTTTCCCAGTTTAAAACCAGGTTCGTGTCTTCGCATCGTTGGAGGACTCGATCTAAATTTTGGAGGCAGTTTTGGAAGGAGCTTCCAAAAACCGAGAAGTCATCCATAAAGACTTCCATAATATCCTCTACGAGCTCTCCAAATATTGCTAGCATACATCGTTGAAATGTAGCTGGCGCGTTGTAGAGGCCGAATGGCATCCTTCGGTACGCGAAGGTACCGAAGGGGCACGTAAAGGTTGTTTTCTCCTGATCTTCGGGGGAGATAGGAATATGTAAAATTCCCAATAGACCATCGAGAAAACAATAATAAGGATGACCCGATAGTCGCTCTAAAATTTGATCGATAAACAGTAACGGAAAGTGGTCTTTGCGGGTGGCATCATTTAATTTTCGGTAATCGATGCACACCCTCCAACCCGTAACAGTACGAGTTGGAATTAATTCGTTATGTTCATTTGCCACTACCGTTATACCGCCCTTTTTAGGCACGACATGAATGGGACTAACCCACGTGTTGTCGGATATAGGGTAGATAATCCCCGCATCCATTAATTTTATTACTTCAGCCTTAACGACCTCCCGCATATTTGGGTTTAATCGTCGCTGAGGCTGGATGGTTTTGCGGGAATTATCTTCTAAGAAGATATTGTGCGTGCAAAAAGAGGGATTTATCCCCCTAATATCGGAAATCTGCCATGCAATTGCATGGCGATGCGTGGACAAAACTTTAACTAATTCGGAGGTTTCGGAATCAGATAAAGAAGACGAAATAATAACCGGGAGTTTTAAGTCCGCGGCGAGAAAATCGTATTTTAAATGGTCGGGGAGTGGCTTAAGCTCCAAGACCGGGGGTTCTTCGTAAGAAGTTGTTATTTTTAAACTTTTAGAATTAAAAGATTCGAAAGGCGAATCTGGTGGTAGCTCGTCCAAAGGGGCGAGGTCCGCCAAATCCGGATCGTCTATAGTTAAAGCGAGTAATTCTGCAAGCGAAGAACATTCATCCTCGAACGCGGATTCTAAGTGAAAGCAGGAATCATCGTTCGATAAAGAGTTTCGCATCGAGGGATTAATAAGAATGGTAACTTCGTCGTCCCCTACCCGAAGGAGGAGGCGACCGTTACTCACATCAATTAATGTGCGAGGAAAGGGCGACCGAGGATAATTGGTACCTCGGCGTCCTCCTCGATGTCGAGGATGACGAAGTCTACCGGAAAGATAAACTTGTCAACCTTGACCAGAACATCCTCCACTACCCCGATAGGATATTTTATCGAGCGATCCGCGAGTTGGATGCTTA
The DNA here is from genome assembly GCA_033032865.1 of Dactylorhiza incarnata. Taxonomy (NCBI): domain Eukaryota; kingdom Viridiplantae; phylum Streptophyta; class Magnoliopsida; order Asparagales; family Orchidaceae; genus Dactylorhiza; species Dactylorhiza incarnata. The sequence goes on along the minus strand of JAWHQI010000218.1, from coordinate 1,569,080 downwards.
TTTTTGTTGGGGTGGGAACACCCAAATCTAGTTTTTTAAAGAGGGAGAAGGGCATCAAATTGATGCTCGCTCCCAGGTCCGCTAGAGCGTACTTTATTAATAAATTGCCGAATAGGCAAGAGATGGAAAACCTTCCCGGATCGTTTAGTTTAGGCGGCAATTTATTAAGTAGGACCGCCGAGCATTCCGCGTTTAAGGAAACACGCGAAATACCCTCGAGCTTCTTTTTATTAGAAAGGAGATCCTTAAGGTATTTCGCATATTTCGGCATTTGTGAGAGTGCCTCGCAGAAGGGGACATTAATTTGAATTTGTTTAAAAATTTGTAAAAACTTTTTATAATGTTCGTCCTCCTTCTCTTTATTAAGTTTTGCGGGATACGGAATTTGCGGGCTCGAGACACCCGGCGCTAATTTTTTTCCGTATCTAATAAAATAAAAGACGAGGGTGCAGGGGTCGGAGGCGAAACAGTTACCTGATGCTCAACCCGCAATGGGGAGTCGACCTCCTTGCCGCTGTGTAAGGTAATGGCGTGGGCATTTTCACGCGGGTTCTGCTCCGAGTTCCCAGGTAGTGCTCCAAGTGGCCGCTCGGAGACCATTTTTGCAAGCTGTCCAACCTGCATTTCTAAATTTTTTAGCGATCCGGTTATATTCCGGATATTTGCGTCGTTGGAAGCCATGTATTTTGCAAAAATCTCCTCGAGCGGAGAAGGTTTTGGAGGAGGAGGCGCAAAACCCTGCTGAAATCCTTGGGGATATCCATGCGGAAATCCTTGCGGGATCGCAGGTGGAGGGCGTTGCGCATTATTAGGGTTACTCCAGGAGAAGTTCGGGTGGCTCCTCCAACCCAGGTTATAGTTATTACTATATGGGTTGAAGGGCGCCCGCACTTGATTGCCCACGTAATCCACCAATTCCTCGCTTAAATTATTGTTATTATTAATATTATTATTAAGATTATTATTATTAAGATTATTAAAATTATTATTATTATTATTTGGATTATTAAAATTATTATTATTATTATTAGGATTATTAGCCCAAGCGGGAGTGGAGGAGGAAGCAGTCATCTCCGCCACTTGCTTACTTAGCCGCTCTACCTGCGAGGCTAAGTGAGTAGTGGCATCCACTTCGAAAATACCAGCCGGTTTAGGAGGACGCGACCTTGGCACGTTCCATTGGTATGCGTTCATGGCCATTTCTTCGATCAGAGCTTGAGCGGCCTCCGGGGTTTTGTTGTTTAACGTTCCCCCGGCGGCTGCGTCGATCATCTGTCTCGTTGAGAAGTTCAAGCCGTTATAGAACGTTTGTACCTGAAGCCAAGTTGGTAGCGCGTGATGAGGACACCTACGCAAATATTCTTTAAAACGTTCCCAAGTCTCGTAGAGAGACTCGGAATCGAATTGAATGAAGGATGCGATATCGGTGCGTAATTTAGCGGTTTTTGACGGAGGAAAATACTTAGAAAATTCTCTGTCAATTCGGCCCACGTGGTTATGGACCCTCTCGGAAGAGAAGTCAACCACGATTTTGCCTTTGTCCGCAGGGAAAAGGGAAATAAGCGCAAGCGAATGGTGTCATCGCTGACGCCATTAATCTTGAAGGTGTCGCAAATTTCTAAAAAATTATTAAGGTGTTGGTTTGGGTCCTCATCTGGCAAACCGTCGAACTGAATCGACTGTTGTACCATTTGAATTATACTGGATTTGATTTCAAAATTATTATTAGCTACCGCGGGGCGGGTGACGCTCGATCCTGTATCCTCTAAATTTGGCCTAGCATAATAGGCCATGGTCCGCTGTGGGGCCGCATTTAGATTAGGATCGCCCATCACGCCTAAATGTATATCGCCGACGGAATCTTCGGGATCTATTTGTAGATTTTGATTACGAGATCGGCGGCGCTCGAGAAGCGTGCGCTCGATTTCAGGATCAAAATGTAAAATTGGATTATCCGAAGATTCTTCTCGGGTCATACACTATTCTTTAATTAATTTTTTTTTTGGAAGAAAGAGTTTTCTTGTTTTTCTTTTATAGATTTGTTTTTTTTTTGATGTTTTTGTTTTGGAAATATTTTTACAAGGAAGAAAAAGAAGGAAAGAAAGAAAGAGGGGGAAAATATATATATATATTTTTTATTTTCTTTTCATAAGTAGAAAATATCGCAATATATATATTTTTTTGGGTAATTTTTAAGGTTTTGTTTTGTTTGGTTTTATATAAACATATATATGTATGTTTGTAAATATAAATACAAAAGGTTTATAATTGCAAAAGGTTTTAAACTTTGCAAATATGTGTTTATAAGAGGGAAAGTAAAAAAAGAAAGCGATATATCAATATTTTTTGAAGATTTAGGATTTTCCTTTTTCTTAGATAGGTTTTTTTTTTTTTCTTAATTAATTTTTTTGTTTTTAAGATGAAAGTAAAATATATAATTGATAGAGAGGTGAAATATAAGATAAAATTAATAGCGTTTCCTATTTCAAAATAACGATACAAGTCCCCGGCAACGGCGCCAAAAACTTGATACGTTTTTTCTCTCTCTTTGAAAGAGAGAAGAAAGCTCTTTCTTTCTTTTCGATTCAACCTTGGGCGGACGTTTTCGAAGAGTCCCGCGAGTAATTCTACTTTGAGGAATTACCCGTTATCCTATCGAAGGATAGAAGTAACGGACTCTTTCTCTTTCGAAATATCGAGGATTACTCCTCGGCCGCGTCCTTTGAAGGCTAAATGAAAAGATTGAAAAAGGGCTTTATGTTGAAATTAAAATTGAAAGCTTTTTGAAAATATTGTTGCAACAATTTTTTGAGTAGTTGCAACAATTCTTTAAGAGCGTTTTAAAACTTCTTTTACCTTGAGCTAGTTGCAACAACCAAAGAGGTGTTGCAACAAATTTTTTAGTGTTTTTAAAAGAGAGTTTTAAAAAGTGCTTTAGAGAGAAAGCTTTTGGGTTTATGTAATTATCCGGACTAAAATCAATAAATGCAAGTGGACCTTATCGATAGTAGTATAGGATATTTCTTTTGAAATATCAAGGTCATATTTTTCCAAGGTCGTATCGATTATTTCTACTTCTTAGGAACGCGCTATTATTTTATCGAAAAGAGTTTGAAATTGATTTTTATGATTTTATAGAAAAGCTAGTGACGAAAATGATAACTATCGCGGGCTTGGTGTGCATTTAGCAAAAACCAAGAAAAGCGATGAAAAGAAAAAGAACGAAAACGTTAATTTAAAAAGTAGTTTTGCTTAGAATTTTTTAGGGTTTTATAAAACGATAATGATAACTACGGCGATAATAAGCGATTGAGCGGGTAGCGGAATTAAGCAAAAAGCAAATATATAAAAAAATAAAAGACGCAATAATTGAAAACTCACGCACTCTACGGAATTAAAATGAAAGCTGTAAATTGCAGAAATTGAAGAAATGCGATCCCTACCCAAATAGGTAGAGGGGAAATAAATGCGTGAGCAAGTCCTATCCAAACGGATAGGCGGGAAATAAATGTGTGAGCAAGTCCTATCGAAACGGATGGGCGGGAAATAAATGCGTGAGCAAGTCCTATCAAAACGGATAGGCGGGAAATAAATGCGTGACGGAAATGGAAACTATTCGATTACAAAAAAGGCGCAAACTTTATACTCATACACACACACACTCTATGTTAATGAAATCTAATTAAAATAAAACAAATCTAAACTCATACACTCGCACACACAACAATAATGAAACTAAGTTAAAAAGAAAAGAAAATCTACTCTCATACACACACACACACTTACAAAAAAAGCAAAAAGAAAGTAAAAAGAACAAATGAAAACAAAACAAAACAAAAAACTAATTAACCTCCTACAGTCACACACACTAATATGAAATCATCTAAAAATTACAACAAAACTAAAAACAAGAAAATTACACTCGTACACACACACGCTCTAATTAAAATGACAAACTTAACAAAAATTACAAAATTACAAAAAAAACTAAAACTAAAAAAGAAAAGAACAGAAAGAGAACAACACTTAAAACAAAGAGACAATTTTTTACAAAACAAAACAATTTTATTTCCATCATAAAAGGATTACATAGCTAGAGAGAGAACATGCAAAAAGAGAGCTAAAACATGAAAACAGCAAAAAATTGGTCCACAATCTTAAGAAAAGGTTTCAAAATTCTGAACCCTTAGACTCAGCTGAATCTGGCTATTTATAGGAAAATTTTTGGAATTACACGCCCTCGGACACGGGCGTGTCTGAGGGCGTGACACGGCTTGGGGTGCGAATAGCCAGAACAGCTGGATCCAGGCAAGCATCTGGAAGGCTTGACCGGCGACTTGGAAGTACACGGGCGTGACCATCGTACACGGCCTAGGTCACGGGCGTGACCTAGGTCGGCTGGCTGGAGCTTGAACTGGGCGTGACACCTGGCGTGTCCTTTGTTCTTCTGGAAGGAATTGAGGGTCACGGGCGTGTCTGAAATGTCACGGCCGTGACTTTGACTTTTTGGATGAAATGCTTCAAGTGGCTGGAATCTGGGATGGATATCCAACACGGGCGTGACCAAGTACACGGCCTCGGTCACGGGCGTGGCCGAGGTCGTGACTTGATGTTTGAGGTGGAAAAAGAACAGAGAAGAAAATGTTAGGGATTAGCGAACACGCCCTTGGACACGGGCGTGACCTAGGGCGTGACTTAACAAAATTACAGAAAATTTACAAAATGAAAATAAAACTAAGTTAAAAACAAAAATAACAAAAATAAACATTTTATTCATTAATTTACATATATTATTTACAAATCTAATTAAAATTATACTAAAAATTATATAGAAAAATGCGTATATTTATTATTCATCAACCGGCACCGGAGCCACCCCAAGGGTAGGAGGCTGTCCAGGGAAATGCCCTCCAGGTTGTGCAGTGAACATAGCAAACACTGCTTCTGCCACCATCCTCACTGTCTCAGCAGAAGGAGGAGTAGGCACCTCAGCTGGTGCACTGCTCGCAGTCAAACGCGGGGTTGAGATGGCCTCTCTCTACTTCTAGTCGCCTATAGATGTGTACAAAACACAATTAGCGACTTAGAGAAAGCATGGATCAGCAAAGGAACAAACACGTTCCTTTACAATGTTGCAAACATACTTGTAATTCATTCCTAAAGTGGATAATTACTGGTGATTTTCATGACTTAACGGTGACGCACACATGATAGTGCATTATTTATAGTTATTTTTATATAGTATTTTAGTAGTAATTAATTAGTTTTTATATAATTTTAGTTTAATATATATCTAATTCGCATTATTTTGTGTTTTCAGGTAATCTGGGGCTGCTAATAGCAAATTCAAGCTCACAGCCATGTTCAGGGGAAAGAATGGAACAAGTCTGCAAAATTCTTCAGTACACGCCCTCGTTCACGGCCATGACCAAGGGCGTGACTTCAAGTCACGGCCATGACTCAACCCAGCCATCTTCCAGCTGCCTGATCATGCCGCCAGCCCAATTTAGTATTACACGCCCTCGGTCACGGCCATGACCAAGGGCGTGACATCAAGTCACGGCCATGACTCAACCCAGCCATCTTCCAGCTGCCAGAACACGTTGCCACATCATTTCCAGCCTACACGCCCTAGGTCACGGGCATGACTCCATGTCACGGCCATGACCTAGGGGGTGACCCATCGCGCAACTGCCAGAATAACTCCAGATCGCACCGTTTCCAGACTCAGTCATGTCACGCCCTCTGTCACGGGCGTGACTACATGTCACGGCCATGACCTAGGGGTGACAATTCCCGCAACTGCCAGAATAACTCCAAATCGCGCCGTTTCCCGCCGTTTCTAGATTCGGTCAAGTCACGCCCTAGGTCACGGGGGTGACCGAGGCCGTGACCCGTCGAGATGATTAATTTTGGCGGTTTTTCTTCCCCAACGTTCCCGGGCTTTCAAGACGCAATTACGCAGCTTACACGCCCTTGGTCACGGGCGTGACCAAGGCCGTGACTCAGCAATTTTCTGCCTATAAAAGCCAGCTGCTGCCAAAGTGATGGGCATCCAGTCCATGCTTCGATTGGATCATTTCTAGTATAGTTTTCCTGCATTTTTAGTGTAACTTTATTTTATGTCTTGTCCTTTTATTTCCTATTTTAGATTTACTTTCCCAGCAATTGTAATTCTTCTTTCTTAGTTATAAAATGTTCTTTTTCTTTAATCATGAGTAGCTAATTTTGTAGCATTTGATCGGATGAATTCCTAAGCTTTTATATTTCATAATCTTTTATTCATTGTTTGGATTTTGAAAACTAAGATTTACCGTTGATTTGCAATTTTTTTGGTTTCATATTTCTAGGGTATGATAATCAAGTTTGATCCATATTTTAGTGTATCGAGAGATCCTTAAATACGATAGATCGCTCATCGGTAGAAAGAATTGTTCGCACTCCTCGAGAGAGGGTGTCGCAAATCTTCCGGATTGGAGTCAAATCCAATAGTGGGGCTCACAGCATAAAGCAAGCTTAGGGGTTTCGACTGGCCGAGGGGTCTTAATCGATCAACCTAAGGTTAGGTGGTAGTTCTCTCGAGAGAGGTTCTATCATATTTTGGGAACCTCCACGGTCAAGTTTGTCTAAATTGATTTCTTCCGAATTCTAGATTTATGAAATATTTTACTTTAGAAAGATTCCAGATCAAATGTTTTTCTTCTTTTAATTATTTACAAAACTCTATTTTACTTTCGATAAAATAATATTAATTTGCGTGAGTAGAAGTAATCAACAGACCCGTGGAATACGACACTTGATATTTATTTGTTTTAAATATCCTATGCTATGACCGATAGGTGCTCTTACCTATAGTTCGTAGAATTTGGAGAATATTATTTACATCCTAAATTTTAGCTATCACGTTTTTGGCGCCGTTGCCGGGGAATATTTTTGTTGATATTTTGAAAGCGTGAATTTTATTACTTTTATCATTCTCTTTCTCCACCCCCATTTCTCTTTTTGCTTTTTCTTTTAAAATTCACTTCTATTAGGTAACGGTTGTTTAATTTTCTTTTTCAAAAAAATATGATGTTATCACAGTTGGCCGCAAAAGTTGCCGAGCTTCAAAATAAAGTCATTCTTTTGAAAGCTGCACGAATGCGCCAAATTATTTGTCCTTTTTGTGGGGGTCATCATTCTAGTGAGGAATGCTATTTTTCATTTAAACATTTTTCTAATGAAAATCAAATTAATTTTTCTAATGAAAATTATAGTTTTTATAATGAAAATTATAATTTTTATGATGAAAATAATTTATCTTTAAATAATGATTTGAGTGAATCTCCTTCTTACACTGATGTTGATTATTCATGGTGGCAAGGTCACCCGGATAGTTTTCAGTGCGAAGAAAAAAATTCCTTCAATTATGATTTGCTTTCCTCGCCTTTTCCAATGATTTGTTCTTCTTCTGATCTTGAAATTTTTCTGAATGTTATTTCTCCCACTTTAAATGTTTATTCTCAAGATCAAGAAGAACAATTGTACCAAGAATTTCGCAAAGTCATGGAGACACCGGACGAATTAGAAAATGAAAATTTTTCTTCTTCTCCTTCGCCCGTGTCTTCTCTTTTTCATGAAATTATTTTTCATGAAGAAATTGTGTCTCATGAATTTTCTCCACTTGGTATTGATTTTTTTGATAATTCGTTTATTTTTAAAAATAAACAACCGGCGCTTAATCATGTATTTTCACAAGAAACTCCTCCTTGTGAAAATTTTTCTGACTCGCTTAATCTTGATTCTTTTTATACTAATTATTTTCTTGTAGATGATGAGCCGTTGCAACCAAACGTCTTCACCGATCCATTTGCCGCTCATCTCCATCAATCCAAATTACCTAGGGTATGTATAGGTAATTTGGATTCACAATTTCGCGCTAACGGAGAACAAAAGAATCAGGATTATAGCGGAGGAGTCGCCGGGCAACAGTTTTCGGCATTTTCACCTCAGCGTGAATTAAGGGAGTTGCCTGTGCATTTTCAATTTGAATATCCTTTTAGCTAATCCTTAACGTCTAGCTAAAAGACGTTAAACAAAGCGCTCTTGGGAGGCACCCCTTGCTTATCTTTATATTTTTGCAATTTTTCTTTTATTTTATGCATTTTCTTTTCATGTTTTTGTCTTTTCATCCTTGTTTATAAACATTGGGGACAATGTTTATCTTTAAGTATGGGGGGGTGTTCTCTTCTGTTTTTTTTATTCAAAAAAAAATTCAAAAAAAAAATGCGAAAAATGCTAAAAATCATAAAAAAAATGTTTCTTTGTTTTCCTTTTCAATTTTGTTTTAAAAATATGAAAAATACAAAAAAAAAAATTAAACTATTAATCTAATAAAATAAATTTTGTATTATTAAATTTCTCCAAACTTCATTTATGCAAAATTAATTTTAATTATGAGTTGTCTTTATAGGCTTTTTAAGGAGTTTTCTTTTTATGAATTTTTAAATCATATATTTCTCTTCAAAATATGTTAGATTTAAATTTTAGATGAATTTGATTTAATGAGTTTTTCATTATTTTGATTTGTTTAGAATATTTCTTAGTTTTACTTTCTCTCTTTAAAATATCATAATTCAATTTTGTAGTAATTGTGTTAAATATCTCTAGATTTTACTTATATTAACTTGAACTCATAGTTTCTTGTAGATTGCTCAAATTATTTTCTATGCTCTTAAAATGTATCTTTGGAATTTTTTTTTTTAGCCTTTAAACCCTAGCCCTTCCCCTACCTTTTTGTTAAACCCATTATTTGGCATATAAAAAATTTTTGAAAAGATCATATGTCATGGAATGAGAGGATAAAATTCATCATTCCTAAACATATGCACCCAAATCAGTAAAAAATTATATGGCATGGAGTTGAGAGGATAAAATTCATCACTCCTAAACATATACATTTGGGATATAAAAAGAAGAAGAAATTAAAAAAAAGATGGAAATGAGAGGATAAAATTCATCATTTCCCATATACAAAGTAACTTCTTCAATGCCAATTTTACCCCATTTAGCCAAGTTCACTTGTTTATCCAAGATATTATTGAGAGAGCATAGTTAATATTTTGTAGTTTTCTAAAAGTTTCTCATGATTGTAAAGTTTCTATAATTTTAATCTTGGAATATTTTGCTTAATTCAATGCAATTTTGTTTATGAAGATTTAGTTAGAGAATTTCAAAACTAAAATTTATTCTACTCATTTCAATTTATGAATTATTAATTATTTCTTATAAATCTGAATTTTAATTTCTTAACTTATTTTGACATGAGTTTTATGAGATTTGAAGTGCATAATTAGAAGTAAATCTTTTTGGAAATGTCCAATAAATTCCTCTCATACTTATAAATTAGTTTTTGCTCTGGAATAGCAAAAGCTTAAGAATGGGGGTATTTGATAGTGCATTATTTATAGTTATTTTTATATAGTATTTTAGTAGTAATTAATTAGTTTTTATATAATTTTCGTTTAATATATATCTAATTCGCTTTATTTTGTATTTTCAGGTAATCTGGGGCTGCTAATAGCAAATTCAAGCTCACAGCCATGTTCAGGGGAAAGAATGGAACAAGTCTGCAAAATTCTTCAGTACACGCCCTCGGTCACGGCCATGACCAAGGGCGTGACTTCAAGTCACGGCCATGACTCAACCCAGCCATCTTCCAGCTGCCTGATCATGCAGCCAGCCCAATTTAGTATTACACGCCCTCGGTCACGGCCATGACCAAGGGCGTGACATCAAGTCACGGCCATGACTCAACCCAGCCATCTTCCAGCTGCCAGAACACGCCGCCACATCATTTCCAGCCTACACGCCCCAGGTCATGGGCATGACTCCATGTCACGGCCATGACCTAGGGGGTGACCCATCGCGCAACTGCCAGAATAACTCCAGATCGCACCGTTTCTAGACTCGGTCATGTCACGCCCTCTGTCACGGGCGTGACTACATGTCACGGCCATGACCTAGGGGGTGACCATTCCCGCAACTGCCAGAATAACTCCAAATCGCGCCGTTTCCTGCCGTTTCCAGATTCGGTCAAGTCACGCCCTAGGTCACGGGGGTTTCCGAGGCCGTGACCCGTCGAGATGATTAATTTTGGAGGTTTTTCTTCCCCAACGTTCCCGGGCTTTCAAGACGCAATTACGCAGCTTACACGCCCTTGGTCACGGGCGTGACCAAGGCCGTGACTCAGCAATTTTCTGCCTATAAAAGCCAGCTGCTGCCAAAGTGATGGGCATCCAGTCCATGCTTCGATTGGATCATTTCTAGTATAGTTTTCCTGCATTTTTAGTGTAACTTTATTTTATGTCTTGTCCTTTTATTTCCTATTTTAGATTTACTTTCCCAGCAATTGTAATTCTTCTTTCTTAGTTATAAAATGTTCTTTTTCTTTAATCATGAGTAGCTAATTTTGTAGCATTTGATCGGATGAATTCCTAAGCTTTTATATTTCATAATCTTTTATTCATTGTTTGGATTTTGAAAACTAAGATTTACCGTTGATTTGCAATTTTTTTGGTTTCATATTTCTAGGGTATGATAATCAAGTTTGATCCATATTTTAGTGTATCGAGAGATCCTTAAATACGGTAGATCGCTCATCGGTAGAAAGAATTGTTCGCACTCCTCGAGAGAGGGTGTCGCAAATCTTCCGGATTGGAGTCAAATCCAATAGTGGGGCTCACAGCATAAAGCAAGCTTAGGGGTTTCGACTGGCCGAGGGGTCTTAATCGATCAACCTAAGGTTAGGTGGTAGTTCTCTCGAGAGAGGTTCTATCATATTTTGGGAACCTCCACGGTCAAGTTTGTCTAAATTGATTTCTTCTGAATTCTAGATTTATGAAATATTTTACTTAAGAAGGATTCCCGATCAAATGTTTTTCTTCTTTTAATTATTTACAAAACTCTATTTTACTTTCGATAAAATAATATTAATTTGCGTGAGTAGAAGTAATCAACAGACCCGTGGAATACGACACTTGATATTTATTTGTTTTAAATATCCTATGCTATGACCGATAGGTGCTCTTGCCTATAGTTCGTAGAATTTGGAGAATATTATTTACATCCTAAATTTTAGCTATCAACACACGTGCTCACCACCCCTTAAAAGAATTCGACCACGAATGCAGACGGAAAGGGATCGAGACCCGTAGATGATACCAATTTGTAACACCCTCCCTATTACACAGAATATTGCAGTAGGTCCGGCCAGGACCCCACGCCATATTAAATGAACAGAAGAGCGCGTTACTGAATTGAATTTTAAATAGTTAAGAACATAACCATCTCAGCATACAGAGTCTCATAACAGAAGCATTTAATTTAATAAGACAAAACCAGTTCACAACTTGTCCACTTATATACAAGGAATGAAAATACAACTAGGTTTGTTTATTAAATCTGTTTACAACAACTAGGTGGCTTCCAAACATCGACACGCTGGCCGACCACACATGAAAATAGTAAACAAATCACTTGGCCTTTAAGGGCCAGCAAAGCTCAGCAGCTTGGATTCTGCCCCGCTATTTCCCGCTCGTCTCGCCAAGACCTATAAGTCACAATCCACCAAATGGTGGGAAAAGAATTAACCGGCCAGCTTTAGCTGACCCAGAATATAATGACCCCACCCCATGCTCAGGGCGGCGATGCTCCTTCCCTGCAAGCAAGCAATACCAATAAAAGCATATATATTTCACAGGTGCGTCTAAGCACAGCATAGAAACAATCATCCTATGGTGATGTCAAGTCACACGTCAAGTGCGCTCATGGCACGTCATCCTCAAGTCCTTTTTCAACTTGGTTGATCCAATTGAGCTAGGACGTACACACGAAGTTCTGGCACTCTTTGAGCTCGGGCGTACACACGAAGTTCTGGCACGATCGTTATGAGCTAGATGTCAGGATTCACCTATGCATGGCCCAGGTTCGGTCAGGATTCACCTATGCCTGCGCTCATAAATGTCAGGATTCAACTTAGCCTAACACGGGTTTGGCTTCCCCTTGTGCCCGTCAAACCATAACCTCACAGGGTCATCACCTCATCCTCAGGAGCTCGTTTAGCAATCCCAAGGATCTATGACACTAACGCTGGCGCTAGCACTAGCGCCGGGCGCTAGCCAACAGAACACAAATCTAATAGCTCTTTCAGGTATTTCCTCAGGGCAACCTCCAGGACTCCCTGCAGTACATCATAGTACCAAGAACCCAAAAACATATATACGAGGAGTCTTCTTCAGAGTGTGATGCGCAAAACTATATCCGCAAACGATAACGTCAAGTGTACCGTATCGAGTGTACTATAGGTTATTAAAACCAAGGTCGTATTATACTCGGGGCGGTTGATTACTCTTACTTCGGAAAATCTCTATTACTTTATTGAATAAAACTTGTGGTTGGTTGGTTGCAAAAAGGAGAAATAACTTATTTAAATTAATGAGTTTAAAGACTAGTACTCAACCTTGAATCACCTTGGGAAATAAAATATAATAAGAACAACTTCTAATTCTCTTAAGAAATCGCTTGACCGTGGAGGTTCTCGATTTGTGAACACACCTCTCTCGAGGATACGCTCAACTGAGTTTAGGTTGATCAATCGAACTTTCATTCTAGAATCAAAATCCATAAAACTCGCTTTATCGTAGTGAACCCCTCTATTGGATTTGACTCCAATCCGGGAGAATTATGTCATCGTCGCTTGAGTAGTGCATTCAACCATCTTTATCCTTGAAAAGATCGTTTCGAATTCAAAACCTCTCGTTTATTAGATTACAAAAACAAGAATGAGAATTATATATCGTTTATATAATCTCAATCCAAATAAGTTCAAGGATAAATCTTAAGTATTCTAAGGAAGAGAGAGAAGCTAGAATTTAAACCATGAATTATATTTCCCTTGGATCATCTCGGTTGAGTACTTATAGAATTTAGCTACTCATAGAGATGGAGAAAACAACGAAATAAAGAGGTGCATGATTAAAAGTGAGAGTAGAATAAGAGAAAAGAAACTATTTTATTAATTTGCAAATGAAATTACAACTAGAAATTGGAAGTTACAAGCTTGGGAAATAAAAGTGCAAGAAGGAAAAGACATACAAGAGTAAAAATAGTGCAAGAAATAAGCTAGAACTCTAAAAACTTCGTCGCTTGAGTTCTGGAGGAGCTCCATTTAAATAGGCAGAAATTTGATGTTACACGCCCTTGGTCACGCCCGTGACCTAGGGCCGTGTAGGGGGCGTGATCGGTGCTGGCAGAGAGGGTGCGTTCTGGCTTCAATGCAGGCATTTCGGGCGCGTCATGCCCTAGGTCACGCCCGTGACGGGCGTGTAACCATTAAATGTGCTGCTGGCGGGAAATCTTTGGCGGGAAGGCGCGCGGGGCGAGTCACGCCCGTGACTGGATGTCACCCCCCTGGTCGTGCCCGTGACCTGGGGCGTGTAAGGCTTGATCTCATCGGTTCTACTTCGTCTCAGCGGTTCTGCTTCGTCTCAGCGGTTCTGCTTCGTCTCAGCGGTTCTGCTTCGTCCCAGCGGTTCTGCGGCCATGACATTGGGTCACGCCCTTGGTCACGCCCGTGACCTGGGGCGTGTACTTGGCAAACTCTTCACGGAACGACCCCGGGTTGGCAGACGTAGGTCTGGAACACCGCGCAGGTTACACGCCCATTGGTCCCGCCCGTGACCTTGGGCGTGTAAATGTACTTTTTGGCTCCAAATGTCCAGAAAACCTGAAAACACAAAATAAACTTAAGTTAGCTAATGAAGTTAAAATAGGAAAGATTTATATGATAAAATTTATATAAACAACATAATTTCATATTAAAATAATAATAAAACTATACTAAACGATGAGTAAATAAATTACTCATCAGAGTGCAATATAGCATATCAACATCACCATTCCAGACCAACCTGTCCAGAAGGGCTTCACACAGTATGCCTATGTCCGTACTACCATTCCGGATTCTATTTGCAATTACTATGGGGATAACATCGACCTGTCAGCAGAAACCTATCCTCTGATTAGTGGAAATCTGCCTACTATTATACAAATCAAAGTACGAACATGTCTAGAGATGAAGGAGGAGAATTGTTACCCTCGACACTCGTTTCTGGGCCATAGATCTGAGATTGAACCGGAGGGAACTTGCTGAAATAGTTTCCTCTCTACGGAGTCGACGATGGCACAAGCACGCAGGATCTCCTTCGCGGATTCGCCCCAACTGGTATTCTTCCCAAGCTCCCAGCTTCCTTTGGCATGGAAAGACAGAGAATGAACAGACAAGTGAGAAGAACATCCGAAATCCAGCATTTTATCATTTTCCCGCTACTGCCACCGCTAGCCACTAGCACCTGACGCTAGTCTAGAGGCGGTATGGCTGACATTAGCCACAACCGACCTTAACCACAACCGCTTAAGAGGGTCGCTAGGGCTAGCTCTAGCGCCACTGCCTACGCTATCTTACTTCGACGAAGTTCTCAGGATATGCCATATTTATCGAGAAAGGATACATTTCTCAGGAAATATACTACCGCTGACGCTATCGCTAGCGCCTTGCGCTAGCTCAAATTATCCGTTTTTCGAAAAAGAGCACATTTCTCGGGAAATGAACTAGCTTCTCGGGAAAAGCATGGGTTTCTCAGGAAATGCACTACCACAGGTGCTATCCCTAGCACCTGGCATTAGCTCATTTGCTTTCGAGTACTCCAAATTTATTTGCACACGAAACATGGGGTATTACACCCTACACACTCAGAACAAAGATGTTCTTACATAGCTTATTATTTTACTGTTACAATAGAAGGCAGTATAGATTAAACCTTCATCTTATGTCTTCTATTGCTGAAGCACAATAGATGCTGTCTTAAGACAGGGCTGAACAACAACAGGTTCCGTCCTGTCTCTTCTGATCTTCTTCTTCAGTAGAGAAAATAAGATCTGTTGGGAAAAACCTGTGATTTAACTTAACAAATTATATGAAAGTGATTTTATCTACTATGTTTGAATTACCCATTGTATAGTGAGGGTAATCTGGTCATTATATGTCTTAGGATATCACACTCAACATTGGGTGTCAGGACCAAATTAAGGGAAGCAAAATTGGGCTAAGTTAACATTTGCGTCGAATAGAATTCGATGCAATATCGAGTCCATATCGACGCTGCTCTAACTAGAAGTCCAAGTGGTTCAACCCTCCTGTCGAAGTGACCCAAGTTGACGTTATGTCGAGTAGATATCGACGTAGAGGTCAGGGACTTGTCAGAGTAACTAGTGAAGTTGATGCAACATCTACTTTAACTCGATGCAGAAGAGGTTATCTGTTCAAGACATCTAAAGTCGACGCAACGTCGACTTTATCTCGATGCAGAAAATGAAGTTCAGAGCCAGACATATCAACTCGACGTACACGTCGATTAGATGTCGACGCAACGTCGACTAGCAGAGTTCAATATGAGCAGAGATGAAATCAAAGCTACTTACCTCAAAATTACGTTGATAAGAGAAGAAATGAATTCGACGCAACGTCGAATACAGTCTGAAAAAGTATATATTTCAGCTGTCTCTCTGATCCTTCTTTTCATGGACCACATTCTTCAAGATTGTTCCCCAACGACTTAATAATTGCCTGAAATAGAAAGGAGCATTACAGAAGGAGATAAAAACATTTCTTGGAACTATATTCCATGTAGATGGACGGGTCGAGAATTAAAGAGGAAAGAAAGAGAATGTCATTAGAAGATTACCTTTTCAGGGCATACCAGAAAGGGAAGGAAATTCAAAATTGACTAGAGAGAATAAAAGGAGAAGAGAAGACAGAAAAATAGAGAATTAATCACGATGAGCCGTCTTTCTTCTTGCTAGGGCTTCCTATTCCTCTCTCTCAGGAACCCTAACACAGAAAAGAGAAAAGAAAAGAAAGCTCTGTTGTTCTTCATCTAATAGAACAAAGGATCTGAAAGCTGCTCTTCATCACAATCTCTTAGCATCTAGATCTAAATCAGCAGAGGCACAAAGGATCTGACATACAAAGCACCTGCAATTCATCACTATCTAAAGTAGGGGCTAATCAAGAGCAGATCCTGTGGAACATATTAGGTTGTTCTTTATACAGTCCTCTCAAGAATTCTGAGAATAAAATTCCTACAACTTTCTTTCTTCTACTTCTTTCTCATTCTTTAAAAGAGTTTTATTAATCCCTCTTCAAAGGATTCAGTGGTTTAAGATCTCCTTATCAAAAGATCTCGTGGTTCAAGATCTCCTTATCAAAAAATCTGGTGGTTCATCATCTCCCTGTCAAAAGATCAGTGTGTTGGGAATCCTGCTCACATGATTCCTGATTTGAAGAAGACAACAAGTCAAGAATACTTCACTTTGTATTTAATATTCCACTTAGTTCATACTTGCAGGAATCGACAATAAGTCATGTACCTTAGTTATTTAACTGAGTACTATATCGTCGAGAAGCTAGGATATATCGTCGACAAAGCGTGCTTGTCGTCCTAATGACTGGCAGAGCAGCAGCCTCTGAGAAGAAAAGTATTCGTCGACCGTTGAGACATGGCGAGATCGTTGAACGCAGAATGCTGTTTGTTGAACGCAGAGAAACCACAGGACATCGTCGTGTTGAACTCATGTCGTCGAGAGAACATATGATTACGACGTCATGATGCAAGAAGGAAGCCCACGACGACACTCTCAGAGAAAGAAGATCGTCGTATATACAGAATCGCCAGGATATCTTGTATCGTCGAGATACCTCCATCAGTGGCAGAAGGAAGATCGGGACGACAAAGTCAGAGACAGCTTGTCGTCGTAATGATGCAGATATCTTCAAGACAGAATTCAGATCTTGCAGACATGATGTCAGTAGTTAATGCCGCCGCCTAATTGTCCAATCAACGCGTGCACCTAAGGAATGGAGCCATCAGCGCGTGCTTCAATGAAATGGGCATCTGACAGAAAAGGACATTGCATATGACCGTTGTGCGATTCCTCTATCCTATAAAAAGGAACGATGGGTGCCATAGGAACTCTCTCGAACATCAGAGCAAGGAAGTATCCCGCCGCTACTCCTGAACAATACATTCTGCGGAGAAGAAGAAGGACAAGTAGAGAGCAAGCATCAAGTGCTCTCAAAAGAATTATTCATCATCATCGACTGAAAAGTAGCTGATCAACACCAGGCAAATGAAGTGAAGGCTGAAGAAGATCCATTGCTAAATCTCCAAATCAAGAAGCATCTTCTTCAACCTAAAGAAACCGATCTCCATCGGGCTAAGTCGCCAATCACCATCCGGCAAAAGAAGCAGTTTTATTTACTGTAATCTCTTGTAAGGCCTGCGGGCCAAACCGTCTAGCTTGAGGGCTGGAGAGCTGTGAGGCTTGAGGGCCAGGGCAGTGGACTTGCGGGTCCCACACCATCTAGCTTGAGGGCTGGAGAGATGTGAGGCTTGAGGGCCAGGGCAGTGCACTTGCGGGTGCGATTTGTGGAGCTCTAGGGATCGGGCGCAGTAGGGGCTTGCGGGCCTAGGCTGTAGGCATAGGACTTGCGGGTCTGTGTTGTGTAGGGCTTGCGGGCCTGAGTGTCGAGCTTGCAAGCTCGGGGGCAGTAGGGGCTTGCGGGCCTAGGCTGTTGGACTTGCGGGTCCGTGGTGTAAGGCTTGAGGTCCTGGAGTTTTTGGTGGCATTTGCCGAGCCTAGCACACTGCTGGGTAGGCGGAGAGGGAAAGAAGACTACTCAAGACACCCAGTCTTGAGGAACCTCTATAGATAGTTGCGTGCTTTCTGTGGTTTGCTCTTTATTTTTTAGATCTATTAACCAGAAGGAAAGAAAACCCTAAAGGGGGATATTATACAAAGAAAAACCTATTCACCCCCCCCCCCCCCCCCCCTCTAGGTGATTAAGTAGACACCCCAATAAACAACAAGTGGTATCAAAGATAGGTTGTTCAAAGAAAAGCTTAAGATCTTGAACAGATCCGCCAGTGGGTGTCTTAGTACCTTAGGCAATGGAATCAAGAATAGCTGAATGCTCCAGGGAGAACTTTGCCCTATGGAAAGTAAGAGTAAGAATATTCATGGAGGCAATAGATGCTAGAAAGTTCGGAGTTGTTCAAGAAGGGCTTATTTCTGTCATACAGAGTCCAAGAAAATCCTAGACAACTTGGATAAGAAAGCCAAAGACATTATTACTGGTGCGGTTAATATCTCCACGTTCCAGAGACTGTCTCACTGCAAGACAACAAAAGAGATGTGGAACTCTCTTGCAATCCTTATGGAAGGATATCAAGAAGAGAGTCAGCAGAATGAGTTTGGATTGACCGTCTTATCTACGTCAGAAGAAGAGAGTCATCAGGATGAGCCTAGATTGACCGTCTCATCTGCGTCAGGAGAAGGGAGTCATCAGGATGAGGTTTGTCCCAAGCGCATAAGGGCTCCTCTTTCTACTTCCGACTCAGATTCGGAGTCAAGCTCATCCAGCGATGATGACTGGTCAAAATCTTACAATGATCTTCTAGAAGAGGTCAAGACTCTCATGATGCTGTGCAAGCAGCAGGACGCAAAAATCTCCTCTCTTCAAGCAAGAAATCTTGATCTCTCACAGAACGCAGAAAAGCTAACTCTAGAGAGTGCTGAGTTTTGTCAACTCAAAAAGGACTTGATAGAAAAATTTGGGAAAACTCTGAAGGTACTAATTGAAAGCAAGGAGCTGTGTCGCTCACTCACCAGAGAAGTATCTATTCTGAAGAAGAACAAAATGCAGCCCAATGTCCTGAAAGTCAAGAATGACAACACCAGAAGGGTGGAGGATAAGCTTTCCACTGAAGTGAAGCCTGTTGCTAGCTCCTTCAAATCCAAGATCATGCCTAGAATCTACAAAGAGCCCCAGAAAGGTGTGAGGAGGCAAAAACATTCTAAGCTCAGAAAAGAGAAGAAATCCTTAAATAGGACTGACTCTAGAAGGATAATTGTGGTCGACAGCAATAAAAACCATGTCCACCATCAGCACAGTTCACCTTCTTTGCTTCATTCAGTCGTTCGCACACAAAGAATCCCTGCTCATACAGTCAGACAGAAGGAAAGATACAACAGGTTTGATTGCTGGTGCTGTGGAAAAATAGGACACTTTGCCATTGACTGTTGGCACAACTCTAGTGTGCCCAGTACAAAGAAGAAACCTTCCGAAGCGGCTGAGGTAAGAATAAGAATTCCTTATTGGGCTAACAAGAACCTAGGACCCAAGTTATCTTGGGTTCCTAAGGGATTTTAAATTCGTTTTGCAGGGAAGTCCACTTGGCCAATCAGCAGCACACAAGGCTAATGGACTATAAGTGATCCAGGGTCAACTCTGGACTAAAGAAATCCTAACCCCATGTCAATCCAAGGGGCGTTATCACATCTATGGGGAGTCACTCACTCAAGAAAATCTCAAGTGGAGGAAAGAAGTCAGAAAGGGGGAGAATGGAATCAATATGCTCAAGACTACGATGCTCATGAAGACCTCAAAGATAGGGGAGCAAAGATGTCAAGAAGAAGGGGGAGCAACAAAAGAGGAGGCATCGAATCTAGGGGGAGACACAAGATTGATGTACTCATATGCTCTGCAAAAGATAAGTAAACCCTTCTATGCAAGATTATAATAATTACTATCAAGTGAAAGTATTCTTGAATTGAGATTCTGACTTCTTCAAATAGGGGGAAATTGTTGGGAATCCTGCTCACATGATTCCTGATTTGAAGAAGTCAACAAGTCAAGAATACTTCACTTCGTATTTAATATTCCACTTAGTTCATACTTGCAGGAATCGACAATAAGTCATGTACCTTAGTTATTTAACTGAGTACTATATCGTCGAGAAGCATAGGAGATATCATCGACAAAGCGTGCTTGTCGTCGTAATGACTGGCAGAGCAGCAGCCGCTGAGAAGCAAAGTATTCATCGACCGCTGAGACATGGCGAGATCGTCGAACGCAGAATGTTGTTCGTTGAACGCAGAGAAGCCATAGGACATCGTCGTGTGGAACTCATGTCGTCGAGAGAACATATGATTACGACGACACTGTCAGAGAAAGAAGATCGTCGTATATACAGAATCGCCAGGATATCTTGTATCGTCAAGATTCCTCAATTAGTGGCAGGAGGAAGATCGCGACGACAAAGTCAGAGATAGCTTGTCGTCGTAATGATGCAGATATCTTCAAGACAGAATTCAAATCTTGCGGACATGATGTCAGCAGTTAATGCCGCCGCCTTATTGTCCAATCAACGCGTGCACCTAAGGAATGGAGCCATCAACGCGTGCTCCAATGAAATGAGCATCTGACAGAAAAGGACATTGCATATGACCGTTGTGCGATTCCTCTGTCCTATAAAAAGGAATGATGGGTGCCCTAGGAACTCTCTCGAACATCAGAGCAAGGAAGTATCCCGCCACTACTCCTGAACAATACATTTTGCGGAGAAGAAGAAGGATAAGTAGAGAGCAAGCATCAAGTGCTCTCAAATGAATCAGTCATCATCATCGATTGAAAAGTAGCCGATCAACACCAGGCAAATGAAGTGAAGGCTAAAGAAGATCCAGTGCTAAATCTCCAAATCCAGAAGCATCTTCTTCAACCTAAAGAAGCCGATCTCCATCAGGCTAAGTCGCCAATCACCATCCGGCAGAAGAAGCAGTTTTATTTACTGTAATCTCTTATAAGGCATGCGGGCCAAACCGTCTAGCTTGAGGGCTGGAGAGCTGTGAGGCTTGAGGGCCAGGGCAGTGGACTTGCGGGTCCCACACCGTCTAGCTTGAGGGCTGGAGAGCTGTGAGGCTTGAGGGCCAGGGTAGTGCAATTGCGGGTGCGATTTGTCGAGCTTGAGGGCTCGGGCGTAGTAGGGGCTTGCGGGCCTAGGCTGTAGGCACAGGACTTGCGGGTCTGTGTTGTGTAGGGCTTGAGGGCGTGAGTGTCGAGCTTGCGGGCTCGGGGGCAGTAGGGGCTTGCGGGCCTAGGCTGTTGGACTTGCAGGTCCGTGGTGTAAGGCTTGAGGGCCTGGAGTTTTTGGCGGCGTTTGCCGAGCCTAGCAACCTGCTGGGTAGGCGGAGAGGGAAAGAGGACTACTCAAGACACCCGGTCTTGAGGAACCTCTATAGATAGTTGCGTGCTTTCTATGGTTTGCTCTTTATTTCTTAGATCTATTAACAAGAAGGAAAGAAAAACCTAAAGGGGGATATTATACAAAGAAAAACCTATTCACCCCCCCCCCCCTGTAGGTGATTAAGTAGACACCCTAATAAACAACACAGTGGTTCTAAGTGTCTCCTTATCAAAAGACTCAGGAACTGTTGTGCATCCCTACTAGGTGGTAGAAGAGGGGAGTACCCACATTTTGGGGAACCTATATAAAAAATCTGTGTGTCTTCTGGTTGCCAATTTTTTGTGTTGTCTCTATAGATAGTTTATTCTACTGTTTCTGCTTTACATTTCAGCACATGTTTATTCTGCCTGAGATCTTTTGTGAGCATAAATCCTTAGATTTATTTTATTGTTTTCACAGTTAGGATAGAAAAAAATTTAAATCTCTATTCACCCCCCCCCCCCCCCCCCCACCTCTAGAGGATTCTCAGAGGCACACTGCGCACATTCAATTGGTATCGGAGGGAGGTTGATCATTAAGAGGTTAACACCTTGATCAAAAAGACCTCCTACTCTTATTTGTTTTCTATAAAATATATTTTATAAAGAAAATGAGTACTAAGGATTATGCTTCCACAAGACACCCAATGTGTAACTTAAACAAGTTCACACTCATGAAGGCCAGGATAAGGATGTATATGAACTCAATTAATGAAGACATAAATAATTTTATTCTCACAGGTCCTCCTGCTCCAGTCAGACAAAAGGAAGGAGAAACCTCAACAACTGAGGCTGTCCCAAGAAACTAGTGGACAGAGGATGAGACGAAGGTCAAGGCATGTGATGGCAAGGCCATGAATATTCTAGTTTCAACAATGTCAAATGACATTTTCCAGAAGGTTGCTGAATGCCAATCAGCAAAAGTAATCTGGGATTCCCTCACCACAATGGTTGAAGGAAGTGCATGTTGGTGCCAAAAATGGTACCTCCAAAATTCACACTAAAGGGGATGGGAGAAAACTGCGAAGTGCAGGTTACTAAGACAGAAGATGCTGTAACGAAAGGAAATCGATCACGAAAAGGCGATCACGAAGAAATGAGACCGCTTACACAGGTTGTAAGCTGGAGCCTCCGAGCCAAGGTCCCTTTTCTCGTACCCCTACCCCTCTATTTATAGACGAGGGGGCTGCCTAAACGGGCAGAACTGAAAACTACGGGCTACCCGGGGTACAGGAGAGCCGGGGCAGGAAAATGGGGTACAAATAACAAAAATAAGAAAAACGATCAGACCGCTTAAGCCGGCGATCTCACACTGCCCTGACCGCTTGGTACTTAGAAAATTCCGGTTGAGGAGGCAGCTGGCGATCTGGACGGTCACCTAAACTGAGACCGCTGAGACCGAAAAATTTGACCGGCAAGAGGAGGTCGCGGGCTTTCCGGACAAACATAATCCCCGAACATTTTTAAGTTGCACCTGGAACTTCGAAAATGTAAGCTTTGACCGCTGAGTCCGCGACCGTCATAAATGCGGCTTGGTCTATAAATACCGGCTGAAACCTTCATTCTGCAAGACATTGCGATATTCCAATCCTTGAGCAGTCTTTGAAAATTAGGCAGGTTCGATCTTCTTGCAAAGATGACCATGCTCGATCTCTTAAAGGGTCTTCCATCGAAAGCGAACTCTCCTGGGAAAAAGGAAAGTGTCAGCTCAAAGAAAGGAAAGAAAGCGCCAAAAATCTTAACAAAAGCGAGCACTTCAAAGGAGACCGCCCGATCTCCGTTAAAGAAAACTGAGCTTCCTGAGAGTTCGATCGTGCCGGTCTCTGTTGCTTCTGAACCATCTAATACTTCTTCAGATCCTGTATGGAAATTGCCTGACTTTTCCATTTCTTTTAATTGTCAGAAATCCCTGGAGGCGCTGGATCAAACATCTTCCAAACTTCCTGAGACCGCCTCTACCGAGGTCATTCTGGCTGGGCTGCGTCAGAAGAAAGCCGAGGCCAAATCCTTGAGGCAGAAGATTGCTGACCAGGAGGCCGCTGCGAAGGGCAGGAAAAGAAAAGATTCAAGTCCATCTAGTTTGACTTATAAGGGAAGCAGAAAAAATGAGGAAGGAAAAGACGTGACCGCCATGGGGGCGACCGTATTTCCTGAATCTGTCGACCTAGAAGACTCCGCGGAGTTTCAGAAGGTGAATGCTAAGGGCGATCACCCCTTCCTTCCCGCGGTCTCAACCTTACCAAGAGAGGATGATTCTGGATTAATCGCCTACCTTGATGAGGTTTCTTCTAATAATTCATCTTTTTCATCATTGCAGGTGTTGGATCCCTTAGAGGCTTCATCTCTCAGAAATACCGCCGTTGACGAGGAGATCGCGGATAAGGAGAAGGAGATCGCCGATAGAGTAATCAAAGCAAAGGAAGAAAAGAAAAGAGAGATAGAAGAGGTGACGAGGAAGAAGAAGGAAAAGGAGGTAGAAGAGAAAAGAGAAAAAGAGGAAAAAGAATGAAGAAGAAGAAAAAAGATGATGAGAAGAAGAGGAAGGACAAGGAGGAGAGGGAGAAAAGAGAAAGAAAAGAGAAAGAGGAAGAAAGGAAGAAAGAAGCGGCTAAGACGGTCGAGGAAGAGAAGAAGAAGGAGGCGGTCAGAGTTGTTGAGGAGGGAGAGGCTCTGATCGCCGAGGAGGAAAGGAAGAGAGAGGCGGTCAGGGCCGCCGAGGAGAAGGCAGCTTTAATTGCTGAGGAGAGGAGGAAAGAAGCGGTCAGGGTCGCTGAGGAAAAGGCGGCCCTGATCGCTGAAGAGAGGAAAAAGGGTATAGTCTTGCAGACCACGGAGGACAAAAACGCTGAGGAGGAGATCGCGGAGAAGCTGCAGATCGCTAAGGAGAAAGCTGCACTTTCTAGCGGTCTCCTAGACGATTCTCTTCAGGGAGATCGTTTGGACAAGGCTGCAGCAGATCGTGCGGCGGCGGTCTCGATTTTGCGAGCTGGTAAGGATAAAATGATTCCCCAGTCAGTTGAGTTCCTTCCATTACCTACAGTTCATTCTGTTTCTCCTGAAAGAAAACGTGAGATCGTCTTTATTGAGACCAACGATATCCTCTTGAGTAATGAAGAATTAAAAAGAAGAAGAAAAGAGGGAGAAAAGTCGTAGAAAAGAGATTTGGAAAGAATGGATCTGGAGCGTTTAAGGGGATCAGATCGCCTTTTACTGACCGAAGATCCCGCGGTCACTAAAGATACCAGGAGAGCTTTACGTGACTGCGGTCTCAACTTCTTTCCAAGTACTCTTTCTGTTTATTTAAAGAGCTTATTTGATCGTATGTTCATGATTGAAATAACCCATCTCTTGTGACCGCAGATGACCATGATGCTGAGATCGAGGAGGGAGAACTTCCTCAGCACATCATCTCCCCTCAGCTAACCAACTTTCTTAACCCAATGTTTGAGGACATTCGTTCTATGCTGATGAGGGAGCGAACTCAGAACGATCATATTCGCGATCTCGAGGCAAAATTGCGCACCAATGAGAAGAGGATTCGAGAAGAATGCGATCTGAGGGTTGCAGAGATCGCGCGAGCTCTTAAGAAGGCTGAAAAGGAGGCTGAGTACTATAAGGGGAAGGCTGCGGCGCTGTCTGCGGAGAATGAGAGGCTGAGGGGCGGTCATGGAAAGATGCTGATGCGACCGGGTACCTCCAGCGGAGAGACCGCAACCTGAAATTGTGTTGATCCCTACGGAGCAGGTGGACAAGGAGATGTCAAAAATTCACCGATCTGCAATGCTAGCTAATCATAGCTTGGTGTCGGTTATGGCCGCAGTGAACGACATGCAAGATGTCGCAGCTCACGTAGGGAGAAACAGGCCTAGGAGATGACATTTTAATTTGAGACCGAGCGGTCTCTGGATTTAAACGATATATTTTGTAAAATTTTACTATTATTTTTCCATATATTTGTGTGGCTGTTTAATTTTATTGTTTTGTGCGGCCTTGATTTGTAAAGTTTCGATCTCTTTATGCCTGGGTTGCCTGTATTGCTGCTATGTATTTTTATTGATTGAGATCGCCAACCATAGTACGCTTTTACATAACTTTGCACAGGTCGAGCGGTCTGAACATTTTTTACTGGGCGATCTACAAGAGGTAATGATTACGAAATGACCCTTCGTCTTCTATAAATACCGTCTTCATGACCTTCATTTTTATGCTTTCTTGAATGCGCTCTAAGCACCGATCTCGGCGATCGCTAAAAATGGTGTCTGCTCATGCTTCTTCTGCCACCATCTTCCTGAATGCCGATCACAAACAAGGTCGCTTATCAAAGGATGAATATATTGAGTTTATAAAGAAATATATGATCCAAACTCAGGTAGTTGTGAGACCGCCAACTGAACAAGAAAGGTTGAACTTTGTGGAGGAGAAAAAGTTTATTATTCCCATCGATCACTTTGATAATGGGTTGAGGATTCCCCTTCCATGGGAATGGCTAGAGATCTTGGAATATTATGGCTTCGTGCTCGCCAAGTTGGCCCCGAACTCCATCGGTCTGGTTAATGTCTTCATCAATTACTTGAGATCAGATAGGGTGAAATTCACAATGAATCTGTTCCGCGCAACCTTTACCACGAAGATTTTGAAGGAAGGCAGAAAGAAGGAAGAGTTTAAAGGGTTGATGTACTTTTCAGCAGATGGAATAAAAATCCTGAATCTTCCTAATAAAATCTCTTTCTGGACAGAGAAATTTCTTGTCTTCGAAGGTGACCTTGGCGGTCTCAGGAGCTCACCCTCTCCGCGACCTGACAGCATCTTTAAGAAGATAAAAGCGGTCTCAGACGAGTAGCTGAGAATTTTGGCTTTCTTGGCGGGCAAGAGGATCGATCTTGTTCATTATCTAGCGATCTGGCCCGAGATCGCCGAGATCATCCCAGCTGAAAGTAAGTTTTTCTTGCGGTCTCGAATAATTTCCTTTCATGTCTTTTGTATTTTTTTTCCTAATTTTTTCCCTACTTTTAGCGACCTTTGCGGTCCCTGTACAAGATCCTATCTCCCCAGCTGCAGAAGTTCTTACTCAGAGGGAGAGGAGGCTGAAGCGTGAGGCCGACGTGTTCGACATCACTTCTGAGACCGCCGAGCGAGTTTTTCCCTTGGTGGGTTTTAAAAGAAAAATGAAGGACATCAAAGGAAAACCTCTCCTCAAATGGGCGGCCAAAGGAAAGTCTGTGAAGGTGTCCACTGATCTGCTCTTGTGGAGCGGGAAGGTGACCCGTCACGCATACGCGGTCACTTCGGCTTTGTACGGGAGAAAGAATACAAATAAAATATTGAATATTGAGACCGATGCGCTCCCCGACCTCTGTGCCCAAGTGACCGCTAGAAGTACAATCCTTAATCACCATATGGGGAGGTCTCTTCGCAGCGCTCTGGACGAAATAACTGCCTTGCAAGAAGAAAGAAAAGTGAGAATATTACTTATATTTTATGAGCGTGTTACCTATGATCGCGCGGTCTAACATATATCTCTTTTGCAGCAATTTGAAAAAGCAGCTTATGACCCTGAGAACCCAGCTTTCCAGAGGGCTTTGATGCACCATATAAAAGAGACCGTCGACCAGGTGCTGGATGAGGTTCGTAACCGCGGTGGATTTACTGAAGAATTCAAAGATATCTCGTTCGCCGATCTCTTCCCTGATGAGGCACAAAGAATTGAAGAACAATCTGTGACTGCTGAAGAGACCGCGGATGTTGCTGATGAATCCGCTGATGCTACTGATGAGACCGCAGGTCAAGAGGAAGATGTCATGATCGAGGACGAAGGAAGTGCAAGCCGCTATACCCTTGGCCTAGATTCCAGTTCGAGCTCAAGCTCTGGATCTAGAATTCCAGGGAATAGTTTAGAAGAATCTTCTGCAGAAACCGGTTCTTCCTCCTCGAGTGAGCGGTCTTCTAAAAGGTCAAAGAGAGAGTGAATTGTAATGATATTCATTTTTTCTTTTTTGGAGACCGAGCGGTCTCGTTGTAATAGACATTTCAGAGAATATATAAAAATTGGATTTCTGCTAGATTCTGAGTGAACTTGTTTTTGATGTGTATATTTATTTGTTCTTCTGAGTTAGAATCGGCATTCGATCTCAATGCCCTAGGTTTATCACATAATTCTTTATCAACATTAAAAAACTTCAGGTGGCGATCTCTTGGAAAAACACTAAAGACCTTGAAGGAAAAACCGATACTTTATATACACAGGACTACTCTGCGATCTTGAGATAATCAGATCACTAAAAGAAATTCAACAACTTAACTGTGATCAGAAAATAGCCAACTTATCTATAATAGTCATGCGGTCTCATATTACACAGGTCGCAATATAAGGAAACTATAACTTGAAGATGATTTGAACTCATTACACTCTGGGTGATCGGCACCCAAATAATTTTCAGGAGGCCCGTTTGATGATCCCTTGATAGCCAAGATCATTACTTGAAAAGGAAAATAATTCCTCATGAACTTCCAGTTCAGCGATCACATTATATTCAGACCGCCATTTTGAAGAAAAAACCCAACTTCTACTTGGTGAGGAATAGAAAACCATGATCATTCCCTGTTGCTTTGAATAACAAGAAATGTTGAAATCTCAAATTTTCCGAGATCGGGCCGACCTCTATCAAGCTGGCATAAGAGATTTCTGAATAGCGACCTCAATTATCCTGAAAAAGTTATATCCGGCGATCGTAAATGATTCAAATCGCTCTTTGGAGAGAGTAGGAAAGAAGAACTTGCGGTCTCATAAATTGCTGACCGCCCGATCCCAGTACAAAGGGATGAATAGGATTTTTTTTTAGTAAGAAGATGGGAAAAAGGGATCTCAAAAAAGGATCCAAAAGGATGGTGCGGTCATGCCGCGGAGGCTATACCGACATTGCCTTTTTAAAAGGTTTACCGAGTTTACTGCAAACGTGCCAATCTAAGGTTCAGACGACGGTCATGGATGTTTCTGACCGCCCCTTACCTAACAACGCTTCAACGAGTATTCGAGAGTTACAAACCAAAATGATCGGTAGGGCAGGTGCGGTCATGCCGCGGAGGCTATACCGACATTGCTTTCCCTGAAAGATCATTAAGATCGTAACAATGTCCTTCCTAATGCTTGACTGAGCTGAGCCAGCCACCTAGACCCCCTTGAAATGCTGAGGTGTGCCAGATGTCAGCAAGGACCCGGTATCCTAAACTTCCACCGCTCGAGCTTGACGAGCTACTACTACACAGATTCGAAATCTCCCCGACATCTGTGGTCCCGGCAGAATTACACGTCGAGCTAACAAGTCGAGGGGGAAGATAGTAGGATCCGTCGATGTCTCACTTGACAGGTTTTTGGCTTTTCAAAAAATAACTTATTCTTAAAACTTGTCACCCTTCACTCGTTTTGCGAATGCTCTGATAATACCTGCATGATGTTTGAGAGAAGAAAAGTGAGAAAAAGAATGAGTGAATCGGATACGAACATTTAAGAGAAGAAGAGTTTGAGATCATCTCCGCTCCATGAATGAGACAATTCTTTTCCTTCATAAGTTTGGAGATGGTAAGCACCATTTCTAAGCACGCTCTTCACCACAAACGGCCCCGCCCAGTTTGGGTTAAGCTTTCCAACTGAACCAGCTCTTGCTGCTGTATCTATTTTCTTCAGGACTAGATCCCCAACAGCGAACTCTTTGATTCTTACATTTTTATTGAATAGCCTCGCCATTCTTCTCTTCACCTCTTCTTGCCAGATGATTGTCGTATCTCTCAACTCCTCAATTAAATCAAGGCTGCATTTTAGCTCCTCATCATTTCCTTCCATCCAGTCAATTTGATTCTGTTGCGCCAATAATACTCTTGGGCTTTTTACTTCAAATTCCACTAGAATAAGGGCTTCGGAACCATGTGATAATTTGAATGGAGTCTCTCCAGTAGCAGAACTTGGAGTTGTCCTCAAGGCCCATAAGACAGAAGGTAGTTGTTCTGCCCAGTTGCCCCTGACATTTTCTTCCTTCTTTTTCAAGAGATTTATGATGAGTTTGTTGGCGGCCTCTACCTGCCCATTGCTTCTTGGATGATGCACAGAAGCGAAACGTAGCTCAACGCCAATTTGCTTATAGAAATTAATAAGAGTTGAATTGTTGAACTGAGAACCGTTATCCGTGATGATTGCCATTAGGATTCCGTGCCGACATACTATCTCTCCCCAAATAAAATTTTTCACGGCTTGAGTCGTAATCTTGGCCAATGCTTTTGCCTCTATCCATTTGCTGAAATAGTCAATCATGACTATAATATATCGACGTTGCCCACTTGCCATAGGGAAAGGCCCCATCAAATCCATTCCCCAAACTGCAAATGGCCATGGAGTTGCTATCGACTTGAGTTGTTGAGCCGGCTGATTTTGGAGAGGAGCAAACTTTTGGCACTTTACACATTTCTTAGCAAATTTTTCCGCATCTTTCCTCATTTGAGGCCAAAAATAGCCTTGCCTCAGAATTCTTTTCTCCAAAGTTCTAGCTCCAGAGTGACTTCCATATTCTCCAGAATGGACCTCCTGAATGACTGCTGTAATCTCCTCCTCCGAAACACACCGTGCTAACGGTGAAAGGAAAGTTCTTCTATAAAGTACTCCTGCAACAAGATAATAGTTAGCCGCTTTTCGTTTAAACCTTTTCCTATCCTTTATTGATGAATGGAGCTCTCTAGTTGAAAGATATAGAACAAATGGATCCATCCAAGACGGACGCTGATCAATCTCCATGACCTCTCCTTCTTCAATTGCTGGGCAAAATAATTCCAAAGTTGTTCCTCTCGAGAGAAGTCTAAATTTTGCCAGCTCATCTGCTTCCACGTTGTCACCCCTTGGAATATGGTCGATGGTAAAGCTTTTGAACTTCCCTACCTCGATTTTTACCAGAATTAGATACCGCTTTAGAATACTATCTCTAGTTTCGAAAGTTCAATTTACTTGAGAAGCCATCACCAAAGAATCTGTGAAGACTTTGACATCATCAATCCCCAGCTCTCTAGCAAACTTAAGGCCGGCTAGCAAAGCCTCATATTCCTCCTGATTGTTTGTTACTTGAAAATAGAACTTCAGCGCTTGATCCAGCCTTACTCCATTTGGGTTGATTAAGACAACTCCCGCCCCGGAAGAGTTTTTTCTTGAGGCTCCATCCACGAAGATTTTCCAGGCAAGGGGCACTCCGACCCCCTTCTGCGACTCAACATCTTTGGCATCCACCATGAAGTCTGCTAAAACTTGAGCTTTGATCACCACCCTTGGAACATAAGATATGTCAAACTCACTGAGCACTATTGCCCACTTTGCCAACCTGCCTGAATGCTCTGGCTTCTCCAAGACACTCTTTAATGGAAGATCAGTAACGACTAGAATCGAATGTGCTTGAAAATATGGTCTTAATCTTCTTGCTGAAGTTATAAGCATTAAGGCCAACTTTTCGAGAATAGGATAACGAGTCTCTGCATTTTTCAGGATTCGACTCACGTAATAGACTGGGAATTGCTTCTTTTTCTCCTCTCGGACCAAAACAGAGCTTATGGCATCGGCTCCGACCCCCATATACAGAAATAGATTTTCTCCCTCTCGCGGGCTTTGGAGCAAAGGGGTTGATGTCAATTGCTTTTTAAGCTGAGTGAAAGCATCATCACATTCCTTTGTCCACTCGAACTTACTCCCTCCCCAGAGGGTTTTAAAGAAGGGTGCACTCTTATCCCCTGACCGAGCGATAAAGCGACTTAAGCCGGCCATCCTCCCTCCCAGCTGCTGTATTTCTTTTGGGGACTTGGGAGGTGGCATTTCCAGAATAGCTTTTACTTTGTCAGGATTGGGTCCCAGCCCTTCTGGAGTAAGGAGGTGACCCAGAAATTTTCCTCTACTTGCCCCGAAAACACACTTCAACGG
This sequence comes from Dactylorhiza incarnata, assembly GCA_033032865.1. Lineage (NCBI taxonomy): Eukaryota > Viridiplantae > Streptophyta > Magnoliopsida > Asparagales > Orchidaceae > Dactylorhiza > Dactylorhiza incarnata. The sequence continues at coordinate 1,537,977 of JAWHQI010000218.1, read as the reverse complement.
ATTCAACCTCATATTAAAAGTTCGAAGGGTTGCAAAAGTTTCCGAGAGGTCTCTAAGATGAGAAGAGAATAATTTACTTTTTACCAAGAGGTCATCAACGTATACCTCACGGTTTCTTCCTTTTTGACTCCTGAAAATTGTATCCATCATTTTCTGATAGGTTGCTCCAGCATTCTTTAACCCAAAAGGCATTACGAGCTAACAGAAGCAACCATCATTTGTGATAAATGAAGTATGAGGTATATCTGGTTTATGCATTCTGATTTGATGGTAACCTGAAAAAGCATCTAAAAAACTCATAAAAGAATAACCTACCGCGGAATCTACTAAAGAATCTATCTGAGTCAAGGGGTAGCAATCCTTGGGGCAAGCTTTATTGATTTTAGTAAAGTCGACACACATCCTCCACTTCCCACCTGACTTTTTTACCATTACAACATTTGACACCCATTCTGGGTATTGGATTGGTTGGATGAACTTTGCCTTCAGGAGCTTCCTTACCTCTTCACGGATGGGCTGTGCTAGAGTAGTTGCAACAGACCTCTTCTTCTGTTGGATCGGGATGAAGTTTGGGTCAAGATTGAGATGGTGGCAAGCAACATTCGGATCCACTCCAGGCATATCATCTGCCGACCAAGTGAAGATACCTAGATTTTGCAGAAGGCAAGAGATGAGCTTACTCTTGTTAGCTTCAGATAATTCAGCGTTGATGGAGAGGCTCTTGCTCTCATCTTCCTCGCTGATCCGAACCTCTTGAGTTGCTTGGGCAGGTTCCAAGCGAAGTCCATCTCTTGCACCCTCCTCAACTTCCTCTGCAGCTTGGATTTGTTCAGGAACTTCAATTGATTCAGCCATCATAACTTCTTGGGGAGAAGAGGACACGATCATGTTGACCGTCTTTACGTAGCATTCTCTAGCTTTCTTTGGGTCACTCCTGATTCGGTGTTGTTTGCCGTTCAAGGCGAACTTCACCGCTTGATGATAGGTGGAGACAATGCCTTGATATGCATTCAAGAAGGGTATTCCAAAGATGGCGTTGTAGCTACTGGGAGCATCAACGACTATAAATTTGACCAACTTCACTATCCCTCCCAGAATCACAGAAAGAGTGACGAGCCCTTCTACTTCTTTCTTCTCTCCTTAAAAACCATAAAGGAGGCCTTCAGTTGAAAGGAGGGGTTTACCTATCTTCAACGCCTCGAAGGCAGGTTTGAAGAGCACGTTGACTGAGCTTCCCGTGTCTATCAGAATCTTCTCTACTGTATAATTTTCAATTACAGCTTTGATGACGACCGCGTCGTCAAAGGGATTCGCGGTCTGAGGAAGGTCTTCATCATCGAAAGTGACCATTCCCCGGACCGGTGCTGAAGAGGTGGCAGCAACCTCTGATTGATAAACCCTCTTCAGACTTGCCTTCCTTGAAGATTCCGGACCTGCGCCTCCGTGGATGCAGAAGAGATTGCCCAAGGCGCCTTCGTCATCAGCATCCACACATTCATTGGGAAAGCCGATATTGCCGAGATGGCCAATATCGTCCACTTCTTCGCATGCCCAATGGACTTCCGCTACTTCCTTAGCCTTGGAGGTTGAGGCTTTCGCAGAGTCATTCTTTTGAATGAGATCTCGAAGCTTACCCTCCTTCAGAAGCTTCTTTAAGAACAGGCTGAGAGCTCTATAATCCTCTATCAAATGTCCCCTATCTCTATGGTACTCACAGTAGAGAGTAGGATTTCTGGTCTTTGGATCCGAGTTTAGCAGAGCTGGCTTCTTGAATAAGGGCTGCTTTTGAAGGATTTGGAGCACTTCACTCATAGAAACACCAAAGTCTGTAAAAGACTCTTGGGATTCATTGTAGAGCGAAAGAATGGGCAGAAGAGGAGGTTGGGCATATTGGATCTGGAGGACTGGGGTGACTTGCGGAGCAAGGGTAGCAGGGGTTTGAAGAAATGAACCTTGAGGTGGGAAAGAATGGTTACCTCGATTGAAGCGGTTGTTGCGATAGTTCTTACCTCTCGGAGTCGGAGGTGGGAGCTCTTGTCGAGGCTTTGAGGAAGGCGAAGCCGGATAAAATCCCGCAGAGCCTTTCTGAGTGGCCCTGTTTCTCAAATTGCTCACATAGGTGGGGTTGTTGATCTCCCCTTCTATGTAGCGATTGGCAATGCTGATCAGCTCCTGATAGGAGCTAGGCTCCTTGGTTGTGACTTTGAACTTCAGAGGACCCTCCTGCAGGCCACTGATCAAAGCTACCATATAGAGCTCGGGATCCATATCCCTGACTCCCAAGATCTCTTTCTGAAAATGGTCAATGAAATGCGCCGCAGTTTCGTTGTCGCCTTGCTTAATCTTGAAGAGGGTCGCAGGACCACTCTTCCTTTTCTTTGCGGTGGCAAACCATAGAAGGAGCTCTTGTCTCAGGGAAGCAAAGCTCGAGATAGATTGACAAGGCAGCTTATAGAACCATTCCATGGCCGACCCATCAAAGGAGGTGACCATCAGCTTGCACCTTACTCCATCTGAAATGGTCCTGAGGGCAACAGCAGACTCGAAGGCTTGAAGATGACACATTGGGTCGGTTTCTCCTGTATATACTGGAAGGCGAGGTTCTTTGAATCCACGAGGAATCGGATCCCGACGAATCTCATCGGTAAAGGGGGAAGGCTCCCCAAAAACAGAAGGTCCTGGAGGAGGAAGAAAAGGTGCAGGAGGATCTTGAGGGTAAGCAAACCCTTCTTCAAAATTCAGGGTTTGAGCCGGAGGCCCCTGGGTTGCAGCTCAGAGAGAATTACGGCGGGCGGCGAACTCCTCATGCTGAGATCGCTGAGGAGCTGCGGGCTGGAAGACGGGGTGATCGCTCGGGTGACCGCCTGCCATGCGGTCAGGAGTAGCGATCTGAGAGGTTTGAGGAAGGATCTTCTGGGAGATCGCGGCTAGAACCTGGTTCATAGCCTCAATCTGCTTCGCAGACTCCTGCTGAGTCCGGACGATTTCTTGCCGATCTCGAGCGGCCTCTTGTTGAGACCGCGCGATCTCCTGCTGAACAGAGGCGACGTCCTGCCTAGCTTGGGCGGCCTCACGGAGAGCTTGTTCAACACGAAGCTCGAAGCGGCGCTCAAGTGCTTCTAACAGGTTGTGATCGGAAGGGGGAACGCTGGGAGATCGCAGGGGACAACCTCTCCGGAGACCAGCCATCTTGAAAGTCTATGGATTTCACCTGACACTTCGAATCTGAAGGTCGCGTGTTTGTTCTGTTGGTGCCAAAAATGGTACCTCCAAAATTCACACTAAAGGGGATGGGAGAAAACTGCGAAGTGCAGGTTACTAAGACAGAAGATGCTGTAATGAAAGGAAATCGGTCACGAAAAGGCGATCACGAAGAAATGAGACCGCTTACACAGGTTGTAAGCTGGAGCCTCCGAGCCAAGGTCCCTTTTCTGGTACCCTTACCCCTCTATTTATAGACGTGGGGGCTGCCCAAACGGGCAGAACTGAAAACTACGGGCTGCCCGGGGTACAGGAGAGCCGGGGCAGGAAAATGGGGTACAAATAACAAAAATAAGAAAAACGATCAGACCGCTTAAGCCGGCGATCTCACACTGCCCTGACCGCTTGGTACTTAGAAAATTCCGGTTGAGGAGGCAGCTGGCGATCTGGACGGTCACCTAAACTGAGACCGCTGAGACCAAAAAATTTGACCGGCAAGAGGAGGTCGTGGGCTTTCCGGACAAACAGTGCAGATGAAAGGAAGGATAGAAAGCTCCTTCTCATATCCCAGTATGAGAACTTTTAAAAGAAAGCTGAAGAATCTGTTGCTGATTTGTATAACAGATTCAGCATCATCACTAATGAGATAAGAGGCTTGGGCAAGGAGATATCTCTAACTGAGATAAATGATAAAATCCTTAAGTGCTTCCCTAGCTCATGGGATTCAAGAACCTGGGCAATCAGAGAATCCAGATGCCATAGAGAGATCTCCACTAAAGCTTTGCTAGGAAAGCTTAAGTCATATGAGATGCTTCTGAAGAACAGAGCTGAGGCAGAAGAAAGGGAGACCTCTCCAGCTCCTGTTCAAAGGTCCCTTGCTATGAAATCTGCTGAAGGGGAGTCCTCCACTCCTGAGGATGAAAGGTTCAGTCTGCTGGCAAGAAGATTCAAGAAGTGGGTGAAGACTGAAGACTTAAGGAGAAGAGAAAGACACTCAAAGCCTAGGTATGATAAGACTTTAAGGAAGGAGATTATCTGCTTTACCTACAACAAGCCTGGGCACATTTCTCCTGAGTTCCCTCAAGAGAAAAGGAACAAGAGAAGCACTAAAGAGGAGAAGAAGAAGAAGAAGTCCTTCAGAGGGAAGGACAAGAAGAAAGCAAAGGGTTTCATTGCTGAAACCTGGATTGATTCAGAAGTGGAAGAGATCTCATCATCAGCTGAGAGTGATGATGAAGAAGAAGTAGTAGCAGCCTGCATGATGGCTCTTGGAATGACATCAGATGATGAAGATGATCAGGTATCAGTATTTGATGAATTTGACTTTACTTCTGATGATTATAAAACTTGTTTTAAAGATTTCTGCATTGAACATCTTAGGGTAGAAAAAGAATTAAACACAACTAAAACTGAATTAGAAAATCATAAGAATGATGAAATCTACCTAAGGAATCAGAATCTAATAAATGAAATCAATAATAAAGAGTTAAAACTAATTGAACTTAGGAAAGAGAACATAAAATTGATAGAAGAGCTAGCAAAGGAAAAGGCCTTTGAGGACTCACTCAATGGGAGGAGTTAGAAGCTCAAGGATATCACAGAAAATCTCTCTATGAGATTTAATCACCTAGGATTAGGAGCAGACCCCTCCATAAGCACATAACCACCTAGCAAGCCTGCCTGGAAAAATCCAGTGTAATTTGTCAGACCCAGTGATTATCAACCCAGTGAGAAGAGCAAATCAACTAAGGGTAAGGCTGGTAGCTATTCAGATAGGATAGATAAATCCAACAAAATACATCTGAATAAGAAAGAGAAACCCTCAGGCAAAAACAACATAGGGAAATTAAATAACCTTAATCAAAAGGGTAAATCAAGACCTAGGATAACAAAACACTCTTCTGATTTATTATATCTAGATACACTTTATACCCATTTCAAATTTCAAAACAATAGGTTTGGGAAAACCATTCCTTATCATCCCAAAGGGTATCATGAAAGACCCATCTATTCCTTCATTGAACCATATAATTGTAAAGGCAAAGGGCCCAAGGTAACTGGCTTCCGTCAATTGTTTGAATTACTTGTGCAGAATTAGGTAGGGTCTCACTCAAGAGAAAATGGAGTGGGAAGGGAGATACAGGACAAGCATAAGGGATAAATTCCATTTTTAGGGAGTAATTTCTACGTTAATGTTTCCTAACAGATCATAAAATCAATATTATCATCTATTTTCAATAAACAAAATTGCTGGGAAAAACAACAAGAAGTTTCTACAGAAATAGATATGTTTATTAAGAGGTGCGTCGAATAGAAGTCGACGTACCATTGACTTCTACTCGACGCCAGAGTCGAGAAGAACACAGAGCAGACAATTCAAATAGAATTCGACACAGCGTCAAGTTCTTATCGACGCATACGTCGACTTAATAATTGCTGATTAAATTCAGTCGCGTCGATTGGAAATCGATGTAACGTCGACAGGACTGCATTGACTTAGGGTCTCTGAATAGTCTCGAAGCTACGTCAAGTACCATTCGACGCAACGTCAATATATCAGCGCACGCAGAATTGCTTCTAAAAGCAATCTCGACACAGTTTTGCACGCCAAATAATAAGTAATATCGATGGTGCGTCAACATAAACACTAATTAGCATCGATTCATCTGCTTTTAAGCAATTACTGCGTCGAAACATATACGCTTTCGAATTATCTCTCTCTTGCTCTCTTGCTTTCTTGCTCTCCAGCTCTCCCGTGCCTCTTTCTTTCTCGTTCTCTTTGTGTTTCCAGGTACAATCAAAATCAAATGGCTCCACCAAAGGTGAACTCAGGATTCGATGTCTACATTGACTCATTCAATGGGGCCGCAGAAGTTTCAAGGCCATCCTTGGTCTATTTGATTCTGCTGGATTAAAAAATCTCTTCTCCACAAGATGTAAGATTCTAGAAGTAGAACTTACAGAATTCAAGGATACTATTTCAGTGACAAATGGTGGTGCTCTCCAAGGGACAATATCTTTCCAAGACATCAGTGTATCTGAGGATATTCTCTCCCAAACATTTGATCTGCCCACAGGGAATGACTCAGATGAGCTAACAACAGAAGAAGCAAAGAATGTTCTAGAAATAATGCAGTTCAGAAAGGAGAAGCCAATTAATCTCAAAAATATTGATGTGGCCGAAGAATACAGGTTTTTAGCTGACATTGTTGGGAAAGTCCTATTATGCAAGATCTCTGCCCATGACGCAATTCCCAAGCAGCAGCTGCAGATTATGGGAGCACTTGTTCTGAAGAAGAAGATCAATTGGGGAAGATGCCTACTAAGAATGATTGGGCATAAGTACTCCCACAAGGAGAATGCCTATATGAGAATAATGAGCCAAGTGCTCTTCAAACACCACCCAAGTATCTACAAGTCAAAAGGAGTGCCCATTCCTCCTAGGAAAAGAATTACAATTGGAATCTTTTCCAAATGGACTAGGAAAATCTCAAAGCCTGGTCAAGCTCAAATTTCTCCTCCTCCATCTCCTCCTGATCACCGGCCAGAAAGGTAACTACAAACCCTCCAAGGGATCATATCCCTCCTCGTCTGTCTCCACTTCCTCTGGACACTATTCCAGATCTCCATCATGAGGATATTCCATCCCAACAACAACAACAACACCAATCCTCCTCAACCCCTGAGCTATCTTCACAATCATCACATCAACTACCATCCACCCACATTCCAGATCATCAGCATGCTCCACATCCTCCACTTATTCATGTCTCACCAGAGTTCTATCAGCCTCTCTCCCCCATCCAAGAAGAACTCCCTCCATCACCTCCATCTACAATACATCCACCCACAATTGATCTTGAGCAGATCATTTCTAAGGCTGTGGCCACTGCCTCATCCACCTTTGTAGTTCAAGTGGCCTCTCAGGCTAGAAGGTTTGATAGAAAATGCTCACAAATGGAGGGTTAGTTATTAAGATTTCAAAGATCCTTTTAGAGCTTGAAAGAATTTGTGTCTTCCTCCATGGTGTCAAACGAGTTCTTAACCTCACTGGCCAGCAAGGTCAAGAAGGGGGAGAATATCTTAGAGGAAGAGAGACCAATCCTTGACTTGAGTGGACAGGATCAGGGAAATTCTGATAATGAGCCTGCTCCTGACATGGTGACCACCTTTCAGGATGCACTGATTCAGGGGGAGTCTTGATGCGTGTCGGCAAGTGCACCGGTCGCTGTCAAATAATAATTGTGGAGAATAAATTCCCCGGATGTCGGTCTCTTGAGGAATGCAGGATGGGTGAACGAATCGCGCAGTGATTATTGTTACACAAGTGTTCAACAAAAACAAAGATGGGGATTTTGGTTGGTTTTCCTAATCTTATCAACAACAAAAGAGATGCGGGTCGAAAACACCGCTTCGCAAAGTGAGGTGGATGCAACGACCGCGATGCCATGCTTCGTGAGGCGGATGAAGTGAACTCAAGTGCGAGAGGGTGAGGGTCGCAAACACCTCTTCACAACCGCCGTTAGCTCTTGCTAACGCGGATCAAACACCTTGCGTGCGTGCGCGAGTGAGTGAGAGAAAGCGGAATGAATCACCACCAAACCATGAAGAACAACAAAGAAATATTCATTTCCATCAAAATAAACATCACAATATTCGAGTATTGCACGGTTCAAAGAGTACAACGAGGGAAAAGAGGAAAGAAATAACCGGTGGTGAAGACTAGCGGCCGTTCACGGCCGGAATGGTAGGTTGTCGGGCTACCTCCGGACTCGGACGGACTATGCTTCCGGCGTAGAGAGCTGTCACAATCTCCCTACGTAGCTCCGTCGTCTTCGACTTCAGGTTTCTTCTTCTTCTAACCGAGCGGAATGCGAGAATGGTTGCTTGGAGGCTTGCGGACGATGGAGAACACTCACGGACAATGGAGGAAGTCTTGGAATGGATGGAGGAGGCTTCCCCTTGCGTAGGAGATGAAGTGGAGGCGTCCCACGGTGGAGATCGGCGGCGTACGGAACAGGAATCCCGCTCCCGGAAGTGAACGAATGACCTAAAATCGCAACAGGCGTTTAAATAGGCGCTGGATTAAATACTGCGCACGGTCATTGGCGCACGACCAGTGGTCGTGCGCACTGGAATTCTGTGATCGTGCGCACTGCCTGGGTGGAACCTGCAAGATACGAAATTATAAAATAAAATGTTCGCACGACCAGTGGTGCACGACCGGTGGTCGTGCGCACAATCGTTGATGGTCGTGCGCAATACAGCAAACAGAACTCAGAATTTTAATGATAAGTGCGCACGAGCAGTGGCGCACGACCGGTGGTCGTGCGCACTGGTGTTGGTGGTCGTGCGCACTGCACCAAACAGAACTCGTGAAAAAGGATTAAGTGCACACGATCAGTGGCGCACGACCAGTGGTCGTGCGCAATAGAACCGGCGATCGTGCGCAGTGTTCCTGTGCAGAATTGCACCGGGAACACTTGCACGACTCCTATTCCCGCACAACCACAGATCTAGCCACTGAAAGTGGCACTTAACAGCACATGAACACTACTAATGACAATAAGCACGAAAATCACACCAAAGTGGGCCTAGATGTGCACCTAGCGTGGATTATCAAATATAAACTATAACAAGGCTAAAGTGCGGAGAATTGACTAAATAACGGCCCGGATGAGTCCATAAATGTGTATATGATCAGGACTCATCACACCCCCAGACTTAACTGTTTGCGCGTCCCGAGCAAACGAATCCGGCGGAGCGTGAAAACGATAATTAACATAGAGAATTACACAAGGGATTCTAGTAGAAGGAGAGTTTAACTATGCTAACTAATTTACATAAGTATTAAAGCGTAATTAAAGATTTAGTTATACTCAGTTGGTGAATTACGAAGAATTTGACGATCATGCCCGGTATGAAAGTGACGAGACACTGAGGCGGGTGTTGCAAAAGATCGGAGCTTAGGAATAACTCCGCTGAAATCCATCACCGTCGTGAACCATACGCTTGCCCGGTCACACTCTCTCCACGGAGCTAGCAAACTCGCAAATCAAATCAGTAGGACTTATAGGATTAGAACGGGGCTTAGGTTACGGTATGATATTCAAAGTTAAACGCGGTGGCTACGCAACCCAAGTGAGCTAACGGAACGCTGCACCACACAAGACCAACAAACTATGCTCGTGTGACACACCCCCAGACTTATCATGAAAACCAGGTGTGCACACGGCCTACTTCACAAATACCAACAGATTTTCTGTTTTTAGCTCGGGAGGAATTTTTTTTTTTTTAAATACTCTTTTTTTTCTTCTTTTACATATTTTACTTCTTTTATGTAACCTCCGGTTGGTTCAAAATCAGCAGATGGACGTTATTTTCCCATCATAACACAATGATTCCACACTCCACACAAGTTTAGAATTATGAGCGCAGTTAAAAACAATTTGGTTGCGGGCGTGGGATAGGCTTCAGGCTTTGGTGGATGAAGAGGAGCTGAACAAAGGATTGGTAGGCACAAAATAGGCTTGCAAAGGTGAATGAAATGGACATGGAATAACAAAGCTCAAACTAGCCAAAGGGTGGCCTACATCATGCTTGACTCAACGAGTAGCTCTCACCCATGCTTCGAGAGTCGCTTGGGGCAAGTTCTTAGCCCACGAGAAAGATAAACCTTCCTCCCGACTCGAGCAACACACGACTAGTAATCGCACACACACAACACCGGGTTATCGTCAATTCCATACAAATTCACCACTTGAGTATATTAAATCTAAATTTACGCAGAAATACTAAACATAATTTAGATGCATAAAGAAAATCTAGTTCTACTCACATTCTACCATAGCATGCGAAGTGACTAGAACACTACATGAGTCAACATCGCACTCCAAATAATAATTCCTACGTTAACAATATATTTCACATTCCGACCAAAATAGTTTAAACGGAACAACGACAAAAAGATAAACACGCACTCAAGTGGGTGAAGTGGTGTGTGAAGCATGAAAAACAAAAATAATGACTAGGATAAATAAAGATACAACCTTCTAGTATGCGGTGCAACTCGTGCACAGTGGGTAACAACAACCGCTCCCCCAGACTTAAGCTAAACGATATATCTAGAAATTTGAAGCTAAAAGAAGGGAGGAAGTGGTACCCAATGCTCAGAAATGAGCATACCAGACGATTGGCGTTTATGATCACGAATAGTCCACAGCATCCGCACCATCGAACACAAAACCTGCAAGCACAGACTCAAAGCAACAAAAGCAAATACAAAAGCTGAACTAAAAGAAGTTAGAAAAAAAAAAGAAATACGAAAACAGGAAATCTGGGTTGTCTCCCAGGAGCGCTTTCATTTAACGTCCTTAAGCTGGACCAAATAGCTGTATTAGCATTGTTTAAAGAGTGCAGGAATTAAAAGAGAAATATTCAGAAGCAGTTCACCACATCAACTAAACACAAATCAGCTAAAAGCGCTCTTATGGTGCGCTTCTCCCGTAGCACGTAGGCGGGAGGTGAAGGCTTTAGGGCCAGCACTGGTATTACCCAATGCTCCCCTAACCTCCGCCACCTTGCCACGAAGAGCGGCAGCACGAGCGTCGCGCAGAAGTTTTTCCTTTTTAAGTTTGGTGACAGTCGGAGACTGCCACCGTTGAAAGTTTTCAGAATTTTCTGCCTTAGTGGCGGGTGGCGTCACTTCCGGCATTGTGGTGACTACCTGATCGGCCCAGGAGATGGAACGCTTAGATTGTTTATTACAAGATTCAACACAGGGAGATAAATAATCCGCATCCCGAACTACATTCACGTCAACGTTTCCCGAATTGCAGTCCTCCTCCGTCTCGGAATCGAACTCTTTCCGGAAGTCAACCTCTTCTTCCTCATCCGACTGGAGCTCCTCCTTTCCTCCTTCACTTGTTTCTTGATCATGTTTCTTTCCTGCACAGCTTAGAAATTCATCAGAACTAATGAGAGGGGGAGGAGTGGATGTGTCAGCTGTAGCTTCGAGGCGAGTGGGTTGCAGCGCCTTGTTAGGTAGGAGAACACACCCCGTAGCGAAGTCAAGGGTGGCGCCGCTCTCTTTCAAGAACGGCACGCCCAGGATAGGAATGGATTGATTTTTCTGGGGGCCCAACACCTGAAAGTCCGCGACCACAGTCGTCCCCTCAACTATTACTTCCACATTTCTCACTTCCCCCTCAGATTGGATAATAGTACCGTTAGCGAGAATAAGCGATTTCCTTTCCTCCGTGTTCATCTCAAGTTGTAATCTCGCAACATCTTGTAGTGCCATGACGTTGCGGGAGGAACCGGAATCGCATAAAGCTTTTGTTTCAACCTTATTGATGGAACAAGAAATTACCAGCTCACTCGGTTCAACCTCTACCACATCCCCAAGACTCTTCCCTTGATCAATTGGGTTCTTCTCCGTGTTGCTGGGAAGGGTCCCCTGCGATCGCTCGGTTAGCACTTGGGCCAATTGGCCCAACTGCGTTTCCAGGTTTCGCATGGATGCAGTTTGACTTACCATATTCGAATTAGCTACTTGCATGAATTTCTCCATCATCTCTTCTAGATTACTCTTTTTTTGAGTAGGGGGTGCTTGATTATAGTCCGGGTGTGGTGGCCTCGGTTGGATCCCGGAGGCGAAGCATCGTTTTGATGCTGCCCCGGTGCCCATCGTTGGCCAGGTGTGTTTGGATTCCACGAGAAGTTCGGGTGACTTCTCGCTCCCGGATTATAAGCATTATTGAAAGGCGCCCCCCTAGGCTGATTTCCTACATAATTAACAGATTCGTTCAAGTTCAAGTGTGCGAAGTCACCTGCCACGTTGTTCCCCGAACACTCATACGCGTGGTGGCCTCCGCCTCCACATCCCTCGCAGGTAATGACAGCAGCAGTCGCGGATGGTGAGGGGAGAGAGTCGACCATGAAAAGACCTCGGCCGCTTCTTGGAGCATTTCTCCCTGCAGTCCATAATGTACTGTGGGAGGCAGTGTCGCGCAGAATTCGAAGGGCTTCTTCAGGAGTGTGGTTCATCAAGGTACCACCCGCCGCAGCATCGATCATTGCCCGATAGTTGGGCTCGATCGCGAAGTAGAACAATTCAACCACATTCCATGGTTGGAGCTCGTGGCCAGGGCAACGGCGAAGGAGATCGTTGAGGCGCTCCCACGCTTCAGCAAGGGTCTCTTGGTCAAGTTGGCGAAATGTGGCGATCTCCCGCCGCAAGCTTACAATCTTATCCACGGGATGGAATTTAGCAAGGAACTTGGATGCGAGGGCATCCCAAGTTGCAGCAGTCCCGGGCGGAATGGAGTGGAGCCACACCTTTGCTTTATCGCGGAGTGAAAAGGGAAACAGTCTGAGCTTGACTGTGTCGTCAGCAATCCCTGCGTAGTGGAAGGTTCCGCAAATATCAGAAAATTCTGCCAGATGCAGATGCGGGTCTTCGCTGACCAGCCCGGAAAATTGAGCGTTGTTCCGGATAATGTTCAAGATTGCTGGCTTAATCTCGAACTGATTATTCATAATGTTTGGCCCGAACCCCGGATACACACTCCCAGCAGTTGGAGTGGTGTAGTCCCTCATCGTGCGGGGTCGAGGCCTAGCTGCCTCCTGCTCAATCCCAGGCTGATGTTCCCCCACGCCGGGCATTCTCGGATCAACATCATTTGGGTCTACCTGATCACCCATGGCCGCTTGTACAGCCGCAGCGCGCCTTCGCGCGCGAGCAGTTCGTTCGATTTCTGGATCAAAAGGTGCGAGTTCACCTGCGACCTGCCTCTGCATAAACTGTCAAAAACAAAAAGAAAAACAAAGAAAATAAAAAACAACTGCTCGTATAACGAAAGTCACAACACAAGACGAAACACGCATGCATTCCCCGGCAACGGCGCCAAAAACTTGATGCGTGTCGGCAAGTGCACCGGTCGCTGTCAAATAATAATTGTGGAGAATAAATTCCCCGGATGTCGGTCTCTTGAGGAATGCAGGATGGGTGAACGAATCGCGCAGTGATTATTGTTACACAAGTGTTCAACAAAAACAAAGATGGGGCTTTTGGTTGGTTTTCCTAATCTTATCAACAACAAAAGAGATGCGGGTCGAAAACACCGCTTCGCAAAGTGAGGTGGATGCAACGACCGCGATGCCGTGCTTCGTGAGGCGGATGAAGTGAACTCAAGTGCGAGAGGGTGAGGGTCGCAAACACCTCTTCACAACCGCCGTTAGCTCTTGCTAATGCGGATCAAACACCTTGCGTGCGTGCGCGAGTGAGTTAGAGAAAGCGGAATGAATCACCACCAAACCATGAAGAACAACAAAGAAATATTCATTTCCATCAAAATAAACATCACAATATTCGAGTATTGCACGGTTCAAAGAGTACAACGAGGGAAAAGAGGAAAGAAATAACCGGTGGTGAAGACTAGCGGCCGTTCACGGCCGGAATGGTAGGTTGTCGGGCTACCTCCGGACTCGGATGGACTATGCTTCCGGCGTAGAGAGCTGTCACAATCTCCCTACGTAGCTCCGTCGTCTTCGACTTCAGGTTTCTTCTTCTTCTAACCGAGCAGAATGCGAGAATGGTTGCTTGGAGGCTTGCGGACGATGGAGAACACTCACGGACAATGGAGGAAGTCTTGGAATGGATGGAGGAGGCTTCCCCTTGCGTAGGAGATGAAGTGGAGGCGTCCCACGGTGGAGATTGGCGGCGTACGGAACAGGAATCCCGCTCCCGGAAGTGAACGAATGACCTAAAATCGCAACAGGCGTTTAAATAGGCGCTGGATTAAATACTGCGCACGGTCATTGGCGCACGACCAGTGGTCGTGCGCACTGGAATTCTGCGATCCTGCGCACTGCCTGGGTGGAACCTGCAAGATACGAAATTATAAAATAAAATGTTCGCACGACCAGTGGTGCACGACCGGTGGTCGTGCACACAATCATTGATGGTCGTGCGCAATACAGCAAACAGAACTCAGAATTTTAATGATAAGTGCGCACGAGCAGTGGCGCACGACCGGTGGTCGTGCGCATTGGTGTTGGTGGTCGTGCGCACTGCACCAAACAGAACTCATGAAAAAAGATTAAGTGCACACGATCAGTGGCGCACGACCAGTGGTCGTGCGCAATAGAACCGGCGATCGTGCGCAGTGTTCCTGTGCAGAATTGCACCGGGAACACTTGCACGACTCTTATTCCCGCACAACCACAGATCTAGCCACTGAAAGTGGCACTTAACAGCACATGAACACTACTAATGACAATAAGCACGAAAATCACACCAAAGTGGGCCTAGATGTGCACCAAGCGTGGATTATCAAATATAAACTATAACAAGGCTAAAGTGCGGAGAATTGACTAAATAACGGCCCGGATGAGTCCATAAATGTGTATATGATCAGGACTCATCAAGTCTACAGTTCAGGGGGAGCCTGCTTCTAATATTCAGAGGAAACTTGACATAGAAATGGAAGTTGTAGCTACAACAATTGTCCAAGATGTGCCTCCAAGTGAAGATCTACTATATCAGGTTGCACAGATTGCACAGGAAGCTGCCCAGGAGGCTGAGCAGAATGCACAAGCACATGGGGAGCTTCCCAAGGATAAAACTAATGATGAAGAACCCGAAGATGAAGATGATACACAATTGAGAATGGCTAAGAGGTGTACAATTCCAAAAGTCTTCTCCAGGAAGAGAAGAACTCCGGAGAAGGATTCCTGAACTGTAGGTATTAGATGATTTATTGGTTTTTGTGGAATTACAATTGGTGGGAAAAACAATGCTACACAATTTCTTATCATGGAAATATGTTGTCTATAATTTCAGTTGCTTACTTTCTATATCTATGTTATCTTGCATGCATGTTTGATTATGCAAAGAAATATATAAACTCATTTTACTCAAATCTGTAAAATTTGTTAAGATAAATAGGGGGAGATTGTTGGGAAAACCCTGTGATTTAACTTAACAAATTAAATAAAAGTGATTTTATCTAATATGTTTGAATTACCCATTGTATAGTGAGGGTAATCTGGTCATTAGATGTCTTAGGATGTCACACTCAACATAGGGTGTCAGGACCAGATCAAGGGAACCAAAATTGGGCTAAGTTAACATTTGCGTCGAATAGAATTCGACGCAACATCGAGTCCATATCGACGCTTCTCTTACTAGAAGTCCAAGTGGTTCAACCCTTCTGTCAAAGAGACTCAAGTCGATGTTACGTCGAATTGATATCGACGTAGAGGTCAGGGACTTGTCGGAGTAACTAGTGAAGTTGACGCAGCTTCTACTTTTACTCAACGCAGAAGAGGTTATCTGTCGAAGCCATCTAAAGTCGACGCAACATCGACTTCATCTCGCTGTAGAAAATGAAGTTCAGAGCCAGGCAGATCAACTCGATGTACACGTTGATAAGATGTCGATGCAACATCGACTAGCAGAGTTCAATCAGAGCAGAGATGAAATCGAAGATACTTCTACAAGAACTTGAAGTTACGTCGATAAGAGAAGAAATGAATTTGATGCTACGTCGAATACAGTCTGTAAAAGTATATATTTTCAGTTGTCTCTCTAATCCTTCTTTTCATGGCCCACATCCTTCAAGACCGTTCCCCAATGGCTTAATAATTGCCTGAAATTTGAAAGATGCATTAAAGAAGGAGACAAAAGGTTTCTTGGAACTATATTCCTTGTAGATGGACGAACCGAGAATTAAAGAGGAAGGTAAGAGAATGTCATTGGAAGATTACCTTTTCAGGGTGTAACACCCCAAAACTGGTAGTTCCGCGAAGTAGGCGGAGTGGTAGTGCGGCACGTGAAGCAGGCTAGAATTTTCCCTGTCTGCTCTTAGCGCACGATCAGTGGCCTCATCGCGCACGACCAGTGATCGTGCGCCAGCGATCGTGCGTTAATTCAGAAGAGAATCGAGTTCTGTCTCGGACAGTGCGCACGACCATTTCCCTCTTCGCGCACGACCAGTGATCGTGCGCCAGCGATCGTGCGCTTATTCGCAAGAATTCAGAGTTCTGTCCCGGATAGTGCGCACGACCATTGCCCTCGTCGCGCACGACCACTGACCGTGCGCCTGTGATCGTGCGTCCTGTTTATTCTGTTCCGCGATTTTGAGCGGAGAAGAGGATCCGACCGATCAAATTTCTTGGAATTCGATCCAACGGCTGGGATTTAATGCTGGGTGGTCTTAGGGCTTTGGAGAGGGATTAAACCCTCATTATTTCATAGTGTTTCTCTCTCCTAGGCTAGAGGAAGAAGAAGGGGGCAAGGAAGAAGAAGAGGAGATTTTGCCATTGACGGAGCTCCGGAGCTCCGTTTCGCGAGCCATTTCCAGATCCGGAGAGTGCAGCCCGGTGCGGTTCTTTCCCTCCGCGTAGAATCTCGGATCCATGGCGAAGAAGAACACGTCTAGGGTAACGATTCTTCCTCCCGAACTTTGGACTTGTATTTGTCCATTCATTCCTCTTTCTTTGCTTGCATGAGGTATCTCTTTCACCAAATGGGTGAAGTGTAGGATTTCCTCAAGTCCTTCGAGACTCCGGGTAGATCGTGTCCGTCCCCGGCATATTGCATGTAGAAAATCCGGTAGTCGTGCGGATTTAGGCATTTTGTGTGAAGCCTATTCGTGGCCGTGAGCCCGAATCGGCGATGCTTGATTTGCGACGTTGCATTTAGGTTAGGCCTAGAATGCGTTCCGGAGAATGACTCCGTGAACTCACCTATAGTATTGTGGGAGTTAAGTGTAAGCGTCTTGTGAAGATCCCAACGAAAGCCCCATGCTTTGAGTTTTGGATGAAGGCAAACCTTCACCACGATATTGATGCGGAGCGTATGTACCTCCCTTGTTGAGAATTCGTGAAGCCTAGATCCTTGTAAAGGGGTTAGGTGCGTAGCGTATAATTAGTGTAGCACTTGAAAGTGCTAAACCCTTACGGGCCGAGGTGAAGCCGTACCCGCGTCGTGCGATAGATCGCGACGATTAGAGCACGGGCAAAGCTAAACCGAACCCGTTTCCATGCAGATCGGCGAGAGGTCCCTTCCTCATGAAAGCCGTGTGATCATGGGAGAGGTCGTGGAAGGTGTCATACCTAGACCGACCAAAAGCTCTTGTTTCCCACCTAAGGTTGTGACCCTTAGGGTGGAGTGTTGTGAATTTGATATTATGTTTAGCCTCATGCGATTGCTTAGGTGGTTTTGGGGAACCTTCGGGTGAACCCAACCAACATCATGTGCATACCTAGGTTCCCTTCTTTTGATGCTCAACCTAGAAGATTGATTGTGCTTGAAACCTCACCTTGTGTAGTTGCACCTTCTTTATATTAGCACTTGCTAGTGTAGCTTGCTTGCAGGGTAGAAGCTCCGCCACCCCGGGAAAGGGGTGGGGTCGTTATAATTTGGTCAGCTGTGCTGACCGTTACTCTGTTTGCCACCGCTTGGTGGAATGTTCTTATGCAGGTGCAGGTGAGCCTAGCGGGAAATAGCGGGCGTTAGTCCTTTTGCTGAGTTGGCCCTTGAAGGCCAGCCTTTTTCCTGTTTTCTCATGTATTGTCGGCCTGCGTGCCGATGTATGCTTTTTGGAGTTTTGTACATTGATTTGATGTAAGGCCCTAAGGCCGTAACTCTTACTTCTGGACTCATTCCTATGATAGTGGACATGTCTATTCGAATGGTTTAATTAATGCTTCCGCTTACGTTTTTGTACTCTCGTTTTGTTATTACTTTTCTGGTTATCATCTTTTAACTCCTAGCTAGTGTGGTTTGTATGGCGTGGGGTCCCGGCCGGACCTGCTGTTATACTTTTCGTACTGGCAGGGTGTTACACAGGGTATACCAGAAAGGGAAGGAAATTCAAAATTGACTTGAGAGAATAAAAGGAGAAGAGAAGATAGAAACAATAGAGAATTAATCACAATGAGTCGTCATTCATCTTGCTAGGGCTTCCTTTTCCTCTCCCTCTCCCTCAAGAACCCAAACATAGAAAAGAGAAAAGAAAAGAAAGCTTTGTTGTTCTTCATCTAATAGAACAGAGGATCTGAAAGCTGCTCTTCATCACAATCTCTTAGCAGCCAGATCTAAATCAGCAGAGGCACAAATGATCTGACATACAAAGAACCTGCAATTCATCACTATCTAAAGCAGGGGCTAATCAAGAGCAGATCCTGTGGAACATAATACACTGCTCTTCATACAGTCCTCTCAAGAATTCTGAGAACAGAATTCCTACAACTTTCTTTCTTCTCCTTCTTTCTCATTTTGTAAAAGAGTTTATTAATCCCTCGACAAAGGATTCAGTGGTTCAATATCTCCTTATCAAAAGATCTGGTGGTTCAAGATCTCCTTATCAAAAGATCTGGTGGTTCATGATCTCCTTGTCAAAAGATCAGTGGTTCTAAGAGTCTCCTTATCAAAAGACTCAGGCACTGTGGTGAAGAGGGGAGTAACCACATTTTGGGGAACCTCTAGAAAAAATCTGTGTGTCTTCTGGTTGCCAATTTTCTGTGTTGTCTCTATAGCTAGTTTATTCTACTATTTCTGCTTTACATTTCAGCACAAGTTTATTCTACCTAAGATCTTTTATGAGCATAAATCCTTAGATTAAATTTATTGTTTTCACAGTTAGGATAGAAATAAATTTATATCTCTATTCACCCGCCCTCTAGAGGATTCTCAGAGGCACACTGCGCAATTTCAAGATCCACTTGTTCTTCTGGATAGAATGGGCAAGAAGAATCTTATCTCTTTGGAAGTAATCTGCTTGCATCTTGAGAAATGACTTCATGAAGCATATAGAGATTTCTAATGGAAGCAAGAAGTATCTTCAATAAAATAGTAGCAACTATTTCAGTTCTTGTCCACTCCTTTCTCCAATGACCTAACATCTTTTTTTATACATCCTCCAATCTGCCATGGCTCTGAGGAGTGCCCTGTAACAGCATGAACATAAATAGAAAATATGATCTTTGCTTTCTAGCAACTTGCGCCAATAATAGATCACGCCAGGCAATATTCAAATATGAATCTGTCTCAGCAGATGGGCTGAGATTGGCTCCAGTCTCAGTAGTAGAACGAACTTCATCTCGGCGGATCCGCTAAGACAGATTATCTTCTCTGCGATTTCCTCTACATGCAGCTCAACTGAGACAAACTCCTTCTCAGTGGCTAAAAAACTGCGTCTCAGTGGTTCAGATGAGACCAGGCTGTTGTCTCAGCGGTCTTGACAGTAAAACCTAGAGAACAATTCCAATGTTTGAAATGACCTAACCTTACACAAGCATGATACAAAAGAGGGCTTATCAAATACAATATGTACTTTGCATTGAGTGTGATGCCTCTTCAAATCTAGGGAACATTGAGGGGCAATATTCCCAACAATCTCCCCATATTTGAAGAAGGCAGAACATACCCCAATGCTAAGATACATAACCACAATAACCATATCATGACATATAATGAAATAGCAGAATTAGAAGTCATGACAACATAACAATATCATTGTTAACAACATATAGGCAACTCAGCAGATATTAGGCATTAATACACAACAATTATTAAGCTTGACTTTAATTAGCCTATTAACACAAGATATCATAAATCAGCAGAAGAACCAATTGCATTAGTGATAAAATGTCAATACATAATATTTACAAATTTCAGAGCATATTTGTTTCTAATGAAAATTTAAACATGTTAGTTCATGATTTTCTCTTCTTGGAAGCACTTGAGCTTTCAGCAACCTCTTTTCCAGTAGCAACAACATTCATCTCAGCAACCTTCTTCTTGTTCTCCTACCTTTTTAGTATAGGAATTGTTTTGGGATATATCTGGAAGGCATTCTCTTATGGTTGTTTTTCCTTACTAAGTTTTCTTTGAATACTCTTTCCTTTAGGAAATTCCTTTCAAGATGCTTGATCCATTCCTTTGTTGGATACATCCTATCTATGTTTTTGCATAATTGACCATGGTGTACACAAGCATTCAAAATTATGCTCTTGGATTCATCTCTCCAATACTCAAAGTCAAGATCTTTGGCTTGATCATTCCTGTTCTTTGCCATAAACTCCTTAGTAAGCATGACTTCTTCTCTTTTCCTTTTGGCAGCTAGCTTTGCATCCTGTGCAGTCTTTTCTTGAGCAGGGAAGTCAAAATTCTCTGCTCTAAATATGTCCAGGAGAGGCAGATTTAGAGCAACTCTTGTTCCTTGTAGAACTTTGAGGGCAAGCTTTGAATTTGTTTCAGCATTGGTGTAACACCCTCCCTGTTATATAGAACATAGCAGTAGGTCCGACCGGGACCGCATGCCATATTAAACGAACAGAAGAGCGCGTTACTTAATTAGTTTCAAACAGTTAATATGATAACCATTTCAGCACAAAGATTCGTACAACGGAAGTATTTAATATTTAAGTACAAACCTGTTTACAAAAACATGTCCACTTACGATCTAGGAATTAGTACACAAAAAGGGTCCTTACATAATTTGTTTACATCAAAAGTGGCTTCCAAACATCGGCACGCAGACCGGCCACACATGAAAAATAGTAAACAAAAAGTTTTGGCCTTCGATGGACAGCACAACACAACAGCAGGGGGTTCAGCCCGCTATTTCCCACTAGTCTCGCCAGAACCTATACAAACAAATCCACCAAAAGGGTGGGGGAAAACAAGCAACCGGTCAGCTTTAGCTGACCAAGATATAACGAACCCACCCCTTTCTTGGTGCGATGGTACTCCATCCATGCATGCAAGATTTAGCAACATATAAACACATATATCCGCAAACAACACTAGCGTAGGCATTTACAACCATCCGCTTCGTGCTCTCAAGGAACACTTTGGCATACTCCCCGAGTTACGCCTCCAAGATAAGTCTTATTTCAACATAGACAAACAATTTGAGCTAGGCCATACACACAAAGTTTCGGCACTCTTCCATAGCCCGGTGCACCAAGGGGCGACCTCTTCACCACCACTATGGGCGGGTTTGGATCAGCTAGGACTGTGCTCAATCATCACGAACAACTCTACACGATGTGGGTTAGATTTCACCTTGTGCCCGTCACTTAAAGCTAGGCACTTCAGGCCCTTCAGCTTCTTCTGCTACACACCCAGTCCCCAGGACTTTAGGTCACACAGGCTCACACAATCTGCATACTGGGCTCTACCGCCAGCGCTAACGCTAGCGCCCGACGCTAGCAACAGAACTCAGTTTTGCCCGACACTAGTAACAGAACCCAGTTATGCTACCTCTGGGAAAACACCTCCAGAAATCAACAACTTAGCTCACCTGGAGCTACCGCCGGCTCTAACGCTAGTGCACGACTCTAGTAATAGAACTCAGTTCTGCTACCATTTTTCAGGTATTTTCTGGGAAACACCTCCAAATCATTTTGCTGTACAATAAAGTACATAGAACCCGAAACACATCATATATACAGAGTCTTCTCCGACACGCAACAGGCAACAGGCAACATCACCAATCCAGACCAACCTGTCCAAATGGGCTTCACACAACATGCCTATGTCCGTACTTTCATTCTGAACTCTATATGCAATTTCTGGGGGGAATAACTTCAACCCACCGGAAGATCCGATCTACTAATTAGTAGAAGTATTCCAAACTATGCAAATCAAAGGACGCACATGTCCAAAGACAAGGGAGGAGAATCGTTACCCTCGGCGCTCGTTTCGGTTCCATAAAACTGAGAGGGAATCGGCTGGAATCTTTTGCAACAGCTTCCTCTCCACAGAATTGATGATGGCACAAGCACGCAAGATCTCCTTCACGGATTTTCCCTTGGCACAATGACCTTCAACTGACCTCCTGCTCTTCTCTCAGACCACTGCTCTCAGAAAGGCAGAGGATTCTCAGAAAAATGAGAAGGAAAGTGGGATTTGTGTGCTTATATGATTTTCCCGCTACCGCCGGCACTAGCCACTAGCGTCGACGCTATCCCAATGTCGGTACCGCTATAACACACTACCGCTAGCACTAACGCAACCGCCAGCGTTAGCAGTCGCCGAGTTGACTTGATGTTTTCAATGATACACAGGTCCCTTCATCGATAAGCTGCTAACTCGATGATAATAGCTACCGCCGGCTCTAGCACTAGCGTCTGGCGCTATCTCCTTTGTTTCAAAACACTTGCATTTTCTTTGCACATGAAAGTTGGGGTCTTACAATTGGTCTCCTCCCCCTTTTGGCTTCTTCAAATATTTTCAGTTCAATACTTGGGGAACCAGCTACTACAGAACCAGATTGGGTTTAAAATGCATTTTCCAGGTCAGTCTTCAGTTCATCCATAATTTTCTTAGATTCTCCTATCATAGTGGTTGCTATGGACCACACATAATCTTCAATATGATTTGAGACCTTCTTTATCACCTCATCTGTTTTACTGACATAATTCTTGGCATACCCCATGTCTTTCTCTAAAAGTTGAAGACTTTAGTCCATGGATCTTAAAATGGTGTTCTGAGCTACCATTGATTTTTTTGCTAGATCAAACCTTTTGGTCATCTGGCTATTTAGGTAGGATGTCTCTTCCTTTATCACTTGGATTTCAGTCATCACCCCATGCTTCACTGTTGAAACTAACTTATCAATGTATTCCTTTATTGAGGTCATATGACCATCGATTAGTGTCTTGATAGAACTTAGGAAAGTTTATTGGAATTTGTAGAGGTGGAGGGTTGCATTTCAGCAATCATGGGTATTTTCAGCTTTTTCTGGCAGACTTGGATCAGATTCCACAGGTGGTAAACTTATCTCTTATAGGGTATGATTATCACACTCAATCAGAGTGGATGGCTCCTTTGCAGGGGTGGATGAAATTGTCTCATACAGAGAAGGGATCGTTGTATGCTCCCCCTCAGCTTTATCATCATTTTTTCTCCCCTTCAAAATGATCAAGGTGATCAACATGAATCTCATCATCATTCTCATCATCATCATCATTATTGTCATCAGCATCATCTTCTTCATCATCAGATAACTTTTCCTGCTTCTCCCCCTCCGATAGTGCATCTATCCTTTCTTGATTAGTTGAATCCAAGAAATCTTGGGAGTTATCTGGAATTTGACTTATCCTTCTTTCAAGATTAAAGATAATTTGATCAATCTTACATTGTAAATAACTAGGAGAATCTAATTGCTCCTCTTCATTCCTTACTGAATCAGCAAGGAATGAAGAGGAACAAATAGATTCTCCTCCTTTCTCTTGGTCGGATCTTGTGACTATTCCGCAAGGGTTTTTCTGCGAGATCTCGTCCACCGTCACTGCCTTTCTCTTGGTCGGATCTAGCAATCCGTGGGAGACGCTGAGGGCACTTCTTTTCCGACCAAGATCTTGTTCGACAAGAGGATTGTGGTTC
Source organism: Dactylorhiza incarnata (assembly GCA_033032865.1). Taxonomy (NCBI): domain Eukaryota; kingdom Viridiplantae; phylum Streptophyta; class Magnoliopsida; order Asparagales; family Orchidaceae; genus Dactylorhiza; species Dactylorhiza incarnata. Next base: position 1,514,372 of record JAWHQI010000218.1, on the reverse strand, counting down.
TCCTTCGCTCGTGTGGACTACTATAGAGGCGCGAATACACTTTCTGTGTTTGAAACTCAGCCACACGGTTTTGGATCTGCTTTTGGAGCATCTTGGTTGAGTGTTGACTTAATGCCTTTCAGGTACATTGCAATGTGTTCCTCTTTTATTTCTAGATTCATGAAATCGCAAGATCCTGTAACTATTTTGGGTTGTTCTTGTTTCTTTATTCCGCTGCACGCATGTGATTTGCTTTATATAGAAAACCCAACACAACCAAGTTAGGATCCTGCAGACATTCTTTAATTCTTTGGAAGATCACAGCAGCCCATTGGGTCTCTTTCATCATGACCACCCTTGTCATCAACTCAAACATGTATTTTAATATGGTGTCATGAGAACCAGGCTTGCACAAAATGGATTTGCCCACTATGTCTGATAGAAGCTTTCCTCTTGGGTTGAAATGCTTCCTTTTTAGTAAGCCTATTTTGGCATCACTATATTCACACCATTTTAAAGCTTTCTCTTTGTCCCTTTTAGAAATATTTTCTTGCTCATCATGACTGCATGAGGGCAAATGTAGGGCTTTCTCCATCTTCCTTGGAGATATCATAATCTTTACACTTCCAATCTTGGACTTTAGAGAGGAGTTGTAAGAAGATAGCCTAGCATTGCAGTATGGTTCCAGAGCTTCAGTTCTGAGAATCATAGTGGGTTCTGATAGAAGATATTCCAATCCTTGCTCTTCTAGGAGTTGAATCACTTGCTTAATCTCAGCTTGAGCATGTTGAAATCCATTCCTTATTATCTCATAGCCTTCCGGAAGATCCTTTGAAATCGTTGGCGTCATTCTTTGATAAAAAAAATCGCCGAGACAGGGGGGGGGGGGGGGGGGGGGGGGAGGAAAGGTCATCTCGACGGCTTAGTAGGGTTTTGGGTGTGTAATTGATTTAATCAACATTATTCTATTTATAGGGGTACAATTTAAGTTTTACTTAGAGAGAGATGTTAACTTGAATTAATATTTAGTTAATTTAATTAACCTATTCCGTCTCAGAGGATCTGCTGAGACGGAGAACTAAACCGCTGGGACAAGGTAATGTTAATCGCTGAGACGACTTAGCTGTCTTAGCGATTCAGTTGAGACTTTGTCATCTAAACTCACTGCCTAGCAGTGAACCCTTTCAAGTTGGATTTTTTTTCTCCCTAATCATGTCATTATGTGATTTTAAGTACCAACATATCTTATCAAAGATTAAGATACAAAATATCATGCATGATAGATAATATGAAATGTTGATGACTATTCAATATTTAACATTCCCAGGTCAATCTTGAATAAATTAAACTTAGCCTCATTCAACGGATTTGTAAAGATATCAGCAACTTGATTGTAAGTGGAGACATGTTCAAGGCAGATATCTTGACTTTCTACATGTTCTCTAATAAACTGATACCTGATTTCTATATGCTTAGTCCTGCTATGAGATACATGATTTTTAGTTATAGAAATTTCACTAGATGAGTCACAATATAGTGGAGAATGACTTACCTTGTGGTTATAGTCCTTTAGTTGATGTTGTATCCACATAATTTGTGCACAACAGCTCCCTACTGCAATGTACTCAGACTCAGCTATGGATATTGCCACACTAGTCTGTTGTTTGCTACTCCATGAGATCAATCTCTTGCCTAGGAATTGACAAGTTCCACTAGTACTCTTCTTATCTTCATTGCATCCTGCAAAATCAGCATCTGAAAAGCCAATTAGTTCAAAATCATTGTTCTTATGATACAAAAGGCCAAGATGTTGGTTGCCTTTAAGGTATCTCAAAATCCTCTTTGCAGCTGAGTAGTGAGATTACTTAGGGCATGCTTGATACCTAGCACAAAAACATATTGCATACATAATATCTATTCTACTAACAGTAAGATACAATAGGGATCCAATTATACATTTGTACATGGATTCATCAAAGGCTTTACCCTTCTCATCCTTGTCCAGAGAAATATTGGACCCCATGGGAGTTTTCATGGTGGAAGCAGATTCCATCCCAAACTTCATGATAAGCTCCCTGGTGTACTTGGTCTAAGTGATAAATATCCCTTCATCAGACCATTTCCCTTGGAGGCCTAAAAAGTACTTGAGCTCTCCCACACTGCTCATCTCAAACTCCACCTGCATATGGTAAGCAAACTTTTTGCAAATGTTGTCTTTAGTAGACCCAAAAATTATGTCATCAACATAAATTTTGACTAGGAGGCACTAGCCCTTTGTTTCCCTAAGAATCAATGTGCAATCTAACTTCCCCTCAAGAACTTGTTCTTGATGAGAAAGGTAGATAAGGTCTTATACCAGGCCCCAGGGGCTTGCTTTAGACCATGTAAAGCTTTCCTAAGTAAATAAACATGGCAGGTTAGAGTTGGATGAACAAAACCTGAAGGTTGTTCCACATATACCTCTTCTTTTTAATTTCCATTTAGAAAAGAAGACTTGACATCCATCTGGTATACCTTAAACCCTTTGTGGGCAGCATAGGAGAGGAATAATCTAATTACCTCTAACCTTGCAACTGGGGCAAAGGTTTGGTCAATGTCTATACCTTCTTCTTGCCTATATCACTTGACTACCAGTCTCGCTTTGTTCTTAATGATGATACCATTCTCATCTAGTATTGTCCTGTAGATCCATTTGGTGCCAATTATGTTGTGTCCTTGTGGTTTTGGGACCAACTTCCATACCTTGCATCTCTTGAATTATTGTAGCTCCTCTTGCATAGCTTGAATCCAGAAGGTTTCTTGATTAGCTTCCTCAAACTTCGTAGGCTTAATCTGAGATAGGAAGCTCAGGAATATAGCTTCATTGTGAGCCCTGCTTCTGGTGATCACGCCTTGGTTCTCATCTCCAATAATCAGGTTCCTTGGATGATCCCTCAGATGTTTGGTTGCAGTAGGCACTCTGTCAGCATTTTGCTGCACTTCTTCTAGAGCAGCAGGTTCTTCAGTAGCCTGCTCATCTTCATCTTGAAGTGCTTCAATATTTGAATTGATTTTGTTAGGGCTGTGTGTTTCTTGTATAGATAACTCTTGCATCTTCTTATCATTTCCTTTCAAATCAGGAGAACTGAGTTGTTGTGCACAAGACTTATGGATGAGCCAAACTCTAGAGGATTTTGGTTTTCATCTCAAAAATATTGATCTCAAATGTGACAACAAAAGTGTCATAGATCTTACAAATAATTTTGTACACCACTCTAGATCCAAACACATAGATGTTCGCCATCACTTCATTAGGGATCATATTAAGAAAGAACATTTAAAAGTAAGTTTCATTGGTACAGACTCCCAACTTGTTGACATATTCACTAAGCCTCTTCCTGATGCAAGATTTCAATTACTACGACTTGAATTAGGTGTCCTAGATCTTTCAGGTTAAGTCACATTCATAAATGCAATCATTTTTTTTGCCATTTTTACCTATCTAAACATCTTCAAATCTTCTGAATTTTTTGCATGGAACAAATCTTTGGATACTTAATCAATATAAAAAATTAGATTTTTCAAAATACTAAATTTAAGGTACTGTTTGCCGTGCTAGCGCTAGCACCGGCGCTAGCGCACCTGTCTGATTTTATGTATTTTTAAAATTTTAAAAATCGCTAAAAATATGTTCTTTTATATGTACTACTTATTTTTGCATTTCTACATTTAATTGATTTTTAAAAAATTAAAATACAAAATTACAAAAGCCAAATTACAAAAAATATTTATTTTCTCTTCCTTTCTTTGTTTATTTGTTTAATTTCTATTTCAATATGCAAAAATCAACTACAAAAATATAAAACATGAAAAATTATTTTTTGAACTTAACTTTTCTATTTACATGTATCTTGCGAAAGGGAGATTTGGGATGTCACCCCATCACATCTCCTAGTACCGGTGCAAACCCCTCACAGGGTAGAGCTCGGGAAATCCAAGATCAATTTTAAGAGTTCAAATTTTAAACAATATTATTTTTCAAAATATAAAAAAAACTGTATCGATTTTATTATGAAAATCAAGCATGGTTTAATCTATCATTTAGACCTTCTACAATGTTGTAATTCATCCTTTTCAAACTACTTTGAACATTGTTTTTATCATGTTTTGATTTATCTAATCACATGTGCATCAATTGTATTGAAAAAGTGTTGTGTAGAACCAAGCTTAGCATGCCTCTAAATATGAGTAAATGTTTTATGGTTGATAATGATTTATATTCACTCACTTATTTGGGAATAGCCTACATGTGTTTTTAATCTAAGAATGCTTACTTATGTATTTAATTGTACAATGAATTAAAATTGCACAAGTATCTTACCTACACTACTTTTATTTGCATTCTTATCATTAAGAAAAGTGGTAGTGCATTCAAATTACTTTGGTTTGCAAAATAAGTGTATTCATAGATCTTTGTACAAACCAAAAAATCATGATATAAATTTGGCAAAGATAACTCCACCAAGCACCACTTGAACCTCTTGATAAGTCTTAATGAGCATTGTGAGGTTGAGAACCTTGGAAAGAATAGTAAAGTGTCTTGTGCAAACCTTAGTTCTTTCTTTAAACCTCTTTTCTTAAGTACATTGGATCAAAAAAAAAAATCAATATTGAAAAATAAAGTATATGATCCCCCAAGCACTACTTTGCACCCAGATAAGTCTTAATGAGCATGGTGTGTGCAAAGCACCTTGGTAGTTGTACATTTTCTATGTGCATTGAAGTGTGTGGAAGTAAAATTATTTGTGTTTTCTTTTGCACTTTACTCTACATATGTCTTGTATTTTTTGATTAAATCATTTGTTTACTCTCTTCGAAATACACTTAAGTACACATCATTATTTTCCATAACACTTCTTATCATGAGTATTGGATCCTAATGTTAATTCTGTACTACTCTTCATATATATATAAGCACTAGATAATCTAGCATGATCTCTACAATGTTTGGTATGTCCTAAATTTGTGAATTAAAATAACATTGTAATAGTCTCTTTGTGATATCTTTCTTTCATGCTAGGTTACTTTATTGTCAAACTTAAAGTTTTTTAAATGAATAATGATTTACAAAAACATCTTCCTTTTTTGGAATTTAACTCATATCTCTTCTTATGAATTATCATGATTACAAAAAGATGTTTCTTGTATTTCAATAAGTCTTCCACATCATTTCCATATACTTTTTTACCTTGTGCTTTCATGCTTACTTAAAGTCTGTTCTTTTGTGTGTATCATCACTTGAATCTTAAAATTCCATTCTTTCAACAAGTGGTAGACTTGCTTGGTAAAATCAATATTGGTTGTTCTTACGCGCATATCATTTTTATGCTAAAAACTCTGATTTATCTCTATCAAAACTCCTTTTTTGTCTCTTGCTTATCATTTTATTTCCTCTAAAAGCTCGATCATGCCTTATCTTTTTATCAAAAATACTCTTTTTTTGTCTCTTGCTTCCTTACCCACTTTTGCTAATAACAAAATGGGGAGAACTAACATGATAAATAAAAACTGCTATCAAACGGGGAAGAACTAAACATGATTAATTCTTAAGATGATAACTTACATATAAGGGGAGCATTCACATCGGGGGAGCAATTCTAAATACCTAAAATGGCAATTATCCTAAGTCATCACTCACACACACACACACACACACAAGTAGGTTCCATCATGCCTAGTGTATTAATGCTTTGATTTATCATTAATGGAGTTGTTATTATCAAAAGGGGGAGTTTTAATATTATTGTTGCTTATTTCACATCTTTATTCTTGTAATCATTTAGTGAATTTGCCTCATGTTGGCGACTAGGTCTGGGTAGGACTTAGGAAGAAATTCTCCTCGTGTTGACGACTAGGTCTAGGGTGTATATCTAGGGGGTGCTCGAGGCCGTATCTAAGGGAGGATTGGATAGAGCATCTTGAGGACATATCCAGGGAAGGATAGGCAAAAGAGCACTGGTTTACATGGACACTGTACCAACAAGGAAAGCATGACAAAGACCAGTTCTACAATTCTGAAGAATGACACAAATATAAATTGGGTGAAGCTAGCAGAAGAGATTACGGGAATAAGGTTAAGTTGGGAGATACTTCAATGCCTACTCATGCCCCTCTTAGGTATCATCCTAAGACATACAACTTTTTTGAATGGCAAAAGCAGAAGCTGGCTGAAGTTGAGCAATCTAAGAAGCCTGGATCATCTAAAAAAGGGAAAGCTTTTGAGGAGGATTGATGATGAAAAAGGATTTTAGAATACATTGCACAATTCTACGTTTTCATTTATAACTGATATATCTTTTTGCATTGGACAATATTTAATCAATATATCAAGTGCTTTAATCTTTGGTTGATCTTTATATATATATATATATTAGGCAAGATTTTCTATAATTATATGTTGTGGCTTCTTCAAATAGGGGGAGATTGTTGGGTGTTGTGCCTTCAATGTTCCTAGATTTGAAGAAAGAATACATGTATAAATAAGCAAAGTTGTTTTTGATGTGTGTTTTAGTTTCTGATATTACAGATATATCAAGACTATATTCACAGTATCGAGACTATAATAGAAGTAAAATTCACTAAGTCAAATATCGACTGGAACCTTAGCAGACAAATTATTGAGAGAAGAAAAATATCGTCGAGACAGTCTCGACGATATCGTCTTAAAGAAACTTTTTCGTTGAGAAAGTCAAGTCAAATCGTGTAGACAGCATGTCGACGATATCGTCTTGAAGAAGCCTTATCAACTTGAAGATTAAAGATAAGTAATGGAGAAAGAATCAACTCGTCGATATCATCTAGAAGAAGTCATAACGTTTAGAAGATTATGTTAAGTCATGATGAAAGATGCATGTCAACGATATCGGCTTGAAGACTTTGTATAGTTTAGATGATCAAGATGGTATCGTCTTGAAGACTTTGTATTGTCCAGATGATCAAGACGATATCGACTTGAAGGAAATTTATCATCCTAACAGATAAAGAGATGCATTTAATGCACATATTTTCTTGAAAATTGTTATAAATGGAATGTGTACGCCGTCTATCTTGTGCACCAATCAAGGAATAATTAATGATATGTTCTCTGCAGATCTATCCGTTACACAACAATTAATAAAGAATGTCTAATACTTTTTTATGCAAGTTCCAAAAACGACAAAAGCATTTATGACATATTATTCTGTCGTTTCAGTCAATATTCCTTACTGGCCCAATTAATTAATGAATAAATTATTAAGGGCTTTTATGCATAAGTGAAGAGGAATATAAATAGAGATAATTTTGAACTCTATAGACAGTTCTAATTATTCTCTCACTCTCACACTTATAATCAAAAAGAAGATAAGTGATGAATAAGAAGTCCTCATTGCTGTGCTATGGATATCAAAGAAAGAATCTTCTTCCTATACAAGAAGTTCATTCTGATATTTTTTAAAAGAAGATTCCCAAGAAAGCTTTGATGATTCTAAAAATCTCTGAGGCTATATCTGCAAGAAGAAGAAGTTTATTCAGTAAAAGATTTATTCTTGAAGAATTCTCTTCTGCAACAATAAAACAACCTTTTCTTTTGGTAGGATCTTGGTGATGATCCAAGTTTGGTAGATCTTGGTAAAGATCTGAGTTTGGTAGGATCTTGGTGAAGTTCTGAGTTTGGTAGGATCTTGGTGAATATATAAGTTTGGTAGGACTTGCAAAGTCTGAGTTTTTGGTAGGGTTTGTGTAACCTGGTGTAGGATTTTCTATGTGAGGGCTGAGGTAGGACCCTTTGTGGTCTGAATTGTAAGATCTACTGTATTGTAAAAGAGATCTGATTTTTTGGAGAAGTTGCCTAGTCTAGCACATTGCTAGATTGGTGGGAGGGATAGTAGACTACCTCTTGACACAATGTCCTGAAGGGATCCACTATAAATCTCTGTTTATTTTCTGTTTTGCTTGTATGTTGTGGTAAATAATCTTAAAGGATTAAATAATACTGAAAACACCTAATCACCCCCTCTCGGTGTATTTTAGTCAAACCCAAATCAATCACTACCCACACGGGCTCGCATATGATCATTTCTCAAGTTTCCGCGGGTGACCTCTCATCCTAGGGAGTTTCCTCTTGCATCTTCCTCTGACACTTCGGGCAGACTCTGTTTCTTGCGTTTATGAGCCGGGTGATTTCACCGGTTGCAAGTATCTAAAGGTCATATGTTCAAATTGTTGGGGCCAAATTTGTCACCAACTCTCCTCACTCATCGAGCACTCTGGAGGACAGAGAGTGGGATCGGAGAATGCGTGCAACCGCTTACTAACCCGTATGAAAAGGAGAATAGAAACCAGAAAAGTGGAATCTGTGGTGAGCGTAGGACACCAGATTCGACCGTTGTGGCGAATACCTCACTTGCAAAGAGCCTTTTATATTGCACTTTGGTCTATTACATTCTATCATAAGAGTAATGAAAGTAGAAGGCAACCACGAGCTCAAAACTAAGAGACCGCACCTACAATATGATAGATTTTTGTCAGAGTTCTATGTCTCCTTCTAGCGACCTTAGCCCTTTATTTATAGAAGAGGGTAAGCCACGTAGCCGATGGGGGAATTTAATGTTGTTTTAAATGCCCCGCAGTGTGAAGGAAATGAAGCATCAGTTATGGAAGAGAAGCAAGAGGGAGCGCGGGCATGATAGTCCATGACCGCATTCTCCCGCTCACCGATAAGGGGCCAAGGCGGGCTCTTGAGAGTGCCCGTCATGAATCCTATAGGAGACTAGTTCTGCTGACTAGATGGATGCGGGCACTTTGGCGAGTAACTCTGCCCGCGCCGCTGCTGGTACTTGGAGAGTCCGCAGAAGCTCTGGTGGGTGACTGCGGATACGCTGGAGAAAATCTACTGGATACCATTAAGACTAGTCGGGCGAACGCTGGCCGAGCTCACAAGATTTTTGTTAACAGACATGATTTTTTATCTTACGTGAACCCAAATAAATCTTGTTCTCTAGCTGTTGGCTAGTTAGAACTGAACCTTACTCTGATACCAATTATTATTTTACTTTGGTCACTTTGATCACTCCTAGGGAGGGTGAATGGTGTGATATGTGTTTTTATATTCTTTTTAGGTTTAGCTAGTAATAAAGCAAACACAGAAAACACACAAGGATTTATATAGGTTCCTTAATAATTCCTTGAGTAGTCCTCTATCCACATCATCTATCTAGCATTGTGCTAGATTATGGAAAACTCATCCAAATCTCAGATCTCACAATAGTGACCCTACCTCAATCTTCTCCACAAAGACTTACTTTCAAGCTACCACATCATACCTCATTCTCTACAACCAGAGAACTACACTCATATCTTCTCCAAGATCATAACTTAGGTCCAAAGGAGCTTACACTCAGATTCCTGCAGGAATCCTATAGCTCAAGCTCTAAGAGCCCTACAACTCAGGCTTACATGAAAGCCCTACACTCAGATCTCAAAAGAGATCATACAACAACAGTCTATAAGTTTACTGTTTACAATATAACTTAGACTCAAATAACCAAGAATGAATAATTTGGAGTCTTCTGTAGAAGCACAGTAGAGAGGCTTTTCCGTCCTTGATTAGATCTTTGAAATAATACTATTGAAGACTGAAATCTTTATCAGGAAAGTTTTTTGGTAGAAATAAACTTCTTACTCAGATAAGTGTTCTTTAGGAAGAATTTGATCGACTGAGTAATACTTGAGCAAATGGATGAATTAGATATTTGATTATAAGGGCTCTGAAGATTCTACAAGAATACTTGCGAACAAATTGTAGCAGCACCTTGGATTTCTTCCGTTGAGAAAATTAGTCGCCGCCTCCAATGAAATTGCGTTCTCGTTTCGTTCACACAATGATTCGTCAAGGATAAAAATAGAATAACTTAATTCTAATTGAATTCGTGAAGCCCCAAGGACATTATATAGAATCAATTACCAATAGCTAGAAATCAAGAAGGATTTAATTAATTAAAACCTTTTAGAATAAATGCCCTGATTGGCGTATCAAATGGTGGATTTCTAAGTGAAATTTTAAGTTAAGGCACAATTCTCGAATTTCTTCCCGCGTCTATCTTATATACAAACCTTCTGGACGATATACTGTTCTAGATGATATAGGCTTACTGGACAATGTATCTCTTCTAAACGATATCGGTCTTCTAGACGGTATAACACTTCTAGGCAATATAGGCCTTCTGGATGATATAGCTCTTCTATATGATATAGGCCTTCTAGATGATATAGCTCTTCTAGATAATATAGGCCTTCTGGATGATATAACTCTTCTTCATGATATAAAAACCTGATCATTGAGATCATCTAGCAGAATCAACTATGTTCTAGATGACATAGAGGCCTTGTGAAGAGTACTTCTTCTACTCACCCTTTAGTATATTTTTAATATAATTTTAATATGAATTTATTTAAATTTTATGTATTATCTTAAATAAAATTTTCCTTTTTATACTTATGCACGAACTTAAGCATAATTTTTGTTTTTTAGGTTTTCTGGACACTTTGAGCAAAAATTGCAAGTACACGCCCAAGGTCACGAGCGTGGCCAAGGGCGTGATAGCCTAAGATGTGTTCCAAACCTGTTACCGCCATCCTGGGCTCATTCTAAGAAGATTCACCAAATAAACGCCCTAGGTCACGGGCGTGACCAAGAGCTTGTCAACATGAACCATGGTTCCAGCCCAGCAGGGCATGATCCACGACCATGATATGCATTTTACCAAGTACATATTCGTGACTCACAAGTCACGCCTATGTCCAATCACGTTGCACATGCCCAACCAAGATCACGCCTAGTGGATGTTTCGCCAATGCCATGCCAGTGTAGTTCCAAGTCACGGGCATGTAATCCCTTTGCCGCTAGAGTCACACACCATCCCGCCGGAATTTCCCAACAAAAGAGTTTCCACAAAGAATTACTTTCAAGATACCACATCATACCTCATTCTCTACAACCAGAGATCTACACTCATATCTTCTCCAAGATCATAACTTAGGTCCAAAGGAGCTTACACTCAGATTCCTGCAGGAATCCTGTAGCTCAAGCTCCAAGAGCCCTACAACTCAGGCTTACAAGAAAACCCTACACTCAGATCTCAAAGGAGATCGTACAACAACAGTCTATAAATTTATTGTTTACAATATAACTTAGACTCAAATAACCAAGAATGAATAATTTGGAGTCTTCTGTAGAAGCACAGTAGAGAGGCTTTTTCGTCTTTGATTAGATCTTTGAAATAATACTATTGAAGACTGAAATCTTTATCAGGAAAGTTTTTTGGTAGAAATAAACTTCTTACTCAGATAAGTGTTCTTTAGGAAGAATTTGATCGACAGAGTAATATTTGAGCAAATGGATGAATTAGATATTTGATTATAAAGGCTCTAAAGATTCTGCAAGAATACTTGAGAACAAATTGTAGCAGCACCTTGGATTTCTTCCGTTGAGAAAATTAGTCGCCGCCTCCAATGAAATTGCGTTCTCGTTTCGTTCACACAATGATTCGTCAAGGTTAAAAATAGAATAACATAATTCTAATTGAATTCATGAAGCCCCAAGGACATTATATAGAATCAATTACCAATAGCTAGAAATCAAGAAGGATTTAATTAATTAAAACCTTTTAGAAGAAATGCCCTGATTGGCGTATCAATTGGTGGATTTCTAAGTGAAATTTTAAGTTAAGGCACAATTCTCGAATTTCTTCCTGCGTCTAGCTTATATTCAAATCTTCTGGACGATATACTGTTCTAGACGATATAGGCTTACTGGACAATGTATCTCTTCTAAACGATATCGGTCTTCTAGACGGTATAACACTTCTAGGCAATATAGGCCTTCTAGATGATATATGTTGAAACCGATTTCTCGGTCTCTTGTGAAGCTCGGGGCCCTCACCGAAATGAGGGGCGGCTAGCCCTTACTGATCCCTCAGAGAATGTAGACCGAAAACTAGGAAGATGACTAAGACTTTAGTCACAGCGAGGAGGTCCTTCCACTAACCCGGAAGATCGTTGAGCGCTTCCCCTCCCAAGCCAAAGCTGAGACTCGGGCACCTTGGAGAGCTCTAGAAATGCTAGCCAAGGAGAGCCTTAGGAGAGAGAGCTGAAGTGAAGTCCCCTCCAAAGGTGCCCTTTAGGTCTTATTTATAGGTTTTCTAATCTGGCCTGCAAATAGCAGGATTCCGGCTTTTGATTTTACTATCCGAACCCCAAATGGGTCCGCTAACAGCCAAACTCCGCTGTTTGGAGAGGCTATAGGCAGACCACTAAGGGTAAAAGGGTAATTTGGTTCTGTCAACCTATGGGCAAAGAACTGCGAGAACCTTACTGTCGAAGCTCTCGCGGACCACCTCGCGAGCAATGCACGCGGTGCCTCTCCTAGGCGATCGCCCTGCGAGGACCTCGCCGGCCCATTCTGGCGGTATCAGCCGAGGTCCGGTCTCGCGAACCTTCCTGCGAGACCGTCCCCTGACTTCGTCGAGCTCAACACACCTTTCGTCGAGCGCAGGGTACTTCGCCGATCACAAATGAGCTCGACGAATGCAGAACGTTAAATTGTTCGATGTCTGCTGAGACGGGAGGTTAGCCGGTCGCTGCTTCCTTGCTTTAATTTGTCGAGAGCTGCTACAGGATATATTTTGTTCGTCGGGCGCCGTCCAACAAATGCTGAGCTCTGTTCGACATTCGTCGAACGCAGAATTGAGCTCGCTGGACGCTGAGGCTCTAAATTCGCGAGCCTTCCCGCGAGATCGCCTATTGACTTCGCCGCGCACTGAACACATTTCGCTGAACACCTCTTTACCAAACATAGGTCTCTTCTACCAGCGGCCTGCGAGGTATGTGTTTGTCAGCCCTTGCTCGGCCCAGTCTTTTAAGTATACCTGCCGAGGTCTGGATCTCGCAATTCCTCTTGCGAGACCGTCCCTTTGGCTTTAATGAGCAGGGGTGAGCTCGACAAAGTCAGGTGAGCTCGACGAACACGGGAGAGTTTGTCGAACGCAGTACTCCTTTCGTCGAACTCCGAAAATTTCCTCAAACTGCCTACGAGCGTTTATCTCGCCGACCCCTCTCGCTCGCCTCTCAGCGAGTCCTCCGAGATGGACTTCTTTGAGGTCTCTCTCATGAGGTCTTTGGCCCTAAAGCCTCCATTTCTTATTACTTCATCCTATTGCCTTCTTAAATCGTGCCTCCTCGTCTGGAGAATATCGGGGTTGTACATAAATCCCCGCTCTTCGCGAGGCTATTTGGGCTCGCGAAGAACGTCCAACCCCTGGTATTCGCCAGCCCCTTAGTGATCTGTGAGGAATCTTTGGTGGGGTCCACCCTGAGGGCTATAAATATTGTCCCGAATCCTGAGTGGCGTGCGCCGCCACTTCCTTTTCTTCCTTTTTGCCCCGTACTGTTGCTACCAGGAGATGCCAATTTCCGAAGAAGCTGAGGCTCGTCTGAGAGCTGTGAGGGCCGGCGGGCTATCCTCCACGACCAGGATCCCTGCCTGGATGAATCGACCGCCTCCCACTCAGTCGCCGAAGACTAAGAAGGTGAAGGCGGCTTGCCGAACCGGGGATGGCTCCGTGCTGCTGGACTCCTCCCCGGATAGCCGTCCCCATGCGAAGGTATGAGCTATACCCCCAGCTTAGGTCCCTAAGTTTGCCTGTGATACATGTCTAATCGCAGGATGCTTTGCCGAATGAGGACGCTTGCGAACCTGCTGGTGGGTCTCGCAAAAGTACGCCGGCGGATACAAATCTTGCTGGGAAAAATGTCACAGGTACGCCCTTAATCTAGCATGCCAGTCCTTTTGTTAACTATCTTACCTTCATTCCCTGCTTCTTATAGTCTCGCCCCGGAAGTCCCCAGCTCGCCAAGCATTGCGGCCTCCATCTCTGCCTCCTCCTGACAAAACTATAGATATGCCAGGGTTCAATCTCCTGACGAGCGAGGAGACCGGCGACTCTATACCGCCAAAGATCCCGTCGTCCAACAGCGCAGCCTATCCTCCCGGCCTGGGTAAATCTCTCTATCCCCACTATGGTAACGTCTTCCAGGGTCGCCCTGAGACTTCTCTCCCCCTTCTGGGTAAGCATTCTGACGGCCCTCTGCCATGCGCGAACTCAAGCGCGCCATCTAACCTTTTCGTAATATTTCACAGAGAATTCTGGAAATCCGCCTACCAATTCTGAGTTGGGCGACGACGAGATGTCCCCCTCCTTGACCAAGTGGAAGACTTCTTAAGGGATCCACGAGATCATGAGACGATGAAACAACGAGCCGCAGAGTTGCAGAGAAAACATGGTCGGATGCTGATGGACCTCAACCTGCAAGCGAGACGGGACAGAGAGGCCGCCGATGATATACATGCTATCTTGATGGAAGAATGTGCGTGGCTTCGGGCTGCGAGACAAAGTGATCACGATGAGAATGTCATGATGCCGGAGATGCACATAGCGAGGATGAGGGATTACGCCTTCCTCGTGGACCGGGAGGGCCGCGCGGCCGAGGCTTACTATAATTCTAGGGTACCGGCGCGGTCCGGGTCGCCGGGTGGGGGTAGGTGAAAGTGGTTGCCCCATGATTCTCGCTAACTTCTTTATTGTCGCGAACTCTTATTACCTGTTAATGAGTGCCGCTATTCTGGACTATCTCACAATGGCTTGCAACTCATATATTGGCTTTATTTCGTCTGATAATAATTATTACCTGCTTTTTATTAGTTCTCGCTCGCTGCTAATATGTCCGTTTCATTTCCATGTTATGTTGTGTTCGCGGGGAGCCTCGGTTCTCGCTAAATGTATTTCGCCCCCCCCCCCCTTTTTACGCCATTATGTTTGCTTGTGCTATTCTTGCAAAGATATTGCTTGTACTAACCTCGCAGGCCCTTCTCGCCCGCGGTCGTGATGTGATGTTTTGGCTAACCGCGCTCACCCGCGCTTGGGCTTCTTCTCGCCCTTTTACTTTTGCTATAAATAGGCTGTCATAGCTGAGTCAACAACCGCATTTACTGTCATCCTTCTTCGTCTTCTGCTTTAGAGCTCTCGCTCCTTCCCGTTCTCATTCTACTTCCTTTCTCGCAAGTTTTCGAAATGGGCGTCGATGCTAACGAGTCGGAGGGTCGGCGAAAGATTGCTAAGGCTTTCGCCGAGCACAACTTCTCTCATTGCAACCTGACAGACGAGGAATACTTCACCGTGGTCGCCGACTACGTCACCCCTCCATTCGCGGCGCGCCATCCTAGCGAGAACGACATGATCAACGCACCACTTGTCGACGAGCTGGCCATCCCCACCGCTCATTTCTCGGTCAGCTTGCGTCTCCCCTTGTGGCCGGAAGTTCGCCAAGTATTAATCGCTCTCGCTCATTTCTTACTCTCTGCAGGTCAAGTCTCGCTCATTATATAAACTAATCCTGGTTTTCTTGTTGCTCGTCAGGTGCTCAAGCATTACAGCGTTGTTCCGGGTCATCTTACCCCTAATGCCATGGCGGTGATCACAGCTATCGCATGCTACCTGCGTGAGGATTGCATCAAGTTCAGCCTTCCGGTTTTTCGGAAGCTGTTCTCCTTCCGCGCCTATAAGGACGGGACCGCCTACTTCGTGGGCTCGGGTCCTAAAGTTGATGAGACCGTCAACAAGGTCCACTTCTGGGCCCAGAAGTTCCTCTTCATCAGGGGGAACTTTGGCAATATCCCGATCTCGCACGTCCAACACGGCGAGACCACCTATCGGCCCACTGCCCTCGGCGGTCATGACGCCGTCCTTTATCAGTTCTTCTGTAAAAAGAACTTTGAGGTTGTTCATCTCCGCCGCAACATCAACTCGCTGCTTCCGGTGCTCGCTGGGGAAGGTAAAGATCTTGCTCAATAACTATTAGCATTCCCAGTAACTCTGTACTTATTGAAGTTTCAATACTTTTTTTAGGCGAGCGAGATCTCCCCATCAATCCCCCTTACGCGAGCAATCGGAAGACCGACGCAACCCTTTCTCTCGCGACCATGGGGGCGGAAGCTTGCCGGGGCACCATCACACCAGGTGAGCCCTCCTCTCGCAAGAGATTGGGGGCTTCTAGTAGCCATGGACTCCACTCAAAATCCCCGTCGAAGAAAAATAATAAGAAGAGCCGGGTCTCGCTCGCCTCCTCGAAGGGGAAGGAGCCAGGCGAGGCCGCTTTTGACGAGTTCGACCTTACCGGCCTCACCGCGGGAGGTGAGGACGACGAGCCCAGCCGTGAGGCTGTCAGAACCTCCGCTCCGCCCATCCCCGTCAACCACTATAACTTCGGTCTCGGCCAGAGGCGCAGGGATGAGACCGACGAGCTCTTGGTGAACTGGAAGCCAGAGACGAACCGGGCGGACATCTCTACCATCCTCCCTACCTGGGTGGAGAAGGAGACCGTCAGCGGTCACGCCTTTGATTTCTCGTTCGTCCTCTATGGGTGTAAGGATGCGGGGGCTTACAAAGACGAGACTGCGAGGACTCTCTATTTCGAGAGTGCGAGGTCTCAGTTGCGCTCTACCGAGCTCGCCCACATGACGGGGAGGCGCTTCTTGCAACTGGAGCTTCAGAACGTGGAGCTCGTGAGGTCCTATCAGGGGCTTCTTGTCGAGAATGCGTAGCTGAAGGAGAAGTTGCTCGCCGTAGAGGGCAGTGTGGTGAGTTACCTAGACCTCGTCACCCTCCTCTCCTTCGGCCATTTTGCTCCCTTAATTTATCTTACTTGCAGGATGTCGAGGCCGCCAAAAGAGCCGACGTTCGCATCCAGGACCTCGAGGGCGAGGTGGCCGGGCTAAAAGATCTAAATTGCGAGCTCACCCGTGCCGTCGTTCAAATTCTCCCCGCCGTCTAAAGGAAGAGCGGCGAGCCCGAGACGAGGAAATCCGCGAGGAGTCCACCGAGTAAGCTCGCTATATCTTCCAGACGATGAATGCGACCGGCCTCCTAGTTGCCGACGCGGCCGACATGACTCTGGAAGACATCGTCCCGGAGCTCTTCATACCACTCCCGCTAGTGAAGAGCAGCGATGACGAGGAGGGGTTCGCGAGTGATCCCTGATATTTGTAATTATTTGTTTTATTTCTTGTTTCATTTTGGGCTGGCGAGATCGTCGCCTTATGTAAATCAAACCGTGAAATGCTTAGATGCATGTTTTTGGCCTTGGCGGGCATATTGTTTCTCATATCGATATCTCTTTCCCGCATGCCTCGATATTTGTCTTTGCGAAGGTTATTCTCGCGATGTTCGTTCTCGCACATTATGTTATAGAATAGATAGGCATAGGACGTTTTTGGCTGCTTTGGCCTTTCGCCATTTGTCTTAGGATTATTACCGTTTAGGTATGCGTTTTCCTCTAGGTTTCGCAAGGCACTTTCTTCTCGGCGAGAGCTCACCTCCCACCCTGTGTAGGCGACCTCTCTGCCGAGCACGGGATCCCCCGAAGTGCTTAGGGTTGATTCTCGTCACTCACATACTATAGTGTGACATCCTTCTTCTCACCGAACGAGAAGGCCCGGGTCAGTGCCGAAGGCACGCCAACCTGAGGCTTATCAACCTGACTATATGGAGAACTCATCTCCTTATTTACTCCCCTAGAGATCAACCTACACCTCTCGTCTAGTGAGAGCCCGGGAGCGGAATTGATCTGAGGCATTCCAGCATCAATACTTACCACCTTGCCACCCTCTCCAGAGATCAACCTGAAACCGCCCGTCTAGTGAGAGCCCGGGAGCGGAATCGATCTGGGGCATTCCAGCATCAATACTTACCACCTTGCCAGCCTCTCCAGAGATCAACCTGAAACCCCCCGTCTAGTGAGAGCCCGGGAGCGGAATCGATCTGGGGAATTCCAGCATCAATACTTACCACCTTGCCAGCCTCTCTAGAGATCAACCTGAAACCCCCCGTCTAGTGAGAGCCCGGGAGCGGAATCGATCTGGGGCATTCCAGCACCAATACTTGTCACCTTGCCAGCCTCTCCAGAGATCAACCTGAAACCCCCCGTCTAGTGAGAGCCCGGGAGCGGAATCGATCTGGGGCATTCAAGCATCAATACTTGTCACCTTGCCAGCCTCTCCAGAGATCAACCTGAAACCCCCCGTCTAGTGAGAGCCCGGGAGCGGAATCGATCTGGGGCATTCCAGCATCAATACTTGTCACCTTGCTAGCCTATCCAGAGATCAACCTGAAACCCCCCGTCTAGTGAGAGCCCGGGAGTGGAATCGATCTAGGGCATTCCATCACCAATACTGGTCACCTTGCCAACCTCTCCAGAGATCAACCTGAAACCCCCCGTCTAGTGAGAGCCCAGGAGCGGAATCGATCTGGGGCATTCCAGCATTAATACTTGTCACCTTGCGAGCCTCTCCAGAGATCAACCTGAAACCCCCCGTCTAGTGAGAGCCCGGGAGCGGAATCGATCTGGGGCATTCCAGCATCAATACATGTCACCTTGCCAGCATCTCCAGAGATCAACCTGAAACCCCCCGTCTAGTGAGAGCCCGGGAGCGGAATCGATATGGGGCATTCCAGCATCAATACTTGTAACCTTGCCAGCCTCTCTAGAGATCAACCTGAAACCCCCCGTCTAGTGAGAGCCCGGGAGCGGAATCGATCTGGGGCATTCCAGCATCAATACTTGTCACCTTGCTTGTCCTCGCATAACAGCAATAACTATCAAGTGAAGAATTAAAATATTCAACTAATATCATAATAAAACTTTCAAGGGTAGAATCGCTTCAGATCATCCCCACTTCTGGCTCGGCCGAGAGGTACCCCTTCCACATCCCGGAGGTGATACCCCCCGACTTGAGCACTTCGTTTACAATATATGGGCCCTCCCAGTTGGGTTGAGCTTTCCTACCGCGGCCCCTCTTCCGGCTGCGTCGACCTTCTTCAAGACCAGATCTCCTTTCTGAAAGTGCTTTACTCGGATGTGCTTGTCAAAATATCGGGCCATTCGTCGCTTGATTTCCTCCTGCCTGATGGTGTCCTGGTCCCGGAGTTCTTCCACCAGGTCCAAGTATAGACTTTGTTCCTCCTCATTAGCCACTAGCCACTCTTCGTCTCCCTCACCTGCGGTGATCACCCTGGGGGTCTTTACTTCGAACTTTATGGGAAGGACTGCTTCGGACCCATGAGAAAGTTTGAACGGGGTCTCTCCGGTGGCGGTGTTTGGGGTAATCCTTAGCGCCCAGAGGACGGATGGTAGATGCTCCACCCAGTTCCCTCGAAGGTTCTCCACCTTCTTTTTTAGTAGGTTGACGATGACCTTGTTTGCCGCCTCCACCTGGCCAGTGCTTCTCGGGTAGTGAACCGATGCGAACCTGAGGTCGATGCCAAGCTGGGTGCAGAAGCTAACAAATTCCTCTCTAGCAAACTGTGGCCCATTGTCCGTTACTATGACCAGAGGGAGCCCGTGCCTGCAAATTATCTCTCCCCACACAAAATTCCTTACAACTTGAGATGTTACCTTGGAGAGCGCCTTCACTTCTACCGACTTGGAAAAATAATCGATCATGACTAGTAAGAACCTTCTTTGGCCACTAGCTTGAGGGAAAAGGGCCAACTAAGTCCAACCCCCATATGGCAAAAGGCTAGGGAGCCGTGATGGTCCGGAGCCTCTGGGCTGGGAGGAGTTGGAGTGGGGCATTGAGCTGGCACTTTGAACATCTTCTTGCGAACTCCGCCGCATCATTGCTGAGGGTGGGCTAGAAGTAGCCTTGTCTCAACACCCTCCCCTCCAGGGTTCGGCCCCCGGAATGACTGCCACACTCCCCAGAGTGAATTTCTTCCAGGATTTTCGGGACCTCCTCCTCAGAAACACAACGGGCCAGGAGTCCCGAGAGAGTCTTCCTATATAGCCCTCCTGCATGCAAGGAATAATAAGCTGACTTATACCTGAAGCGTCTTCTGTCTATGTCTCCTTCGGGGAACTTCCCTGATGATAGGAAAGTGACGAAAGGATCCATCCACGTGGTCCGCTGATCTATCTCCATCAGTTCTCCTTCATCGATGGTGGGTCGGAAGAGTTTTGAAACAGTTCCTCCTGCTCGGGGACCGAATTTAGCTGGGAGGTCTACGGGGGTGCTCTCCTCCCTCGGCACGTGTTTGATGGAGAAGGTGTGAAATCGCCCGATGAATCGCTTGACCTTCTCTAGGTACCGCTGGAGAGTCGGGTCCTTTGCTTCAAACTCTCCCCAGACTTGGCATGCCACCACCATGGAGTCCGTCGAGACCTCCACATCTTGCACTCCCAGCTCTCGGGATAGCCGTAGGCCCGCTATCACTGCCTCGTACTCAGCTTGGTTATTGGTAATTGGGAAGGGGATGTTCAAAGCTTGTTCAATCTTTGTACCTTGAGGGCTTACCAGGATGATTCCCCCTCCATAGGAGTGCCTTCCTGACGCACCATCCACCAACATCTTCCACGCCACTGGGGGAGGCGGTTCATGTTGCCCCACTTCGGACGTGCAGTCAGCCATGAAGTCTGCCACTGCTTGGGCCATGATCGACGCCCTAGGGACGATCGTAATGTTGAACTCACTCAGCTCCACGGACCACTTTGCCAATCTTCCCGAGTGTTCCACCCCTTCCATGACTTTGTGAAGCGGGTGATCTGTCACTACTTTGATTTAATGTGCCTTAAAGTAGGGTCGGAGCCTCCGGGCCGCCACCACCAATGCGAAAGCCAACTTCTCAAAAATGGGGTACCGGAGCTCCGCCTTCCTCAGCACCCGGCTGACATAGTAGATAGGGAATTGCTTTCTTCCATCTTCTCAGAACAGCACTGAGCTTACAGCCTCAGATCCTACTCCCAGGTATAGGGATAGGTCTTCTCCTGGTCTCGGCCCTTGAAGTAGGGGGGTTTGGGTAAGTTGCTCTTTCAAATCCTGAAAAGCTTCCTCACACTCCGGGGTCCATTCGAATTTTTGTTGCCCCTTAGAACCTTGAAGAAGGGCGCACGCTTCTCTCCCGCCTTAGAGAGGAACCTGCTGAGTCCGGCCAGCTTCCCCGTGAGGCTCTGAACCTCCTTCGGGCTTCTCGGCGACCCCAACTCCATTATCGCCTTGACCTTGTCTGGGTTAGGCTCCACCCCGCCGGGGTGAGCAAGTGACTTAAGAACTTCCCTCGGCTAGCCCCGAAGACACACTTCAAGGGGTTGAGTTTCATCTTATACTTCCGCAGGGTCCCAAACGTCTCCTCAAGGTCTCGGAGGTGAGACCCAAGGTCCCGAGTCTTCACCATGAGATCATCAACATAGACCTCTAAGTTTCTTCCCTTCTGTTCGCAAAATACACTATCCATCATCCTTTGGTACTTGGCACCTGCATTCTTGAGCTTGAAGGGCATAATCTTATAACAGTAACATCCGTCCCCCGTGATAAAGGAGACATCTTTGATGTCCGGGGGGTGCATGCGAATTTGATGATAACTTGAAAAAGCATCTAAGAAAGATATTACAGGAAAATCGACGGCTGTGTCAACCAGCGCGTCGATTCTAGGCAGGGGGTAGCAATCTTCCGGGCATGATTTATTAAGTAGTGAAAAGTCGATACACATTCTCCACTTACCTCCTCCCTTCTTCACCATGTCCACGTTGGAGACCCAGCCTGGATACTTGATCTCCGATACAAAACCTGCATGCAGGAGCTTACCCACCTCCTCTCGGATGGGTCCTTCCAGCTTGTCTGCAATGGCCCTCCTCTTTTGACGGATGGGGCGGGTTCCGGAGTCGAGGTTGAGGCGGTGGCAAGCCACATCCGCATCGAACCCGGGCATCTCTGCGCCGCTCCAAGCGAAGACATCCACATTCTTCTGCATGCAGGCTAGGATCTCGGCCTGCTCCTCCGAACTAAGCTCTCTGCTGATCCGGACCTTCTCCACCACCCCAAGCCGAGTGGTGACCTCAAGCTCCATGACCTCCTCCACGGCCTCCAGCCTAGATTGATCTCCCCAAGCACTTTCCTTCTCTCCGCCACAAGCGAGCGCTTGGGTTCACTCCTCCGTCTCTTCCTCCCCTACCATCATCAACTCCTCCGCCCCTCCTTCCTGGGCACCCTCTTCTTTCTCCTCTTCTTCTCCTCCCTCCGCCCTGGATCCCTCAGCGACCCCTCCTGGGTATGACTTTCCTCTTCCTCCATCCTCTCCTCTTCTTCCTCCTCGCCTCTGGTTTCTGTCGCTCCCTACATCACTTTGTCCCACTCCTCCGCTTCTCCCATCCAGGTGATGGTGTTGACAGCCGTCACATAGCATTGTCTCGCCACCTTGGGATCTCCCCGGACCCAGACTTGGATTCCACCTACGCTGAACTTGAGACACTGTTGGAAGGTGGAAGGGATGCATCAAAATGCGCTGATGAGAGGCCGTCCGAATATGGCGCTGTAGCTGCTCGGGGCATCCACTATCACGAAGCGACAGTTCCGGGACTGCCCTCCGAGGGTCACATGGAGCCCTACTCCAACCTCAACCTTCTTCCTTTCTCCCGCAAAACCAAATAGGGGACCATCCGAGGCCAACACCCTCCTGGCCTCCACCTTCATCTCGTCAAATGCCTTCTTGAAGACGACGTTGATCGAACTCCCATTATCGACTAGAATCCGTGAGACGGTGAAGTTCTTGATGGCAGTCTGGATGACCAGCGCATCGCAGAACGGATTTTCATGTCCTGGCAGGTCCTTCTGGGAGAAAGTGATTTTCTCAGCTGGGGGTGGAGCAGTGGATGTTGAGGCCACGCTCCGCCGATAGATTGTATGGAGGCTAGCCTTGCGGGCTGCCTCCATCCCTACCCCCCCATGGATCACTCTGATCCCTCCTCTACTCCCCACATCAGCTCTGTCTTCACACCTTTCCTCCTCCTCCTCTCGAGGCTCGACCTCCTCGATTCTCACCGGTTGCTGTTGCCTCGGTGCGGGCACTCGACCCCTTTTTGTTTCCAGGAACTCTGGGTAGGTGGTTGTCGCGTGACCTTCCTCGTCGTGGAAGTCACAATACGTCAACGTCACCTCCCCTGTTTTGCCTTCCGCCATCCTATTCCTCCTCCTTCTCCCTGCTCCTACTTCTTCTCTAGCCTCTTCTCTTCTTCCTCTTCCTCCTCTTCCCCGCCTGATCGCCATGGCTTGCTGAGTGGGGCAGGCAATTTCCTCGGACCCTGCCTCCATCCCAACTGGTGGGGTCTTCCTTGACCTCCATAGAAGTTACCCCTTCCCGGGCCGTAACCCCTTCCCTGACCTTGCATTCCTTCGGCACGCAGCCTCCAATCCCCCTCCGGGGCCCTGGGCTCTTCCCTTCTGCTTACTTCCTGCTGCCTGACCTCTGGTTCACTGAGCTTTGCTAGCCTCTTGGTGAGCTCCGGGTTGGCCTCCTCACTTTCAATCTCTTCCGCCACCCTCTCCATCAACTCCTCGTAGGAGACGGGGGCTTTCCTTTTCAAAGCCATTTTGAAAAAACTCTCCCTTAGCCCGACGGTGAAAGCGAGTTGGAGTGCAAACCCAGGCATCTCCTGAGTGATCAATACCTCCTCCTGAAACTGGTCCGCGTAGCGAGCCAACGACTCCTTTGGCTCCTGCTTCACTTTGAAGAGAGACTCGACGTCCTTCTTCCTTTTCTTTGAAGTTCAGAATCGCAATAGAAAACTTCGGCGCAACTCTTCAAAGACGTAGATTGACCCAATAGGGAGTTGGTGGAACCAATCCCTGGCTTTCTCTTTCATGGTGACGGCGAAGAGCCGACACTTGAAGGCATCTGACATCGGCCAGATAGAGACCGAGTCCTCAAAAGACTGGAGGTGTTGGACAGGGTCATCCCTGCCGTTTTAGTACACCCTGTCCCACTCCCCGAACCCTGCCGGGACGGGTGCAGAGAGCACCAGCTCGCAGAAGGGACTTCCCCCTCCTTCCATCCCTTCTCGCTCCACATGCCCCCAAGCTCCCTCGCCTGACTTGGGCTTGCGGGGACCGCGCCAGCGAGAGCGGCACTCGCCTGAACCACCCCTACTGTCGCTGCATCCCCCGGGCGCGCGCTCGCCTGCGTCGCGCTTGCCGGCACAGAGCTAGCCGGCACAGAGCTCGCCGGGCTGGCGAACAGCACTCGCCTCTCCAGGTCTTGCACTAAATCTCCGGAGATTTCTTTTCCGGCCCTTCCCCCCGGGGCATTCTCGACAGCCGCTGCTGGAGGAGGGGTCGCCTGAGGCGCTGGGGTCACAAACTCACTTCGCAGCGCCGCGATAGTGAGTCTGAAGGTGCCGAGCACCTCCCTCCTGAAATCTGCGAACATCCTCGGCGTCACCACTTGCGGTGACTCGCTGAACTCCTCGCCTTGATCCTCGCCTCCTGCTATATCTGCTCCTCGGAACTTTCTTGGACCAGCCACGCTCCACGCTCACCGCACCAAAATGTTGAAACCGATTTCTCAGTCTCTTGTGAAACTCGGGGCCCTCACCGAAATGAGGGGCGGCTAGCCCTTACTAATCCCTCAGAGAAGGTAGACCGAAAACTAAGAAGATGACTAAGATCTTAGTCACAGCGAGGAGGTCCCTCCACTAACCCGGAAGATCGTTGAGTGCTTCCCCTCCCAAGCCAAAGCTGAGACTCGGGCACCTTATAGAGCTCTGGAAATGCTAGCCAAGGAGAGCTTTAGGAGAGAGAAGCTGAAGTGAAGTCCCCTCCAAAGGTGCCCTTTAGGTCTTATTTATAAGTTTTCTAATCTGGCCTGCAAATAGCAGGATTCCGCAATTTGATTTTACTATCCGCACCCCAAATGGGTCTGCTAATAGCCAAACTCTGCTGTTTGGAGAGGCTATAGGCAGACCACTAAGGGTAAAAGGGTAATTTGGTTCTGTCAACCTATGGGCAAAGAACTGCGAGAACCTTACTGTCGAAGCTCTCACGGGCCTCCTCGCGAGCCCTGCAATCGGTGCCTCTCCTAGGCGATCGCCCTGCGAGGACCTCGCCGGCCCATTCTGGCGGTATCTGCCAAGGTCCGGTCTCGCAAAACTTCCTATGAGATCGTCCCCTGACTTCGTCGAGCTCAACACACCTTTCGTCGAGCGCAGGGTACTTCGCCGATCACATACGAGCTCGACGAATGCAGAACGTTAAATTGTTCGCTGTCTGCTGAGACGGGTGGTTCGCCGACCGCTGATTCCCTGCTTTAATTTGTCGAGGGCTGCTACAGGATATATTTTGTTCGTCGGGCACCGTCCAACAAATGCTGAGATCTGTTCGACATTCATCGAACGCAGAATTGAGCTCGCTGGACGCTGAGGCTCTAAATTCGCGAGCCTTCCCGCGAGATCGCCTATTGACTTTGCCGCACACTGAACACATTTTGCTGAACACCTCTTTACCGAACATAGGTATCTTCTGCCAGCGGCCTGCGAGGTATGGGTTTGTCAGCCCTCGCTCGGCCCAGTCTTTTGAGGATACCTTGCCGAGGTCTGGATCTCGCGATTCCTCTTGCGAGACCATCCCTTTGGCTTTAATGAGCATGGAACACCATCAACTTCTGATGATTTTGCCGAGCAGGGGTGAGCTCGACGAAGTCAGGTGAGCTCGACGAACACGGGAGAGCTCGTCAAACTCAGTACTCCTTTCGTCGAACTCCAAAAACTTCATCAAACTGCCTGCGAGTGTTTATCTCGCCGACCCCTCTCGCTTGCCTCTCAGCGAGTCCTCCGAGATGGACTTCTCCGAGGTCTCTCTCGCGAGGTCTTTGGCCCTAAAGCCTCCATTTCTGAGTACTTCATCCTGCTGCCTTCTTAAACCGTGCCTCCTCGCCTGGCGAATATCGGGGTTATACAATATAACTCTTCTATATGATATAGGCCTTCTAGATGATATAGCTCTTCTAGATAATATTGGCCTTCTGGATGATATAACTCTTCTTCATGATATAGAAACCTGATCGTTGAGATCATCTAGTAGATACAACTATGTTCTAGATGACATAGAGGCCTTATGAAGAGTACTTCTTCTACTCATCCATTAGTATATATTTTTAATATAATTTTAATACGAATTTATTTAAATTTTATGTATTATCTTAAATAAAATTTTCCTTTTTATACTTATGCACTAACTTAAGCATATTTTTTTGTTTTTTAGGTTTTCTGGACACTTTGAGCAAAAATTGCAAGTACACTCCCAAGGTCACAAGCGTGGCCATGGGCGTGATAGCCTAAGATGTGTTCCAAACCTGTTGCCGCCATCCTGGGTTCATTCTAAGAAGATTCACCAAATACACGCCCTAGGTCACGGGCGTGAACAAGAGCTTGTCAACATGAACCATGGTTCCATCCCAGCAGGGCATGATCCACGACCATGATATGCATTTTACCAAGTACATATTCGTGACTCAAAAGTCACGCCTGTGTCCAATCACGTTGCACATGCCCAGCCAAGATCATGCCCAGTGGATGTTTCGCCAATGCCATGCCAGTGTAGTTCCAAGTCCTGGGCATGTAATCCCTTTGCCGCTAGAGTCACGCTCCATCCCTCCTTAATGTGGTGAATCTCACTAAAGGATTTGACTCATATATAAAAGATTAACACCATCCTCTCTCGAGGGTTGCGTTCAAATCTTTTTATTCTTGAGCGATCGATTCATACGCAAGCTCCGGTCGGCTACTAGAATACGAAAAAAAATTGAAGTTATACATAGACATATGAAATCAAGATAAATCAAGATAAATAAAAGAGAGATAATAACGAGAAATATAATTTCATCCGAATCTTGCAATTTTCAAGATTGAAATATTAATATAAATGACATTGAATAATAATATGAAAGGAATGGAAGAGGCTTTTTATTAAAAGAAAACTGAATTACATAAAATGGAGTACAAGAAATAAGAGCGATATATGAAATAAAATCTAAAACCCCTTTGTATAAATTGAAAATACATGGAATTTGAAATCTAAGATAGAAAATAAAAAAGAAAATACAAGAAAGTAGAAAAGCATTTCTTCCCCAAAAGGGGGGCAGAAGAAGGAGGTTTCAACCCAAGAGGGGCGGAAATAGGATGTCCTTGGGATCTAGAGGAGCTGTCTTTAAATAGGCAAAAATTTGAGGTTACACACCCTCAGTCACGCCCGTGACCAAGGGCGTGTAAGGGGCTTGTATTAAACAGCTGTAGGAGAGATGCCTTCTGTATTAATTGCAAGCATTCCAAGACTCTCCACGCCCTCAGTTACGAGAGTGACCCAGGGCATGTAATCTTTAAACTACAACTGGAGGGAGACTTTTAGCAGGACGGCGCATGATTCTGGAGGCAAAATGTTACACGGGCATGACATTGAAAGTCATGGGCGTGTACATGGCTCGATTAGGGTGTGACTTTTGGATGAGCGGTGGGATCGGTTGGAGGTTACACGGGCGTGACCATTGAAAGTCATGAGCGTGACTTAACCAACACGGGCATGTACTGAGCGATTTGTCTAGATGAACCAGAATTTGACTTATCATGACCATATCACCTTACACGACCTCTATCACGGGCGTGACTTGCATTTCTTCATATTTTCGGCTTTAGGACATGATAGTGAGCTAAAATGAGGCTTTATGTTGACACGCCCTTGGTCACGGGCATGACTATGGGCATGTGCTTGCAATTTTGGTCAAAAGCTCCAGAAATCCTGAAAAACATAAAATTACCTAAAGTTAGTAAAAAATAAATGATTATTTAATTAAAATAGACGTATTATTTACAAATTTATATTCATATTAAACTAAATTCTATACTAAAAGTAGGTGAAAATACTACTTATCAAATACCCCCATACTTAAGCTTTTACTATTCTAGAATAAAAGTATGAGAAATGTTCATAAGACATTAATATGATTTTTAATTAAACTAAAATTTTATCAAATCAAAAGAAACCCCAAAACAAAATTAGGGATTTATGAGATAAGTTCAAAGTTATTAAAATGAGTTGAAAAGAGAGAAATAATTAGCCAAAAATTCTCAAATATATTAACTAGTAGATAAAGTTGAGTAATTTGGGAATGAAATTAGATTATAATTATAAAAACTGCAATTTTAAAAAAGCTTTCAAAAAGTTATAAACTACTACTCATGCTCTCACAATATTTTGATTTAAATCTAAAATCAATTATATTGGCTAAAGGGTTTGGGAAAACATGCAGTTAGCTTTGATTGGAGGTGATGAATTTTATCCTCTCACACAATCTTTTAGTTTTTTATTTGTATATGTTTAGGAAAATGATGAATTTTATTCCCTCATTTTCCACGACATATAATCTTTTCAAAATATTCTTCATACAAAGGGGGCATATGTTTAGGAAATAATGAAATTTATCCTCTTATTTACATGACATGTGATCTTTTAATAAATTTTTGATAAGTGAAGGCTAAGGGTAATGGGCTAAAAGGTTGAAGAGGCTAAAATAATTTCTATATTAAATTAAAACATTTTGAGAGCAACTATAGTAAATTGAAATTTCCTATGAATCAAAAAGCATGAGTAGAAATAATTAGAATCTAAAGGTGTTAAACACAACTACTACAAAATTGAAACTATTTAAAATTAAAGAGAAAAAGTGCTAAATAAGTTACTCTAATCAAATGAAAATCACAAAATATTCCTTAAAACTAAATCACGTAAAATTTAAATTTTACTAACCATCATAAAATAAAAGATTAACAAATTAAAAAATGCTTATAAATAAACTCACAAATGTTTGGTTTTGGAAATAACAAAAACCAAAGTAAGGGATTACTATATTATTATTATTATTTTTTTCTAAATTTTAAATTTTCATAATTTTTTTTGGATATTTTTAATTTTTTCAAAAAAGTTAAAAGATTGGGAAAATAGACCCACATACTTAAAATTCAACAAATTTCACCTCACGAGGGAAAAAGAGGTGATGCCCAAAAACACGGGAAATAAAAAAAATCTCATTTTCAATTGACCTCATTCAGGCCGCCCGAATGGGCGGGAGGTGAAGTCATGAAAGTTACTTTACATTCGGAAAAAAGATCTCAAAAGTGATGTCCAATAGGAAATTGCAGAGTAGACTTTCTCTCTTTACCCGTGGGCATTACAACATGAATGAAGACAGAGGTCAGGCGACGCCGGGTTCTTTTAGCGTGCTAGCCGCTGCTTCAGCGAGAAATAACCCCTCACGTGCGAAATTATAGAAGATCTCCTTTAAGATCAAACAATCTCATCGAATTGAGTATGACTGTATGTGTGATAACATCTACTATACCAGGAATATCAATGAACCCAATTCTTGCAATTGTTCAGGATACCCTATTTTAGCTTCTAGGTCTATTTTTTAGTTCAAGATCAATTTTACTAACTGGAAAAAATGAATTGGTAGATCTTTTCCGCCCAAAATGGGAATGGGCTGGAGTTATGAACTTATAATCATGGAATCGACTCGATCATCAGATTATAAGTTCATTCCAGACCGGACCAGGCCGGAATAGGGTTATGTATATTCTTATTATGAGAAGGGGTCGGTCATTCGATTCGAGCGTATGTAGATAGATACTCTGCTTACATATGGATCTCTACGTCGTTACATTCTATTTAGGATTAGGAATAGGCATAAGAGGACCTGCTTTTGACATATCTATCGTTATTTGGGTACCATATTCACTTCTTTGGGCTTCTCTTGAATCGAGAAAGAGGTTTGATTTTACATCTTTTTTATATATAGTTTGATATATAGAAGGTATCCCCCGGATAATTCCAATCGAAGCAATTTGATGTCTGACTCGGGCCTATATGACATGATCGATCGATAGAAATACTCCAACACTCCACCCTTATCATATATTCCATAAATCGCACTAGATAGATATCATATTCATGGAAGAGCACAGAGAGATAGAAGAGCACGTCCCTGATTTGGAGATGGAGATACCACCACGAATACCTGCATTAAAATAAAATAACCAAACACAAAACAAACAAAACCAAATGAAATTTTTTTTTTGGTAATTTTATAAGTTTTATATTTTTTTGTAGTTTAAAATAAAATAAAAAAAGATTTTTTTTTTGAAATGTTTTAAATAGTCTTGGACTTCTCAAGGATACCCGGTGATGAACTCGCAAGGTACTAAGAGCTACGATGGGATGTCACCCCAAAGCTCCCTTTCCAAGAATTTAATTAATGCATAAATTTTTTTTATTAAATTTTTTCTTTTTAGATAAAGGGGGGAAAAGAGAAATATAGAAAAAGAAGTATAAAATTAATAGCGTTTCCCTTTTCAAAATATCGACAAAAAGTTCCCCGGCAACGGCGCCAAAAACATGATATGGAAAATTAATAATTTTATATTATAAACGGAATAGGCAAGCGTACATATCGTTCATAGTATTGGATATGAAAGACATATCAAGGTCGTATAAATCCACGGGTGTGTCGAGTACTTCTACTTTGGGAAATCAAATAATTATTTTTATCGAATAAGACTTTAGGAGAAATTTATAATTAATATTAAAATAAAGAAAAGAATTCTAAACTTGATCAAAGCACACTTCGAATGAAAATTAAGAAAAAGATAAATTCTAATCCAATCCTTGACCGTGGATATTCCTGAAATATGAACGCACCTTCGTCGAGGATACATTCAACTGAGTTTAGGTTGATCAACCAAACTTTCGTTCTATATTCAAAACCCCTAAAACTCGCTTTAATGAGGTTAATCCCGCTAAAGGATTTGACTCCTTTTTAGAAGATTTACATCATCCTCTCTCGAGGGTTGCATGCAACTCTTTTTATTCATGATTGATCGATTCGTACACATGCTCCGGTCGGCTACTAGAATACGAAAACAAATATGAAGTCATACATAGACATATGAAATCAAGATTAATCAATAATTAATCAAAGAGAGATAATAACAAGAAAAATAATTTCTCCCAGAGCTTACTATTTTTAAGATCAAAATAATAATCTAATTGACATTGAAATAAAAATATGAATGGAATGGAAGAGGCTTTTTATTAAAAGAAAATTGAATTACATAAAAGGTAGTAAAAGAAATTAGAGCGACACATGAAATAAAATCTAAAACTACTTTGCATAAATTGAAAATACATGGAATTTGAAATCTAAGCTAGAAAATAAACAAGAAAATAAATAAAACAAGAAAAATATTTTTGCCCCAAAGGGGGCAGAAGAAGGGAGTTTTGGCCCAAGAGGGGTAGAAAAATGATGTTCTTGGGATCTGGAGGAGCTGCGTTTAAATAAGCAAAAGTTGGAGGTTACAGGCCCTCGGTCATGCCCGTGACCGAGGATGTGTATTAAACGGCTGCAGGAGAGATGCCTTTTGGATTAATTGTAGGCATTATAAGGCATGTCACACCCTCGGTCATGCCCATGACCAAGGGCATGTAATCTTTATATTACAACTGGCAAGAGACGTTTTGCGGGACGACGTGTGATTCTTGCGGAAAAAAGTTATATAGGCGTGATATTGAAAGTCACAGGCATGCACATGGCTGGATTAGGGCGTGACTGCTGGATGAGTGGTGAGATCGACTGGAGGTTATATGGGCGTGACAATTGAATGTCACAGGCGTGACTTGACCAACACGGGCATGTACTGAGCGATTTGTCTGGATGAACTAGAATTTGACTTGTCATGGCCATGTCACCTTACACGGCCTCGGTCACGGGCGTGACCAAGGGCGTGACCAAGGGCGTGACTTACATTTCTTCATGTTTTTGGCTTTATGACACGACAATGAGCTTGAAAGAGGCTTTTTGTTGACACGCCCTTGGTCATGGGCATGATTGAGGGCGTGTACTTGCAATTTTGGTCAAAAGCTCCAGAAATCCTGAAAAACATAAAATATCCTTAAGTTAGTAAAAAATTAATGATTATTTAATTAAAATAGACATATTATTTACAAATTTATATTCATATTAAACTAAATACTATTCCAAAAGTAGGTCCAAATTCTACTTATCACCTTGTCATCTAGATCATCTAGCTGATATTTGACTTAGCCAATTTAGTGCTTAATCCATCCTATTGGCTATCTTTGCAGCATGATCTCTTTTCCAGATGATATTTCCTTGATAGTGACAAGTCTAATATAGTGTTGCGTCAAAAGTCAACATATGTTTTGCACCATGATGGATTACATAGGCAAAAAACTGTTTGAGTGACTATAAGCCTAACCCAACATTAGCCATGCACTTTAGTTATACATGTCACATCAAAACTAATGCATATATTTTGGCCTTCTTCAAATCAAGAATCTTGTGGTCAATATTCCCAACAGTTAATTACTAAAATAATTTCTAAAATCTGATTATGCAAGGGGAATTTATTTTGTGGGACATACTAATTAGATTGTTGTAATGAAAATATTTCGAAATTTTTGTGTTGTTAAAAAAAGTATGGACTTTTATCTTAAATTTTGTTGGGTTTTTTTATGGTTAGATAGTTTTGCATTTGTAAAAAAAGTATGAGTTGTTATATTAAATTTTGTTTGCTTCTTTTGTTTGTTACAAATTGTTGTATGTTTTAAGAAAAAAAATAAACTTTGGGCAACGAATATCTAGTGGACTGCGGATATCGCATTGTTGGGATGCTATTATCTATAAGCTGCAAATAGTCATTCATGGGCGGATTATATAAATCCCATATACAACCCCGTATTTTACGAGTGGACTTATCAAGCCATCAAACAATCGGGGTGAGACTGGGCCCGGGTTGTAACATCCCAACTTTGAATATGGACATTAGAAGTATTAGCACCCCAATTGGTGCACCACCTCACCTTGGATACAAGGTGGAACCCTAAAAGGGGCAAAAGGTGCACATAGCCAAGTTAACTAATTCAAGTCCCTTGAATCCCACCCCTAACCAATTAAACCCACCATACCCTCCATTATGTCCTAAGTTAGTCAAAACACCAAATGACACCCGAATTGGTACACTACTCACCTTTAGAATAAGGTAGAACCCTTAGGAGGTAAAGGTGTGCACTTAGCCAAATTTGATCAAATCACCTCAATTGACACCACCCTTGGCCAATTTAGTTAATTAACCATCTCCTTCATCATGACCCAAGGTAACCTACCCACCAATTGGCACCGTAATTATTGCACTACACCACCTTGAAGACAAGGCAGAACACTTAAAAGGGGCATGGTGTTCATTTAGCCAAAATGAATTAATCAACCCAATTGAATCCATTCTTGTCCAATTGAGCTAGCCACACCATGACCCATGACAAAGGATAGACAAACCAATGCAATGTTGACTTTGGTCAACTAAAAGTCAACCCAAATTAATCATGGTCAAAGCATGGTTTAATAAGACCTTAAACCAAACTCAAAATCTGATAAACATGGTTAACCTAAACCAAATAACTTGGAGAATTTTTCCAAAAAATATAAGCTTGATTAATGGAAAATTTACCCAAAATGGCAAGACTTCAAAATGAAGTAGCCAGCATGGCTTCATACCATCTTAGGAATGGAGATTCTTTGCTCTGAAGTAATAAGGTGAGAATAAGAGAGTAGCACCAAGGAAGCTACCTAGGAATCTTGTCCAACCATGGAGTATGTAGGGAGGAAGGTGGCATCCTCCTCAACCTATAAAAGCTACCCTTCGCATCTAAGATTGCTCACCCATCTCTTAAGCAATAGTTTGAGTAAAAAAACTAAATGGAGAGCCTCGTGAAGCCTATAGAGACCATGTCCAATCAGCGCCTCCACCACGTTGGCAACCCAAACTTAAACCTAAGGGAATTGGACCATAAAGGTGAGATTTCTTCTCCTTCTCCTTCTATAAGCATCCTAAAATGATTTCAAGCCCATATTTAGGCATATTCCATTCAGATTCAACCATTGGGCTCAACATGAATGTTGTAGACCTTGGAAATACCTTTCCAATATGATGTGGCACAA
The DNA here is from genome assembly GCA_033032865.1 of Dactylorhiza incarnata. Taxonomy (NCBI): domain Eukaryota; kingdom Viridiplantae; phylum Streptophyta; class Magnoliopsida; order Asparagales; family Orchidaceae; genus Dactylorhiza; species Dactylorhiza incarnata. The sequence continues at coordinate 1,480,437 of JAWHQI010000218.1, read as the reverse complement.
CACCAGCGGTTGAGTGTAGCTATTTATATTCCATTTTTAATTTGTTGTCTCCTAAATAATGTAGTTTTTGTAAATTATGTTTGTTTCCCATTTCTGGGCAAGATCCATTATGATTCAACTCTTGGGCTCAACATGAATGTTGTAGCCCTTGGAAATACCTTTCTAAAATGATATGTCACACCACCATGGGTTGAGTGTAGCTCTCAATATTTCATTTTTAATTTGATGTCTCCTAAATAATGTAGTTTTTGCATATTGTATTTGTTTTCCATTTCTGGGCATGATCCATTCAGATTCAATCCTTGGACTCAACATGAATTTTGTATCCCTTGGAAATACCTTTCAAAAATGATATGGCACCACACCAAGGTTTGAGTGTATCTCTCTATATTCCATTTTTATTTTGCTATCTCCTAAACAATGTAGTTTTTGTATATTGTGTTTGTTTCCCATTTCTGGGTGTGATCCATTCAGATTCAACCCTTGGGCACAACATAATAGTTATAGCCCATGGAAATACCTTTCCAAAATGATATGGCACAACACTAGGGGTTGAGTGTAGCTCTCTATATTCCATTTTTAAATTGATGTATCCTAAACAATGTAGTTTTTATATATTGTGTTTGTTTCCCATTTCTAGGCATAATCCATTCTGATTCAACATTTGAGCTCAACAGGAATGGTGTAGCCATTGTAAATAAATTTCCAAAATGATTTGGCACAACACCAGGGGTCCAGGTAGCTCTCAATATTCCATTTTAAATTGATGTCTCCTAAACAATATAGTTTTTGTATATTGTGTTTGTTTCCTATTTTTGGGCACGATCCATCCAGATCGAATCCATGAGATCAACATGAAGGCTGTAGACCTTGGAAAGATCTTTAAGAAATTTGGTGGCACATAATGTTAAGAGGTGCATAACTCCCTGAATTAATTTTTAATGATCATGTGACAAAAACTATTGGGCCTTTTAAATTTTGTGCATTTGTTAGCCATATGACATAATTTGAACTTGAAAATTGGTGTATAAACTCCTTTTGAGGTTTTAAACTATATGAAAAGGCTTATAATTTTTGGGACATATTTTAATATAGTTTTAAATATAATACATCAATGTGTCACACTTTTATATAATTGAAATAAATTAACCTTAAACTCTTCAATAAATTCCTAAATTTCTATAGCAACCTAGTAATATCATGGTTGTCCTTGGGTTCAATTTTGAAGATGTTCAGAGTTAAATTGACCATTATTTGATTTATAGATTGAAAGTGTATAGTTTCATTTTTTAATTTGTCACACTAGTGTCTTAGTGAAATGTTTTAATCTTAAACATATTCTAAAATTTGTATGGTACACTTATAATATCATGGTTGACCTTGGTTTGAATTTTGAAGATGTTTGGACTTAAATTGATCATTCTATGATTTATACATTTAAAGTATATAGTTTGATTATTCAATTTGTCACACTAGTGTATTTGTGAAATGTTTTGATCGTAAACATATTCCAAAAATTTAATGGTAGACTAATAATATCATGGTTGACTTTGGGTTGAATTTTGAAGATGTTTGGAATAAATTGATCATTCTATGAGTTATACATTTAAAGTGTATAGTTTGATTATTCAATTTGTTACACTAGTGTCTTAGTGAAATGTTTTGATCTTAAACAAATTCCCAAATTTTTATGGTACAGTTATAATATCATGGTTGACCTTGGGTTCTATTTTGAAGATCTTTGGAGTTAAATTGATCATTCTATGATTTATACATTTAATGTTTATATTTGATTATTCAATTTGTCACACTAGTGTCTTAGTGAAATGTTTTGATCTTAAACATAGTCCAAACAATTTATTGTGCACTTATAATATCATGGTTGAACTTGGGTTCAATTTTGAAGATGTTTGGACTTATATTGATTAGTCTATGATTTATACATTTAAAGTGTATAGTTTGATTATTCAATTTGTCACACTAGTGTCTTAGTGAAATGTTTTGATCTTAAACATATTCACAAATTTTTATGGTACACATGTAATGTCATGATTAACCTTGGTTTCAATGTTGAAAAGGTTTGAACTTAAATTGTCCATCTTATGAAATTATACGTGTTAAGGGTATAACTTGATTAATTACATATCACACTCACATATTAATGAAGTGTCTTGGCCTTAGACATTTAATATAAATTCTCAAAGTTCATTCTTGCTCTTACATTTTATCATGCTTAAATCTTGATTTAATGTTTGAGAATACTCTATCGCGAGTATCTCGGCTATGGTTTGTATATCGGAATAAACTATACATCATTGATAACTCATTTTTCCATAGTTTAATTTTGTGAAAAGACTTGCTTTAACCTTAGCATATGTCAGAGAGACCCATATTTTAAGTCATCTGATTGGTGTCTAGGAAAGAGGTTATGGGTGAAATAGTATCCCCCCAATGAAGGTGGTGTACAACAATACATAGTGCGACAACCAACCTTACACTTACCTGGCCAATGGGCTACTTAAATTTGATATCACAACATATATGGATAATAAGTTATATAGTATCTTCAGGATGTTATTTTCTAACCATCCCTCGACTCTATATTAGATCGAAGGGTCGTAGAAACTAGTTCTTAGTCTGGTATGGAGAACGACATTGAAGAAATGTTTAGTTCTGTAAAACTATGGTGGGTCTAACTACTCTACCAAACAAAACACAATGTGGGAGGGACTCTACAGTTAGATCTTATTGGCTTCTGGGGCAATTTCACTTGTGGATATAATCCGGGTGGGTAAATCCCCAGAGTTTGTTTCCACTCTCTACTGTTAGTGAGACATCGGATAGTAGTTCATGTATGAACTAATACTCTACATTAAGTCATGGGATGGTTGTGTGTCACATTCCTAGAATCGGAGATGTTCGATCCACTATTATCATCCACTACGGTGATAAGGCCCGTGTGGTTAAGTACCAACTTAACAAGTGGACTAGGTAAGAATTAGACATGTAAAACTAATAGATCATCATATCATCTTACTTTAGCATACCTTGCATCATTAAACCCTTATTCTACAAGTTTGTATGGACATTGTTGTAAGATAAGATAATTTCAAAACCCTTGTACTACAAATTTTAATTGGCATTCTTGTAAGATAAGAGAATGGTAAGAACCTTAACTTATTAGTTTGTATGGGCATTCATATAATTTAAGTTTTTTTTGTACCATAGCTGCTGCATACTCATACAGTATATTTTATTAAAAAGCCTGCTAGATTAACTTATGTTAGAAAAAGACACTCAAGTTATAAGGACATGTGAGCATTCTTATAAGTTGAGTCATTTATGTTTCCCATTATTACCTGCTTCATTGCATAAACTCTCTCACTCTCTCGTCACTTGGTTTATCCATACTACCACGTATGCACATTGTCCTCCCTCTACCCAATGCTTTGTGATGATCATGGGGAAAGCAAAGGAATCCACATTGTTTAATTGACTAACGGTTTGTGACAACCCCCTCTAGGAGCCCCAGTTGCAACAATTCCCGCAATACCAGCCCCAACTGGAGATCCATGAGATGTAGTTGGAGATGCCCACATCCATGGACCATAAACTAGACTACTGAGATTGAGTAAGTACCAAGATTTGAGTGTTCTTGCTTCTCTTCCATTCCCCTTACTTTGTTTTAAGGGCATGCTTTAGTAGTAGTTGTAAGGGCAAGTCTGAGCCCTAGTCTTCCGAGGTATTCCAAATCTTTGATATTTATGAATAATGTGATTTGGACTTCATCTTTCTCCACTATCTTTTATTATTGATTGGTATTTCTGTGATGTAATTTTAACTCACCTTATAGAGCAAGTGTCATACAGTGGAGGATTGTGCTTTAGCTTAAACTACCGTATGACAATTGTTATGGGCTTAATAATCCCATCGGCTGTGACCAATTAACGGGAGGGGGTCGTTACAAATTGTATCAAAACAAAACACAATCCTTCTATATTAAAGTCCAACTTCCCCACTAATAAACTCGACTTCCTTTGCCAGTTCAAGGACGAACTATCACAGCAGATACTAGTGAGCCCATGTGCTGAATGACATTCATAATACATAAATAAAATCACTTTTACCCAATCACCAATTTATAACACTTTCTTTTTACCTATAGATCCCGATGGATGCTGAACTAAACACTAGTTTGCCTCCTTTCCCTCCCCCGAGTTATCCCTTTCCATCATTCAAAACTTGGGCAAACTCTTACAACTAGTGAAGACACCTTTCAAAACACTATATAAAAATCACATTAATTCTAGTATTTTTCATTACAATGCCCCTTAGCAATCATATCACTAATGAATCGAGTCTTCAAACCATACATACACATCTTTGTAATCACCTTATTAAAAGATAATCTAGTTTAATTTCAAAGATGACCATATTGAAAATGTTAAAAATATAGTCACTCTCTACCAACCCATCTGCAGACTCAGAGTAGCCAGCCATCGCGAGCAATTCCTGCGCCCATCTACAGACTCATCATTACTAGCCATCGCGAGCAAGATTGGTGAGTGGAAGTTGCGAGTCAAGAAGAAGGAAAGTAAAGGATGGGGTGGAGTTAATGCGGTAGGTAAGTGAGGAAGGGGGGTATTTATAGAAAAATTTGGGCAGGGCGATTGCGATCATTGGATTGACCCACTCGGTCATACTTACACCGTGAAGTTTCATCATCTCACCCCTATGGGGCGAGCACGAGCACCCTTATTACTCGGAACTAGGCGTCAAAAATCGAATAGAACAATAAAACACAGCATATGAGCAATATAAAATAAAAGCATAAATCCCTGCGCTTGGGGGGGGGGGGGGGGGTTAAGCACTTTAGGTAAAATAATAATATATTGTTCGAGTGCAGTAAAGTAGAAAGAGGACGTTGGGGAAAACACCCTTCGATTTAACTTGCAAAATATATACGAGTGATTTCATTATCTAGGATTTATTACACATGTTGTATAAAGAGGGTAATTTGGTCATTAGATATCTTTGGATGTCACACTCTAGTTTGGGTGTCAAAGACCAGCCCAAAAGAAGTCCAAAATTCAGTTGAGTTAAATCTGTGTCGAATAGAAGTCGACGCAACTTCGACTGTAATGTCGAAGACTTTGAATAGAAGTAACATTAACTCAGACTGAATGCAATGTAGAAGTTGAATTCAATTCAATGTTGAAATGTACACAATGCAGAAGACAGAGTCAGTCGAAGCAGTATCTGAAGTCGACGAAACTTGGACTTACATATGACGCAGAAGAAAGAGCCCTGAGTTCACAATTTTATCTCGACCGATACATTGATAAGTATTCAACGCAACGTTTACTGTAGAGTCCATTTTTAAACTAAGGAGGATTTTGATACAGCTTTTAATAGACTCAGAGGTGCTTCGATTAGAAGACAAATGTATTTGACTCTACATCAAATACAGATAAAATTAGAATATCATAGTTATTCTTTTCTAAAGATGATTCAGAGGTTATACATGGAAGTGTTCAGAACTCTAATGGGTCGATTATATCCAAGAATAGGAAGGAAATCTCCAAAGACACAATAAAGCTATTTCTGCATGAAATTCAAAGAGATTGACGGTAAGTCAACAAAATTAGAAGGAAAATATGATTATCCCTTGGACATTTCTATTAAGGATACAACAGAAAAGGAAATGAATTCAAGTTCTATTCGACAGAAGAATAAGGGTATTCAGGAAGATAGATAATATGAATCAATTCTATTATTCTTCATCTTCTTCTTCCAAAAGCTCCCTCTCTCAAAAAGATAGAACAAGTATTCTCTATACAGGAGTCATTCTAAGGCTTCTTCTTCTTCTTCATCTTCTCCAAAAGCAAAAAGCCTACAGGAACATAGATATTTTGTGAATCAAAGCTTGATCAGTACTTGTAACTCTCACTCTTAGCAAGGACTCATCTACTAGAATATAGATCTGTTAACAACACTAGGTGACTGAATCCTCAGTGATTGTTGAAGGAGGATTCAACCAGAAGAATACTTTCTTCATTTCATCTTCTTTCTTTTACTCTTTTTGTATTTATTATAACCTGAGTAAAGAGTCCTAAGAATCCCTCTATAAAGGATTCCGTTGGTTCAAGGTCTCTTTACACAAAGATCTAGTGTGCTTCTAAGAGTTTCATTACGAAAAGACTCAGTGGTTCTAAGAGTCTCCTTGTTAAAAGACTCAGTAGTCGGTTTTAAGAGTCTCCTTACCAAAATACTCAGTTGTTCTAAGAATCTCCTTAACAAAAAACTCAGGCAATGAATAGTGTATTCCTACCAAGGTGGTAGAAGAGTGGATGTACCCATATGTTTTGGGGAACCACTATAGCTCCTTTCTCATTGTGCTATGAATTTTTGTGCTATTCCTTGATTTAATTTATGTAATCTGTGTTTATTTTATTCTGTGTTGGATAGTTGAATGCAAAGTTATTAGAAATCTGTTTATAGTGTGTGCATAACTAATAAGATATTTTTTAAAACTCTATTCACCCACCTCTAGAGAATACTCAGAGGACTCACTTTGAACTTTCAATTGGTATCAAAAGTTGAAGGCATGTGATGCAAAGGCAATGAATATTCTGGTGTCAACTATGTCAGATGAAATATTCCATAAGGTTGTTGTCTGCAACTCCGCAAAGTGGATCTGGGAATCCTTGACCAGATTGGTTGAGGGCAGCTCAGATGAAAGGAAGGACATAAATTCCCTTCTGATATCCCAATATGAAAACTATCAAAAGAAAGCTGAAGAAAATGTTGCTGAAATGTATGATAGATTCAACATCATTGTAAATGATCTTAGGGGACTGGACAAGGAGATCTCTCCCACTGAGATAAATGACAAGCTCCTCATGTGCTTCCCAAGTACATGGGAGTCAATAATCGGATGCAAAGGCAATGAATATTCTGGTGTCAACTATGTCAGATGAAATATTCCATAAGGTTGCTGTCTGCAACTCCGCAAAAGAGATCTAGGAATCCTTGACCAGATTGGTTGAGGGCAGCTCAGATGAAAGGAAGGACATAAATTCCCTTCTGATATCCCAATATGAGAACTATCAAAAGAAAGCTGAAGAAAATGTTGCTGAAATGTATGATAGATTCAACATCATTGTAAATTATCTTAGGGGACTGAACAAGGAGATCTCTCCCACTGAGATAAATGGCAAGCTCCTCATGTGCTTACCAAGCATAGGGGAGTCAAGAATCTGGGCCATCAGAGAGGTCAAATGTCATATGGAAATCTCTACTGATACCCTACTAGACAAGCTTAAATCATATAAGCTTCTACTGAAGAGCAGAGCTAAGAAAGAAGCCAAGGAGAAAGTCTTAGCTCCTAAAGAAAGGACAATTGCTCAGAAGGCTGCTGAAGGAGAGACTTCCACTTCTCAAGAAGAGATGTTCAATCTCTTAGCTACAAGATTCAGAAGATGGGTCAAATCTGTAAACTTTAGAAGAAAGGACAGGAGCTCAAGCAAACCCAAATTTGACCAAACTCCAAAGTAGGAGATAATCTTCTTTGCATCTAGAAAGCGAGGGCACATTGCCCCTGAATGTTTTTGAAAGTCGAGTTTTAGTTCTCATTCTTATTATTAAAAGTCTTATTTAACTTTGTTTCAAATTAAGTTATATATATAAATATATATATGAGTGCTGATTGAGAAAGTAAAACATAAATAAACAAGCACATAACCAGATGACACAAGATATATAGTAGTTCCCCAAAGCTTGGTACATCTACTCTTCTACCCACTGGTAGGAATCCACTAGGAGGTTGTTGATAAGGTGCCCTCTCACCAAGGTGATTTTGATAAGGTGTCCACACACCAAGGTGACTTTGATAAGGTGTCCATACACAAATGGGAGTTTTGATCAGGTGCCCAATTCACCTATAAGCTTTTGATAAGGTGCTTATAAACCAAGCTGCAGGTTTTTTCTAAGGTGCCCTGTCACCTGGAGTAAACTTTTGAAGGGAGTTTTAACCCTTTACAAGATGGGAAGGAGAAAGGGAAAAGATATATTGTTCTTCTCTTTTTGCTGAGAAGACACTTGAAAATCCTGATTGGATGTTGAGTTGGATCTTGATGAAGATGGTGAAGAGAGCTCCCCCTGTCTGATTTAATTGTGGAGGCTCCTTTTCTTGGTTCCAAATCCTCTATTTCAAATGTTTGGAGTGGATCACCTCTCATTGTTCTCTGTCGAACTTCTCCTTATTTATAGCTCTGTGTATTAAGATAACACTATAGGAGAGAAATTAATTAGTAGACAGATTATTAGAAAGAGAGAAATATTTCCATAACTATTATATCTGTAGAAGGAAAGAATTCATTTTTATTTCAAATAATATCCATAATCAACTTAATCAATTTAGCCAAGAATCAATTAGAAGGAAAGAATGATTCATAACGGCTATAAAAGAATAATATTATTCCATATAAATTAGATTTATAGAAAGAAGGAAAGAGATCTGGTGTTATTTGAATTTAACATAGTAATCGACGTACGTCGATTACAATTCGACGTAAGCGTCGAATTCATCCTGGCTGGACGTCGAGAGGAGAATAAGGAAGGTGCGTCAACTAGAAGTCAGAGCTACGTCGACATAGGATACGTCGAATTCTTATTAAAGTTACTTCGACTCATTCTGAAAGAAATGTCGACAACACTTCGACGTTGCGTCGAATACTATTCGACGCATATTTACTTAACCTTGATTTTTCTTTCTTAGAATTCATATTCAACTCATTTTGGGGGTTAAGAAAAATCATTTTCCCAACAATCTCCCCCTATTTGTCTTAACCCTATTCAGAGAAAAATTGAATCAGCATTTAATCAACACATCAAAGCATATTTTATCGAAAGAGATATATTAGGAAATCAGAAAAATCATTTTCAGATAATAAGGGGAGAATAGAGAACTAAGTGATCTTTGTGATTTCAGGTGTTAGCCTGTGTGAAAAATCAACCTAGCTCTGATACCAATTGAAAGTCGAGTTTTAGTTCTCATTCTTATTATTAAAAGTCTTATTTAACTTTGTTTCAAATTTAGTGATATATATAAATATATATGTGAGTGCTGATTGAGAAAGTAAAACATAAATAAACAAGCACATAACCAGATGACACAAGATATATAGTAGTTCACCAAAGCTGGGTACATCTACTCTTCTACCCACTGGTAGGAATCCACTAGGAGGTTGTTGATAAGGTGCCCTCTCACCAAGGTGATTTTGATAAGGTGTCCACACACCAAGGTGATTTTGATAAGGTGTCCACACACCAATGGGAGTTTTGATCAGGTGCCCAATTCACCTATAAGCTTTTGATAAGGTGCTTATAAACCAAGCTGCAGGTTTTTGCTAAGGTGCCCTGTCACCGGGAGTAAACTTTTGAAGGGAGTTTTAACCCTTTAAAAGATGGGAAGGAGAAAGGGAAAAGATATATTGTTCTTCTCTTTTTGCTGAGAAGACACTTGAAAATCCTGATTGGATGTTGAGTTGGATCTTGATGAAGATGGTGAAGAGAGCTCCCCCTGTCCGATTTAATTGTGGAGGCTCCTTTTCATGGTTCCAAATCCTCTATTTCAAATGTATGGAGTGGATCACCTCTCATTGTTCTCTGTCGAACTTCTCCTTATTTATAGCTCTGTGTATTAAGATAACACTATAGGAGAGAAATTAATTAGTAGACAGAGTATTAGAAAGAGAGAAATATTTCCATAACAATTATATCTGTAGAAGGAAAGAATTCATTTTGATTTCAAATAATATCCATAATCAACTTAATCAATTTAGCCAAGAATCAATTAGAAGGAAAGAATGATTCATAACGGCTATAAAAGAATAATATTATTCCATATAAATCAGATCTATAGAAAGAAGGAAAGAGATCTGGTGTTATTTGAATTTAACATAGTAATCGACGTACGTCGATTACAATTCGACGTAAGCGTCGAATTCATCCTGGTTGGACGTCGAGAGGAGAATAAAGAAGGTGCGTCGACTAAGGTGCGTCGACTAGAAGTCAGAGCTACGTCGACATAGGATACGTCGAATTCTTATTAAAATTACTTCGACTCATTCTGAAAGAAACGTCGACAACACTTCGACGTTGCGTCGAATACTATTCGACGCATATTTACTTAACCTTGATTTTTCTTTCTTAGAAATCATATTCAACTCATTTTGGGGGTTAAGACAAATCATTTTCCCAACAGTTTTGAAGAATTAAAGGACAAAAGCAAAAATAAGAAGGTGCATAAGAAGAAGTCATTCCGAAAGAAGATAAGAAGATGGGAAGAGGTTTCATAAATGGAACCTGGAGTGACATAGATTCTAAGTCAAGCTCCACTTCATTTGATAGTGATGAAGATGGTGCTGCTAAGAAGTTTGTCTGATGGCCTTAGGAAACTTATCAGAAGAAGATCATGTATCACTATTGAAGATATTGATTTTTCTTCAGAAGATTTCAAAACATGCTTTAAAGAATTTTGTGAAGGCTATATTTATCTTCAAAAAGAAACTGAAATAGTTAAGGAATAATTAGAAGAACTTAAGAAGGAAATTCTATATTCTATTAACTATGACTTAAGATCGAGATAAAAGACATTGGTCTGATAGACCTATTTTCTACCATCCAAAAGGATATCATGAATGACCAACTTATTCCTTCATATCACCTTATAATGGTAAAAGGAAAGGGCCCAAGGTAACCTGGGTTCCCTCTAATATTTGAATTACAAGTGCAGGAGAACTTAGGATCCCTTCCTTAAAGATAATAGAGGGAATGTGAAAAACTAACTATTCAATATGGAACTTCAAATAATCAAGGGAGTAACTTCTTCTCTAAAACTCTTGATGATGCATTCTAGTTAACACATATAATATTATAAATACTATTTTCAATAAAAACCATTACTGGGAAAAACAACATAAATTTCCTAAAGAAATGCATTTGTAGATTCAGAGTTGCATCAAATAGAATTTGACTCACCGTTGAGTTCTAGTCGACTCCAGCTACGAGAGCTACCTGGGATAGGGATTTCAAATAGCATTTGACGCAGCGTCGAATACATATCGACGTATGCATCGTTTAAAAATTACTGTATAAATTTGAAGTCACGTCGATTACAAATTGACGCGATGCCGACATGCCAAGCGCATTCAGTTTTGCTTCTAGAAGCTACTTCAATAAGTTTTGGCATGCTGAATTTACTTCTTTTCGATGTTGCGTCGAATACAACCGTAAGTTGCGACGGATCGTCTTCTTTTAAGCAACTCAGTGGTTGAATAATATTACGCTTTCGAATTTTCTCCCTCTTGGCTTATTGCTCTCCGGCTCTCTTGCGTTCTTGCTGTTGCTTCTTTCTCACTTTCTTTTTTTCTTCTTCAGGTACTATAGAATTAATAGAACCTTCTAAGGTTAATTCTAGAGTTGATGTGGATATTAGATCCTTCAATGTTGCATTTGACAAATTCAAGGGAATTCTTGGATTATATAAAACAGCCGGGCTGACAAAGTTAATTTCAACAAGATGCAAAATATATGATGTAGAACTAATAGAACTGAAATATAACATACATATTGGATATGATCAATCCCTCCATGGAAGAATCACATGAAATGACATTTACATCATAGAGGAGATGTTGAGACTCACATTTTATATACCTAAAGCTGAGGACTCAGATGAATTGACAGTGGCAGAGATCAGCAGTGCACAAAAACTAATGAAGTTCCGCAAAGAGAAGGCAATCAATTTGAAGAAGAACGATGTCTCAGAGGAATATAGGTTCCTAGCTGACATTATAGGGAAAGTCTTACTGAATAATATTTTTGCACTTGATGCGATTCCCAAGCAACAACTACAAAGTATGGGAATACTAGTCCTCAATAAAAGAATCAATTGGGGGAGGTGCTTCTTGATGATTATTGGTCATAAATATGCTCATAAAGAAAATGCATACATGAGAATAATGAGCCATGTTCTGCTCCATCATTTCCAGTGGTGTGCAAATCGAAAGGAATGCCCATTCCTACTGGAGAAAGACTTAATATATGAATTTTCTCCAAATGGACCAGGAAAATTCTAAAGCCTTGTCAAGTTTCACCCTCCCCTCCTCGTTCTCCAGCTCCACAAAATCATGAGATAGTCTTAACCGACCTCCCAAGTGATACTGCAGCTCAAGATCCAGCAACAGTTCAACAAGACACAATAACAAAACTTCCAGCAATGACCTCTCCCCAGCAGCAACGACAATCTACTATAACCCCAGAAGAAATCCAAAGACAATCCCCTATCAACCACAATATCACAGACCACACTGCTACCTCAATAGAAATCCCACCTGTTAATCTATCACCACCTCCTGTTGATACACCATCTACATCCCATCATACTCACACCCTTAACATTGACCAGTCAATTTCTATAGCAGTGGGGCTGGCGATTGGGACCTTTGCCGATCTGCTACTGACACAAGAAAGAAAGTTCAACAAAAAATACTCCCTTGTAGATAAAGAACTGAAGGATTCACAGGAATCTATCCAGTCAATATGGGTAGTAATATCTTCCTCCAGAGTTACTAGATTTTTCTTAACCTCACTTTTAAGTATGGTTCAGAAGTGGGAGATTATTCAAGAAGAGGAAGTTCATGCCCCAGAAAATCATATTATTCAAGAAGAGGAAGTTCCTGCCTCAGAAGATAATAACAACTTAATGTTGGTACATGGTTTTTCGCATCCCTTTGATTTTGAGAATAACAAATCCTACTTGTATTTGATCTTGTTTGCCATTGTGTTTTTAGCATGCAGGTTTGGACAGAAATGACACCAGGTTGCTGCAATACTAGTCTGGCACTATCCACAAGCAGAAGGATTGAAAGATGTCTAATGCCAGGCGTTAGGTCTTAACGCTGGGCATTAGCAATCGAAGGGATGGTCTGTCGATCGATAGGATGGGATGCCGATCGACGGGATGGCTTGCCGGCTGAATAAAAAGAGGAAGAAACTCAACGCCAGGCGTTAGTACTTATTGCCGGCGTTAACGATCGATGATTATGGCAAGGAGGAATACAACCGTGATTGAAGGAGAAATTTAGGAATGATTTGCTTAACGCCAGCATTAACTTTCGTTCCCGCCAAGATGCAAAATGATTAGAGGGAAGAAGCCGTAATTGCAAGAGCATTTTGGGAATGATTTGACTCAACGTCCGGCGTTAGAGTCAACGCCAGCGTTAAATGAATGTTTCCAAAGTTGCAGAATCTCCTTCCTATTTTGAAGGTCCAAGCCATCAAGTTATTTCTATACTGAGTCAACGCCCTACGTTAACTCTTAACGCTGGTGTTAGCTTCCAGTCCTATGAAAAGGTCAATTTCATCTTCTCTAACTACTGAATGCTAAGAGCCCTATTCCAGCATTTCAGAAACTCCTTGAGGGCCGTATTTTTCCAGATCATCATCTCCCACACAAATTCAAAAGGAGGAATCGATGGAGGCTTGGATCAACATGCTAACTCAACGAAAAGAACGCACGCTTGGACTTCAACGATCTTCAGTGATTCATCAGCGTCTCCTTCAGATTACCTCATAGGGAGTGTTATATTCGTCTTTTGAATTTGTCTTTTATTTTTATCTTTGTAATCGGTTCAGTAATTCACCTCGTGTAGGCGACTAGGTCTAGGGAGTAGATCTAGGGGGTGCCTGAGGCCTTTTTGGGGATAGGAAGTCTAGAGCGGCTTGAGGCCGCATCTTGGGAGAGATCGGCTAAAGCCAACCAGTTCGTGGGGATACGAGTCGGTATAGAAAATGAAAAGAGTCTTTCATATTTCGCCTTGATTTCTAGCGTCCTTGAAATCAGTTTTTGTAATCAATTTTATAAATGATAATCATGTCTTTTCTTGTTTAGTAAAATTGATTTCATTTCTAATTTCTAGCTCTTTACTTTTGATTCACTCTTATTCAAATAAAATATCAAAAGTTTTCTATTAAATATTAAAGTTTTCTAAAACCCTTATTCACCCCCCTCTAAGGGCGCCTCAAGATCCAACAAGTGGTATCAGAGCTAGGTTATTCAATCAGGAATAATGGCATCTCTTGATCATGATGGCGCTTCTACTAGTGGGAAATTTTTTAATATAAATGAAAAAGTATTATCACCACCTTTATTTATGGGCAAAATTTATAAAGGGTGAAAATTATTAATGAAAATTTTTCTTAAAGACTTAGATGAAAAAGTTTGGAATATTACTATTGAAAAGCCACCTAGCGTACTAACCAGAAACGAAATTGTTTTAAATGCAAAATCTATAAATAGTTTATTTTGTGCATTAGATCAAAATATTTTCAAACTTATTTATACTTTACCTACAACATATGAGATTTGGAATTTACTTGAAAGAACTTATGATTCTCCTTCTGCAGGTATGGAACAAATGCAAGACTTGGAGAACATACAAGCTCGCACAAATGTTCAAAAAGGCTCCTCACATGATGGAACCATGAAAGGCACATCAAGCGGAAGGGATGATGTAAACTCCCGTTTTGATGTGGAAGATGAAGAAGACAAAGAAACTATATGTTTGAATATCACATCGTCGACAAGCACTGTAAGGAAATCAATTTCCATCTTTTGTACCTCTATCTCTACATATTAATTGCTATAATCTACAAAACATAAGATTAGGAAATTAAAAAAGGCTAATGCAAAACTATGTTTAGATAACAAAATTTTGAAAGCAAATGCAAATGTAGAATCCAAAAATGATGTGTTTGAATCTCCATCATGTTCCTCATTTGAAAACTCCACACCTTGTAGTGATTATAATGAATTAAATAAAAAATACAAAGTACTTGAAAAGGAAGTTATTTTTGTAAAAGAACAAAATGAAAGATTATGTTTAAAAAATTCATTCTTGAAAAATAATTGTGCTATGTGCAAAACTTATAAAATTGAAATTAATGAGATGGATGAAACATTTGAAGAATTAAGAAATAATTATCAAACTCATATTGACTCTATTGTGTCCACTCTTAAAAATAACACAATAGCTTATAATAAAGCTAGACATAATTTAAAAATTAAGAATAATGAATTAGTAACTAAAATCAACTTGCTTAAGGAAATCGCAAAGACAAATTCTCATAACATAAATTCACAATATCAAGTAATATCTAAAAACAAGTTGAATATGAATGTCTTGACTAAACCTAAAAATGGGAGTAAGGAATACAAAGTATTTGTAAATCAAAATCCCAATCACTATTATTTACAAAATCACTCTTCTCCCAACTTAAAAAAAGAAGTGCACAAATTTCCTATGAAAAATATTTTCAATCATCATTAAAATTATACTCTTCAAAATAAAGACAATCATAATGGAAATTTGATGCATAAAAATAATATTAAACCAAGGTTTGAATAGAGACCCAAAGTTAAAGATGAAACACAAACTTCACTCCAAAGGGATCATTCATTTCCATCTCCCCAAATGCAAACACGATGTATTTGGGTACCCAAAGGAACCACCAAACTTGGTCCCCTTTGGATACCTAAAACTCTATTTCATGAAGTTTCATACAAATGCATGAAGTAGAAATAATTAAATATAAAATATCATCAACTGTACTTCATGATATGCTTAAACTTATTTGTTTGTTTTCTTTTTTAACCATCATGCTATGGCCATTTTGTATAACATATGATATGACTTTCACACATTAAGCCACAAATTCATTAATGAATCAAATTGAATGAAATTGAATAAACGTCATATCATCTCTCAAGTGATCTATCTATCCTTTTCATTTTTAACTCTCTAAATCCATTACCTTTAAAAGTCTTATATCATCATTATAAATTAAATGCTAATTGCTCATATGATAATATCAAGACTAACAAAATAATTGTCAAAAAGGGATTTAAAGGAAGATTATGGGGTCTTCAGCTAAATCTATAAAATGCACAAGTGGTTGATTACTTATTTAATATTCTTATGCCAATTGATAGCCTCTAATATGTTTAATCTTAATCATGAAAAATCGGAATTGAAAATTGCAAAAATCATGTTTTTAAACAAAAACCAGAATTAAATTTACAAAAATATGCGAGATTTTGACGCAAACTTCAAACGATCATAACTTTTGATCCGCTTGTCCGATTTTCGCCCATAATAACTTTTCGGAATGAGGACGAGAAGATCTATGCAATGGCAAACGAGCTTTGCTCTTTTGAGTCAATTTTTACCCTCAAAACTGCCAAAATTCAACTCCGTTTAGAAGTTATCTCAGTTTTTCCTTTTTCGGCAATTTTTTTATCAAAGGATTGTATATCACATGCTCCTACGTACCATTCCAATGACCTTAGAATCAACCTTATACCTATTGAAAATAACTCACAAGATTAAATCACATCATTCTAGGTCTATGAATAGTTAGGTTGAAGCTCCATGTTGAATATATGCAAATCTATCATATGCGTGTAATCTTCACATAACATTGAAATACTTAATGTGATAAATCACGAGTACCTAAATCTAGGTCTATGAAAAGTTATTTTTTTAATTAATCATGAGTACCTAAATCTAAATGTGATAAAATTAATGCTCATGCAAAATCAAAAGATTGTGTTGCTTTCAACATATAGTTTGTGATAATGATTATTATATGATTCTCTTATGTTTTGCATGTATTTCATTTATATGTCTAAAATTGTAATATTATTGTTGATTACATGCAACATTAACTCTATCAATCTTATGGCATAACATTGCATCAAACTCATCATTCAAGCATTATCAACTAACAAATATAATCATTCATGCTAGCTATCAAATAATGACATTATGAATTCATCTTAAAGTACAAGTAAAAGTTAAAATTCATAATGACTATGTTGCTTTAAAATATAATTAGAAAGCAATCTCTCATACAAGGCCATAGTTTACAAATTGATTCCATAGTACAAAATGCTTAGGATGCCCATGATCATTCACCCACATTATGTGTCTCACAATAGCGAGGGCATAGGATTATATGCATTAGATGACCTAATCTCTAAGTCATGTCTTGTCCTTAACCAGGGAGGGTTCCAGTGAGGCCTTGCAAGGCACTGGGGTGAAAGAGTGCTAGGTTGAGCGTTCTATAGAGTGTGCATATGGGATTAACACCCCAACATACGACATGTGTGCAGCTCCTCATGCCCATCCGTCACTTAGTACGGGGCTAGTGTGTAGGCATATTTTTTGGGTATTATAATCTAGGACATTCCTATTTCGTATATTTTGCATGCAATATTAATGATTATATTATTCATGCATTCTTATTTTGATCGAACATGCTCATGCATTCTTGTTTTGATTGAACATGCATATCTTGTGTTTTGCATATTTTATCATTTTTTGAGCTTAAATGATCTTGTAAAACACAAGTATTTGAAAACCAAATAAAAATATAAAAACCATTTTTGAACAAATAAAACATGCTTAAATAGCCTTCTAATCATTTCTAACTTCTCTGAAATTTCTACACAAAGAAGGTCTATATACATACTACCTATTCCAAAGATTTTTTTTTAATATCTCAAAAAACAGAGTACTGGTGGGGCGTTAACTAGTTAACATGAGGCGTTAGCCTTTTTGACCAAATTGCAATTCTGCTTTCTCTAGCATATTTCTGGTATTTTCTATTGATTTTTCTCAGTTTATTTTGTCTGATTTCAAATTATTTTGTTATTAATTTTGTTGTTTTTTTCCAAAATACAAAAAAAATCAAATAATTCAAAATGATCAAAAATATGTTTTTGTTATTTGTTTTGCTTTAACTCCTTGCAAGATTAAGGTTTGACTATAAAACTTCACAAGAGCAAACATCTTTGTTATTTTGTTTCCAATGGTCAAAATTGATTTTGGCATACTCACAAGGATTTTCTTCAATGTCTAGTTTTAATTTCAAATTTTCTAAACATTATTTTTGTCATGCCTTGGCCTTTATCTGATTATGTGCAATGAAATAGTCTATAGATAATTATGTATGATTGCCTAGCATGCCTCTAAGTATGAGTAATGTTTTATGCTAATCAATGATTCATTCACTCATATTTTGGTAATCTACATGTGCTCATAATCTTAGTCTTGCATGATTGTGTAGTGTAATAGTTTTAACATATTAAGTTGTATGTCTAAATTACCTACACCTTCTCTTAAAAATAAATTTCATGCACAACATAGAAGTTTTATTTCAATAATATTAATGTTTGTAACAACAAGTGAATTCAGAGATCTTTTGGCCCAAAATAAAAATCTGCAATAAAAAACCAAAGATAACTCCACCAAGAACTACTCACCCTCCTGATAAGTATTAATGAGCATTGTGAGGTTGAGCACCTTGGAAAGAATTGTAAAGTGTCTTGTGCAAACATACTCTTTTTATCACTTTTATTTGTACACCGGATCACTAAAATAAATTTTTTATCAAAATGCTTATGTGATCCCCCAAGCAATACTTCGCTCCCTGATAAGTCTTAATGAGCATTATGTGGGCGAAGCACCTTGGTAGTTGTACTCCTTTTATATGCTTTGAAATTTTATTCTAACATTGATGTGTGAAAGTAATAATAAGTTTGCAATCTTAATATTGTTGTTACTATTTCATTACATGTCATGTGTTTTGATTATTTCACTTGTATACTTTTATTAAAACACATTATGCACACATCATTATTTTTCATAAAGCTTCTACTCATGGGAATTGGATCCTAATGCAAAATTACATAATTCTCTGCAACCTTAAGTAAAAGCACAAGAATGCAATGCATGATTTTTACAATGTTTGCTTTACTTGAAATATGAATTGGTTACATTGTAGCTATTATCATTTTGAATATGTAGATTCATGATTGCCTATTTGTTATGAAAATTTTCAAAGTTCCATTGCTCAAATGTGAAGAGTCCAGATATATTGTTGAAATTATCAAATTATAACAAAAATACTACTCTAAATTATTTTGTTTTTGTTTTTTCCGCATTTCTCTTTTGGTAATGTATTTCGTTTACCATGGTTTATCATGCTCACTTCTTAGGTCTTTCTTTTCTCGTGCTTATCAAACATTATTGCATCTATTTCAACAAGTAATATTTGTAACACCTCCCCTGTAATGACCATATAATATGGGTCCGGCCGGGACCCCACAGCATATAACCGCCACAGCTTTAGTATTAAAAGATGATATTAACTACCCAATCTCATAACTCAGACAACACAGCGGAAACAAACTAAGCCACAGAGATTGTCCATACTACAAAGGAGTCCAACTGACCTTAAGGCCTTACAAAACAATGTCCAAAACATCAAACAATCCATAATAAAAGACATCCCAACAAAAGGGGAAGGATAGTTTTTCCCTATACTGCCTCGGCATGCAAGCCGGATATAACAAAGTACGAAGAAAGTAATGCAGGAAATCAACTAAGCACTTCGTGAGGCTTTAGGCCTTTTTGGCCGGCGCGCTGGGTCCAGCCTGCGATTCTTGCCCTGTAACCAAGTCACAAAGAGCGGTAAATGAGGGTCAGCTATGGCTGACCACAAGCGGTGTAACAACATCCCTCCTCCCGGCCGTCCTAGCGGACCCCGGGGAACTACTTCACCCTGCAAGTCAGCACTTCGTATGCAAAAGTACATAAAGGAAAGCAACATAAATACTGGCATGAGTGTCACAAGCATCATCCACGTTTCTATGTTGAGCAGGTAATAAAAGGGGCCTAACAATGCAAAATGAGTGCAAGCCCGGGTTTCACCCAAGGCGCCCTAAAGCGTATGAATCTAACACATCATCATACATCACCAACACAAGGGTACTCACTACTTCCCCACAAGGGCATCAAAACCCCAAGGCCAAGCGCTCTCGCTGAGACCCACCTCGCCTGGCCCACCATGCCATCGGGCTTGTCTGACAGCTCACATGCTCGGGCCGCCAACAACGCACCAAGACCGATTCTAAGAATTCTGGCAAACCAAAATGTCCCAAGGCCCTGGGCTTACTTTCGGGACAACGTCCACCGATTGCCTCGCCTGGCGACCATCAACGGACTCAACCGTAGCACAGACATTCTCGTCAGTCAACAATCGAAGGGACTAATCTTGTCGGGACACTCTCCACACGTGAATCTCAGTCTTCACGGGATAGCCAGCCGACCACAAAGACCAATCGCGCCTTCGCACAACACTAGGCATCACAAGCCCCAAAATCCGCACATTATTTCTCCGCCCTAAACCCAACATTCGTTACCACACGAAGCTATAAAGGCATCACCACGACGAGTTTGCCGTAATCGAATTTCTAACAAAACCCCTAAAATGTGCGTAAATCAACATCACCGGATCGGACCAACGGCCACAAATCCGGCTTCACCCACAATGCCTAATCCGCTAACGGAGCGGATCTCTAGTGCAAAACATGCCGGGGACGGACACAATCAACCCGGTGGTTTATCTTGAACCAAGGCGACCCGGATCCCTCTCACTCGACGGATCCGGTGCCAAAAAGCAGAAAAAGAAGGGTTGCCAAACACGCATCCTAAAGACCGGGAGGAGAAATGTCGTTACCTTTTGAGATCTCCTCCTAGCCATGAGAAGCTTGCAACCACACGGTGGAGAAGAAGCGCCTTGATTCCCTCTACGCACTGCCGGTCTCGGATCGGCGAACGGAGCTCCGAAGCTCCGGCAATGGCGGATTCCCCTTCTTCTTCCTCCTTGCCTCCTCCTCCTTTCTCCAACCTAAGAGAGAGAAAGCCTTGGAAATAATGAGGGTTTAACTCCTCTACCAAGCCCTAAAACCCCCCAGCCAACCATCGCAGCCGTTGGATCAAATTCCAATAGATTTGGACGGACCGATCTCCTTCTCCGCTCAAAATCGCGGAGCAGAATAAACAGGGCGCATGATCACATGCGCACGGTCACTGGTCGTGCGCGAAGAGGACACTGGTCGTGCGCACTGTTCGAGACAGAACTCCGAATCCTTGCGAATTAACGCACGATCACATGCGCACGGTCACTGGTCGTGCGCGAAGAGGACACTGGTCGTGCGCACTGTTCGAGACAGAACTCTGAATCCTTGCGAATT
The DNA here is from genome assembly GCA_033032865.1 of Dactylorhiza incarnata. Classification (NCBI taxonomy): domain Eukaryota; kingdom Viridiplantae; phylum Streptophyta; class Magnoliopsida; order Asparagales; family Orchidaceae; genus Dactylorhiza; species Dactylorhiza incarnata. The sequence continues at coordinate 1,459,271 of JAWHQI010000218.1, read as the reverse complement.
AATGCACGATCACATGCGCACGGTCACTGGTCATGCACGCAGAGGACACTGGTCGTGCGCACTGAACAGCTATGGAATTTTAGCCTATCCCGAACGCAGCACTACAAGTTTGACTTGCTTGTTACGCAACTGCCGGACTTCTGAATCCTCCACGCACACCGGGCGAACCCTCGCCCCCAAGTTCTCCATCACCAGCACCGCCGCCGCTTCGACCACGACGCTCGGCTCCACCAAAGCTTTCCTCAGTACGGAGACATGAAAAACGTCATGTAATCCACTCAGCTCTGCGGACAACGCCAAACGATAGGCTGCTTCGCCTATACGCTCCGTAACCTCGAACGGACCCAAATATCTCGGACTCAACTTCTTGAGTCGCCGCACCCGCGAAACACCCTTGAACGACTTGATCTTCAAGTAGACCATGTCGCCCACTGCAAACTCCACATTTCGGTGGCGCGCATTAAAATACTTCGCTTGTCGATCCTGAGCAACCTTCATGCGCCCCTGAATCGTCCGCACAATCTCGCAAGCATCTTCCACCACTTGCTTTCCCAAAAGCTTAGTGTCTCCCACCTCTGCCCAAGACATCGGCATTCGACACTTCCTTCCATACAAAGCTTCGTATGGCGCCATCTTGATACTCGCCTGGAAGCTATTATTATAGGCGAACTCCACCGTGAAAAGGTGGTCCTCCCAACCTTTGCCAAAGTCGAGAGCACACATCCTCAACATGTCTTCCAACGTACGGTTCGTTCGCTCCGTCTGACCATCGGTCTGCGGATGGAACGCGGTGCTAAACTTGAGCTTCGTGCCTAGACTTTTCTGCACTAATCTCCAGTCCTTCGATGTGAATCGCCCATCGCGATCACTAACGATGCTCTTCGGAATCCCGTGCAACCGCATAATGTTTCGAACATAAAGCTCCACGAGCTTCTCCACGCCATCGCTCTTCTGATTCGGAATGAAGTGGGCCACCTTCGTCAGGCGATCCACTATCACCCAAATCGCATCGTTACCCTGCTGCGATCGAGGCAAACCATGCACAAAATCCATAGAGATGTCATCAAATTTCCATTCGGGGATGGGAAGAGGCTTCAAGAACCCGCCGGGCCTTTGGCACTCAGCCTTCACCAAGGCACAAGTCTGACATCGGCTCACGTACTCGGCTACATCCCGCTTCATCCTAGGCCACCAAAAAGATTTCTTCAAATCCGCGTACATCTTTGTACTTCCTGGATGAACGGAGTACTTCGTAAAGTGAGCTTCAAACATCAACTCCTCGCGAAGCTTGCCGAAGCGCGGAACACAGATCCTCCCGTCTCTCCTCAGAATTCCACCAACCATCTCCAAGGCAGTGCCTTCGCTTTGCTGAGCCTCCAACACCAACTGTTGGCACTCCTCGTCCGCACTGGTCGCCTCTCGGATCCCATCCGTTATATCACACTGCATTTCAATCCAGTTCAAACGAGCTATGCTAGACTCACCTCTAGCCACACAAGAAATGTCAAGAGACTCCAAGTCTCGAATCAAACGCTCGCTATGCGCCTCCATCCAATTACCTTGCCCGGAGTACTTCCTACTCAAAGCTTCCGCCACCACGTTGGCTTTACCCGGCGTATACTGAATCTCCACGTCGTAGTCCCCAAGGAACTCGACCCACCTACGCTGCCGCATATTCAGATCCTTTTGGTCTAGGAGATACCTCAAGCTTTTGTGATCCGTGAAGATCTCCACCTTCGCACCATAAACATAGTGTCTCCACAGTTTTAGCGCAAAGATTACCGCCGCCAACTCCAGATCATGGACGGGATAATTCCTCTCATGAGTCTTTAACTGCCTTGACCCATACGCTATCACCTTGTCGTGCTGCACCAGCACGCAACCCAACCCGCAACCTGACGCGTCGCTAAAGATCTGAAATCCTTCCGTCCCACTAGGAAGACTAAGGATTGGGGCAGACATCAATCTTTCCTTCAAATTCTCGAATGCCCGGGCTCACTCCGGTGTCCAAACAAACCTCTGGTCCTTGCGAGTGAGTGTGGTGAGGGGCAACGCCATCCGCGAAAAGTTCTCCATGAATCTTCTGTAATAACCGGCTAGTCCAAGGAAGCTCCGGACTTCCGCCACGGTTCTCAATACAGGCCAACCCTTAATGGCTTCAATCTTCGCTGGATCTACCGCCACCCCATCTCCACTAATTATGTGCCCCAAGAAAGCCACCTTCTCGATCCAAAACTCACATTTTGAGAACTTAGCATAAAGCTGATTCTCCCTTAGAGTCTGCAATACTTGCCTCAAGTGAGACTCATGCTCTGCCTCTGATTTTGAATAAACCAAAATATCATCAATAAACACCACCACGAACGAATCTAAGAACGGGCGAAAAACCCTATTCATCAAATCCATGAACACAGATGGCGCGTTCGTCAGTCCGAACCGCATCACCGAAAACTCGTAGTGTCCATAACGAGTCCCAAACGCTGTCTTGGCAACGTCCTCTTCTCGAATATTCAACTGGTAGTACCCCGATTTCAAATCCAACTTGTAGTACACCACCGACCCCACTAACTGGTCGAACAAATCATCGATTCGGGGAATCGGATATTTATTCTTGACGGTCAACTTATTTAGCTCACGGTAATCAATGCACAACCGCATACTTCCGTCCTTTTTCTTCACAAACATAACCGGTGCGCTCCACGGCGAAGAGCTGGGCCTAATGTACCCTTGCTCTAACAACTCTTGCAACTGAACCTTTAGCTCGGCCAGTTCCTTCGGTGCCATCCTAAACGGAGGACGCGACACCGGCCTCGCACCCGGTACCAACTCTATCGAGAAATCGATTTCACGCTGAGGAGGTGCTCCCGGAAGCTCCTCGGGGAATACATCCTCAAATTCTTCCACCACCGGAACTTCTCTAATAGCCAACTTTGTGGAGTGAGCCTCCAACAAAGCTAAAAATGCCTCGCCTCCTTGATTCACCGCACGCCTCATTTGCATAGCAGAGATCAGGGAGCAAGCCACTCCGCTTAGGCCTTCAAACTTGACCTCTGCTCTACCTTCAGCTCTCAGGGTTACCACCTTCAACTGGCAGTCGATACTAGCTCGCTGCTCCGCAAGCCAGTCCATTCCCAAGATAACATCGAATTCAGCTAGTGGCAGAATCGCTGCTACCAACACGAAATCACAATCGCCAATTTGCATCACAATGCGTCCCTTCCTCATGGTAGTCATGAAAGACCCATTCGGCATACGCACACTCAGCTCCACTCCTGCCACTACGGGCTCAGCACCAATCTTCCGGATAAAACTTTCCGCAAGAAAAGAGTGTGACGCCCCCGTGTCGAACAACACTCGAGAGGGGTAGCCCGAAACTAGCACGAAACCTAACCACGTGCAAAACAAACATGAAAGGCCGCAAACTACATTATAGTAACAAACAGAACTTAAACCTTTCGTACCTGTCACCACATCGGGTTGACGTATCGCTTCCTGTTGCCCAAGATTATAGGCCATAGGCTGCACTAGAGGGAACCGCGAAGCACTCGACTCCGCCGCTTTCCCCTTCTCCGCAACACCGGGACCCGAACGCACCGATTGTTCTTGTCTCGGCTCTGGCCCAGCTCCGATATCGGTACAAAAACGACTAATGTGACCCACCTTGCCACACTGGTAACAAGTAACCGGACCCTTGGAACGGAAATCTCCCGAAGGTGCGCCACTTCTCTCCCCAGGCCAATTAGGACGGGGCTTCTTCTTCCATCGGCTGCCCTCGGACTTCCACTGGGACTGAGACTTAGAAGGCTTTCCTTCTCCCTGCCTTGCCGCAACACCCTTTCGCCGTTGAGTTCGCTCCAAGTCGCTCTCCAGCGTGCGAGCGGCTTCGACCAACTCATTGAATCCCGCATTCTTCAAGGCTATGAGTGGTTGCCTTAAATTTTCCCTCAACCCTTGATAAAAGAGGTTATCTCTCTCTTCATCATCTGCCATTATCGTGCCCGCATACCGACCCAACCGAGTGAACTCTTGCAGATATTCATCCACCGTCTTCTCCCGCTGCACCAAATGCAGAAACTGCCGCTGCAGTGCTAACCTTGTTGAAGCCGGAATGTAACGCTTTAGGAAAGCGTTTCCGAACTCCTCCATGGACGGAACACGCCCAACAAAAAGTCGACCGTTATGGTTCACCCACCACAGCTTCGCATCGCCCTCTAACATGAAGCTCGCAAAGTGAGACTGCCTCTCAGCTGGGGTCTCAGTTGCCTTCAAGAGCTCCTGGATCCTCGAAAGCCAATCCTCGGCATCCGTTGGAGTGCCCACTCCCTTGAATGTCGGAGGATGGAAACTCAAGAAATACTTCATGAATCGATCACCCATCGGAATAGCTCTCTCCGCTAGAGGCTCTGCTTGCCTTACTTCGACATCCGGTGTATCCGGCGTAGCCGCCGGAGTGACAGGGGTCGCAACTTGCACCACCGGCGTAGGAACCCGTGGCATCGCTCCAGCTTGAGCCGCTACCATTGCCTCCGCTAGCATGCGACAGAAATCATCCAGGGACATGCCCACATTCATGAGGCCTGGAGCAGTAGCACTACTCCCCGAAGGCTCCTCTTGCCTCCTCGATGTCCCCGCATCGTCGCCAACATCCTAGAATAAGCAAGGAAACAAATAAACGCTCATCAGGATCTAAACGCAAGACCCGAACGCAGGGATACTCATGATCCCACACTATACTCCTATGTGAACAATCTCTTACGCGATCCAAAAACACTAGACCTCGCAAGAATACTAGAACGAACCTGGCTCTGATACCAAATTGTAACACCTCCCCTGTAATGACCATATAATATGGGTCCGGCTGGGACCCCACAGCATATAACCGCCACAGCTTTAGTATTAAAAGATGATATTAACTACCCAATCTCATAACTCAGACAACACAGCGGAAACAAACTAAGCCACAGAGATTGTCCATACTACAAAGGAGTCCAACTGACCTTAAGGCCTTACAAAACAATGTCCAAAACATCAAACATTCCATAATAAAAGACATCCCAACAAAAGGGGAAGGATAGTTTTTCCCTATACTGCCTCGGCATGCAAGCCGGATATAACAAAGTACGAAGAAAGTGATGCAGGAAATCAACTAAGCACTTCGTGAGGCTTTAGGCCTTTTTGGCCGGCGCGCTGGGTCCAGCCTGCGATTCTTGCCCTGCAACCAAGTCACAAAGAGCGGTAAACGAGGGTCAGCTATGGCTGACCACAAGCGGTGTAACAACATCCCTCCTCCCGGCCGTCCTAGCGGACCCCGGGGAACTACTTCACCCTGCAAGTCAGCACTTCGTATGCAAAAGTACATAAAGGAAAGCAACATAAATACTGGCATGAGTGTCACAAGCATCATCCACGTTTCTATGTTGAGCAGGTAATAAAAGGGGCCTAACAATGCAAAATGAGTGCAAGCCCGGGTTTCACCCAAGGCGCCCTAAAGCGTATGAATCTAACACATCATCATACATCACCAACACAAGGGTACTCACTACTTCCCCACAAGGGCATCAAAACCCCAAGGCCAAGCGCTCTCGCTGAGACCCACCTCGCCTGGCCCACCATGCCATCGGGCTTGTCTGACAGCTCACATGCTCGGGCCGCCAACAACGCACCAAGACCGATTCTAAGAATTCTGGCCAAACAAAACGTCCCAAGGCCCTGGGCTTACTTTCGGGACAACATCCACCGATTGCCTCGCCTGGCGACCGTCAACGGACTCAACCGTAGCACAGACATTCCCGTCAGTCAACAATCGAAGGGACTAATCTTGCCGGGACACTCTCCACACGTGAATCTCAGTCTTCACGGGATAGCCAGCCGACCACAAAGACCAATCGCGCCTTCGCACAACACTAGGCATCACAAGCCCCAAAATCCGCACATTATTTCTCCGCCCTAAACCCAACATTCGTTACCACACGAAGCTATAAAGGCATCACCACGGCGAGTTCGCCGTAATCGGATTTCTAACAAAACCCCTCAAATGTGCGTAAATCAACATCACCGGATCGGACCAACGGCCACAAATCCGGCTTCACCCACAATGCCTAATCCGCTAACGGAGCGGATCTCTAGTGCAAAACATGCCGGGGACGGACACAATCAACCCGGTGGTTTATCTTGAACCAAGGCGACCCGGATCCCTCTCACTCGATGAATCCGGTGCCAAAAAGCAGAAAAAGAAGGGATGCCAAACACGCATCCTAAAGACCGGGAGGAGAAATGTCGTTACCTTTTGAGATCTCCTCCTAGCCATGAGAAGCTTGCAACCACACGGTGGATAAGAAGCACCTTGATGCCCTCTACGCACTGCCGGTCTCGGATCGGCGAACGGAGCTCCGAAGCTCCGGCAATGGCGGATTCCCCTTCTTCTTCCTCCTTGCCTCCTCCTCCTTTCTCCAACCTAAGAGAGAGAAAGCCTTGGAAATAATGAGGGTTTAACTCCTCTACCAAGCCCTAAAACCCCCCAGCCAACCATCGCAGCCGTTGGATCAAATTCCAATAGATTTGGACGGACCGATCTCCTTCTCCGCTCAAAATCGCGGAGCAGAATAAACAGGGCGCACGATCACATGCGCACGGTCACTGGTCGTGCGCGAAGAGGACACTGGTGTGCGCACTGTTCGAGACAGAACTCCGAATCCTTGCGAATTAACGCACGATCACATGCGCACGGTCACTGGTCGTGCGCGAAGAGGACACTGGTCGTGCGCACTGTTCGAGACAGAACTCCGAATCCTTGTGAATTAACGCACGATCACATGCGCACGTTCACTGGTCGTGCGCAAAGAGGACACTGGTCGTGCGCACTGAACAGCTATGGAATTTTATCCTATCCCGAACGCAGCACTACCACAAAGCCTACCTCGCTGAACTACGATTTTTGGGGTGTTACAATATTCTTCTTTAAAAATTAATTTGCAAAGCAAGTGGTAGAATTCCTTTGGTAAAATCATGGAATGATGTTCTTTCACGCTTATAATATACTTTTTCTGCTGTGCTACTCTCTCCCTTAGCTCGATCATGGCTTACTTTATGTTTACACAAAACTCTTAATCCTCTATTAATTATGTCCCAACTTTTGTCTTCTTTATTCTAGTTTTGTTTCACTCCACCCTCTTTTGCTAATAACAAAAGGGGGAAAACAAAATAATAAATTTTATTGATTAAAGGAGTTGTATTCACTAGATTAATGGGGAGCATAAATCTAGTCTTTGGGAGCATATACAAAGGGGGAGCACTTAAGTAGGGGGAGCACAATGTTAAAAGAACTATAACTCTTATTATTATCTCTATGATTACTTTGTGTCATATATCTTTCTAAAAACACATATCTTATATATGAATATGATTTATCTCTATTGGATTTGTTATTATCAAAAGAGGGAGATTGTTGGAACATGGTTTTCCGCATCCCTTTGATTTGAGAATAACAAATCCTACTTGTATTTGATCTTGTTTGCCATTGTATTTTTAGCATGCAGGTTTGGACAGATATGACACCAGGTTGCTGCAATACTATTTTGGCACTATCCATAAGTAGAAGGATTGAAAGATGTCTAACGCCAGGTGTTAGGTCTTAACGTTGGGCATTAGCGATCAACGGGATGGTCTTCCGATCGACGGGATAGGATGCAGATCGACGAGATGGCTTGCCGACTGAATAAAAAGAGGAAGAAACTCAACGTCAGGCGTTAGTACTTAACACCAGCATTAATGATCAATGATTATGGCAAGGAGGAATGCAGTCGTGATTGAAGGAGCAATTTTGGAATGATTTGACTCAACGCCCAACATTAACTCTTAACGCCGGCGTTAAATTTCATTCCCGCCAAGATGCAAAATGAATGGAGGGAAGCAGCCATAATTGCAGGAGCATTTTGGGAATGATTTGACTCAACGCCCGACATTAGAGTCAACGCCAGCGTTAAATGAATGTTTCCAGAGTTGCAGAATATCCTTCCTATTTTGAAGATCCGAGCCATCAAGTCATTTCTATACTGAGTCAATGCCCTACGTTAACTCTTAACGCCAGCGTTAGCTTCCAGTCCTATAAAAGGTGGATTTCATCTTCTCCAACTACTGATTGCTAAGAGCCCTATTCCAGCACTTCAGAAACTCCTTGAGGGCCGTATTTTTCCAGATCATCATCTCCCACACAATTTCAAAAGGAGGAATCGAAGGAGGCTTGTATTAACACGCTAACTCAACGCAAAGAACGAACGCTTGGACTTCAACGATCTTCAGCGATTCTTCAGCGTCTCCTTCAGATTACATCATAGGGAGTCTTATATTTGTATTTTGTATTTGTATTTTATTTTTATCTTTGTAATCGGTTCAGAAATTTGCCTCGTATTGGCGATTAGGTTTGGGTAGGGCATAGGGAGTAATTCGCCTCGTGTTGGTGACTAGGTCTAGGGAGTAGATCTAGGGGGTGCTCGAGGCCTTTCTGGGGATAGGAAGGCTAGAGCAGCTTGAGGCCATATCTGGGGAGAGATCGGCTAAAGCCAACCGGTTCGTGGGGATACGAGTCAGTATAAAAAATGAAAAGAGTCTTTCATATTTCACCTTGATTTCTTGCGTCATTGAAATCAGTTTTTGTTATCAATTTTATAAATGATAATCATGTATTTTCTTGTTTAGTAAAATTGATTTCATTTCTAATTTTTAGCTCTTTACTTTTGATTCACTCTTATTCAAATAAAATATGAAAAGTTTTCTATTAAATATTAAAGTTTTCAAAAACCCTTATTCACCCCCCCCCCTCTAAGGGCGCCTCAAGATCCAACACTTAGAATCTGGAGATCTTAATAAGATCACTATATTCAATTAAGTACTTCCAGAAAAGACTGCATAAATCTAGAGGGAGATGCCCGAACTGACTCAGGGCGAGCCTCTTACAAAGCTGCCTGCACTAACTAAGGGGGAGCCTCTTAAAATTGCTCAGGAAGCTGTCCTCACTACTAAACATCTTTCCTTAACCTAGGTGGAGCCCCTCATCATTAAACAACTCTTGGGAGATGAACAACTCATAGAAGATGTCACAAACATTGCTAAAAATGCTGCATATGCTGCACTAATTCAGGGGGAGCCTCATAAAGAAGATGACAAAGAGGATGACAAGTATGCTGAAGAGGAGGAAAAGCTCCTAGAGTTTCCACCTAGAAAAATGACACCTCGGGTTTTCTCAAGGAAGAAGAAAACCTCTCCAAAATAAAAGTACAATGCAGGTATTCAGTAAATGAACAATTTCTATTATAACATCATGTGGATACAGTTACGGGAGAAAATCTGATCAATTAGATTATTATTATGTGGTCTATGATTTTATGCAATAATGTTATTTTGGTTCATTGTATATTTGTTTGTACTCAATATTATGTCTCAGTATGATAGAAAACACTTAAACCATTGGTAAAATTTGTTAAGATAAATAGGGGGAGATTGTTGGGAAAAACACCCTTTGATTTATCTTACAAATTATATACAAGTGATTTCATTATCTAGGATTTATTACCATGTTGTATAGAGAGGGTAATTTGGTCATTAGATGTTGAAAGTCTTTATTAAAGGGTAGCTAATTACCTAGAGGGGTGTGAATAAGTTATTTTAAATTCAATTTAAATTCTTGATGAAATCCTACTTGTATGTGAGTTATAATCAGAGCTTTCAAGAAACAAACACAAATACACAGAATTTTATAGTGGTTCCCCTATCTAGGGTAATCCACTTTCCCCCTTCTCCCCTCTAGCAGTGTGCCAGATAAGGCTTATATCTCCTCCAGATATTAGACCACAAAAAAAGGTCTTACGGCTCAAATCTCAACAGATCTTACAGTCTCATATCTCAACAGATCCTACAGTCTCAGATCTCAACAGATCCTACCTCAGCCTTTATAACAACAGGCCTACACTCAGATCCACCCTTTGATCCTACAACTCAGATCACAAAGATCCTACAGCTCGGATCTTCAAAAGATCTTACAGAAATTGAAAATAGATTGTATTATCACCAGGCTCTAGTTCTTCAATGTGTAGAGCCTCTTTATTCTATCTGAATGATCAGACAGAATTTTTCAACAGATCAACAACAACAAAAATCGTCTTCTTGAATCGTACAGGCTGTGATGACTATTGTTCTTGAGGAAGATAAGTTCTTCCTTCTTGACCTTCTCTCTTCAGAAAGTATCAACAACATATTGCTGAATTGATTTCTTCAAAACAAAACGATTCCGAAGGAAGAGAAGATTTCTTCTGATTCTTCTTCTGAGAGCCTTTGATTTGCAGGGAGAAAAACTATTCTTCTCTTCAATGGAAATCATTCTTTTGTATCCTTGATTGCAATGTAAATATTTCTAGAATAGGAAATGAATGACAACCACAGATCTTGATGAGTTTCCTGGATAATCTTCCTTGAACACCTCCTCAAATTACGCCTTTGAAAGATGGAGAAGGTAATGGCTAGAACTATATTTCAATTACATATCATGCCTTCTATTTATAACCTGCAATCCGTGCCATCTGAGATGCTCCTCCATGTCAGCATGACGTCAAATTCTCAACAGTCTTCAGCGGCTTTAGTATTTGACAAGGTGTCGAGACATGGTCATCATCTCGACGTGGCTTAGCTTACTGTAGATGTACTGTAGCACAATCCCTTACTTAGAGCAATTCAGGAATAGAACGTTGATCAGTGTGTAACTCAGTCGACGCTTTTTATTCCACGACGTTGAGTGATATTCCTTGGTTCGACGCTATCTTATTCCACGGCGTCGAGTGATGTTCCTTGGTTCGACGCTTTCTTATTCTACGACGTCGAGTGATGTTCCTTGGTTCGACGCTTTCTTGACTTATTCTCAAATCTTCAGTCAGTGACCTTGCCGTTCAGTCAAACATAGGTCGACGCTTTTGGGCCACAGACGTCGAGCGATGTGTAGTGGCTCTACGCTTGTGGACTTGGATAAACTCATTTAGCCTGTCCTGATCTCCTGCACAATGTTTCTAGATAATATATCAAATACATTGTGTGGTGTATCTTTGATTTAGGAATGGACTTCTCCAAATCTAGGACATTGTGGGCAATGATCCCAACAATCCCCCACTATTTGAAGAAGTCATAACCTTATTCATTGATATACCCCTTTTTACAAAGATAACCAATATTTTCTACACAGGCAATCATAATATGGTTAATATAACACTTTTCATAAAATCAGATTACCATATCAATCTAATAAAAGAAAACATCTCAGACATGAGTTATAACATAAGCACAGAATCACAGATTACATGATCTACATCACAAGCAGTTCAGAATTAATCATGTAGCTATAGTGAAAAGATCACATCACATGCACATATATATGATGATAATCAAGGAAGAATCAGTTTGCTCTGGGAGCTCATTAAGATTGTCCAATTTACACAATATATTGTCTGAGATAAATTTTTTTAAAATTCATGTCCTATTGATGTTCTGGTTCCTTGCTTTCTGGTCCTCTCCTAGCTTTCTTAGTTTGAGCTTCAGCAACTCTTTGCCTTCTCTGGAAGTAGTCAAATGGCTTTGGGAAGTATCTGATTGGCTCTTTAGCATTTGCCTGAACTCTCCCAGCCAGCTTGTCAGCTTTGAACTTTATAATCAGCTCCTCCTGATCCCTGTATTTTCTCCACTCAACTTCAGAGTACCACTTCTCTCTTTCTCCTAGATTAGTCTTATTTGCTCTCCATGCTGCCAGAATTATGTCCCTTGAGGAGGGAGACCAGTGTTCATAATCATCCCTTGATTCAATTTCTTCTCTGAATTTCCTCTTGCTGGATTCTACTTGTTCATAAATAATATTCTTACTTTTGTTCGTATCTTCAGTACTATACATCTTAGCAATGTCGTTTTGAATTTGGGTAGGAGATGCAGGCTTGGATTCAGAAACTTGATCATCATAGTTTATGGGAGGATGGCCTAAGGTTTCTCTAATGCAATTGGAGGTCCAAATAGCATGATCAGAGCTGGCTTTAATTATTGACCTCTCCCACTTTATGACTTCTTCTACTATATAATCTCTGAGTACATTCTTATGAAATCTAACCTGACCCTCCAGATGATTGACACCTCCTTCAATAGTTTTATTGACCTTGAGAAGGTGGTCATCAATGGTATCTGTAGTCATTTGTACTTGATTTCTTAATGTAGAGGAGCTCTCATCAATCTTGGCTAGCATATCAGTATTTTGTTGTTGCAACTTTGCTTCTATTTTGGCAGATCCTGTTAAAATCTGTGCAACTTGTTCTTTATATAAAACTTGCATATTGTTGCTCAAAATGCCCTAATTGCTTTGAACATCATCTACAGTCTTTACAATACTTTCTTGTTTTGCTTTAATGGTCTTTGAAGTCTCTTTGATGTCATTTAATTGGTCAGTTGTGTGATCTACAAAAGCATCAGATCTTTTGAAAAACTTGACCATTACATCTCTCTTTTCATTCATCTGATGGTTAACTTCAAACCTTATTAATCTCATTTGAAAATTTACTTCATTTTGCATTTTAGTGTTATTTTCTTCAATATACTGCTCCAATGATCTTCTTTGACTGTTAAGCAAATCCTTCAGCTGAGGTAGTATAGAACTTAGGTCCACATTAATTGCTCTTGCTTCACTAGCACTGCTACTGCTGACTTCTTTGAACAAAGAATCTTTTCCATAGCTCATATGTGAACTGGAGGATGATTCTATTTTGATAATTTTCTCAGTCTTTTTCTTTTGGGTTTGAGATTCTCCTCCCACATCCATAGTATCAATATCAAGATTCTCTGGAGTAGGGATCTCATGCTGAGACTCCCCCTCAACTTCTGCATTGTCTGGAACAAGATTCTCTGGAGTCGGGATCTCATGTTGAGACTCCCCCTCAACTGCTGCATTGTCTAACTTAGTATTAGCTTGAGCAGGGATCTCATCATGAGCCTCCCCCTCAATTAGAGGCTCCCCCTCAGCTATAGTAGGGGATCCAGATGGAACTTCTCTCTCATCTTCTTCTTGCTCTTTCGTGCCTTGTTCCTTGTTGATCTTAGCAGCCACTTCCAATGTTGGATCAGTACCTGTTTGTGTGTCAGGAATACTGTCCCTAGGTGTTTTCACTTCTTCTTCTTCAGATGTTGTGAGATCAGGATTGTGGATTGGGGTGGATTTTGATTTCCTTCTGGAGGAGGATGAGCTTGAAGAACTAGAAGAGACCTGCTTCTTCTTTTTCTTTTGAATTATCTTTGGCTTGGAGGATGTTTCTGCTGGTTGTTGAATTGACAAAATCCTTTCCCACCGTTCCAGCATCTTTATGTCCATTTTCTTCATATGGTTTATTTTTCATCCAAGTCTATGGTTCAATGTATCTGGGATCACCTTTACAAGGTAAAGGGACAATATCCTACACATGTTGGGTGCTTGGGCACATTCTATCACTCTATCAAAAACAACCTGTCCCTAGTCAGTTTTAAGAGTATAGATGATTCTAGTCAAAAGAATGAACATTTTCCTGGAGATTTTGTCATGGGAGCCTGTCTTACATAACAGTCCCTTTCCTATTATGTCTGATAATAGCTTTCCTCTTGAGTTCATTCCTTTCCTCAACACGCTTCCAGATATTTCGTGTGAATTTTCAATCCCACACCAAACTTGAGCTAACCGGATTTGTTCAGAACTTACCTCTTCTTATTCTTCAACACTCTTGTGCCATTGCAGTTGTAGTGCCTTAGCCAGTCTTTTAGGTGTGATCTTAACCTTCATTCCATTTACGGTAGACTTGAGCTTGGAATTGGCGGAGTCTACTACTGCATTTGAGAATAACTCTAAGACTTCTCGTTTCCAGATTAATGTTGATTCTGATAAGAGGTATTCTAGACCTGATTAATGAATTAACTCGATAGTGTTCTTGAGTTTCGATTGGTGCGGCTTTGAAACCATTTCGAACTAGCTCTCCTCCTTCGTAGAGATAATTATTGTTCTTGGGAGGAATTGTTGTTGTAGGTTTTTGATTGAAGGTCTTGAGAATGAGATTTTCTAGGGCAGAGAATTTCGAATTGGTAATTCTAGGTTTAGGAAAGCATAGGTACTACCGAAGTAACTTCCCTATATATAGAGTTTCTGGTTCTTGATATTTGAAACGCCGCGCACAAGACTTGTTTGATAAGATTGATCAAATGGTTCAGATTCACCCTGTCTTGAGACGGCCTTGCTCTTTCCGTAAATAGCGTTGAGACCACTTGACGTAAGTTATCCTCGCTCAACTCCAATTCTCCTTGCTCGATGCAAGTTATCCTCGCTCGACGCCGATTATCCTCGCTCGACGCCAGATATACTTTTACTCACTTTTTTGACATAATTCAATTATAATTTGTTTATTTTTTTATTATATTTTCTATAATATTTGAAAATTGTTATTTATTCTAGCTTTTTCTTTGGATTATTGTATATTTCAACTTCATTCCATATTTAGCATTCCTAATTCAATTTTGAAGTTATTTAATTTTGTTTCATCCGAGGGTTTAGTGAATATATCAGCCACTTGTTTATCTGTGGGGACATATTCAATTGTGATATCCCCATTTTCTACATGTTCTCTAATGTAGTGATATCTAATTTATATGTGCTTTGTTCTACTATGTGATACAGGGTTATTAGCAATAGCAATGGAACTAGTTGAATCACAATATAAGGGGATTTACTTAGCTAGATTTTAAAGTCTTGGAGTTGATGTTGAATCCATAGTAGCTGAGCACAACAGTTTCCAGCTGAGATGTACTCAGATTCTGCTGTAGAGATAGCTACACTGGTCTGCAACTCCAAGATATTAGCCTTTTGCCAAGGAATTGACAGGTGCCTGATGTGCTTTTCCTGTCCTCCTTGCAACCTGCAAAATCTGCATTTCAAAATCCAGTCAGTTCAAAATCTTTGCTCCTAGGGTACCATTGGCCAAGATTGGGTGTACCCTTCAGAAATCTCAGGATTCTTTTGACAGCAGTGTAGTGAGATTCTTTAGGGTTCACTTGGTATCTAGCACACACACATGTTGAGAACACGATATCTGGCCTACTAGCAGTTAGGTAGAGCAATGAGCTAATGATGCCTCTGTACAAGGTTTCATCAATAGGTTTCCCCTTGTCATCCTTGTCCAGTGACATGTTGGCTGCCATTGGGGTTTTCATGACAGTGGAGTTTTCCATTCCAAACTTCTTAATGATCTCCTTGGTATACTTGGTCTGAGAAATGAAAATTCCTTCCTCAGACTATTTTACTTGGAGTCCCAAGAAGTATTTGAGCTCTCCCATGCTGCTCATTTCAAATTTCCCTTGCATAAGGCTTGCAAACCTTTTGCAAAGGTTATTATCAGTTGAGCCAAAAATTATGTCATCTACATATATTTGTACTAGTACTATATGACCTTTAACTACCCTAAGAAACAATGTCTTGTCTATCTTTCCCCTTGAGAATTTGTTCTCAATGAGAAACCTAGACAATGTCTCATACCAGGCTCTAGGTGCCTTTTTTAGACCATACAAAGCTTTTAGTAATAGATAAACATAGTTTGGATTAGTAGAGTCAATAAAACCTGGGGGTTGTTCTACATATACTTCCTCCAGTATTGTTCCATTAAGGAATGCTGACTTCACATCCATTTGATACACTATGAATCCAAGATGTGCTGCAAAGGCCAGGAATAGTCTGATTGCCTCCAGTCTTGCCACAGGAGCAAATACTTGATCAAAGTCTATGCCTTCCTCCTGTCTGTATCCTTGGGCAACCAACCTTGCCTTGTTCTTGATAATCACTCCATTTTCATCCAATTTATTCCTGAATACCCACTTGGTCCCTAAGACTTTGTGTTTCTTTAGTCTTGGTACCAATATCCAGACCTTGCATCTTTCAAATTGATTTAGCTCTTCTTGCATAGCTAATGTCCATGAAGGGTTCCTATTGGCTTCTTCAAATTTCTTAGGTTCTATTTTGGATAGGAAGCTATGATGCAATGCCTCATTTATTGAGTTTCCTCTTCTTGTTTGCACACCTTCATTGGGATTTCCTATAATCTGTTCTTTGGGGTGATCCTTCAGGTGCTTGGTTGCATTCCTCCACCTCTCATTCTCCCTTTGTGATTCTGGTGCAGCTGTTTGAGTTGGCTGTTCTTGAGGTTCTGGATGTTGTGGTTCTTCAACAGCAATTTGTTCTTCATGTGTGTATTCTTCTTGAGACTTATCCTCTCTAGTCACAGTCACAGTCCCATTAGATTCATCATTGTCTTCAATGTGCTGTTTATTGATATTCATCTCCTTCAATTTTTGTGCTTGACCTGCATTACTAGAGATACTTCCCAGATCCTTATAAATAAGGCTCTGTCAGATCCTCCAAAGATGACCTTTGGTCCATCCTTCACAGAAGTGTAGTCATTAAGTATACTTCTTGTTCCAGTCATGTGCATGGAGCACCCACTGTCCAAATACCAGATAGGAGTTTGATTGGTCCTTGGACATACCTGCAGTAAGAAAATTACTTTTTCTTAGGAACCCACACAAAGTTGGGTCCTAGAACATTGTTATCATAAACTGGTTTATTTACTTGTTGTTTGAACCATTGTGCTGTGTCTGTTTCCATTGGTCTGAGTACTGGTTTTCCAGAATTATTTCTTGGGACAGTTGGGTTGAACCAGTAATCAAGAGCAAAATGGCCAACCTTTCCACAACCCCAACATTCATATTTGTTATATCTCCTTTGAGGTCTTTTCACCTCTTTGGGTTGACTCACATTTTGTCTAGTTACCTTAATCAATGGGGTTTTATGAGATGGTTTTCTGTAAAGTCTTTCAGTGAATTCTACAGATTCAGATTTCTTGACAGAAGTAGTCCTCACTACTGGTCTCAGTTCCTCTCCTCTGGATTTGGTGTTTGTTCCAAATACAAAGGGATGATGATTAAATAATTTTTCTTCTCTGTGTAGAGATTTGGCAGCACTAATACTTGGTTGAATTGAGTGAGCTTTGCTAGTGGAACACTCATTCTTCCAATCTCCATGTACACCCTCTAGATCATACTCATTTGTGGTAAGCATGGCTTTGTTGAATTTTATGGGGTGCATGGGTGCCTTGTCTTTAGCTTTAGATTTATTTTTTTCCTTCCCTTTGTATCCTATGCCATATCTGTGTAATGCAGAGAATATTTCTATTATGGGAAGGACAGTTTGTGGTTTTGAGAATTTTGCCAGAAGCTTCCTTTCAGCTAGGAGCTTTGTCTCAAGTTCTTTTATTAATTTTTCTCTAGAGCATATAGTCTCAATATGAATGATGGACTCGACTCTCAATTTGCTAAGCTCCTTGCTTACCTGATTCAGCCTCTCAGCTGCCTCAGAGTATTGGGAGTTAGTCTCCTTTAGTTCAGTTATTTTTGTATGTAGCTTCTTATTATGCCTTTTACTCTTTTTGAGAGCTTTAAGAAGTGACTCATACTTCTCAACCATTTCATCTACATGAAAGTAAGATTTTGAGTCACTCTCCTCAGAAGAAAATGAATTTGCCTCAGGTTTTGAAATGGTGTTATGTACAGATTCAGAATCAGATAAAGGAGTTCTATCAAGTACCTTCACAGTGGAGATTGTCTCCTGATCCTCTTCATCCCTAAGGGCCATGAGTCCTATATTTTCTTCTTCATCCTCTTCAATATCAGACCTTGATAGTGGAGCTCTTATCATAGGTCTATGGTTCAGAATGTCTTCACTTTCGTGGACAGCCATCAGTGCTATGAGTGCCTCTTCACTGTCTGAATCAGATGGTTGAGACTCACTGTCACTGAGAGTGACTTTGCCTTTCTTGGTTATCAGGCTCCTCTCATGTTTCTTGTCATACTTGTGCCTCCTGTCATCAGACTTCTTGTTGTTCTTTCTCTTTGATGGGCAATCAGCAATCATGTGCCCAGGTTTCCTGCATCCAAAGCACACAGTTTCTTCTGAATTAAATTTATTATGCTTAGAATTATACCTGTCCTTCTTGGAATCTAGTCTGGATCCTTCTGAATAGTTGGAGTGCTTCTTGGATATGTATGTTTGAGAAGGCCTACTTTTCCAGTGTTGTTTTCTTCTGAGCATCCTTTTTAGTTGTTTGGTGAAGAGTGCCAGTTCACCATCAGATATTTCAGAGTCAGAATTGCTGGTTACTGATTCTTTAGATTCAGATGGTATCCTGGGGGGTGATGACATCCTCTTCTTGCTTCTCTTGGAAATTTCTGCCTTCAGAGCAATGGGATTCTCCTTGTTGTGTCCTTCTTCAGCTTTTCTGGTGTTTATGTGAAGTTCATGGGACAGAAGTTTCCCATATAGGTTCTGGGGCTGAATATTTCCCAGATTTCCCAATTCCCTGATAGCACAGATCTTGATGTCTCATTCTTTGTTAAGGGATCTCAAGAATTTATCATTCATCTCATAGTCTGTAAATGTTCTTCCATAGGTTTTCAGACCATTTACACTTTTGAAGAATTTCTCATAGCATGTTGCTATTGTATCCTTCTTGTCTTGTCTGAAAGCCTCAAATTGCTGATTCAGAAGAGAATTCCTGTCATCTCTGACCTCTTCAGTTCCTTCAATATAGACAATGAGTGAATCCCACATTTCCTTGGCAGTTTTGCAGTGCACTAAATTCTGGAAGGTTGAATCCTCAATTGCACTCACAATGATGTTCTGAGCTCTCTTATCCATGGTGGCCAGAGTTACTTCATCTTTAGTCATCTCAGAATATGTTTTGGGAGTCTTGATGTTTCCATCTGTGAATGAGACCTTCATAGGAACAAAAGGTACTTCTAGTACTGTGATGTATATCCTAGGGTCAGAGGCTTCCATGAATAATCTAACCCATTCCTTCCAAATCCCAAAATTTTATTTTCTACAAATTGGTAACTTCATGGATGTGAATTCCTTGTTCCCTTCACTATTTGCCATTAAGAGTTAACAGATCTACCCTTAGGAGGTCGTGTTCAGGCTGTTAAACCTTTTCTTGAACAACCTCCCTCTGATACCACTTGAAAGTCTTTATTAAAGGGTAGCTAATTACCTAGAGGGGGTGGGTTAATAGGTTATTTTAAATTCTATTTAAATTCTTGATGAAATCCTAATTGTATGTGAGTTATAATCAGAGCTTTCAAGAAACAAACACAAATACACAGAATTTTATAGTGGTTCCCCTATCTAGGGTAATCCACTTTCCCCCTTCTCCCCTCTAGTAGTGTGCCAGATAGGGCTTATATCTCCTCCAGATCTCAGACCACAAAAAAAGGTATTATGGCTCAGATCTCAACAGATCTTACAGTCTCAGATCTTAACAGATCCTACAGTCTCAGATCTCAACAGATCCTACCTCAGCCTTTATAACAACAGGCCTACACTCAGAACCACCCTTGCATCCTACAACTCAGATCACAAAGATCCTACAGCTCAGATCTTCAAAAGATCCTACAGAAATTGAAAATAGATTGTAATATCACCAGGCTCTAGTTCTTCAACATGTAGAGCCTCTCTATTCTATCTAAATGATCAGACAGAATTCTTCAACTGATCGACAACAACAAAAATCATCTTCTTGAATCGTACAGGCTGTGATGACTATTGTTCTTGAGGAAGATAAGTTCTTCCTTCTTGACCTTCTCTCTTCAGAAAGTATCAGCAACAGATTGCTGAATTGATTTCTTCAAAACAAAACGATTCTGAAGGAAGAGAAGATTTCTTCTGATTCTTCTTGCGAGAGCCTTTGATTTACAGGGAGAAAAACTATTCTTCTCTTCAATGGAAATCTTTCTTTTGTATCCTTGATTGCAACGGAAATATTTCTAGAATAGGAAATGAATGACAGCCACAGATATTGATGAGTTTCCTGGATATTCTTCCTTGAACACTTCCTCAAATTATGCCTTTGAAAGATGGAGAAGATAATGGATAGAACTATATTTCAATTACATATCATGCCTTCTACTTATAACCCACAATCCGTGCCATCTGAGACGCTCCTCCATGTCAGCATGATGTCAGATCTCAACGGTCTTTAGCGGCTTTAGTATTTGACAAGGTGTCGAGACATGGTCGTCGTCTCGACGTGGCTTAGCTTGCTGTAGATGTACTGTAGCACAATCCCTTACTTAGAGCAATTCAGGAATAGAATGTTGATCAGTTTGTAACTCAGTCGACGCTTTTTATTCCACGGCGTCGAGTGATATTTCTTGGTTCGACGATTTCTTATTCCACGACGTCGAGTGATGTTCCTTGGTTCGATGCTTTCTTATTCCACGGCGTAGAGTGATGTTCCTTAGTTCGACGCTTTCTTGACTTAATCTCAATTCTTCAGTCAGTGACGTTGCCATTGAGACAACAAACATAGGTCGACGCTTTTGGGTCACAGGCGTCGAGCGATGTGTAGTGGCTTGACGCTTGTGGACTTGGATGAACTCATATAGCTTGTCCTGATCTCCTGCACAATGATTCTAGATAATATATCAAATACATTGTGAGGTATATATTTGATTTAGGAATGGACTTCTCCAAATTTAGGACATTGTGGGCAATGATCCCAACAGATGTCTTAGGATGTCATACTCTAATTAGAGTGTTAATGACCAGTCTAAAAAAGAGACCAAAATTCAGTTGTGTTAAATCTGCATTGATAGAAGTCATCGCAGCTTCGATTGCAAGTCGATGTGGCTTCGAATAGAAGTTACATTAACTCAGACTGAAGTCAATGTAGAAGTTGAAGTTGACTCAATGCTGAGATGTACGCGACGAAGAATACAGAGTTAGTCGAAGCAACATCTGAAGTCTACGCAACTTGGACATACATTCGAAGCTGAATAAAGAGCTCTGAGTTCAGGAGTTCATCTCAACAGATACGTCGATAAGTATTCGACGCAACATTGACTGTAGAGTCCATTTCTAAACTAAGGAGGATATTGATGCAACTTTTAATAGAACTAAGAGGTGCGTCAATAAGAAGGTAAATGTATTTAACGCTATGTCGAATACAGACAAGATTATAATATCTTCTTTATTCTTTTCTAAAGATGATTTAGAGGTTATGCATGAAAGTATTTGGATCTAATGGGTCGATGATATCCAAGATTAAGAAGGAAGTCTCCAGAGACATAATAAAGCTATTTTTGGAAGATATTCAAAGAGATTGATGGGTAGTCAACAAAATTTGAAGGATAATATGATTATCCCTTGGACATTCCTATTAGGGATACATCAGAGATGGAAATGAATTCCAATACTTTTCTATAGAAGAATAATGGTATTCAGGAAGATAGATAACATGAAGCAATTCTATTATTCTTCATCTTCTTCTTCCTGAAATTCTCTCTCTCAGAAAGACAAAACAACTATTCTCTGTACGTAAATCATTCTAAGGCTTCTTCTTCTTCTTCTTCTTCAACTTCTCACACAGCAAAAAGCCTATAAGAATACCGAGATATTTTGAATTAAAGCTTGAACAGTACTTGCAACTCTCTCTCTCTCACTCTCTCTCTCTCTCTCTCTCTCAGCAAGGACTCATCTACTAGAATATTGATCTGTCAATAACACTAAGTGCCTGAATCGTCAGTGATTGTTGAAGGAGGATTCAACCAGAAAAACACTTTCTTCATTTCTTCTTCTTTCTTTTACTCTTTCTGTATTTATTTTAACCCGAGTAAAGAGTCCTATGAATCCCTCTACAAAGGATTCGGTTGATTCAACATCTCCTTACCAAAATATCTAGCGTGGTTCTAAGTGTCTCCTTACAAAAAGACATAATGGTTCAAAGAGTCTCCTTGTCAAAAGACTTAGTACTTGGTTCTAAGAATCTCCTTATCAAAAACTCAGACACTAAATAGTGTATTCCTACCAAGGTGGTAGAGGAGTGGATGTACCCATAAGTTTTGTGGAACCATTATAGCTCCTGTCTCATTGCGCTGTGAATTTCAGTGTTGTCCCTTTATTTAATTTTTGCTATTTGTGTTTGTTTTATTCTGTACTGGATAGTTCAATGCATAGTTATAATAAATCTTTTTATTGTGTGTGCATAACTAATAAGATAACTTTTAAAACTCTATTCTGATGTAGGGGTACCGTGACGACGTGGACGTTACGCTAACGGAAAAACATTCAACACAGAAATTAAAATAGCATAGGAGGGCGCCGACCAAAAGCGAACGAAAAGGGGTCGGTTGGCTCCCAAATCTGATGGAGAAAAAATATGCGGGACTCGATACAACGTCCTTAGGACCTACCTCTCCAACAAGCACACCACTCACCATATGCCGGACTCGATACAACGTCCTTAAGACCTACCTATCCAACAAGCACACAACTCACCTCACCTATACAAGCATCTATTCCATCAATCGATTCATTTCAAAACGCAGCGGCAATATTTTGGAGCGGCGGTGAACATTCAAGCGGCGATAAAGCTTTAGTTGAGATTAACTCCCTTGCTAACGCTAAGTGCGCCAATCTTGGAGAGCAAACCAAGGCTAGGCCGAGTTTCGCTCCCGCACCGGATCTACCCGATCCGAACAACAAGAGATTCAATAACAACACTTAGATTTAATATTTTTGCAAGCGAGAAAATTAAAGCCACGGATAAAACGATTCGACAAAAACCTCCACAAACTAAAGCGTAGAAAGAATCACTAGCAAGGAGAGGGGTTACCCAACCAAGAAGATGAACACACAAGATAAGGTGGGAGAATCTCTCTCTCCACAGTTCCACCGACGTCGCACCGAACAGAGAAGCACCCTTTCTTCCTTGGAGTCGCACCGCGGAAGTCTCGTCGGAGTCACACCGAAGAGGATGGAGTGAGGCGGCCTTGGAATCACACCAAGAGAGGGGGGCGGCGGCAAGGAGGAAGCTCTTCCTTTGGCCGAAATTTCCAAGAGGAGGTTTTAGGGTTTTAATCTTCAATAATCCTCATTCCATCATAAAGACCCCTTTAAATAGGAGTTTACACAACATCATAACCATCCATGATGGAGATGAAATCTCTTCCATCCGTATGGTTAAATACACACCAAAATGAAATTAAGAGATCAAAATTAAAATTACAATCACTTTAATAAATATAAAACTATTATCTATCATGAAATAATTTTATATTTTTTAATATAAAATAAAAGTGCATGAATAAGAGTCTAATTCTTCATGGCGGTTTTGGCACGCCGCTGGGGGAGATTATAACACGGTCTTCCATCAGCATCGTCATGGCACCGCAGATCTTTGTGGCGCAGTGCCTCGGCAGCCGGGTCATCATCACCAAGTAGTGTCGGAGGGGACGCGCCATCAATCCTCCCCCACTCAAAATCAAGGATCTCTGATGCGTGGTCCGAGATGTAGCGGCGGAGAAGATCAGCATCCAGTCGTGGAAGCTCTATCGCGAGGACCCAAGAATCGTCTGAAGGAGGGCGATCATGCCAACGGATGAGGAAGCGGTAAGTAGCACCCTCCGAGGTAGTAAGTGGCTCCGCAGACAGTATCATGTCCGGAGTGAGAAAAGTCTTCAGGTACCTGGGGAACATATCAGCAGTAGGAATAAAAGTATGCGACTTACCATCCGGTGAAATACCTGTGGGAACCGATAGAGAGAGGTCATCCGTACTACCACTCCCCAACCCATTAGAAGAATTGGTGGAAGGAGAAGACGTCAAGGAACTCAACTCATGTGGAGGAGATACGAACATCTTTAATTCCGAGACGTTAAAAATAGGGGAGATTCCCCATTCCGCAGGCAAATCCAAAACAAAAGCGTTGTCACCTATTTTCTTGATGATCCGAAAAGGGCCGGCGCGCTTAGGTGCTAACTTTTTAACGGTGCCAGATGGCAAACGTTCGGGAACTAATCGTACTAAGACCAAATCGCCAACCTTGAAGTGTGACACTCTCCGATGTATATTGGCGTGTGCCTGATAAGAATCATACTGAGCAGTCAAGGTAGATCGTATACGTGCATGAAGGTCATGAATATGTTGGGCGAAGGATTGTGCAAATTGACTTGCCTTGTAAGTTGGGGGTAAGGGGACCAAGTCAAGAGGCACAGGGGCCTTGTATCCGTGGACAATCTCATTTGGCGACAAACCGGTGGACCAATTTTTGGAATTGTTATAGGCTAACTGAGCGTGGGGAAGAAGAAGATCCCATGTGCCTTTCTGATCACTCATGAGACATCTAAGAAGGTTCCCTAGGCTCCGGTTAACCACCTCAGTTTGCCCATCCGTTTGAGGATGATAGGCGGAGGAAAACAATAGTTTGGTACCCATTAGGTTCCAAAGTGTCTTCCAGAAGTAGCTCGTAAACTTAACATCCCTATCCGAGACAATTGTCTTCGGCACTCCTCGGTGACTAACAACTTCCTTAAAATATAGCTTTGCTATATGAGATGCGTCGTCGGTTCTAGTACACGGTATAAAGTATGCCATTTTGGAGAACCTATCCACAACTACGAAGATAGAATCGTGACGACGAAAAGTGGTGGGTAGGCCTAAGACAAAGTCCATGTTCACATCCTCTTAAGGTACGGATGGTATAGGCAACGGAGTACATAACCCGATGTTGGTTTTGTTGCCCTTGGAAACGTGGCAAATACGGCAACTACTCACTACCCGCCCTACCATTGCCTTCAAATTTGGCCAATAAAACTTTTCCTCAACCAGGGTGATAGTCTTATCCCTACCGAAATGGCCACTCAACCCACCACTATGCAGTTCCCAGATGATATAGAGTCGTAGAGATGACTGCGGAATACATAATTTCCCATGCCTAAAGAGGTAACCATCCTTGATAACTAACGCAGTAATAGTGGTGGGGGAACTATCCTGGGCAGATAGGTAAGAATCCTGAAAGTCCGGGCATGTAGCGTACTCATCTTTGATTCGCTCGAACCCGACAACGTTAACCTCCATAGTGGTGACTAAAAGGGCTAGGCGACTAAGAGCGTCTGCAACCCTATTGTCCGATCCCTTAAGGTGTTTGAGATTAAAAGTGTAACCCTATAGGAAGGATACCCACTTGGCGTCACGCGGGCTGATTTAATGTTGGCCATTGATAAATCGTAATGCTTCGTGATCGGAGAGGATCACGAATTCCTTAGAGAGGAGATAATGCCGCCAGTGGTGCATGCATCTAATGACCGCATAAAATTCCTTATCATAGTTGGAATAATTCAATTTAGCGCCCGCCAACTTTTCACTAAAGAAGCTCACAGGGTGCCCTTCCTGACTCAAGACACCTCCTATTCCCACACCCGAAGCGACACAAGTAAGCTCAAAGACTTTCGAGAAGTCAGATAGACGTAAGACGGGTGCCTCAGTCATAAGCTCTTTGATCCTTTGGAAAGCGAAGGTGGCGGACTTCGTCCAAGTAAACTCACCTTTTTTCATGCAGTCACTAATGGGGGCCATGATGTTGCTAAAGTCTTTGATGAAACGGCGGTAGAAAGTTGCCAACCCATGGAAGCTCCTCACCTCACGTATCGTGGTCGGCACGGGCCAGTCCTTAATCACCTTAACCTTGCTAGGGTCGACTCTCATGCCCTCCGCTCCAACGATGTAGCCTAAAAACTCCACCTCCGTAACATGGAAAGTGCATTTTTTGAGATTCAGAAATAAAATTTCCTTCCGTAGGGTGGAAAGAACCACTCTCATGTGGGATATGTGCTCGGTGGCAGTAGTGTTGTAAACCAAGATGTCATCGAAGTAGACAACTACGAACTTCCACATGAATGGCTGAAATACATGCGTCATCATCCGGGAGAGTGTGTTGGGGGCATTGGATAGCCCGAAGGGCATCACAAGCCTCTCGTATAACCCGTCCTTAGACTTAAATGCCGTCTTCCACTCATCTCCCTCGCGAATCCTTATCTGGTGATAGCCGCTTCGTAAATCTAACTTAGAAAATATCGTGGCCCCAGACAAGACATCGAGAAGGTCATCTAAGCGCGGTATAGGAAATCGGTACTTGATGGTGATTTTGTTGATAGCGCGGGTATCAACACACATCCACCACGTACCATCCTTCTTGGGGGCAAGGAGGGCTGGCACCGCACAAGGACTCATGCTAATCCTGATGAATCCTTTTTTCATCAAATTCTCGATCTGAGTCTGCAGCTCTTTGTGGGCCGCGGGATGAAGCATATAGTGGGGTTGGTTCGGCAGGGACGAACCCGGAATAAGATCTATTGCATGATGTATGTTCTTCAATGGAGGTAACACAGAAGGCAACTCGTCTGGGTACACGTCCTTATATTCGTCTAAAAGTACCCGTAACTCCCTAGGCAAATCAATCAACGCTTCTGATTCACCCTTTGCACTCATAAGAACTAATGCGTACATAACTCCCTCAAGAAAAGGATCTCTCACAAACTCTCTCCTACCAACTAGGATCAAAGCCTTCCTCTCGGCCGAGACGGTAGTGTCCTTAGCCAAAGCTACCGGCTCTTTTGGAATGCTCGGTCTCAAAGTGATGGTCTTACCGTTGAATTTGAATTCATAAGTATTGGCTCGACCGAAATGTGTGACGTCACGGTCATAAAGCCAAGGGCGGCCTAATAACACGTGGCACGCGTCCATAGGGAGGACATCACACCAGACCTCATCCGTGTAAGATTTAAAGGCAAGAGGGACCAGACAACGCCTGCTAAATGGGATGGTAACCTTGCTAATCCAAGCTACCTGGTAGGGTGTGGGGTGTGGTTCCGTGGTTAGATTCATACGTTTAACTGCATTCTCAGAGATAACATTCACACAGCTACCGCTATCTATAATGAGCTTGCACAGCTTGTCGCAACTCTTAAAGATCAGAGAGAAGATACTCGTCCTCCTCCAGTCATCTAGCGGACGTGGAGTGGTTAGAATACAACGCATCATCATGAGGGGGGGATCATCTTCCAAATCGCTTGGGACCCCTTCGGGGTCGCTCTCCTCAGCGGCCTCATTCACATAATCAGTAGAATCGGCGGCCATGTCTAAGAGGACAACGACCTTAGTCTTAGTTGGGCATTCAAAGGCATAGTGGCCTTGAACACCGCAAGAATAATACGTGGTATTGGCCTTGCTAACTTTCCCAATGGGAACACGCTCACTCGTGGGGTTCCTAGTGTTCCTAGCGGTGATCACGACGGATTTAGACTCGGTGGTTCTAGATTTTCCCCTCTCCGGATAGGTGAAAGAAGATGCTCCAACGGTGGTCTTATTCCTCGTGTGGGAATAACGGAGTGAGCCTTGGAGGCTAAGTGTTTTTCAATGTTTAGGGCGGCATTGAAAGTCGTGTTCAGATCTGTGTGCCCATAGCGCAAGAGCTTACGCTGGATATCAGGTTGAAGCCCCTTACGAAACCTGGATAATGTGACCTCTGGGGGTTCTCTAAGCTCGCAACGCACCATACAGTCTTTCAACTCTCCCATATACTCGGCCACCGACTTTGAACCTTGCCGCAGGGTGGCTAGTTCATCGAACATTTGTGTTCGGTGGTAAGCGGGAACGTATTGGTCGGTGAGCAAATTTTTCATCACCGCCCATCCGATAGGTGGGACTTTCTGTCCGGCTCCCAACCTCCTTTCCTCATTCAGCCAAAAGGTTTTCGCACGATCTGTCAACTTCATGCAGGTGACCTGGACCTTTTGGAGATCCGTGAGATTGTGCCACTGGTAGTAACATTCCATGTCAACTACCCAGCTAAGGAAGACCTGGGGGTCTTCCATGCCATCGTAGGTGGGGGCATCAATCTTGATGGCTCTAGTGATATCGAAACCATGCTAGGGGCGGCGTTCTAGAGGGGGCACTCGGGGATGGTCCCCATCAGAATCCGAATCAGTGACCGGTTGGTGCCGGTTGGGCCCCTCAACATCACCGGGTGGTGGTGGCGGTCCTCCTTGATTCCGTAAGATTTGTTCTAACATCGTCCTAAGCTCAATCATTTCGGTACGTAGACCTGCTATGGCCTCAGTGTTTGGATCATTGTGTTGATTCGCAGCCATTCTAGACGTAGACGGTGTCGTGTACTCCGTTCCTAGCCTAGTGCGCATTCAGGTTCAGGAAAAATTTTGGAAGATGATTTTTCCTAGGGATGTAGCTAGATTGAATATAGGATATTTTTATAGATTTCTGATGTGCGTAATACGTAGATCGTTAATTTTTTTTTTTTGAATTTTGACAAAAATTTCAGATTTCAGATCGCTATTCGCACACCACCTGGACAGAATTACGACGCTTCCAATTTTCAGGCCGACCTAACGAGGACAAATCGAAAAAGTTTCTGTTTTAATATTGCTGGAAATATGTGTAGGAAGCTACAGAAAAAGTTTCAGAATTTTTTGACAAGATTTAAATTTCTGGGATTTTACTAAACGCAGACCAATCCGAAATTTTTTAGATTTTCCTATTGATTAGAACGACCAACAAGGATCGCAGCGAGGATGTTTGCAACATGGGAGTTGAAACGACCGGCTTTGATACCAAATTGATGTAGGGGTACCGTGACGACGTGGACGTTACGCTAGCGGAAAAACATTCAACACAGAAATTAAAATAGCATAGGAGGGCGCGGACCAAAAGCGAACGAAAAGGGGTCGGTTGGCTCCCAAATCCGATGGAGAAAAAATATGTGGGACTCGATACAATGTCCTTACGACCTACCTCTCCAACAAGCACACAACTCACCGTAAGCCGGACTCGATCTAACGTCCTTAAGACCTACCTCTCCAACAAGCACACAACTCACCGCACCTACACAAGCATCTATTCCATCAATCGATTCATTTCAAAACGCAGCGGCAATATTTTGGAGCGGCGGTGAACATTCAAGCGGCGATAAATCTTTAGTTGAGATTAACTCCCTTGCTAACGCTAAGTGCGCCAATCTTGGAGAGCAAACCAAGGCTAGGCCGAGTTTCGCTCCCGCACCAGATCTACCCGATCCGAACAACAAGAGATTCAATAACAACACTTAGATTTCAGATTTTTGCAAGCGAGAAAATTAAAGCCACGGATAAAACGATTCGACAAAAACCTCCACAAACTAAAGCGTAGAAAGAATCACTAGCAAGGAGAGGGGTTACCCAACCAAGAAGATGAACACACAAGATAAGGTAGGAGAATCTCTCTCTCCACGGTTCCACCGGCGTCGCACCGAACGGAGAAGCACCCTTTCTTCCTTGGAGTCGCACCGCGGAAGTCTCGCTGGAGTCGCACCGAAGAGGATGGAGGGAGGCGGCCTTGGAATCACACCAAGAGAGGGGGGCGGCGGCAAGGAGGAAGCTCTTCCTTTGGCCGAAATTTCCAAGAGGAGGTTTTAGGGTTTTAATCTTCAATAATCCTCAGTCCATCATAAAGACCCCTTTAAATAGGAGTTTACACAACATCATAACCATCCATGATGGAGATGAAATCTCATCCATCCGTATGGTTAAATACACACCAAAATGAAATTAAGAGTTTAAAATTAAAATTACAATCACTTTAAAAAATATAAAATTATCATCTATCATGAAATAATTTTATATTTATTAATATAAAATAAAAGTGCATGAATAAGAGTCTAATTCTTCATGGCGGTTTTGGCACGCCGCGGGCGGAGATTATAACGCGGTCTTCCATCAGTATCGTCATGGCACCGCAGATCTTTGTGGCGCAGCGCCTCGGCAGCCGGGTCCTCATCATCAAGGAGTGTCGGAGGGGTCGCGCCATCATATTCACCCCCACTAGAGAATACTCAGAGGACTCAATGTTCAGTTTCAGAGGAAAAAAACAGTAAGTCATTTTTGAAGAGAAGAGAGGGTGTGAGCGGGATCACAGAGGGTTCCACTTCCAAGAGCCTCGACCTCGCATCCTTGCCTTTGGGCCTCGCTTGGCGCACTCAGGGACTACATTGACTTCTTACTGCATGGAGTGCACGTAGTCTTCATGGCTTGTGGTGACCCTCCATATATATCGTGTGGCACCGCATGCTCAAATACATTTCATCTGCGAGTAGTGTGCAGTCCTCCTCCAGAGAACTCATTCGTTGTTCCACGGCTAAGAGGTGCGGGAAAGGATCATTCTTTCTCAAATACCACTCCTACTGGATCTTGCAGAGCATGTACCCATGCTTTCGGAGCACTCCAACCATTCGACTTTTCAGCTCGACAGCCTATGTATTCATTAATCATGGAAGTGGAAGGCGGTGCCTAATAGACTCCTGCATCACTTAACACGTCAGGTATCGAAATGTCAGGATCTAATAGTGGAGTCGAAAGATTAATGCAAAGTTAGAGACAAACAAATAAAGGGGCAATTACATTTACTTACTAAACGTTGTCTCAATACCCTTCCCCTCACGACGAGGAGAGGGCTCGTTGTGAAGGGTGTAGGGTAATCACAGTGCCCATACAAAGGGAGTGGAAATGGGGAGTACGAACGACTTTCCCGAACCCACTCGCGGGGGAGCCTTTTCAATGCCCTGCATTAGAGGGGCCGCGATGAAGTTTGGAGCATTGTTTACAGGGGAAAGAACTGTATTGGCGAGATTCTAGGCCAGGACGCGAGTGCGCATTTTTGGCGTCCGGGGCGTCAGGGTGAGATCGATAACAAGGGTCACTACGAGAGTAAACACCTGGTTAATTGTACTCATAAGGCACGAGTCAAGCGCAAGGACAAAGATGGTTACTTAACATGAACATGGAGGTGAGTGTCAGTGTTCACGTGAGTCTCACACCCTTCTATTAATTGTCCGCCCGACCTCCCATGTCGTCTTCCATGGTAGAGAGGTTGGGTTGTGAGATCTGTGATCTTGAAATCACAGTGCATTATAAGTAAATTCCAAGTCAGCAGAGGGAGAAGGGGACTCGCATGATGTACTAGAGCCAGGCTGAACCCAGGTTGTTGTTGCAACCCTGGCAGAGTTTTCGCCCCTCCCAGAGACTCGCTTCACCTTCTTGGTGACCCTTTTTCCTGCACGCCTCTGAGGTGTGCGCGGGGAGTGCTCGGAGATGATGGATAGTAGCATAGAAGAGACCGCCTCATACTTTTCCTTAAGGGAGGTGAGGCGAGCTAGAAAATATTTGGAAGGCAGCATGATGGAAAATAAGCAACAAGCTGAGGGGAAGCGAGGAAATGAGGTAGGGATTGGAAAGGGAACTCCTTTGAATTATCTCCCCCTCCACCCTTAATATATATATAACCCCCGGTGGGTCCCACTAAAATTTTCCCTCTTAATTAAGCTACTCGCCAAATGCTTGGGGTTGAACTGTCTTTCTGAGCTTGAGGCAAACTCGCAAAGAGTGGGGATTATGTACAACTGCATATTTGTCGAGTGGAATCATCA
This sequence comes from Dactylorhiza incarnata, assembly GCA_033032865.1. NCBI lineage: Eukaryota > Viridiplantae > Streptophyta > Magnoliopsida > Asparagales > Orchidaceae > Dactylorhiza > Dactylorhiza incarnata. The sequence continues at coordinate 1,427,889 of JAWHQI010000218.1, read as the reverse complement.
AGCTATCAAGTAGTTGGAGCAACACTGGCCCCGGGTGAGTCGTGTGGGGGGGGGGGGAGTGGGGCAAATCAGCTTGCATCCGCCCCCTTCTCAGGGCAAGTGGTGAGTCCCAGGCTCACCGGTTACTCGCCACCCCCAGAAGAGTCCCAGCCTCACTAGTTACTCGCCACCCCCAGGCGAGCAAGCCTACAAAAGCTAGGTACTCACCACCCTCAGGAAAGCAAGCCTAGAATAGCCTAGACTCGCATATATGTGTTGTGACCTATTTTTCTAGGAAATCCCATTTTGGCCTCAACTTAGCCATTCCAAATAGCGGGAATCCGCGGTTGGCAAACCTATCTGGGCTGCATTTAGTAAAAATAAAAGGTGGAATTCAGCTATCCGCTAACCATTTTCAGACAACTATAAATAGATCCCTAAGGGTACCTTAAGAGGGACTTTTTCTTCCTCCCTCCTTTGGATATTTCTGGTTGCGAGAGATCCAACACTCTGTTTGTTGTGGTCTTTGGGCTAACAGTCTGGTGCTCTCAAGTTGCCCTCAAGGGTGCCTGGCACAACATTGTCTTGGGAGGGAAAGCTCTCTTTGATCTTCCGGGTTTGTGTCGGTACCTCCTCAGTGTAGCTCACAGGGTCTATTTCTAGTTACCCGCCATCGTTAGTGAGTTTCTTAGCTCCTAGTGCCTGGCCTTGTGTTCCAACCTAGGAGAAGTAAAAGCAAACTACACCCAATCGGTCTAAACTCCTCTTGATCTGTGCTTTCCAGCTTTAACATCCCCTTTATTATTAATAACCAAATATGTAAATTAAACCCTCAATTTCATCTTAATTTTCAAATAGAATGATTAAAAATTGATATTATCTAAAAATGAATCAATTTTTACAATTTAATAAAAGTAATTATTATTATTACGTGTCTAATTAGTATTGAGAAGTTATACGTAGTAGGCATGCAAAAAAACCTTCCGGGCCCCTGGGCCCGGGCATTATTCCTGTCGAGCTCTGATCGGGTCCCAAGCAAACTGGGCCCCGGTCAGACCCCAGACAAACTGGTTCCCGATCAGACCCTAAGCAAATTGGGCCCATGTCGGGGACTTGGACGGGCCTTAGCCTCCCTAAGAAAAGGGGGGCCTACCTGAGCCTGCAAAACTGGGCCAAGGAAAGCAAGGGGTGGGCGTGGCTAGGCAGACCATCAAAATGATAGGGATTATTGCCACTTTGCAGCAGTTACTGCTGCCAAAAAGAGGCTAACGTATGCCTTTTCACAACGTTTATGTTGCGCGAATGACAGGCCGGGACCATACAAAAATTGGAGTCTTGGTGAGGCCCTGATGGAAAAACCTCTTAATTTAATATATCAGAATATCTATTTGATCTATGAATTGCCAAAGTATGTATAGAAAGGCAATGTGTATATGTATATATTATCTAAGTGATCAGAGATCTAGTCTACCAAAGACTTCAAAGATTTCAAGAATCTCATTCAACTTAAGTTAACTCTGTGCATCGAGAAGTAATTGACGCACATCTACGTATAGGCTTCATCCTCGCATCGAGTTCTCCAATTAAAGAAAGGTTTGGTCATAGCGCAATTATTCGACTTATGTTGAATTCTCTTTTCTTAACATTGTCATGTACGCCGAATTGTATTCGATGTTTAAATAACCTTACGTCAAAATCTCTCCTCTTTTCTTAACATGGTTCCTTAGTAGATTAAGACCATGATAAAAATCTGATTCTAACCGATAATGATTCTTTTCAAGAAAGTCATAAATGTGATTGGCTCATATCAGGAAGGATTCTATTACAAAAATTATCTTATATATTTCAAGCTTTCAAATGAAGAAAACGCTTATTCTACCTCCAAAGAAGGACCAACATTACGAATTAATGCATTTCTCTATATGCTTTAGACCTTTCTCCGGTCTTCAGTTCTCTATCTCTCTCAAGGAACATCTCCTCTCATTCAGGATTCATCTAATCTATTGAGTCCTTTTTCTCAGCCAAGAGTAGTTGTTGTTGATCATCAAGATTCCACATAGTGCAAACGTATCAAGATCCATTTTGAGCTTGTTGAAGAAAGGATTTACATTTTGGAAAATCGGCTTCTACAACAAACTAGAAATGAGTTTTTAGAATCGCTTTTTAAATAATTTAGTTTTGGTTCTAAGAGTCACCTTCTCAAAAGACTCAGTGGTTTTGTGAATCTTCTTTAAAAAAGATTCAGTTGTTTTAGTTCTAAGAGTCTCCTTAACGAAGGTCTCAGCACTGATTAGTAGAAACTTAACAAGGGGTAGATGAGAGTACTTCCCAAAAGTTTTGGGGAACCTCTACAAATGCCTTTGCATCTTCTGGTTGCATTACTCTAGAGTTTAGATTTCTCTGTGTTTGTATGTCTATTACTTAACTGTGGGATGTTCTGTGATTGGTTATTGCAAATAATTATAAAACTCTATTCACCCCTCTAGAGTAATTCTCAATATCTTTCCCTCACTTTCAATTGGAATTTGAGGGAGGTTAATCATAAAAAGGTTAACCCCTCGATTAATTATGATCTAAGAATTAAGAAGTACTTCTGAGTTTATTTACACAATCAATAGTTCTATTTAGTTTGGTGACTATGCAACCTATAGACCACAAATGTGTAATCTAGACAAATTTTATCTATGAAGTCTATAATAAAATTATATATGAACTCTATTGATGAAGATATATTTGACTTTCTTATTACATGCCCAATAATTCCCACCAGTAAAGATATTAATGGGCTTATTGTCCATAAGCCTAAGGCTGACTGAAATGAAATTGAAAAAAGATGGATCTAGTCGTGTTAAAGTCATGAACATTTTGGTGTCTTCAATGACTGGTGACATATTCGAAAAGGTTGCTCAATGTCAATCAGCAAAAAAATTTGGGACTCTCTTACCAGGATTGTTTAAAGCAGTTCTAATGAAAGAAAGGATATGTGATATCTCTTATTTTCTCAATATGAGAATTTTCAGAAGATTGAAGAATAAAGTGTTTTTGAATTATACCAAAGATTCAACATCATTGTAAATGAGCTAAAAGGACTTGACAAAGAAATCTTAATCATTGAGATTAATGTTAAACTTCTCATGTGCCTCCCAAGCTCTTATGATTCAAGAATATGGTCTATTAGGGAGGCCATGTGCAACAAGTAGATAATTATGGATGCTCTCCATCGAGAATTAAATTCTTAATAAGTGCTCCTAAAGATAAGAGTAGAAAATGAGGCAAAGGAGAACACTCTATCTAATGTTTAGTCTATTGCCCTCAAAGCCTTTGATGCTGAAGGATAAGTTATTGATGATGAACTGATGGGCTTGCTAGCCAAAAGATTCAAAAAGTTGATCAAAACTGAAAACTTCAAAAGAAAGGATAAAACTCATAACAAACTAAGGTATGAAAAAACTCCTTCTAAATAAATCATTTGTTTTTCTAACAGAAAACCTAGACATTATTCCAGAATGTCCAGAATACATCAAAGAGAAATTTAAGAAGATGAAAGATCATAGAAAACATCTTGATCAAAGAAGAAAATGTCAGAAAAAGGGCAAACAATTCATTACCGAGTCTTGGAGTGAAACTGGTAGTGAAAGTTCTTCATCCTCCAAAAGTGAAAATAATAAGGGTGAGGAAACATGCCTAATGTCATTAGGGGATCATTTGGCGGGGCTGATCTGCCAATTCTGGGAGGATGAAACTGCTAGAACACAGCCTCGAGCCGTTTACCGGGGCCACAATCGGGCAGCGAGTATCATTCCCACCATCTAAAAACCACAGCCTCCGCGCAAATTCCATACACGCCACACGAACTATGGTTGCGGGCATGCGACTCAGATGAAATGTGCATATAGGATAAGCTCAGCCAAATGAGCACTAGATCTTCCTAATCAGGAAGATGAGGTGTTGTGCATAGATAATTTTAATTTCTCTTATGAAGAATTAAAGAATGGTTTTAGAGAATTTTTCCTAGATCAACTTGATGTAGTAAAACAAATTATAATACTTAGAGAAGAAAGATTAAGCTTCAAAGAAATGTTAGAAGAATTAAGCAGTTCAGAAGATGAAATCTATCAACTAAAGATAAACAATGAAAAGATTGGAGAAGAAATAGAATATCAAAGAACATAGAACATTAACTTGAATGAAAAGGTTAATAAGTATAAAATTCTTGAGGACGGTTTAAATGGAAGAAGTCAGGATCTAAAGTCCATTTTTCAGAATCTGATTGTGAGATTTAAGAACCAGGGTTTAATTGGTGAGATCTCTAATAACAAGGATTCTAATAATAGACCTGCTTGGAAGAATCCCATTACCTTTGTTAGTGTAAAAGGAAAAGAACCTATTACATCTGAAATAAGCATTCATTCCACCTCAAAGAATGCTAAAAGGAAAGGTCCTCATAAGAAGAAGAAAAATAAGAAGAAACATGTGTTGGATACCCAAATTCTCCCAGATCAAAGAGGAATATTTGTGGAGCCATCCATGTACTTAAGAAGAATTCATCGAAGTTCTCTGAAAAGGATTCAATGGATGTCAAACTCTTATCGACGTACACTGAATAATATTCAATATCTTTCGAATGGAAATCAACGTATGTTTTAATTTACGTAGAAATCGATGTGTGACTGATTATACATTTAATACCACTCGACATTCCAGCCCATATATGAAGGTTTCTAAACAACATTTCAAAAACTTTGGCATTTCACAAAGATCTGTTATGATTACTCCTTCCAACATTCATAATAATAGAAAAGGCAAATGTAATAGGTTTGAATTTCACTGATGCCATAAGGTGTGACATTGTATGAAGGTTTGTTGGTATAATCAACCAACAACTTCTTATTCTAGGTCCTTCATGAATCGATGAACTTATTATTTCATTACTCAATTCAATAACAACTATTGACCCAAGGTAAACTGGGTTTCATTTAACAAATAAGTATTTTGCAGAACTTGTCCAGATTTTCCACAAACCATCTCTGGTACCAGTAAAGTGGATGATTCAGTCATATGAATGGATACAAGAGCATGCTGGATGATTCTATATATAAAATAGGTCTAAAGGTGATGTTTTGTAACTCTAATTGTGGACAAACTCAGGGCTATATGGTAATTCATGCTGGTGCCAACACTGTGCAACCCCGTATTTGTCGAGTGGACTCATCAGATAATCAAGAAGATAGGGCGAGACAAGTCCCATGCAAGTAAGAGGGGTGAGTGGGGCAAATCAGTTTGCACCTGCCCCAGTTCAGGGCGAGTGGCGAGTCCCAGCCTCACCAGGTACTCGCCACCCCTGGTGAGCAGGCCTAGAACAACCTAGACTCGCCCATAGGTGATGTGACCTATTTTTAGAAGAAATCCGATTTTGGCTTGCAATTAGCTACTCCAAATCGTGGGATTATGCAGTTGGATGACCAATTTGGGCTTCATTTAGTGAAAACAAAAGGTGGTATTCCGCTATCCGTAGACCATTTTCAAAAAAACTATAAATACACCCCTGAGGGCAGCTTTGGAGAGGACTTCTCTTGGCTTCTTCTCTCCTTTGGCTGGTTCTAGTGGTTGACAACTCTAGCACTCTGCTCACCCAGGTTTCTAGGTTTGCATTTTGGTTCTCTCAATCCCCCTCTAGGTTACTCGACTCAGCTTTTGTTTGGGAGGGGAAGTTATCTATGATCTTTCAGGTTTGTGGCGAGACCTCCTCGCTGCACCATGTGGGGTCTGTTTCAAGTTACCCACCCTTATGACTGAGGTTATTTTCTTTGAGTGCCTGTCCTAGCATTCCAACTTAGGAGAAGTAAAAGCAAGCTACACACAATCGGTCAAAACTCCGCTTAAAATGTTATTTTCTGAGTTCAACATTCAGGTGCGGTAAGCATGGACCGTAGCTGGTTTGGGAAATCCTGAATGAGTTCCAGGTCTGGAGATGAAGGGAAAGGAGATGATCTAGGGAGCTCGCCACCTTCAGGAAAGTACGTTAGGAAGAGCAACTTCAATGAGCTCAGGAAGTAAATTTTAAAAACTCTGCACCTCGCCCTCACGCCGTCGGGCGAAGACTCAACCCTTGCAATCCCAAAACTCACCTTGCAAGCTTTGGGTGAGGACGCATCGGGAAGGCAACCAAGGAAGAAAGTGGTGGTGGTGGTTGACAAGCGAGCCCTCCACATGTAGGTTTAGTTCCCCAGCTCTCCCGATATTTGCTACCAAGGCAAGGAGAACGCACAACTCCCTCCAGCTTGCCAGGCTGGGTCGAGGAGCCCATTCAGTGAGTTGATCCTCTCCACTCCATTTTTGGAGTGATACATGAAGCCAGTCATGTCTACTATACGGGAAAGGATGATCCCATCTAGAATCTTCAATGTTTTGAGGATGTCGTCTCTATTCGACAAATGATAGACGCCTTTATGTATAAGATATACACCATCTCGTTCAAAGGGATGGCAAGGGATTAGTTCTGCCAGCTTACCTTAGGGACTATCTATAGCTTTGATGACCTATGTCGGGGATTCCTGCTGCATTTTTCCACATCCAAGAAGAGGAAAACGGGAGTCTAGGCTCATTTCCTAATCTAGCAAGGGGTTATGAAGTCATTGGGGAGCTACATGGTTTGCTTCCAGGAGGAGGTTCTTCTGGTACTTGAGGAACCCAAGCACACCTTGCATCTGGCCTTCTTCCTCACGTTATTGCAGGGGGATATTGAAAATGGGACTTTCACGGGATCCCCCTCTATCTTATGAGGAGCTGATGGAGCGAGTAGAATAGGAGATCGAGAGAAAGGTCATAAACCACACATTTGTAATGAAGTTGGACAAGTGGTTAGGGAGCAAAGAGAAAGTGCTAGGAAGTTCGCAGTAGTAGGGGATAAAGAAGAGATAAGAGCCGAGGAGGCGGGGTTTCAGGGGCCCCATGGTAGGGCAGTAGCCGGAGTAGAGGTTTCAGCCGCCGATCAACTGACCAATCTGGAGGCAACCAGGAGGAACTTAACAGGGCCAAGGAGAAGGCCATTTCTAGGGGAGGAAACTTACAGGTAGGGCAAGGAAGGTTCAACCATCCGGGCTGGCAACTGGGACCGAGGCCATTTCAACCGCCACCTCAGCAATTCATGGCGATCGGCTGAGGAGGAAGAAGAGAAAGGAGGAATTTCCCAGGAATGGCAGGAAGAGGAAGGATGGCGTTGCTCTACTGTGATTTCCACCAGGAGGAAGGTGACACGGCGGCCACCTACCTAGGATTATTGGAGTTGAGAGGAGGTGTGAGGGACACGAGAGGGCAGCAACTGCTGCTATAGATTGAGGGAGTAGGAGCAGAAGGAGGAACAGAGGCAGAAGACCGGTATGAAGAATGGGTCGACATGGGTACCCGTGGTAGGATTAGAGTGATCCATTGGTGGTAGGAATGGATTCCACTTGGAAGGGGAGCCTTCATGCCATCTACCATTGAAGTGTCACTTCGATGTCCAGAACCCCCTAGAGGAGAACATCACCTTCTTAGTGAAGAATATGCCGAAGCAAAAAGACCCATTTTGGGATGCCCTGGTGATCCAGATGGTGATCGAGAACTTCATGATTTCTAGAATCTTGGTGGACAATAAGAGTTCTGTGAACATGAATTTCAAGAATTCCTTCAATGAGATGAAGTTGGATGCAAAGAAGGTGCTTGCCTCAGATGGACCGCTCTTCGGATTCTTTGGAGAGAGGAAGGAAGTGGAAGGAGGAGCCGAGCTCCTCATAACTTTAGGCGGAAAGTCAAAGAATTGTCGATTCGTCATAGTGGACGACCCGAGCAGCTACATCGCTATCTTTAGGCGGTCACTCATTAGAGCTTTCTGGTGCATGCCTTACTCCTACCACCAGTACTTGAAGTACAACATCGGAGGAGTCCAGATCTGGGTCAAGGGAGACCCCATGGTGGCTAGGTAGTGCTACGTCATGGCTGTCAATACCATCTCTTGGAAGGAGGAAGTAGAGGAGGCCAATAAGGCAATGTAGTACATGGCTATGATGGAAGCTGCAGAGGAGATAGAGATGAAGGAGATCATGACCTCGGGTGGGAGACCCTAGAAAGTGCAGGTTAGCAGGAGGCTGAGTGAGGAAGACCGGGAGAAGGTCTAGGAGTCCATCCAACAGTAAGTGGACATCTTTGATTGCATCATTTCAAACATGCCAGGAATTGGCACGAATGTGGCATGTCACTGCCTCAACCTCGACTCAAGTATTTAAGACCCCCTCCCCTAACTGCAATCGGGTCGGGTATGAGACGGGCCTTACCGCCCAAGATGACACCCTATGCTTTCTGAGTGGCAACAACCCACTCTCCATGCATAAAATGAGCGCCTTGTCATGCTTATGGAAATTCATCACATTAGATTACGGTAGAAGCAAGTCAGAAACAAACCAAACACACACACACACATGCACACACACAGATATATATATAAGGCTTGGGGACGAGAGTGAGCCTCTACCAAAACAATAGCCGAAGCAACAATGTTAGATTTATAACATACACATAAACAAGTAGTAATTAGCTAGGGCGGGTATAATAGAAATAACTAAATGTAATGTTGAAATGGTTGATTATGAAAGTGGAGGTTAGATCTTAAGTTACTCTAGAGGGGGGGGGGGGTGAATAGAGTATTAAAAACTTTTCTTTAGTTTTATAACGGAATTAAAATTGTGTTATATATATGTGTAAGCAATGTGAGATATATGTAAACAGAAAAACTGAATAAAGAAAAGCACACAGCACAGCACAGAGAAATAAACAAACATAGAGGACACAAGGAAATATAGTGGTTACCCAATAACTCTGGGTAGTCCACTCTTCTACCACCCTTGGTAGGAATCCACTAGGAGAGTTGATCAAGTTCCCTCACACCAAGGTGATTTTGTTCAGGTGTCCACACACCACAGAGCTTTTGATCAGGTGCTCAAAACCAACTAGATTTTTTGATCAGGTGTCTTGCCACCAGGGAGTTACACTTTTGATGGGAGTATTAACCCTGTACAAGAGAGGTGAGAAAGAGTTTATAGTGTTCTTCTCTGTTAAGATGCTGAGAGAAGACTCTAGTGGATTTGTTGTAAAGCTCCCCCTGTCTGATTGAAGTATTTGACAGATGGTGGAAAGGTTTTCTCTTGAAATAGAAATCTTCTGTAGCAGATTGATCTGGAAGAAATAGTTCTTCAGATACTTTGTTGCTCTTTTAGAAGACTTGATCTTTGCAGCAGATGTCTGAGAGATTGATCTTTGAAGAAGATGTTCTCAGAGAAATGGTGATTGCTGCTAGAGGAAGAAGAAGACTGAAAATATTTTTCTAAGTATTCTTCTTTTTCTTTCTCTATCCTTGTAGTTGTACTCTCTCTGTATTCTGTAAGAATATGTTATGGATTCTGTCGAGAGCACAAGACAATAAAGTCTGTCTTTGATATATTCTATTTTTGGGTTAGAATAATCAGACTTTAATTCTTTCTTGGAACTGTAATAGAGACAAATCGACTTTGGTAAGTCCTTTAATTCCTTAGCCGTGAAACACTCCTTTGCATTAATTATCAATGGCTATTTCTGTCTTGGAATAAAGGAAAGAAAGGAATATATTCAAAGAATTTAATATCCTTACTTGAATACGTCCAAATATATTGATTATATCCGTTAGAGTCGTCGATCTGTGTTCAGAGTACTGACAAACAACTGATATTCAAGAATTAAATAATTCTGGAACTGAATTTGTCGATATGTGCTTCAATAAAGAATTTGTCGAGCGCTGGCTGAAATTCGTCGAACGCTGCTCAGAGAATGTCGAGCGCTGGCTGGCTATAATACTTCTGTCTGCTGGGAATAATTTGTCGAACGATGCAAGCCATTCGTCGAACGCCACCATCCATTTGTCGAACGCTGGGAACTTAACTTTTCCTTAAGTTCTAGCTAAACTAACAGCCTAAAAACTTGACCCTTACACTATACAATGGGGTCAACTTGATCCTAGTCAACACATAATGATCCTAGCCCAAATCAGTAATAGGGTTGTTCCAACAATCTCCCCCTATTGGGGTTAGGACACTATTTGACAATTAATCAATTTAAATACAACAGAAAAATAAACAGCAGAGCAAACATATATATTTGACAGAATGTAAATTCATTTCAGCAGATAGAATAAATCATAGTGCTCTGAGTTTAGAAATATTACAAAAAAAATGTTAAACAAAAACACAATAAAGTCTGAACCTTTTCATTGATTTGTTGAGAGAGGTTTGAAGATAATTTCCCTGTTGGGATCTTCAGATTCCTTCTTACTCAGATAGAGATCCTGAGCTCCCAGTATAGTTTGAGATTTGCTTTGAATAACAATTGCTTCTGGGAGCTGTACCAAATATTCTTCAGCAATGAAAAGATTCTTTGATTTATACATTTCAAATTCCTTTCTTCTATATTCTGACATGGTTGAATATATAGAATAATCTTTTCCTTCAGCTTTTGCTTTCTTGATTTGAGCTCTGGCAACACTTTCCCTGAATCTAGCCATCTGAGCTATTTCTTCAGCTTCTGTATCAATTGGGAAATAAGGTAATCCATCAAGATTAGTGTCCTGCACTTAAGGTTGGTCAGAAAGAAGATTTTTCTGCCTGTGCAAAGATCCACTAGATATATGATATTTGTATTTTGTGGAAACATTTCTGGAAGAATTTGAAGGAAGTCCTGAAGACCAATGACTCTGATAACCACTTGTGTTAGCTGGTGTCTTGGATTGCTGAGAGGTGAACTTCTGAGAGGAAGAAGAGGGTGCTGTTGAACCTGCTGTTGGAGGAGTAGGTGGAGGAGGATTATGCTTCACTGGCTTATCAGAATGATTACCAGTTTTCCTCAATTTCTTTCTTCTCTTATTTTCATTTCTGGAGAACTTCATCCAGTAAGGAGTATCTTTGTCAAGAGTGATGTTGTGAAGAATGTAGTAAGGGATGTCACTATCAGGATTAGGAGGCTTGGGGACAGCCTTTGACTTAACTTTTCTTTTCTTTCTCTTCTTTGAGGATGTGTCATCAGAATCACTTTCATCATCAGAATCAGAAGATGGAATTGGTTCATCATATAAAGCATTTACCAATTTAAGAGCTTTAATCTTTTGTTCTTCAGCTTCAAAAGCTGCATCTTCTTCTTTCCAGATTTCATCAAAATCAGGAATTGGGGATTCATCAAAAACAAAGGTTGGAACATCAAAACCTTTGATAATTTCCTCTGAAATTACAACTGATTCTTCTGCTTGACTTTGAACTTGACTGCAATAGTAACTGGTTCAACAATCTGAACTTCACAACTTCAAATAGCAACTTGTTCAACAATCTGAACTTCAAAACTTTTGATAATCTGTTTCATCAAAACTTTATCTATGGGAGCAGTGTATGGAACAATTGCTCTAGAATACTCATGATATTTTGGAAAAACTGAGTAAACTGGACTGAACTTAGACAGCAAATGAATAATATCTAAAGAAGAATGAATATAGATATTATTTATTTACTCTATAACTAGAAGTTCTGAAACTTCAAACACATCAAGCATTTCTAAATCATAAACTGAATCTTCAGCAAAAACTGGATCTTCAACAAAAACTGGAGCCTCTGAAACTAGAGCTTCTGGAGCTTCTTCATAAAGCATCTTCCCCTGCCTAGCTTCAGGGAAACCTGAATCTAGGCCCCTAGAAGAAGGGACAGAAGGAGAGGAAGGAATTGAAGATATTTTAGAAGATAATTCAGAGATGGCTGAAAGAATTGGAGAAAATTTTGCATCCAGGATGGAGTCAAGATTAGAAAGAATAGAATGGACTGGAGCAAGTTTTGCATCCAGGAGAGTGTCTAGCTTTTGAAATACATGATCAAATATTTGATCAGCCACAGATGATAAATTGATATAGATGAACTCAGATGTATTGAATGAGGAGGATGTAGAAGAGGATGGAATGGAGATAGGTACAAAAATGTTTGCAGGATGGGCATGTTGTTGAGGGGTGTTTTGATGGATAGGACATGAATGGTGTGTGGGTGACTGGTGGTCATCATGCATGGGAGATGGAGGTTGAGAAGTATGAGGAGGTAGAAGGGCAAAAGGAAGGAGGGGGAATGTCATCAAAGGGTGTTGTAGAATTTGGAGGTGGAGTTTGTGCAGGAGAAATATGCTAAGGTGGAGATGGGTGAGGAGGAGAAGGAACAGAAGGAGGCACTTCTGGAAGGGTTGAGGGAGTGACTGGGTCAGTCCTGGTGCCTTCAGAAGCTTTCTTTGGTGCAACTGCTCCTGGGTTCTTCTTGGGAATCACCCTGTCCCACTTTGCAAAGAGAGCTGAGGTCAGCTTCTTGCTAGCATTTATTGTAACTTTGGGTGAGACCAGAAGGTATTGATGCTTTTCCTGCAGAACAATACCAATAAATCTTCCAAAAGATACATTATCTTTAGAGACTTTCTTCTTAATCAATTCAAAAAGAATTGATCCCCAGTTGACTTTCTTCTTGTCCATCAGGGCCACCATCAACAGAAATTGGTGCCTATTAATGTAATCATGACCTGTTGTCTTGCCTAACAAAACCTTTCCAACAATATCAGATAAAAACTTGTATTCTATGGACAAGTTTTTCTTAAGCAAATGATTAGGGTTTCCAGTAGAATGACCCATTTTAATTAAAGCTTCACCGTATTCAACAGAGCTTATCTCTAAATCATCATCACCATTGATGAAACCAAAAACTTCAGATAAAATATTTGGGGTAAGAGAAACTTGATGACCTGAGATTGTTCCAATAAAACTTTTATCTTCTGGTTTAGATGTGTAAACCCATTCTTTTATTTCGGCGGTATGGAGCTTGATCCTGGTGCTCATGAACTTCTTCAACTGTTGTTCTTCAAAAAGTTGAAGAATGTCTTGAAAAACTTGATCTAATTGCGCGAAGGATTTCATATCAATATCAAATCCTTTGTCAAACTTCATTGAATAGAGAGCTGCTTGAGAGATCGCCATTAGAAACCTGCAAGAGAGAAACAGATCAAGTGCAAAGGGGAACTGGAGGGAAAGCGATTTCTGTAGGCGCAATCTATTTAGAAATAAAATATAGGTTATATAAACCGGAGAAGGGGCGCATTCATGGAGCGATGTTCGGCAAAAACCTAAAAAGCAGAAGTCGAAAAGACTTTAGGTATCTGTCAGACAGCGTTCGACAAAAAAAAAGAAACATCTTTTTCGTCGACCACCGTTCGACATATGAAATTTTCTTTACGATTCTGAAGTTAAAGGGTTTCGTCAACCACCGTTTGACAAATGCATCAAATTCGTCGTCGTCCGTTTGACGAATTGAGGGGATAAATAGAAAATGTAATTTTTATTTTAACAGATTGAGTCTCCATCTATCATTCCTATTTGATTTATAAAGAAGATGTGCTTCTTTTCATCCAATGGCGTGGTGAAAATGCCAGCTCTTTGTAAATCAGTAGAAATAAACTGTAGGCAGATTTTATTTTTATCCACATTATCCCTAAGGAAGTGGTTCCTAATTTCTATGTGTTTAGTACTACTATGGAGAACTAGATTTTGTGCTATAGATATTGCACTAGTATTGTCACAAAATATAGTTGAATTATTTAAGTTGACACAATAGTGTAGAAGTTGATTTTGTATCCACAACATCTGTGAGCAGCAACTGCCTGCAGCAATATATTCAGCCTCAGCTGTTGATGTGGACACAGATATTTGTTTCTTACAAAACCAAGACACAAGACTATCACCAAGAAACTGGCAAGTTCCTGATGTGCTTTTCCTGTCTACTCTACATCTGCATAATCTGAATCTGAGAATCCAGTTAATTCAAATTCAGATGTTGTTGGATACCAGAGACCTAGATTAGGACAACCCTTTATATATATTAAATGTTGGATCGGTCGGCGCCCTTAGATGGGGGGGGGGGGTGAATAAGGGTTTTCAAAAACTTTAGATTTTATTTAGAAAAACTTTGGAATATTGCAATATTAAAATAAGAAGTCAAGTAAAACAAAAAGAGAGACAAGCTTTATTGATATTAAATAAGTTTTATAAAACTTGATCTCAATGGCGCTAGAGATCGGAGGCGAATAATCAAAGCTCTTTTCGTTTTCTATACCGACTCGTATCCCCACGAACCGGTTGGCTTTAGCCGATCCTTCCCCGGATACGGCCTCAAGCCGCTCTAGCCAACCCTTCCCTGGATATGGCCTCGAGCACCCCCTAGACCTACACCCGAGACCTAGTCGCCAACCCAAGGCGAATTTCAGCCCTAAGTCCTACCAAGACCTAGTCGCCAACACGAGGCGAATTTCACTAAACGAATACCGAAAAGATATGAAATGAAAAGACAATAATATAAAAACTCCCTCTATGTGGATCTCTTGGAGAAGTAGACGAAGACGCAGAGTATGATCGTAGTCGATGCGGTCTTTCATCACGATGATGACGCGTGTTGAAATCTTCTCCACGGATCTCCTTAAGGCTTTATGGATTTGTGGGAGTATCTCTCCGAACTCTCCACTCTATGCTGTGGCACGAGGCTCTGGAATTTGGGATCTCTAGAGGATGATAAAGACGGAGCCCAAGTGTCCATTTTATAGCCTCAGCGCTACTGCCGGCGCTATCGCTACCGCCGGCGCTAGCCCGGATTAAGTAATGTTTTGTGCGGCAGGATCTTCAATCCGTGGCAACATTTTGCTCTATGCCTCTTATGCGCCACACTACCGCCAACGCTAGTAGCTACCGCCGGCGCTATCCCTAATTAAGTAATGTTTTGCGCGGCAGGATATTCAATCCGCGACAACATTTTGCTCTATCCCTCTTGTGCGCCATGCTACCGCCAGCGCGAGTAGCTACCGCCGGGCGCTAGCTCCTTCTATATAAGCCGCCGGAATTGGGTTAAACATCGCTAGCGCCGGGCGCTATCGCTACCGCCGGCGCTAGTGGCCATGTTGGAATTCTGGCCTCAATTTTGGGGACAACCATCCTTGAGTCATGTGGACTTTGATTTCCTGCACACTTAAACACACAAGATCAAATACACATAGGATTTGTTATTCTCAAACCTAGGAGATGTGGAAGACCATGTTCCAACAAACTCCACCTTTTGATAATAACAAATCCATTAATGATAAATCAAAGCAATAATAAATATGCATGATGAAACTATACTTGTGTGTGTGTGAGTGATGACTTAGGATAATTATTGATTTTACCATTTAGAATTGCTCCCCCTAAATACATGCTCCCCCTAAGTGAATGCTCCCCTAATATGTAAGCTATCATCTTAATTTGTCATGTTGGGTTTTTGATAGCGGGTTATATTTATCATGTTAGTTCTCCCCCTTTGTTATTAGCAAAAGTGGGTAGGGAAACAAAGCACCAAAAAAGTTTGTAAGTAGAAAATAAGGCATGATCGAGCTTTTGAAGTAAATGATAAGGAGTCTTAGAATTATTTTTCATTTAAACAGATCAGAGTTATAAGCATTACAAAATTTTTAATAGAAGGAAATCAGAGTTTTTAGCATAAAAAAGTAATGATTTTCCCTTTATATAAAAGTTTTAAGCATAAAAAATAAGGATTTCCAAATAACCAATCTACCCAGACAATATGTCTACACCCTATCCCCGTACTAAGTGAAGGATGGGCATGAGGAGCTGCAAACATGCCATAGGTTGGGGTGTTAGTCCCATATGCAGACACTAGACAAAGCTCAACCTAGCACTCTTTCCCCCCAGTGCCTCGCAAGGCCCCACTGGAACCCTCCCCGGTTAAGGACAAGACATGACTAAAGATAAGTTTATCTAATGTCTACAACCCTACGCCCCCGCTATGGTGAGATATGAAGTCACGGATAATAGTATTTTGAAACATGAAGCTTTTGAATCTAATGGGAAGAATCATAATTGAATTTTTTGAAATAAAACTTACTTAGCTATATTGAAATTCATGAATGTATCAGAGTTTGAGCATTGCGGAAGATTTCGAAAAAGAAACACCATAATACTAAATAAGAGTTTAAGTTAAAAAGGAGATGTTTTAGAAATTCATTCATAAATCAGAATTTTTAGCGTAATAATATTTTCATAGAAATAAATCAGAGTTTTATAAAAAAAATCATGTTAAAAGCAACCAATATAAAGTCTACCAAGCATGTCTACCATTTGTTGAAAGAAAGGAATTTTGGTATTTAAGACTTTGATATAAGCATGAGAGCGCAAGGTAGAAATATATGGTGATGATGCGGAAAACTTATAGAAATACAAGAAATATCTTATTGTAATGATGATCCATAAAAAAATATATGAGTTAAATTTCATAAAGAAGATGTTTTTGTAAATCATTGTTCAATTAAAATCTTCAATAATGTAACCAAGCATGAAATAATGTTATCAAAAAAATTACTACAATATTATTTTAATTCATAATTTCAAATCATACCAGACATTCTATATTGCATGTTAGGTTATCTAGTGCATTTCATAAATAAAGAGTAGTATAGAATTTGCATTAGGGTCCAATACTCATGAGAAGAAGTGTTATGGAAGATAATGATGTGCACAAAAGTGTATTTTGAATAGAGTAAACAAATGTTTTAATCAAAAATACAAGTAATATGTAAAGTAAAGAGCACAATAAAACACAAATAATTTTACTTCCACTCACTTCAATGCACAAAAAAATGTACAACTACCAAGGTGCTTTGCACACACAATGCTCATTAAGACTTATCAGGGTGCAAAGTAGTGCTTGGTGGATCACATAATTTTATTCTTCAATATTTTTTTTTTATTGTGATCCGGTGTACTTAAGAATAAGTGGTTTTTATTTTGAAAGAAAGTTATGGTTTGCACAAGATACTTTACTATTCTTTCCAAGGTGCTCAACCTCACAACGCTTATTAAGACTTATCAGGAGGTTCAAGTAGTGCTTGGTGGAGTTATCTTTGTCACTTTATTTTATGATTGTTGTTTTGTACAAAGTTCTCCGAATACACTTGTTTTGCAAACCAATATAATTTATGAAAAAGATAACCACTTTTCTTAACTTTTAAAAGTGCAAATAAAGGTTGTGTAGGTAAGATACTTGTGCAATTTTAATTCATTGTACTATTACAAAACATACACAAGCATTCTTAGATTAAACACATATGTAGACAATGCCAAAATAAGTGAGTCAATAGCGATCATTATCAAACATAAAACATTTACTCATACTTAGAGGCATGCTAAGCTTAATTCTACATAACTTTTTCACAATAATTGATGCACATATTAATAGATATATCAAAGCATGATGAAAGCAATGTTCAAAGTAGTTTGAAAAGATAAATTGCAACATTATAGAAGTTCTAAATAATAGATTAAATCATGCTTGATTTTCAATGAAGTCCATACAATATTTTTGATATTTTTGAAGAATAATTTTTACTTAAAGTTTGAACTCATAAAATTGATCTTGGACTTCCCGAGGACTACCTTGTGAGAGGTTTGCCCGGTACTAGGTGATATTATGGGATGATAGCCCAAATCACTATTTCGCAAGATACAAGTAAGAAGTTAAGTTCAAAAATAACAATTTTTGATAAATTTTTTTTGTTTTATATGTTTCTATTTGATTTTTGCTTTTAGAAATAGAATTTAAACAAATGACAAAAAACACAAAGGCAAAACATATAATTTTTTTTAATTTGGTTTTTGTATTTTGTATTTGATTTTTCAAAAATGTAATAAAAGCAAAAATGCAAAAATGAATAGTACACATAGATTAATATATTTTTAGGGATTTTTCAAAATTTTAATAATACAGAAAAACCCATAGGTGCACTAGCGCCGGCGTTAGCGCTAGCGCGGGAAACAGTACACGATTTTTGATGATTTTGAAATTTGTAATTATTGATCTTGATTAAGTGTTCAAATAGTAGTTTCATGCAGAAATTTCAGAATTTTAGGAGATGTCTAGATAGTCCAAATTGCATGAAACATTAGTGATTTTGTATATGACTTTTCCAAATAAACTTTGCAAGTGATATATTTCATTATATCTCCATTTTAATATTTTTAAGGCTTATATTTACCACTGTAGTTTGAAAATGATAGGAAATGTAAGCATGATTGGACATGAATGAACAAATTAAATATGCATGATTTTAGTGATAAAAGATACTGTTCATGCATAAGAATATCATAGATAAGTCCTAGATGAGAATACCCAGCCTGTATATCTTGGTAAACATATAAATCCTAACATAGACACAAATATTCTTTAGGCGACAATGTTGGTATGGTAAGTTTGAGATTAATGTCATACCAAGGTTTGATAGTGTTTCAACTTATAGACCTAGAATGGAGTGACGATTCTATTTGATTTGATATCAAGATGATTCAAAGGTCTAAACTAGGAATAAATCACAATACACATATAATACACCAACCATGGTTTATAATATCAATTGTCATCAATTATTATATCAATTATAATTCACATAATTATGATAGAAATAATTGTTTTTAGAAGACTTTTGATATGACTTATGATATATGATGTTAGAGAATTTAGCAAAGGACATCAATAGATCATGGTGGTGCATGTGAATCCAATATTCATTATGAAGGCAAATTCTTTCAATACATTTTAGTGAGTTTCTTTTAATTATGAATTTTGAAAATATATATGTGACTTTTGCTAGGTGAACAATAGTGATGGTTTAGATCATGTTTGACATCAAGGAGTGAACACAATATGATTTTTGTTGTGAACAAAGACAACCATATTGAAAGTCGAGCTTTTAGTTAGATCTTGAACTTTCTTTTAGATCATGTTATTCCTCTAAACCACTTGTTGATGAAGGCCAAAAAAACTTAGTAGCCTAATAACTGAATTTAATTTGAAATATCTTATAGCAAATTTATAGTTCAATTTATATGACTACTATATGATATTTATGGGTAATGATTTTACTAGTAATAGATTGGTCATTTTTAATGAGAGCAAAATACTTGACTTTTACTTTTTGATTTTTCTTTGATTTGCACACTTCATTTAGGCTTTACGGGACAAAGTCAAAATTTCAATATATTATATTAGATGACCATGCCATGATGACTTAAAAAGAAAACAAAAAAGAAAAAATTGAAAAGACATTAAAGCAAATCATGAAGTAAAAATTTGTATATTTCAATTTGAATATATTCTACTTCATGCATTTGGATGATACTAGTAGATGAGAGATTTGGGTATCTAAAGGGAACCAAGTGTAACGGTTCCTTTAGGTACCCAAATATAGCGTGATAATTTTTGGGGAGACGACAATGAACGAATTCTTTCAGGTGGAGTTAAAGTTTCATTTTTTATTTTGGGTCTCCATTCATATTTTGATTTAATATTATGCATCAAATTTCCATATTCATTAAACTTAGGTTTAAAATAATAATCACTTTTGAAATTATATTTCATAGGAAATTTGTGCACATTAGAATTTAATTTGGGAGATATATAATGTGGGTTAGAATTCATTATGTTTGTGTGATTAAACATTCTATTAGGTGCATGTTTAATATGTTTTAGTATACTAGTAGAAGTTTTACACATGTTTGTTGATAAACTAGAACTAAGATATTTAAAATTATTTAATCCTTTTTGAAAGAGTGATTTTAAAGATTCTAGTTTATGAGAGAGAATATTATTTTTGTTTATCAATTTTTCGTTATGTTCTTTTGAAATTAAAAGTTCTTTTTCTAAATCCTTGAATTTTTCTTTAATATTATTATAATCAAAATAAGGTGTATAGTTTTCAAATGAAGAGCATGATTGAGATTCAAACACATCCTTTTTGGTTCTTCATGCACATTTGCTTTCAAAGTTTTATTTTCTAAACGTAATCTCTTATTAGCAATTTTTAATTTCTTCATTCTACGTTTAGCAATTTTTTGTATATGGAAATAAGATAAAGAATTAGACTTTCTTACAGCGCAATCGGAAGAGGTAAGATGTGAACATGACGTTCCTTTGTCGTCTTCTAGGCCTTCCTTCTTTATAGATGAATTTTAATCTTCTCTTGATGAATTGCTCTCTTTGGCTAAGTCAATTTCCATGATTTCCATGGTTTTGCTACAAGAGAGATTTTCTTGAATTATGGTGGATGCTTGTATGTCCTTCTCTTCCTGTGTTTGTTCCATACCTGCAAGAGGAAGATCATAAGTTATCTCAAGAAAATTCCACATCTCGTATGCAGTAGGAAAAGTATGAATGAGTTTGGAAATTTTTTGATCTAACGCACAAAATAGACTATTCATAGATTTTGCATTTAAAACCATTTCATTTATATTTAATACGCTAGGTGGCTTATTAATAGTGATATTCCAAACTTTTTCATCTAAAGCTTTAAGAAATTTTTCCATTAATATTTTCCATCCTTTAAAATTTCTTCCTTCAAATAAAGGTGGTGCTAGTGATTTTCATTCTTCATAAAAATTTACCCCACTAGTAGAAGCGAGATCATGAGACGCCATTATTCCAGGTTGTTAAGCCGATTGGAATAAAACCTGGCTTTGATACCACTTGTTGGAACGGTCGGCGCCCTTAGAGGGGGGTGAATAAGGGTTTTCAAAAACTTTAGATTTTATTTAGAAAAACTTTGGAATATTGCAATATTAAAACAAGAAGTCAAGTAAAACAAAAAGAGAGACAAGCTTTATTGATATAAAATAAGTTTTACAAAACTTGATCTCAATGGCGCTAGAGATCGAAGGCGAATAATCAAAGATCTTTTCGTTTTGTATACCGCCTCGTATCCCCATGAACCGGTTGGCTTTAGCTGATCCTTCCCCGGATACGGCCTCAAGCCGCTCTAGCCAACCCTTCCCCGGATATGGCCTCGAGCACCCCCTAGACCTACACCCGAGACCTAGTCGCCAACCCGAGGCGAATTTCAGCCCTAAGTACTACCCAGACCTAGTCGCCAACACGAGGCGAATTTCACTAAACGATTACAGAAAAGATATGAAATGAAAAGACAATAATATAAAAACTCCCTCTATGTGGATCTCTTGGAGAAGTAGACGAAGATGCAGAGTATGATCGTAGTCGATGCGGTCTTTCGTCACGATGATGACGCATGTTGAAATCTTCTCCACGGATCTCCTTAAGGCTTTATGGATTTGTGGGAGTATCTCTCTGAACTCTCCTCTCTATGATGTGGCACGAGGCTCTGGAATTTGGGATCTCTAGAGGATGATAAAGACGGAGCCAAAGTGTCCATTTTATAGCCTCAACGCTACCGCCGGCGCTAGCGCTACCGCTGGCGCTAGCCCGAATTAAGTAATGTTTTGCGCGGCAGGATCTTCAATCCGCGGCAACATTTTGCTCTATGCCTCTTGTGCGCCACGCTACCGCCAGCGCTAGTAGCTACCGCCGGTGCTATCCCTGATTAAATAATGTTTTGCGCGGCAGGATCTTCAATCCGCGGCAACATTTTGCTCTATGCCTCTTGTGCGCATGCTACCGCCAGCGCTAGTAGCTACCGCCGGGCGCTAGCTCCTTCTATATAAGCCGTCGGAATTGCGTTAATCATCGCTAGCGCCGGGCGCTATCGCTACCGCCGGCGCTAGTGGCCATCTTGGAAATCTGGCCTCAATTTTGGGGACAACTATCCTTGAGTCATGTGGACTTTGATTTCCTGCACATTTAAACACACAAGATCAAATACACATAGGATTTGTTATTCTCAAACCTAGGAGATGCGGAAGACCATGTTCCAACATTAAAATCCTTTTTAGCAAAATTAGATGAGATTCTTTGGGGTTAACTTGAAACCTAGCACAAATACATGTGGCAAACATTATATCAGGCCTACTAGCTGTTAAATAAATTAGTGAACCAACAATTGCTCTATATACTTTTGAATCAACAGGTTTCCCTGATTTATCATTATCAACAACAAAATTTGAGGGCATGGGTGTTTTCATGGTGGAAGAATCAGACATACCAAATCTTTTCACTAATTCCTTAGCATACTTAGATTGGGATATGAAGATTCCATTTGGAGTTTGCTTCACTTGAAGACCAAGGAAGTATGATAACTCACCCATACTACTCATTTCAAATTTAGATTGCATTAGATTAGAAAATCTTTTTCACAAATTTGAATCAGTAGAGCCAAAGATAATATCTTATACATATATTTGAACTAGCAAAGTTTTATTTTTATGTATCCTGAAAAATAGGGTTTTATCTACTATGCCCCTACAAAAATTGTTTTCCAAAAGAAAACTAGCTAAAGTCTCATACCATGCTCTGGGAGCTTGTTTGAGACCATAGAGGGCTTTCTTAAGCTTAAATACAAAAGACGGTTGAGTTGGAGAGATGAAACCTGGTGGTTGTTCCACAAAGACTTCTTCCTTGATTTCTCCATTCAAAAATGCACTTTTCACATCCATTTGATAAACTCTGAACTTATTAAATGCAGCAAATGCAAGAAAGATTCTGATTGCTTCATGTCTTGCAACAGGAGCAAAGGTCTGATCATAATCAATTCCTTCTTCCTGTGAATATCCTTGAGCTACCAATCTTGCTTTGTTTCTCACAATGTTGCCATGTTCATCTATCTTGTTCCTGAAGACCCATTTAGTGCCAATGACTGGATGGCCCTTTGGTCTTGGAACCAAATCCCAAACCTTGTTCCTTTCAAATTGGTTGAGTTCCTCTTGCATTGCAAGAATCCAATTTGGATCTTGTTCTGCATCTGTTATGGTTTGAGGCTCAACTTGTGATAGGAAACAAGTATGCATCTAATTTTTGTGTAGTTGATGACTTGTTTGAACACCTGCTGAAATATCTCCAATTACTTGTGATATTGGATGATCTCTAACTGTGATGTGGTCAACAGTTGGAGTAGGTTCAACAATGATATCTTCTTGGAGAATTTGTTCAGCTGTCACTTGAATTGGTTTGTCAGTAAGGTCTACTAGATGATCTTCTTCTTCACTATATTCAAGTGCTTGAGTTGATGGAGGTAAAGAATCTCTCTTCTGTAGATTTAACTCATTGAGCTCTTCACGTAGGTCTGGTACCTGCAAAGTAATTATGGTAGAGGTGGTATTCCTCTCCTCATTTAATAAGTTAGTTTCATCAAAAGAAACATGCATGGACTCCTCTATCCTAAGAGTAGATTTATTGTAGACTCTATATGCTTTACTAGATAGGGAGTATCCAAGGAATATGCCTTCAGCTGCCTTAGCTTCACACTTCCTTAGATATTTCTTATCATTGTTGTGCACCTAGCATTTACCGCCAAAAATCTTAAAATAGCTAACCTTAGGCTTTTTATTCTTGAGTAGTTCATAGGGAGTTTTACCCTTAAGTTTATGTATCAGGCTTCTATTCAACACATAATTTGTTGTGTTCACTATCTCTGCCCAAAACGAGAGTGGCAAATGAGCATCAGAAAGTAATGTAGTTACTGATTAAATCAGTGTTCTATTTTTCCTTTCAGCTACCCCATTTTGTTGAGAACTTCTAGGAGCAGAGAAACACTGCCTGATCCCTTCTTTTCCACAGAATTCTCTCATAATAAGAGACTCAAACTCAGTCTCATGATCACTTCTGATCAATGCAACTACAGTAGAGTACTCAGTCTTGATGGACCTGAGAAAGTTTGTTAGAACTTTGAAGGTGTCAGACTTGTTTCTAAGAAAGAACACCCAAGTGAATCTAGAGAAGTCATCTACAATAACTAGAAAGTAATGCTTCCCTCCTAAGCTCTGTATAGCAGTAGGTCCAAAAAGATTTAAATGCAACAAATACAGAATCCTAGGTGAATCACTCTTGGATAAAGATTTAAAACTACTTCTACTCTGCTTACCTAACTGACAAGCCCTGCAAAGTCCTTCCTTCTTGTATGAACTAGAAGGCAGTCCTCTGACAAGATTGTCCTTAGACAGCTTAGAGATAGTTCTAAGGTTAATGTGTCCAAGCCTTTTATGCCATAATTCACTTGTCTTACTTATTGAATTAAATAGACAGATGTCTGAAATGGCAGAGTCAAAATTGACTAAATAAATGTTTCCTTATCTACTAATAGATAATACAATTATGTTCTTATTATTGGTAATGAGACATTGGGAAGGGTTAAAAGTTACCTGATAACCTTCATCACATAACTGGCTTATGCTGATGGGGTTATGCTTGAGACCTTTGACATATGATACTTCCTTGAAGGTGACTGATCCAACCTTGACTTGTCCATATACTTTTGTCTGTCCATAGTTGGAGTCTCCAAAGACAACTTTGGGTCCAAGCTTTGCTTTATAATTGCTCAGGTTGGCCTTATTTCCTGACATGTGCTTTGAGCATCCACTATCCAAGTACCAATATTCCTTTATCTTTGGATAGTTGTGTACCTGCACAGACAAAAGCATAAACTAGTTGTTTTTGACCCAGACTACCTTGGGTCCTTTTGTTTTACCACAGTACTCAGAAATAAAGGACATTTCAGGCTGATCTTTATAGCCTTATGGATGATATCTCCTTGGAGGTATTGTCCACTCAGTAAAAGGATTTTTAGTGTGTTTAGAATTTGAATTCTTGAAATTCTGTGTATAGTATCTGTTCGACGAATTTGGGTAAGTTCGTCGATCGCCGTTCGACGAATGTACGTGATTTTGTCGAGCGTCGTTCATGTAATAACTATACTGAAAATCTATCTTCAGAGTTCGTCGATCTCCGTTCGACAAATTGAAATCTTTTCATCGAGCTCCGTTCGACGAATTCTTCTGAATTCTTTTATTCTTAACAGACTTGCTTGAAATATCTTTATTTACTTCTACAACCTCTTTGCTTTTAGCAGATATGAATTTTATGGGTGTAGATAATATATTCTTCTTAATCAGATGTGGCTCACTTGATGAGGCACCCAAGCCCAGTTTGCTATTAAGTCTAGCATTTACTGTGCTTGTTATGTCCATCAGTTTGATGCTTCTCCCATTTAGGGATTCTTCAAACTTTTTGGCTTTGAACTTTGAATTCAGCTTTGAATTCAACTGAAGTAAAATCAAAGTTAGATAATACCTGATCTGCATCTTCTTCTGCTTCTGATTCTGATTTTTCTTCATCAGAATTTTGTCCCGAGGCATTGATAACCATCACGCAGAAAGTTCTTTCTTCTTCATCATCATTGGAGCTGGATGAGGAAGCATATTCTGGCTCACTGTCTGAGTCATATATTGCCATCAGACATTGGTCACTTTCCTTTGAATTTTCTTCATCATCATCAGATGAGTTGGATGATGATTCAGATTCAGTTTCACTCCAAGATTCTGCTATAAATCCTCTTCCCTTCTTTTTGTGCTTGTGGGAGGAAGACTTGCTGGAGCTTCTTTTCTCTTCTTTTTCCTTTTTCTTTTCTTTCTTTTGATTTTCTGGACATTTTGTCAGGTAGTGTCCAGGTTTCCTGCAGCCATAACAAATAACCTCTTTAGGAGTTGATTTGTCATACCTTTGCTTTTCTCTTGATCTGGACTCTTTCTTTCTGAAGTCCTTCTTAGCCATTTTGTAAAATCTCTTGGCTATGAGACTCACGAGCTCCTCATCTTTTGGAGTCTTTTCTTCTTCTGCATCATCTGCTTTGAAAGTTATGCCCTTTTCTTTCTTTGTTGCTGGAGATGAAGTGGATGATTCAGCTTCCCTGGATTTGATGAGCTGCTCATAAGATATGAGTTTGCCCAACAAAGCTTCTGTAGTAATCTCATTGAGGCTTCTGGCTTCTTTGATTGGACAGATTCTAGAATCCCATATGCTGGGGAAGCACATTAAGATCTTGTCATTGACCTCAGTGATAGAGATCACATTGTCTAGAGATTTTAGCTCATTGATTATGAGACTGAGTCTTTTATACATGTCTGCAACTGTCTCTGTTTATCCTTTCTTGAAGTTTTCATACAGAGAGATCAAATGTGATCTTCTGTCTTTCCTTTCATCTGCAGAACCTGCAACCATATTGGTTAGTGAGATCCAAATCTCTCTGGCTGAAGTACACTCAACCACTATCTGAAATATGTCATCAGACATAGTTTGAGCCAGAATGTTCATGGCTTTAGCATCTGCACTCCTTTGCTTCTTTTGTGCTTCTGTCCACTCAGGAGGTGGGACAACATGGTTGTCTACTGTTGCTTCAGTGCTTGTTGATGCTGAGAGAGTAGGAGGTCCTGTCAAAATAGCATTGAAGATTTCCTCATCAATAGAATTCATGTACAATCTAATCCTTGCTTTCCAAAGTGCAAACTTACTGAGATTGCACATAGGAGGTCTTGTGCTGGAATACTCTTTGTTTTGTGCCATGAGTTTTAAACAAAAGATAAAATGAAAAAGAACTCTAAGAGACTAAGATCTAATTGATCTTTGTGATTCAGGTGTTAGCCTGTAAAAAATCAACCTTGCTCTAATACCAATTGAAAGTGGAGGTTAGATCTTAAGTTACTCTAGAGGGGGGGGGGGGGTGAATAGAGTATTAAAAACTTTTCCTTTGTTTTATAACGGAATTAAAATAGTGTTATATATATATGTGAGTAAGCAGAGTGAGATATATATAAACAGAAAAACTGAATAAATAAAAGCACACAGCACAGAGAAATAAACAAACACAGAGGACACAAGGAAATATAGTGGTTTCCCAAAACTCTGGGTAGTTCACTCTTCTACCACCCGTGGTAGGAATCCACTAGGAGAGTTGATCAGGTGCCCTCACACCAAGGTGATTTTGTTCAAGTGTCCACACACCACAGAGCTTTTGATCAGGTGCTCAAAACCAACTAGATTTTTTGATTAGGTGTCTTGCCACCAGGGAGTTACACTTTTGAAGGGAGTATTAACCCTGTACAAGAGAGGTGAGAAAGAGTTTATAGTGTTATTCTCTGTTAAGATGCTGAGAGAAGACTCTAGTGGATTTGTTATAAAGCTCCCCCTGTCTGATTGAAGTATTTGACATATGGTGGAGAGGCTTTCTCTTGAAACAGAAATCTTCTGTAGAAGATTGATCTGGAAGAAATAGTTCTTCAGATACTTTGTTGCTCTTTTAGAAGACTTGATCTTTGCAGCAGATGTCTGAGAGATTTATCTTTGAAGAAGATGTTCTCAGAGAAATGGTGATTGCTGTTAGAGGAAGAAGAAGACTGAAAATATTTTTCTAAGTATTCTTCTTTTTCTTTCTCTATCCTTGTAGTTGTACTCTCTCTGTATTCTGTAAGAATATGTTATGGATTTTGTCGAGAGCACAAGACAATAAAGTCTGTCTTTGATATATTCTGTTTTTGGAATAGAATAATCAGACTTTAATTCTTTCTTGGAACTGTAATAGAGACAAATCGACTTTGGTAGGTCCTTTAATTCCTTAGCCGTGAAACACTCCTTTGCATTAATTATCAAAGGCTATTTTTGTCTTGGAATAAAGGAAAGAAAGGAATATATTCAAAGAATATAATATCCTTACTTGAATACGTCCAAATATATTGATTATATCCGTTAGAGTCGTCAATCTGTGTTCAGAGTACTGACAAACAACTGATATTCAAGAATTAAATAACTCTGGAACTGAATTTGTCGATCTGTGCTTCAATAATGAATTTGTCGAGCGCTGGCTGAAATTTGTCGAATGCTGCTCAGAGAATGTCGAGCGATGGCTGGCTATAATACTTCAGTCTGCTGGGAATAATTTGTCGAACGATGCAAGCCATTCGTCGAACGCCACTAGCCATTTGTCGAACGCTGGGAACTTAACTTTTCCTTAAGTTCTAGCTAAACTAACAGCCTAAAAACTTGACCCTTAGACTATACAATGGGGTCAACTTGATCCTAGTCAACATATAGTGATCCTAGCCCAAATCAGTAATCGGGTTGTTCCAACATATTATAAAATTCTATTAGCTGGTATGCAATCACGCAGGTGTTCACAACCTGCAACACCACCCCATGTCGACATTGTTTGAGCTATTTCTTATAGCAAGGTAGCAAACCCTGCGGGCCATGCCGATGTGGCAGATCAGTAATAATGGCCATTCCTGCCGCTTCTAGTTGTGGATGTACTACACCACCCAGGCCCTATTGTACAACCCAATATACTCCTTGATGTGAGCGACATCCGACGAACCTTAAATAGGCCAACCTGCGGAGGGACCCAGGAGGGCGTTTATAATTTGGCCGAGCTACTAGCGTTCACTTCTCCCTCTTTCCTAGAGTCGTCAACCTTCCCGTACCAGTACATACGGTCTATGAGAATGACTGACCTGTCACATTTTATCGCAAGCAAATCACAACATTCAATAAGTAAATGATCGGCACCCATCGGGCCTTATAGTTGCTTGCCCTACTTGACACAAAGGAATTCAGGGAGGCGATCGAGGGATCTTTATTAATTCAGGGCTATCCTTTGAGGGATAAGACATCTCCAAGTTATTCCCAACTAATGGTCAACCTATTAAACCACTTATCCCATATGAGATTTAAAAAGGGGGGGTAGGTGTCTGTCATATAGGGGGAAAGTACACACATGTGGCAAGATCGTGGAGGTTAGGGTATCACTAGGCTTGGGATTTTTTGTTGGGGAGAGAGTGAAAAGGTAGAGAGTGTTGGATCTTACGGCACTTTTAGAGGGGGGGGGGGGGGGGGGGGGTGAATAAGGGTTTTATGGAATTTAGATCTTAATTAAATTTATCAGAGATAAGGACTAAAGTTTCATAATAATTTATAGAAAAATATATTTTAATATCTCAGATAAGGGAAACAGAACTTTTTCCTTACTGTTGCTAAGGTCTGGCATTAGGTGTTAACGCAGGGCGTTAGCTCTTCAGAAAATTAATCTGCTCAAAATTATGTCAATGAGATTTTACTAATGAAAACATTAATGAAATACAATTCCAGAAAATCAGAGATAATGAAAGGGATTATTGTATTTCAAAGATAATTACACAAATGTTAATTTTAATACTTTGATAAAATATAAATTAAAATATTCTTGAAGAGGAAATAAAATCAATTGAATAGAACATTAAAAGACATTCTTTTATTTCATAATAAATTGAATACATAAATGTTTGATTTCAATGTTGCTAGAAATCGGAGGCGTACAAAGTAAAACATTTTTTCCTTTTCTATACCGACTTGTATCCCCACAAACCGGTTGGCTTTAGCCTATCCTTCCCCGGATAAGGCCTCAAGCCGCTTTAGCCAATCCTTCCCCGGATATGGCCTTGAGCACCCCCTAGATCTAATCTCCTAGACCTAGTCGCCAACTCAAGGGTAAATTACCCCTAAGCCGTGCAAGGACCTAGTCACCAACATAAGCCAAATTTACCCACAGAATCCTTCCCGGAATCCGACGTTCTCCCCGAATGATTTCTCCACACAAATTACAAAGAGAATAAAATAAAAGATTACAAGATAAGTAAAGAGAAACTCCCCAAGAAATTCTGAAGGTGAGGACGAAGGTGTTAGAACTCGGATACAGGTCCAACTATGTTCGAGACTTGGGGGTGACCAGAGGCTACTTGTTTAGTGATCGACCCACATGAGACAAAGTGATAAGAAGCTAGAGAGCATACACAACCACTCCAACCTGCCTATAACAAGACCTGCATGCTGCAGCGAGGAGGTCCCTCCACATACCTGGAAGTCTATAGGAACTTCTCCTCCTAAAGCCAATGCTGAGCTTGGCACAAGCGAGGCAGGCAAGGTACTCGCCCACCATAGGTGGGGTGAAGGTGCCTTCTACTTGTGCCTTGGTTTCCTATTTATAGGCAAATCCAAGTGGACTGTGAATAGCTGCTCCCGCCTTCTGAAATTGGTTGCAGATAGCGGCTCCCGCCTTTTGACGGGGTGAAAATCTGTACTCGCCTCAGGTTGGCGAGGTCTTCTGCACTCGCCCTGGTGGGGGAGGTGTTCTGTACTCGCCCAGGTGTGGGAGGTCTTCTGTACTCGCCCAGGTGGGGGACGTCTTTTGTACTCGCCCAGGTGGGGGAGGTCTTCTGTAATCGCCCAGGTGGGGGAGGTCTTCTGTACTCGCCCAGGTGGGGGAGGTCTTCTCTACTCGCCCAGGTGGGGGTGGTCTTCTCTACTTGGCCAGGTGGGGGAGATCTTCAGTACTCGCCCAGGTGGGGGAGGTCTTCTATAATCGCCCAGGTGGGGGAGGTCTTCTGTACTCGCCCAAGCGGGGGATGTCTTCTCTACTCGCCCAGGTGGGGGAGGTCTTCTATACTCGCCCAAGTGGGGGAGGTCTTCTATACTCGCCCAGGTGGCGGAGGTCTTCTGTGTTGTCCTCATGCATTTCGGATATCGACGAACTACAGGTTATACACAATCCCCGCATTTTTCGGGCTCGATACGAGCTCGGAAAAACAAAGTAGGACCCGTGGTTCGGAGAGATGTGCACTAGATGACATGCCATTCAGTATCCCTCTCAAGCCCTTCGCTAGCTGAGCAAGTTCAATTAAAATAGATGGAGAAGTGTCGACACCCTCCAGGCCATTCGCTAGATGAGCGAGCTCAACTAGAGGTGGAGAAGAGTCGACACCCTTCAGGAGCGAGGCTCAACTGGAGGTGGAGAAGAGTCGACACACTCCAGGAGTGAGGCTCAACTAGAGGTGGAGAAGAGACGATACCCTCCAGGCCATTCGCTAGACGAGCGAGCTGAACTGGAGGTGGAGAAGAGACGACACCCTCCAGGAGTGAGGCTCAATTGGAGGTGGAGAAGAGTCGACACCCTCCCGGAGCGTGGATCAACTGGAGGTGGAGAAGTGGCGACACCCTCCAGGACAATCGTTAGATGAGCGAGCTCAACTGGAGGTGGAGAAGAGACGACACCCTCCAGGAGGGAGGCTCAACAGTAGGTGTAGAAGAGACGACACCCTCCAGGAGCGAGGCTCAACTGGAGGTGGAGAAGAGACGACACCCTCCAGGAGCGAGGCTCAACTGGAGGTGGAGAAGAGACGACACCCACCAGGAGCTAGGCTCAAATGGAGGTGGAGAAGAGACGACACCCTCCAGGCCATTTGCTAGATGAGCGATCTCAACTGGAGGTGGAGAAGAGACGACACCCTCCAGGACATTCGCTAGACGAGCGAGCTCAACTGGAGGTGGAGAAGAGACGACACCCTCTAGGAGCGAGGCTCAACTGGAAGGGGAGAAGAGACGACACCCTCCAGGAGCTAGGCTCAACTGGAGGTGGAGAAGAGACGACACCCTCCAGGCCATTCGCTAGACGAGCGAGCTCAACTGGAGGTGGAGAAGAGACGACACCCTCTAGAAGCGAGGCCCAACTGGAGGGGTAGAAGAGACGACACCCTCCAGGAGCTAGGCTTAGCTGGAGGTGGAGAAGAGACGACACCCTCCAGGCGCGAGGCTCAACTAGAGGTGGAGAAGAGACGACACCTTCCAGGAGCGAGGCTCAACTGTAGGTGGAGAAGAGACGACACCCTCTAGGAGCGAGGCTCAACTGGAGGTGGAGAAGAGACAACACCCTACAGGAGCGAGGCTCAACTAGAGGTGGAGAAGAGACGACACCCTCCATGCGTGAGGCTCAACTGGAGGTGGATAAGATTCGACACCCTCCTGGAGCGTGGCTCAACTGGAGGTGGAGAAGAGACGACACCCTCCAAGGAATTCGCTAGACGAGCGAGCTCAACTAGAGGTGGAGAAGAGACGACACCCTCCAGGAGCGAGGCTCAACTGGAGGTGGAGAAGAGATGACACCCTCCAGGAGCGAGACTCAACTGGGGGTGGAGAAGAGACGACGCCATCCAGGAGCTAGGCTCAACTGGAGGTGGAGAAGAGACGACACCCTCCAGGCCATTCGCTAGACGAGAAAGCTCAACTGGAGGTGGAGAAGAGACGACACCCTCCATGCGTGAGGCTCAACTATGTGGATAAGATTCGACACCCTCCAGGAGCTAGGCTCAACTGGAGGTGGAGAAGAGACGACACCCTCCAGGCCATTCGCTAGACGAGCGAGCTCAACTGGAGGTGGAGAAGAGACGACACCCTCTAGGAGCGAGGCTCAACTGGAGGGGGAGAAGAGACGACACCCTACAAGAGCTAGGCTTAACCGGAGGTGGAGAAGAGACGACACCCTCCAGGCGCGAGGCTCAACTAGAGGTGGAGAAGAGACGACACCTTCCATGAGCGAGGCTCAATTGTAGGTGGAGAAGAGACGACATCCTCTAGGAGTGAGGCTCAACTGGAGGTGGAGAAGAGACGACACCCTCCAGGAGCGAGGCTCAACTGGAGGTGGAGAAGAGACGACACCCTCCATGCGTGAGGCTCCACCAGAGGTGGATAAGATTCGAAACCCTCCAGGAGTGAGGCTCAACTGGAGGTGGAGAAGAGACAACACCCTACAGGCCATTCGCTAGACGAGCGAGCTCAACTGGAGGTGGATAAGAGACGACACCCTCCAGGAGCGAGGCTCAACTGGAGGTGGAGAAGAGACGACACCCTCCAGGAGCGAGACTCAACTGGGGGTGGAGAAGAGACGACGCCCTCCAGGAGCTAGGCTCAACTGGAGGTGGAGAAGAGACGACACCCTCCAGGCCATTCGCTAGACGAGAAAGCTAAACTGGAGGTGGAGAAGAGTCAACACCCTCCAGGCCATTCGCTAGACGAGCGAGCTCAACTGGAGGTGGAGAAGAGACGACACATCCAGGAGTGAGGCTTAACTAGAGGTGGAGAAGAGACGACACCCTCCAGGAGCGAGGCTCAACTGGAGGTGGAGAAGAGACGACACCCTATAGGAGTGAGGCTCAACTGTAGGTGGAGAAGAGATGACACCCTCCAGGCGTGAGGCTCAACTAGATGTGGAGAAGATTCGACACCCTCCAGGAGCGAGGCTCAACTGGAGGTGGAGAAGAGACGACACCCTCTAGGAGTGAGGCTCAACTGGAGGTGGAGAAGAGACGACACCCTCCAGGAGCGAGGCTAAACCTGAGGTGGAGAAGAGACGACACCCTCCAGGAGAGAGGCTCAACTGGAGGTGGAGAAGAGACGACACCATCCAGGAGCTAGGCTCAACTAGAGGTGGAGAAGAGACGACACCCTCCAAGAGCGAGGCTCAACTGGAGGTAGAGAAGAGACGATACCCTCCAGGAGCGAGGCTCAACTGGAGGTGGAGAAGAGACGACACCCACCAGGAGCTAGGCTCAACTAGAGGTGGAGAAGAGACGACACCCTCCAGGACATTCGCTAGACCAGCGAGCTCAACTGGAGGTGGAGAAGAGCCGACACCCTCCAGGCCATTCGCTATATGAGCGAGCTAAACTGGAGGTGGAGAAGAGACAACACCCTCTAGGAGCGAGGCTCAACTAGAGGGGGAGAAGAGACGACACCCTCCAGGAGCGAGGTTCAACTGGAGGTGGAGAAGAGACGAAACCCTCCAGGCGCGAGGCTCAACTAGAGGTGGAGAAGAGACGACACCTTCCAGGAGCGAGGCTCAACTGTAGGTGGAGAAGAGACGACACCCTCCAGGAGCGAGGCTCAAGTGGAGGTGGAGAAGAGACGACACCCTCCAGGAGCGAGGCTCAACTGGAGGTGGAGAAGAGATGACACCCTCCATGCACGAGGCACAACTGGAGGTGGATAAGATTCGACACCCTCCAAGAGCGAGGCTCAACTGGAGGTGGAGAAGAGACGACACCCTCAAGGAGCGAGACTCAACTGGGGGTGGAGAAGAGACGACACCTCCAGGAGCTAGGCTCAACTGGAGGTGGAGAAGAGTCGACACCCTCCAGGCCATTCGCTAGACGAGCAAGCTCAACTGGAGGTGGAGAAGAGGCAACACCCTCCAGGCCATTCGCTAGACGAGCGAGCTCAACTGGAGGTGGAGAAGGGACGACACATCCAAGAGTGAGGCTCAACTAGAGGTGGAGAAGAGACGACACCCTCTAGGAGCGAGGCTCAACTGGAGCTGGAGAAGAGATGACACCCTATAGGAGCGAGGCTCAACTGTAGGTGGAGAAGAGATGACACCCTCCAGGCGTGAGGCTCAACTAGAGGTGGAGAAGATTCGAACACCCTCCAGGAGCGAGGCTCAACTTGTGGTGGAGAAGAGACGACACCCTCTAGGAGTGAGGCTCAACCAGAGGTGGAGAAGAGATGACACCCTCCAGGAGCGAGGCTCAACTGGAGGTGGAGAAGAGATGACACCCTCCTGGAGAGAGGCTCAACTGGAGGTGGAGAAGAGACGACACCATCCAGGAGCTAGGCTCAACTAGAGGTGGAGAAGAGACGACACCCTCTAAGAGCGAGGCTCAACTTGAGGTAGAGAAGAGACGACACCCTCCAGGAGCGAGGCTCAACTGGAGGTGGAGAAGAGACAACACACACCAGGAGCTAGGCTCAACTGGAGGTGGAGAAGAGATGACACCCTCCAGGCCATTCGCTAGACGAGCGAGCTCAATTGGAGGTGGAGAAGAGACGACACCCTCCAGGCCATTCGCTAGACGAGCGAGCTCAACTGGAGGTGGAGAAGAGACGACACCCTCTAGGTGCGAGGACCAACTGGAGGGGGAGAAGAGACGACACCCTCCAAGAGCGAGGCTCAACTGGAGGGGGAGAAGAGACGACACCCTCCAGGAGCGAGGCTCAACTAGAGGTGGAGAAGAGACGACAACCTCCAGGCGCGATGCTCAACTAGAGGTGGAGAAGACACGACACCTTCCAGGAGCGAGGCTCAACTATAGGTGGAGAAGAGACGACACCCTCTAGGAGCGAGGATCAACTGGAGGTGGAGAAGAGACGACACCCTCCAGGAGCGAGGCTCAACTGGAGGTGGAGAAGAGACGACACCCTCCATGCACGAGGCACAACTGGAGGTGGATAAGATTCGACACCCTCCAAGAGCGAGGCTCAACTGGAGGTGGAGAAGAGACGACACCCTCCAGGCCATTCGCTAGATGAGCGAGCTAAACTGGAGGTGGAGAAGAGATGACACCCTCCAGGAGAGAGGATCAACTAGAGGTGGAGAAGATACGACACCCTCAAGGAGCGAGACTCAATTGGGGGTGGAGGAGACGACACCCTCCAGGAGCTAGGCTCAACTGGAGGTGGATAAGAGACGACACCCTCCAGGCCATTCGCTAGATGAGCAAGCTCAACTGGAGGTGGAGAAGAGGCAACACCCTCCAGGCCATTCCCTAGACGAGCGAGCTCAACTAGAGGTGGAGAAGAGATGACACCTCCAGGAGTGAGGCTCAACTAGATGTGGAGAAGAGACGACACCCTCCAAGAGTGAGGCTCTACTGGAGGTGGAGATGAGACGACACCCTCTAGGAGCGAGGCTCAACTGTAGGTGGAGAAGAGATGACACCCTCCAAGCGCGAGGCTCAACTAGAGGTGGAGAAGATTCGACACCCTCCAGGAGCGAGGCTCAACTGGAGGTGGATAAGAGACGACACCATCCAGGAGCGAGGCTCAACTAGAGGTGGAGAAGAGACGACACCCTCCAGGAGCGAGGCTCAACTTGAGGTGGAGAAGTGACGACACCCTCCAGGAGATAGGCTCAACTGGAGGTGGAGAAGAGACGACACCATCCAGGAGCTAGGCTCAACTGGAGGTGGAGAAGAGATGACACCCTCCCGGAGCTAGGCTCAACTGGAGGTGGAGAAGAGTCGACACCCTTCAGGAGTGAGGCTCCACTAGAGGTGGAGAAGAGTCGACTATTGGACATGTGTGTCACGTCCCTTTGTTTAAGAATAACAAATCCCAAATTGTATTTGATCTGGCTTGTCGTATGTTTATAGTGAGCAGGAACTATAGGTGCAATACTCCACAGGTAGAAAATAGCATGGAACCAACAAACTGAACTGGAGCACTACCGCCAGCGTTAGGGGTTAATGCAGGAGCTAACGCTACCGCCAGCGCTACCACTACCGCCTGGCGCTATCTAAAGTTCGTGCGAAGCGCAACGCCACCGATGGTTTCGCAACCGCTCCACACGAGCGCTACCGCCAGCTCTAGCGCTACCGCTAGCGCTATCTCAAGTTCGTGCAGAGCGCCACGCCGCCGACAGTTTTGCAACCACTCCACACGAACGCTACCCAGGTGCTAGGAGCTACTGCAGGCGCTATCTTCAACTTCTATAAATAGATGGGCTCTCTCTCATTTCGGTCAGACATCTCAGAGAGATTGTAAGTGCCACAATTCTATTGTTGTTATGCTGCCGAAGATGGATCTCCCACAAAAAGCTTAAGGAGAATTCTGGAGGAGGACTACGTCACGCTACATCCGAAGGATGATCGCTTTGACCTCGCTCATACTACAACGATCCTTCATCCTCATCTTCAGAGATCTCATATAGGGAGTTTTATTATTGTTATCTTTATTTTCATTCCATATATTTTTGTATCCGTTTAGAGAATTCGCCTTGTGTTGGCGACTAGGTCTGGGAAGGACTTAGAGAGGAATTCTCCTTGTGTTGGCGACTAGTTCTAGGTGATTAGATCTAGGGGTGCTCGAGGCCATATCCGGGGAAGGATTGGCTAGAGCGGCTTGAGGCCATATCCGGGGAAGGATAGGCTAAAGCCAACCAGTTTGTGGGGATACAAGTCGGTATAGAAAAGGAAAAGATAGTTACATTTGTACGCCTCCGATTTCTAGCGATATTGAAATCAAATTTATGTAAACACCTTTTTATATAAATATAATCATGTCTCTATTTGTGTTTACTTGATTTCTCTCCCTCGGCATAATCTCTAAATATTGGCTACAAAGTTCTCAATTCTAATTACTTTATCTAAATTGTATATTTCAATCTCTTTAATCATAAAACAATTTAGTACTTATTTATAAACATGAAAATTATGATATTCTCTTAATTTAGCTAAATTGTTATTTCGTTCTAATATTACTTTAAACAATTAAGTAAATCGTCTAATATTATAAAAATAATTTTTATTCCCTTATTCACCCCCCCCCCCCCCCCTCTAAGGGCGCCTATCGATCCAACAAGTGGTATCAGAGCGCAGGTTATTCCGAACGGCTTAAAAACCAGGAATAATGGCGTCTAATGGGAAAAACTTTTATACAAATGAAAAATCTTTGGCACCACCATTATTTGAAGGCAAAAATTATAAAGGGTGGAAAATATTAATGAAATCTTTTTTTAACTCATATGATATCAAAATTTGGAATACGACAATTATAAGACCAGCAGATGACTCAAATAAACTAGAATGTCATTTAAATGCGAAGGCGATGAATAGTTTATTTTGCGCTTTATCAAAAGATATTTCCAAATTGATTTATTTTTTACTAATGCTTACAAAGTTTGGAAATTTCTTGATGAAATGTTTGATCTTCCGTGTATAGGTTTGGAGCATGCACAACAATTGGAAAACATTCAAATTGGCACAAGCATTCAAGAATGAATCTCTCAGGATGAAACCATGGAGAGCACATCAATTAGAAGAGAAGAAGAAATCTTACCTTTGGAAGAGGAGTGCCAAAAAGATGTTAAAGGAACTTTATGTTCAAATCTTGCCTCTCCCTATAGCAATGTAAGTAAATCAAATTCTTCTCTCTTTATACCAAATTCTATTTCTACATCTCGTATGCTTAAAATTGCTAAACGTAAAATTTTAAAGTTGAAAATTACTAATTCCAAATTACGTTTAGAAAATAAATCTTTAAAAGCAAATGATAAAGTAGAATCAAATATTGATGTGTTAAATTCTCTTTCATGCTCTTTAGTTAAAATTCCTATTCCTTATTTTGATTGCAATCTTTTAAAAGAAAAATTCGAGGATATTGAAAAAGGGCTCTTAGTTTCTAAAGAACATAATGAAAAATTGATTGTTGAAAATGATGCTTTAACTTGTAAGTTAATACAATTAAAATCTTTTGTTGAAAAATTTCAAATGTCAAGTAATGACTTTCATCATAAGATTTTGTATAACAAGGATAAATTAACTTACAAAATCATTTCTAAAAAGGACAATTTTCACACATTAACTCAAAAGGAGTTTAGTTTCAAGAAGAATTATGACCCTCACAAAATTCTTAAGAGTCACTATTATAAGTCTCAATATATTTTCAATCATGACTCAAAATTAAAAACTCCTTTTCATGAAAATCAAACTACAAAATATTATCCTTCATATTATAAGAGTATGTCTATAAGAAAGAGTGGAAATGAAAATCATCAAAATAAGAATCAATCATTTAAATCATATTGTAACCCACTCTTTCAACATTCAATTCTTAAGAAAGACCATCACTCTTATAAACTCTCAAAGAATCCATATAATAAAATTCATTATGATTATCAACATCAATCTATTTTGAAAAATAATTTGAATAAACATAAATCTCAAATGAATTATTTTTCAAACAAATATAATCATATAAAGATGTCAAATAATCATAATATGAATTTAAAAGATAAACAACCAAGGTTTGAATGGAGACCCTTAAAGAAAAATGACACATCAACTTTAATTGAAAAGACCCATTTATCCTTGTCTCCTAAAAAAAATCATCATGTCATATTTGGGTACCCAAAGGAACCATTACACATGGTCAACTTTGGATACCTAAATCTCTTATCATTTAGTATCTTTCAAATGCATGAAGTAGAAACTATTAAGAAAATGAAATATCATTACTCTACCTCATGATATGCTTATTGTCTCTTTTCTTTTGTTTATTTTTTATTACTTTTTTTAACAAACTTGTTATAATCACTTTATATATTATGAAATATGACTTTCACATATTAAGCCTAATGTTTATCAAATCAAATTAAATTTGATTGAATATAAAGTCATATGATTTTAAAAACGATCAATCTCTTATCTTTGATGTTCTTTATCCTTTTTAAATCCTTTACCCATAAATGTCTTGAATTATCATCATAAATTGAATATTGAAATTATAATCAAGACTAATGAAATTACTTTAATGAATGGATTTAAATGGTTTATTAAATGGCTTAAACTAAAAATTAAAATGCGCAAAGTTTTTTATTATTTTCAATTTTTGTTTGCTGCATATGATAGCCCATATAATGAAGAATATTATCTAGAAAAATTGAAAACATAAATTCATCTAAACGCATGTTTAATCTTTCAAAAATGCGTGTTTACGATCAAAACTTCAAACAGCCATATCTTTTGATCTGCTCGTCCGATTTTTGCGTTTAATATATTTTCGGAAAGAGCACATAAATCTCCATCCAACGGCGAACTAGGCTTGCCAATTTGAGTTAATTTGGTGCTGTCAATTTGCCCAATTGCAACTCCGTTTTAAAAGCTATCTTAGTTTGCTTGATTTGGAAATTTATGTGTTTATGGATTTTTCATCACATGCTATCCTTAGTATAATTGTTTCATATATTAATTTAGATATTATGCGTGTGATGTGTATCACCATTGTTTGCATGTAATTTAGACCTTAGAATCATCTTGTATCATTAAGATCAAATCAAAAGTTTAATCATTTCATTCTAGGTCTAAAGAAAATTAATTTGAAAACTTCTCATATTACATGCAACATTATCTCCATTAATCCTATGTAATAACATTGCACTCAAACTCATCATTGTAGCATTACTTCTTAGTTTATGCTTAAATTTATATGCTAGGTATAACATTTACAATGTTATTAAAATATCATGTTACCTATGTGAATTGAAATTATATAGAATACTAAAATTCCAACAATAGTATATGGATTAATCATTAGAATATTTATGAATATTGTTTCATGAATCATATATTATCATGCAAAACCAAAGATCAATAAATTCAATTAATGAATGGAATTTTATTTCAAAACTATATATTTGTGATCTTTGTCTTTGATATGATACTATGATCATCATTTTCTAGACATACAATTCAAACATGCTCATTCAAAAGAAAATCACCAAATCATATTGTCATAAGTCTAGAAGAATTAGAACTTACATACATCATGATGATCTAACATTTTTTCTATGCAAAATTCTCTATAATCATAAATCATAATTCATGTTCTATCAAGAAATACCTCAAATCAATAATAGGAATTATGAATCTTATGATAAAAATTATGATTAATGTTTTCCTTACATTATTTGATGTATGAATATGCTTTGCTAGTAATTGCATGTATCTCTCATATTTGTAGACTCTAGAATCAACTTTGTAATGAAAGTATAAATCAAACTTAATCATCACTCTATTCTAGATCTGTAATTTGAAACTCTATTTTGGAATAAATGCAATATTAATATTAATCTTATTACATGACATTAAACCCAAAACTCATCTTACTAGCTTTATCACTTATTGAATATTATTAATTGTGCTAGTTATCTCATATCGTCATCTCATAAAAGTAGAAAAACTATGCGACAATATATAACTCATCACATTAAACAAAACCCATAGTTTATAAATCAACCCATAGTTTAAAAGCGTAGGTTGTCCAAAGATTATTCACCTATGACTTCATATCTCACAATAGCGGGGGCGTAGGGTTGTATGCATTAGAGACCTAACCTCTAAGTCATGTCTTATCCTTAACCGGGGAGGGTTCTAGTGGGGCCTTGCGAGGCACTGGGGGGAAAGAGTGCTAGGTTGAGCGTTCTCTAGTGTGTGCATATGGGATTAACACCCCAACCTACGGCATGTGTGCAGCTCCTCATGCCCATCTGTCACTTAATACGGGGCTAGGGTGTAGTCATTTAGTCAGGGTAGTTTTTAATCTTAGGACATACTTATAATTCACTGCATGAACTTTTTATTTACTTATCACTTAATTCATGCATATTTTGGGTTATTGTATAAAAAAAATGCGTCCTCTTGTGTTTGCATAATTTATATTTTTGAGCTTAAATGTTTTTTTTGTAAAACACATGTATTTGAAAAAGCTAAAGTTTTATGCAAATTTGAGCAATCAAGATATCTCCAAAAATTACAAAAATTTTGCATAACACTACTCTAAGGACACTTAATAAATATCAAAAATCAGATTTTTAAAATTCTCATTAAATCAAGTACGGTTTGTCGCGCTGGCACTAGCGCCGGCGCTAGTGTGGGTCTTTGATTTTTTTTATTTTTAAAATTTCTAAAAATCCTTAAAAATATGTTTGTTTATATTAACTAATTTGTGTTTTGAATTTTTGACATTTATTATCTTTGTTTTAATTTATATTGAAGAAAATCAACTACAAAAATTCAAAATTCAAAAATTCAAAAATATGTTCTTGAGATTTTTCTATTTTATTCATATTATGAAAAATCAACTACAAAAGTTCAAAATTCAAAAATTTAAAAATATGTTTTTGTGATTTTCTGTTTTTATCTCATTAAAAAAATGATAAAACAAAAAAAAACTGTATGATCTTTATTGCTAATACCAAGCATGAATGAATTCTATTATTTAGAATTATTTACAATGTCAACATTTATTCCTTCAAATTACTATGAACATTGTTTTGTTTATCATGCTTTGATATATCTATTTAAGTGCATCAATAGTATTAAAAAATATGTGTAGATCCAAGCTTAGCATGCCTCTAAGTATGAGTAAATGTTTTATGATTGATAATGATACATTTCACTCACTTATTTTGATAATCAGCATGTGTATTTAAATCTAAAATGCTTGCTTGTGTATTGTATTTGTACAATGAATTAAAACTTGCATAAGTTTATTTCCTACACTACATTTGAATTGCACTTATGAAATTTAGAAAATTGGTTAAGTTAAAAAAAAATTGGGTTTGCAAAACAAGTGTATTCGGAGAATGTTGTCTCACAAATATGAACAAAAAATTTATATATATAGACAAATATAACTCCACCAAGCACTACTTGAACCTCCTGATAACTCTTAATAAGCATTGTGAGGTTGAGCACCTTGGAAAGAATAGTAAACTGTCTTGTGCAAACCTTGGTTACTACACCACTTTGTTAAAAATTATGTGCATTAAAAGTGTGTGAAAGTTGATATACTTGTGTTTTATTGTGCACTTTACTCTACATATGTCTTGTATTTTGTGATTTAAATCAATTGTTAACATTGCTCAAAATACATTTATGTGCACATCATTATCTTTCATAACACTTCTTCTCATGAGTATTGGATTCTAATGCTTTATCTATACTACTCTTTATATAAGAAATGCACTAGATAACCTAGCATGGTCTCTACAATGTTTTGATATCTCTTGAACTTAAAATTAAGTAACATTGTAGTATAATCTCTCTTTGATATATTCATTTCATGCTTGGTATCTTTATGAAAGACTTTGAGATTTCAAAAAGGTTAAAACATCTTTCAATTTTGAACTAAAAATCATATTTGTACTTATGTTTTTCATGCTTACAAAAAGATGTTTCTTATAATCTTCCGCTTGCTCAAAAATCTTATCTATTTATTTGAAATCTCTTCAATATTATACTTAAACTCTTTATCATTTCATATATTACAAAAGCTCGATCATGATTTATAATTAGCCTAAAGAATGCCTCCATACTACCCTCACCCTACCATCTTTTGATAATACCAAAAGGGGGAGATTAATTGAAGAAATCTATATAGGAGAAATATAGAAGATTAAGGGGACAATAATTCATGTAATCTATCATTTAGGGGGAGTAAAACATAAATTGCATTTATGCAGGGGGAGCATTAAGATAGGGGAGTATGCACATTATCATGCTTATCATATACTATAGTTGCACCATCATCTTGCTTATCATATACTATAAACACTATTGTTAATTTCTTGCTAAGAGGATTTGTTATTATCAAAAGGGGGAGATTGTTGGAAATGTGTCTCACATCCCTTTGTTTGAGAATTAAAAATCCCAAATTGTATTTGATCTTGTTTGTCGTATGTTTATAGTGTGCAGGAACAATAGGTGTAATACTCCACAGGTAGAAAGCAGCTTGGAACCAACAAACTGAACTAGAGCACTATGGCCAGCGTTAGGGGTTAATGCAGGCGCTAACGCTACCGCCAGTGCTACAACTACCGCTTGGCGCTATCTAAAGTTCATGCAAAGCGCCGCGCCTCCGACGGTTTCGCAACCGCTCCACAAGAACGCTACCGCCAGCGCTAGCGCTACCACCAGCGCTATCTCAAGTTTGTGCACAGCGCCACGCCGCGAACGGTTTCGCAACCGCTCCACACGAACGCGACCGCATGCGCTAGGAGCTACCGCAAGTGCTATCTTCAAGTTCTATAAATTGATAGGCTCTCTCTCGTTTTGGTCTGACATCCCAGAGAGATTGCAAGTGCCAAAATTCTATTATTGTCATGCTGCCGAAGATGGATCTCCCACAAAAAGCTTAAGGAGAATTCTGGAGGAGGACAACGTCACGCTACATCCAAAGGATGATCGCTTCGACCTCGCTCATACTACAGCAATCATTCATACTCATCTTCAGAGATCTCATATAGTGAGTTTTATTATTGTTATCTTTATTTTCATTCCATATATTTTTGTAACTGTTTAGAGAATTCGCCTTGTGTTGGCGAATAGGTCTGTGTAGGACTTAGGGAGGAATTCGCCTTGTGTTGGCGACTATTTCTAGGTGATTAGATCTAGGTGGTGCTCGAGGCCATATCCGGTGAAGGATTGGCTAGAGCGGCTTGAGGCCTTATCTGGGGAAGGATAGGCTAAAGTCAACCGGTTTGTGGGGATACAAGCCGGTATAGATAAGGAAAAGATAGTTACATTTGTACGCCTCCGATTTCTAGTGATATTGAAATCAAATTTATGTAAACACCTTTTTATATAAATATAATCATGTCTCTATTTGTATTTACTTGTTTTCTCTCCTTTGGCATAATCTCTAAATATTGGTTACAAAGTTCTCAATTCTAATTACTTTATCTAAATTGTTTATTTCAATCTCCTTAATCTTAAAACAATTTAGTACTTATTTATAAACATGAAAATTATGATATTCTCTTAATTTAACTAAACTATTATTTCATTCTAATATTACTTTAAACAATTTAGTAAATCGTCTAAAATTATAAAAAGAATTTTTATTCCCTTATTCACCCCCCCTCCCTCCAAGGGCTCCTATCGATCCAACATCGACA
This sequence comes from Dactylorhiza incarnata, assembly GCA_033032865.1. Lineage (NCBI taxonomy): Eukaryota > Viridiplantae > Streptophyta > Magnoliopsida > Asparagales > Orchidaceae > Dactylorhiza > Dactylorhiza incarnata. The sequence continues at coordinate 1,383,768 of JAWHQI010000218.1, read as the reverse complement.
CCCTCCAGGAGCGAGGCTCAACTGGAGGTGGAGAAGAGGCGACACCCTCCAGGCCATTCGCTACACGAGCGAGCTCAACTAGAGGTGGAGAAGAGACGACACCCTCCAGGTGCGAGGCTCAACTAGAGGTGGAGAAGTGTCGACACCCTCCAGGAGCGAGGCTCAACTAGAGGTGGAGAAGATTAGACACCTTCCAGGCCATTCTCTAGACGAGCAAGCTCAACTGGAGGTGGAGAAGATTTGACACAATCCAGGAGCGAGGCTCAACTGGAGGTGGAGAAGATTCGACACCTTTCAGGCCATTCGCTTGAGGAGCGAGATCAACTGGAGGAGGTGCCAAACATTTTAGGCTCCTAGCGTCGTCTAGGTGGCAACTCTCTACTCGAGGATTAGAACTCACTTGAGGGGCAAGTTGCCAGCCTGCAGGGGAGGAGACCAATGCTACGGCCTGGTCTACGACAACTCTCTACTCGAGGACTTCAACTCGCTCGAGGGGGCAAGTAGCCAGTGTGCAGGAAAGGAGCTCGTGCAGTGACCTGGTCTACGACACTCTTTGCTCAAGGACTTCAACTCGCTCGAGGGGGCAAGTAGTCTGTGTGCAGGAGAGGAGCTTGTATAGTGACCTGGTCTACGACAACACTCTGTTCGAGGACTTCAAATCCCTCGAGGGGGCAAGTAGCCGGTATGCAGGAGAAGAGCTTGTGCAGTGACCTGGTCTACGATAACACTCTACTCAAGGACTTCAACTTGCTCGAGGGGGCAAGTAGTCGGTGTGCACGAGAGGAGCTCGTGCAGTGACCTGGTCTACGACAACACTCTGCTCGAGGACTTCAACTCGCTCGAGGGGGCAAGTAGCTGGTGTGCAGGAGAGGAGCTCGTGCAGTGACCTGGTCTACGACAACACTCTGCTCGAGGACTTCAACTAGCTCGAGGGGGCAAGTAGCTGGTGTATAGGAGAGGAGCTCGTGCAGTGACCTGGTCTACGACAATACTATGCTCGAGGACTTCAACTCACTCGAGGGGGCAAGTAGCCGGTGTGCAGTAACCTGGTCTACGAGAACTTTCTGCTCGAGGACTTCAACACGCTCGAGGGGGCAAGTAGCCGGTGTGCAGGAGAGGAGCTCGTGCAGTGTCCTGGTCTACGACAACCCTCTGCTGAAGGAACTCAACTCGCTCGAGGGGGCAAGTAGTCAGTGTGCAGGAGAGGAGCTCGTGCATTGACCTGGCCTACGACAACACTCTGCTCGAGGACTTCAACTCACTCGAGGGGGCAAGTAGCCGATATGCAGGAGAGGAGCTTGTACAGTGACCTGGTCTACGACAACACTCTGCTCGAGGACTTCAACTCGCTTGAGGGGGCAAGTAGCCGGTTTGCTGGAGAGGAGCTCGTGCAGTGACCTGGTCTATGACAACATTCTGCTCGAGGACTTCAACTCGCTCGAGGGGGCAAGTAGTCGGTGTGCAGGAGAGGAGCTCGTGTAGTGACCTAGTCTACGACAATACTCTGCTCGAGGACTTCAACTCGCTCGACGGGGCAAGTAGCCGGTGTGCAGGAGAGGAGCTCGTGCAGTGACCTGGTCTACGAAAACACTCTGCTCAAGGACTTCAGCTCGCTCGAGGGGGCAAGTAGACGGTGTGCAGGAGAGGAGCTCATGCAGTGACCTGGTTTACGGCAACACTCTGCTCGAGGATTTCAACTTACTTAGAGTACCTGAGAATATAGTTTCACTCTCTCCCCTAGTATACTGTGCACGAGCAAAGAGAGTCGGTACACGAGGGGCAGATAGGCCAACATGCAAGGGGGAGCTGATCTCGACCGGCAATGCAGAGGCTTGGACTTAGGATGGTGCACTGAACCCGAGACGTCATCTCATTGCTCGACCAGAAGTTTCAAGGGGATAGGTGAGATCACACATCCTAAAATGCTTTTGAATATATCAAACTACATCGAGTGGATGCTCGATCTAACTCTTAAGAATTTTGCAATAGAGAGATCAATATTGCTATATGTATTGAATAATAATAAGAAGAATAAGTTTTACGTGACTTGATTCATGATGAATTTTCCTCGCCAAAGTGAGTTATGAATAATTGTCCTTTGAGTTTTCATCAGGAAGTATAAGCTGTTGAATAAGATCATCCCAAATAAGAACACCCATCGCGAGTAAGCATTCACCGAATATAGATTTCTTCTGGATCTTGTAGAGATGAGTAGTTGGATACATCCTCACGAGTAGGAACTCGCGGAACTAAAGAGAATACCATGAAAATATGAACTCGCTGAGTATCAGCTCTCGAGCTAGAACCAAAGAGAACACCGTAGTTGCTGAAGTGATGACCACGCGAGTACGGACTCGCGGAATTAAGAGAACACCATATCTGCTGAAGTGAAGACCTCACGAGTACGGACTCGCGGGATATAAAGGAAAACACCTGAATTGTTGAAGTGAATACCTCGCAAGTTGGATTCGCGAAATAAAATAGGATGGACCCCCGAAATATACACTTTACCATAACCCCTGTCATATGGATCCCTCTGTGATGGTTGTCATAGTGGTCAAGATGTCCAAGTAACACTATTTTCATATCAAATGAAAGCACTCATGGGTTTTACCAAAGTACCCATGAGTATTAATATGTACTATGTATGAAAATATGTTAGCACCAACAAGAGGTGAAAATGGGGGCAAAGCAAGTGCTACCTTTGGCCTTATGAACCCCTATGCAGAGTTTGCGGGGCACGGGGGAAGCGCCCCAGGAACTTTTTTTTTATTTTCCATGCTCCAGCTCGCCTGAAATCACTCCTCACCGAGCTTGATTTCTTCTCGCCTAACCTTAAGTTTCCCTAAAGGAGGTCACCTACATTAGGTCGCCTCGTACCTTGCAAGTAGAACGCATGCAAGCAGAATATCTGCGAGTAGAACACCTATAGGCAGAGTATCTGCGAGTAGAACACCTGTAGGCAGAGTATCTGCGAGTAGAATACCTGTAGGCAGTATCTGCGAGTAGAGCACCTGTATGCAGTATCTGTGAGTAGAACACCTGCGAGCTGATTGAGTTCGCTTGAGCTGGAATTTGCATCAGTTTGTACTTGCCTCAGTTTGAGCTCCCATAAACTGGTACTCGTCTGAGTTTGTACTCGCCTGAACTGGTACTCGCTTGAGTTTATACTCGCCTGAACTGGTACTCGCCTAGGACCCTTCTCATCATGGCGCGTCACGAGGTCTCGCACTAAAGTTTCTTACTCTGGTCACAGTCCACGCTCACCGCACCAAAAATGTTGGAACCCGGATACCGGTCCAACTATGTTCGAGACTTGGGGGTGACCAGAGGCTACTTGTTTAGTGATCGACCCACGTGAGACAAAGTGATAAGAAGCTAGAGAGCATACACAACCACTCCAACTTGCCTATAAACAAGACCCGCATGCTGCAGCGAGGAGGTCCCACCACATACCCGGAAGTCTATTGGAACTTCCCCTCCTAAAGCCAATGATGAGCTTGGCACAAGCGAGGCAGGAAAGGTACTCGTCCACCATAGGGGGGGGGGTGAAGGTGCCTTCTACTTGTACCTTGGGGTCCTATTTATAGGCAATTCCAAATGGACTGCAAATAGCTGCTCCCGCATTTTGAAATGGGTTGTAGATAGCGGCTCCCGCCTTTTGACGGGGTGAAAATTTGTACTCGCCCAAGGTGGGAGTGGTCTTCTGCACTCGCCCAGGTGGGGGAGGTCTTCTGTTCTCGCCCAGGTGGGGGAGGTCTTCTGTACTCCCCTAGGTGGGGGAGGTCTTCTATACTCGCCCAGGAGGGGGAGATCTTTTGTACTCTCCCAGGTGGGGGAGGTCTTCTGTACTCGCCCAGGTGGGGGAGCTCTTCTGTACTCGCCCAGGTGGGGGAGGTCTTCTGTACTCACCCAGGTGGGGGAGGTCTTCTGTACTCGCCTAGGTGGGGGAGGTCTTCTGTACTCGCCCAGGTGGGGGAGGTCTACTGTACTCGCCCAGGTGGGGGAGGTCTTCTGTGTTGTCCTCATGCATTTCTGATATCGACAAATTACGGGTTATACAGAAGTCGATGTAGATGTTGGCGTTCTTGAAACGATCTTCCTTTGTATGGGATATGCGTTGTAGACCTTCTCCTTCAAAATCCTCTTTAGATCTTCATGATAGCCCAAGGGAGATCTCTTAATTGATGTACCCGAACCACTCTCCAAAGTAACAGAATTCTGGAATCAACACCCATAGAATGAGAGGGATGTACTTTAAATAGACACGGGAGCTAACGCATTGCGTTAAGAGTTAACGCCGGTGGTAGTGAACGTGTACAGCAGTTGCTGAGATCGTGCATAGCGTCGGGAGTGTGGCAGACCAAATTTCATCGAACAAAACTAATTTCATCGAATGCGCCTTCGTCGAACGGGATCCCATTTCTTCAACCGCAACCTTCAGGATCGTGGCAGAAACCAATTTCGTCGAACGCAACACATTTCGTCGAACGTGCTATCGTTCAGCGTAGTTAACTTCAATTCATCGATCGCAGTTCAGTTCGTCGAACGCTCCAATTCGTCGAGCGCAGTTCAATTCGTCGAACATAATAAGTCGAGGGCAGTTAGCTTCAAACCATTGAGTGCAGTTCAGTTCGTCGAACGTAGGTTCCATTCATCGAACGCAGTATCCTTCTGATTTCGTCGAACGCAATTTCCTTCTGATTTCGTCGAACGCAGTTTCCTTCTGATTTCATCGAACGCCTTCAGAGTTCGTCGAACGCAGGTTCCATTCATCGAACACAGTTTTCTTCTGATTTCCTTCTCAGCGGTTGTTAACGCGGGGCGTTAACAACTAACGCGAGCGTTAGCACACTTTCCAGAGAGTCGTCTCCAATCTGTTTTCTACCTGCAGAGTATTGCACCTATAGTTCCTGCAGACTCTAAACACACGACAAGCAAGATCAAATACAATTTGGGATTTCTTATTCTCAAACAAAGGGATGGAACACACATGTCCAACAATCTCCCTCTTTTGATAATAACAAATCCTCTGAGCAAGAAATCATTAAAGGTGATTATAGAATATGATAAGCGAGATAATAGTGCAACTATAGTATTTGATATGCGTGATAATGTGCATACTCCCCCTATCTTAATGCTCCCCCTACATAAATGTCATTTATGTTTTACTCCCCCTAAATGATTGATTACATGAATTAGTCTCCCCATATTCTTCTATATTTATCCTATATAAATTTCTTCAATTCATCTCCCCCTTTTGGTATTATCAAAAGAAGGTTGGGTGAGGGCAGTAAGGAGGCATTTCTTATAAATGATAAAGCATGATCGAGCTTTTGTAATATAGATAATGATAAAGATTTAAAGCATAATATATATAAGAGATTTCAAATAAAAAGATAAGAGTTGTAAGCAAGCGGAAGATTAGAAGAAACATCTTTTTGTAAGCATGAATAGCATAAGTAAAAATATGAGTTTTAAGTTCAAAATGTAAATATGTTTTAACCTTTTTGAAATCTCATAGTTTTACATAAAGATACCAAGCATGAAAATGAACATATCAAAAAGGAATATACTACAATGTTACTTAATTTTAAGTTCAAGAGATACCAAAAACATTATAGAGATCATGCTAGGTTATCTAGTGCATTTATTATATAAAGAGTAGTATAGATAACGCATTAGAGTCCAATACTCATGAGAAGAAGTGTTATGAAAGATAATGATGTGCACATAAGTGTATTTTGGGTAATGTAAACAATTAATTTAAATCACAAAATACAAGACATATGTAAAGTAAAGTGCACAATAAAACACAAGTAAATTAACTTTCACACACTTTAATGCACACTATTTTATAAAAAGTGGTGTATTAATCAAGGGTTGCACAAGACACTTTACTATTCTTTCCAAGGTGTTCAACCTCACAATGCTTATGAAGACTTATCAGGAGATTCAAGTAGTGCTTGGTGGAGTTATAGTTGTCTACATATATAAAATTTTTTGTTCACATTTGTGCGACAACATTCTCTGAATACATTTGTTTTGCAAACCCAAAAATTTTGAAACTTAACCACTTTTCAAAATTTCATAAGTGCAGTTCAAATGTAGTGTAGGTAATAAACTTATGCAAGTTTTAATTTATTGTACAAATACAATACACAAACAAGCATTTTTAGATTTAAACACACATGTTGATTACCAAAATAAGTGAGTGAAAGGTATCATTATCAATCATAATACATTTACTCATACTTAGAGGCATGTTAAGCTTGATTCTACACATATTTTTCAATACAATTGATGCACTTTAAATAGATATATCAAAGCATGATAAACAAAACAATCTTCATAGTAATTTGAAGGAATAAATTTTAACATTGTAAATAATTCTAAATAATAGAATTCATTTATGCTTGATATTAGCAATAAAGATCATACAGTTTTTTTGTTGTTTTGAAAATTTTTAATGAAATAAAAACAGAAAAATCACAAAAGTATATTTTTCTATTTTTGAATTTTTGTAGTTGATTTTCTAAAATATAAATTAAAACAAAGATAATAAACGTCAGAAATTCAAAAACAAATTAGTAAATATAAACTAACATATTTTTAAGGATTTTTAGAAATTTTACAAATCAGGAAATTTCAACACCCATGTTAACGCCAGTGTTAGGCCTAACATTGGAAACAGTACACGATTTTTTAAGAATTTGAAAAATCTGATTTTTTATAATTATTAAGTTTCCTTAGAGTAGTCTTATGCAGAAATTTTGTAATTTTTGGAGATGTCTTGATTGCTCAAATTGCATAAAATAGTAGCATTTAATATGTTATTCATATACATGTGTTTTTCAAAAAACATTTAAGCTCAAAAAGATAAATTATGCAAACATAAGAGGACATTTTTTATTAAACAACCCAAAATATGTATGATTTAAGTGATAAATAAATAAAATGATCATACAAAGAGTAATATATGTATGTCCAAAAAAAAACTACCCCGACTAAATGTCTACACCCTAGCCCCGTACTAAGTGATGGATGGGCATGAGGATCTGCACACATGCCGTAGGTTGGGGTGTTAATCCCATATGCACACACTAGAGAATGCTCAACCTAGCACTCTTTCCCCCTAGTTCCTCGCAAGGCACCATTGGAACCCTCCCCGGTTAAGGACAATACATGACTTAGAGGTTAGGTCTCTAATGCATACAACTCTACGCCCCCGCTATTGTGAGATATGAAGTCAAGGTGAATAATCTTTGGACAACCTATGCTTTTTAACTATGGGTTGATTTATAAACAATGGTTTTTGTTTAATGTGATGAGTTATATATAGCCGCATAGTTTTTCTACTTTTATGAGATGACGATATGAGATAACTAGCACAATTGCTAATATTCAATAATTGATAAAGCTAGTATGATGAATTTTGGGTTTAATGTCATGTCATAAGATTAATATTAATATTGCATGTATTCCAAAATAGAGTTTCAAATTATAGATCTAGAATAGAGTTATGATTAAGTTTGATTTATACTTTCATTACAAAGTTGATTTTAGAGTCTACAAATATGAGAGATACATGCAATCACTAGCAAAGCATATCAATACATCAAATAATGTAAGGAAAACATTATTCATATTTTTATCATAAGATTCATAATTCCTAGGCGATAAACATTATTGATTTGAGATATTTCTTTATAAAACATGAATTATGATTTATGATTATAGAGAATTTTGCATAGAATATATGATAGATCATCATGATGTATGTGAATTCTATTCCTTCCAAACTTATGACAAAATGATTTGGTGTTTTTATTTTGAATAAGCATGTTTGATTTTTAAGTCTAGAAAATGATGATCATGTAATCATTTCAAAGACAAAGATCACATATATAATATTTTGAAATTTATAATAAAATTGCACTTAATAATTGAAACTATTGATCTTTGGTTTTGCAAGATGATATCTGCCGTACACGTTCACTAACCTCGGTGTTAACTCTTATGGGCTCTTTCGGCGGGTGCAGGCGCCGAATCTGTGTCGCGTGCAGGGGATGCGCCGAACGCAGTAAAGAGCTTAGGGGCGTGAGTCAAGCTGGCGGGGGAGTTTGATGGCGGGAGGAGTGTGAGGCGCCGAACCCATTACAGACCTTTATTAAAACTATTTTTTTAATGACAAAAAGCTGAACGAATTGCAGACAAAAATAACTTTATTAAAATCTTTTTATTAAATGACAAAAAGTTGAACGCATTGCAGCTGAAATGACCAAAAAACCCCCGAAAATGGATTATAGGAGGGAGATTTTGAGGGTAGTTTTGTCCAAGGAATGTTTCACCGAGATCACTTTTGTCTTCCCTTATATAATAAAGATATATCTATACTATTCAAAAAAGAAATATGAGATGGCATTAAAATGCCATGAATTTAAAGGCCATTGAATTAATCCTTGCCCTCCATTCTTATGATCCACGGTAAACACTTTCCTCACGCCATTTCAATACCATGCCAACCCTACTCTTTGCAACCCTCTCCTCCCCGATCTCATGCAAATAGTGCTCCTCCTCGCCGGCTCCATCGACTCCTCCTCTGTGCGTCGTCCTCCACAATACAACGGTCGCTCATCTATGCAACCACCTCGACCGTGCATCCTCCACTTCGATTTTGCTCACCCATTTATCTCATTAGAAAGTCCTACCAACCAGTCGACCGCGAAGATCGGTTGCCTCCACTCGCTCAAACGCAAACATCTGTGCCCTCCTCAACGTGTAAGATCTCGCAGATTTTTTTCAACCAATTTTTACTGATCTCATTTCAGTTCACTGTTCTTCTCCCTCGCCGCCGCATCCTGGAGCCACCGCCATTCGGACCATGATATCGCGCTTCTGACAGGAGATCTACTCTGACTCGCATCTGAGCAGACCTTCTCCATTCACGATATGTTTCATATTACTCGGTCACGTTATTTACACTGCCATTTTCACCAGTTCAGAAATGGAAGATAGGACATCGATGAAAAGTTGGGTTTGAGAAAGAAAGGGAATGAAGAAGTTCTTCTCCTATTGACGTCTCCTTTCCACGCATCTCCATCGACTCACAGTAAGTTATTCTACCTATTTTCAGTTTCAACTTTTAGGTCATCTCCGTTTTCAATTTGTCAAACCTCCGATTGTATCTACTTCGAGGTCTTCCAACTTTTCAATTTCTCAAACCTCTGGTAGTTTCTACTCTGACATTCGAATACATTTTGCTTCATAAAAGATGTTGTTCATCATCATTGTTATTTCATATCAACCGCTGTTGGGTGAGGTTCATTATTCTTTAATCGCTATGCTATCTACCTCATGTACTTCAATAGTTAAACCTCTTCCCTGCAAGCTCACTGTCTACTTATGCTACTAATATTCTATATCGATACTTTTGGCTGTGCATTTTTTGATATTCATAGTGTTTTACCCAGAAATCGGCGATCCCCTCCGAGCTAACTTTTTCAGGTATTGCGGTATTTTCGGAGATCCGGGCCGATCTCGCTCCTCCGGCGGGCGATCTCGTCGAGCCTAGGAGGTCTCTCAAAGGGAAGGTCGCCCCTTCCGGGCGACCTCGCAGAGGGAGATCGCCTCTCCCGGGCGATCTCGCAGAGGGAGATCGCCCCTCCCGGGCGACCTCGCAGAGGAGAGATCGCCCCTCCCGGGCGATCTCGCAGGGAGATCGCCCCTCCCGGGCGATCTCGCAGAGGAGAGATCACCCCTCCGGGGCGATCTCGCAGGGAGATCGCCCCTCCCGGGCGATCTCGCAGCAGGGAAGGTCGCCCCTTCCGGGCGACCTCGCAGAGGGTGATCGCCCCTCCCGGGCGATCTCGCAGAGGAGAGATCGCCCCTCCTGGGCGATCTCGCAGGGAGATCGCCCCTCCCGGGCGATCTCGCAGCAGGGAAGGTCGCCCCTTCCGGGCGACCTCGCAGAGGGAGATCGCCCCTCCCGGGCGATCTCGCAGAGGAGAGATAGCCCATCCTGGGCGATCTCGCAGCAGGGAAGGTCGCCCCTTCCGGGCGACCTCGCAGAGGGAGATCGCCCCTCCCGGGCGATCTCGCAAAGGAGAGATCGCCCCTCCTGGGCGATCTCGCAGGGAGATCGCCCCTCCCGGGCGATCTCACAGCAGGGAAGGTCGCCCCTTCCGGGCGACCTCGCAGAGGGAGATCGCCCCTCCCGGGCGATCTCACAGAGGAGAGATCGCCCCTCCTAGGCGATCTCGCAGGGAGATCGCCCCTCCCGGGCGATCTCGCAGCAGGGAAGGTCGCCCCTCCGGGCGACCTCGCAGAGGGAGATCGCCCCTCCCGGGCGATCTCGCAGAGGAGAGATCGCCCCTCTTGGGCGATCTCGCAGGGAGATCGCCCCTCCTGGGCGATCTCGTAGCAGGGAAGGTCGCCCCTTCCGGGCGACCTCGCAGAGGGAGATCGCCCCTCCCGGGCGATCTCACTCCGGAGGATCTTAGTCCTATTTTGACTCTGTTTTATGTGGTCTGTTCAGGCAAGCAGGTCCAGTACAGACGATCTCAGCGGTCTCAGCAGATGATCTCAGCACAACCGGACGATCTCAGCGGTCCGGGCAGCCCGGGCAGCCCGTTACTTCCAGATCTGCCCATTCGGGCAGGCCCCCAAGTCTATAAATAGAGGGGTAGGGGTACCAGTTTCTGGACTTTTGGAGAGCTTCCAATCCCAGCCAGTGGTTTGAGCGATCTCAACTTTGAGTGACCGCTGAGACCTCTCCGATCTCCCTTCAGGCCCCTTTTTCTTCATGTTTTATGTTGTTTCTTTCATACATTTCTATTGTAACCTCAGCTGTAACTCAAGCTTTATATCAATAAAATAGCCTTTCCTTCAACTCAAAGTAACCAGCCATTCAACAGTCTTACCCCCCATCCTTCAGTTTGAGCGATCGTGGAGTTGGTACCATTTTTGGCACCAACACATAGTACATTTGTGTGGATTAATGTTTTTTATTTGATTTCAATATGCTCTATACGAGTCTTTATATTCTAAGACTATATTTAAAGTCAGTAGTTGCTTTATGATAACATTCAGGTTTGGGCATTTCTTACACACTTCCTTTTCTTCCTTAAATTAGTACTCTTAGCTGATGTATATGGGGCCTGTGCCGAGTGGCTGTTCAATTGGGTTGATTTTGAAAGTTAAATGCTCAACTGGGGATTGGTCATTTATTTTGGTAAGCTGTTATGGATAATTTAGCTCCTGGAAGATAACCCAACAATTAAAACATTATCCTACATGAGCTATTTCATGTTTTCATACAGTTCTCTGGCCACATGCTTCTATAATGTGATGTCTAACTAGCATTATATTTGGAGATGCGCGATGATTTTGTCGCAGTTCTCCATTGACCAGCAAATTCTTTGCAGCATCAATGTCGGTCTATTTTCTAAAACTCACTTTCTCTCTCCCATAGCCGCACATCAGTTGCAATCTTAATACATGCATAAGTTTAAAGTTCCCTCATGTGTCCTGATATTAACAGAATCATGACCTTTTAATACAATTTTCTTTTTAATGTTCCTCTCCACCATTTTGACCTTTCTACAGAAGCTACGACTTCATCGCCCAGCGCATCCTCACTTTCCGCACTTCTCAAACCCAAGGCTTCAGTAAATCATTTATGTAGCTTACTCCTCTGCTTTGTGTCTTCCTCCTCCTTATCTCTTCAAGATTTCAATGAACTCTATTTTCGCCCCCTGTCATGCCTCTCTCTCCAGCTTGCACAGCATGGACCCATATTCATAAACCTGCAACCATATTCATAAACCTATATAAATCCCAAATTACATATATATCATATATATATTTGGAAAAGTACAATTTGTAGGGGAATAAGGGAATGAAAAACAGAGGCATTATAGATTTTACTATTTCATTCTAGGTAAATAAGTCAGAACTGAATTAGTGTTGAACTAAATTAGTAAACAGAGGCATTATAGTCACGGCCAAGTAAACCAGTTAGAACCTAATTAGTGAAGCATGCGTAAAATGGCATATCAGTGTGGTTTTGTGCACAAAAACACAATGAGAATGATAAAATTATGAGCAGGTTCACATATTTATTGAAAAGTTGGATTTTCATTTTTCAATCTCCTCTAATTGCTTCTATTCTCTTATTAGTGTTATTCTCTTTTGATAGGTTTGAAGGAAAGCCATAGAATGTTCTAAACCAAATGAAGAAACAACCGCACAAAATTACAACTTCATTACATTTTAATATTGTGAATCATGTGGCAATACGAATACATTAGTCTATTGCTGAAATCTTTTCTTATAATTGACGCTAGCAAAAAAATAGAATTCATTATTTTTTTATTTTATTCTTCATTGTGACGATCAAGTTGTAAATGTTGAACTACATTCTTCATTTTACTAAAATTTCTCGATAATCAACTGATGGTGAAGGAATCCCTCCAATGCTTGCATGTATTAATAATATATCCAGGTTTTTTTAAGTCATTTATTTTGTTCTCCACCATTATATATTGGTTCTATGAATAGGTCTCTAATCCAGTGATAAACATCACCTGTAAGTGTATTTATGTTATTATTAAAATAGCAGCACATTTTATTTACAGTCCGGCATCGCAATTGTTATTCTATTTAGAGAACGTTATTAGTCTTCAATATTCTGTTCTTGGCTATTTTATTGTTATTCTATTTAGATGTGGCTAAAAAACTGAAGGTTAGAAATGGTGAAACAGCAGAACATAGTTTGAGTATATATTTATGAAGGTAAAAACATAATAGATGACATTGTCTAACAAAAAGAAATTGCGATGAAGCTAATTATTAGGAACATACAATGCACTAAAAGACACAAAGAATAAAGTGAAACATGCATACCAACGAATTTCCTTGAAGTTATTTATCATGAAAAGATGTCAAACGTCGCCCCCACGAAAAATGTCACCCCCACGACTTTTAATTTTGGCCCACGACAAATGTCTCCCCACGACAAATGCCGCCTCCCCTGACAAATGTCGCCTTGGATTGGGGCGGAGCCCCGTACCTATCACGAATTTAAAAGCCATTAGACAAATCCTGGCCGTTGTGGTGAATCATATTCATTGTATAAAAAACTCTTGGCCTACTAATAACAAAAACACCCTAAAACATTCGGCTGCAAACCCAAAATCCTCCCGATACTCTCCCGTTGCCCTCCCAATGCCGATAGCGCTCCACTGGTCCGCCCTAATCATTCCTCCCACAACTTCCTCTCCTCTCCCGCTCGCACTCGCGAAGACCAGGTCGAGCTTCTACAAAGATTCTTCTCCTCGAGGAGAGCATATCTTGAATCCGCTAACAACGCTACTCACGCCATCACCGACCTTGCAAAGAACGATACTTCTTTCTTTCTCTTATGTCTCTCTTTCTGACCCAACTCTAGGGTTCCCACTCAAAGCAGTTTTCTCACAAGCCATGGCATCTCCCACTGGCGATTCTCAGGCAAACAACCTCGTGTTGATAAATTCACCTCGTGTTGGTGACTAGGTTTGGGTAGGACTTAGGGAGGAATTTGCCTCGTGTTGGAGACTGGGTCTAGGGAGTAGATCTAGGGGATGCTCGAGGCCTTTCTGGCAATAGAAGGGCTAGCCGGCTTGAGGCCGTATCTGGGGAGAGATCGGCTAAAGCCAACCGGTTTTTAGTGAGAAGAGTCGATATAGAAAACGAAAAGAGTATTTCTTAATAGCCTTGATTTCTAGTGTCATAGAAATCAGATTTTGTAATCAATTTTATAAATAATAATCATGTTTTTTCTTGTTTAATAAATTTGATTTCATTTCTAATTTCTATCTCTTTTGATTTAACTTACTTCTAATAAAATATCAAAAGTTTTTCTATAAAGATTTAATGTTTTCTAAAACCTTATTCACACCCCCCCCCCCCTCTAAGGGCGCCTCAAGATCGAACAAATCCTGCTTCTTAACGCACCATAAAATAGCCGCCGATCTGCATAAGGAAATATTACCAGACGTCGACTTCCGATCGTCTGATTCTTCCCCATAATCGGCATCCATGTATCCATGCAAACAAAAGCTCGTGTCTCTCCCATAAAGGAGACCTATGTTCGAGGGCGAATTCACATACTTCAAAATACTCTTTGCCGCCACCAGATGAGGTTTCCATGGTTCCTCCATATACCCACTTACCCTGCCAACTGCATAGGCAATATCCGGCTTGGTAATCTTTAAGTATATTAGCCTCCCAACAAGAGCCCAGAACACCAACAAATTAGGAAGAATCCTCCCCTCATCCCGCCGAAGTTTTAGACCAACCTCCAGTGGAGTAGAGATGATCTTCCCATCCTGCATGCCGAATCGCTTAACGATCTGCTCTGCATAACATTTCTGGGAAACATGCACACCACTCTCTTTCTTCTCCACCTCGAGTCCACGGAAATGGTGGAGCTCACCTAGATCCTTCATCTCGAATCTGATAGCTAACTCAGCACGAAGTCTAGTTACCTCCATCTCATAATTTCCCGTGACGATCATATCGTCAACATATAACAACACCAAGACCTGAAGCTCCCTCATCTTCTTTACAAACAAGCTAGAATCAAAATCAGATGGAAAGTATCCGCAGAACTGGAGGTATTCTGCTATCTTTCCATACCACGCCCGAGGCGCCTGCTTCAAGCCGTAAAAAGCCTTCTTGAGCTTACACACATGTCTTGGGTAGACTTCAGAAACATAACCAGGTGGCTGATCCATGAAGATGTCATTGTCTATCTCGCCGTAAAGGAAAGCATTCTTCACGTCGAGTTGCCATATCTTCCATCTTGGGCAAGCCGCCAATGCGATCACCACCTGAACTGAAGTCATCTTGGCAACAGGGCTGAAAGTTTCTTCATAATCCTCCCCATACTTCTGAGAGAATCCTCGAGCTATAAGGCAAGCCTTCTATCGCTCAATGCTACCATCAGCCTTCTTCTTCAACTTGAAAACCCACTTGCAAGTCACTGGAGTAACACCCTTAACCTCAGGCACCAAGTCCCAAGTCTCATTCTTCCTAAGGGCAGCCATCCCTTCATCCATGGCTTCTTCCCACTCCTTAACTCCAACGACATTTTCAAAGCACGGTGGCTCTCTCTCATCCAGGGACCTGTGAAGAAACATGAGACGAAGCTCACCAAGTTTCCACCTGTATACCAATCTGGAGGAATGATAGTCCTCTTGGACCTCCTCAGAGCTTTACTCTGATCCACCTCTTCAGCTACCTGTTCTGAACTAACTCTACTTTCAAGCATACTTAGAGTATCGCTCCCCCTGCTTCAAGAACCTGAAGCACCTGACCCAGATTTAGAAGCAACTAGAGCACCTGGAGAAAGATGCAACTCTACCAGAACCTCCTTAGTAGCTTCTTCAAGTCCACCATCCAACATGATATCTTGTAACTCAACAGAAGGGCTACTCTGTTATGATGTCAATTCATCAATTACCACATCCCTTAGGACCACAACTCTCTGTGTCTCTGGATCCATGCTTCTCCCACCCTTCTTCCAATCATCATAACCGACGAAGACTAGCTTCCTTGCTTTCGCATCTAGCTTCATTCTAAGGGCATCAAGAACATGAACATAGCAGGTAGATCCGAACACTCGAAGGTGTTCCACCGTAGGCTTTATCTTGAACATAACCTCATGTGGGGTCTTCTTGTTAATTGGACTAAGAGGCATCTGATTGATGACATAAGTTGCACAAGACATTCCCTCTGCCCAGAAGGACTTTGGAATAATCTTGGCATTAAGCCAATATTTGCAGGTCTCCGTCAGATGACAGATCTTCCGCTCTGCAACTCCATTCTATTGTAGAGTGTGATCACAAGAGAGCTCTCTCTAGATGCATGCTTCCTGCAAAAGCTAAAGAACACATTTGAGGTGAACTCCCCTCCATTGTCGGATCTAAACTTTTTGATCCGCAGGTTAAGCTGACCTTCCACTAGCTCCTTAAACTCCACAAACTTCCTGAATGCCTCAGACGTCTCCTTCATAAAGTATACCCAAGTATACCTAGTGAAGTCATCAATCAGGACCAGCATATACCTGCTACCTCCAAGACTGGCAGTTGCGGTAGGTCCAAACAGATCACCATGAATACACTCCAAAGGTGCTTTACATCTGCTTGGTGATTTGTCGAATGGAAGGCGATGAGCCTTGCCATATTGACAACCTGCACAAACTCGACCTTCACCGAAAGATGACAGACTAGGAAAGCCTCTTACATGGCCTCTTCCCGCCAAAATCTTCAGCCTATCCATCCCAACATGCCAAAGTCTTTTATGCCAGATAGAAGCGCTATCATTAGTCCTCATCTTATCAACATAGGAACATGTAGATAACACAAACAAGTCTTTCACCCTTCTGCCAACATGAGTGACTTCAGCCTTCACCGTTGGCACATTCTGAAGAAACTTCAGTTCTGTTGGACCAAACAGAACGTGATAACCAGCATCAACAATGTTGGTCACCGATAAGAGGTTTTTCTTCATCCCCGGAACATGATAGACACTCTTCAACGTGAGTGGACCTCTATCTCCGTTTAAAGAAACTACACCCTCCTTCTCAACAGCATGTGTAGAATCATCAGCAGTAATGATAACATCATTACTTGAGTATGCCTGCAAAGAAGAGAACTTGGACTCATCCCCGGTGAGGTGATGACCACACCCAAAATCCACTATTCAATCATCTTGCTAGTTGATAGAAGTCATAGCTCGAACACAAGTGCCTATCATAAAAGCTCCATCATCCCAACTACCATTAGCATTGGAACCAGCCTCCTCCTTTCCTGCAGCATGCCCTGGCTGAAGATTGACTCTGCAGTCTCTCTTGTAGTGACCAGGCTTGTTGCACCTGAAGCATCTTGGTCCTTCCTTCTTCGTCCAATCATGCTTAGGAGCTTTGCTCCTCTCCTGCTGATATGAAGTAGATGTACCATCATCTACATATGTCTTCTTCTTCTTCTTCTTGTCCCAACACTTTTTCTTTCCAGAATAGAGAACCTCACTTTCTCCCTCAGAGACAGACATCCCTGCCATCTGCTTAGCCAAACTCTCTTGCGAAGCCAGCATGTTTTCTAACTCCAGCAACGATGGCTGATTGGCCCAGTCTTGAACAGAAGTAACAAAGGCCACATACTCCCTCCGCAATCCACTGATTATGTGCCTCTTTAGCTTCGCTTCAGAGTAGGCTCATCAGGGTCCAATGCCGATATTTCTGCACATAGGTTCTTCATCTTTAGGAAGAACGTTGATATGGACAAGTCACCTTGAGTGGCCTTAGCCAACTCATTCTCCAAGAACTATAGCCGGACTACATTCTTCTTATTGAACAAGCCATCCAAGGATGTCCAAATCTAAACAGTTGATCGACATCCAACGATGTGAACAAACAATTCCGATGCGATAGCCCGCTTGAGAGAAAACTCCGACTTAGCATTAGTTCACCTCAAAGCTCTCACCAGATGAGCATTCTCATCAGCAGTAACCACTTCTTGAGTTTCTTCTCCACCAATAACCTCCCAGAGGTCCTCGCCCAAAAGATAGCTCTCCATGCAAGACTTCCACTTCTTGAAGTTAGTCTGCGTAACGAGTTAAATACCAAGACCTCTTGCTATTACTCCTTCCATTGCTATCCAACTAATAACTTGTGCTTCCAGAAATCCAAGAAAGATAACTACGGCTGAATCACTGCTCAAACCTCAGTCCCTCTGATACCATGTTGAAATTCCTTAGGTACTATATTAAAATTTCTGAGAAGCAAAAAATGGGAACTAGGTCGCAGGAACATTTCAACAATACCAAGCACAAGAAACCAGAAACAATGATGGAACAAGAAAAATTTTGTATTAACTATCTTCTGTACATTATGAGGTAAACATGACAAGACTTGAATTACCAGTACACCCAACAAGGATAAAGAAACAAACTACAAGAAGCTGGCAGTTACAAAATTATACCCGCCAAGCCGCCCGGCTAACAAAGCTGTCCACGCAAACCACCAAGTCGCCAACCCGCAACTCAACTTGCAGACTACCCGTTATTCCAATGCTCACTCTATTCATCCAAGCAAGGTCGCCTGACCGCAGTTGTTGGGTATATTTCCCTCAATATTACCTAAATTTGAAGAGGCATCACTCTTAATGCTAAGGACATATTGTATTTGATAAAGCTATACTTGTGTAGGATATGCAGGCATAGGTGACTCAAAAGGAAGGGCCAAACATGCCCTTAGATGAGGAGAAATCATCTACAAGGAGATGAAGATCTATCTCAGCAGAACCGCTGAGACGAAGGGTCAAAACCGCTGAGACGAGGAGTCGTCTCAGCGGATCCGCTGAGAAGAAGCTGTCTCAGCTGATAAGTTCATCAAACGCTGAGAATCAGCGTGTTCGTTGAACGCAGAGTGCCGTTCGTCGAACGTAGAGTGAAGATCGTCGAGCATAGTGACAAGGCAGATCGTCAAGCGCAGAGACAAGGCAGATCGTCGAACGCAGAGACAAGGCAGATCGTCGAACGCAGAGTTTGGCAAGATCGTCGAACGCAGAGTTTGGCAAGATCGTCGAGCGCAGAGACAAGGCAGATCGTCGAACGCAGAGTGTCGATCGTCGAACGCAGAGACAAGGCAGATCGTCGAACCCAGAGATAAGGCAGATCGTCGAACGCAGAGTTTGGCAAGTTCGTCGAACACAATACAGCGTGTTCGTCGAACGCAGATTACGTGTTCTGCCCGTGGCGCAAGTTGCAGAAGAGTTGTATGGGGTCCACCAGCTTCACCCATACTTCTCAGAAGGACAAATTAGAGCTGTTGAAGATCAGAGATGTATAAATGGAAGAGTTATGGCACATTTGAACTAAGAAGCCGACACATTCACCATTCCTTTGACGACAGTAGCTCTTGTCTTCTCTCCTGCTCCTCACTGAACGAGCAAGAAGAAAACAGAGAAAGAAAGTTAGCTCCTTTGCAAGAAGGAGCACGGAGATCTTCCAACCTTCATCTGAAGAAGAAGATCAGATTGTAGCTGACAACAACATCACCAGCTATAGCAAGCACAGGCTGTGCAGGATCTACAGGAGAGTACCTCTACTGTAGAATATTTCTAAACCATTTTTCTGTAGGGCATTTTGCCTGAGTTGTAAGACCTTTTGGTCTGAGCTTGTAGGAACCTGAGGGTTCTGAGTTGTAGTATCTGTTGGTCTGAGTTGTAGGGCTTTATAGCCTGAGCTGTAGGAGGAGGAATTCTCTGAGTTGTAGGACCTGGAAGGGGTCTGAGCTGTAGGATCAGGTGCTGATCTGAGGTAGGGTTGTTTAGCCTGAGGTAGGACCTATTATAGTCTGAGTTGTAGGACCTACTGGGGTCAGAGCTGTAGGATAAGGAGCTGATCTGAGGTAGGGTTGTTTAGCCTGAGGTAGGACCTATTGTGGTCTGAGTTGTAGGACCTGCTGAGGTCTGAGCTGTAGGATCAGGAGCTGATCTGAGTTGTAGGGCTGCTGTGCCTGAGGTAGGGTTGGGAAAACCAGAGAGATCCTGAGGGATCTGAGTTGTAAGCTCATTGAGCCGAGTTTGGAGGAGTTGGCCTTGTCTAACACATTGTTAGAAAGGTGAAGGGGGATAGAGGACTACTCAAGACACCCTGTCTTGAGGAACCTCTATACAAGCTTGTGTGCTTTCTGTGTGTTTGATCAATTGCTTAAACTAACTCAGAAATAAGCTAGGGTACTTAGAGGAAAATTAAAAGAAACCTATTCACCCCCCCCCCCTCTAGGTGATTTAGACTACAAACCTATGATGTTACAAGTAATATCAGAGGGAGGCTGGTCAAGAAGGACTTAACAATCTGACCAGATCCTAAAAGGTTTAGTCAAATCAAATCTGTAAAGAAGAACAGAAAGAAGAGGATAGCTCCAAGAGAAGCCAGGGCAGGATGGTGTCTCCTCCTAGGAGAAGTGCTGAACCTGAATTCAGCACCTCATGATGCTCTTCCTCTGATGAGGAGTTTGCTGCCTTCACAAGGAAGTTCAAGAGGATGATGAAGAGGAAGCAATGGAAGAACATGCCCCCCTCATCATCACACAACAAAAAGGATAGCTGCAAATCAGAAAGACATCACCCAAAGGGTGACAGGTGTGACTCTAAACTTAGTAAACATTCTTCTAACAATATAATCTGTTATAGCTGCAGCAAGCCTGGACATGTCATAGCTAGCTGTCCAGTTAAAAGAAAGGATAATGGTGAAAAGAAGCATCATCACCACAAGGATAAGAAAGGAGAAAAATCCTTTAGAGCTAAGAAGGAAAGGAGCTGGAGTGAATCAGACTCCAGCTCATCTGAATCTGAAAAGGAAGAAGCCCTTATTGGGCTGGTTGCTGTTGAAGAATTTGCAGCAGAAGAAGATGAAGATTGCGCAGCTGCAAAGGTTGGAATCAGGGCCCCTCTATCACACTCAGATAGTGAAGAAGAGGAGGATGAAGAAGACTGTGTTCAACTAGGCCTTATGGCCCTCACTGATGAGGAAGGCAGTCAAAATATGTCTGACAATGATCAGTTATCAATCCATTCCACTTCTATTTCTGATCATGATGTATGTCAAGAATCTGAAGCACAACCTTCACATGATGAAAGTGTTTCAGAAGCTGAGGTAGATGTCAATCAATTGATTGACAAATATGATGCCTTGGTTATTGCTCTGAAAGAGAGAAAGAAGCTTGCCAAGAAGCAAGCCCAGAAAATTGCCTCCCTTATGAAGACAGAAAATTGACTACACTGGACCTACCTCCTTGGTGGCCCAGATGAGTAGAAAAAAAAGTCATTTAAAGGGTATGACAAGTGCTCAATTGAGCACTATTTCCCTGAAGGACAAGATCATCAAGGATCTTGAGGAGAAGCTTGTGAAGGAAAGAAGCCTTGTGGCTCAATTCTCCAAGCCTAAAACTGTGATACCCATTATTGACTCATTCTCCTCTCAATCCCACAGAAGAGGACCAGGTATCAATAAGATGGAGACAGGAGAAGGGAGTGGAGAAAAGAGCAGGGGTAAGGCTAAGCCTCATTCCACCTTTCAAAGGGAATTTCTCTCTTCAAACAGGTATGACCATGAAATCATTTGTGGTCACTGGAGGAATGGAAGCTCTTATATGAAGGAAAATTCTCCATCCTCTTATAGAAAGAAAGGGCATGGGTTTGAGTGCTGGGAAGGCTCCCTATGAGAAAATTCAAATGGGCCAACCTGGACCATTTGTATTTAGTACCTCAGCCCCCACATTCAAGAATAAGAAGGCAAGCCCTTCTAAGGTTGACTCAGCTAAGAACATGACAGCTGTCAAATCTGGTGACAAGGCTTGTTGCTCAGTGTCAGATGCCATCAGATTTTGTGTGGCTGCCAAGCCATTGCAAACTGATGCCATCAGGACAAAGAGAATCAAGACAGCAAACAAATTGACATTCAGTCAAATCATTGCTGAGAGGAACAGGAAGAATGCTGATGTATCTACTTCTGAACATGTGGACTGTGCTGCACAACCCTCAAGAAGTGTTTTGAAGAGAAGATACAATATTCATGAATGTTGGTGTTGTGGTAAGGTAGGACACTTTGCCATAGACTGTTGGGACAACCCTAATGTGCCATGTGCAAAGATGAACCATCCTGCAAAGGGTGCAGCTAGAGTAAGGTCATTTAATTGTGCTAACAAGAACCTAGTACCCAAGTCATCTAGGGCTCCTAAGGGACATTAAACTCTATTTTGCAGGATAGTTCAAGTACCAGCCCCATCATCATTTGGTACTTGAACAGTGAGTGCCAACGACACATGAGAGACAGGAAGTTGATATCATGAAGTCAACATCAGTTTGAGGACTAAATCCTCAAGGTAAGTATGTCTCCTACCCATTATGAAATTATCATCAAATGCTATCTCTAAAAATATTAAAGCAGGATGATTAGATTAACCAGTACAATCTGCCTAAGCTATGCTTTAGATTGCATTTTAACAGCTAAGGGAAATCTGGGTTCGACGAACTCTATCCTGAGTTCGAAGAACGTCTAGTTTGAGTTCGACGAACTCATCCCTAGAATGAAAACGTAGATAAATCTTCTCAGCTATTCCGCTGAGTCGATTAGGTAAACACTAAGACCTAGTGTATAAATTACAGGCCGTATTAGATGAATCTTCACATTCACTTGCCCCACTCCAGCCGCCGAGATGAAACTTCCTTCCATCCCAGCGTTTCTTCTCTTCGGCCAAATGGTGCCCAAGATCGTGAAGGAGTTGCTAGAAGGATGTGAACTAGTGAGGGATGGCTTTCTCCATGCTTCACCAGAGATTCTAGGTGTCATCTCCCTCATCTCTGAAGCCGGCCTAGACTTCTTGCTATCTGAACCCTCTCAGATATTCTAGCATGAAGTTCTAGAGTTCTATGCAAATGCTAGGCAGTCATCTACTAAGGATGGCTTATCGTCTAAAATTGAAGAAATTAGGGTGAAACTGTCCCCTAAGAGACTGGAAAAAGTACTGCACCTTCCTAGAGTGGAAGAAGAGGAAATATCTGCAGGAGACAAGGAGCATGCCTTGAAGTGGTGTGAATACAGTGCCCCCCAGACTTCATCACTGAAGAAGAAATTCTTCAATCAAAAAGGGAAGCTGTTGTGTGACATTGTGGGAAAGGCACTCCTGTGCAAGCCAGGCTCACATGACACAATCTATCAACCCATGTTTGAGCTAATTGTAAGGATCATTTCAAAGAAAAGGACATGCTGGGGAAATGTCCTGGTCCAAAGTATTAAGCATTGCCTGCAGGCTCCAAACCTTGGAAGGATCATATCTCTCTTCCTGCTAAAGGCATATCCTGACCAGTTCTCCTCTTTCAAGGGGGTAAACATTCACTACTTGAAGAGAATAGATATCAAGACTTTGGACAGGTCTACAAGGGTTCTCCCCATGAGCCAACCCTCTATGGTGGCTGAGATAAATGAGAAGAAGAGAGCTAAGAAGAATGAAGGAGAAGGTGTTGAATCCTCCAAAAAGGATGATGAACCTCCAATGCACAAGGATGGTGTGGAAGGAGAAGATGTCCCCAGGACAAGTGGGGATAAGGAGCCCCAAGGAAGAGTTGAACCCAATCCTGAGCCAACTAAGATGGATACTGATCCAGCTGTTCCTCAAGCTGATGATGAACTTCCCAATTCACCTATCCATGGTAAATTAAGATTTCAGTTAGGCTTCTCTTCTCTAACAATAGTATTGTCTAGGTGTTTAACTCATCAATCATTTTTTAGGTGACCCTAGACAAAATTCTCCACCTATGGATGCCCCAAGTGAGGGGGAGCATAGCCCAACCTATGAAGGAGGAGGTGGTTATGCTAGTGGGGGAGAACATCAATAGGAACCAACCCCCACAAATCTACAAGGTACACCTAATGCCCCATCTGAGGGGGAGCAGATCCCTGATGATGAAAGGGCTAATGCTCAGAGTGGAGCTGAAGAGGTGGTGGAAAAAGAAGTGTCACAGGAAAGGCCAGTTGCTGTTCTGGACACATCTGACCTACTAAACTCAATACAAACCATGATTGAGGGTCAGATGTTGTCAGTAAAAGAACTTGTTGCTGAAAGGATACAAGGTGCCACTACTCAAGTTAGGGATGAGCTGAATGCTACAAGAGTAGCTTTATCTCAAGAAATCCAAGCCAGTGAGCAGAGGTTGGAGGTAAGGGTGGCTGCTGTAAGGGATGGGCTGAATACTCAAATCAAGAATGTCACAGCTGACTCTGCTCATATCCTCCAGCAAATGACCAGATGGTTTGAGATGGCCAAAAACACTGTTGCTGCCCAGCACACAGTTCTGAACAATATTGCAGACCATCAGGGGATTCCACTAAAGAGATTACATGTGTAAAGAATCATCTGTATAGGAATCAAAATGTATGGGAGAATGTTGTTGCCAGAATGGCATATGTGGTCAACACATCAAGCAGCCAAGTCAAGTCCCACATTGATAAGGCAAAGGAAAACATCTTGGATGATGTGGACAACACTTTTCAAACTCTCTCTCAATCCATAATGGATCAACACTCTGAGATAGAGAAAAAGATAATGGAAAACGACAAAGGAGGAGAGGAGAAACTTACCAAGCTAAATGCTAAGCTGAAAGGTGCTCACATAAAGCTGTATAACAACATGTAGTCTGCCCACCAGCTGAAACTCTCCAATCAGGCAGAAGCCAGCAAGCAAGTGGTGGAAGTGGTCAACAATGCTTCCAATGCTATTCAAGAAAATATCATTACCATGGTCAAAAAGTTTAATGAAACTCAGTGGGACTCAAGCTTAAAGGTACTGCAAGGAACAAGGATTGCATTGAATCTTCCAATCTTGAATCCAAGCAGAAATGAAGACTTTGACTTACAAAGTAAATCAAATCTAATTCAAGATGAGAGGGCAGCAAAGAGAAGAAGGGCAAAGGGCATTCAAACTGCTGAAGAATATATGGCCCAGAAAAGAATGGAAAGATTAGAGGATCCACTCCATGAAGATGACAATCTGGAGTTGCACACAATTGTTGTCAATACCTGGGTGAGCCATGACAATCAAATGAAGGACATTGACCATGTCTATTCAGCTGCTGAATGGATCAAGCACCTTGAGAGGGAATCTTTAAGGGAAAGTATTCTCAAAGAAAATATGGTCAGAAGGGAAACTCCTTTAAGGATTCCCACAAGATATCTTCCCAAGCCATTTCTGTACTTCAAAGTAAAGGAGAAGATCAAGTCTGCTGCTGAAGCTAGGAAGAGAAAGTCTGAAGATGGAGAAAGCTCTTCCCAGGGACCATCTAAGAAGACCCTGCCTTGAGATGCTCCATAAATCATTTAATGTATAATTATAAGTTGAACTGTTTGAAATGTATGTACTGAACATCCAATTGAAATGATATTTCATATTCTGAAAAAATATTGTGTTTGGTACTGTTGGTATATGTACTCTGTATTTCTACCTTTAATATTCAGGAACTTGAATGGGATGTTCAAATTGAACTGGATCAGCTATTACAGAAAATAGCTCTCCAATTGAGGGGGAGCAAATTCCCTGCTCAGGATGAGGGGGAGATGGCAAATGCTAAGAGTGGATAGGTTGGCCTATAGGTTGACCCAAAGGGATCTATAGATGTTGTCTCTCTATCCATAGAAGGTTAAGGTTGAAGAAACCAGAAAGGGGGAGATAGGGCCAGTGCCAATGCTTAGGATAGGCCAATGCTAGATAGGGCAAATGCCTAGGGTGTTAGGGACCTTGCTACAGAACAATCTTTGTGATATGTTTTTGCTGTTAATGTACCTTAGCATTGGGGATGTTCTGCCTTCTTCAAATAGGGGGAGATTGTTGGATATATTGCCCTCAATATTACCTATATTTGAAGAGGCACAACTCTCAATGCTAAGGACATATTGTATTTTATAAACATATACTTGTGTAGGATATACAGGCACAGGTGACTCAAAAGGAAGGGCCAAACATGCCCTTAGATGAGGAGAAATCATCTACAAGGAGATGAAGATCAGTCTCAGCAGAACCGCTGAGATGAAGGGTCAAAACCGCTGAGACGAGGAGCCGTCTCAGCGGATCCGCTGAGAAGAAGCTGTCTCAGCTGATAAGTTCATCAAACGCTGAGAATCAGCGTGTTCGTCGAACGCAGAGTGTCGTTCGTCGAACGCAGAGTGAAGATCGTCGAGCGCAGAGACAAGGCAGATCGTCGAGTGCAGAGACAAGGCAGATCATCGAACGGAGAGTGCCAATCGTCGAACGCAGAGACAAGGCAGGTCGTCGAACTCAGTGTTTGGCAAGATCGTCGAACGCAGAGTTTGGCAAGATCGCCGAGCGCAGAGACAAGGCAGATCGTCGAACGCAGAGTGCCGATCGTCGAACGCAGAGACAAGGCAGATCGTCGAACGCAGAGACAAGGCAGATCGTTGAACGCAGAGTTTGGCAAGTTTTTCAAACACAATACAGCGTGTTCGTCGAACGCAGATTGCGTGTTCTTCCTGTGGCGTAAGTTGCAGAAGAGCTGTGTGGGGTCCACCAGCTTCTCCCATACTTCTCAGAAGGACAAATTAGAGCCATTGAAGATCATAGATGTATAAATGGAAGAGTTAGGGCACATTTGAACCAAGGAGCCGAGACATTCACCATTCCTTTGACGGTAGTAGCTCTTGTCTTCTCTCCTGCTGCTCACTGAACGAGCAAGAAGAAAACAGAGAAAGAAAGTTAGCTCCTTTGCAAGAAGGAGCAGGGAGATCTTCCAACCTTCATCTGAAGAAGAAGATCAGATAGTAGCTGACAACAACATCACCAGCTATAGCAAGCACAGGTTGTGCAGGATCTACAGGAGAGTACCTCTACTGTAGAATATTTCTAAACCATTTTTCTGTAGGGCATTTTGCCTGTGTTGTAAGACCTTTTGGTCTGAGCTTGTAGGAACCTGAGGGTTCTGAGTTGTAGGATCTGTTGATCTGAGTTATAGGGCTTTATAGCCTGAGCTATAGGAGAAGGAATCCTCTGAGTTGTAAGACCTAGAAGGGGTCTGAGCTATAGGATCAGGTGCTGATCTGAGGTAGGGCTGTTTAGCCTAAGGTAGAACCTATTGTGGTCTGAGTTGTAGGACCTGTTGGGTTCTGATCTGTAGGATCAGGAGCTGATCTGAGGTAGGGATGTTTAGCCTGAGGTAGGACCTATTGTGGTCTGAGTTGTAGGACCTGCTGAGGTCTGAGCTGTAGGATCAGGAGCTGATCTGAGTTGTAGGGCTGCTGTGCTTGAGGTAGGGTTGGGAAAACCTGAGAGATCCTGAGGGATCTGAGTTGTAAGCTCTTTGAGCCGAGTTTGGAGGAGTTGGCCTTGTCTAACACATTGTTAGAATGGTGAAGGGGGAAAGAGGACTACTCAAGGCACCCTGTCTTGAGGAACCTCTATACATGCTTGTGTGCTTTCTGTATGTTTGATCAATTTCTTAAACTAACTCAGAAATAAGCTATGGTACTTAGAGGAAAAATATAAGAAACCTATTCACCCCCCCCCCCCCCCCTCTAGGTGATTTAGACTACAAACCTATAAACTTACAGTAGTCACCTGGCAGCTTCTAACCGTGAACAAACTGCTGATGAACTGAACAGAAAATAGTCTGGCAAAGGCAAACCGCCTACCCACCGCGGACTAATCCTTTATTGAAAGATGAAATGAGCCAGAGAAAATTGCCTTGTCGCTAACTGCGACCTCCTACTGCTACCCGCCGCTGACTGCTACTGACTTATCCGCTACGGTCTCCTCTGATCAAATCAGAACCACAAGCAAGCCGCATAACATGCGAACACAGCAAAGGAAAATCTCAAACCGCACGAACAGAGAAGTTCTATCCGCACAACAACTCGCGAGCTCTCACTTACAGTTCTTGTCTACTTTATTCGAGCAGGGGGGGTCCTATTTATAGTAGAGGTGAGGAGTGTGGTCACCACCTACATCGATAGGATAACCGCCCATAACAACAGCGGGTAACACACAACTTGCGCACATTATCGAGTTAAACCTGCCGAACAGTTCGCCGACTCTATGACAAGCCGCGCAGACTACTCGCAAAATCCCAACAACACCAGCAGTAACTATTAGACCGCCCGGTCTGACGCCCAGACCGC
This sequence comes from Dactylorhiza incarnata, assembly GCA_033032865.1. Lineage (NCBI taxonomy): Eukaryota > Viridiplantae > Streptophyta > Magnoliopsida > Asparagales > Orchidaceae > Dactylorhiza > Dactylorhiza incarnata. The sequence goes on along the minus strand of JAWHQI010000218.1, from coordinate 1,356,039 downwards.
TCAACCTCCACTTACACTTCAAATTTCAATTCAACACCAGGGAGGCATTTGATAATGAGACCACATGCTTCCTGACATCACCATGCAGGAGACCGCAGGAGCATGGTCTTGAATCATCATTTGGGGTAAACTCTTCGCATGTCCATGAAAGATATAGGTGCCTGCAAGATGAACTATATGTAAGAATACTTTACATGCGGTCTCCCGCTTTCTTTTCCGTGGCCGCGCTATCTGATTTACTTGTCTTTTGCAGCAAACAAGGAAAGAGGCCTATGATGTCCGCAATCCCGACTTCTAGATGGCCATGATGATGCACATGAAAAATGCGTCGGACACGAAGATTGTCGAGCTTCGTCAGCAAGGCGATCTCACCTCAGAGTTCAAAGAAGTTTAATTTGCCGATCTCTTTCATTAGATGGCAAAAATGATAGAGGAGGAGACGGTCACGGTGACCGAGACCATTGAGGAAGAAGAGGATGTTTAGATCGATGGGGACACAGATGGAGAAAGCGAGAGCCAATATGTCGAAGGCAACGACATGAGTTATATTGTGGTCTCGAGTTCTGGGTCAAAGATTCTACACAAATGCTCGGAGGAGTTTTCATAAGAGACCGATTATTCATCATCAGAAGAGCTGTATCCTAAGAGACTGAAGAGAGATTAAGAGGCCAGAAATTTTATACGACAGTCTTTTTCCTTGTTCTCTTTGAATGGTAACCAACGGTTTTGAGACCGCGCGGAATTTGTAATCATAAAAAATTGAAATGAAAAGAAATTTTTGCATACCTTTGTTTTTCTTGTGAATGAATGTTCTTATCATTATTTAATATGCTTGTGTCGGTCTTACTACTTGCGATCTCATCATAGTCTCCAATGAATAAAAATCGATCATAATAGATAACAATTAGTCTCTAGACTTATAGTAGGAGAATGATCATCTTTAATATGCGCGATCCCATTTTCTAAAGGCAAGATTGGAATTCGATATCAATGCCTTAAGTATTGTCGGGCATGAAATGGTAGCTATATACGAGAAGATATCACATAATGACTTATATTCAGAGTATATAACAACCAATAATGGCGGTCTCCATTTAGTCAGACCGCCCTATAAGAAGATGAGAAATGTTAACTGATGAATAGTAATTTATACGTATTTTTAGTATAGTTTTTAGTATAGTTTTAATTAAAATTGTAAATTTCTTATGTATATTAACGAATAAAATGCTTGTTTTATATATTTCCATTTCTAACTTAATATTTATATCTTTTTCTATGTTTTTTGTTTTTTTATTAGGTCACGCCCTCAGTCACGCCCGTGGCCGAGGGCGTGTCAACTTAAATTCTTATTTTCAGCTTACTACCACCTTCCAGCTAGGAAATTGTCAAGTCACACCCTCGGTCATGCCCGTAATCGAGGCCATGTAGGTTGTCACGCCCATGCAGATGTTCACGCCCAGATACTAGCAGCATGAACCAAATTTCATTCAAATGATCAAGTCACGCCCGTGTCCCAAAGTTCACACCCGTGACCCGCCAAATCTTCCAGAAGCAACCGTACACTCCAGACGTCATGCCCCAGTTGCTTCCAGCGCCTGCCGACATAAGTCACGCCCATGTTCTTTGGAATACTGCTGTGTTCGGTCACCTTTCCTATCAAAAGCTTATAAAACCTTCTAGAATTGCCAACTTTTTTGCTTCCCGAACACGCCAACGTATTACACGCCCTCGAACACGCTCGTGACCGAGGGCATGTACTTCCAAATTTTGCCTATAAATATAGACTGACCCCCCTTCAATTCGACCTGCCTCCACCCTCTTGGCCAGCCTCTTGGCATCCTTTTATCTTCCTTTTTTGTATAGTTTTAGATATTTTTTAATTTTGTATTTCTTTTTGTATTTTCTTTTAATATAATGTTTTTTGTTTATTTCTTATAACTCCTTTATTATGGAAATAAATAAATTTAGTTTTTATTTCCTGCAATTTCAATTCTGTAATTTTGATTTCGTAGCATAGTCTTAATTTTTGTAATTTCGTTTCTATAACGCAATTTCCATTCTTAACTTAGTTTCATTTGTGCGATTTCAATTTCCGTAAATTTCTTATCTGCAATTTTCCTCTTTTTTTAGCTTAGTCTCATTTATGTAAATTAATTGGTAGTTTTTATCTTTATTTCGCTTCGCTTCGAATTTATCCGTTCTCCTCAATTTTCATTCCGAGCTTAGTTCAATTTCTTCAATTTCTTCAATTTCAATTCCGTTATATAATTTTCATTCTTAGCTTTGTTCAATTTCTGCAATTTCAATTCTGTTATGTAATTTTCATTCCTAGCTTAATTCTATTTCAGCAAATTCAATTCCCGCATTTCCCCTTTTTAGCTTAGTTTCCATTATGAAAATTAATTACTTCGTTTATTTATGTTTTCAAGCGAGTTTTCCTTTCTTGTATTTTCTTTCTTTTTTTACATTACGTTTTAATTAGTTTTTATTCGCATTTTCTCAATAGAATAATAGTTTGTTTTCTCGAAGTAGGATTATTCGACAGACCCAGGATTTTTATACGACGTTGATATTTTCTAAAATATCCTATACTATACGTGATAAGGTATATTGCCTTTATCGAATATTAGTTTGGATAAACATCCAAAAGCATTGCTAAAAGCCCCTTTTTTTATAAATCATGAAGTTTTCGGTGCCGTCGCCAGGGAGTAACTATCGATATTTTGAAAGAACAAAATACTCTTAATTTTATCTCTTGATAGAATAATGGTTGGTTTCTCAAAGTAGAAATACTCACCAGACCCCTCGAAAATGCTCGCTTAAATCTAATCACACCAAGACTTATGCAAGAAACTCAAAAATCTAAATCATCATTAACATTAATCACATTTGATCGCCATATTATGAGATCGTTAGATTTAGATGAGATTGCTTGTAAATAGCGATCTCCAGTAATTGAAAACTTCTCCAAAATAATCGAACCATAATGATTCATAAACAATGACCCTGAACATTGAAATTCGCTTAGAATGAATCCCTAAATAAGAGATGAGTGACGGTCTCTAATAATCCAGATCGCTATATCTGCGAATGATAAACATGACCTTGAAATACCTTGAACCTCTATTAAAGACAGATAGTCAGCGGTCTCATCTTTCCCAGATCGCTACTTAGTAGAAGAGTAGAGGAGAGGTCTCATGAATAATCCCATATACTCTAAATTCCTTGATAAGAAGACAAGTAAAAGGAGCATTCAATCTACGGTCTCAATTTCTCCAGACCGCCTGTTGTAAGAATAAACATTAGAAAAGTTTTGCAACTAATGATCCCAGATATCTAAAATCAACACATAACTAAAAAATACATAGAAAAACCTAGGCTGCTGTCTCAAATGCTCCATATCGCCCCTTTATAGATCTGAACCAAAAATCATAGAAGGCGTTCTTAACGGTTTCAGGCCACCTCTTAACATAATCGAATACCAGGAAACATAGGTTGCAGTCTCTGATGCTCTAGACTGCCCCATTGTAATATAGCCAGAAGTCCTAAAAACTGGCGGTATGAAAAAACTCCAGATCGCCCATTCATAGTAAAAAATAGGCTTGAATCCTGAGAGGTGTACAATCTGAAATGATCAAAAGGGAAGGTGTGGTCTTGCTGCAAGGCAAGACTGACATTGCTTTCCTCAAGAGATCATTACAATTGTAACACCTTAATAAGAAGACGAAGAGAGATCTACAACTAAAAATGATCAAAAGGGCTGGTGTAGTCCTGCTATAAAAGCTAAAATGGCATTGCATTCCTCAAGAGATCATTATGGTTGTTGCATCCTAAGAAGAAGAAAAGACCTTGACGGTCAGAGGCATATAAACCTGAATGATCAAAAGGGCAGGCGCGGTCATGCTGTAGAAGCTACACAGACATTGCTTTCCTCAAGAGATCATTATGGTTGTTGCATCCTAAGAAGAAGAAGAAGATACCTCGATAGTCAGAGGCATACAAACAAAAATAATCAAAAGGATTGGTGCGATCATGATGTAGAAGCTACATCGGCATTGCTTTCCTCAAGAGATCATTAAGGTTGTAATACCCTAAGAAGAGAGAAAAGAAGAAAGTTGAGCAACTCTATTTGATCAAAAGGGCAGGTGCGCTCATGCTATAGAAGCTACACTGACATTGCTTTTCTGAAGAGATCATTATATTGTAAAATCCTAGCTACTCGAGGGCTCAGGCGACGGTCACAAATGCTCCTGACTGCCCCTTGGCTATCCTTGCACCAATGAGTATTCGAGGGCCATAGAGCAAGGTGATCAGTAGGCCAGGTGCAGTCGTATTGAGGAGTTTCATCGGCATTGCTTTCCTCTATGGATTAGCAAGACTGTAATGATGTCCAAAAATGCATGACAGAGCTGGACATTCACCTACACCTCCCTTGATGCAAATGTGCGTCAGATGTTAGCAAGGACTCGGTATCCAAAAGTTCCTCCATACGAGCTTAGCGAGCTACTACTCCACATGTGTGAAATCTCCCCGCTACCTTTGGTCATGGTAGATTTACATCTCAAGCTTCAATTCGAGGGGGCATCAAGTAGGACTCATCGATGTCTCGCTTGGTAGGATTTTAGCCTTAGATAACAATCTATCTCGATGCTTCCTTTTCAATATATGCAATACAAGAAGTTACAACCACATCAGCATAATGCTTGCAAATAAATGGAAAGAACGAAGTAAAAAATACAAGCTTTCAAGAAAAGAAACGCTTGAGATCGTCTCCAGTCCAAGTATGTGATAACTCTTCTCCTTCATAAGTTTGGAGAAAGCACCACTCTTGAGCATTTCTTTGATAATGAATGGTCCGCCCAATTTGGATTAAGCTTTCCAACTAAGCTAGATCTTGCTGTTGCATCCACCTTCTTGAGGACAAGATCACCAACATCAAATTCTTTGACTCTGACATTCTTATCAAAATACTTAGCCATTATTCTTTTCACTTCCTTTTGCTAATTGTTGTCGTGTCTCTCAGCTCTTCAATGTGGTCGAGGTTGCACTTTAGCTCTTCATCATTCTCTTCCATCCAACTATCTTGATTTTGTGGAGATAGTAACACCATTGGACTTCTTACTTCAAACTCAACTGGAATAAGAGCTTCAGATCCATGAGATAATTTGAAAGGAGTCTCCCTAGTAGCTGAGGTTGGAGTTGTCCTCAAAGCCCGTAACACCGAAGGTAGTTGTTTTACCCAATTGGCTCTGAGGTTCGTTCTCCACTTTCTTCTTCAAGATATTGATTATCAGTTTGTTGGCTGCTTCCACTTACCTGTTACTTCTAGGATGATGCACAAAAGCGAACTGCAACTCTGTGTCGATTTGGTCACAAAAGTTTATCAAATTAGAGTTGTTGAATTGAGGACCATTATCTGTGATAATTGCCATAGGAATTCCATGCTTGCATACTATCTCTCCCCAGATAAAATTCCTTACAACTTGAGTAGTGGTTTTAGCCAACGCCTTTGCCTCGATCCACTTGCTGAAGTAATTGGTCATTTACAGATTCATGACAAACATGTAACATCCCCTAAACTACTAGACCCTTAGGAAAGTTTTTCATGACAGATTCATGACAAAAATTGGATAAGTGACAAGTTGATTAAGAGGAGAACACAATGGTGTGCACTTTGCCACTATGGGTCACCCCAATTTATGGAGAATCCAAGGTTAAACCAAGAAGGGGTAAAGCACCTCAAGCAACACTTATAACCATGGGGAGATCCCCTAGGCTAAATTATGGCATGCTAGGTGACATATATGGTTCCTTAAACCAAATAGGGGTGCCCCTTGATCATTATAAGAGCCTTTGACCTGACTAGGTCAAGTTCCACATAAAAACCCAACTAGGCATACTCCACTCTAGTATGGGTCCATTAGCCAAAGTTTGGTGAAACTGACCACACCACACCGTGCCCAAACATTATGGTAGACAAATGAGACAAAATTGACACAATAGGATTGGTCAATTTTGAGAAATTAGGTTAATTACCCCAAAAGCCCCGAATTGACCAAAATGTACTAATCCCCTCAATTGACCTTCAATTGTTCAAAATGTGATCAAATTTATCACACCAAACCCTATATGAACATTAGTAGATGTTAATGGGGCAACATTTACACATTGGGGTGGACCAATTTTGGGAAATTAGGTCAATTACCCAAAAAGCCCCAAATTGACCTAAATGTACTAATCCCCTCAATTGACCTTCAATAGGCCTAATGTGATCAAATTGATCACACCTTTTGCGAGCTATTTCATTATCCAGGGACCACCGCAAAGGCGGGCCCTCTTTGGCCCGCCAACGTCACTCGCGCCACTGAGATTCACAAGCAGCCTTGTGAATCAGCGGACTCAGCCGTTCTGCCGCGGTCTATTCTCTCATGCGATCGGACCCTTGATCCTGCCTCGCCCGGATCTTGAGGTAGCCTGCGAGCCAAACCCCTTGCTATGAGTAGCCTATTTTTCTGCCCAAACCACTTCTAACTGCATCCGCCCTTCCAGAGATCAACCTGAAACCCCCCGTCTAGTGAGAGCCCGGGAACGGAATAGATCTGGGGCATTCCAGCATAAGAACTTGTCATCTTGCTAGCCTCTCCAGAGATCAATCTGAAACCCCCCGTCTAGTGAGAGCCCGGGAGCGGAATCGATCTGGGGCATTCCAGCATAAGAAGTTGTCACCTTGCCAGCCTCTCAAGAGATCAACCTGAAACCCCCCGTCTAGTGAGATCCCGGGAGCGGAATCGATCTGGGGCATTCCAGCATAAAAACTTGTCACCTTGCCAAACTCTCCAGAGATCAACCTGAAACCCCCCGTCTTGTGAGAGCCCAGGAGCGGAATCTATCTGGGGCATTCCAGCATAAAAACTTGTCACCTTGCCAGCCTCTCCAGAGATCAACCTAAAACCCCCCGTCTAGTGAGAGCCCGGGAGCGGAATCGATCTGGGGCATTCCAGCATAAAAACTTGTCACCGTGCCAGCCTCTCCAGAGATCAACCTGAAACCCCCCGTCTAGTGAGATCCCGGGAGCGGAATCAATCTGGGGCATTCCAACATAAGAACTTGTCACCTTGCCAGCCTCTCTAGAGATCAACCAGAAAACCCATGTCTAGTGAGAGCCCGGGAGTGGAATCGATCTGGGGCATTCCAGCATAAGAACTTGTCACCTTGCCAGCCTCTCCAGAGATCAACCTGAAACCCCCGTCTAGTGAGAGCCCGGGAGCGGAATCGATCTGGGGCATTCCAGCATAAAAACATGTCACCTTGCCAGCCTCTCCAGAGATCAACCTGAAACCCCCCGTCAAGTGAGATCCCGGGAGCGGAATCGATCTGGGGCATTCCAGCATAAAAACTTGTCACCTTGCCAGCCTCTCCAGAGATCAACCTGAAACCCCCCGTCTAGTGAGAGCCCGGGAGCGGAATCGATCTGGGGCATTCCAACATAAAAACTTGTCACCTTGCCTACTTTCGCATGACAACTATAACTATCAAGTGAAGAAGTAAAGTATTCAACCAACATCATAATAAAACTTTCAGGGGTAGAACCGCTTCAAATCGTCGCCACTTCTGGCTCGGTCGAGGGGTACCCCTTACACAACTTGGAGGTGATACCCCCCCCCCCCTGACTTGAGCACTTCGCTTACAATGTATGGACCCTCCCAATTGGGGTTGAGTTTACCTACCGAGGCCCCTATTCCGGCCGCGTCGACCTTTTTCAAGACCAGATCCCCTTTCTGAAAGTGCTTTACTCGGATGTGCTTGTCAAAATATCGGGCCATTCGTCGCTTGATTTCCTCCTGCCTGATGGTGGTCTGGTCCCGGAGTTCTTCCACCATGTCCAGGGATAGCCTTTGTTCTTCGTCATTGGCCACCAGCCACTCTTCATTCCCTTCATCTGCGGCGATCACTTTGGGGGTCTTTACTTCGAACTCTATGGGAAGGACTGCTTCGGACCCATGAGAAAGTTTGAACGGGGTCTCTTTGGTGGCGGTGTTGGGGATAGTCCTCAGGGCCCAGAGAACGGATGGTAGCTGCTCCGCCCAGTTCCCCCGGAGGTTCTCTACTTTCTTCTTTAACAGGTTGACGATTATCTTATTTGCCGCCTCCACCTGGCCGTTGCTTCTCGGATGGTGAACCGATGAGAACCGGACGTCGATGCCGAGTTGGGTGCAGAAGATAACAAATTCTTCGCTAGCAAACTGTGGCCCGTTGTCCGTCACTATGGCCAGGGGGAGCCCGTGCCTGCAAATTATCTCTCCCCACACAAAATTCCTTACAACCTGAGATTACCTTGGCGAGTGCCTTTACTTCTACCCACTTGGAAAAGTAATCGATCATGACCAGCAAGAACCTTCTCTGGCCGCTAGCTTGAGGGAAAGGGCCAACTAGGTCCAACCCCCATATGTCAAAAGGCTAGGGAGCTGTGATGGTCCGAAGTCTCTGGGCTGGGAGGAGTTGGAGTGGAGCATAGAGTTGGCACTTTGAACACCTCCTTGCGAACTCCGACGCATCCTTGTTGAGGGTGGGCCAGAAGTAGCCTTGTCTCAACACCCTCCCTTCCAGAGTTTGGCTCCCGGAGTGACTCCCACACTCCCCAGAGTGAATTTCTTCCAGGACTCTCGGAACCTCCTCCTCTGAAACACAACGGGCCAGGAGTCCCGAGAGAGTCTTCCTGTACAGCCCTCCTGCATGCAAAGTGTAATAAGCCGACTTATACCTGAAGCATTGATGCGCTATTTCGGCACTGGTAATTAGCAGGCATGAAATGCGATACGACGGCAGTGCACCGGTCGCTCAAGTAATAAAATAGGGAGGGACTCCCCAAATATCGTTCTCAAAGGACCGCAAGTTGGGTAGTACGACTTGCTCTAAACAGGAAATCAGTTAAAAGGATTAATAAGTAACAACGGGGGGTTTGATTAGGTTTCCTACGCTATTGCAGAATGAGGAAAGATGCGGGTCAAAACTTCGCTTCGCACGGCGAGATGGGTGCAACGGCGGCGATGCCGTGCTTAGGAAGGCGCGTGGATGGGAAATCGCTATGACGGTTGAGGGTCGCACACACCTCTTCTCAAAACATCACCACTAGCAATTGTTAGTGGCTTCACCCACAACGTAACTCAGAAAATCAGTAGGAACAACGGGGCTATTCATGCCACCACAACATCAGTGCATATGAACGAAAGCAATAATCCTTAAGATTAACATAACAAGTGTTCATACAACACAAAAACGAAGTATAAGCATTCAAGGTTAGAGAGGACCACAAAGAAGAATTCACGTCTTGGGTTCACGGCCGGAATGAGAGGTTGTCGGGCTCTCTCCGGACTCGGCCCTCAGATGGTGAGCTTGGCTCGAAGGAGGCTGTCACCGCTCCTACGATCTTCAGCGCTTCCTTGGTCTCCTTGCCGAGGAATGCTTGAGCTAAAGGTGGATGAAGCTTCCTAATGCTCCCGGATGGAAGGATGGAGGTGGAAATCACAGGAAATTGCCATGATGGTGGAGGAGATGAAGGGGAAGCCTTCGGCCCTCAAGAGCAGCAGGAAGGAAGAGATTTCCCGCTCTCTGAATTGCTCCCGGTCATCCTCTGTCGCGCGTCCCGTTGACTGCCTCGATTCCTGCTTTTTATAGCAAACAGGCTGAAAAATGGTCACGCACGGTCGAACGCACGATCGTGCGTAGACCGTGCAATATTAACAGATAAAATATGGCTTGGAGAAGACGCTGTGCCGACCGTGCGATTTGTTCACGCACGACCAACGCAGCCCGTTCGTTCAAACGCACGGGTAAAATCCGACGCTCTGAAATCACAAAGATACAGGTCGACCGTGCATTTTACTCACGCACCGTGCGTTAAAACGCACGAGTAAAGTCCGACGCTCCATTTTCTTCCCAGACACAAATGCACGACCGCATAGACCGTGCGTCAAGGAAACGCATGACCGTGCGATATGCACAAAAATTACTTTTGGGGGAAAACGGGACGATCAGGTCACCTGCAAACAAGATATACCAGCTGGGAATACACGTCCAGCACAGAAATACATAAAAGAAGGGAAGGGGAGCACAATGTGCTTACCCCCAACAACAAGGAATCCAATTGCACACCGAAATGGGCTTAAAAGTGCACCTAGCATGGATTAGTACATATAAATGAAAACGTGCCTAAAATGTGGTGCAAACACTAGAATATCAGCCCAAATGAGTCCAAAAATATATATATAAATGGGACTCATCACACCCCCAGACTTAACCATTTGCACGTCTCGGGCAAACACTCGATCCTATGGTAGAAAAATGAACGTTAAGGAAGCAACTGTGCAGGCGAAACACGATGGGAAGTAAAGACTAACGAGCGTGAAAATAAAGTAGAAAATATTTTAAAACAAAGACTATATTTTAAGAACTTCTACAAGTGTAAAATACAAAATACCACTACTCTAAGGTGAATTATTGGTGAATCGTACAGTCGCGCCCTAGGGAAAATAGTGTGAGCTGCTGAGGTGAGCGTTGTTCAAATTGGATCTCAAGAAAGAGCTCTCCAAGAAATCCATCAAGGTCGATGGTCATATGCTTGCCCTTTCACACCTTCTCCACTGCATGAGACGATCTCATCAAGAATCAGTAGGACTTTTAGGTTAGACCTGGGCTTGGGTTAAGGTACGATAATGAAGTAGAAGAACGTAGGCTAAACGCACTCAACCTCCGAAAAATGAACAAAACTCAATCTTAACATCTTCACCTTGAAGCACACTGCCCCAGACTTCATTTAAGCATTGTGGTGTGCGCGAGACTACCACACTTGTGGTTCGATTCTTTTTAGAGATCTTTTACTCCTTTTTTAGATCCATAGAGACATAATTTAGGATCAATCAAATTTTTTTTTTCAATCTCATCATCTTTTTTCTGCGCGCACACACCACATCACACAACCACATATTTGTTCTCCGCTTCGCATAATCATCATCAATATGTATAAGTTTCAAAGCTTGACTCTAGTGCGTTTTAGGTTAGGATATGGGGCCTTGGTGAACGTTTAGTGGAGTTTAACAAATAGGAAAGGTAAGGCTCAACGGGGCTAGCAAAGGATGACGTTAGGTTGGGAAATCAAAGCTCAATCAGACCAAATGATGGCCTACGTCATGCTCCCAACAAGATCATTCAACGCACTCATTTTGAAAATAGCTTGGGGCAAGTTCTTACCCACCGAGCAAGGTCTCCTCTCCTTCCAACTCAAACAACACGAGGCTAACAGCTCTTCTACACTCGACCAAGGGCTACCGCTAGATTCACCAAATTCACCGTTTGAGTATAGTATTATGTAATTACACAAATGAAGTAAATAAAACTATAACTTTGTAATTAAATCTATTCTACATGAATTTTTAAGCTGCGTGAGCGATCTACTAGCAGCACCGCACGGGTCACATCCTGTTCAGCCACACAATCCTAAACTAACAATCAAACTTCTAAACATATACATCAAGCACTTACACGATAATTGCGCACGAGTAAGAATAAAATGCATGTGGTGTGTGTTATGCAATGAGACAATAAATATAAATTTCCTAACACAAGATTCTAGCATGCATGTGCGTGTGGCGTAAGCAAAGGCTCGCTCCCCCCAGACTTGAATTGAAACACAAGCAAATATAATCTTTCAAAGCAGATTAAGAGTTGGGCTAAGAGTACCTATGCTCCAAAGAGCATGCCAGAAGAGCGGTATAATCCTTCTTTAATGATCTCCTCCTCTTCATCCAATCGAGTTCACACCTACATAGTAAAAAAAAAGCAAACAAAACATAATAGAAATTAAATCAAGCAAACGGAACCGGGTGGTTCCCATGGGTTGTCTCCCAAGAAGCCCTTTTGTTTAACGTCCTTTAAGGTGGACCAAATACCTGTATTAAAGCAGTTTATAAAGTCTAGGAATGAGCAAAGGTCAATAAATCCTAATTATTATTACAAGCTCAAAACAAATCAGCTATAAGCTGATTTGAAGTAGTAACAACTGATGAAAGAAAAAGGTCTGGGGACCTAGTAGTATGGGTGGAAAATAAGTAAGATGCTCAACCTCCAACCCCAAATCTCCTCCTTTTTCGCTCTCTTCTTCTCCTCCAGTATTATATCTTCAAAGAAAAACCGCTTGCCCCCTTGTAACCAATCCTCAAGGGGAAGCACCAACGATGATGAGGAAACAAGATGTTCCTTCACTGTACCTTCCTCATCCCGCCAGGCTTTCGGCTCCTCCATGCATAAGGTCTGATCAACCGGAAGGAGGGCATCCTGCATCCTTGTACAAAAGGAAAGGGGGTCAAGAAATAAATTGGAAGAAAAACTAAACGAAATCTCATCTGAGGGGATAATCCCGGCTTCATCCCCCATGGGGTGCGGCAATGACAAACTGATGATATCATCGATGATTTCGCTAGACTCCACAGCGCACGCAATGGCCTCCTCTATAACTTGGACTTCCTCGCACTGGACCGAAGCGGTTGCTTCAGCACAGTCAAGGCTATCCTCCTCCATGAGAGTGGGCACAACATTGCACAGGTTTGCAACATCCTGCAAAGTGACCTCAATAAAAATATCAGCAACAGATGTAATTTCGTGCGTGGCGGGAGAGGACGTGCTTCTTAAGAGTTCGGGCTCACTCTCCACGCATGGGCACAAATCCGCGCAAAGTGGTACATGAACCAAAGAAGTATAGGGGGTCGCATCAAAAACGGAGTCATGAGGGACACTGACGTACGTGTCGGTTCCATACCCTTCAAAAAGTGAAGGTGGAAGGGATACGTAACCAGCGGAAGGAGCTGTGCTCGCAGAATTTGAAGATGAGACGATCCGGATATCCGGCTCATCGTCATCCGCCAATTCGCGAAGATAAGCAGCATAGTCGTTCAAGGCGTGCTCTCTACTTTTGCAAAATAGGCACTGCTTTGCCGGCATTGCCGGCAAAGCCGGCACCAAAGGTGCGGCAGCCGCAAAAAGGTGCGATAACGAAGGTGCAGCAGAGTAGCCAAAGGATTTATGAGCTCCGTACGGTTTCTGAACAACACCATACTCTTTGGGGCACCTATCACTAGCGTGGGATGTGTCCCCACACCAACGACATCGGATGTTAAAATGTGCCCACATTATATAGAAGAAGAAAATAACTTACTGAAGAAAAACACAATACCTTAAAACAAATTTCCAATTAAAAACAAATCACACACGCTTGCAGTCCCCGGCAACGGCGCCAAAAACTTGATGCGCTATTTCGGCACTGCTAATTAGCAGGCATGAAATGCGATACGACGGTAGTGCACCGGTCGCTCAAGTAATAAAATAGGGAGGGACTCCCCGAATATCGTTCTCAAAGGACCGCAAGTTTGGTAGTACGACTTGCTCTAAACAGGAAATCAGTTAAAAGGATTAATAAGTCACAACGGGCGGTTTGATTAGGTTTGCTACGCTATTGCAGAATGAAGAAAGATGCGGGTCAAAACTCCGCTTCGCACGGCGAGATGGGTGCAACGGTCGCGATGCCGTGCTTCGGAAGGCGCGTGGACGGGAAATCGCTATGACGGTTGAGGGTCGCACACACCTCTTCTCAAAACATCACCACTAGCAATTGCTAGTGGCTTCACCCACAACGTAACTCAGAAAATCACTAGGAACAAAGGGGCTATTCATGCCACCACAACATCAGTGCATATGAACGAAAGCAATAATCCTTAAGATTAACTTAACAAGTGTTCATACAACACAAAAACGAAGTATAAGCATTCAAGGTTAGAGAGGACCACAAAGAAGAAGTCACGTCTTGGGTTCACGGCAGGAATGAGAGGTTGTCGGGCTCTCTCCGGACTCGGCCCTCAGATGGTAAGCTTGGCTCGAAGGAGGCTGTCACCGCTCCTACGATCTTCAGTGCTTCCTTGGTCTCCTTGGCGAGGAATGCTTGAGCTAAAGGTGGATGAAGCTTCCTAATGCTCCCAGATGGAAGGATGGAGGTGGAAATCACCGGAAATGGCCTTGATGGTGGAGGAGATGAAGGGGAAGCCTTCAGCCCTCAAGAGCAGCAGGAAGGAAGAGATTTCCCGCTCTCTGAATCGCTCCCGGTCGTCCTCTTTCGCGCGTCCCGTTGACTGCCTCGATTCCTGCTTTTTATAGCAAACAGGCTGAAAAATGGTCACGCACGGTCGAACGCACGATCGTGCGCAGACCATGCGATATTAACGGATAAAATATGGCTTAGAGAAGACGTTGCGCCGCCTGTGTGATTTGTTCACGCACGACCAACGCCGCCCGTGCGTTCAAACGCACGGGTAAAATCCGACGCTCTGAAATCACAAAGATACAGGTCGACCGTGCGTTTTACTCACGCACGGGCGAATTCGCCCGTGCATTAAAACGCACAAGTAAACTCCGTTACTCCATTTTCTTCCCAGACACAAACGCACGAGCGCACAGACCGTGCGTCAAGGAAATGCACGACCGTGCGATATGCACAGAAATTACTTTTGGGGGAAAACGGGACGATCAGGTCACCTGCAAACAAGATATACCAGCTGGGAATACACGTCCAGCACAGAAATACATAAAAGAAGGGAAAGGGAGCACAATGTTCTTACCCCCAACAACAAGGAATGCAATTGCACACCGAAATGGGCTTAAAAGTGCACCTAGCATGGATTAGTACATATAAATGAAAACGTGCCTAAAATGTGGTGCAAACACTAGAATATCAGCCCAAATGAGTCCAAATATATATATAAATGGGACTCATCAAGCGTCGCCTGTCTATGTCTCCTTCAGGGAACTTCCCTGATGATAGGAAGGAGATGAAGGGATCCATCCACGAGACCCGCTGATCCACCTCCATCAGTTCTCCTTCCTCGATGGAGGGTCAGAAGAGTTCTGAAACCGTCCCTCCCGTTAGAGGACCGAACCTGGCTAGGAGGTCCGCGGGGGTGCTCTCTTCCCTTGGCACGTGTTTGATGGAGAAAGTGTGGAATTGCCTGATGACTCCCTTGACCTTCTCCAAGTACCGCAGGAGGGTCGGGTCCTTTTCCTCAAACTCTCCCTTGACTTGGCATGATACCACCATGGAGTCTGTCGAGACCTCCACATCTTGCACTCCCAGTTCTCGAGCTAACCGCAGGCCCTCTATCACCTCCTCGTACTCCGCTTGGTTGTTGCTAATTGGAAAGTGGATGTTCAGAGCTTGTTCGATCTTTGTCCCTTGGGGACTCACTAGGATGATTCCCCCCCCCTATGAGTGCTTTCCTGAGGCACCATCCACTAACATCCTCCATGCCACTGTGTGAGGCGGTTCATGTTCCCCCACCTCGGTCATGTAGTCGGCCATGAAGTCCGCCACCGCTTGGGCGTTGATTGATGTCCTGGGCACGAACGTAATATCGAACTCGCTCAGCTCCACGGACCAATTCGCCAGTCTTGCCGAGTGTTCCAACCCTTCCATGATTTTGCGAAGCGGGTGATCTGTTACAACTCTGATGGAGTGTGCCTGAAAGTAGGGTCGGAGCCTCCGAGTTGCCACCACCAATGCGAAAGCCAAATTTTCCAAGATTGGGTATCGGAGCTCCGCCTTCTTCAGCACTCGGCTGACATAGTAGATAGGGAATTGCTTTCTCCCCTCCTCCCGGATCAGCACTGCACTCACTGCTTCAGACCCTACTCCCAGGTATAGGGATAGGTCTTCTCCCGATCTCGGCCCTTGAAGTAGGGGGGTCTGGGTGAGTTGCTCTTTCAAGGCTTGGAAGGCTCCCTCGCATTCCAAAGTCCATTCAAATTTTTTGTTGCCCCTTAGCGCCTTAAAGAAGGGCACACACTTCTCTCCTGCCTTGGAGAGGAATCTGCTGAGTCCGGCCAGCTTCCCCATGAGGCTCTGAACCTCCTTCGGGTTTTTTGGCGACCCCAACTGTCACAACCCGCATTTTCTCTGAGTTTAGGAAAAATCAGAGTAAGAGAAAATACGCGTCATGATGCCACGTCATACAGGAGACAACTACAGACGCTCAGGCGGGAACCTATTACTTAATTAATCAAAATATGATTACATGGTAAGTCATCATTTAAATTCATTTATTAGGGTTTGAGGTAAGAACTATGTCTCTCAGTTCGTGGATCAACTAGTCCACCGAGATAGTATATTTAATTGCAGCGGAAAGTACTTGATTTAGTTTACTTGAAGTCCTAAATGTATGCAATGACAGGACATAAAGTAAATGATATGCACATAACTAGGCGTATTATAAGTATAGAAAATACCTTTAGGCGACTTTAAAGATAAGAGTTTCAATTAAAAAGAATGCAATGAGGATGAAAGAAAAGCCATTTATAACTATAGTGCACCTAACATAAATCATTCCCAGAGAGTAAGATAACACAAGATCTAAAAGTAGTGGCATCCAACTGGCAAATAATCTATATAGCAAAAAGGGCACAATGGGCGTCAACAACATGACACTAACCCATTGGCTCCAACTGGTATGTCTGATCACAAGAAGAAAACTAAAGACAGCTACCTCGCAGCAGTGGGGTAAATAACTACTAATACTCTGAACTCCAGGCCACACCACTAGCCGCTACAGCTCTGAACCTGAGGCATTCAATAAAACAAAGAACGCCTCAGCAAGGAATTACAAGTGGCAGAAACATAAGCAACAGAAATAAATAAGGCATAAGGGGTACCAACCCAAGCCAGATTTACCGAAAGAGAAGTTCTAAACAGAGAACTAACAAGCACCAAGTGCACTAATATCAAGAAGAGGAACAAGCATAGTTCAATTATCTTGTAAAATATAATAATGAGACTGATCAGCTCAATTAAACAGGTGGCGGTACTTTATCCTCTGCCAACCCAAAAGCCAAAAGCCGGGTGGTGGTACTGTATCCACTGCCACACAAAAGGTCAAAACCAGGTGGTGGTACTTTATCTACTGCCACCCACATATAATTAAATTTAGATTTAATAAGGCATGGGACGTAACCCGTAATAACAACACCATAACACTCTAAGAATAGGGTCATATATGAAGAAAATGGCCCAAAACTTTGATCAGAAGGTTCAAGAAATTTCTCGAGTAAATGTCTGGATTTCTTGAGAAGAAGTCTGTATTTCATGAGAGGAAGTCTGTATTTCATGAGAGGAAGTCTGTATTTCATGAGAGGCAGTCTGTATTTCATGAGAGGCAATCTGTATTTCATGAGAGGAAGTCTGTATTTCATGAGAGGAAGTCTGTATTTCATGAGAGGCAGTATGTATTTCATGAGAGGCAGTCTGTATTTCATGAGAGCCAGAAAGGATTTCTCGAGAGCCAGGAAGGATTTCTCGAGAGCCAGGAAGGATTTCTCGAGAGCCAGGAAGGATTTCTCGAGAGCCAGGAAGGATTTCTCGAGAGCCAGAAAGGATTTCTCGAGAGCCAGGAAGGATTTCTCGAGAGCTAGGAAGGATTTCTCGAGAGCCAGGAAGGATTTCTCGAGAGGCAGAAATGATTTCTCGATAGCCAGAAAGGATTTCTCCAGAGGAACTCTGTATTTCTCTAGAAGAACTCTGTATTTCTCGAGAAGAAGCAAAAACTGAAATTTTTGAGTAAAAACAGATGATTTTCTTGACAGCAATTTAATAGTTACGTATATAAGAGGAAGTTTGACGAATCAGGGGAGAACAATAAGGAGGTTATAGGTTTTGCATGACAACAAATCAACACAAGGAGTAACATTCCAACAAAAGAGAGAAGAAAAAGAATACCACTTGCCTTAAACCCTCCAAATTCGAATTTCTCCGCTCCAAAAGCTATGGATCGGACAAGAAATCACCCGAGCACAAAAACCTGAAACTTTCTGGGCCAAAAAGAGGAGTTAGGTCACTACCTTGACTCCAAAAATCCCAAGAAACACGAATAGCTTACCACTAGAACGAAGGTCTCGCCGAGAGCTTTCCAAATCCACTCTCCAAACGCGATTCCGACCACCACGGCCTCCGAATCGCCGACCGGAAGCATCACGACGCTTCCGCTCTCGTCTTTAACGCTTGGCGGCTGGTTTGATCGAGGGAGAAGAAGATGAATAGGGAAGGGAATTTTAGGTATTTATATAAAACCTAAATTTATTATTTAATTAATAAATAATACCACAATTTACTTAAACTGCGAGGGCGACCAGATCACCTCGGATTTCTACGAAAATCACACCTTAACTGAAACACGGCGCTACGAATCCAACGGCGAAGTCAGAATTCAATTCCGACGAGCCAAACTCAGGTAAAAGCTTCCCAAAGCTAAATTCCCAATAACTACACAAAAACTCCTCTACAAAAAATCAAAACGACGCGAAATCTCGCACGCTCGATCTAAATTACATACTTCGACTAAACTACGGCTCAAAACTAAACCTGGAGAGCGGACGTAACGCCCTTACGCCAATATTACGTCACCACGGCCACGTAAATAATTAACGAAAATCAGGGGCGTTACAGTCACTCCCCCTAAAAAGAAGTTTCGTCCCGAAACTTGAAATCTAAAGATTAAGAAAGATACAGAATCAAATCCAAAGGTTACCAGAAAGAAGATTTACCCGAAGTCTAAGAAAAGAGGCTAGGATGACACTCTCTCATGGCGGACTCCAGCTCCCATGTTGCGCTTTCGACACCGTGATTCTTCCAAAGAACCTTAACCATCGGGATCGTCTTCCTCCGCAACACACGCTCTTGAGTCTCCAAGATTCAGACAGGCTCTTCAACATTAGAAAGATTGGACTGCAGTACGGGCACCAAATCAAGGACAAGCCGACAACTACGCAAACACTTCCTCAACTGGCTCACATGAAACACATCATGAACGTTTGGGAAAGAAACAGGCAAGTCCAATCTATAAGCTGACACTCTGATGCGCTCTACAACCTTGAAAGGTCCCACATACCGGTGGTCCAACTTGTGGTTCCTTCCAAATCTCTTAACGCCTGGCATCAGAGAAACTTTTAAGAACACTAAGTCTCCAACGGAAAACTCTAAATCCACTCTCCTCCGATTGGCATACTTCTCATACCGCTCCTGAGCAATACGAAGCTTCTCGCGGATATGAGTCACAGCAACCCTCATTTCTTCCAAAGCTTTTGGGCCTAACAAAGGACTCTCACCAACCTCGGCCCAAAACAAGGGAGTTTGGCAACGCCTCCCATACAAAGCCTCAAAGGGGGCCATTTGCAAGCTTTCCTGATAACTGTTGTTGTAGGCAAATTCCATCAATCCGAGGCGCTTATCCCAAGCTCCTCCATGATCCAAAATATAACACCTGATCATATCTTCTAAGATTTGATTTACCCTTTCTGTCTGACCATTAGTCTGAGGGTGATAAGCGGTAGAGTATCTGAGGTCAGTGCCCAAAGCTCCCTGCAAACTCTGCCAGAAACGAGACATATACCTGGAATCCCGATCTGACACAATACTTACGGGCATACCATGCAATCTGATGACTTCATTCAAATAAAGCTCTGCTATCTTCTCCATAGAAAAGCCGGTCTTAAAAGGTACAAAGTGAGCACACTTTGTCAATCTGTCCACTATGACCCATACCGACTCATGTCCTGCGGGAGATCTCGGCAAACCGGTAATGAAGTCCATTGAAATACTCTCCCACTTCCAGGTTGGGATATCCAAAGGGTTTAATTTACCACCAGGCCTCTTATGATCTGCCTTAACACGCTGACAAGTAAAACATTCAGAAACATACTTGGCTATATCACTTTGCATACCTGATCACCAAACAATCTGCTTCAGGTCTTTGTACATCTTTGTGGAGCCAGGATGATATGAAACACTCGAATCATGCGCCTCACTGCAGATTTTGGTTCGAATATCCTCGAGCGCGGGAATACAATATCTACCTCGATACTGCAAAGTATCTTTATCATCGATGGAAAAATCTGGTAGTTCACCTTTTTCAGTTCTATTCCGGAGATGTTGCAAATCAGGATCATCTTTTTGATGCAGTCTGGTGAGGGTAATCCAAGAAGGTTCTTCAGCCTCTAAGCTCAAAGGCACGATACTACTACCGACTGAGATATCCATCAGCATAAACTCCTCCACAAAGGACTGCACAGAGAGATTGAAGATATGCGCGGTCTTTCTGCTTAGGGCATCGGCCACCATATTGGCCTTACCCGGATGATAGAGGATATCAACTTCATAATCCGCCACATACTCCAACCACCTGCGCTGGCGCAAATTCAGTTCTTTCTGGGTAAAAACATACTTCAAATTTTTGTGATCCGTATAAATCTTGCATGACACTCCATAAAGAAGGTGTCTCCAAAGCTTTAGAGCATAAATGATTGCCGCAAACTCTAAGTCATGTGTAGGGTAATTCCTTTCATGAACTTTCAGTTGTCTGGATCCATACGCGATCATCTTCCCCTCTTGCATCAAAACACAACAAGACCAATGTGAGACGCGTCTACAAAAACATCGTACTCAACTCCCTCGGTCGGTAAAGCCAAAACAGGAGCACTGCACAAACTCCTCTTTAATTCTTGAAAAGCTCCTTCACAGGAATCGCTCCAAACAAAAACTGCATTCTTTTGGGTCAGCTTAGTCAGAGGTGCTGACAGCACAAAAAATCCTTGCACAAATCTCCTATAATGACCTGCCAACCCTAAGAAACTCCTTATCTCCTTAGGCATTGTAGGCGTCTTCCAATCCAAGACAGCAGAGATCTTTGCCGGGTCTACAAAAACTCCGTCCTTTCCCACTACATGACCCGGGAAAGACACTTGCAAAAGCCAGAATTCACACTTACTCAGTTTCGCATACAACTTGTGCTCTCTTAAGGTAGACAATACTAAGCGCAAATGCATAGCATGCTCCTCAGCACTTCTTGAGTATACCAACACATCATCGATGAAGACCACAACGAAATGATTTAGGAAGTATTTGAACACACAGTTCATCATATCCATAAACGCAGAGGGTGCATTTGTCAATCCAAATGACATCACGAGAAATTAAAAATGACCATATCGGGAACGAAAGGCAGTCCGAGGGACGTCCGACTCACGGATCCTCAACTGATGGTAACCTGAACGAAGATCGATCTTTGAAAACACCAAACTACCACGCAACTGATCGAACAAATCATCGATTCGCGGCAACGGATACCTATATTTTATGGTTACCTTATTAAGCTCCCTATAGTCTATGCACAACCTCATAAAACCATCCTTCTTTTTCACGAACAACACTGGAGCACCCCACGCCGAAGAACTTGGCCTAACGAAACCACACTGCAACAGTTCATCTAACTGGGTACGCAACTCTTCCAGCTCGCGCGGGGCCATACGGTACGGTGCCTTAGCAATAGGACGAGTACCAGGCTCCAGATCAATAAAAAATTCCACATCTCTCTCAGGAGGAAGACCAGGAAGACTAACTGGGAAAACATTAGGAAAATCACACACAACCGGAACACTCTCGATACCCGGCAAACCGCTAACAGTTTCTAACACAGAAACAAGGTAAGCAAAACAACCGGAATCTAAGAGTTTCCGAGCACATACCGCAGAAATAATTGAGGAATCCTGGCGTGGAAAACCATACACACTCATGGGTTGACCGTTGTCCATCTTGAAGTCCAAACGCTTAGTCTTGCATTGGATAACCGCATCATATCTGGCCAACCAGTCCATGCCCATAATCACATCGAAGTCTTCCAGGTCTATCACTTTCAGATCCGCAAAAGCTAAGAAGTCACCTAGGAGGATAGGGCAATTCTGGATACCCTGGTCCGACACCACGGAGTCGCCAGAAGGAAACTTAACGCGGAACGCATCGCCAATCTGATCGAGGATCAAACGATGACGCTCAGCAAAAGTCCTAGCCACGAACGAGTGGGTAGCACCAGAATCAAAAAGAACACGCGCCCAACGGTTCTTTACCTTAAATTCTCCTATGAAAATTGGATACATAACTAACCGAACAGAAAAGTAACTAAGGATAAAGGATAAGAGTTGGATTAAGGCCTAACCTGAAATCACTTGGGTGGAACTCTGAGCTTCTCCCCTAGTCACCGTATTCAACTTGCAGACTCCTTTATCCTGATGTTGCGGCTGCGGCAGCGGCAAAGCCCGAAGTGGCACTGACTGCAGAGGCTGCTAGAAACGCGGGCATCTAGTCTTCACGTGCCCCTTCTGTCCACACTGGAAACACACCTTATCCTTAGACCAACAATGGGCAACATCATGCCCATTTCGCTTACAGAAGGTACATGTCAGATCTCCTATGGGTGCACTCTGTATTGCTGACACTAGCTGCTGCTTCTTAGTTCCCAACCTCTTGAAACATTTCTCGAACAGATGGCCCGGGCGACCACAGAAACTACAAACTTCACCACTTCTTTTCTTTGGAGCCGCGCTAGATACCTTGGCGGTTTCCCCCTCTTCGACTTTTCTCTTATCCTTTTTCGCAAACGCACCTCTATTCTTGGCGTTGTCGATAGCCTCAACTTTCAACGCTTCTTCTACCACTTCAGCATAACTTTCAGCTCTATAAGCGCTAGCCAATTGCTGAATATCGCTACGAAGTCCTTCGAGAAATCGCTTCACTCTTCCTGCCTCAGAAGCCACTAAATCTGGAGCAAATCTGCTCAACTTACTGAACTCGATCTCATACTCACTAACCGTGAGTTGTCTTTGCTTCAGGTGTAGAAAATTATTCATTAAACGGTCTTGCTCAACTGACGGCGGGAACTTCTTCAACACCAAAGCCTTAAACGAGTCCCACAAACATCCGTCTACGAGGCTTTCCCTCTCCCTGATCCACCAGCTCTTAGCAAGCCCCTTCAGCTGGTATGCGGCGACCATTACCTTTTGGTCCGCAGAGATTCCTGAATAGGAAAACATCTCCTCTATGACAACAAGCCAATCATCCAAAGTCATGAAATCAGCTCTTCCATCAAACGTAGGAGGTCCTAGACGCAAGAAATGCGAGATGAAGTTCATCTCTAGTGGTAGTAGAACTGGAGGCACCAAAGGAGCGGGAGGAACAGGTACAGTCTGACAACTACAGGGTCCTGCACCACAGGCTGCTGCCCAGCGGCGGCAGTCATCAACGTCTGGATCTGCGATTGCATCGCAACTACCTGCCTAGCCAGAACCTCATTACTTTGTCGCAGACTTTCGATCATGGCCTCACTCTGCGCACCCGAAGATTCACCCTCCGATTGGGGGGTCAATCTCATCGCAACACGCCTCTGAGACATCTCTGCTAATACGCATAAACCTATAATTAAAACTTATCCTTACACTAGAACAACACTGCTTGGTTCAGAACATACATGTACAAATACTTGCCATTCCACTACCTTTCTCAGGGACATTTTCATGATGATATGCTAAATTCGAGAATGATTCTATATCGTCCCCCTTGACTCATGTGCAAAGGGCATGAATGCATGAAATTTTTTTTTCTATTCATTTTGAAATCATGTGTGTACATGTGTCATCATATAAGTCTTTAACTTCGCACGTGTGCTTATGCAATTCTATGTGAGGTATGTTGTGCTATGCATTCTAATAAAGGCATTAATGCATGTTATGAGCGGCGTACACATGTAATATTATGCATCCCATAATACATAATATTGCATGTAACAAAAAGAAAACATGCTAATGGGCATCCATGTGATGATGGTTATGCATCCCATACTACATAACCGTCACATGTTACCACCTATGGTGGATCCAAATGCAGACACATATTATGCATCCCATACTACATAATATGCCCAGTATAGTTCTTATCATGCTATGAGTGTAGTGTTCATGCTTCGGCCAAGACGTACTGATGACACTTCGGTGTGTGTATGCAATGAAAACAAAATAACTACTCTATATCAGAATTTGTTGCCCGACCGACTTGTCGAACAACCTAGCTCTGATACTACTATCACAACCCGCATTTTCTCCGAGTTTAGGAAAAATCAGAGTAAGAGAAAATATGCGTCATGATGCCACGTCATACAGGAGACAACTGCAGACGCTCAGGCGGGAACCTATTACTTAATTAATCAAAACATGATTACATGGTAAGTCATCATTTAAATTCATTTATTAGGGTTTGAGGTAAGAGCTGTGTCTCTCAGTTCGTGGATCAACTAGTCCACCGAGAAAGTATATTTAATTGCAGCGGAAAGTACTTGATTTAGTTTTGTTGGGTATTGTAGCTACAATTACCTTGATTTGAAGAAGTGTTCCTGTGAACTAAGTTGAATTGAGATGTATTTGATGTTGTTCTCTAGTTATGTGTTTGCAGGTCTTAATGCTAAGTGCACACCAAAGTCAGGTTGCAATGGATCACCAAACACAGTTATAAACAGTGTAATCCCTCATTGTGTAGAACAAAGTATTGGTCCATGCGTAATCTCTCTTTGGGGGTGTACTTCATATACTCATAACTGGAGGTTTTCAAGCTTGAGGAGTGGAGCAGGTTTTCAGGAAAAGAAAAGAAATTTTTGCTGAGTCAATTCGTCGAGATGTCACGTGAACTCCCGACGAATCTCGACGAATCTCGACGAATCCAGACAGAAGCCAAATTTCCAGTCTGAAGAAGAAATTTCTTTGGCTAAGTCAATTCGTCGAGATGTCACGTGAACTCCCGACGAATCTCGACGAATCCAAACAGAAGTCAAAAAGACAGTCTTGTGAAGAAAAATCTGCAGCTAAGTACATTCGTCGAATGTTCTCGTGAACTCCCAACGAATCCCGACGAATGAAAACAGAAGGTGTTTTCACGGGTTGTTCAGTGTTTTTCTGTGGCTAAGTCAATTCGTCGAATGTTCACGTGAAGTCTCGACGAATGACGGACAGACGGATTTCAAATTTCAGTTTCGTTTTCCAAAATTAGGGTTGGCCGACATGTACAGTACACGTGGCGACCCCTCCTTGTCTGTCGCCCGAGCCGTTGGAGTTTTCCCTATAAATAGTCTTTTATTTTAGGGCAAATACAAGATATCTCCGATTGTTAAAAGAAAAAGAAGAAGCCAGCCGTCTTCCTCCTCGCGTGCTGGAGAAGTTTTCTGAGATCTAACTTTTGCGCCTCTCAAGTTTCGTTCTTCAGTGGTGCTAAAGATTTCTCAGATAAGAAGGCCTTTGAATCAAGTTGCTGCTCTCAATATTGAAGATCTTTTCGATTTAATCAAAGGGCCTACTTCAGATCAGGTTTAGCCGAGTCTATTTCTTCCTAATCCTTGCAAGATCCAAGATTCTACTCTCAAGGAAGAAGAAGACTTCAGTCTTCTCCAAGATCTGAAGTTAATCTCTATTGAGGATTCAAGAGAAGTATTTATTTCTTAACTCTATTTAATTTCTGTAGGAGTTGTTTACTCCGAGTTATCTTGTATGAGTTGTTTACTTCGAGTTGTAGGAGTTGTTTTACTCCGAGTTGTAGGAAGTGGTATACTTCTGAGTTGTAGGAGGTTTGACTCCGAGGTGTAAGATTATTCATAATCTGAGATTGGTGAAGTAGCCGAGTCTAGCCTCGAAGTGCTAGATAGGCGAGGCGGGAAAGAGGACTACCCACATCGGGGAACCTCTATAAAATCCTTGTGTCTGTGCTGTGCTTTATTGTGTTCATTTCTGTGTTATATTTTAATTCCGCGTAAAGACATAGAATCCACCTATTCACCCCCCTCTAGGTGATTTAGGCCGCAACTAGACACATTCAATTGGTATCAGAGAGAGGTTGTTCGCTATAAGGCTAACACCTTGAACAAGACTCCTCATCTAGTTGCTGAAGCAAGTATGTCTGGAATGGATAAAGCCAAGGATTCCGTCAAGCTGCCAGTCTGCACCAAAGAAAACTTTCCAATGTGGAAAGAAAGAGTAAGATTCTACATGGAAGCCGCTGACCCAAGAATCTTTCAGATTGTGGAAGAGGGTCCCCATGTTCCAATGAAACCATCTTCAATAAACTCCGCCATCATGATTCCCAAGAAGATGTTGGAACTAACCAAAGATGAAATCGCTCTAGTGGCCCTAGATAAGAAGGCAAAGAACATCATAGCAGGTGCAGTTGATGATTCCATATTACAAAATCTGCTTCAATGCAAGTCTGCTAAAGAGATGTGGGATTCTATTGTAGTTCTGATGGAAGGTACTGAAGAAGTTCGAGATGACAGGAAGTCCTTGCTGAACCAAGAGTACGAAGCCTTCAAGCAACAAAGCAAAGACACCATTTCTGACACCTACGAGAAATTCTTCAAGAGAGTAAATGGTTTGAGAAACTATGGAAGGGAATTCACCATGGGTGAACTAAACGACAAATTCCTTAGGTCTTTGTCTAAGGAATGGGATCCCAAGGTGATAGCCATCAGAGAATATGGTAAGTTGGCTACTACGGAGCCACAGAGTCTGTTTGGGAAACTGCTTTCCCATGAGCTGAAATTGAATATCAGGAAGTCAGAAGAGGAAAGCAGTAGGACCTCCAGCAAGGAGAAGACCATTGCCCTAAAGGCTGAAAGCTCAAGGAGAAGCAGGGCTATGTCTCCTGTGAGGGATGAATCTTCTGAGGATAAAGCTGAAAGCAGTTCTGCAGATTCAGAACTATCTGAAGGAGAATTTTCTCTTCTCTCCAAGCAATTCAAGAAGTTGCTTAGCAAGAGGAAACAAATGAGGAAAGGCTCATCTTCCTCAAGAGATCACCGGAGATCACATCGTGATAGAAATGACAGGTATGGTTCTAATCCGAACAAACATGATTATACTGAACCCGTTTGTTATTGTTGTAAAAAGCCAGGGCACATGATAGCTGATTGCCCACACAAGAAGAAGGAATCTTCAAGGAGAGAAGAAAAGAAGTCCTTCAGAGGAAAGAAGAAGGAGGAGAAGAGTCTTGTGGCCAAGAAGTCCAAGACTCTGAGTGACAGTGACTCAAATGAGTCTAACTCAGATGAAGAGGCTTTCTTTGGACTGATGGCTCAACCTGATTCAGAAGACCAAACTGGTCAATATAAAGGAAATGGCCTCACAGAAGACTGCTTCCACAGTCTGATGGCCATGTCAGATGATGACAAAGAAGTTGTTCCTTACACCGGTCAGGTATTATCTTCTACCCCTCTTTCATGTTCAGAAACGGCATCTGATGCTAATGAAAACTACTACTCGGAAGAGGATTCTGAGTTGACTGCTATGTATAAGGAAATACTGAAGGGGTTTAACAAATGTCGAAAGCTTGTTAAGACTCAATCAAAGGAGATTCAATCCTTAAAGGATCAAGAATCAAACCTGAGAAAGGAGATTGAAGAATCTAACCTACTCAGGGATGAAATCTTATCATTAAAGATTGCTCTCTCTGAGGCCACTTCAGCAGGCATTCAGAAGAGTGAAATTATTGATGATTTGACTAAACAGCTTGATGCTGAAAAGAAGATCACCGTGAACTTCTCCAAGCCCAAGACAGTTTTGCCTATCATAGATACTTTCACTGCTGGTTCTGGCAGTAGTGGTTTGGGCCATGTTGCTGAAAAGAGCTTAAGTAAGTCAGCCAAAAGAAGAGCTGCTAAAGTTAAAGGTAAGGGTCCACAGGGTGCTCCAATCTTCAAGAAGGTGATTTTCCCCACTAACACCTATGATTTTGAGAGCACCTATGGTCACTTCAGCAGACCAACCCATGTTGAGCCTGCTAAGGTGAACCCAGTGTGGACCAGGCCCAGAAACTTTGGATCAAGCTCCCTCAAGGCTCCTTATGAGGAAGTTCAATTGAAGCATCATGGACCTTTTGTTCATGGATCAAATGCTAAGAAGGCACCACAGGTCAAGCCTATTGTGCCTAAGAATTGTGTGTGTTGCAGCAACGAGGCTTCTACTTCTAAGAATATTGCTCCTGCTAAACTCCCCGTTCAAAAGTTAAAACAGGATAACAAGAGAAGATACAATCGATTTGATTGTTGGTGTTGTGGCAAGATTGGTCACTTCGCCATAGATTGTTGGTTTAACCCCAGGAACGTCAAGACTCCACGGGTTAACAATGTAAGAATGACCCCTTGCAATGTTAACACTCCGGGTGGTGTTGATCTAACCAGAAACCTAGGACCCAAATCCTTTTGGGCTCCTAAGGGGTATTAATCTGTGTTTGCAGGTATGTCCAAAGGCCAACCAAAACTCTGATCAGGCATTTGGACAAGTGGATGTTCATGGTACATGACCAGAACATAGAAGAAATATAGTATGGTTGCTGAAAAGCTTAGGAAATCAGTCCAGGCACTGAAACTCTAAGGGGGAGATAAGACTAAGGGGGAGAAAAGATTGAGGGGGAGCTGATTCTACATATACTCCCAAATGTGTACTCCTATGCAGTTGCTGAGGGGGAGCTTTGAGCTCTCATGCTTTTTCTTCCCTATCTGAAGTAGTCAGAAAGGGGGAGAGAAGTTGAATTTGCAAGAGAATTTGAAGTTGGGAGGAATTGGCAAAGTTAGAATTGGCAAAGTTGAAAGAGAAAGTTGAAAGGGAGAGAAAGTTAAAAAAGATAAGTTTTTAACTCTCCTTATCTATTTGATATATATTTATTTAAGTGCAATTCAACTAAGTACATAGGTTCTGACTTCTTCAAATAGGGGGAGATTGTTGGGTATTGTAGCTACAATTACCTTGATTTGAAGAAGTGTTCCTGTGAACTAAGTTGAATTGAGATGTATTTGATGTTGTTCTCTAGTTATGTGTTTGCAGGTCTTAATGCTAAGTGCACACCAAAGTCAGGTTGCAATGGATCACCAAACACAGTTATAAACAGTGTAATCCCTCATTGTGTAGAACAAAGTGTTGGTCCATGTGTAATCTCTCTTTGGGGGTGTACTTCATATACTCATAACTGGAGGTTTTCAAGCTTGAGGAGTGGAGCAGGTTTTCAGGAAAAGAAAAGAAATTTTTGCTGAGTCAATTCGTCGAGATGTCACGTGAACTCCCGACGAATCTCGACGAATCCAGGCAGAAGCCAAATTTCCAGTCTGAAGAAGAAATTTTTGTGGCTAAGTCAATTCGTCGAGATGTCACGTGAACTCCCGACGAATCTCGACGAATCCAGACAGAAGTCAAAAAGACAGTCTTGTGAAGAAAAATCTGCAGCTAAGTACATTCGTCGAATGTTCTCGTGAACTCCCGACGAATCCCGATGAATGAAAACAGAAGGTGTTTTTCACGGGTTGTTCAGTGTTTTTCTGTGGCTAAGTCAATTCGTCGAATGTTCACGTGAAGTCTCGACGAATGACGGACAGACGGATTTCAAATTTCAGTTTCGTTTTCCAAAATTAGGGTTGGCCGACATGTACAGTACACGTGGCGACACCTCCTTGTCTGTCGCCCGAGCCGTTGGAGATTTCCCTATAAATAGTCTTTTATTTTAGGGCAAATACAAGATATCTCTCGATTGTTAAAAGAAAAAGAAGAAGCCAGCCGTCTTCCTCCTCGCGTGCTGGAGAAGTTTTCTGAGATCTAACTTCTGCGCCTCTCAAGTTTTCGTTCTTCAGTGGTGCTAAAGATTTCTCAGATAAGAAGGCCTTTGATCAAGTTGCTGCTCTCAATATTGAAGATCTTTTCGATTTAATCAAAGGGCCTATTCATATCAGGTTAGCCAAGTCTATTTTCTTCCAAATCTTTCAAGATCCAAGCTTTCTCTTTCAAGGAAGAAGAAGACTCGGTTTTCCCAAGATCTGAAGTTAATCTCTGTTGAGGTTTAGAAGAAGTATTTTATTTCTTTCTCTATTTGATTTCTGTAGGAGTTTTTACTCCGAGTTATTTGTAGGAGTGGTTTACTCCGAGTTGTAGGAGTTGTTTTACTCCGAGTTGTAGGAGTGGTATACTCCGAGTTGTAGGAGTTTTGACTCCGAGGTGTAAGATTATTCATAATCTGAGATTGGTGAAGTAGCCGAGTCTAGCCTCGAAGTGCTAGATAGGCGAGGCGGGAAAGAGGACTACCCACATCGGGGAACCTCTATAAAATCCTTGTGTCTGTGCTGTGCTTTATTGTGTTCATTTCTGTGTTATATTTTAATTCCGCGTAAAGACATAGAATCCACCTATTCACCCCCCCTCTAGGTGATTTAGGCCGCAACTAGACACTTTCAAGTTTACTTGAAGTCCTAAATGTATGCAATGACAGGACATAAAGTAAACGATATGCACATAACTAGGCGTATTATAACTATAGAAAATACCTTTAGGCGACTTTAAAGATAAGAGTTTCAATTAAAAAGAATGCAATGAGGTAGAAAGAAAAGCCATTTATAACTATAGTGCACCTAACATAAATCATTCCTAGAGAGTAAGATAACACAAGATCTAAAAGTAGTGGCATCCAACTGGCAAATAAACAATATAGCAAATAGGGCACAATGGGCGTCAACAACATGACACTAACCCATTTGCTCCAACTGGTATGTCTTATCACAAGAAGAAAACTAAAGACAGCTACCTCGCAGCAGCGGGGTAAATAACTACTAATACTCTGAACTCCAGGCCACACCACTAGCCGCTACGGCTCTGAACCTGAGGCATTCAATAAAACAAAGAACGCCTCAGCAAGGAATTACAAGTGGCAGAAACATAAGCAGCAGAAATAAATAAGGCATAAGGGGTACCAACCCAAGCCAGATTTACCGAAAGAGAAGTTCTAAACAGAGAACTAACAAGCACCAAGTGCACTAATATCAAGAAGAGGAACAAGCATAGTTCAATTATCTTGTAAAATATAATAATGAGACTGATCAGCTCAATTAAACAGGTGGCGGTACTTTATCCTCTGCCAACCCAAAAGCCAAAAGCCGGGTGGTGGTACTGTATCCACTGCCACCCAAAAGGCCAAAAGCCGGGTGGTGGTACTGTATCCACTGCCACCCACATATAATTAAATTTAGATTTAATAAGGCATGGGACGTAACGCGTAATAACAACACCATAACACTCTAAGAATAGGGTCATATATGAAGAAAATGGCCCAAAACTTTGATCAGAAGGTTCAAGAAATTTCTCGAGTAAAAGTCTGGATTTCTTGAGAAGAAGTCTCTATTTCATGAGAGGAAGTCTGTATTTCATGAGAGGAAGTCTATATTTCATGAGAGGAAGTCTGTATTTCATGAGAGGCAGTCTGTATTTCATGAGAGGCAGTCTGTATTTCATGAAAGGAAGTCTGTATTTCATGAGAGGCGGTCTGTATTTCATGAGAGGCAGTCTGTATTTCATGAGAGCCAGTCTGTATTTCATGAGAGCCAGAGAGGATTTCTCGAGAGCCAGGAAGGATTTCTCGAGAGCCAGGAAGGATTTCTCGAGAGCCAGGAAGGATTTCTCGAGAGGCAGAATTGATTTCTCGAGAGCCACAAAGAATTTCTCGAGAGCCAGGAAGGATTTCTCGAGAGCCAGGAAGGATTTTTCGAGAGGCAGAAATGATTTATCGAGAGCCAGAAAGGATTTCTCGATAGGAACTCTGTATTTCTCGAGAAGAACTCTGTATTTCTCGAGAAGAAGCAAAAACCGAAATTTTCGAGTAAAAACAGATGATTTTCTTGACAGTAATTTAATAGTTACGTATATAAGAGGAAGTTTGACGAATCAGGGGAGAACAATAAGGAGGTTATAGGTTTTGCATGACAACAAATCAACACATGGAGTAACATTCCAACAAAAGAGAGAAGAAAAAGAATACCACTTGCCTTAAACCCTCCAAATTCGAATTTCTCCGCTCCAAAAGCTATGGAGCGGACAAGAAATCACCCGAGCACAAAAACCTAAAACTTTTCGGGCCGAAAAGAGGAGTTAGGTCACTACCTTGACTCCAAAAATCCCAAGAAACACGAATAGCTTACCACTAGAACGATGGTCTTGCCGAGAGCTTTTCAAATCCACTCTCCAAACGCGATTCTGACCACCACGGCCTCTGAATCGCCGACCGGAAGATTCACGACGCTTCTGCTCTCATCTCTAACGCTTGGCGGATGGTTTGATCGAGGGAGAAGAAGATGAATAGGGAAGGGAATTTTATGTATTTATATAAAACCTAAATTTATTATTTAATTTATAAATAATACCCCAATTTACTTAAACTGCGAGGGCGACCAGATCACCTCGGATATCTACGAAAATCGCACCTTAACTGAAACACGGCGCTACGAATCCAACGGCGAAGTCAGAATTCAATTCCGATGAGCCAAACTCGGGTAAAAGCTTCCCAAAGCTAAATTCCCAATAACTACACAAAAACTCTACAGAAAATCAAAACGACGCGAAATCTCGCACGCTCGATCTAAATTACATACTTCGACTAAACTACGGCTCAAAACTAAACCTGGCGAGCGGACATAATGCCCTTACGCCAAAATTATGTCACCACGGTCACGTAAATAATTAACGAAAACCAGGGGCGTTACACCAACTCCATTATTGTCTTGACCTTGTCCGGGTTAGGCTCCACCCCCGCTGGGGTGAGCAAGTGACCTAGAAACTTCACTCGGCTAGCCCCAAAGACACACTTCAAGGGGTTGAGTTTCATCTTATACTTCCATAGGGTCCCAAACGTCTCCTCAAGGTCTCGGAGGTGAGACCCAAGGTCCCGGCTCTTTACCATGAGATCATCAACATAGACCTCCAAGTTTCTTCCCCTTTGTTTGCGAAAGACCTGATCCATCATCCTTTGATATGTGGCACCTGCATTCTTGAGCCCGAAGGGCATCATCTTATAACAACAGCATCCATCTCCCGTGATGAAGGAGACATCTTTGATGTCCGGGGGTGCATGCGGATTTGATGATAACCTGAAAAAGCATCTAAGAAAGACATTATAGGAAAACCTACGGCTGAGTCAACCAGCGCGTCGATTCTAGGCAGGATAGCAATCTTTCGGGCATGATTTATTAAGTAGTGAAAAGTCGATACACATGCGCCACTTACCTCCTCCCTTCTTTACCATGACTACATTGGAGACCCAGCCAGGATACTGGATCTCCGACACAAAACCTGTTGTAGGAGCTTTTTCACCTCCTCGCGGATCGGCCCCTCTAGCTTGTCCGTTGTGGCCCTCTTCTTTTGGCGAATGGAGCGGGTGCCAGGGTCGAGGTTGAGGCGGTGGCAAGCCACATCCGCATCGATCATGGGCATCTCCGCGGCGCTCCAAGCGAAGACATCCACATTCTTCTGCACGCAGGCTAGGATCTCAGCCTGCTCCTACGAACTGAGCTCTCCGCTGACTCGGACCTTCTCCACCACCCCAAGCCGAGTGGTGACCTCAAGCTTCATGACCTCATCCACGACCTCCAGCCTAGATTGCTCTCCCCAAGCACTTTCCTTCTCTCCGCCGCAAACGAGCGCTTGGGCTTCTTCCTCCATCTCTTCCTCCCCTACTATCATCAACTCCTCCGCCCCTCTTTCCCGGGCACTCCCTTCTTTCTCCTCTTCTTCTCCTCCCTCCATCCTGGGTCCTTCAGTGACCTCTTCCTAGTCCTGAACTTCCTCTTCCACCATCCTTTCCTCTTCTTCCTTCTCGCCTCCAGCCTCTGCCGCTTCCTCCATCACTTTGTCCCACTCCCTCGCTTCT
Organism: Dactylorhiza incarnata; assembly: GCA_033032865.1. Taxonomy (NCBI): domain Eukaryota; kingdom Viridiplantae; phylum Streptophyta; class Magnoliopsida; order Asparagales; family Orchidaceae; genus Dactylorhiza; species Dactylorhiza incarnata. Next base: position 1,322,423 of record JAWHQI010000218.1, on the reverse strand, counting down.
CTCATCCAGGCTATGGTGTTGACAGCCGTCATATAGAACTGTCTCGCCACCTTGGGATCTCCCCGGACCCGGACCTGGATTCCACCCGCGTTGAACTTGAGGCACTGGTGGAAGGTGGAAGGGACGCATCGAAACGCACTGATGAGAGGCCGTCCGGAGATGGCGTTGTAGCTTCTCGGGGCATCCACTATCACGAAGCGGAAGTTCTGGGACTGCCCTCCGAGAGTCATATGGAGTCCCACTCCACCTTCTACCTCCTTCCTTTCTCCCGAAAAACCAAATAGGGGGCCATTCGAGGCCAACACCCTCCGTGCCTCCACCTTCATCTTGTCAAATGCCTTCTTGAAGACAATGTTGACCGAACTCCCATTATCGACTAGAATCCGCGAGACGGTGAAGTTCTCGATGGCGGTCTGGATGACCAGCGCATCGCAGAAAGGGTCTTCATAGCTTGGCATGTCCTTCTGGGAGAAAGTAATTTTCTTCGCTGGGGGTGGAGCAGTGGATGTTGAAGCCACGCTCCGCCGATAGATGGTGTGGAGGCTAGCCTTGCGGGTTGCCTCCACCCCTACCCCCCATGGATCACCCCGATCCCTCCTCTACTCCCCACATCAACTATGTCCTCACACCTCTCTTCCTCCTTTCCTCGAGGCTCGACCTCCTCGATTCTCACCTATTGCTGTTGCCCCGGCGCGGGCACCCGGTGTTGGAGTTTCTGAGGTGATCTCAAAGCAATCAACGGTTAGTCTTACTGCTAACGCAATATGAGCCTATAGGCTCGCACATAAAAGCATTTGGAAAAATTGGAGAAAGGATTGTGTTGGCCTTACTCACATTGGATATGAGTGGAGGACCAACCCTGTGACTGCTTGGAATTAAGTTGAGAATGTCTCAACGGGAAATCGTTAAAAGGGTTTAAACGAATGGGTATTTACTTGACAAATTCGGCTAAAGGGTTTAACCGAACTGCGTCAAATTCGATTAAAGGGTTTAACCGAATTAGCTTGATTCGACTAATATGATTAACTGAAATTTTAACAGATTTGACTAAAGGGTTTAGCCGAATCATATAGCCGAATTTGTATAGACGAATTCGTCGAAATGGTTTCACTGAATCTGAGTCGAATTCAGTTATACTGATTAGTCGAATTCGGCGAATGTAAATCTGGACAGAAATGTTCTGGTCTGCGGATAGCCTGATTTATGCGTTTTAGTATAAAAGGGCAAGCGATTCTAGGTTTACGGGAACTTAATCCTTTTCGTGATTTAGACGAGAACTGTCGACCGGAACCGTTCCGCGCGAGGGCACGTTCTTCCCGTCCGCTGATCATTTTCCGCCACAGCTTTTCGCCGCCGCTAGTCGCTGCCGTCAGTTGCCGCCTCCCCTGGATCGGATCTAGCAGTCCGTGGGGATGTTGAGAGCTTCCTTCTCCGACCTACTTCTTGTCCGACAAGAAGCTAGGGTTCTCCTTTACTTGTGTGGACTTCTATAGAGGGATCGATCCATTTCAATTCTTGAAGAACTCAAAGGCAGATTTTGGATCTCTCTTTGGAGCACTTTGGTTGAGTGTTGACTCAATCCCGCAAAGGTACTTTGTATTTCGATTTGATTATTCTCTTGAATCATGAAAACCGCAAGATTCGTTAGTCTCTTTTGGGTTGTTCTTGTCTTGTTATTTCCGCTGCGCATATTTGATATGTCATCCCTTTCGAGGGGTATAGAAAACCCAACAGTGGTATCAGAGCTAGGTTGCGGTCAAGTTCGTGTAAATTGGGACTTTTAGAAGCGTTCGAAATGCCCTAATTTCTTCTTGGAATATCACATTTGATGTGATTTTGCGCTGCCCCTTGGACCCCGTTAGGGGCTCTGCCCTAAGACCCCACCAGGGGCGCGGCCCCTTGGAACCCCGCCAGGAACGCATGTGATTACGTTGCGATTTTCATGTTTCAGAGGTTGTTTCTCCTCTGTAGTAACTGTCCCTCAAAATGGTTTGTGAAACCAAACGTTTAGATTTTTGAATCTTATATGAGCGATGAGCTTGTCTACTGCACAAGTGGAGTTGTTGTTCATATGTCCAATGCATGTAAATCTGGAGATTTAGAAGTGTTCTTAATGCTCAGATTTAGCCCTTTTTTGTCAAAGTGTTGATAGACTGTTTTTGTGCACATCTGGGATGTATCTGGAATGTGAATGTTGTAATTTTATTTTTTGATTGTGCACTATGATTAACTGTTAATCACGATGAAATGTTCATCAATTGAAAGATAAAATCTCTTATCTAATATTAAGTATTCGGATGCCTTCCGATGGATGACACTCTTCCTGCCTCGATCGATGAAGTGTGGGCTTGCCAAAGCAAGGTGCATTAATCTATCTTGGTAAGGGCGCGAGCGGATAATTGTGATATCCCACTATCGACATCGGGTCAAACTTAACTAGGTGACCTCAAAGGTTGAGTGCCTAGAGGCATAGGGTTGGCATGCTCCATATGATGGATGCGAATAAAGAGTTATTCACCAACCATACAAGAGTTGCATAGTGATGCAATTGACAAATGTTGTCTACCTAAATAACCGCATTATGAGAGGAACGCCAAAGTGGACTCGTGGTGTTGGTGAAATACGGATCTTGTCCACTAAGAGAGTAGCTCGCATAAACTCTCTGAATCGATATCAAAGGTTATTGATTTGATTAAAATAGTGGGAGCTCTTTAATAAAAGTCCTTATGAAAAATATATAAAATGTATTTTGAAATATAGTACTAAAATTTTACTTTGCAAAATTCCTTGTAGAATTTCCATGGCAAGTGGATCTCACTCCACCTTGTCCCTGAGAGCGATCCTTGAGAAGGATAAGCTAAATGGGACAAATTTCCTTGACTAGTTGATGGCGCAAATCTCACACACCGCTATAGGCGGTAGCTCGACTGCGACACGAAACGGCAGTGTACCGATCGTTCAAGTAATATAAAATGGGAATGAATCCCCAAGTATCGATCTCAAAGGAACACAGTAAGGTGGAGTTTATTATCAAGGAAGGACTTGAGATTGAAGTCCTTTCGAGAGGATGGATGCGGAAATGGGGGATTTGGTTTGCGGAAAATAAAGAGAAAATGCTATGACTACTCCTATGCAATGCCGCTATGCAATGCTTCGCTTGGCGGGATGGAGACTAGGCAGGCCTTGAGCGCGCTGCGTCGCAAGGGCGGATGGACGAGTAGGCAAGCGGAATCGAACTATGCAGGCCTTGAGCGCGCTGCTTCGTAGGGCGAGTGGATTACACGGGCCGCTATGCCACGCTTCGCTAGGCGGATGGACGAGTAGGCTAACGGAGTGAGGGTCTTAAGCACCTCTTCAACAAGCACGCCACTAGCAAATGCTAGTGCGGCACCGGACACGGTGGTGTAGTGGAAAATGGATGGCGGCGCACCTCATTCACACATATGAATAATATGATTCCATAAACTGAAATAAACATTAATAAACAAGATTCATAGTGTCATCATCTAAATATATAGATTACAAACAAATACAACCACACAAGTAGAAGAAAGAGGCAAGAGATACGACCGAATCTGGAGTCTCGTTGTAGATTCACGGTAGGAATCGTCGGGTTGTCAATCCACGTCCTAGCTCGGTCTCAACTGCGTCCGGGGTAGAGGAGGGCTGTCACACCTCCCAATGGACCCGTCTTCTCCAGCGTTTTACAATCCGTCCACGTCCGATGCGAGGAACTCCTTCCTTGGCAATGAAGATGAGTGTAGAATCTCTTCCATGAAGCCCTTGGATGATGGAGGAGGCCTAGGGAGCGAATAACCTGCGGAAGGGGCGAAAACGGCGGAGCTGGGCGGAAAAACGGCGAGGATTCCAGACCTAATTCGCGAGCAGGAGCATTTATAGGCGCTGGAATAAACAGTGCGCACGATCATTGGCGCACGACCAGTGGTCGTGCGCACTATCATCCTGTGATCGTGCGCCTGCCTGGACGGAGCCTGCAAGGGGAAAAGATTATAAAATACAATGTTCGCACGACTAGTGGCGCGGGACCAGTGGTCGTGCACACAATCGTAAATGGTCGTGCGATAAGGGGAGACAGAACTCAGTTTTCAGGGGTTAAGTGCACACGATCAGTGGCGCACGACCAGTGGTCGTGTGCAATAAAACCAGTGATCGTGCGCAGTGTTCCTGTACAGATTTGTACCGGGAACACCTGCACGACTCCTGCTCCAGCATACAACACTAATCAAACCACTGAAAGTGACACTTAACCATGCATGAAAACTAATAATGAAGATAAACAAGGAATAACACCAAAACGGGCCTAGAGGTGCACGTAGCATGGAACAACAAATATGAGCAAAAACATGCCTAAAGTGTAGTGCATAGACTAGAAAATCGGCCCAGATGAGTCCATAAATGTGTATATATTTGGGACTCATCACACCCCCAGACTTACCTGTTTGCGCGTCCCGAGCAAACAAATCCCTCAAGCGGCTGAGAAAAATACACAGCTGGCATAGAAATTGTAAAGCGGGGTATCATGCGAAGTCGCATGCTCATGCGCGTAGAAATACAGTAGAAAAAATTCCTAATTATGCATATTAGTTTATAAATTCCTAGGAGCGTATTTATATATTACATTTACTCAAAAATTGAATCACGGTGAATCATAAGGTCACACATAAGAAGAAAGTAAACTGAACGCTGAGGCGAGCATTGCCAAAGGTCGGGGCTCGGGACAACTCCATTGAAATCCATCAATGTCGGTGACCATAAGCTTGCCCGTTCACACTCTCTCCACGGCACTGGTATGACTCAAATGCGTGAATCAATAGGACTTTAGGTTTTAGATGAGGCTTGGGTTTAGGTGAGGATAAACAAAGATAAAAACGACGGCTCAAGCACTAAACCCAAATAAGCTTATGCAGAAATTCTCCTCATTCACCACACAAATACACGGGTACACCACACCCCCAGAGTTGGATTTGACTACATGGGTGTGTGCACCGCCTACTCCCAAACATACATTCATACACAGATTTTTTCAATAAAGCTCATATCTTCTTCTTTTCTTCTCACTTCTCTTCTTTTTCTTATTTTCTTTTTCTTTTCACATATTTTCAGCAATCTAAACAATGATGCATATCCACATTTTCACAAGCATAACACTACATCAACAACCCAATCATGAAAGTAATATACTAGAGCTCAAATTTTGGTGTGCGACTAGGATTGGCGTTTAGGCTTTGGTGAGACAACAGTGGGGCTGAATCAAAGAAAGGGTAGGCACAACTGGGCTAATGAGGATAAAGCGATAGGAGTGGGCACAAAGGCTCAAGCGGGCCAAAATGATGGCCTATATCACATTCACGCAATTGACTAACTGTATACCCATGCTTCAAGAATCGCTTGGGGCAAGTTCTAGCCACCGAGAAAGATAATCCTTTCTCCCGACTCGGGCAATACGAGGCTAACGAGCATCTACACACATTCCTATGCTACCGTTTGATTCACACCGGATTCACCAATTGAGTAGAGTAAACAATATTTACGCTAATAGAAAAAAATATAAACTAAAAGCATAAAAAGAAATTGAATCTACACGATTTTCTAAACGAGACATGAGCACTCGACTAGGAGCACTACCGGAGTCAACATTTTACTCCGCCTCATAATCCTAAGCCAGCACAGTGATTTTCCAAATCACACGAAAAGAAATGAGTTCGGCTCAAGACGTGCCAACAGCTAAGTGCACGCTCGAGTGGGTGTAGTGGTGTGCAATGCAATTGAACATAACTAAATAATTGAAATAGAAATACTGATAGCATGCAATGCAATAGTGCACGTGCGTGGGCACACAGAACTACTCTCCCCCAGACTTAAACTAAACAACCCACATAATATATGACATGAAAATCAAAATAGGGCTAGGGAAAGAGAGTACCCAATGCTCAGAAATGAGCATACCAAAAGATTGGCGTGTAAGCTAAAATGAACCGCGGCACCCGCCATCCAGAAAAGATACCTGCAGGGGTCAGCTCCGCAAAAACAAAAGAAAATAGAAAATTGAGATAAAGTGCAATTAACTAAATAAAATTAGAAACGAAATGAAAATGCAAGAAAAATTAAGATAACTACTGGGGTTATTGTCATCCCAGCACGACTTATTCAAAACTTTATAATATCTAGCTAATGGGCCTATGAAAAAGAAAATGAACAGGTAACTGCTCCAATATGCGTTTCGGTAGCTGGTACCGATACGGAGATAAGGTAGTCACCCCTCTACCTAAATAATAATAATACCTGCTCCTCACAGGTAGAGGGAAAAGAAAGTAAGAAGAGGAGGAGGCCTGGTCCTCACTCATCTCACCAAAACTATCCTTGCCCAGTAAGGTATCGTCCACAGCAGGTCCACAGGGGGAGAAGGCAACAAATGAGGCTTCCTTAATGGAGGAGGAATCAACCTCCTCGCATAAAAGGACACACTCATCATTGATTGGAGCACAAAGCTCCAAGTCCTCCTGAAGTACCTGTGAAGATTCAACCTGCACAGGCTCGGGTGAAGAAGGGGGGTCAAGAAATAAAAGAGAAGAAGGACAAAAATAATCAGAAATCGGGGGAGTGATCCCGGTCTCACTCCCATCAGGTTGGGGAAGTAAAAGAATGTTTGCATTGTCATCAATGCTACAAGATTCGGGGGGATCAACGGTGGCCAGGCTTGGGATTTGGACTTCCTCCACCGGTGCTGAGGAAAACTCCTCTTCACCTAGAAGGTTGTCCTCCTCCGTAGGAGCAGGCATAACACATAAATCGCCAGCCTCATCCCGCGACACATCCTCAACAATGTCGTCAGAGACGAAAGTAGTATGCACAACAGGGGGAGGAGTAGTGCTCGGATAAAAGTCGAGCACCGATTCCTCACAAAGAATCGAATCCACTAGGGGTGGTGGATGCACTGGGAGAATAGGCTCAGCAATGTCGGTGCATAGATCAGCCGCACATCCGGTGACCGTGTCCATGTCATACCCTTCAAGATGTGAAGGTGACAAAGACACATAACCGGATGGTGAAGGTGTGCCGCCAGAGTTAGGGGTTGGGACGATCCGGATATCCGGCTCGTCATCCTCATCCAATTGGCGAAGATACTCGGCACAGTCCTTCAAGACATGATCAGTGCTCCGACAAAACCGGCACTGCCTAGCGGGCTTCTTTGGCACAGCGGGTGCTGAAGCCGAAAAGAAGTATGACGGTAAAGGCTCAGCAGAGTAGCTATAAGACTTACGCGCACCATATGGAGTACCAGACGAAGTTGGTGCTCCATATGCTGGGCTATAAGAATTATGCCTACTATTCTCCGTAGGGCATTCATCACTAGAGTGGGAGGTAGCTCCACACCAACGGCAACGGAAATTAAGATGTGCCCACATAGTGTGAAGATAATACGATTCAAAATAAAAATGCTATTGTGCAAAATACTACACCTAACAAAAATTACTAAAGCAACCTAATTAAAACAGGAAAATGGAATAAAAAGAAATAAAAACAAAGAAATGCAATTTACAAATGGAAGGGCTTCTCTCTCAGGTTCTCCCTCTCCAGAAAACTCACACGACTGTGTTCCCCGGCAACGGCGCCAAAAACTTGATGGCGCAAATCTCACACACCGCTATAGGCGGTAGCTCGACTACGACACGAAACGGCAGTGTACCGATCGTTCAAGTAATATAAAATGGGAATGAATCCCCAAGTATCGATCTCAAAGGAACATAGTAAGGTGGAGTTTATTATCAAGGAAGGACTTGAGATTGAAATCCTTTCGAGAGGATGGATGCGGAAATGGGGGATTTGGTTTGCGGAAAATAAAGAGAAAATGCTATGACTACTCCTATGCAATGCCGCTATGCAATGCTTCGCTTGGCGGGATGGAAACTAGGCAGGCCTTGAGCGCGCTGCGTCGCAAGGGCGGATGGACGAGTAGGCAAGCGGAATCGAACTATGCAGGCCTTGAGCGCGCTGCTTCGTAGGGCGAGTGGATTACACGGGCCGCTATGCCACGCTTCGCTAGGCGGATGGACGAGTAGGCTAACGGAGTGAGGGTCGTAAGCACCTCTTCAACAAGCACGCCACTAGCAAATGCTAGTGCGGCACCGGACACGGTGGTGGAGTGGAAAATGGATGGCGGCGCACCTCATTCACACATATGAATAATATGATTCCATAAACATGAAATAAACATTAATAAACAAGATTCATAGTGTCATCATCTAAATATATAGATTACAAACAAATACAACCACACAAGTAGAAGAAAGAGGCAAGAGATACGACCGAATCTGGAGTCTCGTTGTAGATTCACGGTAGGAATCGTCGGGTTGTCAATCCACATCCTAGCTCGGTCTCAACTGCGTCCGGGGTAGAGGAGGGCTGTCAGACCTCCCAATGGACCCGTCTTCTCCAGCGTTTTACAATCCGGCCACGTCCGATGCGAGGAACTCCTTCCTTGGCGATGAAGATGAGTGTAGAATCTCTTCCTTGAAGCCCTTGGATGATGGAGGAGGCCTAGGGGGCGAATAACCTGCGGAAGGGGCGAAAACGGCGGAGCTGGGCGGAAAAAACGGCGAGGATTCCAGACCTAGCTCGCGAGCAGGAGCATTTATAGGCGCTGGAATAAACAGTGCGCACGATCATTGGCGCACGACCAGTGGTCGTGCGCACTATCATCCTGTGATCGTGCGCTTGCCTGGACGGAGCCTGCAAGGGGAAAAGATTATAAAATACAATGTTCGCACGACCAGTGGTCGTGCGCACTATCGTAAATGGTCGTGCGATAAGGGGAGACAGAACTCAGTTTTCAGGGGTTAAGTGCACACGATCAGTGGCGCACGACCAGTGGTCGTGCGCAATAAAACCAGTGATCGTGCGCAGTGTTCCTGTACAGATTTGTACCGGGAACACCTGCACGACTCCTGCTCCAGCATACAACACTAATCAAACCACTGAAAGTGACACTTAACCATGCATGAAAACTAATAATGAAGATAAACAAGGAATAACACCAAAAAGGGCCTAGAGGTGCACGTAGCATGGAACAACAAATATGAGCGAAAACATGCCTAAAGTGTAGTGCATAGACTAGAAAATCGGCCCAGATGAGTCCATAAATGTGTATATATTTGGGACTCATCACTGGTATAGAATCCTGAGAATTGTTCTCAGGCAAGAGCGCAAGCTCTATGTCTTGGAAGAAGATCCCCCTGAAGAGCCAGCCTCTAATGCACCACGTGCAGATAAAGATACTTATAAGAAGTATGAAGATGACTCCTTGGATGTTGAATGCCTTATGCTCGCGACTATTAACTGTGAGCTTCAGAAGCAACATGAGAACATGAGTTGTTATGAGATGGTTGAGCACCTGAAGAAAATGTTTCAAGGGCAAGCTCGCCAAGAGAGGTTTGATATATCCAGGGCGTTATTTCAGTGAAAGATGGGAGCTCGAGACCCAGTAGGAACTCGCATACTCAAAATGATTGGGTATATAGACAGCCTTGAAAGGCTGGGGTTTCCTTTGAGCCAAGAGTTGGCCACTGATCTGATTCTGCAATCGTTGCCGGACAGTTACGAGCAGTTTGTCTTAAATTACAATATGAATGAAATTGACAAGACACTGCCCGAGCTCCTAGGCATGTTAAGAACTGTCGAGATCAACATGAAGAAGACCAAGCCTGCTAGCCCCATACTGATGGTGCATAAAGGTAAGGGCAAGGTTAAGGGAATCAAGAAAACTAAGGTAGGACCTAAGTCACATCTTGATCCCAAGTATTCTGCACTGAAAAGGAAAGGTTTGGCTAAGGAAGGGAAGTGCCACCATTGTGGTAAGGCAGGGCACTGGAGGAGGAACTGCCCTCAGTATTTAGAAGATCTGCAGCAGAAGAAGGGAAGTATGACTTCCACTTCAGGTATTTATGTTATAGACATAAACCTTTCTGCTCCTTCATCTTGGGTATTGGATACCGGATGCGGTTCTCACATTTGTATAAATGTGCCGGAACTGAGAAGGAGAAGAATGTTGGGTAAAGGGGAGGTAGACCTGCGCGTCGGGAATGGAGCAGGAGTTGCTGCCGTCGCCGTTGGTGTCTATTATCTTTCTTTGCCCACTGGGCTTGTAATAGAACTAGATAATTGTTATTATGTTCCGACCATAACTAGAAACATTATTTCTATTTCATGTTTGGACATGATTGGTTTTTCTTTCGTAATTAAGAACAATTGTTGTTCTATTTATAAGAATGATGTTTGTTATGGCGTTGCCCAAATGTTTAATGGTTTATATGTTTTGAACTTAGACCATCTGATCTATAACATAGAAAATACTAAAAGACTATAAACAAATTATTCGAATCATACGTACCTTTGGCATTGTCGTTTAGGCCATATAAACGAGAAACACATATCCAAGCTCCATAAAGATGGACTACTGGACTCATTTGATTATGAATCATTTGAGAGATGCGAGTCCTGTTTGTTGGGCAAGATGACGAAAGCTCCTTTCACTAGTTGTAATGAGAGGGCTAATGATCTCTTGGGTATAATACATAGTGATGTATGCGGACCCATGAGTTCTATGGCTAGAGGTGGGTTCTACTACTTCGCTACATTTACTGATGATTTTAGTAGATACGGATACGTGTTTCTTATGAAGAACAAATCCGAGACCTTTGAAAAGTTCAAAGTGTTTAAAAATGAAGTGGAGAACCAACTGGGAAAAAGGATAAAAGTACTCTGATCTAATCGAGGTGGCGAATATCTGAGTCATGAGTTTCGTGATCATCTGAAAGAGTGTGGTATTGTATCACAGCTCACTCCGCCCGGAACACATCAACATAATGGTGTTTCTGAGAGGAGGAATCGTACCTTGTTAGACATGGTGCGATCGATGATGAGTCATGAAGATTTGCCCGTTTCCTTTTGGGGTTTTGCTTTAGAGACTGCTGCTTTCACACTAAATTGAGTTCCAACGAAAGCGGTTCTAAAGACACCATATGAGATATGGACTGGGAAGCGTTCTAGTATGATCTTCATCAAGATTTGGGGTTGTGAGGCATACGTGCAATGTCAAATGCCTGACAAGCTGGAACCCAAATCGGATAAATGTTATCTCGTGGGGTATCCTAGGGAAACCAAAGGATACTACTTCTACTTACCGTCTGAGGGAAAAGTGTTTGTCGCAAGGACTGGTGTCTTTTTGGAGAAAGAGTTCTTATGCAGAAAGACTGCAAAGGTAGAACTTGAAGAAGTTCAAGAGCCACAAACAATGAACGAACCAAAATTGGAACCTGAGCAAGGACTACAAGAAGTTGCAGCTGGAGAGCCTGCTCAAGAAACACAAGTCCTACGTAGATCTGGTAGACCAAGGTTTGAGCCTGAGAGATATGGATTTCTCATGACTCAAATAGGTAATGCGTTGCTTATGGATCATGATGATGAGCCTGCAACCTACCAAGAGGCTATGAATGGACCAGACTCCGAGAAGTGGCTTGAGGCCATGAAATCTGAAATGGACTCCATGTACACAAACCAAGTTTGGACATTGGTGGAACCACCTGAAGGGGTACGACCCATAGGTTGCAAATGGGTCTTCAAGAAGAAGACCGACATGGGTGGGAATGTACATACATTCAAAGGCCGGCTGGTGGCTAAAGGTTTTAGGCAAATTCATGGTGTTGACTATGATGAAACCTTTTCCCCTATAGCAATGGTCAAGTCCATCAGAATTCTACTTGCTATTGCTGCGTATTATGACTACGAGATCTGGCAAATGGACGTCAAAACGGTTTTCCTTAATGGAAACCTCCTTGAGGAAGTGTATATGACACAACCCGAGGGTTTTGTATCTCCAAGTGAGGCCACTAAAATATGCAAGTTGAATCGATCCATTTATGGATTGAAACAAGCTTCTCGAAGTTGGAATCTGCATTTTGATGAGAAGATCAAAGAGTTTGATTTCATCAAGAATGAAGATGAGCCTTGTGTTTACAAGAAGATTAGTGGGAGCATTGTTGTCTTCCTGATATTGTATGTAGATGACATACTGCTGATCAGGAATGACATTCCGACCCTGCAAGTTGTTAAGAACAACCTAGGGAACTGCTTTTCTATGAAAGACTTGGGTGAAGCGACTTACATACTTGGTATTAAGATCTATAGAGATAGATCGAAGAAGTTGCTGGGTTTGACGCAGAGTACATACATTTACAAGGTGTTGAAACGGTTCAACATGCTTGAGTCCAAGAAAGGATTCTTACCCATGTCACATGGTGTGAGTCTCTCTAAGGACCAATGTCCTAAATCTTTGGAAGATAAGGACCGCATGAAGATGATTCCATATGCTTCAGCAATTGGATCAATCATGTACACAATATTATGTACTCGACCCGATGTCTCATATGCTTTAAGCATGACTAGCAGGTATCAGTCCGATCCGGGTGATGGTCACTGGATCGCAGTCAAGAATATCCTAAAGTACTTTAAAAGGACTAAGGATACATTCTTGGTGCTTGGTGGAGAGGAAGAGCTCGTTGTAAAGGGTTACACGGATGCAAGCTTCCAGACTGACAGAGATGACTTAAACTCACAGTCAGGTTTTGTGTTTTGCCTTAATGGAGGAGTTGTAAGCTGGAAGAGTTCCAAGCAAGAGACAGTTGCTGATTCTACGACTGAGGCTGAATATATCGCTGCAGCGAATGCGGCGAAGGTGGCTGTATGGATTAGGAAATTCATCATCGAGCTTGATGTAGTTCCTAGCATTGTTGATCCCATAGTTCTCTACTGTGACAACAACGGTGCAATTGCACAAGCTAAGGAACCTAGATCTCATCAGCGCTCCAAGCACATACTTCGGCGCTTCCATCTTATTCGAGAGATTGTCGATCGAGGAGAAGTGAGCATATGCAGAGTACCGACTGAAGAAAACATTGCGGATCCACTAACAATGCCTCTTGCGCAAATGAAGCATGATGGTCATGTTAGATCAATGGGTATTAGATACCTGAATGATTATCTTTAGTGGGAGCCTTGTGGATTGCATATTTGTTGATTGTTTGTTCATTGGATGAATTGTAATATGTACTATGTATTTCATTTTATATTTATGGCAAGTTCTTTTATTATGTCATTTATATCTGTCTGATAAGATTAATTAGCATGATAAATGACCTTAGAGTATTTGCTTCCATAGGAATTCAAGTACGTGACTTGAATGTGAGAGCCTATGTTTATAAGATGCTTCATTCTTAAGTGGTCCCTGGTCAGAGTATCATATTAGAAGCTAAGTGTGATGATGATACACTAAGACTAGCATGTGCGTTGACTGATGACCGGTTCTCATAGGTCATGATATTGTGATATCAAGTCATCACATGGGTACTTGTTAGTGAACAAGTTGTACTGGACAGACCCCCGTGAGACTACTTTGTGGATTGTTATATGAACGTGTCACAAGTAGGTCTCAAGTGACAATGGTGTTTGTGGTCCTTTGACCTGAAATCATAGCATTCATCAGGTGAGGAAGAGCGTACTTTGATGCCATCTAAAGTCTTCTCTTGAGAAAGGTTGACGATAAGGGTGGTTGTTTGGTATGTTACGAATCATTTGGATGTTTGTGTGTGAGCAGAAATGGGATTTGTCCTCCTGTATGACAGGAGTTACATCCATGGGCCCCTTGATGGAATGAGATTGAGAAATGCATGGCCATGCTTGGTTGAGTCAATATATGATATTGAGCTCACCATTTTCAGATAGTATATTTGATGGCGCGTCCCCTCCGACACTCCTTGATGATGATGACCCGGCTGCCGAGGCGCTGCGCCACAGATCTGCGGTGCCATGACGATGCTGATGGAAGACCACGTTATAATCTCCGCCTGCGGCGTGCCAAAACCGCCATGAAGAATTAGACTCTTATTTATGCACTTTTATTTTATATTAATAAATATAAAATTATTTCATGATAGATGATAATTTTATATTTATTAAAGTGATTGTAATTTTAATTTTGAACTCTTAATTTCATGTTGGTGTGTATTTAACCATACGGGTGGATGAGATTTCATCTCCATCATGGATGGTTATGATGTTGTGTAAACTCCTATTTAAAGGGGTCTTTATGATGGAATGAGGATTCTTGAAGATCAAACCCTAAAACCTCCTCTAGGAAATTTTGGCCAAAGGAAGAGCTTCCTCCTTGCCGCCGCCCCCCTCTCTTGGTGTGACTCCAAGGCCGCCTCCCTCCATCCTCTTCGGTGCGACTCCGGCGAGACTTCCGTGGTGCGACTCCAAGGAAGAAAGGGTGCTTCTCCATTCGGTGCGACGCCGGTGGAATCGTGGAGAGAGAGATTCTCACACATCTATCTTGTGTGTTCATCTTCTTGGTTGGGTAACCCCTCTCCTTGCTAGTGATTCTTTCTACGCTTTAGTTTGTGGAGGTTTTTGTCGAATCGTTTTCCGTGGCTTTAATTTTCTCGCTTGCAAAAATCTGAAATCTAAGTGTTTTTATTGAATCTCTTGTTGTTCGGATCGGGTAGATCCGGTGCGGTAGCGAAACTCGGCCTAGCCTTGGTTTGCTCTCCAAGATTGGCGCACTTAGCGTTAGCAAGGGAGTCAATCTCAACTAAAGCTTTATCGCCGCTTGAATGTTCACCGCCGCTCCAAAATATTTCCGCTGCATTTTGAAATGAATCGATTGATGGAATAGATGCTTGTGTAGGGGCGGTGAGTTGTGTGCTTGTTGGAGAGGTAGGTCTTAAGGACGTTGTATCGAGTTCGGCTTACGGTGAGTTGTGTGCTTGTTGGAGAGGTAGGTCCTAAGGACGTTGTATCGAGTCCCGCATATTTTTTCTCCATCGGATTTGGGAGCCAACCGACCCCTTTTCGTTCGCTTTTGGTCGGCGCCCTCCTATGTTATTTTAATTTCTGTGTTGAAAGTTTTTCCGCTAGCGTAACGTCCACGTCGTCACAGTACCCCTACATCAATTTGGTATCAAAGCCGGTCGTTTCAACTCCCACGTTTCAAACATCCTCGCTGCGATCCTTGTTGGTCGTTTTAATCAATAGGAAAATCTGAAAATTTTCGGATTGGTCTGCGTTTAGTAAAAAACTCAGAAATTTAAAACATGTCAGACAAATCTGAAATTTTTTCTGTAGCTTCCTGCACGTATTTCCAGCAACATTAAAACTGAAACTTTTTGGATTCGTCCTTGTTAGGTTGGCCTGAAAATTGGAACCGTCGTAATTCTATCTAGGTGGTGTGCGAATAGAGGTCTGAAATCTGAAATTTTGTCAAAATCCAAAAAAAAAAAATTTTAACGATCCACGTATTATGCACATCAGGAATCTATAAAAATATCCTATGTTCAATCTAGCTACAGCCCTAGAAAAAATCATCTTCCTAAATTTTTCTTGAACCTGAATGCCCACTAGGCTAGGAACGGAGTACGCGACACCGTCTACGTCTAGGATGGCTGCGAATCAGCACAATGATCCCAACATCATGGCCATAGCAGGTCTACGTACTGAAATGACTGAGCTTAGGATGATGTTAGAACAAATTTTACGGAATCAAGGAGGACCACCACCACCACCCGGTGATGTTGAGGGGCCCAACCGGCAACAACCGGTCACTGATTCGGATTCTGATGGGGACCATCCCGAGTGCCCCCTCGAGAATGCTGCCCCGAGCGTGGTTTCGATATCACTAGATCCATCAAGATTGATGCCCCCACCTACGATGGCATGGGAGACCCCCAGGTCTTCCTTAGCTGGGTAGTTGATATGGAATGTTACTACCAATGGCACAATCTCACGGATCTCCAAAGGGTCCAAGTCGCCCACATGAAGTTGACAGATCGTGCGAAAACCTTTTGGCTGAATGAAGAAAGGAGGTTGGGAGCCGGACAGGAAGTCCCACCTATCGGATGGGCGGTGATGAAAAATTTGCTCACCGACCAATACGTTCCCGCTTACCACCGAACACAAATGTTCGATGAACTAGACACCCTGCGGCAAGGTTCAAAGTTGGTGGCCGAGTATATGGGAGAGTTAAAAGACCGTATGGTGCGTTGCGAGCTTAGGGAACCCCTAGAGGTCACATTATCAAGGTTTCGTAAGGGGCTTCAACCCGATATCCAGCGGAAGCTCTTGCGCTATGGGCACACAGATCTGAACACGACTTTCAATGCCGCCCTAGACATTGAAAAACACTTAGCCGCCAAGGCTCAATCCCGTTATTCCCACACGAGGAATAAGACCATCGTTGGAGCGTCTTCTTCCACCTATCCGGACAGGGGAAAGTCTAGAACCACCGAGTCTAAATCCGTCGTGATCACCGCTAGGATCACCAGGAACCCCACGAGTGAGCGTGTCCCCATTGGGAAAGTTAGCAAGGCCAATACCACGTGTTATTCTTGCGGTGTTCAAGGCCACTATGCCTTTGAATGCCCAACTAAGACTAAGGTCGTTGCCCTCTTAGATATGGTCGCCGATTCTACTGATTATGTGTATGAGGCCGCTGAAGAGAGCGACCCCGAAGGGGTCCCAAGCGATTTGGAAGACGATCCCCCCCCCCCCCCCCCCCCCCCTCATGGTGATGCGTTGTATTCTGACCACTCCATGCCCGCTAGATGACTGGAGGAGGATGAGTATCTTCTCTCTGATCTTTAAGAGTGGCGACAAGCTGTGCAAGCTCATTATAGATAGCGGTAGCTGTGTGAATGTTATCTCTGAGAATGCTGTTAAACGTATGAGTCTGACCACGGAACCACACCCCACACCCTACCAGGTAGCTTGGATTAGCAAGGTTACCGTCCCGGTTAGCAAGCGTTTCCTGGTCCCTCTTGCCTTTAAATCTTACACGGATGAGGTCTGGTGTGATGTCCTCCCCATGGACACGTGCCATGTGTTATTAGGCTGCCCTTGGCTTTATGACCGTGACGTCACACATTTCGGTCGAGCCAATACTTATGAATTCAAATTCAACGGTAAGACCATCACTTTGAGACCGACCGTTCCGAAGGAGTCGGTAGCTTTGGCTAAGGGCACTACCGTCCCGGCCGAGAGGAAGGCATTGAGCCTAGTTGGTATGAGAGAGTTCGTGAGAGATCCTTTTCTTGAGGGAGTTATGTACGCTTTAGTTCTTATGAGTGCGAAGGGTGAATCGGAAGCGTTGAATGAGTTGTCTAGGGAGTTACGAGCACTTTTGGACGAATATAAGGACGTGTACCCAGACGAGTTGCCTTCTTTGTTACCTCCATTGAGGAACATACAGCATGCGATAGATCTCATTCCGGGTTCGTCCCTGCCGAACCAACCCCACTATAGGCTTCATCCCGCGGCCCACAAAGAGCTACAGACTCAGATCGAGGATTTGATGAAAAAAGGATTCATCAGGACTAGCATGAGTCCTTGTGCGGTGCCAGCCCTTCTTGCCCCCAAGAAGGATGGTACGTGGCGGATGTGTGTTGATAGCCGCGCTATCAACAAAATCACCATCAAGTACCGATTTCCTATACCGCGCTTAGATGACCTTCTCGATGTCTTGTCTGGCACAACGATATTTTCTAAGTTAGAATTACGAAGCGGCTATCACCATATAAGGATCCGCGAGGGAGATGAGTGGAAGACGGCATTTAAGTCTAAGGACGGGTTATACGAGTGGCTTGTAAAGCCCTTCGGGCTATCCAATGCCCCCAGCACATTCTCCCGGATGATGACGCATGTCTTTCAGCCATTCATGGGGAAGTTCTTAGTTGTCTACTTCGATGACATCTTGGATTACAGCACTACTACCACCGAGCACATCTCCCACATGAGAGTGGTTCTTTCCACCCTACGGAAGGAAACTTTATTTCTGAATCTCAAGAAATGCACTTTCCATGTTACAGAGGTGGAGTTTGTAGGCTACATCGTTGGAGCGGAGGGCATTAGAGTCGACCCTAGCAAGGTTAAGGTGATTAAGGACTGGCCCGTGCCGACCACGATACGGGAGGTGAGGAGCTTCTATGGGTTGGCAACTTTCTACCGCCGTTTCATCAAAGACTTTAGCAGCATCATGGCC
Organism: Dactylorhiza incarnata; assembly: GCA_033032865.1. NCBI lineage: Eukaryota > Viridiplantae > Streptophyta > Magnoliopsida > Asparagales > Orchidaceae > Dactylorhiza > Dactylorhiza incarnata. Next base: position 1,304,317 of record JAWHQI010000218.1, on the reverse strand, counting down.
CCCATTAGTGACTGCATGAAAAAAGGTGAGTTCACTTGGACGAAGTCTGCCACCTTCGCTTTCCAACGCATCAAGGAGCTTATGACTGAGGCACCCGTCTTACGTATACCTGACTTCTCGAAGGTCTTTGAGCTTACTTGCGACGCTTCAGGCGTAGGGATAGGAGGTGTCTTGAGCAGGAAGGGCACCCTGTGAGTTTCTTTAGTGAAAAATTGGCGGGCGCTAAATTGAATTATTCCAACTACGATAGGGAATTTTATGCGGTCATTAGATGCTTGCACCACTGGCGGCATTATCTCCTCTCTAAGGAGTTCGCGATCCTCTCCGATCACGAAGCATTACGATTTATCAATGGCTAACATAAAATCAGTCTGTGTCATGCCAAGTGGGTATCCTTCCTACAGGGTTACACTTTTAATCTCAAACACCTTAAGGGAGCGGACAATCTGGTTGCGGACGCTCTTAGTCGCCTAGCCCTTTTAATCACCACTATGGAGGTTAACGTTGTCGGGTTCGAGCGAATCAAAGATGAGTACGCTACATGCCCGGACTTTCAGGATTCTTACCTATCTGCCCAGGATAGTTCCCCCACCACTATTACTGCGTTCGTTATCAAGGATGGTTACCTCATTAGGCATGGGAAATTATGTATTCCGCAGTCATCTCTACGACTCCATATCATCTGGGAACTGCATAGTAGCGGGTTGAGTGGCCATTTCGGTAGGGATAAGACTATCACCCTGGTTGAGGAAAAGTTTTATTGGCCAAATTTGAAGGCAATGGTAGGGCGGGTAGTGAGTAGTTGCCGTACTTGCCAAGTTTCCAAGGGCACCAAAACCAACGTCGGGTTATATACTCTGTTGCCTATACCATCCGTACCTTGGGAGGATGTGAGCATGGACTTTGTCTTAGGCCTACCCACCACTTTTCGTCGTCACAATTCTATCTTCGTAGTTGTGGATAGGTTCTCCAAAATGGCATATTTTATACCGTGTACTAGAACCGACGACGCATCTCATATCGCAAAGCTATATTTTAAGGAATTTGTTAGTCACCGAGGAGTGCCGAAGACAATTGTCTCGGATAGGGATGTTAAGTATACGAGCTACTTCTGGAAGACACTTTGGAACCTAATGGGTACCAAACTATTGTTTTCCTCCGCCTATCGTCCTCAAACCGATGGGAAAACTGAGGTGGTTAACCGGAGCCTAGGGAACCTTCTTAGATGTCTCGTGAGTGATCATAAAGGCACATGGGATCTTCTTCTTCACCACACTCAGTTAGCCTACAACAATTCCAAAAATCGGTCCACGGGTTTGTCGCCAAATGAGATTGTCCACGGGTACAAGGCCCCTGTGCCTCTTGACTTGGTTCCCTTGCCCCACACATACAAGGCAAGTCAATTTGCACAATCCTTCACCCAACATATTCACGACCTTCATGCACGTATACGGGCTACCTTGACTGCTCAGTATGATTCTTATCAGGCACAAGCCAATATACATCAGAGAGTGTCACACTTCAAGGTTGGCGATTTGGTCTTAGTACGATTAGTTCCCGAACGTTTGCCATCTGGCACCGTTAAAAAGTTATCACCTAAGCGCGCCGGCCCTTTTCGGATCATCAAGAAAATAGGTGACAACGCTTTTGTTTTAGATTTGCCTGCCGAATGGGGAATCTCCCATATTTTTAACGTCTCGGATTTAACGATGTTCGTATCGCCTCCACATGAGTTGAGTTCCTTGACGTCTTCTCCTTCCACCAAATCTTCTAATGGGTTGGGGAGTGGTAGTACGGAAGACCTCTCTCTATCGGTTCCCACAGGTATTTCACCAGATGGTAAGTCGCATACTTTTATTCCTATTGCTGATATGTTCCCCAGGTTTCCGAATACTTTTCTCACTCCGGACATGATACTGTCTGCGGAGCCACTTACTACCTCGGAGGGTGCTACTTACCGCTTCCTCATCCATTGGCGTGATCACCCACCTTTAGACGATTCTTGGGTCCTCGCGACAGAGCTTCAACGACTGGATGCTGATCTTCTCCGCCGCTACATCTCGGACCACGCATCGGAGATGCTTGATTTTGAGTGGGGGAGGATTGATGGCGCGTCCACTCCGACACTCCTTGATGATGATGACCCGGCTGCCGAGTCACTGCGCCACAAAGATCTGCGATGCCATGACGATGCTGACGGAAGACCACGTTATAATCTCCGCCCGCGGCGTGCCAAAACCGCCATGAAGAATTAGACTCTTATTCATGCACTTTTATTTTATGTTAATAAATATAAAATTATTTCATGATAGATGATAATTTTATATTTATTAAAGTGATTGTAATTTTAATTTTGAACTCTTAATTTCATGTTGGTGTGTATTTAACCATACGGGTGGATGAGATTTCATCTCCATCATGGATGGTTATGATGTTGTGTAAACTCCTATTTAAAGGGGTCTTTATGATGGAATGAGGATTATTGAAGATTAAACCCTAAAAACTCCTCTTGGAAATTTCGGCCAAAGGAAGAGCTTCCTCCTTGCCGCTGCCCCCCTCTCTTAGTGTGACTCCAAGGCCGCCTCCCTCCATCCTCTTCGGTGCAACTCCGACGAGACTTCCGCGGTGCGACTCCAAGGAATAAAGGGTGCTTCTCCATTCGGTGCGACACCGGTGGAATCGTGGAGAGAGAGATTCTCCCACATCTATCTTGTGTGTTCATCTTCTTGGTTGGGTAACCCCTCTCCTTGCTAGTGATTCTTTCTACGCTTTAGTTTGTGGAGGTTTTTGTCGAATCGTTTTATCCGTGGCTTTAATTTTCTCGCTTGCAAAAATCTGAAATCTAAGTGTTGTTATTGAATCTCTTGTTGTTCGGATCGGGTAGATCCGGTGCGGGAGCGAAACTCAGCCTAGCCTTGGTTTGCTCACCAAGATAGGCGCGCTTAGCGTTAGCAAGGGAGTTAATCTCAACTAAAGCTTTATCGCCACTTGAATGTTCACCGCCGCTCCAAAATATTGCCGCTGCGTTTTGAAATGAATCGATTGATGGAATAGATGCTTGTGTAGGTGCGGTGAGTTGTGTGCTTGTTGGAGAGGTAGGTCTTAAGGACGTTGTATCGAGTTCGGCTTACGGTGAGTTGTGTGCTTGTTGGAGAGGTATGTCCTAAGGACGTTGTATCGAGTCCCGCATATTTTTTCTCCATCGGATTTGGGAGCCAACCGACCCCTTTTCGTTCGCTTTTGGTCAGCGCCCTCCTATGCTATTTTAATTTCTGTGTTGAATGTTTTTCCGCTAGGGTAACGTCCACGTCGTCACGGTACCCCTACATCACTATTCTAGATCAGGAAACTAGGATTGAACAATTATGAGGGTGACACAGTCCATGCCTCTAGTTCTATCCGGATATAAAGGACAAGGGACATGACAACACTGATACATTGGTCATGACAGGCTTGTTGAGTTATGAACTCTTATTGCTTGGGTAGCAATGATGTATTGCTAGATGCCACTCATTGTTTGTGAGACTTTTGTTGATACTTTGTGATCAAGTGGGAGACTGTTGGAGTTTCTGAGGTGATCTCAAAGCAATCAACGGTTAGTCTTACTGCCAATGCAATATGAGCCTATAGGGTGATGAGTCCTCATCATATACACTTTTATGGACTCATCTGGGCCGTTTAGTTAGTCATTTCACTGCACTTTAGCCCTGTTTTAGTTCATATTTGATATCCCATGCTAGGTGCACCTTTTGGCCCATTTTGGTGTGATTTCATGTTGATTTTCATTAGTAGTTTTCATGCATTGTTCGGTGCCACTTTTAGTGGCCGGATTGGTGGTTGTACGCTAGAACAGGAGTCGTGCAGGTGTTTCCGGTGCAATTCTGCACAGGAACACTGCGCACGATCACTGGTTCTATTGCGCACGACCACTGGTCGTGCGCCACTGATCGTGTGCACTTAACGCTTTTTTCATAAGTTCTGTTTGGTGTAATGCGCACGATCATCAACTCCAGCGCGCACGACCACCGGTCGTGCGCCACTGCTCGTGCGCACTGACCATTAATTTTTAAGTTCTGTTTCATCTATTGCGCACGACCACTGACGCTAGTGCGCACGACCATCGGTCGTGCGCCACTGGTCGTGCGAACATTTTATTTTGTAATTTCTGTCTTTGCAGGTTCTGTCCAGGCAGAGCGCACGATCACAGGATTCCAGTGCGCACGACCAATGGTCGTGCGCCACTGACCGTGCGCACTGTTTAATTCCAGCGCCTATAAATTCCCTGCTCGCGATTTTAGGTCATCGCCCCGCCGACTCCGCCGTTTTCTGCTCCTGTTCGCCCCGTTTCGCCCTTCCATCGCCGCCCACCTTAGGGAGGATCTCCGGGCAAGCTTTCAACGCCAAATCTTTGCCGGAGTTTCCTCTCGGCCTCCTCCTTCATCCACGAGCTCCAAAGGTAGACCTAGCCGCCATTACCTTCAAGCAAGAGGAAGTGTTGCAACCTCTACCGGATCGTGACACGAAGAAGACGGGTCCATTGGAGAGTAGTGACAGCTCTCTCTACCCCGGACGTAGTTGTGGACCGAGCTTGGACGCGGATTGACAACCCGGCGATTCCAACCGTGAATCTTCAACGAGCCTTCGGATTCGGTCGATTTCTTGCCTTGTTCTCCTTTTATTGATTGTTGTAATAGCTAGATCTATGTATGTCGATGAAGTTGCACTTGAACTAGTTTGTATTTCCATATATTTCTTGTATTTGTGAAATGCTTGTTATTTGAGTTGCTTGAGGAGCGCCACCATCCATTTTCCATCCCACCACCGTGTCCGGTGCCGCACTAGCAATCGCTAGTGGCGTGCTTGTCGAAGAGGTGCTTACGACCCTCATTCCGCTAGCCTACTCGTCCATCCGCCTACCGAAGCGTGGCATCGCGGCCCGTACTCCATCCCGCCTAACGAAGCAGCGCGCTCAAGGCCTGCATAGTTCGATCCGCTTGCCTACTCGTCCATCCGCCCTTACGAAGTAGCGCGTTCAAGGCCTACGTAGTCTTCCATCCCGCCGAGCGAAGCTTTGCATAGCGGCATTGCATAGGAGTAGTTGATAGCTTTTATTTTGTTTTTTTTCCAAAAGCCAACCCAACTCCCCCGCATCCCATCCGATTTTAGGACTTCAATCTCAAGTCCTTCCTCGAAACCTAACTCCACCTTACTGTGTTCCTTGAGAGATTCGATACTCGGGGATTACTCCTCGTTTTATATTACTTGAACGATCGGTACACTGCCGTTTCGTGTCGCAGTCGAGCTACCGCCTATAGCGGTGTGTGAGATTTGCGCCATCAAGTTTTTGGCGCCGTTGCCGGGGAACACAGACGTGTGAGTTTTCTGGAGAGGGAGAGTCTGAGAGAGAAGCCCTTCCATTTGTAAATTGCATCCCTTATTTTATTTCTGTTCGTTTTATTCCTTTTTCTTGTTTTATAGTAGGTTGCTTTAGTAAATTTTTGTTAGGTGTAGTATTTCGCACAATAGTGTTTGTCTTTTTGAATCGTTTTATCTTCACACTATGTGGGCACATCTAAATTTCCGTTGCCGTTGGTGTGGAGCTACTTCCCACTCTAGTGTTGAATGCCCTACGGAGAATAGTAGGCATAATTCCTCTCGCCCAGCATATAGAGCATCGACTCCGTCTGATACTCCATATGGTGCGCGTAAGTCTTATGGCTACTCTGCTGAGCCATTACCGTCATACTTCTTTTCGGCTCCAGCCCCCGCTGTGCCAAAGAAGCCTGCTAGGCAGTCCCAGTTTTGTCGGGGCACAGATCATGCCCTGAAGGATTGTGTTGCTTATCTTCGCCAATTGGATGAGGATGACGAGCCGGATATTCGGATCGTCCCAACTCCTAGCTCTGGCGGCACACCTTCAACATCCGGCTATGTGTCTTTGTCACCTTCACATTTTGAAGGGTATGGCATGGACACGGTCACTGGATGTGTGGCTGATCTGGGCACCGACATTGCTGAGCCTATTCTCCCGGTGCATCCACCACCCCTAGTGGATTCGATTCTTTGTGAGGAATCGGTGCTCGACTTTTATCCGAGCACTATTCCTCTCCCTGTTGTGCATACTATACTCGTCTCCGACGACATTGTTGATGATGTGTCGCAGGATGAGGTGGTTGATCTTAGTTTTGTGCCTACTCCTATGGAGGAGGACAACCTTCTAGGTGAAGAGGACTTTTCCTCAGCACCGGTGGAGGAAGTCCAAATCCTAAGCTTGGCCACTGTTGATCCCGCCGAATCTTGTAGCATTGATGACAATGCAAACATTATTTTACTTCCCCAACCTAATGGGAGTGAGACCGGGACCACTCCCCCGATTTTTGATTATCTATGTTCTTCATCTTGTTTATTTCTCGATCCCCCTTCTTCATCTGAGCCTGTGCAGGTTGAGTCTTCACAGGTACATCAGGAGGACTTGGAGCATGATGCTCAGGTCAATGATGAGTGTATCCTCACATGTGAGGAGGTTGACCCCTCCTCCATAGAGGAAGCTCCACTCATTGCCTTTTCCTCCTGCTGCCTCCCTGTTGACGATACCTTGCTAGGCAAGGATGTGTTTTGTGAGATGAGTGAGGACCAGGCCTCCTCCTTTTCTTACATTCTCTACCCTCTACCTGTGAGGAGCAGGTATCTGTATTTAGGTAGAGGGGTGACTGCTCTGTCTCCGTATCGGTACCCGCTACCAATGCGCATATTAGAACAGTTACCTGTGCACTTTTCTTTTCATAGGCCTATAAGCTAGAACTGTACAAATGCTAAATAAGTCGTGCTGGGATGACAATAACCCCAGTAGTTATCTTCCTTTTCTGCATTTCTATTTTTATCTAATCATGTTTAGTTAGTAGTATTTTCTTTTCAATTTTCTTTTGTCTTTTGTTTTTGCGGAGCTGATCCCTGCAGGTATCTTCTCTGGATGGCGGACGCTGCAGCTTAGTCCAGGTTTTCACGCCAATCTTCTGGTGTGCTCATTTCTGAGCACTGGGTACCCTCTTTCCCTAGCATTATTCTAAATTTCATAGCTGCATTTTGCGCATATTGTTTAGTTTAAGTCTGGGGGGGAGTGTACCGAGTGTTCACTACACGTGTACATGTTTTTGCATATCAGAAGTGTATTTTTATTATTGCATACACCACATCACCCACTCGAGCGCGCACTCATCTGTTTGTTCGCCCTGTTGTGAATTTAATTCTTTTGCTTATTTGGAAAAATCTAGGTGATGGCTTAGGATTATGTAGCAGAGTAAAATGTTGACTCTAGTAGTGCTCCTAGTCGAGTGCTCGGTTGCATAGAAATTTGTGTAGATTAGACTTCTTTTTATGCTTATGGTTTTATATTTTTCTATTAGTGTAAATGTTGTTTACTCTACTCAAATGGTGAATCCAGTGGAATCAAACGGTAGCATAGGGATGTGTGTAAACGATCGCTAGACTCGTATTGCTTGAGTCGGGAGAAAGGAGAATCTTTCTCGGTGGCTAGAACTTGCCCCAAGCGATTCTTGAAGCATGGGTATACGGTTAGTCAATTGCGTGAATGTGATATAGGCCATCATTTTGGCCCGGTTGAGCTTTTGTGCCTATCCCTACCGCTATATCCTCGCTAGCCCAGTTGAGCCTACCCGTTCTTTGATTCAGCCCCACTTTTATTTCACCAAAGCCAAAAGCCAATCCTAGTCGCACGCCCAAATATGAGCTGTAGCTGTTTATTATTTTCATGAGTTGGTGGTGTTGATTGTGGTAGTATTTTGTGAAGATGTGGATGCGTCCTATTGGTTATTTGCTGAAAATGATAAGAAAAAGAAAAAATTGAGAAAAAGAAAAGAAGTAAAAAGAAAGGAAAGAGAAGTAAAGTTTCATTGAAAATCTTTTTATATCGATTTATATTTGGGAGTAGGCGGTGCACGCACCCATGCTGTTAAGTCCAAGTCTGGGGGTGTTGTGTACCCGCGTGTTTGTGTGGCGAATGAGGATAGTTTCCTGCATTAGCTCATTTGGGTTTAGTGCTTGAGCCGTCGTTTTTATCTTTGTTTATCCTCACCTAAACCCAAGCCCCATTTAAAACCTAAAGTCCTATTGATTCACGTATTTGAGTCAAACCAGTGCCGTGGAGAGAATGTGACCGGGCAAGCTTATGGTCACCGACACTGATGGATTTCAGTGGAGTTTGTCCCGTACCCCGATCTTGAGCAATGCTCGTCTCAGCGCTTAGTTTACTTTCTCCGTATGCATGACCGACTGATTCACCGTTGTTCACCATTTTGAGTAGTTGTAATATGCTTTTACTCTTTTAGAAATTTATAAACTGTTTTTATAATCAGTAGTCTTTTCTACTATTTTTCTTATGCACGTGAGCATGCGACTTCGCATGGTACTTTGTAGTGTAGTCTTAAGCCATCTACTTCTCTTCCCCCGTTCGCGTAGAATTTGTTTGCTCGGGACGCGCAAACAGTTAAGTCTGGGGGTGTGATGAGTCCTCATCATATACACTTTTATGGACTCATCTGGGCCGTTTAGTTAGTCATTTCACTGCACTTTAGCCCTGTTTTAGTTCATATTTGATATCCCATGCTAGGTGCACCTTTTGGCCCATTTTGGTGTGATTTCATGTTGATTTTCATTAGTAGTTTTCATGCATTGTTCGGTGCCACTTTTAGTGGCCGGATTGGTGGTTGTACGCTAGAACAGGAGTCGTGCAGGTGTTTCCGGTGCAATTCTGCACAGGAACACTGCGCACGATCACTGGTTCTATTGCGCACGACCACTGGTCGTGCGCCACTGATCGTGTGCACTTAACGCTTTTTTCATAAGTTCTGTTTGGTGTAATGCGCACGATCATCAACTCCAGCGCGCACGACCACCGGTCGTGCGCCACTGCTCGTGCGCACTGACCATTAATTTTTAAGTTCTGTTTCATCTATTGCGCACGACCACTGACGCTAGTGCGCACGACCATCGGTCGTGCGCCACTGGTCGTGCGAACATTTTATTTTGTAATTTCTGTCTTTGCAGGTTCTGTCCAGGCAGAGCGCACGATCACAGGATTCCAGTGCGCACGACCAATGGTCGTGCGCCACTGACCGTGCGCACTGTTTAATTCCAGCGCCTATAAATTCCCTGCTCGCGATTTTAGGTCATCGCCCCGCCGACTCCGCCGTTTTCTGCTCCTGTTCGCCCCGTTTCGCCCTTCCATCGCCGCCCACCTTAGGGAGGATCTCCGGGCAAGCTTTCAACGCCAAATCTTTGCCGGAGTTTCCTCTCGGCCTCCTCCTTCATCCACGAGCTCCAAAGGTAGACCTAGCCGCCATTACCTTCAAGCAAGAGGAAGTGTTGCAACCTCTACCGGATCGTGACACGAAGAAGACGGGTCCATTGGAGAGTAGTGACAGCTCTCTCTACCCCGGACGTAGTTGTGGACCGAGCTTGGACGCGGATTGACAACCCGGCGATTCCAACCGTGAATCTTCAACGAGCCTTCGGATTCGGTCGATTTCTTGCCTTGTTCTCCTTTTATTGATTGTTGTAATAGCTAGATCTATGTATGTCGATGAAGTTGCACTTGAACTAGTTTGTATTTCCATATATTTCTTGTATTTGTGAAATGCTTGTTATTTGAGTTGCTTGAGGAGCGCCACCATCCATTTTCCATCCCACCACCGTGTCCGGTGCCGCACTAGCAATCGCTAGTGGCGTGCTTGTCGAAGAGGTGCTTACGACCCTCATTCCGCTAGCCTACTCGTCCATCCGCCTACCGAAGCGTGGCATCGCGGCCCGTACTCCATCCCGCCTAACGAAGCAGCGCGCTCAAGGCCTGCATAGTTCGATCCGCTTGCCTACTCGTCCATCCGCCCTTACGAAGTAGCGCGTTCAAGGCCTACGTAGTCTTCCATCCCGCCGAGCGAAGCTTTGCATAGCGGCATTGCATAGGAGTAGTTGATAGCTTTTATTTTGTTTTTTTTTTCCAAAAGCCAACCCAACTCCCCCGCATCCCATCCGATTTTAGGACTTCAATCTCAAGTCCTTCCTCGAAACCTAACTCCACCTTACTGTGTTCCTTGAGAGATTCGATACTCGGGGATTACTCCTCGTTTTATATTACTTGAACGATCGGTACACTGCCGTTTCGTGTCGCAGTCGAGCTACCGCCTATAGCGGTGTGTGAGATTTGCGCCATCATAGGGTCACACATAAAAGTGTTTGGAGAAATTGGAGAAAGGATTATGTTGGCCTTACTCACATTGGATATGAGTGGAGGACCAACCCTGTGACTGCTTGGAATTAAGTTGAGAATGTCTCAACGGGAAATCGTTTAAAGGGTTTAAACGAATGGGTATTTACTTGACAAATTCGGGTAAAGGGTTTAACCGAGCTGCGTCAAATTCGGTTAAAGGGTTTAACCGAATTAGCTTGATTCGACTAATGGAATTCGGCTAATGTGATTAACCGAAATTATAACAGATTCGACTAAAGGGTTTAGCTGAATCATATAGCCGAATTTGTATAGACGAATTCGTCGAAATGGTTTCGCCGAATCTGAGTCGAATTCGGTTATACTGATTAGTCGAATTCGGCGAATGTAAATCTGGACAGAAATGTTCTCGTCTGCGGATAGCCTGATTTATGCGTTTTAGTATAAAAGGGCAAGCGATTCTAGGTTTACGGGAACTTAATCCTTTTCGCGATTTAGACGAGAACTGCCGACCGGAACTGTTCCGCGCGAGGGCACGTTCTTCCCGTCCGCCGATCGTTTTCCGCCGCCACTTTCCGCCGCCGCTAGTCGCTGCCGTCAGTTGCCGCCTCCCCTGGATCGGATCTAGCATTCTGTGGGGATGTTGAGAGCTTCCTTCTCCGACCTAATTCTTGTACGACAAGAAGCTAGGGTTCTCCTTTGCTTGTGTTGACTTCTATAGAGGGATCAATCAATTTCGATTCTTGAAGAACTCAAAGGCAGATTTTGGATCTCTCTTTGGAGCACCTTGGTTGAGTGTTGACTCAATCCCGCAAAGGTACTTTGTATTACGATTTGATTATTCTCTTGAATCATGAAAACCGCAAGATCCGTTAATCTCTTTTGGGTTGTTCTTGTCTTGTTATTTCTGCTGCGCATTTTTGATATGTCATCCCTTTCGAGGGGTATAGAAAACCCAACACCCGGCACCTTTTTGTTTCCAGGAACTCTGGACAGGTGGACGTCACGTGACCTTCCTCATCGTGGAAGTCACAATACGGCAACGTCACCTTCCCTGCTTCGCCTTCCGCCATCCTATTCCTCCTCCTTCTCCCTGCCCCTGCTTCCTCTTTAGCCTCTTCTCTTCTTCCTCTTCCTCCTATTCCCCGCCTGATCTCCATGGCTTGCTTAGGTGGGGGAGGCAGCTGCCTCAGACCCTGCCTCCATCCCAACTGGTGGGGTCTTCCTTGCCCTCCATAGAAGTTACCCCTTCCCGGGCCGTAGCCCCTCCCCTAACCTTGCATCCCTTCGGCCCGCTGCCTCCACTCCCCTTCCGGGGCCCTGGGCTCTTCCCTTCTCCTTACTTCCTGTTGCCTGACCTCTGGCTCACTGAGCTTTGCTAGCCTCTTGGTAAGCTCCGGGTTGGCCTCCTCACTCTCAATCTCTTACGCTAGCCTCTCCATCAACTCCTCGTAGGATACGGGGGCTTTCCTCTTCAAAGCCATTTTAAAAAAACTCTCCCTTAGCCCGACGGTGAAAGCGAGCTGGAGTGCAAACCCAGGCATCTCCTGAGTGAGCAACACTTCTTCCTGGAACCGATCCGCGTAGCGGGCCAACGACTCCTTCCGCTCCTGCTTCACTTTGAAGAGGGACTCAGCGTCCTTCTTCCTTTTCTTCGAAGTCGAGAACCGCAACAGAAAACTTCGGCGCAAATCTGCATAAGCGTAGATCGACCCTGCGGGGAGCTGATGGAACCAGTCCCTGGCCTTTTCCTTAAGGGTGACGGCGAAGAGCCAACACTTAAAAGCATCTGACATCGGCCTGATAAAGACCGAGTCCTCAAAAGACTGGAGATGTTGGACAGGGTCACCCCTGCCGTTGTAGTATACCCTGTCCCACTCTCCGAACCCTGTCGGGACAGGTGCAGAAAGTACCAACTCACAGAAGGGGCTTCCTCCTTCTGCCTCCCGTTCTCGCTCCACACGCCCCCCGAACTCTCTCGCCAAACTCGGGCTCACAGGGACAGCACTCGCGAGAATGGTGTTCGCCTGGACCACTCCCACAGTCGCTACATCCTCCGGGCGCGCGCTCGCCTGCACCGCGCTCGCCTGCGCCGCGCTCGCCGGCACAGAGCTTGCCAGCAAAGAGTTCGTCGGGCTGGCGAACAGCACTCGCCCCTCCAAGTCTTGAACTGAACTTCCCGCGACTTCCTTTCCGGCTCAACCCTCGGGGCATTCTCTCCGACTGCTGCTGGGGGAGGGGTCGCCTAAGGTGCTGGGGTTGCGAACTCACTTCGCAGCGCCGCGACCGTGAGTCCGAAAGTGTCGAGCACCTCCCTCCTAAAATCTGCAACATCCTCGGCATCACCACCTGCGGTGACTCGCTGAACCCCTTGCCTTGATCCTCGCCTCCTGTCATATCTGCTCCTTGGAACTTTCTTGGACCAGCCACGCTCACCGCACCAAAATGTTGAAACTGATTTCTCGGCCTCTTGTGAAGCTCGGGGCCCTCACCGAAATGAGGGGAAGTTAGCCCTTACTGATCCCTCGGAGAAGGTAGACTGAAGACTAGGAAGATGACTAAGACCTAAGTCACAGCGAGGAGGTCCCTCCACTAACCCGAAAGATCGTTGAGCGCATCCCCTCCCAAGCCAAAGTTGAGACTCGGGCACCTTGGAGAGCTAGAGAGCTAAACCAAAGTAACCAAGGGAAGAAGAAGCTCAGAGATCTGAGATCGGAATCCTTTCCCAAGGTGCCCTCTAAGGTCTATTTATAGTTTTTTGTTCATGGTCTGTCAATAGCGGAATTCTGGCTTTCGGTTTTACTAAACGCACCTCAGTTTGGCCTGCTAACAATTGAACTCCGCTGTTTGGATAGGCTAATGGCAGGCCAACGGGAATAGAGAGATAATTTCGTAGAACATAGAAAATCAGCGGATTCGTCGAGTGCAGCTCGCACTTCGTCGGGCGCCAGGCTCAATTCGTCGACCTCGACGGAGATTCGTCGATCCCGGAGACTTTTGGAAGAAATCCGGCTCACATGTCTTCTTGCGACCATTCAGCGAGTTTCTGGCTCGCTCGCCTACTTGCGAGCATTCGGCGAGCACCTGACTCGCTCGCCTTCTGGACGGTCGACCTTGAGGCTCTGGCTCGTGGGAACTTGACTCGCGCCTCTTCCCGCGGGTGACCTTTGATAGATCTGGTTCACCTCCTTTGGGCGAATGGCCTGTGAAGACCTCGTTCGCACTCCCACCCCGCTCGCATTCTTGACTCGCTTGCCTTCTCGCGAGCAGCCGGCTAAGTGATCGTCCCAGCGGATCCGCTGAGATGGAATCGCCGAGCGCTGCTTGGATTTTGCCGAACGCAACTTTGAACCTTTTCGTTGAACGTAGAGCGTCGTTCGTCGAACGCAGAGAGCATATGTCAATCTTTCTCTTTCTCTTATTTACTTCCTGTTAGCATGTATCCCTCCTGGAAGCCCGACTTGCATTACTTTTATTTCATCATCCACTAGGAGAATATCGGGGTTGTACAACTGGATAACAGAAGGAGATGGGATCCATGAAGTTGCCCATATGCAACAAAGAAAACTTTGGCATATGGAAGCAAAGGGTTAGATTGTTTATGGGAGCATTTGACCCTAAGGATCTACATCACAGTAAAACAAGGGCCTTTCACTTTTCAAACTGCCTCCACCATAGATCCAACCAGGTGAGTGGCCAAAACTTTCAATGACTTGACCAAGGATGAACTTGCATTGTTCACTATGGATAAAAGAGCTCAAAACATAATTGTTAATGCAATTGATGACTCAACATTTTAGAACTTAGTGCACATCACAACTTCCAAGGAAATGTGGGATACACTGGTGTTGTATATGGAAGGGACAGTTAAGGTGAGGAAAGGGACAGTTAAGGTGAGGGATGATAGAAAATCGCTCCTCAACCAAGAATATGAAGCTTTCAGGCAGCTGAGCCAGGAAAGCATTTCTATTTTCTATGAAATGTTCTTTAGGATAGTGAATGAACTAAGAACCTATGAAAGAGTGTTCAGTGACTATGAGCTTAATGATAAGTTCCTTAAATCTCTACCTAGAGACAGGGACACAAAAATTTGTGCCATCAGGGAAAATGACAAGCTTGGTGAGACCCCTACTCATACACTGTTTGGGAAGCGGCTCTCTTATGAGATGCAACTATCATCAAGAAAGGAAGAAGACACTTCAACAAGGGCTCATGCAAGGGAGAGATCTGTGGCTCTCAAGGCTGATAGCTCCAAGAAGAGCAAGGGCATAATTCTGTCTCCTCCAAGAAAGAGTGCTGAATTAGATAAGTCTGAGAACAGCACTTCAGACAGCTCTTCATCTGATGAGGAGTTTGCTACCTTCTCAAGGCAGTTCAAGAGGATGAGGAGGAGGAAGCAGTGGAAGAACAAGCCCTCCTCCTCCTCACACTCCAAGAAAAACCACAACAAATCTGAAAGGCAGCACCCAAAGGGTGACAGGTATGATTCTAAATCTAGTAAACATGTTTCAAATAACATCATTTGCTATTGCTGCAGCAAGCCTGGACATGTCATTGCTGACTGTCCAGTCAAAAGAAAGGAAAAAGGTGATAAGATACATCACCACCATAAGTATAGGAAGGGGGAAAATCCTTCCTAACAAAGAAAGGAAAAAGCTGGATTGAATCTGATTCCTCATCCTCAGATTCAAATGCTGAAGAAGAAACCTATATTGGGCGGTTTGCAGCAGAAAAGGAAGATGATTGTCCTGCTGCCAAAATTGGAATCAGGGCCCTCTATCATATTCAGACTGTTATATAGAGGAGGATGAAGAGGACAATGTTCAGCTTGGCCTCATGGCCATCGCTGATGAGGAGGACAGTTAGAACAACTCTGACTTTGAACAAGTATTAATTCACTCCATCTCCTCTTCTGATTATGAGACAAGCCTAGAATCTGAAACACCTTCATCAATTGGTGGAAGTGATTCAGAATCTGAGGAAGATGTCAATCAATTGATTGACAAGTATGGTTCTCTCTTGGAAGCTCTGAAAAAGAGCAAGAAGCTGGCCAAGAGGCAAGCCCAAGAAATTGCTTCCCTTAAGATGGATAAGAAAGAGTGCACTGAGTCACCCTCCATGGTGGCTCAGATGAGTAGACAAATATGCCATCTTAAGGGAATAACAATTGTGCATTTAAGCACCATATCCCAAAAGAATTGTTGAAACCGATTTCTCGGCCTCTTGTGGAGCTCGTGGCCCTCACCAAAATGAGGGCCAGCTAGCCCTTACTGATCCCTCAGAGAAGGTAGACTGAAGACTAGAAAAATGACTAAGACCTTAGTCACAGCGAGGAGGTCCCTCCACTAACCCGGGAGATCGTTGAGCGCTTCCCCTCCCAAGCCAAAGCAGAGACTCGGGCACCTTAGAGAGCTCTAGAAATGCTAACCAAAGAAAGCCTGAGGAGAGAGAAGCTGAAGTGAAGTCCTCTCCAAAGGTGCCCTTTAGGTCTTATTTATAGGTTTTCTGATCTGGCCTGCAGATAGCAGGATCCCGCCTTCTGATTTTACTATCTGCACCCAGATGGGTCTGCTAACAGCCAAACTCCGCTGTTTGGAGAGGCTAAAGGTAGACCACCAAGGGTAAAAGGGTAATTTGGCCTTATCAACTTATGGGCAAGGAACTGCGAGAACTTGACTGCTGAAGCTCTAGCGGGTCCTCTCACGAGTCCTGCTCGCGATGCCTCTCCTAGGCGATCGCCCTGCGAGGACCTCGCCGGCCAATTCTGGCGGTATCTACCGAGGTCCGGTCTCGCGAGCCTTCCTGCGAGACCGCCTTTTGACTTCGTCGAGCTCAACACGCCTTTCGCCGAACGCTGGTCACTTCGCCGATCACAGACGAGGTCGACGGATGCCGAACGTTAAGTTGTTCTCTGTCCGTTGAGATGGGCGGCTCGCCGACCGCTGCTTCCCTGCTGTAATTTGTCGAGCGCTGCTATAGAGTATATTTTGTTCCTCGGGCGCCGTCCGACGAATGCTGAACTCCGTTCGACATTTGTCGAGCGCAGAATTGAGCTCGCTGGAAGCTCAGGCTCTAAGCTTGCGAGCCTTCCTGCGAGATCGCCTACTAACTTTGCCGCGCACTGAACACATTTCGTCGGACACCTCTTTACTGAACAAAGGGCCTCTTCCGCCAGCGGCGTGCGAGGTATTGACTTGCCCGCCCTCGCTTGGCCCAGTCCTTTGAAGATATCTGTCGAGGTCTGGATCTCGCGTATCCTCTTGCGAGACCGTCCCTTTGGCTTTAATGAGCATAGAACATTTCGTCTACTGCTAGTGATTTCGCCGAACAGGGGCGGGCTCGACGACCACCGGTGGGCTCGACGAACACGGAAAAGTTCGTCGAACACATCATCTCTTTCGTCGAACTCAGGAAACTTCTTTAAATTGCCTGCAAGTGTTTATCTCGCCGACCCTTCTCGCTCGCCTCTCAGCGAGTCCCTGAGAGAGATTTCTCCCAGATCCCTTTCGCGAGATCATCGGTCCTAGGGTCTTATTATTTTCTTGCTCCTGTTGCCTTCTCACACCGCGTTTCCTCGCCTGGCGAATATCGGGGTTGTACACAATCCCCGCTCTTCGCGAGGCTATTTAGGCTCGCGAAGAAGCATCCAAACCCTGGTATTCTCCATCCCCTTGATGATCTCTCACGAATCTTTGGTAGGGCCCGCCCTGAGGGCTATAAATATCGTCCCGAGTCCTTAATGGCGTGCGCCGCCACTTCCTTTTCTTTCTTTTTGCCTCGTACTGTAGCTGTCTGGAGATGCCGCTTTCCGAAGAAGCTGAGGCTCGCCTGAGGGCTGTGAGAGCCGGCGGGCTACCTTCTACGACCAAGGTCCCCGCCTGGATGAACCGGCCGCCTCCCGCTCAGTCGCCAAAGACCAAGAAGGCGAAGGCGGCTTGCCGAACCGGGGACGGCTCTGTGCTGCTGGATTCCTCCCCAGATAGCCGTCCCCACGAGAAGGTATGAGCTACCCCTCTAGCTTAAGTCAATAAGTTTGCCCGTGATTCATGCCTATGTGCAGGATGCTTTGCCGAACGAGGACGCTGGCGAGCCTGCTGGTGGGTCTCACAAAACTCTGCCAGCGGACACGGATCTCGCTGGCAAGAATGTCGTGGGTATGCCCTTAATCTCGCATATTGACTTCTTCTTTTGTCAATTATCTGACCTCCATTCTCCGCTTCTTACAGTCTCGCCTCGGAAGTCCACGGCTTGCCAGGCATTGCGGCCTCTGTCTCCGCCTCCTCCCGACAAAACTATAGATAGGCCAGGGTTCCGACTCCTGTCGAGCGAGGAGACCGACGGCTCTATACCGCCAAAGATCCCTCCGACCAATAGCGCAGCCTGTCACAACCCGCATTTTCCCAACATTTAAAATGCTATCAGAGTAGGGAAAACTACGCGTTGTGATGGCACGTCACGTAGGGGACGCCTACTGACGTTAAGGCAACTTATCCTTCATCGCAGTTCAAGCAATTATTAATATCAATCAAAGTGATTCAAAATGATTTATGCAGAATATTAACAAGCCGCGTCCCTCGGCTAGGTGGATCAACTAGTCCACGCTTTTAAAATATAGTTTTACGCAGCGGAAAAATACTTGATTTAATTACTTTGTGGTCTCAGTGAACATGAAGACCTAGTGTGGTGCACCATGCAAGAACGAATATATGGATTTACTATATATAAAAGTAGATTTAGCACGCGCAAAAAGTAGTGAGATTACCATTTCAAAGCATGATATGCAATGCTACAATAACCTTAAAATATCTAAGCAGGGGGGCTATAAAGCCAACCCACATCTAACTATTCCAGAACAAGTGTTCAAAAGTAACCAACAAGTAACAGCAGCAGCGAAACAATAGTTTAACCGAACGGCACCATGGGCGTCAACACCTGACACGAACCCATGGGCCGACAAGTCCACAGAATACCCTACCTCAAGAGGGTCAGAAGACGGCAACTAAAGCAACTCCGCACTAACACCTGCTACTGTCCAGAACCTGAGGCATTCAAAGAAAGAACATCTCAGAAGCAAGTTACAAGTGGTGCGGAAAAACCAGAAAGTAAGCAAACCTCTGCGAGACCGGAGGGAACAGAAGCTGCAAGGGTTAGTGACGACAACACTAGCCATAAATAATCATCAGAAAAAAAGAAATATGATAATTAATAGAAAAAAAGGAAACAACAGAAGTAACTGATATTCAGCAGAAAAACACCCACCAAACGAGGGTGTGAAAATAGGCAAGGACAAAACTCGCCATCAACAAAGAATCATCAACATTCACATTATTATTTATGTTGCTCTTGTTCAGAATTATAGAGACTGATCAGCTCATCCAAAAGAAGAGCACCGCACCGGGGGCAAAAACCACACAGCGTACGACCTCCCAATCAAAAGCTTAAAAGGGCACCGCACCGGGGGCAAAAACCACACCGCGTACGACCTCCAACAGAATTCATATCTTCATGCAATTTCAAGAAAAAGGGCGGGGCCCATCAGAACATAAGGCAACAAATTTGGTTAACAATATGAGCAAATTATATTGAGTAAAAAGGAGTAAATGTGAGACAGATGATAAAATTTAGCATAAAATCAATTACTGGAAGCAAAGGCGAGAACAAAAATAAAGGGGGTTTTGGCAAAGAGAAGGAGCAAGATCACCACTTGCCTTCAAACCACCGGAATCGTTCTCCGAACAACTCCTCGTCGTAGATCGGCCCAAAAGGAGGCACGACGAGGCGAGATCTACAGAAAAATGGCCAATACGAAGGTTAGGGCCGAAAAACCTAATGAAAAAGTTTCACGAAACGGAAGGAAATTACCACGAGGACGAAGCTCTCGTCGAGAGCTTTCCGAATCTATACTCGGCTCGCGATTTCGACCATCGGAGCTCCGTCGGCGGCGTCCGGAAGATTCAAGAATTCGCCACTCCCGTCGCTCGTTTTTCTCTCTGGTTCGGACAGAATGAAGAAGAAGAAGAAGAAGCTGGGTTCATTTTCCTTTATATGACATACGATAATAATAATAATCATATCATTATTATTATTATTAATAATAATAGAGGGATTAAAAATAATAATAATAATAATAATATTATTATTAATAGAAGGGGGTTCAACAAATGAGATTTGTTGAAGGGGGTTGAACAAATGAGATTTGTTGAACGGCGTTCAACAAATCTTCAGGAGAGTTCAACAAATGAGATTTGTTGAAGGGGGTTCAACAAATGAGATTTGTTGAACGGCGTTCAACAAATCTTGAGGGTTCAACAAATGAGATTTGTTGAACGGCGTTCAACAAATCTTGAGGAGAGAGGTCGACGAATACAGAATGCACAAAGATAATTATTAGAATAATAATAATATTATTATTATTTTATCATCAAAAATTAAATGGACGCCGAATCCAACGAAAATTTCGCCTACGGTGAACGGCGGCGCTACGAATCCAACGGCGAAGTCGGAATCAAAATCCGACGTGCCGTTTTTTGAGATATGAATGGCGGAAGTTACGGCGAGCTTTAAATAAATACAAAACTTCTAAAATGCGCCGAGGCTCCAAAATGGCTCGGATCGCGACGAAACTTGGTAGGTAAGTCTAAAATTAAATAATCTAATTTCCTAACGTAAAAATTTCCAATTCCGGGTCGTCTCAAAAATTGGTCGACTTGACCCAAACGAATGCGAAAACGCGCAAACGGCGACGCGCCGCTAACTCGACGTTAAAATTAACGCTCTAACGTCATAAACACGCCATCACCGAATTAAATAATTACCGGAAAAATCAGGGGCGTTACAGCCACTCCCCCTAAAAGAAAGTTTCGTCCCATAACTTGACTTATGTGCAGGAAACAACAATTGGATAGATAAAGGGTGCAGGAAAGAATGTTTAAGATAGATAATTAAATAGTGCAGGAATAACATTTGGGTAAAATAAATGGTACAGGAACAACATTTGGACAAAATAAATGGTGTAGGAGAGAAGCTCTGCCTGAGTTACTTAATTGAAAAGATAAAAGGCGCAGGGGAGAAGATTCAGCTGAACTAATAAAATGGAAAAATAAATGGCACAGGAAAGGAAATTTACCTGAGCTAATTAATTGAAAAGGTGAGGATGAGCTTCTCGCATCGCTGACTCCAGCTCCCATGTTGCGCTCTCGACGTCATGATTCCGCCAAAGAACTTTTACCATGGGGATGGATTTCCTCCGCAACACACGCTCTTGAGTCTCTAAAATACGGACAGGTTCCTCAACATAAGTCAAATTGGGCCGAATCTGAGGCACTGAATTGAGGACTTGACGATTGCTGCGAACACACTTCCTTAACTGACTCACATGAAACACATCATGGATGCCAGGGAAGGTAGCAGGTAACTCCAATCTATAAGCAAACACCCTGATGCGCTCAACAACCTGAAATGGCCCAACATATCTGGGATCCAACTTGTGGTTCTTCCCAAATCTTTTAACGCACGGCATCGGAGAAACTTTCAAGAACACCAATTCCCCAACAAAATCCTAACATATAGATGCAGTATTTCATATTCGAGAGTTTAATTTAGGAAGAAACAAGGGGGATGCACATTGCTGCTAGTATAAGGCCAAGAAGTTCACCAAACTCCCCACAAAGTCAATGACTGTTAGCATGAGTCAAAAATAAGTTTATCAAACTCCCCTCTTAATCCATAGCAGCTAATCAATAAGCCAAGAAAATTAGATTCACCAAACCTCCCCTCATCATAAACCATGGCAGCTACTAAGCAAATCACGAGACTAGCATCCTAAAATGGCTTATAAAAACATCATCCTAACACCCATGAGAAAGATCGTAGCAGCCCCCATATAGAGATTTAAACTCCCAACTGATTAAGCATAGCAGACCCATAATTAAAATCCCGATTAGATTAATTATATGTAGCAGCCCCCAAATAAATCCAGAATTCTATAAGACAGCCCCGAAATAAATTCAAACATGAATGATATATATAGCAGCCCCTAACTGGAATTATACAAACCAGCCCTTAAATGAAATTTCATAAAACAGCCAGCAGCCTTAAACCAAAACTGAAGCATAAACCAGCTCTCAAGTAATGAATCCCTAATACCAAAACTGGACCGAAAAACCGAGCAGCACCAGCCCTCAATTTTCCTAAAAAGAACAAAAGAAACATTTCTAAAGATGCAACCTAGAGGATAAATCAGCAGCCACCAGTCCAAATCTCCCAAGACAAACAGGGGAAATCCCAAATTATGAGATTCATGGGAGAATAACCAACAGCCACCAGCCCAAAATAATGAGATTTCTAATAAGTGAAATTTCCTGGAGCATAAACCCATCAGCCACCATAAACCAAAATAAGGAGATTTCTAATGAATGCAAAACTTGGAGCAAAAACTTAAACAACAAGCAATGAATAATGAGATTATCAATAACAACACTTTCCTGATAACTGTTATTGTAGGCAAATTCCATCAATCCAAGATGCTTATCCCGAGTTCCACCATGATCCTGAGTATAACACCTATCAGACCCTCCACGATCTGATTCACTCTCTCCGTCTGACCATTTGTCTGCGGATGGTATGCGGTAGAATACCGGAGGTCGGTGCCCAAATCTCCTTGCAAGCTCTGCCAGGAACGCGACAATAAAACAATTCCCGGGGTTTCGATTTGACTCAAGACTTAAAGGCGTAATTTATCCATCCATTTACGATAGATCACACAAAAAATTGTGTCTTCGGGGAGACCTCATCAAACCGATAACAAAACTAATACTAGCAAACAACATGATTCAAATCTCTATACATCCTAGTAGGATCCGGGTGGTAACGAATGTCAATGCCAGAATTCATAATATATTTTATTCATTTTCTCCGGGGTAGAATCAACTCCTTCTGAACGAAGATATGCTTCAATTCTTATGGCCCGTAAACCATACACAACACCTCATA
This sequence comes from Dactylorhiza incarnata, assembly GCA_033032865.1. Lineage (NCBI taxonomy): Eukaryota > Viridiplantae > Streptophyta > Magnoliopsida > Asparagales > Orchidaceae > Dactylorhiza > Dactylorhiza incarnata. Next base: position 1,282,086 of record JAWHQI010000218.1, on the reverse strand, counting down.
CCAAAATAGTCTCCAAGGTTCAATGTCTAGATTACTGGGGCAAATTCCAAATCATGCGCATGATAATTCTCTTCATGAATCTTCGATTTCCTCAAACCGTATGCAATCACATTTTTTTTCGAGACATACTTAGGCTCAACGTGCAACTCCTCTACATAGACAATACACCACTACTTCGGTAGGTAAGATCAAAACTGGAGTAGTGCTCAATCTTCTCTTCGATTTCCTGAAAGGCTCCTTCGCACTAGTCACCCCAAAACAAAAGTTGAATTCTCCTACATAAACCTAACCTGAGACGTGAATAATCACAAGAATCATTACATAAGCCTTCTATATCATCCTGCCAATCTTACAAAGATTCCATATTCCTTTAGATGTTGTAAATCTCTTCCAAATAAGTCACTACTCAGCGATCTATGCTGAGTTCGTCGAAAACTCAACCTCATTAATAACATGACCCAGATAGGTAACTAAAGACATCCGAACTTGTACTTGCTCATCTTGGCAAACAAACTTGCGCTCTCACAACGTAGACCGCACCCAATCACAATTGCTTAGCGTGATCCTCTGCACTCTTAGAGTGTATCAAACACCACTTCCAAGGACGGCCACAAGATGGTCTGGAAAATCCCTTAACACTCTATCCATCAAATTCATGAAGGCAGAGGAGACATTAGCTAAATCAAAGGTCGCCACTAAGATCTCAAAGTAAAGCCCATAACGGGAACGAACAGGAAGTCCATGGAACATCCGACTCACGGATCCTTTACAGACAAAAGTCTAAACGAAGTCCAATCTCCGAGAACACGGATCCATCTCACAACTGATCAAGCGAATCATCTATTCGAGGTGATGAACATTTACCTCAATAGTCGCCTCGTTCGACTATGTACAATTTGCTCATAATCTTCCAGAAACAGAAACAAAAAACGAGAAAAGACTCGCTGCCAGACTCTAAGGATTGACGAGCACAAACTGCAGAAATAACCGGAGAATCTTGATACGGGAATCCAACACTCAAGGGTTGATCAATATCCAACGAGAAATCCAGGCGCTTATCCTCTCACCGGTCCACAACGCCAAACTAGATCTTCAATCCATGCCCAAGAAATCATACTAATATCTTCCAAATCTGGCACTTTCAGTCGACATACCATCGAAATCAAATTAAAGGAATGGTTTAACACCACCGAGTCACCCGAGGGAAAACATAGCACGAAACAAATCACTAACTCGATCGGGAGTCAAGAAATGACCATTACAAAGATCCTAGCCACGAACAAGTGGATAACACCAAAATCAAAAGAGCGCGTGCTCATCAGTTAATTATCTTAACTTCCCAAAAAAAAAACGCACGCATAGCCAGCTGAACAGAAATCGAGATAGCGAGGAACTATTAACTGAATCAGAATCTAACATAAGATCACCAGGGTTGAAGACTGAGCCTCTCCCTCACTCACAACGATCAGTTTATCCTTCCCTTCATCCGACACCGGATCTCATCGAGCCCCTCTTTATTACTTGCAGTGCAACCCAAATCACTTTTAGGTGCGTCTTGAATTATGATCACTTGTTGCTGCTTCCGAGCTTTTAGTTTCTTGAAACATTTTTCGAGGGAATTGCCTGACCGGCCACAGAAACTACACACTTCCTCCCGTCCTTTCTTTGGGGTGGGGCCAGATGCCCATAGGCTTCCACCATCCCTAACCTTCCTCTTTTCCTGTAACGAGGACATACCGCAATCTTTGGCATTTCTAGTAGCCTCAAACTTCAAGACAGCTTCAACTGCTTACGCATCAGTCTCGGATTGGTAGGCGTTAGCAAACTACTGGATGTTACCTTGAGAATCACCCAAGGAATTTCTGACCTTGCACTCCACAGCAGCTATCAACTCAGGAGCGAATCTATTCGATTTATCAATCTCACTCTGGTGTTCAACCAACAGAGGAAACCGCACACCAGGATGCTGCCTCAAGGTAGCAGTAAGCAATGCCTGCAACTGCGTTTGCATTACAAACACCAGCCTTGACATTGTTTCAATGCTCTGACGCAGTGCATCTAGTATCGCTTCGATATAAGAATCTGAAGACTCACCCTCAAACTGAGAAATCGCCCCCATTGCAAAACACTTCGGGGTCATCTTCTACAAATACAAACAGTGACTCATCAAGACTAGCTTAATACACCTAAGCTAGCAAACTCGACCGCGTCGCTCTCCTACGAGACATGTCTACAAGATAGATGGACATCCAATCAGAAATAGGCTTACAAAGCTTAAGCCAAACAGACTCGAAAAATTCACGGATCGATTTGGAACAGGAAAGAAAACAACCTGCTATTGTTGTTACCTTGTTCTGGAATTTCATGAAATGATGCCATGATTAACTTAGGATGATGCACCATCAACCTATTGACTCTTGTGCTATGACATGAGTGCATGAATATTTAAATTTCTTTTCAAATCATGTGTACATATGTCATCTGGTATGTCTTTAACTTGGCACGCGTGCTTATGCGATGATATGAATGTATGCAGTGCTATGCATTCTAGAAAGAGGCCTTAATGCATGTTATGAGCAGCGTACACATGTAATGTTATGCATCCCATACTACATAACATTACATGTAACGAAAAAGAAAATGTGCTAATGGGCATCCATGTAATGGTGGTTATGCATCCCATACTACATAACCGTCACATGTTGCCACCTATGGTGGATCCATATACAGACACATATTATGCATCCCATACTACATAATATGCCTCGTATACTTCTTATCATGATATGAGTGTAGTGATTATGCTTCGGTCAAGACATATTGATGACATATCGGTGTGTGTATACAATGAAATGATCTTATGAGGTTCTGCTTAGGATAGCGGTTGTTTGGCTAACATGCCAACACACCCAACTACCTTTTTCACAGAACCTCCCTCTGATACCAACTGTCACAACCCGCATTTTCCCAACATTTAAAATGCTATCAGAGTAGGGAAAACTACACGTTGTGATGCCACGTCACGTAGGGGACGCCTACTGACGTTAAGGCAACTTATCCTTCATCGCAGTTCAAGCAATTATTAATATCAATCAAAGTGATTCAAAATGATTTATGCAGAATATTAACAAGCCGCGTCCCTCGGCTAGGTGGATCAAATAGTCCACGCTTTTAAAATATAGTTTTACGCAGCGGAAAAATACTTGATTTAATTACTTTGTGGTCTCAGTGAACATGAAGACCTAGTGTGGTGCACTATGCAAGAACGAATATGTGGATTTACTATATATAAAAGTAGATTTAGCACGCGCAAAAAGTAGTGAGATTACCATTTCAAAGCATGATATGCAATGCTACAATAACCTTAAAATATCTAAGCAGGGGGGCTATAAAGCCAACCCACATCTAACTATTCCAGAACAAGTGTTCAAAAGTAACCAACAAGTAACAGCAGCAGTGAAACAATAGTTTAACCAAACGGCACCACGGGCGTCAACACCTGACACGAACCCATGGGCCGACAAGTCCACAGAATACCCTACCTCAAGAGGGTCAGAAGACGGCAACTAAAGCAACTCCGCACTAACACCTGCTACTGTCCAGAACCTGAGGCATTCAAAGAAAGAACATCTCAGAAGCAAGTTACAAGTGGTGCGGAAAAACCAGAAAGTAAGCAAACCTCTGCGAGACCGGAGGGAAACAGAAGCTGCAAGGGTTAGTGACGACAACACTAGCCATAAATAATCATCAGAAAAAAAAAAGAAATATGATAATCAATAGAAAAAAAGGAAACAGCAGAAGTAACTGATATTCAGCAGAAAAACACCCACCAAACGAGGGTGTGAAAACAGGCATGGACAAAACTCGCCATCAACAATGAATCATCAACATTCACATTATTATTTATGTTGCTCTTGTTCAGAATTATAGAGACTGATCAGCTCATCCAAAAGAAGAGCACCGCACCGGGGGCAAAAACCACACCGCGTACGACCTCCCAATCAAAAGCTTAAAAGAGCACCGCACTGGGGGCAAAAACCACACCGCGTACGACCTCCAACAGAATTCATATCTTCATGCAATTTCAAGAAAAAGGGCGGGGCCCATCAGAACATAAGGCAACAAATTTGGTTAACAATATGAGCAAATTATATTGAGTAAAAAGGAGTAAAGGTGAGATAGATGATAAAATTTAGCATAAAATCAATTACTGGAAGCAAAGGCGAGAACAAAAATAAAGGGGGTTTTGGCAAAGAGAAGGAGCAAGATCACCACTTGCCTTCAAACCACCGGAATCGTTCTCCGAACAACTCCTCGTCGTAGATCGGCCCAAAAGGAGGCACGACGAGGCGAGATCTACAGAACAATGGCCAATACGAAGGTTAGGGCCGAAAAACCTAACGAAAAAGTTTCACGAAACGGAAGGAAATTACCACGAGGACGAAGCTCTCGTCGAGAGCTTTCCAAATCTATGCTCGGCTCGCGATTTCGACCACCGGAGCTCCGTCGGCGGCGTCCGGAAGATTCAAGAATTCGCCACTCCCGTCGCACGTTTTTCTCTCTGGTTCGGACAGAATGAAGAAGAAGAAGAAGCTGGGTTCATTTTCCTTTATATGACATAACGATAATAATAATAATCATATCATTATTATTATTATTATTAATAATAGAGGGATTAAAAATAATAATAATATCATTATTATTATTATTAATAGAAGGGGTTCAACAAATGAGATTTGTTGAACGGCGTTCAACAAATCTTGAGGAGAGTTCAACAAATGAGATTTGTTGAAGGGGGTTCAACAAATGAGATTTGTTGAAGGGGGTTCAACAAATGAGATTTGTTGAACGGCGTTCAACAAATCTTGAGTGTTCAACAAATGAGATTTGTTGAACGACGTTCAACAAATCTTGAGGAGAGTTCAACAAATGATATTTGTTGAAGGGGGTTCAACAAATGAGATTTGTTGAACGGCGTTCAACAAATTTTGAGGGTTCAACAAATGAGATTTGTTGAACGGCGTTCAACAAATCTTGAGGAGAGTTCAACAAATGAGATTTGTTGAAGGGGGTTCAACAAATGAGATTCATTGAACGGCGTTCAACAAATCTTGAGGGTTCAACAAATGAGATTTGTTGAACGACGTTCAACAAATCTTGAGGAGAGGTCGACGAATACAGAATGCACAAAGATAATTATTAGAATAATAATAATAATATTATTATTATTTTATCATCAAAAATTAAACGGACGCCGAATTCAACGAAAATTTCGCCTAAGGTGAACGGCGGCGCTACGAATCCAACGGCGAAGTCGGAATCAAAATCCGACGTGCCGTTTTTTGAGATATGAATGGCGGAAGTTACGGCGAGCTTTAAATATATACAAAACTTCTAAAATGCGCCGAGGCTCCAAAATGGCTCGGATCGCGACAAAACATGGTAGGTAAGTCTAAAATTAAATAATCTAATTTCCTAACGTAAAAATTTCCAATTCCGGGTCGTCTCAAAAATTGGTCGACTTGACCCAAACGAATGCGAAAACGCGCAAACGGCGACGCGCCGCTAACTCGACGTTAAAAGTAACGCCCTAACGTCATAAACACGCCATCACCGAATTAAATAATTACCGGAAAAATCAGGGGCGTTACACAGCCTACCCTCCTAGTCTGGGTAAATCTCTCTACCCCTACTATGGTAACCTCTTCAGGGCCGCCCAGAGACTTCTCGCCCCCCTCTGGGTAAGCGTTCCGACGGCACCTTGCCCTGCACGAACTCAAGCGCGCTATCTAACCTTTCCGTGATATTTCGCAGAGAATTCTGAAATTCCTCATACCGATTCCGAGTTGGGCGACGACGAGATGTCCCCCCTTCCTGACCAAGTGGAAGACTTCTTAGGTGATCCACGAGATCCGGAGATGATGAAACAACGAGCTGCAAAGTTGCTGAGAAAACATGGTCGGATGCTGATGGACCTCAACATGCAGGCGAGACAGGACAGAGAAGCCGCCGAGGATAGGCATGCCGTATTGATGGAAGAATGTGCGAGGCTCCAGGCCGCGAGACAACGCGATCACGATGAGAACGTCACGACGCTGGAGGCACATATAGCGAGGATGAGGAATTACGCCTTCCACATTGACCGGGAGGGCCGCGCGGCCGAGGATTACTATAATTCTAGGGTACCGCCGCATTCCGGGTCACGAGGTGGGGTTAGGTGGAAATGGTTGCCCCATGATTCTCGCTAACTCTTTCGTTGTCGCGAATTATTATTACTTGTTAATGAGCGCCTTCATTTTATATGATCTCGCAATGGTCTGCAACTTATATACTAGTTTTATCTCGTTTGGTAATAATTACTAGCTTTTTATTAGTTCTCGCTCGCTGCTAATATGTCCGTTTCATTTTCATGCTATGTTGTGTTCGCGGGGGTTTCCGATCTCGCTGAACGTATCTCGTGGCGGCTCCCCCCCCCCCCCCCCCCCCCACACTTCTTACGCTATTATGTTTGCCTGCGCTGTTCTCGCAGAGATATTGCTTGTACTAACCTCATGAGCCTTTCTCGCCCGCGGTCGTGATGTGATGTTTTTGGCTAACCGTGCTCGCCGACGCTTGGACTTCTTCCCGCCCTTTTACTTTTGCTATAAATAGGCTATCCTAGCTGAGTCAACCACCGCATTTACTGTCACCCTTCTTCCTCCTCTGCTTCGGAGCTCTCGCTCCTTCCCATTCTCGCTCTACTTCCTTTCTCGCAGGTTTTTTGAAATGGGCGGCGATGCTAATGAGTCAGAGTGTCGGCAAAAGATTGCTAAGGCTTTCGCCAAGCATAGCTTCTCCCATTGCAACCTGACAGACGAGGAATACTTTAGCACGGTCGCCGACTACGTCACCCCTCCATTCGCGGCGCGTCGTCCTAGCGAGAACGACGTGATCAACGCGCCACTTGTCGACGAGCTGGCCATCCCAACCTCTCATTTCGCGGTCGGCTTTCGTCTCCCACTGTGGCCGGAAGTTCGCCAGGTAATAATCGCTTTCGCTCGCTTCTTATTCTCTGCAGGTCAAGTCTCGCTCATTATGTGAACTAATCCTGGTCTTCTTGCTGCTCGTCAGGTGTTCAAGCACTATGGCGTTGTTCCGGGATAGCTTACCCCTAACGCCATGGCGGTGATCACAGCCTTCACCTGCTACCTTCGCGAGGAGCGCATCGAGTTCAGCCTCCCGACTTTTCAGAAGTTGTTCTCGTTCCGCGCCTACAAGGACGGGACCGCCTACTTCGCGGGCTCGGGTCCTAAGGTTGACGATACCGTCAACAAAGCCCACTTATGGGCCCAGAAGTTCCTTTTCTTCAAGGGGAACTTCGGTAATATCCTGATCTCGCCAGTCCAGCACTGCGAGACCACCTACCGTCCCGCTGCCCTCGGAGGACACGACGCCCTCCTCTATCAGTTCTTCTGTAAGAAGAACTTTGAGGTTGTTCATCTTCACGGCAACCTCGACAAGATGCTTCCCGTGCTCACTGGGGAAGGTAAGGATCTCGCTCTATCACTACAACCCCCCTTTTTTCAGTAACCTCGTATTTATTGAAATCTCAACCCTTTTTTTAGGCGAGCGGGATATTCCCATCCATCCCTCCTACGCGAGCAATCGGAAGACTGACGCTACCCTGGCTCTCGCGACCATGGGGGCGGAGGCTTGCTGAGGCGCCGTCACACCAGGTGAGCCCTCCTCTCGCAAGAGACCCGGGGCTTCTGGTAGCCATGCCATTCCCCCAAAATCTCCGCCGAAGAAAAAGAGTAAGAAAAGCGGGGTCTCGCTCGGATCCTCGAAGGGGAAGGAGCCTCGCGAGACCGCATTCGATGAGTTCGACCTCACTGTCCTTTCCGCGAGAGGTGAGGACGATGAGCCCTGCTAGAAGGCTTCCAGAACCTCCATCCCGCCCATCCCCGTCAACCATTACAACTTCGGCTTCGGCCAGAGGCGCCAGGATGAGACCGACGAGCTCTTGGTAAACTAGAATCCAGAGATGAACCGGGTGGACATCTCCACCATCCTACCTTCCTGGGTGGAGAAGGAGACCATCAGCGGCCACGCCTTCGATCTCTCGTTTGTCCTTTATAGGAGCGAAGATGCGGGGTCTTATAAAGATGAGACTGCGAGAAATCTCGCTTTCGAGAGCGCGAGGTCTCAGTTGCGTTCTCCCGAGCTCGCCCATATGACAGGGAGGCGCTGCTTACAACTGGAGCTTCAGAATGTGGAGATCGCGAGGGCCTATCATGGGCTTCTTGCCAAGAACACGCAACTGAAGGAGAAGCTGCTCGCCGCCGAGGGCAGTGTGGTGAGTTACCTAGACCTCGCCACCCTCCTCTCCTTCGGAAATTTCGTTTCCCTAACTTATTTTATTTGCAGGATGTCGAGGCCGCCGGAAGAGCCGACGCTCGCATTCAGGAATTGGAGGGCGAGGTGGCCGGGCTGAAAGCCCTAAACGGCGACCTCACCCGCGTCGTCGTTCCCCCTTCTCCCCACCGTCTGAAGGAAGAGCGGCGAGCGCGAGATGAGGAAATCTGCTTGGAGTCTACCGATTCCGCCCACTACATCTCCCAGACGATGAAGGCGGCCGGCCTCCTAGCCGCAGATGCGGCCGACCTGATTCTGGAGGACATCATCCCGGAGCTCTTTATCCCGCTTCCGCCAGTGAAAAGCAGCGATGACGAGGAAGGGTTCGCGAGCGATCCATGATGCTCAAATGTTTTTGATTTTATTTTGTTTTTCTTTGGGCTGGCGAAAACACCGCCTTATGTAAATTAAACTGCGAAATGCATGGATGCATGTTTTTGGCCATGTATTGTGTTCGCCCTTTCTGCTTTATTGTTTTTCGTAATGATATCTCATTCTCGCTTGCCTCTGTATTCATTTTTATGTAGGTTATTCTCGCGATGATCGTTCTCGCATCTTACGTTATCGAATAGATAGGCATAGGACATTTTCGGCTGCTCTGGCCCTTCGCCATTTGCCTTAGGATTATCATCCCTTAGGTATGCATTTCTCTCTAGGTTTCGCGAGGTACTTTCCTTTTCGGCGAGAGCTCGCCTCCTGCCCTATGCCGGTGACCTTTCTGCCGAGCACCGGATACCCCAGAGTGCCCAGGGTTGATTCTCGTCACTCGCACACTATCGTGCGAAATCTTCTTCTCGTCGAGCGAGCGGTCTCGCCGATCGAGAAGGACCGGGTCAGCGCCGAAGGCTCGCCAACCTGATGCATTTCATCCTGACTTTATGAAGAACTCATCTCCTTGCCAACTTCCCCAGTGATCAACTTGCACCTTCTGTTTACTGAGAGCCCGGGAGCAGAATGGACCTGATACCTTCCAGCACCGATATTTGTTACCTTGCCAGCCTCTCCAGAGATCAACCTGAAACCGCCCGTCTAGTGAGAGCCCGGGAGCGGAATCGATCTGGGGCCTTCCAGCACCAATACTTATTACCTTGCCAACCTCTCCAGAGATCAACCTGGACCCCCGGTCTAGTGAGAGCCCAGGAGCGGAATCGATCTGGGGCATTCCAGCACCAATACTTGTTACCTTGCCAGCCGCTCCAGAGATCAACCTGAACCCCCCGTCTAGTGAGAGCCCGGGAGCGGAATCGATCCGGGGCATTCCAGCACCAATACTTGTTACCTTGTCAGCCTCTCCAGAGATCAACCTGAACCCCCCGTCTAGTGAGAGCCGGGGAGCGGAATCGATCTGGGGCATTCCAACACCAATACTTGTTACCTTGCCAGCCTCTCCAGAGATCAACCTGAACCCCCCGTCTAGTGAGAGCCCGGGAGCAGAATCGATCCGGGACATTCCAGCAACAATACTTGTTACCTTGACAGCCTCTCCAGAGATCAACCTGAACCCCCGTCTAGTGAGAGCCCAGGAGCGGAATCGATCTGGTGCATTCCAGCACCAATACTTGTTACCTTGTCAGCCTCTCCAGAGATCAACCTGAACCCCCCGTCTAGTGAGAGCCCGGGAGCGGAATCGATCTGGGGCATTCCAGCACCAATACTTGTTACCTTGCCAGCCTCTCTAGAGATCAACCTGAACCCCCCCATCTAGTGAGAGTCCGGGAGCGGAATCGATCTGGGGCATTCCAGCACCAATACTTGTTACCCTGCCAGCCTCTCCAGAGATCAACCTGAACCCCCCGTCTAGTGGGAGCCCGGGAGCGGAATCGATCTGGGCATTCCAGCACCAATACTTGTTACCCTGCCAGCCTCTCCAGAGATCAACCTGAACCCCCCGTCTAGTGAGAGCCTGGGAGCGGAATCGATCTGGGGCATTCCAGCACCAATACTTGTTACCTTGTCAGCCTCTCCAGAGATCAACCTGAACCCCCCGTCAAGTGAGAGCCCAGGAGCGGAATCGATCTGGGGCATTCCAGCACCAATACTTGTTACCTTGTCAGCCTCTCCAGAGATCAACCTGAACCCCCCGTCTAGTGAGAGCCCGGGAGCGGAATCGATCTGGGGTATTCCAGCACCATTACTTGTTACCTTTGTTACCCTCACCTATCAGTCACAACTTATCATATGAAGAAGTAAGATATTCCACTAATAACATAGCAAAAACTTTCAAGGGTAGAATCGTTTCAAATCATCTCCACTTCTGGCTCGGCCGAGAGGTACCCCTTCCACATCTTGGAGGTGATACCCCCCGACTTGAACACTGCGCTTACAATGTATGGACCCTCCCAATTGGGGTTGAGCTTACCTACCAAGGCCCCTCTTCTGGCCGCGTCGACCTTTTTCAAGACCAGATCTCCTTTCTGAAAGTGCTTTACTCGGATGTGCTTGTCAAAATATCGGGTCATTCGTCGCTTGATTTCCTCCTGCCTGATGGCGGCCTGGTCCCGGAGTTCCTCCACCAGGTCCAAGGATAGCCTTTGTTCCTCGTCATTGACCACCAACCACTCTTCATTCCCTTCACCTGCGGCGATCACCCTGGGGGTCTTTACTTCGAACTCTATGGGAAGGACAGCCTCGGACCCATGAGAAAGTTTGAACGGGGTCTCTCCGGTGGAGGTGTTAGGGGTAGTCCTCAGGGCCCAGAGAATGGATGGTAGCTACTCCACCCAGTTCCCCCGGAGGTTCTCTACTTTCTTCTTTAACAGGTTGACGATTATCTTGTTTGCTGCCTCCACCTGGCCGTTGCTTCTCGGATGGTGAACCGATGCGAACCTGAGATCGATGCCGAGTTGGGTGCAGAAGCTAACAAATTCCTCGCTAGCAAACTGTGGCCCATTGTCCGTCACTATGGCCAGAGGGAGCCTGTGCCAGCAAATTATCTCTCCCACACAAAATTCCTTACAAATTGAGATGTTACCTTGGCGAGCGCCTTCACTTCTACCCACTTGGAGAAATAATCGATCATGACCAGCAAGAACCTTCTCTGGCCGCTAGCTTGAGGAAAAGGGCCAACTAAGTCCAACCCCCATATGGCAAAAGGCCAGGGAGCTGTGATGGTCCGAAGTCTCTGGGCTGGGAGGAGTTGGAGTGGAGCATAGAGTTGGCAATTTGAACACCTTCTTGCGAACTCGACCGCATCTTTGCTGAGGGTGGGCCAGAAATAACCTTGCCTCAACACCCTCCCCTCCAGGGTTCAGCTCTCGGAATGACTGCCACACTCCCCAGAGTGAATTTCCTCCAAGACTGTCGGGACCTCCTCAGAAACACAACGGGACAGGAGTCCCGAGAGAGTTTTCCTATATAGCCCACCTGCATGCAAGGAATAGTAAGCTGACTTATACCTGAAGCGTCGCCTGTCTATGTCTCCTTCGGGGAACTTCCCTGATGATAGGAAGGTGATGAAAGGATCCATCCACGAGGTCCGCTGATCTATCTCCATCAGTTCTCCTTCATCGATGGTGGGTCGGAAGAGTTCCGAAATCGTTCCGCCTGCTCGGGGACCGAACTTGGCTAGGAGGTCCGCAGGGGTGCTCTCCTCCCTCTGCATGTGTCTGATGGAGAAAGTGCGAAATCGCCCGATGACTCCCTTGACCTTCTCCAGGTACCGCTGGAGAGTCGGATCCTTCGCTTCAAACTCTCCTTGGACTTGGCATGCCACCACCATGAAGTCCGTTGAGACCTCCACATCTTGCACTCCCAGTTCCTGGGCCACCCGGAGGCCCGCTATCACCGCCTCGTACTCATCTTGGTTATTGGTAATCGGGAAGTGGATGTTCAGAGCTTGTTCGATCTTTGTACCTTGAGGACTTACCAGGATGATTCCCCCTCCATAGGAGTGCCTTCCTGACGCACCATCCACCAACATCTTCCATGCCACTGGGGGAGGCGATTCGTGTTCCCCCACTTCGGACGTGTAGTCAGCTATGAAGTCTGCCACTGCTTGGGCCTTGATTGACGCCCTAGGGACGAACGTAACGTTGAATTCACTCAGCTCCACGGACCACTTTACCAATCTTCCCGAGTGTTCCACCCCCTCCATGACTTTGCGAAGCGGGTGATCTGTCACTACTTTGATTGAATGTGCCTGAAAGTAGGGTCGGAGCCTCGAAGCCGCCACCACCAATGCGAAAGCCAACTTCTCCAGAATTGGGTACCGGAGCTCCGCCTTCTTCAGTACTCGATTGACATAGTAGATAGGGAATTGCTTTCTTCCCTCCTCCCGGATCAGTACTGAACTTACCGCCTCAGACCCCACTCCCAGGTACAGGGATAGGTCTTCTCTCGGTCTCGACCCTTGAAGTAGGGGGGTTTGGGTGAGTTTCCTTTTCAAAGCCTGAAAAGCTTCCTCACATTCCGGGGTCCATTCGAATTTTTTATTGCCCCTCAGTACTTTGAAGAAGGGCGCACACTTCTCCCCTGCCTTGGAGAGGAACCTGCTAAGTCCGGCCAGCTTCCCCGTGAGGCTCTGAACCTCCTTCGGGCTTCTCGGCGACCTCAACTCCATTATCACCTTGACCTTGTCTGGGTTAGGCTCCACCTCCGCCGGGGTAAGCAAATGACCTAGGAACTTCCCTCGGCTATCCCCGAAGACACACTTCAGGGGGTTGAGTTTCATCTTATACTTCCGAAGGGTCGCAAACGTCTCTTCAAGGTCTCGGAGGTGAGATCCAAGGTCCCGACTTTTTACCATGAGATCATCAACATAGACCTCTAAGTTTCTTCCTCTCTGTTCGCGAAAGACCCGATCCATCATCCTTTGATATGTGGCACCTGCATTCTTGAGCCCGAAGGGCATCATCTTATGATAGTAGCATCCGCCCCCCGTGATGAAGGAGACATCTTTGATGTCCGGGGGGTGCATGCGGATTTGATGATAACCTGAAAAAGCATCTAAAAAGACATTACAAGAAAACCGACGGCTGAGTCAACCAGCACGTCTATATTAGGCAGGGGGTAGCAATCTTTCGGGCATGATTTATTAAGTAGTGAAAAATCGATACACATATGCCACTTACCTCCCCCCTTCTTTACCATGACTACATTGGAGACCCAGCCTGGATACTGGATTTCCGAGACAAAACCTGCTTGTAGGAGCTTTTTCACCTCCTCGCGGATCGGTCCCTCCAGCTTGTCCGCTGTGGCCCTCTTCTTTTAGCGGATGGGGCGGGTGCCGGTGTCGAGGTTGAGGCGGTGGCAAGCCACATCCGCATCGATCCCGGGCATCTCTACAGCGCTCCAAGCGAAGACATCCACATTCTTCTGCACGCAGGTTAGGATCTCAGCCTGCTCTTCTGAACTGAGCTCTCCGCTGACTCGGACCTTCTCCACCACCCCAAGCCGAGTGGTGACCTCAAGCTCCACGACCTCATCCACGGCCTCCAGCCTAGATTGCTCTCCCCAAGCACTTTCCATCTCTCCGCCGCAAGCGAGCGCTTGGGCTCCTTCCTCCGTCTCTTTCTCCCCTACTATCATCAACTCCTCAGCCCCTCCTTCCCGCGCACCCTCTTCTTTTTCCTCTTATCCTCTTCTCTCCGCCCTGGGCCTCTCAGTGACCCCTTCCTAGGCATGAACTTCCTCTTTCTTTATCCTCTCCTCTTCTTCCTCCTCGCTTATGTCCTCCGCCGCTCTCTCCATCACTTTGTCCCACTCCTCCGCTTCTTCCATCGAGGCTATGGTGTTGACAGCCGTTACATAGCACTGTCTTGCCACATTGGGGTCTCCTCGGACCCGAACCTGGATTCCACCCGTGTTGAACTTGAGGCACTGGTGGAAGGTGGAAGGGACGCATCGAAATGCGCTGATGAGAGGCCGTCCGAAGATGGCGCTGTTGCTGCTCGGGGCATCCATTATCACGAGGCAGCAGTTCCGGGAATGTCCTCCGAGAGTCACATGGAGCCCCACTCCACCCTCTACCTCCTTCCTTTCTCCCGAAAAACCAAATAGGGGACCATCCGAGGCCAACACCCTCCGGGCCTCCACCTTCATCTGGTCAAACGCCTTCTTGAAGACGACGTTGACCGAACTCCCGTTGTCGACTAAAATCCATGAGACGGTGAAGTTCTCGATGGCGGTCTGGATGACCAGCGCATCGCAGAACGGATCTTCATATCCTGGCATGTTCTTCTGGGAAAAAGTAATTTTCTCTGCTGGGGGTGGAGCGGTGGATGGTGAGGCCACACTCCGTCGATAGATGGTATGGAGGCTAGCCTTGCGGGTTGCCTCCACCCCTACCCCCCCCCCCCCACCATGGATCACCCCGATCCCTCCTCTACTCCCCACATCAACTCTGTCTTCACACCTTTCCTCCTCCTCTTGAGGCTCGACCTCCTCGATTCTCACCGGCTGCTGCTTCCTTGGCGCGGGCACTCGGCCCCTTTTCGTTTCCAGGAACTCTGGGCAGGTGGCCGTCGCGTGATCTTCCTCATCGTGGAAGTCACAATACGGCAACGTCACCTCCCCTGTTTCGCCTTCCGCCACCCTATTCCTCCTCCTTCTCCCTGCTGCTTCTTCTCTTGCCTCTTCTCTTCTTCCTCTTCCTCCTCTTCCCCGCCTGATCGCCATGGCTTGCTGAGGCGGGGGAGGCAATGGCCTCGGACCCTGCCTCCATCCCAACTGATGTGGTCTTCCTTGACCTCCATAGAAGTTACCCCTTCCCGGCCCGTAACCCCTTCCCTGGCCTTGCATTCCTTCGGCACGCTGCCTCCACTCCCCCTCCGGGGCCCTGGGCTCCTCCCTTCTTCTTACTTCCTACTGCCTGACCTCGGGCTCACTAAGCTTTGCTAGCCTCTTGGTGAGATCCGGGTTGACCTCCTCACTTTCAATCTATTCTGCCACCCTCTCCATCAACTCCTGGTAGGAGACAGGGGCCTTCCTCTTCAAAGCCATTTTGAAAAAACTCTCCCTTAGCCCGACAGTGAAAGCGAGTTGGAGTGCAAACCCAGGCATCTCCTGAGTGATCAGCACCTCCTCCTGAAACCAATCCGCGTAGCGAGCCAACGACTATTTGGGCTCCTGCTTCACTTTGAAGAGAGACTCGGCGTCCTTCTTCCTTTTCTTTGAAGTTGAGAATCGCAAAAGGAAGCTTCGGCGCAAGTCTTCAAAGGCATAGATTGAACCAATAGGGAGTTGGTGGAAGCAATCCCTAGCCTTCTCTTTGAGGGTGACGGCGAAAAGCCGACACTTGAAGGCATCTGACATCGGCCTGATAGAGACCGAGTCCTCGAAAGACTGGAGGTGCTGGATAGGGTCATCCCTGCCGTTGTAGTACACCCTTTCCCACTCTCCGAACCCTGCCGGGATAGGTGCAGAAAGCACCAACTCGCAGAAGGGACTTCCCCCTTCTGCCACCCTTTCTCGCTCCACACGCCCCCCGAGCTCTCTCGCCGGACTTGGGCTCGCGGGGACTGCGGTCGCGAGAACGTTGTTTGCCTGGACCACTCCCACAGTCGCTACATCCTTTGGGCTCGCGCTCGCCTGGGCCATGCTCGTTGGCACAGATCTCGCCGGCACAGAGCTCGCCTGGCTGGCGAACAACACTCGCCCCTCCAGGTCTTGCACTGAACCTCCGACGATTTCTTTTCCGGCCCTTCCCCCCGGGGCATTCTCGCCAGCCGCTGCTGGGGGAGGGGTCGCCTGAGGCGCTAGGGTCGCAAACTCACTTTGCAGCGCCGCGACAGTGAGTCCGAAGGTGTCGAGCACCTCCCTCCTGAAATCCGCGAACATCCTCGGCATCACCACCTGCGGTGACTCGCTGAACTCCTCGCCTTGATCCCGCCTCCTGCCATATCTACTCCTTGGAACTTTCTTGGACCAGCCGCACTCCACGCTCACCGCACCAAAATGTTGAAACCGATTTCTCGGCCTCTTGTGGAGCTCAGGGCCCTCACCGAAATGAGGGGCAGCTAGCCCTTACTGATCCCTCAGAGAAGGTAGACTGAAGACTAGGAAAATGACTAAGACCTTAGTCATAGCGAGGAGGTCCCTCCACTAACCCGGAAGATCGTTGAGCGCTTCCCCTCCCAAGCAAAAGTTGAGACTCGGGCACCTTGGAGAGCTCTGGAAATGCTAACCAAAGAAAGCCAGCCAGCGGATTTTGGCTATATTCTTCCTGTCAACTTTCTTCTACCCCTTCTCGTCAATTAATTTATCTCCCAGTCGATTATTATCAAGTCTTCTAGTCAATTTTATTGTGTTTCCCGTCAACTTTATTGTGAAGTCTTCCAGTCGATTTTATCGACCTTTCCCGTCGACTTTGACATAAAGTCTCCCAGTCAATTTTGATTAAGTGTTCTCGTCGACTTTTTGTTAAGTCTTTCTCATCGACTTTTTGTTAACTCCTTCTCGTCGACTTTTGCTAAGTTTTTCTCGTTGACTGTAATATAAGTCTTTTCCCGTCAGCTTTTGTGGAGTTTTCCTGTCGACTTTTGATGAGTCTTTCGGTCGATTCCATCGCTTATTCTAAATGGTTTTTAGCATGTCTTTATGTTCTTTTGCCGGGTGTTTCCAGGTATCTTAAGCGTTGTTATCAAATCTTTTAAGTCCCTTTGGCTGAGACTTTTGATAGAGCTATGCTCTATTCTTGAGTTGCCCTGTATTTGGTTAGTGTTCATTTGTGGTGTCTTGTCGTGCCTTATTCATCGTACTTTTACGAGAAGTTCGTTGGGAGTCAAGTTTGGACTCACAAAGTATTTTTCTTTTGACCTTTGAGTGTTGTTCTGGTCTTTGGCCTTTGTGTTAAATTACCTTCGTCTTGTTCTGACACCAAGACTTGCATGGTGTCGTCTTGCTATAATCTTCGACCGGGTTGTAAGTTAAATGTTAATCTATAGATTAATTGCCGAATCTGGTGCTTTTTGATCCTCTCGTCTTGAGTTGTGGTTACAACTATCTGAAATCCTGTTCCCCCGCCTGGCACTCCTCTGTTTGCTATTTTGGATTTATGAGCTAAGTATACTATGTTGTCTAATTCTCCGGGATAGTTTTGGTGAGTGGTTCTTGATCTCTATGATCTTCGTTGTCTAATGTTCTGAGTGTTCTCTGGTGACCTGCACTGAGGTTTATTTATATACTTATATATATATACATATACTTATATATATGATTATGCACCCCTCTTTCTGGTGCTATGTGTGAGTCTATTGAGCGTGTGAGCTAAAAGTCACCGCCACAGTGCCTCTTTTGGGCTGTTGGTTTGAGTGGATTGGAGTCACCGCCGCAGCACTCCTGTATGGTTTTTGGGCTGCGGGCGTTTGTGGAAGATACCACCGTCGCAGTGCCTTCTTTTGGGGGATGCTTCTCCCTCGAGCTGATCAGTCTCAAGTTCTTATAAACATATATGCTTATATATGTGTATTATGATATTATATGTATAACCACCACCTCTGAGCCTCAATGGCGGACACGTGGTTGGCTTTGATTGCTTTGGCTATTACCTGCTGGTGCAGTCTTTTCCGCTTACCGAGTGCACTCGTTTGAGCTGGCTCGAGTTGTTGTAAGATTATTGATGTTTATCTGCTTAGTTCTCCTTTCTGCAATCTTTTATTTCTGATTGCTGATAATCTTGGTTTTCTTGCACCCTTTGGGCTGACGCATTCTTTTCTTATGAATGTCTCAGGTTCAGGTCTTTAGCTGCCGCAGGAGTTAGAGCGGTGTCATTCAGTTTTCCTGTCGAGGCCCTTCCTCTCTTCTAGGTAAGGGGCAGATCTTTAGTTGTTTCCTTCTTTTGGATGTTTTCCTTCTTTTCTATGGGCTCGTGTCAGTTGTTGTCGCCCATAGCTCTAGTTTTCTTATGCTAGTTGTTTTGCTGTTACTTTCAGGTTTTTTACCTACTTGCTCGTTGGGAAGCCTTATGCTAGGATGCATTAGTTACTTTATTGGTATAAAAAAATGTCATTCTTGCATACCATGATTTTTAAATAATATATATATTTGTCACATACTTTGAAGATCGTAGAAAATCCTTTCTTACTATACTAAACATAGATATGTGCGTATCATTTCTGGGATGTTGATCTTCATGCTCATGTAGGCTAAAAATGAACTTATTTTTCGCTGCATATGTATAGCTTTCTACTTGTGGACTAGTGATCCACCGTACCGAGGGACACGGTCCTAAGCTAAAATATAAATTCTCTTTTTATCTCAAACATATTTATGTCTTTTATAAATTTATCATAAGAAGTGTTTGCCTGAGCGTCTGTAGTTGTCCCCTACATGACGTGGCATCAAGACGCGTATTTTCCCCTTGCTCTTATAATATGTATTAAATTCGTGGGAAAATGCGGGTTATGACACCTATGTTTTCTAGAAGCTTCATTCTTAAATGGTCCCTAGTCGGAGTATCATCTTAGAAGTTGAAGGGCAATGATGATACGTGAATACTAGCATGTGTGTTGACCGATGACCAGTTCTCACAGGTCATGATATTGTGATATCAAGTCATCGCATGGGTACTTGTTAGTGAACAAGTGTACTGGACACACCCACCTTGAGACTACTTTGTGGATTGTTATATGAACGTGTCACAAGTAGGTCTCAACTGACAATGGTGTTTGTAGTTCTTTGACCTGAAGTCACAGCACTCATCAAGTGAGGAAGAGCATACTTTGATACCATCTAAATTATTCCTTGAGAAAGGTTGATGATAAGGGTGGTTATTGGGTATGTTACGATTCATTTGGGTGTTTTTGTGTGGACAGATATGGGATTTGTCCTCCTTTATGATAGGAGTTACATCCATGGGACCCTTGATGGAATGAGACAGAGAAATGCATGGCCATGCTGGGTTGAGCCAATATGTGATATTGAGGTTACCACTCTCTTAAGGTCTATTCTAGATCAGGAAACTAGGATTGAACAATTATGAGTGTGACATGGTCCATGCCTCTAGTTCTATCCAGATGTAAGGGATAAAGGAACATGACAACACTGATACATTGGTTAAGACAGGTTTATTGAGTTATGAACTCTTATTGCTTGGGTAGCAATGATGAATTGCTAGATGCCACTCATTGTTTGTGAGACTTTTGTTGACACTTTGTGATCAAGTGGGAGACTGTTGGAGTTTCTGAGGTTATCTCAAAGCAATCAACAGTTAGTCTTACTGCCAACGCAATACGAGCCAATAGGGTCGCACAAAAAAGCATTTGGATAAGTTGGAGAAAGGATTGTGTTGGCATCACTCATATTGGATAAGAGTGGAGAACCAATCCTATGATTGTTCGGAATTGAATTGAGAATGTCTCAAACGGGAAACAAGTTCTCTTGAAGAATCGTCGAAATGGTTTCGACGAATTCTTTAGGACTTGGCAAAATTCGTCAAAAGTCTTTAGTGGAATTTGACAATTCGTCGAAAGTCTTTAGTCGAAAATGATAATTCGTCTAAAGTGTTTATTGGAATTATCTATTCGAGTTCGTCGAAAGTGTTTAGTCGAATTTGACAATTCGTCGAAAGTCTTTAGTCGAATATTATAATTCGTCTAAAGTGTTTAGTCGAAATTATCTGTTCGAATTCGTCTAAATCGTTTAGTCGAATTTGAGACAATTCGTCGAATGTATATAGTCGAATATGATAATTCGTCTAAAGGGTTTAGCCGAATTATTATGTAATCTACGAATTTGAATCCTGGCAGAAATGTTCTGTTTTCCTCTGGTCTGCGGATAGCCTGTTTTTATGACTTGCGTATAAAAATGATGAGATTAAGTCATAAACGAGATCGATCCTTTTTGCGACTCGGAAGTGTTCTGTTGTCCCCGTCCGCAGACCTCGCCCCGTACGTCGACCTTGTTCATCGCCGACAGTCGCCGCCTCCCCTTCAACGGATCCAGCAGTTTGTGGGGACGCAGAGGACGTTCTTTCTCCGCCCATACCTTGTGCGACAAGGCATTGTGGTTCTCCTTCCTTGTGTAGATCTCTATAGAGGGGCGATACATTTCGGTGCTTGGAACTCGAAGTTCGTCTACCGGATTTCTTCCTGGAGCATCTTGGTTGAGTATTGACTCAATCCCGCAAAGGTATATCGCATTTTGCTTTCCTAATCTCTTGATTCATGAAATCCGCAAGATCCTTACTCTTTGGGTTGTTCAAGTTACTTCTTCCGCTACGCATATTCAATATGCTCTTATCATTATGAATGGTATGTAGAAAAACCCAGCAACATGACAGGAAATAGAAATCTTCTACAGGACTACAAAGCTGTGAAGAATGGACCTAAAGTCATCTTTGGTGGATCTGAAAGAGGAATCACCAAGGGATATCGTATGATCTCCAATGGTATAGTTTCAATCACAAGGGTAGCTTATGTTGAAGGGTTGCAACACAACCTAGTAAGCATAAGTCAACTATGTGATCTAGGCTATGTCATTGAATTCCACAATGACAAGTGCTTTGATCAATAAGTCTAATGACTTAGAGACCATTCTCTCAGACACTAGGAGTGAGAATGTTTATTTCTTAGATTTCATATGCAGTAATTCTCTTTCATATGTGTGTCTTGTAGCTAATGAAAATGAGTCTCTTTGTGTACAATGGCATAAGAGACTTGCCCACATTAACTACAAGACAATGTATAGACTATTCTCTAAAAATCTTGTTAGGAATAGTCCAAATTTAAAATGTATTAAAAGTAGTCCCTGTCATGCTTGCCAAATGGGTAAGCAAGCAAAGACAACCTTTAAAGGTATTGGCTCCAAAGACACTAAAAGATGTCTATATCTGTTGCACATGGACTTGTTTGGTCCTTTGCCTATTTAAAGCCTAGGAGGGAAGTTGTATACTTTGTTGATTGTTGATGATCACTTAAAATATACATGGGTATTCTTCCTTAAGAAGAAATCTGATACATTGAATGTCTTTATAAATCATGTCAAGGCTATTTAGAATTACTTACAATGTACTGTGGTCAGGACGAGGACTAACCATGGTAAAGAATTTCAATCTGAAGCCATGACAAGGTTTTGTCAAGAATATGTTATCACCCAAGAGTTCTCCTCCCCAAGGACTCCGCAACAAAATGGTGTGGCTGAGAGGAGAAGTAGAACCTTGATAGAAGCTGGAAGAACATTGCTTAGTGACTCCTCACTCCCAGAATACTTCTGGGTTGAGGCAGTGAATACTGCATTTTATGTTCATAATAGGGATTTCATTAATAAGGTTCATGAAATTACTCCCTATGAGATTCTGAAAGACAAACAACCTACAATTTCATACGTTAGAATCTTTGGTTAAAAATGCTACATGTAAATAATGGAAAATCTCAATTAACCAAGTTTGCAGAGAAATGCAATGTAACACCCCAAGTCTGGTAGTTCCGCGAAGTAGGCGGAGTGGTAGTGCGGCACGTGAAGCAGGCTAGAATTTTCCCTGTCTGCTCTTAGTGCACGATCAGTGGCCTCATCGCGCACGACCAGTGATCGTGTGCCAGCGATCGTGCGTTAATTCAGAAGAGAATCGAGTTCTGTCTCGGACAGTGCGCACGACCATTTCCCTCTTCGCGCACGACCAGTGATCGTGCGCCAGCGATCGTGCGCTTATTCGCAAGAATTCAGAGTTCTGTCCCGGATAGTGCGCACGACCATTGCCCTCGTCGCGCACGACCACTGACCGTGCGCCTGTGATCGTGCGCCCTGTTTATTCTGTTCCGCGATTTTGAGCGGAGAAGAGGATCCGACCGATCAAATTTCTTGGAATTCGATCCAACGGCTGGGATTTGATGCTGGGGGGTCTTAGGGCTTTGGAGAGGGATTAAACCCTCATTATTTCATAGTGTTTCTCTCTCCTAGGCTAGAGGAAGAAGAAGGGGGCAAGGAAGAAGAAGAGGAGATTTCGCCATTGACGGAGCTCCGGAGCTCCGTTTCGCGAGCCGTTTCCAGATCCGGAGAGTGCAGCCCGGTGCGGTTCTTTCCCTCCGCGTAGAATCTCGGATCCATGGCGAAGAGGAACACGTCTAGGGTAACGATTCTTCCTCCCGAACTTTGGACTTGTATTTGTCCATTTATTCCTCTTCTTTGCTTGCATGAGGTATCTCTTTCACCAAATGGGTGAAGTGTAGGATTTCCTCAAGTCCTTCGGGACTCCGGGTAGATTGTGTCCGTCCCCGGCATATTGCATGTAGAAAATCCGGTAGTCGTGCGGATTTAGGCATTTTGTGTGAAGCCTATTCGTGGCCGTGAGCCCGAATCGGTGATGCTTGATTTGCGACGTTGCATTTAGGTTAGACCTAGAATGCGCGCCGGAGAATGACTCCGTGAACTCACCTATAGTATTGCGGGAGTTAAGTGTAGGCGTCTTGTGAAGATCCCTACGAAAGCCCCATGCTTTGAGTTTTGGATGAAGGCAAACCTTCACCACGTTATTGATGCGGAGCGTATGTACCTCCCTTGTTGAGAATTCGCGAAGCCTAGATCCTTGTGAAGGGGTTAAGTGCGTAGCGTATATTTTTGTGTAGCACTTGAAAGTGCTAAACCCTTACGGGCCGAGGTGAAGCCGTACCCGCGTCGTGCGATAGATCGCGACGATTAGAGCACGGGCAAAGCTGAACCGAACCCGTTTCCATGCAGATCGGCGAGAGGTCCCTTCCTCATGAAGGCCGTGTGATCATGGGAGAGGTCGTGGAAGGTGTCATACCTAGACCGACCAAAAGCTCTTGTTTCCCACCTAAGGTGGTGACCCTTAGGGTGGAGTGTTGTGAATTTGATGTTATGTTTAGCCTCATGCGATTTGCTTAGGCGGTTGTGGGAAACCTTCGGGTGAACCCAACCAACATCATGTGCATACCTAGGTTCCCTTCTTTTTGATGCTCAACCTAGAAGATTGATTGTGCTTGAAACCTCACCTTGTGTAGTTGCACTCTCTTTAGATTAGTACTTGTGCTAGTGTGGCTTACTTGCAGGGTAGAATCTCCGCCACCCCGGGAAAGGGGTGGGGTCGTTATAATTTGGTCAGCTGTGCTGACCGTTGCTTTGTTTACCACCGCTTGGTGGAATGTTCTTATGCAGGTGCAGGTGAGCCTAGCGGGAAATAGCGGGCGTTGGTCCTTTTGCTGTCCTTTTGCTGAGTTGGCCCTCGAAGGCCAGCCTTTTTCCTGTTTTCTCACGTATTGCCGGCCTGCGTGCCGATGTATGCTTTTTGGAGTTTTGTACATTGATTTGATGTAAGGCCCTAAGGCCGTAACTCTTATTTCTGGATTCATTCCTATGATAGTGGACATGTCTATTTGAATGGTTTAATTAATGCTTCCGCTTACGTTTTGTACTCTCGTTAGTTGTTACTTTTCTGGTTATCACCTTTTAACTCCTAGCTAGTGTGGTTTGTATGGCGTGGGGTCCCGGCCGGACCTGCTGTTATACTTTTTGTACTGGCAGGGTGTTACAATTTGGTATCGGACTTAAGGCGTCGATCCGTAGTTTAGCGAATTCGGGACGAATTCCTTTTAAGGGGTGGTGCGCACGGGCTGTGCATTCACCTAAAACGACAAAAACTAATAAGAATGTCCACTTAGGAATGAAAAAACATACTTTTTTGCGGAACCTGAGCGTTCCATGATTGATGTTTGATATGTTTAGGGTCACTAAATTGTGCCTTGCATGATTATAGGTGACTAGAAGTGCTGCGGGGCGGTCTCAACCCCGTAACACCGCTGAAAGTAGTGGGTCGGCTGAGGTGCCAGCGACCACTCCTTCAGCTGAGATGATCAGAATGGTCGCAGAAGCAGTCTTCGCGATGATCAATGCTCAACCGCAAAGGCTTGCACAGCCTGCTACGCATACTACTGATGCGGCCCCGGTAATTGAACATGCAATGGAACCTGCGGTAGCACCAAGGGTTGATGCCCCTGTGCCAGTAGCTGCAGTGGAACCGGCGTTAGCACCGAGGGTGGAGCGTCAAGTTGCGCAAGTAGTTGCGGGGCGAGCGCGTGACCAACAATTAAAGCACTTCTTGAGCTTTAATCCTCCTACCTTCTCGGGATCTGAGTCCCCAACGGAGGCAGAAGACTGGTTGTCAAGAGTTAGAAGAACTCTGAGGGCGACGGCGACGGACGAAGCCATGATGGTCACCTTAGCCACTTTCCTTCTTGACGGAGAGGCTGTGCTGTGGTGGGAAGAGCAGGAACTGCACAAGTTCGGCGATAGAGACATTACTGAAATAACAATGGCTGAGTTTTCAAAGTCGTTCCTCCAGCGGTTTATCCCCTCTGCCCAACGCATTGCGTTACAAAACCAGTTCCTGAGGTTAACTCAAGGTGATCGCTCCGTTGACGATTACTTACATGAGTTTACCAGACTGAGTCGCTATGCGGGGGCATTGGTGGAGGATGAGGAGACGAAGACGAATAAATTCTATGAAGGGCTTCGGGACGAGTTGAGGCTGCTCCTTGCAGGCCCTATGACGTTTGGCTTCCAAGTGATGGTGCAAACCGCCAGATCTTTGGAGTTGGACATGAAGAGGGTACAAGCAAAGAGTGTTGTAAAGAAACCCGAGTTTCATGCGCCGGCCTCTCAGTCCAAGCCGGACTTCAGAAGGAACAAGCGGAAGTTCAAGCAGGCGGAACCAGCTTCTTTGAACGTTTCGGGAGCCACGACCGCGCGGACTCCTATTACGTGTTTCACCTGCGGGAAGGTGGGACACAAAGCTGCGGTGTGTCGAAGTGGTCCCCCAAAGGCGGCAAATCGAGCGGTGGATTATGCTCAGGCTGCGGAAAAGGGCAAAGCGGCAGAGTCTTCGGCCTCCCAACACATTCCGACTCAGCCGAGAGTCTATTCGCTTGGCCAACAAGAAGCTATACGACAAACCGATGTCGTCACAGGTACGAATTAGAAGTTAGCTTTTACAGCTATGTATATGATTCTTACTGTTGTACGACTATATGTGTTATTTGTGTACAATTAGGTTTCGTCCTAATTTTCAACTATCCGGCGAGAGCTCTATTCGATACGGGTGCATCGCACTCTTTTCTGTCTGAGGACTTCGTGGTGCGAATCGGAGTGCCGTCTACCTTTGTAGAGGATAGATTGGAAGTAGTGCTACCCAATGGATCTCGAATGAGTGCGGATAGGAAGAGCCGTGTGAAGGTGCGGATCGGAAGTCAAGATTTCGACTTGGAAGCGTCGTTACTACCGTTAGCTGAATTCGATGTGATCTTCGGCATGGACTGGCTCTCGGAGCAGCGAGCATGCATAGATTGCAATACAAAGGAGATCACTCTGGGAACGAACACCGACGATGAAACCACATTCGCCGGTATGCGAGGAGCGAGCAAGACGCTGATGTCTGCTCTCCAGGTGGTTAAGGCGGTGAGAAAAGGCGCCGAGTTGTTCTTCACCTTGTTGGAGGCTTCGGAGCCAAAGCCCAGGTTGTGTGATGTCCCAGTTGTAGCGGAATACGCCGACGTGTTTCCTAACGAACTCCCTGGGGCTCCGCCTCATCGGGAGATTGATTTCTGTATCGAGTTGGTGCCAGGTGCCAAACCTGTGGCCCGCTCACCATACCGAATAGCGCCAAAGGAATTGGCAGAGTTGAAGGTCCAATTGCAAGAGCTGCTAGAGCAAGGCTACGTACGTCCAAGTTCTTCGCCTTGGAGTGCACCGGTCCTCTTTGTGAAAAAGAAGGATGGGAGCTTGCGTCTATGTATCGATTATAGAGAGCTAAACAAGTTGACCGAGAAAAACCGATATCCGATTCCTAGAATCGATGATCTATTCGACCAACTGATGGGGTCGACGGTTTACTCCAAGCTAGACCTAAGGTCCGGCTACTATCAACTGCGAATAAGGGAATGCGACATCCCAAAGACAGCGTTCAGTACCCGCTTTGGGCACTTTGAGTTCACGGTAATGCCGTTCGGTCTATCCAACGCACCGTCGGTATTCATGGACTTGATGAATAGGACATTCCGAGAGTATTTAGATCAATTTGTGATCGTCTTCATCGACGACATTTTGGTATACTCTTAGTCGGAAGAGGAGCATGTAGGGCATCTGCACGCAGTCCTGAGCACCTTGAGGAGGAGTCAGCTATATGCCAAGTTCTCCAAGTGCGAGTTTTGGCTACCGTCAGTGGCATTCCTTGGTCATGTTGTTAGTGGCGAAGGAATTGCAGTTGATCCGTCGAAGATAGAAGCGATCCAAGCGTGGCCTTTGTTGAAAAACGTAGCGGAAGTCCGAAGTTTCTTAGGACTTGCCGGCTATTATAGGCGCTTTGTGGAAAACTTCTCGAGGATCGCACTTCCTCTCACAAAACTGACTAGGAAGGATCATAAGTTCGTTTGGTCGCCCGAGTGCGCACGAGCTTTTGAAGAGCTAAAGAGCCGTCTGACCACGGCGCCCATTCTATGCTCGCCACAGGGTACGGAAGGCTACGAAATATATAGCGACGCCTCAGGAAGTGGTTTGGGTTGTGTCCTAGTGCAGTTCGGGAAGGTAATTGCCTACGGCTCCCGGCAACTGAAGGTTCACGAGAGGAATTACCCGGTCCATGATTTGGAGCTAGCGGCCGTGGTTTTTGCCCTCAAACTTTGGAGACACTATCTATATGGCGTGAAGATCGATATCTTTACCGACCATAAGAGCCTCAAGTACTTACTAGACCAAAGGGAGTTGAACATGCGCCAAAGGAGGTGGATGGAGTTCCTTGGGGACTACACCTTCGATATCAAGTATACTCCCGGTAAAGGAAACGTAGTTGCAGACGCGTTGAGTCGTCGGGCTCCCGCACAAGCAAATTGGATTTTGATGCACGATGAGCGTCTAATCCGTGAGCTAGAAGAAATGGAGATCATATGCATTGATAGGAGAACGTCTACTTCAGCATGCTTGAACTGGACGGAAGTTCACTACGACCTTGCCGACCGAGTTCGACAAGCATTGGAGTTGGACGAGAGCTTGAAACGATACAAAGCGGAAACCGTTGAAGGGTTAAACGCTGATTTCTCCTTCGAAGACGACCTTATGTGGAAGCAGGAAAGGTTATGCATCCCAAACGTTGGTACTCTACGGGCGGAATTGATGTACGAGGCTCATCATACCAAGTACTCGATCCACCCGGGGAGCACTAAAATGTTTATGGATATGAAGAAACTGTTCTGGTGGCCGGGCATGAAGAAAGACATTGCCCTTTACGTAGCCAAGTGTCATACTTGCGCGTTGGTGAAAGCGGAATGTCAACGTCCCGGTGGGTTTCTGAAGTCCTTGCCGATTCCGGAATGGAAGTTTGATGATATTTCGATGGATTTCGTGCACGGATTGCCGAGATCGCAACATGGAAACGACGCCATATGGGTGATCGTGGACCGTTTGACAAAGGTATCACACTTCATTCCGAACCGGAAGGATGATTCCGTAGAGAAGCTAGCAAAGCTCTATGTGGATAGTATCGTGAGACTGCACGGTGTCCCTCGTAGCATCGTCAGCGATCGTGACGGGCGTTTCACATCGAAAGATTGGAGGCTTATCCATGAACTGTTGGGCACAAAATTGAAGTTCAGCACGGCCTTCCACCCGCAAACGGATGGACAGACCGAGAGAACCAACAGGACTATGGAGGATATGCTCCGAATGTGCGCTCTAGACTTTGGAAAGAGGTGGGAGGATCACCTCTTTATGATCGAATTCGCCTACAATAATAGCTACCAAGCCAGCATAAAGATGGCTCCTTTCGAGGCCCTCTATGGTAAGAAGTGTCGTACGCCGTTGTCTTGGGCGGAAACGGGCGATACTAAGCTATTGAAGCGAAAGGATGTTGAAGAAGCAACTTCGAAGATCCGGGCTATACGCGAAAGGCTATTGGTTGCCCAGGATAGGCAAGCAAAGTATTTCAACGCCAAGCATAGGAACTTAGAGTTTGCCGTCGGTGACCGGGTTTACTTGAAGATCAAACCGTTCAAAGGGGTATCAAGGATTCGACGCTTGAAAAAGCTCAGTCCGAGGTACTTAGGACCGTTCGAGATCGTGGAGCGTGTTGGTGATGCGGCTTATCGGCTTGCACTATCTGCAGAGCTGAGCGGTCTGCACGACGTGTTCCACATTTCAGTGTTGAGGAAGGCAGTGCAAGAGCCTACTCATATCGTTGCGGTCGGCAAAGTTCCGGTCGATAGTGGGTTGTCGACGAAAGTCAAGCCTTTACGCATCGAAGATACCGAAGTAAAGCAGCTGCGGAACAAGTCCATTCGGATGGTAAAAGTCCGGTGGGATAACTGCGGCCGAGAGGAGCTCTCTTGGGAGAGAGAGCAAACGATGCTTGCGGAGTATCCCGAGCTATTTCCCTCAGGTAAAGTATAACTGTAATTTATGCTATTACTGTTTCCTGGATTTCGGGACGAAATTCTTTTAAGGAGGGTGGAGTTGTAACACCCCAAGTCTGGTAGTTCCGCGAAGTAGGCGGAGTGGTAGTGCGGCACGTGAAGCAGGCTAGAATTTTCCCTGTCTGCTCTTAGCGCACGATCAGTGGCCTCATCGCGCACGACCAGTGATCGTGTGCCAGCGATCGTGCGTTAATTCAGAAGAGAATCGAGTTCTGTCTCGGACAGTGCGCACGACCATTTCCCTCTTCGCGCACGACCAGTGATCGTGCGCCAGCGATCGTGCGCTTATTCGCAAGAATTCAGAGTTCTGTCCCGGATAGTGCGCACGACCATTGCCCTCGTCGCGCACGACCATTGACCGTGCGCCTGTGATCGTGCGCCCTGTTTATTCTGTTCCGCGATTTTGAGCGGAGAAGAGGATCCGACCGATCAAATTTCTTGGAATTCGATCCAACGGCTGGGATTTGATGCTGGGGGGTCTTAGGGCTTTGGAGAGGGATTAAACCCTCATTATTTCATAGTGTTTCTCTCTCCTAGGCTAGAGGAAGAAGAAGGGGGCAAGGAAGAAGAAGAGGAGATTTCGCCATTGACGGAGCTCCGGAGCTCCGTTTCGCGAGCCGTTTCCAGATCCGGAGAGTGCAGCCCGGTGCGGTTCTTTCCCTCCGCGTAGAATCTCGGATCCATGGCGAAGAGGAACACGTCTAGGGTAACGATTCTTCCTCCCGAACTTTGGACTTGTATTTGTCCATTTATTCCTCTTCTTTGCTTGCATGAGGTATCTCTTTCACCAAATGGGTGAAGTGTAGGATTTCCTCAAGTCCTTCGGGACTCCGGGTAGATTGTGTCCGTCCCCGGCATATTGCATGTAGAAAATCCGGTAGTCGTGCGGATTTAGGCATTTTGTGTGAAGCCTATTCGTGGCCGTGAGCCCGAATCGGTGATGCTTGATTTGCGACGTTGCATTTAGGTTAGACCTAGAATGCGTGCCGGAGAATGACTCCGTGAACTCACCTATAGTATTGCGGGAGTTAAGTGTAGGCGTCTTGTGAAGATCCCTACGAAAGCCCCATGCTTTGAGTTTTGGATGAAGGCAAACCTTCACCACGTTATTGATGCGGAGCGTATGTACCTCCCTTGTTGAGAATTCGCGAAGCCTAGATCCTTGTGAAGGGGTTAAGTGCGTAGCGTATATTTTTGTGTAGCACTTGAAAGTGCTAAACCCTTACGGGCCGAGGTGAAGCCGTACCCGCGTCGTGCGATAGATCGCGACGATTAGAGCACGGGCAAAGCTGAACCGAACCCGTTTCCATGCAGATCGGCGAGAGGTCCCTTCCTCATGAAGGCCGTGTGATCATGGGAGAGGTCGTGGAAGGTGTCATACCTAGACCGACCAAAAGCTCTTGTTTCCCACCTAAGGTGGTGACCCTTAGGGTGGAGTGTTGTGAATTTGATGTTATGTTTAGCCTCATGCGATTTGCTTAGGCGGTTGTGGGAAACCTTCGGGTGAACCCAACCAACATCATGTGCATACCTAGGTTCCCTTCTTTTTGATGCTCAACCTAGAAGATTGATTGTGCTTGAAACCTCACCTTGTGTAGTTGCACTCTCTTTAGATTAGTACTTGTGCTAGTGTGGCTTACTTGCAGGGTAGAATCTCCGCCACCCCGGGAAAGGGGTGGGGTCGTTATAATTTGGTCAGCTGTGCTGACCGTTGCTTTGTTTACCACCGCTTGGTGGAATGTTCTTATGCAGGTGCAGGTGAGCCTAGCGGGAAATAGCGGGCGTTGGTCCTTTTGCTGTCCTTTTGCTGAGTTGGCCCTCGAAGGCCAGCCTTTTTCCTGTTTTCTCACGTATTGCCGGCCTGCGTGCCGATGTATGCTTTTTGGAGTTTTGTACATTGATTTGATGTAAGGCCCTAAGGCCGTAACTCTTATTTCTGGATTCATTCCTATGATAGTGGACATGTCTATTTGAATGGTTTAATTAATGCTTCCGCTTACGTTTTGTACTCTCGTTAGTTGTTACTTTTCTGGTTATCACCTTTTAACTCCTAGCTAGTGTGGTTTGTATGGCGTGGGGTCCCGGCCGGACCTGCTGTTATACTTTTTGTACTGGCAGGGTGTTACATGCAATGTGGGGGTTCTTGTTTGCTATAACTCACATAGTAGAGCTTATATTGTTTATAACAAGAAAACTCATGTTGTTGAAGAGTCTATGCATATAGTATTTGATGAGACCAGCCTAATCTATAAGGGCAGGTCTAGTTCTTCTGTTTTGATAGGGAATGAAGAGGAAATGGAAAAGATGTCTGCGCATGACATACCTAGCAACAACAAAGCATATACAGATGCAGCAATTCTTGAAGAAGAAGAGGTCCAAGGTGCTGAAGACACTGCTGAACCAGCAGAAGTATTACAGCAAGCTGAGGACAGTTTGCCTGCAGCTGTAAGATACCTAAGGGATCATCCAAGAGAACAAATTATTGGAGACCAGAACCAAGGTGTTCTGACCAGAAGCAGGGCACATAATGAGGCCCTATTCTTAAGCTTCTTATCACAAATAGAGCCCAAGAAGTGTGAAGAAGCCAACCAAGACACCTTTTGGATTCAAGCAATGCAAGAAGAACTTCTACAATTCAAAAGATGCAAGGTATGGAAGTTGGTGCCAAAACCTCATGGACATAATATTATTGGCACCAAATGGATTTACAGAAACAAGTTGGATGAAAATGGCACAATCATAAAGAACAAGGCAAGGTTGGTATCCAAGGGCTACAGACAAGAAGAGGGAATAAACTTTGATCAAACCTTTGCCCCTGTTGTAAGGTTAGAAGCAATTTTGCTATTCCTTGCCTATGCTGCCCACAAGGGGTTCAAGGTATGCCAAATGGATGTCAAATCAACCTTCCTCAATGGTGACTTGAAGGAAGAGGTATATGTTGAACAACAATCAGGTTTTGTGCATCCAACCCTCACTAATCATGTATATTTACTTAGGAAAGATCTTTATGATCTAAAGCAAGCCCCTAGGGCTTGGTATGAGACATTGTCTAGATTTCTCATCAAGAACAAGTTCTTGAGGGGAAAGATAGATAGTATATTGTTTCCTAGGGAAACAAGCGGCAAATGTATTCTAGTCCAAATATATGTTGATGACATAATATTGGGGTCTATTGATGACAACCTATGCAAAAGGTTTGCTAAACTTATGCAGGGGGGGTTTGAGATGAGCAATATGGGAGAGATCAAGTACTTTTTAGACCTCTAAGTGAAACAGTCTGATGAGGGTATATTCATCTCTCAGACCAAGTACACTAGGGAGCTTATCAAGAAGTTTGGGATGAAATCAGCATCCACCATGAAAACTCCCATGGGGTCCAACATTTCCCTGGACAAGGATAAGAAGGGCAAGGCCTTTGATGAATCCATGTACAGGTGCATTATTAGATCCCTATTGTATCTAACTGCTAGTAGACCAGACATTATGTATGCTACATGTATGTGTGTTAGGTACCAGGCATGCCCTAAGGAATCTCACAACTCAGCTGCAAAGAGGATTTTGAGATACCTTAAAGGTAGCCTACATCTTGGCCATTGGTACCCTAAGAACAATGATTTTGAACTAACTTGATTTTCAGATGCAGCTTTTGCAGGCTGCAAAGAAGACAGGAAAAGCACAAGTGGCACTTGTCAATTCCTGGGAAGGAGGTTGATATCATGGAGCAGGAAAAAGTAGACAAGTGTGGCAATATCCACTGCTGAGTCTTAATACATTGCTGCAGGAAGTTGTTGTGCACAACTATTGTGGATTCAACATCAGTTATAGGATTACAACCTCAAGGTAAGTGAATATCCTCTTTATTGTGACTCATCCAGTGCTATCTCTATTGCTAAGAATCCTGTCTCTCATTGCAGGAATAAGCACATAGAGATAAGATATCATTTTATATGGGAACATGTTGAATGTAAGGATATCTGCCTTGAATTTGTCCCCACTGACAATCAAGTTGTTGATATCTTTACAAAGCCATTGGATGAGGCCAAGTTTAACTCTTTCAAGGTTGAACTAGGAATGTTAAATATTGAATAATTCCTTCTTGCAAATCTTCTATACCATTATACTTATCAAGCTAGGATTCAAAATCTTATCACATCAACTCCTAGTGACATGACTAGGTCTCAGCACATTCTGACATCACAAGGATTAATGATAAGGCAATAAGATCAGCTAAAACAGACAAGGCTATTTCAGCTGAGCCGCAGAGATAGCTGGGAAGAGTCTAAGAGGAACCGCTGAGACTGCGAAAACTGTCCCAGCGGCTGATAGTGCTCTGTCCCAGCGTTTAGGTCGCCGTCTCAGCGGTTCCGCTGAGACGGGATGGGTTCATTATACTTTGTCTAAATGCAACCCCAATTAACCGAATTCCACTTACAATTATAAGAGCAATTAAATCTAATTACTAGGGTTAATCATAATATTGACTTAGGTCATATAAATAAACAATCTTTAATAAGTAGGAGGTACACAATCCTTCTTTCCTAGCCGCTGAGATGAACCTCTTCCGTCCCAGCGCATTCTTCTACAGCAACAATGGCTCCCAAAAGCTCTAAAGACCTTCTAGAGGGATAAAAAATCATCAGGAATGGGTTTGCCCATTCTTCAGAAGAAATCAAGGCAGTGATTCAACTCCTAGAAGAGCAATGTCTAGAATTTATTCTGTCTAAACCATGTGTCATTCTCAGAATAGAAGTTCTGGAATGGTTTGGCCATGCTAAGTTATCCTCTTCCAAGTCATCCCTAAAATCAAAAATAGGAGAAGATAGAATAAAGATAACTCCTGCAAAACTTGAAAAAGCCTTAAATCTTCTATCCTGCAGTACAAGTGAGGAGTAAGAAATCTCTGAGAAAGACAAGAAAAAGTCTTCAACTAAATGGGCAAACTCTTAACTGATATTGTGGGAAAACTATTCTTTGCAAACCTGTGTCCCATTACACAATCTCAGAATACATGTTTGACATCATGACAAGGATAATACTGAATAGGAAAACCTCTTGGGGAGAAGTTATGTTTCAAAAGATCAAGGATTGTTTGCAGGCACCCAATTTGGGTAGAATTCTTTCCCTGTATCTACTACAAACTTACCCTGACAAGTTTAGTAAATCCAAAGGAGCAAACCTCCACTATCTCAAGAGAAATGGACATTAAGACATTAGACAGGTTTACCAGGGTGCTTCCCATGAGCCACCCATCTTAGGCAAAAGGGAAAGAACCCAAGAAAGCCAAAACACTGAAGAAGCCAAGGATGGCGCTATCAAGTTCTGAGTCTGACCACTCAGATAAAAATGAAGATGCTGGTGCTGATCATGGATCACACAGTACTCCTGATAAGGATGAATTGCCTCCTGACAATGTCAATCCACAGGACTTAGACGCAGACAGCACCCCTGGTAACTAATCCTTAAACTCCACATTACTCATAATATTATTTTACCAAAACCAACCAACCAAGTTAGTAATTAATGACACTCAATTTTGTTGACCACACCCAAGGCCAGTTGAGTGCTCCATCTGAGTTTGAGGAACAACAAGAACCCACCTCCTTAGATGTTGCAAACATTAATAATAATGATGAGGACAAAAGGCCCTCACCTCAGGATTTGCAAGGTCAGATTGACAGACTTATTTTCAATATTGAAGAAAGAATTATGCTTAATCCTGATAATGACCCAGCCCTCTAGACTTTACCTTCACCAGGACAATTTGATGCCCCATCTGAGGCGGAGAAGCAGAAAGAGACAAATACAGATAAAGATGAAGTTGTTGGTAAGCCTTACAAACCCCTCTTTAGAATTACTAAGTCATTTAACTCTAACTTCAAATAATTGTCCCAGCCTTCCTGAACTCATCTGACAAAGATGCTCTCTCTGAGGGGGAGGAGCCAGATAATCCTGATGAGGACATGGATGCTCTGGATCATGATGGAGACCACCCTGCTCACATTGATGAGATGATGGATGATCAAATCCCAATTATCCCTGATCCACAAGCTTCCACCTCCACCTCCTCAAATGAGAACATTTTAATTGCATTCCACCTCATGCTAGAGACTCATCTCACTTCCATACAGAATTAGGTAGACCAGTCAGTTAGCACAGTCAAAGCATATATTGATCAGTCCATTATGAATGTGAACACTGTAGTAATGACTGAGGTCAAGGAAATTAAGGAAAATACTGGAATGCTGAACAAGCAAATGACCAAGTTGTTTGACCTAGCAGAGAAGACTGTAATATCTCAGAATACCATTCTCAGTTCTATGGACAAACAACTCCAGTTGTCTGAACAAGACATAACATATGTCAAAAATTATGTCAGTAAGATAGATTAAGTGATAAAAAATTCAGCCAATCACATCCAAGAGTATGTATACTCTACTACTATGCAGTTGAATGAAGAAGCTGACAGGAACAAGGAAGAGCTGAAAGCAGATATTGCCATTGTCTTTCAATCCCTTACTGACACAGTCACTACTACCCAACTGAGTTCTGAGGTAGTCAACCTTAAAGATGAGCTTCAAACTGACTTTGAAAATGTTTTCCAACCCCTATCTGGCATTATAACAACAACTAAGAAAGACCTCCATCAACAAGCGTTTGAAGAAGCCAGAAAGGGGGAGGATACAAATGCAATCATAAACTCTGACTTAACCCTTATGGTTCTCCAAGGTACAAGGTTGGCACTGAATCTTCCTCTCCTAGATATAAACAGGGCAGAAGATTGGGATTTTCCACATCAAGAAGCAATTGCCCGGAGTGAGAGACTGAAAAAGAGAAGAGAAAGAGAACATGTATTGCTGACTGAAGAATACATGGCCAGGCAAAGGGATGTGCAAAATAGAGATCCTGACTATGAGTACTGGATTGATGACTCCAAAGAAATTATACTAAATGCCTGGCTAAGCCATGGTCAAATTGGAAAAGATATTAATAAGTTCTATCCATCTGAAGAGTGGATAAAGTATTTAGAGAGAAACTCAAAAAGATAAAAAGTATTCATAGCTAATCTGGTAAGAAAGGATAACCCAAGAAGAATGCCTTCTAGGTTTATCCCAAAGCCACATCTGTATTTCCAAAGGCAAGATAATAAAAGGAAAATATCTGAGATTGAGGTAGCAAATGCCAAAAAATACACAACCACCAATCCCCCTGAAAATATGATTGTGGTTGTTGAAGATAAAGAGATTCCAGCTCAAGAAGAAGTGGTTGTTGAAAACATGAATGCTGCAGCAGACCAAAATTCTTCAACCAAATATAAAGAAGTGGTTGCTGACATTCCTGAATGTTCTACTTCTAAGAAAAGAAAATTTTAAATGAATGTATAAATGTCTTATGAATGCCTGGATGTAAATTGAACTATACTTTATCTGAAATGCTTATGAATGAATTGTTATATTAGTCATGTTTTGTCATAAGCTAATTTGAGCTATCTTAATTTTACTCTGTGATATTGGTTAAATTAATCTATGTTGCATTGTCATGTTTATCTAATCAAACTTTTGGATTGTTAAACTCTATGGTAATATGAACGTCATAAACATTATATGTTATATTATTTTTGATTCCATGTATATGATATAATGAACTCTTTGTAGTAATTCTAAATATCAAGAATTTATGAGTTATGTACTTCAACATTTGAGGGTGTTCTGCCTTCTTCAAATAGGGGAGATTGTTGGGAAAATGACCCTCAATGTTCCCTTGATTTGAAGAAGTCTCACACTCAATGCAAAGTACAAGTTGTATTTGATAAACCACATTTTATCTCATGACCATGTAGGGTTAGATCATACCAAGGTGTGAAGTAAGTTCAGTAGGTTTGCTGTCAAAACCGCTGAGAAAATCTCTCAGTCTCAGCTGAACCGCTGAGACGAGGCCTAGGGCCGCTAAGAAGGTGTCTGGGCAGCTGAGCTGCAGATAGAAGAAAACCGCTGAGACAACTGTCTGTGTCAGCGGATCCACTGATTCAAATGGACTTTCGGGTTTTGCTTTTGGCGCAAGCTGCAGAAAAGCAAGATAGGGTATTCTAATCTTGTACATGCTGTGTCAGGGGACATCTAATAGCTGTTGGAGACCAGTGGTGTATAAAAGAATAAAATAGGGCATTGTAAAGCTCTCTCACTTACTCTCACTCAAAAAGAAGAATATGATTACTGTTCCATTGACGGCAGCAAAGAAAGCTCTCACATCCTATTTCCTGAAGCTGCAAGGAGAGAATAGATTGTTCCTCTTGATCAACTAAAGATAGAGCAAGCAGATCCTCACTCTTTCTCTGAAAGAAAAGGATCAGAATAATCAAAGTTGAGCCCATTGGACTCATCCCAGATTCAAGACTTCTACAGCAATTGTTCAACAACAGAAGACCAATGCTTGAACTTTTTCATTTTCTGATTATATTCATTTATT
Organism: Dactylorhiza incarnata; assembly: GCA_033032865.1. Lineage (NCBI taxonomy): Eukaryota > Viridiplantae > Streptophyta > Magnoliopsida > Asparagales > Orchidaceae > Dactylorhiza > Dactylorhiza incarnata. The sequence continues at coordinate 1,244,881 of JAWHQI010000218.1, read as the reverse complement.
ATAAACTCTGTAGGAACTTAACAGTTCTAAGATTGTAGGGCATCTTTGCTTGAGATTGTAGGGCTGTTTGGCCTGAGTAGTAGAGCTGAGAGGTCAGCTTGAGTGTAGGATCTTTAGGAGATCTGAGGTAGGGCTATTGAGCGTGAGGTAGGGTTTGGGAAAACCTGAGAGATCCTGAGGGATCTGTGTTGTAAGCTCTTGGAGCTGACCACTACTAGAAAATGGGCTTTTAGCCAGGGCAAATTACCATGGCTAAAAGTCCAATTCCGTGGCAAAAGAGTTTTAGCCATGGTTTGCCCGTGGCAAATGGGCGTGGCAAAACGTATTTGCCACGCCCAGTCCGTGGCAAATACTCTTTTGCCACGAATTTTAGCCACGAATTTAAACCGTGGCTAAAGGTCTTGGTTTCAGCAGTTATTTACCACGGTGCCTCTACCGTGGCTAAAAGGCCATTATTAGCCACGGTATTTTACCGTGGCTAATACTTCGTAGATTTAAAAAAAAAAAGAATTTGCCACGGTTTGAAACCGTGACAAATACTTGAAATTTTTTTTAAAAAAATAATTTGCCACAATTTAAAGTCGTGGTTAAATACCTGTTTGGTTTATTTAAAAAAAATTATCACGAGAAAGATGTTGAAGATCACGTTGATGATTGCCACCTTCCAGTCATTCTGAGGTTGGCGAGGACGCGGGCTTTGCACGACTTTGTTTTCAAATTTACATCAAGAATCAATGAAAGATCTTGAGCACTAAAAGAATGGAAACAGTGAAGACTTATTATCAGGCAATGTCTTCTCTAGCAGGAAATAGTGAAGAATTATTATCATGCTATGCTTGAGGGGAGACGAAAAAAAATCTGTGGCTAATACTTGCTTATTAGCTACGAATTAGGGGTCGGGAAAAAGTCATTTTTCTAGTAGTGTGAGTTTGGAGGTGTTGGCCTTATCTAACTCATTGTTAGAAAGGTGAAGCGGGAAAGAGGACTACTCAACACACCTTGTCTTGAGGAACCTCTATAAACCTTTGTGTATTTTCTGGGTGCTTGATACTTAACTAACCTAAAAATCAGAAAACAACTAGGTTAATGTCTAAAATACAAAACAAACCTATTCACCCACCCTCTAGGTGACTAAGACTACATCCTAACTAAACTATCAATACTTCATGGTGAGTGAGTAAAGGATGGAGTTCGAATTACTTAGTTAATCTCCCCCTTTTGTAGGAAGTTTGGAGTAAGAATGAAGTATCTTTAGATAAGTAACCAATACCACTTGTTGGGTAAGAAAATATTCATGATTGATCATACAAGTAGTAAGGATAGTGGAAAGCATGATTCAAGATAAATAAACATCTGTTTAGGAGTTTGAAGCATAGTAAATGAGGAAGAGTTTTGTTTTAGAAAATAAATGTTTTAGAAATTGAAGCCCAGGTTCACAATATCATTTGTTATCAAAATATAATAACACTTATTTAGAAAGTAAATAAGCAAGAGTGAGTATACAAGGCGTAGCGGAAGATAAGTTTAAATATAATATGCATTCTTAAAATAAACATCATCTGTGAAATTTGTGAGAATTGAAAATATATAAGAGTGTTAGTTTTTGAAAGAAGATGTTTTTAATTTGTATTCCAAGATATGCTTGTGGTACACACAAAATTCAAGCATGATTTTAATTTATCAAGACAAGATTGAAAACTACAATGTTCTAAATTCGTAATTTCAGTATACTTATACATTGTAAAGATGATGTAGAGCTATCTAGTGCATTTACAAAAATATATAGAAAACAGGTAAATATGCATTAAAGTCCAATACTCATGAGAAGAGGGTTTATAAGGGATAATTATGTGTATAAGTAGAGTTTTTGATAAGAGTATACAAATGATTTAATAAAAACACATGACATGTATAATGGAATAAACATAACATTATTGAAATGCGTTATTAGAATTACTTCAACCAACAAAGCTATATTTGATTTCAATATACATATAAATAGTACAACTCCCAAGATGCTCTACACGCACAATGTTAATTAAGACTTATCGGGGTGCAAAGTAGTGCTTGGAGGATCACATATATTTTATCTTTTCTTTTATTTATTTATGATCTGGTGTACAAGAATAAGTAGTGTATAAAAGAGTTTGCACAAGGCACTTTACAATTCTCTCTAAGGTGCTCAACCTCACAATGGTCATTCTAACTTTGTTTTCAAAATTACATCAAGAATCAATGAAAGATCTTGAGCACTAAAAGAATGGAAATAGTGAACACTTATTATCAGGCAATGTCTTCTCTAGCAGGAAATAGTGAAGAATTATTATCATGCTATGCTTGAGGGGAGACGAAAAAAATCTGTGGCTAATACTTGCTTATTAGCTACGAATTAGGGGCCGTGACTAATACTTAACTATTAGCCACGACTTTTGACCCGTGGCAAAAAAAGTGTGGCAAAAAGTCATTTTTCTAGTAGTGTGAGTTTGGAGGTGTTGGCCTTATCTAACTCATTGTTAGAAAGGTGAAGCGGGAAAGAGGACTACTCAAGACACCCTGTCTTGAGGAACCTCTAAAAACTTTTGTGTGTTTTCTGGGTGCTTGATACTTAACTAACCCAAAAATCAGAAAACAGCTAGGTTAAAGTCTAAAATACAAAACAAACCTTTTCACCCCCCCCCCCCCCTCTAGGTAACTAAGATTATATCCTAACTAAACTATCAAGTGGTATCAGAGGGAGGTTGGTCAAGAAATTCATAACTGTCTGACCAGTCCTGTAAAGAGTATTCACATCTCAATCCAATGGCCTCCACTGGATTGCAGAAGGAGATGGGATCCATGAACATTCCCATATGCAACAAAGAAAACTTTGGCATATGGAAGAAAAGGGTTAGATTGTTTATGGAAGCATCTGACCCAAGGATCTACACCACAGTAAAACAAGGGCCTTTCACTATTCAAACTGCCTCCTCCATAGATCCAACCAGGAGAGTGGCCAAAGCTTTCAATGACTTGACCAAGGATGAACTTGCATTGTTCACTATGGATAAAAGAGCTCAAAACATAATTGTTAATGTAATATATGACTCAACATTTTAGAACTTAGTGCACTACAGAATTGCCATGGAAATGTGGGATACACTGGTGGTGTATATGGAAGGGACAGTTGAGGTGAGGGATGATAGAAAATCACTCCTCAACAAGGAATATGAAGCTTTTAGGAAGCTGAGCCAGGAAAGCATTTCTATTTGCTATGAAAGGTTCTTTAGGATAGTCAATTGTAACGCCCCTGATTTTTCGATAATTATTTAATTCGGTGATGTCGTGTTTATGACGTCAGGGCGTTACTTTTAACGTCGAGTTAGCGGCGCGTCACCGTTTGCGCATTTTCGCGTCCGTTTGGGTCAAGTCGACCAAATTTTGAGATGACTCGGAATTGGAAAATTTTACGTTAGGAAATTAAATTATTTAATTTTAGACTTGCCCGCCAAGTTTCGTTGCGATCCGAGCCATTTTGGAGCCTCGACGTATTTTAGAAGATTTGTATGTATTTATCGTTCGCCGTAAACTTCAGCTATTTATATCTCGAGAACGGCACGTCGGATTTTGATTCCGACTTCACTGTTGGATTCGTAGCGCCGCCGTTCACCTTAGGAGAAATTTTCTTTGGGTTCGGCGTTCGTTTAATTTTTAGTAATAATATAATAATAATATTATTATAATAATAAAATTATCATATATAGCTTATGCGTTCGACGATCCAGCTGAAGCTTATGCGTTCGACGATCAAGCCCCTTCAGTAAGCATTCGTCGATCCCCCTCCATTACGAGATCGACGAAACAGCCACCCTTTACCACCTCTGCGTTCGACTAAATCCACCTCTACGTTCAACTAAATCCAGCCCCAAACGTTCGACGAACTCTGAACGATCTAGCCCTTGCGTTCGACGAACTCCGAACGGGCCTTGCTCCCCCGTTCGATGAAATTTCTGCCACTGCTGCTTGTGTTCAATGATCTGTCGCTGCCCCTAGGTTAGCTGATCATAATAATGCATACTTAATACCATAATATCATTATTACTGACATTATTATTATGATAATTATCATGATTAGTGCTATTGTATACATATGGATATATTAATACTTAGCTAGCAATTAGGTTTCCATTCCTTCATCTTCTTCATTTCTCCCGACTGAACCCGAGCGAGAGCGGCGTTGGCGTGAAACTTCAGATCGCCGCTGACGGAGCTCCGGTAGACGAAAATCGTAAACAAGCATAGATTCGGAGAGCTCTCGCCGAGGGCTGCGTGATCGTGGTTAGTTTTCCCCATTTCACAAACTTTTCCTCGTGAGAGTGTTGGCCCTAACCTATATTTCGTTCGATTTCTGGTAGATTTTGATTTCTCCCGTCTTCTTGGGCCCCGATCTACAACATGACGCATTTCGGAATGCGATTCCGGCGAAGTCAACGCAAGTGGTGATCTTGCCCTTTCTCTTTGCTACCCCCCTTTTTTCTCGCCTTTGCTTCCAGTATATGCAAAGTTACATCTTCTGATCACCTTCCTTTTTACTCAATATAATTTTTGCTCATCTTGATTACCAAAATACTACCTTATGTTCTGATGGGCCTCGCCCCTTTTTCCTTTGAAAGAAACATGAAAATGTGAATATTGTTGGAGGTCGTACACGATGTTGGCGGTGCCATCGGTGTGATGCTCTTTTAAAATAGAAATTCTGTTGGGGGTCGTACACGATGTTGGCGGTGCCACCGGTGCGGTTCTCTGAGGGTCGTGACGATGGTGATGGTATTATCCCCGCATGGCTTCTCCTTTTCTGATGAGCTGATCAGTCTCTATAATTTGAACAAGAGTAACATGATTAATAACATAAAATTTGATGGTTATCCGAGTATGGCGAGTTTTGACCTTGCCTATTTTTCACACCTTTGCTTGGTGAGTATTTTTCTGCTGATTATTAGTTACTTCTGCTGTTTCCTTTTTCTGTTGATTATTTACGGCTAGCGTTGTCATCATTGACCCTTGCAGCTACCATTTCCCTCTGGTCTCACGGAGGTTTGCTTACTTTCTTGTTTTTTGCACAACTTGTAACTTGTTTTTGAGGTGTTCTTTCTTTGAATGCCTCAGGTTCTGGACAGTAGCAGGTGTTAGTGTGGAGCTGCGTTGGTTGCAGTTTTCTGACCCTCTTGAGGTAATGTTTTTCTGGGTACTTGTCGGCCCATGGGTTCGTGTCAGGTGTCGACGCCCATGATGTCGTTCAGTTAGACTTTTGCTTCACTGCTACTGTTACTTGTTGTTTACTTTTGGACACTTGTTCTGAAATGGTTAGACATGGTTTGGCTTGATAGCCCCCTTGCTTAGATATGTTAAGGCATTTGGAACATTGCATATCATGATTTGAAATGTTAATCTCACTATTTTCTGCGCATGATAAATCTACTTTTATATATAGTAAATCTAGACGTACGATCATGCATGGTGCACCTCACTTGGTCTTCATGTACACTTAGGCCACTAAGTAACTAAATCAAGTATTTTTCCGCTGCGTAAGAATATATTTTAAAGGCGTGGACTAGTTGATCCACCTAGCCGAGGGACATGGCTTTGTTAATCTTCTGCATAAATAATATTTGAATTACTTTGAGTTAATAATAATAATTTCTTTGATCTGCGAGAACGATGAGTTGCCTTAACGTCAGTAGGTGTCCCCTACGTGATGTGGCATCACAACGCGTAGCTTTCCCTACCCTGATAGCATTTTAAATGTTGGGAAAATGCGGGTTGTGATAGTTGGTATCAGAGAGAGGTTCTGTGAAAAAGGTAGTTGGGTGGTTTGGCGCGTGAGCCAAACGACCGCTATCCTAAGCAGAACCTCATTAGATCATTTTATTGTATACACACACCGATATGTCATCAGTATGTCTTGACCGAAGCATGGTCACTACACTCATAGCATGATAAGAAGTATACGGGGAATATTATGTAGTATGGGATGCATAATATGTGTTCGTATATGGATCCACCATAGGTTGCAACATGTGACGGTTATGTAGTATGCGATGCATAACCACCATTACATGGATGCCCATTAGCACATTTTCTTTTTCGTCACATGTTATGTTATATAGTATGGGATGCATAACATTACATGTGTACGTCGCTCATAACATGCATTAAGGCCTCTTTCTAGAATGCATAGCACTGTATACGTTCATATCATCGCATAAGCACGCGTGCCAAGTTAAAGACATACCAGATGACATATGTACACACATGATTTGAAAAGAAATTTAAATGTTCATGCACTCATGTCATAGCACAAGAGTTAATAGGATGATGGTGCATCATCCTAAGTTTAATCATTGCATCATTTCATGAAATTCCAGAGCAAGGTAACATTAATAGCAGGTTGTTTTCTTTCCTGTTCCGAATTGATCCGGGATATTTCCGAGTCTGTTTGGCTTAAGCGTCTTAAGCCTGTTTCTGATTGGATGTCCATTTATCTTGTAGACATGTCTCATAGGAGAGCGACGCGATCGACTCCCCAGCCCGAGGGAGAGTCTTCTGGTGGTCAGAGTGAGTCCGTGATCGAAAGTCTGTGACAGAGCAATTAGGCTTTGACGAGACAGTTGGTTGCGATGCAGACTCAGATTCAGTCCTTGGTGTCTGCTGCCTCGGTGCAACAGCCTATTGTGCAAGAACCGGTGGCGAGTCCAGCCGTTCCTGCTCCCCTGGTGCCTCCAGTGGCATTGCCACCGGAGATGAACTTCATTTCGCACTTTCAGCATTTGGGACCTCCTAACTAAGATGGTAGGGCAGACTTCATGGCCTTGGATGATTTGGTGATCAGCATGGAGGAGATGTTCTCCTATTCAGGTATCTCGGAAGCTTCGAAGGTGATGGTGGCTGCATTTCAGCTGAAGGGTTTGGCGAAAGGTTGGTGGATTAGGGAGAAAGAAGGTCTCACCGAGGGATGCTCTTGGGAGACGTTTAAGAGGATGTTGCTTAAGAAGTTCCTCCCTTTGGTTGAGCGCGACCGATTGATGAACAACATTCTGCACCTGAAGCAGAGGCAACTCACCATCAGTGAGTATGAGATTGAGTTCAGCAAGTTGAGCAGATTCGCCCCTGAGTTGGTGGCCTCGGAGGAAGGAAGGGTGATGCGGTTTTTGGGTGGTCTCACTGGCGACGTACAGCAGTGGGCTAGCGCCTATGGGTCAAAGACTTATGCTGAAGCGGTGGAGGCCGCATTGAAGGCCGAGTCGATTGAATAGACGAAGACTCGTGGGCAGCAGGCAAGGAGTGATAAGAGAAAATGGGATGATCGGGAGAGTTCCAAGGCATCTCACTCGGACTCAAAGAAGAGAGGTGTGGTGCACTGTAGCTTCTGTGGCAAGCGGGGCCATCCGTTCGAGAGGTGTTTCAAGAGGCTCGAGGCGCAGAAGCCCTTAAAGGTTAGTGCAATTCAAGACGCACCCAAGGTGGTCCCAGTGTTCTCTTTCTGCTCTAAGCCCGGGCATGAGGTGGACCGGTGTTTCAAGAAGATTGGGTGTTATTTCCTGTGTGGACAAAGAGGACATCCTAGGGCCGACTGCCCGAAATCTCAGACCGTGACTTCAGCGGTTCCTCTGCAGACCTTGCCGCCGCCCCCACAGTTCGTGGGCAAGGCAAAAGGCAAGCTTAATGTGTTGACTAGAGAGGAAGCTCAAGCCTCAGCACACGTGATATCTGGTTAGTTTCTTTCCTCCAAACTTGTTCTCTTTCTTCTAGATTTAGCTTGCTAGTTGTCTAGTGATGCATGCTTATTTAGGTGAATTCAAGGTGAAGAATAAGTGGGCGCATGTCCTGTTTGATTCGGGAGCGTTATACTCCTTTGTTGCTAGGAGTTTTGTTGATAGGCACCGATGGTCTATTGATCGGTTGGATGAGGCCTTGTCCGTTAAGTTTCCGTCTAGAGACAAGGTTGCGTCAGATTGGGGTATCTGGGAGTGCCCCGTTTCTTTGGGTGGTCTCCAGGTTCTAGCGGATTTGAAGATGCTAGATTTGGCAGATTTAGACGTGATTCTTGGAATGGACTGGTTGTCCAGGTATGATGTCGTGATCAAGTGCAAGGAGAAGCGGCTAGATTTCAAGTTGGGCGACCGACGTCCGTTAAGCGTTTATGGTCTACCTCGGAAGGGTTCTCCGATTATTTCTGCGGTACCTGCCCACCGAGCTTTAGCTTCTGGTTGCAAGATTTTTCTGGTTTCTATTTGTGCTGTGGATGCTTCTCGTGTGAAGCCAACCGTGGAGGGTATCCCGGTGGTGCAAGAGTTTTCCGAAGTTTTTCCTGACAAGCTTTCCGATCTCCCTCCCGAAAGAGAGGTGGAGTTTGCCATAGACCTCGAGCCAGGAACCCGGCCTATTGCCAAGGCACCGTACCGCATGGCGCCTCACGAGTTAGAAGAAATACGTGTTCAGTTGGATGAGCTTCTGGAGTGTGGATTCATCAGACCGAGTACTTCTCCATGGGCCGCTCCTGTTCTCTTTGTGAAGTATAATGACGGTTCCATGAGGCTGTGTATCGATTATCGAGGGTTGAACAAGGTGACGATCAAGAATTGATATCCGTTGCCGCGGATTGATGATTTGTACGATCAGCTATGTGGGTGCACAAGATTCTCGAAGATTGATCTTCGTTCAGGCTACCACCAGATGAGGGTTCGTTAGTCGGACATTCCTATGACGGCTTTTAGATCCCGGTAAGGACATTTTGAGTTCCTCGTGTTGTCCTTTGGTTTGACTAATGCGCCTTCTGCGTTCATGGATCTGATGAACCGTGTATTCAAGGACTTTCTTGACCGTTTTGTGGTCGTCTTCGTCGACGACGTTCTCATCTACTCTCGCAGTGATGAGGAGCATGCCCATCACCTGCGACGGGTTCTATCTGTCTTGAGAGAGCATAAGTTGTATGCTAAGCTGAGCAAGTGCATGTTTTGGCTGCCTCAGGTATCCTTTTTAGGACATGTGGTGAGCAAGGATGAAATCTCTGTTGATCCGGCCAAGATTTCAGCGGTGATGGATTGGAAGAGACCTTCTACTCCAAAGGAGATCAGAAGTTTCTTGGGCTTGGCCGGATACTATAGGAGATTTGTGCAGGGCTTCTCCACATTGTCCGCTCCGATGACCCGGCTTACGCAAGAGAATGCCGCCTTCATTTGGAGTGATAAGTGTGAGGAGGCTTTCCAAGAGTTGAAGAGAAGGTTTTGTACTGCCCCAATTCTGATTCTGCCTTTTGAGGGAGTGGAGTATGCGGTGTATGTTGATGCTTCCCACATTGGACTTGGTTGCGTTCTGATGCAAGAGGGGAAGGTGATCGCCTATGGATCTAGGAAAGTGAAGGTTCATGAGAAGAATTACCCTACCCATGATTTGGAGTTTGCGGCGATGATCTATGCCCTGAAGCCGTAGAGACACCAACTATATGGCGCTGTGTGCAAGATTTATACCGATCATAAAAGCTTGAAGTATGTATTCAAACAAAAGGAGCTGAATTTGCACCAACGCTGGTGGTTGGAGTATGTTGCTGATTATGAAGTGGACATCCTCTATCATCCTGGTAAGGCCAATGTGGTGGCCGATGCTTTGAGTAGGAAGACGGCTCAGATATTCAATTGATCTGTTCAAGCCTTGGTTGAGGAGTTTCTTTTAGTGGATATTTCGGTGGTGAGCCGTAGCGAGCCCTCTCGCTTGGAGGCAAAAGAGCCTTCGTGGATCACCCTCGCAAGGTTACATCAGAAAGAAGACCCAGATCTTCAGCATCTCTGGGGAAGGACCGAGAGAGGAGAACTATCTGATTTCTCCATTGATGAGCTTGGCACCCTCTTGTATAGAGGTAGATTCTGTATCCCGGCGGTGGGAGATATTCGAGTGATGATTTGTAGAGAAGCTCATGGATCTAGTGTGGCCTACCACCCGGGTTCCACCAAGATGTATAGAGATCTGAAGCAAATCGTGTGGTGGTCGGGCATGAACTACGACATCGCCAAATTTGTATCGGAGTGCTTCACGTTCAAGCGGGTGAAGGCCGATCATGGCAGGCCTTAAGGAAAATTAACCCCTTTGGAAATCCCCATGTGGAAATGGGAAAGTATATCGATGGACTTTATTACAGGATTACCAAGGTCCCCTTGTGGACATGATTCCGTCTGGGTTATAGTTGATCGTTTGACGAAGTGTGCTCATTTTGTCCCCTTCAAAATCGGCTATTCTATGAAGAAGATAACAGAGTTATATTTGGATGAGGTCATCCGTTTGCATGGAGTGCCAGTGAGTATCGTGTCAGATCGAGACTCTAGGTTTACGTCGCGATTCTGGCAGAGCTTACAGGGAGCTTTGGGCACCGACCTCAGGTTTTCGACAGCGTACCATCCGCAGACCAATGGTCAAACGGAGCGAGTTAATCATATTGTGGAAGACATGATCAGGTGTTACATATTGGAGCATGGTGGACCTTGGGACGAGTGCCTCAGACTTATGGAGTTTACATACAATAATAGTTTTCAAGAAAGTTTGCAGATGGCCTCTTTTAAAGCATTGTATGGGCGGCGTTGCAGGACTCCCTTATTTTGGGCGGAAGTCGGTGAGAGACCGTTGCTAGGTCCGGAAGATTTGATGGAAATGGAAGAGGCGGTGACTAATATTCGGGAGAAGCTCCGCGTTGCTCAGGAGAGGTATGAAAAGTATGCCAATCAAAGAAGTGCAGATCTGGAGTTTGAGGTTGGAGACAGTGTTTTTCTGAAGGTCTTTCCGATTCCAGGCGTTAAAAGATTTGGAAAGAACCACAAGTTGGATCCCAGATATGTTGGGCCATTTCAGGTCGTTGAGCGCATCGGAGTGTCTGCTTATAGATTGGAGTTACCTGCTACCTACCCTGGCATCCATAATGTGTTTCATTTGAGTCAGTTAAGGAAGTGTGTCTGCAGCAATCGTCAAGTCCTCAATTCGGTGCCTCAGATTCAGCCCAATTTTTCTTATATTGAGGAACCTGTCCGTATTTTAGAGACCCAAGAGCGTGTGTTGCGGAGGAAATCCATTCCCATGGTAAAAGTTCTCTGGCGGAATCATGATGTCGAGAGCGCAACATGGGAGCTGGAGTCAGCTATGCGGGAGTCTCATCCTCACCTCTTCAGTTAATTAGCTCAGGTAAACCTCTTTTTCCTGCACCATTTATTTTGTCCTAATATTGATTTCTGCTCATACGTCAAGTTTCGGGACGAAACTTTTTTTCGGGGGAGTGGTTGTAACGCCCCTGATTTTCCGGTAATTATTTAATTCGGTGATGGCGTGTTTATGACGTCAGGGCGTTACTTTTAACGTTGAGTTAGCGGCGCATCGCCGTTTGCGCGTTTTCGCGTCCGTTTGGGTCAAGTCGACCAAATTTTGAGACGACCAGGAATTGGAAAATTTTACGTTAGGAAATTAAATTATTTAATTGTAGACTTGCCCGCCAAGTTTCGTTGCGATCCGAGCCATTTTGGAGCCTCAGCGCATTTTAGAAGATTTGTATGTATTTAACGTTCGCCGTAAACTTCGGCCATTTATATCTCGAGAACGGCACGTCGGATTTTGATTCCGACTTCACCGTTGGATTCGTAGCGCCGCCATTCACCTTAGGAGAAATTTTTGTTGGGTTCGGCGTTCGCTTAACTTTTAGTAATAATATAATAATAATATTATTATTATTATAAAATTTTCGTATATATATAGCTTATGCGTTCGACGATCCAGCTGAAGCTTATGCGGTCGACGATCCAGCCCCTTCAGTAAGTATTCGTCGATCCCCCCTCCATTATGAGATCGACGAAACAGCCACCCTTCACCACCTCTGCGTTCAACTAAATCCACCTATGCGTTCAACTAAATCCAGCCCCATGCGTTCGACGAACTACGAACGGTCTAGCCCTTACGTTCGACGAACTCCGAACGCGCCTTGCTCCCCCGTTCGACGAAATTGCTTCCAATGCTGCATGTGTTCGATGATCTGTCGCTGCCCCTTGGTTAGCTGATCATAATAAACTTAATACCATAATATTATTATTACTGACATTATTATTATGATTATTATCATGATTAGTGTTATTGTATACATATGGATGTATTAATACTTAGCTAGCAATTAGGTTTTCATTCCTTCATCTTCTTCATTTCTCCCGACCGAACCTGAGCGAGAGCGGCGTTGGCGTGAAACTTTGGATCACCGCTGACGGAGTTCTGGTAGATGAAAATCGTAAACAAGCATAGATTCGGAGATCTCTCGCCGAGGGCTGCGTGATCGTGGTGAGTTTTCCCCATTTAACGAACTTTTCCTCGTGAGAGTGTTGGCCCTAACCTATATTTCGTTCGATTTCTGGTAGATTTTGATTTCTCCCGTCTTCTTGGGCCCTGATCTACAACATGACGCATTTCGGAATGCGATTCCGGCGAAGTCAAGGCAAGTGGTGATCTTGCCCTTTCTCTTTGCTACCCCCTTTTTTCTCGCCTTTTCTTCCAGTATATGCAAAGTTACATCTTCTGATTCACCTTCCTTTTTACTCAATATAATTTTTGCTCATCTTGATTACTGAAATACTACCTTATGTTCTGATGGGCCTCGCCCCTTTTTCCTTTGAAAGAAACATGAAAATGTGAATATTGCTGGAGGTCGTACACGATGTTGGCGGTGTCACCGGTGCGATGCTCTTTTAAAATAATAATTCGGTTGGGGGTCGTACACGATGTTGGCGGTGCCACCGGTGCGGTGCTCTGAGGGTCATGATGATGGTGATGGTATTATCCCCGCACGACTTCTCCTTTTCTGATGAGCTGATCAGTCTCTATAATTTGAACAAGAGTGACATGATTAATAACTTAAAAGTTGATGGTTATCCGAGTATGGCGAGTTTTGACCTTGCCTAATTTTCACACCTTTGCTTGGTGAGTGTTTTTCTGCTGATTATTAGTTACTTCTGTTTTTTTCCTTTTTCTGTTGATTATTTACGGCTAGCGTTGTCATCACTGACCCTTGCAGCTACCGTTTCCCTCTGGTCTCGCGGAGGTTTTCTTACTTTCTTGTTTTCTGCACCACTTGTAACTTGTTTCTGAGGTGTTCTTTCTTTGAATGCCTCAGGTTCTGGACAGTAGTAGGTGTTAGTGTGGAGCTGCGTTGGTTGCAGTTTTCTGACCCTCTTGAGGTAGGGTTTTTCTGGGCACTTGTCGGCCCATGGGTTCGTGTCAGGTGTCGACGCCCATGGTGTCGTTCGGTTAGACTTTTGCTTCACTGCTGCTGTTACTTGTTGTTTACTTTTGGACACTTGTTCTGAAATGGTTAGATATGGTTTGGCTTGATAGCCCCCTTGCTTAGATATGTTAAGGCATTTGGAGCTTTGCATATCATGATTTGAAACGTTAATCTCACTATTTTTTGCGCATGATAAATCTAATTTTATATATAGTAAACCTAGACGTACGATCATGCATGGTGCGCCTCACTTGGTCTTCATGTACACTTAGGCCACTAAGTAACTAAATCAAGTATTTTTCCGCTGCGTAAAACTAAATTTTAAAGGCGTGGACTAGTTGATCCACCTAGCCGAGGGACGCGACTTTGTTAATCTTCTGCATAAATAATATTTGAATTATTTTGAGTTAATAATAATATTTTCTTTGAACTGCGAGGAACGATGAGTTGTCTTAACGTCAGTAGGTGTCCCCTACGTGGTGTGGCATCATAATGCGTAGCTTTCCCTACTCTGATAGCATTTTAAATGTTGGGAAAAGGCGGGTTGTGACATCAATGAACTAAGAACCTTTGAAAGAGTGTCCAGTGACTATGGGCTTAATAATAAGTTCCTTAGATCTCTAACTAGATACTGGGACACAAAAATTTATGCCATCAGGGAATTGGCCAAGCTTGGTGAGACCCCTACTCATACACTGTTTGGGAAGTTGCTCTCTTATGAGATACAACTATCAGCAAGAAATGAAGAAGACACTTCAACAATGGCTCGTACAAGGGAGAGATCTGTGGCTCTCAAGGATGATAGCTCCAAGAAGAGCAAGTCCAGAATTATGTCTCCTCCAAGAAAGAGTGCTGAATCAGATAAGTCTGAGAACAACACTTCAAACAGCTCTTGATCTAATGAGGAGTTTGCTGCCTTCTCAAAGCAGTTCAAGAAGATGATGAGGAGGAAGCAGTGGAAGAAGAAGCCCTCCTCCTCCTCACACTCCAAGAAAGACCACAGCAAATCTGAAAGGCAGCACCCAAAGGGTGACATGTATGATGCTAAATCTAGTAAACATGTTTCAAATAACATCATTTGCTATTGCTACATCAAGCCTGTATATGTCATTGCTGACTGTCCAGTCAAAAGAAAGGAAAAGGTGATAAGAAACATCACCAACATTAGGATAGGAAGGGGGAAAATCCTTCCTAGCAAAGAAAGTAAAAAGCTGGAGTGAATCTGATTCCTCATCCTCTGATTCAGATGTTGAAGAAGAATCCTATATTGGGCTATTTGCAACAGAAAAGGAAGATGATTGTCCTGCTGGCAAAATTGGATTCAGAGCCCCTCTATCACATTCAGACAGTGATATAGAGGAGGATGAAGAGGACAATGTTCATCTAGGCCTCATGGACATGACTGATGATGAGGATAGTCAGAATAACTTTGACAATGAATAGTATTAATTCACTCCATCTCCTCTTCTGATTATGAGACAAGCCCAGAATCAAAAACACCTTCATCAATTGGTGGAAGTGATTCAGAATCTGAGGAAGATGTCAATCCATTGATTGACAAGTATGGTGCTCTCTTGGAAGATCTGAAAAAGAGCAAGAAGCTGGCCAAGAGGCAAGCCCAAAAAATTGCTTCGCTTAAGATGGATAAAAAATAGTGCACTGAGTCACCCTCCATGGTGGCTCAGATGAGTAGACAAATAAGCCATCTTAAGGGAATAACAATTGTGCATTTAAGCACCATATCCCAAAAGAACAAGGTCATCAAAGACCTTGAGGAGAAGCTTGTGAAAGAAAAGGGCCTAGTGTAAGATCTCTTTTTCCAAAACCAGTTAAGGTACTTGAAAACTCCAACCTCTCTAGTATCGCATGGTTGAGGTGGATCTTCGCCCAGAATTGCTGCCTTGCAGTGTCACATATACTTGGGTTGGCTAACACCGCTCAGCACCAACCCTGCCGGCTATACGATCATAGGTAAAATATGCCAGAAAGGAAAGTACATAAAGGAAGGCATGTCCACAATCGCAGCATCATATATATATAATGAAAACAGAAAGTCCAAAAGAGAAGTACAAGCAAAAAGGGGCTTATGCCCGATAAATATCCAAAATAATGTACATTCTCTCTCTCTCTCTACAACATGCGGAAGTCTACAACAAAAGCTCTCAAAATGCGGAAGTCTAACTATCTAATCATCAACCCATGGCGTCGTGGTAGTGCGCTGCATCTGCTGCTCAGGTCCTGCCATCTCGTCCTGCTGCGCGCGGGACAACTCCGTCTCCTCGGACTCCTACGGTCACACCGACCGTTAGTCATAAAGACTAAGTCATTTTGTCCTCGCCTCCCTCCATGACTCCTAGGTACAGAGCGGGAGGAAGAAGCGGAGGACAAACAAAGGGGTAATCAAGAAGATGGTGACATGGCACAACTCTAGCAGGTATAAGTAAAGCAGTAAAATCTAGCTAGCAGTATAGTGCAAGTATAAGGCAGTAAAGTAGAGCAATGAGGTAAGCAGTAAATAGAAAGAAAATGTAGTGCGGTAAGTAAATCTAAAATACCATCACAGATTCGTACCTTAACTTATATGAACGCCCATACGACATATAAGTTAAGTTGTCCAGGTAACCCATCATATAAAAGAGCCCATACTAATTTATATGATTGGGGTATGCTAATGTGTATGTTATGCTAAGCTATGATTATGATATTTTAATGAATTTATGCAATGTGACTCACCCACACGACTCTATGCGCACAGACCTTTATAGTTCCCAATTTGTTTGAAAGGAAGCCAACCTTTCGGGTACCGACCGTCGTGGCTCACGGTGGCAGTGGATCGGGTACTCCACATCCTAGGAGGGTATGGTCACTACCAAGCCTAGATCTCATGTACGCCTCAACGCTAAGAACACAACAACGGAGCTCCTGCGTACTCTTGCTGGAATCCACCAGACTTTAAGGTCGGGGTGGGTTATTAGGGATTGTCCTCCAGACCGCGGTACTCAAACTTACTGGCCCTCAAAACCTCACCCTCACCTGAGTCAACGTACTACCGTCGGTGACAGGACTGGCCTAGTACCGAAGACTCGCCACTATTTGCATAAGAAACAAATGTTAACAAGCCCACCCGAGCTTCCGGCTCAGGGACTAACACACAAGTTGAACCAACCCATCCCCTTCCCTAAGGAGATCCATACTAGTTGCTGATCTAATTAGGCTACTCTTGCCTACAATTTAGTTAGTGATATATTTAGGGTGAATCTTGGACTTCCCGCGGTGTACTCCGTAAGGGGCCCCTAACGGTACTACAGATCAATGGGCTCAACCCCACTATCCTCCTCAAGACAATTACTTTAGTTGGTGTTTAATGTTTGGTTCACTCTCATCATTTCATATACTTAGAATGACTTAGCTCAACACCCGTCTGACCCAATTGGGTTAGACGTACCTCCATTCCTCCTACATTAACTCTAGCACAACCTCACAACTAACCCTAGGATTGACCCTCCTTGAATCATGGTGTACTATAACTCATTTACTGGTTGGATATAACTCCTAAACACTACTTAGGGGTCTGAATTGTCTAAAACTCAAAATTTTGTTTTAATAAACGAAGACCACAAAGTTGAACTATCCATCAACCCCATAAGGGAATCCTTCTAAAAACACATCACCAAGGTCTATAATAATTATCCTAGTCTCCCACTGACATTAATAAGGTATGTTCCAATTTTCATAATTTTCCATATTAAATTAGTATTTAATATAATTTAAAGTAGTTAAGGCCTTAAGTCATATTACACATGAACTACCCTCAAAATGATTCCTCATGATACATGAAAATTATCAGTAAGGTAATATCCCATATCACGGTGGTTCACAGAGTCCCATGACCCTAGGGTGTGATTTGGCCTACTAAATCATCATTGTTGTATAATTACCAAATTGCCACTATAATTAGGAAAAATAGTATTTCACATCTAAAAATTCTACAAAAATTACCAAGTATCCATATGGGGACCTAGAGTCCTCTGCCAAATTATGGTATCACTACCATGTGATTTGATATTTTAAAATGATTAAACATCCAAAGGTAGCAATTACCAATTTCTACATGAGGTACTTGAATTATAAATCTACAAGCTTCCAAACTGTTTTCATGGGAATATATTAACATAGAACTACAGTTAACCAAGTATCATAACATTGCCCCATGATTTGATATTTTAAAATGATTTAATACTCAAGTCTTGTAAATTCCAATTTCTACATGAGGTACATGAAATATAAATCTACAAGCTTCCAAACAATTATCATGGGCATATATTAACCTAAAACTACAGTTAACCAAGTATCATAACATTGCCCCATGATTTGATATTTTAAAATGATTTAATACTCAAGTCTTGTAAATTCCAATTTCTACATGAGGTACATGAAATATAAATCTACAAGCTTCCAAACAATTATCATGGGCATATATTAACATAAAATTACAGGTAGCCAAGTATCACAATTTTGCCCCATGATTTGACATTTTTCAAAATTAAATTCCCTTAAGCTAGCAAGCACTTAAAATTTCCTATACAAGGAATAACACTTCCATAACTCATGACAAAATTACCATAGCCTTATTTCACCCTATTTTAGCCACTGATAGTATATCAAAGTCATACAAGGTCATTTGACCATGCATTTCATTTTATTAAGGAAAGGGTGGTAATTTCATTTATTAGGAGGAAAATTACTTAAATGCCTCTAAAAATTCCCATTAAATTATCTAAGACATTTTATGCCCTTACAAACATATCTACAAAGTTCTGATCCAAACGCAGTAGGTCCTCCATATCTAGGATGCATAAACGCAGTAGGTCCTCCATAGTCCGGTTGGTGCGCTCAGTCTGACCGTCAGTCTGTGGATGGAACGTCGTGCTAAATGTCAACCAGGATTCCAAGTAAGCCTGGACCGCCTTCCACTCCCTCGAAGTGAAGCGTCCGTCTCTATCTGAAACAATCGTCTTGGGCACCCCGTGATATCTGACCACCTACTCCACAAACACCCTGACTAGGTCACTGACTGGCCCCTCCTTCTGTACCGGAATAAACAGAGCTACCTTCTTCAGCCTGTCCACTATCACCCATATCGAGTCATTCCCAAAGCGGGAGCGAGGTAGACCATGCACAAAATCCATCGATATGTCCTCAAACTTCCACTCAGGTAATGGTAAAGGCTGCAACATTCCTCCCGGGCTCCTGCACTCCGCCTTCACGCGCTGGCAGCCCTCGCAGTGCATCACATACTGTATAATATATCTCTTCATCCCTGGCCAAAACATAACCTTCCGAAGGTCTGCTGCCATCTTCGTGATCCCTGGATGCACTGAGTACTGGGAGCAATGAGCCTCCCTGAGCACCTCATCTCTAATACCTCCTCCATCTGGGATGTAGACTCGGTCTCGATGGTGAATAAGATCATCTCTCAATGTATAGTCCCTTGCCATGCCGTCCACCAACGATCTGAATACTGGCTCCAAGGCAGGGTCCTGCAACTGTGCCTCCCGAATGCGGTCCCAAATATCGCAGACAATATTCAAGGACGCTAGATACTCCATGTACGTCTCGGGGTCGGCCCTGGATACAACTGTGATGTGCATGTCCTCCAAAGCCTGAGTCAACTCCATAGCCGTCACGCGACTCTCTGCTCCTGGTGCACCTCCTCTCCTACTCAAAGCATCCGCTACGGTGTTGGCCTTGCCTGGATGGTAATGCAATGTGTACATGTAGTCCCACAAGAACTCTAACCAGCTCCCCTGATGTAGGTTCAAGTCCTTCTGCGTATCAATATACTTGAGGTTCTTGTGGTCTGAGAAGATCTCACAATGAACCCCATAAAGATAGTGCCTCCAGGTCTTCAAGGCCAAAATAACCGCTCCGAGCTCGAGGTCATGCACTGGATAGTTCCTCTCGTGTACCTTCAACTGCTGGGAAGCGTACGCGATCACGTGGCCATGCTGCATCAACACTGCTCCCAACCCCTGAAATGATGCGTCTGTGTAAACCTGAAATCCTTCCTTCCCAGATGGAAGTGCAAGGATGGGGGAAGAGGTGAGTCAGCCTTTCAGCTCCAAGTAGGCCGCCTCACACTGCGAAGTCCAGACGAATGGGGCGTCCTTCTTGGTCAAAAAAGTGAGCGGAAGGGCAATCCTGGAGAACCCTTCCACAAACTTCCGGTAATAGCCTGCCAATCCTAGAAAGCTCCGCACATCCGAAGCTGACTGCAGTCGAGGCCACTCCTGAACGGCCCGCACCTTGGCCGGATCCACTGCCAGACCTGCTCCACTGATGATGTGTCCTAGGAAAGCCACCTCCCGTAGCCAAAACTGACACTTGGAGAACTTCACATACTTCTGGTGTTCTCTCAGCTTCCCCAATACTAGGGTCAGATGCCCAGCATGCTCCTCCTCCGTCCTGGAATACACTAGAATGTCGTCGATGAACACGATAACGAAGATGTCGAGAAAGGCCTCAAACACCCTGTTCATCATGCTCATGAAAGCTGAGGGGGCATTAGTGAGCCCGAAGGGCATCACCGTAAACTCATACAATCCATACCGGGAACTGAAAGTTGTCTTCGGTATGTCCTCTCGGATCTGTAGTTGATAGTACCCTGATCTCAAGTCAAGCTTGGAGAACCAGTGAGCTCCCTGCAACTGATCGAATAGCTCGTCAATCCTTGGTAGCGGATAGGTGTTCCGCACCGTTAGTATGTTGAGTTCCCGATAATCTATACATAGTCTGAGCGTCCCATCCTTCTTCTTTACAAATAACACCGACGCTCCCCAAGGTGAAGAGCTCGACCAGACGAAACCCGTATCTACCAGCTCTTTCAACTGCACCCTAAACTCTGCCAGCTCCTTGGGTGCCATGCAGTATGGTGCCCGAGACACGGGCCTCACTCTCGGCACCAACTGAATCGGAAAATCTACCTCTCGATGCGGCGGCAGTCCGGGCAACTTCTCTGGGAATACGTCGGAGAAGTCCCGTACTATAGGAATGTCTGATAAGGAGGCCTCCACCTCCGCCATCTTGAAGCACACAAGATAAACCGTGTCGCCCTGCTCGTGGGCCTTGACTACCTGAACATAAGATAATGAAGAGCGGGAGATGGGCTCAATACCTTCGAACGTCGCGGAGGTTGTATCGTGCCGCACCACCACTCTCTTTGCTTGGCAGTCTATCTGGGCGTGGTTCCCCGCGAGCCACGTCATGCCCAAGATAAGGTCAAAGTCCGCGAGCTTTAGCACCGAAGCTGGAGCATCGAGCGTTAGGCCGTCGATGGTCACCTTCAAGGTGCATTTGGCCGCCGTCTCAATCTCTGATCCATTGGGGAGGCGCACCCTCCTGATGGGTCCCATGTTATAGTGGATCTGCTCCAAGCCCTTAACAAAGTCTTCGGAGACAAAGTTATGCGAAGCACCAGTATCGAATAGGGTGTGGGCGGGCTTGCCGCACACCACTATAATGCCTGGGGAAATTGGGTTGTTTGTTTATTTTTCTAAACTAGAAGGTAAAAAAAAAGAATGCATGTTAATTTAAGCAGTAATAAATTAAAGTACTGAAAGCATTAACTTACCTCCAATAACCTCCTCCGGGTTCCTCAGCTGTGCAAGATCCAAGGCGTAAGCCTGCTCCTGATGCCTCCCTCTGCCGTGATTTCCCCTGCCTCTACCCCATCCTCGGCCTCGGCCCCGCTGTGCTGGAGGGGCTGCCGGAGGTGCTGGTGATGGTGGAGGAGGAGGTGGAGGGAATCGTCGAGGGCAATGGGCCTGACGTGACCTAGCTGGTTGCACTCAAAGCACACCACTGGAGCGCGTCCCCGGTCATCAAATCTCTGGGGCCCCCAGGTACGTAGGGGCTGTGGGGCTAGTAAGGGCTGGGGTTGCTGCTGTACTGGTGCAATCTGAGGACGAGGACGTCCCCCACCCCTCCGGTGCCTCATAACTCTGCCCCGCTGTGAGCTTCTGCTGCTCTCCCCCCGGTACATGGCCTCAGCTGGCCTCTTCACTCTGCCCTGCACACCGATCTGATCTGCCTCTAGCTTCTTCGCTGTCTCGATGATCTGAGTCAGGCTGCACTCAGAAACAAACAAGAGTGCCTGCCTCATCGGGTCTCGAAGTCCCTTGTAGAATCTCTTCGCAAGGGAACGATCATCTGGGGCATGAGACCTCGCAAACCTGGCTAAATGGGAGAACTCTCTCTGGTACTCAATCACCAAGTGTGTCCCCTGAGTGAGGCGTAGGAACCTCTCCTCCAGCTCGTCCCTGTCCGTGCTGGATATGAAGTTCTCCAGGAATGTGGTACTAAACTCGTCCCAAGAGATATCTGAGTACTCCCTATCTCTGAAAGTGGTTTCCAGTAGCGACTTCCACCACCTCTTGGCATGTGCCTCAAGAGCTGATACTGCCAAAAATACCGCCTTGCCGATCGGGCAACCGATGCCGGACAACATCTCCTGAATGGTGTCCAGCCACTCCTCAGTTTTCACTGCATCCTCTGTCCCTCGGTAAGTCGGTGGGGATAGACCTCTGAAGGTGCTCAGCCAGTTCGCTCCCGGTTTTGGCAGTGGTGCCGGGACGGACTGGGCCCTAAAGGTCTCTAGGATGGCTCCTAACGTCTGTCTAAACTCTGACTGCTGAAAAGTAGTGGTAGTCAGAGGGGGAGGAATGCTGACATGAGGCTCCGTGCTCACTGGGGCCTACAAAAGATAGGGATTTAGTCAAAAATTTTGGCCTTATTGGTTATTGGACTGTTTCATGTGATTCCATACATGGGCACACCATATCTTCCGCTGCCTAGTTTGTCCGCAAACTATGCTCGAGCGGGGTGACCCAGTATGTAGTGGACTGTTCTCTTATGATCGTTCGTTCAGTGGTACCATTTGTAAGATCTCTTTTTCCAAAACCCGTTCGGGTACTTGAAAACTCGAACCTCTCCCGTATCGCACAGTTGAGGTGGATCTTCGCCCAGAATTGCTGCCTTGTGGTGTCACCAACGCTCGGGTTGGCTAACACCGCTCAGCACCAACCCTGCCGGCTATACGATCATAGGTAAAATATGCCAGAAAGGAAAGTACATAAAGGAAGGCATGTCCACAATCACAACATCATATATATATAATGAAAACAGAAAGTCCAAAAGAGAAGTATAAGCAAAAAGGGGCTTATGCCCGATACATATCCAAAATAATGTACCATCTCTCTCTCTACAACATGCAGAAGTCTACAACAAAAGCTCTCAAAATGCGGAAGTCTAACTATCTAATCATCAACCTGTGGCGTCGTGGTAGTGCGCTGCATCTGCTGCTCAGGTCCTGCCATCTCGTCATGCTGCGCGCAGGACAACTCCGTCTCCTCGGACTCCTACGGTCACACTGACCGTTAGTCATTGATGAGTCCTGATCATATACACATATATGGACTCATCTGGGCCGTTTTTCTAGTCATTCCACTGCACTTTAGCCTTGTTTTAGCTCATATTTGTCGTTCTATGCTAGGTGCACTTCTTGGCCTAATTTGGTGTGTTTTGATGTTTATTCTCTTTTGATAGCCTTATCGTATTGTTGAGTGCCACTTTCAGTAGCCTGATTAGCATTTCTGTAGTAACAGGAGTCGTGCAGGTGTTCCCGGTACAATTCTGTACAGGAACACTGCGCAAGATCACTGGTTCTATTGCGCACGACCACAGGTCGTGCGCCGCTGATCGTGCGCACTTAACCCCCATTTTATGAGTTCTGTCTCGACCAATGCGCACGACCACTTACGATAATGCGCACGACCACTGGTCGTGCGCCATTGGTCGTGCGAACATTATATTTTATAAATTTCTTACATTGTAGGCTCCGCCTAGGCGGGCGCACAATCACAGTATTCTAGTGCGCACGACCACTGGTCGTGCGCCAATGACCGTGCGCACTGTTTATTCCAGCGCCTATAAATATTCCTGCTCGCGATTTAGGTCGGATCTCAGCATTTCTTCCGCTGCAGTCCGCCATTTTCTCGCTCCAGAGCCCCGATTTCGCCCCTCCATCGCCGCCCACCATCTGGAGGTGCTCCGAGCTTGTTCTTCATGCAAATCTTGAGCCAGAGCTTCCTATCGGTCTCCTCCTTCATCATAGAGCTTCAAGGAAGGTTTAGCCGCCATCGCCATCAAGCAAGGGGAAGTTTGCAACCTCTACCGGATCGTG
The DNA here is from genome assembly GCA_033032865.1 of Dactylorhiza incarnata. NCBI lineage: Eukaryota > Viridiplantae > Streptophyta > Magnoliopsida > Asparagales > Orchidaceae > Dactylorhiza > Dactylorhiza incarnata. The sequence goes on along the minus strand of JAWHQI010000218.1, from coordinate 1,221,368 downwards.
AGATGAAGAAGATGGGTTCATTGGAGAGTCGTGACAGCTCTCTCTACCCCGGACGTAGTTGCGGACCGAGCTTGGACGCGGATTGACAACCCGGCGATTCCAACCGTGAATCTCCAACGAGCCTTCGGATTCGGTCGATTTCTTGCCTTGTTCTTCTCTTATTGATGTGTTTGTAGCTAGATCTCTCATGTATTGATGATGAACACTATGAATCGTGCTTGTAATCTTAATTTCATGTCTATGTGAAGTTATATTTTGTTCATATATGTACGAGGTGCGCCACCATCCATCCTCCATCCCGCCGTCACGTTCGTGTGCCGCACTAGCAATTGCTAGTGGCGTGCTTGTCGACGAGGTGCTTGCGACCCTCATCCGTATGACTACTCTTCCATCCGCCTAGCGAAGCATGGCATAGCGGCCCGTGTAATCCATTTCGACTCCGCCGGTGCGAACCATTCCATCCGCTTGCCTACTCTTCCATCCGCCTAGCGAAGCGTGGCATAGCGGCCCGTGTAATCCATTCGCCCAACGAAGCAGTGCGCTGAAGGCCTGCACAGTTCGACTCCGCTTGCCTACTCGTCCATCCGCCCTTGCGACGCAGCGCGCTCAAGGCCTGCCTAGTCTCCATCCTGCCAAGCGAAGCACTGCATAGCGGCATTGCATATGAGTAGTTGTAGTTGTTTTCTTTTATTTTCCAAAAGCAAAATCACCCCGTTTCCGCATTCCATCCGACCCTTAGGATTTTAATCGCAAGTCCTTCCTCGAACGTTAACTCCACCTTACTGTGTTCCTTGAGAGATTCGATACTCGGGGATTACTCCTCGTTTTATATTACTTGAACGATCGGTACACTGCCGTTTCGTGCCGCAGTCTTGCTACCGCCAATAGCGGTGTGCTAAGATTTGCGCCATCAAGTTTTTGGCGCCGTTGCCGGGGAACATGGTCGTGTGAGTTTTCTTGAGAGGGAGAGCTGAGGGAGAGAAGTTTCTTCCAGTGTGTATAGCCGTTTTTTTATTTTTGTTTGCTTTCTGATCATTTTCTGCTTGTTTGTTTATTTCTCTTCCGTTTTAAATTTTTTTGGCAAGTTTTATTCAAGGAGTTTTATTAGTTTGTGCAGATTTCCTTGCAAAAAATTTCAGTTTCATTATACCTGCTTTTATTATTGAAAATGTCGTCAAGGGATATTTCACCTAGCTTTAATGACAAGATGGTTTATTATATAGACCAAATGAATGAGTTGAATGCTAGGCAGTGTACGAACATTGTTTGCTTGTTGTGTCGAGGAGAGGGTCATGAATTGAAGGACTGTCCTAGTCTTTTCAATCCTGACCACTGCTCCTCCACTCATGACAACATTGTCCCTATCGCTCATTCTTTACCCATGGAGGCAATTGTGCCCTTTACCCCCGAGCTTGTCTCGTGCATGGACTCCTCACTCCCTGTGTATGGATTCACTCCCAGTGATGATGATCACTCATCTGTTAGCCAACAAGGAGAGGAATGAGAGCTCCTAGATGCACCTGAGTATGATGAGGAAAGTATTCTTTCCATCGGGGAGGCTTTAGCAGATCGTTTTGCGGAGGAACCAAATCTTTGTGTTCCTCCAGTTTCTTTGCAAGATTTTTCTACACACATTCTTTATGATCCAATCAAAGTAAAGGAGCGGGGTGATGCTTCTGACTCGGAGGATGCTCCAAAGTGGGATGAGGAGTTTGTTTTCCCCGAAGGGGAGAATGAATACTTTGAACACGATGGTGCACCTCGGTGGGATGAGGAGGATACTCTTTCTGATGAGGAGGTTCGCACTTCCTCATGGGACGAGGAGGTCCAACTCACCACCGAGGCCCTTGAGTTCTTGGGTTCCCCTCGCCATGATACTTACGATGATGATAACGATCTATCCTTGGATCCTGATGGGAGTGAGACCGGGACCACTCCCCCGATTTTTGATTATTTATGTTCTTCGTCTTGTTTATTTCTCGATACCCCCTCTTCATCCGAGTCTGTGCAGGTTGAGTCTTCACAGGTACCCCAGGAGGATTTGGTGCATATTGCCCAAGTCAATGATGAGAGCATCCTCTTATGTGAGGAGGTTGATTCCCCCTCCGTAGAGGAAGCTCCACTCATTGCCTTTTCCTCCTGCCACCTCCCTATTGACGACACCTTGCTAGGCAAGGATGTGTTTGGTGAGTTGAGTGAGGATATCTCCTCCTCTTCTTGCTTTCTGTTTCCCCTACCTGTGAAGAGTAGGTATTTTTATTTAGGTAGGGGAGTTACTGTTCTATCACCGTATCGGTACCCGCTACCGACACGGATATTAGGCCAGTTACCTGTCCACTTCTCCTTCCATACTCCCATTAGCTAGAACTGTACAAATGCCAAATAAGTCGTGCTGGGATGACAATAACCCCAGTAGTTATCTTACCTTTTCCTGCATTTCTTATTTCATCTTGTTTAGTTTAGTTAGTTGTATTCATTTTAATTTGTCTATTTTCTTTTGTTTTTGCGGAGCTGACCCCTGCAGGTTCATCTTCAGGATGGAGGAAGCTGCTCTTTGTCTTGGTTTTCATGCGTCTTCTGGTATGCTCATTTCTGAGCATGGGTAACTTTTCTTCCCCTGGTCTTTTATTCAATTTTCATGATTACATCATTTGTATCTATTGCATAGATTAAGTCTGGGGGGGGAGAGCCACATGTTGTTACCCGCTCACATGCACCTTTTATTTGCATACTAGAAGCATTAATTGTGTTATGATGTTCATTTGCACCGCACACCACTACACCCACTCGAGCGTGCACTTAGTTGTTGGCACGTCTTGAGCTGAATTCATTTCTGTTTGTGTGATTTGGAAAATCATTGTGCTGGCTTAGGATTGTGAGTAGGAGTAAAATGTTGACTTCGATAGTGCTCCTAGTCGAGTGCTCATGTCTCACATAGAAATTTGTGTAGATTCAATTTCTTTTTATGCTTTTTGTTTATATTTTTTTATTAGCGTAAATATTGTTTACTACACTAAAAAATTGGTGAATCCTGTGTGAATCAAACTGTAGCATAGGGATGTGTGTAGACGTTCGTTAGCCTCGTATTGCCCGAGTCGGGAGAAAGGATTATCTTTCTCGATGGCTAAGAACTTGCCCCAAGCGATTCTTGAAGCATGGGTATACGGTTAGTAAATTGCGTGAATGTGATATAGGCCATCATTTTGGCCCGGTTGAGCCTTTGTGCCATTCCTATCATCATTTCCTCGCTAGCCCAGTTGTGCCTACCCCATTCTTTTGGTTCAGCTCCACTATTGTTCACCAAAGCCTAAGCTCCAATCCTAGTCGCACACCCAAAATGCAAGCATTTTGTTTAAATTTTAAATTGGTGGTGTTGATTGTGGAAGTACAATGTGAAAATGTGGATGTGCATCTTTGAAAATATGCTGAAATTGCTAAAGAAAGAAAAAGAAAAGAAGAAAAAGATTTGAAAAGAAAAAGAAGAATGAAAAGTTTAATTGAAAAAATCTGTTTGAGATTTATATTTGGGAGTAGGCGGTGCACACACCCATGCGTCTAAGTCTAAGTCTGGGGGTGTGGTGCATCCGCGTGCTTTATGGCTACTTGGATAGTGTTATGCATTTGCTCATTTGGGTTTTTGTGTTCTAAGCCTTCATGTTTATATTTGTTTACCTCACCTAAACCCAAGCCTCATCTAAAACCTTAAGTCCTATTGATTCACGCATTTGAGTCAAACCAGTGCCATGGAGAGAGTGCGAACGGGCAAGCTTATGGTCACCGACATTGATGGATTTCAATGGAGGTTGTCTCGAGCCCCGATCTTTGGCAATGCTCGCCTCAGCGTTCAGTTTACTTTCTTCCTATGTACGACCTTATGATTCACCGTGATTCACTTTTTGAGTAAATGTAATATAAAAATACGCCCCTAGAAAAGTATAAACTAATATGTACAATTAGAAATTTTGTCTACTGTATTTCTACGCGCATGAGCATGCGACTTCGCATGATACTCCGTTTTACAATTTCTATGCCAGCTGTGTATTTTACTCAGCCGCTTGAGGAATTCGTTTGCTCGGGACGCGCAAATAGGTAAGTCTGGGGGTGTGATGAGTCCTGATCTTATACACATATATGGACTCATCTGGGCCGTTTTTCTAGTCATTCCACTGCACTTTAGCCTTGTTTTAGCTCATATTTGTCGTTCTATGTTAGGTGCACTTCTTGGCCTAATTTGGTGTGTTTTGATGTTTATTCTCTTTTGATAGCCTTATCGTATTGTTGAGTGCCACTTTCAGTAGCCTGATTAGCATTTCTGTAGGAACAGGAGTCGTGCAGGTGTTCCCGGTACAATTCTGTATAGGAACACTGCGCACGATCACTGGTTCTATTGCGCACACCGCTGATCGTGCGCACTTAACCCCCATTTTATGAGTTCTGTCTCGACCAATGCGCACGAACACTTACGATAATGCGCACGACCACTGGTCGTGCGCCACTGGTCGTGCGAACATTATATTTTATAAATTTCTTACATTGCAGGCTCTGCCCAGGAGGGCGCACGATCACAGGATTCTAGTGCGCACGACCACTGGTCGTGCGCCAATGACCGTGCGCACTATTTATTCCAGCGCCTATAAATATTCCTGCTCGCGATTTAGGTCGGATCTCGGCATTTCTTCCGCTGCAGTCCGCCGTTTTCTCGCTTTAGAGCCCCGATTTCGCCCCTCCATCGCCGCCCACCATCTGGAGGTGCTCCGGGCTTGTTCTTCACGCAAATCTTGAGCCGGAGCTTCCTCTCGGTCTCCTCCTTCATCCTAGAGCTTCAAGGAAGGTTTAGCCGCCATCGCCATCAAGCAAGGGGAAGTTTGTAACCTCTACCGGATCGTGAGACAAAGAAGACGGTTTCATTGGAGAGTCGTGACAGCTCTCTCTACCCCGGACGTAGTTGCGGACCGAGCTTGGATGCGGATTGACAACCCGGCGATTCCAACCGTGAATCTCCAACGAGCCTTTGGATTCGGTCGATTTCTTGCCTTGTTCTTCTCTTATTGATGTGTTGTAGCTAGATCTCTCATGTATTGATGATGAACACTATGAATCGTGCTTGTAATCTTAATTTCATGTCTATGTGAAGTTATATTTTGTTCATATGTGTACGAGGTGTGCCACCATCCATCCTCCATCCCGTCGTCACGTTCGTGTGCCGCACTAGCAATTGCTAGTGGCGTGCTTGTCGACGAGGTGCTTGCGACCCTCATCCGTATGCCTACTCTTCCATCCGCCTAGCGAAGCGTGGCATAGCGGCCCGTGTAATCCATTCCGACTCTGCCGGTGCGAACCATTCCATCCGCTTGCCTACTCTTCCATCCGCCTAGCGAAGCGTGGCATAGCGGCCCGTGTAATCCATTCGCCCAACGAAGCAGTGCGCTCAAGGCCTGCACAGTTCGACTCCGCTTGCCTACTCGTCCATCCACCCTTGCGACGCAGCGTGCTCAAGGCCTGCCTAGTCTCCATCCCGCCAAGCGAAGCACTGCATAGCAGCATTGCATAGGAGTAGTTGTAGTTGTTTTCTTTTATTTTCCAAAAGCCAAATCACCCTGTTTCCGCATTCCATCCGACCCTTAGGACTTCAATCCCAAGTCCTTCCTCGAACGTTAACTCCACCTTACTGTGTTCCTTGAGAGATTCGATACTCGGGGATTACTCCTCGTTCTATATTACTTGAACGATCGGTACCCTGACGTTTTGTGCCGCAGTCTTGCTACCGCCTATAGCGGTGTGCTAAGATTTGCGCCATCAGTCATAAAGACTAAGTCGTTTTGTCCTCGCCTCCCTCCACGACTCCTAGGTACCGAGCGGGAGGAAGAAGCAGAGGGCAAACAAAGGGGTAATCAAGAAGATGGTGACATGGCACTACTCTAGCAGGTATAAGTAAAGCAGTAAAATCTAGCTAGCAGTATAGTGCAAGTATAAGGCAGTAAAGTAGAGCAATGAGGTAAGCAGTAAATAGAAAGAAAATGCAGTGCGGTAAGTAAATCTAAACTAACATCACAGATTCATACCTTAACTTATATGAACGCCCATACGACATATAAGTTAAGATGTCCAGGTAACCCATCATATAAAAGAGCCCATACTAATTTATATGATGGGTGTATGCTAACGTGTATGTTATGCTATGCTATGATTATGATGTTTTAATGAATTTATGCAATGTGACTCACCCACACGACTCTATGCGCACAGACCTTTATAGTTCCCAATTTGTTTCAAAGGAAGCCAACCTTTCGGGTACCGACCGTCGTGGCTCACGGTGGCAGTGGATCGGGCACTCCACATCCTAGGCGGGTATGGTCACTACCAAGCCTAGATCTCATGTACGCCTTAACGCTAAGAACACAATAGTGGAGCTCCTGCGTACTCTTGCTGGAATCCACCAGACTTTAAGGTCGGGGTGGGTTATTAGGGATTGTCCTCCAGACCGCGGTACTCAAACTTACCGGCCCTCTAAACCTCACCCTCACCTGAGTCAATGTACTACCGTCAGTGACACGACTGGCCTAGTACCGAAGACTCGTCACTATTTGCATAAGAAACAAATGTTAACAAGCCCACCCGAGCTTCTGGCTCAGGGACTAACACACAAGTTGAATCAACCCATCTCCTCCCCTAAGGAGATCCATACTAGTTGCTGATCTAATTAGGCTACACTTGCCTACAATTTAGTTAGTGATATATTTAGGGTGAATCTTGGACTTCCCGCGGTGTACTCCATAACGGGCCCCTAACGGTACTACAGATCAATGGGCTCAACCCCACTATCCTCCTCAAGACAATTACTTTAGTTGGTGTTTAACGTTTGGTTCACCCTCATCATTTCATATACTTAGAATGACTTAGCTCAACACCCGTCTGACCCAATTGGGTTGGACGTACCTCCATTCCTCCTACATTAACTCTAGCACAACCTCACAAGTAACCCTAGGATTGACCCTCCTTGAATCATTGTGTACTATAACCTATTTACTGATTGGATATAACTCCTAAACACTACTTAGGGGTCTGAATTGTCTAAAACTCAAAATTCTGTTTTTACTAAACGCAGACCACAAAGTTGAACTATCCATCAACCCCATAAGGGAATCCTTCTAAAAACTCATCACCAAGGCCTATAATAATTATCCTAGGCTCCCACTAACCTTAGTAAGGTATGTTCCAGTTTTCATAATTGTCCATAATAAATTGGTATTTAATATAATTTAAAATAGTTAAGGCCTTAAGTCATATTACAGAAGAACTACCCTCAAAATGATTCCTCATGCTACAGGAAAATTATCAGTAAGGTAATATCCTATATAAAGGTGGTTCACTGAGTGCCATGACCCTAGGGTGTGATTTGGCCTACTAAATCATCATTGTTGTATAATTACCAAATTGCCACTATAATTAGGAAAAATAGTATTTCACATCTGAAAATTCTACAAAAATTACCAAGTGTCCATATGTGGACCTAGAGTCCTCTGCCAAATTATTGTGTCATTACCATGTGATTTGGTATTTTAAAATGATTAAACATCCAAAGGTAGCAATTACCAATTTCTACATAAGGTACTTGAATTATAAATCTACAAGCTTCCAAACTGTTTTCATGGGCATATATTAACATAAAACTACAGTTAACCAAGTATCATAACATTGCCCCATGATTTGATATTTTAAAATGATTTAATACTCAAGTCTTGTAAATTCCAATTTCTACATGAGGTACATGAAATATAAATCTACAAGCTTCCAACCAATTATCATGGGCATATATTAACCTAAAACTACAGTTAACCAAGTATCATAACATTGCCCCATGATTTGATATTTTAAAATGATTTAATACACAAGTCTTGTAAATTCCAATTTCTACATGAGGTACATGAAATGTAAATCTACAAGCTTCCAAACAATTATCATGGGCATATATTAACATAAAATTACATGTAACCAAGTATCACAATTTTTCCCCATGATTTGACATTTTTCAAAATTAAATTCCCTTAAGCTAGCAAGCACTTAAAATTTCCTATACAAGGAATAACACTTCCATAACTCATGACAAAATTACCATAGCCTTATGTCACCCTATTTCAGCCACTGATAGTATATCAAAGTCATACAAGGTCATATGACCATGCATTTCATTTTATTAAGGAAAGGGTGGTAATTTCATTTATTAGGAGGAAAATTACTTAAATGCCTCTAAAAATTTCGATTAAATTATCTAAGACATTTTATGCCCTTACAAACATATCTACAAAGTTCTGAGCCAAGGCTTGAATATTTGGTCCAATGTCCTTCACAAATCTCAACTTTGCACCCTTAAGGGTTTACCCTTAGGGTTTTAGGTCACACCACCCTAAGGGCTCCAAATAGACCATTAGGGTGTGACACAAGAATTTGTATATCCATACCTACATACCATCATGATGGGAGGAGGCTAATACACTCTACTCCTCAAAATGACCTAAACCCTAATTTGACCCTTAAAGGCCCTCATTAGGGTTTCCAATTTTTCATTTCAAATCATCTGCAAATGGAGTGAAATTTTAGGTAGGCACTATTCATGTACAAATGAGTATGCCAACAAAGTTTGGTGTCAATTGGACATCATATGCTCCAAAAATCAACTTAATTTAAATATTCTAACTACCACAAAAACCCTAAGTAAAACTGTCCACTAAGGTCTATCCCTTTGGCAGGGGGTGCCCCTAAGGTATACCAACCCATGGTTAAAAGCACAGCTCAAAAGCATGAAGGGTTTGACCTAGGTAATTTTTTTAATGGACTACCCTAGTGTAGGACCAGTCCTAGTAAAACAACTCCCTAGGGGGTTGTAGGTCACCAAATGACCCAAACTTTGGTCAACCATGGTGAGTGGTTTGACCCCACTTGGGGGTCATAGGACCCTTAACCTCACCCAACATTGGTTGGTCCATGGTGGGGCCCCAATTGGGCCAATTCAGCCTTAAGGTGTGATTTTGACCTAATTTAAGCTACAGTTGACTTTGGTCAAATTGGTCAATTGGTTGACCAAGTGATGGTGCTTTTGGGTCCAATGAGTTCCTTAAAGTGTTTAGAGTGTGGTGGTAAGGTCAATTTGAACATGTTGGGTCAGTTGAAGCCTAATTGACTTAGTTTGGTTAATGTTGACCTATTGTTGACTTTGGTCAATTTCATGCAATTGGGTCCCACCCAAGTGCACTTCTCATCCTATAGGTCTCCCTTGGTGGTTAGGGCATCATAAGTGAGGTCAACTTGGACAATTGAGGGTCATTTGACCTAGTTGAGGGGCTTAGGGTTAGGTTAGTTTTTGAGCTTTGGTGTGCACTTAGCAATTTCAACCCTAGCCTAAGGCCCTTGTGGCCACTCGCCTCACCCCTATGCCCTAACATTTCCAATGGGTCTAGAAGGATTGAGGAAGTTACATCTAGTGACTCAATTCTCCAAGCCCAAATCTGTGCTTCCTATTATTGACACCTTTTCTTCTCAAACCAATAGGAGAGGACTAGGGTTCAATAAAATGGAAGTTGGAGAAGGGAGTGGAGAAAAGAGCAAGGTCAAGGCTAAGCCTCAACCACCTTTTAGAAGGTGTTTCTTCCTTCTAACATGTATGATCATGAAAGCATTTATGGTCACTGGAAGAATGAAAGCTCCTATAAGAACAAAAACACTCCTTCCTATAGTGGAAGTAAGGGCATGGGAATGAGTGCCATGAAAGCTCCCCATGAAGAAATTCATATGGACCAACCTGGACCATTTGTATTTTCTACTTCAGCCGCATCATTCAGGAGTATAGAAGCTGGTTCTTCCAAGATCTGTCCATCAAAGAACATGGCTGCTGTAAAACCTGTAGACAAGTCTTAATGCTCAGTGTCTGATTCCATCCAATCTTGACTGGCCTCCAAGCCAGAGCAAGCTGATGCCTTTAAGACAAAGAGTGCCAAGATTGTTCAGAGGTTAACATTCAGCCAGATCATTACTGAAAGGAAAATGAAAATGTTGCTGTCTCCCCTCCTGAACATAAACACAGTGATGCTCTCTTCTCAAGAAATGTTCAGAAAAGGAGATACAATATTCATGAATGTTGGTGTTGTGGTAAAGTGGGACACTTTGCCATAGATTGTTGGCACAATCCCAATGTGCGAAGTGCAGATAAGAGTCTTCTTACAAAGGGTGCAGCTAGTGTGAGGTCATTTCTTCATGCTAACAAGGACCTAGGACCCAAAATTATTTGGGCTCCTAAGGGTAACTAAACTTCTTCTTGCAGGTTAGTTCAAGTACCAGCATCAAACAAATATGGTACTTGGTGTTGGACATGTGTGTCACATTCCTTTGTTTGAGAATAACTAATCCCATATTGTATTTGATCTTGCTTGTCGTGTGTTTATAGTGTGCAGGAACTATAGGTGTTATACTCCACAGGTAGCTAGCAGCTTCAAATCAAATTCTCTAAAGGAGAGCTTCCGCCGGCGCTAGGGATACCGCTTGTCTCTAGCGCTACCGCTACTGCCTGGTGCTAGCTCAAGTTCGTGCGCTCAATGCCACGTCGCGACGGTTTTGTAACCGCTCCACACGAACGCTACCGCAGGCGCTAGGATCTACCGCATGCGCTATCTACATGTTCATTAAATTGATGGCTTCTCTCTCGTTTTTGTCAGAGTTTCTAGAGAGATTACTTGTGCCACAATTCCAGAGCTGTTACTCTGCCGAAATTTCATCTCCCACTCAAAGCCAAAGAAGATTTCTGGAGAAGGAAGCCGTCACACTGCATCTGAAGAATGATCGCTTCAACCTCGCTTATGCTAATACGATCCTTCATCCTCATCTTCAGAAATCTCATAGAGGAAGTTCTTGTTATTTACTTAATTTCATTATTGTAAAATTTGTAGTATAATCGCCTTGTGTTGGTGACTAGGTCCTTGCGCGGCTTAGAGGGTAATTCACTGCGTGAGTTGGCGACTAGGTCTAGGAGAATAGATCTAGGGGGTGCTCGAGGCTATATACGGGGTTAGGATTGGCTAGAGCGGCTTGAGGCCTTATCCAGGGAAGGATAGGCTAAAGCCAACCGGTTTGTGGGATACAAGTCGGTATAGAAAAGGAAAAGATATTTTCATTTGTACGCCTCCCATTTCTAGCGATATTGAAATCAAATTTATGTAATCACTTTTTTATATAATACAATCATGTCTCTATTTGTGTTTACTGGATTTTATTCATTTGGCGTAAATTTTATTATTGCAAATTACTTTTTGCTAAATTGTAATTTTGCTCTCATTTATTCCAACAATTTAGTAATTCCATAAAATTATAAAAAGAATTGTTATTCCCTTATTCACCCACCTCTAAGGGTGCCTATCGATCCAACAAGTGGTATCAGAGCGCAGGTTATTCCAAACGGCTTAAAACCCTGGAATAATGGCGTCGTATGATCTCGCTTTTTCCGAGTGTCAGGGAATTAGTAGACCACCTCTATTTACTGGGTCAGATTATAATTATTGGAAAAATAGGAAGCGATGTTTTCTTATGACACTAGATATTGAGGTATCGAATATGGTAGAAGAGGAATACTCTCCTCATACAATTGTAGTTGGAGAAGTAACATTAGAAAAACCTAAGGATAAATGGGATGATAGGGATAAACTCAAATGCAAATATAACGCAAAAGCCATGAATGCTCGATTTTGTGCGTTAGGTAGAAATGAATTTAATATATTTTTGCATTTACTATTGCTTATGATATTTGGAATCATTTGGAAATTACTCATCAAGGTACATCACAGGTTAAAGATTCAAAGCTTTTCCAACTAGAGTCAGAATATGAAAAGTTCCGGATGGTTGAAAGTGAAGATGTTGATGGAATGTACACGCGATTCACTAAGATCGTCAATGCCTCAAAAGCTCTTGGATAGACCTTCTCAAATGGCGACTTGGTCCGAAAGATCCTTCGTTCTCTTCCTCCAAAATTCAACCCGAATGTGACGGCCATTTCAAAGTCGCACAATCTAAGAACGCTCCAAGTTGAGAGCCTCATTGGGAATCTAAAAACCCACGAGGTAGAACTAAAAATCCAATATGATGAATACAATAAAGATCCAAAGAAGAAGGTGTTGGTACTAAAATCAAAGAAGGAGTGCCAAGAGAATGAGGATGATGATGAAGAAAGTCTCTTGGTAAAGAACTTCCGAAAGTTCATGAGAAATCCGGAAAGGAGAAACACCTTTTGGAAATATTTCCAAAAGGAAGGAAGATGGAAAGGAACGTCTTCAAAGAAGGAAAAAAGAGTGATGATGAAGAAGAAAGACCTCCACCGGAATGATATCATTGCAGGAAGACCGGGCATATTCGGAGCCAGTACCCAAAATGTTTTAAGGAGAAAAAGGAAAAGCGGCACAAGGGGAAGGAAAAGAGGAAGGTGCTAAAAGAAAAAACATGGGATGACTCCTCCTCCTCTGAAGAATCAAGCGGGTCTTCATCAAGCGAAGATGAGGAAGCAAATATGTGCCTCATGGGTCATGGAAACGATGACGACAATGCCAGTGTTCTTAGCGACACTGAGGTAACTCCTCCCACTTATGATGAACTTTTTAATAAATTTCTTGAAACTTGCAATGCTTTTGATGAAAATATGAAAGATAGTATTTTATTAAATAGGGAAAATGAATCTTTAATTAAAGAAAATCGAAAGCTTTCCAAAAAAATTAATTGTTTTAGAAAAAAGAAAGGTGTCTTGCCAAGAGTGTGATCACTCCATTAAGATGGAAAAGGATATTGAAGATTCTCTTTCTAAAGCCCTCTCTCATGCCAAAACTCTTACAAAAGAGAAGGGGGAATTAGAAAGGAAATTAGAATCCTCTCTTGTTCAAATAAAAAATAATAAAAAAGGTTTTGAAAGTAGGTGTGTCATGCTTTTGAAAGAAAACTCATCACTTAATGCAAAATTTCATGATCTCACCATGGCAATTAAAAAATTTGGAATAGGCCAAAAATCACTGGAAATGATTTTAGGGAACCAGTGCCACGGTTCTGGAAAATTTGGGCTCAGATATCAAGGTGAGGGCTCCCGCCCGGCGCTAGCCACTAACGCCGGTGCTAGCACCTCATACAAGAAGCCTGAATTTTCTTTTTCAAAATGTTTTTCCTCTGCAAAATTGATTCCTTCCAGCAAGAAAATATTCCAGAAAAGGGTCTCAACCCCCTTTATTTTGTGTGCAAACTGTTATAGGTTAGGTCACACATCTAGTCCTTGCAGGAAAGTAAAGAAAAATACTTTATAGCAAATCTGGGTACCTAAGGCTTCCACTTATTCTATGGGTGGTACCACTTGGGTATCCAGATCTTTACTCTCATCTTCTTTCTAGATGTGCAGGAAGGCTAAGAACAATGAAGACGTGTGGTACTTGGATTTTGGATGTTCCAAGCACATGAAGGGCAATAAAGCAAAGTTCCTTAGCCTAGAAAAGAAGAAGGGAGGGATCGTGACATTTGGCGATAACGGAAAAGGAATGATCATGGGAATAGGTACAGTTGGTAATGAATCATTTACGATATCAATTGTTCTTTATGTAAAAGGGTTAAAACACAATTTAATTTCTATTAGCCAATTATGCGATAATGGATTAGATGTTTAATTTGAATCTTCTACTAATCTATGCAAAATATCTAATCCTACCACAAATAATATTTTACTAACTGCACCAAGAATACATAATATCTATATAGTTACATTTCATGATCTTTCTAAATCATCTTTAAAATGTTTTATCACCAAAAATGATGAACTACAACTTTGGCATAGAAGGCTAGGACATGCTAGTACAGAACTTATTGTAAAACTTGCCAAAAAAGATTTAATTAGAGGATTGCCTAGATTAAATGAGAATTTACCTTCACTATGTTCACCTTGTCAAAAAGATAAAATTACAACATCCTCTTTCAAAAGTAAAAATATTATTTCTACTTCAATACCCTTGTAATTAATTCATATGGATCTCTTTGGTCCAGTTAGCACCGCAAGTCTTGGTGGTAGATTATATACATATGTTTTAATAGATGATTTTTCAAGATATTGTTGGACAATATTTCTCTTATCCAAATCCGATGCGTTTTGCGAATTTTCAAAATTATGTACTCGTATTCAAAATGAAAGTGATTTAAAAGTTAAATGCATTCGCTCGGATCATGGAGGAGAATTTGTAAATGAAAAGTTTACATGTTTTTGTGAGATGTTAGGCATTAAACATGAGTTCTCCACTCCATGCACACCATAATAAAATGGTGTTGTAGAAAGAAAGAATAGGACACTTCAAGAACTAGCACGCACAATGTTATGTGAATATAAATTGCCTAAGTCCTTTTGTGCCGAAGCCATAAATACATCATGTTATGTTTCTCCCATGTCTTAATCACACACCATATGAAATTTATTTTCAAAAGAAGCCTAACGTATCTTACTTCAAAGTTTTTGGTTGTAAATGTTTCATTTTAAATACTAACGATAACATGGGAAAGTTTGATGAAAAATGTGATGAAGGAACTTTTCTTGGATATTCTTCAAATAGTAAAGCTTATAGAATTTTTAATAAAAGAACTAGGAAAGCTGAAGATTGAATTAATGTGAAATTTGATGAACTTGTTCCTTGTATAGAAAGACTTTCCGCAGGCAAAGAGGATGATCACTTACCACGTTTGGGCATGGTGATGAGTAACGATCCAAAGAAGAAGAGGAGGTCAAAGAAGATGAATATGTACCTTCAAGTGCCTTGAAATTCACAAAGGATCATCCACGAGAATTAATAATTGGTGAACCATCCATCGGGGTAAGAACTTGCTCTTCTCTTCATGAATCTTATTCAAATATTTGTTTTGTTTATGAAATTGATCCAAAAAATGTTTCAATCGCTTTAAATGAAGAATTTTGGTTTTCGGCTATGAATGAAGAGTTAGAACAATTTGAGCGACATAATGTTTGGAAATTAGTAGAAAGACCATCTAATCACCCAGTTGTAGGTGTAAAATGATTTTTAAAAATAAATTAGATGGTGAGTCTAGAATCATTAAAAATAAAGCACGCTTAGCAGCACAAGGATATTCACAAATCGAGGTGATAGATTTTGTTGAAACCTTTGCACCCGTTGCTAGATTGGAATCTATACGAATTTTTATAGCATTTGCAAGCTTTAAAATAATAAAATTATTTCATATGGATGTAAAAAGTACTTTTCTAAATGGGTTTGTAAAAGAAGAAGTTTGTGTTGAACAACCCCCCGATTTTATTAGTGAAAACTTTCCCAGTCATATTTATAAACTAGAAAAGCGCTTTATGGTTTAAAATAAGGGCCCCATGCATGGTTTGAAAGACTTACATCATTTTTATTAAAGCACAGTTATATTATCGGAAGTGCCGATAATACTCTCTTCATTAAGCACAATAATGATTATTTAATTATTTTGCAAATATATGTTGAAGATATAATCTTTGGATCTTCTAATGAAGAGTTGTGTAATGAAGTTATTTTAGTGATGAAATATGAATTTGAAATGAGTCTAGTAGGAGAACTTTCTTAATTTTTTGGTTTTCAAATATCACAAAGAAATGATGGTATTTTTATATGTCAAACTAAATATATCTTTGATATGCTTAAATGCTTTGGATTTGAAAACCTTAAACAAGCTTATACTCCAATGAGTGATTCAATAAAATTAGGAAAAGATGAATAGGGAATTTCAATTGATCAAACTTTATATAGAGGTATGATAGTATCTCTACTCTATCTAAGTGCAACTAGACCCGATATTATGTTTGCCGTATGTTTATGTGCTCGATTTCAAGCCAATCCAAAAGAATCTCACTTAAAAGCGGTTAAACAAATTTTTTAGATATCTAATTGGGTCAACTAGATTAGGATTATGGTACCCGCATAATAATACACTTACACTTCATGACAATTCTGATTCAGACTACGCCGGTTGCTCACTTGATAGAAAAAGCACTAGCGGTACTTGCCATTTTCTAGGACCTTCATTAGTTGCATGGTCTAGCAGGAAGAAAAATTCGGTTGCACTCTCCACCACGGAGGCCCAATACATTGCATTAGGGAGTTGTTGTGCACAAGCACTATGGATGAGACAAACTCTAGAGGACTTTGGTTTTCATCTACAACATATTGAATTGAAATGTGACAACAAAAGTGCCATTCTAGATCCAAACATATAGATGTACGTCATCATTTCATAAGGGATCACATAAACAGGAAAAGGTTAGAATAAGTTTCATTGGCACGGACTTTCAACTTGCTAATATATTCACTAAACCTCTTCCTGATGCAAGGTTTCAAATGTTAAGGTTGGAATTAGGAGTCTTAGACATCTTAGGATGAGTTATTTGAAAAACGCTAATGTTTTATGCAATTAGAGCAATCAAGACATCTTCATAAATTAGAAAATTTCTGCATAAAACTACTATAAGGATTCTTAATCAAGATCAAAAAGTGAAAATTTAAAATTCTCAAAAAACCACTTACTATTTTTGGCTTTAGCAGTAGCGCCGACGCTAGCGTGGGTCTTAATTTTTCTATTTTTTAAAATTTCTATAAATTTATAAAAATATGTTAGTTCATATGTACTACTTAGTTTTTGTGTTTCTGACTTTTGTTATTTTGTTTTATTTATATTATGAAAAATCAACTACAAAACATCAAAATTCAATAATACAAAAATAGGTTTTTGTGGTTTTCTGTTTTTCTTTCATTAAAAATTTTCAAAACATCAAAATAAATGTATGATCTTTATTGCTAATATCAAGCATGTATGTATTCTATTATTTAGAATTATCTACAATGTTAAAACTTATTTCTTCATATTACTATGAACATTGTTATGTTTATCATGCTTTGATATATCTAATAAAGTGCATCAATTGTATTAAAAAATATGTGTAGATCCAAGCTTAAATGCCTCTAAGTATGAGTAAATGTTTTGTGATTGATAATGATACATTTCACTCACTTATTTTGGTAATCAACATGTGTGTTTAAATCTAAAAGATGCTTGCTTGTGTATTGTAATTGTACAATGAATTAAAACTTGCATAAGTTAATAATCTATACTACATTTGAAATGCACTTAAAAATTAAGAAAAGTGGTTGAGTTTAAAATTTTTTTTGGGTTTGCAAAACAAGTGTATTCGCAGAATGTTGTCTCACAAAAGTGAAAAAAAGTATAGACAAATATAACTCCACCAAGTACTACTTGGAAAGAATAGTAAATTGTATTATGCAAACCTTGGTTATTACACCACTTTGTTAACAATTATGTGCATTAAAAGTGTGTGAATGTAATATACTTGTGTTTTATTGTGCACTTAACTCTATATATGTCTTGTATTTTGTTATTTAAATCATTTGTTAAAATTGCTCAAAATACACTTATGTGCACTTCAGTATCTTTCATAACACTTTCTTCTCATGAGTATTGGATTCTAATGCTTTATCTATACTAATCTTTATATAAGAAATGCACTAGATAACCTAGCATAATCTCTACAATATTTTGGTATCTCTTACACTTGAAATTAAGTAACATTGTAGTATATTCTCTTTTTAATATGATCATTTTATGCTTGGTAACTTTATGTAAAACTATGAGATTTCAAAAAGGTTAAAACATCTTTACATTTTGAACTTAAACTCATATTTATACTTATGTTTTTCATGCTTACAAATAGATGTTTCTTATAATCTTCCGCTTGCCTACAACTCTTATCTTTTTTTGAAATCTCTTATATATTCTATGCTTAAACTCTTTATCATTTAATATATTACAAAAGCTCGATCATGAACTCTCATTTATAAAGAATGCCTCCTTACTACCCTTACCCACCTTGTTTTGATAATACCAAAAGGGGGAGATTAATTGAAGAAATCTAGAGGAGAAATCTAGAAGATTAAGGGGAGACTAATTCATGTAATCTATCATTTAGGGGGAGTAAAACATAAATTGCATTTATGTAGGGGGAGCATTAAGATAGGGGGAGTATGCATATTCTCATGCTTATCACATACTATATGCACCATTGTTGATTTCTGGCTAAAAGGATTTGTTATTATAAAAAGGGGGAGATTGTTGGACATTTGTGTCACATCCCTTTGTTTGAGAATAACAAATCCCATATTGTATTTGATCTTGCTTGTCGTGTGTTTATAGTGTGCAGGAACTATAGGTGCAAAACTCCATAGGTAGGTAGTAGCTTCAAACCAAATTCTCTGAAGGAGAGCTACTGCCAGCGCTAGGGATACCACCTGGCGCTAGTGCTATCGCCTGGCGCTAGCTCAAGTTCGTGCGCTCAACACCATTCCGCGACGGTTTCATAACCGCTCCACACGAACGCTACCGCAGGCGCTAGGAGCTACCACATGCATTATCTCCATGTTCTATAAATTGGTGGCTTCTCTCTCATTTTGGTCAGAGATTCCAGAGAGATTACTTGTGCCACAATTCCAGAGCTGCTACTCTGCCGAAAGTTCATCTCGCACTCAAAGCCAAAGAATATTTCTGGAGAAAGAAGCCATCACGATGCATCCGAAGAACGATCGCTTCAACCTCGCTTATGTTATAGCGATCCTTCATCCTCATCTTCAGAAATCTCATAGAGGGAGTTCTTGTTATTTACATTATTTCAATATTATAAATTTTGTAGTAAAATCGCCTTGTGTTGGCGACTAGGTCCTTGCGCGATATATGGGGTAATTCATCGCGTGAGTTGGCGACTAGGTCTAGGAGATTTGATCTAGGGGTTGCTCGAGGCCATATCCGGGCTTAGGATTAGCTAGAGCTGCTTGAGGTCATATCCGGGGAAGGATAAGCTAAAGCCAACCGGTTTGTGGAGATACAAGTCGGTATAGAAAAGGAAAAGATATTTTCATTTGTACGCCTCTGATTTCTAGCAATATTGAAATCAAATTTTTGTAAACACTTTTTTATATAATAAAATCATGTCTCTATTTGTGTTTACTTGATTTCATTCATTTGGCCTAAATTTTATTATTGCAAAATACTTTTTGCTAAATTGTAAATTTGTTCTCATTCCTTCCTAAACAATTTAGTAATTCCATAAAATTATAAAAAGAATTTTATTCCCTTATTCACCCCCTCCCCCGCTCTAAGAGCGCATATCGATCCAACACTTGGACAGTGGGTGCTCAAGGCACATGACAGGAACCAAAAATCTTCTACAGGACTACAAAGTTGTGAAGAATGGACCTAAAGTCATCTTTGGTAGATCTGAAAGAGGAATCACCAAGGGATATGGTATGAGCTCCAATGGCATAGTTTCAATCACAATGTAGCTTATGTTGAAGGGTTGCAACACAACCTAGTAAGCATAAGTCAACTATGTGATCTAGGCTATGTCATTGAATACCACAATGACAAGTGCTTGATCAAAAAGTCTAATGACTTATAGACCATTCTCTAAGGCACTAGGAGTGGCAATGTTTATTGCTTAGATTTCATATGCAGTAATTCTCTTTCATCTGTGTGGCTTGTAGCTAATGAAAATGAGTCTCTTTGTGTTCAATGGCACAAGAGACTTCCCCACATTAACTACAAGACAATGTATAGACTATTCTCTAAAAATCTTGTTAGGAATAGTCCAAATTTAAAATGTGTTAAAAGTGGTCCCTGTCATGCTTGCCAAATGGGTAAGCAAACAAGGGCCACCTTTAAAGGTATTGGCTCCAAAGACACTGAAAGATGTCTATATCTGTTGCACATGGACTTGTTTGGTCCTTTGCCTATTCAGATCCTAGGAGGGAAGTTGTATACTTTGGTGATTGTGGTTGATCACTCAAAATATACATGGGTATTCTTCCTTAAGAAGAAATCAGATACATTTAATGTCTTTATAAATCATGTCAAGGCTATTCAGAATGACTTATAATGTACTATGGTCAGGACTAGGACTGACCATGGTACAGAATTTCAATCTGAATCCATGACAAGGTTTTGTCATGAATATGGTATCACCCAAGAGTTCTCCTCCCCAAGGACTCCACAACAAAATGGTATGGCTGAGAGGAGAAATAGAACCATGATAGAAGCCGGAAGAACATTGCTTAGTGACTCCTCACTCCCAGAATACTTCTGGGCTGAGGCAGACAATACTGCATGTTATGTTCTTAATAGGGATTCCATCAATAAGGTTCATGGAATTACTCCCTATGAGATTCTGAAAGGCAAACAACCTACAATTTCATACTTTAGAATCTTTGGTTCAAAATGCTACATATTAAACAATGGAAAATCTAAATTAACCAAGTTTGCAGAGAAATGCAATGTGGGGGTTCTTGTTGGCTATAACTCACATAGTAGAGCTTATAGAGTTTATAACAAGAAAACTCATGTTGTTGAAGAGTCAATGCATGTAGTAATTGATGAGACTAGTCTAATCTATAAGGGATGGTGTAGTTCTTCTGTTTTGACAGGGAATGAAGAGGAAATGGAAAAGATGTATGTGCATGACATACCCAGCAACAACAAAGCATATACAGATGCAGCAATTCCTGAAGAAGATGAGGTCCAAGGTGCTGAAGAGCAGAAGTATTACAGCAAGCTCAGGACAGTTTGCCTGCAGCTGTAAGACACCTAAGGGATCATCCAAGAGAACAAAATATTGTAGACCAGAACTAAGGTGTACTGACCAGAAGCAGGGCTCATAATAAGGCCCTATTCTTAAGCTTCTTATCACAAATGGAGCCCAAGAAGTTTGAAGAAGCCAACTAAGACACTTTTGGATTCAAGCAATGTAAGAAGAACTTCTACAATTCAAAAGATGCAAGGTATGGAAGTTGGTGCCAAAACCTCAAGGACACAATATTAGTGGCACCAAATGGATTTACAGGAACAAGTTAGATGAAAATGGCACAATCATAAAGAAAAAGGCAAGGTTGGTATCCAAGGGATACAGATAAGAAGAGGGAATAAACATTGATCAAACGTTTGCCCCTGTTGCAAGGTTAGAAGCAATTAGGATATTCCTTGCCTATGCTGCACATAAGGGTTTCAAGGTATACCAAATGGATGTCAAATCATCCTTCCTCAATGGTGACTTGAAGGAAGAGGTATATGCTGAACAACCATCATGTTTTGTGCATCCAACCCTCTCTAATCATGTATATTTACTTAGGAAAGCTCTTTATGGTCTAAAGCAAGCCCCTAGGGCTTGGTATGAGACATTGTCTAGCTTTCTCATCAAGAACAAGTTCTTGAGGTGAAAGATAGATAGTACATTATTTCTTTGGGAAACAAGGGGCAAATGTCTTCTAGTCCAAATATATGTTGATGACATAATATTTGGGTCTACTGATGACAACTTATGCAAAAGGTTTGCTAACCTTATGCAGGGGGATTTTGAGATGAGCAGTATGGGAGAGCTCAAGTACTTTTTAGGCCTCCAAGTGAAACAGTCTGATGAGGGTATATTCATCTCTCATACCAAGTACACTAGGGAGCTTATCAAGATGATTGGGATGGAATCAACATCCACCATGAAAACTCTCATGGGGTCCAACATTTCCCTGGAAAAGGATGAGAAGGGCAAGGCCTTTAATGAATCCATGTACAGGTGCATTATTGGATCCCTATTTTATCTAACTGCTAGTAGACCAAACATTATGTATGCTACATGTGTGTGAGCTAGGTACCAGGCATGCCCTAAGGAATCTCACTACTCATCTACAAAGAGGATTTTGAGATAGCTTAAAGGCAGCCTACATCTTGGCCTTTGGTACCCTAAGAACATTGATTTTGAACTAACTGGATTTTCAGATGCAGATTTTGCAGGCTGCAAAGAAGACAGGAAAAGCACAAGTGGCACTTGTCAATTCCTAGGAAGGAGGTTGATATCATGGAGCAGCAAAAAGCAGACAAGTGTCGCAATATCCACTGTTGAATCTGAATACATGCCACATGAAGTTGTTGTGCACAACTATTGTGGATTCAACATGAGTTAGAGGACTACAACCTCAAGGTAAATGAAGCTCCTCTCTATTGTGACTCATCCAGTGCTATCTCTATTGCTAAGAATCCAATCTCTCATAGCATGGCTATGTACATAGAGATAAGATATCATTTTATAAGGGAACATGTTGAATGTAAGGACATCGGCCTTGAATTTGTCCCCATTGACAATCAAGCTGCTGATATCTTTACAAAGCCATTGGATTAGGACAAGTTTAACTCTTTCAAGATTGAACTAGGAATGTTAAATATTGAATAATTCCTTCTTGCAAATCTTCTATACTATTATACTTGTCAAGCTAGGATTCAAAATCATATCACTTCAACTCCTTGTGACATGACTAGGTCTCAGCACATTCTGACATCACAAGGATTAATGATAAGGCAATAAGATCAGCTTAAACAGACAAGGCTGTTTCAGCTGAGCCGGTGAGACAGCTGGGAAGAGTCTAAGCGGAATCACTGAGACTACTAAAACTGTCCCAGCGGCTGATAGTGCTCTGTCCCAGAATTTAGGTCGCCATATCAGCGGTTCCACTGAGACGGATGGGTTCATTATACTTTGTCTAAATGCAACCCCAATTGACCCAATCCCACTTACAACTATAAGAGAAATTAAATCTAATTACTGGGTTAATCATAACATAGACTTAGGTCATATAAATAAACAATCTATAATCAGTAAGAGGTACACAATCCTTCTTTCCTAGCTGGCGAGACGAACCTCTTCCGTCCTAGCGCATTCTTCTTCAGCAATAATGGCTCCCAAGATCTCTAAAGACCTTATAGAGGGATATGAAATCGTCAGGAATGGGTTTGCCCATGCTTCAGAAGAAATCAAGGCAGTGATTCAACTCCTAGAAAAGCAAGGTCTGAAATTTATTCTGTCTGAACCATGTGTCATTCTCAAAATAGAAGTTCTGGAATGGTTTGGCCATGCTAAGTTATCCTCTTCCAATTCATCCCTAAAATTAAAAATAGGAGAAGATAGAATAAAGATAACTCCTGCAAAACTTCAAAAAGCCTTAGATCTTCCATCCTACATTCCAGGTGAGGTGGAAGAAATCTCTGAGATAGACAAGAAAAAGTCTTCAACCAAAGGGGCAAACTCTTATCTGATATTGTAGGAAAAGCTATTCTTTGCAAACCTTGGTCCCATGACACAATCTCACAATACATGTTTGACCTCGTGACAAGGATAATACTGAAAAGGAAAACCTCTTGGGGAGAAGTTATCTTTCAAAGGATCAAGGAATGTTTGCAGGCACCCAATTTGGGCAGAATTCTTTCCTTGTATCTACTCCAAACTTACCCTGACAAGCTTAGCAAATCCAAAGGAGCAAACCTCCACTATCTCAAGAGGATGGACATGAAGACATTAGACAGGTTTACCAGGGTGCTTCCCATGAGCCACCCATCTGAGGAAAAAGGGAAAGAACCCAAGAAAGCCAAAATAGTGAAGAAGCGAAGGATGGTGCTATCAAGTTCCGAGTCTGACAACTCAGATAAAATCGAAAATGTTGGTGCTGATCTTGGATCACACAGTACTCCTGATAAGGATGAATTGCCTCCTGACAATGTCCATCCACAGGACTTGGACACAGAGAGAACCCCTAGTAATTAATCCTTAAACTGCACATTACTCATAATATTATATTACCATAACCAACCAACCAAGTTAGTAATTAATGACACTCAATTATGTGGACCACAGCTCCCCAAGGCCAGCTGAGTGCTCCATATGAGGGGGAGGAACAACAAGTACCTGTTTCCTAAGATGTTACAAAAATTAATAATAATGATGAGGACAAAAAGCCCTCACCTCAGGATTTGCAAGGTCAGATTGACAGACTTATTTTCAATCTTGAAGAAAGAATTAGGTTTAATCCTGATAATGAACCAGTCCTCTGGACTTTACCTTCACCAGGACAATCTGATGTCCCATCTGAGGGGGAGAAGTAGCAAGAGCCAAATGCAGGTAAGGATGAAGTTCTTGGTAAGCCTTACAAACCCTTCTTTAGAATTACTAAGTCATTAACTCTACATCAAATAATTATCTCAGCCTTCGCGAAATCATCTGACAAAGATGCTCTCTCTGAGGGGGAGGAGCCAGATAATCCTGATGAGCACATGGATGCTATGTTTCATGATAGAGACCACCCTGATCACATCGATGAGATGACTGATGATCAAATCCAAATTATCCCTGATCCACAAGCTTCCACCTCCACCTCCGCAAATGAGAACATTTTAAATGCAATCCACCTCATGCTAGAGACTTATCTCAATTCCATAAAGAATTATGTCGACCAGTCAGTTAGCACAGTCAAAGCATTAATTGATCAGTCCATCATGATTGTGAACACTGAAGTAATGGATGAGGTCAAGGAAATTAAGGAAAACACTGGAATGCTGCACAAGCAAATGACCAAGTGGTTTGACCTAACAGAGAAGACTATAATATCTCAGAATACCATTCTCAGGTCTATGGACAAACAACTCCAGTTGTTTGAATAGGACAAAACATATGTCAAAAATTATGTCAGTAAGGTGGATGAAGTGATAGAAAAGTCAGCCAATCACATCCAAGAATATGTATACTCTACTGTTATGCAGTTAAATGAAGAAGCTGACATGAACAAGGAAGAGCTGAAAGCAGATATTGCCACTGTCTTTCAATCCCTTGCTGACACAGTCACTACTACCCAACTGAATTCTGAGGTAGTCAACCTTAAAGATAAGCATCAAACTGACTTTGATAATGTTTTGCAAACCCTATCTGACACTATAACAACAAATAAGCAAGACCTCCATCAACAAGTGTTTGAAGAAGACAGAAAGGGGGAGGATACAAATGCAATCATAAACTATGACTTAACCCTTAAGGTTCTCCAAGGTACAAGGCTGGCACTGAATCTTCCTCTCCTAGATATAAACAGGGCAGAAGATTGGGATTTTTCACATCAAGAAGAAATTTCCCAGAATGAGAGACTGAAAAACAGAAGAGAAAGAGAACATGTATTGTTGACTGAAGAATACATGGCCAGGCAAAGGGATGTGAAAAATATAGATCCTGACTTTGAGTACTGGAGTGATGACTCCAAAGAAATTATACTAAATGCTGGCTAGGACATGGTCAAATTAGAAAAGATATTGATAAGCTCTATCCATCTGAAGAGTGGATAAAGCATTTAGAGAGAAACTCAAAAAGAGAAAAAGTATTCAAAGCTAATCTGGTAAGAAAAGATAACCCAAGAAGAATGCCTTCTAGGTATATCCCAAAGCCACATCTGTATTTCCAAAGGCAGGAGAATAAAAGGAAAATAGTTGAGATTGAGGCTGCAAATGCCAAAAAAGACACAGCAACCAATCCCCCTGAAAATATGATTGTGGCTGTTGAAGATAAAGAGATTCCATCTCAAGAAGAAGTGGTTGCTGAAAACATGAATGCTGCAGCAGACCAAGATGCTTCAACCAAAGATAAAGAAGTGGTTGCTGACATTCCTGAGTGTTTTACTTCTAATAAAAGAAAACTTTAAATGAATGTATAAATGTCTTATGAATGCCTGGATGTAAATTGAACTATACTTTATCTGACATGCTTATGAATGAATTGTTATATTAGTAAAATTATGTCCTAAGCTAATCTGAGCTAGCTTAATTTTACTCTATGATATTGGTTAAATTAATCTGTGTTGCATTGTCATGTTTATCTAATCATACTTTTTGATTGTTAAACTCTGTGGTAATATCAATGTCATAAACATTATCTGTTATATTATTTTTTATGCCATGTGAATGATATAATAAACTCTTTGTAGTAATGCTACATATCAAGAATTTATGAAATATGTACTTTAGCATTTGAGGTGTTCTGCCTTCTTCAAATAGGGGGAGATTGTTGGGAAAATGACCCTCAATGTTCCCTTGATTTGAATTGGCCTCACACTCAATGTTATGTACAAGTTGTATTTGATAAACCCCATTTTATCTCATGACCATGCAGGGTTAGGTCATACCAAGATGTGAAGTAAGTTCAGTAGGTTTGCTGTCAAAACCGCTGAGACAAGCTCTCAGTCTCAGCTGAAATGCTGATACGAGGCCTAGGGCCGCTGAGAAGGTGTCTGGGCCAGCTGAGCTGCAGATAGAAGAAAAACGCTGAGACAACTGTCTGTCTCAGTAGATCCGCTGGAACGGGACAGAAGAAGCCGCTGAGACTGGAAGCTGTCTCAGCCCAACCGCTGAGACAGATTCAAAAGGACAGGTGGGTTTTGCTTTTGGCACAAGGTGCAGAAAAGCAAGATAGGGTATTCTAATATTGTCCATGATGTGTCAGGGGATATCTAATAGCCGTTGGACATCAGTGGTGTATAAAAGAATAAATTAGGGCATTGTAAAGCTCTCTCACTTACTCTCACTCAAAAAGAAGAATAAGATTACTGTTCCATTGATGGCAGCAAAGAAAGCTCTCACATCCTGTTTCCTGAAGCTGCAAGGAAAGAATAGATTGTTCCTCTTGATCAACTCAAGATAGAGTAAGTAGATCCTCACTCTTTCTCTAAAAGAAAAAGATCATAAGAATCAAAGTTGAGCCCAGTGGACTCATCCCAGATTCAAGACCGCTACAGCAGTTGTTCAACAACAGAAGACTAAGGCTTGACCTCTTTCATCTTCTGATTGTATTCATTTATTATAAACTCTGTAGGAACTTAACAGTTCTGAGATTGTAGGGCATCTTTGCCTATGATTGTAGGGCTGTTTGGCCTGAGTAGTAGAGCTGACAGGCCAGCTTGAGTGTAGGATCTTTGGGAGATCCGAGGTAGGGCTGTTGAGCGTGAGGTAGGGTTACTGAGCATGAGGTAGGGTTTGGGAAAACCTGAGAGTTCCTGAGGGATCTGTGTTGTAAGCTCTTGGAGCTGAGTTTGGAGGTGTTGGCCTTATCTAACTCATTATTAGAAAGGTGAAGGAGGAAAAAGGATTAATCAAGACACCCTGTCTTGAGGAACCTCTATAAACCTTTGTGTGTTTTCTGGGTGCTTGATACTTAACTAACCCAAAAATCAGAAAACAGCTAGCTTAAAGTCTAAAATACAAAACAAACCTATTCACCCACCCTCTAGGTGACTAAGACTACATCCTAACTAAACTATCAATACTTCATGGTGACTGAGTAAAGGATGGAGTTCGAATTACTTAGTTAATCTCCCCCTTTTGTAGGAAGTTTGGAGTAAGAATGAAGTATCTTTAGATAAGTAACCAATACCACTTGTTGGGTAAGAAAATATTCATGATTGATCATACAAGTAGTAAGGATAGTGGAAAGCATGATTCAAGATAAATAAACATCTGTTTAGGAGTTCGAAGCATAGTAAATGTGGAAGAGTTTTGTTTTAGAAAATAAATGTTTTAGAAATTGAAGCCCAGGTTCACAATATCATTTGTTATCAAAATATAATAGCACTTATTTAGAAAGTAAATAAGCAAGAGTGAGTATATAAGGCATAGCGGAAGATAAGTTTAAATATAATATGCATTCTTAAAATAAACATCATCTGTGAAATTTGTGAGTATTGAAAATATATAAGAGTGTTAGTTTTTGAAAGAAGATGCTTTTAATTTGTACTCGAAGATATGCTTGTGGTACACAAAAAATTCAAGCATGATTTTAATTTATCAAGACAAGATTGAAAACTACAATGTTCTAAATTCGTAATTTCAGTATACTTATACATTGTAATGATCATGTAGAGCTATCTAGTGCATTTACAAAAAATTATAGAAAAGACAGGTAAATATGCATTAAAGTCCAATACTCATGAGAAGAAGGTTTATAAGGGATAATTATGTGTATAAGTAGTGTTTTTGATAAGAGTATACAAATGATTTAATAAAAACACATGACATGTATAATGGAATAAACACAACATTATTGAAATGCGTTATTAGAATTACTTCAACCAACAAAGCTATATTTGATTTCAATACACATATAAATAGTACAACTCCCAAGATGCTCTACACACACAATGCTAATTAAGACTTATAGGGGTGCAAAGTAGTGCTTGGAGGATCACATATATTTTATCTTTTCTTTTATTTATTTGTGATCTGGTGTACAAGAATAAGTAGTGTATAAAAGAGTTTGCACAAGTCACTTTACAATTCTCTCCAAGGTGCTCAACCTCACAATGGTCATTCTGACTTATCAGTAGGATGAGTAGTGCTTGGTGGAGGTATCTTTGTCAATTATTTATTTGAATTTTGGCTTGGGACAAAGTTTTCTGAATTGACTTGTTTTTGCAAACATAGAGGTTTAGATTTTGAAAAACACACTTCTTCAAATATGAGTGCATGAAAAGAAAAGGATATTTATGAGGTGTAGATAAACTAGCACATATTTGATAATGTTATGTTGTTACACTACACAGTCATGCAAGAGTAAGAATATGTAGATTATAAAAGAGGTGAGTTGGAAAATTATTATCAAATATAAAATATTACTCATACTTAGAGGCATGTTAAGCAATTCTACACATGATTTCTATAATTGATTTCATTGCACATTACACGATAATGTTCAAGACATGATACAATATAATGTTTTAAGATATTTTAAATAGAAAATTTACATTTTATTTTAAACTTGAAAAGATAACTAAAATCACCCTTGAAAACATTTCAATAAATAGAATCAGTTATAATAATTTTTATTTATATAAGATACAAAATAATAAGCACATATAAGGAGATAAAAAAAGGCATATTATTGTTCTTTGAAATTATTTTGAAATTTTGTATTTGAGTGTATAAGGAGAAAAACATGTTTTTGATTGATTTTACATTTTTTGTATTTAAAGACTAACATGAAATGAACAGAAATGCATATTTTTAAAAATATTTAATAAACATAGGATTTTACACTACCGTCGACGTTAACAACCTACCGCCGCGCGATAGTAATAGAAGTTGATTTTTAAAAAGTGTGATTTTGAAAATTTTCGCCTGATTATGATTGTTTAGTGTAATGTCTATGTAGTAGAGAAAAGAAATCAAACAAGCATACCCACAAGATGGCGGATTTTGTTGGCTTTAAGCTAAGATGTCTAAAACCCCTAATTCTAGCCTAAGGCAAATCGTGCATCAGACAGAGGCTTGGTAAAGATATCTGCAAGTTGAGATTCACATCCTATAAAGTTTAAATGAACATGTTCCTTTTTTACATGATCCCTAAGTTCGGTCTCACGTCTATGTGTTTGGATCTTGAGTGATGGACGGGGTTGTTTGTTAAGTCAATGGCACTCTTTTTGTCACATTTTAATTCAATATTAGTTAGATGAGCTCTGAAATCTTCTATGGTTCGAGTCATCCATAATGATTGCGCACAACAACTTCCTAGTGCAATATATTCGGCCTCGGTGGTGGAGAGAGCAACCAATTTTTGCTTTTTACTTGTCCATGCAACTAGTGATGGTCCTAAGAAATGACATGCGCCACTAGTGCTTTTCTTATCTAATGAACACCCCGTATAATCGGAATCAGAATAGCCATGTAAAATAAAAGAATCATTATTTGGATACCATAGACCTAATTTAGATGTTTCGATTAAGTACCTAAAAATTCATTTCACCGCTTTTAAATGAGATTATTTTGGATTAGCTTGAAATCTAGCGCATAAAATTACGTTAAAAGTAATGTTGGGTTTAGAGGCAGTTAAATACAATAATGATCCAATCATTCCTATATACAAAGTTTGACCATTTGAGATTCCGGCTTCATCATTTCCTAATTTTAGTGATGTGCTCATTGGTGTACTAGCTAGGTTTAAGTTTTCTAATCCAAAGCATTTTAGCCAATCATGTACATACTTGGTTTGACACAAAAAGATTCCATCATTTCTTTATGTGACTTGAAAACCTAAGAAATATGTGAGTTCCCCAACTATGCTCATCTCAAATTCATTTTGCATCACTTGTACTACATCATTACAAAACTCTTCATTAGAGGCTCCAAAGATAATGTCATCAACATAAATTTGTATGATGATTAAATCATTATTTATATGCTTAATGAAGAGTGTGTTATCGACACTACCTATTTTATAGCCATGCTTTAATAAGAAAGATGTTATGCATTCATACCAGGCATGTGACGCTTGCTTTAAACCATTGATCACTTTTTCTAACCTATAGACATGATTAGGAAATTTTTCATCTACAAAACCTGGGGGTTGTTCAACATAAACTTCTTCTTTAATTATCACATTTAAGAAGACACTTTTGACATCCATTTGAAGTAATTTAAACTTCTTATAACTCATAAAAGCAAGAAAGATTCTAATAGATTCTAGGCGAGCAACGGGTGCAAACGTTTCATCAAAATCTACTCCATCGATTTGTGAGTATCCATGTGCTACTAATCTAGCCTTGTTTCTAGTGATTTTAGCATCTCCATCTAATTTATTTTTAAATCCATTTTACACCAATTACTGGGTGATTAGATGGTCTTTCTACTAACCTCCAAACACTATTTATTTCAAATTAATTTAGTCCTCCTTTCATAGCAATAAACCAAAATTCATCATTTAAAGCGGTTGTCACGTTTTTGGGTTCAATTTCGGAAACAAATCATAAATTTGTAAACGATTCATGAATGGAAGAACGTGTCGTTACCCCTCTTAATGGTTCTCCAATGATAAGCTCCCTTGGATGATCTTTTGTAAATCTAAGTATGCTTGAAGGTACGAAATTTTCTTGCATATCCACTATTTCTTTATCAAGTTCAAGTGGATCATTTTCCTCATCCTCCAAGGGTGAAAGGGATTCCTCTTCTTTTCCTGTAATATTAGAATCTACACACGGAACAACTTCATCAAATCTAACATGAATTGACTCTTCATTCTTTTTAGACATTTTATTATATATCCTATATGCATTACTAGTTGAAGAGTATCTATGAAAAATTCCTTCATCACATTTTTCATCAAATTTTGCTAAGGTATATTTAGTATTTAAGATAAAGCACTTACACCCAATAACATGAAAGTAAGATACATAAGGTTTCTTTTGGTAATACAGTTCATATGGTATTAATTTCAGGATTGGGCGAAGCATGACTTGATTTATTACATATCAAGAAGTATTTACCGCTTCGGCCCCAAGAGATCTAGGCAACCAATACTCAGATTGCATAGTGCGTGCAAGTACCCGAAGGGTTCTATTTTTCCTCTCCACAACAACATTTTGTTGTGGGGGGGGGGGGGGGGGGGTGGGGTGCGTGGAGCATAAATTCGTGGTTGATGCCTCGATTATTACAAAAACTAGTGAAGTTTTCATTTTCAAATTCCCCTCCATGATCCGAGCGAATGCATTTAATTTTTAAATCTAACTCATTTTGAATATGATTACATAATTTTGTAAATTCAGAAAACGCATCGGATTTGGAGGTCAGAAATAGTCTCCATGTAAATCTAGAGTAGTCATCAATCAACACAAAATTATACTTTCTACCTCCTAGACTACAAGTGCTAATTAGTCCAAATAGGCCCATGTGAATTAGTTGTAAAAGTCTAGTGGTGGAAATTGCCTTTTTATTTTTAAATGAAGTATTGGAAATTTTTCCTTTTTGGCAAGGTGGGCAATGTGAAGGTAGGTTTTGATTGAGCATTGACAAACCCCTAATTATTTTATTTTTTAACAATTTTAAAACCAACTTGGTGCTAGAGTGACCAAGACGCCTATGCCATAATTCTAGTGCTTCATTTTTTGAGATTAGACATTTTAGTGAAGAACGTGAAAGATCATGAAAAGCAATCAAATAGACATTGTGAGTTCTTGGTGTACTGAGTACAATATCATTAGTTTAAGGATTTATAATTTTACGTAGGTTTGTAGAAGATTCAAATAAAACATTAAGACCTTTATTGCACAGTTGACTAATAGAGATTAAGTTATGTTTTAAACCTTCTACATATAAGACATTTGTAATGGAGAAAGATTCGTTACCTACTGTACTGATGCCTAAGATTCTTCCCTTTCCATTATCACCAAACATCACCATTCCTCCGTTCTTCTTTGTGAGGCTAAGGAACTATGCTTTATCGCCCATCATGTGTTTTGGAGCATCCCGAGTCCAAGTACCACATGTCCTCCTTTTCCCTAGCCTGCCAACATACCTAAAAAGATGATGAGAGTAAAGATCTGGATACCCAAGTGCTTCCTCCCATAGAGTAGGTCCAAACCTTAGGCACCCAGATTTTCTTGAACAAACAAAACCCTTCTTCCTAAAAGAGTTCATGGTGTGTCCAAAGTGAAAGCACTTAGCACAAGACATAAAAGGGGTTGAGACCTTTTTCAGATTTTTCTTTGGACTCTTGCTGGAGGGTGGGGAACCAGAAGAAAATAGTATCAATTTATTATTATACGACTTATTAACTTTGTCATTACTGCCAACAGTAATAGGTACCGCTGGGCGGTAGCTTGTAGATCCATACCCAAGCCCATATTTAGCACTTCCATGTCTTTGGTTTGCCAAAATCATGTTAAGAGACTTCTGGCCAACCCCAAATTTTTCTATAATCATGTTTAAATCATGAATCAGAGTGTTTAAGAAGGTGTTTACATTCACTAGATTCCCACACCTATTTGCAAAAATTTTCCTTTCATCTTCAATTTTAGAATGAAAGCTTTTTTTTAAGTCCTCTTTTGTTTTGTAAGAGATTCAATATTCGAGAGAGCCTTAGAAAGATTATTTTCAAGTTCTTTTATCCTTGCCAAGTAATGGTCGTTCTCTTGGCAAGACAACTCTTTTCCCAAAGATTTTACTTCCTTAGTTAATTTTTGATTTTGTTTTAAAAGAATTTTATTTTCAGTTTTTAAAAGATCAAGATCTTTCAAGCCTTTATTGAAAAATTTGCATATTTTCATATGCTCACTATAAAGATCTTCATAAGTAGAAGGAAGTACCTCAGTGTCACTTTGGATAGTGTCATCATCGTCCAATGATTCCTGGCTTCTTCCCATGGTACAAAAATTTGCTTCATCATCGTTGCTTTCGGATAAAGAGACATCCCATGTTGCCTCCTTCAGAACTTTCTTTTTCTCTTTTCCTTTTTGCCACTTTTCTTTTTGTTCTTTCAAATACTTTGGGCACTGGCTGCGTATATGTCCGATATTCCTACTGTTGGTACCAAAAAATGTACCTCCAAAAACTCACACTAAAGGAAAGGTTGAGGGGAAAACTGCGGAGTGTAGGTTACTTAAGACGGGAGATGCAGAAGAGGAAAACGAGAGGAGAAAAAGCTACTCGGATTCACTTCCAAAGATGAGTACAGTGGAGACTAGGAGCAGAGAAGGATCCGAGGTATAAAAGTGATAGAATTCGAGACCCCTTACACAGGTTGTAAGCTGGAGGCTCGAAGCAAAAGTCCCTTTTCAGGTACCCCTACCCCTCTATTTATAGACACGGAGGCTGCCCGAATGGGCAGATCCAAAAACTACAGGCTGCCCGGGATACAGGAGAGCCGAGGAAGAGAAAAGGGGTGCTAATAATAAGAAAGGAGAAAAAAGGACCAGACTGCGCGGTCTGGCAGTCATACAGGAGCTTGACCGCCTAACACTTAGAAGAAACCTTGAATTGGGGAGAGGCGGTCTAGGCGGTCTCGCAAATTTGAGACCGCTGGGAATGGGTCGCTGGCAGGGCAAAAGGGACGGTCTAGACGGTCTCGCAATCCTGAGACCGTTGGGAAGACCATCCTGGCTGAGAGAGAGGTCGCGGATTTCCGGGCAAACATAATCCCCGCACATTTTTAAGTTGCGCTGGAACTTTGAAAATGTAGACTTTGACCGCCGAGACCGCGACCGTCATAAATGCGCCTTGGGTCTATAAATACTGCTTCCACGGCTTCATAAATCATAACTTCCCAAAAAACAAGCGATCTTAACTTTTAAGCGGTCACAGAAAATCAGATAGAATCAACCTCTATAATGGTGACTTTACTATCCGTTCTGTGCCAAGCAACACCAGAGAAAGAATCTCCTGAGAAGAAGAAGACTGCCACCACGAAGAAGGTGGTGAAAACCGTAAAGGCTCTGACGAAAGCGAGTATATCGAAAGATACAGCGCGAGCCTCCCCAAAAAAGCAACCTATCTTACCGGAGAACACGGTCTCACCTCATCGCACTGCTACTGCCTTATCGACTAGTTCTTCAGGGCCTGAACTGATTTTTCCTGATTTTGCCATTTCTTTTAACTATCAAAAAACTGTGGAAGCACTCGGTCAGACCGCTTCCCAGCACGATGAGATCGCTTCAACTAAATCTATCCTGGCTGGGATGCGGGAGAAGAAAGCTGAGGCTGAGAAGATTATTAAGAGGATCGTTGATGTCCAGGACACTGAAAAGACAAAAATGAGGAAGAATTTAAATCCCTCTGTCCAGAGTGCTAAGAGATCAAAAGGTGAAGGTTCCAAGGATGTGATCGCTCCGAAGGCGGTCACGCTCTCTGAGAGTAGCGGTCTCAAGTACCCCGTGGACGATCCTTTAAAGGTGAATGATGCTGTCGATCCCTTTTTCCCTTCTGCGGTCTCAACTTTTTCCCTTCTGCGGTCTCAACTTTTTCAAGGGAGGCGGACTCTGAATTTATTGCCTACCTTGATGAAGGTTCTTCTAACTACTTTTCTTATTCATCATTGCTGGCGCTCGACACTTTTGAGGCCGAAAATCTCAAGGCAGTCGCTGCCGAAAGAGAGATCGCTGAGAAGGAGATCGCTGTTGCAAAGGACAAGTTGAGAGAGGAGAAAGAGAGGAGAGATCGATACGAGAAGGAGAGGAAAGGGAAAGAAAAAAGAGAGAAGAAAGAAATAGAGGAGAGAGGGAAAAGGAAAGGGAAGAGAAAGAGAGGACAGAGGAAGATGAGAAAGCAGCTTTGATTGCTACTGAGCAGAAGGATGGGGAGGAGAGGATAGAAAAAGAAGAGAAAGAAAAGAAGGAAAGGGAGGAGAAGGCAGCCCTGATCGTTGCAGAGTCGCAAGAGGAGGAGGAGAGGTGAGAAAGATAAGGAAAAGAAAAGAAAGAGAACGAGGCAACTTTGATCGTTGCCGAGGAGGAGAAGAAGAAGGCAGTCTCGCTGACCGCTGAAAAGAAGAAGAAAAAGAAGAAAGCCTCTGAGCTGAAGGCGGAGGAGAAGAGCCAGCAGATTGCCAAGGAAAAGGCCACGCTTTCTAGCATTCTACCAAAACTCTCTGCCGCACATGAAAAGGAATTAGACCGGGCAGCAGCGGATCGTGCGAAAGCGGTCGTTGCCCTGCGAACTGGCAAGGCGAAGATTATTGGACCATTTGAATTTCTTCCATTGCCCGCAGTTCGACCTGAATCTCCAAAGAGAAAGCGTGAGATCATCGTCATTGAAACTGGCGATATTCTCGTTAGTAACACAAAATTAAAGAGGAGAAGAAAAGAAGGAGAGAGTCTCAAAAGAAGGAATTGGAAAGAATTGACCTTGAGCGCTTAAGAGGGTCAGATCGCCTCTTATTGACCGCAGAACCCGCGATCACAGCGGACATTGAAAATATTTTAAATGACAGCGGTCTCAATTTCTTTCCAAGTACTCTTTCTGTATGACCACCATTATTTTTCAATTTTTGATTATTGATTTAATCTTGAAATTCTCCTGACCGCAGATGATGATATTGCCGAGATCGAAGAAGGAGAGCTTCCGTCGCAGAAGATTGCGATCCTTGACCAGCTTGCCAATATCCTTAATCCAATTTTTGAGGATGTTCGGTCTATGTTTGTTCGGGAGCGAGCTTATCATGATCAGCTCCGCGGTCTTGAAGAAAAATTTTGCGCGGCTCGCGAGGATAGTGGTCTGAAG
Organism: Dactylorhiza incarnata; assembly: GCA_033032865.1. NCBI lineage: Eukaryota > Viridiplantae > Streptophyta > Magnoliopsida > Asparagales > Orchidaceae > Dactylorhiza > Dactylorhiza incarnata. Next base: position 1,185,437 of record JAWHQI010000218.1, on the reverse strand, counting down.
ATAGAGGAGCTCACTCGAGCGCTTCGAAAAGCAGAAAAAGATGTTGAGTATTATAAGGGAAAAGCCTCTGCTCTGTCTTCCGAGGTCGCCATGCTGAGAGCACCTGCGAGAATGTCAATGAGGCCGAGAACATCTGGCGATCATCAAGAAGTGAGACCGTGCTCAGAGATTGTGGTCATCCCCATGGAGCAAGTTGATAAAGAAATGTCTAAAATCCACCGAGCCGCAATGTCTGCAAACCAGAACCTGGCGGCAATTCTAACCGCGGTTAATGAGATGCAGGATGTTGAGGATTTCGTAGGGAGGAAGCGACCTCAGAAGAAGTGAATATTAATCATTTATTTGTATGCGGTCTTGTAATATAACCTTTGGGCAATCATTGTGTAATATGTTTAATTTATGTTGCTTGCGATCTTTACTCTGTTGTGTTGATCTCTACTATTATGTGCTGCTTATTTATATTATACGACCTGAGGTGCTGTGATCTCCTTTTATTATGATCGAGAAAAAATCTGTACCATCTTAGCTCTTATGCAGGTGTTGGCGTTCTGGGTAGTTTTACTGGGCGGTCTCGAGAGAAGTATTCATGACGTAATTATCCCTTGCTCTCTATAAATAGCCGTCTTCCAGAATTCTTATTTTATATTTTTTGCATGCGCCCTAAGCACCGGTCTCAGCGATCTCCAATCATGGTGTCCGCGAGAGCTTCCTATGCTAGCGTTTTCTTGAGAGCCGATCACAAGCCCTGTCGCCTTTTGAAAGATGAGTACATAGATTTTTTGAAAAAGGATATGACCCAGACCCAAATAGTTGTCAGACCGACGAGAGAGGATGAAATGCTGAATTTTGGAGGGGAAAATAAATTCATCATTCCTATCGATCATTTCGACTATGGGTTGAGAATCCCCCTTCCTTGGGAGATTCTTGAGATACTGGATTACTACGGGTTTGTGCACGCCCAGCTGCCACTGAACTCGATCGGTCTTATTAATGTTTTCATCAATTACTTGAGATCGGAAAAGATAAGATTTACCATGGCGCTTTTCCGTGCGACCTTCACTGCAAATGTCTTAAAAGAAGTTACAAAAAAAGAAGAATTCAAAGGGTTAGTATACTTCTCTGTTGAAGGAATCAATGTTCTGAATCTTCCCAACAAGGTCTCCTTCTAGACGGAGAGGTTCCTTGTGTTCGAAGGCGATCTGGGCGGTCTCCAGAGCCGACCGTCTTTGCAACCTGAAAGCATTTTCAGGAAAGACAAGTCGGTCTCGGAGGAGGAGCTCAAGATCTTGGAATTTCTGGCGAGGAAAAGGCTATATCTTATCCATTACTTAGCGATCTGGCTCGAGATCGCTGAAGTCACTCCAGAGGAAAGTGAGTACCTTTCAGCGGTCTTCATTATTTTCTTGGTATTTTTCTTTTTACTAACTTTTGTCTTTCAGCTTCTTTCGCGATCCCGACAAAAGATCCAAATTCACCAGCGGAAGAAGTGCTCAATCAAAGAGAAAGAAGGTTAAAGAGGGAAGGAGACCGCGAGACTGGAAATACCTTTGGGACAGCCGCCGAGCCATTCCCTCTGCATGGCTTTATGAGAAATCAAAGAGATATAAAAGGCAAGCCCCTTCTAAAATGGGGTGCTAAGGGAAAGACCGTGAGGGCCTCTACCGATCTCCCCCTTTGGAGCGGGAAGCTGACCCGCCACGCCTCTGTTGTTACCGCTGCCCTATATGGGAAAAAGAATACAGCGGAGGCATATGACATGGAGACCGACATGCTCCTAGACATCTGAGCTCAAGCGACCGTTAGGAGCACGGTCTTAAATCATCATATGGGGCGGTCTCTCCGGGGTTCCTTAAAGGTGGTCAAAAACCTGCAGGTAAAATAATTTCACCAGGTGATTCAAGCTTACTTATTATGATTGCGCGGTCTGATTATTTTCTTTCTGCAGCGAGCAAGAGAGATGGCCTATGATCTGGACAATCCAGAATTCCCAAAAGTCATGATGCAGCATGTAAGGAAGACCGCCGAGCAAGTGATTGCTGAGATTATTAACCGCGGTGGCCTCACCGAAGAATTCAAAGATACAACTTTTGCCACTCTTTTCCCAGAAGCGGCGAGAAGAATTGCTGATCAGTCAGTGACCGCAGAAGAGACCGCTAATGATGAGGAAGAAGATGTTGAAATTATCGATGAGGACCAGCAGAGCGACAACCAATATATGATGGGCCAAGATGAGAGCTCGGGAGCAGCATCGAGCTCTGGATCAAAAGTTCAAGGTGAACACTTGGAGGAATCATCGGATGAGACCGACTCTTCTTCTTCAGATGAGCAGTCTCCCAAGAGGTCAAAAAATGAATAGGCAATATTGTAATTTTTACTTTTTGAAAACCGGGCGGTTTGATGTACTTCAGCACTTTGAATGTATATATAAATAGAATTGTTATACCTTTTCTCCTCAGTGAATGGATATTTGTTCTTGGTATTCTTCTTTTGTATAGAACATATCTTTTCGATCACTTTATAACGAGATAGGATTGGCATTCGATCTCAATTCCATAGGTTTTTGCCGACCTTGATTAAAAGCTGAGTGAAGAATTGCCTATTATTGATGATCTCCAAATTTACAATTAAATTACCTAAGGCCGATTATTATATCTGCGATCTTAACAGAATACCTTCTGAATAATTTTGAGCACAAGCACAAGATGCATGTGATCTATCAATTATAGAGATTGCTTCATGAGAGCCTAAGTAACGAGAGTGTGATAGATAATCCACAAGTTGAAATATTTTGAGACATCCTTTCTACAGTGGTCATAACTGGCGGTCTTCAATATATCATACCATATAAAACTCAAAGCACCATTAGTTAGACATCATGCAATCTTACATTCCTCAGACCGCGTTCAATATAAGAACATGAATGATTTATGGATATTTTCAAATGCCTTAGAGCTCTGCCCAGATTTTTTCTTGGAAAACCAGTTGACAATCTCCAGTATCTAGGTCCTGGAGGAGATCCAATCGGTGGTCTCAACATATTTAAGATCGCGAAAACCACAGAAATGGGGAACTCAACCAGCAATCTCAAACATCCAAGTCTTGGAGGAGATCAAGCTGGCGGTTTCAACATATTTAAGATCGTGAAAAACCGCAGAAATGGAGAACTCAACCAGCAATCTCAAACATCCAAGTCCTGGAGGAGATCAAGATGGCATTCTCAACATATTTAAGATCGCGAAAAACCACAGAAATGGAGAACTCAACCAGCAATCTCAAACATCCAAGTCCCGGAGGAGATCAAGCCGACGGTCTCAACATATTTAAGATCGCGGAGAACCACAGAAAATGAACAAAGTGGGCGGTCTCCAAAAATTCAGACCGCCCCTTCATGATTTAGGTGACAGTCATAGATGTTTTCGACCGAAACTTGGCTATCCATAATCCAACGAGTATTCAAGAGTTACAGAGCAGAGATGATCTATAGGTAGGTGTGGTCATGCCGCGGAGGCTATGCCGACATTGCTTTCCCTGGAAGATCATCAAGATTGTAACAATGTCCTCTTATAATGCATGATAGAGCTGAACATTCACCTAAAGCCCTCCTTAATGCTAAGGTGTGTCAGATGTCAGCTAGGACCCGATATTCTAAACATCCCTCGCACGAGCTTGGCAAGCTACTGCTACACAGATGCGAATTCTCCCCGCTACCTGTGGTCCTGGAAGATTTACACCTCAAGCTTGAAGTCGTGGAGGATGATGTAGAATCCGTTGATATCTCCCTTGGCAGGATTTAGGCCTTTGATAGAAATTTATTTTTGGTACCTTTCCTTTATCATATATTTGTCAAAAAAGGTTAAAAACACATCACCATAATGTTCAAGAAGGGGGAGAACAGGGAGAAGAAAGAAAAACTAGCTACAATCATTTAAGAGAAAAAACGCTTGAGGTCATCCCACTCCAAGTGTGAGGCAACTCTTCTCCCTCATAAGTTTGGAGGTGATAAGCACCATTCTTAAGCACTTCTGTCACGATGAACAATCCTGTCCAATTTGGATCGAGCATTCCCACTGAGCCAGAAATTGCTGCTATGTCTTCCGTTTTCAAGACTAGATCTCCGACGGCGAACTCCTTAATTCTGACATTTTTATCAAAAAGTCTTGCCATCCTTCTCTTTACCTCCTCCTACCTGATTATTATTGCTATTTTTCATGCAGGTACAACCTTATGCAGAATTTAGGGTTAAAAACACACCACCTCATAAGTTTCTGCCCCATTTCACATCATTGGCCACTGATCATGCGGTTTTCTTCATGCACAATCAGTGGACCCTTCACGCACGACCAGTGGTCGTGCGGGCTATTTGGCCAGTGTTTTCCAGAGGATCGCATGAGTACTAGCCCTCCTTTGCACATGAGTATTGATGCGATTACGGTAAGTGCACCGGTCACGTGGAAGTAATAGTTGGAAGGAAACTCCCCAGATATCGATCTCACAGGGAATGCAAGTTGTGGTGACAAGAAAATAGAGTGAGGTGATTGTTATGACGAATAAAAGAAAGTAAAAACAAGGGCGTTTTGATTAGTGTCCTAAGCTATTGTAGAAATAAGAGAAATGCGGGTCGCAAGCACCGCTTCACAAAGTGGGGGTGAGTGCAGTGGTCGCAATGCCGCGCTTCAGTATGTGGGTGAAATGTCCACAGTGCGGGGTTTTGTGAGGGTCGTATTCACCTCGTCGCGGAATAAGCAACTAGCAATTGCCAGTGCGGAGCACTACAAAGCGGTGGAGTGGATGGGGGACTACGACGCTCCTCAAATCCCATAAACCACACAAGATCTCAAGAACATGAAATCATAATAACTAAAACATAGAGTTTATGAACATCATCCACAATAACAAGCACATACAAGGGAAACAGTGAAGCAAAGCGTAGGGGAAAAGAGAAAATTGAAGCTCGAAGACTATGTTGAAGATTCTCAGCCGGAATCGTAGGGTTGATAAGCCTCGTCCGTGCTCGATCTTCAGTTGCGTCCGGCGTCTGGAGGAGATGTCACCTTCCTCTACTATTACCCGTCTTCTTCGTGGTCTAGTTCGAGGTAAATCTTGTTCGACACCTTGAATGCAGCGGAGACTTTCTGTCGATGGCGTTCTTGAGCTCAAAGATGACAGAGGAGACAGGGAGGGAGCTTCGGCGGAAGATTTGCAAGACTATGGTTGCCGGAGCTCCTCCTAGGTCAAACGGTGGTGGAGAGGCGAACTGGGAGAAAATGGCGGGCTTCTGGAGCTTTTCCCGTGGGGGTTCCCGATTGCAGTAGATTTCCTGCCTTAAATACTAAAAGGTCAGAAATTTTGTCACGCACGGGCGAATGCACGATCGTGCGTTGCTCTTGCGTTATTTAACGAATAATATGGCTTGTGGAAGAAGCAGCAGTGCCTGTGCATTTTACTCACACACAGGCGAATCCGCCCGTGCGTAAAAATGCACGAACAAAGTCGGATCACCAGTTTTCTTACCCAAATGAAGGCGCATGACCGCAGCCGTCCGTGCGTCAAGAAAATGCACGACCGTGCGCTATACACAATCATGATTTCTGGATAAAAGGGAATGATCCAACCACCTGCAAGCATAGCAATCCAGCTGGGAATACACCTCCAGCACCAATCTAACATAGAAAAAGGATTGGGGAGCACCATGTGCTTACCCCCAATAATAAGGAGCGCAAACGCACACCAAAATGGGCCCAAAAAGAGCACGAAGCACGTAAGTGCGCGTAACTGAGCATAAGAGTAAATAGATGCACTAATAGCTCAAAAATGACGTGCACGAGAGTGAAAAGTAGCCCGGATGAGTCCATAAAAGTGTATATAAATGGGACTCATCACACACCCAGACTTAACCATTTGCTCATCTCGAGGAAATCTTTCCTTAGGCGGACGGAAAAATTGATTAGCTGGCTAAACAACTGTAGAAGCGGAGTATCATGCGAAGTCGCATGCTCGCGCGCATAGAAATGCAGTAGAAGAAATGCTTAGTTATACAAACAATTTGTAATAATCTAATTGCGTACATATATATTATTTTTACTCAAATGTTGAATCACGGAGAATCGTCCGGTCTCACATAGGAAGAAAGTAAACTGATTGCTGAGGCTAGTATTACCCAAGATCGGTGCTCGAAACAACCTCCATTGAAATCCATGAATGTCTGTGGCTGATGAGTCCCATTTATATATATATTTTTTGACTCATTTGGGCTGATATTCTAGTATTTGCACCACATTTTAGTCACGTTTTCATTCACATATACTATTCCATGCTAGGTGCACCATTAAGCCCATTTCGGTGTGTAATTGCATTCCTCGTTGTTGGGGGTAAGCACATTGTGCTCCCCTTCCCTTCTTTTATGTATCCCTGTGCTGGACGTGTATTCCCAGCTAGTATATCTTGTTTGCAGGTGACCTAATCGTTCCGTTTTCCCCCAAATGTAACTTCTGTGCATATCGCACGGTCGTGCGTTTCCTTGACGCACGGTCTGCGCGGTCGTGCGTTTGCGTCTGGGAAGAAAATGAAGCATCGAGGTTTACTCGTGCATTTTAACGCACGGGCGAATCCGCCCGTGCGTGAGTAAAACACACGTTCGACCTGTATCTTTGTGATCTCAGAGCGTCGGATTTTACCCGTGCGTTTGAACGCACGGGCGTTCGTCGTGCGTGAACAAATTGCACGGGCGGCGCAGCATATTCTACAAGCCATATTTCATCTATTAATATCGCACGGTCTATGCACGATCGTGCGTTCGACCGTGCGTGACCAATTTTCAGCCTGTTTCCTATAAAAAGCAGGAATCGAGGCAATCTGAAGGGGGACCGAGAGAGATAGACGGGGGCGTGATTCTTCCGCCGTTTTTGGGCGATTTCCATCCCATCTTCGTCCCCATTCCATTCCGATCATCCGGGAGACTCCTCCGGCGACCAAGAGTTGTTTCTCTACCATCGGGGAGCCCTTTCGGCCGTCAGCAAAGCTTTCTTAGCGAGTGTTCTTCAAGTTGTTGCGGAGAAAGTGGAAGATCACCGGAGAAAGTGACAGATCTCCGGCACCGAAAGCACCCCTCGACCGAGTTCGGAAGCGGATTGACAACCGACTATTCCGGCCGTGACCGACGGTTCTCCTTCTTGAGTGGTTTTCTCTTAACTTATCTTGTATAACTAGATGAATATGTGTATAATGAACTTGAATGATTTGTTTGTCTATGAATGAATTATTTGGTGTTTACATAATCTCCTTTGTATTGCTCTATGTTGCGTCCGCTTACACCCACTCCACTCCACTTCCACAGATACGTTCTAGCTAGCTCACTCTAGCAAAACCTAGAGGTGAGAGTGAAGAGGTGCCTTCGACCCTCATCAAAACCCCGCACTATGGCCATTTCACCCATATTCCGAAGCACGACATCACGGTCGTTGCATCCATCCCGCCTTGCGTAGCGGAGTTTTGACCCGCATCTCTTACTTCTGCAATAGTCTAGGTCACCAATCACAACGCCCTTGTTTTTACTTTCTTTTACTCGTCGTAACAATCGCCTCACTCTATTCTCTATCACCATATCCTGCATTCCTTTGAGATCGATATTCGGGGAGTTCCTCCCTATTTTATTAGTTGACAACGATTGGTGCACTGCCGTCGTATCGCATTTCGTGCTTGCTAATTAGCAGTGCCGAAATTGCGCATCAAGTTTTTGGCGCCGTTGCCGGGGAATGCAGGCGTGATGAGATGTTTGTGAGTCGATTATTTTCGAGTGAGTCTTTAATTTATTCTTTTTAATTTATTCCTTTTCATGCTATTTTCTTCTTCTATATCATGTGGGCGCATTTGAATATCGGATGTCGTTGGTGTGGGGACACATCCCACGCTAGTGATAGGTGTCCCAAGGAGTATCGTGTTGTTCAGAAACCGTACGGAGCCCATAAGTCTTTTGGCTACTCTACTGCACCTTCGTTATCACACCTTTACACTGCTGCCGCACCTTTTGTGCCGGCAAAGCCGGCAAAGCAGTGCCTATTTTGCAAAAGTAGAGAGCACGCCTTGAAGGACTGTGCAACTTATCTTTGCGAATTGGCGGATGACGTTGAGCCGGATATCCGGATCATCATATCTTCAAATTCTGCGAGCACAGCTTCTTCCTCTGATTACGTGTCACTTCCACCTTCACTTTTCGAAGGGTATGGAACCGACACGTACGTCAGTGACCCTCATGACTCGATTTCTGATGCGACACCCCATACTTCTTCGGTTCATCTACCACTTTGCGTGGATTTGTGTCTTTGTGTGGAGAGAGAGCCCGAACTCTTAAGAAGCACGTCTTCTCCCACTGCACACGAAACTACATCTATTTCTGATATCATCATTGAGGTCACTTTGCAGGATGTTGCAGACCTGCGCAATGTGGTGCCCACTCTCATGGAGGAGGACAGCCTTAATTGTGCTGAAGCAACCGATTTGGTCCAGTGCGAGGAAGTCCAAGTTATAGAGGAGGCCATTGCATGCGCTTTGGAGTCTAGGGAAATCTTCGATGATATCATCAGTGTGTCATTGCCGCACCCCATGGGGGATGAAGCCGGGATTGTCCCCTCAGTTGAGATTTCTTTTAGTTTTTCTTCCAATTTATTTCCTGACCCCCTTTCTTTATGTACAAGGATGCATGATGCCTCTCCTGCAGTTGATAAGACCTTATGCATGGAGGAGCCGAAAGCCCTGTGGGATGAGGAAGGTACAGTGAAGGAACATCTTGTTTCCTCATCATCGTTGGTGCTTCCCCTTGAGGATTGGTTACAAGGGGGCAAGCGTTTTTTCTTTGAAGACATAATACTGGAGGAGAAGAAGAGGGCAAAAAAGGAGTAGATTTGAGGTTGGAGGCTGAGCATCCTACTTAATTTCCACCCCTACTACCAGGTCCCCGGACCTTTTTCTTTCATCATCTTTTACTACTTCAAATCAGCTTATAGCTGATTTGTTTTGAGTTTGTAATAATAATTAGGATCTATTGACTTTTGCTTATTTTTAGTCTTTTTAAACTGCTTTAATACAGGTATTTGGTCCACCTTTAAGGACGTTAAACAAAAGGGCTTCTTGGGAGACAACCCATAGGAACCACCCGGTTCCGTTTGCTTGATTTAATCTCTATCATGTTTTGTTTGCTTTTGCTTTTGTTTTTAGTTATGCAGGTGTGAACCTGATTGGATGAAGAGGAGGAGATCATTGAAGAAGGATTATACCGCTCTTCTGGCATGCTCTTAGGAGCATAGGCACTCTTAACCCAGCTCTTAGTTTGCTTCAAAAGATTATATTTTCTTGTGTTTCAATGCAAGTCTGGGGGAGCGAGCCTTTGCTTACGCCACACGCACATGCATGCTAGAATGTTGTGTTAGGAAATTTATATTTATTGTCTCATTGCATAACACACACCACATGCGTTTTATTTTTACTCGTGCGCAATTATCGTGTAAGTGCTTGATGTATATGTTTAGAAGTTTGATTGTTAGTTTAGGGTTGTGTGGCTGAACAGGATGTGACCCGTGCGGTGCTGCTAGTAGAGTGCTCACACAGCTTAAAAATTCACGTAGAATAGATTTAATTACAAAGTTATAGTTTTATTTACTTCATTTGTGTAATTACTTAATACTCGACTCAAATGGTGAATTTGGTGAATCTAGCAGTAGCCCTTGGTCGAGTGTAGAAGAGCTGTTAGCCTCGTGTTGTTTGAGTTGGAATGAGAGGAGACCTCGCTTGGTGGTTAAGAACTTGCCCCAAGCTATTTTCAAAATGAGTGCGTTGAATGATCTTGTTGGGAGCATGACGTAGGCCATCATTTGGTCCAGTTGAGCTTTGATTTCCCAACCTAACGTCATCCTTTGCTAGCCCCATTGAACCTTACCCTTCCTATTTGTTAAACTCCACTAATTGTTCACCAAGGCACCATATCCTAACCTAAAACGCACTAGAGTCAAGCTTTGAAACTTATACATATTGATGATGATTGTGCGAAGCGGAGAACAAATATGTGGTTGTGTGATGTGGTGTGTGCGCGCAGAAAAAAAGATGATGAGATTAAAAAAAAAATTTGATTGATCCTAAATTATTTCTCTATGGATCTAAAAAAGGAGTAAAAGATCTCTAAAAAGAATCGAACCACAAGCGTGGTAGTCTCGCGCACACCATAGTGCTTAAATGAAGTCTGGGGAGTATGCTTCAAGGTGAAGATGTTAAGGTTGAGTTTTGTTTATTTTCCGGAGGTTGAGTGCGTTTAGCCTACGTTCTTCTACTTCATTACCGTACCTTAACCCAAGCCCAAGTCTAACCTAAAAGTCCTACTGATTCTTGATGAGATCGTCTCATGCAGTGAAGAAGGTGTGAAAGGGCAAGCATATGACCATCGACCTTGATGGATTTCTGGGAGAGCTCTTTCTTGAGATCCAATTTGAACAACGCTCACCTCAGCAGCTCACGCAATTTTCCCTAGGGTGCGACAGCACGATTCACCAATAATTCACCTCAGAGTAGTAGTATTTTGTATTTTACACTTGTGGAAGTTCTTAAAATATAGTCTTTGTTTTAAAATCTTTTCTACTTTATTTTCACTCTCGTTAGTCTTTACTTCCCATCGTTTTTCGCCTGCACAGTTGCTTCCTTAACGTTCATTTTTCTACCATAGGATCGAGTGTTTGCCCAAGACATGCAAACGAGTAAGTCTGGGGGTGTGAGGAGTCCCATATATATATATATTTTTGGACTCATTTGGGCTGATATTCTAGTATTTGCACCACATTTTAGTCACGTTTTCATTTACATATACTATTCCATGCTAGGTGCACCATTAAGCCCATTTCGGTGTTCAATTGCATTCCTCATTGTTGGGGGTAAGCACATTGTGCTCCCCTTCCCTTCTTTTATGTATCCCTGTGCTGGACGTGTATTCCAAGCTAGTATATCTTGTTTGCAGGTGACCTGATCATTCCGTTTACCCCCAAAGGTAATTTCTGTGCATATCGCACGGTCGTGCGTTTCCTTGACGCACAGTCTGCGCGGTCGTGCGTTTCCTAGACGCACAGTCCATTCTGATCCCATCTTTGGGCGATTTCCATCCCATCTTCATCCCCATTCCATTCTGATCATCTGGGAGACTCCTCCGGCGACCAAGAGTTGTTTCTATACCATCAGGGAGCCCTTCCGGCCGTCAGCAAAGCTTTCCTAGCGAGTGTTCTTCAAGTTGTTGCGGAGAAAGTTGAAGATCACCAGAGAAAGTGACAGATCTCCGGCACCGGAAGCACCCCTCGACCGAGTTCGGAAGCGGATTGACAACCCGCTATTCCGGCCTTGACCGACGGCTCTCCTTCTTGAGTGGTTTTCTCTTAACTTATCTTGTATAACTAGATGAATATTTGTATAATGAACTTGAATGATTTGTTTGTCTATGAATGAATTATTTGGTGTTTACATAATCTCCTTTGTATTGCTCTATGTTGCGTCCGCTTACACCCACTCCATTCCACTTCCACACATACGTTCTAGCTAGCTCAGTTTAGCAAAACCTAGAGGTGAGAGTGAAGAGGTGCCTTCGACCCTCATCAAAACCCCACACTGTGGCCATTTCACCCACATTCCGAAGCACGGCATCGCGGCCGTTGCATCCATCCCGCCTTGCGAAGCGGAGTTTTGACCCGCATCTCTTCTTCTACAATAGTCTAGGTCACCAATCACAACGTCCTTGTTTTTACTTTCTTTTACTCGTCGTAACAATGGCCTCACTCTATTCTCTATCACCATATCCTGCATTCCTTTGAGATCAATATTCGGGGAGTTCCTCCCTATTTTATTACTTGACAACGACTGGTGCACTGCCGTCGTATCGCATTTCGTGCTTGCTAATTAGCAGTGCGGAAATTGCGCATCAGTGGCCATAAGCTCACCCGGTCACACTCTCTCCACGATACTAGTTCGGTTCACGCGCAAATCAGTAGGACTTTAGGTTGGAAATGAGGCTTGGGTTACGGTGGGGTATACAAAGATAAACTTGAAGGCTTAAAGCACCTAAACCCAATTGAGCTCGCTTAGAATAAACTATCCACGCAACACAATGAACACGCGGGTGCACCCCACCCCCAGACTTGGACTTTGCAACATGGGTGTGTGCACCGCCTACTCCCAACATACAATAATTTCAGATTTTCAATTTAACCCTTTTCTCAAAACAATCTCATCCCCTTTTTTCTTTTTCTTTTTCATTCTTATTAATCTTTCTTTCCCTTTTTTCAGCAGAATTTTTTCAATAGCAACAACCACAATTTCCACAATAAGACATCACTACAACAACACCCCAATAAAGAAAATAAAATTAGACTAAAGCTTGTTGGAACATGGTCTTCTGCATCTCCTAGGTTTGAGAATAACAAAGCCTATGTGTATTTGATCTTGTGTGTTTAAGTGTGCAGGATAACAGTCCACATGACTCAAGGATTACATAAGAAGATTGCCCCCAAAAGTTGAGCCATCAAATCCAACACTCCTACTAATGCTGGCGGTAGCACCAAGCGCCTGGCGCTAGCTTGCGCTCGACGAAATGCTCATCACTGCGTTCGACGAAAGTTTGCTCGACGATCTGCTTACTCTACCGCGGCGCGCTAGTACTAGCGCTGGAGCTAGATTTCGCTCGACGAACTGTAAGCTGCGTTCGATGAAAATTTGATCGATGAAAAGAATGCTTAAGCGCAAATTCCGGGAGAACTTATAGAAGGAGATAGCATCTGGCGGTATCCGATAGCGCAGGCGATAGCGCGGAGCACAGTAGGCAAGAGAGAATTGTTTCCTCGGATTGAAGATTCTGCCGCGCAGAATTTGTCCTAAAATGTGATAGCGCCGGCGGTACCACTAGCGTAGGCGCTAGCGCTGTGGCTATAAAAAGGACCCCTCTTCTCTCGTTTTGTAGAGACATCAGAGAGAGATTAAGAGATAGAATTCCAGAGGCTGCCTTGGCCGAAAGTTGATGTCCTACCAAAGTTCTGCAAACTTCTGAAGGAGAATCTCATCACGCCGGATCCAAACGAAGTCCGCCTCTACATCGCTTATTCTACAACAGATCTTCGTCTCCAACTTCAGAAGTTCATCAAGAGTGAGTTTTTAATTATCTTCATTTCTTATTTCTTGTAAACGGTTAGTGAAATCGCCTCGTGTTGGCGACTAGGTCTGGGTAGGACTTAGGGCTGAAATTTGCCTCGTGTTGGCTACTAGATCTAGGCTAGGTCTAGGGGGTGCTCGAGGCCATATCCGGGGAAGGGTTGGCTAGAGCGGCTTGAGGCCGAATCCGGAGAGGATAGGCTAGGGCCACCGGTTCGTGGGGATGCGAGTCCGGATAGAAAACAAAAAGAGACTACTATTCATCGCCACCGATTTCTAGCGTTATTGAAATCAACTTTTGTAAAACCCTATTTGATATTAATAAAGCATGTCTCTACTTTATTTCAATTATTTTACTTGACTTTTTATTGTCTTAATCTCGAATTATTTCAAAGCTTTACAAAATATAATATAAGTGTTTGAAAACCCATATTCACCCACCCCCCTCTTAGGGCGCCTACTGATCCAACAACTTGTATCAGAGCGGTTTTATTCCAACCGGCTTAACAACCGGTAATAATGGCGTCTCTTGATCTCGCTTCTACTAGTGGGGCAAATTTCTGTGAAGAAGAAATATCTCTTAAACCACGTTTATTTGAAGGAACAAATTATAAAGGATGGAAAATTCTAATTGAAAATTTTATTAAGACTCTAGATGTCGAAGTGTGGAATTTAGCCATTGTAAGACCTGCGGATGAATCCAATAAAAAGGAGCGTCAACTAAATGCAAAAGCCAAACATTATTTATTTTGTGCTCTATCAAATGAAAATTTCAAATTATATATTGTTTTTCTAGTGCATACAATTTATGGCAATTTCTTGAAGAAATGTATGATTTTCCTCTCGCAGGTATAGAACAAACACAGGAGTAGAAGGACATACAAGCATACACTACTATTCAAGAAGATCTCTCTCGTAGCAAAGCCATGGAAATCATAGAAACTAACTTGGAAAAAGAGTGCTATACACCAAGAGAAAAAGAAGATGAAAATTCATCTAAGATTGATGCGCAAAACTATATCCGCAAACGATAATGGCAAGTGTACCGTATCGAATGTAGTATAGGTTATAAAAACAAAGGTTGTATTAGACTCGGGGCGGTTGAGTACTCCTACTTCAAGAAAGTCTCTGTTATTTTATCAATTAAAACTTGAGAGCTGGTTTTGCAAAAAGAAAATAAAGCAATAAAGAAAGAGAAGAATGAGAAAATAAGAACTATTTTATTGATTGAGACAAAAGAAATTACAAACTATGAAAAGGAAATTACAACTATTGCATTGAAAATTATAAATGCTAATAAGAAAAAGACGTACAAGAGCTACTAAAAACATGAAAATAAAACAAGAAAAGTAGATTTGAACTCCCAAAATTCGTCCTTAAACATCTGCTGGAGCTGGCTTTATATAGCTGAAAAGTTGAGGATACACGCCCTTGGTCATGCCCGTGACCAAGGGTGTGTAAGGGGCATGATCGAAGCAGCAACGGAGAGGGAGCCTTCTGGAGTAAATGCGAGCATTTCATCCATGTCACGCCCTAGGTCACGCCCGTGACCTGGGGCGTGTAATCTTAAAATCAGGCTTCTGGCGGGAATCTTCGGTGGGAAGGAGCGCGGGGCGAGTCACGCCCATTACCTGGGTGTCACTCCCCCTGGTCACGCCCGTGACCTGGGGCGTGTAACTTTAAATGACGTGGCAGGCGTGCTCTGTATGCTGTGGCGAGTCGCGGCCGTGACACCGGGTCACGCCCTTGGTTACGCCCGTGACCTGGGTCGTGTACTTGGCGATTTCTTCACGGAATGACTCCGAAGTGGCGGAAACAGGTCTGGAACACTTCGCAGGTTACACGCCCAGTGGTCACGCCCGTGACCAGGGGGCGTGTAAATGTACTTTTTGCTCCAAATGTCCAGAAAACCTAAAAACACAAAATAAACTTAAGTTAGCTTATGAAGTTAAAATAGGAAAGATTTATATGATATAATTTATATAAATAACATAATTTCATATTAAAACTATATTAAAATTATACTAAAAGATAAGTACAAAAACTACTCATCAAACACCCCATACTTGAGCTTTTGCTATTCGAGAGCAAAAGAGTGAGGAAAGAATTACAAGACATCGAAATTATTTTTAATTAACTAAAATTTCGTTAAACCAAGAGTAAGTTAAAAGTAAATTTTAGGAATTCAAGAATTAAGTCATAAGTTATGTTGATAATTTAAAAAGGGAAATTTGTTTAGCTAACTACTTCTCAAGATAACTATTTAGCAATCAAAATTATAGAAATTTTCAAACAAAATTAGATTGAAATTATAAACACTCTAACATAAAAGAAACTTAAGGAAAAGACACCTACCAAAATATTGCTCTCTTAATAATTTAGTTTAGGACTAGAAACAATGAAATTGGCTAGGGATGGGTTTGAACGAAATGGCAAATGAAGAGTTTTTGAATAGAGGTGATGAATTTTATCCTCTCACCTCATTTGAATAGGAATTTGTATATGTGTAGGAAAATAAAGAATATTTTCATGCCATATAATCTTTTAAAATTTCTCTTCAACAACAACCCAAAATGTATATGTTTAAAAGTAATGAATTTTATCCTCTTACTTTATGAAATATAATCTTTTAAATGATTTTGGGTGCATATGTTTAGGGGATAATGAATTTTATCCTCTTATTCCCATGACATATGATCTTTTTCTACATTTGTTTTGCCAACAAAGGGTAAGGGTAACGAAATACTTCTAGTTTATAAATTAAACTATTTTGAGAGCAAATTTTTAGTGGAATGAAATTTCCTAAGATCTTAAAGTTAAAAGAGAATATAATAGAAATCTAGAGATGTTTAGCCAATTTACCACAAAGTGAAGCTACTTAAAATTAAACGGAGAAGTAGTGCTAAATTAATTCTCTAATCGAATTAAAAACATAAAGTGTTTCTTAAAACTAAATTACTTCAAATTTAAATTTAACAAATTCTGATAAAACAAAAAATTAGCTAAATTAAAAATGTAAGAATACTTATAATCAAACCTCAAACTAAATTTCTAGAACAATAAAAACAACAAGGCTAGGCATATTTATTATTTTTTTATTTTTTTTATATGATATTTCTTGGACTTCCCGAGGGCTACCTGGTGAAGGGTTCGCAAGGTACTAGGATCTGTGATGGGAGTTCAAGCCCAAAGCGCCCTTTCCAAGAAATTAGATTTTTATAATTTTTATTAAATATTTTTTTTTCAAATAAAAATACAATGAATGTGAAGCTACACCCCCATACTTAAAATTAAACATTGTCCCCAATGTTTAAAACTAAGTATGAAGAATACTTGAAAGACAATAAACTTTAAAAAGAAGAATACATAAATTTAAAGATAGGCAAGAGGTGCCTCCCAAGATCGCTTTCTTTTTCCCGTCTTTAAGCTAGACGGTTATTGTTAGGAAAAAGGAAAATTAAAAGAGAAGTGAACAGGCAACTCCACTAATTCACGCGTAGGTGAATATGCCGTCGTTAGTCGCACGGCTACTCCTCCGCATAACGTGTAATTCTCCGTTTGTCATTTTTCTTGAATATGCAAATCCAAATCACCTATACATACCTGAGGTGATTTGAATTTATAAAGATGAGCGGCATAGGGATCATCAATTAATTGGGGTAGCAACGGCTCATCTTCAACCTGGAAATTATTAGTATAAAGAGAATCACAATTAAACGTGTCAGATAATATTTCGCAAGGAGGAGGCGCTTGCGAAAATATAGGATTAAGCTCTGGTTGTTCCTTTTCTAAAATAAAATTTTCATTAGAGAAAGCGGAATAAAATTTTCGGACACAAAACTTTCATGAATTTTTGGTTGGATAGAAGAAATTCGCGAATAATCATGACAAAGAAAATAAAATTCGGGTGGAGTAGGGGAAGAAACTTGTTCTTCTTCTATTTCATCCGGGGTGCCCATAACTTTAAGAAATTCTTGGTAAAGTAATTTTTCTTCATCTTTGGTAAAAGAAGTTATGGGATTACATGAAACCACATGTTCCTCCGTAACTAAATTATCCAAAGATGGAGAAAAAATACTAGAAGAAATAAAATTTTCCTCTAAATTTTTTTTTGGGGGGGGGGGGGGGGAGAGTATCTATTTTAATCGGCGGACATTCCCCCAAATTAGAGTACGAAGGTTGCGGCGCAAAAGAATATGAACAAGAATTCAGATCGAAAGATTTATCTTCATCGCTCCAAAAGCTATCTGGGTGACCTTGCCACCAAGAATAATCTACTTCGGGGCTAGAAGAAAAATTATTAGAAGCCAAAAAATTATTCTCCTGAAAATTAGAAAAAATATTTTCCTTTAAATTTTGGGGGGTAGTATATATATGAATTGGCGGAATTTCCCCAAAATTAGAGAACGAAAATTGCGGTGTACAAGAAGAAAAACAAAAATTCGGATCTAAAGATTTATCTTCATTGCTCCGAGAACTATCCGGGTGAGCTTGCCACGAGGAATAATCTACTTCGGAGCTAGAAGAACAATTATTAAATACCGGAAAATTATTCTCATTAAAATTAGAAAAATTATTTTCATCAAAGTTTAAAAAATTATTTTCATTTAAAGATGAAAAATTATGATCATAATTATTATCAGAATTATTTGCATAATATTGAGGATAATTATTTTCATAATAATTATTTTGAGAATAAGAATGTAAATAACATTCCTCACTTTGATGAGGCGCACCACAATAATAACAACTAAATTGGCGTCCTCGCGTGGCTTGTAATAGATAAAGTTGGTTTAGTAGCTCGGCAACCTTAACGGCCAATTCAGATTATTTCATAATAAAAATAAAAAGGGAACAACCTTTACTCAAATGAATGGAATTTTAAAAATATTTTTATTATATAATTTTTTTTCTTCAAAAAGCGGGTTAAATTAGTCCCGGACTTCCTAAGGTCAACCCGATGAAGGGCTCGCAAGGTACAAGAGGCTGTGATGGGAATTCAATCCCAAAGCGTCCTTTCCGAGAATTTAGATAACGCTTTATAAGATTTTTTAAAATTTTAAAGAGAAGGGGGAGAAGAAAGAGAACGATAAATTTAATAAATATTTCTTTTTTCAAAATATCAACCGTGTTCCCCGGCAACGACGCCAAAAACTTGATGCGGAAAACTATATCCGCAAACGATAATGGCAAGTATATCGTATCGAATGTATTATAGGTTATAAAAACCAAGGTCGTATTAGACTCAGGGCGGTTGAGTACTCTTACTTCAAGAAAGTCTATATTATTTTATAAATTAAAACTTGAGGGCTGGTTTTGCAAAAAGAAAATAAAGAAATAAAGAAAGAGGAGAATGAGAAAATAAGAACTATTTTATTGATTGAGACAAAATAAATTACAAACTATGAAAAGGAAATTACAACTATTGCATTGAAAATTACAAATGCTAATAAGAAAAAGACGTACAAGAGCTACTAAAAACATGAAAATAAAACTAGAAAAGGAGATTTGAACTCCCAAAATTCGTCCTTAAACATCTACTGGAGCTGGCTTTATATAGCTGAAAAGTTGAGGTTACACGCACTTGGTCACGCCCGTGACCAAGGCCGTGTAAGGGGCGTGATCAAAGCAGCAGCAGAGAGGGCGCCTTCTGGAATAAATGCGAGCGTTTCTGCCGTGTCATGCCCTAGGTCACGCCCGTGACCTGGGGCGTGTAATCTTAAAATCTGTCTTCTTGCAGGAATCTTCAGCGGGAAGGAGCGCGGGTCGAGTCACGCCCATGACCTGGGTGTCACGCCCCCTGGTCACGCCCGTGACCTGGGGCATGTAACTTTAAATGACGTGGCAGGCGTGCCCTGGATGCTGTGGCGAGTCGCGGCCGTGACACTAGGTCACGCCCTTGGTCACGCCCATGACCTGGGGCGTGTACTTGGCGATTTCTTCACGGAACAACTCCGAGGTGGCGGAAACAGGTCTAGAACACTTCGCAGGTTACACGCCCAGGGGTCACGCCCGTGAACAGGGGGCGTGTAAATGTACTTTTTGCTCCAAATGTCCAGAAAACCTAAAAACACAATTTCATATATGATAACTTCTCATCAATGATGGAGGAAGGCCTAAAAGATAACGAAGGAACTTCATGCTCACATTTTGCCTCTACCAAAAGTGCTGAAAGAAAGTCTAAATTTTCTTCTTGTGTGATAACTTCCATCTCTAGTTTCAACATACTAAAAATGGCTAAACGTAAGATCAAGAAATTGAAAATTACTAATAAAAATTTACGTTTAGAAAATAAGAGGTTAAAAGCTAATGTTAATTTAGAATCAAATTATGATGTGGTTTCACCATCTTGTCCTTCACTTGAAAACACAAAACCTTGTTTTGATTGTAATAATGTTAAGGAAAAATTCAAGGAACTTGAAAAAGAAATTATTTGTATAAAAGAACAATGAAAAATTATCTTTGGAAAATTCATCTTTAAAAGGTGATTGTGCTACATGCAAAAGCTATAAAATTCAAATTGAAGAGATGGATGAAATATTTGAGGAATACAGAAATGAATACCAAGACCATATTGATTCAATTGTTTCTACTCTTAAAAATAGCATAATTGCGTATAATAAAGCTAGACATAATTTGAAACTTAAGAACAATGAATTGGAAACTAAAATTATCTTGCTTAAGGAAATCTTAAAGAAAAATTCTCAATATCAAGCAAACTCCAAAAGCAAGTTAAATTTGATATCTGAAAATATGAATAAACCAAACAATGGAAATAAAAAACTTCAAAAGAAATTCCAAAATACTATCATCATTATCACTTACATCATCAATCTTCTCCCAACATAAAATTAAATGCTCACAACTTTCTGATGAAAAATACTTTCAATAATCGTCAATATAAAGATCATCACAATGGAAATTTCACATATAAGAATAACACTAAACCAAAGTTTGAATGGAGGCCCAAAACTAAAACTGAAACCTTAACATCACATGAAAGGACCCATTCATCAATATCTACCCACAAACCTAAACGATATATTTGGGTACCCAAAGGAACCACAACTCTTGGTCCCCTTTGGATCCCTAAATCTCTTACTCATTAGGTATCACCAAACGCATGAAGTAGAAATCAACAAAAAAAATAAAGTATCAATTATTCTACTTCATGATATGCTTTAACTTCTTGTTTTCTTATTTTTTTAAAGCTAGTCATCTCATATATTATAGGAAATATGATCTTAACTCTTAAAAAAAACTTAATGAGTTTATAAATCAAATTAATCAAAACACAAAATCATATTTTATTTTGGTGACCGATCTATTAGTCTTATATTCATTACATATATATACATCATTTATCAACAATTGAATTCAAAATTACTATGTGGTATTAAAATCTCTAACCATAAGTTTTTAAAATATACTACATATGATATTAAAATTGCCTAAAAATCTCCATTTCATGACTGCAAAATTCATAAATAAAATGTATAACAAAACCTTTAAAAACTACCAAAGAGGAATCAGATAAAAACATTCAAGCATCCAAGAACATGTGTAAAAATTCCTGTATTATTACAAAACTAAAAACTTGTTCCCCTCGGACATTCCGACTCCCCTACTCTTCCTCATCTATCTCCTCCACACTAGGACTTGGGGATTGTCTTCTGCGAGTCCTCCGAATCGAATGACGGGGTGGATCCTGTACTGGGCTTTTCCACTCCCTCCGTTCCGGTGTAGATGGTTTTAGCTTTAATGCCTTGATCATGAACTTCACCATCTTCTTTATACCAGAAACATCTTTCTCCACTCTTGTCATCCGCTCTCCCATTTCTTCTCGAAAAGAATAAAATTAATCATCTCGAGCCCCTCGAGATGACACTCCTCGCCGGAGTGGTGGTCGAGCAGACGACGATGGCTCATCTGGGTGGGATGTAGCTCGTAAGTGTGAAGTACTATAGATTGGAGGAAAGCAATCTATCAAGTAAAAACCTATTTCTATGGAAGGATACATCACCTGAATAACCCGTTGAATGATGCCACCCAGGGGCAAGTTGTTATATCTCTGACGGGAAGGATGTCGCAACTTGTATGATTAGCGAATCAAGGAAAGTAACAAATCTACCACATCAAATTTCTCCTCCTCTAGAATGAAGTAGGTGACATAACTTAGCTGTGCTGTGACTTTTGCTGTATCACCCAACTTCAGCAGGATTGTGTGTCGTAGTACATCTTGAATGACCAAGGAGTCTACTGTGAGTGACGACACTGAGGAGATCAGACTCCTTCATTCCCTATTATGCAGCACCATATTCACTAGACTCCAGTCTCTATCTACTCTAAACTTCTCAACAATTTCCAAACAATTTGGATGCTGAGTCAATCCAAACACGTTCCTCAGTTGGTAATGAGTAATTGTCACCACATGTCCCTGCACCAAAGACCGCACTCCTCCATCCAGCTCTGTCTGCGATGGGTTCTCCAAGCGCATATAGAAATCTCGAACTAACTCTGAAGAAAAACCATCAGAAGAAAATAAATTCAACACCTCGGAGGCAGCAAATAGCTGCATGATATGGTGGTGACGAGGCATGTCAAACTCCACAATATAAGGAACACCCACTACTGCTGCTTCCACGGCTAGATCTACACTTTTCTTCCCTTTAGATCCAGGTGCCATCTGCCACACTACAAGAAAAATTAAAACTAAGCAACAATCACTAGCGCCAGCGCAATCAATAGCGTCCAGCGTTATCAATAGCGCCTACTGTAGCGCCGGCACTAGTCCTCTAATCTAAAATGGTAAAAATCTCCTAAAAATAAAATATTTTCAAATACAAACTTGCTAGATCCAAGAAACCCACATAATCCAAACCAAGATCAAAACCAAAATCCTCCTAAAAATGTGAAACAAAAATCTTGAAGAATAGAATCAACCACTGTAGATCTAGTTTTTAAAACCACCAAAAAACCTCAAATATCTTCATCTCTAACATCAAAATCAAGTTTTAAAACAAAAATCATAAGAAAAGATGAAGTTTTACCTCAGATCTACGCGTGGGCTGGGTCGTCTTCTAGGGCTTTTCGGGAGAGAGTCAATGGAAATGGTCGAAATGAAAAAGTAAAGGGGATTTAACTAAAGGCTCGATAGCGCCAGCGCTATCGCTAGCGCAGGCGATATCGGACCTTTCTGATTTTTTTTTTGAGAAAACAAAATTTTAAAAAAAACCTAAATTTATTCTCCACTGAATGTACTAGTTTGTATGCAGGATTTCGAGTATTACGACTTGAGTTAGGTGCCCTAGATCTTTCGATTTAAAACATATTCACAAACGCATTTTTTGTAATTTTTAACAATCGAAAATATCTCCTACAATTCTGAAATTTCAGCATAAAACTTCTATTGGGACACTTAATCAAGATCAACAATTAAAAATTTCAAAATCATAAAAAATCATGTACTGTTTCCCGCACTAGCGCTAACGCCGGCGCTAGCGCACTTATTCGTTTTTCTGTATTTTTAAAATTCTGAAAATTTCTTAAAAATATATTAATCTATATGTACTATTTCTTTTTGCACTTCTGATTATATTTTTGTAAAATCAAATACAAAAGCCAAATTACAAAAAAAAATGTTTTGCTTAAAGTCTATTTTTATGCAAAAATCAAATACAAAAATATAAAAGCCTAATTACAAAAAAAATATGTTTTGCCTTTTTGTCTGTCTTTTGTTTAAAGTCTATTTTTTTATAAAAATCAAATACAAAAATATAAAACATTAAAACTATAAAAAAAACTGTATGGATTTTCCTATGAAAATCAAGCATGATTAAATCTATTATTTAGAACTTGTATAATGTTGCAATTTATCTTTTCAAACTACTTTGAACATTGCTTTTATCTTGCTTTGATATATCTAGTAATATGTGCATCAATTGTCTTATAAAAGTTGTGTAGAACTAAGCTTAGCATGCCTCTAAGTATGAGTAAATGTTTTATGTTTGATAATGATCTTTATTCACTCACTTATTTTGGCATTGTCTACATATGTGTTTAATTAAGAATGCTTGTGTATGTTGTGTATTAGTACAATAAATTAAAATTGCACAAGTATCTTACCTACACTCCTTTATTTGCACTTTTAAAAGTTAAGAAAAGTGGTTATGTTTTTCATAAATTATATTGGTTTGCAAAACAAGTGTATTCGGAGAACTTTGTACAAAACAAAAATCATAAAATAAAGTGACAAAGATAACTCTACCAAGCACTACTTGAACCTCCTGAATTGTCTTAACAAGCGTTGTGAGGTTGAGCACCTTGGAAAGAATAGTAAAGTATCTTGTGCAAATCAAATCTTTTCTTCACAATAAAAACCACTTACTCTTAAATACACCGGATCACTAGTTTCAACATTAAAATAAAATAAAATATGTGATCCCCCAAGCACTACTTTGCACCTTGATAAGTCTTAATGAGCATTGTGTGCGCAAAGCACCTTGGTAGTTGTACATTTTTGTTTGTGCATTTAAGTGTGTGGAAGTGAAATTATTTGTGTTTTATTATACTCTTACTTTACATATTTCTTGTATTTTTGATTAAAACATTTGTTTACTCTACTCAAAAATACACTTATGTGCACATCATTATCTTCCATAACACTTCTTCTGATGAGTATTGGATCCTAATGCAAATTCTATACAACTCTTTATTTATGAAATGCACTGGATAACTAGCATGCTTTCTACAATGTTTAGTATGTTTTGATATTGTGAATTAACATAACATTATAGTACTCTCTTTTTGGTAACATTATTTCATGCTTGGTTACTTTATTATTGAATTTAAAGATTTTACTTGAACAATGATTTACAAAACATCTTCTTTATAAAATTGAACTCATATATCTGTTATGAATCACCATGTCTCACAAAAGATGTTTGATTGTATTTTTCTAAGTCGTCTGCAACTTCACATTTACCTTATATTTGCTTATGATACAAACTCTGATTTATGAAAATACTGTGATACTCAAAACTCTGATCTATTTCAATGAAAAGTATTCTAAAAACTCCTTATCATTTTCTTCTCTATTCAAGCTCGATCATGCCTTTATCTTATTATCAACTTTTAAGTGGTATCTCCTTACCCACTTTTGCTAATAACAAAAGGGGAAGAACTAACATGATAAATATAATATGCTATCAAAATAGAAAACTAACATGCTTAAAAAAGATGATAGTGTTAAAATTTTTGAAAGACCGTTTAGGAGTAAGCAGGAGTTGTATCAACTAGAGTTATAGCCAAACAACCACAATGCCAAAACAGCAACACAAGAAATAATTATTGAAACAGAACTGCTTTACAATGCGAGGTATACATGGCGAGACATGATTCATAAGAATCACAGAGATGAGAAGAACAAACACACCAAAAACGAAACTGGCGGTCTGCTAAAGCAGAGACCGCACGGACCGCAAAAAGGCTCAGGCCGCCCGGCTTGTTCTGCTGTACTCCCAGACCGCTTGCACAGTCAGACCGCAGAAACACCTTGAGACCGTGCGAACAGAAGCAGACAAGCTGCACTGCCAGACCGCAATCCCAGACCGCATGAACTGAAGCTTATTGGAACAGGGAACTGAAGCTGTCGCCAGACCGCAACTCAGACCGCCTAATTGCTGAAGGTCGCCTGATCACAGAGTCCGCTGCGAACAGCACAAGAACACCATAAACCAGTTCGCTGACAGACCACAGACGAACTATTTATTCAAGCCGCCGGAAATCACCAAGGAAGGAGACCGCAACCTGCTGACCGCAAACCTGCGAACACAACAACCGGTTAGCTCACATCCAAGTCGCGCGACTTCAAACTTGAGTCCGCAAGAAACAATCCGGGCTCTTGTTCTTACAGTTCTTGTTTTGAATGACGGGCCCTGCATCCCTATTTATAGGCGGATAGACGGATGTCATCACCGCACAAACCGGGTTTCAATAACTGCCCATCAGATCGCCAGCGGCCTCATAAGACAGACCACGCGGACACAACACATGGACGAGAACCAGCACAAGTCCGCAAGACAGCAGCAGTCCGCGCACAAGCCGCGTGGACACAACACTTGGACAAGATCCAGCCCAAGTCAGCAAGACAGCAGCAGTCCGCGCACAAGCCGTGCGGACACAGCGACCACCCTTCCTGAGATTGCCTACGCATGGACAAACATCTGGCCGACTTGAACCAAGTCGCCAGAACAGCCCAAACAAGCTGCCCGATCACTGCGGACAACCAAGAACAGGCCGCCCAGAACAAGACCGGAAGAACTCGCAACAGGTCGCCAGAACCAACGACCAAACCAAGAAGCAAACTGGCCAATCATAGCAGATTGCCAGAACAGCAGGGAAAGATCGCAGAACCAAACCGCCAGAGCACCAGCGCAGGCCGCGCGGTCTCTGCGGTCTCCAGCCTTCAGACCGGGCGGACTCCCTTCCACTTCACTTCAACAATTTCAACACTCCCCCTTGAAGTGGGAAGTGGAAACTAGACCGAGCAACCCCCTTAACCGTGTAAACGGTCCCTTCGCCAGCGGCTTTGTGAAGATGTCTGCGACATTGTCCGCACTCCAAACATGCTCGACCATAAGAGATCCTCCCAACACCTTTTCAAGAATGAAATGGTGCTCAATCTCTATAAGTTTGGTCCTCGCGTGACAGACTGGATTGTTGACCAGCTTGAGAGCACTCTCATTGTCCCCGCGTGGCATAGTGGGACCTCGAACCTTGATGAACATCCTCTACCAACCTCCTGATCCAAACGGCTTCCTGAGCTGCCAAGGCTGAAGCCTTATACTCCTCTTCTGTGGTAGATACAGACACCGAGTCTTGCTTCTTGCTGCACCAAGAGATAGCTGTGGGACCCATCATAAAGACATAACCAGACATTGATCTCCGATCATCCACGTCTCCCCCATAATCAGCATCCATGAAACCATGCAACTCCAAGCTTGACCCTCTCCTATATAGGAGACCCAAATCAGAGGTCAACTTCACATACTTGAAGATGCCTTTTACCGCCAGAAGATGAGGCTTCCGTGGTTCCGCCATGTACCGACTCACCTTGCCTACTGCATAAGCAATATCTGGCCTTGTGATCGTCAAGTAGATCAAGCTCCCAACCAGAGCTCGGAACACCAACGGTTCAGATAAAACTCTCCCCTCATCCTTCCGAAGTTTATGATGTTGCTCCAGAGGTATAGAGCTGCTCTTCCCTTCCTCCATGCCGAATCGCTGAACAATCCGCTCTGCATAGCCATCCTGAGAAATAAGCACTCCGCTCTCCCGCCTCTGCACCTCGAGTCCAAGGAAATGGTGGAGCTCCCCCAGATCCTTCATCTCGAATCTGATAGCAAGCTCAGCCCTGAGTCTTGCAACAGCTTCCTTCGAGTTCCCGATGACAATCATGCCATCCACATACAGCAGCACAATCACCCAAAGCAGCCCCTCCTTCTTGATGAATAAGTTAGAATCAGAGTCTGAAGCAAGGAATCTGCAGAATAAGAGATACTCTGCAATCTTCCCGTACCACGCTCGAGGCGCTTGCTTCAACCCATACAGGGACTTCTTCAACTTACAGACGTAGTCCGGATACTCCTTCGAGATGAAGCCCTGTGGTTGGAGCATGAAGATATCCTTGTCAATTTCGCCGTATAAGAAAGCATTCTTCACGTCGAGTTGCCAAATCTCCCAACCACTCGAAGCCGCCAAGGCAATAACAAATCGAACCGAAGTCATCTTTGCCACTGTACTGAACGTCTCATCATAATCTTCTCCGTACTGCTGTGAGAACCCGCGAGCTATAAGGCGAGCCTTGTACCGCTCGATACTGCCGTCAGCTTTCTTCTTGAGCTTGTAGACCCATTTGCATGTCACAGGAGTGGTGCCCTTGGGCTTGGGCACAAGAGACCAGGTCTCATTCTTCTCGAGAGCTGTCATCTCTTCTTGCATAGCAATGTCCCACTCCTTCACGCCTTTGGCCTTCTCAAAGCTCGACGGCTCCCTTTCATCCAAGGGACCAGCAAAGAAACATGAAACAAAGTTCACCATGTTTCATCCTGTGTATCGGTCTGGTGGTTGAATAGTCCTCTTCGACCTCCTAAGAGGTTGCCCCTGACTAACCACCTCCTCACCTGCTTCTTCAGAACTAGCTCCTCTTCCAAGCGAATTTGGAGCATCGCTCCCCCTGCTTCCAGAACCTGAAGCTTCCGCCTCTGAGCTATACATAGCTGGAGCTCCTAGTGAAACAGGCAACTCCACTTGAAGATCTTCAGCAGCCTTCCCTCTTATATCAACCCTGCCCTCTGGTAGCTCAACTCCTGAACTCCCCTTGTAGTAAGTCACTTCATCGAACACCACATCCCGAGAAACAATTGACCTCCGTGTCTCAGGATCCATGCATATCCATCCCTTCTTCTGCTCATCATACCCAACAAAGACTAGCTTCCTTGCTTTCGCATCTAGCTTTGTCCGAAGAGCATCAGGAATATGCACATAGCAGGTTGATCCAAACACCCGATGGTGTGCAACACTCGGCTTCTCCTTGAACATTAGTTCGTGAGGGATCTTCATGTTGATAGGACTTAGAGGCAATCTGTTGATGACATAAGCTGCACAAGACATTCCCTCCGCCTAGAAGGACTTTGGGATACTCTTAGCATGAAGCCAGCATTTGCAAGTTTCCATCAGATGATGGATCTTCCTCTCGGCAACGCCGTTCTGTTGTGGAGTATGGGCACAAGTAAGCTCTCTTCTGATGCCATGCTTCCTGCAAAAACTTGAGAACTCACCAGAGGTGTAACTCCCCACCATTGTCAGTTCTAAGTTTTTTAACCCGCAGGCCAAGCCGGCCTTCAACCAACTCCTTGAACTCCATAAATTTTGCAAATGCTTCCGACTTGTCCTTCAAAAAATACACCCAGACATATCTGGTGTAATCGTCAATCAACACCAACATGTATCTGTTGCCTCCAAGGCTTGGGGTGGCAGTCGGTCCCATCAAATCACCGTGGATGCACTCCAACGGCACTTTGCACCTTGTTTGCGATTTGTCAAATGGAAGTCGATGAGACTTACCAAACTGACATCCTTCGCAGACATGACCGTCTCCATAGGAGGACAAGCTAGGCAAGCCATTGACAAGGACCCTTACCGCCATAGCCTTCACTTTGTCCGTGCCTACATGCCCCAACCTTTCATGCCAGATGGCCGCGCCATCATTGGTCCTCATCTTATCAACATAGGTACTTTTTGATAAAACAAACAAGTCCTTCACCCACTTGCCGACATGAATAACATGTCCCTTTATCTCCGGTTGTGTTTTGAGAAACTTCACTTCTGTTGGGCCAAACAGAACGTGATAACCGGCATTGACCGCATTGGTCACAGAGAAGAGATTCTTCTTCATACCAGGCACGTGATAAACACTCCTCAACATGAGTGGACCCTTATCACTGCTCAGAGAGACGACTCCTTCGTGCTCTACTGGATGAATAGAATTATCAGCCGTAATGCTAGCATTGTTACCTGAGTAAGGCGCCAAAGAAGAGAACTTTGATCCATCCCGGGTGAGGTGATGCCCACACCCTGAATCAACAATCCAGTCCTCATCATAGTTGATGGAATCCAAGGCCATAACGGGCATCGCCGTTATATTAGACACAAAGGCTCCTCCCCATCCAACTTCACCAGACTTTGGCATCTCCTTCTCCACTGTATGTCCCGGCTGAAGATTCACCCGACAATCTTTCTTGAAGTGCCTGGTCTTATTGCATCTAAAGCACCTCGGTCCCTCTCCTTTCTTCTTCCCATCAGACTTAGGAGCATAGCCCCTAACTTGCTGACCTGAAGTGGAGGGTCCATCATGACCCAGATTCTTCTTCTACCATTTCTTCTTCTTCTTCTTCCCAGAGAACATCACATCACTTTCTCCCCCGGAGATAGAAACCCCCGCCATCTGTCTTGCTAAACTTTCTTGCGATGCAAGAAGGTTCTCCAGCTCCAACAACGACGGTTGATTTGCCAAACCCTGAACTGAAGTCACAAAGGCAAGATACTCCTTCCGCAACCCGCGGATGATATGCCTCTTCAGTTTTGCCTCAGTGATTGGCTCATCAGGGTCCAATGCAGAAATCTCTGCCGTGAGGTTCTTCATCTTGAGGAAGAAGGTAGAAACAGAAAGATCACCTTGAGAGGCTTTTGCTAACTCATTTTCAAGATACTATAGCCTCGCTACATTTTTCTTATTGAACAATCCATCCAAGGATGTCCAAATCTCAGCAGCAGATTTACATCCGATGATGTGATCAAACAGCTCCGGTGAGATAGCCCTTTTGAGAGTGAACTCTGCCTTAACATTCGTCCTCCTCCAAAGTCTCACCTCTGCCATATTATCTCTTGCTAGAAACACCACTTGTGTGTCTTCTCCGCCAACTACCTCCCATAGATCCTCGCCAAGCAAGAACTCTCCATACATGACTTCCACTTTTTAAAGTTAATCGATGTGAGGAGTTCAATACCAAGACCTCTTGTGTATCCACCTTCCATGGCAATCTATGTGGTCTCTTCTTCACAAAGACAATGGCAACTCTAGTTGATCACTGCTTATCCACTCCAGAAACCTACCTCTGATACCATGTTAAAATTTTTGAAAGACCGTTTAGGAGTAAGCAAAAGTTGTATCAACTAGAGTTATAGCCAAACAACCACAATGCCAAAACAGCAACACAAGAAATCTTTATTGAAACAGAACTGCTTTACAATGCGAGGTATACATGGCGAGACATGATTCATAAGAATCACAGAGATGAGAAGAA
This sequence comes from Dactylorhiza incarnata, assembly GCA_033032865.1. Lineage (NCBI taxonomy): Eukaryota > Viridiplantae > Streptophyta > Magnoliopsida > Asparagales > Orchidaceae > Dactylorhiza > Dactylorhiza incarnata. The sequence goes on along the minus strand of JAWHQI010000218.1, from coordinate 1,155,408 downwards.
CAAACACACCAAAAACAAAACTGGCGGTCTGCCAAAGGAGAGACCGTATGGACCGCAAAAAGGCTCAGGCCGCCCGGCTTGTTCTGCTGTACTCCCAGACCGCTTGCACAGTCAGACCACAGAAACACCTTGAGACCGCGCGAACAGAAGCAGACAAGCTGCACTGCCAGACCGCAATCCCAGACCGCACGAACTGAAGCTTATTAGAACAAGGAACTGAAGCTGTCGCCAGACCGCAACTCAGACCGCCTAACCGCTGAAGGTCGCTTGATCACTGAGTCCGCTGCGAATAGCACAAGAACACAATAAACCAGTTCGCTGACAGACCACAGACGAACTATTTATTCAAGCCGCCGTAAATCACCAAGGAAGGAGACCGTAACCTGCTGACCGCAAACCTACGAACACAACAACCGGTTAGTTCACATCCAAGTCGCGCGACTTCAAACTTGAGTCCGCAAGAAACAATCCGGGCTCTTGTTCTTACAGTTCTTGTTTTGAATGACGGGCCCTGCACCCCTATTTATAGGCAGATAGACGGATGTCGTCACCGCACAAACCGGGATACAATAACCTCCCATCAGATCGCCAGCAGCCTCATAAGACAGACTGCGCGGACACAACACATGGACGAGATCCAGCACAAGTCCGCAAGACAGCAGCAGTCCGCGCACAAGCCGCGTGGACACAACACTTGGACAAGATCCAGCCCAAGTCAGCAAGACAGCAGCAGTCCGCGCACAAGCCGTGCGGACACAGCGACCACCCTTCCTGAGATCGCCTACGCAGGGACAAACATCTGGCCGACTTGAACCTAGTCGCCAGAACAGCCCAAACAAGTCGCCCGGTCACTGCGGACAACCAAGAATAGGCCGCCCAGAACAAGACCGGAAGAACTCGCAAAAGGTCGCCAGAACCAATGACCAAACCAAGAAGCAAACTGGTCGATCATAGTAGATCGCCAGAACAGCAGGGAGAGATCGCAGAACCAAACCGCCAGAGCACCATCGCAGGCCGCGCGGTCTCTGCGGTCTCTAGCCTTCAGACCGGCCGGACTCCCTTCCACTTCACTTCAACAATTTCAACAGATAGCTTACATATTAGAGGAGCATTCACTTAGGGGGAGCATGTATTTAGGGGGAGCAATTCTAAAGGCTAAAATCAATAATTATCCTAAGTCATCACTCTCACACACACACAAGTAAGTTTCATCATGCTTATATATTAATGCTCTGATTTATCATTAATGGATTTGTTATTATCAAAAGGGGAAGTTTGTTGGAACATGGTCTTCCGCATCTCCTAGGTTTGAGAATAACAAATCCTATGTGTATTTGATCTTGTGTGTTTAAGTGTGCAGGATAACAAAGTTCACATGACTCAAGGATTACATAAGAAGGTTGGCCCCAAAAGTTGAGCCATCAAATCCAACACTCCTACTAACGCCGACGGTAGCACCTAGCGAATGGCGCTAGCTTGCGCTCGATGAAAATGCTCATCACTGCGTTCGACGAAAGTTCGCTCGACGATCTGCTTACTCTACTGCGCCGCGCTAGTACAAGCGCTGGCGCTAGCTTGCGTTCGACGAACTGTAAGCTGCGTTCGACGAAAATTCGATCGACGGAAAGAATGCTTAAGCGCAATTTCTGGGAGAACTTATAGAAGGAGATAGCGCCTGGCGGTATCCGATGGCGGAGGCGATAGCGCGGAGCACAGTAGGCAAGAGAGAATTGTTTCCTCGGATTGATGATTCTGCTGCGCAGAATATGTCCTAAAATGGGATAGCGCCGGCGGTACCACTAGCACAGGCGCTGTGGCTATAAAAAGGACCCCTCTTCTCTCGTTTTATAGAGACATCAGAGAGAGAGAGATTGAGAGCTAGAATTCTAGAGGCTGTCTTGGCCGAAAGTTGATGTCCTACCAAAGTTCTGCAAACTTCTGAAGGAGAATCTCATCACGCCGGATCCAAACGAAGTCCGCTTCTACAACGCTTATTCTACAGCGGATCTTCGTCTCCAACTTCAGAAGTTCATCAAGAGAGAGTTTTTAATTATTTTCATTTCTTATTTCTTGTAAACGGTTAGTGAAATCGCCTCGTGTTAGAGATTAGGTCTGGGTAGGACTTAGTGCAGAAATTCGCCACGTGTTGGCGACTAGATCTAGGCTAGGTCTAGGGGGTGCTCGAGGCCATATCCGGGGAAGGGTTGGCTAGAGCGGCTTGAGGCCGAATCCGGGGATGATAGGCTAGGGCCACCGGTTAGTGGGGATGCGAGTCGGGATAGAAAACAAAAAGAGTCTACTATTCATCGCCACCGATTTCTAGCGTTACTGAAATCAACTTTTGTAAAACCCTATTTGATATTAATAAAGCATGTCTCTACTTTATTTCTATTGTTTTAATTGACTTTTTATTGTCTTAATCTCGCATTATTTCAAAGCTTTATAAAATATAATATAAGTTTTTAAAAACCCTTATTCACCCCCCCTCTAAGGGCGCCTACCGATCCAACAAAGCTCAGATTAGGGTGTGCGACTAGGATTAGCTTTCAGGCCTTGGTGAAACAAAGGTGGAGCTGAATCAAAAGACGGGGTAGGCACAAAGGGGTTAGCGAGGATCATGATAGGATCAGCACAAAAGCTCAACCTGGCCAAAATGATGGCCTACATCATGCTCACGCACTGAACTAACTTATACCAATGCTTCGAGAGTCGCTTGGGGCAAGTTCTTAGCCACCGAGAAAGATAATTCTTCCTCTCGACTCGAGCAATACAAACCTAATAACCGTCTACACACATTCTTATGCTACCGTCAGATTCACACCGGATTCACCACTTTTGAGTAGAATAAACAATTATTACGCAAATAGAAAAATTACAAAAACTATAAGCATAAAGAAAAATTTATTCTACACACAAATCTATGCAAGACGCGAGTACTCGACTAGAGCGCTACGAGAGTCAACATTTTACTCCATCTTACAACCTTAAGCCAGCACAACAATTTTCCCAGTCCAACAAAAGAAAATGAGCTGGACTCATTACGCACCTATGGTTAAGTGTGCGCTCAAGTGGGTGTAGTGGTGTGCTATGAGAATGAAAATAAAAAAAAATATAAAATGTTGTAACTTCTAGTATGTTGTGCTCATGTGCACGTGCAAATGGGTAACGACAACTGCTCTCCCCCAGATTTAAATCTAATCATCACAGATTATAATGCTAGATTCATAAAAGAATTGGGAGGAGAGGTTACCCCATGCTCAGAAATGACCATACCGGAAGATTGGCGTTAATCTTGAATTCAGCTACAATGTGTCCGCCATAGATGTCGCCATACCTGCAAAACGACATCTCCACACACACAGAAATAAAAGTAATACATCAAAATTGGGTCGTCTCCCATAAGCACTTTTGTTTACCGTCCTTAAGGTGGACCAAATACCTGTATTAAGCAGAGTATAAAGTCTAGGAATAAGCAAAAGTCAATAAATCCTAATTATTATTACAAGCTCAAAACAAATCAGCTATAAGCTGATTTGAAGTAGTAACAACTGATGAAAGAAAAAGGTCCGGGGACCTGGTAGTAGGGGTGGAAATTAAGTAGGATGCTCAGCCTCCAACCCCATATCTCCTCCTTTTTCGCACTCTTCTTCTCCTCCAGTATTATGTCTTCAAAGAAAAACCGCTTGCCCCTTGTAACCAATCCTCATGGGGAAGCACCAACGATGATGAGGAAATAAGATGTTCCTTCACTGTACCTTCCTCATCCCGCCAGGATTTCGACTCCTCCATGCATAAGGTCTGGTCAACCGGAGGAGGGGCATCCTGCATCCTTGTACATAAAGATAGGGGGTCAGGAAATAAATTGGAAGAAAAACTAAAAGAAATCTCATCAGAAATATAATGCCGACTTCATCCCCCATAGGGTGCGGCAATGACAAACTGATGATATCATCGAAGATTTCACTAGACTCAAAAGTGCACGCAATGGCCTCCTCTATAACTTGAACTTCCTCGCACTGGACCGAAACGGATGCTTCAGCACAATTGAGACTGTCCTCCTCCATGAGAGTGGCACGACACTGCGCAGCTCTGTAACATCCTGCAAATTGACCTCAATGATAACATCAGAAATAGATGTAGTTTCGTGTGTAGTGGGAGAGGACATGCTTCTTAAGAGATCGGGCTCACTCTCAACACAAGGGAATAAATCCACGCAAAGTGGTACATGAACCAAAGAGGTATGGGGGGTCGCATCAGAAACAGAGTCATGAGGGACACTGTGCACGTTTCGACTCCAAAGCCTTCAAGAAGTGAAGGTGGAAGTGACACGTAATCAGAGGAAGGAGCTGAATTCGAAGATGGGACGATTCGGATATCCGGCTCATCATCATCCGCCAATTGGCAAAGATAATCAGCACAGTCCTTAAAGGCATGCTCTCTACTTTTGCAAAATAAACACTGCTTTACCAGCTTCGCCAGCACCAAAGGTGCGGCAGCCGCGTAAAAGTGCGATAATGGAGGCGTAGTAGAGTAGCCAAAAGATTTATAGGGTCTGTACGGTTTCTGAACAACACCATACTCTTTGGGTCACCTATCACTAGCGTGGGATGTGTCCCGACACCAACGACATCGGAAATTCAAATGCGCCCACATGATACAGAAGAAGAAAATAGCATGATAAAGAATAAATTAAAAAGAATAAAAGACTCAATCGAACAAATAATCGATTCACAACCAAAATCTCATCACGCCTGCACTCTCCGGAAACGGCACCAAAAACATGATGCGATTACGACAAGTACACCGGTCGCGTGCAAGTAATAGTTGGGAGGCAACTCCCTAGATATCGATCTCACAGGGAATGCAAGTTGTGGTGACAAGAAAATAGAGTGAGGTGATTGTTACGACGTGTAAAAGAAAGTAAAAATAAGGGCGTTGTGATTGGTGTCCTAAGCTGTCACAACCCGTATTTTCCCGAAATAATTTATATTATCAGAGCGAAGGGGAAAACACGCGCCATGATGCCACGTCCTGTAGGGGACAACTACAGACGTTCAGGCGAGCACTTACACAAGCTTTTTTTCTTTTACAGACAGGTACAAATTAATAAAAGGATTATCTTTTAAGGTTTATTTAATTTGGATTAGGAGACCGTGTCCCTCGGCCCTGCGGTTTACTAAGCCGCGATTTATAAAAACATGCGTATACAACGGAAGAAAGTAGGTTCAATTTATTCCTAACGACGCTGGGGACTAGAGACGCCCCCAGGGCGATCGCCGGTCTAAATTTAGTACATAATAAATAAATATCTTTTTTTTTTACTTTGGTTTACGTTTCGCAAATAAGTGATATTTAATAGTAAATGTGACAAACGGCTATAGAAACAACTTTTTATAAAGCTAAGGAACTGCACTAATATACATCAAAATAAGCTTTTCCCAGAGTTAATGAGTACAAAAATACTAAGCAGTAAAAAGAACTAGCAGCAGCGTAAGCAAGTAAGCTAAGCAAAATCGCACGGGCGTCAACAACTGACACGAACCCGCAGGGACAGGACAACAGTCCAAAAGAAAAGCTACACAACAGAAACTGAACCAACAACATCCTTACCCACTAGAGAGGGAAGGCCTCGACAGCGAACCGAATGGCCCCACTCGAACTCCGGTGGCAGCTACAAACCTGAACCTGAGGCATTCATAAGAAAAGAATGCCTCAGCCCAAAGGGTGCAAGGAAACAGCAGAAGTAAAGGAGAAGCTGAAAAGTAAGCATAAGGAAAGCACGAGTCAAACCAAGCTGCTGCACAACAAGTCAAGGAACTGAGGTGGGGGCCCCTATGTCCACCCACACTCCAAGCAACACTACTGTGCTGGGGGCCCCTACGTCCTCCCACGCACCAGTCCAAAACCACTGAGTTGGGGGCCCCTGCGTCCTCCCACACTCCAGTCCAAAACCACTGAGTTGGGGGCCCCTGCGTCCTCCCACACTCCAGTCCAAAACCACCGTGCTGGGGGCCCCTATGTCCACCCACACTCCAGTTCAAACCAAATCCTATGAGACTCGTTGGCAGCCTACGGGGTTTGACGCTCAAGGAAATTCTAGCATATAAAGAAGGAAGAAGGAGCATTATCATCTATGCTATAAGTATAAGGCCGTAAGGAGCATATGGCACCCTCCCTTTCTATAAGAAGTAAGCTACTCCAACATGGAACAGGGGTAAAGCTCGACCCCAGAATACATTTACACCACTTTTCGGCTTGCCAATTACTAATCTCGCTAAGTTATCAAGGATTGACAAGGGAAATTCCCAGGGAATGTAGCTTCTACTTCCCCAAATCTATAGGGATTAAAACACGACATTCCCAGAGAATTTTAGCCCGCCAAAACCTCGGAACTTAGCCAACAAAAGGAGAGAAAAGCAGGATTGGATTTTAGACGAGTAAGACCACGTGTACATCACTAAATAAATGAGTTCAGCAAACTTTTTACCAAATAACATATAGCCCAAGGGCATTCCCAGCCCGTAAAACAAACATAACCGACGGCCTCGACCCTTCCCAAGGAAATGAAATCTCAAGCGTATAGCGCCGAAAATTTAACTTAGCATATACCGGGGTGAATTTCTAATATTTAAATCCAGTAAATCTCACGAACGGGGCAATTTACCTAAGCATATACTAAGAAATTTTCTAGCGTATAACAAGCGAAATTTCATAGCAATATTAAACGCTTAAACTAGGAGAAAGCCACGGGAAGAACACTAAATTTTAATACAAACCCAGATCGAAGCTAGCATGGAGCCAAGGACAAAAATAACCCAATAAGTTCCCAATTTAACATGATACCTAGCGGCCTCCAACCATAAATCCCAAAAGAAATCCCATATTATAGCTCCTGGAGACAAAAGAAAAGGGCAGCCACTCCAATCAAACCAAGAATCCGAAAATCCCCAACCCTGAAGGGGGCAGCCAAGCAACCAAAGGCCCCCAAACCAACATACCTCTGGGAACAAGGCAAAAAAAGAAGCAGACGCAGACCAAGGTCCCCCAAGCCAAGGCAAAATAACCACAAGCATCTCCCAGAAAAAAAAAAGAACATCACCATAAGAATACTGATGGTGCAGGGGAGGAAAACAAAAAAAAAATCAAAATCTTCACAGCAATAGCACCCCAACCAAGCCATGATTTCGGAAACCATCAACCAACAGCAGCCAATAAAGAACAAGGGGAGGAGGTGAAGGAGGGGGAGGAAGAGTTTCCTTACCTAGGGTTCCACCGGCGGCACGCCGGGTCGCGACGAACACGCCAAGAGCCGAGGAATAACCTAGCCCCGGCGACGAGGATGATTTCCGGCGACTCCGAGGCTCCCTTCGACAGCTCCGGCGACGGAAAAGGCACCGATCCGACCACCCTAGGCGCGCTTCTCAGCAGAAATCGGGAAGGAGAGGCATTGGGAACCGGAAAGAGCTGGGGGGGGGGGGGTCGAGAGAAATGCCAGCCAAAACATAAGGGGAGGGGTTTAAATGTGAGGGTAATAATAATAATAATAATAATAATAATAATAATAATAATAATAATATTAATAATAATAATAATAGTTTATATATACATATACGTATCATATACATGGTTATATACATATATTGCATGGTTAAACCCAAATATATCCACCCGCATGTGAACTTAAGGCCAAGAGTACCCCAAACCTTTACGCATATAAGTATATGTGTACATATATCGTATTTATGTCGCATAACCCTTTATATATATCTTTGCACCAACATATCATTATAGCGTAACCGTATATATATATATACATATACGTACAATTTATCGCATTAACGCCCCCCATCTAGAGTTAACTCGCCGGACGACGACGACGATTGCGAAAGGTAACGCCCTAAATTAATACCTCGGTTTCGGATAATATATTTTTAAATTTCATGAGCTTTATTAAAATAAACAAAGAGAAACCCGGGGCGTTACATAAGCTATTGCAGAAATAAGATAAATGCGGGTCGCAAGCACCGCTTCGCAAAGTGGGGGTGAGTGCAGCGGTCGCGATGCTGCGCTTCGGTATGTGCATGAAATGGTCACAGTGCGGGGTTTTGTGAGGGTCGTATTCACCTCGGCGCGAAACACGCAATTAGCAATTGCTAGTGCGGAGCACTAGAAAGCGGTGGAGTGGATGGGGGACTACGGCGCTCCTCAAATCTCATAAACCACGCAAGATCTCAAGAACATGAAATAATATTAACTAAAAGATAGAGTTTATGAACATCATCCACAATAACAAGCACATACAAGGGAAACTCTGGAGCAAAGCGTAGGGGAAAAGAGAAAACTGAAGCTCGAAGACTATGCTGAAGATTCTCGGCCGGAATCGTAGGGTTGTCAAGCCTCGTCTGTGCTCGGTCTTCCGTTACGTCCGGGGTCCGGAGGATCTGTCACCTTCCTCTACTATTACCCGTCTTTTTCATGGTCTTGCTCGAGGTAACTCTTGTTCGACACCTTGAATGCAGCGGAGACTTTCTGTCGATGGCGTTCTTGAGCTCAAAGATGATGGAGGAGGCCAAGGAGGGAGCTTCGGCGGAAGATTTGCAAGACAATGGTTGTCGGAGCTCCTCCTAGGTCAAACGGTGGTGGAGAGGCGAACTGGGCCAAAATGGCGGGCTTCTGGAGCTTTTCCCGCGGGGGTTCCCGATTGCAGCAGATTTCCTGCCATAAATACTAAAAGGTCAGAAATTTAGTCATGCACGGGCGAACGCACGACCGTGCGTTGCCCGTGTGTTATTTAACGAATAAAATGGCTTGAGGAAGAAGAAGCAGCTCCCGTGCATTTTAATCACGCACGGGTGAATCCGCCCGTGCGTAAAAATGCACGAACAAAGTCGGAACACTGGTTTTTTTTACCCAGATGAAGGCGCACGACCGCAGTCATCCGTGCGTCAAGAAAACGCACGACCGTGCATTATACACAATCATGATTTATGGATAAAAGGGAATGATCCAACCACCTGCAAGCATAGCAATCCAGCTGGGAATACACCTCCAGCACCAATCTAACATAGAAAAAGGATTGGGGAGCACTATGTGCTTACCCCCAATAACAAGGAGCGCCAACGCACACCAAAATGGGCCCAAAATGAGCACGAAGCACGTAAGTGCGCGTAAATGAGCATAAGATAAATAGATGCACTAATAGCTCGAAAATGATGTGCACGATAGTGAAAAGCAGCCCGAATGAGTCCATAAAGGTGTATATAAATGGTACTCATCAAGTATAGGATTTTTTTGCACACGAGTAGTGGTCTTGTCCTAAAAATCTTCTTGTCGATTTTGCCTTCCTCAAGTTCTAGTTGATTCAAGCTACTTCACGCATTAGTAGAAGACTTTCCTCCTCACACAACCAGTGGTCCTGCGCTTACTTGTGCTCTCTTATTTTTCTTATGATTCCATTACAGTTTTGCGCACGAGCAGAGGACTTTCTTTTTTGCACGATAGTGGTCGTGTTCCTACTCATGCGCGTTCTTTATTTCTTCGCATTCTACCATGCTTACCCCCAACTTTCCATCCAAAATGAATTCGCAGTCAATGCACTAGGTGCAGTTTTTCTTCCTCCAAGTGTTATAGATCATTCCATAAGCTTCCTCCATCAAACAAGAGCTCTAAGGTGAATGTTAGTTATGGAACTATCACATTGAGGTGGGGGGGGGATAGGTGATATGGTTGTGTTTGAAATTATGCACAATAACTAAGTAAATCTAACACATCACTACAACAAACCACAAAATAAAAACACACAAGAACACCAAATGTATAGTGGTTCCTCAAGAAAGGGTGTCTTGAGTAGTCCACTGTCCCTCTGCACCTTTCTAGTAGTGTGCTAGGGTTGGCAAACTCCGCCAAAACTCAGGCCCGAAAGCCGTAAAATCTTAGGCCCTCAAGCCCTAGAACTAATCCCCCCAATCCCTACAAACTCAGGCCCTCAAGGCCTACAAACTCAGCCCCTCAAGGCCTGCAAACTCAGCCCCTCAAGGCCTACAAACTCAGCCCCTCAAGACCTACAAACTCATCCCCTCAAGGCTTACAAATCTAAGCCCCTCAAGGACTACAACTCAGGCCCTACAACTAAGCCCCTCAGGGCCGAAAACTCAGATCTGAAACAAGTCCTACAACCACAGGCCCGCAAGCCATGCAGAAAGAGAATAAGAAAACTTCTTAGCCGGATGAGGATTTACTTCTTGGACTTGAAGAGAATGCTTTGACGATTTCTTGGATAACACAGATTCTTCTTCAATCCCTTCTTCAATCTGGAACACTTCTTATCAGTCGATGTTGCTGTACTGAGACTTGGAGAACACTTTATGAAGAATTTCAGTTCTCAAATTCTTGTTCCTTATTTACGCAACTTAACTGTTCTATTGATTTGTGTGGTATTATCTGCATTTCTTGTTGTTACTTACTTATTTCAAATTAGGGCAGACACTTATCCCTTTTATAAGACTGAGGAGTCGACTAACGATCTCCTAGGATGTACTATATGTGTCAGAGGCCCATTCCTTAACGACACGCGCTGATTGGTTCACCAGACGACAACATTAAATGCAGACAGTGCAATTTGAAATGTCTTGATCTGTCTCGATGATATTTACAATGTCTCGATGATAGAACTTGTCATTACGCCAATCCATCATGGACTTGGACAAATCTTCAAGTCTTCTTCAATCTTCATTAGACAATGATATTTCGACGATACAAGATATCACAACTACACTTGCACTTACGATGGTGTCATCGTAATCTTGTTATCAACTTGTGATCTTCTCGACGGTGCCGTTGAGACCAATCTGTCTTATCGATGGTGTCATTGAAACCATTATGTCTTCTTGACGATGTCGTCTTGATCATTTTGATGACAAGCAATTCTTCTTTCATAAGCTGTCTTCAAGAGTTCTCCCTTAGCCTTCTCGAGGACAAGGCTTACTTTATGATGATCTCGTCGACTTTGCCGAATACTTTTACTTAGGTCTTCAGAGAGCCTCCTTTCTTATCTCGACGACAAGATCTCTTTATGACGATGTCATCAACATTGCCAAATACATTGACTTAAATCTTCTTAGACTTTACAGCGATGTCATCATGTGATTCCGATTGACACGACGATACTACCCTTTGTTCGATTCTTCTTTCTCTTATGACGATATCGTCGTGTCTACTTTGATGTCACAATGATATCGTCGAATTGTCCATGTTATCTTGACGAAAGCTGATTTAAACCTTCTGCTTAACTCTGAGTATCATCTCGATGATGTCTGAGTGTTTATTCAATGATACGTCCAGTCCTTCTCGACAATTTTGGACTTAGTGATATTTTAATCTCTGCAAATGTAAACTAAGCAGACCATCAAATACATAGTGCTTTTATCATTGAACTGAGAACTTCTTCAAATCAGGAATATTGCTGGGCACTGTTCCCAACAATCTCACCCTATTTGAAGAAGTTCTAACTCATATCAATGATAAATGCCACACATAGAAAGAATCAAAATTCAGGAAAATAAAATTGATTCAAATACCAGATAGTTCAGTTGATTCATATCCTGAGGGGGATTCTGCAAGGCCGCTTGTTTGACTTGACCGGCAGTCCACATAGCTTGATGTTAGCCTGCATTTATGATTGCCTTCTCCCCCTTTAGGTCTTCTTTAATTAATGGATCATCCAGGGTTTCTTGCAATGAGATATGCTTTTCATGTCTTTCTTCTATGATGACTTCCAGCTGGAGAACATTCTTCTGAGCTTTTATGGTAGAGCACCCCAGATGGGTCTCCCCCTCAACCATTGCAGTATCTTGGACTGAGCTCCTAGGTTGGAACTCCCCCTCATCTGGATCACTGTCCAGAATTGGACTTCTCCTCTCTTCAGCTACCACTGTGTTAGCAGGTTTAGCTTCCTTCTCTGGGATATCTTGATGCAGAGACATCTCCCCATGTTTCATATTGGCTCTTGTTGATCTCTTGAGTTATAGCTTTAGCATCTTCTAAAGTTCAAGCTCCCCCTTGATTAAATATCTCCTTTCTGAAGAGGAATTCTCTTCGAACTACTTTTCTTTAACTCCCCCTTCTCCATAGCCTTTGGTCACCCCTTTTTTTGAACCTCCAAATATGAATGTTGGTCCATTCTCCACAGTGGTGATGTTTCTTAAATAGCTTCTTACTCTAGTCATGTGCCTGGAGAAACCACTGTCCAAATACCAAATTGGAGATTTGTTGGCATGTGGACACACCTGAAGGAAAATTACTTACCCATAGGAAACCAATTTGATTTTGGTCCTTGGTTCCTGTTAGGGAGATAAACGTAGACACCACACCTCTGAATGGTCTCCACTCCCTTTGCATTAGGCCCTGTTGGGTTGAACATACAGTCCAAGGCAAAGTGACCCACTTTCCTACAACACCAACATTCAAACCTGTTGTATCTTCTCTTCTGCCTCACCATCTGAGTAGGATGGCAATGTTGGTGGGAAGGAGTGAAGAAACCTGGCCTAACAGGTCTTGGGTGAATCTCATAGGTGTGAGTATGAAGTGGAGCTGGTCTCACCACCTTTTGGTTCACCTTCTTGGGAATAGGCTTGGTAGGAGCAGCATTTCCCTTGCTTTTGAGTGTTGTGGCTCCATGTACATCGACAAAGACACTTGGATTCTTCATCTGAATCTCCTCATGGAGTGCCTTAAAAGCACTTATCCCAAAGCCCCCTCTTCTATTTGGGATAGAGGGCTTACTGCCACTTGCTGAGCAGGCATTGGTCAGATGTCCATATGAAGATTCCTGGTCAAAGGGGCTTGATGCCAACAGCACCTTCTTAAAGGAGGGTTGCTCTTTAGAGTCTTTACCCTTAACTGTCTCACTATTGAATCCTACACCAGCTCTGAATGGTGCAGAAAAACTATCAATAATGGGAAGGAGAGTCTTGGTTTTAGAAAAGCAGGCAACAATTTTCTTTTCAGCCAACAACATTTCCTCAAGGTCCTTGATGACCTTTTTCTTCTGAGCCAGTTCAGCATTTTTGAGCTTTGTGGCTTCCTTGAATCTATACACTTCCTTGCTCATAGCTGCCAACTTCTCAGCTGTCTCCTTGAGCTCAGAGTGGGTAGTTCTCAAGGAATCCAACTCCTTAGTTTGAACTTTGAGGAATTTCTTGCTTTTCTTGAAAAGCCTTCCACAAAGTTTCATATTGATGTATCAGCTCAGATTCAACCTCATAGGAGGATCTTGAGGATGTGATGTTGGAAGCAGACTCACCCTCATCAACATGCAAAGAATATGCAACTCATTCAGAATTAGAAGCAGATAGGGGAGCTCTGATTTGTACCTTCCCAGGAGAGATATTGTCATTTTTGTGGATTTCCTCATCCATGGCCAAAAGTCCAATAAGTGCTTCATCGTCAGTTTTTGAAGGGCTTGAATCAGAATCACTCAGGGTTTTGATCTTCTTTGCTATAAACCCTTTTCCACGTTTCTTCTTGTCCCTTGACCTTCTTTTATCTTCATAGTTCTTTGATTCGCTTTTCTTGGAAGGGCAATCAGCACTCATGTGACCTTCTTTATTGCAAGAATAACAAACAATGTCAGTTAAATCAAATTTACTAGGTTTTGATTTGTACCTATCATCCTTTGAGGATTTACATATGTCATATTGACTAGATCTTCTAAAGATTGATGAAGATGGTCTGTAGTTGTCTCTTCTCCTTCTATAGATCAGTTTTTTGAACTGCTTAGATAGGGAGGCCATCTCATTACCAGTGTTGTCAGATTCTGATGGGTTGACATCAGAAGCTCCACTTCTTTTAGATCTATCCTAGTGTGCAGGAGTCTTGTCCCTGGACCTCCTTATGCTCTCAGGCTTGAGAGCTACTAATCTTTCTCTGGTACTCCCCTTAAGCTTTCTTCTTCAGCTTTTCTGTTGTTAAGATGAAGCTCATGGGAAAGTAGCTTCCCATATAGGTTCTTTGGCTCCATGTTGCCCAGTAGTCCCATTTCTCTAATTGCACAAATTTTGATGTCCCATTCCTTAGAGAGGGATCTAAGGAACTTATCATTCAGATCTGAATTTTTGAACTCTCTTCCATAGTTCTTCAGCACATTGACTATCTTGAAAAATCTCTCATAGCCGCTAGAGATATTTTCATTCTAGCCCTGCTTGAAGGCCTCATACTCCTGATTCAGAAGGAATTTTCTGTCATCCCATACTTCTTTAGTCCCCTCCATGTAAATAACCAGGGAGTCCCACACCTCCTTGGCAGTTTTGCAGTGAATAAGGTTTTGGAGGGTTGAGTCATCAATAACACTCACAATGATGTTCTGTGCTCTCTTATCTAGGCTTACCAATGCAAGCTCATCCATACTCATATCAACATATTTCTTTGGGTCTCTTTGAGTAGAATCACTGGTAGATGCAGTCATGGGGGTGGAGGGACCCTCTTGAATAATTACAAACACCATAGGATCAACTGCTTCCATGAAAAGTCTTACCCTTTCTTCCCAGTTAGGGAAGTTCTCTTTGGTGCAGGTTGGAAGCTTCATGGATCTCATTTTTATGTGTTGTTCAACTCCAGCCATAATGAATAGTTCCTTGATCTAGATCTGACTGTTAAGTCACTTCTTGATCAATCTCCCTCTGATACAACTTGTTAGTTATGGAACTATCTCCTGGGGGGGGGGGATTAGGTGATATGACTTTTTTTGAAATTAAGCACAAAAACTAAGTAAATCTAACACAACACAATAGCAAATCACAAAAGCAAAACACACAAGAACACCAGATGTATAGTGGTTCCTTAAGACAGGGTGCCTTGAGTAGTCCACTGTCCCTCTGCAACTTTCTAGCAGTGTGCTAGGGTCGGCAAACTCTGCCGAAACTCAGGCCCTCAAGCCGTACAATCTCATGCCCTTGGGCCTTATAACTCAGGCCCTCAGCCCCTACAAACTCAGCCCCTCAAGGCCTACAAACACAGCCCATCAAGTCCTACAAACTCAGCCCCTCAAGGCCTACAAACTCAGCCCCTCAAGGATTACAAAGCTCAGCCCCTCAAGGCCTACAACTCAGGCCCTCAATCCCTACAGCTCAGCCCCTCAAGGCCCACAACTCAGATCTGAAACTGATCCTACATCCTCAGGCCCGCAAGCTCTACATAAAGAGAGTAAGAAAACTTCGTAGACGGATGAGGATCGTCTTCTTAGACTTGAAGAGAATGCTTTGATGATTTCTTGGATAGCACAGATTCTTCTTCAATCTAGAGCACTTCTTATCAGTCGATGTTGCTGGACTCAGACTTGGAGAACACTTGGTGAAGAATTTCAGTTCTCAGTTTCTTATTCCTTCATTACGCATCTTTACTGTTCTATTGATTCATGTGGTATTCTCTGTGTTTCTTGTTGTTACTTACTTGTTTCAAATTATGGCAGACACTTATTCCTTTTATAAGACTGGGGAGCCAACTAACGGTCTCATAAGATGTCCTATAAGTGTCAAAGGCCCATTCCATAATGGTACGCGCTGATTGGACCACTATATGGCGACAATAAATGCAGACAACACGATTTGAAATGTATTGATCTGCCTCGACAAATTTGCAATGTCTAGGAGATAGAACTTGCCGATACGCCGATCCATCTTGGACTTGGACAAATCTTCAAGTCTTCTTCAATCTTCTTTAGACAATGATATCTCGATGATACAAGATATCACAGTTGAACTTGCACTTACGACGGTGTCGTCGTAATCAAATTATCAACTTGTGATCTTCTCAACAGTGCCGTTGAGACCATTTTGTCTTCTCGACGATGTCTTTGTGACCATTTTGTATTCTCGATGGTGTCGTTGAATCCATTATGTCTTCTCCATGATGTCATCTTGATCATATTGACGACAAGCAATTATTCATTCATAAGCTGTCTTCAAGAGTTCTCCCTTAGCCTTTTCGATGATAAGGCTTCCTTTACAACAAGTTCATCGAATTTGCCGAATACTTTTACTTAGGTCTTCAGATAGCTTCCTCTCTTGTCTCAACGACAAGATCTCTTTACGACGATGTCGCCGATATTGACGAATACTTTGACTTAACTTTTCTTAGACTTTACAGCGATGTCATCATGTGATTCCGATTGACACGACGATACAGGATTTTGTTCAATTCATCTTGCTCTTACGACGATATTGTCGTGTGTACTTTGATGTCACAATGATATCGTCGTATTGTCCATGTTATCTCGACGATTGCTGATATGAACCTTCTGCTTAACTCTGAGTATCATCTCGATGGTGCTGAGTGTTTATTCGACGATACTTCCAGTCCTTCTTGACGATTTCGGACTTAGTGATATTTTAATCTCTGCAAACGTAAACTAAGCAGACCATCAAATACATAGTGCTTTTATCATTAACCTAACCACTTCTTCAAATCAGGAACATTGATGGGCACTGTTCCCAACTGTAAAGATAATGCATCCATTTCCTCTTCGCAAGGTAGGATCTTGAAGTGGAGAGATGTGGACATTGCATATAATCGAGAAGATAGGTGAGAGAGTGAGATAACTTCAAGGACCCTGGATGACAGTCGGCGATCGGAGTTATGAAGGATTGTTCCTCCGAAGTCTCCATCGCATCTACAGAATAGTCTCGAGCATTGTTTGTATCTCTTCTCCTTTTTCCGTACATTTGGTAGAAGGATGGACTTGTCTTATCTTCTATTGATGGTTGTGAACATGTTTTTTTAAGTGTTAATCTTGTTGATATTGTGATTTTCATGTTCGTAGAAGGAGCATAAGAGGCGTAACCTCTTTTTTAGCTTTTATTCATTTGGTTGGTTGTTGCGAGTTGAAAGCATGGTTGACCCAAGTAATTGTAAGGTGCCATGGATGAGCGAAGAATAGGAGTGTGACCCGCGGAAGAGAAAATTAGAGGAGTGTGACCCACGGAAGTGTGAAGTGGTGAAGGTAACCTGCAAAGTTGTTGTTTTACTCTTTCTCACAATAGTGTTTGTCTAAAGCAAAACCCCCCGTAATGCGATTATGGCAAGTGCACCGGTCGTTCAAGTAGTAAAATTGGGAGGGACTCCCCGAATATCATACTCAGAGGACTGCAAGTTGGGTTGTATGAATTCTTGTTAGGTAATTACTTATATAGATTCTTATGTAATTAATAAAAAGGGGGGGGGGGGGGGGGGGGGGGGGTTGATTTTGGTTTTCCTAGATTAGCAACAGTGAAAGAAAATGCGGGCCTAGAGCTCCGCTTCGCTTGTCGGGATGGAATTCAGGCCGCGATGTCGTGCTTCGGTGAGCTGGTGGACAAGAAGGCTAGCGGATGGATGTTTTGTAACCAGCGGAATGAGGGTCGTAGGAACCTCGTCGCGGAACACGCAACTAGCAATTGCTAGTGCGGCGCACTACAGAGCGGTGGAGTGGATGGCGGACTAGGGCGCTCCTCAAATCTCATAAACCACAACACATTTCACCAAAATCAAATTACAATAACTTAAATACAGTTAGAACATCATCCGTAGGAAAGTACATCATACCATGAAGAAATCCTAAACTATACACAAAAGAGAAAGAGGTCACCGAAGCTCGAAGACTATGCTGAAGATTCGCGGCCGAAATCGCAGGGTAGCAAGCCTCATCCGTGCTCGGTCTTCAGTTGCGTCCGGGGTACAGAGGAGCTGTCACCTTCCTCTACTTTACCCATCTTCTTCGTGGTCTAGCTCCAGCTAGTCTTGTTGGAGATCCCTTGAATGTAGCAGAAATCTTTCGTCGATGGCGTTCTTGAACTCGTAGATGATGGAGGAGGCCAAGGAGGGAACTTTGGCAGAAGATTTGCAGGACAAAGGTTGTCGAAGCTCCTCCTAGGTCAGGCAGTGGTGGAGAGGCGAAATGTGTGGAAATGGAGGTCTTGCAGAGTTTTTCCCGCGGGTCTCCTCTTCTCAGCGGATTTCCTGCTTTAAATACTAAAACAGCAGAATATTATGTCACGCACGGTCGAACGCACGACCGTGCGTTTCCCGTGCGTTATTCAACGAAAAGAAATGCCTTGAGGATGAAGCAGCAGTGCCCTATGCGTTTTACTCACGGATGGTCGAAGCCTCCCGTGCGTAAAAATTCACGAACAATTCCAGATTGGCTAAAAACCAGGCGAAACAGGTGATTGTGCATTTCCTTCGCGCACGGGCAACTGCCCGTGCTTAAAAACGCACGAACAAAGTCCGATCACCATTTTTCTACCTAGAAGAAGGCGCACGATCGCAGCCGTCCGTGCGTCAAGGAAAACGCACAACCTTGCGATATAAACAATCATGATTTCTGGGCAAAATGGGATGATCCAACCACCTGCAAGAATTGCAATCCAGCTGGGAATACACTTTCAGCACCAATCAATCATAGAAAAAGGTTTGGGGAGTACCATGTGCTTACCCCCAACAACATGGAGCGCAAATGCACACCAAAACGGGCCTAAATAGAGCACAAAGCACGTAAGTGCACAAGTTTGCATAAGAGAAATATAAGCAATAATAACTCAAAACGGATGTGCACAAGAGTGAAAACTAGCCCGGATGAGTCCATAAAAGCGTATATAAATGGGACTCATCATACCCCCAGACTTAACCATTTGCTCATCCCGAGAAAATCATTCCTTATGCGAGCGGAAAAATTAATTAGCTGGCTTAATAATTGTAGAAGCGGAGTACCATGCGAAGTCGCATGCTCGCGTGCGTAGAAATGTAGTAGAAGAATTTTTTAATTATACAAACACTTTGTAATAATCTAAGAGCGTACATATATATTATCTCTACTCAAAAGTTGAATCACGGTGAATCGTCCGGTCTCGCGTAGGAAGAAAGTAAACTGATCGCTGAGGCTAGTATTACTCAAGATCGGTGTTCAGAACAACCTCCATTGAAATCCATCAATGTCGGTGGCCATAAGCTCACCCGGTCACACTCTCTCCATGATACTAGTTCGATTCACTGAGTGAGACAATAGGACTTTAGGATAAATATGGTGCTTGGGATTCGGTAGGGTTTACAATGATAAACATGATGGTTTCCACACCTAATCCAAAAGAGCTTGCTCTAATGAAAACATCCAAGCACCACAAAATAAAAACACGGGGGCACCACACCCCCAGAATTAAACCTGAAAATATGGGTGTGTGCACCGCCTACTCTCAAAACAATTATTAAAAAGATTTTCAATTTGTCTCTTTCTTAACCAAGCATCTTTCTTTCTTTTCTTTTCTTGTTCTAATTTCTTTTTTTCTGTTCTCAAATCCTTTTTTTTCAGCAAATAATCCGAGGAAGCGCAAACCACAGTTTCACAAAATTTTCCACAGCATCAACACCCTCAATTAAAATTGATACAACACTAAAGCTCAGATTGTGAGTGAGACTAGGAAGAGCTTGCGGGCTTTGGTGAACTAAAAGTGGAGCTGAATCAAGGGACGGGTAGGCACAACGGGGCTAGCAAGGATAATGATCGGGTCGGTATACAAAGCTCGACCTGGCCAAAGCGAAGGCCTACATCATGCTCACACATTGAACTAACTTATACCAATGCTTCGAGAGTCGCTTGGGGCAAGTTCTTAGCCACCGAGAAAGACAATTCTTCCTCCCGACTCGAGCAATAAAAACCTAACAACCGTCTACACACATTCCTACGTTACCGTCGGATTCACATCGGATTCACCACTTTTGAGTAGAATAAACAATTATTACGCAAATAGAAAAATTACAAAACTATAAGCATAAAGAAAAATTTATTCTACACACAAATCTATGCAAGACACGAGTTCTCGACTAGAGCACTACGGGAGTCAACATTTTACTCCGTCTTACAACCCTGAGCTAGCACAACAATTTTCCCAATCCAACAAAAGAAATGAGCTAGACTCGTTACACGCCTATGATTAAGTGCGCTCTCTAGTGGGTGTTGTGGTGTGCTATGAGAATAAAAAAAACAATAATATTGTAACTTCTAGTATGCTGTGCTTATGTGCACATGCAAGTGAGTAACGACAAGCTACACTCCCCCAGACTTAATTCTATGCATCACATATTGCAATACTAGATTCATAAAAAGAAGTTGGAGGAGAGGTTACCCCATGCTCAGAAATGAGCATACCGAAAGATTGGCGTTAATCTTTTATTTAGCTTCAATGTGTCCGCCATCGATGTCGCCATACCTGCAAAACGACATCTCCACACACGCAGAAACAAAAGCAAAAACAACAAAATTGGGTCGTCTCCCATAAGCCCTTTTGTTTACCGTCCGTAAGGTGGACCAAATACCTGCATTAACATTGTAGGAATAGAGTTCAAGCATTATTCTTAGCAATTGTCCAGAATACCATAGAAATAAAACACACAAACAAAGACAGAAAAAATTAAGCATAAAAGAAGCCGCCGAAACATAAACCCCTGAGACTTCATCACGACTCAGCTGTAGGCTGATTTGTGATGATTCTCCCCAGCCACATGAGATGGGAAGGAGGTGTAGGCTTTAGGTCTCAAGGGAGATTTCCCTACCCTGCCCCTAACCTCTTCCTTCTCATGCCGGAGGGCTGGAAAGCGCGCTGCATGTAATAATCCGACCTGCTTTAATATCTTTACAGTGGGAGAGCGCCATCGAGCAATGGGAGCTCGATCAAATTTATTGTTCTGCAGCTTAGGAGCAGCCAAGGGCGTCATTTCCCCACCCCCTATGGGTGATAGATCTGCACAACTAACCTGTTTTAAATGTTTACATTTATCTTTAATTTTCATAGAGTTAATCAAAATGTTTTTAGCCATGCCGACTATGGTGACTTCAGACTTCGCGGCCTCACCGCTCTTGTTCTCAGTTTCTTCTTCACTCCTCAGCTCCTTCTTCACCATCTTCGGTTCCTCCTCCTTTTCCTCAGCATTCACTTCTTCACCTTGCTTTTCCACATCTAAACTCAACTCATTAGCAGATTTATTAGTAATAACAGGTAATAATATGATGTCGTTGGTTGTCATAGATGGGTCAGTGTGGTGTGTCACCATGGGTGACAAGGTTACACACCCACTAGGGATGTGAATGTTGGCACCACTCTCCTTCAAGAATGGGGCACCCAGAATAGGAATGGAGTTATTTTCCATGCTGCCCAAGACTTAGAAGTTCTTGATAACCGAAGTTCCATCTATGATTACCTCAACGTCTCTAACTTCTCCTTCCGTCCCCACCACCATTCCATTAGCTAGGGTAAGTGACTTCCGATCATCGTTATTGATTTTTAAATTCAGATTTTCAATGTCTTGCAATGCAAGCATGTTGCGTGATGATCCGGCGTCGTACAGAGCGGTGGTTTCAATGCTGTTAATTTGACATTTCATAATTAAATCGCCCTCATGCCCTTCATCCGTCTCAGTTATGCTCTTTCCTTGCTCACAAGGATTCTTCTCCATTGTGCTAGGAAGAGCACCTTGAGTAGGCTCGGAAAGCACTTGAGCCAATTCGCCCACTTGCATTTCCAAGTTTCTCATCGAGGCCGATTGGTTGGCCATATTTGTTTGGGCCATATCTACAAACTTTTCCATCGTCTCTTCTAATATACTCTTCCTTTGCATCACAGCACCTAGGTTATAACCCGGATGAGGCGGCCTTGGTTGTCTTCCGGATGCTTGAGCATCATAATGATGCTGGCCCGATTGCCATCGTTGGACTGCAGTGTTTTGATTCCAAGAAAAAATGGGGTGATTTCTCACACCCGGATTATACATGTTAGAGAAAGGTGCAGTGCGGTTTTGATTTTGGACAAAATTAACACTCTCTTCTAAATTGAGATTAGAGAGTTCAGAAGAGATTTCACCTGAGGGACATTCATATGCATGATGTCCGGGGTTCCCACACCCGAGACAAGAAATGGCCATCATTGGAGCGGATGAAACAACAGGCTTCTTCAGCAATGTGATGCTCTCAGCTGGTGCTCCAGATGTTCATACTTCAAATAGTCCTCTCGCGCTCCTTGGGGTGTTTCGTCCTGCAGTCCAGAATGAACTGTGAGATGCAGTGTCTTGTAGAATCCGTAGTGCTTCTTCAGGAGTGTGATTCAGAAGGGTTCCACCGAAAGCAACATCAATCATAGCCCTATAGTTGGGCTCGATTGCGAAATAGAAGTTCTCCACCAAATTCCATGGTTGAAGTTCATGATGGGGGAATTTTCGCAGAAGGTCCATGAATCTTTCCCAAGCTTCTGCCACGGTCTCCTGATCATTCTGCTGGAAGGTTGCGATTTCCCTTCTCAAGCTCATAGTTTTATCAACTGGGTGGAACTTGGAGAGAAATTTTCCTTGCAGCGCATACCAGGTGGTAGTTGTGCCCGACAGAATTGTATGGAGCCACAACTTTGTCCTGTCATGAAGGGAGAACAGGAATAATCTTAATTTTACCATGTCGTCCGCAATACCGGCGTACCAGAACATTCCGCAGATCTCTGAGAACTCTGCCAAGTGGAGATGGGGTTCTTCACCTGCCATCCCAGAGACTGGGCATTGTTGCGAATAATGTTCAGGATCGTCGGCTTGATCTTGAAATGATTGTTCGTGATGGCTGGGCCAAAGCCAGGATACACACTCCCCACAGTGGGAGTAGTATAATCCCGTACTGTTCTAGGCCTCGCCCGGGCCACCTCGTTCGCATCAGCCGCATGACCCACAGTGGGTGCATTCTCACCCCCGGGTTAATCTCATTCCTCTCAATCTCAGGATCGTATTTCACAAACTCTTCAGGGCCTTGCCCCTGCATAAATTAACTTACACACAATAAAGAAAAAAAGAAAAAAATAAAAAACAACAAAGAATCTTTATAGTAGCTTCCTGGAAGAAAAATTCATAAAATGCTCGCAGTCCCCGACAACGACGAAAAAAACTTGATGCGATTACGACAAGTGCACCGGTCATTTAAGTAGTAAAATTGGGAGAGACTCCCCGAATATCGTTCTCAGAGGACTACAAGTTGGTTTGTATGAATTCTTGTTAGCGAATTACTTATATAGATTCTTATGTAATTAATAAAAAGGGGGGTTTTGATTTTGGTTTTCCTAGATTAGCAATAGTGAAAGAAAATGTGGGCCTAGAGCTCCGCTTCGCTTGTCAGGATGGAATGCAGGCCGCGATGTCGTGCTTCGGTGAGCGGATGGACGAGAAGGCTAGCGGAAGGATGTTTTGTAACCAGCGGAATGAGAGTCGTAGGCACCTCGTCGCGGAACACGCAACTAGCAATTGCTAGTGCGGTGCACTACAGAGCGGTGGAGTGGATGGCGGACTAGGGTGCTCCTCAAATCTTATAAACCACAACACATTTCACCAAAATGAAATCACAATAACTTAAACACAGTTATGAACATCATCCGTAGTAAAGTACATCAAACCATGAAGAAATCCTAAACAATACACAAAAGGGAAAGAGGTCACCGAAGCTCGAAGACTATGCTGAAGATTCGCGGCCAGAATCGCAGGGTTGTCAAGCCTCATCCATGCTCGGTCTTTAGTTGCGTCCGGGGTACAGAGGAGCTGTCACCTTCCTCTACTTTACCCATCTTCTTCGTGGTCTAGCTCCAGCTACTCTTGTTGGAGATCCCTTGAATGTAGCAGAAATCTTCCATCGATGGCGTTCTTGAACTCGTAGATGATGGAGGAGTCCAAGGAGGGAGCTTTAGAAGAATATTTGCAGGACAAAAGTTGCCGAAGCTCCTCCTAGGTCAGGCGGTGGTGGAGAGGCAAAATGGGCGGAAATGGTGGGCTTGCAGAGTTTTTCCCGCGGGTCTCCTCTTCACAGCGGATTTCATGCTTTAAATACTAAAACAGCAGAATATTATGTCATGCATTGTCGAACACACGACCGTGCATTTCCCGTGCATTATTTAACGAAAAGAAATGCTTTGAGGAAGAAGCAGTGGTGCCCGTGCATTTTACTCACGCACGGTCGAAACCGCCCATGCGTAAAAATGCACGACCAAATCCAGATTGGCTAAAAACCAGGCAAAACAGGCGATCGTGCGTTTCCTTCGCGCACGGGCAACTGCCCGTGCGTAAAAACGCACGAATAAAGTCAGATCACCATTTTGCTACCCAGAAGAAGGCGCACGACCGCAGTCGTCCGTGCGTCAAGGAAAACGCACGACCGTGCGATAAAAACAATCATGATTTCTGGGCAAAATGGGATGATCCAACCACCTACAAGAATAGCAATCCTGCTGGGAATACACTTCCAGCACCGAACAATCATAGAAAAAGGATTGGGGAGCACCATATTCTTACCCCCAACCACATGGAGCGCAAATGCACACCAAAACTGTCCAAAATAGAGCACAAAGTACGTAAGTGCACGCAAGTGTGCATAAGAGAAATATAAGCAACAATAGCTCGAAACGAATGTGCACAAGAGTGAAAACTAGCCCGGATGAGTCCATAAAAGCATATATAAATGGGACTCATCACCCCGTTAAACCCTTCCGACCAAAGAGACTTCATTCTCAAGTCTCCCTTCGAGCAAAAAATACACCCCGCCGTGTTCTGCATGAGATCGATACTCGGAGATTTATTACCATTTTATTATTACTTGACAACGACCGATTCACTGCCATTCGCACTGCAGTCTCATTCCAACCTATAGCGGTGTGTCGAGATTATGCATCAAATATACGAAGGTAGAGATAAATATTTATTAATATAAAAATCCCTAAAATGACTCTTGAAAGCGATGTCGATGGAGCTCTCTGAATCCTCATCGTAGATGCGATCGATCTTCATCTAGAGAAATCTTTAATCTAAATTGCCTTTGAGGTATCTTAGAATTGATGCATGGGAGTCTTAAAACTCCTCTAGATCTATGGTACAAAGAGGATATCAAACATATTGGTGGTTACTTAAGTAGTTTTTGAGAGAAGGAGCAAAATGATCTTTAAATAGAATTCTATGAGCTATCGCCGGTGGTAGTACATTCATCGGATGGTAGTGCTAATAATTTATTTTCCTGCTCCTCTACTCTTAAATTGGGATCCATGATTGTCATGATAGGCCACACTTATTGCGGCATAGTAAGGATATCTCCATGTAGTAGCTTGATATATCTAAGAGCAAAAATAATATCATATGCTTCATTTGGCAGTCAATCATTCTCAGATTGATGAAGTCTCCTAAACATTATCGTTGAGAGATAATATTATTGCAACATAGTAAGGCTTTCCATATTCAGCTCTTTGCACCCATAATGTATTATTGAAATGCACCTTGATAGTCAGACAATCTAGAATAAGGGCTACTACAGGAAGTAACACTATCGGCAGTAGAAGCTGACAGTTCTTTTCATATCAGTCAATGAGTGTCTCAAACATGCTCCAATGTACTTAACTCCATTTGACTATAATTTCTACAAGCTTTAAACACATTCAAGATAGACTAAATACAAATCAAGATTTGTTTTTCTCAAACCAAGAGATGAAGAACCAATATTCTAACAATCTCCCATTTTTATAATAATAAATCCCAGAATGAGAAAGTAATCATTTATGCAAGTGCACTGTTCATATAATTGTACGGTAAATGATTATTCTGAATAAGGTACTAGAATAAATAATTTGTGATACGCAAGTATAACAAACTACCCCATAGTATGTGCTCCCACTAAATATAATCGTGTTTCTCTCCCTAGATTTCCCAATTTATTCTCCACCTAGATTTCTCATTTTATTCTCCCCCATTATATTAATGAGAGAGGCGGGGGTATGTCATAGAGGATAATCATGATTGGGCATAAGACATACAGTATACCTTGGATAAGAATGAAATATAGAGTGAGGGAAATACACAAGTAAGTAATCATGAAAACTAAGACCACACCTTTTAGAGTAGTGGTATAAAAATCATAAAAAATTAATAGTTATCCAAAAAGATAATGTTTATAAACTGATAAAATTTATCATTTGACTTCAAACCTATAATCATTAGTGAATTATATTGGAAATTATTAATGATATTCATCGAATTTCATAACGAATGTGATATTATATAATGTATAACGTCAAATGATTTAAAACTACAATGTTACATGATTCTTTTTCAAGCATTCAAGATATTGTAAGGACCATGTTAAGCAATATAGTATTTTTACTTTTAATGTAAGATAATGTACTTATGAGTTTATAGTGCAATTTTCATTAATGTAAGTTGTATATGAAACAACGTCTTGTACAATTTGTGAAATTGATAGAGTATACAATATTAATAATCAAGACACATATAAGTGTAATGAATGTACACAGTCATCATTAATATGTAAAGTAAAATTACTTCCACATCTTTTATGCACAATAAAGCACAACTAAAAAGGTACTATGTTCACACAGTGTTAGTTAATGGGTGTCGACTTATCACCTAGAGGGGGGTGAATAGTTTTTTCAAATTATTTTATCCCCTTTAGGTGTTCTTGTTTTCTGGATAATAGATTTAATGTTTAAGAGAGCGCAGCACAGAAAACACAGAAAGACTTATAAAGGTTCCTCAAGACAGGGTGTCTTCAGTAGTCCTCTTTCCCTCTACACCTACCTAGAAGTGTGCTAGGCTCGGCAAACTCTGCCATTGTCTCTGGCCCGTAAGCCTTACAACTCGGACCCGCAAGTCCCTGCAGCCTAGGCCCGCAAGCCCCTTCACTGCACCCAATCCCACAAGCTTGACACTCAGGCCCTCAATCCTTTGCAGCCTAGGCCCTCAAGCCCCTTCACTGCACCAGAGCCCTCATGCTCGACACTCATGCCCTCAAGCCTTTGCAGCCTAGGCCCTCAAGCCCCATTCACTGCACCTGAGCCCGCAAGCTCGACACGTTTGGACACGCAAGTCCCTCTGCCCTAGCCCTCAAGCCTCACAGATCTCAAGCCCTCAAGATTGACACAGAGATCCAAGCACAGATCTCACAGATTTTGGCCCGCAAGCCTTACAAAGATAGATTTACAATATTGAATCAGCCTGATGGAGATCGACTTCTTGTCTTGAAGAAGATGCTTCTAATTTTGAATCTGCACGGCACAAATCTTCTTCAAGTTTTCTTGCTTTGCCAGATGTTGACTGGCTTCCTTTCTTGAACGATTCTTAGCAGACAATGAAGCTTGACTGCAACTTGAAGAACACAAAATGATCATTTTGTTCTTCCCCTTTTTCTATCTTCTTCACCGCAGCTTATCACAATGCTCAGCGGGATTTTTTTTTCGTTCCCCTTTTTTGAGAGTATTTTTAGGGCATCCTCTATTCCCTTTTATAGGACAAAGATGCCGCTTAACGGTCTCCTATTCTTACAAACGCCCATGCCTAAAAAGCACGCACTGATTGGACAATCAGGCGGCGACATTAATTACTAACACGACGTCTAATGACATTTCAAATTGTCTCAATGATAATTCCATTGTTATGAAGACAAGGACAATATCTCAACGATAGGACTTGTCATTGGCTTTAACTTGGACATGTCTGCTTTCTTCTTCTTCAGATAGAGATGTCACATCTTCTTTTTGATGATATAGTTGTTATCAATCTTACTTAGCCTCTTCAGCGACAAGGCTTCTTTACGATGATACCTGTCCTGTTCAGTCTTATCGAGGTAACAGTTTCTTATCAACGATATCTTCGACACTGACCTTCCCTTTACCTTTTCAACGTCATTCATTCTGACTTAGCCTTATCGACGTCAAGGCTTCTTGTCAACCACTTCTTTGAGTCTTCTTCCTTATCTTCGACTTTCTGATATCGTCGTGTAGATGTCATAACGATAACACCATTATGCCTTTCTCTGCATGTTGTTGACGATATGCCTGTTGTTGTCGACGATACGCTTGATCCTTTTCGACGACATAGACACAATCATCCTTCTTTGCTACGCCTATCATTTCAATGATGTGCCTATACTTGTTGACGATATGACCAGCCTTTTTCGTCGATATTACAGTTAGGCAGGTTATTGAAGTACTGGACATCTCTTCTTATCTTGTACTGAAATACATAGTGATGTTCTCTTGAATTGGTGACTTCTCCAAATAAGGAATCATCAGGGCAAGATTCCCAACAATCTCCCCCTATTTGAAGAAGTCAGAACCCCAATTTAAAATTACTTACACTGATTACTAAAATGTGAGTTTATGCATTAGATGGTAACATAGTTACCCTTCCTTTAGCTTTTGCATCTTCTTGAGCTGGTAGTTCCCCCTTGATATGATGCATCTTCTTCTTTGCTCCCCCTTGATGTGATGCATTTTCTCTTCTCTCCTCCTAGGTTATTTTTTCTCCCCCTTTCTGACTTTTTCATTATAGGCCTGGAAGATTCTGTTTGGCAATGATCTTCTGTTGTCGTTATAACAGCTTGTTGTGTCGATGATACAGCTTCATTAAATTTATCATCCCAGGACAACTTTAGGCCCTTCTTAGGAGACATCTTTTAACACCAACCCTGAGAGTTCTCCCAGGGTGCTTTGGTCATTTCCAACTTATAATCATATTGGCTTCTTTTGGTCCTTTTGGTAGGGTGACATGTACTAAGATTGTTAGTAAGCTGATTTTCCTATTCAGCATATAGGCTGGAACAACCATCTTGTCCAAGGCCCATATTTGCTTCTAATGGGCTCTTGGACCACCTACAAAATGAGATTACAAACCCTTAGGAACCCAAGTAGCTTTGGGTCCTAGGATATTGTTAGCTATGAAGGGCATACTGGATCTAACTACTCTAGGATATGCATAGTGATAATGAACAAGGTGATTTGTAGGTTTAACATTCGTTACCCTTGGAGCAGTTTGATTGTACCAACAATCAATTGCAAAGTGCCCGGTCTTTCCACAGCACCAACATTCAAACATGTTGTATTTCCCTTTCTGGCTGCCTGTGTGAATGTCTGTTCTTTGTATATGAACAAATGAATGAGAGAGGGAAGCTGAATCGTGCTGATTACAAGTTTGATGTTGGCTATCACCATTCACATCTTTCCTTCTGAAGTCAGTCTTCTTTAAGGATTTCTTCTTTTCTCTGACCCCAACAATTTCCTGCACCCTCATAATTTTCTGAGGCACCCTTGAGGTTTTGGATTTGGAAGAGCTTGCCTCAGGCCTCCCTACAAAGGGGAGTTTATCCTCCACTCTTCTGATTTTGTCATTCTTAGATTTCAGGGCACTAGGCTGAACTTTGTCCTTCTTTAGAAGTACAGCCTTGAAGGCCTTTCTGTGTTGACAAAACCCTGCATTCTCTAGAGTTAGTCTTTCTGCTTTTTCTGAGGGAACAAGGTTTCTTGTTTGAAGAGAGAAGATCTCTGCAGCTTCCTCCTTGCACAGCATCTTGAGAATCTTGACATCTTCTAGAAGCTTGTTGGAACAACCCTATTACTAATTTGGGCTAGGATCACTATCTGTATGACTATGACTCAAGTTGACCCCATTGTATAGTCTAAGGGTCAAGGTCAAAGTTATTTAGAACTTAGGAAAAATTCTAAGTCTTTGGGTTCGACGAACTTCATTCTGCGTTCAATGAAATCCTTTCGCCGTTTGACGAACGTCAGCTTTCAGTTCAACGAACTCTCTTCTCAGCTCGATGAATTCAGTCCTCCAGTTAGATCAACAGATTTTATCTTCAGTTTGACGAACTCAAGTTTGAGATCGACGAACTCAGTTCTGTGTTCGACGAATAAGGAACTAAAGGTTCAGTTCGACGAACTCAGCTTTCAGTTCGACGACCTCAGCTCTCAGCTAGATGAACTCAGTTTTTAGATCGACAAATTTCTTCTTCAGTTCAACATCTTCTGATAGATCAGTTATCTTCTTTCTCTGAACTCAGATCGATTAATCAGCAACGGATCTATTCTATTATTTGGACTTATTCATTCTCAGATAAGTCAAGATTTGTTCTTTCCTATTATTATTCATTTCCATTCTCTTCTTTCGAGAAAGTAGCCGTTGACATATATTGGAAAAGAATACTTGCATGGAAAAGGAATATGAGTTAAAGATTATTGCTGAATCAGATTGCAGATCCAAGAATAATCATTTCTGATTATTTTATTCCTTATTTAGAAGATTTGAATTTCAAATCAGTCAGATATTGTCTAAGGAAAAAGGATATCAAGGATATATCAGAGGATACATAGTAGAAAGAGAGACAAGATAAAAAAAAAAGAGATACAAAAAAAAGTCAAAAAGGGATACAGAGATCTTCATCATCAGCAGTATTTTTCATTCTCTGAGAACATCAATAATCTTCTCTCAGTTTTCAGCTGCAAGTTCATCTTCAAAGAGTAACAACAATCTGAGAAACATTTTCTCTTAGATTCATCTGCTATCAAGGAAGATCCTCTTCATTCAAGAGAAAGCTCCATCCATTATCTGTCAAGAATCTCTATCAGACAGGGGGAGCTTTACAACACAACATCCACTAGTCTTCTCTCAGATCTTGTTGACAGAGAAGAATTTCATAAACACTTTTTATTTACTTTACCCCATCTTGTACAGGGTTCTAACTCCCTTCAAAAGTTAAACCTTTTGTGGCAGGGCACCTGATCAAAAACCTAGTTGATTCCTACCAAGGGTGGTAGACGAGTGGATTACCCAGATTAATTAGGGAACCACTATAGATCCTTGTGTCCTCTGTGATTGTGTTTTTCTTTCTGTACTGTGTTGTGGTGTGTTTGTTATATTTTTTTAGTTCTTATATTCACTCTGCTACACATATATATATATCACTATTTTAATTCCGCTATAAAATTAGTTAAAACTTTTTAATACTCTATTCACCCCCCCTCTAGAGTAAATCTAAGATGTAATACCTCACTTTCAATTGGTATCAGAGGTTGGTTGATTGGTTACACAGGCTAACACCTGAATCAAAAGATCAATTAGATCTTAACTTAGTCTAGAGTTTTCTTTTGCTAAAACTCATGGCACAGAACAAAGATTACTCAAGCATAAGACCTCTTATGTGCAATCTTAATAAGTTTGCATTATGGAAGGCAAGGATAAAGTTATATATGAACTCTATTGATGAAGAAATCTTCAATTCCATTTTTACAGGACCTCCTACTCCACCAGCAACAACAACTGTTGAGGCAGCAACCAACAATAATGTTGTTCCACCTCCTGAGTGGACAGATGCTCAGAAGAAGCAAAGAAATGCTGAAGCCAAAGCTATGAACATTTTGGCACAGACAATGTTTGATGATATTTTCCAGAAGGTTGTCGACTGCACCTCAGCCAGGGATATCTGGAACTCCCTCAACAACATGGTTGAAGGATCTGCAGATGAGAGAAAGGACAGAAGATCTCATCTTATCTCCCAATATGTGAATTTCAAGAATGGAATAACTGAAACAGTTGAAGATATGTACAATAGACTCAGTCTCATAATCAATGAGCAGAAAACTTTGGAGAAAGTGATCACAATCGTTGAAGTGAATGATAAGATCCTAATGTGCTTCCCTAGCACATGGGACTCAAGGATCTGGTCAATCAAGGAAGCCAAAAGCCTAAATGAGATCTCCACTGAGACCTTGTTAGGAAAATTAAAATCCTTTGAGCAGCTTATCAAGACTAGAGAAGCTGAACAATCTACCTCCTCACCAGCCTCGAAAAAGGATAGAGGCATTGCTTTTCAAGCTACAGAAGAGGAAGATAAAGCTCCAGGAGAAATGGAGTTTATGAGCCTCCTAGCCAAGAGATTTTATAAAATGGCTAAAAAGGACTTCAGAAAGAAGGATTCCAGATCCAGAGAAAAACCAAGGTATGACAAAGCAAATTCTAAAGAAATTATTTGTTATGGTTGCAGGAAGCCTGGACACATTCTACCTGAGTGTCCAGATAACCAAAATAAGGACAAGAGAAAAGATAAAGAAGAAAATATGCATTCAAGCAGGCCATCCTCCCACAAACACAAACATAAGGGAAGAGGCTTTGTAGCTGAGTCATGGAGTGATACTGAGTCAGAGTCATCATTCAGCTCCTCTGATGATGAAAATGATCCAAATGAAAAGGATCAATGCTTGATGGCTATCTATGACTCATGCAATGATTCAGAACATGCATCATCATCCAGTTCTAGTGATGATGAAGATAATGAAGATGAAAGAAATTTCTGCATGATGGCTATCAATGCCTCAGGAAACAATTCAGATGAATCAGAATCTGACAATGACAGTGATCAAGTAATCTCAACCTTTGATTTCAATTCAAATGATTTCAAAAATGAATTTAAAACTCTTTGCTTAGATTTAATTAGATCTGAGAAGGAAATAATCTCTCTCAGAGGCAAGTTGGTTGAAATGAATCAACTGATAGAAGATAATGCCAATCTTAAGAAATAACTGGCCGCCTCAAAAGAACATATTGTTCTCATTGAGAACAAGTTATCTGAGGCTAAGAAATTTGAAGAATCCCTCAATAGGAGAAGTATGAAACTGATGGACATCACAAGCATAGTGAATGCCAGAATTAATGGCAAACTGGTCTTGGGCGCATCATCAAGTCAGCCACATCTTCTTATGAAGAACATTCTATCTACTCCAGTAAAGTTCATTTCTGCTAAGGGCAAAGAGGCAGTATAAGTAGATAAGAATGTCTCAAGCAAGGATGTTAAGAATAAAGGAATTCAAAAGAATTTGTCGAACGGCGCTCGACGAAATCATATGAATTCATCGAACGGTGATCGACGAAAGCTGAACTCAGAATTTCAGTATAACTACTCTTCGAACGGTTCTCGATGAAATTACGTCCATTCGTCGAACGGCGATCGACGAACTCAGCCAAGTTCATTAAACAGAAAAAGTACTGCATTTTTGAAGAATTCATATTCTCAACAAACTAAGAATCCCTTTACTGAGTGGATTATTCCTCCAAGGAGATATCATCCACAAGGTTGTAAGGATCAACCGGAGATTTCTTATATTTCAGAATTTTGTGGTATGACAAAAGGACCCAAGGTAGTCTGGGTCAAGAACAACTAGTTTACTTTCTATTGTGCAGGTACAAAACTATCCAAACATAAAGGAACAGTGATACTTGGATAGTGGGTGCTCCAAGCACATTATAGGAAACAAGGCCAACTCAAGCAATTACAAGGCAAAGCTTGGACCCAAAGTGATTTTTGGAGACTCCAACTGTGGACAAACCAAAGGCTATGGATAAATCAAAGTTGGAGCAGTTACCTTCAAAGAGGTAGCATATGTCAAGGGTCTAAAGCATAACCTCATTAGCATAAGCCAGCTATGTGATGAAGGTTATCAGGTAACTTTCTATCATTCCTTATGTCTTATTACCAATAATAAAAATATTAATGTGTTATCTGGTATTAGACATGGAAATATTTATTTAGTCAATTTTGACTCTGCCAATTCAGATATTTGATTATTTAATTCAATAAGTAAAATAAATGAATTATGGCATAAAAGGCTTGGACATATTACCCTTAGAACTATCTCTAAGCTCTCCAAGGACAACCTAGTAAGAGGACTGCCTTCTGGTTCTTACAAGATGGAAGTACTCTGCAGGGCTTGTCAACTAGGAAAGTAGACCAAGAGTAGTTTTAAATCTTTATCCAAGAGTGATTCACCTAGAATTCTGTACATACCGCATTTGGATCTTTTTGGACCCACTGCAATACAGAGTTTAGGAGGGAAGCATTACACTTTAGTTATTGTAGATGACTTCTATAAATTCAATTGGGTGTTCTTTCTTAGGAAGAAGTCTGACACCTTTAGTGTTCTGACAGACTTTCTCAGGTCCATAAAGATTGAGTAATCTACTCTAGTTGCATTGATCAGAAGTGATCATGACACTGAGTTTGAATCTCTTCTGATGAGAGAATTCTTTGGAAAAGAAGGGATCAGGCAATGTTCTCTGCTCCTAGAACTCCTCAACAAAATGGGGTAGCTGAAAGGAAAAATAGAACACTAATTGAATCAGCAACTACATTGCTTGATGATGCTCACTTGCCACTCTCTTTTTGGGCAGAGATAGTGAGCACAACAAATTATGTGTTGAACAGAAGTTTGATACACAAACATAAGGGTAAAACTCCCTATGAATAACTTATGAATAAAAAGCCTAAGGTTAACTATTTTAAGATATTTGGCTGTAAATGCTATGTGCATAACAATGATAAGAAATATCTCAGGAAATTTGAAGCAAAATCTGTTGAAGGTATATTCCTTGGATACTCTCTTTCTAGTAAGGCATATAGAGTCTACAACAAATCAACTCTTAAGATAGAAGTGTTGAAACCGATTTCTCTGTCTCTTGTGAAGCTCGGGCCCTCAACTTGTTGAGGGGCAGCTAGCCCTTACTAGTCCCTCGGAAGGAGCAGACAGGGGATTCAGAAATAGACTAAGACCTTAGTCATAGCGAGGAGGTCCCACCGCAAACCCGGAAGATTGTTGAGTGCTTCCCCTCCCAAGCCAAAGCTGAGACTTGGGCACCTTGGACAACTAGAGAGCTAAACCAAAGTAACCAAGGGAGGAAGAAGCTCACAGAACTGAGATTGGAATCCTCTCCCAAGGTGTCCTTTAAGGTCTATTTATAGTTTTTTGTCCGTGGTCTGTTAATAGCGGAATTCCGCATTCTGGTTTTACTAAACGCACCCTAATTTGGCCTGCTAACAACCAAACTCCGCTATTTGGAGGGGCTAACGGTAGACAACCGGGGGCAGAGGAGTAATTTCGCCTCCTTAGCCTATGGACAAATGGTTTGCGAGAAGGCTACTCGCGAGAGCTCCTGCGAGTCTCCTCGCGAGTACGGCTCGCGAAACCCCTCTTAGGTGAGTGCTCTGTGAAGGCCATTAATGGTCTTCTCTCTCTTCTTTCTCTCTCTCCAAAATTGGGGAATTTGCACTTTCTCTCTCCTACTCATCATTTCCAGATATTATATGGCCCCTTGAGTATATATCAGGCACATGAAGCTATTGGGCCACTCCAATTGGGTCTAGCCCA
Organism: Dactylorhiza incarnata; assembly: GCA_033032865.1. Taxonomy (NCBI): domain Eukaryota; kingdom Viridiplantae; phylum Streptophyta; class Magnoliopsida; order Asparagales; family Orchidaceae; genus Dactylorhiza; species Dactylorhiza incarnata. The sequence continues at coordinate 1,120,399 of JAWHQI010000218.1, read as the reverse complement.
AGTGGATTGGGCTTGATTAGGTCAAAATAGGTCATTTTGACCCAAATTTAGGGTGTAGTTGACTTTAGTCAATTTGACCATTTGGGTTAGCCCCAATGGGTGGGTAGTGACCCATTGGACTCCCTTAAGGGTTAGGAAGGTCTAGGTATTTGGCAAGGTGGATTCCAATTAACCCACACTAGGGCAATTTGACCAAAATAGAGCTAGAGTTGACTTAGGTCACATTGGCCACATTGGTGGCCCATGATGGGGGTTTTTAGTCCATTGGGTCCCTAATATCCTTATAAGGGTAGGGGCAAGGTCAATTATGCATGTTGGAGGTCAATTTACCCTAATTAGGCTACTTTGACCAATTTGGAGTTAGGGTGGACTTTGGTCAATTTGGTCTCTTTGGTTGACCCCAATGGGTCCTTTGTGCTCTAAGGGAACCCCTAAAGGGTTGGGTATGCTATGGTTGGGTCAAAGGGTCAAGGTGAGTCCCTTAAGTCCAACCCTATGTTTGTTAACTGGAAATTGCTATTTGCAGACCACTGCGGTTTCCTTCTTTTTGGCTAAGGCGAAGTGGTCTCTTCAAGCTTCTGAGGGTTTTGTCAAGAACTATTCATGACAAAACCACTCTAGGGGTCTAGTTGTTTGGGGGATGTTACAGCGCCTGCCCTAGGTGTTACCGTCGGCGCTAGTCGACATGTTGGAATTCTGGCTTCATATTTGGGGGCAACCTTCATATGCTATCCATGAGTCATATGACTTTGTTTCCTGCACACTTTGACACACACGATAAAATACACAAAAGATTTGTTATTCTCAAACCTAGGATATGCGGAAGACCATGTTCTAACACTTCCTATGCCGCTGGTGTGTCTTGTTGGACATGTGTGTCGCATCCCTTTGTTTGAGAATAACAAATCCCAAATTGTAATTTAATCTTGCTTGTCGTGGGCTAATAGTGTGCAGAAACTATAGGTGCTGAACTCCAAAGGAAGAAAGCAGCTTGGAACCAACAAACTGAGCTGATGCACTGAAAGGAGGTTTAGTTCTTAAATTATAAGCTCTTTGTTTAAGTTTGTCTCAAAATAATGATATATATAAATGTAGTGCTGAGTGTGTAATAACAACAAACACTAAGAGGGTACAGTAATCACAGCACAGCAAAAAGAAAATAAGAAATAAACCAAGCAAACCAGAAGACACAAGAAATATAGTAGTTCCCCAATCAACCTGGGTACATCTACTCTTCTACCCACTGGTAGGAATCCACTACAGGTTTTTGATCAGGTGCCCTGCCACCAAGTGAGCTTTTGATCAGGTAACTCTAACCAAACCACAGGTTTTTGCTAAGGTTCCCTGTCACAGGAGTTAACTTTTGAAGGGAGTTATAACCCTTTGTACAGGAGGGAAGAAATAATGAAAATAAAAAGGTTAAAGTGTTCTTCTCTTTTTTGAGAAGACTCTAGAGATCCTGATAGGTTATTGAGTATGGATCTTTGATGAAGATGTTGAAGAGCTCCCCCTGTCTGTTTGAGATTAGATGACAGCTTGTGGAGTCTCCTTCACCTATACCCTAAACTCTTTTCTTCTTCTGAAGTTTTGATCCTGAGCAAATGATCTTGATTGGTGTCTCGGATGTAGATGATCTGCAGAGAAAAGTTAGCAAAACAAAGCAAGATAAAATATGTTGTTCTCTGTATTGCTTGTGTTGTATCTTCTGTGTGCACTCTATAGTTTCTTTCTCTTTCTCCATCTCTTTATAATCTGAAGAGCTTCTCTCTCTTTATTTTGAATTCCTCTTTTTGGGAAAGGGAAAGAGATAAAGTCTCTTTAATTTTCTTGACTCCTCGAGAAGATAAAGCTACTGTCTTTTAGCTTTTCTGCAACAGCTATAATATTAAGTGTTGCAACGGCTATATTATTAAGACAACAATATATGTTGCAATATAGAAATTAAATATTGCTTTATTAAATCTGATAACATGTATATAATTTTAGTCGAGCTGAGAAAGAAGGATTTATAATTTCTGATAATATTTTCGTCGAGCTCAGCTTCAAGTTCGTCGATCTGATAATTTGATTCGTCGTTCTGAGCTTCTGTTGAAGATTCATCGAACGCAGACTTGAGTTTGTCGACCGCTGAATGAACATCTTTCGTCGAGCGCAGAGTGCCATTCGTCAAACGCATATAGTCGTTCGTCGAACGCAAAGAACTTATGTAATTTTTATCTTTCTCTTATATTATTTTCTCTGATTCGATCGCATTATATTTTCTCTAATTCGATCGCATTATATTTTCTCTGATTCGATCACATTATATTTATGTTATTTTCTTAGTCTTCTGACTTAAGGGTGTTTGATCTAAGTTATACAATGTGTTATGATAGAAGCTTAGATATAACAGATGGATCCTAACTCAAATCAAAACTAAGGTTCCAACAATCTCCCCCTATTTGAGTTGGGATCCTAAGCCAAATTATAACTGATTGTTGTCCTAACAATCTCCCCCTAATTGTTTTAGGATATAGATTTATAGTCTCCCCTAAAATAAAGTGGAATCCTAAGCCAACTCAAAACTAGTGGCCTGGTAATCTTCCCCTATTTGGTTTTAGGATACTAAATTTCATTTAATTTCTCTTCTTTTAATTCTTCTTCTTTTAATTCCATTTCCTTTAATTTCTGTAGCTTTTGATGGGTTCTGATTTCTTAAATATTAAAATTTTGAATTGCTACAGCTGTTAGTGGATTCTAAGTATAATTTTTAGGAACATTGCTTGATATCTTCCTTCTTGCAGAATCTCCTTATCAGAAGAGACTCACACTCAGTGCTATGATTATTTCTAATCAATGCAACTAGAGTAGAATGCTCAAACATGATTTTTGGAGAAAAGTCTGTAAGAACATGAAGTTATCTGACTATGCTTTTAATATAGAAAAAATAATTAAATCTTAGAATTTAAATCTGTTTGATTAGGAATGGAGTTTAATGGTGAAAAACTGGTCAAACCTTTTTATCTCATTAAAATATGAATTTGAGAACATTTTCTGATTTTGTTGGACATAAAATATTTCCTTTTCTTTTGCCTTAATTAACTTTTTTTTAAAGAGATAATTTGTTATTCTGAGTTTTTCAATTTTTTTTTTAAATTTATTATTTTTATGAGTTAAACTATTTATTTCTATTAATTCTTTTCTGATTTTATTTTCAGATTTTATTAGATCTGTATATGAATTTTTAAAATCTGATTTGTAATTTTTAGAGGTAGAGTTGGGATTTGAAGTTACCTCATTTACCTTTTCTGATTCAGATTCAGATTCTGCATCTGAGTATTGGTTTGAGCCATATATGGCCAACATGCAGAATCTTCTGCCGTTTTGTTCTTCCTCTTCTTCTTCTTCACTTAGATTTGCAAATGGTTCTGCATCATAAATACAGTTAGTGGAAGAAGAGACAAAATTTTCATGTTCCATTGGATTTTAGAAAAAATTTAAGAAGTAAGTGATCTTTGTGATTCAGGTGTTAGCCTGTATATAAAATCAACAGCCCTCTGATACCAATTGAAAGGAGGTTTAGTTCTTAAATTAAAAGCTCTTTGTGTAAGTTTATCTCAAAATAATGATATATATAAATGTAGTGCTGAGTGTGCAATAACAACAAACACTAAGAATGCACAGTAATCACAGCACAACAAAAAGAAACTAAGAAACCAAGCAAACCAGAAGACACAAGAAATATAGTAGTCCCCAATCAACCTGGGTACATCTACTCTTCTACCCACTTGTAGGAATCCACTACAGGTTTTTGATCAGGTGCCCTGCCACCAAGTGAGCTTTTGATCAGGTAACTCTAACCAAACCACAAGTTTTTGCTAAGATGCCCTCTCACCAGGAGTTATAACCCTTTGTACAGGAGGGAAGGAATAAAGAAAATAAAAAGGTTAAAGTGTTCTTCTCTTTTTTGAGAAGACTCTAGAGATCCTGATAGGTTGTTGAGTATGGATCTTTGATGAAGATGTTGAAGAGCTCCCCCGTCTGATTGAGATTAGATGACAGCTTGTGGAGTCTCCTTCACCAAAACCCTAAACTCTTTTCTTCTTCTGCAGTTTTGATCCTGAGCAAATGATCTTGATTGGTGTCTCAAGATGTAGATGATCTGTAGAGAAAAGTTAGCAAAACAAAGCAAGATAGAAAATGTTGTTCTCTGTTTTGCTTGTGTTGTATCTTCTTTGTGCACTCTCTAGTTTCTTTCTCTTTCTCTGTCTCTTTATAATCTGAAGAGCTTCTCTCTCTTTATTTTGAATTCCTCTTTTTGGGAAAGGAAAAGAGATAAAGTCTCTTTAATTTTCTTGACTCCTCGAGAAGATAAAGCTGCTGTCATTTAGCTTTTCTGCAACGGCTATAATATTAAGTGTCGCAACGACTATAATGTTAAGACAGCAATATATGTAGCAATATAGAAATAAAATATTGCTTTATTAAATCTGATAACATGTATATAATTTTAGTTGAGTTGAGAAAGAAGGATTTATAATTTCTGATAATATTTTCGTCGAGCTCCGCTTCAAGTTCGTCGATCTGATCATTTGATTCGTCGTTCTGAGCTTCTGTTGAAGATTCATCGAACGCAGACTTGAGTTCGTCGACCGCTGAATGAACATCTTTCATCGAGCGCAGAGTGCCATTCGTCGAACGCATATAGTCGTTCGTCGAACGCAGAGAACATGTATAATTTTTATCTTTCTCTTATATTATTTTCTCTGATTCGATCACATTATATTTTCTCTGATTCGATCGCATTATATTTTCTCTGATTCGATCGCATTATATTTTCTCTGATTCGATCGCATTATATTTATGATATTCTCTTATGTTATTTTCTTAGTCTTCTGACTTAAGGGGGTTTGATCTAAGTTATACAATGTGTTATGATAGAAGCTTAGATATAATAGATGGATCCTAACTCAAATCAAAACTAAAGTTCCAACATGCACTACCGCCAGCGTTAGGGGTTAACGCAGGCGCTAGCGCTACCGCCAGCGCTAGCGCTACCGCCTCGCGCTAGCTCAAGTTCGTGCACAGTGCCACGCCGTCGACGGTTTTGCAACCGCTCCACACGAACGCTACCGCAGGCGCTCGAAGCTACCGCAGGCGCTATCTCCAAGGTCTATAAATTGATGGGTTCTCTCTTGTTTCAGTTAGTGCTTTTAGAGAGATTACTTGTGCCAAATTTCCAGAGCTGCTACTCTGCCGAAAGTTCATCTCCCACTCAAAGCCAAAGAAGATTTCTAGAGAAGGAAGCCCCCACGCTGCATCCGAAGAATGATCGCTTCAACCTCACTTGTGCTACAACGATCCTTCATCCTCAACTTCAGAAATCTCATAAAGGGAGTTCTTGTTATTTGCTTTATTTCATTATTTTAATTTTTGTAGTAGAATTCGCCTTGTGTTGGCGACTAGGTCCTTACACGGCTTAGGGGGTAATTCGCCGCGTGAGTTGGCGATTAGGTCTAGGAGATTAGATCTAGGGGGTGCTCAGGACAAATCCGGGGAAGGATTGGCTAGAGTGGCTTGAGGCCATATCCGGGGATGGATAGGCTAAAGCCAACCGGTTTGTGGGGATACAAGTCGGTATAGAAAAGGAAAAATTGTTTTACTTTGTACGCCTCCGATTTCTAGCGATATTGAAAAATTTATGCAAACACCTTTTTTCTATAATATAATCATGTCTCTTTTTTTGTGTTTACTTGATTTCTATCATTAGGCATAATCTCTAAATATTGGTTACAAAGTTTTCAATTCTAATTACTTTATCTAAATTGTTTATTTCAATCTCTTTATTCATAAAACAATTTAGTACTTATTTCTAAACTTGAAAATAACTATTCTCTTAATTTAGCTAAATTGTTATTTTGCCTTTCTCCTATTATAAAACAATTTAGTAATTCCATAACAATATTAAAAAGAATTTTTATTCCCTTATTCACCCCCCCCCCCCTCTAAGGGCGCCTATCGATCCAACAAGTGGTATCAGAGCAAGGTTATTCCAATCGGTTTAAAAACCAGGAATAATGGCGTCTTATGATCCCTCTTTTTCCGAGGGTCAGTGAATTAGTAGACCTCCACTCTTTACCGGGTCAGATTATAATTACTGGAAAAATTGGATGAGATGTTTTCTTATGACCCTAGATATTGAGGTATGGAATATGGTAGAAGAGGATTACTCTCCTCCTACATTTGTAGTTGGAGAGATAACTTTAGATAAACCAAAAGATAAATGGGATGATAGGTGATAAAGTAGTTTTTATATAAGTTTTTAATAGAAAATTTTGTAATTATTTAATATGAATTTTCCTTTTTATGTCAATTTTAGGTTATAAGTAGTTCTTTTTGTAATTTTGATTCTAACTTAGCCTAATTTTAATATTTGCAGATTTCTGGGACAAATCGGGAAAAATCACATGTCACGCCCTCGGTCACGCCCGTGACCAAGGGCGTGTAACCTGAAGACCAGTCCAGGTCGATGCCGTGCTGTTGAGCTAGTCCACACCCAGTCACGCCCCAGGTCACGCCCGTGACCCAAAGTCACGCCCGTGACCATGGGCGTGTAATATTAGAATCTGTCGCGTGGAGCTGCCGTCGAGACGAGAAGTTGCCGTTGAGAAGTCGCCCAAAGTCACGCCCGTGACCCAAAGTCACGCCCGTGAACCAAAGTCACGCCCGTGACCTTCCCGCGTGATCCAAGCACGCCGCCGCGCGGTCTGCCTAGCCCATGCCGCATTAAATGAAGCCGTCCTAAGTCACGCCCGTGACCCATATGTCACGCCCGTGACATGTCCGATTTTCTCCCGCCGTCACGCCAAGCCCACGCCGCTGCCGGATCCAATGTTACAGTGATTACACGCCCTTGGACACGCCCGTGACCGAGGGCGTGTAACTTGAAAATTTTGCCTATAAATTCAGAGGCTCTCCTTGAGTCCAGGGTTCAGAATTTTGGAGTGGGGAAGGTGCTGCTGGAGCCAATCTTGAGTAGTTTTCCTTTTTCATGTTTATGTTCATGTCTCTTTATTTTCATGCTCTCTTCCTTTTCTAATGCAATGTATTAGCTTTCCTTTAGTGCAATAGTCTAGTTTAAGCTTGTAATCTTGTTTTTCCTAGCTTGCAATTTCCTTTCTTAAGTCTTGTAATAGTTTTTCATTTAAATAAAAAATAGTTTGTTCTCTTTATTTTGTCTCCTCCTTAGCTAAAATTTCTTAATATGCATTTTTATTTTTCTTCCTCTTCCCCCTCCACCATGATTAACTAATCCTCATTAGTACTCGATCAAAATGATCCGAGGATGAGTTAGACAAGTTATGATTTTCTAAAGTTTTCTTTTTCCGTTTTTATAAACACTTGAATTATCCTTGATTTTTAATTAGTGAGGCCATACTTTCGATATATGGTTTTCGCTTAAGTTTTCATATTTAGTTAGCCGAGAGGCTCAAAGTATGAATCGATCACTCAAGGGTAAAGAGAGTTGCACGCACCCCTCGAGAGAGGATGACGTAAATCTCCCGGATTGGAGTCAAATCCAATAGTGGGGTTCACCTCGTAAAGCAAGTTTTAGGTAATCGATTATAGGACGAGAGTCCGGTTGATTTTTCCTAATCTTAGTTGGGCATTAACCTCGAGAGAGGCATGTTCGAGCTTCGGGAACCTCCACGGTCAAGTAGTTCAATTTAAACGGAATTAGATTTAATTTCTTTTTACTTGTCTTTTCTCACTCCAAGGTGACTTTTGATTGAGTACTAGCCTCTTTTATCATCATCTAAACCCTTAATTTAGCTTGCAATTTCTCTTTTTTTTAGCTAAGAACCAAAACCCCAAAATATCATTAGATAAGATAATAGTGACTTTCCTCAAAGTAGAAGTAATCAACGCGCCCCGTGGAATACGACCTTGGTATTTCTTAATATCCTATACTATAGACGATAAGGTACACTTGCCTTTATCGGATATAGTTTTGGAAAAAATCTCAACCCTTCACTAAAATTTCAAAACCGCGAAAATCTATATCAATAGGGATAAGCTAAAATACAAAAATAATGCCAAGGCTATGAATGCTTTATTTTGTGCGTTAGATAGAAATGAATTTAATAGAATTTCTGCATGTACTACTGCATATGAAATTTGGAATCATTTGGAAGTTACTCATGAAGGTACATCACAGGTTAAAGATTCAAAGCTTTTGCATCTTGAGTCAGAATATGAAAAATTCTGGATGGATGAAAGTGAAGATGTTGATGTCATATACACGCGCTTCACCAAGATCGTCAATGCCTCCAAAGCTCTTGGAAAGACCTTCTCCAACGACGACTTGGTCCAAAAGATTCTTCGTTCTTTTCCACCAAAATTCACCCCGAAGGTGATGGTCATTTCAGAATCGCACAATTTAAGAACGGTCCAAGTTGAGAGCCTCATTGGGAATCTCAAAACCCATGAGGTCGAACTCAAAATCCAATATGATGAATACAACAAGGAGCCAAAGAAGAAGGCGTTGGCACTAACATCAAAGAAGGAGTGCCAAGAGGATGAGGATGAAAATGAAGAAAGCCTTTTGGTGAAGAATTTCTGAAAATTCATGCGAAATCCAGAAAGGAGAAACACTTTCCGGAAATATATCCAAAAGGATGCAAGATGGAAAAGGTCATCCTCAAAGAAGGAAAAGGAGAGCGACGATGAAGAAGAAAGACCTCCACCGGAGTGCTTTCATTGTAGGAAGACCGGGCACATTCAGAGCCACTGCCCAAAGTTCTTGAAGGAGAAGATGGAAAAGCGGCACAAAGGGAAGGAGAAGAAGAAGGTGCTAAAAGCTAGAACATGGGATGACTCCTCCTCCTCCTCCAAAGAATCAAGCGGGTCTTCATCAAGAGAAGATGAGGAAGCAAACATGTACCTCATGGGACATGGAAACGACGGCGACAACACCAGTGTTCATAGCGACACTGAGGTAACTCGTCCCACTTATGATGAACTCTGTAATGAATTCCTTGAAACTTGCAAAGCTTTTGAGAAAAATATGAAAGATTGTATTTTATTGAATCGTGAAAATGAATCACTTATTAAAGAAAATCAAAAGTGTGATCACTTGCCAAAAGTGTGATCACTCCACTAAATTGGCAAAAGATCTTGAAGAGTCACTTTCTAAAGCCCTCTCTCATGCCATAACTCTTACAAAAGAGAAGGGGGAATTAGAAAGGAAATTAGAAGCCTCTCTTTTGCAAATCAAAAATAACAAAAAAGGTTTTGAAAATAAGTGTGTCATGCTTGCGAAAGAAAATTCTTCACTTAAAGCACAAGTTCATGATCTCACCATGGCCATTAAAAATTTTAGAATAGGCCAAAAATCACTAGAAATGATTTTAGGGTACCAGCGCCATGGTTCTGGAAAATTTGGTCTCGGATATCGAGGAGAGGGCTACCGCCCGGCGTTAGCCAATAACACCGGCGCTAGCACCTCATACCAGAAATCTGAATTTTCTTTTTCAAAATGTTTTTCTTCTGTAAATCCAATTTCTTCCAGCAAGAAAATTTTCCAGAAAAGGGTCTTAACCCCCTTTATTTCATGTGCAAACTGATATAGGTTAGGTCACACATCTAGTTCTTGCAGGAAAATAAAACAAAATACTATAAAACAAATCTGGGTACCTAAGGCTTCCACTTATTCTATGGGAGATTCTACTTGGGTATCCGGATCCTTACTCTCATCTTCTTTCTAGATGTGCAGGCAGGCTAAGGACAATGAAGACATGTGGTACTTGGATTCAGGATGCTCCAAGCACATGACGGGCAATAAAGCTAAGTTCCTTAGCCTAGAAAAGAAGAAGGGAGTGATCGTGACGTTTGGTGACAACGGAAAAGGAAGGATCATGGGAATTGGTACAGTTGGTAACGAATCCTTCACTATATCAAATGTTCTTTATGTAAAAGGGCTAAAACATAATCTTATTTCAATTAGCCAATTATGTAATAAAGGATTAGATGTTTTATTTGAATCTTCTACTAATCTATGCAAAATATATAATCCTATTACAAACAATATTTTACTAACTGCACCAAGAATACACAATGTTTATATAGTTTCATTTCATGATCTTTCAAAATCATCTTTAAAATGTTTTATTACCAAAAATGATGACCTTGAACTTTGGCATAGAAGGCTAGGACATGCTAGCACAAAGCTTATTGTAAAACTTGCCAAAAGATATTTAATTAGAGGATTGCCTAGATTAAATGGAAATTTACCTTCACTTTGTTCACCATGTCAAAAAGGTAAAATTACTAGATCCTCTTTCAAAAGTAAAAATGTTATTTCTACTACAAGACCTTTGCAATTAATTCATATGGATCTTTTTGGTCCCGTTAGCACCGCAAGTCTTGGTGGTAGATTATATAGATATGTTTTAATAGATGATTTTTCTAGATGTTGTTGGACAATATTTCTCTCATCCAAATCCGAAGCGTATTGTGAATTTTCAAAACTATGTACTCGTATTCAGAATGAAAGTGATTTAAAAATTAAATGCATTCGCTCGGATCATGGAGGAGAATTTGAAAATGAAAAATTTACATCTTATTGTGATATGTTAGGCATAAAACATGAGTTCTCTGCACCACGCACACCACAACAAAATTGTGTTGTATAATGAAAGAATAGGACACTTCAAGAGCTAGCACACACTATGTTATGTGAATATAAATTACCTAAGTCCTTTTGGGCCGAAGCCGTAAACACATCTTGTTATGTTATAAATAGAATCATGCTTCGCCCATCTTTAAATCTCACACCATATGAACTTTATTTTCAAAAGAAGCCTAATATATCTTACTTCAAAGTTTTTGGTTGTAAATGCTTTATTTTAAATACAAAAGATAGCTTGGGAAAGTTTGATGAAAAATGTGATGAAGGAACATTTCTTGGATACACTTCAACTAGTAAAGCTTATAGAGTTTTTAATAAAAGAACTAGAAAAGTTGAAGAGTCAATTAATGTGAAATTGGATGAGCTTGTTCCTTGTATAGAAAGACTTTCCGCAGGCAAAGAGGATGATCTATTACCTCCTTTGGAGCATGGTGATGAAGAACCTTCCAAAGAAGAAGAAGAGGAGGCCAAGATAGATAAATATGTACCTCCAAGCGTCTTAAAATTCACAAAGGATCATCCACGGGAACTTATAATTGGTGAACCATCCATCGGGGTAAGAACTCGCTCTTCTCTTCATGAATCTTATTCATATGTTTGCTTTGTTTCCGAAATAGAACCAAAAAACGTTTCTACTGCTTTAAATGAGGAATTTTGGTTTTTGTCTATGAATGAAGAGTTAGAACAATTTTAGCGACATAATATTTGGAAATTAGTAGAAAGACCATCTAATCACCCGGTTGTAGGCGTAAAATGGATTTTCAAAAATAAATTAGATGGTGAGTCTAGAATATCAAGAAATAAAGCACTCTTAGTAGCACAAGGATATTCACAAATCGAGGGGATAGATTTTGATGAATCTTTTGCACCCGTTGCTAGATTAGAGTCTATAAGAATTTTTCTAGCATTTGCAAGCTTTAAAAGAATAAAACAATTTCAAATGGATGTGAAAAGTGCGTTTCTAAACGGGTTTGTAAAAGAAGAAGTTTATGTTGAACAACCCCCCGGTTTTATTAATGAAAAATTTCCAAATCATGTTTATAAACTAGAAAAAGCGCTTTATGGTTTAAAACAAGCGCCCCGTGCATGTTATAAAAGACTTACATCATTTTTATTAAAGCACGGTTATATTTTGGGAAGTGCGGATAATACTCTCTTCATTAAGCACAACAATGATGATATAATTATTTTACAAATATTATGTTGATGATATTATTTTTGGATCTACTAATGAAGAGATGTGTAAAGAAGTAATTTTAGTGATGAAAAATGAATTTGAAATGAGTCTTGTAGGAGAACTTTCTTATTTCCTTGGTTTTCAAATATCACAAAGAATTGATGGTATTTTTGTATGTCAAACTAAATATGTCCATGATATGCTTAAACGTTTTGGATTTGAAAACCTTAAACATGCTTCTACACTAATGAGTGCGTCACTTAAATTAGGAAAAGATGAATCGGGAATTTCAATTGATCAAACCTTATATAGAGGTATGATAGGATCTCTACTTTATCTTAGTGCAACTAGACCCGATATTATGTTTGTCGTATGTTTATGTGCAATTTCAAGCCAATCCAATAGAATCTCATTTAAAAGCGGTAAAACAAATTTTTAGATATCTTATTGGGTCATCTAGATTAGGATTATGGTATCCGCACAATAATTCATTTACACTTCACGGCTACTCTAATTCGACTACGCCGGTTGTTCACTTGATAGAAAAAGCACTAGTGGTACTTGCCATTTTCTAGGACCTTCATTAGTTGCATGGTCTAGTAGGAAACAAAATTCGGTTGCACTCTCCACCACGGAGGCCTAATACATTGCATTAGGGAGTTGTTATGCACAAGCAATATGGATGAGCCAAACTTTGGAGGACTTTGGTTTTCATCTAAAACATATAGAATTAAAATGTGACAACAAGAGTGCCATTGATCTTACAAATAATCCGGTACACCATTCTAGATCCAAACATATAGATGTACGTCATCATTTCATATGGGATCACATTAAAAAGGAAAAGTTTAGGATACGTTTCATTGGCACGGACTCTCAACTTGCTGATATATTTACTAAACCTCTTCCCGATGCAAGGTTTCAAATGTTAAGGTTGGAATTAAGAGTCTTAGACATCTTAGGATGAATAACATGTAAAATGCTAATGTTTTATGCAATTTGAGAAGTCAAGACATCTCTGAAAATTACAAAATTTCTGCATAAGACTACTCTTAAGACCCCTAATCAATATCAAAAATCAGATTTTTAAAATTCTCAAAAAATCGTGTACTGTTTCCAGTGCTCGCGCCGGCGCTAGCGTGAGTGTTTGAATTTTGTGATTTTCAAAATTTCTAAAAATTTACAAAAATATTTTAATTCATATTTACTACTTTAATTTTGTACTTCTGACTTTTCTTATTTTTGTTTTATTTATTTTGTGGAAAATCAACTACAAAATTTCAAAATTCAAAAATACAAAAATATGTTTTTTATGATTTTTTGTTTTTTTTTCATTTAAAAAATGTTAAAACAACAAAAAAGTATATGTTCTTTATTGCCAATATCAAGCATGTATGAATGGTTCTATTATTTAGAATTATTTACAATGTTAAAATTTATTCCTTCAAATTACAATGAACATTGTTTTGTTTATCATGCTTTGATATATCTATTTAAAGTGCATAAAATGAATTTAAAAATGTGTAGAACCAAGCTTAGCATGCCTATAAGTATGAGTAAATGTATTATGATTGATAATGATGCCTTTCACTCACTTATTTTGGTAATCAATATGTGTGTTTAAATCTAAAAATGCTTGTTTGTGTATTGTATTTGTACAATAAATTAAAACTTGCATAACTTTATTACAAACACTGCATTTGAACTACACTTATAAAATTTTGAAATGTGGTTAAGTTTCAAAAATTGCAGGTTTGCAAACAAGTGTATTCGGAGAATGTTGTCTCACAAATGTGAACAAAAAATTATATATGTAGACAACTATAACTCCAGAAAGCACTACTCGAATCTCTTGATAAGTCCTCATAAGCATTGTGAGGTTGGGCACCTTGGAAAAAATAGTAAAGTGTCTTGTGCAACCCTTGATTAATACACCACTTTTTATAAAATAGTGTGCATTAAAGTGTGTGAAAGTTAATTTACTTGTGTTTTATTGTGCACTTTACTTTACATATGTCTTGTATTTTGTGATTTAACTCAATTATTAACATTGCCCAAAATACACTTATGTGCACATCATTATCTTTCATAACACTTCTTCTCATGAGTATTGGAATGCTTTATCTATACTACTTATATAAGAAATGCACTAGATAACCTTGCATGATCTCTACAATGTTTGGTATCTCTTGAACTTGAAATTAAGTGACATTGTAGTATAATCTCTCTTTGATATGTTCATTTCATGCTTGGTATCTTTATGAAAAACTTTGAGATTTCAAAAAGGTTAAAACATCTTTACATTTTGAACTTAAAACTCATATTTTTACTTATGCTTTTCATGCTTACAAAAAGATGTTTCTTATAATCTTCCGCTTGCTTACAACTCTTATCTTTTTATTTTGAAATCTCTTATATATACTATGCTTAAAATATTTATCATTATCTATATTACACAAGCTCGATCATGCTTTATCATTTATAAGAAATGCCTCTTTTACAACCCTCACCCTACCTTCTTTTGATAATACCAAAAGGGGGAGATTAATTGCAGAAATCTATATATACGGGGAGACTAATTCATGTAATCAATCATTTAGGGGGAGTAAAACATAAATTGCATTTATGTAGGGGGAGCATTAAGATAGGGGGAGTATGCACTATTCTCATACTTATAATATACTATAGTTGCACTTTTATCTCGCTTATCATTTACCATAAACACTTTTATTGATTTCTTGCTAAGAGGATTTGTTATTATCAAAAGGGGGAGATTGTTGGACATGTGTGTCACATCCCTTTGTTTGAGAATAACAAATCCCAAATTGTATTTGATCTTGCTTGTCGTGTGTTTATAGTGTGCAGGAACTATAGGTGTAATACTCTACAGGAACAAAGCAGCTTGGAACCAACAAACTAAGCTGATGCACTACCGCTAGCGTTAGGGGTTAACGCAGGCGCTAGCACTACTTCCAGCGCTAGCGCAACCGCCTGGCGCTAGCTCAAGTTTGTGCACAACGCCACGCCGCCGACAGTTTCGCAACCTGTAAGACCCTCTTTTTTTTGCTTTTAAAACCGGGTCTTACCGCCCAGAACCGCCGTCTTGCAGCGAGACCATTACACCCAATGGTCCCCGCCACAATACGCCGATCCTGCCGGCTAATCAACATCCTCCAGGCCAACCACAATTCATAGTAATAGAAACAACAAGTCCACAAATCACATTAATCATATAAATTACATGATTACAATGTCCATGATGAGAATTAAAGTAAAATAGGAAGGGCTTACGCCCAGTACATGATCAAGTAAAGAGTACAAAACTCTCTCACTCTACAACTATGCGGAAGCTATTAAGCTCTGTCTTCATGCAGCTGTAGCTGTTGCTGCGACGACGTGTAGTGGCTGCTCTGCTTCATCCCATCCTCCTGTCCTGTCTCCTGAACGGGGTCCTGATGTTCCAACACATCATCCCTAAAATGATGAGGTCCACCGACTGTCAGTCTATAAGACTCAGCATATTCCTCACCGCCTCCACCCGCGACTCCTGGGCACCGTGCGGGAGGAGGAAGCGGAGGACATCAAGGGGTAAATCAAAAGAAGGTGACAGCGGAGGGACTAACAAGTATAAAGATACTAACAAAGTAATGGAAACATCTCTACTCTAGCAGTTGTAGGTATATAAGCAATAAATAAAGAGCGGTGTAAGTAAAAGAGCAGGTATAAGAAATAAGAGCAGCTACGAAAGTAACCTTAACTTATATGCAAACACAAAAGCATATAAGCTAAGGGATCTGGCAAGTAGTAAACTCATCGTATAAAAGAGCCCATACTGATTTATACGATGAGGTCTCTGTTTGTGCAGAAATGCTATGCTATGATGTGCAATGCAATGATGCAATGTTTGTATTATTATTTCATACACATGCAACTCACCCACACGACTCTGTACGTACAGACCTTTAGTTCCCACTTTTCGGAGGTAGCTAACCTCTCGGGCACCTCCCGTCGTGGTCAAACGGTGGCAGAGGAGCGGGCGTCTCCTCACCTAGGTGGGTGAGTCACACTACCAGACCTAGGCCCAAACGCACGTTGTGATACCAGTACCCGGTACTCACGAGCTCCTGCGTACTAAACTGAACTGGCCAGGCAGGGTTTTGGGAATTCGTCCCATCGAATGCGCAGTAAAACAACCTGGCCTCAATAAAACCACTAGCACTGCCGAGTCAACGAACTGCTGTCGGTGTGATGACTAAGACAGAACCGAAGACCCACCACATCTTATACACAAGCAACAAGTATTAGCCTTTTACTACCGAGCCTCCAGCTCGCAATTCTATATCAACATTTATAAAGTAGAGCATGCCGCTCGCCAGACTATACCAGTCTTATATCTAAACTACGAGCATACCGCTCGCTAGACTAGATCAGTCTTATATTTAAACTACGAGCCTATCGCTCGCTAGACTACACTAGTCTTATATTTAAACTACGAGCCTACCGCTCGCTAGACTACACTAGTCTTATATTTAAACTACGAGCCTACCGCTCGCTAGACTACACTAGTCTTATATTTAAACTACGAGCCTACTGCTCGCAGGACTATCCGAGTCCTTCTCATATAACCCGAGCTTACTGCTCGCAGGACCATCCCAGTCCTTCCTTATATATCCCGAGCCTACCGCTCGCAGGACTATCCCAGTCCTTCCTTATATATCCCGAGCCTACCGCTCGCAGGACTATCCCAGTCCTTCCTTATATCATGTTCCGGTTTGGGATGGAAGTTAACTTGTCATGTTCTCCTACTTAACTAGTCTTGTCTATAATTTTGTTGATCTTAGAAGCCTTAGGGTTAGCCTTGGACTTCCGGAGGGTTACCCGGTGAGGGGCTCACAGCGGTACTAGGAAGTGTGGCGGGCTGACATCCCGAACTTCCTCTTCCCAAGGCACTTAATCTTGTTGGTATCTACCCTAGTCTCCCTGATCCCCATTTTCCTCTCCAATTACATTAAATCTATAAGATGAGTTAAACTTGGCTCTTAGGAGTGGGGGAGTTCTTTTGAACTCCAACACCACCAATTGTGACCGGGTGCTGACTCTCCCATCGTCACATTCTAAGCTCGAGTTCCCTTCTTCACCGAGGAACTGTACACATTCAAATAGCCTTCTCAGCCTTACTTGGACCCACACTCCTATTCTCCGACATCCTAAACCCGGGGTTTGCCTTAGATGTTTCCCGACCTCACCCTTGAATTTCACCCTAAGATTGCTCACTCGGCTAAGGGCAATTCTACTTTCATATGGTCACTTAATACCGATGAGTTGTGTGTGGGGTCCCCGATGAGGTCTAACCTCCTCTTCTTATCATTGTAATTTCCTACACTTATAGCTTTGCTAAACGCACCCCAATCCTTATTTCCCATGATGCCCCCTAGAGGTGTTCCTCCAAATAATCTGAACCTTCATAATAATCATGGAATTAGTAGTTCTATGTGTGAAGGTAAGTGGTGGTCTAAATCATATAAATATGTTTTACTATTCGCAGACCAAAATAAGATTGAGCTAGATTTGACTCCTAAGGTACAATCTTGATCACATCATATCTAAATGAGTTCCAATTATTACATGGGTTCGCAATGAGTAGTGATCTAACAACCTCAAATCCTAATCTCATGAATTCTCCAAGGCATCTCAAATCTCAGTCTCTAATAAAATAGAAGATGTGCGATAGTGATTTATGCATCGACTATCAACTAATGATCTCATAAATTCTGATAGATTCACTGTAGCATCATATTGGTCTAAAAACATCAAACCCCAAGTTTCACATTTTTACAGGAATTATTTAACCATAATTTCTATTTAACATAAATGGGGTGCAAATAAGGATTTAGACATCAAGTATTAGATTATGACCTCAATAAGTTCTGGGGAAAATTACTATGGCATAATACTGGTCTAAAAAATACCAGATCCTAAGTCTCATATTATTCCAAGGAGTATTTACCCTTAATTATCATTTATTACATTTGGTGTGCGTATAAGGGTTTACACTACAAGTGCTATGTTTAGACTTCAATAAATTCTGGAAAATTACAGTAGTATCATATTGACATAAATACACTATTTCTAGAAGATCACAATTTTCCAACCATTTAAACCCACAATTTCTATTTATCTTTAAGGGGTACCAAAAATGACATTACAATACAAGTACTGAAATTTGGCTTCCTAAAATTTTGAAAAAATTACAGTAGTATAATATTGACATAAAAACACTATTTCCAGAAGATCACAATTTTCCAACCATTTTAAACCCACAATTTCTATTTATCATGAATGCAGATCATTATGAAATTACAAAAGAAATACCAGAAATAATCACTCATAAATTCTGATAAAATTACCATAGGCTTATTTTAGCATCATGACCTACTGTGATTTATCTCAAATTTGTCAAACCAATAAAAACTCAGTAATTGCACAAGATTCATAAGGGGTATATTTGTAATTTTGGCTATTTATAACATGAAATATTTCCCAAAAATTCTCAGCAAATTCATGCTGCCACAATAGTGAAATTAGAGACTAAACCCTAAGTTTCACTTCATTCTAAAATCATATGACCCTCTTTTCATCTTATAACCTAAATTAGGGGTAAATTTAGTAAATTCCACATTTTGGGATTTTGTACCCAAAAATCTTCAAATAACTTTTGGGAAGTCATATTACTGCCATGGACCCATGTCCAGCATTTCAAAGCCATTGGGTCAACCCCCAAGGCATGGGGCCCTCTCCACCCCAAAATTTGCTAAGGCACACATTAAGGTCTTTGGCCTAGCTCTTGCATGGCTCATAACTCCACATACACAAGGCCAAATGGTCTCAAATTTTTATCAGTGTTATAGATATATAAAAAGAGCTCACTACCCAAATTAGGGGGTGTTTGGAGTTATACAACTCCATAAATACAAAGTATTTACTTTTTCTAATAATTTTAATAACTCAATGGATATGCATCCAAAAATTCTCAAATTTAAACCCTAGGTGTGTCTTCATACCATTCATGCATGGTAGAAATTTCAGGTCAAGATGAGGTCTAACAAAAAAGTTATAAGCAGTATAGTTTCTGACCTAGCCTAGGACCAGTCCCACCAAAACAGGTGCCCTGGGTCCTACACACCTCCAAATGGTCTGATCTTGGGTCCTATGAAAACTAGAGACCAGGGCCTACAACAGTTGTCTCAGCCACCTTGGGCTGAAATGGCCTCTAAGAGGCCTAAATATTTAATTGAAGAGGACTAAAGTATAAAGGCAGAAATTAGATCTATATTAGCATTATATAATAAAAAAATATTATGGCAACACTGTTCATCTTCTCCAACAGCCCGAATTTTCCAGCTTGCAGGGCTGATTTCAACCTCTTTTTACCGGCCACCTGGGCACTCCTTCGGCCGGCGAACACCACCATCTCCATTGTGGACGTGGGGGCTATGGATCCCCGGCAACGCCGCCTCCGGCGGCGGCCCATACGATAGTTTTGAGCTTGGGCTAAAATGCCCTATTTTTTTCGAAAATGAAAGAAGGAATCGTGCTCATTTGAGCTCGATCTCAACCCTAGAAGATCTTGAAGGCTAGCACATATGGAGAGGGGAAGGAAACTTGCCTCAATCGAGCTTGGTGGTGGACTTTTCCCGGAATCGCCATGGCCGGCCTCCGAGCTTGAGCTCCATGCCGATTTCCCTATACTCCACTGAATGCAGTGATCCAAAGCTCGATTTCAGTTGCTTGGCACCTTCTGAAGCTGATGGAGGGGTGTATTTGGGGTGAGGTTGGCTAGTTGTGATGATTTGAAAAGGGGGAGGTCGTCCATGAGCTTTGGATGCTCCTCCTTGGCTCCAAGTGTCCTCCACCACCGAATTACTGCTGGGAATTACTGCTGGAGATCAGATTTAAGCTTTGGGAGGGGGATTAAGTGCCAATTGTCACTCAACCCCTAATTCCATGCTTTGGCCATATGTGAATTTGGGGAAAAATCCCAAATTTACCCTTGCATGTCACCTTCTTCCAAAATCTGAGGGGCAAGCATGGAAATTAGGTCATGGGCTGCTGGTTGGGCCTCCCATTGAGGACTTAGCCCATATGGTTTGGCTTAATTGATTCAAATGCTCATTTTAGCCCAATTTTGACCTATGTTGACTTTTTGGGTTGACTTAGTCAATTGGTGAGTTGACTGGTCCAATGTGTTGGTCTTGAGTCCTTTGACACCACCCAATGTCGATTGGGTCATGGTGATGCCCTATTTGGGCCAATTTAGCCAATACGTGTGATTTTGACCAAAATTGGGGAAAAGTTGACTTTGGTCAATTTGGTCAATTTGATGGTCTCATGATGAGGCTTTTGGGTCTATTAGGTCCCCTATTATGTTATAAAACTAGGGGTGAAGTTAATTTCATGTTTTGTGGGTCAAATGGACCTTTTGGTGAAGGATTAACTTATGTTGACCTAAAGGGTACCTTGGTCAATTTGGGTCAATTGGTGACCTCATGATGGGGCTTCTGAGTCCATTGCATCCCTACTAGGGTTTGTAACACATTGGTAGGGTTGATTTGATCATTTGAACCCTAATTGACACTTAATTGAGTGGTTTGACTTATTTGGGCATAGAGTTGACCTTGGCCAAATTAATCAATTTGGCTGACCCCAACGGGTCCAAAATGACCCAAGGGACTCCCTAAGGGGTTTAGGGAGAGTTGGTGGGGCCCACTTGTCATTTTGGAGCTCAATTATCAAGCCCTAAGCTTTGGGCTCAATTTAACTATTTGCACACCAAGGTGATTTTACCTATTCACCTTGGTTCTTAAGGCCATTTTGGCCTCTTAGAGAAATGTCATGACCTTGTCATAACGAAATGCACCTTAGGGGTCTAGTTGTTTTGGGGATGTTACACAACCGCTCCACATGAACGCTACCGCAGGCGCTAGGAGCTACCGCATGCGCTATCTCCAAGGTCTATAAATTTATGGGTTCTCTCTCGTTTCAGTTAGTGCTTTTAGAGAGATTACTTGTGACAAATTTCCAGAGCTGCTACTCTGCCGAAAGTTCATCTCCCACTCAAAGCCAAAGAAGATTTTGGGAGAAGGAAGCCCCCACGCTGCATCCGAAGAACGATCGCTTCAACCTCACTTGTGCTACATCGATCCTTCATCCTCAACTTCAGAAATCTCATAAAGGGAGTTCTTGTTATTTGCTTTATTTCATTATTGTAATTTTTGTAGTAGAATTCGCCTTGTGTTGGCGACTAGGTCCTTGCGCGGCTTAGGGGGTAATTCGCCGCGTGAGTTGTTGACTAGGTCCAGGAGATTAGATCTAGGGGGTGCTCGAGGCCAAATCCGGGGAAGGATTGGCTAGAGCGGCTTGAGGCCATATCCGGGGAAGGATAGGCTAAAGCCAACCGGTTTGTGGTGATACAAGTCGGTAGAGAAAAGGAAAAATTGTTTTACTTTGTACGCCTCCGATTTCTAGCGATATTGAAATCAATTTATGTAAGCACCTTTTTTATATAATATAATCATGTCTCCTATTTGTGTTTACTTGATTTATATCATTAGGCATAATCTCTAAATATTGGTTACAAAGTTTTCAATTCTAATTACTTTATCTAAATTGTTTATTTCAATCTCTTTATTCAAAAAATATTTAGTACTTATTTCTAAACTTGAAAATTACTATTCTCTTAATTTAGCTAAATTGCTATTTTGCCTTTCTCCTATTATAAAACAATTTAGTAATTTTCATAACATTATTAAAAAGATTTTTTTTCCCTTATTCACCCCACTCTAAGGGTGCCTATCGATCCAACATGTCTAAGTACATCCTTTTCCACCATGTCTCTGGCGAGGGTGGTCAAAATATATCCCATCAAATCTTTTAAAAAAGGTGGAAAATAATTGAGACAACACAAGATGGATAGGTGACGCGCATTCATGGATGGGCAGAGGATGCACGGTGTTTCCAGGTGTTACTGGGTTGTTGGCATGCTCATCTGGCATGCATAGGGACCTCATGCACTAGTGCAAGCATGCAATGTGAATGTTGTCGCCACCCACACATTTTACATGCACATAGGAGGAAAGTGTGTGGATGACCCGCACATTGTCTACCTGCGCGTGGATGGCCTATGAATGGGAGGTTCATGTGTGGGAGACCCACGTGTGGTCTCCGTGCTTGCAGGTGAATGTTTGCATGTTTGGTTCTAGTGTGCGGTTTCATGCGACGAGTTCACATTTATATGATTTTGGTTTTCCTTCATATTGTTCTAACTTGTTTTTCTGAATTGTCGGTCCAAAAGCGAGCAAGTATGTCATGGTCTATGTGCCTGCGTTCGACCATGACTGAGGATTAGATTGTTGTGTGGAGGAAGCATTTTGGCCTTCCAGTAAGCTCAGAGTTAAGGATTCTGCTC
This sequence comes from Dactylorhiza incarnata, assembly GCA_033032865.1. Taxonomy (NCBI): domain Eukaryota; kingdom Viridiplantae; phylum Streptophyta; class Magnoliopsida; order Asparagales; family Orchidaceae; genus Dactylorhiza; species Dactylorhiza incarnata. Next base: position 1,098,088 of record JAWHQI010000218.1, on the reverse strand, counting down.
CTAGAAGAGTGTGCTCAGACTGCCCTTGCAGGACACATTACGCTCTCTGAGGGAGTCCTTAAATCAAAGTTTTAAGTTCCTCCTTCTGACTAGGTCGCAGAGATATTTATGTTTTGCAACGTGCTAGTTACAGAATTTTCATTGGTGGGCATGATAAGGGTTATGGGTGTTGTCAGCATCTTCTGGGAACTCAGCTCTCCGCTGTCTCTCCTAATTTTCTGAGATTGGTGTGAGGTTTACCCAAGCATATAGGACCGAATCAAAGTTAGGAGCAATATGAAATTGTTCACATTTGAGTATATGAACGACTAACGCCATGAGGTATGCTTTATGGGTTCATCAAGAACCCCTGGGAGCTTCTTAAGTGTGGAGAATGCTCCTTGATCACCTTCGTGGGTGTCCGGCCAGGCAGAGAATTTTCTCTCATGTTGTTTCTGAAGATGCGTGGATGTGGAAGGAGCTCTTTATCACGTTAAAGCATTTGTTGATGAGAAGAGGCTGGTTTTGGCGAGCATTTCTACAGATGTCGAGAGGAGTTATGTTGTCCCCCTAGTGTATGGCATGAAGAGTCAATCATCCATGCGGGAGATGGAGGCTCTAGCGGCATGGCGGAGGAGGCCCCACTCACCAATTACAGGGTGGAGGAGATAATTGATGCTCCCAAAGCCATATTGTCTCCTTGGGACAAATAGGCGCCGACATTAGTAATTGCCAAGACCATGAATCGGGCGTCCGCCTCCCTTGAGCTGTTTTTATGCTGCATATTGCTTCTTGCTTGCTAGTTTTTATTCATTGCAGTGGGTGCAGTGTAACTTCGTAGTATTCTTAAGATGTAGCCTTGACTATTTGCTAATAAGTTATAAATATACTATTTTATGTCAGCTTTTTTACTTTATAGATATTTTTTATGCATTTTGAAACCCCCCATCTCCTTATCGGGGTGATTGCATGTCATGAGATTGCCGCTCGGCGTTGGTGCCAAAGGTCATCTCCTAGATTTTAGTGTAGGAGGGGTTTTCCCTTTCTTACCATAGTTTTGAGAGATCACTACTTGGTGTCAACATTGGAGGTCTTCTCTCGGATGAGCTCACTTCTCAACGTGAAGGACGTGTTAGGTTGGTTCTTAGTTTTGCATTGGGGGACCTTTTACCAGTCCTTACCGGTTGATGAGCTCACTGATATATATTGGCACCGAAGATCATTGCCCTAATTTTGAGCTCCCTACTCGACGTGGGGGGTGTTTGAGTTCAGTGGTCAATTCTGGCATAAGGGGGCCTTTGACCCTTCCTTACTTGTTGATGAGCTTGCAACTTGGTGTCAGCACTAAAGTTCATCGCCTCAATTTTGAGCTCGATGCTCAGCGCGAGGTGGTCATCAGAGTTCGGTGCTGGTTTCTAGCATATAGGGGCCTTTTCCCCTTTCTTATTGTTTGTTGAGCTCGCTAGCCAATGTCGGCAACAAAGGTCATTGTTTGGGGGAGTTCGCTACTCGGCGCAGGAGATGTCAAAGGTGGATGCATGGTTTTAGCATTGGGGATACTTTTCCCCTTACAAATCGTTTGATGAGCTCGCTATTCAATGTTTGCACCAGAGGTTGTAAACCGAATTTTGAGGTTGTTGCACAATGCAGGGGGCTCTAGGAGTCGATAAATGGTTCTGGCATATAGGGGCCTTTGCGCCTTCCTTACTATTTGATGAGCTCGATACTCAGTGTCAGCATTAGAGTTCGTTAACCTAATTTTGAGCTCATTGCTCAGCATGGGGACGTTGGAGGTTAGTGCTTGGTTCTGGTGTAGGGTGGCCTTTGACCATTCCTTAAAGGTTGATGAGATCATTATTCGGTGTCAGCATCAGAGGTAGTCGCACCAATTTTGAGCATGCTGCTTAGCGCAGGAGGCACCATAGGTTGGTTTGTAATTTTGGCATAAGGGGCCTTTGCCCCTTCCTTACTGGTTGATGAACTCGTTTCTCAGTGTGAGGGATAGGATGATGGCCCGATAGGCCCTTAAATATTTCAGCAGGGCGCGTACCTCAGCTTGGCGCTCTTTAATCTGATGTACGCGACTAGCCACAGATGTTGCTAATATTGTAATATCTTCTCCCAGAAGTGGCGTGTTACTGGCAAGAGAGTTAGCAGGGGCTAGGTCGGTGCAATCTTTGGGAGCCACCCCATTGGGTACGCAGATGCTTCTTCTCACCATTGTTGTGAGTCTTGAGTACTCTGTGAAGTGAGTACGGTCTTCAAAATTCCTTTAGATTTTTGGGAACACCTTCCCATAGAGGGCGCCAAACTATTATGGTCATTTAGCATTCCCACAGATCAGATGAAATAGACTGCCTTATCTCGAGAGTGATCCAAGTGCAAATAGTCAAAGACAACCAACGGTAAAAGGTAGCAAGACGGATTATGCAGAAACGCCCACAAGGGAAAAAACCACAGGGATAGAACACATTATGATAAAATCTACTTGATTTAGTTCATCGTAGGAGTTAGAGTTTAGGAGTGTTACATGCCACCACTCTTTTATAAGTTCTTGTGAAAAAGCTAAGTCTGTCGAAGCACTCGTAGGATTATTCTCTAGAGCAGAACTGTCGTAGGTGGATCACATGATGAGTGGGAGATCGATCAGAGAGCAATGCTTTTGCCAAAAAAATTCAGAGCTCTCTCCTTTCCTTTTTATATCTCTGTAAATGAAGTCATGTAGCCTTTTTAACACTTTTTCGTGGGCGCAGTGGTAATTGCTCCCTTTGGGATGTTGAGAGGGTTAATAGTAATACACGATCTCAGAAATCTAGATCACCAATTTTTGGAAATTGACGACCATGCCTCCTTGGCAGTTCGGTCAACTCGGGTGGCCCAGGAGGGCTCACCGGCTGTGGCGGCGGTGGAATGAGAGGTGTATGATGTGTGGGCATTCACGGGCGTGCATAGCCCATTCCCGCATGATGTCGTGCAGTGACGCTCACACACGACAAGAGCACATGTTGAATGTGCACACTCGCTCACATGTGCAAGGCCCCACATACATAAAAGGGAGTGTGCACATGCACAGACACACATGCAAGAGAGTGTACGCTAGGGTGCATGCACAGTCTTCGCATGCGTGTATTTTTGCATGTGCGCTGTTGTTCATGCACACACTACCGCACCCTTCTGTGCCCTGATAGGTCCCTCATGCGGGGAGTTTCTTTTGCTTGACATGCTCTGATTAGGGTGAGATCTTGCATGGTTGAGGCAACTAGTTTTGGCAACCCGGTCGGGGTCACGAGTTGCAAATGTTGGTCTGACTCAGATAAATTTTTTGGGAACCCCTCAATATTTAAATAGAGTTGAAATTCATATAACTGATACGTTGGGTCGCCTTCTAGAATACGAGGGCATTCTACATGCATGTTAGTGGGACAATTAGAAAGAGCCTAAGATTTTGATGATTGAGGGCTTGGTCCAAGAAGTCCGTTGGTGGAGGATTTCAGGATTCAAATCTTGTGTTCTTAGATTAGAGCGAATGCTACAAGTATCTATCGAATGTTATATAGCTTTGAATTGGTGTATGACCTGCAGTTGGAAGGCGGAGAGTTGATTGGACACATGCTCCTTCGTCTCCATTATCTGTTGTACCAAAAGATTTTTCCTTTGTTTTCATCTCAATGTCAATGATCTTGTGTAAATCATCGAATTGAGATGTGCGAGTTCCTTGTTCTTCCTAGATGATGGCCTTTATCTCATTAATCTTCATGGATGTACAACCCCAATATTCGCCAGAAGGAGGCGAACCGAGCACTCGCCATGGGCCCGCAAGGAATCGGGCGAGCCGAATTATAGTGGTCCGCTCGCAGGAGGGCGGGCGAGTCGGACCATCGCGAACGGCGAACTCGCCATCCAGATCATGTCAGCGGCTGGGCGGGGAAGGCCAGCCATCCCAACAGCTATTTCTACCCAGTCCCAGCGGACCCGCTAAGACAAGCGAGTGTCTCAGCGGACTCAAGCACCTTCTCAGTGGCTCCCAGACAAGTCTCAACAGGAGAGCTCGTAGGATGAAGTGCGAGACCTGGCCTCGGTGGATCTCACCGAAAGAAGCGCGAGTAGGGTTTCCGGTCCAACAGGCGGGAGAGGTAATAAAGAAGGCGAGCCAGGGCTTCAAGGATCGCTCACAGGAAAGCGGGCGAGCCAGGTACTCGCTGACCACTCGTGATAAGGCGGTTGGTCCGGATTTCTTCCAAGTGTCCGTGTTCGATGAAATCTGTTCCGCGTCCGACGAACCCCCATCACATTCACAGCTCGTCGAACTCGATTGTCCCGCCGGATCAGCAGATTTGCATAAGGCCAAGGGGAGCTCGCGGGAAGGCGCAAGCGTCGTGTCCTTGCGAGGCCAAGCCTCAAAGCCAGCTCGCAAGAGGTTGGGCTGAGAGGACCGGCCGTCTCAGTGGTTGGGCTGAGAGGACCGACCGTCTCAGCGGTTGGGCTGAAAGGACTGGCCGTCTTAGCGGTCTCTTTTATCCCGTCTCAGCGGATCCGCTGGGACCGGGGTGTCTCACCGATTTTTCTCCCCACCTGTAGCTCAGCTTGACAGGGAGTGGAATTACCCCTCTGGCCCTGGTGGTCTGCAAGTAGCCCATCCAAACAGCGGAGCTTGGCTGTTAGCAGGCCAAATTGGGGCGTGTTTAGTAAAGCCAAAAGGCAGAATTCCGCTATTGACAGACCATGAGCAGAAAAACTATAAATAGACCTTGAAGGGCACCTTGGAAGGGATTCCAATCCCAGATCTCTGAGCTTCTTCTTCCCTTGGTTACTTTGGTTTAGCTCTCTAGTTCTCCAAGGTGCCCGAGTCTCAGCTTTGGCTTGGGAGGGGAAGCGCTCAACAATCTTCTGGGTCAGTGGAGGGACCTCCTCGCTGTAACTAAGGTCTTAGTCATTTTCCTAGTCTTCAGTCTACCTTGTCTGAGGGATCAGTAAGGGCTAGCTGCCCCTCATTTCAGTGAGGGTCCCGAGCTTCACAAGAGGCTGAGAAATCGGTTTCAACATTTTGGTGCGGTGAGCATGGAGCATTGCTGGTCCAAGAAAATTCCAAGGAGGAGATGGCAGGAGACGAAGATCAAGGCGAGGAGTTCAGCGGGTCACCCCAAGTGGTGACGCCGAGGATGTTCGCGGATTTCAGGAGGGAGGTGCTCGACACCTTCGGGCTCACTGTCGCGGCACTGCGAAGTGAGTTCGTGACCCCAGCACCTCAGGCAACCCCTCCCCCAGTAGCGGTCGGCGAGAATGCCCCGGGGGGAAGGGCCGTAAAGGAAGTCGTCGGAGGGTCAGCACATGACCTGGAGGGGCAAGTGCAGTTCGCCTGCCCGACAAGCTCTATGCCGACAAGCTCTGTGCCGGTGAGCGCGATGCAGGCGAGCGCGTGCCCGGAGGATACGACGACTGTGAGGGTTGTTCAGGCGAACGCCGCTCCCGCGAGCGCGGTCCTACCGAGCCCAAGTCTGGCGAGGGAGCTTGGGGGGCGTGAGGAGCGAGAAAGGGTGGCAGGAGGAGGAAGCCCTTCTGCGAGCTGGTACTTTCTGCGCCCATCCTGGTAGGGTTTGGGGAGTAGGATAGGGTGTACTACAATGACATGGATGACCCCGTCCAGCACCTCCAGTCTTTTGAGGACTCGGTCTCTATCAGGCCGATGCCAGATGCTTTCAATTATCGGCTCTTCGCCGTCACCCTGAAAGAAAAGGCCAGGGACTGGTTCCATCAACTCCCTACAGGATTGATCTATGCCTTTGAAGATTTGCGCCGATGTTTCTTGCTGCGATTCTCAACTTCAAAGAAAAGGAAGAAGGACGCTGAGTCTGTCTTCATTGTGAAGCAGGAGCCAAAGGAGTCGTTGGCTCGCTACGCGGACCGGTTCCAGGAGGAGGTGCTGCTCACTAAGGAGATGCCTGGGTTTGCGCTCCGGCTCGCCTTCACAGTCGGGCTGAGGGAAAGTTTCTTCAAGTTGACCTTGAAGAGGAAAGCCCCTGTCTCCTACGAGGACCTAATGGAGAGGGTGGAGGAGGAAATCGAGAGTGAGGAGGCCAACCCGGAACTCACCAAGAGGCTAGCAAAGCTCAGTGAGCCAGAGGTCAGATAGCAAGAGGTGAGGAGAAGGGAAGAGCCCAGGGCCCCGGAGGGTGAGTGGAGGCAGTATGGCGGAGGAAGGCAAGGCCAGGGAAGGGGTTACGCCCCGGAGAGGGGTAACTTCTGTGGGGGTCAAGGAAGACTCCAACATTTGGGATGGAGGCAGGGTCCGAGGCCGATGCCTCCTCCACCCCAGCAAGCCATGGAAATCAGACGGGGAAGGGGAGGAAGAGGAAGGAGAGAAGAGGCGAGAGAAGAAGCGGGAGCAGGAAGGAGAAGAAGGAATAGGATGGCGGAGGCCGAGATGGGAGAGGTGACGCTGCCGTACTGTGACTTCCATGATGAGGAAGGTCACGCGACGGCCACCTGCCCGGAGTTCCTGGAGACAAAAAGGGCCCGAGTGCCCGCACCGCGACAGAAGCAACCGGTGAGGATCGAGGAGGTCGAGCCTCGGGAGGAAGAGGCGGAAAGGTGCGAAGACCGGGCCGATTTGGGGACCCGAGGGGGGATCGGGGTGATCCATGGGGGGGGGGGGGGTAGGGATTGAGGCAACCCGGAAGGCAAGCCTCCATACTATCAATCGTCATAGCGTGGCTTCAACATCCTTAGCCCCGCCCCCGACAGAGAAGATTTCCTTCACCCAGAAGGACATGCCGGGTTATAAGGACTTGTTCTGCGATGCGTTGGTCATTCAGACGGCGATCGAGAATTTCACCATTACCCGAATCCTGGTGGATAACGGAAGTTCGGTCAACGTTATTTTCAAGAAGGCGTTCGATGGAATGGAGGTGGAGGCGCGAAGGGTGTTGGCCTCGGGCGGTCTGTTGTTTGGATTCTCCGGGGAGAGGAAGGAAGTAGAGGGAGGACTCAGCCATCGGTTGCTACCCCTTGCCCAGAATCGACACGCTAGTTGACTCAGCCGTCGGTTTCCCTATAATGTCTTTTTTAGATGCTTCTTTCAGGTTATCATCAGATTCGCATGCACCCGCCGAACATCAAATATGTCTCCTTCATCACGGGGGATGGGTGTTATTGTTATAAGATGATGCCCTTTGGGCTCAAGAATGCAGGTGCCACGTACTAAAGAATGATGGACAGGGTCTTCCGAGAACAGAAGGGGAGAAACTTGGAGTTCTACGTCGATGATCTCATGGTAAAAAGTTGGGACCTTGAATCCCACCTCCGAGACCTTGAGGAGACCTTTAGGACCTTGCGAAAGTATAATATGAAGCTCAACCCCCTGAAGTGTGTCTTTGGGGCAAGCCGAGGGAAATTCCTGGGTCACCTGCTCACCCCGGCAGGGATGGAGCCTAACCCAGAAAAGATCAAAACGATTTTGGAGCTGGGATCACCAAGAAACTCGAAGGAGGTTCAGAGCCTCACTGGAAATCTGGCCGGACTCAACAGGTTCCTCTCCAAGGAGGGAGACAAGTGTGCACCATTTTTCAAGGTGCTAAGGGGAAACAAAAAATTCGAATGGACCCCAGAGTGTGAAGGAGCCTTTCAGGCTTTGAAAGAGCAACTCACCCAAACCCCCCTACTTCAAGGGCCGAGACCGGGAGAGGACCTATCCCTTTAACTGGGAGTAGGATCTGAGGCAGTAAGTTCAGTATTGGTCCGGGAGGAGGGGAGAAAGCAATTCCCCATCTACTACGTCAGTCGATTGTTGAGGAAGGCGGAGCTCCGGTACCCGATTCTGGAAAAGCTGGCCTTCGCGTTGGTAGTGGCATCCCGGAGGCTCCGACCTTACTTTCAGGCACATTCAATCAAGGTAGTGACTGATCACCCGCTTCGCAAAGTCATGGAAGGGGTGGAGCACTCGGGAAGGTTGGCAAAGTGGTCCGTGGAGCTGAGTGAGTTCGATGTTACGTTCGTACCCAGGACGTCGATCAAGGCCCAAGCAGTGGCAGACTTCATGGCTGACTACGCAACCAAAGTAGGGGAGCATGAATCGCCCCACTCGGTGGCATGAAAGATGTTGGTGGATGGTGCCTCAGGGAAGCACTCCTATGGAGGGGGAATAATCTTGGTGAACCCCTAAGGGACAAAGATCGATCAAGCTTTGAACATCCACTTCCCGGTTACCAACAACCAAGCTGAGTACGAGGCGGTGATAGCGGGCCTGCGGTTGGCTCGGGAACTGGGAGTGCAGTATGTGGAGGTCTCGACGGACTCCATGGTGGTAACATGTCAAATCAAAGGAGAGTTTGAGGCGAAGGACCCGACCCTCCAGCGGTACTTGGAGAAGGTCAAGGGAGTCATCAGACAATTCCACACCTTCTCCATCAAACACATGCCAAGGGAAGAGAGCACCCCCGCGGACCTCCTAGCCAGGTTCGGTCCCCGAGCAGGGGGGGACGGTTTTAGAACTCTTCCGACCCACCATCGAGGAAGGAGAACTGATGGAGGTGGAACAGCAGGTCTCGTGGATGAACCCCTTCATCACCTTCCTCTCATTAGGGAAGTTCCCTGAAGAAGACATAGACAGATGAAGCATCAGGTATAAGTCAGCTTATTATTCTTTGCATGCAGGAGGGCTGTATAGGAAGACACTCTCGGGACTTCTGGCCCGTTGTGTTTCCGAGGAGGAGGTTCCGAGAGTCATAGAAGAAATTCACTCCGGGGAGTGTGGGAGTCACTCCGGGAGCCGACCTCTGGAGGGGAGGGTGTTGAGACAAGGCTACTTCTGGCCTACTCTCAGCAAAGATGTGGCGAAATTCGCAAGAAGATGTTCGAAGTGTCAGCTCTATGCGCCGCTCCAACTCCTCCCGGCCCAGAGGCTCCGGACCATCACGGCTCCCTGGCCTTTTGCTATATGGGGGTTGGACCTAGTTGGTCCTTTCCCATAAGCCAGTGGACATAGGAAATTCTTGTTAGGTATGATCGATTACTTCTCCAAATGGGTAGAAGTGAAGGCCCTAGCCAAGGTAACATCTCAAGTGGTAAAGAATTTTGTGTGGGGCGAGATAATTTGCAGGCATGGGCTCCCTATGGCTATAGTGACAGACAATGGGCCGCAATTTGCTAGCAAAGAGTTTGTTAGCTTCTGCACCCAACTCAGCATCGACCTCAGGTTCGCATCGGTCCACCACACGAGAAGCAACGGTCAGGTGGAGGCGGCAAACAAGATAGTCGTCAACCTACTAAAGAAGAAGGTGGAGAACCTCCGGGGGAACTAGGTGGAGCAGCTGCCATCCATCCTTTGGGCCTTGAGGACTACTCCGAATACCGCCATTGGGGATTCCCCGATCAAACTTTCTCATGGATCCGAAGCCGTCCTTTCCATAGAGTTCGAAGTAAAGACCCCCAGGGTGATCGCTGCGGGTGACGGAAATGAAGAATGGCTAGTAGCTAATGATGTGGAGCAGAGGCTTTCCTTGGATCTGGTATAGGAACTTTGGGACCTGGCCACCATCAGGCAGGAGGAAATCAAGTGACGAATGGCCCGATATTTTGACAAGCACATCCGAATAAAACACTTTCAGAAAGGAGATCTGGTCCTGAAGAAGGTCGACGCGGCAGGAAGTGGAACCGCAGTAGGTAAGCTTAACCCCATTTGGGAGGGTCCATACATTGTAAGCGAAGTGCTCAAGTCAGGGGGGGGGGGGGGGGTATCACCTCCGGGATGTGGAAGGGGTACCTCTCGGCCGAGCCAGAAGTGGAGATGATCTGAAGCGATTCTACCCTTGAAAGTTTCTTACTATGTCATGTGTTGAATATCTTACTTCTTTGTGTGATGGTTATAACTATTGTGCGAGGATAACAAAGGTGATAAGTATTGGTGTCGGAATGCCCCATATCGATTCCGCTCCCGGGATATCACTAGACGGGGGGTACAAGTTGATCTCTGGAGAGGCTGGCAAGGTGATAAGTGTTGGATCGATTGGCGCCCTTAGAGGGGGGGTGAATAAGGGTATAAAAATTCTTTGTAATAATGTTATGAAAATTACTAAATTGTTTTATAATATGAGAAAGACAAAATAACAATTTAGCTAATTTGTGAGAATATCATAATAACCAAGTTTAGAAACAAGTACTAAATTGTTTTATGATGAAAGAGATTGAACTAAACAATTTAGATAATGTAATTAGAATTGAAAACTTAGTAACCAATATTTTAGAGATAACGCCAAAGGAGAGAAATCAAGTAAACACAAATAGAGCCATGATTGTATTTATATAAAAAGGTGTTTACATAAATTTGATTTCAATATCGCTAGAAATTGGAGGCGTACAAAAGTAAATATCTTTTCCTTTTCTATACCGACTTGTATCACCACAAACCGGTTGGCTTTAGCCTATCCTTCCCCGGATATGGCCTCAAGCCACTCTAGCCAATCCTTCACCGGATATGGCCTCAAGCACCCCCTAGATCTAATCACCTAGAACTAGTCGCCAACACAAGGCGAATTACTCCATAAGTCCTACCCAGACCTAGTCGCCAACACAAGGAGAATTCTCTAAACGGTTACAAAAATATATGAAATGAAAATAATGATAACAATAATAAAAACTCCCTATATGAGATCTTCTGAAATCAGAGATGAAGGATCGATGTAGTATGAGCGAGGTCAAAGCGATCATCCTTCGGATGTAGCGTGACATAGTCCTCCTCCAGAATTCTTCTTAATCTTTTTGTGGGAGATCAACTTTCGGCAGTGTAGCAGCTCTGGAAATTTGGCACAAGTAATCTCTCTGGAAGCACTAACTCAAAATGAGAGAGAGCTCATCAATTTATAGAATTTGAAGATAGCGCATGCGGTAGCTCCTAGCGCCTGCGGTAGCGTTCGTGTGGAGCGGTTGTGAAACCGTCGGCGACTTGGAGCTATGCACGATCTTGAGCTAGCACCTGGCGGTAGCGCTAGCGCTGGCAGTAGCGCTAAGGAACCGCTGAGACGAAACTAAACCGCTGAGACGAAGTCGCTGAGACGGAACCGCTGAGGCAAAACTAAACCGCTGAGACAAAGCTGTTGAGACGAACTTGAGCTAGCGCCTGGCGGTAGCACTAACGCTGGCGGTAGTGCATTCTTCCAGATGTTTGAATTCAGCTGCTTTCTACCTGTGGAGTATTGCACGTATAGTTCCTGCACAATATAAACACACAACAAGCAAGATCAAATACAATTTGGGATTTGTTATTCACAAACAAAGGGATGTGACACACATGTCCAACAATCTCCCCCTTTTGATAATAACAAATCCTCTTAGTAAGAAATCAACAATAATGTTTATAGTATATGATAAGCAAGATGATAGTGCAACTATAGTATATGATAAGCATGATAATGTGCATACTTTCCCTATCTTAATGCTCCCCCTACATTAATGCAATTTATGTTTTACTCCCCCTAAATGATAGATTACATGAATGAATTAGTCTCCCCTTATTCTTCTATATTTCTCCTATATAGATTTCTTCAATCAATCTCCCCCTTTTGGTATTATCAAAAGAAGGTAGGGTGAGGGTAGTAAGGAGGCATTCTTTAGTCTAGTTATAAATCATGATCGAGCTTTTGTAATGTATGAAATGATAAAGATTTTAAGCATAATATTGAAGAGATTTCAAAATAGATAAGATTTTTAAGAATGCGGAAGATTATAAGAAACATCTTTTTGTAAGCATGAAAAGCATAAGTAAAAATAGAGTTTTAGTTCACAATTGAAAGATGTTTTAACCTTTTTGAAATCTCAAAGTTTTTCATAAAGATACTAAGCATGAAATGAACATATTAAGGAGAGATTATACTACAATGTTACTTAATTTAAGCTACCAAAAACATTGTAGAGATCATCTAGGTTATCTAGTGCATTTTTTTTATATATAAAGAGTAGTATAGATAAAGCATTAGAATCCAATACTCATGAGAAGAAGTGTTATGAAAGATAATGATGTGCATATAAGTGTATTTTGAGCAATGTTAACAATTTATTTAAATCACAAAATACAAGACATATGTAGAGTAAAGTGCACAATAAAACACAAATATATCAACTTTCACACACTTTTAATGCACATAATTTTTAACAAAGTGGTGTAGTAACCAAGGTTTGCACAAGACACTTTACTATTCTTTCCAAGGTGCTCAACCTCACAATGCTTATGAAGACTTATTAGGAGGTTCAAGTAGTGCTTGGTGGAGTTATATTTGTCTACATATATAATTTTCTTTGTTCACATTTGTGAGACAACATTCTCCGAACACACTCGTTTTGCAAACCCAATTTTTTAACTTAACCAATTTTCTATGTTTCATAAGTGCAATTCAAATGTAGTGTAGGCAATAAACTTATGCAAATTTTAATTCATTGTACAAATACAATACACAAGCAAGCATTTTAGATTTAAACACACATGTTGATTATCAGAATAAGCCAGTGAAATGTATCATTATCAATCATAAAACATTTACTAATACTTAGAGGCATGCTAAGTTTGGTTCTACACATATTTTTCAATACAATTGATACACTTTAAATAAATATATCAAAGCATGATAAACAAAAAATGTTCATAGTAATTTCTAGGAATAAATTTTAACATTGTAAATAATTCTAAATAATAGAATTCATTCATGCTTGATATTAGCAATAAAGATCATTCAGTTTTTTTTGTTGTTTTGAAAATTTTTAATGAAATAAAAACAGAAAAATCATACAAACATATTTTGTATTTTTAAATTTTGATTTTTTTGTACTTGATTTTTCATAATAAAATAAAACAAAAATAAAATATTCAGAAACACAAAAATAAATTAGTACATATAAACTAACATATTTTTAAGGATTTTTAGAAATTTTGAAAATCACAAAATTCAAATATTCACGCTAGCGCCGGCTCTAACGCTAGCGCTGGAAACAGTACATGATTTTTTAAGAATTTTAAAAATCTGATTTATGATATTGATTAGGAGTCTTAAGAGTAGTCTTATGCAGAAATTTTGTAATTTTCAGAGATGTCTTGATTGCTCAAATTGCATAAAACATTAGCATTTTACATGTTATTCATCCTAAGATGTCTAAGACTCCTAATTCCAACCTTAACATTTGAAACCTTGCATCGGGAAGAGGTTTAGTGAATATATCAGCAAGTTGAGAGTCCGTGCCAATGAAACTTATTCTAACATTCTCCTTTTTAATGTGATCCCTTATGAAATGATGACGTACATCTATATGTTTGGATCTAGAATGGTGTACCGGATTATTTGTGAGATCAATGGCACTTTTGTTGTCACATTTTAGTTCAATAAGTTTTATATGAAAACCAAAGTCCTCTAAAGTTTGGCTCATCCATAGTGCTTATGCACAACAACTCCCTAATGCAATGTATTCGGCCTCCGTGGTGGAGAGAGCAACCGAATTTTGTTTCCAACTATACCATGCAACTAATGAAGGTCCTAGAAAATGACAAGTACCACTAGTGCTTTTTCTATCAAGTGAACAACCGGCGTAGTCCGAATCGTAGTAGCCGTGAAGTGTAAATGAATTATTGTGCGGGTACCATAATCCTAATCTAGACGACCCAATGAGATATCTAAAAATTCATTTTACTGCTTTTAAATGAGATTCTTTTGGATTAGCTTGAAATCGAGCACATAAGCATACGACAAACATAATATCGGGTCTAGTTGCACTTAGATAAAGTAGAGATCCTATCATACCTCTATATAAAGTTTGATCTATAGAGATTCCTGATTCATCTTTTCCTAATTTTAGTGATGCACTCATTGGTGTAGAAGCATGTTTAAGGTTTTCAAATCCAAAACGTTTAAGCATATCATGGACATATTTAGTTTGACATACAAAGATACCATCAATTTTTTGTGATATTTGAAAACCAAGGAAATAAGAAAGTTCTCCTACAAGAATCATTTCAAATTCATTTTTCATCACTAAAATAACTTCTTTACATACCATCAAATTCATTCATGCTTGATGAAGAGAGTATTATCCGCACTTCCCATAATAAAACCATGCTTTAATAAAAATGATGTAAGTCTTTCATACCATGCATGGGGCGCTTGTTTTAAACCATAAAACTCTTTCTCTAGTTTATAAACATGATTTGGAAATTTTTCATTAATAAAACTGGGGGATTGTTCAACATAAACTTCTTCTTTTACAAACCCGTTTAGAAAAGCACTTTTCACATCCATTTGAAATAGTTTTATTCTCTTAAAGCTTGCAAATGCTAGAAAAATCCTTATAGACTCTAATCTAGCAACGGGTGCAAAGTTTTATTCTCACGTTCCAGCTCGCGGAGGAGGGGGGAAGCACCGCCAGGGTCAGATCGAGAACCTGGGCCTTGAGGCTGTTATTCTCCATCTCCAGGTCGGCGTTCCTCGCGTGAAGTTGGCCGACGGACTCGGCCTCCTACGAAAAGCAGGTTAGTAAAAGAAAAGCGAAGCGAGACAGGAAAAGACTTTTGCAAAGCATTGCTTACCAGTCCACCTTGAAGACTGGCGAGGAGACCCTCAGACAAGGCCTCCTTCCCTTTAAGTTCCGCGACCTCATCTGCGGAATTTTGAAGCTCAACATTGAGCTCCCTGATCTCCCTGTCCGCAGTGAAGTACCAGAGGCCCACCATGTGGGTATGCTCCGTCGCCCAGAACTGGGCTCGCATGGCCCCATAAATGAGCCCCTTCGGCGTAAAGGTCCGAAAAAAGGAGGCGTCCATTCGACCATAGAGGCCGAAGGCGAGGGCGAACGCCTCATCTCCAGCCTTGTCATCCTCCACCCAGGAAGGGAGTAGAGAGGAGCAGATGACCTTGTTCTGCTCGGGGTCCCACGCGAGCACCGGCTCGCCAACTGCGTCTGCAAGCTTCATACAGAGCTCGAAGTTCGTGTGGCTCGTCGGCTTGGGCTTGGCGGCCGCCTCCTCCGGCTCGCCACCCTTTTTGGCAGGCTCCTGATTCGCTGTTGGAGAAGGGTGGAGGTCAGGTTCGGAGAAGTCAATGACCTCCTTCGCCTTGGGGGCGGAGGGGGCTTTCTTGGTCTTCTTCGCCTCACCCTGCGAGGAGGGCCAGCGTGGAGGAAGGGATCGCTTCTTCCCCGATGAGGAGCTCGGTACGTCGCGGAAGGCCTCGGTGGCCACGCTCGCGAGCGGGCCAAAGGCAAGGGAGGAAGGAGGCACCTGCGGAGGGTTGAGTGGAAGTTCACGCTCTCCTGCAAAGATATCTAAGAGCGTAAGCTAATCGAAGGAATGGGGGTGGGAAGATTGGCGAGCGCGAGTCATACCTTCCCCTTGGGGGACAAGCGGCAACAGGTCCACCCGCTCTCAGAGGAAGGAGACCTCAAAGGTCTTTCCATTAAGGTACTGGTACAAGATCGCATCATAACCCCCTAGCGAGGCCGGAGGGCGATAAGCGGCCTCGTCTCGCTGGATGGGGGTGTAAGAGATATTGCTGAAAGGGCCATTCACCAGGACGAAATTCTGCGTCCAATAGTGGGACTTATTCACCGTCTCGCAGATGGTGACATGCTGGCTCGCGAAATGAGCCGTCCCATCCCTGTACGCGCGAAACGAGAACACCTTGCGGAAGACGAGCAGGATGAACTCGATCTTCTCCGCCCTCAGGTAACCGGCGAATGCGACAACTACGACGATCGCGTTTGGCGTCAGCTGGCTCGACAGAACAGTGAAAATTTTCCGTAGACCTTTATAGAGTGAGCAGGAAACGTACAACTTAGAGATTCCAGCCAAACAACCAGAAGCAAATGGAGGCAAACAAGTAATCTTTATTGATAGCATAAACTTCATTACAGGATGAGGTATGCTTGGCGAGACATGATTTCGCCAGCATACAAAACCAAAGAGGAAATTACAAACTTGAAGGAAGATAAATGAGACCGCTCCAGACCGCGCAGTCCCCTTACCGATCTCTACAAGCTGCCTGACCGCACAACACTGCCGGTCACAGAACACCAACTCAGACTGCTGAGCAGACCGCACCCTCTTTTCGAACTCTACTGATTCTCCCGAACTCCAGCAACCCACACTGCAAGCTGCAGACCGCCCGAACACATTCAGAGGAAGAGGTGATCGTTGTAGACCGCACTATCCGCAGAAGCTGCACAAGAAAAGTTCAATCAGCAGACCGCCCGGTCACAATAATACAGACCGCAGGAATTAGGAAAAACTCATCTTACACTTGGTGTGTTATGTTTGCTGCTACAGTGACTCCTATTTATAGGCGTGGGACCTGATCCAGTCACCGCCCTATGAGATAGGATCACCACCTTCAGATCACGCGACCAGAACGGTCAACCCGCGCGATCAGCAATAGTTCTTTCTGCTTCATTTGATGAGCTCGTCGGCTTCACCCTAGACCGCGGGAGATCGCCACTCCCTCAGTCAGATCGCGACTCCATAGGAGATCGCCAGACCGCCAAGAAGCCGCCCACCACCAGTGTTTGCTCGAGACTGCAAACACTGCCTGTTCACGACAAGACCGCGAACACCTATTCGCATACCAGCCTCCTCCTGAGACCGCGAACAGAGACCGCGCGACTAAGATCC
This sequence comes from Dactylorhiza incarnata, assembly GCA_033032865.1. Lineage (NCBI taxonomy): Eukaryota > Viridiplantae > Streptophyta > Magnoliopsida > Asparagales > Orchidaceae > Dactylorhiza > Dactylorhiza incarnata. The sequence goes on along the minus strand of JAWHQI010000218.1, from coordinate 1,081,476 downwards.
TTAGTCCGCGAACACCACCAGAAACCCCGGACAGACATCAGACCGGATTCCTGGAAAACTGGACCAACCTGTGCGGTCACACCAGACTGGCACAGCCTTGAAGAAGTCAGCCCGCCACGCGGTCATAAACAGACCGTGTGGCCTCACCTTCAGCCGCCTTGGATAGATACCAGCGGTCATGCCAGGAGACTGCGGTTAGGTTAATACAAGCCAGATCGCAAAACAGATAGACAGGTCGTGCGGTCTCACCAGACCGCCCGACCTCCTCCCAGACCGCCCAGATCCAAAAAGCTCCACAACTTCCACTTCAACATTTTCAGCACTCCCCCTTGAAGTGGGAAGTTGAAAATAGCCCCAGTAGGCTCCTTAGCCGTATGAACGGCCCCTTTGTCAGCGCCTTTGTGAGATGTCAGCGACATTGTCCTGAATCCTAACATGCTCGACCGAAAGAGACCCCCCCAACACCTTCTCACGAATGAAATGATGCTCGATCTCGATATGCTTAGTCCTCGCATGACAAACTGGATTAGTAACCATTTTGAGAGCACTCTCGTTGTCGCCGCGGAGCAGAGTCGGACCCTGAACCTCCTTATGAAAGTCTCCAACCAACCTCCTAAGCCAGATGGCTTCCTGAGCTGCCAAGGCCGAAGCCATGTATTCCGCTTCCGTGGTTGAGACCGATACGGAATCCTTCTTCTTACTGCACCATGATATAGTAGTGGGGCCCGCCATGAAGACGTATCCAGACGTCGACTTCCGATCATCCGAATCTCCCCCGTAATCAGCATCCATGTATCCATGCACTTCGAAGCCCGCATCCCTCTTGTACAGGAGACCCATATCCAAGGTCGCCTTGACATACTTCAGAATGTTCTTGGCCGCTAGCAGATGAGGCATCCGTGGCTCCGCCATATACTGACTCACTCTGCCAACTGCATACGCAATATCCGACCTAGTGATCATCAGATAGATCAAGCTCCCGACCAGAGCTCGGAACACCAACGGATCTTGTAGAATCCTTCCCTCATCCTTCTGAAGCTTCAAAGCCTTCTCCAGAGGTGTGGAGATGCTCCTCCCTTCCTTCATGCCAAATCACTCCACGATTCGCTTCGCATATCCAGCTTGGAATACCAACACTCCACTCTCCTTCCTCTGCACCTCGAGTCCAAGGAAATGGTGGAGTTCACCTAAGTCCTTCATCTCGAACCTGATAGATAGCTCTGCCCGAAGCTTTGCTACCTCCTCCTTCGAATTCCCCGTCCCGATCATATTGTCGACGTATAGCAACACGATGACTTGAAGCTCCCCGCTCTTCTTGACAAACAAGCTTGAGTCTGAGTCTGAAGCACCAAATCCACAGAATAAGAGATATTCTATGTGTACAACCCTGTATTCGCCGAGTAGGTTCTTGAGCCAAGAGGCATTTCAGAGTATCATTTATCCGCGAGGTACCCCAGTTAGGGGGCTCGCCGAGACCAGCAGGGTGCTCGCCGAGACCCGCGAGGTACCCCAGTTAGGGGGCTCACCGAGACCAGCAGGGTGCTCGCCGAGACCCGCGAGGTACCCCAGTTAGGGGGCTCGCCGAGACCAGCAGGGTGCTCGCCGAGACCCACGAGGTACCCCAGTTAGGGGGCTCGCCGAGACCAGCAGGGAGCTTGCCTAGACCCGCGAGGTACCCCAGTTAGGGGGCTCGCGGAGACCAGCAGGGTGCTCGCCGAGACCCGCGAGGTACCCCAGTTAGGGGGCTCGCCGAGACCAGCAGGGTGCTCGCCGAGACCCGCGAGGTACCCCAGTTTGGGGGCTCGCCGAGACCAGCAGGGTGCTCGCCGAGACCCGCGAGGTACCCCAGTTAGCAGGCTCGCCGAGACCAGCAGGGTGCTCGCCGAGACCCGCGAGGTACCCAAGTTAAGGGGCTCCCCGAGACCAGCAGGGTGCTCGCCGAGACCCGCAAGGTACCCCCTCTCGCCCAGTTCCGGGGGGAGGGGTCGGTCTGCGTTTAGCATTCCAGAACAACGGCATTTGGCTATCTGCAGCCCAATCCGAGGGTATTTTGGTAATTGCGCGGGCCAGTTTTTGGCTATTTGCAGCCCAAATCCAGAAATCCTATAAATAGGACCAAGGGGGCACCATTTGGAAAGAGGTTCATTCTAGGTTAGCTCTCTCTCTCTCTCTCTCTCCCCCCACTTTCTCTCTCTAGTGGGTGAGGAGAGCCTCAAGTGGTGCCCAAGCTTAGTAGTGGCTTGGGAGGGGAAGTTCCTAAGGGGCTTCCGGGTATGTGGCGGGACCTCCCCACTAAGCCCTTGGTCCAGTTCCTAGTTCCAACACCTTCAACCTAGAGCTCTCCCTGGGGAGGAGTAAGGATTGGTCGCCCCTCGGCTAGTTGAGGGCCCCGAACTCCACAGAGACTAAGTCTTGTTTGCAAGTCTCGGTTTCAACACATGGTGCGGTGAGCGTGGAGTGTGACCGATTCAAGAAACTCTCAAGATGAGCTCCATGGACGGAGGTGGAGGAAGCTCCGACCCGGTTCACTCGCAGCCCCCGGTGACTGGCGTGACGTTAGAGATGTTTGAAAACTTCAAGCGAGAGGTCCTGCAGACCTTTGAGGTTGCCTTCGCCATGATAGTCGGAGGCAGAAGAGGAGATGGTCCGGAGGTCCCACCCGAGCAGGTGGACGCAGGAACTCTCGGCCAACAGTCCAGGAAGGAAGAACCGGTTAGGGGGGAGTGGGGGGGGGTGCCATACCCCCACTCGCCCATCCTCAAGGGGGCGAGCTCAGGAGGGGGGCGCCCTCCCAGCTCGCCCCGCCCCTTCAAGGGCGCGAGCTCAGGAGGGGGGCGCCCTCCCAGCTCGCCCCGCCCCTTCAAGGGGGCGAGCTCAGGAGGGGGGCTCCCTCCCAGCTCGCCCGGCCCCTTCAAGGGGGCAAGCTCAGGAGGAGGGCGCCCTCCCAGCTCGCCCCACCCCTTCAAGGGGGCGAGCTCAGGAGGGGGGCGCCCTCCCAGCTCGCCCCGCCCCTTCAAGGGGGCGAGCTCAGGAGGGGGGCGCCCTCCCAGCTCGCCCCGCCCCTTCGAGGGGGAGAGCTCAGGAGGGGGCGCCCTCCCAGCTCGCCCCGCCCCTTCGAGGGGGAGAGCTCAGGAGGGGGCGCCCTCCCAGCTCGCCCCGCCCCTTCAAGGGGGCGAGCTCCGGAGGGGGATGCCCTCCCAGCTCGCCCCGGCTCTTCTAGCCCAGCCCCAAAGGGGGACGAGCGGGGAGGCATTCGGCCCCCACTCGCCCCACCCCAAAAGGAGTCAAAACGTTGGTGGACGAGGCCACCCGGGGGAGCGGCTACCCAATAACCCGATGAGCACAGGGGTTACCATCTCGACTCTGCGAGAGCAAGGAGGGGGAGGCTTCAAAAGGAAAAGATCCAACCGCCCGAGGTGGATGCAGGGGGAGAGGACACCTCACTCACTGCCCCGGCAGGCTCGGGCGATCGGCCATGGTAGAAGAAAGAACCGCTCGGGAGAAAGAAGGGGCATCCGAGCAGAGTTGCCTTACTGTGACTTCCATCAGGAGGAGCGTCACGTGACATCCACCTGCCCCGAATTCTTGGAGACGAAGGGGGCAAGGGGCCAGAAGCCGCAGCATCAACAACCAGAGGAGGTCGAGGAGGACCGAGCCTGGGAGTAGAAGCTGGTGACATCCACCTGCCCCGAATGCTTAGTTTTGTTTCTTTGAGTCCATGTAGTAGGATGAAGCGTTTCCGTACTTGGTTTTCTTGCATGTAACCAGCTGACTAATGTAATAAAAATTTTGTTTTTCAAAATATTTTTCCCCTCGGATGGTTCCGCTAGCCGGGCTCTCTCTAGCCGTCAGGACAGGTTGACCTCCCAGGGAGGGTAAATATTTTTCCCCTCGGATGATTCCGCTAGCCGGGCTTTCTCTAGCCGGCAGGGCAGGTTGACCTCCCAGGGAGGGTAAATATTTTTCCCCTCGGATGGTTCCGCTAGCCGAGCTCTCTCTAGCCGGCAGGGCAGGTTGACCTCCCAAGGAGGGTAAATATTTTTCCCCTTGGATGGTTCCGCTAGCCAGGCTCTCTCTAGCCGGCAGGGGAGGTTGACCTCCCAGGGAGGGTAAATATTTTTCCCCTCGGATGGTTCCGGTAACCGGGCTCTCTCTAGCCGGCAGGGCAGGTTGACCTCCCAGGGAGGGTAAATATTTTTCCCCTCGGATGGTTCCGCTAGCCGGGCTCTCTCTAGCCGGCAGGGCAGGTTGACCTCCCAGGGAGGGAAAATATTTTCCCCTCGGATGGTTCCGCTAGCCGGGCTCTCTCTAGCCGGCAGGGCAGGTTGACCTCCCAGGGAGGGTAAATATTTTTCCACTCGGATGGTTCCGCTAGTCGGGCTCTCTCTAGCCGGCAGGGCAGGTTGACCTCCCAGGGAGGGTAAATATTTTTGCCCTCGGATGGTTTCGCTAGCCAGGCTCTCCCTAACCGGAAGGGCAGGTTGACCTCCCAGGGAGGGTAAGCGACTAAGACCCCGAGCAGAGACCGCTGACCAGGCTCCCATCTAGCTGGCAGGACAGGAGATTCACTCGGTGAGGTAGGAGGTTCACATTGGTTAAGGCCCCGAGCAGAGACCGCTGACCAGGCTCCCATCTAGCTGGCGGGAGAGGAGATTCACTTGGTGAGGCAGGTGATTCATATTGGTTAAGGCCCCGAGCAGAGACCGCTGACCAGGCTCCCATCTAGCTGGCAGGACAGGAGATTCACTTGGTGAGGCAAGTGATTCATATTGGTTAAGGCCCCGAGCAGAGACCGCTGACCAGGCTCCCATCTAGCTGGCAGGACAGGAGATTCACTCGATGAGGCAGGAGGTTCACATTGGTTAAGGCCTCGAGCAGAGACCACAGACCAGGCTCCCATCTAGCTGGCAGGACAGGAGATTCACTCGGTGAGGCAGGTGATTCATATTGGTTAAGGCCCCGAGCAGAGACCGCTGACCAGACTCCCATCTAGCTGGCAGGATAGGAGATTCACTCGGTGAGGCAAGTGATTCATATTGGTTCAGGCCCCGAGCAAAGACCGCAGACCAGGCTCCCATCTAGCTGGCAGGACAGGAGATTCACTCGGTGAGGCAGGTGATTCATATTGGTTAAGGTCCCGAGCAGAGACCGCTGACCTGGCTCCCATCTAGCTGGCAGGACATGAGATTCACTCAGTGAGGCAAGTGATTCATATTGGTTAAGGCCCCGAGCAGAGACCGCTGAGCAGGCTCCCATCTAGCTGGCAGGACAGGAGATTCACTCGGTGAGGCAGGAGGTTCACATTGGTTAAGGCCCCGAGCAGAGACCGCTGACCAGGCTCCCATCTAGCTGGCAGGACAGGAGATTCACTCGGTGAGGCAGGTGATTCATATTGGTTAAGGCCCCGATCAGAGACCGCTGACCAGGCTCCCATCCAGCTGGCAGGACAGGAGATTCACTCGGTGAGGCAGGTGATTCATATTGGTTAAGGCCCCGAGGAGAGACCGCTGACCAGGCTCCCATCTAGCTGGCAGGACAGGAGATTCACTCGGTGAGGCAGGTGATTCATATCGGTTAAGGCCCCGAGCAGAGACCGCTGACCAGGCTCCCATCCAGCTGGTAGGACAGGAGATTCACTCGGTGAGGCAAGTGCTTCATATTGGTTAAGGCCCCGAGCAGAGACCACTGACCAGGCTCCCATCTAGCTGGCAGGATAGGAGATTCACTCGGTGAGGCAGGTGATTCATATTGGTTAAGGCCCCGAGCAGAGACCGCTGACCAGGCTCCCATCCAGCTGGCAGGATAGGAGATTCACTAGGTGAGGCAGGAGATTCATGTTGGCTAAGAGTTTTTCCCCCGAAGTGGTCTCGCTAGTCGGGCTCTCACTAGCCGGCAGGGTTGGAAGACCTCTCGGGGAGGCTATGTATTTTTCCCCCGAAGTGGTCTCGCTAGCCGGGCTCTCACTAGCCGGCAGAGTTCGAAGACCTCTCGGGGAGGCTATGTATTTTTCCCCCAAAGTGGTCTCGTTAGCCGCGCTCTCACTAGCCGGCAGAGTTGGAAGACCTCTCGGGGAGGCTATGTATTTTCCCCCGAAGTGGTCTCTCTAGCCGGGCTCTCACTAGCCGGCAGAGTGGAAGACCTCTTGGGGAGGCTATGTATTTTCCCCCGAAGTGGTCTCGCTAGCCGGGCTCTCACTAGACGGCAGGGTTGGAAGACCTCTCGGGGAGGCTATGTATTTTTCCCCCGAAGTGGTCTCGCTAGCCGGGCTCTCACTAGCCGGCAGTGTTGGAAGACCTCTCGGGGAGGCTATGTATTTTCCCCCGAAGTGGTCTCGCTAGCCGGGCTCTCACTAGCCGACAGGGTTGGAAGACCTCTCGGGGAGGCTATGTATTTTACCCCAAAGTAGTCTCGCTAGCCGGGCTCTCACTAGCCGGCAGAGCTGGAAGACCTCTCGGGGAGGTTATGTATTTTCCCCCGAAGTGGTCTCACTAGCCGGGCTCTCACTAGCCGGCAGGGGTGGAAGACCTCTCGGGGAGGCTATGTATTTTCCCCTGAAGTTGTCTCGCTAGTCGGGCTCTCACTAGTCGGCAGGGTTGGAAGACCTCTCAGGGAGGCTATGTATTTTCCCCCGAAGTGGTCTCGCTAGCCGGGCTCTCACTAGCCGGCAGGGTTGGAAGACCTCTCGGGGAGGCTATGTATTTTCCCTCGAAGTGGTCTCGCTAGCCGGGCTCTCACTAGCCGGCAGGGTTGGAAGACCTCTCGGGGAGGCTATGTATTTTCCCCCAAAGTAGTCTCGCTAGCCGGGCTCTCACTAGCCGGCAGAGCTGGAAGACCTCTCGAGGAGGCTTTATGTTTTCTCTCAAAGTAGCAATGTTAGCCGGATTCCCAGCGACACTCGTAGTATATGCAGGGTTGAACGTTTCTTTCCGAGCGTGTACCTCGCTCGAAAAGAGCGGGGATTGTGTACAACCCTGTATTCGCCGAGTAGGTTCTTGAGCCAAGAGGCATTTCAGAGTATCATTTCTCCGTGAGGTACCCCAGTTAGGGGGCTCGCCGAGACCAGCAGGGTGCTCGCCGAGACCCGCGAGGTACCCCAGTTAGGGGGCTCGCCGAGACCAGCATGGTGCTCGCCGAGACCCGCGAGGTACCCCAGTTAGGGGGCTCACCGAGACCAGCAGGGTGCTCGCCGAGACCCGCGAGGTACCCCAGTTAGGGGGCTCACCGAGACCAGCAGGGTGCTCGCCGAGACCCGCGAGGTACCCCAGTTAGGGGGCTCGCCGAGACCAGCAGGGTGCTCGCCGAGACCCGCGAGGTACCCCAGTTAGGGGCCTCGCCGAGACCAGCAGGGTGCTCGCCGAGACCCGCGAGGTACCCCAGTTAGGGGGCTCGCCGAGACCAGCAGGTGATGAGTCCCAATTATATACACATTTATGGACTCATCTGGGCCGATTTTCTAGTCTTTGCACTTCACTTTAGACATGTTTTCATTCCTATTTAATACTCCATGCTAAGTGCACTTCTAGGCCCGTTTTGGTGTTATTTCTTGTTCATCTTCGTTACTAGTTTTCATGCAGTGTTGAGTGCCACCTTCAATGGCTAGACTGGTGTTGTATGCTGGATCAGGAGTCGTGCAGGTGTTCCCGGTACAATTCTGTACAGGAACACTGCGCACGACCACTGGTCGTGCGCCACTGATCGTGCGCACTTAACGCCCATTTTATGAGTCCTGTTTTGCTTATCGCACGACCACTAACGATAGTGCGCACGACCACTGGTCGTGCGCGACTGGTCTTGCGAACATGTATTTTATAAATTTCTTTCATTTCAGGCTCCGCCCAGGCAGCGCGCACGATCGCAGAATTCCAGTGCGCACGACCATTGGTCGTGCGCCAATGACCGTGCGCAGTATTCAGTCCAGCGCCTATATATATGCCTGTTCCAATTTTAGTGCGGGATCGAGCCACCGGGAGAGCGAGCGGCAGTCCGTACGCGGCGATTTCCATTCCTGGACACCTCCACTTCATCTCCTACGCAAGGGGAAGTCCTCTCCAACCATTCCAAGCATTTCTCCATTGTCCGGGAGCATTCTCCACCATCCGCAAGCCCTCAAGCAGCTGTTTTTCAACTCCAGTCCGGTGAGAAGAAGAGGAATCCTGAGGTAGAAGACGACGGAACCACGTAGAGAGATCATGACAGTTTCTCTACACCGGAAGCACAGTCCGCCCGAGCCCGGAGGTAGCTTGACAAACTACCATTCCGGCCGTGAACGGCCGCTAGTCTTCATCCATTGGTTATCTCTTTCCTCTCTCCTTCGTTGTAATCTTTGAATCTTTTAAACTTGAATATCATGATGTTTGGTTTTAATGAAATGAATGTTTCTTCTCTTTTCATCATTACTTGCTTGTGAATCGCTTCGCCTCCACCCATCCACTCACTCACTCACGCACTCAAGGTGTTCGATCTGCGTTAGCAAGAGCTAACGGCGTTTGTGAAGAGGTGTTTGCGACCCTCGCCTTCCCGCACTAGAGAACGCTCCATCCGCCTCACGAAGCACGGCATCGCGGCCGTTGCATCCATCTCGCCTTGCGAAGCGGTGCTTTCGACCCGCATTTCCTTCATTGTTGTTAAAAGTAGGAAAACCCAACCAAAACCCCCTTTTTGTGTTTTTGTTTACGCTTGTGTAACAATAGTCACACAACACGATTCGTTTACCCAACCTGCATTACTCAAGAGACCGACACTCGGGGATCCTATTCCAAAACTTTATTACTTGCGCGACCGGTGCACTTGCCGAAATATCGCATCAAGTTTTTGGCGCCGTTGCCGTGGAATGTTCAGGCGTGTAACGTCTTGAGTTGTGAGCTTTTGTTACAAGAGCAGTTGTTTTTTATTTACTTTGTTTTGTTTTCTTTTTTGTTGTGACTGTGCATGCAGAGACAAGCCGTGGGGGAACTTGTACCCTTTGATCCAGAGATCGAACGGACCGCTGGTGCACGAAGGCGCGCAACAGCCGTACAGGCGGCAATGGGTGACAACATAGACCCAAACAATGCTGACCCAAGAGTGCCTGATGTGGGGCAGCACCAACCTGGAGATGAGCAAGAGGTAGTGAGGCCTCGACCCAGAACGATGAGAGATTATACCACTCCGACAGGTGGGAGTGTGTATCCGGGATTTGGTCCCAACATTATGAACAACCAGTTCGAGATCAAACCTGCGATCTTGAACATCATCCGGAACAATGCTCAGTTCTCCGGGATGACCAGTGAAGACCCGCACCTGCACCTGGCAGAGTTTTCCGATATCTGCGGAACTATCAGCTACACTGGAATAACTGATGATACAGTCAAGCTGCGACTGTTCCCATTCTCACTTCGCGACAAGGCCAAGGTGTGGCTCCATTCTATTCCTCCTGGGACCGCCGCGACTTGGGATGCTCTTGCATCCAAGTTCCTGGCCAAATTCCACCCCGTTGATAAAATTGTGAGCCTACGGCGGGAGATCGCCACCTTTCGCCAAGCTGACCAAGAGACCCTTGCCGAGGCGTGGGAGCGCCTTAATGATCTTCTCCGCCGCTGCCCGAACCACGAGCTCCAACCATGGAATGTGGTAGAGACATTTTACTTTGCGATCGAGCCCAACTACAGGGCAATGATCGATGCTGCTGCGGGTGGTACTCTAATGAACCACACTCCAGAGGAGGCCCTTCGGATTCTGTGCGACATCGCCTCCCACAGTACATTCTGGACTGCCGGGAGAAATGCACCAAGGAACGCCCGCGGTCTCTTTGTGGTCGACTAACTTCCTCCTACACCCGCGCCTGCTGCTGTCATTACGTGCGAAGGATGTGGAGGCGGCAGCCACCATGCGTATGAATGTTCAGGGAACAATGTATCAGGTGACTTTGCGCACTTATCCTTGAATGAATCTGTTAATTTTGTAGGAAATCAGTCTAAGGGTGTGCCATTTAATAATGCTTATCATCCGGGAGTGAGAAGTCACCCGAACTTCTCATGGAAAACAAACACGCATGGCCAACGTTGGGCACCGGGGCAACATCAAAATGATGCTTACGCCTCCGGGAGCCAACCGAGGCCACCACACCCGAATTATAACCAAGGCCCCCCAGCCCAAAAAAAGAGTAATCTGGAGGAGATGATGGAAAAATTTATGCAAGCGGCTACCTCAAATATGGTGAACCAAACCGCATCCATGCGGAACTTGGAAACGCAGCTGGGTCAATTGGCCCAAGTGTTATCCGAGCGGTCGCATGGGACCCTTCCTAGCAACACTGAAAAGAACCCAATAGATCAAAGGAAGAGTCTCGGCGATGTGGTAGAGGCTGATCCAAGTGAGTTGGTGATTTCTTGTTCCATCAATAATATTGAAACGAAAGCTTTGTGCGACTCCGGTTCCTCCCGCAACGTCATTGCATTGCAATATGTTGCTAAATTGCAACTTGAGATGAACACGGAGGATCGGAAATCCCTTATGCTTGCTAATGGGATCGTTATACAATCTGAGGGGGAAGTGAAAAATGTAGAAGTGATAGTTGATGGGACGATTGTGGTTGCTGATTTTCAGGTGTTGGGAACCCACGAAAATCACTCTATCCCTATCTTGGGCGTGCCGTTCTTGAAAGACAGCGGTGCCACCCTTGATTTCGCTACGGGGTGTGTCTTCCTACCCAATATGGTGCCGCAGCCCACTTGCCCCAAAGCTATAACTGAAACATCCACTCCTCCCCCTCTCTTTATTTTTGATGAATCTCTGAGTTGTGCAGGAAATGAAGAAGATAAAGAACCAATTGAAGGAGAAAAGGAGGAGAACCAGTCCAGTGAGGAAGAAGTAGATCTTCGGAGAGAAGTTGATTCCGAGATGGAGGAAGATTGCATTTCGAAAAATATTGACTTGAATTTAGTTCGGGACATTGTCCCATTATCTTCTTGTATTGATTCTTGTAATAAACAATTTAAGCGCTCCATCTCTTGGGCTGATCCGGTAGTCATCGCGACGCCGGAAGTGACGCCACCCACCACCAAGGTGGAAAAATCTGAAAACTTTCAACGTTGGCAGTCCCTGACTGTCACTAAACTTAAACAGGAGAAACTTCTGCACGACGCTCGCGCTGCCGCTCTCCGTGGCAAGAGGGCGGAGGTTAGGGAACACTGGGTGACACCAATGTTGGCACTAAAGCCTTCACCTCCCGCCTACGAGCTACAGGAGACGCGCACCATAAGAGCGCCTATAGCTGATTTGTGTTATTTGAATTTGTGAAACTGCTTCTGTGAACCTCTCCTTTAATTTCTGCACTCTTTAAACAATCATAATACAGGTATTTGGTCCAGCTTAAGGACATAAAACAAAAGCGCTGCTGGGAGACAACCCAGATTTCCTAATTTTATTTTTATCTTACATGTTTAGTTCAGTTCTTATATTTGTTTTTGCTGTTTTTAGTTTTGTGCTTGCAGGTGTGTTGTGTTCTTTGGTGCGGATGCTGTGGACTGCTCTTTATCTTAATCGCCAATCGTCTGGTATGCTCAATTCTGAGCATTGGGTAACACTTCTTCCCCCCTCAGCTTCCAATTTCTGTGATGTAATGTTTAGACTAAGTCTGGAGGAGAGCATGTGTTATCCACTATGCGTACGAGTTGCACCGCATGCTAGAAGTTTGCTTATATTTTTCATTGCCGTCATCATTATTCCACGCTTCATGCACCACTTCACCCACATGAGCACGCGCTTTCCTATTTGTGTTGTTTCCAGATAAACTATTTTGGTTAGGAATGTGAATTGGGGTGTTAGCTTAGGAATTACTATTTGGAGTGCGATGTTGAATCGAGCAGTGTTCTAGTTGCACCCGCATGCTGCAGTAGCATTTGAGGAAAACTAGATTATTTCTATGCGTTTAATTTATGATTAATATTTTTGCGTAGTTTTAGATTTGTTATACTCAAATGGTGAATGTGAACGAAATTGGCAATAACCCGGTGTTGTGTGTGTACGAGCACTAGTCGTATGTTGCTCGAGTCGGGAGGAAGGTTTACCTTTCTCGTGGGCTAAGAACTTGCCCCAAGCGACTCTCGAAGCATGGGCGAGAGAGACTCTTTGAGTTAAATATGATATAGGCCGCTTTTGGCTAGTTTGAGCATTAGCTTTCCGTGTCCTATTCGCTCACCTTTGCAAGCCAACATTTGTGCCTACCACTTCCTTGTTACAGCTCCTCCTCCATCCACCAAGGCCTGAAGCTTTGCCCACTTTCGCAACCAAATTGATGTTTATCTGCACTCATGTTCTTGACTTGGTGTGATTTTTGGAATCTTTGTGATGTGATGAAGAAAAAAATACATTTTATTTTGCTGAATTTGAACCAACCGGAGGATAAGTAAAAGAAGAAAAGTATGTTGTTAAAAGAAAAAAATCTGAAAAAGAAATATGTCGTAAAGAAATCCTTCCGAGCTAAATAGAAAATCTGTTGGAAATTGTGAAGTAGGCCGTGTGCACACCTAGTTTTCATGATAAGTCTGGGGGTGTGTCACACGAGCATTGTTTTTGGTTTTGTGTGGTGCAGCGTTCCGTTAGCTCACTTGGGTTGCGTAGCCATCGTGTTTAAATTTGAATATCATACCGCAACCTAAGCCCCAATATAATCCTAAAAGCCCTATTGATTTGACTTGTGAGTTTGCTAACGCCGTGGAGAGAGTGTGACCGGGCGAGCGTATGGTTCACGACGTTGATGGATTTCAGCGGAGTTATTCCTAAACCCCGACCTTGTGCAACACCCGCCTTAGTGTCTTGTTACTTTCACACCGGGCATGATCGTTCGAATTCTTCATAATTCACCAACTGAGTATAACTAAATCTCTACGTACGCTCTAATACTTTCATAAATTAGTTAGCATAGTTAGAATCTCTTTTTACTAAATTTCTATTTGCATGCTTTTGCTACTTCGCATTGTACTCCTTTGTGTAATTTTCTTTGTTAACTACCATTTTCACACTCCGCCGAATTCGTTTGCTCGGGACGCGCAAACAGGTAAGTCTGGGGGTGTGATGAGTCCCAATTATATACACATTTATGGACTCATATGGGCCGATTTTCTAGTCTTTGCACTTCGCTTTAGACATGTTTTCATTCCTATTTAATACTCCATGCTAAGTGCACTTCTAGGCCCGTTTTGGTGTTATTTCTTATTCATATTCGTTACTAGTTTTCATGCAGTGTTGAGTGCCACCTTCAGTGGCTAGACTGGTGTTGTATGCTGGATCAGGAGTCGTGCAGGTGTTTGATGAGTCCCAATTATATACATATTTTCGGACTCATTTGGGCCGATTATCTAGTCTTTGCACTACACATTAGACGTATTTTCGTTCATATTTGCTCTCTATACTTCATTCCATGCTAAGTGCACTTTTAGGCCCGTTTCGGTGTATTTTCATGTTCATATATGTGGCCCGACGATCTTTTATGTTGATACGGGGGTTGTGTGAGTGTTCCGGTGCGCAAAAACTGCATAGGAACACTGCGCACGACCACTGGACATGGTGCGCACGACCACTGGTCGTGCGCCACTGTCCGTGCGTTAATTCTCACTTAAAAATGGGCTGCCAGGCAATACGCACAACCCCTGGACATAGTGCGCACGACCACTGGTCGTGCGCCACTGATCGTGTGCATTGAAATTCTGCACCCGTCTATAAATAGCTGCTCCGCGAAAACAGCCGCATCTTCTTCATTTCTAGGTCTTTTCCAGCGCCGTGTTTTGCGTTTTTTTGCTCTAAGCCTCCTCTATTCATCTAGGGACTTCAAGGAAGAGATTGGATCTTACTTTCATCATCAAGGAAGGGTTAAAGAGCATTTGGACATCGCCGGGTCGTGACACGAAGAAGACGGGCCATTGGGAGGAAGTGACAGCCCTCCTTTACCCCGGACGCAGTTGAGGACCGAGCTTAGACGCGGATTGACAACCCAGCGATTCCAACCGTGAATCCCAGCAAGGCTTCGGAGTCGGTCGAACCTCTTACTCTTTATTCTTTTGAAATGATGTTTGTATGCTAAACTCTCTATTTTGTGGATGAAGAACATGATAAATCCAGATCTATAACTTTAATTTCATGTTTATGAAATTCCTTTTGATTTATCCATGTGTATGAGGTGCGCTATTATCATTCATCTTCCATCCGCCATTACCCTCAATTCCATTCCACTTAACTACTCTCCCACTACGTGAGCCTACTCTTCCATTCGCCAAGCTAAGCGGTGCTAACGGCCCGTGTAATCCACCTCACTTCCGCCGGTGCGAACCACCTCGTCCGCTTGCCTACTCGTCCACCCGCCCTTGCGAAGTAGTGCATTCAAGGCCTACATAGTTTCCATCCCTCCAAGCGAAGCAGTGCGCTCAAGGCCTGCATATTAGGGTGATGAGTATGATTTATACTTATTTTAATTATATAATTTTGTATAATTTTAATATAAATTTATAAATTTTATTTTTATTTTAGTTAATAACTCATATATTTTAATTTTATCTCACTAATTTATGTTTTATATATTTTTGTAGGATTAATGTCGCGACCGTGCTCATGGTGTTGAAAAATGAAGTATTCACTGAAGTTGCCGCGTTGGTCGCGCTCGTTCGAGCCGCACTCGTCCAATTTCATGTCGTCTTAACGTCCGCTTCGCCGCGCCATCTTCGCCAACTCGCGCAAGCTGTCATACATATCTACATATATATATACATATGTGCATGTTTATATATATGTATATATGTTTATTTATATATATATGATTATATATATATATATACGTTTATATATATATATATATGATTATATATATATACTTATATATATACGCTTCATATATATATATATATATATTAGAACAGCCACCGCCACCTTTGCATGGAGCTCCGGCCACTTCCGCACCTCCAGCTCCGCCCGTGCCTCCTCCGCCCAAGCTCTCCACCAGCAGCTTTTCCGGCCATCTCCGCCCCGAGCCTCCTCCTTGTGAGCCTCCACGTCAGCAAACCTCCTTGCAGCAACCCACCACCACCTCCATGCAGCTGCTCCGCCTCCAAGCAGCAGAACCGCCGGCCACCTCCCTGCAGCTGCTCCGCCTCCAATGATTTGCAGCTCATCCACGTCAGCGATCCACCACTGCATGCAACCTCGCCACGTCAGCAATGCAACACGAGTCTCCTCCATGCTGTGTAACGCCACCACCCTTGCTCAGCCACTTCCGCCTCCTCCCTGGCTGCCTCCTCCACACTGCCATTAATGGCTCTGCCGTTTCCCAAAGATGCCGCCTCAATCATCGCCGTCAACCTCCCTTCGCCCAAGCCCGGCCATTTAATGTCCAGCTACCTATAAATTTCTTACCGGGGAAGGAGGAGGGGATCACGAATAATATGGATTTGAGAAGTTGTTCTGTTTAGATAATATATTTTGAGAGATTAAAAAGAGATAATTTTTTATGTAGACTCAAGTTTTATTTTATTTGGTATCTTGAATTATTATTTTATAATTCTAGTGTTAAGGTTGTTTATCTTTGGACGTTCTAATTTAATCGTGTATTCCTCCCCCTTTCAATTTAGATTTTTCGTGTAACCTCGCGCTTTTATTTCTTGTAATCCCTTTGTCCACTAGCAATAAAATTGCATTTCTATTTCACTTAAATTTTGTCGTATTTCAATTTTGTTTCTTGTAACTTTTGTTCTTTTTCATGATGTCGCACTTTTATAATAATGATTTTCCCATCTCCATGACTAACTAATCTCTATAGTGCCCGATCGCGATGATCCGAGGATGAGTTAATATTGTTATAACTTGCGTAATTGCTTTTCTCTAATTGTTGAACGCCTACGATTTATCTTTGATCTAAAAAATTATTATGAGGCTATATCATTAATATATAGTATTCATATTGTTTTCGTTCTTTAGTTAGCCGAGAGGCTCGTAAGACGAATTGATCGCTCATTGGTAAAAGGAGTAGAACGCAACCCTCGAGAGAGGACGACGTAACTCTTCCGGATTGGAGTGAAATCCAATAGTGAGGTTCACAACCTAAGGCAAGTTTTAGGCGATGCGATTTGAGAACGAAAGTTCGGTCGATACACCTAAGCTTAGTTGAACCTAAACCTCGAAAGAGGAGTGTTCATACTTTGGGAACCTCCACGGTCAAAGCCTCTTCAACAAGAGAATTGCATTTTATTCTCATTTCAATATTCTTTAATTCCGAGATGATTCAAAGATCGGGTGCTAACTTTTAAATCATTAAATTAATTTCTTTAGTATTTCTAATCTTTATTATTCGCAACCCCAACTCCAAATTTATATTTGATAAGATAATAAACATTCACTCGAAGTAGAAGTACTTAACATTACCCGAGTCTAATACGACCTTGATCTTGCGAGATCCTATACTTCACTCGATACGGTACACTTGCCGTTATCGTTTGTAGTTATAATTTTGCACATCAAGTATTTTTATAACTGCGACGCCTTTTTATGCATCAAGTTTTTGGCGCCGTTGCCGGGGAAATTTGTTGATATTTTGAAAAGAGTGAATTTTATTAATTTTATCATTTTTTTTTATTTTATAAAAAAAAATTATTTTCAATTAAAAGCGCAACCTAAATTCTTGGAAAGGGAGATTTGGGCTTTCATCCCATCACATCTCCTAGTACCGCTGCGAACCCTTCACCGGGTAGTCCTCGGGAAGTCCAAGACTAATATTAATCCGCTTTTAAAAGAAAAGAAAGAAAAAAAATCTATTTTCTTATTTTTATTTCAATTCCATTCATTTAAAATCCGTTTGTTTATCAAAAAAATATGTTTTGGCTATCCGCCGCGCTTGAGAATGCTAATAATGTCTTAGAACTTTCTGCTTCTATTAACGCGCTTCAAGATAAAATCAATGATTTAGAAGCCGCGGTTAGGATAAATAATGTTATTAGGGAACATTCTTCGCAAAATTCTCAAAATTTTAATAAAGAAAATAGTTTTCATAACAATTATCAAAATAATTTTTCCTATGAAAGTAATTTTTGTGAAAACAAATTTTCAAATTTCTACGAGAATAATTTTCCTAACGCTAATAATTCTAATTTTCAAAATTCTCAAAATTTTAATAGTGAAAATAATTTTTATTCGAATTATGGAAATAATTTTTCTCAAAATAATTTCTATGATTCTTATGAAAATAATTTTTCTAACTCTTATGAGAATTCTAGCTATAATTTAAATTCTCAAAAATTTTCTTATGAAAATATTTTTAATTTTAATAAAGGTAATTCTCATGATTCTTATGAAAAATTTTTTCATGATTTTTATTCTAATAATTTTCATGAGTAAAATAATTATTATAAGAAAAATACTTTTTATAATGCAGATAACGCTGGTGATTCTTTTTCACTCACCGGCGTGGATTATTCATGGTGGGCAGGCCACCCGGATAGTCTTCGCGGCGATGAAGAAATTTCATCTCCTAAAAATTTTGATTCCCTAATTTCTCCTCCCTCCCAGATTTTAGAAAATTCGTTAAGTCAAAATTTTTCGCATTTTCATGATAATTCGCTAACGCCACCTATTTTTGAAAATGAAATAAATGAAAATGATGATTCTACGCGTTTTGACATAACGATTATTTTAGGGGAGAAAACCTTTATTTTAAACGAACAATCGGATTTTAATCTTTTTCTTTCACAAGTGACTCCTCCTTGTGAAATTGTTTCTGACCCCTTTGCTTTTGATTCTTCAATTCCTAATGATTTTCATGTAGAGGATGAGCCGTCGCAACTAAACGTCGTCGTGGACCCATTTGCCTTTCATCTACAAAAATTCAAATCACCTCAGGTATGGATAGGTGATTCGAATTTACACTCTCAACCTAAAAGCAACAAGGAGAATCAAATAGCAAGTGGAGGAGTCGCCGGGCAACGGATCACATCCAAGTTCCCGCAACGCATATTCAGGGAGTTGCCCGTGCACCTTAAATTTTATTTTCCTTTTAGCTAACACTAACCGTCTAGCTTAAAGACGGGAAAAACAAAGCGCTCTTGGGAGGCACCCCATGCTTATCTTTCTTTTTGCTTTAATTTTTTTTTTAGTGAACTTTTTTCTTTTGTTTTTCCCCCTTCCTCGTGCTTTATAAAACATTGGGGACAATGTTTATCTTTAAGTATGGGGGAGTGTCTCTTTTACTTTTCCCTTAAATAAAAACACAAAAAAATTGAAAAAAAAAAGAAAAAATAAACAAAAATAATAATAAACCCCATCTTACCCTTTTCTCGCTCACAAAACTATTTTGAGAATATTTATAAGCATTTTTTATCATTTTAATTTGCTAAATCTTTTATTTTAATCATAGTTAGTTAGATTTAGTTTTTAGGCGATTTTAACTTAAGAATCATTTTATGATGTTAATCTAATTAGAGTGATTTAGTTAGCATTTATTCTCGCTTATTTTTAATTAGTCTCAATTTTGTAGTGATGATGTGTAACACGTTTATATTCTAATTATTTCAATCTCATACTTTTAGATCCTTAGAAAATTTGAAATCTACTAAATGTTGCTCTCTAGTATTTTTGTTTTATCTAAAATAAAATTAAAATAGCCTTTAACCCTTTAGCCCAAATCCTTTAGCCTTCCCCTAACCCAAGAAAAGATCATACGGCATGGGAATAAGAGGATAAAATTCATTATTCCCTAAACGTATGCACCCTTATTATGAAAAAAAAAATTATGAAAAGAATATATGTCAGGGAAATTAGAGGATAAAATTCATGATTTCCTAAATATATTCAAATCCAAAAAGAAAATAAAAGAGAAAGAGGTGAGAGGATAAAATTCATCACCTCCAATCAAAGCTCTCTTCATAAAACCCCCCAAAAAAAACCCTAGCCAATATAATTGCATTTTAGTTTTAAATTAAAATATTTGGAGAGCATAAGTAGTAGTTCTTACTTTTCTTCAAGTTTCTTCAAGTGTAGGTTTTAATAATTTTTATCTAAAGTATTGTTTGCAAAATTACTCAATTTTTTATGCTAGTAAATTTATTTGAGAATTCTTAGCTAATCATTTCTTCTCTTTTTATTTAATCTCATAATTTAGGACTTAAGCCAAAAATCCTCGAATTCTAACTCTTAACTCTCTTTTGATGTAAATAAATTTTTAGTTGAATTCTAAAAGATATTAATGTCTTATGAATACCTCTTATGGTTTTGCTCGGGACGAGCAAAAGCTCAAGTATGGGGGTGTTTGATGAGTATGATTTATACTTATTTTAATTATATAATTTTGTATAATTTTAATATAAATTTATAAATTTTATTTCTATTTTAGTTAATAACTCATATATTTTAATTTTATCTCACTAATTTATGTTTTATATATTTTTGTAGGATTAATGTCGCGACCGTGCTCATGGTGTTGAAAAATGAAGTATTCACTGAAGTTGCCGCGTTGGTCGCGCTCGTTCGAGCCGCACTCGTCCAATTTCATGTCGTCTTAACGTCCGCTTCGCCGCGCCATCTTCGCCAACTCGCGCAAGCTGTCATACATATCTACATATATATATACATATGTGTATGTTTATATATATGTATATATGTTTATTTATATATATATGATTATATATATATATACGTTTATATATATATATATATATATGATTATATATATATACTTATATATATACGCTTCATATATATATATATATATATTAGAACAGCCACCGCCACCTTTGCATGGAGCTCCGGCCACTTCCGCACCTCCAGCTCCGCCCGTGCCTCCTCCGCCCAAGCTCTCCACCAGCAGCTTTTCCGGCCATCTCCGCCCCGAGCCTCCTCCTTGTGAGCCTCCACGTCAGCAAACCTCCTTGCAGCAACCCACCACCACCTCCATGCAGCTGCTCCGCCTCCAAGCAGCAGAACCGCCGGCCACCTCCCTGCAGCTGCTCCGCCTCCAATGATTTGCAGCTCATCCACGTCAGCGATCCACCACTGCATGCAGCCTCGCCACGTCAGCAATCCAACACGTGTCTCCTCCATGCTGTGTAACGCCACCACCCTTGCTCAGCCACTTCCGCCTCCTCCCTGGCTGCCTCCTCCACACTGCCATTAATGGCTCTGCCGTTTCCCAAAGATGCTGCCTCAATCATCGCCGTCAACCTCCCTCCGCCCAAGCCCGGCCATTTAATGTCCAGCTACCTATAAATTTCTTACCGGGGAAGGAGGAGGGGATCACGAATAATATGGATTTGAGAAGTTGTTCTGTTTAGATAATATATTTTGAGAGATTAAAAAGAGATAATTTTTTATGTAGACTCAAGTTTTATTTTATTTGGTATCTTGAATTATTATTTTATAATTCTAGTGTTAAGGTTGTTTATCTTTGGACGTTCTAATTTAATCGTGTATTCCTCCCCCTTTCAATTTAGATTTTTCGTGTAACCTCGCGCTTTTATTTCTTGTAATCCCTTTGTCCACTAGCAATAAAATTGCATTTCTACTTCACTTAAATTTTGTCGTATTTCAATTTTGTTTCTTGTAACTTTTGTTCTTTTTCATGATGTCGCACTTTTATAATAATGATTTTCCCATCTCCATGACTAACTAATCTCTATAGTGCCCGATCGCGATGATCCGAGGATGAGTTAATATTGTTATAACTTGCGTAATTGCTTTTCTCTAATTGTTGAACGCCTACGATTTATCTTTGATCTAAAAAATTATTATGAGGCTATATCATTAATATATAGTATTCATATTGTTTTCGTTCTTTAGTTAGCCGAGAGGCTCGTAAGACGAATTGATCGCTCATTGGTAAAAGGAGTAGAACGCAACCCTCGAGAGAGGACGACGTAACTCTTCCGGATTGGAGTGAAATCCAATAGTGAGGTTCACAACTTAAGGCAAGTTTTAGGCGATGCGATTTGAGAACGAAAGTTCGGTCGATACACCTAAGCTTAGTTGAACCTAAACCTCGAAAGAGGACTGTTCATACTTTGGGAACCTCCACGGTCAAAGCCTCTTCAACAAGAGAATTGCATTTTATTCTCATTTAAATATTCTTTAATTCCGAGATGATTCAAAGATCGGGTGCTAACTTTTAAATCATTAAATTAATTTCTTTAGTATTTCTAATCTTTATTATTCGCAACCCCAACTCCAAATTTATATTTGATAAGATAATAAACATTCACTCGAAGTAGAAGTACTTAACATTACCCGAGTCTAATACGACCTTGATCTTGCGAGATCCTATACTTCACTCGATACGGTACACTTGCCGTTATCGTTTGTAGTTATAATTTTGCACGTCAAGTATTTTTATAACTGCGACGCATTTTTATGCATCATAGGGCATTTATTTTTCTGCATTAGAAATAGAAACCAATTCAATCACCCATCATAACCCCGACGTTATGGAATTCAATCTCAATCCTTCCTCGAACGTTAACTCCACCTTACTGTGTTCCTTTGAGATCGATACTCGGGGATTTACTCCTCGTTTTATATTACTTGAACGATCGGTACACTGCCGTTTTGTGTCGCAGTCGAGCTACCGCCTATAGCGGTGTGCGAGATTTGCGCCATCAAGTTTTTGGCGCCGTTGCCAGGAACACAGACGTGTGAGTTTGCTGGAGAGGGAGATAAGAGATAGAAGCCCTTGTGCCCTTTGTTTATACCATCTTTTGTATTTCTTGTTATATAAGTAGCATCTTTTAATTTTTTGCTTCTAATCTTTATTTGCAATTTTTCAAAAGCAGGTTTTCAATTTTATTGTGTGTGTATAGTTAATTCTTGCTTAGAATATTTCTATTGGTGAATTATCTTCCTTTGCACCATGTTTGCTTATCTAAATATCTGTTGCAAATGGTTTGGAGATGCTAGGCATTCTAGTGATGAGTGCCCCACTGAAGATGGTGGGCATAATTCTTGTGGCTCAGTGCATGAAGCATCGTTTTCCTACGACACTTCATACACTGTACCCAAGTCTTATGGTCACTCTTCTTCGCCACTTCCATCATTTTTGTATTCCTCACCGGCCCCGCAAGGACTGGCGAGGAATAGAAAATTATGTTTGTGTTGTCATTGAACTGAGCATTCATTGAAAGACTGTGCAGAATTCCAGCGCCAGTTGGAGATGGATGATGAACCGGATGTCCGTGTTTGTCCATCCACCTCTCATTTGGTTGCCCCTTCTGATTCTGATGATGAGTTCACAGTACCACCTTGTCTATGGGGGACTGCTGCAGATATTCCCATCAGACTTTCAACTGCTCAGTGTGATGACGTGGTGGAGATTCCTCTCCCTTCGCGTTCATCTCCTCTTTTGGATTCACCCCCTGAGGAACCTGTTTATATATTCCCTGATGTTAGTACCGTTGTTCCTCCTCTTTCTTTGCAAGAATTTTCTATTCCTATTCCTTTTGAGTTGGTTGATGATGTTGTGCAGGAGGTTCATTCGGAGCCTGAGGTTGCATCAAAGTGGGACGAGGATGTTATTCTCTCCGATGGGGAGTGTGACTCCTTGGCCCACGATGATGCGCCGAAGTGGGGTGAGGAGGATTCCTCTTATGATGAGGAGGTTTGTACTTCCTTATTGGATGAGGAGGTCCACCTCACCACGGAGGACCTTGAGCTCCCGAATTCCCCTCGCTATGACTCATATGACACCGACAGTTATCTATGTTTGGATCCTGCTGGGAGTGACACTAGCACCACTCCCCCAATTTTTGATTATCTAAGTCATTCTTCTCTTTTATTTCCTAACCCCCGTTCTTCATCTGAGCCTGTGCAGGTTGAATCTTCGCAGGTACCCCAGGAGGACTAGGAGCATTTTGCTCAAGTCAATGATGTGAGCATCCTCTTATGTGAGGAGGTTGATCCCCCCTCCGTAGAGGAAGCTCCACTCATTGCCTTCGCCTCCTGCTGCCTCCCTGTGGATGATACCTTGCTGGGCAAGGATAGTTTTGGTGAGATGAGTGAGGACCAGGCCTCCTCCTCTTCTTACTTTCTTTTCCCTCTACCTGTGATGGGCAGGTTTTATTTATATTTAGGTAGAGGGGTGACTGCTCTGTCTCCGTATCGGTACCCGCTACCAATGCGCATATTAGAACAGTTACCTGTGCACTTTTCTTTTCATAGGCCTATAAGCTAGAACTGTACAAAACCTGAATAAGTCGTGCTGGGATGACAATAACCCCAGTAGTTATCTTACTTTTATTGCATTTTCATTTTCCTAGTTAGAGTAGTTAGTTAATTTCTGTTCAGTTTTAGCATTTCTGCTTTCTTTTGTTTTTGTGGAGCTCACCCCTGCAGGTACTCATTGCAAATTCTGAATGGCGGGTTTGCTTCAGATTTTCATGCATCTTCTGGTATGCTCACTTGCTGAGCATTAGGTAACTTCTTCCCTAGCTTTCGATTTTGATTTTCACTGTCATATCATTATGATGTATTGCTTAGATTAAGTCTGGGGGGAGAACCGCGCTTCGTTACCCACTCACGGTCACACATCTTTTGCATGCTAGAAGCTTTTATTATGATATTTGGTTTTGTTCATTTGCATCGCGCACCGCATCACCCACTTGAGAACGTGCTTAAATTTTTGCACGTGCCGAGTTTTTTTTTCACTTGTGCGCTAAGTAAAGAATGTTGTGTTGGCTTTGGATTATACTGCGGAGTAAAATATTGACTCCAAGAGTGTCCCTAGTCGTACACTCATGTTCACTTAGAGTTTGTGTAAATTAATATTCTTTATATGCTTTTAGTTTCTATTTTTCTATTAGCGTAAATTTTGTTTACTGTACTCTAGTTGTGAATTCGGTTATGAATCAAACGGTGGCGTAGAATTGTGTGTAGGCGTTCAGTAGCCTCGTATTGCTCGAGTCGGGAGGAAGGTTAATCTTTCTCGGTGGCTAAGAACTTGCCCCAAGCGACTCTCGAAGCATGGGTATATGGTTAGTCAAGCGCGCAAATATGATGTAGGCCCTCATTTTGGCCCGGTTGAGCCTTGTACCCGTTCCTACCACATTACCCTCGCTACCTAGTTGTGCCTACCCCTCCTTTTGATTCAGCTCCACTATACGTCACCAAAGCCAAATAGCCAACCCTATTAGCACACCCATGATTGAGCTTTATTATTTATATTTTGAATGTGAGGTGTTGAAGTGGTGTTCATATCGTTATATGTGGTTGTGCCCAAATGGTATTTATGCTGGATTTATTATGTGAAAAAAATGAATGCAATGTTAAAAAAAAGGGAGACGAAAAAGAAAAGAAAAAATGGAAAATATATAAAAATGTTTTGTATTTTGGAGTAGGCGGTGCACACACCGATGTTATCAAATCTACGTCTGTTGGTGTGTGCACCCATTTGATTATGTTTGGGCATAGGGTGATTTATCTGTGTTTGTACTTGTTCATTTGGGTTTGGTGTGCTTAGCCTTCTTGTTTACCGTTGTTATACCCCACCTAAACCCAAGCCCTGTTTTATCCTAAAGTCCTATTGATTTGCGCGCTTGAGTTAAACCAGTGCCGTGGAGAGAGTGTGAATGGGCAAGCGTATGGTCATCGACTTTGGTG
Source organism: Dactylorhiza incarnata (assembly GCA_033032865.1). NCBI lineage: Eukaryota > Viridiplantae > Streptophyta > Magnoliopsida > Asparagales > Orchidaceae > Dactylorhiza > Dactylorhiza incarnata. Next base: position 1,056,885 of record JAWHQI010000218.1, on the reverse strand, counting down.
GATTCCTTTGGAGATCCTCCTGAGACCCGATCTTTGGCAATGCTCACCTCACTGTCTGTCTACTTTTGGTCTACGCGTAACCGGATGATTCACTGTGATTCACATTAGGAGTATGAGTAATATGTCTTCTACGTTTCTAGAAAATAAAAATTACCGTGCATACGTAGAATTGTTTTCTACTATTTCTCTTTGTGCATCAGGATGTGACTTCGCGTGGTACTTCGTCCGTACAATTGCCTAGCCAACTAGTTCTATTTTTCTTCGCCCTGAGATGATTTGCTCAGGACGAGCAAACAGGTAAGTCTGGGGGTGTGATGAGTCCCAATTATATACATATTTTCGGACTCATTTGGGCCGATTATCTAGTCTTTGCACTACACATTAGACGTATTTTCGTTCATATTTGCTCTCTATACTTCATTCCATGCTAAGTGCACTTTTAGGCCCGTTTCGGTGTATTTTCATGTTCATATATGTGGCCCGACGATCTTTCATGTTGATACGGAGGTTGTGCGAGTGTTCCGGTGCGCAAAAACTGCATTGGAACACTGCGCACGACCACTGGACATGGTGCACACGACCACTGGTCGTGCGGCACTGTCCGTGCGTTAATTCCCACTTAAAAATGGGCTGCCAGGCAATACGCACGACCACTGGACATAGTGCGCATGACCACTGGTCGTGCGCCATTGATCGTGTGCATTGAAATTCCGCACCCGTCTATAAATAGCTGCTCCGCGAAAACAGCCGCATCTTCTTCATTTCTATGTCTTTTCCAGCCCTGTTTTTTGCGTTTTTTTGCTCTAAGCCTCCTCTATTCATCTAGGGACTTCAAGGAAGAGATTGGATCTTACTTTCATCATCAAGGAAGGGTTAAAGAGCATTTTGACATCGCTGGGTTGTGACACGAAGAAGACGGGCCATTGGGAGGAAGTGACAGCCCTCCTTTACCCCAGACATAGTTGAGGACCGAGCTTGGACGCGGATTGACAACCCAGCGATTCCAACCGTGAATCCCAGCAAGGCTTCGGAGTCGTTCGAATCACTTATTCTTTATTCTTTAAAATGATGTTTGTATGCTAAACTCTCTATTTTGTGGATGAAGAACATGATAAATCCAGATCTATAACTTTTATTTCATGTTTATGAAATTCCTTTTGATTTATCCATGTGTATGAGGTGCGCTATTATCATTCATCTTCCATCCTCCATTACTCTCCATTCCATTCCGCTTAACTACTCTCCCACTACGTGAGCCTACTCTTCCATTCGCCAAGCTAAGCGGTGCTAACGGCCCGTGTAATCCACCTCACTTCCGCCAGTGCGAACCAACTCATCCGCTTGCCTACTCGTCCACCCGCCCTTGCGAAGTAGTGCATTCAAGGCCTACATAGTTTCCATCCCGCCAAGCGAAGCAGTGCGCTCAAGGCCTGCATATTAGGGCATTTATTTTTCTGCATTAGAAATAGAAACCAATTCAACCACCCATCATTACCCCGACGTTATGGAATTGAATCTCAAGTCCTTCCTCGAACGTTAACTCCACCTTACTGTGTTCCTTTGAGATCGATACTCGGGGATTTACTCCTCGTTTTATATTACTTGAACGATCGGTACACTGCCGTTTCGTGTCGCAGTCGAGCTACCGCCTATAGCGGTGTGCGAGATTTGCGCCATCAAGTTTTTGGCGCCGTTGCCGGGGAACACAGACGTGTGAGTTTGCTGGAGAGGGAGACAAGAGATAGAAGCCCTTGTGCCCTTTGTTTATACCATCTTTTGTATTTCTTGTTATATAAGTAGCATCTTTTAATTTTTTGTTTCTAATCTTTATTTGCAATTTTTCAAAAGCAGGTTTTCAATTTTATTGTGTGTGTATAGTTAATTCTTGCTTAGAATATTTGTATTGGTGAATTATCTTCCTTTGCATCATGTTTGCTTATCTAAATATCCGTTGCAAATGGTGTGGGGATGCTAGGCATTCTAGTGATGAGTGCCCCACTAAAGATGGTGGGTATAATTCTCGTGCCTCAGTGCATGAAGCATCGTTTTCCTACGACACTTCATACACTGTACCCATGTCTTATGGTCACTCTTCTTCGCCACTTCCATCATTTTTGTATTCCTCACCGGCCCCGCAAGGACTGACGAGGAATAGAAAATTATGTTTGTGTTGTCATAGCACTGAGCATTCATTGAAAGACTATGCAGAATTCCAGCGCCAGTTGGAGATGGATGATGAACCGGATGTCCGTGTTTGTCCATCCACCTCTCATTTGGTTGCCCCTTCTGATTCTGATGATGAGTTCAAAGTACCACCTTGTCTATGGGGGACTGCTGTAGATTTTCCCATCAGACTTTCAACTGCTCAGTGTGATGATGTGGTTGAGATTCCTCTCCCATTGCGTTCATCTCCTCTTTTGGATTCACCCCCTGAGGAACCTGTTTATATATTCCCTGATGTTAGTACAGTTGTTCCTCCTCTTTCTTTGCAAGAATTTTCTATTCCTATTCCTTTTGAGTTGGTTGATGATGTTGTGCAGGAGGTTCATTCGGAGCCTGAGGTTGCATCAAAGTGGGACGAGGATGTTATTCTCTCCGATGGGGAGTGTGACTCCTTGGCCCACGATGATGCGCCGAAGTGGGATAAGGAGGATTCCTCTTCTGATGAGGAGGTTTGTACTTCCTCATTGGATGAGGAGGTGCACCTCACCACAGAGGACCTTGAGCTGCCGAATTCCCCTCGCTATGACTCATATGACACCGACAGTGATCTATGTTTGGATCCTGCTGGGAGTGAGACCGGGACCACTCCCCCAATTTTTTATTATTTAAGTCATTCTTCTCTTTTATTTCCTAACCCCCCTTCTTCATCTGAGCCTGTGCAGGTTGAATCTTCGCAGGTACCCCAGGAGGACTAGGAGCATTTTGCACAAGTCAATGATGTGAGCATCCTCTTATGTGAGGAGGTTGATCCCCCCTCCGTAGAGGAAGCTCCACTCATTGCCTTCGCCTCCTGCTGCCTCCCTGTGGACGATACCTTGCTGGGCAAGGATAGTTTTGGTGAGATGAGTGAGGACCAGGCCTCCTCCTCTTCTTACTTTCTTTTCCCTCTACCTGTGATGGGCAGGTTTTATTTATATTTAGGTAGAGGGGTGACTGCTCTGTCTCCGTATCGGTACCCGCTACCGATGCGCATATTAGAACAGTTACCTGTGCACTTTTCTTTTCATAGGTCTATAAGCTAGAACTGTACAAAACCTGAATAAGTCGTGCTGGGATGACAATAACCCCAGTAGTTATCTTACTTTTATTGCATTTTAATTTTCCTAGTTAGAGTAGTTAGTTAATTTCTGTTCAGTTTTAGCATTTCTGCTTTCTTTTGTTTTTGTGGAGCTCACCCCTGCAGGTACTCATTGCAAATTCTGAATGGCGGGTTTGCTTCAGATTTTCATGCATCTTCTGGTATGCTCACTCGCTGAGCATTGGGTAACTTCTTCCCTAGCTTTCGATTTTGATTTTCACTGTCATATCATTATGATGTATTGCTTAGATTAAGTCTGGGGGGAGAACCGCGCTTCGTTACCCACTCACGGTCACACATCTTTTGCATGCTAGAAGCTTTTATTATGATATTTGGTTTTGTTCATTTGCATCGCGCACCGCATCACCCACTTGAGAACGTGCTTAAATTTTTGCACGTGCCGAGTTTTTTTTTCACTTGTGCGCTAAGTAAAGAATGCTGTGTTGGCTTAGGATTGTACTGCGGAGTAAAATGTTGACTCCAAGAGTGTCCCTAGTCGTACACTCATGTTCACTTAGAGTTTGTGTAAATTAAAATTCTTTATATGCTTTTGTTTCTATTTTTCTATTAGCGTAAATTTTGTTTACTGTACTCTAGTTGTGAATCCGGTTATGAATCAAACGGTGGCGTAGAATTGTGTGTAGGCGTTCAGTAGCCTCGTATTGCTCGAGTCGGGAGGAAGGTTAATCTTTCTCGGTGGCTAAGAACTTTCCCCAATCGACTCTCGAAGCATGGGTATATGGTTAGTCAAGCGCGCAAATATGATGTAGGCCCTCATTTTGGCCCGGTTGAGCCTTGTACCCGTTTCTACCTCATTACCCTCGCTACCCAGTTGTGCCTACCCCTCCTTTTGATTCAGCTCCACTATACGTCACCAAAGCCAAATAGCCAACCCTATTAGCACACCCATGATTGAGCTTTATTATTTATATTTTGAATGTGGGGTGTTGAAGTGGTGTTCATATCGTTATATGTGGTTGTGCCCAAATGGTATTTATGCTGGATTTATTATGTGAAAAAATGAATGCAATGTTAAAAAAAGGGAGACGAAAAAGAAAAGAAAAAATGGAAAATATATAAAAATGTTTTGTATTTTGGAGTAGGCGGTGCACACACAAATGTTATCAAATCTAAGTCTGTTGGTGTGTGCACCCATTTGATTATGTTTGGGAATAGGGTGATTTATCTGTGTTTGTACTTGTTCATTTGGGTTTGGTGTGCTTAGCCTTCTTGTTTACCGTTGTTATACCCCACCTAAACCCAAACCCTGTTTTATCCTAAAGTCCTATTGATTTGCGCGCTTGAGTCAAACCAGTGCCATGGAGAGAGTGTGAACGGGCAAGCGTATGGTCATCGACATTGGTGGATTCCTTTGGAGATCCTCCCGAGACCCGATCTTTGGAAATGCTCACCTCACTGTCTGTCTACTTTCGTTATACGCGTAACCGGATGATTCACTATGATTCACATTAGGAGTATGAGTAATATGTCTTCTACGTTTCTAGAAAATAAAAATTACCGTGCATACGTAGAATTGTTTTCTACTATTTCTCTTTGTGCATGAGGATGCGACTTCGCATGGTACTTCGTTCGTACAATTGCCAAGCCAACTAGTTCTCTTTTTCTTCGCCCTGAGATGATTTGCTCGGGACGAGCAAACAGGTAAGTCTGGGGGTGTGATGAGTCCCAATTATATACATATTTTCGGACTCATTTGGGCCGATTATCTAGTCTTTGCACTACACATTAGACGTATTTTCGTTCATATTTGCTCTCTAAACTTCATTCCATGCTAAGTGCACTTTTAGGCCCGTTTCGGTGTATTTTCATGTTCATATATGTGGCCCGACGATCTTTCATGTTGATACGGGGGTTGTGCGAGTGTTCCGGTGCGCAAAAACTGCATAGGAACACTGCGCACGACCACTGGACATCGTGCGCACGACCACTGGTCGTGCGACACTGTCCGTGCATTAATTCCCACTTAAAAATGGGCTGCCAGGCAATACGCACGACCACTGGACAGAGTGCGCATGACCACTGGTCGTGCACCATTGATCGTGTGCATTGAAATTCTGCACCCATCTATAAATAGCTGCTCCGCGAAAACAACCGCATCTTCTTCATTTCTAGGTCTTTTCCAGCGCCGTTTTTTGCGTTTTTTTTTTCTCTAAGCCTCCTCTATTCATCTAGGGACTTCAAGGAAGAGATTGGATCTTACTTTCATCTTCAAGGAAGGGTTAAAGAGCATTTGGACATCGCCGGGTCGTGACACGAAGAAGACAGGCCATTGGGAGGAAGTGACAGCCCTCCTTTACCCCGGACGTAGTTGAGGACCGAGCTTGGACGCGGATTGACAACCCAGCGATTCCAACCGTGAATCCCATCAAGGCTTCGGAGTCGGTCGAATCTCTTACTCTTTATTCTTTTGAAATGATGTTTGTATGCTAAACTCTCTATTTTGTGGATGAAGAACATGATAAATCCAGATCTATAACTTTTATTTCATGTTTATGAAATTCCTTTTGATTTATCCATGTGTATGAGGTGCGCTATTATCATTCATCTTCCATCCGCCATTACCCTCCATTCCATTCTGCTTAACAACTCTCCCACTACGTGAGCCTACTCTTCCATTCGCCAAGCTAAGCGGTGCTAACAGCCCGTGTAATCCACCTCACTTCCGCCGGTGCGAACCACCTCAACCACTTGCCTACTCGTCCACCCGCCCTTGCGAAGTAGTGCATTCAAGGCCTACATAGTTTCCATCCCGCCAAGCGAAGCAGTGCGCTCAAGGCCTGCATATTAGGGCATTTATTTTTCTGCATTAGAAATAGAAACCAATTCAACCACCCATCATAACCCCGACGTTATGGAATTCAATCTCAAGTCCTTCCTCGAACGTTAACTCCACCTTACTGTGTTCCTTTGAGATCGATACTCGGGGATTTACTCCTCGTTTTATATTACTTGAACGATCGGTACACTGCCGTTTCGTATCGCAGTCGAGCTACCGCCTATAGCGGTGTGCGAGATTTGCGCCATCAGTGTTCCCGGTACAATTCTGTACAGGAACACTGCGCACGACCACTGGCCCCATCGCGCACGAGCACTGGTCGTGCGCCACTGATCGTGCACACTTAACGCCCATTTTATGAGTTCTGTTTTGCTTATCGCACGACCACTTACGATAGTGCGCACGACCACTGGTCGTGCGCGACTGGTCGTGCGAACATGTATTTTATAATTTTCTTTCATTTCAGGCTCCGCCCAGGCAGTGCGCACGATCGCAGAATTCCAGTGCGCATGACCACTGGTCGTGCGCCAATGACCGTGCGCAGTATTCAGTCCAGCGCCTATATATATGCCTGTTCCGATTTTAGGGCGGGATCGAGCCGCCGGGAGCGCGAGCGTCAGTCCGTACGCCGCCGATTTCCATTCCTAGACACCTCCACTTCATCTCCTACGCAAGGGGAAGTCCTCTCCAACCATTCCAAGCATTTCACCATTGACCGGGAGCATTCTCCACCATCCGCAAGCCCTCAAGCAGCTGTTTTTCCACTCCAGTCCGGTGAGAAGAAGAGGAATCCTGAGGTAGAAGACGACGGAACCACGTAGAGATATCGTGACAGTTTCTCTACACCGGAAGCACAGTCCGCCCGAGCCTGGAGGTAGCTTGACAAACTACCATTCCGGCTGTGAACGGCCGCTAGTCTTCATCCATTGGTTATCTCTTTCCTCTCTCCTTCGTTGTAATCTTTGAATCTTGTAATCTTGAATATCATGATGTTTGGTTTAAATGAAATGAATGTTTCTTCTCTTTTCATCCTTACTTGCTTGTGAATCGCTTCGCCTCCACCCATCCACTCACTCACTCACGCACTCAAGGTGTTCGATCCGCGTTAGCAAGAGCTAACGGCGTTTGTGAAGAGGTGTTTGCGACCCTCGCCTTCCCGCACTAGAGCACGCTCCATCCGCCTCACGAAGCACGGCATCGCGGCCGTTGCATCCATCTCGCCTTGCGAAGCGGTTCTTTCGACCCGCATTTCCTTCATTGTTGTTAAGAGTAGGAAAACCCAACCAAAACCCCCTTTTTGTGTGTTTTTTTACGCTTGTGTAACAATAGTCACACAACACGATTCGTTTACCCAACCTGCATTCCTCAAGAGACCGACACTCGGGGATCCTATTCCCAAACTTTATTACTTGCGCGACCGGTGCACTTGTTGAAATATCGCATCAGTAGGGTGCTAGCCGAGACCCGCGAGGTACCCCAGTTAGGGGGCTCGCCGAGACCACCAGGGTGCTCGCCGAGACCCGCGAGGTACCCCAGTTAGGGGGCTCGCCGAGACCACCAGGGTGCTCGCCGAGACCCGCGAGGTACCCCAGTTAGGGGGCTCCCCGAGACCAGCAGGGTGCTCGCCGAGACCCGCGAGGTACCCCCGTTAGGGGGCTCGCCGAGACCAGCAGGGTGCTCGCCGAGACCCGCGAGGTACCCCAGTTAGGGGGCTCACCGAGACCAGCAGGGTGCTCGCCGAGACCCGCGAGGTACCCCAGTTAGGGGGCTCGCCGAAACCAGCAGGGTGCTCGTCGAGACCCGCGAGGTACCCCAGTTAGGGGGCTCGCCGAGACCAGCAGGGTGCTCGCCGAGACCCGCGAGGTACCCCAGTTAGGGGGCTCCCCGAGACCAGCAGGGTGCTCGCCGAGACCCGCAAGGTACCCCAGTTAGGGGGCTCGCCGAGACCAGCAGGGTGCTCGCCGAGACCCGCGAGGTACCCCAGTTAGAGGGCTCGCGGAGACAAGCAGGGTGCTCGCCGAGACCCGCGAGGTACCCCAGTTACGGGGCTCGCCGAGACCAGCAGGGTGCTTGCCGAGACCCGCGAGGTACCCCAGTTAGGGGGCTCGCCGAGACCAGCAGGGTGCTCGCCGAGACCCGCGAGGTACCCCAGTTAGGGGGCTCGCCGAGACCAGCAGGGTGCTCGCCGAGACCCGCGAGGTACCCCAGTTAGGGGGCTCGCCGAGACCAGCAGGGTGCTCGCCGAGACCCGCGAGGTACCCCAGTTAGGGGGCTCGCCGAGACCAGCAGGGTGCTCGCCGAGACCCGCGAGGTACCCCCTCTCGCCCAGTTCCGGGGGGAGGGGTCGGTCTGCATTTAGTGTTCTAGAACAACGGGATTTGGCTATCTGCAGCGCAATCCGAGGGTATTTTGGTAATTCCGCGGGCCAGTTTTTGGCTATTTGCAGCCCAAATCCAGAAATCCTATAAATAGGACCAAGGGGGCACCATTTGGAAAGAGGTTCATTCTAGGCTAGCTCTCTCTCTCTCTCTCTCTCTCTCCCCCCACTTTCTCTCTCTAGTGGGTGAGGAGAGCCTCAAGTGGTTTGGGAGGGGAAGTTCCTAAGGGGCTTCCGGGTATGTGGCGGGACCTCCCCACTAAGCCCTTGGTCCAGTTCCTAGTTCCAACACCTTCAACCTAGAGCTCTCCCTTGGGAGGAGTAAGGATTGGTCGCCCCTTGGCTAGGTGAGGGCCCCGAACTCCACAGAGACTAAGTCTTGTTCGCAAGTCTCGATTTCAACACTGCGATCTTCACGTACCACGCCCTCGGCGCTTGCTTCAACCCATACAGGGCCTTCTTCAACTTGCATACATGCTCCAGAAAATCTTCAGATACGAAGCCTGGCGGCTGGACCATGAAGATGTCCTTGTCAATCTCGTCGTACAAGAACGCATTCTTTACGTCGAGCTGCCAGATCTTCCACCCCCAACACGCCGCCAAAGCAATCACAACCCGAACTGAAGTCATTTTAGCCACCAGACTGAATGTTTGCTCATAATCTTCACCGTATTGCTGCGAGAAACCCCGAGCCACAAGGAGAGCCTTGTACCGCTCAATAATGCCGTCAGCCTTCTTCTTATGCTTGTAGACCCACTTGCATGTCACAGGGTTGATGCCCTTGGGCTTGGGCACCAGAGACCAAGTCTTATTCTTCTCGAGAGCTCTCATCTCTTCCTGCATAGCCGAATCCCACTGTTCCACGCCTTTGGCCTTTTCAAAGCTCGACGGCTCCCTCTCATCCAAGGGACCAGCAAAGAAACATGAGACAAAGATCACAATGTTTCCTCCTGTATAGCGATCAGGGGCAATGATAGTTCACTTCGACCTCCGCAACGCCTTCCCCTGACTCGCAGTATCCTCAGCTGCTTCTTCCCTAGCTCCTCTCCCAGACGTACTTGGGGAGTCGCTCCCCCTGCTTCCTGATCAGAAGCCTCCACCTCAGAACTAGATATTGGTGGACCACCTGGTGACACAGACAGCTCCACCTGAAGATTTTCCATAGCTTTCTCCGGCTCCTCCACCCTGCTTTCTGGTAGCTCAACACCAGAACTCCCCTTGTAAGATGTCACCTCGTCGAACATGACGTAGTGAGATACAACAAATCTCTGCGTCTCTGGGTCCATGCACTTCCAGCCCTTCTTCCGGTCATCATAACCCACGATGACTAGCTTCCTTGCCTTAACATCTAGCTTCGTCCGAAGTGCATCTGGAACGTGCACATAGCAGGTGGAACCAAACACCCGAAGGTGTGCCACACTTGGCTTTTCCTTGAACATCAGTTCATGCGGGGTCTTTATATTGATGGGACTAAGAGCCATCCGATTGATGACGTAGGCAGCACAAGACATTCCATCCGCCCAGAAGGACATTGGGATACTCTTGGCATGCAGCCAACACTTGCAGGTCTCCGTTAGATGACGGATCTTCCGCTCTGCAACTCCATTTTGTTGTGGAGTATGTGCACAAGTAAGCTCCCTCCGGATGTCCACTTTCCTAAAAAAGTAGAGAACTCACTAGAGGTGAACTCCCCTCCGTTGTCAGTCCTCAGCTTCTTAACCCGCAGTCCAAGCCGATCCTCCACGAGCTCCTTGAACTCCACAAACTTGGCAAATGCCTCCGCCTTCTCCTTCAAGAAATATACCCAGACGTATCTGGTGTAATCATCGATCAACACCAGCACATATCTGCTGCCTCCGAGGCTTGGGGTAGCAGTTGGTCCCATCAAGTCACCGTGGATGCACTCCAACGACACACTACTCCTTGTCTGCAACTTATCAAACGGAAGCCGATGAGACTTGCCGAACTGACATGCAGCGCAAACATGACCATCACCATAGGAGGATAGACTAGGTAGTCCCTTGACTAGACCTTTCACCGCCATAGCTTTCAGCTTATCCATTCCTACGTGCCCCAACCTCTAATGACATATCACAGCACTATCATTCGTCTGCATCTTTTCAACATATGAACTTGTCGAAAGCACGAACAAGTCTTTAGCTCTCCTCCCCACATGAACTAGCTCCGCCTTCACTGCTTCAACATTCCGAAGAAACCTCACTTCTGTTGGGCCAAACAGAACGTGATACTCAGCGTCTACAGCGTTGGTCACGGAGAAAAGGTTTTTCCTCATTCCAGGCACATGATAGACACTCCTCAACGTAAGTGGCCCTCTATCACTGCCCAAGGAAACAACCCACACCTTCTCTACAGCATGTACGGTATTATCAACAATAATAATGGCATCGTTACCTGAATAAGGCTGCGCTGAAGAAAGCATCAACTCATCCCTGGTGAGGTGATGACCACACCCCGAGTCCACGATCCAGTCCTCCTGATAGTTGATAAGAGCCTCAGCTCCAACAGAAAGCCGAGAAGGCTCCTCCCCAGCCTCCATCAACCTGCCTGGCTTCAGCTTCCCCCTTTCCTGCAGCAGCATGCCCCGGCTGAAGATTCACCCGGCACTCCTTCCTGATGAGACCAACCTTTCTGCACCTGAAGCACTTGGGACCTTCCCCCTTCTTTTTCCCTTCGGCCTTAGAAGCATAGCCCCTCTCCTGTTGTCCAGAAGTTGAAGGCCCATTGCCTCCTCCAGCGGTCTTCTTCTAATCCCACTTCTTCTTCTTTCCCGTGAAGAGAACTTCGCCATCTCCCCCAGACACTGACACCCCCGCCATCTGCCTTGCCAGACTCTCTTGCGAAGAAAGCAGATTTTCCAGCTCCAGCAGAGACGGCTGATTTGCCCAACCCTGCACCGACGTCACAAAGGCAACATATTCCTTCCACAGGCCACAAATGATGTGCCTCTTCAGCTTCGCCTCAGAAATTGGCTCGTCAGGATCCAGCGCTGAAATCTCGGCGCATAAGTTCTTCATCTTCAAGATGAACGTAGAGATAGGAAGTTCACCTTGAGCCGATCTGGCCAGCTCATTCTCCAGGAATTGAAGTCTTGCCACATTCTTTTTGTTAAACAACCCATCCAGGGCTCTCCAGATTTCCGCAGCTATTGCACACCCCAAGATGTGATCAAACAGATCAGGTGTTATTGCCCTCTTCAGGGCGAACTATTCTTTGGCGTTAAGCCGCCTCCATTTCCTCACCTCATGATGGTTATCTCCAACCAGAAAAACTTCCTCCGTGCTCTCTCCTCCAACCACCTCCCAGAGGTCCTCACCCAGAAGATAGCTCTGCATACACGACTTCCACTTATTGAAGTGAGTCGACGTAAGCATCTCAATCCCAAGACCTCTTGCAAAACCACCTTCCATTGCTCTACCACTGGTTCCTTCTTCACAAAGGCGATGGCTACTCTAAGTTGCTCACTGCCCTATCCACTCCAACCTAGCTCTGATACAATGTGAAAATTTTCCGTAGACCTTTATAGAGTGAGCAGGAAACGTACAACTTAGAGATTCAAGCCAAACAACCAGAAGCAAATGGAGACAAACAAGTAATCTTTATTGATAGCATAAACTTCATTACAGGATGAGGTATGCTTGGCGAGACATGATTTCGCCAGCATACAAAACCAAAAAGGAAATTACAAACTTGTAGGAAGATAAATGAGACTGCTCCAGACGGCGCGGTCTCCTTGCCGATCTCTGCAAGCTGCCTGACCGCAGAACATTGCCAGACCGCCCGGTCACAATAATACAGACCGCATGAATTAGGAAAAACTCAGATTACACTTGGTGTGTTATGTTTGTTTCTACAGTGACTCCTATTTATAGACGTAGGACCTGATCCAGTCACCGCCCTATGAGATAGGATCACCACCTTCAGATCGCGCGACCAGACCGGTCAACCCGCGCGATCAGCAACAGTTCTTTCTGCTTCATTTGATGAGCTCATCGGCTTCACCCCAGACCGCAGGAGATCGCCACTCCCTCAGTCAGATCGCGACTCCACAGGAGATCGCCAGACCGCCAAGAAGCCGCCCACCACCAGTGTTTGCTCGAGACCGCAAACAGTGCCTGTTCACGACAAAACCGCAAACACCTATTCGCATACCAGCCTCCTCCTAAGACTGCGAAAAGAGACCGCGCGACTAAGATCCTTAGTCCGCGAACACCACCATAAACCCCGGACAGACATCAGACCGGATTCCTGGAAAACTGGACCAACCTGTGCGGTCACACCAGACCGACACAGCATTGAAGAAGTCAGCCCGCCACGCGGTCACAGACAGACCGCGCGGCCTCACCTTCAACTGCCTTGGATAGATACCAGCGGTCATGCCAGGAGACTGCGGCTAGATTAATTCAAGCCTGATCGCAAAACAGATCGACAGGTCGTGCGGTCTCACCAGACCGCCCGACCTTGTAACGCCCCAAGTTTTCCAATAGCCTTTTTAGTGGAGTTACCATAAAATCAACCGTTTAAATACGAAATTATCGTAGTTCAGTATAGATATGAGAGGGGCGTTACCTTTCGGAATCGTCGTTGTCGTCGTAGTCTAGAGAGTTTGATTAATTTCCGGTAGAGCTATATATATATATACATACAAACACATACTCCTACCTAAATGTAGATATATAGGGATATTTATACCCTTGCATCTCATACAAAAAACATATATATATATATAAATATGCACAAATGATATAAATGTATATATTCATATACACACATGAATGAGGGTGGATATATAAGTGGAGGGCTTGATTATGATTTCCATTTCATTCTTGGTGCGACTGGTTTCATTTCCAAGGTCGGGCTCTTCTTTGATCCCGTGATTTCTCCAGGAGGGTTTAGTGCAGGGTTTTGCGAAAATTTGGGGCGGGGCGGCGCCGGAGCCGTTGGAGGCGAGGCAATCTTTGGTCGTCGGGGCTGGTAATCTCCGTCGGGGTACCGGGTGGAGTGAGGCAAGGGAACTCTTCACCCTTTTCATCTTCCTCCCCCCTCCCTTTTCTCTTACTTTTCTGTGCTTGGCGAATTTATGGTTTGGAAGGGCAATCTTGCTTATTTATGCTAGTAAATGTTTGGTTGGCTTCATCTGATAGCTGCTCATGAGGTTTTGCCCTCTAGATTTCGTCCAGGCTTTATGTTGAATTTTTTTGGGGGTTAGGGCTGCTCGGTTGTCTTCTTTGGGGGAATTATTGGGTTAGGGCTGCTGTCCGGTTTATGGCTGCTGCTCGGCTGCTTGGTTTCCTGTCGTCTTTGGTGAAATTTATGGATTTTAAGGGTTTATGGCTGCTTTATGCTTCCAGAAATAATTATGTTAGGAGTTCTTCCTTTGGAAGTGGAGGGTAGGCTGCTCGGTTGTCCCATTCAGGTTTGGAAAATTATTTTATTGGGGGACCTATGGCTGATGGCTGCTGCTATATGTTTTGACTTGGGGTTACCTCGTATGTGTTCTAATTTGGGGCTACTGTGTTTATCGGGTTGGGGCTGCCTCTTTTGCTCTTCATCTTGGGGTTGCTGCTTGGTGAATTCATTTTGGGGCTGCTCTTGCTATTGTCTAATTATGGGGGGATTTAATTTGGGAGAGCTGCTATGTAGTACCAGTTGGGTGCTGCCATTTGTTGTTCCTTTTAGATTCTTTGGTTCTGCTTGCATCGTTCCAGTTGGTTTTATATTGGGGCTGGTCGTATAATTCAGCTAGGGGTTGCTATATATATATATATATATGTATATATATATGTATATATTCCCTTCCTGCTTGGATTTATTACTTTGGCCCTTGCTTGTATGATCCCGAATTCTATAGAGGATGTTGTATATCTATCTTGTTGGATTCATTTTAGGGCTGCTGCTATGCTTTAAATCAATTGGGTGTTTCTATTTTGTTTGGGCTGCTATATAACCATCCTTGTTGGGTTGATTTGGGGCTGCTGTTATTCTGTTTTGGGGCTGCACCTTGGGTTGGGTTATGCTAGTCCCGAATCATGTTTTACTTGGCTACTTCTGCATGTTTACTTGGCTAAATAGTGATGGACTTGTTGAAACGAAAGGATGGGTACAGGGAACACTGGGTTCCCCCATCACAGTTCTTTTAATAGTGGTTTGTGCGATGATCAGACCACCACCACGACGCCTATTTCTTATTTGGGGTGAATGTCCCCTTTATGTGTGTGGGTAGTGACATTGCTTGGGTCCGCCACCACTGGTCCATTTCTGCACTATATGCCAAGTTTAGTTATGCTCTTGCTTATTGGGCTGGTTTTATGCGGGATCTTCCTAACCTTCTATTACAGAAGTCTTTATATAAGCGTATATATATATAGTTATATATATGTGTATATGTATATATATATGTATTTATATACCCTCTTCAGCTTGGTTATGTCACTGGTTACTTCTCCTGCTCTTACTTTTACCTATGCTGTTTTCTTGCACCCTTTGGGCTGAGGCATTCTTTTCTTATGAATGCCTCAGGTTCAGGTTTGTAGCTGTCGGCAGAGTTCGAGCGGGGTCGTACTGTTCGTTGTCGAGGCCTTCCCTCTCTTGTGGGTAAGGATTCAGCTCCTTTTTGTTGTAGCTTGTCTTTTGCCTGTTGCTTGTTCGCCTGCGGGTTCGTGTCAGATGTTGACGCCCGTACGGCTTGTTGTTTGGTTTACTTGCTGCTACTACTGCTAGTTTTCCTTTACTGCTACTTGGTTATTTGTATATGTACACTCTGGGAAAAGCCGATTTTGCTGAATATTAATGCAGTTCTTTTGGCATTATAAAAAGTTAACCTTTTAATTGTTTGTTGCATTTACTATTAAGTATCACCTATTTGCAAAGCGTAAAACAGAATATAATGATACTTCTTTATTATATACTAAATTTAGACCGGCGATCGCCCTGGAGACATCTCTGGTCTTCAGCGCCGTTAGGAATAAAATGAACTTATTTTCTTCCGTTGTGTACGCATATTTTTCATAAAGAGCGGCTATGTAAACCGCAGGGCCGAGGGGCACGGCTTCCTAACCAAATGAAAATAATCTTAAAAGATAATGCTTTTATTAATTCATATCATTTCTCGTTAAAATGTTCGTTTGAGTGCTCGCCTGAACGTCTGTAGTTGTCCCCTACAGGACGTGGCATCATGACGCGTGTTTTCCCCCTTTACTCTGATATTATAATTTATTTCGGGAAAATACGGGTTGTGACAGTTGGTATCAGAGCCAGGTTAGCCGGGTTGCTGGAAATGTTCTGGTTGGCCCGGTTAACCGTCCAGTGAGGATTGTTAATCATTGCATACACTCACCGATGGGTCATCGGTAGATCTCGGCTGAAGCACGAACACTACACTCATAAGCATGAAAGAAGTATACGGGGCATATTATGTAGTATGGGATGCATAATATGTGTTTGTATATGGATCCTCATAGGTGACAACATGCGACTGCTATGTAGTATGGGATGCATAACGTAGGTCGCATGCGTGTCCATTAGATTTTCTTTTTTGTTGCATGCGATAATATGTAGTATGGGATGCATAAGATCGCATGTGTACGCCGCTCATAGCATACATTAAGGCCTTTTCTTAGTTTGCATAGCACTGCATGCATAGCATAACATTGCATAAGCACACGTGCCAAGCCAGAGATCTACACGATGACACATGTACACGCATGGTTTTAAACAATAAGATTTTAAGTTTATATGCATACGGGAGAGGTGCACGAGAGCTAAAGGATGGCGCACCATCCTGAGTATAGCGTGATATTATGTATTTACTTTTCCCAGAGAAAAAGCAGTAGCAAAAGCAAGTATTTGTATGTCTTCCCTTCCTAGAGGTTTGAGTCCAGTCTTAGCAGGCTGTTTGTATCAGGTTCTTCCTTGTTCTCGTTGTAGTCCAATCTTTCTGTGGTAAATGAGTCGCTATATTAATGCCTCATCCATGTATTGTTGCGTGTCCATACTGCTTTGTTAGGCGAGTTTAGGGTTCGAGACTGTTGAGCGTACGTCCTGTTTGATTCTGGTGCCACTCATTCTTTTGTGGCCAAGGGGTTCGTTGATCGGCATCGCTGGGCTTTGGAGCGAGTTGATGGTCCGTTTCGTATCAAGTACCCGTCCGGAGATTCGGTGGTGTTAGATCTGTGCGGGAGGCAGTGTCCGATTGTTTTGGAAGGAGTTTTGGGGCATGCAGATCTGAAGGTGATCGACTTGGAGGATTTTGACGTGATCTTGGGCATGGATTGGCTAGCCCGTTATGACGCCGTGATCCAGTGCAGGGATATGCGTCTGGATTTCCTGATGGATGATGGCTAGCCCAGGAGCGTGTTTGGCTTCCCGCGTCAGACTTCCTCAGTTATGTTAGTGGTCTGTGCCCAGGCCTTGGCGGAGTTTGATGGCCATGTCTGTTTCGTTTCTGTTTTGCTTGCGGCATGTTCTTCGTCGCCGGGTTAGGGTTTTCAGCGAGGCAAGGAAACTCTTCTCCTCTTTTTCCCCCTCTCCTCTTTTCTTCTGCTCAACTGATATTGCTTGCGATTGCGGGGTGAGCAGCCCCCCTTTGATGCTCGGTTCTTGTTTTGTTATATGCTAATAAATTCTTGGTTCTTATGCTAGAATTTCCTGGATCTATTGCGTGTTGGTAAAATCTTTTTCTAGATCTCTATGTTCAGATGTGTAGGAAACCGTCGTTGTGAAGGAAAATAATATCAAGATTCCTTACTTATAGCCTCATAATACAACCAGTGTATGAAAGTCTCTTTTTCCGAAAAGTTTCTCATCAAGCACATCAACATTCCCAAGTGAAACCCGTGCACGTATGCCGTTAGTTGGGCTGCTGTGCTGACTCCTGTTAGTATGCTGTTTTGGGGCTGCTATGTGTGCGATCTGATTGGGTAATTGTTGTTTTGCTATGGGGTTTTTTTTTGGGTGTATCCAAAATTAGAATTTCTATTTCTGGTTTAGGCTTCCCTTAACGGCAGCATAACTAGATTCATATTATTTTAGATATAGCTATTCCAGGTCCAGTAAAACCTGATTATTTCAATTTTATTTTGATTTCTCTCATTCTCCTATTTCCCAAAAATCTTCAGTCTGTTCAGCACTTATGTTTGTGGAAACAGAAATCCGGCAAAGCTTTCAAAGTTGTGAACTCTCAGTTTTTCTTGAGGCTTAGTTCCAGGATATATATATATAGAAATCTATTTATCGAATTTGACTTGATACTTTCGGCTCAAAGGAGTTTTTTTTCAAATTTGATGGGTTGTTCGGGTATGGGGATCGTGAAGTCTGATTAGGAAATTTCGTTAGAAATCTCCTTATCTGAAATTTGTTGGTGTGCCTAATATGCTGAAACATTAGGCTGTTTTATGCTAAATCTTGCCAGAAGGACTCCCCAAGTACCTGTTAACATTTATGTTGGATCATGTTAGCAGCTTCCTTCAAGTTTCCGTTGATAGTTATGTGGTTTATGCTAGTAGTTTTCTCCAAATTTTTGTTAACATCTATTGTGGGGTGTGCTAGCAGTGGTCCTAGTTTCAGCTATCGTCCTATTTTGGCTTATCTTGGCCATGCTCTGGGTTTGTGTTTAGCTAGCTCCGGATGGTTATATGGTTGGATCACTTGGTTAGTTCTACCTTTGCGCTTGGCTAATCTTGCTTATTTTGGTAGCGGAAGATTTGGATGGTTTCAAACTTTGCGCTTTTCTTTAGCTAAAGGTTTTGGTGGTTGGGCGGGCTAATCTTTCTGGAAATCTATTTTGTAATCTCTAGTGGGGTTGGGAAGCATTAGGTCTTGGATTCCCCGGAACGTTTGTTTCCTAATTCCTGACGGGCTTGAGAGTTAGGTGCTAAATTTCCTAGGAATCTCTTTTGTTCTTCCCGAATTTTCTTTTTTTGGCAAAGTTGTAAATCTAAACTCGGAGGTTATGTAGATTTATTTCGGTTTCGAGCTTTATAACCGCTTCAAATCAATTGCCGCTTCGCTCTCTAGATAAGTGAACAAATATTATTATATGGCTTTATACTTAAGGTGCAAACGTTAGAGATTCCGTTTTCGTGGGGAAGGTTGAGCTTGTCGGCTAATTGTTTTATGCTAGGCTTATTTAATTTAGTTAAGAACAAGTGGTCTTGCTCGACAAATTTTCAAATCCTGCATTTCTTCCTTTGGTTGGCTAAGTTGTTTATTGCGGTGGGCTAAATTTCCTGGAAATTTCTCCTAGTTCTCGGTGACCTAGCGGGGCTAGCAATTGTTTAATTTGGAGGATAAGTGGACGAATTTCTATTTTGGGTCCTTTACCTGCTCCAGTGACCGGCAGCTTTGCTCTCCTATAGCGAATGTTTAGTTCATCTCCCTGTGTTGATCATGAGACCTTCCTTGACCGTCAAACTAAGCTATGCTCTATTTTTTGAGTTGCCTTGTAATTGGCCAGTGTTCATTTGTGGTGTCTTGTCGTACCTTATTCATCGTACTGTTACGAGAAGTTCATTGGGGGTCAAGTTAAGACTCACCAAGTGTTTTCTTTTGACCTTTGAGTGTGGCTCTGGTGTTTGTCCTTGTGTGTTAAGTTTACCTTCGTCTTATTCCGACACCAAGCCTTGCATGGTGTCGTCTTTCTGAAATCTTTGACCTTGTTGTAAGTTGAATATTGATATATTGATTAATTGCTGAATCCGGTGTTCCCTGATTCTCTCGTCTTGAGTTATGGTTAAAACCATTTGTTATTATGTTTTCCCCGATTATTTCTGCGGTGTGTGCCAGGAGCCTTTAGTTTTCTATGGCGTTGCTTACCTTGTTTCTATGTTAGAAACCGGTAGTAGTTTGTTGTGTATCGAGGATTTTCTTCCCTGTTGTGCGAGATCTTGCTGATGTCTTCGCCGTTGTCTCCCTGGTTCTCAACCTGCGAGAGTTGAGGAGTTTGTTTCTGACCTTGAGACGGGTACCCGTCCTATTGCTAAGGTACCGTACCCTTTTTGGCCCCGCGTGTGTTGCGAGAGTTGCGCACTCAGTTAGATGAGTTGTTGCAGTGTGGCTTTTTCCTGGCCTAGTTCCTTGCCCTGGAGTGCTCTCGCCTTGTTCTAGATTCAGTGTCAGTGCTGCAACCCAATTTATCGTTTGTAGAGCAGCCCATTCGCATTTTGGAAAGGCAGGATCGAGTGTTGCGGAGGAAGACCATCCCCATGGTGAAGGTCCTCTGGGACAATCAGGACGTTCAGGGTGCAACTTGGGAGCTTGAGCCAGTAATGATGGAGTCCTACCCTCATCTTTTGGGCTAGCTTCCCCGGTAAGTTTTCATCTCCTAAGTTTTCTTTCATTCTCGTTCTTTCCTAGTTTGGTGCTGATGTTGCAAGTTTCGGGGCGAAACTTTTGTTAGGAGGGGTGACTGTAACGCCCCAAGTTTTCCAATAGCCTTTTTAGTGGAGTTACCATAAAATCAACCGTTTAAATACGAAATTATCGTAGTTCAGTATAGATATGAGAGGGGCGTTACCTTTCGGAATCGTCGTTGTCGTCGTAGTCTAGAGAGTTTGATTAATTTCCGGTAGAGCTATATATATATACATACAAACACATACTCCTACCTAAATGTAGATATATAGGGATATTTATACCCTTGCATCTCATACAAAAAACATATATATATATAAATATGCACAAATGATATAAATGTATATATTCATATACACACATGAATGAGGGTGGATATATAAGTGGAGGGCTTGATTATGATTTCCATTTCATTCTTGGTGCGGCTGGTTTCATTTCCAAGGTCGGGCTCTTCTTTGATCCCGTGATTTCTCTAGGAGGGTTTAGTGCAGGGTTTTGCGAAAATTTGGGGCGGGGCGGCGCCGGAGCCGTTGGAGGCGAGGCAATCTTTGGTCGTCGGGGCTGGTAATCTCCGTCGGGGTACCGGGTGGAGTGAGGCAAGGGAACTCTTCACCCTTTTCATCTTCCTCCCCCCTCCCTTTTCTCTTACTTTTCTGTGCTTGGCGAATTTATGGTTTGGAAGGGCAATCTTGCTTATTTATGCTAGTAAATGTTTGGTTGGCTTCATCTGATAGCTGCTCATGAGGTTTTGCCCTCTAGATTTCGTCCAGGCTTTATGTTGAATTTTTTTGGGGGTTAGGGCTGCTCGGTTGTCTTCTTTGGGGGAATTATTGGGTTAGGGCTGCTGTCCGGTTTATGGCTGCTGCTCGGCTGCTTGGTTTCCTGTCGTCTTTGGGGAAATTTATGGATTTTAAGGGTTTATGGCTGCTTTATGCTTCCAGAAATAATTATGTTAGGAGTTCTTCCTTTGGAAGTGGAGGGTAGGCTGCTCGGTTGTCCCATTCAGGTTTGGAAAATTATTTTATTGGGGGACCTATGGCTGATGGCTGCTGCTATATGTTTTGACTTGGGGTTACCTCGTATGTGTTCTAATTTGGGGCTACTGTGTTTATCGGGTTGGGGCTGCCTCTTTTGCTCTTCATCTTGGGGTTGCTGCTTGGTGAATTCATTTTGGGGCTGCTCTTGCTTTTGTCTAATTATGGGGGGATTTAATTTGGGAGAGCTGCTATGTAGTACCAGTTGGGTGCTGCCATTTGTTGTTCCTTTTAGATTCTTTGGTTCTGCTTGCATCGTTCCAGTTGGTTTTATATTGGGGCTGGTCGTATAATTCAGCTAGGGGTTGCTATATATATATATGTATATATATATGTATATATTCCCTTCCTGCTTGGATTTATTACTTTGGCCCTTGCTTGTATGATCCCGAATTCTATAGAGGATGTTGTATAACTATCTTGTTGGATTCATTTTAGGGCTGCTGCTATGCTTTAAATCAATTGGGTGTTTCTATTTTGTTTGGGCTGCTATATAACCATCCTTGTTGGGTTGATTTGGGGCTGCTGTTATTCTGTTTTGGGGCTGCACCTTGGGTTGGGTTATGCTAGTCCCGAATCATGTTTTACTTGGCTACTTCTGCATGTTTACATGGCTAAATAGTGATGGACTTGTTGAAACGAAAGGATGGGTACAGGGAACACTGGGTTCCCCCATCACAGTTCTTTTAATAGTGGTTGGTGGGATGATCAGACCACCACCACGGTGCCTATTTCTTATTTGGGGTGAATGTCCCCTTTATGTGTGTGGGTAGTGACATTGCTTGGGTCCGCCACCACTGGTCCATTTCTGCACTATATGCCAAGTTTAGTTATGCTCTTGCTTATTGGGCTGTTTTTATGCGGGATCTTCCTAACCTTCTATTACTGAAGTCTTTATATAAGCGTATATATATAGTTATATATATGTGTATATGTATATATATATGTATTTATATACCCTCTTCAGCTTGGTTATGTCACTGGTTACTTCTCCTGCTCTTACTTTTACCTATGCTGTTTTCTTGCACCCTTTGGGCTGAGGCATTCTTTTCTTATGAATGCCTCAGGTTCAGGTTTGTAGCTGCCGCCAGAGTTCGAGCGGGGTCGTACTGTTCGTTGTCGAGGCCTTCCCTCTCTTGTGGGTAAGGATTCAGCTCCTTTTTGTTGTAGCTTGTCTTTTGCCTGTTGCTTGTTCGCCTGCGGGTTCGTGTCAGATGTTGACGCCCGTACGGCTTGTTGTTTGGTTTACTTGCTGCTACTACTGCTAGTTTTCCTTTACTGCTACTTGGTTATTTGTATATGTACACTCTGGGAAAAGCCGATTTTGCTGAATATTAATGCAGTTCTTTTGGCATTATAAAAAGTTAACCTTTTAACTGTTTGTTGCATTTACTATTAAGTATCACCTATTTGCAAAGCGTAAAACAGAATATAATGATACTTCTTTATTATATACTAAATTTAGACCGGCGATCGCCCTGGAGACATCTCTGGTCTTCAGCGCCGTTAGGAATAAAATGAACTTATTTTCTTCTGTTGTGTACGCATATTTTTCATAAAGAGCGGCTATATAAACCGCAGGGCCGAGGGGCACGGCTTCCTAACCAAATGAAAATAATCTTAAAAGATAATGCTTTTATTAATTCATATCATTTCTCGTAAAAATGTTCGTTTGAGTGCTCGCCTGAACGTCTGTAGTTGTCCCCTACAGGACGTGGCATCATGACGCGTGTTTTCCCCCTTTACTCTGATATTATAATTTATTTCGGGAAAATACGGGTTGTGACAGACCTCCTCCCAGACCGCCCAGATCCAAAAAGCTCCACAACTTGCACTTCAACATTTTTAACACTCCCCCTTGAAGTGGGAAGTTGAAAACAGCCACAGTAGGCTCCTTAGCCGTGTGAACGGCCCCTTTGCCAGCGCCTTTGTGAAGATGTCAGCGACATTGTCCTGACTCCTAACATGCTCGACCAAAAGAGACCCCTCCATCACCTTCTCACGAATAATATGATGCTCAATCTCGATATGCTTGGTCCTCACGTGACAAACTGGATTAGTAACCAGTTTGAGAGCACTCTCATTGTCGCCGCGGAGCAGAGTCGGACCCTGAACCTCCTTATGAATGTCTCCAACCAACCTCCTAAGCCAGATGGCTTCCTGAGCTGCCAAGGCCGAAGCCTTGTATTCCGCTTCCGTGGTTGAGACCGATACAGAATCCTGCTTCTTACTGCACCATGATATAGCTGTGGGGCCCGCCATGAAGATGTATCCAGACGTCGACTTCCGATCATCCGAATCTCACCCGTAATCAGCATCCATGTATCCATGCACTTCGAAGCCCGCATCCCTCTTGTATAGGAGACCCATATCCGAGGTTGCCTTGACATACTTCAGAATGTTCTTGGCCACTAGCAGATGAGGCATCCGTGGCTCCGCCATATACCAACTCACTCTGCCAACTGCATACGCAATATCCGGCCTAGTGATCGTCAGATAGATCAAGCTCCCGACCAGAGCTCGGAACACCAACGGATCTTGTAGAATCCTTCCCTCATCCTTCCGAAGCTTCAAAGCCTTCTCTAGAGGTGTAGAGATGCACTTCCCTTCCTTCATGCTGAATCGTTCCACGATTCGCTCGGCATATCCAGCCTGGGATACCCGCACTCCACTCTCCTTCCTCTGCACCTCCAAGGAAATGGTGGATTTCACCTAAGTCCTTCATCTCAAACCTGATAGATAGCTCTGCCCGAAGCTTTGCTACCTCCTCCTTCAAATTCCCCGTCACGATCATATCGTCGACATATAGCAACACTATGACATGAATCTCCCCGCTCTTCTTGACGAACAAGCTTGAGTCTGAGTCTGAAGCACCAAATCCACAGAATAAGAGATATTCTGCGATCTTCCCGTACCACGCCCCCGACGCTTGCTTCAACCCATACATGACCTTCTTCAACTTGCAGACATGCTCCGGAAAATCTTCAGATATGAAGCCTGGCGGCTGGACCATGAAGATTTCCTTGTCAATCTCGTCGTACAAGAACACATTCTTTACGTCGAGCTGCCAGATCTTCCACCCCCAACACGCCGCCAAGGCAATCACAACCCGAACTGAAGTCATTTTAGCCACCAGACTGAATGTCTCCTCATAATCTTCACCGTATTGCTGCTAGAAACCCCGAGGCACAAGGAGAGCCTTGTACCGCTCGATACTGTCGTCAGCCTTTTTCTTAAGCTTGTAGACCCATTTGCATGTCACAGGGGTGATGCCCTTGGGCTTGGGCACCAGAGACCAAGTCTCATTCTTCTCGAGAGCTCTCATCTCTTCCTGCATAGCCGAATCCCACTATTCCACGCCTTTGGCCTTTTCAAAGCTCGACGGCTCCCTCTCATCCAAGGGACCAGCAAAGAAACATGAGATAAAGCTCACCATGTTTCCTCCTGTATAGCGATCAGGGGCAATGATAGTTCGCTTCGACCTCCGCAACGCCTTCCCCTGACTCGCAGTATCCTCAGCTGCTTCTTCCCAAGCTCCTCTCCCAGATGTACTTGGGGAGTCGCTCCCCCTGCTTCCTGATCCAGAAGCCTCCGCCTCAGAACTAGATATTGGTGGACCACCTGGTGACACAGGCAGCTCCACCTGAAGATTTTCTACAGCTTTCTCCGGCTCCTTCACCCTACTTTCTGGTAGCTCAACACCAGAACTCCCCTTGTAAGTTGTCTCCTCATCGAAAATGACGTAGCAGACAAATCTCCGCGTCTCTGGGTCCATGCACTTCCAGCCCTTCTTCCGGTCATTATAACCCACGAAGACTAGCTTCCTTGCCTTCGCATCTAGCTTCGTCCGAAGTGCATCTGGAACGTGCACATAGCAGGTGGAACCAAACACCCTAAGGTGTGCCACACTTGGCTTTTCCTTGAACATCAGTTCATGCGGGGTCTTCATATTGATGGGACTAAGAGGCATCCGATTGATGACGTAGGCAGCACAAGACATTCCCTCCGCCCAGAAGGACTTTGGGATACTCTTGGCATGCAGCCAACACTTGCAGGTCTCCGTTAGATGACGGATCTTCCGCTCTACAACTCCGTTTTGTTGTGGAGTATGTGCACAAGTAAGCTCCCTCCGGATGCCCGCCTTCCTGCAAAAAGTAGAGAACTCACTAGAGGTGAACTCCCCTCCGTTGTCAGTCCTCAGCTTCTTAACCCGAAGTCCAAGCCGATCCTCCACGAGCTCCTTGAACTCCACAAACTTGGCAAACGCCTCTGCCTTCTCCTTCAAGAAATATACCCAAACGTATCTGGTGTAATCATCGATCAACACCAGCATATATCTGCTGCCTCCGAGGCTTGGGGTAGCAGTTGGTCCCATCAAGTCACCGTGGATGCACTCCAACGGCACACTACTCCTTGTCTGTGACTTATCAAATGGAAGCCGATGAGACTTGCCGAACTGACATGCAGCGCAAACATGACCGTCACCATAGAAGGATAGACTAGGCAGACCCTTGACCAGACCTTTCACTGCCATAGCTTTCCGCTTATCCATTCCTACGTGCCCCAACCTCTCATGCCATATCACGGCACTATCATTCGTCCGCATCTTGTAAACATAAGAACTTGTCGAAAGCACGAACAAGTCTTTAGCTCTCCTCCCCACATGAACTACCTCTGCCTTCACTACTTAACATTCCGAAGAAACCTCACTTCTGTTGGGCCAAACAGAACGTGATACCCAGCGTCTACAACGTTGGTCACGGAGAAGAGGTTTTTCCTCATTCCAGGCACATAATAGACACTCCTCAACGTAAGCGGCCCTCTATCACTGCCCAAGGAAACAACCCCCACCTTCTCTACAGCATGTATAGTATTATCAGCAGTAATAATGGCATCGTTACCTAAATAAGGCTGCGCTGAAGAAAGCTTCGACTCGTCCCCGGTGAGGTGATGACCACACCTCGAGTCCACGATCCAGTCCTCCTGATAGTTGATAAGAGCCTCAGCTCCAACAGAAGCTGAGAAGGCTCCTCCCCATCCTCCATCAACCTGCCTGGCTTCAGCTTCCCCCTTTCCTGCAGCAGCACGCACCGGCTGATGATTCACCCAGCACTCCTTCCTGATGTGACCAACCTTTCCGCACCTGAAGCACTTGGGACCTTCCCCCTTCTTCTTCCCTTCAGCCTTAGGAGCATAGCCCCTTTCCTGCTGTCCAGAAGTTGAAGGCCCATTGCCTCCTCCAGCGGTCTTCTTCTTATCCCACTTCTTCTTCTTTCCGGTGAATAGAACTTCGCCATCTCCCCCAGACACTGACACCCCCGCCATCTGCCTTGCCAGACTCTCTTGCGAAGAAAGCAAATTTTCCAGCTCCAGCAGAGACGGCTGATTTGCCCAACCCTGCACCGACGTCACAAAGGCAACATATTCCTTCCGCAAGCCACGGATGATGTGCCTCTTCAGCTTCGCCTCAGAAATTGTCTCGTCGGGATCCAGCGCTGAAATCTCGGCGCATAAGTTCTTCATCTTCAAGAAGAATGTAGAGATAGGAAGTTCACCTTGAGCCGATCTGGCCAGCTCATTCTCCAGGAATTGAAGTCTTGCCACATTCTTTTTGTTAAACAGCCCATCAAGGGCTCTCCAGATTTCCGCAGCTGTTGCACACCCCAAGATGTGATCAAACAGATCAGGTGATATTGCCCTCTTCAGGGCGAACTCTGCTTTGGCGTAAAGCCGCCTCCAGTTCCTCACCTCATGATGGTTATCTCCAACCAGAAAAACTTCTTCCGTGCTCTCTCCTCCAACCACCTCCCAGAGGTCCTCACCGAGAAGATAGCTCTGCATACACGACTTCCACTTCTTGAAGTTAGTCGACGTAAGCATCTCAATTCTAAGACCTCTTGCAAAACCACCTTCCATTGCTCTACCACTGGTTCCTTCTTCACAAATGCGATGGCTACTCTAAGTTGCTCACTGCTCTATCCACTCCAACCTAGCTCTGATACCATGTGAAAATTTTCCGTAGACCTTTATAGAGTGAGCAGGAAACGTACAACTTAGAGATTCAAGCAAAACCACCAGAAGCAAATGGAGGCAAACAAGTAATCTTTATTGATATCATAAACTTCATTACAGGATGAGGTATGCTTGGCGAGACATGATTTCGCCAGCATACAAAACCAAAAACGAAATTACAAACTTGAAGGAAAATAAATGAGACCGCTCCAGACCGCGCGGTCTCCTTGCCGATCTCTGCAAGCTGCCTGACCGCACAACACTACCGGTCACAGAACACCACCTCAGACCGCAGAGCAGACTGCACCCTCCTTTTGAACTCTACTAATTCTCCCGAACTCCAGCAACCCACACTGCATGCCGCAGACCGCCCGAACACTTTCAGATGAAGAGGTGATTGCTGCAGACCGCACTATCCGTAGAAGCTGCACAAGAAAAGTTCAATCAGCAGACCGCCCGGTCACAATAATACAGACCGCGGGAATTAGGAAAAACTCAGCTTACACTTGGTGTGTTATGTTTTGATTGGGCAAAACTATGCTTGCAAACGATAACGGCAAGTGTACCGTATCGAATGTAGTATAGGTTATTGAAACAAGGTCGTATTAGACTCGGGGCGGTTGAGTACTCTTACTTCAAGAAAATCTCTATTATTTTATCAAATAGAACTTGGGAGTGATTTTGCAAACGGAAAATAAAAATAAGATTAAATTAAATGACGAGTAAAAAGATCAGCACTCGATCTTTGAATCACCTTGGAGATAAAATAAGAACGAAGAATAAAAGCGCATTCTCTTAATAAAATAGCATTGACCGTGGAGATTCCCGAATTATGAACGCACCTCTCTCGAGGATGCGCTCACCTGAGTTTAGGTTGATCAATCGAACTCTCGTTCTAGAATCGAAACCCCTAAAACTCGCCTTATCGAAGTGAATCCCGCTATTGGCTTTTACTCCAATCCGGAAGGGTAACGTCATCCTCTCTCGAGGATTGCATTCTACTCTTTTTATCCTTGAATGATCGATTCGCCTTACGAGCTTGTTCGGCTAACTAAAGAACGAAAACAAGAACGAGAATTATAAACTAGAAAGTATAATCTCATTTCATTAAAATCAAGGATAAATCTTAAGCGTTTTTAGAAAAGAGAAAGAGCAATTCTAAATTACTTCAAAACCAATATTATTCCTTGGATCATCTCGATCGAGTAGCAATAGAGATTTTAGGTACTCATGGAGATTGGGGAATCAAAATAAATAAAAGAGCGTATCATAAAAGAGAGAGGGAATGAGAGAAGAAAAGATCTAATTTATTAAATTACAAAAGAGAGTACAAGCTATGAAATTGAGAATTACGACTATTGAAATGAAAATACAATTTGCAAGAAGAAGGATTACAAGACTACTAAAACATGAAAAAATAAACATGAAACGAAGTATCTAATCCTAAAAAACTGGTTTTTAAACATCTGGAAAAGCTGGCTTTATATAGCTGAAAAAATGTGGTTACACGCCCTTGGTCATGCCCGTGACCAAGGGCGTGTAAGGGGCGTGATCGATGCTGGTGCGGAGAGGGCGCGTTCTGGCTTCAATGCAGGCGTTTCGGACGCGTCACGCCCTAGGTCACGCCCGTGACCTGGGGCGTGTAATCTTGAAATAGTGCTGCTGGCGGGAAACTCTGGCGGGAAGAAGCGCGGGGCGAGTCACGCCCGTGACTGTAGGTCACGCCCTCGGTCACGCCCGTGACCGAGGGCGTGTAACTTTAAATGACGCGGCGGCTCTATCTGGATGCTGGTGGCTTGGTCCCGACCGTGACTTGGATGTCACGCCCTTGGTCACGGGCGTGACCTGGGGCGTGTACTTGGCGAATTTTCACGGAATGGGCCCGAAGTAGCGGCAGCAGGTCTGGAACACATCTTAGGCTGACACGCCCTTGGTCACGCCCGTGACCTTGGGCGTGTACTTGATATTTTTGCTCAAAGTGCCCAGAAAACCTGCAAAACATAAACTAAACTTATATTAGTGACAGAAATAAAAAGGAATGATTATTATAAGATAAAACAAATAATTGATATAAATTCATATTAAAATTACATCAAAATTATGCTAAAAGATGAGTACAAATAGTACTCATCAAACACCCCCATACTTGAGCTTTTGCTATTCCAGAGCAAAAGAATGAGGGAAAAGTTACAAGACATCGGTATTATTTCTAATTAACTAAAATTTTATTAAACCAAGAATAAGTCAAAAGCAAATTTTAGGAATTCAAGAATTAAGTCATAAGTTATGTTGATAATTTAAAAAGAGGAATTTGTTTAGCTAACTACTTCTCAAGATAACTATTTAGCAATCGAAATTATAGAAATTTTCAAACAAAATTAGATTAAAATTATAGACACTCTAACATAAAAGAAACTTAAGGAAAAGACACCTACCAAAATATTGCTCTCTTAATAATTTAGTTTAAGACTAGAAACAATGAAATTGGCTAGGAGTGTGTTTAAGCGGAATGGCAAAATGAAGACAAAGGATATGAAGAGGTTTTTGATTGGGGTGATGAATTTTATCCTCTCAGCCCCTTTTTTTCATTTTTTTTAAGTATATGTAATACCAGAGAATGATAGACTATTATCCTATCATTTCCACGACATATACACATTTTTCTCTCTTCATTTTTTTGGAATTTTGGGTTGCATATGTTTACCAGAGAATAAAGAACTAACATCTCCTTATTCCCATGACATATCATCTAATAAAAAGGGAAAAGAAAAAATACATATGTTTACCAAGGGTAAAGAAAACTTCTAGTTTATAAATTAAACTATTTTGAGAGCAAATTTTTAGTGGAATGAAATTTCCTAAGATCTTAAAGTTAAAAGCGAATATAATGAAAAAAATCTAGAGATGTTTAGCCAATTTACCACAAAGTGAAGCTATTTAAAATTAAACGGAGAAGTAGTGCTAAATTAACTCTCTAATCGAATTAAAAACATAAAATGTTTCTTAAAACCAAATTACTTCAAATTTAAATTTAACAATTTTTGATAAAATAAAATATTAGCTAAATTAAAAATGTAGGAATACTTATAATCGTACCTCAAACTAAATTTCTAGAATATTAAAAACAACAAGGCTAGGCGTTATTTATTATTATTACTATTTTTTTTTCAAATAAAAAAAAATAATGAAAGCGAAGCTACACCCCCATACTTAAAATTAAACATTGTCCCAATGTTTAAAACTAAGTATGAAGAAAATTTTGAAAAATAAACTTTTTTTTTTAAAAAAGGAAAATACATAAAATTAAAGATAAGCAAGGGGTGCCTCCCAAGAGCGCTTTCTTTTTCCCGTCTTTAAGCTAGACGGTTATTGTTAGGAAAATGGAAATTTGAAAGAGAAGTGAACAGGCAACTCCCCTAATTCACGCGTGGGTGAATGGGCCGGCGTCAGTCGCACGGCAACTCCTCCGTTTATCTTGTGATTCTCCTTTTGTCCTTGAACTTGAATATGTAAATCCAAATCACCTATACATACCTGAGGTGATTTGAATTTATAAAGATAGGCGGCATATGGATCATCAATTAATTGGGGTAGCAACGACTCATCTTCAACCTGGAAATTATTAGTATAAAGAGAATCACAATTAAACTTGTCAGATAATATTTCGCAAGGAGGAGGCGCTTGCGAAAATAAATGATTAAGATCCGGTTGTTCCTTTTCTATAATAATTATTTCTTTAGAAAAATCTAGTGTATTATCAAGCAGAATTAAATTTTAGGACACTAAATTTTCATGAATTTTTGGTTGAATAGAAGAAATTCGCGAGTATTCATGACAAAAAAAATAAAATCCGGGTGAAGTAGGGGAAGAAACTTGTTCTTCTTCTATTTCATCCGAGGTGCCCATAACTTTAAGAAATTCTTGGTAAAGTAATTTTTCTTCATCTTCGGTAAAAGAAGTTATGGGATTACATGAAACCACATGTTCCTCCATAACTAAATCATCCGAAGGTGGAGAAAAAATACTAGTAGAAATAAAATTTTCCTCTAAAATTTGGGGGGTAGTATTTATTTGAATCGGCGGACATTCCCCAAAATTAGAGCATGAAGGTTGCGACGTAAAAGAAGAAGAACAAGAATTCGATTCTAAAGATTTATCTTCATCGCCCCGTAAACTATCCGGGTGACCTTGCCACCAAGAATAATCTACTTCGGGGATAGAAGAAAAATTATTAGAAGCCGAAAAATTATTCTTGTGAAAATTAGAGAAAACGCTAGACGAAATGACATTTTCCTCTAAATTTTGGGGGGAAGTATCTATATGAATTGGCGAAATTTCCCCCAAATTAGAGAACGAAGACAGCGGTGTATAAGAAGAAAAACAAAAATTCGGAACTAAAGATTTATCTTCATTGCTCCGTAAACTATCCGGGTGAGCTTGCCATGAGGAATAATCTACTTCGGAGCTAGAAGAACAATTATTAAATGCCGAAAGATTATTTTCATTAAAATTTGAAAAATTATTTTCATCGAAGTTTGAAAAATTATTAAAAGATGAAAAATTATGATCGTAGTTATTATCAAAATTATTTTCATAATATTGAGGATAATTATTTTCATAATAATTATTTTGAGAATAAGAATGCAAATAACATTCCTCACTTTGATGAGGCGCACCACAATAATGACAACTAAATTGGCGTTCTCGTGCGGCTTGTAAGAGATAAAGTTGGTTTCGAAGCTCGACAACCTTAACAGCCAATTCCGATTCTTTCATATTAAAATAAATAAAAAGGAAACAACCTTCACCTAAATGAATGGAATTTTATAAATATTTTTATTATAAATTTTATTTTTTCAAAAAGCTGGTTAAATTAGTCCCGGACTTCCCAAGATCTACCCGGTGAAGGGTTTGCAAGGTACTAGAGACTATGATGGGAATTCAAACCCAAAGCGTCCTTTCCGAGAATTTAGATTGCGCTTTTTAAGATTTTTTTTTTATATAAAAATAAAATTAAAGAAAAGGGGGAGAAGAAAGAGAACGATAAAATTAATAAATATTTCTTTTTTCGGAATATCAACCGTATCCCCGGCAACGGCGCCAAAAACTTGATGGGGCAAAACTATGCTTGCAAACGATAACGGCAAGTGTACCGTATCGAATGTAGTATAGGTTATTGAAACAAGGTCGTATTAGACTCGGGGCGGTTGAGTACTCTTACTTCAAGAAAATCTCTATTATTTTATCAAATAGAACTTGGGAGTGATTTTGCAAACGGAAAATAAAAATAAGATTAAATTAAATGACGAGTAAAAAGATCAGCACTCGATCTTTGAATCACCTTGGAGATAAAATAAGAACGAAGAATAAAAGCGCATTCTCTTAATAAAATAGCCTTGACCGTGGAGATTCCCGAATTATGAACGCACCTCTCTCGAGGATGCGCTCACCTGAGTTTAGGTTGATCAATCGAACTCTCGTTCTAGAATCGAAACCCCTAAAACTCGCCTTATCGAAGTGAATCCCGCTATTGGCTTTTACTCCAATCCGGAAGGGTAACGTCATCCTCTCTCGAGGATTGCATTCCACTCTTTTTATCCTTGAATGATCGATTCGCCTTACGAGCTTGTTCGGCTAACTAAAGAACGAAAACAAGAACGAGAATTATAAACTAGAAAGTATAATCTCATTTCATTAAAATCAAGGATAAATCTTAAGCGTTTTTAGAAAAGAGAAAGAGCAATTCTAAATTACTTCAAAACCAATATTATTCCTTGGATCATCTCGATCGAGTACCAATAGAGATTTTAGGTACTCATGGAGATTGGGGAATCAAAATAAATAAAAGAGCGTATCATAAAAGAGAGAGGGAATGAGAGAAGAAAAGATCTAATTTATTAAATTACAAAAGAGAGTACAAGCTATGAAATTGAGAATTACGACTATTGAAATGAAAATACAATTTGCAAGAAGAAGGATTACAAGACTACTAAAACATGAAAAAATAAACATGAAACGAAGTATCTAATCCTAAAAAACTGGTTTTTAAACATCTGGAAAAGCTGGCTTTATATAGCTGAAAAAATGAGGTTACACGCCCTTGGTCACGCCCGTGACCAAGGGCGTGTAAGGGGCATGATCGATGCTGGTGCGGAGAGGGCGCGTTCTGGATTCAATGCAGGCGTTTCGGACGCGTCACGCCCTAGGTCACGCCCGTGACCTGGGTCGTGTAATCTTGAAATAGTGCTGCTGGCAGGAAACTCTGGCGGGAAGAAGCGCGGGGCGAGTCACGCCCGTGACTGTAGGTCACGCCCTCGGTCACGCCCGTGACCGAGGGCGTGTAACTTTAAATGACGCGGCGGCTCTATCTGGATGCTGGTGGCGTGGTCCCGACCGTGACTTGGATGTCACGCCCTTGGTCACGGGCATGACCTGGGGCGTGTACTTGGCGAATTTTCACGGAATGGGCCCGAAGTAGCGGCAGCAGGTCTGGAACACATCTTAGGCTGACACGCCCTTGGTCACGCCCGTGACCTTGGGCGTGTACTTGATATTTTTGCTCAAAGTGCCCAGAAAACCTGCAAAACATAAACTAAACTTATTTTAGTGACAGAAATAAAAAGGAATGATTATTATAAGATAAAACAAATAATTGATATAAATTCATATTAAAATTACATCAAAATTATGCTAAAAGATGAGTACAAATAGTACTCATCATGTTTGCTGCTACAGTGACTCCTATTTATAGGCGTGGGACCTGATCCAGTCACCGCCCTATGAGATAGGATCACCACCTTCAGATCACGCGACCAGACCGGTCAACCCGCGCGATCAGCAACAGTTCTTTCTGCTTCAATTGATGAGCTCGCTGGCTTCACCCCAGACCGAGGGAGATCGCCACTCCCTCAGTCAGATCGCGACTCTACGGGAGATCTCCAGACCGCCAAGAAGCCGCCAACCACCAGTGTTTGCTCGAGACCGCAAACACTGCCTGTTCACGACAAGACCGCGAACACCTATTCGCATACCAGCCTCCTCCTGAGACTGCAAACAGAGACCGCGCGACTAAGATCCTTAGTCCGCGAACACCACCAGAAACCCCAGACAGACATCAGACCGGATTCCTAGAAAACTGGACCAACCTGTGCGGTCACACCAGACCGGCACAACCTTGAAGAAGTCAGCCCGCCATGCGGTCACAAACAGACCATGCAGCCTCACCTTCAGCCGCCTTGGATAGATACCAGCGGTCATGCCAGGAGACTGCGACTAGGTTAATAAAGGCCAGACCGCAAAATAGATGACAGGTCGTGCAGTCTCACCAGATCGCCCGACCTCCTCCCAGACCGCCCAGATCCAAAAAGCTCCATGATGCGCAAATCTCGCACACCGCTATAGGCGGTAGTAAGACTGCGACACGAAACGGCAGTGTACCGATCGTTCAAGTAATATCAAATGGGAATGAATCCCCAAGTATCGATCTCAAAGGAACACAGTAAGGTGGAGTTTAATATCGAGGAAGGACTTGAGATTGAAGTCCTTTCGAGCGGATGGATGCGGAAACGGGGGATTTGGTTTGTGGAAAATAAAAGAAAACAACTTAAACTACTCCTATGCAATGCCGCTATGCAATGCTTCGGTTGGCGGGATGGAATCTACGTAGGCCTTGAGCGCGCTACTTCGTAAGGGAAGATGGACGAGTAGACAAGCGGAATCGAACTATGCAGGCCTTGAGCGCGCTGCTTTGTAGGGCGAGTGGATTAAACGGGCCGCTATGCCACGCTTCGCTAGGCGGATGGAAGAGTAGGCATATGGATGAGGGTCGCAAGCACCTCGTCGACAAGCACGCCACTAGCAATTGCTAGTGCGGCACACGAACGTGACGGCGGGATGGAGGATGGAATGGGGCGCACCTCAAGTAACATAAACCACAACGCATTTCATATAGACATGAAATGTAAAGAAATACAAACAAGTTTATGTACTCTACTTCATCGAAATGTAAGGATCTAACTGCATATACATCAATAAGAGGAGAACAAATCAAGAAATCGACCGAATTCGAAGGCTCGTTGGAGATTCACGGTTGGAATCGCTGGGTTGTCTGTCCGCGTCCAAGCTCGGTCAGCAACTGCGTCCGTGGTAGAGAGAGCTGTCACTACTCCCCAGTGGACCCGTCTTCTTCATCTCACGATCCGGTGGATGTTGCAAACTTCCTCTTGCTTGAAGGAAATGGTGGCTAGATCTCACTTGAAGCTCTAGGATGAAGGAGGAGGCCAAAGGGACGAAACCTTGGTGGAGATGGCGAAATCGGCGCAGCTGTACGGCGCATACGTAACTCTCCTGTTTTAGGTCAAAGCTGCAGCTTTTATAGAAAAATGTTAGAAATTTGGTCACGCACGGTGGAACGCACGACCGTGCGTGGACCGTGCAATACTTAAGCTCAGCAGGCGTGCAGGGGAAGAAGGCATGCGCCCATGCGTTTTGCTCACGCACGACCAACACCGCCCGTGCGTCCAAACGCACGAGTAAACTCCGACGCTCCGTTTTCTTCCCAGACACAAACGCACGACCGCACAGACCGTGCGTCAAGGAAACGCACGACTGTGCGCTATGCACAGAAATTATATTGGGGAAAATGGGCCGATTAGGTCACCTGCATACAAGAGACACAAGATGGGAAAGTACTACCAGCAACACAGAGATAAAGAGGATACAATGGGGAGCACGCAGTGCTTACCCCCAACAACAAAGTGCGCAATTGCACACAAAAACATGAATACTAAGTACTACAAATAAAAGCATGAATAAGGGAAATATGGACAAAACTGAAGCACAAGAGCAAGAAAACTAGCCTAAATGAGTCCGAAAATATATATATAATAGGGACTCGTCCCACCCCTAGACTTACCTGTGTGTGCGTCCCGAGCAAACAATTCCTACGCAAGCGGGAATATGAAATAGCTAACTAAAAATTACAAAATGGAATACCATGCGAAGTCGCATGCTCATGTTCGTATAAGAAAACTAGAGAAGATTTCTAGTTATACACAGAGTTTATGAATTTTAAAAACATAAATAATTGTTACTTATACTTAAAAGGAGAATCACAGTGAATCATCCGGTCACGCATACGGAGAAAGTAAACTGAACGCTGAGGCGAGCATTGCCAAAGATCGGGGTGCCGTAAAAACTCCACCGAAATCCATCGGTGTCGGTGACCATAGGCTTGCCCGGTCACATTCTCTCCACGACACTAGATTGGCTCAAGGCGTGAGTCAGTAGGACTTTAGGTTAGAGATGAGGCTTGGGTTACGGTGAGGTAAACAAAGATAAACCTGGAGGCTAAGCACACCTAACCCAACATGAGCATAAAATAGAGCTACCCACACGACTATAATAAACAAGTGCACCACACCTCCAGACTTGGACTTTTACAACAGGTGTGTGCACCGCCCGCTCCCAATACCAAAACTTTCAAAATTTTCAATTTAACTTTTTCATAACAATCCTTTTTTTTTCTTTTCTTTTTCTTCTTCATTCTTCTTTTTCTTTCTTTTCTTTTTCAGCAAAATTTCAATGAATATACCCGCAATTTCCACTATAAAAATTACCACATCAACACCCCCCAAAATGTAAATATAACTATAACTAAAGTTCAGATTTGGGTGTGCGACTAGGTTAGGCTTTTAAGCTTTTTGTGAGATAAAAGTGGAGCTGAATCAAGAGAAAGGGGTAGGCACAAAGGGGATAGCAAGGGTAGATGATAGGCATGAAATAAAAAAGCTCAACCGGGCCAAAATAATGGCCTACATGATTTTCACGCACTAGAACTATCCTATGCCAATGCTTCAAGAATCGCTTGGGGCAAGTTCTAGCCATCGAGAAAGATTCTCCTTTCTCCCGACTCAAGCAATACGAGTCTAGCGATCATTTACACACATCCCTATGCTACTGTTTGATTCACAACGGGTTCATCATTTGAGTATAGTAAACAATATTTATACTAATAAAAATGCATAAAACTAATAGTACAAAAAGAAATCTAATCTACATGAATTACTATACTTGCATGTGTACTTGACTAGAAACACCGGAGCCGACATTTTATTCCACTACATAATTTAAAAGCTAGCATAAACATTTTCTCATATGCAAAAAGGAATGAGTTATACTCGTGACGCGCTAAAGGTTAAGTACACGCTCAAGTGGGTGCTAAGTGTGCAGACAAAATGAACAAAAATGATTCTTAGATAAAGAAGCTTTTAGCATGCTAAATAACTGTGCACGTGAGTGGGTACACAAACAGGTCTCCCCCAAACTTAAACTTTGTATTAAGATATTCTAAAACAAAGTTTTAGGGGGCGAGGGTACCTAATGCTCAGTAAGTAAGCATTCCGGAAGCCTGTAGTGAAGCTCTACGAAGAATCACGACCACCGCCTTCACAAATAGAAAATACCTGCAAATGGTGTTCTCCACACACGAAAACTAAAATAGCACAAGATAAGCTAGTTTTTGCAGGGGATAAATTAAAATACAAGAAATATTAAGATAACTACTGGGGTTATTGTCATCCCAGCACGACTTATTTGGTTTTTGTACAGTTCTAGCTAATGGGACAATGAAAAGAAAAGTGAACAGGCAGCTGTTCTAATATGCGTGTCGGTAGCGGGTACCGATACGGCGATAAAACAGTTATTCCCCCACCTAAATAACGATACCTGCTGAACACAGGTAGCGGGAATAGGAAGTAAGAAGAGGAGGAGGCTTGGTCCTCACTCATCTCACCACAAAATAAATCCTTTCCTAGCAAGGTGTCATCTCCAGGGAGGTAGCAGGAGAAAGGGATCAATGGTGGAGCTTCCTCATTGGAGGAGGGATCAACCTCCTCGCACATGAGGATGCTATCATCAATGACCTGAGCTGGAAGCTCCAAGTCCTCCTGGGGTACCTGTGAAGACTCAACCTGCACAGGCTCAGATGAAGAAGTGGGATCAAGAAACAAACAAGAAGAATGACTTATGTAAAAATCAAGCGGGGGAGTGGTACCGGTCTCACTCCCATCAGGTTGGGAAAGTAAATAATGTTGGCATTGTCATCAATGCCACAAGATTCGGCGGGATCGACAGTGGCCAAGCTAAGGATTTGGACTTCCTCCACCAGTGCTGAGGAAAGCTCCTCTTCACCTAGAAGGTTGTCCTCCTCCATAGGAGCAGGCACACTTAGATCGCCAGCCTCATCCTGCGACACGTCCTCAACAATATCGTCAGAAATGAATGTAGTAGAATGCACAAAAGGGGGAGGAATAGTGCTTGGATAAAAGTCAAGCACTGGTTCCTCACAAATAATCAAATCCACGCTAGAAGATGGATGTACAAAGGAGATGGGCTCAGTCATGTCAGTGCCCAGATCAGCCACACATCTGGTGACCGTGTCTACATCATACCCTTCATAAGATGAAGGTAATATGGGCACGTAACCGGATGTTGAAGGTGTGCTGCCAGAAGGAGGAGTCGGAACGATCCGGATATCCGGCTCGTCATCCTATTCCAATTGGCGAAGATACTCGGCACAGTCCTTCAAGGCATGATCCATGCTCTGACAAAACAAGCACTGCCTTACAGGCTTCTTTGGCACAGCGGGTGCTGAAGCCGAAAAGAAGATTGACGGTAAAGGCGTGGCAGAATAGCCATAAGACTTCCGCGCACCATATTGAGTACTAGACGAAGTCGGTGCTCCATATGCTGGGCTGGGAGTGCTAGGGCTACTATCTCCCTTGAGACATCTATCACTAGCATGAGAGATATCTCCACAAAAACGGCAATGAATATTGAATGAAGACCACATAGTGTGAAGATAAAATGATTCAAAATAAAGACACGATTGTGCACAACACTACACCTAATAGTAAATTACTAAGCAACCTAATAATAAAAGGAAAATATAATAAGAAGAACTGAAATAAAATAAAAGATTCAATTTACAAATGAAAAGGGCTTAAATCTCAATTTCTCCATCTCCAGAAAACTCACACGACTGTGTTCCCCGGCAACATAGCCAAAAACATGATGCGCAAATCTCGCACACCGCTATAGGCGGTAGTAAGACTGCGGCACGAAATGGCAGTGTACCGATCATTCAAGTAATATCAAATGGGAATGAATCCCCAAGTATCGATCTCAAAGGAACACAGAAAGGTGGCGTTTATTATCGAGGAAGGACTTGAGATTGAAGTCCTTTCGAGCGGATGGATGCGGAAATGGGGGATTTGGTTTGTGGAAAATAAAATAAAACAACTTAAACTACTCCTATGCAATGCCGCTATGCAATGCTTCGCTTGGTGGGATGGAATCTACGTAGGCCTTGAGCGCGCTACTTCGTAAGGGCGGATGGACGAGTAGACAAGCGGAATCAAACTATGCAGGCCTTGAGCGCGCTGCTTCGTAGGGCGAGTGGATTAAACGGGCCGCTATGCCACGCTTCGCTAAGCAGATGGAAGAGTAGGCGTACGGATGAGGGTCGCAAGCACCTCGTCGACAAGCATGCCACTAGCAATTGCTAGTGCGGCACACGAACGTGACGGCGGGATGGAGAATGGAATGGGGCGCACCTCAAGCAACATAAACCACAAAGCATTTCATATAGACATGAAATGTAAAGAAATACAAACAAGTTTATGTACTCTACTTCATCGAAATGTAAGGATCTAACTGCATATACATCAATAAGAGGAGAACAAAGCAAGAAATTGACTGAATCCGAAGGCTCGTTGGAGATTCACGGTTGGAATCGCTGGGTTGTCAGTCCGCGTCCAAGCTCGGTCAGCAACTGCGTCCGGGGTAGAGATAGCTGTCACTACTCTCCAATGGACCCGTCTTCTTCGTCTCACGATTTGGTGGATGTTGCAAACTTCCTCTTGCTTGAAGGAAATGGTGGCTAGATCTCCCTTGAAGCTCTAGTATGAAGGAGCAGGCCAAAGGGACGAAACCCTGGTGGAGATGGCGAAATCGGCGCAGCTATACGACGCGTACGTAACTCTCCTGTTTTAGGTCGAAGCTGCAGCTTTTATAGAAAAAATGTTAGAAATTTGGTCACGCACGGTCGAACGCACGACCGTGCGTGGACCGTGCGAAACTTAAGCTCAGCAGGCGTGCAGGGGAAGAAGGCATGCGCCCGTGCATTTTTCTCACGCACGACCAACACCGCCCATGCGTCCAAACGCACGAGTAAACTCCGACGCTCCATTTTCTTCCCAGACACAAACGCACGACCGCATAGACCGTGCGTCAAGGAAACGCACGACCGTGCGATATGCACAGAAATTACATTGGTGAAAACGGGCCGATCAGGTCACCTGCATACAAGAGACACAAGTTGGGAAAGTACTACCAGCAGCACAGAGATAAAGAGGATACAATGGGGAGCACGCAATGCTTACCCCCAACAACAAAGTGCGCAATTGCACACAAAAACAGGCATACTAAGTACTACAAATAAAAGCATGAATAAGAGAAATATGGACAAAACTAAAGCACAAGAGCAAGAAAACTAGCATAAATGAGTCCGAAAATATATATATAATAGGCACTCATCACTCCACAACTTCCACTTCAACATTTTCAACAAGAATGCCGAAGTATTTGTGCACCTAGAAAAGTCGACAGGAGTTAGAGCATCATTAGCAAAGCGAGTCAGGAATATAAGGGTCAAGAAACAAACATACTTGGCGCACTTCCGACCAAAGAGGGAGTCGCAACCCATTCTCGAAGTAAGCGATGGGGATAGCGAGCTCGTCGGGGTGTGGGTCGCTGATGGTGTCTCGCTAAGTAGGGCAGCGAGCCATGAACCCGGAGTGGATGTATTGATCGACAGTAACTTGGTATTCCTCCTTCGTGAGGTTGGCGCAGAAGAAAAGGCCATCGAGGAAGGATCCAGAACACTTGGCCCGCCCCTCTGCCTCCGCGTCGCCAACCATAGTGTTTTGAGGCTGCGAATCACAATAGTCGCAAAAGCGAGCTAGGTTTGCGAGAGAGTCAGAAATAAGAGGAGCGCGAAGAAAGAATAGTAAATGCGGTGGTTGAAAAGAGAAAAGACCAACTATTTATAGAAATAAAAAAGGTGGGAAGAAGTCGAAGCGTTAGTGTCTGCGGTTAGCGGATTCGCGCGGTATTCTTCCGCCTCTAGGGGTCCTATTCGCTCCTGGCGAGTCAACACCTTGCCAAACCTTTGTTGAGTCCCAATTATATACACATATATGGACTCCTCTGGGCCGTTTATCTAGTCATTCCACTGCACATTAGCCTTGTTTTAGCTCATATTTGTCATTCTATGCTAGGTGCACTTCTTGGTCTAATTTGGTGTGTTTTTTTATACTTAATCTCTTTTGATAGCCTTATCGTTTTGTTGAGTGCCACTTTCAGTGGCCTGATTAACATTTCTGTAGAAACAGAAGTCGTGCAGGTGTTCCCGATACAATTCTTGACAGGAACACTGCGCACGATCACTGGTTCTATTGCGCACGAGCACTGGTCGTGCACCGCTGATCGTGTGCACTTAACCCTTTTTTTTTGAGTTATGTCTCGGACAGTGCGCACGACAACCTATGATAGTGCGCACGACCACCGGTCGTGCGCCACTGTTCGTGCGCACTTAACATCAATTTTATGAGTTCTGTTTCGACCAGTGCGCACGACCACCTACGATAGTGCGCACGACCACCGGTCGTGCGCCACTGGTCGTGCGAACATGGTATTTTATAAATTTCTTACATTGCAGGCTCCACCCAGGCAGGCGCACGATCACAGGATTCCAGCACGCACGACCACTGGTCGTGCGCCAATGACCGTGCGCACTGTTTATTCCAGCGCCTATAAATACTCCTGCTCGCGAATTAGGTCGGGAACCATCATCCGACTCCGCCCAGCTCCGCCGTTTTCCGCCCTTTTTGCAGGGTTTCGCCTCCTTCTTCACCGCCCACCTTAGGGAGGATCTCTGGGCAAGCTTTTAACGCCAAATCGTCGCGGGAGGGTCCTCTCGGCCATCTCCTTCATCCAAGAGCTTCAAGAAGGGAGTCAACCTAACCTTCTTCTTCAAGATCGGAGCAGCTTGTGTGATCATTCCACCGGTTCGTGACACGAAGAAGACGGGTCCATTGGAGAGTAGTGACAGCTCTCTCTACCCCGGACGTAGTTGAGGACCGAGCTTGGACGCGGATTGACAACCCAGCGATTCCTTCTGTGAACCCTCAACAAGACTTCGGAGTCGGTCGATTTCGCACACTGACCTCCTCTTGCAGTTGATAGTTTATTTGGATTTCTTATATATTTGATGAAGTATACTTTTATTTGTTAACATTAGTATGAAATCATGTCTATGTGATTGAGTAATCTTGTTATATTTTCATTTGAGGTGTGCCCTGTGGTGTGGATTATTTGTTGTGTTGTGCCGCCCTAACAATTATTAGTGGTGTGCTTTGCGAATAGTTGCTTGCGACCCTCATTCCTCCGTTCTCTCCACTCCATCCGCTAGCCTACTCTTCCATCCGCCTAGCGAAGCGTGGCATAGCGGCCCGTATAATCCACTCGCCCTACGAAGCAGCGCGCTCAAGGCCTGCATAGTTCGATTCTGCTTGCCTACTCGTCTATCCGCCCTTGCGACGCAGCGCGCTCAAGGCCTGCCTAGTCTCCATCCCGCCAAGCGAAGCATTGCATAGCGGCATTGTATGGGAGTAGTTGATAGCTTTTATTTTATTTCCACAATCCAAAACCCCCCGTTTCCGCATCCATCCGACGTAAAGGACTTCGATCTCAAGTCCTTCCTCGATTGTAAACTCCACCTTACTGTGTTCCTTAGAGATTCGATACTCGGGGATTACTCGTTTTATATTACTTGAATGATCGGTACACTGCCGTTTCGTGCCGCATTCTTACTACCGCCTACAGCGGTGTGCTAAGATTTGCGCCAGCAAGTTTTTGGCGCCGTTGCCGGGGAACACAGTCATGTGAGTTTTCTGGAGAGGGAGAACCTGAGAGAGAAGCCCTTCCATTTGTAAATTGCATTCCTTTGTTTTATTTCCTCGTATTCTGTTTCCTGTTTTTAATTAGGTTGCTTTAGTAATTTTTGTTAGGTGTGGTATTTCGCACAATAGTGTTTTTCAATTTGAATCGTTCTATCTTCGCACTATGTGGGCACATCTTAATATCCATTGCCGTTGGTGTGGAGCTATCTCCCACTCTAGTGATGAATGCCCTACGGAGAATGGTGGGCATAATTCTTCTCGCCCAGCATATAGAGCATCGACTTCGTCTGATACTCCATATGGTGTGCGTAAATCTTATGGCTACTATGCTGAGCCTTTACCGTCTTACTTCTTTTCGGCTTCAGCACCCGCTGTGCCAAAGAAGCCCGCAAGGCAGTGCCAGTTTTGTCGGAGCACAGATCATGCCCTGAAGGATTGTACTACTTTTCTTCGCCAATTGGATGAGGATGACGAGCCGGATATCCGGATCGTCCCGAATCCTAACTCTGGCG
Organism: Dactylorhiza incarnata; assembly: GCA_033032865.1. NCBI lineage: Eukaryota > Viridiplantae > Streptophyta > Magnoliopsida > Asparagales > Orchidaceae > Dactylorhiza > Dactylorhiza incarnata. The sequence continues at coordinate 1,013,463 of JAWHQI010000218.1, read as the reverse complement.
GCATACCTTCAACATCCGGTGTTGTGTCTTTGCCACCTTCACATCTTGAAGGGTATGGCGTTGACACAGTCACCAGATTTGTGGTTGATCTGGGCACCGACATTGCTGAGCCAATTCTCCCGGTGCATCCACCACCCCTAGTGGATTCGATTCTTTGTGAGGAATCGGTGCTCGACTTTTATCCGAGCACTATTCCTCTCCCTGTTGTGCATACTACACTCGTCTCTGACGACATTGTTGATGATGTGTCGCAAGAGGAGGCTGGTGACTTTAGTGTCTTGCCTGTCCCTATGGAGGAGGACAACCTTCCAGGTGATGAGGGGTTTTCCTCAGCACCGGTGGAGGAAGTCCAAATCTCTAGCTTGGCCACTGTTGATCCCGCCGAATCTTGTAGCATTGATGACAATGCAAACATTATTTTACTTCCCCAACCTGATGGGAGTGAGACCGGGATCACTCCCCCGATCGATTTTTATTCATGTTCTTCTTTTTTATTTCTTGATCCCCTTTCTCTATCTGAGCCTGTGCAGGTTGAGTTTTCACAGGTACCCCAGGAGGACTTGGAGCATGATGCTCAAGTCAATGATGAGTGTATCCTCTCACGTGAGGAGGTTGATCCCCCTCTATAGAGGAAGCCCCACTCATTGCCTTCTCCTCCTACTGCCTCCCTGGAGATGATACCTTGCTGGGCAAGGATAGTTTTGGTGAGATGAGTGAGGACCAGGCCTCCTCCTCTTCTTACTTTCTTTTCCCTCTACCTGTGAAGAGCAGGTATTTATATTCGGGTAGAGGTGTTACTATTCTTTCTCCGTATAGGTACCCGCTACCTACACGCATATTAGAACAGTTACCTGTCCACTTTTCTTTTCATAGGCCTATAAGCTAGAACTGTATAAAATCCGAATAAGTCGATCTGGGATGACAATAACCCTAGTAGTTATATTACCTTTTCCTGCATTCCTTATTTCATCTTGTTTAGTTTAGTTAGTAGTATTCTTTTTTCAATTTTCAATTTTCTTCTGTTTCTGCGGAGCTGACCCCAACAGGTATCTTTTCTGGATGGTGGATGCTGCGGCTCATTTTAGCTTACACGCGTCTTCTGGTATGCTCACTTCTGAGCATTGGGTAATCTCTTTCCCTAGACTTCATTTTCAATTTTCATGGTTACATCATTTATGTCTATTGCTTAGATTTAGTCTGGGGGAGAGCCGCTATATGTTATCCACTGCACGTGCACATCTCATTTGCATACTAGAAGTATTTTAATTTCAGATATTTAGTTATGTTCAATTGCATTGCACACCACTACACCCACTCGAGCGTGCACTTAGCTCTTGGCACGTCTTGAGCTGAACTCATTTCTTTTTGTGTGATTTGGAAAATCATTGTGCTGGCTTAGGATTATGAGGCGGAGTAAATTGTTGACTCCTGTAGTGCTCCTAGTCGAGTGCTCATGTCCCACATAGAAATTCGTGTAGATTCAATTTCTTTTTATGCTTTTAGTTTATTTTTTTTTCTATTAGCGTAAATATTGTTTACTACACTCAAAAATTGGTGAATCCGGTGTGAATCAAACGGTAGCATAGGGATTTCAATGGTTTAGGGTCAATGGAGGTAGCAAGCTTATGGTCACCGTCATTGATGGATTTCAATGGAGGTTGTCTCGAGCCCCGATCTTGGGCAATGCTCGCCTCATCGTTCAGTTTACTTTCTTCCTATGTACGACCCTATGATTCACCGTGATTCACTTTTTGAGTAAATGTAATATATAAATACGCTCCTAGGAAATTATAAACTAATATGCATAATTAGGAATTTTATCTATTGTATTTCTACGTGTGTGAGCATGCGACTTCGCACGGTACTCCGCTTGATAATTTCTTTGTCAGCTATGTTTTTCCTGTCCGCGAGAGATGGTTTGCTCGGGACGCGCAAACAGTTAAGTCTGGGGGTGTGATGAGTCCTAATTATATACACATATATGGACTCATCTGGGCCGTTTATCTAGTCATTCCAATGCACTTTAGCCTTGTTTTAGCTCATATTTGTCATTCTATGCTAGGTGCACTTCTTGGTCTAATTTGGTGTGTTTTTTATGCTTATTCTCTTTTGATAGCCTTATCGTTTTGTTGAGTGCCACTTTCAGTGGCCTGAATAGCATTTCTGTAGAAACAGGAGTCGTGTAGGTGTTCCCGGTACAATTCTGTACAGGAACACTGCGCACGATCACTGGTTCTATTGCGCACGAGCACTGGTCGTGCACCGCTGATCGTGTGCACTTAACCCTTTTTTTGAGTTCTGTCTCGGACAGTGCGCACGACCACCTACGATAGTGCGCACGACCACCGGTCGTGCGCCACTGTTCTTGCGCACTTAACATCAATTTTATGAGTTCTGTTTCGACCAGTGCGCATGACCACCTACGATAGTGCGCACGACCACCGGTCGTGCGCCACTGGTCGTGCGAACATGGTATTTTATAAATTTCTTACATTGCAGGCTCCACCCAGGCAGGCACACGATCACAGGATTCCAACGCGCACGACCACTGGTCGTGCGCCAATGACCGTGCGCACTGTTTATTCCAGCGCCTATAAATACTCCTGCTCGTGAATTAGGTCAGGATCCATCATCCGACTCCGCCCAGCTCCGCCGTTTTCCGCCCTTTTTGCAGGGTTTCGCCTCCTTCTTCACCGCCCACCTTAGGGAGGATCTCCGGGCAAGCTTTCAATGCCAAATCGTCGCCGGAGCTTCCTCTCGGCCATCTCCTTCATCCAAGAGCTTCAAGAAGGGAGTCAACCTAGCCTTCTTCTTCAAGATCGGAGCAGCTAGTGTGATCATTCCACCGGTTCGTGACACGAAGAAGACGGGTCCATTGGAGACTAGTGACAGCTCTCTCTACCCCGGACGCAGTTGAGGACCGAGCTTGGACGCGGATTGACAACCCGGCGATTCCTTCCGTGAACCCTCAACAAGACTTCGGAGTCGGTCAATTTCGCACACTCACCTCCTCTTGCAGTTGATAGTTTAGTTGGATTTCTTATATGTTGGATGAAGTATACTTTTATTTGTTAACATTAGTATGAAATCATGTCTATGTGATTGAGTAATCTTGTTATATTTTCATTTGAGATGTGCCCTGTGGTGTGGATTGTTTGTTGTGTTGTGCCGCCCTAACAATTGTTAGTGGTGTGCTTTGCGAATAGGTGCTTGCGACCCTCATTCCGCCGTTCTCTCCACTCCATCTGCTAGCCTACTCTTCCATCCGCTTAGCGAAGCGTGGCATAGCGGCCCGTGTAATCCACTCGCCCTACGAAGCAGCGCGCTCAAGGCCTGCATAGTTCGATTCCACTTGCCTACTCGTCCATCCTCCCTTGCGACGCAGCGCGCTCAAGGCCTGCCTAGTCTCCATCCGGCCAAGCGAAGCATTGCATAGCGGCATTGCATAGGAGTAGTTGATAGTTTTTATTTTATTTCCACAATCCAAAACCCCCCGTTTCCGCATCCATCCGATGTAAAGGACTACGATCTCAAGTCCTTCCTCGATTGTAAACTCCACCTTACTGTGTTCCTTAGAGATTCGATACTCGGGGATTACTCCTCGTTTTATATTACTTGAACGATCGGTACACTGCCGTTTCGTGCCGCATTCTTACTACCGCCTACAGCGGTGTGCTAAGATTTGCGCCATCAACCTCCTCTCGTTAATCGTCGGCGAGCTAACGCTAGACAATGAAATAAAGTAAAATGCGAGGGCAGGACGCGAGTGCGAGTAATAGAAGAATAAAAGTAACCAACAAATAAGCGAGCCAGGCATAGCGAAATAAAAGATAATAAACATAGAAAATAAGAGCTCGCAAGCGAGTCAAAGTATCATTATTACAGACTTTTAAAAATTGTTCGCAACCCCTCCCTACGAAGGGTAGGGGGATGAAAAATAATAAAAGGCAAAGTGGGAGTTCTTAATATTGCAACCACTTCCAGCGACCGCGACCCCGCACACCAGAGTGAGGGGGGAATCGCGGGTAATGATACTCGCGAAGCAACTGCCTCGCTTGGTTCGTCAGCCGCGTATAATCTTCAATCCGAGCAATATACACCCCGGGGGAGGTCGCGTCGCGATGATCGGTCGGCCGCACCTCGGCAAGGATGCGCGCGTTTGCGTCCTCCATCGCGACAAATCTTTCCTCGTTTGCGAGTTGGTCCAGCCTATTCTGTTTGTGTAGATCCCGCAGCAGGGAGGTATGCTTCTAGAATATCTCGGTGCCCCGTCTCTTCATTCGCTCCGGATCACTGGGGTCCCCCAGAAAATCTGTGACTTGACTCGGCGAGGGGGGTGGAGATATCTCCAATGCTCCAGATTTTGACTCGGTGAGCGGGGTCTTGGGATCACCTGCGAAACAAAAAATCAGCAAGAAGGTGGAAAGTGACACCCTATTGCGACGGCCTAACCTAGTGGAGGAATTTGAGTACTGGGCCGCTGGCGAGAGGTGCCTGGTTAGCCTCGGAATGCTTCAACGAAGGCAGGGGTAAAGGCCTTACCCAAACTGGGAGCGAGCCCGAGCTTGGCAATCAACGTCCCTCCAGGGCTTCTTTGTCCCAAAATGCCGAATCCCAGAGTGATGATGGCCTGATTCAGCAGGGTAGGCGGATCCGCAGGAGGAGGAACCCTCTCTTCTAGATCCGCGAGGGGGGACATTGCACAAGAGGTAAGTGTGATTTGGCGAGTCAAGAGATATGAAGGAAGACAAGGTAATTTACTCACCTCGTTGCGAAGGAAAGTCCCGAAGCTCGATGGCTCTCGCCTCTACGAGAAGAGTATCCGCCCCTCCGGTGGATGGGATGTGGGTCTCTGTGATTGTTTTCCCCAAGGTATTCTAACCCAGGGAAGCGTTCTACATATGGAGAAGTAAGGGCGAATGAAAAAGACATTAAACCAGTGAAACTTGACAGTAGTACCTGCGAGGCGAGCCCATCATGAGGGGAATGCGGCGAAAGAGAGGACCCACCCCCACCGGTCGGGCGCCGAACAGCCCTTGCCGTTTTGGTGGGGGGCTGGAGGCGGAGAGCACTGCGGAGAAGCCCAGGAGGAGATGGCGGCGGCTTTCCCCTTCTGGGCCGCTTGCGAGGCCTTCAGGCGAGCCAACATTTCGTCTTTCTTAGACATCGCGTTGGGGCTCGCGGTGAGTAAGAAAAGAGAGAGAGGAATACAAAAGTTTGAACGCAAGTAGGGAAGGGCAGTATTTATAGTGGTGGGCATGGGCCCCACCAAAAGATTCGTGCCACGTAGTCTAAAGGCTGGCGAATATCCGAGGTTGGATGATTCTTCGCGAGCCCGGAGAGCCTCGCGAAGAGCGGGGAATGTGTACAACACCGATATTCTCCAGAAGGAGGCGAACCGAGCATTCTCCATAGGCCCGCAAGGAAGCGGGCGAGCCGAATTATAGTGGTCCGCTCGCAGGAGGGTGGGCGAGTCGGACCATCGCGAACGGCGAACTCGCCATCCAGCTCATGTCAGCGGCTGGGCTGGGAAGGCCAGCCGTCCCAACAGCTATTTCTACCCAGTCCCAGCAGACCCGCTGAGACAAGCGAGTGTCTCAGCGGACTCAAGCACCTTCTCAGCGGCTCCCGATCTAGTCTAAACAGGAGAGCTCGCAGGATGAAGTGTGAGACCCGGCCTCGGTGGATGTCACCGCAAGAAGCGCGAGTAGGGTTTCCGGTCCAACAGGCGGGAGAGGTAACAAAGAAGGCGAGCCAGGGCTTCAAGGATCGCTCACAGGAAAGCGGGCGAGCCAGGTACTCGCTGACCACTCACAAGAAGGTGGATGGGCCGGATTTCTTCCAAGTGTCCGTGTTCGACAAAATCCGGCCTTCTCAGCGGTTGGGCTGAAAGGACCGGCCGTCTCAGCGGTCTCGTCTATCCCATCTCAGCGGATCCGCTGGGACCGGGGTGTCTCAACGGTTTTCCCCCCCCACCTGTAGCTCAGCTTGACAGGGAGTGAAATTACCCCTCTGCCCCTGGTGGTCTGCAAGTAGCCCATCCAAACAACGGAGCTTGGCTGTTAGCAGGCCAAATTGGGGTGCGTTTAGTAAAACCAAAAGGCAGAATTCCACTATTGACAGACCATGAGCAGACAAACTATAAATATACCTTGAAGGTCACTTTGGAAGGGATTCCAATCTCAGATCTCTGAGCTTCTTCTTCCCTTGGTTACTTTGGTTTAGCTCTCTAGCTCTCCAAGGTGCCCGAGTCTCAGCTTTGGCTTGGGAGGGGAAGCACTCAACGATCATCCGGGTTAGTGGAGGGACCTCCTTGCTGTGACTAAGGTCTTAGTCATTTTCCTAGTCTTCAGTCTACCTTCTCTGAGGGATCAGTAAGGGCTAGCTTCCCCTCATTTCGGTGAGGGTCCCAAGCTTCACAAGAGGCCGAAAATCAGTTTCAACAATACAGTTCCCTAAAATAAGTTCAGTTGAGCCTAAGTTTTTTCATACAACCTCGACTGGCTCGCCGAAACAATTCTAATGGGCCTACACTCGTGCACTTCAGAATCCATTGTCTTCCAAATGGACGACGGGGCGTTTGTGTGCACGTATGCAAGAGCCTCCCTCACCCAAATATGGGAAAGAGGGAAACCGCACCCCCCCCCATTATTGGGGTGCAGGTAACCATACCACCATCATGGGGGTGCTTGTAACCACCTCCCACATGCAGGGAGGCAGACAAACTCATTGGTCTCGGGTAGCTGCTACGCAGAGACCGCGCAACATTTGTCGCGATACCTGTGCGACCTCCACAACACGGCTAGAACAGCGCTAGCTCATGTACTCTGCATGGATGGAGTTCGCACAAGCCCTACATATTGCGCAGATCACGCACGACATCTGCCGCACCGATCTTATGGGCACATATTCGGAGACCGTGCAGGCCATGCGCGTCGTGTAATGCCCTCTTAGCATCTGCCGCACTGACCATGCAACCTCCACAACACGACTAATTGTTGATAGTTTTAAATTTAGGATTTTATAGTTCTTTTTGCAGAGAGACTGTGTACAGTTAGATTTAGGTGGGCATTTTTGAGGGGTCTGATGAGTAATCCTATATTGAGGAACCAACCATTATCCTATCGAAGGATAGAAGTAGTGGTCTTTCCTTCTTTCAAAATATCGATAGAAGCTCCCCGACGACGGCGCCAAAATTCATTTTTATTAATTTTAAAGAAAAGGCTTTTGCAGAGTTTTTGTATTATTTATCCAAACTATTCCTAAATAAAGGCAAGTATACCTTATCGCGTATAGTATATGATATTTATAGAAAATATCAAGGTCGTATTTTTCTGGATCACGTTGATTATTTCTTTTTTAGAACGCGCTATTATTTTATCGAAGAAATGAGTGATTAATTTTGCAAATTTAAAATAGCGATGACGATAATAATTAAGTGATTACGTTCGTTTAGCAAAAAAAAAGAAAAAGAGCACACCAAATTAAAAACTCACGCAATCTACGAAAATTGAAATGACAGAAATAAAGGAAAGCAGAAAATTTATCTCCTACATGCGCGCACTCTACGAGAATTGAAATGACTGAAATGAAAGAAAGAAGAAAATGTTTCTCCAACACGCACGCACTCTACGAGAATTGAAATGATTGAAATGAATGAAAGCAGAAAATTTATCTCATACACTCACCCACTCTACAATAATTGAAAGCTAAATTAAAAGAAAGCCAATATATTAACTCTTACACACACAACTTTAAATTGAAAACTAATTAACAAAAATCAAAACAAAATCTAAATCTCCTAGACACACTTACATAAAGAAGAAACAAAAAAGAAAAATAACATAAAGAAAAAAGAAAACTAACTTACCACACTCACACACACAACTTTTATGAAAAGAAGAGACAATATTAGGAAATCAACTATTTCATTATAAAAAAAGAATTACAACCCTAGGAGAGAGAAAGTGCAAGAAAAAGAAAATACATGAAAACAAGAAAGAAAAGAAATAAAATGGCTCACAACTCCCAAAAAAGACAAGAAATTATGAACCGCCACCCTCTGCTGAATCCGGGTATTTATAGGAAATTTTTTGGAGTTACACGCTCTTGGTGTGCTCGGGAAGCAAAAACAGCTAACATCGTGGGTGGTTCTGGAAGGTTTTCACTAAAGAGGTGGCTGAACACGGGCGTGACTTTGTAAATTCGTCGAGACATCAATCCGATCGCCGAGAAAGCATGTTCTTTCATCGAGACAAGTGGTGCACGGGCAGGATTTTGCAAATTTGTTGATGCATCATTCCGATCGTCGAGACATCAATCAGATCGTCGACACATCAATCCAATCATCGAGAAAGCGCGGTCTTTCATCAAGACGAGTGATACACGGGCAAGACTCTACAAATTCATCGAGACATTAATCCAATCATCGAGACATCAATCTGATCGTTGAGAGAGCACAGTCTTTCGTCGAGAGAAGTGGTTCACGGGCAGGACTTTGTATATTCGTCGAGACATTAATCCGATCGTCGAGACATCAATCCGATCATCGAGACATTAATACGATCGTCGAGAAAGCACGACCTTTTTTATCAGGTAGGTGGCAGTGAGATGGAAAAAAAATTTAAGCAGACATGCCCTTGGTCAAGGGCGTGACCGAGGGCATGACAAAAAAAATGAAAATCATAGAAAAAAGTTAGAAATATTAAGTTAGGAATTTAAATTATATAAAAGAAGCATTTTATTCATTAATTTACATACAAAATTCACAATTTTAATTAAAAATATATTTAACACTATACTAAAAATGCATATAAATTACAATTCATCAAAAACCCCAATACTTAAGCTTTTACTATTCAAGAGCAAAAGTAAGACAGATCTATACGGGATTAACATAAGTTTTAATTTTTTGGCTATCGTTTTATTTAATCAAAAGAGACCGAAAAATGAAAATTCGGAGTATAAAGAGTTAATTCCTAAATTATGCAAATGATTTAAGTAGGGAGAAATGTCATAGTCAAAAGACTTCTTGATTAATAAAATAGCAAGCAAAATTGTAATCGTTAGTAAACGAGATTAGATCATAATTATTGAAACTCTTGTTTTTATGAATTTTGGAGGAAATAATACAAGCTACTAGTTATGCTCTCAAAAGATTTTAAATTAAGTCTAAGAACAAGAAATTTGTTAGGGGAGAAGGGGTGCAAAGCTTTGGCAAAAGAAGAGATTTGTATTAGGGGTGATGAGTTTTATCCTCTCACCCCTCCTTTTGATGTTTTTTTGTTTTGCGCCCACCGTGGTTTAAGAGGGGAAACAAATTCAAATATTTTTTTTATTAACCCAATGCTTATGTTTTTGGAACGAAATCTTATTCCCATTGACATAAGATCTTTTAAATTCATAATGGGTGCCAATGTTTACGGAATGAAATCTTATTCCCATTGACATAAGATCTTTTAAATTCTTATTGGGTGCCTATGTTTGCGGAATGAAATCTTATTCCCATTGACATAAGATCTTTTAAATTTTTGAATTGAAATTTTCTTCTTCTATTTTTTTATGTCAAGCTATATTGGTGAATAATACGGGGTTTTCGAGAAAGATTCTAGAGTTTAATGAAAATGTTTTGAGAGTAACCTTAGTTGTTTGAAGATTCCTGAATTTCTAAAGGATTAAAGTAAAGATAATTGAGGTCTAAGGTTGTTTTGCTAACATAATACATATGCCTCTATTTTAGATAAATTTGAAGTAGTTCTTGAAAACAAATCCTCTATTTAAATTAAAACCACAAGATATTCTTTAAAACTTAACCCCCAAAAATTTAAATCAATTAATCTTAGATAAACAAATGACTAGCAAACTAGGGATTATGTAAATCATTAAGTAGATAATCTCGAAACTAAATGCTTTAAGAATAAAGACAAAGTCGGGTTTTATTATATATAAATATTTATTTTATTTTTTATATGTATATTTTTTTGTTTTTTCTACTATGAAATGAACAATATATATATATATATATACATATATATATATATATATTGGATAATTTTGGAGTTTTGAATATGTTTTTTTTTCTAAGTTTTGTACTGCAAAATAAACTACTTTTTTGAAAAAATTTGGATTTTGAATTTTTTTTAATTTTTCTAAATTTGTAATTTTTCCAATCTTCCCCCGCCCATACCCCCAATGATTGGGGACTATATGGGTTCTGTTGTTGTTGTTGTTGTTTCTAAATTTGTAAGTTATGAAATTAACTATATTATTATTTTTTGGATTTTGTTGGTTTTTACAAAAATTGGGTTTTCAAGGTATTTATATATAAAATAAACTAAATTTTTCATTTGAGGTTTTTTTAGAATTTTGGATTTTTTAAGTTATTTATTTACAAAGTATAAAATTTTTGGATTTTGGTGTTTTTTTAGAATTTTTTTTTGAATTTTCTAAGTTAATTTTTCGAAGGATAGAAAAACACCCCCATACTTAAAGCCCAACATTGTCCCCAATGTTATTATTCAAGTATGAAGAGGGAAAAAGGAAAGGGCTGTTTGCACAAAAATAATAGAAGATAAAATGTAAGAAACCCTGCAGAAAGATATTAGAAGCAGAAAAATAATGAAAATATTAGATAAATATAAGGTGCCTCCCACGAGCGCTTTGTTTACCATCAGGTAGCTTGATTAATATGGCGTTTAGAATTTTTAGAAGTGGGAGAGGGGTATAGAATCGAGTTTACCGACCACTAGATCTCGCCTGAAATATAAAGTTTTAAGCGGTGCCTGTTGAATTTAAGCTCGTCTTTTTCAGGGTGGGAGATAAGAACGGTCCTATATGGCCAAACCTCTTTGACTTCAAAGGGGCCTAAAGCTCTCAATTTCTGGATTATCCGAAGAGCTTCCCCGGGTCATGTACTTTTGTAAAAGAAAGTTTTCTTTTTAGAATTTCTGTTTTTTTTTCTTTTTGAAGAAAATATAAACAAGAGAAAGAGGAAGAGAAAAAGAGAGATCTTTTATATATAATAAAAAAAAATTGAGTTTAAGTTTTTTAGAAGTCAATATATTAAAGTGGAAAAGAGATTTTATAAAAATTTTCATTTGATTTTGTGGGCTTTTTGATGATAATATAAACAAAAGAGAGAAAAATAGAACTTTTATAATAAATTTTTTTTGAGTTTCTAGATTGAAAATAAATAAGTGAAAGAGAAAAGAAAGAACTTGTACAATAATTTTTTTTATCTGCTTTTTGTGCTTTTTGAGTTTTTTCTATATAATTGTTTTGCAATTTTGGTTTTTTGTTTAGAAAATATATTTACGAGACAAAAAAATGGGGAGGAAGATGTAAAAGATAAAATTAATAGCGGTTCCTTTTTTCAAAATTAAAACACAAGTCCCCGGCAACGTCGCCAAGAACTTGATAGGTTTTAAATTTAGGGTTTTAGAGTACTTTTTGCATAGAGCCTGTGTGCGATTAGATTTAGGCGGACATTTTCGAGGGGTCTGATGAGTAATCCTACTTCGAGGAACCAAGCATTATCCTATGGAAGGATAGAAGTAATGGTCTTTCCTTCTTTGGAAATATCGAGAGAAGCTCCCCAACAATGGTGCCAAAATTCTTTCTATTAATTTTATAGAAAAAGGCTTTTGCAGATCTTAGGATATTTTTAGAAAATATCAAGGTCGTATTTTCCGGATCGTGTTGATTATTTTTGCTTTTTAAGAACGCGCAATTATTTTATTGAAGAAATGAGTGATTAATTTTGCAAATTTAAAAGAGCGATTACGTGTGTTTAGCAAAAACAAAGAAAAACAATAAAATGAAAAGAAAAGAGCACACAAAATTTAAAACTCATGCACTCTATGATAATTGAAATGACAGAATTAAAAGAAAGCAGAAAATTTATCTCCTACACGCACGCACACTACGAGAATTGAAATGACTGAAATTAAAGAAAGCAGAAAATTTATCTCTTACACGCACGCACTCTACGAGAATTGAAATGACTGAAATGAAAGAAAGAAGAAAATCTATCTCATAGACGCACCCACTCTATGATAATTGAAAGCAAAATTAAAAGAAAGAAAAAATATTAACTCTTAAACACACACACACACAACTTTAAATTGAAAACTAATTAACAAAAACAAAATCTAAATCTCCTACACACACACACACACACTTACATAAAGAAGAAACTAAAAATAAAAATAAAAGATAGAAAAAGGAAAAAAAAAGAAAACTAACTTACCACACTCACACACACAACTTTTAAGAATAGAAGAGGCAATATTAGGAAATCAACTATTTCATTATAAAAAAAAGAATTACAACCTTAGGAGAGAGAACGTGCAAGAAAATGAAAATACATGAAAGCAAGAAAGAAAAGCAATAAAATGTCTCACAACTCCAAAAAAAAGATAAGAAATTGTGACCCCCCCCCCCCCCCCCCCTCAGCTGAGTCCTGGTATTTATAGGAATTTTTTGGGAGTTTCACGCCCTTGGTGTGCTCGGGAAGCCTGAACAGCTAGCATCGTGAGCGGTTCTGGAAGGTTTTGACTAAAGAGGTGGCCGAACACGGGCGTGACTTTGCAAATTCGTCGAGACATAAATTTGATCATCGAGACATCAATCCGATAGTTAAGAAAGCACAGTCTTTCATCGAGATGAGTAGTACACGGATAAGTATTTGCAAATTTGTCGAGACATCAATCCGATCATCGAGACATCAATCTGATCGTCTAGACATCAATCTTATCGTCGAGAAAGCACAATCTTTCATCAAGACGAGTGGTACACTAGCAGGACTTTGCAAAATCATCGAGACATTAATCCGATCATAGAGACATCATTCCAATCGCCGAGAAAGCACGGTCTTTCATTGAGACGAGTGGTATACGGGAAGGACTTTGCAAATTCAATAAGACACTAATCTGATCTTCGAGACATCATTTTGATCGTCGAGAAAGCATGATCTTTTTGATCAGGAAGGTGGTCGTGAGCTGAAAAAAAAAGATTTTAAGCAGACACGCCCTTGGTCACGGGCGTGACTGAGGGCATGACAAAAAAATGAAAATCATAGAAAAAGTTAGAAATATTAAGTTAGGAATGAAAATTATATTAATGAAGCATTTTATTCATTAAAATTCATAAGAAATTCACAATTTTAATTAAAACAATATTAAAAAATATACTAAAAATGTGTATAAATTACTATTTATAAATTGCCACGCAAGCAGCGCAGGTGCGCATCCTGTGCGTACTGCATGATGTGCATAGGACATGAACTTCATGTGATGTGCATTGCCATACATGTTCTCCCATTGCGCACCTCAGCGCATCAAGCCTCGCCCGTCGCAAACCTCCACACTGCCAGCATCGCGTGTCACTAACCTCCATGCCACCAACATCACCCATTGCTCTCCTTCGCGCACATAGCCTCATCAATTTCTCACCTCTGCACCGCCGCCATTGCGTATCGTGCAACTCCGCACGACCGACCTCACCGGTCGCTCAACGACCCGCCACCGACCTCGCCGCTCTCATCTCCTGTCGGCCTCGCCATGCTCATCGCTCATCGCCGCGCTCATCTCACTACAGCGCCCATAGACTGTCGCCATGATAATCACCCACCATGGGGGTGTGGATTGCTAAATCTCTAACTAGGCGGTGCGCATAGGAAAATTCCCCATCGTGGGGGTGTGCATAGTAAAATGCCTCATCGTGGGGTGCACATAGTAAAATCCCCCATCGTGGGAGTGCTCATTGTAAAATCTTCCATCCTGGGGGTGTGCATAATAAAGTAACTCATCATCGAGTGCATATAGTAAAATCACCTCATTTGATGTGGATAGAAAAAACCTCAATAATATGGGTGCGCATTGCAAATCCCCCATCATTGGGTGTACATAGTAAAATCCACCACCATTGGGTGTGGATAGTAAAATCCTCCCTCATGTTGGTGCACATTGTAAATCCTACATCAATGTGTGCGGATAGTAAAATCTCCCATCATTTAGTGCGGATAATAAAATCCTCCATCTTAAGGGTGCATATAGTAAAATCCTCAATCATTTGGTGTGGATAGTAAAATCCTTCATCATGGCGGGTGCATATTATAAAATCCCCCATCGTTGGGTGCAGATAGTAAAATCCTCCATCATAGGGGTGCGCATAGTAAAATCCTCCATCATTGGGTGCAGATAGTAAAATACTCCATCATGGGGGTGCATATAGTAAAATCCTTCATCATTGGATATGGATAACAAAATCCTCCATCATAGGGGTGCACATAAGAATATCCCCTTCATTAGGTTCAGATAATAAAATCCTCCATCTTGGGGGTGCAGATAGAAATACCCACATCATGGGGGTGCAAATAATAAAACATTCTATCATGGGTGTGCGGATAGCTACACCCCTAAGCAACACAGTTACCAAATAGCCCTTCTCAAAAGCTATAAAAGGGACCCAGAGCCCTCATTTGAGAGGACAGGACCTTTCATGTCTGAGAGAGCTCCAAAGTCTTCCTTCAAACATCTCCCTCTGTTCCTCTTGGGCGCTTGAAGATTCCTTCGAAGACCTCCTTCCGCGCTCAAAGATCTCCTTCGAAGCTTGTAGATTTCTTCGAATATCACCATCGAAGCTGGGAGATTTCTTCGAAGATCTCATTCGGTGCACGAAGATCTTCTTTGATTCTTGTAGATCCCTTCGAAGATCTCCTTCAATGCTCGAAGATCTCCTTGAGTTCTCAAATACATCCCCCAGCTTTGTTCCGTGCCCCGGTGGAGCACGCCACTCACAAGCATCACTTCCTAGATGAAGAGTTCTCCAATGCGGCTAGATCCACACGCCCAATCCAGTCGGCTAGAGAACCAGAAGCTCATCATCATAAATACCACCTGGATGCAACGAGCTTTGGAACAGAAATTTGAAGGCTAACTAGCAATGAAATTCCCGATGTGATCGCCGAAAAATTTGGACATGTTGGACAACATGTCGCACTTTCCCGCTGCCCTCTACTCTACGACATACCTTTAGTGCCCGAGGTATTGGAGCATCTAATCCTACACGGCTTTATGCTCCCTAACATCAAGGCATTCGACGAAATATACGATCCATTAGAACACATCATCCATTTTACCACCGTCATGAGGATCTACAATGCCACATATCAACTATTATGCCAAGTTTTCCCAGCAATATTGAAAGGGCAAGCACAAACTAGTTCCACTCTCTGAGAGAAGGAGCCATCGATAACTTTGTAGAACTGGCTCAAAATTCACAAATAAATTCATTGCCAACCGCAGAGTAATCTGAGACCCCTCCCACCTTTCAGGAATACATTAGAGGAAGGGATAGAACCTCAAGGATTTCTTCGGCCGCTTCTCTACTGAGGCGCGACAAATTCCAGGGGTGTACACTAAGCTTTTACATGCAGTTTTTCTTTGATGGCTCTGGCCCGGTGGTTTCTATTATGCCATAATGTGGGAGACTGTCCTTATCAATCTAGATCTTATTCACCGCTTTGAGTCTCAAATTATCGTTGATGAAGCAATTAGAACGCACCGCCAGCAATTCAAGGGGAGCTTAAATAGGAAGCGGGGGCAGAAGTCATCGTCATAGCTGGTTCCCAAGAAAAAATACAAGCATCACAACAACCCCAGCTGAGATCGAAAACCTCATCAACATCAGGACTACACTCCCTTGAACACCACTCAAACTAACGTGGTCCTTGCCATCCATGATAACGATGCGCTTCTCAGGCCCGAGCTTCTCACAACAAATAGGGGAAATCAGTCGCAGTACTATGACTTCCATCCACGGCACGACCATAGTACTAAAGGCTTCAACCGGTTGAAGTTGGAGAACGAGTGCCTAGTTCAACAAGGACTTCTCAGAAGTTTTTCCCTGAACTAAGTCCCAAACCAGCATGCGCTACAGGACGACAATCCAGCAGAGGGCAACATCGTACCCCAACATGAATGAGCTAGAGGTACTAGGCATGGCATCTTTCATCCTAATTGAGCGTGCACATCCTGCGGCTCATCTATCAGCAATCTCTATTGTTTACCTATTCCAGTTTTTTACTTTAAAATATTAA
Source organism: Dactylorhiza incarnata (assembly GCA_033032865.1). Lineage (NCBI taxonomy): Eukaryota > Viridiplantae > Streptophyta > Magnoliopsida > Asparagales > Orchidaceae > Dactylorhiza > Dactylorhiza incarnata. Next base: position 997,364 of record JAWHQI010000218.1, on the reverse strand, counting down.
GCCGCAAGATTGTACTTGCGTGAATGTGTTCGTTGTATTTTTTTGATTACCACAATTGCTTTCCGATTACATTAGTGATACAGATCTCTTGAAGTGAGGTTCAAGAATTAATGCTACGACCACGAGTATAGAAAACAAACAACAGACTCACCAACATGGTGATGGAAAAAAGCCCCTTTCAAGTGGTGGATATTCATCGAGTACGGTAACCTCAATAAAGTCTTCCCAAAACACAATCTTGCCACCACGCTGCATAGGAATATCACCACCATGCTACTTGGGCATCTCTCCATCGCGCTGCTTGGGCATCTTGCCACCGCACTACTTGGGAATCTCGCAAATACGCTGCTTAGGCATTTCGCCGCCGCACTACTTGGGAATCTTGCCTCCACGCTGCTTAAGCATATCGCCCCCGCACTGCTTGGGCATCTTGCCACCGCGCTGTTTGGGCATATCGCCACCGTAGTGCTTGGGAATCTGGCCACCGCATTGCTTGGAAATCTTGCCACTGCGTTGGTAGGACACCTCGCCACCACGCTGCTTGGGCATCTCGCAACACACTGCTTGGATATCTCTCCACTGTCCTGCTTTGGCATATCGCCAATGCGCTGCTTGGGCATCTCGACAAATGTTGTGCAAGCCGTGAAGCCGCGTGGCCCATGTGTGTTGTGCGGCGTGCTTGATCCATACACGACACGCGATATTCATGGACATACATGCCTCATCTATTGCACACCCCGACATCATTGTCCTCTCCCGTCGCATACCTTCACGTTGATGGCCTCTCCCGTCGCTCACCTCCACACCACCGACCTCGCCTGTCGCTCAATTACGCATTGTCGTCCTCGTCCCTCGCACAGCTGTGTGTTGCCGACCTCGCTCGTTGCTCACCATCATGTCGTCGGCGTCATCATGTTCATCGCCATCCGTCCTCGCTACGCTCATTGCCCGTCATCGCGCTTATCGACCATAGCCATGCTAATACTACACCATGGTGGTGTGAATTATAAAATCCCCCACCATGGGTATTCATAGTAAAATCCCCCACCATGGGGTATGCATAGTAAAATCCCCCATCGTGGTGGTGCATAGAGTAAATTCCCACATCGTGGGGGTGTGCATAGTAAAATCCCCCATTATGGTCGAGCACATAGTAAAATCCTCTATTGTGTGGGTGCACATAGTAAAATCACTAATCATTGGGTGTTAATGTAACACCCCAAAGATTGTGGTTCAGCGAGGTAGGCGGAATGGTAGTGTTGCGCTCGGGATAGGCTCAAGATTCCAGATCAGGTCAATGCGCACGACCATTGTCCTCTTCGCGCACGACCAGTGAGCGTGCGCCAATGATCGTACGTAACCCACAAAGAATCGGAGTTCTTTCTCGGCTTATGCGCACGACCATTATCCTCTTCGCGCACGACCAGTGATCGTGCGCCAGCGATCGTGCGTTAATTCAGAAGAGAATCGAGTTCTGTCTCGGACAGTGTGCACGACCATTTCCCTCTTCGCGCACGACCAGTGATCGTGCGCCAGCGATCGTGCGCCCTGTTTATTCTGTTCCGCGATTTTGAGCGGAGAAGAAGATCGGACCGTCCAAATCTTTTGGAAATTGATCCAACGGCTAGGTTTAGTTGCGGGAGACCTTTAGGGCTGATGAGAGGGGGTTAAACCTCATATTCTCTATGCCATTCTCTCTCCAAACCCTAGAGAAAGAAGGAGGAGCCAAGGAAGAAGAAGGGAGATTCCGCCATTGACGGAGCTCCGGAGCTCCGTTTCGCGAACCGTTTCCAGATCTGGAGAGTGCAGCCCGGTACGGTCATTTCCCTCCGTCTAGAATCTCGGATCCATGGCGAAAAAGAACGCTCCTAGGGTAACGATTTCTTCTCCCATTGTTTGGACTTGTCTTTTGTCCTCTCCTTCGTTTCTCTATGCTTGCATGAGGGATCCCTTTCACCAAATGGGTGAAGTGTAGGATTCCCTCAAGTTCTTCGGAACTCCGGGTCGATTGTGTCCGTCCCCGGCATATTACATGTAGAAAATCCGGTAGTCGTGCGGATTTAGGCATTTTGTGTGAAGCCTATTCGTGGCCGTGAGCCCGAATCGGTGATGCTTGGATTGCGACGTTGCATTTAGGTTAAGCCTAGAATGCGTTCCGGAGAATGACTCCGTGAAATCATCTATAGTATTGCGGGATTTAAGTGTAGGCGTCTTGTGAAGATCCTAACGAAAGCCCCATGCTTTGAGATTGGATGAAGGCAAACCTTCACCGCGAAATTGGTGCGGAGCGTATTATACCTCCCCTTTTTGAGTATTTGTGAAGCCTAGATCCTTGTGAAGGGATTAGGTGCGTAGCTTATATTTGTGTAGCACTTGAAGGTGCTAAACCCTTACGGGCCGAGGCGAAGCTGTACCCGCGTCGTGCGACAGATCGCGAGGATTAGAGCACGGGCAAAGCTAAACCGAACCCGTTTCCATGCAGATCGGTAAGAGGTCCCTACCTCATGTAGCCGTGTGATCATGGGAGAGGTCGTGGAAGGTGGTTTACCTAGACCGACCAAAACCTCTTTTTCCCACATAAGGCGATGGCCCTTACGGTGGAGTGTTTGTGGAATTGATGTTGTTAGCCTCATGCGGTTGTTTAGGCGGTTGCGGGGAACCTTCGGGTGAACCCAACCAACATCATGTGCATACCTAGGTTCCCTCCTTTTTGATGCTCAACCTAGAAGATTGAATGTGCTTGAAACCTCACCTTGTGTAGTTGCACTTTCTTTATTTTAGTACTCGTGCTAGTATGGCTTGCTTGCAGGGTAGAATCTCCGCCACCCCGGGAAAGGGGTGGGGTCGTTATAATTTGGTCAGCTGTGCTGACCGTTATCTTGTTTGCCACCGCTTGGTGGAATGTTTTATGCAGGTGCAGGTGAGCCTAGCGGGAAATAGCGGGCGGTGGCCCCTTTTGCTGAGTTGGCCCTTGAAGGCCAGCCCCCTTTTTAGCTTTCTCATGTATTGCCGGCCTGCGTGCCGATGTATGTTTTGGAGTTTTTAGTACATTTGCTAAATGTAAGGCCTTAAGGCCATAACTCTCTTTCTTGGTTTCATTCCTATGATAGTGGACAATTCTAATGGAAATGTTAAATCTTTATGCTTCCGCTAGTGTTTAGTATACTCTGTTGTAGTTTCTTTCTGTTTATCACCTTTTAACTCCTAGCTAGTGTGGTTAGTATGGCGTGGGGTCCCGGCCGGACCTACTGTTATATTATTCGTACTGGCAGGGTGTTACAATTTGGTATCGGACTTAAGGCGTCGATCCGTAGTTTAGCGAATTCGGGACGAATTCCTTTTAAGGGGTGGTGTGCACGGGATGTGCATTCACCTAAAACGACAAAAACTAATAAGAATGTCCACTTAGGAATGGGAAAACATACTTGTTTGCGGAACCTGAGCGTTCCATGATTATTGTTTGCTATGTTTTCAGTCACTAAATTGTGTCTTACACGATTATAGGCGACTAGAAGTGGTGCGGGCCGTCTCAACCCCGTAACACCGCTGAAAGTAGTGGGTCGGCTGAAGTGCCAGCGACCACTCCTCCTGCTGAGATGATCAGGTTAATCGCAGAAGCTGTCTTCGCGATTATCAATGCTCAACCGCAAAGGCTTGCACAGCATGCTACGCCTAATACAGATGCGGCCCCGGTGATCGAACCTGCAGTGGAACCTGCGGTGGAACCGAGGGTTGAGGCCCCTGTGCCAGTGGCTGCAGTGGAACCTGCGGCGGTGCAAAGGGTGGAGCATCCGGTAGAGCGTGTAGTTGTTGCGCGAGCACGTCATCAACAGCTGCAACACTTTCTAAGCTTCCATCCTCCAACTTTCTCGGGGACCGGATCCCCAACGGAGGCGGAGGATTGGCTGTCAACGGTTAGGAAGATTCTAAGGGCGACAGCAACAGAAGAAGTTATGATGATCACTTTAGCCACCTTCCTCCTTAACGGAGAGGCAGAGCGTTGGTGGGCTGAACAGGAAGTGCACAAGTTCGGAGGCAGGGAGATTACCGAGATCACGATAGCGGAGTTCTCAAAGTCTTTTCTTCAAAGGTATATTCCTTCTGCCCAACGCATTGCGTTGCAGAACAAGTTTCTGAAGTTAACTCAAGGCGACAGCTCAGTGGATGAGTACTTGCATGAGTTCACTAAACTGGGTCGTTATGCGAGACCTATGATGGAAGACGAAGAGACAAAGACGAACAAGTTCTATGAAGGTCTTCGGGACGAGTTGAGGCTGCTCCTTGCAGGCCCAATGACGTTAGGTTTCCAGGTGATGGTCCAAACTGCCAGATCCCTAGAGTTGGACATGAAGAGGGTACAAGCAAAAGCCGTGGCAAAGAAACCTGAGCTTCATGTGCCGGTCTCTCAGTCTAAGTCAGAATTCAGAAAGAACAAAAGGAAGTTCAAACCGGCGGAGCAAACCCGCTCAAATGTTTCGGGAGCAACGACGGTGCGGAGCCCTATCACGTGTTTAACCTGCAGGAAGGTGGGACACAAGGCCGCAGTGTGTCGAAGTGGTCCCCCGAAGACAGAGAATCGAGCTATGGACTATGCTCGAGCTGCGGAAAAGGGTAAAGCTGCGGAGTCTTCGGCTTCCCAGCACATTACTCCGACTCAGCCGAGAGTCTACTCGCTTGGCCAGCAAGAAGCCATACGACAAGCTGATGTTGTCACAGGTATGAATTAAAAATTAGCTTTTACATAGCTATTTGTGATTATACCGTTGTGCAACTGTATGTTTCTTTTTTGTGTGCAATTAGGCTTTCTCCTAATTCTCAACTATCCGGCGAGAGCTCTATTTGATATGGGTGCATCGCACTCTTTTCTGTCTGAGGACTTCGTGGTGCGAATCGGAGTGCCATCTACCTTCGTAGAGGATAGATTAGAAGTAGTGCTACCCAATGGATCTCGCATGTCTGCGGATAGGAAGAGCCGTGTGAAGGTGCGGATCGGAAATCAAGATTTTGATTTGGAAGCATCGTTGTTACCGTTAGCTAAATTCGATGTGATCTTCGGCATGGACTGGCTCTCGGAGCAGCGTGCATGCATAAATTGCAATTCTAAGGAGATCACTCTGGGAAGGAACACCGATGGAGAAACCACATTTACCGGTATGCGAGGAGCGAGCAAGACGCTGATGTCTGCTCTCCAAGTGGTTAAGGCGGTGAGAAAAGGCGCCAAGTTGTTCTTCACCTTGTTGGAGGCTTCGGAGCCAAAGCCCAGGTTATGTGATGTCCCAGTTGTAGCGGAGTACGCTGACGCGTTTCCTAATGAACTCCCTGGGGCTCCGCCTCAGCGAGAGATCGATTTCTGTATCGAGTTGGTGCCAGGTGCCAAACCTGTGGCCCGCTCACTGTACCGGTTAGCGCCAAAGGAATTGGCAGAGCTGAAGGTTCAATTGCAAGAGCTGCTAGAGCAAGGCTACGTACGTCCAAGTTCTTCGCCTTGGAGTGCACTGGTCCTCTTTGTGAAAAATAAGGACGGGAGCTTGCGTCTATGTATCGATTAACGAGAGCTAAACAAGTTGACCGAGAAGAACCGATATCCGATTCCAAGAATCGATGATCTCTTCGACCAGCTGGTTGGGTCGACGGTATACTCCAAACTGGACCTAAGGTCCGGCTATTACCAACTGCGGATAAGGGAATGTGACATTCCAAAAACAGCGTTCAGTACCCGCTTTGGGCACTATGAGTTCACGGTGATGCCGTTCGGTCTGTCCAATGCACCGTCGGTATTCATGGACTTAATGAATAGGACGTTCCGTGAGTATTTGGATCAATTCGTGATCATCTTTATCGACGACATTTTGGTATACTCTCAATCGGAAGAGGAGCATGTAGGGCATCTGCACGCCGTTCTGAGCACCTTGAGGAAGAGTCAGCTATATGCCAAGTTCTCCAAGTGTGAGTTTTGGCTACCGTCAGTAGCATTCCTTGGTCACGTCGTTAGTGGAGATGGAATTGCGGTTGATCCGTCGAAGATAGAAGCGATCCGAGCCTGGCCTTTGTTGAAAAACGTAGCGGAAGTCCGAAGTTTCTTAGGACTTGCCGGCTATTATAGGCGCTTTATGGAAAACTTCTCGAGGATTGCACTTCCTCTCACTAAATTGACTAGGAAAGATCATAAGTTCGTTTGGTCGCCCGAGTGCGCACGAGCTTTTGAAGAAACTTTTCTGGTGGCCGGGTATGAAGAAGGACATTGCCTTCTACGTGGCCAAGTGCAACACTTGCGCGTTGGTGAAGGTGGAATGTCAACGTCCCGGTGGATTTCTGAAGTCCCTGCCGATTCCGGAATGGAAGTTTGATGATATTTCGATGGATTTCGTGCACGGATTGCCAAGATCGCATCATGGAAACGACGCCGTCTGGGTGATCGTGGACCGTTTGACAAAGGTATCACACTTCATTCCGAACCGGAAGGATGATTCTGTAGAGAAGCTAGCAAAGCTCTATGTTGATAGTATTGTGCGGCTGCACGGTGTCCCTCGTAGCATCGTCAGCGATCGTGACGGGCGTTTCACATCGAAAGATTGGAGGCTTATCCATGAACTGTTGGGCACTAAATTGAAATTCAGCACGGCCTTCCACCCGCAAACGGATGGACAGACCGAGAGGACCAACAGGACTATGGAGGATATGCTCCGAATGTGTGCTCTAGATTTTGGAAAGAAGTGGGAAGATCATCTCTATATGATCGAATTCTCCTACAATAATAGCTACCAAGCCAGTATAAAGATGGCTCCTTTCGAGGCCCTCTATGGTAAGAAGTGTCGTACGCCGTTGTCTTGGGCAGATATGGGCGATACTAAGCTATTAAAGCGAAAGGATGTTGAGGAAGCAACTTCGACGATCCGGACTATTTGAGAAAGGCTATTGATTGCCCAGGATAGGCAAGCAAAGTATTACAACGCCAAGCATAGGAACCTAGAGTTCGCCGTCGGTGACCGGGTTTACTTGAAGATCAAACCGTTCAAAGGGGTATCAAGGATCCGACGCTTGAAAAAGCTCAGTCCAAGGTACTTAGGACCGTTTGAGATTGTGGAACGTGTTGGTGATGCGGCTTATCGGCTTGCACTATCTGCAGAGCTGAGCGGTCTGCACGACGTGTTTCACATTTCAGTTCTGAGGAAGGCAGTGCAAGAGCCTACTCATATCGTTTCGGTCGGCAAAGTGTCGGTGGATAGTGGGTTGTCGACGAAAGTCAGACCCTTATGCATCGAGGATACCGAGGTAAAGCGGTTGCGGAACAAGTCCATTCGGATGGTAAAGGTCTGGTGGGATAATTGCGGCCGAGAGGAGCTAACTTGGGAGAGAGAGCAAGCGATGCTTGCGGAGTACCCCGAGCTATTTCTCTCAGGTAAATTTTCTTTAAAAACTATAATTTCCTGCTATTACTGTTTTCGAAATTTCAGGACGAAATTCTTTTAAGGGGGGTGGAGTTGTAACACCCCAAAGATTGTGGTTCAGCGAGGTAGGCGGAATGGTAGTATTGCGCTCGGGATAGGCTCAAGATTCCAGATCAGGTCAATGCGCACGACCATTGTCCTCTTCGCGCACGACCAGTGAGCGTGCGCCAATGATCGTGCGTAACCCGCAAAGAATCGGAGTTCTGTCTCGGCTTATGCGCACTACCATTATCCTCTTTGCGCACGACCAGTGATCGTGCGCCAGCGATCGTGCGTTAATTCAGAAGAGAACCGAGTTCTGTCTCGGACAGTGCGCACGACCATTTCCCTCTTCGCGCACGACCAGTGATCGTGCGCCAGCGATCGTGCGCCCTGTTTATTCTGTTCCGCGATTTTGAGCGGAGAAGAAGATCGGACCGTCCAAATCTTTTGGAAATTGATCCAACGGCTAGGTTTAGTTGCGGGAGACCTTTAGGGATGATGAGAGGGGGTTAAACCTCATATTCTCTAAGCCATTCTCTCTCCAAACCCTAGAGAAAGAAGGAGGAGCCAAGGAAGAAGAAGGGAGATTCCGCCATTGACGGAGCTCCGGAGCTCCGTTTCGCGAACCGTTTCCAGATCTGGAGAGTGTAGCCCGGTACGGTCATTTCCCTCCGTCTAGAATCTCGGATCCATGGCGAAAAAGAACGCTCCTGGGGTAACGATTTCTTCTCCCGTTGTTTGGACTTGTCTTTTGTCCTCTCCTTCGTTTCTCTATGCTTGCATGAGGGATCCCTTTCACCAAATGGGTGAAGTGTAGGATTCCCTCAAGTTCTCCGGAACTCCGGGTCGATTGTGTCCGTCCCCGGCATATTACATGTAGAAAATCCGGTAGTCGTGCGAATTTAGGCATTTTGTGTGAAGCCTATTCGTGGCCGTGAGCCCGAATCGGTGATGCTTGGATTGCGACGTTGCATTTAGGTTAAGCCTAGAATGCGTGCCGGAGAATGACTCCGTGAAATCATCTATAGTATTGCGGGATTTAAGTGTAGGCGTCTTGTGAAGATCCTAACGAAAGCCCCATGCTTTGAGATTGGATGAAGGCAAACCTTCACCGCGAAATTGGTACGGAGCGTATTATACCTCCCCTTTTTGAGTATTTGTGAAGCCTAGATCCTTGTGAAGGGATTAGGTGCGTAGCTTATATTTGTGTAGGACTTGAAGGTGCTAAACCCTTACGGGCCGAGGCGAAGCCGTACCCGCGTCGTGCGACAGATCGCGACGATTAGAGCACGGGCAAAGCTAAACCGAACCCGTTTCCATGCAGATCGGTAAGAGGTCCCTACCTCATGTAGCCGTGTGATCATGGGAGAGGTCGTGGAAGGTGGTTTACCTAGACCGACCAAAAGCTCTTTTTCCCACATAAGGCGATGGCCCTTACGGTGGAGTGTTTGTGGAATTGATGTTGTTAGCCTCATGCGGTTGTTTAGGCGGTTGCGGGGAACCTTCGGGTGAACCCAACCAACATCATGTGCATACCTAGGTTCCCTCCTTTTTGATGCTCAACCTAGAAGATTGAATGTGCTTGAAACCTCACCTTGTGTAGTTGCACTTTCTTTATTTTAGTACTCGTGCTAGTATGGCTTGCTTGCAGGGTAGAATCTCCGCCACCCCGGGAAAGGGGTGGGGTCGTTATAATTTGGTCAGCTGTGCTGACCGTTACCTTGTTTGCCACCGCTTGGTGGAATGTTCTTATGCAGGTGCAGGTGAGCCTAGCGGGAAATAGCGGGCGGTGGCCCCTTTTGCTGAGTTGGCCCTTGAAGGCCAGCCCCCTTTTTAGCTTTCTCATGTATTGCCGGCCTGCGTGCCGATGTATGTTTTGGAGTTTTTAGTACATTTGCTAAATGTAAGGCCTTAAGGCCATAACTCTCTTTCTTGGTTTCATTCCTATGATAGTGGACAATTCTAATGGAAATGTTAAATCTTTATGCTTCCGCTAGTGTTTAGTATACTCTGTTGTAGTTTCTTTCTGTTTATCACCTTTTAACTCCTAGCTAGTGTGGTTAGTATGGCGTGGGGTCCCGGCCGGACCTACTGTTATATTATTCGTACTGGCAGGGTGTTACAGTTAATAGTAAAATCTCCCACCAATGTATGTGTATAGTAAAATCCTCCATCATATGGATGTGCATAATTAATTCCTCCATCAATGGGTGTGGATAGCAAAATCGCCCACCATTGGGCGCGGATAGTAAAATCCTCCATCATATTGGTTGTAACGACCCCCTCCCGATAATTGAACACGGTCGAGGGGATCGTTATGCACAGAGTAGTTGAAGTACGGTAGTGTTTGCTAAAGTGCTAACCTCCACTATATGACACTTGCTCCGTAAGATGAGTTATCATTACAACACAGTAATACCTAATCTATAATAGAAGATAATAGACAAAAATGATGACCAAATCACATTTTTCATGAATATCAAAGGTTTGGATTATAACAGAAGACTAGATCTAAGACTTTCCCTTACAACTAATACTAAAGCATATCCTTAAAAAAAGTAAGGGGCATGGAAGAGAAGCAAGAACACTCATCTCTTGGTACATCCTTTACCTCTGGGATTTGGGACAGGGTCCATGGATGCGGGAATCTCCATCTACATCTCATGGATCTCTTGTTGGGGATGGTACTATGGGAACTATTATGACTGGGGTTCCTTGGAGGGGGTTGTTATAAACCATTAGGCAATTTGACTAAGTGGATTCCTTTCTTTTCCCCAGGTGCATCCTAAAGCATTGGGTAGAGGGAGCGCAATATGCACAAGCGGTAGTGTAGATAAACCAAGTGACGAGAGAGAGAGAGAGAGAGAGAGAGAGAGAGAGAGAGAGAGAGAGAGAGAGAGAGAGAGAGAGAGAGAGAGAGAGAGAGTTTATGATATGAAGGGGTTTGTAAAGAGAAACATAAATGACTCAGCTTATAAGAATGCCCATACGTCCTTATAACTTGAGGGTCGTGTTCTGACATAAGTAATAAATCTAGCAGATGATTTGATAGAATATACAGTACGAATATGTAACAGTTATGATACAAAAATAAGTTAACTTATATGAATGCCCATACAAACTTATAAGTTAAGGTTCTTAAAACTCTCTTATCTTACAAGAATGCTCATACAAACTTATAGTATAAGGGTTTAAAGATGCAAGGTGTGCTAAAGTAAGAAGATATGATGAACTATTAGTTTTTACATGTCTAAGTCCTACCCAGTCCACTTATTAAGTTGGTAGCAAACCACATGGGCCTTATCACCGTGGCGGATAATTATAGTGGATCAGATATCTCTGCTTCTAGGTAGGTGACACACAATCATCCTACGCATAAATATATAGTACATATTCATACATGCACTACTATCCGAGGTCACGCTAACATCAGAGAGAGGATTCAAACTCTAGGGATTTACCCACCGTGATTATATCCACAAGACAAATTTCCCTAGATGCCAATAGGATCTCACACTCGAGTCCCTCCGATAGTGTGTTTTGTTCGATTGAGTGGATAGACCCTCCATTATTTTACAAAATTAAACATTTCATCAATGTTGTTCTCCACACCAAACTAATCACTAGTCTCTACGACCTTTCAATCTAATATAGACTCGAGGGATTGTATGAAAGTAATTCAGGAAATACACTAGACCACTTATCAGCCATATGTGGTGATATCAAATTTAAGTAGCCCATTGGCCAGGTAAGAATAAGGTTGGTGATCGCACTATGTACCGTTATACACCACCTTCCTTAAGGGGGATACAAGCTCACCCCTAACTTCTTTCCAAGACACCATCAGATGACTTAAAATGTGGGTCTCACTACCATATGCTAATGTTAAAGCTAGTATTTGCACAAAATTAAAGCCATGGCAAAAATGAGCTATGAATGATGTACAGTTTATTTCGATATTCAAACAATTGCCGAGATACTCTTCTCAAACCTTAAATCAAGATTTCAGCATGATAAAATATAAGAGCAATAATGATCTTTGAGCATTTATAATAAATGTTTAAGTCCAAGATACTTTATTAATATATGAGTGTGATAAGTAATCAAGCTAAACTCTTAACACGTATAATTTCATAAGATGGTCAATTATGTACAAACCTTTTCAACATTTAAACCATGGTTAATCATGACATTATAAGTGTACCATACAAATTTGGGAATATGTTTAAGATCAAAACATTTCATAACGACACTAGTGTGACAAACAGAATAGTCAAACTATACACTTTAAATGTATAAATCATGAAATGATCAATTTATGTCCAAACATCCTCAAAATTGAACCCAGGTCAACCATGAAATTATAAGTGTACCATAACAACTTGGGAATTTGTTTAAGATCAAAAAATTTCACTAAGAAACTAGTGTGACAAATTGAATAATCAAACTATACACTTAAATGTATAAATCATAAAATGATCAATTTAAGTCCAAACATCCTCAAAATTGAACTCAATGTCAACCATGATATTCAAAGTGTGCCATAAAAGTTTGGGAATATATTTAAGATCAAAACATTTCACTAAGACACTAGAGTGACGAATTGAATAATCAACTATACGCTCTAAATGTATAAATAACAGAACAATTTAACTCCAAACATCTTCAAAATTGAACCTAAGGTCAACCATAATATTATAAGTTTACCATACAAATTTGGGAATATGTTTAGGATCAAAACATTTCACTAAGACACTAGCATGACAAATTGAATAATCAAACTATACACTTTAAATGTATAAATCGTAGAATGACCAATTTAAGTCCAAACATCTTCAAAATTGAAACCAATGACAACCATGATATTATTAGGGTGCAATAAAAACTTAGGAATTTATTGAAGGGTTTAAGGTTCATTTAATTCAATTATATGAATGTGTGACACATTGAAGTATCATAATTTAAACTATAATAAATTATGTCCCAAAAATTACAAGCCATTGCTTATAGTTTAATAACATCATAAGGAGCTTATATACAAATTTTCAAGTTCAAATTATGTCATATGGCAAAAAAATGCACAAAACCTAAGAGGCCTAATAGTTTATGTAACATGATCTGTAAAAATTAAATCAAGGAGTTATACACCTTCAAAAATGTGTCACACCATTTTGGAAAGGTCCTTCCAAGGGATACAACTTTCAGGTTGAGCCCAAGGATTGGATCTGGATGGATCATGCCCAAAAATGGGAAACAAAAACAATATACTAAAACTACATTGTTAGGAGACAACAAAGTAAAAATGGAATATAGAGAGCTACACTCAACCCCAGTTGTTGTGCCACATCATTTTGGAAAGTTTTTTCTAAGGGCTACAACATTCATGTTGTGTTTGCCTAGAAGTCCGCGACCTCTCCATTTCGAATAGAATTGTCAATACCGGCGGTCTCAATTTTATGAGACCTCCCAGACCGCATGTCTCCTCTTTGGGAGATTTCCCAAGGCACGGGTGGTCAGGCTCCAGCATAATCACGAGATGGCACGGTCTGGATTTTTGTCTTTTTTGCTATTTGCACCCCATGTATCCGCTCTTTTCCGCCCGGTCCTCTTCTACCCCGGGCAACCCATAATTTTTGGACCTACCCATTTGAGAAGGCCCCGCATCTATAAATAGAGGGGTATGGGTACCAAAGAAGGGACTTTTGGATTTGAGCTTCCAGCTTGCAGTCTGTGCAAGCGGTCTCGAATTTGTCACTTTTCTACCTCTCACCTTGAACTATTTAGGACCCCCCTGTGTGATCCTTTTTGAGATCAATCGAAACATTTTTTCCCTGAGATATCTCTCCTCTGTCATCCTTCATCGTGAGTTTTGGAGGTACATTTTTTATGCCAACAAAATGATCCTTCAGATCGGAGTGTTTAGGTGAAGCCACTAGACAGAGAAGATGTCAGACCGTGATAATCATCCTAACCAGTTCGTTGATGGTCTCCCCTCTTCAGCCAGTGCAAACTCTCTAGAAGCCTTTGAGCTTCATTTTGAGCTCTGCCTCATGCAGTCACGTCGTGAGACCGCCCGACAGTTGGATTCCATAAACCATCTCCTATCTGAGATCTCCCAAATATTTCTACCCCATACCGATCACGTCGCCACTCCTGATCCTCTAGCTGGCAATTAAGCCCCTAACCGTGTGACCCCTCAGCACGCATCTCCCTTGCGATCTCAAGGAGAGGAGTTTGCAACCCTCATGCTTTCTTCAGTGTAGCAGCTTAGGGACCTCCAGCCCAAATCCTAAATTTTCAGGAGGATTATATTTATCCTCCAACTCTTATTGTTGCCCCTCCTACTCCTTTAGAAGCATTTGAAGTGGAGGATCCTTCCCCCATTACAGATAGAGTTTGTTGGGAGCCAATTCCCAATGGCTTTAGAGAGCCATGGATGCTCATGTTTACTAGAGAGAGTGACCCAGCCTCTCATCTACAGGCCTTTGAATCTGATGTCGCTCTGAGGTCTCTCTCAGATGCAATGAGGTGCAAGCTTCTAATTACCTTTTAATATGGGCAGGCACGGGATTGGTTTTACAAACCACCTCCCCAATCCATCTCCTGCTTTGCGACTCTGAGGTAAGAGCTTCTTTTGATGTTTGCCACCTCAAAGAAGAGGAAGAGTGTCCCTACAACCCTCTTCAGGATCAAGTTGGGAGAAAGCAAGACTCTAGCTCGCTAAATGGATCCATTCCAAAGAGAGATACTTGCGATAAGGAACGTCAATCCCCCACTCTACATGGTGGCCTTAATAAATGGCCTTCAGGAATGTCCCCTCAAATTTGACGTCACCACTAGAGTGCCCAGCTCTTATCAAGAGCTGATAAGTATTTCCAATTGGTTCATAAGAGGGGAGATCAACAACCCCAACTATGTCTCTAACTTGACGTGCATATCCAGTCAGAAGGGATCTGCTAGTTTCTATCCAGCCCAGCAATCGACGAAACCTCCACATAAGTTTTAGTCTCCTACTTAGAGGGGAAGGAACATCCGTCACCATTGAACCTATCAAGAACATCAGTACTCCCAGCGCAAGGGACCTTTGCTGCCAATCCCAACTGCTTCAGCTCTACAATCTACACATATTTATCAAGTTTTGCTTGTTTAGCCGCCTTTCCCAACCACTTCTCATCCATATTTCAATGACTCTCAAGAGTCCTTCAGCGAGGTCAACATATCCTTGAGCGAGGTGGTTCAGGTACTTCAAAAGAAGCCCTTCTATAGAAGGCCTTCTCCAATGCAATCAAATCCCAAGACCAGGAATCCTTCCCTCTACTGTGAGCATCACAGGGAGAGGGTCCATCTTATAGAGAACTGCAGAGCTCTCCGCTTGCTGGTGGAAAAACTTTTCAAGGAAGGAAAGATGCTGGTCCTGGTCCTGAAGGGAGATTCTTTCAAATCTTCGACCTCGAAGAGCAAGGAGGTAGCTGAAGCTCATTCAGAGTGCAAAGAAGTCAATGACGTTGACCACCTCAGCAACATTGGCTATCTGAATGAATACATAGAGGCAAATGATAAGGGTGCATTGGGCTACCTCTTCTACATCCATGAAGGACTAGGGCTGGAATCCTCTAAGAAGGCTAGTCTCACAAGAGTCTACCAATCAGAGGTCGCTACTACCTCTTCTTATTCTCCAGTCCGAGGAATAGTCACCTTTGGGCAAGATGACCTTCCTCCAAACGCCAATCCTTTCAGTGATGCGGTAGTCATCAAGGCGGTTATAGAAAATTACACCATGGAGAATATCCTAATCGACACTGAAAGCTCGTTGAACCTCCTCTTCAAGCCAGCCTTTAAAGCCCTGAAGACTGGGAAGACTGTTATTTCCACTGAAGGGCTGCTCTATGGTTTTTCAGGGGAGATGAATGAAGTAGAAGGAAACGTCACCCTCTTGGTGATGCTTGGAGGCATTACAAATCTCGTCATGTTCATAGTCGTTGAAGCTCCGAGCAACTACAACGCAATTTTTGGGAAGACGATTATGAATGAGTATCAGGAGGTGGTTTCCACCCACCACCTGCCCATGAAGTTTGTTGTGAATGGAAAACAGTACTAGATCAGAAATAATTCAAGGAAAGATTGGGTGTGTGCTGAAGCAAAGCTGCTTTGCCTGCTAACGACAACGACAATTGTACCATGTCGGAAGTAATAATGGTTAATAAAAACCAAGGTCGTACAAAAATCCGGGCGAGTTGAATACTTTTACTTTGAGAAAATCTCTATTATCCTATCAATAGAACTTTGGGTTATTTTGTTATAAGAAAAATAAGGTGGATTAAAAAGATGAATAAAACAATGATTAGAAGGCTAGCACTCGATCTCGGATCACCTCGAAATGGAAATAAAATAGAAGAAATATGAAATCTAATTCGCTTAAGAAAATCGCTTTGACCGTGGAGGTTCCGGAATACTAAATGCACCTCTTTCGAGGATACGTTCAATTGAGTTTAGGTTGATCGACCGAACTCTCATTCTACAATCGAAACACCTAAAACTCACTTTATCGTGGTGAACCCCTCTATTGGATTTGACTCCAATCCGGTAGATTTATGTTATCCTCTCTCAAGGGTTGCATGCAACTCTCTTTATTCTTGAGTGATCGATTCTAATTGTGAGCCTCTCGGCTACTAAATTACGAAAACAAAATTGAGAATTATATATCGGAAATTTAATCTCAATTTAATAAAATCAAGGATAAATCTTTAGCATTTTAAATAAGAGAAAAAGAAGACTAAATTAATTCATGACGATTATTATTCCTTGGATCATCTCGATCGAGTATTTATTAAAGTTTAGCTACATATAGAGATTAAGGAATCAACACAAATAAAAGAGGACATCATGAAAGAAGAAGGGAATGAGAGAACTAGAAAAACTATATTTATTATTTCGAGCAAAAGCACCCTACAAGCTATTGAATTGAAAGTTACAATTACTAAAAGAAAAGCTAATGAATTTAAAGTACAATTGCAAGGGGAAAAATAAGTACAAGAATGCTTAAATTAGTAAAACAATACACAAAATAGAAGGATTGAACTCCCAAAATTCATCCCTGAAGTTCTTGAGAAGCTGCCTTTAAATAGGCAAAAAGTTGAGGTTACACGCCCTCGGTAACGCTCTTTACCAAGGGAGTGTAAGGGGTGTCACAACCCGCATTTTTCCCAACATTTGAAATGCTATCAGAGTAGGGAAAGCTACGCGTTGTGATGCCACGTCACGTAGGGGACGCCACTGACTTTAAGGCAACTTATCCTTTATCACAGTCCAAGCAATTATTATCATCGAATCAAAGCGATTCAAAAATTGTTTATGCAGAAAATTAACAAGCCGTGTCCCTCGGCTAGGTGGATCAACTAGTCCACACTTTTAAAGTATAGTTTTACGCAGCGGAAAAATACTTGATTTAATTACTTAGTGGCCTAAGTGAACATGAAGACCTAGTGAGGTGCGCCATGCAAGATCGAATATGTGGATTTACTATATATAAAAGTAGATTTATCACGCGCAGAAAGTAGTGAGATTACATTTCAAAACATGATATGCAATGCAACAATTACCTTAACATATCTAACAAGGGCCATGAAGCCAACCAATATCTAACCATTCCAGAACAAGTGTCCAAAAGTGAACCACAAGTAACAGCAACAATGAAACAAAAATCTAACTAAACGGCACCACGGGCGTCAACACCTGACACGAACCCATGGGCCGACAAGTCCATAGAAAACTCTACCTCAAGAGAGTCAGAAGACGGCAACTAAAGAAGCTCCGCACTAACACCTATTACTGTCCAGAACCTGAGGCATTCAAAGATAGAACACCTCAGAAACAAGTACAAGTGGTGAAGAAAATAAGAAAGTAAGCAAACCTCCGCGAGACCAGAGGGAAACAGAAGCTGCAAGGGTCAGTGATGACAAAGCTAGCAGCTAATAATCAACAGGAAAAGAAAAGGGCAGAAGTATCTAATCATCAGTAGAAAAGGGAAACATCAGAACAACTAAAAATCAGCAGAATATGCTCACCAAATAAAGGTGAGAACACATGCGATGACAAAACTCGCCATAAGCAAAAGAAAAGCCATCCGTTTTCAAATTATTAATCATGTTACTCTTGTTCAGAATTATAGAGACTGATCAGCTCATCCAAAAGAAGAGCACCGCACCGGGGGCAAAAACCACACCGCGTACGGCCTCCTAATCAAAAGCTTAAAAGAGCACCGCACCGGGGGTAAAAACCACACCGCGTACGGCCTCCAACAGAATTTATTAAATTAAAAGAGCATCACACCGGTGGCACCACCAACATCGTGTACGACCTCCAACAGAATTCATATTTTCATGCAATTTCAAGGAACAAAGGGCGAGGCCCAACGGAACATGTCATACCATAAGGTAAGTAGCAAATGAGAAAAATCAAGGAGATATGAAGCTAACAAAAATCTTTTTGTTCTTTTATGAACTGGCATAACGTCAAATTATTAGCAGCAATAATAGAGAATAAAATGGAGATAAGGCGCAGTTAGATCAAGAACACCGGCTTGGAGCGGTTATATGGCAAAGAGAAAGAGCAAGGGCAAGAACACCACTTGCCTTAGGTTTTGCTGAAAAAACTCTCCGAATCGCTCCCCGTTGTAGATCTGGTTACGAGAAGGCGAGAGGAGTCAAGATCTACAAGAGATCGGGCTAGAAAAGGTTAGGGTACAAAAGTCCTAACGAAAAAGTTTCACGAAGCGGGAGGAAATTACCACGAGGACGAAGCTCTCCTTGAGAGCTTTCCGAATCTATGCTCGGCTCGCGATTTCGACCACCGGAGCTCCGTCGGCGGCGTCCAGAAGATTCACGAAATCGCCACTCCCGTCGCTCGCTTTTCTCTCTGGATCAGACAAAATGAGGAAGAAGCAGGTTCGTTTTCTTTTTAGGCAACATTATATAGTTCTAATAATAATAATATCATTATTATTATTATTATTATTATTATTATTAAAAAAAAGACGCATGCATGCAAAAAGGAGAGGTCGACGCATGCTTTGAAAGGCTGCTTAAAGGAAGTCGATGCAGGGTTGGAGCAGAAGTCGACGCAAGGGGGAGAAATCGACGCAAGGCTGGAGGTGAAGTCGACGCATAAGGGGAGAGGGAAGTAATCGACGCATGTTGCACGGAGTCGACGCAAGAGGCTGGAGAAATCGACGCATGAGGGGGAAGGAATCAACGCATGCTTTGAATGAATGTATATATATATATACATTCTGAATTATCATAATTCATTATTATTATTATTATTCTATCACTAAAAGAAAGACGAATGCCGAATCCAACGAAAATTTCACCTAATGTGAACGGCGGCGCTACGAATCCAACGGCGAAGTTGGAATCAAAATCCTACGTGCCGTTTTCGAGATATGAATGGCGGAAGTTACGGCAAGCTTTAAATATATACAAAACTTCTAAAATGCGCCGAGGCTCTAAAATGGCTCGGATCGCGACGAAACTTGATAGACAAGTCTAAAATTAAATAATCAAATTTCCTAACGTAAAATTTTCCAATTCCGGGTCATCGCAAAATTTGGTCGACTTGATCCAAACGGACGCGAAAACGCGCAAACGGCAACGCGCCGCTAACTCGACGTTAGAACTAACGCCCCGACGTCATTAACACGCCTTCACTGAATTAAACAATTACCGGAAAAATCAGGGGCGTTACAGCTCCCCCTAAAAGAAAGTTTTATCCCGAAACTTGACATAGAGCAGAGAAGGAGATTTACCATCACATTAAAATGTATCATACATGATGCAGGAAAAGAAATATAGGATAGATAATCAAATGGTACAGGAAAAGAAAAGGAGATTTTTACCTGAGCCAATTAATTGAAATGGTGAGGATGAGACCCTCGCATTGCTGACTCCAGCTCCCATGTTGCGCTCTCGACGTCATGATTCCGCCAAAGAACTTTTACCATGGGGATGGATTTCCTACGCAACACCCGCTCTTGGGTTTCCAAAATCCAAACAGGCTCCTCAACATAAGATAAATTGGGCTGAATCTGAGGCACCAAATCGAGGACTTGACGATTGCTGCGGACACACTTCCTTAACTGACTCACATGGAACACATCATGGACGCCAGGGAAGGTAGCAGGTAACTCCAATCTATAAGCGGACACTCCGATGCGCTCAATGACCTGAAATGGCCCAACATATCTGGGATCCAACTTGTGGTTCTTCCCAAATCTTTTAACGCCTGACATCGGAGAGACCTTCAGAAAAACACTGTCCCCAACCGCAAACTCCAGATCTGCCCTTCTTTGATTGGCATACTTTTTGTACCGCTCCTGAGCAACGCGGAGCTTCTCCCGAATATTAGTCACCGCCTCCTCCATTTCCATTAATGCTTCCGGACCTAGCAACGGTCTCTCACCGACTTCGACCCAAAACAAGGGAGTCCTGCAGCGCCTCCCATACAACGCTTCAAAAGGGGCCATCTACAGATTTTCTTGGAAGCTATTATTATATGCAAACTCCATGAGTCTGAGGCGCTCGTCCCAAGCTCCACCATGCTCCAAAATGTAGCACCTGATCATGTCTTCCTCGATCTGATTAACTCGCTCCGTTTGACCATTAGTCTGTGGATGGTATGCGGTCGAAAACCTGAGGTCGGTGCCCGAAGCTCCCTGTAAGCTCTGCCAGAATCGCGACGTAAACCTGGAGTCTCGATCTGACATGATACTCACTGGCACTCCATGCAAACGAATGACCTCATCCAAATATAACTCTGCTATCTTCTTCATAGAATAGCCGACTTTGAAGGGGACGAAATGCGCACACTTCGTCAATCGATCAACTATAACCCAGACTGAATCATGTCCACGAGGGGACCTCGACAAACCCGTAATAAGGTCCATCGATATGCTTTCCCATTTCCACATGGGGATCTCCAAAGGGGTCAGTTTTCCTCCAGGCCTGCCATGATCGGCCTTCACCCGCTTGCACGTGAAGCACTCAGATACAAATTTGGCAATGTCGTTCTTCATGCCCGACCACCACACGATTTGCTTCAGATCTCTATACATCTTGGTGGAACCCGGGTGGTAGGACACAATAGATCTGTGAGCCTCCCTGCAAATCATAACTCGAATATCTTCCACCGTCGGGATACAGAATCTACCTCTATACAAGAGGGTACCAAGCTCATCAATGGAGAAATCAGATAATTCTCCTTTCTCGGTCCTTCCTCGGAGATGCTGAAGATCTGGGTCTTCCTTCTGACGTAACCTTGTGAGGGTGATCCACGAAGTCTCTTCTGCCTCCAAACGAGTGCGCTCGCCACGGCTCACCGCCGAAATATCTATCAAAAGAAACTCCTCAACTAAGGCTTGAACGGATAAATTGAAGATCTGAGCCGTCTTCCTACTCAACGCATCGGCCACCACATTGGCCTTACAGGGATGATAAAGGATGTCCACTTCATAATCAGCAACGTATTCCAACCATCAGCGATGGCGTAAATTCATCTCCTTTTGTGTGAACACATACTTCAAATTTGTATGATCGATATAAATCTTGCACACAGCGCCATATAGTAAGTGTCTCCACAGCTTCAGGGCATAGATCACCGCCGCAAACTCCAAATCACGGGTGGGGTAATTCTTCTCCTGAACCTTCAATTGCCTAGATCCATATGTGATCACCTTCCCCTCTTGCATCAGAATGCATCCAAGTCCGATGTTGGAAGCATCAACATACACCGCAAACTCCACTCCCTAAAAAGGCAGAATGAGAATTGGGGCAGAACACAACCTTCTCTTCAGCTCTTGGAAAGCCTCCTCACACTTATCACTCCAAATGAAGGCGGCATTCTTTTGAGTAAGCCGGGTCATCGGAGCGGACAATGTGGAGAAACCCTCCACAAATGTCCTATAATATCCGGCCAAACCCAGGAAACTCCTGATCTCCTTTGGAGTAGAAGGTCTCTTCCAGTCCATCACCGCTGAAATCTTGGCGGGATCAACAGAGATCCCATCCTTGCTCACCACATGTCCTAAGAAAGACACCTGAGGCAGCCAAAACTCGCACTTGCTCAGCTTAGCATACAGTTTATGCTCTCTCAAGACAGACAGAACCTGACGCAAATGATAGGCATGCTCCTCATCACTACGAAAATAGATGAGAACGTCATCGACGAAGACGACCACAAAATGGTCAAGAAAGTCCTTGAATACCCGGTTCATCAGATCCATGAACAAAGAAGGCGCGTTGGTCAAACCAAAGGACAACACGAGGAACTCGAAATGCCCGTACCGGGATCTAAAAGCTGTCAGAGGAATGTCTGACTCACGAACCCTCAACTGGTGGTAGCCTGACCGAAGATCAATCTTCGAGAATTTGGTGCACCCACGCAACTGATCGAATAAATCATCAATCCGCGGCAACGGATATCTATTCTTGAGCGTCACCTTATTCAACTCCCGATAATCGATACACAGCCTCATGGAACCGTCCTTCTTCTTCACAAAGAGAACAGGAGCAGCCCATGGAGAAGTGCTCGGTCTGATGAAACCACACTCCAGAAGTTCATCCAACTGAACACGCAATTCTTCTAACTCACGAGGCGCCATGCGGTATGGTGCCTTGGCAATGGGCCGGGTGCCTGGTTCGAGGTCAATGGAAAACTCCACCTCTCTTTCGGGAGGAAGAGCGGAAAGCTTGTAAGAAAAAACATCGGGAAACTCTCGCACCACCGGGATACCCTCCACGGTTGGCTCCACACGAGAAGCATCCACAGCGCAAATAGAAACCAGAAAACCCAAACAACCAGAGGTTAAAGCTCGGCGGGTACGTACCGCAGAAATAATCAGAGAACTCTCCCGAGGTAAACCAAAAATGCTCAATGGACGTCCGTCGCCCAACTTGAAATCTAGCCGCTTCTCCTTGCACTTGATCACGGCATCATACTTGGACAACCAGTCCATCCCGAGAATCACGTCGAAATCTGCCAAATCTAGCATCTTCTAATCCGCTAGAACCTGGACACCACCCAAAGAAATGGGGCACTCCCGGATACCCCGATCTGACGTAACCTGATCTCCGGACGGAAACTTAACGGACAAGACATCATCCAACTGGTCAATAGACCATCGGTGCCTATCAACAAAACTCCTAGCAACGAAAGAGTGAGACGCTCCCGAATCAAACAGTACACGCGCCCACTTATTTCTCACCTTGAATTCAACTAAATAAGCGTGCGTCATTAGACAACTAGTAAGCTAAATTTTAGAAAAAGGAGAACAAGTTTGGAGGAAAGGAACTAACCAGATATTACGTGCGCTGAGGTTTGAGCTTCCTCTCTAGTCAGCACATTAAGCTTGCCTTTAGTCTTGCCCACGAACTGCGGGGGCGGCAGCAAGGTCTACAGAGGAACCGATGAAGTCACGGTCTGCAAATTCGGGTAGTTGGCCCTACGATGTCCTTTTTGCCCACACAGGAAACAACAACCGGACTTCTTGTAACATCGGGCCGCCTCATGCCTAGGCTTAGAACAGAAAGAGCACACTGGGATCGCCTTAGGTGCGTCCTGAATTGCACTAACCTTTAACGGCTCCAGCGCCTCGAGCCTCTTGAAACACCTTTCGAATGGGTTGCCCCGCTTGCCACAGAAGCTACAGTGCCCCGCACCCCTCTTCTTCGAGTTCGAGTGAGACGCCTTAGAACTCTCCCGATCATCAGATTTCCTCTTATCACTCTTTATCTTCTGCCCACGAATCTTTGTCTTCTCAATAGATTTGTCCTTCAATGCGGCCTCCACCGCTTCAGCATAAGTATTTGACCCATAAGCGCTAGCCCACTGCTGGACGTCGCTAGTGAGACCACCCAAAAACTGCTTCACTCTACCCTCCTCCGAGGCCACCAACTCGGGGGCGAATCTACTCAACTTGCTGAACTCTATCTCGTACTCACTGACGGTGAGCTGTCTCTGCTTCAGATGCAGAAAGTTGTTCATCAATCGGTCGCGCTCAACCGAAGGGAGGAACTTCTTAAGTAACAAACCCTTAAACGTCTCCCAAGAGCACCCCGCGGCGAGACCTTCCTTCTCCCTAATCCACTAACCTTTCGCCAAACCCTTCAGTTGATAAGCAGCCACCATCACCTTTGAAGCCTCAGAGACACCTGAATAGGAGAACATCTCCTCCATGCTGATCACCCAATCATCCAGGGCCATTAAGTCTGCCCTACCATCATAGGTAGGAGGTCCCAAACACTGAAAGTGTGAAATGAAGTTCATCTCCAGTGGAAATGCCACTGGAGGCACCAGGGGAGCAGGAACGGCTGGGCTCACCACCGGTTCTTGCACAACAGGCTGCTGCGCCAAGGGAGCAGACACCAAGGACTGAATCTGAGACTGCATCGCAACCAACTGTCTCGACAAAGCCTCATTGCTCTGTCGCAGGCTTTCGATCACGGACTCACTCTGACCACCAGAAGACTCTCCCTCAGGCAGGGGAGTCGATCGTGTCACTCTCCTACGAGACATGTCTACAAGAAGGATTGACATTCATTCAGAAACAGGCTTACAAAGCTTAAGCCAAACAGACTCGGAAAAATTCACGGATCGATTCGGAACAGGAAAGAAAACAACCCGCTATTGCTGTTACCTTGTTCTAGAATTTCATGAAATGATGCCATGATTAACTTAGGATGATGCACCATCATCGTATTGACTCTTGTGCTATGACATGAGTGCATGAACATTTAAATTTCTTTTCAAATCATGTGTGTACATATGTCATCTGGTATGTCTTTAACTTGGCACGCATGCTTATGCGATGATATGAATGTATGCAGTGCTATACATTCTAGAAAGAGGCCTTAATGCATGTTATGAGCGGCGTACACATGTAATGTTATGCATCCCATACTACATAACATTACATGTAACGAAAAAGAAGACGTGCTAATAGGCATCCATGTAATGGTGGTTATGCATCCCATACTACATAACCGTCACATGTTGCCACCTATGGTGGACCATATACAAACACATATTATGCATCCCATACTACATAATATGCCCCGTATACTTCTTATTATGCTATGAGTGTTGTGTCCATGCTTCAGTCAAGATATATTGATGACATATCGGTGTGTGTATACAATGAAATGGTCTTATGAGGTTCTGCTTAGGATAGCGGTTGTTTGGCTCACACGCCAAACCACCCAACTACCTTTTTTCACAGAACCTCCCTCTGATACCAACTATCACAACCCGCATTTTTCCCAACATTTGAAATGCTATCAGAGTAGGGAAAGCTACGCGTTGTGATGCCACGTCACGTAGGGGACGCCACTGACGTTAAGGCAACTTATCCTTTATCATAGTCCAAGCAATTATTATTATCGAATCAAAGCGATTCAAAAATTGTTTATGCAGAAAATTAACAAGCTGCGTCCCTCGGCTAGGTGGATCAACTAGTCCACACTTTTAAAGTATAGTTTTTCGGAGCAGAAAAATACTTGATTTAATTACTTAGTGGCCTAAGTGAACATGAAGACCTAGTGAGGTGCACCATGCAAGATCGAATATGTGGATTTACTATATATAAAAGTAGATTTATCACGCGCAGAAAGTAGTGAGATTAAAATTTCAAAACATGATATGCAATGCAACAATTACCTTAACATATCTAACAAGGGCCATGAAGCCAACCAATATCTAACCATTCCAGAACAAGTGTCCAAAAGTGAACCACAAGTAACAGCAGCAGTGAAACAAAAATCTAACTAAACGGCACCACGGGCGTCAACACCTGACACGAACCCATGGGCCAACAAGTCCACAGAAAACTCTACCTCAAGAGAGTCAGAAGATGGCAACTAAAGAAGCTCCGCACTAACACATGTTACTATCTAGAACCTGAGGCATTTAAAGAAAGAACACCTCAGAAACAAGTGCAAGTGGTGCAGAAAATAAGAAAGTAAGCAAACCTCCGCGAGACCAGAGGGAAACAGAAGCTGCAAGGGTCAGTGATGACAAAGCTAGCAGCTAATAATCAACAGGAAAAGAAAAGGGCAGAAGTATCTAATCATCAGCAGAAAAGGGAAACATCAGAACAACTAAAAATCAGTAGAATATGCTCACCAAATAAATGTGAGAACACAGGCGATGACAAAACTCGCCAGAAGCAAAAGAAAAGCCATCCGTTTTCAAATTATTAATCATGTTACTCTTGTTCAGAATTATAGAGACTGATCAGCTCATCCAAAAGAAGAGCCCCGCACCGGGGGCAAAAACCACACCGCATACGGCCTCCTAATCAAAAGCTTAAAAGAGCACCGCACCGGGGGCAAAAACCACACCGCGTACGGCCTCCAACAGAATTTATTAAATTAAAAGAGCATCGCATCGGTGGCACCACCAACATCGTGTACGACCTCCAACAGAATTCATATTTTCATGCAATTTCAAGGAACAAAGGGCGAGGCCCAACGGAACATGTCATACCATAAGGTAAGTTGCAAATGAGAAAAATCAAGGAGATATGAAGCTAACAAAAATCTTGTTGATCTTTTATTAACTGGCATAACGTCAAATTATTAGCAGCAATAATGGAGGATAAAATGGAGATAAGGCGCAGTTAGATCAAGAACACCGGCTTGGAGCGGTTATATGGCAAAGAGAAAGAGCAAGGGCAAGAACACCACTTGTCTTAGGTTTTGCTGAAAAAACTCTCTGAATCGCTCCCCGTTGTAGATCGGGTTACGAGAAGGCGAGAGGAGTCAAGATCTACAAGAGATCGGGCTAGAAAAGGTTAGGGTACAAAAGGCCTAACGAAAAAGTTTCACGAAGCAGGAGGAAATTACCACGAGGATGAAGCTCTCGTTGAGAGCTTTCCGAATCTATGCTCGGCTCGCGATTTCGACCACCGGAGCTCCGTCGGCGGCATCCGGAAGATTCACGAAATCGCCACTCCCGTCGCTCGCTTTTCTCTCTGGATCAGACAAAATGAGGAAGAAGCAGGTTCGTTTTCTTTTTAGGCAACATTATATAGTTCTAATAATAATAATAATAATATTATTATTATTATTAAAAAAAGACGCATGCATGCAAAAAGGAGAGGTCGACGCATGCTTTGAAAGGCTGCTGAAAGGAAGTCGACGTAGGGTTGGAGCAGAAGTCGACGCAAGGGGGAGAAATCGATGCAAGGCTGGAGGTGAAGTCGATGCATAAGGGGAGAGGGAAGTAATCGACGCATGCTGCAGGGAGTCGACGCAAGAGGCTGGAGAAATCGACGCATGAGGTGGAAGGAATCAACGCATGCTTTGAATGAATGTATATATATATATATACATTCTGAATTATCATAATTCATTATTATTATTATTATTATTTTATCACTAAAAAAAAGACGAACGCCGAATCCAACAAAAATTTCGCCTAAAGTGAACGGCGGCGCTACGTATCCAACGACGAAGTTGGAATCAAAATCTGACGTGCCGTTTTCGAGATATGAATGGCGGAAGTTACGAAGAGCTTTAAATATATACAAAACTTCTAAAATGCGTCGACACTCCAAAATGGCTCGGATCGCGACGAAACTTGATAGACAAGTCTAAAATTAAATAATCAAATTTCCTAACGTAAAATTTTCCAATTCCGGGTCGTCGCAAAATTTGGTCGACTTGACCCAAACGGACGCGAAAATGCGCAAACGACAACGCGCCGCTAACTCGACGTTAGAAGTAACGCCCCGACGTCATTAACACGCCTTCACTGAATTAAACAATTACCGGAAAAATCAGGGGCGTTACAAGGGGTTTGTTCGAAATTGATGCGGGAGAGATGCCTTTTGGATTCATTATAGGCATTATGTGCGCGTCACACCCTAGGTCATGCCCGTGAAATAGGGCATGTAATCTTAAAAATGCGAGTAGCAGGAAATATTTGGCGGGCTTGCGCGTCATTCTAGCGGCAAGAAGTTAGACGTCCGTGACATTAGAAGTACACGGGCGTGACATTGTCGAATCAGCCTCTGGCATTATCTGGGCGTGATCTGGGTGGGGCGTGCGCATTATTGATCAAACACGGGCGTGCCATAGAAAGTCACAGACATGTACTTGGCGAAATGCATGTCATGGTCGTGGAACAAGTTCTGCTGAGCTATAGGCATGGTTTATGTTGACACGCCCTTGGTCACGCCCGTGACCTAGGGCGTGTACTTTACGATTCTTCTTGGAATGAGCCCAGGATGTCGATAGCAGGTCTGGAACACATCTTGGGCTGTCACACCCTTGGTCACGTGATAGATAAAATCGCGTTGCGTAAAATTAAAATATTATCCACGTATAATTCGATAAGGCAAGTGTACCTATCTCTTTATAGTATAGGATTTAGAAAATCAAGTGTCGTACTTTTCCGAGCTTGTTGAGTACTTCTACTCACAAAGAAGATCTATTATTTTACCGATCGAAAGTTAGGTTTGTTGTGGAAAAACGATTTGGAGAAAATTAACTACGAAGAAAAAATATGATTTAAAAGATTCGCACTTGGTCTTGAATCCCTTTGCAATAAAATATAATTTTATAAAAGATGAAACCGCAAACTCTTATTGAAATAACTTCGACTGTGGAGGTTCCCAAAATATGGTGGAGCCTCTCTCGAGAGAACTACCACCTAACCTTAGGTTGATCAATTAAGACCCCTCGGCCAGTCGAAACCCCTAAGCTTACTTTAAGCGGGGAACCCCACTATTGGATTTGACTCCAATCCAAAATATTTGTGTCACCCTCTCTCGAGAAATGCATGCAAACCTTTTTATCTTTGAGTGATCTTCTCGTTCGCATGGATCTCTCGATGACTAGCGTACGGATCTTAGATTGAAAATCATATTCCGGACTTATGAAATCAAAGCGAAGTGTTTCAATGATAAATCGAAGATAAACAATACGAGAGCTTGTCAATTAGAAAAATTCAAAAAATATTTTATTTCATTCCAAAGTTCATCATGACCAAGTGCTAAAGAAAATTTAGCTACTCATCATAGTGATGGGAATACAAGTAGAAGAGGAAAAAGACATGACTAAAAACTACAATACTTGAATTGAAATTGCAATAATAAAAACTTACAACTTGAAAAAAATGAGCTAGAACAACAAAAACAGTAAACTAAAGCTATAAATAAACTCGAAAATCGAAATCCTCGACTTCTGGAGATTGCTGCCTTTTATAGTTGAAAAATCGGGGTTACGCCCTTGGTCACGCCCGTGACCAAGGGCGTGTAAGCTGCATAATTGCTGTCTTGAAGGCTCATGAATGTTGGGGAAGAGAAACTGCTATGAATCAATTGCATTGCGGGTCACGGCCTTTGTCACGCCCGTGACCTAGGGCGTGTCTTGACCGGGTCTGGAAACGGCGGGAAACGTCGCGAACTGAGTTAATCTGGCGGTTGCAGAAGAATCACAGCCTCAGTCACTCCCGTGACCGAGGGCGTTTAAGCTGGAAATGGCGGGAATTGATTGTTGGCTGCATTGAACGTATTCCGGGTGAGTCACGCCCGTAACCTTGAGGTCACGCCCTCCGTCACGCCCGTGACTAAGGATGTGTAATTTTAATCCTATGTGGCAGTGAGTTCTGCCAGCTGGAATATGGCAGTGCTAGTTCACGGTCGTGACATGGAGTCACGCCCATGGTCACGCACGTGACAGAGGGCGTGTACTCTGTGATTTCGGCAGAAATACTCCATATATTCTCCTGATTACTCTTATGAGCTTGAAATTGCTATTGGCAGCCCAAATTACCTGAAAATACAAAAAAAAGTAAATTAATGATAAATTAACTAAAATTAAATAAAATAAAATTAATTATTAATAAAATATTATATAAAAATAACTATAAATAATGCATTATCAAATACCCCCATACTTAAGCTTTTGCTATTCCAGAGCAAAACCATTATAAGTATGAGAAATTTTTATATGATATTTTAAAAAGAAAAAGAATTTACTTCTAATTATGCATTTTAAAATTATACTTGACTCATGCAAAATAAGTTTTGAAATAAAATTTAGGTTCATAAGAAATAAGTCATGATTCATAAATTGGCATGCGTAGAATAAAATTTTGTTTCAAAATTATCTAGTCAAATTTTCATAAATAATATTGTATTGAATTCAGCAAAATAATCTAAGATTAGAATTATATAAACTTTTGATATCATTCGAAACTTTATAGAAAACCTAAAATTTTAACTAAGCTCCCTCATAAATATCTTGAATATGAAATGATAATGGTTAAGTTTGGATAGAATTGGCATAGAAGAGTTTTTTAATTGGGAAATGATGAAATTTATCCTCTCATTTCCATTTTTGTTGATACTCTTCTTTTTTTAATATCCCAAATGTATATGTTTAGGAGTGATGAATTTCATCCTCTCAGCTCCGTGACATATAATCTTTTATAAATTTGGGTGCATATGTTTAGGAATGATGAATTTTATCCTCTCATTCCATGACATATGATCTTTTATACTTTTTTTTATTTGCCAATCAAAAGGGTAAAGTAAAAAGAGAGGTTAGGGTTTAAAGGCTATAAAATTTTCAAGATAACTATTTTGAGAGCATAGTTAATAAATTAAGAAATCTTAAGAATCTATGAGCTAAAATTAATATAAGTAAAATCTAAAGATTTGTAAGCACAATTGCTACAAATTTAATTCATGATATTTTATGGAGAGAAAGCAAAACTAAGGAATATTCTATATACACCAAAATGATGAAAAATTCATTAGTTCAAATTTATCTAAAAATTAAATCTAACAAATTATGATGAGACACAAACAATTAAAAAAACATAAACAGAAAACTTTTTGTTTTTAAAAGTCATATAAAAAAAGCTCATAAAAAAATGGTTGAACTCAAATAAAAAGTAAGGAAGCATCTAATATTACAAAATTTATAAAAACATTGTTTTTATTTTTATTTTTTCAAAGGTTTGTTTTATGTCTTTTTTGTATATTTTCCTTGGAAAAGAAAAACAAACAGAAATATAATAAAAATTTTTTATTCTTGGACTTCCCAAGGGCTACCCAATGATGGGCTCGCAAGGTACTAGGCGGTTTTGTGGGATGAAAGCCCAACACGGCCCTTTCGCAAGAAATTAGATTATTATTATTTTTTTAATTTTTTTTCTTTTTCTTTTGTTGATTAATTGAAATTTTTTTGTGTTTTTTAAATATTTTTGTGTTTTGGTATATTTAATTTTTTTTGTTTGGTATTTTTAGAATAACTATGTGATTCATTTGCAAAAATAAAAAGGGTCACCCCCATACTTAAAATAAACATTGTCCTCAATGTTTTAGAAATAAAAGTACGAGTAAAGGAGAGAAAACTTCCATGATGAAGAACAAATCAATACCCGAGCCATCCTGAAGAAAACATAGAGTAAAAGCAAAATATTTTTTTAATATTTTTGCATTAATAAAAGAGAAATAAAACAAATACAAAGGTACGGTACATAAAATAAAAGATACAGACGACCAAAAATAAAAATCTCTAAGCGTCATCGTCGTCATCCTCCTGCTGATAATAAGCACGCAGATCAGCAAACTCCCGCTGCAGATGCTCCATAGAGGAAGCATGGCGCTGCTCGAGGGTATCAAAACTTGTGTCAAAATGAGCGCGCAGGGAAAGCTGCTCTGTCTGAATCTGATCCAGACGAGTGTGGATCCGCCCAAACTGCTGACCAAAATAAGTGGATGAGTCGGGCGCAGGTGGAAAATGCTGTTGCGGCTGCTGTGGAATCTGCGGAGCTGGAGCAACGCCACTGGAATCAGCTTCGAAATCAAGATCGATCGGGTCGCCACCAACTTCGCCAGGAATGGCCTCGTACTCTCGGCCACGCCTACGCATCAAACCAAGGGCTTGGAGGTTTTGGAACGTGATAGGCGCGAGCACTTGGAGTGGAGCTATGGGAGGAAGTGCATCCCAGAGTCCCAAACGCTTGGCCAAAAATGTAACAAACGAGCCTCCATGTAGTGCACTAAGCCTCTGATTTTTGGCCTGATGCTGAAAAAATATTGCAAGCGCCGAACCAAGATTGAGGGGGACCCGTTCATGTAGACTATATAAATATAGCAGGTCCACGCGGGTCACCACTCCATGGCTATCGCCGCAAGCGGAAAGTGTGAAAGTGTGGAGGTAGTGGAGATAGCATAATGCGGGGGAGAGGAGATGACTTCCCTTGGATTTTTTTGGCGAATATGGATTGGGGTCGTTACTGATTTCCGCCCAAAATCCATGGAGGCTATAATCGCGAGGAAATCGAGGAGGAGAGCAGTGTAGGCCTCTGTAAGGGTGAAAGCCACGTCGCAGAAACCCATGAGAATGTTGAACTGTCGCAAAGGAAGGGTTCGTGAAAGTCCGCCCATCTGGAATTCAAGCACGTTGTCGGCCCCGACCCAGTGGAAATAAAGCGAAGAGAAAAACTCCACTGTCAGCTCGTAGTACCCCGGCTCCAAAATAGAGAAGAAAGGAGCCCACCCTGGAGTAGTGAGGAAATCCCGCACCGCGTTGGCCTGACCGAGGGTGGTGAGAACGTTCCAATCGATGACGCAGAAGATGCCAAATTCTTTCCCACGGAGGCGGTTACTCCGTTCTTGATGAGTGGGATGGGGAAAATTGAGCATAGCCTCCGCATCAAAAGAGTCATCGGGGAGTGAAGAGGAGGACTCACCAATGGAGTGATTGCGGCGGCGGGCGGCCATTTGGAAAGAAGAGATGAAGAATTCGGCCAAAGAAGAGAGAAAAGAAGGGATAGATGTGGGACATGTTGTAGAGAAAAGAGAGGTGAGGGTGGCACTAAAATAGGTGAAAATTCATGTGTCGCGCCCTCGGTCACGCCCGTGACAAAGGGCGTGTAAGGGAGACACATGATTTTTTTGCGAGGGGGAGGAAACGAGGATTGACCGGTCAAAAGGCCAAAAATTTGTTAGGTCATGCCCTCGGTAACGCCCGTGACCGAGGGTGTGTAACTGGCAAAGTCAAGTGGACAGGGAATCCAATGCGCGCCGGTCAAAAATCGGTTCCCGAGATGTCACCGCCCAGGGTCACGCCTGTGACCATGGGCGTGAATTGGCTGTCGCGGGCGTGACAGTCAAATGGCATCTTTGACCGGTTGCGGTGGAGGCGTTGCGCCAGTTGGATAAGTCACGACCGTGACCTTCGAAAGTCACGGGCGTGACTCGAGTTGTCACTGGCGTGACTCGAGTTGTCACGGGCGTGACATCTCAAATTGAGCCTGTGAATGCCGACTCAGGCGAAAATGGTTTTCCGTTAATGTCACGCCCGTGCCCAAGCTTGGTCACGCCCATGACTTTTACGAAAGACGGAATGGAGGGCAACTCGTCGAAAAACTCGTCAGGAAAACGAATCAAAACGCGCCACGCCCTGATCACAGCCGTGACTGACTCCGTGACTAAGACCGTGTAACACACATTTTTTTCAGAAACATTTTTTTTGGGTTTGGTTTACTAATTTATTTTATCTTTTTTTTTTTTGAAAAGAAAACAAAAACAAAAACAAGGTAGTAAAATAAAAAAGAAAATTACTAATAATAAAGTACCGACTTGGAGAGTGGGGTTTCATGCGTAAGTGCGAGTGACCGTTATCTCGCAAATCTCCTCCAAACCTGCAAAATTGTTAGTAACAAAATAATAATAATAATAACATGAAATTTTTTTTTGCCCTTTTTTTTATAAAAACAATAAGAAAAACAAAACAAAAACTCTTTTTTTTTTCTTTTTTTTATAAAAATATATATATATATTTTTTGGTGATTCATTTTTATATTTTCATATGTTTTTGTAAATTTAAAATTTTAAAAAGAAAAACATAAAAAAATATTAATATAAAATCCTTTCACTTTTTTTTGAGACATTTTTTTTAATTAAGAGCAAAAAATAAAAACATGGGTTGCCTCCCAAGAGTGCTTTGGTTACGGTCGTTGAGCTCGACTATAGTGGCATGCCGGTTTTTACCTTGTTCTAAATTTATCATCAAATGATGATAACGACTTTGAGAGATGCATGGTGGGTGAATTTGTTGCATGAATTAAAATATACTCATACCCCATTCGGAGGAGAAGAATGCCCTCACAAACATCAAATATTGCTCGCGTAGTGGCCAAGAAGGGACGACCAAGGATAAGTGGTATCCCGGCGTCTTCTTCCATATCAAGGATAACGAAGTCTACCGGTAAAGTAGACTCGCCAACCTCAACTGGCACACCATGAATCACCCCTAAGGGGGTCTTCACTGAGCGATCGGCCAATTATAATTTGATGTCGGTGGGGGTAGGTTCTCCTAATTGTAATTTTTGGGCTAAGCTATAGCGGATAATATTAACACTAGCGCCCAAATCGTAGAAAGCGTTTGAAAAATGGGTAGTTCCTATAGTGCATGGAATATTAAAATTAGAATTTATATTATTAGCCCACTCGATCAAACGAGCGGGATAAGGAATGTGGGGTTGAAATTCTGGAAAAGGAAGAAATGATGGGGTAGGTGAATTTTCCTCTCCAAGATCGGTGTCCGAATCATCCGCAAAGGTCAGCGCCAAGACATTTGAAGTTGTCGGCGGTGTTCTTTTCGGCTGATCGGTGACCGTTTTTAAGAGTTGCCCCACTTGGTTCTTCAAATTCTGCAAGGAGCCTTGTAAATTGCGGACATCCGCGTCATTTTTAGAAATATATTTATTAACCACCTCCTCGAGAGAAGGTGGCTTTGGGGCTTGCGGTGGAAGAGAATAATTTGGAGGAGCAAGGGGAGCATTACCCGTGTTACCTTGATTACCCCATGATAAATTGGGGTGGTTCCTCCAAACTGGGTGGTATGTGTTGCCGTATTGATTATTCCCCGAAATGAAGGGCGGACGGTTCAGATTACCCATGTAATCCACATGCTCTGCCACACTTTGAGTAGGCTCCCAGGTAGGTGTAGAAGAGGGAGAAGTCATCCCTTCTAGTTTCTTGCCAAGTAGCTCTACTTGTAGATAAAAAATAGTAATTGAATCAATTTCATACAGCCCGACCGGTTTATTTGAGCGAGACCAGGATGTACTCCATTGATAAGTGTTCATGGCCACCCCCTCAATAAGCTCTTGCACAGCCTCCGGTGTTTTGTTATTTAGAGTACCACCGACGGCGACGTCAATCATTTGACGCGTTTGGAGATTGAGACCATTGTAGAAGGTCTAAATCTGCAACCAATCGGTGATTGCATGATGGGGGCATTGGCGCAAATGTTCCTTAAACCGCTCCCAAGTATCATAAAGCGTTTGTGATTCAACTTGGGAGAAAGAAATGATATCCTTACACAATTGGGCTGATTTAGCGGGCGGAAAATATTTTGTGAGAAACTGTTCTGTCATTTGAGCCCATGTGGTGATAGATCCTGTTGGAAGAGAACTCAGCCACTGCTTAGCCTTATTGCGCAAGGTGATAGGAAAAATCCAAAGCCTTATTGCGTCATCGGATACCCCGTTAATTTTGAAATTATCGCATATTTCTAGAAAACTAAAAATATGGGCGTTGGGGTCCTCGTCTTGTAGCCCATCAAATTGTACATATTGTTATACCATTTGAATGATGCTTGGCTTCAACTCAAAGTTATTGTTTGCTATAGCGGGGCAAACAATA
Source organism: Dactylorhiza incarnata (assembly GCA_033032865.1). Taxonomy (NCBI): domain Eukaryota; kingdom Viridiplantae; phylum Streptophyta; class Magnoliopsida; order Asparagales; family Orchidaceae; genus Dactylorhiza; species Dactylorhiza incarnata. Next base: position 962,213 of record JAWHQI010000218.1, on the reverse strand, counting down.
CTAGATTTGGTATCTTCCAGATTAGGCCGTGCATAATAGGACATAGTCCGTTGTGCGGCCGCATCCGGATTTGGATCACCCATATTAGAAGAAGTAGAAGAGGAGGGAGAAGAAGAAGAAGAAGAAGAAGAAGAAGAAGAAGAAAAAGTATTCAGAAAGGAAGTGTCGCCTACAGATTCCTCAATCGGATCTTGAGAATTTGGTCCTTGAAATCTTAAGCGTCGTCGAATGGTTTGCTCGATTTCCGGATCCAATTCAAGAAGATCGGACGGATTCCTTCGGATCATACACCAAAAAGAAAAATGTAGGAAAGAGAAAAAAATGATAAAATTAATAGAACTAAGCTTTTAAAATATCAACAATAATTCCCCGGCAACGGCGCCAAAAACTTGATAGATAAAATCGCGTTGCATAAAATTAAAATATTATCCACGTATAATTTGATAAGGCAAGTGTACCTATCGCTTTATAGTATAGGATGTAGAAAATCAAGTGTCGTATTTTTCCGGGCTTGTTGAGTACTTCTACTCACAAAGAAGAGCTATTATTTTACCGATCAAAAGTTGGGTTTGTTTTGGAAAAACGATTTGGAGAAAATTAACTACAAAGAAAAATTATGATTTAAAAGATTAGCACTTGGTCTTGAATCCCATTGGAATAAAATATAATTTTATAAAAGATGAAACCGCAAACTCTTATTGAAATAACTTCGACCATGGAGGTTCCCAATATATGGTAGAGCCTCTCTCGAGAGAACTACCACCTAACCTTAGGTTGATCGATTAAGACCCCTCAGCCAGTCGAAACCCCTAAGCTTGCTTTAAGTGGTGAACACCACTATTGGATTTGACTCCAATACGAAAGATTTATGTCACCCTATCTCGAGGAATGCATGCAACCCTTTTTATCTTTGAGTGATCTTCTCTTTCGCAAGGATCTCTCGATCACTAGCATACGGATCTTAGATTGAAAATCATATTCCGGACATATGAAATCAAGCGAAGTGTTTCAAAGATAAATCGAAGATAAACAATACGAGAGCTGGTCAATTAGAAAAATTCAAAACATATTTTAATTCATTCCAAAGTTCATCATGACCAAGTGCTAAAGGAAATTTAGCTACTCATCATAGTGATGGGAATACAAGTAGAAGAGGAAAAAGACATTGAAAGTGCACAGTTAGCCTCACTAGAATTCTCTAGGGGGGGGAGGGGTGAATAGAGATTTAAAAATATTTTGTGCAAAGTTAATAAATATATCTATATGTGTAATATTCACAGATTTAAGCTTCCCACACACCAACAAGAATTAAGAAAAAGAAATAGCAAAAAGAATATCACAGCACAACACAAAGAAATATAGTGGTTCCCCAAACTTTGGGTAGTCCACTCTTCTACCCCCTTGGTAGGAATTCACTATCTTGCACTGAGTCTTTTGATAAGGAGACTCTTAGAACCAGCCTGAGTCTTTTGATAAGGAGACTCTTAGAACCACTACAATTGAATTTTATGAAGAGAGATTCTAAAAACTCTTTTACACAATTTGAAAATGAAATAAGAATAAGAAGAAGAAGTAGAAGAAAAACAATTGAAGCAAGAAAGAATTTTCTTCCTAGCAAGAAGATTAGAAGCACAAGTATAGTGAATTTGAAATCTCTCTTCTATAGTGAGAAGGAGATTGTAGGCCTTTTTCTCTTTCAGTGAGAGCTTTCAGAAATGGCAGCAGTATGGCTGTAGAAGGAGAAGAAGAAGTCTTTTTCTTTGTTGCAGCACTCTTTCACTTTTCTCATCTTTCTCACTTTTCACTTGGGAGCTTTTCCTCTTTTTCAAATGGATGGAGTGGATTACTTATCCTTTTATTTGCCGACCTCCTTGTGTATTTATAGCTCTGTTTATTCAAAATATTGCTTATAGGAGAATAATCAATTGGTAGTCAGAGAAATAGTAAGAGTGGAAAGTTTCCATAATCATTATATCTGTAGAAGGAAAAAGATCATTCTATTTTCAAATAATGTCCTTAATAATCTCAATCAAATTAGCCAAGAATCATTTAGAAGGAAAGATTGATTCAGAACGGCTAGAAAAGAATAATATAATTCCATAAAATTCAGATCTACAGAAAGAAGGAAAGAGATCTGGCGTGTTTTTGAATCTGTCACAGAAATCGACGTGCGTCGATTACTATTTGGCGTAAGCGTCAATTTCAGCCTGGCTAGACGTCGAGAAGAAAATATGGAAAGAGCGTCGTTAGAGGTGCGTTGACTTTACTGGGCGCGTCGACTAGAAATCAGAGTTACGTCGACTTTGGTTACGTCGGATTCTGTTTAGAATTACTTCGACTCATTTTGAGAAGAACGTCGACTGCACTTTGACGTTGCGTCGATTACTATTCGACGCATGTTTTACTTAAACCAATTTTCTGCTTTGATAACTCATTTTCTACCCATTTCTAGGGGTTAAGATAAATTAATTTCCCAACAATCTTCCCCTATTTGTCTTAACCCTGATCAGAGAGAAATTTTTACCTTTTATCTAAGGAATTAAAGAAATTTGTCAATCATTCATCAGAAGAGAAATAGAAATAGAAATCATATAAACAAGCTATTTGTATAGATCAATTAGCACCTAAGCATTTAAAGAGTATAATAAAATTGTTCAAAATGTCACTCAGGAGGAGTAGGAGGAGTTTTTCTCTTCCTAGAGAATACTAAAGGAGTTTTTGTAAAGATTGTAGTAGGATGTTCATTCAGCTCCCTCCTGAGTTAAGGCAGTCTGCTCCCCCTTAGATGGAACTTCCTTTATGCCTTCTTTGTCTGCTTCTTCAGCTTCTTTCCCAGCTCCTGCTTCAGCTAAAACAACATCTGGCTCCCCCTGAGCTTCAGCTTCTTTTTCTTTCTCACTTTCAGCCACACCTTCAACTTCAGCTTCCTTTTCAACTTCTTTCTCTACTCTACTTGCCTCCCCTTTAAAGAGAACTACTTGTTGTGCAGCTTCTCTTGCTATATTGAGTACATCTATTATTTGTTCTGCAGTATGCAGCTCAGGTACTATTTCATTCCCAAGGGTTTTTAGCAGAGCAAGACTATCAGATTTTGAAGTAGGAGGGGATTTGTGTGAGTGAGATTTGTGACTGGATAGCTGTTCTTCATCTAACTTCTCCCCCTTCTTGACCTTCTTAGCCAAGGAGGTTAAGAAAGACTTGGTCACCCTAGAGGAAGAGACAGAGGACTTCAAGCTTTGCACAGAGGCATTGACCCCATTTATTTGGGTTTGCATGTGCATGATGGAGGAGTAAAGTTGGGAGCATTGTCCATCCTGCATTTCTTGAAATTTTTGGGCTGCTGACTGCATACACTGGGTAATGAGAGTTTCAGTGGATGGAGATGGTTCAAGGTGTGTTGGAGTAGGAGATAATGGTGAAGGTGGAGGTGATGAAGGTGGAGAGAGGACTGTATCATTGTGATGAAGTGTGTTTGATGGAGGAGGTGGAGGAATATAGGAGGTTTGAGCAGGTGTGTGTGAAGATGTTGGTAAGATAGGAGTTGTGATGGTAGTAGAGACTATTGGTGTGGATGATGTTGGTAGGGAAGAGATGTCTGTATGTTGAGGAGGAGGGGAAGATGGATGCACAGGAGAATTTGGAGGAGAGGGAGTCCTTTCAGGAATGGAGCCAGGCTTGGGGATTTGCCTGGTCCATTTTGAGAAGAGGGCTATGGACATCCTTTTTCCAGGAGGAATGGGAATTCCTTTTGACCTACATAGGTCAGGGAAGGAGTGGAAGAGTACCTGACTCATGATCCTCATAGAGGCATTTTCTTTGTGAGAATATTTGTAGTCTATCATTTTTAGTAAGTAGCTGGCCCAGCCAACCTTCTTTTTCAGCACAAGGGCCCCCATGATGTTCAGTTGCTGCTTGGGCACTGCATCATAGGCAGAGATCTTGCATAGTAGAATTTTTCCTACTATGTCTGCCAATAGCCTATATTCATCAGAGAAATCTATTTTCTTCAGGTAGATTGGTTTATCTTTGGAGAACTTCATGATGAGTAATAGATTTTTGATTTCCTCAGGGGTGAGTTCCACAGCTTCATCACCTGATAAGGGAATGATGATGGCGATTTATTTAGTTACTCTTAGAAAATAATTTACTTTCCCTTTCTGATTTGAACAAGGATAGTGTACCTGATGGAAGATCAAAAGTATCCCTAAGGTATTCTGCAGAGATTGAGACAGGTGTCTCATAGAGTTTTCCTGTGATCTCTCCTTATTCAGATATTTGAGCATGATTCATTAACTCAGTGAGTTCTGTCTCTAGGAGTCTGCATCTTGTGGAAATGAGTTTGTCTAGACCAGCTTCAGTGAAGAGAGCTATGTTGCTCTTATAGTTTTCGGCGCCCGCTTGGAAGGATTTAAGATCAATATCAAAACCAGAGTTGATCTTGGGAGACATTTAGGTCAGTGAAATAGAGGAAGAGATGGCTGGACTGAGAAATGAGAAGGATGAGAGATGCAGAGAGTGTGCAGATTTCTAACTAAAGAGTTTATTTAAGTCAGGTGAAACGTCGAGACGAGACAGAACTCGAGGTTTATTCGGTACTACAATAGATGTGACCGAAAATATTTTAGTATTGCCGCTCTTTTTCATGAAGTTGACGTTGCGTCGAGTGGAAGTCAATGTATGCGTCGGAAATGGTTTACGGTTTCCTATCGACGATGCGTCGATTTAGAAATCGATGTGACTTTAATTTTGTCTTGAAAATTCTAAGTTTTTCTTGAGAGATTATTTCTTCCTAAGGTTTTCTAAGTCAGCCTTGGACTAATTTTATAGACAATTGGATTGATTGTGCCAACATTGTTTGGCAATGTGGCCAGTTTTATTACAGATATAACACATGATTGTCTTTAGATTATGTTAATTTGAGTTTAGAGAGGGATAGAGATGTTGATTATGATAACAATTTTGATTGGGATAGAAATTTTGATTAGGATAAAAGTTTTGATAAGGGTAGAGATTTTGATCAGGATGAATGGGTCCTGAATGGGGTTTAAGATAGAAAATTTTTGAAGGATAGATATGTCCTGTATTTAAGTTGTTCTGAGGTTTTATGCATCGATATCTATTCGACGTATGTTGAGAGTTACGTCGATATGTATTCGGCGCTTTCTCTAGATTGCGTTGATCTGGAATCGATGCATGGAAGTAGTTGCTTCGATTGTAAGTCGACGTAATGTTATTCATGCGTCGATTTGAGGTCGAAGCATCTAAGAGATTGCGTCGAGTAGAATTCGACGTACTGTCATTCATACGTCGATATGAAGTCGACGTAATTGTGTCTTTATAGATTTTATTCTTCTCTTTTTCTGGTTGGAGATTCATTTTTTTATGAATTGTTTCTTTTGTTGGAACATGGTCTTCCACATCTCCTAGGTTTGATAATAACAAATCCTATGTGTATTTGATCTTGTGTGTTTAAGTGTGCAGGAAATCAAAGTCCACATGACTCAAGGATGGTTGTCCCCAAAATTGAGGCCAGAATTCCAACATGGCCACTAGCGCTGACGGTAGCGATAGCGCCCGGCGCTAGCGATGATTAGCGTAATTCCGGCAGTGTTTTTAGAAGGAGCTTGCGCCGGCGGTAGCTACTAGTGCTGGTGGTAGCATGGCACATAAGAGGAATAGAGCAAAATGTTGCCGCAGATTGAAGATCCTGCTGCGCAAAATGTTACTTAATCAGGGATAGCGCCGGCGGTAGCTACTAGCGTTTGTGGTAGCACGGCGCACAAGAGGCATAGAGCAAAATGTTGCCACGGATTGAAGATCCTGCCGCGCAAAATGTTACTTAATCAGGGATAGCGCCGGCGGTAGCGGTAGCGCCGGCGGTAGCGCTTTGGCTATAAAAGGACCCCCTCTCCTCTTGTTTTCGACACACCTATTGCATACACCTCAGAGAGAGAGAGAGTGCTAGAATTCCAGAGGCTCATCTTAGCCGAAATTTGAGGTCCCAGCGAAGCTCTGCCAATTTTTGAAGGAGAATTCCATCACGCCGAATCCAGACGAAGTCCGCTTCGACAAACGCTGACTCTACAACAGATCTTCGCCTCCATCTTCAGAAGTTCATCTTAAGGGAAGTTTTAATTATTTGATTTATCTTTCTTTGTAAACGGTACTGAAATTGCCTCGTGTTGGCGACTAGGTCTGGGGTAGGACTTAGGGCTGAAATTCGACTTGTGTTGGCGACTAGATCTAGGCTAGGTCTAGGGGGTGCTCGAGGCCACATCCGGGGAAGGATTGGCTAGAGCGGCTTGAGGCCGAATCCGGGAAGGAGAAGGCTAGGGCCACCGGTTCGTGGGGAAGCGACTCAGGATAGAAATCGAAAAGAGCTTTTATTATTCGCCCCCGATCTCCAGCGTCATTGAGATCAAGTTTTGTAAAACTTATTTAATATCAATAAAGCTTGTCTCTTTTTTTATTTTACTTGACTTCTTGTTTTAATATTGTAATATTCCAAAGTTTTTCTAAATAAAATCTAAAGTTTTTGAAAAACCCTTATTCACCCCCCCCCCCCCCCTCTAAGGGCGCCGACCGATCCAACAAGTGGTATCAGAGGGGTTTTGTTCCAATCGGCTTAACAACCGAGAACAATGGCATCTCATGATCTCGCTTTTCCTGAGGGTCAAGGGGTTAGTCGACCACCTCTCTTTACTAGTTCAGATTGTAACTACTGGAAAAATCGAATGATGTATTTTCTTATGACCATGGATGTAGAAGTATGGAACATGGTAGAAGTACGGTACTCTCCGCCTACAACTGTAGTAGGAGAGGCGACATTAGCAAAACCTAAAGATAAATGGGATGACAACGATAAAGTAAGGTGTAAAAATAATGCTAAAGCAATGAACGCTTTATATTGCGCTTTAAATAGGACTGAGTTTAATAGAATTTCTGTATGCACAACTGCTTATGATATTTGCAATCAATTGGAAGTTACTCACGAAGGTACATCGCAGGTGAAAGATGCCAAGCTGTTTCAACTGGAATCTGAATACGAAAAATTCAGGATGGACACGGAAGAGGACATCAACTCAATGTACACTCGCTTCACAATGATTGTCAACGCCTCAAAGGCGCTTGGAAAGACCTACTCCGACGGGGACTTGGTGAGGAAAATTCTTTGTTCCTTACCTCCAAGGTTCAATCCGAAGGTGACGGCCATCTCGGAGTCGCACAACTTAAGAACGCTCCAGATCGAGAATCTCATTGGGAATCTTAAAACCCATGAGGTAGAACTACAAATTCAACATGACGAATACAACAAGGAGCCGAAGAAAAAGGCGTTGGCGCTAACATCAAAGAAGTAGTGCATCGAAGAGGACGATGATGATGAAGAAGGACTCCTGGTGAAGAATTTCAAGAAGTTCATCAGAAATCCAGAGAGAAGGAACACATTCCAAAAATTCTTCCAAAAAGATACTCGACGAAAGGGATCCTTCTCTTCATCGAAGACAGAAAAAGGAAGCGGTGAAGAAGAAGAAAGGCCACCTCCAGAATGCTATCACTGCAGAAAAACTGGGCACATTCGGAGCCAGTGCCCAAAATACCAAAAGGAGCGGAAAGAACAAATGAAAGCAAAAGAGAAGAAGAAAGTGCTGAATGCCGCTACTTGGGATGACTCTTCCTCTGAAGAGTCAAACAGTTCTGAGTCAAGTAGCGAGGAGGAAGCAAACTTATGCTTAATGGCCAAAAACAACGATGACGACACCAGTGTTCTTAGCGACACTGAGGTATCTCCTCCTACCTTTGAAGAACTTTATGATAAATTTGTTTTATTAAATCATGAAAATGAATCTATTATAAAAGAAAATCGTAAGCTCACAAAAAAATAGTCTATCTTGAAAAAAGAAAAGTTTCATGTCAAGAATGTGAGCACTATTTATTTAAGATAAAAGAACTTGAAGTTTCTCTCTCTAATGCCCTTTCATAAAACAAAATCATTGCAAAAGAAAAAGGGGACTTAGAGAGAAAATTGAAAACTTCTATATTACAAATTGAAAAGAACAAAAAAGGATTTGAAAATAAATGTGTTATGATTGTTCAAGAAAATACATCTCTTAAAAAACAAAATCAAAATCTCAATTTAGGCATAAACAAATTCGGGATTGGTCAAAAATCCCTGGATATGCTTCTGGGTAATCAATGCTTTGGGTCTGCAAAATTCGGACGCGGATATAAAATTGAACACTACCGCCCGGCGCTAGCTACTAACGCCGGCGGTAGCTCTAATGTTAAAAATTCTTCTGGTTTTTCTAATGTACAAACATCATCCAGCAAGGGCAATGTAGAAACTCAGAAAAGGGTCTCAACCCCCTTTATTTCATGTGCTAATTGTCTTAAATTTGGACACACGTCTGGCTCTTGCAGGAATATAAAACAAGGATCTTTAAAACAAATATGGGTACCTAAGAAAACCACTTTCTCTACGGGTGGTACCTCTTGGGTATCCGGATCTTTACTCTCATCTTCTTTCTAGATTTGCAGGAAGGCTAAGGAAACATAAGACGTGTGGTATTTGGACTCAGGCTGCTCCAAACACATGATGGGCAATAAAGCAAAATTCCCTAGCCTAGAAAAGAAGAAAGGAGGAATAGTGACGTTTGGCGATAACGGTAAAGGAAGGATCATGGGAGTTGGTACAGTGGGTAACGCATCTTTTCTTTTATCAAATGTACTTTATGTGAAAGGATTAAAACATAACCTAATATCTATAAGTCAACTGTGTGATAAAGGTGTAGACGTACTTTTTGAATCTTCCACTAACCTTTGCAAGATTGTTAATCCTAAAACAAAAGATGTGTTATTAACTGCACCTAGAATTCATAATGTTTACATAGTTTCATTTCATGATCTTTCTAAATCTTCTATAAAATGTTTTATAACGAAAAATGATGAATTAGAATTATGGCATAGACGCTTAGGCCACGCTAGTACAAAGCTCATCTTAAAACTAGCAAAAAGAGAATTGATTAGAGGATTGCCTAAGTTAAATGGAAATTTATCTTCATTATGCTCTCCATGCCAAAAAGGCAAATTTACTAAGTCATCTTTCAAAAGCAAAAACAAAATTTCTACATCAAAACCTCTGCAATTAATTCATATGGATCTCTTTGGTCCCATTAACACTGCGAGTCTTGGTGGTAGATTATACACTTATGTTCTAATTGATGACTATTTAAGATATTGTTGGACTTTATTTCTCTCCTCCAAATCTGATGTGTTTTGCGAATTTTCAAAATTATGTACTCGCATTCAAAATGAATTAGATTTAAAAATAAAATGCATTCGCTCAGATCATGGAGGTGATTTGAAAATGAAAATTTTAAATCTTTTTGTGACATGTTAGGTATTAAGCATGAGTTCTCCGCTCCACGCACACCTCAACAAAACGGTGTTGTAGAACGAAAAAATAGGATAATACAAGAACTTGCACGCACCATGCTATCTGAATATTAATTACCTAAGTATTTTTGGCATAAGCCGTAAGCACTGCATGCTATGTAATGAATAGAGTTATGCTTCGCCCATCATTAACTATCACACCATATGAACTCTACTATCAAAAGAAACCTAACGTATCGTATTTTAAAGTATTTGGATGTAAATGCTTCATTCTTAATACAAAAGATTCTTTAGGAAAATTTGACGAAAAATGCGATGAAGGAATATTTCTTGGTTATTCTTCAACTAGTAAAGCATATAGAATATTTATTAAAAGATCAAGTAAGGTTGAAGAGTCAATTAATGTCAGATTTGATGAGTTTATTCCATGTGCAGAGAAGCTCCCTACAGGTACCGATGATGAACCTTTGCCATCCTTGGAGCACGACGAAGAAGAACCGTCCAAAGAAGAGGAGGAGAAGTTCAAAGAAGATGAATATGTACCTCCAAGCATTCTAAACTTCTCCAAAAATCATCCAAAGGAGCTAGTCATTGGGGAACCTTCTACTGGGGTAAGAACTCGGTCCTCTCTTCATGAAACATTTTCAAATATTTGCTTTGTGTCTGAAATTGAACCTAAAAACGTTTCCACCGCTTTAAATGACAAATTTTGGTTTTTGGCAATGAATGAAGAGTTAGGACAATTTGAAAGAAATAAAGTTTGGAATTTAGTAGAAAGACCATCTAATCATCCAATTATTGGCGTAAAATGGAGTTTTAAAAATAAGCTAGATGGTGAATCTAGGATTGTAAGAAATAAAACACGCTTAGTTGCTCAAGGCTATTCACAAATCGAGGGGGTAGATTTTAAAGAAACTTTTGCACCCATAGCTTGCTTAGAATCTATACGAATATTTTTGGCATTTGCGAGTTTTAAAAGAATAAAATTATTTCAAATGGATGTTAAAAGTGCCTTTTTAAACGGGTTTATTAAAGAAGAAGTTTATGTAGAACAACCCCCCGGTTTCATAAATGAAAAATTTCCAAATCATTTTTACAAATTAGAAAATGCGCTTTATGGTTTAAAACAAGCGCCCCATGCATGGTATGATCGTCTTACATCGTTTTTGTTAGAGCACGGTTATGTAATGGGAAGTGCAGACAACACACTCTTCATTAAGCATAAAAATAACGAATTAATTATTCTACAAATATATGTTGATGGCATCATTTTTGGAGCCACTAATGAAGAGTTGTGTAATGAAGTAGTCTTAATAATGAAAAATGAATTTGAAATGAGTCTTGTAGGAGAACTATCATATTTTCTTGGTTTTCAAATTTCACAAAGAACTGATGGTATTTTTATTTGTCAATCAAAATATGTTCACGATATGCTTAAACGATTTGGATTTGAAAATCTTAAACAAGCTTCTACTCCTATGAGTGCTTCTTTAAAACTAGGAAAAGATGAATCTGGAATTTCTATTGATCAAATGCTATATAGAGGAATGATAGGTTCTCTTCTTTATTTAAGTGCATCTAGACCAGATATAATGTTTGTCGTATGTTTATGTGCTCGCTTACAAGCCGTTCCAAAAGAATCTCATTTAAAAGCGGTAAAACGTATTTTTCGTTATCTAATAGGGTCATCTAAACTAGGATTATGGTACCCACATAATGACTCTTTCACACTCCACGGCTATTCCGATTCAGACTACGCTAGGTGCTCACTAGATAGAAAAAGCACTAGCGGTACATGTCACTTTTTAGGACCCTCTTTAGTTGCCTGGTCTAGTAGAAAACAATCTTCGGTTGCACTCTCCACCACGGAGGCCAAATATATTGCACTTGGTAGTTGTTGTGCACAAGCGTTATGGATGAGCCAAACACTAGAGGACTTTGGATTTCATCTAAAAAACATAGATCTTAAATGTGACAACAAAAGTGCAATAGACCTCACATATAATCCCGTACACCATTCTAGATCCAAACACATCGACGTTCGTCATCATTTCATTAGGGATCACATTAAGAAAGAAAATGTAAAAGTAAGCTTCATTGGGACGGACTCTCAACTTGCTGACATATTTACTAAACCCCTTCCCGATGTAAGATTTCGATTATTACGACTTGAATTAGGTGTCCTAGATCTTTCAAGTTAAAACATGCCCACAAATACAATTTTCTTCATTTTTAACCATCCAAAACATCTCCTAAAAATCTGCAACTTCAGCATGGAACTACTATTGGGACACTTAATCAAGATCCAAAATTAAAATTTCCAAAATCCTAAGAAATCATTCACTGTCTCCCGCGCTAGTGCTACCGCAGGCGCTAGCGTCCATGTTCATTTTTCTGTGATTTTAAAATTTTGAAAAATTTCTAAAAATATATTAATCTATATTTTCTACTTAGTTTTGCACTTCTGTGTTTCTTTATTTTTTGAAAAATCAAATAAAAAACTACAAAAACCAAATTACAAAAAAAAAAATATGTTTTCTTTTTCGCTTGTGTTGTTTCCTTTGTATAAAGTTCATCTTTATGCAAAAATCAAATATAAAAATTACAAAAGCAAAAATTACAAAAATATGCTTTTATTTGCTAAAATCAAATACAAAAATACAAAACTTTACAACTATAAAAAAAAACTGTGTTTTTTGTGAAAAATCAAGCATGATTTAATCTATTATTTAGAAATTCTACAATGTTGCAATTTATCTTTTCAAACTACTTTGGACATTGTCTTTCTTCATGCTTTGATATATCTATTCAAATGTGCATCAATTATAGTTTAAAAGTTGTGTAGGATCAAGTTTAGCATGCCTCTAAGTATGAGAAATGTTTTATGTTTGATAATGATATTTATTCACTCACCTTTTTTTGGCATTGTCTACATATGTATTTAATCTAAGAATGCTTGTGTATGTTTTGTATTAGTACAATGGATTAAAATTGCACAAGTATCTTACCTACACTCCTTATTTTGCACTCTTAAAAATTAAGAAAAGTGGTTATGTTTTTCATAAAATCTATTGATTTGCAAAACAAGTGTATTCAGAGAACTTTGTACAAAACAAAATTATAAAATAAATGACAAAGATAACTCTACCAAGCACTACTTGAACCTCCTGATAAGTCTCAATAAGCATTGTGATGTTGAGCACCTTGGAAAGAATAGTAAAGTGTCTTGTGCAAATCAAATCCTTCTTTCAAAAATAAGAAAAAACCACTTACTCTTAAGTACACCGGATCACTAGTTTCAATATTAAATTTAAATATATGATCCCCCAAGCACTACTTTGCACCCTGATAAGTCTTGATGAGCATTGTGTGTGCAGAGCACCTTGGTAGTTGAACTTTTTATTGTGCATTAAAGTGTGTGGAAGTAACCTTATTTGTGTTTTATTGTGCTCGTACTTTACATGTATCTTGTATTTTTGAATAAAACATTTGTTTACATTACTCAAAAATACACTTATGTGCACATCATTATCTTCCATAACACTTCCTCTCATGAGCATTGGATCCTAATGCTAATTCTATATTACTTTTTATTTATGAAATGCACTAGATAACCTAGCATGTGTTCTACAATGTTTTGTATTTTTTTGAAATTATGAATTAAAGTAACATTGTGGTAATCTCTTTTTGATAAACATTATTTCATGCTTGGTTATTATCAAATTTAAAGATCTAATTAAAAAATGATTTACAAAAACATCATCTTTTGTGAACTTTAACTCATATTTTTTTTGGATTATCATTACTTTTTGATGTTTTTTGTATTGCTACAAGTCTTCTGCATCTTAACCATATAAGTGTTTTACCTTGCGCTTTCATGCTTACTTAATATCTTGTATTCTTTGCATCATCACTTATTCTTAACAATTCCTATCTTTCATTAAGTGATAGATTTACTTGGAACACTTTTTATTGGTTACTTCAAACATAAAAATATTTTATGCTAAAAACTCTGAAAATTTTGTAATGCTTATAACTCTGATCTATTTAAATGAAAAACAATTCTAAAACTCCTTACCATTTACTTAAAAAGCTCGATCATGCCTTCTCTTCTATTTACACATTTTTAGTGCTTTGTTTCCCTACCCACTTTTACTAATAACAAAGGGGGAGAACTAACATGATAAATATAACCCGCTATCAAAAACCCAAAATGACAAATTAAGATAATAGCTTACATATTAGGGGAGCATTCACTTAGGGGGAGCATGTATTTAGGGGGAGCAATTCTAAATGCTAAAATCAAGAATTATCCTAAGTCATCACTCTCTCACACACACAAGTATAATTTCATCATGCTTATTTATTAATGCTTTGATTTATCATTAATGGATTTGTTATTATCAAAAGGGGGAGTTTGTTGGAACATGGTCTTCCGCATCTCCTAGGTTTGAGAATAACAAATCCTATGTGTATTTGATCTTGCGTGTTTAAGTGTGCAGGAAATCAAAGTCCACATGACTCAAGGATGGTTGTCCCCAAAATTGAGGCCAGAATTCCAACATGGCCACTAGCGCCGGCGGTAGCGATAGCGCCGGGCGCTAGCGATGATTAGCGCGATTTCGGCAGTGTTTTTAAAAGGAGCTAGCGTCGGCGATAGCTACTAGCGCTGGCGGTAGCATGGCGCATAAGAGGGATAGAGCAAAATGTTGCCGCGGATTGAAGATCCTGCCCCGCAAAATGTTACATAATCAGGGATAGCGCCGACGGTAGCTACTAGCGCTGGCGGTAGCATGGCGCACAAGAGGCATAGAGCAAAATGTTGCCACGGATTGAAGATCCTGCCGCGCAAAATGTTACTTAATCGGGGATAGTGCCGCAGTAGCGGTAGCGCCGGCGGTAGCGCTTTGGCTATAAAAGGACCCCCTCTCCTCTTGTTTTCGACACACCTATTTCATACACCTCAGAGAGAGAGTGCTAGAATTCCAGAGGCTTATCTTAGCCGAAATTTGAGGTCCCAGCGAAGCTCTGCCAATTTCTGAAGGAGAATTCCATCACGCCGAATCTAGACAAAGTCCGCTTCGACAAATGCTGACTCTATAGCGGATCTTCGCCTCCATCTTCAGAAGTTCATCTTAAGGGAAGTTTTTATTATTTGATTTATCTTTCTTTGTAAATGGTAGTGAAATCGCCTCGTGTTGGCGACTAGGTCTGGGGTAGGACTTAGGGCTGAAATTTGCCTCATGTTGGCGACTAGATCTAGGCTAGGTCTAGGGGGTGCTCGAGGCCACATCCGAGGAAGGATTGGCTAGAGCGGCTTGAGGCCGAATCCGGGAAGGAGAAGGATAGGGCAACCGGTTCGTGGGGAAGCGAGTCAGGATAGAAATCGAAAAGAGCTTTTATTATTCGCCCCCGATCTCTGGCGTCATTGAGATCAAGTTTTGTAAAACTTATTTAATATCAATAAAGCTTGTCTCTCTTTTTGTTTTACTTGACTTCTTGTTTTAATATTGCAATATTCCAAAGTTTTTTTAAATACAATCTAAAGTTTTTGAAAAACCCTTATTCACCCCCCCCCCCCCTCTAAGGGCGCCGACCGATCCAACATCTTTTGGCCTAGTAGCCTTCTTAGGAAGAGTTTGAGAGTCTTCATCTGAATAGTATGATGTTTCATCAAAATGGTCTATCTCCTTGAAGGTGAAGTCTTCTTCTTTATTCTGTGAGTCTTCTTCGAAGTTTTTTGATTTTATGGGTTTAGTAAATTTAACAGGGCTCATCCAAGAAGGTTTGGTAGATGGTATTGAACTGGTTGAAGGATCAGCCCCTAGCCCCAAATTCTTATGTCTGATTGTTTGTTTTTCAGTGATTTCTTTAAGTGTTTGGCTTCTAGCTTTTATAGATTCTTCAAAAGCTTTTGCCTGGGAAACCTTATTCTTAAGGAGTTGATTTTCTATTTTAGCACTTTGTATTTCCTTTTCTGTTTTATAGATTTCACACCTTAGTTCATAATTTTTTGAACATGTATCCTCTATTTTTCTCATGTTGATTTGTTCTTTAGATCCTTAATTTCTTGTTTAGATTTTAGTTGATCTAAACAGAGTCCATTAAAATCACTTTTGAAATCATCACATAGAAAATCTATTTCATCAAAAATGCTTACCTCATCCTTATCCTCAGATTCCTCTATGAGAATATGATTATCTTCTTTTTCATCTTCAGAAGAGATGCTTCCTTCTGAACCTGTTTCACTCCATAATTCAGCAACCCATTCTTTTTCTGAGCTTCCAAGAGCCATTAAGCATAGGTCTTCTTTCTTAGACTCTTCACTGTCACTTTTAGATGAGGTGCTATCTTCAGAGTCTGTTTCACTCCAAGCTTCTGCAATGAAGCCTCTTTCTTTCTTCTTCTCCTTCCTCTTGAGATCTTTCTTTTTCAGATCTTTCTTTTTCTCAGCATTTTCTGGACATTCTGGAGCAATATGTCCAGTTTTCCTGCAGGAGTAACAAATAATTTCTTTAGTAGGAGTCTTATCATTCCTTGGTTTTGACTCTCTCCATCTAGACCCATCTTTCCTGACCCATTTCTTGAATCTTCTGGCCAGGAGGCTAAATAATTCTTCTTCAGTAACAGGGGTTTCCTCTTCTGTTGCTTTTAATGCAACATTTCTATCTTTTGAGGAGGTTGGAGTATTTTCCCTTCTTTCCTTCTCTTCTCTGGTTTTCAGTAGTTGCTCATAGGATTTGAGTTTTCCTAAGAGGGCATCTGTTGAGATTTCCTTTTGTCCTCTAGTATCCCTTATTGCCCATATTCTTGAGTCCCATGAACTTGGGAGACTCATTAACAATTTTTCATTGATCTATGTGAGAGAGATCTCTCTATCCAAGCTCCTTAATTGATTGATGATCAGACTGAATCTGTCATACATCTCAGATATGCTTTCTTCATGCTTCTTCTGAAAGTTCTCATATTGGGAGATCAATAGAGCCTTTCTATCTTTCCTTTCATCAACACTTCCTTCTACTATCTTTGTAAGAGCCTCCCAGATTTCTTTGGTTGATTTACAGTCAGCAACCTTTTGAAAGATTTCATCTGAGAGGGTTGAGACAAGAATGTTCACAGCTTTTGCATCACTTGTTCCTGCCTTCTTCTCTTCAACTGTCCACTCAGCCCTTGGGATAAGTGTTTGAGTCACTTTACCATTTGAGTCCTTTCTATAGGGCATGGGAGGACATATCAAAATAACATTAAACAAATCTTCATCAATAGAATTCATATAGATCCTAATTCTTGTTTTCCAAAGTGCAAACTTTTCAAGGTTGCAAATTGGTGGTCTGGTGGAAGCATAATCTTTGATTTGTGCCATAAATTTTTTTTTGAAATATATATATATATAAATATATATATATATATATATATATATGTGAGGTAGGATCTTTTTGATCAAGGAGTTATCCCTTTTTGATCAACCTCGCTCTAATACCAATTGAAAATGCACAGTTAGCCTCACTAGAATTCTCTAGAGAGGGGGTGAATAGAGATTTAAAAATATTTTGTGCAAAGTTAATAAATATATATATATATATATGTGTGTAATATTCACAGAATTAAGCTTCCCACACACCAACAAGAATTAAGCAAAAGAAATAGCAAAAAGAAAATCATTGCACAACACAAAGAAATATAGTGGTTCCCCAAACTTCGGGTAGTCCACTCTTCTACCCCCTTGGTAGGAATTCACTATCTTGCACTGAGTATTTTGATAAGGAGACTCTTAGAACCATCCTGAGTCTTTTGATAAGGAGACTCTTAGAACCATTACAACTGAATTTTTTGAAGAGAGATTCTAAAAACTCTTTTACACAATTTGAAAATGAAATATGAATAAGAAGAAGAAGTAGAAGAAAAATAATTGAAGAAAGAAAGAATTTTCTTCCTAGCAAGAAGATTAGAAGCACAAGTATAGTGAATTTGAAATCTCTCTTCTATAGTGAGAAGGAGATTGTAGGTCTTTTTCTCTTTCAGTGAGAGCTTTCAGAAATGGCAGCAGTATGGATGTAGAAGGAGAAGAAGAAGTCTTTTTCTATGCTGCAGCACTTTTTCACTTTTCTCAGCTTTCTCACTTTTCACTTGGGAGGTTTTCCTCTTTTTCAAATGGATGGAGTGGATTACTAGTCCTTTTCTTTGCCGACCTCCTTGTGTATTTATAGCTCTGTTTATTCAAAATATTGCTTATAGGAGAATAATCAATTGGTATTCAAAGAAATAGTAAGAGTGGAAAGTTTCCATAATCATTATATCTGTAGAAGGAAAAAGATCATTCTATTTTCAAATAATGTCCATAATAATCTCAATCAAATTAGCCAAGAATCATTTAGAAGGAAAGATTGATTCAGAACGGCTAGAAAAGAATAATATAATTCCATAAAATTCAGATCTACAGAAAGAAGGAAAGAGATCTGGCGTGTTTTTGAATCTGTCACAGAAATCGACGTGCGTCGATTACTATTCGACGTAAGCAACGATTTCAGCCTGGCTAGACGTCGAGAAGAAAATATGGAAATAGCATCGACAGAGGTGCATCGACTTTACTGGGTGCGTCGACTAGAAATCAGAGTTACGTCGACTTTGGTTACGTCGAATTCTGTTTAGAATTACTTCGACTGATTTTGAGAAGAACGTCGACCGCACTTCGACATTGCGTCGATTACTATTCGACGCATGTTTTACTTAAACCAATTTTCTGCTCTGATAACTCATTTTCTACTCATTTCTAGGGGTTAAGATAAATTAATTTCCCAACAGACATGATTAAAAACTACAATACTTGAATTGAAATTGCAAAAATAAAAACTTACAACATGAAGAAAAATGAGCTACAACTACAAAAATAGTAAACTAAAGCTAAAGATAAACTCCAAAATCAAACTCCTTGACTTCTGGAGATTGCTGCCTTTTATAGTTGAAAAATCGGGGAGTCACGCCCTTGGTCACGCCCGTGACCAAGGGCGTATAAGCTGCGTAATTGCTGTCTTGAAAGCTCGGGAATGTTGGGGAAGAGAAATTGCTAGAAATCAATTGCATGGCTGGTCACGGCCTTTGTCACGCCCGTGACCTAGGGTGTTTCTTGACCGGGTCTGGAAACGGCGGGAACGTCGCGAACTGAGTAAATCTGGTAGTTGCAGAAGAATCATGGCCTCAGTCACGCCCGTGACCGAGGGCGTGTAAGCTGGAAATAACGGGAATTGATTGCTGGCTGCATTGAACATATTCCGGGCGAGTCACGCTCGTAACCTTGAGGTCACGCCCTCCGTCACGCCCGTGACCGAGGGTGTGTAATTTTAATCCTACGTGGCAGCTAGTTCTGTCAGCTAGAATACGGTAGTGCTAGTTCACGGCCGTGACATTGAGTCACACACATGGTCATGCCCGTGACAGAGGGTGTGTACTATGTGATTTCGGCAGAAATACTCCATATATTCTCCCGATTACTCTTATGAGCTTGAAATTTCTATTTGCAGCCCAAATTACCTGAAAATACAAAAAAGTTAATTAATGATAAATTTACTAAAATTAAATTAAATTAAATTAATTATTAATAAAATATTATATAAAAATAACTATAAATAATGCATTATCATCACGCCCGTGACCTTGGGCGTGTAATTGCAATTTTTGCTCAAAGTGCCCAAGAAAGATGAAAACATAAAATAAGCTTAAGTTAGTTCATATAAATGAAAAGAAACAATTTAATTGGGATAATTCATATAAATTAAATAAATTCATTTAAAATAGAATTATAATTATATTAAAGGATGAGTATAAAAACTACTCATCAAACACCCCCATACTTGAACTTTTGCTATTCCAGAGAACAAGAATAAGGGAAAAATTACAAGACATCGATAATATTTCTAACTAACTAAAGTTTTGTTAAACCAAGAGTGAGTTAAAAACAAATTCTAGGAATTCAAGAGTTAAGTAATAAGTTATGGTATTAATTTAAAAAGAGAAACATGTTTAGCTAAGACTTCTCAAGATAACTATTTAGCAAACAAAATTGTAGAAATTTTCTTACACATATAGATTGTAATTATAGAAACTCTAACAAAAAATAAGCTTAAGGAGAAGACACCTACCAAAATTTTGCTCTCTTAATAATTCTATTTAGGACTGGAACAAATAAATTTGGCTAAGGATGGGTTTTATCAAAATGGCAAAATGAAGAGTTCTTGAATTGGAAGTGGCAAAACCTCACTCATGATTTTATATTTGTATATGTGTAGGAAAATGATGAATTTTATCCTATCATTTTCCATGCCATAAAATCTTTTTAAAAAATAAATCTCTTCAAACAACCCAAAATGTATTTGCTTAGAAGTAATGAATTTTATCCTCTAACACCATGACATATAGTCTATTAAATGATTTTGGGTGCATTTGTTTAGGGGATAATGAATTTTATCCTCTTATTCTCATGACATATGATATTTTATTACTCCTTTTTTATTTGCCAACAAAGGGTGGAGGGATGAAGAAATATTTCTAGTTTTTAAATTAAATTATTTTTGAGCAATTTTTAGTGAAATAAAATATCCTATGATCTGAAAGTTAGTAGAGTATAATAAAAACTAAGGATGTTTAGCAAATTTACCGCAAAATGTAGCCATTTAAATTTAAAAAGAGAAGTAATGCTAAATAAATTCCCAAATTGAATTAAAAACATAAAATGTTTCTAAAAAATAAATTACTTTCATATTTAAGTCTACCAAATTATGATAAAACAAAATATTAGCTAAATTAAAAAAATAACAATGCTTTTAATCAATCCTCAAACTAGATTTCTAGAGAATAATAAAGGCAACAAGCAAAGAGTATTTATTTATTTATATTATTTTATATTTTTGATTATTTTCTTGGACTTCCCAAGGTCTGCTCTATGAAGGGTTGGCAAGGTACTATGAGGTGTGTTGGGATGACAAGCCCAAACCTCCTTTTCCAAGAAATTAGATTTTTATTAAATTTTAAATATATATATATATATATTTTCAAACAAAGATACTTTCAAAGCTACGCTACACCCCTATACTTAAAATTAAGCATTGTCCTCAATGTTTAAAACTAAATATGTAGTTCCAATAAGGCTAACAATTTTTTTTAAAGGGAAATAAGGGAAGCTAATTGATGATTAAATGAAATAAAATCAAAATATGAGAGAAAAAAGGGGAGAAGAGGGCTACCCAGGTTGGTAGATGAGTTGCCGAAACAAAAACATACGAAAACAAGTTAAAAATACTCAAACAAATGATAATGTAAGAAGATAACGTTGGGGTGCCTCCCAAAAGCGCTTTGTTTACCATTGCGAAGCTTGACTAAGTTATGATTTTCTTAAAAATTTGGGAAGTTAAGCATTTTGATTATTTCTCATGTTGGGTCGCCCTTGTAGTATAATTTTAACTGGTGCCCGTTAACCTTAAAAGAGCCTTTTTTTCGGGTGCTCTATTAGCACGGTCCCATATGGCCAAACTTCTTTTACAACAAAGGGACTGGACCATCGGGATTTTAATTTCCCTGGAAAAAGTTTAGTCTATAATTATAAAGAAGGACTAAATCTCCCGGTGAAATTTTTTTTGGAAATTTAATTTTTTTATCATGGTAAAACTTTATGCGATCCTTATAGAATTTATTATTTTTGTAGGCATTTCCACGTCATTCGTCTAATTCATTTAATTGAAATTATCTATGTTCGGAGGCTAAGTTTAAATCCAAATTTAAAAAATTTAATTCCTAAAAAGAGTGATGTTCTAATTCCACCGGTAAATGACACACTTTTCCATAGTCTAACCGGTATGGTGTACATCTGATGACGGTTTTGTACACTGTCTGATAGGCCCATAGTGCGTCGTCTAGTATTTGCGACCAACCCTTTCTCTTAACATACATAATTTTTTCTAAAATTCTTTTCAATTCACGATTCACCACCTCCACTTGGCCATTTGCTTGTGGGTGGTAGGCGGTAGAAAGCTTGTGTGTAACTCCATACTTTTCTAAAATTTTAGCAATTTGGTCATTACAGAATTGTGTGCCCCAATCACTAATTAGTGCTCGAGATGTGCAAAATCGTGAAAATAATTTTTTAAAAAATTTACAGCGACTCTCGCATCGTTGGTTTGAAGAGCTTGTGCTTTCGCGCACCTCGACATGTAATCGACCGCAACAAGGATACATTTATTATTACATTGAGAAAGTAAAGGACCTACGAAATCTATTCCCCATAAATCAAAAATTTTGCATTCTAAAAATATATTTTGGGGCATTTCGCCCTAGTTAGAAATATTTCCCTACCTTTGGCACCTATCTCATTTACTTACAAAAGTGTGAGCATCTTTGAATAAGGTAAGCTAATAGAAGCCCGCCTCTAACACCTTCCTTGCGGTCCGGTTTGCTTGGTAGTGTCCAGCGGTTGGTCCATTGTGGTTGTGCCGCAGAATTTGCATACCTTCCTCGCCTGAAATACACCTTAGCACTTGGTCCGCGCAGATTCGAAATAAAAAGGGATCTTCCCAAAAATAATTTTTTAAGTCCGAAAAGAATTTTTTCTTTTGTTGACTTGAATAATTCTTTGGGAGGACCCGAGCCACTAAATAATTGTCAAGGTCCGCATACCAAGGGGTGGAAGAAGTCATTACCTTTTTGATGGCGAGGAGGCGCTTGATGACTCCCAATTATATACATATTTTTGGACTCATTCGGGCCGATTATCTAGTCTTTGCACTACACTTTAGGAATGTTTTCATTCATATTTGATATTCCATGCTATGTGCACTTTTAGGCCCGTTTCGGTGTATTTTTATGTTTTTCTTACTTATGCTATATGTTAAAATTTAATTTCTATATTTGAGAATGTGTGGAATGCCCATTTGCGTGGCCCGATGATCTTTCATGTTGATACAGGGGTTGTGCGAGTATTCCGGGGCGCAAAAACTACATAGGAACACTGCGCACGAGCACTGGACATTAGTGCGCACGACCACTGGTCATGCGCCACTGATCGTGCATTAATTCTCACTTAAAATGGGTCTGTCCGGCACTGCGCACGACCACTGGATATAGTGCGCACGACCACTGGTTGTGCACCACTGATCGTGCGCTATTTTGCAGTTCAGGATTATGCTACAGGTTCTTCGCGCACTATCACAGGCATTCCTTCACGCACGGTCACTGGTCGTGCGCCACTGACCGTGCGCGCTCAAAATTCTTCTTTCTATAAATACGCGTTTTCACGAATCCTTTCGCCCTAATCCACATTTTTAGGTCTTTTTCAGCGCCGATTTTAGGGGAACTTCGTTCTCCTTCACCCTCCATCATCCAACAGCCTTCAAGGAGAGGATTCTAGCCCAAAGATCATCAATACCAAGCAAGGAGATCGTGTATCGGAGTAGATCGGGTCGTGAGACGAAGAAGACGGGTCATTGGGAGGAAGTGACATCCCTCCTCTACCCCGGACGCAGTTGTGGACCGAGTTTGGACGTGGATTGACAACCCAGCGATTCCTACCGTGAATCCCAACAAGGCTTCGGACGTGGTTGATTCCTTTACTCATTTCCCTCTTGATTTTTTATTTAGGGTAGGATTTCTCTATATTTTGATGATGAGCACTATAAACCATGTATGTAATGTTATTTCATTTATATGAAATCATCTTGTTTATAAGTGTGTATGAGGTGTGATGTAGTGGAGATTGTGGTGTGAGTGTTGGTGTGCCGCACTAGCAATTGCTAGTGGCGTGCTTGTTGACGAGGTGCTTGCGACCCTCATTCCGCCGGTGTGACCCACTCCATCCGCAAGCCTACTCTTCCTTCCGCCTAGCGAAGTGTGGCATAGCGGCCCGTGTAATCCATTCGCCTTACGAAGCAGTGCGCTCAAGGCCTGCATAGTTCGATTCCGCACTTATTCACCTCATCCGCTAGCCTACTCGCCCATCCGCCTAGTGAAGCAGCGCGCTCAAGGCCTGCCTAGTTTCCATCCCGCCAAGCGAAGCATTGCATAGCGGCATTGCATAGGAGTAGTTGTAGCTTTCACTTTATTTTCCACAATCCAAACCAAGCCTCCCGCAATCCATCCGACCTAAAGGACTTCGATCTCAAGTCCATCCTCAATAGTTAACTCCACCTTACTGTGTTCCTTCCGAGATCGATACTCAGGGATTTACTCCTCATTTTATATTACTTGAACGATCGGTACACTGCCGTTTCGTGCCGCAGTTGAGCCACATCCTATAGCGGTGTGTGAGATTTGCGCCATCAAGTTTTTGGCGCCGTTGCCGGGGAACACAGACATGCGAGTTTTCTTAAGAGGGAGAGCTGAGAGAGAGAAGTTTCTTCCAGTGTGTATAGCCGCCTTATTATTTTTGTTTGTTTGCTTTTTACTTATTTACTGCTTGTTATTTTTTCTTTCCCTCTTATTTTAAAGTTTTAGGCAAGTCTAATCCAAGAAGTTTTATTAGTTTGTGTAAATTTTCTTGCAAAGAATTTCAATCTCATTATATCTGCTTTAATTGTCAAATATGTCATCATGGGACATTTCTCCTAGCACTTACGACAAGATGGTCTATTATATAGACAAAATGAATGAGTTAAATGCTAGGCAGTGTAGGAACTTTGTTTGCCTGTTGTGTCGAGGAGAGGGTCATGAATTGAAGGACTGTCCAAGTCTTTTCAATCCTGACCGCTGCTCCTCCACTCATGACAACATTGTTCCTATCGCTCATTCTTTACCCATGGAGTCAATTGTGCCCTCTACCCCTGAGCTTGTCTCGTGCATGGACTCCTCACTCCCTGTGTATGGCTTCACTCCTTGTGATGATGATCACTCATCTGTTAGCCAACAAGGAGAGGAATGGGAGCTCCTAGATGCACCTGAGTATGATGAGGAAAGTATTCTTTCCATTGGGGAGGCGTTAGCGGATCTTTTTGCTAAAGAACCAAATCTTTTTGTTCCTCCAGTCTCTTTGCATGATTTTTCTGCACACATTTTTTATGATCCTATCGAAGTGAAGGAGTAGGGTGATGCTTCTGACTCGGAGGGTGCCCCAAAGTGGGATGAGGATGTCATTTTCCCTGAAGGGGAGAATGAATACTTTGATCACGATGATGCACCTTGGTGGGATGAGGAGGATACTCTCTTTGATGAGGAGGTTTGCACTTCCTCATGGGACGAGGAGGTCCAACTCACCACCGAGGCCCTTGAGTTATTGGGTTCCCCTCGCTATGATACTTACGATGATGATAGTGATCTATCCTTGGATCCTGCCAGGAGTGAAACCGGGATCACTCCTCCTTTGTTTAATTCTTTTAGTTCTTCGTCCATTTTATTTCCTAATCAACCTTCTTTTAATGCTGATATTGATAAGTTCATCCTTCCCGCTTCACCGCCTGCTTTAATGTCTGATATTTCATTTATCCCTCTGCAGATGCTTGAATTTATAGACCCATTCTTGGGTAATTTTGAGAGGCAGTCTTGGCAGGGAAAGCAGTTGGCAATGATGAATTCAATCGTCTATTCCACTTCATCATCATTGCCTGCTTTTTCCTTGAAAGACTGGGTGCAGGGAGGAAAGCGTTACTTCATCCATGACCGCAGGTTGGAGGAGAGGAAGAGGATGAAGAAAGACAAAATATGGAGATGGAAAGCTCATGATCCTCTTGACTGCTGCTGTTGGGTCTTCGGACCCATCTCTTTTATTTTTAGTTACTATTTTAAATCAACTTATAGTTGATCATTTTGAGGCATGTAATATTTAGGATTTATTAACTTTTGCTTTTATGCTTAGACAAGGTTATTAAAACTGCTTAATACAAGTATTAAGTCCAGCTTAAGGACGGTAAACAAAAGCGTTGCTGGGAGACAACCCAAGTTTTTGTTGCTTTTATTTTTTTTATAACCCGCTAATAGTAGTTTTATATATTTTTGCTTGGAGCCTTTTTGCCTGTAGGTGTGCGGCAATTTCTTTTGGTGGCGGACTTGGATTCCCTTCGCAATATTAACGCCAATCTTCTGGTATGCTCATATCTGAGCATAGGTACCCTCTTCCTCAACATTTCTTTATTCTCATTGTCATTATTCATGTGATTGTCCAATTCAAGTCTTGGGGGAGTGTACCGAGTGTTCACTGCACGTGCACTAGTGCTTAGCATGCTAGATGTATTTTATTTTCAGTTTTATGATTTATCTACTTTCTCCGCACACCACTGCACCCACTTTAGCGCGCACTCACTTGTTTGTGTGCTTCCGTTCACGCTTATCTTGGTTTGGAATGTGAAATAGGATGTTAGCTTAGGAATTGCAAATCGGAGTGCGATGTTGAATCTTGTAGTGCTCTAGTCGCATAATCCTTGCTTGCATAGAAATTTGAGTAGAATTAGATTGTCTCTATACTTTTAATTTACAATTAGTGTTCTTGCGTGGTTTTTTATTTATTTTACTCATTTGGTGAATGTATTCGAAATTTGCGGTAGCACGTTGTTGTGTGTAAGCAAGCGCTAGTTGTGTGTTGCTCGAGTCGGAAGGAAGGTTTACCTTTCTCGTGGGCTAAGAACTTGCCCCAAGCGACTCTTGAAGCATGGGCGAGAGCAACTCATTTTGTTAAATGTGATGTAGGCCATTTTTGGCTAGTTTGAGCCTTGTTTTCCATGACCTATGCGTTTACCTTTGTAAGCCAAGTTTGTGCCTACCATTCTTTTGTTTCAGCTCTTCTTTTAAATCACCAAAGCCTGAAGCCTATCATATTATCGCAGCCAAGTAGTGAGTTAACTGAAATTACATTTCATATTTGGATGTGATGTATGGAAATTTTTGTGATGTGAAAAAAAAGTGTATTGTGTGCTGAACATATTGTTATAAACCAACCGGGGGATAAATGAAAAAAAAATGAAGTTAAAAGAAAAAATCTGTAAAGAATAAAAATGACAAGAAATCCCCTTGGGCGTAATGGAAAAATTTAGTTGGTATTTGTTTGGAGTAGGCTGTGTACACACCCGTTTTTCAAGCCATGTCTGGGGGTGTGGTACATTAGCGCTGTTTTGGGCTTGTTCAGGGTAAGCATTTCGATGTTGCTCATTTGGGTTGCGTAGCCGTTTCGTTTATCATTGAATATCATACCGTAACCTAAGCCCAATTATAATCCGAAGTCCTATTGATTTAACTTGTGAGTTTGCTAGTGCCATGGAGAGAGTGTAACCGGGCAAGCTTATGGTTCTCTTCGTTGATGGATTTCAGCGGAGTTATTCTCAAATTCCGGTCTTTAGCAACACCCTCCTGAGTGGCTTGTTTACTTTCACATCGGGCACGGCCGCACAAATTCTTCATGATTCACCATCTGAGTACAAATAAATCTCTATTTATGCATGTATACTTTTGTAAATTAATTAGTATAGTTAGAATCTTCTTTACAGAATTTCTATTTGCATGGGTATGATACTTTGCATGTGACTCTTTCTTTGCAATTCTCTACGCTAACCACCATTTTCCCTACTCCGCCGGATTTGTTTGCTCGGGACGCGCAAACAGGTAGTCTGGGGGTGTGATGAGTCCAAATTATATACATATTTTTGGACTCATTCTGGCCGATTATCTAGTCTTTGCACTACACTTTAGGCATGTTTTCATTCATATTTGATATTCCATGCTATGTGCACTTTTAGGCCCGTTTCGGTGTATTTTTATGTTTTTCTTACTTATGCTTTATGTTGCAATTTAATTTCTATATTTGAGAATGTGTGGAATGCCCATTTCCGTGGCCCGATGATCTTTCATGTTGATACAGGGGTTGTGCGAGTGTTCCGGGGCGCAAAAACTGCATAGGAACACTACGCACGAGCACTGGACATTAGTGCGCACGACCACTGGTCGTGCGCCACTGATCGTGCATTAATTCTCACTTAAAATGGGTATGTCCGGCACTGCGCACGACCACTGGATATAGTGCGCACGACCACTTGTTGTGCGCCACTGATCGTGCGCTATTTTGCAGTTCAGGATTATGCTACAGGTTCTTCGCGCACTATCACAGGCATTCCTTCACGCACGGTCACTGGTCGTGCGCCACTGACCGTGCGCGCTCAAAATTCTTCTTTCTATAAATACTCGTTTTCACGAATCCTTTCGCCCTAATCCGCATTTTTAGGTCTTTTTCAGCGCCGTTTTCAGGGGCTCTTCGTTCTCCTTCACCCTCCATCATCCAAGAGCCTTCAAGGAGAGGATTCTATCCCAATGATCATCAATACCATGCAAGGAGATCGTGTATCGGAGTAGATCGGGTCGTGAGACGAAGAAGACGGGTCATTGGGAGGAAGTGACAACCCTCCTCTACCCCGGACGCAGTTGTGGACCGAGTTTGGACGTGGATTGACAACCCAACGATTCCTACCGTGAATCCCAACAAGGCTTCGGACGTGGTTGATTCCTTTACTCATTTCCCTCTTGATTTGTTATTTAGGGTAGGATTTCTCTATCTTTTGATGATGAGCACTATAAACCATATGTGTAATGTTATTTCATTTATATGAAATCATCTTGTTTATAAGTGTGTATGAGGTGTGATTTAGTGGAGATTGTGGTGTGAGTGTTGGTGTGCCGCACTAGCAATTGCTAGTGGCGTGCTTGTTGACGAGGTGCTTGCGACCCTCATTCCGTCGGTGTGACCCACTCCATCCGCAAGCCTACTCTTCCTTCCGCCTAGCGAAGCGTGGCATAGCGGCCCGTGTAATCCATTCGCCTTACGAAGCAGTGCGTTCAAGGCCTACATAGTTCGATTCCGCACTTATTCACCTCATCCACTTGCCTACTCGCCCATCCGCCTAGTGAAGCAGCGCGCTCAAGGCCTGCCTAGTTTCCATCCCGCCAAGCGAAGCATTGCATAGCGGCATTGCATAGGAGTAGTTGTAGCTTTCACTTTATTTTCGACAATCCAAACCAAGCCTCCCGCAATCCATCCGACCTAAAGGACTTCGATCTCATGTCCTTCCTCAATAGTTAACTCCACCTTACTGTGTTCCTTCCGAGATCGATACTCGGGGATTTACTCCTCATTTTATATTACTTGAACGATCGGTACACTGCCGTTTCGTGCCGCAGTCGAGCTACCGCCTATAGCGGTGTGCGAGATTTGCGCATCGGCGCTCTTAAGGAAATTTATCATTAATTTCGGCCTCCACTAATTCTCCTGCCGCCGGGTTCTCCAATCTTGAGAGGTGGTCGGCTGCCAGGTTCATCGCTTCTTTCTTGTCTCGGATCTCCAAATCGAAATCTTGCAAGAGGAGAATCCATCGTAATAGTCGAGGTTTGGCGTCCCCTTATCCACAAAATATCGGAGAGCGGAGTGGTCTATAAAAATAATAATCTTTGATAAAGTTATATATGAACGAAATTTATCAAATGCAAAAACAATTGCTAAATGTTCTTTTTCTATTTTTATATAATTAACATGGGCGGATGTAAGCCTTTTGCTTGCGTAATAAATTGGGCGAAGATATTTATTCACTCGTTGGCCTAGGAATGCACCTACAACAAAATCACTTGCATCGCACATGATTTCAAACAAAAGAGACCAATTTAGCGCAATTAAGATAAGTGAGTTGAAAAGTTCATTTTTAATTTTATTGAACGCCTTATAACATTCCTCGTAAAAAAAAACGGCTTCTTTTTCTAAAAGATTTGTTAACTGTTTTGGAATTTTTAAAAAATCTATAATAAACCATCTATAGAAACCCGCATGTCCTAGAAAACTCCTAATAGATTTAACATTAGTAGGCGGAGGATGTTTTTCTATGACCTCAATCTTGGCTCGGTCGATCTCGATCCTTTTACTTGAAATTTTATGTCCGAGAACTAATACCTCTTGGACCATAAAGTGGCACTTCTCCCAGCTGAGTGTAAATATCGTGTCTGCGCAGCATTGAAGAACACGATCAAGATTATTTAAACAACTTTTAAAAGAATCGCCAAAGACTGAAAAATCATCAATAAAAACTTCCATGACGTCTTCTACTAATTCATTAGAAATTGCCAGCATACATCTTTGAAATGTAGCCGATGCATTGCAAAGACCAAAATGCATTCTTCGATATGTGAGGATGTCATGCAGAGAAGTAAAAGTGGTTATCTCTTGGTCTTCGAGCGCAATTAGGATTTGAAAGTATCCCAAAAGACCATCAAGAAAAATATAGTGTGAGTGATTGGATAGACGTTCTATGATTTGGTCACCGAAGGGTAATGAAAAGTGATCCTTTTGGGCGAAATCATTTAATTTCCTATAATCGATGCATACCCGCCAACCCGTAATGATACGGGTTGGAATCAACTCATTATTTTCGTTTGTAACTACCGTTATTCCACCTTTTTTAGGCACGACTTGCACCGGGCTAACCCAAGTGCTATCAAATATTGGGTAAATAATCTCCGCGTCTAATAAGTTTATAATTTCGTCCTTAACGACATCCTTTATATTGGCATTAAGGCATCGCTGAGGCTGAATTGTGCTACAAGAATTATTTTCTAGATTTTTTTGGTTCGTGCAAAATGAGGGGTTAATCCCCTTGATATTCGGAATTTGCCATGCAATTGCATGACGGTGTTTATTTAAAGTTTTAGTTAATTCGGATATTTCCGAATCGTTAAGCACTAAAGATATGATTACCGACAATTTTGAATCTTTTTCCAAAAAATTATATTTTGAATGATCTGGGAGTTGTATTAACTTAAGGTTTGGCAGTTCATCATAAGATATTTTAATTTTAAGATTATTTGAATTTATTTCTTCAAATTTTAAAGGCTGAGTTATTTCCTCAAGACAAAAAGCAGTAGCAAATTTCGGATCATCAAAAATTGGCAAAATTATTTCAGAAAAAGGAGACGATTCCTCTTCAAAATTAGGTTCTAAAGCAATATAGGAGTCGTCGTTAGAAAAAGAATTTTTCATAGAGTTGTTTATACTTAAAAATTACTTCTTCATCCCCAACTCGTAGGAGAAATTTTCCATTACAAACGTCAATAATTGCTCAAGAGGTGGCAAGAAAAGGACGTCCGAGAATAATGGGCACTTAAGCATCTTCCTCAATGTCTATGATGCAAAGTCTACCGTAATGATTTATTTGTCAACTTTAACAAGAACATCCTTAATGACCCCAATTGGTTACTTTATCGATCGGTCTGCTGGTTGGATGCTGATTTTTGTTGGGCTTGGATTGCCTAAACCAAGCTTTTTAAATAAAGAAGACGGCATCAAATTAATACTAGCGCCCAAATCTACCAAGGTGTGTTTTATTAATAAATTACTGAACAAGAAAGAGATGGAGAACCATCCCGAGTCATTTAATTTTTGTGGTAATTTATTTAACAAAACTACCGAGCATTCTGCGTTTAGAGATATACGTGAAAATTTATCAAGTTTCTTTTTATTTAAAAGTAAATCCTATAGATATTTAGCGTACTTGGGCATTTGGGCGATCGCCTCGCAGAATGGCATATTTATTTAGATTTGTTTTAAAATTTCAATGAATCTTTTATATTGCTCCTCATTGGGCTCATTTTGAATTTTAGACGGATAAGGAATTGAAGGAGCATGAATATTGCGCGGAGCTAAATTAGTAGAAATTAAATGTGGAGTTGGGGTTGAAACATTTACCTCGGGCTCAACCAATTTTTGAGATTTTACCTCCTTTCCAATACGGAGGGTTATTGCGTTGGCGCTCTCCCATGGATTGGGCTCAGTATTGCCCGGTAGAGCTCCTTGCTGGAATTCAGAGAACATCATGGCGAGCAGTCCAATTAGATTATCTAAGTTTTTGATAAATCCAAAGAGGTTTCGTATGTTGGACTAATTGGACGCAACATATTTAGAGAAGACCCATTCAATTGAAGAGGGCTTTGGGGTGGTGGAGCGAATCCAGTAGGATTCACTTGTGGCGGTCGTTGAGCATTATTGGGGTTGCTTCATGAAAAATTAGGATGGTTCCTTAAACCCGGATTATGGCAATTGATAAAAGAAATTTTATTATTCAGGTTATAAGGAGGACGATAATAGTGTTGGAGCTTTTGTTCCACATCTCTTAGTTTGAGAATAACAAATCAAGTGTTTGATCTTGCTTGTGTTTATAGTGTGCAGGTACTATAGGTACATATCTCTATGAATTGGATTGTTATTAATGACGATTGCCTAAAAAGAGATCTAATGCTCGCTGTTATAAGTTAAAGCCCCGCGTTAGCTTTCGTCGAGAAAGAATCCATCGAGATGAAATGACGTTAAGAAGGAATCCCTTCAAGAAGCAAGAGACAACTTCAGGGTTAGAGTTAACGCTCGTGTTGAGTCCACGATCTTCCATGATCTCGACGGTTGCTCTATCTCAGCCACGACCGTACACAATCCTTAACGCTGGCGATAACTCTTAACGCTATGCATTAGCTCCCGTGTCTATTTAAAGAGGTGATTTCGTTGCTCAAATGAAAATTTTCCAAGTCTTCACTCCAATCTTCTGTGAGAGCATTTCATCCCTGAATTCAGAGAGCACTCCCTACACCACCATTGAGAAGGAGATTTCCAACGGTCATGTTTGAAGAAGGATGCTTGCTTCAACTTCGACGATGGTCATTGTGTGTCTTCAACATCTCCTTCAGAGCTCTTTAATATATGGAGTTTTTATTCTGAATTTACTTTTATCTTTATATTATTTTCTTGTAAACGGTAGTGAATTCGCCGTCTTGTGTGTGGCGACTAGGCCGGGTTCGGTTTAGGGGGTAATTCGCCACCTTGTGCGTGGCGACTAGGTCAAGGGTAGATCTAGTGGGTGGTTAGAGGCCATATTTGGGAAAAGATAGGCTATAGCCAACCGGTCCTTGGGAGAAGGACAGGTGAAGGAACAAAATTTGATTTTACATTGTCGCCTTTAATTTCAAGCGTTATTGAAATATTATCTTTGTCATTATCTTTGTCATTATCTTTGTAATACAATATTCATTTTCATTATCTGTGATTTTCTATAATTGTATTTCATTAATGTTTTCATAAGTAAAATCACCTTGACATAATTCTGAGAATCTTAATTTTTTGGAGAGCTAACGCCCAGCGTTAACTCTTAACGCCAGGTGTTAGCAACAATAAAGAAAAAGTTTTGTTTTTCTATAAATCTCTCATTTTATAGAAAAATTCATAAACCCCTTATTCACCACCCCCCCCCCCCCCCCCCCCCCTCTAAGGGCGCCATAAGATCCAACACGTGGTATCAGAGGGTAGGTTATTCCAAAACGGTTTCACAACCGGGAATAATCGCGCATCATGATCATGCCTTCTTGGAGGGTCAATGTAACATCCCCCAAATAACTAGACCCCTAGAGTGGTTTTGTCATGACTAGGTCATGACAAAACCCTAGGAAGCTTGAAGAGACCACTTGGCCTTAGCCAAGAAGAAGGAAACCACAGTGGTCTGCAAATAGCAATTTCTTATTAACAAGTATAGGTTTGAACTTAAGGGCCTCACCTTGACCCTTTGACCCCACCATAGCATACCTAACCCTTTAGGGGTCCCCTTAGAGCACTAAGGACCCATTAAGGTCAACCAAATAGGCCAAATTGATCAAAGTCAACCATAAATCCAAATTGGTCAAAGTAACATAATTAGGGTCAATGGACCTCCACCATGACTCAACCAACTTTGGGTGATGTCAAGGGACTCAAGATGTTGAAACCAGAGAACTGGTCTCGACATTCGAAAGGGAGATGCAGCTAACCTTTACTTCACCCGAGCTAGAACCCTTGACCAATCACTAAGAACCGAAGAACCTTGCCCTTGAAGAATACCTAAGTCCACAAATGGACCCCTTAAGCTGCAGCGTGGAGGTCTCACCACATACCCAAAAGCTCACACGTAACTTCCCCTCCCAAGCCAATGCTGAGCCTGGGCACCTTGGAGGGCACTAAAGGTCACCTCACCGTCCACCTTTAACAACAAGGGGAGGGAGGGGTAGTGCTTGCTCACAACACTCACGCGAGGGAGGGGGGTACCATCATCCCTTCCCAAGGTGCCCATGGGGGTCTATTTATAGACTTCCCAAAATTGGGCTGCGGATAGCCAAAATTCTAATATCCGCAGCTCAACCACGAACCTGGATGGTCAAAACGAGAGGGGGCGAGTGAAGGACGAGACGTCCACTCCCCCCTTGCCGGGTGTAGAACAAGTGGACCGAGGTCCACCGCCCTTATTGGGCTAGTGGACCTTACAGTCCACTCAACCCACCAGGAGAGTGGACCCTTGGTCCACTCGCCCCTACCCTTGGGCGAGTGGACCCATGGTCCAGTCGCCCCCCCCCCCCCCCCCCCCCCCCCCACTCGGGCGAGTGGACCAATGGTCCACTAGCCCAGGTTCTTGGGCGAGTGGACCGAGGGTCCACTCGCCCGGGGCCTTGGGCAAGTGGACCCAAGGTCCACTCGTCCAAGGAGGTCTACCACCCCCCCACCCTGGGCCTTCTCTTTCTGGTCTTAACGGCCTCCGACGGTTCGGTCCATTGCGTCATGGTCACCCTTACTACCACGACCTCATCCGCTCTAGGTCACACCGACTCAGAAAATATGAGGGTTGTACACAAGACACAGCACTTGGACCAGTCAACCCATCAGTTGACCAAGTCAACACCTCAACTCAACACTTGGTCAACCTTTCCCAAAAAGAGGGGAAATGCTAACTCAAGCTCAATCCACTTGGGCTAGGCCCAATTGAAGTGACACTCTAGCCTCATGAGGCTGAAATTATATGGAATGCCATCCAATTTCTGGAGGGGGCGTGACTAGGAGAGAGAAATTGGGAGTTTCCCCCAATTTGAAGAGAGAGAAAGAGAGGATTAATGGCATTCATGGCCAAGGGAGGCCAATTGATCTCCCAATTGATGGGGATTCATCTCTTATGGGTGTTACAATAAGTTTAGGAGTTTTTCCAGCCCTCAAGATGGCTTAATTCAATGGATTTCACCATGGCAGAAAATTAGGTTTGATGGACATTAATGGTTTTCAAGGTTGTAACCTCCCCCTCTCCCAATTGATGCCTTTAACACCTTCAAAAGACTGAGAGGAGTGAAACCCCCAACATTCCAGAAGAAATCTTGCATCCTAGTCTCAGATCGGCATGGCATCCAAGATCCAAGGTCGGCCATGGTGATGGGCCGAACGACAAGGCTTCAAGGCTCCACTCAGGTCTGGTTCTTCTCCTCTTCTCTAATGGATAGATCTACATCTATTGCTTGCAAGGTTTAAGGCCAATTGGCCCTAGATCATGTGGATGAAAACTCCATTTTTTGAGGTATTTTTCCTTGCCTACACCGCTGGTTATGGCCACCACCGGCCAACACCTCCTATCGCCGGCCACCACCTCAAGGAAGGTGGTGGTGGTATTGGCCGGCTAGGAAAGGGCATGGGTGGCCAGGAAAACCAAGGTAGATAGGCTACATGCAGGTAAATCACCACCATTGGCTGGAGGAGGAAGATGAATAGATGCCCCACATTTTTGCTTCAGGATCTGTGCAAGATCTTATGTATTAAATGATATATGTTGCATTTGCTATTACAGTTTTTCCTATACATAGATTAGTTTAGTAAAAATACTTAGGCCGTTGCTGAATAGTAGATCTGAGTTCAGAGAAAATAGATAACTGATCCTTCAGAGATTGTTAAGCTGGAGAAGAAATTCGTCGAGCTGAAGGCTAAGTTCGTCGAACTGAATTAATCCGACGAACTGAATATTGAGTTCGTTGAACTGAATCTGGAGTTCGTCGAACTGAGAGATAATCTACTGAACTGGCTGGAGAACTGAATTCGTCGAGTTGAATGCTGAGTTCGTCGAACTAAATCTGGAGTTCGTCGAACTGAGAGATAATCTGCTGAACTGGCTGGAGAACTGAATTTGTCGAGCTGAGAAGCAATTTCTTCGAACTGAAGCATGACGTTCGTCGAATGCAGAATGGATTTTGTCGAACGCAGATTGAAGTTCATCGAACGCAGAGACTTGGAATTTTCCTAAGTTCTATCTACTCAGACACACTTTAAACCTTGACCCTTAGATTATACAATGGTGTCAACTTAGTCCTGATCAGCATATAGTGATCCTAGCCCAAATCATTAATAGGGTTGTTCCAACACATTTTGTCACACTTCCTGCAGTATTTTATTTTAATTATTAAAAATTCTAGGACCCTAGATTTACCCCTTGGGGTGCATATGGAACCTTGTGAAGGCCATGTGGTCAAATGCCCTAGAATGGCCATGGAATTTAGGATATATGTTCATGGGGTGTGATAATGCTCTAGTGAATTTTGAGAGAATTCTAGGAGTACTTATTTCCCCTAAATTAGGCCATAACCCCTTTAGGGAAATTTCTTATAAGAGATATTTATATGCTCAAATGGCCCTGCATGATGGTGAAACCTTAGTAGTGCCTTTAATATCATATGGAGGACCTCTCGTAATTTTTGTGTAATTTATTAAATGATTTAACCAGCACTTCATTCACAAGGCACTTATTTTACCTTAACCTTAAGAAATATAATTGAGGGTCCAATACTCTCTAGTGAAATGTGCAACTTGGTGATAGGACATTTCAGGGCACTAGGAAGCTCTGCAAATTTTTATATAATTTTTGGAGATTGTTATCAGTAGGCTACATCACAACATGTTCATATTAGGATCTATTTGGAATATTTATTTAGGTGAGAAAATGATTTCCATAAATTGTGAAAATTAGTTAGTAAGCCTTTATGGTCATCTCAGAGATCTTGTATTTATTTCATAATTTTTGAAATTATTTAACAGTAGGTTCCTTCACAATTTTCCCTACAAAGGGTTTCTTTAGAATATTCATTTATGTGATTAATTTGCCTTTATAAATTCTGAAATTTGGCCAGTAGTCTTTTCTGACTCATATGAAGGTCTAGTAATTTTTCCATAATTTTTGGATAAGTATTTTTGATGGTTCCTTCATTAGCCTCCAACTTTGGAAAGATGCTAAATATTATAATTAGAGGACAATTCCTGATTGTAAAATTGTGACATTCTGTACTTATGGTTATTTTGGCATGATAGATTTATCTTAATATTATGGGAGCCATATCATAAGAATACCTTACACTTCATGCTCATATTCATACTTGGCAAAATATTGGAGTAATGGTAATAAATGCAAATAATTAAGGAAAAATATGATTCTCTGGATTTAGTTTTGAAACATCATGATTGACCTCCAGTAAATATCTTGAGTCAGTTGGATGAATATTTGGAGTACCTCCCCTTATGTAACTCATATAACTCATTTGGTCTGCGTATAGTAAAACTGTAAAACCTGCGTACTTTATGGATCATTAGGTGGGAATGGAAGGTAGAGGTTGTACCTAGACTTGTTGAGAAGATGTCAGGCCACCAAAAGGAGTTTAGGTGATGAGAGTGTGCTTGGTGAGTTAAGGGTAAAGTTATGCTCGGAATTGGCGATTAATCGCCTTTCCCCTGGAGAGTCATAAACCACCTAGGGTTAATACAAGTGAAATGGTAAGTGGGCCATGCATATGGGTAGATACCAATAACATTAAGTGCTTGTGAAATGGAGCCTTGGGGTGTCATCCCATTGTGGTTCCTAGTGCTGTAGCGAGCCCCTCACAGGGTAATCCTCGGGAAGTCCAAGATTAATAATAAATTGTAGGTTTAAGTTGTATACAGGATTAATTTAGTAATATACTCACTCACACTCCATTGTTACGGGTATGTTAGTTGGTTTGGTTTTCGAGCGGTAGGCTCGGTGGTTGAAGCAGCGAACTAGTTAGTCCGGTGAGCTTGTGACTCAGTAATGCTTGTTGGTACGGATGGGTTGGTCCGGCGAGCCGTTGGCTCGGAAGGTTATGATGACGGGCAGGTTGGCCCGGGCAATTTTTGCTTGGGGATATAGTAGAACATGTTTTCATGTGCATGAAGGTGGTGGGTCTTTGGTATTAGACGGTCGTTCACACCGACGTCGATACGTTGACTCGGCAAGTGTGGAATTTGCACTTAGCCATAAATGTCTGGTGGTCCAGCTAGTAAGAGTACGCAGATGCTCCGCGGTTTTACGTTGAGGAGTACGATAGGTCTAGGTTAGGTGGTGTGAATACCAACCTAGAGGTGGGCGAGGCCCAACCCACCGCTTCCGTTTGCCACTACGGGAGTATCCTGGAAGTCTTGCTAGCTCCAAAAAAGGCGGAACTAAAGGTCTGTGCGCATAGAGTCGTAGTGTGTGAGTTGCACTTGTGTGAACATAACATTTAACTGCATACCTTGCATGTCATAGCATCTACATTGCATTTCAACCCCTACCCCTATCGTATAAGTTGGTTATGGGACTTCTTAAACGATAGGCCTTGCTAAACGACCCCTTGGTCTATAGGTTTGTGTGGGCATTCCTATAAATCAAAGGTTTCTTTTATATTATATAGTTGTCTTTACTTACTGCTCTTTACTTGCTCTTTACCATGCTTTATATTACTGCTTCAATTATTTATATACACATGGTAGTTGTGGACATTTCCTGTAGACAAGATTAGTCGTCATTTGCTGTGTTTTATACCCCTTGCTGTCCTCCGCTTCATCCTCCCACACGGTGCCTAAGATCCATTGGGGGTGGGGTGGGGAACATAAGGCTTAGTATTTTTGACTAATGGTCGGTGGACCATATCATATTAGGGGATCGAGGAGACGCAGCAACACCAGAGGCCGGTGGAGACGGAGGCGGGCCAGTCTAGTACAGGAGCACCAGATTCAGGATCAGTGAGTGATTAGTAGTTAGCTTTCGCGAGTGATCTTGTAGTGAGGACATGATGTACAGGGCATGAGTCCTTTATTATTGTAATCCTTGTAATTTTAGTTATATCATGTGGACATTTATTATATATAACATGTGATTTGTGGACTTGAACTTCTATTTGTTCGTTTATTATTTTCTTCTTCTGTGATCGATATGGCCGGCAGGATCAGCGTTTTGTAGTGGTGACCTTCCTGAGGGAGGGTTTCACCGCAAAGCGCCAGTTCTGGGCATAAGACCCGGTTTTGTAGCGAAAAAAATGGGGTCTTACAGTCAAGGGATAAGTAGACCTCCACTATTTACTGGTACTGATTATAATTATTGGAAAACAAGAATGCGTTGTTTTTTAACTACTTTAGATAATGACGTTTGGGGCATGGTAGAAGTTTGCTACTCTCCAGCAACATTTGTTGTTGGAGATGTTATTATGGAAAAACCTAGAGATAGATGGGATGACAAGGATAAGTTGAGATGTAAGAATAATGCTAAAGCAATACATGCGTTATTTTGTGCTTTGGATAGAATGAAATTTATTAGAAATTATGCTTGCAAAACAACTTATGACATATGGAATTTATTAGAAATTACTCATGAAGGTACTTCGCAGGTCAAGGATTCAAAGCTCTTCTAACTTGAATCTGAATATGAGAAATTTCGGATGGAGACGGATGAAGATGTAGATTCAATGTACAAAAGGTTCACCAAGATTGTCAACGACTCAAAAGTACTTGGAAAGGTGTTCTCCAACGGCAACTTGGTGAGAAAAATTTTAATGTCTCTCCCTCCAAAGTTCAATCCAAAGGTGACAACTATCTCAGTGTAGCATGATTTGAAGAAGCTCCAAATTGAGAACCTCAAGACCCATGAGGTTGAACTCAAAATACAACAACAAGAGTACAACATGGAGCCAAAGAAGAAGACTTTGGCCTTAAAATCAAAGAAGGAGGCAAACGGAGATGATGATGAAGAGGACGAGGAGAGCCTTTTTGTGAACAAGTTCAAAAGATTCATGAAGAATCCGGAAAGGAGAAGAGCATAAAGAAAAGCGGCACATGGGAAAAGAAAAGAAGAAGGACCTAAAAGTGACAACATGGGATGAGTACTCCTGTGAGGATTCAAGCGGCTCATCCACTAGCGATGAAGAAAAGGAAAATATGTGCTTTATGGGAAAAAGTAACAAGCCATCCTATGATGAAAGAAGTGTCCAAAGCAACATTGAGGTAACTCTCCCTACTACTTATAATGATTTATATATTGAGTATTTACAAACATGCAAATTTTTTGATAAAATTTTAAGTGATATTGAGATTCTAAATTCTGACAATAAACTTTTGTTAAAAGAAAACTAAAAATTATCTAAACTATTTTGGAAAGAGAAGGTTTCTTTCCAAGAGTGCAATCACTCCTTGGCAAGAGTGAAAGAACTTGAAGTAGCTCTTTCTAAGTCCCACTCCAATATCGAAATTCTTACTATAGAGAAGGGGAATTCAGAAAGAACTTTAAAAACCTCTCTTTCTCAAATAATAGATGGAAAGAAGAGTTTTTGTGAATCGGTGCGTTATGTTAGTAATGGAAAATACAGCTCTCAATGCTCGTATTCATGATTTAAATATGGCTATTAAAAATTCCGAGTTGGGCAATGATCTCTAGACATGATCTTAGCCAACCAATGCCATGGTAGTGCCAAATATGACCTTAGATATATTACTGGGAGCTACCGCCCAACATTATATATTAACGCTGGTGTTAGCAATAAATCTAGAAATTTTATTTCTGTTAATAAAACTTCAGTAAATAATTCAAATGTTATGTCATCTTCCTGCAAGAGTTTATCCAAAGCTCCAAATAGGGCTTCATCCCCTTTTATATCGTGTGCCAAATGCCGTATTTTTTGACACACCTCCAACTCATGTAGGAAGAAGGGTCATAGTACTATAAAGAAAATCGGGGTGCCTAAGGTTTCCACCTATTCTATGGGAGGAACCTCTTAGGTATATGAATCTTTACTCTCATCTCCTTTTTAGGTATGTTGGCAGGCTAAGGACAAAGAGGACGTGTGGTATATGGACTCGGGATGCTCCAAACACATGACTGTCAAGAAAGTAAAGTTCCTTAGTCTTGAGTTAAATAAAGAAGGGTTGGTAATATTTGGAGATAACGGAAAAGGAAGGATCATGGGCATCGGCAAAGTGGGTAACGAATTATTTTCAATCTCTAAAGTTTTATTTGTAAATGGTTTGAAACATAATTTAATATCAATTACTCAATTATGTGATAAGTGTTTAAATGTTTTATTTGAATCATCTACAAATCTTTGCGAAATCATAAATTCTAAAACAAACGATGTCGTACTCACCGCACCTAGGATGCATAATGTTTATATGATTGCCTTTAATGATCTTTCAAGTTCTTCTTTAAAATGCTTTATTTCTAAAATCTAAGAATTAGAACTTTGGCATAGGTGCATTGGTCACTCTAGCACCAAGCTTATTTTGAAATTATCAAATGATAAATTAATTAAGGGATTAAGTACCTATGCTTAATGGAAATTTATCTTCTCTTTGTACGGCTTGCCAAAAAAGAAAGTTTTCAAAAAAAAATTTTAAATGCAAAAATGTAATTTCTACTACTACACCACATCAATTAATTCATATGGATTTATTTGGACCGGTTAGCACTTCATGTCTAGGTGGTAGAAAATATACTTTTGTAATAATTGATGATTATTATAGATTTTGTTGGACTTTATTTGTCTTCCAAATTCGATGCTTTTCTTGAATTTACTAAACTATGCATTCGTATTCAAAATGAACTTGATTTAAAAGATAAATGCATACGCTCGGATCATGGAGGAGAATTTGAAAATGATATGTTTGTTGGGTTTTCTACAACCATACATCATATGTAGGT
This sequence comes from Dactylorhiza incarnata, assembly GCA_033032865.1. Classification (NCBI taxonomy): domain Eukaryota; kingdom Viridiplantae; phylum Streptophyta; class Magnoliopsida; order Asparagales; family Orchidaceae; genus Dactylorhiza; species Dactylorhiza incarnata. Next base: position 921,054 of record JAWHQI010000218.1, on the reverse strand, counting down.
GCAGCGGAAATAAATAGAACAACCCAAAAGAGTTTGGATCGGGACATGAACATTGAATCAAGAAGCTAATAAAAAATACTAGGCATAAATTACCTTAGTGGAGTTGGATCGAATCCAACCTAGGTGCTCCAAGAAGGAGAATCCTGTCGGCGGCAAAGAGAGTTTCACGGAATAATGTCTGCGACTCTACAGAAATCCACACGAGCCGGGAGAAGGAGACTGCACCTTGCGCTTCCACGAACTGCTAGGTTCGTTCCAGGAAATGCAATCGCGGCGACGATCGCCGGAATGGAGGTCGGCGGAGGCGAACAGGGCGGCGGAACTTCTTCCGTCGAATAGGGTTCGGGAGGTGGAACTCTTCCGTCGGGCAAACTTCCTGTTTGCATAACCTACTGTTGAACCCTTAAAATAAGTCCTATTTATACCCGAAGCATAAGCAGACCTAAAAGAATCGCTATCCGCAGACCACAGAAAATTGGGGTTTCTGGAACAATTCATCGGGTATCAGCATTCGTCGAGTTTCCACGAATCATATTCGACAAATTCCGACGAATCATATCCGACGAATTCCGACAGCAACATTTGCCGAGTTTAGGGTTTCTGGAACAATTCGTCGGGTATCAGCATTCGTCGAGTTTCCACGAATCATATTCGACGAATTCCGACAAATCATATCCAACGAATTCCGATAGCAACATTTGCCTGACCCCATTCTGTATGATGATTGGTAACCTTTACCAACACAGTCAATCTTCCAACTTCTCCACATGCTCTTATGTGCGACCCTACAGGCTCATATCGCGTTGGCAGTGAGACTACATGTTTGACCACTTCTAGATCACAATGGTAACTCCAACAGTCTCCCACTTGATCTTGAAAGTATCAAACAAAAACCTCACAAATAATGAGCGGCATCTAGCAATGCATCATTGCTCCCCAAGCAATAAGAGTTCATAACTCATAATCCTATATGACCAATGTTCCAGCGCTGTCTTCGTCTCTTTGTCCCTTACATCCGGAAAGAACTAGAGGCATGGACCGTGTCACCCTCATAATAGCTCAATCCAAGTTTCTTGATCTAGAACGGACTTCTAGAGAATGGTGAGCTCAATATCACATATTGACTCAACCAAGCATGGCAATGCATTTCTCAGTTCAATTCCATCAAGGGGCCCATGGATGCAACTCCTGTTATATAGGAGGAAAAATCCCATATCTGCTCACACCCAAACACCCAAATGATTCGTAACGTACCCAACGACCACACTTATCATCAACCTTCTTTAAGGAAGACTTTAGATGACATCAAAGCACGCTCTTCCTCACTCGATGAATGATGTGACTTTAGGTCCAAGGACCACAACACCATAGTCAAATGAGACCTACTTGTGACACATTTAAGTAACAATCCACAAAGTAGTCTCAGATTGGGTCTGTCCAGTACAACTTGTTCACTAACAAGTACCCACGTGATGACTTGATATCACAATACCATGACCTGTGAGAACCGGTCATCAGTCAACACATATGCTAGTCTTAATGTATCATCATCACCCTTAGCTTCTACGATGATACCTCGACCAGGGACCTTTTAAGAATGAAGCTTCGAAATAATAGGCTCTCACATTCAAGTCACGTACTTGATGTCCTATGGAAGCGAACATTCTAAGGGTATTTATCACGAATTTTATTCTATCATATAGAAATAGTATATCATAATAAAAGAACTTGCCATTAATTGTAAAAAGAAATAATTGGTACACAATTCATCATATGAATAAATAATAAACAGCCAACAGAATATATATATTTTACATGCAACCCACAAGACTCCCACTATAGTTGATCACTCAGGTATCATATACCCATTGATCTAGTATGACCATCATGCTTTCTCTGCGCGAGAGGCTTTGCCAGTGGATCTGCAATATTATCCTCAGTCAGCACTCTGCAAATGTTCACATCTCCTCGTTCGACAATCTCACGAATAAGATGGAACCGCCGAAGTATGTGCTTGGAGCGTTGATCGGATCTAGGTTCCTTAGATTGTGCAATTGCACCATTGTTATCACAGTAGAGAACTACGGGACCAACAATGCTAGGAACTACATCTAGCTCGCCGATGAATTTCCTAATCCATACAGCCTCCTTCGCTGCATTTGCCGCAGCGATATACTCGGCCTCAGTTGTAGAATCAGCAACTGTCTCTTGCTTGGAACTCTTCTAGCTCACAGCTCCTCCATTCAGGCAAAACACAAACCCTGACTGAGACTTCGAATCATCCCTATCAGTTTGGAAGCTGGCATCCGTGTAACCACTTACAACGAGCTCTTCCTCTCCACCATACACCAAGAATACATCTTTAGTCCTTCTCAAGTACTTCAGGATATTCTTTACGGCTATCCAGTGACATTCACCCGGATCAGACAGATACCTGCTAGTCATGCACAAAGCAAAAGAGACATCGGGTCGAGTACATAACATTGCATACATGATTGACCCAATTGCCGAAGCATATAGAATCAACTTCATGCGGTCCTTATCTTCACAAGATTTTGGACACTGGTCCTTAGAGTGATTCACACCATGAGACATGGGCAAAAATCCTTTCTTGGACTCAAGCATGTTGAACCGCTTCAACACCTTCTCAATGTATGTACTCTGGGTCAAACCCAGCAACTTCTTCGATCAATCTCTATAGATCTTAATACCGAGTATGTAAGTCGCTTCACCCAAGTCCTTCATAGAAAAGCAGTTCCCTAGGTTGTTCTTAACAACTTTCAGGGTAGGTATGTCATTCCCAATCAGCAGTATGTCATCTACATACAATATCAGGAAGACAACAATGCTCCCACTGATTTGCTTGTAAACACACGGTTCATCTTCATTCTTAACAAAACCAAACTCTTTGATCTTCTCATCAAAATGAAGATTCCAACTTCTAGAGGCCTATTTCAATCCATAGATGGACCTATTCAGCTTGCATATTTTAGTGGCTTCATTTGGGGATACAAAACCCTCGGGTTTTGTCATGTACACTTCCTCAAGGAGGTTTCCATTTAGGAAAGCCGTTTTGACATCCATCTGCCAGATCTCGAAGTCATAATACGCAATAATAGCAAGCAATATCCTAATGGACTTTACCATGGCAACAGGGGAAAAGGTCTCATCATAGTCAACACCATGAATTTGCTTGAAACCCTTAGCCACCAGTCGCCCTTTGAATGTCTGTACATTCCCATCCATGTCGGTCTTCTTCTTAAAGACCCACTTGCACCCTATGGGTCGTACCCCTTCAGGTGGTTCCACCAAGTTCCAAACTTGGTTTGTATACATGGAGTCCATTTCGGATTTCATAGCCTCAAGCCATTTGTCGGAGTCCGGTCCATTCATAGCCTCTTGGTAGGTCGCTGGTTCATCATCATGATCCATAAGCAACACATTACCTATTTGAGACACGAGAAATTCATATCTCTCAGGCTCAAATCTTGGTCTACCAGATCTACGTAGGACTTGTGTCTCTTGAGCAGGTTCTCTAGCTACAACATCTTGTAGTCCTGGATCAGAATCTAATTCTGGTTCATTCACTACTTGTGGTTCTTGAACTTCTTCAAGTTCTACCTTTTGCGTCTTTCTTGACAAGAACTCTTTCTCCAAGAAGACACCCGTCCTTGCGACAAACACTTTGCCCTCAGACGGTAGGTAAAAGTAATATCCTTTCGTTTCCTTAGGATATCCCACCAGATAACACTTATCTGATTTGGGTTCCAGCTTGTCAGGCATTTGACGTCGTACGTATGCCTTACAGCCCCAAATTTTAATGAATGACATACTAGGATGCTTCCCAGTCCATTTCTCATATGGTGTCTTTAGAACCGTTTTCGTCGGAGCGCGATTCAGTGTCATTGCAGCAATCTCTAAAGCAAAACCCCAAAAGGAAACAGGCAAGTCTGCATGACTCATCATCGACCGTACCATGTCTAACAGAGTACGATTTCTCCTCTCAGACACACCATTATGCTACGGTGTCCTAGGTGGAGTTAGCTGTGATACAATACTGTAAAACCCTGATGTTCGCCAGGAAAAGGGTTCCAAGTTCGCACGACCGGGCGAGCCAGCCGACCTGCCCAGTTCGCCAGGCAACCGAAGGCGAACCCAGGAAGGGGGCAAGCCCGGGAAGAGGCGAGCCAGCCGGTCGGAGGAGCTCACTGGGCAGGTCCGGGCCCTTGGGGTGCAAATAGCCATTTCTGGGGTACAGTTAGCCATTTCGGCGAGCTCGACCCGCTAAGGAGTGGTTCAGCGGGCGAGCCGTAGAGACAGGCGAGCCAGCCGGCTGAAGGAGTTCGCCAGGCGACCGAAGGCGAGCCCAGATGGGGGCGAGCCCGGGAAGAGGTGAGCCAGCCGGTCGGAGGAGCTCGCTGGGCAGGTCCGGGCCCTTGGGGTGCAAATATCCATTTCTGGGGTACAGATAGCCATTTTGGCGAGCTCGACCCGCTAAGGAGTGGTTCAGCGGGCGAGCCGTAGAGACAGGCGAGCCAGCCGGCCGAAGGAGTTCGCCAGGCGACCGAGGGCGAGCACAGGTGGGGGCGAGCCCGGGAAGAGGCGAGCCAGCCAGCCGAAGGAGCTCGCTAGGTGGCCTTGGCGAACCTCATGTTCGCTGAACAGGTCGAGGGTCTCGGGTTCGCTGGTAATTGGGATGGTCTTTTACCAAAAAACCCCTGGTGGTCTGCGCGAGCCCGGGAAGAGGCGAGCCAGCCGGTCGGAGGAGCTCGCTGGGCAGGTCCGGGCCCTTGGGGTGCAAATAACCATTTCTGGGGTACAGATAGCCATTTTGGCGAGCTCGACCCGCTAAGGAGTGGTTAAGGGGGCGAGTCGTAGAGACAGGCGAGCCAGCCGGCCGAAGGAGTTCGCCAGGCGACCGAGGGCGAGCACAGGTGGGGGCGAGCCCGGGAAGAGGCGAGCCAGCCAGCCGAAGGAGCTCGCTAGGTGGCCTTGGCGAACCTCATGTTCGCTGAACAGGTCGAGGGTCTCGGGTTCGCTGGTAATTGGGATGGTCTTTTACCAGAAAACCCCTGGTGGTCTGCGGTTAGCCCCTCCGGACAGCGGAGTTTGGCTGTTAGCAGACCAATTTGGGGTGCGGATAGTAAGAACGGACAGCGGGAGTTGGCTATTGACAGACCACAAAACCAAAATCTATAAATAGACCTTGAAGGGCACCTTGGAAGAGGCGGTTCATTATCTTTGAACTCTTCTCTCCCTAGGTCGCTTTGGTTTGGGCTCTCTAGCTCTCCAAGGTGCCCGAGTCTTAGCTTTGGCTTGGGAGGGGAAGCGCTCAACGATCTTCCGGGTTAGTGGAGGGACCTCCTCGCTGAGACTAGGGTCTTTGTTCTTTGTTCAAATCGTCGGCCTTACCTCTCCCGAGGGACCGGTAAGGGCTAGCTGCCCCTCATTTCGGTGAGGGCCCCGAGCTCCACAAGAGACTGAGAAATCGGTTTCAACATTTTGGTGCGGTGAGCGTGGAGCGCGGCTGGTTCAAGAAAGTCCCAGAGAAGAGTTATGGCTGGAGATGAAGAGCAGGGCGAGGAGTTCGGCGAGACCCCTCAGGAAGCAATGGCTAGGATGTTCGCGGATTTCAGGAAGGAGGTGCTCGACACCTTGGGGTTCACGGTCACGGCTCTGCGAAGTGAGTTTGCGACCCCGGCACCTCAGGCGACCACTCCCCCAACAGCAGTCGGCGAGAGGGCACCAGGAGGAAGGGCTGGAAAAGAAGTTGTCGTTGAACCAGGACATGACAGGGAAGGGCGAGTGCTTTTCGCCAGTCCGGCGAGCCCGGTGTTGGCGAGCTCCGCGCCGGCGAGTTCGGTGCCGACAAGCTCTGCCCCAGCAAGCGCGGCGCAGGCGAGCGCGCGCCAGGAGGATGCGGCGATAGTCGGGGTGGTTCAGGCGAGCGTCGCCCTCGCGAGTGCGATCCCAAGCTTGGCGAGCGAGCTAGGTCCGCGAGCCGAGCGAGAAAAGATGGCAGGAGGGGGAAGTCCCTTCTGCGAGTTGGTGTTGTCTGCACCCGTTCCAGCGGGATTCGGAGAATGGGATAGAGTGTACTACAATGGCAGAAATGACCCAGTTCAGCATCTGCAGTCTTTCGAGGACTCGGTCTCCATCAGGTCGATGTCCGATGCCTTCAAGTGTCGGCTCTTTGCCGTCACTCTCAAGGAGAAGGCCAGGGACTGGTTTCATTCACTTCCGGCAGGCTCTATCTACGCGTTCGAGGACCTGCGCTGAAGTTTTTTGTTGAGATTTTCAACTTCAAAAAGGAGGAAGAAGGACGCTGATTCCCTCTTCGCGGTGAAGCAGGAGTCCAGGGAGACGTTGGCTCAGTATGCGGATCGGTTCCAGGAGGAAGTGCAGCTCACTCAGGAGGTGCCTGGGTTTGCACTTCAACTCGCCTTCACGGTCGGGTTGAAGGAAAGTTTCTTCAAGATGGCATTGAAGAGGAAGGCCCCCGTCTCCTATGAGGAGCTGATGGAGAGGGTGGCGGAGGAAGTAGCAAGCGAAGAAGCCAACCCAGAGCTCACCAAGAGGCTAGCAAAGCTTAGTGAGCCGGAGATGAGGCAGCAAGAGGTCAGAAGAAGGGAAGAGCCCCGGGCCCTGGAGGGGGGATGGAGGCCGCCAGGTGGAGGAACGCAGGGGCAGGGAAGGGGTTATGGCCCAGGAAGGGGTAACCGTTTCGAAGGTCAATGGAGACCCCCCCCCCCCAGTTGGCGTGGAGGCAGGGCCCGATGCAGTTACCTCCCCCACCTCAACAGGCCATGGCAATTGGCCGGGGGAGAGGAAGGGGAAGGGGAGGAGAAGCGGAAACGGCGGCCGCTAGGAGAAGAAGGAACAGGGTAGCAGAGACCGAGGCAAGGGAAGTGGCGGTGCCATATTGCATCTTCCACGATGTGGAAGGCCACTCAACGGACACCTGTCCGGAGTTCCTGGAGGTGAAGAGGGGCAGAGCGCCCGCGCCACCACAGCAGCAGCCATTAAGGATCGTGGAGGTGGAACCTCGAGAGGAGGAGGAGGAAAGATGTGAGGATAGAGCAGATCTGAGGAATAGAGGAGGGATCGGAGTGATCCATGGGGGGGTCGGGGTGGAGGCAACCCGCAAGGCTAGTCTCCATACCATCTACCGCCGGAGCGTAGCGTCAACATCCACCGCTCCACCCCCGGCCGAAAAAATTATTTTCACCCAGAAGGACATGCCGAGCTACGAGGACCCGTTCTGCGACGCGCTGGTCATCCAGACGGCGATCGAGAACTTCACCGTCTCCCGAATCCCAGTGGACAACGGGAGTTCGGTCAATGTCATCTTCAAGAAGGCATTCGACAAGATGGAGGTGGAACCCAGAAGGGTGTTGGCCTCAGATGGCCCTCTGTTCGGATTTTCAGGGGAGAGGAAGGAGGTAGAAGGAGGAGTGGGGCTCCATGTGACCCTGGGTGGGCAGTCTCGGAACTGTCGCTTTGTCATAGTGGACGCCCCGAGCAGTTACAGCGCCATCTTTGGACGTCCACTCATCAGCGCGTTCCGCTGCGTCCCTTCCACTTTTCATCAGTGCCTCAAGTTCAACGACGGAGGGGTCCAGGTGCGGATCAGGGGGGATCCCAAAGTGGCAAGACAGTGCTACGTGACGGCTGTCAACACCATCTCCTGGATGGGAGAAGCTGAGGAGTGGGATAAGGCGATGGAGGAGGTGGCCGAAGCCAGAGGTTTGGAGGTAGCCGAAGAGAAGGAGGGAGATGAAGTTCATGCCCAGGAAGAGGTAGCTGAGGTACCCCAGGCGGAAGGAAAGGAAGAAGAGGAGAAGGCCCAGGAGGGAAGGGCGGAAGAGCTGATGGTGGTAGAGAAGGAAGTCGAGGAAGAGACCCAGGCTCCCGCTTGTGCCGAAGACGAAAGGGCTTGGGGAGAACAGTCCCGGTTGGAGGCTATGGACGAGGTCGTAGAGCTCGAGGTCACCACCCGGCTGGGGATAGTGGAAAAAGTCCGGGTCAGCGGAGAACTCAGCCCAGGAGATCAAGCAGAGATTCTGGCTTGCGTACAAAAGAACGTGGACGTCTTCGCTTGGAGCGCCGCGGAAATGCCCGGGATCGACGAGGATGTGGCGTGCCATCGCCTCAACCTCGACCCCGGTGCCCGCCCCATCCGTCAGAAGAGGAGGGCCGTCACGGACAAGCTAGAGGGACCCATCCGCGAAGAGGTGGGAAAACTCCTGCAGGCCGGGTTTGTATCGGAGATCCAGTATCCAGGCTGGGTCTCCAACGTCGTTATGGTAAAGAAGGGAGGAGGTAAGTGGCGTATGTGTATCGACTTTTCACTTCTTAATAAATCATGCCCGAAAGATTGCTACCCCCTGCCCAGAATCGACGCGCTGGTTGACTCAGCCGTCGGTTTTTCTGTAATGTCTTTCTTAGATGCTTTTTCAGGTTACCATCAAATCCGCATGCATCCCCCGGACATCAAGGATGTTTCCTTCATCATGGGGGATGGATGTTATTGCTATAAGATGATGCCCTTCGGGCTCAAGAATGCAGGGGCTACGTACCAAAGGATGATGGATAGGGTCTTCCGCGGGCAGAAAGGAAGAAATTTAGAAGTCTATGTCGACGACCTCATGGTTAAGAGCCGAGACCTCGAGACCCACCTCCGAGACCTCGAAGAGACATTTAGGACCCTGCGGCGGTACAAGATGAAGCTCAATCCCTTGAAGTGTGTCTTCGGGGCGAGCCGAGGGAAGTTCCTGGGCCATTTGCTCACCCCCACAGGTGTGGAGCCCAACCCGGACAAAGTTAAAGCGGTGATGGAGTTGGAGTCGCCGAGAAATCCGAAGGAGGTTCAGAGCCTTACAGGAAAATTGGCTGGGCTCAGCAGATTCCTCTCCAAGGCGGGAGAAAAATGTGCACCTTTTTTCAAAGTACTGCGGGGAAACAAGAAGTTTGAATGGACCCCAGAATGCGAGAAGGCCTTCCAAGCTCTGAAAGAACAGCTCACTCAAACCCCTCTGCTCCAGGGACCGAGGCCAGGGGAGGACCTATCTCTATACCTAGGGGTAGGATCCGAAGCAGTAAGTTCCGTGCTGATCCGGGAGGAGGGGAAGAAATAGTTCCCAATCTACTATGTCAACCGAGTGCTGAAGAAGGCGGAACTCCGATACCCGATCCTAGAAAAGTTAGCCTTCGCATTGGTGGTGTCGGCCTGGAGGCTCCGACCTTACTTTCAAGCCCATTCAATTAAAGTAGTGACGGACCATCAGCTCCGCAAAATCATGGAAGGGGTGGAGCACTCAGGAAGGTTGGCGAAGTGGTCCGTGGAGTTAAGCGAATTCAATATCACGTTCGTACCCAGGACATCCATCAGGGCTCAAGCGGTGGCAGACTTCATGGCCGACTACGCGGCCGAAGTGGGGGAGCACGAGCCACCTCCCCCAGAAGCATGGAAGATGTTGGTGGACGGAGCGTCGGGAAAATACTCCTATGGAGGGGGAATAGTCCTGGTGAGTCCTCAGGAGACTCGGATTGAACAAGCCTTAAACGTCCGTTTCCCAATCACCAACAACCAGGCCGAGTACGAAGCAGTGATAGTGGGCCTTCGGCTGGCCCGGGAACTGAGTGTGCAGGACGTGGAGGTCTCCACGGACTCCATGGTTGTAGCATGCCAGATCAAAGGAGAGTTTGAAGCAAAGGATCCAACCCTCCTACTATACCTGGAAAAGGTTAAGGGGGTCATCGGGCAGTTCCGCACCTTCTCGATCAAGCACGTGCCGAGGGAGGAGAGCACCCAGGCGGACCTCCTAGCCAAGTTCGGTCCCCGAGCGGGGGGGACGACTTCGGAACTCTTCCGGCCCTCCATCGAGGAAGGAGAATTGATGGAAGTAGATCAACAAGCCTCATGGATGGATCCGTTCATCACCTTCCTATCCTCAGGGCAGTTCCCTGGAGAGGATGTGGACAAGAGACGCTTCAGGTATAAGTCTGCCTACTACTCTTTGCATGCAGGGGGACTATATAGAAAGACTCTCTCGGGACTCCTGGCCCGTTGTGTCTCCGAAGAGGAGGTCCCGAGAGTGCTGGAAGAAATCCACTCCGGGGAGTGCGGCAGTCACTCCGGGAGTCGGACCCTGGAAGGGAGGGTGTTGAGGCAAGGCTACTTCTGGCCCACTCTCAGCAAAGACGCGACTGAGTTCGCGAGGAAATGTCCAAAATGCCAGCTCTATGCTCCACTCCAGCTCCTCCCAGCCCAAAGACTCCGGACCATCACGGCTCCCTGGCCCTTCGCCATATGGGGGTTGGACCTGGTCGGTCCCTTCCCCCAAGCCAGCGGCCAGAGGAAGTTCCTGCTGGTCATGATCGACTACTTCTCCAAGTGGGTAGAAGTGAAAGCACTCGCTAAGGTAACCTCTCAGGTTGTAAGGAATTTTGTGTGGGGGGAGATAATTTGCAGGCATCGACTCCCCCTAGCTATAGTGACGGACAACGGGCCACAGTTTGCCAGTGAAGAGTTTGTCGGTTTCTGCACCCAGCTCGGCATTAATCTCAGGTTCGCATCGGTCCACCACCCGAGGAGCAATGGGCAGGTGGAGGCGGCAAACAAAATAATCGTCAACCTACTAAAAAAGAAAGTGGAGAACCTTCGAGGAAACTGGGTGGAATAGCTACCCTCCGTCCTCTGGGCAATGAGGACTACTCCGAATACCGCCACCGGGGAGACTCCATTCAAGCTCTCTCACGGGTCCGAGGCCGTCCTCCCCATAGAGTTTGAGGTGAAGACCCCCCGGGTGATCGCCGCAAGCGAAGGGGATGAAGGGTGGCTAGAGGGAAACAACGCAGAGCAGAGGCTGTCTTTGGACCTGGTGGAAGAACTCCGGGACTTGGCCACCATCAGACAGGAAGAGTTCAAACGGCAGATGGCTCGATATTTCGACAAACATATCCGGATCAAGCACTTTCAGAAAGGGGACCTAGTCCTGAAGAAGGTCGATGCGGCCGGCAGAGGGGCCACAGTGGGTAAGCTTAACCCCAACTAGGAGGGCCCATATATTGTAAGCGAGGTGCTCAAGTCGGGAGGGTATCACCTCCAGGATGTGGAGGGGGTACCTCTTGACCGAGCCCGGAGTGGGGATGACTTGAAATGATTCTACCCTTGAACGCTTTGCCATGATTAATAAATGGCTTACTCTTCTTTTTTTGTATATAATGCTTATAACTACTGTTGTACTGGGGTCGCAGCAAGGTTGGACATATTGGTGCTGGAATGCCCCAGATCGATTCCGCTCCCGGGCTCTCACCTAGATGGGGGGTTCTGGTTGATCTCTGGAGAGGCTGGCAAGGTTGGACATATTGGTGCTGGAATGCCCCAGATCGATTCCGCTCCCGGGCTCTCACCTAGACGGGGGGTTATGGTTGATCTCTGGAGAGGCTGGCAAGGTTGGACATATTGGTGCTGGAATGCCCCAGATCGACTCCGCTCCCGGGCTCTCACCTAGACGGGGGGTTCTGGTTGATCTCTGGAGAGGCTGGCAAGGTTGGACATATTGGTGCTGGAATGCCCCAGATCGATTCCGCTCCCGGGCTCTCACCTAGACGGGGGGTTCTGGTTGATCTCTGGAGAGGCTGACAAGGTTGGACATATTGGTGCTGGAATGCCCCAGATCGATTCCGCTCCCGGGCTCTCACCTAGACGGGGGGTTCTTGTTGATCTCTGGAGAGGCTGGCAAGGTTGGACATATTGGTGCTGGAATGCCCCAGATCGATTCCGCTCCCGGGCTCTCACCTAGACGGGGGGTTCTGGTTGATCTCTGGAGAGGCTGGCAAGGTTGGACATATTGGTGCTGGAATGCCCCAGATCGATTCCGCTCCCGGGCTCTCACCTAGAAGGGGGGTTCTGGTTGATCTCTGGAGAGGCTGGCAAGGTTGGACATATTGGTGCTGGAATGCCCCAGATCGATTCCGCTCCCGGGCTCTCACCTAGACGGGGGGTTCTGGTTGATCTCTGGAGAGGCTGGCAAGGTTGGACATATTGGAGCTGGAATGCCCCAGATCGATTCCGCTCCCGGGCTCTCACCTAGACGGGGGGTTCTGTTTGATCTCTGGAGAGGCTGGCAAGGTTGGACATATTGGTGCTGGAATGCCCCAGATCGATTCCGCTCCCGGGCTCTCACCTAGACGGGGGGGTTCTGGTTGATCTCTGGAGAGGCTGGCAAGGTTGGACATATTGGTGCTGGAATGCCCCAGATCGATTCCGCTCCCAGGCTCTCACCTAGACGGGGGGATCTGGTTGATCTCGGAAAAGGCTGGTAATAAGGGTCAAGGGCTAAGATAACAGATTGAAGTGGTAAAGAAACTAGAGTCAAGGGGTTTTTGGTTCGCAGAATGCCAATGCCTCAGCTCGCCAAGGTCGAGTTCGCCGGGCAATACCCGCTGGCGATGACAGCTCGGGCTCGCGAGACCCATAAGAAGAGAGCCGCGGCGAAGGCGAGCCTAGACACCCGCATTCGCGGGCCTTCCGGAAGCACTACCGCTTAACTTGTCATGAGCAGAAGAAAGATCAAATGCGAGAGAAAGAGCAAAGAGACGCGAGCATGCACATAAACACCAACGAAAAAATTATAACTAGCATTACTCAAGATTTTTCTATGTTCGGCGGCGATCTCGCCAGCCCAAAAAGAATATACATTCGAGAGGAGAAGAAGCTAAAGGAGTTCAATCTGGGGGGCCCTCTCCGTTCTTGCGGGCTCCCAACCACGGCGCCAAGTCGAAGAGGTCCGGACAGACATCTTCGGCTGTGAACTCCATCGCGTCTTCCGCGAGCAGACTAGCGTTCTTAAGGGTCGTGAAGACGAGATTGGCGACCTCCTGCGCATCTCGCCGCCTCTGTTCCTCGCCTTCGGCAGCCCTCTGTTTAGAACCGGCTCGCCCAGGAGAAGGGGGTAGCACGCTGCGGCCAGCTCGTCCACCCGGGTCTTCAGCATAGTATTCTCCAACTCCAGCTCACCGTTGCGAGCGAGAAGCTGGGTTGCTACGTCGGCATCCTGAGCATCAAATGAGTTAAGAGAAGGCTAGAGGTCGCAAACGGCAAAGAAAAGAGACCCGAGGGTCACTTACCATCTTGCCCTGCATCCCGGCGAGAAGGCTTTCCGTCACCTCCTCCCTCTCCTTAAGGCCCTTGATCTCTTCGCGAGCTCTCTTAAGCTCCTCCCTGTACGCGCGGATATCCCTATCCGCCTACAGATAGCGGCGCCCCGCCATATGCGCGAGTTCTGTCGAACGGAACTGAGCTCGCATTTCTTCATAGACCAGTTGCCGTGGCCCCATATCTTTATAAGCAGCGGCGTCCTCGCGGCCATATAAGCCGAAGGAGAGAGAGAACGCCTCCTCCCCAGCCTTACCGAGCTCTACCCAGGAGGGGTGAAGGGTGGAGCAGGAAATCCGGTTGGCATTGGGGTCCCAAGCGAGCAGGGGTTCGCCGAGGATGTCAGAAACTTTCTCGCCCAGACCGAAGTTCCTGTGGCCTTTGGGTTGGGGGCTCACGGAAGAACTTCCAGCGCCCTGGTCCGCCGGGGGGTCAGGCTTTTTCGCAGGGGAAGGAGGCGAGCCGTCGGTCTCGCTTAGATAGACGACCGCGCTCCTATCCTTGGTAGCGAGGGTCTTTCCCTTCAACTTCTTGGAGGACCGCGAACCCGGCTGACTCGCAGAAGGGGGCCGCTTCTTGCCGGACCCGACGGCGGGAAGATCGCGGCAAGCCTCTGCCGCCGCAGTAGCGAGGGTGTCCGCCGTGAGAGTGATGTCTTGTGCGTGCGGGGGATTAACAGGGATCTCGCGCTCGCCTGTAAAATAAAAGCGTTATACAACGAAGAAAGGAGAGGAGAGTGGGGCGAGAGCGAGCCCTACCTTCCCCTTGAGGAACGGCAAGTAGCGAGTCGACATTGCGCCGCAGATAGGCGACTTCAAAGTTCTTGCCGGAGAGGTATTGGAGAAGTTTGGCGTCGGCACCACTCAGCGAGCTCGGAGGGCGGTAAGTAGCGTCATCCCGCTGGAGGGGGGTGAAGTGAAGATTGCCGAAGGGTCCCATCACCAGGAGGAACTTCTGGGTCCAATAGTGACTCTTGTTCACCGTCTCGCAGACGGTGACGTGCTGACTCGCGAAATAGGTAGTCCCGTCTCGGAAGGCGCGGAAGGAAAATACCTTGCGAAAGACGAGGAGGCTGAACTCGATCCTCTCCTCCCGCAGGTAACTGGCGAACGCGACAATATCCGCGATCGCATTTGGGGTCAACTGGCTCGGTAACACCCCATAATACCGCAACACCTACAAAGAACGATGAGAAAGTTGCTATAGCGGGCACGAAGCAGCGAGAAGGCTGGGCGAAGTACCTGACGAATTTCAGGCCACAAAGGGAGTCGCAACCCATTCTCGAAGTGCGCGATGGGGATCGCGAGCTCGTCAGCCCCGGTCTCGTTCAATGTAGATCTCTCACTCGGACAGCGAGCCGAATAACCCTCCGGGAGATAGCGGTCCACAGCGAGTTTATACTCCTCGGCTGTGATGTTCGCGCAGTAGAACTCGTGGGCTTGAAACGCTGAGGCGCATTTTGACCGCCCCTCGCTCTCGCCATCCGCTCCCATTTGCTGATTCGTCCGCATCGAGTCAGGAAGAGGCAACTTACAAGCAGCGAACGCGAGCACGATCTTGCGAGAACGGAGATGAGCGTAGACGTGAGAAGACTGGAGAAATAAATGCGACGGGTAGGAGAGTGAATCTGAACTATTTATAAGAAATTCGAGTGGGCACGAGAATCGAAGCGTCGGGAGTGCGGATAGCTAAAATAAAGTAGATTTCTGCTCAAAGGGACTGCAGTCTTGCGAGCCAGGGCTCGCCGTCGCGCGGTAATTGAGTCCCGCCCAAGGCCGGCCCACGAGGAAAAGGGGTCCGGGCATAGCGTTGCACAGAAGCTCGCAGGCGCTCCGCGAGGGCGATCATATCAAACACAGCAGACGAACCGAATAAACCACATGCACACCACAGAAATAAAGGGAAAAATTAAAAAGGAAAAACGATAAAAGGCGAGTCGCGACGGACTCGCGAATATTACCACACCAGATATTGTTCAACAGACGTCATGAAAGAAATAAAAGCAAAAGGATAGTAGAATTAAACCCGCGGCAGTCTCAGGGGTAAGGAAGCCATTTCCAGCGACCCCGACCCCGCTTGCCCACACGCGGCGGCACTCTCGGATAATGGTATTCGCGAAGCGCTTTAAACTCGCGCAGGATTAGGTGCGCTTGATCCTCGCCCCGCGAGATGTGCACGCCGGGCGAGGTAACATCTGCGCGAGGCACCGGCTCCGCCTCGGCGATCAAGCGCACATTCGCGTCTTCCAACACGGCGAATCTCTCGTCAAAGGCAGCCCGGTCCGCGTCATACCGCTCCTCCAACTCGCGTAACATCATGCCGTGCTTCTGAAGCACCTCGGACACCCGACTCTTCATCCGCACGGGGTCGCCAGGGTCACCCAAGAAGTCTTCAATCTGGCTAGGCGAAGGCGGTGGTGACATCTCCATCCTCCCGTGCTCTGACTCAGGGGTGGCTCCTGGGATTTCAACGAAGGAAGAGTTAGTAGGATCCGGGGACGAGCAAGAGATGGGAGCTCGCAAAAACATGCTAACCTGGCGAGGAGGGAGACTCGCGACGGGGCTTGCGCGAAGACTCCGGCCGACCCTGGAAGTTTTCGCGGAATCCCGGGACGTGGGGTTTCCCCAGACCAGGAGGGTACACCACTCTCTCCGCGACTTGGGCGCCGTCGAGAAGCGAGCCGCCTGCACTTTGCCTGCCCATCAGACCGAAGCCAGGGGTCGCCACGTTAACCTTAGGCGGGACCGGCGAGTTCACCGGGGTGGAGACTTTCTCCTTGGGACTCGGCGGTGGGGTATCTGCATAGGCCACCAACGAGTAGATATCACACGGACTTAAGCGGAGATAAGGGAGGATACGCATGACTTACGGGGTCTCTAGGTCGGCGCCTGCTGAGTCGAAGTCCCGATCCCAGCATCTAGCGATCCCAACCTTGCGGGGGACGGAGGGCGAGAGGAGGTCAGCGTGAGGCCCACCATATGTTCCTCGGGTGGAGGGTTCTGCGAGAGGAAAAGGAGTAAATGGGTAGGCGATGTAAAAAAGTCTAGACGAAGAGTACCTGTTGTGCGAGCCCGGTATCCGGCGGCGGGGGCGAGGCAGGAGGCGACGACACGTCCTCCCCCTGCGACATCCGAACCGTCTTGGCCTTCTTAGGCTGTGGGGAAGGAGATGTGGCCAAGTTGAACATCCAGGCGTTGCGCTCGGCGACCTGGGCCTTCGCCATCACTCTTGAAGCCTTCAGTCGATCTCGCGCGCTCAGCGTGGAGGACATTCTGAGAAGTTGTTTTCCGCGAGGATGATGGGGAAGAAAAAGCTTGATCACTAGCCGCGGCGGACGGTATTTATAGCTTTGGGCGTGGGACCCACCACAAGATTCCCGCCACGTCAGCCGAATCGGCGAACACCAGGGTTGGATGTTTTTCGCGAGCTCAAGACAACCTCGCGAAGAGCGGGGATTGTGTACAACCCCGATGTTCGCCAGGAAAGGGGTTCCAAGTTCGCACGACCGGGCGAGCCAGCCGACCTGCCCAGTTCGCCAGGCAACCGAAGGCGAACCCAGGAAGGGGGCGAGCCCGGGAAGAGGCGAGCCAGCCGGTCGGAGGAGCTCGTTGGGCAGGTCCGGGCCCTTGGGGTGCAAATTGCCATTTCTGGGGTACAGTTAGCCATTTCGGCGAGCTCGACCTGCTAAGGAGTGGTTCAGCGGGCGAGCCGTAGAGACAGGCGAGTCAGCCAGCTGAAGGAGTTCGCCAGGCGACCGAAGGCGAGCCCAGATGGGGGCGAGCCCGGGAAGAGGCGAGCCAGCCGGTCGGAGGAGCTCGTTGGGCAGGTCCGGGACCTTGGGTTGCAAATAGCCATTTCTGGGGTACAGATAGCCATTTTGGCGAGCTCGACCCGCTAAGGAGTGGTTCAGCGCGCGAGCCGTAGAGACAGGCGAGCCAGCCGGCCGAAGGAGTTCGCCAGGCGACCGAGGGCGAGCACAGGTGGGGGCGAGCCCGGGAAGAGGCGAGCCAGCCAGCCGAAGGAGCTCGCTAGGTGGCCTTGGCGAACCTCATGTTCGCTGAACAGGTCGAGGGTCTCGGGTTCGCTGGTAATTGGGATGGTCTTTTACCAAAAAACCCCTGGTGGTCTGCGCGAGCCCGGGAAGAGGCGAGCCAGCCGGTCGGAGGAGCTCGCTGGGCAGGTCCGGGCCCTTGGGGTGCAAATAACCATTTCTGGGGTACAGATAGCCATTTTGGCGAGCTCGACCCGCTAAGGAGTGGTTCAGGGGGCGAGTCGTAGAGACAGGCGAGCCAGCCGGCCGAAGGAGTTCGCCAGGCGACCGAGGGCGAGCACAGGTGGGGGCGAGCCCGGGAAGAGGCGAGCCAGCCAGCCGAAGGAGCTCGCTAGGTGGCCTTGGCGAACCTCATGTTCGCTGAACAGGTCGAGGGTCTCGGGTTCGCTGGTAATTGGGATGGTCTTTTACCAGAAAACCCCTGGTGGTCTGCGCGAGCCCGGGAAGAGGCGAGCCAGCCAGTGGGAGGAGCTCGCTGGGCAGGTCCGGGCCCTTGGGGTGCAAATAGCCATTTCTGGGGTACAGATAGCCATTTTGGCGAGCTCGACCCGCTAAGGAGTGGTTCAGCGGGCGAGCCGTAGAGACAGGCGAGCTAGCCGGCCGAAGGAGTTCGCCAGGCGACCGAGGGCGAGCACAGGTGGGGGCGAGCCCGGGTAGAGGCGAGCCAGCCAGCCGAAGGAGCTCGCTAGGTGGCCTTGGCGAACCTCATGTTCGCTGAACAGGTCGAGGGTCTCGGGTTCGCTGGTAATTGGGATGGTCTTTTACCAGAAAACCCCTGGTGGTCTGCGGTTAGCCCCTCCGGACAGCGGAGTTTGGCTGTTAGCAGACCAATTTGGGGTGCGGATAGTAAGAACGGACAGCGGGAGTTGGCTATTGACAGACCACAAAACCAAAATCTATAAATAGACCTTGAAGGGCACCTTGGAAGAGGCGGTTCATTATCTTTGAGCTCTTCTCTCCCTAGGTCGCTTTGGTTTGGGCTCTCTAGCTCTCCAAGGTGCCCGAGTCTTAGCTTTGGCTTGGGAGGGGAAGCGCTCAACGATCTTCCGGGTTAGTGGAGGGACCTCCTCGCTGAGACTAGGGTCTTTGTTCTTTGTTCAAATCGTCGGCCTTACCTCTCCCGAGGGACCGGTAAGGGCTAGCTGCCCCTCATATCGGTGAGGGCCCCGAGCTCCACAAGAGAACGAGAAATCAGTTTCAACAAATACCACACTCTTTCAAATGATCACGGAACTCTTGACTCAGGTATTCGCCACCTCGATCAGATCAGAGTGCTTTAACCTTTTTACCCAATTGGTTCTCCACTTCATTCTTAAACTCTTTGAACTTTTCAAAAGTTTCGGATTTGCACTTCATAAGATATACGTATCCGTATCTAATGAAATCATCAGTAAATGTAACGAAGTAGAAATACCCACCTCTAGCCATAGAACTCATGGGCCCGCATACATCACTATGTACAACACCCAAGAGATCCTCAACCCTCTCAGTATAACCAGTGAAAGGGGCTTTAGTCATCTTGCCTAACAAACAAGACTCGCATCGCTCAAATGATTCATAATCAAATGAGTCTAATAGTCCATCTCTATGGAGCTTGGATATGCGCTTCTCGTTTATATGGCCCAAACGACAATGCCAAAGATATGTAGGATTTGAGTCATTTGTTCTTAGTCTTTTATTGTTATCTACATTATAGATCGGATGGTCCAGGTTCAAAACATAAAGACCATTAAACAATTGAGCTACAGCATAACAAACATCATTCTTAAATATAGAACAACAATTGTTCTTAATTATAAAAGAAAATCCAATCATGTCTAAGCATGAAATGGATATAATGTTTCTAGTTATGGCCGGAACAAAATAACAATTATTAAGTTCTATTACAAGCCCACTGGGCAAAGAAAGACGGTAAACCCCTAGGGCTACAGCAGCAACTCTTGCTCCATTGCCGACGCGCAGGTCCACCTCTCCTTTACTCAGCAATCTTCTCCTTCTCAGTTCCTGCACATTTGTACAAATGTGAGAACCACTTCCGGTATCCAATACCCAAGATGAAGGAGCGGAAAGGTTTATCTCTATAACGTAAATATTCGAAGCGGAAGTCATACCTCCCTTCATTTTCTGCAGATCCTCAATGTACGAAGGACAATTCCTCCTCCAATGACCAGCCTTGCCACAGTGGTGGCATTTCCCTTCCTTCACGGTGCTCTTCTTTTTCAGCGCAGAAGATTTGGGCTCAAGATGTGACTTAGGTCCCACCTTCGTCTTCTTGAAGCCCTTGGCCTTAACCTTGCCTTTATGTACCATCAATATGGGACTAGCAGGATTGGCCTTCTTCTTGTTTATCTCAGCAGTTCGCAACATGCCTAGGAGCTCGGGCAGTGTCTTGTCTATTTCATTCATGTTGTAGTTCAAGACGAACTGCTCATAACTATCCGGCAACGATTGCAGGATAAGATCTGTGGCCAACTCTTGACCCAGAGGAAAACCCAGTCTCTCCAGGTTCTCTATATACCCAATCATCTTGAGTACGTGAGTACCAACCGAGTCTCGAGCTCCCATTTTGCACTGAAATAATGCCTTCGTGACATCGAACCTCTCTTGACGAGCTTGCCCTTGAAACATTTTCTTTAGGTGCTCGTCAATCTCCTTGCACCCCATGTTCTCGTGTTGCTTCTGAAGCTCAGAGTTCATGGTGGCAAGCATAAGGCACTCGACGTCTAAGGCATCATCAGTATACTTCTTATAAGCATCCTTATCAACACGGGATGAGTACCCGGTCGGCACCTCGGGGGCTTCTTCTTCCAAGACGTAGAGCTTTCGCTCTTGCCTGAGAACAATTCTCAGGTTCCTGTACCAGTCCATGTAGTTCGTCCCACTTACCTTGTCCTTCTCAAGGATAGATCTCAGGGACAGGTGGAATGTGAACCACTTGCCATGGAATTCTACAAGAATTCATGCAGAATTTAATCAGTACCAAAATTTCAAAATACAATTTATTTTAATTTGGACTTCAATTAAATACTCCCACTATTTTATTCAAACTGATAGCCCTCACTATCAATTCGGAGAGTTCATGCGAGCTACTCTCTTAGTGGACAAGATCCATATTTCACCAACACAATGAGTCAGCTTTGGCTTTTCTCTCACTATGCAGTTATTTAGGTAGGCAACGCTTGCCAATTGCATCCTCATACAACTCTTGTATGGTTGGTGAATAACTCCCTATTCGCATCCATCATATGGTGCATGCCAACCCTATGCCTTTAGGCACTCAACCTTTGAGGTCACCTAGTTAAGTTAGACCCGATGTCGACAGTGGGATATCACAATTATCCGCTCGGACCCTTACCAAGATAGATTAATGCACCTTGCTTTGGCAAGCCTACACTTCATCGATCGAGGCAGGAAGAGTGTCATCCATCGGAAGGCATCCGAACACTTAATATTTGATGAAGGGATTTTTAATAATAGGTTAACACTTAACCATGATCAACATTTGATCAATGTGCACATCCACAGAAAAACAAGCTTTCTAAAAAACCACATGCATCCCTTATGTGCACAACATAAGACTATCAACCTTTGATAGACGAAAGGGCTAAATCTGGACATTTAGAACTCTTCCAAACCTTCAGATTTACATGCATTGGACAAAGGCAAAGACAACTCGACTTAAAGCAGTAGACAAGCTCGTCTCTCATTGTTGGATTCAAAATCCAAAACAATACAAGGGTTCAGTAACAACTTGAGGGACGGTTACTGCTAAGGAGACAACAATTTCTAACAATTAGAAATTACCACAAAATCCCAGACGTTCCTGGCGGGGTTCCAAGGGGCCGCGCCCCTGGCAGGGTCTTAGGGGCAGAGCCCCTAACAGGGTCCAGGAAGAAATCTTGACATTTAGAACGCTTCCAAATACCTAGATTTGCACGTACTGGAATAACCAAACTTTTGAAATAACATTCTTGACCACAACCTCCCTCTGATACCACTGTTGGGTTTTCTACAACCATACATCATATATAGGCGCAGCGGAAATAAAGAGAACAACCCAAAAGAGTTTGGATCTGGCCATGAACATTGAATCAAGAAGCTAATCAAAAATACTAGGAATAAATTACCTTAGTGGAGTTGGATCGAATCCAACCTAGGTGCTCCAAGAAGGAGAGTCATGTCAGCGGCAAAGAGAGTTTCACAGAATAATGTCCGCGACTCTACAGAGATCCACACGAGCCGGAAGAAAGAGACTGCACCTTGCGCTTCCACGAACTGCTAGGTTCGTTCCAGGAAATGCAATCGCGGCGACGATCGCCGGAATGGAGGTCGGCGGAGGCGAACGGGGCGACGGAATTTCTTCCATCGACTAGGGTTCGGGAGGCGGAACACTTCCGTCGTGCAAACTTCCTGTTTGCGTAACCTACTGTTGAACCCTTAAAACATGTCCTATTTATACCCGAAGCATAAGCAGACCTAAAAGAATCGCTATCCGCAGACCACAGAAAATTGGGGTTTCTAGAACAATTCATCGGGTATCAGCATTCGTCGAGTTTCCACGAATCATATTCGACGAATTCTGACGAATCATATCCGACGAATTCCGACAGCAACATTTGCCGAGTTTAGGGTTTCTGGAACAATTCGTCGGGTATCATCATTCGTCGAGTTTCCACGAATCATATTCGACGAATTCCGACGAATCATATCCGACGAATTCCGACAGCAACATTTGCCTGACCCCATTCTATATGGTGATTGGTAACCTTTGCCAACACAGTCAATCTTCCAACTTCTCCACATGCTCTTATGTGCGACCCTGCAGGCTCATATCGCGTTGGCAGTGAGACTACATGTTTGACCACTTCTAGATCACAATGGTAACTCCAACAATGTTTTCCACTTTTTGCATTGATTTAGGAATTAAACATAAGTTTTCCGCTTCACGCACACCACAACAAAATGATGTAGTGGAGAAGAAAAATAGAACCCTTCAAGAGCTAGCTAGCACTATGCTTTATGAATATGGGTGGCCTAAATCATTTTGGGCCGAAGAAGTTAATACTTCATGCTATATTATTAATCATGTCATGCTTCGACCTTTTTTAAAATTAACACCTTGTTAGCACCAAAGCGCGCCGGCCCTTTTCGGATTATAAAGAAGCTAGGTGACAATGCTTTCGTTTTGGATTTGCCTGCTGATTGGGGTATCTCCCCCATTTTTAATGTCTCGGATTTGACGCCATTTGTTTCACCTCCACAAGAGTTGAATTCCTTGTCGTCTTCTCCCTCCACTAAAATTTCTAATGGGTTGGGGAGTGGTAGTTCAGATGATCTCTCTCTTTCGGTCCCCGCAGTTATATCATCGGATGGTGAGTCGCATTCTTTTATTCCTACTGCTAACATGTTTCCCAGGTTTCCCAAGACATTTCTCACTCCAGATACGATACTTATTGCTGAGCCACTTGCTACTACTAATGGTGATACCTACCGCTTACTCATCTGTTGGCGTGACTGCCCCCTTCGAATGACTCATTGGTACTCGAGATGGAGCTTCGACGCTTGAATGCCGCTATTCTCCACCGCTATCTCTCAGACCACGCATCGAAGATACGTGATTTTGAGTGGGGGAGGATTGATGTCGCGGCCCCTCCACCACTACTTGATGATGATCCGGTTGCCGAGGCACAATGACATAAAGATTTTATGTTCCATGATGATGCCAACGGAAGACAGCGTTAAAACCTCCGCTCGCGGCGTGCTAAGCCAACTTGAAGACCAATTTACTTAATTATTATGCTCTTTTATTTTATATTTTTGAATATAAAATTATTCCATGTATGTGTAATAATTTTATATTCATGTAAGAATTTGTATTATTTATTTCCTGCACTTTTAAAACATTTGGTGTGTATTTAACCGCTCGGATGGTTGAGATTACATCTCCATCTTGGACGGTTATATGTTGTTTGTAACTCCTATATAAGGAGACTTTTATGAGGATTAAAGACATGGGAAAAAAATTAACCTAATTCTCCTCCTTGAGAATTTCGGCCAAGAGGGATTCCTACCTAGCCGCCGCCCCCCTTATGGTGTGAAGCCACCTCTTGCTCCCTCCATCCTCATCGGTGCAACTCCGGCATGGATTCCTTCGGTGCGACTCCAAGGAAGAAGGTTGCAGCCCCCATTCGGTGTGACACCGGTGGATCCGTGGAGAGAGTTATTCTCCCACTTATCTTGTGTGCTTGTTGGATTCGGGTTGGGTAACTTCTCCTACCCCATCTTGTGATTCCTTTCTTTAGAATTTGTGGAGGTTGAGCAACCATTTTGTCCGTGATTTTTAAATACTCCACTTGCAATTTTCTGAAATCGATTTCATTGTTATCGAACTTTTCTTTATTCCGGATCTAATCATCTGGTTATTGTTGTCAAATGGATTTTTAAAAATAAACTAGATGGTGACTCTAGAATTACAAGGAATAAAGCTAGACTAGTTGCACAAGGGTATTCACAAATCGAAGGGGTAAATTTTGATGAAACTTTTGCACCCTTTTGCTCGCCTTGAATCAATTAGAATATTTCTTGCATTTGCGAGTTTTAAGAGATTTAAATTATTTCAAATGGATGTTAAGAGTGCATTTTTGAACGACATTATAAAAGAAGAAGTTTATGTAGAACAACTCCCCGGTTTTGTGAGTGAACAATTTCCTAATCATGTGTATAAGTTAGAAAAGGCACTTTATGGATTAAAGCAAGCGCCACGTACTTGGTATGATAGATTAACTTTATTTTTAATAAAGCACGGTTATAAAATGGGAAGTGCAGATAATACACTCTTCATTAAGCATGTAAATAATGATTTGATTATATTGCAAATTTATGTGGATGATATTATTTTTGGAGCCACTAATGAAGAGTTATGTAATGAAGTAGTTTTAGTGATGAAAATTGAATTTGAAATGAGCTTGGTAGGAGAACTCGCTTATTTTCTAGGATTTCAAATCTCACAAAGACAAGATGGTATTATTATTTGTCAAACAAAACATGTTCATGATATTCATAAAAGAATTGGATTTGAAAACCTAAAACAAGCTAATACACCAATGAGTGCATCAGTAAAGTTAGGAAAAGATGAAGCCGATATTTCCATTGATTAAACATTATATAGAGGAATGATAGGCTCGTTGCTATATTTAAGCTCATCTAGACCCGATATTATGTTTTCCGTTTATTTATGTGCTAGATTTCTATCTAACCCAAAAGAATTACATTATTAAGCGGTTAAACATATTTTTAGATATCTAATCGGAACATCTAGACTAGGTTTATGGTATCCTCATAATGATTGTTTTATTTTACACAGTTTTTCTGATACAGACTATGCGGGATGCTCATTAGATCGTAAGAGCACTAGTGGCACGTGTCATTTTATAGGCCCTTCACTCATATCATGGTCGAGTAGGAATCAAAATTCTGTTGCCCTCTCCAACACCGAGATCGAATATATCACACAAGGTAGTTGTTGTGCACAGGCCTTATGGATGACCCAAACTTTAGAAGACTGGTGTTTATCTAAATAACATAGAATTAAAATGTGATAACAAGAGCGCTAACGATCTTAAAAACAATCACGTACATCATTCTAGATCTAAACATATAGATGTCTAACATCATTTTATTAGGGATCATATCAAGAAGGAACATGTTATAATTAGCTTTATGGGCTGACTCACAACCCGCAGATATTTTTACCAAACCTCTACCCGATGCACGTTTTAACATGATTAGGTTATAATTAGGTGTCTAAGAAATATCTCATTAAACCCTATACAATTATTTTAAATTTTATGTCCTTTTCTTGAATAAAAAATTATTTCAAAATCTACTAAAAATGTAAAAACACTTTTATAAAAACCACCAAAAACATGCTAAGTGAGCCTTCAAATCATCTTCATAATCTCTGAAAAGTCAACAGTAAGAAGGCCTCTTTTAATACAAATGAATTATGAAAAACATTTTTCAAAAAATCAATATTTGTAGCTCTGTTTTGGCGTTAAGAAGCTAACGCACGTTAGCCCCTTTTGATCCAAAAATTTTTCTATCTTTACGAAAAATTTCTGGTATTATTTTAATGCAATGTTTTATTTTTATTTCTCTATTTTTTTAAAAAGTTTTATATTTTTAAATATTTTTTTTTTAAAAATGATTACAAAATTATGCTTAAATGCATAATTCAAGGATGATTATATTTATGACTTAAAGATTATTTAAAATGTTTAATTTTAACTTTCAAGTTTCTTAATTAACATTGTTTTGTATTTGTTATGCCTTAAAAATTATCTTCTTATGTGCAATGAAATTGATTATAGATAAATATGTGTAGAAATGCTTAGCATGCCTATATGTATGAGTAATGAATTATGTTCGATAATGATTCACTGACTCACTCACTTATTTTTTGATAACCTACATGTGTTTACAATCTTATTCTTGCATAATTGTGTAGTGTAATAACATAAATAATTAAAATGCATACATAGATTACCTACACAACATTGAATTGGTTATTTCAATTCTTTGTTTTCATGCACTTGTGATTAGAGAAATGTGGTATATAAAATAAAATTTCTATGTTTGCAAAAAACAAGTGAATTTGGAGTCCTTGGTCATAAAAATCAAAATCAAAATCAAATAAAAATATATGACAAGGAAAACTCCACCAAAAATTATAAAGTGTCTTGTGCAAACCAAATTTCACCACTTCTCTTTAAAAAAATATCTTTATGTGCATTGAAATATTGTGGAAGTAATATTATGTGTTTTTAATGTTGTGTTATTTCATTATATATGTGATGTGTTTTTGATTGATTCACTTGTATACTTTATCAAAACACTATTTTGTACACATCATTATCTTTCATAAAACTTCTACTAATAAGAATTGGATCCTAATGCTCATCTACACTATTCTCTACAACCTTAAGTAAATGCACTAGATAGCAAAGCATGATCTTTACAATGTTTATGTTTACTTGAAATGCAAATTAATTTACATTGTAAAGCATATCTTTTCTTAATATTTGTAATCTTGCTTGCTATTTTTCTATTACCAATATCAATAATTCTTGCAACTTGTGTATCTAAATTCAAAACATCTACTTAATTGATTTAAAATCTTACTATATTTTGTACTTACAAATTCATAAAGATGTTCAATATTGCTTTCGCAGTGTTCACTATTTTTCAAAAAGTTGTATTACATATCTACATAATGCGTAATATTTCATATTGCGACTACTCTAAACCACCTTCTTTTGATTATAACAAAAGGGGAGAATAAATTGAAGAAATAAATTGCAGATATAAATTGAAAATATGTATTATTTTGGAGGAGTAAAATAGAAAATGCATTCATGTAGGGGGAGTATCCATATAGGGGGAGTATGCATGTTTATCACGCTTATCATATACTATAAACACTACTCTAATTGAAGTTTATTTCTTATTATTGGATTTAAAATTATCAAAAGGGGGAGATTGTTGGGTCTTGTGTTCCACATCTCTTAGTTTTAGAATAACAAATCACACTATGTATTTGATCTTGCTTGTGTTTATAGTGTGCAGGTACTATAGGTACATATCTCTATGAATTGGATTGTTATTAATGACGATTCTCTAAAAATAGATCTAACGCTCGACGTGAGAAGTTAACGCACTGCGTTAACTTTCGTCTAGAAAGATTCCGTCAAGTTGAAATGACGTCGATAAGGAATCCATTGAGAAGCCAGAGACAATGCCAGCGTTGGAGTTAACGCTGGCGTTGAGTCCACAATATGCCACGATCCCGACGGTTGCACGATCTCAGCTACGACCGTACATGATCCTTAATGTTGGTGTTAACTCTTAACGACAGGCGTTAGCTCCCATGTATATTTAAAGAGCTGATTTCCTTGATCAAACGCTATCTTCCAAGCCTTCAATCCAATCTTCAATGAGAGCATTTCATCCCCGAGTTCAGAGAGCACTCCTTACACCACCATTGAGAAGGAGATTTCCATCGGTCAAATATGAAGAAGGATGCATGCTTCAACTCCGACGATGGTCATTGCGTGTCTTCAACATCTCCTTCAGAGCTTTTCATTATTGAGAGTTTTTATCCTGAATTTACTTTTATCTTTTTATTATTTTCTTATAAGCGGTAGTGAATTCGCCGTCTTGTGTGTGGCAACTAGGCTGGGTTTGGTTTAGGGGGTAATTCGCTACATTGTGCACGACGACTAGGTCAAGGGTAGATCTTGGGGGTGGCTAGAGGCCTTATTTGGAGAATGATAGGTTATAGCCAACCGGTCCTTGGGAGAAGGACCGGTGAAGGAAAAAATTGATTTTACATTGTCGCCTTTATTTTAAAGCATTATTGAAATATTGTCTTGGTAATTATCTTTGTAAAACAATATTCATTTTCATTATCTCTGATTTTCTGGAATTGTATTTCATTAAAGTTTTCATAAGTAAAATCACCTTGACATAATTCTGAGAAGCTTAATTTTTTGGAGAGCTAACGCCCAACGTTAACTCCTAACGCCAGGCGTTAGCAATAGTAAAGAAAAAGTTATGTTTTTTTATAAATCTTTCATTTTACAGAAAAATTCATAAACCCCTTATTCACCCCACTCTAAGGGCGTCATATGATCCAACAAATAGTTCCCCATATAATCTACATGCTCTTGAACAAAATTATTATTGTTATTGTTATTAGCCCAATTGGTGGTGGAGGAAACATACATCTCTGCCACTTGCTTAGTAAGCCATTCTACTTGATGTGCTAAATTAGGCGTGTCCTCGACTTCAAAGAGTCTGGTTAGCTTGTTAGGGCGTGACCCCATGGATCATTCCACTGATAAGCATTTAAGGTCATTTCCTCTAAATCCTCTGGAATGGATTCCATGGTTTTATTATTTAAAGTACCTCTGGCGGCCGCATCAATCATTTGCCTCATTTGGAAATTCAAACCATTGTAGAAGATTTGAACTTGTTGCCAATTAGCAAGAGCATGGTGAGGGCATCTCTGCAGAAGTTCCTTAAAGCGAACCCATTGTGTCATAGAGAGTCTCCGAGTCAATTTGCAGAAACGATGCAATATCGGTGCATAATTTAGCGTTTTGGCGGGAGGAAAATATTTCGTTAGGATTTTCTCCGCCATTTCGTCCCATGCAGTGATGGATCCTATAGGAAGAGAGCTCAACAACTGCTTAGCCTTTGACCGCAAAGAGAAAGGAAATAAATGCAATAAAATGGCATCATCAGTAACTCCATTTATTTTAAAAGTGTCGCATATTTCTAGAAAATTAGAGAGATGAGAATTTTGATCTTCATCCGACAAACCATCAAAGGTTAGCGATTGTTGCACCATTTGGATGATGCTAGACTTGATCTCAAAATTAGTATTTGCCACTGTAGGGCGCACAATACTTGATTGGGCCCATCTAGGTTTCGCCGCGCTTAATAGGACATGGTCCAGTGCGGGGCCTCCTCCGGATTTGGCTCTCCCATAATTTCAATGTTTGTGTCTTCGATAGATATTTCGGGAATGATCGGTACTTCTTGATCACGGAATCGGAGGCGTCGCCATAAGGTGCGCTCTATTTCTGGATCAAAATTTGAATAGAGATTATTTGAAGAATTTCCTCTGGTATGAAGAGAAGAAGGAAAAATAATTGAAATTAAAATCGTAAGAAGAGAAGAAGGAAAAATGAAAATGAAAATTTTATTATATTAATATTTTTTTACATAATTATTTTTATAATTTATTTGACGATTTAAGATTAGTCTTGGACTTCCCAAGGTCTACCCGGTGAAGGGCTCACACTGGTATTAGGAGATCTGTCGGGGTGACATCGCAAACCAACCTTTCCAAGAATATTATTGCACCTTAATTAAAAAATAAAACGAAGGAAAGAAATGATAAAATTAATAGATATTTCCTTTTCCGAAATATCAACTCATTCCACTGCAGCGACGCTAAAAACTTGGTGAAGCAAAGTTGTTATGCCTGTAAACAACAACGACAAGTGTACCGTGTTGAAAGTAGTATAGGTTTATAAAAACCAACTTCGTATAAACATCCGGGCGAGTTGAATACTTTTACTTCGAGAAAATCTCTATTTTCCTATCAGTAAAACTTTGGGTTGTTTTGTTATAAGAAATATAAGGCGGATTAAAAAGATGAATAAAATAATGATTAGAAGGCTAACACTCGATCTCGAATCTCCTCAGAATGAAAATAAAATAGAAGAAATAAGAAATCTAATTCTCTTAAGAAAATCGCTTTGTTCGTTGAGGTTCCCAAATTCTAAACGCACTTTTCTCGAGGATATGTTCAACTGAGTTTAGTTTGATTGACTGTACTCTCGTTCTACAATCGAAACCTCTAAAACTCGCTTTATTGTGGTGAACCACTATATTGGATATTACTCCAATCAAGGAGATTTATGTCATTCTATATCGAGGGTTGCATGCAACTCTATTTATCCTTGAGTGATCGATTCGAATTATGAGCCTCTCGGCTATAAAATTACGAAAATAAGAATGAAAATTAAATTTCGAAAATTTAATCTCAATTCAATAAAATCAAGGATAAATCTTTAGCATTTTAAAGAAGAGAAAAAGAAGACTAAATTAATTCATGACTGTTATTATTTCTTGGATTATCTCGATCGAGAACTAATAGAAGTTTAGCTACTCATTAAGATTAAGGAATCAACAAAAATAAATGAGTACATGATGAAAGAAGAAGGGAATGAGAGAACCAGAAAAACTATTTTTATTACTGCTAGCAAAAGCACCCTACAAGCTATTGAATTGAAAGTTACAATTGCAAAATGACAAGCTAATGAATTGAAAGTACAATTACAAGGCAAAAGAGAAGTACGAGAATGCTTAAAATAGGAAAACAATACATGAAAAATGAAGGATTGAACTAGCAAATTTCAACCATGAAGTTCTAGAGAAGCTGCCTTTAAATAGGTGAAAAGATGAGGTTACACGCCCTCGGTCACGCCTGTGACCCAAGTTGTGTAAGGGGCATGTTCGAAGCTGGTGTGGGAGAGACACCTTCTAGATTCATTGTAGGCGTTACGTGCATGTCACGTCCGTGACCTAGGGCATGTAATCTTAAAAATGTGGGTAGCGGGAAATATTTGGTGAGCTGGCGTGTCATTCTGGTGGCAAGAAGTTACACGCCCATGACATTGGAAGTACACAGGCGTGACATTAATGAATTATCCTCTGGGCATAATTTGGGGCGTGATCTGGGCTGGGATTGGGCGGTATTGATTGAACACTGGCCTGACATGGACAATCACGGGCGTGTACTTTGTGAAATGCACATCATGGCCGTGGAACATGTTCTGCTGAGCGAGAGGCATGGTTTATGCTTACACGCCCCAGGTCACTCCCGTGACCTAGGGCGTGTACTTTGCGATTCTTCTCAGAATAAGCCCAGGATGGCGGCAACAGGTCTTGAACAAATCTTGGGCTGTCACGCCTTTGGTCACTCTCTTGACCTTGGGCGTGTACTTGCAATTTTTGTTCAAAGTGCCCAGAAAAACCTGAAAACAAAAAATATGCTTAAGTTAGCTCATAGAAATGAAAAGAAACAATTTAAATGGGATAATTCATACAAATTAAGTAAATTCTTTTAAAATAGAATTAAAATTATATTAATGGATGAGTATGATAAGTGCTTATAAGTGTGCTCTGTGAAGACGGCCACGCTACCGAATCATCTCCCCCTAAAGCAACTCAAACTGCGGAAGAGATCGTAGAAGAAGAAGTTAAAGATGGAATTCGCTTGGAACCTGCCCAAGCAACTCAAACAGGTTCCATCAGCAAAGAGGATGAGAGCAGGAAGCTCTCAATCAATGCAGAGCTGCCCAAAGCGGACAAAAGCCAGCTCATCTCCTATCTCCTGCAGAACATGGATGTCTTTTCTTGGTCAGCAGATGACATGATAGGGGTTGATCCAGATATTGTCTGCCATCACCTTAATATCTGTAAGAACCCATTTTCTCGCTACAAAACCGGGTCTTGTGCCTAGAACCGCCGCTTTGCGGTGACACCAACAGTCAGGAAGGTCACCACTACAAAATGCCGATCCTATCGGCCATATTGATCACAAAAGAAGAAAAGTACAGTTTAACCAATATAAGTTCAAGTCCACATCACAAAATATATAAATCAAAAGATAGATATCCATAGATAATAATTGAATAAAAGAGGTAGCAATAAAAAGGGCTCATGCCCAGTACATCAACTGCTCACTATAAAATCACTCGCGGAAACAAAATCTACTATTAACACTCACGGATCCTGAGACTGGTGCTCCTGTGCTAGACTTGCCCGACTCCGGCACTGGCCTGTGGTGGTGATGCATCTCCTCGGTTCCCTAAAATGATATGGTCCACCGACCGTTAGTCAAAAAACTAAGCCTCGTTTCCCACCACCCATCCCCCAGTGGCTCCTAGGCACCGTACAAGAGGGATGAAGCAAAGGACAATAAGGGGTACAAAAACATAGCAGATGACATGTCTTAGCTACAAGAGTATCTATCTCTACACAGGTGTTCATATAGATAGAGCAGTGAATATATCAAAGTGAATAATAATAATAACGGAGTAAGGTAAAGTAAATAAGAAAGTAACCTTTGTTTTATAAGAATGCCCATACAAACTTATAGATCAAGTGGTCGTTTAGCAAGTCCTATCGTATAGAAGGTCCCATAAGTAATTTATACGATAGGGGTAGGGGTTGAAATGCAATTCATATGCTATGACATGCAGAGTTATGCGGATTAATGTTATGATCACATAAGTTTAACTCATGCACCCGACTCGATGCACACAGACCATTAGTTCCCCCTTTTTGGAGCTAGTAAAACTCCCAGGATACCCACGTAGTGGCAAATGGAAGCTGTGGGTTGGGCCTCTTCCACCTCTAGGTTGGTAATTGCACTACCTAACCTAGTCCTATCATACGCCTCAATGCGAAGAACACACCGCGGAGCGCCTGCGTACTCTTACAGGCTGGTCCACCAAACTTTTCCTTGGCTAATTGATAACCACACTTGCTGAGTCAAAGTATCGGCGTCGGTGCGAATGACCGTCTAATACTATAGACCCACCACCTTTATGCACATGAAATCATGATTACTATATATATCTTTGAACCATAGGATCCCCGGGCTAACTTGCCTGTCACCATAACCTTCCGAGCCACCGGCTCACCGGACTAACACATTCGTACCTACAACCACTGAGCCTACCGCTCGTAAGGCCAAACCATTAAAACAAACAATTTCATCAAATCTCGTCTTTTAATTAATTTCTTTTGAAATGAAATCTTGTCTTTTAATGTTTCATTCAATTGATTTTATTTCATCTTCAAAAATGTTTTAAATTATATTTGCAACAAAGCATTAAAGCAAAATATATTATAAGATTCATTTTGATCATTAAATTATGGAATTCAACTTCTGTCACTAATGGCAAGCGTTAGCACTAGCGCTGGCGTTAGTGGAGAAAAATTGAATTCCGTCTTCTTTAAAAATGAATCGTTAATATGATCTTATCTGAGATATTAAAATACATTTTCTTATAAATATTCTGAAACTTCGGTCGCAAACTCTAATAAATTTAAATAAGATTTAAATTCCATACAACCCTTATTCACCCCCCCCCCCCTCCCTCTAAGGGTGCCAAAAGATCCAACACGTGGTAACAGAGGGAGGTTATTCCAAAACGGTTTCACAACCAGGAATAATGGCGCTTCATGATCTCGCACCCACTAGAAGGGGAAAATTTTATGAAAATGAAAAATCATTATCACCACCATTATTTATGGGTGAAAATTATAATGGGTGGAAAACTCTTATGGAAAAATTTCTTAAATCTTTGGATATTGAAGTTTGAAATATTTCTATTAAAATGCCCCCTAGTACTCTAAATAAAAATGGAATGTTTTTAAATGCCAAATCTATGAATAGTCTATATTGTGCTCTAGATCAAAATATTTTGAAACTTATTTATACGCTTCCTACTGCTTTTGAAGTTTGGAAATTTCTTGAGAATTCTTATAGTCTTCCTTCCATAGATGATGCACAAGAGTAATTCCTTATGGATCCAAGAGAAGAAACCGATGTGGACTCATGCTTGGAAGAAGATTTATCTAAGAGAGAAGAATGCAACGTCACAATAATGAACTAAAATGATGGCAACACATCATGTTGGGAAAATGACCCTCAATGTTCCCTTATTTGAAGAGACCTCACACTCAATGCTAAGTACAAGTTGTATTTGATAAACCCTATTTTGATCTCATAAGTATGCAGGACTAGGGCACACCATGGTGTAATGTATGATCAGCTGAGATGAGCTCTCTATCTCAGCTGAACCACTGAGACAAGACCAGGAGCAGCTGAGAAGGTGTCTGGGCAAGCTGAGTTGCAGATAGAAGAAAACCGCTGAGATAACTACCTGTCTCAGCAGATCCGCTGAGACGGGACAGAAGCAACCGCTGAGATGGCTGACCATCTCAACCCAACCTCTGAGACAGATTCAAAAGTGATCTAGCAGGTTTGCTTTTGGCGCAAGCTACAGAAATGCATATTGGGGTTCACCAATCACTCCCATACCTGTCAGGAGGACAACTAAGAGCCGTTGAGGGTCAGTGGTGTATAAAAGGAATAAGTTAGGGTTGAGCAAAGAAATTTTACTAGTGATCTTACTCTCCAGCACACAAACTCAAGAACATTATTATACCATTGTGGGCATCCAAGAACTCACAAGGCTGCAAGGAGAAAGGAGATATCTCATCTTGATTCATCTCAAGATAGAGCAAGTAGATCCAGTCCTTCATCTGAAGGGCTGATCAAGAAGAATCAAGTTCGAGCTGCACATCTCCTCACTGATTCAAGTCTGCAATAGCAGCTGATAGGAAGAAGAAGAACAAGGCTTAGCAAGTCGATCCAGCCCATCATCTGAAGGGTTGATCAAGAAGAATCAAGTTGGAGCTGCACTTCTCCACCCTGGTTCAAGTCTGCAACAATAGCTGTTAAGAAGAAGAAGAATAAGGCTTGATCTCATCTTTCTTCAATCTGTAATCCTTATTATATCATTTGTAGAAGCCTTTGGGTTTTGAGACTGAATGGATTTATTGCCTGAGTGTGTAAGGCTGATTAGCCTGAGTTGTAGAGCTGAGTGGTCACCTTGGGGTAGGACCAGGAGGTGGTCTGAGTTGTAGGAGGTCGATTACTCTAAGGTAGGGCTGATGTGCCTGAGGTAGGGCTTGGGAAAACCTGAGAGATCCTGTGGGATCTATGTTGTAGGCTCTTGGATCTGAGTTTGGAGAAGTTGGCCTTGTCTAACTCAATGTTAGAAAGGTGAAGGGGAAAAGAGGACTACTCAAGACACCCTGTCTTGAGGAACCTCTATAAATCTCTTTGTGCTTTCTGTGCTTGATAATTTGCTAGCCTAAATTCAGAAAACACTAAGCCTAAATTAAAAGAAACCTATTCACCCCCCCCCCCCCCCCTCTAGGTGTTCAAGACTACATCCTATATAAACAATCAAGTGGTATTAAAGGGAGGTTCGTCAAGAAGGACATAACTGTCTGACCAGATCCTATAAAAAATATTCTTATCAATCCAATGGCTTCTTCTGGATTGCAGAAGGAGATGGGATCCATGAAGTTGCCCATATGCAACAAAGAAAACCTTGGCATATGGAAGCAAAGGGTTAGATTGCTTCTGGATGCATCTGATCGAAGGATCTACATAACTATAAAGCAAGGGCCTTTCACCTTTCAAACTGCCTCCACCATAGATCCAACAAGAAGAGTGGCCAAGACCTTCAATGACTTGACCAAGGATGTACTTGCATTGTTCACTATGGACAAAAGAGCCCAGAACATCATAGTTAATGTTATTGATGATTCCATATTTCAAAACTTAGTACACTGCACTACTGCCAAGGAAATATGGGACACATTAGTAGTATATATGGAAGGGATAGCTGAAGTGAGGGATGATAGAAAGTCAGTCCTTAACCAAGAGTAAGAAGCCTTCAGGCAGCTCAGTCAGGAGAGCATCTCTATGTGCTATGAGAGGTTCTTCAGAATAGTCAATGAGCTGAGAACCTATGAGAGAGTTTTCACTGATTATGAGTTGAATGATAAGTTCCTTAGATCTCTAACAAGGGATTGGGACACAAAAATCTGTGCTATCAGGGAAGTGGCTAGGATTGGTGAGACCCCCACTCATACACTGTTTGGAAAGCTACTCTCTTAAGAAATGCAGCTGTCTACAAGAAAGGAAGAGGAAACCTCAACAAGGGCTAAGGCAAGGGAGAAATTTGTAGCTCTCAAAGCTGACAGCTCCAAGAAAAGCAAGGGCAGGGTGGTGTCTCCTCCTAGGAGAAGTGCTGAATCTGAAAAATCTGAAATAAGCACCTCAAATAGCTCTTCCTCTGATGAAGAGTTTGCTTCCTTCTTAAGGCAGTTCAAGAAGATGAGGAGGAAGAAATGGAAGAACAAGCCCTCCTCCTCATCACACTTTAGGAAAGGCCACAAGAAACTTGAAAGACAGCACCCAAAGGGTGACAGGTATGATTCCAAATCTAGTAAACATGTTTCAAATAACATAATTTGCTATTGCTGCAGCAAACCTGGACATGCCATAGCTGACTGTCCAGCCAAAAGAAAGGAGAAAGGTGATAAGAAGCATCATCACCAAAAGGATAGGAAGGGTGAAAATCCTTCCTAGCAAAGAAAGGAAAAAGCTGGAGTGAATCTGAATCCTCAACTCTAGATTCAGAGAATGAAGAAGAAGCCTACATAGGGCTGTTTGCAGCAGAAGAAGATGAAGATTATCCTGCTGCCAAGGTTGGAGTCAGGGCCCCACTATCACACTCAGATAGTGATATATAGGAGGATGAAGAGCACAATGTTCAGCTAGGCCTCATGGACATCACTGATGAAGAGGACAGTCAGAACATCTCAGAAAATGAATAGGTATTAATTCATTCCTTATCCTCTTTTGATTATGAGACTGGCCCAGAATCTTGAGGACCTTCATCAATTGATGGAAGTGATTCAGAATCTGAGGTGGATGTCAATCAACTGATTGACAAGTATGATGCTCTCTTGGAAGCTCTGAAAAGGAGCATAAAGCTAGCCAAGAGGCAAGCCCAAGAGATTGATTCCCTTAAGATGGAAAAACAAGAATGCACTAAATCATCTACCAAGATGAATCAGATGTATAGGGAAATTAGCCATCTGAAGGGGATAACTATCACCCATCTGAGCACCAAATCCCTGAAGAACAAGGTCATCAAGGATCTTGAGGAGAAGCATGTGAAGGAAAGAAGCCTAGTGGCTCAATTCACCAAGCCAAAATTTGTGCTCCCTATTATTGACTCCTTCTATTCTCAATCCAATAGAAGAGGACTAGGATTCAATAAAATGGAAGCAGGAGAAGGGAGTGGAGAAAAGATAAGGTGTAAGGCTAAACCTCAAACCACCTTTCAAAAGGTATTACTCCCTTCCGACAGGTATGCCCATGAAAGCATGTATGGTCACTGGAAGAATGGAAGTTCCTATAGAAAGGAAAATACTCCTTCCCTTAATGGAAGAAAGGGAATGGGATTGAGTGCTATGAAGGCTCCCCATGAGGAAATTCAAATGGCTCAACCTGGACCATTTGTATTTGGTACATCAGCCCCCTCATTCAAGGATAAGAAAGCAAGCCCTTCTAAGGTTGATTCAGCCAAGAACATGACTGTTGTCAAATCAGTGGACATGTCTAATTGCTCAGTGTCTAATGCCATCAAAACTTGCATTGCCCAAAAGCCAAAGCAAGCTGATGCCATCAATACAAAGACCACTAAGACTGTCCACAGATTGACTTTCAGCCAAATCCTTGTTGAAATAAACAAGAGAAAAGATGATGTCTCTCCTCCTGAACATGTGGACTGTGTTGCACACCCCTCAAGAAATGTTCAGAAGAGGACATACAACATTCATGAATGTTGGTGTTGTGGTAAAGTATGACACTTTTCCATAGACTGTTGGCACAATCCTAATGTGCCATGTGCAAAGATGAGCCTTCCTGCAAAGGGTGCAGCTAGTGTAAAGTCATTTCATCATGCTAACAAGTACCTAGGACCCACATCTATTTGGGCTCCTAAGGATAACTAAACTCCTTTTTGTAGGATAGTTCAAGTACCAGCCTCAACCAAATTTGGTACTTGGACAGTGGGTGATCAAGGCACATGACAGGAACAAGAAATCTTCTACAGAACTACAAGGCTGTGAAGAATGGACCCAAAGTTAATTTTGGGGGGGGGGGTCAGAAAAGGGAATCACCAAAGGATATGGTATGATCTCCAATGGCATAGTCTCAATTACAAGGGTAGCTTATGTTGAAGGGTTGCAACACAACCTAGTAAGCATAAGTCAACTATGTGATCTAGGATATGTCATTGAATTCCACAATGACAAGTGCTTGATTAAAAAGTCTAAAGACTTAAAGACCATTCTCTCAGGCACTAGGAGTGGGAATGTTTATTGCTAAGACTTTATATGCAGTAATTCTCTTACATCTGTTTGTCTAGTAGCTAATGAGAGTGAGTACCTTTGTGTTCAATGGCACAAGAGACTTGCTCACATTAATTACAAGACAATGTATAGACTATTCTCTAAAAACCTTGTTAGGAATAGTCCTAATATAAAATGTATTAAATGTGGTCCCTGTCATGCTTGCCAAATGGGTAAGCAAACAAGGGCCACCTTTAAAAGTATTGGCTCCAAAGACACTGAAAGATGTCTTTATCTCTTGCATATGGACTTGTTTGGTCCTTTGCCAATTCAGAGCCTAGGTGGGAAGTTGTATACATTGGTGATTGTTGATGATCACTCAAAATATACATGGGTATTCTTCCTAAAGAAGAAGTCTGATACTCTAAATATCTTTATAACTAATGTCAAAGCAATTCAAAATGACTTGCAATGTGGTGTGGTCAGGACTAGAACTGACCATGACATAGAATTTCAATCTGAAGCTATGACAAAGTTTTATCAAGAATATGGTATCACCCAAGAGTTCTCCTCCCCAAGGACTCCACAACAAAATGGTGTGGCTGAGAGGAGGAATAGGACCTTGATAAAAGCTGGGAGAACACTGCTTAGTGACTCCTGACTCCTAGAATACTTCTGGGCTGAGGCAGTCAATACTGCATGTCATGTTCTCAATAGAGCTTCCATCAATAAGGTTCATGGAATAACTCCCTATGAGATTCTGAAAGGCAAACAACCTACAATTTCATACTTTAGAATCTTTGGCTCCAAATGCTACATTTTAAATAATGGAAAATCTCAATTAACAAAGTTTGCAGAGAAATGCAATGTGCGTGTTCTTGTTGGATATAGCTCACAAAGTAGAGCTTATAGAGTGTATAAAAAGAAAACTCATGTTGTAGAGGAGTCTATGCATGTAGTATTTGATGAGACCAGCCTAATATATAAGGGCTGGTCTAGACCTTCTGTCTTGGCAGGAAATGAACAGGATTTGGAAAGGATGTCTATACAAGACACAGCAACAAAGCTTATTCTGATGTTGCCATCCCTGAAGAGGAAGAAGTCAATGCTGATGAAGACACAGGTGAACTAGCAGAAACAGCACAGCAAGCTGAGAACAGACTGCCTACAGTTGTAAGACATCTAAGGGATCGTCCAAGAGAACAAATAATTGGAGATCAGAATTAAGGTTTATTAACCAGAAGCAGGGCTCATAATGAAGCCCTATTCTTGAGCTTCCTATCACAAATGGAGCCCAAGAAATTTGAAGAAGCCAACCAAGACACCTTTTGGATTCAAGCTATGCAAGAAGAACTTCTACAATTCAAGAGATGCAAGGTATGGAAATTGGTGCCAAACCTCAAGAACACAATATCATAGGTACCAAATGGATTTATAGGAACAAGTTAGATGAAAATGGAACAATCATAAAGACTAAGGAAAGCCTGGTAGCTAAGGGGTATAGACAGGAAGAAGGGATAGACTTTGATCAAACCTTTGCCCTTGTTTCAAGGTTTGAAGTAATTAGGCTATTCCTTGCCTATGTTGCCCACAAGGGGTTCAAAGTGTATCAAATGGATGTCAAATCAGCCTTCCTCAATGGTGACTTGAAGGAAGAGGTATATGTTGAGCAACCATCAGGTTTTGTACATCCTACCCTCTCTAGTCATGTTTACTTACTTAGGAAAGCTCTTTATGGTCTTAAACAATCCCCCAGGGCTTGGTATGAGACATTGTCTAGCTTTCTCATCAAGAACAAGTTCTTGAGGGGAAAGATAGATAGCACATTGTTTCTTAGGGAAACAAGGGGCAAGTGTCTCCTAGTCCAAATATATGTTGATGACATAATATTTCGGTCTACTGATGACAACTTCTACAAAAGGTTTGCCAACCTAATGCAGGTGGAGTTTGAGATGAGCAGTATGGGAGAGCTCAAGTACTTTTTAGGCCTCCAAGTAAAACTGTCTGATGAAGGTATATTCATTTCTCAGACCAAGTACAATAGGGAGCTTATCAAGAAGTTTGGGATGGAATCAGCTTCCACCATGAAAACTCCCATGCGGTCCAACATTTCACTGGACAAGGATGAGAAGGGCAAGGCCTTTGATGAATCCATGTACAGGTGCATCATTGGATCCTTGTTATATTTAACTGCTAGTAGACCAGATATTATGTATGCTACATGTGTGTATGCTAGGTACCAGGCATGTCCTATGGAATCTCACTACTCAGCTGCAAAGAGGATTTCGAGATACCTTAAAGGCAGCCTACATCTTGACCTTTGGTACCCTAAGAACAATGATTTTGAACTAACTGGATTTTCAGATGCAGATTTTGCAGCTTGCAAAGAAGACAGGAAAAGCTCAAGTGGCACTGGTCAATTCCTAGGAAGAAGGTTGATATGATGGAGCAGCAAAAAGCAGACAAGTGTGGCTATCTCCACTGCTGAGTCTGAAAACATTGCTGCAGGGAGTTGTTGTGACATCTATTGTGGATTCAACACCAGCTAGAGGACTACAACCTCAAGGTAAGTAACTCTCCTCTTTATTGTGACTCATCCAGTGCTATCTCTATTGCTAAGAATCCTGTCTCTCACAGCAGGACTAAGCACATAGAAATAAGATATCATTTTATAAGAGAACATGTAGAATCTCAAGATATCTGCCTTGAATTTGTCCCCACTGACAGAAAAGTGGCTGATATCTTCACTAAGCCATTGGATGAGGCCAAGTTTAATGCCTTCAAGATTGAACTAGGAATGTTAAATGTAGATTAGTGTAAAACACTTCATTCTTCCAATCTTGATTTGATATAACTTAAAATGTTGACACATCAACCCGATGAGAGACATGATTAGGCTTTCAAGTAATCCTTTCTCCAATGATTTTTTTAGACTAGTATGATCAGCTTAACCAGAACAATCTGTTTAAGCTGAGCTTCAGGTTGCACTTAGACAGCTGGGAAAAGTCTCAGTTCAACGAACTCTCTCCTGGGTTCGACGAACGTCGTGTTTTAGTTTGACGAAATTACTCCTCAGCTCGACAAATTCAGTCTTCCAACCAGTTCAGCAGATTTTGTCTTCAGTTCGACGAACTATTTCCTGGGTTAGACGAACGTCGTGTTTCAGTTCGACGAAATTGCTCCTCAGCTCGACGAATTTAGTCTTCCAGCCAGTTCAGCAGTTTTTTTCTTCAGTTCGACGAACTCCAGTTTGAGTTCGACGAACCCCACATTCAGTTCGACGAACTAAGCTTTGTGTTCGACAAATTAAAATTCAGTTCGACGAACCACAAATTCAATTCGTCGAACTCAACTTTATGATATAGTTTCAAGTGCAACCTTAGTTGACCCATTTACACTTACAATTATAAGAGCAATCAAATCCAATTACTAGGTTTAATTTTACCAAAATCTTAAGCCATATAAATTACCAATCTGATTAGTGAAAAGCACACAACCCTTCTCTTCCAGCCACCGAGATGAATCACCTACTCTTCCGTCCCAGCGCATTCCTCCACCACTGCAATAGCTCCCAAAAGCTCTAAAGATCTTCTTGAAAGATATGAGATAGTAAGGCATGGGTTTGCCCGTGCTCCAGAAGAAATTAAGTGAGTGATTCAACTCCTAGAAGACCAAGGTCTGGAATTTCTACTATCTGAACCCTCTGTCATTCTCAGAATTGAAGTTCTGGAATGGTTTGGTAATGTCAAGTTGTCTCCAAATACTCCCTCAAGTCAAAGATTGGAGAAGATAGAATCAAGACAACCCCAACAAAACTAAAAAAAAGCATTACATCTTTCATCCTGCAGTCCAAGTGAGGAGGATGACATCTCTGAAAAAGACAAGAAAAAAGCTCTCAAATGGACAGAGTACAATGATTCCAAAATTGGCTCATTGAAGAGGAAATTTTTCAACCAAAAGGGAAAACATTTATCAGATATTGTGGGAA
Organism: Dactylorhiza incarnata; assembly: GCA_033032865.1. Taxonomy (NCBI): domain Eukaryota; kingdom Viridiplantae; phylum Streptophyta; class Magnoliopsida; order Asparagales; family Orchidaceae; genus Dactylorhiza; species Dactylorhiza incarnata. The sequence continues at coordinate 879,267 of JAWHQI010000218.1, read as the reverse complement.
AAGCCATTCTGTGCAAACCAGGGTCCCATGATACAATCTCACAGTACATGTTTGACCTCATGACAAGAATAATTCTAAAAAAGAAAACCTCTTGGGGAGAGGTCATCTTTCAAAGAATAAAGGAATGCCTTCAGGCACCCAATATGGGAAGAATTCTCTCCTTATACCTCCTGCAAACCCACCCTGACAAGTTCAACACATCCAAGGACCAAATCTTCACTATCTCAAGAGAATGGACATCAAGACTTTAGAAAGATTCACCAGGTTATTGCCTATGAGTCAGCCCTCTGAAACAAAAGGAAAAGAGAAGACAACCCCCTCATCTTCTAAGAAAAGAAGGTTGTTCATGTCCAGTTCTGAGTCTGATCATTCAGACAAAGATAAAGACGCTGGTGCTGACATTAGGTCACACAACATTCTTAACAAAGAGGCTACACCAACGGACCTGCCAACTGAACCTGTCCATCCACTGCAGCTGGACAAAGTCATAACTTCTGTTAACTAATTCAACTCCTCCTAACTCATTAATCATAGCTAATAAAAATAGTTAGACAAATCTTACATTTAATCAATGTGGACCCCAGATCCTCAAAAACTGGTGTGTGCCTCATCTGAGGGGGAGTATCAACAAGAATCATCACCCATTGATATTACAAAAATCAATGATGATAATGTGAACACAAGACCATCACCTCAAAATTTACAAGGTAAGATTAACTCAATTATCTTCAGTCTTGAAGAAAGAATAAGAAACATTCCTGAAAATGCACCAGCCCTGTGGTCATTACCTTCACAAGGTTCATCTGATGCCCCATCTGAGGGGGAGCAGCCACAAGAGCCATCAGCTGTTAAAGATCAGGTTATAGGTAAGCCCTAAGAACCCAGCCTAAACATTTAGAATCATAAAATCTAACTTTAAAATTCTTGTTTTAGAATTCCTAGATTCATCCATTCAAGTTAATTTATCTGAGGGGGAGGTGCAGAATACTCCTCCTGCAGAGAAAGATGAAGTTCTAGATAAATCTTACATTATTATCCTTAGAACCTCTAAGTAGTTCGATCTAACTCCAACTCATTGTCCCAGCATTCCTAGACTTAACAGAAAAGAATGCTCTCTCTGAGGTGGAGGATGATGATAATGCTGGTGATGTCAATTTAAGTGATCATCAAGATGCTGACACTGAAGATGAGTAGGATGATGCACCAGTTATTGTTATCAACATTCAGCAAGCCTCTTCCTCCACCTCACCCAATGAGGCTCTTCTCAGTGCCATAAACCTGCTCCTTCAGTCTCTTCGCACCTCCATGCAAACTCATCTGGACAAATCAGTTACCTCAGTAGGGGAATATGTGGATGAGTTCATCAAGAATATGAAAGCTGAAGTCATGTCTGAGGTCAAGGAAATAAAGGAAAACACTAAATACTCAACAAACAAATGTCCAAATGGTTTGATCTGGCTGAAAAATCTGTAATTTCTCAGAATACCATTCTAAGATCCATGGACAAACACCTCCAGCTGTTTGAACAGGACATGACATATGTCAAGAATTATGTCAGTAAAACAGATGAAGTGATAGAGAAGTCAGCCAATCATCTCCAAGAGTATGTCTATTCCACTGCCATACAGTTAAATGAAGAAGCTGACAGGTACAAGGAAGAGCTGAAAGCAGAAATTGCATCTGTCTACCAATCAATTGCTGAAAAAGCCACCTCTTCCCATCTAAATGAAGAAGTTGGCAAGGTAAAAGATGTGCTTCAATCTGATATAGAGAATGTGTTCCAAACCCTCTCTAGAACAATAACTGCAGCCAAGCAAGACCTCCATCAAAAGATATATGAAGAATCCAGAAAGGGGGAGGACACAAATTCTATCATAAATTCTGACCTCACCCTAAAAGTTCTACAAGGGACAAGGATAGCTCTGAATCTTCCTATCCTAGATGTCAATTGGGAAGAAGACTGGGATTTCCCTCATCAAGAGGCAATTGCCCAAGATAAGAATCTGAAAAAGAGAAGGGAAATGGAAAGGATAATGCTGGCTGAAGAATTTATGGCCATGCAAAGGGAGGTGCAGAATAATGACCCTGACCATGAGCAATGGAGTGATGACTCCAAAGACATCATACTAAATGCCTGGATAAGCTATGGTCAGGTGTGTAAAGATATTGATAAGCTCTATCCATCTGAAGAATGGATAAAGCATTTGGAGAGAAATTCTAAGAAGGATAAAATTTTCAAAGCAAATCTGGTAAGAAAGGAAAATCCAATGAAAATGCCCTCTAGATAAATTCCAAAACCATATATGTATTTCCAAAGGTAAGAGAACAAGAAGAGAATTGCTGATATCAAGGCTGCCAATGCTGAAAAGAAGAAACCTCCAGGTCAAGATGCTGGTGGCAAGGATGATGCTTCAGTGAAAGGGAAAGAAGAACCTGTTAACTCTCCAGAATGTTGTTCTTATAAGAAAAGAAAGCTTTGAATGACTATTGAAATAGTTTATGTATGTTAAAGAACTAAAATAGTTTATGAATATATGAATGCAAACTGAGCTTTGAATTACTATTCTATCTGGATTGAAATTGATGGATTGTTAATGCAATCAGCTTATATCATAGATAATTCTGAGTTATATCTAAACCTTACCCTATTTTGATTGGTTAATTCAATCTATGTTGCACTGTTATGTTTATCAAATCTTACTAATGGATTGATTAAACACTATGGTAGAATCTTTTCATAACAACCATCTGTCTTAAAATAACTGATGCACTAAGCATGATATGTGGAACTCATTATTGCAATATCACATATCAAAAATTTAAGAGTAATGTACTCTAGCATTTGAGGGTGTTCTTCCTTCTTCAAATAGGGGGAGATTGTTGGAAAAAGGACCCTCAATGCTCCCTTGACTTGAAGAGACCTCACACTCAATGCTAAGTACAAGTTGTATTTGATAAACCCTAATTCTATCTCATAAGTATGTAGGACTAGGGCACACCATGGTGTAATGTATTGTCAGCTGAGATGAGCTCTCTGTCTCAGCTGAACCGCTGAGACAAGATCGGGAGCCGCTGAGAATGTGTCTGGGCAAGCAGAGCTGCAGATAGAAGAAAACCGCTGAGACAACTATCTGTCTCAGTGGATCCACTGAGACGGGACAAAAGCAACTGCTAAGATGGTTGACCATCTCAGCCCAACCATTGAGACAGATTCAAAAGTGATCTGGCGGGTTCTGCTTTTGGCGCAAGCTGCATAAATGCATATTGGGGTCCACCAATCACTCACATACCTGTCAGGAGGACAGCTAAGAGCCGTTGAGTGTCAGTGGTTTATAAAAGGAACAAGTTAGTGTTGAGTAAAGAACCTTTGCTAGTGATCTTACTCTCCAACACACAAACTCAAGAACATTACTGTTCCATTGTCGGCAGCCAAGAACTCACAAGGCTGCAAGGAGAAAGGAGATAGCTCATCTTGATTCATCTTAAGATAGAACAAGTAGATCCAGTCCTTCATTTGAAGAGCTGATCAAGAAGAATCAAGTTGGAGCTGCACTTCTCCTCCCTGATTTAAGTCTGCAATAGTAGCTGATAGGAAGAAGAAGAACAAGGCTTAGCAAGTAGATCTAGCCCATCATCTGAACGGCTGATCAAGAATAATCAAGTTGGAGCTGCACTTCTCCACCTTGGTTCAAGTCTGCAACAACAGCTGTTAAGAAAAGAAGAACAAGGCCTGATCTCTTCTTTCTTCAATCTGTAATCCTTATTATATCATTTGTAGAAGCCTTTGGGTTTTGAGACTGTATGGCTTTATTGCCTGAGTGTGTAAGGTTGATTGGCCTGAGTTTTAAAGCTGAGTGGTCAGCTTGAGGTAGGACCAGGAGGTGGTCTGAGTTGTAGGAGGTGGATTCCTGTGAGGTAGGGTTGCTATGCCGAAGGTAGGGTTTGGGAAAACCTGAGAGATCCTGTGGGATCTGTGCTGTAGGCTCTTAGAGCTGCGGTTGGAGAAGTTGGCCTTGTCTAACTCATTGTTAGAAGGGTGAAGGGGGAAAGAGGACTACTCAAGTCTCTCTGTCTTACGGAACCTCTATAAATCTCTTTGTGCTTTCTGTGCTTGATAATTTGTTAACCTAAATTCAGAAAACACAAAGCCTAAATTAAAAGTAACCTATTCACCACCCCCCCCCCCCCTCTAGGTGTTTAAGACTACATCCTATATAAACTATCACATCAAGCTAAAGAGAAGACAGAAATTCAACTATGGAAGAGGAATGCGAAGAAGATGTCAAAGGAACATTTGGTTCAAATCTTGCCTCATCTCATAGCAATGTAAGAAAATCAAAATCTTCTCTCTTTATAACAAATAATATTTCTACATTTCGTATGCTTAAAATTGCTAAACATAAAATTTCAATGTTGAAAAATGCTAATTCAAAATTACGTTTAGAAAACAAAATTTAAAAGAAAACGCTAAAGTAGAATCTTATATTGATGTTTCAAATTCACTTTCATGCTCTTTAATTAAAAATGCTAAACCTTGTTTTTATTATAATACTTTTAAAGAAGAACTCAAGGTTTGGGAAAAAGGTCTTTTAACTTCAAAAGAGCATAATGAAAAATTAATAAAAGAAAATGATGATATAACTAATAAACTAGAATCATTAAAATTGATTATTAAAAATCTTCTCAAGTAATAAACAATATCTTATCTCTAGTTTATTAATAAATCAAAAGTCCAAAAGCTTAACTTCATATTATAAGAGTTGGTCTAAAGAAAATAGTGGAAATGAAAATAAAAAAGATAATAAGAACTTTTTATTTAATGACCCTAAACACTCACTCTTTCAACATTCAATTCTTAATAAAGACCATCACTTTTATAAACTCTCTAAGAATGACTATTCTAAAACTCTTTATGATTATAAACATCAATCTACTTCGGAAAACAATATCAATAAACATAATTCTCAAACAAATTATTTTTCAACCAATTATCACAACAAAAAGATGTTATATAATCATAGTATGAATTTGAAAAACAATAAACGAAAGTATGAATGGAGGCCCAAAATTAAAAATGAAACACTAACTCCACTTGTAAGGGCCCATTCATCACTATCTCCCCAAAAGACAACATGATGTATTTGGGTACCCAAAGGATCCATCCCACTTGGACCCCATTGGATACCAAAATCTCTCATTGATTAGTATCCAATCATTTGCATGAAGTAGAAATAATTAAAAATGAAATATCAATACTCTACTTCATGATATGCTTAATTTCTTTTTCTTTTTGTTTGTTTTTATTTATGAGCCAACACGCTATGGTCACTATATATATCATGGGATTTGACTTACACAAACTAAGCCAAATGTTTGAAAAAAAATCACATTGAATTTAATTGAATATAAAGTCATAAAGTTTTCAAGCGATCTATCTTTTCTCTTTCTTGGGTTTATCCTTTTTAAATCCATTGCCTATAAATGTCTTATTTTATCATTATGAATTGAATGCTAAATTTTCTAAATGATATTATCAAGACTAATGAAATTACTTTCAAAATTGGATTTAGATGGGCTTTTAGGGGTCTTAGGCTAAAATATTAAATGCACAACTTATTACATATTTGTCTATTTTTCATTGCTGCATATAATAGCCCCTATAATGGAAAATCATGATCTAGAAAAATTGGAATTGAAAAATACAGAAATGGTAAATATGATTTCACACACTAAACCATGATCTATTGATATCCTATGCTTAAAATTCATTATTATCAAATATCATAATTAATGATCTATCAAGAATTATCTTAAATCAACTATTTTTATCAACCTTAGGAATTATGAAATATATAATGGTTATTGGTATTATAGTTCCATACCTTGTTTTGTGTACTTATTTGTGTGATTTGCATCACTATTATTTGTGTGTATTTCATTATATTTAGACCTGGGAATTAACTTGATATCAACAAAATAAAATACAAAATAATTGTCATTTCATTCTAAGTCTATGAAAATTAATAACTCCATTATTGAATACATGCAACTCAATATTTGTCCAATTTTACGTAACTTTGCACCTTCTTGTCCTAACTCATCATACTAGCATCATCACTTACCATACGTAGAAATGAATATCCATGCTAGCTATGTTAAACTAAAATATATTATTAAAATGTGAAAATCAAAATTTTCATTGTAGTTGTTTGCATGAATAAAATTTTTCTAAATGGATTTATAATCAACAATCTTCGATATAATTGTAAATCCAAAAACTAATCATGCAATTATTCCATTGTTCATATATTTAAGGCTTAAATGCTTAGTATGTCCAGAATCATTAACCTATGACATGTGTCTCGCACTATCGAGGGTGTAGGATTGTGTGCACTAGAGACCAAACCACAAAGTCATGTCTTTTCCTTAATCGGGGAGGGTTCTAGTTGGGCCTTGCGAGGTACTGCGGGGAAAGAGGGTTAGGTTGAGCGTCGTCTTATGTATGCATATGGGATTAACACCCCAACTTACGGCATGTGTGCAGCTCCTCATGCTCATCTGTCACTTAGTACGGGGCTAGAGTTTAGTCATGTAGTTAAGGTATCTTGATCTTAGATATACTTATATTATATTCATTGCATGAACATCATCTCACTTATTAAAATTAAATCATGCATATTATTTTTGTTCTGTCTTTACATCTTGTGTTTGCATATTTTATTATTTTGAGCTTTAATGTTTTTATAAAACACAAGTATTTGAAAAATCATCAAAAACATGCTTAAAGTCTTCAAATCATCTCTAACAAGACTGAAATTTCAACAGTAAGAAGGACTCTTTATAATACAATTGAATTAAAAAAAACATTTTTCAAAAAATCAATATTTGCAGTTTTGTTTTGGCGTTAAGAAGTTAACGCCTGGCGTTAGCCCCTTTGCTCCAAATTTTTTATTTTTTAGAAATCTCCTGTATATTCTCATGCAATATTTTGAGTTTATTTCTCTGGCATAAAATATCATTTACTGATAGGCCTTGTAAAGAACTCTATGTTTTCCAGAAAGTATTTGAATTTGAATATTTAAAAATAAGTACAAAATTATAAAACAATTTCAAAGAACAAAAATATGTTTTTCTCTTTATGTGTGTTTATTGTTTTGTACTTATATAAATTGTTTTTAAAAAAAATTTGTTATTTATGGCCATTGCCAAGGATTATTAAATATATCAATTAAAGATTAAATACAATGTTTAATTTAACTTCAAGTTTCTTAAAAAACAATATTTTGTATTTGTCATGCCTTGAAAATTATCTTGTTATGTGCATTGAAATTGATTGTAGATAAACATGTGTAGAAACGCTTAGCATTCCTTTAAGTATGCGTAATATATTATGTTTGATAATGATTTATTCACTCACTTATTTTTGATATACTACATGTGTTTACAATCTTATATGATTGTGTAGTGTAATAACATAAATAATTAAAATTCATAAATAGATTACCTACACAACATTGAATTAGTTATTACAATTCTTTGTCTTTCATGCTCTTATTGTTTAGAGATATATGGTTTAAAATGTTATGTTTGCAAAACAAGTGAAGTCAGAGTCCTTAGTCACTAAACTAAAAAGCAAATAATAATGACAAGGAAAAATCCACCAAGCACTACTCACCCTCCTTATAAGTCTTAATGAGCATTATGAGGTTGAGCACCTTGGCTAAGAATTGTAAAGTGTCTTTGTAGCAAACAATTTATACACCACTTCTTTTAGTACACCGGATCACAAAAATATGAAAATAAAGCTAAAAAATATAAAGTGATCCCTAAGCACTACATTGCACCCTGATAAGTCTTAATAAGCATTGTGTGTGCAGAGTACCTTGGTAGTTGTACTATTTATTTATGTGCATTGAAATATTGTGGAAGTAATGTTATTTGTGTATTTTAATGTTGTGTTGTTTCATTATATATGTCATGTGTTTTTAATTGATTCACTTATATACTTTATCAAAACACTATTTTGTACACATCCTTATCTTTCATAAAACTTCTACTCATGAGAATTGGATCCTAATGCTCATCTACACTATTCTCTACAAACATAAGTAAATGCACTAGATAACAAAGCATGAGCGCTACAATGTTTATGTTTACTTTAAATGCAAATTTTATTACATTGTAGTTTTTGTATCTTCTCTTGATATAATAAAATCATGCTTGCAATTTTATCTTAATGGAATAGCATCTCTTCAATGCTTAACTCAAACATCAACTTTTCAAATTTAAAACTCTTTATCCTTTATATGATTTTACCTTCTAAAATGATGTTTATGATTAAGAGTGCTTATTATTTTCTTCCGCTAAGTTTACTACTTTTGCTCTTTCATGACTATTATTTTGTCAACAAGTGGTATCCTAAAATAAGAATGCTTACTTTATCATTTTAGCCATGATGATTATTACTTTATGTTCCATCATGCTTATATTTTTCTCAACAAGTAGTATTTAACAATCTTTTGGTTACATTATATTTATCTTCTCTACATAGATCATATTAATCCTTATTGCATACTCTCACCTAAACCCTCTTTTGATACTACCAAAAGGGGAGAATAAATTGCATAAATCTAGTATTTAGGGAGAGTGCATTATAATAATATCAAACTAAGAAATGGTATCTTTGTAGGGGGAGTAATCATATAGGAGGTGCATATAGTATACTATGCTCGATCATAACAATCCTTCAATAAGTGGTTCCTAATTAATCTTAGTAGACATACACTCATCCCTACCCACTTTTGCTAATAACAAAGGGGGAGAATAAATTGAGAAATCTAGTAAAATAGATTTTTAGGCGGAGAAAATTATAAGAGAACACTTATGTAGGGGGAGAACTTCATATAGAAAGAGTTTGCATTATCAATTTCAAATCTATCACATTCTTAACTTGTTATTCATGCATATCTTATTACCGCACTTACCTATAAATACAAATTATCTTAATCTCATTAATTTCTCATATAGGTATTTGTTATTATCTAAAGGGGGAGATTGTTGGAGCTGATGTTCCTTATCTCTTGGTTTGAGAATAACAAATACAGTGTTGTATTTGATCTTGAATTTTGTGTGTTTATAATGTGCAGGTTGTACAGGAACTATACACATACCTATGAGTAGTATGCTGAATAGAGAAGATTCTCTGGAAAGAGAGCTAATGCCCCGCGTTAGAGTTAACGCACCATTTTAACTTATCGTCGAGAAGGGATGTCATCGAGATGGGAACGACGCCGAGAAGAAGTATCGTTGAGTACAAAGAGACAACGCCAGCGTTGGAGATAACGCTCACGTTGAGTCCACAATCTTCATGATCTCGACGGTTGCACGATCTCAACCACAATGTGCATGAGCCGCTAACGCTGGCATTTACTCTTAACAATGGGCGTTAGCTCCCATGCCCATTGAAAGAGCAGCCCCTCTCATTCTACAAAAAGTATTATATTGCCTCTAAAGCCTGAATTCTGATTCTTTTGAGAGAGGCTCGTCTACAACAATTAAGATATATCCCGTGGGCTAACATGAAGATCTAAAGAAGATTTTGAAGGAGTAGGTCTACAACGCATATTCTATACGAAGGACGAACGCTTCAAAAATGCCAACGTCTACATCGCCTTCGTCTTCACCTTCAAAATATATTGGGGAGTTTCTCTTACTTTATTTTTATCTTATAATCTTTTATTGCATTCCTTTTGTAACTGGTGTGAAGAAATCGTACGGGGAGAACGTCGGATTCCGGGAAGGATTCTGTGGGAAATTCGCCGCTATTGTTGGCGACTAGGCCTTGTGAGGTTTAGGGGGAATTCGCCGCCTTTTCCATGGAGACTAGGTCAAGGTTAAATCTAGGGGGTAGCTAGAGGCCTTATCTGGTGTAAGATAGGGTATAGCCAACTGGTCCTTTGGAGAAGGACCGGTGAATCGCAAAAAGGGATTTTTTATAATCTCGTCTTGATTTCTAGCGTTATAGAAATCAAACATTTGTATAATCAATTTCTTATGAAATAAAATCACGTCCTTTAATGTTTCATTCAATTGATTTAATTTCCTCTTTAAGAATGTGTTTAATTATATTTTCATCAAAGCATTAAAGCAAACATTTGTGTAATCAATTTCTTATGAAATAAAATCTTGTCTTTTAATGTTATATTCAATTGATTTTATTTCATCTTCAAAAACGTTATAAATTATATTTGCAACAAAGCACTAAAGTGAAATATATTATAAGATTCATTTTGATCATTAACATATGGAATTCAACTTCTGTCACTAACCCCAAGCTTTAGCACTAGCACTGGCGGTAGTGGAGAAAAATTTAATTCCGTCTTCTTAAAAAGGAATCTTCAATATAATCTTATCTTAGATATTAAAATATATTTTCTTATAAAATATTCTGAATTTTCGGTCGCAAACTCTAATAATATTAAATCAGCATTAAATTCCATAAAACCCTTATTCACCCCCCCCCCCCTCTACGGGCGCCATAAGATCCAACAAACTCTACCAGCAGCAACAGTCTCTCCCATGGCTCTCTGCAGTCCAAAATAGATATGCGCAATAGTTCCTCCAACATCCGGTCGGTGCGTTCTATTTTCCCGTCCATCTGTGGGTGGAATGTTGTACTGAAGGTCAACCGTGTACCTATATACGCCTGGAGCGATCTCTACTCCTTGGACATAAAGCATCCAACCTGATCTGACACGATCATCCTAGGCACGCCATGGTATCGGAAAAACTACTCCACAAACCTCCGTACCAATTCACCGATCAAAGTTTACTTCTAGACTGGAATAAATCTGGCCACCTTCGTCAACCTATTGATGAACAACCATATCGAATCATTCCCAGCATGTGATCGGGGAAGTCCATGTCTAAAATCCATCGTGATGTTTGTTTGCCCGGAAAACCCGCGACCTCCTCTTGTAGGTCAAATTTTTTGGCCTCAGCGGTCTCCACTTCCGGTGATCGCCCAAATCGCCGAATGTCTTCCCAGCCGAATCTTTCTAAGTCCCAGGCGGTCATAACCGTATGAGATCGCCATCTTAGGCGATCTGGCCACTTTCTTATTTTCTCTATTTGCACCTCTCATCCCTGCCCCGGCTCTCCTGTATCCCGGGCAGCCCGTAGTTTTTAGTTCTGCCCGTTTGGGAAGCCCCCTCGTCTATAAATAGAGGGGTAGGGGTACCTGAAAAGGGACTTTTGGCTCCGAGACTCCAGCTTACAACCTGTGTAAGAGGTCTCATTTTTTCGTGACCGCTTTCCTGTGATCATTTTCCTTCTTTTTCAGCATCTTCGGTCTTAGTAACCTGCACATCGCAGTTTTCTCCCATCCCCCTTAGTGTGAATTTTGGAGGTACCAATTTTGGCACCAAAAGAACGAACATGCGACCTTCAGATTCGAAGTGTCAGGTGAAATTCATAGACTTTCAAGATGGCTGATCGTCGTAGAGGTCGTCCCCTGCGATCTCCCAGCGTTCCCCCTTCCGATCACAATCCTTTAGAAGCGCTTGAGCGTCGCTTCGAGCTTCGTGTTGAGCATGCTCTCCGCGAGGCCGCCCGAGCTAGGCAGGATGCCGCCTCTGTTCAGCAGGAGATCGGGCGGTCTCAGCAAGATGCCGCTCGAGATCGACAAGAAGTCGTCCGGACTCAGCAGGAGTCCGCGAAGCAGATTGAGGCCATGAACCAGGTTCTGGCCGCGATCTCCTAGAGGATCCTTCCTCAACTCCATCAGGTCGCCACTCCTGACCGCATGGCAAGCGGTCACCCGAGCGATCACCTCGTCTTCCAGCCCGCAGCTCCACAGTGATCTCAGCATGAGGACTTCGCCGCCCGTCATAATTCATTCCGAGCCGCAGCTCAAGGGCCTCCGGCTCAAACCCTAAATTTCGAGGAGGAATTTGCTTATCCTCAAGCTCCTCATGCTTCCTTTCTACCTCCTCCAGGACCTTCTGGTTTAGGGGAGCCTTCCCCCTTTACCGATGAGATTCGTCGAGATCTGATTCCTCATGGATTCAGAGAGCCCCGCCTTCCTGTGTACTCAGGAGAGAGCGACCCAATGTCCCATCTTCAGGCCTTCGAATCTGTCGTTGCTCTCAGGACCATTTCGGATGGAGTGAGGTGCAAACTGATGGTCACCTCCTTTGATGGGTCGGACAGGGAATGGTTATATAAGTTCTCCTGCCAATCTATTCCGAACTTTACTGCCCTGAGGCAAGAGCTCCTCCTAAGGTTTGCCACCGCAAAGAAAAGGAAGAGTGGTCCTGCGACCCTCTTCAAGATTAAGCAAGGGGACAATGAAACTGCAGCGCATTTCGTCAACCACTTTCAAAAAGAGATCTTGGGAGTCAGAGATATGGATCCCGAGCTTTATATGGTAGCTCTGATTAGCGTCCTGCAGGAGGGCCCTCTGAAGTTTAAAGTCACCACCAAGGATCCTGGCTCCTATCAGGAGTTGATTAGTGTGGCCAATTGCTACATAGAAGGGGAGATTAACAACCCCACCTATGTGAGCAATTTGACTAACAGAGCCACTCAGAAAGGCTCTGCGGGATTCTATCCGGCTCCATCTTCCTCAAAGCCTCGACAAGAGCTCCCACCTCCAGCTCCGAGAGGTAAGAACTATCGCAACAACTGCTTCAATCGAGGTAATCAATCTTTCCCGCCTCAAGGTTCATTTCTTCAAACCCCCGCTACACCTGCTCCGCAAGTCACCCCAGTCCACCAGATTCAATACGCACAACCTCCTCTTCTGTCCATTCCTTGACTCTACAATGAATCCCAAGAGTCTTTTACAGACTTTGGTGTTTCTATGAGTGAAGTGCTCCAAATCCTCCAGAAGCAACCCTTTTTCAAAGGGCCAGCTCCGCTAAACTTTGACCCAAAAACCAGAAATCCTACTCTCTATTGTGAGTACCACAGAGATAGGGGGCACTTGACAGAGGATTGCAGAGCTCTCCGCTTGTTCTTAGAGAAGCTACTGAAAGAGGTTAAGCTCCGTGATCTCATTCAGAAGAATGATTCTGCTAAAGCCTCAACCTCCAAAGCTAAGGAGGTAGCGGAGGTTCACTGGGCATGCGAGGAAGTAGATGATATTGGCCGTCTTGGCAATATCAGATTTCCCAATGAATGCGTGGATGCTAATGACGAGGGTGCCATGGGCAACCTTTTCTGCATCCACGGAGGTGCAGGTCCGGAGTCTTCAAGGAAGGCAAGTCTAAAGAGAGTTTACCAATCAGAGGTTGCTGCCACCTCTTCAGCCCCGGTCCGAGGGACGGTAACTTTCGGGGATGAAGACTTTCCTCAGACCGCGAATCCCTTTGACGACGCGGTCGTCATTAAAGCTGTAATTGAAAATTATACAGTGGAGAAGATTCTGATAGACACAGGAAGCTCAGTCAACATGCTCTTCAAACCTGCCTTCGAGGCGTTGAAGACAGGTAAACCCCTCCTATCAACTGAATGACCTCTTTATGGTTTTTCAGGAGAGAAGAAGGAAGTAGAAGGGCTCGTCCCTCTCTCCGTAATTCTGGGAGGAATAGTGAAGCTGGTCAAATTCATAGTCGTTGATGCTCCTAGCAGCTACAACGCAATCTTTGGAAGACCCTTTCTGAATGGATATCAAGCCATTGTTTCAACCTATCATCAAGCGGTGAAGTTTTCCTTGAATGGAAAGCAACACCGAATCAGGAGCGACCCAAGGAAAGCTAGGGAGTGTTACGTAAAGACGGTCAACATGATCGTGTCATCTCCTCCCCAAGAAGTCATGATGGCTGAATCAATTGAAGTTCCTGAACAAGTCCAAGCTGCAGAAGAAGTTGAGGAGGATGCAAGAGATGGAGCTCGCTTGGAACCTGCCCAAGCAACTCAAGATGTTCGGATCAGCGAGGAAGATGAGAGCAAGAGCCTCTCCATCAACGCTGAATTATCTGAAGCTGACAAGAGTCAGCTCATTTCTTGTCTTCTGCAAAATCTAGATATCTTCGCTTGGTCGGCAGATGACATGCCTGGAGTGGACCCGGATGTCGCTTGCCATCATCTCAATATTGACCCAAACTTCATCCCGATCCAGCAGAAGAAGAGGTCTGTTGCAACCACTCTAGCTCAGCTTATCCGTGAAGAGGTAGAGAAGCTCCTGAAGGCGAAGTTCATTCAACCAATCCAATACCCTGAGTGGGTATCAAATGTTGTAATGGTAAAGAAGTCAGGTGGAAAATGGAGGATGTGTGTCGACTTTACCAAACTCAATAAAGCTTGCCCCAAGGATTGCTACCCCTTGCCTTGAATAGATTCTTTAGTGGATTCTGCGGTAGGTTATTCTTTTATGAGTTTTTTTTGATGCTTTTTCAGGTTACCATCAAATCAGAATGCATAAACCGGATATACCTCATACTTCGTTTATCACAAATGACGGTTGCTTCCGTTATCTCGTAATGCCTTTTGGGCTAAAAAATGCTGGAGCAACTTACCAAAAAATGATGGATACAGTTTTCAGGAGTCAAAAAGGAGGAAACCTTGAGGTATATGTCAATGACCTCTAGGTAAAAAGCAAATCATTTTCTGCTCATCTTAGAGACCTATCAGAAACTTTTGCAACCCTTCGAACTTTTAATATGAGGTTGAATCCGTTGAAGTGTGTTTTCGGGGCAAGTAAAGGAAAATTTCTGCGTCATCTCCTTACTCCAGAAGGGTTGGAACCCAATCCTGACAAAGTAAGAGCTATTTTGGGGATGCCACCTCCCATGTCCCCCAAAGAAATTCAGCAGCAAGGAGGGAGGATGGCAGGCTTGAGTCGCTTTATCTCTCGATCAGGGGATAAGAGTGCACCTTTCTTTAAGACCCTCCAGGGTGGGGCTAGGTTCGAGTGGACTAAAGAGTGTAATGATGCTTTCAATCAGCTTAAAAAGCAGTTAACATCAACTCCTCTACTCCAAAGCCCACGAGAAGAAGAAGATCTTTTCTATATATGGGGGTTGGTACCGACGCCATAAGCTCTGTTTTGGTTCGAGAGGAGAAAAAGAAACAATTTCCAGTTTATTACGTGAGCCGAATCCTGAAGAATGCGGAGACTCGCTATCCAATCCTAGAAAAGCTAGCCTTAATGCTCGTAACTTCGGCAAGAAGATTAAGACCATACTTTCAAGCTCATTAGATTCTAGTCGTCACTGATCTTCCATTAAAGAATGTCTTGGAGAAACCAGAACATTCAGGAAGGCTAGCAAAGTGGGCAATAGAGCTCAGTGAATTTGACATATCTTATGTTCCAAGGGTGGCGATCAAAGCTCATGTTTTAGCAGACTTCATGGTGGATCCCAAAGAAGTTAAGTCGCAGAAGGGGGTCGGAGTACCCCTTGCCTGGACAATCTTCGTGGATCGAGCCTCAGGAAGAAATTCTTCCGGAGCTGGAGTTGTCTTAATCAACCCAAATGGAGTAAGGCTGGATCAGGCACTGAAGTTTTACTTTCAAGTAACAAATAATCAGGCGGAATATGAGTCTTTGCTAGCCGGTCTTAAGTTTGCTAGAGAGCTGGGGATTGATGATGTCAAAGTCTTCACAGATTCTTTGGTGATGGCTTCTCAAGTGAATGGAACTTTTGAAACTAGAGATAGTATTTTAAAGCAATATCTAACTCTGGTAAAAATCGAGGTAGGAATGTTCAAAAGCTTTACCATCGAACATATTCCAAGGGGTGAGAACGTGGAAGCAGATGAATTGGCGAAGTTTGGACTTCTCTCGGGAGGAATAACTTTGGAATTGTTTCGCCCAGCAATTGATGAAGGAAAGGTTATGGAGATTGATCAGCATCCGTCATGGATGGATCCATTTGTTCTATATCTTTCGACTGGAAAACTCGATTCAACGATAAAGGATAAGAAAAGGTTTAAATGGAAATCAGCTAACTATTATCTTGTTGCAGGAGTGCTTTATAGAAGAACTTTCCTTTCACCATTAGCACGGTGTGTTTCGGAAGAGGAGATTCCAATGGTCCTTCAGGAGGTTCATTCTGGAGAATGTGGAAGTCACTCTGGGGCTAGGACTTTGGAGAAAAGAATTCTGAGGCAAGGCTATTTTTGGCCCCAAATGAGGAAGGATGTGGAGAAATTTGCTAAGAAATGTGTCCAGTGCCAAAAGTTTGCTCCTCTTCAGAATCAACCTGCCCAACAGCTTAAATCTATAGCAACACCATGGTCGTTTACAGTATGGGGAATGGATCTAGTTGGGCCTTTTCCTATGGCAAGTGGCCAGCGCCGATATATTATAGTCTTGATTGATTATTTCAGCAAATGGATAGAGGCAAAAGCACTGGCCAAAATTACTACTCAAGCTGTGAAGAATTTCATCTGGGGAGAGATAGTATGTCGGCACGGAATTCCGATGGAAATCATCATAGATAACGGTTCTCAGTTCAACAATTCAACTCTTATTAATTTCTGTGATCAAATTGGCATTGAGCTACGTTTCGCTTCCGTGCATCATCCCAGAAGCAATGGGCAGGTAGAGGCCGCCAACAAACTTATCGTAAATCTTTTGAAAAAGAAGGTAGAAAATCTCAGAGGCAGCTGGGCAGAACAACTACCTTCAGTCTTATGGGCCTTGAGAACCACTCCAAGTTCTGCCACTGGAGAGACTCCTTTCAAATTGTCACATGGTTCCGAAGCTCTCATTCCGGTAGAGTTCAAGGTAAAAATACCAAGGGTATTACTAGCACAACAGAACCAAATTGATTGGATGGAAGAGAATGATGAGGAGTTAAAATGTAGCCTTGATTTAATTGAAGAATTAAGAGATATGGCAACCATCAGGCAAGAAGAGGTGAAGAGAAGAATGGCAAGGTTGTTCAATAAAAATGTGAGAACCAAAGAATTCGCTTTTGGGGATCTGGTCTTGAAGAAAGTGGATACAGCAGCAAGAGCCGGTTCGGTTGGAAAGCTTAACCCGAACTGGGCAGGGCCGTTCGTGGTAAAGAATGTGCTTAAAAATGGGGCTTATCATCTCCAAACTTATGAAGGGGAGGAATTGCCTCATTCTTGGAGCGGAGATGACCTCATGCTCTTCTTTTCTTAAGATGCTCTTATTCAGTTTTTCTCATTTCCTTTTTTCTCACTTTTTCTTATCTTCTCTCGAACATAATGCAGATTCGGATTGAGAAATTCATGATATGAGAAATGAATGACAAAATTCCAAAAATAAGTTTGTCCTTAAAAATCTGTCAAATAAAGTATCGACGGATCCTACTTCATTTCCCCTCGGCTTGTTAGCTTGACTGGTAATTCTGCCAGGACCACGGATGTCGGGGAGATTTTGTATCTGTGTAGCAGTGGCTCGCCAAGCTCGAGCGGTGAAAGTTTAGGATGTCGGGTCCTACTGACATCTTCCACACCTTAGCATATCAAGGAGGTCTGGGTTGCTGGTCATCTCTGTCATGCATTAAAAAGGACATTGTTACGGTCTTAATGATCTTCAGGGAAAGCAATGTCGGTATAGCCTCCGCGGCATGACCGCACCTGCCCTACTGATCATTTTGGTCTGTAACTCTCGAATACTTGTTAAAATATGGTTAGGGAAAGCAATGTCGGTATAGCCTCCGCGGCACGACCACACCTGCCCTATGGATCATTTTTGAGATCCTCTTTCTTGCCTTCTTCTTACTATAAGACCCTATTCATCCCTTTGTACTGGGATCAGGCGGTCAGCAATTTCTGAGACCGCATGTTCTTCTTTCCTACTTTTTCTCCAAAGGGCGATCTGAGTCATTTATGATCGTCGAGTATAATTTTTCAAGGATAATTGAGGTCACTATTCTGGAATCTTTTGTGCCAACTTGATAGTGATCGGCCTGATCTTATTGGGTTTTCCTCAAAATGGAGGTCTGTATATAGTGTGATTGCTGAACTGGAATTCATGAGGAGCTATTATTCCTTTTCTAAGTAATGATCTTAACTATCAGGGGGTCGCCAAACGGGTTTCCTGAAATTCATTGGGCGCTGATCATCCAGAGTTCGACAAGTTCGAATTATCTTCAATTTATATTTTCCTTATATTGCGACCTGTATAATCTGAGACCGCAGAGCCATTGTGGATGAGTTGGTTATTTTCTGATTAAACAGTTAGAGCTGTTGAATTTCCTTTTATTGGCGGTCTGATTATCTTGAGATCGCAAAGTGGGCTTGTTTATATAAAGTTTTGGTTTTTCTTCAGATCTTTAGCATCTTTGCCAAAGATCGCCACCTGAAGCTCTTCAATCCCAAAAGGAAAGTATTTGATAAACCTAAGGCATGGAGATCGAATGCCGATTCTAACTCAGAAGAACAAATAAATACATACATCAAGAACAGATTCATTCATTTAGACAGAGCTAACAAAAATTCAATTTTTATATATATTCTGAAATGTCTATTACAACGAGACCTCTCGGTCTCCAAAAAAAAGATAAAAAAAGATAAAGAAAAACTACATTTTATTCTCCCTTTGATCTCTTAGAAGACCGCTCATCTGAGGGAGAGGAATCGGTCTCCGCAGAAGACTCCTCCGATTTACTCACGGGAATTCTTGATCCAGAGCTTGAACCCGAGCTAGAATCCCGGCCCTGAGTATAGCGGCTTCCACTTTCTTCATCATCTTCAATCTCGACATCTTTTTCATGATCGTCGGTCTAATCCACGGTATCAGCGGTCTCTTCAGCTGTTTCTGATTGCTCTTCAATTCTTCGCGCGACATCTGGGAAGAGATCGGCGAATGTTATATCTTTAAATTCATCGGTGAAGCCACCGCGACTGCGATCCTCATCCAACACCTGGTCAGCGGTCTCCTGGATATGATGCATCATAGCTCTATGGAAAGCTGGGTTTTCAGGATCATAAGCCGCCTCCTCAGATTGCTGCAAAAGGGGAAAAATTTAGACCGCACGATCACAAGAGGTTATTCATACGATACAGGTAAAATTCTTACCCTTTGTGCTTCACGAAGAGCAATATTTTCATTCAGGGCACTGCGGAGAGAGCGCCCCATATGGTGATTCAGAATGGTGCTTTTACGGTCGCCTGAGCGCAGAGATCGGGGAGCAACTCGGTCTCAATATTAAAGGCTTCCGCCGCATTCTTCCTCCCATACAAAGCGGAGGTGACCGCATGAGCATGACGGGTCAGCTTTCCACTCCATAAAGGGAGATCGGTGGAGTCCCTCACAGATTTCCCTTTAGCACTCCATTTGAGTAGGGGCTTTCCTTTAATATCTTTCAGTTTTTTCGAAAAACCGATCAAGGGAAAATCTTGACCGGCGGTCTCGACGGCGGTCCCAAACACAGCGGCCTCGCGCTTCAGCCTTTTTTCCCTCTGTGTAAGTACTTCAGCTGCTGGGGAGATTGGATCAATTTCGGGGACCGCGAGGGTCGCTGAAATAAGGAAAAATGTTAGGAAGAAGTTATGAGAAATATATAGAAGAAGATCGCAAGAGACCGCAAGAAAAACTTACTTTCAGCTGGGGTGATCTCAGCGATCTCGGGCCAGATCGCTAGATAGTGAATGAGATCGATCCTCTTGCCCGCCAAGAAAGCCAAAATTTTTAGCTCCTCAGCTGAGACCGCTGTTATCTTCTTGAAGACGCTGTCAGGTCGCGGAGATGGTGAACTCCTGAGACCGCCAAGGTCACCTTCAAAAATGAGAAATCTCTCTGTCCAGAAAGAGATTTTGTTGGGAAGATTCAGGATTTTTATACCTTCTGCTAAAAAGTACATCAACCCTTTAAACTCTTCCTTCTTCTTGCCTTCCTTCAGAACCTTCGCAGTAAAGGTAGCACGAAACAGATTCATCGTAAACTTTATCCTCGCCGACCTCAAGTAATTGATGAAAACGTTGACCAGACCGATTGAGTTCGGGGGCAGCTGGGCGAGCACCAGGCCATAATCTTCCAGAATCTCTAGCCATTCCCAAGGGAGAGGAATCCTTAACCCGTGATCGAAGTGATCGATGGGGATGACAAACTTCTTCTCCTCTCCGAAGTTCAATCTTTCTTGCTCGGTTGGCGGTCTCACAACTATCTGAGTCTGGATCATATACTTCTTTATAAAATCAATGAGCTCATCCTTTGTTAAACGACCTTGCTTGTGATCGGCATTCAAGAAGGTGTTAGCAGAAGAAGCACGAGAGGACACCATTTTGAGCGATCGCTGAGATCGGTGTTTAGAGCGCATTCAAGGGAGCATAAAATGAAGGTTATGAATGTAGCTATTTATAGAAGTCGAAGGGTCATTTCGTAATCATTACCTTTTGCAGACCGCCCAGCAAAACGTAAAGTATGGTAAAGAGCAAGTATAAAATAGAAAAGTAATCATTGATTTATAGGAATGCACATACAAACCTATAGACCAAGGGGTCGTTTAGAATGGCTTATCATATAAAAAGTCCCATTACCAATTTTTACGATAGGGGTATGGGTTGAAATGCAATTCTTATGATATGACATGCAGAGTTATGCTGGGTAATTTTATGATCATACAAGTGCAACTCATACACTTCGACTCTATGCACACAGACCCTTAGTTCCCCCTTTTTGGAGCTAGCAAAACTCCCATGATACCCCCTGTAGTGGCAAACAGAAGCGGTGGGTTGGGGCTCGCCCACCTTTAGGTTGTTACTCACACTACCTAATCTAGACCTATCGTACGCCTAAATGCAAAGAACACACCGAAGAGCACCTGCGTACTCTTACGGGCTGTACCAACAGACTTTCTTGGCTAAGTGCAAATCCACACTTGCTGAGTCAGTGTATCGACGTGGGTGTGAACAACCATCAATACCGAAGACCCACCACCTTTATTCACATGCCATATGATTAGTATATCTCAGTGCCATAAGCTCCTTGGGCTAACCTATCATTCACCATAACCTTCCGAGCCACCAGCTTGCCGAACCAACCCAT
This sequence comes from Dactylorhiza incarnata, assembly GCA_033032865.1. Classification (NCBI taxonomy): domain Eukaryota; kingdom Viridiplantae; phylum Streptophyta; class Magnoliopsida; order Asparagales; family Orchidaceae; genus Dactylorhiza; species Dactylorhiza incarnata. The sequence goes on along the minus strand of JAWHQI010000218.1, from coordinate 858,299 downwards.
CCATTCCTAGAACCACTGAGCCTACTGCTCATAAGGCTAAACCAACTAACCACCCATAGCAACGGGGTGTGGGTGTCTGTATTATTAAGTTAACCATGCATAATAAATTATTCATATGCTTTTGGGTTAACCATGGACTTCCCGAGGACTACCCTGTGAGGGGCTCTCAACGGTACTAAGAGCTATGATGGGCTGAACCCCAAAGCTCCCTTTCCAAGGAACTTATTCTTATTGGTGTCTTCCCTTGACCAGACCACTATTAATGTTACACTTACTAACACTAGGTGTGTTTTACTTCACCACAAGGGAATGACTATCTTTCGTCGATCCGAAGCACACTCTTGCCTCCTAGTCAACCAGCCATCTCACTCCTACCCTCTTTTGGTGACCCCTTCCAAATCCAATCCATATGGGTTTACCAACTTCCTTAACTCCCCATGTAGGATCTACATGTTTATCCTTATTCAGCCTTTTCACTATACGTAAACCACATGAACTATATGAGGTGCATGAGAAGAGGTACTCCAAATATTCATCCAAATGAGCCAAGATTTTTATTGGGGATGTGTTATGACATTTTAAGATTATATCCAGAAATTCATAATTTTCCTAACTCATTTGATAATTATTATAATTTTCTCCAAATCAGGGAACCTATGACTTTGTACACCAAGTATGGTTTTCTGATAAGCTATGACCATGATAAAATTCGTACAACTATATGCCATTAAAATAATAGCCACATATGAATTTCATAATTTTCCAGAAAGGTTTTGATCGCCAAATAAAATATTGACTAATTTATCAAAATCAAGGGTTAACAAAGGAAGTGCCAAAAATACTCATTAAAAAATTACATAAAAATTACCAAGTGTCAATAGTAATAAAAAAGTTCACTGATTAAGTTTCATGATTTTCTAGAGTCATTTGACCATTTAAATCCTTTATTTGATTAAATAGAGCCCATGGCACCTTGTGAAGAGAATCATGTATAAGTTCTTCCAAAAAATATATTAAAAATAACAGGTCATATACTTGTCCTAAAAAGTCCTCTGACCAAGTTTCATGATTTTCCAGAGGGTATTAAACCCATAATTAATTTTCTTGCAACTAGGGAAAATATTGGGGGTGGTGATTGAAGTACTATTTATATCACTTCAAAATTTATAGCAAAATTATCAGAGAATAATATCATCAATATAAACTCACTGACAAAGTTTCATAATTATCCTAGCATGTTTAGACATGTTATTTCATTTTGAAAGAAGGTGACCTAACTAAATAATAAGCAATTATGTGGGGACTACAGTTACTACAAATTCTAGCGAAATTACCCACCCAAGGCTTATTTCCACCTCATGAAACCACCAACCAAGTTTCAAGCCCATCCAAGGACATAAGGTTTCATGCCATTCAATAAATTTAATTTGCAACCTAGGGTTTTAACTAGGGTTCTAGGGCTCATCCACCCCAAATCACCCAAAATCCTTTGTGGGGGTGTTTTATGTGACATTCAATTAGTGGCCAAGATTTCAACACCTTTAGACGAGGATTGACCACTCAAACCCAACATGTGCACCTTTGACCTAATAACCCCTAGTTTGACCAATCTTGGGTTAATTAATTACCCAACCAAATCAATACCAAATGGGATGAAATTTTTACCAGAGTCATATCATGACTCTAAGGACAACCTACCAAAATTTGGTAGGGTTTGGATTTCATAAGACCCTATAATAAATTCATACATGAATTATTAAATGTTTGCAAAACCTTTAGAATAAGTTACTCCAAAAATTCCCATTTTTTGATATATGTAGGGGGTAGTTATAGCTAGCCTATGCTCCAAATTTCAGAACGGATATCTATTTTAGTGGGGGCACACAAATCAAGCTCTGGTCAACCCTTTGTATAGGTTGCACCATTTTGAGTGACGTGGTCAGACTATTGAACCAAATTGCATGAAATCAATTTTGAATCAAAGTAGTCTTAAGGGGCTACAAGTTTGATGTAGAGCATTTTTCTATCAGAGGCCTCTAGGTATTTTCTATAATTATTTCTAAGAGCCGCATAATGTGTGACAAAATTCACAAATAATCAATTATAAATGAAATGATTCTGCACGAATCCTGGCACGTGATGAGCGGCTCCTGCTCATCATCTTACTCGAGCCAACGACTGAGATTGCCTGCACCTGGGCCACCTTCAACCACATTTTCTCGGCGACCTGAGCGCCTCCCCAGCCGACCATAGCCACCACCACCTTCGTTGAGGTGGTGTCCGGCGAATAGCGGTGGTTGGCCGGCCGGAGGTGGCAGGAATAGGGCTTTTTGCTTGGGATTAAAAGCTCCAAATTTAGAGCATTCGGTCAGCCCGATCCACGGCCAATTGAACCCAAATCGAGCCACCAATGAGGGTAGATCTAACAATAGAGAGAGAGGAGGAGGGGAGGAACTGTGTGGTGGCCTGAAGCCGCGTATTCCGGTGAGTCACCAGGGCCGTATTTGATGCTTTTGGTGCCATGCCTTTCCTAGTTTCCAGTGCCCAATTCCTCCTAGAAAATTAGGGGTTTTCTCCTCTCTAATCTTTGATGGTGGTAGAGATATTAATTTGAGGTTTGGGGGCTTTATTCCCGAAAGCTATTAATGGCCATTAAGGGGGAATTTTGGTTTGGCTTGGGGGAGATGAACAGGGCCTCAATCTGGCTGGGGGAGGGCTGGATACTCCTCATCTCCCCATGAGGAGATGAATGGGGCCATTAATGGGGGAGATTGAAGGTTTCTTCTTCCTTCCCAATAATTTCCCTTCCTCTCACTCTTCCAATTTGGGGGTTTCTCTCTCCTGGTCGAATTTACTTAAATTAAATTGTAATTTAAGTAACTCCCAACCCCATTAGCTAGTGGACCACCTCAATTGGGTCTAGCCCAAGTGGATTGGGCTTGATTAGGTCAAAATAGGTTATTTTGACCTAAAGTTGAGGGGGAGTTTACTTTGGTCAATTTGACCATTCCCAATGGGTGGTTATTGATCCATTGTCCTCTCCTAAGGGTAAGGAAGGTCTAGGTAGTGTCAATTTGCCAAGGTGGAGGCCAATTGACCCTCAATAGACCACTTTGACCAAATTAGGGCTAAAGTTGACTTGGGTCAAATTGGCAAAATTGGTTGCCCCATGATGGGGCTTTTAGGTCCATAGGTCCCCAACGTCATTATGAGGCTAGGGGCAAGGTCAATTTGGCAAGGTGGATGCCAATTGACCCTAATTAGGCTCTTTTGACCCTATTGGTGTTAAGGTTGACTTTGGACAATTTGACCACTTTGGTTGACCCCAATGGGTCCTTGGTGCGTCCCTAAATTTAGGGTCAAGGTGAGTCCCTAAATTCCAACCCTAAGCTTCGTAACTGGAAATTGCTATTTGCAGACCAAGGTGCTCTTCCCCTTCAATCCCAAGGCCAAGTGGTCTCTTCAAGCTTCCTAGGAATTTATCATGACCTAGTCATGGCAAAACCACTCTAGGGGTCTAGTTATTTGGCGGATGTTACACAGGGTATACACATACTACTTGGTTCAACAATGCCTCTAAGTGAAACATCGAGCCCTCTGCTCGGAGGAATTGACAAGTCCTTCTTTATAATACCAAGCCTACCACACGCAGGACTTAAACCCAACCTTCTTAGATAATACCGAGCCTCCCATCTAGCAGGACATTCTAGTCCTTATATCATTTCGTCCCATATTTAGGACGAGATTTACATTATCAAATTCTTCTACATAGACAACTCTTGTCTATCGTTTAGTTATACTTAGAAGTTTAGGGTGAACCCTAGACTTCCCGAGGTCTACCCGTTGAAGGGGTCGCAGTAGTACTAGGAAATACGATGGGTTGAAGCACAAATCCCCCTTTCCAGGACATTTACTTTTATTTGTGGCTACCCATTCTTTTTTACCCGTTTCCTCTCTAGTTACTCTAAAACCCTAAGGTGAATTATAAATTGATCGGACATATGAGTGTTGATGTTCGATTGAACATCAAACCCTACTCTTCTTAGTGATCGATTATTTTTGCATGTCAACATTCAATATCTACTTAAGGTCCCAACTCATACATCAACCACACTTATACTTGCTGACGGGTCATTCCTCACGTCTCCTATCATATCATTGTCAATTCCCGAATTGATAGTTTTACTAAATGCACTCGACCCCTACTTCTAGGGTATGCCACTAATACTTAATTCTTGTATCAAGCTATGCCTACACAATAATTAGGGAGTTAATAATTCTATGTGTGATGGTCAGGAGTGGTCTAAATCATATAATCCAATTTCCACTATTCATAGACCGGTTTGCCTTTATGTGAAACCACATGCCCTACAAGCCTGACTATACTAGTTCTAGGAGTTTTAGGAACAACAACCTTCAGATTTCTAAATTCTCTCATAATAAAGGCATATTTGGGCATATTTAATTAATTCTTATAAATCTGGGTGAGGGTGGATTTGAACATGAGGTGCCTTTGGTCACATGCAAATAATTCTATGAAAAATTCTAGATGTTCGTGTTGATATCAAAAGTCTATATGCAAATTTCTAAGACATTCCAGCAAGAATAATTCAACGTATCTATTTTTCAATGAAATCACCAAAACTCTACTTGTGGAGGAAGTACCAAATATATATGACCATAAATTCCATAAAAATTTCCAGAGGTTCATATTGCTATCAAAAGCCTATGAACAAATCTATATAACATTCCAGTGTCAATAATTCAAGATATAAATTTCTTAAGTTATATCTCTATATTCTACATTGTGAAGGAAGTATGATAAATATTGAACCATAAATCTCATACAAATTTCCAGAGATCTTAGGTGGTCTCATAAATACAAATGTCCAATTTTATGCAGTTTTATGTTCATTAGCTTACCTAAATATGGGGTGAACTAAATTGGAATATTTAAATAAATAATGAATAATGAACTATATTATCTTCAAAAATTTCACAAATATATCTACAGTGTAATCTCACTCTATTAAGTGAATCCCGGAAATTAATAATTTTTCAGAAAGTTTTGACCCTAAAAATACTCATTTAAGGTATATGTAACAATTCATATAAATTCTAAATTTCCTAGGGAAATGAACCCAATAGTTTATGATTTTCTCCAAGAGAAATTATCTCATACCCCTAAGTGTATTTTTTAAGTTTCAAGAGAATTGACCAAGGGAATAATTTTAAATTCTTAAAACATTATTGCTTAAGGACCTTATTGATCACCTTTTAATACATAGATTTTTTTGGCATGCGAATTTCATCCACATACAAGGGTGCAAATGGGCTAAACCTTTAACTAGGGCATATTCATGGTCTTATTATCATGCCACCCAAAATTTGGGTTAAGATAAGTTGATTTAATCAAGAAAATCTAGTATTGCATGGAAGTGTTATATGCACAACAAAACTCCCATACACATGCATGTGGAATACACCAACATGCAAAGGTCCAAATGACCTTAAATTTTTACCATGGACTATATTTGATCTAATTAACATGCTACCCAAGATTTGGGTCTACTTGAGTTGATTTACCCATATAAATCTAGTGCTACATGGTAATGCTATATGCACACCAAATTTCCCTTACACATGCATGTGGAATACACCAACATGCAAATGTCCAAATGACTTTAAATTTTTACCATGGACTATATTTGATCTAATTAACATGCTACCCAAAATTTCAGTCAATTTGAGTTGATTTACCCATGTAAATCTAGTGCTACATGGTAATGCTATATGCACACCAAATTTCCCTTACACATGCAGGTGGAATAGACCAACATGCAATGGTCCAAATGACCTTAAATTTTTACCATGGACTATATTTGATCTAATTAACATGCTACCCAAGATTTGGGTCAATTTGAGTTGATTTACTCATGTAAATCTAGTGCTACATGGTAATGCTATATGCACACCAAATTTCACAAACACATGCATGTGGAAAATACCAACATGAAAAGGTCCAAATGACCTTAAACTTTTACCATGGACTATATTTGATCTTATCTATCTTCCAGAGAAAATTTGAATGGACCTGGTTTAGAATAACCCTAGATCTGGGCCATGTATGGAAAATGAAATGTTGAACCAAACATTAGAAAAATTTTGTCCAAAAATTGTGAAATTTGGACAGGGATTGTCTCTATGCATATCTCAATCATAACCAAAATTTCAGCTCATGGTGGGGTTCAAATGAGTGGGAATTAAAGAAAATGTGACTAGGTCACCTTAGGGACATGTCCCACCAAAATGGGTTCCCATGGAGCATTACTACTCGAAATGACCCCAAACAAATTTTTAGATTTAGTTAAGGTCATAGGCTACATTTTTCATATAGGGGACATTTTCTGTCGGGGCTTCAAAGGGCCTCCAATAATTCTATAAAACACTGCTATAAATGTGACAGACAAATAATAATTAAATGAATTAATGTTTGGGTCTGCGACTATCAAATTTCCCTAGATTCGATGGCACAACAATATTCTCCTACCTTGAGCCAATGTCTCAGATTGGTTTTCCTGGGCCGATATTTCGAGCACAATTTTGGTGAATCTATGAGGTTTCCGGCGAAACCCTCCCGCCACAACCCAAGTCGACATTTGGCCGTCGACTGGTGGTGTCTGATTGGCTTGTCGTGGCCGTAGGAGGGCTCCAGCAACTTCAAATTTTTAGGTTGGAACATTAAAAAGGCAAAATGGAATAGTTTCATTGTTGTATTGATTTGGACAAAGGAAGATAAGGGAAGCTAGCACAAGGGGAGGGGAGGAGAAACCGAACCTGTATTGGACTTAAGGTTGAGTTATTTCCCTTGGTGCCATGGCCGACCACCATGCTCGAGCACCTTGCTGATCTCCTCCATCAGTTCACAATTCCTCTCAGGAACTTGGGGCTTCTCTTCCTTTCGAGTTTCTGAAGGTGATGGTGAGTTCAGTTGAGAGAGAGGGGAGTATAAAGTGGGTTGCCATTAATGGCACCTCTCAGCTAGCCAATGGGCTCCATAACTCCCCTCCAGCTGGCCACCCATGTGCATGAATTTGGTTGGAATTCATTGTGTGAGCTGAGAGGAGGTATTGTGAGAAGTAATTGGAGGCCTTGTGGAAGCCATTCCACAAATTCATGGTTCGCTCTCTTCAATATTGGGGATTTCTCCAAAATACCGCCATGTATAGCATTTCTTTTGAATTTCAGGGGTGAGCGATGGTAAATGGACATTTGGGATGTAGAATGGGCCTTGGTTCACGGCCTTAGCCCATTGGAATTGGCTTTGGCTTTTAATTTATTTTTTAGGGCTCAACTTTGACCAAGGTTGACTTTTGGGTTGACTTGGTCAATTTGATGGGTTGGCTAGCCCAATGTGCTGGTCTTGAGTCCTTTGACAACACCCAATGTTGATTGGGTCATGGTTATGCCCTAATTGGGTCAATTTAGTCATTATGTGCGATTTTTACCAAAATTGTGGGAAAGTTGACTTTGGTCAAATTGGACAAATTGTTGACCACTTGATGGGGCTTTTGGGTCCATTAGGTCCCCTATGATGTTATAAGACTAGGGGTGAAGTCAATTTCATATTTTGGGGGTCAATTGGACCTATTGGTGAAGGATTGACCTATGTTGACCTAAAGGGTTCTTTGGTCAATTTGGGCGAATTGGTAACTCCATAATAGGGATTTTAGGATCATTGTACCAGAATTAAGGTTTCTAATATAGTGGTGGAGTCAATTTGATCATATGAAGTCTAATTGACCCAATTTGAGATGAATTGACATATGTTAACCTATTTTGACCTAGAGTTGATTTGATCAAATTGGCCAAAATTGGCGACCCTATGATGGGGCTTTTGGGTCACTTGGGTCTCTATTAGGATTATGGACCTATTGATAAGCTCAATTTGATTTGGCGAGTGAAAATCGAAGTAAATTGGCCAAGGTTGACCACTACACTTTTGGGGTGCTTATAGCAATTATCCTATGTCCAAGATGACATAGGGTCATTCCATGACCTCTACTGACAACTTCAACTCTTATCCTAAGACAAGGGGTTTAGAAGGGATGGGGATGTTACACTTACACTTTAAAACATGGGTGTGTGCACCGCCTACTCCCAATACACATCTCAAATAGATTTTCAATCAAATTCTTTTCTCAATTTTTTCTTTTCTCACTTCTTTTCTTCTTCTTATTTTTTTTTTCTTTTCTTTTTCAAATCATTTTCAGCAAATTGTGCAGTGAAGCACCACCACATTTTCACAAAAACTAACACAACATCAACAACCTAATCATGAAAATAAAATACAATCTTGAGTTCAACTTTAGGTGTGCCTAAAGGATTGGCTTTAAGGTTTTGGTGAGATAAAAGTGGGGTTGAATCAAAGAACGGGTAGGAACAACTGGGCTAGCGAGGATATTGTAATAGGAATGGGCACAAAGGCTCAACCGGGCCAAAAATGATGGCGTACATCACATTCATGCAATTGACTAACCGTATACCCATGCTTCATGAATCGCTTGGGGCAAGTTCTTAGCCGTCGAGAATGCTAATCCTTCCTCCCAACTCAGTCAATACGAAGCTAATGAACGTCTACACACATTTCTGCGCTACCATTTGATTAACACTGGATTCAGCAATTTTTGAGTATAGTAAATAATATTTACGCTAATAGAGAAATATAAAGTAAATGCATAAAAAAATTGAGTCTACACTAATTTCTATGCGAGACATGAGAAATAGAGTAGGAGCACTACTGGAGTCAACATTTTACTCCGCCTCATAATCCTAAGGCAGCACAATGATTTTTCAATCACACAAAAGTAGCGATTTTGACTCATTAGGCACCCACGGTTAAGTGCACGCTCAAGTGGGTGTTGTGTGTGCAATGAAAATGAACAATACAACTTAAATAAAAGCTTCTAGCATGTTATACAATAGTGCACATCAGTGGGCAAAGAAAACGGCTCTCCCCCACACTTAAAATAAACAATCAAACATAAGATATAAGCATGAAATTTAAATAATGGCTAGGGGAAGAGAGTACCCAATGCTTAACAAGTGAGTATACTAGAAGACATGTGTAAATCTAGGGCAACGATGCCAAATGAAGAATCACAACCACCATCGCCATAAAGGAATAATACCTCCAGGGGTGAGCTCCACAAAAATAAAAGAAAATATACAAACAAAAATGAAGTGCAACTAACCAAACAGAACTAGATACAATAAAAATGCGGGAAAAAGATAAGATAACTAGTGGGGTAATTGTCCTCCCAGCACGACTTATTCAGAATTTAAGAGTTCTAGTTGATGGGAGTATGGAAGGATAAGTGGGCAGGTAACTGGCCTAATATCCATGTCGGTAGCGGGTACCGATACAACGATAGATCAACTACCCCTCTACCTAAATAATAATATCTGCTCCTCACAGGTAGAGGGAAAAGGATGTAAGTGGAGGAGGAGATATCCTCACTTAACTCACCAAAAATATCCATGTCCAGCAAGGTGTCATCTTTAGGGAGGCAGCAGGAGGAGAAGGTAATGAGTGAGGCTTCCATTATGGAGGAGGGATCAGGCTCCTTATATATGAGAGTACGCTCATCATTGACTAGAGCATCATGCTCCAAGTCCTCTGAAATACCTTTGAAGTCTCAACCTGCACAGGCTCAGATGAAGAAGGGGAGTCAGGGAATAAAAGCAAAGAAAAACTTAAATTATCGTCAATCGGGGGAGTGGTCCCGGTATCAATCCCAAGAGGTTGGGGTAGTAAGATATAGTCGACATTTTTTACAGTGCTGCAAGGCTCAGCAGGATCAACACTTGGATAAAAGTCAAGCACCAATTCCTCACAATGAATCGAACCAATGTAACATGATATATGCACAGGGGTGATGGGCTCAGCCATGTTAGAGCCCAGATCAGCCACACATCTGATGACTGTGTCCACATCATTCCTTTCAAAGCATGGAGGTGACACAGACACATAAGCAGATGTTGAAGGTGTGCCGCCAGAGGTAGGAGTCAGGATGATCTGGATATCCGACTCATCATCCTCGTCCACTTGGCAAATATAGTTAACACAATCCTTCAGGGCGTGATCTGTTCTTTGAAAAAACAAGCACTATTTTGTATTCTTCTTCAGTCCAAATAGGGCCAAGTTGAATTTAAAAATGGAACATATGGCGTAGAAGAGTTGTCATAGAACTTAGGAACAGTGTATGATGTTTACCCAGAAGACCGCTACCTGGACAACATCTTCTTTAGATCAGGATGCTTGATACATTAATCGATCAGACCGGCAAACGAAACAAGCCGCGCGGTCTCCAAGAATCAGACCGCTCTCAGCCACTGAAGATTGACAGGGCTTAAGTCCTAGAGAGGCAAGCTGCGGTTTCGGACAGCAGAACGCTCATGTTGCCAATTGAATCAAGCCAAAGTCTCTCAACCCAAGCCCAATACAAACCGAAAGTCAAGCCGCCAGACCGCGCGGCTTCCCCTTTATTTATTCTTCTGTATCCTGTTACCCCCTGCCCGATTCTCCTGTACCCGGGCAGGCGGTTATTTTAGCATCTGCCCGTTCGGGCAGGTTCCCGAGCATATTAATAGGGTCGGGCAGTGTTCCCAAGACACGCACACTTGAATCCAGGAGCTCGCTTATCTAAGCTGCGGTCTAGAATTAAATGTCTTGCAACCTGTCTGCCCGGTAGGTTTCGTTTGTAACCCGCTGTAACCGCTTCACTTTAATAAAAGGAAAGCCCGTCATAAGAGTGGCATTCATCGTGATGGGTGAATTCTGGCCTCGACCACTGCCAGCGGTCTAATCAACCTGAATCATTAAGTTGGATAGTAACTGATAGCTTGCAACCCTTCATTCTCCTTGCTTTTCAAGCAGTGATCATGGAGGTGCATTTTCGGCCTCAACAGACACACGCGACCTTCTGATCGCAAGTTGTCGGCAAACACTCTGATAATATGTCATACCGCCAGTTCATCCACGGAGATCGCTCCAATCGCAATGAAAACGCTCTATGGGAAGCACTAGAACACTCCAGGGAGGAGCCCGAGCTGTCTCGAAAACAAACTGATCAGCGTTTAGATGCCATCGGTCAAGCTCTAGCCCTCCTCACTAATCGGCTAACCGCCCAACAAACCGCGGTCAGCCTGGTTGTAACTCCAATTCCACCGCCGACTCCCCATACCATATCTCAAGCTGCCAACCCACAACCTCCCCGGGAAAGTTTCAACTCCCGCCAGCCCTTTTATGGAGAGGCCGCCCAAGATTTCCCTACCTGGGTTCTCGAGTTCTAAGGTACGACATCAAATGCAGCCTGCCTCCCCTATCTGGCAGCCTATCCGCCGGAAGCCGCAACCAGTTTCGCCTATCCGGCGGCCTTCCCGCAAGCAACCGCAACTACAGCGGTCTGTTACCCGCTTCCTCCCCTCTATGAGGATGCCAAAGAAACCTCTCCATTGAAGAATGAAATTCGGGGAGAGCCGGCCCCAAATAATTTCAGAGAACCACGTCTGCCGACATATAATGGGGAGTCCGATCCGTTAGTACATTTGCAAGCCTTCGAGTCAGTTGTTGCTCTGAAGACTCTTACAGACGCAACCAAATGTAAACTTCTTGTCACGCCTTTTGACGGGCAAGCAAGAGAATGGTTTTATCGATTACACCCCCAATCCATCAGATTCTTTGCCGAACTCAGGAGAGAGTTCTTACTAAGGTTCTCAACTTCCAAGAAAAGAATAGATGGCCTAGCGGCTCTTTTCGAGATCAAGCAGCGTGAAGGCGAAACATGGGGTCAATTTGTTGACCGATTTCAGAAAGAAATCATGGGAATACATAATGTAGACCCAGAATTATATCGAGTGGCACTGATTCATGGTCTGAGAGAAGGGCCACTAAAATTCGAAGCACAAATCAGAGAACCCCAAACTTACCAGGAAATGATTAGCCTAGCCAACATGTTTATTAGAGGTGAAAGGGGGAATCCTGGTTATATAGCTAAACTGCTTACCGATAAAGAACCATCCAGATCTTCTATCAATCACCAACCGTACCACCATCATCCAAAACAAGATTTCGAACCCCGAGCTCAAAGGGGATGAAATTTCAGGCATAGACAACCTCCATTTGGCCATCAACAGTTTCAGGAGTAGAAACTGCCGCTGGCCATCACGCCCGCTCCTTCCATGCCAGTCCAACAAATAGTGTCGATGTATCTGCCACAATACACTGTGCCTCCATCTCAAGTCACCTCATATGATGATTCACAGGAATCTTTTACCCCTTGAATGTAACAATGAACGAGGTCGTTCAAATTCTACAGAAAAGGCCTGATTTCAACAGGCCAGCTCCTTTGAGGTCTGATGTTCCAAAACGAAATCCAAACCTCTACTGTGAATATCATAAGGAGGCAGGGCATTTTACAAGGACAGTCGGGCCCTTCGCTTGCTAATTGAGAAACTCTTCGGGGAAGGAAAGCTTCGGGGTCTGGTTCGGAAGGAGGTGTCTGACAAACCCTCCACTTTGAAGGCAAAAGAAGTAGCTGAGATCAGTTGGGAATGCACAGATGTTGAAGATATCGGTCATTATGGCGACATTCATCCAACCGAAGAATGTGTAGAAGTAAATGATGATGGCCCTCTTGGCCATGTTTAATGCATTCACGGGGGAGTCGGGCCTGAATCCTCCAGAAAATCAAGTGTCGCCAGAGTATTCAAGCAGGAAGTGGCGACCACTTCAACTTCCTCCCTGGAGAGATCAGTCGTCACTTTAGGCCAAGATGATCTCTCTCCAAACGCAAATCCTTTCGATGATGTCGTTGTGATCAAGGCCATCATAGAAAATTATACAGTGCATAAGATCTTGATCGACACAGGAAGCTCCGTCAACCTCCTTTTCCGTCCAACTTTTGAAGCCCTCAAGACCGGAAATCCTTTGCTTTCTACCGAAGGGCCCATCTACGGCTTCTCGGGAGAGAAGAAAGAGGTAGAGGGATGCGTAAAGCTTTTGGTGATATTGGGAGGCATTACGAAACTCATTAACTTTGTAGTAGTGGAGGTTCCGAGAAGTTATTGCGCCATATCTAGAAGGCCAACTCTGAATACTCACCGAGAAGTGGTGTCAACTTTCCACCTGGCTATCAAGTTTGCTGCAGAGGGGAGGCAATATCGGATCTGGAGTGATCCAAAAGTGGCTCGAGAATGTTATGTCAAAATAGTCAACATGATTACAGATTATCAACTCACCGAGTCTCCAGCTGTTACCCTTGAAGTGGCCATGCCTCTAGAAGTTGCTGAGGGGAATAAGGACCGTGAAAGGGTTCACTTGGAACCAGCCAGGAGACCCAAAAAATTGTTGGGTTTTCTATACCCCTAACGGGATGACATATCGAATATCCACAGCGGAAATAAAGACTAGAACAACCCAAAAGAATCTAACGGATCTTGCGGTTTTCATGATTAAAGAGAATAATCAAATCGAAATACAAAGTACTTTTGCGAGATTGAGTCAACACTCAACCAAGGTGCTCCAAAGATAAATCCAAAATCTGTCTTTGAGTTCTTCAAGAATCAAAATGGATCGATCTCTCTATAGAAGTCCACAAAAGCGAAGGAGAACCATAGCTTCTTGTTGTACAAGAACTAGGTTGGAGAAAGAAGCTCTCAACGTCCCCACGGACTGCTAGATCCGATTCAAGGGAGGCGGCGACTGACGGCGGCGACTAGCGGCGGCGGAAAACGATTGGCGGACGGGAAGAACGAGATGCCCTCGCGCGGAACTGTTCCGGTCGGCCGTTCTCATCTAAATTGCAAAGAAGATTAAGTCCCCTCCATATCACGTGAAGACCTAATCGCGTGCCCTTTTATACAAAAATGCATTAATCAGGCTATCCACAGACCAGAAAAAAATAGAACATTTCCGTCCAGATTTACATTCGCCGAATTCGACTAAACAATATAACCGAATTCGACTCAGATTCGGCGAAACCATTTCGACGAATTCGTCTATATAAATTCGGTTATATAAATTCGGCGAACCTTTTAGCCAAATTTGTCATTAGCCAAATTCATCTAAACCCTTTAGCTGAATTCGTTTAATGCCTTTAGCCGAATTATCCAGTGTAAATCCATTCATTTAAACACTTTAAATGATTTCCTTTTGAGACATTCTCAACTTGATTCCAAGCAGTCACAGGATTGGTCCTTCACTCATATCCAATATGAGTAAGGCCAACACAATCCTTTCTCCAACTTCTCCAAACGCTTTTATGTGCGACCCTATAGGCTCATATTGCGTTGGCAGCAAGACTAACTGTTGATTGCTTTGAGATCACCTCAGAAACTCCAACAGTCTCCCACTTGATCACAATGTATCAACAAAAGTCTCATAAACAATGAGCGGCATCTAGCAATACATCATTGCTACCCATGCAATAAGAGTTCATAACTCAACAAGCCTGTCATGACCAATGTACCAGTGTTGTCATGTCCCTTTGTCCTTTTTATCCGGATAGAACTAGAGGCATAGACCGTGTCACCCTCATAATTGTTCATCCCAATTTCCTGATTTAGGATAGACTGTCTGAAAATGGTGAGCTCAATATCATATATTGACTCAACCAAGCATGGCCATGCATTTCTCAGTCTCATTCCATCAAGGGGCCCATGGATGTAACTCCTGTCATAAAGGAGGACAAATCCCATATCTGTCCACACACAAACACCCAAATGAATTGTAACATACCCAATAACTACCCTTATCATCAACCTTTCTCAAGGAAGACTTTAGATGGCATCAAAGTACGCTCTTCCTCACTCGATGAATGCTGTGACCTCAGGTCAAAGAACTACAAACACCATTGTCAGATGAGAATTACTTGTGACACGTTCAGATAACTACCCACAAAGTAGTCTCATGGGGGGTCTATCCAGTACAACTTGTTCTCAACAAGTACCCATGTGAAGACTTGATATCACAATATCATGACCTGTGAGAACCGGTCATTAGTCAACGCACATGATGGTCTTATGGTCTCATCCTCGCCCTGAAATTCTAGGATGATACCTCGACCACGGACTATTTTAGAATGAAGCTTGATTTAAGCATAGATCCTCACATTCAAGTCACGTACTTGAATTCCTATGGAAGCAAACACTCTAAGGGCATTTATTATGCTAATTAATCTTATCAGACAGATATAAATGACATAATAAAAGAACTTGCCATAAATATAAAATGAAATACATAGTACATTTTACAATTCATCCAATGAACAAACAACCAACAAATATGCAATCCATAAGGCACCCACTAAAGATAATCATTCAGGTATCTAATACCCATTGATCTAACATGACCATCATGCTTCTTTTGCGCAAGAGGCTTTGTCAGTGGATCCGCTATATTTTCATCAGTCGGTACTCTGCATATGCTCACATCTCCTCGATCGACAATCTCTCGAATAAGATGGAAGCGCCGAAGTATGTGCTTGGAGCGCTGATGAGATCTAGGTTCCTTAGCTTGAGCAATTGCAGCGTTGTTGTCACAGTAGAGAACTACGGGATCAACAATGCTAGGAACTACATCAAGCTCGCTAATGAATTTCCTAATCCATACAGCCTCCTTCGCCGCATTCGCTGCAGCGATATACTCAGCATCAGTCGTAGAATCAGCAACTGTCTCTTGCTTGGAACTCTTCCAGCTTACAGCTCCTTCATTAAGGCAAAACACAAAACCTGACTGTGACTTTGAGTCATCTTTGTCAGTCTGGAAGCTTGCATCCGTGTAACCCTTTACAATGAGCTTTTCCTCTCCACCAAACACCAAGAATGTATCCTTAGTCCTTCTCAAGCACTTTAGGATATTCTTGACTGCGATCCTGTGACCATCACCCAGATCAGACTGATACCTGCTAGTCATGCTTACAGTATATGAGACATCGGGTCGAGTACATAACATTGCGTACATGATTTATCCAATTGCCGAAGAATATGGAATCATCTTCATGCGGTCCTTATCTTCCAAAGATTTAGGACACTGGTCCTTAGAGAGACTCACACCATGTGACATGGGTAAGAATCCTTTCTTGGACTCAAGCATGTTGAACTGTTTCAACACCTTGTCAATGTATATACTCTGGCTCAAACCCATCAACTTCTTCGATATATCTCTATAGATCTTAATACCAAGTATGTAAGTCGCTTCACCCAAGTCTTTCATAGAAAAGTAGTTCCCTAGGTTGTTCTTAACAACTTGCAGGGTCAGAATCTCATTCCCGATCAGCAGTATGTCATCTACATACAATATCAGGAAGACAACAATGCTCCCACTAATATTCTTGTAAATACAAGGCTCATCTTCGTTCTTGATGAAACCAAACTCTTTGATCTTCTCATCAAAACGCAGATTCCAACTTCGAGAAGATTGTTTCAATCTATAAATGGATCGATTCAACTTGCATATTTTAGTGG
Source organism: Dactylorhiza incarnata (assembly GCA_033032865.1). Classification (NCBI taxonomy): domain Eukaryota; kingdom Viridiplantae; phylum Streptophyta; class Magnoliopsida; order Asparagales; family Orchidaceae; genus Dactylorhiza; species Dactylorhiza incarnata. Next base: position 841,772 of record JAWHQI010000218.1, on the reverse strand, counting down.
CTTCACTTGGAGATACAAAACCCTCAGGTTGTGTCATATACACTTCCTCAAGGAGGTTTCCGTTAAGGAAAGCCGTTTTGACGTCCATTTGCCAGATCTCGTAGTCATAATACGCAACAATAGCAAGTAGAATTCTGATGGACTTGACCACGGCCACAGGGGAAAAGGTCTCATCATAGTCAACACCATGAATTTGCCTAAAACCTTTAGCCACCAGTCGGCCTTTGAATGTCTGTACATTCCCATCCATGTCGGTCTTCTTCTTGAAGACCCACTTGCACCCTATGGGTCGTACCCCTTCAGGTGGTTCCAACAAGGTCCAAACATGGTTTGTGTACATGGAGTCCATTTCAGATTTCATGGCCTCAAGCCACTTCTCAGAGTCTGGTCCATTCATAGCCTCTTGGTAGGTTGCAGGCTCATCATCATGATCCATAAGCAACACATTACCTATTTGAGTCATGAGAAATCCATATCTCTCAGGCTCAAATCTTGGTCTACCAGATCTACGTAGGACTTGTGTTTCTTGAGCAGGCTCTCCAGCTACAACTTCTTGTAGTCCTTGCTCAGGTTCCAATTCTGGTTCGTTCATTATTTGTGGCTCTTGAACTTCTTCAAGTTCTACCTTTGCAGTCTTTTTTGATAAGAACTCTTTCTCCAAAAAGACACCAGTCCTTGCGACAAACACTTTGCCCTCTGACAGCAAGTAGAAGTAGTATCCTTTGGTTTCCTTAGGATGCCCCACTAGATAACATTTATCCGATTTGGGTTCCAGCTTGTCAGGCATTTGACGTCGCACATATGCCTCACAGCCCCAAATCTTGATGAACGACATACTAGGATGCTTCCCAGTCTATATCTCATATGGTGTCTTTAGAACCGTTTTCGTTGGAACTCGATTTAGTGTGAAAGCAGCAGTCTCTAAAGCAAAACCCCAAAAGGAAACGGGCAAATCTGCATGACTCATCATCGATCGCACCATGTCTAACAAGGTACGATTACTCCTCTCAGAATCACCATTATGTTGAGGTGTTCCGGGGGGAGTGAGCTGTGATTCAATACCACACTCTTTCAGATGATCACGAAACTTATGACTCAGATATTCGCCACCTCGATCGGATCGGAGTGCTTTTATCCTTTTTCCCAGTTGGTTCTCCACTTCATTTTTAAACACTTTGAACTTTTCAAAGGTCTCGGATTTGTTCTTCATAAGAAACACGTATCCGTATCTACTGAAATCATCAGTAAATGTAACGAAGTAGTAGAACCCACCTCTAGCCATAGAACTCATGGGTCCGCATACATCACTATATATTATACCCAAAAGATAATTAGCCCTCTCATTACAACTAGTGAAAGGAGCTTTCGTCATCTTACCTAATAAACATGACTCGCATCTCTCAAATGATTCATAATCAAATGAGTCCAGTAGTCCATCTTTATGGAGCTTGGATATGCGTTTCTCGTTTATATGGCCTAAACGACAATGCCAAAGGTACGTAGGATTCGAATCATTTGTTTTTAGTCTTTTAGTATTTTCTAAGTTATAGATCGGATGGTCTAAGTTCAAAACATATAAACCATTAAACATTTGGGCAACGCCATAACAAACATCATTCTTATAAATAGAACAACAATTGTTCTTAGTTACGAAAGAAAAACCAATCATGTCCAAACATGAAAAAGAAATAATGTTTCTAGTTATGGCCGGAAAATAATAACAATTATCTAGTTCTATTACAAGCCCTGTGGGCAAAGAAAGACAATTGACACCAACGGCGACCGCAACAACTCTTGCTCCATTCCCTACGCGCAGGTCTACCTCCCCTTTACCCAGCATTCTTCTCCTTCTCAGTTCCTGCACATTTATACAAATGTGAGAACAGCATCCGATATCAAATACCCAAGATGAAGGAGCAGAAAGGTTTATCTCTATAACATAAATACTTGAAGTGGAAGTCATACTTCCCTTCTTCTTCTGCAGATCTTCTAGATACTGAGGACAGTTCCTCCTCCAGTATCCTGCCTTACCACAATGGTGACACTTCCCTTCCTTTGCCAAACCTTTCCTTTTCAGTGCAGAAGACTTGGGATCAAGAGGAGACTTAGATCCAATCTTCGTCTTCTTAGATCCCTTGGCCTTGCCCTTGCTCTTATGCACCATCAATATGGGGCTGGTAGGCTTGACCTTCTTCATGTTATTCTCAGCAGTTCTCAACATGCCAAGGAGCTCGGGTAGTGTCTTTTCTATTTCATTCATGTTATAGTTCAAGACAAACTGCTCATAACTGACCGGCAATGATTGCAGGATCAGATCTGTGGCCAACTCTTAGCCCATGGGAAAAACCAGTTTTTCAAGGTTCTCTATATAACCAATCATCTTGAGTACGTGAGTCCCTATTGAGTCTCGAGCTCCCATTTTGCACTGGAATAATGCCTTGGATATGTCAAACCTCTCTTGCCGGGCTTGCCCCTCGAACATTTTCTTGAGGTGCCTGATTATCTCATAACCACACATGCTCTATTGTTGCTTCTGAAGCTCAGAGGTCATGGTAGCAAGCATGAGGCATTCCACATCCAAGGTATCATCCTGATACTTCTTGTAAGCATCTCTATCTGCTCTCGAAGCATTTCCGGTCGGCTCTGTGGGGGCTTCACCTTCCAAGACATAGAGCTTGTGCTCTTTCCTGAGAACAATTCTTAGGTTTCTGTACAACTCAAGGAAGTTCGTCCCGTTGAGCTTGTCCTTCTCAAGAATATCTCTCAGGGACAGGGTGGAGTGAGATCCACTTGCCATGGATATTCTATAAGGAATTTTGCAAAGTGAAATTTTTGTACTATATTTCAAAATACATTTTATATAATTTTAATAAGGACTTTTATTAAAGAGCTCCCACTATTTTAATCAAATCAACAACCCTTGATATCGATTGGGAGAGTTTATGCGAGCTACTCTCTTAGTGGACAAGATCCATATTTCACCAACACCATAAGTCCGCTTTGGCGTTCCTCTCATAATGCGGTTATTTAGGTAGACAACACTTGTCAATTGCATCATTATGCAACTCTTGTATGGTTGGTGAATAACTCTTTATTCGTATCCATCATATGGAGCATGCCAACCCTATGCCTCTAGGCACTCAATCTTTGAGGTCACCTAGTTAAGTTTGACCCGATGTCGACAGTGGGATATCACAATTATCCGCTCGCACCCTTACCAAGATAGATTAATGCACCTTGCTTTGGCAAGCCCACACTTCATCGATCGAGGCAGGAAGAGTGCCATCCATCGGAAGTCATCTGAATACTTAATATTAGATAAGGGATTTTTATTTCAAGTGATTAACATTTTAATCGTGATTGACATTTAATCATAGTGCACAATCAGAAAAAAAATTACAACATTCACATTCCAGATACATCTCAGATGTGCACAAAAAACAGTCTATCAACACTTTGACATAACAGGGCTAAATCTGAGCATTTAAAACACTTCTAAATCTCTAAATTTACAAGCATTGGACATATGAACAACAACTCCACATGTGCAGTAGACAAGCTCGTCTCTCATGGCAGATTCAATAATTTAAACATTTGGTTTCACAAACCATATCGAGGGACGGTTACTGCAGAGGAGAAATAACCTCTAAAACATGAAAATCGCAACGCAATCACATACGTTCCTGGCGGGGTTCCAAGGGGTCGTGCCCCTGGCGGGGTCTTAGGGGCAGAGCCCCTAACGGGGTCCAAGGGGCGGCGCCCCTGGCAGTGGTCTCAATAAGAAATTAGGGCATTTAGAACGCTTCTAAATGTCCCAATTTGCACGCACTTGACCGCAACCTCGCTCTGATACCAATGTTGGGTTTTCTATACCCCTAACGGGATGACATATCGAATATGCGCAGCGGAAATAAAGACAAGAAAAATCCAAAAGAAGCTAACGGATCTTGCGGTTTTCATGATTCAAGAGAATAATCAAATCGAAATACAAAGTTCCTTTGCGGGATTGAGTCAACACTCAACCAAGGTGCTCCAAAGAGAAATCCAAAATCTGTCTTTGAATTCTTCAAGAATCGAAATGGATCGATCTCTCTATAGAAGTCCACACAAGCGAAGGAGAACCCTAGCTTCATGTCGTACAAGAACTAGGTCGGAGAAGGAAGCTCTCAACGTCCCCACGGACTGCTAGATCCGATTCAAGGGAGGCGGCGACCGACGGCGGCGATTAGCGGCGGCAGAAAACGATTGGCGGACGGGAAGAATGAGATGCCCTCGCGCGAAACTGTTCCGGTCGGCCGTTCTCGTTTAATCGCAAAGAAGAATAAGTCCCCTCCGTATCACGCGAAGACATAATCGCCTGCCCATTTATACTAAAACGCATAAATCAGGCTATCCGCAGACCAGAAGAAAACAGAACATTTTTGTCCAGATTTACATTCGCCGAATTTGACTAAACAATATAACCGAATTCGACTCAGATTCGGTGAAACCATTTCGACGAATTCGTCTATATAAATTCAGTGAAACCCTTTAGCCAAATTTGTCATTAGCCGAATTCGTCTAAACCCTTTAGCCGAATTCGTTTAATGCCTTTAGCCTAATTATCCAGTGTAAATCCATTCGTTTAAACACTTTAAACGATTTCCTTTTGAGACAATCTCAACTTGATTCCAAGTAGTCACAGGATTGGTCCTTCACTCATATCCAGTATGAGTAAGGCCAACACAATCCTTTCTCCAACTTCTCCAAACGCTTTTATGTGCGACCCTATAGGCTAATATTGCGTTGGCAGCAAGACTAACTGTTGATTGCTTTGAGATCACCTCAGAAACTCCAACAAAAATCCCCATTACTGAGGGGGGAAGAGAAGAAGTTGATTATCAATGTTAAACTGCCTGAAGAGGAGAAGCTCCAGCTGATTACTTGTCTCCTCGAAAATTTGGACATCTTTGTCTGGTCAGCAGAGGATATGTCAGGAGTGGATCCGGATATAGCCTGCCATCATTTCAACATCTCCCCTGAATTCAAGCCAGTTCAGTAAAAGAAAAGAGAAGTGGCAACCAAGCTAGCGGTTCCAATCAGAGAAGAAGTCGCAAAACTTCTTAAAGCGTGTTTTGTTTCTGAAATCCAGTACCCCACCTGGATGTCAAACGTGGTAATGGTAAAAAAGCCATGGGGGAAATGTAACGCCCCTGATTTTTCCGGAAATTATTTAATTCAGTGATGGCGTGTTTATGACGTCAGGGCATTACTTTTAACGTCGAGTTAGCGGCGCGTCGCCGTTTGCGTGTTTTCGCGTCCGTTTGGGTCAAGTCGACCAAATTTTGCGACGACCCAAAATTGGAAAATTTTATGATAGGAAATTTAATTATTTAATTTTAGACTTGCCCGCAAGTTTCGTCGCGATCCGAGCCATTTTGGAGCCTCGGCGCATTTTAGAAGTTTTGTATGTATTTAAAGTTCACCGTAAACTTCGGCCATTTATATCTCGAGAAACGCACGTCGGATTTTGATTCTAACTTCACCGTTGGATTCGTAGCGCCGCCGTTCACCTTGGGTGAAATTTTCGTTGGGTTCGGAGTTCGTTTAGTTTTTAGTGATAATATAATAATAATATTATTATTATTATAAAAAAATCATAAATATATATATATATATTTATATGCATGCAGAGCTTGTTCGACGAATCAGCACCCTTCAGCATTCGATGAACCCCCTTCAGCTTGCGTTCGACAATCCCCCTTCAGCAATGCATTCGTCGATCCAGCCCTCCACCATTAGTCGATCTCCAGCTTCTCCCCTTTATGTCGTTCGACGAACCAGCTTCTCCACTCCGCTCGACAATTTTGCCCGCTCGACAAATCTGCCCCGTTCGACGAATTAGCCACCGTTCTACAAATCTGTCCGTTCGACTAGCCCCCTCCTTTTCAGCGGTTCTCCTTTTCAGCGGTTCTCCTTTCTGAGCCTTATTACTATTTTATTATTAATAATAATAATAATATTATTATTATTATTATTATTGTTAAAATATGTTATGTTGCATAAAGGAAAATGAACCCAGTCCCCTTTCTTCTCCATTCTGACCGAACCAGAGAGAAAAATCGAGCGACGGGGACGGTGATTTCTTGAATCTTCCGGTCGCCGCCATCGGAGCTCCGGTGGTCGAAATCGCGAACCGAGCATAGATCCGGAAAGCTCTCGACAAGAGCTTCATTCTCGTGGTATTTTCCTTCCGTTACGTGAAACTTTTTCGTTAGGTTTTTTCGTGCCCTAACCTCTTATAGCCCGATCTCTTGTAGATCTTGACTCCCCTCGCCTTCTCTTACCCCGATCTACAACGTGGAGCAGTTCGTAGAGTTTTTCCAGCAAAACCTAAGGCAAGTGGTGTTCTTGCTCTTGCTCTTTCTCTTTGCCATATAACAGCTCCAAGCTGTTACTCTTGATCTAACTATGCCATATCTCCATATTATTCTCTAATTAATGCTGCTAATAACTTAGCATTTTGCCAGATAATAAAAGGGTTTTTTGTTAGTACTATATCTCCTTGATTTTCTCTATTTCTACATGCAATTTGGTAGGATATGTTCTATTGGGCCTCGCCCCTTTTTCCTTTGAAAGAATCAAGAAAATGTGAATATTCTGTTGGAGGTCGTACACGATGTTGGCGGTGCCACCGGTGCGATGCTCTCTTAAAATAATAATAATTATGTTGGAGGTCGTACACGATGTTGGCTGTGCCACCAGTGCGGTGCTCTGAGGGTCGTGGCGATGTGAGATGGTATTATCCCCGCACGACTTCTCCTTTTTCTGATGAGCTGATCAGTCTCTATAATTCTGAACAAGAGTAAAATGATTAATAATGTGTATGTTGATGGTTATTTGTTGTGTAACACCCCAAAAATCGTAGTTCAGCGAGGTAGGCGGAGTGGTAGTGCTGCGCTCGGAGTATGTAACATCCCCAATCCTTCTAGACCCCTAGATGGTGTTAGGGCATGGGTGGTGTGCAGAGTGGCCACTAAGGCCCTTGGGCCAAGTGGAGTGTGCTAAGTGCACACCAAGGGCACAAAATCAACATAGCCCAATACCACTCCCTTAGGCCAATTGACCCTCAATTCACCAAATTGACCTCCCCCATACCACCCTAACCACTAAGGAAGACCATTACCTTGAGAATTGCACTTGGGTGGGACCCAATTGCATGAAATTGACCAAAGTCAACAATAGGTCAACATTAACCAAACTAAGTCAATTAGGGTTCAATTGACCCTCAAATGTTCAAATTGACCTTACCACCACACTCTAAACACCTTAAGTAATCCAATGGACCAAAAAGCCCCATCACAGTGGGACCAATTGACCCCAATTGCCAAAGTCAAACTTTACCCAATTTTGGTCAAATCTACACCCTGTGATTAAATTGAACCAATTGGGGCCCCACCATGGACCAACCTATGATGGGTGATGATAAGGGACCCATGACCCCCAAGTGGGGTGAACCCACTCACCTTGGTTGACCAAAGTCAACCATGGTCAACCTTGCCCTTTAAAGTGAACTTCAAGCCCAAATTGAATGGGACCCAACCCCAATTAATTAACCCTACTCATGGACCTAAGTCAAGCCATATCAGCCCTAGACTGAACCCTAGCTAAGCTTGATTAATCAAATGGAGGGGGGACCAAAAGTTAATCAAAAAGCTTAAAGCATAAAGCAAAAAGGAAAAGCAATCACCCCCTCCTCCACACTCCTCCCCCAATCAGTCTTGGACCCTCCCCTGATTGCTGAGGGTCTGACCTTGACCCAGATGGAAGCAAGGAGGCTGGCAGCTGCAGGAGGGTGGCAGCCATGGGAGAACCGAGGAGGCTCAAGTTCAAAACCAACCAAAGAGCCCTCCTTACTTCATTCCAGCCACACCACTAGCTTCAGGAGGCCGAGAGCAGACGGGAACACCCCTTGGAACAGAGCTTTTGGTGGAGAATCGCGGCTATGAGCAGGATCGCCGGAGCATAGCTTTTCAATGGACAACCGCCGCCGGAGTCGCCGCCACACACCAGCAATGGTTCGTTTCTCCTCCCCTCCCCTCATGCTAGCTTCTCATCACAAAAGATTGAAGGATCGGGCTCAATTGAGCCCGAATCCACTCGTCAATTTCACGGAAATTGGCTCAAATCAAGCCACCCAGGCTCGCCGGAAAATGCCCCCTCCGCCGCCATGTCGCCGGGAGTTGTAGACCCGACCACCACGAAGGTGGTGGCGATGTTGGTCGGCCGTAGTGGCCACCCGGTGGCCGAGAAATGGGGGAGAAAGTCGGCACAGCACGGTTGAATCCTGGCTGTCGGCTCAAGGAGGAAGACGACGCGCTGTCGTTAGATCCACGCCAAGATTCGTGCAGATCTCTATTTATCCTTTAATTAATTAATTCATTTCATTAGATTTCTGCCTATTTTATTCAGTCAACTTCAAATAGAAATTAAGGCCACTTAATGGCCGATTTAGAACAGGTGCCCAACATGAAAGTTGTAGGCCTTTGTATTAACTTTCATTTGGCCTTGAGTTTAGGTCGTTTGGTGACGTGCAGCTCCCTAGGGAGCTGTTTTACTAGGACTGGTCCTACACTAGGTCAGTCCATTAGAAAAATTACCTAGGTCAAACCCTTCAAGCTTTGGAGCTATGCTTTTAACCATGGGTTGGTATACCCTAGGGGCACACCCTGCCAAAGGGGCAGCCATTGTTGGACAATTTTACCTAGGGTTTTTGTGGTAGTTGGAATATTTAAATTAAATTGATTTTTGGAGCATATGATGTCCAAATGACACCAAACATTGGTGGCATACTCTTTTGTACCATAGTAGTGCCTACCTAAAATTTCACTCCATTTGGAGTTGTTTTGATATGGAAAATTGGAAACCCTAATGAGGGCCTTTAAGGGTCAAATTAGGGTTTAGGTCATTTTGAGGAGTTGAGTGTGTTAGCCTCCTCCCATCATGTTGGATATGTGGGTATGGATATACTAATGCTTGTGTCACACCCTAATGGTCCGTTTGCATCCATTAGGGTGGTGTGACCTAAAACCCTAAGGGTAAACCCTTAAGGGTGAAAGTTGGGATTTGTGAAGGGCATAAGACCAAATGTTCTAGCCTTGGCTCAGAACTTTGTGGATATGTTTGTAAGGGCATAAAATGTCTTAGGTAATTTAATGAGAATTGTTTTGAGGCATATAAGTACTTTTCTTCCTAAAAAATGAAATTGCCACCTTTTCCCTTAATAAAATAAAATGCAAGGTCATACGACCTTGTATGACTTTGATATACTATCAGTGGTTGTATTAGTATGAAATAAGTCTATGGTAATTTTGTTATGAGTTATGGAAACATTATTCCTTGTATAGGAAGTTTTAAGTGCTTGCTAGCTTAAGGGAATTTAATCCTTTTAAAATATCAAATCATGGGGCAATGATGTGATATTTGGTTATCTGTAGTTTTAGGTTAATATATGCCCATGATAATTGTTTGGAAGCTTATTGAATTATATTTCTTGTACCTCATGTAGAAATTGGGATTTACACCACTTCAGTTTTAAATCCTTTTAAAATATCAAATCATGGGGCAATGATGTGATACTTGGTTATCGGTATTTTTAGGTTAATATATGCCCATGATAATTGTTTGGAAGCTTGTTGAATTATATTTCTTGTACCTCATATAGAAATTAAAATTTACACCCCTTGAGTATTAAATCCTTTTAAAATATCAAATCATGGGGCAAAGATGTGATACTTGGTTATCTGTAGTTTTAGGTTAATATATGCCCATGATAATTGTTTGGAAGCTTGTTGAATTATATTTCTTGTACCTCATGTAGAAATTGGTATTTACACCACTTGAGTATTAAATCGTTTTAAAATATCAAATCATGGGGCAATGATGTGATACTTGGTTATCTGTAGTGTTAGGTTAATATATGCCCATGAGAATTGTTTGGAAGCTTGTTGAATTATATTTCTTGTACCTCATGTAGAAATTGATAATTGCCACCTTTGGATATGTAATCATTTTAAAATATCTAATCACATGGTAATGATACAATGATTTGGCAGAGGCCTCTAGGTCCCCATATGGACACTTGGTAATTTTTGTAGAATTTGCAGAAGTGAATTACTATTTTTCCTAATTATAGTGGCATTTTGGTAATTATGCAATTATGATGATATAGTAGGCCAAATGGCATCCTAGGGTCATGAAACTCAGTGAACCACCTTGATATGGGATATTACCTTACTGATAATTTTCATGGAGCATGTAGAATCATTTTGAGGGTAGTTCATGTGTAATTTGGCTTAAGGCCTTAATTACTATAAATTATAATAAATACCAAATTAATATGGAAAATTATGGAAATGGGAACATACCATATTGAAGTCAGTGGGAGCCTAGGATAATTATACCAGACCCTTGTGATGAATTTTTAAATGGGTTCCCTTATGGGGTTGATGGATAGTTCAAATTTGTGGTCTGCGTTTAGTAAAAACAGAATTTTGAGTTTTAGACAAGTCAGACCCCTAAGTAGTGTTTAGGAGGTATATCCAATCAGTAAATGGGTTGTAGCACACCATCATTCAAGGAGGGTCAATCCTAGGGTTACTTGTGGGGTGGTGCTAGAGTTAATGTAGAAGGAATGAAGGTACGTCCAACCCGATTGGGTGTGACGGGAGATGAGCTAAGTCACTTTAAACATATGAAATGATGAAGGGTGAACCAAATGTTAACCACCAACTAAAGTAATTGTCTTGATGAGGATGGTGGGGTTGAGCCCATTGATCCGTATTACCGTTAGGGGCCCCTTATGGAGTACACCGCGGGAAGTCCAAGACTCACCCTAAATATAACACTAACTAAATTGTAGGCAAGAGTAGCCTAAGTTGGGATGCAAACTGGTATGGATGGGTTGGGTCAGCTTGTGTGATAGTCCCTGAGCCGGAAGCTCGGGTGGACATTGTTAACACCTGTTACTTATTCAAATAGTGGTGAGTCTTCGGTACTAGGCTAGTCGTGTCACTGACGGTAGTACGTTGACTCAGGTGAGGGTGAGGTTTAGAGGGCCGGTAAGTTTGAGTATCGTGATGAGTCCCAAATAAATACACATTTATGGACTCATCTGGGCCGATTTTCTAGTCTATGCACTACACTTTATGCATGTTTTCTCTCATATTTGTTATTCCATGCGATGTGCACTTCTAGGCCCATTTTGGTGTTATTTCTTGTTTATCTTCATTCTTAGTTTTCTTGCATGGTTAAGTGTCACTTTAAGTGGTTTGATTAGTGTTGTATGCTGGAGCAGGTGTCGTGCAGGTGTTTCCGGTACAATTATGTACAGGAACACAGCGCACGATCACTGGCTCTGTTGCGCACGACCACTGGTCATGAGCCACTGATCGTGTGCACTTAACCCCTGAAAACTGAGTTCTGTTTTTCTTATCGCACGACCACTTACGATAGGGCGCACGATCACTGGTCGTGCGCCACTGGTCGTGCAAACATTGTATTTTATAATTTTCTTTCCCCTGCAGGCTCCATCCAGGCAGGCGCACGATCACAGGATGATAGTGCGCATGACCACTGGTCGTGCGCCAACGATCGTGCGCACTGTTTATTCCATCGCCTATAAAATGCCCTGCTCATGATTTAGGTCGGACGCTCGCCATTTTTCTCGCCCTGCTCCGCCATTCCGCCCATTTCCGCTGGTGTTCACCCCCTAGGCCTCCTCCATCATCTAAGGGCTTCAAGGAGGAGATTCTACACTCATCTTCATCGCCAAGGAAGGAGTTCCTCGCATCGAACGTGGCCGGATTGTAAAACGCTGGAGAAGACGGGTCTATTGGGAGGTGTGACAGCCATCCTCTACCCCGGACGTAGTTGGGACCGAGCTAGGACGTGGATTGACAATCCGACGATTCCTACCGTGAATCTACAACGAGACTCCGGATTCGGTCGTATCTCTTGCCTCTTTCTTCTACTTGTGTGGTTTTATTTGTTTGTAATCACTATATTTAGATGATGACACTATGAATCTTGTTTATTAATGTTTATTTCATGATTATGGAATCATATTATTCATATGTGTGAATGAGGTGCGCCGCCATCCATTTTCCACTCCACCACCGTGTCCGGTGCCGCACTAGCAATTGCTAGTGGCGTGCTTGTCGAAGAGGTGCCAGCGACCTCATTCCGTTAGCCTACTCGCCCATCCGCCTACAGAAGCGTGGCATAGCGGCCCGTGTATTCCATCCCTCCTAACGAAGCAGCGCGCTCAAGGCCTGCATAGTTCGATCCGTTAGCCTACTCGTCCATCCGCCCTTGCGACGCAGCGCATTCAAGGACTGCCTAGTCTCCATTCCGCCAAGCGAAGCATTGCATAGCGACATTGCAGTGGAGTAGTTGTAATATTTTATTTTATTATTCGCAAAACAAATCCCCCATTTCCGCATCCATCCGCTCGAAAGGACTTCAATCTCAAGTCCTTCCTCGATAATAAACTCCACCTTACTGTGTTCCTTCAGAGATTCGATACTCGGGGATTACTCCTCATTTTATATTACTTGAATGATCGGTACACTGCCGTTTCGTGTCGCAGTCGAGCTACAGCCTATAACGGTGTGTGAGATTTGCGCCATCAAGTTTTTGGCGCCGTTGCCGGGGAACACAGACGTGTGAGTTTTCTGGAGAGGGAGAACTTGAGAGAGAAGCCCTTCCATTTGTAAATTGCATTTCTTTGTTTTATTTCTTTTTATTCCATTTTCCTGTTTTAATTAGGTTGCTTTAGTAATTTTTGTTAGGTGTAGTATTTTGAACAATTGCATTTTTATTTTGAATCGTATTATCTTTGCACTATGTGGGCACATCTTAATTTCTGTTGTCGTTGGTGTGGAGCTACCTCCCACTCTAGTGATGAATGCCCTACGGAGAATAGTAGGCATAATTCTTATAGCCCAGCATATGGAGCACCGACTTTGTCTAATACTCCATATGGTGCACGTAAGTCTTATGGCTACTCTGCTGAGCCTTTACCGTCTTACTTCTTTTCGGCTTCAGCACCCGCTGTGCCAAAGAAGCCTGCTAGGCAGTGCCGGTTTTGTCGGAGCACTGATCATGTCTTGAAGGACTGTGCCGAGTATCTTCGCTAATTGGATGAGGATGACGAGCCGGATATCCGGATCGTCCCAACTCCTAACTCTGGCGGCACACCTTCAACATCCGGTTATGTATCTTTGTCACCTTCACATCTTGAAGGGAATGGCATGGATACGGTCACCGGATGTGCGGCTGATCTATGCACCGACATTGCTGAGCCTATTCTCCCAGTGCATCCACCACCCCTAGTGGATTCGATTCTTTGTGAGGAATAAGTGCTTGACATTTATCCAAGCACTATTCCTCCCCCTGTTGTGCATACTACTCTCGTCTCCGACGACATTGTTGATGATGTGTCACAAGAGGAGGCGGTTGATCTTAGTATTGTGCTTACTCCTATGGAGGAGGACAACCTTCTAGGTGAAGAGGAGCTTTTCTCAACACCGGTGGAGGAAGTCCAAATCTTGGGCATGGCCACTGTCGATCCCGCTGAACCTTGCGGCATTGATGACAATGCCAACATTATTTTACTTCCCCAACCTGATGGGAGTGAGACCGGGATCACTCCCCCGATTTCTGATTATTTTTGCCCTTCTTCTCTTTTATTTCTTTACCCCCCTTCTTCACCCGAGCCTGTGCAGGTTGAATCTTCACAGGTACCTCAGGAGGACTTGGAGCTTTGTGCTCAAGTTATGATGAGTGTGTCCTTTTATGCGAGGAGGTTGATTCCCCCTCCATTAAGGAAGCCTCATTTGTTGCCTTCTCCTCTTGCGGACCTGCTGTGGACGATACCTTGCTGGGCAAGGATAGTTTTGGTGAGATGAGTGAGGACCAGGCCTCCTCCTCTTCTTACTTTCTTTTCCCTCTACCTGTGAGGAGTAGGTATTATTATTATTTAGGTAGAGGGGTGATTGCCTTATCTCCGTATCAGTACCAGCTACCGAAACACATATTGGAGCAGTTACCTGTGCATTTTCTTTTTCATAGGCCCATTAGCTAGATATTATATAGTTTTGAATAAGTGGTGCTGGGATGACAATAACCCCAGTATTTATCTTACTTTCCATGCATTTTATTTTATTCAATCTAGTTCAGTTAGCTGTAGTTTATTGTAGTTTATCTTTATCTTTTTCTTTTGTTTTGCGGAGCTGACCCCTGCAGGTATCCTTCTTCTGGATGGCGGATGCTGTAGCTTCATTTTAGCTTACACGCCAATCTTCTGGTATGCTCATTTCTGAGCATTGGGTACTCTCTTTCCCTAGCCCTCTTTTGATTTTCATGTCACATATTATGTGGGTTGTTTAGTTTATGTCTGGGGGAGATTAGTTCTGTGTGCCCACGCACGTGCACTATTGCATTGCATGCTAGAAGTATTTTTATTTCATTTATTTAATATTTTTCATCTTCATTGCACACCACAGCACCCACTTGAGCGCGTACTCATCTGTTTGCCAGCTCTGTTGTGAATTTAATTCTCCTGCTTATTTGGGAAAGTCTAGGTGATGGCTTAGGACTATGTAGCAGAGTAAAATGTTGACTCTAGTAGTGCTCCTAGTCGAGTGCTGGGGCTGCATAGGAATTTGTGTAGATTAGACTTCTCTTTATACTTATGGTTTTATATTTTTCTATTAGTGTAAATGTTGTTTACTTTACTCAAATGGTGAATCCGGTGGAATCAAACGGTAGCATAGGGATGTGTGTAAACGATCGCTAGACTCGTATTGCTTGAGTCGGTAGAAAGGAGAATCTTTCTCGGTGGCTAGAACTTGCCCCAAGCGATTCTTGAAGCATTGGCATAGGATAGTTCTAGTGCGTGAGAATGACGAAGGCCATTATTTTGGCCCGGTTGAGCTTTTTATTTCATGCCTATCATCTACCCTTGCTAGCCCCTTTGTGCCTACCCCTTCCTCTTGATTCAGCTCCACTTTTATCGCACCAAAAGCTTAAAAGCCTAACCTAGTCGCACACCCAAATCTGAGCTTCAAATTATAGTTATGTTTACATTTTGGGGGGTGTTGATGTGGTAATTTTTATAGTGGAAATTGTGGGTGTATTCATTGATATTTTTGCTGAAAAAAGAAAAGAAAGTAAAAGAAGAATGAAGTAGATAAAGAAAAGAAAAAAAAAGGGGATTGTTATGAAAAAAATTGAATTGAAAATTTTGAAATTTTGGTATTGGGAGCGCGCGGTGCACACACCTATGTTGCAAAAGTCCAAGTCTGGGGGTGTGGTGCATTTGTTTATTATCTTCGTGCGGGTAGCTCTATCTTGTGCTCATGTTGGGTTAGGTGTGCGTAGCCTCCAGGTTTATCTTTGTTTACCTCACCGTAACCAAGCCCCATCTCTAGCCTAAAGTCCTACCGACTCACGCTATGAACCAATCTAGTGTCGTGGAGAGAATGTGACCGGGTGAGCCTATGGTCACCGACACTGATGGATTTCAGTGGAGTTTGTCCGGCACCCCAATCTTGAGCAATGCTCATCTCAGCGCTTAGTTTACTTTCTCCGTATGCATGACCGGATGATTCACCGTTGTTCACCATTTTGAGTGGTTGTAATATGCTTTTACTCTTTTAGAAATATATAAACTGTTTATATAATCAGAAATCTTCTCTACTATTTTTTCTATGCACGTGAGCATGCGACTTCGCATGGTACTCTGTATTGTAATTTTAAGCCATCTACTTTTCTTTCCCAGTTCGCTTAGAATTTGTTTGCTCGGGACGCGCAAACAGGTAAGTCTGGGGGTGTGATGAGTCCCAAATATATACACATTTATGGACTCATCTGGGCCGATTTTCTAGTCTATGCACTACACTTTAGGCATGTTTTCGCTCATATTTGTTATTCCATGCTATGTGCACTTCTAGGACCGTTTTGGTGTTATTTCTTGTTTTTCTTCATTCTTAGTCTTCATGCATGGTTAAGTGTCACTTTCAGTGGTTTGATTAGTGTTGTATGCTGGAGCAGGTGTCATGCAGGTGTTTCCGGTACAATTCTGTACAGGAACACAGCGCACGATCACTGGCTCTGTTGCGCACGACCACTGGTCGTGCGCCACTGATCGTGTGCACTTAACCCCTGAAAACTGAGTTCTGTTTTTCTTATCGCACGACCACTTACGATAGCGCGCACGATCACTGGTCGTGCGCCACTGGTCGTGCGAACAATGTATTTTATAATTTTCTTTCCCCTGCAGGCTCCGTCCAGGCAGGCGCACGATCACAGGATGATAGTGCGCATGACCACTGGTCGTGCGCCAACGATCGTGCGCACTATTTATTCCAGCGCCTATAAAATGCCCTGCTCGCGATTTTGGTCGGACGCTCGCCATTTTTCTCGCCCAGCTCCGCCGTTCCGCCCATTTCCGCTGGTGTTCGCCCCCTAGGCCTCCTCCATCATCCAAGGGCTTCAAGGAGGAGATTCTACACTCATCTTCACCGCCAAGGAAGGAGTTCCTCGCATCGGACGTGGCCGGATTGTAAAACGCTGGAGAAGACGGGTCCATTGGGAGGTGTTACAGCCCTCCTCTACCCCGGACGCAGTTGGGACCGAGCTAGGACGTGGATTGACAACCCGACGATTCCTACCGTGAATCTACAACGAGACTACGGATTCGGTCGTATCTCTTGCCTCTTTCTTCTACTTGTGTGGTTGTATTTGTTTGTAATCTCTATATTTAGATGATGACACTATGAATCTTGTTTATTAATGTTTATTTCATGTTTATGGAATCATATTATTCATATGTGTGAATGAGTTGCGCCGCCATCCATTTTCCACTCCACCACCGTGTCCGATGCCGCACTAGCAATTGCTAGTGGAGTGCTTGTCGAAGAGGTGCCGGCGAACCTCATTCCGTTAGCCTACTCTCCCATCCGCCTAACGAAGCAGCGCGCTCAAAGCCTGCATAGTTCGATCCGTTAGCCTACTCGTCCATCGGCCCTTGCGACGCAGCGCGTTCAAGGCCTGTCTAGTCTCCATTCCGCCAAGCAAAGCATTGCATAGCGGCATTGCATAGGAGTAGTTGTAATATTTTATTTTATTATTCGCAAACCAAATCCCCCATTTCTGCATCCATCCGCTCGAAAGGACTTCAATCTCAAGTCCTTCCTCGATAATAAACTCCACCTTACTGTGTTCCTTGAGAGATTCGATACTCGGGGATTACTCCTCGTTTTATATTACTTGAACGATCGGTACACTGCCGTTTCGTGTCGCAGTCGAGCTACCGCCTATAGCGGTGTGTGAGATTTGCGCCATCATATAATGGTCTGGAGGACAATCCCTAATAACCCACTCCGACCTTAAAGTCTGGTGGATTCCAGCAAGAGTACGCAGGAGCTCCGCTGTTGTGTTCTTAGCGTTGAGGGGTACATGAGGTCTAGGCTTGGTAGTGACTATACCCGCCTAGGATGTGGAGTGCCCGATCCACTACCACCGTGAGCCACGACGGTCGGTACCCGAAAGGTTGGCTTCCTTTCAAACAAATTGGGAACTGTAAAGGTCTGTGCGCATAGAGTCGTGTGGGTGAATCACATTGCATAAACTCATTAAAACATCATAACCATAGCATAGCATAACATACACATTAGCATACCCCCATCATATAAATTAGTATGGGCTCTTTTATATGTTGGGTTACCTGGACATCTTAACTTATATGTCGTATGGGCATTCATATAAGTTAAGGTACGAATCTGTGATGGTAGTTTAGATTTACTTACAGCACTGCATTTTCTTTCTATTTACTGCTTACTTCATTGCTCTACTTTACTACCTTATACTTGCACTATACTGCTAGCTAGATTTTATTGCTTTACTTATACCTGCTAGATTAGTGATATGTCACCACCTTCTTTGTTTACCCCTTGTTGTCCTCCGCTTCTTCCTCCCGCTCGGTTCCTAGGAGTCGTGGAGGGAGGTGAGGACAAAACGGCTTAGTCTTTATGACTAACGGTCGGTGTGACCGCAGGAGTCCGAGGAGACGGAGTTGTCCCGCGCGCAGCAGGACGAGATGGCAGGACCTGAGCAGTAGATGCAGCGCACTACCATGACGCCACAGGTTGATGATTAGATAGTTAGACTTCCGCTTTTTGAGAGCTTTTGTTGTAGACTTCCGCATGTTGTGGAGAGAGAGATAGTACATTACTTTGCATATGTATCGGGCTTAAGCCCCTTTAGTTGTACATCTCTTTTGGACTTTCTGTTTCTATTATATATATTTATATGATGCTGTGATTGTGGACATGCCTTCTTTTATGTACTTACTTTTCGGCATATTTTACTTGTGATCGTATAGCCGGCAGGGTTGGTGCTGAGCGGTGTTAGCCAACCCGAGTGTTGGTGACACCGCAAGGCAGCGATTCTGGGCGAAGGTCCACCTCAACCGTGCGATACGGGAGAGGTTCGAGTTTTCAAGTACCCGAACGGATTTTGGAAAAAGAGATCTTACAAATGGTATCACTGAACGAACGATCATAAGAGAACAGTCCACAACATACTAGGTCACCCCGCTCGAGTGTAGTTTGCGGACAAACTATGCAGCGGAAGCTGTGGTGTGCCCAGGTATGAAATCACATAAAACAGTCCATTAAGCAGCAAGTTAGGTCAAATTTTGACTTACTTAGACAATTTAGTGACGCATCCTAGTCTAAAGAGCGACCTCGGGTCTAGATTTGGTTGAAGGTTAAGGTTACCCAACGTAGCTAAGGGAAGAAGTTAGTATAAGTCTTGACGTTGAGGCTTTCACGCTAAAGGTTACGCTTTATTATCAAGTGGTAGGACCATCTCGAGGTGATCGGGTGTCTGTGGTCTTCTTTATAGTAATAGAAGACCCATAAGCATAACTCCCTTACCATAACTTGATACTTCCCATTACAGTACGTTGAGACAACCACCATTATATACCAGAGGTCGAATTGGAATTTGAATATTTTGTTTTGAGAAGGCCCCTTTCCTAGTTAATCACATAGGGAACTCAGAAAAGTTAGCATAATTTATAACATTGGGAGCCTAAGTCTTGTCATAACATTATGTCTCAGGGTGGAACACCAAGTCAGAGATTATATGTCCTAAAGTTTTTGCACGTATGTAAGATGAATATACCGTAGAAGTATTGAAGAGGCTTAGCCCAAATCGGTAGGGGCTTATCCTTTTGTTTATTGGGCTAATAAAATACCAACTTGGATTACCCCCTAGACTTTGTTTAGAAAAGGTTGTGACATTTTCGTAGTAATCTCAAGTTTTGGTGTATTCAATGAAACTCAGGTGATGATGAGATCTTATTCATACACTTTTGCTTTGTGGACCAACCCTCCTTAGAAGTTTGAGACCCTTGGAGAATTACTTCACCTTAAATAGCAGGGAGTGTTTATACCAAGTTGTGATCGCGTTAGTTATGCGAGCAAGTTAAGTGAATGGTACACTTCAAGAGTGAGCATGCACTCATCTTATTGCTCCAAGGCTGATTCTAAGTCGACAAAAGTGATCAACTTATTAATCATTTGATTATACGTAAAGGGTGGTCCAGTGTATGGGCATAAGACTCTCAGAATCAAGATAGTCAGGTTAAGAATTTAGGGAATTTCACTAACTTCCTGATCCAAGCAATGTGGTCTTGTCTTTTATAAGGACGTTTGGTCATCAAGCTCTTACCGGTCACAAGGGAAGAATGTCATAAACGGCGGATTCAGTGCAAGACCAAGTAGAATTTAGAATGGATAGAAGTAAGACTGGGCTATAAGTCCGCATGACCATAAGAAATAATCAGTTTATCGTAACAAACGTGCAAGTGTATGGTTGTAGATACACCTTCTTAACCTCGAGACATCGATTTGTAGAGTTATCCAATCAATTTACAATCATTAACGTCCAAACAAATGTCTCGATTTAGTCAAGTGTTGAAAACAAGAAAGAATGCCAGGTTTAGTAGCATGAGATAAATGTGTCACATCATGGAATTTTAAAGTTTGGAGTCAAGTTTTTGCAAGTAAAGATTACAACTAGAGTTTCTTGCACTCCAGGGCTTTCAAGGGTAATTTTCGGATAGTACTTTTAATTAAAATTCAAGCCCTCTCCGTGGTGAAAATTTAGTTAAGATCATTTTACTCTTAGAGTTGGTTTATGCACCACCAAAGAGCTTAGGAAGGTGACTCTTTGGATCTTGTAATACGATAGTATAAACTATTTAGGGCTAAGATGGAGAATCTTAATATGTTCGAATCTCGGGAAAAATGACAACGATCATGTACTAAAATGTTGAGGATTTGGGAGTTAAAATAAATGGTTAGTTGTTGCTAATATCAGCTCCCGCTTGAAATTATTAAGATTACTCAATGAGTTTTGTCGATGTAATTTTGGACGACACAACTAAGAGAAGGGTCGTTACGATGAAATCTTTAATTCATAATTTATAGCATAAGTGAGATGAGACCTCTTGTCTTTGAAAGTGTAGCCCACCCGTTATTGGAAATCTAAAGTGAAATTTGTCGAATGATATATTGAAGATATATAATGTACATACAATCCTCCGATCTTAAGAACCAGAAATTTATGATTTCTCCAAAATTTATAACCCCAGTTAGGAAGATTCAGGAATAAGGGAGACAAGTTTGATTTTCAGATATAAATGGTGGAATTTCTCGAGGATTAATGGGTTTTAATGAGTCACCCTTCATGTTGAAATCAAGTTGTGCCAAAACATGTCATGATAAAAAGTGGTTTTACCCTCGTGAGTTATGAACCAAATGGATATGGAAATTAGATGGGAGACACTTAACGAACACTTTTTTTAACTGCAGACGTCATGTTCCTCAAGGAAAGCATGAAGGTTATTTACATTTATTTAACGTGTAGAAGCGTTAACCTCATGTAACATTCGTAGGACATAAGAGACTCTGGTCCAAGTGTAATCAAGGTTTATGTTATTGTTTTGTAGCTGATAAACCTGACCTTATTTCCGCGGTGTCAGAAACGGTTTAGCAGCAGAGACCTCATATGTTAAGGGATAAGGTCTCTTGGTGTAGGTGGTGTTGAACACCTACGTGTAAGAGAGTTGTATAGTGAAGAATCAGAATAGACAAAGACGGTTGGCTAAATGATCACGTCCTGGCTAATCGATTTATGAGCAGAGTATTATGTAAGCATTGTTCGTGAATGTAACCTTATGAAGTTAAGTTGAACTCGAAGTTTTTTGGTGCCATCTAGCGCAGCATGAAAGTATAAATTAACTTGGTAAGTTCTTATGTATTTCAGGTAGATCCTCCTTCGGGGAGTGTAGTGATTTTGATAACACCCACGCCTGGTTAGCTTGCTTTGATTTCATTGAAGTGTTTATTTCCTATTTATTACCGGGATGGAGCAAGTAGAACCCGCTTTGTGATTAATGGCACGATGGTCTGAGCGGCGGGTTAAACCTTCAATTAATCCCTAGTGGGAATATTGCCGACAATCTTAGCAAGTAATAGTAGAAGTGCAATGAGAAATTTTGGTAAAGAATGTTGCTCCGGTTGGAGTTCTCATATAGTAGAGGTCCGAGTTCTTCCGTGGAAGGAGATTCTGATGTCTGATTATTATAGTTCAATCATGGGCAAGAGGAGCACAGCTGGGTGCCCTTGGACTTCATGCAATAATGTTTCCCGGAACTCTTAACCTCAGGTGCAAATTAATCGTCTTTGAAATCCTTTACTCTTATAAGTACTTGCAACCCGTAGACCCAAACCTAAATTTCGAGGACGAAATATTTCTTATGTTTATTGGGATTTGTAACATCCCCAATACTTCTATACCCCTAGATGGTGTTAGGGCATGGGTGGTGTGCAGAGTGGCCACTAAGGCCCTTGGGCCAAGTGGAGTGTGCTAAGTGCACACCAAGGGCACAAAATCAACATAGCCCAATACCACTCCCTTAGGCCAATTGAACCTCAATTCACCAAATTGACCTCCCCCATACCACCCTAACCACTAAGGAAGACCATTACCTTGAGAATTGCACTTGGGTGGGAACCAATTGCATGAAATTAACCAAAGTCAACAAAAGGTCAACATTAACCAAACTAAGTCCATTGGGGTTGAATTGTCCCTCAAATGTTCAAATTGACCTTACCACCACACTCTAAACACCTTAAGGAACCCAATGGACCAAAAAGCCCCATAATGGTGGGACCAATTGACCCCAATTGACCAAAGTCAAACTTTACCCAATTTTGGTCAAATCTACGCCTTGTGATTAAATTGAACCAATTGGAGCCCCACCATGGACCAACCTATGTTGGGTGATGATAAGGGACCCATGACCCCCAAGTGGGGACAACCCACTCACCTTTGTTGACCAAAGTCAACCATGGTCAACCTTGCCCTTTAAAGTGAATTTCAAGTCCAAATTGAATGGGACCCAACTGCAATTAATTAACCCTACTCATGGACCTAAGTCAAGCCATATCAGCCCTAGACTGAACCCTAGCTAAGCTTGATTAATCAAATGGAGGGGGGGGGGGACCAAAAGTTAATCAAAAAGCTTAAAGCATAAAGCAAAAAGGAAAAGCAATCACCCCCTCCTCCACACTCCTCCGCCAATCAGTCTTGGACCCTCCCCTGATTGCTGGGGGTCTGACCTTGACCCAGATCGAAGCAAGGAGGCTGGCAGCTGCAGGAGGGTGGCATCCATGGGAGAACCGAGGAGGCTCAAGTTCAAAACCAACCAAAGAGCCCTCCTAACTTCATTCCAGCCATACCACTAGCTTCAGGAGGCCGAGAGAAGACGGGAACACCCCTTGGAGCAGAGCTTTTGGTGGAGAATCGCGGCTGTGAGCAGGATCGCCGGAGCTAAGCTTTTCCATGGCCAACCGCCGCCGGAGCCGCCGCCACGCACCAGCAATAGTTCGTTTCTCCTCCCCTCCCATCATGCTAGCTTCTCATCACAAAAGATTGAAGGATCGGGCTCAATTGAGCCCGAATCCACTCGTCGATTTCATGGAAATCAGCTCAAATCAAGCCACCCAGGCTCGCCGGAAAATGCCCCCTCCGGCCGCCATGTCGCCGGGAGTTGTAGCCCCGACCACCACGAAGGTGGTGGCGGTTGTGGCCGGCCGTGGTGGCCACCAGGTGGCCGGGAAATGGGTGAGAAAGTCGGCACAGCGTGGTAGAATCCTGGCCGCCGGCTCAAGGAGGAAGACGACGCGCTATCGTTAGATCCGCGCCAAGATTCGTGCTGATCTCTATTTATCCTTTAATTAATTAATTCATTTCATTAGATTTCTGCCTATTTTATTCAGCCAACTTCAAATAGAAATTAAGGCCACTTAATGGCCGATTTAGAACAGGTGCATTGAGTTTAGGTCATTTGGTGACCTACAGCTCCCTAGGGAGCTGTTTTACTAGGACTGGTCCTACACTAGGTCAGTCCATTTGAAAAATTACCTAGGTCAAACCCTTTAAGCTTTGGAGTTTTGATTTTAACCATGGGTTGGTATACCCTAGGGGCACCTTCTGCCAAAGGGGCAGCCCTTGGTGGACAATTTTACCTTGGGTTTTTGTGGTAGTTGGAATATTTAAATTAAGTTGATTTTTGGAGCATATGATGTCCAAATGACACCAAACTTTGGTGGCATACTCTTTTGTACCAGAGTAGTGCATACCTAACAGTTCACTCCATTTGGAGTTGATTTGATATGGAAAATTGGAAACCCTAATGAGGGCCTTTAAGGGTCAAATTAGGGTTTAGGTCATTTTGAGGAGTTGAGTGTGTTAGCCTCCTCCCATCATGTTGGATATGTGGGTATGGATATACTAATGCTTGTGTCACGCCCTAATGGTCCATTTGGAGCCATTAGGGTGGTGTGACCTAAAACCTTAAGGGTAAACCCTTAAGGGTGAAAGTTGGGATTTGTGAAGGGCATATGACCAAATGTTCTAGCCTTGGCTCAGAACTTTGTGGATATGTTTGTAAGGGCATAAAATATCTTAGGTAATTTAATGAGAATTTTCTTGAGGCATATAAGTACTTTTCTTCCTAAAAAATGAAATTGCCACCTTTTCCCTTAATAAAATAAAATGCAAGGTCAAACGACCTTGTATGACTTTGATATACTATCAGTGGCTGTATTAGTATGAAATAAGGCTATGGTAATTTTGTTATGAGTTATGGAAGCATTATTCCTTGTATAGAAGTTTTGAGTGCTTGCTAGCTTAAGGGAATTTAATCCTTTTAAAATATCAAATCATGGGGCAATGATGTGAAACTTGGTTATCTATAGTTTTAGGTTTATATATGCCCATGATAATTGTTTGGAAGCTTGTTGAATTATATTTCTTGTACCTCATGTAGAAATTGGGATTTACACCCCTTGAGTATTAAATTCTTTTAAAATATCAAATCATGGGGCAATGATGTGATACTTGGTTATCTGTAGTTTTAGGTTAATATATGCCCATGATAATTGTTTGGAAGCTTGCTGAATTATATTTCTTGTACCTCATGTAGAAATTGGAATTTACACCCCTTGAGTATTAAATCCTTTTAAAATATCAAATCATGGGGCAATGATGTGATACTTGGTTATCTGTAGTTTTAGGTTAATATATGCCCATGATAATTGTTTGGAAGCTTGTTGAATTATATTTCTTGTACCTCATGTAGAAATTGGAATTTACACCACTTGAGTATTAAATCCTTTTACAATATCAAATCATGGGGCAATGATGTGATACTTGGTTATCTGTAGTTCTAGGTTAATATATGCCCATGAGAATTGTTTGGAAGCTTGTTGAATTATATTTCTTGTACCTCATGTAGAAATTGATAATTGTTACCTTTGGATGTATTATCATTTTAAAATATCTAATCACATGGTAATGACACAATGATTTGGCAGAGGCCTCTAGGTCCCCATATGGACACTTGGTAATTTTTGTAGAATTTTCAGAAGTGAATTACCTTTTTTCCTAATTATAGTGGCATTTTGGTAATTATGCAATTATGATGATATAGCAGGCCAAATGGCATCCTAGGGTCATGAAACTCAGTGAAACACCTTGACATGTGATATTACCTTACTGATAATTTTCATGTAGCATGTAGAATCATTTTGAGGGTAGTTCATGTGTAATTTGGCTTAAGGCCTTAACTACTTTAAATTATAATAAATACCAAATTAATATGGAAAATTATGGAAATGGGAACATACCATATTGAAGTCAGTGGGAGCCTAGGATAATTATACCAGACCCTGGTGATGAATTTTTAGAAGGGTTCCCTTATGGGGTTGATGGATAGTTCAAATTTGTGGTCTGCGCTTAGTAAAAACAGAATTTTGAGTTTTAGACAAGTCAGACCCCTAAGTAGTGTTTAGGAGGTATATCCAATCAGTAAATGGGTTGTAGCACATCATCATTCAAGGAGGGTCAATCCTAGGGTTACTTGTGGGGTGGTGCTAGAGTTAATGTAGAAGGAATGAAGGTACGTCCAACCCGATTGGGTGGGACGGGAGATGAGCTAAGTCACTTTAACCATATGAAATGATGAAGGGTGAACTAAATGTTAACCACCAACTAAAGTAATTGTCTTGAGGAGGATGGTGGGGTTGAGCCCATTGATCCGTAGTACCGTTAGGGGCCCCTTATGGAGTACACCGCGGGAAGTCCAAGACTCACCCTAAATATAACACTAACTAAATTGTAGGCAAGAGTAGCCTAAGTAGGGATGCAAATTGGTATGGATCTCCTCCGGGAAGGAGATGGGTTGGGTCAGCTTGTGTGATAGTCCCTGAGCCGGAAGCTCGGGTGGACATTGTTAACACCTGTTACTTATTCAAATAGTGGTGAGTCTTCGTTACTAGGCTAGTCGCGTCACCGACGGTAGTACGTTGACTCAGGTGAGGGTGAGGTGTAAAGGGCCGGTAAGTTTGAGTACCGCGGTCTGGAGGACAATCCCTAATAACCCACCCCGACCTTAAAGTCTGGTGGATTCCAGCAAGAGTACGCAGGAGCTCCGCTGTTGTGTTCCTAGCGTTGTGGCGTACATGAGGTCTAGGCTTGTTAGTGTCTATACCCGCCTAGGATGTGGAGTGACTGATCCACTACCACCGTGAACCACGATGGTCTGTACCCAAAAGGTTGGCTTCCTTTCAAACAAATTGGGAACTATAAAGGTCTGTGCACATAGAGTCGTGTGGGTGAGTCACATTGCATAAACTCATTAAAACATCATAACCATAACATAGCATAACATACACATTAGCATACCCCCATCATATAAATTAGTATGAGCTCTTTTATATGATGGGTTACCTGGACATCTTAACTTATATGTCGTATGGGCGTTCATATAAGTTAAGGTACGAATCTGTGATGGTAGTTTAGATTTACTTACTGCACTGCATTTTCTTTCTATTTACTGCTTACTTCATTGCTCTACTTTACTGCCTTATACTTGCACTATACTGCTAGCTAGATTTTACTGCTTTACTTATACCTGCTAGATTAGTGCCATGTCACCACCTTCTTTGTTTACCCCTTGTTGTCCTTCGCTTCTTCCTCTCGCTCGGTTCCTAGGAGTCGTGGAGGGAGGCGAGGACAAAATGGTTTAGTCTTTATGACTAACGGTCAGTGTGACCGCATGAGTCCGAGGAGACGGAGTTGTCCCACGCGCAGCAGGACGAGATGGCAGGACCTAAGCAGCAGATGCAGCGCACTACCTCGACGCCACAGGTTGATGATTAGATAGCTAGACTTCTGCTTTTTGAGAGCTTTTGTTGTAGACTTCCGCATGTTGTAGAGAGAGAGAGAGAGAGAGAGAGATAGTACATTACTTTGCATATGTATCGGGCTTAAGCCCCTTTAGTTGTACATCTCTTTTGGACTTTCTGTTTCCATTATATATATTTATATGATGCTGTGATTGTGGACATGCCTTCTTTTATGTACTTACTTTTTGGCATATTTTACTTGTGATCGTATAGCCGGCAGGGTTGGTGCTGAGCTGTGTTAGCCACCCGAGTGTTGGTGACACCGCAAGGCAGCGATTCTGGGCGAAGGTCCACCTCAACCGTGTGATACGGGAGAGGTTCGAGTTTTCAAGTACCCGAACGGGTTTTGGAAAAAGAGATCTTACAGAGTAGGCTGAAATTTCACTGTCCAAAGCAGTGCGCACGACCATTTCTCCTCTTCGCGCACGACCACTGGTCGTGAGCCAGTGATCGTGCGCTATTGTCAAGGCGAAGAGAGGCGTCGGGATGCTCACTGTCCAAAGCAGTGCGCACGACCATTTCTCCTCTTCGCGCACGAGCGCTGGTCGTGCGCCAGTGATCGTGTGCCCTGTTTATTCTGTTCCATAAAAACGAGCGGAGATGACGATCCGACCGATCAAAATTATTGGAATTTGATCCAACGGCTGTGAGCTGTTGCTGGGGGGTCTTAGGGCTTTGGATAGGGGTTAATCCCTCATATTTCCATAGCCTTTCTCTCTCCTAAGCTTGAGAAAGAAGAAAGGGCAAGGAGGAAGAAGAAGGAGATTCCACCATTGACGGAGCTCCGGAGCTCCGATTCGCGAGATGTTTCCAAATCTGGAAAGTGCAGCCCGGTGCGGTTGTTTCCCTCCGATTGGAATCTCGGATCTATGGCGGGGAAGAGATCTCCAAGGGTAACGATTCTTTCTCCCGAACTTAGGACGTGTTCTTTGTCCTCTCTTTCTTTTTCTATGCTTGCATGAGGACTCCCTTTCACCAAATGGGTGAAGTGTAGGATTTCCTCTAGTTCTTCGAAACTCCGGGTCGATTGTGTCCGTCCTCGGCATATTGCATCTAGAAATCTGGTAGTCGTGCGGATTTAGGCATTGTGTGTGAAGCCTATTCGTGGTCGTGAGCCCGAATCGGTGATGCTTGATTTGCGACGTTGCATTGAGGTTAGGCCTAGGATGCATGGCGGAGAATGACTCCATGAGATCATCTATAGTATTGCGGGTCTTGGGATTAGGCATCGTGTGAAGATCTTAACGAAAGCCCCTTGCTTGGAGAGTGGTGGAATGCAAACCTTCACCACGAAATTGAAGTGAGTCATTGTATACCTCCTTTGTTGGTTGTTCTAGTGAAGCCTAGGGCCACTTTGTTGGTTTAGGTGCGTAACTTATCATGATTGGGAATGCCCGTCGGTGTTTCCTTATAAACGGGTAGGGGTAAAGCTACACCCGCATCGTTGTTGTTAACGCGAAGATTTGAGCAACGGGAACAAGCTTGTACCGAACCCGCACCATGCTTATCGGCGAGAGGGGGAAACCTCGGGACGCCGTGTGATCGTGGGATAGACCTGTTTGGGAGGGTTCCTCCAATAGGTAAATGCTCAAGCATTCACTAAGCTCTTTAGCTTAGCTGGTTACGTGTGGTCGTGAGAACCCGCGACTCGCTCAGCTCCAAGGGGGTGAGTGGGGAGGAGGCTTTCCCCCACTCGCCCAGCTCCAAGGGGGTGAGTGGGGAGGAGGCTTTCCCCCACTCGCCCAGCTCCAAGGGGGTGAGTGCGGAGGAGTCTTTCCCCCACTCGTCCAGCTCCGAGGGAGTGAGTGGGGAGGAGGCTTTCCCCCACTCGTCCAGCCCCAAGAGGTGGCGAGTTGGGAGGAGACTTTCCCCCACTTGCCAAGCCCCAAGAGGGGGCGAGTGGGGAGGAGGCTTTCCCCCACTCGCCCAGCCCCAAGGTGGGAGTGGGGAGGCATCTAACCCATACTCACCCGGACTCCAAGAAGGGGGGTGGGGGGGGGGGGGGGGGGGGGTGGATGCTTTCACCCACTCGCCCAGCCCCAAGAGGGGGCGAATGGGGAGAAGTCTTTCCCCCACTCACCCATTCCTAAGAGGGGGCGAGTGGGGAAGAGGCTTTCCCCCACTCGCCCAGCCTCAAGAGGGGCAGAGTGAGCAGGAGGCTTTCCACCACTCGCCCAGCCCCAAGGGGGTGGGGAGGCATCTAGCTCCCACTCACCCGGTCTCCAAGAAGGCGGGGAGGAGGATTTCCCCCACTCAACCAGCCCCAAGAGGGGTCAAGTGGGTAGGAGGCTTTCTCCCAATCACCCAGCCCCAAGAGGGGGCGAGTGGGGAGGTGGTTTTCCCCACTCGCCCAGCCCCATAGAAGGGCGAGTGGGGAGGCATCCGACCCCCACTCGCCCCGCCTCAAAAAGGGTCGAGCAGAGGCGATTTAGCGAGACCTCCCCGGGCGGCAGTTGTTCGATAGACCGGCAAGCGCAGAGGTCTGCTGGCCGACTCCACGAAAGTGAACCAGTCGCCGAGCAGGGGAGGGAAGCTTCTTTTGTGAGTTGATCCTCTCAGCCCCAGTTCCGGAGGGGTTCAGGGGGCTGGCGATGTCTTACTACTCCGGCAAGGATGTCCCAGTCCTACACCTGCATTGGTTTGAGGACATGGTCTCCATCAGGTCCATGTAGTGTGATGGTTTGTTTCCAGACTTAGTTTTTTCTTACATACAATATTATGACAAACGTGATAGCAAGTTCTTTATGCTGGAGTGCCCCAGATCAATTCTGCTGTCGGGCTCTCATAGACGGTGGGTCAGGTTGATCTCTAGAGAGGCTGGCAAGGTAGCAAGTTCTTAATGGCTGAGTGCCCCAGATCGATTCCGCTGTCGGGCTCTCATAGACAGTGGGTCAGGTTGATCTTTGGAGAGGCTGGCAAGGTAGCAAGTTCTTTATGCTGGATTGCCCTAGATCAATTCCGCTGTCGGGCTCTGATGAGTACTTTTTGTACTCATCTTTTAATATAATTCTTATGTAATTTCAATATGAATTTATATAAATTGTATGTTTTATCTTATAATAATCATTCCTTTTTATTTCTGCCACTAATTTAAGTGTTGTTTATGTTTTGCAGGTTTTCTGGGCACTTTGAGTAAAATTGTCAAGTACACGCCCATGGTCACGGGCGTGTGATGAGTCCTGATCATATACACTTTTATGGACTCATCTGGGCCATCTATTTAGTCTTTTCACTGCACTTTAGCCCTGTTTTAGCTCATATTGGTCATTCTATGCTAGGTGCACTTATAGGCCCTATTTGGTGTAAATTCGTATCTTTCTTCGTTATTAGTTTTCTTGTGCTGATTAAGTTCCACTTTCAGTGGCTAGACTGGTGTCGTACGCTGGAACAGGTGTCGTGCAGGTGTTTCCGGTGCAATTCTGCACAGGAACACTGCGCACGATCACCGGTTCTATTGCGCACGACCACTGGTCGTGCGCCACTGATCGTGTGCACTTAATCCTTTTTCATGAGTTCTGTTTGGTGCAGTGCGCACGACCATCTACGATAGTGCGCATGACCACCGGTCGTGCGCCACTGTTCGTGCGCACTTAGCATCAATTTCATGAGTTCTGTTTCAACCAGTGCGCACGACCACCTACGATAGTGCGCACGACCACTGGTCGTGCGCCACCGGTCGTGCGAACATGTTATTTCATAATTTCTGTCTTTGCAGGTTCCGTCCAGGCAGAGCGCACGATCACCGAATTCTAGTGCGCACGACCACTGTTCGTGCGCCAATGACCGTGCGCACTGTTTAATTCCAGCGCCTATAAATTCCGCTGCTCGCGATTTAGGTCGAATCCATCATCTTCTTCCGCCATTTCCTGCTCCAGAGTGCCCAGTTTCGCCCCTCCATCGCCGCCCACCATCTAGAGGTGCTCCGGGCTTGCTCTTCACGCCAATCTTGAGCCGGAGTTTCCTCTCGGCCTCCTCCTTCATCCAAGAGCTCCAAAGGAAGACCTAGCCGCCATTGCCATCAAGCAAGAGGAAGTTTGCAACCTCTACCGGATCGTGACACGAAGAAGACGGGTCCATTGGAGAGTCGTGACAGCTCTCTCTACCCCGGATGTAGTTGCGGACCGAGCTTGGACGCGGATTGACCACCCGGCGATTCCAACCGTGAATCTACAACGAGACTTCGGATTCGGTCGATTTCTTGCCTTATTCTTCTCTTATTGATGTGTATATGTTTTAGATCTCATTATTATGATGAAGTGGCACTTGAATTAGTTATATTTACATATATATTTCATGTCTATGTGTTTGTGTAATTTATCTATTTGAGTTGCTTGAGGTGCGCCGCCGTCCATTTCCATTCCGCCGTCACGTTCGTGTGCCGCACTAGCAATTGCTAGTGGCGTGCTTGTCGAAGAGGTGCTTGCGACCCTCACTCCGCTATCCTACTCGTCCATCCGCCTACCGAAGCGTGGCATCGCGGCCCGTATTCCATCCCGCCTAACGAAGCAGTGCGCTCAAGGCCTGCACAGTTCGATTCCGCTTGCCTACTCGTCCATCTGCCCTTTCGACGCAGCGCGCTCAAGGCCTGCCTAGTCTCCATCCCGCCAAGCGAAGCATTGCATAGCGGCATTGCATAGGAGTAGTTGATAGCTTTTATTTTATTTTCCAAAAGCCAACCCAACTCCCCCGCATTCCATCCGATTTAAGGACTTCAATCTCAAGTCCTTCCTCGAAACCTAACTCCACCTTACTGTGTTCCTCAAGAGACCGACACTCGGGGATTTTCCCCATTATTATTACTTGCGCGACCGATGCACTTGCCGAATCATCGCATCAAGTTTTTGGCGCCGTTGCCGGGGAACGCAGTCGTGTGCGTTTTCTTGAGTGGGAGAGCCGAGAGATAGTAGTTCTTCCAGTGTGTATAGCCGCCTTTTTAATTTTTGTTTGCTTTTTACTTATTTACTGCTTGTTTTTATTTCTTTCCCTCTTATTTTAAAGTTTTAGGCAAGTCTAATCCAAGAAGTTTTATTAGTTTGTGTAGATTTCCTTGCAAAGAATTCAGCCTCTTTATATCTGCTTTTATTATTGAAAATGTCGTCATGGGATATTTCACCTAGCTTTAATGATAAGATGGTTTATTATATAGACCAAATGAATGAGTTGAATGCTAGGCAGTGTAGGAACATTGTTTGCTTGTTGTGTCGAGGAGAGGGTCATGAATTGAAGGACTGTCCTAGTCTTTTTAAGCCTGACCGCCACTCCTCCACTCGGGACAACATTGCCCCTATCGCTCATTCTTTACCCATGGAGGCAATTGTGCCCTCTACCCCTGAGCTTGTCATGTGCACGGACTCCTCACTCCCTGTTTATGGCTTCACTCCCAGTGATGATGATCACTCATCTGTTAGCCAACAAGGAGAGGAATGGGAGCTCCTAGATGCACCTGAGTATGATGAGGAAAGTATTCTTTCCATCGGGGAGGCTTTAGCAGATCTTTTTGCGGAGGAACCGAATATTTTTATCCCTCCAGTTTCTTTGCAAGATTTTTCTACACATATTCTTTATGATCCTATCGAAGTAAAGGAGCTGGGTGATGCTTCTGACTCAGAGGGTGCTCCAAAGTGGGATGAGGATGTCATTTTCCCTGAGGGGGAGAATGAATACTTTGAACACGATGATGCACCTCAGTGGGATGAGGAGGATACTCTCTCTGATGAGGAGGTTTGCACTTCTTCATGGGACGAGGAGGTCCAAATCACCACTGAGTCTCCTGAGTTCTCAAGTCCCCCTTGCTATGATATTTACGATGATGATAGTGATCTACCCTTGGATCTTGCTGGGAGTGAGACCGGGACCACTCCCCCGATTTTTGATTATTTATGTCATTCTTCTCTTTTATTTCTGGACCCCCCTTCTTCTTCCGAGCCTGTGCAGGTTGAGTCTTTACAGGTGCCCCAGGAGGACTTGGAGCTTTTTGCTCAAGTCAATGATGAGAGTATCCTCTCATGTGAGGAGGTTTATTCCCCCTCCGTTGAGGAAGCTCCACTCATTGCCTTTTTCTCCTACTGCCTCCCTGTTGACGATACCTTGCTAGGCAAGGATGTGTTTTGTGAGATGAGTGAGGACCAGGCCTCCTCCTTTTCTTACATTCTCTACCCTCTACCTGTGAGGAGCAGGTATCTATATTTAGGTAGAGGGGTGACTGTTCTATCACCGTATCGGTACCCGCAACCGACACGGATATTAGGCCAGTTACCTGTCCACTTCTCCTTCCATAGGCCCATTAGCTAGAACTCTTAAAGTTTGAATAAGTCGTGCTGGGAGGACAATAACCCAGTAGTTATCTTTCTTTTCTGCATTTTTATTTCCTCTAATCATGTTTAGTTAGTAGTATTTTCTTTTCAGTTTTCTTTTGTTTTTTGTTTTTGCGGAGCTGACCCCTGCAGGTACTTATTCTGGATGGCGGATGCTGCAGCTTCATTTTAGCTTACACGCCAATCTTCTGGTATGCTCATTTCTGAGCATTGGGTACTCTCTTTCCCTAGCTCTTTTCTGAATTTCATAGATATATATTGTGTGTATTGTCTAGTTTAAGTCTGGGGGAGAGTAGTTTTGTTTACCCGCTCACGTGCACTGTTGCACTGCATGCTAGAAGATTTCATTTAAATTGTTGTTCATTTTCATTGCACATCACCGCACCCACTTGAGCGCATACTCGCCTGTATGCATGCTCTGTAGTGAATTTAATTCTTCTGCTTATTTGGTAAAGTCTAGGTGATGGCTTAGGACTATGTAGCAGAGTAAAATGTTGACTCTAGTAGTGCTCCTAGTCGAGTGCTCGGTTGCATAGAGATTTGTGTAGAGTAGACTTCTCTTTATACTTATGGTTTTATATTTTTCTTATTAGTGTAAATGTTGTTTACTCTACTCAAATGGTGAATTCGGTAGAATCAAACGGTAGCATAGGGATGTGTGTAAACGATCGCTAGATTCGTATTGCTTGAGTCGGGAGAAAGGAGAATCTTTCTCGGTGGCTAGAACTTGCCCCAAGCGATTCTTGAAGCATGGGTATACGGTTAGTCAATTGTGTGAATGTGATATAGGCCATCATCTTGGCCCGGTTGAGCCTTTGTGCCATTCCTATTATCATTTCCTCGCTAGCCCAGTTGTGCCTACCCCATTCTTTTGGTTCAGCCCCACTATTGTTCACCAAAGCCTAAACTCCAATCCTAGTCGCACACCCATAAAGCAAGCATTTTGTTTAAATTTCAAATTGGTGGTGTTGATTGTGGTAGTACATTGTGAAAATGTGGTTGTACATCTTTAAAAATTTGCTGAAATTGTTAAAGAAAGAAAAAGAAAAGAAGAAAAAGATTTGAAAAGAAAAAGAAGAATGAAAAGTTTGATTGAAAAAAATCTGTTTGAGATTTATATTTGGGAGTAGGCGGTGCACACACCCATGCGTCTAAGTTCAAGTCTGGGGGTGTTGTGTACCCGCGTGTTTGTGTGGTGAATGAGGATAGTTTCCTGCATTAGCTCATTTGGGTTTAGTGTTTGAGCCGTCGTTTTTATCTTTGTTTATCCTCACCTAAACCCAAGCCTCATTTAAAACCTAAAGTCCTATTGATTCACGCATTTGAGTCAAACCAGTGCCGTGGAGAGAATGTGACCGGGCAAGCTTATGGTCACCGACACTGATGGATTTCAGTGGAGTTTGTCCGGCATCCCAATCTTGAGCAATGCTCATCTCAGCGCTTAGTTTACTTTCTCCGTATGCATGACCGAATGATTCACCGTTGTTCACCATTTTGAGTAGTTGTAATATGCTTTTACTCTTTTAGAAATATATAAACTGTTTTTATAATCAGAAATCTTTTCTACTATTTTTCTTATGCACGTGAGCATGCGACTTCGCATGGTACTCTGTATTGTAGTTTTAAGCCATCTACTGTTCTTTCCTAGTTCGCTTAGAATTTGTTTGCTCGGGATGCGCAAACAGTTAAGTCTGGGGGTGTGATGAGTCCTGATCATATACACTTTTATGGACTCATCTGGGCCATCTATTTAGTCTTTTCACTGCACTTTAGCCCTGTTTTAGCTCATATTGGTCATTCTATGCTTGGTGCACTTATAGGCCCTATTTGGTGTAAATTCGTATCTTTCTTCGTTATTAGTTTTCTTGTGCTGATTAAGTTCCACTTTCAGTGGCTAGACTGGTGTCGTACGCTGGAACAGGTGTCGTGCAGGTGTT
This sequence comes from Dactylorhiza incarnata, assembly GCA_033032865.1. Taxonomy (NCBI): domain Eukaryota; kingdom Viridiplantae; phylum Streptophyta; class Magnoliopsida; order Asparagales; family Orchidaceae; genus Dactylorhiza; species Dactylorhiza incarnata. Next base: position 806,651 of record JAWHQI010000218.1, on the reverse strand, counting down.
TCCGGTGCAATTCTGCACAGGAACACTGCGCACGATCACCGGTTCTATTGCGCACGACCACTGGTCGTGCGCCACTGATCGTGTGCACTTAATCCTTTTTCATGAGTTCTGTTTGGTGCAGTGCGCACGACCATCTACGATAGTGCGCACGACCACCGGTCGTGCGCCACTGTTCGTGCGCACTTAGCATCAATTTCATGAGTTCTGTTTCAACCAGTGCGCACGACCACCTACGATAGTGCGCACGACCACTGGTCGTGCGCCACCGGTCGTGCGAACATGTTATTTCATAATTTCTGTCTTTGCAGGTTCTGTCCAGGCAGAGCGCACGATCACCGAATTCTAGTGTGCACGACCACTGGTCGTGCGCCAATGACCGTGCGCACTGTTTAATTCCAGCGCCTATAAATTCCGCTGCTCGCGATTTAGGTCTAATCCATCGTCTTCTTCCGCCGTTTCCTGCTCCAGAGCGCCCAGTTTCGCCCCTCCATCGCCACCCACCATCTAGAGGTGCTCCGGGCTTGCTCTTCACGCCAATCTTGAGCCGGAGTTTCCTCTCGGCCTCCTCCTTCATCCAAGAGCTCCAAAGGAAGACCTAGCCGCCATTGCCATCAAGCAAGAGGAAGTTTGCAACCTCTACCGGATCGTGACACGAAGAAGACGGGTCCATTGGAGAGTCGTGACAGCTCTCTCTACCCCGGATGTAGTTGCGGACCGAGCTTGGACGCGGATTGACCACCCGGCGATTCCAACCGTGAATCTACAACGAGACTTCGGATTCGGTCGATTTCTTGCCTTATTCTTCTCTTATTGATGTGTATATGTTTTAGATCTCATTATTATGATGAAGTGGCACTTGAATTAGTTATATTTACATATATATTTCATGTCTATGTGTTTGTGTAATTTATCTATTTGAGTTGCTTGAGGTGCGCCGCCGTCCATTTCCATTCCGCCGTCACGTTCGTGTGCCGCACTAGCAATTGCTAGTGGCGTGCTTGTCGAAGAGGTGCTTGCGACCCTCACTCCGCTAGCCTACTCGTCCATCCGCCTACCGAAGCGTGGCATCGCGGCCCGTATTCCATCCCGCCTAACGAAGCAGTGCGCTCAAGGCCTGCACAGTTCGATTCCGCTTGCCTACTCGTCCATCCGCCCTTTCGACGCAGCGCGCTCAAGGCCTGCCTAGTCTCCATCCCGCCAAGCGAAGCATTGCATAGCGGCATTGCATAGGAGTAGTTGATAGCTTTTATTTTATTTTCCAAAAGCCAACCCAACTCCCCCGCATTCCATCCGATTTAAGGACTTCAATCTCAAGTCCTTCCTCGAAACCTAACTCCACCTTACTGTGTTCCTCAAGAGACCGACACTTGGGAATTTTCCCCATTATTATTACTTGCGCGACCGGTGCACTTGCCGAATCATCGCATCAGCGTGACCATGGGACGTGACAACCTAGACGTGTTCCAGACCCAATTCCGCCATCCCCGGAGCATTCCGTGAAGTTTCGCCAAGAACACGCCCCAGTTCACGGGCGTGACCAGGGGGCGTGACATCCAAGTCACGGCCGTGATCCCCACACCAGCTGCCAGCACACCTGCCACGTCATTTAAAGTTACACGCCCCCAGGCCATGGGCGTGACCTGCGGGCGTGACTCGCCCCGCACTTCTTCCCGCCAGAGTTTCCCGCCAGCAGCACTATTTCAAGATTACACGCCCCCAGGTCACGGGCTTGACCTAGGGCGTGACGCGGCCGAAACAATCGCAATTACTCCGGAAGGCGCCCTCTCCGCTGCTGCTGCTATCACGCCCCTTACACGCCCCTTGGTCACGGGCGTGACCAAGGGCGTGTAACATCAAATTTCTGCCTATTTAAAGGGAGCTTCTCCAGATCTTCAAGGAATAATTTTTAGGACTTAGACTTTTCTTTTCTTGTTTTAATTTCATGTTTAGTAGTCTTTGTATGTCCTTTTTCTTATTAGCATTTGTAGTTTTCAATTCTATAGTTGTAATTCTCAATTCCTAGCTTGTAATTTTCTTTAGCAATTTAATAAAATAGTTGTTCTCTTCTCTCATTCCCTCTCTCATTTTATCATGAACTTCTTTTATTTTTGTTGTTTCCTCCATCTTTATGAGTAGCTAAATTTCTATTAGTACTCGACCGAGATGATCCAAGGAAAATATAATTCATGATTTAATTTCTAACTTCTATTTCTCTTCCTTAGAATAGTTTAGATTTATTCTTGAACTTTTATTGGATTGAGATTATATTGTCGATATATACTTCTCAACTTTGTTTTTGCAATCTAATAACCGAGAGGTTTTGATTTCGAATCGATCATTTCAAGAATAAAGAGAGTTGAATGCACTCCTCAAGCGAGGATGACATAATTCTCCCGGATTGAAGTAGAAGCCAATAGAGGGGTTCACTACGATAAAGCGAGTTTTAGGGATTTTGATTTTAGAGCGAAAGTTCGATTGATCAACCTAAACTCAGTTGAGCATATCCTCGAGAGAGGTACGTTCATAATTCGGGAACCTCCACGGCCAAATAATTTCTTAAGGGAATTAGAATTTTGATTTGTATTATTTATTTTCCAAAGTGATTCAAGATCGAGTGCTAGCCTTTTTACTCGTCTTTTTATTCTTATGTTAATTTTCCTTTTTGCACCAACCTCAAGTATTAATTGATAAAATAATAGAGACTTTCTTGAAGTAAGAGTACTCAACCGCCCCGAGTCTAATACGACCTTGGTTTTATAACCTATACTACATTCGATACGGTACACTTGCCGTTATCATTTGCAGTCATAGTTTTGCGCATCAAGTTTTTGGCGCCGTTTCCAGGGACACTGTTGATATTTCGAAAAAAGAAAAATTTATTAGTTTTATCGTTCTCTTTCTTCTCCCCCTTCTTTTTAAATTAAAAAAAAATTTAAAAAGCGTAATCTAAATTCTCGGAAAGGACGCTTTGGGATTGAATTCCCATCATAGCCTCTAGTACCTTGCAAACCCTTCACCGGGTAGATCTTGGGAAGTCCAGAACTAATTTAACCCGCTTTTTCAAAAAAATATATAATAAAAAGATTTATAAAATTCTATTCTTTTAAGTAAAGGTTGTTTCCTTTTTATTTTTTTTATTATGCAATCACTTGAATTGGCCGTAAAAGTTGCCGAGCTTCAAAGCCAAGTATATCTTTTGGAAGCGGCACAAAAATGCCAAAATTGCTGTTATTATTGTAATGCGCCTCATCAAAGTGACGAATGTTATTTACATTCATATGCTCAAAATAATTATTATGAAAATAATTTTTCTCAATATTATGCAAATAATTTTGATAATAATTACGATAAAATTTTTCCCCTTTTAATGAGAATGATTTTTTAAACTTTGATGAAAATAATTTTTCCAATCATAATGAAAACAAATTTTTTTAATTGTTCTTCTAGTTCCGAAGTTGATTATTCTTGGTGGCAAGCTCACCCGGATAATTCTCGGAGCGACGAAGATAAATCTTTAGACACAAATTTTTGTTTTTGTACTTATACTCCGCAGTCTTCGTTCTCTAATTTAGGGGAAATTTTGCAAATACAAATAGATACTTCCCCCCAAAATTTAGAGGAAAATAATTTTTCTAATTTTCACGAGAATAAATTTTCGACCTCTAATAATTTGTCTTCTAGCCCCGAAGTAGATTATTCTTGGTGGCACGGTCACCCGGATAGTCTTCGGGGCGATGAAGATAAATCTTTAGATCCGAATTCTTGTTCTTCTTTTGCGCCGCAATTTTCGTACTCTAATTTTGGGGAATATCTGCTTTTTCAATTTGATACTCCACCCCAGAATTTAGATGAGAATTTTCTTTCTTCTAGTCTTTTTTCTCGTCCTTGGAAAATTTAGTTATGGAGGAACATGATTGCTCATGTACTCCCATAGTTTCTTTTCCCAATTATGAAGAAAAATTCTCTTACCAAGAAATTCTAAATGTTTTGGGCACCCCGGATGAACTAGAAGAAGAACAAGTTTCTTCCCCTACTTTACCCGGATCTTCTTTTCTTTGTCATGAATTTTCGCAAATCTCTTCTATTTTAATTCATCCAAAAATTCATGAATTTTTTGTGTCCGAAAATATTATTCCGCTTGGTAATACGCTAGATTTTCCTAATGAAAATTTTATTTTAGAAAAGGAACAACCGGAGCTAAATTTTATATTTTCGCAAGCGCATCCTCCTTGCAAAATATTATCTGACAAGTTTAATTGTGATTCTCTTTATACTAATAATTTCCAGGTTGAAGATGAGCCGTTGCTACCCCAATTAATTGATGATCCATATGCCGCTCATCTTTACAAATTCAAATCACCTCAGGTATGTATAGGTGATTTGTATTTACATATTCAAGTTCAAGGACAAAAGGAGAATCACAAGATAAACGAAGGAGTCGCCGTGCGACTAACGCCAGCACATTCACCTACGCGCAAATTAGGGGAGTTGCCTATCAACCTCTCATTTAGATTTCCTTTTTCCTAACTATAACCGTCTAGCTTAAAGACAGGAAAAAGAAAGCGCTCTTGGGAGGCACCCCTTGCTTATCTTTAAATTTTATGTTTTTTTTAAAAAAAAAAGTTTATTTTTCAAGTGTTCTTCATAATTAGTTTTAAACATTGGGGACAATGTTTAATTTTAAGTATGGGGGTGTAGCTTAGAATTCATAGTATTTATATTTGAAAAAAAAAATTTGGAAAGGGCGCTTTGGGCTTGAACTCCCATCACAGCTCCTAGTACCTTGCGAACCCTTCACCGGGTAGCCCTCGGGAAGTCCAAGAAATATTTTATTAAAAATATATATATATAATAATAATAAATACGCCTAGCCTTGTTGTTTTAAATGTTCTAGAAATTTAGTTTGAGGTCCGATTATAAGTATTCCTACATTTTTAATTTAGCTAATATTTTATTTTATCAGAATTTGTTAAATCTAAATTTGAAATAATTTAGTTTTAAGAAACACTTTATGTTTTTAATTCGATTAGAGAATTAATTTAGCACTACTTCTCCGTTTAATTTTAAATAGCTTCACTTTGTGGTAAATTGGCTAAACATCTCTAGATTTTTATTATATTCGCTTCTAAACCTTAAGATCTTAGGAATTTTCATTCCACTAAAAATTTGCTCTCAAAATAGTTTAATTTATAAACTAGAAATATTTCTTTACCCTTGGTAAACATTTGTGTTTTTTTTCTTTTCCCCTATTGTTAGATCATATGTCATGGGAATAAGGAGATGTCAGTTCTTTATTCTCTGGTAAACATATGCAACCCAAAAATAAAAATGAAGAGAGAAAAAAGGTGTATATGTCGTGGAAATGATAGGATAATAGTCTATCATTCTCTGGTATTACATATACTTAAAAAAAGGGGGTTGAGAGGATAAAATTCATCACCCCAATCAAAGACCTCTTCATATCCTTTGTCTTCATTTTGCCATTCCGTTTAAACCCATCCCTAGCCAATTTCATTGTTTCTAGTCCTAAACTAAATTATTAAGAGAGCAATATTTTGGTAGGTGTCTTTTCCTTAAGTTTCTTTTATGTTAGAGTGTTTATAATTTAAAACTAATTTTGTTTCAAAATTTCTTTAATTTCGGATACTAAATAGTTATCTTGAGGAGTAGTAGCTAAACAAATTTCTCTTTTTAAATTATCAACATAACGTATGACTTAATTCTTGAATTCCTAGAATTTACTTTTAACTTACTCTTGATTTAATGAAATTCTAGTTAGTTAAAAATAAAATCGATGTCTAGTAATTCTTTCCTCACTCTTTTGCTCTGGAATAGCAAAAGCTCAAGTATGGGGGTGTTTGATGAGTACTTTTTGTACTCATCTTTTAATATAATTCTTATGTAATTTTAATATGAATTTATATAAATTGTATGTTTTATCTTATAATAATCATTCCTTTTTATTTCTGCCACTAATTTAAGTTTTGTTTATGTTTTGCAAGTTTTCTGGGCACTTTGAGTAAAATTGTCAAGTACACGCCCATGGTCACGGGCGTGACCATGGGGCGTGACATCCTAGACGTGTTCCAGACCCGATTCCTCCATCTAGGGAGCATTTCGTGAAGTTTCGCCAAGAACAAGCCCCAGGTCACATGCGTGACCAGTGGGCATGACATCCAAGTCACGGCCGAGATCCCGACACCAGCTGCCAGCACGCCTGCCACGTCATTTAAAGTTACACGCCCCCAGGCCACGGGCGTGACCTGCCGGCGTGACATCAAGTCACGGGCGTGACTCGCCCCGCACTTCTTCTCGCCAGAGTTTCTCGCCAGCAGCACTATTTCAAGATTACACGCCCCCAAGTCACGGGCGTGACCTAGGACGTGATGCGGCCAAAACACTCGCAATTACTCTGGAAGGCGCCCTCTCCTCTACTGCTGCTATCACTCCCCTTGGTCACGGGCGTGACCAAGGGCGTGTAACATAAAATTTCTGCCTATTTAAAGGGAGCTTCTCCAGATCTTCAGGGACCAATTTTTAGGACTTAGACTTTTCTATTCATGTTTTAATTTCATGTTTAGTAGTCTTTGTATGTCCTTTTTCTTATTAGCATTTGTAGTTTTCAATTCTATAGTTGTAATTCTCAATTCCTAGCTTGTAATTTTCTTTAGAAATTTAATAAAATAGTTGTTCTCTTCTCTCATTCCCTCTCTCATTTTATCATGCACTTCTTTTATTTTTGTTGTTTCCTCCATCTTTATGAGTAGCTAAATTTCTATTAGTACTCGACCGAGATGATCCAAGGAAAATATAATTCATGATTTAATTTCTAACTTATATTTCTCTTCCTTAGAATACTTTAGATTTATTCTTGAACTTTTATTGGATTGAGATTATATTGTCGATATATACTTCTCATCTTTGTTTTCGCAATCTAATAACCGAGAGGTTTTGATTTCGAATTGATCATTTCAAGTATAAAGAGAGTTGAATGCACTCCTTAAGCGAGGATGACATAATTCTCCCGGATTGGAGTAGAAGCCAATAGAGGGGTTCACTACGATAAAGCGAGTTTTAGGGATTTTGATTCTAGAGCGAAAGTTTGATTGATCAACCTAAACTCAGTTGAGCATATCCTCGAGAGAGGTACGTTCATAATTCAGGAATCTCCACGGTCAAGTAATTTCTTAAGGGAATTAGAAGTTTGATTCATATTATTTATTTTCCAAAGTGATTCAAGATCGAGTGCTAGACTTTTTACTTGTCTTTTTATTCTTATGTTAATTTTCCTTTTTTCACCAACCTCAAGTTTTAATTGATAAAATAATAGAGACTTTCTTGAAGTAAGAGTACTCAACCGCCCCGATTCTAATACGACCTTGGTTTTATAACCTATACTACATTCGATACGGTACACTTGCCGTTATCATTTGTAGTCATAGTTTTGCGCATCAGGCTCTCCTAGATGGTGGGTCAGGTTAATATCTAGAGATGCTGGCAATGTAGCAAGTTCTTTATGCTGGAGTGCCCCAGATCGATTCCGCTACCGGGCTCTCATAGACGGTCAGGTTGATCTCTAGAGAGGTTGGCAAGGTAGCAAGTTCTTTATGCTGGAGTACCACAGATCGATTCCACTACAGGGCTCTCATAGGCGATGGGTCAGGTTGATCTCTGGAGAGGCTGTCAAGGTAGCAAGTTCATTGTGCTGGAGTGCCTTATATCGATTCCTCTAACGGGCTCTCATAGACGGTGGGTCAGGTTGATCTCTGGAGAGGCTGGCAAGGTAGCAAGTTCTTTATGCTGGAGTGCCCTAGATCGATTCCACTGTCGGGCTCTCATATATGGTGGGTCAGATTGATCTCTGGAGAGGCTGACAATGTTGCAAGTTCTTTATGTTGGAGTGCCCCAGAACGATTTCACTACCGGGCTCTTATGGACGGTGGATCAGGTTGATCTCTGGAGAGGCTGGCAATGTAGCAAGTTCTTTATGCTGGAGTGCCCCAGATCGATTCCGCTGTCAGGCTCTCATAGACGGTGGGTCAGGTTGATCTCTAGAGATACTGGCAGGGTAGCAAGTTCTTTGTGCTGGAGTGCCCCAGATTGATTCCGTTGCCAGGCTCTCATAGATGGTGGTTCAGGTTGATATCTAGAGAGACTAACAGGGTAACAAGTTCTTTGGTGCTGGAATGCCCCAAATCGATTCCGCTGTCGGGCTCTCATAGATGGTGGGTTAGGTTGATCTCTAGAGAGGCTGGCAAGGTAGCAAGTTCTTTATGCTGGAGTGCCCCAGATTGATTCCACTGTCGGGCTCTCATAGATGGTGGGTCAGATTGATCTCTGGAGAGGCTGGCAATGTAGCAAGTTCTTTATGTTGGAGTGCCCCAGATCGATTCCGCTGCCGGGCTCTCATAGACATTGAGTCATGTTAATCTCTAGAGAGGCTGGCAGGGTAACAAGTTCTTTGGTGCTGGAATGCCCCAGATCGATTCTGCTGTCGGGCTCTCATAGATGGTGGGTCAGGTTGATCTCTATAGAGGCTTGCAGGGTAGCAAGTTCTTTGTGCTGGAGTGCCCCAGATCGATTTTGCTGTCGGGCTCTCATAGACGGTGGGTCGGGTTGATCTCTGGAGAGGATGGCAAGGTAGTAAGTTTTGTATGCTAGAATGCCCCGATGCTGGACCGCTGACCAGGATCCCATCTAGCTGGCAGGGCCGAGAACCGCTCAGTGGCAGGAAGTAAAGTAGTTAGCCCCGATGCTGGCCCGCTGACCAGGCTCCCACATAGCTGGCAGGGCTGCAAACCACTCGGTGGCAGGAAGTAAAGTGCTTAGCCCTGATGCTGGCCCGCTGACCAGGCTCCCACCTAGCTGGCAGGGCCAGGAACCGCTCGGTGGCAGGAAGTAAAGAGCTTAGCCCTGATGCTGGCCTGCTGACCAGGTTCCCAACTAGCTGGCAGGGCCGGGAACCGCTCGGTGGCAGGAAGGAAAGTACTTAGCCCCGATCATGGACTGCTGACCAGGCTCCCACCAAGCTGGCAGGGCTGGGAACTGCTCGGTAGCTGGAAGTAAAGTGCTGAGCCCCGATGCTGGCCCACTGACCAGGCTCCCACCAAGCTTGCAGGGTCGGGAACCACTCGGTGGCAGGAAGGAAAGTACTTAGCCTCGATGCTGGCCCGCTGACCAGGCTCCCACCTAGCTGGAAGGGCCGGGAACCGCTCGGTGGCAGGAAGTAAAGTACTTAGCCCCGATGCTGGCCCACTGAACAGGCTCCCACCAAGCTGGCAGGGACGGGAACCGCTCGGTGGTAGGAAGTAAAGTGCTTAGCACCGATGCTGGCTCGCTGACCAGGCTCCCACCTAGTTGGCAGGGTCGGGAACTGCTCGGTAGCAGGAAGGAACGCACTTAGCCCTGATGCTGGCCCGCTGACCAGGCTCCCACCAAGCTGGCAGGTCTGAGAAACGCTCAGTGGCATGAAGTAAATTGCTTAGCCCCGATGTTGGCCCACAAACCAGGCTCGCACCTATCTGGCAGGGCCGGGAACCACTCGGTAGCCGAAGGTTTCCAAAGTAATTTTTCCCCCGAGATGGCTCTCGCTAGCCGGGCTCTCGCTAGCCAGCAGGGTCAGAAGGCCTCTCGGGGAGGCTAAGTGTTTTACCCCTGAGGTGGCTCCGCTAGTCGGGCTCTCGCTAGCCAGCAGGGTCAGGAGGCCTCTCTGGGAGGCTAAGTATTTTTCCCCTAAGGTGGCTCTGCTAGCCGGGCTCTCGTTAGCCGGCAGGGTCAGAAGGCCTCTCGGGGAGGCTAAGTGCTTTTCCCTGAGGTGGCTCCGCTAGCCGGGCTCTCGCTAGCCGGTGAGGTGGGAAGGCCTCTCGGGGAGGCTGTGTTTTTCCCCCAAGTTGGCTCCGCTAGCCGAGCTCTCGCTAGCTTGCACGGTCGAAAGGCCTCTCACGGACGCTAAGTCTTTTTACCCTGAGGTGGCTCCGCTAGTCGGGCTCTCGCTAGTCGGCTAGGTGGGAAGGCCTCTCGGGGATGCTAAGTGTTTTTCCCCCGAGGTGGCTCTGTTGGCCGGGCTGTCGCTAGCCGGCGAAGTGGGGAGTCCTCTCGGGGAGGCTAAGTCTTTTTCCTCCGAGGTGGATCCGCTAGCCGGGCTCTCGCTAGCCGGCAGGGTCGGAAGGCCTCTCGGGGAGGCTAAGTGTTTTTCCCTCGAGGTGGCTCCGCTAGCCGGGCTCTCTCTATCTGGCGAGGTGAGAATGCCTCTTGGGGAGGCTAAGTGTTTTCCCTCGAGGTGGTTCCGCTATCCGGGCTCTCGCTAGTCTGCGAAGTTGGGAGGTCTCTCGGGGAGGCTAAGTGTTTTTCCCCCGAGGTGGCTCCGCTAGTCGGGCTCTCGCTAGCCGGCAGGGTTGGATGGCCTCTCAGGGAGGCTATGTGTTTTTCCCCTGAGGTGGCTCCGCTTGCCAGGCTCTCGCTAGCCGGCAGGGTCGGAAGGCCCCTCGGGGAGGCTAAGTGTTTCCCCCGAAGTGGCTCCGCTAGTTGGGCTCTCGCTAACCAGCAGGGTCGGAAGGCCTCTAGGGGAGGCTAAGTGTTTTTCCCCTGAGGTGGCTCCGCTAGCTGGGTTATCTCTACCCGGCCAGATGGGAAGGCCTCTCAGGGAGGCTAAGTATTTTTCCCCTGAGGTGGCTCCGCTCGCCGGGCTGTCGCTAGCCGGCGAGTTGGGGAGGCCTCTCGTGGAGGCTAAGTGTTTTTCCCCGAGGTGGCTCCGCTAGCCGAGCTCTCGCTAGCCAACGAGGTGGGAAGGCCTCTCGGGGAGGCTAAGTGTTTTTCCCCCGAGGTGGCTCCGCTATCCGGGCTCTCGCTAGCCGGCAGGTTCGGAAGGCCTCTCGGGGAGGCTAAGTGTTTTTCCCCCGAGGTGGCTCCGCTAGCCGGGCTCTCGCTAGCTTGTAGGGTCGGAAGGCCTCTCGAGGAGGCTAAGTGTTTTCGCCCCGAGGTGGCTCCGCTAGCCGGGCTCTCGCTAGCTGACGAGGTGGGAAGGCCTCTCGGGGAGGCTAAGTATTTTTCCCCGAGGTGGCACCGCTAGCCGGGCTCTCGCTTGACGACAAGGTCGGAAGGCCTCTCGGGGAGGCTAAGATTTTTTCCCCCGAGGAGGCTCCGCTAGCAGGTCTCTCGCTAGCCGGCAGGGTCGGAAGGCCTCTTGGGGAGGCTAAGTGTTTTTCCCCTGAGGTGGCTCTGCTAGTCGGGCTCTTGCTAGCCGATGAGGTGGGAAGGCCTCTCGGGAAGGCTAAGTGTTTTTTCCCCCGAGGTGGCCCCGCTAGCCGGGCTCTCGCTAGCTGGTAGGGTCGGAAGGCCTCTCGGAGAGGCTAAGTGTTATCCCCCGAGGTGGCTCCGCTAGCCGGGCTCTCGCTAGCCGGCGAGGTGGGGAGGCCTCTCGGGGTGGCTAAGTGTTTTTCCCCAAGGTGTCTCCGCTAGTCGGGCTTTTGCTAGTCGGCGAGTTGGGGAGGCCTCTCAGGGAGGCTAAGTGTTTTTCCCCGAGGTGTCTCCGCTAGCCGTCTCTCACTAGCCGGCGAGGTGGGAAGGCCTCTCGGGGTGGCTAAGTGTTTTTCCCCCGAGGTGGCTCCGCTAGCCGGGCTCTCGCTAGCCTGCAAGGTTGGAAGGCTTCTTAGGGAGGCTAAGTGTTTTTCTCCCGAGGTGGCTCCGCTAGCCGGGCTCTCGTTAGCCGGCAGGGTCGGAAGGCCTCTCAGGGAGGCTAAGTGTTTTTCCCCGAGGTGGCTCCACTAGTCGGGCTCTCGCTAGCTGGCGAGGTGGGAAGGCCTCTCGGGAACGCTAAGTATTTTTCCCCTGAGGTGGCTCCGCTAGCCGGGCTCTCGCTAGCCGGCGGGGTCGGAAGGCCTCTTGTGGAGGCTAAGTGTTTTTCCCCCGAGGTGGCTCCGCTAGCCGGGCTCTCGCTAGCCGGCAGGGTCGGAAGGCCTCTAGGGGATGCTAAGTGTTTTTCCCCAGAGGTGGCTCCGCTAGACTGCGAGGTGGGAAGGCCTCTCGGGGAGGCTAATTTTTTTCCCACAAGGTGGCTCCGCTAGCCGGGCTCTCGCTAGCAGGAAGGGTCAGAAGACCTCTCGGGGAGGCTAAGTGTTTTTCCCCCGAGGTGGCTCCGCTAGCCGTGCTCTCCCTATCCGGCAGGGTCGGAAGGCCTCTCGGTGAGGCTAAGAGTTTTCCCCCGAGGTGGCTCCGCTATCCGGGCTCTCGTTTGCCGGCAAGGTCGGAAGGCCTCTCGGGGAGGCTAAGTTTTTTCCCCCAAGGTAGCTCTGCTAGCCGTTCTCTCACTAACCGACGAGGTGGGAAGGCCTCTCGGGGAGGCTAAGTGTTTTTCCCATTAGGTGGCTCCGCTAGCTGGGCTCTCGCTAGCCGCAGGGTCGGAAGGCCTCTCAGGGAGGCTAAGTGTTTTTCCCCCGAGGTGGCTCCGCTAGCTGGGCTCTCACTAGCCGGCGTGGTGGGGATGCCTCTCGGGGTGGCTAAGTGTCTTTCCCCGAGGTGGCTCCCTAGTCGGGCTCTCGCTAGCCGGCGAGATGGGAAGGCCTCTCAGGGAGGCTAAGTGTTTTTCCCCGAGGTGGCTCCGCTAGCTGGGCTCTCAGGAAGGCACTCGCTGAATAAGCAGGGTTGGACTTTTCTTTCCGAGCGTGAGTCCCGCTCGAAAAGAGCGGGGATTATGTGCAACCTGGTATTCGCCGAGTCGATCCCCGAGGACCAATGTGTCAATAGGCTCAATATCTTTTGAGAGGCACTGCCCTAGGTAAGGGGGGGGGGGCAGGTGAGCCGTCAGATGGGCTCAAGACCAAGGGATGCAGCCCCAGATTATCACAAAGAGGGGGGCGAGTAGGTGAGAGGGGAGGCCCCCCGGGCTCGCCCAGCACAAGGTGGGCAGAGGGGGCGAGCCGGAGAGGGGGCGAGCCAGAGAAGGGCCGCCTCCGGGCTAGCCCCACCCCAGCAAGGCGGCGAGCCAGCCCCCGGTCTCACTCCGCCTCTGCAAGGGGGCGAGCTAGAGAGGGGCCAGCCCCCGGTCTCGCCCCGCCCCAGCTAGGGGGCTAGCCAGAGAGGGGCCAGCCCCCGGTCTCGCCCCGCCCCATCTAGGCGGCAAGCCAGAGAGGGGCCGCCTCCCGGTCTCACCCCGCCCCAGCTAGGGGGCGAGCCGGAGAGGGGCCTCCTCCCGGTCTCGCCCCGCCCTAGTAGGGGCCGCACCAGAGAGGCGGGGGGCCTCCCGATCGCCCAGCCAGCGAGGGGGCGAGCAAGGGAGGCGGCCTGCCCCCTCTCGCCCAGCCACGAGGAGAGGTGTCGGTCTGCGTTTAGCGCCTCGACATGGCAAGATTTGGCTATTGGCAGACCAAACATGAGGGTATTTTCGTAATCTCGTAGGCCAGAATGTGGCTATTGATAGACCAAGTCCATAAATCAATAAATAGGACCAAGGGGCACCATTTGGAGGGATCTCTCATTTTGGCTTCTCTCTCTCCAAGTCTCTTGTGTGGGTAAAGAGAGCCTCCAATGGTGCCCCAAACTCAGCATTGGCTTGGGAGGGGAAGCGCTCTAAGATCTTCCGGGTGTGTGGTGGGACCTCCTCGTTGAGCCCTTGGTCTTGTTCCTAGTTTCCTAAGTCTTTGGCCTAGTGCTCTCCCTTGAGAGAAGTAGGTGTGAGCTCACCCCCTCTTTTTGGGACCCCGAACTCCACAGAGACCAGGTCTTGTTCTCAAGTCTCAGTTTCAACACCATTGGTAAGTCTGGGGCCTTGGGATGTTACATGCTGCCAGGATGGTAGCGCATGATGAGGACACCTATGCAATCAATCTTTAAAATGCTCTCAAGTCTCATATAGAGACTCAGAATCGAATTGTATAAAGAAAGCGATATCTATGCACAATTTAACGGTGTTTGAAGGAGGAAAACTTAGTTAGAAATTTTTCCGTCAATTCGGCCCACGTGGTGATACATCCTCTCGGTAGAGAAATCAACCACGCCGTAGCCTTTGTACTCAAAGAAAAAGGAAATAAGCGCAAGCGAATGATGTCATCACTGACACCATTAATTTTAAAGGTGTCGCAAATTTCTAGAAAATTAGAAAGGTGAAGATTTGGGTCCTCGTCTGACAAACCGTCAAATTGAACTGTCTGTTATACCATTTGAATAGTGCTTGATTTTATCTCAAAATTATTATTAGCTATTGCGGGGCGAGTGATACTTGATCCAGTATCTTCCAAATTTGTCCTGGCATAGTAGGACATGGTCCGCGGCGGGGCCGCATTTGGATTGGGATCTGTCATATTCTTCGATATTGTATCGCTGATTATCTCTTCGATGTTTAAGAGTGGATTTTGATCACGAGATCGGCGGCGCTCAATTTCGGGATCAAAAGAAATTTCTGGATTATTCGAAGAGCTTCCTCGGATCATGTATGTTTGTAAAAAAAGTTTTCTTTTTAGAAATGTTTTTTTAAATTTTTGGGCTTTTGATGAAAATATAAACAAGAGAAAGAGAAAGAGAAAAAGAAAGAGATTTTATAAACATTTATATTTAGTTTTTAGAAGATAATATATTTAAGAGGAAAAGGGAGAAAGAGCTATTATTAAAAAAATTATTTGATTTTGTGGGCTTTTTGATGATAATATAAACAAGAGAGAGAGAAAGAACTTTAATAATAATTTTTATTTTTATTTTTGGGTTTTTAGGTTGAAAATAAATAAGTGGAAGAGAAAAGAAAGAACTTGTATAATAATTTTTTTGATTTGATTTTTGGGCTTTTTGAGCTTTTTCTATTTTTTGCGTTTTTGGTTTTTTTGTTTAGAAATATGTATGTGAGAGAAAAGGGAGGGAGGAAGAAGTAAAAGATAAAATTAATAGCGATTCCTTTTTTTAAAATAACAACACGCGTCCCTGGCAACGACGCCAATAACTTGATGAGTATAAATTTGAATTTTTGCAGAGAGCATGTGTGCGATTAGATTTAGGCGGGCATTTTCGAGGGGTGTGATGAGTAATCCTACTTCGAGAAACCAACCATTATCCTATCAAAAGATAGAAGTAATGGTCTTTCCTTCTTTCGAAATATCGAGAGAAGCTCCCCAGTGACGGCGCCAAAATTTCTTTTGTTAATTTTATAGAAAAGGCTTTTGCAAAGTTTTTGTAATAATTTATCCAAACTAATCTTTCGATAAAGGCAAGTATACCTTATCACGTATAGTATAGGATATTTTTTAGAAAATATCAATGTCATATTTTTCCGGATCGTGTTGATTATTTCTACTTTTTAGGAACGCGCTATTATCTTATCGGAAAAAGAGTTCGATTAAATTTTGTAAAATTTAAAAGCAGATAACCATGATAATTAAGACCTGGCGTGCTATTAGCAAAAACAAAGAAAAACGATTAAAAATAAAATGATACACTAAATTTAAAACTCACGCACTCTACGATAATTGAAATGACTTAATTGAAAGAAAGCAAAAAAATTATCCCCTACACGCACTCTACAATAATGAAAGAAAGCAGAAAAAGCTAATTTAGCAAAAAAGGGAAAATCTATCTCATACACGCACCCACTCTATGATAATTTGAAGCTAAATTAAAAGAAAGAAAAAAATTTTAAACTCTTACACACACATAACATAAAGAAACCTAAGTTAAAAGAAAAGAAAATCTAAACTCATACACCCACACACACAACTTTAAATTGAAAACTAATCAATAAAAACAAAAACAAAATCTAAATCACACACACACACACTTAAATGAAGAAAAACAAAATAATAACAAAAACCAAAACAAAAAACTAAGATTTATACTCCTACACACACACACACACACTTACATAAAGAAGAAAAACAAAATAAAAACAAAAACAAAATTAAGATTTATACTCCTACACACACACACACTTACGTAAAGAAGAAAAACAAAATAAAAATAGAACCAGAACAAAATTAAGATTTATACTCCTACACACACACAAACATGTACATATAGAAGAAAAGCAAAATAAAAATAAAAATAAAAACAAAATTAAGATTTATACCCCCCCCCCCCCCCCCCCCCCCCCCGCACACACACTTACATAATGAAGAAAAACAAAATTAAAACAAAAACAAAAACAGATTTAAGATTTATACTCCTACACACACACTTACATAAAGAAGAAGAGACAATATTAGGAAATCAACTATTTCATTACCAAAGAAGGAATTACAACCCCAGGAGAGAGAAAGTGCAAGAAAATGAAAATACATGAAAGCAAGAAAGAAAAGCAAAAAATGGCTCACAACGTAACAAAAATGATAAGAAATTGTGAACCCCCACCCACAGTTGAGTCCTAGTATTTATAGGAAATTTTTTGGAATTAGACGCCCTCAGTAACGGGCGTGACCGAGGGCGTGACCTGAAGTGTGATAGGGAAGCCGGGACAGCTAGCTTCGTAGGTGGTTCTGGAAGACTTTGACTAGAAACGTGGCTCAACACGGGTGTGACCCATGTTGTCACGGGCGTGCCCTTCATCGGTGGGTGGCGGGTTCAACTGGGGCGTGATGGCTGGTGTGTCCTTGCTCTTCTAGAAGAATCGGCATGTCATGGGCGTGTAATTTGAAATACGGGCGTGACTTAGCGAACCATCGAGACGTTAAGTCGATCGTCGAGAAGGCGTGGAATTTTGTCTTGATAAGGTTTCACAAACGTGACTTGGAACACTGTCTCGATCACAGGCGCGTTTAGGAACATGGTCTTAGTCACGGGCGTGACCGAGGCTGTGACTTGACAATTCATCGTGATTCTTCCCGGAAAGTGGCTGAGAACTGAAAATTGCAAAGTAAGTAGACACGCCCTTGGTCACGGGCGTGTCCGAGGGCGTGACCTATCAAAAGAATTGAAAACATAGTAAAATTTAGAATAATTAAGTTAGAAATGAAAATAAATAAAATAAGCATTTTATTCATTAATTTACATAAGAAATTTACAATTTTAATTAAAACTATACTAAAAGTACGTATAAATTACTATTCATCAATTAACATTTAATCAATGTGCACACATCACAATCATGAAAGAAACAACAACCATAACCCGGATACATTCCAGATGCACAAAACCATCAACACTTGATGATATGGATTAAATCTAAATATTTAGAACATTTCTAAATGTTCGGATTTACATGTACCGAATGCTAGCACAGGCAAACACCCATAAAGTAGTAGACAATCTCGTCTCTTTATGCCTTTAGTTTCACAAACTAACATAGAGACAGTCCGTGACTATAAAGGGAACAATTTCTGAAATATGTGTTGTTTATTGGGTGTCAACTTATCACCTAGAGGGGGGGTGAATAGGTTTTTCAAATTATTTTATCCCCCTTTTGTGTTCTTGATTTCTGATTAATAGATTTATAAATTATAAAGCACAACACAGAAAAGCACACAGTGATCTTTAGAGGTTCCTCAAGACAGGGTGTCTTGAGTAGTCCTCTTTCCCTCTGCGCCTACCTAGAAGTATGTTAGGCTCGGCAAACTCTGCCAAATCTTCAGGCCCGCAAGCCCTACAACACAGACCCGCAAGTCCTACATCCAAAGCCCGCAAGCCCCTACTGCACCCGAGCCCGCAAGCTCGACACTCAAACCCTCAAGCCCTAAAAAGCACAGACCCGCAAGTCCTGTGCCTACAGCCTAGGCCCACAAGCCCTTACTGCACCCAAGCCCTCAAGCTCGACAAATTCAGACCTGCAAGTCCACTGTCCTGGCCCTCAAGCCTCACAGCTCTCTAGCCCTCAAGCTAGACGGTGATGGACCCGCAAGTCCATTGCCCTGGCCCTCAAGCCTCACAGCTCTCCAGCCCTCAAGCTAGATGGCGTCAGACCCGCAAGTCCACTGCCCTGGCCCTCAAGCCTCACAGCTCTCCAGCCCTCAAGCTAGACACTTAGGACCTCAAGCCTTACAACAATAAAAGTCTTACAGTAATAAAGACTATTTCTTCTGCCTGATGAAGATCGGCAACTTAGCCTGATGGAGATCGGCTTCTTAGACTTGAAGAAGATGCTTCTTGATTTGTCTTTTTTAGCACTGGATCTTCTTCAGCCTCCTCTTCTTTTGCCTGATGTTGATAGGCTTCTTATCAGTCAATGGAGATGACTGATTCTACTGAGAACGCTTGATTCTTGTTCTCTACTTGTTCTTTCATCTTCTTCGCAGCAACGGCGGGATTCTTTTTCTTTCTTGTCTCTATTTTGATACTTGCTTTAGGGCAACCTCTTATCTCTTTTATAAGACTGCGAGGTTCCCAACGGTCTTCTGAAAAAGTTCCTTAAGTGTCAGAAGCCCCATTCCTTAAGAGCATGTGCTGATTGGACAATCAGGCAACGACATTAAATGCTGACAGAGCGTCCGCAACATTTGAATTCCATCTCAACGATATTTCCAGCTTTATGAAGATACTGACAGCATTACGACGATATGGATGATATCTCGATGACAGGAATTTGTCGATGTCTTAGACCTTGGTAGATCTTCAAGCCTTCTAGCTTCTGCCTCTGACATTGATATCTCAACGATACGAGCTATTCTGGCGTTTCTGCATATACAGCGATATGCTATCTTTGACTGTGTCATCGTGATCTCCTTTCTTGTAGTCTGTCATCGTAATCACTTTGTTCTTTCAACAACATGAGCAATATCATGTCGACAGACTATGCTTTAGTAACTGCTTGTATTCAGCTATCCTTCTCCAGTCTTCTCGACGTCACGCCTTCTTTACGACGATATCTGTTATTCTCGATGACAAGGCTACTTTGATGATGTCGATGATACTCCATCTTCTCGACGACATGACTTCTTTGATGATGTCGACGATACTGTATCTTCTCGATGACATTCCTTCCTTTTGAATCTATCTCAGCGGTTGGGCTGAGATGTCTTCCTCTTCTCAGCGGATTTGTCGATCTGCAGAGAAGTTTCTGCGTTCGATGAACTTCATTCTGCATTCGACGAACAACATCTTCTGTGTTCGATGAACTCCATTCTTCGGTCCCATCTCTGCGTTCGACGAACAACATTCTCTGCATCTGATGAACTCCATTCTTTGGTTCCATCTCTGTGTTTGATGAACTTCATTCTGCGTTCGATGAACTGCATTTTGCGTTCGATGAACTTGCCAAGTCTCAGCGTTTGCTTTGCTCATCGTCATGACGACAGGCATACTTTGTCGACGACATCTCCTATTCTTCTCGACGACATACCTTTAACTTTCTGAGATTATGATCTCTCATTCATTAGTATCAAATCATTTGCATGAAGTGGAAATCAACTAAAAATGAAATATCATTATTCTACTTCATGATTTGCCTAACCTTTTTTTTTCTTTTTGTTTATTTATTTTCTTTTTGTTGAACCATCATGATATGATCACTTTATATAACTTGTTATATGACTTTCACATATTAAACCAAAATTCATAAATAAATCAAATTGAGTTAAGTTGAATAATAAGTCATGTCATTTTTCAAGTGATCTACTTATCCTTATTATTTTTATCCTTCTAAATCCATTTACTAAAAGTCTTATAAAATTTGAAAAACTAAATTTGTCATATGATATTATTAAGACTAAATGAAATAAGTGTCAAAATGGATTTAAAAGGTATTTTAGGGGTATTGGGCCAAATTTAAAAAATGTGCAAGCTTTGCTTAGGTATTTAATATATTTGCATCATTTTAATTACCCCTAATATGTTTAATCATAATCATGTCAAACCGGAATTGAAAAATTGCATGAATATTATTTCACTCATTTATGATCATTTCACTCATGCATATGTTGTGCAAAACTCAACAATTAAGGTTTAATGAATATGAAACATTAATGAAGATGATGTTAAAATTTTTGATTTGAATCGTTTAGGAGTAAGCAGGAGTTGCATCAACTGAGTTATAGCCAAACAACCACAATGCCACACAGCAACACAATAGACTTTATTGAATCACAAAACTTCATTTACATTTGGAGACATACATGGCGAGACATGATTCATAAGAATCACGAAGGAGAGAGAAACAAAACACACCAAAAACAAAACTGGCGGCTTGACAAGCAGAGACCGCACATACCGCTGAACTCCAGAAACCGCCCGGCATATCCTGAGACCGCACGGACAGAAAATAGTCAAGACCGCAACTTAGATTACCCGTCTTGACCTGTACTGCCAGACCGCCACCTCAGACCGCAAGAACTGGAGCTTATTGAATTGAATGAAGAACAGAAGCTGTCGCCAGACCGCAACTCAGATCGCCTAACCGCCGAAGGTCACCTGATCGCTGAGCTCGCTGCGAACAGCACAAGAACAACATAAACCAGTTCGCAGACAAGCCATTGCCGAACTGTTTATTCAAGCCGCTGGGAAATCACTAAGGAAGGAGACCGCAACCTGCTTACCGCAAACCTGCGAACACAACAAACAGTCAACTCGCTTCCGAGACCGCCCGACCTCAAAGTGAGATCGTACAAAACAACCCAGGCTCTAGTTCTTATAGTTCTCATCATGAATGATGGGCCATGCACCCTTATTTATAGGCGACAAGATGGATGTCGTCACCGCCGTAAGATAGATACAGTCTGAAAGTGCACAATTAACCTTACTAGAATTCTCTAGAGGGGGGTGAATAGAGATTTAAAAATTATTTTGTGCAAAGTTAATATATATGTGTATGATCACAGATTAGAGCTTCCTACACACCAACAAGAATTAAGCAAGAAAATAAAGTAAATGCAAGAAAATAAATCACAGCACAACACAAGAAAATATAGTGGTTCCCCAAACTTTGGGTAGTCCACTCTTCTACCCCCTTGGTAGGAATTCACTATCTTGCACTGAGTCTTTTGATAAGGAGACTCTTAGAACCACCCTGAGTCTTTTGACAAGGAGACTCTTAGAACCAACTGAGTCTTTTGACAAGGAGACTCTTAGAACCAGTACACTGAATTTTTTGGAGAGAGATTCTAAAAACTCTTTTACAATGTTTAAGTGAGAAAGAAAGAAAGGAGAAGAAATAAAAACAAGAAAGAATCTTCTTCCTAGCAAGAAGATTGGAAGCACAAGAAGTGAATTGAATCTTTCTTCTATAGAGAGAAGAAGATTTACAGCCTTTCTCTCTTTGTGAGAGCTATCAGATTTTGCAGCAGTATGACTTCAGAAGCAGAAGAAGAAGAAGTGCTTGAATGTTGCTGCAGAGCTTTTTCTCAATTTCTCTCTTTTCTCTTGGGAGCTTTTCCTCTATTTCAAATGTGTGTGGTAGATCACTCTTCTTCATTTTCTGCCGACCTCCTCTTTATTTATAGCTCTGTTAATTCAACATAATACTATAGGAGGATAATCAATTAGCAGTTAGAGAGAATAGAAAGAAAAAATGTT
Organism: Dactylorhiza incarnata; assembly: GCA_033032865.1. Classification (NCBI taxonomy): domain Eukaryota; kingdom Viridiplantae; phylum Streptophyta; class Magnoliopsida; order Asparagales; family Orchidaceae; genus Dactylorhiza; species Dactylorhiza incarnata. The sequence goes on along the minus strand of JAWHQI010000218.1, from coordinate 785,240 downwards.
TCCATAATGTTTATTTCTGTAGAAGGAAAGAATGAATTTTGATTTCAAATAATATCCAAAATAGAGTTAATCAGATTAGCCAAGAATCAAATAGAAGGAAAGAATGATTCAGAACGGCTATAAAATATTAACATTATTCCATACAAATCAGATTTACTGAAAGAAGGAAAGAGATCTGGCGCATATTTAAGTCTGTCAAATAAATCGACGTGCGTCGATTGCCATTCGACGCAAGCGTCGAGTATATCCTGTCTGGACGTCGAGAGGTGAATAAGGAAGGTGCGTCGACTAAGGTGCGTCGACTTCACTAGTTGCGTCGACTAGAAATCAGAGTAACGTCGACAACACATACGTCGAAATCTTCCTAGAGTTACTTCGACTTAATCTGAAAGAGACGTCGACTACATTTCGACGTTGCGTCGAACAGTATTCGACGCATATTTACTTAGCCTTGTTTTTCATTCTCGGAATTTAAATTTGACTCATTTTCAGGGGTTAAGAGAAATCATTTTCCCAACAATCTCCCCCTATTTGTCTTAACCCTTCTTAGAGAGAAATTAGCATATAATTAACATAGCAAAGCATTTGTAAAGATAATGAAGATTTCACACAATCAGAAGAGAATATATAAACAAACTTCATGTTCAGACCAATCACAAAGTAAAGTATGTGAAACATTGTTTTCAAGTATTATTCAGGAGGAGTAGGAGGAGTTTTTCTTTTTCTCTTGAATACTATTGTGGATTACTCTTTCCCAATAGCAGGTGATTCCCTCAGCTCCCCCTGGGTCTCAGCTCCCCCTGCCCCTGACTCCTGAGCCCCTTCTTCAGCCATCACAGCATCAGCTTCATTTCCTTTTTCAGTTTCAGCAGTTGGTTCATTTTCTTCTTGATTTATAGCAGTATTCAATTCTTTCTCACCTTCTTCCTTTTCAGCCTCATTTTCTGCTCTGCTTCCCTCCCCTTGCAGTAGTACCACTTGGTCTGCAACCTCTCTTGCTATGCTGAGTACCTCAATTGTTTGTTCATCAATATGGAGCTCAGGTACTAACTCATTCCCAATTGTCTTGAGCAGTGCAAGACTGTCAGATTTTGAAGAAGAAGGGGATTTGTGAGAAGGAGATTTAGGATTGGAGGGCTGATTTTCATCTAGATTCTCCCCCTTCTTGACCTTCTTGGCCAAGGAGGTTAAGAAAGACTTAGTCACTCTAGAGGAAGAGAGAGATGACTTCAGATCTTGCACAGAGGCACTAACCTCATCTATTTGGGTGTGCATGTGAAGGATGGAGGAATGAATCTGGGAGCAATGCTCATCTAGCATTGATTGGAATCTTTGAGCTGTGGATTGTATGCACTGGGTGATGAGAGCCTCAGTGGATTCAGATGGTTCATGGTGTGAGAGATGATGAGGTGATGGTGGAGGAGGAGGAGAGGGTAGTCTATTATCTGGATGAGGTGTATCTGAATGAGGAGGTGGAGGGATAGAAGAAGGCTGAGCAGGTGATTGAGGAGGTATTGGTGAGGATGATGCTGGGACAGAAGATGTGACTGTTTGAGAAGGAGGAGGATGAGCAGGAGAGATAGGAGGAGATGGAGTATTTTCAGGGATGGAACCAGGCTTGGGAATTTGCCTGGTCTATTTGGAGAAGAGGGCAATGGACATCCTCTTTCCAGGAGGGATAGGAATTCCTTTTGACCTGCAGAGATCAGGGAAGGAATAGAAGAGAACCTGACTCATGATTCTCTTATAAGCATTTTCCTTGTGGGAATATTTGGAGGCTATCATTTTGAGAAGACAGCTGGCCCAATCCACCTTCTTCTTCAGCACAAGGGCCCCCATGATGTTCAGCTGCTGTTTGGGCACTACATCATGGGCTGAAATCTTGCATAGCAGTATCTTCCCTACTATATCTGCCAGCAATCTGTACTCATCTGAAAAGTCTATCTTTTTCAGATGGATTGGTCTGTCTTTTGAGAATTTCATGGTGGAGAGCACATGCTTGATTTCATCAGGTGTGAGGTCAATGGATTCATCACCTAATAGGGGGATAATTAAGACTTATTTAGTCATTCTTCTCAAACTTATTTTCTTCCCCTTTTTCATTTAAATAAGGATGATATTAGGATATACCTGATGGAAGATCAAAGGTGGCCCTAACATGTTCTGCTGAGATTGAGACAGGTGTCTCATATAGTGTTCCCTGGATTTCTCCTTGTTCAGATATCTGAACATGAGTCAGCAGCTCTGTGAGCTCTGTTTCCAGTAGCTTGCACCTTGTGGAGATGAGTTTGTCTAATCCAGCTTCTGTGAAGAGAGCAATGATGCTCTTGTAGTTTTCTGCGGCAGCCTGGAAGGACTCAAGGTCAATGTCGAACCCAGAATTTATCTTTGGAGCCATTGTAGGTCAGTGGGAAAGAGAGAGAAAGAGACGGCTGGACGGAGGAGCAAGGAGAATAAAAGATGCAGAGGTTGTGAAGGTTTCTAACTGAAGAGTCTATTTAAGTCAGGTGAAGCGTCGAAACAGGACTCAATTCGAGGCTTATTAGGTACTTCAGTGGATGTGACCGAAAATGATTCAGCCTTGCCGCTCGTTTTTATGAAGTCGACGTTAAGTCGAGTGGGATTCGTCGTGAGCGTCGATATAGTCTGCTTTGGGATGAAGATATTTCTAGTCGACGTACGCGTCGATAATAGTCGACGTATGCGTCGATTATGCCTATTGATCTGAGTCGTCGACGGTGCGTCGATTATAAGTCGACATGACTTTTAATTTTTCAGAACAGCTCTATGTGCTTATTTCTTTTTGTCTCTTCCTATTCCTAAAGGTTTCTAAGTCAATTTTGGACTGATTTTCTTTTACATATAATTTGATTGATTATGCCAACATTGTTTGGCAAGGTGGCCGGGTTTGTTACATATATAGCATTTGATTGTCTTAGAGTTGTAAGGATTTGATTTTAGAGAAGGATATAAGTGTTGATTGGGATAGGAATATTGTTTAGAGTAGAAATTTTGATCAGGATGAATGGGTCCTGAATAGGGGTTTAGACGAGAGATTTTTGAAGGGAAGACATTTACGTTGCTCTGAATATGTGTGCGTCGATATCGATTCGACGCATGTTGATAGTCGCATCGATTTCTATTCGGCGCTTTCTCCAGGTGGCGTCGATCTGATTTCGACGCGTAAAAAGAGTTGCGTCGATTGGAAGTCAACGTACTTTTGTTTAAGCGTCGAGAAGAGATCGATGCATCTGAGAGGTTGCGTTGAGTAGATGTCGACGCACTATTATGCATGCGTCGATATGAAGTCGACGCAACTGAATCTTCATAGATTTTACTATTCCTTTTTCTGTTTTTACTTCTTTATGAGTTGTTTCTCTTGGTTTAGTTACCTCTTCAGATGAAGTTTGTGAGTCATCAGCTGAATAATATGATGTATCATCAATTTCCTTAGAGAGGTGTTCTTTCTTATGTTGTGATTCTTTTTCTTGGTTGTCTAATTTGACAGGTTTAGTGAATTTTACAGGGCTCGTCCAAGCAGGTTTGTTGGATGGAATTAGGCTGATTGAGGGATCAGCCCCTAGCCCAAGATTCTTGTGTCTTATTGTTTGTTTTTCAGTGATCTCTTCAAGAGTTTGGCTTCTCATTTTTATTGATTCTTCAAAGGCTTTTGCCTGGGTTACTTTATCCATAAGGAACTGATTTTCTATTCTAGCCCTTTCTATTTCCTTTTCTATTCTGCTAGCTATTGATTCATAATCTTTAAAGGATTTAATTTTTGTGTTTCTCTGGTTTTTAGCTACATTGATTTGTTCTTTTAGATCTTTAATTTCTTTTGTTGCTTTTAGTTGATCTAGATACATTCTCATAAAATCATTTCTAAAGTTATCACTTTGAAAATCTATTTCATCAAACATGCTTACCTCATCCTCATCCTCAGATTCCTCTATGAGAATGAGGTTCTTTTCTTTTTCATCATCAGAAGATATGCTTTCTTCTGATCCTGTTTCACTCCATGATTTATCATCATTCTTTGAGTCTTCAAAGGCCATTAAGCATAGGTCTTCTTGCCTAGATTCTTCATTGTCACTCTTAGAGGATGAACTATCCTCAGAGTTTGTTTCACTCCAGACTTCTGCAATGAAGCCTCTTTCTTTCTTCTTCCCCTTTTTCTTCAGATCTTTCTTTTTAAGATCCTTTTCTGTTTCAGCATTCTCTGGACATTCTGGGGCAATATGTCCAGGTTTCCTGCAAGAATAGCAAATAATTTCTTTAGTGGGGGTTTTGTCATACCTTGGTTTTGACTCCCTCCTTTTTGATCCATCTGTCTTGACCCATTTCTTAAATCTTCTGGCCAAGAAACTGAATAGTTCTTCTTCAGTGACATTGGTTCCTCCTTCTGTTGCCTTTAGAGCAATGTTCCTGCCTTTTGAGGAAATTGGAGTGTTTTCTCTTCTTTCCTTCTCTTCTCTAGTTTTCAGCAATTGCTCATAGGATCTGAGTTTTCCTAAGAGAGCATCTGTTGAAATCTCTTTTTGTCCTCTTGTGTCTCTTATTGCCCATATTCTTGAGTCCCATGAACTAGGGAGACTCATTAGCAATTTGTCATTAATCTCAGTGAGAGAGATTTCTCTGTACAAGTCTCTTAGTTGATTGATGATCAGACTGAATCTGTCATACATTTCAGAGATGCTTTCTTCAGCCTTCTTTTGGAAGTTCTCATATTGAGAAATCAATAGAGCCTTTTTATCTTTCTTTTCGTCAGCACTTCCTTCCACCATCTTTGTGAGAGCATCCCAAATTTCTTTGGATGATTAACAGTCAACAACCTTTTGAAAAATGTCATCTGAGAGAGTTGAGACAAGTATGTTCATGGCCTTTAGATCATATGTTCTTGCCTTCTTTTCATCTTCTGTCCACTCAGATCTTGGAACAAGTGTTTGTGTGACATTGCCATTTGCATCCTTTCTATAAGGCTTTGGGGGACCTGTCATAGTAATATTAAACAATTCATCAACAATAGAGTTTAAATAAATTCTAATTCTTGTTTTCCAAAGTGCAAACTTTTCCAGGTTGCAAATTGGTGGTCTGGTGGAAGCATAATCTTTGATTTGTGCCATATGATAAAATAGTTTTGAAAAATATATATATATGAGAGGTAGGATCTTTTTGATCAAGGAGTTATACTTTTTAGATCAACCTCGCTTTGATACCAATTGAAAGTGCACAATTAACCTCACTAGAATTCTCTAGAGGGGGGGTGAATAGAGATTTAAAAATTATTTTGTGCAAAATTAATATATATATGTGTATGATCACAGATTAGAGCTTCCTACACACCAACAAGAATTAAGCAAGAAAATAAAGTAAATGCAAGAAAATAAATCACAGCACAACACAAGAAAATATAGTGGTTCCCCAAACTTTGGGTAGTCCACTCTTCTACCCCCTTGGTAGGAATTCACTATCTTGCACTGAGTCTTTTGATAAGGAGACTCTTAGAACCACCCTGAGTCTTTTGACAAGGAGACTCTTAGAACCAACTGAGTCTTTTGACAAGGAGACTCTTAGAGCCAGTACACTGAATTTTTTGGAGGGAGATTCTAAAAACTCTTTTACAATGTTTCAGTGAGAAAGAAAGAAAGGAGAAGAAATAAAAACAAGAAAGAATCTTCTTCCTAGCAAGAAGATTGGAAGCACAAGAAGTGAATTGAATCTTTCTTCTATAGAGAGAAGAAGATTTGCAGCCTTTCTCTCTTTGTGAGAGCTATCAGATTTTGCAGCAGTATGACTTCAGAAGCAGAAGAAGAAGTGCTTGAATGTTGCTGCAGAGCTTTTTCTCAATTTCTCTCTTTTCTCTTGGGAGCTTTTCCTCTATTTCAAATGTGTGTGGTAGATCACTCTTCTTTATTTTCTGCCGACCTCCTCTTTATTTATAGCTCTGTTAATTCAACATAATACTATAGGAGGATAATCAATTAGCAGTTAGAGAGAATAGAAAGAAAAAATGTTTCCATAATGTTTATTTCTGTAGAAGGAAAGAATGAATTCTGATTTCAAATAATATCCAAAATAGAGTTAATCATATTAGCCAAGAATCAAATAGAAGGAAAGAATGATTTAGAACGGCTATAAAATATTAACATTATTCCATACAAATCAGATTTACTGAAAGAAGGAAAGCGATCTGGCACATATTTAAGTCTGTCAAATAAATCGACGTGCGTCGATTGCCATTCGACGCAAGCATCGAGTACATCCTGTCTGGACGTCGAGAGGTGAATAAGGAAGGTGCGTCGACTAAGGTGCGTCGACTTCACTAGGTGCGTCGACTAGAAATCAGAGTAACGTCGACAACACATACGTCGAAATCTTCCTAGAGTTACTTCGACTTAATCTGAAAGAGACGTCGACTACATTTCGACGTTGCGTCGAACACTATTCGACTCATATTTACTTAGCCTTGTTTTTCATTCTTGGAATTCATATTTGACTCATTTTCAGGGGTTAAGAGAAATCATTTTCCCAACATAGTCACCACCCGCCAGATCGTCAGCGGTCTCACAAAGCTGACCGCGTGATCACACCACTTAGACAACATCCTGTCCAAGACCGCAGATCAGCAACAGATCGTGTACAAGCCGAGCGAACACATGACCGCGCACAAGCCGCGCGGACACAAGCACACTCCTTCCTTAGATCACCAAGAGCAAGACAAGAACATCTGGCCGACTTCAGACAAGTGGCCAGACCAACTTGTATAAGCCGCCTGGTCACAACGGTTACATAAGAATAGACCGCCCGGTATTCTACAAAGAAGATAGACCAACCAAGCAGAACAACCCGGGAAGAGACCAGAACATACCAGAACATACCAAAACAGACCGGCCAACCAGCAGACCGCCAGAACCAGACTGGCAGAGCACCAACACAGAGACCGCGCGGTCTCTGCGGTCTCCAATAATCAGACCGCCGGCCACCTTCCACTCCACTTCAATAATTTCAACACTACCCCTTGAAGTGGGAAGTGGAAACTAGCCCAAGTAAACTCTGCAACCGAGTAAACGGTCCCTTCGCCAGCGGCTTTGTAAAGATGTCTGCAACATTGTCCGCACTCCGAACATGCTCGACCATAAGAGATTCTCCCAACACCTTTTCACGAATGAAATGGTGCTCAATCTCAATATGCTTGGCCCTCTCATGACAGACTGGATTATTAGCCAGCTTGAGAGCACTCTCATTGTCCCCGCGTAGCATAGTAGGACCTCGAACCTCCTAATGAACGTCCTCCACCAACCTCCTGAGCCAAACGGCTTCCTGAGCTGCCAAGGCCGAAGCCTTGTATTCCATTTCTGTGGTAGATACATACACCGAGTCCTGATTTTTGCTGCACCAAGAAATAGCTGTGGGGCCTGTCATAAAGACAAAACCAGACGTTGATCTCCGATCATCCACGTCTCCCCCGTAATCAGCATCCTTGTATCCAAGCAACTCCAAGCTAGACCCTCTCTGAAAGTGCACAGTTTACCTCACTAGAATTCTCTAGAGGGGGGGGGGGGGGGGTGAATAGAGATTAAAAAATATTTTGTGCAAAGTTAATATATATATGTGTATGATCACAGATTAGAGCTTCCCACACACCAACAAGAATTAAGCAAGAAAATAAAGTAAATGCAAGAGAATAAATCACATCACAACACAAGAAAATATAGTGGTTCCCCAAACTTTGGGTAGTCCACTCTTCTACCCCCTTGGTAGGAATTCACTATCTTGCACTGAGTCTTTTGATAAGGAGACTCTTAGAACCACCCTCAGTCTTTTGACAAGGAGACTCTTAGAACCAACTGAGTCTTTTGACAAGGAGACTCTTAGAACCAGTACACTGAATTTTTTTTTTGAAGAGAGATTCTAAAAACTCTTTTACAATGTTTAAGTAAGAAAAAGAAAGAAAGAAGAAGAAATAAGAACAAGAATGAATCTTCTTCCTAGCAAGAAGATTGGAAGCACAAGAAGTAGTGAATTGAATCTTTCTTCTATAGAGAGAAGAAGATTTGCAGCCTTTCTATCTTTGTGAGAGCTATCAGATTTTGCAGCAGTATGACTTCAGAAGCAGAAGAAGAAGTGCTTGAATGTTGCTGCAGAGCTTTTTCTCAATTTCTCTCTTTTCTCTTGGGAGTTTTTCCTCTATTTCAAATGTGTGTGGTAGATCACTCTTCTAACATTTTCTGCCGACCTCCACTTTATTTATAGCTCTATTAATTCAAAATAATACTATAGGAGGATAATCAATTAGTTGTCAGAGAAATAGAAAGATGAAAATGTTTCCATAATATTTATTTCTGTAGAAGGAAAGAACCAATTCTGATTTCAAATAATGTCCAAATAAGTTTAATCAAATTAGCCAAGAATCAGATATAAGGAAAGAATGATTCAGAACGGCTATAAAATATTGATACTTATTCCATACAAATCAGATCTACTGAAAGAAGGAAAGAGATCTGGCGCATATTTAAATCTGTCATATAAATCGACGTGCGTCGATTCCTATTCGACGTAAGCGTCGAATTCATCCTGGCTGGACGTCGAGAGGAGAATAAGGAAGGTGCATCGATTAAGGTGCGTCGACTTCTCCATATGCGTCGACTAGAAATCAGAGTAGCGTCGACAACACATACGTCGAAATTTTCCTAGAGTTATTTCGACTTAATCTGAAAGATACGTCGACTACATTTCGACGTTGCGTCGAACACTATTCGACGCATATTTACTTAGCCTTGTTTTTCATTCTTGGAATTCATATTTGACTCATTTTTCAGGGGTTAAGAGAAATCATTTTCGCAACAATCTCCCCCTATTTGTCTTAACCCTACTTAGAGAGAAATTGTATTAGCATAAAATCAATCCAGCACAGCATTTGTATAGAAAAGAAATATATCAAATAATCAAAAAGTGAAATTTAGAAAAAGAGATCAAATGTTCCAGAATCATATAAACATATGTCATGTTCATTCCAATTAGTACTCAAAAATATATCAGCATTGTTTTCAAATATTACTTAGGAGGGGTAGGAGGGGTCTTTCTCTTTCTCTTGAATACTACTGTTTTAGGAGAGGAGAGTTTCTCTTTCTCATTTGTAGGAAGTTCTCCTAGCTCTCCTTGGGTCTCAGCCATATTCTCCCCCTGAGTCTCAGCTTCATTTATAATAGTATCCTTAGCTCCTTCTTCAGCTAACATAGCTTCCAACTCCCCCTGAAGTTCAGTTTCTTTATCTTTCTCATCATCTTCCTTTGCAGCCTCATTTTCTGCTCTGCTTCCCTCCCCTTGTAGTAGTGCCATTTGATTTGCAGCATCCCTTGCTATGTTGAGTACCTCTATTGTTTGTTCATCATTATGTAGCTCAGGTACTGTCTCATTCCCAAGGATTTTGTCAGATTTTGGAGGAGGGGACTTGTGAGAGAGAGATTTAGGATTGGAGAGCTGCTCTTCATCTAGATTCTCCCCCTTCTTGACCTTCTTGGCCAGGGAGGTTAAGAAAGACCTTGTCACTCTAGAGGAAGAGAGAGAGGTCTTTAGGCCTTGCATAGAGGCACTGACCCCATCTATTTGGGTGTGCATGTGAAGGATGGAGGAATGAATTTGAGAGCAATGCTCATCCAGCATCACTTGGAATTTTTCAGCTGCTGATTTGATGCACTGAGTGAGGAGAGCCTCAGTGGATGCAGATGATTCATGGTGTGAAAGGTGAGGAGGTGATGATGGAGGAAGAGGTGATGGAGGAGGAGAGAAGTGAGTTGATACATGAGGTATGGGTGATAATGGAGGTAAAGAAGATGGGAAAATAGGAGGAGGGAGAGAAGGAGATACTGCTGTCTGAGCAAGTGTTTGAGAAGAAGTAGGTAAAGTAGGAGTTGTGAGGGTGGTAGAGGCTATTTGAGTGGATGATGGTGGTAGAGAAGAATTGTCTCTTTGAGGAGAAGGAGGAGAAGGGTGAGCAGGAGAGTTAGGAGGAGTGGGAGTCCTTTCAGGAATGGAGCCAGGCTTGGGGATTTGCCTGGTCCATTTGGAGAAGAGGGCAATGGACATCCTCTTTCCAGGAGAGATAGGAATTCCTTTTGACCTACAGAGATCAGGGAAGGAATAGAAGAGAACCTGACTCAGGATTCTCATGTAGGCATTCTCTTTGTGTGAATATCTAGAGCCTATTGTCTTGAGTAGCCATGTGGCCCAGTCTACTTTCTTCTTCAGCACAAGGACCCCCATGATGTTCAGTTGGTGTTTGGGTACTGCATCATGTGCTGAGATTTTGTATAGTAGAACTTTCCCTACTATATCTGCCAACAATCTGTACTCATCAGAAAAGTCTATCTTTTTCAGATGGATTGGCCTATCTTTTGAGAATTTCATGGTGGTGAGTAAATGCTTGATTTCATCAGGTGTGAGTTCAATGGATTCATCACCTAATAGGGGAATAATTAAGACATGTTTAGTCATTCCTTTTAGAAGCTCATTTTCTTTCCTTATTTCATTTAAACAAAGATGATAGTAGGATATACCTGATGGAAGATCAAAGGTGGTCCTTATGTGTTCTGCAGATATTGATACAGGTGTTTCATGGATTGTGCCTGAAATTTCTCCTTGTTCAGTTATCTGAACATGAGCTATGATCTCTGTTAGTTCTATCTCCAGGAGCTTGCATCTTGTTGAAATGAGCTTATCCAGACCAACTTCAGTGAACAGAGCTATTATGCTCTTAAAGTTGTCGGCGGCGGCTTGGAAGGATTCCAGGTCAATGTCGAAGCCAGAGTTAGTCTTGGGAGCCATTTTAGGTTAGAGAGAGAGAGAGGAAGAGGCGACTGGACAGAGGAGCAAGAAGGATGAAAGATGCAGAGGTCGTGAAGGTTTCTAACTGAAGAGTCTATTTGAGTCAGGTGAAGCGTCGAAACAGGACTCAATTCGAGGCTTATTCGGTACATCAGTGGATGTGACCGAAAATAATTTAGTCTTGCCGCTCGTTTTTATGAAGTCGACGTTACGTCGAGTGGAATTCGACGTGAGCATCGATTTAGTCTGTTCTGGGATGCAAGGGTTTCTTATCGACGTATGCGTCGATAGCAGTCGACGCATGCGTCGATTGTGCTTATTGATCTAAGTCATCGACGGTGCATCGATTGGAAGTCGATGTGACTTTTAATTTTTCCTGAAAAGTTCTAGGTGTTTATTTCTTCTTATCTCTTCCTAATCCTAAGGGTTTCTAAGTTAGCCTAGGACTAGGTTTTAAGACCAATTTGATTGATTGTACCAACACTTTTTTGGCAATGTGGCCAGTTTTGTTACATATATAGCATTTGATTATATTGAGATTATGAGAATTTGAGTTTAGAGAGGGATGGTGGTGTTGATTAGAATGGAAATTTTGATTTGGATAGAATTTTTGTTTAGGATAGAAGTTTTGATTTGGATAGAAATTATGATTATGAAAAGATTTTTGATTAGAATAGAAGTTTTGATCAGGATAAAAATTTTGATTAGGATGAGAGGGTCCTGACTGGGGGTTAAGATGGAAGGTTTTTGGAGGATAGAAGTGTTCTGTATTTATGTTGCTCTGAGGAGTTATGCGTCGATATCTATTCGACGTATGCTGAGAGTTGCGTCGATATGTATTCGACGCTTTCTCTAGATTGCGTTGATCTGGAATCGATGCATGGAAGTAGTTGCGTTGATTATACGTCGACGCACTTTGATTCATGAGTTGATTTGAGGTCGAAGCATCTAGGTGATTGCGTCGAGTAGAATTCGACGTACTATCATTCATGCGTCGATAAGAGGTCGACGCAATATTGTCTTCACAAGTTTTATTTTTCCCTTTTTCTGATTTTGTTTTATTATGAGTTATTTCTCTTGGCCTAGTTGCTTTCTCAGAAGAAGTTTGAGAGTCATCAGCTGAATAATATGATGTTTCATCAAATTGGTTTATTTCCTTGAAATCTTCTCCCGTATTTTGTGAGTCTTCTTCTTGGTTTGTTGATTTGATGGGTTTAGTGAATTTGACAGGGCTCATCCAAGCAGGTTTGTTGGATGGAATTAGGCTGATTTAGGGATTAGCCCCTAGCCCAAGATTCTTGTGTCTTATTGTTTGTTTTTCAGTGATCTCTTCAAGAGTTTGGCTTCTCATTTTTATTGATTCTTCAAAGGCTTTTGCCTGGGTTACTTTATCCTTAAGGATCTAATTTTCTATTCTAGCCCTTTCTATTTCCTTTTCTATTCTGCTAGCTATTGATTCATAATCTTCAAAGGATTTAATTTCTGTGTTTCTCTGGTTTTTAGCTACATTGATTTGTTCTTTTAGATCTTTAATTTCTTTTGTTGCTTTTAGTTGATCTAGATACATTCTCATAAAATCATTTCTAAAGTTATCACTTTGAAAATCTATTTCATCAAACATGCTTACCTCATCCTCATCCTCAGATTCCTCTATGAGAATGAGGTTCTTTTCTTTTTCATCATTAGAAGATATGCTTTCTTCTGATCCTGTTTCACTCCATGATTTATCATCATTCTTTGAGTCTTCAAAGGCCATCAAGCATAGGTCTTCTTGCCTAGATTCTTCATTGTCACTCTTAGAGGATGAACTATCCTCAGAGTTTGTTTCACTCCAGACTTCTGTAATGAAACCTCTTTCTTTCTTCTTCCCCTTTTTCTTCAGATTTTTCTTTTTCAGATCCTTTTCTGTTTCAGCATTCTCTGGACATTCTGGGGCAATATGTCCAGATTTCCTGCAGGAATAACAAATAATTTCTTTAGTGGGGGTTTTGTCATACCTTGGTTTTGAATCCCTCCTTTTTGATCCATCAGTCTTGACCCATTTCTTAAATCTTCTGGCCAAGAAACTGAATAGTTCTTCTTCAGTGACAGGGGTTCCTCCTTCTGTTTCCTTTAGAGCAATGTTCCTGCCTTTTGAGGAAATTGGAGTGTTTTCTCTTCTTTCCTTCTCTTCTCTAGTTTTCAGCAATTGCTCATAGGATCTGAGTTTTCCTAAGAGAGCAACTGTTGAAATCTCTTTTTGTCCTCTTGTGTCTCTTATTGCCCATATCCTTGAGTCCCATGAGCTTGGGAGACTCATTAGCAATTTGTCATTGATCTCTGTGAGAGAGATTTCTCTATCCAAGTCCCTTAGTTGACTTATGATCAGACTGAATCTGTCATACATTTCAGAGATGCTTTCTTCATCCTTCTTTTGGAAGTTCTCATATTTAGAGATCAATAGGGCATTCTTATCATTCTTTTCATCAGCACTTCCTTCCACCATCTTTGTAAGAGCATCCCAAATTTCTTTGGATGATTCACAGTCAACAACCCTTTGAAAGATGTCATCTGAGAGAGTTGAGACAAGTATGTTCATGGCCTTTAGATCATATGTTCTAGCCTTCTTCTCATCTTCTGTCCACTCAGATCTTGGAACAAGTGTTTGTGTGACATTGCCACTTGCATCCTTTCTGTAAGGCTTTGGGGGACCTGTCACAGTAATATTGAACAAGTCAACATCAACGGAATTCATATAAATTCTAATTCTTGTTTTCCAAACTGCAAACTTTTCAAGATTGCACATTGGAGGTCTGGTGGAAGCATAATCTTTGATTTGTGCCATATGATAAAATAGTTTTGAAGAATAAATATATATATATATATATATGAGAGGTAGGATCTTTTTGATCAAGGAGTTATCCTTTTTAGATCAACCTCCCTCTGATACCAATTGAAAGTGCACAGTTTACCTCACTAGAATTCTCTAGAGGGGGGGTGAATAGAGATTAAAAAATATTTTGTGCAAAGTTAATATATATATGTGTATGATCACAGATTAGAGCTTCCCACACACCAACAAGAATTAAGCAAGAAAATAAAGTAAATGCAAGAGAATAAATCACAGCACAACACAAGAAAATATAGTGGTTCCCCAAACTTTGGGTAGTCCACTCTTCTACCCCCTTGGTAGGAATTCACTATCTTGCACTGAGTCTTTTGATAAGGAGACTCTTAGAACCACCCTGAGTCTTTTGACAAGGAGACTCTTAGAACCAACTGAGTCTTTTGACAAGGAGACTCTTAGAACCAGTACACTGAAATTTTTTTTTTGAAGAGAGATTCTAAAAACTCTTTTACAATGTTTAAGTAAGAAAAAGAAAGAAAGAAGAAGAAATAAGAACAAGAATGAATCTTCTTCCTAGCAAGAAGATTGGAAGCACAAGAAGTAGTGAATTGAATCTTTCTTCTATAGAGAGAAGAAGATTTGCAGCCTTTCTCTCTTTGTGTGAGCTATCAGATTTAGCAGAAGTATGACTTTAGAAGCAGAAGAAGAAGAAGTTCTTGAATGTTGCTGCAGAGCTTTTTCTCAATTTCTCTCTTTTCTCTTGGGAGCTTTTCCTCTATTTCAAATGTGTGTGGTAGATCACTCTTCTAACATTTTCTGCCGACCTCCACTTTATTTATAGCTCTGTTAATTCAAAATAATACTATAGGAGGATAATCAATTAGTTGTCAGAGAAATAGAAAGATGAAAATGTTTCGATAATATTTATTTTTGTAGAAGGAAAGAACCAATTCTGATTTCAAATAATGTCCAAATAAGTTTAATCAAATTAGCCAAGAATCAGATATAAGGAAAGAATGATTCAGAACGACTATAAAATATTGATACTTATTCCATACAAATCAGATCTACTGAAAGAAGGAAAGAGATCTGGCGCATATTTAAATCTGTCATATAAATCGACGTGCGTCGATTCCTATTCGACGTAAGCATCGAATTCATCCTGGCTGGATGTCGAGAGGAGAATAAGGAAGGTGCGTCGATTAAGGTGCGTCGACTTCTCCATATGCGTCGACTAGAAATCAGAGTAGCGTCGACAACACATACGTCGAAATCTTCCTAGAGTTACTTCGACTTAATCTGAAAGATACGTCGACTACATTTCGACGTTGCGTCGAACACTATTCGACGCATATTTACTTAGCCTTGTTTTTCATTCTTGGAATTCATATTTGACTCATTTTTCAGGGGTTAAGAGAAATCATTTTCCCAACACTCTCCTATATAGGAGACCCAGATCAGAGGTCAACTTCGCATACTTCAAAATTCCTTTTGTCGCTAGAAGATGAGGCTTCCGTGCTTCCACCACGTACAGACTCACTTTGCCATCTGCATAAGCAATATCTGGCCTCGTGATGGTCAATTAGATCAAGCTCCCAACCATTGCTCAGAACACCAATAGATCAGATAGAACTCTCCCCTCATCCTTTCAAAGTTTATGATGCTGTTCCAGAGGTATAGAGCTGCTCTTCCCTTCCTCCATGCCGAATTGTTGAACGATCCGCTCCGCATATCCAGCCTGAGAAACGAGCACTCCGCTCTCCCGCCTCTGAACCTCGAGTCCAAGGAAATGGTGGAGCTCACCCAGATCCTTCATCTCAAATCTAATAGCAAGCTCGGCTCTCAGCCTTGCTACTGCCTCCTTCGAGTTCCCGGTGACAATCATGTCATACACATACAGCATAACAATAACCCAAATCACCCCCTCTGCTTGACTAACAAGCTAGAATCAGAGTCTGAAGCAAAGAACCCGCAGAATAGAAGATATTCCGCGATCTTTCCATACCACGACCGAGGCGCTTGCTTCAACCCATACAGGTAATTCTTCAGTTTGCAGACGTAGTCCGGACAATCCTCTGAGATGATGCCCGATGGTTGGATCATGAAGATATCCTTGTCAATCTCTCCGTATAAGAAAGCATTCTTCACATCGAGCTGCCAAATCTCCCATCCACTAGATGGCGCCAAAGCAATAACAAATTGAACCGAAGTCATCTTTGCCACTAGATTGAATGTCTCATCATAATCTACTCCATACTGTTGTGAGAACCCGCGAGCCACAAGGCGAGCCTTATATCGCTCGATCATGCCGTCAGCTTTATCTTTGAGATAATAAACCCATTTGCATGTCACAGGGGTAATGCCCTTGGACCTGGGCACTAGAGAACAAGTCTCATTCTTCTTAAGAGCATCCATCTCCTCCTGCATAACAATGTCCCACTGCTTCACGCCTTTGGCCTTCTCAAAGCTCGACGACTCCCTCTCATCTAGGGGACCAGCAAATAAACATGAGACAAAGCTCACCATGTTTCCTCCTGTGTATCGATCCGGTGGCTTGATAGTCCTCTTCGACCTCCTAAGAGGTTGCTCCTGACTAGCCACCTCCTCAGTTGCTTCTTCTGTGCTAGCTCCTCTTCCAGACGAACTTGGAGCATCGCTCCCCCTGCTTCCAGAACCTGAATCTTCCATCTCAGAGATTGACACAGCTGGAGCCCCTGGTGAAACAGGCAACTCCACTTGAAGATTTTCTGCAGCCTTCCCATCTTTATCAACCCTGCTCTCTGGTAGTTCAACTCCTGAACTCCCCTTGCAGGAAGTCACCTCATCAAACACCACATCCCGAGATACCACTGATCTCCGTGTCTCAGGATCCATGCATCTCCATCCCTTTTTCCGCTCATCATATCCAACAAAGACTAGCTTCCTTGCTTTCGCATCTAGCTTTGTCCGAAGAGCATCAGGGATATGCACATAACAGGTTGGCCCGAACACCCGAAGGTATGAAACACTTGGCTTCTCCTTGAACATCAGTTCGTCAGGGGTCTTCATGTTGATAGGACTTAGAGGCATCCTGTTGATGACGTATGCCGCACAAGACATTCCCTCTGCCCAAAAGGACTTTGGGATACTCTTGGCATGAAGCCAACATTTGCAGGTTTCCGTCAGATGACGGATCTTCCGCTCTGCAACGCCATTTTGCTGTGGAGTATGGGCACAAGTTAGCTCTCTCCGGACGCCGTGTTTCCTGCAAAAACTTGAGAACTCACCAGAGGTGAACTCCCCACCATTGTCAGTTCTCAATTTTTTCACCCGCAGACCTAACTGACCGTCCACCAGCTCCTTGGACTCCACGAACTTTGCAAAAGCTTCCGACTTCTCTTTCAAAAAATACACCCAGACATATCTGGTGTAATCGTCAATCAACACCAACATATATCTGTTGCCTCTAAGGCTTGGGGTGGCAGTCGGTCCCATCAAATCACCGTGAATGCATTCCAATGGTGCTTTGCATCTTATTTGCGATTTATCAAATCGAAGTCGATGAGACTTACCAAACTGACATCCCGCACAAACATGACCGTCTCCATAAGAGGACAAGCTAGGCAATCCCTTGACAAGGCCCCTTACATCCATAGCCTTCAATTTGTCCATGCCAACATGCCCCAACCATTCATGCCAGATAACCGCGCTATCATTGGTCTTCATCTTATCAACATAGGTACTTGTCGATAAAACGAACAAGTCTTTATACCCTCTTTCCACCATGAATTACATCTCCCTGTATCTCCGGTAAAGTTTTAAGAATCTTCACTTCTGTTGGGCCAAACAGAACGTGATAACCGGCATCGACCGCATTGGTCACAGAGAAGAGATTCTTCTTCATACCAGGCACATGATAAACACTCCTCAATGTGAGTGGACCCTTATCACTGCACAGAGAGACAACACCTTCTTGTTCTACTGCATAAAAAGAATTATCAGCCGTAATGATTGCATCGTTACCTGAGTAAGGTGCCAAAGAAGAGAACTTTGATTCATCCCCGGTGAGGTGATGCCCACATCCTAAATCCACGATCCAATCCTCTTCAAAGTTGATGGCAACCAAGGCCTTAACGGGCATCGCTGTCATATTAGCCGCAAAGGCTCCTCCCCATCCAACTTCATCAGACTTTGGCTTCTCCTTCTCCGCTGCATGTCCCGGCTGAAGATTAACCCGACAATCCTTCTTGAAGTGGCCGGTCTTATTGCACCTGAAGCACCTTGGTCCCTCTCCCTTCTTCTTCCCATCAGACTAAGAAGCATAACCCCTATCCTGCTGACCTGAAGTAAAGGGTCCATCATGACCTGGCTTCTTCTTCTCCCACTTCTTCTTCTTCTTCCCAGAGAACAACACATCACTATCTCCCCCAGAGATAGAAGTCCCCGCCATCTGTCTTGCCAAACTTTCCTACAAGGCATGTAAGTTTTCCAGCTCCAACAGAGACGGCTGATTTGCCCAACCCTGAACTAACATCACAAAGGCAAGATACTCCTTCCGCAACCCGCGGATGATATGCCTTTTCAGTTTTGCCTTCGAGATGGGCTCATCAGGGTCCAAAGCAGAAATCTCTGCTGTGAGGTTCTTCATCTTGAGAAAGAAGGTAGAAATAGAAAGATCAACTTGAGAGGCCTTCGCCAACTCATTTTCAAGAAACTGTAGCCGAGCTACATTCTTCTTATTAAACAGCCCGTCCAAAGAAGTCCAAATCTCAGCAGCAAATTTACATCCAATGATGTGATCAAATAGCTCTGGTGAGATAGCCCTCTTGAGTGTGAACTCTGCCTTTGCATTAGTCCTCCTCCCAAGCCTCACCTCTGCCATATTATCTCCTGCTAGAAACACTTCTTGTGTGTCTTCTCCTCCAACTATCTCCCATAGATCCTCGCCAAGTAAGTAACTCTCCATACACGACCTCCACTTCTTATAGTTAGTCGATGTGTGGAGTTCAATAACAAGTACTCTTGTGTATCCAGCTTCCATGGCAAACTATGTGGTCTCTTCTTCTCAAAGACGATGGCAACTCCTGTTGAACACTGCTTATCCACTCCAAGAACCTAGCTCTGATACCTTGTTAAAAATTTTTATTTGAATCGTTTAGGAGTGAGCAGGAGTTGCATCAACTGAGTTATAGCCAAATAACCACAATGCCACACATCAACACAATAGACTTTATTGAATCAAAAAACTTCATTTACATTTGGAGACATACATGGCGAGACATGATTCATAAGAATCACGAAGGAGAGAGAAACAAAACACACCAAAAACAAAATTGGCGGCTTGACAAGCAGAGACCGCACAGACCGCTGAACTCCATAAACTGCCTGGCTTAACCTCAGACCGCACAGACAGAAAACAGGCATGACCGCGACTCAGATTACCCGGCTTGACCTGTACTGCCAGACCACCACCTCCGACCGCACCAACTGGAGATTATTGAATTGAACGAAGAATTGAAGCTGTCGCCAGACCGCAACTCAGATCTCCTATCCGCCGAAGGTCGCCTGATCGCTGAGCTCGCTGCGAACAACATAAGAACAACATAAACCAATTCGTAGACAAGCCGCTGCCAAACTATTTATTCAAGCCGCTGGGAAATCACCAAGGAAGGAGACCGCAACCTGCTGACCGCAAACCTGTGAACACAACAAACAGTCAACTCGCTTCCGAGACCGCCCGACCTCAAAATGAGACCGCACAAAACAACCCAGGCTCTAGTTCTTACAGTTCTCGTCATGAATGACAGGACATGCAACCCTATTTATAGGCGACAAGATGGATGTCGTCACCGCCGCAAGAGAGATACAGTCACCACCCGCCAGATCGCCAGCAGTCTCATAAAGCAGACCGCGCGATCACACCACTTGGACAGCATCCTGTCCAATACCGCAGATCAGCAACAGACCTTGCACAAGATGCACGAACACAAGACCGCGCACAAGTTGCGCGGACACAAGCACACTCCTTCCTTAGATCAGCAAGATCAAGCCAAGAACATCTGGCCAACTTCAGACAAGTCGCTAGACCAACCTGCATAAGCCGCCCGGTCACAGCGGTTACACAAGAACAGATCGCCCAGTCTTCTACAAAGAAGATAGATCAACCAAGCAGAGTAACCCGGGAAGAGACCGGAACATACAAGAACAGACCGGCCAACCAGCAGACCGCCAGAACCAGACCAGCAGAGCACCAACACAGAGACCGCGCGGTCTCTGCGGTCTCCAATAATCAGACCGCCAGCCACCTTCCACTCCACTTCAATAATTTCAACAGATGAAACCCATGTACTAAAATTTTAACTTCCGCATCTTTTTGCAATTTCTTCTCGTCTCTTCACTTCATTAGACAAGCCTTACATTGCACAAACATAATTTAGAAAAATTGGAAGCAAAATCAAAGAAAATCTAGGCAATATGATTAAAATAAGCACTCTATGTGAGCTAACGCAGGCGCTAGGACCTAACGCCGGCGCTAGCTCAAGTCTCCGATTTTCTGTAATTTTAAAATTCTGAAAAATCACTAAGAATATATTATTTTATATGTACTACTCATTTTTGTATTTTTGCCTATAATTGATTTTGAAAAATTAAAATATAAAATTACAAAAACATTTTGTTTCTTTCTTTGGTTATTTGTTTGATTTCTATTCTTATATGCAAAAATCAAATACAAAAATATAAAACCAAAACAAGTATCAAAAATTACTATTTTGAACTTAACTTTTTTATCTTGTGAATGGGTGATTTGGGATATTATCCCATCACATCACCTAGTGCCGGGCGAACCCATCTCAGGGTAGACCTCGGGAAGTCCAAGATCAAATTATAAGAGTTCAAACTTTAAATTAAAATTATTTTTCAAAAATATCAAAAATACTGTATGGACTTTATTGTGAAACTCAAGCATGATTTAATCCATCATTTAGACTTTCTACAATGTTACAATTCATTCCTTCAAACTACTTTAAACATTGTCTTTTTCATGCTTTGATAGTTCTAAACACATGCATAAATTATATTGTAAAAGTTGTGTAGAACCAAGCTTAGCATGCCTCTTAGTATGAGTAAATGTTTTATGTTTGATAATGATATTTATTCACTCACTTATTTTGGCATTGTCTACATATGTGTTTAATCTAAGAATGCTTGTGTATGTCTTGTATTAGTACAATGAATTTAAATTGCACAAGTACCTTACCTACACTACCTTTATTTGCACTTTTAAAAGTTAAGAAAACTGGTTATGTTTTCATAAATTATATTGGTTTGCAAAACAAGTGTATTCGGAAAACTTTGTACAAAACAAATATCATAAGATAAAGTGATAAAGATAACTCCACTAAGCACTACTTAAACCTTCTGATAAGTCTTAATAAGCGTTGTGAGGTTGAGCACCTTGGAAAGAATAGTAAAGTGTCTTGTGCAAACCTTATCTTTCATTCAAAATAAAAACCACTTACTCTTAAGTACACCGGATCACTAGTTTCAATATTAAAATAAAATAAAATATATGATCCCCCAAGCACTACTTTGCACCCCGATAAGTCTTAATGAGCATTGTGTGTGGAAAGCACCTTGGTAGTTGTACATTTTTTTGTGCATTGAAGTGTGTGGAAGTAAAATTATTTGTGTTTTATTTTGCTCTTTACTTTACATATTTCTTGTATTTTTTATTAAAACATTTGTTTACTCTACTCAAAATACACTTATGTGCACATCATTATCTTCCATAACACTTCTTCTCATGAGTATTGGATCCTAATGCAAATTCTATACTACTCTTTATTTATGAAATGCACTAGATAACCTTGCATGATCTCTACAATATTTTGTATGTTTTGAATTTGTCAATTAATATAACATTGTAGTAATTTCTCTTTGAAAACATTACTTCATGCTTGGTTACTTTATTGTCAAAATTAAAGATATTAAATGCAAAATGATTTACAAAAACATCTTCATTTTTGGAATTTAACTCATATATCTTCTTATGAATCGTCATGTTTATAAAATGATGTTTTCTTGTATTTCTATAAGTCTTCCGCATCATCATCACCATATATTTTTACCTTGTGCTCTCATGCTTATATCAAAGTCTTAAATATCAAAATTCCATTTTTTCAACAAATGGTAGACTTGCTTGGTAAAATTTATATTGGTTGCTCTCAACATGAAAATATTGTAATGCTAAAACTCTGATTCATTAAGGGATTTCAAAATAGCTATGTGAGGTGTTTGTTTACTAAATTCAAATAAAAATATAAATCCATAAGCTATGAACTCATCATTAGATTTAAAACGCTTAAATATTTCCAATAATTATTATCCATGACTTCATATCTCACCATAGCGGGGGGCGTAGGGTTGTAGACATTAGATAACCTTATCTCTAGTCATGTCTTGTCATTAACCAGGGAGGGTTCCAGTGGGGCCTTGCGAGGCACTGCAGGGGAAAGAGTGCTAGGTTAAGTTTTGTCTAGTGTTTGCATATGGGACTAACACCCCAACCTACGGCATGTATGCAGCTTTTCATGCCCATTCGTCACTTAGTACGGGGCTAGGGTGTAGACCTATTGTCTGGGTAGATTGGTTACTTGGAAATCATTACTTTTTATGCTTAAAATGTTTATAAAGCAAAATCCTTTGTGTACTTAAAATGCTACAACATCTATTTTGTTATGTCTAAAATTCTTAATCATTTACTATGCTTCACAATTTCTATATAGATGTTCACTTCTAAAAATAATTCATCATGCATTCCACATCTTTACTACTTGTACGCTCGATCATGAATACATTTTCCCAAGAAGTGGTTTCTTTATGACTATTTCTTCACATTCCCTTTTTTTCTCTCTCCTATCTATTGTATTTTTCCTAAACGTTTAACTCTTTATCATGATCATTCCCTCTCTACATAGTTATTGCACACTTTTTGTTGGACTACCTCTCCACCCTCTTTTGATAATACCAAAAGGGGGAGAATAGATTTGAAAGAAATTTAACATGTTTTGGGGAGTCAAGTTCATAGGAAGTTTTGTTGTAGGGGGAGCATTCACTTAGGGGGAGAATTCATTTAGGGGGAGCAGTTGAACATGCCTAATTCTCATGCTATCTATGTTACTTCTCTATTATAAACACAAATTCCTATCAATTGAATTATTTCTTTCTAAAGGGATTTGTTATTTTCAAAAGGGGGAGTTTGTTGGAACATGCTTTCCGCATCTCTTGGTTTGACAATAACAAATCCTATTATATTTGATCATACTTGTTTTGTGTTTATAGTATGCAGGATTCTGTGCTTTCAATCTCCATGGAAATGTATTTTGCTGTTGATACCGTGTAGCGTTAGAACTACCGTTGGCGTTAACAATCGCTGAGAAGGAAACCTGTGTTCGACGAAATGGAAGCTGAGTTCGACGAACTGGCATTCGATGAAATGAAACCTGCGTTCGACGAACTGCCTGCTCTACCACGGCGCTCGACAAAATGTATGCTTTACCACGGCGCGCTAGAACTACCGCTGGCGCTAGCGATCGACGAAATGGAGGTCGACGAAATGAAGGCGGCATTCGACGAAGATGCGTCCGATGAAGTGTTCTACCGTGGTGCGTTACAACTACCACTGGCGCTAGTATTCAATCGATGAAATGAAGGCTGCGCTCGATGAAATGCTTATCACTGCGTTCAAAAAATTTGCTATCGACGAATGCCGAATCCTGTTTGATGAAAATTCGATCGACGAAATATAAGGCCGGTTCGACAAAGATGCGCCCGACGAAAAGAAATGTGCTCTACTGCGGAGCGTTAGCACTTTCGCTGGCGCTAGCATAAATGGAAACAATTGCAAGAAGGAAACAGTGGAGAAAAAGGAATGTCGACGGGAGGCTATTTTGGCATGTACTATCACAGCATGTTAAGTCTAATGCCCGGCAGTAGCTTTTGGAAACTTCCCATCTGGAGTTGATTGAAGAGCATATTTGGAAGGAGATAAATGGCTGATGGAAGTTTTTCTCACTATCGCGGCGCGATAGCGTTACCGCGGCGCGTTAGTCAGTGCTCTATGTTTGGCAGTCAAAAGTTTCCTAATCTGTCACAATCCGTGCCTGATCAATTGCCTAATATGGCTACCGCGGGGCGGTAGTTCTACCGCAGGCGGTAGTGGCCGATTCTATAAAAAGACGCGCGCCTCCTCCGTTGTGGCTTGCTGTTACAGAAGGAATTATAGCCACATATTCAAAGCACTCATGAGAGCCTTCTCCAAGCAGCCAGAAGAACTCCGTCAATGTTCCTGAACGCAAAGAACTTGAAGACCAATACGATCGCATCAACATCGACATCAAGTTCTACTTTTGAGGGAGTCTTTAGTTTGAGTCTTGTTTTATTTTCTAATTGCAACCTTTGTATCTTTTGTTCTGTAGATGAACTCGCCACACAGCGACTAGGGCCTTGCGGGGACTAGGGGGAATTCGCCACACGGCGACTAGGTCTAGGTAGGACTTAGTGATGAGTCCCATTTATATATACATTTATGGGCTCATCTGGGCCATATTTCTAGTATTTGCACTACACCTTAGGCATCTTTTGTTCATATTTGTTATTCCTTGCTTAGTGCACTTAAAAGCCCGTTGTGGTGTGTGTTTGCACGTTTTAGTGTCGAGGGTAAGCACAGCGTGCTCCTCTTTCTTTTTATGCTTTATTTCTTGTGCAAGAAGGGTATTCCCAGCTTTGTTGTGGCTAATGCAGGTGGACATTTCATCAGTTTCTGCCTAAGTTCATGTATGTACATATCGCACAATCGTGCGTTATGTTGGCGCACGTTCGGTTTTGGTCGTGCACCCTTTGCTGGGGAGTAAACTGATGATCTATCGTTGACCGTGCATCTCTGCGCACGAGCAGCACCCGTGCATCAAGGAATCGCACGCTCAACCTGTTTGGCCTTGTTTTTATCCCTTCCGAATTTACCTGTGCATTTTGACGCACGGGATGATTTGCTCGCGCATGAGTAAATCGCACGGGCGCTCCAGGTCATCTTCATGCGCTGTCTTTACTATTATTATCGCACGGTCTATGCACGGTCGTGTGTTCGACCGTGCGAGACCATTTTTCTGACTCTTTTCTATAAAAGCGCAGTGCTCTGCCCTAGTACGGGACCCGACTCAGTTCCGCCATTTCGACCGCAAAGAGAGCTCCAGCTCTGTTTTCTTCCACCCTTCCATGAGGGATTTGCCCTAGGCCGCCTCCATCATCCAAGAGCTTCCAAGGAGGGGATTCTACTCCTACACTCATCATTAGGAAAGGAAAGCTTCGCACCGGAGTAGATCGGGTCGTGATACGAAGAAGACGGGTCCATAGGGAGAAAGCGACAGCCCTCCTCTATCCCGGACGTAGTTGCGGACCGAGCTAGGACGCAGATTGACAACCCGACGATTCCTACCGTGAATCCCAACGAGGCTTCGTATGTGGTCGATTCTCTTGCACTCCTTCCTTTTGTTTTCATGAATGTAACTAGATCTCCATTATATTGATGATGTGCACTATAAACCTTGATTTGTAATGTTTATTTCATTTTTATGAAATTATCTTGTTTATATGTGTATTTGAGGCGCGCCACCAAATCCACTCCACCCTCCACTTCATTCCGTTAGCCCACTCTTCCATTCCGCTTAACTACTCTTCCAATCTGTATGCCTACTCGTCCATCCACATAGTGAAGTGTGGCATAGAGGACCGTGTAATCCATTCGCCTAACGAAGCAGCGCGCTCAAGGCCAGCATAGTTCGATTCTGCTTGCCTACTCGTCCATCCTCCCTTGCGAAGCAGCGCGCTCAAGGCCTGCCTAGTCTCCAGCCCGCCAAGCGAAGCATTGCATAGCGGCATTGCATAGGAGTAGTTTAGTTATTTTCTTTTATATTCCAAAAACCAATCAATCGTTTCCGCAATCCATCCGCTCGAAAGGACTTCAATCTCAAGTCCTTCCTCAATAGTTA
Organism: Dactylorhiza incarnata; assembly: GCA_033032865.1. NCBI lineage: Eukaryota > Viridiplantae > Streptophyta > Magnoliopsida > Asparagales > Orchidaceae > Dactylorhiza > Dactylorhiza incarnata. Next base: position 759,566 of record JAWHQI010000218.1, on the reverse strand, counting down.
ACTCCACCTTACTGTGTTCCTTCGAGATCGATACTCTGGGATTTGCTCCTCGTTTTATATTACTTGAATGATCGGTACACTGCCGTTTTGTGTCGCAGTCTTGCTACCGCCTATAGCGGTGTGCTAAGATTTGCGCATCAAGTTTTTGGCGGCGTTGTCGGGGAACACAGACGTGTGAGTTTTCTGGAGAGGGAGAATCAGAGATTAAAGCACTTCTATTTATGTATTGCATCCTTTTGTTTTATTTCTTCTTATTCTGTTTTACTGCTTATATTAGGTTGCTCTAGTAAATTTTTGTTAGGTGTAGTATTTGCACTATAGTGTTTCTATTTTGAATCATTTTATCTTCACACTATGTGGGCTTCATTTAATATTCAATGTTGTTGGTGTGGAGATACTTCTCACGCTAGTGATAGATGTCCAAAGGGAGATAATTGCCCTAGCACTCAAGGCCCAGCATATGGAGCACCGACTTCGTCTGGTACTCCATATGGTGTGCGTAAGTCCTATGGCTACTCATCTGCTCCGCATATTCCCTTTTTGCATTCTTCTCTGGTTCAATTTGAGCCGAAGAAAAATGCAAAATAGTGCTTGTTTTGTCGGAGCATGGATCATGCCTTGAAGGATTGTGCTGCTTTCCTTCGCCAAATGGACGAGGATGACGAGCCGGATATCCGGATCGTCCCGACTCCAACTTCTCGCAGCACACCTTCAACATCTAGTTATGTGCCCATTTCACCTTCAAGCTTTGAAGGGTATGATGTGGACACAGTCACAAGATGTGTGGCTGATCTAGGCTCTGACATGGCTGAGCCCATCTCCCCTGTGCATATATCACCATGTGATGATTCAATTCTTTGTGAGGAATCGGTGCTTGACATTTATCCAAGCTCTATTCCTCCCCCTGTTGTGCATACTACATTCATCTTTGACGACATTGTCGAGGATGTTTCTCAGGATGAGGCTGGCGATCAATGTGCTATGCCTGCTCCTATGGAGGAGGACAACTTTCTAGGTGAAGAGGAGTTTTCCTCAGCACCGGCGGAGGTAGTCCAACTCTTGTGTTGGAACTGCAGTTCAGAATCGCACCGGCCTGCGACGCTATTCGAAGCGGAAGGGCGTGTCCCCCGTGGGCCTAACTGGCTGCCCCGTGGATCCGCCCAAGGATCCGTTGATATAAAGAACAGTTGTGCCTTCACCAAACAGTCCGGGATTTTGGTCGAGTTGGTGGCGCTGGGTCCTCTCAATTGGTACCAGAGGGGGTCACGGGTTCGAAACCCCGGGGTCGTTTCTGGGGGGGGGGGGGGGATTGTTGGAACTGCGGTTCAGAATCGCCCCGGCGTGCAGCACTATTCGAAGCGGAAGGGCGTGTCCCCCGTGGGCCTAACTGGCTGCCCCGTGGATCTGCCCGAGGATCCGTTGATATAAAGAACAGTTGCGCCTTCACCAAACAGTCCGGGCTTTTGGTCGAGTTGGTGGCGCTGGGTCCTCTCATCTTGGGCATGGCCACTGTTGATCCCGCTGAACCTTATAGCATTGATTGCAATGCAGACATTATTTTACTTCCCCAATCTGATGGTTGTGAGACCGGGACCACTCCCCCGATTGATATTTATTTAAGTTTTTCTTCTCTTTTATTCCCTAACCCCCCATCTTTATCCGAGCCTATGCAGGTTGAGCCTCCACAGGTACTTCAGGAGGACTTGGAACATTCTGCTCAAGTCAATGATGAGTGCATCCTCTCATGTGAGGAGGTTGATTCCCCCTCCATAGAGGAAGCCTCATTCATTGCCTTCTCCTCCTGCTGCCTCCCTGGAGGTGACACCTTATTGGGCAAGTATTTATTTTGTGGAGAGACGAGTGAGGACCAGCTCTCCTCCTCTTCTTACTTCCTATTCCCGCTACCTGTGTTCAGTAGGTATTTTTATTTAGGTAGGGGAGTAACTGTTCTGTCGCCATATAGGTACCCACTACCGACATGCATATTAGAACAGTTACCTATTCATTTTCTTTTCCATACTCCCATTAGCTAGAACTATTTTAGATTTAAATAAGTCGTGTTGGGATGACAATAACCCCAGTAGTTATTGTGAAAATTTCTCGGACCTTGTGAGAGCAAGCAGGAATAACAACTAGAGATACTAGCCAAAGCAACCAGAAACAAACTTCAGGCAAATATGTGATCTTTATTGATAGCATAAAACTTCATTACAGGGCAAGACATGCTTGGCGAGACGTTATTTTGCCAGCACAAACATCAAACAAGGAAAAACAAGGAAATGCAGATAACTGAGACCGCTCCAGACCGCGCGACCTCCCTGCGATCTCAGATAGTTGCTAGACCGCAACTCTCTGCCAACCACAGAACACCACCAGACCGCTGCACAGACTGCTCCCTTCTTCCGACCTCCTGATTCTCCCGAACTCCAGCACCACAACTCCAAGCCGCAGACCGCCCGAACACTTTCAGAGGAAGAGGTGATCGCTGCTGCCCACACTATCCGCAGAAGCTGTACAAAAGGAATTCAATCAGCAGACCGCACGGTCAAAATAAGACAGACCGCAGGAACAAGCCGGACTCAGCTTACACTTGGTGTCTCTCTATTATGCTGCTACAGTGGCTCCTATTTATAGGCGCGGGACCGTATCCAGTCACCACCCTATGAGATAGGATAACCACCCTCCAGACCGCGCGACCAGACCGATCAACCCGCGCGATCAGCAACAGTACTTCTGCTTCATTTTGGTGAACTCGCCAGCTTCAACATCGACCATGAGAGACCGCCACTCTCACAGCAGACCGCGACTCTACAAAGAGCTCGCCAGACCGCCCGAAGCTGTTCACCACCTGTGTTCGCACGAGATGGCGAACACAGCCAGTTCGCCATCAGATCGCGAACTCCTGTCCGCATGCCGATCTCCTCCTGAGACCGCGAACAGCAACCACCTCGCATTCCAGCCTCCTCCTGAGACCGCGCACTGAGACCGCGCGGCTAAATTCCTTAGTCCACGAATACAACCAGAGAACCTGGACTACCCTGTGCGGTCACACCAGACCGCCACAGCCTAGAGGAGGATAACCCGCCACGCGGTCAGAGGCAGACCGCACGGCTCCACCTTGCCGCCTTGGACCAGATACCATCAGTCATTCCAGGAGACCGCAGCTAGGCTGATACCAGCCTGACCGCCCGGACAATCTCCCAGACCGCCCAGGTCCAAGAACCCTCTAACTTCCACTTCAACAATTTCAACACTCCCCCTTGAAGTGGGAAGTTGAAACCAGTCCAAGTAACCCCCTTAGCCGTGTGAACGGCCCCTTCGCCAGCGCCTTTGTGAAGATGTCTGCGACATTGTCCGCACTCCGCACATGCCCGACCGAAAGAGATCCCTCCAGCACCTTCTCCCGTATGAAGTGGTGCTCTATCTCGATATGCTTGGTCCTCGCGTGACAAACTGGATTGGTTACCAGTTTGAGAGCACTCTCGTTGTCGCCGCGTAGCAGAGTTGGCTCCCGAACCTCCTTATGGACGTCTCCTACCAACCTCCTAAGCCAGATGGCTTCCTGAGCTGCCAAGGCCGAAGCCTTGTATTCCGCTTCTGTGGTGGAGACCGATACGGAATCCTGCTTCTTGCTGCACCATGATATAGCCGTAGGGCCCGCCATGAAGACGAATCCAGATGTCGACTTCCGATCATCCGAATCTCCCCCGTAATCAGCATCCATGTATCCATGCACCTCGAAGCCCGCATCCCTCCTGTATAGGAGACCCATATCCGAGGTCGCCTTGACATACTTCAAGATGTTCTTGGCCGCTAGCAGATGAGGTACCCGTGGCTCTGCCATATACCGACTCACTCTGCCTACTGCATATGCAATATCCATCCTTGTGATCGTCAGATAGATCAAGCTCCCAACCAGAGCTCGGAACACCAACGGATCTTGCATAATCCTCCCCTCATCCTTCCGAAGCTTCATAGCCTTCTCCAGAGGTGTGGAGGTGCACTTCCCTTCCTTCATGCCGAATCGATCCACGATCCGCTCTGCATACCCGGCCTGGGTCACCAGCACTCCACCTTCCTTCCTCTGCACCTCAAGTCCAAGGAAATGGTGAAGCTCCCCCAGATCCTTCATCTCGAACCTGATAGATAGCTCAGCCCGAAGCCTAGCTACCTCCACCTTTGAGTTCCCCGTCACGATCATATCGTCGACGTACAGCAGCACGATGACCTGAAGCTCCCCGCTCTTCTTGACGAACAAGCTTGAGTCCGAGTCTGAAGCAACAAATCCACAGAATAAGAGATACTCTGCGATCTTCCCGTACCACGCCCTCGGCGCTTGCTTCAACCCATACAGGGCCTTCTTCAACTTGCAGACATGCTCCGGAAAATCTTCAGACACAAAGCCTGGTGGCTGGACCATGAAGATGTCCTTGTCAATCTCGCCGTACAAGAAGGCGTTCTTGACGTCGAGCTGCCAAATCTCCCATCCACTGAACGCCGCCAAGGCAATGATGAATCGAACTGAAGTCATTTTTGCCACCGGACTGAATGTCTCATCGTAGTCTTCACCGTATTGCTACGAAAACCCCCGAGCTACAAGACGAGCCTTGTATCGCTCGATTACTACCGTTAGCTTTCTTCTTCAGCTTGTAGACCCACTTGCATGTCACAGGAGTGGTGCCCTTGGGCTTGGGCACAAGAGACCAGGTCTCATTCTTCTCGAGAGCTGCCATCTCTTCTTGCATCGCAACGTCCCACTCCTTCACGCCTTTGGCCTTCTCAAAGCTCGACGGCTCCCTCTCATCCAAGGGACCAGCGAAGTGATGGCACAAATCTCACACACCGCTATAGGCGGTGGCTAGACTGCGACACGAAATGGCAGTGTACCGATCGTTCAAGTAATATAAAACGAGGAGTAATCCCCGAGTATCGAATCTCTCAAGGAACACAGTAAGGTGGAGTTAACGTTCGAGGAAGGACTTGAGATCGAAGTCCTTGAGTCGGATGGAATGCGGAAACGGGGTGATTGGGCTTTTGGAAAATAAAAGAAAATACTATAAACTACTCCTATGCAATGCCGCTATGCAATGCTTCGCTTGGCAGGATGGAGACTAGGCAGGCCTTGAGCGCGCTGCGTCGCAAGGGCGGATGGACGAGTAGGCTAACGGAATGAGGGTCGCAAGCACCTCTTCGACAAGCACGCCACTAGCAATTGCTAGTGCGGCACAGGACACGATAGTGGGATGGAAAATGGATGGTGGCGCTCCTCAAGCACACAAATAACAAATATTTCACAATCACATGAAATATATGGAAATACAAACTAGTTCAAGTGCAACTTCATCAAAATATACAAGATCTAGCTATTACAACAATCAATAAAAGGAGAACAAGGCAAGAAATCGACCGAATCCGAAGGCTCGTTGAAGATTCACGGTTGGAATCGCCGGGTTGTCAATCCGCGTCCAAGCTCGGTCCACAACTACGTCCGGGGTAGAGAGAGCTGTCACTACTCTCCAATGGACCCGTCTTCTTCGTGTCACGATCCGGTAGAGGTTGCAAACTTCCTCTTGCTTGACGGTAATGGCGGCTAGGTCTTCCTTTGGAGCTCTTGGATGAAGGAGGAGGCCGAGAGGAGACTCCGGCTCAAGATTGGCGTGAAGAGCAAGCCCGGAGCACCTCTATATGGTGGGCGACGGTGGAGGAGCGAAATCGGGCGGAATCGGGCGGAAAACGACGGCTGGAAGCGATCGATCGACCTAAAATCGCGAGCAGGGCTATTTATAAGCGCTGGAATTAAACAGTGCGCACGGTCATTGGCGCACGACCAGTGGTCGTGCGCACTAGAATTTGGTGATCGTGCGCTCTGCCTGGACGGAACCTGCAAAGACAGAAATTATAAAATAAAATGTTCGCACGACCAGTGGCGCACGACCGGTGGTCGTGCGCACTATCGTCGGTGGTCGTGCGCAATACAGCAAACAGAACTCAGAATTTTAATGATGAGTGCGCACGAGCAGTGGCGCACGACCGGTGGTCGTGCGCACTAGCGTAGATGGTCGTGCGCACTGCACCAAACAGAACTCATAAAAAGGGTTAAGTGCACACGATCAGTGGCGCACGACCAGTGGTCGTGCGCAATAGAACCGGTGATCGTGCGCAGTGTTCCTGTGCAGAATTGCACCGGGAACACTTGCACGACTCCTATTCCAGGCACAATCACAAATCTAGCCACTGAAAGTGGCACTTAACAGCACATGAATACTAATAATGACAATAAGCACGAAAATCACACCAAAGTGGGCCTAAAGGTGCACCTAGCATGGAATATCAAATATAAACAATGACAGGGCTAAAGTGCAGTGAAATGACTAACTAAATGGCCCAGATGAGTCCATAAAAGTGTATATGATCAGGACTCATCACACCCCCAGACTTACCTGTTTGCGCGTCCCGAGCAAACAAATTCTAAGCGAACGGGGAAAGAAAAGTAGATGGCTTAAAACTACAATACAGAGTACCATGCGAAGTCGCATGCTCACGTGCATAAAAAGAATAGTAGAGAAGATTTCTGATTATATAAACAGTCTATATATTTCTACAAGAGTAAAAGCATATTACAACTACTCAAACTGGTGAACAACGGTGAATCATTCGGTCATGCATACGGAGAAAGTAAACTAAACGCTGAGACGAGCATTGCTCAAGATCGGGATGCGGGAAAAACTCCACTGAAATCCATCAGTGTCGGTGACCATAAGCTTGCCCGGTCACATTCTCTCCACGGCACTGGTTTGACTCAAATGCGTGAATCAATAGGACTTTAGGTTTTAACTGGGGCTTGGGTTTAGGTGAGGATAAACAAAGATAAAAACGACGGCTCAAGCACTAAACCCAAATGAGCTAATGCAGGTAACTATCCTCATTCGCCACACAAACACGCGGGTACACAACACCCCCAGACTTGAACTTAACAGCATGGGTGTGTGCACCGCCTACTCCCAAACATATATTTTTACACAGATTTTTCATTAAAGCTCAACTCCTTTTTCGTTTCTTTTTACTTCTTTTCTTTTTCCCATTTTTTTTTCTTTTCTTTTCTTTTCAAAACATTTTCAGCAAATTTATCAATGTTGCATATCCACATATTCACAAAAGTATCACAACATCAACACCCCAACCCATGAAAATAATAAACAGCTAAAGCTCAGATTTGGGCGTGCGACTAGGATTGGCTTTTGGGCTTTGGTGAAATAAAAGTGGGGCTGAATCAAAGAACGGGTAGGCACAACTGGGCTAGCGAGGCTATAGCGGTAGGGATAGGCACAAAGGCTCAACCGGGCCAAAATGATGGCCTATATCACATTCACACAATTGACTAACCGTATACCCATGCTTCAAGAATCGCTTGGGGCAAGTTCTAGCCACCGAGAAAGATTCTCCTTTCTCCCGACTCAAGCAATACGAATCTAGCGATCGTTTACACACATCCCTATGCTACCGTTTGATTCCACCGGATTCACCATTTGAGTAGAGTAAACAACATTTACACTAATAGAGAAAAATACAAAACCATAATATAAAGAGAAGTCTAATCTACACAAATTCCTATGCAACCGAGCACTCGACTAGGAGCACTACTAGAGTCAACATTTTACTCTACTACATAGTCTTAAGCCATCACCTAGATTTTCCCAAATAAGCAAAAGAATTAAATTCACAACAGAGCAAGCAAACAGATGAGTATGCGCACAAGTGGGTGATGTGGTGTGCAATGAAAATGAACAACAATTTAAATGAAATCTTCTAGTATGCAGTGCGATAGTGCACGTGAGTGGGCACAAAAATTGCTCTCCCCCCAGACTTAAACTAAACAATCCACAAAACATATGACATGAAAATCAGAATAGGGCTAGGGGAAGAGAGTACCCAATGCTCAGCAAGTGAGCATACCAGAAGATTGGCGTTTAAACTAAGACAACGCTGCAGCATCCGCCATCCAGAGAAGATACCTGCAGGGGTCAGCTCCGCAAAAACAAAAGAAAATAGAAAACTGAAAAGAAATATTACTAACTAAACATGATTAGAAGAAATAAAAATGCAGAAAAGAAAGATAACTACTGGGGTTATTGTCATCCCAGCACGACTTATTCTAAATTAAAACGGTTCTAGCTAATGGGCCTATGAAAAAGAAAATGCACAGGTAACTGTTCTAATATGCGCATCGGTAGCGGGTACCGATACGGAGACAGAGCAGTCACCCCTCTACCTAAATATAAATACCTGCTCCTCACAGGCAGAGGGAAAAGAAAGTAAGAAGAGGAGGAGGCCTGGTCCTCACTCATCTCACCAAAACTATCCTTGCCCAGCAAGGTATCGTCCACAGCAGGTCCGCAGGAGGAGAAGGCAACGAATGAGGCTTCCTTAATGGAGGAGGGATCAACCTCCTCGCATAAAAGGACACACTCATCATTGACTTGAGCACAAAGCTCCAAGTCCTCCTGAAGTACCTGTGAAGATTCAACCTGCACAGGCTCGGGTGAAGAGGGGGGATCGAGAAATAAACAAGATGAAGAACATAAATAATCAAAAATCGGGGGAGTGGTCCCGGTCTCACTCCCATTAGGTTGGGGAAGTAAAATAATGTTTGCATTGTCATCAATGCTACAAGATTCAGCGGGATCGACAGTGGCCCTGCCCAAGATTTGGACTTCCTCCACCGGTGTTGAGGAAAACTCCTCTTCACCTAGAAGGTTGTCCTCCTCCATAGGAGTAGGCACAACACTCAGATCAACCGCCTCCTCCTGCGACACATCATCAACCATGTCGTCAGAGACGAGTGTAGTATGCACAATAGGGAGAGGAATAGTGCTCGGATAAAAGTCGAGCACCGATTCCTCACAAAGAATCGAATCCACTAGAGGTGGTGGATGCACTGGGAGAATGGGCTCAGCAATATCGGTGCCCAGATCAGCCACACATCTGGTGACTGTGTCAACGCCATACCCTTCAAGATGTGAAGGTGGCAAAGACACAAAACCGGATGTTGAAGGTGTGCCGCCAGAGTTAGGATTCGGGACGATCCGGATATCCGGCTCGTCATCCTCATCCAATTGGCGACGAAAAGCAGCACAATCCTTCAGGGCATGATCTGTGCTCTGACAAAACTGGCACTGCCTAGCAGGCTTCTTTGGCATAACGGGAGCTGAAGCCGAAAAGAAGTAAGACGGTAAAGGCTCAGCAGAGTAGCCATAAGACTTACGCGCACCATATGGAGTACCGGACGAAGTCGGTGCTCCATATGCTGGGCTATAAGAATTATGCCTACTATTCTCCGTAGGGCATTCATCACTAGAGTGGGAGGTAGCTCCACACCAACGGCAACGGAAATTCAGATGTGCCCACATAGTGCGAAGATAAAACGATTCAAAATAAAAATGCTATTGTGCAAATACTAAACCAAATAGAAATTACTAAAGCAACCTGATATAAAACAAGAAAAAGGAATAAAAAGAACAGAAATAAAATAAGAGATGCAATTTACAAATGGAAGGGCTTCTCTCTCAGACTCTCCCTCTCCAGAAAACTCACACGTCTGTGTTCCCCGGCAACGGCGCCAAAAACTTGATGGCACAAATCTCACACACCGCTATAGGCGGTGGCTAGACTGCGACACGAAACGGCAGTGTACCGATCGTTCAAGTAATATAAAACGAGGAGTAATCCCCGAGTATCGAATCTCTCAAGGAACACAGTAAGGTGGAGTTAACGTTCGAGGAAGGACTTGAGATCGAAGTCCTTGAGTCGGATGGAATGCGGAAACGGGGTGATTGGGCTTTTGGAAAATAAAAGAAAATACTATAAACTACTCCTATGCAATGCCGCTATGCAATGCTTCGCTTGGCGGGATGGAGACTAGGCAGGCCTTGAGCGCGCTGCGTCGCAAGGGCGGATGGACGAGTAGGCTAACGGAATGAGGGTCGCAAGCACCTCTTCGACAAGCACGCCACTAGCAATTGCTAGTGCGGCACCGGACACGATAGTGGGATGGAAAATGGATGGTGGCGCTCCTCAAGCACACAAATAACAAATATTTCACAATCACATGAAATATATGGAAATACAAACTAGTTCAAGTGCAACTTCATCAAAATATACAAGATCTAGCTATTACAACAATCAATAAAAGGAGAACAAGGCAAGAAATCGACCGAATCCGAAGGCTCGTTGAAGATTCACGGTTGGAATCGCCGGGTTGTCAATCCGCGTCCAAGCTCGGTCCACAACTACGTCCGGGGTAGAGAGAGCTGTCACTACTCTCCAATGGACCCGTCTTCTTCGTGTCACGATCCGGTAGAGGTTGCAAACTTCCTCTTGCTTGACGGTAATGGCGGCTAGGTCTTCCTTTGGAGCTCTTGGATGAAGGAGGAGGCCGAGAGGAGACTCCGGCTCAAGATTGGCGTGAAGAGCAAGCCCGGAGCACCTCTATATGGTGGGCGACGGTGGAGGAGCGAAATCGGGCGGAATCGGGCGGAAAACGGCGGCTGGAAGCGATCGATCGACCTAAAATCGCGAGCAGGGCTATTTATAAGCGCTGGAATTAAACAGTGCGCACGGTCATTGGCGCACGACCAGTGGTCGTGCGCACTAGAATTTGGTGATCGTGCGCTCTGCCTGGACGGAACCTGCAAAGACAGAAATTATAAAATAAAATGTTCGCACGACCAGTGGCGCACGACCGGTGGTCGTGCGCACTATCGTCAGTGGTCGTGCGCAATACAGCAAACAGAACTCAGAATTTTAATGATGAGTGCGCACGAGCAGTGGAGCACGACCGGTGGTCGTGCGCACTAGCGTAGATGGTCGTGCGCACTGCACCAAACAGAACTCATAAAAAGGGTTAAGTGCACACGATCAGTGGCGCACGACCAGTGGTCGTGCGCAATAGAACCGGTGATCGTGCGCAGTGTTCCTGTGCAGAATTGCACCGGGAACACTTGCACGACTCCTATTCCAGGCACAATCACAAATCTAGCCACTGAAAGTGGCACTTAACAGCACATGAATACTAATAATGACAATAAGCACGAAAATCACACCAAAGTGGGCCTAAAGGTGCACCTAGCATGGAATATCAAATATAAACAATAACAGGGCTAAAGTGCAGTGAAATGACTAACTAAATGGCCCAGATGAGTCCATAAAAGTGTATATGATCAGGACTCATCACGAAGAAACATGAGACGAAGCTCACTGCGTTTCCTCCTGTATAGCGATCAGGGGCAACGATCGATCGCTTCGACCTCCTCAGCTCCTTCCCCTGAACCGCATTGTCTTCAGCTGCTTCTTCCCTAGCTCCCCTTCCAGACATGCTAGGAGCATTGCTCCCCCTGCTCCCTGAACCAGAAGCCCCCGTCTCGGAACTAGAAGGAGATGGACCACCTGGTGATACAGGTAGCTCCACCTGAAGATCTTCCACTGCTTGCTCCGGCTCCTCCACCCTGCTCTCTGGTAGTTCCACTCCAGAAGACCCCTTGTAAGTTATCACCTCATCAAAAACAACGTCGCGAGATACAACAAATCTCCGCGTCTCCGGGTCCATGCACTTCCATCCTTTCTTCCGCTCATTGTATCCCACGAAGACTAGCTTCCTTGCTTTCGCATCTAGCTTCGTCCGAAGAGCATCTGGAACATGCACGTAGCAGGTGGAACCAAACACCCTAAGGTGTGCCACGCTTGGCTTCTCCTTGAACATCATCTCATGCGGAGTTAACATGTTGATGGGACTAAGAGGCATCCGGTTGATGACGTAGGCAGCACAAGACATTCCCTCCGCCCAGAAGGACTTTGGAATACTCTTGGCATGCAGCCAACACTTGCAGGTCTCCGTCAGATGACAGATCTTCCGCTCTGCAACTCCGTTCTGTTGCGGAGTATGCGCACAAGTAAGCTCCCTCCGGATGCCCGCCTTCCTGCAGAAACTAGAGAACTCACTAGAGGTGAACTCCCCTCCGTTGTCAGTCCTCAGCTTCTTCACCCGCAGTCTCAGCCGACCTTCCACGAGCTCCTTGAACTCCACAAACTTGGCAAACGCCTCCGCCTTCTCCTTCAGAAAATAAACACAGACATATCTGGTGTAATCATCGATTAACACCAGCATATACCTGCTGCCTCCGAGGCTTGGGGTAGTAGTTGGTCCCATCAAGTCACCGTGGATGCATTCCAACGGAACACTACTCCTCGTCTGCGACTTATCAAACGGTAGTCGATGAGACTTGCCGAACTGACATCCCTCGCAAACATGACCTTCATCGTAGGAAGATAGATTTGGCAGGCCCTTGACCAGACCTCTCACCGCCATAGCTTTCATCTTATCCATCCCTACGTGCCCCAACCTCTCATGCCATATCACGGCACCATCATTCGTTTTCATCTTGTCGACGTAGGAACTTGTCGATAAAACGAACAAGTCCTTTGCCCGTCTCCCGACATGAACGACCTCGGCCTTCACAGCCTCTACATTACGTAGAAATTTCACTTCTATTGGGCTGAACAGAACGTGATATCCAGCGTCAACAACGTTGGTCACGGAGAAGAGGTTTTTCTTCATTCCGGGCACATGATAGACACTCTTCAAAGTAAGTGGCCCTCTATCACTGCCCAAAGAAACAACCCCCACCTTCTCTACTGGATGCACGGTATTATCAGCAGTAATGATTGCATTGTTACCTGTGTAGGGCTGTGCAGAAGAAAGCTTGGTCCCGTCTCCGGTGAGGTGATGACCACACCCCGAGTCCACGATCCAGTCCTCCAGATAGTTGATAGGAGCAGAAGCTTCAACAGAAGCCGAGAAGGCTCCTCCCCATCCTCCATCTATATGTCTGACCTCAGCTTCCTCCTTCTCCGCAGCATGCCCTGCTTGAGTGACCACTCTGCAATCTTTCCTGATGTGGCCAAACTTGCCACTCTTGTAGCACTTCGGACCTTCTCCCTTCTTCTTCCCGTCAGCCTTGGGAGCATATCCACTTTCCTGCTGCCCAGAAGTTGAAGGCCCAAAACCTCCGGTGGTCTTCTTCTTCTTATCCCACTTCTTCTTCTTCCCTGAGAAGAGAACTTCGCCATCTCCCCCAGTCACTGACAACCCCACCATCTGTCTTGCCAAGCTTTCTTGCAAAGCAAGCAAGTTCTCCAGCTCCAATAGAGACGGCTGATTTGCCCAACCCTACACCGATGTCACAAAGGCCACATATTCCTTCCGCAGGCCGCGGATGATGTGCCTCTTCAGCTTCGCCTCAGAAATTGGCTCATCGGGATCCAGTGCTGAGATTTCAGCACACAAGTTCTTCATCTTCAGAAAGAAGTTTGAGATAGATAGATCACCCTGAGACGACCTTGCCAGCTCATTCTCCAAGAACTGTAGTCTTGCTACATTCTTCTTGTTAAACAGCCCATCCAGGGCTCTCCAGATCTCTGCAGCCGATCCACACCCCAAGATGTGATCAAAGAGTTCAGGTGAGATAGCACGCTTCAAGGTGAACTCGGCCTTAGCATTGGTCTTTCTCCACGCCCTCACGGCCGGACCATTGTCACCAGCTTCCGTTGCCTTCACCTCTTCTGTCTCATTTCCTCCAACAACTTCCCATAGGTCCTCACCCAGAAGATAGCTCTGCATACATGACTTCCACTTCTTGAAGTTAGTCGATGTAAGCATCTCAATACCAAGACCTCTTGCAAATCCACCTTCCATTGTTTTTCCTCTGGTTCCTCCTTCACAAAGGCGATGGCTACTCTAAGTTATTCACTGCTCTATCCACTCCAACCTACCTCTGATACCATGTGAAAATTTCTCGGACCTTGTGAGAGCAAGCAAGAATAACAACTAGAGATACTAGCCAAAGAAACCAGAAACAAACTGCAGGCAAATATGTGATCTTTATTGATAGCATAAAACTTCATTACAGGGCAAGACATGCTTGGCGAGACATGATTTCGCCAACACAAACATCAAATAAGGAAAAACAAGGAAATGCAGATAACTGAGACCGCTCCAGACCGCGCGACCTCCCTGCGATCTCAGATAGTTGCTAGACCGCAACTCTCTGCCAACCACAGAACACCACCAGACCGCTGCACAGACCGCTCCCTTCTTCCGACCTCCTGATTCTCCCGAACACCAGCACCACAACTCCAAGCCGCAGACCGCCCGAACACTTTTAGAGGAAGAGGTGATCGCTGCTGCCCACACTATCCGCAGAAGCTGCACAAAAGGAATTCAATCAGCAGACCGCACGGTCAGAATAAGACAGACCGCAGGAACAAGCCGGACTTAGCTTACACTTGGTGTCTCTCTATTATGCTGCTACAGTGGCTCCTATTTATAGGCGCAGGACCGGATCCAGTCACCACCCTATGAGATAGGATCACCACCCTCCAGACCGCGCGACCAGACCGATCAACCCGCACGATCAGCAACAGTACTTCTGCTTCATTTTGGTGAACTCGCCAGCTTCAACATCGACCATGAGAGACCGCCACTCTCACAGCAGACCGCGACTCTACAAAGAGCTCGCCAGACCGCCCGAAGCTGTTCACCACTTGTGTTCGCACGAGACGGCGAACACAGCCAGTTCGCCATCAGATCGCGAACTCCTGTCCGCATGCCGATCTCCTCCTGAGACCGCGAACAGCAACCAGCTCGCATTCCAGCCTCCTCCTGAGACCGCGCACTGAGACCGCGCGGCTAAATTCCTTAGTCCGCGAATACAACCAGAGAACCTGGACTACCCTGTGCGGTCACACCAGACCGCCACAGCCTAGACGAGGACAACCCGCCACGCGGTCAGAGGCAGACCGCGCGGCTCCACCTTGTCGCCTTGGACCAGATACCAGCAGTCATTCCAGGAGACCGCAGCTAGGCTGATACCAGCCTGACCGCCCGGACAATCTCCCAGACCGCCCAGGTCAAAGAACCCTCTAACTTTCACTTCAACAATTTCAACAGTTATCTTACTTTTCTTGCAATTATTATTTAATCTAGTTTAGTTTAGTTAGTGTTTTTCATTTTATTTTCTATATTTCCTTTTGTTTTTGGCGGAGCTCGCCCCTGCAGGTTCATTTTCTGGATGGGATGCAGCAGCTTTTTCTTGGTTTACACGCCAATCTTCTGGTATGCTCATTTCTGAGCATGGGTAACTTTTCTTCCCCCTTGTCTTTTATTTAATTTTCATGGTTACATCATTTGCTTTTATTACTTGGATTAAGTCTGGGGGAGAGCCGTTATGTGTTACTCACTGCACGTGCACATGACACTGCATACTAGAAGAACATTTTAATTTAGTTTTATAATTATTGTTTCATATGCACCGCACACCACTACCCCCACTTTAGCGCGCACTCGCTTGTTTGTATGCTCCTGTATATTCAATTCTTGGTTGTGATGTAGAAATTGCCGTATTAGCCTAAAAATTGCAAGATGGAGTGGCATGTTGACTTTTGTAGTGCTCTAGTTGAGTACTCGTGTCTTGCATAGGGATTTGAGTAGAATTAGTTTTTATTTATGCTTCTAATTTATAATTAGTAGATTTGCGTAGATTTTAATTTATTTTACTCAAAATGGTGAATGTGGTTGAATCTAATGGTAGCGTGGTATTGCGTGTAAGCAAGCACGAGGTTCGTGTTGCTCGAGTCGGGAGGAAGGATTACCTTTCTCGGGGGATAAGAACTTGCCCCAAGCGACTCTCGAAGCATGGGTGTGAATGATTTGAAAGTTGAGCATGACGTAGGCCTTCTATTTGGCAAGTTTGAGCTTTGTTCTACCATTCCTATGTTCTAATCGTTGCTAGCCTATTTTGTGCCTACCCGACCTTTTGGTTCAGCTCCACCATACTTCACCAAGGCCTAAAAGCTAATCCCATTATCGCAACCAATAATAAGCCAAGAGCATTAATGAATTGTAATTTTCCAATGCGGTGCGGCGATGAGAAATTTTAGTGTCGATGTGGATTTCTTAAAAATCTCTATATGCTGAGTTTTTTTGCGAATTTTGGGGAAATAAAAAAAAATAGAAGGAAAAGAAAAAGTAAAAAAAAAGCAAAGAGAAAAAAAAAATATATCCCTAGCGTTTTAATTGAAACATCTATCTCTATCGATTGGAGTAGGCCGTGTGCACACCCGGTTTCAAAGTCAAGTCTGGGGGTGTGCTACACGTGTATTATTGGGGCTGCTATGATTTAGCACTTTTTGTGCTCTTTTGGGTTGCGATTAGCCATCATGTTTATCTTTGCATTCCAAACCGTAACCTAAGCCTCGTGTATACCTAAAGTCCTATCGATTCATCTTGTGAGTACACGAACGCCGTGAAGATAGTGTGACCGGGCGAGCTTATGGTTCTCGACGTTAATGGATTTCAACGGAGATAATTCCGAGTCCCGGTCTTGGGTAACATTCACCTTCGCGACTTGCTTACTTTCGTACTATGCGTGACAACGAGATTCACCAACATTCCATTTTTGAGTAAAAATAATATTCTTTTTACGGATTTACACTTTTATAAATTAACTAGCATATGTAGAAACTTCTTCTAATGAATTTCTATGCACACAAGTATGCAACTTCGCATACTACTCCATGTCGCAATTTTTGTAGCTAGCTATGCTTTACCTACTCCGCCAGATTTGTTTGCTCGGGACGCGCAAACAGGTAAGTCTGGGGGTGTGATGAGTCCCATTTATATATACATTTATGGGCTCATCTGGGCCGTATTTCTAGTATTTGCACTACACCTTTGGCATGTTTTGTTCATATTTGTTATTCCTTACTTAGTGCACTTATAATCCCGTTGTGGTGTGCGTTTGCACGTTTTAGTGTCGAGGGTAAGCACAGCGTGCTCCTCTTTCTTTTTATGCTTTATTTCATGTGGTGGAAGGGTATTCCCAGCTTTGTTGTGGCTAATGCAGGTGGACATTTCATCAGTTTCAGCATAAGTTCATGTCTGTACATATCGCACGATCATGCGTTATGTTGGCGCACGGTCGGTTTTGGTCGTGCGCCCTTTGCTGAGGAGGAAACTGATGATCTGTCATTGATCGTGCGTCTTTGCGCACGGGCAGCGCCCATGCATGAAGGAATCGCACGCTCAACCTGTTTGGCCTTGTTTTTATCCCTTCTGAATTTACCCGTGCGTTTTGACGCACGGGCAGATTTGCTCGTGCGTTAGTAAATAACACGGGCGCTCTAGGTCGTCTTCCTACGCTGTCTTTACTATTATTATTGCACGGTCTACGCACGGTCGTGCGTTCGACCGTGCGAGACCATTTTTCTGACTCTTTTCTATAAAAGCGCAGTGCTCTGCCCTAGTACGGGACCCGACTCAGTTCCGCCATTTCGACCGCAAGGTGAGCTCCAGCTCCGTTTTCTTCCACCCTTCCATGAGGGCTTTGCCCTGGGCCGCCTCCATCTTCCAAGAGCTTCCAAGGAGGGGATTCTAGTCCTACACTCATCATTAAGCAAGGAAAGCTTCGCACCAGAGTAGATTCGGTCGTGAGACGAAGAAGACGGGTCCATTGGGAGGAAGCGACAACCCTCCTCTACCCCGGACGTAGTTGCAGACTGAGCTAGGACGTGGATTGACAAACCGACGATTCCTCCCGTGAATCCCAACGAGGCTTCGGATGTGGTCGATTCTCTTGCACTCCTTCCTTTTGTTTTGATGAATGTAACTAGATCTCCATTATATTGATGATGTGCACTATAAACCTTGATTTGTAATGTTTCTTTCATTTTTATGAAATTATCTTGTTTATATGTGTATTTGAGGTGCGCCACCAAATCCACTCCACCCTCCACTTCATTCCGTTAGCCCACTCTTCCATTCCGCTAAACTACTCTTCCACTCTGTATGCCTACTCGTCCATCCGCCTAGTGAAGCGTGGCATAACCGCCCGTGTAATCCATTCGCCTAACGAAACAGCGCGCTCAAGGCCTGCATAGTTCGATTCCGCTTGCCTACTCGTCCATCCGCCCTTGCGAAGCAGCACGCTCAAGGCCTGCCTAGTCTCCATCCCGCCAAGCAAAGCATTGCATAGCGGCATTCTATAGGAGTAGTTTAGTTATTTTCTTTTATTTTCCAAAAACCAATCCATCGTTTCCGCAATCCATCCGCTCGAAAGGACTTCAATCTCAAGTCCTTCCTCAATAGTTAACTCCACCTTACTGTGTTCCTTCGAGATCGATACTCGGGAATTTGCTCCTCGTTTTATATTACTTGAACGATCGGTACACTGCCTTTTCGTGCCGTAGTCTTGCTACCGCCTATAGCGGTGTGCTAAGATTTGAGCATCACTTAGGGAGGAATTCGCCACACGGCGACTGGGTCTAGGGACTAGATCTAGGGGGTGCTCGAGGCCTTTCTGGTGATAGATTGGCTAGAGCGGCTTGAGGCCGTATCTGGGTAGAGATCGGCTAAAGCCAATCGGTTCGTGGGGATACGAGTCGGTATAGAAAACAAAAAGGTTTTTCATATTATTTGCTTCGATTTCTAGCATCATTGAAATCAGATTTTGTAATCAATTTTATAAATGTTAATCAGGTCTTTTCTTGTTTAATAAAATTGATTTCATTTCTAATTTCATTATCTCTTTACTTTTGATTTAACTTTGATCAAAATATCAAAAGTTTTCTATTAAAGTTAAAAGTTTTAAAACCCTTATTCACCCCCCCCCCCTCTAAGGGCGCCTACAGATCCAACAGAAAATAATGTGTCCAAAAAGAATTCCTTTTCAGAACAGCCTAAAAGAAGAAAGTATTTCAAATTCCAATCATATTGAATAAGTATGTTGAAGGGGAGAAGAAAAGTAGAGCACTCATTACATGATTCTCACCTGTCGAATAGGGTTCTCCTTCTTCCATCTTCCAAAACCCTAGGACAGAAAACAAGTGCTCTGAACAGAACAGAAAATAGCTGCTTCTTCTCTTCACCTTACAGCAGCAACTTTTCAGCAAGTTCTTATAGAAAAAGGATCCAGTCAAATAACCCTTGCAACCATCATAATCATAAGCAAGGTTCATCTTATACAGATCTAGTGAAAATCAGAAGCTACAGTTCTTGAGAGATTTCTTTGGAAGAATTGTGAGAACAGAATTCTTTTCTCCCTCTTCTTACTTTCTTCACCTATATTTCACAAACTGTAAAAGAGTTTTATTAATCCCTCTTTCAAAGGATTCAGTGGTTCTAAGAGTCTCCTTATCAAATGACTCAGTGGTTCTAAGAATCTCATTATCAAAAGACTCAGTGGTTCTAAGAGTCTCCTTATCAAAAGACTAATGCACCGGTTGTGCAATCCTACCAGGGAGGTAGAAGAGAGGACTACCCATATTTTGGGAAACCTCTATACAAATTCCTGTGTATTCTGTGTGTGATTTTCTGTGCTGTCCATATTTCTATTTTCTGTGTTTATATTTCCAGCAATCTGCATTTATTTTATTCTATCTTTGGATTGCTAATTGCAAAATACTCAGAGGCACACTGTGAACTTTTAATTGGTATCAGAGACAGGTTGATCATTAAAAGGTTAACACCCTAATCAAAAGATCTCCTCACTCTCATTTCTTTATCATAAAATAATCAAAACAAATTTTTTAAAGAAAATTAGTTTTAAGGATTATGCATCAACAAGACCACAAGTGTGTAACCTGAATAAGTTTACACTCTGGAAGGCTTGAATAAAGGTTTATATGAACTCAATTGACGAAGACATTTTTAATGTCATTATTACAGGTCCCCTTATCCCAATGAGAAAAGATGCTAGTGGGATAGTAACACAAACCGTAGTCCCTAGAGCTGAGTGGACTGATGCTGAGAAGAAGGTGAAGGCTTGTGATGCCAAAGCCAAGAATATCCTCGTGTCAACCATGTCAGATGACATATTTCCTGACTGCAACTCTGCCAAAGATATCTGGGAATCTCTTTCCAGATTAGTTGAAGGCAGCTCTGATGATAGAAAGGAGAAGAAGTCCCTTCTCATATCTCAATATGAGAACTTCAAGAAGAAGGCTGATGAAATGTATGACAGGTTCAACCTTATCATAAATGAGCTGAGAGGGCTTCATAAAGAAATATTTCTGACAGAAAATAATGACAAGCTTCTCATGTGATTCCCAAGCACGTGGGACTCAAGAATTTGGGCTTTCAAAGATTCTAGTTGCCTTAGAGAAATATCAATAAAAGCTCTACTAGGGAAGCTCAAGTCCTATGAGCTCCTACTAAAAAGCAAAACTGAGTTAGAAGTCTAGTAGAGAATCTCAACCCCTAAAGAAGGGACTCTTGCACTAAAGACTATTGAAGCAGAGCCCTCCACCTCTGAAGAAGAGATGTCCAATCTCTTGGCCAAAAGATTCAAAAGATGGGTCAGGACAGAGGACTCTAGAAGGAAAGAGGAATTCAAGCAAGCCAAGGTATGATAAATGTCCTAAACAGGAAATTATCTGCTTCTCATGCAGAAAACCTGGGCATTTTGCCACTGAATGTCCTGAAGAAGAAAAGAACAGAAGCAACAAGCAGAAGAAAAAAATCCTCCATGAGGAAGGATAAGAGAAGAGGAAAAGGATTCATTGCTGAAACCTAGAGTGATTCAGAGTCTGAATCAAGCTCCTCCTCATCTGCTAGTGATGAAGAGTGTAGAACTGAAGAAGTCTGCTTAATTGCTCTGGGAGACTCCACTGCTACTAATCAGTTAACAGTCTTTAATTTTGACTTTTCCTCAGAATATTTTAAAGATTGTTTCAAAGAATTTTGTCAAGATTATATTAATAGTCAAAAAGAACTTAACATAATCAAAATAGAACTAGAAGACCTTTGGAAAGATCATTTGTACTCAGTTAACTATGATTTGAGAGGTCAATTATTCAAGAAAGACAGAGAAATTTACATATTAGGTAATGAAAAGTCTGACTTAGAGAAAGAACTTACAAAGGCAAAAGCCTTCGAGGACTTACTCAATGGAAGGAGTCAAAAGCTTAAGGTTATCTCACAAAATCTCTCCAAGAATCAACCTATAGCATTAATTAGGTCTAGCATGAATCAACCTAATAGCAACTTAGAATCATGTGAAGAACAAAATAATAACCCTAATAAATTCACTATATTCAATAGGGTAAACATTACCAATCAAACAGAGATTCTGGGTAAACACCCCTTACAAAAGCCAAATAAGAATTATAAAAATCTTACTAACAATAATCATACGTCGACTAGAACTCGATGCAATTTTAAAGATGCTTCGAAAGCAACTCGACGGAGTCCAGCATAAACGTCGGCATCAACTCGAAGCAACTATGAGGGTGCGTTGAATTTTATTCGATGAAACCAATATTCTGCATCGAATTATTATCGACGTAACTATGCAGACGCATCGAAATACGCTCGACGCAACTCTAAAGATGCGTCAACTTCTTATCGACGTATGCTTCCAGCAAAAAAAATTCAGCCATCCAAATATCTCTCTGCTTACATTCCTAGATGTTTCTGTTGCTCTAAAACTAGTCACATAGCTAAACATTGATGGCATAACAATGGAACACTTCTTCACCTTAAGGGGTATACTGAAAGACCATCTTATTCATTCATAACTCCATATGATGATAGAAGAAAGGGACCCCAGCATGTAAGGGTCTACACTAATGTTTGATTTCATGTGCAGAAAGGAGACTGTTCTACCACAAACCAGCAGTGGTTTCTGGATAGTGGATGCTCCATGCATATGATAGGAGAAAAATGTTGGAACATGGTCTTCTGCATTGCCTAGGTTTGAGAATAACAAATCCTATGTGTATTTGATATTGTATGTTTAAGTGTGCAGGAAGCAAAACCATATGACTCAAGGATAATATAAGAAGGTTGCCCCCAAGTTTGAAGCCAAAATTCTAGCATGGTCACTAGCGCCAGCGGTAGCCACTAGCACTGGCGCTAGACGGTAGTGCGGCGCACAAGAGGAATGTCGGCAGGGTTTCCTTGGAATGAATATATGCACGCGAAGAATGTTTCCTAAACCGGGATAGTGCCGATGGTAGCGCTAGAGCATGCACTATCTCCAAGGCTATAAAAAGGGCCCCTTGGCTCCGTCTTCCTCATCACCTCACAACCTAATTTCTAGAACTTCATGCCACATCATATAGAGGAAGTTTTAGAGAGATACTCCAACAAATCCATGAAGGCTTAAGGTGATCCGTGGAGAAGATTTCAACACACTTCATCATCTTTATGAAAGACCTCATTGACTACAATCATACTCTGCAGGACTTCGTCTACTTCTTCAAGGGATCCACATATGGAGTTTTTTTATTGTTGTTGTTTCATATCTTTACTCTTTCCTACACGTGCAGTAAATTTGCCTCGGGTTGGCAACTAAGTCTGGATAGCACTTAGGGCAGTGAATTCGCCTCGTGTTGGCGACTAGGTCTAGGTGTAGATCTAGGGGGTGCTAAAGGCCGTATACAACGAAGGATTGGCTAGAGCAGCTTAATTACAAAAAAATACCAAAAATTATTTATATACATATATCTTGCAAAAGGGAGATTTGGGATGTCACCCCATCACATTTCCTAGTACCCGTTGTAAACCCCTCACAGGGTAGACCTAGGGAAGTCCAAGATCAATTATATGAGTTCAAATTTTAAATCAAAAATCATTTTCAAAATATCAAAAAACCTATTAATATCAAGCGTGATTTAATCTATCATTTAGACCTTCTACAATGTTGCAATTCATCTTTTCAAACTACTTTGAACATTTATTTTATCATGCTTTGATATATCTAATCACATGTGCATCAATTGTATTGTAAAATTTATGTAGAAACAAGCTTAGCATGCCTCTAAGTATGAGTAAATGTTTTATGGTTGAGAACAATAATTATTCACTCACTAATTTTGGCAAAGTCTACATGTGTTTTTAATCTAAGAATGCTTGCATGTGTACAAAAAAAATCATGTATCTTTTGCTCAAGTATCTTACCTACACCACTTTTATTTGCACTCTTAATAATTAAGAAAAGTGGTTGTGCTTTCAAAATTACATTGGTTTGCAAAACAAGTGTATTCAGATAACTTTCTACAAAACAAAAAATCATGAAATAAATTGACAAAGATAACTCCACCAAGCACTACTTGAACCTCACGATAAGTCTTAATGAGCATTGTGAGGTTAATCACCTTGGAAAGAATAGTAAAGTGCCTTGTGCAAACCTTTCAGTTCTTTTTACACCACTTATTCTTAAGTACACCGGATCACAAAAATATCAATATTGAAAAACAATGTGTGTGATCCCCCAAGCACTACTTTGCACCCTGAAAAGTCTTCATGAGCATTGTGTGTGCAAAGCACCTTGGTAGTTGTTCATTTTTTATTGTGCATTGAAGTGTGTGGAAGTAAAATTATTTGTGTTTTATTGTGCACTTTATTCTACATATGTCTTGTATTTTTGATTAAATCATTTGTTTACTCTCTTCAAAATACACTTATGAACACATCATTATCTTCCATAACACTTCTTCTCATGGGTATTTGATCCTAATGCAACTTCTATACTACTCTTTATATATAAATTCACTAGATAACCTAGTATGCTCTCTATAAAGTTTGGTATGTTTTGAATTTGTGAATTATAATAACATTGTAGTAGT
Source organism: Dactylorhiza incarnata (assembly GCA_033032865.1). Taxonomy (NCBI): domain Eukaryota; kingdom Viridiplantae; phylum Streptophyta; class Magnoliopsida; order Asparagales; family Orchidaceae; genus Dactylorhiza; species Dactylorhiza incarnata. The sequence goes on along the minus strand of JAWHQI010000218.1, from coordinate 735,890 downwards.
TTCTTTTTGATATCCTTCTTTCATGCTTGGTTACTTTATTCTCAAACTTACAGATTTTAAATGAATAATAATTTACAAAAATATCTTCCTTTTTGGAATTTAACTCATATCTCTTCTTATGAATTATCATGATTATAAAAAGTTGTTTCTTGTATTTCTATAAGTCTTCCGCATCATTACCATAAAATTTTTAACCTTGCGCTTTCATTCTTATTTAAAGTCTTCTCTTTTGTGTGTATCATCACTTGAATCTCAAAATTCATTTCCTTCAACAAGTGATAGACTTTCTTGGTAAAATTTATATTGGTTGTTCTAAACATGAATATTATTTTTATGCTAAAAACTCTGATTTATTTCTATGAAACTTCTTATGCTAAAAACTCCTTATCATTTCATTTCCTCTAAAAAACTTGATCATGCCTTATCTTTTTTATCGAAAAACCACTTTATATGTCTCTTGCTACCTTAACCCACTTTTGCTAATAACAAAAGGGGAGAACTAACATGAAAAATAAAATTTTTATCAAATGGGAAAACTAACATGATTAATGATTAAGATGATAGCCTACATATAAGGGGAGCATTCACATAGGGGGAGAATACATTTACGGGGAGCAATTCTAAATACCAAAAACGATAATTATCCTAAGTCATCACTCACACACACACACAAGTAGGTTGTAACGTCCCACTTCGAACTAGCCCCTTCGAGTGACACGGGTCACTTAGAGATGCTCGGACCATGTGGGATCTGGAGATCCTAATAGGCCATGGTTATGCCCTGTTCTCCAAGAGTGGAGTTAGCCCTCACCCGTTGCAATTAGGAATCAAATGGCAAGGAATTGGTTGCAGGGAGCTAACGCCAGGGTTAGCTTTAGCTAACGGTGACGGTAGCGACCGATTCTGGGCACGTGCCTTTCTTCCGTGGGAGTGGCCTAGATTGCTGAAATTGGGGTTATTAGTGGAATACAAGATTTAGAAATCAGATGGCATCTAGTGTAGATTTTCAACATAAGCCTTGGAAATGGAAATTGCATTTAATGCCATTAATGCTATCTCTTTATCTCTCTTTCTATCTTTCTCTCTCTCTCTCTCTCTCTCTCTCCTACTTCCCTAACCGAATGGGCTAGAATAATGGAGTCAAAAGAGTATTCTTCTTCATCATCTTCTTCTTCTTCTTCTTTTCCCTCACCTTAAGGTTTCAACCTAGGGTTTTGAAGGAGCAACTTTGGAGAAGGGCTTGAGCTCGGTCGACCGCCGCCATGCCGTCGAGGAGACAAACATGATCGTCGGCCAGAAATCAGGTGACTTCTGACCCCTCTCCCTTGGTACTAGATCGTAGAAGTAAGTTGGAGAGGCGTTGAGCTCAAAAGAGCTTAGCTTGTGAGCTAATGGAGATTCTTAGGAAAGGACAAAACCGGAGCTTTCATCTTAGGGCACCGATTGCCGTGAAAGTTCCTTCCATAATTTCTTCTCTCCAAAAGGAAGATATGGGATTTGATTTCATGAAAATCCATGGTCATACGAGGCAGTATTGGATGAGAGAAGATGAAAACCCTAATTTTCCTAATTGGGGAAGATGTTGAATAGTCCATGTTAAAAAGGGCTTTAATTTATATAAGATAGCAAATACTTAATTTGATTTATATCAGAAATTTAGAAGGGAAACTGTAATTTGGCTGCCTATATATTTTCTTAGCTATGGCGGTGGCTGGAATTATCCTCAGCTGCTTATGGAATTTGGCGTACTGTTTTCGACGAACGTCCTGAAGGCTGCGTTCGACGAACGACCTGAAGGCTGCGTTCGACGAACGACCTGAAGGCTGCGTTTGACGAACAGCCTGAAGGCTGCGTTCGAACGCAGCACGCCAAATTCCTTAAGCGGCTGAGGATAATTTCAGCCACCGCCTTAACTAAGAAAATATATTGGCAGCCAAATTAGAGTTTCCCTTCTAAATTTCTGATATAAATCAAATTAAGTATTTGCTATCTTATATAGATTAAAGCCATTTTTAACATGGACTATTCATCATCTTCCCCAATTACGAAAATTAGAGTTTTCATCTTCTCTCCTCCAATACTGCCTCATATGACCATGGGTAGACCCACCATAATTAATCCTCCAACCAGGATCATCACACCTCCAAGTGTAAGCCATGCACATTCATGTAATTCCATGCACCACCCATGCTATCGAGCCCCAAGGGCTCGCGAAAGGAACCTTATTACATTTACCACCTACAAACACGGCCGATGCTAATTAGCATCTGCGGACCAACCCACCGGGTCCTTCACCTCTCAGGATATAACCATACCAAATAATCCACACCAACCATCAATGCTTAACACACGGAGCTATCATAGCTTACTTATAGTGGCATGGGTATATAAGGAAATTACTATCTTGATCCTATAGGACTACTTGTGCACGTAATTTTATGTTTGAGTTCACTATATAGATCTGTCCATACACCTTAACTCTCACAACCCTTGAGTTCAATTCACAACCTACTTCGTCAGCATCATCAATGCCAAAATCATTGCCCAGGCGTCGGGTCCTACGTATTTACGGTGCTCTACATTATGTAACACCTCAATTTCTAGTGCAATTTCTCGAGAAATCAAAATCATAAGAATACATTCCTCGAGAAATAAAAAGGAAGGAAATGCCATTTCTTGAGAAAAAGAAAGGGCCAGGCCGTTCGTCGAACGCCGTTCGACGAAAGCCAGATTGGGTCGTTCGTCGAAGGCAGCCTTCAGGCCGTTCGTCGAACGCAGCCTTCAGGCCGTTCGTCGAATGCAGCCTTCAGGCTGTTCGTCGAACGTAGCCTTCAGGCCGTTCGTCGAATGTCGTTCGTCGAACGCCAGATCAGGCCATTCGTCGAATGTAGCCTTCAACCCATTCGTCGAACGCAGCCTTCAGGCCGTTCGTCGAACGCAGCCTTCAGGCCGTTCGTCAAAGTATTCGGTGCATCCGGGAATAATCAAGATGTATGCCAATCTACATAAGACCATGTTTTGGCTAGGAATGAAGTGGAATGTCACCTACTTTGTTACCCATTGTGAGGCGTGCCAGAAAGTGAAGGCAGAGTGTAGAAGCCCCGTTGGGTTGTTACAGCCGTTGCCCAATCCTCAGTGGAAGTTTGAAGATATATCCAAGGATTTCATTCACGGTCTGCCTCGCTCCCGCTCCGGGAGTGACTCGGTATGGGTGATTGTGGATCATCTAACAAAGGTTGCCAGGTTTATACCGATGAGGAAGGACACGCACGTCGATGTGTTGGTGAGACTCTTTGTCAAGCAGTTTGTTCGATATCATGGAGTGCCCAAGACTATTGTTTCAGACCGTGATGGTCGATTCATCTCCAAGGAATTGAAAGCAGTGCAAGCTTATTTATGCTCTTGCTTGACCTTTAGCACGGCCTTCCACCCTCAGATGGATGGACAGTCAGAGCAGACGATCAGGACCTTGAACGATCTGTTGTGCCTATGTGTTCTAGATCGAGGAGAGCCGTGGGAAAGGCTTCTTCCCTTGGTAGAATTCTCTTATAATAACAGTCATCAGGGCAGCATAGGCATGGCTCCTTATGCGGCACTTTATGGAAGGAGGTGCAGGGCACCTCTATCGTGGGTCCAAGATGAGGACCTGAAGGCATTGGTAGTGCAATTTATTGATGATACAGATTAAATGGTCAAATTGATTTGAGACCGCATGCTTAAAGCACAGAGCCGACAAGCCAAATATTTTGACGCAAAGCACAAGGCAGTGGAGTTTCCGGTTGGTGACAAGGTGTTCTTGAAAATCAGGCCGATGCACGGAGTGTCTCGGGTTCGGGGAAGGAAGAAGCTCAGCCCTCGCTATATGGGGCCTTATACCATCCTGGAGTGGATTGGCCCCTTAGCCTATCTCTTGGAGATGCCGATAGAGTTGGAGAATTTGCATGACGTCTTCCATATGTCCTCTCTTTGGAGGGCATTTCTTCATCTGGATCAGCATGTCCCAGCTACGGCGGGCCCGGTGGGAACCAATAGATCTGTTCGGCTGGAGCATGTGCGCATAGTAGATACCGAGACCCGAGTGCTGCGGAGAAAGAGTGTTCGATTGGTGAAAGTTTTGTGGTCCAACCATGGACGAGAGGAATACACTTGGGAGCTGATGGACCTTATGAAGTAATGTTACCCTGGATTGTTTTCCCCATGTATGACCTAAATTAGCTTGTCATACTTCGCTTTAATAACCGTAGCCCAAAACTCAATTTTGGGGATGAAATTTTTTTTTTGTTTATTGGATTTGTAATGTCCCACTTCAAACTAGACCCCTCGAGTGACACGGGTTACTTTGAGATGCTCAGACCAGGTGGGATCTAGATATCCCAATAGGCCATGGTTGTGCCCTGATCTCCAAGAGTGGAGGTAGCCCTTGCCCCTTTCATTTAGGAAACAAATGGAAAGGAATTGGTTGCAGGGAGCTAACGCCAGCATTATCTTTAGCTAACGCCGACGGAAGCGACCGATTCTGGGCACGTGCCTTTCTTCCGTGGGAGTGGCCTAGATTGCTGAAATTGGGGTTCTTAGTGGAATAAAAGATTTAGAAATCAGATGGCATCTAGTGTAGATTTTCAACATAAGCCTTGGAAATGGAAATAACATTTAATGCCATTAATGCTATCTCTGTATCTCTCTTTCTATCTGTTCTCTCTCTCTCTCTCTCACCTTCTTCCCTAGCCGAATGGGCTGGAATAATGGAGTCAGAAGGCTATTCTTATTCATCTTCTTCTTCTTCTTCTTCTTCTTTTCCCTCGCCTTAAGGTTTCAACCTAGGGTTTTGAAGGAGCAACTTGGGAGAAGGGCTTGAGCTCGGCTGACCTCTGCCATGCCGTCGAGGAGACGAACACGATCGTCGGCCAGAAATCAGGTGACTTCTGACCCCTCTCCCTTGGTGCTAGATTGTAGAAGTAAGTAGGAGAGGCGTTGAGCTCAAAAGAGCTTAGCTTGTGAGCTAATGGAGATTCTTAGGAAAGGACCAAACTAGAGCTTTCATCTTAGGGCAACGATTGCTAGGAAAGTTCCTTCCATCATTTTTTCTCTCCAAAAGGAAGAGATAGGATTTGATTTTGTGAAAATCCATGGTCATATGAGGCAGTATTGGAGGAGAGAGATGAAAACCCTAATTTTCCTAATTGGGGAAGATGATGAATAGTCCATGTTAAAAGGGGATTTAATTTATATAAGATAGCAAATAATTAATTTGATTTATATCAAAAATTTAGAAGGGAAATTGTAATTTGGCTGCCTATATATTTTCTTAGCTAAGGCGGTGGCTGAAATTATCCTCAGCCGCTTAAGGAATTCGGCGTGCTGCGTTCGACGAACGGCCTGAAGGCTGCGTTCGACGAACGGCCTGAAGGCTGCGTTCGACGAACGGCCTGAAGGCTGCGTTCGACGAACGGCCTGAAGGATGCGTTCGACGAACGGCCTGAAGGTTGCGTTCGACGAATGGCCTGAAGGCTGCGTTTGACGAACGACGTTCGACGAACGGCCTGAAGGCTGCATTCGACGAACGGCCTGAAGGCTGCATTCGACGAACGGCCTGAAGGTTGCATTCGATGAATGGCCCGATCTGGCGTTCGTCGAATGGCGTTCTACGAACGGCCTGGCCCTTTCTTTTTCTCGAGAAATGGCATTTCCTGTCTTTTTATTTCTCGAGGAATGTATTCTTCTGCTTTTGATTTCTTAAGAAATTGCACTAGAAATTGAGGTGTTGCATAATGTAGAGCACCGTAAATACGTAGCACCCGACGCTTGGGGCAATGATTGCGGAAATGATGATGCTGACGAAGTAGGTTGTGAATCGAACTAAAGGGTTGTGAGGGTTAAGGTGTATGGGCAGATCTCTATAGTGAACTCAAACATAGAATTACGCCCACAAGTAGTCTTATAGGATCAAGATAGTAATTCCCTTATATACCCATGCCAGTGCAAGTATGCTATGATAGCTCCGTGTGTTAAGCAGTGAAGGTTGGTGTGGATTACAGGGTATGGTTATATCCCGAGAGGTGAAGGACCCGGTGGGTAGGTCCGCAGATGCTAATTAACATCGGCCGTGTTGTAGGTGGCAAATGTAATAAGGATCCTCTCGCGAGCCCTTGGGGGCTCGAAAGCACGGGTGGTGCATGGAATTATATGAATGTGCATTGTTTACACTTGGAGGTGTGATGTTCCTGGTTGGAGGAGTAATTGTGGCGGGTCTATGGGCTTGCTAGTCGTGACACCGACAGAAGCTAGCAGTTAGACTCTAGACCGGTTGGGATGGACTCTTGGTGCCCACTTCCCAGAGACCCCTTACGCGTTATGAAGACTCAACATGATGCGAGAAGTACGTAGGGTCTCCGCTGTGTGTTCTTAGCGTCGAGGCATACATAGGCCTGGGTATGGTATTGTTCATACCCGCCTAGTGTTGAAATTATTGAACTGGAGTGGAAGTTGGTCGGCGGTCTGTTTATTGGTGACCTCAGAGACCACACGTTCTCTGTGTTGGTGCTCTACCGGTCTGGTTCTGGCGGTCTGCTGGTTGGCCGGTCTGTTCTTGTATGTTCCGGTCTCTTCCCGGGTTATTCTGCTTGGTTGGTCTATCTTCTTTGTAGAAGACCAGGCAGTCTATTCGTGTATGTTTCAGTCTCTTCCAGGGTTGTTCTACTTGGTTGGTCTATCTTCTTTGTAGAAGATCGGGCGGTCGGTTCTTGTGTAACCGCTGTGACCGGGTGGCTTATGCAGGTTGGTCTGGCGACTTCTCTGAAGTCGGCCAGATGTTCTTGGCTTGCTCTTAGTGATCTAAGGAAGGAGTGTGCATGTGTCTGCGCAGCTTGTGCGCTGTCTTATGTTAGCGCGGCTTGTGCGCGGTCTATTGCTGATCCGCGGTCTTGGACAGGATGTTGTCCAAGTTGTGTGATCGCGTGTTCTGCTCTGTGAGACCGCTAGCGATCTGATGGGTGGTGACTGTATCTCTCTTGCGGCGGTGACGACATCCATCTTGTCGCCTATAAATAGGGGTGCATGGCCCGTCATTCATTTCGAGAACTGTAAGAACTAGAGCCTGGGTTGTTTTGTACGGTCTCATCTTTGAGGTCGGGCGGTCTCGGAAGCGATTTGACTGTTTGTTGTGTTCGCAGGTTTGTGGTCAGCAGGTTGCGGTCTCCATCCTTGGTGATTTCCCAGCGGCTTAAATAAACAGTTCGACAGCGGCTTGTCTGCGAACTGGTTTATGTTGTTCTTATGCTGTTCACAGCGAGCTCAGCGATCAGGCGACCTTCGGCGGTTAGGCGATCTGAGTTGCGGTCTGGCGACAGCTTCTGTTCTTCATTCAATTCAATAAGCACAAGTTTGTGCGGTCTGAGGTGGCAGTCTTGCAGTGCAGGCATCCTGTCTGTTTTCTGTTCGTGCGGTCTCAGGTCAAGCCGGGCGATCTCTGGAGTTCAGCGATCTGTGCGGTCTCTGCTTGTCAAGCCGCCAGTTTTGTTTTTTGGTGTGTTTTGTTTCTCTCTCCTTTGTGATTCTTATGAATCATGTCTCGCCATGTATGTCTCCAAATGTAAATGAAGTTTTGTGATTCAATATAGTCTATAGTGTTGATGTGTGGCATTGTGGTTGTTTGGCTATAACTCAGTTGATGAAACTCCTCCCTACCCCTAAACGATTCAAATCAAAAATTTTAACATGGTATCAAAGTTAGGTTGTTGGAGTGGATAAGCAGTGATCAACTTAAGTTGCCATCGTCTTTGTGAAGAAGAGACCACATAGGTTGCCATGGAAGCTGGATACGCAAGAGGGCTTGGTATTGAACTCCTCACATCGACTAACTATAAGAAGTGGAGGTCGTGTATGGAGAGTTACTTACTTGGCGAGGATCTATGGGAGATTGTTGGAGGAGAAGACACACAAGAAGTGTTTCTAGCAGGAGATAATATGGCAGAGGTGAGACTTTGGAGGAGGACTAATGCAAAGGAAGAGTTCACACTCAAGAGGGATATCTCACCAGAGCTATTCGATCACATCATTGGATGTAAATCTGCTGCTGAGATTTGGACGTCTTTGGACGGGCTGTTCAATAAGAAGAATGTATCTCGGCTATAGTTTCTTGAAAATGAGTTGGCGAAGGACTCTCAAGGTGATCTTTCTATCTCTACCTTCTTTCTCAAGATGAAGAACCTCACAACAGAGATTTCTGCATTGGATCCTGATGAGCCCATCTTGGAGGCAAAACTGAAGAGGCATATCATCCGCGGGTTGCGGAAGGAGTATCTTGCCTTTGTGACGTCAGTTCAGGGTTGGGCAAATCAGCCATCCCTGTTGGAGCTGGAAAACTTACTTGCCTCGCAGGAAAGTTTGGCAAGACAGATGGCGGGGACTTCTATCTCTGAGGGAGATAGTGATGTGTTGTTCTCTGGGAAGAAGAAAAAGAAGTGGGAGAAGAAGAAGCTGTTGGATCTTGTGGCGCCCTTAGAGGTGGGGGGTGAATAAGGGCCTTTTTAAATTATGATTTTTTACTTAAGAATTTTTAAAACAAATTTTGCTTTTCTAAAAATCACTTATAAAAATTTTCAAACTATGAAAATTTTAAATTAATTCAAACACAAATTTCTAAGTTAAAGATTAAGCAACCAAATTTGCAATTAAAGAAAAAGACATAATATTTTTTTAATCATGAAATTCACATACAATAAAAATGCTCTTAACAATGCTTAAGATCAAGGCACAAATATGATAATAAACTTTTAATAATTTGTGTTTACCAATCCTTCTCCCAAGAATCGGAAGGCTATCACTTGTCTCTCCCTAGACCAAGCCCAAGCCTATCCTCTAGATCTTCCCAAGATCTAGACGTAGCACACAAGGCCACAATTTCCTACCAAACCACTCAAGGACTTGGACGCTCCGCACAAGGAAGCGATTTTCGCCTAAGCCATGCAAGGACTTAGACTTCACGCACAAGGAGACGATTTCCCTACCAATACAAAATGAAATGTATATAAATGAAAATACAAAATGAAATGAAGAACTCCCTAGAAATTCAGATCTCTGAAAGGAAGGTTGAAGCCTCGAGATGATCGTTGATGTAGAAGCGCGTCCGATCTCGTCTTCATTCTCAAACCTCCTAAGCACAAATGGGAGTTGATGAGGTTCTGGAGCTCTCTGGTTCGTATGCACTCAGGAAGGGACTTAGAATTCTCAATCCTTGGAATGCACGAACAAAACGAACCAATTTATAGTTTTTTACTGTCACCGGGGCGACATCGCTGTCAGAATTCCGACAGCGCCAAACTGCCGTTCATCGTGCTGTCGTGCGAGCTGTTGCTGTAACTTCTGGCCTGTCTCCTGGGCGACATCACTGTCGGAATTCCGACAATGCCAAACTGCTGTTCGTCATGCTGCCGTGCCGGCAGTTGCTGTAACTTCTGTCCTGTCGCCTGGGCGACAGTACATGTCGGAAAATTCCGACATTGAAATTCTTCATACAGTCAAATTGAGCTCCAATCAGAATTGTGAACATCTCATACCTATTACCAGCACACCATCAATAAAAGTAGAATCAAATACAAACAGGATTTTGTTATTATCAAACCGGAAGAGTGCGAAATGCATGCTCCAACAATCTCCCCCTTTTGATAATAACAAATCCGTATATAAAGAAATCATGTCTATTTAGGTTGTTGTTTTTAACATATGGTGTGTGCACAAAAATAACATGATATATTCCTCTTAAATGTAAGCTCCCCCTAGATGAATGCTCCCCATAAATGTTATAGTAAAGTGAAATGATATATCGTTTAGGTGGAAGATTTAGGTGGAATTGTTCTTATTGTTCTTTGATTTCTTGAATATACGTATAATTCTCCCCCTTTTGGTATTAGCAAAAGTTAATTTGAAATGAATGAGTAGTTCTTAAGGGAAGAGATAGGATGTAGAAAATAAGAGTAAGCGGAAGCACTTGTGTTGAAAATGATTGAAAGTCTTGAAATAATAGTAATATGCCATAGTATTGAGTAAATTCATGAAGAGATGGTATAGCCATATGAAGTAGTAGAATAAAAAAATAACTTAAACATGATTAATGTCATTTGAAAGTATCATAGAAAGACACAATTGTGTATAGAAATTTGGAATCTTTTTGGTCCAATTCTTATGAGATGAAGGTTTATATAACATAATGATGTGTACAAGTGTTGCTTTGATCAAACATATGAAATTACTTAATTTACATGATCATTGGAATAGAAAACATAATATAAGCATAGAAAAACAACTTTGACCTTGAAGATATAGCACATTAAGAATAGAATACCATTTTTTTTCTTTTGCACAAGACACTTTACAATTCTTTCCAAGGTGCTCAACCTCACAATGCTTATTAAGACTTATCAGGAGGGTAAGTAGTGTTTGGTGGAGTATCCTTGTCCTCAATTTAAACATTTTGTTGATCACATAGTTTGTGATATCTTAACTTTGAAGTTTGTATAGATATTTTTTTTTAATTGACCAAGGATCTCCGAATTCACTTGAGTCGCAAAAGATGGTGTATATTTGTTTGTGCTAATAAATCAAGGTTGAAAGTAGTATTTATGAAATGCTATTGTATTATGTTAAAGTAAACATGATTCATGTATATATTAAATAGAAAGACATATGTATGGATCAAAAGAAGTTAACGTGATAGCTCATTATTATATATAAACAATTTCTCATACTTAGAGGCATGCGAAAACAATTTCCAATAGTCTAAACCACTTAGCAGGAGTGTCAATACTATGATAGAGCGGAAATGAAACCATATAATCATGTAAATAACCATTTTTAAAAAATAGAAAGCACATGGTTTGGCATCAAGTCATGAGTTGTGGCAGTAATAATGACATATAACTAGGGTAAAGTATCATAGGGACCAAAATTGAAGATTAATCAAATTTGGGAGTTGTCGGAATTTTCCGACACTCACTGTCGCCTGGGCGACAACTAAAAGTATACAACGGCCAAAAAACCGAGTCAAACCCGATTGTACCTGATTTTCTGGACTGGAAGGCGAGAGAAAACTGTCGGAGTGCGGCGACAACCCTAGATCTAAGGTAAGGAACTTGGATTTTTCAAGTTTTGTTTAAAATTTTTCAAATTTTTTTTGTGATTTTGATATTTCTCTTGGGATTCATTGAGTTTTTGTGAAGAAGAAGAAAAAAAATGTAGAAGTTTTAGGAGATCTAGACATTTTAGATCTTGGTGTTCTAAAGAGGGTTTAGATCTTGTGATGTTGATATAGAGAATAAAAATTAGAACTTTGAATTTTTTGTTTTTATAGGAAGAAGATGATGAATAGGTTTTTTTTTGTTTAACTTTGAACTTTGAATCTTGTGGTTTTTTTTTTGTTTATAGGAAGAAGATGATGAATAGTGTTTTTGAATAAAAACTTTAACAGAAATATAGCTTGATTTTAAGTAGATCTGGAAGTCTATGCTTAAAAAAAAACATATATTAAAAAAAATCTCACTGGATTACTGTCGGAATTTTCCGACAGTCAATGTCGCCTGGGTGACATCGTTCCAGTGCACAGAACAGTGATTAACTTTAATTTTGTTTTGTTATGTTTGCAGAATGGATTCCAGTTCTAAGGCACGTAAGAGTATATCTGAAGATGCGCATAGTTCATATCAAGTATATCCAGGGATTGAGAAAGCAATAATTGGAGTTTCAAAATAAGTAGAATTTGACTCTCCTAAGCACGACCATATCTATACTCGTCTTGCTAATGCAGGTATATTATCAGTAATTTCAGTAGATATGTTCTCATCTTTCTTGATCCGAGAGTTTTACAATCATTTGGAAGACCCTAAATACACTGAATTGGATGGGGGAGTGCGATCGAGAATCCAAGGTCAACAAGTGGAAATAACACATGTTGATCTTAGAGATGAATTTGGTCTTCTTATGAGTGATCATATGCCAGACATAGTAGAAAGCTATAGAAAGGACCGAGATTGGACTCTTGTAAACATGAGTTTACATGGAAGTCAAAAGAGGATGCTAATCACGGAAGTCTCTTCACTCACTCCTGATGCCTATTTAGTCCAAGACATATTAAGGAACACGGTCATGCTAAAAAGTGGTGATACAAGGAGTATCACAGCACAGTTGACGTTGTTTACATATTTTATTATAGAGGAGGAACCCTTCGATGTAGCGGACCTCATCCTTGCCCAGATTTGTTATGCTTTTAGATTAAAACAACCAAAATGGGTGAAGATTCATACTTTGCCAATGGGATCTATAATTCAACGTATTCTATATAAGAAGTATGAATGGATAAGTCAAGATTCGTACTTAGATGATTGTGTTCCTCAGATATACTATACGGGTACCATGAAAGTGAAGAAGTCTCATACAAAGCCTCATCCTGGAATAGAGATTAGAGAGCCTACAAATCCTAGAGGAGGATCACTACGAGAGTCTATAGTTGATCTTCGTTATTCATTTGAAGATCACAAGAAAGAAGTGAAGAAAGATCGCAGTAGACTGCAGAAATTTATGAAATTTTTGGTGAAGGGACTGAAGTTAAAGCCTACTCCTAAAGAAGCGGCTGAATGGGAAATTCCAGATGAAGAACCGCCACGCCAATCGGTTAGGCGGACTCGACGTGGAAAGGCTGTAAGACGTGTATCTTCAGAAGACTGTCCAGAAAGTATCGGGGCTGGATATGATGATTCTGAGTAGTTTCCAGCAGGTTGCTGCTTCTGACTGATGTCGGAATTTTCCGACAATCACTGTCGCCTGGGCGACAGTGAACTTTCCCATATTTCATTTTCTGTGTACTGAACTTAATCTTGTGTTTATTTCTAATGTATTTCTAGAACAATTTGTATGAATGATTAATGATGTGAGAATTTTTGTTAAGTCATTCAAATTCTATGTTTTGATTTAAAAATGATGTTATTCATTGTTCTTTATCTTGTTAAACTTGATTTGTCATATTGGATATGCTTAGTTTGAAATATCTAGGATTCCTAATTCAAGCCTTAGCATTGAAAATCGGGAATCTGGCAATGGTTTTGTGAATATATCGGCTAGTTGATTATCCGTTCCTATGAAGGAAATTTTAATCTGATTATTTTTAATGTGGTCTCTTATAAAATGATGCCTAACGTCAATATGTTTAGACCTAGAGTGATGAACCGGGTTGTAAGTTAAATCAATTGCACTTTTGTTATCGCACCATAACTCTATAGTCTATTGTTTAATGTTAAAGTCTTCTAAAGTTTGTTTCATCCAAAGAGCTTGTGCACAACAACTACCAAGTGCAATGTATTCGGCCTCGGTGGTTGAGAGGGAAACAGAATTCTGTTTCCTACTCGACCATGAAATGAGTGAAGGGCCTAAAAAGTGACAAGTGCCACTAGTGCTTTTCCTATCTAGTGAACAACCGGCATAATCAGAATCAGAATAGCAAAAAAGAGTAAAATCATCGCTATGAGGATACCACAAGCCAAATTTAGATGTGCCAATTAAATATCTAAAAATTCTTTTTACCACTTTTAAATGTGATTCTTTGGGATCGGCCTGAAATCTAGCACATAAACAAACTGAAAACATAATATCCGGTCTAGAAGCAGTCAAATATAAAAGTGAACCTATCATGCCTCTATATAAAGTTTGATCTATAGATATTCCATTTTCATCTTTTCCTAATTTTAAAGATACACTCATAGGAGTATTTGCTTGTTTGAGATTTTCAAATCCAAATCATTTTAAAACATCATGAATATATTTTGATTGGTTAATAAAAATTCCATCATGTTTTTGAACAATTTGAAATCCTAAGAAATATTTTAATTCTCCTACCATACTCATCTCAAATTCACTTTCCATCATTTTTACAACATAATTACACAACTCTTCATTAGTGGCTCCAAAAATAATATCATCAACTTAAATTTCTAAAACAATTAAATCATCATCAACTTGCTTAATGAAGAGTGTACAATCAACACCACCCATTTTAAAACCATTTTGTAATAAATATATAGTCAATCTATCATACCATGCTCGTGGTGCTTGTTTTAAAACATACAAAGCTTTTAGCAATCTATATACGCGATTAGGAAATTTCTCATTTATAAATCCTGGGGGTTGTTCAACATAAACTTCTTCTTTAATTAACCCGTTTAAAAATGCAGTTTTAATATTCATTTGCAACAATTTGAATTTTTTATGACTAGCAAATGCAACAAAAATTCTAACTGCTTCCAATCGTGCTACGGGTGCAAATGTTTCATCAAAATCTACCCCTTCAATTTGATTATATCCTTTCGCTACAAGCCTAGCTTGGTTTCTAGTGACCCTAGAGTCATTATCTAATTTATTTTTGAAAACCCATTTGACTCCTACCACAGGATGATCACTAGGTCTATCTACAAGAATCCAAACTTTATTTCTTTCAAATTCTTTAAGTTCTTCATTCATAGCTAGAAACCAAGATTCATCATTTAAAGCGGTGGCAACATCTTTTGGTTCTATATTTGAGACAAAACATAAATTTGAAAAACTTTCATGTAAACTAGAACGTGTACGTACGCCACTTACTGGTTCTCCAATAACAAATTCTTGTGGATGATTTTTTGAGAACCTTAGCTCGGTTGGAGGTACATATCCTTGTTCTTCTTCTTCTTCACCATCATTTTCGTCCTCTTTCTCTACTTTTTCTTCATCATCATCATCTTTTTTCCTCAGATTTTGTTCCACATCTTCTTCATTTTTCTCATTACCTGCAACTTTAGTATTTTCTACACAAGAAATGTTTTGATCAAATTTTACATGAATAGTTTCTTCGACCACTTTAGTACGTTTATTATAAACTCTATAGGCCTTGCTAGTTGAAGAATAACCAATGAAAATTCCTTCATCACATTTTTCATCAAATTTACCTAAGTTATCTTTTGTATTCAAAATAAAGCATTTACAACCAAAAACTTTAAAGTAAGATACATTGGGTTTTCTTTGAAAATAAATTTCATAAGGAGTTAATTATAATGTAGGACGAATCATGACACGATTAATAATATAGCATGCAGTACTAACCGCTTCGGCCCAAAAATATTTTGGCAATTTAAATTCACAAAGCATAGTACGTCCTAATTCTTGAAGTGTTCTATTTTTCCTCTCCACTTCAAGAATTAGGACGTGCTATGTTCCATGTTGTGCGAATGTGGTAAAACCGTTTTGGAGTAACCTAGCTCTGATACCACGTGTTGGATCTTGTCGCGCCCTTAGAGGGGGGTGAATAAGGGCCTTTTTAAATTATGATTTTTTACTTAAGAATTTTTAAAACAAATTTTGCTTTTCTAAAAATCACTTATACAAATTTTCAAACTATGAAAATTTTAAATTAATTCAAACACAAATTTCTATGTTAAAGATTAAGCAACCAAATTTGCAATTAAAAAAAAGACATAATATTTTTTTAATCATGAAATTCACATACAATAAAAATGAACTTAACAATGCTTAAGATCAAGGCACAAATATGATAATAAACTTTTAATAATTTGTGTTTACCAATCCTTCTCCCAAGGATCGGAAGGCTATCACTTGTCTCTCCCTAGACCAAGCCCAAGCCTATCCTCTAGCTCTTCCCAAGATCTAGATGTAGCACACAAGGCCACGATTTCCGACCAAGCCACGCAAGGACTTGGACGCTCCGCACAAGGAAGCGATTTTCCCCTAAGACACGCAAGGACTTAGACGTCACGCACAAGGAGACGATTTCCCTACCAATACAAAATGAAATGTATATAAATGAAAATACAAAATGAAATGAAGAACTCCCTAGAAATTCAGATCTCTGAAAGGAAGGTTGAAGCCTCGAGATGATCGTTGATGTAGAAGCGCGTCTAATCTCGTCTTCAATCTCAAACCTTCTAAGCACAAATGGGAGTTGATGAGGTTCTGGAGCTCTCTGGTTCGTATGCACTCAGGAAGGGACTTAGAATTCTCAATCCTTGGAATGCACGAACAAAACGAACCAATTTATAGTTTTTTATTGTCGCCGGGGCGACATCGCTGTCGGAATTCCGACAGCGCCAAACTGCCATTCGTCGCGCTGTTGTGCGAGCTGTTGCTGTAACTTCTGGCCTGTCTCCTAGGCGACATCGCTGTCGGAATTCTGACAATGCCAAACTGTTGTTCGTCGTGCTGCCGTGCGGGCAGTTGCTGTAACTTCTGTCCCGTCGCCTAGGCGACAGTAGATGTCGGAAAATTCCGACATTGAAATTCTTCATACAGTTAAATAAAGCTCCAATCAGAATTGTGAACATCTCATACCTATTACATGCACACCATCAATAAAAGTTGAATCAAATACAAACAGGATTTTGTTATTATCAAACCGGAAGAGTGTGAAACGCATGCTCCAACAGAAGCCAGGTCATGATGAACCCTCTACTTCAGGTCAGCAGGATAGGGGTTATGTTCCTAAGTCTGATGGGAAGAAGAAGGGAGAGGGACCAAGGTGCTTCAGGTGAAATAAGACCGGCCACTTCAAGAAGGATTG
The DNA here is from genome assembly GCA_033032865.1 of Dactylorhiza incarnata. Taxonomy (NCBI): domain Eukaryota; kingdom Viridiplantae; phylum Streptophyta; class Magnoliopsida; order Asparagales; family Orchidaceae; genus Dactylorhiza; species Dactylorhiza incarnata. The sequence continues at coordinate 719,305 of JAWHQI010000218.1, read as the reverse complement.
TCGGGTTAATCTTCAGTCGGTTCATGCAGCGGAGAAGGAGAAGCCAAAGTCGTATGAAGCTGGATGGGGAGGAGCCTTTGCGGCCAATATGACAGCGTTGCCTATTAAGGCTTTGGCTGCTATCAACTTCGAAGAAGATTGGATTGTGGATTCAGGGTGTGGGTACCACCTCACCGAGGATGAATCAAAGTTCTCTTATTTGGCGCCTTACTCAAGTAACGATGCAATCATTACGGCTGATAATTCTATTCATGCAGTTGAACAAGAAGGTGTTGTCTCCCTGAGTAGTGATAAGGGTCCACTCACATTAAGGAGTGTTTATCACGTGCCTGGTATGAAGAAGAATCTCTTCTCTGTGACCAATACAATCGATGCTGGTTATCACATTCTGTTTGGCCCAACAGAAGTGAAGTTTCTTAAATCTCAATCGGAGATAAAGGGAGATGTTATTCATGTTGGAAAGTGGTTAAAGGACTTGTCCGTTTTATCGACAAGTACCTATGTTGATAAGATGAAGACCAATGATAGCGCAGCTGTCTGGCATGAAAGGTTGGGGCATGTTGGCATGGACAAATTGAAGGCTATTGCGGTAAGGGGCCTGGTCAAGGGCTTGCCTAGCTTGTCCTCTCATGGAGACGGTCATGTTTGTGCGGGATGTCAGTTTGGTAAGTCTCATCGACTTCCATTTGATAAATTGCAAACAAGATGCAAAGCGCCGTTGGAGTGCATTCACGGTGATTTGATGGGACCGACTGCCACCCCAAGCCTTGGGGGCAACAAATATATTTTGGTGTTGATTGACGATTACACCTGATATGTCTGGGTGTATTTTTTGAAAGGGACCGATTACTTGGTTGCGGAGTTTACTTGGGCTAGTTTCCACTTCCCACTTCAAGGGGGAGTGTTGAAATTTTGAAGTGGAGTGGAAGTTGGCCAGCGGTCTGATTATTGGTGACCGTAGAGACCGCGCAGTCTCTGTGTTGGTGCTCTGCCGGTCTGGTTCTGGCGGTCTGTTGGTTGGCCGGTCTGTTCTTGTTTGTTCCGGTCTCTTCTCGGGTTGTTCTGCTTGGTTGGTCTATCTTCTTTGTAGAAGACCGGGCGGTCTGTTCTTGTGTAACCGTTGTGACCGGGCGGCTTATGCAGGTTGGTCTGGCGACTTGTCTGAAGTCGACCAGATGTTCTTGGCTTGCTCTTGGTGATCTAAGGAAGGAGTGTGCTTGTGTCTGCGTGGTTTGTGCGCGGTCTTGTGTTCGCGCGGCTTGTGCGTGGTCTGATGCTGCTCTGCGTTCTTGGACAGGATGTTGTCCAAGTAATCTGATCGCGCGGTCTATTTTGTGAGACCGCTGGAGATCTGGCGGGTGGTGATTGTATCTCTCTTGCGGCGGTGACGACATCTGTCTTGTCTCCTATAACTAGGGGTGCATGGCCCGTCCTTCATAATGAGAACTGTAAGAACTAGAGCCTGGGTTGTTTTGTGCGATCTCACTTTGAGGTCGGGCGGTCTCAGAAGCGAGTTGACTATTTGTTGTGTTCGCAGGTTTGTGGTCAGCAGGTTGCGGTCTCCTTCCTTGTTGATTTTTCTAGTGGCTTGAATAAACAGTTTGGCAGCGGCTTGTCTGCGAATTTGTTTATGTTGTTCTTGTGCTGTTCGAAGCGAGCTCAGCGATCAGGCGACCTTCAGCGGTTAGGCGATCTGAGTTGCGGTCTGGCGACAACTTCAGTTCTTTGTTCAGTTCAATAAGCTCCAGTTCGTATGGTCAGAGGTGTCTGTCTGGCAGTATAGGTCAAGCCGGGTAATCTGGGTTGCGGTCTTGCCTGTTTTATGTTCGTGCAGTCTCAGGTCAAGCCGGGCGGTTTCTGGAGTTCAGCGGTCTGTGCGGTCTCTGCTTGTCAAGCCGCCAGTTTTATTTTTGGTGTGTTTTGTTTCTCTGTCCTTCGTGATTCTTATGAATCATGTCTCGCCATGTATGTCTACAAATGTAAATGAAGTTTTGTGATTCAATAAAGTCTATTGTGTTGTTGTGTGGCATTGTTGTTGTTTGGCTATAACTCAGTTGATGCAACTCCTGCTTACACCTAAATGATTTAAATCAAAAAATTTAACAGTCGAAGCCATCTAAAGTCGTTGCAACATCGAATTCATCTCAACGCAGAAGAAGAAGTTCAGAACCAGGCAGATCAACTCGACGGACACGTCGACTAGCAGTGCTCAAACAGCGCAGAGATGAAATCGAAGCAGCATCTACAAGAACTCAAAGTTGTGTCGACAAGAGAGGAAATGAACTCGATGCTATGTCGAATACAGTTTGTAAAAGTTAAACTTTTCTGCTGTCATTTTGATCCTTCTTTCATGGCCCACATCCTTCAAGACCGTTCCCCAATGGCTTAATAATTGCCTGAAATAGAAAGGAGCATGAAAGAAGGAGACAAAAAGGTTTCTTGGAAACATATTCCTTTTAGTGGACGGGCCGAGAATTAAAAAGAAAAGAAAGAAAGTGATAGGCAGAACACTTTATCAAGGCCTACCAGAAAGAGAAAGAAATTTGAAATTTGAAATTGAATATTGAGAATAAAAGGAGAAAAGAAGATAGAAAGAGATACAACATTAATCACAATCAACCGTCTCTCTTCTTGCTAGGGCTTCCTCTTCTTCTCATTCTCCCTCAAGCACCCTAACACAGAAAAGAGAAAAGAAAAGAAAGCTCTGTTGTTCTTCATCTAAGAGAACACAGGATCTGAAAGCTACTCTTCATCACAATCACATAGCAGCCAGATCTAAATCGGCAGAAGTAGAAAGGATCTAACATGCAAAGCACTTGCAATTCATCACTGTCTAAAGCAGGGGTTAATCAATAGCAAATCATGTGGAACATCTAATAGACTGTTCTTCATACAATCCTCTCAAGAATTCTGAGAACAGAATTCCTTCAATCTTCTTTCTTCTCCTTCTTTCTCATTCTGTAAAAGAGTTTTATTAATCCCTCTTCAAAGGACTCAGTGGTTCAAGATCTCCTTATCAAAAGATTTGGTGGTTTAAGATCTCCTAGTCAAAAGATCTGGTGGTTCATGATCTCCTTGTCAAAAGATCATTGGTTTTAAGAGTCTCCTTAACAAAAGACTCAGGCACTGTGGTGATTCCCTACCAGGTGATAGAAGAGGGTAGTACCCAAATTTTGGGGAACCTCTATAAAAATTTGTGTGTCTTCTGGTGGTCTATTTTCTGTGCTGTCCCAAGTTCTTTCTATTCTGCACTTTATTTCTTGCACCTTATTCTGCTTGTGTTCTTGTTCAGCATAAATCCTTAGTTAAGTTTATTATTTTCACAGTTAGGATAGAAATAAATTTAAATCTCAATTCACCCCCCCCCCCCCTCTAGAGGATTCTTATAGGTACACTGTGCACTTTCAATTGGTATCAGAGGGAGGTTGATCATTAAGAGGGTAACACCTTAATCAAAAAGGCCTCCTACTCATATTTTCTTGTATACACATATATTTCATAAAGAAAAATGAGTTCTAAGGATTATGCCTCAACAAGACCTCCAGTGTGTAATCTGAAGAAGTTTACACTCTGGAAGGCCAGAATAAAACTATATATGAATTCTATTGATGAGGAAATCTTCAATGTCATCCTCACAAGTCCCCCAGTTCCAATAAGGAAGGACACCAGTGGAAAAGTTGTACAAACTTCAGTCCCCAAAGCAGAATGGACTGATGATGAGAAGAAGGTCAAGGCATTTTATGCCAAGGCCATGAACATACTGGTCTGAACTATGTCTGATGATATATTTCTAAAAGTTACTGACTGCAACTCTGCAAAAGATATCTGGGAATCTCTCTCTAAACTGGTTGAAGGAAGTTCTGATGAGAGGAAAGACAAAAAGGCTCTTCTCATATCTCAATATGAGAACATTAAGAAAAAGGCTGATGAAAGCATTACAGAAATGTGTGACTGATTCAGTCTCATCATAAATGAGCTAAGAGGGCTTGACAAGGAAATTTCTATCACAAAAATTAATGACAAGCTCCTCATGTGCTTCCCAGCACATGGGACTCTAGAATCTGGGCCATCAGAGATTCTAGATGCCTCAGACAGTTGTCAACAGATGCTTTCTTGGGAAAGCTCAAATCCTATGAGCTTCTACTGAAAAGCAGAGCTGAGTCAACAACCCATGAGAGGACACCAACTCCTAAAGAGAGGACTCTTGCATTAAAGACTACAGAAGCAGAGTCCTCCTCCACTGAAGAGGAAATATTTAATCTCTTGGCTAAGAGATTCAAAAAGTGGGTTACGACAGATGAGTGTAGGAAAAGAGAGAGGAGCTCAAGCAAGCCAAGGTATGATAAAACTTCTAAATAGGAGGTTATCTGTTTCTCTTGCAGGAAGCCAGGACACATCTCTACTTAATGCCCTGAAGATGAAAAGAACAAGAAGAACAAGCAAAAGAAGGAGCACAAGAGAACATCCCTCATGAGAAAGGGAAATAGTGGAGAGAAAGGGTTCATAGCTGAGACCTGGAGTGACTCAGACTCTGAATCAAGCTCCTCCTCATCTGATGATGAAGAAGAAGGTGGACCAGGAGAAGCCTGTCTGATGGCCTTTGAAAATTCCACTGAGGATGTTGAGGTAATCATCTTTGAATACTTTGACTTCTCCTCAACAAATTTCAAAGAGTGCTTTCAGAAATTTAGCAAAGATTTTATCAACAAACAAAAGGAACTTGAAACAGTTAAATTAGATCTAGAAGAAATTAAAAGGATCACCTATACTCAGTTAACTACAATCTGAGAGGTGAGTTGTTTAGAAAAGAAAAAGAAGAATATTTGTTAGATATCAGTAATTCAAACATAGAGAAAGAAATCACAAAGGCAAAAGCCTTGGTGGACTCCTTAAATTGAAGGAGTCAAGAAATTAAAAATATGTCACAAAATCTCTCCATGAGATTTGATCATCTTGATCAAGGATCACAACAATCCACCAACACACAAATCCCTAGCAAACATGCTTGGGAAAACCATGTGTCATCATTTAGGTCTAAATCCTGTGAAGTTTTAGGTAATAATAATCCTGACAAACTTACCTTATTTAATAAGGGAAACATTAATAATCAACCAGGGATATTAGGAAAACACCCCCTAGAAAAATCAAACTTGAACAATACAATTCTTAATAAAAAAGAAATGCATCGAATAGAACTAGACGCAATTTTATAGGTACGTCGACTACAATTCGACGGAGTTCATCATATGTGTCAACATCCATTTGAAGCAGACATGAGGATGCGTCGAATTATATTCGACGTAACCAATGTTTTGCATCGAGTAGTTATCGATGAAACTATGCAGACACGTCGAATTACATTCGACGCATCTCTAAGACTGCGCCGAATTCTTCTCGACGCATGTCTTCTGCACTAAATTTTCAATCATCAAAACCCCATTCCCTATTTATTCCTAGATGTTTTTGTTGTGCTAAATTAGGACACATTGCAAGATATTGCTGGCATAATGATGCATCACTTCTTCACCCAAGGGGGAATAATGGAAGACCATCACATTCTTTCATAACCTCATATGATGATAGAAGAAAGAGACCCCAACATGAGAGGGTCTGTACTAATGTTTAATCTACTGTTTAGAGGGAAGGCTGTTCTACCATAAACCAACAATGGTATCTGGACAGTGGGTGATGCATGCATATGACTGGAGAAAAAGGTAAGCTGGAGAATTTCAAGGCCAAGGAAGGGCCCAAGGTAATCTTTGGGAACTCTTACTCTGGTCAAACCAAAGGATATGGTTTGCTCAGGATTGGTGAAATCTCTTTTTCTAAAGTAGCTTATGTTGAAGGACTTCAACATAATCTAATTAGCATTAGTCAGATATGTGATGGTGAATACAAAGTTGTATTCACTAAGCACTTGTGTCAAATAGTTAGCTCTAAGACTGATCAAACAGTTTTGACTGGTCTCAGAAAGGGTAAAGTATATACTGTAGACTTTGAATACACAAAGTCTGAGATCTGCTTGTTTAACTCCCAATTAGAAAATAGTGAGTTGTGGCATAGGAGACTTAGTCACCTTAACTTTAAGACCATAGCTAAACTTTCCAAACAGAACATAGTCAGGGGTTTACCAAATGGTAAATTCAATAAAGACCACTCCTGTAGAGCCTGCAAACTAGGGATGCAGATCAAAGCCTCATTCAAACCAATTTGTAAGAATGATTCCATAGAATCCTTTTCCTGTTGCACATGGACCTTTTTGGTACCATCTTCACTCAAAGCTTAGCAGGAAAGTCCTACACCTTAGTCATTGTTGATGATTTTTCTAGGTTCAGCTAGGTGTTCTTTCTAAAATCTAAGTCAGACACCTTCAAGATCCTCTCAAGATTCATTAGACATATTCAATCTGAACTCAATGCACAGGTTGCTATGATCAGAAGTAATCATGGCACTGAGTTTGAGAATCAACTAATGTGTAGATTCTGTGAGGATGAAGGCATCAGACAAAGCTTTTCAGCTCCTAGAACCCTCTCCCCCCCCCCCCCCAACAAAATGGGGTGGCTGAAAGGAAAAATAGAACCCTAATTGAATCAGGAAGAACATTGTTAGCTGAATCTAACTTGCCAAAGACTTTCTGGGCTAAGGCAGTAAATACTGCAAATTAAGTTCTGAATAAAAGTCTCGTCCACAAGACTAAGTTGAAGACTACCTATGAGCTGCTGAAGGGAAAGGCACCCCAACTCACCTAGTTTAGAATCTTTGGGTGCTCTTGCTTTATCCATAACCATGGGAAAAACCATCTTGCCTAATTTGACAAGAAGCCTGATGATGGAATATTCTTAGGATACTCTGCATTAAGTAAGGCCTATAGGTTCTTCAATAAAAGCTCTCTCAAAATTGAGGAGTCAATGCATGTAGTTTTTGATGAAACTAACATGGTATACAAGGGGAAGGGAACTTCCACCAGTCATATTCTACATGAAGAAGATCAACTTGCAGAGCAGGTTAAAAGGATGAGCATATTTGATCATCCATCGGTATGTCAAGAAAAGGAACAACAAGAGATTAACAATGACTCTGGTGAGGACTCTACAGCAGATGAAGAGGAAACTGCAGCACTAGGGGTACCAGCTATAGATACATCTCTAGTACATGAGGATGAAATTCCAACTATCATTGAGCAAGTGATAGCCCAGGAAGAAGAGTAGATCTTAGATCACTCAACTAAATCTAGGATGAACCAAAAAGACCATCCTTTAACTCAAGTGATAGGAAACTTGACAGCAGGAGTCGAGATAAGGAATCAACTCACAAGTGAGACTATGTTGCAGTGTTTCCTATCACAATATGAACCCAAGAAGTTTGAAGAAGCAGATAGTGACTCTCACTGGATATCTGCCATGCAAAAGGAACTGACCCAGTTTGAGAGGAACAAGGTATGGACTCTGGTAGAAAGACCAAAGAATTACCCAGTAATTGGCACCAAGTGGATGTTCAAGAATAAAATGGGCTCAATAGGGGTCATTATCAGAAACAAGGCTAGGATTGTGGCATAAGGGTACAAACAAGAGGAAGGCATTGACTTCAATCAGACATTTGCCCCTGTAGCAAGGCTAGAGGCAATCAGAATGTTCCTGGCATATGCCGCCCACATGAAAATAAAAGTCTACAAGATGGATGTTAAGAGTGTCTTCCTCAATGGAAAACTACAAGAAGAGGTGTATGTGGAACATCCACCCGATTTTGCCAATCCAACCTTTCCCTCTTTTGTATTTATACTAGATAAAGCACTATATGGTCTCAAGCAAGCTCCAAGAGCTTGGTATGACACCTTATCCACATTTCTTCTGGAACACAAATTTGAAAGGGGGAAAGTGGATAAAACCCTTTTCACAAAAGTACACAAGAATCGATTACTTCTTGTACAAATATATGTGGATGATATTATATTTGAGTCCACAGATCAATCTTTATGCAAAAGGTTTGCTTACCTAATGCAGTCATGATTTGAAATGAGTAGCATGGGGTAGTTATCCTATTTCCTTGGACTCCAGGTTAAATAAAGTCCAGATAGCATTTTCATATATCAATCCAAATATACCAGAGAACTTATTAAGAGGTTTGGGATGGAAAATGCATCTGCTATGAAAACCCCCATGGCTACTAATGTTGTTCTAGATAGAGATGAACAAGGTAAGTCATTTGATCAGAAGACTTATAGAGCAACCATTGGCTCTCTTCTCTACCTAACAGCTAGTAGACCTGATATAATGTTTGATACATGTATTTGTCTAAGATTGTAGGTAGACCCAATGGAATCCCACATGAGTTCTGTCAAAAGAATTCTTAGATATCTGAAGGGTACTCCTGAGCTTGGTTTATGGTATCCACTGAATTTGGGTTTGAATTGACTAGATATTCCGATGCAGACTATGTTGGATGCAGGCTGGATAGAAAAAGCACCTCAGAGACATGCCAATTTCTGGGTGCTAGACTCATCTCATGGTTTAGCAAGAAGCAAACCACAGTCTCCACTTCTACAGCTGAAGCTGAGTATATAGCTGCAGGAAGCTGCTGTTCACAAATTTTGTGGATGCAAAATCAGTTGTTAGACTACAACTTCTCTCTTGCCAATCCCACAATCTATTGTGACAGCTCTAGTGCAATTTCAATTGCTTCCAACCCAATTCGCCATAGTAGAACTAAGCACATAGAGATAAGGCACCACTTTCTCAGAGACAATGTAGAGAAGGGTAAGATCAACCTTCAATACATATCTACTAACAATCAAAGGGATGACATCTTCACTAAGCCACTTGATGAAAGTAAGCACAAGTTCTTCATCAATGCATTGGGAATGCTTGTTGGAGCACTATTGGTCACATTTATTATATATATAATGATTTATTTTTATTAGAAAGTTATTGCTGAGAAAAACAGTAAAGATTTTGAAGAGAAACAAACTATTTAGTCAGAGCTGCGTCGAATTCAAATCGACGTACCATTGACTTCTACTCGATGTCAGCTTCGAGATCTCTATGGGGAAGATCCTTCGAAAACCACTCGATGTAACGTTGAATATTTATCGACGCTTACATTGACATCATTATTGATGATTATATTTTGAATCCACGTCGACAACAACTCGACGCTCCGTCGATTTGACAAGTTGCGGGCATTGACATATTTTGGAGTGCTGAATTCTGCTCTTCTCTCGACTTTGCTTTGAATAAAACTCTATGTTGCGATGATTCATCTACTCAAAGCAACTTTTGTGTTTGATTTTATTATGCTATTCGAGCTCTCTCCTTCCTGCTCTCTTCCTTTTTCGCTCTCTTCGTCTATTTTGCTTGTTTCAGTGCAGGTCGTGCAGTGTTTCAATGGCTTCTCCGCCCAGTCATGAAGATATTATGGAGGCAGTTAATCTGGCCCTTGAAATAGTACTATCCAAGTTTGGCTCGCTCTATCTTGACTTCTCCACAGCTTGCTATCGCAAATTACGCCATAAACATAAATGATTGCAAGAACTTACCTCTAACCTAGAAGTCTTTGACAGGGAAGTGAGATCGACAACTGTGCCTGCTGATGGCTTTATAACCTTTTTCAATGATATAAAGCAGGGGGAGAGTAGTACTAGCAGACAACAAACTCATCAACAACAGGTTCCTCAAGACTCTATCTATACGACAGCAAACCCTCTCTCCCTCATCTCTGAAGGATAACCTGCTGTCGAATCTAAATTATAGACAGATGCAGCCATCCAAGGGGGATTCATCCTCACAAAGAATCCTGCCCTCAATGCAGGGGAGTCTGCAATACAGGGGGAGAGTCCTATATGTTCAGATGATCAAATCCAAGTCATGCGCACTCAGGGATACACTGCTAATTCTGAGATATTCATTCCTGATCCCCTTCAATTTAGGGTGTCTTCTGGTGACTCTACCACAACACCTATTTTTATCAAGGTTTATGATCAAGAATATGATTCAATTGAACTTGTCTCAAATCATCTTGTCTCAGATCAGCTGTCAATACCAGTTTAGCCTCCTTTTCCATCACCTGTCCCAAGACAAAGAACCGAACCTATCCTTCCTACACCTGTATTTAGAGGAAGACCTCCTTATCAAGGCCAAGGAAGAGGAAGAAGGGGAAGGGGAAGAATACCCATTTGGGAAATGTACACAAAGGAGCAGAGAAAAGTTTACAGAAGGGATAAGTCTTATTACAAGAAGTATGAAAAGGTTGAAATTCCTGAGAACACAATGAAAACCTACACAAATCCAGAGCTGGATAAAATTTTGAAGAGATTGCAGACAGAGAAAGATATGAATATGAGTCAGCCCAAAGGGAGATTGAAGCAAAGAAAAATAGATTCATGGATATTCTTAAAAGAGGAAAAGAAGTTGTAGAAAAGGAAGAACTGGCCAAGGAAATTCCAATCAAATCCACTTTATTTGATCATACAATGTATACTACAAAAAACACTCAAGCAAAAATTCTAGAAGGAGTAGGGTGTTGGATCTTACGGCGCCCTTAGAGGGGGGGGGGGGTGAATAAGGGAATAAAATTCCTTTTATAATTTTTGAGAAAATTACTAAGTTGTTTTGATTAATAGGAAATAATGATGACAAATTAGAAATAAATAATTTAGATTTTGAATTGAAAACTTAGAAACACAAAATAATAAAGATTACGCCAAATGATGGAAATCAAAGTAAACACAAAAGAGACATGATTATATTATGTGAAAAAGTGTTTACATAAAATTTGATTTCTATAACGCTAGAAATCGGAAGCGTACAAAATGATTTTCTTTTCCTTTTCTATACCGACTGGTATCCCCACGAACCGGTTGGCTTTAGCCAATCCTTCCCCGGGTATGGCCTCAAGCCGCTCTAGCCAATCCTTCCCTGGATAAGGCCTTGAGCACCCCCTAGATCTAATCCCCAAGACCTAGTCGCCAACTCACCCGGCGAATTCCCCCTAAGCCGCGCATGGACCTAGTCGCCAAAAACAAGGCGATTTCACTACAACGGATACAAAAAGTGTGGAATGGAAATAATAAATAACAAGCAAAACTCCCTCTTGAGATTTCTGGAGATGAGGATGAAGGATCACTGAAGCACAAGCGAGGTCGAAGCGATCGTTCTTCGGATGCAGCGTGATGGCTTCCTTCTCCAGAATTTCTTCTTTGGCTTTGAGTGGGAGATGATGATTTGGTAGAGTAGCAGCACGAGAGTTTGGGAACAAGTAATATCTCTGGAAGGTCTAACCAAAATGAGAGAGAACACTTCAATTTATAGACCTTGGAGCTAGCGCCTGCGGTAGTGGATAGCGCCGGCGGTATCGTTCGTGTAGAGCGGTTGCGCAACCATCGGCGGCATGTCGGTGTGCACGAACTGGAGATAGCGCCTGGCGGTAGCGCTAACGCTGGCGGTAGCGGGAGATAGCGCTGGCGGTAGCGGTAGCGGTAGCGGCGTGCACGAATTCGAGATAGCGCCTGGCGGTAGTGCTGGCGGTAGAGGTAGCGCTAGCGGTAGCGCTGGCGCTAGCGATAGCGCTGGCGGTAGCGCTCCTCCTTTCAAAAAGTTGTTCCAAGCTGCTTTCTACCAGTGGAGTATTGCACCTATAGTTCTTGCACACTATAAACACACTACAAGCAATATCAATTACAATATGGGATTTGTTATTCTCAAACAAAGGGATGTGACACACATGTCCAACAATCTCCCCCTTTTGATAATAACAAATCCTCTAAGCAAGAAATCAACAATAGTGTTTATAGATATGATAAGCAAGATAAAAGTGCAACTCTAGTATGTGATATGCATGATAATGTGCATACTCCCCCTATCTTAATGCTCCCCCTACATAAATGCAATTTATGTGTTACTCCCCCTAAAAGATAGATTTCATAAATTTATTCTCCCCTTAATCTTCTATATTTCTTCTATATAGATTTCTTCAATTAATCTCCCCCTTTTGGTATTATCAAAAGAAGGTGGGGTGAGGGTAGTAAGGAGGCATTAATATATCATGATCGAGCTTTTTGAAATATAAATAATGAGAAATAGTTTAAGCATAGCATACATACGAGATTTCAAATATAAAGATAAGAGTTGTAAGAAAGCGGAGGATTATAATAAACATCTTTTTGTAAGCATGAAAAGCATAAGTAGAAATATGAGTTTTAGTTCAAATTTGAAAGATGTTTTAATCTTTTTGAAATCTCAAAGTTTTTCATAAAAATACCAAGCATGAAATGAAAAAATCAAAGATAAATTAAGCTACAATGTTACTTAATTCTAAGTTCAAGAAATACCAAAACATTGTAGAGATCATGCTAGGTTATCTAGTGCATTTTTATATAAGGAGTAGTCTATATAAAGCATTAGAATCCAATACTCATGAGAAGAAGTGTTATGAAAGATAATGATGTGCACATAAGTGTATTTTGAGCAATGTTAACAATAGATTTAAATCATCAAAATACAAGACATATGTAAAGTAAAGTGCACAATAAAACACAAGTAAATTACTTTCACACACTTTTTAATGCACATAGTTTTTAACAAAGTGGTGTAATAACCAAGGTTTGCACAAGTAACTTTACTATTCTTTCCAAGGTGCTCAACCTCACAATGCTTATGAAGACTTATCAGGAGGTTCAAGTAGTGCTTGGTGGACTTATATTTGTCTACATATATATAATTTTTTTGTTCATATTTGTGAGACAACATTCTCCGAATACACTTGTTTTGCAAACCAAAATTTTTAACTTACGACTTTTCTAAATTTCATAAGTGCAATTCAAATGTAGTGTAGGCAATAAACTTATGCAAGTTTTAATTCATTGCACACATATAATACACAAGCAAGCATTTTTAGATTTAGACACACATGTTGATTACCAAAATAAGTGAGTGAAATGTATCATTATCAATCATAAAACATTTACTCATACTTAGAGGCATGCTAAGCTTGGTTCTACACATTTTCCAATACAACTGATGCACTTTAAATGGTTATATCAAAGCATGATAAGCAAAACAATGTTCATAGTAATTTGAAAGAATATGTTGTAACAAAGTAAATAATTCTAAATAATAGAATTCATACATGTTTGATATTGGCAATAAAGATCATACAGTTTTTTTTGTTGTTTTGAAAATTTTTAGTGAAATAAAAACTCAAAAACACAAAAACATATTTTTGTAATTTTTGAATTTTGAATTTTTGTAGTTGATTTTTCATAAAATAAATAAAACAAAAAATAAAATATGTCAGAACTACAAATCAAAGTAGTATAAATACACTAACATATTTTTCTTGATTTTTAGAAAATTTAAAAAACAGAAAATTTGAACACTCACGCTAGTGCCGGCGCTAGCGCTAGCGCGGGAAACAGTACTCGATTTCTTAGGAATTTTAAATTTTTGATTTTTGATATTGGTTAGGGGTCTTAAGAGTAGTCTTATGCAGAAGTTTTGTAATTATCAGAGATGTCTTGATTGCTCAAATTGCATAAAACATTAGCGTTTTATATGTTTTTCATCCTAAGATGTCTAAGACTCCTAATTCCAACCTTAACATTTGAAACCTTGCATCGGGAAGAGGTTTAGTGAATATATCAGCAAGTTGAGAGTCCGTGCCAATGAAACCAATCCTTACATTTTCCTTTTTAATGTGATCCCTTTTGAAATGATGACGCACATCTATATGTTTGGATCTAGAGTGGTGTACCGGATTATTTGTGAGATTAATGGCACTTTTGTTGTCACATTTTAGTTCAATATTTCTTAGATGAAAACCAAAGTCCTCTAAAGTTTGGCTCATCCATAGTGCTTGTGCACAACAACTCCCTAATGCAATGTATTCGGCCTCCGTGGTGGAGAGTGCAACCGAATCTTGTTTCCTACTAGACCATGCAACTAATGAAGGTCCTAGAAAATGACAAGTACCACTAGTGCTTTTTCTATCAAGTGAGCAACCGGCATAATCCGAATCGGAATAGCCATGCAATGTAAATGAATCATTATGTGGGTACCATAATCCTAATCTAGATGACCCAATGAGATATCTAAAAATTTGTTTTACCGCTTTTAAATGAGATTCTTTTGGATTGGCTTGAAATCTAGCACATAAGCATACGACAAATATAATATCGGGTCTAGTTGCACTAAGATAAAGTAGAGATCCTATCATACCTCTATATAAAGTTTGATCTATAGAAACTCCTGATTCATCTTTTCCTAATTTTAGTGATGCACTCATTGGTGTAGAAGCATATTTAAGGTTTTCAAATTCAAAACGTTTAAGCATATCATGAACATATTTAGTTTGACATACAAAGATACCGTCAATTCTTTGTGATATTTGAAAACCAAGGAAATAAGAAAGTTCTCCTACAAGACTCATTTCAAATTCATTTTTCATCACTAAAATAATTTATTTACACATCTCTTCATTAGTAGATCCAAAAATAATATCATCTACATATATTTGTAAAATAATTATATCATCATTATCGTGCTTAATGAAGAGAGTATTATCCGCACTTCCCATAATATAACCGTGCTTTAATAAAAATGATGTAAGTCTTTCATACCATGCACGGGGCGCTTGTTTTAAACCATAAAGCGCTTTTTCTAGTTTATAAACATGATTTGGAAATTTTTCATTAATAAAACCGGGGGGTTGTTCAACATAAACTTCTTCTTTTACAAACCCATTTAGAAAAGCACTTTTCACATCCATTTGAAATAGTTTTATTCTTTTAAAGCTTGCAAATGCTAGAAAAATTCTTATAGACTCCAATCTAGCAACGGGTGCAAAAGATTCATCAAAATCTACCCCCTCGATTTGAGAATATCCTTGTGCTACTAAGCGTGCTTTATTTCTAGATATTCTAGACTCACCATCTAATTTATTTTTGAAAATCCATTTTACACCTACAACCGGGTGATTAGATGGTCTTTCTACTAATTTCCAAACATTATGTCGCTCAAATTATTCTAACTCTTCATTCATAGCCAAAAACCAAAATTCATCATTTAAAGCGGTAGTAACGGTTTTTGGTTCTATTTCGGAAACAAAACAAATATTTGAAAAAGATTCATGAAGAGAAGAGCGAGTTCTTACCCCGATGGATGGTTCACCAATTATCAATTCCCGTGGATGATCCTTTATGAATTTTAAGATGCTTGGAGGTACATATTCATCTTTCTTGGCCTCCTCTTCTTCTTCTTTGGAAGGTTCTTCATCACCATGCTCCAAAGGAGGTAATAGATCATCCTCATTACCTGCGGAAAGTCTTTCTATACAAGGAACAAGCTCATCAAATTTCACATTAATTGACTCTTCAACTTTTCTAGTTCTTTTATTAAAAACTCTATAAGCTTTACTAGTTGAAGAGTATCCAAGAAATGTTCCTTCATCACATTTTTCATCAAACTTTCCCAAGCTATCTTTTGTATTTAAAATGAAGCATTTACTACCAAAAACTTTGAAGTAAGATACATTAGGCTTCTTTTGAAAATAAAGTTCATATGGTGTGAGATTTAAAGATGGGCGAAGCATGATTCTATTTGTAACATAACATGATGTGTTTACGGCTTCGGCCCAAAAGGACTTAGGTAATTTATATTCACATAACATAGTGCGTGCTAGCTCTTGAAGTGTCATATTCTTTCATTTTACAACACCATTTTGTTGTGGTGTGCGTGGTGCGGAGAACTCATGCTTTATGCCTAACATATCACAATAAGATGTAAATTTTTCATTTTCAAATTCTCCTCCATGATCCGAGCGAATGCGTTTAATTTTTAAATCACTTTCATTTTG
This sequence comes from Dactylorhiza incarnata, assembly GCA_033032865.1. Taxonomy (NCBI): domain Eukaryota; kingdom Viridiplantae; phylum Streptophyta; class Magnoliopsida; order Asparagales; family Orchidaceae; genus Dactylorhiza; species Dactylorhiza incarnata. Next base: position 703,462 of record JAWHQI010000218.1, on the reverse strand, counting down.
AATACGAGTACATAATTTTGAAAATTCACAAAATGCTTCGGATTTGGATGAGAGAAATATTGTCCAACAATATCTAGAAAAATCATCTATTAAAACATATGTATACAATCTACCACCAAGACTTGCGGTACTAACGGGACCAAAGAGATCCATATGAATTAATTGCAAAGGTCTTGTAGTAGAAATAACATTTTTTACTTTTGAAAGAGGATTTAGTAATTTTACCTTTTTGACATGGTGAACAAAGTGAAGGTAAATTTCCATTTAATTTAGGCAATCCTCTAATTAAATCTCTTTTGGCAAGTTTTACAATTAGCTTTGTGCTAGCATGTCCTAGCCTTCTATGCCAAAGTTCAAGTTCATCATTTTTGGTAATAAAACATTTTAAAGATGATTTTGAAAGATCATGAAATGAAACAATATAAACATTGTGTATTCTTGGTGCAGTTAGTAAAATATTGTTTGTAATAGGATTAGATATTTTGCATAGATTAGTAGAAGATTCAAATAAAACATCTAATCCTTTATCACATAATTGGCTAATTGAAATCAGATTATGTTTTAGCCCTTTTACATAAAGAACATTTGATATAGTGAAGGATTCGTTACCAACTGTACCAATTCCCATGATTCTTCCTTTTCCGTTGTCGCCAAACGTCACGATCCCTCCCTTCTTCTTTTCTAGGCTAAGGAACTTAGCTTTATTGCCCGTCATGTGCTTGGAGCATCCTGAATCCAAGTACCACACGTCTTCATTGTCCTTAGCCTGCCTGCACATCTAGAAAGAAGATGAGAGTAAAGATCCGGATACCCAAGTGGAACCTCCCATAGAATAAGTGGAAGCCTTAGGTACCCAGATTTGCTTTAAAGTATTTTGTTTTATTTTCCTGCAAGAACTAGTTGTGTGACCTAACCTATAACAGTTTGCACACGAAATAAAGGGGGTTGAGACCCTTTTCTGGAAAATTTTCTTGCTGGAATAAACTTGATTTACAGAAGGAAAGCATTTTGAAAAAGAAATTTCTGGTTTCTGATATGAGGTGCTAGCGCCGGCGTTAGTGGCTAGCGCCGGGCGGTAGCCCTCTCCTCAATATCAGAGCCCAAACTTTCCAGAACCATGGCACTGGTTCCCTAGAATCATTTCCAGTGATTTTTGGCCTATTCCAAATTTTTTAATGGCCATGGTGAGATCATGAACATGTGCTTTAAGTGAAGAATTTTCTTTCACAAGCATGATACACCTATTTTCAAAACCTTTCTTATTATTTTTGATTTGCAAAAGAGAGGCTTCCAATTTCCTTTCTAATTCCCCCTTCTCTTTTGTAAGAGTTTTGGCATGAGAGAGGGCTTTAGAAAGTGACTCTTCTATATCTTTTGCCAATTTAGTGGAGTGATAACAAACTTGGCAAGAAACCTTTCTCTTTTCTAAAACAATTACCTTTTTGGAAAGCTTTTGATTTTCTTTAATAAGAGATTCATTCTCACGATTTAATAAAATACTATCTTTCATATTTTTATCAAAAGCTTTGCAAGTTTCAAGAAATTCATTATACAATTCATCATAAGTGGGAGGAGTTACCTCAGTGTCGCTAGGAACACTGGTGTCATCGCAGTCATTTTCATGTCCCATGAGGCACATGTTTGCTTCCTCATCTTTGCTTGATGAAGACCCACTTGATTCTTCGGAGGAGGAGGAGGAAGAGTCATCCCATGTTCTAGCTTTTAGTACTTTCTTCTTCTCCTTCCCTTTGTGCCATTTTTCATTCTTCTCCTTCAAGATCTTTGGGCACTGGCTCCGAAAGTGCCCTGTCTTCCTACAATGATAGCATTCCGGTGGAGGTCTCTCTTCTTCATTGTCGCTCTCTTTTTCCTTCTTTGAAGATGACCCTTTCCATCTTTCACCCTTTTGGAAATATTTTCTAAAGGTGTTTCTCCTTTCCGGATTACGCATGAACTTTCGGAAGTTCTTTACCAAAAGACTCTCTTCATCTCCATCCTCATCCTCTTGGCACTCCTTCTTTGATTTTAATGCCAACGCCTTCTTCTTTGGCTCCTTGTTGTATTCATCATGTTGGATTTTGAGTTCTACCTCATGGGTTTTGAGATTCCCAATGAGGCTCTCAACTTGGAGCGTCCTTAAATTGTGCGACTCCGAAATAGCCGTCACCTTCGGGTTGAATTTTGGAGGAAGAGAACGAAGGATCTTACGGACCAAGTCGCCATTTGAGAAGGTCTTTCCAAGAGCTTTTTAGGCATTGACGATCTTGGTGAAGCGCGTGTACATACCATCAACATCTTCGCTTTCATCCATTCAGAATTTTTCATATTCTGACTCCAGTTGGAAAAGCTTGGAATCTGTAACCTGCGATGTACCTTCATGAGTAACTTCCAAATGATTCCAAATTTCATATGCAGTAGTACAAGCAGAAATTCTATTAAATTCATTTTTATCTAACGCACAAAATAGAGCAATCATGGCTTTTGCGTTATTTTTACATTTGAGTTTATCCCGATCATCCCATTTATCATTGGGATTTCTAACATAACCTCTCCAACTACAAATGTAGGAGGAGTGTATTCTTCTTCTACCATGTTCCAAACCTCAATATCTAGGGTCATTAGAAAATAACGCATCCTATTTTTCCAATAATTATAATCCGACCTAGTAAATAGTGGAGGTCTACTAATTCCCTGATCCTCGGAAAAAGCGAGATCATAAGACGCCATTATTCCTGGTTTTTAAACCGCTTGGAATAACCTAGCTCTGATACCACTTGTTGGATCTTACGGCGCCCTTAGAGGTGGGGTGAATAAGGGAATAAAATTCTTTTTATAATTTTTAGAAAATTACTAAGTTGTTTTGATTAATAGGAAATAATGATGACAAATTAGAAATAAATAATTTAGATTTAGAATTGAAAACTTAGAAACACAAAATAATAAAGATTACGCCTAATGATGGAAATCAAAGTAAACACAAACGAGACATGATTATATTATGTGAAAAAGTGTTTACATAAAATTTGATTTCTATAACGCTAGAAATCGGAAGCGTACAAAAATGATTTTCTTTTCCTTTTCTATGCCGACTGGTATCCCCACGAACCGGTTGGCTTTAGCCAATCCTTCCCCGGATATGGCCTCAAGCCGCTCTTGCCAATCCTTCCCCGGATATGGCCTTGAGCACCCCCTAGATCTAATCCCCAAGACCTAGTCGCCAACTCACCCGGCGAATTCCCCCTAAGCCGCGCATGGACCTAGTCGCCAAAAATAAGGCGATTTCACTACAATGAATACAAAAAGTGTGGAATGGAAATAATAAATAATAAGCAAAACTCCCTCTTGAGATTTCTGGAGATGAGGATGAAGGATCGCTGAAGCACAAGCGAGGTCGAAGCGATCGTTCTTCGGATGCAGTGTGATGGCTTCCTTCTCCAGAATTTCTTCTTTGGCTTTGAGTGGGAGATGATGATTTGGTAGAGTAGCAGCACGAGAGTTTGGGCACAAGTAATATCTCTGGAAGGTCTAACCAAAACGAGAGAGAACACTTCAATTTATAGACCTTGGAGCTAGCGCCTGCGGTAGTGGATAGCGCCGGCGGTATCGTTCGTGTAGAGCGGTTGCGCAACCATCGGCGGCGTGGCGGTGTGCACGAACTGGAGATAGCGCCTGGCGGTAGAGCTAGCGCTGGCGGTAGCGGTAGCGGTAGCAGCGTGCACGAATTTGAGATAGCGTCTGGCGGTAGTGCTGGCGGTAGCAGTAGCGCTAGCGGTAGCGCTGGCGCTAGCGATAGCGCTGGCGGTAGCGCTCCTCCTTTCAAAAAGTTGTTCCAAGCTGCTTTCTACCAGTTGAGTATTGCACCTATAGTTCCTGCACACTATAAACACACTACAAGCAATATCAAATACAATATGGGATTTGTTATTCTCATACAAAGGAATGTGACACACATGTCCAACATAGGGCAACTCCACAGAGGAGGGATTGGGTACAATCCAAAGAATGCAGTATAGCTACCTCGGAAATGAAAGAAAGGAGAGAAGTCACCTGAAGAGGAGATAGAGAAAAGAAAGATCATGTTTATAAAAGCCTCAACCTCTGGGAAAGAAAAGGCAACTGTTGACAAATCAAAAGCAAGCTCAGCTGAATCCATATTAGAGAAAGTTCCTGAATCAGCTGATCTGAATTTAGAAGTTATAAATCTGATGACAGACAAGGTTTTTGTGCTGGGCTTTACACTCAAGGATGTTCATCCTAACACAAAAATGGACCTGGAGAAGCTCTTCAAAGGCCATAGAAAGATTCAGAAGAATCCTGAAAAGCTACTCCTGCAAATTTCAAATATGTGGAGAAAAAGTACATGAGAGTATATGAAGACTTATTCTTTTTTTCTCAAAGAAAAGAAGTAATACTCACTTTGGGTTCAATATGATAAACCTCTGATTATCTTTAATCTGATACTTTGTCTGTTATCAGCTCATTTAGTTTACTCATTTGATGCTTGTGAGATCTTGTGTATAGAGCTTTATTTTATGCTATAAAATGTGTAAAATCACTTTGATCAAACTGTAAAATATGTTAAGATAAATAGGGGGGAGATTGTTGGGAAAACCCCTTCTGATTTAACTTAACAAATTACTTAAAAGTGATTTTATCTCTTAGGATTAAATTACCCATTGTATAGTGAGGGTAATCTGTTCATTAAATGTCTTAGGATGTCACACTCAACATAGGGTGTCAGGACCAGATCATGGGAAGCAAAATTGGGCTAAGTTAACATTTACATCGACTAGAATTCGGCGTAAAATCGAGTCCATATCGACGCTGCTCTGACTAGAAGTCCAAGTGGTTCAACCCTTCTATCGAAGTAACTCAAGTCGACGTTACGTCGAATAGATATCGACGTAGAGGTCAAGGACTTGTCGGAGTAACTCGAGAAGTCAACGCAGCTTCTACTTCAACTCGACGCAGAAGATGTTATCTGTCGAAGCCATCTAAAGTGGACGCAACGTTGACTTCATCTCGACGCAGAAGAAGTTCAGAACTAGGCAGATCAACTCGACGGACACGTCGAAAAGATGTCGATGCAACGTCGACTAGCAGAGTTCAAATAGATCTAAGATGAAATCTAAGCTGCTTCTACAAGAACTCGAAGTTGCATCGATAAGAGAGGAAATGAACTCGATGCTACGTTGAATAAAGTTTGTAAGAGTTAAACTTTTCAGCTATCATTTTGATCCTTCTTTCATGGCCCACATCCTTCAAGACCGTTCACCAACAGCTTTATAATTTCCTGAAATAGAAAGGAGCATTAAAGAAGGTGACAAAAAGGTTTCTTGGAAACATATTCCTTTTAGGTGGACGGGCCGAGAATTAAAAAGAAAACAAAGAGAAAGTGATATGCAGAACTCCTTATCAAGGCATACCATAAAGAGAAAGAAATTTGAAATTGAATACAGAGAATAAAAGGAGAAGAGAAGATAGAAAGACCTACATCATTAATCATAATTATCCGTCTCTCTTCTTGTTAGGGCTTCCTCTTCTTCTCACTCTCCCTCAGGAACCCTAACATAGAAAAGAGAAAAGAAAAGAAAGCTCTGTTGTTCTTCATCTAAGAGAACAGAGTGTTGAAACCAGTAACCCAGTTTCGACGTTCGAAAGGGGGATGCAGCTAGCCCTTACTTGACCCGAGCTAGAACCCTTGACCAGTCACTCTGAACCAAAAGACCTTCCCATTGGAGAACACCTAAGTCCACAAATGGACCCCTTAAGCTGCAGCGTGGAGGTCCCACCACATACCCGGAAGCTCACATCGAACTTCCTCTCCCAAGCCAATGCTGAGCCTGGGCACCTTAGAGGGCACTAAGGATCACCTCACCATCCACCTTCAATGACTGGGGGAGGGGAGGGGTAGTCCTTGCTCACACACGAGGGAGGGGGTAGGAGTCCAACCCTTCCCAAGGTGCCAATGGGGGTCTATATATAGACTTTCCCAAAAATGGACTGCGGATAGCCAAAATTGGACTCCGGATAGCCGAAATCCTGCTAATCGCAGTCCGACCACGATCACGAACGGGCAACGCAGGAGGAGGGGCGAGTAGGACTCGAGGTACCCACTCCCACTCTTGCCGGAGGTCCAAACTGGTCTACTCGAGACCTCACTTACCCAAGAGGGGTGAGTGAGGCTCCCCCTACTCTCCCCCAAAGGGGCGGGCGGGTTGGGAGGGGGGACATCCCCAACCCGCCCCCAAGGGGGCGGGCGAGTGGGGAGTGGGGACATCCCCTACCCGCCCCCAAGGGGGCGGGCGAGTGGGGAGGGGGGACATCACCTACCCGCCCCCAAGGGGGCGGGCTAGTGGGGATGGGGGACCTCCCCTACCTGCCCCAAGGGGGCGAGCGAGTGGGGAGGGGGGACCTCCCCTACCTGCCCCCAAGGGGGCGGCCGAGTGGGGATGGGGACCTCCCCTACCCACCCCCAAGGGGGCGGGAGAGTGGGGAGGGGGGACATCTCTTACCCGCCCCCAAGGGGGCGGGCGAGTGGGCATGGGGGACCTCCCCTACCCGCCCCCAAGGGGGAGGGCGAGTGGGGAGGGGGGACATCCCCTACCCGCCCCCAAGGGGGCGGGTGAGTGGGGATAGGGGACCTCCCCTACCCGCCCCCAAGGGGGCAGGCGAGTGGGGAGGGGGGGCATCCCCTACACGCCCCAAAGGGGGCGGGCGAGTGGGGATGGGGGACCTCCCCTACCCGCCCCCAAGGGGGAGGGCGAGTGGGTAGGGGGGACATCCCCTACCCGCCCCCAAGGGGGCAGGCGAGTGGGGAGGGGGGACCTCCCCTACCCGCCCCCAAGGGGGCGGGCGAGTGGAGAGGGGGGACATCCCCTACTCGCCCCCAAAGGGGCGGGCGAGTGGGGAGGGGGGACATCCCCCACTCGCCCCGAAAGGGGCTGGCGAGTGGAGAGGGCTGCCCCCCCCCCCCCCCCCCCCCCCGGGCCTCCTCTCTTTGGTTTAGACCCAAGGTCCACTGCGTTACGGTCATCTGCTCTACCACGGCCTCATCTGCGTCGGGTCACACCGGCTCGGAAAATATGAGGGTTGTACACAATCCCCGCTCTTTTCGATCTTGTCTCAAGCTCGGAAAGAAAGTCCAACCCACCTATTTGACGAGTAGGTGGGACCTAACGGGAATCCACGAAGGGACCTACCAACGGGATACCCCTGCAGAGTCCTTCGGCTGAACCTGACTTGACGCGGAATGGACCTTTCTCCACTAGACACCCCTCCTGTGAGCCGAGCGCAACAGGAGGTGGAGAAAGCTCAACACCTTTAGGTCGAGCTAAACTATACCGAAGGTGGAGGGAGACTTAACAACTCTAGTCGAGCTGAACTTGATATGAGGTGAGGAACGGACAACATGAGGTGGAGAAAGCTCAACACCTTTAGCATGAGCTAAACTCGACCGAAGGTGGAGGGAGACTCAACACCTCTAGTCGAGCTGAACATGACATGAAGTGAGGAATGGACCTTTATCCACTAGACACCCCTCCTGTGAGCCAAGCTCAACAGGTGGTGGAGAAAGCTCAACACCTTTAGGTCGAGCTAAACTCGACAGAAGGTGGAGGGACACTCAACACCTTTTGTCGAGCTGAACTTGACATGAGGTGAGGAACGGACCTTTCTCCACTAGACACCCCTCCTGTGAGCCGAGCGCAACAGGAGGTGGAGAAAGCTCAACACCTTTAGGTCGAGCTAAACTCGACCGAAGGTGGAGGGAAACTCAACACCTCTAGTCGAGCTGAACTTGACATGAGGTGAGGAACGGACCTTTATCCACTAGACACCCCTCCTTTGAGTCGAGCTCAACAAGAGGTGGAGAAAGCTCAACACCTTTAGGTAAAATTGATCTTGACCTTGGGTGGAGATAAACTCAATACCCTTAGTCGAGCCGAGCTCGACCTAAGGTGAAAGGCAACTAAACACCTCTAGTCGAGCCGAACTCGACCTGAGGTGGAAGGCAACTCAACACCTCTAGTCGAGCCGAACTCGACCTATGGTGGAAGGAGACTTAACACCTCTAGTCGAGCCAAACTCGACCTGAGGTGGAAGGTAACTCAACCCCTCTAGTCGAGCCGAACTCGACCAAAGGTGGAAGGCAGGAACACACCTACCAGAGAGCCGAGCTCATATGGAGGGGGAGGGAACTCCACACCTACCAGGGAGCTGAGCTCTCCTGGAGGGGGAGGGAACTCCACACCTACCAGGGAGCCGAACTCTCCTGGAGGGGGAGGGAACTCCACACCTACCAGGGAGCCGAGCTCTCCTGGAGGGGGAGGGAACTCCACACCTACCAGGGAACTGAGCTCTCCTGGAGGGGGAGGGAACTCCACACCTACCAGGGAGCCGAGCTCTCCTGGAGGGGGAGGGAACTCCACACCTAGCAGGGAGTCGAGCTCTCCTGGAGGGGGAGGGAAGTCCACACCTACCAGGGAGCCGAGCTCTGCTGGAGGGGGAGGGAACTCCACACCTACCAGGGAGCTGAGCTCTCCTGGAGGGGGAGGGAATCAACAATTTCCCGAACTATCCGGGGGTGGAGAACCGGTCCACATCCCAGGTGCTTACCCTCAATGAGGTATGTGGAAACTCCACCATCTTATCAAATTAACTGAGGCAGAGATCCAATCCACGTCTTAGGTGCTTACCTTCACCTAGAGGAAGATGATCTCAACCCTTTTCAAACCAACCAGAGGTGGAATACCCTTACACATCCTAGGGGCCTAGATTACGGGGAGGCGGAGGAGCTCATCATCTTTCCCAGTCACTTAGCCAAGTATCGAGTTGACCCGATTAGTCTCCCATCTGCGGGAGTGACTGAGTCTGGAGAATGGTCTCTAGTTGGGGACCTTATTGGCTGGGGGCGGAGTACCCATCCACATGCTAGGTGCTTTGCTTACCTGGAGACAGGGGAACTCAGCGCCCTCCCAATCCAATAGGAGGCGGAAGTACCCGCCCGCGTCCTAGGGGCTCAGCTTGCCTGGAGGCAGAGGAACTCAACACTCTCCCAAGTCAGTTATCGAATAGCAAGTCGACCTGACAAGCCCCACCATCTGCTGGCATGACTGAGCCCAGCAGATGGTCTCTAGTCAGGGATCCTACCAACTTGGGGCGGAATACCGATCCACGTCTTAGGTGCTTACCTTCACCCGGAGGCAGAGGAACTTAACACCCTCCCAAGTCAGTTACCGAACAGCAAGTCGACCTGACGAGCCCCCCATCTGCTGGCATGACTGAGCCCAGCGGATGGTCTCAAGTCAGGGATCCTACCAATTGGGGGCGGAATACCCATCCACGTCTTAGGTGCTTACCTTCACCCGGAGGCAGAGGAACTCAACACTCTCCCAAGTCAGTTACCGAACAGCAAGCCAACCTGATGACCCCCCCCCCCCCCCCCCATCTGCTGGCAAGACTGAGCCCAGTGGATGGTCTCTAGTCAGCGATCCTACCAACTGGGGGCGGGATACCCATCCACGTCTTAGGTGCTTACCTTCACCCGGAGGCAGAGGAACTCAACACCCTCCTAAGTCAGTTACCGAACAGCAAGTCGACCTGACGAGCCCCCCATCTGCTGGCATGACTGAGCCCAGCGGATGGTCTCTTGTCAGGGATCCTACCAACTGGGGCGGAATACCTATCCTCGTCTTAGGTACTTACCTTCACCCGAAGGCAGAGGAACTCAACACCCTCCCAAGTCAGTTATCATAGGTGTTACCTGGAACCTTCTTCATTCATTATCGACGGGTTACACTTTTATTACAACGCGACTCTCTGGGCCTACTTGGCCACATGCACCCTGGACATCTCCCTCATCACCTCCTCTACTTACTTTGTCTTCTTACTCTTTCTCCTACTCCTGGTAACTCCTGCTTCATTGGTCAACCTGGAGGTGAAGAACTTGTTCCCGAAACCGATCCGCGTAGCCTCCCAGCGTCTTCCCCTGATTCTGTCGAACCAAGAATAGGGGTTCCACCCCCCTTCATGGTGAGATGGAGGCATCCCCCCTACCCCCTCACTAGAGGTAGCTGGTCTCAGGAGAGTTGTTGAAGAGCGCTCGCGCTTGGAGGCTCAAGCCTTCCTCCGAGGCTTGCCCCTTCCCTTCGCGACATGCTTGCTCTGTCTCCATGAAATACGGCGAGGCGATCGCAGGTGTGGGCGATGCCGAGCACTCACCCTGAGGGGGGAGTGCGACCCGCGAGACTTCCTGGATCGCCTTCCTGAACTCCTCAAGTCACCATTCTTCACGCACTCGCCGGCAGGGGTGAGTCCCCCAGCTCATCGCTTCTAGCCATGAGACTTGCCCAGAGCTTTCCGAACTAGCTGCTTCCACGCTCACCGCACCATAATGTTGAAACTAGTAACCCGGTTTCGACGTTTGAAAGGGGGGTGCAGCTAGCCCTTACTTGACCCGAGCTAGAACCCTTGACCAGTCACTCTGAACCGAAAGACCTTCCCCTTGGAGAACACCTAAGTCCACAAATGGACCCCTTAAGCTGCAGCGTGGAGGTCCCACCACATACCCGGAAGCTCAAATGGAACTTCCCCTCCCATGCCAATGCTGAGCCTGGGCACCTTGGAGGGCACTAAGGATCACCTCAACGTCCACTTTCAATGACAGGGGGAGGGGAGGGGTAGTGGTTGCTCACACATGAGGGAGGGGGTACGAGACCAACCCTTCCCAAGGTGCCCATGGGGGTCTATTTATAGACTTTCCCAAAAATGGATTGCGGATAGCCAAAATTGGATTGCGGATAGCCGAAATCCTGCTACCCGCAGTCCGACCACGATCACGAACGGGCAACGTAGGATGAGGGGCGAGTGGGACTCGAGGTACCCACTCCCCCTCTTGTTGGAGGTCCAAACTTGTCTACTCGAGACCTCACATACACAAGAAGGGTGAGTGGGGCTCCCCCTACTCGCCCCCAAAGGGGTGGGCGAGTGGGGAGGGGGGACATCCCCCACCCGCCCCCAAGGGGGCGGGCGAGTGAGGAGGGGGGACATCAACTACCCGCCGCCAAGGGATCGGGCGAGTGGGGATGGGGGACCTCCCCTACCCGCCCCCAAGTTGGCGGGCGAGTGGGGATGGGGGACCTCCCCTACCCGCACCCAAGGGGGAGGGTGAGTGGGGAGGGGGGACATCCCCTACCCTCCCCCAAGGGGGCGGGCGAGTGGGGATGGGGGACCTCCCCACCCGCCCCCAAGGGGGCGGGCGAGTGGGGAGGGGGGACATCCCCTACCCGCCCCCAAGGGGGCGGGCGAGTGGGGATGGGGGGCCTCCCCTACCCACACCCAAGGGGGTGGGCGAGTGGGGATGGGGGACATCCCCTACCCGCCACCAAGGGGGCGGGCGAGTGGGGATGGGGACCTCCCCTACCCGCCCCCAAGGGGGTAGGCGAGTGGGGATGGGGGACATCACCTACCTGCCCCCAAGGGGCAGGCAAGTGAGGAGGGGGGACCTCCCCTACCCGCCCCCAAGGGGGCGGGATAGTGGGGAGGGGGGACATCCCCTACTCGCCCCCAAAGGGGCGGGCAAGTGGGGAGGGGGGACATCCCCCACTCGCCCCCAAGGGGGCTGGCGAGTGGAGAGGACTGCCCCCCTGGGCCTCTTCTCTTTGGTTCAGACCTAAGGTCCGCTGCGTTACGGTCATCTGCTCTACCACGGCCTCATCTGCGTTGGGTCACACTGACTCGAAAATATGAGGGTTGTACACAAAGGATCTGAAAGCTGCTCTTCATCACAATCACATAGCTGCCAGATATAAATCAGCAGAAGTAGAAAGGATCTTACATACAAAGCACCTGCAATTCATCACTATCTAAAGCAGGGGTTAATCAAGAGTAGATCCCGTGGAACATCTAATAGATTATTCTTCATACAGTCCTCTCAAGAATTCTGAGAACAGAATTCCTACAACCTTCTTTCTTTTCCTTTTTTCTCATTCTGTAAAATTGTTTTATTAATCCCTCTTCAAAGGATTCAGTGGTTCAATATCTCCATATTAAAAGATCTGGTGGTTCAAGATCTCCTTATCAAAAGATCTGGTGGTTCATGATCTCTTTGTCAAAAGATCAGTGGCTCTAAGATTCTCCTTATCAAAATACTCAGGCACTGTGGTGCATCCCTACTAGGTGGTAGAAGAGGGGAGTACCCATATTTTGGTGAACCTCTATAAAAATCTGTGTGTCTTCTAGTTGTCAATTTTCTGTGTTACCCAATTTCTTTCTATTCTGCACTTTATTTGTTGCACCTTATTCTGCCTGTGTTCTTGTTCAGCATAAATCCTTCATTAAGTTTATTGTTTTCACAGTTAGGATAGAAATAAATTTAAATGTCTATTCACCCCCCCCCCCTCTAGAGGATTCTCAGAGGTACACTATGCACTTTCAACCCATGACCAAATTAGCCTCACTATACAACATGAGTAATTAACCTAGGAACCAAAATCACATATACATAGCTTGTTAAGTTAAATCAAAGGTTTTTCCCAACAATTTTCCCCTATTTAGCTAAAAAAAAATTACATAAACCTTAAAGTAATTTTTAGCATAATATAAGAAAGAAAACAAGAATAATTTTAAGGAGAAATGATAACCATCAATATAGTGTCATTCTCCAAAACCATTCCTTTACAAGTAACATTAGAACTATGTTCAAAACAACTAACTATTTTCAGGTATTAAGAAATTTAGTAAAGGCAGTGTATAACTTGTTGGAAATCTTTTCAACATACTCAAAGTGTGCTGATCTTACTTTTTCTGTTATGTTTTTGAATGACATTATATATTTTGAAAAACTTCTCAATCTCTGCCTCAACATTATACAAAGTTGCATTCATTTCAAGGCCAAGACTCAAGATTCTTGTTGATTGGTCATTTATCAATTCAAGCTTGTTCCTAAGAGATACATGCCTTTGAGGGTATCCAGCTACGTACATGTTCAGAATCAACTTCGATGGGGACAGGAGTTGAAGGCTTTACAAAAAACCTATCTTCCACTATCATCTACATAAGGCATATAATCATCCTGAATAAAACAAAGACCTTCTTTATGAAGTTGTCCATCAGTTTCAATGACTAGTGCTACAGGATGTTTATTAGCATAATTGAAAGTCCATGGGTGTCTTCACCTAAAGGGAGGGGTGAATATGTCATGTTATCTATTTTAAAACTTTGCGGAATAGTAAGTATAGAAGCAACAATCACACAACAAACACATCACATACATATGCTATTTATAGTGGTTCCCCAAGACAATGTGTCACAGGGTACTCCACTGCCCCCCTTCGCCTATTTAGCAGTGTGCTAGACTCGACAATCACCACCAAAACTCAGATCCGTAGATTCAACAACTCACAGACAGCGTCTCCTACATCAGGTCCCGCAAGACCCTACAACTCAGAAGCCCTGTCCGACTTCCTACCTCAGATCTCGCAAGATCTTACAACTCAGAAGCACTCCTAACTTCCTACCTTAGAGACAATGTCTCCTACGCTCAGGCAAGATAGAGCCCTAAAACTCAGATTCCATATGGGAACCCTACATCTCAGTTCTCAAAGAGATTCTATAATATAATAAGTTTTATTATAATATTTTCTATAGACTCAAAATGAATAAGCTTGAATGCTTAGGAGTCCTCTTGATGCTTTCATGAAGATTGGCTTCGACCGGAATATTCTTGCAGATGTTGAAGATGAGGCAGTGAAATTTCTTCTGCACAAATGAAGATCCTTCTTCTAGTTAAACACTCATTGATCTGGATCAGCAACTTTTTGATCGACTATTCTTCTTGGAGAAGATTAAAGATTTTTCTTCGAGCTTGTCTTCTTCTTCCTTATTCTTTTCATAGGAGCAGAGATTTTAGCGGTGGAAAAGCTTTTATTTTTAGATATGTCGATTAGGGTTTGCATCAGTAACACATTCCCTTTTATATGACAAGAATGTCTAACGGTCGATTTTACTACAGACAATATGTCAGAGATCTTTTTCCTTAGAAAACGTGATTCATTAGATCAATCTGTGGTGGCAATAAATGATGTGATGATTGTTTACCCTGAAATCGGTGATCAACTCGAGATGGATTTTTTCAGGTAACTGAGGCAATTGACACGCTCTCGCAGTCCTCGGGCGACCTCTCCCAGTAGTCCAGGTATTTTTTTGGCGGAGATCCAAGCCCTGGCGGTCTCCCACCGCCCGGGCGGTCTCGCCTTTGTGCCTCGTGGAGGTTGCTCTTCGCGTGACCACTCCTAGGAGGTCTCCCCCCTGGGCGACCTTGCCCTAAGGTTGCCCCCCTGAGCGACCTCGCCAGGTCGCCAGCCTGGGCGAACTCGCCCTGAGGTCGCCTCCCTGAGCGACCACGCCAGTTTGCCAGCCTTGGCAACCTCGCCATGAGGTCACCCCCCTGGGTGACCTCGCCAGGTCACCAGCCTGGGATACCTTGCCCTGAGGTCGCCCCCTGGGTGTCCTTGCTAGGTTGTCGCCTAGGCGACCTCGTATTGAGGTTGCCCCATTAGGCGCCCTTGCCAGGTCGCTAGCCTGGGCGACCTTGCCAGATCGCCAACCTAGGCGACCTCGCCCTGAAGTCGCCCCCCTGGGCGACCTCACCAAGTCGCAAGCCTGGGCGACCTTGCCCTGAGGTCGCCCCCCTGAGCGACCTCGCCAGGTCGCCAGCCTGGGCAACTTCGCCCTAAGGTCACCCCCGGGCGACCTCGCCCCAAGAGGTCTCGGTCCCAGGCAGCCCGTTTCTTTTAGACCTGCCCATTTGGGCAGGCCCTCCTGCCTATAAATAGGGTGGCAGGGGTCTCAAAAAAGTGGGTGGGAGGAGTTTTCAGCTCCCATCCTGTGAATTGAGCAGTCTCAGATTTGAGATCGTAGAGACCTCATCAGCATGTTCATATGATCTATCTCAACTTCAGCTATCTCAGCTCTCAGCTTCAGCTATCTCAGCTCTTAGCTTCAGCTATCTCAACTCTCAGCTCTCAGCTTCAGCTATCCCAGCCCTCAGCTTCAGCTATCTCAGCCCTCATCTTCAGCTATCTTAGCCTCGGCATCGCCTTTCAGGAGACCTCCACCATCCATTTTTCTTCTCTTTCACTCCTTCACTCGCAGCTCAAAGTAACCGATCATTTAACAGTTTTCCCCCCTCTCCTTTCAGCGTGAGCAAGTGTGGACTTGGTGCAATTTTAGTTTGAACAATGATAATATTTAAGACAATTTATCATAGTCTATTCTTCTGGATGAATCGTCTACACGAATCATCTTGGTGACTGATAGTTTACAAGATGAGATTTCAAGCTTTATTCTTCTAGACGATTTGTCTGCACGAATCATCTTGTAATCTCTTCTTCAAAATGATATTTCATTCCTTCAGCCTTCTATTCTATTCGTCCACACGAATCGACTTAATCTTTCTACATAGTCCTCAAGACGACATTTTGTTCCTTCAGTCTTCAAGTCGATTCTTCTTCATGAATCGACATGATCTTTCTTCAAGATGCTATTTTATTTCTTTAGCCTTCTAGTTGAATCTTCAACATGATTTGACTTGATATATAGATTCACAGTCTTTAAGATGATATTTAAGCTCTTCTACACGAATCGTCTTATTCTTCATGAAATGTTGTATTAGTTCCTCGACGACATTTAGAGTGATCAAGATGATAATTGACTTAGTCAATTTCTTTCTTCATATAAATACTTCAGACTATCTATAGCACACTTCTAAGACAACATGAAGGTATATGAGCTTTCTCAAGACTATATCGTCTTGGAAAGTATTTTACTAAGACGATATTTGGATATCCTTCTTCTTCTTCTTAGACAAGATGATAAGAGCAATAATACTTGTTTATAAGATAATATGTTTTTGGAGCTTAGGGACTTTAAGATGATATCGAGACCTTCACTCGACGATATTGAAGTTTATTTAGATTATATTTTCCATAGGCAAATTCTAATCATCTCCACTCAAACCCTTTGCTTCACCTCACTTGATAGACTTATATCCTTGATGATTTAGAGTTAGTGTCAAGTGTAATATAGTCTAGATCATAGGTCAGCATGATTTTATGCACAATGAGAGATTACATTGGCAAAACTATGTCTAATGACACTAAGTCTAACCCTTTGTTAGACTTGCACTGTCAAGTACCTGAACTCACTTTGACAAGAAAGCACATGCATCAAATATAGATGCGTTCATTTATATTGTGAGGGCTTCTTCAAATCAGAAAGATTGTGGGCACTATTCCCAACAATCTCCCCTTATTTGAAGAAGTCAGAACCTCAAATATATATGAATTCACATAGACATTAAAATTATATTAACACAGGTTTGAACGTCATTCAAATTTTATATATAAATCGATTAACAATGTTCTTGACTAGGTCTAGGCTACATCATTCCCTTTCGCTATTGATTACACCCCCTGACCCTCTTACTTTTTTATCATCTTTAGCTTTATCCTCTTCTGTCTTTGTCTTTCAAAGTAGCTGACTGGTTTGGGAATATATCTTTGAGGAGCTGGAGGAGGCTTTTTGTTCTTGAAATGAATCCTTCTCTTTGTTTCTGAATATTCATATTTTTTCCATTCTACAGAATTGTAAAATCTGCCCCTGTCCAGACTCCTTTAGTGAAAACTTCCTATGCGGATAGATATATGCTTCTTGACTAAGGGCTCCATTCAAAATTGGGGCCTTTCTCCTTTTCTTCTATATACTTCTTTTTTCTTTCCAGAGCTTCATCTTCGTCAGTAACAATCCCCTTTCCTCTATCAGAGTGAATGACAGTATCATACTCAGTGTCATAGGAATCTGGAGACATATTGAGGCCTTCATGTTCGTGTTGACTTGGGTTGAATTGTTAATACTGCACTAGAGGGAAATGATGTTGATGATCCTATTCTTCAGAAGGCACATAGGAAGGATTGTTGGAATATGCTTTCTAAATATCTTAGTTTGAGAATAAGAAATCATTGTATTTTATCATACTTGCCATGTGTTTATAGTGTGCAGGAACTTCTACTTTCAAGCCTCTAAATGAATAAAAAAGAAAGTCGATAATTTCCTATCTAATCAATAATCTGTTGCTAGCGCAGCGCGCTAATGCATCCGCTGGCAGTAGCTTCTGCATATTCGGAAATATCGTCGAGAAGGAATCATTCATCGAAAAATGAATATCGTCGGGACTGAATATGGTATGTATTACCAAGACACATTAAGGCTAATGCCTGGTGGTAGCTTATGGAAACCCCTCGATCATGATGCTGATTGAGGAGCAAAAATGGATGGAGATCTGACGGCCTGGAAAGAGATAATGCTAACGCAAAGTGCCATCCTTATAACGACATGGTAGGATGGGTTGCAAATTTATGAGCCAGAATGTTACCAAAAATGCCTTGATCCACGTGCCAGCTTGTTGCCTAAAGAGGCTACTGATGAGTCTGGTTTATATAAATATTTTCGGACTCATCTGGGTCGTTTATCTTGCTTATGCACTTCACTTATTGCTCATAAATGCTCTTGTTGACCAATTTATGTATTTCAGCGCTGAGTGCAATCCTTGGCCCTTTTTGGTGTGATTTCGTGCATGCCTTATATTCGATCTATTTTGTGTTGATATACCTGTAATGTGGATTATTTGGAATGCTTATTTCAGTGGTTTTCCTACAGGTACAATGGTTGTGAGGATGCTCGGAGTTGGGTTGGGCCATTTTTAGCCTATTAGGCCACTGGTCGTGTGTTTTTGTTCACGCACAACCACTGGTCGTGCACATTCCACCTTTTTCTAACCGACCGGTTCACACGATCACTGGATTCCTTCTCGCACGACCACTGGATGTGTGTCACTGCTCGTGCACAATTTTGGCATTCTTGATTCTGCTACAGGTTATCCTCGCATGATCAATGGAATTTCTTCGCGCATGATCACTGGTCATGCACCACTGATCGTGCACGATGTTTAATCTCCTACCTATATGTATGTTGTTTGTAATTTTAGGTCAGAACCAGCCGGGGCTGCTCTCGATTTTCTTCCACAATAAGGGGGAAAGCTCCTTTCTTGAAGGTTCCCCCCCCTTTCAACCGAGGCCACCTCGCATCATCCAAGCACTTCAATGAGAGATCTTAGCCCTACTCTCATCACCGAGGAAGGAGTATACAACTTTTATGGCAGCCGGATCGTGAGACAGAGAAGACGGGTATATTGGAGGGAGGTGACAACTCCTCTAGACCTCGGACGTCAGTTGTGGATCGAGCTAGGATGTGGATTGACAACCCGGTGATTCCTACCGTGAATCCTTATAAGCCTCTGGATTTGGTTGTATTTCTAGCTCTTCCTCGTTTCTTCCTTATGATTGTAGATAGTTTCTCTTTATGTTGATGATGTTACACTCTATATTTGTTGAACTTCTTGTTATATATTATGAAATGATTTCATGCTTTATGAGTGCTTGAGGTATGCTTTC
The DNA here is from genome assembly GCA_033032865.1 of Dactylorhiza incarnata. Taxonomy (NCBI): domain Eukaryota; kingdom Viridiplantae; phylum Streptophyta; class Magnoliopsida; order Asparagales; family Orchidaceae; genus Dactylorhiza; species Dactylorhiza incarnata. Next base: position 684,953 of record JAWHQI010000218.1, on the reverse strand, counting down.
GTGGTGATTGTGGTGTGAGTGTTCGGTGTTGCCGCACTAGCAATTGCTAGTGGCGTGCTTGTTGATGAGGTGCTTGCGACCCTCATTTTGCCAGTGCGACTCACTCCATCCGCAATCCTACTCATCCATCAGTGCAGCGAAGCGGTGCATAGCGGCCTGTGTAATCCATCCGCCTAGACAAGAGGTTCTAACAGCCCTCAAACCTTTTCGTAGTTACACTCACCTCATCTTATTGCCTTCTTGTCCATATGCCTATCGAAGCAGTGCATAGCGGCCTGCAGAGTTTCCATCCACCCGGCGAAGCAGTGCATAGCGACCTGCATAGTAGTGTTAACTTAGGTTACTTTTATTTTGTTTCCTATAAACCAAAACCAAACCTCTCGCAACCAATCCGCTCACATGGACTTCAATCTCAAGTCCTTCCTCGAAAGTAAACTCCACCTTACTGTGTTCCTTTGAGATTCAAAACTAGGGGATTCACTCCTCGTTTTATATTACTTGACAATGACTGTTACACTGCCGTTCGAGCCGCATTTTTGTCACGCTTTTAGCGATGTAGAATCTGCGCGTTATGTTTTTGGCACTGTTGTCGGCGAATACAGTCGTGTGAGTTGCTTGAGAGAGATCGACAAGAGATAATGTTCTTTTCCATTTGTATTTCGCATTTCTTTTAATATAGTATTTGTAATTTCTCTTATTATCTGTTTTAAGTATTTCAAAAATCAGGTTTCTGATGATTTAATTTTACCGTCGTGCATTCTGAGTTCTTTTTTAGCTTATATTACTTGTGAATCCATCTTTGCACCAATATGTATTCTTATCAACAATGTATATGGTGCATAACATTTAATCATTTTAGTGGTGATTGCCATCTAGGAAGCCGTATTTATAATCCGTATAGTTCATCATATGGAGAATCTAGATCTTCATACAATGAACCTACGTATTACAATTATGTGTCTCCATCACGAGCATCGCCTTCACCGGGTGGTTTGACTTTTCCACAGTCAAAACCTATTGGGAAGCAATGCTTGTGCTGTCGGAGTTTTGATCACACGTTGAAGGACTATGAGGAATGGAAATTGCAATTGGAAGAGGATGAAGAGACAACACCCATCACCATTCCACCATTTCCTTATCACACCACTCCTTCAATCGTTGAGGACATATATGCCATGCCCCAGTGTCCTCATGGGAGCACGACATATGTGTCCACTAGCATTTTCGTTGATCACTACGATGACATTTCAGAGTTTTCTTCCTCTATTGTGCCATCATTTCCTGTGGATTCCACTTCTGAGGATATTTCATCACTCGTCTTGGACACTATCTTGAGCCCTATTTCTACTAAGATATTTTCTTGTATCATTATGAATGTATCTTCTACTCTTATTGCCGAGTTTCTAGATGTGGAGGATGAGCCTATGGAGCCCGAATCTATGCCGAGTTGCGCTGAGGAGGATATTTTCCTCAGTGAGGAGGTTTCTACCTCATCACCGGAGGAGAAGGTCCAACTCAGCACCAAAGTTACTAGCTGCTCATATTCTTCCTTCAGTGATTTTATTGCGATCGACAAGAATCCTTATGTGAAACCTGATGGGAGTGAAGTCGGGACCACTCCTCCTTTAGTTGAATCTTTTAGTTATTCGTCTAGTTTATTTCTTGATCACAATTCTTATAATGATGATATTGATAAGTTCATTCTTCTTACCCCCCTCCTGTTAATGCTGCTAATATTTTGTTTACTCCCCTGCAGGTCTATGAGTTCATGGGCCCATTTTTGGGTGATTCGGAGTGGCAGTCATGGAAGGGAAAGCAGATGGCAATGATGAAATCAATCGCATATTCAACTTCATCATCATTGCATGCTTTTTCCTTGAGAGACTGGTGTAGGGTGGTAAATGGTACTTCATTCTCGACAGACGATTGGACGAGATGAAGAAGATGGAGAGAGATAAACTTGGAGATGGAAAACTTCTAATCCTCTTGTGCTACTGCTGGGTCTTCGGATCCATTTTGTTCACTGCTAGTTATTACTGTAAATCAACGTATAGTTGATTTCCCTACTGGTTGTGTAATAATAATAAGTAGACTTTATTATTTTCATTTTATACTTAGACATTTATAAACTGCTTAATACAGGTATTAAGTCCAGCTTAAGGACGGTAAACAAAAGCGCTAATGGGAGAAAATCTAATTTTTGCTTGTGTTGCTTTTTCTAATCCGCTAATGCCTTAATATATTATTTTGATATTGCTTGGTGCGTCCTTTTTGTAGGGTGGTGATATTTTCATGGCGGACTTAGATTTCAATCGCAGTATTAACGCCAATATTCTGGTATGCTAATTTCTAAGAATGGGTAACTTTTCTTCCCCTAGCCTTTTATTCAATTTTCATGGTTACATCATTTGTGTCTATTGCTTAGATTATGTCTGGGGGAGAGCCACATTGTGTTACCCACTGCACATGCACATGTTCTAGCTTACCAGTTGTACTTTTCATTTTTGTTATAATTTCATATTTGCATCACTCACTATTTCACCCGCACGAGCGCGCACTCACTTAGTTGTATGCTCCTGTATATTCAATTCTTGTTTGTGATGTAGGAATTGTTGTATTAGACTTGCATAAAGGTTATTACCTTGGGGGAATGTAGGCATGCTGGTTGTTGTTGTGTGTGGTGACCCTCTTCTCCAGTACTTGTTGGATTGGTTGGTTCATCTTGAGGTTGTAACTGGGCGGAAGTTGTTATTTCCATTAGTCTTTGCGTTCGTCGGGCTTCTCTTCTTCTTGCATTTGTTATTGTTCGTCGGTCCTGAGTTGTTGCATATGTTCGTGGCCGTCCTCTTGGGCGATATATTTCATGCAGCAAGCTGCTTATGTTTGTCTCACCAGCTTCGGCTTGGAGTGCCGCGCGATGATCACGAAGCTCACGTCTTCTTGCAGCACGTGCTTGTAGTTGGGCCCTACTTGGCATCTATAACCGCAAGACATCAAATGGCATCTATAACCTTCTAGTACCTTAGAAACCGACATAATGCAGGTTGATTTAATTGAAACTAAATTGGAATCAACTCAATCATCTCTAGCATCTATAGAAACAGATTAGCTCACTATTCGATAGAAAATTCAGATTAGTTTATAAAACATAATTTACGCACTAACAATGCTTACCGTGTACTTTCGAAATAATAAATCATGAGCAATAATGTATCTTGAGGAAATCCCCACAACAATAATTTATGATATTAGATATGATAATAATAAATCATCGAATCACATTAATGGAAAATTAAGAAATGCAAATAGAGTAAATTTTACAGTAAATCTATTTGCTCCGCTTGACCCTCTACCGGCCAATACTACGGAGCAGCCCTATAAACATTCATCACAGAGACTAACATGCTTCTCTTAGCCACTAATTGACTAATACCTCGAAGCACCCTTATACAATTTATAAATTGTACAAAATTGATTACCTTGCGGATAAGATGTCAATGTTTGCTTTTTTGCCAGTAGTAGAGTGCTCTGTGCGCCACCTTGGACAATCTGCATCTAGATAATTGCAAAAATATTTCTGATTAGAAGAACATTATATTTCTGATGTGAAAAACATTATATTTCATTCGAATTCCACTCAAATTCATATCTATGAAATAAATATCATGCTATATTGCATAAAAATATTATAAGCTTATGTTAGAATCAAGCTGGCAAGTGTGACTCTGAATTTACAGCAATAAACAAACAATCATGATCATATAAGTTTCAATGACTCAGGAATAATAATTGCTGGAAGAGTACATTTACAGTTTGCAACATGTTCTATAATATATGTATAACTCATAATAATTGCACGAACGAAGAACTTGAATCACAATAATCCCTGAACAAAACTGCATATGAATATAGGATTGGTCAATATTCAGAAAAAAGCATAGAAGAATATCCAGATTAATGATACTTATTATAATCAACTTAATTAGTCAAAACCTGGACATGTTTCAGGTGACATATATAGTATTGCCATATATACTCTCTGCCATGTATACTTTTGCCATAACCTGGAAATGTCCATTTATATTTCTGCCATATATACTCCAATATTATATGGAACATGGAACATGTTTCCAATATATTACTAATATTGGAAACATGGCAAAAGTATACATGTCCAGGTTATGTTACTAATATTGGAACATGTTTCTGTTATGTACAATTGTTCTATTTACAACTCAGATTTTGTGTCTTCAACATGGCTCCATGGCAACAAAAATAAACCCCCAATGCAAGTCATATTGGGTAAACCAAATTTATAGCACATATTAAGCCACAGATTGAAAAAAGGCAGCCCCGTGCAAGTCAAATTGGGTAAACCAAGTTATCATAGTGCCTCATTCGCCCTCCCTAACAAAAAAAAATTTAATAATCGCTTAAGAAGAAATATTTTCTCACCCAATTCTCTACTTTTATCACTTCCATTTTAATTTTTTCTATATATTTAATTCTTTCAGATCAAATAGGGCATGGAAAGAGGGAACCAATGAAGAAAAATTGAGCATGAAAAAATTTCACAAATTTGAGTCCATGCGCCTCCTCCGCATTCGAGCTTTACCGGGAAATTGACTCTTAGAAATTCCAGTCGTAAGGAAATGACTTTGAATAATGAGACCTTTAACCCATATAGAATGAAATCCCTCTTTCAAGGAAATGGAGCAGGAGCTGATGCAATGTTATACACGGGTGCAGGAACTGATGATAATGACACAGATTTATGCATCCGACTGTAGAGGGTTTGAACATCACCTTCATTAGTTCACCTTAATTAGTTCAAATTGTTATACAAAAAAATTAAACCATCTAAGTTAATATCATAGAATGATGATGCATAGGAAAAAAAGAGAACCATCATGTTCAGATATGGAACATTGGGAGGAGGAAGAGAAGAGACGAAGGAATAAACTACCTAAATGATTCACTAAAGCCTTGGGTTGGAAAAGTGCGGACCTCGACGATCAATGCTGGAACTCTTGGAGATATGTCAAAGAGCAAAGCGAATCAGTATGTGTGTTTAAGATCTGGAACATATGGAAGAGGTAGAGAATCAATGACTACGGCGTTGGCTGGGGAAGACGCAGACGTTGGGTATAAGTGCAGGAAATCGTCGGATCTGCAAATGAGCAAGGCAACAGGAGGAAATCCAAGAAGAAATCAAAAAAGAGGAAAAAAATCGTAAACGGAAGCAAGGATGATCTAGCGACTTACTGCCGATCCATTGATGGAATAAGCGAGCAGGAATGGAGGAGCGTTGGAGGCGGGTGAGGAGTTCTTTGCTCGTGGAGATCCATTGCGGAGGAGGCGTGGAGCATGCGTGGAGGATGCGTGGAGGATAGAACGACGTGAGGGAGAGAGGGTCCGCTCGGGGGAGCGGAGGTTGGAGGAGGCGTGCTGTAGAATGTCGTGATGGAGAGTCCGGGGCGCAGTGGATTGGAGAGGAATCGTGGAGAGGGAATCGTGGGAATGGATGGCGCGGTTAGGGTTATTTCACAGCTGCGATATATATTTTGCCCAAAATGTTTGATCGCAGCTATAGATGGACGGCTCTGATATGTTTTTGTCTTATTTTCATTGCCATGAACCTATTATTTTTGTTGCCATGAAACCCAAATGATATTTCTTTTTGTTATAGTATAGATATAGACACGAGTGAAACAACACGGGGCTCCGCCCTTATGGCCAAGCGCGACAGTATCCGGCCGGCGATGGGGGGCTTCGCCCGCCCCCGGCGCGATGCTGTCGGGCGGCCTTCGACCCCATCCAGGCGGGCTAAGCCCGCCTCCGTACGGGCTTTGCCTGTGCTCGACGTGTCTGCGGGCTTCGCCCGCAACATATACATATGAGTACTCGAAATAACCGTAAAAAAATTTAAATCAATATTACAATACTTATTTTGCAAAAAAATATTCGTATATTGTTAAAAAGATTTTTTTTCTCTCTCTCCCTCCTCTTTCTCTCTCCCACAGCCCTCTCACTTTCTATCTCTCTCTCCTCCATCTCTTTCTCTCTCTCTCGGCTCTCTCACTCTCCCCCTAGCTACCAGCTGTACTCACACCTCATTCTCTTTTAACTTTTCTCTCTCTCTTTTGTCCTTCACCCATTGTAGCTTTAGGAGGGCTATGAAAATTTTATTTTTGACCATCATATAAATCAGATTGCGGCTGATTTAAGATGTGAAATCTGATGGCACGAATAGCTCCCATGGCAAGATATTTCATTTATATCATTGTGTGTGACTGTGTGTGTCTGTGTCTGTGTGTCTATGTCGATCTGTGTTTATGTATGTGTGTCTTTGTTTGCGTGTCTGTGTCTGTCTGTGTCATGTATCTATGTCTGTGTCTGTGTGTGTCTGCATGTGTGTCTGTGTTAGTGTCTTTGTGTGTCAGTGAGTGTGTCTGTGTCTGTGTGTCTATGTCTATTTGTGTGTGTGTGTGTCTATGCCTATGTGTGTGTGTGTGTCTATGTGTCTCTGTGATCACTATCTATGTATGACTGTGCATGTGTGTCTGCATGTGTGTCAGTGTCAGTGTATGTGTGTGCCTTTGTGTGTGTCTATATGTCTGTGTCTGTGTGTCTATGTCTGTGCCTATGTGTGTGTATGTGTGTGTGTGTGTGTGTGTAGCTCTGTGTCTATGTGATCTCTAGCTATATATGACTGTGCATATGTGTGTCAGTGTCTGTGTGTCGATGTGTGTTTGTGTTTGTGTGTGCTTGGGTCTGTGTGTTTGGTTCTGTGTTTGTGTGTCTGTGTCTGTCTGTATCTTTGTTTGTGTCTATGTCTGTCTGGGTCTGTGTGTGTGTCGGTGTCTGTGTTTGTTGTGTCTGTGTGTTTGCGTATGTGTCTCATGCACACACACATAGACACACATAGACATAGACACATACATACATAGACACATAGACACAAACACAATCACAGACACAGACCAACATAAACACAGATAGACATAGACACATACACATAGACACACACAAACACAAACCCACATAGACATATTGATACACACAGACAACTCCAAGTATCTCTAACAATCAACAAACTAATAGATTTGCATAAAAGACACCATCCTAAATAAATATTCGAAGCTATCACATATATAATTCATCAAAGAAGATCTCTAACATTCCGTCTTAGACCAAAATAATTGTTGAACCGCTGAAGTGAGTCTATATAGATTGTTGAGTCACAGAAGTAAGTCTATATAGACTGTATAGTACGTCAACATATCAAATAAAGTAATAAATTTGCATAAATGACCACATTTAAAATTAAGAGTTGAATATTTCACATGAATAAAATATTTGGACGCTCGATTAACTGATAGTGCACAGGAAGCCCATGTTCCCCGCGCGACAGTAACCCCACCTTGACAGCGCCCCGCCTTCACAGCGTGCCGCCTCGACAGTCTATATCACTATAACATAATGTTGTAATGTCAAACAACATTTTATGGCAGTGGCATTTTTGTCCAAACTCACCGGAGCAAAAACGTCGTGCCAAAGGGAGACGAAGTCTGGGGTGATGTTGTTGTATTAATTAAAAAATGAATTTTATTAATTTTAATATATTTTCCGTGAAATGTATGGAGGGAAATTTCCCTCCATCAGATTAATTCGCACAGAATCTTTCATCTCCCGCTCCTTCCATCTCCTCCATATAGCATGCTTCCAGCCGCACAGAAGCTTTTCGACTCCTTCCATCTCCTCCAGATCGCACGACGTCCAGCCGCCAGGAAGCATTCCGGCGCTTTCCCTCTCCTCCCAGGCGCACCTACTCCATTTTACTGGTGTCCCCTAGGCCCTAGGGCACCGACTTTCATTGCTTTATTCATGCCTGCTCCCCATCCTCCCGCATCCATGTTCCCGAGAGTTTGCGAAGGGTTCTTACATTTTGCCGGTGGATACCTCCTCCCACCTCAACTTTATCTTCCATAGAACCATCAATCGTCCTTCCTTCTCCATTTTAAGTTTTTTTTTCAATTTTGTGATGGTTCAATGGTGTAGTTAGTTAGGGAAAATGCATCTTGTTGTTTATGGATGTGTGTGTGTGTGTGTGGATTTAGGATTTGTTTTTATAAAAATGCGATTGGATTTTCTTGTCTTTGTCGTGATTTGGGGTTTGGGGTTTGGGGCTTCACGTGTACGACCAAGCCGGAAAATTGACGGAGAAGTACTCGGGTTTTGATGATGTTTGAGTTCTTATTCGATTTCCTATTTTTTACTTTGAGGATTATCTTGTGATTGAGGGTACTTAATAGTTTCTGGTGCTCATGGAAGCTGTATTAAAACTCTAAACCATTTTCTGATTTGATTTATGCTCTATATAGATTTGGTGTGCTTTTTTCTACTGTGGCAGTCGGTGGACTTTTGGAAGTTATTTCTCTAGCATCCAGGTTCACGCAATCTTTGACTGCTAAGATTTTTGGAGGATTTTAAGAATATTATAGTATAAATCTTAGCTCTCTATATAAACTAAGATTTAATTTGGAATAGGATTACTTCTTTAGTTTTTTAATTTAGAAGTAACTGGTGATGATTTGAGAAGGGCTTGTATCGTGTGCTTTCTTTCTCAAGATGATACCTAACTTATTTAACCGCAAACTCAATGTTTTATAACTATGTTATGTATTATTAACAAGAGAAACTCTGCAGTAACTCAGTTTGGAGGACTATTGTGGTTCTTATGTTTGCTAAATTTGTGCAATACAAGCCTGTTAAGAAAGGTCGGATTTGAATTATCTTTCTTATGTTTTGGACTTTTGGTGGGGTTTTATTATCTGGCCGTATGTTCTATTTTTTGTTTGATAATCATTTCTTCATGACCGAGAAGTTCGGTGGCATAATGAAGTTACCTGATATTTACTAGCTTATTTCTGCATTGATAGTTGTAGTGATGTGAACTTGAGTCTCATTTCATTTGAAGCGTTTATTTAAGCCTGACGGGCAATTGTATATTTCCTGGGAGCCAAAGAGTGTGGAAATGTGGATTTTTGTTCTTTTTAAGCATAAATATCACTTAGGTCCCTGAGATATGGATCACCCTTGATGCAGATTCATATTTTTAGGAACCTTCTGCTTAGGTCACTATTTCTCTTAAGATTTCACCAAGGGACCCTAACTTAATTTTAATCTCATTAAATTTTTCGTAAAATTTCCTTGCATGACATAATTTTTTATTTAGATTGAATGATGTTAAATTTATGGCCAACTCATCCTCATTCTTAGAATTACATGGTATCAGAAATACACTGTACTTTTGTCATTTTCTCACCCAATTAGTGCTCATGTTGATGGATGACCTTTAGGAAAGAGTAGTGATTTCTTGTGGGATCAAAATTATGAGTTTTCAAAAATATGAACCCATGTAATGTATGATTTGAACTTCTGAGACCTGCGTGTTATAACAACACCCTTTCTAAATTGGGATGGCCAGGTTATTATGATTTGTCGCAGTTGAAGTGAATGCAAGGAAAAAAGTAAGATTTTGTTTTAGGGTTAGTATTGTTTACTTTTAATGCCTTCCACTGGTTTATAGGGCAATACTATAACTTATTAAAATCCTATATATGCTTAAAGCTGTGGACTAGATGATCAGTGAAATTCACTTATTCTCTTATATTATATACAGAGTCTATAGTGATTTTGTCAGGGTTTGGGTTGCAGCTTGAAACTCATTATTGGAGGTATGATATTTTCAATTAGAAAGGTTTATTTTAGAAATGTTGTTGGCATCCAAAATTTTCCTTTCTACAGTTATCTATTTGATTTTCTTTACATTGTTTTTCTCTACTAGTAATTGATAGGATTGTCTTTGTGAAGGGTGGTGACACACGTACATGCATCAAAAAACATGCGTGGTGCTAATAGCAGGAAGCAGCCCAAGGTCGAGTCCTGCGGCATCATAGGATCCATAGAGTATTGCATCAAGGGTATGTTCTCCAAGTGCCTCCTTGGATGGAATTGAGATTTGTGCATTTATAACATGCTTCACTTGAGTAAATTTTGTTTTTCTGATTTTATCTGTGTGCTTCCTTGGATGGATTTGAGTTGAGGGAATTTATTTGATGCTTAAATGAGTTAGTTTTTCTTTTTTCCTTTTGTCCATATTGTTGATGAATAGACTATAGTGAATATTATGATGCTTTCTTGTTTCCTTTTATTACAAGAATTTGTCCTTGTCTGTTATACCCCGAAGTGAAGATTTCATTGATATGATCCCATTTATTATAAGATCTCATTTATTACAAGATTTCATTGATATAATGCATTGCAAGTTTTGTTGACGTGTAATTTCTTCTTACCGTGGAAGAAAATCCCATTTGTATGTCTACCAAAGAAAACTCACTTGTATCATGATTAAAAACATACCTCTTCTCAAAAGGTTTCCCCTTAACAAATAAACCATTAAATTGCATTCATCATCTAAACCCTCAGCTTTAGATTTTCGATCCTCTGAAAATGAAGCAGTTTCTTGACATCTTCTAAGCTAATCACTCTCATACAGCATGATGTTGATCGAAATACATGGTAAGAGTCTTGAACCTCATCCAACATGATTTTAAATGATTGTGAGAGGGAGATCATAAATTTCTCCAGTTTCAAGTTTCTAAATTTATCAGGAATTTCTTCATATTAACGTTTCATTTTAGTAAAATATTTCTTTTCTTGCATTTCTTGAGATTCACATTTCATTTTATTGAAAAATAGCACAAGTAATCTTTATTATCTTCCAGAACGTTGTAATGAAAAATTGCTTCCTGGCATTTGCTTCATTTTTCTTTGCCCTCCTATAAATTTTTGTCTGCGAATATTTGATTTTTCTTTGTTTCTTATTCTCACTATGACTCTTTTTAATAGGTATGCTGTCCAAATTAGTAAGCATGTCGGTGGAGAAGGCCATGGCTACTTGGGGCAGGTTTGTTGGGTATAGGGGTAGGTCTCTGCGTGGATAATCAGAACATCAAACTCTTTTTTAAGTCATACTTTAAATTGTTGGCGGTTTGCTTCACTTTTATTTCATAGCAAGTTAATTTGTATTTTCTGCCACTGGAGAAGGTTATCCTTGAATCCACGTATTTGGAGCTTGAATTGAGTAAATTTACCCAAGTTCATATTATAGATGCTTAATAATTTAGATTCACTTTTTTGGAATCATAGAACTCATTCATGTCTATCAATTATTGATTATCCTCTGATTTTCTTACTTTCTTGCAGATCTACTTAGTTTTTGCAAATCCTGCCACCTTCTTAGTTTCATACATTCTCATTGTTAGTAGGATCTAGAGAAAATTCTTTTTTTTCATATTATATTGGCTACATAGGATTTATAGGCTCTCATGTTTATTCATATTTTCAGTTTGGTTCACTGTTTCTAAGATTCGAATAACACCATGTTGGACATTATTGGATAACCATACAACCCAAATTAGTTCTTTAATTATATTCTCATCTTAGGCTATCATAACCCTTGTTAGCCTGGTAGGGTTTAATTTTTTTTGCTAAACATGTCGAGTAAAGTATACTTGTGCTTGCTCCCCCATTAAATTATGTGCATTTAATCTGTATGCTTGTGATAACCTGTAGTTCTTCCTCCCCCCTAGTTAATTATGTTGTATAAATTTGGAGTTGTGTTCTATTATTTCTTTATGCTCTGAACTGCAATCTTTTAATTTATAAATTTAGAGTTGTGTATCTTTATTCTTTAATGGAAAATATGAGTATTTTACTTCAAAAAATGCTATTTGTTCTTTTTCTACTATTTATTTTATAGTTTCTAGTGTCTTTTCCTCTTTAGTATATGTACTAAGGGTTAATGAAACATTGTACAGTGGTGATAAAGATCAGACCTAGGAAAGAATAAATAAATAAGCCAAAATTTTGGAAGAGGAAACTGTCAGCTTTGATGTATGCGTGCATTTGTGAACAGTTGGATGGTGTGTGTTTGTGTGTGTGTGTGGATGCTTGTGTATAGATGGTGTGTGTGCATTTTTTTAATGTATGTTTGTTTTTATGGTGTGTGTATGGATTGCGTATGTATGGATGTGAGTGTGTATGAATGTTTCGACTCTCATATTTTGTAAATATTAACAATGGCTCTCTTTTACTTGTAGGGTGTTGGAGCATTGGTCGAAAGTGACAGAAGATTCATTAGTCGAAAAGTGATGGAAGATTCATTAGTCGAAAAGTGACGGAAGATTCATTAGTCAGAAAGTGACGGAAAATTCATTAGTCCGAATGTGTCGAAGTTGATATCTTATTTAAAACATGTTATGTAATATTGTGTCAGAAGATTCATTATTGTTGTTATGTAATCTTACTCTATGTAATATTTTTATTTGTGAATAAATTCATGTTCATATAAATGATTTTTGTTAGTTACGAAAGTATACAACAATTGTAATGAAATAATTATTGATATGTTACAACAACTTATTGTAACGAAGTAATGTTTATTATAATTATTTGTAATGAAAAATTAATTTTAATATATTTAATATATAAACAGAATTTTTTAGTGAGGAAGAAATCAAACATTTGTAACGAAATATTCATATATTTGATATATAAATATAATTTCTTTAGTGGGGAAGAAGTCAAACATTTGTAATGAAATATTCGTTACAATAACTCATCTTATTGCGAGGAAGTAATGTTTGTCACAAATAAATTATTTGTAACGACAAACAAAAATTCGTTACAAGAACTTCTAGCGTCGAGCCTTAGGTAACGATCGTCACATAAAGTAAATTTGGTTACAAAAACTTTGTGTAACGATATTAGTTACCTTTTGTATCATTTTTAGTCCTTACTAAAAGTGTAATTTGTTGTAGTGTGTGTAGATGTGCTTAACATGCCTCTAAGTATGAGTAATGCTTTACATTTGATAATGATTCATTCACTCACCTCTTTGATAATCTACATATGATTTTAATCTTACTATAACATGATTGTGTAGTGTAACAACTTAACTTTATTAGTTGTGTGCTTAGTTTACCTACACCTAATAAAAATCTTTTGTCATGCACTCATATTTGAAGAAGTTTTTTTTTTCAAAAATCAAAAACATTATGTTTGCAAAAATAAGTGAATTCAGAGAACTTTGTCAGAAACAAAAATTCAAATGAATACATGACAAAGATAACTCCACCAAGCACTAACCACCCTCCTGATAAGTCTTAATGAGCATTGCGAGGTTGAGCACCATGGAAAAAATTGTAATGTGTCTTGTGCAAACTCTTCTAAACACTACTTGTTCTTGTACACCAGATCACAAATAAACAAAAGAAAAGATAAAAGATTTGTGGTCCCCCAAGCACCCCTTTGCACCCAGATAAATCTTAATGAGCATTGTGTGTGTAGAGTACCTTGTGAATTGTACTATTTCTATGAGCATTGAAATCAAATATAGCTTTGTGGGTGGAAGTAATTCTGAAAACACATTTCAATAATGTTGTGTTTATTACATTATACATGTCATGTATTTTGTTTGTATACTCTTATCAAAAACATTACTTGTACACATCACTATCTCTTATAAACCTTCAACTCATGAGTATTGGACTTTAACAAATATTTACCTACCTTTTCTACAATTTTTAGTAAATGCACTAGATAGCTTTGCATAATCTCTACAATGTATAAGTATACTTGAATTGTGAATTTAAGACATTGTAGTTTCCTATCTTGCCTTGATAAATTAAATCATGCTTGAATTACTTTTGTCTACCAAAAGCATACCTTGTATAGCAAAATCACAAATATCGTATTTCAAGAACTACCACTCTTATTTATTTTCTATGATTACAAAGTTCAAGAAGGATGTTTATTATATTCCGCTACGCCTTGAATACCTACTCTTGCTTATTCAAAAAGCTTATATTTTGATAACAAATGATATTTTGCTCTTGGACTTAAATTACTAAATCATCTATTTTCTACTAAAACAAAACTCATACTCCTTTACTATACTTAAAATTCCAATAAAGATGTTTATTTATCTTGAAACTTGCTTTCCACTATCCTTACTACTTGTTTGCTCGATCATGAATACTTTATTACCAATAAGTGGTTTGGTTACTTTTTCAATAAATACTTCATTCTTACTCCACACCTCCTACAAAAGGGGGAGAATAACTAAGTAATTCAAAACCTCCATTTGGTATCACTAAGTCATAAACCCACCTACTTTTTTCTCTTCTCTCCACCCACTTTTAATAATACCAAAAGGGGGAGAATAACGTTGAAAGAAAGAAATTCACACTTAAGGGGAGTAAAATACATAAGATGTTGTGACGTAGGGGGAACACTCCTATAGGGGGAGTATTTATATCGGGAAGCATATTCGTACTATCACGCATTTGTTACTATAAACACCAGTCTTATAATTAAATGATTTCTTTCTAAGAGGATTTGTTATTATCAAAACGGGGAGTTTGTTGGAACATGCTTTCCACATCTCTTGGTTAGAGAATAACAAATCCCATTGTATTGGATCATACTTGCCATGCGTTTATAGTGTGCAGGAACTTCTACTTACAAGCCTTTAAATGAATGAAAAAGAAAGTCGACAATTTCCTATCTCATCAATAATCTATTGCTAGCGTGGCACGCTAATGCTACCGCTGGCAGTAGCTTCTACATATTAGGAAATATCATCGAGACGGAAACATTCATTGAAAAAGGAATATTGTCGGGACTGAATATGGTATGTATTATAGCGGAACGTTAAGGCTAACGCCCAGTGGTAGCTTTTGGAAACACCACAATCATGATGTTGATTGAGGAGCAGAAATGGAAGGAGATATGACGGTTAGAAAAGAGATAATGCTAACGCAAAGTGTTATCCTTATCGCGGTGTGGTATGATGGGTTGCCAATTTTGTGGCTAGAATGTTACCAAAAATGCCTCGATCCACGTGCCAGCTTGGTGCCTAAAGAAGCTACAGCCCGAAGGTAGCACTACCGCTGTCACTAGGATCTGAGCCTATTTAAAGAGCGGTCTGCCACCATTTTGATATGTTGATTTGCTGAGTTTGGACGACTCATCTGAGCCACAACTCATATTTTCGTGAGAGACTCCTCTCTGCAGTTAAGAGAACTTTGTCAACGTTCGTAAATGGTAAGGACTTGAAGAAAGATCAATTATGTCGACTTCATCTTCAAGTAAAACCTTTGAGGGAGTTTCTTTTATGTTTTAGTTTTTATTATTTGTAACTCTTTTAATTACAAGTAGAGAATTTGCTGTGTGGCTGGCGACTAGGGCCTTGCGAGGACTAGGGGGAATTTGCCACACGGCGACTAGGTCTTTGGATTAGATCTAGGGGGTGCTCAAGGCCTTTCTAGGGATAGAGAGGCTAGAGGCCTTTCTGGGGGCGCCTATCGATCCAACAAGGATGACATAAAGCTATGTGAATTTCATTCATTAGCCATGTTGTTTGTTGTTGATGCGCGAATCTCACACACCGCTATAAGCTTTGGTAAGACCGCGACACGAAACGGTAGTGTCCCGATCGTTCAAGTAATATAAAATGGGAGTACGCCCCCAAGTATCGATCACAAAGGAATGCAGTAAGGTGGAGTTATCTATCGAGTAAGTACTTGAGATCGAAGTCCTTTAGGTCGGATGGATTACGGAAAGCTTGGATTGGTTTGTGGAAAATAAAATAAAACAACTAACTCAACAACTCCTAAGCAGGCCGCTATGCGATGCTTCACCGGGTGGATGGAAACTATGCAGGCCGTTATGCACTGCTTTGCTAGGAGGATGGAATGATTTGCACCGGCGGAATGAGGGTCGCAAGCACCTCATCAACAAGCACGCTACTAGAAATTGCTAGTACGGCACACGATCGTGATGGATAAATGGATGGTGGAATGGGGCGCTCCTCACATGCATAGAACACAGAGATAACTTCACGTAGACTTGAAATATACTAGATAGCCTAACAAGGTTTAGCACACATTATTCATACACACAAATGATAAAGGAAAATAGTACTACAATATGATGGAGGTGAGATTACAACCAAAAGAGCGGAGACTCATCGGAGGTTCACGGCCGAAATCTAGGGTTGTCAATCCTTGTCCGAGCTCAAGCTCCAACTGCCGTCCGGGGTACAGAGAGGAGTTATCACTTCCTTCTAGTTGACCCGTCTTCTCTATCAATCTTCTTCGATTCCGACCACGCCGGAGAACTTCATATATGCAGCAAGAAATCCCTCAAAATGGAGCTTTAGAGGTGAATGAACAATGGAGGAGACCAAGAGGATGCTCTGGCTATAGATTTGTAAGAGGCGGTCGGAGCTCCTCCCAAAGGTGGGCGGCGATGGAGCGACAAAAATGGCGGGTTGGTGCGGAAGAAACGACGCTCCCCAAAAAATGAATAATACCCGGGTCGACTGAACATGCGCATTTAAATAGAGGCATTAAATTAAGAAACGCACGATCAAAATGCACGACCATGCATTAGGGATTGTGCAATTTACAGAGATAAACATCGTCTGGAGCTACAGGAAGGTTGTGCATTTTTGTTCACGCATGAGCAGAATGCTCTTGCGCGACCAAAAACGCACGGGGTAGGACATGCCGCAGATTTTACCTGCTTCCTGGTAGGTCGTGCGATTTCCTTCACACACGATTGGATTCAATCGTACGTTAAGGAAAAGGCACGGTTGGTTTGTGGAAAATAAAATAAAACAACTAACTCAACTACTCCTTTGCAGGCCGCTATGCGCTGCTTCACCGGGAGGATGGAAACTATGCAGGCCGCTATGCACTGCTTCGCTAGGCGGATAGAGTGATTTGCACCGGCGGAATGAGGGTCGCAAGCACCTTATCAACAAGCACACTACTAGCAATTGCTAGTGCGACACACAACCGTGATGGATAAATGGACGCTGGAATGGGGCGCTCCTCACTTGAATATACCATAGAGATAACTTCACATAGACATGAAATATACTAAATAGCATAACAAGCTATAGCACACATTATTCATACACATAAATGATAAAGGAAAACAATACTACAATATGAAGGGGTGAGATTACAACCAAAGGGGAGGAGACTCATCGGAGGTTCACGGCCAGAATCTAGGGTTGTTAATCCTTGTCCGAGCTCGGGCTCCAACTATCATCCGGGGTACAGAGAGGAGTCGTCACTTCCTTCTAGTTGACCTGTCTTATCCGTCAATCATCTTTGACTTTGACCTCGCCGGAGAACTTCATATATGCAAGAAATCCCTCGAAATGGAGCTTTGGAGGTGCATGAAAAATGTAGGAGGCCAAGAGGATGCTCAGCCTATAGAATTACAATAGAATGGCAGTCGGAGATCCTCCTGATGGTGGGCGGCGATGGAGCAATGAAAATGGCGGGCTGGTGCGGAAGAAACGACGCTCCCCAAAAAAGGAATAATTCCTGGGTTGACTGAACCTGCGCACTTAAATAAAGGCGTTAAGTTATGAAATGCACAATCAAAACACACAACTGTGCATTTTGGGTAGTGCAATTTACAGAGATAACCAGCGCCTAGAGCTACAGGGAGGTTGTGCATTTTTGTTCAAGCACGAGCGGACTGCTCATGCGCGACCAAAAATTCCCAGGGTAGGACAGGCCGCAAATTTTTCCTCCTTCCAGGTAGGTCATGCGATTTCCTTCACGCACAATTGGATTCAATCATGCTTTAAGTAAAATGCATGATGAACATCGTCACAAGCAGCTATAAGTAAATTGCACGATCGCCTCGATCGTGCATCAACAATAATTGCACGGTCGTGCGATTTACCCAGACTGTAATGCTCAGCTCAAGGGCACAATCCACCTGCACACATTCAAAACCAAAGCTCCAACCACACAGGAAATAAGACTAAGATCCACGATAACAGCAAGACAGACATGGGGAGCCCCAAAGGCATACCCCCAGCATAGAATGCGCAATTCCACATGCCGATAAGCAAAAAGAGTGTACTACGTGTAAAATGATAACTAAAGTAAATATGAGCGTTTTAACGCTAAAAGGGCAGTGCACGAGTTTGAAACACAGGCCCAGATGAGTCTGAAATACCCTATATAATAGGGACTCGTCACACCCCCATACTTAACTATTTGCGCGTCCCGAGCAAACCATTCTATGCAGATGGGGAAAACATCTAGCTATCACAGAAATTGTGACATGGAATACCATGCAAAGTCGCACGCTCACATGCACAAAAATAATGTTAAATAGATTTCTAATTATACAAGATAGTTTATAAATTTATACTATAGTAAGGTCTATTACCACTACTCAAAAGGTGAATCACGTAGAATCATTCGATCATGCAAAGGAAGAAAATAGACTGATTACTAAGATGCGCATTGCAAAGGATCGGGGTTCGGAATAGCCTCCACAGAAATCCATCAATGTCGGTGACCATAAGCTCACCTGTTCGCACTCTCTCCATGACATTAGACCGGTTCACTGCGCGAGTCAGTAGGACTTTAGGTAAGAAATGGGGCTTGGGCTACGGTATGGTATAAAATGATAAACGAGAAGGCTAGCACCTAACCCAAATGAGCTTATACTGAAAGCTACCCATGCACTACAAGTCTTGCGAGTGCACCACACCCCCAGACTTGGAATTCACAACATGGTGTATGCACCGCCTACTCCCAACATAAATATATTCAGAATTTTTTAATATAACACTTTCGTACCAAAAATTTTCTTTTCCTTTGCTTTCTTTTTCATTCTTCTTTTTATTTTTTCTTTTCTTTTTCAGCAAATATCCAATAAACAAAACCACAATTTCCACAATGAAAATCACCACAGCAACACCCCAAAAATGAAAATAAAACCAAATGAAAGCTCATATTTGGATGTGCGACTAAGATTGGCTTTTAGGCTTTGGTGAGATAATTGTGGAGCTGAATCAATAGGAAGGGGTAGGCACAAAGGGGCTAGCGAGGATAGGATTAACGGTAGGGTACAAAAGTTCAACCGGGCCAATATGATGGCCTCCATCACACTCGAGCATTAGAATCATCCTATGCCAATGCTTCAAGAGTCGCTTGGTGCATGTTCTTTGCCACCGAGAAAGGCAATCCTTCCTCCCGACTCATGAAATATGAATCTAGCAATCATCTAAACTCATCCCTATGCTACCATTTGATTCCCAACAAATTCACCAATTTGAGTAGAGTAAACAACATTAACACTAATAGAAATATATAAAACTAAAAGTATAAAGAAAAATCTACTCTACACGGATTTCTATGCAAACCATGAGCACTCTACTAGGAGCACTACATAAGTCGATATTGTACTAGGTTTTACAATCCTCAATTAGCACGGTAATTTCCAAAAGCAAACAAGGAATTGAGTAAAACTTAGGGCATGCCTACGGTTAAGCACGCGCACAAGTGTGTGCATAGTGTGTGGTGAATATGACCCAAGATAAATATAAAATAAGCTTCTAATATATTGTGCTTAGAGTGAGTGCATTGGGTAACAAGTACAGAAGCTCTCCCCCAGACTTAATTTAAACATTCCCCATTAGAAATAACAACGAGGATTAAGGTATAAGTATAGGGAGGAGAAGTTACCCAATGCTCAGAATTGAGCATACAGAAAATTGTCGTTAATACTGCGATGGAAATCCATGTCTGTCACCAAAATATCACCACCCTACAAAAAGGATGCACCAAGTAATAGCAAAAATAATATATTAAGGCATTAGCGGATTAGAAAAATAAAAACAACCAAAAGTGGGATGTCTCCCAGTAGCGCTTTTGTTTACCGTCCTTAAGCTGGACTTAATACCTGTATTAAGCAGTTTTATAAGATTATCTAATCATAAAAGCAAAAGATAATAAATCCTAATTATTATTACATGATCAGCAAAATAATCAACTATAAGTTGATTTAAAGTAGTATCTAGCAATAAAAGAAGTGGGTCTGAAGACCCAACAGCAGCAGACGAGAAGAACAGAGGCTTTCCATCTCCAAATTTCATCTTTCTTCATCCTCTTCCTCTCCTCTAATCGGCGGTCATTGATGAAGTAGCGTTTACCACCCTACACCCAGTCTTTCAAGGAAAACACTGGCAATGATGATGAGGTGGAATAGGCGATTGAATTCATCATTGCCATTTGCTTTTCCTTCCACGGCTGCCACTCAAAATCACCCAAAATGGGTCCAAAAATTCATGCACCTACAGTGGGATATATGAAATATCAGAAATTGAAGCAGGAGAGGGAGCGGGAAGGATGAATTTATCAATATCAGCATTATTAGAAGGAGGATTAGGAAATAATATGGACGAAGAACTAAAAGAATCAAACACAAGAGGAGTGGCCCCGGTGTCACTCCCATCAGGTTCCACAAAAGTCTCATTATTGACTGCATTAAGAGCACTATAGGAAGAATATGATAATTTAGGAACTTCGGTGATGAGTTGGACTTTCTCCTCCGGCGATGAGGTAGAAACCTCCTCACTAAGGAAAATATCTTCCTCAGTTGAACTCGGCACAGATTCGGGCTCCATAGGCTTATCCTACACATCAAGAAATTCGGCAATAAGAGCTGAAGATACATGCATACTGATACAAGAAAATATCTCAGTAGAAATAGGAGTCAAGATAGAGTCTGATAGGAGTGAAGAAATATCATCAGATATAGAATCCACAGGAAATGATGGCACAGTATAGGTAGAAAACTTCAAAATGCCATTGTAATGATCAACAATTATGCTAGTGGGCACATCCGCCGTGCTCCCATAAGGATATGGGGACATGAAGTATATGTACTCAATGATTGTAAGAGCAGTGTGATATGGGAATGGTGGAATTGTGATGAGTTCCGTCTCATCATCCTCTTCCAATTGCAATTTCAATATCTCACAGTCCTTCGATGCGTGATCAAGACTCCGACAGCACAAGCAGCTCTTCCTGGTAGGTTTTGACCATGGAGAGGCCAAACTACCCGGTGAAGGAGATGCTCGTGAAGGAGACTCATAATTATAATATGCAGGTTCATTGTATGAAGATCTAGATTCTCCATACGATGAACTATACTGATAATAATTATGGCCTCTTAAATGACAAGCATCACTAGAATGACTAAACGATTTACACCATCTACATTGTTGATAACCATACGTATTGGTGCAAAGATGGATTCACAAATAATTTAAGCTGAAAAATAACTCAGTGTGCACGAACGAAAAATTAAATCAACGAAAACCTGATTTTTAAAACCGTTAAATAGATTAGGAAGAAATAAAAGAAAAAGATGCAATTTACAAATTGATGAACTTCTACCTCTCGGCTCTCCCTCTACATAAACTCACACGATTGTGTTCCCCAGCACCGGCGCCAAAAACTTGATGTGTGAATCATACACACCGCTATAAGCTGTGGTAAGACCGCGACACGAAACGGTAGTGTACCGATCATTCAAGTAATATAAAATGGGCGTACGTCCCCAAGTATCGATCATAAATAAACTCAGTAAGGTGGAGTTATCTATCAAAGAATGACTGGAGATTGAAGTCCTTTAGGTCGAAAGGGTTGCGGAAAGCTTGGATTGGTTTCTGGAAAATAAAATAAAACAACTAACTCAACTACTCCTATGGAGGCCGCAATGCGCTGCTTCACCGGGCGGATGGAAACTATGTAGGCCGCTATGCATTGCTTTGTTAGGCGGATGGAGTGATTTGCACTGGCAGAATGAGGTTCGCAAGCACCTCATCAATAAGCACGCTACTAGCAATTGCTAGTGCGGCACACGATCGTGATGGATACATGGATGGTGGAATGGGGCGCTCCTCACTTGCATATACCACAGATATAACTTCACATAGACATGAATTATATTAGATAACATAACAATGTTTAACACACATTATTCATACACATAAATGATAAATAAAAACTGTACTACAACATGAAGGGGGTGAGATTACAACCCAAGGGGCAGAGACTCATTTGAGGTTCATGGCCAAAATATAGGGTTGTCAATCCTTGTCCGAGCTCGGGCTCCAACTGTCGTCTGGGGTACGAAGAGGAGTTGTCACTTCCTTCTAGTTGACCGCCTTCTCCATCAATCATCTTCGATTCTGACCTCATCAGAGAACTTCATATAAGCAGCAAGAAATCCCTCAAAATGGAGCTTTTGGAGGAGCATGAACAATGGAGGAGGCCAAGAGAATGCTCCGGCTATAGATTTGCAAGAGAATGGTGGTCGAACCTCCTCCCAAAGTTGGGCGGCGATGGAGCGATGAAAATGGTGGGCTGGTGCGGAAGAAACGACGCTCCACAAAAAATGAATAATACCCGGGTCGACTGACCCTGCGCACTTAAATAGAGGCATTAAATTATGAAACGCATGATCAAAATGCACGAGCGTGCATTTTGGGCCGTGCAATTTACGGAGATAAACAATGCTTGGATCTACAGGAATGTCATACATTTTTGTTCACGCACGAGCGAAATGCTCGTGCGTGACCAAAATTGCACAGGGTAGGACAGACAGCATATTTTACCTGCTTCCAGGTAGGTCATGCGATTTCCTTCACGCACGATTGGATTCAATCATGTGTTAAGGAAAATGCACGATGAACATCATCACAAGTAGCTCTGAGTAAATTGACCGTTCGCCTTGATCGTGTGTCAACAATAATCGCATGGTCGTGCGATTTACACAGACTGCAATACTCAGCTCAAGGGCACAATACACATGCATACACTCAAAACCAAAGCTCCAACCACACAGAAAATAAGACTAACATCCACGATAACAACATGATAGGCATTGGGCGCCTCCAAAGGCATATCCCCAGCACATAATGCGTAATTGCACGCCCCGATTGGAGAAAATAGTGCACCACATGTAAAATGATAACTAAAGTAAATATGAGTGTTTTAACGCTAAAAGGGTAGTGCACGAGTGAGAAAACAGGCCAAAATGAGTCCGAAAACCCCTATATAATCGGGACTCATCAGTTGTGCCCCCATATTCTCCCACTTTCTGGCTTCTTCAAATACACTTTGTTATATTTCATCTTTGGAAGCTATTCTTCCGGACAAATTTTGATTTATTTGCTCTTGATCTTGCAAAATGTAATTCTTAATGCTTTCTTGGTTCTGCAATACGTCTGTTTGGCAGTTGAGGACATATTGCTGCAAATGATTGATTGCACTTTCCAATACTTCATCATTTTTGCTCAGGCATTGCTATATGTTAGAGATGTCCTTAGATGAGCTGTCTAGCCTTTCATTAAGTTAGTTAATCACTTTGACATTATTACCTAACACTTCTGCTGACTTCACAAACCATCTACTGATTTGTGAGTTTACATGATCCATGTTGTCTTTCAAGATGTTGATTTCTGTCATTAGATCGATCCTTACCTCATTGATGGCATTTGATACATGGTTTTGAAGGTTCCTTCTTTGTTCATCTAGCGGGACTTTTATCTGGTCAATAATAGAACTTGATGGAATTTCTTGACTAACAGCAGCTGAGGAGTGTGGAATGTCAGAGTTGTGTTCCCTTTCTTCTTCTTCTGCTTCTGAGTACATCATCAGTTCTCTGCATGAATTTTCATTGGTGTTTTCTTCCACAATCTTCTCAGAAATTGTTTCCATTATTGTAGAGAGATTCAGGTCCTCTTGAATAGAGAACCCTTCAGTTGTGTCTCTCTCAACCACTAGGGCAGCAGTTCAGTTGAATGCTCCCCCTCAACTGAAGCCATTCCTTCCTAACTTCTGACCATTTCTTGGGCTGAGAGGTCAATGTGACTCTCCCCCTTAACTGGAGCACTGTCTTGATCTTGATTTTTAATGATCTCCCCCTTAGTTGCATTAAGGATTTCTAAATTTCTTTACTCCCTAGCTTCTTCTCTTTCTCCATATGATTCCTCTTCTTCCTGGGTCCCCTTGCGCACTTTGGAGCTACTAGCCTTCAACTTTTCTCCAGCCTTTGGGAAGGCCTGACCCCACATAGCCAGTTCCTTCATGTTAATTTTGTTGTTGTAATGGATTGATGCACCCAAGGACTGATGTAAATCTAATTCCTCTTCCGAGTTGCATAGGAATAGAGAAATAATTCTCCCAATGTTTGGGCTTCTCAGATCATTCTTCACTCTTTCAAACAACATAACTCCCCTTGTAGTCTTTTTCTTTAGAATAATCCTTTCCATCAGCTCAAACATTTCCTTAGAAATTCTTTTGTGAGACCCTGGCTTACAAATAAGTACTTTTACAATAATGTCTACAATCAGTCTACCCGTGATTAACATCTTATTTTTGTACAGGGATCCAATGAGTGTCCCAGTGTATCCACACCACTTCAAAGCCTCTTCATAGTCACTAAGACTTATTTCCTCCTCTTCGTCTCCTTCTAGAACTCCTAAAAGTTTAAGAGTATTTTCTATACCACGTGCAATAATATTAACTTTATGTCCTGCAACATGTGATCTTACTACCTTTCATGTTGAGGAGATTTTCTCATTTTGGAAATATTCGGGGATTTCTTGATGAAAGTTTTTGGAAGGTTCTGAGAGGACAAACTCTAATTAAACATCAGTGCACAAAGTTATTACTGTTGGAACATGGCCTTCCGCATCTCCTAGGTTTGAGAATAACAAATCCTATGTGTATTTGATCTTGTGTGTTTAAGTGTGCAGGAAAACAAAGTCCATATGACTCAAGGATTACATAAGAAGGTTGCCCCCAAATTTGAGCCATCAAATCCAACACTCCCACTAGCACGGGCGGTAGTACCTAGCGCCCGGCGCTAGCGATTGTTGGAACATGGTCTTCCGCATCTCCTAGGTTTGAGAATAACAAATCCTATGTGTATTTGATCTTGTGGGTTTAAGTGTGTAGGATAATAAGTTCATATGACTCAAGGATAACATAAGAAGGTTGCGCCAAAATTTGAAGCCAAAATTCCAACATGCCCGCTAGCACCGGCGCTAGCACTAGCGCAGGCGCTAGCGCCTGATTGCGCGAAAGTGCGATTTTTCTTTGCGGGTGGGAAGATGCATATATAGAAGGAGATAGCACCTAGCGGTAGCGCTAGCGCAGGCGCTATCGCGGAGCACAAGAGGAATTGAAGATTTTTTGCCACGGATCGAGGATTCTCACGCGCAGAATAATGCCTAATCAGGGATAACGCCGATGGTAACGATAGCGCTAGCGCTAGCGTCAAGGCTATAAAATGAACCCCTTGGCTCCATTTTCTTCATCCTCTAGAGATCCAGAATTCCAGAGCTTCATGCCACAGCATAGAGAGGAAGGTTCAGAGAGATACTCCCACAAATCCATGAAGGCTTAAGGAGATCCGTAGAGAAGATTTCAACACGCATCATCATCGTGACGAAATACCGCATCGACTACGATCATACTCTGCGTCTTCTTCTACTTCTCCAAGAGATCCACATAGAGGGAGTTTTTATATTATTGTCTTTTCATTTCATATCTTTTCTGTAATCGTTTAGTGAAATTCGCCTCGTGTTGGCGACTAGGTCTGTGTAGGACTTAGGGCTGAAATTCGCCTCGTGTTGGCGACTAGGTCTCGGGCGTAGGTCTAGGGGGTGCTCAAGGCCATATCCGGGGAAGGGTTGGGTAGAGCGGCTTGAGGCCGTATCCGGGGAAGGATCGGCTAAAGCCAACCAGTTCGTGGGGATACGAGTCGGTATAGAAAACAAAAAGAGTCTTTCTATTAGCTTTGATTTCTAGCTTCGATAAGAGATCAAGTTTTGTAATCATGCTTCTCAAGTTAATAAAATCATGTCTTACCTTTTACTTCACTTGATTTGTCTTGATCTTCTCTAGTTTAATAATCAAAGCTTTTTCAAAGTTATTCAAAATATATTATAAGTTTTTAAAACCCTTATTCACCCCCCCCCCTCCCCCCTCTAAGGGCATCGATCGATCCAACAAGTGGTATCAGACCGGTTTTATTCTAAATTGGGTTAACAACCGGGAATAATGGCATCTCATGATCTCGCTTCAACTAGTGGGGGAAATTTTTGTGAAGAGGAAAAATCACTTGCACCACCTTTATTTGAAGGGGCAAATTATAAAGGATGGAAAATTTTAAATGAAAATTTCATTAAAATTTTAAACATCGAAGTTTGGAATTTAGCAATAGCAAGACTTGCAAATGAATCAAATTAAAAAGAACTTCAATTAAATGTAAAAGCTAAACACTATTTATTTTGCGGTCTATCAAATAAAATTTTAAAATTAATATATTGCTTTTCTAGTGCATACAAAGTATGGCAATTTCTTGAAGAAACTTATGATTCTCCATCTATAGGTATGGAACAATCGCAAGAACCGGAGAATATGCAAGCGTGCACAAATCTTCAAGAATGCCCTTCTCATGACGAATCAATGGAGCACACATCAAATGAAAGAGAAGAAGAAATCCTACTTTTGGAAGAGGAGTGCCAAGAAAAAGGCAAAGAAACAATATGTTCAAATCCTCCCTCATCCAAAAGCAATGTAAGGAAATCAAATTTCATCTTTTGTACTTCAATCTCTTCATTACAATTGCTACAAAATACAAAGCACAAAATTAAGAAATTAAAAAAGGCTAATAAACTTTTGCGCTTAGAAAATAAAAATTTAAAGGCAAAAATTAATGAAGACTCAAATTCTAAAGACTCCTTTGTTGAAAACATAACACCTTGTAAAAATTTTAATAATTTAAATGAAAAATGCAAGGAACTTGAAAAGGAACTTATTTGTATAAAAGAACAAAATGAAAGATTTTGTGTAAAAAATTCTTCCTTGAAAAATGATTATGCTAAGTGCAAAGATTTTAAAATAGAAATTCAAGAGATGGATGAAACATTTGATGAATATAGAAACAACTATCAAAATCATATTGAGTATATTGTATCCACTCTTAAAAATAGCACAATAGCCTATAACAAAGCAATACATAATCTTAAGGTTAAGAATTATGAATTGGAAATTAAAGTCAACTTGCTTAAGGAAATAATAATGAAAAATTCTCAACACATAAATCAATAATTTCAAACAAATTCCAAAAGCAAGTTAAATATGAATTTTCATAATATGTCTAAGCCCAACAAAAGAAATAAAAAATATCAAATGCTTGAAAATAAAATTCCAAATCATTATCATTTACAAAATAACCACTCTCCCAACATAAACTTAAAGATAAACAAATTTCCTATAAAGAATTTTTGCAAAATGATCATGGAAATTTGATAAATAAGAATAATATTAAACCAATGTTTGAATGGCGGTCAAAAGTTAAAGATGAAACACAAACTCAAATCAAAAGGGCCCATTCAATCATATCTCCCCAAAAGAAAATATGATGTATTTGGGTACCCAAAGGAACCGTCACTGCCGGTCCTCTTTGGATACCTAAATCTCTCATTCATTAGTATCCCATCATTTGCATGAAGTAGAAACCAACTAAAAATGAAATATCATTATTCTACTTCATGATTTGCCTAAACTTCTTTTTGTTTATTTTCTTTTAAACCATCATGATATGATCACTTTATATATCTTGTGATATGAATTTCATAAATTAAACCATAATTCATAAATGAATCAAATTGAATAAAAGTCATATCATTTTTCTAAGTGATCTACTTATCCTTTTTATTGTTTTTTCCATTACCTTTTAAATGTCTTGAATTATCTTTATTAATTGAATATTGAAATTATTATCAAGACTAGTGAAATTATTTTAGAAAGTGGATTTAAATGGTTTAATAAAGGGCTTAGGCTAAAAATTAAAATGCACAATGTGTTGATTTTTATCTATCGTGTGACGTGTGTGTTGAATATGATAGCCCTTATATTAAAGAAAATTATCAAAAAAAATCGAAAATAAAAATATTCTTCACAAAATGCATGATTACTCCTTTGTATAACACTGCATTCAAACTCTTCATCCTAGCATCACTTTTTGGTCTTTGCTTATGCTTGGTATAATATTTTCAATGTTATTCAAATTTCATGATAACTATGTGATTTAAAATCATAATAGAATACTAAAATTCCATCAAACACATAGTTTATGGATTAATCATTAGAAAAAATATCTTAAAATTATACATTATCATGCAAAACCAAAGATCAATGAACTCAACTACTAAATGCAATTCTATTATAATTTCCAAAATGTTATTTATGTGATCTTTGTCTTTGACATGATTACTTGATCATCATTTCTCTAGACCTACAAATCAAACATGCTCATCACCAAATCATATTTGCATAAGTCTAGAAGAAGTAGAATTCACATACATCATGATGATCTATCTTATATCTCATGCAAAATTGTTTTGATAAAGTCATATACAAAATCGCTAGTGCTTCATGCAATTTGCACTATCTAAACATCTCCTAAAATTTTGATATTTCAGCATGAAACTACTATTGGGAGACCTAATCAAGATCACCAATCAAAAATTTTAAAAACATAAAAAATCGTTCACTGTTTCCTACGTTAGCGCTACCGCAGGCGCTAGCGTCCATATTCACTTTTCTGTGATTTTAAAATTTTGAAAAATTTCTAAAAATATATTAATCTATATGTACTATTTAGTTTTGCACTTCTGATTATATTTTATTTTTGAAAAATCAAAATACAAAAATATAAAAGCCAAAATACAAAAATTATGTTTTTTTTTTGTCATTTGCTTAAATTCAATTTTGCTTATAAAAATCAAATACAAAAATATAAAACTAAAAAAACTATCAAAAAACTGTATGGATTTTTCTGAAAATCAAGGATGATTTAATCTATTATTTAGAACTTCTATAATGTCACAATTTATTCTTTCAAATTACTTTGAACATTGTTTTCATCATGCTTTGATATATCTATTAACATGTGCATCAATTTTATTTTAAAAGGGTGTGTAGAATCAAGCTTAGCATGCCTCTAAGTTTGAGTAAATGTTGTATGTTTGATAATGATACTTATTCACTCTCTTATTTTGGCATTGTCTACATATGGTTTAATCTAAGAATGCTTGTGTATGTTATGTATTTGTACAATGAATTAAAATTGCACAAGTGTCTTACCTACACTCCTTTATTTACACTTTTAAAAGCTAAGAAAAGTGGTTATGTCTTTCATAAATTCTATTGGTTTGCAAAACAAGTGTATTCGGAGAACTTTGTACAAAACAAAAATTATAAAATAAATGACAAAGATAACTCCACCAAGCACTACTTGAACCTCCTGATAAGTCTTAATAAGTGTTGTGAGGTTGAGCACCTTGGAATGAATAGTAAAGTGTCTTGTGCAAACCATATCTTTCTTTCAAAATAAAAACCACTTACTCTTATGTACACCGGATCACTAGTCTCAATAGTAAAATAAAATCTGTGATCCCCCAAGCACTACTTTGCACCCTGATATGTCTTAATTAGCATTGTGTGTGCAAAGCACCTTGGTAGTTGTACATTTTATTTGTGCATTAAAGTGTGTGGAAGTAAAACTATTTGTGTTTTGTTGTGCTCTTACTTCACATATTTCTTGTATTTTTGATTAAAACATTTGTTTACTCTACTCAAAAACACACTTATGTGCACATCATTATCTTCCATTACACTTCTTCTCATGAGTATTGGATCCTAATGCTAATTCTATACTACTCTTTACTTATGAAATGCACTAGATAACCTAGCATGCTTTCTATAATGTTTGGTATGTTTTGAAATTGTGAATTAAAATAACATTGTAGTACTTCTTTTTGATAACATTATTTCTTGCTTGGTTACTTTATTGACAACTTGAATTGAAAAATGATTTACAAAAAAATCTTCTTTTTGAAATTTAACTCATATATTTTTTATGGATCATCATTACAATAAGATGTTTTCTTGTATTTTTATCAGTCTTCCGCATCATCACCATATTACTTTTACCTTGCGCTTTCATGCTCATATCAAGTCTTAAATCTCAATTTTTCTAAAAACAAGTGGTAGACTTGCTAGGTAAAATTTAAATTGTTTGTTCTAACATGCATATCATTTTTATGCTAAAAACTCTGATTTATTTCTATATAAACTTTTAAGCTAAACACTTCTCCAACAAGTGAAATATTGCTTATAAAAACATCCTCTTATTATTGAATTTCAAATCAAATTTTATTTTTGTTTTTCTAATTGCTAAAAGGATGTTGTTTTCTTTATTCCAAAATACTAAGTCTTCCGCCATAACTCTGATTCATTAATGGATTTCAAAATAGCTATGTGAGTATTTTCACAAAATTCAAATAAAATTATAAACCCATAGGCTATGAACCTATCACTAAATTTAAAAGCTTAATGTTTCCAATAATTATTATCCGTGACTTCATATCTCACCATAGCGGGGGCGTAGGGTTGTAGACATTAGATAACCTTATCTCTAGTCATGTCTTGTCCTTAACGGGGAGGGTTCCAGTGGGGCCTTGCGAGGCACTGGGGGGAAAGAGTGTTAGGTTGAGTTTTGTCTAGTGTTTTCATATGGGACTAACACCCCAACCTACGACATGTTTGTAGCTCCTCTTGCCCATCCGTCACTTAGTACGGGGCTAGGGTGTAGACATATTGTCTGGGTAGATTTGTTACTTGGAAATCATTATTTGTTTTGTTTAAAACTATTATATAAAGGGGAAATCATCACTTTTGTTTAGGCTAAAAACTCTGATCTATTTCTCTAAAAATTGTTCTAAAACTCCTTATCATTTCCTTCTCACTAAGAAGCTCGATCATGCCTTTATCTTATTATCAAAACTTTTATGTGGTGTTTCCTAACCCACTTTTGCTAATAACAAAAGGGGGAGAACTAACATGATAAATACAAATCCGCTATCAAAATAGAAAACTAACATGCTTAATTAAGATGATAGCACATACTTTAGGGGAGCATTCACATAGGGGGAGCTTGTATTTAGGTGGAGCAATTCTAAATGCAAAAATCAATAATTATCCTAAGTCATTACTTTCACACACACAAGTATAGTCTCATCATGCTTATTTATTAATGCTCTGATTTATCATTAATGGATTTGTTATTATCAAAAGGGGGAGTTTGTTGGAACATGGTCTTCCGCATCTCCTAGGTTTGAGAATAAAAAATCCTATGTGTATTTGATCTTGTGGGTTTAAGTGTGTAGGATAACAAGTTCATATGACTCAAGGATAACATAAGAAGGCTGCGCCAAAATTTGAAGCCAAAATTCCAACATGCCCGCTAGCACCGGCGCAGGCGCTAGCGCCTGATTGCGCGAAAGTGCAATTTTTCTTCGCGGGTGGGAAGATGCATATATTGAAGGAGATAGCACCTGACAGTAGCGCTAGTGCAGGCGCTATCGCGGAGCACAAGAGGAATTGAAGATTTTTTGCCATGGATCTAGGATTCTCCCACGCAGAATAATGCCTAATCAGGGATAGCGCCAGCGGTAGCGATAGAGCTAGCGCTAGCGTCAAGGCTATAAAATGAAACCCTTGGCTCCGTCTTCTTCATCCTCTAGAGATCCAGAATTCCAGAGCTTCGTGCCACAACATAGAGAGGAAGGTTCAAAGAGATACTCCCACAAATCCATGAAGCCTTAAGGAGATCCGTGGAGAAGATTTCAACACGCGTCATCATCGTGATGAAAGAGCCCATCTACTACGATCATACTCTGCGTCTTCGTCTACTTCTCCAAAAGATCCACATAGAGGGAGTTTTTATATTATTGTCTTTTCATTTCATACCTTTTCTGTAATCGTTTAGTGAAATTCGCCTCGTGTTGGCGACTAGGACTGGGTAGGACTTATGGCTGAAATTTGCCTCGTGTTGGCGACTAGGTCTCAGGTGTAGGTCTAGGGGGTGCTCGAGGCCATATCCGGGGAAGGGTTGGCTAGAGCGGCTTGAGGCCGTATCCGGGGAAGGATCGGCTAAAGCCAACCGGTTCGTGAGGATACGAGTCGGTATAGAAAACAAAAAGAGTCTTTCTATTAGCTTTGATTTCTAGCTTCGATAAGAGATCAAGTTTTGTAATCATGCTTCTCAAGTTAATAAAATCATGTCTTTACTTTTACTTCACTTGATTTGTCTTGATCTTCTCTAGTTTAATAATCAAAGCTTTTTCAAAGTTATTCAAAATATATTATAAGTTTTTAAAACCCTTATTCACCCCCCCTCTAAGGGCGTCGACCGATCCAACAGCGATGAGTAGTGCAATTCCGGGAGCACATATAGAAGGAGTTAGCGCCTGGAGGTATCCGATAGTGCGGAGCACAGAAGGTAAGAGAGAAACGTTTCCTCAGATTGAAGATTCTGCCGCGCAGAATATGTCCTAATATGGGATAGCGCCGATGGTAGCACTAGCGCATGCGCTAGCTCTGAGTCTATAAAAAGGACTCCTTGGATCCGTCTTCTTCACCCTCTTGAGATCCTAAATTCTATACCTTCGTGCCACAACATAGAGAGGAAGGTTCAGTGATGAGTAATTTATTTACTCATCTTTTAGTTTAGGTTTATTATGTTTTTTATATATAATTATGTTATTTTTAGGAATTTTATCATATAAATCCTTCCATTGTTATTTCATAAGCTAACTTAAGTTTATTTTGTGTTTCCAGGTTTTTCTGGGCTGTTTCGAGCAAAAAGTTAAAATTACACGCCCCAGGTCACGGGCGTGACCATGGGCGTGTAACCTACGAAATACTCCAAACCTCCTTCTGCCACTCCGGGGACACTCTGTGAAGATTTCGCCAAGTACATGCCCCAGGTTACGGGCGTGACCAAGGGTGTGACCCAATGTCACGGCCACGACCCACCACAGGCATCCGGAGCACGCTGCCATGTCAATTAAATTTACACGCCCCAGGTCACGGGCGTGACCAGGGGCGTGACTCAATGTCACAGGCGTGACTCAATGTCACGGGCGTGACTCATTCCGCGCCACTCCCCGCTTCTTCCCGCCGAAGATTCCCGCCTGCAGCACGTTTTGAAGGTTACACGCCCTAGGTCACGGGCGTGACCTAGGGGGTGACACGCAAAGATCGCCAACATTAAAGCCAGATTGCGCCCTTTCCGCTGCTGCTTCGATCACGCCCCTTACACGCCCTGGGTCACGGGCGTGACCAAGGGCGTGTAACCTCATTTTTTCAGCTATATAAAGCCAGCTCCAGCAGATGTTTAAGGACGAATTTTGGGAGTTCTAAGTTTATTTTCTTGTACTGTTTTTGTCATTCTTAAGCTTGTAATCTTCCTTCTTAGCTTGCACTTTCATTTCAGGTTTGAAACTTCTTGTTTCCTAGTTGTAATTTCTTTTCAATTAATAAAATAGTACTTTTTCTCTTATTCTACTCTCAATCTTCATTATGCACTTCTTGTATTTCATCAATTCCTCCATCTCCATGAGTAGCTAAATTTCATTAATACTCGGCCGAGATGATCCAAGGAAAATATAATTCATAGTTTAGTTTAGAACTTCTTTTTCTCTTATTTAGATCGCTTAAGATTTATCCTTGAATTTATATTGATTGAGATTATATTATCGATATATAATCTCATTCTTGTTTTCGTAGTCTAATAATCGAGAGGTTTTGAGTTCGAATCGAACATTTCGAGGATAAAGAGATTTGAATGCACTCTTCGAGAGAGGACGACATAAATCTCCCGGATTGGAGTTTTATCCAATAGAGGGGTTCACTTCGATAAAGCAAGTTTTAGGGGTTTCGATTCTAGAACGAGAGTTCGATTGATCAACCTAAACTTAGTTAGGCGTATCCTTGAGAGAGGTACGTTTATAAATCGAGAACCTCCACGGTCAAGCATTTCTTTTAAGGAGAATTAGATGTTTTATTTTTTTATTTTTTCCAAGGTGATTCAAGGTTGAGTGCTAATCCTTCTTATCATAGTTTTAACAATTTATTTCTCTTTCTTGCAACCAACTAATCCAAGTTTCTTTCGATAAAATAATAGATATTTTCCGAAGTAAGAGTACTCAGCCGCCCCGAGTCTAATACGACCTTGTTTTAACAACCTATACTACATTCGATACGGTACACTTGGCGTTATTGTTTGCAAGCATAGAAATGCGCATCAAGTTTTTGGCGCCATTCCCGGGGACTCGGTTGATATTTCGAAAACCGAAATATCTATTAATTTTATCTTTTTTTTTTCTTAATTTTAAGGTGCAACTAAATTCCTGGAAAGGACGCTTTGGGTTTGAATTCCCATCATAGCCTCTAGTACCTTGCAAACCCTTCACCAGGTAGATCTTGGGAAGTCCAGGACTAATTTTAATTCACCTAATAATAATAAAAAAATAAAAATCTAAAAAAATATAATAAAATAAAAATAAATTTATTTATCTAAAATCTTATTTTCCCTTTTTCTTTTTCCGCTTCTTTTCTTTTCTTTTGGTTTATGACCCGAGGAAACTCTTCAATTGATTTTCAATTTGGTTTTGATCCGGAAATCGAGCACACCTTGCGGCGACGTCTCCGATTTAGTGATCTACCAATAATTCGCGAAGAGTCAGTCGGAGAGACTAACGAAGATATAATGGGTGACCCCGACCATAATGAGGCTCCGCTACGGACTATGTCCTATTATGCGAGGCCAAATTGGGAGGGAACACAATCAAGTATTATTCGCCCGGCGGTGGCAAATAATAATTTTGAAATCAAAACGAGTATCATTCAAATGGTACAGCAAACTGTCATCTTTGACGGGTTACCAGATGAAGATCCAAATTTACATTTATTGAATTTTTTGGAAATTTGTGATACGTTTAAAATTAATGGCGTCACCGATGACGCCATTCACTTGCGTTTATTTCCATTTTCTTTGCGGACTAAGGCCAAGCAATGGTTGGGATCTCTTCCTAGAGGTTCCATCACTACATGGGCCGAGATGACGGAGAAATTTTTAATTAAATATTTTCCTCCGGCGAAGTCCGCTAAATTACGTACAGACATTCTCTCGTTTACGCAAATAGACTCGGAGTCTCTCTATGACACATGGGAGCGCTTCAAGGAATTATTGCGAAGATGTCCTCACCACGCCCTTCCTTTATGGCAACAAGTTCAAACATTCTACAATGGTTTGAATCTCCAAACGAGGCAGATGATTGATGCAGCAGCTGGGGGAACTCTAAATAACAAAACCCCAGATGCCGCTCAAGAGCTTCTTGAGGAGATGGCCATGAATGCTTATCAGTGGAATGCGCCACGGTCACGTCCTAACAAACCGACCGGACTCTTTGAAGTCGAGGCCACCCCGAATTTAGCATATCAAGTAGAATGGCTTACTAAGCAAATGGCGGAGATGTCTGCTTCCTCCGCCATTAACGGGGCTAATAATTATAATAATAATTATTATTATTATAATAATAATTATAATCAAGAGCAAGTTGATTATATGGGGAACTCCTATTGTCCTCCTTATTACCCAAATAATAACCTTCCTAATAGTTATAATCCGGGTTTAAGGAACCACCCAAATTTTTCATGGAGCAACCCCAATAATGCTCAACGCCCCCCACAAGTGAATCCTCCCGGATTCGCTCCACCACAACCACCAAAGGCCCCTTCACTCTAAGAGGTCTTCACCAAATACATCGCTTCTACTGATGCCAATATCCGGAACCTTTCCGGATATATTAAAAGCCTAGAAAATCAGATTGGACAACTCGCCAAGATGTTCTCCGAACGCCAGCAGGGAGCTCTACAGGGTAATACTGAGCCCAATCCACGGGAGAGCGCCAACGCTATAACCCTCCGCAGCGGAAAGGAGGTAAAAAGTTCAAATTTGGCCGAGCCTAAGGTAAACGTTTCAACTCCAACTCCGCATTTAAACTCTTCTGATTTAGCTCCGCGCATTATTCAAACGCCTTCTATTCCGTATCCTTCTAAATTACAAAATGAGCGCAACGAGGAGCAGTATAAAAAATTTATAAATATTTTAAAACAAATACAAATTAATGTACCATTTTGCAAGGCACTCTCTCAAATGCCTAAATACGTGAAATATCTCAAGGATTTATTATCAAATAAAAAGAAACTTGAAGATATTTCGCGTATTTCTCTTAATGCAGAATGTTCGGCGATAGTTCTTAATAAATTACCGGAAAAATTAAATGATCCGGGACGGTTTTCCATCCCATGTTTGTTCGGAAATTTACTAATTAAAAACGCCTTGGCCGATCTAGGGGCGAGCATAAATCTTATGTCGTTCTCCTTATTTAAGAAGCTTGGTTTGGGCACCCCAAGCCCAACCAATATAAGCATCCAACTAGCGGATCGGTCCGTAAAGTATCCAATCGTGATCATTGAAGATGTGCTAGTGAAGGTTGACAAGTTTATCTTTCCGGTAGACTTTGTCATCCTCGATATCGAAGAGGACGCTGAAGTACCACTCATACTTGGCCGGCCCTTCCTAGCCACCGCACAGGCTATAATTGACGTAAGTAACGGAAACCTTCTCCTACGAGTTGGGGAGGAAGAAGTTATTTTTAATATAAATCAATCGATGAGAAATGCGTTTCCAAACGACGACTCTTGTTTTACCCTAGAAACAAATTTTGAAGAGGAAATAACGTCGTTTTCTGAAATAATTTCGCCTTTATTTGAAAATCCGGAAATTGCAAATTTATTTTATTTAGAAGAAAAAACTGGCCAACCAAATTTGAAGAAGTAAACTTAAATATTTCTAAAAAAAAACATCTTACGAGGAGCCACCGAGTTTAGAACTAAAACAATTGCCGGAACATTTAAAATACATATTTTTAGAAAAAAATTCAAAACTGCCCGTAATAATATCTTCCGCACTTAACGATTCGGAAATTTCCGAATTAATTAAAATTTTAAATAATCACCGCCATGCAATTGCATGGCAAATTTCGGATATAAAGGGGATTAGCCCCTCGTTTTGCACGCACAAAATAAGTTTAGAAAATAATTCTCGTGGCGCTATTCAGCCCCAACGACGCCTTTACCCAAACATGAAGGATGTCGTTAAGGCCGAAATTATAAAATTATTAGACGCGGGAATTATTTACCCAATTTCTGATAGCACTTGGGTTAGCCCGGTGCAAGTCGTGCCTAAGAAGGGCGGAATCACAGTAGTTGAAAACGAAAATAACGAGTTAATCCCAACCCGTACTGTTACGGGTTGGCGGGTATGCATCGATTATAGGAAATTAAATGATGCTACCCGCAAGGATCATTTTTCGTTGCCCTTTATTGACCAAATTCTATAACGTTTATCCGGTCACTCGCACTATTGTTTTCTTGATGGTCTTTCGGGATATTTCCAAATCCCAATTGCGCCCGAAGACCAAGAGAAAACCACCTTCACTTGTCCATTAGGCACCTTTGCATATCGAAGAATGTCGTTTGGGCTTTGCAACGCGCCAGCTACATTTCAACGATGTATGCTGGCAATTTTTAATGAACTTGTAGAAGACGTCATGGAAATTTTCATAGACGATTTTTCTGTTTTTGGCGATTCGTTTAAAAATTGTTTAAATAATCTTGATCGTGTTCTTCAACGCTACGAAGACACGAATTTGGCACTCAACTGGGAGAAGTGGCACTTTATGGTCCAAGAGGGATTAGTCCTTGGACATAAAATTTCTAATAAGGGGATCGAGGTCGATAGGGCCAAGATCGAGGTCATAGAAAAACTTCCCCCTCCTACCAATATAAAATCTATTAGAAGTTTTCTAGGATATGCGGGTTTTTATAGACGGTTTATAAAAGATTTCTCAAAAATTTCGAAACCGCTAACTCATCTTTTGGAAAAAGAATCCGCGTTTAATTTTGATGACGAGTGTTTGAAAGCGTTTAACAAAATCAAAAATGAACTAATAAATTCCCCTATTTTAATCGCGCCAATTTGGTCTCTTCCGTTTGAAATCATGTGCGATGCGAGCGATTTTGCTGTAGGTGCAGTTTTAGGCCAACGGGTGAATAAACATTTTCACCCAATCTATTACGCAAGCAAAACGCTAACATCCGCACAAGCAAATTATACATCAACGGAGAAAGAATTTTTGGCAATAATTTTTGCGTTTGACAAATTTCGATCATATTTAACGCTTTCAAAAGTTATTGTTTTTACAGATCACTCCGCTCTCCGGTATTTACTACAAAAAGGAGATGCAAAGCCTCGACTGCTAAGGTGGATCCTCCTACTAAAAGAATTCGATTTGGAGATCCAAGACAAAAGGGGAGCGGAGAATGTTGCGGCCGACCACCTCTCACGGTTGGAGAATCCGGCTGCAGGAGCGCTAGTGGAAGCCGAAATTGACGACAAATTCCCTGAAGAGCGCCTTCTTGCCATCGAAAAGGTAACGACTTCTTCCACCCCTTGGTACGCGGATTTGGCCAACTATTTATTGGCCCGGGTCCTACGAAAAGATTTTTCAAGTCAACAAAAGAAGAAATTCTTTTCAGATTTGAAAAATTATTTTTGGGAGGACCCCTTTTTATTTCGTGTCTGCGCGGACCAAGTGGTAAGAAGGTGTATTTCGGGCGAGGAAGGCGCCCAAATTCTGCGGCACTGCCACGAAGGGCCAACCGGTGGCCATTATCAAGCGAACCGGACCGCAAGAAAGGCGCTAGAGTCGGGCTTCTATTGGCCCACCTTATTTAAAGATGCTCACAATTTCGTGAGTAATTATGATCGGTGCCAACGGTCAGGTAACATTTCTAACCAGGACGAAATGCCCCAAAATATTTTTTTAAAATGCGAAATTTTTGATCTTTGGGGAATAGATTTTGTAGGTCCTTTACACTCCTCTTTTAATAATAAATATATCCTTATTGCGGTCGATTACGTGTCAAGGTGGGCGGAAGCACAAGCTTTTCCCACTAACGACGTGAGAGTCATCGTAAATTTTTAAAAAAAATTATTTTCACGATTTGGCACACCCCGAGCACTAATTAGTGATCGGGGCACACATTTTTGTAACAACCAACTTGCTAAAATTTTAGCAAAGTATAGAGTTACCCACAAGCTATCTACCGCCTACCACCCACAAGCAAATGGCCAAGTGGAGGTGGTGAACCATGAACTTAAAAGAATTTTAGAAAAAACTGTGTCCGTTAATAGGAAGGATTGGTCACTAAAATTAGACGACGCTCTATGTGCATATCAGACAGCGTACAAAACCGCCATCGGATGTACACCGTACCGATTAGTCTATGGAAAAGCTTGTCATCTACCGGTGGAATTAGAACATCGCGCTTTTTGGGCACTAAAATTTTTAAATTTGGATTTAAACTTAGCCTCCGAGCACACAAAACTACAATTAAATGAATTAGATGAGTGGCGCGCAAACGCTTACGAAAATAATAAGATTTATAAGTAGCGCACAAAATTTTATCATGATAAAAAAATCAAAATCCAAAAACTTTTTCTCCGGGAGACTTAGTCCTATTATTTAATTCAAGACTTAGGCTTTTTCCGGGTAAATTAAAATCACGATGGTCCGGTCCCTTCATAGTTAAAGAAGTTTGGCCATACAGAACGGTGCTAATAGAGCACCCGGAAAAAGGCTCTTTCAAAGTCAACGGACAACGCTTAAAATTATATCACCCGGGCGACCCAGCGCCCGGAAACATCGAAACCATTCACTTCCAAAATCCTTAAAATTACCACTTAGTCAAGCTACGCGACGGTAAACAAAGCGCTCTTGGGAGGCAACCCAATGTTAACCTCTTTATTTTTGTCTTTCTTTTCTTGTTTGTTTTTCTAATTTAACTCTGCAGGTGTTTGACCGGCAACCCCGACTACCATTCAGGGAAGCCCTCTTTACACTTTAGTAATTTATCTTGATTTTTCTTTATTGTCATTTTTGTTAGTTTTATCTTTCATACTTAGTTTTAAACATTGGGGACAATGTTTAATTTTAAGTATGGGGGTGTAGCATAGCTTTCTTTGTAGTTTTACTTGAAAAATAAAAACCAAAAAAAATTATAAAAAAACTGAAATTAAATTTCTTGGAAAGGACGCTTTGGGCTTGAATTCCCATCATAGCCTCTAGTACCTTGCAAACCCTTCACCGGGCAGATCTTGGGAAGTCCAAGAACAAAAAAAAATATATTAGAAAATTTTCTTTTTATTTATCAAAACTCTCACTTGCTAAATTGTAAGTTCTAAGTAGACTATTTTTCATATGGACTAAAAATAATTTTGTGCTAGAATAGTTTTTGAAACTTTTGAGTAAAATTGTTGACTCATGTAGTTTTTGAAACTTTTGAGTAAATTCTTAGCATAGATCTAAAATTATGTTTTATTAATTTGCGTAGTAATAATTTATTTTACTTTTAAATTCGAATCCGGTCTTATCCAAAAGTAGTTTAGGTGAGTGTGTAGAAGATTGTTAGAAAGTTATTACTCGAATTGAACAAAAGGGTGTCCTTTCTCGATGTCTAGAACTTGCCCCAAGCTATTTTCGAAACATGTGCGCTTTAGATAAATTAACTTTACGGAAATGATTTAGGCCTTTCTTTGGATAGTTTGAGCCTTTGCACCCAACCTAGATTTACCACCATTGTTCACACAAATTTGAGCCTTACACCTTTATTTGATCCACCCTCATCATTTCGGCACCAAAGCTAAAAAGCCCAAAACCCAAATGAACACTTTGAAATTTTGAGCTAAATTGAAAAAAAAAATATTTGGGTACGATTCTATGAAAAAATTATGGATATCAATTCAAAAAAAAATGTTTAAATCTCAAAAAGCAATAATCTCATAATGATATGCGGCCTAGGTATGTACATGCATACTTGGAATGATCCCAATTATGAAGATTCATGATTTAAATAAAAGAGTATGAGAGTGTTTCCCCTTTGAAAAAATGCGAGTATGGGGGTAAAGCTTCATTATTTTGTGGTGGCAATCATTTTCTTTTAGCTCAAAAATTTTGTTTAAGTGGAATGCGCCTTCATGTTTATCATTGTTACCACACCCTTAAACCCAAGCCTTAAAATGTACCCTATTTAAGTCCTAAAGATCCATAGAGTCGATTTAGTTCGAAGTGTAGTGGAGAAAGTGCAAACGGGCAAGCCTATGGCCGTCGATATTGATGGATTTCTTTGGAGGCCACCCCGAACGTCTACATCTAGTAATTTAAATCTCAGCAATCACGCTATTTTCTCCCTTCACATAACTTTTTGATTGATCGTCGACTCATTTTTAAAGTAATGATAAATAATTATAACGCATTTTTGAAATATTTCATAAATTAGCATTTATGCCAAGAACATCTTTTTACTAAAATATCTACACATGCCAGCATAATACTTCGCATTTTACTCTCTAGTCTTCATAATTCTATCTTGCATTAATTTTTCTTACCCTTGTGAAAAATGGATAGCTCGGGACGAGCAATGAGCAAGTATGGGGGTATTTGATGAGTAATTTATTTACTCATCTTTTAGTTTAGGTTTATTATGTTTTTTATATATAATTATGTTATTATTAGGAATTTTATCATATAAATCCTTCCATTGTTATTTCATAAGCTAACTTAAGTTTATTTTGTGTTTTCAGGTTTTTCTGGGCTGTTTCGAGCAAAAAGTTAAAATTAC
Organism: Dactylorhiza incarnata; assembly: GCA_033032865.1. Classification (NCBI taxonomy): domain Eukaryota; kingdom Viridiplantae; phylum Streptophyta; class Magnoliopsida; order Asparagales; family Orchidaceae; genus Dactylorhiza; species Dactylorhiza incarnata. Next base: position 643,320 of record JAWHQI010000218.1, on the reverse strand, counting down.
ACGCCCCAGGTCACGGGTGTGACCATGGGCGTGTAACCTACGAAATACTCCAAACCTGCTTTTGCCACTCCGGGGACGCTCCGTGAATATTTCTCCAAGTACACGCCCCAGGTCACGGGCGTGACCAAGGGCGTGACCCAATGTCACGGCCACGACCCGCCACAAGCATCCGGAGCACGGTGCCACGTCAATTAAATTTACACGCCCCAGGTACCGGGCGTGACCAGGGGCGTGACTCAATGTCACGGGCGTGACTCATTCCGCGCCACTCCCCGCTTCTTCCCGCCGAAGATTCCCGCCAGCAGCACGTTTTAAAGGTTACACGCCCTAGGTCACGGGCGTGACCTAGGGCGTGAAATGCAAAGATCGCCAGCATTAAAGCCAGATTGCGCCCTTTCAGCTGCTGCTTCAATCACGACCCTTACACGCCCTTGGTCACGGGCGTGACCAAGGGCGTGTAACCTCATTTTTTCAGCTATATAAAGCCAGCTCCAGCAGATGTTTAAGGACGAATTTTGGGAGTTCTAAGTTTATTTTCTTGTACTGTTTTTGTCATTCTTAAGCTTGTAATCTTCCTTCTTAGCTTGCACTTTCATTTCGGGTTTGTAACTTCTTGTTTCCTAGTTGTAATTTCTTTTCAATTAATAAAATAGTAGTTTTTCTCTTATTCTACTCTCAATCTTCATTATGCACTTCTTGTATTTTATCAATTCCTCCATCTCCATGAGTAGCTAAATTTCATTAGTACTCGGCCGAGATGATCCAAGGAAAATATAATTCATAATTTAGTTTAGAACTTCTTTTTTCTCTTATTTAGATCGCTTAAGATTTATCCTTGAATTTATATTGATGGAGATTATATTATCGATATATAATCTCATTCTTTTTTTTCGTAGTCTAATAATCGAGAGGTTTTGTGTTCAAATCGATCATTTTGAGGATAAAGAGATTTGAATGCACTCTTCGAGAGAGGACGACATAAATCTCCCGGATTGGAGTTATATCCAATAGAGGGGTTCACTTCGATAAAGCGAGTTTTAGGGGTTTCGATTCTAGAACGAGAGTTCGATTGATCAACCTAAAATCAGTTAGGCGTATACTTGAGAGAGGTACGTTTATAAATCGGGAACCTCCACGGTCAAGCATCTCTTTTAAGGAGAATTATAAGTTTTATATCTTTATTTATTTATTTTTTCCAAGGTGATTCAAGGTTGAGTGCTAAGCCTTCTTATCATAGTTTTAACAATTTATTTCTCTTTCTTGCAACCAACCAACCCAAGTTTCTTTCGATAAAATAATAGAGATTTTCCGAAGTAAGAGTACTCAACTGCCCCGAGTCTAATACGACCTTGTTTTAACAACCTATACTACATTCGATACGGTACACTTGCCGTTATTGTTTGCAAGCATAGGAATGCGCATCATTCAGAGAGATACTCCCACAAATCCATAACGGCTTAAGGAGATCCGTGGAGAAGATTTCAACACGCGTCATCATCGTGATGAAATACCGCATCGATTACGATCATACTCTGCGGGCCTTCTTCCACTTCTCCAAGGGATATATATAGGGAGTTTATATATTGTTGTTATTTCATTTATCCATCTCTATTAAATCGTGTAGTAAATTCTCCTTGTGTTGGCGACTAGGTCTGGGTAGGACTTAGGGTGGAAATTCGCCTCGTGTTGGCGACTAGATCTAGGTTAGGTCTAGGGGGTGCTCGAGGCCATATCCGTGGAAGGGTTGGCTAGAGCGACTTGAGGCTGAATCCGGGAAGGATAGGCTAGGGCCACTGGTTCTTGGGGATGCGAGTCGGGATAGAAAATAAAAAGAGTTTATTATTATTCGCCACAGATTTCTCGCATTATAAAAATCAACTTTTGTATAACCTTATTTCATATTAATAAAACATTTCAATTATTTCAATTATTTTGCTTGATTTCTCATCATCTTAGTCACGCATTACTTCAAAGCTTTTCAAAATATAGTATAAATTTTAAAACCCTTATTCACCCCCGCCACCCTCTAAGGGCGCCTACCGATCCAACAAGTGGTATCAGAGACAGGTTATTCCAAACGACTTAACAACCGGGAATAATGTCGTCTCATGATCTCGCTTCTATTAGTGAGGGTTATTTTTATGAAGAAGGAATATCACTAGCACCACCTTTATTTGAAGGAAGAAATTTTAAAGGATGGAAAATATTAATGGAAAAGTTTCTTAAATCTTTAGATGAAAATTTTTGGAATATTACTATTAAAAAGCCACCTAGCGTATTAAATAAAAACAAAATGGTTTTAATTGTAAAATCTATGAATAGTTTATTTTGTTCGTTAGATAAAAATATTTCTAAACTCATTCATACTTTTCCTACTGCATACAAGATCTGGACTTTTCTTGAGATAACTTATGATTCTCCATCTACAGGTATAAAACAAACGCAAGAATTGGAGAACATAAAAGCTTGCAAATATGTTCAAGAAAGCTCCTCTCATGATGAATCAATGGATAGCACATCAAGTGGAAAAGAAGAAATCGTGTCTTTGGAAGATGAATGCCAAAAAGATAAAGATAATAAAGGAACTCTATGCTCAAATCTCACAGCATCCAAAAGCACTGTAAGGAAATCAAAACATCTTATTGTTTGCAATTCTATTTCTACTTTACAATTGCTATAAATTACAAAGCGCAAAATTAAGAAATTAAAAAATGCGAATTGCTAATTACACTTAGAAAATAAAAATTTAAAAGCAAAAGTTAAAGTAGAATCAAAATCTGATTTATCTAGCTTTACTCATGTCACTTCATTTGAAAACTATACACCTTATTTTGATTATAATAATATTAAAGAAAAATTCAAGGATTTAGGAAAAGAACTTTTAATTTCAAAAGAACATAACGAAAATCTGATAAATGAAAATAATATTCTCTCTCATAAACTAGAATCTGTAAAATCACTCTTTCAAGAGGATTAAATAATTTTAAATATTTTATTTCTAGTTTATCATCAAACATGTGTAAAACTTCTACTAGTATGTTAAAACATATTAAACATGCACCTAGTAGAATGTTTAATCACACAAACATAATGAATTCTAACCCATATTATGTATCTCCCAAATTAAATTCTAATGTGCACAAATTTCCTATGAAATATAATCTCAAAAGTGATTATTATTTTAAACCTAAGTTTAATGAATATGGAAATTTGATGCAAAATATTAAATCAAAATATGAATGGAGACCCAAAATAAAAAATGAAACATTAACTCCACTTGAAAGAATTCATTTATTTTTGTCTCCCCAAAAATTATCACGCTATATTTGGGTACCTAAAGGAACCGTTACACTTAGTTCCCTTTGGATACCAAAATCTCTCATCTACTAGTATCATCCAAATGCATGAAGTAGAATATTTTCAAATTAAAATATACAAATTTCTACTTCATGATGTGCTTTAATGTCTTTTCTTTATTTTCTTTTTGTTTTCTTTTTAAGCCATCATGTCATGGTCATCTAATATAATATTTTAAAATTTTGACTTTGTCCCCTAAAGCCTAAATGAAGTGTGCAAATCAAAGTAAATCAAAAGTAAAAGTCAAGTACTTTTTTTATTTATAAATGACCAATCTATTACTATAAAAATCATTACCCATGAATATCATATAGTATTCATATAAATTGAACTATAAATATGCTATAAGATATTTCAAATTAAATCCAGTTATTAGGCTATTAAGCTTTTTAACCTTCACCAACAAGTGGTTTAGAGAAATAACATGATCTAAAAGAAAGTTCAAGATCTAAATAAAAGCTCAACTTTCAATATGGTTGTCTTTGTTCACAACAAAAAATAATATTGTGTTCACCCCTTGATGTCAAACATGATCTATACCATCACTATTGTTCACCTATCAAAAATCACATATATATATTCAAAATTCATAATTAAAAGAAAATCACTAAAATGTATTGAAAGAATTTACCTTCATAATGAATATTGAATTCACATGCACCACTATGATCTATTGATGTTTTTTGCTAAAATTCTCTAACATCATATATCATAAGTCATATCAAAAGTCTTCTAAAAACAATTATTTCTATCACAATTATGTGAATTATAATTGATATAATAATTGATGACAATTGATATTATAATGGTTGGTGTATTATGTGTGTATTGTGATTTATTTCAAGTTTAGACCTTTGAATCATCTTGATATCAAATCAAATTAAATCATCACTTCATTCTAGGTCTCTAAGTTGAAACACAATCAAACCTTGATATAACATTAATCTCAAACTTATCATACTAACATTGTCACCTAAAGAATATTTGTGTCTATGTTAGGATTTATATGTTTACCAAGATATACAGGCTGGGTATTCTCATCTAGGGCTTATCCATGATATTCTTATGCATGAACATTATTTTTAATCACTAAAATCATGCATATTTGATTTGTTCATTCATGTATTCTCGAGCTTACATTTTCTATCATTTTGAAACTACATTATATTGATAAATATAAGCCTTAGAAAAATTAAAATGGAGATATAATAAAATATATCTCATGCAAAGTTTATTTGGTAAAGTCATATACAAAATCACTAATATTTCATGCAATTTGCACTATCTAGACATCTCCTAAAATTCTGAAATTTCTGCATGAATTTACTATTAGGACACTTAATCAAGATCAACAATTAAAGATTTCAAAATCATCAAAAATCGTGTACTGTTTCCCGAGCTAGCTCTAACGCCGGCGCTAGCGCACCTATTTGTTTTTCTGTAATTTTAAAATTTTGAAATTTTTTTAAAAATATATTAATCTATATGTACTATTTATTTTTGCACTTCTGATTTAATTTCATTTTTGAAAAATCAAATACAAAAATACAAAAGCCAAATTACAAAAAAAAATATGTTTTGCCTTTTTGTTTTTGTCATTTGTTTAAATTCTATTTCTAAATACAAAAATCAAATACAAAAATATAAAATACAAAAACTAACAAAAAACTGTATGGAATTTATTGTGATAATCAAGTATGAGTTAATCTATTATTTAGAACTTCTATAATGTTGTAATTTATCTTTTCAAAACTACTTTGAACATTGTTTTCATCATGCTTTGATATATCTATTAATATGTGCATCAATTATATTGTAAAAGTTGTGTAGAACCAAGCTTAGCATGCCTCAAGTATGAGTAAATGTTTTATGTTTGATAAGGGTATTTATTCACTCACTTATTTTGGCATTGTCTACAAATGTTTTTAATCTAAGAATGCTTATGTATGTTTTGTAATATTACAATGAATTAAAACTGCACAAGTATCTTACCTACACAACCTTTGTTTGCACTTTTAAAAGTTAAGAAAAGTGGTTATGTTTTCATAAATTATATTGGTTTGCAAAACAAGTGTATTCGGAGAACTTTGTACAAAACAAAAATCATAAAATAAAGTGACAAAGATAACTCCACCAAGCACTACTTGAACCTCCTGATAAGTCTTAATAAGCGTTGTGAGGTTGAGCACCTTGGAAAGAATAGTAAAGTATCTTGTGCAAACCATATCTTTCTTTCAAAATAAAAACCACTTACTCTTAAGTACACCAGATCACTAGTCTCAACATTAAAATAAAATATGTGATCCCCCAAGCACTACTTTGCACCCTGATAAGTCTTAATGAGCATTGTTTGTGCAAAGCACCTTGGTAGTTGTACATTTTTTTGTGCATTGAAGTATGTGGAAGTAAAATTATTTGTGTTTTATTGTGCTCTTTACTTTACATATTTCTTGTATTTTTGATTAAAACATGTGTTTACTCTACTCAAAATACATTTATGTGCACATCAATATCTTCCATAACACTTCTTCTCATGAGTATTGGATCCTAATGCAAATTCTATACTACTCTTTATTTATGAAATGCACTAGATAACCTAGCAAGCTTTCTACAAGGTTTGGTATGTCTTGAAATTATGAATTAAAACAACATTGTAGTAATCTCTTTTTGATAACAATTTTTCATGCTTGTTTACTTTATTGTTAAACTTAAAGATTTTAATTGAACAATACTTTACAAAAACATATTCTTTATGAAATTTAAATCATATATCTTTTTATGGATCATCATTGATTACAATAAGATGTTTCTTGTATTTCGATAAGTCTTCCGCAAAATAACCATATAATTGTTTTACCTTACACTTTAATGCTTATTTAAAGTCCGTTATTTTGTGTGCATCCTCACTTGAATCTTAACATTCCTTTCTTTCAACAAGTGGTAGAATTGCTTGGTAAACATTATATTGGTTGCTTTAAACAAGAATATTTTTTATGCTAAAAACTCTGATTTATTTCTATGATGTTGAATTTTTGAAGTAATGTGGAGACTGGGCGGTCTGATGTTGGGAGACCGCCGAGACCGCGCAGTTTGTGCTTGTATTCTGCCAGTCTGGCTCTGCCGGTCTGTTCTGATGGACTGCTAGTTCTGCCGCTTTGTTCTTTGTAGCTGCGGTCTATTCCCTAGTTGATCTGCTGGTTGGTCTGTCTTCCTACGGCGGGTTGTTCTTATATTATCGTCTATCTGGGCGGTCTGTCCTGGCGATCTGGCGACTTGTCCTAAGTCGGCCAGATGGTTCCTGGTTTGCTCCTGGTGGTCTAAGGAAGGAGTACCTATGTGACCGCGCGACTTGTGCGCGGTCTCGTGTTCACGCGACCTGTGCGCGATCTTGTCTGCTAATCTGCGTCTTGGTCGGTTGATCGTCCAAGAGATCTGATTGCGCTGTCTGCCTTACGAGACCGATGGCGATCTAACGGGAGGTGATTGTATCTCTCCTGTGCGGTGATGACATCCATCTACCCGCCTATAAATAGAGGTGCAGGGCCCGTCATTAAAAAACGAGAACTGTAAGAACTGAGCCGGGGTTAATTCGTGCGGTCTCACTTTGAGGTTGGGCGGTCTCGGAAGCGAGCTGACTGTTTGTTGTGTTCGCAGGTTTGCGATCAGCAGGTTGCAGTCTTCTTCCTTGGTGATTCCCAGTGGCTAGAATAAAAAGTTCGGCAGCGGTCTGTCTGCGAACTAGTTTATATTCATTCTTGTGATGTTCGCAGCAAGCTTAGCGATCAGGCGACCTTCAGTGGTTAGGCGATCTGAGATGCGGTCTGGCGACAGCTTCAGTTCTTCGTTCCAATAAAGCTCCAGTTCGTGTGGTCTTGCAGTGCTGACGGTCTATCCGGTTTCTGTTCGTGCGATCTCAGGTCAAGTCGGGCGACTTCTGGAGTCGAGCGGTCTGTGCGGTCTCAGCTTGTCTAGCCGCCAGATTTGTTTTGGTGTGTTTTGTTCTTCTCATCTCCGTGATTCTGATGAATCATGTCTCACCATGTATGCCTCGCAATGTAAATGAAGATTGTGTTTCAATAAAGTTTCTTGTGTTGCTTTGTGGCTTTGTGGTTGTTTGGCTTTAACTCAGTTGATACAACTCCTGCTTACTCCTAAACGATTCAAATCAAAAATTTTAACATGGTATCAGAGCTAGGTTCTTGGAGTGGATAAGCAGTGATCAACTTGAGTTGCCATCGTCTTTGTAAAGAAGAGACCACATAGAATGCCATGGAAGGCGGATTCACAAGAGGGCTTGGTATTGAACTCCTTACATCGACTAAATATAAGAAATGGAGGTCATGTATGGAGAGCTATTTACTTGGCAAGGATTTATGGGAGATAGTTGGAGGAGAAGACACACAAGATGTATTTCTAGCAGGAGATAATATGGCAGAGGTGAGACTTTGGAGGAGGACGAATGCTAAGGCAGAGTTCACTCTCAAGAGGGCTATCTCACCGGAGCTGTTTGATCACATCATCGGATGTAAATCTGCTGCTGAGATTTGGACGTCTTTGGATGGGCTGTTCAATAAGAAGAATGTAGCTCGGCTAAAGTTTCTTGAAAATGAGTTGGCAAAGGCCTCTCAAGGCGATCTTTCTATTTCTACCTTCTTTCTCAAGATGAAGAACCTCACATCAGAGATTTCTGCTTTGGACCCTGATGAGCCCATCTCGGAAGGAAAACTGAAGAGGCATATCATCCGCGGGTTGCGGAAGGAGTATCTTGCCTTTGCGACTTCAGTTCAAGGTTGGGCAAATCAACCATCTCTGTTGGAGCTGGAGAACTTACTTGCTTCGCAAGAAAGTTTGGCAAGACAGATGGCGGGGACTTCTATCTCTGGGGGAGATAGTGATGTGTTGTTCTCTGGGAAGAAGAAGAAGAAGAAGTGGGAGAAAAAGAGGCTGGGTTATGATGGACCCTCTACTTCAGGTCAGCAGGATAGGGGTTATGCTCCTAAGTCTGATGGGAAGAAGAAGGGAGATGGACCAAGGTACTTCAGGTGTAATAAGACCGGCCACTTCAAGAATGATTATCGGGTTAATCTTCAGTCGGGACATGTAGCAGAGAAGGAGAAGCCAAAGTCTGATGAAGCTGGATGGGGAGGAGCCTTTACGGCTAATATGACGGAGATGACCGTTAAGGCCTTGGCTGCCATCAACTTCGAAGAGGATTGGATCGTTGATTCAGGGTGTGGACATCATCTCACCGGGGATGAATCAGGTTCTCTTCTTTGGCGCCGTACTCAGGTAACGATGCTATCATTACGGCTGATAATTTTGTTCATGCTGTCGAACAAGAAGGTGTTGTCTCCCTGAGCAGTGATAAGGGTCCACTCACTTTGAGGAGTGTTTATCACGTGCCTGGTATGAAGAAGAATCTCTTCTCTGTGACCAATGCGGTCGATGCTGGTTATCACGTTCTGTTTGTCCCAACAGAAGTGAAGTTTCTTAAAACTCAACCAGAGATAAGGGGAGATGTTATCCATGTTGGAAAGAGGGTAAAGGACTTGCTCGTGTTATCGACAAGTACCTATGTTGATAAGATGAAGACCAACGATAGCGCGGCTATCTGACATGAAAGGTTGGGGCATGTTGGCATGGACAAATTGAAGGCTATGGCGGTAAGGGGCCTTGTCAAGGGCTTGCCTAGTTTGTCCTCTTATAGAGACGGTCATGTTTGTGCTGGATGTCAGTTTGGTAAGTCTCATCGACTTCCATTTGATAAGTTTCAAACAAGATGCAAAGCGCCGTTGGAGTGCATCCACGGTGATTTGATGGGACCGACTGCTACCCCAAGCCTTGGAGGCAACAGATATATGTTGGTGTTGATTGACGATTACAGCAGATATGTCTGGGTGTATTTTCTGAAAGAGAAGTCGGAAGCCTTTGCGAAGTTTGTGGAGTTCAAGGTGCTGGTGGAATTTCGGTTAGGCTTGCAGGTGAAGAAATTGAGAACTGACAATGGTGGGGAGTTCACCCCTGGTGAGTTCTCAAGTTTTGCAAGAAACACGGCGTTCGGAGAGAGCTCACTTGTGCCCATACTCCACAGCAAAATGGCGTTGCGGAGAGGAAGATCTGTCATCTGACGAAAACCTGCAAATGTTGGCTTTATGCTAAGAGTATCCCAAAGTCTTTTTGGCTGGAGGGAATGTCTTGTGCAGCTTACGTCATCAACATAATGCCTCTAAGTCCTATCAACATGAAGACCCCTCACAAACTGATGTTCAAGGAGAAACCAAGTGTTGCTCACCTTCGGGTGTTCGGGTCAACCAGCTATGTGCATATTCCTGATGCTCTTCGGACAAAGCTAGATGTGAAAGTTAGGAAGCTAGTCTTTGTCGGGTGTGTTGAGCGGAAGAAAGGATGGAGGTGCATGGACCCTGAGACACGAAGATCAGTGGTATCTCGGGACGTGGTGTTCGATGAAGTGACTTCTTACAAGGGGAATTCAGGAGTTGAACTACCGGAGAGCAGGGTTGATGAAGCAGGGAAAGCTGCGGGAAGTCTTCAAGTGGAGTTGCCTGTTTCACCAGGAGCTCCAGCTGTGTCAAGCTTTGAGATGGAGGCTTCAGGTTCTGGAAGCAGGGGGAGCGATGCTCCAAGTTTGTCTTGAAAAGGAGCTTGCTCAGAAGAAGCAGCTGAGGAGGTGGTTAGTCAGGAGCAACCTCTTAGGAGGTCGAAGAGGACTATCAAGCCACCAGATCGATATACAGGAGGAAACATGGTGAGCTTCGTCTCATGTTTCTTCGCTGGTCCCTTGGATGAGAGGGAACCATCGAGCTTTGAGAAAGCCAAATGTGTGAAGCAGTGGGATATTGCTATGCAAGAGGAGATGGATGCTCTCAAGAAGAATGAGACTTGGTCTCTAGTGCCCAGGCCTAAGGGCATTACCCCTGTGACATGCAAATGGGTTTATAAACTCAAGAAGAAAGTTGATGGTATGATCGAGCGATACAAGGCTCGCCTTGTAGCTCGCGGGTTCTCACAGCAGTATGGTGAGGATTATGATGAGACGTTTAGTCCAGTGGCAAAGATGACTTCGGTCAAATTTGTTATTGACTTGGCGGCATCTTGTGGATGGGAGATTTGGCAGCTTGATGTTAAGAATGCTTTCTTATATGGAGAGATTGACAAGGATATCTTCATGATCCAGCCGTCGGGCTTCATCTCAGAGTATCGTACGGACTACGCCTGCAAACTGAAGAAGGCCTTATATGGGTTGAAGAAAATGCCTCGGGCGTGGTATAGAAAGATCGCGGAGTATCTCTTATTCTGCGGGTTCTTTGCTTCAGACTCTGATTCTAGCTTGTTCGTCAAGAAGGAGGGGGCGCTTCGGGTTGTTGTGTTGCTGTATGTGGATGACATGATTGTCACCGAGAACTCGAAGGAAGCGGTAGCAAGGCTAAGAGCTGAGCTTTCTATCAGGTTCGAGATGAAGGATCTAGGGGAGCTCCACAATTTCCTTAGACTCGAGGTCCAGAGGCGGGAGAGCGGAGTGCTCGTTTCTCAGGAAGGATATGCGGAGCGGATCGCTCAACGATTTGGCATGGAAGAAGGGAAGAGCAGCTCCATACCTTTGGAACAGTATCATAAACTTCGGAAGGACGAGGGAAGAGTTTTATCTGATCCGTTGGTGTTCCGAGCTCTGGTTGGGAGCTTGATTTACTTGACCTTCACGAGGCCTGATATTGTTTATGCAGTTGGCAAAGTGAGTCGGTACATGGCGGAGCAACGAAAACCTCATCTTTTAGCGGCAAAAGGGATTCTGAAATATGTGAAGTCGACCTCTGATTTGGGTCTCCTATTTAGGAGAGGGTCAAGCTTGGAGTTGCATGGATACATGGATGCTAACTACGGGGGAGACGTGGATGATCGGAGATCAACGTCTGGTTATGTCTTTATGACGGGCCCCACAGCTATCTCTTGGTGCAGCAAAAAGCAGGACTCTGTGTCTGTATCTACCACAGAAGCGGAGTACAAGGCTTCGGCTTTGGCTGCTTAGGAAGCTGTTTGGCTCAGGAGGTTGGTGTAGTACGTTCATGAGGAGGTTCGAGGTCCCACTATGCCACGTGGGGACAATGAGAGTTCTCTCAAGCTGGTTAACAAACCAGTCTGTCACGCGAGGACCAAACATATAGAGATTGAGCACCATTTCATTCGTGAAAAGGTGTTGGGAGGATCTCTAATGGTCGAGCATGTTCGGAGTGCAGATAATGTCGCTGACATCTTCACAAAGCCGCTGGCGAAGGGACCGTTTACACGGTTGCGGAGTTTACTCGGGCTAGTCTCCACTTCCCACTTCAAGGGGGAGTGTTGAATTTTTGAAGTAAACTGGAGACTGGGTGGTCTGATGTTGGGAGACCGCCGAGACCGCATGGTCTGTGCTTGTATTCTACCAGTCTAGCTCTGTCGGTCTATTCTGGCAAACTCCTGGTTCTGCCAGTTCGTTCATTGTAGCTGCGGTCTGTTCCCGAGTTGATTTGCTGGTTGGTCTGTCTTCCTTGTTGGAAGACCGGGCGGGTTGTTCTTATATGACCGTCTATCCGGACGGTCTGTCCTGGCGATCTGGCAACTTGTCCTAAGTCGGCCAGATGGTTCCTGTTTTGCTCCTGGTGGTCTAAGGAAGGAGTACCTATGTGACCGCGCGACTTGTGCGCGGTCTCGTGTTCGCGCGACCTGTGCGCGATCTTGTCAGATGATCTGCATCTTGGTCGGGTGATCGTCCAAGAGATCTGATCGCGCGGTCTTCCTTATGAGACCGCTGGCGATCTGATGGGTGGTGATTGTATCTCTCCTATGCGGTGACGACATCCGTCTACCCGCCTATAAATAGAGATGCAGGGCCCGTCATTAAAAAATGAGAACTGTAAGAACTGAGCCTGTGTTAATTCGTGCGGTCTCACTTTGAGGTCGGGCGGTCTCGGAAGCGAGCTGACTGTTTGTTGTGTTCACAGGTTTGCGATCAGCAGGTTGCGGTCTTCTTCCTTGGTGATTCCCAGCGGCTAGAATAAACAGTTTGGTAGCGGTCTATCTGCAAACTGGTTTATATTCGTTCTTGTGCTGTTCGCAGCAAGCTCAGCGATCAGGCGACCTTCAGCGGTTAGGCGATCTGAGTTGCGGTCTGGCGACAGCTTCAGTTCTTCATTCCAATAAAGCTCCAGTTCGTGCGGTCTGAGGTGCGGTCTTGCAGTGCTGACGGTCTGTCTGGTTTCTGTTCGTGCGATCTAAGGTCAAGCCGGGCGACTTCTGGAGTCGAGCGGTCTGTGCGGTCTCAGCTTGTCTAGCCGCCAGATTTGTTTTGGTGTGTTTTGTTCTTCTCATCTGCGTAATTTTGATGAATCATGTCTCACCATGTATGCCTCGCAATGTAAATGAAGATTGTGTTTCAATAAAGTTTTTTGTGTTGTTGTGTGGCTTTGGGGTTGTTTGGCTTTAACTCAGTTGATACAACTCCTGCTTACTCCTAAATGATTCAAATCAAAAATTTTAACATATGAAACTATTGTAATACTAAAACTTTGATTTATTAATGGATTTCAAATTAGCTCTGTGATTTTTTTTTAAAAATTCAAATAAAAATATAAACCCATAGGCTATGAAACTATCATTAGAATTAAATGATTAATGTTTCCAATAACTTTTATTCATGATTACATATCTAACAATAGCGGGGGCGTAGGATTGTAGACATTAGATAACCTTATCTCTAGTCATGTCTTGTCCTTAAGCGGGGAGGGTTCCAGTGGGGCCTTGCGAGGCACTGAGGGGAAAGAGTGCTGAGTTGAGTTTTTTTTAATGTTTGCATATGGGACTAACACCCCAACCTACGGCATGTATGCAGCTCCTCATGACCATCCGTTACTTAGTACGGGGCTAGGTTGTAGACATATTGTCTGGGTAGATTGGTTACTAGGAAATCACCTTTTTATGCTTAAAACTTTTATATAAAGGGGAAAACTAACATGATAATATTGATTACTTGGCAAATGTTATATTGTTCATCTTTAAGCAAAAAACTCTGATCTATCTCTATAAAAATTATTCTAAAACTCCTTATCATTTCCTTATCTCTAAAAGCTCGATCATGCCTTTATCTTATTATCAAAAATTTTGTGTTTTGCTTCCTTACCCACTTTTGCTAATAACAAAAGTGGGAGAACTAACATGATAAATATAATCTACTATCAAAATAGAAAACTAACATGATTAATTAAGATGATAGCTTACATATTAGGGGAGCATGTATTTAGGCGGAGAATGTATTTAGGGGGAGCAATTCTAAATACTAAAATCGATAATTATCCTAAGTCATCACTCTCACACACACACAAGTAAGTTTCATCATGCTTATATATTAATGCTCTGATTTATCATTAATGGATTTGTTATTATCAAAAGGGGGAGTTTGTTGGAACATGGTCTTCCGCATCTCCTTGGTTTGAGAATAACAAATCCTATGTGTATTTGATCTTGTGTGTTTAAGTGTGTAGGAAAACAAAGTCCATATGACTCAAGGATTACATAAGAAGGTTGCCCCCAAATTTGAGCCATCAAATCCAACACTCCCACTAGCGCGGGTGGTAGTACCTAGCGTCCGGCACTAGCAATGAGTAGTGCAATTCTAGGAGCACATAAAGAAGGAGCTAGCGCCTGCCGGTATCCGATAGCGCAGGCGGTAGCGCGAAGCACAGAAGGCAAGAGAGAAATGTTTCCTTGGATTGAAGATTCTGCCGCGAAGAATATGGCCTAATATGGGATAGCGCCGACGGTAGAACTAGCGCAGGCGCTAGCGCTGAGGCTATAAAAAGGACCCCTTGGATCCATCTTCTTCATCCTCTTGAGATCCTAAATTCCAGAGCTTCGTTCCACAGCATAAAGAGGAAGGTTCAGAGAGATACTCCCACAAATCCATAACGGCTTAAGGAGATCCGTGGAGAAGATTTCAACACGCATCATCATCGTGACGAAAGACTGCATCGACTACGATCATAGTCTGCGGGCCTTCGTCCACTTCTCCAAGAGATCCATTGAGGGAGTTTTTATATTGTTGTTATTTCATTTATCCATCTCTTTTAAATCGTGTAGTAAATTTGCCTCGTGTTGGCGACTAGGTCTGGGTAGGACTTAGGGCGGAAATTCACCTCGTGTTGGCGACTAGATCTAGGTTAGGTCTAGGGGGTGCTCGAGGCCATATCCAGGGAAGGGTTGGCTAGAGCGGCATGAGGCCGAATCCGGGAAGGATAGGCTAGGGCCACCAGTTCGTGGGGATGCAAGTCGGGATAGAAAACAAAAAGAGTTTATTATTATTCGCCACATATTTCTAGCGTTATAGAAATCAACTTTTGTAAAACCTTATTTCATATTAATAAAACATGTCTCTACTTTATTTCAATTGTTTTACTTGATTTCTCATCGTCTTAATCACGCATTACTTCAAAGCTTTTCAAAATATAATATAAATTTTAAAACCCTTATTCACCCCCCCCCCTAAGGACGCCTACCGATCCAACAATTACCTCTTTTATTTTTGTTTTACCATTCTCAAATCCTCCCCTTACAAGTTCAAATCTAACATTGAATGCTTTTGCTGACTTTTTCGACGCCATATATGACGAATTCTTCATAGAGCAAGGGAGGGTTTGTGAAGTTTTTCAGTGGGAGAGATTAGGAATGATGAAAGCTTAACCTAATCTAACATTCGACTCTATTTATACATAAAGATTTGGGGAATCCAACAGGCGCATACTTTTTATTTATATCTCGACCGTCTGATTTTATGATATTGATGGACGGCCAGGATTACTCCTCTTTAGCAAGATTTCTTTTTTTGTTTGAATAAGCTTTAGGTCTTCTGCACAACTTCGCATTCGACATGACTTTTACACAATCGGCCTGGCATTGAATTGTATCTCTCCCTAGACTACCTAAAGTCCAAATACCATTTTAGTGTTTTAGGTGGTATTTGGACATACCTGCAAAACAAGCTTATCTTTTCTTAGGAACCCAGATTTTTCTGGGCCCTAGATCATTGTTAGTCATAAATATTGGTTGCTCCAAAACTTGAATGTTGGCAAGCCTTACATTATTTGCCCTTATCACTATTGGGTTGAACCATCAGTCTAAGACGAAGTGGCCAACTTTGCCACAACACCAGCACTCAAATTTATTGAACCTCCTCCTCTGGGTCACCTTCTGAATGAAGTGTAGGTCTTGGTGAACAGAGGAGCAGGCTGCTACATTCTTAGCATTTCTTGGATGGATCTTGTGACTGTGTGAATGATAGAAGATGGGTTGCATAGTCACATGTTTCATCTTAGAAATTGGCTTTTGAGGAAGTGCCTTTTCCTTTCCTTTGGCATTTGGTGCGGTTGAGCCAAATTCATATGACCCATGAACTTTTCTCTAGATCTCCTTATGAGGTGCCTTGAAGGCTTGTCCTATATTTGCACTCCTTCCTGAGATCTGTAGCTTTGTTCTAATAGTGGAGCATGCATTGGAGAGGCATCCATTGATCAGGTCATTGTCATATGCATTGGAAGGAAATGTGACCTTCTAAAAAATGCTTTTATCTTTGGAGTTTTCCATCTTCTCCTTATTATATCCAATCACTCCTCTATAGGGAGAGAAGAAGCAGTCTATAATTGGGAGCACAGTCTATAGCTTAGAGAAACTTTCCACAAGCTTCCTTTCAGCAAGGAGCTTGAACTCCAAAGATTTGACTACTTTACTCCGAGCTTCATACTTCTTTTGAAGCACCATAAGCTCATAGGACATCCTAGTGATCTCCTTGGTCTTCTCATCTACTTGAGATCTCAATTGCTCGAGGATCCCTATCTCCCCAGCCTGAGAATTGAACATATTTTTGCTCCTCTCGAGAGCAACCAAGACAGTACCAAACTGATCCAATAGATCAGAATGATTCTCATTCTTGCATGATGAGAAATCATCTGATTCCCCATTAGATAGTGAGTTAGAATTTGATACACTCTTGGCATTTTTACATGACTCGGGTAATGAAAATGCAGAAGGGAGACATACTTGAGCGGGATGTGAGTCCTCCTGATCTTCATCATTAGATAGGGACACAAGCCCATAGTGGTCTTCCTCTTCAGACTCACTATCAAAGAGAGTGAGGGGTGCCCTTATCCCCACTTTGGAACCAGAATATTCATCCTTCTCCTAGTCATCAGTCATAGTGAATAGGCCAATATAAGCTTCATTTTCAGAGTCTGATGAGATGCTGCTGCTGTCACTCAAAGTTTTGGATTTCTTGGCAATGAAGATTCTCTCCTTCTTCTTGCCTCTGAGTGACTTCCTCTCCTCCTCATTTTCTTTTCTTCTTGAGGGACATTCAGCAATGATGTGCTCTGTCTTACTATAGCCATAACACATAATATTAGTATAAAATTGTTTGTTGTGTTTAGAGTTATCCCTTTCCTCCTTGGAGCTTTTCTTTGGTTGGTCATTATGGTAGTTTGACATTTTTGAGTTGTAAGAGGAGGAAGGTTTGTTCTTCTATTCCATCCTCTTGTTGAGCATATTCTTGAACTACTTGGAGATTAGAGCAATATCTCCATCAGACCATTCTGACCCAGAAGTGCTGGCTTTAGAATCTGATTCAGCAGGTCTTCTATGAGGAATAGGAGATTCCTCACTGCCTCTTCTTGAACTCTCATCCTTAAGAGAAATAGATTTCTCCCTGCTATGAGACCTATTGTTCTCCTCTTCAGCTTTTCTGGTGTTCAGCTGAAGCTTATGGGATAGCAACTTTCCAAAACATTTTTGAGGATGCCTATTGGCCATGTTTCCCATTTCTCTTATGATGCAAATCTTGATGTCCCATTCTTTGTTCAGTGATATGAGAAACTTGGCATTCATTTCATAATTGGAGAACTCTCTCCTATATGTTCTCAAACCATTTACAATTTTGAAGAACATCTCATAGCACTCAGAGATGGAGTCCTTCTTGTCCTGCCTGAAGGTTTCATTTTCCTGATTTAGCAGAGATTTTCTATTATCTCTGAATTCTTCAGTTCCCTCCGTATAGACTATAAAGGAGTCACACATCTCCATGGCATTCTTGCAGAGCACTAGATTCTAAAAAGTTGAATCATTTATTGCACTTACCAAGATGTTCTTGGCTCTCTTGTCCATTGTGGACAAGATGATCTCAACCATGTCCCTGTAATATCTCGTGTTTATATAATCAGAATTAGAGTACTTAATAAAGATGTTCGAGCATTAAATTATCTAATGAAGCTGAATTTAAAAAAAAAACAGAGTCCACAGTTTGGTTCAGAAGGTCGAAAAACCTTAGAATTGATATATTATTTGATAAAATATGAGATAATTAGGCAAAACACAATTTTTGACGCAACCGACACAAATTTTGAGAAACTGAGAAATTCAGCAAGAATTATTAAGAATTTGAGAAAACTGAAGCCAAAGTTGGAATCAGGACATCGAAAAACCCCAGGGTAGGTATATTCATTTTTTTACGCGTGGCGACGTATATGGCCGCCACGTGGCGACACGTGGCTTCATGCATGACCGCCATGTGGCGACATGCATGGATGCCATCTGAAGATGTGCATGGCTGCCATTTGGTGCCACATGGTGCCTCTATGGTTGCATGACCAACAATTGGCTACACGTGTCACCTTCAGAGAGCTAGAAAAGAGTGATTGGGTTTAGTGGACTTTCCGGGAGTTCTAGAACTCGGATTTAAGTGATTTTACTGACATTTGTAAACTACTTTAAATATGAATCAAATGTAAGTATTCATTCATTCCATATCCATTCAAGTTTTGGGAAATCAAGAGAGATAGGAGAGAGAGAGAGGGGAGAGAGAAAGAATCAGAATTCTGCAGAACTTATGGGAGATCTTCGGGAGAAGTTCTATAGCTGGAGTTCGACTTCGGATTGTACATAGTTATTGCATAAGCGCTGTCAAAACCCCGCCAAAGTAATATTCATAGTGCAAAGTACTGCGATAGCGCTGCCAAAATCCTGAGCCAAGGAGCAACAAGACAGAGGTAGGTGGAAAATAATGCAATACATATATGTTACGTTAGTATTCATTAATGCTATAATTAGCAGTCATTATGTTGAAATAATGTCGAAGTTATTACACAAATCTGTTAATATACATAATGTCGAACATCTGATAAACATAACGAGGGGTGGAATTACATGTACTCACGTATTAATGATGGCCCGAGTTCTTGTACATGCATATTAATAATATGAAATTATGTATTATGGAAATATGAAATTCTGAAAATTATCATATTCAAGTAATTGTGATGTCAAAATTTAACTTGCTTAATTTGTGTCTAGGAAAGTGGTTAGGGGTGAGCCAGTATCCTCTGAAAGGAAGGTGGTGTATGTACATAGTGCGACAACTGACCCTACACTTACCTGGCCAATATGCTAGTTAAATGAGAATAACAAGTTACTCAAATATTATATATAAATAAATGATGTGTATGATTATGTTAGTCCAGTATTTTGCTCACCCTACCCAGGTCCCCTGTCTACGTGAGGGGAACATCTCGGGAGTAGCACTCCCAATCTGGCAAAATTATCCACTTACAATCCACCTGTGGAGTATCGATCCTGCAGTGTTTTGTCTGAGGACCCTTATATCATGGGAGTGGCGCTCCTTTTGGGCTTAGCTAGCTAAAAATCTGTATTGTGTGGCATACCTCCTGCAAGTGACCGAGCTCTCCGGTTTGGCCGACCGATGTATTTTAAGTGCAAACTAGAAAATCAAATATTTTCGATATAATAATAAATGAGTTTTTACAAACAAATTAAATGAATATCTGGTGATGTGCTACTCTTCTATTTTACTTGCATTTTGCTTAAAACTTGTACATACATCTATATGTTGTGTTATTCATTCTAGGTGAGCCAGAATGCTCACCAACCAACTTATATTTTTAGGTACCAATGCTGATATGGGCGCTAGTGGGCCGTGAGGAAGACTACTATTTTTTGTTTTTACTATGTTAGAGAAAATGTTATATCCAATCTGATGAGGTACATGTAAATTTTGATATATAAATAAATTTTGTTGGTTTTGTTGAATTCGCTCTGAAAATGTTTAACCATAAAAAGATCCTTACCTCACATTTACTGTTCCTGCCTTGTTAACTTGAGCTTACCGGGCCAGGGTGTGACAAGTTGGTATCAGTGGTAGGTTACACATAAATGAGTGGAACCAGTAAAATTAGCAGAATATTTGAATAGTAGGATTAGACCCCCTGAACATATGTTAGTAAACCTAAGTGGGGCAGACACAATTAGGAACAAAACATGATCAGTTTAATAAAGCATTGTGCTTGTGAGATCGACGTTTTAGTTGTCTAATTATTGTCTAGGAAAGTGGTTAGGAGTGAGATAGTATCCATCGAAAGGAAAGTGGTGTATAACGGTACATAGTGTGACCACGGACCTTACACTTACCTGTCCAATGAGCATCATAAACTAGAAATTGTGAGTTAATTATGAAAGTAAAAGTAAAAGTATATATGAGGTTTCATTTTCGCATTCTAAGATGCTTATTTCCTTTTCAGGAAATAACTAATAACGATTTGCAAGCACATGACCATACTAACGGATGCAGTGACCAGGATAGTCATCCTCCAAGGATGACCATAGTACCCCACAATGTGGATGTTGTTACTCAACTGGCAGCAGTCCTTGCCGAAGCTCTACAAAGAGGACCAGTCCCACCTCCGAGATCTAGATCTGATTTAGCCCATGCTAAAAGATGGTTGGACATCTTCATGCACACAGGTCCCCCAAAGTTTGCAGGCTCAATGAACCCACCCATTGCTGAAGTGTGGCTTCGTCAAGTATAGAGAATATTCAGAGGAATTGAGTGCCCAAAAGAAAAGCGAGTGACTCTTATCGAATTCATTCTGCAAAAGGATGTTGCAGCCTGGTGGAACAATCAAAGACGCACCCACTTGAATGGAAGGAAGGTGACCAACATCGCTTGGAGTGAATTCGTAAATGGATTCTGCAAGTGGTATTGGCCTGTGTCAGCACGATAGAGGTTGAAGGGGCAACTTGCTTATTTAACTCAGGGTACCCTTTCTGTTATGGAGTATGAATCTAAATTTTCTTTAATGCTTGAGCATGTCCCCGATGTTACTAGATCATTAGTCCAACAAATGGTTATATTGCGAAGAGGATTAAGACAATCAATCTAAGATGCTCTCGGCCCTTTCGACTTCTCTGACTATGAAGCACTAATCGAGGCGGCTCATCGAGTTGAAGAAGGTAGCGGACAGTGTGACCACCCTATTCAGGAGAGAAACAGAAGAATCAATACCTCAGCCATCAAAATCAATTGAAGCGTTGGAACAATACAACTCAGCCTACCACGACATGCCCTAAATGCAACAAACAAAATTAGGGCGTCTGCACTTCAGACAAGAGGGAAGACACTTATTTCTACTGTCATCAGTCAGGCCATATCATTAGAAATTGTCTGAAGAAGAAGGAAGTCGAGGGGCAGACAACCGAAAGATCAAGGCAACATGCACCAACTCAACCTCATATCTATGGGATGATTCGAGAAGATGCCCGAGAAGCAACTGATGTGATTTCAGGTACAATAATGTTTAAATGTGCCTCTTTTACCGCATTATTTGATTATGGTGCAACACATTCTGTCATATCTGATACAAAGTAGTCATCACCTAAACAATAACTAGAAGAAGAAATTCGTATAAGATTACCCATTGGTGAGAGAGTCAAAGTTGTTAACTATGTCCATGGCAACATAAGAATTGGGGAACAAAAGTTAGAGGCCAATCTTATTATCTTCCCTCTTGATCATTTTTATATAATTTTGGGTATGGATTGGTTAGCAAACCATCGAGCCACAATCGATTTTGCTAAGAAGGAAATCACTTTCCATTAACCTTTTTAACCCATTCTAAGTTCTGAGGAGAGGGTGGAATTTTCCCAATAATATTCCTCTAAAAGCATGTAAATTTCTGAAGCATCGATGCACAGCTTATCTAGCCAGTGTATCTCAAGTTGAAGGAATGAAGCAAAATGTCAAAGATATACCCATAGTGCGAGAATGTCCAGACGTCTTTCTCGAAGACTTATTTGGACTTCCTCCGCATAGGGAGATTGATTTCTCAATTAACCTACTTCCAGGAGCAGATCCAATCTCTAAAACTCCTTATCGCCTAGCAATACTTGAACTGCAAGAATTGAAAGAGCAGTTATAGTATCTGTTGAACAAAGGATTCATCTGTCCAAGTACTTCTCCGTTGGGAACCCCAATTCTGTTTGTGAAGAAAAAAGATGGTAGTATGCTGATGTGTATTGATTAATGCGGGATAAACAAAGTCACTATCAAGAATCGGTACCCATAATCGAGGATTGACGTCTTGTTTGACCAGCTTCAAGGTGCGGCAATTTTCTCGTAGATTGATTTGCGATTTGGTTATCATCAATTGCGAGTGAAGGATGAAGATATCCAGAAGACAGCATACCGCACAAGATATGGTCATTATGATCCAGCAGTATTCACGGACATGATGAACCGAGTCATGCACCACTTTTTTGATCAGTTTGCCATTGTTTTCATTAACGATATCTTGGTATATTCAAGGAGAGAGAAGGAGCATGAAAATCATCTACATCAAGTCCTTCAAACACTAAGAGAACTTTGATTATTTGCCAAATTCTCGAGTGTTAGTTCTGGTTGAAAGAAGTAGTCTTCCTTGGCCACATCATTAGTGTTAAAGGAATCTATATAGATTCTACCAAGATCTCTGCAGTTATTGAATGGCCTCGTCCGACTAATGTTACTGAAATTCAAAGTTTCATGGGATTAGCAGGATACTATCGAAAGTTTGTAAAAGATTTTTCAAAAAATGCGACCCCAATAACGTGATTAACTCAGAAGGCGGTAAAGTTTAATTGGAGTGATAAGTGCGAAGAAAGCTTCCAAAAGATTAAGCATTTGCTGGTTTCTGCACCAATCTTATCCCTTCCTGATGACAATGAAGGTTTTCAAATCTATAGTGATTCATCCTATCAATGGTTAGGGTGTGTATTGATGCAACAAGGAATGGTCATAGCCTATGCTTCTCGATAGTTAAAAGGATCCGAGAAGAATTATCATGTTCATGATTTAGAGCTAGCTGCGGTAGTATTCGCCCTGAAGATTTGGAGACACTATCTTCTAGGGACAAAAAGCTAACTATTCACAGATCATAAAAGCTTGAAATAATTTCAAGACCTAAAGATTCTGAACATACGATAAAGAAGGTGGATAGAACTCATCAAAGACCATGACTTGGAGATTATCTATCATCCGGGCAAAGCAAAGGTAGTAGCAGATGTGTTAAGTCATAGATCTGAGGCAAATCTAATGGCTTACTCTTTGATAGGCGATTTAGAAAGGTTAAAGTTGAGCTCGGGAGAATCAATATGTAGATTGACTCTAGCACAGCTAATCATCTCCCCCGATTGATTGTGGAAGATTCATGAAGGGAAGTAGCATGAAGAAAGGTGAAAGATGCTGAAGTCCTTGATGGATAAACCACAGTCAAAATTTCATATTGTTGATCATAATGTCTTGCGATGTGGGAATCGATATGGGATTCCCCCTATTGATGATATTCGAAGACAACTACTGAAGGAAGCACATCAGTCCAAACTCTATATCCATGTCAGTGCCACAAAAATGTATCATGATTTAAAGATGAATTTTTGGTGGCCGGGCACGAAAGTGGATGTTGCAAGGTTTGTGCAACAATGCTAACATGTCAACAGATAAAGACTAATCACCATCAACTAGGTGGCCTACTTCAACCACTACCAATTCCTACTTGGAAATGGGAAGACATCTCAATGGATTTGGTAGTATGACTTCCAAGAATGTCGATCAGAAATGATGCAATCTGGTTAATCGTCGATAGACTCACCAAATCAGCCCACTTTTTACCAATAAGTGTAAGCGAATCCATGTCAAGATTAGTCCAGAAATACATCGATCGCATCATAGCCTTGCATGGAGTTTCAGTAACAATTGTATCTAACCGAGTTCTGAGATTCACTTTAAGGATTTGGAAAGCATTCTATGAATCTCAGGAAACATAACTCAATTTCAGTACTGCTTATCACCTTCAAACATATGGGAAGATTGAAAGAACGATTCAAACGCTAGGGGATTTATTGAGAATGTGTGTCCTAGAATTTGGCGGAAGCTGGGTACAATACCTTCCTATGGTGCAATTCACATACAACAACAGTTACCATTCGAGTATTCAAATGGCACCATATGAAGCTCTATATGGAAGAAGATGTCGAACTCCTATATGTTGGTTTGAAGTCGAAGAGAAGACTATGTTATTGCCACAATTGATAGAAGACTCTCAGAAGGTTATTAAATTAGTCAGAGATCAACTCAGGATCGCTCAAGATAGGCAAAAGAAGTACTATGATAAGAAGCATCGCGATGTGTACTTTCAGATTGGAGAAAATGTATTATTGAAGGTAAAGCCAGGACCAAACATCCAATGATTTGGGATCAGTGGCAAACTAAAACCCAGATATATTGTCCCATTTGAGATACTAGACAGAATTGAACCAGTTGCCTATCGACTAACATTACCCCTGATCATGAGTGGAATACATAATGTATCCCATTTATCAATGCTAAGATGATACATCTATGATCTATCTCATATCATCCAGTTCGATACAGAGATGTTAGAAGTACATCCAGACCTCTCCTACAAAGCTATCATAGAACAAGTCATAGACCGCAAGGAACAACAATTAAGGAGCAAAATAATACAAATGGTCAAAGTTACTTGGAAAGGATGGTCAGCAGAAGAAGCAACTTGGGAGCTCAAAGAAGACATGCAGGAGAGATACCCTAACCTACTTTGAGGTAGCAAATTTCGAGGACGAAATTTTTATAAGGGGGGAAGATTGTAATATCCTGTGTTTATAAAATCCAAATTAGAGTACTTAATAAAGATGTTCGTGCACTAAATTATCAAATGAAGCTGAATTTCAAAAAAAAAATAGAGTCCACAGTTAGGTTCAGAATATCGAAAAACCTTAGAATCGATATATTATTTGCTAAAATCTGAGATTATTAGAAAAAACACGATTTTCGGTGCAACCGAAACAAATTTTGAGAAACTGAGATTCATGAAGAATTGTTAAGAATTTAAGAAAATCGAGGAAGAAGTTGGAATCAGGATGTCAAAAAACCCCAGGGTAGGTATATTCATTTTTTTACACGTGGCAACATGCATGACCATCACTTGGCGACGTAAATGGGCATCATGTGGCGACACGTGGCTTTGCGCATGACCGCCATTTTGCGACAAGCATGGTGTTGGAACATGGTCTTCCGCATCTCCTAGGTTTGAGAATAACAAATCCTATGTGTATTTGATCTTGTGTGTTCAAGTGTGCATGTTTACTTGGTCCGCATGACTCAAGGAGTACACATGATGACTGCCCCCAAAATTGAGGCCAAAATTCGAAGAGGCTCACTAGCGCCGGCAGTAGCAATTAGCGCCGGGCGCTAGCGATGATGAGCGTGTTTCTAGGAGCGGTTATGGAAGGCGCTAACGCCTGGCGGTAGCGGATAACACCGGCGGTATCGGTGAACACAGAAGGAATGAAAGCCTCGTTGCCGCGGATTGAAGATCCTGCCGCGCAAGAAGTTTCTTAATCGGGGATAGCGTCGGCGGTATCTACTAGCGCCGGTGGTAGCGTGACGCATAAAAGACATAGTGCAGCATGTTGCCACGGATGGGAAATTCTGCCGCGCAAATTGTTTCTTAATCCGGGCTAGCGCCGGCAAGAGCGCTAGCACCGGCGGTAGCGCTAAGACTATAAATTGGATCCTTTGGCTCCGAATTCTTCATCCTCCTCCAATCCCAATCTCCAGAGCTTCGTGCCACAGTAGAGATAGGAAGATTCAGAGCGATACTCCCACATTTCCATAAAGCCTTAAGGAGATCCGTGGAGAAGATTTCAACACGCGTCATCATCATGACGAAAGGTCGCATCGACTACGATCATACTATGCGGGCCTTCGTCCACTTCTCTAAGAGATCCACATAGAGGGAGTTTTTATATTATTGTCTTTTCATTTCATATCTTTTCTGTAAACGGTAGTGAAATCGCTTCGTGTTGGCGACTAGGTCTGGGGTAGGACTTAGGGCTGAAATTCGCCTCGTGTTGGCGACTTGATCTAGGCTAGGTCAAGGGGGTGCTCGAGGCCTTTCTGGGGATAGATTGGCTAGAGCGGCTTCAGGCCGTATCTGGGGAGAGATCGGCTAAAGCCAACCGGTTCGTGGGGATACGAGTCGGTAGAGAAAACAAAAAAGAGTTTTTATTATTCTCCTCCGATCTCTAGCGACATTGAGATCAAGTTTTGTAATACTTATTTATTATCAATAAAGCTTGTCTCTCTTTTTGTTTTACTTGTCTTCTTGTTTTAATATTGCAATATTCCAAAGTTTTTCTAAATAAAATCTACAGTTTTTGAAAACCCTTATTCACCCCCCTTTAAGGGCGCCGACCGATCCAACAAGTGGTATCAGAGCGGTTTTATTACAATCGGCTTAACAACCGGGAATAATGGCGTCTCATGATCTCGCTTCTACTAGTGGGGGAGATTTTTGTGAAGAGGAAAAATCACTTGCACCACCTTTATTTGAAGGAACAAATTATAAAGGATGGAAAATTGTAATGGAAAAATTTATTAAAACTTTAGACATCGAAGTATGGAACTTAGCAATTATAAGACGAGCGGATGAATCGAATAAAAAAGAACGTCAGCTAAATGCCAAAGCCAAACACTATTTATTTTGTGCACTATCTAATGAAATTTTCAAATTCATATATTGTTTTTCTAGTGCATACAAAATATGGCGCTTTCTTGAAAAAATGTATGATCTTCCTCTCGCAGGTGTGGAACAAACAAAGGAGGAAAAGAACGTACAAGCATCCATTATCATTCAAGAAGATCTCTCTCGGAGCGAAGCCATGAAGAATATTGAAATAGAAAAGGAGAACAATACACCAAGAGAAAAAGAAGAAGAAATCTTACTTTTGGAAGAGGAATGCCAAGAAGAAGACAAAGGAAAAATATGTTCAAATCCTCCCTCATCCAAAAGCAATGTAAGGAAATCAAATTCTAACTTTTGTACTTCTATCTCTTCATTACAATTGTTACAAAATACTAGGCGCAAAATTGAGAAATTAAAGAATGCTAATAAACTATTGCTCTTAGAAAATAAAATTTTAAAAGCAAAAGTTAAAGTAATATCAAAATCTGATTTATCTAGCTTTACTCATGTCACTTCAATTGAAAATACAAAACCTTGTCTTGATTGTAATAATATTAAAGAAAAAGTTAAGGAACTTGAAAAAGAAATTATTTTTATAAGAGAACAAAATGAAAAATTATGTTTAGAAAATTCATCTTTACAAATTAATTGTGCTAAGTGTAAGGACTATGAAATTGAAATAAAAGAGATGGATGAAACATTTGATGAGTATAGGGATAAATATGAAAAACATATTGACTCAATTGTTACCACTCTCAAAAATAGCACAATAAATTATAATAAAGCTAGACATAATTTAAAAATCAAGAATGATGAACTAAAATCAAAAATCAACTTGCTTAAGGAAATCATTATGAAAAATGGTCAAAACATTCATTCACAATCTCAAGGTATATCTAAAAGCAAGTTGAATATAATTTCTCAAAATGTTGATAAATCCAACAAAAGAAATAAAGAATATCAAATGCTTGAAAATAAAATTCCAAATCATTATCATTTACAAAATAACCACTCTCCCAACATAAATTTAAAGATAAACAAATTTCCTATAAAGAATGTTTTGCAAAATCGTCATGGAAATTTGATAAATAGGAATAATATTAAACCAATGTTTGAATGGCGGCCAAAAGTTAAAGATGAAACACAAACTCAAATCAAAAGGGCCCATTCAATCACATCTCCCCAAAAGCAAACACGATTTATTTGGGTACCCAAAGGAACCGTCACTCCCGGTCCTCTTTGGATACCTAAATCTCTTATTCATTAGTATCCCATCATTTGCATGAAGTAGAAATCAATTAAAATAAAATACACAAATATCTACTTCATGATGTGCTTTAATGTCTTTTCTATCTTTTTCTTTTTGTTTTCTCTTAAACTATCATGTCATGGTCATCCTATACAATATTGAAAATATGATTTTATCTCTTAAAAGCTTAATATGGTTTTATAAAACAAATTGATCAAAATTCAAAATCATATTTTGATGACCTATCTTTTATTATTATATTCATTACTTCTAAATATCTTATATTATCCATTTGAATCAAACTCTAAATTTGTTATAAGATATTTCAAATTAAATCCGGTTATTAGATTTTTAGCCTTCACCAACAAGTGGATAAAATTCTGAATTTGCTATGAGATATTTATCTAAATTAAAAAGAAAAACACATAAGACATATTGAATGATTAATTGTCATAAATATTGATGCCATACGCACCACCATGATCTATTGATATCTTTTGCTAAAACTTTCTAAAATCATAAGTCATATCAAGAATCATCTATCACATTTCATATAATGGCAATTGGTATTATAATTGCTTACTATGGTTGGTATATTATGTGTGTATTGTGATTTATTTCTAGTTTAGACCTATGAATCATTTTGATATCAAACCAAATAGAATTGTCACTCCATTTTAGGTTTATAAATTGAAACACTATCAAACTTTGGCATAACATTAATCTCAAACTTATCATACTAACATTGGTACCTAAAGAACATTTGTGTCTATGATAGGTTTTGTAAGTTTTTGTCAAGACATATTGTCTGGATATTGGTATCTAGGGCATACCTAGTTTATTCTTCGCATATACATTAGTTCATAATTAAAAAATCATGCTTATTTAGTGAATTCAAACATGATGTCTTGTGGCTACATTCTCTATCTATTACATTATTTTGGTAAACACAAGCCTTTGAAAAATCATAATAAAGATATAAGAAAATATGTCTCATGCGATGATTAGTGAATTCAAAAATGCATTTTTTTGGTGTTTAACCATCAAAAACATCTCCTTAAATTCTGCAATTTCAACAAGAAACTCCTAATGGGACACCTAATCAAGATCAAGAATCAAAATTTCCAATATCCTCAAAAATCACTTACTGTCTCCCGCGCTAGCGCTACCGCAGGCGCTAGCATCCATGTTCGATTTTCTGTATTTTTTAAAATTCGAAAAATCCATAAAAATATATAAATCTATATTTTCTATTTAGTTTTTGCACTTCTGTTTTTCTTTATTTTTTGAAAAATCAAATACAATAATACAAAAGCCAAATTACAAAAATATTATATATTTTGCCTTTGTGGTTTGTCATTTGTTTAAATTCTATTTCTTAAAGCAAAAATCAAATACAAAAATATAAAACAAAAAATTATCAAAAATTGTTAGTTTTTGAACTTAACTTTTTACTTGTATCTTGTGAAAGGGTGATTTGGGCTATCATCCCATCATATCACCTAGTACCGGGCGAACCTTTCACAAGGTAGTCCTCGGGAAGTCCAAGATCAATTTGTATGAGTTCAAGCTTAAATAAAAATTATTCCTCAAAAATATCAAAAAATATTGTATGAACTTCATTGAAAATCAAGCATGATTTAATCTATTATTTAGAACTTCAATAATGTTGCAATTTATCTTTTCAAACTACTTTGAACATTGCCTTCATCATGCTTTGATACATCTATTAATATGTGCATAATTTATATTGAAAAAGTTGTGTAGAACAATGTGTAGCATGCCTCTAAGTATGAGTAATGTTTTATGTTTGATAATGATCGCAATTCACTCACTTATTTTGGCATTGTCTACTTATGTGTTTAATCTAAGAATGTTTGTGTATGTTTTGTAATAGTACAATGAATTAAAATTGCACAAGTATCTTACCTACACAACCTTTATTTGCACTTTTAAAAGTTAAGAAAAGTGGTTATCTTTTTCATAAATTATATTGGTTTGCAAAACAAGTGTATTCGGAGAACTTTGTACAAAACAAAATCATAAAATAAAGTGACAAAGATAACTCCACCAAGCACTACTTGAACCTCCTGATAACTCTTAATAAGCGTTGTGAGGTTGAGCACCTTGGAAAGAATAATAAAGTATCTTGTGCAAACCATAACTTTCTTTCAAAATAAAAACCACTTATTCTTAAGTACACCGGATCACAATAAAAAAACAATATTGAACAATAAAATTATGTGATCCCCCAAGCACTACTTTGCACCCTGATAAGTCTTAATGAGCATTGTGTGTGCAAAGCACCTTGGTAGTTGTACATTTTTTTGTGCATTGAAGTGAGTGGAAGTAATATTATTTGTGTTTTATTGTGCTCTTTACTTTATATATTACTTGTATTTTTGATTAAAACATTTGTTTACTCTATTCAAAATACACTTTTATGCACATCATTATCTTCCATAACACGTCTTCTCATGAGTATTGGATCCTAATGCTAATTCTATACTACTCTTTATTTATGAAATGCACTAGATAACCTAGCATGCTTTCTACAATGTTTGGTATGTTTTGAAATTATGAATTAAAGTAACATTGTAGTAATCTCTTTTTGATAAGATTATTTCATGCTTGGTTACTGTATTGTAAAAACAAAAATTTTAAATACAAAATGATTTACAAAAACATCTTCTTTTTGAAATTGAACTCATATATCTTTTTATGAACCATCATTGATTACCATAAGATGTTTTTTGTACTTCTATATGTCTTCCGCATCATTACCATATAATTGTTTTACCTTGCACTTTAATACTTATTTAAAATCTTTCATCTTTTGTGCGTCATCACTTGAATTGTCAAATTCCTTTCTTGCAACAAGTGGTAGACTTGCTTCGTAAACTTTATATTGGTTGAATTTTTTTATTTCTATTCTAAACACTCCTCCAACAAGTGAAATATTGCTTATAAAACATCTCTTTTTAACTTAAACTCTTATTTAGTATTATTATGTTTCTTTTTCGAAATCTTCCGCAATACTCAAACTCTGATTCATTCATGAATTTCAATATAGCTATGTGAGTTTTATTTCAAAAATTCAAATAAAAATATAAACCCATATGCTATGATATTTCCCATTAGATTTAAATGCTTAGAGTTTCCAATAATTGTTATCCATGACTTCATTTCTCACCATAGCGGGGGCGTAGGGTTGTAGACATTAGATAACCTTATCTCTAGTCATGTCTTGTCCTTAACCGAGGAGGGTTCCAGTGGGGCCTTGAGAGGCACTGGGGGGAAAGAGTGCTAGGTTAAGTTTTTGTCTAGTGTTTGCATATGGGATTAACACCCCAACCTACGGCATGTTTGCAGCTCCTCATGCCCATCCGTCACTTAGTACGGGGCTAGGGTGTTGACATATTGTCTGGGTAGATTGGTTACTTGGAAATCATGATTGTTTTTAGGCTTAAAACTCTTATTTAAAGGGGAAATCATTATTTTTTGCATAAACTCTGATATATAATAAGGGGAGAACTACAAACAAAAGGGATAAAATAAATCATAACTCTGATCATTTTCAATAAAAGACAAGTCTAAAACTCCTTATCATTTACCTAAAAAGCTCGATCATGCCTTCTCTTTTATTTACACATTTTTTTAGTGCTTTGTATCCCTACCCACTTTTGCTAATAACAAAGGGGGAGAACAAACATGATAAAATGTAAAAGAGGGAGAACTAACATGATAAATATATAATCCGCTATCAAAATGCAAACCCGACATGATTGATAAAGTTGATAGCATACATATTAGGGGAACATTCACATAGAGGGAGCATGTATTTAGGGGGAGCAATTCTAAATGCTAAAATCAATAATTATCCTAAGTCATCACTCTCACACACACACACAAGTAGAGTTTCATCATGCTTATTTATTAATTCTTTGATTTATCATTAATGGATTTGTTATTATCAAAAGGGGGAGTTTGTTGGAACATGGTCTTCCGCATCTCCTAGGTTTGAGAATAACAAATCCTATGTGTATTTGATCTTGTGTGTTCAAGTGTGCAGGTTTACTAGGTCCACATGACTCAAGGAGTACACATGATGACTGCCCCCAAAATTGAGGCCAAAATTCGAAGAGGCTCACTAGCGCCGGCGGTAGCAACTAGCGCCAGGCACTAGCGATGATGAGCGCGTTTCTGGGAGCGGTCATGGAAGGCACTAACGCCTGGCGGTAGCGGATAACGCCGGCGGTATCGGTGAACACAGAAGGAATGAAAGCCTCGTTGTCGCAGATTCAATATCCTGCCGCACAAGAAGTTTCTTAATCGGGAATAGCGCCGACGGTATCTACTAGCGCCGGCGGTAGCATGACGCATATAAGGCATAGTGCAGCATGTTGCCACGGATGGGAGATTCTGCCGCGCAAATTGTTTCTTAATCCGGGCTAGCGCCGGCGGTAGCGCTAGCGCCGGCGGGAGCGCTAAGGCTATAAATTGGATCCTTTGGCTCTGAATTCTTCATCCTCCTCCAATCCCAATCTCCAGAGCTTCGTGCCACAGTAGAGAGAGGAAGATTCAGAGCGATACTCCCACAATTCCATAAAGCCTTAAGGAGATCCGTGGAGAACATTTCAACACGCATCATCATCGTGACGAAAGGTCGCATCGACTACGATCATACTCTGCAGGCCATCGTCCACTTCTCCAAGAGATCCACATAGAGGGAGTTTTTATATTATTGTCTTTTCATTTCATATCTTTTCTGTAAATGGTAGTGAAATCTCCTCGTGTTGGCGACTAGGTCTGGGGTAGGACTTAGGGCTGAAATTCGCCTCGTGTTGGCGACTAGATCTAGGCTAGGTCTAGGGGGTGCTCGAGGCCTTTCTGGGGATAGATTGGCTAGAGCGGCTTGAGGTCGTATCTGTGGAGAGATCGGCTAAAGCCTACCGGTTCGTGGGGATACGAGTCGGTATAGAAAACGAAAAAGAGTTTTTATTATTCGCCTCTGATCTCTAGCGACATTGAGATCAAGTTTTGTAAAACTTATTTAATATCAATAAAGCTTGTCTCTCTTTTTGTTTTACTTGTCTTCTTGTTTTAATATTGCAATATTCCAAAGTTTTTCTAAATAAAATCTAAAGTTTTTGAAAACCCTTATTCACCCCCCCCCCCCTCTAAGGGCGCCGACCGATCCAACACATGGCTGCCATGTGGAGATGTGCATGGCTACCATTTAGTGCCACATGATGCCTCCATGGTTGCATGATAACCAAGTGGTGACATGTGTCACCTTCGGAGAGCTAGTAAAGAGCGATTTGGTGTTTTGGACTTTCCGGGAGTTCTAGAACTCATATTTCAGTGATTTCATTGGCATTTGAAAACTACTATAATTATGGATCAAATGTAAGTATTCATTCATTCCATATCCATTCAAGTTTTGGGAAATCAAGAGATAGAGGAGAGAGGAGAGGAGAGAGAAAGTATCAGAATTCTGCAGAACTTATGGGAGATCTTCGGGAGAAGTTCTATAGTTAGAGTTTGACTTTGGATTCTACTTAGTTGTCGGGGAAGCACTATCTAAAACCCGCCAAAGTTATATTCATACTGCAGAGTACTGTGGAAGCACTGCCAAAATCCAGAGCCGAGGAGTAAGAAGACTGAGGTAGGTGGAAAATAATGCAATACGTATATGTTACGTTAGTATTCATTAATGCGATAATTAGCAGTCATTATGTTGAAATAATGTTGAAGTTATTACACAAATATGTTAATATATAGAAATAATGTCAAACTTCTGATAAACGTAACTAGCGGTGGAATTATGTGTATTTTTGTAATAATGATGTCTCGAGTTCTCGTGCATGCATATTAACAATATGAAATTGTGTATTCTGGAAATATGAAATTTTGAAAAATATCATATACAAGTATTTGTGATGTCAAATCTTAACTTGCTTAATTTGTGTCTAGGAAAGTGGTAATGGGTGAGCCAGTATCCCCCAAAAGGAATGTGGAGTATAACGGTACATAGTGCGACCACTAACCTTACACTTACCTAGCCAATATGCTAGTTAAATGAGAATAACAAGATACTCAAATATTATATACAAATAAATGATGTGTGTTATTATGTTAGCCCAGTTTTCTGCTCAACCTACCCGAATCCCATTTCTATGTTTGGGGAACATCTGATGGAGATGACGAACCCCAACATGTTGATGATGATGGAACCGACACGTTTGTGGAAGATCCTTCGCCCTCTCCATCCAAAGACTTGCGGCGCCGTGGCGACCATTGTGATCGATGCTACAACCTCTGCCCTCGACACAAGACTCATATTTAAATATTATGTTGTTTACTTATATTTATGTATTTCCTTGTTGCATTGTTTTAATTTGGGACTATTTCATTCTGGCCTGTGTTTAGCCAAATCTATCATTTTATTTAAATTGGCCTGCATATAGGCAGGTTGTTTGTAAGCCTTATATAAGGCCATGTTGTTGAATGATTTAATAGATTTGATGATAATAGAAAACCCTAACTTGGATTTCCCCCTCTTGCTCTCTCTCTCTCTCTAGCCCCCCCCCCCCCCCCCCCCCCCCCCTCTCCCTCCTTGGGAATTTCAGCCACCTTCCTCTCTCCTCCTCTCCTCTCCTCCTCTAATCTCTTCCACAAATCCTCCTTCAAACTCTCGAACATTGCAAGCCGGCAGGGCACCTCCTCCTCCCTTGAAGATTTTGGCCACCAAAGTTAACCCTCTTAGTGTTTTTCGGCCAAGGTGAAAGCTCTGTGGCTCAGGGAAAATCTTCTCCGGCATGAAGCGAGGAAGGCGGACGAGTTTCTCTCAATTCGGCGCGACTCCGGTGGGATCGTTGAAGAGCAATCATACTTTGGAGAATAAATTTCTGAGCAGGGTAACAAAATTTCTACCTTTTGTATTATTCCCTCTAGATTAATCTTGTGGTGGATTAGCTTTAGCATTGCCTTCGACAATGTTGAATTATTCGTGGTCTTTCTTCAATCGATCTTGTTGTTTATCTTGATTTATTTAATTTTGAGAGGGTTGGGGAACCATATTTTCCCTTTTTTGGGAGAGACATACCTTTTCGAATCGTTAGTTTTTTGGTGGATCTCTTTTGGTACAACACTCGCTCGATCAGACTAGGTAGGTTCTTTTAGCTTGAGAGGATATTGGCTTATTGCCCTAATTCAATCTCTAAGGGAGTGGCTAACCCATACGTTAGCATTTGCTTAATAAAATTGAACAAATTGCGTGGCTACGTTTTCATTAGTGCGAACATAGAATTGGATTGGAGAGCGCTCTCTAGTCGTTATTCCATGTAGTTGTGTCGGAGAGTGAGCCTACATCAATTTGGTATAATAGATAGGTTTGTGTCAATTTCTTAATTAGCCCCATCCTAAAATTTTCTTAAGACGCCGACACACACTTGTCTGGCACGATCCGTTGTTCAAAACAACAAAATTTTTAATTGCTGGTCTGCAAATAGCAGTCTAAAATTCACATTTTTCAGCGATTTTTTTTTAGAAAAACTCCATACTTTTTTCCACAAGAAAATAAAAAAAAATTATTTACCCTAGTTATTAAGCGAGAACAAATCTATCCTTCACAAAATTTGTCAGGTCAGAATCGATTTTCTATAAGTACATGCGCACAAGACTAGGCACGGAGTATACCACATCCTCCTCCCATATGATGGATGACCGGGACATGGGTCATGGTCTAATAGTGATTGATGAACTCCGCCAAGAGTTTACTAATCAGTTGATGGACATTAGGGAGATGCTTCATGAACTAAGGTTAAATCAAGCGACTCCCCGAAATCATGCCGCCAACCAACGTGAAGAAAATAATAACCATAATAATAACAATAATAATGAACCTGTACCGCGAGCACCGTATGAGTTTGATATCACTAGGGCCGTCTAGGTCAAACCCTCATCGTACGATGGATTGGGAGAACCCTTAGTTTTCTTGGACTGGGTTATGGAAATATAGTGCTACTTTGAGTGGCACATTCTGACCGACGTGGAAAAGGTCTGAGATGCGAGGTTGAACCTTTTAGGCAAGGCTTAGATGTTTTGGTTGAATGAGGAACGACGTCTAGGTGCGGTGAACGGTTTGCCCCTAATTGGCTGGGTGATAGTGCATTATTTATAGCTCTTTTTATATAATATTTTAGTAGTAATTAATTAGTTTTTATATACTTTTAGTTTAATTTATATCTAATTTACTTTATTTTGTGTTTTCAGGTAATCTGAGGCTGTTAATAGCAAATTCAAGCCCACAGCCGTGTTCAGGGAAAATTCCAGAGCAATTCTGCAAAAATCTTCAGTACACGCCCCAGGTCACGGGCGTGGCCTGGGGGCGTGACCATGGTCACGGCCGTGCTCTGCTTTCAGCTCCCAGAAATTGATGCCACATCGGATTAAGATTACACGCCCCAGGTCACGGGCGTGACCGGGGGCGTGACCTTCAGGTCACGGGCGTGACTCGCCCGACAAGCATTCAATACAAGAAGTTTTCGCCACCGAGCCATTCCAGTTACACGCCCTTGGTCACGGGCGTGATGAAGGGGCGTGACCTCTCCCGCAACTGCCAGATTAACTCCAGATCACGCCGTTTCCCGCCGTTTCCAGACTCGGTCAAGACACGACCCAGGTCACGGGCGTGACCTAGGCCGTGACCCGTCGAGATGACCAATTTTAGCAGTTTCCCTTCCCCAACATTCCCGGGCTTTCAAGACGCAGTTACGCAGCTTAAACGCCCTTGGTCATGGGCATGACCAAGGGCGTGACTCACCAATTTTCTGCCTATAAAAGCCAACTGCTGCCAAAGTGATGGAGATGGAGTCCATGCTTAGTTTGGATCAATTCTAGTATAGTTTTTCTACATTTTTCTTAGTGTAACTTTATTTTTATGTCTTGTCTTTTTAATTCTTAGCTTAGATTTACTTTACTTGCAATTGTACTTTTCTTTCCTTAGTTATAAAAATGTCCTTCTTTTCAATTATGTTTAGCTAATTTTCATAGCATTTGATCGAATGAATTCTTAAGCTTTTACATTTCGTAATCTCTTATTCATAGTTTAGTTTTGGAAAACTATGATTTACCATTGATTTGCAATTATTGGTTTCATATTTCTAGGGTATGATAATCAAGTTTGATCCGTATTTTAGTGTATCGAGAGATCCATAAATACGGGTAGATCTCTCATCGGTAAAAAGAGTTGTATGCATTCCTCGAGAGAGGGTGACACAAATCTTCTGGATTGGAATC
Source organism: Dactylorhiza incarnata (assembly GCA_033032865.1). NCBI lineage: Eukaryota > Viridiplantae > Streptophyta > Magnoliopsida > Asparagales > Orchidaceae > Dactylorhiza > Dactylorhiza incarnata. The sequence continues at coordinate 606,510 of JAWHQI010000218.1, read as the reverse complement.
AAATCCAACAGTGGGGCTCACCGAATAAAGCAAGCTTAGGGGTATCGACTGGCCGAGGGGTCTTAATCGATCAACCTAAGGTTAGGTGGTAGTTCTCTCGAGAGAGGCTCTACCATATTTTGGGAACCTCCACGGTCAAGTTTTGTCTAAATCAATCTCTTATGAGTTCTAGATTTACGATATATTTTACTTAAGAAGGATTCTCGATCAAATGTTTTCTCTTCTTTAAATTATTTTCAAAACTCTATTTTATTTCCGTTAAAATAATATTAATTTGCGTGAGTAGAAGTAATCAACAGACCCATGGAATACGACACTTGATATTTATTTATAAATATCCTATGCTATGAACGATAGGTGCTCTTGCCTATAGTTCGTAGAATTTGGAGAAAATTATTTATATCCTAAATTTTAGCTATCACTGGGCAGGCATGAAAGCCATGTGGACAGACCAGTATATCCCCGCGTACCATCAGACACAGATGTTTGATGAATTAGCTACCTTGAGACAAGGGAAAAGGTCGGTTGCTGAATACATGGGCCTTCTAAAGGACATGATGGTCAAGTGCGATGTTAGGGAGATGCCTGAGATCACCCTCTCACAGTTTCGTAAGTGGTTTAACCCCGACATTTAGGGTAAACTCCTACGTTATTGTCACACTGATCTAAACACCATCTTTAACGCCGCATTGGATATTGAGAAGCACAATGCCCATAAGTCCAAGACTCGATCTTTTCCGAAGGTAAAGTCCATCTTAGGACCCCCCCCCCCCCCCCCCCCCCCCGTCCACCCCTAAAGATAAGCGTAATTTCTGGTCCGTTGACTCAAACTCTGTTGTCATTACGGCTAGCAATATAAGAAACCCAACTGGTGAGAGAGTGCCCATGAGTAGGATTAGTAAAACAAATGCTACTTATTTTACTTGTGTAATTAGGGTCATTATGCTACTGAATGCCCTACCTAGCCCAAGCCCCTAGCCCTTTTAGATACTACGTCGGAGTCCGCCGTGCTTGTGTATGAAGCCGGGGAAGAATCTGGATCGGAAGGAGTGTCTAGCTCTTTAGAGGGTGATGTTAATATGATGGTGATGAGGTGTATTTTGGCTGCTCCTCGTGCCTCAGATGATTGGAATAGGACGAATATTTTCTCTTTAAATTTCAAGAGTGGAGAGAAGTGGTGTAAGTTAATTATTGATAGCGGTAGTTGTATGAATGTGATTTTAGAATATGCAGTGTCATGGATGTTGTAAACCACCGAACCTCACCCACTCCCTTATAAGGTTGCTTGGGTAAATAAGACATCCCTTCCGGTTTCAAAGCGTTGCTTGGTACCCTTTACCATCAAGGCCTACACTGAAAAGGTTTGGTGTGACACATCCCCATGGATGCCTGTCATGTTTTACTAGGATGCCCATGGCTTTACGACCATGATATTACTCACTTGGGCTGAGCTAACACCTACGAGTTCAAATTTAATGGAAAGACCAATATTTTAAAACCCACTCTGCCTAAGGATCCTACTGTCCCATCTCAGGACACGATTGTCCCAGTAGAAAAGCAAATATTAAGTCTGATAGGTAAGAAGGAGTTTGTGCGTAATACCTTTTTGGATGGTGTTATGTATGCCTTAGTTTGCTTATAAGTCAAGGAAGATGTGTATACTTCAAAGAGCTTACCGCCCGCATTGAGGAAGCTCTTAGAAGAGTTTTCGGAGGTGTATTTGGATGAGTTACCTTCCATGTTACCCCCTTGAGGGACATCCAACATGTGATTGTCTTCATTCCAGGTTCCTCGTTACCCAACCTTCCTCACTATCGGTTAAACCCTTTCGCACACTTAGAGTTGCAAACTCAAATTTCTTATTTATTAAAGAAGGGATTAATATATCATAGCAAGAGTATGTGTGTCGTACCAGCTTTACTTGCTCCCAAGAAAGACGGCTCTTGGAGGATGTGTGTGGATAGTCGGGCCATAAATAAAATTACTATTAAATATTGATTTCCCATCCCTTGCTTCGACGGCTTATTGGATATGCTAGTAGGAGCCACGATCTTCTCAAAATTGGACCTTAGGAGTAGCTACAACCAGATCTGAATTAGGGAGGGTGACGAGTGGCAGACCGCCTTCAAGTCTAAGGACGGGCTCTACGAGTGGTTAGTTATGACATTTGGGCTTTCCAATGCCCCGAGTACTTATTCTAGGATGATGACTCATGTCTTCCAACCATTCACTGGAAAATTCATAGTTGTGTATTTTGATGAAATCCTCATTTTTAGTACTTCCACGACCGATCATGAGTCACATTTGAGGACTATCCTTACTACATTGAGATCAGAAGAATTATTCATCAATATTAAGAAGTGTACCTTCTATGTGATGTCTGTAGAATTCCTTGGATATATTGTAAGTTTGGAAGGCATATATGTGTATCCTAAGAAGGTCCAAGCCATTAAGAATTGGCCAGAAACAACCAACATATGAGATGTTAGGAGTTTGAAGAAGGGTGATTTCACTTGGACCAAATTGGCCATGAAGTCCTTCCAAATAATTAAGTCACGAATTTCAGAATCGCCTCTTTTGTGGTTGCCAGATTTTAATAAGGTTTTTGAGTTGTCCCTTGATGCGTCTGGGGTCGGCATTGGGGGTGTATTGAGTCAGGAGGGCCACCCAGTTGGATATTTTATTGAGAAACTCGCGAGCCCGAAGTTGAATTATTCTAATTATGATAGAGAGTTTTACGCTATTATTCGTTGCCTCCAACATTGGTGGCATTATCTACTCCCTAAGGAGTTTGTTATCCAATCCGATCATGATGCCTTGAGATTTGTCAACTCTCAAAGTAAGGTCAGCCCATGAAATTCTAAATGTGTATCTTATCTTCAGGAGTACACATTTATAATAAAACATCTTAAGGGAACTCTAAATCATGTGATGAACGCTCTTTTTCATGTCTCCTTATTATTTTCCATGCTAGAAGTGAAGGTTATTGGGTTCCAAAGGATTAAAGATGAAAATGTCCATTGCCTGGATTTCATGGAAATCAATTTATCCGCTCAAGGCGACTCTCCCACTACCATCTCCGCCTATTATATCCGTGATGGTTATTTATTTAAGCATTCAATGCTATGTATCCCACATTCTTCCATATGCCATTTCATCGCTTGGTAGTTGTATAGAGGAAGTTTAGGTGGTCATTTTGGTCGTGACAAGACCATTATGTTAGTAGAGGACAAGTTCCATTGGCGCCCCGGCCTTAAGTCAACGGTTAATGAAGTTGTGGAGAGTTGTCGCGTGTTCCAACTAGCTAAGGGTAATAAGATGAATGCGGTCCTGTATACCCCACTCCAGATTCCTTCTATCCCATGAGAAGATGTTAGTATGAATTTTGTTCTGGGTCACCTAATTACCTTTAGGCGTCACGATTCCATCTTGGTTGTGGTAGACCGGTTTTCTAAAATGGCCTATTTTATTGCTTGTAACAATGCCAATGATGCATCACATGTCGCTAAATTTTATTTTAAAGAGGTCATTGGACATCGGGGCATCCCCATGCCAAGACAATAGTAACTGATAGTGCCGTAAAATTTACTAGTTATTTTTGGAAAATCCTTTGGAAGCTTATGAGAACCAAACTCTTGTTTTCTTCCGCATATCATCCACAGACGGATGGGCAAACGGAAGTGGTAAACAGAAGCTTGGGTAGATAACTTCGATGTCTAGTGGGTGACCATAAGGGAACATGGGACTTACTCCTTCCTCATGCTCAGTTAGCATACAATAACTCAAAAAATAGATCGATGGGTCTTTCGCCTAATGAAATCATGCACGGCTATAAATCACCCGTGCCAGTTGACATGATTCCGTTACCTCCATCCTATAAGTCAAGTCACATTGCACAAAAGTTTGCCTCTCATGTTCACAATTTACATAAGCACATTAATGAAGTGTTAACCATACAATATGCATCTTATCAATCTCATGCTAACTTACATAGAAGAGCATCTCACTTTAATATTGGTGATTTAGTCTTGGTGCGTCTCATCCCTGAACGGATGCCTTCGTGCGCCATAAAGAAGTTGGCGAATCGGCGAGCCGACCCTTTTTGAATTTTAAAGAAATTAGGAGAAAACGCATATCTTTTGGAGTTACCCGTTGATTGGGGTATATCCCCTATTTTCAATGTTTTGGATTTAACGCCATATGTTTCTCCACCACTTGAAATATCTATCTCTCCATTTATTTCCACTGAGTACTCTAATGGGTTGGGGTGAGCTTTTCACTGGATCGCTCTCTCCATCGGTTTCCATTAGAGGTACATCGAATGTTGAAGTAGAAATGTTTTCTCCTTCTTTGACTAATGCTTTTCAAATGTTTCCCAAGATTGCCTTTTTGCCTGATAGGATCCTCATAGATGAAGTGCCTACATCTCGAAATGGTGACATTCGCCGCTACTTGATAAGGTGGCATGATCTTCCAGCTTCTGATCACTCTTGGCTACCTAAATAGGAGGTTGCTCTTCTGGATGATGCTTTTCTGTGTCAGTACACTCATTTCCACTCATCGGTGATGAGTGGTTTTGAGCTGGAGAGGATTGATGGTGATGATGAACCCCAACTTGTTGATGATGATGGAACCGACAGGTTTGCGGAAGATCCTTCGCCCTCTCCATCCAAAGACTTACGACATTGTGGCGACCTTTGTGATCGATGATACAACCTCCGCCCTCGGCGCAAGGCTCATATTCAAATATTATGATGTTTACTTATATATATGTATTTCCTTGTTGCATTGTTTTAATTTGAGACTATTTCATTTTGGCCTAGGTTTAGTCAAATCTGTCATTTTATTTAAATTGGGTTGCATATAGCCCGGATGTTTGTAAGCCTAATATAAGGCCAAATTGTTGAAGGATTTAGTAGATTTGATGATAACATAAAACCCTAACTTGGATTTCCCCATCTCTCTCTCTCTCTCTCTCTCTCTCTCTAGCTGCCCCCCCCCCCCCTTTTTCCCTCCCTGGGAATTTTTTCCACACTCCTATCTCCTCCTCTCATCTCCTTCTCTAAACTCTTCCACAAATCCTCCTTCACCCTCTCGAATATTGCAAGCCGGTGGGGCTCCTCCTCCTCCCTTGAAGATTTCGGCCACCAAAGGTAACCCTCTTGGTGGGTTTCGGCCAAGGTGAAAGCTCTGTGGCTCCGGTAAAATCATCTCCGGCATGAAGCAAGGAAGGCGGACGAGTTTCTCTCCATTCGGCGCAACTCCGGTGGGATCGTTGAAGAGTGATCATACTTTGGAGAATCTATTTCCGAGCGGGGTAATGAAATTTCTACCTTTTGTGCGATTCCCTCTAGATTGATCTTGTGGTGGATTAGCTTTATCGTTGTCTTCGACAACCTTAAATTAATCATGGCCTTTCTTCAATCGATCTTATTGTTTACCTTGATTAATTTAATTTTAAGAGGGTTGGTAAACCTTATTTTCTTTTTGTTGGGAGAGATCTACCTTTTCTGAATCATTAGTTTTTTGGTGGATCTCTTTTGGTACAACACTCGCTCGATCAGACTGGGTTGGTACTTGTAGCTTGAGAGGATATTGGCTTATAATCCTTATTCGATCTCTAAGGGAGTGCCTAACCCATCTGTTAGCATTTGCTTAATATAATTGAACAAATTGCGTGGCTGCATTTTCATTAGTGCGACCGTAGAATTGGATCGTGGAGAGCGCTCTTGAGTCATTATTCCATGTTGTTTTGTCGGAGAGTGAGCCTACATCAATGATGGCGCAAATCTCGCACACCGCTATAGGCGGTAGCTAGACTGCGGCATGAAACGGCAGTGAACCGGTCGTTGTCAAGTAATATTATGAGGAAGTAAATCCCCAAGTATCGAATCACTCAAGGAACACAGTAAGGTGGAGTTAACGTTCGAGGAAGGACTTGAGATCGAAGTCCTTTGGGTCGGATGGATTGCGGAAACGGGGGTTTTGGATTGTGGAAAATAAAGAGAAAATGCTATGACTACTCCTATGCAATGCCGCTATGCAGTGCTTCACTTGGCGGGATGGAGACTAGGCAGGCCTTGAGAGCGCTGCGTCGCAAGGGCGGATGGACGAGTAGGCAAGCGGAATCGAACTATGCAGGCCTTGAGCGCGCTGCTTCGTAGGGCGAGTGGATTACACGGGGCGCTATGCCACGCTTCGCTAGGCGGATGGACGAGTAGGCAAACGAAGTGAGGGTCGTAAGCACCTCTTCGACAAGCACGCCACTAGCAATTGCTAGTGCGGCGACGAACGTGACGGCGGGATGGAGGATGGAATGGGGCGCACCTCAAGCAACTCAAACAACAAACATTTCACATAGACATGAAATATATAGAAATACAGACTAGTTTTAAGTGCAACTTCATCTTAATACATAGATCTAACTACATACACATCAATAAGAGAAGAATAAGGCAATAAATCGACCGAATCCGAAGTCTCGTTGTAGATTCACGGTTGGAATCGCCGGGTTGTCAATCCGCGTCCAAGCTCGGCCCGCAACTACGTCCGGGGTAGAGAAAGCTGTCACTACTCTTCGTGTCACGATCCGGTAGAGGTTGCAAACTTCCTCTTGCTTGATGGTAATGGCGGCTAGGTCTTCCCTTGGAACACTAGGATGAAGGAGGAGGCCGAGAGGAAGCTCCGGCTCAAGATTGGCGTGAAGAACAAGCCCAGAGCACCTCCATATGGTGGGCGGCGATCGAGGGGCGAAAAACCTGCGGAAGGGGCGAAAACGGCGGAGCTGGGCGGAAGAAATGCGTCGATCCCGACCTAATTCGCGAGCAGGTCAATATATAGGCGCTGGAATAAACAGTGCGCATGGTCATTGGCGCACGACCAGTGGTCGTGCGCACTAGCATCCTGTGATCGTGCGCCTGCCTGGACAGAGCCTGCATGGTAAGAAAATTATAAAATACAATGTTCGCACGACCAGTGGTCGTGCGCGCTATCGTAAGTGGTCGTGCGATAAGGAAGACAGAACTCAGATTTCAGGGGGTAAGTGCACACGATCAGTGGCGCACGACCAGTGGTCATGCACAATAGAACCAGTGATCGTGCGCTGTGTTCCTGTACAGAATTGTACCGGAAACACCTGCACGACACCTGTTCCAGCACAACCACGAATCCAGCCACTGAAAGTGGAACTTAACAATGCATAGCAACTACTAAAGGAGAATAATACGAAATAACACCAAAAATGGGCCTAGAGGTGCACGTTGCATGGAACAACAAATTTGAGCGAAAACATGCCTAAAGTGTAGTGCATAGACTAGAAAATCGGCCCAGATGAGTCCATAAATGTGTATATATTTGGGACTCATCACACCCCCAGACTTACCTGTTTGCGCGTCCCGAGCAAACAAATCCTTCAAGGGGCTGAGAAAAATACACAGCTGACATAGAAATTGTAAAGCGGGGTATCATGCGAAGTCGCATGCTCATGCGCGTAGAAATATAGTAGACAAAATTCCTAATTATGCATATTAGTTTATAATTTCCTAGGAGCGTATTTATTTATTACATTTACTCAAAAATTGAATCACGGTGAATCATAAGGTCACACTTAGGAAGAAAGTAAACTGAACGCTGAGGCGAGCATTGCCAAAGGTCGGGGCTCGGGACAACTCCATTGAAATCCATCAATGTCAGTGACCATAAGCTTGCCCGTTCGCACTCTCTCCACGGCACTGGTATGACTCAAATGCGTGAATCAATAGGACTTTAGGTTTTAGATGAGGCTTGGGTTTAGGTGAGGATAAACAAAGACAAAAACGACGGCTCAAGCACTAAACCCAAATAAGCTTATGCAGAAAGTAATCTCGTTCACCACACAAACACACGGGTACATCACACCCCCAGACTTGGACTTAACAACATGGGTGTGTGCACCGCCTACTCCCAAACATATATTTTTACACAGACTTTTCATTAAAGCTCATATCTTTTTTTTTCTTTTCTTTTCACTTCTTTTCTTTCTCTCATTTTCTTCTTTTCTTTTCTTATCATTTTCAGCAACTGAACAATAAAACACATCCACATCTTCACAAACATATCACCAAATCAACAACCCAACTCAAGAAAATAGTAAACAGCTAAAGCTCAGATTTGGGTGTGCGACTAGGATTGGCATTTAGGCTTTGGTGAGACAACAGTGGGGCTGAATCAAAGAAAGGGTAGGCACAACTGGGCTAACGAGGATAAAGCGATAGGAGTGGGCACAAAGGCTCAACCGGGCCAAAATGATGGCCTATATCACATTCACGCAATTGACTAACCATATACCCATGCTTCAAGAATCGCTTGGGGCAAGTTCTAGCCACCGAGAAAGATAATCCTTTCTCCTGACTCGGGCAATACGAGGCTAACGAGCATCTACACACATTCCTATGCTACCGTTTGATTCACACCGGATTCATCAATTGAGTAGAGTAAACAATATTTACGCTAATAGAACAAAAATATAAACTAAAAGCATAAAAAGAATTTGAATCTACACGATTTTCTAAACGAGACATGAGCACTCGACTAGGAGCACTACCGGAGTCAACATTTTACTCTGCCTCATAATCCTAAGCCAGCACAGTGATTTTCCAAATCACACGAAAAGAGATGAGTTCGGCTCAAGACGTGCCAACAGCTAAGTGCACGCTCGAGTGGGTGTAGTGGTGTGCAATGCAATTGTACATAACTAAATAATTGAAATTAAAATACTCCTAGTATGCAAATGCAATAGTGCATGTGTGTGGGCACACAGAACTACTCTCCCCCAGACTTAAACTAGATAATACACACAATATATATCTATGAAATTCAGAAAAGAGCTAGGGGAAGAGAGTACCCAATGCTCAGAAATAAGCATACCAGAAGATTGGCGTGTAAGCTAAAATGAAGCTACAACATCCGCCATCCAGAAGAAGGATACCTGCAGGGGTCAGCTCCGCAAAAACAAAAGAAAATAGAAAACTGAAATAAAGTGCAATTAACTAAATAAAATTAGAAAAGAAATGAAAATGCTGGAAAAATTAAGATAACTACTGGGGTTATTGTCATCCCAGCACGACTTATTCAAAACATTATAATATCTAGCTAATGGGAGTATGGAAGGAGAAGTGGACAGGTAACTGGCCCAATATCCGTGTCGGTAGCGGGTACCTATACGGAGAAAGAACAGTCACGCCTCTACCCGAATATAAATAAAACCTGCCCATCACAGGTAAAGGGAAAAGAAAGTAAGAAGAGGAGGAGGCCTGGTCCTCACTCATCTCACCAAAACTATCCTTGCCCAGTAAGGTATCGTCCACAGGGAGGCAGCAGGAGGCGAAGGCATTGAGTGGAGCTTCCTCTACGGAGGGGGAATAAACCTCCTCACATGAGAGGATGCTCTCATCATTGAATTGAGAAAAAAGCTCCAAGTCCTCCTGAAGTACCTGTGAAGATTCAACCTGCACAGACTCAGATGAAGGAAGGGGATCAAGAAATAAAGAAGACGAAGAACATAAATAAACATCAATCGGGGGAGTGATCCCGGTCTCACTCCCATCAGGTTGGGGAAGTAAAATAATGTTGGCATTGTCATCAATGCCGCAAGGTTCAGCGGGATCGACAGTGGCCATGCCCAAGATTTGGACTTCCTCCACCGGTGTTGAGAAAAGCTCCTCTTCACCTAGAAGGTTGTCCTCCTCCATAGGAGCAGGCATAACACATAAATCGCCAGCCTCATCCCGGGACACATCCTCAACAATGTCGTCAGAGACGAAAGTAGTATGCACAATAGGGGGAGGAATAGTATTTGGATAAATGTCAAGCACCGATTGCTCACAATGAATCGAATCCACTAGGGGTGGTGGATGCACATGGAGAATAGGCTCAGCAATGTTGGTGCATAGATCAGCCGCACATCCGGTGACCGTATCCATGCCATTCCCTTCAAGATGTGAAGGTGACAAAGACACATAACCATATGTTGAAGGTGTGCCGCCAAAGTTAGGAGTTGGGATGATCCGGATATCCGGCTCGTCATCCTCGTCCAATTGGCGAAGATACTCGGCACAGTCCTTCAAGACATGATCAGTGCTCCGACAAAACCGGCACTGCATAGCGGGCTTCTTTGGCACAGCGGGTGCTGAAGCCGAAAAGAAGTAAGACGGTAAAGGCTCAGCAGAGTAGCCATAAGACTTACGCGCACCATATGGAGTATCAGTCAAAGTCGGTTCTCCATATGCTGGGCTATAAGAATTATGCCTACTATTCTTCGTAGGGCATTCATCACTAGAGTGGGAGGTAGCTCCACACCAACGGCAACGGATATTAAGATGTGCCCACATAGTGTGAAGATAATATGATTCAAAATAAAAATGCTATTGTGCAAAATACTACACCTAACAAAAATTACTAAAGCAACCTAATTAAAACAGGAAAATGGAATAAAAAGAAATAAAACAAAGAAATGCAATTTACAAATGGAAGGGCTTCTCTCTCAGGTTCTCCCTCTCCAGAAAACTCACACGACTGTGTTCCCCGGCAACGGCGCCAAAAACTTGATGGCGCAAATCTCGCACACCGCTATAGGCGGTAGCTAGACTGCGGCACGAAACCGCAGTGAACCGGTCGTTGTCAAGTAATAATATGAGGAAGTAAATCCCCAAGTATCGAATCTCTCAAGGAACACAGTAAGGTGGAGTTAACGTTCGAGGAAGGACTTGAGATCGAAGTCCTTTGGGTCGGATGGATTGCGGAAACGGGGGTTTTGGATTGTGGAAAATAAAGAGAAAATGCTATGACTACTCCTATGCAATGCCGCTATGCAGTGCTTCGCTTGGCGGGATGGAGACTAGGTAGGCCTTGAGCGCGCTGCGTCGCAAGGGCGGATGGACGAGTAGGCAAGCGGAATCGAACTATGCAGGCCTTGAGCGCGCTGCTTCGTAGGGCGAGTGGATTACACGGGCCGCTATGCCACGCTTCGCTAGGCGGATGGACGAGTAGGCGAACGGAGTGAGGGTCGTAAGCACCTCTTCGACAAGCACGCCACTAGCAATTGCTAGTGCGGCGATGAACGTGACGGCGGGATGGAGGATGGAATGGGGCGCACCTCAAGCAACTTAAACAACAAATATTTCACATAGACATGAAATATATAGAAATACAGACTAGTTTTAAGTGCAACTTCATCTTAACACATAGATCTAACTACATACACATCAATAAGAGAAGAATAAGGCAAGAAATCGACCGAATCTGAAGTCTCGTTGTAGATTCACGGTTGGAATCGCCGGGTTGTCAATCCGCATCCAAGCTCGGTCCGCAACTACGTCCGGGGTAGAGAAAGCTGTCACTACTCTCCAATGAGCCCGTCTTCTTCGTGTCACGATCCGGTAGAGGTTGCAAACTTCCTCTTGCTTGATGGTAATGGCGGCTAGGTCTTCCCTTGGAGCACTAGGATGAAGGAGGAGGCCGAGAGGAAGCTCCGGCTCAATATTGGAGTGAAGAACAAGCCCGGAGCACCTCCATATGGTGGGCGGCGATGGAGGGGTGAAAAACCTGCGGAAGGGGCGAAAACGGCGGAGCTGGGTGGAAGAAATGCGTCGATCCCGACCTAATTCACGAGCAGGTCAATATATAGATGCTGGAATAAACAGTGCACACGGTCATTGGCGCACGACCAGTGGTCGTGCGCACTAGCATCCTGTGATCGTGCGCCTGCCTGGACGGAGCCTGCAAAGTAAGAAAATTATAAAATACAATGTTCGCACGACCAGTGGCGCACGACTAGTGGTCGTGCACGCTATCGTAAGTGGTCGTGCGATAAGGAAGACAAAACTCAGATTTCAGGGGGTAAGTGCACACGATCAGTGGCGCACGACTAGTGGTCGTGCGCAATAGAACCAGTAATCGCGCTCTGTATTCCTGTATAGAATTGTACCGGAAACACCTGCACGACACCTGTTCCACCACCAGCCACTGAAAGTGGCACTTAACAATGCATAGCAACTACTAAAGGAGAATAATACGAAATAACACCAAAAACGGGCCTAGAGGTGCACGTAGCATGGAACAACAAATATGAGCGAAAACATGCCTAAAGTGTAGTACATAGACTAGAAAATCAGCCCAGATGAGTCCATAAATGTGTATATATTTGGGACTCATCAATCAACATCTCGGGAGTAACGCTCCCAATTCGGCAAAATTAGCCATTGCTATCTTCCTGGACAGTATCGAGCCCGTAGTGTTTTGTCCGGGGACCCTTATATCATGGGAGTGGAGCTCCTTCTTGGCTTAGATACGCAAAAAATCTGTATTGTGTGGCGTACCGCTTGCAAGTGAAAGAGCCCTCCGGTTTTGCCGACCGGCGTACTGTGAGTGCTAACTAGTAAATCAAATATTTTCGATATAAAAATAACTGAGTTTTTACAAACAAATTAAATGCATATCTGGTGATGTGCTGCACTTCTATTTTACTTGCATTTTGCTTAAAACTTGTGCTTACATATATATGTTATGTTATTCTTTCAGGGTGAGCCAGAATGCTCACTAGCCAACTTATTCTTTTAGGCACCAATGCTGATATGAGCGCCAGTAGGCAGTGAGGAAGACTACTAATTTTTGTTTTTACAATGTTAGAAAAAATGTTATATCCAATCTGATGAGGTACATCTAAACTTTTGAAATATAAATAAAATATGTTGGTTTTGTTGATTTCGCTCTGCAAATGTGTAACCAAAAAAAGATCCTTACCTCACATTTACTATTCCCGCTCGTTAACTCGAGCTTATCGGGCAAGGGTGTGACAGTCCATATCATTGTACTTCATAGGAACTTTCTTGGTTGGATCAATAGTTGAGGCTTTGGTTGGCACAAAAGAACCTTCTTTTACAATAATGAAGATCCTTGGATTAGAGGCTTCCATGAAAAGCTTGACCCTCTCCTTCTACATAGCAAAGTTATCCTTTCTGCAGATTGGCAGCTTCATGGATTTGAGCTCATTCGAGTTCTCCCTAGAAGTCTTATAAGTACTTGATACTACCTAGGGCAGATCTATTCAAGATGTTAAGCTGTCTTTGAACAACCTCACTCTGATAACACCTGAAAGTCTAGGGGTGCCTTCACCTAGAGGGGCGGGGGTGAATAGGTGATGTTGACTATTTAATTACTTTGCAGAATAGCAGTTACAGATCAACAATCACACTGCAAACATAGCACATACAAATGCTATTTATAGTGGTTCCCTAAGACAATGTGTCACTAAGTTCTCCATTGTCCCCCTTCGCCTATCCAGCAGTGTGCTAGACTGGACAATCTCCACCAAAACATAGATCTACAGATCCTACAACTCAGAGACAGCGTCTCCTACCTCATGTCCCATAAGACCATACAAATCAGAAGCCCTGTCTGACTTCCTACCTGAGAGAGCAAGTCTTCTACCTCAGCTCCCATAAGATCCTACAACTCAAAATCACTCATGGATTCCTACCTCAGAGATAACATCTCCTACACTCAGTCTAGACAGAGCCCTATAACTCAGATTCCACACGGGAATCCTACAGCTCAGATCTCAAAAATATCCTATAGTTTAATAAGTTTTATTACAAAACTTGTTATAGACTCAAAATGAATAAGCTTAAATGCTTTGGAGACTTCTTGAAGCTTTGATGAAGATTGACTTCGACTGGAATCTTCATGCAGATGTTGAAGATGAGGCAGTGAAATTTCTTTTGTATAAATGAAGATCCTTCTTCTAGCTGAATGATCCTTGATTTGTATCAGCAACTTTTTGATTGTCCTTTCTTCTTGGAGAAGATTATAAATTCTGCTTTGAGCTTGTCTTCTACTTCCTTAAGCTTTTCAATGGAGCAGAGATTTTAGCGTTGGAAAAGCTTTTTTTTAGATATGTTGATTAGGTTTGCATCAATATCACCTTCCCTTTTATAAGATAAGAATGTCTAACGGTTGATTTTAATACTGACATTCTGTCGGAGATCTCTTTCCTTAGCAAACGTGATTCATTGGCTCAATCTGTGGCAGCAATAAATGACGTGTTGCCAAAATCATGCTTTAATTTGAATTCACGCATTTCATCCAATCGACTAGACTTCTAGTTGATTTTACTTCTTCTGGATGATTCTGCACTATAAAGCTTTACTTCAGTTCTTCTACACAATTCGTCTTGATTTCTTGATAATCTTTAAGAAGATTTATCATAGTATATTCTTCTGGATGAATCGTCTACATGAATCGTCTTAGTGACTAATAGTTCACAAGATGATATTTCTTGCTTTATTCATCTAGACGATTTGTATGCGCGAATCGTCATGTTATCTCTTCTTCAAGATGATGTTTCATTCCTTCAGCCTTCTAGTCGATTCTTCTACACGAATATACTTAATCTTTCTTCATAGTTTTCAAGAAGACATTTTGTTTCTTCAGTCTTCTAGTCAATTCTTCTTCATGAATCGACTTGATCTTTCTTCAAGATGATATTTTATTTCTTCAACCTTCTAGTTGAATCTTCAACACGATTTGACTTGATATATATCTTCATAGTCTTTAAGATGATATTTAAGCTCTTCTAAATGAATCATCTTGTTCGTCATGAAAAGTCATCTTGGATCCTCGACAACATTTAGAGTCACCAAGACAATAATTGACTAAATCAATTTCTTTCTTCATATAAATCCTTCAGGCAACATGTAGCACACTTCTACGATGATATGAAGGTATATGAGCCTTGTCAAGACAATATCGTCTTGGAGAGTATTTTACTAAGATGATATTTAGATATCCTCCTTCTTCTTCTTAGACAAGACGATAAGAGCAATACTATGTGTTTACAAGATGATATCACCTTGGAGCTTAGGGTATTCAAGATGATATCGATACCTTCACTCGACGATATTGAAGGTTACCAAGACGATATTTATCTTAGACAAATTCTGATTTTCTCCACTCAAACCCTTTGATTCACCTCACGTGATTGTCTTATATCCTTGATGATTTAGAGTTAGTGTCAACTCTAATATAGCCTAGATCATAGGTCGACATGGTGTTTTGCACAATGTGGGATTACATTGGCAAAACTATGTCTGATAACACTAAGTCTAGCCTTATATTAGACTTGCACTGTCAAGTACCTAAATCACTTTAACAAGAAAGCACATGCATCAAAAACAAATGTGTTCATCTATATTGTGAGGGCTTCTTCAATTCAAGAACATTCCGGGCACTATTACCAATAATAACCTTTATGATCAAATATTGTATCTGGTATTTGGGGTAATTTTTCATTAATAATATCCTCCTTGCTCTTCTCTTTCCTGAGTTTATCAAGGAAAATCTTCACTTTGTCAGCTAACTCCTTCTGAGCAGTTTCATACTCATCCTTTTCTCTCCCTGATTTCTTCAAGAGCTTTTTATGGTTCAGGATCCCTGTACACTTACATTGTATTTTCTGGAAGATCAACTTTTGGATATCTTTTCATGTACGATCTATCCTTTTTATATTATTTACTTTGGGCTTTTGTATACATTTTCATTTTGGCAAAGGTTTTGTAACTGATCTTACTGGAGAGGGAATCTCTGGGGTCACATACCTTGGAGAGTCAGCTCACATCCTAGTTACTTTCTTTATCTTCTAAAGTTCTATATC
Source organism: Dactylorhiza incarnata (assembly GCA_033032865.1). NCBI lineage: Eukaryota > Viridiplantae > Streptophyta > Magnoliopsida > Asparagales > Orchidaceae > Dactylorhiza > Dactylorhiza incarnata. The sequence goes on along the minus strand of JAWHQI010000218.1, from coordinate 590,825 downwards.
ATCTAACATGAGCTCCCCCTAACTAGTAGACTCCCCCTGGGATGTAGGAATCATCAATCTAATTTCTGGCTCTTGTACAGCCATGAGTATCTTAGACTCAATACCTGGCTCCCCCTCAGATTCATAAGGAGAGCTAGGAGTAGCCATGGTATAGGCAGTTTCCATTGGCTTCTCTAGATCTGTGATTTGATCAACAACAACTTTAATACTCTCTGCCTCATCATCAACAACATCAACATTTTAGGCCTCTGTCATTTGAACATCAACAACTTTAAAAGTTTCTACCTCTAAAAGTTCATCAACAGCAACATCACAGTCCTCAGTCTCTAGTATTTCATTACCATCCTGGGGAAAATCCCTAGGACTGATTTGATTCTCCCCCTACCTTAGATCCTTGAAGAAGGATTTACAAACCTCTGCATGAATATGGGATTGAATCATCTATTATTCAATCTTATGCAGAGAGCTGGATAGGCCATCCAGGAGACTCTGTAGTGTGGCAACCTTGTTAGTACAGCCACCTGAGAAGATGATAAATCAAGAGGAGAATTTTGTGACCAATGTTGCCAAAGCCTTGTTAAGAGCAGCACGAACTTTTGACTTGGACGACGTTGGAACCATTGTTGTACCTGCAAAAATCTTAACAAACAAGAGAGAACGAGAGCAAGATAGAAGAGAGTTGGGAAGATGATGGGTTTGAAAGCATATTAAATTAATCCAAATTCTGGTATAAGAAGGCAATAAGTCGAAAGTTAGGGCAAGTCAAAGTATTAAGTAACTGATTCAACAAGCCAAAATAGGCCTAAGTAAAGATTATGTGCGCACTGGAGAAGTCGGCGTTGCATCAAATTGCATTCAATATAGCTTCATATAAGAACTATCAGACATTCTGTTGACGCATGCGTTGTTTAGAGATCGACATTACGTCGAATAATTTCATAGTCTTCATGATCTCCTGCTATCAACGCTGTGTCAAATAGAAATCGATGTTGTGTCGATTTGTATTCGCCGTTGCGTCGAATCAAGACTTAAATGTTTCAATTTGCTAGGTTTTTCCCAGACATACTTTTCATAGAAAGTAAGTTTTACATACATTATTATATAGTTTATTGGGCACCATCAAGCATTCCCAATGCATTGATGAAGTACTTGTGCTTGACTCCATCAAAGGGCTTTGTAATAATATCAGCCCTTTGATTATCAATGGACACATGTTGAAGGGATATCTTTCCATTCTCTAAATTGTCCCTGAGAAAGTGGTGCCTTATTTCTATGTGTTTAGTTCTAGGGTAAAGCACTGGATTTCATGCAATAGAGATTGTACTTGAGCTGTCACAAAATATTGTGGAGTTTTTAATTGAAAATTGTAGTCAAGTGGTTAATTTTGTTTCCACAATATTTGTGAGCAACAACTTCCAGTCGATATGTATTCGGCTTCAGCTGTGGAAGTAGAGACTGGAGTTTGCTTCTTATTGAACCAAGAAATCAACCTAGCACCCCAGGAATTGGCAAGTCCATGAGGTGCTCTTCTTATCCAGCTTACATCCAACATAATCTACATCTGAGTATCCAACCAACTCAAATTTAGATTTTGTTGGATACCATAAGCCAAGTTAAGGAGTATCCTTTAGATATCTTAGAATTCTCTTGACAAAACTTAAGTGAGACTCTTTAGGGTCAACCCTAAATCTAGCACATATATATGTGGAAAATATGATATCTGGTCTACAGGTAGTGAAATAGAGAAGAGAGTCAATGATTGCTCTATAAGTCCTTTGGTCAATTGATTGGCCTGATTAATCTCTATCATTCACAGCATTGTCGCCATGGGAGTTTTCATAATGAAGGAACTTTCCATCCCAAACTTTTGATAAGTTCTTTAGTGTACTTAGATTGGGAGACTAAGAAAAAAGGATAGCTCTCCCATGCTACTCATTTCAAATCTAGACTACATTACATCAGTGAACCTTTTGTAATGTCTTGGATCTGTTGAGCCAAAAATTATATCATCCACATATATTTGTGCTATTAGTAATTGGTCCTTATGTGTTCTTGTGAAGAGTGTTTTATCCACCTTTCCTCTTTCAAAAGATTGCTCTAGAAGGAAAGCGGATAAGGTTTATACCAACCTCTTAGAGCTTGTTTTAGACCATAAGGTGCTTTATTTGATTTATAAACATAAGATGTATGAGTTGGATTGATAAAATCTAGAGGTTGTTCCATATACACCTCTTCTTGTAAAGTGTCATTGAGAAAAGCACTATTGACATCCATATTTTACAACCCCGTATTTGACGAGTGGTCGAATGACTGAGGTAAGGCAGGAATAGGTGACCTGGTGAATACACCCTCCGTGTTAACACTCGCCCGATGCCCAAGGCAAAAGGCATGATCAACGGGCTGGGCCGCGCAGTCAGCACTCGCCCAGCAGCCTCAGCGAGGCAGTCATGAAACGGGGAACTCGCCATTCATCTAGACTCGCTCATAGCTTAGTCAATCTTATTGGCCTGCAATTACCCTTTTAAAACAGCAGGATTTGACTATTGGCAGACCATTTTGGCATGCCGTTATTAAAACCAAAAGGTGGGATTTCGCTATCCGAAGACCATTTTCAAAAAACTATAAATAGACCCCTAAGGGCACCTTTGGAGAAGGACTTCTCACTTATTTCTCTCTCCTTTGGCTAGCTTTGGTTGGCAAGAGGGTTCAGGCTTGCTGCTCATGGTGTTTTTCGAGTGGGTGGTCAGGAATCCTCTAGCACTCTCCAAGGTGCGCGACTCAACATTTGGCTTTTGTGGGGAAGCTCTATAAGATCTTTCGGGTGTGTGCAAGGACCTCCTCGATGTAGCTTGAGGGTTTATTCTAATTTTCCACCATAAAGAGTGAGGTTTCGATTCCTGAGAGTCTGTCCTAGTGAGCAAGCTTAGGAGAATTATGTGCAAGCTACACCCCTGGTCCGAACTCCTCGATGAACCATGGTTTCCAAGTTCAACATTTTGGTGCGGTGAGCATGGACCATAGCTTGTTCGGAAAATCCGAAGTCCCTTGGCCGGAAGTCAAGGCAAGCTACACCTACAGGAGGGAATGTTACTCAGAAGGACTTTAAAGAGTTGAAAGAGTTATCCTGGAGACGGTGCAATTCGCCCTCACACCACCAGGCGAGATATTCAGTCTTTGGGTATCGGTGCCCACCCAGCCATCCTTAGGCGACGATGGACCGGGTACCTATTCCCCAGCTCACCATGCACTCTCCACTCAAGTAAGGAGAGCACGCGTGTCGCCTCGGCTCGCCAGGAAGGTTTTAGGAGTCTTTTCTACGCTTGATTATCTCATCCCCTATCCCCGAGGGATTCAGAGAACCATTCATGACATACTACACTTACAATAGGGTAGACTAATAAGACAAAATAGACTTTCAAAGATGCCATATCCATCGGGCAGATGTCAAACACATTCAAGTGCCGATTCTTTGCCATCACCTTCTGGGAGAAGGCGAGGAATTAGCTTCACCAGCTCCCTCCGGGTCCATATATAGTTTTGAAGATCTGCACCATAATTTTCTGCTATATTTTTCAACGTCCAAGAAGAGGAAGAAGGGAGTCGAAGCGCTCTTTCTAATCAAGCAAGGAGCTGAGGAGACGCTAGGAGGCTATATGGATCGCTTCTAGGAAGAAATTCTCCACGTCCATGAGGTGGCTGGACACAATCTTCAAATGGAGTTGGCCCGGGATCCTCCGTTGCATTTTGAGGAGTTGATGGAAAGGGCGGTGAAGGAGATAAAGGGAGAAACCATGAACCCCAAGTTCGTAAAGAAATTCAAAAATGGGGATGGAAGAGAAGAAATAAGCAGGAGGGTCACAAAGCAGGAGTGGAGGAGGAGAGAAGAACCCAAGAGGCAAGTGTTCCAAGGACCCCATGGGGGGCAGGAGCAAGGAGGAATGTTCTAGCCACTGGTCAATCGGCATATGTGGAGGAAGCACGGAGGACCACCCCAAGGTCAGGGGAGTGGTCACTTCCAAGGCGGAGAAGACTTCCAGGGAGGGTAGGGACGGTTCAACATCCGGGGTGGAGACCGCGGGTGAGACCATTCCAGCCGCCTCCTCAGCAGACTATGGTGATTGACTGAAGAGCGTGAATGGGAAGAAGAGGCCTGCCAAGAGGGGCATGTCGGAGCTGCCTTATTATGACTTCCACTAAGAGTCAGACCACGCGATGACCACTTGCCCCAAATTTGGAGAAGTGGGAGAAGGAAGAGCCCTGAAGTGGAAGCTGTAGCCACAACAAGGGATCTAGTGAGGAGAAGGAAGAGTGGAAGAAGGAGACCGGTGCAAAGACCGGGTTAATGTAGGCACCCATGGTGGGATCAGGGCGATCCATGGGGGAGTGGGGATTGAGGCCACCCACAAGAGGATCCTCCAAGCCATCTATAGTCGGAGTGTCACTTCGACCTCCCGAGTCCCGCCCCCAGAAGAGAACATCACCTTCTCCACAAAGGACATGCCAAAGAATGAGGATCCATTATGTGATGCCCTAGTTATCCAGACCAAGATCGAGAATTTCATAGTCTCCCAAGTCCTGGGCGACAATGGGAGCTCGGTGAATGTGATCTTCAAGAGAGCCTTCGATGAGTTGAAGGTGTACGCAAAGTGGGTGTAGCCTCTGATGGACCATTCTTTGGTTTTGCCAGAGAGAGGAAGGAAGTAGAGGGAGTAGTTGAGCTCCTCGTGACCCTGGGAGGGACGTCCCGAAACTGTCAGTTTGTCATTGTGGATGCCACAAGCAGTTATAATGCTATATTCAGACGACCCTCATCAGTACCTTCCATTGTGTGCCCTCCTCATTCCACTAGTGCTTAAAGTACAACATCTGAGGAGTTCAGTTCAGGGTCAAGGGAGACCTGAAGGTGGCAAGACAGTGGTATGTCATGATAGTCAACATCATCTCCTAGAAGGAAGAGGCTAAAGAGATGTACAAGGCAGTGAGGTATAGAGCATGGCTAGAGGCAGCAGAAGAGGTGGAGGTGAAGAAAATCATGACTAAGGAAGGAAGGATAGAGAAAATACAAGTTAGGAGGAGATTGAGCGAGGAGGATCAGGAGAAGGTCCGGAGATGCATCCAGGAGAATATAGATGTTTTTGTCTGGTGTGTAGCGGACAAGCCGGGGATAGACGTCAATGTGACCTATCATCATCTCAGCCTCAACTCAAGTGTCCTCCCCATCTGACAGAAGAAACGAGTTATGGTGACCAAGCTGGCAAAGACCATCTGGGAGCAGGTGAAAAAGTTATTGGAAGTGAGATTTGTATCGGAGATCCAGTATCCAGGCTGGGTCTCAAACGCTGTAATGGTGAAAAAGAATGACTAGAGGTGGAGGATATGTCTGAAGTTTTCTCTTTTAAACAATGCCTGCCATAATGTTTATTATCCGCTGCCCTGAATCGATGCGCTGGTGGATTTAGCCGTTAATTTTTCCATAATGAGTTTTTTAGATGTCTTTTCAGGTTACCATCCGATCTGGATGCACCCATCTGATATTAAGTATGTCCCCTTCATTACGTTTGACGGATGTAACTGCTTCAAAATGATGCCTTTTGAGTTAAGGAATGCAGTTGCCACCTACCAGAAGATGATGGATTGGGTCATCAGGGAGCATAAGGGGAGGAACTTGGAGGTCTATGTGGATGATCTAATGGTGAAGAACAGGGGCATCGAGACTCATCTCCAGGACCTAGCGAAGCCCTTGCCACCTTACGAAAGTTCAAAATGAGACTGAACCCCTTTAAGTGTGTCTTTATGGCCGATAGGGGGAAGTTCCTGGGTCACCTGCTCTCCCCGGTGGGCGTGGAGCCGAACCATGATAAAGTGAGAGCAATCCTAGATTTATAATCACCCCGCAATGCCAAGGAAATTTAACACCTAACAGGGAAGTTGGACAGGTTTAGTAGATCCCTCTCCCGGGTAGGAGAAAGATGTTCACCTTTCATCACGGTGTTGCAAGGTAACAAAATGTTTGACTGGACGGTGGAATGTGAAGAGGCCTTTCAGGCATTAAAAAAGAAACTCACTCAGGCTCCACTATTGCAATGCCCGAGAGAGGGGAGGAGTTGGCTTTGTATCTCGAGGTGGGAGCTGAAGTTGTCAGCTTGGTTTTGGTATGAGAAGAAGGCACAAGGCAACTCCTCATCTACTATGTCAACAGGGTCCTGATACTGGCAGAACTCAGGTACCCAATTTCAGAGAAACTAGCATTTGCCTTGGTCATCTCGGCTAGGAAGTTTTGACCGTATTTCTAGGTGCACTCCGTCAAGGTAGTGACCAATTGCCCCCTCCGCAACATCTTAGTAGGAGTGGAGCATTCAAGAAGGTTAGCCAATTAAGCAGGTGGAGTTGAGCGAGTTCGAGATTTCTTTTGTTTCCCGACTATCAATGAATGCACAAGAGGTGGCCGATTTCTAGAAGACTATGTGGTTGAGGTAAGTGAGCCTGGGTCACCCAAGCATGTGGCCTGGAAGGTGGTCATCGATGGAGCCTCAGTAAGGCACACCCTAGGAGGGGGAGTGCTCTTGATCATTCCCCAGGGAACAAAAATTGAACAAGCGATTGACATCCATTTCCCCATCACCAACAATCAGGCCGAGTACGAGGCTGTGATAGCAGGGCTTTGCTTGGAAAGTGAATTAGGAATTCTGGACGTTATGGTTATTACAGGTTACTTGGTAGATGTTGTAACATCCCCCAGAACAACGAGACCCATATGATGCATTTTGCCATGACAAGGTCATGGCATTGCTCTAAGAGACTAAAATGGCCCTAAAACCAAGGTGAATAGGTGGAGATCACTTTGGTGTGCAAATAGCCAAACTTGACTCCAAGGCTTAAGGATTGATATTTAAACTTCAAAATTAAATTGACCACGCCACACCTTTCTTAAACAATAGGGTAGACTAATGAGACAAAATGGACACAATGGAATTGGTCAATTTTGGGAAATTAGGTCAATTACCCAAAAGGCCCCAATTTGACCTAAATGAACTAATCCCCTCAATTGTTCCAATGTGATCAAATTGATCACACCAAACCCTCTATGACCATTACGAGATACTATTGGGGCAACACTGACCCATTGGGGTGTTCCAATTTTAGGAAATTGTGCCAATTACAAAAAAACCCCAATTTGGCCTAATTGAACTAATCCCCTCAATTGACTTTCAATTGACTCAAAGTGGTCAAATTGATCACCCCTAGCACTCCAAGATCACTAAGGGAGTCTAATGGGACCCCATTGGACACTTGGGATAAACTAGTTTTGGCAAAATAGGTAAAATTACTAAATTACCCCAAATTACAATTTTGTCCTATATGGTTCAATTGGCCTTCAATTGGCCAAATTGACCTAGCACAATCTCTCCTAAACCCTAAGGGGAGTATATGAAACCTAAATGAACCAAAGTACCTATTTTCAATTTTGAAAGATTTGGTCAAAATCACCAAAACCCCCAAATTGCCCCTCAAGCCCAATTTGACCTAATTCGGTCAAATGACCTCAAATTGGCTTCACTAAGCCCAAATTCACCCTAATGGATGTCTATGTACTTCATTACACCAATGAGGGTCAAACACAATGGCTAGATTGACTTAGGGTCAACCCTAGCCCAATGAACCCTAAATGTCCAATTTAGGTCAATTGGGCTCAAAGCCCAATTCAACATGGGTTAACCTAAATGCATGGACCCAAGAGCAATCCCATAATGTCTAATATTAGATAGTCCCTGGAATTTGGATTTTAGAGAATTGATTGGGGCTAATTAGGGATAAGCCCCAAATAAAGACAGAGAAAATGAGGGATTTAGGGCATGAGTGCCAAATGGCACTCAATTTTCCTTCCCAAGCCTCTCTCTGAACCCAAGGAGTAATTCCCAGCAATTCCCAGGTCGGCCATCTTCCAAGTGGAGCTCAATTCGTAGCCTATTATCCGCCAAGAGGTGGCTTTAATGGCAACTTTGAATTAAGCCACCCCCCAGCCCCAATCGAGCTCATTACCACCTTCAGGACCTCCCAAGAAGTAGAACCCCTCAGTCTATTGGATATTTCAATCTCAGGGTGGGGAGATCGGCTTGGAATCAAGGAAGAGCACGACAATGGCTTCCCGGCAAGATATACAATTCCAAGCACCCAATAAGGCATTTTTTCCTCTTCTCCTCCCCCAGTGCTAGAGTTTCCTTCTTCCCGTTTTGAATTTGATTGAGTAATGGCGATTGTTCCATCTTCCCGCTCGAGCATTAAAGCACTTCCAAAGACCACCCCCCCCCACCCACCCACCCCCATTTTTCCTACAAGCTACCCCGACCGCCATTTCACCGGCTATCGACGGCCAACCCTCTCCCGAAGGTGGTGGCGTCGGCCGTTTGGCCAGAAATGGCCGCAGGTGATCGGGGTTGAGCTCCAAAGAAGCTCCAAGAAGGAGTTATCGGGACTGTTGGCTGATCAGGGAAGTCAATGCCCCAGCCGTCTATTCTCTGTGATCAGCTATCTGCAGCCCTGTGTTATTATTAACACTATTGCTTCATTTTCTATTATAGTTTTAGCCCGCACCTTGCTTAATATTTTTAGGCATCTTAAGGGCATAGTCAGAAGAAGTCTCCTATATAATGGTTGTAGATCAATGTCTCAACTAAAATTAGAAATTTGTTTGAGGTCATTTGGAGCAATATAGCTCCCCAGGCATCCATTTTTGTGAGATATGTACATATGGAGCTCTAGGAATTTAGAAATTAATTTAGGGAGAAATATAACTCTAATTGAGTTGAAATTTTGGGCATGCATGGGTCTTGACCTATTACACCTCTGGTAAATTTTTTAGAATTTTTAGAATTAAATTTCCTAAAGTTTATTTGAGAATTCAATTAAGCTTGGATGTAATAATTATGCGGGCTAGTGACTCCTAATCACCTCAAATTTGGGCTGAGGGCTTAGCCTTATCATAATAAGGGTCTGGTAAAAATTTTAGACCAAATGGACATGTGCATGCTTGGGAATTACCATATGCATGTAGGTGTAGTGTATGGGAAATGGTGTGCATATAGCACCCAAGTTGATTTTAGTGGATTTTGGAGATCTACAACTCCAAATAGCTTGAATTTTTGGGCATGCATGAGTCATGCCCTAATACTCCTCCGGTAAAAATTTGAGAATTTTTAGAATTAATTTTCCTAAACTTTATTTGAGAATTCAATGAAGCTTGTATGTAATAATTATGGGGGGTAGTGACTTCTAATCACATCAAATTTGGGTTGAGGTCTTAGCCTTATCACAATAAGGGTTTGGTAAAAAATTTAGACCAAATGTACATGTGCATGTTTGGGAATTACCATATGCATGTAGGTGTAGTGTATGGGAAATGGTGTGCATATAACACCCAAGTTGATTTTTGTGGATTTTGGAGTTCTACAACTCCAAATAGCTTGAACTTTTGGACATGCATGAGTAATGCCTGAATACACCTCTGGTAAACATTTGAGAATTTTTAGAATTAATTTTCTTAAAGTTTATTTGAGAATTCAATTAAGCTTGCATTTAATAATTATGGGGCTAGTGACTCCTAATCACCTCAAATTTGGGTTGAGGGCTTAGCCTTATCATAATAAGGGTCTGGTAAAAATTTTAGACCAAATGGACATGTGCATGTTTAGGAATTACCATATGCATGTAGGTGTAGTGTATGGGAAATGGTGTACATATAGCACCCAAGTTGAATTCAGTGGATTTTGGAGTTCTACAACTCCAAATAGGATGAAAATTTGGACATGCATGAGTCATTCCCCAGCTCATCCCCTTCCCAAGTTTGGGAATTTTTGGGGCATATTTTTCTAAAGTTTTTGTAGAAATTAAATAAATCATGTATGGTGCATATTATAGGTTATTTTGACTCAAACCACTCCAAATCTCTTTTGCGAGGTTGGTTATATGTATATTAGTCACTGGTAAAAATTTTGGCTCAATTGGATGCTTGCATATGAGTAGATTCATGTTTTAATGAGCCATAGAAAAACCTTCATTTAGGTCATACTAAAGGTTGTTTTGTCCATAGTGAAATAGATCTTTTGCACTCAAAAATTGAGGACCTTAGAGGCCTTAAAAGGAAAAGTAGGCAGAGACAACTTTTGTAGGCCTTTGTGTCTACTATCTGTAGGAAGTGAGATCACATCAATTGGTACCTTACACCTCTCAGTAGGGTGGATTTAGTATGGCTGGTCCTAGAGAAGGACAGGTCTTAAATTGTAAATAACTTTTAAATAGTAGATGATATGAGGCTGAAAATTTAAACATGTGTGTATGCACCCTAGATCTACTATGTGCCCAAAAATTAGAATTTTTTGGCACATTTTTCTAAAGTTTTTAGTAGAAATTTACTAATTACATATGGTGTAAATTATGGGTGATTTGGACTCAAATCACCCCAAATCTCCTTTGGGAGGTTGGTTATGTGAATAATAGTCCATGGTTAAAATTTAAGGTCATTTCGACCTTGCATGTTGGTTTATTCCACATGCAAGTGTAAGGGAAATTTGGTGTGCATATAGCACCACCTTGTAGCATTAGATTAACATGTGTAAGTCAACTCGAGTGGACCCAAATTTTGGGTAGCATCTCAAATAGATCTAATTTTGTCCATGGTTAAAATTTAAGGTCATTTGGACACTTGCATGTTGGTTTATTCCACATGCATGTGTAAGGGAAATTCGGTGTCCATATAGCATTACCATATAGCATTAGCATTACATGGGAATTTTTAGGTTTTCCCTTGGTCAACTTCCATGAAATTTAGAACATACACTTAGGACCCTAGGATAATTTTCTATGGAGAAAATCATCTACCTTTGGGTTGATTTCCTTAGGAAACTGGATTTCATATGAATTGGCCACAAAGACCCCAAGTAGGTATTTATAGGGTCAAAGCTTACTGAAATGTTATGAAATTTTGTACAAGGTCCTTTTATATCAGTATGAAGCTATGGAATTTTATTAGAATTAATTCCTGAGCAAACTTCATACTTCCTTCACAAAGTAGTATTTGGAGCTATAATTTGAGAAACTAATTCCCTAAATTATTGATACTGAAATATTATGCAATTTTGTACAAGGTCTTTTTATATCTGTATGAAGCTATGGAATTTTTTTTAGAATTAATCGCCGAGTATACTTTATACTCCCTTCACAAAGTAGAAATTAAGCTTATAACTTGAAAAATTAATACCATGAATTATGTTTGCTGGATTGTTGTAGAACTTTGAATATAAATCTTTTATATCAGTAGAAAGCTTCGAAAATTTATTTATAATTAATCATTGAGTAAATGACATACTCCCTTCACAATGTAGAAATTGAGCTTATAACTTGGAAAATTAATACCATGAATTATGGTTGTTGGATTGTTATAGAATTTTGTATATGGATCTTTTATATCAGTAGGAAGTTCTGGGAATTTTGTTAGATTTAATCATTGAGTAAATGACATACTTCCTTCACAAAGTAGAAATAGAGCTTATAACATGAAAAATTAATAACATGAATTATAGTTGCTGGATTGTTATAGAATTTTGTATATAAATCTTTTATATGAGTAGGAAACTCTAGGAATTTTGTTAGAATTAATCATTGAGCAAACAACATACTCCCTTCACAAAGTAGAAATTGAGCCTATAACTTGAGAAATTATTTCGCTGATGTACTGATGTTGGATTATTATGAAATTTGGTATATGGTCTTTTTTTATCAGTATTAATCTATGAAAATTTTATTAGGATTAATCTCTGAGTAAACTTCATACTTCCTTCACAAAGTAGTATTTGAACCTACAACTTTAGAAATTAATTCCCTGAATTATTGATACTGAAATGTTATAAAATTTTGTACAAGGTCCTTTTATATCAACAGGAAGCTATGGTAATTTTATTAGAACTAATCTCTGAGTAAACTTCATACTTCCTTCACATAATAGAATTTGAGCTTGTAGTTGAGAAATTAATACCGTAAATTATTATTGCTGGAATATCATAAAAATTTGTACATAGACCCTTGACATTAACATGAATTTTTGGAACTAAAATGGTTTCATATATAGTTAGTAATCATATAGTCAACCTGGTAGGACTAGTAATCATATAGTCAACCTGGTAGAACATGTGGTTTCATTTTAAGGCAAATCGGTCTGCGAATAGTAAAAATTTAAACTTGTATTTAGACCCCTCCCTTATGTTCAGCACCCCTAGAGTTATTAACTCTCACAGATTTGCATATGCCTAGTCGGATTGGAAGGTTAATCACCAAGGGCAGTCGTCGGAAGTAAGACTAGGGTGAGTTTAGTAAAACTTTCAGTTCAGGAATTAACAACGGCCTATTGGGAGAGATGAGGAGTGACCCAACAGGAGGTATAAGTTGTGATTGATAGATAACACAAAGAAATAGATGATCACTAGGGAAGGCAGGGTTCAGTGCCCAATTGAACACCGACACTTGTCTGCCCGTGTCAAATGGTAATACATCTTAGGATTTTAGAGCAATTAGAGAGCAAGTGGCATATGAGGATGGGTAGCCACCAATAAGAGTAAATATCCTAGAAAAGGGGATTTGAGCTTCAACTACCATCGCATCCCCTAGTACCGTTGTGAGCCCTTCACCGGGTAACCCTCGGGAAGTCTGGGATTCACCCTAAACTTATAGGTATAACTAAACGGTAGACAAGAGTAGTTTAAATAGGAAACTGTAAAGTGTTGGAACATGGTCTTCCACATCTCCTAGGTTTGAGAATAATAAAACCTATGTGTATTTGATCTTGTGTGTTTAAGTGTGTAGGATAACAAAGTCCACATGACTCAAGGATTACATAAGAAGGTTGCCCCCAAGTTTAAGCTATCAAATCCAAAACTCCCACTAGTGCCAGCGGTATCACCTAGCGCCTAATGCTAGCGCTAAGGAACAGCTGAGAACGGATACTGGGTTCAACGAAATTGATTCTGCGTTCGACGATCTTGCGTTCGACGAATTTCCGTTCGACGAATGTTGAATCCCGCCCGTTGAACTCCGGTCGACAAAATTGAGGTCGACAAATGTTGAAGCCCGCTCGACAAACTCTGATCGACGAATTGAGTTTGATGAAATTTCGCTCGAAGAACTGTTAGCGGCGCTCGACGAAATGTTCTTAACTGCTTTCGACGAAAATTCGATCGACGAATTCTTTCCTGCGTTCGACGAAATTTTGATCGACGAAATATTTGCTTAAGCGCAAATGCTGGGAGTACTTATAGAAGGAGATAGTGCCAGGCGGTATCTGATAGCGCAGACGATAGCGAGGAGCATAGTAGGAAAGAGAGAAAAGTTTCCACAGATTAAAGATTCTGCCGCGCAGAATATGTCCTAAAATGGGACAGCGTCAGCGGTACCACTAGCGCAAGCGCTAGCGCTAAGTCTATAAAATGGACCTCTTGGCTCCTTCTTCCTTATCCTTTAGAGATCCAAAATTCTAGATCTTCGTGCCACATCATAGAGAGGAAGGTTCAGAGAGATACTCCCACAAATCCATAAAGACTAAAGAAGATCCGTGGAGAAGATTTCAACACGCATCATCATCGTGATAAAAGATCGCATCGACTACGATCATACTCTGTGTCTTCGTCTACTTCTCCAAGAGATCCACATAGAGGGAGTTTTATATTATTGTCTTTTTATTTCACATCTTTTCTGTAATCGTTTAGTAAATTTGCCTCGTGTTGGCGACTAGGTCTGGGTAGGACTTAGTGCAGAAATTTGCCTCGTGTTGGCGACTAGGTCTCGGGTGTAGGTCTAGGTGGTGCTCGAGTCCATATCCGGGGAAGGGTTGGCTAGAGCGGCTTGAGGCCGTATCTGGGGAAGGATCCGCTAAAGCTAACCGGTTCGTGGGGATACGAGTCGGTATAGAAAACAAAAAGAGTCTTTCTATTCGCTTTGATTTCTAACTTCGATAAGAGATCAAGTTTTGTAATCATGCTTCTCAAGTTAATAAAATCATGTCTTTACTTTACTTCACTTGATTTGTCTTGATCTTCTCTAGTTTAATATACAAAGCTTTTTCAAAGTTATTCAAAATATAATGTAAGTTTAAAACCCTTATTCACCCCCCCCCCCCCCTCTAAGGGCGCCTACCGATCCAACAAGTGGTATCAGAGGTAGGTTATTCCAAATCGGCTTAACAACCGGGAATAATGGCGTCTCATGATCTCGCTTTTCCTGAGGGTCAAGGGATTAGTCGAACACCTCTCTTTACTGGGTCAATTTTTAACTACTGGAAAAATCGAATGATGTGTTTTCTTATGACCATGGATGTAGAAGTATGGAACATGGTAGAAGTTCGGTACTCTCCTCCTACAACTGTAGTGGGAGAGGCGACATTACTAAAACCTAAAGATAAATGGGATGATAACGATAAACAAAGGTGTAAAAATAATGCTAAAGCAATGAACGCTTTATTTTGCTCCTTAAATAGGACTGAGTTTAATAGAATTTCTGCATGCATAACTGCTTATGATATTTGGAATCAATTGGAAGTTACTCATGAAGGTACATCGCAGGTGAAATATGCAAAGCTATTCCAACTAGAATCTGAATATGAAAAATTCAGGATGGATACCGAAGAGGACATCAACTCGATGTACACTCGCTTCACCAAGATCGTCAACGCTTCAATGGCACTTGGAAAGATCTACTCAGACAGGGACTTGGTGAGAAAAATTCTTCGCTCTCTACCTCCAAGGTTCAATCCAAAGGTGACGGCCATCTCGGAGTCACATAACCTAAGAATGCTCCAGATCGAGAACCTTATTGGGAATCTCAAAACCCATGAGGTAGAACTCCAGATTCAACATGAAGAATACAATATGGAGCCGAAAACAAAAGCATTAAAAAATTAGGCTGATGATGAAGAAGACGAAAATGAAGAAGGTCTCTTGGTGAAGAACTTAAAAAGATTCATGCGGGATCCCGACAGAAGAAAAACTTTTCACAAATACCTCACCAAAGGGTCCAACAAGCAAGGGTCATGGAAGAACAAGGCAAGCCATGTTGATATGGAGAAATCTCCTCTAGAGTGCTTCAACTGCAGGAAGATCGGACACGTTCGAAATGAATGTCCAAAAATTCTAGAGAAGGAGAAGGAAAAGAGGCACAAAAAGAATAACAAGATGAAAAAGTATACGTCTTCCTAGGAGTCAAGAGCAACAACTTCAAGAGACGATGAGGGAGCTAACTTATGCTTAATGACAAAAAGCAACGATGGAGACACCAGTGTTCTTAGCGACACTGAGGTAACTCCTCCTGCCTTCGAAGAACTCTATGATGAATTTGTTCTAACTTGCAAATCCTATGATCAAAGTATAAAAGATAATATTATATTAAATCGTGAAAATGAATCTATTATTAAAGAAAATCATAAGCTCACAAAAAAATTGATTTCCCTTGAAAAGAGAAAGGTCTCATGTCAAAGTGTGAGCACTCCTTATTTAAGACAAAAGAACTTGAAGTTTCTCTTTCTAAGGCCCTCTCACAAAACAAAACTATTGCAAAAGAAAAAGGGGACTTAGAAAGAAAACTAAAAACCTCTCTTTTACAAATTGAAAATAACAAAAAGGGCTTTGAAAATAAATGTGTTATGATTGTACAAGAAAATAGATTTCTTAAAAAACAAAATTATGACCTCAATATAGCCATAAAAAAATTCGGGATTGGTCAAAAATCCTTGGATATGATTTTGGGAAACCAATGTTATGGTTCTGGAAAATTTGGGGTCGGATATAAAAGTGAGCCCTACCGCCCGGCGCTAGCCACTAACGCCAACGGTAGATCAACCGTTAAAAAATCTTCTGTTTTTTCTAAAAATCAAACCTCATCTAGTAAGAGCAGTGTAAATTTTAAGAAAAGGGTCTCAACCCCTTTATCTCGTGTGCAAACTGTCATAGGTTTGGACACACGTCTTGCTCTTGCAGGAAAATAAAACAGGGATCTCTAAAGAAAATCTGGGTACCTAAGGCATTCACTTATTCTATGGGTGGTACCACTTGGGTATCCGGATCTTTTCCCTCATCTTCTTTCTTGATTTGCAGGAAGGCTAAGGACAAGAAGTATGTCTGGTACTTGGACTCAGGTTGCTCCAAGTACTTGACGGGAAAAAAATGCAAAGCTCCTTAGCCTATACAAAAAAAGGGTGGATAAAGGATTAAACGTTTTAAGTCACATTCATAAACACAATCGTTTCATTTTTTTTCATGAACATTACTCTTTATTCACCGAAACCATGCATATTTGATTTGTTCAAACATGATATCTTGGGTTTTCATTTCCTATCTGTTTCAAGTTAAAAGCACAAGCCTTTATAAAAGTCAAAATGAAAACATAAGCAAATATATCTCATGCAATGATTATCTTGTCAAGTCATATAAAATATCGCTAATGTTTCATGCAATTTGCACTATCTAAACATCTCCTAAAAATTTAAAATTTCTGCATGAAACTACTATTTGGACACTTAATCAAGATCAATAATTACAAATTCCAAAATCATCAAAAATCGTGAACTATTTCCCGCGCTAGCGCTAACGCCGGCGCTAGCGCACCTATTTGTTTTTCAGTATTTTTTAAATTTTGAAAAAGTATTAAAAATATATTAATCTATATGTCCTATTTATTTTTGCACTTCTGATTATATTTCATTGTTGAAAAACCAAATACAAAATTACAAAATCCAAATTACCAAAAATATTTTTGGTTATTTGTTTGATTTCTATTCCTTTATGTAAAAATATAATACAAAAATATAAAACATTAAAAATATCAAAAATACTGTATGGACTTTATTGAGAAAATCAAGCATGATTTCTTCTATCATTTAAGACTTTCTATAATGTTGTGATTCATATTTTCAAACTACTTTGAACATTGTCTTCATCATGCTTTGATATATCTATTAATATGTGCATCAATTATATTGAAAAAGTTGTGTAGAACTAAGCTTAGCATGCCTCTAAGTATGAGTAAATGTTTTATGTTTGATAATGATCGTTATTCACCACTAATTTTGGCATTGTCTACTTATGTGTTTAATCTAATAATGCTTGTGTATGTTTTGTAATAGTACAATGAATTAAAATTGCACAAGTATCTTACCTACACAACCTTTGTTTGCACTTTAAAAGTTAAGAAAAGTGGTTATGTTTTTATAAATTATATTGGTTTGCAAAACAAGTGTATTCGGAGAACTTTGTACAAAACAAAAATCATAAAACAAAGTGACAAAGATAACTCCACCAAGCACTACTTGAACCTCCTGATAAGTCTTAATAAGCGTTGTGAGGTTGAGCACCTTGGAAAGAATAGTAAAGTATCTTGTGCAAACCATAACTTTCTTTCAAAATAAAAAACCACTTATTCTTAAGTACACCGGATCACTAGTTTCAATATTAAAAAAAAAAATATGTGATCCCCCAAGCACTACTTTGCACCCCTGATAAGTCTTAATGAGCATTGTGTGTGCAAAGCACCTTGGTAGATGTACATTTTTTTGTGCATTGAAGTGTATGGAAGTAAAATTATTTGTGTTTTATTGTGCTCTTTACTTTACATATTTCTTGTATTTTTGATTAAAACATTTGTTTACTCTATTCAAAATACACTTATGTGCACATCCTTATCTTTCATAACACTTCTTCTCATGAGTATTAGATCCTAATGCTAATTCAATACTACTCTTTATTTTATGAAATGCACTAGATAAACTAGCATGCTTTCTACAATGTTTGGTATGTTTTGAAATTGTGAATTAAAGTAACATTGTAGTAATCTCTTTTTGATAACATTATTTCATGCTTGGTTACTTTATTATCAAACTTACAGATTTTAATTGAAAAATGATTTACAAAATCATCTTCTTTTTGAAATTTAACTCATATCTTTTTATGGATCATCATTGATTACAATAAGATGTTTCTTGTATTTCTATAAGTCTTCCGCATCATTACCATATAATTGTTTTACCTTGCGCTTTCATGCTTATTTAAAGTCTTTTAGTTTGTGTGCATCATTACTTGAATCTTCAAATTCCTTTCTTGCAATAAGTGGTAGACTTGCTTGGTAAACATTATATTGGTTGCTTTTAACATGAATTTTTTTTATAAAACTCGGATTTATTTCTATGAAAATATTATTACGCTAAAAACTCTGATTCATTAATGGATTTAAAAATAGCTATGTGAGTGTTTTCATAAATTCCAATAAAAATATAAATCCATAAGCTACGTCATTAAATTCAAATGCTAAATGTATCCAATAATTATTATCCGTGACTTCATTTCTCACCGTAGCAGGGGCGTAGGGTTGTAGACATTAGATATCCTTATCTCTAGTCATGTCTTGTCCTTAACCGGGGAGGGTTCCAGTGGGGCCTTGCGAGGCACTGGGGGGAAAGAGTGCTAGGTTAAGTTTTTGTCTAGTGTTTGCATATGGGACTAACACCCCAACCTACGGCATGTTTGCAGCTCCTCATGCCCATCCGTCACTTAGTACGGGGCTAGGGTGTAGACATATTGTGTGGGTAGTTTAGTTACTTGGAAATTATTACATTTTTTTATTCTTAAAACTCTTATATAAAAAGGAAAACTAACATGATAATATTAAGTACTTGACAAATGTTAGATTGTTCATCTTTAAGCTAAAAACTCTGATCTATTTTTATAAAAGTATTCAAAAACTCCTTATAATTTCCTTCTCTCTACAAGCTCGATCATGCCTTTATCTTATTATCAACTTTTAAGTGGTGTCTCCTTACCCACTTTTGCTAATAACAAAAGGGGGAGAACTAACATGATAAATATAATCTGCTATCAAAATATAAAACTAACATGCTTAATTAAGATGATAGCATACATACTAGGGGAGCATTCACTTAGGGGGAGCATGTATTAAGGGGAGCAATTCTAAATGCTAAAATCGATAATTATCCTAAGTCATCACTTTCACACACACACACAAGTAAGTTTCATCATGCTTATATATTAATGCTCTGATTTAACATTAATGGTTTTGTTATTATCAAAAGGGGGAGTTTGTTGAACCATGGTCTTCCGCATCTCCTAGGTTGGAGAATAACAAAACCTATGTGTATTTGATCTTGTGTGTTTAAGTGTGCAGGATAACAAAGTCCACATGACTCAAGGATTACATAAGAAGGTTGCCCCCAAGTTTAAGCCATCAAATCCAAAACTCCAACTAGCGTCGACGGTATCACCTAGCGCCTGGCGCTAGCGCTAAGGAACAGCTGAGAATGGATACTGGGTTTGACGAAATTGATCCTGCGTTCGACGATCTTGCGTTCGACGAATTTCCGTTCGACGAATGTTAAAGCCCGCTCGACGAACTCCGGTCGACGAAATTGAGGTCGACAAATGTTGAAGCCCGCTCGATGAACTCCGGTCGACGAATTGAGTTCGACAAAATTTTGTTCGACGAACTATTAGCGGCGCTCGACGAAATGTTCTTAACTGCGTTCGACGAAAATTCGATCGACGAACTCTTACCTGCGTTCGACGATATTTCAATCGACGAAATATTTGCTTAAGCGCAAATGTCGGGAGTACTTATAGAAGAAGATAGCGCCAGGAGGTATCCGATTGCACAGGAGATAGCGAGGAGCACAGTAGGCAAGAGAGAAAAGTTTCCCCAGATTGAAGATTCTGTCGCGCAGAATATGTCCTAAAATGGGATAGCGCCGATGGTAGCACTAGAGCAGGCGCTAGCGCTAAGTATATAAAATGGACCTCTTGGATCCGTCTTCCTTATCCTTTAGAGATCCAAAATTCCAGAGCTTCGTGCCACAACATAGAGAGGAAGGTTCAGAGAGATACTCCCACAAATCCATAAAGACTAAAGGAGATATATGGAGAAGATTTCAACACGCATCATCATCGTGACGAAAGACCGCATCGACTACGATCATACTTTGCGTCTTCGTCTACTTCTCCAAGATATCCACATAGAGGGAGTTTTATATTATTGTCTTTTATTTCACATCTTTTCTGTAATCGTTTAGTAAATTCGCCTCGTGTTGGCGACTAGGTTTGGGCCGGACTTAGGGCAGAAATTCGCCTCGTGTTGGCGACTAGGTCTCCGGTGTAGGTCTAGGGGGTGCTCGAGGCCCTATCCGGGGAAGGGTTGTCTAGAGCGGCTTGAGGCCGTATCCGGGGAAGGATCCACTAAATCCAACCGGTTCGTGGGGATACGAGTCGGTATAGAAAATAAAAAGAGTCTTTCTATTCGCTTTGATTTCTAGCTTCGATAAGAGATCAAGTTTTGTAATCATGCTTCTCAAGTTAATAAAATCATGTCTTTACTTTTACTTCACTTGATTTGTCTTTATCTTCTCTAGTTTAATTATCAAAGCTTTTTCAAAGTTATTCAAAATATAATATAAGTTTTAAAACCCTTATTCACCTAGCGCCTACCGATCCAACAGATAGGACAATCCCTGTCCCAAATTTGGGACGGATTACTATTGCTCAAGTAAGGATGGGTTAAGTCCTGCGAGCGGTAGGCTCGGTATATTAGAAGCACGGGCTAAGTCCTGTGAGCGGTAGGCTTGGTATATTAGAAGGACGGGTTAAGTCCTGCGAGCGGTTGGCTCGGTATATTAGAAAGACGGGTTAAGTCCTGCGAGCGGTAGACTCAGTTTATTAGAAGGATGGGTTAGTCCTGTGAGCGATAGGCTCAGTGTTTCACTTAGAGGCATTACTGAATCAAGTAGTGTGTGGATACCTTGTGTGTTCTTAGGGTCGTACGTAAGGTCTAGGATGGGAGGTGGCATACTGGCCTAGGAGTGGAGGAATCGATCCACTGCCCCTGTTTGCCTCAACGAGGTGTACCTGAGCGGAGGCTCAAAAAGCGGGGTAGAGGTGGTGATTACCAATTAGTATGCATATACCATGTGTGTTCTTAGGGGCGTGCGTAAGGTCTAGGTTGGGAGATATGTGACATAAGCCTAGAAGTGGACTAGCCCAATCCTCTGCCATATTTGCCTCAACCGGGTACCTGAGTTGACACACTCGAATAGAGGGAACTAACAAAAGGCATGTACGTACAGAGTCGTGTGCGTGAGTTGCATCATTGTATTGCACAACATAGCATAGCATAGCATCATTGCACAACCAGAACTCATCGCATAATTTAGTATGAGCTCTATTATACGATGAGTTTACTTCTTGTCAAATCCCTTAGCTTATGTATTTGTGTGTGTATACACATAAGTTAAGGTTACTTCATAGTTGCTCTAATTGTTTCTTTACTTGCTCTAGTTACTTTATAACTGCTCTGGGTTACTTTCTAGCTGCTTAGACTATTTTATAACTTCATGCGTATACTCACTTGATGCTCGTTTATATACTGCTCAGGTTAACAGTAGCTCTTAGTTTATTATGATAGAACTATTAGATAGGTTCCATGTCAACTGCTTGCTTTTACCCCTTGTTGTCCTCCGCTTCCTCCTCTCGCCCGGTGCCTAGGAGTCACCGCTGGAGGGGATGGGGAATTTGGCTGTCTTTTTGACTAACGGTCAGTGGCCACATCATTTTATGAGTCATTATGCCGAAGCAGCAATACCTCATTTAGAAGACCAGGACAAGAGAGCGTGATAAGATGGAGGAGCCCGTACCAGCAGTAGACGTAGTAGATATGGATGTAAATATTTTTGAGACTTCCGCGTGAGCATGAGTGAACCTGTAGTGAGGATATTGATGTACTGGGCTCAAGCCCTTATTCATTTTAGTACTTTCTCATTGTGGACTTTTTATTTTGATATTTATGTATAATGTGATTTGTTGACTAGTTTTGTTTAACGCTTCTATTACTTTGATATGTGGTTGGCCTGGATGATGTTGATTAGCTGGCAGAATTGACGTATTGTTGTGGCGACCATCCCATGTGTTGGTGCCACTGCAAGACATAGGTTCTAGGCGGTAAAACCTGGGAGCGATTGCAAAAAAGGGGGTCTTACAAATGCATCTCAAGTGAAGGGAGAATTTAAGATGATGGAGCCAACATTACAACAATATCTCGTCAAGGTGAAGGGTCTCATAGGAATGTTCTGCACCTTCTCCATCCAGCACGTGCCACGATAGAAGCATATTCGAGCCGAATATATGGCAAAGCATGGTATCTGTACTAGAGGGACGGTGACGGAGTTGCTTTGACCCTCCATCATGGAAGGGGAGCTGATGGAGATAGACCAGTAATCCTCATTGATGGATCCTCTTAACTTCTTCCCGACCTCGGGTATGTTACCAAAAGAGATCTCAGATCAAAGGAAATTCGGGTACAAGCCAGCTTACTACATGCTTCATGAAGGAAAGCTATATCGAAAAACCCTATCAGGGCATCTAGCCAGATGTGTGAAGGAGGTGGATGTTCCCAGGTCCTAGAAGAAACACATTCAAGAGAGTATGGTAGTCACTCCGGATGTTGCACCCTTGATAAGAGAGTATTGAGGCAAGGCTACATCTAGCCAACCATCAATAAAGATGCTACAGAGCATGCTAAGAAATGTCAGAAGTGTCAGGTCTTCGCGCCACTTCAACTCTTGCGAAGCAAAGGCTCAGGAAAATAATGGCACCCTGGCCCTTGATATTTGGGTAATGGATTATGACCTTTCCCTCTGGCTAGCGGGTAGAGGAGGTTCCTCCTGGTCATGATCGACAACTTTTCCAAGTGGATGGAGGTGAATGCCCTGGAAAAAACCACCTCGCAGGTAATCAAAAGTTTTATTTGAGGAAAGATAGTATGTTGGCATTAGGTGCCCTTAGCCATTGTCACTGACAACAAAATGCAGTTCAAGAGTGATGAGCTCATTAGCTTCTGCGGCTAGTTAGGCACGGACCTCCGCTTAGTATCCATCCATCACCCAATGAGCAATGGACAGGTGGAAGCCTCGAATAAAATCATCGTGAACTTGCTAAAAAAAGAAGGTAGAAAACCAGAAGTATAATTGGGTGGAGCAACTCCCCTTGATCCTATGGGCCCTACAGACCACACCCAACAGGACCATGGGGGAAACCACTTTTAAGCTCTTTCATGGCTCGGTGGCCATGCTGCTAGTGGAATTAGATATCAAATCTCTGCGAGTCATTTCTGCATGAGCAGGGGAGGAGGAATGGAGAGTAGAAAATGAAGAAGAACATCATCTCTCGCTTGACCTAATGGAAGAACTACGGGACCAGGTAGACATCTGCAAGGAGGATGTTAAGCATAGAATGGCAAGATATTTTGATAGGCACATCACGATAAAACAGTTTGTAAAAGGGAACCTTTAAGTTGACGCCGCTGGAAGATCGGCGATAGTCGGTAAGCTCAATCCCAATTGGGACGACCCCTATGAAATCCTAGAAGCTTTAAAATTAGGGGGATATCTTCTCCAGAATGCCGAAGGAATCCTCTAGGGAACACATAGAGTGGTGACGATTTGAAGCATTTATATCCTTATAGTAAAGGATTTTTTTGGAAACAACTATTAGCATACTCCAGACGAGTTCGTCCTGGGATGTGACAAACGGTTTGGAAGCAATCCCTTGAGATGATCACGCTGACTAGGCTCCCACTAGCCCACAGGGCAGGTGATTTCTTGGGTTGCACTTTGAAAGAAAGTGGGGAAGCAAGCCCTTGAGACGAACCCGCTGACCGGGCTCCCACTATCCAACATGGCAGGTGATCCTTGGGTTGCACTTTGAAAGAAAGTCAGGAATTAAGCCCTTGAGATGATCCCACTGACTGGGCTCCCACTAGCCGACAGTGTAGGTGATCTATCTGGTTGACTTTAAAAGAAAGTCGGGAAGCAAGCCCTTGAGATGATCCGGCTGACCAGGCTCCCACAATATAACAGGGAAAGTGATCTCTCAGGTTGCACTTGGAAAGATAGTCGGGAAGCAAGCCCTTGAGATGATACCGTTAATCGGGCTTCCACTAGCCGACAGGGCAGGTGATCTCTTGGGTTGCACTTTGAAAGAAATTCAGGAAGCAAGCCCATGAGATGGTCCCGCTGATCAGGCTTGCACTAGTCAGTAGGGCGGGTGATCTCTCGGGATACACATTGAAAGAAAGTCGAGAAGAAAGCCCTTGAGACAATCCGGCTGACTGGGATCCTACTAGCCGGTAGTGTAGGTGATCTCTCGGGTTGCACTTTGAAAGAAAGTCGGGAAGAAAGCCCTTGATATGATCCCGCTGACCGGGCTCCCACTAGACGACAGAGTAGATGATCTATTGGGTTGCACTTTGAAAGAAAGTCGAGAAGAAAGCTCTTGAGATGATCCCGGTGACCGGGCTCCCACTAGCGGCGTGGCAGGTGATTTCTTGGGTTTCACTTTGAAAGAAAGTCGGGAAGCAATCCCTTGAGATGATCCCACTGACCGGGATCCCACTAGAGCACAGGGCAGGTGATCGCTCGGGTTGCACTTTGATAGAAAGTCGTGAATCAAGCCCATCAATCTATCCCGCTGGCCAGGATCCCACTAGACGATAGGGAAAGTGATCTCTCGCGGGTTGCACTTTGAAAGAAAGTTGGGAAGAAAGTTCTTGAGACGATCCAGCTGACCGGGCTCCCACTAGCCAGCAGTGAAGGTGATTTCTCGGGTTGCACTTTGAAAGAAAGTTTGGAATCAATCCCTTCAGACAATCCCGCAGACCTAGCTCCCACTAGCTAGCTGGGCTGGTGATCTCTTGGGTTTCACTTTGAAAGATAGTCTGGAAGGAAGCCCTTGAGATGATCCCGCTGACCGGGCTCCCACTAGTCGGCAGGGCAGGTGATCTCTCGGGTTGCACTTTGAAAAGAATGTCTGGAAGTAATCCCTTGAGATGATCCCGTTGACTGGGCTCCGACTTGCCAATAGGGCATGTGATCTCTCAGGTTGCACATCGAGAAAGTTTAGAAGCAAACCCTTGAGAAGGCCCGGCCAGCCATGCACATGTTAGGCAACAAGGCAGGCTGATCGTTCAGGATGCAGGAAGGAAGGTAGAAATAATAAGATAGGAGAGAAAATTCAAAATGGAAAGAAGGGTGTGAGTGCTATTAAACTCTCCCTTGACCCACTTGCGACTAGGATGACCTCATACGGATCTAACATAGTCGCCCTTAATAGATGTGCAAGTTGAGTTCCTAAAAGGTTGTGATAGAGGCGAGATGCTTAGCTTACATTTCGCGAGTTGGGTAAGCCGAGCTGTTGAGCCTCAAAAGAGATAAAAATAAAAAAGACAGAAAATCATAATCACAAGTCCAATCTCAATTTTTCATAAGAAATTCAGGGTCTCACCCATGTTCGAGAAAAAAAGTATAAAATAAATAAAAGAAAACACTGTCTTCAGCGGGCCGGCGGGTCCTTTGAGGCGGGGGTGAGCTTGTTGTCTTCAGGAGAATAGTCATGCTCGCCGTAAGGCAAGCTACCGACTTCCTTCTCATAAAATTGGGGGATGAGGAGGTCGCCTGTCATAAAGGTCCACTCATCCTAAAGCACGCCAAGCTCTCCATCATGTCGATGGTGGTCTCGGGGGACTGCGTGATGAGTTGTTTGCACGTACGCTCGACCTCACGATGAGGGAAGAGCATCATTTCCTCGCCTTTTGAAATTGACTCACCTCGCTCCTCAGGCTGCCTTCACGTCAAGGCCTTGGCCAGCAGAACATTCCTCACCCTTACCTCCTACTCTAGAACCTCGATTCGTGCTCTCATATGATTCGCTATCTCGGTATCCTGCAATGATTCGGTGTAAGAGATAGTCACAAAAAGTAAGAAATCATGACAAGAATTAAATGAGACCTACCACTCTGTCGGAGGAGTTGGCGAGTAGCCGCTCTGTTAACTCCAGCCTCATCTGTAGGTCGACCACCTGATCCTCAGTTTTCTTCTGCTTCGCCAATATGTTGCGGAACTTTTTGATGAAGCTTAGGCCGCGCCGCAAGGCCATGTGCGAGACCTCCGCAGCTTGTAGTAGGACCCTCGTGCTCTCATTCATGAGCTCGCTCATGGTCTCCTTTCCATATGTCGCCGAATCCTGCAGACCGTAGAGCCCATATAGCAGGGCAAAGGCATCCTCGCAGGCATGACACCTCTCCGTCCATGAGGTGAGGAGAGAGAACACGGGCAAGCGGTTGACTTTCGCTTCCCAGAGATGCAGCGGATATCCAACACCATTGAGGGGCTTTTTCTCCAGCCCATAATTCGGGTGTGAGTTGGGGGTATATTGCTCGCAAGCTGCGCTGTTATCCATTAACATATTCACTGACTCGCTCGCCAGAGTTGTTTTCTTCGACGCGGGGGCTTTCTGCCTCTTCTATGAGCCAGTCGAAGAGGGTGCTAAGAGGCTCGCTGCTGGCCTTTTCCTGGAGCCTCTACCGGAGCGCAGCTTCTTCATGTCCGATGAGCAATCCACTATCATGGTCGATGCGCGAGCGAGTACACTACTCGCCACTGCCTTGCCTGCATAAGGCGGGTTCTCGGGGACCAGTCGCTCGCCTATATCAAGAATGAAATCGTGAGAAAACTGTCAAAAACACAAAGGCCGAGTAGATGAAGATCTTACCCTCTCCTGGGATGAGTGGAACAAGTAGATCAAGATGCCTTTTGAGGTATGCGACCTAGAAGTTCTTCTCTAGGAAGAACTGATAGAGTTTAGCTGCCATGCCATCCACGCGATGGGCCTTGAACACGACCTCATCTTTCTGAGAGGGCGAGTACGGAATGTTACCGAGATCACCTTTGATGAAGATGATGTGGTTATTCTAGTGGTGGACCTTGTTTGAGGTCACGCAGACCTTCATGTGCTAGCCAGAAAGAAAGGCCATGTCGTTGGAAGTCGCCCTGAAAATAAAGAGCTTACGAAAAACCATAATGTTAAACTCGATTCGCTCTTCGCGTATGTAGCAAGCACAGGCGATCAGCATGGCCATGCCATTGGGATTGATCTGCGCAGGCACTATACGGAAGTACTTGAGGAAGAGCTTAACCTCGGGCCACAGAGGAAGGCAAAGCCCGACCTCAAAGTGAATGTAACACCCCTAGATTTCTGTGTAACATCCCATTTCCTACTAGACCCCATAACTCCAATTTAGGGTGAGACAAGTGGTGAGTGGGGTGAGTTTGAGCTAGATTGTAG
This sequence comes from Dactylorhiza incarnata, assembly GCA_033032865.1. Taxonomy (NCBI): domain Eukaryota; kingdom Viridiplantae; phylum Streptophyta; class Magnoliopsida; order Asparagales; family Orchidaceae; genus Dactylorhiza; species Dactylorhiza incarnata. The sequence goes on along the minus strand of JAWHQI010000218.1, from coordinate 563,622 downwards.
CCTTAGGACTCATAGGGTTAGGTGAACTCAACATGAACTCATACTTGCAAATTGACTCCTCCAATAGATGATAAACACTCCAAGGAATGCAATAGACCCAAAAGCCCCATCATGGGGTCACCAATTGACCCAATTTGACCAAAGTCAAACTTGGGTCAGCATAGGTCAAATCCTCCCCAATAAGTTCAATTGAACCCCAAAACATGAAATTGACCTCACCCCTAGTCTTAGAACATCATGGTGGACCTAATTGACCCAGAAGCCCCATGATGGGGTCAACAATTTGACCAATTTGACCAAAGTCAACTTTTCCCCCAATTTTGGTCAAAATCACACCTTTGGGTCAAATTGGCTCTCCTAGGCCCTCACCTTGACTCAACCAACCTTGGGTGGTGTCACTGGACTCAATGTCAATACATTGGACCAGTCAACACACCCAATTGACCAAGTCAACCCAAAAGTCAAACATAGGGTCAATTTTGCATAAATTGGGCTTATTTGGAATTAATCCAAATTCCAATGGATTAAGGCCCTCAAGGTCAGCCCACTCTGAAGCCCATAGACCTAATGACCAGCTTTGCCCCTTAAATCCAACATGCAAAGGCATGCATGGGGGCAAAAATGGAAATTCCCCCTTCCTCCATTAAAGACAAGAAGGAATTTAGGAATGGAGGCCATGTGGCCCTCCATTCTTCTGCCCAAGGCTAGATCTGAGCTCCCCACATGATTGCCAGCCGAAATTTGGGGTGGAGCAATGCCACTTGGCAGCTAGGAGGAGCATCCAAGGTGTGGCCGAGCTCCTCCTAATGGCAGCTCCACTTAGAACCCTCCCCACTTCATTTCGACGACACCATCAGCTTCAGAGGGCCTGGAAGAGTGGATCTGCTACCCTGGATCAAAGGAATCGGCTGAGAATGGAGGAAATGGCAAGGATCGCCGGAGCTCGCCACCGCCATGCCGCACCACCACAATACGCGCCGCCAAGCTCGCCTTGAGTGCGATTTCTCCCCCCTCCCTCTGTGCTAGTTATCTAAGGTCCTAGAAAGGGCAGACGAGCTCAATTGAGCAATCAGCCATGGGATTTTTCCCTCCCAAGCTCCGATTGGGCTTCCTCCAGAGATCGCCGGGAACCACAACATCCGACCACCATTCCACCGCCAATCGACGGCCAAACCCTCAACGGAGGTGGTGGCGGCGGCAGATGGTCGGGGAGGGTGGAGGTTGGCCGGGATCAAGGGCTGTATCCTGTGGGCCATCGGCTAGAGGAAGGAGACGAAATCACAGCCGTTGATTTCGTCTCCTTGATCTCTATTGGCAGACCACCTTAATTCTGCCTAGGATTTTTTAGTAGATTGCATGCAATATTTGAAGGCCTTAGAGGCCGTTTTGGCAAAAAGGGGAAGAGAACTTTTGTATCCCTATGGGTCTACTTTCATTTTCCAATTGAATCATCTGATTTGGTGCAATGTGGACACTAGGGCACCCTTTTTCCTAGGACTGCTCCTTGTGTAGGGCAGAAATTAAAAGTGCAATAACTTTTAAATGGCTTAACCAAATCACTTGAATTTTCTACCCTGCATGCATGGTATGAAGACACACCTAGGGTTTTTAATTTTAGAATTTTTGGAGGTGTATCCATTGAGTTATTTCATTTATTAGTAAAAGTAAATTTTTGGTATTTAAGGAGTTGTATAACTCCAAACACCCCCTCATTTGGGGGGTGAACTCTTTATATATATCTAAATCCCTGGTTAATATTTCATCACATGTGCATGAGTATGTTTCTCTGAATTTCAAAATGAAGTTAGGGTCTTAAGTGAAAAATTAGGGTGTTAATAGTTAATTTGGGCTTTTGAGCTTTTTGATGGAATTGAAGGTGGGGATCACCTTGCATGCCTCTGAAACCTTGGGGTTAGTATATGTCATGAGGATATACATCATTGTCATAAGTTTCATGATTTTTGGAAGTTATTTTCCTAAAGTTTTTAATGAAATGAAAATTGTCACACTTTTAAATTAATGAAATAATTTGAATCAAAAACTTAGGGTTAAATTCAAAACTCTGGGAAATGGATCCTTGACTAGAAAGGCACATTTAGGAATTTTGTTGGAATTTTTGGACCTCATTTATTTCTCTGAATTTGACTTATTTAGTTAGGTCAATTTATTCAAATATGACATTTAGGTCTCATATGCATTTGGAGAATTATGAAATTATTCTAGTAGGTTTCCTTGGTGATTCTATAGCTCTGTAAATTTTATCATAATTTTTAGATGAATTTTTGTGGTAATTATCAATTTATTGAGGAAAAACCCCCTTTTGTAATTAATTAATTTAATGGGGTAAAATAGCTTGTAAAATTTTAAATCTCTGGATTTAGTGTTTTTCGATGATTATTGTGCTAGGTTGATTTTCTGAGAATTAATAGAGATCATTAGATGGTACCTAATGTGTAAAATCTTATTTACACACCTTTCATTTTAAATAGAAATTATGATGGTAAAATCCTTGGAATAACATGAGACATAGGATCTGGTGTTTCTAGACCAATATGGTGCTATAATAATTTTCCCAGAATTTATTGAAGTCTTAACATAGCACTGGTAGTGTAAACTCTTATACGCACACCAAATGTAACAAATGATAATTAAGGGTAAATACTCCTTGGAATAATATGAAACTTAGGCATTGCTGTTTTTAGGTCAATAACATACTTCTATGATTTATTCAGATTTTATTGAGACATGTAGGTGGTGGTTGTAGTGTAAACTCTTATTGGCACACCACTTGTATTAAATGAATATTGTGGACAAATATTACTTGGAATATTATGAAACCTTGGATTTGGTATTTTTAGATGATTAGTATGCTAGTTTAATTTTCTCAGAATTTTTGGAATTCATATTTTAGTACTTGGTGTGTAAAGTCAAATCTTCATCTTTTTCATGATAAATATAAATTATGATTATAAATTTGCTGAAAAATATGATCTTCTGGAAATAGTGTTTTTATGTCAATATGAAGCTACTGTAATTTTTCCAGATTTTTAGGAAGTTTAATTTCAGTACTTGTAGTGAAGAGCCATGTTTCCTCTCCTTTAAAGATAAATAGAAATTGTGGGTTTAAAATGTTTGGAAAATTAGGATCTTCTGCAAATAGTGTTTTTATGTCAATATGAAGCTACTGTAATTTTTCCAGAATTTTAGGAAAACAAAATCTTGTACTTGATGTGTAAAAATTATTTTTCCATTCATTCATTGAAAATTTGGGATCATAGTTATTTAATTGCTGGAAAAATATGAAATCTTGGAAATCTTTTTATCATGTCACATTTCATCTCTGGAAGGATATTTAACAAGTTTGAATTCACTAGCATGATACCTCCTTCACATTTTAGATTCATATTAGTAATTAATGAATTTTTATAGAGGTCAAAATTAGATGAAACATGCTTGGATTTTGATCATCCCTTATTTTATCCACTATGAACCTAGGATAAAAATTAGAAGTCATTTGGAAGTAATTTGACCAAGATTCCATCATAGGAATCTAAGTTAGTTATATGTCGTGGTCTGCAGAAAGTGAAAACTCATTATGATGAATAGGTCAATATATTCACAAGGAAATCGGTGAGAATTTGATTATAACAAGAGATGAGTATAGACCACTTAGAGGAATAGAAGTTTTTAGAGTTGAGTCCAAAAGATTGATTGCATAGGAGCGGGGTGAAACATAAGGCGTAAGTTATAAAGGGTAATGAGAGGGAGGAAGGTTAGGTCAAGATAGCCGCCAAAAATGTTAAATGTCCTTGAAAGGGGTTGGGCATCATCCCATCATATACCCTAGTACCTTGCGAACCATTCACCGGGTAGCCCTCGGGAAGTCCAGGATCCACCCTAAACTTCCAAGTAGAATAATAACTAAACAAGAATAGTCTAAATAGGAGTTAGAAGATGAGAGTGCTTGGTGAGCTGTGGGTAAGTTTGTGCTCGGGATTGACGAAAGATCGTCCTCCCCCTTAGAGAGTCATAAAGCGCTGAGGTTAATTCAAGTGAAATGATAAGTGGGTAATCTTATGGGTAGATATCAATAATACTAAGTGTCTTGGGAAAGGGAATTTTGGGGTGTCATCCCATTGTAGTTCCTAATACCGTAGCGACCCCTTTACAGGGTAACCCTCGGGAATCCAAGATTAAACCTAAACCGTAGGGATAAAATGTTACAAGAATAATTTAATAACACACTCACCTACACCCCGTGGTTGCGGGAGCCTAGTCTGTTTAGTGCTGCGAGTAGTAAGCTCAGTGTTTGAAAGAGCGGATTGAAAGTCAGGTGAGCTTGCAACTCAGTAGTGTTTGTTGGTACGGACAGGTTGGTGTGGGGAGCCGGTGGCTCGGAAGGATATTAATGACGGGCAGGTTAGCCCGGGGAGCTTATGGCTCGGAGATTGATAGTAGAACATGTTGCATGTGCATTGAAGGCGGTGGTCTTCTATATTGGACGGACGTTTACACCGACGTCAATACGTTGACTTGGCAAGTGTGGTATATACACTTAGCCTAGAAAGTCTGGAGGTCCAGTCAGCAAGAGTACGCAGACGCTCCACGGTTTTGTGTTGAGGCGTACGATAGGTCTAGGTTAGGTAGTGTGAATACCAACCTAGAGGTGGGCGAGGCCCAACCCACCGCTTCCGTTTGCCACTACGGGAGTATCCTGGGAGTCTTGCTAGCTCCAAAAAGGGGGAACTAAAGGTCTATGCGCATAGAGTCGTAGTGTGTGAGTTGCACTTGTATGAATATAGCATAACAACATACCTAGCATGTCATAGCATGAACATTGCATTTCAACCCCTACCCCTATCGTATAAATTGGTATGGGACTTTTTATACGATAGGCCCTGCTAAACGACCCCTTGGTCAATAGGTTTGTATGGGCATTCCTATAAATCAATAGTTACTTTTAAATTACCTTACTTGCATCGCACTGCTTCCTTATGCTTACTTCTTTCTCTGCTGCGATATTACTTTACTGCATTTATTACTGTTTACTGGTTCATATTGCTAGCATAGAACTTATATGTTATACTCTTGATAGCGTAGAATATTTGTCACCTGCTTTTGATTACTCCACTTTGTTGTTCCCCGCTTCTTCCTCCCGCACCGTGCCTAGGAGTCGCGGGGGGAGGCGGGGACAAAATCGGCTTAGTCTTTATGACTAACGGTCGGTGGTGACCGTAGGTACCCGAGGTGATGGAGCACCAGCTAGAAGAGGAGACAGGACCTGAGGAGCCTATACCGAGCTTTACTTCTACTACAAGACAGGTGTTCGAGAGTTAAGAGTTTGTTTAGCTTCTGTACAGATGTAGGGAGAGAGAAAGATTTTTGTACTTTTCTTCATTCGGAAATTTGTACCGGGCTTAAGCCCTCTTTCTCTTTCTTTTATTGTACTCCTTGATGGACAATTACTTTTGGATATATTTATATATTCATATGCGTGTGATTGTGGACTTATGTACTAGTTTTTCTTCTTATCTCTTGTTGGACTGGTTGATCATACTTGCTAGCAGGATCGGCGTCTTGCGGGGTGGCTAACTTGTGTGCTAGCATCTCCGTAAGGCGGCGGTTCTGGGCATAAGATCCGGAAGCTCTCCAGGTGCGGGAGAGGGGTCTTACAAATGGTATCAGAGCAAAACGATCCAACGAGAAAGAAGTCCACAAAAACTGGGACACCCCCGCTCGAGTTAGTTTGAGGACAAACTAGCAGCGGAAGCAGTGGTGTGCCCATGTGTACAAATCACACAAATTAGTCCTTTAACCAATGAGTTAGGCCAACCCAACTAAGGACAACACTTTAGTTTTGACTTACCAAGACGTTTTCATAGCGTATCTTAGTCTTAAATCGATCTCAAGTATAGATTTGGTTAGGACAGGGGGATTCCCAACATGATTAAAGGGAAGGGCTTAGTATGAGTGTAGGTGTTTGAGGCTTACACTCCAATGCTTGACGCGCACTTATCAAATGATTTTACCCCTTAACCAAACTAATTGAACTATCTCAAAGGATTTGGTGCCTGTGACCTACTTTTGGAGTAATAAGAGACTCTTACGCATAAATTATCCTACCAATTACACTTCCCGTCTATTTTATGGTGAAGCGGTCACCAAGACAATTATTATAGGTCGAATAAGAATCCAAAACCAAAGAAGGCCCATTCTTGGTTAGGTCACACAGTGACCTTAAGAAGGATTCGTGAATGGTAACTTTAAGGACCTTGAATGTGTATCATATCTATAAAGTCTCAAGGTGGAACTCCAAGACAAGGTTGTATGCCCTAAGAATTGTGTGCTTATATAGGGTAAATGCACTATAGTGATTTCAAAGAAATTTAGCCCAAAATATATGGGGACTAATCCCTTTTGTTTATTGGGCCATCTTAGTACTGACTTAAGTTTCCCCTAGACCTCATTTAGAAGACGAATCTCAAACTTATAGACTTTGAGGTTTTGTAGGTGTATACAAGTAAATAAGAGGATAGAAAAATAACCATTGGGGATATGCTTAGAGGCTGTCAAGTTATACGTGTATATATGACCTCTGAAATCAAGGAAGTCAGTGCGAGACTTTAGGATATGGGTTGGATAGAAATGGAACCTGGTTATTGGCTCTCGTGATCTTAAGAAATGAATAAATAACACAATGCGAAGGATGATATCATAGATTCACCTCCTCAAGCCTGAGACGATGATCTATAATAGAATCGGGATGAATAGAAAGTTGACTGGTTTTTAGTCAAGTTATTAGAAGCATAAAGTTGCCAAGTTAGCTGCTTGGAACAACTTATCGCCTCATGAAGCTTGTGGATTGAAATTAGATTCCTGCGCGATATATCTATATTTGGAAATTCTTGAATTTCTGGACATTTGAAGATAATGTACATGCAATTATTGAAAAATCAAGCCCCTTTTGTTTTCGAACAATTTTATCGTAACCGATATTCTTATACCCTGGAGGATAGTTGACACCTAATCGGAGTTCGTTAAAATTATACCTATGGATTAAGTAAATAAGAGAGTACTTATGACCTTTAGATTCATGGCTTGATGAGCCTGGGAATTGAAAGACAAATGTCATTATAATCCCTAAGAATGTTGTATGTTTGGAGAATAATATGTGATATTGGGAAATGCGACACCTCTTTAAATCATAACTTTAGAGGATTGGATTAGGGGTTATACATAATAGTGATGATCTCACGAGTATAATGAACTCGGTAATTATTTGACTCATACATATTGGTCGATGCTGAACTATATGAAAGGATTCGGGAGAGATTGCCACATGTGCACATGGGTTTTCATATCAGTAGGAAGCTCGTAGAACTTTGGTAGAGTAAATCCTGGAATAAATAACAGGCTTCCTTCACGAGTGCAATTGAGACTACAACTTGAGAAATTAATCCACTGAATTATTGACATGAAATGCCATGGGTTTGATATATGATCTCTCGTGATAGTATTAATTTATGGAAAATTTAATGGAAATAATCGTTGAATAAAGGACATACACCTTCACAAAGTGCAATGTGAGATTACAATTTGAGGAATTTTTTTTTGGGGATGTTGTAATATCTTGAACGTCTTAAAATTTTGGTGGAATTTATTGTTACCCATTTCTGATACTCCCTTCGCAACGTAGATTTGAACGCAAACTTGAGAAATTCATACCATGAATTATTACTGAGTTGTTATGTAATATATTTGAAGAATGTATAGATTGGGATATTGATGATAAGATAATATAACAATTATCAGATAGTCTTGAGACCTCTCATCTTCATGAGCTGGGAACCCCGTGGACCCGAACTTAGATTTCGAGGATGAAATTATTCTTTTGTTTAATGGGAATTGTAACATCCCATTTGCTACTAGATCCCCTAACTCCAATTTAGGGTGAGACAAGTGGTGAGTGGGGTTAGTTTGAGCTAGATTGTAGCCTTAGGACTCATAGGGTTAGGTGAACTCAACATGAACTCATACTTGCAAATTGACTCCTCCAATAGATGATAAACACTCCAAGGAATGCAATAGACCCAAAAGCCCCATCATGGGGTCACCAATTGACCCAATTTGACCAAAGTCAAACTTGGGTCAACATAGGTCAAATCCTCCCCAATAAGTTCAATTGAACCCCAAAACATGAAATTTACCTCACCCCTAGTCTTAGAACATCATGGTGGACCTAATTGACCCAAAAGCCCCATCATGGGGTCAACAATTTGACCAATTTGACCAAAGTTAACTTTTCCCCCAATATTGGTCAAAATCACACCTTTGGGTCAAATTGGCTCTCCTAGGCCCTCACCTTGACTCAACCAACCTTGGGTGGTGTCACTGGACTCAATGTCAACACATTGGACCAGTCAGCACACCCAATTGACCAAGTCAACCCAAAAGTCAAACATAGGGTCAATTTTGCATAAATTGGGCTTATTTGGAATTAATCCAAATTCCAATGGATTAAGGCCCTCAAGGTCAGCCCACTCTGAAGCCCATAGACCTAATGACCAGCTTTGCCCCTTAAATCCAACATGCAAAGGCATGCATGGGGGCAAAAATGGAAATTCCCCCTTCCTCCATTAAAGACAAGAAGGAATTTAGGAATGGAGGCCATGTGGCCCTCCATTCTTCTGCCCAAGGCTAGATCTGAGCTCCCCACATGAATGCCAGCCGAAATTTGGGCTGGAGCAATGCCACTTGGCAGCTAGGAGGAGCATCCAAGGTGTGGCCGAGCTCCTCCTAATGGCAGCTCCACTTAGAGCCCTCCCCACTTCATTTCGACGACACCATCAGCTTCAGAGGGCCTGGAGGAGTGGATCTGCTACCCTGGATCAAAGGAATCGGCTGAGAATGGAGGAAATGGCAAGGATCGCTGGAGCTCGCCGCCGCCATGCCGCACCACCACAATACGCGCCGCCAAGCTCGCCTAGAGTGCGATTTCTCCCCCCCCCCCCCCCCTCCCTCTGTGCTATTTATCTAAGGTCCTAGAAAGGGCAGACGAGCTCAATTGAGCCGTCAGCCATGGGATTTTTCCCTCCCAAGCTCCGATTGGGCTTCCTCCAGAGATCGCCGGGAACAACCACCTCCGGCCACCATTCCACCGCCAATCGACGGCCAACCCCTCAACGGAGGTGGTGGCGGCGGCAGATGGTCGGGGAGGGTGGAGGTTGGCTGGGATCAAGGGCTGTATCGTCTGGGCCGTCGGCTAGAGGAAGGAGACGAAATCACAGCCGTTGATTTCGTCTCCTTGATCTCTACTGGCAGACCACCTTAATTCTGCCTAGGATTTTTCAGTAGATTGCATGCAATATTTGAAGGCCTTAGAGGCCGTTTTTGCAAAAAGGGGCAGAGACAACCTTTGTAGCCCTATGGGTCTACTTTCATTTGCCAATTGAATCATCTGATTTGATGCAATGTGGACACTAGGGCACCCTTTTTCCTAGGACTGCTCCTTGTGTAGGGCAGAAATTAAAAGTGCAATAACTTTTAAATGGCTTAACCAAATCACTTGAATTTTCTACCCTGCATGCATGGTATGAAGACACACCTAGGGTTTTTAATTTTAGAATTTTTGGAGGTGTATCCATTGAGTTATTTCATTTATTAGTAAAAGTAAATTATTGGTATTTAAGGAGTTGTATAACTCCAAACACCCCCTAATTTGGGGTGTGAGCTCTTTATATATATCTAAATCCCTGGTTAAAATTTCATCATATGTGCATGAGTATCTTTCCCTGAATTTCAAAATGAAGTTAGGGTCTTAAGTGAAAATTTGGGGTGCTAATAGTCAATTTGGGCTTTTGAGCTTTTTGATGGAATTGAAGGTGGGGATCACCTTGCATGCCTCTGAAACCTTGGGGTTAGTATATGTCATGAGGATATACATCATTGTCATAAGTTTCATGATTTTTGGAAGTTATTTTCCTAAAGTTTTTAATTAAATGAAAATTGTCACACATTTAAATTAATGGAATAATTTGAATCAAAAACTTAGGGTTAAATTCAAAACTCTGGGAAATGGATCCTTGACTGGAAAGGCACATTTAGGAATTTTGTTGGAATTTTTGGACCTCATTTATTTCTCTGAATTTGACTTATTTGGTTAGGTCAATTTATTCAAATATGACATTTAGGTCTCATATGCATTTGGAGAATTATGAAATTATTCTAGTAGGTTGCCTTGGTGATTCTATAGCTCTGTAAATTTTATCATAATTTTTAGATGAATTTTTGTGGTAATTATAAATTTATTAAGGAAAAATTCCCTTTTGTAATTAATTAATTTAATGAGGTAAAATAGCTTGTAAAATTCTAAATCTCTGGATTTAGTGTTTTTAGATGATTATTGTGCTAGGTTGATTTTCTCAGAATTTTTAGAGATCATTAGATGGTACCTAATGTGTAAAATCTTATTTACACACCTTTCATTTTAAATAGAAATTATGATGGTAAATTCCTTGGAATAACATGAGACATAGGATCTGGTGTTTCTAGACCAATATGGTGCTATAATAATTTTCCCAGAATTTATTGAAGTTTTAACATAGCACCTGTAGTGTAAACCCTTATACGCACACCAAATGTAACAAATGATAATTAAGGGTAAATACTCCTTGGAATAATATGAAACTTAGGCATTGCTGTTTTTAGGTCAATAACATACTTCTGTGATTTATTCAGATTTTATTGAGACCTGTAGGTGGTTGTTGTAGTGTAAACTCTTATTGGCACACCACTTGTATTAAATGAATATTGTGGACAAATATTACCTGGAATATTATGAAACCTTGGATTTGGTATTTTTAGATGATTAGTATGCTAGGTTAATTTTCTCAGAATTTTTGGAATTCATATTTTAGTACTTGGTGTGTAAAGTCACATCTTCATCTTTTTCATGATAAATATAAATTATGATTATAAATTTGCTGAAAAATATGATCTTCTGGAAATTGTGTTTGTATGTCAATATGAAGCTACTGTAATTTTTCCAGATTTTTAGGAAGTTTAATTTCAGTACTTGTAGTGAAGAGCCATGTTTCCTCTCCTTTAAAGATAAATAGAAATTGTGGGTTTAAAATGTTTGGAAAATTAGGATCTTCTGGAAATAGTGTTTTTATGTCAATATGAAGCTACTGTAATTTTTACAGAATTTTAGGAAAACAAAATCTTGTACTTGATGTGTAAAAATTATTTTTCCATTCATTCATTGAAAATTTGGGATCATAGTTATTTAATTGCTGGAAAAATATGAAATCTTGGAAATCTTTTTATCATGTCACATTTCATCTCTGGAAGGATATTTAACAAGTTTGAATTCACTAGCATGATACCTCCTTCACATTTTAGATTCATATTAGTAATTAATGAATTTTTATAGAGGTCAAAATTAGATGAAACATGCTTGGATTTTGATCATCCCTTATTTTATCCACTATGAACCTAGGATAAAAATTAGAAGTCATTTGGAAGTAATTTGACCAAGATTCCATCATAGGAATCTAAGTTAGTTATATGTCGTGGTCTGCGGAAAGTGAAAACTCATTATGATGAATAGGTCAATATATTCACAAGAAAATTGGTGAGAATTTGATTATAACAAGAGATGAGTATAGACCACTTAGAGGACTAGAAGTTTTTAGAGTTGAGTCCAAAAGATTGATTGCATAGGAGCGGGGTGAAACATAAGGCGTAAGTTATAAAGGGTAATGAGAGGGAGGAAGGTTAGGTCAAGATAGCCGCCAAGAATGTTAAATGTTCTGGAAAGGGGTTGGGCATCATCCCATCATATACCCTAGTACCTTGCGAACCATTCACCGGGTAGCCCTCGGGAAGTCCAGGATCCACCCTAAACTTCCAAGTAGAATAATAACTAAACAAGAGTAGTCTAAATAGGAGTTAGAAGATGAGAGTGCTTGGTGAGCTGTGGGTAAGGTTGTGCTCGGGATTGACGAAAGATCGTCCTCCCCCTTAGAGAGTCATAAAGCGCTGAGGTTAATTCAAGTGAAATTATAACAGGGTATTCTTATGGGTAGATATCAATAATACTAAGTGTCTTGGGAAAGGTAATTTTGGGGTGTCATCCCATTGTAGTTCCTAATACCGTAGCGACCCCTTTACAGGGTAACCCTCGGGAATCCAAGATTAAACCTAAACCGTAGGGATAAAATGTTACAAGAATAATTTAATAACACACTCACCCACACCCTGTGGTTGCGGGAGCCTAGTCTGTTTGGTACTGCGAGCAGTAAGCTCAGTGTTTGAAAGAGCGGATTGAAAGTCAGGTGAGCTTGCAACTCAGTAGAGTTTGTTGGTACGGACGGGTTGGTGTGGGGAGCCGGTGGCTCGGAAGGTTATTAATGATGGGCAGGTTAGCCCGGGGAGCTTATGGCTCGGAGATAGATAGTAGAACATGTTGCATGTGCATTGAAGGCGGTGGTCTTCTGTATTGGACGGACGTTTACACCGACTTCAATACGTTTACTCGGCAAGTGTGGTATATACACTTAGCCTAGAAAGTCTGGAGGTCCAGTCAGCAAGAGTACGCAGACGCTCCACGGTTTTGTGTTGAGGCGTACGATAGGTCTAGGTTAGGTAGTGTGAATACCAACCTATAGGTGGGCGAGGCCCAACCCACCGCTTCCGTTTGCCACTACGTGAGTATCCTGGGAGTCTTGCTAGCTCCAAAAAGGGGGAACTAAAGGTCTATGCGCATAGAGTCGTAGTGTGTGAGTTGCACTTGTATGAACATAGCATAACGACATACCTAGCATATCATAGCATGAACATTGCATTTCAACCCCTACCCCTATCGTATAAATTGGTATGGGACTTTTTATACGATAAGCTCTGCTAAACGACCCCTTGGTCTATAGGTTTGTATGGGCATTCCTATAAATCAATGGTTACTTTTAAATTACCTTACTTGCGTCGCACTGCTTCCTTATGCTTACTTCTTTCTCTGCTGCGATATTACTTTACAGCATTTATTACTGTTTACTGGTTCATATTGCTAGCATAGAACTTATATGTTATACTCTTGATAGCGTTGAATATTTGTCACCTGCTTTTGATTACTCCACTTTGTTGTTCCCCGCTTCTTCCTCCCGCACGGTGCCTAGGAGTCGCGGGGGGAGGCGGGGACAAAATCGGCTTAGTCTTTATGACTAACGGTCGGTGGTGACCGTAGGTACCCGAGGTGATGGAGCACCAGCTAGAAGAGGAGACAGTACCTGAGGAGCCTATACCAAGCTTTACTTCTACTACAAGACAGGTGTTCGAGAGTTGAGAGTTTGTTTAGCTTCTGCACAGATGTAGGGAGAGAGAAAGATTTTTGTACTTTTCTTTATTCGGACATGTACAGGGCTTAAGCCCTCTTTCTTTTTCTTTTATTGTACTCATTGATGGACAATTACTTTTGGATATATTTATATATTCATATGCGTGTGATTGTGGACTTATGTACTAGTTTTTCTTCTTATCTCTTGTTGGCCTGGTTGATCATACTTGCCGGCAGGATCGGCGTCTTGCGGGGTGGCTAACTTGTGTGCTAGCATCTCCGTAAGGCGGCGGTTCTGGGCATAAGATCCGGAAGCTCTCCAGGTGCGGGAGAGGGGTCTTACAAATGGTATCAGAGCAAAACGATCCAACGAGAAAGAAGTCCACAAAAACTGGGACACCCCCGCTCGAGTTAGTTTGAGGACAAACTAGCAGCGGAAGCAGTGGTGTGCCCATGTGTACAAATCACACAAATTAGTCCTTTAACCAATGAGTTAGGCCAACCCAACTAAGGACAACACTTTAGTTTTGACTTACCAAGACGTTTTCATAGCGTATCTTAGTCTTAAATCGATCTCAAGTATAGATTTGGTTAGGACAGGGGGATTCCCAACATGATTAAAGGGAAGGGCTTAGTATGAGTGTAGGTGTTTGAGGCTTACACTCCAATGCTTGACGCGCACTTATCAAATGATTTTACCCCTTAACCAAACTAATTGAACTATCTCAAAGGATTTGGTGCCTGTGACCTACTTTTGGAGTAATAAGAGACTCTTACGCATAAATTATCCTACCAATTACACTTCCCGTCTATTTTATGGTGAAGCGGTCACCAAGACAATTATTATAGGTCGAATAAGAATCCAAAACCAAAGAAGGCCCATTCTAGGTTAGGTCACACAGTGACCTTAAGAAGGATTCGTGAATGGTAACTTTAAGGACCTTGAATGTGTATCATATCTATAAAGTCTCAAGGTGGAACTCCAAGACAAGGTTGTATGCCCTAAGAATTGTGTGCTTATATAGGGTAAATGCACTATAGTGATTTCAAAGAAATTTAGCCCAAAATATATGGGGACTAATCCCTTTTGTTTATTGGGCCAACTTAGTACTGACTTAAGTTTCCCCTAGACCTCATTTAGAAGACGAATCTCAAACTTATAGACTTTGAGGTTTTGTAGGTGTATACAAGTAAATAAGAGGATAGCAAAATAACCATTGGGGATATGCTTAGAGGCTGTCCAGTTATACGTGTATATATGACCTTTGAAATCAAGGAAGTTAGTGCGAGACTTTAGGATATGGGTTGGAAAGAAATGGAACCTGGTTATTGGCTCTCGTTATCTTAAGAAATGAATAAATAACCCAATGCGAAGGATGATATCATAGGTTCACCTCCTCAAGCCTGAGACGATGATCTATAATAGAATCGGGACGAATAGAAAGTTGACTGGTTTTTAGTCAAGTTATTAGAAGCATAAAGTGGCCAAGTTAGCTGCTTGGAACAACTTATCGCGTCATGAAGCTTGTGGATTGAAATTAGATTCCTGCGTGATATATCTATATTTGGAAATTCTTGAATTTCTGGACATTTGAAGATAATGTACATGCAATTATTGAAAAATCAAGCCCCTTTTGTTTTCGAACAATTTTATCGTAACCGATATTCTTATACCCTGGAGGATAGTTGACACCTAATCGGAGATCGTTAAAATTATACCTATGGATTAAGTAAATAAAAGAGTACTTATGACCTTTAGATTCATGGCTTGATGAGCCTGGGAATTGAAAGACAAATGTCATTATAATCCCTAAGAATGTTGTATGTTTGGAGAATAATATGCGATATTGGGAAATGCGACACCTCTTTAAATCATAACTTTAGAGGATTGGATTAGGGGTTATACATAATAGTGATGATCTCACGAGTATAATGAACTCGGTAATTATTTGACTCATACATATTGGTCGATGCTGAACTATATGAAAGGATTCGGGAGAGATTGCCACATGTGCACATGGGTTTTCATATCAGTAGGAAGCTCGTAGAACTTTGGTAGAGTAAATCCTGGAATAAATAACAGGCTTCCTTCACGAGTGCAATTGAGACTACAACTTGAGAAATTAATCCACTGAATTATTGACATGAAATGCCATGGGTTTGATATATGATCTCTCGTGATAGTATTAAGTTATGGAAAATTTAATGGAAATAATCGTTGAATAAAGGACATACCCCTTCACAAAGTGCAATGTGAGATTACAATTTGAGGAATTTTTTTTTTGGGATGTTGTAATATCTTGGACGTCTTAAAATTTTGGTGAAATTTATTGTTACCCATTTCTGATACTCCCTTCGCAACGTAGAATTTGAACGCAAACTTGAGAAATTCATACCATGAATTATTACTAAGTTGTTATGTAATATATTTGAAGAATGGATAGATTGGGATATTGATGATAAGATAATATAACAATTATCAGATAGTCTTGAGACCTCTCATCTTCATGAGCTGGGAACCCCGTGGACCCGAACTTAGATTTCGAGGATGAAATTATTCTTTTGTTTATTGGGAATTGTAACATCCCATTTGCTACTAGACGCCCTAACTCCAATTTATGGTGAGACAAGTGGTGAGTGGGGTTAGTTTGAGCTAGATTGTAGCCTTAGGACTCATAGGGTTAGGTGAACTCAACATGAACTCATACTTGCAAATTGACTCCTCCAATAGATGATAAACACTCCAAGGAATGCAATAGACCCAAAAGCCCCATCATGGGGTCACCAATTGACCCAATTTGACCAAAGTCAAACTTGGGTCAATATAGGTCAAATCCTCCCCAATAAGTTCAATTGAACCCCAAAACATGAAATTTACCTCACCCCTAGTCTTAGAACATCATGGTGGACCTAATTGACCCAAAAGCCCCATCATGGGGTCAACAATTTGACCAATTTGACCAAAGTCAACTTTTCCCCCAATTTTGGTCAAAATCACACCTTTGGGTCAAATTGGCTCTCCTAAGCCCTCACCTTGACTCAACCAACCTTGCGTGGTGTCACTGGACTCAATGTCAACAAATTGGACCAGTCAACACACCCAATTGACCAAGTCAACCCAAAAGTCAAACATAGGGTCAATTTTGCATAAATTGGGCTTATTTGGAATTAATCCAAATTCCAATGGATTAAGGCCCTCAAGGTCAGCCCACTCTGAAGCCCATAGACCTAATGACCAGCTTTGCCCCTTAAATCCAACATGCAAAGGCATGCATGGGGGCAAAAATGGAAATTCCCCCTTCCTCCATTAAAGACAAGAAGGAATTTAGGAATGGAGGCCATGTGGCCCTCCATTCTTCTGCCCAAGGCTAGATCTGAGCTCCCCACATGAATGCCAGCCGAAATTTGGGCTGGAGCAATGCCACTTGGCAGCTTGGAGGAGCATCCAAGGTGTGGCCGAGCTCCTCCTAATGGCAGCTCCACTTAGAGCCCTCCCCACTTCATTTCGACGACACCATCAGCTTCAGAGGGCCTGGAGGAGTGGATCTGCTACCCTGGATCAAAGGAATCGGCTGAGAATGGAGGAAATGGCAAGGATCGTCGGAGCTCGCCGCCGCCATGCCGCACCACCACAATACGCGCCGCCAAGCTCGCCTAGAGTGCAATTTCTCCCCCCCCCCCCCCCTCCCTCTGTGCTAGTTATCTAAGGTCCTAGAAAGGGCAGACGAGCTCAATTGAGCCGTCAGCCATGGGATTTTTCCCTCCCAAGCTCCGATTGGGCTTCCTCCAGAGATCGCCGGGAACCACCACCTCCGGCCACCATTCCACCGCCAATCGACGGCCAACCCCTCAACGGAGGTGGTGGCGGCGGCAGATGGTCGGGGAGGGTGGAGGTTGGCCGGGATCAAGGGCTGTATCCTCTGGGCTGTCGGCTAGAGGAAGGAGACGAAATCACAGCCGTTGATTTCGTCTCCTTGATCTCTATTGGCAGACCACCTTAATTCTTCCTAGGATTTTTCAGTAGATTGCATGCTATATTTGAAGGCCTTAGAAGCCGTTTTTGCAAAAAGGGGCAGAGACAACTTTTGTAGCCCTATGGGTCTACTTTCATTTTCCACTTGAATCATCTGATTTGATGCACTGTGGACACCAGGGCACCCTTTTTCCTAGGACTGCTCCATGTGTAGGGCAGAAATTAAAAGTGCAATAACTTTTAAATGGCTTAACCAAATCACTTGAATTTTCTACCCTGCATGCATGGTATGAAGACAAACGTAGGGTTTTTAATTTTAGAATTTTTGGTGGTGTATCCATTGAGTTATTTCATTTATTAGTAAAAGTAATTTTTTGGTATTTATGGAGTTGTATAACTCCAAACACCCCCTAATTTGGGGGGTGAGCTCTTTATATATATATATATAAATCCCTGGTTAAAATTTCATCACATGTGCATGAGTATTTTTCTCTGAATTTCAAAATGAAGTTAGGGTCTTAAGTGAAAATTTGGGGTGCTAATAGTCAATTTGGGCTCTTGAGCTTTTTGATGGAATTGAAGGTGGGGATCACCTTGCATGCCTCTGAAACCTTGGGGTTAGTATATGTCATGAGGATATACATCATTGTCATAAGTTTCATGATTTTTGGAAGTTATTTTCCTAAAGTTTTTAATTAAATGAAAATTGTCACACATTTAAATTAATGGAATAATTTGAATCAAAAACTTAGGGTTAAAATCAAAACTCTGGGAAATGGATCCTTGCCTCGAAAGGCACATTTAGGAATTTTGTTGGAATTTTTGGACCTCATTTATTTCTCTGAATTTGACTTATTTGGTTAGGTCAATTTATTCAAATATGATATTTTGGTCTCATATGCATTTGGAGAATTATGAAATTATTCTAGTAGGTTTCCTTGGTGATTCTATAGCTCTGTAAATTTTATCATAATTTTTAGATGAATTTTTGTGGTAATTATCAATTTATTGAGGAAAAACCCCCTTTTGTAATTAATTAATTTAATGGGGTAAAATAGCTTGTAAAATTCTAAATCTCTGGATTTAGTGTTTTTAGATGATTATTGTGCTATGTTGATTTTCTCAGAATTTTTAGAGATCATTAGATGGTACATAATGTGTAAAATCTTATTTACACACCTTTCATTTTAAATAGAAATTATGATGGTAAAATCCTTGGAATAACATGAGACATAGGATCTGGTGTTTCTAGACCAATATGGTGCTATAATAATTTTCCCAGAATTTATTGAAGTTTAACATAGCACTTGTAGTGTAAACCCTTATACGCACACCAAATGTAACAAATGATAATTAAGGGTAAATACTCCTTGGAATAATATGAAACTTAGGCATTGCTGTTTTTAGGTCAATAACATACTTCTGTGATTTATTCAAATTTTATTGAGACCTGTAGGTGGTGGTTGTAGTGTAAACTCTTATTGGCACACCACTTGTATTAAATGAATATTGTGGACAAATATTACCTGGAATATTATGAAACCTTGGATTTGGTATTTTTAGATGATTAGTATGCTAGGTTAATTTTCTCAGAATTTTTGGAATTCATATTTTAGTACTTGGTGTGTAAAGTCACATCTTCATCTTTTTCATGATAAATATAAATTATGATTAAAAATTTGCTGGAAAAATATGATCTTCTGGAAATAGTGTTTTTATGTCAATATAAAGCTACTGTAATTTTTCCAGATTTTTAGGAAGTTTAATTTCAATACTTGTAGTGAAGAGCCATGTTTCCTCTCCTTTAAAGATAAATAGAAATTGTGGGTTTAAATTGTTTGGAAAATTAGGATCTTCTGGAAATAGTGTTTTTATGTCAATATGAAGCTACTGTAATTTTTCCAGAATTTTAGGAAGACAAAATCTTGTACTTGATGTGTAAAAATTATTTTTCCATTCATTCATTGAAAATTTGGGATCATAGTTATTTAATTGCTGGAAAAATATGAAATCTTGGAAATCTTTTTATCATGTCACATTTCATCTCTGGAAGGATATTTAACAAGTTTGAATTCACTAGCATGATACCTCCTTCACATTTTAGATTCATATTAGTAATTAATGAATTTTTATAGAGGTCAAAATTAGATGAAACATGCTTGGATTTTGATCATCCCTTATTTTATCCACTATAAACCTAGGATAAAAATTAGAAGTCATTTGGAAGTAATTTGACCAAGATTCCATCATAGGAATCTAAGTTAGTTATATGTCGTGGTCTGCGGATAGTGAAAACTCATTATGATGAATAGGTCAATATATTCACAAGGAAATCGGTGAGAATTTGATTATAACAAGAAATGAGTATAGACCACTTAGAGGACTATAAGTTTTTAGAGTTGAGTCCAAAAGATTGATTGCATAAGAGCGGGGTGAAACATAAGGCGTAAGTTATAAAGGGTAATGAGAGGGAGGAAGGTTAGGTCAAGATAGCCGCCAAGAATGTTAAATGTCCTGGAAAGGGGTTGGGCATCATCCCATCATATACCCTAGTACCTTGCGAACCCTTCACCGGGTAGCCCTCGGGAAGTCCAGGATCCACCCTAAACTTCCAAGTAGAATAATAACTAAACAAGAGTAGTCTAAATAGGAGTTAGAAGAAGAGAGTGCTTGTTGAGCTGTGGGTAAGGTTGTGCTCGGGATTGACGAAAGATCGTCCTCCCCCTTAGAGAGTCATAAAGCGCTGAGGTTAATTCAAGTGAAATGATAAGAGGGTAATCTTATGGGTAGATATCAATAATACTAAGTGTCTTGGGAAAGGGAATTTTGGGGTGTCATCCCATTATAGTTCCTAAAACCGTAGCGAGCCCTTTACAGGGTAACCCTCGGGAATCCAAGATTAAACCTAAACCGTAGGGATAAAATGTTACAAGAATAATTTAATAACACACTCACCCACACCCCGTGGTTGCGGGAGACTAGTCTGTTTGGTGCTGCGAGCAGTAAGCTCAGTATTTGAAAGAGCGGATTGAAAGTCAGGTGAGCTTGCAACTCAGTAGAGTTTGTTGGTACAGACGGGTTGGTCTGGGGAGCCGGTGGCTCGGAAGGTTATTAATGACGGGCAGGTTAGCCCGGGGAGCTTATGGCTCGGAGATAGATAGTTGAACATGTTGCATATGCATTGAAGGTGGTGGGTCTTCTGTATTGGATGGACGTTCACACCGACGTCAATACGTTGACTCGGCAAGTGTGGTATATACACTTAGCCTAGAAAGTCTGACGGTCCAGTCAGCAAGAGTACGCAGACGCTCCACGGTTTTGTGTTGAGGCATACGATAGGTCTAGGTTAGGTAGTGTGAATACCAACCTAGATGTGGGCGAGGCCCAACCCACCGCTTCCGTTTGCCACTACGGGAGTATCCTGGGAGTCTTGCTAGCTCCAAAAAGGGGGAACTAAAGGTCTATGCGCATAGAGTCGTAGTGTGTGAGTTGCACTTGTATGAACATAGCATAACAACATACCTAGCATGTCATAGCATGAACATTGCATTTCAACCCCTACCCCTATCGTATAAATTGGTATGGGACTTTTTATACGATAGGCCCTGCTAAACGACCCCTTGGTCTATAGGTTTGTATGGGCATTCCAATAAATCAATGGTTACTTTTAAATTACCTTACATGCGTCGCACTGCTTCCTTATGCTTACTTCTTTCTCTACTGCGATATTACTTTACTGCATTTATTACTGTTTACTGGTTCATATTGCTAGCATAGAACTTATATGTTATACTCTTGATAGCGTAGAATATTTGTCACCTGCTTTTGATTACTCCACTTTGTTGTTCCCCGCTTCTTCCTCCCGCACGGTGCCTAGGAGTCGCGGGGGGAGGCGGGGACAAAATCGGCTTAGTCTTTATGTCAAACGGTCGGTGGTGATCGTAGTTACCCGAGGTGATGGAGCACCAGCTAGAAGAGGAGACAGGACCTGAGGAGCCTATACCGAGCTTTTCTTCTACTACAAGACAGGTGTTCGAGAGTTGAGAGTTTGTTTAGCTTCCGCACAGATGTAGGGAGAGAGAAAGATTTTTGTTCTTTTCTTCATTCGGACATTTACCGGGCTTAAGCCCTCTTTCTCTTTCTTTTATTGTACACATTGATGGACTGTTACTTTTGGATATATTTATATATTCATATGCGTGTGATTGTGGACTTATGTACTAGTATTTCTTCTTATCTCTTATTGGCCTGGTTGATCATTCTTGCCGGCAGGATCGGCGTCTTGCGGGGTGGCTAACTTGTGTGCTAGCATCTCCGTAAGGCGGCGGTTCTGGGCATAATATCCGGAAGCTCTCCAGGTGCGGGAGAGGGGTCTTACATTCTGATAATTAATTTTGATCATCTTATTGGCACGATAATGACGTAAGAGCGTTACGTTAACGCGGAGTTAACGGTACACCGTCGTTAGTGCATTTTTGCATCCGTTTGGTCAAGTCGCCCTAATTTCGATCTTGCCGGAATTTAGATTTTTAGACTTTGGAAAATTAAGTTAATTAATTTTAATTGTGAACGTAAAATTTCGTTGCGATCCTAGCTATGTTTGAAGCCCAACAAATTTACAAAGATTTAAAGAATTTTTGTTTGCCGTTAACTTCGGAAAAATTCTAGCTTGAGAACGGGTCGTCAAAATCTGATTTTGACGTCGCCGTTGGATTCGTAGCATCAGCGTTTACCTTCGGTGCAATTCTCGTCGGAAACAGAGTGGGTTTAGCCACCTTTGACTAATCGAGATTTTAAGTTCTCATATATATCCATATATATGTATAAGCATAATAATAACATTCCTTATTAAATGTCCTAACCAGCCAGTATATCTTTTCATAAGCCTTGACCGACCCCTCCCCATCCAAAAACCATTTTTTTCCTGAAACCCTCCTTTTTCTATCAGTCGAACGCAAAATTTTTGTGACCGGGTACCGGGCGGTCCGGGACCAATGAATTGCCGCCACCTAAGCCAGCCGGCCCCACGCGCATCTGAGATGTATGTCAGCCTTTTACTGTTTGGGCATCTGAGATGTATCCCTGAGATATCCCACTAGTACAAAATGATATCTGGAAATTGCCTGGACCTGGGTCCGATACCCGGACCCAAAAATTTCCCCAGTCGAACAGAGAGCGATGTGAGGGAGAATGCCATTTCTACGAGCTTTTCTACTGCTTCTACGGGACCTCAGGTGCACAAAAATTTTGACGGAGCATAGATATGGAAAGCTCTCTCCGAGCTCTCGGGTGTGCGGTGAGTATTTCCAATTTCGTGGGTTTTTTTGTGTTGGCGTGTGCAGCCCTAAGCTTCATTTTCTATCAAAATCCCTTCAGATTTTGTTGTTGTCGTGGTTTCTTGTCGTCTGATCCTTGGCGTGGAGTGCTTAGGTGGCTAGAAATCAGAAGATCAAGGCAAGTTGTGGTCAATCCCTCTTGCTTAGTTTTCCTTTAGTTCTTCCTTCCTCTTTTAATTCCAAGATCTGATAATATTTCATTTCTTTCCTAGTGTTTAATCTATAATGAACATTGTTTGATTTTTTTTTCTCTGTTTAGGAATTTTGTTTGGTGAAAAATCAAGGCAAGTGGTATGTTGTTTTTCTTGTTGGGACACTCATAACTCCTTAGTTCTTTTAGATTCAGGAACCTTCTTAACTTATTTGATTAATATCTTCATACCTCTGTTACTTGATTTCCTATAGCATGATGAGACAATCATTATCCTAAATTACCCTCTTGAAGTGCTCTTATTAAATGTCAGGGTTCATGCTTGTGGTATTTAAATTTTATGCCAAAAGAAATCCCGAGCCTAGCTGCATTATCCTTCCTCCCTGTACCCAAAAATCTCTGGATTTATGCTTTTTTAGATATAATTATGTTATACCCCTTACCGATCATGAAGTTGCCTTCTTCTCCTATGTTAAGAAAAAAAAATCTAGTACTATTTAATTCTTCTTGGGGCTTCTTCATGCATTCAGGAGCACGAGTCTTCAAATTTTGTCATGTTGTGAAGTTCCTGTTGGTGTCAGGCATAATATAGACTGTGGGGGGTTAGTGGAGTGTATATAATCGCCACTGTACTTATTTGGGATCAGATATATATATAATTATGTATACGTTTGACTGTGAGTGTTAGTGGAATGAGCCACCGTCACAGTGTCTGCTTATGATTTGTTGGACTGTGGGCGTTAGTGGAGTGAGCCACCGCCATAGTGTCTATTTGTGAGTCATTGTAGCCGGAAATTTTATCATGGTCTGATGGTTTGTGTTGGAAAGATAGCCACTGCCTCAGTACCGTTTTGTGCCCGGTGTTAATGATGCACCTCTTCCGAGCTGATCAGTCTCAATTGTTATTATTGTTATTATTTTTTCTTTGCTATCTATTATTGTAAGACAGATTTGTATTATACTCGATGCAAGTTTTCTTATGGTTAATCATTACTAAGTATACATATTGTGCATGTGGCTTTTCATGTCGAAAACTGAACCTTTTTGAACCGACTAGTGGTATGA
This sequence comes from Dactylorhiza incarnata, assembly GCA_033032865.1. Lineage (NCBI taxonomy): Eukaryota > Viridiplantae > Streptophyta > Magnoliopsida > Asparagales > Orchidaceae > Dactylorhiza > Dactylorhiza incarnata. The sequence continues at coordinate 539,764 of JAWHQI010000218.1, read as the reverse complement.
TTTATTCATTTTAGCTGCCATTTGCGCATTCTTTTGCTGAGGCATTCTTTTCTTCTAAATGCCTCAGGCTCGTAGCAGTAGCAGTTTGGGTGGCTAGAGTTGGTGACTCCAGGTTTTGGTTGTAGCAACGCTTCTTTTCCCCTCTCTGTCGTGAAGATGTTGTGGTTTCTTTCTCAGGTTAGACTTGTGCTTTTGATTCTATAGGTTCGTGTCAGGTTGTTAACTCCCATAGCTTTTGCCCTTATGTGATAGATTACTTACTGTCTAGCTTTTACCCTTGATAAGAGAGTATTGAGGCAAGGATACATCTAGCCAGCCATCAATAAAGATGCTACAGAGCATGCTAAGAAATGTCAGAATTGTCAGGTCTTCGCGCCACTTCAACTCTTGCGAAGCAAAGGCTCAGGAAAATAATGGCACCCTGGCCCTTGATATTTGGGTAATGGATTAGGACCTTTCCCTCAGGCTAGCGGGTAGAGGAGGTTCCTCCTGGTCATGATCGACAACTTTTCCAATTGGATGGAGGTGAAGGCCCTGGCAAAAACCACCTCGCAGGTAATAAAAAGTTTTATTTGAGGAAAGATAGTCTGTTGGCATTAGGTTCCCTTAGCCATTGTCACTGACAACAAAATGCAGTTCAAGAGTGATGAGCTCAATAGCTTCTGCGGCTAGTTAGGCATGGACCTCCGCTTAGTGTCCATCCATCACCCTAGGAGCAATGGACAGGTGGAAGCCTCGAATAAAATCATCGTGAACTTGCTAAAAAAATAAGGTAGAAAACCTGAAGTATAATTGGGTGGAGCAACTCCCCTTGATCCTATGGGCCCTACAGACCACACCCAACAGGACCATGGGGGAAACCACTTTTAAGCTCTTTCATGGCTCGGTGGCCATGCTGCTAGTGGAATTAGATATCAAATCTCTGCGAGTCATTTCTGCATGAGCAGGGGAGGAGGAATGGAGAGTAGAAAATGAAGAAGAACATCATCTCTCGCTTGACCTAATGGAAGAACTCCGGGACCAGGTAGACATCAGCAAGGAGGATGTTAAGCATAGAATGGCAAGATATTTTGATAGGCACATCACGATAAAACAGTTTGTAAAAGGGGACCTTTAAGTTGACGCCGCTGGAAGATCGACGATAGTCGGTAAGCTCAATTCCAATTGGGACGACCCCTATGAAATCATAGAAGCTTTAAAATTAGGGGGATATCTTCTCCAGAATGCCGAAGGAATCCTCTAGGGAACACATAGAGTGGTGACGATTTGAAGCATTTATATCCTTATAATAAAGGATTTTTTGGAAACAACTATTAGCATACTCCAGACGGGTTCGTCCTGGGATGTGACAAACGGTTTGGAAGCAATCCCTTGAGATGATCACGCTGACCAGGCTCCCGCTAGCCCACAGGGCAGGTGATTTCTTGGGTTGCACTTTGAAAGAAAGTGGGGAAGCAAGCCCTTGAGATGAACCCGCTGACCGGGCTCCCACTATCCAACATGGCAAGTTATCCTTGGGTTGCACTTTGAAAGAAAGTCAGGAATTAAGCCCTTGAGATGATCCCACTGACTGGGCTCTCACTAGCCTACAGTGTAGGTGATCTATCGGGTTGACTTTAAAAGAAAGTCGGGAAGCAAGCCCGTGAGATGATCCGGCTGACCAAGCTCCCACAATCTAACAGGGCAAGTGATCTCTCAGGTTGCACTTGGAAAGAAAGTCGGGAAGAAAGCCCTTGAGATGATACCGTTGACCGGGCTTCCACTAGACGACAGGGCAGGTGATCTCTCGGGTTTCACTTTGAAAGAAATTCAGGAAGCAAGCCCATGAGATGGTCCCGCTGATCAGGCTTGTACTAGTTAGTAGGGCGGGTGATCTCTCGGGTTACACATTGAAAGAAAGTAAAAAAGCAAGCCCTTGAGACAATCCGGCTGACCGGGATCCTACTAGCCGGTAGGGTAGGTGATCTCTCGGGTTGCACTTTGAAAGAAAGTCGGGAAGAAAGCCCTTGAGAAGATCTCGCTGACTGGGCTCCCACTAGAGGGCAGACTAGGTGATCTATTGGGTTGCACTTTGAAAGAAAGTCGAGAAGAAAGCTCTTGAGATGATCCCGGTGACCGGGCTCCCACTAGCAACGTGGCAGGTGATTTCTTGTGTTTCACTTTGAAAGAAAGTTGGGAAGCAAGCCCTTGAGATGATCCCACTGACCGGGCTCCCACTAGAGGACAGGGCAGGTGATCGCTCAGGTTGCACTTTGATAGAAAGTCGGGAATCAAGCCCCATAAAACTATCCCGCTGGCCGGGATCCCACTAGACGATAGGGAAAGTGATCTCTCGCGGGTTGCACTTTGAAATAAAGTTGGGAAGAAAGTTCTTGAGACGATCCAGCTGACCGGGCTCCCACTAGCCAGCAGTGAAGGTGATTTCTCGGGTTGCACTTTGAAAGAAAGTTTGGAATCAATCCCTTCAGACAATCCCGCTGACCAGGCTCCCACTAGCTAGCAGGGTTGGTGATCTCTTGGGTTTCACTATGAAAGATAGTCTGGAAGTAAGCCCTTGAGATGATCCCGCTGACCGGGCTTCCACTAGCCGGTAGGGCAGGTGATCTCTCGGGTTGCACTTTGAAAAGAATGTCTGGAAGTAATTCCTTGAGACGATCCCGTTGACTGGGCTCCGACTTGCCAATAGGGCATGTGATCTCTCAGGTTGCACATCGAGAAAGTTTAGAAGGAAACCCTTGAGAAGGCCCAGCCAGCCATGCTCATGTTAGGCCACAAGGCAGGCTGATTGTTCAGGATGCAGGAAGGAAGGTAGAAATAATAAGATAAGAGAGAAAATTCAAAATGGAAAGAAGGGTTCGAGTGCTATTAAACTCTCCCTTGACCCACTTGCGACTAGGATGACCTCATGCGGATCTAACACAGTCGCCCTTAACAGATGCGCGAGTTGAGTTCCTAAAAGGTTGTGACAGAGGCGAGATGCTTAGCTTACATTTCGCGAGTTGGGTAAGCCGAGCTGTTGAGCCTCAAAAGAGATAAAAATAAAAAAGGCAGAAAATCATAATCACAAGTCCAATCTCAATTTTTCATAAGAAATTCAGGGTCTCACCCATGTTCGAGAAAAAAAAAGTATATAATAAATAAAAGAAAACACTATCTTCAGCGGGCCGGCGGGTCCTTTGAGGCGGGGGTGAGCTTGTTGTCTTCAGGAGAATAGTCATGCTCGCCGGAAGGCAAGCTACCAACTTCCTTCTCATAAAATTGGGGGATGAGGAGGTCGCATGTCATAAAGGTCCACTCATCCTAAAGCATGCCAAGCTCTCCATCATGTCGATGGTGGTCTCGGGGGACTGCGTGATGAGTTGTTTGCGCGTACGCTCGACCTCACGATGAGGGAAGAGCATCATTTCCTCGCCTTTTGAAATCGACTCACCTCGCTCCTCAGGCTGCCTTCGCGTCAAGGCCTTGGCCAGCAGAACATTCCTCACCCTTACCTCCTACTCGAGAACCTCGATTTGTGCTCTCATATGATTCGCTGTCTCGGCATCCTGCAATGATTCGGTGTAAGAGATAGTCACAAAAAGTAAGAAATCATGACAAGAATTAAATGAGACCTACCACTCTGCCGGAGGAGTTGGCGAGTAGCCGCTCTGTTAACTCCAGCCTCATCTGTCCGTCGACCACCTGATCCTCAGTTTTCTTCTGCTTCGCCACTATGTTGCGGAACTTTTTGATGAAGCTTAGGCCGCGCTGCAAGGCCATGTGCGAGACCTCCGTAGCTTGTAGTAGGACCCTGGTGCTCTCATTCATGAGCTCGCTCATGGTCTCCTTTCCATATGTCGCTGAATCCTGTAGACCGTAGAGCCCATATAGCAGGGCAAAGGCATCCTCGCAGGCATGCCACCTCTCCGTCCATGAGGTAAGGAGAGAGAACACAGGCAAGCGGTTGACTTTCGCTTCCCAGAGAAGCAGCGGATATCCAACACCATTGAGGGGCTTTTTCCCCAGCCCATAATTCGGGTGTGAGTTGGGGGTATCTTGCTCGCAAGCTGCGCTGTCATCCATCAACATGGTCACTGACTCGCTCGCCAGAGTTGTTTTCTTCGACGCGGGGGCTTTCTGCCTCTTCTATGAGTCAGTCGAAGAGGGTGCTATGAGGCTCGCCGCTGGCCTTTTCCTAAAGCCTCTACCGGAGGGCAGCTTCTTCATGTCCGATGAGCAATCCACTATCATGGTCGATGCACGAGCGAGTACACTACTCGCCACTGCCTTGCCTGCATAAGGCGGGTTCTCGGGGACCAGCCGCTCGCCTATATCAAGAATGAAATCGTGAGAAAACTGTCAAAAACACAAAGGCCGAGTAGATGAAGATCTTACCCTCTCCTGGGAGGAGTGGAACAAGTAGATCAAGATACCTTCTGAGGTATGCGACCTAGAAGTTCTTCTCGAGGAAGAACTGATAGAGTTTAGCTGCCATGCCATCCACGCGATGGGCCTTGAACACGACCTCATCTTTCTGAGAGGGCGAGTAGGGAATGTTACCGAGATCACCTTTGATGAAGATGATGTGGTTATTCTAGTGGTGGACCTTGTTTGAGGTCTCGCAGACCTTCATGTGCTAGTCAGAAAGAAAGGCCATGTCGTTGGAAGTCGCCCTGAAAAAAAAGAGCTTACGAAAAACCATAAGGTTAAACTCGATTCGCTCTTCGCGTATGTAGCAAGCAAAGGCGATCAGCATGGCCATGCCATTGGGATTGATCTGCGCAGGCACTTTACGAAAGTACTTGAGGAAGAGCTAAACCTCGGGCCACAGAGGAAGGCGAAGCCCGACCTCAAAGTGAGTGTAACACCCCTGGATTTCTGATAATTAATTTTGATCATCTTATTGGCACGATAATGACGTAAGAGCGTTATGTTAACGCGGAGTTAACGGTACACCGTCGTTAGTGCATTTTTGCATCCGTTTGGTCAAGTCGCCCTAATTTCGATCTTGCCGGAATTTAGATTTTTAGACTTTGGAAAATTAAGTTAATTAATTTTAATTGTGAACGTAAAATTTCGTTGCGATCCTAGCTATGTTTGAAGCCCGACAAATTTACAAAGATTTAAAGAATTTTTGTTTGCCGTTAACTTCGGAAAAATTCTAGCTTGAGAACAGGTCGACAAAATTTGATTTTGACGTCGTCGTTGGATTGGTAGCATCAACGTTTACCTTCGGTGCAATTCTCGTCGGAAACAGAGTGGGTTTAGCCACCTTTGACTAATCGAGATTTTAAGTTCTCATATATATCCAAATATATGTATAAGCATAGTAATAACATTCCTTATTAAATGTCCTAACTAGCCAGTATATCTTTTCATAAGCCTGGACCGACCCCTCCCCATCCAAAAACCATTTTTTTCCTGAAACCCTCCTTTTTCTATCAGTCGAACGCAAAATTTTTGTGACCGGGTACCGGACGGTCCGGGACCAATGAATTGCTGCCACCTAAGCCAGCCGGCCCCACGCGCATCTGAGATGTATGTCAGCCTTTTACTGTTCGGGCATCTGAGATGTATCCCTGAGATATCCCACTAGTACAAAATGATATCTGGAAATTGCCTGGACCTGGGTCCGATACCCGGACCCAAAAATTTCCCCAGTCGAACAGAGAGCGGTGTGAGGGAGAATGCCATTTCTACGAGCTTTTCAACTGCTGCTACGGGACCTCAGGTGCACAAAAATTTTGACGGAGCATAGATATGGAAAGCTCTCGCTGAGCTCTCGGGTGTGCGGTGAGTATTTCCGATTTCGTGGGTTTTTTTGTGTTGGCGTGTGCAGCCCTAAGCTTCATTTTCTGTCAAAATCCCTTCAGATTTTGTTGTTGTCATGGTTTCTTGTCGTCCGATCCTTGGCGTGGAGTGCTTAGGTGGCTAGAAATCAGAAGATCAGGGCAAGTTGTGGTCAATCCCTCTTGCTTAGTTTTCCTTTAGTTCTTCCTTCCTCTTTTAATTCCAAGATCTGATAATATTTCATTTCTTTCCTAGTGTTTAATCTATAATGAACATTGTTTGATTTTTTTTCTTTGTTTAGGAATTTTGTTTGGTGAAAAATCAAGGCAAGTGGTATATTGTTTTTCTTGTTCGGATACTCATAACTCCTTAGTTCTTTTAGATTCAGGAACCTTCTTAACTTATTTGATTAATATCTTCATACCTCTGTTACTTGATTTCCTATAGCATGATGAGACAATCTTTATCCTAAATTACCCTCTTGAAGTGCTCTTATTAAATGTCAGGGTTCATGCTTGTGGTATTTAAATTTTATGCCAAAAGAAATCCTGAGCCTAGCTGCATTATCCTTCCTCCCTGTACCCAAAAATCTCTGGATTTATGTTTTTTTAGATATAATTATGCTATACCCCTTACCGATCATGAAGTTGCCTTCTTCTCCTATGTTTAGAAAAAAAATCTAGTACTATTTAATTCTTCTTGGGGCTTCTTCATGCATTCAGGAGCACGAGTCTTCAAATTTTGTCATGTTGTGAAGTTCCTGTTGGTGTCAGGCATAATATAGACTGTGGGGCTTAGTGGAGTGTATATAATCGCCACTGTACTTATTTGGGATCAGATATATATATATATATAATTATGTATACGTTTGACTGTGAGCATTAGTGGAATGAGCCACCGTCACAGTGCCTGCTTATGATTTGTTGGACTGTGGGCGTGAGTGGAGTGAGCCACTGCCACAGTGTCTATTTGTGAGTCATTGTAGCCGGGAATTTTATCATGGTCTGATGGTTTGTGTTGGAAAGATAGCCACCGCCTCAGTACCGTTTTGTGCCCGGTGTTAATGATGCACCTCTTCCGAGCTGATCAGTCTCAATTATTATTATTATTATTTTTTTTCTTTGCTATCTATTATTGTAAGACAGATTTGTATTATACTCGGTGCAAGTTTTCTTATGGTTAATCATTACTAAGTATACATATTGTGATGTGGCTTATCATGTCGAAAACTGAACCTTTTTGAACTGACTAGTGGTATGATTTATTCATTTTAGCTGCCATTTGCGCATTCTTTTGCTGAGGCATTCTTTTCTTCTAGATGCCTCAGGATCGTAGCAGTAGCAGTTTGGGTGGCTAGAGTTGGTGACTCCAGGTTTTGGTTGTAGCAACGCTTGTTTTCCCCTCCCTGTCGTGAAGTTGTTGTGGTTTCTTTCTCAGGTTAGACTGGTGCTTTTGATTCTATAGGTTCGTGTCAGGTTGTTGACGCCCATAGCTTTTGCCCTTATGTGATAGATTACTTACTGTCTCTTCTGCTGCTACTTACGTGACTAATATTTAAGTGCTCTCTGGGAATGATTTATGTAGGAGGCATATTAGTTATTTTGACCATATAAAGGTTTCATACTAGTTTTGTTCATAGCGTCCTTTTTTTTATCCTAATATCACCATACTTTGAGTATTATGAAAATTCTTTTTACATAAATTAAATTTAGAAATTTCATATCATTACAAGGTTAGCTGAGTCCTCATGCTCATGTAGGATAAAATGAAGTAAACTATATATTTTCCTGCTATGTATATATTTGTCTTACTGGTGGACTAGCTGATCCACTGAACCGAGGGACACGGTCTTTGAAACTTTAAATTTAAATTATGCTTTTCAAACATAAAAATCCATGTCCTTTACGGAAATAAATGAAAAGACTGTTTTTCCTGAGCATCTGCAGTGCTCCCATGCACGGCGTGGCATCACGACACGTATGTTCTCTTACTCTGAAATTATGCAAATTATTGAGAAAATATGGGTTGTGACAGTGAGTGAGGGGGAAGGCGAGCTTATCCCGATAAAATATGTTGATAGACTCTCTGTACACAGGGGCGCGAGCTGAAAACTAGGGAAGGAGTTCGGCCTTTAAGGCGAGCACATTTTCCTCCGACACTGCCCATCTGGGAAGTAGGGTCAGAGAAATTGGCAACGCACTTCGCCATGAAATAGGAAACACCTTCACCACCCATGGCGTTAGTCATAGAAGCAAGTGGATGACGTGAGTGGAAAGAAGGTAAGAGCGCAAGTAGCAAGAGAAACAATTAATATGGTAGGTGAAAAAGTAAAGGGGGGTATTTATAGAAAAATGGGGCTGAGTAGGGAGTCCCCAGCCAGTATGCGCGAGCACACTTTCCCTCACCAACTCACCACCTGTTCGCCAGAATTCACCCCTCTCGCCGATAAAAAAATGTATGCCAGGAAAGTTCCAAGTTAAAGTACGGGCTGATAGAGAAGAATTTACGTGTTCAACTAATACACCTGCGAGTCGGGGATTAAAAGTTATTACATAATAGTAAGTTGTTTTGATTAGCCATATATGAAAAAGACGGAGTGATAAGAGAGTCGGTCTAGTTGGGAACCCACTTCCATGAGCCCCTACCCCTCATCTGCACTTGTGGCCCTCCCCTCACTACAACCACCTCGCGAGCGATATCGACTTCCCCACTATAAGTTCTGCAAGTACTCCTCTATCCTCTTGAAGTGGGTTGCGAGCGCAGAAGTGTTGACTCCCAGGATCTGCTGCATGGCTCCGCCGAGCGTAACACACTCACACTCCAGGGATGAGACTAGCTTCTTTAGGGAAAGTTGGCAGGGGGAGGGCTCGCTCGCATGCGCTTCCAGCTTGTGGAACATGAATCCATACTTCTGGAGCACTTCCATAATTCGATCCGCCATCACGTTAACCGGGGGTGACTGATGAGTCCCAAATATATACACATTTATGGACTCATCTGGGCCGATTTTCTAGTCTATGCACTACACTTTAGGCATGTTTTCGCTCATATTTGTTATTCCATGCTATGTGCACCTTTAGGCCCGTTTTGGTGTTATTTCTTATTTATTTGCATTATTAGTTTTCATGCAGGGTAAAGTGTCACTTTCAGTGGTTTGATTAGTGTTGTATGCTGAAGCAGGAGTCGTGCAGGTGTTCCCGGTACAAATCTGTACAGGAACACTGCGCACGATCACTGGTTTTATTGCGCACGACCACTGGTCGTGCGCCACTGATCGTGTGCACTTAAACCCTGAAAACTGAGTTCTGTCTCCCCTCATCGCACGACCACCTACGATAACTAGTGGTCGTGCGCCACTGGTCGTGCGAACATTGTTTTTTATAATTTTCTTTCCCTGCAGGCTCCGTCCAGGCAGGCGCACGATCACAGGATGATAGTGCGCACGACCACTGGTCGTGCGCCAACGATTGTGCGCACTGTTTATTCCAGCACCTATAAAGTGCCCTGCTCGCGATTTAGGTCAGGATCCTCGCCGTTTTTCCGCCCAGCTCCACCGTTCCGCCCATTTCCGCAGGTTTTCGCCCCCTAGGCCACCTCCATCATCCAAGGGCTTCAATGAAGAGATTCTACACTCATCTTCATCGCAAAGGAAGGAGTTCCTCGCATCGGATGTGGCCGGATTGTAAAACGCTGGAGAAGACGGGTCCATTGGGAGGTGTGACAGCCCTCCTCTACCCCGGACGCAGTTGGGACCGAGCTAGGACGTGGATTGACAACCCGACGATTCCTACCGTAAATCTACAACGAGACTCCGGATTCGGTCGTATCTCTTGCCTCTTTCTTCTACTTGTGTGGTTGTATTTGTTTGTAATCTCTATATTTAGATGATGACACTATGAATCTTGTTTATTAATGTTTATTTCATGTTTATGGAATCATATTATTCATATGTGTGAATGAGGTGCGCCGCCATCCATTTTCCACTCCACCACCTTGTCCGGTGCCGCACTAGCAACTGCTAGTGGCGTGCTTGTCGAAGAGGTGCCGGCGACCCTCATTCCGTTATCCTACTCGCCCATCCGCCTACCGAAGCGTGGCATAGCGGCCCGTGTATTCCATCCCGCCTAACGAAGCAGCGCGCTCAAGGCCTGCATAGTTCGATTCCGCTTGCCTACTCGTCCATCCGCCCTTGCGACGCAGCGCGCTCAAGGCCTGCCTAGTCTCCATCCCGCCAAGCGAAGCACTGCATAGCGGCATTGCATAGGAGTAGTTATAGTTGTTTTCTTTTATTTTCCAAAAGCCAAATCACCCCATTTCCGCATTCCATCCGACTCAAGGACTTCGATCTCAAGTCCTTCCTCGAACGTTAACTCCACCATACTGTGTTCCTTGAGAGATTCGATACTCGGGGATTACTCCTCGTTTTATATTACTTGAACGATCGGTACACTGCCGTTTCGTGTCGCAGTCGAGCTACCGCCTATAGCGGTGTGTGAGATTTGCGCCATCAAGTTTTTGGCGCCGTTGCCGGGGAACACAGTCATGTGAGTTTTCTAGAGAGGGAGAACCTGAGAGAGAAACCCTTCCATTTGTAAATTGCATTTCTTTGTTTTATTTCTTTTTTATTCCATTTTCCTGTTTTAATTAGGTTGCTTTAGTAATTTTTGTTAGGTGTAGTATTTTGCACAATAGCCTTTTTATTTTGAATCGTATTATCTTCGCACTATGTGGGCACATCTTAATTTCCGTTGTCGTTGGTGTGGAGCTACCTCCCACTCTAGTGATGAATGCCCTACGGAGAATAGTAGGCATAATTCTTATAGCCCAGCATATGGAGCACCGACTTCGTCTGATACTCTATATGGTGCACGTAAGTCTTATGGCTACTCTGTTGAGCCTTTACCGTCTTACTTCTTTTCGGCTTCAGCCCCCGCTGTGCCAAAGAAGCCCGCAAGGTAGTGCCGGTTTTGTCGGAGCACTGATCATGTCTTGAAGGACTGTGCCGAGTATCTTCGCCAATTGGATGAGGATGACGAGCCGGATATCCGGATCGTCCCAACTCCTAACTCTGGCGGCACACCTTCAACATTCGGTTATGTGCCTTTGTCACCTTCACATCTTGAAGGGAATGGCATTGCATAGCGGCATTGCATAGGAGTAGTTATAGTTGTTTTCTTTTATTTTCCAAAAGCCAAATCACCCCGTTTCCGCATTCCATCCGACTCAAGGACTTCGATCTCAAGTCCTTCCTCGAACGTTAACTCCACCTTACTGTGTTCCTTGAGAGATTCGATACTCGGGGATTACTCCTCGTTTTATATTACTTGAACGATCGGTACACTGCCGTTTCGTGTCGCAGTCGAGCTACCGCCTATAGCGGTGTGTGAGATTTGCGCCATCAAGTTTTTGGCGCCGTTGCCGGGGAACACAGTCATGTGAGTTTTCTAGAGAGGGAGAACCTGAGAGAGAAACCCTTCCATTTGTAAATTGCATTTCTTTGTTTTATTTCTTTTTTATTCCATTTTCCTGTTTTAATTAGGTTGCTTTAGTAATTTTTGTTAGGTGTAGTATTTTGCACAATAGCCTTTTTATTTTGAATCGTATTATCTTCGCACTATGTGGGCACATCTTAATTTCCGTTGTCGTTGGTGTGGAGCTACCTCCCACTCTAGTGATGAATGCCCTACGGAGAATAGTAGGCATAATTCTTATAGCCCAGCATATGGAGCACCGACTTCGTCTTATACTCCATATGGTGCACGTAAGTCTTATGGCTACTCTGCTGAGCCTTTACCGTCTTACTTCTTTTCGGCTTCAGCCCCCGCTGTGCCAAAGAAGCCCGCAAGGTAGTGCCGGTTTTGTCGGAGCACTGATCATGTCTTGAAGGACTGTGCCGAGTATCTTCGCCAATTGGATGAGGATGACGAGCCGGATATCCGGATCGTCCCAACTCCTAACTCTGGCGGCACACCTTCAACATTCGGTTATGTGCCTTTGTCACCTTCACATCTTGAAGGGAATGGCATGGATACGATCACCGGATGTGCGGCTGATCTATGCACCGACATTGCTGAGCCTATTCTCCCAGTGCATCCACCACCCCTAGTGGATTCGATTCTTTGTGAGGAATCAGTGCTTGACATTTATCCAAGCACTATTCCTCCCCCTGTTGTGCATACTATACTCGTCTCCGACGACATTGTTGAGGATGTGTCGTAGGATGAGGCTGGCGATCTATGTGTTGTGCCTATTCCTATGAAGGAGGACAACCTTCTAGGTGAAGAGGAGTTTTCCTCAACACCGGTGGAGGAAGTCCAAATCTTGGGCATGGCCACTGTCGATCCCGCCGAATCTTGTAGCATTGATGACAATGCAAACATTATTTTACTTCCCCAACCTGATGGGAGTGAGACCGGGATCACTCCCCCGATTTCTGATTATTTTTGTCCTTCTTCTCTTTTATTTCTTGACCCCCCTTCTTCACCCGAGCCTGTGCAGGTTGAATCTTCACAGGTACTTCAGGAGGACTTGGAGCTTTGTGCTCCAGTCAATGATGAGTGTGCCCTTTTATGCGAGGACGTTGATTCCTTCTCCATTAAGGAAGCCTCATTCGTTGCCTTCTCCCCCTGCACACCTGCTGTGGACGATACCTTGCTGGGCAAGGATAGTCTTGGTGAGATGAGTGAGGACCAGGCCTCCTCCTCTTCTTACTTTCTTTTCCCTCTACCTGTGAGGAGCAGGTATTATTATTATTTAGGTAGAGGGGTGACTGCCTTATCTCCGTATCGGTACCAGCTACCGAAACGCATATTGGAGCAGTTACCTGTGCATTTTCTTTTTCATAGGCCCATTAGCTAGATATTATAAAGTTTTGAATAAGTCGTGCTGGGATGACAATAACCCCAGTAGTTATCTTAATTTTTCTTGCATTTTCATTTCGTTTCTAATTTTATTTAGTTAATTGCACTTTATCTCAGTTTTATATATATATTTTTTTTTTGCGGAGCTGACCCCTGCAGGTATCTTTTCTTGATGGCGGATGCCGCGGTTCATTTTAGCTTACACGCCAATCTTCTGGTATGCTCATTTCTGAGCATTGGGTACTCTCTTTCCCTAGCCCTATTTTGATTTTCATGTCATATATAATGTGGGTTGTTTAGTTTAAGTCTGGGGGAGAGTAGTTCTGTGTGCCCACGCACGTGCACTATTGCATTGCATGCTAGAAGTATTTCTATTTCAATTATTTAATTATGTTCAATTGCATTGCACACCACTACACCCACTCGAGCGTGCACTTAGCTGTTGGCACGTCTTGAGCCGAACTCATTTCTTTTCGTGTGATTTGGAAAATCACTGTGCTGGCTTAGGATTATGAGGCGGAGTAAAATGTTGACTCCGGTAGTGCTCCTAGTCGAGTGCTCATGTCTCGTTTAGAAAATCGTGTAGATTCAATTTCTTTTTATGCTTTTAGTTTATATTTTTTTTCTATTAGCGTAAATATTGTTTACTCTACTCAATTGGTGAATTCGGTGTGAATCAAACGGTAGCATAGGAATGTGTGTAGATGCTCGTTATCCTCGTATTGCCCGAGTCAGGAGAAAGGATTATCTTTCTCGGTGGCTAGAACTTGCCCCAAGCGATTCTTGAAGCATGGGTATACGGTTAGTCAATTGCGTGAATGTGATATAGGCCATCATTTTGGCCCGGTTGAGCCTTTGTGCCCACTCCTATCGCTTTATCCTCGTTAGCCCAGTTGTGCCTACCCTTTCTTTGATTCAGCCCCACTGTTGTCTCACCAAAGCCTAAACGCCAATCCTAGTCGCACACCCAAATTTGAGCTCTAGTATATTACTTTCATGATTGGGTTGTTGATGTAGTGTTATGTTTGTGAAAATGTGGATATGCATCATTGTTTAGATTGCTGAAAATATGTGAAAAGAAAAAGAAAATAAGAAAAAGAAGAGAAGTGAGAAGAAAAGAAGAAGATATGAGCTTTATTGAAAAAATCTGTGTATGAATGTATGTTTGGGAGTAGGCGGTGCACACACCCATGTAGTCAAATCCAAGTCTGGGGGTATGGTGTACCCGTGTATTTGTGTGGTGAATGAGGAGAATTTCTGCATTAGCTCATTTGGGTTTTTGTGTTTTAAGCCTTCATGTTTATATTTGTTTATCCTCACCTAAACCCAAACCTCATCTAAAACCTTAAGTCCTATTGATTCACGCATTTGAGTCAAACCAGTGTCGTGGAGAGAGTGCGAACGGGCAAGCTTATGGTCACCGACATTGATGGATTTCAATGGAGGTTGTCTCGAGCCCCGATCTTTGGCAATGCTCGCCTCAGCGTTCAGTTTACTTTCTTCCTATGTACGACCTTATGATTCACCGTGATTCACTTTTTGAGCAAATGTAATATATAAATACGCCCCTAGAAAAGTATAAACTAATATGTACAATTAGAAATTTTGTCTACTGTTTTTCTACGCGCATGAGCATGCGACTTCGCATGATACTCCGCTTTACAATTTCTATGCCAGCTATGTATTTTTTCTCAGCCGCTTGAGGAATTTGTTTGCTCGGGACGCGCAAACAGGTAAGTCTGGGGGTGTGATGAGTCCCAAATATATACACATTTATGGACTCATCTGGGCCGATTTTCTAGTATATGCACTACACTTTAGGCATGTTTTCGCTCATATTTGTTATTCCATAGTATGTGCACCTTTAGGCCCGTTTTGGTGTTATTTCTTATTTATTTGCATTATTAGTTTTCATGCAGGGTTAAGTGTCACTTTCAGTGGTTTGATTAGTGTTGTATGCTGAAGCAGGAGTCGTGCAGGTGTTCCCGGTACAAATCTGTACAGGAACACTGCGCACGATCACTGGTTTTATTGCGCACGACCACTGGTCGTGCGCCACTGATCGTGTGCACTTAAACCCTGAAAAACTGAGTTCTGTCTCCCCTTATCGCACGACCACCTACGATAACGCGCACGACCACTGGTCGTGCGCCACTAGTTGTGCGAACATTTTATTTTATAATTTTCTTCCCCTGCAGGCTCCGTCCAGGCAGGCGCACGATCACAGGATGATAGTGCGCACGACCACTGGTCGTGCGCCAACGATCGTGCACACTGTTTATTCCAGCACCTATAAAGTGCCCTGCTCGCGATTTAGGTCAGGATCCTCGCCGTTTTTCCTCCCAGCTCCGCCGTTCCGCCCATTTCCGCAGGTTTTCGCCCCCTAGGCCTCCTCCATCATCCAAGGGCTTCAAGGAAGAGATTCTACACTCATCTTCATCGCCAAGGAAGGAGTTCCTCGCATCGGATGTGGCCGGATTGTAAAACGCTGGAGAAGACGGGTCCATTGGGAGGTGTGACAGCCCTCCTCTACCCCAGACGCAGTTGGGACCGAGCAAGGACGTGGATTGACAACCCGACGATTCCTACCGTGAATCTACAACGAGACTCCAGATTCGGTCGTATCTCTTGCCTCTTTCATCTACTTGTGTGGTTGTATTTGTTTGTAATCTCTATATTTAGACGATGACACAATGAATCTTGTTTATTAATGTTTATTTCATGTTTATGGAATCATATTATTCATATGTGTGAATGAGGTGCGTCGCCATCCATTTTCCACTCCACCGCCGTGTCCGGTGCCGCACTAGCAACTGCTAGTGGCGTTCTTGTCGAAGAGGTGCCGGCGACCATCATTCCGTTAGCCTACTCGCCCATCCGCCTACCGAAGCGTGGCATAGCGGCCCATGTATTCCATCCCGCCTAACGAAGCAGCGCGCTCAAGGCCTGCATAGTTCGATTCCGCTTGCCTACTCATCCATCCACCCTTGCAACGCAGCGCGCTCAAGGCCTGCCTAGTCTCCATCCCGCCAAGTGAAGCACTGCATAGCGGCATTGCATAGGAGTAGTTATAGTTGTTTTCTTTTATTTTCCAAAAGCCAAATCACCCCGTTTCCGCATTCCATCCGACTCAAGGACTTTGATCTCAAGTCCTTCCTCAAACGTTAACTCCACCTTACTATGTTCCTTGAGAGATTGGATACTCGGGGATTACTCCTCGTTTTATATTACTTAAACGATCGGTACACTGCCGTTTCATGTCGCAGTCGAGCTACCGCCTATAGTGGTGTGTGAGATTTGCGCCATCAGTGACTCGCCCAAGAATTCTCTCATCACATTGGGCAATGGTGAGCTGAATAGTCCTCCACCTAATCCATGTCATCATCAAGAGGAATGGTGCGTGCACCTGAAAAGAATGGGCAATGAGTCAGCACAAAGTCATTATGATCAACAAAGTGGAATTGCTCTAAGACTCACCTCGAGATGACTTAGCCTCCTTGCCAAGTCCGTCTGATGGTATTGTCCTTTCACTGAAGGGTTTGTCGTGAAGGGGCAACAAAGATTTATCCGACCTGACTCGCCGAACGGTGGGGGACGGGATCAGCTTTTTAGGAGAAATGGGATCATTCATACTCTTGCCTCTGAGCGAGGCAAATGCATCAACCAACTCCAGAGAAAGGTCGCGAGTCGGGGAATGGGGTGGCGGGAAGGTTGAGATAACCTCAGTGTAATCAAAAACTATGAAAATACAACCCGCTAACATCACCTAAAGAACGCGTATTGAAGGAATGATAAGGCAATTTGAAAAGGTCGTGTACCATTAATAGGCGTGCAGGAGTTGGCATCTATTCGACCACAGGCATCCATCGCCAAGTCGCCATCTCGACCTCCCGTATTGTCAATAAGGGTATCAAGCTAAACGAGATGCCCAAATTATAAGTGGGTTTTTGCCAATCCGAGGGTAAGAGGAAAAGTTGAGTTTGCACCTGTATGGACGAGCTCAATCCCAAGCTGAAGTTGGGCTGCTATGACCTTGGCGGAGTCGTCGTTCTCTCAAAAAGAGTGGGCCAAGTCTTCTTAATGGCTTTTCTTACTTTCTGCTGTGCCGGGCTTGACGAGGCATGCTCGATGGCACTAGACATCAAACCTGCATTGGCCTCCTTGCTACTATTCTTGAATGCCGCTAGTCGAGCAAGAACGTCTTGGGATGGCTGCATGATAGTTTCTAATGGAAGGTTGAAGCCAAGGTAGGGTGGGAGGAAGGGATTGAGTAGTTGCCCTGCTTCTCTAGGGATGCTTATATATA
This sequence comes from Dactylorhiza incarnata, assembly GCA_033032865.1. Lineage (NCBI taxonomy): Eukaryota > Viridiplantae > Streptophyta > Magnoliopsida > Asparagales > Orchidaceae > Dactylorhiza > Dactylorhiza incarnata. Next base: position 522,829 of record JAWHQI010000218.1, on the reverse strand, counting down.
GGTATCAGTGGGTCCCGCAAATTGATTCACTAAAGAGGACACGAGACTCGCCAAATAACCAGAGTAGAACTATCTTTCCATGCTTGGGGAAAGCATGCAAAGAGCAGGGATTGAGTGCAACCCCGTATTTGCCGAGTGGTCGAACGGTCGAGTTAAGGCAAGAACAGGCGACCTTGTGAGTACACCCTTCATGTTAACACTCACTCGGCGCCCGGGGCGAATGGCGAGATCGGTATTCTGGGCCGTACTGTCAGCACCTGCCCAGCAGCCTCGGCGAGACGAGTCGTTCATGAAATGGGGGGCTCGCCATTCATCTAGACTCACTCATAGCTAAGTCGATCATATTGGCCTGCAATTATCCCTTTTAAACAGTGGGATTTTGTTGTTGGCAGACCATTTGGCCTGCCCTTAGTAAAACCAAAAAGCGGGATTTTGCTATCCGAAGACCCTTTTTAGAAAACTAAAAATAGACCCCCAATGACACCTTTGGAGAAGGACTTCTCACTTGTTTCTCTCTCCTTTGGCTAGCGTTGGTTGGCAAGAGGGTTAAGGCTTGATACTCACCGTGGTTTCTGGGTTGGAGGTCAGGAATCCTCTAGCGATCTCCAAGGTCCCCGACTCTGTATTTGGCTTACGAGGGGAAGCTCTCTAAGATCTTCCGGGTGTGTGATGGGACCTCCTCGCTGTAGCTCAAGGGTATATTCTTGTTTTCCACCATAAAGAGTGAGTTTTCTTCTCCTGAGAGTCTGGCCTAGTGAGTAAGCTAAGGATAATTAAGTGCAAGCTATACCCTTGTCCGAACTCCTCGTTGAACCGTTGTTTCCTTGTTCAACCCATCTGATAGACCTTGATCTTCATATAAACATCATAGGCAAGGAAAAACCAGATTACTTCCAATCTGGCCACTGTTGCAAAGGACGGATTGTAGTGTATCCCTTCTTCTTTCATATATCCTTGTGCAACAAGTCTTGCTTTATTTCTTACTATAATTCCATTTGAATCCAACTTATTTCTATATACCAATTTGGTTCCAATGTTTGGGTAATTTCTAGGACTTTCAACTAGAGTCTGGACCATATTTCTCTCAAATTGAGCTAGCTCTTCTTGCATGACAACAATCCAATGGGGATCATTATCTGCTTCCTCAAACTTCTTTGGTTTATATTGGGAGAGGAACCATTGCAACATTGACTCATTTGATAGTTGGTTCCTTGTTTGCACTTCAAAAGTCATGTCTCCTATTACTTGAGAAGAGGCGTGATCCTTGAGATTTATTCTCAGAGGATTAGTTCTAGTGATTTCAAGAATACGATTGATCTCTTCAATAACTTCTTCTTCAACAATTTCTAGTTGAAAATTATTCACTTGATTGTGGAGAGAGTCTTGAATTGTGTTGTAAACAGCCTCATTAGAATATTCATCTGAATAGGTTTCAGCAATGTCCAGCTGATGATTATGCTCTTTAAATGAGCCTACTCCAGTTTCCTTAACACTCAATTGCTCTAACTCAGCAACTATAAGATCTTCTTCTTGCAAAATTATGTTGGTGGAAGTTTCCTTCCCCTTGGAAAATATGTTAGCCTCATGAAAAACAACATGCATAGACTCTTCTGTTTTAAGAATTCTTTTGTTATAGCACCTATAGGCTTTACAGGTAGATGAGTATCCTAAGATGAAACGATAATCAACCTTCTTGTAAAATATGGCAAGGTGGATTTTTCCATTATTTAAAATGAAACAAGTGCAGCAAAAAATCCCAAAGTATGAAACTAGATGTGTTTTTTTCCTTCAACAGCTCATAAGAGGTCTTTAACATGGTCTTGTGGATAAGACTTCTATTCAGAACATAATTGGTAGTGTTAACTACTTCTGCCCAAAAGGACTTAGGCAAGTTTGACTGATCCAGCAATGCCCTTCCTGATTAAATTAGGGTACTATTTTCCTTTCAGAAACCCCATTTTGTTGAGGAGTTCTAGTAGCTGAAAAGTAGTCTTGTCCCTTCATCCTTACAGAATCTACAGATTAACTAATTTTCAAACTCTGTGCCATAGTCAACTCTGATAATACCAACTTGAGTGTTGAATTCAGATTGAATTTTTCTAATGAATCTTGAGATGATCTTAAGGGTTTCAAATTTAGCTTTCAGAAAGAACACCCAAGTGAATCAAAAAAAATCATCCACTACAACTAAGGTAAAGGTATTTCCTCATAAGCTCTAAGTGGAGATTGGACCAAATATGTCCATGTGCAATAAATACAGACTTCTAGGTGAATCATTCTTAACAATTGTTTTGAATGTTGACTTGGTTTGCTTGCCTATTTGACAAGCCCTACCTAGATTTTCTTTCCAATACTTACCTCTTGGAAAGCCTCTAACTAGAATATTTCTAGCTAACTTGGCAATGATCTTATGATTTACATGACCAAGCCTCTATGCCAAAACTCATTTATATTTACATCATAATTGAATAAACATATTTTAGTTGAGCTAGAATTGAAGTCAACTACATAAACATTTTCTTTCATATAGCCAGATAACACCATTGCATCTGACTCTGAGTTAACAATTTGGCATTTGTTGTGAGTGAATACTATGTTGTATTTACCATCACAAAGTTGACTAATTCTAATTAGATTATGTTGAAGACCAACAACATAAACTACTTTCAAGAAAGAAATGTCTCTAATTCTGATCATACCGTAACCTTTGGTTTAACCACAAATAGAGTCACCAAATAATACCTTAGGGTCATCCTTGGCATTAATATTTACCAGCAGGTCTTTATGTCCAGTCATGTGCCTGTAGCAACCACTATTCAAAAACCAGAGCTGGTTTGCGGATGGACAGTCTTTGACCTGCATATGTAATTTAAACATCAGTTGGGACCCAGGTTACTTTAGTCCATTTCTTCTTCCATTGTATGTGTTTATGTAAGAGTAAGTAGGCCATTCATGACACACCTTTGGATTGAAGAGTGTTGGTCTATTAAACCAACAACTTCTAGCATCATGTCCAATTTTGTTACAGTAATTACATCTTGGTTTGTGAGTATTAAATTAAGAAAACAATTTAGTGTTAAATCTGTTATTATTGCTTACTGGAAAGTTGATTCGACTAGAAGTCAGTGCAACTACCTGGTTGCATTGATAAGAAGTCGACAATGTTATGAAGTTGCATTGAGAAGAAGGAGATGTCATTTCATACTTGCGTCAATTAGAAATCGACACACCAACAGAGTTGCGTCGAGTTGAAGTCGATGCATGTTTCCAATTTTCAGAAACTTTAAATTTAGAAGCCTGGTGTTCTAGGTTCTTTTCACCTAGAATCCCTTGATGACTTGATGAATGACCCATATTGAAAATAGAGATTCTCGCAGGGTATTCATCTATAATTTCAATGGACTATTTTTCTTTAGCTTTCACAAAAGCCACAGGATTCTTCCAAGTTGGTGTGCTGGAAGACTAACCTAAGTTAGTTGGCTCAGCCCCTAACCCTAGACTTTTGAATCTCGTAGAGAGATTGTAGGAAATGTCCTTTAGCTTTTGACTCTTACCATTTATAGAGTCTTCAAAGGCTTTTGCCTTTGCAAGCTCACCCTTAAGTGATTGGTTTTCTAGAGTAAACTTATCAATTTGTTTTTCTTTTCTACCTAGTTTAACTCTAAGTTGATAGTCTTGATAATAATGATCCTCATCAAGCTTCTCATTTTTAGTTCTTCTAATTGTTTTCTAAGAAATTTGATTTGTTTTTTTTGCCTCTAAATGATCTTGGCAGAATTCTTTCAAACATTCGTTAAATTCATCTAAAAATCAAAATCTTGTAAATATGATAACTGATCTTCTTCTTCTTCAATTAATGCCTTCAAATCCATCACGCAGGCTTCTTTAACAATTGTTTCTTCTTCATTTTTTGATGAAGAGCTGGACTCAGACTCTGTCACTCCATGTTTCAGCAATGAAACCTTTTTCCTTTCTTCTTATCCTTCTTCTTAAAGAATTGCTTCTTATGCTCCTTCTTAACAGGTTTATCCATCTGATTATCAGGACACATTGGAGCAATGTGTCCTGACTTTCTGCAAGCAAAGCAGATTATCTCCTAGTTTGGAGTCTTGTTGAACCTTGGCTTGCTTGAGCCTCTATCCCTTCTTTTGTAATCTTCAGTTTTGATCCATCTCCTTATTCTTCTGGATAGGAGATTGAACATCTCCTCTTCAGTACTGGAATGCTCTTCATCAGATGCCTTCAGTCCAATTATTCTTTCCTTGGGAGTAGAGACCTTCTCCTTTGCACCAGACTCAGCTCTGCTTTAAAGTAGAAGCTCATAAGATTTCAGTTTTCCCAATAGGCATTGATGGTGATCTCCTAGTGGCATCTGGATTCACTTATAGCACAGATCCTGGAGTCCCATGTACTTGGGAAGCACACAAGGAGCTTTTCATTTATCTATTCAATGAGATCTCCTTATCTAGTCCCTTGAGTTCATTAACTATTATACTGAATCTTTCATATATTTAAGCAATACTTTCCTCAGACTTCTTCTGAAAGTTCTCATATTATGATATGAGAAGGGGTCTTTTATCCTTTTTTCATCTAGACTTTCATCCATAATTCTTGATAGGGATTCCTTGATCCCTTTACCTGATTGGCAGTCAACAACATTCTGGAAGATCACATCAGACATTGTGGACACCAAAATATTCATGGTCTTAGCATCCCAGTCATTTGATTTCTTCTCTTATTATGTCCATTCTGACTTAGGAGCAATCTCTTGTGTGAGATATCCACTAGAGTCCTTCTTGTATGGCTTAGGAGGTCCTATCAGAATAGAAAAAAAATAGCTTCATTAATAGAATTCAAATAAATCTTAATTTTGGATTTCTAGAGTGTACACTTTTCAAGATTTCACACTCGAGGTCTTAAGGATGCAAATCCCTTGAAATTATTTGAACTCATATTAAAAATGAATTTATATACTAGAAGTTGTTATTTTATAACTATTCCGATCTTTTTGATCAAGGCCTAAATCTTTTCTGATTAACCTGGTTCTGATACCAATTGAAAAGAAAATAGGTATACCTCTGAGAATTTTTTAGAGGGAGGCTAAATAGAGATTTAAAATTATTTATTAAAACTATTTATCAAATTCAAATATTCTCATACTAGCATCCATAGAAACACGTCCGCAATTAAGTAAATCACAACACAGGCAAAAGTAGAAAATAAAACAAAAATGAAGCACATAAAAACACAACACAGATGACACAAAAAATATAGTGGTTCCCCAAAATCTGGTTACTTCCACTCTTTTACTACCTTGGTAGGAATCCACTATCTAAGTGTCTGAGTCTTTTCATAAGGAGACTCTTAGAACCAGTGACTGAGTCTTTTGATAAGAAGACTATAAGAACCAAACAATTAGATCTTTTGATAAGGAGATCTTGAACCACACAACTAGATATTTTGATAAGGAGATCTTGAACCACAAAGGCTGAATCCTTTGTAGAGGGATTAAAAAAACACTTTTCACTGAACTTAAGTGAATGTGAAGAAAGACAGTAAGAAGAAGTTGTAGAAATTAGTCTTCAGGTTTGAATCCTTCTTCAACAAATTATTTGAGAATTCTTTTGGCACTATAGTGGTCTTCATCTTTGTAGTAGATTAATCCTTTGTGAAAATGAAGAAATGATTATAAGCTTTCATCCACTTGTCTCTAATTTATGCAGTAGAGAAGATGTGAGGAAGAAGCAGCAGAAATTCTTTATTGGTTGATTCTTGTGTTAGTTGGTTGTTTCTTCTATTTGTAATATGAGTATATGATCCTCTGAATAATTTCAAATTCCATCCCTTGATTAATTGTCTTTAGAAGGAACACTGTAAATTTTGAGAAGATCTTTCTAAAATTGGACTTCTAAAATCCGTCAACCTCTTCAAATTTCATCCAAATATATCTTCCAAAATTCTATAAAGAATTCTTTCCTTAAGCATTCTTTTATGAGCTCTTCAGATTTAAATGACTTCCATAATGATAATCTTTAAGTAAATCAGAGATAAATCTTCTAAATTTTTCTTTCTGGATGGATATCGACACTATGCCGAGTTCTAATAAAACGAGTGTCGAATTCTGCTTCAGAATAAAAATTTGTCATCTTGACTGAATATTCGGCATTGCGTCGATTACTTATAGACGCTTGCATCGACTCTTAATTTGGAGAGGCGTCGACTTCAATTCATAGAATGTGTTGAACTCTAGTCAAAGATACGTCGACTTCCAATCAAAGTTGCATCGATTTCAAATTGACGCATCTTTAACTTAGAAGATTTTCTTCCTATTTTCAGCTTGGCTCCTTCTGCCTTTGGCTAGACTAACTTCCTAGGACACATAACCAAATTACCCTCACTATACATCTTGGGTAATTAACCTAGGAACCCAAATCACTTATACAAAATTTGTTAAATCAATGGTTTGCCAACAATTACTCACACCATCGGACTTGTGCATCAGCATAGTCATTTTCATAAGTTTCATATAAGTGGACTTATCTCACCGGGATGCCCTCCGCACGCAAATCTATATATCATGAGACTAGTAAACCGACCATAGTGATGGAACCACACCTTAGAATACAAGTGAACATCATAATCCACCCAAGCAATCACCACGTGCATTTCTCGCCCTAAACTCAACATTCACTATCCTTACCAAATTTGGGCATTATAACAGCCTCTTCACCGCAATCACACGTCTAGAAAAATCCCTAAATACACATCAAATATTCATCACATATTCGGGCCACCAGCCATGAGTTAGGCTTCAACCACCATGCCTAAACTGTTAAAGAACACAGATCTCTAATACAATTATACCAGAGATGGACTCAATCGACCCGGTGGTTCTTATTGAATCAAAGAGAACTCATTCCATCTCATTTGTGGAATCGAGTGCCAAAATATATAATATGCCAAGCACACATCTTAATAATAGGAGGAAAAATGTCATTACCCAATGATATTTCTTCCTCACCATCAAAATATTTAAGTGCACGGATGGAAATGAGCTCCTCCAATAGCAGAAAAGTGCTCCTCCTACTCTTCTAACCTCTCTACCTTAAGAGAGAGAAAAGGAAATATCAAACGAGCTCAAAAAAGCCCCCAAACCTACCTAAACTCCATCAGGATGAATACCCACCGTCAGATAATCAAAGGTTGGATCGAACGGCACAGAAAATGAGCTTGAAAAATGATTCTGTGGCCAAACATTGCTTTGTACACGTCTGTGTACCTAGCCATGTCACATTACAAGAACACCCGGAGCTGGACATGGCTTAACACATGGATGTGTTCAAAGACAAATTGTATACACTACTACCTGTTGGAACATGGTCTTCCGCATCTCCTAGGTTTGAGAATAACAAATCCTATGTGTATTTGATCTTGTGTGTTTAAGTGTGCAGGAAAAAAAGTCCACATGACTCATGGATGGTTGTCCCCAAAATTGAGGCTAGAATTCCAACATGGCCACTAGCGCCGGCGGTAGCGATAGCGCCTGGCACTAGCGATGATTAGCACGATTCTGGCAGTGTTTTTAGAAGGAGCTAGCGCCCGGCGGTAGCTAATAGAGCTGGCGGTAGCATGGCGCACAAGAGGCATAGAGCAAAATGTTGCCGCGGATTGAAGATCCTGCCGCGCAAAATGTTACTTAATCATGGATAGCGCCGGCGGTAGCGCTTAGGCTATAAAAAGGACCCATTGGCTCCGTCTTCCTCACTCCTCTACAATCCTAAACTCCAGAGCTTCGTGCCACAGCATATAGAGGAATGTTCAGAGAGATACCCCACCAAAAGCTTAGAGAGAATTTCTGAAGGAGGACTTCTTCACGCTTCATTCGACCAGCGACCGCTTCAACAACGCTTATACTACAGCGGTCCAACGTCTCCAACTTCAGAAGTTATTAGAGGGAGTTTTTATTATTGATGTTTTTATATTCACATCTTTATTCTTGTAATCGTTAGTGAATTTGCCTCGTGTTGGCGACTAGGTCTGGGGTAGGACTTAGGGCTGAAATTCGCCTCGTGTTGGCGACTAGATCTAGGCTATGTCTAGGGGGTGCTCGAGGCCATATCCAGGGAAGGGTTGGCTAGAGCGGCTTGAGGCCGTATCCGGGGAAGGATCTGCTAAAGCCAACCGGTTCGTGGGGATATGAATCGGTATAGAAAACAAAAAGAGTTTTATTATTCGCCTTCGATTTCTAGCGTCATAGAAATCTAGTTTTGTAATCATTTTTATTAATAATAAATCATGTCTCTTTTGGTGTAATAAAAATGATTTGTTCTTCATTTCTCTAAACTGTTTATTATCCTCTCTTTCATTATAAATCAATTTATATCGTTATTCAAAATCACTATTTTGATCCCTTATTATTTCAAAGTTATTCAAATTATATTATAAGTTTTTAAAACCCTTATTCATCCCCACCTCTAAGGGCGCCTACCGATCCAACACTACCAACCAAACTCGTGTCACAAGCTGTGACTCTCTCTATTTCAAAATAGACCAAAAATTCCTGGTCACAGCTTGTGACACACGCATGTCTCAAGCCATGTAGAAAAACAACATGGCCAAAATGGCTCCAATGGCCACCCAAACAGCACCAAAACCCTATAGGACTCCCCGAAGAGTCTTCATGACCTCAAGCCCTTCTTGAATTGAGTTTTTGGGGTGTTATACGTGGTACCCGTGCGGGTGCATGGCCCTACGGTTCCCACACAGGTGCAGTGCAATACAGAACGATGTTGGCGTGGGGATGCCCGCACGAGCGCTGCTCAGCATGCGTTACCCGCATAGTATATCTGCGCGCCCAGTATTGTGCGGCATGTGCCACAAGAGCGCTTGTTTTGCGGTGTTGACATTGTGCATGCATGACTTGTTTAGGTCATGGGTGTTGGATCGATAAGAGCACTTAGAGGGGAGGGGGTGAATAAGGGAATAAAATTCTTTTTGTAATATTAAGACATTTACTATTTTGTTTTAAAGTTAACAAGAGAGCAAAGTATCAATTTAGAAAAAAGTAATTTCCAATAATAAAATTTATGCCAAATGAGAGAAATCAAGTAAACACAAATAGAGACATGATTGTATTATATGAATAAGTGTTTACATAAATTTGATTTCAATATCGCTAGAAATCGGAGGCGTATAAATGTTAATAATTTTACCTTTTCTATACCGACTTGTATCCCCACAAACCGGTTGGCTTTAGGCTATCCTTCCCTGGATATAGCCTCAAGTCGCTCTAGCCAATCCTACCCTAGATATGGCCTAAAGCCACCCTAAATCTAATCTACTAGACCTATTCGCCAACTCACGCGACGAATTACTCCCTAAGCTGTGCAAGGACTTAGTCGCCAACACAAGGTGAATTCTACTACAAAAATTACAATAATGAAATAAAGAAAATAACAAGAACACCCTCTATGAGATTTCTGAAGTTGAGGATGAAGGATCGTTGTAGCACAAGCGAGGTTGAAGCGATCATTCTTCAGATGCAGCGTGGGGCCTTCCTTCTCCAGAAATCTTCTTTGGATTTGAGTGGGAGATGAACTTTCGGCAGAGTAACATCTCTGGAATTTTGGCATAAGTAATCTCTCTGGAAGCTCTAACCAAAACGAGAGAGAAGCCATCAATTTATTAACTTTGTCGCTAGCGCATACGGTAGCTCCTAATGCCTGCGGTAGCGTTCGTGTAGAGCAGTTGCGCAACCGTCGACGACATGGAGGTTGTAAACGAACTCGAACTAGCGCCAGGAGGTAGCGCTAGCGCTGGCGGTAGCGCTAGCACTAGCAGTAGCGCTAGCGCATGCGGTAACCTCTAGCGCTAGTAGTAGTGCTTTTGTTTAGTTTGTTGGTTCCAAGCTGCTTTCTACCGATGGAGTATTGCACCTATAGTTCCTGCACACTATAATCACACGACAAATAAGATCAAATACAATTTGGGATTTTTATTCTCAAACAAATGGATTTGACAGACATGTCCAACAATCTCCCCCTTTTGATAATAACAAATCCTCTTAGCAAGAAATTAACAAAGGTGTTTATGGTATATGATAAGCGAGATAAAAGTGCAACTATAGTATATGATAAGCCTGAGAATAGTGCATACTCCCCCTATCTTAATGCTCCCCCTACATAAATGCAATTTATTTTTTATTCCCCCTAAATTATAAGAATTAGTCTCCCCTTAATCTTCTAGATTTCTCCTCTAGGTTTCTTCAAATAATCTCCCCCTTTTGGTATTATCAAAAGAAGGTGGGGTGAGGGTAGTAAGGAGGCATGATAAAGCATGATCGAGCTTTTGTAATATAGATAATGATTAAGAGTTTAAGAATATTATATAAGAGATTTCAAATAAATAAATAAATAAGAGTGTAGGCAAGCTGAAGATTATGAGAAACATCTTTTTGTAAGCATGAAAAGCAAATGTAAAAATATGAGTTTAAGTTCAAAATTGAAAGATGTTTTAACCTTTTTGAAAATCTCAAAGTATTTCATAAAGATACCAAGCATGAAATGAACATATCAAAAAGAGATTATATTACAATGTTACTTAATTTCAAGTTTAAGTGATACCAAACATTGTAGAGATCATGCTAGGTTATCTAGTGCATTTCTTATATAAAAAGTAGTATAAATAAAGCATTAGAATCCAATACTAATGTGAACACGTGTTATGAAAGATAATGAAGTGCACATAAGTGTATTTTGAGCAATGTTAACAAATGATTTAAATCATAAAGTACAAGACAAATGTAGAGTAAAGTGCATAATAAAACACAAGTATATTACTTTCACACACTTTAATGCACATAATTTTTAACAAAGTGGTGTAATAACTACGGTTTGCACAAGACACTTTACTATTCTTTCCAAGGTGCTCAACCTCACAATGCTTATGAAGACTTATCAGGAGGTTCAAGTAGTACTTGGTGGAGTTATATTTGTCTATTTTTTGTTCACTTTTGTCAGACAACATTCTCCGAATACACTTGTTTTGCAATCCTAACACAATTTTTTTTAAACCACTTTTCTTAATTTTTAAGTGCAATTCAAATGTAGTGTAGATAATAAACCTATACAAATTTTAATTCATTGTACAATTACAATACAAAAGCAAGCATTTTTAGAATTAAACACACATGTACATTACCAAACATAAGTGAGTGTAAAAGTAGCATTATCAATCACAATACATTTACTCATACTTAGAGACATGCTAAGCTTGGTTCAACACATATTTTTATATACAATTAATCCACTTTAAATAGATATATCAAAGCATGATAAACAAAACAATGTTCATAGTAATATGAAGAAACAAGTTTTAACATTGTAGATAATTCTAAATAATAGAATTCATACATGCTTGATGTTAACAATAAATATCATACAGTTTTTTGTTATTTTGAAAAATTTTAATGAAAGAAAAACAGAAAACCACAAAAACATATTTTTTTTATTTTTTAATTTTGAAGATTTGTAGTTGATTTTTCATAATATAGATAAAACAAAAATAACAAAATTAGAAATACAAAAACTAAGTAGTACATATAAACTAACATATTTTTATAGATATTTAGAAATTTTGAAAAATAGAAAAATCAAATACCCACGCTAGCACTGGCCCTAGTGCTAGCGCTGAAAATAGTAAGTAATTTTTTGAGAGTTTTAAATTTTTATTTTTTGATCTTGATTAAGAGTCCTTACTATTCTTATGCAAAAAATTTGTAATTTATGGAGATGTGTTGATTGCTCAAATTGCATAAAACTTTAGCATTTTTCAAATAACATATCCTAAAATGTCTAAGACTCCTAATTCCAACCTTAACATTTGAAACCTTGCATCGGGAAGTTGTATAGTGAATATATCAGCAAGTTGAGAGTCCGTGCCAATGAAACTTATCCTAACATTTTCCTTTTAATGTGATCCCTTATGAAATGATGACGTACATCTATATGTTTGGATCTAGAATGATGTACTTATTTTTTGTAAGATCAATGGCACTTTTGTTGTCACATTTTAATTCAATATGTTTTAGATGAAAACCAAAGTCCTCTAGAGTTTGGCTCATCCATAGTGCTTGTGCACAATAACTCCCTAATGCAATGTATTCGGCCTCCGTAGTGAAGAGTGCAACTGAATTTTGCTTCTTACTAGACCATGCAACTAATGAAGGTCCTAGAAAATGACAAGTACCACTAGTGCTTTTCTATCAAGTGAGCATCCGGCGTAGTCCGAATCAGAGTAGCCGTGAAGTGTAAATGAATTATTGTGCGGGTACCATAATCCTAATCTAGATGACCCAATTAGATATCTAAGAATACATTTTACCGCTTTAAATGAGATTCTTTTGGATTGGCTTGAAATCGAGCACATACGCATACGACAAACATAATATCGGGTCTAGTTGCACTTAGATAAAGTAGTGATCCTATCATACCCCTATATAAAGTTTGATCTATAGAAATTCCCGATTCATCTTTTCCTAATTTTAGTGATGCACTCATAGGAGTAGAAGCTTGTTTAGGGTTTTCAAATCCAAAGTGTTTAAGCATATCAAAGACATTTTTAGTTTGACATATAAAAATACCATCATTTCTTTGTGATATTTGAAAACCAAGGAAATAAGAAAGTTCTCCTACTAGATTCATTTTAAATTCATTTTTCATCACTAAAATAACTTCATTACACAACTCTTCATTAGTAGAACCAAAAATAATATCATCAACATATATTTGTAAAATAATCATATCATCATTATTGTGCTTAATGAAGAGAGTGTTATCGGCACTTCCCATAATATAACCGTACTTTAATAAAAATGATGCAAGTCTTTCATCCCATGCACGAGGCACTTGTTTTAAACCATAAAGCGCTTTTTGTAGTTTATAAACATGATTTGGAAATTTTTCATTAATAAAATCGGGGGGTTGTTCAACATAAACTTCTTCTTTTACAAACCCGTTTAGAAAAGCACTTTTCACATCCATTTGAAATAGTTTTATTCTTATAAAGCTTGCAAATGCTAAAAAAATTCTTATAGACTCTAATCTAGCAACGGGTGCAAAAGATTCATCAAAATCTATCCCCTCGATTTGTGAATATCCTTGTGCTACTAAGCGTGCCTTATTTCTAATGATTCTAGACTCACCATCTACTTTATTTTTATAAATCCATTTTACACCAACAACCTGGTGATTAGATGGTCTTTCTACTAATTTCCAAACATTATGTCGCTCAAATTGTTATAACTCTTCATTCATAACAAAAAACCAAAATTCATCATTTAAAGCGATTGAAACGTATTTTGGTTCAATTTCGGAAACAAAACAAATATTTGAATAAGATTGATGAAATGAAGAGCGAGTTCTTACCCCGATGGATGGTTCACCAATTATTAATTCCAGTGGATGATCCTTTATGAATTTAAAAGCATTTGGAGGTACATATTCATCTTTCGTGGCCTCCTCTTCTTCTTCTTTGGAAGGTTCCTCGTTACCATGCTCCAAAGGTGGTAAGTGATCATCCTCTTTGCCTGCGGAAAGTCTTTCTATAAAAGGAACAAGTTCATCAAATTTCACATTAATTGATTCTTCAACTTTTCTAGTTCTTTAATTAAAAATTCTATAAGCTTTACTATTTGAAGAATATCCAAGAAAAGTTCCTTCATCACATTGTTCATCAAACTTTAACAAGTTATCTTTAGTATTTAAAATGAAATATTTACAACCAAAAACTTTGAAGTAAGATACGTTAGGCTTCTTTTGAAAATAGAGTTCATATGGTGTGAGATTAAGAGATTGGCGAAGCATGATTCTATTTATAACATAACATGATGTATTTACAGCTTCGGCCCAAAAGGACTTAGGAAATTTATATTCACATAAAATAGTGTGTGCTAGTTCTTGAAGTGTCCTATTCTTTCTTTCTACAACACCATTTTGTTGTGGTGTGCGTGGTGCAGAGAATTCATATTTTATGCCTAACATATAAAAAAATTGTGAATTTATCATTTTCAAATTCTCCTCCATGATCTGAGTTAATGTATTTAATTTTTAAATCACTTTCATTTTGAATACGAGTACATAATTATGAAAATTCGCAAAATGCATCGGATTTGGATGAGAGAAATATTGTCCAACAATATCTTGAAAAATCATCTATTAAACATATGTATATAATCTACCACCAAGACTTGTGGTGCTAACAGGACTAAAAAGATCAATATGAATTAATTGCAAGGGTCTTGAAGTAGAAATAATATTTTTACTTTTGAAAGAGGATTTTGTAATTTTACCTTTTTGACAAGGTGAACCCAGTGAAGGTAAATTCTCATTTAATCTAGGCAATCCTCTAATTAAATCTCTTTGGGCAAGTTTTACAATAAGCTTTGTGCTAGCATTTCCTAGTCGTCTATGCCAAAGTTCTAATTCATCATTTTTAGTGATAAAACATTAGATGATTTAGAAAGATCATGAAAAGAAACTATATAAACATTATGAATTCTTGGTGCAGTTAGTAAAATATCTTTTGTAGTAGGATTAGATATTTTGCATAGATTAGTGGAAGATTCAAATAAAACATCTAATCCTTTATCGCATAATTGACTAATAGAAATAAGATTGTGTTTTATCCCTTTCACATAAAGAACATTAGATATAGTAAAGGATTCATTACCAACTGTACCAATACCCATGATCCTTCCTTTTCTGTTATCGCCAAATGTCACGATCCCTCCTTTATTCTTTTTTAGGTTAAGGAACTTGGCTTTATTGCCCGTCATGTGCTTGGAGCATCCAGAATCCAAGTACCACACATCTTTATTTTCCTTAGCCTGCCTGCACATCTAGAAAGAAGATGAGAGTAAAGATCTGGATACCAAAGTGGTACCACCCATAGAATAAGTGGAAGCCTTAAGTACCCAGATTTGCTTTAAAGTAGTTTGTTTTAGTTTACTGCAAGAACTAGACGTGTGACCAAACCTATAATTGTTTGCACATGTAATAAAGGGGGTTGATACCATTTTCTGGATTTTTTTCTTGCTGGAAGGAATCAGATTTTCAAAAGAAAAATATTTTGAAAAAGAAAATTCAGGCTTCTTGTATAAGGTGCTAGCGCTGGCGTTAGTGGCTAGCGCTGGGCGGTAGCCCTCACCTCGATATCCGGCCCAAATTTTCCAGACCCATGGCACTGGTTCCCTAAAATCATTTCCAATGATTTTTGGCCTATTCCAAAAATTTTAATGGCCATGGTGAGATCATGAACTTGTGCTTTATGTTATAAGTTTTCTTTTACAAGCATGACACACCTATTTTCAAAACCTTTTTTTATTATTTTTTACTTGCACAAGAGAGGGTTCTAATTTCCTTTCTAATTCCCCCTTCTCTTGTGTAAGACTTTTGGCATGGGAGAGGGCTTTAGAAAGAGAATCTTCAATATCCTTTGCCATCTTAATGGAGTGATCACACTCTTGGCAAGAGACCTTTCTTTTTTCTAAAACAATTAATTTTTTAGAAAGCTTTTGATTTTCTTTAATTAAGGATTCATTTTCCCGATTTAATAAAATACTATCTTTCTTATTTTCATCAAAAGCTTTGCAAGTTTCAAGAAATTTATTGAAAAGTTCATCAAAAGTGGGAGGAGTTACCTCAGTGTCGCTAAGAATACTGGCGTCGTCGTCGTTGTTTCCATGTCTCATGAGGCATATGTTTGCTTCCTCATCTTCGCTTGATGGAAACCCGCTTGTTTCTTCAGAGGTGGAGGAGTCATCCCATGTTTTTTGCTTTTAGCACCTTCCTCTTTTCCTTCCCTTTGTGTCGTTTCTCCTTTTTCTCCTTCAAAAATTATGGGCACTGGCTCCGAATATGCCCGGTCTTCCTACAATAATAGCATTCTGGTGAAGGTCTTTCTTCTTCATCATCACTCTCTTTTTCCTTCTTTGAAGATGACCCTTTCCATTTTCCTTCCTTTTGGAAATATTTCCGGAAGGTGTTTCTCCTTTTCGTATTTCTCATGAACTTTCGGAAGTTCTTTACCAAAAGGCTTTCTTCATCTTCATCCTCATCCTCTTGGCACTCCTTCTTTGATTTTAGTTCCAACGCCTTCTTCTTTGGCTCCTTGTTGTATTCATCATGTTGGATCATGAGTTCTACATCATGGGTTTTGAGATTCCCAATGAGGCTCTCAACTTGAAGCATTCTTAGATCGTGCGACTCCGAGATAGCCGTTACCTTCAGATTGAATTTTGGAGGAAGGGATCAAAGAATCTTTCAGACCAAGTCGCCATTGGAGAAGTTCTTTCCAAAAACTTTGGAGGCATTGACGATCTTGGTGAAGCGCGTGTACATGACATCAACATCTTCACTTTCATCCATCCGGAACTTTTCATATTCTGACACCAGATGGAAAAGCTTTGAATCTTTAACCTATGATGTACCTTCATGAGTAATTTCCAAATGATTCAAAATATCATATGCAGTAGTACAAGCGGAAATTCTATTAAATTCATTTCTATCTAACGCAAAATAAAGCATTCATGGCCTTGGCGTTATTTTTGCATTTAAGTTTATCCCTATCATCCCACTTATCCTTAGGTTTTTCTAATGTTAATTCTCCAACTACATCTGTAGGAGGAGAGTATTCCTCTTCTACCATTTTCCAAACCTCAATATTTAGGGTCATAAGAAAACATCTCATCCTATTTTTCCAATAATTATAATCTGACCCCCTGAATAGTGGAGGTCTACTAATTCCCTGACCCTTAGGAAAAGCGAGATCATAAGAAGCCATTATTCCTGGTTTTTAAACCGTTTGGAATAACCTCGTGATGAGTAGTGAAATAGATGTATTTTTAATATAGTTATTAGTATAGTTTTAATTAATATTGTGATTTTTCTATGTAAATTTATAAATAAATTGCTTCTTTTCATTATTTTGTTACTAACATAGCTATATTTTTCTTTTTACAGATTTTTGCATTTTTTGTCAAGTCACGCCCCTGAGTCACGCCCGTGACCAAGGGGCGTGTAATCTTAAACGCCAATTTCTAGCTGTCAGGCCAAATCCAGACCAAATCCTAATGAATCGACCAAGTCACACCCGTGATATTACGGGTCACGCCCGTGAACGCTCTTCTCAACGGATATGTGCACTGTCCCAGCGTCTCGACGGAATTTTACCAAGTCACGCACGTGACTCTACAAGTCACGCCCGTGATCCAGCAAAGTCATGCCCATATACCATCAGTGCGTCACGCCCCAAAGTCGCGCCCATGCTGCTAACATCTGCCGCCAAATATCACGCCCCAGGGTCACGCCCGTGACCATGAGTCACACCCGTGACAATCCAAGCCACGCCCGTGTACAACCTTATTTTGATGACGAATCCTTCGAGAAGGAGGCCGTTAAGCTGGATCAAATGTCACGCCCTAGGGTCACGCCCTTGACCAGAAGACACGCCCGTGACCAAGGGGCGTGTAAAAATAAAATTTTGGCTATAAATAGAGGGGCTCGGCTGAAGGAATTTTCATCCAAATTTTGAGTGTTTGTAAGTGTTTTTTAGTTCTTTTGAGTGAATCTGAGTTTTATTTATGCAATTAAGTTTAAGTTTGTTTGTAATTTTCGCCTTTCTAGTCTAGTTGTAATGCTTATTTTAGAAATAAAATGTTGTTTTTCTCATTTGGATCATCTTCTTTTTTAATTTATGTTAGTGTGTGTGTGTGTATGAGAATAGTTTATTGCTTTCATAACTTAGGTTTATTGCTTTCATAACTTAGATTTACTACTTTCATAATTTCGGTTAAAAGCTTTCCAAAAAATAGTTTATTGCTTTTCTTTCAACGCTTTATTTATCGCTTTCGTTTAAACGCTTTCATTCGTTTTTTCTTTTTTCTTTTTTTTAACATAGCTTAAATTTCAGTCTTTATGTAACTGCTATATACCACCCCCATCTCAAATAAGAGGCTAAGTACTTTTTAGCGCTTGTTTAAGATGGTTGGGACTGATATTATTTCAGCACCTTTATAAGTATTTCATTTCTATACCACCCCCATCCTGGATAAGAGGCTAAGAACTTTTTAGCGCTTATTTAAGACGGTTGGGACAGATACTATTACTGCTTTTATGTCTTTTATTTCTTTCATGCTTATATCCGCTTTAATTATGAACATGAATTTTTTTAATTATAAATGTCGTCTCCATTCCGATGAGTGGATAATTTCCTCTAGCACACGATGTCGAAGAGCATTGGGACAAATAAATAGTTTTCTAAAAAATAAAACATCTCTTTCTAAAATAATTAAACGAGCTTAAGGTTTACCCGAGAATAACATTGAGTGGAGCCACATAATCGATATGTGGTGTTCATTTCCATTTGCATACACTAGTTAGCCGAGAGGCTCGTGCGTACGGACTTATCGCTCATGGGTAAAGAGAAGTGCGCTCTACCCTCGAGAGAGGATGAGGTAAGTCTCCCAAATTGGATGTAAAAACCTAATAGCGGGGTTCACAACATAAAGCGAGTATTAAGAAGATTTGATTAAAGAACGAGAGTTTGGTCGAATATTCATAATCTCAGGTGGGCATACCCTCGATAGAGGAGCGTTCATAATTATGGAACCTCCACGGCCAAGCCGTTTTAATGTTTGAAAAGTCATCACTTTTATTTCTAAAAAAGACTATTTTCGTCTCAAGGTAATTCGACATCGGACGCTATTTATTGTCATCGTTTAGAACTCTAGTTATACGCTTATTATCGTTCGCTTTTAAAAACCCACACTAAAAACTTATTCCAATAAAATAATAGTTCATTCCTCAAAGTAGCTATAATCAACACGATCCGCGGAAATATACGACCCCGAGATTTTCTAAAACAAAATATCCTGTATTACTGACGATAAGGTATACTTGCCTTTATCATATGATTAATTTGGATTAAAATTTAAACAAACACTTATCAAATCCGAACTTGCAAAACTCTCCATTTCTATTTAAAAAATTAATAGAATTCGGCGTTGTAGTCGGGGTGTAATCGTCAATATTTCGAAAGAAGAAAAAGACCATTACTTCTATCTTTCAATAGGATAACGGTTAGTTTCTCAAAGTAGGAGTACTTGTGAAACTCTTTGAAAACACCCGCCTAATTCTAATCTCGTCATATAAAGGTTGCGCAAACCAAATTAAGAAAGAAGAAAATCTGAAGTAAATCATCACCTCGCTCTGATACCACTTGCTGGATCGATAAGCGCCCTTAGAGGGGGGTGAATAAAGGAATAAAATTCTTTTTGTAATATTAAGCAATTTACTATATTGTTTTAAAGTTAACAAGAGAGCAAAATATCAATTTAGCAAAAAGTAATTTCCAATAATAAAATTTACGCCAAATGAGAGAAATCAAGTTAACAAAAATAGAGACATGATTGTATTATATGAATACATGTTTACATAAATTTGATTTCAATATCGCAAGAAATCGGAAGCGTACAAATGTTAATTATTTTTCCTTTTCAATACCGACTTGTATCCCCACAAACTGGTTGGCTTTAGCCTATCCTTCCCCGGATATGGCCTCAAGCCGCTCTAGCCAATCCGACCCCAGATATGGACTCGAGCTTCCTAGATCTAATCTCCTAGTTCTAGTTGCCAACTCTCGCGGTGAATTACCCCCTAAGCCGAGCAAAGACGTAGTCCCCAACACAAGGCGAGTTCTACTATAAAAATTACAATAATGAAATAAAGTAAATAACAAGAAATCCCTCTATTAGATTTCTGAAGTTGAGGATGAAGGATCGTTGTAGCACAAGCGAGGTTGCAGCGATCGTTCTTCGGATGCAGCGTGCGGCCTTCCTTCTCCAGTAATCTTCTTTGGCTTTGAGTGGGAGATGAACTTTCGGCAGAGTAACAACTCTGGAATTTTGGCATAAGTAATCTCTCTGGAAGCTCTAACCGAAACGAGAGAGAAGCCAACAATTTATTGACTTTGTCGCTAGCGCCTACGGTAGAGTTCGTGTAGAGCGGTTGCGCAACCGTCGGCGGCGTGGCAGTTGTGCACAAACTCGAGCTAGCTCTTGTGGTAGCGCTAGCGCCTGCAGTAACCTTTAGCACTGGCGGTAGTGCTTTAGTTGAGTTTGTTGGTTCGAAGCTGCTTTCTACCTGTGGAGTATTGCACCTAAATTTCCCGCACACTATAAGCACACGACAAGTAAGATCAAATACAATTTGGGATTTGTTATTTTCAAACAAAGGGATGTGACACACATGTCCAACAGTGGGTCGGCTCCTTATGCCTTGGAATTTTTCATTATTGTTCATTGTACTAAATTTAGCTTGTCTCCATGTTCCGAGACCTAATGTTTTCGAAAAATCGATGTGTCTCCCCTCGACTTTAAGTGAGGATGGGGTGAGTGCATGGAGGAAGTGCTTCGGTATCCTGACGGACGTCAAAGTGAGAATTACGCTTTTGAAGGAGCATATTCAGAATCCCACTAGGTCATGTCTCGATCTCGGAGGGGTATTTAAAGGCTGGCTTGTTGATACCTCCTGCTTAGGAGCTTGTGGAGATCTTCCAATTTTGTAGTGTTCCAATCACACAGTACTCCTCGATAGGGATGACGAGGATTATGGGACTAATCTATTTCTTCCGAGTGCATGGTTCTCGACTGTCCATCCAACTTTTATATTAGTGGAGTGAAGTTTGATCTAGCACCGATTATCATATCGACGTGAGGAGCAATAAGAGGTGGCTTGCTTTTGAGGACAAGACCAAATACCATCATGAGGGGACACTCTTTGGGTTCATCATGAATCTGTGGAGATTGCCTAAGGTTTGGCGAGAGCTCCTGAGGCGTTGCTACCAGCTCGAGGGTCAGTAGTATGATTTCTCTTTTGTGCTGGTCTTTGAGGATCCGCACAAGTTAGCGAGCATGATCCAAGGGATTGGCGCCTTTGTTGTTGAGAAGTGGCTGGTCTTGGCAGGTCTCTCTACCAACATCTATCGGTGCTGCGCCACCCCTTGGGGTGGGGCAAGCAGAGGAAGCTCGTCTTCCCGCTAAAGTGTGGGGAGGTAAGGCTATCTTCTCCTGCTCCACAGTCCATCATATAGGTTCAGATGACTGTCTAAACGAGTTTGAGGACTGATGGCGCAAATCTTAGCACACCGCTATAGGCGGTAGTAAGAATGCGGCACGAAACGGCAGTGTACCGATCGTTCAAGTAATATAAAATGGGAATGAATCCCCAAGTATCGATCTCAAAGGAACACAGTAAGGTGGAGTTTATTATTGAGGAAGGACTTGAGATTGAAGTCCTTTCGAGAGGATGGATGCGGAAATGGGGGATTTGGCTTTTGGAAAATAAAAGAAAACAACTACAACTACTCCTATGCAATGTATGCAATGCCGCTATGCAGTGCTTCGCTTGGCGGGATGGAGACTAGGCAGGCCTTGAGCGCGCTGCGTCGCAAGGGTGAATGGACGAGTAGGCAAATGGAATCGAACTATGCATGCCTTGAGCGCGCTGCTTCGTTAAGCGGGATGGATTACACAGGCCTCTATGCCACGCATCGCTAGGAGGATGGAAGAGTAGGCATACGGATGAGGGTCGCAAGCACCTCGTCGACAAGCACGCCACTAGCAATTGCTAGTCCGACACACGAACGTGACGGCGGGATGGAGGATGGATGGTGGCGCACCTCGTACACATATGAAAAAAATATAACTTCACATAGACATGAAATTAAGATTACAAGCACGATTCATAGTGTACATCATCAAAATATAGAGATTACAAACATTACATCAACATAAGGAAGAGAAAAAGGCAAGAGATACGACCGAATCCAGAGGCTCATTGTAGATTCACGGTAGGAAGCACCGGGTTGTCAATCCGCGTCCTAGCTCGGTCCCAACTATAGTCCAGGGTAGAGGAGGGCTGTCACACCTCCCAATGGACCAGTCTTCTCCAGCGTTTTACAATCCGGCCACGTCCGATGCGAAGAAATCCTTCCTTGGCGATGAAGATGAGTGTAGAATCTCTTCCTTGAAGCCCTTGGATGATGCAGGGGGCCTAGGGGGCAAACACCTGTGGAAATGGGCAGAACGGCGGAGCTGGGCGAGAAAAACGGTGAAGGCCCGACCTAAATCGCGAGCAGGAATATTTATAGGTGCTGGAATAAACAGTGTGCATGGTCATTGGCGCATGACCTGTGGTCGTGCGCGCTGGAGTTCTGTGATCGTGCGCCTGCCTGGGTGGAGCCTGCAATGTAAGAAATTTATAAAATACCATGTTCGCACGACCAGTGGTGCACGACCAGTGGTGCACGACCAGTGGTGCACGACCAGTGGTGCACGACCGGTGGTCGTGCGCACTATCGTAGGTGGTCGTGCGCACTGGTCGAAATAGAACTCATTAAAATTGATCTTAAGTGCGCACGAACAGCGGCGCACGACCGGTGGTCGTGCGCAATATCGTTGGTGGTCGTGCGCACTGTCCGAGACAGAACTCAAAAAATAGGGTTAAGTGCACACGATCAGCGGCGCACGACCAATGGTCGTGCGCAACAGAAACAATGATCGTGCGCAGTGTTCCTGTACAGAATTGTATCGGGAACACCCGCATGACTCCTGTTCCAGCACAACCACGAATCCAGCCACTGAAAGTGGCACTTAACAATCCATGAAAACTACTAAAAATGAAGAACATGAAATAACACCAAAAACGGGCCTAGAGGTGCACTTAGCATGGAGTGTCAAATATGAGTGAAAACATGTCTAAAGTGAAGTGCATAGACTAGAAAATCGGCCCAGATGAGTCCATAAATGTGTATATATTTGGGACTCATCACACCCCCAGACTTAAGTGTTTGCGCGTCCCGAGCAAACCATCTCTCGCGGACAGGAAAAACATAAGTTGGCGAAGAAATTATCAAGCGGAGTACCATGCGAAGTCGCATGCTCATGTGCGTAGAAGTACAGTAGACAAAATTTCTAATTATACATATTAGTTTATACTTTTCTTAGGGGCGTATTTATATATTACATTTACTCAAAAAGTGAATCACGGTGAATCATAGGGTCGTACATAGGAAGAAAGTAAACTGAACGCTGAGGCGAGCATTGCCAAAGATCGGGGCTCGAGACAACCTCCATTGAAATCCATCAATGTCGGTGACCATAAGCTTGCCCGTTCGCACTCTCTCCACGGCACTGGTTTGACCCAAATGCGTGAATCAATAGGACTTAAGGTTTTAGATGAGGCTTGGGTTTAGGTGAGGTAAACAAATATAAACATGAAGGCTTAGAACACAAAAACCCAAATGAGCAAATGCATAACACTATCCAATTCACTACACAAACATGCGGGTACACTACACCCCCAGACTTGGAATTAACAACCTGGGTGCGTGCACCGCCTACTCCCAAACATATACTTATACAAATGAATTTTTCATTCAAACTCATATCTTTTTCTTTTCTTCTCACTTCTTTTCTCTTTCTCATTTTTTCTTTTCTTTTCTTATCATTTTCAGCAAATAAACAATAAGACACAACCACAAATTCACAAACATATCACCAAATCAACAACCCAACTCATGAAAACAATAAACAGCTAAAGCTCAGATTTGGGTGTGCGACTAGGATTGGCATTTAGGCTTTGGTGAGACAACAGTGGGGCTGAATCAAAGAAAGGGTAGGCACAACTGGGCTGACAAGGATAAAGCGATAGGAGTGGGCACAAAGGCTCAACCGGGCCAAAATGATGGCTTATATCACATTCACGCAATTGACTAACCGTATACCCATGCTTCAAGAATCGCTTGGGGCAAGTTCTAGCCACCGAGAAAGATAATCCTTTCTCCCGACTCGGGCAATACGAGGCTAACGAACGTCTACACACATCCCTATGCTACCATTTGATTCACACCGGATTCACCAATTTTTGAGTGTAGTAAACAATATTTACGCTAATAGAAAAATAAAACTAAAAGCATAAACAGAAATTGAATCTACACGAATTTCTAAATGAGACATGAGCACTCGACTAGGAGCACTACAGGAGTCAACATTTTACTCCGCCTCATAATCCTAAGCCAGCACAATGATTTTCCAAATCACACAAAAAGACAAATTCAACTCGCGACGTGCCAACGGCTAAGCGCGCTCAAGTGGGTGTTGTGGTGTGCAATGAAAATAAACAAAACATTTTAAATGAAATCTTCTAGTATGCAGTGCAATAGTGCACGTGAGCAGGTAAACAAAACTACTCTCCCCCAGACTTAAACTAAAAAATCCGCATAATATATGACAGGAAAATCAAAATAGGGCTAGGGGAAGAGAGTACCCAATGCTCAGCAAGTGAGCATACCAGAAGATTGGCGATTAACTCTAGACCAAGCTGCAGCACCCAACCAGAAGAATACCTGCAGGGGTCAGCTCCGCAAAAACAAAGGAAAAGAGAAACGCTGAAATAAAATAAACTAACTACGTAGGATTAGATAAATTAAAAATGCAAGAAAAAGAAGACAACTACTGTGGTTATTGTCATCCCAGCACGACTTCTTTAAAAACATGAAGGTTCTAGCTAATCGGCCTATGAAAAAGAAAATGCACAGGTAACTGCTCCATTATCCATTTCAGTAGCTGGTACCGATACGGAGATAAGGCAGTCACCCCTCTACCTAAATAATAATACCTGCTTGACACAGGTAGAGGGAAAAGAAAGTAAGAAGAGGAGGAGATATCCTCACTCAACTCACCAAAAATATCCTTGCCTAGCAAGGAGTCGTCAACAGGGAGGCAGCAGGAGGCGAAGGCAATGAGTGGAGCTTCCTCTACAGAGGGGGAATAAACCTCCTCACATGAGAGGATGCTCTCATCATTGACTTGAGCAAAAAGCTCCAAGTCCTCCTGAAGTACCTGTGAAGATTCAACCTGCACAGACTCAGATGAAGGAAGGGGATCAAGAAATAAAGAAGACGAAGAACATAAATAAACATCAATCGGGGGAGTGATCCCGGTCTCACTCCCATCAGGTTGGGGAAGTAAAATAATGTTTGCATTGTCCTCAATGCTACAAGGTTCGGCGGGATCAACAGTGGCCATGCCTAAGATTTGGACTTCCTCCACCGGTGTTGAGGAAAACTCCTCTTCACCTGGAAGGTTGTCCTCCTCCATAGGAACAGGCATGACAAAAAAGTCACCAGCCTCCTCTTGCGACACATCATCAACAATGTCATCAGAGACGAGTGTAGTATGCACAACAGGGAGAGGAATAGTGCTCGGATAAAAGTCGAGCACCGAATCCTCACAAAGAATCGAATCCACTAGAGGTGGTGGATGCACATGGAGAATAGGCTCAGCAATGTCGGTGCATAGATCAGCCGCACATCCGGTGACTGTGTCCATGCCATACCCTTCAAGATGTGAAGGTGACAAAGACACATAACCGGATGTTGAAGGTGTGCCGCCAGAGTTAGGAGTTGGGACGATCCGGATATCCGGCTCGTCATCCTTGTCCAATTGGCGAAGATACTCGGCACAGTCCTTCAAGACATGATCAGTGCTCCGACAAAACCGGCACTGCCTTGCGGGCTTCTTTGGCACAGCGGTGGCTGAAGCCGAAAAGAAGTAAGATGGTAAAGGCTCAGTAGAGTAGCCATAAGACTTACGCGCACCATATGGAGTACCAGACGAAGTCGGTGCTCCATATGCTGGGCTATAAGAATTATGCCTACTATTCTCCATAGGGCATTCATCACTAGAGTGGGAGGTATCTCTACACCAACGGCAACGGATATTGAGATGTGCCAACATAGTGTGGAGATAAAACGATTCAAAATAAAAATGCTATTGTGCAAAATACTACACCTAACAGAAATTACTAAAGCAACCTAATAAAAAAAATAAGAAAAAGGGATAAAAAGAACAGAAATAAAATAAAAGATGCAATTTACAAATGGAAGGGCTTCTCTCTCAGATTCTCCCTCTCAAAAAAAAAACTCACACGACTGTGTTCCCCGGCAACTGCGCCAAAAACTTGATGGCGCAAATCTTAGCACACAGCTATAGGCGGTAGTAAGAATGCGGCACGAAACGACAGTGTACCGATCGTTCAAGTAATATAAAATGGGAATGAATCCCCAAGTATCGATCTCAAAGGAACACAGTAAGGTGGAGTTTATTATCAAGGAAGGACTTGAGATTGAAGTCCTTTCGAGCGGATGGATTCGGAAATGGGGGATTTGGCTTTTGGAAAATAAAAGAAAACAACTACAACTACTCATATGCAATGCCGCTATGCAGTGCTTCGCTTAGCGGTATGGAGACAAGGCAGGCCTTGAGCGCGCTGCGTCGCAAGGGCGGATGGACGAGTAGGCAAATGGAATCGAACTATGCAGGCCTTGAGCGCGCTGCTTCGTTAAGCGGGATGGATTACACGGGCCGCTATACCACGCTTCGCTAGGCGGATGGAAGAGTAGGCATACGGATGAGGGTCGCAAGCACCTCGTCGACAAGCACGCCACTAGCAATTGCTAGTGCGACACACGAACGTGACGGCGGGATCGAGGATGGATGGTGGCGCACCTCGTACACATATGAACAAAATATAACTTCACATAGACATGAAATTAAGATTACAAGCACGATTCATAGTGTACATCATCAAAATATAGAGATTACAAACATTACATCAACATAAGGAAGAGAAAAAGGCAAGAGATACGACTGAATCCGGAGGCTCGTTGTAGATTCACGGTAGGAAGCACCGGGTTGTCAATCCGCGTCCTAGCTCGGTCCCAACTATCGTCCGGGGTAGAGGAGGGCTGTCACACCTCCCAATGGACCCGTCTTCTCCAGCGTTTTACAATCCGGCCACGTCCGATGCGAAGAAATCCTTCCTTGGCGATGAAGATGAGTGTAGAATCTCCTCCTTGAAGCCCTTGGATGATGGAGGGGGCCTGGGGTCGAACACCTGCGGAAATGGGCGGAACGGCGGAGCTGGGCGAGAAAAACGGTGAAGGCCCGACCTAAATCGCGAGCAGGAATATTTATAGGCGCTGGAATAAACAGTGCGCACGGTCATTGGCGCACGACCAGTGGTCGTGCGCGCTGGAGTTCTGTGATAGTGCACCTGCCTGGGTGGAGCCTTGATGTAGGGGTAGTCTTATTTGAAACGGTCACGAGAAAATCTCTCGTTCGCCTTCAACAAACCTAGATCTATCCGCACCTACACAAGCATTCTAGCAATCGTAATAACGGATTGAACGATCACAAACGTATCAAAATAGAAGATAATAAATTCTAATTCAGCGATTCAAGGCTTAAGACGCAAACTCCCAAGAAATTAAATCAAAGATCCGATCCGTTGTGAGGGCAAACAAAGGATTTAAAGGCCTAGGTTTGCCGTACGCAATGGATCTTCCCGATCCGGATCTAGTGAAGATCGATGCCAAAGAAATGATTTGAAAAGCGGCGATGTATTTTAAAATCGCGGAAAAGACGGTTGCATAAATCCTCCACAAAACTAAGCATGAATCACACAAGATTAAAGGAATAGAGATTACCCAACCCGGATCTAAAGCACACAAGATATGGTGGAAGAATCACTCTCTCCACGGATCCACCGGCGTCACACCGAATGGGTTTGCAACCTTTTCCGTTGGCGTCACACCAAGGAACTCCACGCCGGCGTCGCACCGAAGAAGGATGGAGGAGGCAAGAAGCGGCGTCACACCACAAGAGGAGGGGGGCGGCGGCTAGGAGGTCTCCCACCTCTTTGGCCGAAATTCCACAAGGGGGATTTTAGGGTTTGCCTTTTCAATTGTCTATTTCATCAAGGAGGGTTCCTTAAATAGGAGTTTACATCAAAATTCAGCCATTCAAGATGGCGTTTAGAATCTCCGCCATCCAAATGGTTAAATGCACACCAATAGTTCAAAACGCATGAAAATAAAATAAAACAAGAGCATAATGAAATATAAAATTATTTCCATCATATGAAATAATTTTATATCCATAAATAGATAAAATAAATGCCTTAAATAAATGAGAGGTCATTAAGCAGGCTTGGCACGCCGCGGGCGGAGGTTGTAACGTGATCCTCCGTTAGCATCAACAGGGCGCCTCAAGTCCTTGTGTCGTTGCGCCTCGGCAACTGGATCATCTTCATGAATAAGTGGAGGGGCCGCGGCATCAATCCTCCCCTGCTCGAAATCACGCGTCACTGATGCGTGGTCTAAGAAGTAGCGGTGGAGGAGAGCAGCATCCAAGCGTCGAAGCTCCGTCTCTAGTACCCAAGAGTCGTCCGAAGGGGGGCGGTCGCGCCAATGGACGAGAAAGCGATAAGTATCACCATCCGGAGTAGACAGTGGCTCAGCATCAAGTATCACCTCTGGAGTAAGAAATGTCTTCGGAAACCTGGGAAACATGTCAGCAGTAGGAAAAAATGATTGCAACGTACCATCCGATGATAATCCTGTGGGGGCCGAAAGAGAGAGATCATCCGAACTACCACTCCCCAACCCATTAGAAAGTGTAGTGGAGGAAGAAGACGACAAAGAATTCAACTCAGGTGGAGGCAACACAAACAACGTCAAATCCGAGACATTAAAAATAGGGGATATACCCCAATCAGCAGGCAAATCCAAAACATAAGCATTGTCACCTAACTTTTTTAGAATTCGAAACGGGCCGGCTCGCTTTGGAGCTAATTTCTTAACGGTGCCGGTAGGCATTCGCTCGGGAACTAAGCGGACTAAAACTTGATCGCCGACATTAAAATGGGACATTCTCCTATGTTGATTTGCATGTGACTGATACAACTCGTATTGAGATGCCAGAGTTGCTCGGATATGTGCGTGCAAATCTTGGATGTGTTGGGCGAAAGATTGTGCGAATTGACTTGTCTTAAATGTGGGTGGTAACGGAACCAAGTCAAGAGGCACAGGAGCGTTATACCCATGAACGATTTCATTCGGAGACATACCCGTGGATCTATTTTTAGAGTTATTATAAGCCAACTGGGCATGGGGGAGGAGTAAGTCCCATGTGCCCTTGTGGTCGCTCACAAGACACCGCAGAAGGTTACCTAAACTCCTATTGACCACCTCCGTTTGCCCATCTGTTTGAGGATGATAGGCAGCAGAGAATAGCAATTTGGTTCCCATAAGGACCCATAAAGTCTTCCAAAAGTAGCTAGTAAATTTGACATCCCTGTCCGAGACAATAGTCTTCGGAACCCCGCGGTGGCTAACGACGTTCCTAAAATATAGCTTCGCAATGTGAGAGGCATCGTTGGTCTTGCTACAAGGGATAAAATATGCCATCTTGGAGAACCTATCGACAACAACGAATATAGAGTCGTGTCGGTGAAATGTGGGGGGAAGGCCTAGAACGAAATCCATGCTCACGTCTTCCCAAGGTTTAGATGGAATAGGTAACGGTGTATACAAACCAACATTGGTCTTAGAACCTTTGGAGACTTGACACGTTCGGCAACTGCTCACTACACGTCCGACCATGACCTTAAGTTTTGGCCAATAAAACTTCTCTTCCACGAGCACAATAGTCTTGTCACGCCCGAAGTGACCACCCAACCCGCCACTATGCAACTCCCAAATAATGTGTAGTCGTAGGGAAGATTGCGGAATGCATAATTTCCCGTGCTGAAAGAGGTAACCATCCCTAATAGTGAAGGCCGAGATAGTGGTGGGGGAGTTGTCCTGTGCGGATAGGTACAACTCCTGGAAATCCGGGCACGTGGCGTACTCATCCTTAATGCGCTCGAACCCAATAACATGCACTTTCATGGTAGACAGAAAGAGGGTGAGGCGGCTAAGCGCATCGGCGACTCGATTCTCAGAACCCTTAAGGTGCTTAATGTTAAACGTGTATTCTTGAAGGAACGCAACCCACTTCGCGTGCCGCGGGCTGATCTTATGACTACCGTTTATGAATCTCAAAGCATCATGGTCAGAAAGAAGCACAAATTCCTTGGACAGAAGATAGTGTCTCCAATGATGCAAACACCTCACAATCGCATAGAACTCTCGGTCGTAGTTGGAATAATTGAGCTTTGCGCCTGCCAACTTCTCACTAAAATAACTGATAGGGTGGCCCTCTTGACTTAGGACTCCTCCTATCCCTACCCCAGACGCATCACAAGTAACCTCAAAGACCTTGGTGAAGTCAGGGAGACGTAACACCGGTGCTTCGGTCATGAGTTGCTTGATCCTACGGAAGGCAAAAGTAGCAGACTTCGACCACGCAAACTCTCCCTTTTTCATACAATCGGTAATAGGTGCCATGATGCTACTAAAGTCTCGTATAAAACGACGATAAAATGTAGCTAGCCCATGAAAACTGCGCACCTCTCGAATGCTAGTCGGCTCTGGCCAATCCTTAATCACCTGGACCTTCCCGGGGTCTACTCGTATACCTTCGGACCCAACAATATAACCTAAGAATTCTACCTCAGAGACTCGAAAAGTGCACTTTTTAAGGTTCAGATAAAGAGTTTCCTTCCGAAGGGTGGAAAGAACTGTACGCAGATGTGAGATGTGATCGGTGGGGGTGGTACTATAGATGAGGATGTCGTCGAAGTAGACAACCACGAACTTCCCCATATAAGGCTGGAAGACATGAGTCATCATCCTAGAGAACGTGCTTGGGGCGTTGGATAACCCAAAAGGCATCACAAGCCACTCGTACAGTCCATCCTTGGACTTAAACGCTGTCTTCCACTCATCTCCCTCACGGATCCTGATCTGGTGGTAACCACTCCGCAAATCTAGCTTGGAAAAGATGGTGGCACCCGCTAATACATCGAGGAGATCATCTAACCGTGGGATTGGAAATCTATACTTGATGGTGATTTTGTTGATAGCACGGCTATCAACACACATCCTCCACGAACCATCCTTCTTGGGGGCAAGAAGGGCTGGAACAGCACATGGGCTCAAACTAGTCCGAATGAAACCCTTCTTCAGCAAGTCCTCTATCTGGACTTGTAACTCCTTGTGGGCATCGGGAGGGAGTCTATAGTGGGGCTGATTGGGTAGGGATGACCCAGGGATAAGATCAATAGCATGCTGTATATCCCTAAGTGGGGGTAACGACGACGGAAGCTCGTCGGGGTAAACATCCCTATACTCATCTAGCAGGGCCCGCAACTCTCTGGGCAACCCATCTAACGTGCTCGAATCAGTCTTCGTACTCATAAGAACTAACGAATACATCACTCCATCTAAAAAGGGGTCCCTCACAAACTCCGTCCTGCCTACTAGACTCAACGTCTTCCTTTCGACCGGAACAATGGTGTCCTTAGGTAACGCAACTGGTTCCTTCGGAACGGTCGGGCTCAAAGTAATGGTCTTACCCTTAAACTTAAATTCATAGGAGTTGGCCCGGCCAAAATGGGTTACATCACGGTCATAGAGCCAAGGGCGGCCTAATAATACGTGGCAAGCATCCATCGGTAACACGTCACACCATATCTCATCCGTGTATGATTTAATCGAGAGGGGAACTAGGCATCGCTTGGTAACTGGAACAGTGATCTTGTTAATCCAAGCTACTTGATACGGGGTCGGGTGTGGCTCCGCGGTCAAGGCCATACGTGTGACGGCGTTCTCAGAAACGACGTTTACACAACTTCCACTATCGATAATCAGCTTACATAACTTCTCACCACTCCTAAAAATCAGGGAAAATATGTTCGTCCTCTTCCAGTCATCTAAAGAACGAGGGGTGGTCAAGATGCATCGCATCACTCCTAGGTAGCGTTCGTCCTCCAAATCACTCGGGACTCCCTCAGGGTCATCCTCCTCAGTAGCCTCATAAATCAGATCGGCGGGGTCAGCCTCCGTGTCCAACAGGGCTATGGCTCGGGTTTTTGTAGGACACTCAAAGGCGTAGTGACCCTGAACCCCGCAAGCATAACATGTGGTGTTAGCCTTGCTAACCTTTCCTATGGGGATACGCTCACTCGTGGGATTCCTAGAGTTCGTCGCAGTAATCACTACCGATCTAGACTCGGCGGTCTTAGGTTTTCCCTTATCGTGGGTGGTAGATGAAGATGCTCCAAATGTGGTCAAGCTCTTCGTACGGGAGTAACGAGAGTGGGCCTTCGAAGCCAGATGCTTTTCAATGTCAAGAGCGGCATTGAATGTCGTATTCAGATCTGTGTGGCCATATCTCAATAGCTTCCTCTGAATGTCAGGGTGGAGCCCCTTACGAAATCGTGAAAGCGTAACCTCAGGGATCTCTCGAAGATCACAACGCACCATACGGTCTTTCAGCTCGCCCATATACTCAGCCACCGAGTTTGAGCCTTGCCGAAGGGTGGCTAGCTCATCGAACATTTGGGTTCGGTGGTAGGCGGGGACGTATTGGTCAGTGAGTAAGTTCTTCATCACTGGCCATCCAATGGGTGGGACTCCCTGTCCGGCTCCTAGCCTACGTTCTTCATTTAGCCAATACGTTTTTGCTCGACCCGTTAACTTCATCCTGGCAACCTGGACCTTTTGGGGATCCGTAAGATGGTGCCATTCAAAATAACATTCAATATCCACTACCCAAGTAAGGAAAACCTGGGGGTCTCCCAAACCATCGTAAGTGGGAGCGTCGATCTTAATGGCTCTAGTGATGTCAGTGCCACGATCCGGACGATGTCCACGAGGAGGGGCTCGAGGATAGCCTTCATCCGAATCCGAATCATGATCCTGCTGTTGCGGATCGGGTAACTCATCAGCAGCCGGTGGGGGTGGTGTTCCCCTTTGATTCTGCAGAATCTGGGCTAACATGGTCCTAAGCTCGGTCATATCATGACGTAGCCCTTCTATGGCCTCAGCGTTACGTTCCCCTTGTTCATTCGCAGCCATCCTAGACGATGTGGAGGTGTTATATTTTGTTCCTAGTCTAGTGCGCATGCAAGCTTGACGTTTGACTAACGAGACGTGACAGCGCGCGCGCTAAAAGAAAACAAGTACATGCAGCAATATTCCAAGAGGACTTCGGCCAAAGAAGCGAGCGAAAAACAAAAGGCCGAGTTGTCTCCCAAAGTTAGTTCGATCTGTCCAAGAGTACTCCGACCAAAGAGAAAACCAAAAGGGTCGGGTGGGCTCCCAAATCCGAAAAGAAAAACGAAAAGTTCCTGAATAAGAACTTACCTAAACGTTTGCAGAAAATTATTTTCGGGCTGCTACAATCAAGGAGAACATACAGAAATTTTTTTTTTGAATTTTGACCAAAAATGCAGATTTTGACCCGCTATTCGCAGACCACCTGGACAGAATTACGACGTTTCTAATTTTCAGGCCGACCTAACGAGGGCAAAACGAAAAATTCCTAGTTTTAAAGTTGCTGGAAATAACCTCAGGAAGCTACAGAAAAAAAATCAGAATTTTTTGACAAGTTTTGAAAAAAAAAAAATTTTGATTTTTTTTTACTAACTGCAGACCAATCCGAAAAATTTCAGATTTTCCTATTGATTTGAACGACCAACAAGGATCACAGCGAGGATGTTTGCAACGTGGGAGTTGAAACAACCTGCTCTGATACCAAATTGATGTAGGGGTAGTCTTATTTGAAACGGTCACGAGAAAATCTCTCGTTCGCCTTCAACAAACCTAGATCTATCCGCACCTACACAAGCATTCTAGCAATCGTAATAACGGATTGAACGATCACAAATGTATCAAAATAGAAGATAATAAATTCTAATTCAGTGATTCAAGGCTTAAGACGCAAACTCCCAAGAAATTAAATCAAAGATCCGATCCGTTGTGAGGGCAAACAAAGGATTTAAAGGCCTAGGTTTGCCGTACGCAATGGATCTTCCCGATCCGGATCTAGTGAAGATCGATGCCAAAGAAATGATTTGAAAAGCGGCGATGTATTTTAAAATCGCGGAAAAGACGGTTGCATAAATCCTCCACAAAACTAAGCATGAATCACACAAGATTAAAGGAATAGAGATTACCCAACCCGGATCTAAAGCACACAAGATATGGTGGAAGAATCACTCTCTCCACGGATCCACCGGCGTCACACCGAATGGGTTTGCAACCTTTTCCGTTGGCGTCACACCAAGGAACTCCACGCCGGCGTCGCACCGAAGAAGGATGGAGGAGGCAAGAAGCGGCGTCACACCACAAGAGGAGGGGGGGCGGCGGCTAGGAGGTCTCCCACCTCTTTGGCCGAAATTCCACAAGGGGGATTTTAGGGTTTGCCTTTTCAATTGTCTATTTCATCAAGGAGGGTTCCTTAAATAGGAGTTTACATCAAAATTCAGCCATTCAAGATGGCGTTTAGAATCTCCGCCATCCAAATGGTTAAATGCACACCAATAGTTCAAAACGCATGAAAATAAAATAAAACAAGAGCATAATGAAATATAAAATTATTTCCATCATATGAAATAATTTTATATCCATAAATAGATAAAATAAACGCCTTAAATAAATGAGAGGTCATTAAGCAGGCTTGGCACGCCGCGGGCGGAGGTTGTAACGTGATCCTCCGTTAGCATCAACAGGGCGCCTCAAGTCCTTGTGTCGTTGCGCCTCGGCAACTGGATCATCTTCATGAATAAGTGGAGGGGCCGCGGCATCAAGCCTGCAATGTAAGAAATTTATAAAATACCATGTTCGCACGACCAGTGGCGCACGGCCGGTGGTCGTGCGCACTATCGTAGGTGGTCGTGCGCACTGGTCGAAACAGAACTCATAAAATTGATGTTAAGTGCGCACGAACAGCGGTGCACGACCGGTGGTCGTGCACAATATCGTTGGTGGTCGTGCGCACTGTCCGAGACAGAACTCAAAAAATAGGGTTAAGTGCACACGATCAGCGGCGCACGACCAGTGGTCGTGCGCAATAAAAACAGTGATCGTGCGCAGTGTTCCTGTACAGAATTGTACCGGGAACACCCGCACGACTCCTGTTCCAGCACAACCACGAATCCAGCCACTGAAAGTGGCACTTAACAATCCATGAAAACTACTAAAAATGAAGAACATGAAATAACACCAAAAACGGGCCTAGTGGTGCACTTAGAATGGAGTGTCAAATATGAGTGAAAACATGTCTAAAGTGAAGTGCATAGACTAGAAACTCGGCCCAGATGAGTCCATAAATGTGTATATATTTGGGACTCATCAAGGACATACCCCATCCCACCTCTCCTAAGGCCGAGGATACTCTGGAGTTGCCTACGGATGAGCCGATATTGCTGGAGTGACCGGCGCTGCCACTGGTTTCTACGAAGGTCAAGAAGTAGGAGTCCTCCTCATTCTAGGATGTTATGTCGAAGGTACGTTGGTCGCTTTGTTTTCTCGTTCCTTGGTCACACACTTTATCATCATTCTAATCCAATGTTTGTTTTCTTCAGTTAGACAAGTTGTGTGAGGTCTTGCTTATGTGGGATAGAACCTAGGTGGCCATGAAGGTCGGATTTTTATCTCTCAAGATGAAGCTGGCCTCGTCCGAGGAGTCACTATCTTCTGCTAGGAAGAGGAGGGATAATCAGAGTTTGTTCTTGTTATCTCCTAGGCAGATAACGAGGCGCTTTGAGGGAAGCTTGTTGTGGCTAAGACAAGCCTTTCAGAGTCCCTCCATTATGCCAAGGCGGTCAGGATATAGATGACCAAGATGGAGTCTGATATGGCGAAGTTGAAGGAGGAGAGAGCACATACGGCTATTGTGCAGAAGGCTTTGATGCATGTGCATGATATCTGGCGTCATCTTTAGCGGTTGCAACTTGGCATTATGGCGATCTTTGGTGTTTGAGTATGGTGTGGAGGGACGTTTGCTCCCTTGCCGCAATGTGGCGGATGGAATTAGGGTTTGTTCCTATAGGATCCTGTAGGAGGATTTGGTGTTTGCTTTTGTCTTGGGAATTAGAAGGACTCGGCCGCGGGTCCCATTCTTATAGAAAGACTCTTGTCCATTCTTGCATTGGAAGGACTTGGGGTCCGTACTATTGGAGGTGGCGAAGGACCTTTGTCCATTCGTGCCTCAGAAGAACACATGATCCATTCTATTGGAGGTGGTGAAGGAAATTTATCCGTTCATGCCTCAGAAGGACACGGGGTCTGTTATATTGGAGGTGACGAAGGAACTTTGTCCGTTCACGCCTCAGAAGGATATGGGGTCCTTTCTACTAGAGATGATGAAGGACTTTATCCATTCAAGCCTTAGAAGGGCACGAGGTCCGTTCTATTAGTGGAGGTGAAGAAGGACCTTTGTCAGTCTCTCCTCACAGTAGTATTCTTTTTGGAGGTGCAGAAGGACCTTAGTCCATCTGGCCTTGACAGTAGAAGGACATGGGTTCTGTTCTTTTCATAGGTGCAGAAGGACCTTAGTCCATCTCTCCTTGACAGTAGGACACTGGGTCCACTATTTCCAATGAGCTGATTGTCGCAGATGTGTTTGGAAATCCATTTTGTTATTGCAGAAAAGAAGATACATGTGTGCGCAGGTCCTGTCGTGCGGCTTGTTATTCTAGGAAACATAGGAAAGCAATATGTGGATGGTGGCGGAGTTTCTTCCATCCTGCTTCTCTAAGTCCCATTCTGGGTGGGAATTGCTACCTACGAGTATATCTCTAAAGTAATTCTTAGCGTGAGGGCGTCGGCACAGACCGGCCTTAGTAGTGGTCCCCTAAGAGTGGCGCTACATGTTGAGTCAGCCTGAACGATGATGAACTTGAAATCGTAGGTAGCATGTTCCAGGGGGTCCCAAAAGTCATTGGTAGGATGATGCTTTCCAAAATAGGGATTGATGGGTGGCATGGAACATGGGCACCCCCCCCCCCCCCCCCCCCCCCGCACTTAGGCATTCCTTCCAGAGATTTCAAGTTGAAGCAAGGTTGACAGAAATAACATGTTAACAGATGAAAGATTATGGGTTGTCAATAAACTACACCTAGAGGGGGTGATTAGGTGTTTTCAGATTTCTTTGTTATTTAAGAATTTATCTATCACAGTACACAAGCATCACAGAAAACACACAATGATTTATAGTGGTTCCCAACTAGATAATGTGTCTAGAGGTAGTCCACTATCCCTCCCACCTGTCTAGCAGTGTGCTAGACTAGGCAACTTCTCCAACTTAGATCTTTTCAGTATATTCAGATCTTACAACTCAGGTTCACACAGAACCCTACAAAGCTCAGACTTTACAAGTCTTACAATCTCAGATCTTCAACAAGATCCTTCCAAAACTCAGGTTCACCAAGAACCCTACCAACTCAGATCTATCAATAGATTTTACCAGCCCAGGCTCATAAAGAACCCTACCAACTTAGATCTATCACTAGATCCTACCAGCTCAGACTCACAAAGTGCCCTACAAAGTAATAAATATATTTGTTGTTGTAGAAGAAAAGTCTTCAAGATGATATGCCTTTTTGCATAGCAGACTTCTTCTTCTTCTTATGAATGCAAGCTCTGTGATCTTGTGTATTACTGAGCTCTTCTTCTAAATAGGCTCCTTTGATAATAGATGCACTTCTAGTATAGGAGAAGGATTCTTTCTTGTCTTCTCAGCCAAGTGATGAAGATTTTCTTATTGTTCTT
Source organism: Dactylorhiza incarnata (assembly GCA_033032865.1). Lineage (NCBI taxonomy): Eukaryota > Viridiplantae > Streptophyta > Magnoliopsida > Asparagales > Orchidaceae > Dactylorhiza > Dactylorhiza incarnata. Next base: position 485,209 of record JAWHQI010000218.1, on the reverse strand, counting down.
CTTCTTTTCTTTTCTTGATCGGATTTTTGCATTCACTAATAAGAAGTGCTTTGAAATCTACAATTTCTTCCTTTTATGTTCTTCTGTAACTTTGCATAAAAGCCACTTCAGAAATCTTTCATAAATTGCCTAGCTAACAGAATATTAGGAAGAACCGGCTGAATTGATTATAATAAATGTCTTGCCATTCTTGGAACTTGTAGAATATAAGAGTAATAAAATTCTTCCTAAACATTGTGCAATGGCTATATTCTGTACAGATATTATTTATTACTCCTTGATTAATTCGCAAGATGGGCGGCGTGCATTTTCCCTAGATGTAAATTTCTAAGAGAATCGACGCATTAAATGCTGCTCTGCAACTGTCAAGACGATATTGTTCCTTCAAGATGATATCGTCTTGATCAACAGATGTGCTTCACGACGATATCGTCGATATACTTTCTACTTCAGTACTGGACTTGATATCTCAACGAGATTTCTTCTTCTAAACGATATTGCTTAGATACTTCCTTCTTCAAGGCTTTATGTAATATTTCAACGATTTTACTTCTTCTGATATCATCGAGATATTCCTTTTCATATGACTTAGACATTTCTTCAAGCTGATGGTCTTTCTCCAAGATAATAATGTCTTGATCTTCTAGATAATATAAGGTCTTCAAACTGATGTTTGTATTCATGACTTAATTAGTCAAGTTGCTAATCATTAAGGTTGTACCTCTTCTTAAAGACGATGTCGTTGAAACATTTAGACTTAGTCTTTCTTAGCTATAGGTTTTCTTCAATATGATATCGTCGAGATATCGTTGCTTTATCCACGATAAGCTTTCTTCAAGATGATGTCGTCGAGATTTGAACTTAGCTTTATCCACGACAAGCTTTCTTCAGGACGATGTCGTCGAGATCTGAACTAAGCTTTATCCACGACAAGCTTTCTTCAACCTTTAAGACGATGTGTCTTCATCAAGACAATATCGTCGAAACCATTTCGACGATATGATACTTTTCTCCCCGATTCTTCTGCTATCTTGAGATGATATTTTTACTTCGTTAATTTTCATTACTTTTATCCTCTATGTCCTATTGAAGTAGCTTTGATGCTTTCTCAATGATATGTCCAGTCCTAGATAATTTTAAACTTAGAAAATTACCTGATATATGATTTATCTTTTGCAGTCATCAATAAGCTATATCATCAAATACATACTGCATTTATCATTGATTTGAGCACTTCTTCAAATTAGGAACATTGCTAGGCACAGTTCCCAACAATTGCCCCCTATTAGAAGAAGTCATAATTCACTTCAATGATAAACGTCAAGGTATAAATAAAATCATAATTTAAAGTCATTCAGAGAATATTATGTGATTCATCGATAACATGGCATAAATAGATAATTGTTTAGAACAAAAATATAACACAGTCATTTGCCCAACTCATTTTTGATAAAACATTCTATGGTCTTCAAGTCCTGCTGCAGCTATCTTTTCCTTTCCTCTTTTGCCTTTCATAAAAACTGATCGGTTTTGGGATCTTCTTTAGAGAAGGAGGAGGACCATGAGGAAATGCCAGTTTTTTATTTCTTCATTTCTCCGTCTATATTGCGTGTAGGTTTCAATCAGCAGAATAATATACTCTCTCTGACCCATCCTAAGCGTATCCACATTCCATCCAGGCTTCTGAGATCAGATTCCTAGAGTTAGGACTCCACTTGCATGACTGTGGATCCTGCTCAATTTCTCTAAGCCTCGTGTGCTTGTATCTCTTGCTCTGAGTCCTATTTGATTTTCTGGAGCTAGCAGAATCTCCAACTTCTATGTCATAGATCTCTGATGCAGTATTTTTAGAAGGTTCTGCTAACTCAAAATTGAGGGAGGCTTATGTAAGTCTTGCTTGACCTAATTTACTGTCCACATGGCTTGATTGGAGACATCATTTATCATTGCTCTCTCCCCCTTTAGGACTTCGTCAGCTTTGTGGTCATCAAGAGTAACTTATACTAAATTCATCCTTTCATGCAGATGTTGTTCAACCTCATCCAAGTTATTGCTTTCTTCTAATAGATGTTTATCTAACCTCTGAGAACTTTTACTTATTCTCTCTAGAATTTGATCTCTGTCTCCATTCATAAATCCTGCTATCTGTTGAAATGCTCTTTCTATATTCCTTTGCATAATGCCTTGGTTTTGTAAGAGCTGGTGAGTATGATGTCCAACTTTGTTGATCTCCTGACCAACATGTTCCATGGCTGGTGCAGCTAAATGAAAGAAGTGAGTGTGTTATGTTGAAAATGTTGAAGTGGAAGTTGGCGGTCTGGGAGGGAGGTCGAATGGTCTGGCTAACCGTGCGGTCTTGCGGTCTCCATCTGCGGTCTGTTCTCTTTGGTCTAGCCGCAGGTCCATTCGGCTTGACCGCCGTTCTCTACCCAAGGTGCCGAGGTGTGGCTGCACGGTCTGTTTCATGTGAACGCGTGGTAGAGTAGGTTTCAACATTATGAGGCCGCGCGGTCTGGTTGTATGACCGCGTGGCGAGCTATCTTCTGTAAGGTGAGACCGTGCGGTCTGGTTTACGTGACCGCATGGTGCGGGCAGTCCGGTCTGGTGGCTGTCCGGGTTTCTTGGTGGTAGGCGTGGAATAAGGTATTCTTAGTCGCGCGGTCTCCGGTTTGTGTTCGCATAGCTGGTTCTTCGGCGATCTGCTGGTATATGCGGTCACTAGTGTTTGGTCGACTTGGCGGGCTGTTGCTGAGCGGCCTGGCTGTGTTTGCGGTCTCTGGGGGAGACCTCGTATGTGCGAACATAGGTGGTGGGTGTCATGACCGGGCAAGTTGTCATGGTCGCGCGGCTTTTTGGAGGAGTGGCGATCTCCGGTCTGGGTTGAAGTCAGCGAGCTCACAAGGCGCAGACCGATCTGCTGACCGCGCGGGTTGACCGGACATGGACACGTGGTCAGGGGGAGGTGACTCTATCTCATAGAGTGGTGACTGGATTAGGTCGCACGCCTATAAATAGGAATCACTGTAGCAGCAGAATTTAATCGCACCAAGTGTAAATTGAGCTCGCGCCTAATTCTTGCGGTCTCCTTTTTTGTCACCGGTCGGTTAGCTGATTGAATTTCCTTATGCAGCCATTGCGGATTGTGCAGGCAGCAACGTTCACCTCTTTTTCTAAGGTGTTCAGGCGGTCTCACGGCTTGCAGTGCGGGTTGCTGGAGTTCGGGAGAATCAGTAGAGGTCGCGGAGTTCTCTATTAGTGTTGTTCAAGTCGCAGGCAGACAGTTCGGGCGGTCTTGTTTTTCTAGTCGTGCGAACTCGCAAGTCAGGTCATCAGGCGGTCTCAGTGAGCAGACTGCTGGTTATCTTTCCTTCAACATTGTATTTCCTTTTGATTTTGTGTACTGGCGAAATCATGTCTCGCCATGTATACCTCGCACTGTAATGAAGATTTTTGCTATCATCAATAAAGATTGTGTTGCTTCATGTGCTTCTTGTTGTTGGTTATAGCTTTGAGTTGTACAATTCCTGCTCACTCCTAGTTCTCCAAAAAATTTCACATGGTATCAGAGGAAGGTTGGAGTGGATAGAGCAGTGAATAACTCAAAGTTGCCATCGTCTTTATGAAGAAGGAACCAGTGGTAGAGCCATGGAAGCAAGAGGTCTTGGATTTGAGATGCTCAACTCGACTAACTTCAAGAAGTGGAAGTCGTGTATGCAGAGTTATCTTCTGGGCGAGGACCTCTGGGAGGTTGTTGGAGAAGACAGTACAGAGGAGGTTGTCCCAGTTGGGGATAATGGTCATGAGGTGAGGAACTGGAGGAGGACTAATGCGAAAGCAGAGTTCACTCTAAAGAGGGAAATATCACCTGACCTATTCGATCACATCTTGGGGTGTGGATCAGCTGTAGAGATTTGGAGCGCCCTGGATGGGCTGTTTACCAAGAAGAATGTAGCGAGACTACAATTTCTGGAAAATGAGCTGGCTAGGTCAGCTCAGGGTGATCTTTCCATCTCTACGTTCTTCCTGAAGATGAAGAACCTGTGCGTTGAGATTTCAGCACTAGATCCTGATGAGCCCATTTTTGAGGCGAAGCTGAAGAGGCACATCATCCGTGGCTTGCGGAATGAGTATGTGGCCTTTGTGACGTCGGTGCAGGGTTGGGCAAATCAGCCATCTCTGCAGGAGCTGGAGATTCTACTTGCGTGACAGGAGAACCTGGCAAGGCAGATGGAGGGGGTGTCAGTGTCTGGGGGAAATGGCGAGGTTCTCTTCACAGGGAAGAAGAAGAAATGGGATAAGAAGAAGAAGTCCGCTGGAGGCAATGGGCCTTCAACTTCTGGACAGCAGGAGAGGGGCTATGCTCCCAAGGCTGAAGGGAAGAAGAAGGGAGAAGGACCCAAGTGCTTCAGGTGCGGGAAGAATGGTCATATCAGGAAGGATTACCGGGTGAATCTTCAGCCCGGGCATGCTACTGCAGGGAAGGAGGAAGCTGAGGCCAGGCAGAATGATGGAGAATGGGGAGGAGCCTTCTCAGCTTCTGTTGGAGATGCGGCTCCTATCAACTAACCTAACCTCACAGGGGATGAGTCAAAGCTTACTTCAGTGCAGCCCTATTCAGGTAATGATGCCATCATAACTGCTGATAATACTGTGCATAGTGTCGAGAAGGTAGGGGTTGTTTCCTTGGGCAGTGATAGAGGGCCACTAACTTTGAAGAGTGTCTATCATGTGCCTGGTATGAGGAAAAACATATTCTCCGTGACCAACGCTGTTGACGCTGGGTATCACATTGTGTTCGGCCCGACAGAAGTGAAGTTTCTTCGAAATGTTGAGGCGGTAAAGGCTGAGGTTGTTCATGTCGGGAGAAGGGCAAAAGAATTGTTCATTTTATCGACATGTTCTTACGTTGACAAGATGAGGACGAATGATAGAGCTGTCATATGGCACGAGAGGTTGGGGCACGTAGGAATGGACAAACTAAAGATTATGGCGGTGAAAGGTCTCGTCAAGGGCCTGCCTAGTCTATCTTCCTATGGTGATGGTCATGTTTGCACGGGATGTCAGTTCGGCAACTCTCATCGACTGCCGTTTGATAAGTCGCAGACAAGGAGTAGTGTGTCGTTGGAGTGCATCCACGGTGACTGGATGGGACCAACTACTACCCCAAGCCTCGGAGGCAGCAGGTATATGCTGGTGTTGATCGACGATTACACCAGATATGTCTGGGTTTATTTCGTAAAGGAGAAGGCGGAGGCGTTTGCCAAGTTTGTGGAGTTCAAGGAGCTTGTGGATGGTCGGCTAGGCCTGCGGGTTAAGAAGTTGAGAACTGACAACGGGGGGTGTTCACCTCTGGTGAGTTCTCTAGTTTTTGCAGGAAGGCGGGCATCTGGAGGGATCTTACTTGTGCGCATACTCCATAACAAAACAAAGTTGCAGAGCGGAAGATCTGTCATCTGACGGAGACCTGCAAGTGTTGGTTGCATGCCAAGAGTATCCCAATGTCCTTCTGGGCGGAGGGAATATCTTGTGCTGCCTACGTCATCAATCGGATGCCTCTCAGTCCCATCAACATGTTGAACCCGCATGAGATGATGTTCAAAGAAAATCCAAGCATGGCGCACCTTCGGGTGTTTGGTTCCACCTGCTATATGCATGTTCCAGATGCGCTTCAGACGATGCTAGATACGAAAGCAAGGAAGCTAGTCTTCATGGGATATGATGATTAGAAGAAGGGATGGAAGTGCATGGACAAGGAGACGCGGAGATTTGTTGTATCTCGCGATGTCGTGTTCGACGAGGTGACGTCTTACAAGGGAAGTTCTGGTGTTGAGTTACTAGAAAGCAGGGTGGAGGAGAAGGAGAGAGCTGTGGAAAATCTTCAGGTGGAGCTGGCTTTGTCACCAGGTGGTCCATCCAATTCTAGTTCTATGACGGAGGCTTCTGGATCAGGAAGCAGGGGGAGCGATGCTCCTAGTATGTCTGAAAGGGGAGCTAGGGAAGAAGCAGCTGAGGATGTTGCCAGTCAGGGGAAGGAACTGAGGAGATCGAAGCAAACGATCATTGCCCTTGATCGCTATACAGGAGGAACCATGGTGAGCTTTGTTACATGTTTCTTTGCTGGTCCCCTGGATGAGCGGGAACCAGTGAGCTTTGAGAAGGCCAAAGGCGTAAAGTAGTGGGATTCGGCTATGAAAGAAGAGATGGTCGCTCTAGAGAAGAATGAGACTTGGTCTCTGGTGCCCAAGCCCAAGGGTATCACCCCTGTGACATGCAAGTGGGTCTATAAGCTCAAGAAGAGGGCAGTCAGCAGTATCGAGCGGTACAAGGCTCGCCTTGTGGCTCAGGGATTCTCGCAGCAATACGGTGAAGATTATGAAGAGACATTCAGTCCGGTGGCAAAGATGACTTCAGTTCGGTTTGTGATTGCCTTGGCGGCGTTTTGGTGGTGGGAGATTTGGCAGCTCGACGTAAAGAATGCTTTCTTGTATGGCGAGATTAATAAGGACATCTTCATGGTCCAGCCGCCAGGTTTCGTATCTGAAGATTTTCCTGACTATGTTTGTAAGCTGAAGAAGGCCTTGTATGGGTTAAATCAAGCGTCGAGGGCGTGGTACGGAAAGATTGCAGAAGATCTCCTATTCTGTGGATTTGGTGCTTCAGACTCTGACTCAAGCTTGTTCGTCAAGAAGAGTGGGGAGCTTCAAGTCATCGTGCTGCTTTACGTCGATGATATGATCATGATGGGGAATTCGAAGGGAGGAGGTTGCAAAGCTTTGGGCTGAGCTATCTATCAGATTTGAGATGAAGTACTTAGGTAAGCTTCACCATTTCCTTGGACTCGAAGTGCAGAGGAAGGAAAGTGGAGTGCTGGTGTCCCAGGCTGGATATGCGGAGCGAATTGTGGTGCGATACAGCATGAAGGAAGGGAAGTGCATTTATACACCTCTGGAGATGGCCATGAAACTTCGGAAGGATGAGGGGAGGATTCTGGAAGATCCGCTTGTGTTCCGAGCTCTAGTTGGGAGCTTGATTTATCTGACGATCACTAGGACGGATATTGCATATGTAGTTGGCAGGGTGAGTCGTTATATGGCGGAACCATGGATGCCTCATCTACTAGCGACCAAGAATATTCTGATGTATGTTAAGGCAACTTCGGATATGGGTCTCTTATAGAAGAGGGATGCGGGCTTCGAGGTGCATGGGTACATGGATGCTGATTACGGGGGAGATTTGGATGATCGGAAGTCGACGTCTGGATTCATCTTCATGGCGTGCCCTACGGCTATATCATGGTGCAGCAAGAAGCAAGATTTCGTGTCTGTCTCCACCACGGAAGAGGAATACAAGGCTTCGGCCTTGGAAGCTCAAGAAGCCATCTGTCTTAGGAGGTTGGTGGGAGATGTCTATAAGGAGGTTCGGGGTCCAACTCTGCTCCGCGGCGACAATGAGAGTGCACTCAAACTGGTTACTAATCTAGTTTGTCACGCGAGGACCAAGCATATCGAGATCGAGCATCATTTCATTCGTGAGAAGGTGCTGGAGGGGTCTCTTTCCGTCGAGCATGTTCGGAGTCAGGACAACGTTGCTGACATATTCACAAAGGCACTGGCGAAGGGGCCGTTCACTCGGCTGAGGAGTTTACTTGGGTTGTTTTCAACTTCCCACTTCAAGGGGGAGTGTTGAAAATGTTGAAGTGGAAGTTGGCGGTCTGGGAGGGAGGTCGCATGGTATGGCTAACCGCGCGATCTTGCGGTCTCCATCTGCGGTCTGTTCTCTTTGGTCTAGCCGCAGGTCCATTCGGCTTGACCGTCGTTCTCTGTCCAAGGTGCCGAGGTGTGGCCACGCGGTCTGTTTTATGTGACCGCGTGGCTGAGCAGGTTTCAGCGTGGTGAGTCCGCGTGATCTGGTCGCATGACCGCGTGGCGAGCTGTCTTCTGTAAGGTGAGACCGTGCGGTCTGGTTTGCATAACCGTGTGGTGCGGGCAATCCGGTCTGGTAGCTGTCCGAGTTTCTTGGTGGTGCGTGCGGACTAAGGCATTCTTAGTCGCGCGGTCTCTGGTTTGTGTTCGCATAGCTGGTCCTTCGGCGATCTATTGGTATATGCGGTCACTGGTGTTTGGTTGACTTGGCGGAATGTTGCCCTAGTTGGCCTGGCTGTGTTCACGGTCTCTGGAGGAGACCTCATATGTGCAAACACAGGTGGTGGGCGTCATGACCGGGCGAGTTGTCATGGTCGCGCGTTTTCTTGGAGGAGTGGGGATCTCCGGTCCGGGTTGAAGTCGGCGAGCTCACAAGGTGCAGAGCGATCTGCTGACCGCGCGGGTTGACCGGTCTTGGTCACGCGGTCAGCGGGCGGTGACTCTATCTCATATGGTGGTGACTGGATCAGGTCGCATGCCTATAAATAGGAGTCACTGTAGCAACAAAATTTAATCGCACCAACTGTAAGCTGAGCTCGCGCCTAATTCTTGCGGTCTCCTTTTTTTATGACCGGTCGGTTAGCTGATTGAATTTCCTTGTGCAGCTTCTACGGATTGTGCGGGCAGTAGCGGTCACTTATTTTTCTAAGGTGTTCATGCGGTCTCGCGGCTTGCAGTGTAGGTTGCTGGAGTTTGGGAGAATTAGTGGAGGTCACAAAGTTCTCGGTTGGTGTTGTTCAAGTCGCAGGCAGGCAATTCGGGCGGTCTCGTTTTCTAGTCGCGCGTACTTGCAAGTTGTGCGGTCAGGCGGTCTCAGTGAGCAGACCGCTGGTTATCTTTCCTTCAGCATTATATTTCCTTTTGGTTTTGTGTACTCGCGAAATCATGTCTCGCCATGTATACCTCGCACCATAATGAAGATTTTTGCTATCATCAATAAAGATTGTGTTGCTTCATGTGTGTCTGGTTGTTGGCTATAGCTTTGAGTTGTACAATTCGTGCTCACTCCTAGATCTTCGGAAAATTTCACATGTTAAGTGTTTAGATTGTGCATATCATTCTTTACAATCTGCAGGTCAGCTTTTATTTCTTGCCTCAGGTCATCTACAGTCTATAGAATGATCTTTTCTATCTTCTCCCTTTGAATATTCAGCAAGGCTGAGATCATATGACACATGAAGCCTGAGTGAACAGTGGATAGTCCTGCTGCATTCACTTCAGGGGCTGCATTTTCTTCTGGAGAGCCTTCATGAGTGCTATCTTGTTCCACAAAATCAGGAGAGTTTACCTGCATCTACTCATTTTCTTCCACCAACTCCAGCTTCCCTTTGATCAAAACTAGGTCAAGCCCAGTCTGGGGATCAGATCTTTCATCCTTCTGTGGTACATTTTCTTCCTTGTCCTTCTCTAAATCATCCTTCTCTAGGATTATTTTCTCTGTAGCTTGATCTTCCAGGGTAGAGCACCCCAGGTGGGTCTCACCCTCAACTCTATTAGTATCTTGGGATGAGATTCCCTCTAGGAAGTCCCCCTCAACAGGATCACTCCCAATAATGGGGCTTCTTCTTTCCTCAGAAACCTCTGTGTGAGTAGGTTCACTTATATCCTTTGAGATTTCTTGATTTTGAGCTACCTCCCCCTATGTCTAATTAAGCAGGGTTTGGTAGAGATGGGGCTCCTTCTTCCTCAGAAACCCATGATAGATTTGGGTTTGGATTTGGTGATGTTCCTCCTCTTTCAGAACTGCTAGAGGACCCTCCCTCATCTGAGTGATCAGATATCAAATCTTTCTTTTTCTTTCCTTTTGGAGCAGTTTTGGCATCCTTGGGAGTTTTGGGTATAACTCTCTCCCACCTGTCAAGCCTTTTAAAATCCAACCTCTTTGAGTAGTGCAGAAGTGCTCCCATGTTTTTCTTCACTATATACCCAAGGGTATTAAGTAGGAAGAAGGATAGGATTCTTCCATATGATGGAGTCTTCAGGGTGTTCTTAATTATCTGGAATTAAAATATTCTCCAGTCTGCCTTCTTTAAAATAATGATCTTGCACATAATTTCAAACATTTCTTTTGAAATCCCTTCATGGGAACCAGGCTTGCTCAGCAGTACTTTCCCTACAATATCTGCAAGGAGCTTTCCCTTCTGGTTGAATTTAGCCTTATTAATAGACCCATAGGTCTTGCCACTAAACCCACACCTAGCATACCCAACAGATAGATACTCAGCGGTCAAGTCTTCCTCTTTGACCTCTTCTTCTAACCTTAGAATCCCCAGAGCTTTTCCTAAGCTCTTGGCAGTTACTTTGATCTTCTACAAGCCACAGTCAACTTTAGAATTGCCCCTGGGCTATTTATTCAAGCTCCATCAAAGAACTCCTGGACTTCTTTGTTCATGAGAGCACTGGATTCACAGAGCAGATACTCCAGCCCCGCCGATTCCACCAATATGATTACTAACCTGATTTCCTCGAAGCAAGACCTGAATCCTCCCCTAATGAGCTCACATCCAGAGATGATTGAGGATTCTTCCTTCTTTGGAGCCATTACAGCAGAATGTCGAAAATGAGTGATTGTCGGAGATGGAATGAAGGTTTGTCGCGGAAATGACTTAGGGCAAATGAAAGCGTAATTTTTGACCTATGCATTCACTCTATTTATATTAGAAGTAGTTGAAGAGGCGCGTACCTTTTTGTCTTGATTAATAGATTGAAAATCCATCATACAATTCTGATTAAAGATCTAATATAGCATTAAGTGTCTGCGTTGTATTTCGACGATGCGTATCTTTGTCATCAATAATGTCGTCGAAAATACATCTATCTAGTCGTCGGAATCACTTCAGCATTGTCATCAAGATTTCATCAATAACATCAAGGCACAGATTTTGTCATCGAAACGGCTCATTTTGCATCGTTGAGATATCATCTATGTCGCCAAAATACTCATCTGATACTTGTCTAACTTGAGCATTCCTTTGAGTAATTCTTGGGGACAATGCTACTTGTATTTTATCCTTCACTTATCTTATATAGATTACCAATTTGATGTTTACTTTGGCAGGGCTCCATTCTTCAAGGGTTGGTTTCTTCTTTACTTCATTCATTTTCTTCATCTTGGCTTCTTGTTCTTCAAAGGTAACATGATGTCTTTTGCTTTCTAACTCACCTACTTCTCATCCATGGATATGAGAGAGTAGGGATTATGATGATTGAACATTATATTCATCTTCTATCATTGATCTGATGTCTTCATTGTGAGTAAAGATATGTACTCCCACTCCATTGTTTCAGGAATTTGAGAGATTCTTCTAATGTACTTCATTTAGAAGAGCTGGATTATTTTCCATTAGTTGTATTTTCTCTTAGATGGCTCCCCCTAAATAGAAGCAAGAGAGGGATGAACTTCATGGGGAAGTGTGCTGATATTTGAGTGGCATTAGTTTGTTTGAAACTCCAAGTATCATTATTAATCTATTCTCTCTGGATTGAGTTTTCTTGAATACTTATTTACTCCAGCCTTGTGCCTGGAGCAATCATTGTAAAAATACCAAAAGGGTTGGCATTTGGACATATATATAAAAAGGATTACTTATCCATAGGCACCTAATTGGATTTGGGTCCTAGGTTCATGTTAGGGGAATAACCTGAAATACAATACCTCTGTGTGGTCTGCCCTCTTTTTGCATTAGGCATTGTTGGATTGAACAAGCAGTACAAGGCAAAATGACCAATCTTTCCACAGCACCAGCACCCATACCTATTGTATCTTCTCTGATGCATTTTCACCTGGAAATGTTGGTGGGCAGGAGTGAGGATAGCTGACCTAACAGGCTTTGGGTGAACCTCACAATGGTGAGTATGTTGTTGAGCTGGTCTCACCACTTTTTCGTTCACCACCTTGGGAACAGGCTTGGTTGTCTTTCCCTTACTTTTTAGTATTGATGATGTGAATCCATGGACATGAGAACTTGGAATCTTTACATGGGTCTCTTCAAGGGGTGTTTGAAAAACACTTGGCCCAAAGATTGCTCATTTATGTGTGTTGGGGGGTTTACTCCTTCTTATAGAGCAAGCCTTGGCCAGATGATCATGTGAAGATTCCTGGTTGGAGAAATTTGATGTCAGTAGCTTCTCTTTGAAAGAAGGTTGGGCTTCAGATGTCTTGCCCTTAACTGTCTCCTTACCAAATCCTACACCACCTCTGAATGGTGCAGAGAATTGGTTAATGATTGGAAGGGTAGTCTTGGGCATTGAGAAGCTGGCAACAATTTTCTTTTCAGCCAATAACATTTTCTCAAGGTCCTTGATGACCCTGTTCTTCTTACCCAACTCAGCATTTTGGAGCTTTGTGACATCCTTCAGATTGTCCATTTCTTTGCTCATAGCAATCAGATTTTCAGCTGTCTCTTGTAGCTCAGATTGGGCAGATTTTAGGGATGCTAATTACTTAGATTGAGCTCTAAGAAGCTTCTTGCTTCTTTTCAAGGCAATCCACAAGGCTTCATTATGCTGAACTAGGTTAGATTCAACCTCATGTGGAGATCTTGAGGATATGCTATTGCAAGCAAATCCACACTCACTCTCATGCACAGAAACTGTCATTGATTCAGAATCAGAGACAAATAAGGGGGCTCTAATAAGTACCTTCCCAGGAGAGGTGTAGCCATCTTGGATTTCTTCAGTTATGTTCATAAGGCCAATGAGAACTTCCTCCTTATCTCCTGATGAGTCTGAATCAGAATCCCTGAGTGTTCTGATTTTATTAGCAATGTATCCCTTCTCTAATTCCTTCTTGTCCTTTGGACTTCTTCTATAATCATTCTTCTTGGATTCTTTCTTCTTAGAGGGGAAGTCATCAATCTTGTGACCTGTCTTCTTGCATTGACAATACACTGAGTTAGCAAGATTAGATTCATTGAGCTTAGAGTTATACCTTTCCTCCTTTGAAGATTTATTTTGATCATGTTGACTAGATCTTCTGGAGTTTGAGGAGGATGTTTTCTGTCTGTTTCTTCTTTTTTTGGATATCTTTCTTTGGAGCTGCTTCATGAGGAGTACTGGCTCTTTAATAATTTCATCATATTTTGATGAGCTTGCATCAGAAGCTTCTGTGTTCTCCGAGATATTCTGAATTATCAGAATATTGTCTTTGGTACTCCTCAATCTTTCACCCTCAAGATTCATGACCCTTTCTCTAGTGTTCCCCTTTTAATTTTCTTCTTCAGTTTCCTTCATGTAGATCTCCAAGGAATCACACATATCTCTTGCTATTTTGCAATGACTTAAGTATTGAGTGTTAAAATTTTTGATTTTGAATCGTTTAGGAGTAAGCAGGAGTTGCATCAACTGAGTTAAAGCCAAACAACCACAATGCCATACAGCAACACAAGAAACTTTATTGAAACACAAACTTCATTTACTGTGCGAGGTATACATGGCGAGACATGATTCATCAGAATCACGGAGATAAGAAGAACAAAACACACCAAAACAAATCTGGCGGCTAGACAAGCTGAGACCGCACAGACCGCTCGACTCCAGAAGTCGCCCAGCTTGACCTGAGACCGCGAGAACAGAAACCGAACAGACCGCCAGCACTGCAAGGCCGCACCTCAGACCGCACGAACTGGAGCTTTATTGGAACGAAGAACTGAAGCTGTCGCCAGATCATAACTCAAATCGCCTAACCGCTGAAGGTCGCCTGATCGCTGAGCTCGCTGTGAACAGCACAAGAATGAACATAAACCAGTTCGCAGACTGACCGCTGCCGAATTGTTTATTCAAGCCACTGGAATCACCAAGGAAGGAGACCGCAACCTGCTGACCGCAAACCTGCGAACACAACAAACGGTCAACTCGCTTCCAAAACCGCCCGACCATAAAGTGAGACCGCACGAATTAACCCAGGCTTAGTTCTTACAGTTCTCGTTATGAATGACGGGCCATGCACCCATATTTATAGGCGGGTAGACAGATGTCGTCACCGCACAACTGGGATACAGTCACCACCCGTCAGATCGCCAGTGGTCTCATAAGATAGACCGCGCGACCAGACCACTTGGATGATCATCCGACAAAGATCGCAGAACAGTAGGCAGGTCGCGCACAAGTCGCGCGAACACGAGACCGCGCACAAGTCGCGCAGACACAAAGGTCGCTCCTCCCTTAGATCACCAGGAGCAAACAAGAACCATCTGGCCGACTTAGAACAAGTCGCCAGATCGCTAAGCACAAACCGCCCGGACAAGCGGTCATACAAGAACAACCCGCCCGATCTTCCAATAAGGAATACAGGCAAACCAGCAGACCTACTCGGGAACAGACCGCAGCTACGAAGAACAGACCGGCAGAACCAGTAGTCTGCCAGAACAGACCGGTAGAACCAGCAGTCCTCCAGAACAGACTGGCAGAGCTAGACCGACAAAATATAAACACAAACCGCGCGGTCCCGGCGGTCTCCCAAAATTAGACTGCCCGGTCTCCTCCACTTCACTTCAAAATTTCAACATTGAGATGTAGAATTATCAATTGCATTCTCAAGTATGTTTTTTGCTCTCTTATCCACAGTTATTAGATCTTCATCTTCATACGTGAACTGTGAGAAGTTGTTAGGAAATTAAGGTCCCTCTTCAACAACTATGAATAATTTGGGATCTGATGCTTACATGAATAACTTGACTCTTAACTTCCATATGGCAAAGTTCTCTTTGGTGCAGATGGGCAGCCTCATTGATCTCATCTCCTGATGATGCTCACAAGCCATTAAAAGATCAGAACCCAATCAAAAACTATAGATCTTGTTCTAAGCGGTTAAGCTTTTGAACTTAACCTCCCTCTGATACCAATTGAAAGATTATGGGTTGTCTAAAAACTACACCTAGAGGGGGGGGGGGGGGGGGGGGTGATTAGGTGTTTTCAGTTTTCTTTGCAATTTAAGAATTTATCTATCATAGCACACAAGCATCACAGAGAACACACAATGATTTATAGTGGTTCCCAACTAGACAATGTGTCTAGAGGTAGTCCATTGTCCCTCCCACTTGTCTAGCAGTGTGCTAGACTAGGCAAATTCTCCAACTTAGATCTTTTCACTATATTCAGATCTTACAACTCAGCTTCACACAGAATCCTACAAAGCTCGGACTTTACAAATCTTACAATCTCAGATCTTTAACAAGATCCTACCAAAACTCAGGTTCACCAAGAACCCTACCAACTCAGATCTATCACTAGATCCTACCATCTCAGGTTCATAAAGAACCCTACCAACTCAGATCTATCACTAGATCCTACCAGCTCATACTCACAAAGATCCCTACAAAGTAATAAATATATTTGTTGTTGTTGCAGAAAAGTCTTCAAGATGATATGCCTTTTTGGATAACACACTTCTTCTTCATATTAATGGAAGCTCTGTTGTACAACCCCGATATTCGCCAGGTAGGGAAATCGAGCGAGACGGGAGTGACGAGATCTGGGCCTCGCCGAGATCGACCCCCAGCCGATGAGACCTCGGCAGACCACCAAAGTGGGCCAACGTGGTCCTCGCGAGAACCTCGTCAGCAGACCCTCGTCCTCGCGAGAGCTCCTTCCGCAGGGTTCTCGCAAAACGACCCTCCGAAGGAGATGCCGCGGGAAGTATTCGCGAGAGCTCCTTCCGCAGGGTTCTCGCAAAACGACCCTCTGAAGGAGATGCCGCGGGCAGTATTCGCGAGAGCTCTTTCCGCGGGCAGGATCTGCGAGAAGGCCGGCGAGAACTCCAACAGTGGGGCTCTCGCAACCCCTTACCCATATGTCATTAGGATCAACTTACCATTTTACCCTCGGTGGTCTGCTCTTAGCCTCTCCAAACAGCGGAACTTGGCTGTTAGCAGACCCACCCGGGGTGCAGATAGTTAAATCTGAAGGCGGAATCCTGTTATCTGCAGACCACAAAACCAAAACCTATAAATAGACCTTAATGGGCACCTTGGAGAGGGTGGTTCATTATCTTTGAGCTCTTCTCTCCCTAGGTCGCTTTGGTTTGGGCTCTCTAGCTCTCCAAGGTGCCCGAGTCTTAGCTTTGGCTTGGGAGGGGAAGCGCTCAACGATCTTCCGGGTTAGTGGAGGGACCTCCTCGCTGAGACTAGGGTCTTTGTTCTTTGCTCAAATCGTCGGCCTTACCTCTCCCGAGGGACCGTTAAGGGCTAGCTGCCCCTCATTTCGGTGAGGGCCCCGAGCTCCACACGAGACCGAGGAATCGGTTTCAACATTTTGGTGCGGTGAGCATGGAGCGCGGCTGGTTCAAGCAAGTCCCAGAGAAGAGTTATGGCTGGAGATGAAGAGCAGGGCGGGGAGTTCGGCGAGACCCCTCAGGAAGCAATGGCTAGGATGTTCGTGGATTTCAGGAAGGAGGTGCTCGACACCTTGGGGTTCACGGTCACGGCTCTGCGAAGTGAGTTTGCGACCCCGACACCTCATGCGACCACTCCCCCAACAGCAGTCGGTGAGAGGGCACCAGGAGGAAGGGCTGGAAAAGAAGTTGCCGTTGAACCAGGACATGACAGGGAAGGGGTTATGGCCCAGGAAGGGGTAACCGTTTCGAAGGACAATGGAGACCCCCCCAGTTGGGGTGGAAGCAGGGCCCGATGCAGTTACCTCCCCCACCTCAACAGGCCATGGAAATTGGCCGGGGAAGAGGAAGAGGAAGGGGAGGAGAAGCGGAGACGGCGGCCGCTAGGAGAAGAAGGAACAGGGTAGCAGAGACCGGGGCAAGGGAAGTGGCGGTGCCATATTGCATCTTCCATGATGTGGAAGGCCACTCAACGGACACCTGTCCGGAGTTCCTGGAGGTGAAGAGGGGCAGAGCGCCCGTGCCACCACAGCAGCAGCCATTAAGGATCTTGGAGGTGGAACCTAGAGAGGAGGAGGAGGAAAGGTGTGAGGATAGAGCAGATCTGGGGAATAGGGGAGGGATCGGAGTGATCCATGGGGGGGTAGGGGTGGAGGCAACCCGCAAGGCTAGTCTCCATACCATCTACCGCCGGAGCGTAGCGTCAACATCCACCGCTCCACCCCCGGCCGAAAAAATCATTTTCACCCAGAAGGATATGCCGAGCTATGAGGACCCGTTCTGCGATGCGCTGGTCATCCAGACGGCGATCGAGAACTTCACCGTCTCCCAAATCCTAGTGGACAACGGGAGTTCGGTCAATGTCATCTTCAAGAAGGCATTCGACAAGATGTAGGTGGAACCCAGAAGGGTGTTGGCCTCAGATGGCCCTCTGTTCAGATTTTCGGGGGAGAGGAAAGAAGTAGAAGGAGGAGTAGGGCTTCATGTGACCCTGAGTGGGCAGTCCCGAAACTGTCGTTTTGTCATAGTGGACGCCCCGAGCAGTTACAGCGCCATCTTCGGACGGCCACTCATCAGCGCGTTCCGCTGCGTCCCTTCCACTTTTCATCAGTGCCTCAAGTTCAACGACGGGGGGGGGGGGGGGGGGGGGGGGTCCAGGTGCGGATCAGAGGGGATCCCAAGGTGGCAAGACAGTGCTACATGACAGCTGTCAACACCATCTCCTGGATGGGAGAAGCTGAGGAGTGGGATAAGGCGATGGAGGAGGTGGCCGAAGCCGGAGGTTTGGAGGTAGCCGAAGAGAAGGAGGGAGATGAAATTCATGCCCAGGAAAGGGTAGCTAAGGTACCCCGGGCGGAAGGAAAGGGAGAAGAGGAGAAGGCCCAGGAGGTAAGGGCGGAAGAGCTGATGGTGGTAGAGAAGGAAGTCGGGGAAGAGACCCAGGCTCCCGCTTGTGCCGAAGAGGAAAGGGCTTGGGGAGAACAGTCCCGGTTGGAGGCTATGGACAAGGTCTTAGAGCTCGAGGTCACCACCTGGCTGGGGATGGTGGAAAAAGTCTGGGTCAGCGGAGAACTCAGCCCAGGAGATCAAGCGGAGATTCTGGCTTGCGTACAAAAGAACGTGGACGTCTTTGCTTGGAGCGCCGCGGAAATGCCCGGGATCGACACGGATGTGGCGTGCCATCGCCTCAACCTCGACCCCGGTGCCCGCCCCATCCGTCAGAAGAGGAGGGCCATCGCGGACAAGCTAGAGGGACCTATCTGCGAAGAGGTGGGCAAACTCCTGCAGGCCGGGTTTGTATCGAAGATCCAGTACCCAGGCTGGGTCTCCAACGTCGTTATGGTAAAGAAGGGAGGAGGTAAGTGGCGTATGTGTATCGACTTTTCACTGCTTAATAAATCATGCCCGAAAGATTGCTACCCCCTGCCCAGAATCGACGCGCTGGTTGACTCAGCCGTCGGTTTCTCCGTAATGTCTTTCTTAGATGCTTTTTCAGGTTACCATCAAATCCGCATACATCCCCCGGACATCAAGGATGTTTCCTTCATCACGGGGGATGGATGTTATTGCTATAAGATGATGCCCTTCGGGCTCAAGAACGCAGGGGCTACGTACCAAAGGATGATGGATAGGGTCTTCCACGAGCAGAAAGGAAGAAATTTAGAAGTCTATGTCGACGACCTCATGGTTAAGAGCCGAGACCTCGAGACTCACCTCCGCGACCTCGAAGAGACATTTGGGACCCTGCGGCGGTACAAGATGAAGCTCAATCCCTTGAAGTGTGTCTTCGGGGCGAGCCGAGGGAAGTTCCTGGGCCATTTGCTCACCCCCACAGGGGTGGAGCCCAACCCGGACAAAGTTAAAGCGGTGATGGAGTTGGAGTCACCGAGAAATCCGAAGGAGGTTCAGAGCCTTACAGGGAAATTGGCTGGGCTCAGTAGATTCCTCTCCAAGGCGGGAGAAAAATGTGCACCTTTTTTCAAAGTACTGCGTGGAAACAAGAAGTTTGAATGGACCCCGGAATGCGAGAAAGCTTTCCAGGCTCTGAAAGAACAGCTCACCCAAACCCCTCTGCTCCAGGGACCGAGGCCAGGAGAAGACCTATCCCTGTACCTGGGGGTAGGGTCCGAAGCAGTAAGCTCCGTGTTAATCCGGGAGGAAGGGAAGAAACAATTCCCTATCTACTACGTCAGTCGAGTGCTGAAGAAGGCAGAGCTCCGGTACCCGATTTTAGAAAAGTTGGCCTTCGCATTGGTGGTGTCAGCCCGGAGGCTCCGTCCTTACTTTCAAGCCCATTCAATTAAAGTAGTGACGGACCACCCGCTCCGCAAAATCATGGAAGGGGTGGAGCACTCAGGAAGGTTGGCGAAGTGGTCCGTGGAGTTAAGCGAATTCAATATCACGTTCGTACCCAGGACATCCATCAGGGCTCAAGCGGTGGCAGACTTCATGGCCGACTATGCGGCCGAAGTGGGGGAGCATGAGCCACCTCCCCCAGAAGCATGGAAGATGTTGGTGGATGGAGCGTCGGGAAAATACTCCTATGGAGGGGGAATAGTCCTGGTGAGTCCTCAGGGGACTCGGATTGAACAAGCCTTAAACGTCCGTTTCCCAATCACCAACAACCAGGCCGAGTACGAAGCAGTGATAGCGGGCCTTCGGCTGGACCGGGAACCGGGTGTGCAGGACGTGGAGGTCTCCACGGACTCCATTGTGGTAGTATGCCAGATCAAAGGAGAGTTTGAAGCAAAGGATCCAACCCTCCTACTATACCTGAAAAAGGTTAAGGGGGTCATCGGGCAGTTCCGCACCTTCTCGATCAAGCACGTGCCAAGGGAGGAGAGCACCCAGGTGGACCTCCTAGCCAAGTTCGGTCCCCGAGCGGGGGGGACGACTTCGGAACTCTTCCGGCCCTCCATCGAGGAAGGAGAATTGATGGAAGTAGATCAACAAGCCTCATGGACGGATCCGTTCATCACCTTCCTATCCTCCGGGCAGTACCCTAGAGAGGATGTGGACAAGAGACGCTTCAGGTATAAGTCCGCCTACTACTCTTTGCATGCAGGGGGACTATATAGAAAGACTCTCTCGGGACTCCTGGCCCGTTGTGTCTCCGAAGAGGAGGTCCCGAGAGTGCTGGAAGAAATCCACTCCGGGGAGTGCGGCAGTCACTCCGGGAGTCGGACCTTGGAAGGGAGGGTGTTGAGGCAAGGCTACTTCTGGCCCACTCTCAGCAAAGACGCGGCTGAGTTCGCGAGAAAATGTCCAAAATGCCAGCTCTATGCTCCACTCCAGCTCCTCCCAGCCCAAAGACTCCGGACCATCACGGCTCCCTGGCCCTTCGCCATATGGGGGCTGGACCTGGTCGGTTCCTTCCCCTAAGCCAGCGGCCAGAGGAAGTTCCTGCTGGTCATGATCGACTACTTCTCCAAGTGGGTAGAAGTGAAAGCACTCGCTAAGGTAACCTCTCAGGTTGTCAGGAATTTTGTGTGGGGGGAGATAGTTTGCAGGCATGGACTCCCCCTAGCTATAGTGACGGACAACGGGCCGCAGTTCGCTAGTGAAGAGTTTGTCGATTTCTGCACCCAGCTCGGCATTGATCTCAGGTTCGCATCGGTCCACCACCCGAGGAGCAATGGGCAGGTGGAGGCGGCAAATAAAATAATCGTCAACCTACTAAAAAAGAAAGTGGAGAACCTTCGAGGAAACTGGGTGGAACAGCTACCCTCCGTCTTCTGGGCAATGAGGACCACTCCGAAGACTGCCACCGGGGAGACTCCATTCAAGCTCTCTCACGGGTCCGAGGCCGTTATCCCCATAGAGTTCGAGGTAAAGACCCCCCGGGTGATCGCTGCGAGCGAGGGGGAACGAAGAGTGGCTGGAAGGTAACAATACAGAGCAGAGGATATCTTTGGACCTGGTGGAAGAACTCCGGGACTTGGCCACCATCAGACAGGAAGAGGTCAAACGGCGGAAGGCTCGATATTTTGACAAACACATCCGGGTCAAGCACTTCCAGAAAGGGGACCTAGTCCTGAAAAAGGTCGATGCGGCTGGTAGAGGGGCCGCGGTGGGTAAGCTTAACCCCAACTGGGAGGGCCCATATATCGTAAGCGAGGTGCTCAAGTCGGGGGGGTATCACCTCCAGGATGTGGAAGGGGTACCTCTCGACCGAGCTCGGAGTGGGGATGATTTGAAACGATTCTACCCTTGAAAGCTCTATTATGTTGTTTTAAATCGATGTCTTACTTTCATTTGCTATGCTTTTAACTGATGTTGCGTCGAGATAACAAATGTTGGTGCTGCAATGCCCCAGATCAATTCCGCTCCTGGGCTCTCACTAGATGGGGGGTTCAGGTTGATCTCTGGAGAGGCTGGCAAGGTTGGAAATGTTGGTGCTGGAATGCCCCAGATCGATTCCGCTCCCGGGCTCTCACCTAGACGGGGGGTTCAGGTTGATCTCTGGAGAGGCTGGCAAGGTTGGATATGTTGGTGCTGGAATGCCCCAGATCGATTCCGCTCCCGGTCTCTCACCTAGACGGGGGGTTTAGGTTGATCTCTGGAGAGGCTGGCAAGGTGTGATATATGTTGGTGCTGGAATGCCCCAGATCAATTCCGCTCCCGGGCTCTCATCTAGACGGGCGGTTCAGGTTGATCTCTGGAGAGGTTGGCAAGGTGTGATATATGTTGGTACTGGAATGCCCCAGATCGATTCCGCTCCCGGGCTCTCATCTAGACGGGGGGTTCAGGTTGATCTCTGGACAGGCTGGCAAGGTGTGATATATGTTGGTGCTAGAATGCCCCAGATCGATTCCGCTCTCGGGCTCTCATCTAGACGGGGGGTTCAGGTTGATCTCTGGAGAGGCTGGCAAGGTGATAGGTATTGGTGCTGGAATGCCCCAGATCGATTCCGCTCCCGGGCTCACTAGACGGGGGGTTCTGGTTGATCTCTGGAGAGGCTGGCAAGGTGATAAGTATTGGTGCTGTAATGCCCCAGATCGATTCCGCTCCCGGGCTCTCACTCTACGGGAGGTTCAGGTTGATCTCTGGAGAGGCTGGCAAGGTGAAAAGTGTTGGTGCTGGAATGCCCCAGATCGATTCTGCTCCCGGGCTCTCACTAGACGGGGGGTTCAGGTTGATCTCTGGAGAGGCTGGCAAAGTGACAAGTGTTGGTGCTGGAATGCCCCAGATCGATTCCGCTCCCGGGCTCTCACTAGACGGGGGGTTCAGGTTGATCCCTGGAGAGGCTGGCAAGGTGACAAGTATTGGTGCTGGAATGCCCCAGATCGATTTCGCTCCCGGGCTCTCACTAGACGGGGGGTTCAGGTTGATCTCTGGAGAGGCTGGCAAAGTGACAAGTGTTGGTGCTGGAAAGCCTCAGAACGATTCCACTCCCGGGCTCTCATTAGACGGGTGGTTCAGGTCGGTCTCTGGAGAAAATAGTATGATGACAAGTCCTATGCTGGCAAACTCCCTCTCGCTCGTTGGGCCTGCTTGCTCGACTAAGAGAGGTCGCGTGCGACACTACGCAAGTGGCGAGGATCGATCTCATACGATCCCAAATATCCAGTCCTCGGCAGAAAGGTTGCCTGCACTGGGTAAGAGGCGAGTTCTCGCCAAGAGGAAAAATACCCTACGAAACCTAAAGAAAATACGCGTAGCTAAAGGCGTAACAAACCTAAGGAAAACGGCGAAAGATCCGAGCAGCCGAAGCATCCTGCGCGCGCCTATCCAATAACGTGCGGCGCGAGAATGACCTCCGCGAAAGCGAATCACGAAATGAGTAAGGGCGAGATGATCGACAAGTGAAAATAACAAAACGAGAAAAGGAGAGCGCAGTGAACAAAACAAAATCGGCACTATATTTCATAGTTCAGTTACAATCTTTGGCGATCTCGCCGATAAAAAATTATAACAAAGTTACGACACAAAAGGGGGAAGGGCGGCGAGCTTCAGGAATCGCCCGCAGATCCTTCTTCATCATCACTGTCCTTCACTGGAGGGAGAGGGAGGAAGAGCTCTGGAACAATGTCTTCCAGAGTCATGTCAGCCGCGTTATCCGCCAAAAGGCCGATCGCCTTCGCCACCGAGAAAATGTTGTGAGCCGACTCTATCGATCCCACACGAATTTCTTCGTCTCGCGCCCGCCGGTCTTCTTTTAAACGGCGAGGCGAAGGGGGAACCACAGCGCGAGTGAGGTCGCTATTTAGGGCCTTCAGCCCGGCCACCTCGCTCTCCAAGTCCTTGATGCGAGCGTTGGCCCTCCCGGCGACCTCGACATCCTGCGAGCAAGTCAGGTTAGAGAGATGAAGGGGTGGGGGAAAATACGAAGTTGGAAGTCTAGATGACTCACCACCCTTGCCTCCGCGGCGAGCAGCTTCTCTTTCAGCTGCGTGCTCTCGGCGAGAACTCCCTGGTAGGCCCTCGCGAGCTCCACATTCTGAAGCTCCAGCTGTAAGCAACGCCTTCCAGTCTTGTGGGCGAGCTCGGCAGAACGCAGCTGGGACCTCGCGCTCTCATAAGCAAGGGTCCTCGCGGTCTCGTCCTTGTAAGACCCTGCATCTTCGCGGCCATAAAGCGCGAACAAAAAGTCGAAGGCGTGACCACTGACGGTCTCCTTCTCCACCCAGGAGGGGAGGATAGAAGAGATGTCCACCCTGTTTGTCTCTGGCTTCCAGGTGACAAGGGGCTCGCCAGTCTCGTCCCGACGCCTCTGGCCGAGCCCGAAGTTATAATGGTTCACCGGGATGGGGAGGACCGAGGCCCTGACCGCCTCCTGGCCAGGATCTTCGTCCTCGCCCGCCGAAAGGCCGGTAAGGTCAAACTCGTCGAAGGCAGCCTCGCGAGGTTCCTTACCTTTTGACGAAGCGAGCGAGGCCGCGCTTTTCTTGCTTTTCTTTTTTGGCGGAGACTTCGGGACGGCACCATGACTGCCGGAAGCTCCCGATCTCTTGCGGGAGGAAGGCTCGGCCGGGGCGACGTCTCCTCGGCAGGCTTCCGCCCCCATGGTAGCGAGAGCCATTGTGGCATCGGTCTTCCGGTTGCTCGCGTAAGGGGGGTGGAGGGGAAGATCTCGCTCGCCTAAAAACAGAATCATAGGGATAAGTACGATAGGCTTGCGAATTGAGACAAATATGTTAGGCAGAGATCTTTACCTTCTCCGGAGAGGACCGGGAGCAGCGAGTCTAGGTTGCGGCGGAGGTAGACGACCTCGAAGTTCTTCTTGCAGAAGAACTGATGGAGGAGGGCATCATGGCCGCCGAGGGCGGTGGGCCGGTAGGTGGTCTCGCTATGTTGAATCGGCGAGAAGGGAATGTTGCCGAAGTTCCCCTTGACGACGACAAACTTTTGGGCCCAGAAGTGGGCCTTGTTGACGGTCTCAACCACTTTCGGGCCTGTGCCCACAAAATAGGCTGTCCCATCTTTGTAGGCGCGGAAGGAGAACAGCTTCCGGAAGACAGGAAGGCTGAACTCTATTCGCTCCTCGCGGAGGTAGCAGGCGAAGGCGATGACCACCGCCATGGCATTGGGTGTGAGCTGGCCGGGAACCACGCCATAATGCTTGAGCACCTAACAGGCAGCGAGAACAGGATCAATCCATGTGGCGAGCGAGGCTCGAGTGGCAAAATAAGCAGCAAGTAAGCGAGAACGATTGTTACCTGGCGAACTTCTGGCCACAAAGGAAGGCGCAGACCAACCGCGAAGTGGGCGATAGGGATGGCCAACTCGTCGACCAACGGGTCATTGATCACGTCGTCCTCGCTAGGGCGGCGTGCCTCGAACGGGGGAAGAACGAAATCAGCGATCGTGCTAAAGTACTCTTCGTCAGTCAGATTGCAAGAGAAGAAACTATGCTCGGCAAAGGCCTTCGCGACCCTCCGCCGACCCTCTGACTCCGCGTCGCCGCCCATCTGGAAGATCTGCGAGAAGGGGAAGAATGCGAGAACGAGAAAGTGCGAGAGCTCTGCAGCAAAAGAAGAAGAAGATCGAGAATAAATGCGGTGGTTGGCTCATTAAAGACCGTCTATTTATAGCCAAAACAAAAAGGCGGGAAGAAGCCCAAGCGTCAGCGAGCACGAGTATCAACAAAAATATCACATCATGTCCGAGGGCGAGAAAAACCTGCGGGGTTAGTACAAACGACACTTTCGAGAGACAAATTTGGCGAGAACAGAGGGTCCGCGCAAGCACAATATAATGTGAAAACGAAATAGACTCGCTAACACCAAGCGAGAAACAATAAAGAGCTAATAATACTGTCAGAAGAAATAAAGCCAACATATAAGTGGCAAATATGCGAGTTGCGAGCCATGGCGAGATTGTCTAAAACAGCGACACCCATTAATGATAATAAGAGCACAACAAAGCAGTTAGCGAGAATCATGGGGTAGCCATTTCCAACGGCCACCACCCCGCGACCCGGATCTCGGCGGTACCCTAGAATTATAGTACTCTTCCGCCAAACGACCCTCCCGGTCCGTGAGGTAGGCGTAGTCTCTCATTCTCGCTATGTGCACCTCCGGCGTCGTGGCGCTCTCATCTTGATCGCGCTGTCTCGCTTGCCGGAGCCTTGCACATTCTTCCATCAGGACCGCGTGTCTATCCTCGGCAGCTTCCCTGTCCCATCTCGCCTGCATGTTGAGGTCCATCAGCATTCGCCCATGCTTTCGCAAGAGCTCCGCGGCCTGCTGTTTCATCATCTCGGGATCTCGCGGATCACCTAGGAATTCCTCCACCTGATCAGGAAGGGGGGACATTTCGTCGTCGCCTAGTTCAGAATCGGTGTGCGGATTCTCGGCATTATCTGCAAGATCTCACACGGTCAGATAATGAGCGCGAGGTCACGCAGGGTGTCGGCGAGGCCATAACGCTTACCGAGAGGGGGGCGAGAACCCGAAGGATGGCCCTAAAACACGTTTCCATAATGGGGGTAAATTGATTTTCCCAGGCCAGCGGGATAAACCGTGCTGTTGGTCGGGAGAATCTTCGGCGGGGCGGAGCCACCGGTCTCCTCGCTCGTCAGGAGCTGGAACCCGGTCTTATCAACGATTCTACCCAGAGGGGGCGGAGATGGAGGCCATGACAACGGGCGGATCGGGGACTTCAGGGGCGAGACTGTAAGAAAAGGTAACAGAGATCATATATGGTTGACATAAATATCACGATATGCGAGATCCATATCGTACTGGTGGTGTCTTTCCCAGCGAGGTTCGTGTCCACCTGCTGGCTTTTCCGAGACCCCTCAGCACGTTCCTCAATGATCTCGCTCGACAAAGTATCCTGCGAGTGGAAATGAATGAAGAGCAATTTATCGGCGTGAATTCGAATAACTCATACCTTCTCGGGGCGGCGATCGTCCGGAGAGGAGTCCAGCGTCATGGAGTCGTCTCCAGAAAGGCGAACCGCCTTCGCCTTCTTGACTTTTGGCGACTGGGCGGGAGGCGGCCGGCTCATCCAGGCGGGTACCTTGGTCGTGGAAGGTAGCCCGCCGGCTCTCAACGCCCTCAGGCGAGCCTCTGCTTCTTCGGAAATCGGCATCTCCCGGCAGCTAGAACAAGAAAGGAAGGAAAAGGAGCGACGCGCACCAATGGGGGTTCAGGACGATATTTATAACCTGCATGGTGGGTCCCACCAAAGATTCCTGACAGGTCATCTGGGGGCGGTCGAATATCAGGGGTTGGACGATTCTTCGCGAGGACATTAGTCTTCGCGAAGAGCGGGGATTGTGTACAACCCCGATATTCGCTAGACAGGGAAATCGAGCGAGATGGGAGTGACGAGATCTGGGCCTCGCCGAGATTGACCCCCAGCCGATGAGACCTCGGCAGACCACCAAAGTGGGCCAACGTGGTCCTCGCGAGAACCTCGTCAGCAGACCCTCGTCCTCGCGAGAGCTCCTTCCGCAGGGTTCTCGCAAAATGACCCTCCGAAGGAGATGCCGTGGGCAGTATTCGCGAGAGCTCCTTCCGCAGGGTTCTCGCAAAACGACCCTCCGAAGGAGATGCCGCGGGCAGTATTCGTGAGAGCTCCTTCCGCGGGCAGGATCTGCGAGAAGGCCGGCGAGAACTCCAACAGTGGGGCTCTCGCAACCCCTTACCCATATGTCATTAGGATCAACTTACCATTTTACCCTCGGTGGTCTGCTCTTAGCCCCTCCAAACAGCGGAACTTGGCTGTTAGCAGACCCACCCGGGGTGCAGATAGTCAAATCTGAAGGCGGAATCCTGTTATCTGTAGACCACAAAACCAAAACCTATAAATAGACCTTAATGGGCACCTTGGAGAGGGCAGTTCATTATCTTTGAGCTCTTCTCTCCCTAGGTCGCTTTAGTTTGGGCTCTCTAGCTCTCCAAGGTGCCCGAGTCTTAGCTTTGGCTTGGGAGGGGAAGCGCTCAACGATCTTCCGGGTTAGTGGAGGGACCTCCTCGCTGAGACTAGGGTCTTTGTTCTTTGCTCAAATCGTCGGCCTTACCTCTCCCGAGGGACCGGTAAGGGCTAGCTGCCCCTCATTTCGGTGAGGGCCCCGAGCTCCACACGAGACCGAGGAATCGGTTTCAACATCTGTGATCTTGTGGATTACTGAGCTCTTCTTCTGAATCTGCACCATTGATAATAAATGCACTTCTAGTATAGGAGAAGGATTCTTTCTTGTCTTCTCAGCCAAGTGATGAAAATTTTCTTATTGTTCTTCTTCTTTTATTTTATTGATCAGATTTTTGTATTCAGTTGTAAGAAGTGCTTTGAAATTGGAAATTTCTCACTTTTATATTCTTCTGTAACTTTGCATAAAAGCCCCTTCAGAAATCTTCCATAATATTCCTGACAGAATATTTGAAGAACCGACTGAATTGATTATAATAAATGCCTTGCCATTCTTGGAACTTGCAGAATATTGAAGTAATAAAATTCTTCCTTAAACATTGTGCAACGACTATATCCTGTATAGAGGATATTATTTATTACTCCTTGATTGGAGCGCAAGATGGGCCGCATACATTTCCCCTAGATGTCAATTTCCAAGAGAACGGACGCATTAAATGCTGCTCTGCAACTGTCAAGATAATATTGTTCCTTCAAGATGATATCGTCTTTATCAACAGATATGCTTCAAGACGATATCATCGATATACTTTCTACTTCAGTACTTGGCTTGTTATCTCAACAAGATTGCTTCTTCTAAATGGTATCGCCTAGATACTTCCTTCTTCAAGGCTTTATGTAATATTTCAACGATATTACTTCTTCTGATATCGTCGAGATATTGCTTTTCATATGACTTAGACTTTTCTTCAAGCCGATGGCCTTTCTCCAAGATGATAATGTCTTGATCTTGTATATAATATAAGGTCTTAAAACTGATATTTGTATTGATGACTTAATGAGTCAAGTCATTAATCATCAAGGCTGTACCTCTTCTTCAAGACAATGTCGCCGAAACATCTAGACTTGGTCTTTCTCAACTATAGGTTTTCTTCAATACGATATTGTCGAGATAACTTAGCTTTATCTATGATAAGATTTCTTCAAGATGATGTCATCGAGATCTGAACTTAGCTTTAGCCACGACAAGCGTTCTTCAAGACGATGACGCCGAGATCTAAACTTAGCTTTATCCACGACAAGATTTCTTCAACCTTTAAGACAATATGTCTTCATCAAGATGATATCGTCGAAACTATTTCGATGATATGATACTTTTCTCCACGATTCTTCTGCTGTCTTGAGATGATATTTTTATTTAGTTAATTTTCATTACTTTTATTGTCTATATACTGGTGATGTAGCTTTGATGCTTTTTCAATGATATGTATATTATATCAAGGATATGTCCAGTCCTAGATAATTTTAGACTTAGAAAATTACATGATATATGATTTATCTTCTGCGGTCATGAATAAGCTATATCATCAAATACATACTGCATTTATCATTGATCTGAGCACTTCTTCAAATCAGGAACATTGCTAGGCACTGTTCTCAACAACAAACACATCTTCATCAACCAATATATCGCATACTTCTATAGGGGCATATTCGATGATCGCACAGATGTGTTGATGGTGAAAGTGCACAGTTAACGTCACTAGAATTCTCTAGAGGGGGGGGGGGGGGGGTGAATAGAGATTTAAAAATACTTTGTGCAATTATATATATATGTGTAATAATCATAGATTCAAGCTTCCCATAAACCAACAAGAATTAAGCAAATAAAGAAGAAAAATAGCAAGCAGAAAATCACAGCACAACATAAAGAAATATAGTGTTCCCCAAACTTTGGGTAGTCCACTCTTCTACCCCTTTTGGTAGGAGATCACTAACTTGCACTGAGTGTTTTGATAAGGAGACTCTTAGAACCAGACTGAGTCTTTTGATAAGGAGACTCATAGAACCAGACTGAGTCTTTTGATAAGGAGACTCTTAGAACCACTACAACTGAATTTTTTGAAGAGAGATTCTAAAAACTCTTTTACACAATTTGAAAATGAAGTAAGTATGAGAAGAAGAAGTAGAACAAGTAGAAGAACAGAAGACAATATATGTAAGAAAGAATCTTCTTCCTAGCAAGAAGATTAGAAGCACAAGTATTATGAATATGATCTCTCTTCTATAGTGAGAAGGAGATTGTAAGCTTTTCTATCTCTTGTGAGAGCTTTCAGAATTTGCAGCAGAATGGCTTCAGAAGGAGGAGAAGGTGAAGGCTTTTTCTTTGCTGCAGCACACTATCTCTTTTCTCAGCTTTCTCACTCTTCACTTGGGAGCTCTTCCTCTTTTTCAAATGCATATGGTGGATCACTGGTTGTTTTTCTCTGTCGACTTCCTTCTTATTTATAACTCTGTTTCAAAAGATATTGCTAAAGGAGAATAATCAATTAGCAGACAGAGAATTAGAAAGAGATAAAAGTTTCCATACTAATTTTATCTGTAGATGGAAAGAGTTTATTCTGATTTCAAATAATATACAAATAAATATTAATCAAATTAGCCAAGAATCAATTAGAAGGAAAGACAGATTCAGAACGGCTATAAAAGAATAAAATCATTCCATAAAATTCAGATCTTTAGAAAGAAGGAAAGAGATCTGGCGTTAATTCGAATTTGATATGGAAATCGACGTGCATCGATTACTATTCGACGTAAGCATCGAGTTCATCCTGGCTGGACGTCGAGAGGAGAATAAGGAAGGTGCGTCGACAAAGGTGCGTCGACTTTATTAAATACGTCGACTAGAAGTCAGAGTTACGTCGACAAAGATTACATTGAATTCTTCTTAGAGTTACTTCGACTTATATTGAGAGAAACATCGACTACATTTCGACGTTGCGTCGAATTCTATTCGACGCATATTTACTTAGATTATATTCTTCTTAATTCTAGGGGTTAAGATAAATCATTTTCACAACAACTTCCCCCTATTTGTCTTAACCCTATTTAGAGAGAAATTGTATCAGTATTTAATCAACTCAGCAAGACATTCATATAGGTTAGAAATATGTTAAATAATCAGAAGAAATCATATAACAAGTAATTGTCTTTCACAAGATTTAAACAAGAAACTTCTTGTTATACATGAAATTGACAAAGGCAGAATAAAGTTTTCTAGATAAATTTTTAATAGCATCAAAAATATAGCCTCTGTCTCTATCAGGATGCTCCTGGACATTTCTGATGATTGTGTGCAGTTTCTCCAGGACTTTGTCAGCATCAGGGAGAGTGTCATTTATAGAATAACCCTTGCTGATGATAATTGCTGCATTTTCATCAATCATCTCAATTGTAATGTTTTGAGATTTCTTTTGTGTAGGCTTGGGCTCAGGTGGTCCTTTGTTGTCAACCTTTGGCCTATATTTTCTCTTCTCTGATTCCTGTTTCTCAGGCATCTCAGGCATTTTTCCTTTCCCTTTCCTGGGTGAGTCATGCCATTTGTCTAATCTTGTAGGTCTTTTTGGCTTCTTATAGGGAATGTAAATATCTTATGCACACCCTACACCCCTCTAGTGGTTTTGTCCTTTTTCTAGGATGAGCCCTGCCTGAGGATTTTTCTTTTGATAAGCTTCAACATCAAACAATTTCTTTGGAGGTTTGATGGAAGATTCAGCAAGAATTTGTTCTTTAGTCATCTCCTTCTTGATCTTTTTCAACCAAATATTCCTTTTATCTTCTACTTCTTTCCTAGCTGCTTCACATTCATACAGCTCTCTTTCTCTTATTTCTTCATGCCTCCTTTCCATGTCAGGATCATGGTATTCCATTACAGGACTGTTAGGAGTGATATTAGGCATTCTTTCAAACCTTTTTATCTCCTCAACAGCCTTTCTATATTTCTTTTCCTTTGCATAGTCTTTTCTTTCTTCTTTGGAGAACTTTTGCCAATGAGGGATGGCTTCTCTTCTTCTTTCCATTTGTCCTCTTAGTTTTTCCCTAGATAGCATTTGTGGAGGTAAAGGTAGCAGAGGAGGTGGAGGTTGAAGTGGTGGAAGAGGCAGAGGTGGAGATGTAGTTTTCTTTTTAGAAGGAGAAGGTGGAGAAGGGACCTTTGTAGGAGAGGGAATTTGATCTGTAACAGGAGGCAAAATATCCTCTGGAGGAATATCTTCAAGTAAGGGTGTCTTGAGTTTAATATAGCTAGCAGAGAAGCCAGGTGAGTGATGCCGATATTCTTCCTCACACAAGGGTGCCTCAATCCAGACTTGTCCTTTTAGGTCATCAGAAAAAGCTGTTTCTTCCTCCCCCTGGACTTAATAATCTCCCCCTGAACATATGGGGTATCTACTATGAATGCTGAATCCACAACATGGTCTCCTTCTGTATGATAGGAGGAGGATTCACCAAGGTGTTTGTTGAAGGTGTAATCAGAGTGATTGGAGAAGATTTGAGCCTATGCTAAAGAGAAAATGAAGTTGGTTTAATACTTAAAGATAGTATTTAGAGATTGGAGAAGATTTAGAACTGAGCTTTAAGAAAAACCTGGATAGGGGGAGTTTTTGGAGCAACTCTCCCCCTGGAATATATCCTTTAGAAAGGATGTAAACCCTTTTGGCGACAGAGGTTGTTCTTGAATAAGTACATGAAGCTCAGGAAGAGAAGCAGAGAGGTTGGCCAATTTGGCTTCACAGGTGGTGAGCATGTCGGCACACTCATTGGAGAAGGTGGTCAGACGTGTCTGGAAGTCATTCAGAAGTTGGTCCAGAGCATCATTTATTGTTTTGATGAGAGCAAATTGAGCAGGGGTTGGCGCCATTGATGCAGAGAGAGAGAGGTAGAAGATGAAGATTTTGGCGGTTTGGGATAGTATGAGTTATGAAATAAGAGGTGTTATTTTAAGAAGGTGAAGCATGGAAAAGGAAACAGAAATCAAGGTATATTAGGTAACCAATCGTCAAAAGAAGACTGGAAGATTTGTTTCCAGTTTTATTATGAAGTCGACGTTACGTCGAATTAGAGTCGACGCATGGTCGATGTGTCAAAGCATCTGTGACGTTGGTCATTAATGTCGACGTATGCGTCAATATGAAGTCGACGCTCTATCGAAACATTGGCAGCCTAATGTCCTGTCGATATGGTCGCAGACTTGCGTCGAGATTAGATCGACAGTGCGTCGATAAGGGATCGACGCACCTTTGTCTTTAAGAAATCAATGCTAGCGTCGAGTTCCTCTCGACGGTGCGTCGATAGGCAATCGACATGTCTTTTAAATACTTGCTTAGTTTTTCTAATCTCTTTTAGATTTCCCCAACAGTGGTGTTTACAAGCTTCCATCAAGCATTCCCAAAGTGTTGATAATGTTAGTATGCTTAGTTTCATCTAAGGGTTTGGTAAAGATGTCTGCTCTTTGACTATCTGTAGGAATATATTCTAAGGTTATCTTAAGTTTTTCTACATTTTCTCTAAGAAAGTGATGTCTGATCTCTATATGTTTGGTTCTACTATGAAGGACTGGGTTGGATGTTATGGATATAGCACTAGAGCTATCACAATAAATTTTAGAGTTATTGACTTCTAGTTTATAGTCAAGAAGCTGATTTTGCATCCAGAGGATTTGTGAACAACAGCTCCCAGCAGCTATATATTCAACTTCAGCTGTTGAGGTTGAGACTGAAGTTTGTTTCTTACTGAACCATGATATTAGTCTGTCACCTAGGAATTGGCAAGTACCAGATGTGCTTTTTCTATCAACCCTACATCCAGCATAGTCTGCATCTGAGAATCCTATTAATTCCAAATTTGTTTCTGCTGAGTACCACAGACCTAGTTCAGGTGTTCCCTTTAGGTATCTAAGAATCCTTTTTACAAAGGTGAGATGGGATTCTTTTGGATCAACCTGAAATCTAGCACATATGCAGGTTGCAAACATAATGTCAGGTCTGCTAGCTGTTAGATAGAGAAGGGATCCAATGATTGCTCTATATGCCTTTTGATCTACTGATTTTCCCTTATCATCCTTTTCTATAATGGCATTTGTTATCATAGGTGTTTTCATGGTAGAGGCTGATTCCATACAAAACTTTTTGATTAATTCTTTAGTGTACTTAGATTGTGAGATAAAGATTCCCTCACTGCTTTGTTTCACTTGTAGCCCTAAGAAATAAGAGAGTTCTCCCATACTACTCATTTCAAATTTTGATTGCATTAAATTAGCAAATCTTTTACAAAGTTTGGGATGAGTGGAGCTAAAGATGATATCATCTACATAGATTTGAACAAGAAGGAGTTGATTTTTATGGGTTCTAGTAAAATGTATTTTATCTACTTTTCCTCTTTCAAAAGAATTTTCTAAAAGGAAGTTGGAGAGAGTTTCATACTAGGATCTAGGTGCTTGCTTAAGACCATAGAGTGCTTTGTTAAGTCTATAAACAAAGTTAGGTGAGGAGTGATTGACAAAACCTGGTGGTTGCTCTATATACACCTCTTCTTGAAGGTCACCATTCAGAAAAGAACTCTTGACATCCATTTGGTAGACTTTCATCTTCATGAAAGCTGCATAGGCAAGAAAGAGTCTGATTGCTTCCAATCTTGCTACTGGAGCAAAGGTTTGATTGTAGTCTATTCCTTCTTCTTGTCTGTATCCTTGTGCTACAAGTCTTGCCTTGTTCCTGACAATTACTCCAGTGGAATCTAGCTTGTTTCTGTATACCCACTTTGTACCAATAACTAGGTAGTTTTTTTGGTCTCTCAACTAGGTTCCACACTTTGTTTCTCTCAAATTGGCTTAGTTCTTCTTGCATGGCTATAATCCAGTGAGGATCACAATTTGCTTCCTCAAACTTCTTTGGTTCAACTTTAGATAAGAAGCATTGGAGCATCATCCCATTGGAGACTTGTTGTCTTGTCCTTACTCCAGTATTGGGGTCTCCAATTACTTGGGATTGTGGATGATTTTTCATGTTGATCCCTGTCCTGCTTGAATTTGTCAGATGCTATTCTCCCTCATTAACAATGGAATCATTGCCCAACTGTTCTTCCTGAACCATGTTCTCTTGTGGGAGTTGGTTTTGATTGCTCTTCTCTGAACCTTTTTCATGCTCTTGTTCAGACTCCTCACTTGGTTCCTGTAGCTGGTTTTCTTTCCCAGTGTCTCTCTTCTCTAGAGTCAGTTGTTCAAGCTGAGTCTCTATGCTGCTATCTTCCTGTGGAAAAGGATTGGTAGAAGTTTCCTCCCCTTTAAACAGCATGTTAGTTTCATCAAATATAATGTGCATAGATTCTTCATTTCTGAGAGTTCTCCTGTTATAACATCTATATGCTTTACTAGATGATGAGTACCCCAGCAATATTCCATCATCAGACTTCTTGTCAAACTTAGCAAGATGATCTTTCCCATTATTTAGAATAAAGCAAGCACATCCAAAAGTTTTAAAGTATTTAACAATGGGTGTTTTTCCCTTCAGAAGCTCATATGGAGTTTTTGCCTTAGTTTTGTGAATGAGGCTTCTATTTAGAACATAGTTTTTGCAGTGTTGACTGCTTCAGCCCAGAAGGTTTTTGGTAATCCTGATTCTGCAAGTAAGGTCCTTCCTGATTCAATTAAAGTTCTATTCTTTCTTTCAGCAACTCCATTTTGTTGAGGAGTTCTAGGGTCTGAAAAACTTAGTTTAATACCTATATCCTCACAGAAATTACAGATTGACTGATTTTCAAATTCAGTCCCATGATAACTCCTGATAATTGAAACATGAGTATTGAACTCAGATTGAACCTGTCTTATGAATCTTGAGAGAATCTTATGGGTTTCAGACTTGGCCCTTAGAAAGAATACACAGCTAAACCTAGAATAATCATCTACAATCACTAAGGTATAAGATTTTCCACCTAAGCTCTGAGTGGATATGGGACCAAAGAGATCCATGTGCAGTAAGTAGAGGATCCCAGGGGAGTCATCCTTACCAGTTGGTTTGAAGGATGACTTGGTCTGTTTTCCTAGTTGGCAAGGCCTACATTGGGAGTCCTTAGAGAATCTACCCTTTGGTAGGCCTCTTACTAGGTTATTCTTTGATAGTTTACTAATGGTTTTGTAGTTTAGATGACCCAGTCTCCTATGCCATAATTCACTTTTATTAATAATATTGTTGAACAAACAAACTTCTGTGGGCGAGGAACTAAAGTCTACTATATATACCTTCCCTTTTCTAATTCCCTTAAGTACTATGGCACCAGTCTTGATATCAATAATACGACAAATTAGTGTGGTGAATTTTACCTCATACTTACCACTGTCACATATCTGACTTATACTTATCAGATTGTGCTTCAGTCCTTTGACTACTGCCACATTCTTGAAGGTAACTTTCCCTTCTTTGAAATCTCCAAAGCCCCTGGTTTGGCCACAGCTAGAGTCTCCAAATGTCACTGGTGATCCAAGTCTATCCTCAAAATTGATTAATAGGTTTTTGTACCCTGTCATGTGCATGGAGCATCCACTGTCCAAGTACCACACCAGCCTGGAGATGTGATACATCTGCACATAAAATTTTAAACACTAGTTTGGACCCTCCTAAGCTGGGGTCCATTCCTCTCAACAGTGAAAGAATTAATGAAAAAATAAGTGGGTATTTCAGAATATCCTTCCTCCTTTAGGGGTATTGGCATATCATACCAATTGTCTTTGGTAATGTTGCAGATATAATGTTCATAATAAAAGGAAATAGATTGAGAAGACTTTTTGGAAAAGGAGACTTTTCTGTTAGATTGGTTGCGTCGATATGAATTCGACGTATGGTTAAAATTGCGTCGAGTGGAAGTCGAAGCTTCCTTCATTCTGTGGTTACTTTTAGTCGAAGCATAGGAGAGATTGCGTCGATTGGAAGTCGACGTATTTTGGTGTCTGCGTTGATTAGAAATCGATGCATTATTTGAGTTGCGTTGAGTAGAAGTCGACGCACTTCGATAATGATTCGACGCAAGTTTGTTTCTTTTCTGAGGATATTTACCTAAGATTCCTTCCTGCATAGTGAGATTATTTTTGTTAAAAAAAGTGGTTGTTTCTGGATTTTTTTGTGATCTTTCTCCTGTCAGATGATTCTCCCTAGTGAAGTGAATAGGATGTCTCCAGCAGATTTGCTGGGTGATTGAGGTTTGGGTTCTATGTCAGTGTTATATTCTAGTTGTCTAAATCTATCAGTGAGATTGTTAGAGATATTCTTGAGCTTCTGACTTCTGCCATTTAGAGAGGCTTCAAAGGCTTTTGCCTTTGCTAGCTCATTTCTTAGCGTTTGATTTTCAGTATTGATTTTATCTAGTTGCTCCTCTGAGAGTCCTAGACTGAGCTTATAGTTTTTATATTGTGTATTTATTTGTTTGAGATTGTTTAGTTCATTTCTTAGTTCCTTTACTTCTTTCTCAGATTTGACTAGATCTAAACATAGTTCTTTGAAACTATTTTTGAAATGAGTGGAAGAGAAATCTATATCATCAAATATATTTACCAGAGATGTATCTTCAGGCTTTTCAGTGGCCATCAAGCAGGTTTCCTCTTGCTTAGCCTTTTCCTGATCATCTTCAGATGAGGTACTTCCTTCAGACTCTGAATCACTCCATGATTGAGCAATGAACCCTTTCTCTTTCTTCTTCTTCTTCTTTAGATCTGTTCTTTTCAGATCTTTCTTATTGCTGATCTCTTTAGGACATTCAGGTGCAATGTGTCTAGGTTTCCTGCAAGAATAACAGATAATCTCTTTATTAGGAGTTTTGCCATACCTGGTTTTTGAGTTTCTCCTTCTGGATCCTTTTGTCTTGATCCACTTCTTGAACCTTCTGGCCAATAGGCTGATCAGCTCTTCATCATTTGTAGAGGGTTCACCTTTAGTAGCCTTCAAAGCAATGCTCTTTTCTTTTGAGAGTGGAGGAGCTTTTTCTTTCTCTTCTTTCTCAGCTCTTGTTTTCAACAGCTGTTCATAAGATCTTAATTTACCCAACAGGACATCTGTTGAGATTTCTTTTTGACTTCTGCAGTCTTTAATTGGCCAAATTCTTGAGTCCCAAGAGCTAGGGAAGCAAGTTAGCAGTTTGTCATTTATCTCAGTGAGAGATATATCCTTCTCAAGTGTTCTTAACTCATTTATTATGAGGCTGAATCTAGCATACATGTCAGCAACACTTTCATTTTCTTTCTTCTGGAAGTTTTCATATTGAGAGATGAGTAATGCCTTTTTATCCTTCCTCTCATCAGCACTCCCTTCTACCATTTTATTGAGAGCTTCCCATATTTCCTTAGCTGACTCATATTCAGCAATCGTTTGGAAGATTTCATCTGAGAGGGTTGAGACTAAGATATTCATAGCCTTGGCATCACATGCTTGAGCTTTCTTTTCTTCATATGTCCATTCAGCCTTTGGAGCGAGTGTTTGTGTGACCTTTCCACTTGAGTCCTTCTTGAATGGCTTGGGAGGACCTGTCACAACAACATTAAATAATTCTTCATCAATAGAATTCATATAAAGCCCAATTCTTGTTTTCCAAACTGCAAACTTTTCAAGATTGCACATTGGTGGTCTGGTGGAAGCATAATCTTTGATTTGTGCCATGTGAAAAGAAATAGTTTTCAGAAATATATATATATATATATATATATATATATATATATGAGAGGTAGGATCTTTTTGATCAAGGAGTTAACCTTTTTTTTAGATCAACCTAGCTCTGATACCAATTAAAAGTGCACAGTTAACCTCACTAGAATTCGCTAGAGGGGGGGGGGGGGGGAGGGGGTGAATAGAGATTTAAAAATACTTGGTGCAATTATATATATATATATATATGTGTGTGTAATAATCACAGATTCAAGCTTCCCACATACCAAGAAGAATTAAGCAAGTAAAGAAGAAAAATAGCAAGTAGAAAATCACAGCACAACATAAAGAAATATAGTGGTTTCCCAAACTTTGGGTAGTCAACTCTTCTACCCCCTTTGGTAGGAATTCAATAACATGCACTGAGTCTTTTGATAAGGGGACTCTTAGAACCAGACTGAGTCTTTTGATAAGGAGACTCTTAGAACCAGACTGAGTCTTTTGATAAGGAGACTCTTAGAACCACTACAACTGAATTTTTTGAAGAGAGATTCTAAAAACTCTTTTACACAGTTTGAAAATGAAGTAAGTATGAGAAGAAGAAGTAGAACAAGTAGAAGATCAGAAGACAATATATGTAAGAAAGAATATTCTTCCTAGCAAGAAGATTAGAAGCACAAGTATAGTGAATATGATCTCTCTTCTATAGTGAGAAGGAGATTGTAAGCTTTTCTCTCTTTTGTGAGAGTTTTCAGAATTTGCAGCAGAATGGCTTCAGAATGAGGAGAAGGTGAAGACTTTTTCTTTGTTGCAGCACACTATCTCTTTTCTCAGCTTTCTCACGCTTCACTTGGGAGCTCTTCCTCTTTTTCAAATGTATATGGTGGATCACTGGATGTTATTCTCTATCGACTTCCTTCTTTTTTATAACTCTGTTTCGAAAGATATTGCTAAAGGAGAATAATCAATTAGCAGACAGAGAATTAGAAAGAGATAAAAGTTTCCATACTAATTTTATCTGTAGATGGAAAGAGTTTATTCTGGTTTCAAATAATATCCAAATAAATATTAATCAAATTAGCCAAGAATCAATTAGAAGGAAAGACAGATTCAGAACGGCTATAAAAGAATAAAATCATTCCATAAAATTCAGATCATTAGAAAGAAGGAAAGAGATCTGGCGTTAATTCGAATTTGACATGGAAATTGATGTGCGTCGATTACTATTCGACGTAAGCGCCTAGTTCATCCTGGCTGGACGTCGAGAGGAGAATAAGGAAGGTGCGTCGACAAAGGTGCGTCGACTTTATTAAATACGTCGACTAGATGTCAGAGTTACGTTTACAAAGATTACGTCGAATTCTTCTTAGAGTTTCTTCGACTTATTCTGAGAGAAACGTCGACTACATATCGACGTTGCGTCGAATTTTATTCAATGCATATTTACTTAGATTATATTCTTCTTAATTCTAGGGGTTAAGATAAATCATTTTCCCAACAGATGGCTTGACGAAGATCCTCGTGTTTTGGGAGAGGTTGTCTTGGCCATTTTTTTCGTGCTTTGGGGAGAACTCCTTCGTGCCTGCCTTCCCCCTGATGAGCTTGGTCAGGGTAGGCTGCGCTGCCATACTATTTCTTTGAAACCCTTTAATTAGGCCAAGGTGCACAAGCTACACGATTTCCTCCTTTAGGCATTTGCACTCCTCCATGTCAGCCGATGACTTTGATCATAGTGACATAATTTTGACTGATCCCCCTTTCTCAGGGGGAGCATCCCGGGCCTCCGTAATGATGGGCTGTCATTAAGGTCTTGTAGAACATCTGTGTAGAAAGTGTTGAGGGGAGTCAAATGTTGCCCTTGTTGCTACCCCCCGGTACACAGGGCATCATCGAGGTGCCCGTCTCCTCTCCTGGATACTGGGTTACGATCCTGCACTTTCTTTCTTTTTTGATTTCTTGATCCCTACTACAAATGTTCTCCTTTGTGGGAGATACTTTCGTCAGTCTGTGCCCCCCGAGACTGCATGTTCATGGCGAGGTACGCGGCATGGGCCACTCCGTTGTGCGAGTTGTGCCTTGAAGAAAAGCTCCTAAGTCATTTAGTTGGGCGAGTGCCTAAGCTTGATGTTCCTCCATCTGACACATCCACTCTTCCACTGAAGATTGTAGTGTGGCGATTATCTCCTCAAATCGTGATATGTTGTCGGCAAGTGAATTGTATGTAGCTTGATTGTTAGACTCCTTGCAAGTTGCCTAGTTTGTTGCGTGTGCGCCTCATCTCATCATTGATGTCAATTGGGGGTGCTTGTGCACGACAACCAAAGGCCTCAGAAATTGGTTGTAGAGTTGGGAACACCTTCCCATAGACGACGCCAAAATATTGCGGATCTCCCAGTTTTCCCCCAATCTAGAGATTCGGATTTCCTTAGCTCGAAAGTGAACCAAGCGCGCAAACAGTCACTAAAGATTCAACAGCATTGATAAGAGAGACATTGTAGGTTGGGAAATCTGTAATGCATGAAAAACCACATGGTCGGATCTGTGCTGGCCTGAAATATACTAGTTCCTTTGTTGTTATAAGAGTTGAGATCCTCGGAGGGTGAAAGTCCACCTCTCAGTTTACAAGCCTCAAAGGAGAAGTGGGGAGAAATGAGGCTAAGTCCACGGAGCTGGAGCGTCCACGAGAGCATTCTTTTGTGCCTTCTCCCGTGCTTGCTGAAGTGTTACCGCGAGCATTGTGCAACAACCCCATTCCTTGTAGATCCCTTGGGTGAGATAGGGTTGAAATTGTGAATAAAGATCGTGGAATGATTTTACATCAACTTGGACTTAAGAAAATTGCTATGAGCACCCCAAAAGGGCAGATGTCAACCTTGCCTTATTTACTTTAAATTGGACTCACCAAATAAATATGAGATTACCAATAGGTTCCTAACCCTAAGAGAGACTCAAGTCACCCAAAATCACTATCATGGAGTCAAAAATTAGCCCAAATTGACCAAAGTACCCTTTAATCCACATAAGTCAATCCTTCACCAATAAGTCCAATTGACCCCCAAAATATGAAATTGACTTCACCCCTAGTCTTATAACATTATAGGGGGAACAATAGATCCAAAATCCCCATCAAGTAGTCATCAATTGGCTCAATTTGACCAAAGTCAACTTTCCCCCAATTTTGGTCAAAATCACACTTATTGTCTAAATTGGCCCAATTAGGGCATCACCATGACCCAATAAACATTGGGTGGTGTCAAGGGACTCAAGACTAACACCTTGGACTAGTCAACTTATCAGTTGACCAAGTCAACCCCAAAAGTCAATATAGGCCAAAATTGGGTTAAATGGGCATTTGAATTAATTAAGTCAAGCCCTATAGGCTAAGGCCTTAATAGGAGGCCCATCCTGCATCCCAATGGCACATTACCATGCATGCCCTCAGATTTGGGGAGAAAAGTGACATGCAAAGGGGCAAATTGGAGATTTTCCCAAATTTGGAAGAATCCAAGGAGGTAAAGAAGGTAGGAGTGCCATTTGGCACTCAACTCCTCTTCCAAAGCCATTCTCCAAGCCCTCCCAAAGATTCCCCCAACTTTTCCCTGCAGTTGGACATCCAAATGGCTTGGATTGAGGAGAAAAGTGTTGAAATTTTGAAGTGAAGTGGAGGTGTGTGGGCGGTCTGTTTTTTGGGTGACCGCCGAGACCGCGCGGTCTGTGTTTGTATTCTGTAGGCCTTGCTCTGCCGGTCTATTCTGACGGACTGCTGGTTCTGCCGGTCTGATTACTGCGGTCTGTTCCCATGTTGGTATGCTGGTTAGCCTGTCTTCTTTGTTAGAAGACTGGGCGGTCTGTTCTTATGTGACCGCCTATCCGGGCGGTTTGTGGTTGGCGATCTAGCGACTTATTCTAAGTCGGCCAGATGGTTCTTATTTGCTCCTGGTGATCTAAGGGAGGAGCGACCGTTGTGTCCGCGCGGCTTGTGCGCGGTCTCGTGTTCGCGCGACTTGTGCGTGATCTGCCTGCTGTTCTGCGGTCTTGGTCAGATGATCGTCCAAGTGGACTGATCGCGCGGTCTGTCTTATGAGACCGCTGGCGATCTGATGGGTGGTGACTGTATCCCAGTTTGTGCGGTGACGACATACATCTACCCGCCTATAAATAGGGGTGCATGGCCCATCATTCATAACGAGAACTGTAAGAACTGATCCTGGGTTAATTCATGCGGTCTCACTTTGAGGTTGGGCGGTTTCGGAAGCGAGTTGACTGTTTGTTGTGTTCACAGGTTTGCGGTCAGCATGTTGTTGTCTCCTTCCTCGGTGATTCCCAGCATCTTGAATAAACAGTTCGGCAGCGGTCAGTCTGTGAACTAGTTTATGTTCGTTCTTGTGCTGTTCGCAGCGAGCTCAGCTATCAGGAGACCTTCAGCGGTTAGGCGATCTGAGTTGCGCTCTGGCGATAGCTTCAGTTCTTTGTTCCAATAAAGCTCCAGTTCGTGCGGTCTGAGGTGTGGTTTTGCAGTGCTGGCGGTCAGTCCGGTTTCTGTTCGCGCAGTCTCAGGTCAAGTCGGGCGACTTCTGGAGTCGAGCGGTTTGTGCGGTCTCAGCTTGTCTAGCCGCCAAATTTTTTTTTGGTGTGTTTTGTTCTTCTCATCTCCGTGATTTTGGTGAATCATGTCTCGCCATGTATACCTCGCACTGTAAATGAAGTTTGTGTTTCAATAAAGTTTCTTGTGTTGCTGTGTGGCGTTGTGGTTGTTTGGCTTTAACTCAGGTTATGCAACTCCTGCTTACTCCTAAACAATTCAAATCAAAAATTTTAACTTGGTATCAAAGCGAGGTTATTGGAGTGGATAAGCAGTGATCAACTTGAGTTGCCATCGTCTTTGTGAAGAAGAGACCACATAGATTGCCATGGAAGGTGGATACACAAGAGGGCTTTGTATTGAACTCCTTACATCGACTAACTATAAGAAATGGAGGTTGTGAATGGAGAGCTATTTACTTGGCGAGGATCTATGGGAGATAGTTGGAGGAGAAGACACACAAGAAGTGTTTCTAGTAGGAGATAATATGGCAGAGGTAAGACTTTGGAGGAGGACTAATGTTAAGGCAGAGTTCACACTCAAGAGGGCTATCTCACCGGAGCTGTTTGACCACATCACTGGATGTAAATCTGCTGCTGAGATTTGGACGTCTTTGGACGGGCTGTTTAATACGAAGAATGTAGCTCGGCTACAGTTTCTTGAAAATGAGTTGGCGAAGGCATCTCAAGGCGATCTTTCTATTTCTACCTTCTTTCTCAAGATGAAGAACCTCAAAGCAGAGATTTCTGCATTGGACCGTGATGAGCTCATATCGGAGGCAAAACTGAATAGGCATATCATCCGCGGGTTGCGGAAGGAGTATCTTGCCTTTGTGACTTCAGTTCAAGGTTGGGCAAATCAACCATCTCTGTTGGAGCTGGAGAACTTACTTGCTTCGCAAGAAAGTTTGGCAAGACAGATGGCGGGGACTTCTATCTCTGGTGGAGATTGTGATGTGTTGTTCTCTGGGAAGAAGAAGAAGAAGTGGGAGAAGAAGAAGCCGGGTTATGATGGACCCTATACTTTAGGTCAGTAGGATAGGGGTTATGCTCCTAAGTCTGATGGGAAGAAGAAGGGAGATGGACCAAGATGCTTCAGGTGTAATAAGACCAGCCACTTCAAGAAGGATTGCCGAGTTAATCTTCAGTCGGGACATGTAGCGGAGAAGGAGAAGCCAAAGTCTGATGAAGCTGGATGGGGAGGAGCATTTACGGCTAATATGACGGCGATGCCTGTTAAGGCCTTGGCTTCCATCAACTTCGAAGAGGATTGGATTGTTGATTCAGGGTGTGGACATCATCTCACCGGGGATGAATCAATGTTCTCTTCTTTGGCGCCTTACACAGGTAACGATGATATCATTACGGCTGATAATTCTGTTCATGCTGTCGAACAAGAAGGTGTTGTCTCCCTGAGCAGTGATAAGGGTCCACTCACATTAAGGAGTGTTTATCACGTGCCTGGTATGAAGAAGAATCTTTTCTCTATGACCAATGCGGTCGATGCCGGTTATTACGTTCTGTTTGGCCTAACAGAAGTGAAGTTTCTCAAAACTCAACCGGAGATAAAGGGAGATGTTATCCATGTTGGAAAGCGGGTGAAGGACTTGTTCGTGTTATCGACAAGTACCTATGTTGATAAGATGAAGACCAACGATAGCGCGGCTATCTGGCATGAAAGGTTGGGGCATGTTGGCATGGACAAATTGAAGGCTATGGCGGTAACGGGCCTTGTCCAGGGCGTGCCTAGCTTGTCCTCTTATGGAGACGGTCATGTTTGTGTTGGATGTCAGTTTGGTAAGTCTCATCGACTTCCATTTGATAAATCGCAAACAAAATGCAATGTGCCATTGGAGTGCATTCACGGTGATTTGATGGGACCGACTGCCACCCCAAGCCTTGGAGGCAACAAATATATGTTGGTGTTGATTGACGATTACACCAGATATGTCTGGGTGTATTTTCTGAAAGAGAAGTCTGAAGCCTTTGCAAAGTTTGTGGAGTTCAAGGAGCTGGTGGAAGGTCGGTTAGGCCTGCGGGTAAAAAATTGAGAACTGACAATGGTGAGGAGTTCACCTCTGGTGAGTTCTCAAGTTTTTGCAGGAAACACGACGTTCGGAGAGAGCTCACTTGTGCCCATACTCCACAGCAGAATGACATTTCAGAGAGGAAGATCCGTCATCTGACGGAAACCTGCAAATGCTGGCTTCATGCCAAGAGTATCCCCAAGTCCTTTTGGGCGGAGGGAATGTCTTGTGCAGCTTACGTCATCAACAGGATGCCTCTAAGTCCTATCAACATGAAGACCCCTCACGAACTAATGTTCAAGGAGAAGCCGAGTGTTGCACACCTTCGGGTGTTCGGGTCAACCTGCTATGTGCATATTTCTGATGCTCTTCGAACAAAGCTAGATGCGAAAGCAAGGAAGCTAGTCTTTGTTGGGTATGATGAGCGGAAGAAAGGATGGAGATGCATGGATCCTGAGACACGAAGATTAGTGGTATCTCGGGATGTGGTGTTCGATGCAGTGACTTCCTACATGGGGAGTTCAGGAGTTGAACTACTGGAGAGCAGGGTTGATAAAGCAGGGAAGACTGCTGGAAGTCT
Organism: Dactylorhiza incarnata; assembly: GCA_033032865.1. Lineage (NCBI taxonomy): Eukaryota > Viridiplantae > Streptophyta > Magnoliopsida > Asparagales > Orchidaceae > Dactylorhiza > Dactylorhiza incarnata. The sequence goes on along the minus strand of JAWHQI010000218.1, from coordinate 440,267 downwards.
TTAAGTGGAGTTGCCTGTTTCACCAGGAGCTCCAGCTGTGTCATCCTCTGAGATGGAGGCTTCAGGTTCTGGAAGCAAGGGGAGCGATGCTCCAAGTTTGTCTGGAAGAGGAGCTTGCACAGAAGAAGCAGCTGAGGAGGTGGTTAGTCAGGAGCAACCTCTTAGGAGGTCGAAGAGGACTATCAAGCCACCAGATCGATACACAGGAGGAAACATGGTGAGCTTTGTCTCATGTTTCTTCGCTGGTCCCTTAGATGAAAGGGAGCTGTCTAGCTTTGAGAAAGCCAAAGGCATGAAGCAGTGGGATATTGCTATGCAAGAGGAGATGGATGCTCTCAAGAAGAATGAGACTTCGTCTCTAGTGCCAAGGCCCAAGCGCATTACCCCTGTGACATGCAAATGGGTTTATAAACTCAAGAAGAAAGCTGACGGTACGATCGAGCGATACAAGGCTCGCCTTGTAGCTAGCGGGTTCTCACGGCAGTATGGTGAAGATGTTGATGAGTCGTTTAGTCCAGTGGCAAAGATGACTTTAGTCCAATTTGTTATTGCTTTGGCGGCATCTTGGGGATGGGAGATTTGGCAGCTCGATGTTAAGAATGCTTTCTTATATGGACAGATTGACAAGGATATCTTCATAATTCAGCCACCGAGTTTCATCTCGGAGGATCGTCCGGACTACGTCTGCAAACTGAAGAAGGCCTTATATGGGTTGAAGCAAGCGCCTCGTGCGTGGTATGGAAAGATCGCAGAGTATCTTCTATTCTGCGGGTTCTTTGCTTCAGACTCTAATTCTAGCTTATTTGTCAATAAGGAGGGGGCGCTTTGGGTTATTGTGCTGCTGTATGTGGATGACATGATTGTCACCGGGAACTCGAAGGAGGCTGTTGCAAGGCTGAGAGCTGAGCTTGCTATCAGGTTCGAGATGAAGGATCTGGGGGAGCTTCACCATTTCCTTGGACTCGAGGTCCAGAGGCTGCAAAGCGGAGTGCTTGTTTCTCAGGAAGGATATGCAGAGTGGATCATTCAATGATTCGGCATGGAAGAAGGGAAGAGCAGCTCTATACCTCTGGAACAACATCATAAACTTCGGAAGGATGAGGGAAGAGTTCTATCTGATCCGTTGGTGTTCCGAGCTCTTGTTGGGAGCTTAATTTACTTGACCATCACGAGGCCTGATATTGCTTATGCAGTTGGCAAAGTGAGTCGGTACATGACGGAGCCACGGATGCCTCATCTTCTGGAGGCAAAAGGGATTCTGAAATATGTGAAGATGACCTCTGATTTGGGTCTCCTATTTAGAAGAGGGTCAAGCTTGGAGTTGCATGGATACATGGATGTTGACTACGGGGGAGACATGGATGATCGGAGATCAACGTCTGGTTATGTCTTTATGACGGGCCCCACAGCTATCTCTTGGTGATGCAAAAAGCAGGACTCGGTGTCCGTATCTACCACAGAAGCAGAGTACAAGGCTTCGACCTTGGTAGCTCAGGAAGTCGTTTGGCTCAGGAGGTTGGTGGAGGACGTTCATGAGGAGGTTTGATGTCCCACTATGCTACGCGGGGACAATGAGAGTGCTCTCAAGCTAGTTAATATTCCAGTCTGTCACGCAAGGACCAAGCATATTGAGATTGAGCACCATTTCATTCGCAAAAAGGTGTTGGGAGGATATCTTATGTTCGAGCATGTTCGGAGTGCCGATAATGTCGCAGACATCTTCACAAAGCCGTTGTAGAAGGTACCGTTTACACGGTTGCGGAGTTTACTCGGGCTAGTCTCCACTTCCCACTTCAAGGGGGAGTGTTGAAATTTTGAAGTGAAGTGGAGGTGTCCGGCAGGTCAATTTTTTGGGTGACCGCCGAGACCGCCCTGTCTGTGTTTGTATTCTACAGGCCTTGCTCTGCCAGTCTGTTCTGGCGGACTGCTGGTTCTACCGGTCTATTTGCTGCGGTCTGTTCCCATGTTGGTCTGCTGGTTGGCCTGTCCTCTTTGTTAGAAGAGTGGGCGGTCTGTTCTTATGTGACCGCCTTTCCGGGCGGTTTGTGTTTGGCGATCTGGCGACTTGTTCTAAGTCGGCCAAATGGTTCTTGTTTGCTCCTGGTGATCTAAGGGAGGAGAGACATTTGTGTCTGCGCGGCTTGTGCGCGGTCTCGTGTTCACGCAATTTGTGCGCGATCTACCTGCTGTTCTGCGGTCTTGGTCGGATGATCGTCCAAGTGGTCTGATCGCACAGTCTGTCTTATGAGACCGCTGGCGATCTGACGGGTGGTGACTATATCCCGGTTTGCGCGGTGATGACATTCATCTACCCGCCTATAAATAGGGGTGCATGGCCCATCATTCATAACGAGAACTGTAAGAACTGAGCCTGGGTTAATTCGTGCGGTCTCACTTTGAGGTCGGGCAGTTTCGGAAGCGAGTTGACTATTTGTTGTGTTCGCAGGTTTGCGGTCAGCAGGTTGCGGTCTCCTTCCTTGGTGATTCCCAGCGGCTTGAATAAATAGTTCGGCAGCGGTCAGTCTGGGAACTAGTTTATGTTTGTTCTTGTGTTGTTCGCAGCGAGCTCAGCGATCAGGCGACCTTCAACGGTTAGGCGATCTGAGTTGCGGTCTGGCGATAGCTTCAGTTCTTCGTTCCAATAAATCTCCAGTTCGTGCGGTCTGAGGTGCGGTCTTGCAGTGCTGGCAGTCTGTCCGGTTTCTATTCGCGCGGTCTCAGGTCAAGCCGGGCGACTTCTGGAGTCGAGCGGTCTGTGCGGTCTCAGCTTGTCTTGCCGCCAGATTTATTTTTTGGTGTGTTTTGTTCTTCTCATCTCCGTGATTCTGATGAATCATGTCTCACCATGTATACCTCGCACTGCAAATGAAGTTTGTGTTTCAATAAAGTTTCTTGTGTTGTTGTGTGGCATTGTGGTTGTTTGGCTTTAACTCAGTTGATGCAACTCCTGCTTACTCCTAAACGATTCAAATAAAAAATTTTAACAAAAAGGGGGTGGGCAAAAATTGCCATTAATGGCAGGCCCATGATATAGGCCCCTCCATCAACATTCAACCCTTCCTACACAATCAGTGACCAGAGAGGATAAAAAGCCATATGTTTATTGAAGGAATCGTGCAATGAATGGGTACTTCGGCAAGGTCCTCTAATGGAGGTGTCGGCCATGGAAATTTCGGGAAAAGTCCACCATCAAGCTCAATTGAGTCAGGTTTCCCCCTCTCCTCCTCTTGTGCTAGCTTCTCCTCTCTTCTATTTTCAAAATTTAGGTAGGAATGGCGAGGCTCCAATTCATTTTTGATGTTCCCAACTCGAAATTTCAAAATGGTGGGAGAGCAACTCTGGCGACCTCCAACCGAGATCTCATCGTCGGTGGATAGACAAACCTCGGCCGGAGGTGGTGGCTTGAATAATTGGCCAGAGTTTCTCTTAGGTGGCTGGAATATTGGAGAGAAGTCAGCCCAGGAAGAGAGAATCATGCAGTTGGCTAGAGGAGGAAGAGACAATCATGACCGTTGATTTGTTTTAATTCCTGGAATTAAATAAACCTCAAATTAGCTTTTGAGCCTACAACTGATAGTGGATAGAATCAAATTTAGAAAAATATAGGTCAATAATCAAGGGAAATGACCTAAATAAAAAAGGTAGCCACAAGTGTCTATTATTTCTAGAAATTTAGTTCACTCGGTTTAGAGCAATGTAGCTCCCTCAGGACCATTTTTTGTGGGACTGGTCCTAGAGTAGATCAGAATTTGTATTTTTATATCTATTAAATGGCAACACCAATGGGGCTGAAATTTGGGCATTCATTCAAGTGCCATAATACTACATTATGCCCAAATATCAGAATTTTTGGAGAAACATTTTCTATAGTTTTGTTCATTATTTGATTTATCAAAATAATGTGATTTAAAGGAGCTAGACACCTCAAAATGACCCCAAATTTGGGTGGCATGCTTATTATGTTATCAGTTAGCCTTGTTAAAAATTTAAGTGCAATTGGACCACTACATGTTTTCGCTAAACCACTTGCATGTCTTGGCTAGGTAAAGGCGTGGTGTGCATATAGTTCAAATGGGTATATTGTGACCCTAGCTCTTTTTACTTAGTGTTAGTCCCTGAATTTATAGCCACACCTATATGATGAAATATTACATCACCTCTAAGAGTTTGAGGATTTTTGAAAATTAATTGCCTAAGGTTTTACACTTAATTTAAATCATCACATTTATTTGTTAATCAAATTTTTAGGGTCAAACCACTTAGGGAAAATCCCAAATCATGGCATGCGTTCATTTAGGGCATTTCATACTCTGAGAAATATTTTGGGAATTTTTGGACACTCTGTGCCCCTATATCTAATATTATCCCTATTTATCACCTTGGGGTAAATAGTTGATCCTTGTGACAAATGTTTATTATTATATCAAAAATTTTTGTTAGGATCACTTATGAAACAGTATAAATCCTTGTGAATTTTATTATAATTTTTTGAGTAATATTTACAATAGATCCTTCTCCATGAGAATTATTCACCCTTGGAGTATTTATTTATCTCTGGGCAAATTCATGTTGAGAAAACCTTGAAATTCTGTAATTTTGATTTTTTGGTGGAAACATATAAATATTAAATTTCTTTGAATTTTTGGAATAACATTTGAAGTAGATCCTTCACAAAGTAGGATTTGAGTTTATATCTTGATAAATTCACAACCTGAAATATACTTGTTGGATTGTTATAGAATTATGTACATAGACTTTTCATGCCAGTAGGAAGCATTGAGAATTTTATCAGAATTAATCTTTGATTATATCTCATGCTTCCTTCACAAAGTTGAAGTTGAGTTTATAAGTTGAGAAATTCATAACATGAATTAAACTTGCTGGATTGCTATAGAATTTTGTATATAGACTTCTCATACCAGTAGGAAGCTCTGAGAATTTTATCAGAATTAATTTTTGATTATATGACATGCTTCCTTCACAAAGTAGAAGTTGAGTTTATAAGTTGATAAATTCATTACATGAATTAAACTTGCTGGATTGTTATAGAATTTTGTACATAGACTTTTCATACTAGTAGGAAGTTCTGAGAATTTTATTAGAATGAATCTTTGATTATATGACATGCTTCCTTCACAAGGTAGAATTTGAGTATATAACTTGAGAAATTCATAACTTGGATTATTTACACTGGAATATTTTAGGAATCTAAACATAAGCTTTTTATAACATTGTGAACCTCTAGTAATTTTCCTGGAATATATGATTACAAATTTATGCTACTTCATTCACAATGTAGACTTTGGGATTACAATTTAGAATATTCATAACTTGGATTATTGACACTGAAATATTCTAAGAATCTGAACATAAGCCTATAATATCTGTATGAACACACAGAACTAGGATTGTCACATCCTGATTTAGGATTCATATAGTCACTTCTTTAGGATATGAGGATTCGATTAAAGGTTGCTGGTCTGCAAATAGTGAAGATTGAAAACTTAGTTTTAGACCCTCCCTCATGATCACCACCCCTAGAGTTATTAACTCTCAGAGAATTGCATATTCCCAGTTAGGATGGAAGGTTAATCACCGAGGGCATTCATCGGAAGTAAAGACTAGGGTGCATTTAGTGAAATTACCAGTTCCGAGAATTACAATAACCTATTGGGAGTGGTGAGGAGTCACCTATTAAGAGATTCAGTTGTGACTGAGAGTTAACACAAAGAAATAGCCTGAGTCAAATGGTAATCCACCCTAGGATTTTAGAGCAATTAGAGAGCAAAGGGGCATATAAGAATGGGTAGTCACTAATAAGAGTAAATATCCTAGAAAAAGGGGATTTGGGCTTCAGCCACCATCACATTCCCTAGTACCGCTGCGAGACCTTCACCGGGTAGTCCGTGGGAAGTCCAGAATTCACCCTAAAACTTCTATGCATAACTAAACGGTAGACAAGAGTAGTAAGTAGGAGAATCTGTTACTGTAAACCTCATCCCAAATTTGGGACAGAATGGTGGAAGGACTAGATAGTCCTGCGAGCGGTAGGCTCGGTACATAAGGAAGGACTAGATAGGCTTGCGAGAGGTAGGCTCAGTATATAAGGAAGGACATGTTAGTCCTGCGGGGGGTAGGCTCAATGTTTGATGAGTAGTATTTATGTGTATTTTAATTATAGTATTTAGGTTAGTTTTAAAATAATTTTGTAAATATTATTTATATTTTAGTTTAAAATCACTTCTTTTATAATTTCAGTTCTAAATGTAGTTTTACTTTTATTTTTGCAGAATTTTGGGAAAAATTGGAGAAAATCACAAGTGACGCCGTCAGTCATGCCCGTGACCAAGGGCGTGTGACTTAAAGATCTGCGTTCGATGAAAACTGAGCTGAGTTCGACGAAAGCTCTCTGCCCCTGCATTCGACGAAATTGGAGCTGAGTTTGACAAAAGCTCTCTGCCCCTGCGTTCAACAAAATTGGAGCTGAGTTTGACGAGCGCGCTCTGCCCCTGAATTCGACGAGCGCTCTCTGCCCCTGAGTTCGACGAAGCCTGAGATGAGTTCGACGAATGCGCTCTGCCCCTGAGTTCGGCGAACGCTCTCTGCCGCTGAGTTCGACGAACACTCTCTGCCAGCCAGCCCATGCCGCATTTATTGAAGCCGCCCATGTACACGCCCGTGACCCGAATTGTCACGCCCGTGACTTTCCCGCGTGATCCATGCACGCTGCCGTGTCGAATTCAAGTCCATGTTGCATTTATTGAAGCCGTCCAAAGTCACGCCCGTGACCCAAGTTACACGGGCGTGTGATGTCCGAATGTCTCCCGCCGTCACGCAAAGTCCATGCCACTGTCGGATCCGATGTCAGTAATGTTTACACGCTCTAGGTCACCCCCGTGACCGAGGGCGTGTAACTTTAAAATTTTTTGCTATAAATTCAGAGGCTCTCCTTGAGTCCAGGGTTCAGAATTTTGGAGATGGGGAGGTGCTGCTAGAGCTGTTAGTGAGTTTTTCATGTTCATGTTCATGTTTTTCCTTAAGCTTTCATGTTCTCTTTTTCATGTAATGTACTAGTTTTTATTTCTTTCATGCACTAGTTAATTAAAGCTTGTAACCTTAATTTCCTAGCTTTGTAATCTCTTTTTAAGCTTGTAATAGTTTTGGTTTTCAATAAAATTAAGTTTGCTCTCTTTCATGTTCTCTTTCTCCTTAGTAATTTCTTTTTCATGCAATGTTAATTTTTCTCTCCTTAGTAATTTCTCTTTTATGCAATGTTAATTTTCCTTTCCTTTCCTGTAATGTTTAATCTTTTCATTTAGCTTGCAATTTGTCTTTTTTTTAGTTAAGTAAAACAACCCTCAAAAAAATTGATCGATAAGATAATGGTGATTTTCCTCGAAGTAGAAGTAATCAACGTGCCCCGTGGAATACGACCTTGGTATTTCTAAATATCCTATACTATAGACGATAATGTTGGAACATGGTCTTCCGCATATCCTAGGTTTGAGAATAACAAATCCTATGTGTATTTGATCTTGTGTGTTCAAGTGTGCTGGTTAACATAGTCCATATGACTCAAGGAGTACTCATGATGACTGCCCCCAAAATTGAGGCCAAAATTCGAACAGGCTCAGTAGCGCCGGCGGTAGCGATAGCGCCCGACGCTAGCGAGGATTAGCGCAATTCTGGCAGTGTTTTTAGAAAGAGCTAGCGCCCGGTGGTAGCTACTAGCGCTGGCAGTAGCATGGCGCACAAAAGGCATAGAGCAAAATATTGCCGCGGATGGGAGATCCTGCCGCGCAAAATCTTTCCTAATCCGGGCTAGCGCCGGCGGTAGCTCTAGCGCCGGCGGTAGCGCTTGGGCTATAAAAGGACCACCTCTCCTCTTGTTTTCGTACACCCATTGCATACACCTCAGAGAGAGAGTACTAGAATTCCAGAGTCTTGTCTTAGCCGAAATTTGAGGTCCTAGCGAAGCTCTGCCAATTTCTGAAGGAGAATTCCATCACACCGAATCCAAACGAAGTCCGCTTCGACAAACGCTGATTCTACAGCGGATCTTCGTCCCCGACTTCAGAAGTTCATCTTAAGGGAGGTTTTGTTATTTTATTTCTCTTTCATCATTGTAAACGGCAGTGAAATCGCCTCGTGTTGGCGACTAGGTCTAGGGTAGACTTAGGGCTGAAATTCGCCTCATGTTGGCGACAAGATCTAGGCTAGTTCTAGGGGGTGCTCGAGGCCACATCCGGGGAAGGATTGGATAGAGCGTCTTGATGCCGAATCCGGGGAGGATAAGGCTAGGGCCACCGGTTCGTGGGGAAGCGAGTCGGGATAGAAAACAAAAAGAGCTTTTTTATTATTCGCCTCCGATCTCTAGCGTCATCGAGATCAAGTTTTGTAAAACTTATTTATCATTAATAAAGCTTGTCTCTTTTTTTGTTTTACTTAACTTCTTTCATGTCATTAATCTTGCAATAATTCAAAGTATTCTAAATATAATCTAAAGTTTTTGAAAACCCTTATTCACCCCCCTCTAAGGGCGTCGACCGATCCAATAAGTGGTATCAGAGGGGTTTTGTTCCAATCGTCTTAACAACCAGGAACAATGGCGTCTCATGATCTCGCTTTTCCTGAGGGTCAAGGGGTTAGTCGACCACCTCTCTTTACTGGGTCAGATTTTAACTACTGGAAAAATCGAATGATGTGTTTTCTTATGACCATGGATGTAGAAGTATGGAACATGGTAGAAGTACGGTACTCTCCACCTACAACTGTAGTAGGAGAGGCGACATTAGCAAAACCTAAAGATAAATGGGATGACAACGATAAACTAAGGTGTAAAAATAATGCTAAAGCAATGAACGCTTTATATTGCGCTTTAAATAGGACTAAGTTTAATTGAATTTCTGCATGCACAACTGCTTATGATATTTGGAATCAATTGGAAGTTACTCACGAAGGTACATCGCAGGTGAAAGATTCCAAGCTGTTTCAACTGGAATCTGAATACGAAAAATTCAGGATGGACACGGAAGAGGACATCAACTCAATGTACACTCGCTTCACAAAGATTGTCAGCGCATCAAAGGCGCTTGGAAAGACCTACTCCGATGGGGACTTGGTGAGGAAAATTCTTCGTTCCTTACCTCCAAGTTTCAATCCGAAGGTGACGGCCATCTCGGAGTCGCACAACTTAAGAACGCTCCAGATCGAGAATCTCATTGGGAATCTCGAAACCCATGAGGTAGAACTACAAATTCAACATGACGAATACAACAAGGAGCCGAAGAAAAAGGCGTTGGCGCTGACATCAAAGAAGGAGTGCATCGAAGAGGACGATGATGATGAAGAAGGACTCCTGGTAAAGAATTTCAAGAAGTTCATCAGAAATCCAGAGAGAAGGAACACATTCCGAAAATTCTTCCAAAAAGATACTCGACGAAAGGGATCCTCCTCTTCATCAAAGAAAGAAAAAGGAAGCGATGACGAAGAAGAAAGGCCGCCTCCAGAATGCTATCACTGCAGAAAAACCGGGCACATTCAGAGCCAGTGCCCAAAATGCCAAAAGGAACGGAAAGAACAAAAGAAAGCAAAAGAAAAGAAGAAAGTGCTGAAGGCCGCTACTTGGGATGACTCTTCCTCTGAAGAGTCAAACGGTTCTGAGTCAAGTAGTGAGGAGGAAGCAAACTTGTGCTTAATGGCCAAAAGCGACGATGACGACACCAATGTTCTTAGCGACACTGAGGTATCTCCTCCTACCTTTGAAGAACTTTATGATAAATTTGTTTTATTAAATCATGAAAATGAATATATTATAAAAGAAAATCGTAAGCTCACAAAAAAATTAGTCTCTCTTGAAAAAATAAAAGTTTCATGTCAAGAATGTGAGCACTCTTTATTTATGATAAAAGAACTTGAAGTTTCTCTCTCTAATGCCCTTTCACAAAACAAAATCATTGCAAAAGAAAAAGGGGACTTAGAGAGAAAATTGAAAACTTCTATATTACAAATTGAAAAGAACAAAAAAGGATTTGAAAACAAATGTGTTATGATTGTTCAAGAAAATACATCTCTTAAAAAACAAAATCAAAATCTCAATTTAGCCATAACCAAATTCGGGATTGGTCAAAAATCCCTGGATATACTTCTGGGTAATCAATGCTTTGGGTCTGGAAAAATCGGACTCGGATATAAAAGTGAACACTACTGCCCGGCGCTAGCTACTAACGCCGGCGGTAGCTCTAAAGTTAAAAAAATTTCTGGTTTTTCTAATGTACAAACATCATCCAGCAAGGGCAACGTAGAAACTCAGAAAAGGGTCTCAACCCCCTTTATTTCGTGTGCTAATTGTCTTAAATTTGGACACACGTCTGGCTCTTGCAGGAATATAATAAATCAACGATCGTTAAAAAAAATCTGGGTACCTAAGAAATCCACTTACTCTAGGGTGGTACCTCTTGGGTATCTGGGTCTTTACTCTCATCCTCTTTCTAGATTTACAGGAAGGCTAAGGAAACAGAAGACGTGTGGTATTTGGACTCAGGCTGCTCCAAACACATGACGGGCAATAAAGCAAAATTCCTTAGCCTAGAAAAGAAGAAAGGAGGAATAATGACGTTTGGCAATAACGGTAAAGGAAGGATCATGGGAGTTGGTACAGTGGGTAACGCATCTTTTCTTATTTCTAATGTGCTTTATGTGAAAGGATTAAAATATAACCTAATATCTATAAGTCAACTGTGTGATAAAGGTTTAGACGTACTTTTTGAATCTTCCACTAACTTTTGCAAGATTGTTAATCCTAAAACAAAAGATGTGTTATTAACTGCACCTAGAATTCATAATGTTTACATAGTTTCATTTCATGATATTTCTAAATCTTCTATAAAATGTTTTATAACAAAAAATGATGAATTAGAATTATGGCATAGACGCTTAGGCCACGCTAGTACAAAGCTCATCTTAAAACTAGCAAAAAGAGAATTGATTAGAGGATTGCCTAAGTTAAATGGAAATTTATCTTCATTATGCACTCCATGTCAAACAGGCAAATTTACTAAGTCACCTTTTAAAAGCAAAAACGAAATTTCTACATCAAAACCTCTGCAATTAATTCATATGGATCTTTTTGGTCCCATTAACACTGCGAGTCTTGGTGGTAGATTATACACTTATATTCTCATAGATGACTATTCTAGATATTGTTGGACTTTATTTCTCTCCTCCAAATCTGATGCGTTTTGCGAATTTTCAAAATTATGTACTCGCATTCAAAATGAATTAGATTTAAAAATAAAATGCATTCGCTCAGATCATGGAGGTGAATTTGAAAATGAAAATTTTAAATCTTTTTGTGACATGATAGGTATTAAGCATGAGTTCTCTGCTCCACGCACACCTCAACAAAACGGTGTTGTAGAACGGAAAAATAGGACAATACAAGAACTTGCACGCACAATGCTATCTGAATATAAATTACCTAAGTATTTTTGGGCAGAAGCCGTAAGCACTGCATGCTATGTAATGAATAGAGTTATGCTTCGCCCATCATTAACTCTCACATTATATGAACTCTACTATCAAAAGAAACCTAACGTATCGTATTTTAGAGTATTTGGATGTAAATGCTTCATTCTTAATACAAAAGATTCTTTAGGAAAATTTGACGAAAAATGCGATGAAGGAATATTTCTTGGTTATTCTTCAACTAGTAAAGCATATAGAATATTTAATAAAAGATCAATCAAGGTTGAAGAGTCAATTAATGTCAGATTTGATGAGTTTGTTCCATGTGCAGAGAAGCTCCCTTGAGGTACCGATGATGAACCTTTTCCATCCTTGGAGCACGACGAAGAAGAACCGTCCAAAGAAGAGGAGGAGAAGTCAAAAGAAGATGAATATGTACCTCCAAGCATTCTAAACTTCTCCAAAAAATCATCCAAAGGAGCTAGTCATTGGGGAACCTTCTACTGGGGTAAGAACTCGGTCCTCTCTTTATGAAACATTTTCAAATATTTGCTTTGTGTCTGAAATTGAACCTAAAAATGTTTTCACCGCTTTAAATGACGAATTTTGATTTTTGGCAATGAATGAAGAGTTAGGACAATTTGAAAGAAATAAAGTTTGGAATTTAGTAGAAAGACCATCTAATCATCCAATTATTGGCGTAAAATGGATTTTTAAAAATAAGCTAGATGGTGAATCTAGGATTGTAAGAAATAAAGCACGCTTAGTTGCTCAAGGCTATTCACAAATCAAGGGGGTAGATTTTGAAGAAACTTTTGCACCCGTAGCTCGCTTAGAATCTATACGAATATTTTTGGCATTTGCGAGTTTTAAAAGAATAAAATTATTTCAAATGGATGTTAAAAGTGCCTTTTTAAGCGGGTTTATTAAAGAAGAAGTTTATGTAGAACAACCCCCCGGTTTCATAAATGAAAGATTTCCAAATCATGTTTACAAATTAGAAAAAGCGCTTTATGGTTTAAAACAAGCGCCCCGTGCCTGGTATGATCGTCTTACATCGTTTTTGTTAGAGCACGGTAATGTTATGGGAAGTGCAGACAACACACTCTTCATTAAGCATAAAAATAACGAATTAATTATTCTATAAATATATGTTGATGACATCATTTTTGGAGCCACTAATGAAGAGTTGTGTAATGAAGTAGTCTTAATAATGAAAAATGAATTTGAAATGAGTCTTGTAGGATAACTATCATATTTTCTTGGTTTTCAAATTTCACAAAGAACTGATGGTATTTTTCTTTGTTAATCAAAATATGTTCACGATATGCTTAAACGATTTGGATTTGAAAATCTTAAACAAGCTTCTACTCCTATGAGTGCTTCTTTAAAACTAGGAAAAGATGAATCTGGAATTTCTATTGATCAAACGCTATATAGAGGAATGATAGGTTCTCTTCTTTATGTAAGTGCATCTAGACCAGATATAATGTTTGTCGTATGTTTATGTGCTCGCTTTCAAGCCGATCCAAAAGAATCTCATTTAAAAGCGGTAAAACATATTTTTCGTTATCTAATAGGGTCATCTAAACTAGGATTATGGTACCCACATAATGACTCTTTCACATTCCACGGCTATTCCGATTCGGACTACGCCGGGTGCTCACTAGATAGAAAAAGCACTAGCGGTACGTGTCACTTTTTAGGACCCTCTTTAGTTGCATGGTCTAGTAGAAATCAATCTTCGGTTGCACTCTCCACCACGGAGGCCGAACATATCGCACTTTGTAGTTGTTGTGCACAAGCATTATGGATGAGCCAAACACTAGAGGACTTTGGATTTCATCTCAAAAACATAGATCTTAAATGTGACAATAAAAGTGCAATAGACCTCACATATAATCCTGTACACCATTCTAGATCCAAACACATCGACGTTCGTCATCATTTCATTAGGGATCACATTAAGAAAGAAAATGTAAAAGTAAGCTTCATTGGGACAGACTCTCAACTCGCTGACATATTCACTAAACCTCTTCCCGATGCACGATTTCGTTTATTATGACTTGAGTTAGGTGTGCTAGATCTTACAAGTTGAAACATGCTCACTAATACAAGCTTCTTCACTTTTAACCATCAAAAACATCTCCTAAAAATCTGCACTTTCATCATGAAACTACTATTGAGACACCTAATCAAAATCAAGAATCAACAATTTCAAAATCCTCAAAAAACACTTACAGTCTCCTGCGCTAGCGCTACCGCAGGCGCTAGCGTCCATGTTCATTTTTCTGTATTTTTTAAATTTCTAAAAATCCCTTAAAATATTTAAATCTTTATTTTCTACTTAGTTTTGCACTTCTGTGTTTCTTTATTTTTTTTTTGAAAAATCAAATACAAAACTACAAAAACCAAATTACAAAAAATATGCTTTTATTTTTCGCTTGTGTTGTTTCCTTTGTTTAAAGTTCATCTTTATGCAAAAATCAAATATTAAAATTACAAAAGCAAAAATTACAAAAATATGCTTTTATTTGCTAAAATCAAATACAAAAAATATAAAACTTTAAAACTATAAAAAAAACTGTATGATTTTTTGTGTGAAAAATCAAGCATGATTTAATCTACTATTTAGAAATTCTACAATATTGCAATTTATCTCTTCAAACTACTTTGGACATTGTCTTTCTTCATGCTTTAATATATCTATTCCAATGTGCATCAATTATAGTTTAAAAGTTGTGTAGGATCAAGCTTAGCATGCCTCTAAGTATGAGAAATGTTTTATGTTTGATAATGATATTTATTCACTCACTTTGTGTATGTTTTGTATTAGTACAATGGATTAAAATTGCACAAGTATCTTACCTACACTCCTTATTTTGCACTCTTAAAAAAATTAAGAAAAGTGGTTATGTTTTTCATAAAATCTATTGATTTGCAAAACAAGTGTATTCAGAGAACTTTGTACAAAACAAAATTATAAAATAAATGACAAAGATAACTCCACCAAGCACTACTTGAACCTCCTGATAAGTCTTAATAAGCATTGTGAGGTTGAGCACCTTGGAAAGAATAGTAAAGTGTCTTGTGCAAATCAAATCCTTCTTTCAACAATAAGAAAAACCACTTACTCTTAAGTACACCGGATCACTAGTTTCAATCTTAAATTTCAATATGTGATCCCCCAAGCACTACTTTGCACCCTGATAAGTCTTGATGAGCATTGTGTGTGCAGAGCACCTTGGTTGTTGTACTTTTTATTGTGCATTAAAGTGTGTGGAAGTAATCTTATTTGCGTTTTATTGTGCTCGTACTTTACATATATCTTGTATTTTTTTTTATTAAAACATTTGTTTACATTACTCAAAAATACAGTTTTGTGCACATCATTATCTTCCATAACACTTCTTCTCATGAGTATTGGATCCTAATGCTAATTCTATATTACTTTTTATTTATGAAATGCACTAGATAACCTAGCATGTGTTCTACAATGTTTTGTATGTTGTTGAAATTATGAATTAAAGTAACATTGTGGTAATCTCTTTTTGATAAACATTATTTCATGCTTAGTTATTATAAAATTTAAAGATCTAACTGCAAAATGATTTACAAAAACATCATCTTTGGTGAACTTTAACTCATATTTTTTTTGGATTATCATTACTATTTGATGTTTTTGTATTGCTATAAGTCTTCCGCATCTTAACCATATAAGTGTTTTACCTTGCGCTTTCCATGCTTACTTAATATCTTGTACTCTTTGCATCATCACTTATTCTTCAAAATTCCTATCTTTCATTACGTGATAGATTTACTTGGAACACTTTTTATTGGTTACTTCAAACATAAAAATCTTTTATGCTACAAACTCTGAAAATTTTGTAATGCTCATAACTCTGATCTATTTTAATGTAAAATAATTCTATAACTCCTTATCATTTACTTAAGAAGCTCGATCATGCCTTCTCTTCTATTTACAAATTCTTTGGTTCTTTGTTTCCCTACCCACTTTTACTAATAACAAAGGGGGAGAACTAACATGATAAATATAACCCGCTATCATAAACCCAACATGACAAATTCAGATGATAGCTTACATATTAGGGGAGCACTCACTTAGGGGGAGCATGTATTTAGGGGGAGCAATTATAAATGCTAAAATCAATAATTATCCTAAGTCAACACTATGACACACACACAAGTAGAGTTCCATCATGCTTATTTATTAATGCTTTGATTTATCATTAATGGATTTGTTATTATCAAAAGGGGGAGTTTGTTAGAACATGGTCTTCCGCATCTCCTAGGTTTGTGAATAACAAATCCTATGTGTATTTGATCTTGTGTGTTCAAGTGTGCAGGTTAACATAGTCCATATGACTCAAGGAGTACTCATGATGACTGCCCCCAAAATTGAGGCCAAAATTCGAACAGGCTCACTAGCATCGGCGTTAGCGATAGCGCCCGACGCTAGCGATGATTAGCGCGATTCCGGTAGTGTTTTTAGAAAGAGCTAGCACCCGGCGGTAGCTACTAGCACTGGCGGTAGCATGGCGCACAAAAGGCATAGAGCAAAATGTTGCCGCGGATGGGAGATCCTGCCGCGCAAAATCTTTCCTAATCCGGGCTAGCGCCGGCGGTAGCGCTTGGGCTATAAAAGGACCCCCTCTCCTCTTGTTTTCATACACCCATTACCTACACCTCAGAGAGAGAGTATTAGAATTCCAGAGGCTTGTCTTAGCCAAAATTTGAGGTCCCAGCGAAGCTCTGCCAATTTCTGAAGGAGAATTCCATCACGCCGAATCCAAACAAAGTCCGCTTCGACAAACGCTGATTCTACAGCGGATATTCATCCCCGACTTAAGAAGTTCATCTTAAGGGAGGTTTTGTTATTTTATTTCTCTTTCATCATTGTAAACGGTAGTGAAATCGCCTCGTGTTGGCGACTAGGTCTGGGGTAGACTTAGGGCTGAAATTCGCCTCGTGTTGGCGACTAGATCTAGGCTAGTTCTAGGGGGTGCTCGAGGCCACATCCGGGGAAGGATTGGCTAGAGCGGCTTGAGGCTGAATCATTAATAAAGCTTGTCTCTTTTTTTGTTTTACTTAACTTCTTTCATGTCATTAATCTTGCAATAATTCAAAGTCTTCTAAATATAATCTAAAGTTTTTGAAAACCCTTATTCACCCCCCCTCTAAGGGCGCCGACCGATCCAACAGATAAGGTACACTTGCCTTAATCGGATATAGTTTTGGAGAAAATCGTTAACCTTCGCTTAATTTCAAAACAAGAAATTTCTATATCAAGTTTTTGGCGCCGTTGCCGGGGACTTTGCGTAGATATTTTGAAAAGAGGATAGCTATTAATTTTATCATGCTTCTATTTATTTTATTTTGCTTTTTTCTAAATTTCAAAAAGATTTTTTTTTTTTAGTTTTTCCTCATCCTTCCTTTTCTTTTTAGTGTATGACCCGAGGTAGCGCTTCGAATATTCCTTTTGATCCAGAGATTGAGCGAACCCTTTTTAGGCGCCGCCGTTCTCGTGATAAGGATAATCAATTAGAATTTGAAGAGTCTATCGGGGACACTAACACAGCGAATATGGATCCTGATCTTAATCCTCCTAATCCTAACGCGCCAAATCCTAAAGAGGTTGCGCAACGGACCATGTCCTATTATGCGCGGCCGAATTTGGAAGGCACACAATCGAGTATTGTTTGCCCCATGGTGGTGAACAATAATTTTGAGATCAAGTTTAGCATCATACAAATGGTGCAACAATCGGTGACCATCGATGGACAACTGGACGAAGATCCAAATTCGCATATTTCATACTTTCTTGAAATTTGTGATACTTTTAAAATCAATGGCGTCACCGATGACGACATTCGATTGCGTATTTTTCCTTTTTCTTTGCGGTCTAAGGCCAAGCAGTGGTTGGGCTCCCTACCTAGGGGATCTATCACTACATGGGATGAAATGGCGGAAAAATTTCTAAATAAATATTTCCCGCCTTCAAAGACCGCTAAATTGCGCACGGATATTGCGTTGTTCATGAAAATCGACTCAGAGACTCTCTATGACACATGGGAGCGCTTCAAGGAGCTTTTGCGTCGATGCCCTCACCACGCACTTACCACTTGGCAACAAGTGCAAATATTTTATAATGGCTTAAATCTCCAACCGAGGCAAAAGATTGATGCGGACGCCGGGGGGACGTTAAATAACAAAACCCCGGACGCCGCTCAAGAGCTTTTCGAAGAGATGGCCACGAATGCGTACAAATGGATCATGCCCCGAGCGCAGCCTAATAAGTCAGCCGAAATTTTTGAAATAGACGCAAACGCAAATTTGGCTTTACAAGTTGAGCGCTTAACAAAGCAAGTGGAGGAGATGTCTGCTTCCTCCGTCACTCCTCTTTGGGCTAATAACGTTTTAATTGAAGAACAGGTCGACTACATGGGAAATCCGCCTCGGCCTTCCTATAACCCGAACTCTGCTCCGTATAACAACACATACAATGCGGGTTATAGGAATAATCCGAATTTCTTGTGGTGCAACCAAGGAAATGCTTAGCGTCCTATGAATCTAAATCAACCCCCCTAATCAACTTCTTAACCTAACTCCGCCTCTAAATTTGATTTCTCAAAATTTTAATCCTCCAGGATTTCCACCCAATAGCACAAGCCCTCTTTGCTTGAAGAGGTCTTTGCAAAATATGTTGCTACAAATGAATCGAACATCCGGAACCTCACCGGGTCGATAAAAAATTTAGAGAATCAAGTGGGCCAGCTCGTAAAGATTATTTCTGAGCGTCAGCAAGGAGCACTACCGGGGAATATAGGGCAAAATCCAAAGGAGAGCGCGCACGTGATTACACTCCGAAGTGGGAAGGAGGTGGTTTCAAAACAAGACGAACCCAATGTAACTTCCTCTCCTCCTCCTACTCTTAATTTATCTTCGAATTTTCCCGCTACGTTAGCTCCGCGCGCTTCTACTTCTAATATTCCGTATCCGTCTAAGTTTAAAAGCGAGTGCAAAGAAAAAAATTATAAAAAGTTTTTAGACATTTTAAAGCAAATTCATATTAATGTACCCTTCTGCGAGGCTATCTCTCAAATGCCTAAATATGCGAAATATCTTAAGGACTTGCTCTCCAATAAGAAAAGATTAGAAGATATTTCGCATATTTCTTTAAACGCAGAATGCTCCGCGGTTGTACTCAACAAATTGCCACAAAAAGCAAATGACCCGGGACGGTTTTCCATCCCGTGTTTATTTGGCAATTCGTTAGTAAAACACGCCTTAGCGGATCTTGGAGCAAGCATCAATCTCATGCCGTTTTCATTATTCAAAAAGCTAGGTCTAGGAAATCCTAGCCCCACTCGAATGAGTATTCAATTAGCGGATCGTTCTTTAAAATATCCGGTTGGAATAATGGAGGACGTGCTCGTTAAGGTTGACAAATTCATCTTCCCGGTGGATTTTGTCATTCTTGACATCGAAGAGGATGCCGAAGTACCCCTCATATTTGGCCGACCCTTCCTTGCCACCTCCCGCGCTATTATAGACGTAAGTAACGGAAAGCTCCTCCTATGGGTTGGAGACGATGAAGTTACTTTCGGCATAAATTCCACGATGCGGAATACATTAGAAAACGACGATTCATGTTTTTACCAGGAAGAGTGTTGTGAGTTCGATTCATCCCCTGAGTTAGTCACATCGACAAGTAGTGATTCCGAGCTCGTCGAGCTCTTTTATCTTGAAGAAGAAGTCTCTCACCCCACACCACCTGAACCATTACTTCTAGAAAAATTAAAAATTTAAACTTCTTAGGAAGAGCCACCCGTATTAGAGTTAAAACAACTCCCCCCTCACCTCCAATATTTATTTTTAGAAAAAAGAGTCTAAGCTACCCGTCATCATTTCATCCGATCTTAGCAACTCAAAAATTTCTGAGTTGTCTATAGTCTTAAGAAAGCACCGCCACGCAATTGCGTGGCAAATTTCGGATATTAAGGGTATAAACCCTTCCTTCTGCACTCATAAAATCTTTCTCGAAGATAATTCCCGCAACTCAGTCCAGCCTCAACGATGACTAAACCCGAACATGAAAGAAGTCGTTAAGGCCGAAGTTATTAAACTTTTAGACGCTGGAATCATCTACCCAATATCGGATAGTACTTGGGTTAGCGAACGAAAATAATGAATTGATCCCAACCCGTACTGTTACGGGTTGGCGGATGTGCATCGATTATCGAAAACTAAATGATGTCACCCGTAAGGATCACTATCCGCTACCTTTTATCGATCAAAATTTAGAGTGCCTTTCAGGTCACTCCAACTACTGTGTTCTCGATGGTTTGTCGGGATATTTCCAAATCCCAATTTTGCCCGACGACCAAGAGAAAACCACTTTCACTTGTCCCTTTGGCACCTTCGCCTATCGCAGGATGCCATTTGATCTTTGTAACGCGCCAGCTACATTCCAAAGGTGTATGCTGGCAATATTTGACGAGTTAGTAGAGGAGGTGATGGAAGTGTTTATGGACGACTTTTTCGTGTTCGAAAACTCATTTAAAAATTGTTTAAAAAATCTAGAGCGCGTGCTGCAGCGATGTGAGGAAACAAATTTAGCGCTTAATTGGGAGAAATGCCATTTTATGGTCAAAGAAGGATTAGTCCTTGGACATAAAATTTCGGGCAAGGGGATCGAGGTCGATAGGGCCAAGATCAAAGTAATTGAAAAACTCCCCCCTCCAACAAACATAAAAGCTATTAGAAGTTTCCTAGGCCATGCGGGGTTTTCTCGGCGTTTTATACAAAATTTTTCCAAAATCACGAAGTCGTTAACCCATCTTCTCGAAAAAGAATCTTCCTTTATTTTTAACGATGAATGCCATTTGGCCTTTAAACTTATCAAAGAGAAACTTATAAACTCCCCGATTCTAGTCGCCCCAGATTGGTCGCTCCCTTTTGAAATCATGTGCGACGCGAGTGATATTGCGGTTGGTGCCGTTTTAGGCCAACGGGTGAATAAGTATTTCCACCCGATTTATTATGCGAGCAAAACACTCACGTCGGCACAAGCAAACCACACCACTACCGAGAAGGAACTTCTAGAAATTGTTTTCTCTTATGATAAGTTTAGGTCGTATATCACGCTTTCCAAAGTTATCATCTTCACAGATCACTCCGCACTTAGGTATCTCTTAAGTAAATCGGACGCCAAGCCTCGTCTTTTGCGATGGATCCTCCTCTTGCAGGAGTTTGATTTAGAGATCCGGGATAAAAGGGGAGCCAAGAACTTGGCGGCCGATCAACTTTCTCGATTAGAAAATCCCTCCTCTGAAGCATTAATAGAAGCCGACATTAACGATAAATTTCCCGAAGAGCGCCTCCTTGCTTTCAAAAATATTAATTCATCTTCTACTCCCTGGTTTGCGGATTTGGCTAACTATTTAGTAGCCCGGGTCCTGCAAAAGAATTCTCGAGTCAGCAAAAGAAGAAATTCTTTTCTGATTTAAAGAATTATTTTTGGGAGGACCCCTTTTTATTCCGTGTTTGCGCAGACCAGGTGGTAAGAAGATGCGTCTCAAGTTAGGAAGGCCTTAAAATTTTACGTCATTGTCACGAGGGACCAACCGGTGGTCATTATCAAGCAAATCGAACCGTGAGGAAGGCGCTGAAGGCAGGCTTTTATTGGCCCGCACTCTTCAAAGATGCTCACACCCTTGTGAGTACTTGCGACAGCAGCCAGCGGTCGGGGAACATCTCCCACCGGGATGAGATGCCCCAAAATATTTTCTTAGAATGCGAAATTTGTTATCTTTGGGGTATTGATTTTGTTGGTCCTCGCCCTCCCTCTTATTCAAACAAATATATTCACGTTGCGGTCGCTACTTGTCAAGGTGGGCGGAAGCGCAAGCTCTCCCCACCAACTATGCGCGAGTCGTCGTTAATTTTTTAAAAAATTATTTTCTCGATTTGGCACGCCGCGCGCTATAGTGAGTGATCGGGGCACCCATTTTTGCAATAGTCAATTTACAAAAATCTTAGCAAAATATAGTGTCACGCACAAATTATCCACTTCATATCACCCACAAACGAGCGGACAAGTCGAAGTTGTTAATCGAGAATTAAAGCGGATTTTAGAAAAAACAGTTTCTATTAATCGGAAGGATTGGGCAATAAAGCTCGATGACGTGCTATGGGCCTATCGAACGACGTACAGACCGCTATCGGTTGTACACCGTATCGAATGGTTTATGGAAAGGCTTTCCACCTTCCGGTCAAACTAGAACACCGCGCATTTTGGGCACTTAAATTTTTAAATCTCGATTCCACTTTAGCGGGCGATCAAAGAAAATTTCAAATGAACGAATTAAATGAATGGCGAGATAATGCATATGAGAGCAATAAATTATATAAGGAGCGAACAAAGTTTTATAACGATAAACACATAAAATTTCCGAAAAAAATTTCGCCGGGCGACCTCGTCCTCTTTTATAATTCTCGCCTTCGCCTTTTTCCGGCAAAACTAAAATCCCGATGGACCGGACCCTTTATTGTTAAAGAGGTTTGGTCCTATGGGACTATCCCAATTTCCCATCCGGAAAAAGGTACCTTCAAAGTAAATGGGCACCTCCTTAAGTTATATCTTCTGGGAGAGCTAGCTAACGAGAAGAGTGAATCATTATCTTTTCATCCTATAATATGATCGGCAAGTGGGTCAAGCTACGCGACCTTAAACAAAGCGCTTTTGGGAGGCACCCCAAAGTTATCTTTTTATTATTTTTCTTTTTTTAACATGTTTTGTAGGTAACCGACGCTTCCCCCACATTTTCATAACCTGGGAAGCCCTCTTAACCACTCCTTCGTTTCTATTATTATTTTTGTTTTGTCTTGCACTTTTTTTTCTTTTACTTCATACTTACTTTTAAACATTGGGGACAATGTTTAACTTTAAGTATGAGAGTGTAAATAGTTCTTTGTAAATAGTTGTTAAATTAGAAAAATTTCAAAACAAAAAATATTTTCTTATGTTTTCTTCTATTTTAGCACTTGGAAACCCCAAAAACTCAAAAAAAAAATTTAGAAAATAAAAAAATTTAAATCTTGGAAAGGGACGTTTGGGAACTCACCCCATCTCACATCCTAGTACCGTGAGAACCCTTCACGGGGTATACCTCGGGAAGTCCAAGAATTAACAAAAAAATTTAAGCTTTTTAGTATATGTTTTTATTGTTTATTTCTTAACAAAAATCCAAAAAAAGATAATATATATAAAAAAAGATAATATCAAAATTCAAAAATATGAAAAACTTAAAATACAAAAAAATATAAAGATCTTATACCTCTCCTATTTGTTGTTTTTGTGTGTTCTTAGAAATCTAGTTGAGGATGTTTATGAGGATGTTTAGGTTTTTAAATAGCTAAAATTTTGCTTATTGTAGTTTGTTAATTTTAAATTTGAGGTAATTTTGCTTTAAGAATCATCTTATGATTTTAACTTGATTAGAGAATTTTTTTAGCATGACTTCTCTTTTTATTTCTAAATGACTTCATTTTGTAGTGAATTTGCTAAACCTCTTTAGATTTCAATTATATTTTCTTCTAACTTTTTAGATCTTAGAAAATTTAATTTTACTAGAATTTGCTCTCAATATAATTTAAAGCTAGCTAGATTTAATTTCCTTCCCTACCCCCTTTGTTGGCATAAAAAAAATGAAGTTTAAAAGATCATATGTCATGGGAATAAGAGGATAAAATTCATTATTCCCTAAATATATGCACCCAAAATCATTTAAAAGATTATATGGCATGGAGTAAGAGGATAAAATTCATTACTCCTAAACATATACATTTTGGGTTTTTATTAGAAGAGAAAAAAATATTCATGATAAGGATAAATTCCATTACCTCCATTCAAAAAATTCTCTTCTTTTGCCAAATTTTATGAAATCCCCCTTAGCCAATTATCATTGTTCTAGATTTAGTTTAAGATTATGGAGAGAGCAATATTTAGTAAGTTATTTTTCCATAAGTTTCTTTTAAGATGGAGTTCTTATAATTTTAATTTAATCTCATTTTATAATTTCTACAATATTGTTAAACCAATTAATTTTCTTGAGAAGTCCTTGCCTAAACATTTTCCCCTCTTTTCAAATCATCATCATAATTTAGGACTTAACTCCTCTTTGAATTTACTCTTAACTTAACTTTTGGTTTAAATGAAATTTCAGTTTAAAATTAAAATTTTTAAGAATGTCTTATAAATTAGGTCTCACACCTTTGCTCTGAAATAACAAAACCTCAAGTATGGGGGTATTTGATGAGTAGTATTTATGTGTATTTTAATTATAGTATTTAGGTTAGTTTTAATATAATTTTGTAAATATTATTTATATTTTAGTTTAAAATCACTTCTTTTATAATTTCTGTTCTAAATGTAGTTTTACTTTTATTTTTGCAGAATTTTGGGAAAAATTGGAGAAAATCACAAGTCACGCCCTCATTCACGCCTGTGACCAAGGGCGTGTGACCTAAAGATCTGCGTTCGACGAAAACTGAGCTGAGTTTGACGAAAGCTCTCTGCCTTTGCGTTCGACGATATTGGAGCTGAGTTCGACGAAAGCTCTCTGCCCCTGCGTTCGATGAAATTGGAGCTGAGTTCGACGAATGCGCTCTGCCCCTGAATTCGATGAGCGCTCTCTGCCCCTGAGTTCGATGAAGCCTAAGCTGAGTTCGACGAACGCGCTCTGCCCCTGAGTTCGATGAATGCTCTCTGCCGCTGAGTTCGATGAACGCTCTCTGCCAGCCATTCCATGCTGCATTTCTTGAAGCCGCCCAAGTACATGCCCGTGACCCGAATTGTCATGCTCGTGACTTTCCCGCGTGATCCCTGCACGCTGCCGCGCTGAATTCAAGCCCATGCTCCATTTTTTGAAGGCGTCCAAAGTCACGCCCGTGAACCAAGTTACACAGGCGTGTAATGTCCGAATGTCTCCCGCCGTCACGCAAAGTCCACGCCAATGTCAGATCTGATGTCAGTATTGTTTACACGCCCTAGGTCACGCCCGTGACCGAGGGCGTGTAACTTGAATATTTTTTGCAATAAATTCAGAGGCTCTCCTTGAGTCCAGGGTTCATAATTTTGGAGATGGGGAGGTGTTGTTAGAGCTGTTAGTGAGTTTTTCAAGTTCTTGTTCATGTTTTTCCTTAAGCTTTCATGTTCTCTTTTTCATGTAATGTACTAGTTTTTATTTCTTTCATGCACTAGTTAATTAAAGCTTGTAACCTTAATTTTCTAGCTTTGTAATCTCTTTTTAAGCTTGTAATAGTTTTGGTTTTCAATAAATTTAAGTTTGCTCTCTTTCATGTTTTCTTTCTCCTTAGTAATTTCTTTTTCATGCAATGTTAATTTTTCTCTCCTTAGTAATTTCTATTTTATGCAATGTTATTTTTTTCTTTCCTTTCCTACAATGTTTAATCTTTTCATTTAGCTTGCAATTTGTCTTTTTTAGTTAAGTAAAACAACCCTCAGAAAAATTGTTCGATAAGATAATGGTGATTTTCTTCGAAGTAGAAGTAATCAACGTTCCCCATGGAATACGACCTTGGTATTTCTGAATATCCTATACTATAGACGATAAGGTACACTTGCCTTAATTGGATATAGTTTTGGAGAAAATCTTTAACCTTCGCTTAATTTCAAAACAAGAAATTTTTATATCAATGTTATATAACGAAGGATTCGGTTAGTCCTGCAAGCGGTAGGCTCGTCATTTAAGGAAGGACGTGTTAGTCCTGCGAAGGATAGGCTCATTGTTATAAAAGAAGGACTGGTACGTCCTGCGAGTGGTAGACATTGTAGTATAAGAAAAGACTGGTCGAGTCCTCCGAGCCAAGAGCTTGGTGTTTCACTTAGAGGCATTGTTGTATCAAGTAGTACGTGGATACCCTGTGTGTTCTTAGGGGCGCATGTAAGTTCTAGGTAGGGAGGTGTCATACTGGCCTAGAAGTGGATAGCCCGGTCCACTGCCCTATTTGCCTCAACTAGGTACCTGAGCGGAGACTCGAATAGAGGGCTAGAGGTGGTGCTTACCAGATAGTACGTGGATACCCTGTGTGTTCTTAGGGGTGTACGTAAGGTCTAGGTTGGGTGGTGTTACACAAGCCTAGAAGTGGACAGCCCAGTCCACTGCGCTGTCTGCCTCAACTAGGTACCTGAGCTGACACAATCAAATAAAGGGAACTACAAATGGTCTGTACGTAAAGAGTCGTATGCGTGAGTTGCATCATTACATTGCATGGCATAGCATAACATAATATCATTGCACAACCAGACCTCATCGTATAAATTAGTATGGGCTCTTTTATATGATGAGTTTACTTCTAGACAGATCCCTTAGGGTATGTGTTTGTGTGTGTATACACATAAGTTAAGGTTACTTTCATAGCTTCTCTAGTTGTTACTTTACTTGCTCTAGTTTACATTTCAACTACTCGTTGCTCTTGTTACTACTACTCTAGCTTTTTCTTGTCTATTGCAGTCCTTATATAGTCTGTATAGTAGAACTGCTAGAATAGATTCTTTTTGATCTATACTCATGCTAGCTAGCTCCACTGTCACCTGCTTGTTTGATTTCCCCTTTGTTGTCCTCCGCTTCATCCTCCCGCACGGTGCCTAGGGTTCGCAGGGGGAGGGGATGGGGAATTTGGCTTAGTCTTTCGACTAACGGTCAGTGGACCACATCATTTTAGGGATGATGTGGTGGAGCAGCAGGACCACATTCAGGAAACAGCTCAGGAAGACGGATGAAGCAAAGCAACCACTACCCATTGTTGCAGCAGCAGCTACAGACACGTGATGACAAAGTTCAATAGATTTCGCATAGATGTGGAGTGAGAGAGTCGTTGTACTTTACTTGGACATGTACAGGTCATAGCCCTTTTTCTCTTTTGCTTAATGTACTCATTGATGGAATTATATTCAATATTGCTATATATACACTTAAATCTGATTGTGGACTTGTTATATTTTAGTTAATTTTCTTCTTATATCTTGTTGTCCTGTTTGATCAATCTTGCCGGCAGGATCAGCGACTTGCGGAGGTAGCTAACACATGTGTTAGTGTCACCGTAAGGCAGCGGTGCTGGGCATAAGGTCCGGAAGCTCTCCAGGTGCGGGAGAGGGATCTTACTTGTTGATAGCGAGAAGACTTTAGAGCGAGCAGAGGGAATTCAGAGCGAAGTAACTATCGAAGTCTCACATCCTTGCCGAAAAAAATTAGAGATCTCTCTAGTCTCTCTAGAAGCTTGTATTCAAATGAATGCATGGGGCTTTTGTATAGCTTTCTTGAGGGACTCGTTGGTCATTGCGTCCGGCTGAATCCTGAGTTGACGAATGCCATTGCTCCGTTCTTGTAACCTAGATCACCAATTTTACTAAAATGATGAATGTGCCCCACAGGCAGTATGGGCGGGCCAGGCAAATTTCCCAGTGATGGCGATAACCAAAAGTGGCGGCGGTGGATGGAAGAGGCAGAAGTTGCAGAAGTGGTGATGGTGCACGGGAGGTCGGTGGCTTGTATGGCGCACGCGCATGGGCCGACCACTCGTGTGGGCGAGGGCTGACAGCTTGCGCAGGCTAGCCACACGCGTGTGCGATGTAACATTCTATGGGTCTTACAAGCAAGTTGGGAAAGCCCGCACGTGCCGTGCGCACACGCATTGGCACGTAGGCACGTGCAGGTCTCATGCACGCTGGCCGTGTGCAGTGCCCTAGCAGAACTTTTGTGGGGGAAGTGTTGGGGGGATTGAAACGTTGTCCTTGCTGCTGCCCCCATGGTTCATAGGGCATCATCAGAGCGTCCGCCTCCTCTCATGGATACTGAGCTAAGATCCTGGTCTTTCTATATTTTTTTTATTTCCTGATCCCTGTTGGAGAGGTGCTCTTTGTGGGTGAAGCATTCGTGGGTCTGTAACTCCCGAGCCTATAGGTTTGTGGCGAGGTACGTGGCATGGTCCACTCCGTTGAGCGAGTTGTGGCTTGAAGAGAATGATGTCAGATCTGTAGCAGCAAGGAACACTTCGGTGCTCCGAGATGCTCCTAAGTCCTTTAGTAGAGCGAGCGACTGATCTTTATGTTCCTCTATCTGACGCATCCACTCTTTCAATGAATACGCTTGTGTGACAATGATCTCCTAAAGGCGTGGTGTGCTGCCTGGTCCGCGGCGTGTGCGCCTCCTCTCGTCATTGACGTAAGTTGAGGGTGCTTGCACATGGAAATCACAGTCCTCAGATATTCGTTGTAGAGTTGGGAACACCTTCCCACAAACTGCGCCAAACTATTGTGGGTCACCCGATTTTCTCTAGGTCCAGAGAGTCAGACCGCCTTAGCTCAATTGTGAACCGAGCACGCAAACAGTGAAAAGAGATCCAACACCAATGATAAATGAGATGTTTTAGCATGAAAAACTCAGAAAAGCGTGAAAAAACACATGGTTGGATCTGTGCCGACCCAAAATCCACTAGTTCCTTTATTGTTATAAGAGTTGAGATTGTAACACCCTGCCAGTATGAATAGTATAATAGTAGGTCCGGCCGGGACCCCACGCCATACAAACCACACTAGCTAGGAGTTAAAAGGTGATAAATAGAAAGAACTACAACAGAGTAAACTAAACACTAGCGGAAGCATAATGATTTAACATTTCATTTAGAACTGTCCACTATCATAGGAATGAAAGCATAAAATAGAGTTACGGCCTTAGGGCCTTACATTCACCAATGTACAAAACTCAGAACATACTTCGGCACGCAGGCCGGCAAAACTTGAGAAAGCAGAAAAGGGAGGCTGGCCTTCAAGGGCCAACTCGGCAATAGGGCCATCACCCGCTATTTCCCACTAGTCTCACCTGCACCTGCATAGGAACATTCCACCGAGCGGTGGTAAACAAAGTAACGGTCAGCACAGCTGACCAAATTATAATGACCCCACCCCTTTCCCGGGGTGGCAGAGCTTCTACCCTGCAAGCAAGCCATACTAGCACAAGAACTAATATAAAGAAAGTGCTACTACACAAGGTGAGGTTTCAAGCACAATCAATCTTCTAGGTTGAGCATCAAAAAGGAGGGAACCTAGGTATGCACATGATGTTGGTTGGGTTCACCCGAAGGTTCCCCACAACCGCCTAAACAACCGCATGAGGCTAACAACATCAATTCCACAAAACACTCCACCGTAAGGGCCATCGCCTTAGGTGGGGAAAAGAGCTTTTGGTCGGTCTAGGTAAATCACCTTCCACGACCTCTCCCATGATCACACGGCTTTCATGAGGTAGGGACCTCTTACCGATCTGCATGGAAACGGGTTCGGTTTAGCTTTGCCCGTACTCTAATCGTCGCGATCTATCGCACGATGCGGGTACGACTTCACGTTGGCCTGTAAGGGTTTAGCACTTTCAAGTGCTACACAATTTATAAGCTACGCACCTAACCCCTTCGCAAGGATCTAGGCTTCACAAATACTCAACAAGGGAGGTACAATACGCTCCGCATCAATTTCGTGGTGAAGGTTTGCCTTCATCCAATCTCAAAGCATGGGGCTTTCGTTAGGATCTTCACAAGACGCCTACACTTAAATCCCGCAATACTATAGATGATTTCACAGAGTCATTCTCCGGCACGCATTCTAGGCTTAACCTCAATGCAACGTTGCAAATCAAGCATCACCGATTCGGGCTCACGGCCACGAATAGGCTTCACACAAAATGCCTAAATCCGCACGACTACCGGATTTCTACATGCAATAATGCCGGGGACGGACACAATCTACCCGGAGTTCCGAAGAACTTGAGGAAATCCTACACTTCACCCATTTGGTGAAAGGGATTCCTCATGCAAGCATAGAGAAATGAAAGAGAGGACAATTGATAAGTCCAAATATCGGGAGGAAGAATCGTTACCCTAGAAGCGTTCTTCTCAGCCATTGATTTGAGATTTCACATGGAGGGAAAGGACCGCACCGGGCTGCACTCTCCAGATCTGGAAACGGCTCGCGAAACGGAGCTCCGGAGCTCCGTCAATGGCGGAATCTCCTCTTCTTCTTCCTTGCCTCCTTCTTCTTTCTCTAGCCTAGGAGAGAGAAGAGCCTTGATATTATGAGGATAGAACCCCTCTCAAAAGCCCTAATACCCTCCAGCCATTCATCACAGCCGTTGGATCAAATTCCAAGAATTTTGAACGGCCAGATCATCTTCTCCGTTCATTTTCGCGGAGCAGAATAAACAGTGCGCACGTTTACAGGCGCACGGTCACTGGTCGTGCGCGAAGAACCTCTGGTCGTGCGAGTATAGCTTTTCAGCTGACCATATTTACTCTCAATTAACGCATGATCATGCGCACGATCACTGGTCGTGCACGAAGAAGAGGCCACTGGTCATGCGTGAGGAGCAGGTAGGGACAATTCAGCCTACTTCGAGCGCCACACTACCATTCCGCCTACTTCGACAAACTACAATTTTTGGGGTGTTAAACTCCACCTCCCATAAAAGAATTTCGTCTCGAAATTTCGAAAACCGTAGTAATAGTAAATACAGTTAAAATTACCTGAGGGGAATATCTCGGGGTACTCCGCGAGCATCGCTTGCTCTCTTTCCCAAGAGAGTTCCTCTCTTCCGCAATTATTCCAACGGACTTTCACCATCCGTATGGACTTGTTCCGCAACTGCTTCACTTCAGTGTCTTCAATGCAAATGGGCTTGACTTTCGTCGTTATCCCACCATCAACCGACACTTCGTTGACAGCAACAACCACAATAGGCTCTTTAACAGCCTTCCGCAACACAGAGATGTGGAATACATCATGCAGCCCACTCAACTCCAAAGATAGAGCAAGCCGGAAAGCAGCTTCACCGATGCGCTCCAAGATCTCGAACGGTCCTAAGTACCTCGGACTTAGCTTTTTCAAGCGTCGGATCCTTGATACTCCTTTGAACGGTTTGATCTTGAGATAGACCCAGTCACCAACGGAAAACTCGACATTTCGGTGATTTGCGTTGTACTATTTTGCCTACCGATCCTGGGCAATGAGCAAGCGCTCCCGAATAGCCCGGATCGATGTATTCGCCTCATCCACGTCTTTGCGTTTTAACAACTTAGTGTCGCCCGTTTCAGCCCAAGATAACGGTGTGCGACATTTTCTACCATAAAGAGCCTCGAAAGGGGCCATCTTTATACTCGCTTGGTAGCTGTTGTTGTAAGCAAATTCGATCATAAAGAGATGGTCCTCCCATCTCTTTCCGAAATCCATAGCGCATATCCTCAGCATGTCTTCCATCGTCCTATTGGTCCTTTCGGTCTGTCCATCTGTTTACGGGTGGAAGGCCGTGCTAAACTTCAGCTTGGTACCCAATAGTTGATGAATCAGCTTCCAATCATTCGATGTGAACCGCCCATCACGATCACTGACGATGCTACGGGGAATCCCGTGCAACCGTACGATGTTATCCACGTACAACTTTGCCAGTTTTTCTACAGAATCATCCTTCTGGTTCGGAATGAAGTGTGATACCTTTGTCATTCTGTCCACGATCACCCAGATGGCGTCGTTTCCATGTTGTGATCTCGGCAATCCGTGCACGAAATCCATCGAAATATCATCAAACTTCCATTCCGGAATTGGCAAGGACTTCAAAAATCCACCGGGACGTTGACATTCCGCCTTCACCAATGCACAAGTATTACACTTGGCCACGTAGAGGGCAATGTCCTTCTTCATACCCGGCCACCAGAAAAGTTTCTTCATGTCCATGTACATTTTCGTGCTCCCAGGGTGGATCGAGTACTTGGTATGATGAGCCTCGTACATCAACTCCGCCCATAGAGTACCAATGTTTGGGACGCACAATCTGCCCTCTTTCCACATAAGGCCATCTTCGAAGGAGAAATCAGCGTTTAACCCATCCACGGTTTCCGCTTTATAGCGTTTCATGCTCTCATCCAGCTCCAATGCTTGTCGAACTCGCTCGGCAAGGTAGTATTGAACCTCCGTCCAGTTCAAGCATGCTGAAGTAGACGCACTTCTATCAACGCAAATGATCTCCATTTCTTCCAGTTCGCGGATTAGACGCTCATCGTGCATCAAAATCCAATTTGCTTGAGCGGAAGCCCGATGACTCAACGCGTCCGCAACTACATTTCCCTTTTCAGGAGTATATTTGATGTCGAAGGTGTAGTCCCCCAGGAACTCCATCCACCTCCTCTGACGCATATTCAACTCCCTTTGTTCCAGCAGGTACTTGAGACTCTTGTGGTCGGTAAAGATGTCGATCTTCACGCCATACAAATAATGCCTCCAAAGTTTGAGAGCAAATACCACGGCCGCTAGCTCCAAATCATGGACCTGGTAATTCCTCTCATGAACCTTCAATTGTCGGGAGCCGTAGGCAATTACCTTTCCGAACTGCACTAGGACACAACCCAAACCACTCCCCGAGGCGTCGCTATAGATTTCCTAGCCTTCCGTACCACATGGCGAGCATAGAATGGGCGCCGTGGTCAGACGGCTCTTCAACTCTTCAAACGCACGTGTGCACTCGGGCCACCAAACGAACTTATGATCTTTCCTAGTCAGTTTAGTGAGAGGGAGTGCAATCCTCGAGAAGTTCTCCACAAAGCGCCTATAATAGTCGGCAAGTCCTAAGAAACTTCGGACTTCCGCTACATTTTTCAACAAAGGCCACGCTCGGATCGCTTCTATCTTCGACGGATCAACTGCAATTCCTTCTCCACTAACAACATGACCAAGGAATGCTATAGACGTTAGCCAAAACTCGCACTTGGAGAACTTGGCATATAGCTGACTCCTCCTCAAGGTGCTCAGAACAGCGTGCAGATGCCCTACATGCTCCTCTTTCGACTGAGAGTATACCAAAATGTCGTCGATGAAGACGATCACAAATTGATCCAAATATTCTCGGAACGTTCTGTTCATTAAGTCCATGAATACCGACGGTGCATTAGACAGACCGAACGGCATCACCGTGAACTCATAGTGCCCAAAGCGGGTACTGAACGTTGTCTTTGGAATGTCACATTCCCTAATACTAAGCTGATAGTAGCCGGACCTTAAGTCCAGTTTGGAGTATACCGTCGACCCAACCAGTTGGTCAAGTAAGTCGTCGATTCTCGGAATCAAATAACGGTTCCTCTCGCTCATCTTGGTCCGCTACTACTAAGACAACACAAAACTGGTCTTAGGCCCCGAATCCTTCAACAAGGTGAAGAACATCTTCGCACCTTTTCACAGCTTCTCCTATCCGCGCTCATTCGAGATCTATTGGGCAGCATTACCTCCAATCTATCCTTGACTAAGGAAAACGACACTCCGATTCATAACACGAAGTCCTTAGACAGATAAGAGAGTGATGCTCCCGCACCAACAAAGCTCTCATCGAATAGTTGTTAATTAGGACAAGGCCTAATTGCACGCAAATACAAGACATAAAATTTTGTTGTCATCGGATACGGCGGACACATTGCTATCTCTATCCGCACACGGGGTAGAAATCATATTAAGAGATGATCATCCATACCTGTGGCAACATCGCATTGCTGGATGACCTTTTGCTGGCCATAAGAGTAGACTCTCGTCTGGGTTAGAGAAAACTGGGGAATCGAAGACTCCACCGCCTTGCCTTTCTCCATTGGAGTTGAACCCATCGCACGAGCATAGTCCACTTCTCCGCTGTTTGCTTTTGGGGGACCACTTCGACACACCGCGGCTTTGTGTCCCACCTTCCGGCAAGTGAAACAAATTAAGGAACACCGTGCAGTCTTAGCTTGCATAGAGTTAAACTTTCTCTTGTTTCTTCTGAACTCAGACTTGGACTGAGAGACCGGCGCATGAAACTCTAACTTCTTTGCATTGAAGTCTTTTGTGCGCTGCATACTCTTCATATCCATTTCCAGAGATTTGGCTGTTTTCACTAAGACGTTGAAGCCGAGTAACTTTGGACCCACAAGCATTAGTCTTAGGTCATCTCTCAGACTATTGTAGAAATTGTTGACCTTGGTTTCCTCATCTTCCCACATAGAACTCTCATAACGACCCAGACTGATGAACTCAATCAAGTACTCATCCACTGAGAGTGCTCCCTGCTCCAGGTGTAAGCACTGGTTCTGTAGTGCCAAATGCCCTGTTGAGAGCATGTACCTTAGAAGGAATGACTCATGGAAGTTTTCCCAAGAGATTTCGGTAAGTTGTCTCCCACCAAACTTGTGCACCAACTCTTCTTCCCAACAAAGTCTTGCTTCTCTTATAAGTAGGAAGGTGGCTAAAGTGACCATCATAGCTTCTTCTGTTGCTATCGCCTTTAGAGTTTTTCTAACCGTTGACAGCCAGTCCTCCGCCTCCGTTGGGGATCCGGTCCCCGAGAAAGTTGGAGGGTGGAAGCTTAGAAAGTGTTGCAGTTGTTGATCACGCGCTAGCGTAATGGCTACACGCTCTACACGACGCTCCACCCTTGGCACCGCCGCAGGTTCCTCTGCAGCCACTGGCACAGGGGTTTCAACCCTCGGTTCCATGACAGGTTCCACTGCAGGATGGAGCACCGGGGCCGCATCTGTAATAGGCGTAGCAGGTTGTGCAAGACTTTGCGGTTGAGCATTGATCATCGCAAAGACAGCTTCTGCAATTAACCTGATCATCTCAGCAGGAGGAGTGGTCGCTGGTACCTCAGCCGACGCACTACTTTCAGCGGTGTTACGGGGTCGAGACTGCCCCGCAGCACTCCTAGTCACCTATAATTGTGCAATACACAATTTAGTGACCGAAAACATAGCAAACAACAATCATGGAACGCTCAGGTTCCGCAAACAAGTATGTTTTTCCATTCCTAAGTGGACATTCTTATTAGTTTTTGTCGTTTTAGGTGAATGCACATCCCGTGCACACCACCCCTTAAAAAGGAATTCGTCCTGAATTCGCTAAACTACGGATCGACGCCTTATGTCCGATACCAAATTGTAACACCCTGCCAGTACGAATAGTATAACAGTAGGTCCGGCCGGGACCCCACACCATACAAACCACACTAGCTAGGAGTTAAAAGGTGATAAACAGAAAGAACTACAACAGAGTAAACTAAACACTAGCGGAAGCATAATGACTTAACATTTTATTTAGAACTGTCCAGTATCATAGAAATGAAAGCATAAAATAGAGTTACGGCCTTAGGGCCATACATTCACCAATGTACAAAACTCAGAACATACTTCGGCACGCAGGCCCGCAATACATGAGAAAGCAGAAAAGGGAGGCTGGCCTTCAAGGGCCAACTCGGCAATAGGGCCATCGCCCGCTATTTCCCACTAGTCTCACCTGCACCTGCATAGGAACATTCCACCGAGCGGTGGCAAACAAAGTAACGGTCAGCACAGCTGACCAAATTATAACGACCCCACCCCTTTCCCGGGGTGGCGGAGCTTCTACCCTGCAAGCAAGTCATACTAGCACAACACTACTAGAAAACTGAATTTTGGCCAGGGCAAATTGCCGTGGCAAAAAGTCCAAAACCGTGGCTAAAGAACTTTTGCCACGGTCTAGCCACGGAAAAAATTCGTGGCTAAAGGTCGCGTGGAGAAAGAGTTTTTGCCACGGATTGGCCGTGGCAAAAAGTATTAGCCACAAACAATTAATACCGTGGCTAATACCCAGATCTTTTGCCACGGTTTTGCCCTGTGGCAAAAGATACTCAATAACTATAATTTCCGGCTATTTGCCACGGCTTCCGGCCGTGGCAAATGCTCTACCTATTGGCCACGGCTTAAAACCGTGGCTAATAATAATTCAAATTTTTTAAAAAAAAATTATTTTTGTCACGGTTTAAAACGTGACAAATAATAATTTCTATATTTTTAAAAAAATATAGATGGTAAGGCCTGAAGCCGTTGCAATCTAATGTTGAATTAATTGAAAATACATGCGTCTACATGCGCATGAAACTGTATTTAGATGGAGGTAAAATTTAGACTATTTCTGTACTATGGACATATAGTTAACTTCACAAATAATATTACAATCTTTTCAATAAGATCTAAGTCATCCTGGTTATCAATGAACTCTATGTAATTCCAATCAATTTCCTCTTTGGTGTGCTTGTCCGGTTTCATCTTGAACACGTGCTGAAAATGCATCAAAATCATACACTAATCTTAGTTATCCAAAAGGAAAAGAAAATGGGCAAGTTGAACAGTTTATTAAAAGTGAGATTACCTGATTGAAGTGTTGCTGCAGTTTTTCGTTTGTAAATTTAATACAAATCTGCTCAAAACTTCAAAATGATAAGAAAGTTTAGAAAAAAGACAATCAAGCAAATAAATTAATGTACAATTAATTGGCTTTTACACTGCTAAGCATGTCTGCCTCCTTGCTTTAAAACTTTAAAAACCATATTCTTTAGCATCATTTATGCTAACCAATTCATAGCAATTTGATTAGTTCAGATAGATAAATTGCAAGTCTTACATCATCAAACTTGAGTCTAAGCAAACTAACATACCTGGAATTATTATTTCTGACAGTTTTAGTAAGGCAGAATACCTCAAGAACTTGGTTTGACAATAATGGCATGAACAGGAATTTGATTCAATATAACAGGGATGGAGATGATAAGAACAAACTGTAAGTGTATATTCGGACGAATAACGAGCTCGGGGGCTATGCATGTGGAAACCCTAGGTATTCTACTATATATATACCTAGCTGGAGGAAACGGAGAGACAGTTCCACTTAGACTTCCTCCGGATGTTTCGAGCAACCCCTCACAATCTCGAAACATAGTCTTAGGGTTCGCTCTCGCGTTCGCTCCCGTCGTCCTTGATCGCGCCCTTCGCTGCAGCCGCTCGATCGCGCCTTTCCTGCAGCCGCCGTCATTCGTGAAGGAAGGAAGGAGATCGACGAAGCAGGTAGGTCGCTGCTGCTAGCCGTCGTCGATCGTGCTTCCCGTCGCGTTCCCCGTCGCGGATCTTTCTTCCGGCGCTGCTGCCGTTCGCGTGCGCCGTCTGCCGTTCGAGAAGAAGATCGACATCCCTTCCTTCCCCGGAGCCCTCGTTCTCGCGTCTTCGCCGCTGCTGCTGCCGTTTGCCTGGAGGAAGAAGCTCCAGATCTGCTTCAGCCGGTGCCCTAGATCTGCGAAGAAGACGAGCCGCTGCTTGCAAAGGAGGAGTTCGCGCACAACCGCTGATCGTGCGCTCGACCCCTCGTGCACGACCGCTGCTCGTGCGTTCTTCAGCAGCCAGCCAGTTCGCGCACGACCGCTGATCGTGCGCTCGACCCTTCGTGCACGACCGTTGATCGTGCGCTCTTCAGCAGCCAGTTCCCGCACGACCACTGATCGTGCGCTCAGCAGTTCACGCACGATCACTGATCGTGCGCTCTTCAGCATCAGTGCCCGTGCGCCCCTGTTCTCCAGTACCTCCAGATCCATCTCAGCCGCCTTCCGCCTCTTCCCTCCGCCGCCGTCTCGAAGCACAATGATGAAGGGGAACAACTTCTCGACCCCCGTTCCGATGCTAAAGCTGGAGAAGTTCACGGCGACTGAGTTCAACACCTAGAAGTTGAACACTCAGTTCGGGATGAAGTTTCTGAACGTGTAATACACAGTTCAGTCCGATGGCGCTGAGGTCGTTGGGACTGCTGATGAGGCCCAGTGGTTTTTAGATGAAGACTTCTGCAGGGACCACTGCTCAACTGCTTGTCTCCCAGCCTGGCCCAGACCTACATGAAGATGAGCACTGCAAAGGAGATCTGGGATGCACTGCAGGAGCACTTCAGGAAGGAGGAGGACATGTCCAAGACGCACCTAGTGGACAAGTTCCACTCTTTCAGCTTCGACGAGGAGAAAGCCATTCTCCCTCAGGTATCAGAGTTTGAAATTTTAATTGATTCTCTGCATAGTGAGTCCATCAGTCTGCCCGAAAGTTTTGTTGCGGGCACGATTGTGTATAAATTGCCCTCCTCGTGGTACAATTTCAAAACGTAAATGTATCGCAAGAAGATGCAGGTTGGTCTGAACGACCTCAAGCGTTTCATACGCATTGAGGATGAGAACAGGTCGAAGAACGCTTTGGAAGCTGTTGGCAAGCAGAAGGCTGCTGCCAACATGATTTCCAGCTCCAAGCGGCCTCCGCCCCCTCCCAAGACCAAAACGTCTCGTAGTAGCCCCCAGGTTGCAGGCTCGAGTAAACCCTCTAAGAAATTTAAGGGTAAAAGTTATAACTGCAAGAAGTGGGGACACTGCGCATCTGACTGCAAGCAACCGAGGAAAGAGAGAACCCGGGCACCACAAGAAGGCAACCAAGCCCATTTGGTCCGCCAAGCTGAGCCATCC
This sequence comes from Dactylorhiza incarnata, assembly GCA_033032865.1. Lineage (NCBI taxonomy): Eukaryota > Viridiplantae > Streptophyta > Magnoliopsida > Asparagales > Orchidaceae > Dactylorhiza > Dactylorhiza incarnata. The sequence goes on along the minus strand of JAWHQI010000218.1, from coordinate 402,399 downwards.
GACTTTGTTGCCATGATCGGACACGCGCAGGCCAGCACGGAGTGGTACCTGGATTCGGGGGCAACGTGCCACGTTTGCAATAATGCTAATCTTTTGACAGAGCTGAAGGATGCAAAGGAATCAGTTACTGTAGCAAATGGAGGCACAACTGACGTGTTGAAGGTGGGCAATGCAACTCTGCTGCTCTCCTCAGGTAAGTCTTTATTTTTAAAGAATGTCAAATTTATACCTTCTCTAGTTGCTAACTTAGTGTCTATTAGTTTGTTATGTGATGCGGGTATGTCGCTTAGCTTCTGTAGCGGCAGGGTGACTTTGTCAGTTAACTCGCACTATTTTGGATGTTCTTATGTCCAAAATAGGATGTACCGTCTGAGTCTAGCAAGTGAGGTAGTCCAACAAGTTCAGTTGAACTTAGTTAGCCCTAGGACTCTACACGAGAGACTAGGACACGTAAACTACAGGAAAATGTTCCTAGTAGCTAGAACTCACAAGATCACATTAGACACTAAGTCTCCACTTGAAAAATGCGAAGTGTGCACTCAGACTAAGATCACTAGGAAACCTTTTGGGACGGTTACTAGGAGCACAACACCTCTTTAGCTTATACATTCTGATATTTGTGACTTTAAAAGTTTTGTCACCAGAGGTGGGAGGAAGTATATGATCACGTTCATAGATGACTGCACGAGATTCTGTCATATCTCGTTGCTTAAAACTAAAGATGAAGCATTTGAAAAGTTTTGTCTTTTCAAAACCAGGGTAGAAAACCAACTAAGCATGAAAATAAAATGTTTTAGGAGTGATAGAGGAGGAGAATATATGTCCAGTGAGTTCAGATGCTTCCTTGCTTCACAGGGCATCATAGCAGAAACCACTGCTCCTTACTCCCCCCAATCTAATGGCATAGCCGAGCGCAAGAATAGAACGTTAACAGAGATGTTGAACTCTATGCTGCTCACTGCAAGCATGCCTTCCGCTTATTGGGGTGAAGCAGTCTTGACCGCGAATCACATACTGAATAAAGTCCCTCATGCTAAGTTAGAGGTTACTCCCTATGAACTTTGGTTTAAGAGACCCCCGTCGTTTACTCGACTTAAGACTTCGGGTTGTATAGCCTATGTCAGGGTTCCTGACCCTAGAAGGCCTAAAGTTGGACCTAGGACCAATACTTGTGTCTACTTAGGTTGTGCTGAGGATAGTGCTGCAGATAGGTTCCTTGATATTTCTAATAATATCATAATAGAATCTAGGGATGCGGTGTTCTTCGAGGATAAGTTCCTAAAAGATAAGAACTTAACAATCCCAGGTATGCAAGTAACTATTACTGAAGAAGATCCTACTTCAGTACCGAGCACCTCCTATTCTGTTCCGGTAGATAACTCTGGCCTAGAGTCTAGGAGAACTTCTGTGAGAGAGCGAATTCCACGAACCTTCGGTAGTAACTTTGTGACCTACCACATTGAGGCCCATCCATCCACCTATAAGGAAGCGATGAGATCCAGGGATTCACTACTCTGGAAAGAAGCTATAGATGAAGAGATGAGTTCTCTTCTTCAGAATAACACCTGGACGTTGGTTGATAAGCCAATAGGGGCTAAAACCGTAGGGTGTAAGTGGGTTCTGAAAAAGAAATTGAATCCTGATGGTAGCGTAGCTAAGTATAAAGCACGCCTGGTGGCTAAAGGTTTCACACAAGTAAGTGGAGTAGATTACTTTGATGTCTACTCACCCGTGTGTCACATGGCAACCATTCGGGTTCTCCTTGCTATTGCATCTATTGAGCACTTTGTTGTTCATCAGTTGGATGTTAAGACTGCGTTCTTGAACGGAGATGTGACCGAAGAGATCTACATGAGTCAACCTGAAGGTTTCATTGTAGACGGTCACGAAACGAAAGTTTGTAAACTTCTTAAGTCTTTATACGGACTAAAGCAAACATCGAAATTATGGCATGAGAAGTTCGACTATTGTGTAAAGAACATGGGATTCATGTCGAGTCTTTCGGATAAATGTCTTTACATACGTAATAGATCGGATAAAGTTGCCATAATATGCTTGTACGTGGATGATATGCTTATTCTGGGGTCTGATCAATCCGAAGTGGATGACGTTAAGTCAGATCTCATAAAAGAATTTAGCATTAAAGACCTAGGTGTAGCTAACATTATACTAGGCATGCAAGTGAGCTTTGGGAAAAATGGTATTTCCCTAAGTCAAAGCCACTACATAAAGTCCTTGTTGGACACGTGGGGATACAGTGTCAGTAGCGCATCTGAGACACCATACGACTACACTAACCGCCTAAAGCCCAATGAAGGAGCTATGGTTAGACAGTTAGATTATTCTAAACTGTTTGGTAGCCTCATATATGTCATGGTCTGCACTAGACCTGACATAGCCTTTACGGTCGGCATGTTGTGCATATTCACTAGTAATCCGGGTAAAGACCATTGGAACGCCTTGGGTAGGCTCATGCGATACTTAAAGCACACTCAAAAGTATGCTTTAGTTTACATTGGTCAGCCTTCAGTTCTTGAAGGTTATTCTGATGCATCATGGTGCTCAGAATTAAACGACAGCAAGTCCACTAGTGGTTTTGTGTTTACACTAGGAGGAGCAGCTGTAGCCTGTAAGTCCAAGAGGCAATCCTGTATTGCTCTCTCTTCTATGGAATCTGAACTCTACGCTCTTGCGTCAGCAGGAAAAGAAGCCGAATGGCTGAGAGATTTGGTGATGGACATTCCTTTGTCGAGCCTGAAAATGAGTTCTATTCCGGTTTACTGCGACAATCAGGCTACTAATACGATTGCTACGAACACTTTGTTCAATGGCAAAATAAGGCATCTCAGGCTGAAACAATCCTGGTTGACCTCTCTCACAAGTCAAGGGATTATGTCCCTTATTGATGTGAGATCGAAAGATAATGTTGCAGACCCTTTGACCAAAGGATTGAATAGAGCTCTCACAATCAAAACATCGAGGGAAATGGGATTAAAGTTCATAGAAATATGAAACTTTCCTTCGCAGTTTATGTTTTAACAGTGAGAACCTAGTCGCAACATTCAAGCATCTAAAAATAGACTGAAAACCCAAATAACTTCTTGATGAAAACCCAAGATGGTCTGGTGCCGGTTATTCCACATTTGATAACCAAGCAACTTTCTCATTGTAAGTTGATTCAAGAGTTATTCAACTGGAAATTGAAAGTCGTTGTAAATGTTAATCTAAACATTATTGGTCAAAGCACATTATTCCACATTTGATAATGTTGCACGTGATGTGTGCCCACATGTGTTGGTGAGGCACATAGTGATCAGTAATGAGCAAGATAACAGGTCTAGTCCTAGTTAGACTGAATGAGATGCTGACAGAGTTACTTCACCGATGCTAGAAGTGCTAAGGTCATTTAGTAAGAGCTAGTTTACTTTAAACGTTACTGCATATGATTATGAATTCATAGAGTCTGACTCGTGAAATTCCTTGCAGGCTACAGTGGAGATTATGGAGGAGATTTAGACATGGACATGGATGACGATGATCTACTAGACGAGTAGAATCATCAAACATTTAATTTCATGTTATGTTTTGTAATAATTATTCAGACTGTATTTTTGGGATAGAATCTGTGGTTTTCTGACTTGCCGTTTAGGCAAAAACCTTTTCATATGATTGATTAGTATGATCTATCCTAAATGCTTTGTTTAGTTTGTTTATTATTTTGTCTACTCTCCAGCACCCCGAAACATTACGTTATTTGTCAAGAATATAGGAGGAGATTATAAGTGTATATTCAGACGAATAACGAGCTCGTGGGATATGCGTGTGGAAACCCTAGGTATTCTACTATATATATACCTAGCTGGAGGCAACGGAGAGACAGTTCCACTTAGACTTCCTCCGGATGTTTCGAGCAACCCCTCACACAAACAAGCAGGCAAAGGAAAATAGAAATATCATTCAACAAATAAGAGAAAAATGAGCTTGAATAATTACTAAAAATTTGAGCATACCTATTTTCTGGAATGTTGGTGTGCTGTAACTCGCTGGCTTTCGAGCGGAAAGCTCAAGCAAATAGCGAGAAATGAAACCAAGAGATCAAAATTTGTATACAAAAGAGCAAAGTTAGCTAAGGCCACAGAGAGAGCTTTCGTAGTCATTCTAGTGAGCATATTGTTGGAATCTGAAGCAATAATGAAGATTCCTAATCATTGCAGAAAAATTTCAAAGTAGAGAAATAATCTCAAAGTAGAGTAATTGGGGAAAAACAATGAAGAAGTATCACAAAAATAAAAGATTAAGTAGGTGAGAGGAGATTCCTCACCATTCTAGTAACTTCTGAAATGTAATAGATCGACCAAGTTGAGAGAAAATTAAACAGGGAAGTAGAAGAGAGAAAACTAGCTGCAGAATCAAAAAATAAGATTTGTTAGTTTTCCTTCCATAGAATCTGGCTAACATGAAAAACTGCCCGTAATTGATTGTGATGTAAATGGCATAGAATTTTGACCTTGTCATATACAAGAAAAAAAATACTATAAGACAAAAGGAAATTTTACCATTCTAAAGATCACTCAGAGAAAGATATGAGAAACAAAAGTAACATACGTGTAGATCTACTCTCTTCCCATAATGCCGCACAAGCTAGAAAATACTTCAAATTTTGCACTCTCCCCATAATGCTGCAATAAAAATGGGCAATGCAATGGTCAAATTGATGGTTCCTGCTACTTTCCTCTTATTCATAAGCATAACCTAACAAAATAAAAGATGATTCTTCCACATTTCAACTTTTCAACACGACCATGCACTAAATTTGGCTCACAGAAGTTGTTAAATGCATTCTTATAATCTATATCTATATCTATATCTATATCTATATGCATATATATATATCTCATGATATTAAGCACAGGTTGTGCAAAGTCGAAGATTTATGAGAGAAATCCTTTCAAAAACATTAATTACATTTTGTGGGTTTACAACAAGGAAACAATTATACCTGCTGCATGCGACAATTTCTCTGGCCTGGAAGCTAGCAGCTGAGAGATTCCTACCCAAGCTGTATGCCACCCTACTGTGTTGCTATATAAATATTCTCCAGTCTAATTAATTTCCAAAAGCAGCAATCTAATAAATATTCAACTCCCCTCTCATAACATATATTAATTTCGTGATACAAGTTGTGGGTGCATTGGGGTATAATTCCTCAACTTACTTGAAGCAGGCTGTTGAAATTGAAGATGCATGGTCAAGTTTTAGGAGATTCATGATAAGAACAGCTTCCTGAAGGAGGAAAATATGTAGAGAACATCACAATAAAAAATTGCAAAAAATAAATACTTCAAGAAAATGAACAGAAAAGAGGTAATTATATTTAGTGATTTACCCTAAACAATTTATTTAGGGTAATAAATACTTCAAGAAAATGAACAGCAAAGAGGTAATTATATTCATAGAGCAACTATTCATAGAGCAAATTATTTACCATGGTAACGTGTGATCAAACAAATCGAGGATCAACAATGACATTATTAATTTTAAATTAAAAAATATACAACTTTTTATTGTAATGATAAACTACAACATAATACATGGCATTAACTTTACTGAGAATTCAAATTAAATTTTGCTTGCTATAGGCAAAGGTTGGACAAAAAGTTTCCAATTATCAATCAACATGTATGGGTTTATTGCAAATCCAAATGAGCTGAGCTAAATGGGAATAATCAAATAATACTAAGTGTGTCTATTCCAAAATTGATTTCTCCATTGTATCTGCTTGAAATTATGTATACTAAGTGTATATTTCGATGATTTTTTTGGTAGAAACTATAAAATAAAATAATGCATGTATACGCTAAGTTTGGGGAGCAAAATATCTAGAGAGGCAGAGGGAGTATCCAGTGCCAACTAAGAGCAAAGAGGAAGGAGATGGACAATTATTTGCAAGGGGCAGAATGATATTGGCAAGTGGAAAAATGACATATTTACAAGAGGCATAATGACACAAAATGCATGGGAACTACATGAGAGAACAATATTCTTACTGATATCGCAGTCCAACTTTTTCATTCGGGGATGAATAACACAACATTTTTGATCGGTGAAGAATAACACCGGATTTTAGGGTCCAGTTCTTCCTTTCTCTTGAGTTTACTGATTTCACAGTCCAAATGAGGGAGATTCGAGCAGAAGAACATCACAAATCTTTTCTATCTGTGATGTTGAAGATCAGGGAAGAAGAAGAAAATCATGGGAAAATGGATTTTGGAGCAGCTCACGCGGTCCCCCTAGCCCTAAAATCGTGATTTTAAGGAAGCAGATATTAGAAGCGTTACCGATGGCCTAGAAGCTTCAACTGAGTGGCGATGTTGATGCCCTAGAAGCTCGAACATATAGGTGTTGATGATGCCTTTAGAAGCTTGAACGAAGTGGCCATGTAGTGAGAAGCTCGAAGGAATGTCAAACTTCAGGGAGGGCGTCGAGCAGAGGCTGCTCCCCTTCGTGGGCTGCGGCGGCTCCTCTCTTGAGGAGAAGCTCCTCCAAGGCCGGAGGATTTGTAGAAGAGATCGAGAGGGGAGACGGGCGGGGTTTGTAGAAGAGATCGAGACGAGCGAACACGCGGGAGGAATGGAGTCCAGGCGAGATCCAGAACGAGACGGGAAGAAAACCTAGCATTCGCATTCGCTCTTAGCCAGAATGACGGGAAAATGAAAAAAAAATTCAATAGAATATGATTTGCCGTGGCTAATACTTAGTATTAGCCACACTTTTCTATTTTTCGTGGCTAATACTTAAGTATTAGCCACGCTTTTTACTTGTCGTGGCTAAAATCTCAGTATTAGCCATGATTTTGTAATCGTGGCTAAAATCTAAGTATTAGCCACGATTTTTGAACCCTGGCAAAAAAATGTGTAGCAAAAAATCAATTTTGTAGTATTACAAGAACTAATATAAAGAAAGTGCTACTACACAAGGTGAGGTTTCAAGCACAATCAATCTTCTAGGTTGAGCATCAAAAAGGAGGGAACCTAGGTATGCACATGATGTTGGTTGGGTTCACCCGAAGGTTCCCCACAACCGCCTAAACAACCGCATGAGGCTAACAACATCAATTCCACAAAACACTCCACCGTAAGGGCCATCGCCTTAGGTGGGGAAAAGAGCTTTTGGTCGGTCTAGGAAAACACCTTCCACGACCTCTCCCATGAACACACGGCTTCCATGAGGTAGGGACCTCTTACCGATCTGCATGGAAACGGGTTCGGTTTAGCTTTGCCCGTGCTCTAATCGTCGTGATCTATCGCACGATGCGGGTACGGCTTCACCTCGGCCCGTAAGGGTTTAGCACTTTCAAGTGCTACACAATTTATAAGCTACGCACTTAACCCCTTCGCAAGGATCTAGGCTTCACAAATACTCAACAAGGGAGGTAGAATACGCTCCGCATCAATTTCGTGGTGAAGGTTTGCCTTCATCCAATCTCAAAGCATGGGGCTTTCGTTAGGATATTCACAAGACGCCCACACTTAAATCCCGCAATACTATAGATGATTTCACGGAGTCATTCTCCGGCACGCATTCTAGGCATAACCTAAATGCAACGTTGCAAATCAAGCATCACCGATTCGGGCTCACGGCCATGAATAGGCTTCACACAAAATGCCTAAATCCGCACGACTACCGGATTTCTACATGCAATAATGCCGGGGACGGACACAATCTACCCGGAGTTCCGAAGAACTTGATGAAATCCAACACTTCACCCATTTGGTGAAAGGGATTCCTCATGCAAGCATAGAGAAATGAAAGAGAGGACAATTGACAAGTCCAAATATCGGGAGGAAGAATCATTACCCTAGAAGCGTTCTTCTTAGCCATGGATCTGAGATTTCACACGGAGGGAAAGGACCGCACCGAGCTACACTCTCCAGATCTGGAAACGGCTCGCGAAACGGAGCTCCGGAGCTCCGTCAATGGCGGGATCTCCTCTTCTTCTTCCTTGCCTCCTTCTTCTTTCTCTAGCCTAGGAGAGAGAAGAGCCTTGATATTATGAGGATAGAACCCCTCTCAAAATCCCTAATACCCTCCAGCCATTCATCACAGCCGTTGGATCAAATTCCAAGAATTTTGAACGGCCGGATCATCTTCTCCGTTCATTTTCGCGGAGCAGAATACACAGTGAGCATGTTCACAAGCGCACGGTCACTGGTCGTGCGCGAAGAACCTTTGGTCGTGCGCGTATTGCTTTTCAGCCGACCATATTTCCTCTCAATTAACGCATGATCATGCACACGATCACTGGTCGTGCGCGAAGAAGAGGCCACTGGTCGTGCGCGAGGAGCAGGTAGGGAAAATTTAGCCTACTTCGAGCGCCGCACTACCAATCCGCCTACTTCGAGAAACTACAATTTTTGGGGTGTTACAGAGATCCTCGGAGACTGGTAGGCCACCTCTCGGTGTACAAGCCTCGAAGGCGAAGAGGGGAGAAAAGAGGCTAAGTCCACGGAGCTAGAAAATCCATGAGAGCGTTCTTTTATGCCTTCTCCTGTGCTTGCTGAAGCATTCCTGCGAGCGTTGAGAGCGAACAGAAGGAATTCAGAGCGATGGAACTATCTAAGTCTCACGTCCTCGCCTGAAAACCTCAGATCTCTCTCCAGTCTCTCTGGTTGTCGGTCTTCAAATGAAGGCATGATGGCTTTTTTATATCTTCCTTGAAGTAACCCTTTGGTAATTGCGCGTGGCTGAATCTTGAGTTGACGAATGACGTTGCTCGTTCTAGTCATCTGGATAAGTAATTTTTCTGAAATAATGAATATGCCCCGTGCAGGACCGGGCAAATTTCCTCGCGACTAAAACAAAATTCTTTCATAAGTCTGTATATACTAAATAAATATATACACATATTATGTTTGATCTTATTATGACTAGTAAATTAACCCCTTATAAGAACAAATATTTCTAATTTCTCATACTATTTTTTTTATTTTATAATAGAGTCCAAATGATACTTTTGAAGCTTTACGATATAAACCTATTTTTAATATTTAGTGGTAAATTTAAAATTGAGTTCTTTTTGAATTTTTATACGTAGTTTAGCAAATTACAAAAATACATCATACTTAAGGGATAGAATTAAAATCCAAAAAATACAAGAAAAATCATCAACAAATACAAAAAAATATATTTTTCACACATGCTAGATGTACTAATTGGAGCAAAAAGAACCACGAGAATTAGTCTCTGTTTGGGACAGCTCTAGCGGATGGAAAATCTGCTTATTGAATAGAGCTTTTAGAATAAAGCTTTCAAAAAAATTCTTATGAGAGAGCTGCAGACTATTTGGAGAGTCTATGCATAAGTGATGATCGAATATAGCTTTTTCATTTAAGTTGTTCTTTTGAAAACTGCTTTTTAAATAAAAATATTGAAATATAATGTTTGTGAAAACTTGCGCCTAGGCAAACACGCATGTCCGGTCAAAAAATGGTCGCTCTGGCGAAAAATGACCGCCCGGGCAAAAAACGGATGACTGGGTGAAAAACGGCCGACCTGTCAAAAAATGGTCGCTCTGGCAAAAAACGGCCACAAGGGCAAAACACGGGCGCCCGGGTGAAAAACGCGCGCCCGGGAGAAAAAATGCGCCCTGGGAAAAAACAGACGTCCGGGAGAACAATAGCCGTCGGGCGAAAAATGCGCATCCGGGAGAAAAATAGCCGCCCGAGAGAAAAATGGTCGCACAATCGAAAAAACGCATGCCCGAGCGAAAAACACACACCCCGGGCAAAAACGGCCTTCTGAGAGAGCGAAAAACACGCACCCCGGGAAAAAACGGCCATCTGGGAGAACAATAGCCGCTCGGGCAAAAAACGCGTGTCCGGGCAAAAAAAGCGCATCCGGGCCAAAAACAGCTGCCAGGGCGAAAAACAGCCGCATGGTCGAAAAATGCGCGCCCGAGCAAACAACCCGCGCCCGGGCGAAAAATGGCCGTCAGGGCAAAAAACAGTCGCGCGGGCGAAAAATGACCGCAAGTGGGAAAACGCGCGCACGGGTGAAAATCCGTCTCCCGGGAGAAAAACTGCCGCCCGTGCGAAAAACGTCCACTCGGGCGAAAAAAACGACTGCCCGGGCGAAAAACGCGCGCTCGGGCGAAATACAGTCGCACAGGAGAAAAATGGCCGCCAGGGCGAAAACAAGCGCTCGTGCGAAAAATGCGTGCCCGAGCAAAAAAAAGGCCTCCTGGGCAAAAAACGGCCGCCCGGTGAAAAATGACCGCTCGGACGAAAAACACGCGCCCGAGCAAAAAATGACTGCGCGGGCAAAAAATGGCCGGTGGGCGAAAAAACGCGCGCTAGAGCAAAAAAATGGCCGCCCGGGTGAAAAAATGTGCGCCAGGGCGAAAAAGGATTGCCAAGGGGAAAAATGCACGCCCGGGCGAAAATAACGAGAGCCCGAGCGAAAAATGGCCGCAAGGGCGAAAAATGAGTGCACGACCAAAAACGAGTGTCCGACCAAAAAAGCGCGCTCGGACAAAAATACTGGAGTGGTATGCAATGAGGTGGAGTTAATAAAAGAGAAAAAGCTAAAAACAGAAAAATTCGGTTTTTAGAAAGCTATGTTGGACTGGCTTCTCAAAGAGCCTCTAAAACAGCTTATTTGAAGAAGCTCTTTTCAAGAAGCTGGGCTAAAAGCTGTCCCAAACAGTTAAAAATAGCTCTGACGGTTGGAAAATAAATTTTCCATCCGCCAGACCTGTCCCAAACAGAGCCTTAATTACGTGAGTTTATAGTAGTTGATACTTCGGTCTGATTTTTAATTGAAGATCTCGCTAATTTTCTCTTTTGCCATGATTCACACAAAGAAAATAGATTACTATTAAGTTGGGAAGACCTCGAATTAACTTTTTTTAGATAGTTTTAAAATTAATTTGGTGCTATAGTTACAAAGTCATATATATCAAAGTTCTTATTCTTCATTTTTAAAAATTAAATATTTCAAAGGTGATTTTAAAAGATCTTTAAAAATAATTGTGCGCACATTATGAGTTCATAGTGCTGTGTGTAGCACTTCCCTTGCAATGATCATATTATATGGGTCCGACCCGGACCCCACAATATATAACCACCAAAGCTTCGGTATTATAAAATGATATATGAACTTCTACCCATAACTAACACAGAACATAAACAGCGAAAACAATAAATAGAACTCAGAAGTTATTCACAACAACATAGGAGTACCTTAGCCTTATGGTCTTACAACACAAATGTCTAAATTCATACAGCATAACAAAACACAGTAACAACTCTTAAGCTACCTCGGCGTGCAAGCCAGAATGATATAATATAAACATAAACATGCAAACAAGCAGGAGGAGGTGCACTTCATGAGGCTTAAGTCTTTTTGGTCGGCGATCTAGCTCTAACTTGCGATCCTTGCCCTGCAACCATCAAAGAAGACGTGGTATAACAAGGGTCAGCCAGGGCTGACCACAAAACTACGTAACAACACTCCTCCTCTCGGTCGTCCTAGAGAACCCTAGGGAATTACTGCTGGGAACAGTGCCCAGCAATGTTCCTGATTTGAAGAAGTGCTCAGATAAATGATAAGTACAATTTCTATTTGATAATCATTCGTTGTGACATGAACATGTCGGAATATCATATTCGCTAAGTATAATATATAGGGCTCAAGTAAAAGCATCTAAGGCGAATATCATCATGTTAACAATATACACACTACGAGATTGTTGAAGTATCTAGCAACATCGTTGAGAATACTCATGAGTAATCGAAGAATACTGCAAAGTATAGACTGTGTGTCCAGTACCTCTCCAATCTCACTAAGTCTAAAATCGTCGAGACGGACTGGACATATCGTCGAAAAAGCACTCATACATCATCGAGATTACTCTCAGAGATAAGCAGAAGTTTCATGCCAGTTTTCGTCGAGATAACATGGACAATTCGACGATATCATTGTGACATCAAAGTACACACAATGTTATCGTCGTAAGAACAAGAAAATTCGATTAAGTCTGATATCATCGTTTCAACCGGTATCACACGACGATATCATTGTAAGGACTAAGAAGACTTAAGTCCAAGTATTCGGCAATGTCGATGGCATCTTCGTAAAGAAGCCTAGTCGTCGAGAATGCTAAGGGAGACCCCGTGAAGATAGCTTACATACGAAGAGTCGCTTGTCCTCGAGATGATCAAAACCATATCGATGAGAAGTCAGTGTGATCTACGATATCGTCGATAAGACAGTATGGTTTCAACGACATCGTCGAGAAGACCGCAAGTCGACAACAAGTTTACGACGACATCTTTAAGATGACTTCATATCGTCTTGAGTGCAAGTGCATCAGAGATATCTTGTATCGTCGAGATATTGTTCTCTTAAGAAGATTGAAGTAGACTTGAAGATTTGCCCAAGTCCAAGATGGATCGGTGTGATGGCAAGTTCTATCGTCGAGACATTGCAAATGTCGTCGAGACAAATCAAGATATTTCAAATCGCACTGTGTACATTTAATGTCATCGCCTGATGGTCTAATCATTGCGTGCCATTAAGGAATGGGCCTCTAACACTTAAATACATCATAGGAGACCGTTAGTCGGCTCCTCAGTCTTATGAGAGATAAGTGTCTGCCTTAATTCGAAGAAGTGAGAAACGCAGAGAATACAAAGAATCAATAGAACAGTATCAAGGCTGCATAAAGAAGGAACAAGAACCCGAGAACAAAAAGATCTTCATCAAGTGTTCTCCAAGTTTCAGTCCAGCAACATCGACTGATAAGTGTTCTTCCAGATTGAAGAAAGGACTGAAGAGGAATCTGTGTAGTCCAAGAAAACATCAAAGTCATTCTCTTCAAGTCCAAGAAGCCAATCTTCATCCGGCTAGAGAAGTTTTTCTCATTTTTCTCTGTAGGGTTTTACAAGCCTGAGAGTAAGATCTGTTTCAGATCTGAGTTGTAGGGCTTGAGGGCCTGAGTTGTAGGGCTTGAGGGCCTGAGCTATAGGGCTTGCGGGCCTGAGTTTATAGGATCTGTTTCAGATCTGATTTGTAGGGCTTGAGGGCCTAAGATGTAGGGCTTGAGGGCCTGAGTAGTAGGGCTTGAGGTCCTGAGCTGTAGGGCCTGAGATTGTAGGGCTTGCGGGCCTGAGTTTTTGGCAAAGTTTGTCGAACCTAGCACACTATTAGATAGGCGCAGATGGACAGTGTACTACTCATGAAACGTTGTATTGAGGAAGCACTATAAATCTTTGAGTGTTTTCTGTGATGTGCTCTTAATCTTTAAAGTCACATGCTAGAAACTTTATAGAAATAGACTCAAAAGTAAAATGGTCAAGAGTTTTTAAAATACCTATTTACCCCCCCCCCCCCCCCCCCCCCCACATCCCCCTAGGTGATTTGACAACTTCCATAACTAACAAGTGGTATCAGAGGGAGGTTGTTCACAGGAAGCCTAACAACTTGAACAGATCTGTCATTGGGTGTGTCAAACCATAAGCTCAAAAAAATAAAAGTTTATGAAGAAAATGAGAAGATCTAATATTAAGAAGATCATATCTCTAAGTGAAAGCAACTGCAACACTTCTTATTCTAAAGAAGAAAGGCGTATAGTGCTAAATGAGAAAGGAATCAGAGCACCCCTGACTCTCTCAGACAGTGAATCTGAGGATGAAGAAGGCTCTGAGCCTAGAGAAAGTGCAACCCCGTGTTCGCTGAAGGGTAGGATGGAGAATCATGTATCGGTAAAGCAAGCAGGGGCGAGACGAGGCGAGCCATGGTTCGCTGCCTCACACAGGTGAAGGCAAGGCCTCTGCGAGGCGAGTCAGGCCCGTCTCCTTGGTAAGAGCGCAGCATAAATGCAAAGCAGGAGGGGGCTCGACGCTTCCGGTGACATTTAGCAATGGCGAGGAGAGAAAGGGCTCGCCGCCTCGCGCGAGCAAGCCAGAATGGCGTATGTGGTGCCAGGGGGCTAGCGAGCGGTGCCCTCACAGGCCGCTCATAGAGAGGGATCTCGCAGGCCTCGCTCGCGGAGAGCCTGGCGAGTGGCGCCTTCATAGGCCACTCGCCCAGTAAGGGTCTGAGGAGAAATTTACCAATCTATCCTTGGTGGGCTGCCAATAGCCCTATAGAACAAAGGAGTTTGGCTATTAGCAGACCGGTTTGGGGTACGGCTAGTAGAACCAAAAGGCAGAATCTCGCTTTTAGCATACCAGAAGAGGAAAATTATAAATAGATCCTGAAGGGCACCTTTGCAGAGAAGTCCACTTCTTGAGCTTCCTTCTCCTCAGGTCATCTTTGGTTAGCTCCTCAGGCTCTCCAAGGTGCCCGACTTCAGTTTTTGGCTAAGGAGGGGAAGCGCTCTAATGATCTTCTGGGTGTGTGGTGGGACCTCCACGCTGTCGCTTAGGGCCTATGTTAGTGCTAAATCTTCAGTCAGATTCCTTCGTAGGATCAGTAAGTGTGAGAGGAACCCATCTTGGGGTCTGAACTCCTCATTGGGTCGAGCCTCAGCTCCAACAGAAAGGATAAGAGCACCACTCACTCTCTCAGATTGTGACTCTGAGGATGATGAGCTCTATGGGTTGGTTTCTTAATGAAATCAATAATGTCATGAAGATTCACATACTGCTCAGGTATGCACTACTCACACATTTCCAGTACCTGGTTCATTTGAAAATACCAAGATTGTATCAGATGATTGCTCATCATCTACAAATGATGCAGAATACTGCTCATTATGCAAAAATGAGAACCATACTGAACTAATAGAACAGTTTGGGATTATCACAACCCGCATTTTTCCTTCACAAATAATTATATAAATATATGATCAGAGTTAGGGAAATACGCTATGTGATGCCACGTCCGGTAGGGGACAACTACTGACGTTCAGGCTCCTTTAAAACACGGAATTTAACTTTCAAAAGACATAATTAAAGTCTTAAAGAAGAAGTTTATAGTTTAACTTTGAGACTGTGTCCTTCGGCCCAGTCGATCAACAAGTCCACAAGTAAAAGTATAATAATACGGAGCGGAAAAATACATTCATTTTATCGTAAGCGAGTACGACAACCAAATATATTCTGAGGATAAGATATTCTCTAGGTTTATTATAAACAAAAGGATTTCATACGCGCAATTTAAGGTAGGTGATATTTACATAAAACCATGCTATGAAATTCAAATGCAAAATCTTGATACTTAAAATACCTATCATTTAGCCTGGCATAAAGCCTTCCCAGAGAGGAATATTTCATCAGCAAGAGGCATTAGCAGAGCAGTAAGAGTAACAAAATACAGCTAGAACTACTATGGGCGTCAACAAGCTGACACGAAACTATAGAGAAACACGAAAGCGTCTACAAATAACAAAAGGACTCCTCACCGAGGAGTGAAGAGGGTACCACCCTCAAAATCCTGGGAGCAACCTCTTGACCACCAGCTCAGCTACAACCTGAACCCGAGAAATTCAAAAGAAGGATTGCCTCAGCCCAAAAGGGAAGCAAGAAAGCCGCACAAGAACTAGGAAGGATTACAAGTCAGCTAGAGAAATAAGAGTAATGTAAACTAGCAAAGCCAGCTTAATAAGCGAGACAAAGGGGAACTACCACCAAGTGAACCTATCAAAACCAACCACGTGTCTGCCACTGCGACTCAGAGGAAATGGACAAACCGATCAAAGCCAACCACATTTCTGTCACTGCGGCTCAGAGGTGATGGTCGAACCGATCAAGCCAAAACGTGTTCGACAGGGCGGCTCAGAGGTGATGGTCAAACTGATCTACAACAAAAGAAAAATACTTCACATTACCAACTTACCATAACGCAACAAGAACTCAACAATGAGCAGTCAGAATAACCCCTAAGAACAATTTACCGACATCAACTGATCATAACGTAGCAACGTTGGGTTGTCATAAAGACTTAGCATTCACGAAACACCCCACAAGAACCAAAATCCTTAACATACCAGCCCACCTAACGGAGTTTATTAGGGAAACGCGGGAAAGAACAAGAAGGAAAACAAAAAAACATTTTTTTCTCCAAAAATAAATCGGCAAGGGCTCCCGTCAATCGACGAGAGCTCCCGTCGATCAACGAGAAGGCCCGCCGATTGACGATCAACGGTATGTCCACTCAATCGATGAGAGGTCCCATCGATCGACGGGATGAACTGTCGATCTTTACTTAGGCACACCTGTTCCGCCGATTCAAGCCTAAAACCATGCCCAGTCCAGTCGATTACTCATTTTAACTTTAAGAAAATAAGAAAAAAGAAATATATGACCAAAAGTTGGTCATAAATTTAGAAGAAGAAGAAGAAAAAGAAGAAAAAGGAAAAGCCTTTTTGCCTTAACCAGAAACCGACACCACGACTCCAAAGTCTCCTTCGCACCGCTTTAGATTGCATGAGGAAGGACTCGATGAGAGCTCTCCGATTCCACGCACCGGCGAGAGCTCTGATCACCTCAACCACCAGAATCAACCTCCGATGGAAAAACCTAACCCTCGACCTCCTCCCTCTCTAATGGAGCTCACGACAACAGAAGAAGAAAAAGAAAGAAAAGGGATGAGCCTCCTTTGAAGAAACGAAGGAAAATTCTAAATAAAAGGAGAGAGTGGGCTCTTATTGGATCCCACTCACTTTCCCAAGCACAACTTCATAAGCAGATTTTTATAAGAAATATATATATATTTATAAGAATACATATACAGATTTTTATAAGACGTTATATATATTTATATATATATTTTTTGATTTTATAATGTTGAAGCCAAGCGGTCTCGAAGGATTGAAACCGCGCGATCTGAAGCCAGCGGTCTGTGCGGTCTCCAATAATAAGACAGCGGCTTCTCCTCTGATGTACCAGATTGCGCCGGATAAAGATGGGTTGAAGCTGCGCGGTCTCGAGTCAGCAGTCTGTGCGGTCTCCCAAAATCAAACCGCTGCTCCTCCTCAGATATGCGAGATCGTGCCAGATGAAGGTCGGTGATCTCCAGCTCTATCAGACAACTGTTTGATAACCGCGGTCTATATAGTCTCCCAGCATCAGACCGTCACTTCTCCTCAAGTTTGCGAGGTCCCGTCTTGTGAAGGTCAGCAACATTCCACCTCTCCAAGCAGTCTAGAGCGAGCGGCCTCAACAGTCTCCAAGTACAAGACTACCGGTTCATCTCGGATATACCAGATATCTTCTTATGAAGAGAAGCGTCTGGCACTCCCGGTCTCTCCCTTTTGGGGGAGTGTTCGCCAGAACGATCTAACTGTCCGACGGTCTCCTCTGACACACGACCTTCCTCCTGTCGTGTGACCGCCCGACCTCACTCCTGATCGCAGAGGTCGCTGCGGTCTCAATATTCCTGATCGCCCAAACTGCCTAGCTCTCTTGTGTACTGTGTATTTGTATTTAGTCCCACATCGTATTTTTGTATTTTACTGTTTCCCTCCTAGTCTATATAAAGGAGGAAATACACTTGTAATACTTAGATTTTTGGAAATAAAAATTCCTGTTATTTTCAAGTTCTCACATATAAGAATATATATATCTATATATATCTATATATATATTATATGAATATAGATATAAATTTTGTAAAGAATTTGATAAGTATATTCTTATAAGATAATTTATATGTTAATTAAATACGCATACTTGAATAAGTATAGATTTTATCAAATGCGACCTCGCGAACACTCAAGACGAACAACGACGACACACCTAAGACGGTAATGCCCTCGCTACTACTTAAATAACGATTTAAGTATAAATCAAAAATTCTGGGGCGTTACAACCACCCCTCCTACAAGAAAGTTTCGCCCAAAAACATTACAAAACAAACATTAATTAAGGAACAAGGAAAAGGTAGACTGGTGGGAAACGCATCTAGAGACTCTTGCACCACTAAAATACGCTCAACCTGAGGTATCTTACCAGCAGTTTCAAGAAGAGAAACAAGGTATGCACTACCACAAGAGTCCAATAATCTTCGAGCACACACAATGGAGATAATCAGGGAATCTTGATGAGGGAAACTGATGAGTTAGTTTGGATTTTCTTGGTTGCACAACCTTTATGTGATGAGATTAGAATTAGGCGGATGTTTTTGAGGAGTTTCGCAAGTACTCCTACTTCGAGAAACTGACGGATATCCTATCGAAAGAATGAAGTAATGGTCTCTTCTTCTTTCAAAGTATTGATGATTACGCCCTGGATATGACGCTGAATTCTATTGATTTTTAAATAGTAAATAAAAGTTTTGCAAGTTTTGGTTTTGAAAAGCTTTTGTTTAATTTATATCCAAATTTATCATATGATAAAGGCAAGTATACCTTATTGCGTGTAGTACAGGATATTTTGGTTTAGAAAATATCGAGGTCGTATATTTTCGCGGATCTTATTGGATCGGTAGGCGCCCTGAGAGGGGGGTGAATATGGGTTTTAAAAACTTTTGTTATATTTTAAATTATAAGAGAGGAAAATAAGAAATCAAGCACATTAATTGAAATAAAATTGAGACAACATTTTATTAATATGAAAAAGGAGAGTTTATAAAACTTGATTTCTTATAACGCTAGAAATCGAAGGCGAATAATAAAAACTCTTTTTATTTTTTATCCTGACTCGCATACCCACGAACCGGTGGACTTAGCCTATCCTTCCCCAGATACAGCCTCAAGCCGCTCTAGCCAATCCTTCCTCGGATATGGCCTTGAGCACCCCCTAGACCTAACCTAGATCTAGTCGCCAACACGAGGCAAGTTTCTGCCCTAAGTCCTACTCAGACCTAGTCGACAACACAAGCCGATTTCACTAACGGTTTACAAAAAATATGAAATAATATTAATAAAAACTCCCTCTAAGAAACTTCTGATGTCGGGGACGAATGACCGTTGTAGTATAAGCGTTGATGAAGCAATCTTCGGTCGGATCCGGCGTGAAGAAATCCTCCTTCAGAATATCACGGAACTTTGGTGGGAGATCACTTTTTGGTAGAGTAAGGGTCTAGAATTCTAGCACTTCACATCTCTCAAACTTGTGTCATAAAAATGAGAGAATAGGCCTCCATTTATAAAAGTGAGCGCTAGCGCTACCGCCGGCGCTATCCCATATTAGGAAATATTCTCCGCGTGCGTATCTTCATTCCAGGGAAACTCTGTCTCCTTGCCTCTTGTGCTCCTCGCTACCGCCTGCGCTATCCGCTACCGCCTGGATCTAGCGCATTCTAAAGATGCTCCTGGAATTGCACTAATCATTGCTAGAGCCTGCGCTAGGTGCTATCGCCGGAGCTAGTGGGCATGTTGGAATTCTTGGCTCAATTTTGGGGGCAACCTTCTTATGTTATCATTGAGTCATATGGACTTGTTTCCTGCACACTTAAGTACACAAGATCAAATACACATAGGATTTGTTATTCTCAAACCTAGGAGATACAGAAGACCATGTTCCAACAAACTCCCCCTTTTTATAATAACAAATCCATTAATGATAAATCAGAGCATTAATATATAAACTTGATGAAACCTACTTGTGTGTGTGTGAAAGTGATGACTTAGGATAATTGTCGATTTTGGTATTTAGAATTGCTCCCCCTATATACACGCTCCCCCTAAGTGAATCCTCGCCTAATATGTAAGCTATCATTTTAATTAATCATGTTAGTTTTCAATTTTGATAGCAGTGAATATTTTATCAAGTTAGTTCTCCCCCTTTTGTTATTAGTAAAAGTGGTGAGGAAGCAAGAGACAAAAAAAGGATTTTTGATAATAAGATATGGCATGATCGAGCTTTTTAGAGGAAAAAAAATGATAAGGAGTTTTATAATAGAAATAAATCAGAGTTTGTAGCATAAGTATTTTCATAGAAATAAATCAGAGTTTTTAACATAATTATTTTCATAGAAATAAATCAGAGTCTTTAGCATAAGTATTTTCATAGAAATAAATCAGAGTTTTTAGCATAAGTATTTTCATAGAAATAAATCATAGTTTTTAGCTGAAAAGGAATAAAATATCATTTACCACGCAAGTCTACCATTTGGTTGAAAAAAAAAATTCGAGTTTGAAGACTTGAGAAAAGCATAAAAAGAACACAAGGTAAACAAAATGTTGCGGAAGACTTATAAAAATACAACAAACATCTTTTTGAAAGACATGACGATGCAGAAGAAGAAATATGAGTGAAAGTCAAAAATGAAAAAGATGTTGTTTGTAAATCATTTTTCTTGTAAGTTTGATAATAAAGTACCCAAGCATGAAAGAGAAGTATTATTAAGAGACTACTACAATGTTATTCGAATTCACAAATTCAAAATATACCAAACATTGTAGAGAGCATGCTAGGTTATCTAGTGCATTTTATATATAAAGAGAGTATAAAATTTTAGCATTAGGATCCAATACTCATGAGAAGAAGTGTTATGCAAGATAATGATGTGCACATAAGTGTATTTTGAAGAGAGTAAACAAATGTTTTAATCGAAAATACAAGACATACATAGAGTAAAGACAATACTAAAAATTTGCCTTTTAGCCACGCTCGTATTGCCCACGGCCATTTGCCGTGGCAAACAGCCAAATTATCGTGGCTCAAAGTCTAAAATCGTGGCTAAAAGTCCTATAAAATGGGTATTTGCCACAGAAAGATCATGGCAAATACTTTTTTGCCACACTCGTCTTGCCCACACCCATTTGCCATGGCAGTCTGTGGCTAAAAGTCTTTTGCCACGGTTTTGGACTTTTAGCCACGGTAATTTTCCCTGGCTAAAAGTCATTTTTCTAGTAGTGAGTGCACAATAAATCACAAATAATTTTACTTTCACGCCCATTAACGCACTTAGAAAAGAACAAGTGGTGTAAAAAAATTTATGGTCTGCACAAGAAACTTTAATATTCTTTCCAAGGTGCTCAACCTCACAATGCTCATTAAGACTTATCAGGAGGTTCAAGTAGTGCTTGGTGGAGTTATCTTTGTTATTTTATTTCATTCATTTTTTGTTTTGTACAAAGTTCTTCGAATACACTTGTTTTGCAAACCAATGAAATTTTGAAAGCACAACCACTTTTCTTAATTTTAAGAGTGCAAATAAATTGAGTGTAGGTAAGATACTTGTGCAAATTTAATTTATTGTACAAGTACAATACACAAGCAAACATTCTTAGATTAAGAGCATATGTAGACTTTGCCAAAATAAGTGAGTGAATAGAGATCGTTATCAAACATAAAACATTTACTCATACTTAGAGACATGCTAAGCTTAGTTCTACATTAAACTTTTTCAGTACAATTTATGCACAAGTGATTAGATATATCAAAGCATGATAAAAATATTGCTCAAGGTAGTTTGAAAAAGTAAATTTCAACATTGAAGAAGCTCTAAAGGATAGATTAAATCATGCTTGAATTTCACAATAAAGTCCATACTGTTTTTTTATAGTTTTTACGTTTTATATTTTTGTATTTAATTTTTGCATTTTGGAATAGAAATCAGACACATAAACAAAGAAATAGAGTGAATTTTTTTTTGTAATTTCGCTTTTGTATGTATATATATTTTTTGTTTTAATTTTTCAAAAATAAAAAAAAAAGAGAAATGCAACAATAAATAGTACATATACTAAAGCATATTTTTAGGGATTTTTTAAAATTTTAAAAATACAGAAAAATAGACCCAAGCGTTACCGCCCGCGCTAAGGAAAGCACTTGCGCTAGTGCTGCTTTAGTTAAATCTCCTTTCCCTTGTCATTTCGGCCATTACACCCGGAGCTCTCCCGAAAAACCATACCAGATAGCGCAACCCACATATAGATCTATGGTAAATCTTCATCATTTCTTATGATTTTTATTTTAAACATTGATTTTGATGTTAAAGATGAAGATTTTTGAAGTTATCAAATGGTCTAGATGATAGATATAAAATGTTTTGATCCTTTTGTTTTTTAAGAAAGGAACAAGGACAACTCTTCATCATTTTTATGATTTTTGTTTTTCATTTCTTATGAAGATTTCTACTTTTAATTTTAGCTTAGATCATGTGGGATTCTTGGATCTAGCGATTTGAGAAGGTTAGGATTCGATAATATTATATCGTAGATAGATCTTAGTATTTTAGATCGGAGGACTAGCAGACGCTAGTGCTAGCGCCTGGAGCTAGTGTTAGTGCTGGCGCTAGTGATTCTTGTTTAATTTTAATTTTTATAATATTATGGCAGATGGAAACTGGATTTAAAAGGAAGAAAACATCAGGACTAGCAGTGGAGACAACCACAGTGGGTGTCCCATATTTTGTGGAGTTGGCCATGCCAAGACACCACCACATCATGCAGTTGTTTGCAACCTCCGAGGTATCGAATGTGTTTCTTTCGGAGGGGTTTTCCTCAGAGTTTGTACGAGAGTATTATAGGCACTTAGAAGATCCATCTCAGGCAGGTTTGGATGGAGGAGTGCAGTCCCTAGTGCAGGGGAAAATGGTTACTATTACCCATGATGATTTGAGGGAGGTGTTTGGATTGACAAAGCACCCGAATAAGTTGGATGTAGTTGAGAAGTTTCGAGCTGATAGGGATTGGACACAGTTAAATATGATACTCCACCAAAAAGAATGCAGGAGTTTGATCCAAATGGTGGGATCACTCACAATGGATTCCCTTACTGTACAAGACAATTTACGCCATACTATCTTGCTGAAGTTGGGCGACACGATAAAGATTACAGCACAGCTCAGCCTGGTCTCGTATTTTATTCTTGAGGTGGAGAGATTCGATGTGGCCGACTTGTTGCTTTCATTGATTAGATATACATACAAATGTCGGGATCCTTCTCATTAGAGATACAACAACCTCCCGCTTAGTGGCATAATACATAGGGTTATTCTTCATAGGTACCCTTCTATTGAGATTGGTTTTTATTTGATGGATTGCTTTCCTCCTATCTACAGCACCTCACACCTTTGAGCTACATCACTCCCTGATGAGCCATCTACGTCCACTCGACCACCAATCCGGCGTGGAGCATCATCCCGAGGGACTCGAGATGATTCTTGTGAATTTTTTCGAGAAGAGATGGAAGAGCGGATGACACGAGTGGAAAAAGAGGCTTCCGGTATTAAGATGATGGTGAAGTTTATGATTAAGGCTTTAAAGTTGAATCCATCGACACTGGAGCGAAGGGAGTGGGATAGCTCAACACAGGATCCACCATGTTATTCAATTTGGAGGAGTCACAGAAGACGCTCCCCAAGTCCTACTGTAGAGGACATAGACGAGACAGAGTAGAGGAGTAGGAATGTCCTGAGGGTAACAATTATTTAAGTTTTGTAATAATATAGGAA
Organism: Dactylorhiza incarnata; assembly: GCA_033032865.1. Lineage (NCBI taxonomy): Eukaryota > Viridiplantae > Streptophyta > Magnoliopsida > Asparagales > Orchidaceae > Dactylorhiza > Dactylorhiza incarnata. The sequence continues at coordinate 379,050 of JAWHQI010000218.1, read as the reverse complement.
TTGAACACATGTTCTTGGATAATGTCTGCTAGCATCGGTGCTACCAGCTAGCGCTAGCGCTATCTCTTATGTTTAATTTTGATGTTTTTGGATGTTTGGTGTTAGGAAAAAACCCTTTGATTTAACTTACCAAATTACCTAAAAGTGATTTTATTTCATAGGATTGAATTACACATTGTATAGTGAGGTTAATCTGGTCATTATATGTCTTAGGATATCACACTCAAACTAGGGTGTCAAGACCAAGTCTAGAGAAGCAAAATTTGGGAAATGTTAACACTTGCGTCGAATAGAATTCGACGTAACGTCAAGTTATTGTTGACGCTACTCTGACTAGAAGTCCAAGTAGTTCACCCTTCTTTCGAAGTAATCCAAGTCGATGTTATGTCAAATAGATATCGATGCAGAGTCTATGGACTTGTTGAAGTATTTGAAGAAGTCGACGCAGCTTCTACTTCAACTCGACGCAGAAGGAAGTATTTGTCGAAGTAATCTAAAGTCGACACAACGTCGACTTCATCTCGACGCAGATAATGAAGTTCAGAGCCAAGCGATCAACTCGACGGTTACATCGATTGGATATTGATGCAACGTCGATTAACAGAGTTCAGTCAGAGCATGGATGAATTCGAAGCTGCTCCTACAAGAACACGAAGGTGCATCGATAAGAGAGGAAGTGAACTCGACGCTACGTCGAATACAGTATGAAGAGTGAAACCTTTTCAGCTGTCATTTTTGACCCTCTCTCATGGCCCACCTCTCTCAAGATCGTTCACCAACGGCTCCTTAATTACCTCAAATGGAATGACGAATTAAAAGAGGATAGAGAAAAGATTTCTTGGAAACAAGCTTTATGTTGGTGGACGGGTCAGGAATTAAAGAAGGAAAGAAGTATGTAAATGTCTAGAAAAAGATACCTTTTCAGCCCTTACCTAAAAGGGAAAGAAATTCAAATTCAACAGTGGGACAATAAAAGGAAAGAAAAGAAAGAGAAAAACAGGGAACTTATCACAAATGGTCATACTATTCTATTGAGTCTTCTTCTTCTTCCTCTCTCTCACAGGAACCTTATTAGAAGAAAATACAGAGAAGGAATATCTGTTGTACTCTTCTTCTCTCTAAGAATAGAACAGAACAAGGCTGCTCATAAACACAATCATATAGCAACCAGAGTTCATTCAGAAAGAAGAGAGAAGGATCTGAAAGTTGTTCTTCATCACTATTACATAACAGCCAGATCTCATCCAGCAGAATCACAAAGGATCTGACAAACATAGCTTCTACAAATCATCACCATCATAAGCAGAAGTTTGTCAAGAGCAGATCCAGTGAAAAGATACAAGAAGTTGTTTTTCATACAACCATCATAAGAATTCTGAAAATAGAAGTCCTACAACCTTCCTCTTCTTCTTTCTATTTCCCTTCTGTAAAAGATTTTTGTTAATCCCTCTTCAAAGGATTCAATGGTTCAAGATCTCCTTATCAAAAGATCTGGTGGTTCAAGATCTCCTTATCAAAAGATCTGGTGGTTCATGATCTCCTTGTCAAAAGATCAGTGGTTCTAAGAGTCTCCTTACCAAAAGACTCAGGCACAGTGCTGCATACCTACCAGGTGGTAGAAGAGAGGAGTACCCACATTTTGGGGAACCTCTATAAAAATTTGTGTGCCTTCTAGATTGATAATTTTCTGTGTTGTCCCTCATAGCTAGTTTACATTATTGTTTTCTGCTTTATATTCCAGCACTAATTTATTCTGTCTGAGATCTTGGTTGAGCATAAATCCTTAGATTATTATATTGTTCTCACAGTTAGATTAGGAATAATTTTTAAATCTCTATTCACCCCCTCTAGAGGATTCTCAGAGGCACACTGTGCACTTTCAATTGGTATCAGAGATAGGTTGATCAATAAAAGGTTAACACCTTGATCAAAAAGACCTCCTTTACTTTTTCTTTATTTTTAATATATTTTATAAGGAAAATGAGCTCTAAGGAATATGCCCTTACAAGACCTCCAGTGTGTAACTTGAATTAGTTCACACTCTGGAAGGCCAGGATAAGGCTTTACATAAATTCAAATGATGAAGACATCTATAATGTTCTTCACACAGGTGCTCCTGCTCCAGTCAGACAAAAGGAAGGAGAAACTTCAACAACTGAGGCTGTACCAAGAAAGGAATGGACAGAGGTTGAGAAGAAGGTCAAGGCATGTGATGCTAAGGCCATGAATATTCTGGTATCAACGATGTTAGATTGACATTTTCCAGAAAGTTGTTGAGTGCCAATCAGCAAAGAAAATCTGGGATTCACCACCACCTTGGTGGAAGGAAGTGCTGATGAAAGAAAGGACAAAAATTCCCTTCTCATATCCCAGTATGAGAACTTTCAAAAGAAAGCTGATGAATCTATTGCCAATATGTGTGACAGATTCAGTCTTATCATTAATGAGCTCAGAAGCTTCGACAAGGAAATATCCTTGACTGAAATTAATGATAAGATTCTCTTGTGCTTCCGTAGATCATGGGATTCATGGATCTGGGCAATCATAGAATCCAGATGCCACAGAGAGATCTCAACTGAAGCTTTGCTAGGAAAGCTTAAGTCATATGAGATGCTTCTGAAGAACAGGGCTGAGGCTGAAGAAACGGAGACCTCTCTAGCTCCTGTCCAAAGGTCCCTTGCCCTGAAGGCTACTAAAGGAGAGCCCTCTACTCCTGAAAATGAGATGTTCAGTCTGCTAGCAAGATGATTCAAGAAGTGGGTCAATACTGAAGACTCAAGGAGAAAAGAAAGGGACTTAAGACCCAGGTATGATAAAACTCCAAAGAAGGAGATTATCTGCTATACCTGCAGCAAACCAGGGCATATTGCCCCCGTATACCCACAAGTGCAGAGGGAAAGAAGCAACAGCTGAGAGGAGAAGAAGAAAAAGAAGAAGTCCTTCTGAGGAAAGGATAAGAAGAAAGACAAAGGCTTCATTGCTGAAACATGGAGTGATTCTGAAGCAGAGTTAGACTCCTCATCATCTGAAAGTGATAATGAAGATGAAGCAGCAGTAGCCTGCATGATGGCTCTTGGAATGGCATCAGATGATGAAGATAATCAGGTATCTGTCTTTGATGAATTTGATTTTATTTCAAAAGATTTTAAATCATGCTTCAAAGATTTTTGCATTGAACATCTTAGGGTAGAAAAAAAATTAAACACAACTAAAACTGAATTAAAGAACCTTAAGAAAGATAAAATACTTCTAATAAATCAAAATCTAACTAATGAACTTAATGATAAAGAGTTAGAATTAATTAAGCTTAGAGAGGAAAACACAAATCTAAAAGAAGAGCTAGCAAAGGCAAAGGCCTTTGAGGACTCACTCAATGGGAGGATTCAGAGGCTCAAGGATATCAGAGAAAATCTCTCTATGAGATTTAATCACCTAGGATTAGGAGCAGAGCCCTCCACTAGCACAGAAACATCTAGGAAACTAGCCTCAAAAATTCCAGTGCCATTTCTTAGACCTAGTGAATATCAACCAAGTGGGAAGAATGTATTATCCAAGGGTAGAGATAACCATCATCTAGATAGGATAGACAAACCTAAAAAGGCAAACCTAAATAATAAGGAAAACCCCTAGGCAAGAATCATTTAGAGAAGTTAAATAACAACAATAAACAGGCAAAAACAAAACCTAGGATAATCAAACATTTTGCTGATTTTTTATATTTTGATATATTTTATACCCACTTCAAGTACCAAGATAAGAGGTTTGGGAAATCCATTCCCCATCATCCGGAAGTGTATCATTAAAGACCCTTCTATTCTTTCATTGAACCCTACAATGGTAAAAGCAAAGGGCCCAAGGTAACCTGGGTTCCTTCTAATGTTTGAATTACCTGTGCAGGATGTGGTAGGGTCTCACTCAGGAGAAAATGGAGTGGGAAGAAAGATGTAGATTTTGATTAAGGAACAAGACTTATTCAAGTGAGTAATTTCTACCTGAATCCTCCTTAATATTTATTACATTATATTATGATCTATTTTCAATAAATAAAATTCCTGGGAAAAACAGCAAGAATCTTCTAAAGAATAAGATCTGTTTATTAAGAGGTGCATCAAATAGAAGTCGATGTACCATCGATTTCTACTCGACGCTAACTTCAGGAAGCACTCAGAATAGACAATTCTAAAAGAATTCCACGCAGCATCAAGTTCATATCGACGCATAAATTGACTTATTAATTGCTGATTAAATTTGAAGTTACGTCGATTGGAAATCGATGTAACGTCGACAGGACAACGTCGACTTAGGGTCTCTGAATAGTATCAAAGCTAAGTCGAATACTAGTCGACGCAATGTCGATATATCAGTGCGCGCAAAAGTGCTTCTAGAAGCAATCTTGGCACAGCTTTGCGCGTCAAATAATAAGTGTTATCGACGGAGCGTCGACCTAAACCCTAAGTTGCGGCGATTCATCTACTTTTAAACAATTACTGTGTTGAAACATTTATGCTTCCGAATTCTCCTTCTCGTTGCTCTCTTGTTCTCCAGCTCTCCCTTGTTCTCTCTCTCATTTTCTCTGCCTTTGCAAGTACATCCAATCTCAACCAATGATGCCACCTAAGGTTAATTCTGGGTTTGATGTGGATATTGATTCCTTTAGCGCAGCTGCTGAGAGCTTCAAGGCCATTCTTGTCCTATTCAAAGATGCAGGTTTAACCAAGTTGATATCCACAAGATGCAAGATCTTGGATATCGAGCAAACTGAATTCAAAGAAAATGTTCAGATAGGAGAGGATGGCTTTCTTACGGGAAAAATTTCTGACACAGATATTCTGATAATAGAGGAATTACTAAATCAAACATATGATCTTCAAACTGGAAATGAGTTAGAGGAACTAACATGCGATGAGATTAAGAGGGTCCTGGAACTGATGCAGTTCAAGAAGGACAAGCCCATCAATCTGAAGAAGATTGATCTTGGAGAAGAATACAGGTTTCTGGCAGATCTAGTAGAAAAGGTAATGTAATGTAAGATTTTTGCACATGATGTTATTCCTAAGCAACAACTTCAGATAATGGGAACACTTGTTATGAAGAAGAAGATAAATTGGGGGAGATGTCTCCTGAAGATGATAGGACACAAATATGCCCACAAGGAAAATGCTTTCATGAGAATCATGAGTCAGGTACTGCTTCACCAATATCCTAGTGTGTGTAAGTCCAAAGGAGTTCCTATTTCTCCTGGGAAGAGGATTAATATAGGGATCTTCTCTAAGTAGACCAGGCAAATCTTAAATCCTGGTCAGGCCCCAGCTTCTCCTCCTCCATCTCCTCCTCCTAAAGAGTATGAAAGGAAAACACCAGATCCCCCAAGGGATAATATCCCTCCACTTGAAATTGTTCCAGATCATCCTCAAGAAGACACTCCAGCACAACAACAACAACAACAACAACAGTTCCCAACCACTTCAGCACCTGAGCCATCTCGTCAGCTAACCCATCAACTACCATCCACCCTCATTCCAGATCATCAGCCTACTCCACCTCCACCACATCAATTCACTTCTTACCTGATGTTTACAATCCTCTCTCCCCTATCCAAGAAGAGCTCCCTGCATCACCTCTTCCCTCTACTTCTCATCCACTCACAATTGATCTTGAGCAGATCTTTTCCAAAGCTGTGGCCATTGCCTCCTCCAAATTTGCAGATCAGGTGGTGGCTCAGTCAAGAAGATTTGACAGAAAACACTCTCAAATAGAAGCTGAGCTATTAACTTTTAAAAGAACTCTCTAGATCCTATAGGATTTTATATCTTCCTCCATGGTCACAAAGAAATTCTTAACCTCACTGGCCAGCAAGGTCAAGAAGGTGGAGAACATCTCAGAGGAAGAAAGACCTGTTCTTGATATTAGTGGACAGGGTTAAAGGAATGCTGATAATGAGTCTGCTCCTAACAAAATGACCACATTTCAGGATGCACAGATTCAGTGGGAGCTTACAGAGAAGCTAAATGAAGTAGAAAGAGTGGCAACAGATCAAGGTGACCTCCTATCTATTCAGGGGGAGATAATTGACAAATATATGGAAGATGTCATGCAGTTTCTATCAAAATAGGGGTAGCCTACCCCAGATGTTCAAAGGGACTTAGATACAGAAATGGCATCTATAAGCACAGCTGTATCTCAGGATGAGATTCAGGATAAAAATCCATTGGATGAAGTAGCACAGATAGCTGAGGAAGCTGCCCAGGAAGCTGAAATAAATGCACAAAGTCAGGGGTAGCTTCCCAAAGACACTACTGAAGAAAATGATGAGCCTTTGATAATTGCCTCAAGGAAAGTCTCCTAAAAGTATTTTCAAGGAAAATTAAAACTCCTGAGAAGGAGCAATGAGGCTCAGGTACTCTGTAAGAAAATACTTCTCCTGAAAAACAGCTCTGGATATCTACATATTACTTGACATTAGAATGGTCTGTGAAAAACAATATGTTATTTTCTATATATACCAATGTTGTCTTGCATGTATTTCATTTTTATGTCCAGGATGTCTTGTATGCATTTATGTGTATTTATGCAAAGAAATAAGTAAAATAACTTTATTCAATTTGTAAAATTTGTTAAGGTAAATAGGGGGAGACTATTGGGAAAAACCCCTTTGATTTAACTTAACAAATTACCTAAAAGTGATTTTATTTCTTAGGACTGAATTACCCATTGTATAGTGAGTGTAATCTGGTCATTAGATGTCTTAGGATATCACACTCAAACTAGGGTGTCAAGACAAAGTCAAGAGAAGCAAAATTTGGGCAAAGTTAACACTTACGTCGAATAGAATTCGACGCAACGTCAAGTTATTGTCGACGCTACTCTGACTAGAAGAACAATTAGTTCACCCTTCTGTCGAAGTAATCCAAGTTGACGTTACGTCGAATAGATATCGACGCAGAGGCCATGGGCATGTCAGAGTATTTGAAGAAGTCGACGCAGCTTCTACTTCAACTCTTCGCAGAAGGAAGTATCTATCAAAGTAATCTAAAGTCGACACAACGTCGACTTCATCTCGAAGCAGATAATGAAGTTCAGAGCCAAGCGATCAACTCGATGGTTACGTCGATTGGATATCGACGCAACGTCGATTAGCAGAGTTCAGTCAGAGCAAGGATGAATTCGAAGTTGCTCCTAAAAGAACTCGAAAGTGCGTCGATATGAGAGGAAGTGAACTCGACGCTACGTCAAATACATTCTGAAAAGGGAAACCTTTTAAGCTGTCATTTTTGACCCTCTCTCAGGACCGTTCACCAACGACTCCTTAATTACCTCAAATGGAATGAAGAATTAAAAGAGGACAGAGAAAAGCTTTCTTAGAAACAAGCTTTATGTTGGTGGACGGGTCGGGAATTATAGAAGGAAAGAAGTTTGTAAATGTCCCGAAAAAGATACCTTTTCATCCCTTACCTGAAAGGGAAAGAAATTCAAATTCAACAGAGGGACAATAAAAGGAAATAGAAGAAAGAGAAAAGCAGGGCACTTATCACAATTGACCATACTGTTCTATTGAGTCTTCTTCTTCCTCTCTCTCATAGGAACCCTAATAGAAGAAATTTCAGAGAAGGAATATCTGCTACTCTTCTTCTCTCTAAGAACATAACAGAATAAGGCTGCTCATAAACACAATCATATAGCAGCCAGAGTTCATTGAGAAACAAGAGAGAATGATCTGAAAGCTGTTCTTCATCACTATTACATAACAACCATATCTCATCCAATAGAATCACAAAGGATCTGACAAACATAGCTTCTGCAAATCATCACCATCATAAGCAGAAGTTCATCAAGAGTAGATCCAGTGAAATGATACAAGAAGCTATTTTTCATACAACCATCCTAAGAATTCTAAAAACAGTATTCATACCACATTCCTCTTCTTCATTCTATTTCCCTTCTGTAAAAGAGTTTTGTTAATCCCTCTTCAAAGGATTCAGTTGTTCAAGATCTCCTTATCAAAAGATCTAGTGGTTCAAGATCTCATTATCGAAAGATTTGGTGGTTCATGATCTCCTTATCAAAAGATCAGTGGTTCTAAGAGTCTCCTTACCAAAAGACTCAGGCACAGTGGAGCATCCCTACCAGGTGGTAGAAGAGGGGAGTACCCATAATTTGGGGAACCTCTATAAAAATCTGTGTGTCTTCTAGATTGATAGTTTTTTGTTGTCCTTCATATCTAGTTTATATTATTGTTTTCTGCTTTATATTTCAGCACTAATTTATTCTATCTGAGATCTTGGTTGATCATAAATCCTTAGATTATTTTATTGTTCTCACAGTTAGAATAAGAATAATTTTTAAATCTCTATTCACCCCCCTCCCTGTCTAGAGGATTCTTAGAGGCACACTATGCACCATCATTTGGCTATTTTTATCTGGTCCTTCTTTGGTAATTTTTGAAGGTTTTGTTTAACGTTTTTATTTATAAATTTTAAATCATATGAAGTGGAGATGTTTAAGCAAATTTGAGATCATATAAAGTAGTATAAATTTGAAATCATATGACTTGAGATTTCAATATAACATATAAAATTTTGAATTCAATTAATGTGGATGATATATGATATATATATATATGCAATGAGTTTAGGAAGAATAGATTGGTCATTAGAAATAAAATTTATGACTTTAAATTTGATTATTTGATTTATTAATTTTTTAAGTGATAAAGTCTTATGTCTATATGATGACCATACCATGATATCAAAGCAAATAAAAAAAATAAAAACAATAAATTAGGGCATATCATGAAGTAGATATTTGTATATTTCATTTCGAAAATATTCTACTTTATGCATTTGGTGATACCTAATGAATAAGAGATTTAGGTATCCAAAGAGAACCAAGTGTGGTGGTTCCTTTTGGTTCCCAAATATAACGTGTATGTTTGTGGGTGGATAATGATGAATAGGTCCTATCATGTGAAGCTAATGTTTCATTTTTAATTTAGGGTCTCCATTCAATCCTAGGTTTAATGTTATTATTATGCATCAAATTTTCATGGTGATAATCTCTATATTGAAGATTATGATTGTAATGATTATTGAAAGTATTGTTCATATGAAATTTGTGTAATTTTAATTTTAAGTTGGGAGAAACATGATTTTGTAAATATTGGTGATTTTGACTTTAATTTCCAAATACTTTGTGTTTCTTACTCCCATTATTGGGTTTAAGTAAGATATTCATATTCATATTCAATATGTTTTTAGATATTTCTTGATATTGTGAATTTTCATTTATACTTTTCATAAGCAAGTTGATTTTTGATTTTAATTCATCATTCATGATCTTTTGATTATGCCTAGCTTTATTATAAGCTATTATGATATTTTAAGAGTGGAAACAATAGAATCAATATGATTTTGATAGGCATTTCTAAATTCCTCAAATGTTTTGTCCATCTCATTGATTTCAATTTTATAATTTTGGCACGTAGCACAATCACTTTTTAAAGATGAATTTTCTAAAGATAAATTTTCACTATGTTCTTTTACAACAATAAGTTCTTTTTCAAGTTCCTTGTATTTTTCTTTAAAATCATTACACTCAAAACATGGTGTTGTATTTTCAATTGAATAGACATGAGTAAAACTAGATAAATCAGGATTTGATTCTACTTTAGCTTTTTCTTTTAAATCTTTATTGTCTAAGCGCAATTTGTAATTCACATTTTTCAATTTCTTAATTTTGCGCTTTGTAATTTGTAGCAATTGTTAAGTAGAAATAGAATTGCAAACAATAAGAGAATATGATTTTCTTACAGTGCTTTTGGATGCGATGAGGTTTGAGCATAGAGTTTCTTCGTTATCTTCATCTTTTTGGCACACCTCTTCCAATAATAAGATTTCTTCTTTTCCACTTGACGTGCACTCCATTGTTCCATCATGAGCGGAGCTTTCTTGACCATTGTTGAAATCTTATGTTCTCCACTTCTTGGGTTTGTTCCATACATATAGATGGATAATCATACATTTCTTCAAGAAATTTCCATACTTTGTATGCAATAGAAAAATAATATATTAATTTGGAAATTTCTTGAGATAAAGCACAGGAAATACTATTTAAAGCTTTTGCATTTAGATGACGTTCCTATTTATTTGATTCATTTGCTGGTCTAACTATTGCTATATCCCACGCATTGATGTCTAAATTTTTAATAAACTTTTCCATTAAAAATTTCCACCCTTTATAATTTCTCCCTTCGAGTAAAGGTGGTTTAAGAGATTTTTCTTCTTCAGAAAAATTTACCCCACTAATAGAAGTGAAATCATGAGACGCCATTATTCCCGTTTGCTAAGCCGATTGGAATAAAACCTGGATCTGATACCACTTGTTGGATCGATAGGTGCCCTTAGAGGGGTGGGGGTGAATAAGGGTTTTAAAACTTTAGTTATATTTGAAATTATAAGAGAGAAAAATAAGAAATCAAGCACATTAATTGAAATAAAATTGAGACATCATTTTATTAATATGAAAAAGGAGAGTTTACAAAACTTGATTTCTTATAGCACTACAAATCAAAGGCGAATAATAAAAACTCTTTTTGTTTTCTATCCCGACTTGCATCCCCACGAACCGGTGGCCCTAGCCTATCCTTCCCCGGATACGAACTCAAGCCGCTCTAGCTAATCCTTACCCGGATATGTCCTTGAGCACCCCCTAGACCTAACCCAGATCTTGTCGCTAACACGAGGCGAGTTTCTGCCCAAAGTCCTACCCAGACCTAGTCGCCTACATGAGGCGAATTAACTAACAATTTACAAAAAATATGAAATAACAAAAATAAAAACTCCCTCTAAGAAACTTTTGAAGTCCGGGATGAAGGACTGCTGTAGTATAAGCGCTGATGAAGCGATCTTCTGTCGAATTCGGCGTGAAGAAATCCTTCTTCAGAAATTCACGAAACTTTGTTGGGAGATAACTTTTCGGCAGAGTACGGGTCTAGAACACTAGCACTTCACCTCTCTCAAACTTGTGTCATAAAAACGAGAGAAGATGCCTCCTTTTATAGGAGTGTGCGCAAGCGCCTGCGCTAGCGCTACCGGCGACAATATAACATATTAAGAAATATTATCCACGTGCGTATCTTCATTCCAGGGAAACTCTACCGCCTTGCCTCTTGTGCTCCTTGCTACTGCCTGCGCTATCTGCTAGCGCCTTCTAAAGATGCTCCCGGAATTGCGCTAATCATTGCTAGCGCCTGCGCTAGGTGCTACCACCGGCAGGATGGAATTCTTAGCTAAATTTTGGTGGCAACCTTCTTATGTTATCCTTGAGTCATATTGACTTGTTTGCTGCACACTTAAGCACACCAGATTAAATACACATAGGATTTGTTATTCTCAAACCTTGGAGATGCGGAAGACCATGTTCTAATAGATCTTATTGATTACTTCTACTTATAAGGAATGAACTATTATTTTATCGGAGTAATATTTTTAGTTGGTTTCTAAGGAACGATAATATGCATATAACTAGAGTTCTAAGTGATGATAAAGATAGCGCCCGATGTCGAATTACCTTAAGATGAAAATAGTCTTTTTTATAGGTAAAAGATATGACTTTTCAAAATATTAAAACGACTTGTCCGTGGTGGTTCCATAATTATGAATGCACCTCTCTCAAGGGTACGCCCACCTGAGATTAAGAATATTTGACTGAACTCTCGTTCTATAATTGAATCTCCTTAATACTCGCTTTATGTTGTGAACCCCTCTATTGGGCTTTTATTTCTAATTTAGGAGACTTACCTCATCCTCTCTCGAGGGTAGAGCGCATTTCTCTTTAACCATGAGCGATCAATCCATACGCACGAGCCTCTCATCTAATCAGTGTATGGAAACAGAAATGAGAACCATACATCGACTATAAGGCCTCACTTAATGTTTTTCTTAAGTAAACCTTAAGCATGTTAATTAATTTTCAGAAAAGAGATGTTTTAATTTTTAGAAAACCATTTATTTGTCCCAATGCTCTTCGATATCATGTGCAAAAGGAAATTATCCACTCATCATAATGGAGATGGCATAAGTAATTAAAAAAGACATGTTAATATTTTAAGCGGATATAAGCATTTAACAAAGAGAAATTAAAAGGCCTATATAAGTGCAGAAATAATATCCGTCCCAACCATCTTAATCAAGCACTAAAAAGTACTTAGCCTCTCATCCGGGATGGGGGTGGTAATAAGACTTGAAATAAAGCTATGTTACAAAAAAAGAAAAATACTTTCTCATACACACACGCACTCTACTTGTAATAAAAATGTTGAAAAATAGAAAGAAAAAAAAGTTGAGTTAGTAAGGAAAATAATAAAATAAGCAATTTATTCATTAATTTGCATAAAATATTTACAATATTACTTAAAATTATACTACAAACTATACTACAGATACATGTATTTTATTACTCATAAAATACCAGCATACTTAAGCTTTTGCTATTCTAGAGCAAAAGTAAGAGAGATCCATACGGGATTAACATAAGTTCTAATTTTTTGGCTATCATTTTATTTAATCATAAGAGACAGAAAAATAAAAATTCGGAGTATAAAGAGTTAAGTCCTAAATTATGCAAATGATTTAAATAGAGAGAAATTTCTTAGCCAAAAGACTTCTTAATTAACCAAATAGCAAGAAAAATTGCAATCATTAGTAAACGAGATTAGATCGAAATTATAAGAACCTTTGTTTAAATAAATATGAAGGAAAAATACATGTTACTAATTATGCTCTCAAATGATTTGTTGAATTTAAACTAGATACAATAAATTGGCTAAGAGAAGTGAGGTAAAAAGCTTTGGCAAAAAGAAGAGTTTTTGAATTAGGGGTGATGGATTTTACCAATCCACCCCTCCTTTTTAGTTTTCTTTGGTGCCCCCGTGGTTTACGAAGGAAAACTAAATCTTTAATTTCAATTAACCCAATGCTTATGTTTACGAACGAAATCTTTTTCCCATTGACATCAGATCATTTAAAATGTTTTTTGCATGCCTATGTTTACGGAATGAAGTCTTATTCCCATTGACATAAGATCTTTTTCTTCTTCTATTTTTTTATGCCAAGCTAAATTGGTGCATACAAGGGGTTTTCAAGAGAAATTCTAGAATAAGGAAAAAAAAGTTTGAGAGCAACCTTAGTAATTTGAATATTCCTAGATTTCTAAAGACATAAAGTAGGGATAATTGTGGTCTAAAGTTGTTAAGCCAACATAATACACATTCCTCTATTTTAGCTAGTAGAAGTAGTTCTTGAAAACAACGTCTCTATTTAAATTAGAAACACAGGATATTCTTTAAAACTTAACCTCGAACATTTAAATCTACCAATCTTAGATAAACAAATAAATAGTAAAACTAGTGATTATGAAAAATCACAAATAGATATTCTCGAAACTAAATGGTTTAAGAATAGAAGTAAAGTAGGGGTTTTATTATATTTTTGGATTTTTCTAAGTTTGGTACTATGAAATAAACTAAAAATCTCTTTTTTGAAAATTTATGGGTTTTGCAAATGCTTTTTTTTATTTTTACAAGTTTATATTTTCGTTTTTGGTTTTTTCATTTATATTTTTTTTTTTGAATTTTTCCAAGTTTATATTTATGTTTTTGGTTTTTTCCTTTTTTTTCAAGTTTATATTTATAGGAAGTAATAAAGATAAAATGCAGAAATAATTACAAAATACACATTCTTTTGAAATATTTTTTGGTGTAGGTTTTTTAAAGCGTATATTTACAAACTAAACTATATTTACGCTTTTTTATTTTTTTGTTGAAAATATTTTTTCTTTTTTGAAATGTTTTTTTTTTGTTTTTGTTGGTTTTGGTTTTTTTTGTAGTTGTTTTTTGGTTTTTGGTTTTTTTATATGTTTTTGTAGTTGTTTTTAATGAAAAATTGTAAAACACCCCCATACTTAAAACTCAACATTGTCCCCAATGTTGTAATTTAAGTATATAGATGGGAAAATGAAAGTGCAGTGTGTAAAAACAAAAAGAGGGAGCAAAAAAGCTTCCCTAAAGTAAAGTTGGCGGGGCCGGAAGAAACCCTGCAAAAACATATAAAAAGCATAATAAAATATTAAATAAATATGGGGTGCCTCCCACAAGCGCTTTGCGTAGCTTGACTAAACTAAAGAACAGGGATCATTGTTTGATAGGGAGTGCTGCAATAAGGGATTAACGTGCAGAGTAACTTCATCGTCTCCGACCTGAAGGAGGAGTAGACCATTACTGACATCATTTAGCGCACTGGAGGTGGCGAGGAAGGGGCGACCCCGGATTATAGGCACCTCAACGTCCTCCTCTATGTCTGGGATGATAAAGTATACTGGGAAGATAAACTTGTCTACTTAGACCAGAACATCCTTCACTACCACTATTGGGTACTTTATTGAGTTATCCATGAGTTAGATACTCATCTTTGTCGGGCTCGGGATGCCCAAATCGAGTTTTGTGAAAAGGGAAAAGGGCATCAAATTGATGCTGGCACCCAAGTCTGCTAGAGCATACTTGATTAACAAATTGTCGAAGAAACACGGGATGGAAAACTGTCTCGAGTCATTCAGTTTTGGCGGCGATTTGTTAAGGAGAACAGCCGAGCATTCCGCATTAAGGGAAACACGTAAAACATCCACCAGTCGCTTTTTATTAGAAAACAACTCTTTAAGATATTTCGTGTATTTCGGCATTTGGGAGAGTGCCTCGCAGAAAGGAACGTTTATTGGAATTTGTTTTAAAATTTGTAAGAATTATTTATATTGCCCGTCCTTCCGCTTATTGTTTATTTTTGAGGGATAAGGAAGCGATGGGCTAAAAACGTTCGGCACAGTAGGAATACTTGATGAATTATCTATCGAAGAGGAGGGTGTAGGGGTCAGTGTCGAAATAGGTACCTTAGGCTCAACCCATTTTGGGGAGGATACCTCTGGCCACTACGAAGGTGTATGGCATTGGCAATTTCTTGGGGGTTCGGCTCCTTGTATCCTGGTAGAGCTTTGTATGGCCTCTCGGAGACAATCTTTGCAAGCTGCCCAACTTGATTTTCCAAGTTTTTAAATGATCCGGTAATATTCCTGATATTTAACTCGTGGACGCTACGTATTTAGCAAAAACATCTTTGAGCAGAGAAGGTTTTGGAGGAGGAGGCTGGAATCCGTGCGGAAATCCTTGCGGCTTCACAATTGGGGGCCTCTAAGTGTTCGTAGGATTGCTCCAGGAGAAATTTGGGAGGTTCCTACAACCCAGATTATAATTATTACTATAAGGGTTGTTATAAGGGTTGAAGGGGGGCCGAACTGGGTTGCCTAAGTAATCTATGGTTTCTTCGACTAAATTATTATTATTAATTGGAGGACAAGTGGGAGCGGAGGAGGAAGCAGTCATCTCTGCCACTTGCTTACTTAACATTTCGACTTGAGAGGCTAAGTGAGAAGTGGCATCCACTTCATATATCCGAGTTGGTTTGTTAGGGCGCGATCTAGGCACATTGCATTGATAGGCATTCATGGTCATTTTATCGAATAGAGCTTGAGAGGCCTCCGGGGTTTTATTGTTTAACGTTCCCCCAACGACTGCATCGATCATCTATCGCATTGAGAAATTTAAACCATTATTGAACATTTGGACATGCAGCCAGGACAAAAACATGTGACGAGGACACCTACGCATGAACTCTTTAAAACGCTCTCAATTCTCGTAAAGATACTCAAAATCGAATTGAATGAAAGAGGCGATATCTGTGCATAATTTAGCATTTTTGGACGGGGAAAATACTTTGTTAGAAATTTCTCCGTCAATTGGGACCATGTAGTTATGGATCCTCTGGGGAGAGAACTTAACCACGCCCTGGCCTTTGTTCGCAGTAAAAATGAAAATAAGCGTAAACGAATAGCGTCAATAGTAACGCCATTAATCTTAAAAGTGTCATAAATTTCAAAAAACCTAGAAAGGTGTAAATTCAAATCCTCATCCGGCAAACCGTCAAATTGGACTGACTGTTGTACCATTTGAATGATGCTAGATTTTATTTCAAAATTATTATTTGCCACTATGGGGCGTGTAATACTCGATCCGGTATCTTTCAAATTCGGCCTGGCATAATATGGCATGGTCCGTGGTAGGGCCGCATCTAGAATTGGATCGGTCATAACTTCAGTGTAAGTTTCTCCGATATACTATTCAGGAAACTCGAGTAAGTTTTGATCACAAAATCGGAGGTTCTCATGAAAGGTGCGCTCAATTTCGGGGTCAAAAGGAATGTTCGAATCGTCCGAGGAGGGTCATATACTAATAATAATAATTATATTTTTTTGGCCTTTTATATATTGTTTTTTCGTAAAATATATATATAATAAAATTAATTGTGATTCCTTTTTCGAAAAACCAACAATGTTCCCCGGCAACGGCGCTAAAAACTTGATGAGTTAAATTGGATTTTGTCTGGTTGTTTGCACAACTTTTATGTAATGAGATTAGAATTAGGCGGATGTTTTCGAGGAGTTTCACCAGTACTCCTACTTCGAGAAACTAACTGATATCCTATCGAAAGATAGACGTAACAGTCTCTTCTTCTTTCGAAGTATTGACGATTACGCCCGGCTATGACGCCGAATTCAATTGATTTTTAAATTGCAAAGGAGAGTTTTGCAAGTTTTGGTTTTGAAAAACTTTTGTTTAATTTATAACCAAACAAATCATATGATAAAGGCAAGTATACCTTATCCAATGTAGTACAGGATATTTTTGTTTAGAAAATATTGAGGTCATATATTTCTGCGGATCTTGTTGATTACTTATACTTATAAGGAATGAACTATTTTTTTATCGGAGAGTTGGTTTATAAGGAACGATAATATGTGTATAACTAGAGTTCTAAACAATGATAAAGATAGCGCCCGATGTGGAAGTACCTTGAGACGAAAATAGTCTTTTTTAGAAGTAAAAGATATGACTTTTCAAAATATTAAAACGACTTGGCCGTGAAGGTTCCATAAGTATGAACGCACCTCTCTCAAGAGTACGCCCACCTGAATTTAAGAATATTCGATCGAACTCATGTTCTTTAATCGAATCTCCTTAATAGAAAAAGCACTAGTGGTACTTGTCATTTTCTAGGACCTTCATTAGTTGCATGGTCTAGTAGGAAACAAAATTCGGTTGCACTCTCCACCATGGAGGCCGAAAATATTGCATTAGGGAGTTGTTGTGCACAAGAACTATGGATGAGCCAAACTTTAGAGAACTTTGGTTTTCATCTAAACTTATAGAATTAAAATGTGACAACAAAAGTGCCATTGATCTCACAAATAATCCGGTACACAACTCTAGATCCAAACATATAGATGTCCGTCATCATTTCATAAGGGATCACTGTTGGATCTTACAGCGCCCTTAGAGGGGGGGTGGATAAGGGAATAAAATTCTTTTTTATAATTTTTAAGATAATTACTAAGTTGTTTTTTATTAATAGGAAATAAGATGACAATTTAGTAATAACTATTTTGCAATAATGAAATATTACGCCAATTGAGAGAAATCAAATAAACACAAATATAATCATGATTGCATTATATATAAAAGGGTGTTTACAAAATTTGATTTCAATATCGCTAGAAATCAGAGGCGTACAAAAATGAATTTCTTTTCCTTTTCTATACCGACTTGTATCCCCACAAACCGGTTGGCTTTAGCTTATCCTTCCCCGGATAAAGCCTCAAGCCGCTCTAGCCAACCCAAACTCGGATATGGCCTCGAGCACCCCCTAGATCTAATCCCCTAGACCTAGTCGCCAACTCACTCGGCGAATTCCCCCTAAGCCGCGCAAGGACCTAGTCGCCAAAAACAAGGCGATTTCACTACAAGATACAAATAAAGAAGTGAAGTAAATAACAAGGAAAGTCCCTCTTGAGATTTCTGGAGATGAGGATGAAGGATCGCTGAAGCACAAGCGAGGTCGAAGCGATCGTTCTTCGGATGCAGCGTGATGGCATCCTTCTCCAGAATTTCTTCTTTGGCTTTGAGTGTGAGATGATGTTTCAGCAGAGTAGCAGCATGAGAGTTTGGGCACAAGTAATGTCTCTAGAAGTTCTAACCCAAAATGAGAGAGAATACATCATTTTATAAATCTTGGAGCTAGCGCCTGCGGTAGCGGATAGCGCCTGCGGTAGCGGTCGTGTTGAGCGGTTGCGGAACCGTCGGCTGCGTGGCTTTGTGCACGAACTTGAGATAGCGCCAGGCGGTAGCACTAGCGCTGGCGGTAGAGGTTGTGTTGAGCGGTTGCAGAACCGTCGGAGGCGTGGCGCTATGCACGAACTCGAGATAGCGGTAGCGGTAGCGCTAGCGGTAGCGGTAGCTCCAGGCGTTAGCGGTAGCGCTGGAGTTAGTGCTGCTCCTTTCAAAAGATTATTCCAAGGTTCTTTATACCTGTGGAGTATTGCACTTATAGTTCCTGCACACTATAAACACACTACAAGCAATATCAAATACAATATGGGATTTGTTATTCTCAAACAAAGGGATGTGACACACATGTCCAACAATCTCCCCGTTTTGATAATAACAAATCCACTTAGCAAGAAATCAACAATAGTGTTTATAGTATAAGATAAGCAAGATGATAGTGCAACTATAGTATATGATAAGCATGATAATGTGCATACTCCCCCTATCTTAATGCTCCCCCTACATTAATGCAATTTATGTGTTACTCCCCCTAAATGATAGATTTCATGAATTAGTCTCCCCTTAATCTTCTTTATTTCTCCTATATAGATTTCTTCAATTAATCTCCCCCTTTTGGTATTATCAAAAGAAGGTGGGGTGAGGGTAGTAAGGAGGCATTTCTTATAAAGGATAAAGCATGATCGAGCTTTTGTAATATAGATAATGATAAAGAGTTTAAGCATAGTATATATAAGAGATTTCAAATATAAAGATAAGAGTTGTAAGCAAGCGGAAGATTATAAGAAACAACTTTTTGTAAGCATGAAAAGCATAAGTAAAAATGTGAGTTTTAGTTCAAAATTGAAAGATGTTTTAACCTTTTTGAAATCTCAAAGTTTTTCATAAAGATACCAAGCATGAAATTAACATATCAAAGAGAGATTATACTACAATGTTTCTTAATTTTAAGTTCAAGAGATACCAAAACATTGTAGAGATCATGCTAGGTTATCTAGTGTATTTTTTATATAAAGAGTAGTATAGGTAAAGCATTAGAATCCAATACTCATCAGAAGAAGTGTTATTAAAGATAATGATGTGCACATAAGTGTATTTTGGGTAATGTTAACAATTGATTTAAATCAGCAAAATACAAGACATATGTAAAGTAAAATGCACAATAAAACACAATTAAATTTACTTTCACACACTTTAATGCACACTATTTTATAAAAAGTGGTGTATTAATCAAGGGTTGCACAAGACACTTTACTATTCTATCCAAGGTGCTCAACCTCACAATGCTTATGAAGACTTATCAGGAGGTTCAAGTAGTGCTTGGTGGAGTTATAGTTGTCTATATATATAATTTTTTTTTTACATTTGTGATACAACATTCTCCGAATACACTTGTTTTGCAAACCAAATTTTTTAAATTTAACCACTTTTCATAATTTCATAAGTGCAATTCAAATGTAGTGTAGGCAATAAACTTATGCAAGTTTTAATTCATTGTACAAATACAATACACAAGCAAGCATTTTTAGATTTAAACACACATGTTGATTACCAAAATAAGTGAGTGAAAGGTATCATTATCAATCATAATACATTTACTCATACTTAGAGGCATGCTAAGCTTGGTTCTACACATATTTTTCTATATTTGATGCACTTAAATAGATATATCAAAGCATGATAATCAAAATAATGTTCATAGTAATGTCAAGGAATAAATTTCAACATTGTAAAGAATTCTAAATAATTGAATTCATTCATGCTTGATATTAGCAATAGAAATCATACAGTTTTTTTATTGTTTTGAAAATTTTTAGTGAAATAAAAACTGAAAAACACAAAAAACATATTTTTGTAATTTTTGAATTTTGAAATTTTGTAGTTGATTTTTTATAATGCAAATAAAACAAAAATAAAATAAACAGAAACACAAAAATAAATTTGTACACATAAACTAACATATTTTTGTTGATTTTTAGAAATTTTAAAACACAAAAAATCACAAACCCACGCTAGCGCCGACGCTAATGCTAGCGCTGGAAACAGTACATGATTTTTTAAGAATTTTAAAAATTTGAGTTTTGATATTGATTAGGGGTCTTAAGAGTAGTCTTATGCAGAAATTATGTATTTATCAGAGATGTCTTGATTGCTCAAATTGCATAAAACATTAGCGTTTTACATGTTATTCAACCTAAGATGTCTAAGACTCCTAATTCCAACCTTAACATTTGAAACCTTGCATCAGGAAGAGGTTTAGTAAATATATCAGCAAGTTGAGAGTCCGTGCCAATGAAACTAATCCTTACATTTTCCTTTTTAATATGATCCCTTATAAAATGATGATGCACATCTATATGTTTGGATCTAGAGTGGTGTGCCGGATTATTTGTGAGATCAATGGCACTTTTGTTGTCACATTTTAATTCAATAAGTTTTAGATGAAAACCAAAGTCCTTTAAAGTTTGGCTCATCCATAGAGCTTGTGCACAACAACTCCCTAATGCAATGTATTCGGCCTCCGTGGTGGAGAGTGCAACCGAATTTTGTTTCCTACTAGACCATGCAACTAATGAAGGTCCTACAAAATGACAAGTACCATTAGTGCTTTTTCTATCAAGTGAACAACCGGCATAATCCGAATCAGAATAGCCATGCAATGTAAATGAATCATTATGTGGGTACCATAATCCTAATCTAAATGACCCAATGAGATATCTAAAGATTCGTTTTACCGTTTTTAAATAAGATTCTTTTGGATTGGCTTGAAATCGAGCACAAAAGCATACGGCAAACATAATATCGTGTCTAGTTGCACTAAGATAAAGTAGGGATCCTATCATAACTCTATATAAGGTTTGATCAATGGAAGTTCCCGATTCATCTTTTTCTTAATTTAAGTGACGCACTCATTGGTGTAGAAGCATGTTTAAGGTTTTCAAATCCAAAACATTTAAGCATATCATGGACATATTTTGTTTGACATACAAAAATACCATCAATTCTTTGAGATATTTGAAAACTAAGGAAATAAGAAAGTTCTCCTACTAGACTAGTTTCAAATTCATTTTTCATCACTAAAATAACTTCATTACACATCTCTTCATTAGTAGATCCAAAAATTATATCATCAACATATATTTGTAAAATAATCATATCATCATTATTGTGCTTAATGAAGAGAGTATTATCCGCACTTCCCATAATATAACCGTGCTTCAATAAAAATGATGTAAGTCTTTCATACCAAGCACGGGGCGCTTGTTTTAAACCATAATGTGCTTTTTCTAGTTTATAAACATGTTTGGAAATTTTTCATTAATAAAACCGGGGGGTTATTCAACATAAACTTCTTCTTTTACAAACCCGTTTGGAAACACACTTTTCACATCCATTTGAAATAGTTTTATTCTTTTAAAGCTTGCAAATGCTAGAAAAATTCTTATAGACTCCAATCTAGCAACGGGTGCAAAAGATTCATCAAAATCTATCCCCTTGATTTGTGAATATCCTTGTGCTACTAAGCGTGCTTTATTTCTAGATATTCTAGACTCACCATCTAATTTATTTTTGAAAATCCATTTTACGCCTACAACCGGGTGATTAGATGGTCTTTCTACTAATTTCCAAACATTATGACGCTCAAATTATTCTAACTCTTCATTCATAGCCAAAAACCAAAATTCATTATTTAAAGCAGTAGAAACGTTATTTGGTTCTATTTCGGAAACAAAGCAAACATTTGAATAAGATTCATGAAGAGAAGAGCGAGTTCTTACCCCGATGGATAGTTCACCAATTATAAGTTCCCGTGGATGATCCTTTGTGAATTTTAAGACGCTTGGAGGTACATAATCATCTTTCTTGGCCTCCTCTTCTTCTTCTTTGGAAGGTTCTTCATCACCATGCTCCAAAGGAGGTAATAGATCATCCTCTTTGCCTGCGGAAAGTCTTTCTATACAAGGAACAAGCTCATCAAATTTCACATTAATTGATTCTTCAACTTTTCTAGTTCTTTTATTAAAAACTCTATAAGCTTTACTAGTTGAAGAGTATCCAAGAAATGTTCCTTCATCACATTTTTCATCAATCTTTCCCAATCTATCTTTTGTATTTAAAATGAAGCATTTACAACCAAAAACTTTGAATTAAGATACATTAGGCTTCTTTTGAAAATAAAGTTCATATGGTGTGAGATTTAAAGATGGGCGAAGCATGATTCTATTTATAACATAACATGATGTGTTTACGGCTTCGGCCCAAAAAGACTTAGGTAATTTATATTCACATAACATAGTGCGTGCTAGCTCTTGAAGTGTCCTATTCTTTCTTTCTACAACAACATTTTGTTGTGGTGTGCGTTGTGTGCGTGGAGCGGAGGACTCATGTTTTATGCCTAACATATCACAATAAGATGTAAATTTTTCATTTTCAAATTCTCCTCTATGATCCGAGCAAATGCATTTAATTTTTAAATCACTTTCATTTTGAATACGAGTACATAATTTTGAAAATTCACGGAACGCTTCGGATTTGGATGATAGAAATATTGTCCAACAATATCTAGAAAAATCATCTATTAAAACATATGTATATAATCTACCACCAAGACTTGCGGTGCTAACGGGACCAAAAAGATCCATATGAATTAATTGCAAAGGTTTTATAGTAGAAATAACATTTTTACTTTTGAAAGAGGATCTAGTAATTTTACCTTTTTGACATGGTGAACAAAGTGAAGGTAAATTTCCATTTAATCTAGGCAATCCTCTAATTAAATCTCTTTTGGCAAGTTTTACAATAAGCTTTGTGCTAGCATGTCCTAGCCTTCTATGCCAAAGTTCAAGTTCATCATTTTTGGTAATAAAACATTTTAAAGATGATTTTGAAAGATCATGAAATGAAACTATGTAAACATTGTGTATTCTTGGTGCAGTTAGTAAAATATTGTTTGTAATAGGATTAGATATTTTGCATAGATTAGTAGAAGATTCAAATAAAACATCTAATCCTTTATCACATAATTGGATAATTGAAATAAGATTATGTTTTAGCCCTTTTACATAAAGAACATTTGATATAGTGAAGGATTCGTTACCAACTGTACCAATTCCCATGATCCTTCCTTTTCCGTTGTCACCAAACGTCACGATCCCTCCCTTCTTCCTTTCTAGGCTAAGGAACTTTGCTTTATTGCCCGTCATGTGTTTGGAGCATCCTGAATCCAAGTACCACACATCTTCATTGTCCTTAGCCTACCTGCACATCTAGAAAGAAGATGAGAGTAAAGATCCGGATACCCAAGTGGAACCACCCATAGAATAAGTGGAAGCCTTAGGTACCCAGATTTGCTTTAAAGTATTTCGTTTTATTTTCCTGCAAGAACTAGATGTGTGACCTAACCTATAACAGTTTGCACACGAAATAAAGGGGGTTGAGTCCCTTTTCTGGAATATTTTCTTGCTGGAACAATTTGGATTTACTGAATAGAAATCTTTTGCTAAAGAAAATTCAGGTTTCTGGTATGAGGTGCTAGCGCCGGCGTTAGTGGCTAACGCTGGGCGGTAGCCCTCTCCACGATATCCTAGCCCAAATTTTCCAGATCCATGGCACTGGTACCCTAGAATCATTTCTAGTGATTTTTGGCTTATACCAAATTTTTTAATGGCCATGGTGAGATCATGAACTTGTGCTTTAAGTGAAGAATTTTCTTTCACAATCATGACACACTTATTTTCAAAACCTTTTTTGTTATTTTTGATTTGCAAAAGAGAGGCTTCTACTTTCCTTTCTAATTCCCCCTTCACTTTTGTAAGAGTTTTGGCATGAGAGAGAGCTTTAGAAAGTGACTCTTCTATATCTTTTGCCAATTTAGTGGAGTGATCACACTCTTGGCAAGAAACCTTTCTCTTTTCTAAAACAACTAATTTTTTGGAATGCTTTTGATTTTCTTTAATAAGAGATTCATTTTCATGGTTCAATAAAATACTATCTTTCATATTTTTATCAAAAGCTTTGCAAGTTTCAAGGAATTCATTAAAGAGTTCATCATAAGTGGGAGGAGTTACCTCAGTGTCGCTATGAACACCGGTGTCGTCGCCGTCGTTTACATGTCACATGAGGCACATGTTTGCTTCCTCATCTTCGCTTGATGAAGACCCACTTGATTCTTCAGAGGAGGAGGAGGAGTCATCCCATGTTCTAGCTTTTAGCACTTTCTTCTTCTCCTTCCCTTTGTGCCGTTTTTCTTTCTTCTCCTTCAAGAACTTTGGGCACTGGCTCCGGATGTGCCCCGTCTTCCTACAATGATAGCATTCTGGTGGAGGTCTCTCTTCTTCATTATCGCTCTCTTTTTCCTTCTTTGAAGATGACCCTTTCCATCTTTCACCCTTTTGGAAATATTTTCGAAAGCTGTTTCTCCTTTCCGGATTGCGCATGAACTTTCGGAAGTTCTTCACCAAAAGACTTTCTTCATCTTCATCCTCATCCTCTTGGCACTCTTTCTTTGATTTTAGTGCCAATGCCTTCTTCTTTGGCTTCTTGTTATATTCATCAAATTGGATTTGGAGTTCCACCTCATTGGTTTTGAGATTCCCAATGAGGCTCTCAACTTGGAGCGTTCATAAATTGTGCGACTCCGAAATAGCCGTCACCTTCGGGTTGAATTTTGGAGGAAGAGAACGAAAGATCTTACGAACCAAGACCCCATTCGAGAAGGTCATTCCAAGAGCTTTTGAGGCATTGACGATCTTGGTGAAGTGCGTGTACATACCATCAACATCTTCGCTTTCATCCATTCGGAATTTTTCATATTCCGACTTCAGTTGGAAAAGCTTGGAATCTTTAACCTGCGATGTACCTTCATGAGTAACTTCCAAATGATTCCAAATTTCATATGCAGTAGTACATGCAGAAATTCTATTAAATTCATTTCTATCTAACGCACAAAATAGAGCATTCATGGCTTTTGCGTTATTCTTACATTTGAGTTTATCCCGATCATCCCATTTTTCTTTGGGTTTTTCTAACATAACCTCTCCAACTACAAATGTAGGAGGAGTGTATTCTTCTTCTACCATGTTCCAAACCTCAATATCTAGGATCATTAGAAAACAACGCATCCTATTTTTCCAATAATTATAATCTGACCCAATAAAGAGTGGAGGTCTACTAATTCCCTCACCCTCGGAAAAAGTGAGATCATAAGACGTCATTATTCCTGGTTTTTAACCCGTTTGGAATAACCTACCTCTGATACCACTTGTTGGATCTTACGGCGCCCTTAGAGGGGGGGGGGGGGGGGGTGAATAAGGGAATAAAATTCTTTTTTATAATTTTTAAGATAATTACTAAGTTGTTTTTGATTAATAGGAAATAAGATGACAATTTAGTAATAACTATTTTGCAATAATGAAATATTACGCCAATTGAGAGAAATCAAATAAACACAAATATAATCATGATTGCATTATATATAAAAGGGTGTATGCAAAATTTGATTTCAATATCGCTAGAAATCGGAGGCGTACAAAAATGAATTTCTTTTCCTTTTCTATACCGACTTGTATCCCCACAAACCAGTTGGCTTTAGCCTATCCTTCCCCGGATAAAGCCACAAGCTGCTCTAGCCAACCCAAACTCGGATATGGACTCGAGCACCCCCTAGATCTAATCCCCTAGACCTAGTCGCCAACTCACGCGGTGAATTCCCCCTAAGCCGCGCAACGACCTAGTCGCCAAAAACAAGGCGATTTCACTACAAGATACAAATAATGAAGTGAAGTAAATAACAAGCAAACTCCCACTTGAGATTTCTGGAGATGAGGATGAAGGATCGATGAAGCACAAGCGAGGTCGAAGCGATCGTTCTTCGAATGCAGCGTGATGGCTTCCTTCTCCAGAATTTCTTCTTTCGCTTTGAGTGGGAGATGATGTTTCAGCAGAGTAGCAGCACGATAGTTTGGGCACAAGTAATGTCTCTGGAAGTTCTAACCCAAAATGAGAGAATACATCGTTTAATAAATCTTGGATCTAGCGCGTGCGGTAGCGGATAGCGCATGCGGTATCGGTCATGTTGAGCGGTTGCGGAACCGTCGGCTGTGTGGCTCTGTGCACGAACTTGAGATAGCGCCAGGCGGTAGCACTAGCACTAGCGGTAGCGGTTATGTTGAGCGGTTGCGGAATCGTCGGAGGCGTGGCGCTGTGCATGAACTCGAGATAGCGCCAGGCGGTAGCGCTAGCGCTGGCGGTAGCGGTAGCACCAGGCGTTAGCGGTAGTGCTGGCGTTAGTGCTGCTCCTTTCAAAAGATTGTTCCAAGCTGCTTTATACATGTGGTCTATTGCACCTATAGTTCCTGCACACTATAAACACACTACAAGCAATATCAAAAACAATATGGGATTTGTTATTCTCAAACAAAGGGATGTGACACACATGTCCAACAATCACATTAAAAAGGAAAATGTTACGATAAGTTTCATTGGCACGGACTCTCAACTTGCAGATATATTTACTAAAGCTCTTCCTGATGCAAGGTTTCAAATGTTAAGGTTAGAATTAGGAGTCTTAGACATCTTAGGACGAATAACATGTAAAATGCTAATGTTTTATGCAATTTGAGCAATCAAAACATCTCCAAAAGTTAAAAAATTTCTGCATAAGACAACTCTAAGGACACTTAAGAAATATCAAAAATCAGATTTTTCAAATTCTCAAAAAATTGTGTACTGTTTCCAGCGCTAGCCCTAACGCCACCGTTAGCGTAGGTGTTGGAATTTTCTATTTTTTAAATTTCTAAAAATCCTTAAAAATATGTTAGTTTATTGATGCGATATTTCGGCAAGTGCACCGGTCGCGCAAGTAATAAAGTTTGGGAATAGGATCCCCGAGTGTCGGTCTCTTGAGGAATGCAGGTTGGGTGAATGAATCGGGTTGTGTGACTATTGTTGCACAAGCATAAACAAACACACAAAGGGCGGGGGGGGGGGGGGGGGGGGTTTGGTTGGGTTTTCCTACTCTTAACAATAATGAAGGAAATGCGGGTCGAAAGCACCGCTTCGCAAGGCGAGATGGATGCAACGGCTGCGATGCCGTGCTTCGTGAGGCGGATGGAGCGTGCTCTAGTGCGGGAAGGAGAGGGTCGCAAACACCTCTTCACAAACGCCGTTAGCTCTTGCTAACGCAGATCGAACACCTTGAGTGCGTGAATGAGTGAGTGGATGAGTGGAGGCGAAGCGATTCACAAGCAAGTAATGATGAAAAGAGAAGAAACATTCATTTCTTTTAAACCAAACATCATGATATTCAAGTTTAAAAGATTCAAAGATTACAACGAAGGAGAGAGGAAAGTGATAACCAATGGATGAAGACTAGCGGCCGTTCACGGCCGGAATGGTAGTTTGTCATGCTACCTCCGGACTCGGGCGGACTGTGCTTTCGGTGTAGAGAAACTGTCACGATCTCTCTACGTGGTTCCGTCGTCTTCTACCTCAGGATTCCTCTTCTTCTCACTGGACTGGAGTGGAAAACAGCTGCTTGAGGGCTTGCGGATGGTGGAGAATGCTCCCGGACAATGGAGAAATACTTGGAATGGTTGGAGAGGACTTCCCCTTGCGTAGGAGATGAAGTGGAGGTGTCCAGGAATGGAAATCGCCGGCGTACGGACTGCCACTCACGCTCTCGGCGGCTCTCTCTCGCCCTAAAAGCTGAACAGGCATATATATAGGCGCTGGAATGAATACTGCGCACGGTCATTGGCACACGACCAGTGGTCGTGCGCACTGGAGTTCTTCGATCGTGCGCGCTGCCTGGGCGGAGCCTGAAATGAAAGAAATTTATAAAATACATGATCGCATGACCAGTGGCGCACGACCAGTGGTCGTGCGCACTATCGTAAGTGGTCGTGCGATTAGCAAGACAGAACTCATAAAATGGGCGTTAAGTGCGCACGATCAGTGGCGCACGACCAGTGGTCGTGCGCGATAGAGCCAGTGATCGTGCGCAGTGTTCCTGTACAGAATCGTACCGGGAACACCTGCACGACTCCTGTTCCAGCATACAACACCAGTCTAGCCACTGAAGGTGGCACTTAACACTGCATGAAAACTAGTAACGAAGATGAACAAGAAATAATACCAAAACGGGTCTAGAAGTGCAGTTAGCATGGAGTATTAAATAGGAATGAAAACATGTCTAAAGTGAAGTGCAAAGACTAGAAAATCGACCCAGATGAGTCCATAAATGTGTATATAATTGGGACTCATCACACCCCCAGACTTACCTGTTTGCGCGTCCCGAGCAAACGAATTCGGCGGAGTGTGAAAATGGTAGTTAACAAAGAAAATTACACAAAGGAGTACAATGCGAAGTAGCAAAAACATGCAAATAGAAATTTAGTAAAAAGAGATTCTAACTATGCTAACTAATTTACGAAAGTATTAGAGCGTAAGTAGAGATTTAGTTATACTCAGTTGGTGAATTATGAAGAATTCGAACGATCATGCCCGGTGTGAAAGTAACAAGACACTAAGGCGGGTGTTGCACAAGGTCGGGGTTTAGGAATAACTCCGCTGAAATCCATCAACGTCGTGAACCATACGCTCGCCCGGTCACACTCTCTCCACGGCGTTAGCAAACTCACAAGTCAAATCAATAGGGCTTTTAGGATTATATTGGGGCTTAGGTTGCGGTATGATATTCAAATTTAAACACGATGGCTACGCAACCCAAGTGAGCTAACGGAACGCTGCACCACACAAAACCAAAAACAATGCTCGTGTGATACACCCCCAGACTTATCATGAAAACTAGGTGTGCACACGACCTACTTCACAATTACCAACAGATTTTCTATTTAGCTCGGAAGGATTTCTTTACGACATATTTCTTTTTCAGATTTTTTTCTTTTAACAAAAAACTTTTCTTCTTTTACTTATCCTCGGGTTGGTTCAAAATCTGCAAATAAAATTTATTTCTTCATCACATCACAAAGATTCCAAAAAATCACACCAAATCAAGAACATGAGTGCAGATAAACATCTATTTGGTTGCGAAAGTGGGCAAAGCTTCAGGCCTTGGTGAATGGAGGAGGAGTTGTAACAAGGAAGTGGTAGGCACAAATGTTGGCTTGCAAAGGTGAGCGAATAGGACACGGAAGCTAAGGCTCAAACTAGCCAAAAGGTGGCCTATATCATATTTAACTCAAAGAATCGCTCACACCCATGCTTCAAGAGTCGCTTGGGGCAAGTTCTTAGCCCACGAGAAAGGTAAACCTTCCTCCCGACTCGAGCAACACACGACTAGTGCTCGTACACACACAACACCGGGTTATCACCAATTTTGTTCACATTCACCATTTGAGTATAACAAATCTAAAACTACGCAAAAAATACTAATCATAAATTAAACGCAATGAAATAATCTAGTTTTACTCAAATTCTACTGCAGCATGCGGGTGCGACTAGAACACTGCTCGAGTCAACATCGCACTCCAAATAGTAATTCCTAAGCTAACACCCCAATTCACATTCCTAACCAAAATAGTTTATTTGGAAACAACACAAATAGGAAAGCGCGCGCTCATATGGGTGAAGTGGTGCAAGAAGCATGAAAATAATGATGATGATAAAGATAAATAATAAACAAACTTCTAGTATGCAGTGCAACTCGTGCACAGTGGATGACAACATACTCTCCCCCAAACTTAGTCTAAACATTACATCACAGAAATTGGAAGCTAAGGGGGGAAGAAGTGTTACCCAATGCTCAGAATTGAGCATACCAGACGATTGGCGATTAAGATAAAGAGCAGTCCGCAGCATCCGCACCAAAGAACACAACACACCTGCAAGCTCAAAACTAAAAACAGCATAAACAAATATAAAAACTGAACTAAACATGTTAGATAAAAAGAAAATTAGAAAATCTGGGTTGTCTCCCAGCAGCGCTTTTGTTTTATGTCCTTAAGATGGACCAAATACCTGTATTATGAATGTTTAAAGAGCACAGAAATTAAAGGAGAAGTTCACAGAAGTAGTTGCACAAATTCAGACAACACAAATCAGCTATAGGCGCTCTTATGGTGCGCGTCTCCCGTAGCTCATAGGCGGGAGGTGAAGGCTTTAGGACCAACACTGGTGTCACCCAGTGTTCCCCTAACCTCCGCCCTATTGCCACGGAGAGCGGCAGCGCGAGCGTCGTGCAGAAGTTTCTCCTGTTTAAGTTTAGTGACAGTCGGGGACTGCCAACGTTGAAAGTTTTCAGATTTTTCCACCTTGGTGGTGGGTGGCGTCACTTCCGGCGTCGCGGTGACTACCAGGTCAGCCCAAGAGATGGAGCGCTTAAATTGTTTATTACAAGAATCAAAACAAGAAGATAATGGGACAGTGTCCCGAACTAAATTCAAGTCAATATTTTTCGAAATGCAATCTTCCTCCATCTCAGAATCAAATTCTCTCCGAAGATCTACTTCTTCCTCACTGGACTGGTGCTCCTCCTTTTCTCCTTCAATTAGTTCTTTATCTTATTCATTTCCTGCACAACTCAGAGATTCATCAAAAATAATGAGAGGGGGAAGAGTGGATGTTTCAGTTATAGCTTTGGGGCAAGTGGGCTGCGACACCTTATTGGGTAGGAAGACACACCCCGTAGCGAAATCAAGGGTGGCACCGCTCTCTTTCAAGAACGGCACGCCCAAGATAGGGATAGAGTGATTTTCCTGGGGTCCCAACACCTGAAAATCAGCAACCACAATCGTCCCCTCAACTATCACTTCTACATTTTTCACTTCCCCCTCAGATTGTATAACGGTCCCATTAGCAAGCATAAGGGATTTCCGATCCTCCGTGTTCATCTCAAGTTGCAATTTAGCAACGTCTTGCAATGTAATGACGTTGCGGGAGGAGCCGGAATCGCACAAAGCTTTCGTTTCAATATTATTGATGGAACAAGAAATCACTAACTCACTTGGATCAGCCTCTCCCACATCGTCGAGACTCTTCCCTTGATCTATTGGGTTCTTTTCAGTGTTGCTAGGAAGGGTCCCATGCGACCGCTCGGTTAGCACTTGGGCCAATTGGCCCAGCTGCGTTTCCAAGTTCCGCATGGATGCGGTTTGGTTCACCATATTTGAGGTAGCCGCATGCATAATTTTTCCATCATCTCCTCCAGATTACTCTTTTTTTGGGCTGGGGGGCCTTGGTTATAATCCGGGTGTGGTGGCCTCGGTTGGCTCCCGGAGGCGTAAGCATTGTTTTGATGCTGCCCCGGTGCCCATCGTTGGCCATGCGTGTTTGGGTTCCATGAGAATTTCGGGTGACTTCTCACTCCCGGATGATAAGCATTATTAAATGGCACCCCCTTAGACTGATTTCCTACAAAATTAACGGATTCATTCAAGGATAAGTGCGCGAAGTCACCTGATACGTTGTTCCCTGAACATTCGTACGCGTGGTGGCCGCCGCCTCCACATCCTTCGCACGTAATGACAGCAGCAGGCGCGGGTGTAGGAGGAAGTGAGTCGACCCCAAAGAGACCGCGGGCGTTCCTTGGTGCATTTCTCCCGGCAGTCCAGAATGTACTATGGGAGGTGGTGTCACATAGAATCCGAAGGGCATCCTCTGGAGTGTGGTTCATTAGAGTACCACCCGCAGCAGCATCGATCATTGCCCTGTAGTTGGGCTCGATCGCAAAGTAAAATGTCTCTACCACATTCCACGGTTGGAGCTCGTGGTTCGGGCAGCGGCGGAGAAGATCAATAAGGCGCTCCCACGCCTCGGCAAGGGTCTCTTGGTCAGCTTGGCGAAAGGTGGCGATCTCCCGCCGCAGGCTCACAATTTAATCAACGGGGTGGAATTTGGCCAGGAACATGGATGCAAGAGCATCCCAAGTCGCGGCGGTCCCAGGAGGAATAGAATGGAGCCACACCTTGGCCTTGTCGCGAAGTGAGAATGGGAATAGTCGCAGCTTGACTGTATCGTCAGGTATTCCAGTGTAGCGAAAAGTTCCGCAGATATCGGAAAACTCTGCCAGGTGCAGGTGCGGGTCTTCACTGGTCATCCCGGAGAACTGAGCATTGTTCCGGATGATGTTCAAGATCGCAGGTTTGATCTCGAACTAGTTGTTCATAATGTTGGGACCAAATCCCGGATACACACTCCCAGCTGTCGGAGTGGTATAATCTCTCATCGTTCTGGGTCGAGGCCTCACTACCTCTTGCTCATCTCCAGGTTGGTGCTGCCCCACATCGGGCACTCTTGGGTCAGCATTGTTTGGGTCTATGTTGTCACCCATTCCCGCCTGTACGGCTGCTGCGCGCCTTCGTGCGCGAGCGGTTCGTTCGATCTCTGGATCAAAGGGTACAAGTTCCCCCGCGGCTTGTCTCTTCATGCACAGTCACCACAAAAAGAAAGCAAAACAAAGGAAATCAAAAACAACTGCTCTTGTAACAAAAGCTCACAACTCAAGACGTTACACGCCTGAACATTCCCCGGCAATGGCGCCAAAAACTTGATGCGATATTTCGGCAAGTGCACCGGTCGCGCAAGTAATAAAGTTTGGGAATAGGATCCCCGAGTGTCGGTCTCTTGACGAATGCAGGTTGGGTGAACGAATCGCGTTGTGTGACTATTGTTACACAAGCGTAAACAAACACACAAAGGGGGGGGGGTTTGGTTGGGTTTTCCTACTCTTAACAACAATGACGGAAATGCGGGTCGAAAGCACAGCTTCGCAAGGAGAGATGGATGCAACGGCCGCGATGCCGTGCTCCGTGAGGCGGATGGAGCATGCTCTAGTGCGGGAAGGCGAGGGTCGCAAACACCTCTTCACAAACGCCATTAGATCTTGCTAACGCGGATCGAACACCTTGAGTGCGTGAATGAGTGAGTGGATGAGTGGAGGCGAAGCGATTCACAAGCAAGTAATGATGAAAAGAGAAGAAACATTCATTTCATTTAAACCAAACATCATGATATTCAAGTTTAAAAGATTCAAAGATTACAACGAAGGAGAGAGGAAAGAGATAACCAATGGATGAAGACTAGCGGCCGTTCACGGCCGGAATGGTAGTTTGTCAAGCTACCTCCGGATTCGGGCGGACTGTGCTTCCGGTGTAGAGAAACTGTCACGATCTCTCTACGTAGTTCCGTCGTCTTCTACTTCAGGATTCCTCTTCTTCTCACCGGACTGGAGTGGAAAACAGCTGCTTGAGGGCTTGCGGATGGTGGAGAATGCTCCCGGACAATAGAGAAATACTTGGAATGGTTAGAGAGGACTTCCCCTTGCGTAGGAGATGAAGTGGAGGTGTCCAGGAATGGAAATCGCCGGCGTACGGACTGCCACTCACGCTCTCGGCGGCTCTATCTCGCCCTAAAAGCAGAACAGGCATATATATAGGCGTTGGAATGAATACTGCGCACGGTCATTGGCGCACGACCAGTGGTCGTGCGCACTGGAGTTCTGCGATCGTGCGCGCTGCCTGGGCGGAGCCTAAAATGAAAGAAATTTATAAAATACATGTTCGCACGACCAGTGGCGCACGACCAGTGGTCGTGCGCACTATCGTAAGTGGTCGTGCGATAAGCAAGACAGAACTCATAAAATGGGCGTTAAGTGCGCACGACCAGTGGCGCACGACCAGTGGTCGTGCGCGATAGAGCCAGTGATCGTGCGCAGTGTTCCTGTACAGAATTGTACCGGGAACACCTGAACGACTCCTGTTCCAGCATACAACACCAGTCTAGCCACTGAAGGTGGCACTTAACACTGCATGAAAACTAGTAACGAAGATGAACAAGAAATAACACAAAAACGGGCCTAGAAGTGCACTTAGCATGGAGTATTAAATAGGAATGAAAACATGTCTA
Organism: Dactylorhiza incarnata; assembly: GCA_033032865.1. Taxonomy (NCBI): domain Eukaryota; kingdom Viridiplantae; phylum Streptophyta; class Magnoliopsida; order Asparagales; family Orchidaceae; genus Dactylorhiza; species Dactylorhiza incarnata. Next base: position 344,966 of record JAWHQI010000218.1, on the reverse strand, counting down.
AAGTGAAGTGCAAAGACTAGAAAATCGGCCCAGATGAGTCCATAAATGTGTATATAATTGGGACTCATCATTTATATTTACTAATTTGTTTTTGAATTTCTGACATTTATTATCTTTGTTTTTATTTATATTTTAGAAAATCAACTACAAAAATTCAAAATTCAAAAATACAAAAATATACTTTTGTGATTTTTCTGTTTTTATTTCATTAAAAAATTTCAAAACAAAAAAAAACTGTATGATCTTTATTGTTAATATCAAGCATGAATGAATTCTATTATTTAGAATTATTTACAATGTTAACATTTATTCCTTCAAATTACTTTGAACATTATTTTGTTTATCATGCTTTGATATATCTATTTAAAGTACATCAATTGTATTGAAAAATATGTGTTGAACCAAGCTTAGCATGCCTCTAAGTATGAGTAAATGTATTATGATTGATAATGATACCATTCACTCACTTATTTTGGTAATCAACATGTGTTTAAATCTAAAAATGCTTATTTGTGTATTGTATTTGTACAATAAATTAAAACTTGCAGAAGTTTATTACCTACACTACATTTGAATTGCACTTTTGAAATTTTGAAAACTGGTTAAGTTTCAAAAATTGTGGGTTTGCAAAACAAGTGTATTCGGAGAATGTTGTCGCACACATATGAAAAAAATTATATATGTAGACAAATATAACTCCACCAAGCACTACTTGAATCTCCTGATAAGTCTTTATAAGCATTGTGAGGTTGAGCACCTTGGAAAGAAAAGTAAAGTGTCTTGTGCAACCCTTGATTAATACACCACTTTTTATAAAATAATGTGCATTAAAGTGTGTGAAAGTTAATTTACTTGTGTTTTATTGTGCACTTTACTTTACATATGTCTTGTATTTTGTGATTTAAATCAATTGTTAACACTGCCCAAAATACACTTATGTGCACATCATCATCTTTCATAACACTTTTTCTCATGAGAATTGGATTATAATGCTTTATCTATACTACTCTTTATATAAAAAATGCACTAGATAACCTAGCATGATTCTACAATGTTTTGGTATCTCTTGAACTTAAAATTAAGTAGAATTATAGTATATTCATTTTCATGCTTGGTATCTTTATGTAAAACTATGAGATTTCAAAAAGGTTAAAACATCTTTACATTTTGAACTTAAAACTCATATTTTTACTTATGCTTTTCATGCTTACAAAAAGAAGTTTCTTATAATCTTCCGCTTGCTTACAACTATTATCTTTTTATTTGAAATCTCTTATATATACTATGCTTAAAATCTTTATCATTATCCATATTACAAAAGCTAGATCATGCTTTATCATTTATAAGCAATGCCTCCTTACTACCCTCACCCTACCTTCTTTTGATAATACCAAAAGGGGGAGACTAATTGCAGAAATCTATATAGGAGAAATATAGAAGAATACGGGGAATCTAATTCATGTAATCAATCATTAATCATTTAGGGGGAGTAAAACATATATTGTATTTATGTAGGGGGAGCATTAAGATAGGGGGAGTATGCACATTATCATGCCTATCAAATACTATAGTTTCACAATAATGTTGCTTATCATATTCTATAATCACCTTTAATGATTTCTTGCTAAGAGGATTTGTTATTATCAAAATGGGGAGATTGTTGGACATGTGTGTCACATCCCTTTGTTTGAGAATAACAAATCCCAAATAGTATTTGATCTTGCTTGTCGTGTGCTTAAAGTGTCAGGAACTATAGGTGCAATACTCCACAGGTAGAAAACCGATTGGAGATGACTCTCTTGAAAGTGTGTTAACGCTCACGTTAGTTGTTAACGCCCCACGTTAACAACCTCTGAGAAGGAAATCGCTGAGATGGCATTCGACAAAATCAGAAGGAAACTGCGTTCGACGAAATCAGAATGAAATTGCGTTCGACAAACTCTGAAGGCGCTTGACGAAACCTGAAGGAAACTGCGTTCGACGAAATCTGAAGGAAACTGCATTCTACGAAAGGAAAGTGTGTTCGACAAACTATGAAGGCGTTCAACGAAAGGAGTCTCCATTCGATGAACTGAACCTGCACTCGACGAAATTTTGCTTGACGAACCTGCGTTCGACGAACTTTGATTCGGTTCGACGAAGGCCCGTTAGACGAAAATAAGTTTCATTCGACAAAATTGGTTTCTGCCACGATCCCGATGGTTTGCACAATCCTGATGGTTGCGATTGACGAAATGGGATTCTGTTCGACGAAGGCTCGCTCGATGAAATTAGTTTCATTCGACGAAATTTGGTTCTTCCACGCTCCCGATGCTATGCACGATCTCAGCAACTGCCGTACACATTCACTAACGCTGGCGTTAACCCTTAACGCCACGCATTAGCTCCAGTTTCTATTTAAAGATCTGATTTTGTTTGCTGAAGTGATGATTTTCAAAGCCTTCATTCCAGAGATCTGAGAGAGCTTCCAGAGAGAATAAATGTCCCAAAACTCCATTATTGTTATGTTGCCGAAGATGAATCTCCCACAAAAAGCTTAAGGAGAATTCTGGAGGAGGACTACGTCATGCTACATCCGAAGGATGATCGCTTCGACCATGCTCATACTATAACGATAAACTTCAGAAGATCTCATATAGGGAATTTTTATAGTTGTTATCATTATTTACATTTCATTCCATTTTGTAACCATATAGATAATTCGCCTTGTGTTGGCGACTAGGTCCTTGCGCGGCGTAGGGGGCAATTCGCTGCGTGAGTTGGCGACTAGGTCTAGGAGATTAGATCTAGGGGTGCTCGAGGCTATATCCTGGGAAGGATTGGCTAGAGCGGCTTGAGGCCATATCCGGGGAAGGATAGGCTAAAGCCAACCGGTTTGTGGGGATACAAGTCGGTATAGAAAATGAAAAATTGTTTTACTTTGTACGCCTCCGATTTCTAGCAATATTGAAATCAAATTTATGTAAACACCTTTTTTATATAATATAATCATATCTCTTTTTGTGTTTACTTGATTTCTATCATTTAGCATAAGTTATAAAATTACAAATTACAATTGTTTCTTCCATTAAGTTAAATTGTTATTTCGTTTTAATTTACTCTAAACAATTTAGTAAATCGTCTAAAATTTTATAAAGAAATTTTATTCCCTTATTCACCCCCCATATAAGGGCGGCAATCGATCCAACATAATGTTATGCAATGCATGCAGTGTTATGCAGTCTAAGAAAGTCCTTAATGCATGTTATGAGTGGCGTACAAATGCGATCTTATGCATCCCATACTACATATTATCACATATAACAAAAAATAAAATCTAATGGACACCCATGTGACCGACGTTATGCATCTCATACAACATAACAGTCACATGTTGTCACCTATGAGGATCCATATACAGACACATAATATGCATCACATACTATATAATATGCCCCGTATACTTCTTTCATGCTTATGAGTGTAGTATCCATGCTTTAGTTGAGATCTACCGATGACCCATCGTTGGGTGTATGCAATGAATAACAATTCTCACCAGGTGGTTAACCGGGCCATCCAGACTATCCCAGTAACCTAGCTAACCACCCTCTGATACCAACTATCACAACCCGCATTTTTCCTTCACAAATAATTATATAAATATATGATCAGAGTCAGGGAAAATACGCGATGTGATACCACATCCGATAGGAGGCAATTACTGACGTCCAGGCTCCTCTAAAACACTGGATTTAACTTTCAAAAGACATAATTGAAGTTTTAAAGAAGAAGTTTATAGTTTAACTTTGAGACCGTGTCCCTCGGACCAGTGGATCAACTAGTCCACAAGTAAAAGTATAATAATGCGCAATGAAAAAATACTTTCATTTTATCCTAAGCGAGTACGACCGCCAAATATAATCTGAGAATAAGATATTCTCTAAGTTTAGTATAAATAGAAGGTTTTCATACGCGCATTTTAAGGTAGATGATATTTACATAAAACCATGCTATGAAATTTAAATGCAAAATCTTGATACTTAAAATACCTATCATGCACCGTTGCACAAAGCCTTCCCAAAGAGCAATTATTCACCAACAAGATGCATTAGCAGAGCAGCAAAAGTAACAAAATACAAATATAACTACTATGGGCATCAACAAGCTGTCATGAACCCATAGAGAAAAACTAAAGAGTCTACCAATTACAAAACGACTCCTCACTGAGGAGTGAAGAGGGTACCACCCTCAAAAGCCTGGGAGCAACCTCTTGACCATTAGCTCAGCTACAACCTAAACCTGAGTCATTCAAAAGAAAAGAATGCCTACCCCCAAAAGGGAAGCAAGAAAGCCGCACAAAAACTAGGAAGGATTATGAGTCAGCTAGAGAAATAAGAGTAATGTAAACTAGCGAAGTCAGCTTAATAAGCAAGATAAAGGGGAACTAGCACCAAGTGAACCTATCAATACCAACCACATGTCTGCCATTGCTACTCAGAGGAAATGGCCAAACTGATCAAAGCCAACCATGTGTCTGTCACTGCAGCTCAGAGGTGATGGTCAAACCGATCAAGCCAAAACATGTTCGACAGTGTGGCTCAGAGGTGATGGTCAAACTGATCAACATCAAAAGAAAAATACTTCACATTACCAACTTACCATGACGCAACAAGAACTCAACAATGAGCGGTCAGAATAACCCCTAAGATCAATTTACCGACATCAACTGATCATAACAATGCAACGTTCGACAAAGGGTCGTCACAAAGACTTAGCATTCACGTAACACCCAGCATGAACCAAAATACTTAATATTCCAGCCCACCTAACGGAGTTTATCAGGGCAACGCGGGAAAGAACAAAAAGGAAAACAAAAAAAACATTTTTTCCTCCAAAAAGAAATCGGCAAGGGCTCCCATCGATCGACGGGAGCTCCCATCGATCGATGAGAAGTGTTGGATCGATAGGCGCCCTTAGAGGGGGGTGAATAAGGGAATAAAATTCTTTTTGAATTTTTAGATGATTTACTAAATTGTTTTAAGTAAATATAAACGAAATAACAATTTAGCTTAAAGTAAGAAACAATTGTAATTTGCAATTTTATAATTTACCCCAAAAGAGAGAAATCAAGTAAACACAAATAGAGACATGATTATATTATATAAAATGGTGTTTACAAAAATTTCATTTCAATATCGCTAGAAATCGGAGGCGTACAATGTAAACCAATTTTTCCTTTTCTATACTGACTCGTATCCCCAAGAACCGGTTGGCTTTAGCCTATCCTTCCCCGGATATGGCCTCAAGCCGCTCTAGCCAATCCTCCCCCGGATATGGCCTCGAGCACCCCCTAGATCTAATCACCTAGAAATAGTCGCCAACACAAGGCGAATTCCTCCCTAAGTCCTACCCAGACCTAGTCGCCAAATACAAGGCGATTTCACTACAAAAATACAATGGAATGAAATAATACAAATAAAGACTACCTCTATGAGATTTTCTGGACTTGATGATGAAGGACCGCTGTGGCTCAAGTGAGATTGATGCGATTGTTCTTCGTATGGAGCGTGATGGCTTCCTTCCCCAGAATTATTCTTTGACTTTGAGTGGGAGATGAGAATTCGTCAGAGTAACAACTCGGAAATTTGGCAAGGGGCTCTCTCTGGGATGATCAATCAAAAACGAGAAGGAGAATTCCATTTTATAGAACTCCGAGCTAGCGCCCGCGGTAGCACCTAGCGCCAGCGCTATCATTTGTGTAGAGTGGTTGCGAAACCGTCGGCGGCGTGGCGCTGTGCACGAACCTGAGCTAGCGCCAGGCGGTAGCTCTAGCGCCTGCGGTAACTACTAGCACTGGCGGCAGTGCTTAAGCTCAGTTTGTTGGTTCCAAGTTGCTTTCTACCTATGGAGTATTGCACCTATAGTTCCTGCACACTATAAACACATGGCAAGCAAGATCAAATAAAATTTGAGATTTGTTATTCTCAAACAAAGGGATATGACACACATGTCCAACAAGAAGGCCCGTCAATCAATGATCTATAGGCTGTTCAGTCGATCGACGGGAGGTCCCATCGATCTTTACTTAGACACACCTATCCCGACGATTCAAGCATAAAACCATGCCCAGTCTAGTAGATTACTCATTTTAACTTTAAGAAAATAAGAAAAAAGATATATATGACTAGATTTGGTCAAAAACAGAGAAGAAAAAGAAGAGGAAGAAAAAGAAGAAGGACAAGCCATTTTGCCTTAACCGGAAGCCACACCACGACTCCAAAACCTCATTCACACCGCTTTAGATTGCAAGAGGAAGGACTCGATGAGAGCTCTTCGATTCTACGCACCGGTGAGAGCTCTGATCACCTCAACCACCGAAATCAACCTCCGACGGAAAAACCTAACCCTCGACATCCTCCATATCCAATGGAGCTCATGACAAGAAGAAGAAAGAAAGAAAAGGGGCGAGCCGCCTTGGAAGAAACAAAAGAAAATTCTAAATAAAAGGAGAGAGTGGGCTCTTACTGGATCCCACACATTTTCCTAAGCACAACATCATAAGCAGATTCTTATAAGAAATATATATATATTTATATATCTATACGAGTGACAGGCACGGGCCTCCGGCCCTATGCAAGACGACATTCGTCGTGGGGGCGACATTCGTCGTGGGGGAAACATTCGCAGTGGGGGAGACATTCGTCGTGTGGAAGACATTCGTCGTGGGGAAGACATTCGTCGTAGGGGAGACATTCATCGTGGGTGCCACATTCGTCGTCGGGGCGACATTCGTCGTCGGGGCAACATTCGTCGTTGGGGCAACATTCGTCGTCGGGGCGACATTCGTCGTGGGCGGGCGACATTCATCGTCGGGGCGACATTCGTCGTGGGCAGGCGACATTCGTCGTGGGGGGGCGACATTCGTCGTAGGCGGCGACAATGGTCGGCAGCGGCGACTTTCTCATGGGGTGCGACATTTGTCGTGGGCGGGAACATTTGTCGTGAGTGCGACATTTGCACAAACTCATGGTCTATCAGATGTGAGGCATACGTACGACGTCAAATGTCTGATAAGCTGGAACCCAAATCAGATAAGTGTTATCTTGTGGGATATCCTAGGGAAACCAAAGGGTATTACTTCTACCTGTTGTCTGAGGGAAAAGTGTTTGTCGCAAGGACTGGCGTCTTTTTGGAGAAAGACTTCTTATCCAGAAAGACTGCAAAGGTGGAACTTGAAGAGGTTCAAGAACCACAAACAATGAATGAACGTTGGTGATTACAATTCCGCTTGCACGAAATAAAATCCGAACTAGCAATCCGAGAAGGCAAGTATACCTATCGAACTGTAGTATAGGAACACAAGTGTCGTATTAAAATCCGAGAACCGTTGATTACTTATACTCAAACGAATTACTATTATTTTATCTTAATAATTTTTTGGATGGTTTTGTCTGCTAAGTTGAAATAAAAGCTGGATAAAAGTACGGCTAAACGATGATTAAGAAATAGCACTCGATCTTGACTTACTTCGGCCTAAGTTGATCAAAATTCAAAAGCAAACTTAAAACTTAATAAAGTAAGGGCAGCTTGACCGTGGGGGTTCCTATAGTTTGAACATGCTTCTCTCGAAGATATGCCCAACTGAGTTTAGGAAAATCCGACCGAACTCTCGTCCCGTATTCGAATACCTAAAACTCGCTTTAAGTGGTGAACCCCGCTATTGGGTTTGACTCCAATCCAGGAGATTTACGTCATTCTCTCTCGAGAAATGTGTGTAACTCTCTTTACTCTTAAGTGCTCACTTCAGACTATCGGCCTCTCGGCTAGCCAAGAATGAAAGCAAAGGTGGGGATTATATATCGATAATATAGTTCCACTACATTTTAATTAAGAGTAAATCTAAGGTCCAACACTTTAGAAAGTGAAAGAAGACTAAAGGATCATAATTGATCAACTCATCCTCAGATCATCAAGATCGAGTACTATGAGGATTTAGTTACTCATGGTGGAGGGGTAGGGGAGAGAAATGATGAAGATTTTAAGTGAACAAAAACATACCATTTTTATTAAACAAAAGTTCAATTACAATTGCATGGAAAGCCTACTAAGCATTAGTAATACACTATAAAAGGAAATTACAAAGGCATTACAACATTCATATGAAAACTAGAAAAGGAAATGCATTGAAATAAGAGAGAGAGAGAGAGAGAGAAAGAGAATAAAATGACATGAAAAACACTGAAAATAGAGTAGTAGCACTAGTTCTCTCTCCAAAAACTGAATGGGGAAAGCTTGGAGGTCATTTCAATTTATAGAAATTTTTCTGCCTCGGTTACGCCCTCAGTCACGCCCGTGACTAGGGGCGTGACATTGTTTAATCAATTCTGCGGCTTGGATCAGGTTCGGCGCACGATTCTGACGCGATTTGATGGGTCACGCCCTAGGTCACGCCCGTGACTGAGGGCGTGGCCATTTCGGTGGTTAGTCGGGTCATGGGCGCTGGCGGCGATCATGGGCGCTGGCGGCTGGCTGACGTGGCAGTCACGGGCGTGACTGGAATCACGCCCGTGTAACAGTGGCGTGACCAATTCGGTTGTCAGCTGGTCGAATCTGAGCTGTTCACGGGCTGGTCGCGGGCGTGGCTTGCGTGTCACGGGCGTGGCTTGCGTGTCACGGGCGTGGCTTGCGTGTCACGGGCGTGGCTTGCGTGTCACGGGCGTGACTTGTGTGTCACGACCGTGTACTTTGGGCGTGTCTAACCAGATCTTCTGAATTATGTTGGCAGCAGCTTAACTGGAAACAGCAACTTACACGCCCTAGGTCACGGGCGTGACCTAGGGCGTGACTTAGGAAATTTTGCATTTTTGACCTGAAAATTCAGAAAACTTAAGTTAGCACTAAAAATAGGAAAATGAACCAAAATTGCATTTAGGTAAACAACAATAAGCAAAAAGTAAGAGTAAATATCCTAAAAATAACCTAATTAAACTAACTAGATTTAGTATTATCAAATTCCCCCAAGCTTACACTTTGCTTGTCCCCATGCAAAGAAATATGCTTTAGCTAATAAAATAAAATGACTAATAAAAAAGATTTAATTATGCTAAACACGAGTACCTTGCGAAATTCCAAGTAGGGAGAATAGTGAAAAGGAAACCTAAAATAAGTACTTTATTTAAGCTTAATTTTTATACCCTTTACTAACAAAAATTAATCATCCAAAATTTTAACTAAAAAGTTTTTAAAATAAAATTGAGCAAAGTAACAAGTGAGATAGTGCATTGAATTGTTACTAAACCCTAAGAGACAATTTATAATTATATCATTCTAAGAACAAGGATCTAAATTCATACCCAAGACTTAACTATTCTACTTTTCTTCTTTACTTAGCTAAAGCAAATTTAGGAGCATGAATCAAGAGGACTTTATTAGGACCGAAATGTTTGGTTTAGGCATATGATTTGGAATGGGAATCAAAGATAAAAGTGATTGCTATTATCACACTAAACCATAAACATGAGTTTTATAAAATTTCCGATATGAATGATAAGAGGCAATCCTTCATTATAAGCATATAGCATATTTTCTTTTTTTCTCTTTCATAGCCATTTTTTTTCTTTTTTCTTTTGAAATTTTGGCAAAGATAACTAATACAAATATGATTAAAATATCTCCTTTTTGAGCAAATTCTTTCCTTTGAAGCTCTCCATGCAATAAACCAATCACACTCTTTTAGAAATGTAAATAAAACTCAAAGTGTTAGTGTGATTCAAATAGGTTTGGAAATTTCGGCTTTGGTGAAAAATTTGATAAGTGGAGGTGACAATAAAACATGGGAAAAGGCTCAAAAGAGGCTAACAAAGGGTTTCTTTTTAAGGGTTGGCATGAAGGCTCAAACTTAAAACAAAAAATGGCCTAAATCATTTTCATTGCTCTCTAAATTTAGTTAAAGCATGAGTTTTGAAGGATTTCAAAAAGTAAGCCCTAGATATTAAATAAAGACTAATGAACTTATCCTGAAAATAAGAATAATAAGCGTCTAGGATTATTCACATTTACTACACAAATCAAAAGTTAACCCTGCAAAATATATCTAAAAATGAAGAGGAAAATAGTGGATGAAGAATTTTTTTCGAAAGTAAAGAAGATAAAAGAGAAAACGATAAGGAAAGTACAAGATTTTAGAAAAAACTTTTCAGATTAACATGCTACCTAGAATTAGAACACTACATGAGTCAACAATTTACTTGTGAAACGTAATTAAAAGTAGGATTAGAAATTTTGAAATTAACTAAGGCTATATAAAATATTTTGGGAAAAACAAAACATAAAGCAAGGGGTACTATTGATTTTACCAAAATCTAATTTAGACTACTAAAAGAAAAGAAGACATTCTCCCCCAAGCTTACGATAGACATTGTCCTCAATGGAAAAGGAGAGTGAAGGAAGGGGTAATTAAGAAAAGAAATTAAAACTGAAAAACTTAAACAGGCACTTCCCTTGATTTATGGGCTTGAAAGGATGTGTGATGCCGCTCCCCCTTGCTGGCGCTTTGAATCTTCATGAAATATCATCTTGAATTTTTCTTGAAACCAGCAATGTTGAAGCAGGCGATTGCCGAAGTTGAGAGTATCAGAGCCATCCACGGCCAAAGAAAAATTAAAACAACAAATTTTAAAAACCTTGGGTTGCCTCCCAAGAGCGCCCTCTGTTTAATGTCGTTTGAGCTCGACTAAAAGAATATAGTTCAAAAGTTAATCCAAATTATTACAGTCCAGACAAAAGAAGTTTTTCACTGTCCATGTCAACATTGTCACCAGAAAAATAAAGTTTTAGACGATGCCCATTAACCTTGAAATCACCCTTATCTGGGTGTGATATCAAAACAGTTCCATACGGATAAGCTTCCTTTACAGTAAAAGGACCTGACCATCTAGATTTTAATTTTCCAGGAAATAAACGTAGACGAGAATTATAAAGTAATACTTGGTCGCCTGGTTTAAATGTTTTCGGGTGCCTTAAATTTTTATCGTGAAAGCATTTCGTTCGTTCCTTATATAATTTATTATTTTCATACGCATTGGATCGCCACTCATCGAGTTCGTTGAGTTGGAATTTTTGAAGATCGGCGGTGGAGTGGGGATCAAAATTTAAAAATTTAAGGGCCCAGAAAGCACGATGTTCTAATTCGACCGGTAAATGGCACGATTTCCCATATACTAACCGATACGGTGTACAACCGATGGCGGTCTTGTACGCTGTTCGATAAGCCCATAGAGCATCGTCTAATTTATGTGACCAGTCCTTACGTGAGGTGGAAACAATTTTTTCTAAAATACGTTTGATTTCTCTATTCACTACCTCGACCTGGCCGTTAGTTTGGGGGTGGTAAGCAGTTGAAAGCTTATGTGTAACGCCATATTTTAAAAGTATTTTTGCAAATTGTGCGTTACAAAAGTGCGAACCCCTGTCGCTAACGATGACCCTAGGAGTACCGAATCGAGAAAATAATTTTTTTAAGAAAATAATAATGACTCGGGAGTCATTAGTAGGAAGAGCTTGGGCCTCTGCCCATCGAGACACGTAGTCTACCGCAACTAAAATGTATTTATTACCATGGCTAGAAGGAAGAGGACCTACAAAATCAATTCCCCAAAGGTCGAAAACTTCGCACTCGAGGAAATAATTTTGCAACATTTCATTTTTATTTGAGATATTTCCGGTCCGTTGGCAGCTATCGCACCGTCTCACAAACGATTGGGCATCTTTAAAAAGGCTAGGCCAATAAAAGCCTGCACTAAGTACTTTGTGAGCGGTCCGATTGGCTTGATAGTGCCCACCAGTCAGTCCTTCGTGTAAGTGTTTGAAAATATTTTGTCCTTCTTCGAAAGAAACACATCTCCTTACTACTTGGTCTGCACAAACTCGAAACAGATACGGGTCCTCCCAAAAATAATTCTTCAGGTCAGAGAAGAATTTCTTCTTTTGCTGATAGGAAAATTCTTTTGGGAGGACTCGAGCTACTAAGTAGTTGGCGAAGTTTGCAAACCAAGGAGAAGGAGTAGTGTTGATTGATAATAACTTCTCGTCGGGAAAATAATCATTAAAAGTTTGTTCATTTAAATCTTCAATAAATGGGTTATCTAATCGTGAAAGATGGTCCGCGGCCAAATTCTCAGCCCCCTTTTTATCTCGGATTTCCAAGTCGAACTCCTGGAGGAGTAAGACCCAGCGAAGTAAGCGTGGTTTGGCATCCGGTTTAGAAAGTAAATATTTGAGGGCCGAGTGGTCCGTAAAAACAATAATTTTTGAAAGCGTAATATAAGGTCGAAATTTGTCGAATGCAAAAATAACTGCTAATAATTCTTTCTCCATTGTGGTATAGTTCGCTTGCGCGGATGTAAGTGTTTTACTTGCGTAGAAAATAGGGTGGAAGTTTTTATATATACTGTCCTAAAACGGCTCCCACCGCAAAGCTACTTGCATCGCACATGATTTCGAATGGAAGGTCCCAGATTGGAGCTATCATAATTGGCGCATTTATTAGCTTATTTTTGATTAATTGAAAAGCAGATAAGCATGTATCATCAAAAATAAATGGAGTGTCTTTTTCTAAAAGATGAGTGAGTGGTTTGGTAATTTTTGAGAAATCTTTTATAAACCGCCGGTAAAAACCGGCATGTCCTAGAAAGCTTCTTATGGCCTTAACGTTGGTTGGCGGTGGCAGTTTTTCGATCACTTCTATTTTTGCTTCATCGACCTCAATTCCTCTTGCTGATATCTTATGACCTAAAACCAATCCCTCCCGTACCATGAAATGACATTTTTCCCAGTTCAGGGCGAGATTGGTCTCCTCACACCGTTCTAACACTTTTTCTAAATTTTCTAAACAAAAATCGAAGGAATCACCAAACACGAAAAAGTCGTCCATAAATACCTCCATAATACTTTCTACGTACTTGTCGAAAATGGCCAACATTGTCGGCGCATTACATAAGCCAAACGGCATTCTTCGATAGGCGAAGGTGCCGAAAGGACAAGTAAACGTCGTTTTCTCCTGGTCCTCGGGCGAGATGGGAATTTGGAAGTAGCCCGAGAGACCATCGAGAAAACAATAAAAGCTATGGCCGGATAATCGTTCTAAGATTTGATCGATGAATGGCAAGGGGAAATGGTCCTTGCGGGTGGCGTCGTTCAATTTGCGATAATCAATACACATATGCCACCCAGTCACTGTCCGTGTTGGGATTAAGTCATTATTATCATTTAACACTACCGTGATACCTCCCATTTTATGAACTACTTGAACAGGGCTTACCCATTTGCTATCTGAAATTGGATAGATAATTCCTGCGTCTAATAATTTCACGACCTCACCCTTTACTACTTCTTTCATGTTTGGGTTTAATCGGCGTTGAGGTTGAATAAAATTTTGTGAATTATCTTCCATTAGAATTTTGTGCATGCAGAAAGATGGACTTATGCCCTTAATATCAGAAATCTGCCAAGCAATTGCTTGGCGGTGTTTTTGTAAAACTTTTAGCAATTTGGCATTTTCAGATCCACTTAAATGGGCCGACACTATTACTGGTAACTTAGAGTCTTTTTCTAAAAATTCATATTTTAAATGATTGGGTAGTTCTTTAAGTTCTAAAGTGGGAGGTTCCTCGTATGAAGATTTGAAAGATTTTTCTTTTTCAAAAGTAATTTCTTCAAAAATTTTTGATTTAATTTGAAAATTTGAGGGGGCGGGAGCAATGGCCATTTTCATTTCTTGTAATATTTCAGTGGAGGTGTTTGAAGATGAACAAAAAGAAGAACTATTTTCAGAAATACAAAAAGAAGGGTCTTCACTTAACACATCTAAGAAAAAACACGAATCGTCATTTTCTAGGGTATTTTTCATAGAGGGTGTTATGGAGAAGGTTACTTCATCATCTCCAACTCGGAGGAATAGCTTACCATTACTCACATCAATGATAGCACGGGAGGTGGCAAGGAAGGGGCGGCAAAGGATTAGGGGAACCTCGACATCCTCTTCAATGTCCAAAATGACAAAATCCACAAGGAAGATGAATTTGTCTACTTTTACGAGCACGTCCTCCACAATTCCCAGCGGATATTTTATCGTCCTATCTGCTAGTTGTATACTCATACGTGTGGGGCTAAGGGTGCCCACTCCTAACTTTTTAAACAAGGAGAATGGCATTAAGTTGATGCTTGCTCCTAAGTCGGCCAACGCGTTCTTTACAAATAGATCACCAAAGAGGCACGGGATAGAAAAACTACGCGGATCGTTAGCCTTTTTCGGTAATTTATTTGTTAGGACGGCGGAACACTCAGCATTTAAAGTTACGTGCGATAGATTTTCTAGCTTTTTCTTATTAGTTAGAAGATCCTTCAGGTACTTAGCGTACTTGGGCATTTGTGATATCGCTTCATGGAAGGGCAAATTGATGTGTATTTGCTTAAACATTTCCAGGAAGCGATGATATTGATCATCTAATTTTTCCTTGTTGAGTTGAGATGGATAAGGCGGGGCGGGGTTGTTTTTGAAAATATGAGGTGGAGTGATAAAATCTGTTTGAGTGAGTGGTGTTTTTAAAATAGGGGCGGATCTTGCCTCGGGCTCTTCGCTAACCGGACCGGATACTTGCTTTCCACTCCGAAGAGTTACAACTTTCGCTTGCTCTTTCGGGTTGGGCTCGGTGTTAGCGGGAAGAGTCCCGGGCGGTCGCTCGGATATTATTTTGGAGAGCTGCCCGATTTGGTTTTCTAGATTTTTAACGGATCCGGCTAAGTTCCGGACAGTTGCTTCATTCGTACTTATATATTTTGAAAACATCTCCTCCAAAGATGGAGGTTTTTGAAAGTTAACAGGGGGTGGAGGTGGTGTAAATTCATTTTGTAGAGGCGGGCGAGTTGTGTTTGTAGGATTACTCCAAGAAAAGTTTGGGTGATTACGCAGCGCAGGATTATAATTATTCGGTAACTGAAAACCAGGTGCATGAAAATTAGAAGCAGAATAATTATTATAAGCATTTCTATTGCCTACGAAATCAGCTTGTTCGGAGGTGGCTTTTGCGAATTCCCAAACCTGAGGTGCGGAAGGAGCATTCATTTCAGATATCTTTTTGCTAAGCATTTCCACTTGTAGTGCCAGCTGGGAGACGTTATCCACTTCGTACATACCTGCAGGTTTGTTTGGGCGGGATCTTGGCACATTCCACTGATAGGTGTTCATGGCCATATCCTCAAATAGTTCAAGAGCGGCTTCCGGGGTTTTGTTATTTAAGGTACCACCGGAAGCGGCGTCTATCATTTGCTTAGTATGTTGATTTAGCCCGTTATAAAACGTCTGCACTTGTAACCATACAGGCAGAGCGTGATGAGGGAATCGTCTTAAGAATTCTTTATACCTTTCCCAGGTATCATATAGCGTTTCAGAATCTATTTGGCAAAAAGAAGAAATATCATTTCTAAGCTTTGCAGTTTTCGCAGGTGGAAAATACTTAGTTAGAAATTTTTCAGTTAACTGGGCCCAAGTGGTGATAGAACCTCTAGGTAGAGTTGACAACCACTGCTTAGCCTTTGTTCTTAAAGAAAATGGGAAGAGTCTTAGCCTAATTGCATCATCCGTAACACCATTTATTTTGAAGGTGTCACAGATTTCAAGTAAGCTAGCAATATGTGCATTCGGATCTTCATCTTGTAATCCGTCGAACTGCACGTATTGCTGCACCATGTGAATTATGCTTGGCTTTAGTTCGAAATTATTATTATTTATGGCAGGGCGGACTATACTAGTTTCCGTCCCTTCCAGGTTAGGCCTTGCATAATGGGACATAGTCCATTCAGGGGCCGCAACCATGTTGGGGACTTCATTTTGGTTAGGTTCGCCCATATTAACAACCGACTCCGAATCCTCAGCCAGTTCTTGGAATGTAGGATCTTGAACTTGCGATTTTCTCCGAAGAGTACGCTCAAGTTCTTGGTCCAAGTCTACAAGTTCTGACGGATTCGCTCGGGTCATAAACTAGAAAGAGAGAAGGGAAAATAAGATTGAGAAATTCGAAAAAGGTCTCTCTTTTTTGAATTAATTTTGTTTTTCAAGAAAGAGGAGAGAAAAAAGAGAGGTGATAAAAGTAATAGATTCGTCCTTTCAAAATATCAACAAAATGCGAGTCCCCGGCAACGGCGCCAAAAACTTGGTGATTAAAATTCCGCTTGCACGAAATAAAATCCGAACTAGCAATCCGAGAAGGCAAGTATACCTATCGAACTGTAGTATAGGAACACAAGTGTCGTATTAAAATCCGAGAACCGTTGATTACTTATACTCAAACGAATTACTATTATTTTATCTTAACAATTTTTTGGATGGTTTTGTCTGCTAAGTTGAAATAAAAGCTGGATAAAAGTACGGCTAAACGATGATTAAGAAATAGCACTCGATCTTGACTTACTTCGGCCTAAGTTGATCAAAATTCAAAAGCAAACTTAAAACTTAATAAAGTAAGGGCAGCTTGACCGTGGGGGTTCCTATAGTTTGAACATGCTTCTCTCGAAGATATGCCCAACTGAGTTTAGGAAAATCCGACCGAACTCTCGTCCCGTATTCGAATACCTAAAACTCGCTTTAAGTGGTGAACCCCGCTATTGGGTTTGACTCCAATCCAGGAGATTTACGTCATTCTCTCTCGAGAAATGTGTGTAACTCTCTTTACTCTTAAGTGCTCACTTAAGACTATCGGCCTCTCGGCTAGCCAAGAATGAAAGCAAAGGTGAGGATTATATATCGATAATATAGCTCCACTAAATTTTAATTAAGAGTAAATCTAAGGTCCAACACTTTAGAAAGTGAAAGAAGACTAAAGGATCATAACTTGATCAACTCATCCTCAGATCATCAAGATCGAGTACTATGAGGATTTAGTTACTCATGGTGGAGGGGTAGGGGAGAGAAATGATGAAGATTTTAAGAGAACAAAAACATACCATTTTTATTAAACAAAAGTTCAATTACAATTGCATGGAAAGCCTACTAAGCATTAGTAATACACTATAAAAGGAAATTACAAAGGCATTACAACATTCATATGAAAACTAGAAAAGGAAATGCATTGAAATAAGAGAGAGAGAGAGAGAAAGAGAATAAAATGACATGAAAAACACTGAAAATAGAGTAGTAGCACTAGTTCTCTCTCCAAAAACTGAATGGGGAAAGCTTGGAGGTCATTTCAATTTATAGAAATTTTTCTGCCTCGGTCACGCCCTCAGTCACGCCCGTGACTAGGGGCGTGACATTGTTTAATCAATTCTGCGGCTTGGATCAGGTTCGGCGCACGATTCTGACGCGATTTGATGGGTCACGCCCTAGGTCACGCCCGTGACTGAGGGCGTGACCATTTCGGTGGTTAGTCGGGTCATGGGCGCTGGCGGCGATCATGGGCGCTGGCGGCTGGCTGACGTGGCAGTCACGGGCATGACTGGAAGCACGCCCGTGTAACAGTGGCGTGACCAATTCGGTGGTCAGCTGGTCGAATCTGAGCTGTTCACGGGCGTGACTTGTGTGTCACGGCCGTGTACTTTGGGCGTGTCTGACCAGATCTTCTGAATTATGTTGGCAGCAGCTTAACTGGAAACAACAACTTACACGCCCTAGGTCACGGGCGTGACCTAGGGCGTGACTTAGGAAATTTTGCATTTTTGACCTGAAAATTCAGAAAACTTAAGTTAGCACTAAAAATAGGAAAATGAACCAAAATTGCATTTAGGTAAACAACAATAAGCAAAAAGTAAGAGTAAATATCCTAAAAATAACCTAATTAAACTAACTAGATTTAGTATTATCAAACGTGATCTGGAACCTGAGCAAGGACTACAATCTGTTGTAGTTAGAGAACCTGCTCAAGAAACACAAGTCCTACGTAGATCTGATAGACCATGATTTGAGCCTGAGAGATATGGATTTCTCGCGTCTCAAATAGTTAATGTGTTTCTTATGGATCATGATGATGAGCCTGCAACCTATCAAGAGGCTATGTTTGGACCTGACTCCGAGAAGTGGCTTGAGGCCATGAAATCTGAAATGGACTACATGTATGCAAACCAAGTTTGGACCTTGGTGGAACCACCTGAAGGGGTACGACCCATAGGGTGCAAGTGGGTCTTCAAGAAGAAGACCGACATGGATGGGAATGTACAAACATTCAAAGGCCCATAGGATGCAAGTGGGTCTTCAAGAAGAAAACAACAACTTTTATTTTGGATGGAGAAGTTTTCTTTCTTGGGGAAGAAACAAAGTCATGTAACATCTCTTCTCCAAATTTATAAAGCCGAAAAGGAGTTTCCTGTTTTAAAAGGATTCGGAAAAGTGCTTCCTCAGGTTTTGAGTTCACACTCTTTGATGCAGTCAAACACTGACCAATGGTGTTAGCTTTGCTTATCTATTGGATAGGAGGAAACAAATTTGAGTTCCAGCATAACACTCAGTACTGAAGGCTAAAATAAGATAATAGCTCAAGAAAATATACAAAATCCATTTGCTTTGATGAAAAACCAAGACCTAAACGTGTTGCCATTGCTAAATGTGCATACGCACATACAAATCCAAGGCATGTGCAATGCACATCCAATAATTAACTGTTGATGGGTCACATTCGCAGAAAGATTAAAGTCATATTCTAGAGATATAAATTCACCTAATCAAACAGAACTGGGAGGTAGCATTCTTCAGGCAAACAGAAGGAGTGCAGTGGTGCAGAGAAGATTTTTTTGCTGCAAAGGAAATATAAAAAGCAGAGTTTTAGTATCTAAAAAAATCAGACTGAAATTAAATGATGTCTGATTTAACAAATCCATAAACGATACTAGGTAACTCTTATCATCTAAAAACAAAAATATAATATTTCCGCTGTTGTATTCTCATTGGCCATTGTCCATTTTATGTTGGTCTAACATTTTTTTGGTCAACAGTCAGAACATTCGAATTACATGGTAACTTCCATGTATTAATCGTTTAATTGTAAGTGAACAAAGATTACCATTGGCTTCTCATCCTTGTAGGGAAAATCATCAGTCAGATTCTTCTTCACTCAATTAACTAATCCATTTTGCAGCATCTTAACCTGTCAAGAAAATTAAACCATCCAGTAAATACTACCGGGCTGAGAAAAGATAAAGCTTAAAATAGAAATTTCATATAATGCAGGGGAAAAAATTCATTTATAAATGATGCTAAAAATGGCTTCTAGTACATAAAAGGTTTTGAGTAGCAGTAGAAAAATCCTTGAAAAAAAGGGCAGACAACAATGTAAATACATAATTCAGGCGTAATCCCAGACCTGCAACGAAAAGTTGTCCTAAAATGATCATATCCTAATTCAGAAGTTTTCAGATTTTGTGGCTAATATGTTTATGAAAATAACATAATTCACAATAATAGAGATGATCCTTCTTGCTACGATCCCAATATCAATTACTATTATAATGAAATATAGCGCTTTAAATAGAAAGAAGACAGACAGTTTTGACATCAGTTGAGGGAAAACCTTGGACATAGGAGTTTGAGAGCCCTCAAGGAAGGTCAGCTCTCCGTGCGATTCAAAGTCGGAGGAAGGCGACCACTGCCGTGGCGACTGAAGGAGGAAGCGAATCTTCAATGGTCTGACGCCGAATGGTAACGGCGAATGGAAGAAAGTGAAGCCCCAAACGAAGCTTGCCTATTGTGCGTTGCAATAAGGGAGGCAGGGAGAACCCTAGCTTGATATTATAGGAGGAGATGAACCTGCCGGGGCCGATCTTCTGCCAGCGGAAGCCGTGTTGAGGAGGAGAAGAACCTATAGGCAGAGGGGAAGAGAAGCCCCTCTTCACGAAAGCTCGGGGAGGAGAGGGTTTCGAAGAGGCGTGTAATTAAAATGGCGTGAGGAAGCTTTAATAAATAGAAACCATGTATTATATGAACATTGAATGAATGATTTGCGAGAGGAAGAAGCAGTGCAAGCAAGGGTTGCCATCGCAAAAAATGATGGGATGGAAACACCGGCCTGCTGGATGTAGGATACGCCTGATGAAGCTTTGGAACTATAGAATGGATGGATGGTCCCCTTTGCACAACCCTTCTGAGGAAGATAACATCGAGCGGACAGGTCAAGGAGAGCAGCAAGCCGCGAGGGGTTCGGGAGGGGCATATGACGCTGGAGTTCGACTTTAGGAATATCGCCGGAGAAGGCGTGTGCAGGAGCGGGAGCGGGAGCGGGAGAGGCGAGCGAGCAGGGTGCGATCGTGCGTAGGCGGAGTGATGCATTTTAGGGCAGAGGAATGTCGAGGGGTTACAACGGTTGTATAGCGTGTTGTGCAGGAATCGGACGATCCCCAATAATTGAACCATATTTGACGGTGTAGATTTTTTGTATGAATTTTTATTTCACGCTAATCGCAGACCGCAGTATTTCTTTTTAGAATAGTATAGATATATATATATATATATATATATATATATTTATAAGAATAATTATACAGATTTTTATAAGAAGTTATAGATATATATATATTCAGATTTTATAAGAATATATATATTTATAAGAATATATATATATATAAATTTTGTAAAGAATTTGATAAGTATATTCTTATAAGGTAATTTATATGCTAATTAAATACGCATACTTGAATAAATATAGATTTTATCAAATGCGATCTCGCGAACACTCAAGATGAACTACATCGACACTCCTACGTCCGTAACACCCTCGCTACGACTGAATTAATGATTTAAGTATAAATTTAAAATTCTAGGGCGTTACAGGGATTCTCTTGGCAGTTCTTAAAAATGGCAAGAAATTGGTCAAAGCTCAAGCTGAGGAAATTATAATCCTCAAGCCCTTCAGATCTCAAATTAGTGAGAAGATCAAGGAGGAGAGTAGATTGTACAGTGTGCTTATCCTCCTTTAGAAGAAATATGATGCTCAGGATAGGACTATCAAGTCTCTAGAGAATAAGCTTATAGTAGAGAGAAAGCTTGTGACTAGCTACTCTAGGCCCAAAATAGTTCTCCATATTGTAGACTGCTTCTCCACTCAAGACAGAGGAGGACTGGGATATAATAAGAAAGTTGGAGTGACTTCCCAAGCTACAATTGTCTTTCAAAAAGTTGTCACTCCACAAGCACCATCCACCAAACAGAAAGGAAAGGCTTTACCTCAAAAACCTATTCCCAAGGAAAGATCATTGAATGTGCAACCAATTCCAAAACTAAGGCACAATCACATGATCAGTAGAAATGCATGTTAAAAAGCAGCCTGCTCATCTAGTCACCTATCCTCCACTAAAAAGGTGACTCAGAAAGGAGGTACAAAAAATTTGAGTGATGGTGTTGTGGCAAGGTTGGGCACTTTTCAATAGATTGTTGGTTCAACCCAATGGTGCCTAAAACAAGGTATGAGAAGCCAGTCAGTTGTTTGACTGCAAAAGCTGCAGTAGGTAGAGATGTTTCTTATTGTGCTAACAAGAACCTTGGACCCAAATTCATTTGGGTTTATAAGGGATATTAAATCTCTGTCTTACAGGTTTATCCAAGTAGCCAACCAAAAGTAAATATGGCCAATGGACAATATGTAATCCAGGTATAAATCTGGAATAAGAAGAAATTCATCACAAACAAGGTATCATGCCTGACATAATTATTGGATCTCACAATTAGTCTAACAACAGAGGAATGTGTCTCTTCAAAATCTAAAGTAAGAAATATTCAAATAAATCACATGTTTAGAAATAGAGTAAAACACACATTTTCTCTAAGTTATCACATGAAGAAGAGTGACTTGACAATTCTGGAGAGAAAGGAAAAAGGTAACTAAATGTGAGTTCAGTTCTTCAGCAGCGTGAAACAACATATCAAATCCAAATCAACATGCAAAGACTTAGGTTGCTGGATGACAGTACATGAAGACTTGTCTGCCAGAAAGAATAGTGCATTAGTTGAGGGGGGGCTCATGCTGAGCTCTCAGCACAAGAATCTATGCTGCCAATCAGGGATGAGGCTGTTGTTGAGGGGGAGTCTCAAAATGAAGTCATGGCTCCAGATGCTAAGGAGACTGCTAACACTGAAGTTGATATGCAAGAAGTCTATAGAATATATAGGATGTTGTTGTTGCTTATAATGATAATTTTAGTGAAGCTTCTGTCCAACTAAACAATGCTGCAGTTGAGAGGGAGCATACAGGGATCCCTGTGTTGGATAAGATGAATCCATCCTCTCCATCTAATAAGACATCCAATTTTCCCAAGTGCGATGGTCTGGAAAGTCAAGAGCAGAAGGATAAAAGGAAGGAGAAAGGTGTAGAGAATTAAAGGAGCTGAACTGGCTCATGTGATAGCTGAAAGCAAATGTGGTTGAAATTCTATTTTGAAAACATTTAGCTTATCTATAAAATGATAATAATGTTGTGACGCTGTTTAATACGCAACTACTTCAACTCATAAATGTGAAGCTAACATGCTACACACTGATGATGCAAAATAACAAACAAAGACAATATCATTGTGTCTACAAAACGATATCATCGTAACAAGAGTATGTGTCATCGAAATGACAGTTTGTATCGTCGAAATGACTTTATGACTTCGTCGTAAAGTCATTACGATACCTAAGTGTATTCTCGAGAATTCAAAATTCAGAAATAAATCAATCAGGACCATTCAATTTGTTTGAATTACACATTTAACAAGCGGCACTTCGCCTCCCATGCCATAACTTATAAATACGGTCAGAGGTCTTGAATTAAAAGCACTTGCTACATTTGCCCTAAAAACCTGTCGTGTACTCTTTGACTTCGGAGAGTGAACAAGTCGGTATTGGTGAACCCTCCTTTGATTAACCACGAAATCGCACTGAAGAAGGAAGGATATCTGTATGAAGGAAGTGAAGTTGTGAGGAATGGCTTCACGAAGGCTCTAGAAGAAATTCAAAGCACCATAAGACTGTTTGACTCCGTCATCTTGGAGTTCGTTCTTTCGGAATCAATAGTAACAATGCAGAGGGAAGTTCTGGAAGTCTACTCGAATGCCAAGGTTGGTTCAAAAGGAATGTCCATCAAAAGTCAAGTAAATGAGATAAGAGTTAAGGTAACTCCAAAGAGATTGGACAGGGTTCTGCAGCTGGCGACCTTTACCAAAGAGGAGGAGAATGAAGAAGTCACCCAAGAGGACCTAGATAAAGCTCTTGCATGGTGTGAGCATTCCAGGAAGACCTATGGATCTCTGGAAAGGAAGAACTTTAATCAGCAAGGAAAGTTGATGGCTGATATAGTGGGAAAGGCCCTTCTCTGCAAGGTAGGGTCTCATGATAGGATATCCAAATAGATGTTTGATATTATGACCAGGATAATACTAAGCAAGAAAATCAATTGGGCTCAAATCATTTTCAAGAGAATACAAGAGAGCTTTCAAGTGCCCAATCTGGGAAGATTACTATCTCTTTATCTACAGCTATCATATCCTGAAAACTTCAAAAAGAAATTTGGAGTAAAAATCCATCATATGAGAAGAATGGATATTAAGGTATTGGAGAGATGGGAAAAGTTCTTAACAAGGTCTCCCAAGAAGTCACAAGTTGCTGGAGTGGTGAGTAAAGAAGAAAGTTCATCAGAAGAATGTGAGCCCATCCACAATCAAGAACTGTCTAGCTCTGAAGAAAATGTGAAGCAGAGGAATGTCTCACTCCAAACCTAAGCACTGAGCTTGGGGTCCACGACCACTGCATGAATAGATCAAGGGGGTGCTGAGACTGAGGGGGAGCAGGACACTAAGCTACATGCTCATGTGGAAGATTTCATCCACGAGCTCACAATGGGTGAGGATGCTATCCAGTGTGGACTAGCAGTCCAAGTGGATCCAAATGAAGCTCAATAGGAAGCCAATCAAGATAATCCTGCTGATGAGACTAGCAGAGACCTTCCAATTGCTGAAAAGCCAAGTGTGCTAGAGGAAGAACCAAGACAAACACCCCTTAGAAGATCTCCATCCCCCATATATGATGAGGTTGAAGGGATGGACATCTATCTCTCCACTATAATGCAGAAGAAGGTTGAAGGACAACCTGACAAGCCCAATTATAACCCTGAGCAAAGACTAGAAGACTCCTCATTGCTGCCTTAGATAAGGATGCTCTTGTAAGAGCAAAGGTTCAAAAAGGAAACATATGTTAACACTGTTGTCCATGAGATAAGAAGGGACCTATCTAATGAGGCTGTAAATCTAAGAACTGATATGAATATTCTGTAAGAAGACACAACCATACAGCTAGCACTTACTCACCAGGGTATAGCAGAAGTTTTAGACAATCAAGGCATGATATGCAACAACATAGAGAAGGCCTGCATAGCCACTAACAAGTGGATGAATGAACGCAAAACCAATCTCCAAGAAATTTTAGATCAACACAGTTAGGAACTGGATAGTCATCTACTTAAGACAAAAAAAATCATCTGGAAAAGGGAATTCATATGCTTAAAGATAAGATTCTTAATCTTCAAGGGAACATCCAGAGGGAAATATCAGAATAAGTCATAAAGGGGGAGAGATCAATGATAAAGGCCAGTGGTGAGCATGCCATCTGGACCTCTAATACTATCAGGGAAGCAATGAATCTCCTGTTAGAACATGGTCTTCCACATCTCCTAGGTTTGAGAATAACAAATCCTATGTGTATTTGATCTTGTGTGTTTAAGTGTGCGGGAAAACAAAGTTCATATGACTCAAGGATTACATAAGAAGGTTGCCCCCAAATTTGAGCCATCAATTCAAACATTCCCACTAGCGCCGGTGATAGCACCTAGCGCCCGGCGCTAGCGATGAATAGAGCAATTCCGGGAGCACATATAGAAAAAGCTAGCACCTGGCGAAAGCCGATAGCGCAGGCGGTAGCGCAGAGCACAGAAGGCAAGAGAGAACTGTTTCCTCGGATTGAAGATTCTGCCACGCAGAATATGTCCTAATATGGGATAGCGTCGGCGGTAGCACTAGCGCGGGCGCTAGTGCTAAGGCTATAAAATGGACCCCTTGGATCTGTCTTCTTCATCCTCTTTAGATCCCAAATTCCAGAGCTTCATGCCACAGCATAGAGAGGAAGGTTTAGAGAGATAATCCCACAAATCCATAAAGGCTTAAGGAGATCCATGGAGAAGATTTTAACATGCATCATCATCATGACGAAAGACCACATCGACTAAAATCATACTCTGCGGGTCTTCGTCTACTTCTCCAAGAGATCCATATTGGGAGTTCTTATATTGTTGTTTATTTATTTCACATCATTTCTTATAATCATTTAGTGAACTCGCCTCGTGTTAGCGACTAGGTCTGGGTAGGACATAGGGCAGAAATTCGCCTCGTGTTGGCGACTAGGTCTCGGGTGTAGGTCTAGGGGGTGCTCGAGGCCATATCCGGGGAAGGGTTTGCTAGAGCGGCTTGAGGCCGTATCCGGGGAAAGATCGGCTAAAGCTAACCTTTCATGGGGATATGAGTCGGTATATAAAACAAATAGTGTCTTACATATTTTGCTTTGATTTCTAGCGTCATTGAAATCAAATTTTGTAATCAATTTTATTAATAATAATCATGTCTCTCTTTGTGTTATAAAATTGATTTGATCTTCATTTCTCTAAATTGTTTACTATCCTCTCCTTCATTATAAAACAATTTAGATCTTTATTCAAAATCACTATTTTGATTTCTTATCATAAGCAAATATTTCAAAATATAACTTAAGTTTTAAAACCCTTATTCACCCCCCCCCCCCCCCCCTCTAAGGGCGCCTACCGATCCAACAAGTGGTATTAGAGCGGTTTTATTCCAATCGGCGTAACAACCGGGAATAATGGCGTCTCATGATCTCGCTTCTATTAGTGGGGGTAATTTTTATGAAGAAGGAAAATCACTAGCACCACCTTTATTTGAAGGAAGAAATTTTAAAGGATGGAAAATTTTAATGGAAAATTTTCTTAAAGCTTTAGATGAAAAAGTTTGGAATATTACTATTAAAAAGCCACCTAGCGTATTAAATAAAAACGAAATGGTTTTAAATGCAATATCTATGAATAGTCTATTTTGTGCGTTAGATCAAAATATTTCCAAACTCATTCATACTTTTCCTACTGCATACGAGATGTGGAATTTTCTTGAGATAACTTATGATCTTCCTCTTACAGGTATGGAACAAACACAGGAAGAGAAGGACATTCAAGCATCCACCATTATTCAAGAAAATCTCTCGTGTAGCAAAACCATGGAAATCATGGAAATTGACTTAGCCAAAGAGAGCAATTCATCAAAAGAAGATGAAAATTCATGTATAAAAAAGGAAGGCCTAGAAGGCGACAAAGGAACGTCATGTTCACATCCTGCCTCTTCCGATTGCGCTGTAAGAAAGTCTAATTCTTTTTCTTATTTCCATATACAAAAAATTGCTAAATATAGAATGAAGAAATTAATAATTGCTAATAAGAGATTACATTTAGAAAATAAAACTTTGAAAGCAAATGTGAATGAAGAATCCAAAAAGGATGTGTTTGAATATCAATCATGCTCTTCATTTGAAAACTATACACCTTATTTTGATTATAATAATATTAAAGAAAAATTCAAGGATTTAGAAAAAGAACTTTAATTCAAAAGAACATAACGAAAAATTGATAAACAAAAATAATATTCTCTCTCATAAACTAGAATCTTTAAAATCACTCTTTCAAAAAGGATTAAATGTATTTAAATATCTTATTTCTAGTTTATCATCAAACATGTGTAAAACTTCTGCTAGTATGTTAAAACATATTAAACATGCACCTAGTAGAATGTTCAATCACACAAACATAATGAATTCTAACCCACATTATGTATCTCCCAAATTAAATTCTAATGTGCACAAATTTCCTATGAAATATAATTTCAAAAGTGATTATTATTTTAAACCTAAGTTTAATGAATATGGAAATTTGATGCATAATATTAAATCAAAATATGAATGGAGACCCAAAATAAAAAATGAAACATTAACTCCACTTGAAAGAATTCATTCATTTTTGTCTCCCCAAAAATTATCACGCTATATTTGGATACCTGACGGAACCGTTACACTTGGTTCCCTTTGGAAACCCAAATCTCTCATCTACTAGTATCATCCAAATGCATGAAGTAGAATATTTTCAAATTGAAATATACAAATTTCTACTTCATGATGTGCTTTAATGTCTTTTCTATTTTTTTCTTTTTATTTTCTTTTTAAACCATCATGTCATGGTCATCTAATATAATATTTGAAATTTTGACTTTGTCCCCTAAAGCCTAAATGATGTGTGCAAATCAAAGTAAATCAAAAGTAAAAGTCAAGTATTTTTTTTATTTATAAATGACCAATCTATTACTATTAAAATCATTACCCATAAATATCATATAGTATTCATATAAATTGACCTATAAATTTGCTATAAGATATTTCAAATTAAATCTTGTTATTAGGATATTAAGCTTTTTAGCCTTCACCAACAAGTGGTTTAGAGAAATAACATGATCTAAAAGAAAGTTCAAGATTTAAATAAAAGTTCAACTTTCAATATAGTTGTCTTTGTTCACAGCAAAAAATTATATTGTGTTCACTCCTTGATGTCAAACATGATCTAAACCATCACTATTGTTCACCTATCAAAAATCACACATATATATATATTCAAAATTCTTAATTAAAAGAAAATCACTAAAATGTATCGAAAGAATTTACCTTCATAATGAATATTGAATTCACAAGCACCACCATGATCTATTGATGTCCTTTGCTAAAATTCTCTAACATCATATATCATAAGTCATATCAAAAGTATTCTAAAAACAATTATTTCTATCACAATTATGTGAATTATAATTGATATAATAATTGATGACAATTGATATTACAATGGTTGGTGTATTATGTGTGTATTGTGATTTATTTCAAGTTTAGACCTTTGAATCATCTTGATATCAAATCAAATAGAATCGTCACTCCATTCTAGGTCTATAAGTTGAAACACTATAAAACCTTGGTAATAGAATCTAAGAATGCTTGCTTGTGTATTGTAATTCTACAATGAATTATAATTTGCATACGTATTTTATCTACACTACATTTACTTGCACTCTTACAAAATTAATAAGAGTGGTTGTACTTCCATAATTCAATTGGTTTGCAAAGCAAGTGTAATCAGAGAACTTTGTACAAAAAAAAATCATGAAATAAATTGACAAAGATAACTCCACCAAGCACTACTTGAACCTCCTGATAAGTCTTACTAAGCGTTGTGAGGTTGAGCACCTTGGAAAGATTAGTTAAGTGACTTGTGCAAACTTTTCATTTTTAAAATAAGACCACTTATTCTTAAGTACACCGGATCACAACAAAAAAATCAACATTGAAGAATAAAATTGTGTGATGCCCCAAACACTACTTTGCACCCTGATATGTCTTAATGAGCATTGTGTGTGCAAAGGATCTTGGTAGTTGTATATTTTTTTTGTGCTTAAAAGTGTGTGGAAGTAAAATTATTTGTGTTTTATTGTGCACTTTATTTACACATTTCTTGTATTTTTGAATAAATCATTTGTTTACTCTCTTCAAAATACAATTTTGTGCACATCATTATCTTCCATAACACTTCTTCTCATGAGTATTGGATCTTAATGCTAAAATTCTATAATACTCTTCCTATATAAATGCAGTAGATAACCTAGCATGCTTTCTACAATGTTTAGTATGTTTTGAAATTGTGAATTAAAATAACATTATAGTAATCTCTTTTTGATAACATTTTTTCATGCTTGGTTACTTTATTGTTAAACTTAAAGATTTTAATTGAACAATGATTTACAAAAACAATTTCTTTATGAAATTTAACTCATATATCTTTGTATGTATCATCATTGATTACAATAAGATGTTTCTTGTATTTCGATAAGTCTTTCACATCATAACCATATAATTGTTTTACCGTGCGCTTTCATGCTTATATCAAAGTCTTAAATACCAAAATTCCTTTTTCAACAAATGGTAGACTTGCTTGGTAGAATTTATATTGGTTATTCTAACACAAATATTGTAATGCTAAAACTCTGATTCATTAATGGATTTCAAAATAGCTATGTGAGTTGTTTGTTTAGAAAAAATTCAAATAAAAATATAAATCCATAGGCTATGTCATTAGATTTAAAACGCTTAAATGTTTCCAATAATTATTATCCATGACTTCATATCTCATAATAGAGGGGGCGTAGGGTTGTAGACATTAGATAACCTTATCTCTAGTCATGTCTTGTCCTTAACCGGGGAGGATTCTAGTGGGGCCGTGCGAGGCACTGGGGGGAAAGAGTGCTGGTTTGAGTTTTTTTAATGTTTGCATAAGGGACTAACACCCCAACCTACGACATGTATGCAGCTCCTCATGCCCATCTGTCACTTAGTACGGGGCTAGGGTATAGAAATATTGTCTGGGTAGATTGGTTATTTGGAAATCGTTACCTTTTTATGATTAAAACTCTTATATAAAGGGGAAAACTAACATTATAATATGGATTACTTGACAAATGTTATATTGTTCATCTTTAAGCTAAAAACTCTGATCTATCTCTATAAAATTATTCTAAAACTCCTTATCATTTCATTCTCTCTAAAATCTCGATCATGCCTTTATCTTCTAATCAAAATTTTCTGTGTTTTGTTTCCTTACCCACTTTTGCTAATAACAAAAGGGGGAGATCTTCCATGATAAATAAAATCCGCTATCAAAATGAAAAACTAAATTGATTAATTAAATATGATAGCTTACATATTAGGGGAGCATTGACTTAGGGGGAGCATGTATTTAGGGGGAGAAATTCTAAATGCTAAAATCGATAATTATCCTAAGTCATCACTCTCACACACACAGAAGTAAGTTTCATCATGCTTTTATATTAATGCTCTGATTTATCATTAATGGATTTCTTATTATCAAAAGGGGGAGTTTGTTGGAATAAGGTCTTCAGCATCTCCTAGGTTTGAGAATAACAAATCCTATGTGTATTTGATCTTGTGTGTTTAAGTGTGCAGGAAAACAAAGTCCATATGACTCAAGGATTACATAAGAAGGTTGCCCCCAAATTTGAGCCATCAAATACAACATTCCCACTAGCGTCGGCGGTAGCACCTAGCACCCGGCGCTAGCGATGAATAGCGCAATTTCGGGAGCATATATAGAAGGATCTAGCGCTTGGCGGTAGCCGATAGTATAGGCGGTAGCGCGGAGCACAAAAGGCAAGAGAGAAATTTTTCCTCAGATTGAAGAATTTGTCATGCAGAATATGTCCTAATACGGGATAGCGCCAGCGGTAGCACTAGCGCATGCGCTAGTGCTGAGGCTATAAAATGGACCCCTTGTATCTGTCTTCTTCATCCTCTTGAGATCCCAAATTCAAGAGCTTCGTGCCACAACATAGAGAGGAAGGTTTAGAGAGATACTCCCACAAATCCATAAAGTCTTAAGGAGATCCGTGGAGAAGATTTCAACACGTGTCATCATCGTGACGAAAGACCGCATCGACTACGATCATACTCTGCGGGTCTTCGTCTACTTCTCCAAGAGATCCATATAGGGAGTTCTTATATTGTTGTTTATTTATTTCACATCTTTTCTTATAATTGTTTAGTGAACTCGCCTCGTGTTGGCGACTAGGTCTGTGTAGGATTTAGTGCAGAAATTCGCATCATGTTGGCAACTAGGTCTCGGGTGTAGGTCTAAGGGGGATCGAGGCCATATCCAGGGAAGGGTTGGCTAGAGCGGCTTGAGGCCGTATCCGGGGAAGGATCGGCTAAAGCCAACTGGTTCGTGGGGATACGTGTCGGTATAGATAACAAATAGAGTCTTACATATTTCGCTTTGATTTCTAGCGTCATTGAAATCAAATTTTGTAATCAATTTTATTAATAATAATCATGTCTCTATTTGTGTAATAAAATTAATTTGATCTTCATTTCTCTAAATTGTTTACTATCCTCTCCTTCATTATAAAACAATTTAGATCTTTATTCAAAATCACTATTTTGATCTCTTATCATAAGCAAATATTTCAAAATATAACTTAGGTTTTAAAACCCTTATTCACCCCCCTCTAAGGGCACATGCTGATCCAACATCTCCCTCACCTGAACTATGACTACTCTGCTAATCAACCTACTAATGTTCCTGGTACTGCTGCTGATCAGAGTAAGGAAAAGGAAATATCAGAGGAAGATGAGGTAAAGCTGAGAAAGAAAAGATTAAGAGAAGAATTGGAGAAGAAGGATGACTATGAGAAGTGGAGTCCCAAAACCAGAGTAATAATATTAAATGCATGGGAGCTCATTAAAGTAAGCAAATATGAAAGATTTAAGTTGTATAGCTCTCAAGAGTGGACTAAATATGAAGATCATGAAGAGTCAAGAAGAAGCAACAGAAGAGACAAGCTAGCAGGAAGAATCCCAGCAGATGCTCCAGAACCACTCAAATATCATCCCAAGCCATATGAATATTTCACCAGGAAATCTGAGAAGAAATAGGAAGCTGCTACCAAGAATGCAACGAATGAAATAATTATGAGGGAACCAGAGACATAGATGTCTGACCCATTGTGGGCATATATAACAATGCTGAAAACTTCAAAACATATGTCACTTCTTATAATTTCTAAATGAAATGATATGTGTCAATCTGTCTCATTTTGTGATCACAAAAACTAAATTGAAATGTCATTATTATATGCTGAATTCCTTTAGATGTACTTTATCATTGAATGAGTTATGACTTCTTCAAATAGGAGGATATTGTTCGGAACAGTACCCAGTAATGTTCCTGATTTGAAGAAGTGCTCAGATCAATGGTAAGTACAATTTGTATTTGATATGCATTTGTTGTGACATGAACAAGTTAGAATATCATATTCACTAAGTACAATATATAAGGCTCAATTAAAAGCATCTACTACAAATATCATCGTGTTAAAAATATACACACTACGATATTGCTGAAGTGTCTAGCAACATCATTTAGAAGACTCCTGAGGAATCCAGGAATACTACAAAGTATAGACTGTGTGTCCAGTACTTCTCCAATCTCACTAAATCTAAAATCATCGAGAAGGACTGGACATATCGTCGACCAAGCACTCATACATTGTCGATATTGCTCTCAGAGATAAGCAGAAAGTTCATGTCAGTTATCGTCAAGATAACATGGAAATTCGATGATATCATTGTGACATCAAAGTACACATATTGTTATCGTTGTAAGAACAAGAAGATTCAATCAAGTCTGATATTGTCGTGTCACCTGGTATCACACGACGATGTCATTGTAAGGTCTATGAAGACTTAAGTCCAAGTATTCAGCAATGTCGATGACATCGTAGTAAAGAAGCCTAGTTGTCGAGAAGGCTAAGCGAGAATTTGTGAAGACAACTTACAGAAGAAGAATCACTTGTCGTCAAGATGATCAAAATGATATCGACGAGAAGTCTGTGTGATCTACAATATCGTCGATAAGACAGTATGGTTTCAATGACATTATCGAGAAGACCGCAAGTCGACAACAAGTTTACGATGACATCTTTAAGATGACTTCATATCATTGTGAGTGCAAGTGCAGCTGAGATATCTTGTATCATCGAGATATCGTTCTCTTAAGAAGATTGAAGAAGACTTTAAGATTTTCCCAAGTCCAAGATGGATCGGCGTGATGACAAGTTTTGTCGTCGAGACATTGCAAATGACGTCGAAAGAGATCAAGATATTTCAAATTGTGCTGTCTGCATTTAGTGTCGCCGCCTGATGGTCCAATCAGTGCGTGTCATTAAGGAATGGGTCTCTGACACTTAAAGGACATCATAGGAGACCTTTAGTCGGCTCCTCGGTCATATAAAAGAGATAAGCGTCTACCCTAATTCGATGATGTGAGAAACATAGAGAATACGCAAGAATCAATAGAATAGTCTAAAGGCTGCGTAAAGAAGGAACAAGAACCCAAAAACAAAAAGATATTCATTAAGTGTTCTCCAAGTTTTATTACAGCAACATTGGCTGATAAGTCCAAGAATCCAATCTTCATCCGGCTAGAGATGTTTTACTCATTCTTTCTCTGTAGGGCTCTTACAAGCCTGAGTTTGTAGGATCTATTTTAGATCTGAGTTGTAAGGCTTGAGGGACTGAGTTGTAGGGCTTGAAGGCCTGAGCTGTAGGGCTTGCGGGCCTGAGTTTGTAGGATCTATTTCAGATCTGATTTATAGGGCTTGAGGGTCTGAGTTGTAGGGCTTGAGGGCCTGAGTTGTTAGGCTTGAGGGCCTGAGTTGTAGGGCTTGAGAGCCTGAGATTATAGTGCTTGCGGGCCTGAGTTTTTGGCAGATTTTGCCGACCCTAACATACTGCTAGATAGGTGCAGAGGGACAGTGGACTACTCAAGACACTCTATCTTGAGGACCCACTATAAATTTTTGAGTGTTTTCTGTGATGTGCTCCTAATCTTTAAAGCCTTATGCTAGAACCTTCATAGAAATAGACTCAAATGTAAAAGGGTCAAGATTTTTTAAAATACCTATTCCCCCCACCCCTCTAAGTGATTTGACAACATCCATAACTAACAACTACATCACCCTGCAAGTCACCACTTACTATGCAAATGAATTAAACCATAAACAACATAGAAACCAACATATAAATGTGTCACAAGAATCAAGCATGTTTCTACATTGAGCAGGTAAATAAAAGGGGGCCTATTTATGCAGCATATATGCAAACCCGGGTTTCACCCAAGGCATCCTATAGCATGTATGATTCTAACACATCATCACGCATCATCATGTCATAACAAACCACATGGGTACTTTCATTTCCCCAAAGACATACAAGCCAATTCTATGAACTCTTTCTTAGACCCCACCCGCACATGGATCACTACACAATCGGGCTTGTCCATAAGCATAGATGTTCTTATAAATTTAACCATGCCATTACAAGAGATGCTAAGAACTCTTGCTTAGAATTCACACGTACATGGATCATGACACCATCGGGCTTGTCAAAATTCACAAACATTCTCGTTTGTTTCACATAAGGGAACTTGTCTTGCCAAGACAACCTACATATGTGAATTACAACATCACGGGGCTAGCTAGCCGACCACAAAGATAAAGCCATGCCTTGACATATATACAAGTGGACACCACATTCCACTAAGCATTCAACACGCACATTTTCCTCCACTAAGCCAACATTCGTTCTCACACGAAAAATAAGGCATCGCAATGACATCTTTGTCGCAATCGGATTTCTAACAAAATCCATAAAATGCACGCTAAGCAACATCACTGAATCGGATCATCGATCGCGATTTTGGATTCACCCAAAAAGTTTAATCCACTAACAGAGCAGATCTCTAATGCAAATAATTCTAGGGATGAACTTAATTGACCCGGTGCTTCCTCTTGAACCAAGGCAACCTGAACCCCTCTCATTTGAGAGATCAGGTGCCAAAATATTGCTGAAAATAAGGCATTACAAAAAAACGATGTCATGCGCGCATCCTAAGACCAGGAGGAAGGTGGTTGTTACCTTATGGAATCTCTTACTTGCCATAGATACCATGAATAACACGGATGAAATTGTGCACCTTCAAGTCCTCTCCGCGATGACGGTCTCGGATCATCGAACGAAGCTTCCAAGCTCTTCTAATGTAGGAAACTAGATTGTCTTCCTCCATCACCCTCTCTCGCTCACCCTAGCCACAAAAGCACCAAAGAACTTGCAAAATGAGCTTGGAAAAGGTCACTGCCCTATTTAGGGTTCAGGTCGCACCTATCGGAGCCATTGGATAAAGTTCTAAGACAATTTGATGGCTAGAAAACATAGATTTATGGAGCTGTGTATGCAAACTACAGCGCGGAGGTAACTAACGCGTCACGGTAGCTCCATCCCAAAAAATCTCTCTGTTTTGAGTTACCTTGACCGTCTTCTCATCGACTGGTACCACAAGCGGTATTGCTACCGTGCCGCGCTAGCTCACATGCTTTTAACAGATCGGCCATACTTCTAGTCGATCGGGCAGACTTCTAGCTGATCGGTCGAACGTCTAACCGATACAGCTACCCCCATCGTTAGTGCTACTATGCCACACTATCTCTAGATGATACACTTCTAACTGACCTATATTTGGATGACAAGCCAAGATGTTATCTCTTCAAGTCGATCACCCGAAAACACACTACAAGTGCATCGGTAGAAACTTCCACGCCGCACTAGCGTCTAATTGATCGACTGTACAAATTTGAAAGGGTAGTATGCCAATCGACTGGACAAGGCAGAAAGGTTACCACCTAGTGGTAGCACTACCGTCAGCGCTAGCTTTCTGCTACCTCTTGCCTTGGCTTTTCGGCCACCAAACCCAAGAAATTTGGGCTATTATAACTCCACCCACATTAAAATAAATTTGTCTTTGAAATTTAAAATGTTACCAAACATAAACACATGCCTGACGCAAACAGTTCTGCGAAGTCTTCCCGTATCACTTGCTAGCACACCCAAGAGAATTTGTCTCGCCTGCAATTGCTCAAATGCACCTTGAAAGTGCACAGTGTGCCTCTGAGAATTCTCTAGTGGGGGAGGGGGTGAATAGAGATTTATAATCTTTTCTATCATAACTGAGCATACAACAAAAAATACCAAGGGATTATGTTTCAGCAACACCAAGGTGTAGAATAAATTAAGCGCAATAAATTTAAAAATAGAAAAGCAGTTAGCTATAAGATGGATATCACAAAAATGAACAACCCAAAATACACAAGATTTTTAAAGAGGTTCCCCAAAATGTGGGTAGTCCTCTCTTCTACCTCCCTGGTAGGATTGCACAACCTGTGTCTAAGTCTTTTGATAAGGAGACTCTTAGAACCACTCAGATCTTTTGATAAGGAGATCTTAAACCACTGAATCCTTTGGAAGAGAAATTCATAAAACTCTGTTACAGTAGTAGAATAGAAAAAGAAGAAAGAAGGAAGTAAAAGATACAGAATTCTATTCTCAGAATTCTTTAGAAACTTTTCTCAAGTTCAGCTTCTGTTTTCTTTCACAGGGTCTGCTGATAATGAACCCTTGCTTTTAATTTTGATGATTTGCAAGGGTTATGTTTCTCATATCCTTCTCTTTGTAAGCTTCATATAATCTGGCTAATGTGAGATGTAGAAGAAGCAGCCCTGTATATTTCCTGTACAGAGAGAGCACAAGATTTATGTGTGTATCTCTTAGTGTTGAAGGTCAAAAAGAAAATAGAACCCTAATCGATAGACCAACTTTTTGTGTAATGAATGCTCTAATATTTTCTTCTCTTCTCTCCTCACTTATTGTCCATCATTGAGTTTTGATTTTATTTCTAATTTTGGATAGACCTGAGAATGAATTCTGATTGGGTACATTAATTCTTCTTTCTTCTTTTGTTCCCGACCCGTCCATCATATTTGAAAAACATTCCAAGAAATGAGATGTTGGAGAGCTGTCTTCAATATGGTGTTCCTTTTGAGAAGGTGGTAGAGAGACAACTGGAAAGTCTTCCTTTTCAGACTGTATTCGACGTTGCGTCGACTTAATCAATCTTCAAGTCGACGCACCTTGAGTTCTTATCGACGTAGCTTCGAATTTCTTCTTAACTTTGGCTGAACTCAGATGTCCATGTTACGTCGATTACTTATCAACGTACCCATCGAGTTGAAGCCTTGGACTTTATCTCTTAATTTCTGCGTCAAATTGTAGTCGATGTTGCGTTGACTTCTCAGATAGCTTCGACTGGCTCTTCGTGCTACATCGAGATTCTTTTGATGTTGCGTCGACTTGACTTTATACTTCGACAGACTGAATGATCTGCTCTAATTCAAGTCAGAGTTATGTCGATATCCAATCAAAGTTGCGTCGAGTTTTATTTGACACATGTCTTAACTCAACTTATTTTGTGATTGTTTTGACTTGGCCCTGACACTCTAGGTATAGTGTGGCATCCTAAGACATCTAATGATTTCTATACAATAGGGTAATAAACCTAGAAGGTAAAATCACTTATAAGTAATTTGTTAAGTTAAATCACAAGGAGTTTTTCCCAACAATCTCCCCCTATTTATCTTAACAAATTCTATAGATAGTTGTAAAGTCATTTTACTCATTCTTTTATATAAACAGAAATACATACAAGACAACATACACAATAATATATGACACAATGAAATCACAGATTATTTTGTACATTGTAAAGTAAATTATATTGTTCTTAATAATTGTATCCACCAGAGACTAGAAGTGTATTTAAAACCTCAAAAATAGAGTACCCGGACCTCACTGTTCTTTATCAGGAGTTTTCCTTTTTTTAGAGAAGACATGTGGAATTACCTTTCTTGCAGCAAATGCAAGAGGTTCTTCATTTTTAGGAGATATTACTGCTTCTTGATGGGTTTGATTTTGTTCAGCAGACTGAGCAGCCTCCTTAGCAATTTTGGCAACCTCATTCAGCAGATCATCTTCATGGGGCTCCCCTAGAGTAGAGGGAATCACCTCCCCTAGTTCAATGTTGTATCTTCAACAATCATTTCCCCTTCTAGATTTCTTTGAATATCTGGAATAGACTCTCCCTGAGTAGAGGCAATCACCCCCCTGGTTCAATTCTCCAGCTGGCACTTGAGCTGGTTCTTGAGATGTTATAGGGAGCTCCCCCTGATTTGGTACAGTATTATCTTGAGGGATTAAGAAAGGCTCCCCCTGGTTCAGTTCTCCATCCTCAGCCATCACTTCCTCTTCCAGATTCCCTTGAGGATTCTCTTGAAGCTCCCCCTGGACATTTGCATTTTGAAAGATGGTTACTTTATCAGGAACTTCAACAACATTGCCCTTTTCTTGGCCACTCTTTTCTAGAGTAGGTCTTTCCTCCTCCTGAATTTTCTCCCCTTCTTAACTTTGCTGGCAGGTGAGGTTAAGAAATCCTTTGTCACCGAGGAGGAGGACATGAATTCTTTGAGACCCTGGAGAGACCTCTTTGAATCTAGAATTTCAAACTCCATTTGGGAGCACTTCCTCTCAAAACTTCTGGCTTGTCTGGCTAGTAGGTCAGCAAATGTGTTGGAGGCCAAACCTACTGCCTTAGAAATTGCTTGCTCAATGTTGATGGAAGTGGTAGGTGTGGTATACATAGGAGGTGGTGGTGGTAAGTTCTCTTGGGTATCTTCAAAGTCTTGGTGGATGGGAGAATGGAGTGGAAAGACTTCTGGAGAAACATGGTATGATGGTGGTGGAGGAGGAGCAGACTGAATGTCTGTGATGATAATGGATGGTTGATGCTGAGGCAGTAGAGTTGTTTGAGGTGCAGGATCTGTGGGAGGAATGGAAGGACTGGACTGGTTGTACTGGGCTGGATAAATATTTAGATCAGCGCCTGGTTGATTATCTGGTTGAATTGCTGGAGTGACTTGAGGAGGAGTATTATCCCTTGGGGGATTTGGTAGATGTCTCTCTAAATCTTGAGGAGGTGGAGAAGGAGGAGGTGAGGATGGAGCTTGACCAAGCTTCAAAATTTGCCTGGTCCACTTTGAGAAGATTCCTATATTAATTATTTTGCCTCGTGGAATTGGCACTCCCTTGGACTTGCACACATCTGGATAGTGTTGGAAGAGAACCTGGCTCATTATTCTCATGTAGGAATTTTCTTTGTGATGATATTTGTGGCCAATCATTTTCTGGAGCCATCTCCCCCAGTTTATCTTCTTTTCCAAAATTAAGCCCATAATTTTCAATTGTTGCTTGGGTATAGCATCATGTGCTGATAGCTTGCACATCAACACCTTTCCCACTATGTCTGCCAAAAATTTGTATTCTTCTGCCATATCCACCTTTTTCAGATTGATGGCTCTCTCTTTCTTGAATTGCATGATTTCTAAGGCCTTCTTTGCCTCTTCCCCTGACAATTCATCAGATACCTCGCCAGTGGGTAGATCAAATGTTTGAGACAACATTTCCTCTGTTATGCTGTTATCTTTTTAAGAAATTTTCCCATGGAGGGATCCATCATCTCCTATGTGCGCAGTATCCTTGAACTCTGTCAGCTCAACAACAAGTATTTTGCATCTCGTGGAGATCAACTTTGTTATTCCTGCTTTATGGAATAAGCCAAGAATGGCCTTAAAGCTTTCTACAGCAGCATTGAAGGAGTCGACATCCACATCAAATCCTAAATTTATCATAGGAGGGTCCATTGTCTCTGTGATTGTGTACCTGCAAAGAACAAAGAGAGAGAGAGAGAGAGAGAGAGAGAGAGAGAGAGACAAGAATGCAACAGAACTGGAGAAGAACAGAGCAAGAGAGCAAGGAGAAGAAAATTCAAAAGCGTAAATGATTCAACGCTGAAGTTGCTTAAAAGAAGATGATTCGTCGCAACTTAGGATTTAAGTCGAAGCACCATCGATATACATTAATATTCAGCGCGCTAAAATATGCCAGGAAAGCTTCTAGAATCAATCCTATGCACGCTGGCATCTCGACGTTGCTTCGATTACGATTCAACGCAACTTCGAGATTGTTTAGGAACCATTGCGTCGATTAAACCTCGGCGCATCTTCAAATTTGACGGGCAACTATACATTCGACGTATCCGTTGATATGAAATCGATATTGCGTCGAATGCTATTCCAATTGTCTGATTCAGACGACTCTCGAAGCTGGCGTCAAATTGAATTAGATGGTACATCAAATTCTATTCTATGCAACTCTAAATTAACAGATACATATTGCTTTCGGAAAAGGCGTCGAGTAGAATTAGATGGTGCGTCGAATTCTAAGCGATACAACTCTGATAGTTATTTTTTCTTAGAAAGTTCTTGTTGTTTTTCCCAACAATAATTTTTAATGAAAAATAGTATTTATACTAGATATTTTCATAACCTAAAGAAGATAATTTGAAAATTCAAGGTAGAGGACACTCCCCTGTTGGATTTGGGTCTTTATTAGACCATACTTCTTCCTTCCTCTTCCATTATCTCCTTGGAGGCATCCTACTTATTCCTACACAACTAGCTCAAACATTAGAAGGAACCCAGGTTACCTTGGGCCCTTTGCTTTTACCATTGTAAGGGTTAATGAAAGAGTAGAAAGGTCTTTCATGATATTCTTTAAGATGGCAGAGAATATGTTTACTAAATTTAAATTTATTATCTTGATGCAGAAAGTGTGTATAAAATGCATTTAGATATAAAAGATCAGCAGGGTGTTGTATTATTCTAGTTTTGGCTTTATCCTTTTGGTTGTTGTTGGTTACTTTATCTGAATTACTTCTTCCTAGAGGTTTCTTTTCTTTGCTTGGATTTAAGTTATTAACTACAGTTATTTTATCTAGATGATTATTATTCGGTTCCTTAGGTTTTGCCCTACCTTCACTAGATTGATAGTCACTAGGTCTAATAAATCTAACTGGATTTTTCCATGCAGGTTTCCTAGGGACTTCAGTGCTAGTGCATGGGTCTCCTCCTAGACCTAGGTGCTTAAATCTCATGGAGAAATTTTGTGTAATATTTTTGAGCTTTTGACTCCTCGCATTGAGAGAGTCCTCAAAGGCTTTTGCCTTTGTTAGCTCTTCTTTTAATCCTTTGTTTTCTTTTCTTACTTCAACTAATTTTGATTCCTTCTCATGAATCTCTTTTACTAAGTCTTGATTTCTTGAATATAGTTCATCTTCCTTAAACTATTTTAATTCTTCCCTATTTGTTTCTAATTCTTTTTGTATATTAAGGAAATCATTGCAAAATTCTCTAAAATAATCTTTAAATTCATCAGAATTGAAATCAAAATTTTCAAACATAGATACCTGTTCTTCTTCTTCATCATCTGATGGCATCCCCAAAGCCATCATGCAAGCTGCTTCTACTACTGCATCTTCATCAATTTCAGATGAAGGGGAGCTTAACTCTACTTCAAAGTCACTCCAAGTTTCAGCAATGAAACCCTTGGCTTTCTTCTTATCTTTCCCCTTGAAAGACTTCTTCTTCTTCTTTTCATCCTTGTTGTTGCTTCTTACCCTTTGTTCCTGTGGGCACTCAGGAGTTATGTGATATGGTTTGTTGCAGGAGAAGCAAATTATCTCCTTCTTTGGAGTCTTATCATATCTGGGCTTTGAGCTCCTTTCTCTTCTCCTTGAGTCTTCTTTCTTGACCCATTTTCTGAATCTCCTTGCTAGGAGACTGAACATTTCATCTTCAGGAGTGGAGGGATCTCCTTCATAGCTTTCAGAGCAAGGCTCCTTTGTATAGGAGCTAGAGTTGTCTCCCCTTCCTCTGATTCAGCTCTGTTCTTTAGAAGCATCTCATATGACTTAAGATTTCCTATGGCATCTGGACTCCCTGATGGCCCAGATCCTTGAATCCAATGAG
Organism: Dactylorhiza incarnata; assembly: GCA_033032865.1. NCBI lineage: Eukaryota > Viridiplantae > Streptophyta > Magnoliopsida > Asparagales > Orchidaceae > Dactylorhiza > Dactylorhiza incarnata. Next base: position 303,512 of record JAWHQI010000218.1, on the reverse strand, counting down.
CTTGGGAAGCACATGAGGATCTTATCATTTATTTCTATCAATGATATCTCCTTGTTCAGACTCTTCAGCTCATTAACAATGATACTGCATCTGTCATACATCTCAGCAACAGATTCATCAGCTTTCTTCTAAAAGTTCTCATATTGGGATATGAGAACGGACTTCCTGTCCTTTCTTTCATTAAAACTTCCTTCTACCATTCTAGAAAGAGATTCCAAGATCTCTTTGGCTTATTGGCAGTCAGCTAACCTTCTGCAAGATGCCATCTGACATGGTGAATACCAGAATGTTCATAGCTTTTGCATCACATGCCTTCTGCTTCTTTTAGTCTCCGTCCACTCAGCCCTGTGTACAGGTTCCTGTGTGGAAGCTCCACTAGCATCCTTCTTGTATGGAGCTGGAGGACCTGAAATGATAACATTAAAGATGTCATCATCAATAGAGTTCATATATAACTTTATTTTGGCCTTCCAGAGTGTAAACTTATTCAGATTACACACTGGAGGCCTTGTTGATGCATAATCCTTGGAACTCATTTTTATTTAAAAATAGTTTTAATTAATTTAAAAAAATGAATAAATGAAAGTAAGAGATATTTTGATCAAGGTGTTAACCTTTTAATGATCAACCTCACTCTGATACCAATTGAAAGTGCACAGTGTGCCTCTAAGAATTCTCCAGAGGGGGTGAATAGAGATTTAAAATCTTTTCTATCCTAACTGAGCATACAACAAAAAATACTAATGGATTATGCTTCAGCAACACCAAGGTGCAAAATAAATTAAGTGCAGTAAATATAAAAATAGAAAAGCAGTAAGCTATAATATGGAAAGCGTAGAAAATGAACAACACAGAAGACACAAGATTTTTATAGAGGTTCCCTAAAATGTGGGTAGTCCTCTCTTCTACCTCCCTGGTAAGATTGCACAACCTATGCATGAGTCTTTTGATAAGGAGACTCATAGAACCAAAGATCTTTTGATAAGGATATCTTGAACCACTCAGATCTTTTGATAAGGAGATCTTAAACCACTGAATCCTTTGGAAGAGGGATTCTTACAACTCTGTTACAGTTGTAGAATAGAGTAAGAAGAAAGAAGGAAGTAGAAGATAAAGAATTTTGTTCTCAGAATTCTTTAGAAGCTTTTCTCAAGTTTAGCTTATGTTTTCTTTCACAGGATCTATTGTTAATGAACCCTTGCTTGTGATTGTGTTGATTTGCAAGGGTTATCTTTCTCAGATCCTTCTCTCTGTGAGCTTCTTGTAATTTGGCTGATGTGAGATGTAGAAGAAGAAGCAACCCTGTATAATTCCTATGTAGGGAGAGCACTAGATTTCTGTGTGTATCACTATTGAAGGAGGAAGAAGAAGAGAGAACCCAAATCGACAAACCAACTTTTTGTGTAATGAATGCTATAATCTTTTCTTCTCTTCGCTCCTTACTTATTGTCAATCATTGAGTTTTGAATTCATTTCTAATTTTGGACAGACCTGAGAAGGAATTCGGATTGGGTATATTAATTCTTCTTTCTTTTTTTGTTCCCGACCGGTCAATCATATTAGAAAACATTCCAAGAATGCTTTTGCCCTTCTGGAATGCTTAATTCTTTTCTTGGTCGTTGGAGAGCTGTCTTCAATATGGTGGTCCATTTTAGAAGGTGGTAGAGAGACAGCTGGAAAGACTTCTTTTTCAGACTGTATTCGACGTTGCGTCGACTTCATCAATCTTCATGTCGACGCACCTCTGAGTTCTTATCGACGTAGCTTCGAATTTCTTCTTAGCTTTGGCTGAACTCAGATGTTGACATTACGTCGATTACTTATCTATGTACCCGTCGAGTTGAAGCTTTGGACTTGATCTCTTAACTTCTGTGTCAAATTATAGTCGACGTTGCATCGACTTCTCAGATAGCTTCGACTGGCTCTTCCTCCTGCATCAAGATCCTTTCGACGTTGTGTCAACTAGACTTTATACTTTGACATACTGAATGATCCGCTCTGACTTCAAGTTAGAGTTACATAGATATCCAATCGATGTTTCTTTGACTTTTACTCGACGCAAGTCTTAACTCAACTTCTTTTGTGATTGTTTTGACTTGGCCCTGACACTCTGGGTTGAGTGTGATATCCTAAGACATCTAATGAACATTTTACCCTTTCTATACAATAGGGCAATAAACCTAGAAGGTAAAATCACTTATAAGTAATTTGTTAAGTTAAATCACAAGGAGTTTTTCCCAACACACCTTTATGAGCTTGACCTTTTTATTCGGCAAATGCTAGATCTCTGAATTCTCCACACAAACTGGATGAACTATCGTCCTCGGGTCTTCTTCTATCGGCACTGATGTCAACTCAACCACATCATTCGGCTCCACTATAGATTTCCTCATCACCGAGATGTGGAAAACATCATGCAATTCACTGAGCTCTACTGACAACACCAACCGATAGGCTATTTCTCCTATGCGTTCTGTGATCTTGAACGGTCCCACATACCTCAGACTCAACTTTTTGAGTCGCGAAATGCCTTTGAACGTCTTAATATTCAAGTAGACCATGTCGCCCACTACGAATTCCACATTTCTGTGGCGTGCATTGAAATGCTTCGATTGACAATCCTGAGCAACCTTCATGCGCTCCTGGATCATTCGTACCAACTCACAAGCATTGGCCACTAACTCTTTCCCCAAAAGCTAGGTGTCACCTGCCTCAATCGAATACATTGACGTTCAACACCTCCTACCAAATAATGCCTCATATGGTGTCATCCTGATACTCGCATGTGAGCTATTATTATAGGAAAACTCCACCATAAAGAGGTAGTCTTCCCATCCTATACCAAAATCGAGTGCACACACTCTAAGCATGCCTTCAAAATCCAATTTGTTCTTTTTGTTTGACCATCGGTGTGCGGATGGAATGTTGTACTAAACTTGAGCTTCATGCCCAAACTTCTTTGCACTAGCCTCCAGTCCTTGGATGTGAATCGTCCATGTCGATTGCTGACAATGCTCATTGGAATCTCGCACAACCTCACAATGTTGCGAACATACAACTCCAGGAGCTTCTCCATGTTATCTTACTTCTAATTCAGAATGAAGTGATCCACCTTAGTCAGTCGATCCACAATCACCCAAATTGCATCATTACCTTGCTAAGATTGAGGCAAACCATGCACAAAGTCCTTGGAGATGTTTTCAAATTTCCACTCGGGGATAGGAAGAGGCTTCAAGAATCCTCCCGGCCTTTGACACTCATCTTTCACTAAGGCACAAGTCACGCATTGACTTACATACAAAGCTACGTCCCACTTCATCCCAGGCCACCAAAAGAATTTCTTCAAATTCAATTCCATCTTTGTTCTCCAGGATGAATGGAGTACTTCACAAATTGAGCCTCAAACATCAAATCCACACAGAGCTTGCCAAAGCACGGAACATACACCCTTCCATTCCACTTCAAGAATCCACTGACCATCTCCAAAGCACTACCTTCGCTTCGCTGAGCTTCCAACACAAACTGTTGGCACTCCTCGTCTACACTGGTTGCCTCACGAATCCGATCATCTAAATAGCATTGCATCTCGATCCAACTCATCCGAGATGCGCTAGACTCACCTCTAGCCACAGAAGCAATGCCAAGAGACACAAAGTCTCCTGCCAACTGTGTATCATGCGCTTCAATCATATTTCATTTCCTGGAATACCTTCTACTCAAAGCATCATAGTGTCCAAGGAACTTGACTCGCCTATGCTACCATATATTTAGATCTTTCTGATCCAGGAGATACTTCAGGCTTTTGTGGTCCGTGAAGATTTCCACCTTCGCAACATACACGTAGTGCCACCGCAACTTCAATGCAAAGATCACCCACGCCAAATCCAAATCATGGATAAGGTAATTCCTCTAATGTGACTTCAACTACCTAGACCCATCAGCAATCATGTTGTCATGTTGTACCATCACACAACCTATTCCACAACCTGACGCATCGCTAAAGATCTGAAACCCTATGGTCCCACTGGGAAGACATAGAATCTGAGCAGACATCAACCTTTCCTTCAAGATTTTGAATGCTCGGGCCCACTCCGACATTCACACAAACTTATTATCCTTGCTAGAAAGAGAGGTGAGGGAAATGCTATCCGCGAAAAGTTCTCAATGAACCTTTTGTAGTAACCGACTAGTCCAAGGAAACTACTGACTTCCGACAGGGTTCTTAATACAGGTCAATCTCTAATGGCTTCGAACTTCTCCGGATCCACCCCCGCCCCTTATCCACTGATTACGTGGCCCAAGAATGCCACCTTCACAATCCAGAACTAGTACTTTTAGAACTTTGAATAAAGATGGTTCTCCCTCAGAATCTGCATGACCACTCTCAAGTGGGTCTCATGCACTGCCTTCGACTTTGAATACATTAAGATATCGCCAATGAATACAACCACGAATGAATCTAGGTATTTTCAAAAATCTCTATTCATCAGATCCATGAACATTATTGGCGCGTTTGTCAAATCGAACGACATCACCGAGAACTTGAAGTGACCATACCTCATCCCAAATGCTGTCTTTAGAATGTCCTCTTCTCGAATCCTCAATAAGTAGTACCTCTACTTCAAGTCCAACTTTAAGTACACCTCCGACCCCATCAACTGGTCGAACAAATCATCTATTCACAGGATAGGATACTTATTCTTAACTGCCAACTTATTCAACTCATGGTAGTCTATGCACAACCGAAAACTACCATCCTTCTACATTACGAACAATACTGGCGTGCTCCACGATGAAGAGTTGGGCCTAATGTATCCATGATCTAGCAACTGGACCTTCAGCTCAGCCAATTTCTTTGGTGCCCATGAGAACATGGAAATATCTTGACAGAAATTAACAAAGACACGTGGCAATTAAAAATAACTAAATATTTTTTTTTCCAAAAATTCTGAATATTATAAAGGTATGGCTTCCTTTATATTGAATGGAGGAGGTGAGAGAGATTACAAATTGGAGATGTGGGACTAATATTACACAAAGCTATACAAGTTGTCACAACGGTCACAAATATCATAACCGCAGAAGATGTGCGGTTAGACACACTAACTAAGCAGACCGCAAGGTGCGGTCACAAGATTAGACCGCGTGATCACATCTCATCGGTCTTCAACATACAATAGGTGGTCAATCAAAGGCTAACCGATCACTCCGCAAGGTGCGGTCATATGTAGAGACCGCGCGATCACATTCATTTTCTAACACTCGTCCTTAAGTTGGAGCATATATGTCAATCATGCCCAGCTTGGAACAGATGTCAGAAAATGAGGATGATACTGCTTTGGTAAAGAGGACTACTAGCTTATTAGCAGATGTAACAAATGGAGTGCAGATTTGTTCCTTCAATATTTCTTCTCTTATGAAGTGACAATCAACTTCAATGTGTTTTGTCCTCTCATGAAATACTAGATTTCTTGATATGTATATGATAGCTTTGTTGTCACATAACATTGGTAACAGATAGTCAAATACTTCTCCCAAGTCATGTATAAGGGCTCGTAACAACTTTAATTCACAGATGGTTGAAGACATACTTCTATATTCTGCCTCGGCACTTGATTTGGATACAACGGCTTGTTTGTTGCTTTTCCAGCTAACTAGATTCCCTCCTATAAACGTGCAAACCCCTAATGTGTATTTTCGATCTTCTTTGTCATCAACATAACTGGCTTCAGTGTAGGCTTCAATCCTCAAATGGTTATTCTTCTGAAACAGTAATCCCTTCCCCATAGATACTTTCACGTATTCCAGGATTTTTAGAGTTTATTGGAGATGACACTCCCTGGGTTTTGCATGAACTGACTTACCCTTCCTACAACATAACAAATGTCTGGTCTTATTACAGACATATAGATAAGCTTGCCCACTAGTCATATGCACCTAGTGATGTTTATAAGTAGTGGTGAGTCCTCATTCCAAGATTTGTCTTCACCAACTATCATCAGACATCGAGTCGATTTAGCTCCAAGCAGACCTGTTTCTTTTAAATGATCAGTGGCATATTTTCATTGTGAGAGAACCACTGAGTTGTGTCTTCATGAGATTTCTATGCCCAGAAAGTACTTAGGAGGTTGTTTATCTTTTGCAATGAAGTTTTGTTAAAGATGTTTCTTGGTTAGAGCAATTCCATCCTTATCATCGCCAATAAGAAGCATATCATCTACATAGATAGCAAGAATAACCTGCCCATGAAATATCCTTCGTATAAAGAGAGAGTGATCTGCAGAACTCCAATCAAAACCACTGATGGAGTCCACTTGGCTGAACATGTCGAACCAGGCCCGTGGGCTTTGCTTAAGGTCATAGATTGCCTTCCGCAACTTGCATACCTGAGACTGCCCCTGAGCAACACACCCAGGATGTTGCTCCATATACACCTCTTCTTGGAGGTATCCATAGAGGAAGGCATTCTTTACATCCAACTGGGATATTTGCCAATCTTTGTTGATAGCTACAAAAAAGAGAACCCAATTTGTGCTGATGCGAGCAACTAGGGAGAAAGTGTCAAAGAAATCCACACCATATGTCTGTGTGAAGCCCTTGTCAATCAGGCAGGCCTTGTAATGATCCATAGTGCCATCAGGATGAAACTATGCCACAAACACCCTTCGACATATGACCATATCTATTATAGGAGGAGTAGGGACAAGAATCCAAGTACCCCTTTCAGTCAAGGTAGTCATTTCTTCATCTATGATAGCTTTCTAGTGTGGTATGGTAAGAGCTTCTTAGTAAGTGGTTGGAATGATAGTGGTCAAGAGGGCCAGAGCAAAGTCCATGCAAGAAGGAGTCAGACGAGCATACGAGACTACATCATGAATGGAATGTTGAATACACATCTTAACTCCCTTATGAAGAGCAATGGGAAGATCAAGGTCCGACTTGTCATTTGTATCAGATCCGTCCGTTGAAGAGAGTGCTGGCCCGGGAACTAGTAAAGATGACCCCAGAGGTGGAGAAGAGGTTGCAGCAGATGGAGAGGAAAAAGGTGGTGTGGGAAGTGAAGGTTGCGCGAGTTCAGGTGAAGGGGCAAAAACAATGGTAGAGTGGGGTTATTCTCAGTTGGTGAGGTTGTATGGACTTGCGAGAAGTCAGGAGTATTTTCAAAGAAACGTCAGTGGAGACATACTATTTTCATAGAAGAGGGTCATAACATTGATATCCTTTTTGAGTGGGAGAGTAGACAAGAAAGATGCATTCAATGGAGCGAGGAGAGAGTTTATCTCATCTAGCGGAAGGAGAGTGGACAAATGTCGTGCAACCGAACACTCGGGGGGGTTAAAGGAAATGGTGTGGCACCTTGATATAGGATGGAGAAGGGGGTCTAGCCTTGGAGGACTGAAGAGGGAATATGGTTGATGAGATAGCAAGAGAGAAGGATGACATGACCCCAGTTCGAGCGAGGGACATTCAACTGAGTGAGAAGAGTACGAGCAACGTCAAGGAGATGTCGATTCTTGCATTCCGCCACACCCATTTTGTTGGGAAGTATACAAACAGCTTGTCTGATGGATAATGTCATGATGTAACATCCCTAAACCTACTAGACCCCTAGGGTTACTTTGTCATGACTAGAGTCATGACATAGGATTAAGTCAACCTAAGTGGCCTCAGAAACCAAGTAGTTAGGTAAAATTCTACTTGGGGTGCTAATAGCAATTTTAAAAACTAACCTCGGGATTTTCCTAAAGGCCCCCCAAAATGACAAATTTAGGGAGTCCTTTGGGCCACTTAAGACCCAATGAGGTCAACTCAATTGGCAAATTGACCAAAGTCAGCCATACCCTAAATTGGTCAAACCTCCTTAGTTTAGAGTCCCATGGCCATCTAATGTCCCAATTAACCTCACCCAACTCTCCTAATTCCCTAGGGAGCTCAAGGGGGTCAAAAATAACCCAATGAGTCATGTCAAATCTAGGGTTTGGGTCAAAATCATCATTTGAACTATTTAGTCCAATTTGACCTAAATATGTCAAAAGGCCCAAAGTGGGTTCACGAAGCCATGATTCACCCCAAAGGGAGTATATGGACCCAATGCCACCAATATGGGTTAGACACATTGCCTTGGTTGACCTAGGTTCAAACCTAACTCCATAAGCTCAAATTTGACCCCTTTAGGTCAAGTGAGCCCAAACCCCCAATCCATTGGGTATAGTCCAATTTTTGGGCCCCATCACCAATCCCATAAGCCTATTACCTAAATAATTTCAGATAATTGAAAAAGGGGTCGGGATTATGGCTAAAATTAAATTAACTTTGAACTCAAAAGAGGCAAAAAAAAAGGAAATTGGGGAATGGGTGCCAAATGGCACTCAATTCCTCTTGCCAAACTCTCCTCTGAGATCAAGGAGTAAATTCTAATAGTTCCCCAACTTGTTTGCGGCCCTGCTGATGAGTCCCATTTTTATAGGGTTTTTCGGGCTCATCTGGGCTTGTTTCTCACTCGTGCACTGCCCTTTTAGCATTAAAACGCTCATATTTGCTTTAGTCATCACTTTACACATAGTGCACTCTTTTCGCATATTAGGGTGTGCAATTGTGCATTCTGTTCTAGGGGTATGCCTTTGGGGCCTCCCCATGCCTATCATGTTTATGTTGTGGATGGTATTCTTATTTCCTGTGTGGTTAATGCTTTGATTTTGATTGTGTACATGTGGACTATGCCCTTGAGCTGAGCATTGCAATGTGGGTAAATCGCATGACCATGCGATTATTGTACTACACGATTGAAGCGATCGTGCGATTTACTCAGAGCTGTTTGTGATGATGTTCATCGTGCATTTTCCTTAACGCATGATTGAATCCAATAGTGCGTGAAGAAAATCGCATGACCAACCTGGAAGCAGGAAAAATCGGCGACCTGTCCAACCCGGTGCGTTTTTGGTCGCGCACGAGCATTCTGCTCGTGCATGAACAAAATTGCACGACCTTCCTGTAGCTCCAGGCGCTGTTTATCTCTGTCAATCGCACGTCCCAAAATGAGCGATCATGCATTTTGATCGCGCATTTCTTAAAATTAACGCCTCTATTTAAGCGCGCAAGATCGCCCGACCTAGGGGTTCTGGTTCGGCCTTTTCATTGGGAAGCCATCGAGAGGAGTGGGAGAGCTCCATTTTCACCCCTTGTGAGCTCTACCTCGGGAGAGGAGATCCGGACATCATTCCATCGCAAATCTTCGCTTAGGACTTCGTCTCGGGCCACCACCATCATAGCTAGCTATCAAGTTTAGTTTCAGAATACTTCTTGCTGCCATTTGGAAGTTCTCCGCCGAGATTACTGCCAGCAAAGACTAGCAAAGAAGACATGCTCATTAGAAGGAACTGACAACTCCTCTCCGTACCCCGAACGTCAACCATGGACCGATCTCAGACAAGGACTGACAACCCTTGAGTCCGGCTGTGAATCCCGGCAATCCTTTGTATGCTCGGTTGTATTTCTTCCCCCTTCCTTTGTTGTAGTATGGTTTATTAACTTGTGGAATGCGATTATGATGTGTAAAAATCCACTATGCTTAGTTTTACAAATCATGTCTTTGTGAATGATTTTGTGGTTTTTACTTCCGTGGCGCACCTAGTTTATTTCCTCCATGCTGCTTATTGTGTGTTTATGTCGTCCTAGCTATTGCTAGGAGCGTTCTTAGTGAAGAGGTGATTGCGACCCTTGTTGCTCTTCCATCCAACATATTACCCATTTGGGTGATCCACCCGAGCGATGTTATGACGGCGACACACATTTTATTTCCTGTTTGTAGTGTAGAAACACAATCATAAAACCCCTCGTTTGGTTCATTTCACTCTTTCAATTATTCTTCTGAATAGAGAACTCACACTCTCCACTTGCACTCCTCGAGAGATCGATACTTGGGTACTTTCTCCCATCTTTATTACTTGAGCGACCGGTGCACTTTCCGTATGCGCATCACCTGCCATTGGCTGAAAAGGGAGGTGGAGCATGTTCGAACCATGTCTGAATGGCACTCAGAGATTTAGCCTCCCCAACTCTCAATTGAATCCCCCACTAGCCTCAGCGAGTCGAAAGAGGAAGAAGCGCCATCTCTAGAGAAGGATCCGCCAGTGAAGAGCAGAACCACTATTTTCCTCAAGCTCCCAAGCTCTGTCATGGAACCCAAGCGAATAACTAGGCAAACGACCGCTAATCAGGCACGTTCCTGGCTTCCTCCCTTAGTGCATATATCCTCTTCTATCTAGAGGATGATTGGAGCTCAATCGAGCTCAGATTGTGCTCGATCATGACCGTGAATCAGCTAGATTTTTCATTCAGATTGTGCTTGATACGAAGAAAATCTACTTCTTACTTAAGGATTTCGATTTAAGAAAAGCGAAGAGATTGGTGATGTTTTCAAAACTATATCCAATGAAGGAATGTGTACCTTATCGTATATAGTATATGTTATTTTGAAAATACCAAGGTCATATTCCTCGGGGCATGTTGATTACTTCTACTTCGAGGAGATCAATATTATCTTATCTAATGATTTTTTAAGGCTTGTTTTACTTATCTAAAAGAGATAATTTGCAAACTAAAGAAGGTTTTAAATGATGGTAAAAAGGATTAACGCTCGATCAAAAGTCACCTTGGAGTGAGAATAATCAATAAAAAGCAAAAATAACTCTAATTCTATTTAAGTAAACTACTTAACCGTGGAGGTTCCCGAAGCTCGAACATGCCTCTCTCGAGGGGAATGCCCAACTATGTTTAGGAAAAATCAACTGAACTCTCGTTGTATAATCGATTACCTAAAACTTGCTTTACGTTATGAACCCCGCTATTGGATTTGACTCCAATTTGAGAGATTTACGTCATCCTCTCTCGAGGGGTGCATACAACTCTCTTTACCCTTGAGTGATCGATTCATACTCTGAGCCTCTCGCCTAGCTAAGTATGAAAACTTAAGCGAAAACCATATATCGAAAATATGGTCTCAATAATAAAAAATCAAGGGTAAATCAAGTATTTACAAAAACTGAAAAAGAGAGATATAAAATAATAACTTGATTATCTCATCCTCGGATCATTTCGATCGAGCACTAATGAGAGTTAGTTAATCATGGTGGCACGGGAAAAGGGAGAAAAAATTAGATTGCATGAAGAAAAAAAGTTAACTAAAGTAGAAAGAGAGTGAAGAAAATCAAAGCTAAATTTATTAAAACTCAAAGTGATTCCAAACTTGAAAAGAGATTACAAAGCTAGAATAATAAAGGTTACAAGCTTACACTATACTATTGCATTAAAAGAAAACAAGAACTTTGCATGAAAGGAAGAGAGACAGAACATGGAAGGAAAAATACATGAAAAAGCTTGAAAATGTTCACTAACAGCTCTAGCAGCACCTTCCCCTCTCCAAAATTCTGAACCCTGGACTCAAGGAGATCTTTGGAATTTATAGGAAAAAATTCCAAGTTACACACCCCTGGACATGGGCGTGACTAGGGGGCGTGTAAGCACTATTCATCTCAGCTCCGACATTGGCATGGGGCTTGCGTGACGGCACGACAGAAAAGGACTTTACACGCCCGTGTAACATTGGTCATGGGCGTGTACTTGGGTGGATTCATTTAATGCAGCGCGGGCTTGATTGCCGCGCGGAGGAGAGCATGGATCACATTGGAAAGTCCCGGCCATGACATTTGGGTCACGGGCGTGATTTGTGTTGACTTCTCGACTGCATCTCCGCTTCTCGATGGCAGCTCCGCTGGCAGGAAGCTATGTTTACACGCCCCAGGTCACGGACGTTACCTTTGGGTCACGGGCGTGACTGGGGGCATGACTTGCTATAAATGAGCTCAAACTGTGTGGCATCAATTCTGGACTGGTATTCAGGTTACACGCCCTTGGTCACACGCGTGACTGGGGGGCGTATAATACAAATTTTCCCAATTTTGTCCCAAAATTCTGCAAAAAATAAACATAAGTTAAATTACCATAAAATTTTATAATAGAACTATTTATAACCAAAAATTGACATGAAAAATAAAAATTCATATTAAATTATTACTAAAATTTCAACAAAAAAGTTATATAAAAAACAACTTATCAAATACCCCATACTTGAGATTTTGCTATTCCGGAGCAAAACTATAAGACATTCATATAGTTTTTTAATTATAAACTAACATTTCATTTAGATCAAAAGTTAGTTTAAGAATAAATTCTAGGAGGAATTAAGTCTTAAATTATGATGATGATTTGAAAAGAGAGGAAGAGTGTTTAGGCAAAGACTTCTCAAGACAATTAATTAGCAAACAAAATTATAGAAATAATAAAACTAAATTAGATTAAAATTATAAGCACTCTATCTTAAAAGTTACTTAAGGAAAAATAACTTACTAAATATTGCTCTCTCCATAACTTAAATAAATCTAGATCAAAGATATTGGCTGGGGGGTGGGGTGGGGGAAGGGGGTTTACAAACCTTTGCGTAAGAAGAGATCTTAGAAAGGAGGTGATGAATTTTATCCTCTCACCTCATTTTTTTTAATTGTGTATATTTAGGAGTACTAAATTGTATCCTCTACTCCGTGAGATATAATCTGTAACATCCCAATTCGAGTTAGACCCCTCGAGTGACATGAGTCACTTGGAGATGCTTGGGCTAGGTAGGAGTCTTGAAGTCCTAATGGTGCCATGGATGTGGCCTGATCTCTAGAAGTGGATGTAACCCTCACCCCTTGGAGTTAGAAAGCAAATGGCAAAGGATTGGTAGAAGGGAGCTAGCACCGGCGGTAGGTTCTGGTAGCGCCGGCGGTAGTGGACAAATCGGTGCACGTGATTTCTTCTAGGGTGGGTGGCCTAAACTGCCTAAAACTAAGTTAATGGTGGAATTAAAAGCCAATAAGCAGCTGGCACCTAGTGTGGAGTTCCAACATAATGGTTGGAAAGAAGGAATTACATTTAATGCTCATTAATACAAATCTCTCTCCTCACTCTCTTCATTCTCTCCTAACATGAATGGGTTGAACTCTTAATCAGATGGCCCTATTCATCTTCTTCTTCTTTATCTTTTCTTCATCTTCTTCCTCACACCTTAAGGTTTTAACTTAGGGTTCTTGAAGGAGTAAGCTTGGATAAGGACTTGAGCTCGTCCTACTGCCGCAATGCCATCGAGGAGACAACCGCGATCGTCAGCCAGAAATCAAGTAACTTCCGGCCCCTCTCCCTTGGTGATAGATCTTTAGGTCTAATTAGGAGAGACATTGAGCTCAAAAGAGCTTGATTTAGTGAGATTAATGGAGTTTCATAGGAAGTGGCTACACTAGAGCATATGTTCTAGGATGTCATTTGTCGCGTGTATCTCTTCGATCAACTCCTCTCTTCAATACAAAGTTAAAGGAGTTGATTTCGTGAAGATCGGTGGCCTAACGAGGGAGTGTTGGAGGAGAGAAGCAGAAATGCCCTAATTTCTTATGGAGGAAGATGGTGAATAGTCCATGTTAAAAAGGGCTTTATTTATAAATTTGGCAGCAATTATTGAACTAGAATCATATTAGACACATACATAGTGATGGGAGTCCAACCATTAGAGAAAGAAAGAATATTTATATGTTTTGGGAGTTGGGCTGCCAGTGAAGTAAATTGGAGGTGAATAATAGTGGATCTGCTTCCTATTAGCTAGCGCCCGTCGGTAGCGCTACCATCGATGCTAGCATGTTGGCTGGTCGATGGGAAGGGATTACTTCTCGTCGACACTTAATGTCTACGGGAAGGAAGTTGGTAAAAATACTAGCGCCCGGCGGTAGAGCTACCGCCGGCGCTAATGAGTCGACTAGTCGACGGGAAGGGATAACTTCCCGTCGACACTTAATGTCGATGGGAAGGAGTGCTAGTTGAATCACTAGCGTTTGGCGGTAGCCTTACCGCTGGAGCTAGCATGTCGACGGGTCGACGGGATGGGATAACTTCCCATCGACACTTAATGTAGACGAGAAGGTGTGTCAAATGGATCACTAGCACCTGGCGGTAGCGCTACCGTCGGCGCTAGCAAACATAGAACTTCAGGTTCTCCCACTTTGGGTGGTAGGAGCACCTGGATTACCATGTCAATTGGGCGAGGCATGGATGAATGTTATGATTCTGAAATGGGACATTTCGATGCATAATTGAATGAAGACATTTCGATGCATAATTGAATGAAGAATTTAGAGGACATGTTTATATAAATGCTCAAGTCGTTGGCTAATCTATCAGATGATTGGATTTGTTAGATGAATGTTAGGATTCTGAAATCGGACATTGCGATGCATAATTATAGTAATAATTGATGAGCTACGATAGAAATTTCAGAGGATTTGGTTCTAAAATAATCTCTTAAATAAATATTATGTTATAAATCTTTACGTGAAGATGATTCCTTAGGGAATGGGCATATGATGATTATAGTTGATATAAGCCTACTATTGAAGTTCAGCCCTAGAGGGAAGGAAAATAGATCATGTTCGGAGCTGAGTAGAACTTCTTGGACGTGCATTTTGACTAAACGTGTTGTGGGCAATAATTATGATGAATGAGACATTACGATGAGCATATGAATATAGAGTGTGGGGGAACATGTATGAATTAATATTAATATCACTTGATAATCTCTTGGATGGTTTAGATTGGTGATAACCTCTCAATAAGGTTGATATATTTAATCATGTTGGAGCACGTTGCGATTTGTGCATGAGGATTGAATATTGGTGATATGTTTGGGCTTAATTATTAGTAAAATATGAATGTGACAGTGTACACACAAGTAGTCTCATAGGATCTTGCAGAGTAATTTCCATGTTATACGCATGCCACTACACAAGAGTTATGAAAACTCGGTATGGGAAGCAGTGAGGGTTGGTGTGGAGTATAGGATATGGTTATATCCCAAAGTGTTATGTTAAGGACCCAGTTGGAAGGTCCTTGTATGCTAGTTAGCATCGATTGAACTAGTGAATAGTAATATGTGTTATGGACTCGGTTAGAAGTCTTATTGTGCTTGGTAGCATGGGCTGAGCATGGGACTAACTCGGGTGTGCATAGTTTTCACACGATTGCATTATGATCCTTGTTGAAGGATTGCTTGTGGCAGATCTACGGGCTTGCAGGTTGTCACACCGACGGGAGTTGACAGATAGATCTTGGCTAGTTGGGCTGGTCTCTTTGTGCTTATTTCCAAAGACCCCTTCCGTGCCAATGACCGGTTGGGCTGGGTTCTTGGTGTTTACTTCCCAAGACCACTTTCACATCATAAGACTCAGCTAGTTTGGCGAGCAATAGTACGTAGGAGCTCCGTTGTTATGTTCTTAGCATTTAGGCATACGTAAGGCCTAGGTCTGGTAGTGTGCATACCCTCCTAGTAGTGGAGAATCCCATTCCAGTGCCACCATCTGGCCATGAAGGGGGGGCGCCTGAGAGGTTAGCTAGCCTCAAAAAGTGGGAAGTGCAGGTCTATGTGGACATAGAAAATATGCAAGGGTGAGTCATCATATCATAATCATTACACTGCATTCATCCTCTGATGATCATAACATAGCACCGCATTGGATCCTCATCATATAAACTTGTATGGTCGCCTTTATATGATGGGTTACCTTATGTTCAGATCCTTAACTTATAAGTTTGTATGGGCATCCTTATAAGTTAAGTTCAATTCAGTTATCTATATACTCTGCTTTCTTATACTCTGTCGCTGACCATACTACTTGCTAGATGTACTTTTATAGATTTAATATACTGATGTGATTACATATTTCCTTGCCACCTGCTTTTGCTACTACTATTTATATTGCAGCTTCTCTTCATTCCCTTCCGCCCGGTGCCTTGGAGTCGCCGGTGGAGAGGATGTGAAGCCACTTAGTCTTTTTGACTAACAGTTGTCGCACTATTATTTTTAGGAGCACACCCAGGTGGAACAACAGCGTGGGGCATAGGAGGACAGCCAGACCAGGGTGACAGGGCATGTGAATACGATACCTTCTCTACCGTCAGTGACAGAAGTGAGCAAGTGTTTTGAGATGACATCCTTAGGTCAAGTGTGTACTCTGATGTTTAACAAGAGCTTTGTAGCTACCTGTACTTTTGTACTTGAATGTACATTATTACTTAGTTGTGAATAAATGACTTCTAATGTTTTTCTATTATTGATGGGTTGGCATGATGGTATGTGAGAATAGCAGGCAGGATAGGCGTCTTATGGAGGGGCTAGCCCGTGTGCTGGCAGTTCCGCAAGGCGGCTGTCCAGGGCATAGGACTCCCCTCGTCCATGTCTTCTGTTCTGGGAGGGGGGTCTTACAAATGGTATCAACTTGCAATGATCCTGAGATAAAGAAGTCCATTAGACCATTAGGCCACCCCTGCTAGCTAGATCAGTTCGAGGATAAACTGATGCAGTGGAAGCAATGGTGTGCCCTGTGTGATTCACATTAAGTATGTACACTTTTTCCTATAGAAAGTGCCAAGCTAAGCCAAACTCGTACCCTTACCTATAAATGTTGGCTCATTCTGAGGCAGTAATTGGTATTCCCATTCCAATAGTCAGAGTTGGTTTAGCATATGATTGATGCCAACCTAACTAGGTTACCATTTTGGTCGATTTAGCAGGATATGTCGTGACGTATCCTAGCCTTATACCGATCTTGGGGATGAGTTGGCTAAGCAATAAGTGACCTCAAGTGACTAAGGGAAGAGTTTAACGTGAGTGTAAGTGCAAAAGACTCGCACTCTGAGGTTTCTATCTCAGATATGGAGTAATATTATCACCCTTACCCAAATATTAGGACAATCTCAATGAGATTTGTACCTGTAGTCTATTATCAGCTTAGTAAGAGACCACTAAGCATGACTTTTATATTGTATATGGATACCTCACACTTCTAATTATGTAGAAGGTTTCATATGGAGAAGATATAATAAGATTTTGAAACCGGAATAGGCCTATTTTTGATTTGGTCACATGTTGACCTTGAAAAGGGTGTCGTAAATAGTAACCCTAATGGCCAAAGAATGGGATAAGTTCAAGATAAAACTTCGAGTCGAGGGTGGTATTCCCTCATAATTGTGTGCATATATAGGGTGATTGTACCATGTTGGTGGTCGAAGAGACTCAGCCCAGGAATTTCGGGGGGGGGGGGGGGGGGGGGGGGGGGGGCTTATCTCTTTGTTTATTGGGCTAGTGAACTACCGATTGAGGTCTCTCAGGGAATTGAAGATCTTCGCAATTTTTCAACACTAGAATAAGAAAATAGAACATTTCAAGGATGAGCATTGTTTTCTATGCTTCCCTGAGACTTTGTGGATAAGTAAACGAGGAGAATATTAAGCTAACCCATTGGGGTATGCATCTGTATTTGTCTACACGTGAACTTCTAATAACATAATCGTCTGGGACTTGATGAAATTTTGTGCATACCAAAGGATAAAATAAAAATGTTGTATATGAATGATTGGTATGATGTTGACTATATTTAATTAGTAATAAAGATGTGGTAACGTGAGACTAGGGATTTAAAATGACATTAATCCTTGAGGTTTCGACCTAGAGAGAAGCTATGCATACCTAAGGTACAAATAACAGGAACTTACATTTGGAATTCCTCTCCCGATAATTACCCAAGGATTTGGGAGTTGTTGCATATCATCGTACCTGCCTTAGGAAGAGCTCCTGATTGGCGGAGTTGTTGGGGGAGCATGATTCCCTTAAGTTTAGAAGTTTAATTGGTAATCGTTCGTGGTGAAGATACACAATTAGTATGACTTGTTTGGTGATTTGACATCTCAATTTTATCTGAAAATAAACATGTCTTGAACGATCATTGGCAGAGATGGTAGGGAGCTTGAAATTGATTCGATTTAGTTTATCATATTGTGAATTATGCCTTACCTTTGTTAGTCTGCATAGCCCGTGTCGAAGGGAAATCATCTCAAACCTTGTACCTTGGTTCATGTCAAGTTCAAACATATATAAAATGTATCGGTTGATTGAACTTTATTTGTACATGCTCTCATTACAATGAGATGCAACTTGGTCGTCACTGTAAACATTTGATTTTCTACATCACGACTGATATATAAGTGCGTCGATACAGGGAATTATAGAGTAAGAAATCTAAGTCGAGTGATATATGCCCTTAAGGATTGTGCCCATACATGAGATGAATGTAACATATGGGGGGTGGAAGAAACTTAGTCCAAAATGTATGGGGGCTTATCTCATCGTTTATTGGACTAGTTACGTACCGACTTCAATTTCCCATAGATCTTGTTTATTCGAATAATACGTGAACGATGATGGTCATGTTTGGTCGGCGATTAAGATAATGTGGAATTTGGAAAAAGGAATTCACAATTGTATTAATTTTTGGTGTCTAGACCTGGGAAGAGGTCGCACATGCTTAAGGTGCGGCTATCGAGCTTAGTCGATAATGGTTATATGCTCAAGTTATCAAAAGTTGTATAACTTATTCGGTGATATAAATCTCCACCTTGTAATGTGGAATAAATATGACATGCACGTGATTAATAACATCAGAATAAGGAAGGAACATAAATGATATACTACTCCCAAAGAGACAATAAGTGTTGTCTCAGATGTTTTCGTTGAAGGAAGAGGTAATTATTTAACACCCACATGAGATGTAGCAATGGTATCCAATGCATCAAAATTTTGGGCAAAAATTGGAGGTTGGAAGAATGTACGGACGAGTAAGAATACGTATAGTGTTTTACCTCGACAAGGTAGTGTGATTGCGGGGCTTGACCATTATGTGAATTAGAAGTCAAGCGGTAAGCATCCATGATGTTTGACAATTTTAATTATCTTGTCATGACTTGATATTGGAATGTAAGCACTCTGGAAAACATAAACCTTGTTGGAATTATGTAATATCTAGGAGAGGTGTGGAATATATATATGATCCTTTGGATATGGATCTGATGATCTCAAGAATCAAAGCACACTTGTTCGACGATATTACGATCATCCTTGTTCAGTTCCCAAATAGTGGAGCATATGTTTGTTTGGAATTTGTTAATTATAATATATAAATTTACTGTTCATAAATAGTTGTGGTGAAATCAGGTGAACTTGAAATGCAATGAGGATGTTGTAAATATCAATTTATAAGTTGTGGTATAAATTTCAAGGCGATGTATTTTGGAAATGGATTCCTTATTACAAGATGTTATTATTGTTTGTCTTGATGAACGGAGTTAGTATTCTGCCCATTAAGATTGGTAATCTAGAGATATGCGGATATTGTAATTTACAATTGATCATGATAATCACATGTGCGTGTATGAATGGTAAATGATTGTATTGACCAACTGCTCATGCATACTTTTGTGAAGAATTATAAAGGTACACTTTGGGGAAGTTTGAGGTGATGCACGATGCAATGTGGATAAATAATGCCACGCACAAGGGTTAAGTGGGAGTCAAGACATACTAAACTAATAACCTCATCAAGTGTACTCCGAATTGGATTTACATTGTCTGACCATCAATCCGCATAGCCCCATACTAAATTTCGGGGATGAAATTGTTTCTAGGTTTATTGAATTTGTAACAACCCAATTCGAACTAGACCCCTCGAGTGACACGAGTCACTTGGAGATGCTTGGGCTAGGTAGTAGTTTTGAGATCCTAATGGTGCCATGGATGTTCCCTAATCTCCAAGAGTGTATGTAACCCTCACCCCTTGAAGTTAGAAAGCAAATGGCAAAGGATTGGTATAAGGGAGCTAGCACCGACGGTAGCTTCAGCTAGCGACGACGGTAGCGGCCGAAACAGTGCACGTGATTTCTTCCATGGTGGGTGGCCTAAATTGCCTAAAACTAAGTTAGGAGGGAATTAAAAGCCAATAAGCAGCTGGCACCTACTGTGGAGTTCCAACATAAGGGTTGGAAACATGGAATTGCATTTAATGCTCATTAATGCAAATCTCTCTCTCTCTCTTCATTCTCTCCAAACATGAATGGGTTGAACTCTTAATCAGATGGCCCTATTCATCTTCTTCTTCTTCTTCTTTTCTTCAGCTTCTTCCTCACACCTTAAGGTTTTAACTTAGGGTTCTTGAAGGAGTAAGCTTGGAGAAGGACTTGAGCTCGGCCGACCACCGCCATGCCGTCGAGGAGACAACCGCGATTGTCGCCTAAAAAT
This sequence comes from Dactylorhiza incarnata, assembly GCA_033032865.1. Lineage (NCBI taxonomy): Eukaryota > Viridiplantae > Streptophyta > Magnoliopsida > Asparagales > Orchidaceae > Dactylorhiza > Dactylorhiza incarnata. The sequence goes on along the minus strand of JAWHQI010000218.1, from coordinate 283,309 downwards.
CAAGTGACTTCCGACCCCTCTCCCCGTTGGAGTTTTTGAGGTGATCTCAAAGCAATCAATAGTTAGTCTTACTGCCAACGCAATATGAGCATATAGGGTCGCACATAAAAGTGCTTGGAGAAATTGGAGAAAGAATTGAGTTGGCCTTGATTATATAGGATATGAGTGGAGGACCAATCCTGTGAGTGTTTGGAATTAAGTTGAGAATGTCTCAATGGGAAATCGTTTATAAGGTTTAAATGAATGGATTTATACTTGACAAATTCAGCTAAAATGTTTAACCAAACTGTGCTAAATTTGGCTAAAGGGATTAGACGAATTCGTCTAAAGGGTTTAGACGAATTCGGCTAAGTCAATACTCGGCTAAAGGGTTTAGACGAATTTATATAGCCGAATTTATATAGTCAAATTCGGTTATAGTGTATAGTCAAATTCGGTTATAGTGTATAGTCGAACTGAAGGCATTCGTCGACCGTTTAGACGGCAAAAGGCTAGTGTAGCTAGTTCGCCGAACGCAGGCCTCTTGAGTTCGTCGAACGCAGGCTTCTTCGAGTTTGTCGAACGTAGGCCTCTTGAGTTCGTCGAATGCATGCCTCTTGAGTTCGTCAAACGCAGGCCTCTTGAGTTCGTTGAACGCAGCCTTTGATATATGACAGATCACAATCTTATGGTTCGTAAGATATACAGATACAGAGATTACGGACGTCCCTTTTTTCATGGTTTTGTGAGAGCAGCGCCGAAAGTGTTCCGCTAGGGCTTCTCTACTCTTCCGATAGTTGTCATCTCCCTTATCTCGGATCTAGCAGTCCATGGGGACGCTGAGAGCTTTTCTTCTCCGACTCATTCCTTGTTCGACAAGGCATTGAGGTTCTCCTCCGCTTGTGTGGATCTCTGTAGAGGGGCCGATCCATTTAGGTTCTTGGAACTCAAGATTGGTTCTACCAGAAATCAGTGAGGAGCATCTTGGTTGAGTATCGACTCAATCTCGCAAAGGTATATCGTTGTGTTGCCTTTTCTATTTCTTGATTCATGAAATCTGCAAGATCCTTAACTCTTTGAGTTGTTCTTGTTATTTTTCAGCTGTGCATATGTGATATGATGTCCACTTTATTGTTAAGAAAAACCCAACAGTGATATCAGAGCCAGGTTAGCAATCAAGTGCATGAAAATCGGGATTTTAGAAGCATTCTAAATGCCCTGATTTCTTCTTGGAACCCCGCCAAGAACGCATGTGATTGCGTTGCAATTTCATTGTTTCAGAAATAGTTTCTCTTTTGCAGTAACCGTCCCTCCAAGTGATTTGTGAAATCACATGTCTAAGATTTTGAATCTGACATTGAGAGACGAGCTTGTCTACTGCACAAGTGGAGTTGTTTTTGCTGTGTCCAATGCATGTAAATCTGGAGATTTAGAAGTGTTCTAAATGTTCAGATTTAGCCCTTTTTATCAAAGTGTTGATAATTTTTCTTGTGCACATTGGGGATGCATTTGGTTTGAAATGTTGTATTTCAATTTTGTGAATGTGCACACTGATTAAATGTTAATCAAGATAAAATGTTCATCGATTGTATCTTAAAATCACTTTATCCAATATTAAGCATTTGGATGCCTTCCGATGGATGACACTCTTCCTGCCTCGATCGATGAAGTGTGGGCTTGCCAAAGCAAGGTGCATTAATCTATCTTGGTAAGGGTGCGAGCGGATAATTGTGATATCCCACTATCGACATCGGTTCTATCTTAACTAGGTGACCTCAAATGTTGAGTGCCTAGAGGCATAGGGTTGTCATGCACAATATGATGGATGCGAATAAAGAGTTATTCACCAACCATACAAGAGTTGCATAGTGATGCAATTGACAAGTGTTGTCTACCTAAATAACCGTATTGCGAGATAAATGCCAATGCGGACTCGTTGTGTTGGTGAAATACAGATCTTGTCCACTAAGAGAGTAACTCAAATAAACACTCTGAATCAAAATTAAGGGTTATCGATTTGATTAAAATAGTGGGAGTTTTTAATTAAAGTCCTTATTAAAATAAAATGTATTTTGAAACATAGTACATAAAATCTTTTGCAAATTTATTGTAGAATTTCCATGGCAAATACATCACACTCCACGTTGTCCCTGAGAGCCATCCTTGACAAGAACAAGCTTAATGGGATGAACTTCCTCGACTAGTTTAGGAACCTGAGATTTGTTCTCAGGCAAAAGCGCAAGCTCTATGTCTTGAAAGGGGAAGCCCCTGCAGAGCCAACCGGGAATGCTCCGCGAGCAGATATAGATGCATACAAGAAGTATCAAGATGATAACTTGGATGTGGAATGCCTCATTCTTGCTACCATGTCCTCTGAGCTTCAGAAGCAACATGAGAGCATGTGTGGTTATGAGATAATCGGGCACCTTAAGAAAATGTTCAAGGGGCAAGCCCGGCAAGAGAGGTTTGACATATCCAAGGCATTATTTCAGTGCAAGATGGGAGTGTTGGAACAACCCTATTACTGAATTGGGCTAGGATTACTATGTGTTGACTAGGATTAAATTGACCCATATTATATAGTCTAAGGGTCATAGTTTTAGGATGATAAGATAGCTAGAACTTAGAATTTCTCTAAGTTTCTGCATTCGACGAACTCAATACTGGGTTCGACGAACTGCTCTCTGCGTTCGATGAACGGCCTCCTCTCTACGTTCGACGAACGGGTTGCTCCATTCTGTGGTCGACGATCACCATTACTCAGCTTCTCAGCGACTCAGCGGTCGACGAATTCTTCAGTTCGATGAAATCTAACTTGAGATCGACGAACTCTTCCTTCAGGTCGACGAAATCTTATCTCAGATCGACAAATTTTCTCTCAGTCTGTTCAGATCAGTTATTCTATTTCTCTGAACTCGGTTCAACTATCAGATTCAGTTCTATTCTTCATTTGGAGTTATTCTTCCAGATAAGACAAGTTTTATCCTTCCTGTATTTTATTCTCTTTCCAATTACTTCTCTCGAGAAATATAGTCGTTTGGCTTATTGGAAAAGGATATCATTTATTATGGAAAAGGAAAGGAATTAAGTTTTGCTGAATCAGTTGAAGTTCCAAGGAAAGATTTAATGCAGATTATTCTATTCCTATTCAGAGATTTTTGAAATTCAAATCAGTCGCCTTCTCTCTCAGAAAAGATAATATACCAAAAAGAAAAAGAAGACAGACACAGAGATAGAAAATATCAGAGCATCTGTCAAGAGAAAAATATTCAGAAAGGAAAAAGAAAGTTCATCTTCCTCAAGCAGCATCTCATTCTCTGAGAACATCTTCAAGATCATTTTCTCAGTCTTTCTGCTGCAAGTTTCAAATCTTCTATAGAGCAACAATAATATGAGGAACATCTGTCTCTCAGATTCATCAGCTTATCAAGGAAGATATTTTCATTCAAGAAAAAGCTCCATCCTCAAGCTGTCAAGAATATCAATCAGACAGCGGGAGCTTTACACCATCAATCCACTAGAGTCTTCTCTCAGATTGTTGACATAGAAGAACTTCTTAACCTCTTTATTCCATCTTGTACAGGGTTCTAACTCCCTTCAAAAGTTAAGCTCTTGGTGACAGGGAACCTGAACAAAAACCCGTGGTTTGGTTAGAGTACCTGATCAAAAGCTCACTTGGTGTGTGGACACCTGATCAAAAATCCCTTGGTGTTAGGGCACCTGATCAAAAACCTAGTGGATCCTACCAATTGTGGTAGAAGAGTAGACATACCCAGATTTATTGGGTAACTACTATAAATCCTTGTGTCTCTGTGCTTGTGATTTTCAATGTTGCTGTGTTGTGTGCCATATTTGTGATTGTTTTTATTACTCACTCAATATACACATATATATATCACTAATTTAATTCTGCTATAAAATTAAGGGAAAAAGTTTTAATACTCTATTCACCCCCCATCTAGAGTAATATTAAGATCTAAACTCTCCTTCAATTTGTATCAAAGCAAGGTTGATTATATTAATCACCTTCAACTGATACTCAATTGCACTTTTAATTGGTATCAGAGGATAGTTGATTTTTACAGGCTAACACTTGAATCATAAAGATCACATAGATCTTAATTTATTTTAGAGTTTTATTTTTCTTAAGAACTCATGGCACAAAATAAAGAATATTCTAGCACAAGACCTCCTATGTGCAATCTCAGTAAGTTTGCACTATGGAAGGCAAGGATTAGGTTGTACATGAATTCTATTGATGAGGAAATCTTAAATGTTATTTTGACAGGACCTCCAACACCAACATCAACAACCAGTGCTGAAGCACCAGTAAACAATAATGTTGTTCCACCACCTGAGTGGACAGAGGCCTAGAAAAAGCAAAGAAGTGCAGATGCAAAAGCAATGAACATTCTAGCACAAACAATGTCTGATGACATTTTTCAAAAAGTGGTGGAATGCACTTCTGCAAGAGAAATATGGATCTCACTCAACAATAAGGTTGAAGGATCAGCTGATGAAAGAAAGGATAGAAGATCCCACCCCATTTCTCAATATGAGAATTTCAAAAAGGGAGAATCTAAAACAGTTGCTGATATATACAATAGGCTCAGCCTCATAATTAATGAGCTGAAATCTTTAAACAAAGTGATCTCAATCACTGAGGTCAATGATAAGATCCTTATGTGATTCCCCAGCACATGAGACTCTAGGATATGGCCAATCAAGGAAGCCAGAAGCCTTAATGAGATCTCAACTGAGAGCTTGTTAGGCAAACTCAAATCCTATGAGCAGCTTATCAAAACCAGAGAAGCTGAACAATCCACTTCATCTCCAACAACAAAGAAGGAAAAGAACATAGCCTTCAAAGCTACTGAAGAAGAAGAAAAGGCTCCAAGAGATGAGGAGTTCATGAGCCTTCTAGCCAAAAGGTTCTACAAGATGGCTAGAAAGGACTTCAGAAAGAAGGACTCCAAATCTAGTGAAAAGCCAAGGTATGATATATCAAATTCTAAAGAGATTATCTATTTTGGTTGCAGGAAACCTGGACATATTCTGCTAGAATGTCTAGAGAATCAGAAGAAAGAAAAGAGAAAGGACAAAGAAGACAAGAAGCACTCCAGCAAGTCTTCCTCCCACAAGCACAAGCACAAGGGAAGAGGATTTGTAGCAGAAACCTGGAGTGAAACAGATTCTGAATCTTCATCCAGTTCTTCTGAAGATGAAGAAGAATCAAAAGAAAAGGGCCAATGCTTAATGGCCATTTATGACTTAAGCAGTGAGTCAGATCTTGCATTTTCATCCAGCTCTTCTGATGATGAAGATGATGAAGAAGAAAAGAATATCTGCATGATGGCTATCAATGCCTCAGCAAACAACTCAGATGAAGAAGAATCAGAAGCAGAGAATGATACTGATCAGGTAATATCTAATTTTGATTTTAATTCAGTTGAATTCAAAGATGAATTCAAAGTTCTTTGCTTAGACTTAATAAAATCTGAGAAGGAAATAATCTCACTCAGAAATAAGCTAGCTGAAATGTATAAATTAAGTGAAGAAAATGCTAATCTTAAGAAAGATTTGGCTGCCTCTAGAGAACAAATCATTCTCATTCAGAATAAATTTATGAGGCCAAGAAATTTGAAGAATCCCTAAATGGGAGAAGCATCAAACTGATGGACATTACAAGCACAGTAAATGCCAGATTAAGTGGCAAACTAGGCTTGGGTGTATCATCAAGTGAGCCACCTCTTATTAAGAAGAACATACTTAGTACACCTATATAATTCATTTCTGCTAAAAGCAAAGAGGTTGTAGATGTAAATAAAAACATTTCAAGCAAGGCTGTAAAGAATAAGGGAATTCAGCAGAATTCGTCGAACGGAGCTCGAAGAAATCAGACGAATTCGTCGAACAGAGATCGACGAACTCTGAAGATAGATTTCCTGTATAGTCATTATTCGAATGGCGCTCGACGAAAGCACATCCATTCGTCGAACGGCGATCGACGAACTCAGCCCAGTTCGTCGAACAGAAAATATATAGAAAATTTAAAGAAATTTTTTTCTTCACATACATACAATCCTTTCACTGAATGGATAATTCCTTCAAGGAGATATCATCCAAAAGATTATAAGGATCAGCCTGAAATGTCTTTTATTTCAAAGGTTTGTGGTAATTCAAATGGACCCAAGGTAGTCTGGGTCAAAAACAACTAGTTTATTTTTTCTGTTGTGCAGGTACACAGATATCCAAACAAGAATGAATAATGGTATTTGGATAGTGGCTGTTCAAAGCACATGACAGGAAACAAGGACAACCTGAACAACTACAAGGCAAATCTTGGACCCAAGGTAATCTTTGGAGACTCCAACTGTGGACAAACCAAAGGTTATGGACAGATCAAGGTTGGAGCAGTGACCTTCAAGGAAGTTGCCAATGTCAAGGGTCTGAAGCACAACCTCATCAGCATAAGCCAGTTATGTGATGAAGGTTATCAGGTAACTTTCAATCATTCCTTATGTCATATTACCAATAATAAAAAGATTATTGTGTTATCTGGTATTAGACATGGAAATATTTACTTAGTCAATTTTGTCTCTGCCAATTCTGTCATTTGCTTATTCAATTCTATAAGTAAAACTAATGAATTATGGCATAAAAGGCTTGGACATATTAACCTTAGAACTATATCTAAGCTTTCTAAGGACAATCTTGTTAGAGGTCTGCCTTCTGGTTCATAGAAGAAGGAAGGACTTTGCAGGGCTTGTCAATTAGGTAAGCAAACTAGAAGTAGTTTTAAATCTTTATCCAAGAGTGATTCACCTAGGATTTTGTACTTAATGCATTTGGACCATTTTGGACCTACTTCTATACAAAGTCTAGGATGGAAGCATTACTCTTTAGTGATTGTAGATGACTTCTCAAGATTCACTTGGGTGTTCTTTCTTAGGAATAAGTCTGTCACCTTCAGTGTTCTGACAGACTTTCTTAGGTCCTTTAAGATTGAGTTCTCTACTGTAGTTGCATTGACCAGAAGTGATCATGGCACTGAGTTTGAGTGTCTTCTGATGAGAGAATTCTGTGGAAAATAAGGGATCAGGCAATGTTTCTCTGCTCCTAGAACTCCTCAACAAAATGGGATAGCAGAAAGGAAAAATAGAACCCTTATTGAATCAGCAACTACATTACTTGCTGATGCAAACTTGCCACTCTCTTTTTGGGCAGAGGCAGTGAGCACAGCTAATTAAGTGTTGAACAGAATCCTGATACATAAACTTAAGGGCAAGACTCCCTATGAATTACTTAAGAATAAAAGGCATAAGGTTAACTATTTTAAGATATTTGGATGTAAATGCTATGTTGATGAGTCCTGATCATATACACATTTTTGGACTCATCTGGGCCGTTTATCTAGTCATTCCACTACACTTTAGCCTGTTTTAGCTTATATTTGTTATTCCTTGCTATGTGCACGTCTTGGCCCGTTTTGGTGATTTTTTCTTGTTTATCATTGTTACTAGTTGTCATGCTGTGGTAAGTGCCACCTTCAGTGGCTAAACTGGTGTCGTATGCTGGAACAGGAGTCGTGCAGGTGTTCCCGGTACAATTCTGTACAGGAACACTGCGCACGATCACCGGTTCTATTGCGCACGACCACTGGTCGTGCGCCACTGATCGTGTGCACTTAACCCTTTTTTATGAGTTCTGTTTGGTGCAGTGCGCACGACCATCCACGCTAGTGCGCACGACCATCGGTCGTGCGCCACTGTTCGTGCGCACTTATCATCAATTTCATGAGTTCTGTTTCAACCAGTGCGCACGACCACCTATGATAGTGCGCACGACCACCGGTCGTGCGCCGCTGGTCGTGCTAACATTTTATTTTATAATTTCTGTCTTTGCAGGCTCCGTCCAGGCAGAGCGCACGATCACAGGATTCCAGTGCGTACGACCACTGGTCGTGCGCCAATGACCGTGCGCACTGTTTATTCCAGCGCCTATAAAATCCGCTGCTCGCGATTTAGGTCGAATCCATCGTCTTCTTCCGCCGTTTTCCGCCCGGTTCCATCCAGATTCGCCCCTCCACCGTCGCCCACCATATGGAGGTGCTCCGGGCTTGCTCTTCACGCCAATCTTGAGCTGGAGTTTCCTCTCGGCCTCCTCCTTCATCCAAGAGCTCCAAAGGAAGACCTAGCCGCCATTACTATCAAGCAAGAGGAAGTTTGCAACCTCTACCGGATCGTGACACGAAGAAGACGGGTCCATTGGAGAGTCGTGACAGCTCTCTCTACCCCGGACGTAGTTGCGGACCGAGCTTGGACGCGGATTAACAACCCAGCGATTCTAACCGTGAATCTACAACGAGACTTCGGATTCGGTCGATTTCTTGCCTTGTTCTCTTCTTATTGATTGTTGTAATAGTTAGATCTTTTGTATTTTGATGAAGAACACTATAGACCTTGCTATTTAAAGTTATTTCATGTCTATGTGAAATACTCATTTTGTTTATTTGTGTGCTTGAGGTGCGCCGCCGTCCATTTCCATTCCGCCGTCACGTTCGTGTGCCGCACTAGCAATTGCTAGTGGCGTGCTTGTCAAAGAGGTGCTTGCGACCCTCACTCCGCTAGCCTACTCGTCCATCCGCCTACCGAAGCATGGCATCGCGGCCCGCATTCCATCCCGCCTAACGAAGCAGTGCGCTCAAGGCCTGCACAGTTCGATTCCGCTTGCCTACTCGTCCATCCGCCCTTTCGACGCAGTGCGCTCAAGGCCTGCCTAGTCTCCATCCCGCCAAGCGAAGCATTGCATAGCGGCATTGCATAGGAGTAGTTGATAGCTTTTATTTTATTTTCCAAAAGCCAACCCAACTCCCCCGCATTCCATCCGATTTAAGGACTTCAATCTCAAGTCCTTCCTCGAAACCTAACTCCACCTTACTGTGTTCCTCAAGAGACCGACACTCGGGGATTTTCCCCATTATTATTACTTGCGCGACCGGTGCACTTGCCGAATTATCGCATCAAGTTTTTGGCGCCGTTGCCGGGGAACACAGACGTGTGAGTTTTCTTGAGAGGGAGAGCCGAGAGATAGTAGTTCTTCCAGTGTGTATAGCCGCCTTTTTATTTTTTGTTTGCTTTTTACTTATTTACTGCTTGTTTTTATTTCTTTCCCTCTTATTTTAAAGTTTTAGGCAAGTCTAATCCAAGAAGTTTTATTAGTTTGTGTAAATTTTCTTGCAAAGAATTTCAGTCTCGTTATATCTGCTTTAATTGTCAAATATGTCGTCATGGGATATTTCACCTAGCTTTAATGATAAGATGGTTTATTATATAGACCAAATGAATGAGTTGAATGCTAGGTAGTGTAGGAACATTGTTTGCTTGTTGTGTCGAGGAGAGGGTCATGAATTGAAGGACTGTCCTAGTCTTTTCAAGCCTGACCGCCACTCCTCCACTCAGGACAACATTGTCCCTATCGCTCATTCTTTACCCATGGAGGCAATTGCGCCCTCTACCCCTGAGCTTGTCTCGTGCACGGACTCCTCACTCCCTGTTTATGGCTTCACTCCCAGTGATGATGATCACTCATCTGTTAGCCAATAAGGAGAGGAATGGGAGCTCCTAGATGCACCTGAGTATGATGAGGAAAGTATTCTTTCCATCGGGGAGGCTTTAGCAGATCTTTTTGCGGAGGAACCGAATATTTTTGTCCCTCCAGTTTCTTTGCAAGATTTTTCTTCACATATTCTTTATGATCCTATCGAAGTAAAGGAGCTGGGTGATGCTTCTGACTCGGAGGGTGCTCCAAAGTGGGATGAGGATGTCATTTTCCCTGAGGGGGAGAATGAATACTTTGAACACGATGATGCACCTCGGTGGGATGAGGAGGATACTCTCTCTGATGAGGAGGTTTGCACTTCTTCATGGGACGAGGAGGTCCAAATCACCACTGAGGCTCCTGAGTTCTCAAGTCCCCCTTGCTATGATATTTACGATGATGATAGTGATCTACCCTTGGATCTTGCTGGGAGTGAGACCGGGACCACTCCCCCGATTTTTGATTATTTATGTCATTCTTCTCTTTTATTTCCTGACCCCCCTTCTTCATCTGAGCCTGTGCAGGTTGAGTCTCCACAGGTACATCAGGAGGACTTGGAGCATGATGCTCAAGTCAATGATGAGTGTATCCTCATATGTGAGGAGGTTTACCCCTCCTCCATAGAGGAAGCCTCATTCATTTCCTTCTCCTCCCGCCGTCTCCCTGAAGACGATACCTTGCTAGGCAAGGATGTCTTTGGTGAGTTGAGTGAGGACCAGGCCTCCTCCTTTTCTTACATTCTCTACCCTCTACCTGTGAGGAGCAGGTATTTATATTTAGGTAGAGGGGTGACTGCTCTGTCTCCGTATCGGTACCCGCTACCGATGCGCATATTAGAACAGTTACCTGTGCACTTTTCTTTTCATAGGCCTATAAGCTAGAACTGTACAAAATCTGAATAAGTCGTGCTGGGATGACAATAACCCCAGTAGTTATCTTACTTTTCATGCATTTTATTTTATTCAATCCTGTTTAGTTAGCTGTAGTATTGTAGTTTATCTTTTTCTGTTTCTTTTGTTTTGCGGAGCTGACCCCTGCAGGTACTTCTTCTGGATGGCGGATGCTGCAGCTTAGTCGTGGTTTAAATGCCAATCTTCTGGTATGCTCACTTGCTGAGCATTGGGTACTCTCTTCCCCTAGCCCTATTTTGATTTTCCTGTCATATATTGTGCGGATTGTTTAGTTTAAGTCTGGGGGAGAGTAGTTTTGTTTACCCGCTCACGTTGACTATTGCACTGCATACTAGAAGATTTCATTTAAAATGTTTTGTTTATTTTCATTGCACACCACAGCGCCCACGCGAGCGCGCACTTAGCCGTTGGCACGTTGCGAGGCAAATTTGTCTTTTTGTGTGATTTGGAAAATCATTGTGCTGGCTTGGGATTATGAGGCGGAGTAAAATGTTGACTCCTGTAGTGCTCCTAGTCGAATGCTCATGTCTCGTTTAGAAATTCGTGTAGATTCAATTTCTTTTTATGCTTTTAGCTTATATTTTTCTATTAGCGTAAATATTGTTTACTTTACTCAAAATTTGCTGAATCCGGTGTGAATCAAACGGTAGCATAGCAATGTGTGTAGACGTTCGTTAGTCTCGTATTGGCCGAGTCGGGAGGAAGGATTATCTTTCTCGGTGGCTAGAACTTGCCCCAAGCGATTCTTGAAGCATGGGTATACGGTTAGTCAATTGCGTGAATGTGATATAGGCCATCATTTTGGTCCGGTTGAGCCTTTGTGCCATTCCTATCATCATTTCCTCGCTAGCCCAGTTGTGCCTACCCCATTCTTTTGGTTCAGCCCCACTATTGTTCACCAAAGCCTAAACTCCAATCCTAGTCGCGCACCCAAAATGCAAGCATTTTGTTTAAATTTTAAATTGGTGGTGTTGATTGTGGTAGTACATTGTGAAAATGTGGATGTGCATCTTTGAAAATTTGCTGAAATTGTTAAAGAAAGAAAAAGAAAAGAAGAAAAAGATTTTTGAAGAAAAAGAAGAGAAGTGAGAAGGAAAGAAGAAGATATGAGCTTTATTGAAAAATCTGTGTATAAATGTATGTTTGGGAGTAGGCGGTGCACACACCATGTAATCAAATCCAAGTCTGGGGGTGTGGTGTACCCGCGTATTTGTGTGGTGAATGAGGAGAATTTCTGCACTAGCTCATTTGGGTTTAGTGCTTGAGCCATCGTTTTTATCTTTGTTTATCCTCACCTAAACCCAAGCCTCATCTAAAACCTAAAGTCCTATTGATTCACGCATTTGAGTCAAACCAGTGCCGTGGAGAGAGTGCGACCGGGCAAGCTTATGGCCACCGACATTGATGGATTTCAATGGAGTTGTCCCGAGCCCCGATATTTGGCAATGCTCGCCTCAGCGTTCAGTTTACTTTCTTCCTATGTACGACCTTATGATTCACCGTGATTCACTTTTTGAGTAAACGTAATATTTAAATACGCTCCTAGAAAATTATAAACTAATATGTATAATTAGAAACTTTGTCTACTGTATTTCTACGCACTTGAGCATGCGACTTTGCATGGTACTCCGTTTGATAGTTTCTTCGCCAGCTTATGTTTTTCCTGTCCGCGAGAGATGGTTTGCTCGGGACGCGCAAACAGTTAAGTCTGGGGGTGTGATGACTCCTGATCATATACACATTTTTGGACTCATCTGGGCCGTTTATCTAGTCATTCCACTGCACTTTAGCCTGTTTTAGCTTATATTTGTTATTCCTTGCTATGTGCACGTCTTGGCCCATTTTGGTGATTTTTTCTTGTTTATCATTGTTACTAGTTGTCATGCTGTGCTAAGTGCCACCTTCAGTGGCTAAACTGGTGTCGTATGCTGGAACAGGAGTCGTGCAGGTGTTCCCGGTACAATTCTGTACAGGAACACTGCGCACGATCACCGGTTCTATTGCGCACGACTACTGGTCGTGCGCCACTGATCGTGTGCACTTAACCCTTTTTATGAGTTCTGTTTGGTGCAGTACGCACGACCATCCACGCTAGTGCGCACGACCACCAGTCGTGCGCCACTGTTCGTGCGCACTTATCATCAATTTCATGAGTTCTGTTTCAACCAGTGCGCACGACCACCTACGATAGTGCGCACGACCACCGGTCGTGCGCCGCTGGTCGTGCGAACATTTTATTTTATAATTTCTGTCTTTGCAGGCTCCGTCCAGGCAGAGCGCACGATCACAGGATTCCAGTGCGCACGACCACTGGTCGTGCGCCAATGACCGTGCGCACTGTTTATTCCAGCGCCTATAAAATCCGCTGCTCGCGATTTAGGTCGAATCCATCGTCTTCTTCCGCCGTTTTCCGCCCGATTCCGTCCAGATTCGCCCCTCCACCGTCGCCCACCATATGGAGGTGCTCCGGGCTTGCTCTTCACGCCAATCTTGAGCCGGAGTTTCCTCTCGGCATCCTCCTTCATCCAAGAGCTCCAAAGGAAGACCTAGCCGCCATTACTATCAAGCAAGAGGAAGTTTGCAACCTCTACCGGATCGTGACACGAAGAAGACGGGTCCATTGGAGAGTCGTGATAGCTCTCTCTACCCCGGACGTAGTTGCGGACCGAGCTTGGACGCGGATTGACAACCCGGCGATTCCAACCGTGAATCTACAACGAGACTTCGGATTCGGTCGATTTCTTGCCTTGTTCTCTTCTTATTGATTGTTGTAATAGTTAGATCTTTTGTATTTTGATGAAGAATACTATAGACCTTGCTATTTAAAGTTATTTCATGTCTATGTGAAATACTCTTTTTGTTTATTTGTGTGCTTGATGTGCGCCGCCGTCCATTTCCATTCCGCCGTCACGTTCGTGTGCCGCACTAGCAATTGCTAGTGGCGTGCTTGTCGAAGAGGTGCTTGCGACCCTCACTCCGCTAGCCTACTCGTCCATCCGCCTACCGAAGCGTGGCATCGCGGCCCGCATTCCATCCCGCCTAACGATGCAGTGCGCTCAAGGCCTGCACAGTTCGATTCCGCTTGCCTACTCGTCCATCCGCCCTTTCGACGCAGCGCGCTCAAGGCCTGCCTAGTCTCCATCCCGCCAAGCGAAGCATTGCATAGCGGCATTGCATAGGAGTAGTTGATAGCTTTTATTTTATTTTCCAAAAGCCAACCCAACTCCCCCGCATTCCATCCGATTTAAGGACTTCAATCTCAAGTCCTTCCTCGAAACCTAACTCCACCTTACTGTGTTCCTCAAGAGACCGACACTCGGGGATTTTCCCCATTATTATTACTTGCGCGACCGGTGCACTTGCCGAATCATCGCATCATATGTGCACAACAATGACAAGAAGTATCTCAGGAAGTTTGAAGCAAAATATGCAGAAGGCATTTTCCTTGGATATTCTCTTTCTAGTATGGCATATAGAGTTTACAACAAATCTACTCTTAAGATAGAAGAGTCCATGCATATATCCTTTGATGAGACTAACATGTTAATTGAGGAGAGGAATACTAGTGAGTCCCAATTATATACACATATATGGACTCATCTGGGCCGATTTTCTAGTCTATGCACTATATTTTAGGCATATTTTTGCTCATATTTGATACTCCATGCTAAGTGCACCTCTAGGCCCGTTTTTGGTGTTATTTCATGTTCTTCATTTTTAGTAGTTTTCATGCTTTGTTAAGTGCCACTTTCAGTGGCTGGATTCTTGGTTGTGCTGGAAAAAGAGTCGTGCAGGTGTTCCCGGTACAATTCTGTACAGGAACACTGCGCACGATCACTGTTTCTATTGCGCACGACCACTGGTCGTGCACCGCTGATCGTGTGCACTTAACCCTTTTTTTTGAGTTCTGTCTCAGACAGTGCGCACGACCACCAACGATATTGCGCACGACCATCGGTCGTGCGCCACTGTTCATGCGCACTTAACATCAATTTTATGAGTTCTGTTTCGACCAGTGCGCACGACCAGCTACGATAGTGCGCACGACCACCGGTCGTGCGCCACCGGTCGTGCGAACATGTTATTTTATAAATTTCTTACATTGCAGGCTCCGCCCAGGCAGGCGCACGATCACAGGATTCTAGTGCGCATGACAACTGGTCGTGCGCAACTGATCGTGCGCACTGTTTATTCCAGCGCCAATAAATTGACCTGCTCGCGAATTAGGTTGCGATCCTTCACCGTTTTTCTCGCCCAGCTCCGCCGTTCCGCCCATTTCCGCAGGTGTTCGCCCCCTAGGCTCCCCCCCATCATCCAAGGGCTTTAAGGAGGAGATTCTACACTCATATTCATCGCCAAGGAAGGATTTCTTCGCATCGGACGTGGCCGGATTGTAAAACGCTGGAGAAGACGGCTCCATTGGGAGGTGTGACAACCCTCCTCTACCCCGGATGATAGTTGGGACCGAGCTAGGACGCGGATTGACAACCCGGTGCTTCCTACCGTGAATCTACAACAAGCCTCCGGATTCGGTCGTATCTCTTGCCTTTTTCTCTTCCTTATGTTGATGTAATGTTTGTAATCTCTATATTTTTATGATGTATGCTATGAACTATGCTTTGTAATGCTTATTTCATGTATTTGGAATTATTTAGTTCATATGTGTTAATGAGGTGCACCGCCATCCATTTTCCACTCCACCACCGTGTCCGGTACCGCACTAGCAATTGCTAGTGGCGTGCTTGTCGATGAGGTCTTTGTGACCCTCATTCTGTTAGCCTACTCGTCCATCCGCCTAGCGAAGCGTGGCATAGCGGCCTGTGTAATCCATTCTGACTCCGCCGGTGCGAACCATTCCATCTGCTAGCCTTCTCATCCATCCGCCTAGCGAAGCGTGGCATAGCGGCCCGTGTAATTCATTCGCCTAACGAAGCAGTGCGCTCAAGGCCTGCATAGTTCGATTCCGCTTGCCTACTCGTCCATCTGCCCTTGAGACACAGCGCGCTCAAGGCCTGCCTAGTCTCCATCCCGCCAAGCGAAGCATTGCATAGCGGCATTGCATAGGAGTAGTTGTAGTTGTTTTCTTTTATTTTCCAAAAGCCAAACCAACTCTCGCGCATTCCATCCGACCTTTAGGACTTCGATCTCAATTCCTTCCTCGAACGTTAACTCCACCTTACTGTGTTCCTTGAGAGATTCGATACTCGGGGATTACTCCTCGTTTTATATTACTTGAACGATCGGTACACTGCCGTTTCGTGCCGCAGTCTTACTACCGCCTATAGCAGTGTGCTAAGATTCGCGCATCAAGTTTTTGGCGCCGTTGCCGGGGAACACAGTCGTGTGAGTTTTCTAGAGAGGGAAAACCTGAGAGAGAAGCCCATCCATCTGTAATTGCATTTCTTTGTTTTATTTCTTTTTATTCCATTTTCCTGTTTTAATTAGGTTGCTTTAGTAATTTCTGTTAGGTGTAGTATTTTGCACAATAGCATTTTTATTTTGAATCGTTTTATCTCCCCACTATGTGGGCACATCTCAATATCCGTTGCCATTGGTGTAGAAATTCCTCCCACTCTAGTGATGAATGCCCTACGGAGAATAGTAGGCATAATTCTTATAGCCCAGCATATGGAGCACCGACTTCGTCTGGTACTCCATATGGTGCGCGTAAGTCTTATGGCTACTCTGCTGAGCCTTTACCGTCATACTTCTTTTCGGCTTCAGCCCCCGCTGTGCCAAAGAAGCCCGCAAGGCAGTGCCAGTTTTGTCGGAGCACTGATCATGTCTTGAAGGACTGTGCTGAGTATCTTCGCCAATTGGACGAGGATGACGAGCCGGATATTCGGATCGTCCAAACTCCTAACTCTGGCGGCACACCTTCAACATCTGATTATGTGTCTTTGTCACCTTCACATCTTGAAGGGTATGGCGTTGACACAGTCACCAGATGTGTGGCTGATCTGGGCACCGACATTGTTGAGCCTATTCTCCCAGTGCATCCACCACCCCTAGTGGATTCGATTCTTTGTGAGGAATCGGTGCTCGACTTTTATCCGAGCACTATTCCTCTCCCTATTGTGCATACTACACTCTTCTCTGACGACATTGTTGATGATGTATCGCAAGAGGAGGCTGGTGACTTTAGTGTCATGCCTGTTCCTATGGAGGAGGACAAGCTTCCAGGTGAAGAGGAGTTTTCCTCAGCACCGGTGGAGGAATTCCAAATCTCTAGCTTGGCCACTGTTGATCCCGCCGAATCTTGTAGCATTGATGACAATGCAAACATTATTTTACTTCCCCAACCTGATGGGAGTGAGACCGGGACCACTCCCCCGATTTTTGATTATTTATGTTCTTCGTCTTGTTTATTTCTCGATCCCCCCTCTTCATCCGAGCCTATGCAGGTTGAGTCTTCACAGGTACCCCAGGAGGATTTGGTGCATATTGCCCAAGTCAATGATGAGATCATCCTCTTATGTGAGGAGGTTGATTCCCCCTCCGTAGAGGAAGCTCCACTCATTGCCTTTTCCTCCCGCCACCTCCCTGTTGACGACACCTTGCTAGGCAAGGATGTTTTTGGTGAGATGAGTTAGGACCAGGCCTCCTCCTCTTCTTACTTTCTTTTCCCTCTACCTGTGAAGAGCAGGTATTTATATTCGGGTAGAGGTGTGACTGTTCATTCTCCGTATAGGTACCCGCTACCTACACGCATATTAGAACAGTTACCTGTCCACTTTTCTTTTCATAGGCCTATAAGCTAGAACTGTATAAAATCCGAATATGTCGTGCTGGGATGACAATAACCCAAGTAGTTATCTTACCTTTTCCTGCATTTCTTATTTCTTCTTGTTTAGTTTAGTTAGTAGTATTCTTTTTTCAGTTTTCTATTATTCTTCTGTTTCTGCGGAGATGACCCCTGCAGGTATCTTTTCTGGATGGCGGATGCTGCGGCTCATTTTAGCTTACACGCCAATCTTCTTGTGTGCTCATTTCTGAGCACTGGGTACTCTCTTTCCCTAGCCTTTTCTGATTTTCATGTCTTATATTTTGTGGATTGTTTAGTTTAAATCTGAGGGAGAGCAATTTTTGTACCCACTCACGTGCACTCTTGCATAGCATGCTAGGAGTAATTTTATTTTAGCTTATTGGAAATTGTTGTTCATTTTCATTGCACACCACAGCACCCACTTGAGCACGTACTCGTCTGTATGCGTGCTCTGTAGTGAATTTAATTCTTCTACTTATGTGGGAAAGTCTAGGTGATGGCTTAGGACTATGTAGCAGAGTAAAATGTTGACTCCAGTAGTGCTCCTAGTCGAGTGCTCGGTTGCATAGAAATTTGTGTAGATTAGACTTCTCTTTATACTTATGGTTTTATATTTTTTTCTATTAGTGTAAATGTTGTTTACTCTACTCAAATGGTGAATCCGGTGGAATCAAACGGTAGCATAGGGATGTGTGTAAACGATCGCTAGACTCGTATTGCTTGAGTCGGGAGAAAGGAGAATCTTTCTCGGTGGCTAGAACTTGCCCCAAGCGATTCTTGAAGCATTGGCATAGGATAGTTCTAGTGCGTGAGAATGACGTAGGCCATTATTTTGGCCCGGTTGAACCTTTATTTCACGCCTTTCGTCTACCCTTGCTAGCCCCTTTGTGCCTACCCTTTTCTTGATTCAGCTCCACATATATCTCACCAAAGCCTAAAAGCCTAACCTAGTCGCACACCCAAATCTGAGCTTTAGTTGTAGTTTTATTTACATTGTGGGGGGTGTTGATTGTGGTGTTTATTATGTGAATCTGTGGATATGCTGATTTGAAAATTTTGCAGAAAGAAAAAAGACAAGAAAAAGAAGATAGAAAGAAAAAAAAATGAAAAGGAAAAGAGAAAAAAAGAAAAATGAGTTTTATTGAAAAATCATGTAGAAAAATTATGTATTGGGAGTAGGCGGTGCACACACCTATGTTGCAAAAGTCCAAGTCTGGGGGTGTGGTGCATTTGCATTCGATTTTGGGGCGCGGGTAGTTACTTTTAAAGCTCATTTGGGTTTTGTGTTAAGCCATTTTGTTTATCATTGTTTACCTCACCGTAACCCAAGCCTCAATTAAAACCAGAAAGTCCTACTGACTCACGCCTTGAACCGATCTAGTGTCGTGGGGAGTATGTGACCGGGCAAGCTTATGGTCACCGACACTGATGGATTTCAGTGGAGTTTGTCCCGCATCCCGATCTTGAGCAATGCTCGTCTCAGCGCTTAGTTTACTTTCTCCGTATGCATGACCAAATGATTCACCGTTGTTCACCATTTTGAGTAGTTGTAATATGCTTTTACTCTTTTAGAAATATATAAACTGTTTATATAATCAGAAATCTTCTCTACTATTTTTCTTATGTACGTGAGCATGCGACTTCGCATGGTACTCTGTATTGTAATTTTAAGCCATCTACTTTTCTTTCCCCGTTCGCTTAGAATTTGTTTGCTCGGGACGCGCAAATAGGTAAGTCTGGGGGTGTGATGAGTCCCAATTATATACACATATATGGACTCATCTGGGCCGATTTTCTAGTCTATGCACTACATTTTAGGCATGTTTTCTCTAATATTTGATACTCCATGCTAAGTGCACCTCTAGGCCCATTTTTGGTGTTATTTCATGTTCTTCATTTTTTATTAGTTTTCATGCTTTGTTAAGTGCGACTTTCAGCGGCTGGATTCGTGGTTGTGCTGGAACAGGAGTCGTGCAGGTGTTCACGGTACAATTCTGTACAGGAACACTACGCACGATCACTGTTTCTATTGCGCACGACCACTGGTCGTGCACCGCTGATCGTGTGCACTTAACCCTTTTTTGAGTTTTGTCTCGGATAGTGCGCACGACCACAAACGATATTGCGCACGACCACCGGTCATGCGCCACTGTTCGTGCGCTCTTAACATCAATTTTATGAGTTCTGTTTTGACCAGTGCGCACGACCACCTACGATAGTGCGCAGACCACCGGTCGTGCGCCACCGGTCGTGCGAACATGTTATTTAATAAATTTCTTACATTGCAGGTTCCGCCCAGGCAGGCGCACGATCACAGGATTCTAGTGCGCACGACCACTGGTCGTGCGCAACTGATCGTGCTCACTGTTTATTCCAGCGCCTATAAATTGACCTGCTCGCAAATTAGGTCGCGATCCTTCACCGTTTTTCTTGCCCAGCTCCGCCGTTCCGCCCATTTCCGCAGGTGTTCGCCCCATAGGCCCCCCCCCCTAGGCCCCCCCCATCATCCAAGGGCTTTAAGGAGGAGATTCTACACTCATCTTCATCGCCAAGGAAGGATTTTTTCGCATCGGACGTGGCCGGATTGTAAAATGCTGGAGAAGACGGGTCCATTGGTAGGTTTGATAGCCCTCCTCTACCCCGGAACATAGTTGGGACCGAGCTAGGACGCGGATTGACAACCCGGTGCTTCCTACCGTGAATCTACAACGAGCCTCCGGATTCGGTCGTATCTCTTGCCTTTTTCTCTTCCTTATGTTGATGTAATGTTTGTAATCTCTATATTTTGATGATGTATGCTATGAACTATGCTTTGTAATGCTTATTTCATTTATTTGGAATTATTTAGTTCATATGTGTTAATGAGGTGCGCCGCCATCCATTTTCCACTCCACCACTGTGTCCGGTGCCGCACTAGCAATTGCTAGTGGTGTGCTTGTCGACGAGGTGTTTGCGACCCTCATTCCGTTAGCCTACTCGTCCATCCGCCTAGCGAAGCATGGCATAGCGTCCCGTGTAATCCATTCCGACTCCGCCGGTGCGAACCATTCTATCTGCTAGCCTTCTCATCCATCCGCCAAGCGAAGCGTGGCATAGCAGCCCGTGTAATTTATTCGCCAAACGAAGCAGTGCGCTCAAGGCCTGCACAGTTCGATTCCTCTTGCCTACTCGTCCATCCGCCCTTGCGACGCAGCGCGCTCAAGGCCTGCCTAGTCTCCATCCCGCCAAGCCCAGCATTGCATAGCGGCATTGCATAGGAGTAGTTGTAGTTGTTTTCTTTTATTTTCCAAAAGCCAAACCAACTCTCCCGCATTCCATCCGACCTTTAGGAATTCGATCTCAAGTCCTTCCTCGAATGTTAACTCCACCTTACTGTGTTCCTTGAGAGATTCGATACTCGGGGATTACTTCTCGTTTTATATTACTTGAACGATCGGTACACTACCGTTTCGTGGCGCAGTCTTACTACCGCCTATAGCGGTGTGCTAAGATTCGCGCATCAAATACCACCTCTACCAAGAATATTTTGCAGGTACCAGCTCTATGTGAAGAGCTCAATGGACTAGATCTACAGAAAGAAGAATCTTTACTACCATCAACACAAGATCTTGAAGACAGTGAAGAAAAAATCATCCAGATCTTGCTGATAGCTCAAATCAAGTGACAGCTGAACAAATTCCCCAAGTGGATACTTTTGCTGAACCAACTCCAACTGTTAACCACATCACAGTTAGAGATCATCCAATATCACAAGGGATTGGTGTTATTTCAGCAAGTGTTCAAACAAGGCATCAACCACACCAAATTCAAATGCACACTTATTTCCTATCACAAGTTGAACCTCAAACCATAAAAGATGCAGAACAAGATCCAAATTGGATTCTTGCAATGCAAGAGGAACTCAACCAATTTGAAAGGAACAAGGTATGGGATTTGGTTCCAATACCAAAAAGCCATCCAGTTATTAGCACCAAATGGTTCTTTAGGAACAAGCTTGATGATCAAGGCAACATAGTTAGAAATAAAGCAAGATTGGTAGCTCAAGGATATTCGCAGGAAGAAGGCATAGATTATGATCAGACCTTTGCCCCTGTTGCAAGACTTGAAGCTATAAGGATCTTTCTAGCCTTTGCTGCATTCAAGAAATTAAAGGTATATCAAATGGATGTGAAGAGTGCATTTCTCAATGGAGACATTAAAGAAGAAGTCTATGTGGAACAACCACCAGGTTTCATCTCTTCAACTCACTCCTCCTATGTACTTAAGCTTAATAAAGCTCTCTATAGTCTCAAACAAGCTCCCAGAACATGGTATGAGGCCTTAGCTAATTTTCTTTTGGAAAACAAGTTCTATAGAGGCATAGTAGATAAAACCCAATTTCTCAGGATACATAAAAATCAAACTCTACTAGTTCAAATATATGTAGATGATATTATTTTTGGCTCTATTGATTCAAATTTATGCAAAAGATTTTCTAATCTAATGCAATCTAAATTTGAAATGAGTAGTATGGGTGAATTATCATATTTCCTTGGTCTTCATGTGAAGCAAACTCCCAATGACATATTCATATCACAATCAAGTGTGCTAAGGAATTAGTGAAAAGGTTTGGTATGTCTGATGCTTCCACCATGAAAACACCCATGCCCTCAAATGCTGTTGTTGATACTGATGAATCAGGGAAACCTGTTGATCAGAAAGTATATAGAGCAATTGTTGGCTCCTTACTTTATTTAACAACAAGTAGGCCAGATATAATGTTTGCTACTTGTATTTGTGCTAGGGTTCAAGTTAACCCCAAAGAATCTCATCTAGTTTTATTAAAAAAATTGAGATATATAATGGATTGTCCTAATTTAGGACTCTGGTATCCAACATTATCTGAATTTGAATTAACTGGATTCTCATATTCAGATTATGCTGGATGCATAGTAGACAGGAAAAGCACATCAGGAACTTGCCAGTTTCTTGGTGATAGGCTTGTGTCTTGGTTTTGTAAGAAACAAACATCTGTGTTTACATCAACAGCTGAAGCTGAATACATAGCTGCAGGCAGTTGCTGCTCACAGATATTGTGGATACAAAATCAGCTCCTAGACTATGGTGTCAACTTAAATAATTCAATTATATTTTGTGACAATACTAGTGCAATATCTATAGCACAAAATCCAGTTCTCCATAGTAGGACTAAACACAAAGAAATTAGGCACCACTTTATCAGAGATAATGTGGATAAAAATAAAATTTGCCTACAATTCATCGCTACTGATTTGCAAAGAGCTGATATTTTCACCAAACCCCTGGATGAAAAGAAACATATTTTCTTTATAAATCAGCTAGGAATGATAGATGGAGATTCAATCTGATAAAAATTAAATTTTCTATTTATCCCCTCATTTCGTCGAACGGAGAACGAAGAAATGCTATCGTTCATCGAACGGAGATCGCCGATACTTAATAAGTCAGGATCGACAAAGACAAGCGCGATAATCGAACAGAGATCGACGAAAATTATTTTTTCGCCGAACGCAGTCAGACGAAGCCCTAAGTCTTTTCGACTTCTGATTCTATTAGGTTTAGCCGAACCCTGCTCTATGAAAGTGTGCGCCCTTCTCCGATCTCTCTATATAATCAAAGCTTTTATTCTATTTCATCTTTGCTGCTACAGAACTTGCTCTTTCCCTCCAGTTCCCCTTTGCACTTGATCGTTCTCTCTTTTGCATGTAACAATGGCGATTTCGCAAGCAGTGCTTTCCTAGATAAAGTTTGACGCTGGGTTCGACATTGATTTCAAGTCGTTTGAGCATTCTGATCAAGTCTTCCAGGATATTCTTCATCTGTTTGAAGAACAACAACTAAAGAAGATCATGACAACCAGAATCAAATTACCAGTGACTGAAATTAAGGAATGGGCTTCTACAGTCAAGCTAGAGAATGATACACTATCAGGAACCATATCAGGAAATCAGGTTATTCTAACCCAGTACCATTATATGAAGTCTTTGGATTAGTGAATGGAGATGATGGTTTGGACATATCTACTTCTGAATTTGATAATGCTTTGGTTAAAATATGTTATTCCGTTGGAAACCCTAACCATCTTTTAAAGAAAAATTTATCTGTGGAATGTAAGATTTTGGCTGATGTAGTGGGAAAAGTCTTGCTAGGGAAAACTTCTGCCCATGAATACATAACAAGGCATCAATTTTGTTGTGATGGTGTCCTTGGTAGAGAAAAAGAAATTCAATTGGGGAATGATCACTTTTGAATCAATCAGGAAGAAAATAAGTAAGATAAATGTTGGTTATGGTAGAATTTTGGGAATCTATCTTCACGAAAGGCATCCAGACCTTTTGGTCTCTCCAAAAGTTATCATCAATGCCAGTAAAAGGCTGACATCATCTTTGTTTGGAAGATGGGAAAGGGTTATCCCTAAGAGGACTCCAAGAGCAGAACCATCAAATACAGCTTTAGAAGGCACCAGGACTGTGCAAGTCACTCCCCCAACCCATCAAGAAGCTTCTCCTGTTGCTTCTCTTCCTCCTCTCCCTTCTCAACGTTCTACATCTTCTGAAGAAATTCCTCCTCCCAACTCTCCCATTATCCCTTCATCCTCATTTCCATCTTCTCCTATTCTTCAGACTCACCCATCTGAAGAACCTTCATCTTTCAATGACATTCATTCTCCCATCAACATTGATTCTCAATCACCAACCCTTCCTCAATCACGTATCCATCAAGATATCTCTCCACCTCACTCACCCATTAACCCTCAATCACCTATCCATCAAGATATCTCTCCACATCAATCACCCATTCATCCACAGTCACCCGTTCATCCACAATCACCTATTCATCCTCAATAACCTATCCACCCTCAATGCCCTATTCATCCACCTATAGCTCATGCCACTAACATATCTTTCCCATACTCTCTTCCATCATCTTCTAACCCTAATCAAGACTTTGTCTATATTGAATTCTCATCTACTGCAGATCAAATCTATCAACATCTTGCTAAAAGGCTAAATGATCTACTGGATGCAAAACTTTCTCCAGTTCTTCAAGCTCTTGCTGATCTCTCTACAAAATTAGCTTCCTTCTCTTCACCCTCCTATTCTGTCCCTTCTTCTAGGGGCCTAGCTTTAAGATATCCTAAAACTAGGCAGGGGGAGATGTCTGACGAAGAAGCTCCAGTTCTTACAGCTTTCAGTGCAGA
This sequence comes from Dactylorhiza incarnata, assembly GCA_033032865.1. Taxonomy (NCBI): domain Eukaryota; kingdom Viridiplantae; phylum Streptophyta; class Magnoliopsida; order Asparagales; family Orchidaceae; genus Dactylorhiza; species Dactylorhiza incarnata. The sequence continues at coordinate 258,834 of JAWHQI010000218.1, read as the reverse complement.
TGCAGTTCAGGCAGATTCAGAGATGACAGATTTAGTTCTTCCAGTAATAGAAGAAATAAATAATATCTCTATTAATCCATCTATAGATATTACTTATTTGCTTTCCAAGTTCAGTACAGTTTTTAGAGATTTGCCGGAGTTTCAAGGTTATTCAAAGGCAATTATTCCTTATACTGCCCCTATTGATAAGGCTATATTGAAAAAATTTCACAAAAGTTTTGAAATACCAGTTCAAGTTCAAGTTCCAGTTATTGAAGAAAGTCCAACTCTTTCAGTTCCAGTTCAGAATTACAATGTTGAAAAAGTTAATGCTGAGAAAGATTTTTCTAAAGCCCTGAAATTGATTGATGAACTTTATGATAAACCCCAATCATCTGATGACAGTGATAATGATGACAGTGATGATGATGATTCTGATGATAGATCATCAAAGAAAAGGAAAGCTAAGCATATGTCAAACGCTGCTCCTAAGCCTCCAAACCCCAACAATGATATTCCCTACTATATTTTGCACAATATCACTCTCACCAGGCACTCTCCTGATTGGATGAAGATCTCAAGAAATGAAGCAAACAGAAGAAAGAAAATGAAGAAGACTGATTATTACTCTGACATGCCTGTCAAGTATAACCCTCCTCCTCCTCCTCCAGCAGCATGTGCAGCTGGCTCAGCTAAGTTCTCTTCTTCCTCTCAAAGATACTCTTCCCATCAATCCAAGAGACCAGCTAGTTCTAGTGGTTCTCAGAGTTCTAGGTCTTCAAGACCTCCTTCAATCTCCTCAAGATTAATATCCCCAGAGTATAAGTATCTTGTCTCTGATGGCTCTTCTCACAGAATCAAAAATCCTCAAGATCTTTCCCCTATTCAAGACAAGATTTCTGAGTATAGCCCTTCTTCTCCCAATCTGAGAAATATTTCTGGGGATATCTCAAAGGGAAAGATTCAGAGAATCCATTGCAGTAGCCTAGATAAACAAAGCAAAAGCAGAAGGTAAAGATTACTCCAAATTTTCAACTATGTCAGAATTCAGAAAGAAGGAATTTGAAAAGTACAAATATAGAAATGTGTTCAATGCTGAAGAATACTTAGAGAAGCACCCAGAAGCTGTGGTTCCTCAAGCCAAATCTAAAAACCATTCTGGGAGCTCGGGATCTCTATATGAGCAAGAAAGAATCAGAAAATCCAAACAGACAAATTATCTTCAAGCCTCCCTCAGCAAAGAAGTAAAAGGTTTAAACTATGTGGTTTTGTTGATATTTCTATTTTTTATTGTAACATTGTTAAACTCAGAGCACTACTTATTCTATCTATTGAAATGGTTTTACATTCTGTCAGATATATTTATGCTCTGTTGTTTTTCTGTTGATTATTATTTGAAATTTGTCAAATAGTATCCTAACCCAAATAGGGGGAGATTGTTGGAACAACCCTATTACTGATTTGGGCTAGGATTACTATGTGTTGACTAGGATTAAGTTGACCCCCATTGTATAGTATAAGAGTCATAGTTTTAGGCTGATAAGATAGCTAGAACTTAGAATTTCTCTAAGTTTCTGCGTTCGATGAACTCAATACTGGGTTCGACAAACTGCTCTCTACGTTCAACGAACGGCCTCCTCTCTACGTTCGACGAATGGCTTGCTCCAGTCTGTGGTCGACGATATTCAATACTCAGCGGCTCAGCGGCTCAGCGGTCGACGAATTCTTAAGTTCGACGAACTCTAACTTGAGATCGACGAACTCCAGCGCGAGTTCGACGAATTCTTTATCAGATGTTCAGTTCGACGAACTCTTCCTTCAGGTCAACAAAATCTTATCTCAGATCGACAAATTTTCTCTCAGTCTGTTCAGATCAGTTATTCTATTTCTCTGAACTCAGTTCAACTATCAAATTTAGTTCTATTCTTCATTTGGAGTTATTCTTCCATATAAGACAAGTTTTATCCTTCCTTTATTTTATTCTCTTTCCAATTCCTTCTCTCGAGAAATATAGCGGTTTGGCTTATTGGAAAAGGATATCATTTATTATGGAAAAGGAAAGGAATTAAGTTTTGCTGAATCAGTTGAAGTTCCAAGGGAAGATTTAATGTAGATTATTCTATTCCTATTCAGACATTTTTGAAATTCAAATCAGTCGTCTTCCCTCTCAGAAAAGATAATATACTAAAAAGAAAAAGAAGACAGACACAGAGATAGAAAATATCAGAACATCTGTCAAGAGAAAAATATTCAGAAAGGAAAAAGAAAGTTCATCTTCCTCAAGCAGCATCTCATTCTCTGAGAACATCTTCAAGACCATTTTATCAGTCTTTCTGCTGCAAGTTTCAAATCTTCTATAGATCAACAATAATCTGAGGAACATCTGTCTCTCAGAATCATCAGCTTATCAAGGAAGATATTTTCATATAAGAAAAAGCTCCATCCTCAAGTTGTCAAGAATTTCAATCAGACAGGGGGAGATTTACACCATCAATCCACTAGAGTCTTCTCTCCGATTGTTGACAGAGAAGAACTTCTTAACCTCTTTATTCCATCTTGTATAGGGTTCTAACTCCCTTCAAAAGTTAACCTCTTGGTGACAGGGCACCTGAACAAAAAACTGTGGTTTGGTCAGAGTACCTGATCAAAAGCTCACTTGGTGTGTGGACACCTGATCAAAAATCCCTTGTTGCTAGGGCACCTGATCAAAAACCTAGTGGATCCTACCAAGTGTGGTAGAAGAGTAAACGTACCCAGATTTATTGGGGAACTACTATAAAATCCTTGTGTCTTTGTGCTTGTGATTTTCTATGTTGCTGTGTTGTGTGCCTTATTTGTGTTTGTTTTTATTACGCACTCAATATACACATATATATATATCACTAATTTAATTCCGCTATAAAATTAAGGGAAAAAGTTTTAATACTCTATTCACCCCCCCCCCCCTCTAGAGTAATATTATGATCTAAACTCTCCTTCAGGGAGCTCGAGACTCAGTAGGGACTCACATACTCAAAATGATTGGATATATCGAGAACCTTGAAAACTGGGTTTTCCCTTGGGCCAAGAATTGGCCACAGATCTGATCCTGCAATCGTTGTCGGACAGTTTTGAGAAGTTCGTCTTGAACTATAATATGAATGAAATAGAAAAGTCACTGCCCGAGCTCCTAGGCATGTTGAGAACTGCCGAAAATAATATGAAGAAGGCAAAGCCTGCCAGCCCCATACTGATGGTGCATAAGGGCAAGGGCAAGGTCAGGGAATCTAAGAAGACAAAGATAGGATCTAAGTCTTATCTTGATCCCAAGTCTTCTGCACTGAAAAGGAATGGTCTGGCGAAGAAGTGCCACCACTGCGGTAAGGCAGGGCATTGGAGGCAGAATTGTCCCCTCTACATTGAGGATCTGCAAAAGAAGAAGGGAAGTGTGACTTCCACTTCAGGTATTTACGTTATAGAGATAAACCTTTCTTCTCCTTCATCTTGGGTATTGGATGCCGAATGCGGTTCTCACATTTGTACAAATGTGCAGGAACTGAGAAGGAGAAGAATGCTGGGTAAAGGGGAGGTAGACCTGCACGTCAGGAATGGAACAAGAGTTGTTGTCGTCGCCGTTGGTGTCTACTTTCTTTCTTTGCCCACTGGGCTTGTAATAGAATTAGATAACTGTTATTTTAGTCCATCCATAACTAGAAACATTATATCCATATCATGTGTTGACATGAAAGGGTTTTCATTTATGATTAAGAACAATTGTTGATCGATTTTTATGAATGATGTTTGTTATGGTGTAGCCCAATTGTTTAATGGTTTATATGTTTTGAACTTAGACCATCCGATCTATAATGTTGAAAATAATAAAAGACTAAGAACAAATGACTCGAATCCTACATATCTTTGGCATTGTCATTTAGGCCATATAAATGAGAAACTCATATCCAAGCTCCATAGAGATGGACTACTAGACTCATTTGATTATGAATCATTTGAGAGATGCGAGTCATGTTTATTTGGCAAGATGACGAAAGCCCCTTTCATTAGTTGTAGTGAGAGGGATGATGATCTCTTGGGTATAATACATAGTGATGTATGTGGACCCATGAGTTCTATGGCTAGAGGTGGGTTCCACTACTTTGTTACATTTACTGATGATTTCAGTAGATACAGATACGTGTTTCTTATGAAAAACAAATCCTAGACCTTTGAAAAGTTCAAAGAGTTTAAGAATGAAGTAGAGAACCAACTGGGAAAAGGGATAAAAGCACTCTGATCTGATCGAGGTGGCGAATATTTGAGTCAGGAGTTCCGTGATCATCTGAAAGAGTGTGGTATTGTATCACAACTCACCCCACCTAGAACACCGCAACATAATTGTGTCTCTGAGCAGAGGAATCGTACTTTGTTAGACATGGTACGGTCAATGATGAGTCATGCAGATCTGCCCATTTCCTTTTGGGGTTTTGCTCTAGAGACTGCTGCTTTTACACTAAATCGCGTTCCGATGAAGACGGTTCAAAAGACACGATAAGAGATATGGACTGGGAAGCATCCTAGCATGTGTTTCATTAAGATTTGGGGATGTGAGGCATACGTACGACGTCAAATGTCTGATAAGCTGGAACCCAAATCAGATAAGTGTTATCTTGTGGGATATCCTAGGGAAACTAAAGGGTATTACTTCTACCTGTTGTCTGAGGGCAAAGTGTTTGTCGCAAGGACTGGCGTCTTTTTGGAGAAAGACTTCTTATCCAGAAAGACTGCAAAGGTGGAACTTGAAGAGGTTCAAGAACCACAAACAATGAATGAACGTGAATTGGAACCTGAGCAAGGACTACAATCTGTTGTAGTTAGAGAACCTGCTCAAGAAACACAAGTCCTACGTAGATCTGATAGACCATGATTTGAGCCTGAGAGATATGGATTTCTCGCGTCTTAAATAGGTAATATGTTTCTTATGGATCATGATGATGAGCCTGCAACCTATCAAGAGGCTATGTTTGGACCTGACTCCGAGAAGTGGCTTGAGGCCATGAAATCTGAAATGGACTCCATGTATGTAAACCAAGTTTGGACCTTGGTGGAACCACCTGAAGGGGTACGACCCATAGGGTGCAAGTGGGTCTTCAAGAAGAAGACCGACATGGATGGGAATGCACAAGCATTCAAAGGCCCATAGGATGCAAGTGGGTCTTCAAGAAGAAAACAACAACTTTTATTTTGGATGGAGAATTTTTCTTTCTTGGGGAAGAAACAAAGTCATGTAACATCTCTTCTCCAAATTTATAAAGCCGAAAAGAAGTTTCCTGTTTTAAAAGGATTCGGAAAAGTGCTTCCTCAGGTTTTGAGTTCACACTCTTTGATGCAGTCAAACACTGACCAATGGTGTTAGCTTTGCTTATCTATTGGATAGGAGGAAACAAATTTGAGTTCCAGCATAACACTCAGTACTGAAGGCTAAAATAAGATAATAGCTCAAGAAAATATACAAAATCCATTTGCTTTGATGAAAAACCAAGACCTAAATGTGTTGCCATTGCTAAATGTGCATACGCACATACAAATCCAAGGCATGTGCAATGCACATCCAATAATTAACTGTTGATGGGTCACATTCGCAGAAAGATTAAAGTCATATTCTAGAGATATAAATTCACCTAATCAAACAGAACTGGGAGGTAGCATTCTTCAGGCAAACAGAAGGAGTGCAGTGGTGCAGAGAAGATTATTTTGCTGCAAAGGAAATATAAAAAGCAGAGTTTTAGTATCTAAAAAAATCAGACTGAAATTAAATGATGTCTGATTTAACAAATCCATAAACGATACTAGGTAACTCTTATCATCTAAAAACAAAAATATAATATTTCCGCTGTTGTATTCTCATTGGCCATTGTCCATTTTATGTTGGTCTAACATTTTTTTGGTCAACAGTCAGATAATTCGAATTAGATGGTAACTTCCATGTATTAATCGTTTAATTGTAAGTGAACAAAGATTACCATTGGCTTCTCATCCTTGTAGGGAAAATCATCAGTCAGATTCTTCTTCACTCAATTAACTAATCCATTTTGCAGCATCTTAACCTGTCAAGAAAATTAAACCATCCAGTAAATACTACCGGGCTGAGAAAAGATAAAGCTTAAAATAGAAATTTCATATAATGCAGGGGAAAAAATTCATTTATAAATGATGCTAAAAATAGCTTCTAGTAAATAAAAGGTTTTGAGTAGCAGTAGAAAAATCCTTGGAAAAAAGGGCAGACAACAATGTAAATACATAATTCAGGCGTAATCCCAGACCTGCAACAAAAAGTTGTCCTAAAATGATCATATCCTAATTCAGAAGTTTTCAGATTTTGTGGCTAATATGTTTATGAAAATAACATAATTCACAATAATAGAGATGATCCTTCTTGCTACGATCCCAATAGCAATTACTATTATAATGAAATATAGCGCTTTAAATAGAAAGAAGACAGACAGTATTGACATCAGTTGAGGGAAAACCTTGGACATAGGAGTTTGAGAGTCCTCAAGGAAGGTCAGCTCTCCGTGCGATTCAAAGTCGGAGGAAGGCGACCACTGCCGTGGCAACTGAAGGAGGAAGCCAATCTTCAATGGTCTGACGCCGAATGGTAACGGCGAATGGAAGAAAGTGAAGCCCCAAACGAAGCTTGCCTATTATGCGTTGCAATAAGGGAGGCAGGGAGAACCCTAGCTTGATATTATAGGAGGAGATGAACCTGCCGGGGCCGATCTTCTGCCAGCGGAAGCCGTGTTGAGGAGGAGAAGAACCTATAGGCAGAGGGGAAGAGAAGCCCCTCTTCACGAAAGCTCGGGGAGGAGAGGGTTGCGAAGAGGCGTGTAATTAAAATGGCGTGAGGAAGCTTTAATAAATAGAAACCATGTATTATATGAACATTGAATGAATGATTTGCGAGAGGAAGAAGCAGTGCAAGCAAGGGTTGCCATCGCAAAAAATGATGGGATGGAAACATCGGCCTGCTAGATGTAGGATACGCCTGATGAAGCTTTGGAACTATAGAATGGATGGATGGTCCCCTTTGCACAACCCTTCTGAGGAAGATAACATCGAGCGGACAGGTCAAGGAGAGCAGCAAGCCGCGAGGGGTTCGGGAGGGGCATATGACGCTGGAGTTCGAGTTTAGGAATATCACCAGAGAAGGCGTGTGCAGGAGCGGGAGCGGGAGCGGGAGAGGCGAGCGAGCAGGGTGCGATCGTGCGTAGGCGGAGTGATGCATTTTAGGGCAGAGGAATGTCGAGGGGTTACAACGGTTGTATAGCGTGTTGTGCAGGAATCGGACGATCCCCAATAATTGAACCATATTTGACGGTGTAGATTTTTTTTATGAATTTTTATTTCACGCTAATCGCAGACCGCAGTATTTCTTTTTAGAATAGTATAGATATATATATATATATATTTATAAGAATAATTATACAGATTTTTATAAGAAGTTATAGATATATATATATATATCAGATTTTATAAGAATATATATATATTTATAAGAATATATATATAAATTTTGTAAAGAATTTGATAAGTATATTCTTATAAGGTAATTTATATGCTAATTAAATACGCATACTTGAAAAAATATAGATTTTATCAAATGCGATCTCGCGAACACTCAAGATGAACTACATCGACACTCCTACGTCGGTAACACCCTCGCTACGACTGAATTAATGATTTAAGTATGAATTTAAAATTCCAGGGCGTTACAGGGATTCTCTTGGCAGTTCTTAAAAAGGGCAAGAAATTGGTCAAAGCTCAAGCTGAGGAAATTATAATCCTCAAGCCCTTCAGATCTCAAATTAGTGAGAAGATCAAGGAGGAGAGTAGATTGTACGGTGTGCTTATCCTCCTTTAGAAGAAATATGATGCTCAGGATAGGACTATCAAGTCTCTAGAGAATAAGCTTATAGTAGAGAGAAAGCTTATGACTAGCTACTCTAGGCCCAAAATAGTTCTCCATATTGTAGACTGCTTCTCCACTCAAGACAGAGGAGGACTGGGATATAATAAGAAAGTTGGAGTGACTTCTCAAGCTACAATTGTCTTTCAAAAAGTTGTCACTCCACAAGCACCATCCACCAAACAGAAAGGAAAGGCTTTACCTCAAAAACCTATTCCCAAGGAAAGATCATTGAATGTGCAACCAATTCCAAAACTAAGGCACAATCACATGATCAGTAGAAATGCATGTTAAAAAGCAGCCTGCTCATCTAGTCACCTGCCCTCCACTAAAAAGGTGACTCAGAAAGGAGGTACAAAAAATTTGAGTGCTGGTGTTGTGGCAAGGTTGGGCACTTTTCAATAGATTGTTGGTTCAACCCAATGGTGCCTAAAACAAGGTATGAGAAGCCAGTCAGTTGTTTGACTGCAAAAGCTGCAGTAGGTAGAGATGTTTCTTATTGTGCTAACAAGAACCTTGGACCCAAATTCATTTGGGTTTATAAGGGATATTAAATCTCTGTCTTACAGGTTTATCCAAGTAGCCAACCAAAAGTAAATATGGCCAATGGCCAATATGTAATCCAGGTATAAATCTGTAATAAGAAGAAATTCATCACAAACAAGGTATCATGCCTGACATAATTATTGGATCTCACAATTAGTCTAACAACAGAGGAATGTGTCTCTTCATAATCTAAAGTAAGAAACAATCAAATAAATCACATGTTTAGAAATAGAGTAAAACACACATTTTCTCTAAGTCATCACATGAAGAAGAGTGACTTGACAATTCTGGAGAGAAAGGAAAAAGGTAACTAAATGTGAGTTCAGTTCTTCAGCAGCGTGAAACAACATATCAAATCCAAATCAACATGCAAAGACTTAGGTTGATGGATGACAGTACATGAAGATTTGTCTGCCAGAAAGAATAGTGCATTAGTTGAGGGGGGGGGGGGGGGGCTCATGCTGAGCTCTCAGCACAAGAATCTATGCTGCCAATCAGGGATGAGGCTGTTGTTGAGGGGGAGTCACAAAATGAAGTCATGGCTCCAGAGGCTAAGGAGACTGCTAACACTGAAGTTGATATGCAAGAAGTCTATAGAATATACAGGATGTTGTTGTTGCTTATAATGATAATCTTAGTGAAGCTTCTGTCCAACTAAACAATGCTGCAGTTGAGAGGGAGCATACAGGGATCCCTGTGTTGGATAAGATGAATCCATCCTCTCCATCTAATAAGACATCCAATTTTCCCAAGTGCGATGGTCTGGAAAGTCAAGAGCAGAAGGATAAAAGGAAGGAGAAGGGTGTAGAGAATTAAAGGAGCTGAACTGGCTCATGTGATAGCTGAAAGCAAATGTGGTTGAAATTCTATTTTGAAAACATTTAGCTTATCTATAAAATGATAATAAAGTAGTGACACGGTTTTATACGCAACTACTTCAACTCATAAATGTGAAGCTAACGTGCTACACACTGATGAGGCAAAATAACAAACAAAGACAATATCATTGTGTCTACAAAACGATATCATCGTAACAAGAGTATGTGTCATCGAAATGACAGTTTGTATCGTCGAAATGACTTTATGACTTCGTCGTAAAGTCATTACGATACCTAAGTGTATTCTCTAGAATTCAGAATTCAGAAATAAATCAATCAGGACCATTCAATTTGTTAGAATTACACATTTAACAAGCGGCACTTCGCCTCCCATGCCATAACTTATAAATACGGTCAGAGGTCTTGAATTAAAAGCACTTGCTACATTTGCCCTACAAACCCGTCGTGTACTCTTTGACTTCGGAGAGTGAACAAGTCGGTATTGGTGAACCCTGCTTTGATTAACCACGAAATGGCACTGAAGAAGGAAGGATATCTGTATGAAGGAAGTGAAGTAGTGAGGAATGGCTTCACGAAGGCTCTAGAAGAAATTCAAAGCACCATAAGACTGTTCGACTCCGTCATCTTGGAGTTCGTTCTTTTGGAATCAATAGTAACAATGCAGAGGGAAGTTCTAGAAGTCTACTCGAATGCCAAGGTTGGTTCAAAAGGAATGTCCATCAAAAGTCAAGTAAATGAGATAAGAGTTAAGGTAACTCCAAAGAGATTGGACAGGGTTCTGCAGCTGTCGACCTTTACCAAAGAGGAGGAGAATGAAGAAGTCACCCAAGAGGACCTAGATAAAGCTCTTGCATGGTGTGAGCATTCCAGGAAGACCTATGGATCTCTGGAAAGGAAGAACTTTAATCAGCAGGGAAAGTTGATGGCTGATATAGTGGGAAAGGCCCTTCTCTGCAAGGTAGGGTCTCATGATAGGATATCCAAATAGATGTTTGATATTATGACCAGGATAATCCTAAGCAAGAAAATCAATTGGGCTCAAATCATTTTCAAGAGAATACAAGAGAGCTTTCAAGTGCCCAATCTGGGAAGATTACTATCTCTTTATCTACAGCTATCATATCCTGAAAACTTCAAAAAGAAATTTGGAGTAAAAATCCATCATATGAGAAGAATGGATATTAAGGTATTGGAGAAATGGGAAAAGTTCTTAACAAGGTCTCCCAAGAAGTCACAAGTTGCTGGAGTGGTGAGTAAAGAAGAAAGTTCATCAGAAGAATGCGAGCCCATCCACAATCAAGAACTGTCTAGCTCTGAAGAAAATGTGAAGCAGAGGAATTTCTCACTCCAAACCTAAGCACTGAGCTTGGGGTCCACGACCACTGCATGAATAGATCAAGGGGGTGCTGAGACTGAGGGGGAGCAGGACACTAAGCTCCATGCTCATGTGGAAGATTTCATCCACGAGCTCACAATGGGTGAGGATGCTATCCAGTCTGGACTAGCAGTCCAAGTGGATCCAAGTGAAGCTCAACAGGAAGCCAATCAAGATAATCCTGCTGATGAGACTAGCAGAGACCTTCCAATTGCTGAAAAGCCAAGTGTGCCAGAGGAAGAACCAAGACAAACACCCCTTAGAAGATCTCCATCCCCCATGTATGATGAGGTTGAAGGGATGGACATCTATCTCTCCACCATAATGCAGAAGAAGGTTGAAGGACAACCTAACAAGGCTGAAGGACAACCTGACAAGCCCAATTATAACCCAGAGCAAAGACTAGAAGACTCCTCATTGCTGCCTTAGATAAGGATGCTCTTGTAAGAGCAAAGGTTCAAAAAGGAAACATATGTTAACACTGTTGTCCATGAGATAAGAAGGGACCTATCTAATGAGGCTGTAAATCTAAGAACTGATATGAATATTCTGTAAGAAGACACAACCATACAGCTAGCACTTACTCACCAGGGTATAGCAGAAGTTTTAGACAATCAAGGCATGATATGCAACAACATAGAGAAGGCATGCATAGCCACTAACAAGTGGATGAATGAACGCAAAACCAATCTCCAAGAAAAATTAGATCAACACAGTTAGGAACTGGATAGTCATCTACTTAAGACAAAAAAAATCATCTGGAAAAGGGAATTCATATGCTTAAAGATAAAATTCATAATCTTCAAGGGAACATCCAGAGGGAAATATCAGAATAAGTCATAAAGTGGGAGAGATCAATGATAAAGGCCAGTGGTGAGCATGCCATCTGAACCTCTAATACTATCAGGGAAGCAATGAATCTCCTGTTAGAACATGGTCTTCCACATCTCCTAGGTTTGAGAATAACAAATCCTATGTGTATTTGATCTTGTGTGTTTAAGTGTGCAGGAAAACAAAGTTCATATGACTCAAGGATTACATAAGAAGGTTGCCCCCCAAATTTGAGCCATCAAATCAAACATTCCCACTAGCGCCGGTGATAGCACCTAGCGCCCGGCGCTAGCGATGAATAGAGCAATTCCGGGAGCACATATAGAAAAAGCTAGCACCTGGCGGTAGCCGATAGCGCAGGCGGTAGCGCGGAGCACAGAAGGCAAGAGAGAACTGTTTCCTCGGATTGAAGATTCTGCCACGGAGAATATGTCCTAATATGGGATAGCGTCGGCGGTAGCACTAGCGCAGGCGCTAGCGCTGAGGCTATAAAATGAACCCCTTAGATCTGTCTTCTTCATCCTCTTTAGATCCCACATTCCAGAGCTTCATGCCACAGCATAGAGAGGAAGGTTTAGAGAGATACTCCCACAAATCCATAAAGGCTTAAGGAGATCCGTGGAGAAGATTTCAACACGCATCATCATCATGACGAAAGACTGCATCGACTAAAATCATACTCTGCGGGTCTTCGTCTACTTCTCCAAGAGATCCATATAGGGAGTTCTTATATTGTTGTTTATTTATTTCACATCATTTCTTATAATCGTTTAGTGAACTCGCCTCATGTTAGCGACTAGGTCTGGGTAGGACTTAGGGCAAAAATTCGCCTCGTGTTGGCCACTAGGTCTCGGGTGTAGGTCTAGGGGGTGCTCGGGGCCATATCCGGGGAAGGGTTGGCTAGAGCGGCTTGAGGCCGTATCCGGGGAAGGATCGGCTAAAGCTAACCTTTCGTGGGGATATGAGTCGGTATAGAAAACAAATAGTGTCTTACATATTTCGCTTTGATTTCTAGCGTCATTGAAATCAAATTTTGTAATCAATTTTATTAATAATAATCATGTCTCTCTTTGTGTAATAAAATAGATTTGATCTTCATTTCTCTAAATTGTTTACTATCCTCTCCTTCATTATAAAACAATTTAGATCTTTATTCAAAATCACTATTTTGATTTCTTATCATAAGCAAATATTTCAAAATATAACTTAAGTTTTAAAACCCTTATTCACCCCCCCCCCCCCCCCCTCTAAGGGCGCCTACCGATCCAACAAGTGGTATTAGAGCGGTTTTATTCCAATCGGCTTAACAACCGGGAATAATGGCGTCTCATGATCTCGCTTCTATTAGTGGGGGTAATTTTTATGAAGAAGGAAAATCACTAGCACCACCTTTATTTGAAGGAAGAAATTTTAAAGGATGGAAAATTTTAATGGAAAATTTTCTTAAAGCTTTAGATGAAAAAGTTTGGAATATTACTATTAAAAAGCCACCTAGCGTATTAAATAAAAACGAAATGGTTTTAAATGCAATATCTATGAATAGTCTATTTTGTGCGTTAGATCAAAATATTTCCAAACTCATTCATACTTTTCCTACTGCATACGAGATGTGGAATTTTCTTGAGATAACTTATGATCTTCCTCTTACAGGTATGGAACAAACACAGGAAGAGAAGGACATTCAAGCATCCACCATTATTCAAGAAAATCTCTCGTGTAGCAAAACCATGGAAATCATGGAAATTGACTTAGCCAAAGAGAGCAATTCATCAAGAGAAGATGAAAATTCATCTATAAAAAAGGAAGGCCTAAAAGGCGACAAAGGAACGTCATGTTCACATCCTGCCTCTTCCGATTGCGCTGTAAGAAAGTCTAATTCTTTTTCTTATTTCCATATACAAAAAATTGCTAAACATAGAATGAAGAAATTAATAATTGCTAATAAGAGATTACATTTAGAAAATAAAACTTTGAAAGCAAATGTGAATGAAGAATCCAAAAAGGATGTGTTTGAATATCAATCATGCTCTTCATTTGAAAACTATACACCTTATTTTGATTATAATAATATTAAAGAAAAATTCAAGGATTTAGAAAAAGAACTTTAATTTCAAAAGAACATAATGAAAAATTGATAAACAAAAATAATATTCTCTCTCATAAACTAGAATCTTTAAAATCACTCTTTCAAAAAGGATTAAATATATTTAAATATCTTATTTCTAGTTTATCATCAAACATGTGTAAAACTTCTACTAGTATGTTAAAACATATTAAACATGCACCTAGTAGAATGTTCAATCACACAAACATAATGAATTCTAACCCACATTATGTATCTCCCAAATTAAATTCTAATGTGCACAAATTTCCTATGAAATATAATTTCAAAAGTGATTATTATTTTAAACCTAAGTTTAATGAATATGGAAATTTGATGCATAATATTAAATCAAAATATGAATGGAGACCCAAAATAAAAAATGAAACATTAACTCCACTTGAAAGAATTCATTCATTTTTGTCTCCCCAAAAATTATCACGCTATATTTGGATACCTGACGGAACCGTTACACTTGGTTCCCTTTGGATACCCAAATCTCTCATCTACTAGTATCATCCAAATGCATGAAGTAGAATATTTTCAAATTGAAATATACAAATTTCTACTTCATGATGTGCTTTAATGTCTTTTCTATTTTTTTCTTTTTATTTTCTTTTTAAACCATCATGTCATGGTCATCTAATATAATATTTGAAATTTTGACTTTGTCCCCTAAAGCCTAAATGAAGTGTGCAAATCAAAGTAAATCAAAAGTAAAAGTCAAGCATTTTTTTTATTTATAAATGACCAATCTATTACTATTAAAATCATTACCCATAAATATCATATAGTATTCATATAAATTGACCTATAAATTTGCTATAAGATATTTCAAATTAAATCCTGTTATTAGGATATTAAGCTTTTTAGCCTTCACCAACAAGTGGTTTAGATAAATAACATGATCTGAAAGAAAGTTCAAGATTTAAATAAAAGTTCAACTTTCAATATGGTTGTCTTTGTTCACAGCAAAAAATTATATTGTGTTCACTCCTTGATGTCAAACATGATCTAAACCATCACTATTGTTCACCTATCAAAAATCACATATATATATATTCAAAATTCTTAATTAAAAGAAAATCACTAAAATGTTTCGAAAGAATTTACCTTCATAATGAATATTGAATTCACAAGCACCACCATGATCTATTGATGTTCTTTGCTAAAATTCTCTAACATCATATATCATAAGTCATATCAAAAGTCTTCTAAAAACAATTATTTCTATCACAATTATGTGAATTATAATTGATATAATAATTGATGACAATTGATATTACAATGGTTGGTGTATTATGTGTGTATTGTGATTTATTTCAAGTTTAGACCTTTGAATCATCTTGATATCAAATCAAATTGAATCGTCACTCCATTCTAGGTCTATAAGTTGAAACACTATCAAACCTTGGTAATAGAATCTAAGAATGCTTGCTTGTGTATTGTAATTGTACAATGAATTATAATTTGCACAAGTATTTTATCTACACTACATTTACTTGCACTCTTACAAAATTAATAAAAGTGGTTGTACTTCCATAATTCAATTGGTTTGCAAAGCAAGTGTAATCAGAGAACTTTGTACAAAAAAAAAAATCATGAAATAAATTGACAAAGATAACTCCACCAAGCACTACTTGAACCTCCTGATAAGTCTTAATAAGCGTTGTGAGGTTGAGCACCTTGGAAAGATTAGTTAAGTGACTTGTGCAAACTTTTCATTTTTAAAATAAAACCACTTATTCTTAAGTACACTGGATCACAACAAAAAAATCAACATTGAAGAATAAAATTGTGTGATCCCCCAAACACTACTTTGCACCCTGATATGTCTTAATGAGCATTGTGTGTGCAAAGCACCTTGGTAGTTGTACATTTTTTTTGTGCTTAATAGTGTGTGGAAGTAAAATTATTTGTGTTTTATTGTGCACTTTATTTACACATGTCTTGTATTTTTGAATAAATCATTTGTTTACTCTCTTCAAAATACAATTTTGTGCACATCATTATCTTCCATAACACTTCTTCTCATGAGTATTGGATCTTAATGCTAAAATTCTATAATACTCTTCCTATATAAATGCAGTAGATAACCTAGCATGCTTTCTACAATGTTTGGTATGTTTTGAAATTGTGAATTAAAATAACATTATAGTAATCTCTTTTTGATAACATTTTTTCATGCTTGGTTACTTTATTGTTAAACTTAAAGCTTTTAATTGAACAATGATTTACAAAAACATCTTCTTTATGAAATTTAACTCATATATCTTTTTATGTATCATCATTGATTACAATAAGATGTTTCTTGTATTTTGATAAGTCTTTCGCATCATAACCATATAATTGTTTTACCGTGCGTTTTCATGCTTATATCAAAGTCTTAAATACCAAAATTCCTTTTTCAACAAATGGTAGACTTGCTTGGTAGAATTTATATTGGTTATTCTAACAAAAATATTGTAATGCTAAAACTCTGATTCATTAATGGATTTCAAAATAGCTATGTGAGTTGTTTGTTTAAAAAAAATTCAAATAAAAATATAAATCCATAGGCTATGTCATTAGATTTAAAACGCTTAAATGTTTCCAATAATTATTATCCATGACTTCATATCTCATAATAGAGGGGGCGTAGGGTTGTAGACATTAGATAACCTTATCTCTAGTCATGTCTTGTCCTTAACCGGTGAGGATTCTAGTGGGGCCGTGCGAGGCACTGGGGGAAAGAGTGCTGGGTTGAGTTTTTTTAATGTTTGCATATGGGACTAACACCCCAACCTACGGCATGTATGCAGCTCCACATGCCCATCTGTCACTTAGTACGGGGCTAGGGTATAGAAATATTGTCTGGGTAGATTGGTTATTTGGAAATCATTACCTTTTTATGATTAAAACTCTTATATAAAGGGGAAAACTAACATTATAATATGGATTACTTGACAAATGTTATATTGTTCATCTTTAAGCTAAAAACTCTGATCTATCTCTATAAAATTATTCTAAAACTCCTTATCATTTCATTCTCTCTAAAATCTCGATCATGCCTTTATCTTCTAATCAAAATTTTTCTGTGTTTTGTTTCCTTACCCACTTTTGCTAATAACAAAAGGGGGAGATCTTCCATGATAAATAAAATCCGCTATCAAAATGAAAAACTAACTTGATTAATTAAAGATGATAGCTTACATATTAGGGGAGCATTGACTTAGGGGGAGCATGTATTTAGGGGGAGAAATTCTAAATGCTAAAATCGATAATTATCTTAAGTCATCACTCTCACACACACAGAAGTAAGTTTCATCATGCCTTTATATTAATGCTCTGATTTATCATTAATGGATTTCTTATTATCAAAAGGGGGAGTTTGTTGGAACAAGGTCTTCCGCATCTCCTAGGTTTGAGAATAACAAATCCTATGTGTATTTGATCTTTTGTGTTTAAGTATGCAGGAAAACAAAGTCCATATGACTCAAGGATTACATAAGAAGGTTGCCCCCAAATTTGAGCCATCAAATCCAACATTCCCACTAGCGTCGGCGGTATCACCTAGCGCCCGGCGCTAGCGATGAATAGCGCAATTTCGGGAGAATATATAGAAGGATCTAGCGCTTGGCGGTAGCCGATAGCATAGGTGGTAGCGCGGAGCACAAAAGGCAAGAGAGAAATGTTTCCTCGGATTGAAGATTTTGTCGTGCAGAATATGTCCTAATACGGGATAGCGCCAGCGGTAGCACTAGCGCAGGCGCTAGTGCTGAGGCTATAAAATGGACCCCTTGGATCTGTCTTCTTCATCCTCTTGAGATCCCAAATTCAAGAGCTTCGTGCCACAGCATAGAGAGGAAGGTTTAGAGAGATACTCCCACAAATCCATAAAGTCTTAAGGAGATCCGTGGAGAAGATTTCAACACGTGTCATCATCGTGACGAAAGACCGCATCGACTACGATCATACTCTGCAGGTCTTCGTCTACTTCTCCAAGAGATCCATATAGGGAGTTCTTATATTGTTGTTTATTTATTTCACATCTTTTCTTATAATTGTTTAGTGAACTCGCCTCGTGTTGGCGACTAGGTCTATGTAGGATTTAGTGCAGAAATTCGCATCATGTTGGCAACTAGGTCTCGGGTGCAGGTCTAGGGGGGCTCGAGGCCATATCCAGGGAAGGGTTGGCTAGAGCGGCTTGAGGCCGTATCCGGGGAAGGATCGGCTAAAGCCAACTGGTTCGTGGGGATACGAGTCGGTATAGATAACAAATAGAGTCTTACATATTTCGCTTTGATTTCTAGCGTCATTGAAATCAAATTTTGTAATCAATTTTATTAATAATAATCATGTCTCTATTTGTGTAATAAAATTAATATGATCTTCATTTCTCTAAATTGTTTACTATCCTCTCCTTCATTATAAAACAATTTAGATCTTTATTCAAAATCACTATTTTGATCTCTTATCATAAGCAAATATTTCAAAATATAACTTAAGTTTTAAAACCCTTATTCACCCCCTCTAAGGGCACAAACTGATCCAACATCTCCCTCACCTGAACTATGACTACTCTGCTAATCAACCTACTAATGTTCCTGGTACTACTGCTGATCAGCGTAAGGAAAAGGAAATATCAGAGGAAGATGAGGTAAAGCTGAGAAAGAAAAGATTAAGAGAAGAATTGGAGAAGAAGGATGACTATGAGAAGTGGAGTCCCAAAACCAGAGTAATAATATTAAATGCATGGGAGCTCATTAAAGTAAGCAAATATGAAAGATTTAAGTTGTATAGCTCTCAAGAGTGGACTAAATATGAAGATCATGAAGAGTCAAGAAGAAGCCACAGAAGAGACAAGCTAGCAGGAAGTATCCCAGCAGATGCTCGAGAACCACTCAAATATCATCCCAAGCCATATGAATATTTCACCAGGAAATCTGAGAAGAAATAGGAAGCTGCTACCAAGAATGCAAGGAATGAAATAATTATGAGGGAACCAGAGACTTAGATGTCTGACCCATTGTGGGCATATGTAACAATGCTGAAAACTTCAAAACATATGTCACTTCTTATAATTTCTAAATGAAATGATATGTGTCAATCTGTCTCATTTTGTGATCACAAAAACTAAATTGAAATGTCATTATTATATTCTGAATTCCTTTAGATGTACTTTATCATTGAATGAGTTATGACTTCTTCAAATAGGAGGATATTGTTCGGAACAGTACCCAGTAATGTTCCTGATTTGAAGAAGTGCTCAGATCAATGATAAGTACAATTTGTATTTGATATGCATTTGTTGTGACATGAACAGGTTAGAATATCATATTCACTAAGTATAATATATAAGGCTCAATTAAAAGCATCTACGACAAATATCATCGTGTTAAAAAGATACACACTACGATATTGCTGAAGTGTCTAGCAACATCATTTAGAAGACTCCTGAGGAATCCAGGAATACTGCAAAGTTTAGACTGTGTGTCCAGTACTTCTCCAATCTCACTAAATCTAAAATCATCGAGAAGGACTGGACATATCGTCGACAAAGCACTCATACATCGTCGATATTGCACTAAGAGATAAGCAGAAAGTTCATGTCAGTTATCGTCAAGATAACATGGAAATTCGATGATATCATTGTGACATCAAAGTACACATATTATTATCGTTGTAAGAACAAGAAGATTCAATCAAGTCTGATATTGTCGTGTCACCTGGTATCACACGACGATGTCGTTGTAAGGTCTATGAAGACTTAATTCTAAGTATTCAGCAATGTCGATGACATCGTCGTAAAGAAGCCTAGTTGTCGAGAAGGCTAAGCGAGAATTTGTGAAGACAACTTACAGAAGAAGAATCACTTGTCGTCAAGATGATCAAAATGATATCGACGAGAAGTCTGTGTGACCTACAATATCGTCGATAAGACAGTATGGTTTCAATGACATTATCGAGAAGACCGCAAGTCGACAACAAGTTTACGATGACATTTTTAAGATGACTTCATATCATTGTGACTGCAAGTGCAGCTGAGATATCTTGTATCATCGAGATATCGTTCTCTTAAGAAGATTGAAGAAGACTTTAAGATTTGCCCAAGTCCAAGATGGATCGGCGTGATGACAAGTTTTGTCGTCGAGACATTGCAAATGACGTCGAAAAAGATCAAGATATTTCAAATTGTGCTGTCTGCATTTAATGTCGCCGCCTGATGGTCCAATCAGTGCGTGTCATTAAGGAATGGGTCTCTGACACTTAAAGGACATCATAGGAGACCTTTAGTCGGCTCCTCGGTCATATAAAAGATATAAGCGTCTACCCTAATTCGATGATGTGAGAAACATAGAGAATACGCAAGAATCAATAGAATAGTCTAAAGGCTGCGTAAAGAAGGAACAAGAACCCGAAAACAAAAAGATATTCATTAAGTGTTCTCTAAGTTTTAGTACAGCAACATTGGTTGATAAGTCCAAGATTCCAATCTTCATCCGGCTAGAGATGTTTTTTCTCATTCTTTCTCTGTAGGGCTCTTACAAGCCTGAGTTTGTAGGATCTATTTTAGATCTGAGTTGTAAGGCTTGAGGGACTGAGTTGTAGGGCTTGAAGGCCTGAGTTGTAGGGCTTGCGGGCCTGAGTTTGTAGGATCTATTTCAGATCTGATTTATAGGGCTTGAGGGTCTGAGTTGTAGGGCTTGAGGGCCTGAGTTGTTAGGCTTGAGGGCCTGAGTTGTAGGGCTTGAGAGCCTGAGATTATAGTGCTTGTGGGCCTGAGTTTTTGGCAGATTTTGCCGACCCTAACATACTGCTAGATAGGTGCAGAGGGACAGTGGACTACTCAAGACACTCTATCTTGAGGACCCACTATAAATGTTTGAGTGTTTTCTGTGATGTGCTCTTAATCTTTAAAGCCTTATGCTAGAACCTTCATAGAAATAGACTCAAATGTAAAAGGGTCAAGATTTTTTAAAATACCAATTCCCCCCACCCCTCTAAGTGATTTGACAACATCCATAACTAACAACTACATCACCCTGCAAGTCACCACTTACTATGCAAATGAATTAAACCATAAACAACATAGAAACCAACATATAAATGTGTCACAAGAATCAAGCATGTTTCTACATTGAGCAGGTAAATAAAAGGGGGCCTATTTATGCAGCATATATGCAAACCCGGGTTTCACCCAAGGCATCCTATAGCATGTATGATTCTAACACATCATCACGCATCATCATGTCATAACAAACCACATGGGTACTTTCATTTCCCCAAAGACATACAAGCCAATTCTATGACTCTTTCTTAGACCCCACCCGCACATGGATCACTACACAATCGGGCTTGTCCATAAGCATAGATGTTCTTGTAAATTTAACCATGCCATTACAAGAGATGCTAAGAACTCTTGCTTAGAATTCACACGCACATGGATCACGACACCATCGGGCTTGTCAAAATTCATAAACATTCTCGTCTGTTTCACATAAGGGAACTTGTCTTGCCAAGACAACCTACATATGTGAATTACAACATCACGGGGCTAGCTAGCCGACCACAAAGATAAAGCCATGCCTTGACATATATACAAGTGGACACCACATTCCACTAAGCATTCAACACACACATTTTCCTCCACTAAGCCAACATTCGTTCTCACACGAAAAATAAGGCATCGCAACGACATCTTTGTCGCAATCAGATTTCTAACAAAATCCATAAAATGCACGCTAAGCAACATCACTGAATCGGATCATCGATCGCGATTTTGGATTCACCCAAAAAGTTTAATCCACTAACAGAGCAGATCTCTAATGCAAATAATTCTAGGGATGAACTTAATTGACCCGGTGCTTCCTCTTGAACCAAGGCAACCTGAACCCCTCTCATTTGAGAGATCAGGTGCCAAAATATTGCTGAAAATAAGGCATTACAAAAAAACGATGTCATGCGCGCATCCTAAGACTAGGAGGAAGGTGGTTGTTACCTTATGGAATCTCTTACTTGCCATAGATACCATGAATAACACGGATGAAATTGTGCACCTTCAAGTCCTCTCCGCGATGACGGTCTCGGATCATCGAACGAAGCTTCCAAGCTCTTCTAATGTAGGAAACTAGATTGTCTTCCTCCATCACCGTCTCTCGCTCACCCTAGCCACAAAAGCACCAAAGAACTTGCAAAATGAGCTTGGAAAAGGTCACTACCCTATTTAGGGTTCAGGTCGCACCTATCGGAGCCATTGGATAAAGTTCTAAGACAATTTGATGGCTAGAAAACATAGATTTATGGAGCTGTGTATGCAAACTACAGCGCGGAGGTAACTAACGCGTCACGGTAGCTCCATCCCAAAAAATCTCTCTGTTTCGACTTACCTTGACCGTCTTCTCATCGACTGGTACCACAAGCGGTATTGCTACCGTGCCGCGCTAGCTCACATGCTTTTAACAGATCGGCCATACTTCTAGTCGATCGGGCAGACTTCTAGCTGATCGGTCGAACGTCTAACCGATACAGCTACCCCCATCGTTAGTGCTACTATGCCACACTATCTCTAGATGATACACTTCTAACTGACCTATATCTGGATGACAAGCTAAGATGTTATCTCTTCAAGTCGATCACCCGAAAACACACTACAAGTGCAGCGGTAGAAACTTCCACGCCGCACTAGCGTCTAATTGATCGACTGTACAAATTTGAAAGGGTAGTATGCCAATCGATTGGACAAGGCAGAAAGGTTACCACCTAGTGGTAGCACTACCGTCAGCGCTAGCTTTCTGCTACCTCTTGCCTTGGCTTTTCGGCCACCAAACCCAAGAAATTTGGGCTATTATAACTCCACCCACATTAAAATAAATTTGTCTTTGAAATTTAAATGTTACCAAACATAAACACATGCATGACACAAACAGTTCTGCGAAGTCTTCCCGCATCACTTGCTAGCACACCCAAGAGAATTTGTCTCGCCTGCAATTGCTCAAATGCACCTTGAAAGTGCACAGTGTGCCTCTGAGAATTCTCTAGTGGGGGAGGGGGTGAATTGAGATTTATAATCTTTTCTATCATAACTGAGCATACAACAAAAAATACCAAGGGATTATGTTTCAGTAACACCAAGGTGCAGAATAAATTAAGCGCAGTAAATTTAAAAATAGAAAAGCAGTAAGCTATAAGATGGATATCACAAAAATGAACAACCCAAAAGACACAAGATTTTTAAAGAGGTTTCCCAAAATGTGGGTAGTCCTCTCTTCTACCTCCCTGGTAGGATTGCACAACCTGTGTATGAGTCTTTTGATAAGGAGACTCTTAGAACCACTCAGATCTTTTGATAAGGAGATCTTAAACCACTGAATCCTTTGGAAGAGGGATTCATAAAACTCTGTTACAGTAGTAGAATAGAAAAAGAAGAAAGAAGGAAGTAAAAGATACAGAATTTTATTCTCAGAATACTTTAGAAACTTTTCTCAAGTTCAGCTTCTGTTTTCTTTCACAGGGTCTGCTGATAATGAACCCTTGCTTATGATTGTGATGATTTGCAAGGGTTATGTTTCTCATATCCTTCTCTTTGTAAGCTTCTTATAATCTGGCTAATGTGAGATGTAGAAGAAGCAGCCCTGTATATTTCCTGTACAGAGAGAGCACTAGATTTATGTGTGTATCTCTTAGTGTTGAAGGTCAAAAAGAAAAGAGAACCCTAATCGATAGACCAGCTTTTTGTGTAATGAATGCTCTAATATTTTCTTCTCTTCTCTCCTCACTTATTGTCCATCATTGAGTTTTGAATTTATTTCTAATTTTGGATAGACCTGAGAAGGAATTCTGATTGGGTACATTTATTCTTCTTTCTTCTTTTGTTCCCGACCCGTCCATCATATTTGAAAAACATTCCAAGAATGCTTTTGCCCTTCTGGAATGCTTCATTCCCTTCTTGGCAACAAATGAGATGTTGGAGAGCTGTCTTCAATATGGTGTTCCTTTTGAGAAGGTGGTAGAGAGACAATTGGAAAGACTTCCTTTTCAGACTGTATTCGACGTTGCGTCGACTTAATCAATCTTCAAGTCGACGCACCTTGAGTTCTTATCGACGTAGCTTCGAATTTATTCTTAGCTTTGGCTAAACTCAGATGTCGATGTTACGTCGATTACTTATCAACGTACCCATCGAGTTGAAGCCTTGGACTTTATCTCTTAATTTCTGCGTCGAATTATAGTCGATGTTGCGTTGACTTCTCAGATAGCTTCGACTGGCTCTTCGTGCTACATCGAGATTCTTTTGATGTTGCGTCGACTTGACTTTATACTTCGACAGACTGAATGATCTGCTCTAATTCAAGTCAGAGTTATGTCGATATCCAATCAAAGTTGCGTCGAGTTTTATTCGACACATGTCTTAACTCAACTTATTTTGTGATTGTTTTGACTTGGCCCTGACACTCTAGGTATAGTGTGGCATCCTAAGACATCTAATGATTTCTATACAATAGGGTAATAAACCTAGAAGGTAAAATCACTTATAAGTAATTTGTTAAGTTAAATCACAAGGAGTTTTTCCCAACAATCTCCCCCTATTTATCTTAACAAATTCTATAGATAGTTGTAAAGTCATTTTACTCATTCTTTTATATAAACAGAAATACATACAAGACAACATACACAATAATATATGACACAATGAAATCACAGATTATTTTGTACATTGTAAAGTAAATTATATTGTTCTTAATAATTGTATCCACCAGAGACTAGAAGTGTATTGAAAACCTCAAAAATATAGTACCCGGACCTCACTGTTCTTTATCAGGAGTTTTCCTTTTTTTAGAGAAGACATGTGGAATTACCTTTCTTGCAGCAAATGCAAGAGGTTATTCATGTTTAGGAGATATTACTGCTTCTTGATGGGTTTGATTTTGTTCAGCAGACTGAGCAGCCTCCTTAGCAATTTTGGCAACCTCATTCAGCAGATCATCTTCATGGGGCTCCCCTAGAGTAGAGGGAATCACCTCCCCTAGTTCAATGTTGTATCTTCAACAATCATTTCCCCTTCCAGATTTCTTTGAATATCTGGAATAGACTCTCCCTGAGTAGAGGCAATCACCCCCCTGGTTCAATTCTCCAGCTGGCACTTGAGCTGGTTCTTGAGATGTTATAGGGAGCTCCCCCTGATTTGGTACAGTATTATCTTGAGGGATTAAGAAAGGCTCCCCCTGGTTCAGTTCTCCATCCTCAGCCATCACTTCCTCTTCCAGATTCCCTTGAGGATTCTCTTGAAGCTCCCCCTGGACATTTGCATTTTGAAAGATGGTTACTTTATCAGGAACTTCAACAACATTGCCCTTTTCTTGGCCACTCTTTTCTAGAGTAGGTCTTTCCTCCTCCTGAATTTTCTCCCCTTCTTAACTTTGCTAGCAGGTGAGGTTAAGAAATCCTTTGTCACCGAGGAGGAGGACATGAATTCTTTGAGACCCTGGAGAGACCTCTTTGAATCTAGAATTTCAGACTCCATTTGGGAGTACTTCCTCTCAAATCTTCTGGCTTGGCTGGCTAGTAGGTCAGCAAATGTGCTGGAGGCCAAACCTACTGCCTTAGAAATTGCTTGCTCAATGTTGATGGAAGTGGTAGGTGTGGTATACATAGGAGGTGGTGGTGGTAAGTTCTCTTGGGTATCTTCAAAGTCTTGGTGGATGGGAGAATGGAGTGGAAAGACTTCTGGAGAAACATGGTATAATGGTGGTGGAGGAGGAGCAGACTGAATGTCTGTGATGATAATGGATGGTTGATGCTGAGGCAGTAGAGTTGTTTGAGGTGCAGGATCTGTGGGAGGAATGGAAGGACTGGACTGGTTGTACTGGGCTGGATAAATATTTAGATCAGCGCCTGGTTGATTATCTGGTTGAATTGCTGGAGTGTCTTGAGGAGGAGTATTATACCTTGGGGGATTTGGTAGATGTCTCTCTAAATCTTGAGGAGGTGGAGAAGGAGGAGGTGAGGATGGAGCTTGACCAAGCTTCAAAATTTGCCTGGTCCACTTTGAGAAGATTCCTATATTAATTATTTTGCCTCGTGGAATTGGCACTCCCTTGGACTTGCACACATCTGGATAATGTTGGAAGAGAACCTGGCTCATTATCCTCATGTAGGAATTTTCTTTGTGAGCATATTTGTGGCCAATCATTTTATGGAGCCATCTCCCCCAGTTTATCTTCTTTTCCAAAATTAAGCCCATAATTTTCAATTGTTGCTTGGGTATAGCATCATGTGCTGATATCTTGCAAATCAACACCTTTCCCACTATGTCTGCCAAAAATTTGTATTCTTCTACCATATCCACCTTTTTCAGATTGATGGCTCTCTCTTTCTTGAATTGCATGATTTCTAAGGCCTTCTTTGCCTCTTCCCCTGACAATTCACCAGATACCTCGCCAGTGGGTAGATCAAATGTTTGAGACAACATTTCCTCTGTTATGCTGATATCTTTTTCAGAAATTTTCCCATGGAGGGATCCATCATCTCCTATGTGCGCAGTATCCTTGAACTCTGTCAACTCAACAATAAGTATTTTGCATCTCGTGGAGATCAACTTTGTTATTCCTGCTTTATGGAATAAGCCAAGAATGGCCTTAAAGCTTTCTGCAGCAGCATTGAAGGAGTCGACATCCACATCAAATCCTAAATTTATCATAGGAGGGTCCATTGTCTCTGTGTTTGTGTACCTGCAAAGAACAAAGAGAGAGAGAGAGAGAGAGAGAGAGAGAGAGAGAGAGAGAGAGAGAGAGAGAGAGAGAGAGAGAGAGAGAGAGAGAGAAACAAGAATGCAACAGAACTGGAGAAGAACAGAGCAAGAGAGCAAGGAGAAGAAAATTCAAAAGCGTAAATGATTCAACGCTGAAGTTGCTTAAAAGAAGATGATTCGTCGCAACTTAGGATTTAAGTCGAAGCACCATCGATATACATTAATATTCAGCGCGCTAAAATATGCCAGGAAAGCTTCTAGAATCAATCCTATGCACGCTGGCATCTCGACGTTGCTTTGATTACGATTCAACGCAACTTCGAGATTGTTTAGGAACCATTGCGTCGATTAAACCTCGGCGCATCTTCAAATTTGACGGGCAACTATACATTCGACGTATCCGTTGATATGAAATCGATGTTGCGTCGAATGCTATTCCAATTGTCTGATTCAGACGACTCTCGAAGCTGGCGTCAAATTGAATTAGATGGTACATCAAATTCTATTCTATGCAACTTGATAAGAAAAATTAAATCTTCTTCTTAGGGTTTATGATTTGTGATTATGCGAAGAAGATTGATGATATTTTCCAAAACTATATTCGATGAAGGCAAGTGTACCTTATCGTATATAATATAGGATATTTTATAGAAATACCAAGGTCGTATTAAACTCGGGTTTGTCGAGTACTTCTACTTCGAGAAAGCGGACTATTATTTTATCGGAGAGAATAATTTGGAAAGGAAAGAAAAGCTAATTAAAAAGAGAACCAAAATAAAATGAAGAAAACAAAACTTGATTTAAAACAAAACTTTGAAATGAAATAATAAGATAAAATACTATCATTCAACTCTAAACCTTGACCGTGGGGATTCCCGAAGCTCGAACATGCCTCTCTAGAGGTTAATGCCCAACTAAGCTTAGGAAAAATCAACCGGACTCTCGTCCTATAATTGATTACCTAAGACTTGCTTTACGATGTGAATCCCACTATAGGATTTGACTCCTATCCAGAAGATTTACGTCATCCTCTCTCGAGGGGTGCGTGCAACTCTTTTTATTCTCGAGTGATCGATTCGTACGCACGTCCTCTCGGCTAGCTAGAATACGAAAACAAATACCGAAATTCATAACCGGAATATGAACTCGATATCGTTATATTTCGAGAATAAATCGAAGGAGAGAAGAAACGATAATAAGGAAAGAGATGATTTCGATTCAAAGCTTGCTAAAAATCAAGACTACAAAATATTTAGCTAAGGGAAAAATTAAAACAAGAACGAGAGAGAAAGAGGAAGAAAGAGAGTTGCATGAAAGAAAGATAACAAAATTTCATTTCATAAAAGAGGGATTACATAAATTGAAAGCTACCTTACATTGCATGGAATTGAAACTAAGCTAGCTTGCATGAAATAAAATTACAAGAAGTTAAACTAAAAATTACATTAATAAAAACTAACATGAACATAAACATGAAAATAAGAAAAATCTGTACAAGAAGAGCCCAAATGGGCAGGGGGCCGGAGGGAATTGCTGGAAATGAGCTCCTGAATTTATAGGAGAAAAATTCAGGCTACACGCCCTCGGTCACGGGCGTGACCTAGGGCGTGTAATATTTGTTCTGCAGCGGGGACAGCGGCGTGGGCGATTGCGTGACGGCGGGAGAAAATCAGACATGTCACGGGCGTGACATTTGGGTCACGGGCGTGACATTTGGGTCACGGGCGTGACTCAGGACGACTTCAATCAATGCAGCATGGGCTTGAATTCGGCGCGGCAGACAGCAGGGATCACGCGTGAAAGTCACGGGCGTGACTTTGGGTCACGGGCGTGACTTGGGTCAACATTGGATTCGGTGGCTGACAGGTCCACGTGGAAAGTTTGATGTGATCTTTAAATTTACACGCCCTTGGTCACGGGCGTGACTACGGGTCACGGGCGTGACCGAGGGCGTGACTTGCTGTGGACTAGCTCAAATAGCGCGGCATCGATTCTGGACTGATCTTCAGGTTACACGCCCTTGGTCACGGGCGTGACCTAGGGCGTGTACTGCCAATTTTTGAGCAAAACTCCAGAAAATCTGCAAAACAAAAATACAACTAAATTTAGAACAGAAATTATAAAAGAAGTGATTATTAACTAAAATAGAACTAATATTTACAAATTTATATTGAACTTAACCTAAATATTATAATTAAAATACGCATAAATCCTACTTATCACAACTCTAAATTAACAGATACATATTGCTTTCGGAGAAGGCATCGAGTAGAATTAGATGGTGCGTCGAATTCTAAGCGACACAACTCTGATAGTTATTTTTTCTTAGAAAGTTCTTGTTGTTTTTCCCAACAATAATTTTTAATGAAAAATAGTATTTATACTAGATATTTTCATAACCTAAAGAAGATAATTTGAAAATTCAAGGTAGAGGACACTCCCCTGTTGGATTTGGGTCTTTATTAGACCATACTTCTTCCTTCCTCTTCCATTATCTCCTTTGAGGCATCCTACTTATTCCTACACAACTAGCTCAAACATTAGAAGGAACCCAGGTTACCTTGGGCCCTTTGCTTTTACCATTGTAAGGGTTAATGAAAGAGTAGAAAGGTCTTTCATGATATTCTTTAAGATGGCAGAGAATAGGTTTACTAAATTTAAATTTATTATCTTGATGCAGAAAGTGTGTATAAAATGCATTTAGATATAAAAGATCAGCAGGGTGTTTTATTATTCTAGTTTTGGCTTTATCCTTTTGGTTGTTGTTGGTTACTTTATCTGAATTACTTCTTCCTAGAGGTTTCTTTTCTTTGCTTGGATTTAAGTTATTAACTACAGTTGTTTTATCTAGATGATTATTATTCGGTTCCTTAGGTTTTGCCCTACCTTCACTAGATTGATAGTCACTAGGTCTAATAAATCTAACTGGATTTTTCCAGGCAGGTTTCCTAGGGATTTCAGTGCTAGTGCATGGGTCTCCTCCTAGACCTAGGTGCTTAAATCTCATGGAGAGATTTTGTGTAATATTTTTGAGCTTTTGACTCCTCGCATTGAGAGAGTCCTCAAAGGCTTTTGCCTTTGTTAGCTCTTCTTTTAATCCTTTGTTTTCTTTTCCTACTTCAACTAATTTTGATTCCTTCTCATGAATCTCTTTTACTAAGTCTTGATTTCTTGAATATAGTTCATCTTCCTTAAACTATTTTAATTCTTCCCTATTTGTTTCTAATTCTTTTTGTATATTAAGGAATTCATTGCAAAATTCTCTAAAACAATCTTTAAATTCATCAGAATTGAAATCAAAATTTTCAAACATAGATACCTGTTCTTCTTCTTCATCATCTGATGGCATCCCCAAAGCCATCATGTAAGCTGCTTCTACTACTGCATCTTCATCAATTTCAGATGAAGGGGAGCTTAACTCTGCTTCAAAGTCACTCCAAGTTTCAGCAATGAAACCCTTGGCTTTCTTCTTATCTTTCCCCTTGAAAGACTTCTTCTTCTTGTTTTCATCCTTGTTGTTGCTTCTTACCCTTTGTTCCTGTGGGCACTCAGGAGTTATGTGATATGGTTTGTTGCAGGAGAAGCAAATTATCTCCTTCTTTGGAGTCTTATCATATCTGGGCTTTGAGCTCCTTTCTTTTCTCCTTGAGTCTTCTTTCTTGACCCATTTTCTGAATCTCCTTGCTAGGAGACTGAACATTTCATCTTCAGGAGTGGAGGGATCTCCTTCATAGCTTTCAGAGCAAGGCTCCTTTGTATAGGAGCTAGAGTTGTCTCCCCTTCCTCTGATTCAGCTCTGTTCTTTAGAAGCATCTCATATGACTTAAGCTTTCCTAGCAAAGCCTCAGTAGAGATTTCTCTATGGCATCTGGACTCCCTGATGGCCCAGATCCTTGAATCCTATGAGCTTGGGAAGCACATGAGGATCATATCATTTATTTCTATCAAGGATATCTCCTTGTTCAGACTCTTCAGCTCATTAACAATGATACTACATCTGTCATACATCTCAGCAACAGATTCATCAGCTTTCTTCTAAAAGTTCTCATATTGGGATATGAGAAGGGACTTCCTGTCCTTTCTTTCATCAAAACTTCCTTCTACCATTCTAGAAAGAGATTCCAAGATCTCTTTGGCTGATTGGCAGTCAGCTAACCTTCTGCAAGATGCCATCTGACATGGTGAATACCAGAATGTTCATAGCTTTGGCATCACATGCCTTCTGCTTCTTTTTTGTCTCCGTCCACTCAGCCCTGTGTACAGGTTCCTGTGTGGAAGCTCCACTAGCATCCTTCTTGTATGGAGCTGGAGGACCTGAAATGATAACATCAAAGATGTCATCATCAATAGAGTTCATATATAATTTTATTTTGGCCTTCCAGAGTGTAAACTTATTCAGATTACACACTGGAGGCCTTGTTGATGCATAATCCTTGGAACTCATTTTTATTTAAAAATAGTTTTAATTAATTTAAAAAAATGAATAAATGAAAGTAAGAGATATTTTGATCAAGGTGTTAACCTTTTAATGATCAACCTCACTCTGATACCAATTGAAAGTGCACAGTGTGCCTCTAAGAATTCTCTAGAGGGGGTGAATAGAGATTTAAAATCTTTTCTATCTTAACTGAGCATACAACAAAAAATACTAATGGATTATGCTTCAGCAACACCAAGGTGCAAAATAAATTAAGTGCAGTAAATATAAAAATAGAAAAGCAGTAAGCTATAATATGGAAAGCGTAGAAAATGAACAACACAGAAGACACAAGATTTTTATAGAGGTTCCCTAAAATGTGGGTAGTCCTCTCTTCTACCTCCCACGTAAGATTGCACAACCTATGCATGAGTCTTTTGATAAGGAGACTCTTAGAACCAAAGATCTTTTGATAAGGATATCTTGAACCACTCAGATCTTTTGATAAGGAGATCTTGAACCACTGAATCCTTTGGAAGAGGGATTCTTACAACTCTGTTACAGTTGTAGAATAGAGTAAGAAGAAAGAAGGAAGTAGAAGATAAAGAATTTTGTTCTCAGAATTCTTTAGAAGCTTTTCTCAAGTTTAGCTTATGTTTTCTTTCACAGGATCTATTGTTAATGAACCCTTGCTTGTGATTGTGTTGATTTGCAAGGGTTATCTTTCTCAGATCCTTCTCTCTGTAAGCTTCTTGTAATTTGGCTGATGTGAGATGTAGAAGAAGAAGAAACCCTGTATAATTCCTATGCAGGGAGAGCACTAGATTTCTGTGTGTATCACTATTGAAGGAGGAAGAAGAAGAGAGAACCCAAATCGACAAACCAACTTTTTGTGTAATGAATGCT
The DNA here is from genome assembly GCA_033032865.1 of Dactylorhiza incarnata. Lineage (NCBI taxonomy): Eukaryota > Viridiplantae > Streptophyta > Magnoliopsida > Asparagales > Orchidaceae > Dactylorhiza > Dactylorhiza incarnata. The sequence goes on along the minus strand of JAWHQI010000218.1, from coordinate 227,171 downwards.
ATGATCTTTTCTTCTCTTCGCTCCTTACTTATTGTCAATCATTGAGTTTTGAATTCATTTCTAATTTTAGACAGACCTGAGAAGGAATTCTGATTGGGTATATTAATTCTTCTTTATTTTTTTGTTCCCGACCCGTCAATCATATTAGAAAACATTCCAAGAATGCTTTTGCCCTTCTGGAATGCTTAATTCTTTTCTTGGCCGTTGGAGAGCTGTCTTCAATATGGTGGTCAATTTGAGAAGGTGGTAGAGAGACAGCTGGAAAGACTTCTTTTTCAGACTGTATTCGACGTTGCGTCGACTTCATCAATCTTCATGTCGACGCACCTCTGAGTTCTTATCGACGTAGCTTCGAATTTCTTCTTATCTTTGGATGAACTCAGATGTCGACATTACGTCGATTACTTATCTATGTACCCATCGAGTTGAAGCTTTGGACTTGATCTCTTAACTTCTGTGTCAAATTATAGTTGACGTTGCATCGACTTCTCAGATAGCTTCGACTGGCTCTTCCTCCTGCATCAAGATCCTTTCGACGTTGTGTCGACTAGACTTTATACTTTGACATACTGAATGATCCGCTCTGACTTCAACTTAGAGTTACATAGATATCCAATCGAAGTTTCTTCGACTTTTACTCGACGCAAGTCTTAACTCAACTTGTTTTGTGATTTTTTTGACTTGGCCCTGACACTCTAGGTTGAGTGTGACATCCTAAGACATCTAATGAACATTTTACCCTTTCTATACAATAGGGCAATAAACCTAGAAGGTAAAATCACTTATAAGTAATTTGTTAAGTTAAATCACAAGGAGTTTTTCCCAACACACCTTTATGAGCTTGACCTTTTTATTCCGCAAATGCTAGATCTCTGAATTCTCCACACAAACTGGATGAACTATCATCCTCGGGTCTTCTTCTATCGGCACTGATGTCAACTCAACCACATCATTCGGCTCCACTATAGATTTCCTCATCACCGAGATGTGGAAAACATCATGCAATTCACTGAGCTCTGCTGACAACACCAACCGATAGGCTATTTCTCCTATGCGTTCTGTGATCTTGAACGGTCCCACATACCTCAGACTCAACTGTTTGAGTCGCGAAATGCCTTTGAACGTCTTAATATTCAAGTAGACCATGTCGCCCACTACGAATTCCACATTTCTGTGGCATGCATTGAAATGCTTCGATTGATAATCCTGAGCAACCTTCATGCGCTCCTGGATCATTCGTACCAACTCACAAGCATTGGCCACTAACTCTTTCCCCAAAAGCTAGGTGTCACCTGCCTCCATCGAATACATTGACGTTCAACACCTCCTACCATATAATGCCTCATATGGTGTCATCCTGATACTCGCATGTGAGCTATTATTATAGGAAAACTCCACCATAAAGAGGTAGTCTTCCCATCCTATACCAAAATCGAGTGCACACACTCTAAGCATGCCTTCCAAATCCAATTTGTTCTTTTTGTTTGACCATCGGTGTGCGGATGGAATGTTGTACTAAACTTGAGCTTCATGCCCAAACTTCTTTGCACTAGCCTCCAGTCCTTGGATGTGAATCGTCCATGTCGATTGCTGACAATGCTCATTGGATTCCCGCACAACCTCACAATGTTGTGAACATACAACTCCAGGAGCTTCTCCATGTTATCTTGCTTCTAATTCAGAATGAAGTGATCCACCTTAGTCAGTCGATCCACAATCACCCAAATTGCATCATTACCTTGCTAAGATTGAGGCAAACCATGCACAAAGTCCTTGGAGATGTTTTCAAATTTCCACTATGGGATAGGAAGAGGCTTCAAGAATCCTCCCGGCCTTTGACACTCATCTTTCACTAAGGCACAAGTCACGCATTGACTTACATACAAAGCTAAGTCCCACTTCATCCCAGGCCACCAAAAGAATTTCTTCAAATTCAATTCCATCTTTGTTCTCCAGGATGAATGGAGTACTTCGCAAATTGAGCCTCAAACATCAAATCCACACAGAGCTTGCCAAAGCACGGAACATACACCCTTCCATTCCACTTCAAGAATCCACTGACCATCTCCAAAGCACTACCTTCGCTTCGTTGAGCTTCCAACACAAACTGTTGACACTCCTCATCTACACTGGTTGCCTCACGAATCCGATCATCTAAATAGCATTGCATCTCGATCCAACTCATCTGAGCTGCGCTAGACTCACCTCTAGGCACAGAAGCAATGCCAAGAGACACAAAGTCTCCCGCCAACTGTGTATCATGCGCTTCAATCATATTTCATTTCCTGGAATACCTTCTACTCAAAGCATCATAGTGTCCAAGGAACTTGACTCGCCTATGCTACCACATATTTAGATCTTTCTGATCCAGGAGATACTTCAGGCTTTTGTGGTCCGTGAAGATTTCCACCTTCGCAACATACACGTAGTGCCACCACAACTTCAATGCAAAGATCACCGACGCCAAATCCAAATCATGGATAAGGTAATTCCTCTAATGTGACTTCAACTACCTAGACCCATCAGCAATCATGTTGTCATGTTGTACCATCACACAACCTATTCCACAACCTGACGCATCGCTAAAGATCTGAAACCCTATGGTCCCACTGGGAAGACATAGAATCTGAGCAGACATCAACCTTTCCTTCAAGATTTTGAATGATCGGGCCCACTCCGACATTCACACAAACTTATGATCCTTGCTAGAAAGAGAGGTGAGGGAAATGCTATCCGCGAAAAGTTCTCAACGAACCTTTTGTAGTAACCGACTAGTCCAAGGAAACTACTGACTTCCGACATGGTTCTTAATACAGGTCAATCTCTAATGGCTTCGAACTTCTCCGGATCCACCCCCCCCCCTATCCACTGATTACGTGGCCCAAGAATGCCACCTTCACAATCCAGGACTAGTACTTTTAGAACTTTGAATAAAGATGGTTCTCCCTCAGAATCTGCATGACCACTCTCAAGTGGGTCTCATGCACTGCCTTCGATTTTGAATACATTAAGATATCGCCAATGAATACAACCACGAATGAATCTAGGTATTTTCAAAAATCTCTATTCATCAGATCCATGAACATTATTGGCGCGTTCGTCAAATCGAACGACATCACCGAGAACTTGAAGTGACCATACCTCATCCCAAAGGATGTCTTTAGAATGTCCTCTTCTCGAATCCTCAATAAGTAGTACCTCTACTTCAAGTCCAACTTTAAGTACACCTCCGACCCCATCAACTGGTCGAACAAATCATCTATTCACAGGATAGGATACTTATTCTTAACTGCCAACTTATTCAACTCATGGTAGTCTATGCACAACCGAAAACTACCATCCTTCTACATTACGAACAATACTGGCGTGCTCCACGATGAAGAGTTGGGCCTAATGTATCCATGATCTAGCAACTGGACCTTCAGCTCAGCCAATTTCTTTGGTGCCCATGAGAACATGGAAATATCTTGACGGAAATTAACAAAGACACGTGGCAATTAAAAATAACTAAATATTTTATTTCCAAAATTCTGAATATTATAAAGGTATGGCTTCCTTTATATTGAATGGAGGAGGTGGGAGAGATTACAAATTGGAGATGTGGGACTAATATTACACAAAGCTATACAAGTTGTCACAACGGTCACAAATATCATAACCGCAGAAGATGTGCGGTTAGACACACTAACTAAGCAGACCGCAAGGTGCGGTCACAAGATTAGACCGCGTGATCACATCTCATCGGTCTTCAACATACAATAGGTGGTCAATCAAAGGCTAACCGATCACTCCGCAAGGTGCGGTCATATGTAGAGACCGCGCGATCACATTCATTTTCTAACACTCCTCCTTAAGTTGGAGCATATATGTCAATCATGCCCAGCTTGGAACAGATTTCAGAAAATGAGGATGATACTGCTTTGGTAAAGAGGACTACTAGCTTATTAGCAGATGTAACAAATGGAGTGCAGATTTGTTCCTTCAATATTTCTTCTCTTATGAAGTGACAATCAACTTCAATGTGTTTTGTCCTCTCATGAAATACTAGATTTCTTGATATATATATGACAGCTTTGTTGTCACATAACATTGGTAACAGATAGTCAAATACTTCTCCCAAGTCATGTATAAGGGCTCGTAACAACTTTAATTCACAGATGGTTGAAGACATACTTCTATATTCTGCCTCGGCACTTGATTTGGATACAACGGCTTGTTTGTTGCTTTTCCAGCTAACTAGATTCCCTCCTATAAACGTGCAAACCCCTAATGTGTATTTTTGATCTTCTTTGTCATCAACATAACTGGCTTCAGTGTAGGCTTCAATCCTCAAATGGTTATTCTTCTGAAACAGTAATCCCTTCCCCATAGATACTTTCACGTATTCCAGGATTTTTAGAGTTTATTGGAGATGACACTCCCTGGGTTTTGCATGAACTGACTTACCCTTCCAACATAACAAATGTCTGGTCTTATTACAGACATATAGATAAGCTTGCCCACTGTTCATATGCACCTAGTGATGTTTATAAGTAGTGGTGAGTCCTCATTCCAAGATTTGTCTTCACCAACTATCATCAGACATCGAGTCGATTTAGCTCCAAACAGACCTGTTTCTTTTAAATGATCAGTGGCATATTTTCATTGTGAGAGAACCACTGAGTTGTGTCTTCATGAGATATCTATGCCCAAAAAGTACTTAGGAGGTTGTGTATCTTTTACAATGAAGTTTTGTTAAAGATGTTTCTTTGTTAGAGCAATTCCATCCTTATCATCGCAAATAAGAAGAATATCATCTACATAGATAGCAAGAATAACCTGCCCATGAAAAATCCTTCGTATAAAGAGAGAGTGATCTGCAGAACTCCAATCAAAACCACTGATGGAGTCCACTTGGCTGAACATGTCGAACCAGGCCCGTGGGCTTTGCTTAAGGTCATAGATTGCCTTCCGCAACTTGCATACCTGAGACTGCCCCTGAGCAACACACCCAGGAGGTTGCTCCATATATACCTCTTCTTGGAGGTATCCATAGAGGAAGGCATTCTTTACATCCATTTGGGATATTTGCCAATCTTTTTTGATAGCTACAAAAAAGAGAACCCAAATTGTGCTGATGCGAGCAACTAGGGAGAAAGTGTCAAAGAAATCCACACCATATGTCTGTGTGAAGCCCTTGTCAATCAGGCGGGCCTTGTAATGATCCATAGTGCCATCAGGATGAAACTATGCCACAAACACCCTTCGACATCTGACCATATCTATTATAGGAGGAGTAGGGACAAGAATCCAAGTACCCCTTTCAGTCAAGGTAGTCATTTCTTCATCTATGATAGCTTTCTAGTGTGGTATGGTAAGAGCTTCTTAGTAAGTGGTTGGAATGATAGTGGTCAAGAGGGCCAGAGCAAAGTCCATGCAAGAAGGAGTCAGACGAGCATACGAGACTACATCATGAATGGAATGTTGAATACACATCTTAAATCCCTTATGAAGAGCAATGGGAAGATCAAGGTCCGACTTATCATTTGTATCAGATCCGTCCGTTGAAGAGAGTGCTGGCCCGGGAACTAGTAAAGATGACCCCATAGGTGGAGAAGAGGTTGCGGCAGATGGAGAAGAAAAAGGTGGTGTGGGATGTGAAGGTTGCGCGAGTTCAGGTGAAGGGGCAAAAACAATGGTAGAGTGGGATTATTTTCAGTTGGTGAGGTTGTAGGGACTTGCGAGAAGTAAGGAGTATTTTCAAAGAAATGTAAGTGAAGACATACTATTTTCATAGAAGAGGGTCATAACATTGATATCCTTTTTGAGTGGGAGAGTAGACAAGAAAGATGCATTCAATGGAGCGAGGAGAGAGTTTATCTCATCTAGCGGAAGGAGAGTGGACAAATGTCGTGCAACCGAACACTCGGGGGGGTTAAAGGAAATGGTGTGGCACCTTGATATAGGATGGAGAAGGGGGTCTAGCCTTGGAGGACTGAAGAGGGAATATGGTTGATGAGATAGCAAGAGAGAAGGATGACATGACCCCAGTACGAGCGAGGGACATTCAACTGAGTGAGAAGAGTACGAGCAACGTCAAGGAGATGTCGATTCTTGCATTCCGCCACACCCATTTTGTTGGGAAGTATACAAACAGCTTGTCTGATGGATAGTCATGATGTAACATCCCTAAACCTACTAGACCCCTAGGGTTACTTTGTCATGACTGGAGTCATGACATAGGATTAAGTCAACCTAAGTGGCCTCAGAAACCAAGTAGTTAGGTAAAAATCTACTTGGGGTGCTAATAGCAATTTTAAAAACTAACCTCGGGATTTTCCTAAAGGCCCCCCAAAATGACAAATTTAGGGAGTCCTTTGGGCCACTTAAGACCCAATGAGGTCAAATCAATTGGCAAATTGACCAAAGTCAACCATACCCTAAATTGGTCAAACCTCCTTAGTTTAGAGTCCCATGGCCATCTAATGACCCAATTAACCTCACCCAACTCTCCTAATTCCCTAGGGAGCTCAAGGGGGTCAAAAATAACCCAATGAGTCATGTCAAATCTAGGGTTTGGGTCAAAATCATCATTTGAACTATTTAGTCCAATTTGACCTAAATATGTCAAAAGGCCCAAAGTGGGTTCACGAAGCCATGATTCACCCCAAAGGGAGTATATGGACCCAATGCCACCAATATGGGTTAGACACATTGCCTTGGTTGACCTAGGTTAAACCTAACTCCATAAGCTCAAATTTGACCCCTTTAGGTCAAGTGAGCCCAAACCCCCAATCCATTGGGTATAGTCCAATTTTTGGGCCCCATCACCAATCCCATAAGCCTATTACCTAAATAATTTCAGATAATTGAAAAAGGGGTGGGGATTATGGCTAAAATTAAATTAACTTTGAACTCAAAAGAGGCCCAAAAAAGGAAATTGGGGAATAGGTGCCAAATGGCACTCAATTCCTCTTCCCAAACTCTCCTCTGAGATCAAGGAGTAAATTCTAATAGTTCCCCAGCTTGTTTGCGGCCCTGCTGATGAGTCCCATTTTTATAGGGTTTTCGGGCTCATCTGGGCTTGTTTCTCACTCGTGCACTGCCCTTTTAGCATTAAAACGCTCATATTTGCTTTAGTCATCACTTTACACATAGTGCACTCTTTTCGCATATTAGGGTGTGCAATTGTGCATTCTGTTATAGGGGTATGCCTTTGGGGCCTCCCCATGCCTGTCATGTTTATGTTGTGGATGGTATTCTTATTTCCTGTGTGGTTAATGCTTTGATTTTGATTGTGTACATGTGGACTATGCCCTTGAGCCGAGCATTGCAATGTGGGTAAATCGCATGACCATGTGATTATTGTACTACACGATTGAAGCGATCGTGCGATTTACTCAGAGCTGTTTGTGATGATGTTCATCGTGCGTTTTCCTTAACGCATGATTGAATCCAATAGTGCGTGAAGAAAATCGCATGACCAAACTGGAAGCAGGAAAAATCGGCGACCTGTCCAACCCCGTGCGTTTTTGGTCGCGCACGAGCATTCTGCTCGTGCATGAACAAAATTGCACAACCTTCCTGTAGCTCCAGGCGCTGTTTATCTCTGTCAATCGCACGTCCCAAAATGAGCAATCATGCATTTTGATCGTGCATTTCTTAAAATTAACGCCTCTATTTAAGCGCGCAGGATCGCCCGACCTAGGGGTTCTGGTTCGGCCTTTTCATTGGGAAGCCATCGAGAGGAGTGGGAGAGCTCCATTTTCACCCCTTGTGAGCTCCACCTCGGGAGAGGAGATCCGGACATCATTCCATCGCAAATCTTCGCCTAGGACTTCGTCTCGGGCCACCACCATCATAGTTAGCTCTCAAGTTTAGTTTCAGAATACTTCTTGCTGCCATTTGGAAGTTCTCCGTCGAGATTACTGCCAGCAAAGACTAGCAAAGAAGACATGCTCATTAGAAGGAACTGACAACTCCTCTCCGTACCCCGAACGTCAACCATGGACCGATCTCAGACAAGGACTGACAACCCTTGAGTCCGGCTGTGAATCCCGACAATCCTTTGTATGCTCGGTTGTATTTCTTCCCCCCTTCCTTTGTTGTAGTATGGTTTATGAACTTGTGGAATGCGATTATGATGTGTAAAAATCCACTATGCTTAGTTTTACTAATCATGTCTTTGTGAATGATTTTGTGGTTTTTACTTCCGTGGCGCACCTAGTTTATTTCCTCCATGCTGCTTATTGTGTGTTTATGTCGTCCTAGCTATTGGTAGGAGCGTTCTTGGTGAAGAGGTGATTGCGACCCTTGTTGCTCTTCCATCCAACATATTACCCATTTGGGTGATCCACCCGAGCGATGTTGTGACGGCGACACACATTTTATTTCCTGTTTGTAGTGTAGAAACACAATCACAAAACCCCTCATTTGGTTCATTTCACTCTTTCAATTATTCTTCTGAATAGAGAACTCACACTCTCCACCTGCACTCCTCGAGAGATAGATACTTGGGTACTTTCTCCCATCTTTATTACTTGAGCGATCGGTGCACTTGCCGTATGCGCATCACCTGCCATTGGCTGAAGAGGGAGGTGGAGCATGTTCGAACCATGTCTGAATGGAACTCAGAGATATAGCCTCCCCAACTCTCAATTGAATCCCCCACTAGCCTCAGCGAGTCGAAAGAGGAAGAAGCGCCATCTCTAGAGAAGGATCCGCCAGTGAAGAGCAGAACCACTATTGTCCTCAAGCTCCCAAGGTCTGTCATGGAACCCAAGCGAATCACCAGGCAAACGACTGCTAATCAGGCACGTTCCTGGCTTCCTCCCTTAGTGCATATATCCTCTTCTATCTAGAGGATGATTTGAGCTCAATCGAGCTCAGATTGTGCTCGATCATGACCGTGAATCAGCTAGATTTTTCATTCAGATTGTGCTTGATACGAAGAAAATCTACTTCTTACTTAATGATTTCGATTTAAGAAAAGCGAAGAGATTGATGATGTTTTCAAAACTATATCCAATGAAGGAATGTGTACCTTATCGTATATAGTATATGTTATTTTGAAAATACCAAGGTCATATTCCTCGGGGCATGTTGATTACTTCTACTTTGAGGAGATCAATATTATCTTATCTAATGATTTTTTAAGGCTTGTTTTACTTATCTAAAAGAGATAATTTGCAAACTAAAGAAGGTTTTAAATGATGGTAAAAAGGATTAACGCTCGATCAAAAGTCACCTTGGAGTGAGAAAAATCAATAGAAAGCAAAAATAACTCTAATTCTATTTAAGTAAACTACTTAACCGTGGAGGTTCCCGAAGCTCGAACATGCCTCTCTCGAGGGGAATGCCCAACTATGTTTAGGAAAAATCAACCGAACTCTCGTTGTATAATCGATTACCTAAAACTTGCTTTACGTTATGAACCCCACTATTGGATTTGACTCCAATCTGAGAGATTTACGTCATCCTCTCTCGAGGGGTGCATACAACTCTCTTTACCCTTGAGTGATCGATTCATACTCTGAGCCTCTCGCCTAGCTAAGTATGAAAACTTAAGCGAAAACCATATATCGAAAATATGGTCTCAATAATAAAAAATCAAGGGTAAATCAAGTATTTACAAAAACTGAAAAAGAGAGATATAAAATAATAACTTGATTATCTCATCCTCGGATCATTTCGATCGAGCACTAATGAGAGTTAGTTAATCATGGTGGCGCGGGAAAAGGGAGAAAAAATTAGATTGCATGAAGAAAAAAAGTTAACTAAAGTAGAAAGAGAGTGAAGAAAATCAAAGCTAAATTTATTAAAACTCAAAGTGATTCCAAGCTTGAAAAGAGATTACAAAGCTAGAATAATAAAGGTTACAAGCTTACACTATACTATTGCATTAAAAGAAAACAAGAACTTTGCATGAAAGGAAGAGAGACAGAACATGGAAGGAAAAATACATGAAAAAGCATGAAAATGTTCACTAACAGCTCTAGCAGCACCTCCCCCTCTCCAAAATTCTGAACCCTGGACTCAAGGAGATCTTTGGAATTTATAGGAAAAAATTCCAAGTTACACACCCCTGGACATGGGCGTGACTAGGGGGCGTGTAAGCACTATTCATCTCAGCTCCGACATTGGCATGGGGCTTGCGTGACGGCACGACAGAAAAGGACTTTACACGCCCGTGTAACATTGGTCACGGGCGTGTACTTGGGTGGATTCATTTAATGCAGCGCGGGCTTGATTGCCGCGCGGAGGAGAGCATGGATCACATTGGAAAGTCCCGGCCATGACATTTGGGTCACGGGCGTGATTTGTGTTGACTTCTCGATGGCATCTCCGCTTCTCGACGGCAGCTCCGCTGGCAGGAACCTATGTTTACACGCCCCAGGTCACGGACGTTACCTTTGGGTCACAGGCGTGACTGGGGGCATGACTTGCTATAAACGAGCTCAAACTGTGTGGCATCAATTCTGGACTGGTATTCAGGTTACACGCCCTTGGTCACACGCGTGACTGGGGGGCGTATAATACAAATTTTCCCAATTTTGTCCCAAAATTCTGCAAAAAATAAACATAAGTTAAATTACCATAAAATTTTATAATAGAACTATTTATAACCAAAAATTGACATGAAAAATAAAAATTCATATTAAATTATTACTAAAATTTCAACAAAAAAGTTATATAAAAAACAACTTATCAAATACCCCCATACTTGAGATTTTGCTATTCCGGAGCAAAACTATAAGACATTCATATAGTTTTTTAATTATAAACTAACATTTCATTTAGATCAAAAGTTAGTTTAAGAATAAATTCTAGGAGGAATTAAGTCTTAAATTATGATGATGATTTGAAAAGAGAGGAAGAGTGTTTAGGCAAAGACTTCTCAAGACAATTAATTAGCAAACAAAATTATAGAAATAATAAAACTAAATTAGATTAAAATTATAAGCACTCTATCTTAAAAGTTACTTAAGGAAAAATAACTTACTAAATATTGCTCTCTCCATAACTTAAATAAATCTAGATCAAAGATATTGGCTGGGGGGTGGGGTGGGGGAAGGGGGTTTACAAACCTTTGCGTAAGAAGAGATCTTAGAAAGGAGGTGATGAATTTTATCCTCTCACCTCATTTTTTTTAATTGTGTATATTTAGGAGTACTAAATTGTATCCTCTACTCCGTGACATATAATCTGTAACATCCCAATTCGAGTTAGACCCCTCGAGTGACATGAGTCACTTGGAGATGCTTGGGCTAGGTAGAAGTCTTGAAGTCCTAATGGTGCCATGGATGTGGCCTGATCTCTAGAAGTGGATGTAACCCTCACCCCTTGAAGTTAGAAAGCAAATGGCAAAGGATTGGTAGAAGGGAGCTAGCGCCGGCGGTAGGTTCTGGTAGCGCCGGCGGTAGTGGACAAATCGGTGCACGTGATTTCTTCCAGGGTGGGTGGCCTAAACTGCCTAAAACTAAGTTAATGGTGGAATTAAAAGCCAATAAGCAGCTGGCACCTAGTGTGGAGTTCCAACATAAGGGTTGGAAAGAAGGAATTACATTTAATGCTCATTAATACAAATCTCTCTCCTCACTCTCTTCATTCTCTCCTAACATGAATGGGTTGAACTCTTAATCAGGACTTGAGCTCGTCCTACTCATCTTCTTCCTCACACCTTAAGGTTTTAACTTAGGGTTCTTGAAGGAGTAAGCTTGGATAAGGACTTGAGCTCGTCCTACTGCCGCCATGCCGTCGAGGAGACAACCGCGATCGTCAGCCAGAAATCAAGTAACTTCCGACCCCTCTCCCTTGGTGATAGATCTTTAGGTCTAATTAGGAGAGACATTGAGCTCAAAAGAGCTTGATTTAGTGAGATTAATGGAGTTTCATAGGAAGTGGCTACACTAGAGCATATGTTCTAGGATGTCAATCGTCGCGTGTATGTCTTCGATCAACTCCTCTCTTCAATACAAAGTTAAAGGAGTTGATTTCGTGAAGATCGGTGGCCTAACGAGGGAGTGTTGGAGGAGAGAAGGAGAAATGCCCTAATTTCTTATGGAGGAAGATGGTGAATAGTCCATGTTAAAAAGGGCTTTATTTATAAATTTTGTAGCAATTATTGAACTAGAATCATATTAGACACATACATAGTGATGGGAGTCCAACCATTAGAGAAAGAAAGAATATTTATATGTTTTGGGAGTTGGGCTGCCAGTGAAGTAAATTGGAGGTGAATAATAGTGGATCTGCTTCCTATTAGCTAGCGCCCGTCGGTAGCGCTACCATCGATGCTAGCATGTCGGCTGGTCGATGGGAAGGGATTACTTCTCGTCGACACTTACTGTCTATGGGAAGGAAGTTGGTAAAAATACTAGCGCCCGGCGGTAGAGCTACCGCCGGCGCTAATGAGTCGACTAGTCGACGGGAAGGGATAACTTCCCGTCGACACTTAATGTCGATGGGAAGGAGTGCTAGTTGAATCACTAGCGTTCGGCGGTAGCCTTACCGCCGGAGCTAGCATGTCGACGGGTCGACGGGATGGGATAACTTCCCATCGACACTTAATGTAGACGAGAAGGTGTGTCAAATGGATCACTAGCACCTGGCGGTAGCGCTACTGCCGGCGCTAGCAAACAGAGAACTTCAGGTTCTCCCACTTTGGGTGGTAGGAGCACCTGGATTACCATGTCAATTGGGCGAGGCATGGATGAATGTTATGATTCTGAAATGGGACATTTCGATGCATAATTGAATGAAGAATTTAGAGGACATGTTTATATAAATGCTCAAGTCATTGGCTAATCTATCAGATGATTGGATTTGTTAGATGAATGTTAGGATTCTGAAATCGGACATTGCGATGCATAATTATAGTAATAATTGATGAGCTACGATAGAAATTTCAGAGGATTTGGTTCTGAAATAATCTCTTAAATAAATATTATGTTATAAATCTTTACGTGAAGATGATTCCTTAGGGAATGGGCATATGATGATTATAGTTGATATAAGCCTACTATTGAAGTTCAGCCCTAGAGGGAAGGAAAATAGATCATGTTCGGAGCTGAGTAGAACTTCTTGGACGTGCATTTTGACTAAACGTGTTGTAGGCAATAATTATGATGAATGAGACATTACGATGAGCATCTGAATATAGAGTGTGGGGGAACATGTATGAATTAATATTCATATCACTTGATAATCTCTTGGATGGTTTAGATTGGTGATAACCTCTCAATAAAGTTGATAGATTTAATCATGTTGGAGCACGTTGCGATTTGTGCATGAGGATTGAATATTTTTGATATGTTTGGGCTTAATTATTAGTAAAATATGAATGTGACAGTGTACACACAAGTAGTCTCATAGGATCTTGCAGAGTAATTTCCATGTTATACGCACGCCACTACACGAGAGTTATGAAAACTCGGTATGGGAAGCAGTGAGGGTTGGTGTGGAGTATAGGATATGGTTATATCCCAAAGTGTTATGTTAAGGACCTAGTTGGAAGGTCCTTGTATGCTAGTTAGCATCGATTGAACTAGTGAATAGTAATATGTGTTATGGACTCGGTTAGAAGTCTTTTGGTGCTTGGTAGCATGGGCTGAGCATGGGACTAACTCGGGTGTGCATAGTTTTCACACGATTGCATTATGATCCTTGTTGAAGGATTGCTTGTGGCAGATCTATGGGCTCGCAGGTTCTCACACCGACGGGAGTTGACAGATAGATCTTGGATGGTTGGGCTGGTCTCTTTGTGCTTATTTCCAAAGACCCCTTCCGTGCCAATGACCGGTTGGGCTGGTTTCTTGGTGTTTACTTCCCAAGACCAATTTCGCGTCATAAGACTCAGCTAGTTTGGCGAGCAATAGTATGTAGGAGCTCCGTTGTTATGTTCTTAGCGTTGAGGCATACGTAAGGCCTAGGTCTGGTAGTGTGCGTACCCTCCTAGTAGTGGAGAATCCCATTCCAGTGCCACCATCTGGCCATGAAGGGGGGCGCCTGAGAGGTTAGCTAGCCTCAAAAAGTGGGAAGTGCAGGTCTATGTGGACATAGAAAATATGCAAGGGTGAGTCATCATATCATAATCATTACACTGCATTCATCCTCTGATGATCATAACATAGCACCGCATTGGATCCTCATCATATAAACTTGTATGGTCGCCTTTATATGATGGGTTACCTTATGTTCAGATCCTTAACTTATAAGTTTGTATGGGCATCCTTATAAGTTAAGTTCAATTCAGTTATCTATATACTCTGCTTTCTTATACTCTGTCGCTGACCATACTACTTGCTAGATGTACTTTTATAGATTTAATATACTGATGTGATTACATATTTCCTTGCCACCTGCTTTTGCTACTACTATTTATATTGCAGCTTCTCTTCATTCCCTTCCGCCCGGTGCGTTGGAGTCGCCGGTGGAGAGGATGTAAAGCCACTTAGTCTTTTTGACTAACAGTTGTCGCACTATTATTTTTAGGAGCACACCCAGGTGGAACAACAGCGTGGGGCATAGGAGGACAGCCAGACCAGGGTGACAGGGCCTGTGAAGACGATACCTTCTCTACCGTCAGTGACAGAAGTGAGCAAGTGTTTTGAGATGACATCCTTAGGTCAAGTTTGTACTCTGATGTTTAACAGGAGCTTTGTAGCTACCTGTACTTTTGTACTTGAATGTACATTATTACTTAGTTGTGAATAAATGACTTCTAATGTTTTTCTATTATTGATGGGTTGGCATGATGATATGTAAGAATAGCAGGCAGGATAGGCGTCTTATGGAGGGGCTAGCCCGTGTGCTGGCACTTCCGCAAGGCGGCTGTCCAGGGCATAGGACTCCCCTCGTCCATGTCTTCTGTTCTGGGAGGGGGGTCTTACAAATGGTATCAACATGCAATGATCCTGAGATAAAGAAGTCCATTAGACCATTAGGCCACCCCTGCTAGCTAGATCAGTTCGAGGATAAACTGATGCAGCGGAAGCAATGGTGTGCCCTGTGTGATTCACATTAAGTATGTACACTTTTTCCTATAGAAAGTGCCAAGCTAAGCCAAACTCGTACCCTTACCTATAAATGTTGGCTCATTCTGAGGCAGTAATTGGTATTCCCATTCCAATAGTCAGAGTTGGTTTAGCATATGATTGATGCCAACCTAACTAGGTTACCATTTTGGTCGACTTAGCAGGATATGTCGTGACGTATCCTAGCCTTATATCGATCTTGGGGATGAGTTGGCTAAGCAATAAGTGACCTCAAGTGACTAAGGGAAGAGTTTAACGTGAGTGTAAGTGCAAAAGACTCGCACTCTGAGGTTTCTACCTCAGATATGGAGTAATATTATCACCCTTACCCAAATATTAGGACAATCTCAATGAGATTTGTACCTGTAGTCTATTATCAGCTTAGTAAGAGACCACTAAGCATGACTTTTATATTGTATATGGATACCTCACACTTCTAATTATGTAGAAGGTTTCATATGGAGAAGATATGATAAGAATTTGAAACCGGAATAGGCCTATTTTTGATTTGGTCACATGTTGACCTTGAAAAGGGTGTTGTAAATAGTAACCCTAAGGGCCAAAGAATGGGATAAGTTCAAGATAAAACTTCGAGTCGAGGGTGGTATTCCCTCATAATTGTGTGCATATATAGGGTGATTGTACCATGTTGGTGGTCGAAGAGACTCAGCCCAGGAATTTCGGGGGGGGGGGGGGGGGTGGGGGGCTTATCTCTTTGTTTATTGGGCTAGTGAACTACCGATTGAGTTCTCTCAGGGAATTGAAGATCTTCGCAATTTTTCAACACTAGAATAAGAAAATAGAACATTTCAAGGATGAGCATTGTTTTCTATGCTTCCCTGAGACTTTGTGGATAAGTAAACGAGGAGAATATTAAGCTAAACCATTGGGGTATGCATCTGTATTTGTCTACACGTGAACTTCTAATAACATAATCGTCTGGGACTTGATGAAATTTTGTGCATACCAAAGGATAAAATAAAAATGTTGTATATGAATGATTGGTATGATGTTGACTATATTTAATTAGTAATAAAGATGTGGTAACGTGAGACTAGGGATTTAAAATGACATTAATCCTTGAGGTTTCGACCTAGAGAGAAGCTATATGCATACCTAAGGTACAAATAACAGGAACTTACATTTGGAATTCCTCTCCCGATAATTACCCAAGGATTAGGGAGTTGTTGCATTTCATCGTACCTGCCTTAGGAAGAGCTCCTGATTGGCGGAGTTGTTGGGGGAGCATGATTCCCTTAAGTTTAGAAGTTTAATTGGTAATCGTTCGTGGTGAAGATTCACGATTATTATGACTTGTTTGGTGATTTGACATCTCAATTTTATCTGAAAATAAACATGTCTTGAACGATCATTGGCAGAGATGGTAGGGAGCTTGGAATTGATTCGATTTAGTTTATCATATTGTGAATTATGCCTTACCTTTGTTAGTCTGCATAGCCCGTGTCGAAGGGAAATCATCTCAAACCTTGTACCTTGGTTCATGTCAAGTTCAAACATATATAAAATGTATCGGTTGATTGAACTTTATTTGTACATGCTCTCATTACAATGAGATGCAACTTGGTCGTCACCGTAAACATTTGATTTTCTACATCACGACTGATATATAAGTGCATCGATACAGGGAATTATAGAGTAAGAAATCTAAGTCGAGTGATATATGCCCTTAAGGATTGTGCCCATACATGAGATGAATGTAACATATGGGGGGTGGAAGAAACTTAGTCCAAAATGTATGGGGGCTTATCTCATCGTTTATTGGACTAGTTACGTACCGACTTCAGTTTCCCATAGATCTTGTTTATTCAAATAATACGTGAACGATGATGGTCATGTTTGGTCGACGATTAAGATAATGTGGAATTTGGAAAAAGAAATTCACAATTGTATTAATTTTTGGTGTCTAGACCTGGGAAGAGGTCGCACATGCTTAAGGTGCGGCTATCGAGCTTAGTCGATAATGGTTATATGCTCAAGTTATCAAAAGTTGTATAACTTATTCGGTGATATAAATCTCCACCTTGTAATGTGGAATAAATATGACATGCACGTGATTAATAACATCAGAATAAGGAAGGAACATCAATGATATACTACTCCCAAAGAGACAATAGGTGCTGTCTCAGATGTTTTCGTTGAAGGAAGAGGTAATTATTTAACACCCACATGAGATGTAGCAATGGTATCCAATGCATCAAAATTTTGGGCAAAAATTGGAGGTTGGAAGAATGTACGGACGAGTAAGAATACGTATAGTGTTTTACCTCGACAAGGTAGTGTGATTGCGGGGCTTGACCATTATGTGAATTAGAAGTCAAGCGGTAAGCATCCATGATGTTTGACAATTTTAATTATCTTGTCATGACTTGATATTGGAATGTAAGCACTCTGGAAAACATAAACCTTGTAGGAATTATGTAATATCTAGGAGAGGTGTGGAATATATATATGATCCTTTGGATATGGATCTGATGATCTCAAGAATCAAAGCACACTTGTTCGACGATATTACGATCATCCTTGTTCAGTTCCCAAATAGTGGAGCATATGTTTGTTGGGAATTTGTTAATTATAATATATAAATTTACCGTTCATAAATAGTTGTGGTGAAATCAGGTGAACTTGAAATGCAATGAGGATGTTGTAAATATCAATTTATAAGTTGTGGCATAAATTTCAAGGCGATGTATTTTGGAAATGGATTCCTTATTACAAGATGTTATTATTGTTTGTCTTGATGAACGGAGAATGTATTCTGCCCATTAAGATTGGTAATCTAGAGATATGCGGATATTGTAATTTACAATTGATCATGAGAATCACATGTGCGTGTATGAATGGTAAATGATTGTATTGACCAACTGCTCATGCATACTTTTGTGAAGAATTATAAAGTTACACTTTGGGGAAGTTTGAGGTGATGCACGATACAATGTGGATAAATAATGCCACGCACAAGGGTTAAGTGGGAGTCAAGACATACTAAACTAATAACCTCGTCAAGTGTACTCCGAATTGGATTTACATTGTCTGACCATCAATCCGCATAGCCCCATCCTAAATTTCGGGGATGAAATTGTTTCTAGTTTTATTGAATTTGTAACAACCCAATTCGAACTAGACTCCTCGAGTGACATGAGTCACTTGGAGATGCTTGGGCTAGGTAGTAGTTTTGAGATCTTAATGGTGCCATGGATGTTCCCTAATCTCCAAGAGTGTATGTAACCCTCACCCCTTGAAGTTAGAAAGCAAATGGCAAAGGATTGGTATAAGGGAGCTAGCACCGACGGTAGCTTCAACTAGCGACGACGGTAGCGGCCGAATCAGTGCACGCGATTTCTTCCATGTTGGGTGGCCTAAATTGCCTAAAACTAAGTTAGGAGGGAATTAAAAGCCAATAAGCAGCTGGCACCTACTGTGGAGTTCCAACATAATGGTTGGAAACATGGAATTGCATTTAATGCTCATTAATGCAAATCTCTCTCTCTCTCTCTCTTCATTCTCTCCAAACATGAATGGGTTGAACTCTTAATCAGATGGCCCTATTCATCTTCTTCTTCTTCTTCTTTTCTTCAGCTTCTTCCTCACACCTTAAGGTTTTAACTTAGGGTTCTTGAAGGAGTAAGCTTGGAGAAGGACTTGAGCTCGGCCGACCACCGCCATGCCGTCGAGGAGACAACCGCGATTGTCGCCTAGAAATCAAGTGACTTCCGACCCCTCTCCCTGTTGGAGTTTTTGAGGTGATCTCAAAGCAATCAACAGTTAGTCTTACTGCCAATGCAATATGAGCATATAGGGTCGCACATAAAAGTGCTTGGAGAAATTGGAGAAAGAATTGAGTTGGCCTTGTTTATATAGGATATGAGTGGAGGACCAATCCTGTGACTGTTTGGAATTAAGTTGAGAATGTCTCAATGGGAAATCGTTTAAAAGGTTTAAATGAATGGATTTATACTTGACAAATTCAGCTAAAATGTTTAACCAAACTGTGTTAAATTTGGCTAAAGGGATTAGACGAATTCGTCTAAAGGGTTTAGACGAATTCAGCTAAGTCAACACTCGGCTAAAGGGTTTAGACGAATTTATATAGCCGAATTTATATAGTCAAATTCGGTTATAGTGTATAGCCGAATTCGGTTATAGTGTATAGTCGAACTGAAGGCATTCGTCGACCGTTGAGACGGCAAAAGGCTAGTGTAGCTAGTTCGCCGAACGCAGGCCTCTTGAGTTCGTCGAACGCAGGCTTCTTCGAGTTTGTCGAACGTAGGCCTCTTGAGTTCGTCGAATGCATGCCTCTTGAGTTCGTCAAACGCAGGCCTCTTGAGTTCATTGAACGCAGGCCTCTTGAGTTCGTTGAACGTAGCCTTTGATATATAACAGATCACAATCTTATGGTTCGTAAGATATACAGATACAGAGATTACGGACGTCCCTTTTTTCATGGTTTTGTGAGAGCAGCGCCGAAAATGTTCCGCTAGGGCTTCTCTACTCTTCCGATAGTTGTCATCTCCCTTATCTCGGATCTAGCAGTCCGTGGGGACGCTGAGAGCTTTTCTTCTCCGACTCATTCCTTGTTCGACAAGGCATTGAGGTTCTCCTCCGCTCTTGTGGATCTCTGTAGAGGGGCCGATCCATTTAGGTTCTTGGAACTCAAGATTGGTTCTACCAGAAATCAGTGAGGAGCATCTTGGTTGAGTATCGACTCAATCTCGCAAAGGTATATCGCTGCGTTGCCTTTTCCATTTCTTGATTCATGAAATCTGCAAGATCCTTAACTCTTTGAGTTGTTCTTGTTATTTTTCTGCTGTGCATATGTGATATGATGTCCACTTTATTGTTAAGAAAAACCCAACAGTGATATCAGAGCCAGGTTAGCAATCAAGTGCATGTAAATCGGGATTTTAGAAGCATTCTAAATGCCCTGATTTCTTCTTGGAACCCCGCCAAGAACGCATGTGATTGCGTTGCGATTTCATTGTTTCAGAGATAGTTTCTCTTTTGCAGTAACCGTCCCTCCAAGTGATTTGTGAAATCACATGTCTAAGATTTTGAATCTGACATTGAGAGACGAGCTTGTCTACTGCACAAGTGGAGTTGTTTTTGCTGTGTCCAATGCATGTAAATCTGGAGATTTAGAAGTGTTCTAAATGTTCAGATTTAGCCCTTTTTATCAAAGTGTTGATAATTTTTCTTGTGCACATTGGGGATACATTTGGTTTGAAATGTTGTATTTCAATTTTGTGAATGTGCACACTGATTAAATGTTAATCAAGATGAAATGTTCATCGATTGTATCTTAAAATCCCTTTATCAAATATTAAGCATTTGGATGCCTTCCGATGGATGACACTCTTCCTGCCTCGATCGATGAAGTGTGGGCTTGCCAAAGCAAGGTGCATTAATCTATCTTGGTAAGGGTGCGAGCGGATAATTGTGATATCCCACTATCAACATCGGTTCTATCTTAACTAGGTGACCTCAAATGTTGAGTGCCTAGAGGCATAGGGTTGGCATGCACAATATGATGGATGCGAATAAAGAGTTATTCACCAACCATATAAGAGTTGCATAGTGATGCAATTGACAAGTGTTGTCTACCTAAATAACCTTATTGCAAGAGAAATGCCAAAGCAGACTCGTTGTGTTGGTGAAATACAGATCTTGTCCACTAAGAGAGTAGCTCAAATAAACTCTCTGAATCAAAATTAAGGGTTATCGATTTGATTAAAATAGTGGGAGTTTTTAATTAAAGTCCTTATTAAAATAAAATGTATTCTGAAACATAGTACATAAAATCTTTTGCAAATTTATTGTAGAATTTCCATGGCAAATACATCACACTCCACGTTGTCCCTGAGAGCCATCCTTAAGAAGAACTAGCTTAATGGGATGAACTTCCTCGACTGGTATAGGAACCTGATATTTGTTCTCAGGCAAAAGCGCAAGCTCTATGTCTTGAAAGGGGAAGCCCCTGCAGAGCCAACCGGGAATACTCCGCGAGCAGATATAGATGCATACAAGAAGTATCAAGATGATAATTTGGATGTGGATTGCCTCATGCTTGCTACCATGTCCTCTGAGCTTCAGAAGCAACACGAGAGCATGTGTGGTTATGAGATAATTGGGCACCTTAAGAAAATGTTGGAGGGGCAACCCCGGCAAGAGAGGTTTGACATATGCAAGGCATTATTTCAGTGCAAGATGGGAGTGTTGGAACAACCCTATTACGGAATTGGGCTAGGATTACTATGTGTTGACTAGGATTAAGTTGACACATATTGTATAGTCTAAGGGTCATAGTTTTAGGATGATAAGATAGCTAGAACTTAGAATTTCTCTAAGTTTCTGCATTCGACGAACTCAATACTGGGTTCGACGAACTGCTCTCTGCGTTCGATGAACGGCCTACTCTCTACGTTCGACGAATGGGTTGCTCCAGTCTGTGGTCGACGATCATCATTACTCAGCTGCTCAGCGACTCAGCGGTCGACGAATTCTTCAGTTCGACGAAATCTAACTTGAAATCGACGAACTCTTCCTTCAGGTCGACGAAATCTTATCTCAGATCGACGAATTTTCTCTTAGTCTGTTCAGATCAGTTATTCTATTTCTCTGAGCTCAGTTCAACTATCAGATTCAGTTCTATTCTTCATTTGGAGTTATTCTTCTAGATAAGACAAGTTTTATCCTTCCTGTATTTTATTCTCTTTCCAATTACTTCTCTCGAGAAATATAGTCGTTTGGCTTATTGGAAAAGGATATCATTTATTATGGAAAAGGAAAGGAATAAAGTTTTGCTGAATCAGTTGAAATTCTAAGGAAAGATTTAATGCAGATTATTCTATTCCTATTCAGAGATTTTTGAAATTCAAATCAGTCGCCTTCTCTCTCAGAAAAGATAATATACCAAAAAGAAAAAGAAGACAGACACAGAGATAGAAAATATCAGAGCATCTGTCAAGAGAAAAATATTCAGAAAGGGAAAAAAAAGTTCATCTTCCTCAAGCAGAATCTCATTCTCTGAGAACATCTTCAAGATCATTTTCTCAGTCTTTCTACTGCAAGTTTCAAATCTTCTATAGAGCAACAATAATATGAGGAACATCTGTCTCTCAGATTCATCAGCTTATCAAGGAAGATATTTTCATTCAAGAAAAAGCTCCATCCTCAAGCTGTCAAGAATATCAATCAGACAGGGGGAGCTTTACACCATCAATCCACTAGAGTCTTCTCTCAGATTGTGGACATAGAAGAACTTCTTAACCTCTTTATTCCATCTTGTACAGGGTTCTAACTCCCTTCAAAAGTTAAGCTCTTGGTGACAGGGAACCTGAACAAAAACCCGTGGTTTGGTTAGAGTACCTGATCAAAAGCTCACTTGGTGTGTGGACACCTGATCAAAAATCCCTTGGTGCTAGGGCACCTGATCAAAAACCTAGTGGATCCTATCAATTGTGGTAGAAGAGTAGACATACCCAGATTTATTGGGGAACTACTATAAATCCTTGTGTCTCTGTGCTTGTGATTTTCAATGTTGCTGTGTTGTGTGCCATATTTGTGATTGTTTTTATTACTCACTCAATATACACATATATATATCACTAATTTAATTCTGCTATAAAATTAAGGTAAAAAGTTTTAATACTCTATTCACCCCCCATCTAGAGTAATATTAAGATCTAAACTCTCCTTCAATTGGTATCAAAGCAAGGTTGATTATATTAATCACCTTCAACTGATACTCAATTGCACTTTCAATTGGTATCAGAGGATAGTTGATTTTTACAGGCTAACACCTGAATCATAAAGATCACTTAGATCTTAATTTATTTTAGAGTTTTATTTTTCTTAAAAACTCATGGCACAAAATAAAGAATATTCTAGCACAAGACCTCCTATGTGCAATCTCAGTAAGTTTGCACTATGGAAGGCAAGGATTAGGTTGTACATGAATTCTATTGATGAGGAAATCTTCAATGTTATTTTGACAGGACCTCCAACACCAACATAAACAACCAGTGCTGAAGCACCAGTAAACAACAATGTTGTTCCACCACCTGAGTTGACAGAGGCCCAGAAAAAGCAAAGAAGTGCAGATGCAAAAGCAATGAACATTCTAGCACAAACAATGTCTGATGACATTTTTCAAAAAGTGGTGGAATGCACTTCTGCAAGAGAAATATGGATCTCACTCAACAATAAGGTTGAAGGATCAACTGATGAAAGAAAGGATAGAAGATCCCACCCCATTTCTCAATATGAGAATTTCCAAAAGGGAGAATCTAAAACAGTTGCTGATATATACAATAGGCTCAGCCTCATAATTAATGAGCTGAAATCTTTAAACAAAGTGATCTCAATCACTGAGGTCAATGATAAGATCCTTATGTGCTTCCCCAGCACATGAGACTCTAGGATATGGCCAATCAAGGAAGCCAGAAGCATTAATGAGATCTCAACTGAGATCTTGTTAGGCAAACTCAAATCCTATGAGCAGCTTATCAAAACCAGAGAAGCTGAACAGTCCACTTCATCTCCAACAACAAAGAAGGAAAAGAACATAGCCTTCAAAGCTACTGAAGAAGAAGAAAAGGCTCCAAGAGATGAGGAGTTCATGAGCCTTCTAGCCAAAAGGTTCTACAAGATGGCTAGAAAGGACTTCAGAAAGAAGGACTCCAAATCTAGTGAAAAGCCAAGGTATGATAAATCAAATTCTAAAGAGATTATCTGTTTTGGTTGCAGAAAACCTGGACATATTCTGCTAGAATGTCTAGAGAATCAGAAGAAAGAAAAGAGAAAGTACAAAGAAGACAAGAAGCACTCCAGCAAGTCTTCCTCCCACAAGCACAAACACAAGGGAAGAGGATTTGTAGCATAAACCTGGAGTGAAACAGATTCTGAATCTTCATCCAGTTCTTCTGAAGATGAAGAAGAATCAAAAGAAAAGGACCAATGCTTAATGGCCATTTATGACTTAAGCAGTGAGTCAGATCTTGCATTTTCATCCAGCTCTTCTGATGATGAAGATGATGAAGAAGAAAAGAATTTCTGCATGATGGCTATCAATGCCTCAGCAAACAACTCAGATGAAGAAGAATCAGAAGCAGACAATGATACTGATCAGGTAATATCTAATTTTGATTTTAATTCAGTTGAATTCAAAGATGAATTCAAAGTTATTTGCTTAGACTTAATAAAATCTGAGAAGGAAATTATCTCACTCAGAAATAAGCTAGCTGAAATGTATAAATTAAGTGAAGAAAATGCTAATCTTAAGAAAGATTTGGCTGCCTCTAGAGAACAAATCATTCTCATTCAGAATAAACTTTCTGAGGCCAAGAAATTTGAAAAATCCCTAAATGGGAGAAGCATCAAACTGATGGACATTACAAGCACAGTAAATGCCAGATTAAGTGGCAAACTAGGCTTGGGTGTATCATCAAGTGAGCCACCTCTTATTAAGAAGAACATACTTAGTACACCTATATAATTCATTTCTGCTAAAAACAAAGAGGTTGTAGATGTAAATAAAAACATTTCAAGCAAGGCTGTAAAGAATAAGGGAATTCAGTAGAATTCGTCGAATGGAGCTCGGAGAAATCAGACGAATTCGTCGAACGGAGATCGACGAACTCTGAAGATAGATTTCCTGTATAGTCATTATTCGAATGGCGCTCGACGAAAGCACATCCATTCGTCGAACGGCGATCGATGAACTCAGCCCAGTTCATCGAACAGAAAATATATAGAAAATTTAAAGAAATTTTTTTCTTCACATACTTACAATCCTTTCACTGAATGGATAATTCCTCCAAGGAGATATCATCCAAAAGATTATAAGGATCAACCTGAAATGTCTTTTATTTCAAAGGTTTGTGGTAATTCAAATGGACCCAAGGTAGTCTGGGTCAAAAACAACTAGTTTATTTTTTCTGTTGTGCAGGTACACAGATATCCAAACAAGAATGAATAATGGTATTTGGATAATTGCTGTTCAAAGCACATGACAGGAAACAAGGACAACCTGAACAACTACAAGGCAAATCTTGGACCCAAGATAATCTTTGGAGACCCAACTGTGGACAAACCAAAGGTTATGGACAGATCAAGGTTGGAGCAGTGACCTTCAAGGAAGTTGCCAATGTCAAGGGTCTGAAGCACAACCTCATCAGCATAAGCCAGTTATGTGATGAAGGTTATCAGGTAACTTTCAATCATTCCTTATGTCATATTACCAATAATAAAAACATTATTGTGTTATCTGGTATTAGACATGGAAATATTTACTTAGTCAATTTTGTCTCTGCCAATTCTGACATTTGCTTATTCAATTCTATAAGTAAAACTAATGAATTATGGCATAAAAGGCTTGGACATATTAACCTTAGAACTATATCTAAGCTTTCTAAGGACAATCTTGTTAGAGGTCTGCCTTCTGGTTCATAGAAGAAGGAAGGACTTTGCAGGGCTTGTCAATTAGGTAAGCAAACTAGAAGTAGTTTTAAATCTTTATCCAAGAGTGATTCACCTAGGATTTTGTACTTACTGCATTTGGACCTTTTTGGACCTACTTCTATACAAAGTCTAGGATGGAAGCATTACTCTTTAGTGATTGTAGATGACTTCTCAAGATTCACTTGGGTGTTCTTTCTTAGGAACAAGTCTGTCACCTTCAGTGTTCTGACAGACTTTCTTAGGTCCATTAAGATTGAGTACTCTACTGTAGTTGCATTGATCAGAAGTGATCATGGCACTGAGTTTGAGTCTCTTCTGATGAGAGAATTCTGTGGAAAATAAGGGATCAGGCAATGTTTCTCTGCTCCTAGAACTCCTCAACAAAATGGGATAGCAGAAAGGAAAAATAGAACCCTTATTGAATCAGCAACTACATTACTTGCTGATGCAAACTTGCCACTCTCTTTTTGGGCAGAGGCAGTGAGCACAGCTAATTAGGTGTTGAACAGAAGCCTGATACAGAAACTTAAGGGCAAGACTCCCTATGAATTACTTAAGAATAAAAGGCATAAGGTTAACTATTTTAAGATATTTGGATGTAAATGCAATGTGCACAACAATGACAAGAAGTATCTCAGGAAGTTTGAAGAAAAAGCTGCATAAGGCATTTTCCTTGGATATTCTCTTTCTAGTATGGCATATAGAGTTTACAACAAATCTACTCTTAAGATAGAAGAGTCCATGCATATATCCTTTGATGAGACTAACATGTTAATTGAGGAGAGGAATACTAATGAGTCCCAATTATATACACATATATGGACTCATCTGGGCCGATTTTCTAGTCTATGCACTATATTTTAGGCATGTTTTCGCTCATATTTGATACTCCATGCTAAGTGCACCTCTAGGCCCGTTTTTGGTGTTATTTCATGTTCTTCATTTTTAGTAGTTTTCATGCTTTGTTAAGTGCCACTTTCAGTGGCTGGATTCGTGGTTGTGCTGGAAAAGGAGTCGTGCAGGTGTTCCCAGTACAATTCTGTACAGGAACACTGCGCACGATCACTGTTTCTATTGCGCACGACCACTGGTCGTGCACCGCTGATCGTGTGCACTTAACCCTTTTTTTTTAGTTCTGTCTCGGACAGTGCGCACGACCACCAACGATATTACGCACGACCATCGGTCGTGCGCCACTGTTCGTGCGCACTTAATATCAATTTTATGAGTTCTGTTTCGACCAGTGCGCACGACCAGCTACGATAGTGCGCACGACCATCGGTCGTGCACCATCGGTCGTGCGAACATGTTATTTTATAAATTTCTTACATTGCAGGCTCCGCCCAAGCAGGCGCACGATCACAGGATTCTAGTGGGCACGACCACTGGTCGTGCGCAACTGATCGTGCGCACTGTTTATTCCAGCGCCTATAAATTGACCTGCTCGCGAATTAGGTCGCGATCCTTCACCATTTTTCTCGACAGCTCCGCCGTTCCGCCCATTTCCGCAGGTGTTCGCCCGCTAGGCTCCCCCCAATCATCCAAGGGCTTTAAGGAGGAGATTCTACACTCATATTCATCGCCAAGGAAGGATTTCTTCGCATCGGACGTGGCCGGATTGTAAAATGTTGGAGAAGACAGGTCCATTGGGAGGTGTGACAGCCCTCCTCTACCCCGGACGATAGTTGGGACCGAGATAGGACGCGGATTGACAACCCGGTGCTTCCTACCATGAATCTACAACAAGCCTCCGGATTCGGTCGTATCTCTTGCCTTTTTCTCTTCCTTATGTTGATGTAATGTTTGTAATCTCTATATTTTTATGATGTATGCTATGAACTATGCATTGTAATGCATATTTCATTTATTTGGAATTATTTAGTTCATATGTGTTAATGAGGTGCGCCGCCATCCATTTTCCACTCCACCACCGTGTCCGGTACCGCACTAGCAATTGCTAGTGCGCGTGCTTGTCGACGAGGTGTTTGCGACCCTCATTCTGTTAGCCTACTCGTCCATCCGCCTAGCGAAGTATGGCATAGCGGCCCGTGTAATCCATTCTGACTCCGCTGGTGCGAACCATTCCATCTGCTAGCCTTCTCGTCCATCCGCCTAGCGAAGCGTGGCATAGCGGCCAGTGTAATTCATTCGCCTAACGAAGCAGTGCGCTCAAGGCCTGCACAGTTCGATTCCACTTGCCTACTCGTCCATCCGCCCTTGAGACGCAGCGCGTTCAAGGCCTGCCTAGTCTCCATCCCGCCAAGCGAAGCATTGCATAGCGGCATTGCATAGGAGTAGTTGTAGTTGTTTTCTTTTATTTTCCAAAAGTCAAACCAACTCTCGCGCATTCCATCCGACCTTTAGGACTTCGATCTCAAGTCCTTCCTCGAACGTTAACTCCACCTTACTGTGTTCCTTGAGAGATTCGATACTCGGGGATTACTCCTCGTTTTATATTACTTGAACGATCGGTACACTGCCATTTCGTGCCGCAGTCTTACTACCGCCTATAGCGGTGTTGTAACACCCCAAGTCTGGTAGTTCCGCGAAGTAGGCGGAGTGGTAGTGCGGCACGTGAAGCAGGCTAGAATTTTCCCTGTCTGCTCTTAGCGCACGATCAGTGGCCTCATCGCGCACGACCAGTGATCGTGTGCCAGCGATCGTGCGTTAATTCAGAAGAGAATCGAGTTCTGTCTCGGACAGTGCGCACGACCATTTCCCTCTTCGCGCACGACCAGTGATCGTGCGCCAGCGATCGTGCGCTTATTCGCAAGAATTCAGAGTTCTGTCCCGGATAGTGCGCACGACCATTGCCCTCGTCGCGCACGACCACTGACCGTGCGCCTGTGATCGTGCGCCCTGTTTATTCTGTTCCGCGATTTTGAGCGGAGAAGAGGATCCGACCGATCAAATTTCTTGGAATTCGATCCAACGGCTGGGATTTGATGCTGGGGGGTCTTAGGGCTTTGGAGAGGGATTAAACCCTCATTATTTCATAGTGTTTCTCTCTCCTAGGCTAGAGGAAGAAGAAGGGGGCAAGGAAGAAGAAGAGGAGATTTCGCCATTGACGGAGCTCCGGAGCTCCGTTTCGCGAGCCGTTTCCAGATCCGGAGAGTGCAGCCCGGTGCGGTTCTTTCCCTCCGCGTAGAATCTCGGATCCATGGCGAAGAGGAACACGTCTAGGGTAACGATTCTTCCTCCCGAACTTTGGACTTGTATTTGTCCATTTATTCCTCTTCTTTGCTTGCATGAGGTATCTCTTTCACCAAATGGGTGAAGTGTAGGATTTCCTCAAGTCCTTCGGGACTCCGGGTAGATTGTGTCCGTCCCCGGCATATTGCATGTAGAAAATCCGGTAGTCGTGCGGATTTAGGCATTTTGTGTGAAGCCTATTCGTGGCCGCGAGCCCGAATCGGTGATGCTTGATTTGCGACGTTGCATTTAGGTTAGACCTAGAATGCGTGCCGGAGAATGACTCCGTGAACTCACCTATAGTATTGCGGGAGTTAAGTGTAGGCGTCTTGTGAAGATCCCTACGAAAGCCCCATGCTTTGAGTTTTGGATGAAGGCAAACCTTCACCACGTTATTGTTGCGGAGCGTATGTACCTCCCTTGTTGAGAATTCGCGAAGCCTAGATCCTTGTGAAGGGGTTAGGTGCGTAGCGTATATTTTTGTGTAGCACTTGAAAGTGCTAAACCCTTACGGGCCGAGGTGAAGCCGTACCCGCGTCGTGCGATAGATCGCGACGATTAGAGCACGGGCAAAGCTGAACCGAACCCGTTTCCATGCAGATCGGCGAGAGGTCCCTTCCTCATGAAGGCCGTGTGATCATGGGAGAGGTCGTGGAAGGTGTCATACCTAGACCGACCAAAAGCTCTTGTTTCCCACCTAAGGTTGTGACCCTTAGGGTGGAGTGTTGTGAATTTGATGTTATGATTAGCCTCATACGATTGCTTAGGCGGTTGTGGGAAACCCTCGGGTGAGCCCAACCAACATCATGTGCATACCTAGGTTCCCTTCTTTTGATGCTCAACCTAGAAGATTGATTGTGCTTGAAACCTCACCTTGTGTAGTTGCACTTTCTTTAGATTAGTACTTGTGCTAGTATGGCTTACTTGCAGGGTAGAATCTCCGCCACCCCGGGAATGGGGTGGGGTCGTTATAATTTGGTCAGCTGTGCTGACCGTTACTTTGTTTGCCACCGCTTGGTGGAATGTTCTTATGCAGGTGCAGGTGAGCCTAGCGGGAAGTAGCGGGCGTTGACCCTTCTGCTGTGTTGGCCCTCGAAGGCCAGCCTTTTTCCTGTTTTCTCACGTATTGCCGGCCTGCGTGCCGATGTATGTTTTTTTGGAGTTTTGTACATTGATTTGATGTAAGGCCCTAAGGCCGTAACTCTTACTTCTGGACTCATTCCTATGATAGTGGACATGTCTTTTGAATGGTTTAATTAATGCTTCCGCTTACGTTTTGTACTCTCGTTTTGTAGTTACCTTTCTGGTTATCACCTTTTAACTCCTAACTAGTGTGGCTTGTATGGCGTGGGGTCCCGGCCGGACCTGCTGTTATACTTTTCGTACTGGCAGGGTGTTACAATTTGGTATCGGACTAAAGGCGTCGATCCGTAGTTTAGCGAATTCGGGACGAATTCCTTTTAAGGGGTGGTGCGCACGGGCTGTGCATTCACCTAAAACGACAAAAACTAATAAGAATGTCCACTTAGGAATGAAAAAAAAACATACTTGTTTGCGGAACCTGAGCGTTCCATGATTGATGGTTGATATGTTTAGGGTCACTAAATTGTGCCTTGCATGATTATAGGTGACTAGAAGTGCTGCGGGGCGGTCTCAACCCCGTAACACCGCTGAAAGTAGTGGGTCGGCTGAGGTGCCAGCGACCACTCCTTCAGCTGAGATGATCAGAATGGTCGCAGAAGCAGTCTTCGCGATGATCAATGCTCAACCGCAAAGGCTTGCACAGCCTGCTACGCATACTACTGATGCGGCCCCGGTAATTGAACCTGCAATGGAACCTGCGGTAGCACCAAGGGTTGATGCCCCTTTGCCAGTAGCTGCAGTGGAACCGGCGTTAGCACCGAGGGTGGAGCGTCAAGTTGCGCAAGTAGTTGCGGGGCGAGCGCGTGACCAACAATTAAAGCACTTCTTGAGCTTTAATCCTCCTACCTTCTCGGGATCTGAGTCCCCAACGGAGGCAGAAGACTGGTTGTCAAGAGTTAGAAGAACTCTGAGGGCGACGGTGACGGACGAAGCCATGATGGTCACCTTAGCCACTTTCCTTCTTGACGGAGAGGCTGTGCTGTGGTGGGAAGAGCAGGAACTGCACAAGTTCGGCGATAGAGACATTACTGAAATAACAATGGCTGAGTTTTCAAAGTCGTTCCTCCAGCGGTTTATCCCCTCTGCCCAACGCATTGCGTTACAAAACCAGTTCCTGAGGTTAACTCAAGGTGATCGCTCCGTTGACGATTACTTACATGAGTTTACCAGACTGAGTCGCTATGCGGGGGCATTGGTGGAGGATGAGGAGACGAAGACGAATAAATTCTATGAAGGGCTTCGGGACGAGTTGAGGCTGCTCCTTGCAGGCCCTATGACGTTTGGCTTCCAAGTGATGGTGCAAACCGCCAGATCTTTGGAGTTGGACATGAAGAGGGTACAAGCAAAGAGTGTTGTAAAGAAACCCGAGTTTCATGCGCCGGCCTCTCAGTCCAAGCCGGACTTCAGAAGGAACAAGCGGAAGTTCAAGCAGGCGGAACCAGCTTCTTCGAACGTTTCGGGAGCCACGATCGCGCGGACTCCTATTACGTGTTTCACCTGCGGGAAGGTGGGACACAAAGCTGCGGTGTGTCGAAGTGGTCCCCCAAAGGCGGCAAATCGAGCGGTGGATTATGCTCGGGCTGCGGAAAAGGGCAAAGCGGCAGAGTCTTCGGCCTCCCAACACATTCCGACTCAGCCGAGAGTCTATTCGCTTGGCCAACAAGAAGCTATACGACAAACCGATGTCGTCACAGGTACGAATTAGAAGTTAGCTTTTACAGCTATGTATATGATTCTTACTGTTGTACGACTTTATGTGTTATTTGTGTACAATTAGGTTTCGTCCTAATTTTCAACTATCCGGCGAGAGCTCTATTCGATACGGGTGCATCGCACTCTTTTCTGTCTGAGGACTTCGTGGTGCGAATCGGAGTGCCGTCTACCTTTGTAGAGGATAGATTGGAAGTAGTGCTACCCAATGGATCTCGAATGAGTGCGGATAGGAAGAGCCGTGTGAAGGTGCGGATCGGAAGTCAAGATTTCGACTTGGAAGCGTCGTTACTACCGTTAGCTGAATTCGATGTGATCTTCGGCATGGACTGGCTCTCAGAGCAGCGAGCATGCATAGATTGCAATACAAAGGAGATCACTCTGGGAACGAACACCGACGATGAAACCACATTCGCCGGTATGCGAGGAGCGAGCAAGACGCTGATGTCTGCTCTCCAGGTGGTTAAGGCGGTGAGAAAAGGCGCCGAGTTGTTCTTCACCTTGTTGGAGGCTTCGGAGCCAAAGCCCAGGTTGTGTGATGTCCCAGTTGTAGCGGAATACGCCGACGTGTTTCCTAACGAACTCCCTGGGGCTCCGCCTCATCGGGAGATTGATTTCTGTATAGAGTTGGTGCCAGGTGCCAAACCTGTGGCCCGCTCACCTTACCGAATAGCGCCAAAGGAATTGGCAGAGTTGAAGGTCCAATTGCAAGAGCTGCTAGAGCAAGGCTACGTACGTCCAAGTTCTTCGCCTTGGAGTGCACCGGTCCTCTTTGTGAAAAAGAAGGATGGGAGCTTGCGTCTATGTATCGATTATAGAGAGCTAAACAAGTTGACCGAGAAAAACCGATATCCGATTCCTAGAATCGATGATCTATTCGACCAACTGTTGGGGTCGACGGTTTACTCCAAGCTAGACCTAAGGTCCGGCTACTATCAACTGCGATTAAGGGAATGCGACATCCCAAAGACAGCGTTCAGTACCCGCTTTGGGCACTTTGAGTTCACGGTAATGCCGTTCGGTCTATCCAACGCACCGTCGGTATTCATGGACTTGATGAATAGGACATTCCGAGAGTATTTAGATCAATTTGTGATCGTCTTCATCGACGACATTTTGGTATACTCTCAGTCGGAAGAGGAGCATGTAGGGCATCTGCACGCAGTCCTGAGCACCTTGAGGAGGAGTCAGCTATATGCCAAGTTCTCCAAGTGCGAGTTTTGGCTACCGTCAGTGGCATTCCTTGGTCATGTTGTTAGTGGCGAAGGAATTGCAGTTGATCCGTCGAAGATAGAAGCGATCCAAGCGTGGCCTTTGTTGAAAAACGTAGCGGAAGTCCGAAGTTTCTTAGGACTTGCCGGCTATTATAGGCGCTTTGTGGAAAACTTCTCGAGGATCGCACTTCCTCTCACAAAACTGACTAGGAAGGATCATAAGTTCGTTTGGTCGCCCGAGTGCGCACGAGCTTTTGAAGAGCTAAAGAGCCGTCTGACCACGGCGCCCATTCTATGCTCGCCACAGGGTACGGAAGGCTACGAAATATATAGCGACGCCTCAGGAAGTGGTTTGGGTTGTGTCCTAGTGCAGTTCGGGAAGGTAATTGCCTACGGCTCCCGGCAACTGAAGGTTCATGAGAGGAATTACCCGGTCCACGATTTGGAGCTAGCGGCCGTGGTTTTTGCCCTCAAACTTTGGAGACACTATCTATATGGCGTGAAGATCGATATCTTTACCGACCATAAGAGCCTCAAGTACTTACTAGACCAAAGGGAGTTGAACATGCGCCAAAGGAGGTGGATGGAGTTCCTTGGGGACTACACCTTCGATATCAAGTATACTCCCGGTAAAGGAAACGTAGTTGCAGATGCGTTGAGTCGTCGGGCTCCCGCTCAAGCAAATTGGACTTTGATGCACGATGAGCGTCTAATCCGTGAGCTAGAAGAAATGGAGATCATATGCATTGATAGGAGAACGTCTACTTCAGCATGCTTGAACTGGACGGAAGTTCACTACGACCTTGCCGACCGAGTTCGACAAGCATTGGAGTTGGACGAGAGCTTGAAACGATACAAAGCGGAAACCGTTGAAGGGTTAAACGCTGATTTCTCCTTCGAAGACGACCTTATGTGGAAGCAGGAAAGGTTATGCATCCCAAACGTTGGTACTCTACGGGCGGAATTGATGTACGAGGCTCATCATACCAAGTACTCGATCCACCTGGGGAGCACTAAAATGTTTATGGATTTGAAGAAACTGTTCTGGTGGCCGGGCATGAAGAAAGACATTGCCCTTTACGTAGCTAAGTGTCATACTTGCGCGTTGGTGAAAGCGGAATGTCAACGTCCCGGTGGGTTTCTGAAGTCCTTGCCGATTCCGGAATGGAAGTTTGATGATATTTCGATGGATTTCGTGCACGGATTGCCGAGATCGCAACATGGAAACGACGCCATATGGGTGATCGTGGACCGTTTGACAAAGGTATCACACTTCATTCCGAACCGGAAGGATGATTCCGTAGAGAAGCTAGCAAAGCTCTATGTGGATAGTATCGTGAGACTGCACGGTGTCCCTCGTAGCATCGTCAGCGATCGTGACGGGCGTTTCACATCGAAAGATTGGAGGCTTATCCATGAACTGTTGGGCACAAAATTGAAGTTCAGCACGGCCTTCCACCCGCAAACGGATGGACAGACCGAGAGAACCAACAGGACTATGGAGGATATGCTCCGAATGTGCGCTCTAGACTTTGGAAAGAGGTGGGAGGATCACCTCTATATGATCGAATTCGCCTACAAAAATAGCTACCAAGCCAGCATAAAGATGGCTCCTTTCGAGGCCCTCTATGGTAAGAAGTGTCGTACGCCGTTGTCTTGGGCGGAAACGGGCGATACTAAGCTATTGAAGCGAAAGGATGTTGAAGAAGCAACTTCGACGATCCGGGCTATACGCGAAAGGCTATTGGTTGCCCAGGATAGGCAAGCAAAGTATTTCAACGCCAAGCATAGGAACTTAGAGTTTGCCGTCGGTGACCGGGTTTACTTGAAGATCAAACCGTTCAAAGGGGTATCAAGGATTCGACGCTTGAAAAAGCTCAGTCCGAGGTACTTAGGACCGTTCGAGATCGTGGAGCGTGTTGGTGATGCGGCTTATCGGCTTGCACTATCTGCAGAGCTGAGCGGTCTGCACGACGTGTTCCACATTTCAGTGTTGAGGAAGGCAGTGCAAGAGCCTACTCATATCATTGCGGTCGGCAAAGTTCCGGTCGATAGTGGGTTGTCGACGAAAGTCAAGCCTTTACGCATCGAAGATACCGAAGTAAAGCAGCTGCGGAACAAGTCCATTCGGATGGTAAAAGTCCGGTGGGATAACTGCGGCCGAGAGGAGCTCTCTTGGGAGAGAGAGCAAACGATGCTTGCGGAGTATCCCGAGCTATTTCCCTCAGGTAAAGTATAACTGTAATTTATGCTATTACTGTTTCCTGGATTTCGGGACGAAATTCTTTTAAGGAGGGTGGAGTTGTAACACCCCAAGTCTGGTAGTTCCGCGAAGTAGGCGGAGTGGTAGTGCGGCACATGAAGCAGGCTAGAATTTTCCCTGTCTTCTCTTAGCGCACGATCAGTGGCCTCATCGCGCACGACCAGTGATCGTGTGCCAGCGATCGTGCGTTAATTCAGAAGAGAATCGAGTTCTGTCTCGGACAGTGCGCACGACCATTTGCCTCTTCGCGCACGACCAGTGATCGTGCGCCAGCGATCGTGCGCTTATTCGCAAGAATTCAGAGTTCTGTCCCGGATAGTGCGCACGACCATTGCCCTCGTCGCGCACGACCACTGACCGTGCGCCTGTGATCGTGCGCCCTGTTTATTCTGTTCCGCGATTTTGAGCGGAGAAGAGGATCCGACCGATCAAATTTCTTGGAATTCGATCCAACGGCTGGGATTTGATGCTGGGGGGTCTTAGGGCTTTGGAGAGGGATTAAACCCTCATTATTTTATAGTGTTTCTCTCTCCTAGGCTAGAGGAAGAAGAAGGGGGCAAGGAAGAAGAAGAGGAGATTTCGCCATTGACGGAGCTCCGGAGCTCCGTTTCGCGAGCCGTTTCCAGATCCGGAGAGTGCAGCCCGGTGCGGTTCTTTCCCTCCGCGTAGAATCTCAGATCCATGGCGAAGAGGAACACGTCTAGGGTAACGATTCTTCCTCCCGAACTTTGGACTTGTATTTGTCCATTTATTCCTCTTCTTTGCTTGCATGAGGTATCTCTTTCACCAAATGGGTGAAGTGTAGGATTTCCTCAAGTCCTTCGGGACTCCGGGTAGATTGTGTCCGTCCCCGGCATATTGCATGTAGAAAATCCGGTAGTCATGCGGATTTAGGCATTTTGTGTGAAGCCTATTCGTGGCCGCGAGCCCGAATCGGTGATGCTTGATTTGCGACGTTGCATTTAGGTTAGACCTAGAATGCGTGCCGGAGAATGACTCCGTGAACTCACCTATAGTATTGCGGGAGTTAAGTGTAGGCGTCTTGTGAAGATCCCTACGAAAGCCCCATGCTTTGAGTTTTGGATGAAGGCAAACCTTCACCACGTTATTGTTGCGGAGCGTATGTACCTCCCTTGTTGAGAATTCGCGAAGCCTAGATCCTTGTGAAGGGGTTAGGTGCGTAGCGTATATTTTTGTGTAGCACTTGAAAGTGCTAAACCCTTACGGGCCGAGGTGAAGCCGTACCCGCGTCGTGCGATAGATCGCGACGATTAGAGCACGGGCAAAGCTGAACCGAACCCGTTTCCATGCAGATCGGCGAGAGGTCCCTTCCTCATGAAGGCCGTGTGATCATGGGAGAGGTCGTGGAAGGTGTCATACCTAGACCGACCAAAAGCTCTTGTTTCCCACCTAAGGTTGTGACCCTTAGGGTGGAGTGTTGTGAATTTGATGTTATGATTAGCCTCATGCGATTGCTTAGGCGGTTGTGGGAAACCCTCGGGTGAGCCCAACCAACATCATGTGCATACCTAGGTTCCCTTCTTTTGATGCTCAACCTAGAAGATTGATTGTGCTTGAAACCTCACCTTGTGTAGTTGCACTTTCTTTAGATTAGTACTTGTGCTAGTATGGCTTACTTGCAGGGTAGAATCTCCGCCACCCCGGGAATGGGGTGGGGTCGTTATAATTTGGTCAGCTGTGCTGACCGTTACTTTGTTTGCCACCGCTTGGTGGAATGTTCTTATGCAGGTGCAGGTGAGCCTAGCGGGAAGTAGCGGGCGTTGACCCTTCTGCTGTGTTGGCCCTCGAAGGCCAGCCTTTTTCCTGTTTTCTCACGTATTGCCGGCCTGCGTGCCGATGTATGTTTTTTTGGAGTTTTGTACATTGATTTGATGTAAGGCCCTAAGGCCGTAACTCTTACTTCTGGACTCATTCCTATGATAGTGGACATGTCTTTTGAATGGTTTAATTAATGCTTCCGCTTACGTTTTGTACTCTCGTTTTGTAGTTACCTTTCTGGTTATCACCTTTTAACTCCTAACTAGTGTGGCTTGTATGGCGTGGGGTCCCGGCCGGACCTGCTGTTATACTTTTCGTACTGGCAGGGTGTTACAGGTGTGCTAAGATTCGCGCATCAAGTTTTTGGCGCCGTTGCCGGGGAACACAGTCGTGTGAGTTTTCTGGAGAGGGAAAACCTGAGAGAGAAGCCCTTCCATTTGTAATTGCATTTCTTTGTTTTATCTCTTTTTATTCCATTTTCCTGTTTTAATTAGGTTGCTTTAGTAATTTCTGTTAGGTGTAGTATTTTGCACAATAACATTTTTATTTTGAATCGTTTTATCTCCACACTATGTGGGCACATCTCAATATCCGTTGCCATTGGTGTAGAGACACCTCCCACTCTAGTGATGAATGCCCTACGGAGAATAGTAGGCATAATTCTTATAGCCTTGCATATGGAGCACCGACTTCGTCTGGTACTCCATATGGTGCGCGTAAGTCTTATGGCTACTCTGCTGAGCCTTTACCGTCATACTTCTTTTCGGCTTCAGCCCCCGCTGTGCCAAAGAAGCCCGCAAGGCAGTGCCGGTTTTTTCGGAGCACTGATCATGTCTTGAAGGACTGTGCTGAGTATCTTCGCCAATTGGACGAGGATGACGAGCCGGATATCCGGATCGTCCAAACTCCTAACTCTGGCAGCACACCTTCAACATCCGGTTATGTGTCTTTGTCACCTTCACATCTTGAAGGGTATGGCATTGACACAGTCACCAGATGTGTGGCTGATCTGGGCACCGACATTGTTGAGCCTATTCTCCCAGTGCATCCACCACCCCTAGTGGATTTGATTCTTTGTGAGGAATCGGTGCTCGACTTTTATCCGAGCACTATTCCTCTCCCTATTGTGCATACTACACTCTTCTTTGACGACATTGTTGATGATGTGTCGCAAGAGGAGGCTGGTGACTTTAGTGTCATGCCTGTTCCTATGGAGGAGGACAACCTTCCAAGTGAAGAGGAGTTTTCCTCAGCACCGGTGGAGGAATTCCAAATCTCTAGCTTGGCCACTGTTGATCCCGCCGAATCTTGTAGCATTGATGACAATGCAAACATTATTTTACTTCCCCAACCTGATGGGAGTGAGACCGGGACCACTCCCCCAATTTTTGATTATTTATGTTCTTCGTCTTGTTTATTTCTCGATCCCCCCTCTTCATCCGAGCCTATGCAGGTTGAGTCTTCACAGGTACCCCAGGAGGATTTGGTGCATATTGCCCAAGTCAATGATGAGAGCATCCTCTTATGTGAGGAGGTTGATTCCCCCTCCGTAGAGGAAGCTCCACTCATTGCCTTTTCCTCCCGCCACCTCCCTGTTGACGACACCTTGCTAGGCAAGGATGTTTTTGGTGAGATGAGTTAGGACCAGGCCTCCTCCTCTTCTTACTTTCTTTTCCCTCTACCTGTGAAGAGCAAGTATTTATATTCGGGTAGAGGTGTGACTGTTCTTTCTCCGTATAGGTACCCACTACCTACACGCATATTAGAATAGTTACCTGTCCACTTTTCATTTCATAGGCCTATAAGCTAGAACTGTATAAAATCCGAATAAGTTGTGCTGGGATGACAATAACCCCAGTAGTTATCTTACCTTTTCCTGCATTTCTTATTTCTTCTTGTTTAGTTTAGTTAGTAGTATTCTTTTTTCAATTTTCTATTATTCTTCTGTTTCTGCGGAGCTGACCCCTGCAGGTATCTTTTCTGGATGGCGGATGGTGCGGCTCATTTTAGCTTACACGCCAATCTTCTTGTGTGCTCATTTCTGAGCACTGGGTACTCTCTTTCCCTAGCCTTTTCTGATTTTCATGTCATATATTTTGTGGATTGTTTAGTTTAAGTCTGAGGGAGAGCAATTTTTGTACCCACTCACGTGCACTCTTGCATAGCATGCTAGAAGTACTTTTATTTTAGCTTATTGGAAATTGTTGTTCATTTTCATTGCACACCACAGCACCCACTTGAGCGCGTACTCGTCTGTATGCGTGCTCTGTAGTGAATTTAATTCTTCTGCTTATGTGGGAAAGTCTAGGTGATGGCTTTGGACTATGTAGCAGAGTAAAATGTTGACTCCAGTAGTGCTCCTAGTCGAGTGCTCGGTTGCATAGAAATTTGTGTAGATTACACTTCTCTTTATACTTATGGTTTTATATTTTTTTCTATTAGTGTAAATGTTGTTTACTCTACTCAAATGGTGAATCCGGTGGAATCAAACGGTAGCATAGGGATGTGTGTAAATGATCGCTAGACTCGTATTGCTTGAGTCGGGAGAAAGGAGAATCTTTCTCGGTGGCTAGAACTTGCCCCAAGCGATTCTTGAAGCATTGGCATAGGATAGTTCTAGTGCGTGAGAATGACGTAGGCCATTATTTTGGCCCGGTTGAACCTTTATTTCACGCCTTTCGTCTACCCTTGCTAGCCCACTTGAGCGCGTCCAGTCAGGCGCACGATCACAGGATGCTAGTGCGCACGACCACTGGTCGTGCGCCAACGACCGTGCGCGCTGTTCAGTCCAGCGCCTATAAATTTCCCTGCTCGCGATTTTAGGTCGGATCCTCGCCGTTTTTCTAGCCCTGCTCCGCCGTTCCGCCCGATTTCGCCCCTCCATCGCCGCCCACCATCGGGAGGTGCTCCGGGCTTGTTCTTCATGCCAATCTTGAGCCGGAGCTTCCTCCCGGCCTCCTCCTTCATCCTAGCGCTCCAAAGGAAGACCTAGCCGCCATTACCATCAAGCAAGGGGAAGTTTGTAACCTCTACCGGATCGTGACACGAAGAAGATGGGCTCATTGGAGAGTAGTGACAGCTCTCTCTACCCCGGACGTAGTTGCGGACCGAGCTTGGACGCGGATTGACAACCCGGCGATTCCAACCGTGAATCTACAATGAGCCTTCGGATTCGGTCGATTTCTTGCCTTGTTCTTCTCTTATTGATGTGTATATGTTCTAGATCTCATTATTATGATGAAGTTGCACTTAAACTAGTTTGTATTTCTATATATTTCATGTCTATGTGAAATGTTTGTTGTTTGAGTTGCTTGAGGTGCGCCCCATTCCATCCTTCATCCCGCCGTTACGTTCGTCGCCGCACTAGCAATTGCTAGTGGCGTGCTTGTCGAAGAGGTGCTTATGACCCTCACTCCGTTTGCCTACTCGCCCATCCGCCTACCGAAGCGTGGCATAGTGGCCCGTGTATTCCATCCCGCCTAACAAAGCAGCGCGCTCAAGGCCTGCATAGTTCGATCCGTTAGCCTTCTCGCCCATCCGCCCTTGCGACGCAGCGCGTTCAAGGCCTGCCTAGTCTCCATTCCGCCAAGCGAAGCATTGCATAGCGGCATTGCATAGGAGTAGTTGTAATATTTTATTTTATTATTCGCAAACCAAATCCCCCATTTCCGCATCCATCCGCTCGAAAGGACTTCAATCTCAAGTCCTTCCTCGATAATAAACTCCACGTTACTGTGTTCCTTTGAGATTCGATACTCGGGGATTACTCCTCGTTTTATATTACTTGAACGATCGGTACACTGCCGTTTCGTGTCGAAGGCAAGCTACCGCCTATTGCGGTGTGTGAGATTTGCGCCATCATCTATGCACTACAGTTTAGGCATGTTTTCGCTCATATTTGATACTCCATGCTAAGTGCACCTCTAGGCCCGTTTTTGGTGTTATTTCATGTTCTTCATTTTTTAGTAGTTTTCATGCATTGTTAAGTGCCACTTTCAGCGGCTGGATTCATGGTTGTGCTGGAACAGGAGTCGTGCAGGTGTTCCCAGTACAATTCTGTACAGGAACACTGCGCACGATCACTGTTTCTATTGCGCACGACCACTGGTCGTGCACCGCTGATCGTGTGCACTTAACCCTTTTTTGAGTTCTATCTCGGATAGTGCGCACGACCACCAACGATATTGCGCACGACCACCGGTCGTGCACCACTGTTCGTGCGCACTTAACATCAATTTTATGAGTTCTGTTTCGACCAGTGCGCACGACCACCTACGATAGTGCGCACGACCACCGGTCGTGCTCCACCGGTCGTGCGAACATGTTATTTTATAAATTTCTTACATTGCAGGTTCCGCCCAGGCAGGCGCACGATCACAGGATTCTAGTGCGCACGACCACTGGTCGTGCGCAACTGATTGTGTGCACTGTTTATTCCAGCGCCTATAAATTTACCTGCTCGCGAATTAGGTCGCGATCCTTCACCGTTTTTCTCGCCCAGCTCCGCCGTTCCGCCCATTTTCGTAGGTGTTCGCCCCCTAGGCTCCCCCCATCATCCAAGGGCTTTAAGGAGGAGATTCTACACTCATCTTCATCGCCAAGGAAGGATTTCTTCGCATCGGACGTGGCCGGATTGTAAAACGCTGGAGAAGACGGGTCCATTGGGAGGTTTGACAGCCCTCCTCTACCCCGGAAGATAGTTGGGACCGAGCTAGGACGCGGATTGACAACCCGGTGCTTCCTACCGTGAATCTACAATGAGCCTCCGGATTCGGTCGTATCTCTTGCCTTTTTCTCTTCCTTATGTTGATGTAATCTTTGTAATCTCTATATTTTGATGATGTATGCTATGAACTATGCTTTGTAATGCTTATTTCATTTATTTGGAATTATTTAGTTCATATGTGTTAATGAGGTGCGCCGCCATCCATTTTCCACTCCACCACTGTGTCCGGTGCCGCACTAGCAATTGCTAGTGGCGTGCTTGTCGACGAGGTGTTTGCGACCCTCATTCTATTAGCCTACTCGTCCATCCGCCTAGCGAAATGTGGCATAGCGGCCCGTGTAATCCATTCCGACTCTGCCGGTGCGAACCATTCCATCTGCTAGCCTTCTCGTCCATCCGCCAAGCGAAGCATGGCATAGCGGCCCGTGTAATTCATTCGCCTAACGAAGCAGTGCGCTCAAGGCCACCACAGTTCGATTCCGCTTGCCTACTCGTCCATCCGCCCTTGCGACGCAGCGCGCTCAAGGCCTGCCTAGTCTCCATCCCGCCAAGCCCAGCATTGCATAGCGACATTGCATAGGAGTAGTTGTAGTTGTTTTCTTTTATTTTCCAAAAGCCAAACCAACTCTCCCGCATTCCATCCGACCTTTAGGAATCCGATCTCAAGTCCTTCCTCGAACGTTAA
The DNA here is from genome assembly GCA_033032865.1 of Dactylorhiza incarnata. NCBI lineage: Eukaryota > Viridiplantae > Streptophyta > Magnoliopsida > Asparagales > Orchidaceae > Dactylorhiza > Dactylorhiza incarnata. Next base: position 184,969 of record JAWHQI010000218.1, on the reverse strand, counting down.
CTCCACCTTACTGTGTTCCTTGAGAGATTCGATACTCGGGGATTACTCCTCGTTTTATATTACTTGAACGATCGGTACACTGCCGTTTCGTGCCGCAGTCTTACTACCGCCTATAGCGGTGTGCTAAGATTCGCGCATCAAATACCACCTCTACCAAGAATATTTTGCAGGTACCAGCTCTATGTGAAGAGCTCAATGGACTAGATCTACAGAAAGAAGAATCTTTACTACCATCAACACAAGATCTTGAAGACAGTGAAGAAAAAATCATCCAGATCTTGCTGATAGCTCAAATCAAGTGACAGCTGAACAAATTCCCCAAGTGGATACTTTTGCTGAACCAACTCCAACTGTTGACCACATCATAGTTAGAGATCATCCAATATCACAAAGGATTGGTGTTATTTCAGCAAGTGTTCAAACAAGGCATCAACCACACCAAATTCAAATGCACACTTATTTCCTATCACAAGTTGAACCTCAAACCATAAAAGATGCAGAACAAGATCCAAATTGGATTCTTGCAATGCAAGAGGAATTCAACCAATTTGAAAGGAACAAGGTATGGGATTTGGTTCCAAGACCAAAAGGCCATCCAGTTATTAGCACCAAATGGTTCTTTAGGAACAAGCTTGATGATCAAGGCAACATAGTTAGAAATAAAGCAAGATTGGTAGCTCAAGGATATTCACAGGAAGAAGGCATAGATTATGATCAGACCTTTGCCCCTGTTGCAAGACTTGAAGCTATAAGGATCTTTCTAGCCTTTGCTGCATTCAAGAAATTCAAGGTATATCAAATGGATGTGAAGAGTGCATTTCTCAATGGAGACATTAAAGAAGAAGTCTATGTGGAACAACCACCAGGTTTCATCTCTCCAACTCACTCCTCCTATGTACTTAAGCTTAATAAAGCTCTCTATGGTCTCAAACAAGCTCCCAGAACATGGTATGAGGCCTTAGCTAATTTTCTTTTGGAAAACAAGTTCTATAGAGGCATAGTAGATAAAACCCAATTTCTCAGGATACATAAAAATCAAACTCTACTAGTTCAAATATATGTAGATGATATTATTTTTGTCTCTATTGATTCAAATTAATGCAAAAGATTTTCTAATCTAATGCAATCTAAATTTGAAATGAGTAGTATGGGTGAATTATCATATTTCCTTTGTCTTCAAGTGAAGCAAACTCCCAATGGCATATTCATATCACAATCAAGTATGCTAAGGAATTAGTGAAAAGGTTTGGTATGTCTGATGCTTCCACCATGAAAACACCCATGCCCTCAAATGCTGTTGTTGATACTGATGAATCAGGGAAACCTGTTGATCAGAAAGTATATAGAGCAATTGTTGGCTCCTTACTTTATTTAACAACAAGTAGGCCAGATATAATGTTTGCTACTTGTATTTGTGCTAGGTTTCAAGTTAACCCCAAAGAATCTCATCTAGTTTTATTAAAAAAAATTGAGATATATAAAGGATTGTCCTAATCTAGGACTCTGGTATCCAACATCATCTGAATTTGAATTAACTGGATTCTCATATTCAGATTATGCTGGATGCATAGTAGACAGGAAAAGCACATCAGGAACTTGCCAGTTTCTTGGTGATAGGCTTGTGTCTTGGTTTTGTAAGAAACAAACATCTGTGTTTACATCAACAGTTGAAGCTGAATACATAGCTGCAGGCAGTTGCTGCTCACAGATATTATGGATACAAAATCAGCTCCTAGACTATGGTGTCAACTTAAGTAATTCAATTATATTTTGTGACAATACTAGTGCAATATCTATAGCACAAAATCCAGTTCTCCATAGTAGGACTAAACACAAAGAAATTAGGCACCACTTTATCAGAGATAATGTGGATAAAAATAAAATTTGCCTACAATTCATCGCTACTAATTTGCAAAGAGCTGATATTTTCACCAAACCCCTGGATGAAAAGAAACATATTTTCTTTATAAATCAGCTAGGAATGATAGATGGAGATTCAATCTGATAAAAATTAAATTTTCTATTTATCCCCTCATTTCGTCGAACGGAGAACGAAGAAATGATATCGTTCATCGAACGGAGATCGCCGATACTTAATAAGTCAGGATCGACAAAGACAAGCGCGATCGTCGAACAGAGATCGACGAAAATTATTTTTTCGCCGAACGTAGTCAGACGAAGCCCTAAGTCTTTTCGACTTCTGATTCTATTAGGTTTAGCCGAACCCTGCTCTATGAAAGTGTGCGCCCTTCTCCGATCTCTCTATATAATCAAAGCTTTTATTCTATTTCATCTTTGCTGCTACAGAACTTGCTCTTTCCCTCCAGTTCCCCTTTGCACTTGATCGTTCTCTCTTTTGCATGTAACAATGGCGATTTCGCAAGCAGTGCTTTCCTAGATAAAGTTTGACGCTGGGTTCGACATTGATTTCAAGTCGTTTGAGCATTCTGATCAATTCTTCCAGGATATTCTTCATCTGTTTGAAGAACAACAACTAAAGAAGATCATGACAACCAGAATCAAATTACCAGTGACTGAAATCAAGGAATGGGCTTATACAGTCAAGCTAGAGAATGATACACTATCAGGAACCATATCAGGAAATCAGGTTATTCTAACCCAGTACCATTATATGAAGTTTTTGGCTTAGTGAATGGAGATGATGGTTTGGACATATCTACTTCTGAATTTGATAATGCTTTGGTTAAGATAGGTTATTCCGTTGGAAACCCTAACCATCTTTTAAAGAAAAATTTATCTGTGGAATGTAAATTTTTGGCTGATGTAGTGGGAAAAGTCTTGCTAGGGAAAACTTCTGCCCATGAATACATAACAAGGCATCAATTTTGTTGTGATGGTGTCCTTGGTAGAGAAAAAGAAATTCAATTGGGGAATGAGCACTTTTGAATCAATCAGGAAGAAAATAAGTAAGATAAATGTTGGTTATGGTAGAATTTTGGGAATCTATCTTCACGAAAGGCATCCAGACCTTTTGGTCTCTCCAAAAGTTTTCATCAATGCCAGTAAAAGGCTGACATCATCTTTGTTTGGAAGATGGAAAGGGTTATCCCTAAGAGGACTCCAAGAGCAGAACCATCAAATACAGCTTTAGAAGGCACCAGGACTGTGCAAGTCACTCCCCCAACCCATCAAGAAGCTTCTCCTGTTGCTTCTCCTCCTCCTCTCCCTTCTCAACGTTCTACATCTTCTGAAGAAATTCCTCCTCCCAACTCTCCCATTATCCCTTCATCCTCATTGCCATCTTCTCCTATTATTCACACTCACCCATCTGAAGAACCTTCATCTTTCAATGACATTCATTCTCCCATCAACATTGATTCTCAATCACCAACCCTTCCTCAATCACGTATCCATCAAGATATCTCTCCACCTCACTCACCCATTAACCCTCAATCACCTATCCATCAAGATATCTCTCCACATCAATCACCCATTCATCCACAGTCACCCGTTCATCCACAATCACCTATTCATCCTCAATAACCTATCCACCCTCAATGCTCTATTCATCCACCTATAGCTCATGCCACTAACATATCTTTCCCATACTCTCTTCCATCATCTTCTAACCCTAATCAAGACTTTGTCTATATTGAATTCTCATCTACTGCAGATCAAATCTATCAACATCTTGCTCCAAGGCTAAATGATCTACTGGATGCAAAACTTGCTCCAGTTCTTCAAGCTCTTGCTGATCTCTCTGCAAAACTAGCTTCCTTCTCTTCACCCTCCTATTCTGTCCCTTCTTCTAGGGGCCTAGCTTTAAGATATCCTAAAACTAGGCAGGGGGAGATGTCTGACGAAGAAGCTCCAGTTCTTACAGCTTTCATTGCAGATGCAGTTCAGGCAGATTCAGAGATGACAGATTTAGTTCTTCCAGTAATAGAAGAAATAAATAATATCTCTATTAATCCATCTATAGATATTACTTATTTGCTTTCCAAGTTCAGTACAGTTTTTAGAGATTTGCCGGAGTTTCAAGGTTATTCAAAGGCAATTATTCCTTATACTGCCCCTATTGATAAGGCTATATTGAAAAAATTTCACAAAAGTTTTGAAATACCAGTTCAAGTTCAAGTTCCAGTTATTGAAGAAAGTCCAGCTCTTCCAGTTCCAGTTCAGAATTACAATGTTGAAAAAGTTAATGCTGAGAAAGATTTTTCTAAAGCCCTGAAATTGATTGATGACCTTTATGATAAACCCCAATCATCTGATGACAGTGATAATGATGACAGTGATGATGATGATTCTGATGATAGATCGTCAAAGAAAAGGAAAGCTAAGCATATGTCAAACGCTGCTCCTAAGCCTCCAAACCCCAACAATGATATTCCCTACTATATTTTGCACAATATCACTCTCACCAGGCACTCTCCTGCTTGGATGAAGATCTCAAGAAATGAAGCAAACAGAAGAAAGAAAATGAAGAAGACTGATTATTACTCTGACATGCCTGTCAAGTATAACCCTCCTCCTCCTCCTCCAGCAGCAGGTGCAGCTGGCTCAGCTAAGTTCTCTTCTTCCTCTCAAAGATACTCTTCCCAGCAATCCAAGAGACCAGCTAGTTCTAGTGGTTCTCAGAGTTCTAGGTCTTCAAGACCTCCTTCAATCTCCTCAAGATTAATATCCCCAGAGTATAAGTATCTTGTCTCTGATGGCTCTTCTCACAGAATCAAAAATCCTCATGATCTTTCACCTATTCAAGACAAGATTTCTGAGTATAGCCCTTCTTCTCCCAATCTGAGAAATATTTCTGAGGATAGCTCAAAGGGAAAGATTCAGAGAATCCATTGCAGTAGCCTAGATAAACAAAGCAAAAGCAGAAGGTAAAGATTACTCCAAATTTTCAACTATGTCAGAATTCAGAAAGAAGGAATTTGAAAAGTACAAATCCAGAAATGTGTTCAATGCTGAAGAATACTTAGAGAAGCACCCAGAAGCTGTGGTTCCTCAAGCCAAATCTAAAAACCATTCTGGGAGCTCGGGATCTCTATATGAGCAAGAAAGAATCAGAAAATCCAAACAGACAAATTATCTTCAAGCCCCCCTCAGCAAAGAAGTAAAAGGTTTAAACTATGTGGTTTTGTTGATATTTCTATTTTTTATTGTAACATTGTTAAACTCAGAGCACTACTTATTCTATCTATTGAAATGGTTTTACATTCTGTCAGATATATTTATGCTCTGTTGTTTTTTTGTTGATTATTATTTGAAATTTGTCAAATAGTATCCTAACCCAAATAGGGGGAGATTGTTGGAACAACCCTATTACTGATTTGGGCTAGGATTACTATGTGTTGACTAGGATTAAGTTGACCCCCATTGTATAGTCTAAGAGTCATAGTTTTAGGCTGATAAGATAGCTAGAACTTAGAATTTCTCTAAGTTTCTGCGTTCGATGAACTCAATACTGGGTTCGACAAACTGCTCTCTGCGTTCGACGAACAGCCTCCTCTCTATGTTCGACGAATGGCTTGCTCCAGTCTGTGGTCGACGATATTCAATACTCAGCAACTCAGCGGCTCAGCGGTCGACGAATTCTTAAGTTCGACGAACTCTAACTTGAGATCGACGAACTCCAGCGTGAGTTCGACGAATTCTTTATCAGATGTTCAGTTCGACGAACTCTTCCTTCAGGTCAACGAAATCTTATCTCAGATCGACAAATTTTCTCTTAGTCTATTCAGATCAGTTATTCTATTTCTCTGAACTCAGTTCAACTATCAGATTTAGTTCTATTCTTCATTTGGAGTTATTCTTCCATATAAGACAAGTTTTATCCTTCCTTTATTTTATTCTCTTTCCAATTCCTTCTCTCGAGAAATATAGCCGTTTGGCTTATTGGAAAAGGATATCATTTATTATGGAAAAGGAAAGGAATTAAGTTTTGCTGAATCAGTTGAAGTTCCAAGGGAAGATTTAATGCAGATTATTCTATTCCTATTCAGAGATTTTTGAAATTCAAATCAGTCGTCTTCCCTCTCAGAAAAGATAATATACTAAAAAGAAAAAGAAGACAGACACAGAGATAGAAAATATCAGAACATCTGTCAAGAGAAAAATATTCAGAAAGGAAAAAGAAAGTTCATCTTCCTCAAGCAGCATCTCATTCTCTGAGAACATCTTCAAGATCATTTTATCAGTCTTTCTGCTGCAAGTTTCAAATCTTCTATAGATCAACAATAATCTGAGGAACATCTGTCTCTCAGAATCATCAGCTTATCAAGGAAGATATTTTCATATAAGAAAAAGCTCCATCCTCAAGCTGTCTAGAATTTCAATCAGACAGGGGGAGATTTACACCATCAATCCACTAGAGTCTTCTCTCCGATTGTTGACAGAGAAGAACTTCTTAACCTCTTTATTCCATCTTGTATAGGGTTCTAACTCCCTTCAAAAGTTAACCTCTTGGTGACAGGGCACCTGAACAAAAAACTGTGGTTTGGTTAGAGTACCTGATCAAAAGCTCACTTGGTGTGTGGACACCTGATCAAAAATCCCTTGTTGCTAGGGCACCTGATCAAAAACCTAGTGGATCCTACCAAGTGTGGTAGAAGAGTAGACGTACCCAGATTTATTGGGGAACTACTATAAAATCCTTGTGTCTCTGTGCTTGTGATTTTCTATGTTGCTGTGTTGTGTGCCTTATTTGTTTTTGTTTTTATTACGCACTCAATATACACATATATATATATCACTAATTTAATTCCGCTATAAAATTAAGGGAAAAAGTTTTAATACTCTATTCACCCCCCCCCTCTAGAGTAATATTAAGATCTAAACTCTCCTTCAGGGAGCTCGAGACTCAGTAGGGACTCACGTACTCAAAATGATTGCATATATCGAGAACCTTGAAAACTGGGTTTTCCCTTGGGCCAAGAGTTGGCCACAGATCTGATCCTGCAATCGTTGTCGGACAATTTTGAGAAGTTCGTCTTGAACTATAATATGAATGAAATAGAAAAGTCACTGCCCGAGCTCCTAGGCATGTTGAGAACTGCCGAAAATAATATGAAGAAGGCCAAGCCTGCCAGCCCCATACTGATGGTGCATAAGGGCAAGGGCAAGGTCAGGGAATCTAAGAAGACAAAGATAGGATCTAAGTCTCATCTTGATCCCAAGTCTTCTGCACTGAAAAGGAATGGTCTGGCGAAGGAAGGAAAGTGCCACCACTGCGGTAAGGCAGGGCATTGGAGGCGGAATTGTCCCCTCTACATTGAGGATCTGCAAAAGAAGAAGGGAAGTGTGACTTCCACTTCAGGTATTTACGTTATAGAGATAAACCTTTCTGCTCCTTCATCTTGGGTATTGGATGCCGAATGCGGTTCTCACATTTGTACAAATGTGCAGGAACTGAGAAGGAGAAGAATGCTGGGTAAAGGGGAGGTAGACCTGCACGTCAGGAATGGCACAAGAGTTGTTGTCGTCGCCGTTGGTGTCTACTTTCTTTCTTTGCCCACTGGGCTTGTAATAGAATTAGATAACTGTTATTTTGTTCCATCCATAACTAGAAACATTATATCCATATCATGTGTTGACATGAAAGGGTTTTCATTTATGATTAAGAACAATTGTTGATCGATTTTTATGAATGATGTTTGTTATGGTGTAGCCCAATTGTTTAATGGTTAATATGTTTTGAACTTAGACCATCCGATCTATAATGTTGAAAATAATAAAAGACTAAGAACAAACGACTCGAATCCTACATATCTTTGGCATTGTCGTTTAGGCCATATAAATGAGAAACTCATATCCACGCTCCATAGAGATGGACTACTAGACTCATTTAATTATGAATCATTTGAGAGATGCGAGTCATGTTTATTTGGCAAGATGACGAAAGCCCCTTTCATTAGTTGTAGTGAGAGGGATGATGATCTCTTGGGTATAGTACATAGTGATGTATGTGGACCCATGAGTTCTATGGCTAGAGGTGGGTTCCACTACTTTGTTACATTTACTGATGATTTCAGTAGATACAGATACGTGTTTCTTATGAAGAACAAATCCGAGACCTTTGAAAAGTTCAAAGAGTTTAAGAATGAAGTAGAGAACCAACTGGGAAAAGGGATAAAAGCACTCTGATCTGATCGAGGTGGCGAATATTTGAGTCAGGAGTTCCGTGGTCATCTGAAAGAGTGTGGTATTGTATCACAACTCACCCCACCTAGAACACCGCAACATAATTGTGTCTCTGAGCGAAGGAATCGTACTTTGTTAGACATGGTACGGTCAATGATGAGTCATGCAGATCTGCCCATTTCCTTTTGGGGTTTTGCTCTAGAGACTGCTGCTTTTACACTAAATCGCGTTCCGACGAAGACGGTTCAAAAGACACGATAAGAGATATGGACTGGGAAGCATCCTAGCATGTGTTTCATTAAGATTTGGGGATGTGAGGCATACGTACGACGTCAAATGTCTAATAAGCTGGAACCCAAATCAGATAAGTGTTATCTTGTGGGATATCCTAGGGAAACCAAAGGGTATTACTTCTACCTGTTGTCTGAGGGCAAAGTGTTTGTCGCAAGGACTGGCGTCTTTTTGGAGAAAGACTTCTTATCCAGAAAAACTGCAAAGGTGGAACTTGAAGAGGTTCAAGAACCACAAACAATGAATGAACGTGAATTGGAACCTGAGCAAGGACTACAATCTGTTGTAGTTAGAGAACCTGCTCAAGAAACACAAGTCCTACGTAGATCTGATAGACCATGATTTGAGCCTGAGAGATATGGATTTCTCGCGTCTCAAATAGGTAATGTGTTTCTTATGGATCATGATGATGAGCCTGCAACCTATCAAGAGGCTATGTTTGGACCTGACTCAGAGAAGTGGCTTGAGGCCATGAAATCTGAAATGGACTCCATGTATGCAAACCAAGTTTGGACCTTGGTGGAACCACCCGAAGGGGTACGACCCATAGGGTGCAAGTGGGTCTTCAAGAAGAAGACCGACATGGATGGGAATGTACAAACATTCAAAGGCTGGCTGGTGGCTAATGGTTTCAGGCAAATTCATGGTGTTGACTATGATGAGACCTTTTCCCCTGTAGCCATGGTCAAGTCCATCAGAATTCTACTTGCTATTGGTGCGTATTATGACTACGACATCTGGCAAATGGATGTCAAAACGGCTTTCCTTAATGGAAACCTCCTTGAGGATGTGTATATGACACAACCCGAGGGTTTTGTATCTCCATGTGAAGCCACTAAAATATGCAAGTTGAATCAATCCATTTATGGATTGAAACAACCTTCTCGAAGCTGGAATCTACGTCTTGATGAGAAGATCAAAGAGTTTGGTTTCATCAAGAACGAAGATGAGCCTTGTTTTTACAAGAAGATTAATGGGAGCATTGTCATTTTCCTGATATTGTATGTAGATGACATACTGCAGATCGGGAATGAGATTCCAACCCTGCAAGCTATTAAGAACAGGCTAGGGGACTGCTTTTCTATGAAGGACTTGGGTGAAGAGACTTATATACTTGGTACTAAGATCTATAGAGATCGATCGAAGAAGTTGTTGGGTTTGACCCAGAGTACATACATTGATAAAGTGTTGAAACGGTTCAACATGCTTGAGTCCAAGAAAGGATTCTTACCCATGCCACATGATGTGAGTCTCTCAAAGAACCAATGTCCTAAATCTTTGGAAAATAAGGACCGCATGAATTTGATTCCATATGCCTCGGCAATTGAATCAATCATGTCTGTAATGTTATGTACTCGACCCGATGTCTCATATGCTTTGAGCATGACGAGCAGGTATCTGTCTGATCCTGGTGATGGTCACTGGATAACTGTCAAGAATATCCTAAAGTACTTGAGAAGGACGAAGGATACATTCTTGGTGTATGGTGGAGAGGAAGAGCTTGTTGTAAGTGGTTACACAGATGCTAGCTTCCAAACTGATAAGGACGATTCAAAATCCCAATCAGGTTTTTTATTTTGCCTTAATGGAGGAGCTGTAAGATGGAAGAGTTCCAAGCAGGAGATAGTTGCTGATTCTATGACAGAAGCCGAGTATATTGCTGCCACAAATGCGGCAAAGGAGGCTATGTGGATTAGGAAATTCATCGGCGAGCTAGATGTAGTTCCTAGCATTGTTGATCCCGTAGTTCTAAACTGTGACAACAACAGTGCAATTGCCCAGCTAAGGAACCTAGATCTCATCAGTTCTCCAAGCACATACTTCGACGATTCCATCTTATTCGAGAGATTGTCGATCGAGGAGATGTGAGCATTTGCAGAGTACTAACTGAAGAAAACATAGCGGATCCACTGAGAAAGCCTCTTGCGCAAAAGAAGCATGATAGTCATGTTAGATCAATGAGTATTATATACCTGAATGATCATCTTTAGTGGGAGCCTGGTGAATTGTGTGTTTGTTGGTTGTTTATTAATTTGATGAATTGTGATATGTACTATATGTTTCATTTTATATTTATGGCAAGTTCTTTTATTATGTCAACTGTTTCTATATGATAGACTAATTAACATAATGAATTCCCTTAGAATGTTTGCTTCCATAGGAATTCAAGTTTGTGACTTGAATGTGAGGGCCTGTGTTTAAATGAAGCTTCATTCTTAAATGGTCCTTGGTCAAGGTATCATCCTAGAAATTAGGGCGAGGATGAGACCATAAGACTAGCATGTGCGTTGACTGATGACCGGTTCTCACAGGTCATGATATTGTTATATCAAGTCATCACATGGGTACTTGTTAGGAACAAGTTGTACTGGACAGACCCACCGGTAGACTACTTTGTGGATTGTTATATGAACGTGTCACAAGTAGGTCTCATGTGACAATGGTGTTTGTGATCTTTTGACCTGAAGTCACATCATTCATCGGGTGAGGAAGAGCGTACTTTGATGCCATCTAAAGTCTTCTCATGAGAAAGGTTGACGATAAGGGTGGTTGTTGGGTATGTTATAAATCATTTGGATGTTTGTGTGTGAGCAGAAATGGAATTTGTCCTCCTTTATGACATGTGTTACATCCATGGGCCCCTTGATGGAATGAGACTGAGAAATGCATGGCCATGCTTGGTCGAGTCAATATATGATATTGAGCTCACCAATTTTTTCAGTCTATTCTAGATCAGGAAACTAGGATTGAACAATTATGAGGGTGAAATGGTTCATGCCTCTAGTTCTATCCGGATGTAAAAGACAAAAGGACGTGACAACACTGATACATTGGTCATGTCAGGCTTGTTGAGTTATGAACTCTTATTTCTTGGGTAGAAATGATGTATTGCTAGATGCCGCTCATTGTTTGTGAGACTTTTGTTGACTATTTGTGATCTCAAAGCAATCAACAGTTAGTCTTACTGCCAACGCAATATGAGCCTATAAGGTCGCACATAAAAGTTCTTGGAGAAATTGGAGAAAGAATTGAGTTGGCCTTGCTTATATAGGATATGAGTGGAAGACCAATCCTGTGACTGTTTGAAATTAAGTTGAGAATGTCTCAATGGGAAATCGTTTAAAAAGTTTAAACGAATGGATTTATACTTGACAAATTAGGCTAAAGTGTTTAACCGAACTGTTTCAAATTTGTCTAAAGGGATTAGACGAATTCGGCTAAAGGGTTTAGACGAATTCGGCTAAGTCAAAATTCGACTAAGTCAAAATTCGGCTAAAGGGTTTAGACGAATTTATATAGCCGAATTTATAAAGTTGAATTCGGTTATAGTGTATAGTCGAATTCGGTTATAGTGAATAGTCGAACTGAAGGCATTCATCGATCGCTGAGACGGCAAAAGGCTAGTGTAGCGAGTTCGTCGAACGCAGGCCTCTTGAGTTCGTCGAACGCAGGCCTCTTGAGTTCGTCGAACGCAGGTTTCTTCGAGTTCATCAAATGCAGGCCTCTTAAGTTCGTCGAACGAAGGCCTCTTGAGTTCAACAAACGTAGGCCTCTTGAGTTCTTCGAACGCAGGCCTCTTGAGTTCGTTGAACGCAGCCTTTGATATATAACTGTTCACAATCTTAGGGTTCATAAGCTATACAGATCCGGAGATTATGGCCGACCCTTTTTTGTGGTTTTGTGAGAGCAGCGCCGGAAGTGTTCCGCTAGGGCTTCTCTCCTCTTCTGATAGTTGTCGCCTCCCTTGTCTCGGATCTAGCAGTCCGTGGGGACGCTGAGAGCTTTTCTTCTTCGACTCATTCCTTGTTCGACAAGGCATTGAGGTTCTCCTCCGCTTTTGTGGATCTCTGTAGAGGGGCCGATCCATTTCGGTTCTTGGAACTCAAGATTGGTTCTACCAGTAATTAGTGAGGAGCATCTTGGTTGAGTATCGACTCAATCCCGCAAAGGTATATTGTTTTGTTGCCTTTTCTATTTCTTGATTCATGAAATCCGCAAGATCCTTAACTCTTTGGGTTGTTCTTATTAATTTTCTACTTCTCATATGTGATATGCTGTCCACTTTATTGTTAAGAAAAACCCAACACTCCCTTGGTGCTAGATCTTTAGATCTAATTAGGAGAGACATTGAGTCAAAAGAGCTTGATTTAGTGAGATTAATGCAGTTTCGTAAGAAGTGGCCACGCTAGAGCATATGTTATAGGGAGTCGTTCACCGCGTGTATGTCTTCGATCAACTACTCTCTTCAATACGAAGTTAAAGGAGTTGATTTCGTAAAGATCGGTGGCCTAATGAGGGAGTGTTGGAGGAGAGAAGGTGAAATGCCTAATTTCTTGTGGAGGAAGATGGTGAATAGTCCATGTTAAAAATAGCTTTAATTATAAATATGGTAGCAATTATTGATCTATAATCATATTAGACATATATATAGTGATGGGAGTCCAACCATTAGGGAAAGAAAGAACATGTATATGTTTTGGGAGCTGGGCTGCCAGTGAAGTAATTTGGAGGTGAATAACAGAGGATCTGCTTCCTGTTAGCTAGCGCCCGACGGTAGCTCTACCGCCGATGCTAGCATGTCGGCTGGTCAACGGTAAGGGATAACTTCCTGTCGACACTTAATGTCTACGGGAAGGAAGTTGGTAGAAATACGAGCACCCAGCGGTAGTGCTGCCGCCGGTGCTAGCGAGTCGACTAGTGGACGGGAAGGGATAACTATCCATTGACACTTAATGTCGACGGGAAGGAGTGCTAGTTGAATCACTAGTGCCCGACGGTAGCCCTACCTCCGGCGCTAGCTTGTTGACGGGTCAATGGGAAGGGAAAACTTCCCGTCGACACTTAATGCCGACGGGAAGGTATGTCTAATGGATCATTAGCGCCTGGCGATAGATCTACCGTCGGTGCTAGCAAACAGAGAACTTTAGGTTCTCCCCCTTTGGGTGGTAGGAGCTCCTGGATTCCCATGTCAATTGGGTGAGGTGTAGATGAATGTTAGGATTCTAAAATGGCACATTTCGATGCATAATTGAATGAAGAATTTAGAGGACATGTTTATATAATTGCTCACATCGTTGGATAATCTATCAGATGATTGGATTTGTTAGATGAATGTTAGGATTCTTAAATAGAACATTGCGATGCATTATTATGGTAATAATTGATGAGCTACTATAAAAAATAAAGAGGATTTGGTTCTGAAATAATCTCTTGATTAAATATTATGTTATAAATTATTACGTGAAGATGATTCCTTAGGGAATGTGCATATGATGATTATAGTTGATATTATCCACCTGTTGAAGTTTAGCCCTAGAGGGAAGGAAAGTAGATCATGTTCGGAGCTTAGTAGAACTTCTTGGATGAGCATTTTGACTGAACGTGTTGTGGGCAATAATTATGATGAATGAGACATTACGATGAGTATCTGAATATAGAGTGTGGGGGAACATGTATGAATTAATATTCCTATCACTTGATAATCTATTGGATGGTTTAGATTGTTGATAACCTCTCAACACGGTTGATAATGTTAATCGTGTTGGAACACGTTGCGATTTGTTCATGAGGATTGAATATTGGTGATATGTTCGGGCTTACTTATTAGTAAAATATGAATGTGACACCATACACACAAGTAGTCCTACAGGATCTTGTAGAGTAATTTCCATGTTATACGCACGCCACTACACGAGAGTTATGACAACTTGGTATGGGAAGCAGTGAGGGTTGGTGCGGAGTATAGGATGTGGTTATATCCTAGGGTGTTATGTTAAGGACCCGGTTGGTAGGTCCTTGTATGCTAGTTATCATCGATTGAACTAGTGAATAGTAACATGTGTTATGGACTCGGTTAGAAGTCTTTGGGTGCTTGGTAGCATGGGTTAAGTATGGGACTTACTCGGGTGTGAATAGTTTTCACATGATTGCATAATGATCCATGTTGAAGCAGTGTTTGTGGCAGATCTACGGGCTCGCTGGTCATCACACCGACGGGAGCTGACAGATAGATCTTGGCCGGTTAGGCTGGGCTCTTTGTGCTTATTTCCAAAGACCCCTTCCATGCTAATGACTGGTTGGGCTGGGTTCCTGGTGTTTACTTCTTAAGACCCCTTCTGTGTAATAAGACTCAGCTAGTTTGGTGAGCAAGAGTACGCATGAGCTCCGCTGTTGTGTTCTTAGCATTGAGGCGTACATAAAGCCTAGGTCTGGTAGTGTGCATACCCGCCTAGTAGTGTAGAAGCCCGTTCCACTGCCACCATCTGGCCACGATGGGGGCGCCTGAGAGGTTAGCTACCCTCAAAAAGTGGGAAGTACAGGTCTATGTTGACATAGCAAATATGCATGGGTGAGTCATCATATTATAATCATTGCACTGCATTCTTCCTCTCATGATCATAGCATTGCATCGCATTGGATCCTCATCATTTAAACTTGTACGGGCACCTTTTTTTGATGGGTTACTTTATGTTCTGATCCTTAACTTATAAGCTTGTATGGGCATCCATATAAGTTAAGTTCAATTCAATTATCTATATACTCTGCTTACTTATACTTTGTCGCTGACCATACTAATTGTTAGATGTACTATTATACCTTTGATATACTGATGTGATTACATCGTTCCTTGCCACCTATTTTTCCTACTACTGTTTATATTGCAGCTTCTCTTCATTCCCTTCCGCCTGGTGCCTTGGAGTCGCCGGGGGAGAGGATGCGAAGCCACTTAGTCTTTATGACTAATGGTTGTCGCACCACTATTTTTAGGAGCACATCTAGGTTGAACAGCAGTGTATGGCGCTGGAGGATAGGCAGACCAGGGTGATAGGGCCTGTGAATATGATACCTTTGCTACAGTCAGTGACGGAAGTTACCAAGTATTTTGAGATGTAGCCTTAGGG
Source organism: Dactylorhiza incarnata (assembly GCA_033032865.1). Lineage (NCBI taxonomy): Eukaryota > Viridiplantae > Streptophyta > Magnoliopsida > Asparagales > Orchidaceae > Dactylorhiza > Dactylorhiza incarnata. The sequence goes on along the minus strand of JAWHQI010000218.1, from coordinate 169,670 downwards.
CAAGTTTGTACTCTGATGTTTAACATGAGCTTTGTAGCTACCTGTCCTTTTGTACTTGAATGGACATTATTACTTAGTTGTGAATTAATGGCTTCTACTGTTTTTCTATTATTGATGGGTTGGCATGATGACATGTGAGAATAGCCAGCAAGATAGGCCTCTTGTGGAGGTGGCTAGCCCATTTGCTGTCACTTCTACAAGGCGGCTGTCCTGGGCATTGGACTCCCCTCGGCCGTGTCTTGTGTTCCGGGAGGGGGGTCTTACATAATCTTTTGAAATTCTCTTCTAATAAAAACCCCAAATTTATATGTTTAGGAGTAATGATTTTATCCTCTTACTCCATGCCATATAGTCTTTTAAATGATTTTGGGTGCATATGTTTTGGGAATAATGAATTTTATCCTCTTATTCACATGACATATAATCTTTTAAAATACTTTTTTATGTCATCAAATGGGGTAGGGTAAGGGAAAAGGAATTCTAGCTTATAAATTAAATTATATTGAGAGCAAATTCTAGTAAATTTAAATTTCCTAAGATCTAAAAAGCTAGAAAGAAATATAATAGAAATCTAAAGAAGTTTAGCAAATTTACTACAAAACGATGCTATTTAAAATAAAAAGAGAAGTCATGCTAAAAACAATTCTCTAATCAAGCCCAAATAATAAAATGATTCTTAAAGCAAAATTACCTAAAATTTAGATTTAACAAACTATGATAAACAAAATTTTAGCCAACTAAAAACATAAAAATGCTTATAAATATTCTCAACTAAATTTCTAAGAAATCACAAAAACAACAAGTAGGGGATTTATAAAATTTTTGGTTTTTTGTTCTAAGTTTTTGATATATTTTTTTTGAATTTTTGATATTGTCTTTTTTTTTTTGAATTTTTAATAATAAAAGATAAGAAACTAGCTTTAAACCTATAATTTTTTGTTAACTCTTGGACTTCCCAAGGTATACCCCATGAATGGTTCTCAATGGTACTAGGAGGTGAGATGGGATGATAGCCCAAATGTCTCTTTCCAAGATTTAAGTTTTCTATTTTCTAATTTTTTTGAATTTTTGAGTTTTGAAAGTGCTTGAATAACAAAAAGGAAGACATAAGAAAATATTTTTTGAAAAAATTTCTAAATTAAAAACTACACATTTTTTGGAACTACTTACACCCCCGTATTTAAAGTTAAACATTGCCCCCAATGTTTAAAACTAAGTATGAAGAAAAGAAAACAAGAAAAAGAAAATGCAAGCTAAAGCAAGAAGGAAGGAGAAGAAAAGAAAGGAAGGGCTTCCCTGATTATGAATTTGCGGGGGAAGCGTCGGTTACCTACAAAAATGTTAAAATAAAAACAAAACAATGAAAAGATAACTTTGGGCTGCCTCCCAAAAGCGCTTTGTTTAAGGTCGCATAGGTTAACCCAATTGGCGTTTAGATTATAGGCGGAAGACATATAGATTCACTCTTTTCGTTAGACGAATCCCCTGGAAGATACAACTTAATACGGTGACCATTTACTTTGAAGGAAGCTTTTTCCGGGTGGGAAATTAGAACTGTCCCATAGGACCAAACCTCTTTAACGATAAAGGGTCGGGACCATCGAGATTTTAGCTTTCCTGGAAAAAGGCGAAGACAGGAATTATAAAGTAGGACGAGATTGCCCGGCAAAATTTTTTTTGGAAATTATATATGTTGATCGTGATAAAACTTTGTTCGCTCCGTATATAATTTGTTGCTCTCGTACGCATTCACTCTCCACTCATCAAGCTCATTCATTTGAAACTTTCTTTGCTCTGGTGAAATTGTAGAATCGAGATTTAAGAATTTAAGCGCCCAAAATGCGCGGTGTTCTAATTCGACCGGAAGATGGCAAGCCTTGTCAAAAACCAATCGATACGATGTACAATCGATAGCGGTCTTGTACGCCATTCAAGAGGCCAATAGCACATCATCGAGCTTAAGTGTCAAATCTTTCTGATTAATAGAAACAATTTTTTCTAAAATCCGCTTTAATTCTCGATTTACGACTTCGATTTGGCCGCTCATTTGTGGGTGATAAGCAGTGGATAGTTGGTCCTTCAAGACAATGCCATAAAATGTTTAGTCCTTCCTCACTCAAGACGCATCTTCTCACTACCTGATCCGGGAAGACACAGAATAGAAAGGGGTCCTCCCAAAAGTAATTCTTTAAATCAGAAAAGAATTTCTTCTTTTGCTGACTCGAGAATTCTTTTGGCAGGACCCGGGCTACTACATAGTTAGCCAAATCCGCGAACCAGGGGGTGGAAGATGTCATAATATTTTTCAGAGCAAGGAGGCTCTCTTCAGGGAATTTATCATTAATATCGGCTTCTACTAATGCTTCCGTAGCGAGATTTTCTAAATGGGAAAGATGATCGGCCGCCAAGTTTTCGGCAACCCTTTTGTCCCGGGTCTCTAAATCAAACTCCTGCAAGAGGAGGATCCATCGCAAAAGATGGGGCTTGACGTCCGATTTACTTAAAAGATATCTAAGAGCATGGTGATCTGTGAAAATGATGACTTTGGAGAGAGTGATGCACGACCTAAACTTATTAAAAGCAAAAACAATTGCTAGAAGCTCCTTCTCCATAGTGGTGTAATTTGCTTATGCCGACATGAGTGTTTTGCTCGCATAATAAATCGGGTGGAAATACTTACTCACCCGTTGGCCTAATACGGTGCCTACCGCAGTATCACTCGCGTCGCACATAATTTTAAATGGGAGCGACCAATAAGGTGCGACTAGAATCAGAGCGTTTATATGCTTATCTTTTTTAAGTTTAAAGGACAAATGACATTCGTTATCAAAAAGGAAAGAAGATTCTTTTTCGATAAGATGGGTTAACGGCTTTGTTATTTTTGAAAAGTTTTGAATGAAATGCGGATAGAACCCTGCATGGCCTAGGAAACTTCTAGTCGCTTGTACATTCGTTGGAGGGGGTGTTTTTCGATAACTTCGATCTTGGCCCTATCGACCTTGATCCCTTTGCCTGATATTTTATGGCCCAGGACTAATCCTTCTTTTAACATAAAATGACATTTCTCCCAATTAAGAGCTAGATTTGTTTCCTTACAACGTTGTAGCACACGCTCGAGATTTTTTAAATAATTTTTAAATGAATTTCCGAAGACGGAGAAGTCATCCATGAAAACTTCCATCACTTCCTCTAATATCTCGGCGAATATCGCTAGCATACATCTTTGGAATGTAGCTGGCTCGTTACAAAGACCAAATGTCATCCTCCGATAAGCAAAGGTGCCAAAGGGACAAGTGAATGTGGTTTTCTCTTGGTCGTCAGGTGAACTAGGGATTTGAAAATATCCCGACAAACCATCGAGAAAATAGTAGTAGGAGTGACCTGAAAGGCATTCTAAGATTTGATCGATAAAAGGTAACATGAAGTGATCCTTACGGGTGACATCATTTAATTTTCGATAATCAATGCACATCCTCCAACCCGTGACAGTACGGTTTGGCATCAATTCATTATTTTCATTTGCTACTACCATTACGTCGCCTTTCTTCGGCACAAATTGTACTGGGCTTACCCAAGTTCTATCCGATATTGGGTAGATGATTCTGGCATCTAAAAGTTTGAAAACTTTAGCCTTAATGACTTCTTTCATATTCAGGTTTAGCCATCGTTGAGGCTGGACTGTGTTGTGGGAATTATCTTCGAGGAAGATTTTTGTGAGTGCAGAATGAAGGGTTAATACCCTTGATATCCAAAATTTTCCACGCAATTGCGTGATAGTGATTACTTAAGACTAGAGTTAATTCAGGAATATCTGAATCGCTCAGTTCGGATGACACAATTATGGGTAGCTTAGAGTCTTTTTCTAAAAAGAGATATTTTAGGTGAGGGGGAGTTGTTTTAATTCCAACACGGGTGGATCTTCATATGAAGTTTTAATTTTTAATTTTTCTAATGGCTCGGGTGGTGTTGAGCGAGAGATTTCTTCTAGATAATAGAGCTCGGCGAGCTCGGAATCGTTACTCGATGTGGAGACTAACTCGGGAAGAGGATAAAAATCATTTTCAAAACATTCTTCTAAGTAAAAAAACACGAATCATCATTCTCTAAAGTGCTTCGCATCGAGGGATTTATACTAAAAGTAACTTCATCATCTCTAACCCGTAGGAGGAGCTTTCCGTTACTTACATCGATAATTGCGTGGGAGGTGGCAAGGAAGGGGAGGCCGTGTATGAGGGGTACTTCAGCATCCTCTTTGATATCAAGAATGATAAAGTCCACCAGAAAGATGAACTTGTCAACCTTAACGAGCACATCCTCCACTATCCCTACTGGATATTTTAATGAATGATCTGTGAGTTGAATACTCATTCGGGTGGGGCTAGGATTTCCTAGACCTAACTTTTTGAATATTGAAAAAGGCATGAGATTTATACTTGCTCCAAGATCAGCTAAAGCGTTTTTTACTAACGAATTGCCAAATAGGCACGGGATGGAGAACCATCCCGGGTCATTTTCTTTTTGAGGCAATTTGTTAAGTATAACCGCGAAGCATTTTGCGTTTAAGGAAATATGTGAAATATCTTCTAATTTCTTCTTATTGGAGAGCAACTCCTTAAGATATTTCGCATACTTTGGCATTTGAGAGATAGCCTCGCAGAAGGGTACATTAATGTGATTTTTTTTAAAATTTCTAAAAACTTTTTATAATTTTTCTCGGCGCACTCGCTCCTAAGCTTACACGGATACAGAATATTTGAACTAGAAGCGTGCGGATCTAACGTAGCGGGCAAATTCGAAGATATAATAGGAGTAGGAGGAGGAGGAGAAGTAATTACCATGGGTTCATCCTGTTTTGAAACCACCTCCTTTCCATTGCTGAGAGTAATCACGTTCGAGCTTTCCCATGGATTTTGCTTTATTTTTCCCGGTAGAGTTCCCTACTAGCGCTCGGAGAACTTTTTTGCTAGCTGCCCCACTTGATTCACCAAATTTTTGATCAATCCGGTGAGGTTCCGGATGTTCACTTCATGTGTAGCAACATATTTTGCAAAGACATCTTCAAGCGGAGAGGGTTTTTGCTGTTGCGCTGGAAAACTGGGCGGATTAAAATTTAGAGGGGGAGTAACATTAAGAAGTTGATTAGGGGGGTTGATTGAGATTTATAGGACGATGAGCATTTCCTTGGTTGCTCCATGAGAAATTTGGATGGTTCCTATAACCCGCATTGTAGGTGTTGGTGTACAAAGCGGAGTTCGGGTTATAGAAAGGCTGAGGAGGACTTCCCATGTAGTCAGCCTGCTCTTCAATTAAAACATTATTAGCCAAAGGAGGAGTGGTGGAGGAAGCAGTCATCTCCGCCACTTGCTCTGTTAAGCATTCAACTTGTAAAGCTAAAGTAGAAGTAGCATCTATTTCAAAAATACCGGCTAGCTTAATAGGCCGCCCTCATGGCAAATTCCATTAATAAGCATTCATTACCATTTCCTCAAAAAGCTCTTGAGCGGCCTCCGGGGTTTTTCTATTTAATGTTCCCCCTGCGGCCGCATCAATCATTTGCCTAGTTTGGAAATTCAAGCCATTATAAAAGATTTGCACTTGTTGCCAAGCAGGAAGTGCGTGGTGAGGGCATCTACGCAAAATCACCTTGAAGCGCTCTCATGTATCATAGAAAGTCTCTGAGTCGATTTGCATAAATGATGCAATATCTGTTCGCATTTTGGCGGTCTTCGCAGGCAGGAAATATTTAGTGAGAAATTTTTTTGCCATATCGGCCCATATAGTGATGGACTGCCTAGGAAGTGAGCCCAACCACTGCATAGCCTTAGACCGCAAAGAAAATGGAAAAAGACATAATCGAATGGCGTCATCAGTGATGCCATTGATTTTAAAAGTGTCACAGATTTGAGAAAATTAGAAATATAACAATTTAGATCTTCGTCCCGCTGACCATCGAAGGTCACTGATTGCTGCACCAACTGTATGATGTTGAATTTGATCTCAAAGTTATTGTTCACCACCGCGGGGTGGACAATACTTGAATGTGTGCCTTCCAGATTTTGTCGTGCATAATAGGACATCGTCCGTTGCGTGGCCTCATTAGGATTTGGCGTGTTAGGATTAGGAAGATTAAGATTAGGATCCATATTTGCTATGTTAGTGTCCCCGATCGATTCTTCGAATAATAATTGTATTTCCCTATCATGACAATGGTGGCGCTGTGAAAGGGTTCGCTCGATCTTTGGATCAAAAGGAATATTCGAAGTGCTACCTCGGGTCATACACTATAAAGGAAAAAGGGAAAGAAGAAAGAGAAAAGGAGAAAAGAGAAAATAATAAAACAAAAAATGAAGAAAGAAAGAGGGAAACTGGATTATTATATTTTTTTTCTTTTTTAGGCAGATTAAGTTAGACTTGGACTTCCCAAAGTATACCCCGTGAGGGGTTCTCACCGATATTAGGAGGTGTGATGGTATGATAACACAAACGTCCCTTTCCAAGAATTAGATTATACCATTAAGATTTTTTTTTGGATTTAGAAAAAGTAAAAATAAAAGAAAAAGAAACACGATAAAATTAATAGCTATCCTCTTTTAAAAATATCTATGCAAAGTTCCCCTGCAACGGCGCCAAAAACATGATACGAATAAAATCTACTTCTTACTTAGGGATTTGGATTTAAGAAAAGCGTAGAGATTGATGATGTTTTCCAAACTATATCTGATGAAGGCAAGTGTACCTTATCGTCTATAGTATATGATATTTTGAAAATACCAAGGTCGTATTCCTCGGGGCACGTTGATTACTTCTATTTCGAGGAGATCACAATTATCTTTTCTAATGATTTTTTAAGGTTTGTTTTACTTAGCTAAGGAAGATAATTTGCAAACTAAAGAAGGTTTTAAATGATGGTAAAAAGGATTAACGCTCGATCAAAAGTCACCTTCGAGTGAGAATAATCAAGAGAGAGCAAAAATAACTCTAATTCAATTTATGTATACTACTTGACCATGGAGGTTCCCAAAGCTTTAACATGCCTCTCTCGAGGGGAATTCCCAACTAAGTTTAGGATAAATCAACCGAACTCTCGTTCTATAATCGATTACCTAAAACTTGCTTTACGCTATGAACCCCTCTATTGGATTTGACTCCAATCCGGGAGATTTACTTCATCCTCTCTTGAGTGGTGCATGCAACTCTCTTTACCCTTGAGTGATCGATTCATACTTTGATCCTCTCGGCTAGCTAAGTATGAAAACTTAAGAGAAAACCATATATCGAAAATATGGTCTCACTAATTAAAAATCAAGGGTAAATCAAGTATTTACAAAAACAGAAAAAGAGAGCTAGAAAATCATAACTTGATTATCTCATCCTCGGATCATTTCGATCGAGCACTAATGAGAGTTATCTAATAATGGTGGAGGGGTCAGAGGGAGAAAAAAATAGATTGCATGAAGAAAAGTTAACTAAAGTAGAAAGAGAGTGAAGAAAATCAAAGATAAATTTATTAAAATCCAAAGTGATTACAAGCTTGAAAGGTGATTACAAAGCTATAACAATAAAGGTTACCCGCATACACTAGACTATTGCATTAAAATAAAACTAGAACATTGCATGAAAGGAAGAGGGAGAGAGAGCATGGAATGAAAAAAACATGAAAAAGCATGAAAATTTTCACTAACATCTCTAGTAGCACCTCCCCCTCTCCAAAATTCTGAATCTTGGAACCAAGGAGATCTCTGAAATTTATAGGAAAAAATTCCAAGTTACATGCCCCTAGTCACGGGCATGAATGGGGTGGGGGGCGCGTAGGCATTGTACATCTCAGCTCTGACATTGGCATGGGACTTGCGTGACGGCGTGGCGGAAAAGGATTTTACACACCCGTGTAACATTGGTCAGGGGTGTGTACTTGGGTGGCTTTATTTAATGCAGTGTGGGCTTGATTGCAGCATGGAGGTGAGCAGGGATCATGCTGGAAAGTCACGACCATGAAATTTGGGCCACGGGCATGACTTGTGTTGACTTCTCGATGGCATCTCCACTTCTCGACGTCAGCTCCGCTGGCAGGATCCAAAGTTTACATGCCCCAGGTAACAGGCATGACCTTTGGGTCATGGGCGTGACTGGGGGCATGACTTACCGTATTCAAATTGTGCAGCATCAATTATGGACTTGTATTCAGGTTACACGCCCCTGGTCACGGGCGTGACTGGGAGTCGTGTAATACAAATTTTCCCAATTTTGTCCCAAAATTCTGCAAAAATAAATATAAGTTAAATTACAATAAAATTTTATAAGAGAACTATTTGTAACCAAAACTTTACATGAAAAAGAAAAATTCATATTAAAATTACTAAAATTTCTACTACAAAGTTATATAAAAAACTACTTATTAGTGTTCGATCATGAATGTGAATCGGCACCCAAGCGAATCACCAGCCAATCAACAGCCACCACGTCGGCGCAGGCAGCGACGGCGGAAGCCTGCCGGGAGATGGCTCAGGTGGCTTCGAAAGGAGGCTTGAAGTTGGCCCATGATAAGCTGCTGTTGATTGTTGGTTGGAGCGTGATGACAAGCTGCTTGTTGTTTGATCTGGCTTGATGGCTAACTGCAGACCATATTATGATAAAATCATTTTTCTATCATATTATTAACTAATATTTCATGTTGGAATTAAGGCTACTTAGATGTAGTTTTAGGAAAAATGTCCAGAGAAAAAAGTTGTAGATCTAAGTATCTAGTTCCTATTGGAATTTGAATCAACCTATTTGGAGTAATGCAACTCCCTCAACACACATTTTAGTATATGGTGTACATAAGTGGTTCAAGTCACTCTTTTGAGTGCCACCATCAAACCACTCACTCAAATGAGCTGAAATTTCATCCATGCATTAGTTATGAACCGGGGCACCCTTGACCAAAAATGGCAATTTTTGGGAATGAATTTATAAAGTTTTGTAGAACATTTAATTAACTATGTATGAATTAATTAGGTGAGCAAATGTGTTGGTTATGGAACGTTCACCTAGAGGGGGGTGTTAGGTGATCTTGGTACTTTTTGATTTATTAGTGTGAGTTATCAAGATTCAAGCAATGCACAAAATTAACACACAAATAAGTCACCCAGACGACACAAAATCTATAGAGGTTACTCAAGATGGGGTGTCTTGAATAGTCCTCTTTCCCTCTACGCCTACCCAGCAGTGTGCTAGGCTCAGCAAACTCTGCCAAAATCTTCAGGCCCTCAAGCCTTACAACACGGACCCGCAAGTCCCAACAGCCTAAGCCCTCAAGCCCTTACTGCCCCGAGCCAGCAAGCTCGACACTCAGGCCCTAAAGCCCAACACAACACAGACCCGCATGTCCTGTGCCTACAGCCTAGGCCCGCAAGCCCCTACTACACCCGAGCCCTCAAGCTCGACAAGTAGCACCCGCAAGTGCACTGCCCTGACCTTCAAGCCTCACAGCTCTCCAGCCCTCAAGCTAGACAATTTTGGCCCGCAAGACTTACAAGAAAATACAATAATCAAATGTTTCTTCTCCCGGATGAAGATCGGCACCTTTAGCCTGTTGAAGATTGGCTCCTTAAGATTGAAGAAGATTGTTCTGAATCAGATCTTGAGCGCACGGTTCTTCTTCAAAATCTTTTCTTAGCCAGATGAGGATTGGCTTCTTAGCAGTCGATGAAGATGACTGCTCCTTCTTTTTCTCTTTCTTTCTTGCGGCGCTTGTGTTTTTTTTTTGATTCGCTATGTGCGCAAGTTCTTTCTTGATGATTAACCCTTTAGGGCAACCTCATGTATCCTTTTTATAGGACTGCGATGTCTCCCAACGGTCTTCTAATAAGTTTCTTTATGTGTCAGACCTCCATTCCTTTTTAGCATGCGCTGATATCTTTATTTCTTTTGGAGTATGTGCTAATACCTCGATTTATTAAGTGCACGCGCTGATTGGATAATCAGGCGGCGGCATTAACTGCTGACAGTACGTCCGCAAGATTTGAATTCTGGCTTGAAGATATCTGCATCATTACGATGACAAGCTGTCTATGACTTTGTCGTCGCGATCTTCCATCTACCACTGATGGTGGTATCTCGACGATACAAGATATCGTGGGGATTCTGTATATACGACGATCTTCTTTCTCTGACAATATCATCGTGAGCTTCCTTCTAGCATCATGTCGACATAATCATATGTTCTCTCGATGACATGAGTTCCACACGACGATGTCCTGTGTCTTCTCTGCGATTGATGAACTTGCCATCCTTCTCTCGACGGTCTCCCTTCTTCGTTCGACGATCTCGCCACGTCTCAGCATTCGACGATCGGCATTCTTCGTTCGATGATCTCGCTAAGTCTCAGCGTTCGACGAATACTTTGCTTCTCAGCGGCTGCTGCTCTTCCCGTCATTACAACGACAAACACGCATTGTCGACGTTATCGCATGTTCTTCTCGATGATATGTACTTATATTTTCCTGAGATTATGAACTAGATGTATGATCAAATACAAAGTGAAGTACTCTTGGCATGATGACTTCTTCAAATCAGGAATCATGTGGGCAAGATTACCAACAACCTCCCCCTATTTAAAGAAGTCAGAATCTCAATTCAAGCCTACTTTCACTTGACATTAAATATCATAATCTTAGAAGGAACTGTTTAAAGATTTAACTTGTCTTTTGTAGAACTTTTGGAGTACATCAAGCTTGTAGCTCCCCCTTTATTTGATGCCTCTTCTTTGCTCCCCCTACCTTTAAGGTCTTCTTGAGGTCTTCTTGATCATCATTTCTCCCCCTTTCTGACTTCTTGCCTTCTGCTATTCTAACAAAGGAGTAGCACAAGCTCCCCCTTGCTCAGGCATGATTCTTCAAGGTCCTGTGAGATTTTCTGACCACTCATCCAGAAAGGCATTAGTAGATAATAAAGTTGAGGGTTACTCTAAGTTTAACATTCCCAATTGGAATTTGAAGAAGTTAAACTTGGCTTCATCTAGGGGCTTTGTAAATATATCAGCCACTTGTTTGTGTGTTGGGACAAATTCAAGGGTGATATCTTCATTTTCCACATGCTCCCTGATGAAGTGATACCTGATCTCAATATGCTTAGTCCTGCTGTGAGATACAGGGTTCTTAGCAACTGAGATAGCACTGGAAGAGTCACAAAACAAGGGTGTTTTGGTCATCTTTAGATTGTTGTCTTCAAGTTGATGTTGAATCCATAGCAGTTGGGCACAGCAGCTCCCAGCAGATATGTACTCTGATTCTGCTGTTGGGATTGCCACACTGGTTTGCTTCTTACTGCTCCAGGAAATCAGTCTTCCACCAAGGAATTGGCATGTCCCTGAGGTACTCTTTCTATCTTCCTTGCACCCTGCATAATCTGTATCTGAATAACCAGTTAGTTCACACTCATTGTTCCTAGGGTACCATAGGCCAAGATTTGATGTACCCTTTAGGTATCTTAAGATTCTCTTGACAGAGACATAGTGAGATTCCTTAGGATTCACCTGATATCTAGCACAAACACATGTAGCAAACATTATGTCAGGCGTACTTGCAGTTATATAGAGCAAAGATCCAATCATGCATCTGTACTTGGTTTCATCAAAAGGTATGCCCTTCTCATCCTTGTCCAGAGACACATTGGTTCCCATTGGAGTTTTCATTGAAGAAGCACTCTCCAATCCAAATTTGTTGACTAGCTCCCTAGTGAATTTGGTCTGAGAGATGAAAATCCCATCAGTTGGTCTTGAGATTATTTGGAAATGCAGACAAATGGTCTTCAGATTATTTCACTTAGAGACCTAGGAAGTATTTGAGCTCACCCATACTGCTCATCTCAAACTTTCCCTGCATCAAGTTGGCAAACTTTTTGCAGAGATTGTTATCTGTAGAGCCAAAGATGATGTCATCTACATAGATCTGCACTAGCAAGATCTTGCCCTTCACTTCCCTTAGGAACAATGTCTTATCAATTTTTCCCCTTGAGAACTTGTTCTCAATTAGAAAGCTTGACAGAGTCTCATACCAGGCCCTAGGTGCCTGCTTTAAGCCATAAAGAGCTTTTCTAAGAAAGTAAACATAATCAGGATAAGTAGAGTCGACAAAACCTAAAGGCTGCTCTACATATACTTACTCTTTGAGGTCACCATTTAGGAAGGATGACTTCACATCCATTTGGTAGACCTTGTAACCTTTGTATGCTGCATAGGCGAGGAACAGTCTTATTGCTTCCAGTCTGGCTACTGGAGTGAATGTCTGATCAAAATCTATCCCCTCCTCTTGTTTGTAGCCTTTTGCCACTAGTTTTGCTTTATTCTTGGTGATGATTCCATTTTCATCCAACTAGTTCATGTAGACCCATTTGGTTCCTATGATGTTGTGCCCTTGGGGTCTTGGAACCAATTTCCAAACTTTGCACCTTTTAAATTGGTTCAGTTCCTCCTGCATTGCAGCAATCCAAAATGGATCCTGATTTGCTTCCTCAAATTTCTTGGGTTCAATTTGAGAGAGAAAGCTCAGGTACAATGCTTGATTTGCAGCTCTATTCCTTGTCAGCACCCCTAGGTTGACATTTCCTATTATCTGCTCTTGGGGATGATCTCTTACTTGTCTTAAGGCATTTGGAAGTGTTCTGGGTATTTCTGCAGGAGCTACTTCTGCAGGCCGCAATTCTTCTGCCATTTTTGTATCTTCTGCAGGTTCTACCTCTATTTCAACCATCATTGGCTGATTCTTGTTGTTGAATGAGGTGTCAGCATTGTCTTCAATGGATAGCTTCTCTATTCTTTCCACTGTACCTGCATTCACTAGAGAACTAGACCAGCTCTTATGGATAAGGCTAGTCTCAGCAAATTCAACATGAATAGATTCTTCCACTATTTGGGTATTGAGGTTGTATACTATATATGCCCGGCTGTAGGAGATGTATCCAACAAAAATACCATCACAGCTTTTCTCAGCAAACTTAGTTAGTTTGGATTTCACATTATTAAGGACATAACATTTGCTACCAAAGAACCTAAAGTAGGATAAAGTTGGTTTTCTTCCCTTAATTAGCTCATAAGGAGTTTTCCTGTGGTTTTTGATGATAGTGGCTCTGTTTATCACGTGACAAGCAGTGTTGACAGCCTCTGCCCATAAGTATTCTGGTAATGAGGGGTCACTTAGCATTGTCCTGCTAGCCTCTATCAAGGTTCTGTTCTTTCTTTCAGCAACCCCATTCTGTTGAGGAGTTCTGGGGGAGGAGAATTCTTGGGAGATACCTAGGTCTTGGCAGAATTCTGTCATGGACCCTGACTGAAATTCTGTACCATGGTCACTTCTGAATTTGACCACAGTACAGCTCATCTCATTCTGGATCTGCCTAACAAAATTCTTCAAGATATCGAGGGTATCTGATTTCTTTTTGAGGAAGAATACCCAAGTGAACCTTGAGTAGTCATCAACAACTACAAGGGTGTATGCCTTCCCTCCTAAGCTATGAACTGACATGGGACCAAATACATCCATGTGCAGTAAAAATAAGCACCTTGTGGACTCTTTGTTAGAGATGCTTTTAAAGCTAGTCCTAGTCTGCTTTCCTAGTTGGCAGGCTTGACAAGGACCATCTTTGATGCACTTAATATCAGGTCCATTTCTGACCAGGTTCTATAAGAAAAGCTTGCCTATTGTCTTATAATTGATGTGTGAAAGTCTCTTGTGCCATTGTACACAATGAGCCTCTTTGCCATCAGCTACAAGACATATGGGCATGGAAGAATTTATATTAAGGAAATTTAAACAATAAATGTTCCCACTCCGAGTGCCAGTTAAGGTAGTCTCAGAATCTGAGGACTTCTTAATTAGACACATGTCCTTGTGGAAAGTAATGACGAAGCCTAGATCACAAAGCTGACTTATGCTTATGAGGTTGTGTCTCAACCCCTCCATATAAGCTACCTTTGTGATGGTAACTAACCCATTAGTTACATTGTCGTAGCCCCTGGTCACTCCCTTTTCTGAACCTCCAAAGAAAACAGTCGGTCCATTCTCCACAAGGATGAATTCTTTCAAATACTTTCTGACTCCAGTCATATGCCTGGAGCAGCCACTGCCCAAATACCAAATTGGAGATTGGTTGGCATTTGCATCTACCTGCAAAACAAATCACTTCCCCTCAGGTACCCAATAGGGATTGGGTCCTTGGTTTCTGTTAGGGTGATAGAATGGTATCGCAAACCTCGGAGGGTTCTGCACTCTCCTTGCATTGAGCCCTGTTGGGTTGAACCAACAGTCCAATGCAAAGTGTCCTACTTTCCCGCAGCAACAACACTCATATCTATTATATCTTCTCTTCTGCTTCATCATCTGAGTAGGATGACAGTGCTGATGAGCAGGAGAGAAGGCTTCTTGTCTAACAGATCTAGGGTGAACGTCATGCCTGTGAGCCGGGGGAATTGGCTTCACCACTCTTTGGTTCACCTTCTTGGGAGTAGGCTTTGTAGGAACAACCTTTCCCATTCTCTTATCTGCTGTTGCTGTTGGTCTGTGGGCTGAAGGACTTGCTAACAGCACCTTCTTGTAAGAGGGTCTAGCCTCAGGATCTTTGCCCATGACTGGCTCCTGATTGAAACTGATACCAGCTCTGAACTGTCCAGAGAATGTGTTAGTGTCTGGCAGGATAGTTTTAGGCATTGAGAGGCTGGAAGCAAGTTTCTTCTTGGCCAACAACATTTCCTCAAGGTCCCTAATGACCTTGTTTTTCTGCCCTAACTCAACATTCTTAAGCCTTATGGCTTCCTTAAGCTTGTCCACTTCTTTGCTCATAGAAGTTAGCTTCTCAACTATCTCCTGGAGCTTGGATTGGACAGGCTTCAAGGATTTTAACTCCTTGGTTTGCACCTTGAGGAGTTTCTTACTGCCTATGAAGGCTTTCCGTAAGGCTTTATATTGCCTTATTAGTTCAGATTCAATTTCATACTGGGATCTTGAGGCAGTGCTGTTGGCAGCAGATACCTCCTCATCATTATGCAAAGAATCTGCTACTGATTTAGAATCAGAGGCAGATAGAGAAGTTCTGTGTTTTACCTTTCTAGGAGAGTTGTCATCCTGGTTGCCTTCATTAATAGCCATCAGTCCAATAAGTGCCTCATCCTTAGTCCCAGAGGAACTTGAGTCAGATTCACTCAACGTTTTGGTCTTCTTTGCCACGAACCCCTTTTTAGAGGTTCTCTTGCTCCTAGAGCTTCTTCTCTCTTCGTGGTTCCTTGACTCCTTTTCTTGGAGGGGCAGTCTGCAGCCATGTGACCTGTTTTGCTGCAAGAATAGCAAACAGTATTATTTATATCATATTTACTGGAGTTGGATTTGTACCTGTCCTCCCTGGGAGCCCTGGATCTGTCCTGATAGTCAGATATTATGGAGCTTGAGGAAGAGCTTCTGCTGTTGTCCATCCTCCTTCTGTGTAGCAGTTTTTGGAATTGTTTTGAGAGGAGAGCCACCTCTCTATCAGTATCATCAGAGTCAGAGGAGCTGGCTTCGGATTCTTCACTGTTCTTAGTTCTATTCTGAGAAGCAGAGGTCTTGCCCTTAAATCTTCTTGTGCTCTCAGCCTTTAGAGCCACCGATCTTTCTCTTGAGCTCACCTTTGAGCTTTCTTCTTCTTCAGCCTTTCTTGTATTAAGATGAAGTTCATGAGACAACAGCTTCCCGTATAGGTTCTTGGGATCCATGTTGCCCAGTTGGCCCATCTCTCTGATGGCACATATCTTGATATCCCATTCCTTTGTGAGGGATCTGAGAAATTTGTCATTTAGATCAGAGTTTGTGAACTCTCTGTCGTAGTTTCTTAGTCCATTCACGATCTTGAAAAATCTCTCATAGAAGTTGGAGATTGTTTCATTCTTTCCTTGTTTGAGGGCTTCATATTCCTGGTTGAGGAGAGATTTCATGTCATCCCTTACCTCTTTAGTACACTCCATTTATACGATCAAGGAGTCCCACATCTCCTTGGCCGTTTTGCAGTGAATTAGATTTTGGAGGGTTGAGTCATCTATGGCACTTACAATGACGTTTTGTGCCCTCTTGTCTAGACCTGCCAAGGCCAGCTCGTGCTTGGTCATGTCTTCATATTTCTTTATCACCTACCTGGTTGGATCAATAGTGGAGGCAGTGGTAGGGATGAAGGGACCCTGCTTGATTGTCAGGTAGATTCTTGGGTCAGCTGCCTCCACAAATAGTCTTACTCTTTCCTTCCAAATGGTAAAATTTTCTTTTGTGCAGATGGGAAGCTTCATGGCTCTCATTTCGCGATTCAGATCTCCACCGGGCATGGTGAGTCGTTCCTGATCTAGATCGGACTGTTAAGTCTCCTTTTGATCAACCTCCCTCTGATACGACTTGTTGGTTATGGAACGTTCACCTAGAGGGGAGGTGTTAGGTGATCTTAGTACTTTTTGATCTATTAGTGTGAGTTATCAAGATTCAAGCAATGCACAAAATTAACACATAAATAAGTCACCCAGATGACACAAAATCTATAGAGGTTCTTCAACACGGGGTGTCTTGAGTAGTCCTCTTTCCCTCTACGCTTACCCAGCAGTGTGCTAGGCTCAGCAAACTCCGCCAAAATCTTCAGGCCCTCAAGCCTTACAACATGGACCCGCAAGTCCCAACAGCCTAAGCCCTCTAGCCCTTACTTCCCCCGAGCCCGCAAGCTCGACACTCAGGCCCTCAAGCCCAACACAACACAGACCTGCAAGTCTTACAAGAAAATACAATAATCAAATGTTTCTTCTGCCGGATGAAGATCGGCACCTTTAGCCTGTTGAAGATCGGCTCCTTAAGATTGAAGAAGATTGTTCTGAATTAGATCTTGAGCGCACGGTTCTTCTTCAAAATCTTTTCTTAGCCAGATGAGGATTGGCTTCTTAGCAGTCGATGAAGATGACTGCTCCTTCTTTTTCTCTTTCTTTCTTGCGGCGCTTGTGTTTTTTTTGATTCGCTATGTGCGCAAGTTCTTTCTTGATGATTAACCCTTTAGGGCAACCTCATGTATCCTTTTTATAGGACTGCGATGTCTCCCAACGATCTTCTAAAAAGTTTCTTTATGTGTCAGACCTCCATTCCTTTTTAGCACGCGCTGATATCTTTATTTCTTCTGGAGTATGCGCTAATACCTCGATTCATTAAGTGCACGCGCTGATTGGACAATTAGGAGGCGGCATTAACTGCTGACAGTACGTCCGCAAGATTTGAATTCTGGATTGAAGATATCTGCATCATTACGATGACAAGCTGTCTCTGACTTTGTCGTCGCGATCTTCCTTCTGCCACTGATGGTGGTATCTCGACGATACAAGATATCCTGGGGATACTGTATATACGACGATCTTCTTTCTCTGACAATGTCGTCGTGAGCTTCCTTCTTGCATCATGTCGTCGTATTCATATGTTCTCTCGACGACATGAGTTCCACATGACGATGTCCTGTGTCTTCTTTGCGATTGATGAACTTGCCATCCTTCGCTCGACAGTCGCCATTCTTCGTTCGACGATCTCGCCCCGTCTCAGCATTCAACGATCGACATTCTTCGTTCGACTATCTCGCCAAGTCTCAGCGTTCGACGAATACTTTGCTTCTCAGCGGCTGCTGCTCTTCCCGTCATTACAACGACAAGCACGCATTGTCGACGATATCGCCTGTTCTTCTCGACGATATTTACTTATATTTTCCTAAGATTATGAACTAGATATACAATCAAATACAAAGTGAAGTACTCTTGGCATGATGACTTCTTCAAATCAGGAATCATGTGGGCAAGATTCCCAACAAAATGACCTCAAATCCATCCCAACTTTTGATGGGTGCTTAGTTAGGTCAAAATATGACCTGGTCAAAATATAACCCTGGTCAAAATTATAGACTATTTGGGTTAGTGCATGTTGAGAAAAATTCACATGCATGTTAGCTTAGGAAAAGGGGTGATGTGCATTTCTTGTGATTCCCCTTGATTTCATAGGTGTATGGTTGTAGAAGTATAACCATGCATGTGAAATAGTGAAGTAAATCACCTTCCATATATTTTACATTTAAATTTATTAGTCAAACTTGCATTTTCATGAAACATTTTAGATCACAATGACTAGGAAAATTACCAAACTCTAGCACATGGACACTTAGGTCAATTTACATTTCAGAAATTTTTTCTAGAATTTTTATAGTTAATTGTTCTCCTAAATGCCATTAAATTTGTTTGCCACTGTGGGTTACAAATAAAATAAGTATGACAAAATGACTGAAAAATATATGAAAAATTGTTAGTATGCTTTTTAGAACAAAATTGACCTATAGGATTTTTATTTTAATTTTTGGTTAATGATAATCAGTGGTTCCTTCATTATGTGGGAAATTCATGATTTTGATTAATTGATTGATACTAGTGGAAATAAATCCTAGAAAAATATGAACCTCTATTAGAATGTTTGAGGGTCCATTTACACCCTTTGGAGAATTTTTGGGCATTTAATTGAATAATGAAATATTTTATATTAAAAATAATGTGGTGTGGCAAATATTTAGTTAAATTTGGTTCTGTGATTATGTCTTTCTGGAATTATAAAAATTTTGTAGGAGTTCACTTTGGATGATTATTAAGCCTTAGGAATTTTCTTGTAATTTTTAGTTGTTTAAAACTTGGTGATCTTCTTAATATGAGCTTATGGATATATATAGTAAAATTTGGTTATGTGATCATATCTGTCTGGAAAATTATAAAAATTTGTAGAAGTTCATTCTAGATTATTATTAAGCCCTGGGAGTTTTCTTGTAATTCTTAGTTGTGTAAAACTTGGTGATCTTCTTAATATGAGCTTAAGGCTATATTTAGTAAATTTGGTTATGTGATCATATCTGTTTAGAAAACTATAAAAATTTGTGAGAGTTCATTTTGGATCATTATTAAGCCCTTGGAAATTTCTTGTAATTTTTAGTTGTATAAAACTTAACGATCTTCTTAATATGAGCATATGGCTAAATTTAGTAGAATTTGTTTATTTCATCATATCTGTCTGGAAAATGATAAAAAATTGTAGTAATTCATTCTGGATCTTTATTAAGCCATGAGAATTTTCTTGCAATTTTTAGTTGAAATAAATATGGTGATCCTTTATAAATGTTGTTTATGCCCAATTTTTGTATTAATTGTTATTCACAAAAGATAAAATAGAAAAATTACCAAATTATGGAAATGATGATACTTTACCTAGGTGAACCTCTGGAAAAATTTGTAGCATAAACTACTGATGAATAAATTGTTGTTTTATTATTTCCTTACTAACTTAGCTTATTTCTGTTTTGCAGCTTCTTTGTAATTTTTGTTAGGTTACGCCCTCAATCACGCCCCTAACCAAGGGCGTGTAAACTAAAAAAGCCAATATCGATGATCTCGGCCAATTTCGGTGCAAATCTCGACGAATTGATCAAGTCACGCCCTCGGTCACGCCCGTGACTGAGGCCATGTCGCGGGTCACACATGTGTGCTCCTTGTCAAGACAACAAGCCACTAATTCAAGCCGATCGACCGGATGTCTCGACGAATCACAAAGTCAAACCTATGTCAATTTGTTCACGCCCGTGTTCTTCCAATATTCCACCAGGACATGCCAACTATCATGCCTCTGACGCTAATGATGCCTGACGCCCAAGGTCACGCACGTGACATGTTGGTCACGACCATGTGCAGCTATTTTTCCCGTCATTCCTTCAAGATCCATCTAGAAGAACAAATGTCTTGACCCCTCCTACACACTGCAAGTCACGCCCTCGGTCACGGCCGTGACCGAGGGCGTGTAATACTAAAAATTTGCCAATAAACACAAAGGCTCAGCTGAACCTTAGAATTCAGATTTTGTGTGTAGTTTTGAGTGTTTGTGAGCTGTTTTGTGCATTTTCTTTTTATGTTTTTAGTTTTTGTAAATTTCTCTCTCCTAGTTTAGTTGTAATCTTCATTTTGGAAATGAAATAGTTTTTCCTTATTTTGTTCTTTTTTCCTTATGTTGGAGTGTGTGTGTGTGTGTGTGTATGAGTTTTGTTTTTTATTTTCTTTTAACTTAGCTTTCTCTTAATGTTGGTGTGTGTGTGTATGAGTTTTGTTTATATTTTATTTTCACTTACTTTTCTCTTTATGTTGGCGTGTGTGAGTGTATGAGTGTTAAACTTTATTTGTTTTATTAGTTCCTTTTTATTCTTGTGTGTGTGTGTGTGTGTGTGAGAGAGAGAGAGAGAGAGAGAGTTTAGATTTTAATTGCTTTATAATTTAGTTTTAATTTAAAGTGGAGTGTGTGTGTCTATGAGATAGTTTTTACATTTTTTGAAGCTTAAATTTAATTCAAAGTTGTGTGTGTGGGGGGGGGGGGTGTGGGTGTTGATGCGTGAATCTGGCACACCGCTATAGGCGGTAGCAAGACTGCGGCATGAAACGGCAGTGTACCGATCATTCAAGTAATATAAAATGGGAGTGATCCCCAAGTATCGAATCTCGAAGGAACACAGTAAGGTGGAGTTAACATTCGATGAAGGACTTGAGATTGAAGTCCTTTATGTCGGATGGATGCGAAAGGGGGTGATTTGGTTTGTGGAAAATAAAGAAACAGAGCTACAACTACTCCTATGCAATGTCGCTATGCAATGCTTTACCAAGCGGGATGGAAAACTACGTAGGCCTTGAACGCACTACTTCGCTAGGCGGATGGATGAGTAGGCAAGCGGATGAGGTGGATAAGTGCAGAATCGAACTGTGCAGGACTTAAGCGCACTGCTTCATTAGGCGAATGAATTACATGGGCCGCTATGCCACGCTTTACTAGGCGGATGGATGAGAAGGCAAGTAGATGGAATGGCTCGCACTGGCGGAGTCGAGGGGGATTACACGGGCCGTTAGCACCGCTTAGCTTGGCAGATGGACGAGAAGTCTTACGGAATGAGGGTCGCAAGCACCTCGTCGACAAGCACGCCACTAGGAATTGCTAGTGCGGCACACGAACGTGACGGAGGGATGGAGAATGGAATGGGGCGCTCCTCACTTGCATAAACCACACATATCAATTTCACATAGACATGAAATACTAAATATCATTACAAGGTTTAGCAAACATTATTCATACACCCAAATGATAAAGGAAAACAATACTACAGTATAAAGGGGGTTGAGATTACAACCAAAGCACAGAGACACATCGGAAGTTCACGGCCGGAATCTAGGGTTGTCAATCCTCGTCCGGGCTTGGGCTCCAACTGCCGTCCGGGGTCCGGAAGAGTTGTCACCTTCTTCTATTGTACCCATCTTCTCCGTCAATCTTCTTTGGCCACGATATCACCGGAGAACTTCATATATGCAGCAGGAAATCCCTCAAAATGGAGCTTTGGAGGTGCACAATCAATGGAGGAGGCCTAGAGGATGCTCAGGCTTGAAATTTGCAAGAGAATGGCATCTGGAGCTCCTCCCAAAGGTGGGCGGTGATGGAGCAGCAAAAATGGCACTCTGGAGCGAGAAAACGGCGCTGGAAATGACCTAAAATACGGATTCCCCGAAAGGATTTGTGAAAACGCGTATTTATAGAAAGCAAAATTTTGAATGCGCACGGTCAGTGGCGCACGACCAGTGGTCATGCGCGAAGGAATGCCTGTGAGCGTGCGGGAACAACCTGTAGCAAAATCAAAAAGACAAAAAATAGCGCACGATCATTGGAGCACGACCAGTTGTCATGCGAGAAGAAGGCCAATGAACATGCGAACATCTATGTTTGGTAAGGGCAATTAACGCACGACCAGTGGTCGTGCGCCTGATCGTGCGCGAAGGAAAACGCACGATTAGTGGCTTTTTAGGCAGAAATTGCCCCCAATTAAACTCCGAGCATCGCACGACCCTTGAACCTGCATGAAAACATCCAGGACCACTAGAATACAAGGAATCACACCAAAATGGGCATAAATGTGCACTAAGAGTGGAAATATGAAATGTGATCAATAGAAGCATAAATGAGGAATAAGTGAAGTGCAATGGCAATAAAAACAACCCAGATGAGTCCGGAAATCACTATATAAACTAGACTCATCACACCCCAACACATACCTGTTTGGGCGTCCCGAGCAAATAAATCCGGCGGGATAAGAAAATGGTAGTTAGCGTAGAGAATTGCAAAGAAATAGTAATATGCGAAGTATCATACTCATGCAAATAGAAATTCAGTAAAAGAAGATTCTAACTATACTAACTAATTTACAATAGTATAAATGCATAAATAGAGATTTATTTGTACTCAGATGGTGAATCATGATGAATTTGTGCGGTCGTGCCTGGTGTGAAAGTAAACAAGCCACTCAGGAGGATGTTGCAAAAGACCGGAATTCAGGGATAACTCTGCTGAAATCCATCAATTTCGTGAGCCATAAGCTTGCCCGATCACACTCTCTCCAAGGTGTTAGCAAACTCAAAAGGTGAATCCGTAGGGCTTTAGGGTTTTTTCGAGGCTTAGGTTACGGAATGATATACAAAGATAAACTGAAAGTCTACGCAAACCAAATGAGCAAAAACAATATGCTTACCCTGAACAAGCCCAAAACAGCGCTAGTGTACCACACCCCCACACTTAGCTTGAAAACCGGGTGTGTACACAACCTACTCCAAACAAATACCAACTGAATTTTTCTATTACGCCCAAGGGGATTTCATTTCATTTCTATTCTTTTCCTCATGTTTTTCTTTTCATTTTCTTTCTAATTATTTTATCCCCCAATTGGTTTACAAGAATGCATTCAGCACACAATATAATTTTTTTCATATCACAAAAATTCCATACATCACACCCAAGGAAATATAATTTCAATTAACTCACTACTTGGTTGCGACGATAGGATAAGCTTCAGGTTTTGGTGATTGAAAGAAAAGCTGGAACAAAGGAGGGGTAGGCACAAATTTGGCTTGCAAAGGTAAACGCATAGGTCATGGAAATAGAGGCCCAAACTAGCCAACTAGATGGCCTACTTCACGCTCAACTTAGTGAGTTGCTCTCACCCATGCTTCAAGAGTCGCTTGGGGCAAGTTCTTAGCCCACGAGAAAGATAAACCTTCCTTCCGACTCGAGCAACGCACAACTAGCGCTCGCTTACACACAACACCGTGCTACCGCAAATTTCAGTCACATTCACCAAATGAGTAAATTAAATTTAAAGCTACGCAAAAACACTAATTGTAAATTAAAAGTATAGACACAATCTAATTCTACTCAAATTTCTATGCAAGCAAGGAATATGCGACTAGAGCACTACAAGAGTCAACATCGCACTCTGATTTGCAATTCCTAAGCTAACATCCAATTTCACATTCCAACCCAAGATAGCGTGTACAGAAGCACACAAACAAGTGAGTGCGCGATTGTGCGGGTGTAGTGGTGTATATGAAACAATAATTATAAAACTGGACTGAAATATACTTCTAGTATGCAGTGTCATGTGCACGTGCATGGGCACACAAACCCACTCTCCCCCAGACTTAAACTAGACAATACACACAATATATATCTATGAAATTCAGAAAAAAGCTAGGCGAAGAGAGTACCCAATGCTCAGAAATGAGCATACCAGAAGATTGGCATTTAAATCTAGACCTAGCTGCAGCATCCATCCGGAAGAATACCTGCAGGGGACAGCTCTGCAAAAACAAAAGAAAAAGACAAACTAAAATAAACTACAGCTAACTAAACATGATTAGAAGAAAAATAATAATGCAAGAAAAGTAAGATAACTACTGGGGTTATTATCCTCCCAGCACGACTTATTCAAATTTAAAGCAGTTCTAGCTAATGGGCCTATGAAAAAGGAAATGTATAGGTAACTATTTTAATATGCGTGTCGGTAGCGGGTACCGATACGACGACAGAACATTTACTCCATTACCTAAATAAAAATACCTGCTGAACACAGGTAGCGGGAATAGGAAGTAAGAAGAGGAGGAGAGCTGGTCCTCACTCATATTACCATAAAATAAAGATTTGCCTAGCAAGGTGTCATCTGCAAGGAGGCAGCATGAGGAGAAGGCAATGAATGAGGCTTCCTCTACGGAGGGGGGATCAACCTCCTCACAAGAGAGGATACAGTCATCATTGACTTGAGCAAAATGCTCCAAGTCCTCCTGAAGTACCTGTGAAGACTCAACCCACACAGGCTCAGAAGAAGAAGAGGGGTCAAGGAATAAAGAAGAGGAAGAACATAAATAAAAATCAATCAGGGGAGTGGTCCCGGTCTCACTCCCAGCAGGATCCAAGGATAGATCTCTATCATCATCGTATGTATCATAGCGAGGGGAACCCAAGAACTCAAGGGCCTTGGTGGTGAGTTGGACCTCCTCGTCTTATGAGGAAGTGCAAACCTCCTCATCAGAGAGAGTATCCTCCTCATCCCACCGAGGTGCACCATCGTGTTCAAAGTATTCATTCTCCCCTTCGGGGAAAACAAACTCCTCATCCCACATTGGAGCATCCTCCGAGTCAGAAGCATCACCCCACTCCTTCACTTCGATAGGATCATAAAGAATGTGTGTAGAAAAATCTTGCAAAGAAACTAGAGGAACAAAAAGGTTTGGTTCCTCCGCAAAAAGATCTGCTAATGCCTCCCCGATGGAAAGAATACTTTCCAAATCCCACTCAGGTTCATCATGGAGCTCCCAAATCTTACCTTGTTCACCATCAAATGAATCGTCATCACTAGGAGTGAAGCCATACATAGGGAGTGAGGAGTCCATGCACCAAACAAGATCGGGGGTAGAGGGCACGATTGCCTCCATGGGTAAAGAATGAGTGATAGGGACAATGTTGTCATGAGTGGAGGAGCGGCGGTCAGGATTGAAGAGACTAGGACAGTCCCTCAATTCATGACCCTCTCCTCGGCACAACAAGCAAACAAAGTTCCTACACTGCCTAGCATTTAACTCCTTCATTTGGTCTATATAATAAACCATCTTGTCGTAGGTGCTAGGAGAAATATCCCATGATGACATTTTCAACAATAAAAGCAGATATAATGAAACTGAAATTCTTTGCAAGGAAATCTACACAAACTAATAAAACTCATTGGATTAAACTTGCCTAAAACTCTAAAATAGGAGAGAGAAATAATAACAAACAATATATAATTAAAAAGCAAACAAAAATAATAAGGCGGCTAAACACACTGGAAGAACTACTATCTCTTGTCTCCCTCTACAACAACTCACACGTCTGTTTTCTCCGGCAAAGGCACCAAAAACTTGATGCGCGAATCTCGCACACCGCTATAGGCGTTAGCAAGACTGCGGCACAAAACGGCAGTGTACCGATCGTTCAAGTAATATCAAATGGGAGTGATTCCCAAGTATCGAATCTCGAAGGAACATAGTAAGGTGGAGTTAACTTTCGAGGAAGGACTTGAGATTGAAGTCCTTTATGTCGTATGGATGCGAAAGGGGGTGATTTGGTTTGTGGAAAATAATGTAAAAGAGCTACAACTACTCCTATGCAATGCCGCTATGCAATGCTTCTAGGCGGGATGGAAAACTATGTAGGCCTTGAACGCACTACTTCGTTAGGCGGATGGACGAGTAGGCAAGCGGAAGAGGTGGATAAGTGCGGAATAGAACTGTGCAGGCCTTGAGCGCACTGCTTCGTTAGGCGAATGGATTACACGGGCCGCTATGCCACACTTCACTAGTCGGATGGACGAGAAGGCAAGCGGATGGAATGGTTCGCACTAGCGGAGTCGAGGTGGATTACACGGGACGTTAGCACCGCTTAGATTGGCGGATGGACGAGTAGTCTTACGAAATGAGGGTCGCAAACACCTCGTCGACAAGCACGGCACTAGCAATTGCTAGTGCGGCACATGAACATGATAGTGGGATGGAGGATGGAATGGGGCGCTCCTCACTTGCATAAACCACACATATTAACTTCACATAGACATGAAATACTAAATATCATAACAAGGTTTATCAAACATTATTCATACACCCAAATGATAAAGGAAAACAATACTATAGTATAAAGGGGGTTGAGATTACAACCAAAGGATGGAGACTCATCGGATGTTCATGGCCGAAATCTAGGTTTGTCAATCCTCGTCCGGACTCTGGCTCCAACTGTCGTCCTGGGTCCGGAAGAGTGGTCACCTTCTTCTATTGTACCCATCTTCTCCGCCAATCTTCTTTGGCTACGATCTCACCGGAGAACTTCATATATGCAGTAGGAAATCCCTCAAAATGGAGCTTTGGAGGTGCACGATCAATGGAGGAGGCCTAAAGGATGCTCCGGCTTGAGATTTGCAAGAGAATGGCAGCCGGAGCTCCTCCCGAAGGTGGGCGGTGATGGAGCGGCGAAAATGGCGCTCTGGAGCGAGAAAACGGCGCTGGAAATGACCTAAAATATGGATTCCCCGAAAGGATTCGTGAAAACGCGTATTTATGAAAAGCAGAATTTTGAACGTGCACGGTCAGTGGCGCACGACCAGTGGTCATGCGCGAAGAAATGCCTGTGAGCGTGCGGGAACAACCTGTAGCAAAATCAAGAATGACAAAAAATAGCGCACGATCAGTGGCGCACGACAAGTGGTCGTGCGCGAAGAAGGCCAATGAACGTGCGAACTTCTCTGTTTGGTAAAAGCAATTAACGCACGACCCGTGGCCGTGCGCCTGATCGTGCGCGAAGGAAAACGCACGATAAGTGGCTTTTAGGCATAAATTGCCCCCAATCAAACTCCGAGCATCGCACGACCCTTGAACCTGCATGAAAACATCTAGGGACACTGGAATACAAGGAATCACACCAAAATGGGCATAAATGTGCACTAAGAGTGAAAATATGAAATGCGATCAATAGAAGCATAAATGAGCAATAAGTGAAGTGCAATGGCAAGAAAAATAACCCAGATGAGTCCGGAAATCACTATATAAACAGGACTCATCAGGTGTGTGGGGGTGTGTGTATGTGTGTATGTGTGTGTGTGTGTTTATGAGATAGTTTTTACATTTTTTCGTAGCTTAGTTCAAAGTAGTGTGTGCGGGGTGTGTGTGCGTGTGTGTGTGTGCGTTAAAGATAATTTTTACATTTTTTGTAAATTAATTTTAATTCAAAGATAGAGTGTGTGAGTGTGTTAACTTATTTTTATTACTTGTCATTTAAATTATTGTAGAGTGTGTGATTTTCAATTTAGTGTGTTTTTAACTGTCTTTCTTTAATTTTTGCTAAACGCACTCATATTCGCTTAAAATATTATCATATACTTTTTAATCACTAAAGCCGTCCCCATTCTGATGAATGGCTAATCTCCGTTAGCGCACAATGTCGAAGAGCATTGGGACAAATAAATGGTTTTCTAAAATTAAAAAATCTCTTTCTTTTCTAATCAATTAACGAGCTTAAGGTTTACCCGAGAAAAACGTTGAGTTGAACAATATAATCGATGTGTGGTTTTCATTTCCATTTTCATACACTAGTTAGCTGAGAGGCTCATGCGTACATATTGTTCACTCGCAGGTAAAGAGAATTATGTGCTACCCTCATGAGAGGATGACGTAAATCTCACAAATTGGAATAAAAACCCAATAGCGGGGTTCACAACATAAAGCGAGTATTAAGGAGATTCGATTAAAGAACGAGAATTCGGTCGAATATTCTTAATCTCAAGTGGTCGTACCCTCGAGAGAGGTTCATTCATTCTTATGGAACCTCCACGTCCAAGTCGTTCTAATTAATTGAAAAATCAGATCTTTTACTTCAAAAAAAAAACTATTTTCATCTCAAGGTAATTTGACATCGGGCGCTATCCTTATCATCGTTTTCAAACCCTAGTTATACTTTTATTATCACTCTCTAAAAATCTAAAAAATAACAAATCAAAATCTCATTCTGATAAAATAATACTTCGTTCCTTATAAGTAAAAATAATCAGCACGGTCCGTGGAAAAATACGACCTTGATATTTTCAAAAAATATCATATACTATACACGATAAGGTATACTTTCCTTCATCAGATATTAGTTTGGATAAATTTCCAAGAGATCTAAAAAGCAAATCCAACTTTAAATTCATCAAGTTTTTGGCGCTGTTGTCGAGGAATGAGCCCGGGTCACCCGCGTGATAGATAGGAATACTCACCAATAAAATACCATGATGAATCATTTTAATTAAAACGATCAAGTAATTAATTAAGTTTTTGGCGGGAATACTCACCACTATAAAGTAAATTCATGTTTTTGGCGTTGTTGCCAGGGAGTTTGTGTTGTTATTTTGAAAGAGGAATCAATATTAATTTTACCTTTTACTCCTTCCTCACCCTTTTTTCTTTCTTATATATATATATATATATATATATATATATATATTAAAGAAAAAACAAAAACTTTTTTAAATATTAGTGTATGACCCGAGGAAGCTCTTCGAACAGCCGGATACTCCTTTTGATCCTGAAATCGAGCGCACCCTTCGTGAGCGCCTTCGATCTCGTGATCAAAATCTACCCTTAAATCTCAATGTGTCTATTGGAGACACTAATGCTGAAGCTATGACTGAGCCCAATCCAATTGCGGCCCTGCCACAGACCATGACATATTTTGCGCGCCAAAATTTTAACGATACGGGATCAAGTGTCACTCGCACCACAGTGGCCAATAATAATTTTGAAATTAAACCTAGCATCATTCAAATGGTACAACAGTCAGTACACTTTGACAGTTTGTCGGATGAGGATCCGAATTTACATCTTTCAATTTTTTAAGAAATTTGCGACATCTTTAAAATTAATAGCATCACTGATGACGATATTCATTTGCATTTATTTCCATTTTCGTTGAGGACAAAGGCCAAGTAGTGGTTGAGTTCTCTTCTGAGAGGATGCATCACTACGTGGGCCGAAATGATGGAGACATTTCTAACTAAATATTTTTCTCCATCTAAAACTGCTAAACTACGCACGGATATCGCCTCTTTTATTCAATTTGATTATGAGTCTCCCTACGAGACTTGGGAGCATTTTAAAAAAAATTGCGTAGATGTCGTCATCATGCGTTGTCGTCCTTGTTATAGGTCCAAAACTCCCAGTAGCGCCATAGAAAACACAAAGAGTCTTTCATATTTCGCTTTGATTTCTAGCGTCATTGAAATCAAAATTTTGTAATCATTTTTATTAATAGTAATCATGTCTCTCCTTTTGTAATAAAAATGATTTGTTCTTCATTTCTCTAAATTGTTTATTATCATATCTTTTATTATAAAACAATTTAGATCTTTATTCAAAATCACTATTTTGATCTCTTATTATTCAAGTATTACAAAATATAATATAAGTTTTTAAAACCCTTATTCACCCCCCCTCTAAGGGCACCTCCCGATCCAACAAGTGGTATCAGAGGCAGGTTATTCCAAATCGTCTTAACAACCGGGAATAATGGCATCTCATGATCTCGCTTCTACTAGTGGTGTAAATTTTTATGAAGAAGAAAAATCTCCTAAACAACCTTTATTCGAAGGGAGAAACTATAAAGGGTGGAAATTATTAATGAAAAAATTTATTAAAAGTTTAGATATCAATGCATGGGATATAGCAATAGTTAGACCAGCGGACGAATCAAATAAACAAGAGCGTCACCTAAATGCAAAAGCTATGCATTATATTTTTTGTGCTTTATCTCAAGATATTTTCAAATTAATATATTGTTTTTCTAGTGCATACAAAGTATAGAAATTTTTTGAAGGAATGTATGATTCTCCTTCTACAGGTATGGAACAATCGCAAGAACTGGAGAATATGCAAGCTTGCACAAGTCTTCAAGAATGCTCCTCTCATGATGGATCAATGGAGCACACATCAAATGGAAAAGAAGAAGAAGTACTGTCTTCGGAAGAGGAGTGCCAAAAAGATATAAAAGAAATGATATGCTCAAATCGTGCCTCTCCCGAAAGCAATGTAAGGAAATCAAATCGCATTTTCTGTACTTCTATTTCTACATTAAAAATGCTTCAAACTACAAAGCGCAAAATTAAGAAATTAAAAAATGCTAATAAACATTTGCGCTTAGAAAATAAAATCTTAAAGGCAAAAATTAATGAACAATCAAATTCAAATTTATCTAGTTCTATCCATAGTTCCTTAGTTGAAAACACTACACCTTGTATGGAATTTGATGACTTCTTTTTATAAAAGAACAAAATGAAAAATTATGTTTAGAAAATTCATCTTTGATAAATGATTGTGCTAAGTGCAAAGACTATAAAATTGAAATTAAAGAGATGGATGAAACATTTGATGAATATAGAAATAACTCTCAAGATCATATAGATTCAATTGTTTCCACACTTAAAAATAGCACAAACGCTTATAATAAAGCTAGACATAATTTAAAGATTAAAAATAATGAATTAAAAACTAAAATCAACTTGCTTAAGGAAATCATAAAGAAAAATGCTCAAAACATACATTCTCAATATAATGCAAAATCCAAAAGCAAGTTGAATATGATTTCTCAAAAGTTGAATAAGCCAAACAATGGAAATAAAAAACTTCAAAAGATTGAAAATGAAATTCCAAAATACAATCATTACTATCATTTACAACATCAATCTTCTCCCAAGGTAAAATTAAATGTTCACAAATTTCCTACGAAAAATACTTTCAATAGTCATTACAATCATAATCATCAATATAAAGATTATCACAATGGAAATTTCACATATAAGAATAACACTAAACCAAAGTTTGAATGGAGACCCAAAATTAAAAATGAAACATTAACTTCACATGAAAGGACCCATTCATCACTAACTACCCACAAACCTACACGCTATATTTGGGTACCCAAAGGAACCATCCCACTTGGTCCTCTTTGGATATCTAAATCTCTTATTCATTAGTATCCAATCATTTGCATGAAGTAGAAATCAACTAAAAATGAAATATCATTATTCTACTTCATGATATGCCTAACCTTTTTTTTCTTACTTTTGTTTATTTTCTTTTCTTTGAGCCATCATGATATGATCACTTTATATAACTTGTGATATGACTCTCACATATTAAACCAAAATTCATACACAAATCAAATTGAATAAAGTTGAATAAAAAGTCATATCATCTCTCAAGTGATCTACTTATCCTTTTTATTTCTATCCTTCTAAATCCATTTCCTAAAAGTCATATAAAATTTGAAAAACTAAATTTGTCATATGATATTGTTAAGACTAAATGAAATAAGTGTCCTAATGGATTTAAAAGGTATTTTAGGGGTATTAGGCTAAATTTACAAAATGCACAAGTTTTGCTTAGGTAGTTAATTTATTTGCGTCATTTTCAATTACCCCAAGTATGTTTAATCATAATCATGTCAAATCGAAATTAAAAAAAAATTGCATTAATATTATTTCACTTATTTATGATCATTTCACGCAATCATATGTTGTGCAAAACTCAAGAATTAAGGTCTAATGAATATGGAGCTTTAATGAATATGAAACCCATGTACTAAAATTTTAACTTCCGCAACTTTTTGCGATTGCTTCTCATCTCATCACTTCATTAGACAGGTCTTACCTTGCAAAAACATAATTAAGAAAAATTGGATGCAAAATCGAAGAAAATCTAGGCTATATGATTAAAATAAGCACTCTATGTGAGCTAACGCAGGCGCTAAGACCAAACGCGGGTGCTAGCTCAAGTATCTGATTTTCTAAAATTTTAAAATTATGAAAAATCAATAAAAAATATATTATTTTATATGTGCTACTCATTTTTGCAATTCTGCCTGTACTTGTTTTTGAAAAATTAAAATACAAAATTACAAAAGCCAAATTACAAAAAATATTTTGTTTTGACTTTGTTATTTGTTTGATTTCTATTCCTATATGCAAAAATTAAATACAAAAATATAAAACAAAACCAAGTATCAAAAATTATTATTTTGAGCTTAACTTTTCTATTTACATGTATCTTGCAAAAGAGTGATTTGGGCTATCATCCCATCATATCACCTAGTACCAGGCGAACCTCTCACAAAGTTGTCTTCGGGAAGTCCAAGATCAATCTTATGAGTTCAAACTTTAAATTATCAAAAATACTCTATGGACATCATTGAGAAAATCAAGCATGATTTAATCTATTATTTAGAACTTCTATAATGTTGCAATTTATCTTTTCAAACTACTTTGAACATTGCTTTCATCATGCTTTGATATATCTATTAATATGTGCATCAATTATATTGAAAAAGTTGTGTAGAACTAAGCTTAGCATGCCTCTAAGTATGAGTAAATGTTTTATGTTTGATAATGATCGCTATTCACTCACTTATTTTGCAATTGTTTACTTATATTTTTAATCTAAGAATGCTTGTGTATGTTTTGTAATAGTACAATGAATTAAAATTGCACAAGTATCTTACCTACACAACCTTTGTTTGCACTTTAAAAGTTAATAAAAGTGGTTATGTTTTTATAAATTATATCGGTTTGCAAAACAAGTGTATTCGGAGAACTTTGTACAAAACAAAAATCATAAAATAAAGTGACAAAGATAACTCCACCAAGCACTACTTGAACCTCCTGATAAGTCTTAATAAGTGATGTGAGGTTGAGCACCTTAGAAAGAATAGTAAAGTATCTTGTGCAAACCATAACTTTCTTTCAAAATAAAAACCACTTACTCTTAAGTACACCGGATCACTAGTTTCAATATTAAAATTAAATAAAATATGTGATCCCCCAAGCACTACTTTGCACCCTGATAAGTCCTAATGAGCATTGTGTGTGCAAATCACCTTGGTAGTTGTACATTTTTTTTGCATTGAAGTTTGTGGAAGTAAAATTATTTGTATTTTATTGTGCTCTTACTTTACATATTTCTTTTATTTTTGATTAAAACATTTGTCTACTCTACTCAAAAATACATTTATGTGCACATCATTATCTTCCATAACACTTCTTCTCATGAGTATTGGATCCTAATGCAAATTCTATACTACTTTTTGTTTATGAAATGCACTAGATAACCTAGCATGCTTTCTACATTAATGTTCGGTATGTTTTGAAATTGTGAATTAAAGTAACATTGTAGTAATCTCTTTTTGATAACATTATTTCATGCTTCGTTACTTTATTGTCAAACTTAAAGATTTTAATTGAAAAATGATTTACAAAAACATCTTCTTTTGGAAATTTAACTCATATATCTTTTTATGGATCATCATTGATTACAATAAGATGTTTCTTATATTTCTATAAGTCTTCCGCATCATTACCATATAATTGTTTTACCTTGCGCTTTCATGTTTATTAAAAGTCTTTTAGTTTGTCTGCATCATCACTTGAATCTTCAAATTCCTTTCTTGCAACAAGTGGTATACTTGCTTGGTAAACTTTATATTGGTTGCGTTTAACATGAATTTTTTTATAAAACTCTGATTTATTTCTATGAAAATATTATTACGCTAAAAACTCTGATTCATTAATGGATTTCAAAATTGCTATGTGAGTGTTTTCATAAATTCAAATAAAAATATAAATCCATAGGCTATGTCATTAAATTTAAATGCTAAATGTTTCCAATAATTATTATCCGTGACTTCATTTCTCACCATAGCGGGGGCGTAGTGTTGTAGACATTAAATAACCTTATCTCTAGTCATGTCTTGTCCTTAACCGGGGAGGGTTCCAGTGGGGCCTTGTGAGGCACTGGGGGGTAAGAGTGCTAGGTTAAGTTTTTGTCTAGTGTTTGCATATGGGATTAACACCCCAACCTACGACATGTATGTAGCTCCTCATGCCCATCCATCACTTAGTACGGGGCTAGGGTGTAGACATATTGTCTGGGTAGTTTAGTTACTTGGAAATCATTACATTTTTTATGCTTAAAACTCTTATATAAAAAGGAAAAACTAACATGATAATATTTAGTACTTGACAAATGTTAGATTGTTCATCTTTAAGCTAAAAACTCCGATCTATTTCAATGAAAAGTTCTCTAAAACTCCTTATCATTTCCTTCTCTCTATAAGCTCGATCATGCCTTTATCTTAGTATCAAAAATTTTGTGTTTTGCTTCCTTGCCCACTTTTGCTAATAACAAAAGGGGGAGAACTAACATGATAAATATAATCCGCTATCAAAAAAGAAAACTAACATGATTAATTAAAATGATAGCTTACATATTAGGGGAGCATTCACTTAGGGGGAGCATATATTTAGGGGGAGCAATTCTAAATGCTACAATCGATAATTATCCTAAGTCATCACTCTCACACACACACAAGTAGTTCATCATGCTTATATATATTAATGCTCTGATTTATCATTAATGGTTTTGTTATTATCAAAAGGGGGAGTTTGTTAGAACAAGGTCTTTCGCATCTCCTTAGTTTGAGAATAACAAAACCTATGTGTATTTGATCTTGTGTGTTTAAGTATGCAGGATAACAAAGTCCACATGACTCAAGGATTACATAAGAAGGTTGCCCCCCAAGTTTAAGCCATCAAATCCAAAACTCCCACTAGAGCCGGCGGTATCACCTAGCGCCTGACGCTAGCGCTAAGGAACAGCTGAGAACGGATACTGGGTTTGACGAAATTGATCTTGCATTCGACGATCTTGCGTTCGACAAATTTCTGTTCGACGAATGTTGAAGCCCTCTCGACGAACTCTGGTCGACGAAATTGAGCCCGGCGAATGTTGAAGCCTGACCGACAAATTGAGTTCGACGAAATTTTGCTCGACGAACTATAAGCTGTGCTCGACGAAATTCTCATCAGTGCGTTCGACGAAAATTCAATCGACGAAATGTTAGCTGGGTTTGATGAAATTTCGATCGACAAAATGTTTGCTCAAGCATAAATTCTGAGAGTACTTATAGAAGGAGATAGCGCCTGGCGGTATCCGATAGCGCAGGCGATAGCGAGGTGCATAGTAGGCAAGAGAGAAAAGTTTCCTCCGATTGAAGATTCTATCGTGCAGAATATGTCCTAATATGGGATAGCGCCGGCGGTACCATCACCGCAGGCGCTAGCGCTAAGGCTATAAAATGGACTCCTTGGCTCCGTCTTCCTAATCCTCTAGAGATCCAAATTTCTAGAGCTTCATGCCACAACAGAGAGAGGAAGGTTCAAAGATATACTCCCACAAATCCATAAAGACTAAAGGAGATCCGTGGAGAAGATTTCAACACGCATCATCATCATGACGAAAGACCGCATCGACTATGATCATACTCTGCGTCATTGTTTACTTCTCCAAGAGATCCGCATAGAGGGAGTTTTTATATTATTGTCTTTTCATTTCACATCTTTTCTGTGATCGTTTAGTAAACTCGCCTCGTGTTGGCGACTAGGTCTGGGTAGGACTTAGGGATGAAATTCGCCTCGTGTTGGCGACTAGATCTAGGTTAGGTCTAGGGGGTGCTCGAGGCCATATCCGGGGAAGGGTTGGATAGAGCGGCTTGAGGTCGTATCCGGGGAAGGATCGGCTAAAGCCAGCCCGTTTGTGGGGATACGAGTCGGTATAGATAACAAAAAGAGTCTTTCATATTTCGCTTAGATTTCTAGCGTCATTGAAATCAAAATTTTGTAATCATTTTTATTAATAGTAATCATATCTCTCCTTTTGTAATAAAAATGATTTGTTCTTCATTTCTCTAAATTGTTTATTATCATCTCTTTTATTATAAAACAATTTAGATCTTTATTCAAAATCGCTATTTTGATCTCTTATTATTTCAAGTATTACAAAATATAATATAAGTTTTTAAAACCCTAATTCACCCCCCCCCCCCCCCTCTAAGGGCGCCTACCGATCCAACAAAATTTTCCCTGGAGTAATCAAAACAATGCTCAACGGCCGCCAAATGTGAATCTGCAAGGATTTTCGCAAGCATTTCCGCATGAATTCCCACCACGTCCTCCAAAACCTTCTCCGCTCGAAGATATTTTTGCTAAATACGTCTCTTCCAATGAGTCAAATATCCAGAATATTACCGGATCAATAAAAAACTTGGAAAACCAAGTTGGGAAACTTGTGATGATAGTCTCTGAGCGGCCATATTGAGCTTTGCCAGGGAACACAGAGCCTAAGCCAGAGAAAATACCAATGCCAAAACCTTCACAACGGAAAGGAGGTAACCTTCCCAAAATGGGTTGAGCCTAAGGTACATATTTAGACACTGACCACTACACCCTCTCCTTCGATAGATAAATCACCAAGTATCCCGACTGTGACGAACATTTTTAGCACGCCTCTTCCTTATCCTTCAAAAATAAATAGCGAGCAGAAGGACGAGCAATATAAAAAATTCTTACAAATTTTAAAACAAATTCAAATAAATGTTGCCTTCTGCGAGGCACTCTCCCAAATGCCAAAATACGCGAAATATCTTAAAAAGTTTCTTTCTAATAAAAAGAAACTCGAGGATGTTTCGTGTGTTTCCCTTAACGTGGAATGCTTGGCGGTTCTCCTTAACAAATTTCTGCCAAACCAGAATGACCCAGGATTGTTCTCCATCCCGTACCTTTTCAGCAATATGTTAATAAAGTAAGCTCTAGTGGACTTGGGCGTCAGCATCAATTTGATTCCTTTTTCTCTTTTCAAAAAACTCGATCTAGGCGTTCTGAGCCCGACAAAGATGAGCATCCAACTCGCAGATCGCTCGATAAAGTACCCGATAGGGGTAGTGGAGGATGTTCTGGTCAAGGTCAACAAGTTTACCTTCACGGTAGACTTTGTCATCCTGAACATAGAGGAGAACGCTGAGGTGCCAATCATACTCGGTCGCCCCTTCCTCGTAACCTCCCGCACATTAATAGATGTAAGTAACGGTTGACTCATCCTTTGGGTCGGAGACGATGAAGTTACTATGCACATTAATCCCTCAATGCGGAACTCTCAATCGAACGATGATTCCTGTTTTAACCTAGAACCCACATTTAAAGAGGAATGTTCTTCCCTTTCTAAATTTCTCTCCTTAACGCTAGATGATTCGGATTTGGCGAATCTATTCTTTCTAGACAAAATGCCGACTAATTCACCATTCAAACCCTTCGATTCAAAAGTTATACAAAATTAATCCATAATATGAAGAACCGCCAGTCCTCGAACTGAAACAACTCCCCGATAGTCTGAAATACATTTTTCTCAAAAAAGATTTAAAACTTCCAGTTATTATCTCTTTTACCATAAGTGATTCAGAGACCTCAGAATTAGTAGAAGTTTTAAATAAACATCATCATGCAATTGCATGGAAGATTTCAGATATCTGGAGAATAAACTACTCATTCGGCACCCACTATTTTTCTAGATGATAACTTCTTAAAACCATCCAGCCACAATGATGGCTTAACCAACATGCGGGATGTCATTAAGGCTGAAGTAATAAAACTTCTCAACGTGGGAATTATCTATCCTATATCAGACAGTGCGTGGGTAAGCCCCGTATAAGTTGTCCCCAAAAAGGGTGGTATAACGGTCGTGGCAAACCAGAATAATGAACTGATACCAACACGTATTGTTACGGGTTGGCGGGTGTGCATCGACTACTGAAAATTAAATGATCCCACACCAAAAGACCACTTCCCGCTATCGTTCATCGACAAAATCCTGAAGCAACTTTCAGGTCATCCATTTTATATCTTTCTTGATGGTATTTCAGTATTTTTCCAAATCCCTATTTCCCCCGAAGACTAGGAGAAAACAACTTTTATTGGCCACTTTGGCACCTTCTCATATCGAAGGATGTCATTTGGCCTCTATAATGTGTCAGATATATTCCAACGATGTATGCAAGTAATCTTTGGCGATCTCGTAGAAGATATCATGGAAGTCTTTATGAATGACTTCTCCGTATTCGGAAACTCTTTTTCAAATTGCTCGGAAAATTTAGATAGTCTTCTGGCGGTGTGAAGAGATGAATTTATTTTTAAACTGGGATAAATGCAACTTTATGGTCCGTGAGGGTGTTGGGAACTGTGCCTAGCAATGTTCCTGATTTGAAGAAGTGCTCATATCAATGACAAATGCAGTATGTATTTGATGATATAGCTTATTCATGACTGCAGAAGATAAATCATATATCAGGTAATTTTCTAAGTCTAAAATTATCTAGGACTAAACATATTGTTGATATAATATTCATATCGTTGAGAAAGCATCCAAGCTACATCACCAATATATAGACAATAAATGTAAAGAAAATTAACTAAGTAAAATATCATCTCAAGACTCATCAGAAGAATCCTGGAGACAAGTATCAAGTCGTCGAAATATTTTCGACGATATCATCTTGATGAAGACACATCATCTTGAAGGTTGAAGAAAGCTTGTCGTGGATAATGCTATGTTAAGATATCATCGACAACGCCTTGAAGAAAGCTTGTCATGGATAAAGCTAAGTTCAGATATCGACGACATCATCTTGGAGATGGATTATCGCAGATAAAGCTAAGACGTCTCGGTTGGAATATGGTTTTTAGCATCCCTTTGATTTGAGAATAACAAATCCTACTTTTATTTGATCTTGTTTGCCATTGTGTTTTTAGCATGCATGTTTGGACAGTTATGACACCAGGTTGCTACAACAATGGTCTGGCACTAAACACAAGCTGAAGGATTAAAAGTTGTCTAATGCCTGACGATGGGCGCTAGCGTTCGAAGAAATGAAAGCTGCATTCGACGAACTGAAAGATGCATTCGACAAACTGGCATTCGACGAAATGAAACCGCTGAGATGGAAACACTGAGAAGGAAACCGCTGAGAACGGAAGCTGCGTTCGATGAAATGGAAACTGCGTTCGACGATCTGGCGTTCGACGAAAGAAGAAGCCTGTTTGACAAAATGTGCTCGACGAAATTTTATTTTCGATGAAATGGCGTGCCAGCTGATTAAAGATGAAACTCAACGCCAGGCGTTAGAGATTAACGATGGGCGCTATCCGTTCAACGAAAATGTCATTCGACGAAATAAATTGTCGTTCGATGAAATGAGTGGCGTTCGACGAAATGAAACTGCGTTCGACGAAATGAGACGTTTGACGAAGATGTTGTTCGACGAAATGGCATGCCAATGTATTAAAGAAAGAAACTCAATGCCAGGCATTAGTCTTAATGCTGGGTGCTATCCGGTCGATGAATTTGGTAAGGAGAAAGCAGCCGTGATTGCAGGAGAAACTTTAGGACTGATTTGCTCAACGCCCTGCGTTAGCCTTAATGTCGGCGTTAGTATTGCATAAAATAAAACATTTCCTAAAGTGCAGAATCTCCTTCCTCTTCTGAAAATCCGATCCATCAATATGTTGCTATACATGGTCAACGCCTGGCGTTATCTTGTAATGCCGACGTTAGCTCAAATTTTATAATTTGGATGATTTCGACGTCTCTTACAACTGATTGCCAAGAGCCTTATTCCAGCACTTCAGAAACTTTGTGAGGGCCGTATTTCCAGACCAACACATCTCCCACTCATATTTCAAAAGGAGGAATCAAAGGAGGCTTGGATCAACATGCTAACTTAACGCAAAGAACGCGCGCTTGGACTTCAACGATCTTCAGCGATTCTTCGGCGTCTCCTTCAGATTACCTCATAGGGAGTTTTGTATTTGTATTTTGTCCTTTATTTCATCTTTGTAATCGGTTCGTTAATTTGATGCGTGTTGGCGACTAGGTCTGTGTAGGATTTAGGGAGGAATTCGCCTCGTGTTGGCTACTAGGTCTAGGGAGTAGATCTAGGGGGTGCTCGAGGCCTTTCTGGTGATAGATTGTCTACAGCGGCTTGAGGCCATATCTAGGGAGAGATCGGCTAAGGCCAAACAATTTGTGGGGATACGAGCCGGTATAGAAAACGAAAAGAGTCTTTCATTATTCGCCTCGATTTCTATCATCTAGAATTCAGATTTTGTAATCAATTTTATAAATGATAATCATGCCTTTTCATGTTGAATAAAATTGATTTCATTATTCCAATCTCTATACTCTTGATTTAACTTACTTCAACATAAAATATCAAAAGTTTTCTATTAAATATTAAAGTTTTCTAAAACCCTTATTCACCCCCCCCCCCCCTCTAAGGGTGCCTCAAGATCCAACAAGTGGTATCATATCTAGGTTATTCCAATTCGACTTAACAACCGGGAATAATGGCGTCTCTTGATCATGATCTCGCTTCTACTAGTGGGGAAAATTTTAATATAACTGAAAAAGTATTAGCACCACCTTTATTTATGGGCAAAAATTATAAAGGGTGGAAAATATTAATGAAAATTTTTTTGAAGGCCACCTAACGTACTAACTAGAAATGAAATTGTCTTAAATGCAAAATCTATGAATAGTATATTTTGTGCGTTAGACCAAAATATTTTCAAACTTATCTATACGTTACCTACCGCATATGAGATTTGGAATTTTCTTAAAAGAACTTATGATTCTCCTTCTATAGGTATGGAACAATCGCAAGAACCGGAGAATATGCAAGCTTGCACAAGTCTTCAAGAATGCTCCTCCCATGACGGATCCATGAAGTGCACATCAAGTGAAAGAGAAGAAGAAATACTATCTTCGGAAGAGGAGTGCCAAAAAAATGTCAAAGAAACGATATTTTCAAATCGTGCCTCTCCCGAAAGCAATGTAAAGAAATAAAATTCCATTTTTTGTACTTCTATCTCTACATTACAATTGCTTCAGACTACAAAGCGCAAAATTAAGAAATTAAAATATGCTAATAAACATCTGCGCTACGAAAATAAAAATTTAAAGGCAAAAATTAATGAAGAGTCAAATTCTAATTTATCTTGTTCTACCCATGGCTCCTTAGTTGAAAACATTACACCTTGTATGGAATTTGATGATTTAGAAGAAAAATGCAAGGAACTTGAAAAGGAACTTCTTTTTATAAAAGAACAAAATGAAAGATTATGTTTAGAAAATTCATCTTTGAAAAATGATTGTGCTAAATGTAAAGACTATAAAATTGAAATTAAAGAGATGGATGAAACATTTGATGAATATAGAAATAACTATCAAAATCATATTGATTCAATTGTTTCCACTCTTAAAAGTAGCACAATCGCTTATAATAAAGCTAGACATAATTTAAAAATGAAGAATGATGAATTAAAAACAAAAAATCAACTTGCTTATGAAATTTATAAATAAAAATTCACAATATCAAGAAATACCTAAAAGCAGGTTGAATATGAATATGATTATGAATATTTTAACTAAGACAAATAATGGGAGTAAGAAACACAAAGTATTTGTAAATCAAATTCAAAATCACCATTATTTACAAAATCATGTTTCTCCCAACATAAAATTAAATGTTCACAAATTTCCTATAAACAATGTTTTATAAAATCATCATGGAAATTTGACAAATAAAAACAATATTAAACCAAGGTTTGAATGGAGGCCCAAAGTTAAAGATGAAACACTAACTCCACTCAAAAGGGCCCATTCATCACTATCTCCCCAAAAGCAAACATGATGTATTTGGGTACCCAATGGAACCGCCACACCCGGTCCTCTTTGGATACCTGAATCTCTCATTCAATAGTATCATATCATTTGCTTGAAGTAGAAATCAATTAAAAATGAAATATCAATTCTCTACTTCATGATTTGCTTTATTTCCTTTTTGTTTTTGCTTCTATTTCTTTAAGCTATCATGATAAGATCACTTTATATAACATGTGATATGACTTTCACATATTAAACCAAAATTCATAAATAAATCAAATTGAATAATGTTGAATTAAAAGTCATATCATTATTCAAGTGATCTACTTATACTTTTTTACTTTTATCCTTCTAAATCCATTTCATAAAAGTCTGATAAAATTTGAAAAACTAAATTTATCATATGATATTATTAAGACTAAATGAAGTAAGTGTCAAAATGGATTCAAAAGGTGTTTTTAGGGGTATTAGGCTAAATTTATAAAATGCGCAAGTTTTGCTTAGGTATGTAATATATTTGCGTCATTTTTGATTACCCCTAGTATTTTTAATCATAATCATGTCAAACCGGAATTGAAAAATTGCATGAATATTATTTCACTTATTTATGATTATTTCACTCATGCATATGTTGTGCAAAACTCAAGAATTAAGGTTTAATGAATATGGAGCTTTAATGAATATGAAACCCATGTACTAAAATTTTAACTTCCACAACTTTTGGGGATTTCTTCTCGTCTCTTCACTTCATTAGACAGGCCTTACATTGCACAAACATAATTAAGAAAAGTCGGAAGCAAAATCAAAGAAAATCTAGGATATATGATTAAAATAAACACTCTCTGTGAGCTAACGCAGGCGCTAGGACCTAACGCCGACGCTAGCTCATGTATCCGATTTTCTGTAATTTTAAAATTCTGAAAAATCACTAAAAATATATGTTTTGTTTAATATTCAAAAACCAAAGAGAAATTTTATTAAACCTTTCAAAAATAACAAAAAAATAGTTTCTCATTGTATTCACTATTCACCTTACAAAGTTTCTATTTAATAATTTAAAAGGTTGAATATGAATTTTCTTTAATAATACCACATGTACATTATCACGAATAATTAATTACGAGTACTTAATCACAACGAATTAATATTAATGATCATATATAATAATCATGCAAAATCATATGATCTTTTAAGTCAAACATCAAATGTAACTACAAAAGATCTTATTCCTTCCAAACATATTTTCTGTGATCATGATTATTATATGAATCTATTATGTTTTGCATGTATCACATTTATTTTTAGACCATAGAATCAACTCTATATCTATATGAATAAATCAATTAGAATCATCACTTTATTTTATGTCTAAAATTTGAATCACTATTGTTAAATACATGCAACATTATATCAATTAACCTTATGGGATAACACTACATTCAAACTCATCATATCTAGCATTATCAACTAATAAATATTATCATCAATGCTAGATATCTTATTATTACCATAATGAATCAATCTTAAAGAAGAACAATTGAAAGTTAAAACTCCTAATAAACCATGTTGCTTTAATATCAAATATAATAAGAAATTAATCACTCATAAAAGCCAGAGTTTATAAATTGATTCCATAGAACAAAATGCTTAGGATGTCCATGATTAATCACCCACATTATGTGTCTCACAATAGCGAGGGCGTGGCATTGTATGCATTAGAAGACCTAACCTCTATGTCATGTCTTGTCCTTAACTAGGGAGGGTTCTAGTGGGGCCTTGCGAGGCACTGAGGGGAAAGAGTGCTAGGTTGAGCATTCTCTAGTGTGTGCATATGGGATTAACACCCCATCCTATGGCATGTGTGCAGCTCCTCATTCCCATCCGTCATTTAGTACGGGGCTAGTGTGTAGGCATACAGTTAGGGTATTATAATCTAGGACATTCCTATTTCATATATTTTGTATGCACTGTTTATGATTATATTATTCATGCATTTTTATTTTTGATCAAACATGCTCATGCATTCTTGTTTTGATCGAACATGCTTATCTTGTGTTTTGCATATTTTATCATTTTTGAGCTCTAATGATCTTGTAAAACACAAATATATGAAAACCAAATAAAAATACAAAAAACCTTTTTGAACAAATAAAACATGCTTGAATAGCCTTCTAACCATTTCCAACGTCTCTGAAATTTCTACTGTAAGAAGGTCTATATATATACTATCTATGCCAAAAGAAAATTTTTTAAAAATTCTCAAAAATCGAGTACTGTTTCGGCGTTAACTAGTTAACGCCAGGCGTTAGCTTTTTTTAGATTGAAATTCTACTTTCCCTGCACTATTTTTGAAATTTTTCTAATTATTTTTCTCTGTTATCTTCTCAGATTTGAAATTATATTGTTATTAATTTGGTTATTTTATTCCAAAATAGAAAAAAAAAATTAAATTATTCAAAATGCTCATTAACATGATTCTGTTATTTGTTTTGCTTTAAAAAATTTACAAAATTATAGTTTGACTATAAGACTTCACAAGAGCAAACATCTTAGTCATTTTTGTTTCAAATGGTCAAAAATGATTTTAGGCATATACTTAAAGATTGTCTTCAA
Organism: Dactylorhiza incarnata; assembly: GCA_033032865.1. Lineage (NCBI taxonomy): Eukaryota > Viridiplantae > Streptophyta > Magnoliopsida > Asparagales > Orchidaceae > Dactylorhiza > Dactylorhiza incarnata. Next base: position 125,566 of record JAWHQI010000218.1, on the reverse strand, counting down.
TGTCTAATTTTTATTTCAAATTTCCTAAACATTATTTTATCTTGTCATGCCTTGACCTTAATCTGATTATGTGCAATGAAATAGTCTATAGAAAATTATGTATGATTGCCTAGCATGTCTCTAAGTATGAGTAATGCTTTATGTTAATCAATGAACTATACACTCACTATTTGTTGAAATTATTGAAGTGAAGTGGAAGGTGGTCGGCGGTCCGTTTATTGGTGATCGCATAGACTGCGCGGTCTCTGTGTTGGTGATCTGTCGGTCTGGTCCAGGCGGTCTACTGTGTTGATCGGTTTGTTCTAGTGGAGTTCCTGTCTCTTCTTGGTTTGATCTGCTTGGTTGGTCTGTCTGCTTTATAGAAGACCGGGCGGTATGTTCTTTTGTAACCGCTATGACCGGGTGGCTTATGCTGGGTGATCTGGCGACTTGTTTGGAGTCGGCCAGATGTTCTTGGTTTGCTCTTGGTGATCTAATGAAGGAGTGTTCTTGTGTCCGCGCGGCTTGTGCGCGGTCTTGTGTTCGCATGGCTTGTGCGCGGTCTGCTGCTAACCTGCGGTCTTGGACAGAATGTTGTCCAAGTGGTGTGATCGCGCGGTCTGCTCTGTGAGACCTCTGGCGATCTGACGGGTGGTGTCTATACTTCTCTTACGGCGGTGATGACATCCATCTTGTCGCCTATAAATAGGGGTGCATGGCCCGTCATTCATATCAAGAACTGTAAGAACTAGAGCCTGGATTGTTTTGTGCGGTCTCAACTTTGAGGTCGGGGGGTCTCGGAAGCAAGTTGAATGTTTGTTGTGTTCGCAGGTTTGCGGTCAGCATGTTGCGGTCTCCTTCCTTAGTGATTTCCCACCGGCTTGAATAATTAGTTTGGCAGCGGCTTATCTGCGGACAGGTTTATGTTGTTCTTATGTTGTTCGTAGCGATCTCAGCGATCAGGCGACGTTCAGCGGTTAGGCGATCTGAGTTGCGGTCTGGCGATAGCTTCTCTTCTTCGTTCAATTCAATAAGCTCCAGTTCGTGTGGTCTGAGGTGGCGGTCTTGTAGTGTAGGCATCCTGTCTGTTTTCTGTTCGTGCGGTCTCAGGTCAAGCCGGGCGATCTCTGGAGTTCAGCGGTCTGTGCGGTCTCTGCTTGTCAAGCTGCCAGTTTTGTTTTTTGGTGTGTTTTGTTCTTCTCTCCTTCGTGATTCTAATGAATCATGTCTCGCCATGTATGTATCGAAGTGTAATGAAGTTTTTGTGATTCAATAAAGTCTTTTGTGGGCTGTGTGGCATTATGGTTGTTTGGTTAACTCAGTTGATGCAACTCCTGCTTACTCCTAAACAATTCAAATCAAAATTTTAACATGATATCAGAGCCCGGTTGTTGGAGTGGATAAGCAGTGTTCAACTTGAGTTGCCATCGTCTTTGTGAAGAAGAGACCACATAGTTTGCCATGGAAGCTGGATACGCAAGAGGGCTTGGTATTGAACTCCTCACATCAACTAACTATAAGAAGTGGAAGTCGCGTATGGAGAGTTACTTACTTGGCGAGGATCTATGGGAGATAGTTGGAGGAGAAGACACACAAGAAGTGTTTCTAGCAGGAGATAATTTGGCAGAGGTGAGACTTTGGAGGAGGACTAATGCAAAGGCAGATTTCACACTCAAGAGGGCTATCTCACCAGAGCTATTCGATCACATCATTGGATGTAAATCTGCTGCTGAGATTTGGATGTCTTTAGATGGGCTGTTCAATAAGAAGAATGTAGCTCGGCTACAGTTTCTTGAAAATGAGTTGGCAAAGGCCTCTCAAGGTGATCTTTCTATCGCTACCTTCTTTATCAAGATGAAGAACCTCACAGCAGAGATTTCTGCATTGGACCCTGATGAGCCCATCTCAGAGGCAAAACTGAAGAGGAATATCATCCGTGGGTTGCGGAAGGAGTATCTTGCCTTTGTGACGTCAGTTCAGGGTTGGGCAAATCAGCCATCTCTATTGGAGCTGGAGAACTTACTTGCTTCGCAGGAAAGTTTGGCAAGACAGATGGCGGGGAATTCTATCTCTGGGGGAGATAGTGATATGTTGTTCTCGGGGAAGAAGAAGAAGATGTGGGAGAAGAAGAAGCCAGGTCAGGATGGACCCTCTACTTGAAGTCAACAGGATAGGGGTTATGCTCCTAAGTCTGATGGGAAGAAGAAGGGAGAGGGGCCAAGATGCTTCAGGTGTAATAAGACCGGCCCCATCAAGAAGGATTTTTGGGTTAATCTTCAGCCGGGACATGCAGGGGAGAAGGAGAATCCAAAGTCTGATGAGGCTGGATGGGGAGGAGCCTTTGCGGCCAATATGACGGCGATGCCCGTTAATGTTGAAATTTTGAAGTGAAGTGGAGGTGACCGGGCGGTCTGATTTTGGGTGACCACCGAGACCGCGCGGTCTATGTTTGTATTCTGCCAGTTTGGCTCTGTCAGTCTATTCTTGATTGTTGCGGTCTGTTCCCGAGATGGTCAGCTGGTTAGCCTATCTTCTTTGTTGGAAGACCGGGCGGTCTGTTCCTATGTGACCGCCTATCTGGGCAGCTTGTTCTACCGATCTGACAACTTGTCTATAGTCGGTCAGATGGTTCGTGGTTTTCTCCTGGTGGTCTAAACAAGGAGCGATCTTGTGCCCGCTCGGTTTGTGCGCGGTCTCATGTTCGCGCGGCTTGTGTGCGGTCTGCCTGCTGATCTGCGGTCTTGGACGGAAGGTTGTCCAAGTGGTTTGATCGCGCGGTCTGCCTTGTGAGACCGCTGGCGATCTGATGGGTGGTGAATTTATCCCGGTTTGTGCGGTGACGACATCCGTCTACCCGCCTATAAATAGGGGTGCATGGCCCGTCATTCATAACGAGAACTGTAAGAACTAGAGCCTGGGATAATTCGTGCGGTCTCAACTTTGAGGTCGGGCGGTCTCGGAAGCGAGTTGATTGTTTGTTGTGTTCGCAGGTTTGCGGTCAGCAGGTTGCGGTCTACTTCCTTGGTAATTTCCCAGTGGCTTGGATATCAGGTCGGCAGCAGCTTGTCTGTCATCTGGCTATTGTGCTGTTCGCAGCGAACTCGGCGATCAGGCGACCTTCAGTGGTCAGGCGATCTGAGTTGTGGTCTGGCAACAACTTCAGTTCTTTGTTCAGTGCATTAAGATTCAGTTCGTGCGGTCTGAGGTGGCGGTCTTGCAGTGCAGGCGGTCTGTTTGTTTTCTGTTTGCGCGATCTCAGGTCTAGCCGGGCGATCTCTGAAGTCGAGCGGTCTGTGCGGTCTCTGCTTTGTCAAGCCGCCAGTTTTTCTTTTTGGTGTTTTGTTCTTCTCTCCTTCGTGATTCTTATGAATCATGTCTCGCCATGTATGTCTCGCACTGTAAATGAAGTTTGTGATTCAATAAAGTTTCTTGTGTTGCTGTGTGGCATTATGGTTGTTTGGCTATAACTCAGTTGATGCAACTCCTGCTTACTCCTAAACGATTCAAATTAAAAAATTTTAACAGTTAAGGCTTTGGCTGCGATCATCTTTGAAGAGTACTGGATCATGGATTCAGGGTGTGGGCATCACCTCAGCGGGGATGAATCAAAGTTCTCTTCTTTGGTGCCTTACTCTGGTAACGATGCAATCATTACGACTGATAATTATGTTCATGCAGTAGAACAAGAAGGTGTTGTCTTTCTGAGCAGTAATAAGGGTCCACTCACATTGAGGAGTGTTTATCACGTGCCGAGTATGAAGAAGAATATCTTCTCTGTGACCAATGCGGTAGATGCCAGTTATCACGTTCTGTTTGGCCCAACAGAAGTGAAGTTTCTTAATACTCAACCGGAGATAAAGGGAGATGTAATTCATGTTGGAAAGACGGTAAAGGACTTGTTCGTTTTATCGACAAGTACCTATGTTGACAAAATGAAGACCAATGATAGCGCAGCTATCTGGCATGAAAGGTTGGGGCATGTAGGCATGGACAAATTGAAGGCTATGGCGGTAAGGGGCCTTGTCGAGGTCTTGCCTAGCTTGTCCTCCTATGGAGACAGTCATGTTTGTGCGGGATGTCAGTTTGGTAAGTCTCATCGACTTCCATTTGATAAATCATAAATAAGATGTAAAGCGCCGTTGGAGTGCATTCACGGTGATTTGATGGGACTGACTGCCACCCCTAGTCTTGGAGGCAATAGATATGTGTTGGTGTTGATCAATGATTATACCAGATATGTCTGGGTGTATTTTCTAAAAGAGAAGTCGGAAGCTTTTGCAAAGTTCGTGGAGTTCAAGGAGCTGGTGGAAGGTCGGTTAGGCCTGCGGGTGAAAAAATTGAGAACTGACAATGGTGGGGAGTTCACCTATGGTGAGTTCTCAAGTTCTTGCAGGAAGCACGGCGTCTGGAGAGAGCTCACTTGTGCCCATACTCCACAGCAAAATGGCGTTGCGGAGAGGAAGATCTGTCATCTGACGGAAACCTGCAAATGTTGGCTTCATGCCAAGAGTATACCAAAGTCCCTTTGGGCGGAGGGAATGTCTTGTGCGGCATACGTCATCAACCGGATGCCTCTAAGTCCTATCAATATGAAGACCCCTCACGAACTGATGTTCAAGGAGAAGCCGAGTGTTAGTCACCTTCGGGTGTTCGGGTCAACCTATTATGTGCATATCCCTGATACTCTTCGGACAAAGCTAGATGCGAAAGCAAGGAAGCTAGTCTTTGTTGGATATGATGAGCGGAAGAAGGGGTGGAGATGCATGAATCCAGAGACACAGAGATCCGTGGTTGTTGGAGTTTCTGAGGTGATCTCAAAGCAATCAACAGTTAGTCTTACTTCCAACGCAATATGAGCCTATAGGGCCGCACATAAAAGCATTTGGAGAAGTTGGAGAAAGGATTGTGTTGGCCTTACTCATATTGGATATGAGTGGAGGAACAATAATGTGACTGCTTGACATTAACTTGAGAATATCTCAACGGGAAATCGTTTAAAGGGTTTAAATGAATGGATTTATGCTAGACAAATTTGGCTAAAGGGTTTAACCGAATTTTGTCAAATTCGGCTAAAGGGTTTAACCGAATTATGTTTATTCGACTAATGGAATTCGGCGATATTGATTCGGCTAAAGTGTTTAGCCGAACTGTAACAAATTCGACTAAAGGGTTTAGCCGAAATGTGTCAGTTCGACGAAATCATATAACCGAATTTATATAGTCGAATCCGCTATAGCATATAGACGAATTCGGTAATTGTATATAGTCGAATTCGGTTATATTGTTTAGTCGAATTGTCGAATTCGGCAAATGTGTAAATATATACAGAAATGTTCTGTTTTTCCTCTGGTCTGCGGATAGCCTATTTTATACCTTGCGTATAAAAGGAACGCGATTAGGTTTTTGAAGACACATGGGTTAGACCGAACCTTTTGCGATTGAAGAGGAGAACGACCATCCAGAAAAGTTTCACAAGTGGAGTTCTCATTCTTCCCATCCGCCGAGATCTGCCGTCGATGGTCGCCGCCTCCCCTTTCTTGGACCTAGCAGTCCGTCGGGACGCTGAGAGCTTTCTACTCCGACCCTTTCCTTGTTCGACAAGGCTTTGGGGTTCTCCATCGTTCGTGTGGATCGCTGTAGAGGAGCCGATAAATTTCGGTTCTTGGAACTCAGATTTAGTCTACCGGATTCCTTCTTGGAGCACCTTGGTTGAGTATTGACTCAATCCCGCGAAGGTATATTGCATTTTGCTTTCCTAATCTTTTGATTCATAAGATCCGCAAGATCCTTTCTCTTTGGGTTGTTCTAGTTTTTCCGCTGCGCACATTTGATGTGTTCATATCATTGTGAATGGTATTTAAAAAAAACCAACAGTGGTATCAGAGCTAGGTTGCGATCAAGTGCGTGCAAATCTAGAAATTTGGAAGCATTCTAAATGTATAGATTTCTTCTTGGAACATCACATTTGATGTGGTTTTGCAGCCCCTTGGAACCCCGCCAGGAACGCATGTGATTGTGTTGCGATTTCATTGTTTCAGAGATTGTTTCTCCTTTTTAGTAACCGTCCCTCGATATGGTTTATGAAACCAAATGTCGTGGATTTTGAATTTTACATTGAGAGACGAGCTTGTCTACTGCATAAGTGGAGTTGCTTTGCTTGTGCTCAATGCATGTAAATCTGGAGATTTAGAAGTGTTCTAAGTATTCAGATTTAGCCCCTTTTATCAAAATGTTGATAATCCTTTTATGTGCACATAAGGGATGCATTTGTTTTGTGTTTGTGCATGGTGATTAAATGTTAATCACGATGAAATGTTCATCAATTGAAAGATAAAATCCCTTCTCTAATATTAAGTATATGGATGCCTTCCGATGGATGACACTATTCCTGCCTCGATCGATGAGGTGTGGGCTTGCCAAAGCAAGGTGCATTAATCTATCTTGGTAAGGGTGCGAGCGGATAATTATGTTATCCCACTGTCGACATCGGGTCTAACTTAACTAGGTGACCTCAAATGTTGAGTGCCTAGAGGCAAAGGGTTGGCATGCTCCATATGATGGATGCGTATAAAGAGTTATTCACCAACCATACAAGAGTTGCATAGTGTTGCAATTGACAAATGTTGTCTACCGAAATAAGCGCATTATGAGAGGAACGCCAAAGCGGACTCGTTGTGTTGGTGAAATACAGATCTTGTCCACTAAGACAGTAGCTCGCATAAACTCTCCGAATCGAAATTAAGGATTATCGATTTGATTAAAAATTGTGGGAGCTTTTAATAAAAGTCCTTATTAATATAAAATGTATTTCGAAATAAAGTACTAAAAGTTTTGCGAATTAATTGTAGATTTTCCATGGTAAGTGGATCTCACTCCACCCTATCCCTAAGAGCTATTCTTGAGAAGGACAAGCTCAACGGGACAAACTTCCTTGACTGGTACAGAAACCCGAGAATTGTTCTCAGGCAAGAGCGCAAGCTCTATGTCTTGGAAGGTGAAGCCCCCACAGAGCCGACCAGAAATGCTCCGAGAGCAGATAAAGATGCTTACAAGAAGTATCAAGATGATACATTGGATGTGGAATGCCTCATGCTTGCTACCATGTCCTCTGAGCTTCAGAAGCAACACGAAAACATGTGTGGTTATGAGATAATCGGGCACCTCAAGAAAATGTTCGAGGGTCAAGCCCGGCAAGAGAGGTTTGACATATCCAAGGCGTTATTTCAGTGCAAAATAGGAGCTCGAGGCTCAGTAGGGACTCACGTACTCAAAATGATTGGGTATATTGAGAACCTTGAAAGACTAGGTTTTCCCATGGGCCAAGAGTTGGCCACAGATTTGATCCTGCAATCGTTGTCGGACAATTATGAGCAGTTCGTCTTGAACTATAACATGAATGAAATAGACAAGAAACATCCCGAGCTCCTAGGCATGTTACGACTACTGAAAATAATATGAAGAAGGTCAAGCCTGCTAGCCCCATACTGATGGTGCATAAAAGCAAGGGCAAGACTAAGGGATTCTAGAAGACGAAGATGGGACCTAAGTCTCATCTTGATCCCAAATCTTCTGCACTGAAAAAGAAAGGTATGGCGAAGGAAGGAAAGTGCCACCACTGCAGTAAGGCTGGGCATTGGAGGCGGAACTGTCCCCTCTATATTGAGGATCTGCAAAAGAAGAAGGGAAGTGTGACTTCCACTTCAGGTATTTATATTATAGAGATAAACCTTTCTGCTCCTTCATCTTGGGTATTGGATACCGGATGCTGTTCTCACATTTGTACAAATGTGCAGGAACTGAGAAGGAGAAGAATGCTGGGTAAAGGGGAGGTAGACCTGCGCGTCGGGAATGGAGCAAGAGTTGCTGCCGTCGCCGTTGGTGTCTATTGTCTTTCTTTGCCCACTGGCTTGTAATAGAATTAGATAACTGTTATTTTGTTCCAGCCATAACTAGAAACATTATATCCATATCATGTCTTGACATGAAAGGCTTTTCATTTATAATTAAGAACAATTGTTGTTCGATTTTTATGAATGATGTTTGTTATGGTGTAGCCCAATTGTTTAATGGTTTATATGTTTTGAACTTAGACCATCCGATCTATAATGTAGAAAATACTAAATGACTAAAAACAAATGATTCGAATCCTACGTACCTTTGGCATTGTCGTTTAGGCCATATAAATGAGAAACGCATATCCAAGCTCCATAAAGATAGACTACTGGACTCATTTGATTATGAATCATTTGAGAGATGCGAGTCATGTTTGTTGGGCAAGATGACGAAAGCTCCTTTCACTAGTTGTAATGAGAGGGCTAATGATCTCTTGGGTATAATACATAGTGATGTATGCGGACCCATGAGTTATATCGCTAGAGGTGGGTTCTACTACTTCGTTACATTTACTGATGATTTCAGTAGATACGGATACGTGTTTCTTAGGAAAAACAAATCTGAGACCTTTGAAAAGTTCAAAGTGTTTAAAAATGAAGTAGAAAACCAACTGGGAAAAAGGATAAAAGCACTCCGATGTGATCGAGGTGGCGAATATCTGAGTCATGAGTTTCGTGATCTTCTGAAAGTGTGTGGTATTGTATCACAGCTCACTTCGCCCGGAACACCTCAACATAATGGTGTTTCTGAGAGGAGGAATCGTACCTTGTTAGACATGGTGCGATTGATGATGAGTCATGTAGATTTGCCCGTTTCCTTTTGGGGTTTTGCTTTAGAGACTGCTGCTTTCACATTAAATCGAGTTCCAACGAAAACGGTTCTAAAGTCACCATATGAGATATGGACTGGGAAGCGTCCTAGTATGTCGTTCATCAAAATTTGGGGCTGTGAGGCATACGTGCGACGTCAAATGCCTGACAAGCTTGAACCCAAATTAGATAAATGTTATCTAGTGGGGTATCCTAGGGAAACCAAAGAATACTACTTCTACTTGTCGTCTGAGGGCAAAGTGATTGTCGCAAGGACTGGTGTCTTTTTGGAGAAAGAGTTCTTGTCCAGAAAGACTGCAAAGGTAGAACTTGAAGAAGTTCAAGAGCCACAAACAATGAACGAACCGGAATTGGAACCTGATTAAGGACTACAAGAAGTTGTAGCTGGAGAGCCTACTCAAGAAACACAAGTCCTACGTAGATCTGGTAGACCAAGATTTGAGCCTGAGAGATATGGATTTCTCATGACTCAAATAGGTAATGTGTTGTTTATGGATCATGATGATGAGCCTGCAACCTACCAAGAGGCTATGAATGGACCAGACTCCGAGAAGTGGCTTGAGGCCATGAAATCTGAAATGGACTCCATGTACACAAACCAAGTTTGGAACTTAGTGGAACCACCTGAAGGGGTACAACCCATAGGGTGCAAGTGGGTCTTCAAGAAGAAGACCGACATGGATGGGAATGTACAGACATTCAAAGGCCGGCTAGTGGCTAAAGGTTTCAGGCAAATTCATGGTGTTGACTATGATGAAACCTTTTCCCCTATAGCTATGGTCAAGTCCATCAGAATTCTACTTGTTATTGCTGCGTATTATGACTACGAGATCTCTCAAATGGACGTCAAAATGGCTTTCCATAATTGAAACCTCCTTGAGGAAGTGTATATGACACAACCCGAGGGTTTTGTATCTCCAAGTGAAGCCACTAAAATATGCAAGTTGAATCAATCCATTTATGGATTGAAACAAGCTTCTCGAAGTTGTAATCTGCATTTTGATGAGAAGATCAAAGAGTTTGGTTTCATCAAGAACGAAGATGAGCCTTGTGTTTACAAGAAGATTAGTGGGAGCATTGTTGTCTTCCAGATATTGTATGTAGATGACATACTGCTGATCAGGAATGACATTCCAACCCTGCAAGTTGTTAAGAACAACCTAGGGAACTGCTTTTCTATGAAAGACTTGGGTGAAGCGAGTTACATACTTGGTATTAAGATCTATAGAGATAGATCGAAGAAGTTGCTGGGTTTAACCCAGAGTACATACATTGACAAGGTGTTGAAACGGTTCAACATGCTTGAGTCCAAGAAAGGATTCTTACCCATGTCACATGGTGTAAGTCTCTCTAAGGACCAGTGCCCTAAATCTTTGGAAGATAAGGATCGCATGAAGTTGATTCCATATACTTCGGAAATTGGATCAATCATGTATGCAATGTTGTGTACTCGACCCAATGTTTCTTATGCTTTGAGCATGATGAGCAGGTATCAGTCTGATCCTGGTGATGGTCACTAGATAGCTGTCAAGAATATCCTAAAGTACTTGAGAAGGACTAAGGATATGTTCTTGGTGTATGGTGGAGAGGAAGAGCTCGTTGTAAATGGTTACACGGATGCTAGCTTCCAAACTGATAGGGACGATTCAAAGTCTTAATCAGGTTTTGTATTTTGCCTTAATGGAGGAGCTGTAAGCTGGAAGAGTTCCAAGCAGGAGACAGTTGCCGATTCTACGATAGAAGCCGAGTATATTGCTGCTGCAAATGCGGCAAAGGAGGCTGTGTGGATTAGGAAATTCATCGGCGAGCTAGATGTAGTGCCTAGCATTGTTGGTCCCGTAGTTCTCTACTGTGACAACAATGGGGCTATTGCCCGAGCTAAGGAACCTAGATCTCATTAGCACTCCAAGCACATACTTCGGCGGTTCCATCTTATTCGAGAGATTGTCGATCGAGGAGATGTGAGCATTTGAAGAGTACCAACTGAAGATAACATAGCGGATCCATTGACAAAGCCTCTTGCGCAAAAGAAGCATGATGGTCATGCTAGATCAATGGGTATGAGATACCTGAATGATCGTCTTTAGTGGGAGCCTTGTGGATTGTATGTTTGTTGGTTGTTTATTCATGTGATGAATTATAATGTATACTGTGTTTTTCATTTTACATTTATGGCAAGTTCTTAATGTTATGTAAATATTATTTATTTGATAAATTAATTTACATAATAAATGCCCTTAGTCTGTTTGCTTCCATAGGAATTCAAGTACGTGACTTGAATGTGAGGGCCTATGTATAACCAGAAGCTTCATTCTTAAATGGTCCCTAGTCAGAGTATCATCATAGAAGTTGAAGGGCAATGATGATACGTTAAGACTGGCATGTGCGTTGACTAATGACCGGTTCTCACAGGTCATGATATTGTGATATCAAGTAATAACATGGGTGCTTGTTACTGAACAAGTTGTACTGGACAGACCCATCATGAGACTACTTTGTGGATTGTTATATGAACGTGTCACAATTGTTGGATCTTGTGGCGACCTTAGAGGGGGGGGGGGGGGGGGGGGGGGTGTATAAGGGCCTTTTAAAAAAATACGATTTTTTACTTAAGAATTTTAAAACAAATTTTACTTTTCTAAAAAATACTTATAAAAATTTCAAACCAATGTAATTTTTAAATTAATTCAAACACAAATTTCTATGTTAAAGATTAAGCAACCATATTTGCAATTAAAGAAAAAGTCATAATTTTATAATCATGAAATTCACATACAAATATTATGATCTTAACAATGCTTAAGATCAAGGCACAAATATGATAATAAACCTTTTACAATTTGTGTTTACCAATCCTACGCCCAAGGATCGAAAGGCTATCACTTGTCTCTCCCTAGACCAAGCCCAAGCCTATCCTCTAGATCTTCCCAAGATCTAGACGTAGCACACAAGGCCGCGATTTCCCACCAAGCAACGCAAAGACTTGGACGCTCCACACAAGGAAGCGATTTTCCCCTAAGCCACGCAAGGACTTAGACGTCACGCACAAGGAGACAATTTCCCTACCAATACAAAGTGAAATGTATATAAATGAAAATACAAAATGAAAAGAACAACTCCCTAGAAATTCAGATCTCTGAAAGGAAGGTTGAATCCTCGAGATGATCGTTGATGTAGAAGCGCGTCCTATCTCGTCTTCAATCTCAAACCTTCTAAGCACAAATGGGAGTTGATGAGGTTCTGGAGCTCTCTGGTTCGTATGCACTCAGGAAAAGACTTGGAATTCTCAAAACTTGGAATGCACGAACAAAACGAGCCAATATATAGATTTTCACTGTCGCCTGGGCGACATCACTATCGGAATTCCGACAGCGCTAAACTGCCGCTCGTAGTGCTGTCGTGCGGGCAGTTGCTGTAACTTCCGTGCTGTCGCCTGGGCGACATTGCTGTCGGAATTCTGACAGCGCAAAACTACTGTTCGACGTGCTGCCGAGCGAGCAGCTGTTGTAACTTCTCTGCTGTCGCCTGGGCGACATTAGCTGTCGGAAAATTCCGACATCAAAATTCTTCATTCAGTCAAATTGAGCTCCATTCAGAATTGTGAATATCTCATACCTGTTACCTGCACACCATTAATAAAAATAGAATCAAATACAAACGGGTCTTTGTTATTATCAAACCGAAAGAGTGCGAAACACATGCTCCAACAATCTCCCCCTTTTGATAATAACAAATCCGTATAAAAAGAAATCATGTCTATTTAGGTTGTTGATTTTAACATATGGTGTGTTCACAAAAATAACATGATATATTCCTCTTAAATGTAATCTCCCCTAGATGAATGCTCCCCCTAAATGAATGCTCCCCCTAAATGTTATAGTAAATTGAAATGATGTTTTGTTTAGGTGGAATATTTAGGTGTAATAGTTCTTTGATTTCTTGAATATACTTATAATTCTCCCCCTTTTGGTATTAACAAAAGGTAGTATGAAATGAATGAGTAGTTCTTAAGGGAAGATTTAGGATGTAGAAAATAAGAGTAAGCGGAAGCACTTGTGTTGAAAATGATTGAATGTCTTGAAATAATAGTAATATGCCATAGTATTGAATAAACTCATGAAGAGATTGTATAGCCATATGAAGTAGTAGAATAAAACAAAATAACTGAAACATGATTAATGTCATTTTAAAGTATCATAGAAAGACACAATTGTGTATAGAAATTTGGAATCTTTTCGGTCCAATTCTCATGAGATGAATGTTTATATAACATAATGATGTGTACAAGTGATGCTTTGATCAAACATATGAAATTATTAAATTTACATGATCATTGGAATAGAAAACATAATATAAGCATATAAAGACAACTTTGACCTTGAAGATATAGCACAATAAGAATAGAATACCATTTTTCTTTTGCACAAGACACTTTACAATTCTTTCCAAGGTGCTCAACCTCACAATGCTTATAAAGACTTATCAGGAGGGTAAGTAGTGCTTGGTGGAGTATCCTTGTCCACAATTTAAACTTTTTGTTGATCACATATTTTGTGATATCTTAACTTTGAGATATGTATAATTTTTATTTTTAATAGACTAAGGATCTCTGAATTCACTTGAATCATAAAAGATGGTGTATATTTGGTTGTGCTAACAAATCAAGGTTGAAAGTAGTATTTATGAAGTGTTATTGTATTATGTTAAAGAAAATATGATTCATGTATATATTAATTAGAAAGACATATGTATGGATCAAAAGAAGTGAACGTGATAGTTCATTATTATATATAAACAATTTCTCATACTTAGAGGCATGCGAAAAAAATTTCCAATAGTTTAAACAACTTAGTAGGAGTGTCAATACGATGATAGAGTGGAAATGAAATCATATAATCATGTAAATAGCCATTTTAAAAAAAATGAAAAGCACATGGTTTGGCATCAATTCATGAGTTGTAGCATTAATAATGACATATAACTAGTTTAAAGCATCATAGAGACCAAAAATGAAGATTAAGAAAATTGGGAGCTGTCGGAAATTTCCGACAGTCACTGTCGCCTAGGCGATAGCTAAAAATATAAATACGGCTTAAAACTGAGTCAAACCCTATTGTACATCATTTTTTGTACTGAAAGGCGAGAGGAAACTATCGGAGTTCGGCGACAACCCTAGATCTAAGGTATTTTTGTTTGATTTCGGCTAAAAATAAAAAATGAAAAGCACATGGTTTGGCATCATTTTAGTGATTTGTGATTTTTGAAAGTAGAGAAGAAAAATGTGATTTTCATTTTACTTTTGATGAATGGTGTAGATCTTTGAAGTTTTGTGTATTAAATGTGTAGATCTAGTGTAAATCAAGTGGATCTTGTTGGATGTTGGTGAAATATGTTTGGATTTTGTAATTTTTAGGGTTTAAGTTTTGTATTTTTTACATGGTTTAATTTCAAAAACTGAAGATTTTCCATTTGAAGAAGGTTGAAGAAGATGAATAGTAAAGGATATGTGAGAAGATGTAGTTTTGTTCTAGAAAAATTTTTTTAACAGAAATATAGCTTGATTTTGAGTAGATCTGGAAATCTAGTTGAATTTTTTTATAAAAAAGTTCACTGGAGTACTGTCAAAATTTTTCGACAGTCAATGTCGCCTGGGCGACATCGTCCCAGTGCACAGAACTTGTTTAACTTACTTTTGTTTTGTTATGTTTGCAGAATGGCTTCCAGTTCTAAGGCACGTAAGAGTTTGTCTGATGATGCGCATAGTTCTTATCAAGTATATCCAGGGATTGAGAAAGCAATAATTGGAGTTTCAAAATATTTAGAATTTGACTCTCCTAAGCACGATCATATCTATACTCGTCTTGCTAATGCAGGTATAATATCAGTAATCTCAGTAGATATGTTCTCATCTTTCGTGATCCGAGAATTTTATAATCATTTGGAAGAACTGAGTTACACTTAATTGGATGGGGGAGTGAGATCGAGAATCCAAGGTCAACAAGTGGAAATAACACATGTTGATCTTAGAGACGAATTTGGTCTTTTTATGAGTGATCATATGCCTGACATAGTAGAGGGTTATAGAAAGGACAGAGATTGGACTCTTGTAAATATGAGTTTACATGGAAGTAAAAAAAAGACACTAATAACGAAAGTCTCTTCACTCACTCCTGATGCCTATTTAGTCCAAGATATATTGAGAAACACAGTCATGCCGAAAAGTGGTAATACAAGGCGTATCATAGTACAGTTGACGTTATTTACATATTTTTTTATAGAGGAGGAACCCTTTGATGTAGCCAACCTCATCCTTGCCCAGATTCGATATGCTTTTAGATTAAAACATCCAAAATGGGTGAAGATTCATACTTTGCCAATGGGGGCTATAATTCAACGTATACTATATAAGAAGTATGAATGGATAGGTCAAGATTTGTACTTTGATGATTGTGTTCCTGAGATATACTATACGGGTACCATGAAAGTGAAGAAGTCTCATAAAAAGCCTCATCCTGGAGTAGAGATTAGAGAGCCTACAATTTCTAGAGGAGGATCACTACGAGAGTCTTTTGATGATCTTCGTGATTCGCTTGAAGAGCACAAGAAAGAAGTGAAGAAAGATCGCAGTAGAATGCAGAAGTTTATGAAATTTCTGGTGAAGGGACTGAAGTTAAAGCTGACTCCTGAATAATCGGCCGAATGGGAAGTCCCAGATGAAGAACCGCCACGCCAATCGGTTAGGCGGACTCGACGTGGAAAGGTCGTAAGACGTGGACCTCCAGAAGACTGTCCAGAAAGCAGCGGGGCTGGATATGAGGATTCTGAGTAGTTTTCAGCAGGGTGCTGCTTCTGACTGATGTCAGAATTTTCCGACATCCACTGTCACCTGGGCGACAGTGAACTTGCCCAGATTTCATTTTCTGTTAATGAACTTAAGCTTAAGTTGATTTCTACTGTTTTTCTGGAATAATTTTTATGTAATATTAATGATGTGATAATTTTTCTTAAGTCATTCAAATTCTATGGTTTGATTTAAAATGTAGTTTTTCTTTTTAAAGTGTATAGGTTTTGTGATATTTTTAATTTTATAGGTCATAAGTAATGATATAATCATTGTGAAATGTCTAGGATTCCCAATTCTAGCCTAAGCATAGAAAAACGGGAATCTGGTAACGGTTTAGTGAATATATCTGCTAGTTGATTATCCGTGCCTATAAATGAAATTTTAATCTGATTATTTTTAATGTGGTCTCTTATAAAATGATGCCTAACGTCAATATGTTTAGACCTAGAGTGATGAACCGGGTTGTAAGTTAAATCAATTGCACTTTTGTTATCGTACCATAGCTCTATTGTTTGTTGTTTAATGTTAAAGTCTTCTAAAGTTTGTTTCATCCAAAGAGCTTGTGCACAATAACGATAGAATACCATTTTTCTTTTGCACAAGACACTTTACAATTCTTTCCAAGGTGCTCAACCTCACAATGCTTATAAAGACTTATCAGGAGGGTAAGTAGTGCTTGGTGGAGTATCCTTGTCCTCAATTTAAACTTTTTGTTGATCACATATTTTGTGATATCTTAACTTTGAGATATGTATAATTTTTATTTTTAATAGACTAAGGATCTCTGAATTCACTTGAATCATAAAAGATGGTGTATATTTGGTTGTGCTAACAAATCAAGGTTGAAAGTAGTATTTATGAAGTGTTATTGTATTATGTTAAAGAAAATATGATTCATGTATATATTAATTAGAAAGACATATGTATGGATCAAAAGAAGTGAACGTGATAGTTCATTATTATATATAAACAATTTCTCATACTTAGAGGCATGCGAAAAAAATTTCCAATAGTTTAAACAACTTAGTAGGAGTGTCAATACGATGATAGAGTGGAAATGAAATCATATAATCATGTAAATAGCCATTTTTAAAAAAATGAAAAGCACATGGTTTGGCATCAATTCATGAGTTGTAGCATTAATAATGACATATAACTAGTTTAAAGCATCATAGAGACCAAAATTGAAGATTAAGAAAATTGGGAGCTGTCGGAAATTTCCGACAGTCACTGTCGCCTAGGCGATAGCTAAAAATATAAATACGGCTTAAAACTGAGTCAAACCCTATTGTACATCATTTTTTGTACTGAAAGGCGAGAGGAAACTGTCGGAGTTCGGCGACAACCCTAGATCTAAGGTATTTTTGTTTGATTTCGGCTAAAAATAAAAAATGAAAAGCACATGGTTTGGCATCATTTTAGTGATTTGTGATTTTTGAAAGTAGAGAAGAAAAATGTGATTTTCATTTTACTTTTGATGAATGGTGTAGATCTTTGAAGTTTTGTGTATTAAATGTGTAGATCTAGTGTAAATCAAGTGGATCTTGTTGGATGTTGGTGAAATATGTTTGGATTTTGTAATTTTTAAGGTTTAAGTTTTGTATTTTTTACATGGTTTAATTTCAAAAACTGAAGATTTTCCATTAGAAGAAGGTTGAAGAAGATGAATAGTAAAGGATATGTGAGAAGATGTAGTTTTGTTCTAGAAAAATTTTTTTAACAGAAATATAGCTTGATTTTGAGTAGATCTGGAAATCTAGTTGAATTTTTTTATAAAAAAGTTCACTGGAGTACTATCAAAATTTTTCGACAGTCAATGTCGCCTGGGCGACATCGTCCCAGTGCACAGAACTTGTTTAACTTACTTTTGTTTTGTTATGTTTGCAGAATGGCTTCCAGTTCTAAGGCACGTAAGAGTTTGTCTGATGATGCGCATAGTTCTTATCAAGTATATCCAGGGATTGAGAAAGCAATAATTGGAGTTTCAAAATATATAGAATTTGACTCTCCTAAGCACGATCATATCTATACTCGTCTTGCTAATGCAGGTATAATATCAGTAATCTCAGTAGATATGTTCTCATCTTTCGTGATCCGAGAATTTTATAATCATTTGGAAGAACTGAGTTACACTTAATTGGATGGGGGAGTGAGATCGAGAATCCAAGGTCAACAAGTGGAAATAACACATGTTGATCTTAGAGACGAATTTGGTCTTTTTATGAGTGATCATATGCCTGACATAGTAGAGGGTTATAGAAAGGACAGAGATTGGACTCTTGTAAATATGAGTTTACATGGAAGTAAAAAAAAGACACTAATAACGAAAGTCTCTTCACTCACTCCTGATGCCTATTTAGTCCAAGATATATTGAGAAACACAGTCATGCCGAAAAGTGGTAATACAAGGCGTATCATAGTACAGTTGACGTTATTTACATATTTTATTATAGAGGAGGAACCCTTTGATGTAGCCAACCTCATCCTTGCCCAGATTCGATATGCTTTTAGATTAAAACATCCAAAATGGGTGAAGATTCATACTTTGCCAATGGGGGCTATAATTCAACGTATACTATATAAGAAGTATGAATGGATAGGTCAAGATTTGTACTTTGATGATTGTGTTCCTGAGATATACTATACGGGTACCATGAAAGTGAAGAAGTCTCATAAAAAGCCTCATCCTGGAGTAGAGATTAGAGAGCCTACAATTTCTAGAGGAGGATCACTACGAGAGTCTTTTGATGATCTTCGTGATTCGCTTGAAGAGCACAAGAAAGAAGTGAAGAAAGATCGCAGTAGAATGCAGAAGTTTATGAAATTTCTGGTGAAGGGACTGAAGTTAAAGCTGACTCCTGAATAAGCGGCCGAATGGGAAGTCCCAGATGAAGAACCGCCACGCCAATCGGTTAGGCGGACTCGACGTGGAAAGGTCGTAAGACGTGGACCTCCAGAAGACTGTCCAGAAAGCAGCGGGGCTGGATATGAGGATTCTGAGTAGTTTTCAGCAGGGTGCTGCTTCTGACTGATGTCAGAATTTTCCGACATCCACTGTCACCTGGGCGACAGTGAACTTGCCCAGATTTCATTTTCTGTTAATGAACTTAAGCTTAAGTTGATTTCTACTGTTTTTCTGGAATAATTTTTATGTAATATTAATGATGTGATAATTTTTCTTAAGTCATTCAAATTCTATGGTTTGATTTAAAATGTAGTTTTTCTTTTTAAAGTGTATAGGTTTTGTGATATTTTTAATTTTATAGGTCATAAGTAATGATATAATCATTGTGAAATGTCTAGGATTCCCAATTCTAGCCTAAGCATAGAAAAACGGGAATCTGGTAACGGTTTAGTGAATATATCTGCTAGTTGATTATCCGTGCCTATAAATGAAATTTTAATCTGATTATTTTTAATGTGGTCTCTTATAAAATGATGCCTAACGTCAATATGTTTAGACCTAGAGTGATGAACCGGGTTGTAAGTTAAATCAATTGCACTTTTGTTATCGTACCATAGCTCTATTGTTTGTTGTTTAATGTTAAAGTCTTCTAAAGTTTGTTTCATCCAAAGAGCTTGTGCACAATAACGATAGAATACCATTTTTCTTTTGCACAAGACACTTTACAATTCTTTCCAAGGTGCTCAACCTCACAATGCTTATAAAGACTTATCAGGAGGGTAAGTAGTGCTTGGTGGAGTATCCTTGTCCTCAATTTAAACTTTTTGTTGATCACATATTTTGTGATATCTTAACTTTGAGATATGTATAATTTTTATTTTTAATAGACTAAGGATCTCTGAATTCACTTGAATCATAAAAGATGGTGTATATTTGGTTGTGCTAACAAATCAAGGTTGAAAGTAGTATTTATGAAGTGTTATTGTATTATGTTAAAGAAAATATGATTCATGTATATATTAATTAGAAAGACATATGTATGGATCAAAAGAAGTGAACGTGATAGTTCATTATTATATATAAACAATTTCTCATACTTAGAGGCATGCGAAAAAAATTTCCAATAGTTTAAACAACTTAGTAGGAGTGTCAATACGATGATAGAGTGGAAATGAAATCATATAATCATGTAAATAGCCATTTTTAAAAAAATGAAAAGCACATGGTTTGGCATCAATTCATGAGTTGTAGCATTAATAATGACATATAACTAGTTTAAAGCATCATAGAGACCAAAATTGAAGATTAAGAAAATTGGGAGCTGTCGGAAATTTCCGACAGTCACTGTCGCCTAGGCGATAGCTAAAAATATAAATACGGCTTAAAACTGAGTCAAACCCTATTGTACATCATTTTTTGTACTGAAAGGCGAGAGGAAACTGTCGGAGTTTGGCGACAACCCTAGATCTAAGGTATTTTTGTTTGATTTCGGCTAAAAATAAAAAATGAAAAGCACATGGTTTGGCATCATTTTAGTGATTTGTGATTTTTGAAAGTAGAGAAGAAAAATGTGATTTTCATTTTACTTTTGATGAATGGTGTAGATCTTTGAAGTTTTGTGTATTAAATGTGTAGATCTAGTGTAAATCAAGTGGATCTTGTTGGATGTTGGTGAAATATGTTTGGATTTTGTAATTTTTAGGGTTTAAGTTTTGTATTTTTTACATGGTTTAATTTCAAAAACTGAAGATTTTCCATTTGAAGAAGGTTGAAGAAGATGAATAGTAAAGGATATGTGAGAAGATGTAGTTTTGTTCTAGAAAATTTTTTTTAACAGAAATATAGCTTGATCGTCTTTAGTGGGAGCCTTGTGGATTGTATGTTTGTTGGTTGTTTATTCATGTGATGAATTATAATGTATACTGTGTTTTTCATTTTACATTTATGGCAAGTTCTTAATGTTATGTAAATATTATTTATTTGATAAATTAATTTACATAATAAATGCCCTTAGTCTGTTTGCTTCCATAGGAATTCAAGTACGTGACTTGAATGTGAGGGCCTATGTATAACCAGAAGCTTCATTCTTAAATGGTCCCTAGTCAGAGTATCATCATAGAAGTTGAAGGGCAATGATGATACGTTAAGACTGGCATGTGCGTTGACTAATGACCGGTTCTCACAGGTCATGATATTGTGATATCAAGTAATAACATGGGTGCTTGTTACTGAACAAGTTGTACTGGACAGACCCATCATGAGACTACTTTGTGGATTGTTATATGAACGTGTCACAATTGTTGGATCTTGTGGCGACCTTAGAGGGGGGGGGGGGGGGGTGTATAAGGGCCTTTTAAAAAAATACGATTTTTTACTTAAGAATTTTAAAACAAATTTTACTTTTCTAAAAAATACTTATAAAAATTTCAAACCAATGTAATTTTTAAATTAATTCAAACACAAATTTCTATGTTAAAGATTAAGCAACCATATTTGCAATTAAAGAAAAAGTCATAATTTTATAATCATGAAATTCACATACAAATATTATGATCTTAACAATGCTTAAGATCAAGGCACAAATATGATAATAAACCTTTTACAATTTGTGTTTACCAATCCTACGCCCAAGGATCGAAAGGCTATCACTTGTCTCTCCCTAGACCAAGCCCAAGCCTATCCTCTAGATCTTCCCAAGATCTAGACGTAGCACACAAGGCCGCGATTTCCCACCAAGCAACGCAAAGACTTGGACGCTCCACACAAGGAAGCGATTTTCCCCTAAGCCACGCAAGGACTTAGACGTCACGCACAAGGAGACAATTTCCCTACCAATACAAAGTGAAATGTATATAAATGAAAATACAAAATGAAAAGAACAACTCCCTAGAAATTCAGATCTCTGAAAGGAAGGTTGAATCCTCGAGATGATCGTTGATGTAGAAGCGCGTCCTATCTCGTCTTCAATCTCAAACCTTCTAAGCACAAATGGGAGTTGATGAGGTTCTGGAGCTCTCTGGTTCGTATGCACTCAGGAAAAGACTTGGAATTCTCAAAACTTGGAATGCACGAACAAAACGAGCCAATATATAGATTTTCACTGTCGCCTGGGCGACATCACTATCGGAATTCCGACAGCGCTAAACTGCCGCTCGTAGTGCTGTCGTGCGGGCAGTTGCTGTAACTTCCGTGCTGTCGCCTGGGCGACATTGCTGTCGGAATTCTGACAGCGCAAAACTACTGTTCGACGTGCTGCCGAGCGAGCAGCTGTTGTAACTTCTCTGCTGTCGCCTGGGCGACATTAGCTGTCGGAAAATTCCGACATCAAAATTCTTCATTCAGTCAAATTGAGCTCCATTCAGAATTGTGAATATCTCATACCTGTTACCTGCACACCATTAATAAAAATAGAATCAAATACAAACGGGTCTTTGTTATTATCAAACCGGAAGAGTGCGAAACACATGCTCCAACAATCTCCCCCTTTTGATAATAACAAATCCGTATAAAAAGAAATCATGTCTATTTAGGTTGTTGATTTTAACATATGGTGTGTGCACAAAAATAACATGATATATTCCTCTTAAATGTAATCTCCCCTAGATGAATGCTCCCCCTAAATGAATGCTCCCCCTAAATGTTATAGTAAATTGAAATGATGTTTTGTTTAGGTGGAATATTTAGGTGTAATAGTTCTTTGATTTCTTGAATATACTTATAATTCTCCCCCTTTTGGTATTAACAAAAGGTAGTATGAAATGAATGAGTAGTTCTTAAGGGAAGATTTAGGATGTAGAAAATAAGAGTAAGCGGAAGCACTTGTGTTGAAAATGATTGAATGTCTTGAAATAATAGTAATATGCCATAGTATTGAATAAACTCATGA
The DNA here is from genome assembly GCA_033032865.1 of Dactylorhiza incarnata. Classification (NCBI taxonomy): domain Eukaryota; kingdom Viridiplantae; phylum Streptophyta; class Magnoliopsida; order Asparagales; family Orchidaceae; genus Dactylorhiza; species Dactylorhiza incarnata. The sequence goes on along the minus strand of JAWHQI010000218.1, from coordinate 103,229 downwards.
AGAGATTGTATAGCCATATGAAGTAGTAGAATAAAACAAAATAACTGAAACATGATTAATGTCATTTTAAAGTATCATAGAAAGACACAATTGTGTATAGAAATTTGGAATCTTTTCGGTCCAATTCTCATGAGATGAATGTTTATATAACATAATGATGTGTACAAGTGATGCTTTGATCAAACATATGAAATTATTAAATTTACATGATCATTGGAATAGAAAACATAATATAAGCATATAAAGACAACTTTGACCTTGAAGATATAGCACAATAAGAATAGAATACCATTTTTCTTTTGCACAAGACACTTTACAATTCTTTCCAAGGTGCTCAACCTCACAATGCTTATAAAGACTTATCAGGAGGGTATGTAGTGCTTGGTGGAGTATCCTTGTCCTCAATTTAAACTTTTTGTTGATCACATATTTTGTGATATCTTAACTTTGAGATATGTATAATTTTTATTTTTAATAGACTAAGGATCTCTGAATTCACTTGAATCATAAAAGATGGTGTATATTTGGTTGTGCTAACAAATCAAGGTTGAAAGTAGTATTTATGAAGTGTTATTGTATTATGTTAAAGAAAATATGATTCATGTATATATTAATTAGAAAGACATATGTATGGATCAAAAGAAGTGAACGTGATAGTTCATTATTATATATAAACAATTTCTCATACTTAGAGGCATGCGAAAAAAATTTCCAATAGTTTAAACAACTTAGTAGGAGTGTCAATACGATGATAGAGTGGAAATGAAATCATATAATCATGTAAATAGCCATTTTAAAAAAAATGAAAAGCACATGGTTTGGTATCAATTCATGAGTTGTAGCATTAATAATGACATATAACTAGTTTAAAGCATCATAGAGACCAAAATTGAAGATTAAGAAAATTGGGAGCTGTCGGAAATTTCCGACAGTCACTGTCGCCTAGGCGATAGCTAAAAATATAAATACGGCTTAAAACTGAGTCAAACCCTATTGTACATCATTTTTTGTACTGAAAGGCGAGAGGAAACTGTCGGAGTTCGGCGACAACCCTAGATCTAAGGTATTTTTGTTTGATTTCGGCTAAAAATAAAAAATGAAAAGCACATGGTTTGGCATCATTTTAGTGATTTGTGATTTTTGAAAGTAGAGAAGAAAAATGTGATTTTCATTTTACTTTTGATGAATGGTGTAGATCTTTGAAGTTTTGTGTATTAAATGTGTAGATCTAGTGTAAATCAAGTGGATCTTGTTGGATGTTGGTGAAATATGTTTGGATTTTGTAATTTTTAGGGTTTAAGTTTTGTATTTTTTACATGGTTTAATTTCAAAAACTGAAGATTTTCCATTTGAAGAAGGTTGAAGAAGATGAATAGTAAAGGATATGTGAGAAGATGTAGTTTTGTTCTAGAAAAATTTTTTTAACAGAAATATAGCTTGATTTTGAGTAGATCTGGAAATCTAGTTGAATTTTTTTATAAAAAAGTTCACTGGAGTACTGTCAAAATTTTTCGACAGTCAATGTCGCCTGGGCGACATCGTCCCAGTGCACAGAACTTGTTTAACTTACTTTTGTTTTGTTATGTTTGCAGAATGGCTTCCAGTTCTAAGGCACGTAAGAGTTTGTCTGATGATGCGCATAGTTCTTATCAAGTATATCCAGGGATTGAGAAAGCAATAATTGGAGTTTCAAAATATTTAGAATTTGACTCTCCTAAGCACGATCATATCTATAATCGTCTTGCTAATGCAGGTATAATATCAGTAATCTCAGTAGATATGTTCTCATCTTTCGTGATCCGAGAATTTTATAATCATTTGGAAGAACTGAGTTACACTTAATTGGATGGGGGAGTGAGATCGAGAATCCAAGGTCAACAAGTGGAAATAACACATGTTGATCTTAGAGACGAATTTGGTCTTTTTATGAGTGATCATATGCCTGACATAGTAGAGGGTTATAGAAAGGACAGAGATTGGACTCTTGTAAATATGAGTTTACATGGAAGTAAAAAAAAAAGACACTAATAACGAAAGTCTCTTCACTCACTCCTGATGCCTATTTAGTCCAAGATATATTGAGAAACACAGTCATGCCGAAAAGTGGTAATACAAGGCGTATCATAGTACAGTTGACGTTATTTACATATTTTATTATAGAGGAGGAACCCTTTGATGTAGCCAACCTCATCCTTGCCCAGATTCGATATGCTTTTAGATTAAAACATCCAAAATGGGTGAAGATTCATACTTTGCCAATGGGGGCTATAATTCAACGTATACTATATAAGAAGTATGAATGGATAGGTCAAGATTTGTACTTTGATGATTGTGTTCCTGAGATATACTATACGGGTACCATGAAAGTGAAGAAGTCTCATAAAAAGCCTCATCCTGGAATAGAGATTAGAGAGCCTACAATTTCTAGAGGAGGATCACTACGAGAGTCTTTTGATGATCTTCGTGATTCGCTTGAAGAGCACAAGAAAGAAGTGAAGAAAGATCGCAGTAGAATGCAGAAGTTTATGAAATTTCTGGTGAAGGGACTGAAGTTAAAGCTGACTCCTGAATAAGCGGCCGAATGGGAAGTCCCAGATGAAGAACCGCCACGCCAATCGGTTAGGCGGACTCGACGTGGAAAGGTCGTAAGACGTGGACCTCCAGAAGACTGTCCAGAAACCAGCGGGGCTGGATATGAGGATTCTGAGTAGTTTTCAGCAGGGTGCTGCTTCTGACTGATGTCAGAATTTTCCGACATCCACTGTCACCTGGGCGACAGTGAACTTGCCCAGATTTCATTTTCTGTTAATGAACTTAAGCTTAAGTTGATTTCTACTGTTTTTCTGGAATAATTTTTATGTAATATTAATGATGTGATAATTTTTCTTAAGTCATTCAAATTCTATGGTTTGATTTAAAATGTAGTTTTTTCTTTTTAAAGTGTATAGGTTTTGTGATATTTTTAATTTTATAGGTCATAAGTAATGATATAATCATTGTGAAATGTCTAGGATTCCCAATTCTATCCTAAGCATAGAAAAACGGGAATCTGGTAACGGTTTAGTGAATATATCTGCTAGTTGATTATCCGTGCCTATAAATGAGATTTTAATCTGATTATTTTTAATGTGGTCTCTTATAAAATGATGCCTAACGTCAATATGTTTAGACCTAGAGTGATGAACCGGGTTGTAAGTTAAATCAATTGCACTTTTGTTATCGTACCATAGCTCTATTGTTTGTTGTTTAATGTTAAAGTCTTCTAAAGTTTGTTTCATCCAAAGAGCTTGTGCGATGTATTCGGCCTCGGTGGTTGAGAGGGCAACAAAATTTTGTTTCCTACTCGACCACGAAATGAGTGAAGGGCCTAAAAAGTGACAAGTGCCACTAGTGCTTTTCCTATCTAGTGAACAACTGGCATAATCAGAATCAGAATAGCCAAAAAGAGTAAAATCATCGCTATGAGGATACCACAAACCAAGTTTAGATGTGCCAATTAAATATCTAAAAATTCTTTTTACCGCTTTTAAATGTGATTCTTTGGGACTGGCTTGAAATCTAGCACATAAACAAACTGAAAACATAATATCTGGTCTAGAATCAGTTAAATATAAAAGTGAACCTATCATGCCTCTATATAAAGTTTGATCTATTGATATTCCATTTTCATCTTTTCCTAATTTTAAAGATACACTCATAGGAGTATTAGCTTGTTTTAGATTTTCAAATCCAAATCGTTTTAAAACATCATGAATATATTTATATTGGTTAATAAAAACTCCATCATGTTTTTGAACAATTTGAAATCCTAAGAAATATTTTAATTCTCCTACCATACTCATCTCAAATTCACTTTCCATCATTTTTATAACATAATTACACAACTCTCCATTAGTGGCTCCAAAAAGAATATCATCAACATAAATTTGTAAAACAATTAAATCATCATCTACTTGCTTAATGAAGAATGTACAATCAACATCACCCATTTTAAAACCATTTTGTAATAAATATATAGTCAATCTATCATACCATGCTCGTTGTGCTTGTTTTAAGCCATACAAAGCTTTTAACAATCTATATACGCGATTAGGAAATTTTTCATTTATAAATCCTGGGGGTTGTTCAACATAAACTTCTTCTTTAATCAACCCGTTTAAAAATGCAGTTTTAATATCCATTTGCAATAATTTAAATCTTTTATGACTAGCAAATGCAACAAAAATTCTAACTGCTTCCAATCGTTTTACGGGTGCAAATGTTTCATCAAAATCTACCCCTTCAATTTGATTATATCCTTTCGCTACAAGCCTATCTTTGTTTCTAGTGACCCTAGAGTCACTATCTAATTTGTTTTTGAAAATCCATTTGACTCCTACCACAGGATGATCACTAGGTCTATCTACAAGAATCCAAACTTTATTTCTTTCAAATTGATTAAGTTCTTCATTCATAGCTAGAAACCAAGATTCATCATTTAAAGCGGTGGCAACATCTTTTGGTTCTATATTTGAGATAAAACATAAATTTGAAAAACTTTCATGTAAACTAGAACGTGTAGGTACCCCACTTAATGGTTCTCCAATAACAAATTCTTGCGAATGATCTTTTGAGAACCTTAGATCGGTTGGAGGTACATATCCTTGTTCTTCTTCTTCTTCACCATCTTTTTCGTCTTCTTTCTCTACTTTTTCTTCATCATCATTTTTCCTCAGATTTTGTTCCACATCTTCTTCATTTTTCTCATTACCTGCAACTTTAGTATTTTCTACACAAGAAATGTTTTCATCAAATTTTACATGAATAGATTCTTCAACCACTTTAGTACGTTTATTATAAACTCTATAGGCCTTGCTAGTTGAAGAATAACCAATGAAAATTCCTTCATCACATTTTCATCAAATTTGCCTAAGTTATCTTTTGTATTCAAAATAAAGCATTTACAACCAAAAACTTTAAAGTAAGATACATTTGGTTTTCTTTGAAAATAAATTTCATAAGGAGTTAATTGTAATGTAGGACGATGAATCATGACACGATTAATAATATAGCATGCAGTACTAGCCGCTTTGGCCCAAATATATTTTGGCAATTTAAATTCACAAAGCATAGTACGTCCTAATTCTTGAAGTGTTCTATTTTTCCTCTCCACTACACCATTTTGTTTTGGTGTGCGAGGAGCGGAAAATTTGTGTTTTATCCCAAATTCATTACAATATGAAATAAATTTTTCATTATCAAACTCTCGTCCGTGATCTGATCTAATGCATTTTACTTTTAAATCAAGTTCATTTTGAATACATGAAATTAGTTTTACAAATTCATCAAAAGCATCAGATTTTGAATTTAAAAACAATGTCCAACAAAATCTAGAATAATCATCAATAATAACAAACGTATATTTTCTACCTCCTAGACTTTGTGTAGTAATTGGACCAAATAAGTCCATATGTAATAAATGTAAAGGTCTAGTAGTAGAAATAACATTTTTTCTTTTAAAAGATGATTTTATAAACTTTCCTTTTTGGCATGGTGAACATAATGAAGAAAGCTTTCCATTCAAATTTGGCAAACCTTTTATTATTTTATTTTTAGAAAGCTTTACTATGTGTTTGGAACTAGAATGTCCTAGTGTCCTATGCCATAATTCAAGTTCATCATTCTTTGAAATAAAACATTTAAGTGTAGAATGAGATAAATCATGAAAGGTGATTGTATAAACATTGTTTATTCTTGGTGCAGTAAGTACGATTTCATTTGTTTTGGAATCAATAATTTTGCGGAGGTTTGAGCTAGAGTCAAATAAAAAATTTAGATTTTTATCACATAGATGACTAATGGAAATTAAATTATGTTTCAAACCTTTAACATATAAAACATTTGAAATTTTAAGTTCTTCGTTACCTACTACTCCAATGCCTTTGACTTTACCCTTGCCATTATCTCCAAATGTCACTATTCCACCTTTCTTCATCTCCAGGCTAAGGAACTTTGATTTATCGCCCGTCATGTGTTTTGAACATCCAGAGTCCAAATACCACACATCTTCCTTGTTCCTAGCCTGCACGCACACCTAAAAAGATGATGAGAGTAAAGATCTTGTTACCCAAGTGGTCGATCCCATGGTATAGGTGGACGCCTTAGCTACCCAGATTTGTTTAACATTAACTTTTCCTTTCTTCCAGCATGAGTCCGAGATGTGACCAAATCGATGACATTTGGCACAAACAATGAATGGTGAGGATCCATTTTTCAATGGTTTCTCTGGACTCTTGCTGGTGGAAACATCTTTATGTGTGGACTTAGAAAAATTTTCATTTTGAAAAATAGGTTTTCTGAACCTGGAGCTGTCGCTGGTTCCGACATCAGCTGTCGAAAATTTCCGACAGCTTCCAGAGCTTCCAGAAATGTATCCTAGCCCAAATTTTGCTGTCTTATGGCATTGGTTGGCTAAAATCATATCCAGAGATTTTTTTTCAACACCAAATTTTCCAATTGCCATGTTAAACTCATTTACTTTGGACTTTAAAATTGAATTTTCTTTTACTATCATGCCACATCTATTTGCAACATTTTTCTTATAATTCTCTAATTGAGAATGAGAGGTTTTAACAAATTTTTCTAAGTCCTTTTTCTCTTTTACAAGTAGATCAATTTTTTGATCGGACTTAGAAATAGTATTTTCAAGTTCTTTTATCCTTGTCGAAGAGTGATCACACTCTTTACAAATTACCTTCTCTTTCTCAATAGTTTTCAACTCATTTGATAATTTTTTGTTCACTTTTAAAAGACCTTTATTTTCAGACATTAAAAAATCAATTTCCTTTAGGCTTTTATCCAAAAATTTGCATGTTTTCATAAATTCAGAATATAAATCATCATAAGATGGAGGAGTTACCTCAGTGTCGCTTTGGACACGGTAATCGTCGTGAGATGACGCATTTTCTTTCCCCATCAAGCATACATTTGCCTCCTCTTCTTCCTGTGTTGAGGAATCACTTTCTTCACCAGACGAAGAATTTTTCCTTTGCCTTTTTGGTAGACAAAATCGTTCTTTTTGAAAAATCTTTTAAATGAATTTCTCTTCTCCGGATTTCTCATAAACTTTTTAAAGTTCCTCAAAAATAGTCCTTCCTCATCTTCCTCACTTTCTTCAGATTCAGTCTCAACTTCCCTTCTTGATTTCAACGCCAAGCTCTTCTTTTTGGGCTCCAAATTGTACTCTTGGCTTTGGATTATCAACTCCACCTCATGAGTTTTCAGATTTCCAATGAGGCTCTCCAATTGTAAGGTCTTAAGATCATGTGACTCAGAGATTGCAGTCACTTTAGGATTGAACTTCGGGGGAAGTGATCTTAAGATTTTCCTTACTAAATCTCCATTGGAGAAAACCTTACCCAGCACCTTTGAATCGTTCACGATTTTAGTGAATCGTGTGTACATTGTATCAATTTCTTCATTCACCTCCATTTTGAATCTTTCGAATTCTGACTCCAGTTGAAATAGCTTTGAATCCTTTACCTGCGAAGTACCTTCATGAGTGATTTCTAAAAGATTCCAAATTTCATATGCAGTATCACAAGCACAAACTCTATTAAATTCAGTGCGATCTAGTGCGCAAAATAAAGCGTTCATGGCTTTTGCATTGTTTTTACATTTTAATTTATCATTGTCATCCCACTTGTCTTTGGGTTTGTCCATTGTTACATTTCCTACATCATATGTTGGGGAAGTATAACTCGTCTCGACCATATTCCAAACTTCCATGTCGAGAGCTATTAGAAAACACCGCATTCGAGTTTTCCAATAGTTATAGTCTGTACGCGTAAAAAGTGGTGGTCTACTAATTCCTTGCCCCTCAACGAACGCGTGATCGTTATGAGCCATTACTCCTGGTGGTAAAACTGTTTTGGAGTAACCTCGCTCTGATACTATGTGTTGGATCTTGTGGCGCCCTTAGGGGGGGTGGGTGAATAAGGGCCTTTTAAAAAAATACGATTTTTTACTTAAGAATTTTATAACAAATTTTACTTTTCTAAAAATTACTTATAAAAATTTCAAACCAATGTAAATTTTAAATTAATTCAAACACAAATTTTTAAGTTAAAGATTAAGCAACCATATTTGCAATTAAAGAAAAAGTCATAATTTTATAATAATGAAATTCACATACAAATAATATGATCTTAACAATGTTTAAGATCAAGGCACAAATATGATAATAAACCTTTTACAATTTGTGTTTACCAATCCTTCTCCCAAGGATCGGAAGACTATCACTTGTCTCTCCCTAGACCAAGCCCAAGCCTATCCTCTAGATCTTACCAAGATCTAGACGTAGCACACAAGGCCACGATTTCCCACCAAGCCACGCATGGACTTGGACGCTCCACACAAGGAAGCGATTTTCTCCTAAGCCATGCAAGGACTAAGACGTCACGCACAAGGAGACGATTTCCCTACCAATACAAAGTGAAATGTATATAAATGAAAATACAAAATGAAAAGAACAACTCCCTAGAAATTCAGATCTCTGAAAGGAAGGTTGAAGCCTCGAGATGATCGTTGATGTAGAAGCGCGTCCGATCTCGTCTTCAATCTCAAACCTTCTAAGCACAAATGGGAGTTGATGAGGTTCTGGAGCTCTCTAGTTCGTATGCACTCAGGAAAAGACTTGGAATTCTCAAAACTTGGAATGAACGAACAAAATGAGCCAATATATAGATTTTCACTGTCACCTGGGCAACATCACTGTCGGAATTCAGACAACGCTAAACTGCCGCTCGTAGTGCTGTCGTGCGGGCAGTTGCTGTAACTTTCGTGCTGTTGCCTGGGCGACATCGCTGTCGGAATTCGGACAGCGCAAAACTGCTGTTTGACGTGTTGCCGTGCGAGCAGTTGTTGTAACTTCTCTGCTGTCGCCTGGGCGACATTAACTGTCGGAAAATTCCGACATCAAAATTCTTCATTCAGTCAAATTGAGCTCCATTCAGAATTGTGAACATCTCATACCTGTTACCTGCACACCATTAATAAAAATAGAATCAAATACAAACGGGACTTTGTTATTATCAAACCGGAAGAGTGCGAAATGCATGCACCAACAACAAGTAGGTCTCATCTGACAATGGTGTTTGTAGTTCTTTGACCTAAATTCACAGCATTCATCAATTGAGGAAGAGAGTACATTGATGCCATCTAAAGTCTTCCTTGAGAAAGGTTGATGATGAGGGTGGTTATTGGGTATGTTACGATTCATTTGGGTGTTTGTGTATGGACAGATATGGGATTTGTCATCCTTTATGACAGGATTTACATCCATGCGCCCCGTTGATGGAATGAGACCGAGAAATGCATGGCCATGCTAGGTTGAGCCAATATATGATATTGAGCTTACCACTTTCTTAAGGTCTATTCTAGATCAGGAAACTAGGATTGAACAATTATGAGGGTGACACAGTCCATACCTCTAGTTATATCCGGATGTAAGGGACAAAGGAACATGACAATGCTGATACATTGGTTAAGACAGGCTTATTGAGTTATGAACTCTTATTGCTTGGGTAGCAATGATGTATTGCTAGATGCCGCTCATTGTTTGTGAGACTTTTGTTGATACTTTATGATCAATTGGGAGACTGTTGGAGTTTCTGAGGTGATCTCAAAGCAATCAACAGTTAATCTGACTGCCAATGCAATATGAGCCTATAGGGCGCACATAAAAGCGTTTGGAGAAGTTGGAGAAAGGATTGTGTTGGCCTTACTCATATTGGATATGAGTGGAGGAACAATCCTATGAATGCTTTGCATTAACTTGAGAATGTCTCAACGGGAAATCGTTTAAAGGGTTTAAACGAAAGGATTTATGCTAGACAAATTCGGCTAAAGGGTTTAACCGAACTGTGTCAAATTCGGCTAAAGGGTTTAACCGAATTATGTTGATTTGACTAAAGGAATTCAACGATATTGATTCGGCTAAAGTGTTTAGCCGAACTGTAACAAATTCGACTAAAGGGTTTAGCCGAAATATGTTAATTCGACGAAATGGTTTCGACAAAATCATATAACCGAATTTCTATAGTCGAATCGGCTATAGTATATAGACGAATTCAGTTATTGTATTTCGTCGAATTCAGTTATATTATTTAGTCGAATTGTCGAATTCGGCGAATATGTAAATCTAGACAGAAATGTTCTATTTTTCCTATGGTCTGCGGATAGCCTGTTTTATACCTTGCGTATAAAAGGAATGTGATTAGGTCTTCGAAAAATATGGGATAGACCAAACCTTTTGCGATTGAAGAGGAGAACGGCCGTCCGGAAAAGTTCCGCAAGTGGAGTTCTCGTTCTTCCCGTTCGCTGAGATCCGCCGCCGACGGTCGCCGCCTCCCCTGTCTCGGACATAGCAGTCTGTGGGGACGCTGAGAGCTTCCTACTCCGACCCTTTCCTTGTTCGACAAGGCTTTGGATTTCTCCATCGTTTGTGTGGATCGCTGTAGAGGAGCCGATACATTTCGGTTCTTGGAACACAGATTTAGTCTACCGAATTTCTTCTTGGAGCACTTGGTTGAGTATTGACTCAATCCTGCGAAGGTATATTGCATTTTGCTTTCCTAATCTTTTGATTCATGAGATCTGCAAGATCCTTACTCTTTGGATTGTTCTAGTTTTTCCACTGCGCACATTTGATGTGTTCATATAATTGAGAATGGTATTTAGAAAATCCCAACAAGAAGAAGCCGCATTATGGGGAGTGCTCGAGTTGAGGGGGATTTCCTAGAGGGAAACTCAACCCAAGATACTGAGAGAGTTGAGGGGGAGACCCACCTGGAGTGCTCCACCCTGGAAGATCAAGCTAAAAATTCTGCTGCTGAGAAAATAATCACAGAGAAGGACAAGGAAGACAATGTACCACAGGAGGATGAAAGGTCTGATCTCCAGACTGGCTTGACCTAGTTCTGTTCAAAGGGAAGTAGGTGCTAGTGGAAGAAGATGAGCAGATGAAGATAAACTCTCTTATCTTTCCTGACTCAAGATAGTGGTTCTGAAGGTCCTCCAGAAGAAGATGCAGCTACTGAAGTGAATACAATTGGACCATCCACTGATCACTCAGGCTCCATGTTTCATATGATCTCAGCTTTGCTGAATATTCAAAGGGAGAAGATTGCAAAATTCATTCTACAGAATATAGATGACTTGAGGCGATAAATAAAAACTGAGCTGCAGATTATAAAGATTGATATACATCATCTTAACACTCAACACACCAACTTCTTTCATTTAGCAGCTCCAGCCATGGAACATGTTGGACAGGAAATCAACAAAGTTGGACATCACACTCACCATCTCTTTAAAACCAAGGCACGATGCAAAGGAATACAGAAAGAGCATTTCAACAGATAGCAAGATTTATGAATAATGACAGAGATCAAATTCTACAGAGATTAAATGAAAATACTCACAGCGTAGATGAACATCTGTTAGAGGTGAGAAATAACCTGGATGAGGTTAAACAACATATACATGAAAGGATGAATTTAATACAAGTTACTCTTGATGATCTTATAGCTCAAGAAGTCCTAAAGGGGGAGAGAGAAATGATAAATGTTGGCTCCAATCAAGCCATGTGGACAGTCAATCAGGTCAAGCAAACATTACAAAAACCTCCCTCAGCTTTTGAGCTAGCAAAACCTTCTGAAAGCACTGCATTAGAGGTCTATGGCATAGAAGTTGGAGATTCTGCTAGCTCCAGAAAAAGAAAAAGGACTCAGAGCTAGAGGTACGGGCAGAAGAGGCTTAGAGAAATTAAGCAGGATCCACAGTCTTGCAAGTCGAGTCCTAACTCTAGGACTCTGATCTCAGAAGCCTAGATTGAGAATGGATACCCTCAGGATGGGTCAGAAAAAGTATATTATTCTACTGATTGGAACCTACACTCAATTCAGATAGAGAAAATGAGAAATCACACATTGGCATTTCCTCATGGTCCTCCTCCTTCTCCAAAGAAGATCCCAAAACCTATCAGTTTTTATGAAAGGCAGAAGAGAAAAGGAAAATGAAGCAACAGCGGGATCTGAAGACCATAAAATGCCTAATTTAAATATGACTTGGGCAAATGACTGCGTTATATTTTTGTCCTAAAACATTATCTATTTATGTCATGCTATAGATGAATCATATAATATTCTCTGAATGTCTTTAAATAATGATTTTATTTATACCTTGACATTTTTCATTGAAGTGAGTTATGACCTCTTCAAATAGGGGGAGATTATTGGGAATTGTGCCTAGCAATGTTCCTGATTTGAAGAAGTGCTCAGATCAATGACAAATGTAGTTTGTATTTGATGATATAGCTAATTCATGACTGCAAAAGATAAATCATTTATCAGGTAATTTCTAAGTCTAAAATTATCTAGGACTAAACATTTCGTTGATATAATATACATATCGTTGAGAAAGCGTCAAATCTACATCACCAGTATATAGACGATAAAAGTAATGAAAATTAACTAAGAAAAATATCATCTTAAGACTCAGCAGAATAATCATGGAGACAAGTATCATATCGTCGAAATAGTTTCGACGATATCATCTTGATGAAGACACATCGTCTTGAAGGTTGAAGAAAGCTTGATATGGATAAAGCTAAGTTCATATGTCAATGACATCATCTTGAAGAAAGCTTGTCATAGATTAAGCTAAGTTCAGATATCGACGACATCGTCTTGAAGAAGGATTGTCGCAGATAAAACTAAGACATATCTACGATATCGTCTTGAAGAAGAAGCTCAACCTTAAAGGCTAAAAGATATAACTCCTTAATTCATAAGGAAAGGTTCACATGGGCACACATCTGCTTGAATACGTCATGTCGTCTAGAAGATCATGATGTTATCGTCTTGAAGACAGTCAGCCTAAGGAATAAGTCTAAGTCAACATCTCAACGATGTCATCTAGAAGACCAAGACGATATCATCTTGAATAAAGACAGTCAGCTTGAAGAACAAGTCTAAGTTTTATTCAAAGCAACATCTAGACGATGTCATTTAGAAGAAGCAATCTTGTTGAGATATCAAGCCAAGTGCTGAAGTAGAAAAAATATCGACCATATCGTCGTGAAGCATATCTATTGATCAACGCGATATCGTCTTGAAGGAACAATATCGTCTTGACAGTTGCAGAGCAGCACTTAATGTGTTGGTTCTCTTGGAAATTGACATTTAGGGAAAATGCACGCTGCCCATCTTGCGCATCAATCAAGGAGTAATAAATAATATCCTTTGTACAGCATATAGTCGTTGCACAATGTTTAAGGAAGAATTTTATTACTTCTATATTCTGCAAGTTCCAAGAATGGCAAGGCATTTACTATAATCAATTCAGCCGGTTCTTCCAAATATTCTTTCGGGGCAATTTATGGAAGTTTTGTGAAGGGGCTTTTATGCAAAGTTACAGAAGAATATAAAAAGGAGAAATTGTCAATTTCAAAGGACTTCTTACTACTGAATACAAAAATCTGATAAAAAAAAAAAAAAGAAGAAGAACAATAAGAAAATCTTCCTCACTTGGCTAAGAAGACAAGAAAGAATCATTCTCTTATAATAAAAGTGCATATATCATCAAAGGAGAAGATTTAGAAGAAAAGCTCGGTAATCCACAAGATCACAGAGCTTGCATTCTTAAGAAGAAGAAGAAGTCTGTTATTTAAAAAGCATATCATCTTGAAGACTTTTCTTTTACAATAACAAACATATTTATTACTTTGTAGGGTTCTTTATGAGCCTGAGCTGGTAGGATCTAGTGATAGATCTGAGTTGGTAGGGTTCTTGGTGAACCAGTGTTTTGGTAGGATCTTGTTGAAGATTTGAGATTGTAAGAGTTGTAAAGTCTGAGCCTTGTAGGGTTCTGTGTGAACCTGAGTTGTAAGATCTGATTATAGTGAAAAGATCTAAGTTCGAGTAGTTGCCTAGTCTAGCACACTGCTAGATAGGTGGGAGGGACAATGGACTACCTCTAGACACATTGTCTAGCTGTGAACTACTATAAATCATTATGTGTTTTCTGTGATGCTTGTGTGATGAAATAGATAAATTAGTAAATATCAAAGAAATCTGAAAACACCTAATCACGCCCCCTCCCCACTAGGTGTAGTTTATAGAAAACCCATAATATTTCAGAGGGTTTGGTCCTCGGTCATAAGATTTCTGCTAAGGGGGTGGAGGTCGATAAGGCCAAGATCAAAATTATTGAAAAGCTTCCCACACTTTCAAACATAAAATCCATTTGAAGTTTTCTAGGCTATGCGGGTTTTTATCATCGTTTCATACAAAACTTGTCAAAAATTACAAAACTGCTAACCCATCTCTTGGAAGAAGAATCATCTTTCATTTTTGATAGCGAATGCGTAAAGGCATTTAATTTCATTAAAGAAAACTTATTAATTCTCCCATTTTGATTGCGCCAGATTAGACCCTTTCGTTTGAAAACATGTGCAATGCGAGCGATATCGTTGTAGGAGCCATTTTAGGCCAGTGTGTAACAAATATTTTCATCCTATTTATTACGCTTCGCCAACGCTCATAACTGCACAGGCCAATTACACTACAAGGGAAAAGGAACTTCTTGTTGTTTTCTTCGCCTTCGATAAGTATAGATCATATGTCACGCTTTCAAAAGTAATCATTTTCACCGATCACTCCACCCTCAAATATTTATTAGCCAAAGTAGATGCCAAGCCCCGCTTGCTTCGATGGATCCTCCTTCTACAGGAGTTCAACTTAGAGATCCCGGATAAGAAGGGGGCAGAAAAATTTGGCAGCTGACAACCTCTCTCGTTTAGGCCGCCCAGCGGCAGAAGCGCTCATAGAACCCAAAATAGACGATAGATCTCCTGAGGAACGCCTCTTAGCTATGAATAACGTAACTCTTCTCCCACCCCTTGGTTCGCCGAGTACGCCAACTATCTAGTTGTGTGGGTCCTTCCAAAAGATTTTAGACCTAGCAAAAGAAGAAATTCTTTTTTTGATATGAAAAACTACTTTTGGGAAGACCCTTTTCTCTTTCGCGTCTATGTGAATCTAGTAGTGCAGAGATGCGTTTCAAGCGAAGAGGGTGCACAAATGTTCTGGCACTGCCACGAGGAACCGGCCGGTTGGCATTATTAAGCCAACCGGACCGCGCGGAAGGCGCTAGAGGTGGGCTTTTATTGGCCCACTCTCTTCAAAGATGCTCACACTTTTGTGAGTATCTGCAATAGTTGTCAGCGGTCGGGTAACATCTCTCATCGTGACGAGATGCCCCAAAACCTTTTTCTAGAGTGTGTAATATTCAATTTATGGGTCCTAGATTTTGTAGGCCATCTACCTTCTTCTTCTAATAATCATTATATTTTAGTGGCGGTCGACTATGTATCTAGGTGGGCGGAAGTGCAAGCCCTCCCCACCAACAATGCGAGAGTTGTCGTCACTTTTCTAAAAAAATAATTTTCTCGCTTCGGCATGCCCCGCGCAATAGTAAGTGATAGGAGTATGCAATTCTGTAATGCTCAATTGACCAAAATCTTATCTAAGTACAACATTGCGCAAAAGCTCGCCACCGCCTATCGCCCCCAAACAAGTGGCCAAGTTGAGGTAGTAAATCGAGAGATTAAATGCATTTTACAAAAAAAACATTTCATTAAATAGGAAAGATTGGTACATAAAACTCAATGGCGCAATGTAGGTCTATTGTACGACGTACAAGACCGGCATTAGTTGTACGCCATATCGATTAGTCTACAGCAAGGCGTGCCATTTACCGATAGAGTTAACGCATTGCGCCTTTTGGGTTCTAAAATTTTTAAGCCTCGATTCAAACTTAGCCTCCGAAAGTAGAAAATTTCACCTAAATGAACTCGATGAATGGGCTGTGAACGCTTACGAGAGTAATAAATTTAATAAGGAGCGCTTTAAGTTCTACTACGATCGAAAAATAAAATTTCCAAAAACTGTTGCACCGAGCGATCTTGTCCTTCTTTATAACTCACACCTCAAGCTTTTTCTGGGTAAGTTAAAATCTCGATGGTTCAGCCCCTTTAAATTCAAAGATGTTTTGCCATATGGGACCGTTCTTATCTCCCACCCGGAAAAAGGCTCATTTAAAGTCAACGGGCACCGTTTAAAACTTTATCTTGTTCGCAATCCAATGGACGAAAATATCGAATCTTTATCCCTCCCCAACTTATAATCTCACCATGCCAAATTAATCAAGCTATGCGATGGAAAACAAAGCGATGGGAGGCACCCCATATCTATCTAATATATTATAATGCTCTATTTCTTTTACATGTTGTTTTTGCTGGGTTCCTTGCGGCCTCGCCGACCTCAATTCATGGAAGCCCTTTTTCTCCCCCATCTTCTTTTTTTGTACAAATCGCAGTTTCATTTTACTTTGCTAGCTTCTTCATACTTAAATTATAACATTATGGACAATGTTGGGTTTTAAGTATTGGGTGTTTTCCTGTTTTCATTTAAAAATTATGTAAAAAAATCAAAAAAAATTACAAAACACCAAAATCTACAAAAATATTTTATTTCATAGGAGAAAAACAACAAAATTACAAAATCCCTAAATTCTACCAAAATAAGTTTATTTTATAGTATACAAAAATAAAAAACCAAAAATATAATTGATGGGGTAAAACCCACTAATTAGGGATCCTTGCTTATGGAATCCTCCCCCCAAGGAAAGCTCTGCCCCGCGCGCAATCTGCGCACCGGATCCTGCAAGCAGGTCGCGATCTCCGTGCGACCGCACACGCCCGAGGTCGGCCACGCAAGGGACGGATGCCCGGTGTCGGCCATGGCCGGCCGCCCCGGACAAAGCGCGGCTGGCCTAGGCCATGCCCGCCAAGGGCGCCGCCACCCTTGGTGGCGCCAGCCTTGGGAGCGGCGACCCAAGACCACCGCCTCAGCCTAGGGTCTGGTCGCCATAGGCTGCGAATGCCTTGGTCCCCTCCGCCCGAGGCTGCGGATGCCCGAGGCCACACCGGGCAAGGCCGTCGCAGGCCGCGGCTGCTCGAGGCCGCACCAGCCTCGGGCGAGGCCGCGCTGGCCTCCGGCGAGGCTGCCCTAGGCCACGACCTCCTAGGGCGCCACCTCCCATGGCCTCGTCCGCATTGGGCAAGGCCGCCCATTGCTGGGTCGGCCACCCTCCGTCCTAGCCATCATCTTGGTTGGCGGCCATGCGTCGGCTAAGGTTTGAGGGTAGGGCCGTCATTTCTGGGAATTTGGTGATCCACGTGATTGAATCCAGGTGATCCTATTGGCCGGTCCAATAATTATCAGGTATAATTACTGGATCACCCCTTTAAAAGCCTATAAATAGACCCCTTCTATTTACTAATCCATTCACTTTTGAGACAAGGGATTCTCTCTCCTTCTCTCTCTTTATCACTCTTCCTCTCTCTCTCTCTAGAAATTGGAGGCTTAGAACCTGCTATCAGTAGACAGCTAGGAGACCTGGAACTTGCTATCAGCAGATTGCTGGGAGACTTGGAACTCGCAGACCGCTTGGAGGCTTGGAACTCGCTATCAGCAGACTGGTTGGAGGCTTGGAACTCGCTATTAGCAGACCGCTTGCCGGCGTCGATCAAGATATTGGCAGACCGCTTGGAGGCTTGGAACATGCTATCGGTAGATCGCTTGGAGGCTTGGAACTTGTTATTTGCAGATCGCTTGGAGATCACTTGGAGCTCGTTATTGGCAGACAAATCGAGGAGCCGAAGGCCCATAGTGGTACAGACGAAGCTTGGACCCGGGGGGCCAACTTGCCTTGGAGCAAGGCAACAAACTCTCTCTGTCACCTCCATCATTGTAACGAGGCGAGGCCTGCTCCCTCGCTCTCTCAAGAACAAATCTGTAGAAGAACTCAAAGCATAGCGAAGGTTACGCCGGCACAACTCCGGCCGCGTGGTTTTTCACCTCGATTGCGGGTTCTCCACGTCATCAGATCTTGGACTCGGTCTTCTCAGTAGACCCATTTATCTGTTTGCATGTTCGGTCGCTAGCAGGCTAAGGCGGTCAAATTGCCCGATCTACCAGAGGCCCTGAGCGATCCGCCACAATAATAAAACCCTATGATTTTTTCCAAGCGCCTAGTTTCAAGAGTATCTATTTGTGGATTTTCTAATTTTTAATATGCTAGCCAATTGTTCATCACAGGTAGATAGATTTAAACATCTGGGTTATGTTTTAAAGAATATCTTGTGTTTCTAATTTTAATATAGGATTTGTTTTCAAGCACTACTACTTCTGAATTATCAAAAGTGAGGCATGTGTATTATGTTAGAAAAACAACCTTTGACCTCAATTATCTCTACTTTATGCCTTTAGGAATTCCGGAACATTCAAATTACTAAGGTAGCTCTCAAATTTTTTTTTATTCTAGAATTTCTCTTGAAAACCCACTTGTATACATCCATTTAGCATGGCATGAAAAAAGGATCTTTTTCTTAAAAAGATCTTATTTCAATGGGAATAAGACTTCATTCCGTAAACATAGGCACCCAATAAAAATTTAAAAGATCATATGTCAATGGGAATAAGATTTCGTTACGTAAACATAAGCATTGGGTTAATTGAAAAAGAATTAGTTTTCCCTCGTAAACCATGGTGGGCGCCAAAGAAAAATAAAAAGGAAGGGTGAGAGGATAAAATCCATCACCCCTAATTCAATTACTCTTCTTTTTGCCAAAACTTTTTATCCCTTTTCCCTTTAGCCAATTTAATGTACCAAGACTTAATTCAAAAATCATTTTGAGAGCATAATTAGTAACATGTATTATTTCCTTCACATTTCTTTAAAGCAATGGTTTATATTATTTCGATCTAACCTTGTTTGCTAATGATTACAATTTTGTTTGCTATCAGATTCTCTTAAGAAGTCTTATGGCTAAGACATTTGTTGGGAAAATGATTTCTCTTAACCCCTGAAAATAAGTTGAATATGAATTCTAAGAAAGAAAAATCAAGTTTAAGTAAATATGCGTCGAATAGTATTCGACGCAACGTCGAAGTGGTATTGACGTTCCTTTCAGAATGAGTCGAAGTAACTTTAAGAAGAATTCGACGTATCCTATGTCGACGTAGCTCTGACTTCCAATCAACGCATCTTGAGAAGTTGACGCACCTTAGTCGACGCACCTTCCTTATTCTTCTCTCGACGTCCAGCCAGGACGAATTCGACACTTACGTCGAATAGTAATCGATGCACGTCGATTTCTATGTCTAATTCAAAAATTGCCAGATCTTTTTCCTTCTTTCATAGATCTGATTTATATGGAATCAATTTATTCTTTATAGCCATTCTGAATCATTCTTCTCCTCTAATAGATTCTTGGCTAATTTGATTAAAACCATTATGGACATTATTTGAAATCAGAATGAATTCTTTCCTTCTATTGATATAATTATTATGGAAATATTTCTATCTTTCTATTTCTCTGTCTACTAATCAATTATCCTCCTACGTTATTATTTGAATGGACAGAGCTATAAAATAACAAGGAGGTCGGCAGAGAACACAAGAGAAGTGCTCCACCATTTTGCATTTGAAAAAGAGGAAAAGCTCCCAAGAGAAAAAGTGAGAGAATTGAGAAATAGTGCTGCAGCAAAGATCAAGCTTCCATCTTCTCCTGCTTCTGAAGCCACTCTGCTGCATACTCTGATAGCTCTCACAAAAGAGAGAAAAGGCCTACAATCTCCTTCTCACTATAGAAGAGAGATTTCATTCACTACTTCTTGTGCTTCCAATCTTCTTGCTAGGAAGAAGATTCCTTCTTGTCTTTTTATTATCTCTCTTTCTTCTTTACCTTTATTTCACTTTCAAATATTGTAAAAGAGTTTTTAGAATCTCTCTTCAAAAAAAAATTCAGTTGTACTGGTTCTAAGAGTCTCCTTTTCAAAAGACTCAGTTGGTTCTAAGAGTCACCTTATCAAAAGACTCAGGGTGGTTCTAAGAGTCTCCTTATCAAAAGACTCAGTGCAAGATAGTGAATTTCCTACCAAGGGGGTAGAAGAGTGGACTACCCAAAGTTTGGGGAACCACTATATTTCCTTGTGTTGTGCTGTGATTTCTTTTCTTGCATTTACTTTCTTTACTTACTTAATTCTTGTTGGTGTGTGGGAAGCCTTAATCTGTGATCACCACATATAAATACATATATAATTGCACAAAATATTTTAAATTTCTATTCACCCTCCCCCCCCCCCCCCCCACCCCCCCCCCCCCTCTAGAGAATTCTAGTGAGGTTAACTGTGCACTTTCAATTGGTATCAGAGGGAGGTTGATCTAAAAAGGATAACTCCTTGATCAAAAAGATCCTACCTCTTATTTTTTTATATATATATATTTCTGAAAAATATTAATTTTCACATGGCACAAATCAAAGATTATGCTTCCACCAGACCACCAATGTGCAATCTTGAAAAGTTTGCAGTTTGGAAAACAAGAATTAGGATTTACATGAATTCTATTGATGAAGATTTATTTAATGTTATCTTGACAGGTCCTCCCAAGCCTTATAGAAAAGACTCAAGTGGTGAAGTGACTCAAACACTTGTCCCAAAGGCTGAGTGGACAGTTGAAGAGAAGAAGGCAGGAACATATGATGCAAAAGCTGTAAATATTCTGATCTCAACCCTCTCTGATGAAATCTTTCAAAGGGTTGTTGAGTGTGAATCAGCCAAAGAAATTTGGGAGGCTCTCATAAAGATGGTAGAAGGAAGTGCTGATGAAAGAAAAGATAGGAAGGCTCTATTGATCTCTCAATATGAGAACTTCCAAAAGAAGAATGAAGAAAGCATCTCTGAGATGTATGACAGATTCAATCTGATCATCAATAAACTAAGGGACTTGGATGGAGAAATCTCTCTCACAGAGATCAATGACAAATTGCTGATGAGTCTCCCAAGTTCATGGGACTCAAGGATATGGGCAATAAGAGACACGAGAGAACAAAGGGAAATTTCAACAGATGCTCTCTTAGGAAAACTCAGATCCTATGAGCAACTGCTAAAAACCAGAGAAGAGAAGAAGAGAAGAGAAAACACTCCAACTTCTTCAAAAGACAGGAACATTGCATTAAAAGCAACAGAAGAAGGAAGCTCTGTCACTGAAGAAGAACTATTCAGTTTCCTGGCCAGAAAATTCAAGAAATGGGTCAGGACAGATGGATCAAGAAGGAGAGAGTCAAAACCAAGGTATGACAAAACTCCTACTAAAGAAATTATTTGTTACTCTTGCAGAAAACCTGGACATATTGCCCCAGAATGTCCAGAAAATGCTGAGACAAAGAAAGATCTGAAAAAGAAAGATCTCAAGAAAAAGGGGAAGAAGAAAGAAAGAGGCTTTATTACAGAAGCCTGGAGTGAGACAGACTCTGAGGACAACTCCTCTTCTAAGAGTGACAATGAAGAGCCCAAGCAAGAAGACCTATGCTTAATGGCATTTGAAGGCTCAAAGAAAGATGATGGTACCAACTCATGGAGTGAGACAGGATCAGAAGAAAGCATATCTTCCGAAGATGAAAGAGAATATAGCCTTATTCTCATAGAGGAATCTGAGGATAAGGATGAGGTAAACATTTTTGATGAAATAGATTTTCAAAGTGATAATTTCAGAAATGATTTTATGGGAATGTGTCTAGATCAACTAAAAGCTACACAAGAAATTAATGATTTAAAATAACAAATTAATATGGCTAAAAACTAGAGAAATAGAGAGGTTAAATGCTCTAAAAATTATGAAGTAAGGGCTAACATCATAAAAAAGGAAGTAGAAAGGGCTAGAATAGAAAACCAGCTCCTTAAGGATAAGGTATCCCAGACAAATGCTTTTGAAGAATCAATAAAGATGTAAGCCAAACTCTCAAGGAAATCACTAAACAACAAACAAGGAGACATAAAAATCTTGGTCTAGGGGCTGATCCCTCAATCAGCCAAATTCCATCCAACAAACCTGCTTGGATGATCCTTGTAAAATTCACAAAACCCATCAAATCAAACCAAGAAAAAGACTTACTAAATAAGGTAGAAGACTCCCTCAAGGAAATAAAACAATTTGATGAAACATCATATTATTCAGCTGATTACTCTCAAACCTCATCTGAGGAAGGAACTAAGCCAAAAGAAATAATACATAAAAGAGTAAAATCAGAAAAAGGGAAGAAGAAAATTTATGAAGATACAGTTGCGTCGACTTCATATCGACGCATGAGTGACAGTGCGTCGAATTCTACTCGACGCAATTTCTCGGATGCCTCGACCTCAACTCGACGCTTGAATAAAAGTACGTCGACATCAAATCGACGCAACTTTGTTCATGCATCGATACCAGATCAACGCAATCTGGAGAAAGCGCCGAATATAAATCGGTGCAACTATCAACATACGTCGAATAGATATCGACGCATAAGAACTCAGAGCAACGTAAATGCCTACCCTCCAAAAACCTTCCATCTTAACCCCTATTCAGGACCCATTCATCCTAATCATGATTTCTATCCTAACCAACACCTCTATCCTAACAAAACTTTCTATCCTAACCAAAATTCCCATCTAAATCAAACATTCTATCCTAATCAACACTTCTATCCCTCTCTAAATTCAAATTCTCACAATACTAAGATAATCAAGTTCTACATATGTAACAAAACTGGCCACCTTGTCAAACAATGTTGGCACAATCAATCAAACTATCTGTGAAAATTAGTCCAAGACTAACTTAGAAACCTTTAGGATTAGGAAGGAATAAAAAGAAATAAACACCTAGAATTTTTCAGGAAAATTAAAAGTCACGTCGACTTCTAATCGACGCACCGTCGACGACTCAACTCAATAAGTGAAATCGACACATGCGTTGATTACAATCGGCGCATACGTCGATACGAAACCCTAGCATCTTAACGCGGGCTGTATCGACGCTAACGTGGAATTCCACTCGACGTAACGTCGATTCCATGAAGACGAGCGGCAATACTAAAATATTTTCGGTCACATCCACTGAAGTTCCGAATAAGCCTCGAATAGTGTCGCATTTCGACGTTTCACCTGACTTAAAAAGACTCTTCAGTTAGAAAAATTCACTACTTTGCATCCTTCATCCTTCTTGCTCCTCAGTCCAGCCGATTTCATCCTCTCTCTCACTGACCTAAAATGGCTCCCAAGACCAATTCTGGTTTCGACATTGACCTTGCATCTTTCCAAGCTACCACAGAAAACTACAAGAGCAACATTGCTCTTTTCACTGAAGCTGGACTAGATAAGCTCATCTCGACAAGATGCAAGATCCTGTAAACAGAGCTCACAGAGCTGATGACTCATGTTCAGATATCTGAATAAGGAGAAATCCAAGGAACAATCCATGAGACACCTGTCTCAATATCTGCAGAACACATTAGGACAACCTTTGATCTTCCATCAGGTACACCCTAATATTATCTTTGTTCAAAGAAAATAGGGAAAGAAAATCAGCTTCTAAAGAATAAATAAGTCTTCATCACTCCCTTATTAGGTGATGAATCTATAGACCTCACACCTGATGAAATCAAGCATCTGCTAAACATCATGAAGTTTTCAAAGGATAAACCAATCCATCTAAAGAAAATAGACTTTTCTGAGGAGTACAGACTGCTAGCAGATATAGTAGGAAAAATCCTGCTATGCAAGACCTCAGCCCATGATGCAGTGCCCAAGTAGCAACTAAATATCATGGGGGCCCTGGTGCTGAAGAAGAAGATGGACTGGGCCACATGCTTGCTCAAAATGATAGGCTCTAAATACTCACACAAAGAAAATGCATATATGAGGATTATGAGTCAAGTACTCTTCCACTCCTTCCCTGACCTATGTAGGTCAAAAGGAATCCCTATTCCTCCAGGGAAAAGGATGTCAATAGCTCTATTCTCCAAATGGACTAGGCAAATCCCTAAGCCTGGTTCCATTCCTGAAAAGACTCCATCTCCTCCTAACTCTCCTGTTCATCCATCTCCTCCTCTCTCTCCTCAAAGAGACAATCCCTCTCTACCACCATCATCTACTCCACTAGTCTCTACCACTCTCACAACTCCTACTCTACCTACCTCTTCTCAAACGCCTGCTCAAACAGCAGTTTCTCCATCTCTTCCTCCTCATACTTCCTCATCCCCTCCACCTCCTCTATCACCCATACCTCATGTATCAACTAACTTCTCTCCAGCTTCATCACCACCTCCACCACTCTCTCCTCATCACCAACCACAACATGAACCATCTGCATCCACTGAAGCTCTCCTCACTCAGTGCATTGCATCAGCAGCTCAAACATTCCATGCAATGCTGGATGAGCACTGCTCCCAGATTCATTCCTCCATCCTTCACATGCACACCCAAATAGATGGGGTCAGTGCCTCTGTGCAAAGTCTAAAGACCTCTCTCTCTTCCTCTAGAGTAACCAGGTCTTTCTTAACCTCCTTGGCCAAGAAGGTCAAAAAGGGGGAGAAGCTAGATGAAGAGCAACCCTCCACTTCTAAATCTCTCTCCCACAAGTCACCTCCTACATCCAAAACTAATAATCCTGCATTGCTCAAGACAATTGGAAATGAGATAGTACCTGAGCTACACATTGAAGAACAAACAATAGAGGTACTCAATATAGCAAGAGAGGCTGCAAGTCAAGTGGTACTATTACAGGGGGAGGCAAGCAGGACATAAAATGAAGCTGAAAAGGAAGATGTGGCAGATGGTGAGAAAGATAAAGATAAAGAAGCTGAAACTCAGGGGGAGCTAGGTACTGTGATAGGTGAAATAGGAGCTCAGGGGCCAGGTACTGCTATGACTGAAGCTGGAACTGAAAAAGAAACTGAAGAGGCAGAAGTAGAAGCAACCAAGGAAGTTCCATCCCAGGGGGAGCAAACCTCTTTGACTCAGGGGGTGCAAATTGTTGAGACTCAGGGGGAGCTAAGGGAATCAACTGCTACTGAGAAGTAGCAACCCACAAAAGTCTTTACTAGAAAAAGGAAAACTCCTCCTACCCCTCCTGAGTGATATGTTGAAACAATGATGATATACTATATGCTTTCTTATTCTAATTTCTCTTCTGATTGTTTAATATATTTCTTATCTATACAAATGATGTGCTGTGCTAATTATATGCTAATACAATTTCTCTCTAAATAGGGTTAAGAAAATAGGGGGAGATTGTTGGGAAAATGATTTCTCTTAACCCCTGAAAATAAGTTGAATATGAATTCTAAGAAAGAAAAATCAAGGTTAAGTAGATATGCGTCGAATAGTATTCGACGCAACGTCGAAGTGGTATCGACGTTTCTTTCAGAATGAGTCGAATTAACTTTAAGAAGAATTCAATGTATCCTATGTCGACGTAGCTCTAACTTCCTGTTGACGCATCTTGAGAAGTCGACGCACCTTCCTTATTCTTCTCTCGACGTCCAGCCAGGACGAATTCGACGCTTACGTCGAATAGTAATCGATGCACATCGATTTCTATGTCTAATTCAAAAATCGCCAGATCTCTTTCCTTCTTTCATAGATCTGATTTATATGGAATCAAATTATTCTTTACAGCCGTTCTGAATCATTCTTTTCCTCTAATAGATTCTTGGCTAATTTAATTAAAACCATTATGGACATTATTTGAAATCAGAATGAATTCTTTCCTTCTATTGATATAATTATTATGGAAATATTTCTATCTTTCTTTTTCTCTGTCTCCTAATCAATTATCCTCCTATAGTATTATTTCAATGGACAGAGCTATAAAATAACAAGGAGGTCGGCAGAGAACACAAGAGAAGTGCTCCACCATTTTACATTCGAAAAAGAGGAAAATCTCCCAAGAGAAAAAGCGAGAGAATTGAGAAATAGTGCTGCAGCAAAGATCAAGCTTCCATCTTCTCCTGCATCTGAAGCCACTCTGCTGCATACTCTGATAGCTCTCACAAAAGAGAGAAAAGGCCTACAATCTCCTTCTCACTATAAAAGAGAGATTTCATTCACTACTTCTTGTGCTTCCAATCTTCTTGCTAGGAAGAAGATTCCTTCTTGTCTTTTTATTATCTCTCTTTCTTCTTTACCTTTATTTCACTTTCAAATACTGTAAAAGAGTTTTTAGAATCTCTCTTCAAAAAAAAATTCAGTTGTACTGGTTCTAAGAGTCTCCTTTTCAAAAGACTAAGTTGGTTCTAAGAGTCTCCTTATCAAAAGACTCAGGGTGGTTCTAAGAGTCTCCTTATCAAAAGACTCAGTGCAAGATAGTGAATTTCCTAACAAGGGGGTAGAAGAGTGGACTACCCAAAGTTTGGGGAACCACTATATTTCCTTGTGTTGTGCTGTGATTTCTTTTCTTGCATTTACTTTCTAAACTTACTTAATTCTTGTTGGTGTGTGGGAAGCCTTAATCTGTGATCACCACATATAAATATATATATAATTGCACAAAATATTTTAAATCTCTATTCACCCCACCTCTAGAGAATTCTAGTGAGGTTAACTGTGCACTTTCAACATTTCCCCTACTTAAATAGCTTACATAATTTAGGACTTAACTCTTTATACTCCGGATTTTTATTGTTTAGTCCCTCTTTTGAGTAAAATGATAGTATAAAATTAAAACTTATGATAATTTCGTACGGATATCTCTCTTACTTTTTCTCTGGAATACCAAAAACCTAAGTATGAGGGTATTTTGATGAGTAGTAAATAATATGTATTTTTAGTATTGTTCTTAGTATAGTTTTAATTAAAATTGTAGTATATTCATCAAGTTTTTGGTGATTAAATTCATCGTAGTGAGAATGGGGAAATGTTGATACTTTACCTAGGTGATACTCTGGAAAAATTTGTAGCATCGACAACCATCATAAATCAACACCTCATGTTGAATTTGGAAGTCAACAAATAATTATGAAAGGTTAAATAATTAGGCCTTTTAATGGAAAATGAACAAGATTAATCATGAAAACACTATATGACATAAAGAACTTCATGAGTGAATTTGAAGCAATTTGAGAATGATATTCATATACACCTCATGAGGGCCTTAGATTACACTCAGAATCAAGTTGGCATGCGGATAGCAAAACTGTATTTAGTGATTTGGACATCTTTTGAACATCA
Source organism: Dactylorhiza incarnata (assembly GCA_033032865.1). NCBI lineage: Eukaryota > Viridiplantae > Streptophyta > Magnoliopsida > Asparagales > Orchidaceae > Dactylorhiza > Dactylorhiza incarnata. Next base: position 76,074 of record JAWHQI010000218.1, on the reverse strand, counting down.
TACACAGATCCAACAACCTTGGAACTATCATGTACCACATAGGATGGTGGGTAGGTTAATCCATTTTGGAACAATTCTAAATTAGGTTTGGTGTGCGGTTAGAAAATGATTAAGGTTGAATTTATTAAGCCTAGAAAGAGGGGTAAGACGATATGAGCCACCATCATTATTATAGTATGTTAAGCTTCAGGGTTTAGACCTAGATCGTGGCCAAGTGGTGACGAGTGGAGAAGTAGTCAGTGAATAACTAATGGGCAGCGTTGGGGTTCAATTGAAGAGCAGTGCTCTCTGGGTCATCTATAATTCACCTTAGGGCCTTAAATAAATCAGAGAGATTGTGGGAGGTATGGGTAGCCAGTAATAATATTAAATATCTTGAGAAAGGGAGGTTTGGGATGTCACCCCAACATTCCTCCTAGTACTGTTGTGAGCCCTTCACCGGGTAGAACTCGGGAAGTCCAAGATGCATCCTAAACATCTAAGATTAACTAAAGAGTAGAAAAGATTAGATTGTTTAGGAAATATGAATGAATCCTATATACACACACAGCTTAGGTGAATAGTACCTTCTGGAGTGGAATGGACAAGTCTGTTCATGGAGTCGTAGGCTCAGTAGTTATAAAGGACAGGCTGGACCTACGAGCTTGATGCCCGGGGGATAGAAGTGGAACACAATTGCATCTTCACAAAATATGGTGGGTCTTCGGTACTAGCCTAGTCGACACACCGACGAAAGTACGATGACTCGACAAGTGGTAGGTTTTCAAAGGGCTAAGATATTTTACTACGCGACCAAAAGGTCTCATTCCATAATAACCCTAAACTTAGCCTATTTAAGGTCTGGTCCCTACGGGTCCAGCAAGAGTACACAGGAGCTCGTGAGTACCGAGGACAGGTGCCACAACGTACGTTAGGGCCTAGGTCTGGTAGTGTGTTATACCCACCAAGTGAGGAGACGCCCGCTCCTCTGCCACCGTTTGACCACCACGGGAGGTGCCCAAGAGGTCAGCTACCTCTCAAAGTGGGAACTAAAGGTCTGTACATGCAGAGTTGTGTGTGTGAGTTGCATGTGTGTGAAATAAAAACATAAACATTTCATTGCTTTGCATTCCATATCATGCGCATCATAACATACCTCATAAACCCCATCGTATAATCTAGTATGGGCTCCTTTATACAATGGGTCAATGCAAAACAACCCCCTAAATTATAAGATTGTGTGGGCTTCCTTATAAGTTAAGTTTAATTTTCTGTGATGATAGTTAGCCGCACTTCTTTTACCTATATTGTTGTTATTAATATTGTTCTTTACATTCAGCTATTAAATTGTAGAATTGTTAGTGATTTGTTGTTCTTGTTAGTAGATCTCATAATAGCTAGACCTTATGACACTGGTTTATTACTATGTGAGAGAGAGAGCACTGCCACTTGTTTTTTAACCTTCCGACTTGTTGTTCTCTTATTCCTTCCTCCTGCCCGGTACCTAGGATTCACCGGGGGAGGGGGTGGGGAAATCACTTAGTCTTTTTGACTAATGGTCAGATGTGGCATAATAATAGGAGCCCCAGGAGGAGCGGACCCAGCATATCCAGGGGACAAAGCATGATGCGGTGGCATTGCCGGGACTCAGACTTTCTGCAACAGATGGAGCAACCCGGGTGAGTGTGATAAGATACTATCTTCTGAATGCCATATTTCAAACTTTTCCTCACCAGTAGTTTGGTCTACTTCCGCGAGAGACTTTTGTAGTGAGGCATATGATGTAAAGGGCATAAGCCCTTATTTATCAGATTACTCTTCTGTGCGCTTATTTATTTTATCTCACCTGTGGACCTTGTCATTATTTATGATATGATGTGATGTGGACTGAGTTTTATCTATAATTGCTTCTATTTACTCTATGATGAATGGTTGGCTTGTGAATGTATATTAGCCGGCAAGATCGACGTCTTGTAGTGGCGATTAACCCGAGTGTTGGTGACACCGCAATGCGACGATTTTGGGTAGTAAGACTTAGAAAACGAGCAAAAAAGGGGTCTTACAAACTGGTATCAGCCTATCCGACTATCGATCCAAGTAAAAGAAGTCCACAAACCCTAGACCACCCAGCTCAAACTTAGTTTGGCTAAAAACTAACAGTGGAAGCAATTGTGTGCCCATGAGGGAAATCACATTAAACTGTCCACTAATGATGAGATAGTCTAGGCCAACCTTTTGACATAATAATGTTTTCTTATGTAGCCTTTATTGATCCCTGCCCCACGGGCTGCAGTCCCTCCCATCCAAAATTCCATTCCTCCTCCACCGGCTCATATTCCATTTCAGCAGTCGGAGTTAGGGCAGACACTGACAACCATAATTCAGGCTTTCAGGCAGCAGACCCCGACACAGGAGCCGAATCCCAGGTCAAACTGGTTGAGGGTCTTTCAAGGCCTCTCCCCATCATCCTTCACTAGATCATAGCCTGCGGTACAAACCGAGGAGTGCCTAGACAGCATCCATGAAATGTTAGTAGGGAAATGCTGCCTAGCCAACGTGGCGGTATTCTTAGTCATTTTTGCCTTGGAGTTACACGCAAAGAGGTAGTGGAAGTCAGTCTTGGATGCCACCTATGCAGGGTATGAATATTCTGACATTTCATGGAAGGATTTCAAGGAGGCACTGCTAAAGCACTTTGTACCTCAAGCAGTAAGGGATGAGTTGGAGGAGCGGTTCCTAAAGCTAAAGCAGGGGAACCAGTCTATTTTTTAGTACCAGCGGGAGTTCTCCCACCTCGCCCATTTTGTCGACTCTTACCAGCTGGTTGAGGCTGGTTACGTCAATATATTTTACAGGGGCCTCTGTGATGACCACAGGCAGGCCCTCTTATTCATAGCGGATTCTGGCATAGCACAAATCATAGAGATGACAAAGAAGTTAAAGGCGGACAACCTCATGGTTCAGAGCAGAGCGAAGAGGCCAGCAGATGATATGGTGATCAGTGGAGGGAATAGGTGTCGAGGCCACCCCCAGTAGCGGGTGATGGTGCAAATCTCACACACCGCTATAGGCGGTAGCTCGACTGCGACACGAAACGGCAGTGTACCGATCGTTCAAGTAATATAAAACGAGGAGTAATACCCGAGTATCGAATATCTCAAGGAACACAGTAAGGTGGAGTGACTATTGAGGAAGGACTTGAGATCGAAGTCCTTTGGGTCGGATGGATGTGGAAACGGGGATTTTGGATTGTGGAAAACAAAGAGAAAATGCTATGAATACTCCTATGCAATTCCGCTATGCAATGCTTCGCTTGGCGGGATGGAGACTAGGCAGGCCTTGGGCGTGCTGCGTCGCAAGGGCGAATGGACGAGTAGGCTAACGGAATCGAACTATGCAGGCCTTGAGCGCGCTGCTTTGTAGGGCGAGTGGATTACACGGGCCGCGATGCCACGCTTCGGTAGGCGGATGGACGAGTAGGCTAACGGAATGAGGGTCGCTGACACCTCTTCGACAAACACGCCACTAGTAATTGCTAGTGCGGCACACAAACGTGACGGCGGGATGGAGGATGGAATGGGGTGCTCCTCAAGTCACATAAACCACAAAAGTATTCCACATAGAAATGAAATATATAAAAATACAAGCAAGTTTAAGTGCAACTTCATCTTAATACATAGATCTAACTACATACACACATCAATAAGAGAAGAATAAGGCAAGAAATCGACCAAATCCGAAGGCTCGTTGTAGATTCACGGTAGGAAGCACCGGGTTGTCAATCCGCGTCCTAGCTCAGTCCACAACTACGTCCGGGGTAGAGAGAGCTGTCACTACTCTCCAATGAGCCCGTCTTCTTCGTGTCACGATTCGATAGAGGTTGCAAACTTCCTCTTGCTTGATGGTGATGGCGGCTAGGTCTTCCCTTGGAGCGCTAGGATGAAGGAGGAGGCCGAGAGGAAGCTCCGGCTCAAGATTGGCGTGAAGAACAAGCCCGGAGCACCTCCATATGGTGGGCGGCGATGGAGGGGCGAAGTCGGAGCTCTGGAGCGAGAAAACGGCGGTCTCCGGCAGAAAAATGCGGGGGTCACGACCTAAATCCCGAGCAGGACAATTTATAGGCGCTGGAATAAACAGTGCGCATGATCATTGGCGCACGACCAATGGTCGTGCGCACTAGCATCCTGCGATCGTACGCCTGCCTGGACGGAGCCTGCAAGGAAAGAAAATTATAAAATACAATGTTCGCACGACCAATGGCGCACGACCAGTGGTCATGCGCGCTATCGTAAGTGGTCATGCGATAAGCAAGACAGAACTCATAAAATGGGCGTTAAGTGCGCACGATCAGTGGCGCACGACCAGTGGTCGTGCGCGATAGAGCCAGTGATCGTGCGCAGTGTTCCTGTACAGAATTGTACCGAGAACACCTGCATGACTCCTGTTCCAGCATACAACACCAGTCTAGCCACTGAAGGTGGCACTTAACACTGCATGAAAACTAGTAACGAAAATGATCGAGAAATAACACCAAAACGGGCCTAGTAGTGCACATAGCATGGAATAACAAATAGTAGCGAAAACATGCCTAAAGTGTAGTGCATAGACTAGAAAATCGGCCCAGATGAGTCCATATATGTGTATATAATTGGGACTCATCACACCCCCCAGACTTACCTGTCTGCGTGTCCCGAGCAAACAAATTCTACGCGAACGGGGAAAGAAAAGTAGATGGCTTAAAATTACAATACAGAGTACCATGCGAAGTCGCATGCTCACATGCATAAGAAAAATAGTAGAGAAGATTTCTGATTATATACAAACAGTTTATATATTTCTAAAAGAGTAAAAGCGTATTACAACCACTCAAAATGGTGAACTACGGTGAATCATCCGGTCATGCATACGGAGAAAATAAACTAAGTGCTGAGATGAGCATTGCTCAAGATTGGGGTGCTGGACAACTCCACCGAAATCCATCAGTGTTAGTGACCATAGGCTCACCCGGTCACATTCTCTCCACGACACTAGATTGGTCCATAGCGTGAGTCGGTAGGACTTTAGGCTAGAGATGGGGCTTGGGTTACGGTGAGGTAAACAAAGATAAACATGGAGACTAAGCACACCTAACCCAACATGAGCATAAGATAGAGCTACCCGCACGACGATAATAAACACATGCACCACACCCCCAGACTTGGACTTTTGCAACATAGGTGTGTGCACCGCCCGCTCCCAATACATAAATTTCAAAATTTTCAATTCAACTTTTTTTTATAACAATCCCCTTTTTTTCTTTTCTTTCTCTACTTCATTCTTCTTTTTCTTTCTTTTCTTTTTTCAGCAAAAATATCAATGAATACAACCACAATTTCCACTATAAAAATTACCACATCAACACCCCCCAAAATGTAAATAAGCCTACAACTAAGGCTCAGATTTGGGTGTGCGAGTAGGTTAGGCTTTTAAGCTTTTGGTGAGATAAAAGTGGGGTTGAATCAAGAGGAAGGGGTAGGCACAAAGGGGTTAGCAAGGGTAGATGATAGGCATGAAATAAAAAGCTCAACCGGGCCAAAATAATGTCCTACGTCATTCTCACGCACTAGAACTATCCTATGCCAATGCTTCAAGAATCGCTTGGGGCAAGTTCTAGCCACCAAGAAAGATTCTCCTTTCTCCTGACTTAAGCAATACGAGTCTAGCGATCGTTTACACACATCCCTACGCTACCGTTTGATTCCACCGGATTCACCATTTGAGTAGAGTAAACAACATTTACACTAATAGAAAAAATATAAAACCATAAGTATAAAAAGAGATCTAATCTACACAAATTTCTATGCAACCGAGTACTCGACTAGGAGCACTACTGGGGTCAACATTTTACTCTGCTACATAGTCCTAAGCCATCACCTAGACTTTCCCAAATAAGCAGGAGAATTAAATTCACAACAGAGCAGGCAAACAGATGAGTACGCGCTCAAGTGGGTGCTGTGGTGTGCAATGAAAATGAAAAATACTAAATAAATGAAATAGAAATACTTCTATCATGCAATACAATAGTGCACGTGCGTGGGCACACAGAACTACTCTCCCCCAGACTTAAACTAAACAACCCACATAATATATGACATGAAAATCAAAATAGGGCTAGGGAAAGAGAGTACCCAATGCTCAGAAATGAGCATACCAGAAGATTGGCGTGTAAGCTAAAATGAAGCTACAGCATCCGCCATCCAGAAGAAGGAGACCTGCAGGGGTCAGCTCCGCAAAACAAAAGAAAAAGAAAAAGATAAACTACAATAAACTACAGCTAACTAAACTAGATTGAATAAAATAAAATGCATGGAAAGTAAGATAAATACTGGGGTTATTGTCATCCCAGCACGACTTATTCAAAACTTTATAATATCTAGATAATGGGCCTATGAAAAAGAAAATGCATAGGTAACTGCTCCAATATGCGTTTCGGTAGCTGGTACTGATACGGAGATAAGGCAGTCACCCCTCTACCTAAATAATAATAATACCTGCTCCTCACAGGTAGAGGGAAAAGAAAGTAAGAAGAGGAGGAGGCCTGGTCCTCACTCATCTCACCAAAACTATCCTTGCCCAGCAAGGTATCGTCCACAGCAGGTCCGTAGAAGGAGAAGGCAACGAATGAGGCTTCCTTAATGGAGGAGGAATTAACCTCCTCGCATAAGAGGACACACTCATCATTGACTTGAGCACAAAGCTCCAAGTCCTCCTGAAGTACCTGTGAAGATTCAACCTGCACAGGCTCGGGTGAAGGAAGGGGATCAAGAAATAAAGAAGACGAAGAACATAAATAAACATCAATCAGGGGAGTGATCCCGGTCTCACTCCCATCAGGTTGGGGACATAAAATAATGTTGGCAATGTCATCAATGCCGCAAGGCTCAGCGGGATCGACAGTGGCCATGCCCAAAATTTGTACTTCCTCCACCGGTGTTGAGGACAACTCCTCTTCACCTAGAAGGTTGTCCTCCTTCATAGGAATAGGCACAACACATAGATCGCCAGCCTCATCCTGCGATACATCCTCAACAATGTCGTCGGAGATGAGTATAGTATGCACAACAGGGGGAGGAGTAGTGCTCGGATAAAAGTCGAGCACCGATTCCTCACAAAGAATCGAATCCACTAGGGGTGGTGGATGCACTGGGAGAATAGGCTCAGCACTATCGGTGCATAGATCAGTCGCACATCCGGTGACCGTGTCCATGCCATTCCCTTCAAGATGTGAAGGTGACAAAGATACATAGCCGGATGTTGAAGGTGTGCCGCCAGAGTTAGGAGTTGGGATAATCCGGATATCCGGCTCGTCATCCTCGTCCAATTGGCGAAGATACTCGGCACAGTCCTTCAAGACATGATCAGTGCTCCGACAAAACTGGCACTGCCTTGCGGGCTTCGTTGGCACAGCGGGGGCTGAAGCCGAAAAGAAGTAAGACGGTAAAGGCTCAGCAGAGTAGCCATAAGACTTACGCGCACCATATGGAGTATCAGACGAAGTCGGTGCTCCATATGATGGGCTATAAGACTTATGCCTACTATTCCCCATAGGGCATTCATCACTAGAGTGGGAGGTAGCTCCAAACCAACGGCAACGGAAATTAAGATGTGCCCACATAGTGTGAAGATAATACGATTCAAAATAAAAAAACTATTGTGCAAAATACTACACCTAACAAAAATTACTAAAGCAACCTAATTGAAACAGGAAAATGGAATAAAAAGAAATAAAACAAAGAAATGCAATTTACAAATGGAAGGGCTTCTCTCTCAGGTTCTCCCTCTCCAGAAAACTCACACGACTGTGTTCCCCGGCAACGGCGCCAAAAACTTGATGGAGCAAATCTCACACACCGCTATAGGCGGTAGCTCGACTGCGGCACGAAACGGCAGTGTACCGATCGTTCAAGTAATATAAAACGAGGAGTAATCCCCCAGTATCGAATCTCTCAAGGAACACAGTAAGGTGGAGTGACTATTGAGGAAGGACTTGAGATCGAAGTCCTTTGGGTCGGATGGATGCGGAAATGGGGATTTTGGATTGTGGAAAACAAAGAGAAAATGCTATGACTACTCCTATGCAATGCCGCTATCCAATGCTTCGCTTGGCGGGATGGAGACTAGGCAGGCCTTGGGCGCGCTGTGTCGCAAGGGCGAATGGACGAGTAGGCTAACGGAATCGAACTATGCAGGCCTTGAGCGCGCTGCTTCGTAGGGCAAGTGGATTACACGGGCCGCGATGCCATGCTTCGGTAGGCGGATGGATGAGTAGGCTAACGGAATGAGGGTCGCCGGCACCTCTTCGACAAGCACGCCACTAGCAATTGCTAGTGCGGCACACGAATGTGACGGCGGGATGGAGGATGGAATGGGGCGCTCCTCAAGTCACATAAACCACAAAAGTATTCCACATAGAAATGAAATATATAAAAATACAAGCAAGTTTAAGTGCAACTTCATCTTAATACATAGATCTAACTACATACACACATCAATAAGAGAAGAATAAGGCAAGAAATCGACCGAATCCGAAGGCTCGTTGTAGATTCACGGTAGGAAGCACCGGGTTGTCAATCCGCTTCCTAGCTCGGTCCGCAACTACATCCGGGGTAGAGAGAGCTGTCACTACTCTCCAATGAGCCCATCTTCTTCGTGTCACGATCCGGTAGAGGTTGCAAACTTCCTCTTGCTTGATGGTGATGGCGGCTAGGTCTTCCCTTGGAGCGCTAGGATGAAGGAGGAGGCCGAGAGGAAGCTCCGGCTCAAGATTGGCGTGCAGAACAAGCTCGGAGCACCTCCATATGGTGGGCGGTGATGGAGGGGCGAAGTCGGAGCTCTGGAGTGAGAAAACGGCAGAAAAATGCGGGGGTCAAGACCTAAATCGCGAGCAGGACAATTTATAGGCGCTGGAATAAACAGTGTGCATGATCATTGGCGCACGACTAGTGGTCGTGCGCACTAGCATCCTGAGATCGTGCGCCTGCCTGGACGGAGCCTGCAAGGAAAGAAAATTATAAAATACAATGTTCGCATGACCAATGGTGCACGACCAGTGGTCGTGCGCGCTATCGTAAGTGGTCGTGCGATAAGTAAGACAGAACTCATAAAATGGGCGTTAAGTGCGCACGATCAGTGGCGCACGACCAGTGGTCGTGCGCGATAGAGCCAGTGATCGTGCGCAGTGTTCCTGTATAGAATTGTACCGGGAACACCTGCACGACTCCTGTTCCAGCAAACAACACCAGTCTAGCCACTGAAGGTGGCACTTAACACTGCATGAAAACTAGTAACGAAAATGAACGAAAAGTAACACCAAAACGGGCCTAGAAGTGCACATAGCATGGAATAACAAATATGAGCGAAAACATGCCTAAAGTGTAGTGCATAGACTAGAAAATCGGCCCAGATGAGTCCATATATGTGTATATAATTGGGACTCATCGGCGGGGCAGATTTATTAAACATCAAAGAGGCAGAGGACGGCCTCGTCCTAATTTCAGCTAGGAGCAGAGGCCCCGTGTTGTACTTTCACCTCAGCCGCTACAAATCCAGGGGCCATAATGGCAGGCAGGCGGGGCACACCCTCCACCGGTGTGCTTGTAGTGTCACCAACCTGGTCATATGCGGGCTCATTGCCCTCATAGATGGAGAAATCCTCCACCACCACCACCACTTATTGCACCACCTACATAACAACTCAGAGGTCGTGGCCGAGGACGTGGTCGAGGCTTAGGATTTCATTGTGGAGATCATCAACCAACCAGGGATCAGTTCTATGCGCTGGATCTTGCTCAGCCCTCGAGTCTGAAAAGAGTCATTGCAGGTATGCTAGAATTTTAAATTCTTTTCAATTCGTAAATTGTAGAAATGATATAGAACTATCAGAAGTAGAAAAACTTAGCCACCTAAAACTATACAAAAAATTCAGGAATAGTAAATGTATGTGACAAGCCTGCCCATCCCTAGTAAGCACTGGGCATCACATAACTTCATCTCGGAAGACTTCATCAAGGACTTGGACCAGGTTCGACATTAGACGGGAGTCACCAGGAGGGTGTGTCTTCCTAATGGGTTGGAGATTGAATTGACTGCAAAGTTCCTTCTGAAGGTGACCATTGAAGGCCTAACACTCGAGGCTCCAGCAACAATCTTGAAGATGTCGGGTTTCGATCTTTTCTTGGGGATGACATGGCTCACCTGGAACCATGCCAAGATTGATTGCTCGATAAGGAAGGTCGTACTAAGATGTGATAACACCTACATGGCCTTCGAAGGTATTACCCTGATCTCCCATTATTTACTTTCTTCTATTCTGGTCGTCAAGTCCCATCTACAAGGGACAAAGTTTATATAATATGCTTCGAGTTGATGGAAGAGGAAACTTCCCTAATCGATATTCCTGCTGTACGTGATTCTCTTGACGTATTTCTAGAGAAACTACCCGGGTTACCACCACACAGGGAGAAAGATTTCTAAATCCAGTTAGTACCGGCAGCAAGACCAGTATCTAGAGCCATGTATCAGATGGATTCAAAGGAACTGATAGAGTTCAGAAGGCAACTACAAGAATTAGTGGAAGTAGCATTTGTTAGGCCAAGTTCGTCACAGTGGGGAGCCCCCATGTTGTTTGTAAATAAAAAGGATGGGTCGCTTAGGCTGCGTATTGATTATTGGGTGCTGAATAGGCTGACGTTGCGAAACACGTACTCCTTTCCAAGGATTGACGAGCTATTTGATCAACTCAAAGGAGCGCACAGGTTCTCAAAGCTAGACTTGAGATCAGGATACTACCAGCTACGAATCCAGGAGGAAGATGTGCCGAAGACAACATTCAGCAGTCATTACGGTCTCTACTAATTCAAGGTAATGCCATTCGGGCTCACAAATGCTTCCTTGATGTTCATGAGTCTGGTGAACCATATATTCAAGACCTATCTTGATGTCTTTATTATAGTATTCATAGATGACACTTATATCTATTCAAGGACGGAGTAAGAACATACTCAGCATCTGTCACTCGTATTGGAGAGTCTTCGAGAGCATAGATTGTTTGCCAAATTTAGCAAGTGTCAGTTCTGGCTCAAGGAAGTAGCCTTTTTGGGTCACATCATTAGTGGGGCAGGATTATTGGTAGATCTGGCAAAGATTCAGATAGTGCGAGACTGGCCCCAACTGAAGATGGCTTCTGACGTAAGGATTTTCTTAAGACTTGTCGGCTACTACCAAAAGTTCATAGAGGGATTCTCCTGTATTGCCCTTCCCTTTACAACACTGACAACGAATGATGCGTTGTTCGTATGGACACTACAGTGGGAGGCTAACTTTCAGGAACTAAAGGATAGACTCACCTCCACCCCGATCCTTGCACTTCCATCTGGGAAGGAAGGATTCTAGGTATACACCAATGCATCATATCAGGGAATGGGTGTTATCCTGATGCAGCACAGACATGTAATTGTTTACGCTTCCCGACAGGTGAAGAAGCATGAGCAGAATTACCCGGTGCATGATTTGGAGATGGGAGCGGTAATATTTGCATTGAATATTTGGAGACACTACTTATATGAGGTTCATTGTGATATCTTCTTAGATCACAAGAACCTCAAGTATGTGGACACACAGAGGGATCTGACATAGAAGATGGTTGGAATTCCTCTGTGATTACCAATATATGATGCACTATAGCCTCGGGAGGGCAAACACTGTGGTGGATGCACTCATCAAGAGGGCTAGCACATCTAATACAAAGCCACCCTTGACGGCCATGGAGCTGGTGCATATGCTAGAAGACATGCATATCACACTGGTATCCAAGAATGATCTCGAGGTCTACGAGGAGTATTTAGCCTCGATGAGCATTGTCTGTGATATTCAAGATAGAATTAAGGTTGCCTAGAAATAAGAAGTAGAAGTGGAACTAGTTTTGAGAGCATTGGAATCAGGATTTGCTGGAGATTATTCATTAAAAGATGATCTCGTGCACTTCCGAGACCGAGTCTATATACCAGTGGGAGATAGGATCTAGGAGGACATTATGGCGAAAGCACAAAGTAGAAAATAATCTATGCACCTGGGGATCTCCAAGATGTCAGCAAACCTGAGGAGAACGATGTACTGGCCCAGCAAAAATAAAGAGATTGCGCACTTTGTGGTGCACTATGAATCCTTCGAGTGAGTGAAAGCTGAGTGCAAGAAGCCAGGAGGACTATTACAGCCACTACCGGTGCCGGAGTGGAAATTCAAGAACATCTCTATGGACTACATACACGGTCTGCCTCGCTCCCACTCTGGGCATGACTCTGTGTGGGTGATCGTAGATAGGTTGACGAAGGTTGTAAGATTTATTCCCATCAGGAAGGATGCTCCGTTTGGTACCTTAGTGTGGTTACTTTTTGGAGCAGTTTGTACGATACCACGAAGTTCCCAGATCGATCATATCAGAACGGGACGTCTAGTTCACATCTCTGGAATGGAGAGCCATCCAGGCTTATATGGGATCTTGATTGACCTTCAGCACCGCTTTCCACCCTCAAACAGATGGCCAGACAGAGCATATAATTCGGACGATGGAGGATGTACTACGCCTATGTATCCTGGACTGTGGGGGATCCGTAGGAGAGATTGTTGTCGCCTGTCGAGTTCTCTTACAATAATAGCCATCAATCCAGTACCGGTATGCTCCCTATAAAGCATTGTATGGACGGAGGTGCAGAACTCCGCTATCATGGGTTCAGGATAAGGATCAGAAGACGCTGGGGGTCAGAATATGTAGAGGATACAAATGCTTATGTACAACTGATACGTGAACGGATGCTAGAGGCCCATAACAGATAGGCCAAGAATTATGATGCGTAATATCATAAGGTAGAGTTCATGGTGGGAGACCAATTTTTCCTGAAGATACGTTCGGTGCATGGTGTCACGCAGGTGCGGATACAATAGAAGTTCAGTCCTAAATATGTGGGGCTATATAGGATCATAGAGCGGATCGGCCCCTTGGCTTACCGACTGGAGCTACCACCAGAACTGGAGAACCTGCACGATGTCTCTTATGTCTCCTCACTCAGGAGGGCTTTACTTCGACTGGAGTAGCAAATTTCTTATACCTCAGGTCTGGTAGCATCCGATCATTCAGTCTGCTTAGAGCCGATACAGATCGATGACACCGACGTTCGAGTTCTACGGTGGAAGAAGCTCCCGTCCGTCATGGTCCTGTGGTCGAATCATGGGCAGGAGGAGCATACATGGGAGCCCTTGGACCTTATGCAACAACATTATCCGGGACTCTTCACATCAGGTATACCCTAACCCATCTGAAGTTTCAATTTCATTTACCATAAGTGAGGAACCGTAGACCCAATCTCAATTTCGGGGACGAAATTATTTTCTTTATGTATTGGGATTTTTAACATCCTTAGACATACTAGACCCCTAGGGAGACTTTTGTCATGACTAGAGTCATTACATAGGCTTAAGTCAACCTAAGTGGCCTTAAAAACCAAGTAGTTAGGTAAATTGCTACTTGGGGTGCTAATAGCAATTTTAAACACTAACCTAGGGATTAGCCAAAAGGGCCTCAAAATAACAAATTGACCCCACTATCACTCCCCTAAACCCTTAAGGAGTCCTTTGGGCCACTTAAGACCCAAAGTGGTCAACTCAATTGGTCAAATTGACCAAAGTCAACCATATCCTAAATAGGTCAAATCTTTTTAATTTAGAGTCTCATGACCATCTAATGGCCCAATTAACCTCACCCAACTCTCATAATCCCCTAGGTAGCTCATGGGGTCACAAATAACCCAATGAGCCAAGTCAAATCTACGGTTTGGGTAAAAATCATCATTTGACCCATTTAGTCCAATTTGAACTAAATAGGTCAAAAGGCCCCAAATTGGGTTCACCAAGCCATGATTCACCCCAAAGGGATTCTGTGGACCCAATGCCACCAATCTGGGTTAGCCACATTGCCTTGGTTGACCTGGGGTCAACCCTAACACCATAAGCTCAAATTTGACCCCTTTAGGTCAAGTGAGCCCAAACCTCAAATCCATTAGGTTTAGTCCAATGTTTGGGCCCCAACACCAAGCCCATAAGCATATTCCCAAATTTATTTTAGATAATTGAAAAAGGGGTGGGGATTATGGCTAAAATTAAATTAACTTTAAATTTAAAAGAGGACAAAAAGAGGAAATCGGGGAATGGGTACCAAATGGCACTCAATTCCTCTTCCCAATCTCTCTTCTGAGATCAGGGAGTAAATTCCAATAGTTTCCCAGCTTGTTTGTGTTGGATCTGTAGGCACCCTTAGAGGGGGGTGAATAAGGGTTATAAAAACTTTAAACTTTAATAGAAAACTTTTGATATTTTGGTCGAAGTAAGTTAAATCAAAAGTAAAGAGATAATGAAATTAGAAATGAAATCAACTTTATTTAACAAGAAAAGACATGATTATCATTTATAAAATTGATTACAAAATCTGATTTCAATGACGCTAGAAATTAAAGAGAATAATATGAAAACCCATTTTGTTTTCTATACCGACTCGTATCCCCACGAACCGGTTGTCTTTAGCCAATCTCTCCCCAGATACGGCTTCAAGCCTCTATTGCCAATCTATCACCAGAAAGGCCTCAAGCACCCCCTAGATCTACTCCCTAGACCCAGTCGCCAACATGAGGCAAATTACTCCCTAAGTCCTACCTAGACCTAGTCGCTGTGTGGCGAATTCCCCCTAGTCCCCGCAAGGCCCTAGTCGTCGTGTGGCGAGTTCCTCTACCGACCAAAAAATTTAAAGGTTACAATTAGAAAATAAAACAAAACACAAACTTAGAACTCCCTCAAAAGTTGAACTTGCTGTCAATGTAGATGCGATCGGATTGGTCTTCAAGTTCTTTGCGTTCACGACCGTTGTCCGAGTTCTTCAGGATGCTTGGAGAAGGCTCTCACGAGTGCTCGGAATATATGGCTTTAATTCCTTCTAAAACAGCAATCCACAATGGAGGAGGCACACGTCTTTAAATAGAGTCATCCACTACCGCCTGCAGTAGTAGTACCACCCCGCGGTATCCACATTAGGAAATGAAGCACACTGATCGTGGTTGTTTAGGCAACATTTGAGCGCCAAACAATAGCGCGTCGTGCTAACGCTAACGCCCCGCGATAGCGAGATATCCTTCCTTCAGCCACAATCTTCTTCCAAATCTGCTTCTTAATCAACTGCACACGGGAAGTTTCCAAAAGCTACCACCAGGCGTTAGTCCTAAACGCGCCACGATAGGACTTGCTGAAATATCGTCCCGTCGACATTCCTTTTTCTCCATTGTTTCCTTCTCGTCAATTGTTTCCATTTATGCTAGCGCTAGCGGTAGTGCTAACGCTCCGTGGTAGAGCCCATCTCTTTTCGTCTTCGTCGAGCGCTGCTTTCATTTCGTCGAACGACCACTAGTGCCAGCGGTAGTGCAAACGCTCCGTGGTAGAGCATGCATTTCATCGAGTGTTGCGGTAGAGCAAGCAGTTCATCGATCGCCGCGGTAGAGCATGCAGTTCATTGAACGCAATTTCGTCGAACGCCATTTCATCGAACGACATCTGATTCGCTAGCGCCAGCGGTAGTGCTAGTGCACCGCGGTATCAATAGAGAATCATCCTTATGTCGCTTCGACGTCTTTTTTTTTCACACTCCTTTGGTGATTGAATGTTGAAGATCCTGCACACTATAAACACAATGCAAGTATGATCAAATACAATAGGATTTGTTATTGTCAAACCAAGAGATGCGGAAAGCATGTTGCAACAAACTCCCCCTTTTGATAATAACAAATCCCTTTAGAAAGAAATAGTTCAAAAGATAGGAATTGTGTTTATTAAAAAGGATAAGCATGAAGTTTAAGACATGTGCATATGCTCCCCCTAAATGAATGCTCCCCCTACAACAAAACATCCTATGAACCTGACTTCCCCAAACATGTGAATGTGAATTTCTTTCAAATTTATTATCCCCCTTTTGGTATTATCAAAAGAGGGTGGAGAGAAAGTCAAACGTTAATGTGTGCAATAAATGTGTAGAGAGGGAATGAACATGATAATGAGTTAAACGCTTAGGAAAACAAATATATGAGTGAATAAAGAATGTGAAGAAATAGTCATAAAGAAACAACTTGTTGGGAAAAATGTATTCATGATCGAGCGTACAAGTAGTAAAGTGGTGAAAAGCATGACAATTTTTTTTTTGAAGTGAACATCTATATAGGAATTGTGAAGCATAGTAGATGATTAAGAATTTTAGAAAAAAAGATGTTGTAGAAATTTAAGTTCACAAACAATTTTGCTTTATAAATGTTTTAAGCATAAAAAAGTAATGATTTCCAAGTTACCAATCTACCCAGACAATATGTTTACACCCTAGCCCCGTACTAAGTGACGGATGGGCATGAGGAGCTGCATACATGTCGTAGGTTGGGGTGTTAGTCCCATATGCAAACACTAGACAAAAACTTAACCTAGCACTCTTCCCCCTAGTGCCTCGCAAGGCCCCACTGGAACCCTCCCTGGTTAAGGACAAAACTTGACTAGAGATAAGGTTATCTAATGTCTACAACCCTACGCCCCCGCTATGGTGAGATATGAAGTCATAGATAATAATTATTGGAAACATTTAAGCATTTTAAATCTAATGATAGGTACATACCCTATGGATTTATATTTTTATTTGAATTTATTAAACAAACAACTCACATAGCTATTTTGAAATCCCTTAATGAATCAGAGTTTTAGCGTTACAATATTTTCATGTTTAGAGCAACCAATATAAATTCTACCAAGCAAGTCTACCATTTGTTAAAAAGGAAATTTTGATATTTAAGACTTTGATATAAGCATGAAAGCGCAAGGTAAAAATATATGGTAATGATGATGCGGAAATACAAGAAAACATTTTTTTATAAATATGACGATTCATAAGAAGATATATGAGTTCAATTCCAAAAATGAAGATATTTTTGTAATTCAATTTGCATTTAAAATCTTTAAGTTAGACAATATATTAACCAAGCATGAAATAATGTTTTCAAAAAGAGATTACTACAACGTTATATTAATTCACAAATTCAAAAACATACAAAACATTGTAGAGAGCATGCAAGGTTATCTAGTGCATTTATATAAATAAAGAGAGTATTGAATTTTAGCATTAGGATTCAATACTCATGAGAGGAAGTGTTATGGAAGATAATTATGTGCACAAAAGTGTATTTTGAATGGAGTAAACAAATGTTTTAATCAAAAATACAAGAAATATGTTAAGTAAAGAGCACAATAAAACAAAAATAATTTTACTTCCACACACTTCAATGCACAAGAAGATGTACAATTACCATGGTGCTTTGCACACACAATGCTTATTAAGACTTATCAGGGTGCAAAGTAGTGCTTGGGGGATCACATATTTTATTTTATTTTAATATTGAGACTAGTGATCCAGTGTACTTAAGAGTAAGTGGTTTTTATTTTGAAAGAAAGATTAGGTTTGCACAAGATACTTTACTATTCTTTCCAAGGTGCTCAACCTCACAACGCATATTAAGACTTATCAAGAGGTTCAAGTAGTGCTTGGTGGAGTTATCTTTGTCACTTTATTTTATGATTTTTGTTTTGTACAAAGTTCTCCGAAAACACTTGTTTTGCAAACTAATATAATTTATGAAAACATAACCACTTTTCTTAACTTTTAAAAGTGCAAATAAAGGTAGTGTAGGTAAGATACTTGTGCAATTTAATTCATTGTACTATTACAAAACATACACAAGCATTCTTAGATTAAAAACATATGTAGAGAATGCCAAAATAAGTGAGTGAATGAGTATCATTATCAACCATAGAACATTTACTCATACTTAGAGGCATGCTAAGCTTAGCTCTACACAACTTTTACAATACAAATTTATACACAAATGAGTAGATATATCAAAGCATGAAAAAAAACAATGTTCAACGTAGTTTGAAGGACTGAATTGTAACATTGTAGAAGGTCTAAAAGATGGGTTAAATCATGCTTGATTTTCAATGAAGTCCATACAGAATTTTTGATATTTTTGAAAAATAATTTTAATTTAAAGTTTGAACTCTTATAATTTGATCTTGGACTTCCCAAGGTCTACCCTGTGAGGGTTTCGCCAGGTACTACGAGATTTGATAGGATGATAGCCCAAATCTCACTTTCGCAAGATACATGTAAATAGAAAATGTAAGTTCAAAAATACTTGTTCATACTTGTTTTTGTTGTGTATTTTTGCATTTGATTTTTGCATATAGAAATAGAAATCAAACAACTAACCAAAGAAAAGAAGTAAGAAAAAATATTTTTTGTAATTTGGCTTTTGTAATTTTGTATTTTAATTTTTCAAAAATCAATTATATGCAGAAATGCAAAAATGAGTAGTACATATAAAATAATATGTTTTTAGTGATTTTTCAAAATTTTAAAATTACATAAAATTGGAGACTTGAGCTAGCGCCGGCGTTAGGTCCTAGCGCCTGCGTTAGCTCACAAAGAGTGCTTATTTTAATCATATAGCCTAGATTTTCTTCGATTTTGCTTCCGATTTTTCTTAATTAAGTTTGTGCAATGTAAGGCCTATCTAATAAAGTGAAGAGATGAGAAGAAATCGCAAAAAGTTGCAGAAGATAAAATTTTAGTACATGGTTTTCATATTCATTAAAGCTCCATATTCATTAAACCTTAATTCTTGAGTTTTGCACAACATATGCACGAGTGAAATGATCATAAATAAGTGAAATAATATTCATGCAATTGTTCAGTTCCGGTTTGACATGATTATGATTTAACATACTAGGGGTAATCAAAAATGATGCAAATATATTAAATACCTAAGCAAAACTTGCGCATTTTATAAATTTAGCCTAATACCCCTAAAATACCTTTTAAATCCTTTTCGACAATTATTTCATTAGTCTAAATAATACATAACAAATTTAGGATTTAATTTTTATATATGACTTTTCATAGGAAATGGATTTAGAATTTTTATATATGACTTTACATAGGCTTAAGTCAACCTAAGTGGCCTTAAAAACCAAGTAGTTAGGTAAATTGCTACTTGGGGTGCTAATAGCAATTTTAAACACTAACCTAGGGATTAGCCAAAAGGGCCCCAAAATGATAAATTGACCCCACTATCACTCCCATAAACCCTTAGGGAGTCCTTTGGGCCACATAAGACCCAATGGGGTCAAGTCAATTGGTCAAATTGACCAAAGTCAACAATACCCTAAATAGGTCAAATCTTCTTAATTTAGAGTCTCATGACCATCTAATGGCCCAATTGACCTCACCCAACTCTCATAATCCCCTAGGAAGCTCACGGGGTCACAAATAACCCAATTAGCTAAGTCAAATCTCGGGTTTGGGTCAAAATCATCATTTGACCCATTTAGTCCAATTTGACCTAAATAGGTCAAAAGGCCCCAAATTGGGTTCACCAAGCCATGATTCACCCCAAAGGGATTCTGTGGACCCAATGCCACCAATGTGGGTCAGCCACATTGCCTTGGTTGACCTGGTGTCAACCCTAACACTATATGCTCAAATTTGACCCCTTTAGGTCAAGTGAGCCCAAACCTCAAATCCATTGGGTTTAGTCCAATGTTTGGGCCCCACCACCAAGCCCATAAGCATATTCCCAAATAAATTTTAGATAATTGAAAAAGGGGTGGGGATTATGGCTAAAATTAAATTAACTTTAAATTCAAAAGAGGCCAAAAAGAGGAAATCGAGGAATGGGTACAAAATGGCACTCAATTCCTCTTCCCAATCTCTCCTCTGAGATCAGGGAGTAAATTCCAACAGTTCCCCAGCTTGTTTGTGTTAGATTTGTAGGCGCCCTTAGAGGGGGGGGGGGGGGGGTGAATAAGGGTTTTAAGAACTTTAAACTTTAATAGAAAACTTTTGATATTTTGGTCGAAGTAAGTTAAATCAAAAGTAAAGAGATAATGAAATTAGAAATGAAATAAATTTTATTTAACAAGAAAAGACGATTATAATTTATAAAATTGATTACAAAATCTGATTTCAATGACGCTAGAAATCGAAGCGAATAATATGAAAACCCTTTTTGTTGTCAATACCAACTCGTATCCCCACGAACCGGTTGGCTTCAGCCGATCTCTCCCCAGATATGGCCTCAAGCCGCTCTAGCCAATCTACACCAGAAAGGCCTCAAGTACCCCCTAGATCTACTCCCTAGACCCAGTCACCAACACGAGGCAAATTACTCCCTAAGTCCGACCTACACCTAGTCGCCGTGTGGCAAATTTCCCCTAGTCCCCGCAAGGCCCTAGTCGCCGTGTGGCAAGCTCCTCTACCGACCAAAAGATTTAAAGGTTACAATTAGAAAATAAAACAAAACACAAACTAAGAACTCCCTCAAAAATAGAACTTGCTGTCAATGTAGATGTAATCGGATTGGTCTTCAAGTTCTTTCCGTTCACGAACATTGATGGAGTTCTTCGGGCTGCTTGGAGAAGGCTCTCACGAGTGCTCTGATTATATGGCTTCTATTCCTTCTGAAACAGCAAGCCACAATGGAGGAGGCGCGCATCTTTAAATAGAGTCAGCCACTACCGCTTGTGGTATTAGTACCGCCCCGCGGTATCCACATTAGGCAATGAAGCACACAGGTCATGGTAGTTTAGGCAACATTTGAGCGCCAAACACTAGCACGCCGCGGTAATGCTAACGCCCCGTGATAGCGAGATATCCTTGCTTCAGCCACAATCTTCTTCCAAATCTGCTCCTTAATCAACTGCAGACGGGAAGTTTCCAAAAGCTACCATTGTGCGTTAGTCCTTAACGCGACGCGATAGTACTTGTTAAAATAGCGTCCCGTCGACATTCCTTTTTCTCCACTATTTCCTTCTCGTCAATTGTTTCCATTTATGCTAGTGCCAACGGTAGTTCTAATGCTCCGCAGTAGAGCATATCTCTTTTCGTCGGACGCATCTTCGTCGAACTGCCTCACATTTTGTTGAGCGCTGCTTTCATTTCGTCGAACGACCACTAGCGCCAATGGTAGTGCTAACGCTCCGCGGTAGAGCATGCATTTCATCGAGCGCCGCTGTAGAGCAAGCAATTCGTCGATCATCGTGGTAGAGCATGCAGTTTGTTGAAAGCAATTTCGTTGATCGCCATTTCGTCGAACGACATCTGATTCGCTAGCACCAACGGTAGTGCTAGTGCATCGCGGTATCAACAGAGAATGATCCTTATGTCGCTTCAACGTCTTTCTTTTTCACACTCCTTTGGGTTTGAATGTTGAAGATCCTGCACACTATAAACACACTGCAAGTATGTCAAATACAATAGAATTTGTTATTGTCAAACCAAGAGATGCGGAAAGCATGTTCCAACAGTTTGTTGGCTTGCCATTGGCTGAAGAGGGAGGTGGTGCATGGCCGAAAGATGTCATAATGGCACTTAGAGATATAGCCACCCCCACTCTCAACTGAATTTCCCACCAACTTTAGTGAGTTGAGAGAGGAAGAAGCCCCCTATCTAAAGAAGGATTCGGCCAGTTAAGAGCAGAACTACCATTGGCCTCAAGATCACAAGGTCATCCGTGGCACCCAAGCGAATCACCAGGAAAATGACTGCTAATCAGGAGCGTTCCTTGCTTCCTCCCTTAGTGCATAGATCCTCTTCTATCTAGAGGATGATGTGAGCTCAATCGAGCCTAGATCATGCTCGATCATGGCCGTGAATTGGCTAGCTTTTTCCCTACTACAACTTCCCCCTCTGGCCACCTCCGGTCGGCAAACTGCCACCAATCGATAGCCACCATGTTAACGTAGGTTGTGACAGTGGCAGTCGGCTGGGAGATGGCTCAGGTGGCCGGGAAAGGAGGCTTGAAGTTTGCCAAGGATGGGCTACTGCTGACCGTTGGCTGGATCTTGAAGATATTCTGTTGGCCGTTAGATCTGGCTTGATGGCTAACTGCAGATCATATTAAGATTAAATAATTTTTGTCACATTATTAACTGATATTTCATGCTGGAATTAAGGCCACTTAAAAGCGTTTTTAGGAAAAATGTCCAGAGATAAAAGTTGTAGATCTAAGTGTCTAGTTCCCATAGGAATTTGAATCAACCTATTTGGAGCAATGTAACTTCCTCAGCACACATTTTAGTGTAGGGTGTACATAAGTAGTTCAAGTCACTCTTTTGAGTGCCAACATCAAACTACTCACTCAAATGAGCTACAACTCCAGCCATGCATGAGTTATGAACCAGTGAACCCCCTAACCAAAAATGGTAATTTTTGGGAATGATTTTTCTATGGTTTTGTAAACAATTTTAATTAACCATGCATGAATTAATTAGGTGAGCAAATGACCTCAAATCCATCCCAACTTTTGATGGGTGCTTTGTTAGGTCAAAATATGACCCTGGTCAAAATTATAGACTATTTGGGTTAGTGCATATTGAGGAAAACTCACCTTCATGTTAGCTTAGGAAAAGGGGTGATGTGCATTTAGCAATTTCTACATGATCTTGTGATTCCCCTTTATTCCGTAGATGTATTGGTGTATAAGTTTAACCATGCATGTGAAATAGTTAAGTAAATCATCTTTGAGAGTTTGGGATGTTTTGGAAATGATTTTCCATATATTTTACATTTAAATTAATTAGTCTCACTTACATTTTCATGAAACATTTGATATCAAAATGACTAAGATAATTACCAAACTCTGGCACATGGACACTTTAATATTTTCCTGGAATTTTTATAGTTAAAGTGTTCTCTTAAATTTCATTAACTTGGTTTGTCACTATGGGTTACAAATAAAATAAGAATAACAAAATGACTTGAAAAAAATATGAAAAATTGTCAGGATGCTTTTTAGATCAAAATGGACCTATAGGATTTTTATTTCAATTTTTGGTTAATGATAATCAGTGGTTCCTTCATTATTTGGGATATTTATGATTTTGATTAATTGATTGATACTAGTGGA
Organism: Dactylorhiza incarnata; assembly: GCA_033032865.1. Classification (NCBI taxonomy): domain Eukaryota; kingdom Viridiplantae; phylum Streptophyta; class Magnoliopsida; order Asparagales; family Orchidaceae; genus Dactylorhiza; species Dactylorhiza incarnata. The sequence goes on along the minus strand of JAWHQI010000218.1, from coordinate 53,029 downwards.
AATAAATGCTAGAAAAATATGAACCTCTTTTAGAATTTTTGAAGGGCTATTTACACCCACAGGAGAATTTTTGGGCATTTAATAGATAACTGAAATATTTTATATTAAAGTTAATGTGTTATGGCTACATTTAGTAAAATTTTGTTATATGATTATATCTTTCTAGAAAATTATAAAATTTTGTAGGAGTTCACTTTGGATCATTATTAAGCCTTCTGAATTTTCTTGTAATTTGTAGTTGTTCAAGATTTTGTGATCTTCTTAATATGAGCTTATGGCTATATGTCGTAAAATTTGGTTATGTGACCATATATGTCAGGAAAATAATAAACATTTATAGGAGTTCATTCCGAATTATTATTAAGCCCATGGAATTTTCTTGTAATTCTTAGTTGTCTAAAGCTTGGTGATATTCCTAATATGAGCTTATGACTATATTTAGTAAAATATGGTTATGTGATCATATCTGTCTAGAAAATTATAAAAATTTGTAGGAGTTCATTTTGAATCATTATTATGCCCCAGGAATTTTCTTGCAATTTCTAGTTGAAATAAACATGGTGATCCTTTGTAAATGTTGTTTAGGCACAATTTTTGTATTAATTATTATTGGCAGAAGTTAAAATAGAAAAATTACCAAATTCTGGAAATGTTGATACTTTACCTAGGTGAACCTCTGGAAAAATTTGTAGCATAGACAACCATCAGAAATCAATACCTCATGTTGAATTTGGAAGTCAACAAATAATTATGAAAGGTTAAATAATTCGGCTCTTTAATGTAAAATGAATAAGATTGATCAAGAAGACACTACATGACATATAGAACTTCAGGAAAAATATGAAGCCATTTGAACATGATATTCATATACACCTCATGAGGGCCATAGATTACACTTAGAGTCAAGTTGGTCTGCGGATAGCAAAACTACATTTATTGATTTGGGCATCTTTTGAACAGCATACACAGATCCAACAACCTTAGAATTATCATGTACCACATAGGATGGTGGGTAGCTTAGTTCATTTTGGAATAATTCTAAATTAAATTTGGTGTGTGGTTAGAAAATGCTTAAGGTTGAATTCATTAAGCCTAGAAAGAAGGGTGTGACGATATGAGCCATCAACAATATTATGGTATGTTAAGCTTCTGGGTTTAGACCTAGATCATAGCCAAGTGGTGATGAGCGGAGAAGTAGTCAGTCAACAATTAATGGGCAGCGTTGGGGTTAAATTGAAGATCAACGCTCTCCTAGTCATCTATAATTCACCTTAGGGCTCTAAAGAAAACATAGAGATTGTGGGAGGTATGGGTAGATGATGATAAATTTGGGAGCATTCTTTTTAAATCTCTTGGAAAATTATCCAAACTAAAATTGATGAAGGCAAGTATACCTTATCGTGAATAGTATAGGATACTTTATAGAAAATATCAAGGTCGTATTTAGTCATGGGTCTCGTTGATTACTTCTACTTATAAGGAACAAACTATTATTTTATCGGGGTAATATTTTGAGTTAGTTTTTAATTTTTATAGAACGATAATAAATGTATAACTAGGGTTTTGAAAACATTGATATTGATAGCGTCTGATGTCGAATTCCCTTGAGATGAAATTAGTCTTTTTTTAAGTAAAAGATATGACTTTTCAAAACATTAAAACATCTTGGTCGTGGAGGTTCCATAAGTATGAACGCTCCTCTCTCTAGGGTACGCCCACCTGAGATTAAGAATATTTGACCGAACTCTCATTCTTTAATCGAATCTCCTTAATACTCGCTTTATGTTGTGAACCCCTCTATTGGGTTTTTATTACAATTCGGGAGACTTACCTCATCCTCTCTCGAGGGTAGAGCAAACTTCTCTTTACCCGTGAGCGATCAATCTATACGCACGAGCCTCTCGGCTAACTAGTGTATGGAAACGGAAATGAGAACCATACATCGATTATATAGTCTCACTCAACGTTTTTCTCGGGTAAACCTTAAGCTCGTTAATTGATTTTAGAAAGAGATACTTTATTTTTAGAAAACAATTTATTTTTCCTAATGCTCTTTGACATCGTGCACTAAAGGAAATTAGCCACTCACCGGAATGGGGATGGCATTAGTAATAAGAAAATACATGTTAATATTTTAAGCGGATATAAGTGCGTTTAATAAAGAAAAATTAAAAAACTTATATAAATGCAGAAATAGTATTCGTCCCAACCATCTTAACCAAGACCTAAAAAGTTCTTAGCCTCTCATCAGGGATGGGGGTGGTAATAAAGACTTGAAATAAAGCTAAGTTACAGAAAACGAAAATACTATCTCATACACCCACGCACTACTTGTAATAAAAAACTAAATTATGAAAACGATAAATATAAGTTATGAAAGCAATAAAATCTATAAAATACACACATACAGACTAGCATAAAATGAAATTAAAAGAAAACAAATAAACTCTATTCTCATACAAACACACTTACATAAAATGAAAATGAAATTAAAAGAAAACAAAGTGAACCCCACACACATAAACATAAAGAAAATAAGAAGAAGAATAGAGAAATAAGCTATTTTATTTCCAAATTATAACAAAACTAGGAGAGAGAAAATTACAAAAAGACATAAAAACATAAAGGAAAAAAGAGAGAATGCACAAAATAGCTCTCAACACTCAAGATATGTACAAAAGCTGGCTGGAATTGGATTCCTAAAGCTTCAGCCGACCCCTCCTATTTATAGGAAAAATTTTAAAATTACACGCCCTCGGTCACGCCCGTGACCAAGGGCGTTACTTCTGCCTGTGATGGGAAGATAGACTCAGTCTCCTTCTGGAAGCATTTGACCGGGAAAATGGATGCACACGGCCGTGACTTGATGTGTCACGGGCATGACCTTGGGCGGCAGACGTCAGGTTCAACTAGGGCGTGACGGCTGGCGTGTACGCATGCTTCTGGTAGGATTTGATGGGTCACAACTTCTATCACAGGCGTGGCTTTGCAAAATCGACGAGACCAGGTACCGATCGATGGGACGGGAGGTCGATCGACGGGACGGGAGGTCGTTGTTAAAATTTTTGATTTGAATCGTTTAGGAGTAAGCATGAGTTGCATCAACTGAGTTATAGCCAAACAACCATAAAGCCACACAGCAACACAAGAGACTTTATTGAATCACAAACTTCATTTACAGTGCGAGACATACATGGCAAGACATGATTCATAAGAATCACGAAGAAGAGAAGAACAAAACACACCAAAACAAATCTGGCGGCTAGACAAGCTGAGACCGCACAGACCGCTCGACTCCAGAGGTCGCCCGGCTTGTCCTGAGACTGCGCGAATAAAAAATAGACAGAACGCCTGCACTGCAAGACCGCCACCTCAGACCGCACAAATTGGAGCTTTATTGGAACGAAGAACTGAAGCTGTCGCCAGACCGCAACTCAGATCGCCTAACTACTGAAGGTCGCCTGATCGCCGAGTTCGCTGCGAACAGCACAAGAGCAAGATCAGAGACAAGCCGCTGCCGACATGATATCCAAGCCATTGGGAAATTACCAAGGAAGGAGACCGCAACCTGCTGACCGCAAACCTGCGAACACAACAAATAGTCAACTCGCTTCCGAGACTGCCCGACCTCAAAGTTGAGACCGCACGAATTAACCCAGGCTTAGCTCTTACATTTCTCGTTATTAAATGACGGGCCATGCACCCCTATTTATAGGCGGGTAGACGGATGTCGTCACCGCACAAACTGGGATACATCCACCCCCCGTCAGATCGCCAGCAGTCTCACGAGGCAGACCACGCGATCAGACCACTTGGACAACCTTCCGTCCAAGACTGCAGAATAGCAGGCAGATCACGCACAGATCGCGTGAACACAAGACCGTTCACAAGCCGCGCGGACACAAGTGAACTCATTCCTTAGACCACCAGGAGCAAACTAGAAACATCTGGCTGACTTCAAACAAGTCGCCAGATCGCCAAGAACAAACCGCCCGGACAGGAGGTCACATAAGAACAGACCGCCCAGTCGTCCAACAAAGAAGACAGGTCAACCAGCAGACTAACTCGGGAACAGACCGCAGCTATCCAGAACAGACCGACAGAACTAGCAGACCGCCAGAACAGACCGACAAAGCCAGACTGGCAGAATACAAACACAGACCGCGCAGTCTCGGCGGTCACCCAAAAATAGACCGCCCGGTCACCTCCACTTCACTTCAAAAATTCAACACTCCCCCTTGAAGTGGGAAGTAGAGACTAGCCTGAGTAAACTCTGCAACTGTGTAAACGGTCCCTTTGCCAGCGGCTTTGTGAAGATGTCTACGACATTGTCCGCACTCTGAACATGCTCGACCATAAGAGATCCTCCTAACACCTTTTCACGAATGAAATGGTGCTCAATCTCAATATGCTTGGTCCTCGCGTGACAGACTGGATTATTAACCAGCTTGAGAGCACTCTCATTGTCCCCACGTAGCATAGTGGGACCTCGAACCTCCTCATAAACGTCCTCCACCAACCTCCTGAGCCAAACGGCTTCCTAAGCTTCCAAGGCCAAAGCCTTGTATTCCACTTCTGTGGTAGATACGGACACCGAGTCCTGCTTTTTGCTACACCAAGAGATAGCTGTGGGGCCCGTCATAAAGACATAACCAGACGTTGATCTCCGATCATCCACGTCTCCCCCGTAAACAGCATCCATGTATCCATGCAACTCCAAGCTTGACCCTCTCCTAAATAGGAGACCCAAATCAGAGGTCGACTTCACATATTTCAAAATCCCTTTTTGCCGCTAGAAGATGAGGCTTCCGTGGCTCCGCCATGTACCGACTCACTTTGCCAACTGCATAAGAAATATCAGGCCTCGTGATGGTCAAGTAAATCAAGCTCCCAACCAGAGCTCGGAACACCAACGGATCAGATAGAACTCTTCCCACATCCTTCCGATGTTTATGATGTTGTTCCAGAGGTATATAGCTGCTCTTCCCTTCTTCCATGCCGAATCGTTGAACGATCCGCTCCGCATATCATTCCTGAGAAACAAGCACTCCGCTCTGCTGCCTCTGGACCTCAAGTCCAAGGAAATGTTGAAGCTCTCCTAGATCCTTCATCTCGAACCTGATAGCAAGCTCAGCTCTCAGCCTTGCTACCGCCTCCTTAGAGTTCCCAGTGACAATCATGTCATCCACATACAGCAACACAATAACCTAAAGCCCTCCCTCCATCTTGACGAACAAGTTAGAATCAGAGTCCGAAGCAAAGAACCCGCAGAATAAAAGATACTCCATGATCTTTCCATACCACGCCCGAGGCGCTTGCTTCAACCCATACAGGGCTTTCTTCAGTTTGTAGACGTAGTCTGGACAATCCTCTGAGATGAAACCCGGTGGATGGATCATGAAGATATCCTTGTCATTCTCTCCGTATAAGAAAGCATTCTTCATATCGAGCTGCCAAATCTCCCATCCACAAGATGCCGCCAAAGCAATAACAAATCGGACCAAAGTCATCTTTGCCGCTGGACTAAACGTCTCATCATAATCTTCACCATACTGCTGTGAGAACCCGCGAGCTACAAGGCGAGCCTTGTATCGCTCGATCGTACCGTCATCTTTCTTCTTGAGTTTATAAACCCATTTGCATGTCACAGGGGCAATGCCCTTGGGCCTGGGCACTAGAGACCAAGTCTCATTCTTCTTGAGAGCATCCATCTCCTCTTGCATAGCAATATCCCACTTCTTCACGCCTTTGGCTTTCTCAAAGCTCGACGGCTCCCTCTCATCCAAGGGACCAGCAAAGAAACAAGAGATGAAGCTCACCATGTTTCCTCCTGTGTATCGATCCGGTGGCTTGATAGTCCTCTTCGACCTCCTAAGAGGTTGCTCCTGACTAACCACCTCCTCAACTGCTTCTTTTGTGCTAGCTCCACTTCTAGATGAACTCGGAGCATCGCTCCCCCTGCTTCCAGAACCAGAAGCCTCCATCTCAGAGCTCGACACAACAGGAGCTCCTGGTGAAATAAGCAACTCCACTTGAAGATCTTCCACAGCTTTCCTTTCTTCATCAACCCTGTTCTCCGGCAGTTCAATTTATGAACTCCCCTTGTAGGAAGTCACCTCATCGAACACCACATCCAGAGATACAAAAGATCTTCGAGTCTCAGGATCCATGCATCTCCATCCCTTCTTCCGCTCATCATATCCAACAATGACTAGCTTCCTTGCTTTCGCATCTAGCTTTGTCCGAAGAGCATCAGGAATATGCACATAACAGGTTGACCCAAAGACCCGAAGGTGTGCAACACTTGGTTTCTCCTTGAACATCAGTTCGTGAGGGGTTTTCATGTTGATAGGACGTAGAGGCATCCTGTTGATGATGTAAGCCGCACAAGACATTCCCTCCGCCCAGAAAGACTTTGGGATACTCTTGGCATGAAGCCAGCATTTGCAAGTTTCCGTCAGATGACGGATCTTCCATTCTGCAATGCCATTCTGCTGTGGAGTATGGGCACAAGTGAGCTCTCTCTGAATGCCGTGTTTCCTGCAAAAACTTGAGAACTCACCAGAGGTGAACTCCCCACCATTGTCAGTTCTCAATTTTTTCATCCGCGGGCCTATCCGACCTTCCACCAGCTCCTTGAACTGCACAAACTTCGCAAAGGCTTCCGACTTCTCTTTCAGAAAATACACCCAGACATATCTGGTGTAATCGTCAATCAACACCAACATATATCTGTTGCCTCCAAGGCTTGGGGTGGCATTCAGTCCCATCAAATCACCGTGAATGCACTCCAACGGCGCTTTGCATCTTGTTTGTGATTTATCAAATGGAAGTCGATGAGACTTACCAAACTGACATCTCGCACAAACATGACCGTCTCCATAGGAGGACAAGCTAGGCAAGCCCTTGACAAGGCCCCTTACCGCCATAGCCTTCAATTTGTCCATGTCTAGATGCCCCAACCTTTCATGCCAGTTAGCCGCGCTATCATTGGTCTTCATTTTATCAACATAGGTACTTGTCGATAACACAAACAAGTCCTTCACACTCTTTCCAACATGGATAACATCTCTCTTTATCTCCGGTTGAGTTTTAAGAAACTTCACTTCTGTTGGGTCAAACAGAACATGATAACCGGCATCGACCGCATTGGTCACAGAGAAGAGATAATCCTTCATACCCGGCATGTGATAAACACTCCTCAAGGTGAGTGGACCCTTATCACTGCTCAAAGAAATAACTCCTTCTTGTTGTACTGCATGAACAGAATTATCAGCCGTTATGATAGCATCGTTACCTAAGTAAGGCGCCAAAGAAGAGATCTTTGATTCATCCCTAGTGAGATGATGTCCAAACCCTGAATCAACAATCCAATCCTCTTTAAAGTTGATGGCAGCCAAGGCCTTAACGGGCATAGCCGTCATATTATCCGCAAAGGCTCCTTCCCATCCAGCTTTATACTTTGGCTTCTCCTTCTCCGCTGTATGTCCCGGCTGAAGATTAACCCGGCAATCCTTCTTGAAGTGGCCGTTCTTATTGCACCTGAAGCACCTTGGTCCATCTCCCTTCTTCTTCCCATCAGACTTAGGAGCATAACCCCTATACTGCTGAGCTGAAGTAGAGGGTCCATCATAACCCGGCTTCTTCTTCTCCCACTTCTTTTTCTTCTTCCCAGAGAACAACACATCACTATCTCCCCCAGAGATAGAAGTCACCGCCATCTGTCTTGCCAAACTTTCTTGTGAAGCAAGTAAGTTCTCCATCTCCAACAGAGATGGTTGATTTGCCCAACCCTGAACTAGAGTCACAAAGGCAAGATACTCCCTCCGCAACCCATGGATAATATGCCTCTTCAGTTTTGCCTCCGAGATGGGCTCATTAGGGTCCAATGCAGAAATCTCTGATGTGAGGTTCTTCATCTTGAGAAAGAAGGTAGAAATAGAAAGATCACCTTGAGAGGCTTTCGCCAACTCATTCTCAAGAAACTGTAGCCGAGCTACATTCTTTTTATTGAACAACCCGTTGATGGCGCAAATCTCACACACCGCTATAGGCGGTAGCTCGACTGCGGCACGAAACGGCAGTGTACCGATCGTTCAAGTAATATAAAACGAGGAGTAATCCCCGAGTATCGAATCTCTCAAGGAACACAGTAAGGTGGAGTTTATTATCGAGGAAAGACTTGAGATTGAAGTCCTGCGAAAGGCGGAATGCGAATGAAAGGGCTTTGGGGGTTTGTGAATACTTAAAATAAATATTACCACTACTCCTATGCAATGCCGCTATGCAAAGCTTCGCTTGGCGGGATGGAAACTAGGCAGGCCTTGAGCGCGCTGCGTCGCAAGGGCGGATGGACGAGAAGGCTAATGGAATCGAACTATGCAGGCCTTGAGCGCGCTGCTTCGATAGGCGAATGGGTTACGGGCCGCGATGCCATGCTTCGGTAGGCGAATGGGCGAGTAGGCTAGTGGAATGAGGGTCGCAAGAACCTCTTCGACAAGCACGCCACTAGCAATTGCTAGTGCGGCACCGGACACGATGGTGGGATGGAGGATGGAATGGGGCGCACCTCAATAATATAAACAAAAATACTCAATCACATAGACATAATCAAGTAAAAATGCTATTTAATCAAAATACACTTCATCATAATGTCAGATCTAGTTGCAAATACATCAATAAAAGGAGAACAAGGCAAGAAATCGACCGAATCCGAAGGCTCGTTGAAGATTCACGGTTGGAATCGCCGGGTTGTCAATCCGCGTCCAAGCTCGGTCCACAACTACGTCCGGGGTAGAGAGAGCTGTCACTACTCTCCAATGGACCCGTCTTCTTCGTGTCACGATCCGGTAGAGGTTGCAACACTTCCTCTTGCTTGAAGGTAATGGCGGCTAGGTCTACCTTGGAGCTCGTGGATGAAGGAGGAGGCCGAGAGGAAACTCCGGCGAAGATTTGGCGTTGAAAGCTTGCCCGGAGATCCTCCCTAAGGTGGGCGGCGATGGAGGGGCGAAACCAGGCGGACGGGAGCAGAAAACGGCGGAGTCGGGCGGGCGTCCGACCTAAAATCGCGAGCAGGGAATTTATAGGCGCTGGAATTAAACAGTGCGCACGGTCATTGACGCACGACCAGTGGTCGTGCGCACTAGAATCCTGTGATCGTGCGCTCTGCCTGGACGGAACCTGCACAGACAGAAATTATAACATAACATGTTCGCACGACCAATGGCGCACGACCGATGGTCGTGCGCACTAGCGTCAGTGGTCGTGCGCAATAGATGAAACAGAACTTAAAAATTAATGGTCAGTGCGCACGACCGGTGGTCGTGCGCACTGGCGTTGGTGATCGTGCGCATTGCACCAAACAGAACTCGTGAAAAAGGGTTAAGTGCACACGATCAGTGGCGCACGACCAGTGGTCGTGCGCAATAGAACCAGTGATCGTGCGCAGTGTTCCTGTGCAGAATTGCACCGGGAACACTTGCACGACTCCTATTCCAGCGTACAACCACGAATCCAGCTACTGAAAGTGGCACCTAACAGTGCATGAAAACTACTAATGAAGATAAACATGAAAACACACCAAAATGGGCCTAAAGGTGCACCTAGCATGGAATATCAAATATAAACAATAACAGGGCTAAAGTGCAGTGAAATGACTAACTAAATGGCCCAGATGAGTCCATAAAAGTGTATATGATCAGGACTCATCACACCCCCAGACTTACCTGTTTGCGCGTCCCGAGCAAACAAATTCTAAGCGAACGGGGAAAGAAAAGTAGATGGCTTAGAACTACAATGCAGAGTACCATGCGAAGTCGCATGCTCATGTGCATAAGAAAATTAGTAGAAAAGACTACTGGTTATACAAACAGTTTATAAATTTCTAAAAGAGTAAAAGCATATTACAACTACTCAAAATGGTGAACAACGGTGAATCAGTCGGTCATGCATACGGAGAAAGTAAACTAAGCGCTGAGACGAGCATTGCTCAAGATCGGGGTACGGGACAAACTCCACTGAAATCCATCAGTGTCGGTGACCATAAGCTTGCCCGGTCACATTCTCTCCACGGCACTGGTTTGACTCAAATACGTGAATCAATAGGACTTTAGGTTTTAAATGGGGCTTGGGTTTAGGTGAGGATAAACAAAGATAAAAACGACGGCTCAAGCACTAAACCCAAATGAGCTAATGCAGGAAACTATCCTCATTCGCCACACAAACACGCGGGTACACAACACCCCCAGACTTGGACTTAACAACATGGGTGCGTGCACCGCCTACTCCCAAACATACATCGATACATAAAGATTTTCAATTAAACTTTTCATTCTTTTTTTTCTTTTTACTTCTTTTCTTTTTCTCAATTTTTTTCTTTTTCTTATCATTTTCAGCAAATAACCAATAGGACGCATCCACATCTTCACAAAATACTACCACAATCAACACCACCAACTCATGAAAATAATAAACAGCTACAGCTCATATTTGGGTGTGCGACTAGGATTGGCATTTAGGCTTTGGTGAAATGAAAGTGGGGCTGAATCAAAGAACGGGTAGGCACAACTGGGCTAGCGAGGATAAAGCGGTAGGGATAGGCACAAAAGCTCAACCGGGCCAAAATGATGGCCTATATCACATTCACGCAATTGACTAACCGTATACCCATGCTTCAAGAATCGCTTGGGGCAAGTTCTAGCCACCGAGAAAGATTCTCCTTTCTCCCGACTCAAGCAATACGAATCTAGCGATCGTTTACACACATCCCTATGCTACCGTTTGATTCACACCGGATTCATCATTTGAGTAGAGTAAACAACATTTACACTAATAGAAAAATATAAAACCATAAGTATAAAGAGAAATCTAATCTACACAAATTTCTATGCAACCGAGCACTCGACTAGGAGCACTAATAGAGTCAACATTTTACTCTGCTACATAGTTCTAAACCATCACCTAGATTTTCCCAAATAAGCGGAAGAATTAAATTCACAGCAGAGCGAACAAACAGATGAGTACGCGCTCAAGCGGGTGTTGTGGTGTATGCAATAATAAAAATACACTTCTGATATGCAAAAACGTGTACACGTGTAGTGAACACTCGGTACACTCCCCCCCAGACTTAAACTAAACAATATGCGCAAAATGCAGCTATGAAATTCAGAATAATGCTAGGGAAAGAGGGTACCCAGTGCTCAGAAATGAGCACACCAGAAGATTGGCGTGAAAACCTGGACTAAGCTGCAGCGTCCGTCATCCAGAAAAGATACCTGCAGGGGTCAGCTCCGCAAAAACAGAAGAAAATAGAAAACTGAAAAGAAAATACTACTAACTAAACATGATTAGATAAAAATAGAAATGCAGAAAAGGAAGATAACTACTGGGGTTATTGTCATCCCAGCACGACTTATTTGGCATTTGTACAGTTCTAGCTAATGGGCCTATGAAAAGAAAAGTGGACAGGTAACTGTTCTAATATGCGTGTCGGTAGCTGGTACCGATACGGAGATAGAGCAGTCACCCCTCTACCTACATATAAATAAAACCTGCCCATCACAGGTAGAGGGAAAAGAAAGTAAGAAGAGGAGGAGGCCTGGTCCTCACTCATCTTACCAAAAATATCCTTGCCCAGCAAGGTATCGTCTGTGGCAGGTCCGCAGGAGGAGAAGGCAATGAGTGGAGCTTCCTCAACGGAGGGGGAATAAACCTCCTCACATGAGAGGATACTCTCATCATTGACTTGAGCAAAAAGCTCCAAGTCCTCCTGGGATACCTGTGAAGACTCAACCTGTACAGGCTCGGATGAAGAGAGGGGATCAAGAAATAAACAAGATGAAGAACATGAATAATCAAAAATCGGGGGAGTGGTCCCGGTCTCACTCCCATTAGGCTGGGGAAGTAAAATAATGTTTGCATTGTCATCAATGCTACAAGATTCGGCGGGATCAACGGTGGCCAAGCTTAGGATTTGGACTTCCTCCACCGGTGCTGAGGAAAACTCCTCTTCACCTAGAAGGTTGTCCTCCTCCATAGGAGTAGGCACAATACTAAGATCAACCGCCTCCTCTTGCGACACATCATCAACAATGTCGTCAGAGACGAGTGTAGTATGCACAACAGGGAGAGGAGTAGTGCTCGGATAAAAGTCGAGCACTGATTCCTCACGAAGAATCGAATCCATTAGAGGTGGTGGATGCACTGGGAGAATGGGCTCAGCAATGTCGGTGCATAGATCAGCCGCACATCCGGTGACCGTATCCACGCCATACCCTTCAAAATGTGAAGGTGACAAAGACACATAGCCGGATGTTGAAGGTGTGCCGCCAGAGCTAGGAGTTGGGACGATCCGAATATCCGGCTCGTCATCCTCATCCAATTGGCGAAGATAAGCAACACAATCCTTCAGGGCATGATCTGTGCCCCGACAAAACTGGCACTGCCTAGCAGGCTTCTTTGGCACAGCGGGGGCTGGAGCCGAAAAGAAGTATGACGGCAATGGCTCAGCAGAGTAGCCATAAGACTTACGCGCACCATATGGAGTATCAGACGGAGTCGATGCTCTATATGCTGGGCGAGAGGAATTATGCCTACTATTCTCCGTAGGGCATTCAACACTAGAGTGGGAAGTAGCTCCACACCAACGGCAACGGAAATTTAGATGTGCCCACATAGTGTGAAGATAAAACGATTCAAAAAGACAAACACTATTGTGCGAAATACTACACCTAACAAAAATTTACTAAAGCAACCTACTATAAAACAAGAAAATGGAATAAAAAGAACAGAAATAAAATAACAGAAAATGCAATTTACAAATGGAAGGGCTTTTCTCTCAGGTTCTCCCTCTCCAGAAAACTCACACGACTGTGTTCCCCGGCAACGGCGCCAAAAACTTGATGGCGCAAATCTCACACACCGCTATAGGCGGTAGCTCGACTGCGGCACGAAACGGCAGTGTACCGATCGTTCAAGTAATATAAAACGAGGAGTAATCCCCGAGTATCGAATCTCTCAAGGAACACAGTAAGGTGGAGTTTATTATCGAGGAAAGACTTGAGATTGAAGTCCTGCGAAAGGCGGAATGCGAATGAAAGGGCTTTGGGGGTTTGTGAATACTTAAAATAAATATTACCACTACTCCTATGCAATGCCGCTATGCAAAGCTTCGCTTGGCGGGATGGAAACTAGGCAGGCCTTGAGCGCGCTGCGTCGCAAGGGCGGATGGACGAGAAGGCTAATGGAATCGAACTATGCAGGCCTTGAGCGCGCTGCTTCGATAGGCGAATGGGTTACGGGCCGCGATGCCATGCTTCGGTAGGCGAATGGGCGAGTAGGCTAGTGGAATGAGGGTCGCAAGAACCTCTTCGACAAGCACGCCACTAGCAATTGCTAGTGCGGCACCGGACACGATGGTGGGATGGAGGATGGAATGGGGCGCACCTCAATAATATAAACAAAAATACTCAATCACATAGACATAATCAAGTAAAAATGCTATTTAATCAAAATACACTTCATCATAATGTCAGATCTAGTTGCAAATACATCAATAAAAGGAGAACAAGGCAAGAAATCGACCGAATCCGAAGGCTCGTTGAAGATTCACGGTTGGAATCGCCGGGTTGTCAATCCGCGTCCAAGCTCGGTCCACAACTACGTCCGGGGTAGAGAGAGCTGTCACTACTCTCCAATGGACCCGTCTTCTTCGTGTCACGATCCGGTAGAGGTTGCAACACTTCCTCTTGCTTGAAGGTAATGGCGGCTAGGTCTACCTTGGAGCTCGTGGATGAAGGAGGAGGCCGAGAGGAAACTTCGGCGAAGATTTGGCGTTGAAAGCTTGCCCGGAGATCCTCCCTAAGGTGGGCGGCGATGGAGGGGCGAAACCAGGCGGACGGGAGCAGAAAACGGCGGAGTCGGGCGGGCGTCCGACCTAAAATCGCGAGCAGGGAATTTATAGGCGCTGGAATTAAACAGTGCGCACGGTCATTGACGCACGACCAGTGGTCGTGCGCACTAGAATCCTGTGATCGTGCGCTCTGCCTGGACGGAACCTGCACAGACAGAAATTATAACATAACATGTTCGCACGACCAATGGCGCACGACCGATGGTCGTGCGCACTAGCGTCAGTGGTCGTGCGCAATAGATGAAACAGAACTTAAAAATTAATGGTCAGTGCGCACGACCGGTGGTCGTGCGCACTGGCGTTGGTGATCGTGCGCATTGCACCAAACAGAACTCGTGAAAAAGGGTTAAGTGCACACGATCAGTGGCGCACGACCAGTGGTCGTGCGCAATAGAACCAGTGATCGTGCGCAGTGTTCCTGTGCAGAATTGCACCGGGAACACTTGCACGACTCCTATTCCAGCGTACAACCACGAATCCAGCTACTGAAAGTGGCACCTAACAGTGCATGAAAACTACTAATGAAGATAAACATGAAAACACACCAAAATGGGCCTAAAGGTGCACCTAGCATGGAATATCAAATATAAACAATAACAGGGCTAAAGTGCAGTGAAATGACTAACTAAATGGCCCAGATGAGTCCATAAAAGTGTATATGATCAGGACTCATCACCCGTCCAAAGACGTCCAGATCTCAACAGCAGATTTACATCCAATGATGCAGATTAAAATTTTTGATTTGAATCATTTAGGAGTAAGCAGGAGTAGCATTAAATGATTTATAGCCAAACAACCACAAAGCCACACAGCAACACAAGAGTCTTTATTGAATCACAAACATCATTTACAGTGCGAGATATACATGGCGAGACATGATTCATAAGAATCACGAAGAAGAGAAGAACAAAACACACAAAAACAAATCTGGCGGCTAGACAAGCTGAGACCGCACAGACCGCTCGACTCTAGAGGTCGCCCGGCTTGTCCTGAGACCGCGCGAACAGAAAAATAGACAGACCGCCTGCACTGCAAGACCGCCACCTCAGACTGTACGAATTGGAGCTTTATTGGAACGAAGAACTGAAGCTGTCGCCAGACCGCAACTCAGATCGCCTAACCGCTGAAGGTCGCCTGATCACCGAGTTCGCTGCGAACAGCACAAGAGCCAGATCGGAGACAAGCCACTGTCGACCTGATATCCAATCCGCTGGGAAATTACCAAGGAAGGAGACCACAACCTACTGACCACAAACCTGTGAACACAACAAACAGTCAACTCGCTTCCGAGACTGCCTGACCTCAAAGTTGAGACCGCACGAATTAACCCAGGCTTAGCTCTTACAGTTCTCGTTATTAAATGACGGGCCATGCACCCCTATTTATAGGCGGGTAGATGGATGTCGTCACTGCACAAACTGGGATACAGTCACCACCAATCAGTTTGCCAGCGGTCTCATGAGGAGACCGCACGATCAGACCACTTGGACAACCTTCCGTCCAAGACCGCAGAACAGCAGGCAGATCGCGCACAGATTGGGCGAACAGGAGACCATGCACAAGCCGCGCGGACACAAGTGAACTCCTTCCTTAGACCACCAGGAGCAAACCAGAACCATCTGGCCGACTTCAAACAAGTCGCCAGATTGCCAAGCACAAATCGCCCGGACAGGCGGTCACATAAGAACAGACCGCCCGGTCTTCCAACAAAAAAGACAGGTCAACCAGCAGACTAACTCGGAAACAGACCGCAGCTATCAAGAACAGACCGAAAGAACCAGTAGACCGCCAGAATAGACCGGCAGAGCCAGACTGGTAGAATACAAACACAAATCGCGCAGTCTCGGCGGGCACCCAAAAACAGACCGCCCGGTCACCTCCACTTCACTTCAAAAATTCAACAGTCGATCGACGGGAGTGAAGTTGATCAAGAGGTACACAAGCGTGACCATGTAATCGATGGAACAGTAAGCCGATCGACGAGACGGGATGTCTATCGACGGGACAGGATGTCAATTGAGCTGGAAATTGGAATTTTATGATTACACGCCCTTGGTGACGGGCGCGACCTAGGGTGTGACCTAACAAATAATGCCAATATTGCTGAAAAAATGAAGAAAAAAACTAAGTTAGTAAGAAAAATAATCAAACAAGCAATCTATTCATTAATTTACATAAAATATTTATAATATTACTTAAATTTATACTAAAAACTATACTAAATATATATATATATATATATATATATATATATATATATATATATATATATATTTTACTATTTATCAAATACCCCCATACTTAAGCTTTTGTTATTCTAGAGTGAAAGTGCACAGTGTACCTCAGAGAATCCTCAGAGGGGGTGAATTGAGATTTAAATTTATTTCTAACTTAGCTGTGTAAGTACAATAAAAACCTAAGCGTTATGCTTCAATAAATACTTATCCAGAACAAAACAGTGCTGAAATATAAAGCAGAAAAACAGTAAAGTAATCTAAGCTATGAGGGACAGCACAGAAAATAAATAATCCAGAAGACACAAAGATTTTAATAGAGGTTCCCCAAAATGTGGGTACTCCCCTCTTCTACCACTTGGTAGGGATGCTCCAACTATGCCTGGGTCTTTTGGTAAGGAGACTCGTAGAACCACTAATCTTTTGACAAGGAGATCATGAACCACCAGATCTTTTGATAAGGAGATCTTGAACCACAAGATCTTTTAATAAGGAGATCTTGAACCACTGAATCCTTTGGAAGAGAAGGAGAAAAAGGGGAGGAGAGTATGAATTCTATTTTCAGAATTATAATGAAGGATGTATGAATAACAACTTATTGGATCTTTTATTGGATCTTCTCTTGATTAACTTCTACTTATGATGGTGTTGTATTGCAGGAGCTATTGATGTCAGATCCTTTTTGTTTCCACTGATTGAGATCTTTGCTGCTATATGATTGTGATGAAGAGCAGCTTTCAGATTCTCTGTTCTATGAGATGGAGAGCAGTAGTTGTTTCTTCTCTATGTGTGCTCTATTAGGGTTGCTGAGAAAGAAGAAGAAGAGGAAGCCTAATAGAACAATATTTTCAATTGTGATAAGTGCTTTGTCCTTCTCTTTCTTCTCTTGCCTTTTATTGTACACACCCGGATTTGAATTTATTTCCCTTTCTAGTAAGAACTGAAAAGGTATTCTGCTCTGGACAATCTCTTTCTTCCCTTAATTCTTTAATTCACGACCCATTCACCAACATTAAGCATGTTTCCAAGAAAGCTTTTTGTACTCTTTTAGTTCTTCTTTCTATTTGAGGCAATTAATGAGCCATTGGAGAACGGTCTTGAATGAGGTGGGCCATGAGAGAGGGTTCAAAATAATAGCTGAAATGGTTTCCCTTTTCATACTGTATTCGTTGTAGCGTCGAGTTCTCTTCCTCTTTTATCGATGCACCTATGAGTTCTTGTAGGAGTAGCTTCGAATTCATCCTTGCTCTGATTGAACTCTGCTAGTCGATGTTGCGTTGATACCTTATCGATGTAACCGTTGAGTTGATGATATGGCTCTGAACTTCATTATCTACGTAACCGTTGAGTTGATGACATGGCTCTGAACTTCATTATCTACGTCGAGATGAAGTCTACGTTGCGTCGGCTTTAGATGGCTTCGACAGATACTTCCTTCTGCGCTGAGTTGAAGTAGAAGCTGCGTCAACTTCTCAAAGTACTTCGACAGGTTCATGGCCTCTACATCGATATCTATTCGACGTAAAGTCGACTTGAATTACTTCGACATAACGGTGAACCACTTGAACTTCTAATTAGAGTTGTGTCGACATTAACTCAATGTTATGTCGAATTCTATTCGACACAAATATTAACTTTGCCCAATTTTGCTTCTCTTGATGTGGTCTTGACACTCTAGGTTGAGTGTGACATTCTAAGACATCTAATGACCAGATTACCCTCGCTATATAATAGGTAATTTATCCAAAGAGATAAAATCACTTTGTAGGTAATTTGTTAAGTTAAATCAAAGGGGATTTTTCCCAACAATCTCCCCCTATTTATCTTAACAAATTTTACATATTTAATAAAGTGATTTTACTTATTTCTTTGCATAAACAAACATACATACAAGACAACATATAGACATTAAATGAACAAGCTAGATGATCTGAAAAGTAGAGAAGGTATCTGATTAATGATCAACAGATGTTTATCATAGATTACCAAAGAAAATATCATTTCCTTTCTTTGAGGAAGATGAATAAGTCCTTATATACCCTTCTGTATTTCTTTTCCACATATCTGAAGTTTGCTGGGGTAGCTTTCTATGGATTCTTTTGTATTCTTCCATGACCTTTGAATAGTTTTTCCAGGTCCATTTTAGTATTAGGATGAACATCCTTTAGTGTGAACCCAAGACCAAAGACATTGGCTGTCATCAGATTTAAGACTTCTAGTTTAGATCATCTGATTCGGGTTCTTTGTCAGGATTTGATTCATCAGCCATTGCTTGTAATTTATCAACATTTGTTTGTTCCTTCCCAGAAGATGAGGCTTTTGTAAACATGATCTTCTTTTTCTCTATCTCCTCCTCAGGTGACTTTCCTCTTTTCTTTCTTTTCAGGGGAAGCTGTATGTATCCTTTGGATTGCACCTAATACCTCCTCTGTGGAGTTTCCCTATTTCTTCTAGCATTTTTGCTTGGGGATTCTTTGTAGTATACATTGAATGATCAAATAGAGTAGATTTGTTTGGAATTGCTCTAACCAGCTCCTCGTTTTCAACAACATCTTTTCCTCTTTTTAGAATGTCAATGAACCTTTTTTTCTTACCTTCAAGCTCCTTTTGGGTTGTCTCATATTCATATCTTTCTCTATCAGCAATCTCCTCAAAGGCTTTGTCAAGTTCTAGATTGGTTTAAGTCTTCATTCTGTTCTCAAGAATTTCAACCCTTGCATGTTGTGTAGACAGAATCTTGGAGAGGTTGCTGCCTGCTGTTACAATTCTCCCCCTGCTTTATATCATTGAAGAAAGATATAAAGCCTTCAGCAGGCATGGCTGCCGATCGCACTTCCTTATCAAAAGCTGTGAGTTCAGATGTAAGTTCTTGCAACCTTTTGGGTTGGCGGCGTAGTTTGCGATAACAATCCTTTGAGAAGTCAAGATAAAGTGAAACGAACCTGGATAACACAGTCTCGAGGGCAAGATCGACGACCTCAATAATATTTTGCTGAATTGACGGAGATATCATTGGGATGCTGCAAGAACCTGCACTGAAATAAAGACAAGAGATGAAGAGAGAAATGAAGTAAGAGAGCAGGAGGGAGAGAATTCGAATAGCACAATGGAATTAAACACAAAAGTTGCTTTGAGTAAATGAGTCATCGCAACTTAGGGTTTTATTCAAAGCAACGTAGAGAAGAGCGGAATTCAGTGCGCAAAAATATGTCAATGCGCGTGATCTATCAAATTGACCGAGCATCGAGTTGATGTCGACGTGGCTTCGAAATATAGTCATCGATGATATTGTCGACGTAAGCGTCGACAAGTATTCGACTTTACGTCGAGTGGTATTCGAAGGATCCGTCCCAGAGAGCTCTCAAAGCTGGCGTCGAGTAGAAGTCAATGGAACGTCGATTTGAATTCGACATAGGTTTGGTGAGACATTTATGATTTTCTTTAAGATTTTTGATGTTTTTCCCAGCAATAATTTTCTATAGAAAATAGATCTTATACATAATACAAGGGGACCTACAAAGCTCCATCAAGCATCCCCAGTGCATTGAAGGTTGATCTTACCCTTCTCTACATTATCTCTGAGAAAGTGGTGCCTTATCTGTACGTGCTTAGTTCTGCTGTGGAGAACAGGATTGGAAGAAATTGAAATTCCACTAGAGTTATCACAATAAATTGTGGAATTGGCAAGGGAAAGTTGTAGTCTAACAACTGATTTTGCATCCACAAAATTTGTGAATAGCAGCTTCCTGCAGCTATATACTCAGCTTCAGCTGTAGAAGTGGAGACTGTGGTTTGCTTCTTGCTAAACCATGATATCAGTCTAGCACCCAGAAACTGACATGTTCCTGAAGTGCTTTTTCTATCAAGCCTACATCCAGCATAGTCTGCATTTGAATATCCAATCAATTCAAATCCATATTCAGCTGGATACCATAAGCCAAGCTCAGGAGTACCATTCAGATATCTGAGAATTCTTTTGACAGAACTCATGTGGGATTCTTTTGGGTCAACCTGAAATCTTGCACAAATACAGGTAGCAAACATTATATTAGGTCTGCTAGCTGTTAGGTAGAGAAGAGAGCCAATGGCTGCTCTGTAAGTCTTCTGATCAAATGACTTACATTGTTCATCTCTATCTAAAACAGCATTAGTAGTCATGGGGGTTTTCATAACAGATGCATTCTCCATCCCAAACCTTTTAATGAGTTCTCTGGTATATTTGGATTGGGATATGAAAATGCCATCTGGATTTTGTCTAACTTGGAGACCAAGGAAATAGGATAATTCCCCCATGCTACTCATCTCAAATCTTGACTGCATTAGGTTAGCAAACCTTTTGTATAAAGATTGATCAGTAGATCCAAATATAATATCATCTGCATATATTTGCACAAGTAGTAGCTGATTCTTATGTGCTCATGTGAAAAGTGTTTTATCCACCTTTCCTCTTTCAAAGTTGTGCTCTAATAGAAAGGTGGATAAGGTCTCATAACAAGCACTTGGAGCTTTCTTTAGACCATATTGTTCTTTATCTAATCTATATATTGAAGAGAGAAAAGTTGGATTGACAAAACCTGGTGGCTGCTCCACAAACACCTCTTCTTGTAGTTTCCCATTGAGAAATGCACTCTTGACATCCATCTGGTATACCTTGATCTTCATGTGGGCAGCATATGCCAGGAACATTCTGATTGCCTCCAACCTTGCTACTGGGGCAAATGTCTTGTTGAAGTCAATGCCTTCCTCTTGCCTGTACCCTTGGGCCACTAGTCTAGCCTTGTTTCTGATTATGACCCCAGTTGAGTCCCTTTTATTTTTGAACACCCACTTGGTGTCAATCACAGGGTAATTCTTTTGTATTTCAACTTAAGTCCGGAACTTGTTCCTTTCTAACTGGGTTTTTTCCTCTTGCATAGCAGATATCCAGTGAGGGTCACTATCTACTTCTTCAAACTTCTTTGTTTCATATTGTGACAGGAAGCACTGCAGCATTGAGTCACTTGTGAATTGGTTCCTTGTTTTGACTCCTGCTGTCAAGTTTCCTATTACTTGAGTTGGAGGATGATCTTTTTGAGTCATCCTGGATCTAGTTAGGTGATCTAGGATCTTCTCTTCTTCCGGAGCTATCACTTTCTCAGTGACATTGGGTACTTCAGCCTCTTATATTGGAATAATGTTTGTGGATGGTAGTCCAGGTGTTGTTGTTTCCTCATCATCTACTGCAGAATCCTCACCAGAGTCAGTGTCAATATCCTGTTGTCCTTTTTCCTGACACACAGATGGATGGACCACTATGTTTATCCTTTCAACTTGTTCTGCCAGTTGGTCTTCTTCCTGCAGAATAGAACTGGTGGAAGTTTCCTTAACCTTGTAAACCATGTTAGTTTCATCAAAGACCACGTGCATAGACTCCTCAATTTTTAGAGAGATTTTATTGAAGCACATATAGGCCTTGCTTGATGAGGAATATCCTAAGAATATCTCATCATTAGCCTTCTTGTCAAATTTGGCAAGATGGTTTTTCCCATTGTTGAGGATAAAGCAAGTACACCCAAAAATTCAAAAATAAGGTACTATAGGTTCCTTTCCCTTCAACAACTCATAGGGAATCTTCAACTTAGTCTTGTGGATGAGACTTCTATTCAGAACATAATTTGCAGTATTTACTGCCTCAGCCCAGAAGAACTTTGGCAAGTTAGATTCAGCTAATAATGTCCTTCCTGATTCAATTATGGTTCTATTTTTCCTTTCAGCCACCTCATATTGTTGGGGGGTTCTAGGAGCTGAAAAGCTTTGCCTGATACCTTCATCCTCCCAGAATCTACACATTATCCGATTCTCAAACTCAGTGTCATGATCACTTCTGATCACAACAACCTATGTGTTGAGTTTAGATTGAATATGTCTGATGAATATTGAGAGGATCTTGAAGGTGTCTGACTTAGCTTTTAAAAATAACACCCAGCTAAACCTAGAGAAATCATCAACAATGACTAAGGTGTAGGACTTTCCTGCTAAGCTTTTAGTGGAGATAGGTGATGCGTGTTCGGCAAGTGCATCGGTCGCTGTCAAGTAATAAATTTGGGAATAGCTTCCCTGAATCTCGATCTCTTGGGGAATGCAGGTTTTGGTGAACAAAACATGTGGTAATTCGATTGTTACACCAGCGAATAAAATAAAACAGGGGCGTTGTGATTAGTGTCCTAAGCTATTGCGGAAATGAGAGAAATGCAGGTCGAAAAGCACCGCTACGCAAGGTGTGGGTGAGTGCAGCGGCCGCGATGCCTCACTTCGGTAAGCGGGTGGAATTGCCACAGAGCGAGGTTTTGTGAGGGTCGTATTCACCTCTTAGCCAACATCACCACTAGCTATTGCTAGATGGCTTCACACACAAACAACTTAGAATATCACAACAACAAGGAAAGCTATTCTCACCACCACAGCATCATTTCACATGAACAATATGCAAGGATCTATAACATTAATCTAACGAGCATTCATTACAACACCACGAAGAGAAAGCACAAGCATCAAAGTTTAGAAAGGACCAAAAAGAGGATGTCACCGCATCCTGGGTTCTCGGCCGGAATGAGAGGTTGTCGGGCTCTCTCTGGGCTCGGCCCTCAGATGGTGTACGGACTCGAAGGAGGCTGTCACCGCTCCAACGATCTACAACATTTCTATGGCCTCCACGACGAAGAATGCTTGAACTAGTGGCATCGAATACTTGCAAATGCTCCCGAATGGAAGAATGGTGAAGGAGATCGTCGGAAATGGTCTCCTCTCGTCTCCTCTGGTGGAGGGACGAAAATGGCGGGATTCCTAGCTTTTCCCGCGAGGGGAATCGGGGGCCCCGTTGACTGCAGCTTTTCCTGCTTTAAATACTAAACAGGCAGAGTTTTGGTCACACCCAGGCGAACGCACGACCGTGTGCTGCCCGTGCATTATTTAATGATAAAAACAGACTTGAAGACGATGCTGCGCCGCCCGTGCGATTTAGTCACGCACGGGCAAACCCGCCCATGCGTAAAATGCACGGGTAAATTCAGAAACGCTAAAACAACAAGAAACAGACAACCGTGCATTTTACTCACGCACGAGTAAATCCGCCCGTGCGTAAAAATGCACGACTAAACTCAGATGGCCTATTTTCTGCACAGATGAGAATGCACGACCGCAACCGTCCGTGCGTCAAGGAAACGCATGACCGTGCATTGTACTTAATCATGAATTCTGGGGGAAAACTGGATGATCCGACTGCCTGCACACAAGACAAAACAGCTGGGAAAACACCTCCAGCACCAGATAAATACAGAAAAAGGATTGGGGATCACCATGTGCTTACCCCTAATAACTAGGAGCGCAAATGCACACTGAAACGAGCCTAAGAGTTCACCTAGCAAGGAATAACAAATATGATCGAAAACATGCCTAAAGTGTAGTGCATCGACTAGAAATACGGCCCAGATGAGTCCATAAATGTGTATATAAATGGGACTCATCACACACCCCAGACTTAACCATTTGCACGTCCCGAGCAAACTACTCAGCTCTCTTGTCGGAACAATTGGATGTTAGAGTGTGATTGAGCGGCGAAGACTCATGCGAAGTCACATGCTCACGTGCATAAAAATACACTAGAATAGAATTAAACTCAAGATTATATCTAACTATTTCTAGAACAGTAATTTGAAATCTACTTTACTTGGATGGTGAATCCCGGTGAATCTTTCGGTCGCGCACATGGGAAAATAGCATGACAAATGAGTAAAGTATTACTCGAATCAAAGCTCGGGACAATCTACTAAGAAATCCATCAAAGTCGGTGTCCACGGGCTTGAACGTTCGCACTCTCTCTACTGCATGAGATGACTCGTATCTAAAATCAATATGACTTATAGGTTAAGATTTGGCTTAGGTTGAGTTTAGGCTAGATAAGTAGAAGGACGATGGGAATCACACTCAACATAACCTGAACACTCAAGAGAATAAAAAAAATCACCAATACAACATTTTCAAGAATGACACAACACCCCCAGACTTCAACTGAACACTTGGTGCGTGCTAAGCCAATCATACTTTGTTTTTGTCGAGAGAAAGTAATTCAAAGTTCTTTTTGAACAATATTTTTTTTCTTTCCTTTTCTCTACTCGACAGAATATCTTTTTTAGGCTCAATAAAAACTTCTCCTTCAGCTTTTTCAAGGCTACCATACACCACAGAGATAACACCAAAGGCGATAGATAACTAAATTTCTTTCAGCTCATTTGTTGGTGCGAAAATAAGTTTTGCCATATGGCTTTGGTGAGATTTTAGTGGAGTTAAACAAGGAGGCCAGGTAGGCTCAAGTGGGCTTGCAACGGTGATTACATTGGTAAGGATTTCTAATGAACAAACGGATCAAGAAATGGCCTAAATCACGCTTTATAATGAGTACTTCAACGCAATCGTTTCAAGAGTCGCCTAGTGCAAGTTCTAGCCACCGAGAAAGGTTGTCCTTCCTTCTGACCCTAATAATAAGCTACTACTAGTCCAGCTACACTCGACCCTATGCTACCGTTGGATTCACCGGATTCACCACTAAAGTAAAATAAATTGCAGCTACTATAATAGAAATAATTTGATTGCAACATTGAATTTTATTATACTCTAATTGAATTTCTAGGCGTGATGGGGGCACTCGACTAGAGCGCTACTCGAGTTGACATTTTTCTCTACTCCTACACTAACAATCCAATTCTTACGAGAGGGGAACCTCGCAGCAATACCCAATAACCGCGCGTGATCAAGTGTGCGTGAACTAGGTGCAAGTGTATGCAATGTGTACAATAAAATTGAAAATTCCTAACTCAGCACATTCTAACATGCCATGCAAGTGTGTGCACGTGCACAGCTCTCTCTCCCACAGACTTGATCGAAACCAAATAAAATAAAAATTCAAACATAAGGGAAAGAGGGGTAGAGTGGACCTATGCTCACGAATGAGCATGCCAGAAGTGCGGTAATTCCATCTTTAATTTTTCTCCTTCCTCATCCACCATGCGAGAGCTTCAGTCTACGATGTTAGCAAAAAGGAAAAAACATAACATAAAAGAAATTAAAAGGCAAACAGAACTGGTTGGTTCCCATGGGTTGTCTCCCAAGAAGCCCTTTTGTTTAACGTCCTTAAAGGTGGACCAAATACCTGTATTAAAGTTTGATAGCAGCAGTTATAAAGATTGTTTCAGACTGAATAAAAACATAACATAACATTGCTGAGTAACAAGGCACAAAAAATAGAATAGAAGAAACAGCACAACCAAAACCCGGAGACCCCATCACGCATCAGCTATATGCTGATTTGTGGTGGTTCTCCCCAGCCACGCGAGATGGGAAGGAGGTGAAGGCTTTAGGGCCCAAGGAGGATGTCTCCCCCTTGCCCCTAACCTCCTCCTTCTCGCGCCGGAGGGCAGCAGAGCATGCTCCACACAACAATTTTTCTGGTTTCAGCTTCTCCACCGTTGGAGAGCGCCAACGTTGATAATCGTCAGAATTTCCCACCTTGGTGGTGGGTGGCATCACTTTCGTTGCCGCCGTAGCAACTGGATCAGCCAAATGGGACTATTTAAATTATTTACAGTTCTCATTATGACTAAGAACATTATTCATAAGGCGCTTTGCTCCGCCTTCTCCCTTATTGTTCCAAACTTCAGTCTCGCTGCTTTCTCTTGCCTTCTTCACCTCTTCATTCATGACCTGCTTCGCTTTTTCTTTCTTCTCTCCAACAAACAATTTTTTTTCTTTCCTGGCTTCAGCAGTACTAAACAATTCATCAGTAAAAGAAAGGGGAGAGTGAGTTAATGCTTCGGAAGTAATCTTGGGACAAGTAGGGGGTGTTACCTTACCAGGTAAGACAACACACCCCTTAGAAAAATCCAAGGTGGCACCGCTCTCTTTCAAGAACGTTACTCTCAAGATGGGAATAGATTGATTTTGACTAGGTCCCAAAACTTGGAAGTCGGCGACCACCACCGTCCCTTCAATTGTAACTTCAACATTTCTAACTTCTCCCTCAGTCTTAATGGTGGTCCCTTTGGCAAGCACTATGGATTTCTGATCATCTGTGTTCATTTAAAGTTGTAATTTAGCAACATCCTGCAATGCAAGGACATTACGAGATAAACCGGAATCACATAGGGCCGCCGTTTCAATATTATTAATAGTGCATGAGATTACCAACTCATTTGGGTCACACGCTCCTGCATCGGTGAGACTCTTCCCTTGGTTAATTGGATTCTTATCATTATTATTGGGAAGGGTCCCTTGCGAATGCTCGGTTAGCACTTGAGCCAATTAGCCCAATTGTGTCTCCAAGTTTCGCATGGATGCAGTTTGGTTGGCCATATTCGAGTTGGCGGCTTCAATAAACCTCTCCATCATTTCTTCCAAATTGATTTTCTTAGGGGACGAAGCACCTTGATTATAACCCGGATGAGGCGGCCTCGGTTGGCTTCCGGACGCTTGAGCATCATATTGATGCTGGCTCGGTTGCCACCATTGGCCTGCAGTGTTTTGATTCCAAGAAAAATTGGGGTGATTTCTCACACCCGGATTACAGGCATTGCCGTAGGGTGCCCCCTTAGCTTGATTTCCAACAAAATTTACCCAATCATTTAAATTAAGTTGAGAGAATTCACCTGATAGCCCGCTACTTGGGCACTAGTATGCGTGGTGACCACCACCTCCGCATCCTTCACAAACAATGTTATTCACGGGCGCAGCAGTGGGAGGTAATGAGTCCACCACAAACAGTCCCCGAGCGCTTCTCGGCGCATTTCTCCCCGCAGTCCAGAAGGTGCTGTGAGAGGCAGTGTCCTGCAGAATTCTTTGAGCTTCCTCCCGCGTATGGTTCATCACGGTCCCTCCTGCAGCAGCATCAATCATTCTTCGGTGGTTGGGCTCGATGGCGAAGTAGAAGTTTTCCACGATGTTCCACGGCTGAATCTCGTGATTTGGGCATTTGCGCA
Source organism: Dactylorhiza incarnata (assembly GCA_033032865.1). NCBI lineage: Eukaryota > Viridiplantae > Streptophyta > Magnoliopsida > Asparagales > Orchidaceae > Dactylorhiza > Dactylorhiza incarnata. The sequence continues at coordinate 25,880 of JAWHQI010000218.1, read as the reverse complement.
GGAGGTCACTAAGATGCTCCCAAGCTTCTGCGAGAGTTTCTTGCTCAGCTTGCCAGAAAGTGGCGATCTCACGCAGAAGGCTCACAATTTTGTCCACCGGGTGGGATTTAGCTAGAAATTTGGACGCGAGAGCATCCCAAGTTGCATCAGTTCCTGGGGGAATAGAGTGGAGCCAGACCTTGGCTTTATCGCGCAACGAGAAAGGGAAGAGTCTCAGCTTGACTGTTTCATCAGAAATTCCTGCGTAACGGAAGGTTCCGTAGATATTGGCGAACTCCGCTAAGTGAATATGTGGGTCTTCACTAGGCATCCTAGAGAACTGAGCGTTGTTGCGGATGATGTTCAGGATGGCCGGAATGATCTCAAACTGGTTATTCATGATGTTAGGCCCAAATCCTGGATACACACTCCAAGCTGTTGGACTGGTATAATCTCTCATGGTATGGGGCCTCGGTCTAACCGCCTCCTGCTCATCCCTTAGATGATTTTGCCCCACATGGGGTACTCCAGGATTCACTTCTTCCCGATCATTGGGTGCTCTCGGCACACCTCCAAGTTCCATATTATCTCCTATAACCGCTTGCACGGCTGCAACGCGCCTTAGTGCGCGCGTAGTACGTTCAATCTCAGGATCAAAGGGTACTAATTCCCTTCCGGCTTGTCTCTGCATACACAAAAAGAAGACACAAATAAAAATAAAAATAAAAAACAACTGCACCTATAACAATGATTCACAACACAAAATGTTACACGCCTACATTCCCCGACAATGGCGCAAAAAACTTGATGCGCATTCGGCAAGTGCACCGGTCGCTGTCAAGTAATAAATTTGGGAATAGCTTCCCCGAATGTCGATCTCTTGAGGAATGTATGTTCTGGTGAACGAAACGTGTGGTGAGTCGATTGTTACACGAGTGAATAAAATAAAACAGGGGCATTGTGATTGGTGTCCTAAGCTATTGTGGAAATGAGAGAAATGCGGGTCGTAAAGCACCGCTTCGCAAGGTGTGGGTGAGTGCAACGGTCGCCATGCCGCGCTTCGGTAAGCGGGTGGAATGGCCACAGAGTGAGGTTTTGTGAGGGTCGTATTCACCTCTTCGCCAACATCACCACTAGCTATTACTAGATGGCTTCACACACAAACAACTTAGAATATCACAACAACAAGGAAAGCTATTCTCACCACCACATCATCATTGCACATGAACAACAAGCAAGGATCTATAACATTAATCTAACGAGCGTTCATTACAACAACACGAAGAGAAATCACAAGCATCAAAGTTTAGAAAGGACAAAAAATTGGATGTCACCGCGTCTTGGTTTCTCGGCCGGAATGAGAGGTTGTCGGGCTCTTTCCGGGCTCGACCCTCAGATGGTGTGCGGAATCGAAGGAGGCTGTCACCGCTCCAACGATCTACAACATTTCTATGGCCTCCACGACGAAGAATGCTTGAACTATTGGCGGAGAATACTTGCAAATGCTCCCGAATGGAAGAATGGTGAAGGAGATCGTCGGAAATGGTCTCCTCTCATCTCCTCCGGTGGAAGGGATGAGAATGGCATGATTCCTGGCTTTTCCTGCGAGGGGAATCGGGGGCCTCATTAACTACAGCTTTTCTTGCTTTAAATACTAAACAGGCAGAGTTTTGGTCACGCACGGGCGAACGCACGACCGTGCGCTGCCCGTGCATTATTTAATGATAAAAATAGACTTGAAGACGAAGCTGTGCCGCCCGTGCGATTTACTCACGCACGGGCAAACCCACCCGTGCGTAAAACGTACGGGTAAATTCAGAAATGCTAAAACAACAAGAAACAGGCAACCGTGTGTTTTACTCACGCATGAGTAAATCCGCCCGTGCGTAAAAATGCACGACTAAACTCAGATCGCCTATTTTCTGCCCAGATGAGAATGCACTACCACAACCGTCCGTGCATCAAGGAAACACACGACCGTGCATTGTACACAATCATGAATTTTGGGGAAAACTGGATGATCCTACCGTCTGCACACAAGACAAAACAGCTAGGAAAACACCTCCAGCACCAGATAAACACAGAAAAAGGATTGGGGAGCACCATGTGCTTACCCCCAATAACAAGGTGCGCAAATGCACACCGAAATGGGCCTAAGAGTGCACCTAGCAAGGAATAACAAATATGATCAAAAACATGCCTAAAGTGTAGTGCATCGACTAGAAATACGGCCCAGATGAGTACATAAATGTGTATATAAATGGGACTCATCAATAGGGACAAATAGGTCCATGTGCAATTGGAAAAGGATTCTAGGAGAATCATTCTTACCAATTGGTTTGAATGAAGCTTTGGTCTGCTTACCTGGTTGGCAGGCTCTACAGGGGTGATCTTTATTGAATTTACCAGTTGGTAAACCCCTGACTAGGTTGAGTTTGGAGAGTTTAGCTATGGTCTTAAGGTTAAGGTGACTAAGTCTCCTATGCCACAGCTCACTATTTTCTAACTGGGAGTTAAACAAGCAGATCTAAAACTTTGTGTACTCAAAGTCTACAACATATACCTTACCTTTTCTGAGACCAGTCAAAACTGTTTGATTAGTGTTAGGGCTAACTATATGACACAAAGACTTAGTGAATACAACTTTGTAATCACCATCACACAGCTGACTAATGCTGATTAGATTATGTTGAAGTCCTTCAACATAAGCTACTTTAGAAAAGGAGATTTCCCCAATCCCGAGCAAACCATATCCTTTGATTTGACCAGAGTGGGAGTTCCCAAAAATTACCTTGGGCCCTTCCTTGGCCTTGAACTTTTCTAGCAAATCTTTTGCTCCAATCATATGCATAGAGCATCCACTGTCCAAATACCACTGCTGGTTTGTGGTTGAACAGCCTTCCCACTACACATTGAATTTAAACATTAGTAAAGACCCTCTCATGCTGGGGTCTATTTCTTTTATCATCAAATGGAGATATGAAAGAATGAGATGGTCTTCCATTGTTCTCCCTTAGGTGAAAAAGTGTTGCATTATTATGCCAGCAATATTTGCCATATGTCCATGTTTGGAGCAGCAAAAACATCTTGGAATAGAGACAAAAGAAGGTTTTGATGTTTGGTGATTTTGTGCAGAAAATATGTGTCGAGAAGAAATCGATGCAGTTTTAGAGTTGCGTTGAGAGCAATTCGACGTGCCTACATAATCCCGTCGATAATCATTCGAAGTATGGTATTGGTTGTGTTGAGGGTAATTCGACGCACCCACATAGATGCTTTGATGTGATGTTGACACATATGCTGGAATCTGTTGAGATGCATTCGATGCATTCCCAAAATTGCGTCGAGTTCTACTCGACGTATAATTCATATCATTCAGTGTTTGTGAATTTGAATTTATTATTTTCTTATGTAAGTTTATTTCTGATCTTAATTCATCATTCTTGATCATTAAATTATGTCTAGCTTTATTATAGGCATTTGTGCTATTTTTAAGAGTGGAAATGACAGAGTCAATATGAGCTTGGTAATCATTTCTATACTCCTCAAAAGTTTCATCCATCTCTTCTATTTCAATTTTATAACTTCTGCATGTAGCACACTCATTCTTCAAATCTAAATATTCCAAGGGTTGTTTGCCTAGGATTCCTGGTTCATCACTAGTGTCTACCCTATTAAATGTGGTGAGTTTATTATGGTTATTTTTCTCATGTTCTTCACATAATTCTGAAAATTTATTAGGTATATACCTAAAAGATGTTGTTGGTTTATCACAGGCATGTTTTCTAGTGAGTGATTGTGATTCCTGATCTAGATGATCAAATCTCTTGGAGAGATTTTGTGAGATATCTTTGGTCATTTGGCTCCTTCCATTGTGGGAGTCCTCAAAGGCTTTTGCCTATGAGAGTTCTTTCCTTATGTCTGAATTTTCATTATCTAAGGAATTTATTTCTTTTTCTTTCTTAAACAGTTCACATTTTAGATCATAGTTAACTGAGGATAAAGGATCTTTACTAAGAGCTTCTAATTCAGATTTGATTATCTCAAGTTCCTTTTGATTGTTAATGTAATCTTGGCAAAACTCTTTAAAGCATTCTTTAAAATCTTTTGAAGAAAAGTCAAAGTCTTCAAAGATACTTACCTCAGTTTCATTAGTGGAACCTTCCAAAGCCATTAAGCAGGCTTCTTCTAGTCCACCACCTTCATCATCATCAGATGTGGAGGAGCTTCATTCTGAATTTGAATTACTCCAGGTCTCAGCTATGAAACCTCTCTCCTTTCTTATCCTTTCTCATGAAGGATTTCTTCATGTGCTCCTTCCTCTACTTATTTTTCTAGTTCTTTTCTTCCTCTGGACATTCAGTAGAAATATGTTCTAGCTTTCTGCAAGAAAAACAAATAATCTCTTGTTTAGGATTTTTATCATACCTTGGCTTGCTTGAGCTCCTCTCTCTCCTCCTAGAATCTTTTGTCTTTGCCAACTTTTTGAATCTCTTAGCCAAGAGATTAAACATTTCTTCTTCAGTGGCGAAGGACTCTGCTTCTACAATCTTTAAAGCAAGAGTCCTCTCTTTAGGAGTTGTTGTCCTTTCTTGGGCTTCTGACTCAGCCCTTCTTTTCAGTAGAAGCTCATAGGACTTGAGCTTTCCAAGGAGAGAATCAGTTGATATCTCTCTGAGGCATCTAGAATCACTGATAGCCCAGATTCTAGAGTCCCATGTGCTTGGGAAGCACATGAGGAGGTTGTCATTAATTTCTATCAGAGAGATTTCCTTGTCAAGCCCTCTCAGCTCATTTATGATGAGGCTGAATCTGTCATACATTTTTGTAATGCTTTCATCAGCCTTTTTCTTGAAATTCTCATATTGAGATATGAGAAGAGCCTTTTTATCTTTTCTCTCATCAGAGCTTCCTTCAACTAGTCTGTAGAGAGATTCCTAGATCTCTTTTGCAGAGTTGCAATCAACAACTTTCTGGAATATGTCATCAAACATAGTTGAGACCAGTATGTTCATGGCCTTGGCATCACATGTCTTGACCTTCTTCTCATTATCAGACCATTCTGCTCTGGGGACTGAGGTTTGTATGACCTTTCTAGTGGAGTCTTTCCTTATTGGGACTGGAGGACCTGTGAGGATGACATTGAAAATTTCCTCATAAATAGAATTCATATATTGTTTTATTCTGGCCTTCTAGAGTGTAAACTTATTCAGATTACATACTGAAGGTCTTATAGAAGCATAATCCTTACAACTCATTTTTCCTTATGAAGTATTGTTGTAATAAAGAAATAAGAGTAGGAGGCCTTTTCAATCAAGGTGTTAACCTTTTAATGATCAACCTCCCTCTGATACCAATTGAAAGTGCACAGTGTGCCTCAGAGAATCCTCTAGAGGGGGGGGGGGGGGGGGTGAATAGAGATTTAACTTTATTTCTAACTTAGTTGTGCAAGTACAATAAAAACCTAAGTGTTATGCTTCAACAAATACTTATCCAGAATATAACAATGCTGAAATATAAAGCAGAAAAATAGTAAAGTAATCTTAGATATGAGGGACAACACAGAAAATAAACAATCCAAAAGAAACACAGATTTTTATAGAGGTTTCCCAAAATGTGGGTACTCCCCTATTCTACCACCTGGTAGGGATGCACTAATTGTGCTTGAGTCTTTTGGTAAGGAGACTCTTAGAACCACTGATCTTTTGACAAGGAGATTGTGAACCACTAGATCAATTGATAAAGAGATCTTGAACCACCAGATCTTTTGATAAGGAGATCTTGAACCACTAAATCCTTTGGAAGAGGGATTCTCAAAACTCTTTTACAGGGAATGAGAAAGAGAATAAGGAAGGGGAGGAGAGTATGAATTCTATTTTCAGAATTCTTATGAAGGTTGTATGAAGAACAACTTCTTGGATCTTTCACTGCAACTGCTCTTAATTAACTCCTGCTTATGATAGTGTTTTATTGCATGAGCTATGGATGTCAGATCCTTGTTGTTTCCACTGATTGAGATCTTTGCTGCTATATGATTATGATGAAGAGCAGCTTTCAAATCCTCTGTTCTATGAGATGGAGAGCAGTAGTTGTTTCATCTCTATGTGTGCTCTATTAGGGGTGCTGAGAAAGAAGAAGAAGAGGAAGCCTAATAGAACAATTTTTTCAATTGTGATAAGTGCTCTGCCCTTCTCTTTCTTCTCTTGCCTTTTATTGTACACACCCAGATTTGATTTTGTTTCCCTTTCTAGTAAGACCTGAAAATGTATTCGGCTCTGCACAATCTCTTTTTTCCCTTCTTTAATTCCCGACCCGTTCACCAACATTAAGCATGTTTCCAAGAAACCTTTTTGTCCTCTTTTAGTTCTTCTTTCTATTTGAGGAAATTAATGAACCGTTGGAGAATGGTCTTGAGTGGGGTGGGCCATGAGAGAGGGTCCAAAATGACAGCTCAAAAGGTTTCCCTTTTCAGACTGTATTCGACGTAGCGTTGAGTTCTCTTCATCTTTTATCGATGGACCTTCGAGTTCTTGTAGGAGTAGCTTTGAATTCATCCTTGCTTTGATTGAACTCTTCTAGTAGATATTGCGTCGAAACCTTATCAACGTAACTGTCGAGTTGATGACACGACTCTGAACTTCATTATCTGCGTCGAGATGAAGTCGACGTTGTGTCAACTTTACATGGCTTCGACAAATACTTTTTTCTGCATTGGTTTGATGTAGAAGCTGCGTCGACTTCTCAAAGTACTTCGACAGGTTTTTGGCCTCTACGTGATATCTACTCGACGTAACGTTGACTTGAATTACTTCGACAAAAGGGTGAACCACTTAAACTTCTAGTCAGAGTAGCGTCGACATTAACTCGATGTCGCGTCGAATTCAAATCGACGCAAATGTTAACTTTGCCCAATTTTGCTTCTCTTGAAGTGGTCTTGACACCCTAGGTTGAGTGTGACATCCTAAGACATCTAATGACCAGATTAACCTCACTATACAATGGGTAATTTATCCTAAGAGATAAAATCACTATGTAGGTAATTTGTTAAGTTAAATCAAAGTGGTTTTTCCCAACACAGAGGAAAAGTAAGAGAGATCCATATGGGATTAACATAAGTTCTATTTTTTGGCTAACATTTTATTTAATCATAAGAGACTGAAAAATTAAAATATGGAGTATAAAAAGTTAAGTTCTAAATTATGCAAATAATTTAAGTAGAGAGAAATGTCTTAGCCAAAAGACTTCTTGATTAACCAAATAACAAGCAAAATTGCACTCATTAGTAAACGAGATTAGATCGAAATTGTAAGAATGTTTGTTTAAAGAAATGTGAAGGAAAAATACAAGTTACTAATTATGCTCTCAAATGATTTTTTGAATTAAATCCAGATAAAATAAATTGGCTAAGGGAAAAGAGGGTAAAAAGCTATGGCAAAAAGAAGAGTACTTGAATTAGGGGTGATGGTTTTTATCCTTCCACCCCTTCTTTGTAGTTTTCTTTGGTGTCACCGTGGTTTACGAGAGAAAACTAATTCTTTTGTTTTTATTAACCCAATGCTTATGTTTACGGAATAAAATCTTATTTCCATTGACATAAGATCATTTAAATTTTTTATTGGGTGCTTATGTTTACGGAACGAAGTTTTATTTCCATTGACATAAGATCTTTTTCTTCTTCTATTTTTTATGCCATGCTAAATTGGTGCATATAGGGGGGTTTTCGAGAAAAAAATCTAGAATAATAATAAAAAGGTTTGAGAGCAACCTTAGTAAATTGAATATTCCTAGATTCCTAAAGACATAAAGTAGAGATAATTGCGGTCTAAAGTTGTTTTTCCAACATAATACACATGCCTCTATTTTAGATGATTAGAAGTAGTACTTCAAAACAAAGCCTCTATTTAAATTATAAACACAATATATTCTATAAAACTTAACTCGAACGTTTAAATCTATCAATCTTAGATAAACGAACGAATAGTAATACTAGCGATTATGAAAAGCCACAAATAGAAATTCTTGAAACTAAATGCTTTAAAAATAAAAGTAAAGTAGGGGTTTATTATATAAATTTTTTTCTACGTTTGGTACTATGAAATAAACTTTTTTTTTTTTGAAATTTGTGGGTTTTGCAAATTTTTTTGAAATTTTTTAAGTTTATATTTATGTTTTTTTCAATTTTTTATTTACAGGAAGTAAGTTCAAGTTTTTATTTACAGGAAGTAAGAAAGATAAATGCAGAAATAATTACAATATATATATATATATATATATATATATATTTGTTTTTTGAAATATGTTATTTTTGTGGAGCTTTTTCAAGTGTATATTTACAAACTAAACTATATTTACCCTTTAGTGTTTTTTTCTGTTTTAATGAAAAACGGTAAAATACCTCCATACTTAAAACTCAACATTGTCCCCAATGTTGTAATTTAAGTATGAAGAAGGGAAAATGAAAGTGCAGTATGTACAAAAAAATAAAGGGGGAGCAAAAAGGCATAATAAAACACCCTCATACTTTCCTGAACTAAAGCTGGCGGGGCTGGAAGAAACCCAACAAAAACACATAAAAAGCAAAATAAAATATTAGATAGATATTGGGTGCCTCCCACAAGCGCTTATTTTACCGTCAAGTAGCTTGACTAATTTGGCATGGTGAGATTATAAATTGGGGAGGTGTAAGGGTACAACCCCGATGTTCGCCTGGAAGGATCCTTGGTTCGCATACCCAAGGGAGCGAGTCGAGGATGGGCGAGCCAGGAGGGGCGAGCCCAAGAAGAGCGAGAGACCCTAAAGGCAGGCGAGCCAGCCGGTCGGAGGAGCTCGCTAGGCAGGTCCGGGACCTTGGGGTACAAATAGCCATTTCTGGGGTACAGTTAGCCGTTTTGGCGAGCTCGACCCGCTAAGGAGCGGTTCGGCAGGCGAGTCGTAGAGGCAGGCGAGCCATCCGGTCGGAGGAGCTCGCTAAGCAGGTCCGGGACCTTGGGGTACAAATAGCCATTTCTGGGGTACAGTTAGCCGTTTTGGCGAGCTCGGCCCGCTAAGGAGCGGTTCGGCAGGCGAGTCGTAGAGGCAGGCGAGTCAGCCGGTAGGAGGAGTTTGCTAGACGGCTTAGGCGAGTCAGCCAGATCTTTTGGCGAGCCGCGTGTTCGCTAGACAGGTCAGGGGTCTCTGGTTCACCGGCGCCTAGGGTGGTCCTTTACCAAAAAACCCCTGGTGGTCTGCGGGTAGCCCCTCCGAAAAGCAGAGTTTGGCTGTTAGCCGACCAATCCGGTGTGCGGATAGTAAGAATGGACAGCGGGATTTGGCTATTGACAGACCACAAAACTAAAATCTATAAATAGACCTCAAAGGGCACCTTGGAAGAGGACCGGTTCAGAATCTTTGAGCCTTCTTCTCTCCTTAGGTCGCTTTGGTTTGGGCTCTCTAGCTCTCCAAGGTGCCCGAGTCTTAGCTTTGGCTTGGGAGGGGAAGCGCTCAACGATCTTCCGGGTTAGTGGAGGGACCTCCCCGCTAAGACTAGGGTCCTTGTTCTTTGTCCGAGTTAATTGCCTGTCTCTTCCGAGGGACCGGTAAGGGCTAGCTACCCCTCAATTCATTGAGGGCCCCGAGCTCCACTAGAGACCGAGAAATCGGTTTCAACATTTTGGTGCGGTGAGCGTGGAGCGTGGCTGGTTCAAGAAAGTTCCAGAGAAGGGTTATGGCGGGAGATGAGGAGCAGGGCGAGGAGTACGGCGAGACCCCTCAGGAAGCGATGGCTAGGATGCTCGCGAATTTCAAAAAGGAGGTGCTCGACACCTTGGGGTTCACGGTCACAGCTCCGCGAAGTGAGTTTGCGACCCCGGCACCTCAGGCGACCATTCCCCAAACAGCAGTCGGTGAGAGGGCACTAGGAGGAAGGGCTGGGAAAGAAGTTGTCGTCGGCTTAGGCCAGAGCCAGGAAGGCCGGGTGCTGTTCGCCAGCCCGGCGAGCTCCGTGCCGGCGAGCTCAGCGCTGGCGAGCTCCATCCCAGCGAGCGCGTCACTAGCGAGTGCACGCCAAGAGGAAGCGGCGACTGTCGGGGTGGTTCAGGCGAGCACCGCCCTCGCGAGCACAGTCCCGACGAGCTCAAGTTTGGCGAGCGAGCTTGGGGGACGAGTGGAGGCCGGAAGAGTGACAGGTGGGGGGGGGAGCCCCTTTTGCGAGTTGGTGCTTTCCGCACCGGTCCCTGGGGGATTTGGAGAATGGGACCGGGTGTACTACAATGGTAGAGATGACCATGTCCAACACCTGCAGAGTTTCGAAGACTCGGTCTCCATCAGGCCGATGTCAGATGCCTTCAAGTGTCGGCTCTTTGCCGCCACCCTCAAGGAAAAGGCCAGGGACTGGTTCCATCATCTCCCTGCAAGGTCAATCTACTCGTTCGATGATTTGCGCTGAAGTTTCTTGCTGAGGTTCTCGACCTCAAAAAAGAGGAAGAAGGATGCTGATTCCCTCTTCGCAGTAAAACAGGGACCCAGGGAGTCGCTGGCTCAGTATGCCGATCGGTTCTAGGAGGAAGTACAGCTCACTCAGGAGATGCCTGAGTTTGCACTCCAACTCGCCTTCACGGTCGGGTTGAGAGAGAGTTTTTTTAAGATGGCGTTGAAGAGAAAATCCCCCGTCTCCTTTGAAGAGCTGATGGAGAGGGTGTCAGAGGAAGTCGCAAGTGAGGAAGCCAATCCGGAGCTCACCAGGAGGCTAGCAAAGCTCAGTGAGCCGGAGGTGAGGCAGCAGGAGGTCAGGAGAAGGGAAGAACCCCGGGCCCCGGAGGGAGAGTGGAGGCCGCAAGGGGGAGGAGTGCAAGGGCAGGGAAGGGGTTACGGCCCAGGAAGGGGTAACCATGTCGGAGGTCAATGGAGGCCCCCCCAGTTAGGGTGGAGGCAAGGTCCGATGCAAATGCCTCCCCCTCCCCAGCAGGCCATGGCGATTGGATGAGGAAGAGGAAGAGGAAGGGGAAGGGGTGGAGAGGCGGAAACGGCGGCCGCTAAGAGAAGAAGGAATAGGGTGGCAGAGGCCGAGGCGAGGGAAGTGGCGGTGCCATATTGCATCTTCCATGATGTGGAAGGCCACTCAACGGACACCTGTCCGGAGTTCCTAGAAGTGAAGAGGGGCAGAGCGCCCGCGCCACCACAGCAGCAGCCATTAAGGATCGTGGAGGTTGAACCTCGAGAGGAGGAAGAGGAAAGGTGTGAGGATAGAGCCGATTTGGGGAGTAGAGGAGGGATCGGGGTGATCCATCGGGGGGTAGGGATAGAGGTGACCCGCAAGGCTAGCCTCCATACCATCTACCGCCGTAGCGTGGCTTCGACATCCACCGCCCCACCCCCGGCCGAAAAAATCGTTTTCACTCAGAAAGACATGCCGGGCTACGAGGACCCGTTCTGCGACGCGCTGGTCATCCAGACGGTGATTGAGAACTTCACCGTCTCCTGGATCCTAGTGGACAATGGAAGTTCGGTCAACGTCATCTTCAAGAAGGCATTTGACAAGATGGAGGTAGAGCCTAGGAGGGTGTTGGCCTCAGATGGCCCTTTGCGGATTCTCAGGGGAGAGGAAGGAAGTAGAAGGGGGAGTAGGGCTTCATGTGACCCTGGGTGGGCAGTCCCGGAACTGTCGTTTTGTCATTGTAGATGCCCCAAGCAGTTACAGCACTATCTTCGGACGGCCACTTATTAGTGCGTTCCGCTGTGTCCCCTGCACCTTTCATCAATGCCTCAAGTTCAACGATGGAGGGGTTCAGGTGCGGATCAGAGGGGATCCCAAGGTGGCAAGACAGTGCTACGTAACGGCTGTCAACACCATCTCCTGGATGGGAGAAGCTGAGAAGTGGGATAGGATGATGGAGGAGGAGGCCGAAGCCGGAAGTAAGGAGGTAGCCGAGGAGTTGGAGGGAGATGAAGTCCACGTCCAGGAAGGGGTAGCTGAGGGACCCCGAGCGGAAAGAGAGGAAGAAGAAGAGAAGGCCCAGGAGAGAGGGGCGGAGGAGCAGATGGTGGTGGAGAAGGAGATTGAGGAAGGAACCCAGGCTCTCGCTTGTGCCGAGGAGGAGAGGGCTTGGGGAGAGCAGTCCCGGTTGGAGGCTATGGACGAGGTCGTAGAGCTCAAGGTCACCACCCGGCTGGGGGTGGTGGAAAAAGTCTGGGTCAGCGGAGAACTCAGCCCAGAAGATCAAGCGGAGATTCTGGCTTGCGTACAGAAGAACGTGGACGTATTCGCTTGGAGCGCCGCGGAAATGCCCGGGATCGACGCGGATGTGGCTTGCCATCGCCTTAACCTCGACCCCGGCGCCCGCCCCATCCGCTAAAAGAGAAGGGTCGTCGCATACAAGCTAGAAGGGCCCATCCGCGAGGAGGTGGGCAAACTCCTGCAGGCCGGGTTTGTATCGGAGATCCAGTATCCAGGCTGGGTCTCCAACGTCGTTATGGTAAAAAAGGGAGGAGGTAAGTGGCGTATGTGTATCGACTTTTCGCTTCTTAATAAATCATGCCCGAAAGATTGCTACCCCCTGCCCAGAATCGACGCGCTGGTTGACTCAGCCGTTGGTTTTTCTGTAATATCTTTCTTAGATGCTTTTTTAGGTTACCATCAAATCCTCATGCATCCCCCGGACATCAAGGATGTTTCCTTCATCACGGGGGATGGATGTTATTGTTATATGATGATGCCCTTCGGGCTCAAGAACGCAGGGGCTACGTACCAAAGGATGATGGATAGGGTCTTCCGCGAGCAGAAAGGAAGAAATTTAGAAGTCTATGTTGACGACCTCATGGTGAAGAGCCGAGACCTCGGGACTCACCTCCGAGACCTCGAAGAGACATTCGGGACCCTGCGGCGGTACAAGATGAAACTCAATCCCCTGAAGTGTGTCTTCGGGGCGAGCCGAGGGAAGTTCCTGGGCCATTTGCTCACCCCCGCAGGAGTGGAACCCAACCCGGACAAAGTTAAATCGGTGATGGAGTTGGGGTCGCCAAGAAATCCGAAGGAGGTTCAGAGCCTTACAGGGAAGTTGGCTGGGATCAGCAGGTTCCTCTCCAAGGCGGGAGAAAAGTGAGCACATTTTTTCAAAGTACTGCGGGGAAACAAGAAGTTTGAATGGACCCCGGAGTGCGAGAAGGCCTTCCAGGCTCTAAAAGAACAACTCACCCAAACTCCTCTGCTCCAGGGACCGAGGCCAGGAGAAGACCTATCCCTGTACCTGGGGGTAGGGTCCGAAGCAGTAAGCTCCGTGTAAATCCGGGAGGAAGGGAAGAAACAGTTCCCTATCTACTACGTCAGCCGAGTGCTGAAGAAGGCAGATCTCCGATACTCGATTTTGGAAAAGTTGGCCTTCGCATTGGTGGTGTCAGCCCGGAGGCTCTGGCCTTACTTTCAAGCCCATTCAATTAAAGTAGTGACGGACCATCCGCTCCGCAAAATCATGGAAGGGGTGGAGCACTCAGGAAGGTTGGCAAAGTGGTCCGTGGAGTTAAGCGAATTCAATATCACGTTCGTACCCAGGACGTCCATCAGGGCTCAAGCGGTGGAAGACTTCATTGCCGACTATGCGGCCAAAGTGGGGGAGCACGATCCACCTCCCCCAGAAGCATGGAAGATGTTGGTGGACGGAGCGTCGGGAAAATACTCTTATGGAGGGGGAATAGTCCTGGTGGGTCCTCAGGGGACTCGGATTGAGCAAGCCTTAAACATCCATTTCCCAATCACCAACAACCAGGCTGAGTACGAAGCAGTGATAGCGGGCCTTCGGCTGGCCCGAGAACTGGGTGTGCAGGACGTGGAGGTCTCCATGGACTCCATGGTGCTAGCATGCCAGATCAAAGGAGAGTTTGAAGCAAAGGACCCGACCCTCCTACTATACCTGGAAAAGGTTAAGGGGGTCATCGGGCAGTTCCGCACCTTCTCCATCAAGCACGTGCCGAGGGAGGAGAGCACCCAGGCGGACCTCCTAGCCAAGTTCGGTCCCCGAGCGGGAGGGACGACTTCGGAACTCTTCCGGCCCTCCATCGAGGAAGGAGAATTGATGGAGGTGGATCAACAAGCCTCGTGGATGGATCCGTTCATCACCTTCCTATCCTACGGGCAGTTCCCTGGAGAGGATGTGGACAAGAGACGCTTCAGGTATAAGTCCACCTATTACTCTTTGCATGCAGGGGGGCTATATAGAAAGACCCTCTCGGGACTCCTGGCCCGTTGTGTCTCCGAGGAGGAGGTCCCGAGAGTGCTGGAAGAAATCCACTCCGGGGAGTGCGGCAGTCACTCCGGGAGTCGGACCTTGGAAGGGAGGGTGTTGAGACAAGGCTACTTCTGGCCCACTCTCAGCAAGGATGCGGCAGAGTTCGCAAGAAAGTGTCCGAAGTGCCAGCTCTATGCTCCGCTCCAACTCCTCCCAGCTCAAAGGCTCCGGACCATCACGGCCCCCTGGCCCTTCGCCATATGGGGGCTGGACCTGGTCGGACCCTTTCCCCAAGCCAGCGGCCACAGGAAGTTCCTGCTGGTCATGATCGACTACTTCTCCAAGTGGATAGAGGTGAAAGCACTTGCTAAGGTAACCTCTCAGGTTGTAAGAAATTTTGTGTGGGGAGAAATAATTTGCAGGCATGGACTCCCTCTAGCTATAGTGACGGACAATGGGCCGCAGTTTGCGAGTGAGGAGTTTGTCGGCTTCTGCACTCTGCTCGGCATTGACCTCAGGTTCACTTCGGTCCACCACCCGAGGAGCAATGGGCAGGTGGAGGCAGCGAACAAGATAATCGTCAACCTGCTAAAAAAGAAAGTGGAAAACCTTTGAGGAAGTTGTGTGGAACAGCTACCCTCCGTCCTCTAGGCCATGAGGACTACTCCGAATACCGCCACCGGGGAGACTCCATTCAAGCTCTCTCACGGGTCCGAGGCCGTTCTCCCCATAGAGTTTGAGGTGAAGACCCCCCGGGTGATCGCCGCGAGCGAGGGGGATGAAGAGTGGCTGGAAGGTAACAATGCAGAGCAGAGGCTGTCCTTGGACCTGGTGGAAGAACTCCGAGACTTGGCTACCATCAGGCAGGAAGAGGTCAAGCGGCGGATGGCTCGATATTTTGACAGACATATCCGGATAAAACACTTTCAGAAAGGAGATCTAGTCCTGAAGAAGGTCGACGCGGCCGGCAGAGGGGCCACGGTGGGAAAGCTTAACCCCAACTGGGAAGGTCCATATATTGTAAGCAGGGTGCTCAAGTCGGGAGGGTATCATCTCCAGGATGTGGAAGGGGTACACCTCGACCGAGCCCGAAGTGGGGATGATTTGAAAAGGTTTTACCCTTAAGGGCTTTACTATGTCGTTTAATGAATGTCTTACTCCTTTTTTATAATGCTTATAACTACTGTCGTGCCGACATGACTAAGTCTGGATATGATGGTGCTAGAATGCCCCAGATCGATTCCGCTCCCGGGATCTCACCTAGACGGGGGGTTCAGGTTGATCTCTAGAGAGGCTGGCAAGGTTGGAAACATTGGTGCTGGAATGCCCCAGATCGATTCCGCTCCCGGGCTTTCACCTAGACGGGGGGTTCTGGTTGATCTCTGGAGAGGCTGGCAAGGTCGGAAACATTGGTGCTGGAATGCCCCAGATCGATTCCGCTCCCGGGCTTTCACCTAGACAGGGGGTTCTGGTTGATCTCTGGAGAGGCTGACAAGGTTGGAAACATTGGTGCTGGAATGCCCCAGATCGATTCCGCTCCCGGGCTCTCACCTAGATGGGGGGTTCTGGTTGATCTCTGGATAGGCTGGCAAGGTTGGAAACATTGGTGCTGGAATGCCCCACATCGATTCCGCTCCCGGGCTCTCACCTAGACGGGGGGTTCCGGTTGATCTCTGGAGATGCTGGCAAGGTTGGAAACATTAGTGCTGGAATGCCCCAGATCGATTCCGCTCCCGGGCTCTCACCTAGACGGGGGTTCTGGTTGATCTCTGGAGAGGCTGACAAGGTTGGAAACATTGATGCTGGAATGCCCCAGATCGATTCCGCTCCCGGGCTCTCACCTAGATGGGGGGTTCTGGTTGATCTCTGGAGAGGCTGGCAAGGTTGGAAACATTTGTGCTGGAATGCCCCAGATCGATTCCGCTCCCGGGCTCTCACCTAGACGGGGGTTCTGGTTGATCTCTGGAGAGGCTGGCAAGGTTGGAAACATTGATGCTGGAATGCCCCAGATCGATTTCGCTCCCGGGATCTCACCTAGACGAGGGGTTCAGGTGGATCTCTGGAGAGGCTGGCAATAGGGGTCAAAGTCCTAAGGTAACAGGTTAAGGTGTTAGAGCCAGAAGGGCTTGGTTCGCAAAATAGGAAAGGTTGAGGCTGATGAGGCCTAAGGTAACAGGTTAAGGAGTTAGAGCCAGAAGGGCTTGGTTCGCAAAATTGGAAAGGTTGAGGCTGATGAGGCCTAAGGTAACAGGTTAAGGAGTTAGAGCCAGAAGGGCTCGGTTCGCAAAATTGAAAGGGTCGAGGCTGATAAGGCCTAAGGTAGTGAGTTGAGATACTAGAGTCAGGGAGGTCTAGTTCGCAGGATGCCTATGTCTGAGTTCGCCAAGGTTGGGTTCTCTGGGCAGTATCCGCGGGCGGCGACGGCCCGGGTTAGCGAAATCCATAAGAGGAGAACCTTGGCGAGAGGAGCCCAGACACACGCATCCGCGAACCCCCCGGAAGCACTACCGCATAACTGGTCATGAGAATTCAAAAGAAAGAGCAAGTGCGAGAGAAAAAAGAAACGCGAGCACGCACATAAATACTAACGAAAAATTATAACTATCATTCCCCAAGATTTTTCTATGTTCGGCGGCAATCTCGCCAGCCCAAAAAGAATAATATACATTCAAAATAATGAGAAGAGAGGCTAAGGGGGTTCATTCGGGGGGGCCCTCGCCATTCTTGCGAGCCCCCAACCATGGCGCCAAGTCGAAGAGGTCCGGGCAGACATCTTCGGCTGTAAACTCCATTGCGTCTTCCACTAGCAGGCTCGCATTCTTGAGGGTCGTAAAGACGAGGTTGGCGACCTCCTGTGCATCTCGCCGTCTCTGTTCCTCACTTTCGGCGACCCTCTGTTGAGACCTGGCTCGCCCAGGAGAAGGAGGCAGCACGCTGCGAACCAGCTCGTCCACCCGAGCCTTCAACATAGTATTCTCCAACTCCAGCTCGCCGTTGTGAGCGAGAAGCTTGGTTGCTACATTGGCATCCTGAGTTAGCATCAAACGAGTTAAAACAAAGGTCGGAGGTCGCGAACAGCGAAGAAAAGAGGCCCAAGGGCCGCTTACCATCTTGCCCTGCATCCCGGCGAGGAGGCTTTCCGACGCTTCCTCTCTCTCCTTAAGGCCCTTGATCTCCTCGCGAGCCATCTTAACCTCCTCCCTGTACGCGCGGATGTCCTTATCCGCCTGCAGATAACGACGCCCCGCCATATGTGCGAGCTCCGTCGAGCAGAACTGGGCTCACATCTCTTCATAGACCAGTTGTCTTGGCCACATCTCTTTGTAGGCGGCGGCGTTCTCGCGGCCATATAAGCCGAAGGTGAGAGAGAACGCCTCCTCCCCGGCCTTACCCAGCTCCACCCAGGAGGGGTGAAGGGTGGAGCAAGAAATCCGGTTGGCGTCGGGATCCCAAGGGAGCAGGGGCTCGCCAAGGATATCGGAAACCTTCTCACCCAGACCAAAGTTCTTGTGGCTCTTGGGTTGGGGGGTTGTGGAAGAGCTCCCGGCGCCCTGGCTCGCCAACGGGTCCGATTTTTTCGCAGGAGAAGGGGGCGAGCCGTCGGTCTCCCTTAGATCGTCGACCGCTCTCTTGTCTTTGACGGCGAGGGTTTTCCCCTTCGACTTCTTGGAGGAGGGTTGCGAACCAGGCTGGCTCGCAGACGGAGGCCGCTTCTTGCCGGACCCGGTGATAGGAAGATCGCGGCAAGCCTCTGCCGCCGCGGTCACGAGAGTGTCCGCCGTGAGAGCGGTGCCTTGCGCGTGCTGAGGATTAACGGGGACCTCGCGCTCGCCTGAAGCAGTAAAAGTGTTACACAACGAAGAAAAAGGAAAGGGGAGTGGGGCGAAAGCGAGCCATACCTTCCCCTTGGGGAACTACGAGTAGCGAGTCGACGTTGCGCCGCAGATGGGCGACTTCGAAGTTTTTTCCTGAGAGGTATTGGAGGAGTTTGGCGTCGGCACCACCCAGCGAGCTCGGAGGGTGGTAGGTGGCGTCATCCCGTTGAAGAGGGGTGAAGTGGAGGTTACCGAAGGGTCCCTTCACTAGGATGAACTTCTGAGTCCAGTAGTGACTCTTGTTCACCGTCTCGCAGACGGTGACGTGCTGACTCGCGAAGTAGGTGGTCCTATCCCGGAAGGCGCGAAAGGAAAACACCTTGCGGAAGACGAGGAGGCTGAACTCGATCCTCTCCTCCCGCATGTAACTGGCGAATGAGACAATGTCCGCGATCGCATTCGGGGTCAGCTGGCTCGGCAGCACCCCATAATACCACAGCACCTACAAAGAACAGTGAGAAAGTTGCGATAGCAGACAGGGAGCGGCGAGAAGGCTAAGCGAAGTACCTGACGAATTTTAGGCCATAAAGGGAGTCGCAACCCATTCTCGAAGTGCGCAATGGGGATCGCGAGCTCGTCAGCCTCGGTCTCGTTTAATGTAGATCTCTCGCTCGGACAACGAGCTGAGTAACCCTCCGGGAGATAACGATCCACCGCATGTTTGTACTCCTCGGCCGTTATGTTCGCGCAGTAGAACTCATGGGCTTGAAACGCTGAGGCGCATCTTGACCGCCCCTCGCTCTCGCCATCCGCCCCCACTAACTGATTTGTTCGCATCGAGTCAAGAAGAGGCAGCCTGCAAGCAGCGAGCGCGAGCACGAACTTCGAGAACAGAGACGAGCGTAAGAGCGAGAGGACTTGAGAAATAAATGCGATGGATGGAAAAGTGAATCCGAACTATTTATAGGAAAATCGGACGGGCACGGGAATCGAAGCGTCAGGAGTGCGGATAGCGAAAATAAAGTAGATTTCTACTCGGTAGGACTGCAGTCTTGCGAGCCCGGGCTCACTGCTACGCGGTAATTAAACCCCGCCCAAGGCCGACCCGCGAGAAAAGGGGGTTTGGGCACAACGTCGCACAGAAGCTCGCGAGCGCTCCACGAGGGCGATCATATCAAACACAGCGAACGAACTAAATGGACCACAGGCACACCACAGAAATGAATGAGAAAAAATAAAAAAATGATAAGAGGCGAGTCACGATGTACTCGCGAATATTACAAGAGATATTGTTCAACAGAAGCGTCATGAAAGAAATAAAAGCAAGGGGATAGTAGAATTAAAAAACCGCGGCTGTCTCAGGGGTAAGGAAGCCATTTCCAGCGACCCCGACCCCGTTTCCCCGCACGCGGCGGCACTCTCGGATAGTGGTATTCGCGAAGTCCTTTAAACTCGCGCAAGATTAGGTGCGCTTGATCCTCGCCCCGCGAGATGTGCACGTCGGGCGAGGTGACGTCCGCACGAGTCACCGGCTCCGCCTCGGCGATCAAGCGCGCATTCGCGTCTTCCATCGCGACGAATCTCTCGTCGAAGATAGCCCGTTCTGCGTCATATCGCTCCTCCAGCTCGCGTAGCATCATACCATGCTTCTGAAGCACCTCTGATACCCGTCTCTTCATTCGCTCGGGGTCGCCCGGGTCGCCCAAGAAGTCTTCCATCTGGCCTGGCGAGGGCGGCGGTGACATCTCCACCCTCCCATGTTCTGACTCAGGCGTGGCTTCCAAAATGTCTGCGAAGGGCTAACTAGTAGGATCAGGGGGCGAGCGAAAAGGCGAGCCCGGACGAATGTACTAACCTTGGGAGGAGGACTCGCGACGTTGCTTGCGAGAAGACTCTGGTCGACCCTGGAAGTTTCTGCGGAACCCCGGGACATGGGGTTTCCCCAGACCAGGGGGTACACCACTCTCTCCGCGACATGAGCGCCATCGAGAAGTGAGCCGCCTGGACTTCGCCTGCCCACCAAACCGAAGCCGGGGGTCTCCAAGTTGACCTTAGGCGAAATTGGCGAACGCGCCGGTGTGGAGCCTTTCTTCTTGGGGCTCGGCGGTGGGGTATCTGCATAGGCCACAAACGCATGGATATCGCATGGACTCAAGCGGAGATAAAGGAGGATACGTATGACTTACGGGGATGCGAGAAAGGCGCCTGTTGGGTTGAGGTCCCGGTCCCAGCATCTAGCGACCCCAACTTCGCTGGGGATGGAGCACGAGAGGAGGTCAGCGTGAGGCCCGCCAGGCGTTCCTCAGGTGGAGGATTCTGCGAGAAGAAAAGGAGTAAGTAGAGAGTCGATGTAGAGTATTTAGACGAAGAATACCTGTTGCGCGAACTCGGTATTCGGCGGAGGGGGCGAATCAGGAGGTAAGGTCGTGTCCTCCCCCGGCGACCTCCTAACCGTCTTGGCCTTTTTGGTCTGGGGGGAAAGGGAGGTGGCAAGGTTGAACATCCAGGCGTTGCTTCCAGCGGCCTGGGCCTTCGCCATCTCCCTGGAAGCCTTCAGCCGATCCAACGCGCTCGGCTTGGAAGACATTAGGGAGAAGTTATTTCCTGCGAGGAAGAAGGGGAAGGAAAAGCTCGATCACTAGCCGCAGCGGGCGGTATTTATAGTTTTGGATGTGGGACCCACCGAAAGATTCCCGCCACGTCAGCCGAATTGGCGAACACCAGGGGTTGGATGTTTCTTCGCGAGCTCAAGACAACCTCGCGAAGAGCGGGGATTGTGTACAACCCCGATGTTCGCCTGGAAGGATCCTTGGTTCGCATACCCAAGGGAGCGAGTCGAGGATGGGCGAGCCAGGCGGGGCGAGCCCAAGAAGAGCGAGAGACCCTAAAGGCAGGCGAGCCAGCCGGTCGGAGGAGCTCGCTAGGCAAGTCTGGGACCTTGGGGTACAAATAGCCATTTCTGGGGTACAGTTAGCCGTTTTGGCGAGCTCGACCCGCTAAGGAGCGGTTCGGCAGGCGAGTCATAGAGGCAGGCGAGCCAGCCGGTCGGAGGAGCTCGCTAGGCAGGTCCGGGACCTTGGGGTACAAATAGTCATTTCTGGGGTACAGTTAGCCGTTTTGGCGAGCTCGGCCCGCTAAGGAGCGGTTCGGTAGGCGAGTCGTAGAGGCATGCGAGTCAGCCGGTAGGAGGAGTTCGCTAGACGGCTTAGGCGAGCCAGCAGATCTTTTGGCGAGCCCCGTGTTCGCTAGACAGGTCAGGGGTCTCTGGTTCGCCGGCGCCTAGGGTGGTCCTTTACCAAAAAACCCCTGGTGGTCTGCGGGTAGCCCCTCCGAACAGCGGAGTTTGGCTGTTAGCAGACCAATCCGGTGTGCGGATAGTAAGAATGGACAACGGGATTTGGCTATTGACAGACCACAAAACAAAAATCTATAAATAGACCTCAAAGGGCACCTTGGAAGAGGACCGGTTCAGAATCTTTGAGCTTTCTTCTCTCCTTAGGTCGCTTTGGTTTGGGCTCTCTAGCTCTCCAAGGTGCCCGAGTCTTAGCTTTGGCTTGGGAGGGGAAGCGCTCAACGATCTTCCGGGTTAGTGGAGGGACCTCCCCGCTAAGACTAGGGTCCTTGTTCTTTGTCCGAGTTATTTGCCTATCTCTTCCGAGGGACCGGTAAGGGCTAGCTACCCCTCAATTCGTTGAGGGCCCCGAGCTCCACTAGAGACCGAGAAATCGGTTTCAACAGTAAGGATTCGAGATTATCACCCACTAGATCGCCCACAATATAAAGTTTTAAACGGTGCCCATTGACTTTAAATTCGCCTTTTTCGGGATAGGAGATAAGAATGGTCCCATATGGACAAACCTCTTTGACTTCAAAGGGGCTGGACCATCAGGATTTGAGCTTACCAGGAAAAAGCTGAAGGCGTGAGTTATAAAGAAGGACAAGATCGACCGGCGCAAAAGTTTTTGGAAATTTTATTTTTCGATCATGGTAGAACTTAGATCGCTCCTTATAAAATCTGTTACTCTTATAAGCATTCGCACGCCATTCATCGAGTTTGTTTAATCGAATCGAGATTTAAAAAATTTAAAGCCCAGAAGGCGCGGTGCTCTAACTCTACCGGTAAATGGCACGCTTTGCCGTAGACTAATCGATATGGTGTACAACCAATGGAGGTCTTGTATGCCGTACGATACGCCCACAGTGTGTCATCGAGTTTTATTGACCAATCTTTCCGATTTAAATTTTTTTTTTTTCTAAAATGCAATTAATCTCGCGATTTACTACCTCTACTTGGCCTCTCGTTTGGGGGTGATAGGCGGTGGCGAGCTTGTGCGTAACGCTGTATTTAGATAAAAAATTTGTAAATTGGGCATTGCAGAAGTGTGTACCCCTTTCACTTACTATTGCGCCGGGCGTGCCAGAGCGAGAAAATAATTTTTTCAGAAAATGGACGAAGACTCTCGCATCGTTGGTGGGTAGAGTTTGTGCTTCCGCCCACCTAGATACATAGTCGACCGCCACTAAAATATAGCGATTATTAAACGAAGAAGAAAGGGGCCTACAAAATATATGCCCCACAAATCAAAGATTTCACACTCGAGAAAAATGTTTTGGGGCATCTCATCACGACGAGAGATGTTACCCGACTGCTGGCAGCTATCGCATTTACTCACAAAATTGTGAGCTTCTTTATAGTGAGTGGACCAATAAAAGACCACTTCTAATGCTTTCTGCACAGTCTAGTTGGCTTGATAATGCCCCGGTCGGCCCCTCATGGCAGTGTCACAAAATTTACGCACCCTCTTCGCTTGAAACACAACTCCGCACTACTGGGTCCGCGCAAACGCAAAAGATAAAGGGGTCCTCCCAAAAGTAGTTTTTCAAATCAGAAAAGAATTTCTTCTTTTGTTGGGTCGAAAATTCTTTTGGAAGGACCCGTGCCACTATATAGTTGGTGTAGTCTGCGAACCAAGGGGTGGAAGAAGTTTTTATGTGGTTTACATTTAAGAGGCGCTCCTCAGGAAATCTATCGACTATATTGGGTTTGATGGGCGCTTCTGCGACGGGGTTTTCTAAATGCGAGAGGTGGTCGGCTGCCAAATTTTCAGCCCCTTTCTTATCCCGGATCTCTAAGTCAAATTCCTGTAAAAGAAGCATCCATCGAAGCAAGCGGGGCTTGTCATCTACTTTGGCCAAAATATATTTGAGGGCAGAGTGGTCAGTAAAAATGATTACTTTTGAAAGTGTTACGTAGGGACTGGACTTTCAAAGGCAAATACGACGACAAGAAGTTCCTTCTCCATCATTGTGTAGTTAGCCTGTGCAACTGTCAGCATGCGAGAAACATAATAAATAGGATGAAAATATTTATTAACGTGTTAGCCAAGTACGGCTCCTACCGCAATATCACTCGCATCGCACATTATTTCAAACGGAAGGGACCAATCTGGCGCCACCAGAATGGGCGAATTGATAAGTTGTATTTTTATAAAATTGAATGCCTCTATGCATTCACTATCAAAAATGAACGGAGAATCCTTCTCCAGGTGGTGGGTCAGTGGTTTCGAAATTTTGGAAAAATATTGTATAAACCGCCGATAGAAACCCGCGTGGCCTAGAAAACTTTGAATAGATTTTACGTTTGAGGGTGTGGGAAGTTGTTCAATTAGTACAACTTTGGCCTTATCGACCTCCATACCCTTGGAAGAAATCTTAAGGCCGAGGACTAAACCATCTTGGACCATGAAGTTGCATTTCTCCCAGTTCAAAACTAAATTTGACTCTTCGCACCGCTGGAGAACTTTGTCTAAATTTTTCAAATATTTTTTAAAAGTGTTTCCAAAAACAGAGAAGTCATCCATAAAGACTTCCATGATATCTTCTACGAGATTGCCAAATATCGCCAGCATACATCTTTGGAATGTAGTTGGCGCGTTGCAGAAGCCAAACGACATACTTCGATATGCGAAGATACCGAAGGGGCAAGTAAAAGTTGTTTTCTCCTGGTCTTCGGGGGAAATAGGGATTTGGAAAAACCCCGAGAGACCATCGAGAAAATAATAAAAATGATGACCTAAAAGACGCTCTAGTATTTGATCGATAAATGATAGCAAGAAGTGGTCTTTTTTGGTGGCATCATTTAATTTTCGGTAATCAATGCACACCCTCCAACCCGTAACAGTACGAGTTGGCATTAATTCGTTATTCTGGTTTTCCATGACCGTTATACCGCCCTTTTTGGGGATGACTTATACGGGGATTACCCACCTACTATCGGATATAAGATAGATAATTCCCGCATCGATGAGTTTTATAATCTCAGTCTTAACGACATCCCACATATTCGGGATAAGGCGTCGTTGAGGCTGAATAGTTTTGTGGGGGTTATCTTCTAAAAAGAATTTGTGGGTACAGAACGAGGGGTTTATTCCCCTGATATACGAAATCTTCCATGCAATTGCACGGCGATGTTTTTAAGACTTCTACTAATTCAGAAGTCTCTGAATCACTTAGGGAAGACGAAATAATAATAGTGAGTTTTAAATCTTTTTTGAGAAAACCATATTTCAGATTATCGGGGAGTTGCTTTAATTCGAGGACTGGTGTTTTTTCGAATGATGGTTTAATTTTAAAAGCTTCAAAATCGAAGGGTTCGAATGGCGAATCTGTCGGCTTGTTGTCGAGGCAAGATATGTTCGCCAAATCTGAAGTATCTAATGCTAAGGAGAGAAATTAAGCGAAGAACATTCCTCTTCAAACGTGGGTTCCAGGTTAAAACTAGAATCATCGTTCGATAGGGAGTTCTGTATCGAGGGATTAATATGTAAAGTAACTTCGTCGTCTCCGACCCGAAGGAGGAGGCGACCGTTACTAACATCGATTAACGTGCGGGAGGCGGTGAGGAAGGGATGACCAAGTATAATAGGTACCTCAACGTCCTCCTCTATGTCCTAGATGACGAATTCTATCGGGAAGATAAACATGTCAACCTTGACCATAACATCCTCCACTACCCCTATCAGGTACTATACCAAGAGATCCGCGAGTTGGATGTTCATCTTTGTCGGGCTTGGGATGCCGGGTCGTTCAGTTTTGGCAGCAATTTATTAAGGAGAACAGCCGAGCATTCCCCGTTAAGGGAAACATGTGAAACATCCTCGAGTTTCTTCTTATTAGAAAGTAACACTTTAAGATATTTTGTGTATTTCAGTATTTGGGAGAGTGCCACACAGAAGGGAACATTTATGTGAATTTGTTTTAAAAAATTTAAGAATTTTTTGTGCTGCTCGTCTTTCTGCTCGTTAATTAGTTTTAAAGGATAAGGAAGAGATAGGCTAAAAGTGTTCGGCACAGTCAGAATACTCAGTGATTTATCTATTGAGAGAGAGGGTGAAGGGGTCGGTGTCGAAATATGTACCTTAGCCTCAACCCATTTTGGAGACGTTACCTCCTTGCCACTGCGAAGGTTTATGGCATTGGCATTTTCTCTGGGGTTCGACTCTGTGTTCCCTGGTAGAGCTCCATATGGTCACTCGAAGACCATCTTTGCAAGCTGTCCAGCCTAATTTTCCATGTTTTTAATCGATCTGGTAATATTCCAGATATTTGACTCAGTGGGCGCGCTGTATTTATCAAAAACTTCTTCGAGCGGAGAAGGTTTTGGAGGAGGAGGCTGGAATCTGTGCGGAAATCCTTGTGGATTCACATTTGGGGGCCTCTGAGCATTATTTGGATTGCTCCAGGAGAATTTTGGGTGGTTCCTCCAACCCTGATTATAATTAATACTATAAGGGTTATTGTTAGGGTTGAAGGGGGGGGGGGGGGGGGGGGGGGGGGGGGGGGGGGGGGGGGGGGGGGGGGGGGGGGGGGGGGGGGGGGGGGGGGGGGGGGG